>OX421955.2:498789-6255254 GCA_949128155.2 Xanthia icteritia | reverse complement strand
ATTACAGTATTAGTCTGGTTTAATATCTATTTAATGTACTAAGTATAAAACCAGACTTGACTGCTTCTGACAATTTCCTAGACCGACTTGGTAGTAAAAATTATAAAAATTATTTAACTTTAGTAGTTCCATTTATACATTCAATAAAACAATACAGTAATGCATTGTTTTATTGAATTTATAAATGGATCTATGACCTATGGTAAAGATAGCAGTATATTCCAGTACTAAAGCAATAACAATTTAATTTGTAATAAGTAACAGTTATAGACATTGCATGCTATTCAATTGTTAGTTTTAGATAAATTTACAATTTAAAGTCCTTGTTTTTCATCATTTTTTGGCCACTGATTCAATATTTTTGGAATTTTCTCTTTTGAATTGACTCATCAGTTTCTTAGATTTTTTTGCCACACCGCTCAAAAGTGCCTGATCTAACTGAAATTTAATGAATAGGTAAAATTTTCAAATTTGGCCTGTTACACAGATAATTATATAGTTTATTTATTAAAACTTTATGCAAAAACATACTGTACAAAAGCGGATGCGGAGCTGTATAATGCCTGAGGCGATGAGAGATGTTTCGGAAAATCCTAGAAGACTATTGAAAACATTTGAAGAAACACTTCTGCCTTAGCTGGTCTATTTTAGTCTTATCAATAGTTAAGGCTCTATAAATACACTCTATTCCATCTAAGTTCATCATAAAGTAAAGAGAATTCTTAAGAAAATTCAATGGCTCTTAAGTTCTAACTAAGTTCAAGTTAGTTGGAAAACTAAACAAAGTAACCAACATAAACACAAGTTACTGTTGAACAGTTTTCATTGTAACTATGTGTGTTTATAGTTTCTTGTTATGTATTCCAGTATGAATGACATGACGTGTTTTATAAACTTATTGCTGCTTATTTGGACAAGTGGAATGTTATATTTCCTTGCAATACGTCTGTGAAGCAGTCAGGCAGGCTTTGTATGTTTATACAAAGCCTCACATTGACTTCACTTAAAAGGCTGCAAAGGGTTACATATAACGCAATCAGCCTATAATGTCCCCACTGCTTGGACATAGGCCTCCTCTCAGTGGGCCGTTATCCACCACGCGGGTCTAGTGCGGGTTGGTAGATGTCACATGACTTCAGATTTTTCGTTCTATGACATGCCGGTTTCCTCACGATGTTTTCCTTCACCGTTTTGAGAGCAGTGGTGATGAAATAATTTTTACTAAGTAACGCGCCTGTCAGGGTTCGAACCTACGTCCTCGTAAGTCACGGCCGTTACCACTGGGCCACCACTGCCCACCTGCAAAGGGTTCAGAATTCTTATTTAGTATAGGAAATCAGGTATTCAATTAGTGTTAGAACCCTGTTTCAGCTGCACTCCGGATGCTTACTAGCACTCGTCTAGCGCCTAGGAATTCTATTCTAACTAGCCTGTATTGTTTCACTGCAGGGAAAAGGTCTCCCTCTCCCTCTCCCTCTCCCTCTCCCTCTCCCTCTTCCACACAATTCTGTCTTACTAGTGCGTCAGTACTTTCAGTAGGAGAGAGTCAAGCTCATCCCGGAATTATGAATCCTTAATTCAGAGGAATGTCATAATGCCAAAACTGTAAATGAAAACGTATAAAATCATTCTGATAATTAAGAATGAATCATATTATTTTTTTCCTTGGTTCAGTGGATTCGCTAAATTGTCCTTGACCACCGTTTTTAAAATACAAACAAGATAAACTTAGTAGTTATTAGTATTACTTATCACACCAGATGTGTATAAATGTGGTTCAATTGTAATTTTGTTATCATTTGTGACTTCGTGTCCATTGATATTATTGTTATCTTAAGAACTGCTTAACTACAAGACAGTTTTTAACCGACTTCAAAACGGAGGAGTCTCAATTCAACTGTTTTTTTTTGTATGTTTGTTACGCGATTACTCCGCCAATTATGAAATGGTTTTGATGATTCTTTTTTTGTTTGGTAGGATATACTTCAGAGGTGGACCCATATAAATTTTATTAACTTTGCTTGGATAGTTTTGAGTTAGCTTCAATAATAATAGGTTGGGGAAAAAGTTTCTTCGTATTTTTTAAGAAAATTCAAAACATTTTTTAACATAGTATGTTTACATTTAACTAAAGTATGTAGGTACCATTTTGTTCGATAACTTTTTGCCATCTTGTAGGTAGGGACATGATCCCATTGCTATAGAAATTTTGGGACTTCTGATCAAAATACCGCGACAAGTGGTTTTGGCAGTCCTCCCGTGATGTTAACCTGACACTGCCTAAAGAATTCTGAAGAGACCGAAACAGGTGGAAATCTGAAGGTGCAAGGTCAGGACTATACGGCGGATGCATTAACACCTCCCAGCCAAACTCTCTTAATTTTTGCTGAGTGGCTAAAGATGTGTGAGGTCTAGCGTTATCATGATGAAAAACCACACCCCTTCTGTTGATTAATTCCGGCCGCTTTCTCTCAACTTCTTGCTTTAATCTCATCAGTTGTTCGCAGTAGAGTTCAGAATCGATGGTCCTGCCTGGTGGTAACAGCTCATAATGAATAATGCCCTTCCAATCCCACCACACACACAGCATCACCTTGTTGCGAGTTAACCCGGGTTTTGCCACAGTCTGTGAAGCCTGACCGGCCTTTGACCACGACCTTTTTCGCACGTTCTTGTCGTACGTGATCCACTTTTCATCACCAGTTATCAGCTTCTTCAAAAATGGTTCGGTTTCATTACGTCGTAATAAAGAATCACAAATGAGTACACGGTTCTTAGTTAAATAGCTAAGTGACATTTGATGGTTTGATTCAAGTTATTTTTGAATCAAAAGGTCACATTCTTCTTCTACAGTATTGATAAGGCAGCATCAAGTATCTATCTATTGATTTAGTTCTAAAATTATAGTTCCAGTTAATAATAAATAATGAAGTGTCAATAATAAATTAATGACGCGTTGTAACATGATTGTAGTTTATTTTTAATGTTTGATAAGCATCGAATATTCTAATAATTTCACTTGCTGTTGAAAATGTACACTTGATCTTGTAATATGCACACCGCTGCACCCGCAGCTATCTACTCCAAACATCAAATGATATAGGATTTTTTGCTATAAGCCTACTGATTATGCTGTTGTTTCATAGACAGATTATTTATTGTGTTGTTCCCACATTAGAAGTTAATAACTATGCCCTGTGTACTATGTTCAAAATATTCTAACTTCTCTATTCCTTCTACAGTCGCTCGAGGCGGGGCTGAGCAGCGACTGTGAGCTTCGCGAACGCACGCAACATCTGTGCGAGGCGTGGCGACGTATCCACAGTCTCTGCCAGCACTCGGCGCCCTCGACGCACCCTCATCTGCTGAGCTGGCTGCAGAGGCACACCGCGAGGATTGTGCTGCAGGTGAGATATTACATTCAACATCATTATCATTTCAGCTGAAAGACGTCCACTGCTGGTCATATGCCACCCCCAAGCCTCGCGACATCGACCGGTCCTGTGCTTCTCACATCCCGAGGATTCCTGCGACCTCCACAGGATCATCGGTCTACCTTGTGGGAGACCTTCCAACGCTATGTCTTCCGGTACACGGTCGCCATTCCAGAACCTTTCTGCCCCATCAGCCATCAGTTTGAAGCATGGTTAAAAATATTTTTCCTATTCATCAACTTCAGCAAAATAACTACAGAAATTTTGCACAAAGCACATTTCTTAACATTTTTATTTCTCCATCAGACGGAATGGCAGTCACCAAAAAGTAAAGAAGAACACAAAAGCCTTGAGGAGGCCATCAATGCTTTCATCAAGGAGTGTGAGAATCGTTCGGGGGGCAGCAGGGATGCGGGCCCCCCGCCATGGGAGTCGCAGCTGGTGGCGCGGGGCGAGTGGTTCAAGAAGATACTCGGGAACCCTTGGGGGCATCCTGTGCTCAGGGTCCTGCTGGATCCTAGGGGGGAACCGCCCTCGGATGAGGAAGGTGGGTGGCTATTTTTTATTGTGTTTTTGTCTGGGCAGAAAAGCCCATCTAATGTGTAGTGGTTGGTGACTGCTACTTGCAGATTTTTACACTGTAACCTAGCTAGAATTTAGATAGATAGATAGAATACTCTTTATTGTACACCATAAAAATTACAGACATAAATTTAAAAAAATTACACGCAATGGACGGTCTTATCGCTTAAAGCGATCTTTTACAGATAACCAAGAATTTTGTGGATAGGTTGATAATCCTGGGAGAAGAGTATAGTTGAATGAAATCTTTCTCAAAGTCAAAATCAAATCATTTATTTCAAATAGGCACTTTCGAACGTCAAAAATTTACAAAAGAATTGAATTGATTCTAGTCGCCCTCTCCTTTGGTTCCTCTAATTACATACCATTACATTTAGTGGTCGTATTTACTTGCAAAGTAGATACGAGGTTCAAATAACCTCTTTGTCTGCTTGCATATGACAAGATTTTGCTTTGAAATATTTGACTTACTACTTGTGTCATAAATTAACTAAGCTGTATATAACAGTGATGTTATGAACTTCATCTTAGGGTGTGAACCCTGTGGGGTAATTGCGCAACACACATAAAATGACAATTTATCACAATAAGACTCATTTTGACAGTTCAGACACGTTTATTGCGTTATTTACGTTGTTGAGCAGAGGAAGTTTTCAAACCTATGAAGCAATGGTTTAGTAATATCCTTCAAAACCCTCTGATTGTGATTGAAAGTGTGCTACGGAATTAGGGAGCTAGTCAGGCAGCAGTGTATCGTATTATACTCACAAGTACCATTTCACAGGGTATCCTAGTGCGGGATCCAGTGTCACACCTAAATATTGTAACACTTGTTTATGAATCAATAAACTTATTACTTACTTACCATCGAAGAAGTTCATATCTATACACCGTAAGGACTATTTCTGCTTGCAGCGCTCGGACGTTATAGAACCGGGGCGGTAACAGATGTGGTCATCGTGTTCACGGGATTTTGTTTTCAAACTGCTTAGATATGAAGTTCTTCAATAGTACATATACATTATAATTGATGTCATATCCATTGTTGCAGTACTAGAATGGCTGAAAGAAGAACGCGGCGTAATGTTCGTGACGCGGCTGCGACAGTTAACAGCGTCGAAGTGCGACGACTTAGCGCTGTCTCTATCATCCGCTGTCATGGAGCGCGTGCGGGCAAGCACAGCGACGCCTGCAGACGCCGAGGCTGAGCACACCACTGATGTCAAAGGTATTGTTGTTTTTCAAAGTGGGTTCATTCGTGCTGCTTTAAGTCACTGTGTCAGATAAGTTAGTGGCACTGTAGATTTACTACGTAAGACTTACACTAAGTGCTACTATGCCCACTGCTGGGCAAAGGCCTATGACTTCCAGCAATTTCTGTCCAGGTTTAATGTGAACTATTGAACAAATTATGAATTAGCTAAAAAAAAAAATACTGGTAAGGATTCAAAGATTTTTTGTGTGAGATATTCCCATGACATGTACTTTGACAGAAGGGTTTAACTTAACACAACAACACGAATAAAAACCACCATCTGCTCTCTCGACATCGCCGACCTGCATCTGACGCTCTGCAACAAGCGTTAAAATGTCACTTAAAATAAGAAATTCACTGTCTAAATGTTGTCATTCAGGTGTGTTAGAAGCCTTGGCATCTCACGTTGGACCTGAAAATTGTTCGAATCATACGGAGCTTAGACGCTATTCTAGCATTCTTCGCAGAGTCAACGCCTTTGCTGAAAATACGCTCAATGAGAAGTCACATTTTAAACTATTTTCTAATATATTCTCCTCTTACAGACAAACCAAAGGCAGAGAAAAAGCCGACGTTAGAAGACATCCTGAAGAACGAAGCAGGGTTCACAGTTGATGTGTGGGAGTTGCTCATTGATATGGAGTTTGTGTTGCTGCACAAAGGGGACAAGCGATCGCGATGTATCGAACTGGTGAGTCTATATGTAGTTGTTATCAGATTCTTAGTTCAGTTTCAATCTTTTTCAACTAGATTTTACCGACGGCCTGCGCTGCGTGAAGGTCGATGACGACAGTAATAATCGTCATCTCGGTAGTCACCCCCTTTCTAGCCATACCATCTTTCTCACAGTCCATCCATCGTTTCTTTGGTCTTCCCCTATTCTTAAAGTCACCCACATTCATACTAAAAACTTTCTTCACGACGTTTTCCTCATTCCTCCGCATCATTAATAGATCACCAACTAAATTATTTGTTGCAGGCCAAACAAACGCCCCTCCGCAATGGCTACCAGCTAGTGGAGAGGCTTCAGAGCCGGCTCGAGACTTCACCTCGAGAGAAGAAACTGTGGAAGAACGCCAAAGAAGTTGCTACGCTTATAGCACAGGTAAATTTTCGTGGAATTAGGAATTAATGCAGTTCGGAGGCTGGAATATGACTTATTAATTTAGTTGCGACCTTGCTTCGTACAGCGATACTGGTGCCGATTCTCTTGTACACCGAACTAAACTAACTAAACTATCACTAAAATTCCTTACTTTTGGCTATGACAATCTTAACGCTATTCTGCAATAAAAAGTCTCTAAATTTAAAAATTATTTTGACACAACTAAATCGAATTTGACAATCGCGACTCCACGTGGTACATACATGTTTGCCCTACCCCGTGGATTTTTTTAGAGCCGGAGGCGCGCTGGTGTAGCCTCGACGTGTTTTATATGGAATTTTTCACGTTTTGTATGGAAAATATAAAAAATCATTACCTACGTGTTGATTATTAGGGAAAAAGGTTTCATAAAGGGGGTCGAAATTTTCATTATTTTCGAGATATAAGCAAAAGAAAACAAAAAAATATATATACAGTACTGTTTTTGCACCTGAAGTCGAGGTGTTCGTGTGAATTTTAGTTCATGACAACTAATAGTATTCTAGATTTAATACACCATTTTTAATCGCGATTAAAACTCGATTAAGACTTTGTAATATCTTGATGTAAGAGAGTGTCCTCGAAGTTTCCTGCCCGTTCTTCTCCATAGAGATCTACGTTTTGGAATGGGCAACTAGCGTCAACTTTCTGACTAACTGACCGACTCTTTGACAATTCCAAAAGTGCCTGTAAATGGTTTATTTTATTTGAAACTAGCTGCGGCCCGTGGTTTCACGTAAGTCACGATCCCGTGGGAATATGGGGATAAAAAGTATCTTATGTCCTAATCCAGGTCATGGTCTACCCATGTGCCAAATTTCATCCAAATATGTTCAACCGTTTCAGCGTTAAAGCGTAACAAACAAACTCAGTTTCGCATTTATAATATTAGTTAGGATAAATGCTTTGTGTTGGAGTTTTAAGTTTATACAATTTTCTGGATTTGAATATGGAAACACATTTACTGTATTTAGTTACGTGCAATGTAAGTGTTTTGTCTCATTTTATTGAATACTTGCTGACCCGTCAGACGTTGTCCTGTCAAAATTTCAGTTTCGTTTTTTTGGCTGTACCATTACGGTTTCAAAAAAAAATTTTTTTCTAAAGCACATTGAGGCGAATAAAACAAAAAAATAATTATTCAAATCAGTCGAACCATTTTCGAGTTTTTGCGAGACCAATGCACGGCAATTGATTTTTATATACATAGATTGATGCTTTGACGTCTAATGCGCTATTTTGGTACAGAGGCTCTCGGAATTCGTTACTAATTCATCAGTGTATGTTTAACGGCGTAACGCGGTCAATGCGATCGATATTTCTCTTTAAATGCACGTCATTGTAGTAAGGTTTAGATGATTATTCGGTTTGTTAGAGCAATCAATCTGCCTACCCTTTTCCCAACTATGTTGGGTCTGCTTCAAGTCTAACCGGATGCAGCTGCGTATCGGACCTTCACAACCCAGTAACTGGGTAAAAGTATACCCCTTGGTAAGACTGGTTGTCAGACTTTCGGGCTTCTGACGACCGGTAATGACTGCCAAAGATCCACGACTCCACGAGATCGTGCTTTCCGATGCAATCTGGATTCGGTTTGTTAGAGCATAATTAAATATCTTTATACGTAAGGCAGTCATTTGAGATGTCAGCAAATGAAGGGGTCCGATAGGACCGATGCCTGCTGGGTTTGCGGGAAAGTCCGAAAGGGATACCGTGGCCCTGGCAACGTACAGGCAACGGAAGGAACACGGGTGGGTTTTAGTCAGTAAGAGTCTGACACGCCCTCCCGCTCCACCCATAGCGGGAGAAGTTATTTGATAATTCAGCATCCAAAAAAAAAAAAAACGCAAACATTTTTGTCAACCTGTTGTAGTTGCAATTGGTCTCTTATAACTAGTTACCATAATATGTGATAGTAAAAATTATGTGTACAAAAACATACTTTATGTAGTTAGATATGCACTTCCCATAAATGCATGATTAACAATATTAATTTGTCTATGATTGTCTATAGACAAATTAATATTTTTAATCGACACCACGCTAGTGGTCAATCAACTCAGCCTATCACAGTTCACTGCTGGACATAAGGCCTCTCCCAGACTGCGCCACATCACCCGCATACAGTCTGTCACAGCCACCTTTTTAAGGTCGTCGGTCCGTCGACCCGAGCGATACCAGTGGTGCTGAGTAAACAATAAGAAATCCCTTCTCTATCTTCTTGTTTAGGTTTTCATAGCAAGGGTGGGGAGTGAAAGAGTGAAGCAAAGTTTTGCTTGCTATTTTGGTCTTTTGGAACACAGCTGTTTTATTTGGCAGACAAACGCGTTCCGATAACTTAAGGCCGCTTTTACATTAGGACGTTAGCCATCAGAAGCAGATGCCTTCAGATTATAAGAACAGCCGCGCGACATCTGCGCGGCGGCCGCGTCGCAGTTTAGGACTCTGACGGGGTTTGATTTAAAAGAGTGTCCGTGGAGTTTCTTGTTCGTTCTTCTCCATAGATATACCTACTACGCTTTGGAATGGGCAACTAGCTTCATCTTTCTGACTAACCTGCCCCTAGACAGTTAAAAAGTGCTTGTAATTGGTTTATTTGAATTATATGTATGTTCATCGATTTTTTCGTGATTACTGGGTCGATTTATGTGATTCTTTATTCATTTGGTAGATTAAGCGCGGTGGTGTCATATAAATTTGTTTATCTACTTATTTTTTTTCACTTCTTATGAAGTTAAAAAAGACACATAATTATCACTTAAGCCTTTTTGACGTGTTGTTTAACATGTATTTGCCATATTGTGTTGTTGTTATGGACTTGGACATGTTAAAATAAATGCTGATCATGTCATTACTGTTTTGCTCCGGGTAAATAATAAGTGATTCGTCGTTTGCCTAATTAGTTGGTTTTCACAGGGATTAAGGCCACTCTGACATATCCCTGCTAGCTCAATACTGAATAAGTGGCTAGCTGTAGTGTTTGGCTATCTTTGGTTACCTCAGGCCAAATAGTCTGCTCGAATCTGACTTCTTGAGTCATTTGCAAGGAGTCGTGAAGGTATTATTATTTATTTTTATTTATTAAAAGTTTATGCACAAGTAAAAAAATACTGTACAAAGGCGGACTTAATGCCTGAGGCATTTTCTACCAGTCAACCTTAGGGTGGAGCAGAGACAAAACATGGCAGGTGCAACATGAGTAACAGATAACTTGATTAAAATGAATACTTACTAATACATACATACATAGATACATACATATATTATAAGACATATGGAGAAATAACGATAGGTAGAGAAGAAAACAAATCCAGCAAATCAGCGCTGCAAAGATTCTGACAACTTTTCACGAATATATTCACGTGCCTTCACTTTGAAAGATAACCGACTGGTTGCCATCCTGATGTTCAGAGGAAACGCATTCCAAAGAAATACCGCCTGGACAAAGAAAGAAGAGTGAATAAAACCAGAGCGGTGAGAAGGACATCGTAGAAGACGATTGTTAGTAGAACGAAGGTTTTTAATATGGGCAGAGCATAGGTATTGAACATGGGAAGTCAGGTAAGAAGGAGAAGTGGGTTTGTCGAGTATAGAATACAACATAGACAGAGCCCTCAACTCTCTACGCTGACGTATGGGTAACCATTTTATAAGCAATCGATGCGCAGATATATGATCATACTTTCGAAGATTGAATACGAATCGAATGCAGTTATTTAGAAGGCGGTCAAGTTTATTGAGGAGATCTGCATTCAGGTCATAGTAACACACATCACCATAGTCTATTATGGGAAAGATTAGGGACTGTACAAGCATTGCCTTTATGTGTGATGGGAGAAGGTTTTTCAACCGATAGAGCGACCGCAGCGTTCTGGTGACTTTTTTTACTTACAGTCGTGACATGCTTACGCCAGTCAAGACACGTGTCAACATGCAGACCAAGATCCTTAACATCGGAGCTAAACGGGATGACTGAGTTGTCAAACATTACAGGTGGCACAGTTAAGCCATTCAGCTTCCTCATACTGTGGGTGCTCCCTACAATGACAGCCTGACACAGCCTGACACAACCTTCACATTTAAGATAGGGATCATTTTCTGGGGCAACTCAACTGACAAGGACATATTTAAAGCCCAAGAAAGGTGCATCAGGGCTATGTTTAAATTACAGTCAACCGAAAGTTGTAAGCGCTACTTTAAAAAATATAAAATATTAACTCTGCCTTGCCTTTACATTTTAGACATAGTCATGTTCGTAAAACAAAATGGACACTTATTTCCACGTCAATCAGAAGTGGTCGATCGCAACCATAGTAGACGCGATGACAGTATTCTCTGTCTACATAGATCGAAAACAGCATTAATGCACAAGAGTGTTTTCTATATGGCCCCTAAAATTTTCAATAAACTCCCAAATAGTTGGAAGAAGCTTAATGTCTATCAATTAAAAAACAAATTAAAGATACTGCTAGAAGGGAAAGCATACTACAGTATTCTAGAATTTCTTAGTGACAAAATCTAATACCGTGTAATAACCAATATTATCAATACATCAATTCAATTCAATTCAAAATATTTTTATTTCATATAAACCTACATGGGCACTTATGAAACGTCAGAAGCTAGGTGCACGGTTCCAATTGGTTGTTTCCTATGGAGAAGAGCCGGCAAGAAACTCCACGGTTACTCTTTTAAAAATAATGGGCTTTTACAATATTTACAAATAACAGTGTTATTAGGTATGGGAGGACAGTGTAGGTCTTTCAACAAGTACCAGGTACTTAACAGAATAATGATGGTGAACAAATCTACAGTCCACTAGGCCTACAGCGTTCTCACATTCACAAAATTGAGAAGAATCTATATAAAGATAAATAAATTAATAAAAATAAAAACGTATTTTAAACGAAATGACGTGATTGCTATTACGGCTGTATCAAATCTCAATAATTATCATGTCCACAAAAGCCACTAATAAAGAGTTGAAATAAAATTTTAGGTATATAATGTCAAATAATAGGGTGATTATGTCAAAATGTGTGTTTATGTGGATTATGTCATCTTTGACATAATCCACATAAAGCAACATATTATTGCTATGATGATAATTTTAATTGACATTTAATAATTGTGACGTAACTATGACCATATATTTAATTTATTTGTTTTTGTAATTGACATTTATTATTTTGTTCTTACTTAATCTAATACTTTATCGAATAACTTTTATTACTGAAATTTAAATATTTGTACGCCACTAAGGCCAAACATGACTGATCTAAACTATAATGTGATTTAATAACTTGCATGCTATGTATGTGTACTCATGTTTCCACAAATAAATAATCTTGAATCTTGACACTTGGTAGGATTAACCGCCAACCCAAAACAATCAGACCAGCTTTTAACCACAGCTAAATCCCGGTTTAGCTCCTCAATCGCATCGGATATGTTCTCCATACTTGCCTGGCAGTAAAGCTGCAAATCGTCAGCATAAAGATGATACGCAGTTCGAAGTTCAGTGGTAATGAGATTAATAAAAATTGAGAACAAAAGAAGAGATAATATACCGCCCTGAGGGACGCCAGCTGCAAGTTCACACCAACCAGACGAAGAGTCTCCAGCACGAACACACTGCTGACGCCCCTGAAGATAAGAGGAAAACCATTCCAATACCTCCCGAGAGACCATAAGATAGGAAAATGATGGATAAAAGGACTTCGTGACTGACGGTATTAAAAGCATTGGAGAAGTCAATTAACACTAAGACTGTAACTTTAGTGTGTTCCATTCCCCGCCTTATATCGTCAGTCACTTTAAGGAGAGCTGAAACGGTACTGTGCCCAGGCCTGAAACCGGATTGAAATGGACTCCGGATTGAAATGGACAGCATTATTAGCCTTTTGGTCTGTGGGTTTTTCGACCTGTGTATTTTAAATCTTTTAAACTAAGTTTTGTTCACTTGGGGCCGATTTTTCAATCCTCAGTTAAATCGTTGAATAATTATCTAGCGTATAAAATTATCTGACTGTTTATTAGGTGAATAAATATTTAGAATCTTTGTTTTCTTCCACCGCAGGTGGTGATAACCCGCTGCATGGTGGTGCCGCTGTGCAGCGGCGCGCCGCGCACGGCGCTGTACTGTTGCGCGCGCTCCCTGGCGCGCGCGCTGGGCCCGCGCCTGCCCGCCGCCGCGCGCGCGCTGGCCGCGCCCGCCGCCACGGCGCGCCACCTGCACACGCTGGCCGCCGCCGTGGACGCGCAGGTAGACACAGTCCCCCTCACTCTCGTAGCGCGCACGGCGCTGTACTGCTGCGCGCGCTGGGCCCGCGCCTGCCCGCCGCCGCGCGCGCGCTGGCCGCGCCCGCCGCCACGGCGCGCCACCTGCACACGCTGGCCGCCGCCGTGGACGCGCAGGTAGACACAGTCCCCCTCACTCTCATAGCGCGCACGGCGCTGTACTGCTGCGCGCGCTGGGCCCGCGCCTGCCCGCCGCCGCGCGCGCGCTGGCCGCGCCCGCCGCCACGGCGCGCCACCTGCACACGCTGGCCGCCGCCGTGGACGCGCAGGTAGACACAGTCCCCCTCACTCTCGTAGCGCGCACGGCGCTGTACTGCTGCGCGCGCTGGGCCCGCGCCTGCCCGCCGCCGCGCGCGCGCTGGCCGCGCCCGCCGCCACGGCGCGCCACCTGCACACGCTGGCCGCCGCCGTGGACGCGCAGGTAGACACAGTCCCCCTCACTCTCATAGCGCGCACGGCGCTGTACTGCTGCGCGCGCTGGGCCCGCGCCTGCCCGCCGCCGCGCGCGCGCTGGCCGCGCCCGCCGCCACGGCGCGCCACCTGCACACGCTGGCCGCCGCCGTGGACGCGCAGGTAGACACAGTCCCCCTCACTCTCATAGCGCGCACGGCGCTGTACTGCTGCGCGCGCTGGGCCCGCGCCTGCCCGCCGCCGCGCGCGCGCTGGCCGCGCCCGCCGCCACGGCGCGCCACCTGCACACGCTGGCCGCCGCCGTGGACGCGCAGGTAGACCCAGGCGCACTCTTTTTTCCCTCACTCTCATAGTCCACTGTTCCTGAGAAATACCTAATGAAAAACCCAATAACGCTTTGCCCAACTTGGGAATGGAACCCAGAACCCCAAGAGTCGCTTAGCAGTCGCGTTTGCGACGAGACCGGCGGGACAATTAAAGGGGGGATGCACATTGCACAGGTAGCGTAAATATTTAGTTGATAACCGGTGGTCGTACCGGTGTCTCAAGACTCGTGATCTGAGCCGTCGTCCGATGTAAACTGTTTTTGAGTGGGAAAATAATTCAATAAACAAAAATTGAAGATAAATTACTACAAAATTTTTTTTTTTTTTTTAATCTAGATTTATTTCAAAAATAATATGTATGTTTCCTGCTCCCTCATTTATTTTTAATTATAAATCATTTTGTTTACAGAGTAAAGAAGCCATGCAACATGCAGGCATGAAGCCATTCGTGTGTGAGCTGTACGTGCGAGCGATCACTGCCGGCATGAACGAGCTGGAGAGGCTCAAACTTAAGACTGAAAAGGTTTAATATGACGTTATTTATCTGATATTTCTGGAGCATCACTTATTGATGCTCCACACACACAAAAAATATCAACCACAAATGGTATTATTTGCTGACAATACTTCCCTATTTTTTAAATAGACGTAGTACAAAATTACGACGTAATTATCGCCCTACTGCAAATCCAAAATGGGTTCACTGAGCATTAAATGAAAAAAAAAAACGAAGGGCATACATTTTCTTTACCAAATGTCAAAAGTAGTAATTGTGAGATAGTATTGAATCAAGAGAAACTAGAATTTGTTGATAAAACTATTTTCCTGGGATCACGCTCGACTCAAGGCTTCAATGGGGTCCTCACTTAACATCTCTTGCAGGACGACTAAGTTCAGCAGCATATGCTGTCAGAAAAATCCGTCAATTTACTGATGTAGATACCGCGAGGCTAGTCTATTTCAGTTATTTTCGTAGTATCATGTCTTACGGTATTTTTCTGTGGGGACGGGCTGCAAACATCAAGTCTATTTTTATTCTGCAGAAAAGAGCGATCAGAGCAATATATTATTATAAGAGCTACCATTTACCGGGTAATATGTCATTCATTGGCTTGAATGTGCCCTGGCGGCTGTGAGTATGTCATGCTTACTCTAATGTCTCGCTGACGGTGGCGCGTGTGTTTGATCATTCAGCTACTTTCAAAATGGTTGTTGAGCTGAATGGGGCTGATTCATGAGTCATGTTCGTGAACGGTCACCGTCAGTTGGGACTGGTCATCTGTTAGCTGCCACGGCTTATGAATGGTTCTTTGTTTTTATCTTTTTATTACGGACGCTTTTAACGTGCACGTATTTCTAAATTTTTATCACATGTGTAATTTCAATATGAATGATGTAACCAATATTTTATATTTTTTTATTTATTTAAAAGAGTGTTTGTGGAGTTTCTTGCCCGTTCTTCTCCATTGATACGTATTACGCTTTGGAATGGGCAACTAGCTTCATATTTCTGACTGACCGACTCCTTGACAATTCAAAAGTGCCTGTAAATGGTTCAATTGAAATAAATGCTTTGAGTTTGCATTGGCATAAGCCACATCATCACGTGGACCACTATGGAAGTTCTTCTGGTGTTTGGTTTGTGTGTTAGGAAAAGGTGATAAGAGCATAATGACCATTCTTTTAAAGGGAATTACGACTTTTTGCGTGAATACTGCATAGTGCAAGTTTATTTTCAATAAGTTAATTGTGCAGTGACAGAGACTGTCTGTAACAGTGAGAGATAGTGCCATACACGAAGAAGCGCCAGACTCCACTCCGCTCCGTACCAAAGTACAGTTTACAGTACAGTAACCGAGGAGTCGGGCGCGTCTTCGTGGATGGCACTATCTATACCATGTTTACCATCTTCGGTTACCATAATTATGTTCCTTATTAACTTTTCTTTTTTGTGATTGGTGGCCGTAAATAAATGAATGATGACGTATTTCAGAGTATTGCATATTTTATTTAACGTAATCGTCCATCCCTTTGCAGGAAGCGGATGCCCGTAAAGCAGAACAAATCTTAGCGTCGTGGTTCACACAACTAGGCGCGTTGCTATCAGCGAGCGAGCGTATCCGCTGCGAGTGCACTCTGACGGCGTTCTCTGTGCACCCGACGCCGGCGTTGTATGAAAGGATAAAGGCTGCGCCCGCGCTGCCGCCGCTTATACTGGTAATGTTTCTAATACTAGCGATATTACCGGGTATTTTCCCCCTTGAGTTACGTAGATTACGGGTAAGGAGAACCGAGAAATAGGAAGGTAACACGGGGTAAGATTTATTGTGTAAATTAAATTAATAAATACTAGAATGTCTGATTTATACTGACAATAGGGATGATGCCTGGGTCAAAAAAGAGAAATTCTATTTAGTCCGTCAGTTAGATAATAAAAAATATTAGACCCGTATTTTTTGCTTTATCATATTAATAAAAAATGACTTTGATAAACATGCATTAAAGATGGGGAGTGGCGGTTGATACGTAACAAGTAAGTATAAAATCTACATACACGTGACGTCATGGCACATTTTAACTCAATGTATCGACGTAATCTTTTGATAACGTAAAAAAAGAAAAAATACGTGTACGTAATTTTTTTATAATTTACGAGATGGACAAAATTTTTTTTTTTGTCATCTTCCTCCCTATTGTCTGTAAGTTAAATATTTAAATTGTCATCGAACTATAAATTAGGCAAAAAATAAAAAGAACTGCTTCATCAAATCTCACATGACGTAGACGTCGTCGTCTATCGCATTCTACCAGATGGGATCGGCCTATATTAGGCTAGTTTCAAATACTCAATACTCAATATATTTATTGCTTACACATGTGAACTGAGGCGGTAGGTTTTACAAAGAAATAATCGATGTGATCAGACACAGCAATGTAGGAGAGAGGAAGACGGCTTTTATTTGACTACATAGCTGTAAAACTATTTAAAAAAAGAATTGTAAGTACGCGAATGAAATCGCGAGTGGAACCGTTTAAACCATAATGATTTAATATTGATATTCTGTTATTTCAGGATGACCACGAAATAAAAGAAGAACCGAACAAAGAATTCGGGAGTTGGGCCAGCGATTCTCGCGGGCAGACCAACTTTGTGAAGACTTCGGAGACTCTGAACCTCAAACACACGCAGCATCAGGCCAATGTGCTGTCTACTGCGATCTTCAGCGAGGGCGAAACACTGGGGATCAGCCCCGAGTTGTGTACGGATATCGCTGTGCTACTTTCTGGGCCAAGACTGAAGACCCTTTCTTGGGATACCGACAGGTTTGTCCAGAATGATTGTTGCTATAAAGTTATGAGTTTGTGAACATGTCTGTTTAAAAACTTTACTAACATATTTCGAACTTCTTGCTTTGTCTTTTCTGGACGCCATTCCAAGTTGTCATAAAAAAAATGGGCAGGTTCACTCTATAGCAGGGCCTGATGTTATTTATGACAAGTGTAACTAAATGACAGCTTGTTAAAACAACCTATTTCGATATCTTTTTATGGGCTGTCTACGCGCTTTTGTTGCTCATGGTTTTTGATAATTTACGTGCCAGGCACTTGTCGATGAACAAGTCTGCATGTTATTGATTGACTATCTGTTTTCCTTAAATGGTCTTTGGCTCTTTTCTTAGCGTCACTTTCTGGTTTTTCATCATCTGCCTAGCCTGTTCCTAACTATATTGGGTTCGGCTTTCAGTCTAACTGGTTATAGGTGAATACCAGTATTTTACATGGCGCGACTGCCTATATAACCTCCACAATCCAGTTACTGTTTAACTTGATATAGCTCGATTCAAACTTAACTTCGGAACATGAGGCGAGTCGCTGCGCAGTAAAGAATTCATGTGTTAGCGGGAAAGGGGTGGATTACTGCGCAGCGAGTAGCTAACTTCCGAGCCGCCGTTAAGTTTGAATCGAACTAAACCCTTGGTAAGATTTTGAAGTTAACCTAAAATCTTCTAGGGAGCTACTACTAGAAAATTGTCGCACGTACATGGAGCGTACACACTTCGGTACCCGCGCGTTAACAACAGAGCTCAAGTATTTAAACCTAGACCCGAGGGAGTTTCTGCACCTGCCGGAAGAAGAGGACGATGAAACTGACATGTATTATGGGATTGAGAAAGGTAAGACATGATATTAATTTATTTGGAGATGAACATGATGTGACAGTGGAAAGTTGTGTCAGGCAAAGTGTAGGGGTCATAAAGTTAAAAATTTGGTCATGATAAATGATAATTATTCAACTTTACTACACTTCGGTGCGTTGAGCGATTTTTGGTAGGGGTAAACTAAAGGTACCATTCCGTACCCGAGCGCAGGCGGCAACTGCAGGCGACGTGTCGCGCCGTCATGTCGCTGCAGTCATTATTCCGAACCCGACCGCAGACGGCAGTAGCCCGTATTCCTGTCGGTAGATAGAAGATAGAAAAACGTGTTATCGCTCGAGTGTTGGCGGCACCATTGGTCTGGGGTCGGGCTACACGTGTCACCTGTCGCTCGTCCGTAGCTGCCAACGACGTGTCGCTAGTTACGGAAGGTATTTCATAGAAATTCATAGAAACCAGTCATGTCGCGTCGACACGTCACCTGCAGTTGCCTCCTGCGGTCGGGTACATGCGCTGTAGTGCTCTACTATAGAATATAGATGGCGCTAATACCAGTTTTAAGTTTTCACTTCTGTCGGTAGTCCATGACTGCCTGCTTTTTATTTAAACTAGGTGAGGTCAGTGTTTCCTAGCCAACTACTCTGAATAGAAACACCGAAACAAACTCAGAGTCGTATTATAAGAGTGAAAAGTTTAAGTGAGACCTTTTACAGACATTTTAAATTCAAATATATGGACAAGGAAACTTTTTTTTTGGTAGGATTCTCCTAACGGGTATTTTTCTGAAGTTTACCAGTTTAAATTGGTTTTAAAGTGAATAACCGAAGACGTGCAAAAATAAAAATAATAAAATAAATTGTAATTTAGCACAAGACTGCTACATTTCCAGTAGGTTATGCATTTGACAGATTCTTATACATCAGATATCCAACAAAATATAAACAACAATTACCAAAATTAACCAACATTGATATTAACATTTTGTCAAAAGGCTACGAGCATCTAGTAGAAGAATACCAGGAGCCAGAAGAAATATGGCAAGACGCCGAAGACCTTGAAAGAACAGAGAGCGCGCATTCTTCCGGCATTGAATCAGAAACCGTAGTGAAAACAAAGAAAGCACAGAGAAAGATAAAGAAAAACCTCTTTTCCGAGGACGATTCTGACCCTCTCAGCCTCGTCGCGGAAGCTAAAAGAGTAGAGAAGAAGAAGGAACGACCACACAGCAAGGAAAGAAGAAAAGACAGCAAGGAGAGGAGTAAAGAGCCTAAAAAATCAAAGTCGAAGGTGAAATCCAAAGATCCTCTAGAAATCAAACAAAGCACTGAAAAGAAAAAAGAACCTAAAAAGAAACGAGAGAGAAAGAAGAAAGAAAAGTTGGTGCCTACGACTACAAAGTGCAATTTATCCAGTCTTGTTGGCATGAAAGTGGTGAATACAATTAAAAAGCCTGACCTTCCCGGCGTCATCAACACACTCTCTGTCAGTGACAGCATTGACGATTGCCAAGGAAAGTCCTCAAACTCTATTCTATCAGAAAACAACGAAACCAATGTCCTATTTGACGGCCTATTTTCTATGGACGAGCTCAAGTCGCCTGAAAAAAGTCCGGATAAAAATACACTCACGAAAAATAGTGAACTTCATATCGCCAGCAGTACGGTCAGAGTTAGTTCTCCTGTTGTGCATCATAATCAGAGTCCAAGCCGAAATGAATCCACGAAACATAAAGTACCGAATTCGCCACAATCTAGGACTGGTTTACCAAGTAATATGATGGTTAAGGAGAGTTTGAGTAAACTGTTACACTATAGAAGACAAAAGGCTATTGAGAATGAACAAAGAATAAATCTACAGCCAAATGTTGTTCACACTTACTCTTATAAGCAAGGAGCTGAAACCCCAACGATTACACCAGCACCTAGTCCTGTGCCAGTAACTCCTGAAGCCAGCCCAAAAGCACAGCTAACAGTAAACGTACCAGAGAACCCGAAAGTCTACATAAACAAATCACAGTCGGATCAACTCTCTGAACTAAGGAATGAAGTTAACAACTTGTTGAGCACCAAAACGTTTGGAATAGCAAGGCCGGTTATACAGTATGGTCCTAAGATCAATAACTGTGTATTGAATAACACTCAGACAAGCGGAGCTAGGTTTCCGAATCCTAACTTACAGAAAACGATGCAAGATATGTATAGAATGCCTCAAACGCAAGAAAAAGAAATTACCGTTGGAAGCACCGAATCGAAGGCCACCCCGTCACGTTCTAATGTACCAAACAAACAAAAATCTGTAGACTCAGCAAGTCAACAAAATTTCCACATTTTTCTCAAGGAGCTACAGGAATCAATTAATGCAGGAGCAGGTGCTCATTCAAATAAAAATGTGAATATCAAAAAGGAAATTAAACCAATCAGTAGGGTGACGCCCGTAGCACCTAAAATCAAGGCTGAACCCAACACATCTCCACAATGTGCCAAACAATCACAGAAGAAAACTTCAGACTTTTTAAACACGTTTTCACGCCTCAGTTATTTACACAAAAATAAAGTGGACCCAAAAGGGAATGGAACGAAACCTGTTGTAGACGCACTAATAGAATATCAGAGTAAAACGCTCCAAAATCCTCCTACTGATGCGGAAATAAATCGAATTTTGATGGAACAGAAGTTGGCAGCGAAGTGTCTTCAAATAAAAAATGAGCCAGTGACACCAAAAAGTGACAGAGCAGCACACCAGCATCCAGAAAACAGTCAAAGCTTACTGAAGAAATTTGATAAACCAAAACATGTAAGCAATACTGCAAAACAGAATCCCATAATCGCCAATATGCTGTCCAGTCAGATCGCAAAGTCAGTTAAACCCGAGAACCAATACAAAAACGTTCAAGTGGAACGACCTCGAGAAATGTCGACTCTGTCAAATAAGTTTTCATCTCTAACAGAAAGTGATCAACAGGACTTGCTTGCTCTATTGCGACAGCAGACCAAACTGAACCTTCGACCGAAAGTGGAACATGTCAAAGAGAAGGCTCAACCCCCACAAACGATAACAGGCCACATACCTTCAACAAACTATTCCGTTCCTTGCACTAGTCAGTCATTCAACAAGCATAACATTTTAGAACCCCCTAACATTACATATAACAACGTCAATATCAAACAAGTAACGAAGCCTAGTCCAAGCATAAAGCCATCAAACGTTAATCTTGATTTAAGAATGCCACAGATAAAACCTTTGAATATGGTCAAGACTGAACTTAATTGTACTAAGATCGTAGATCCAAAACCTATTAAAAAGATTGAAATATTAAGCAATATTGAAATTAAAAGTAGCATCAAGCACAAATCTGAAACTGTAGCCAAACCTAAGGAAGAAACGGATTGGGAGAAGGTAATGGATGCCATTTTGTCTCACAAGACACCCAGCAGAGGCCCCAAAGCCCTCGATATGGCGTTGAATAAAGATGCCTATAACAAGGCGCTAGCAGAAAGCTTGCGGAACCAAAGGATAGTTAAGGCTAATTCCACTGGAGATCTAATGAAAATGACAAACGTGATATCAAAAGGTCAGTCAAAGCCAGTACTGACCGCTGAGCCATCGCAGAGTCCACACCCTCCAGTACTGAGCCGATCGAACACGGAGAGTGTCATCAAGACTACAAAAAAGTCTTCTAAAACATCAGCGAAGGCGGTTCAAAAACCTTTAACAAACACATCTGTACTACAAGCGAATCCAAACGTAACTAGGCCGATACAATCTGAAACACCAAAACGGCAAATCCAGACTGAGAAAAGATCGAGCCACGGAACAAAAGACCAAATAGACGTACTTAAAAAATTACCTGTAAAACATCAGGAGAAACAATTTACTGCTACATATTACAAAGACGAGGATCCATTTATCTCAGGAATACCAAATTCTGATTATGATCTTCTTGAGGAATTAATGGATGATGATTTGCGACAAGAGATCGGTGAATTATCATCCGATGAGGACAATTACGCAGCACCAATGCAAAGCCTGAAAGCTAAAAATTACAGTATAAATAAGCCTATAACACCTGCCATTCAAGAGGAACGCTTAAATCCAACAGTGCTTAATACAACACCGTTACTTAAAAAACCAGTGCCGAAAGTAAGAAGTGATATCCCAAAGACTGCTTTTGATTCTTCAGTACAAAAACAGCATTCGTCAGCATTTGTCAATGTGAAGTCGGTGATTAAAACTGCGGAATACATAAACAATGAGGCAAAGAATGTTCAGCCTACTATTGCCGTTCACCAAATGCCTCAAACTGTGATAAAACCTTCGAAAAATCGCAAAAATCAAAGTTATCACGCCAATACTGATCAATTGCGAACAGTAGATCAAACTAACACATTTATGGCAACTATGCCAAGACAGACTGCGTTAAAAAACGTAGTTCTTATCGGATCAGATATTGTATACCAACCTTGCGCGGTTGAAACCCCGGTTCTTGCTGCCAATGTAACTCAGAATACATATGTAACGTATAACAACCAGCAAAATATGGCGCTTTATCAGACGACGCAATTCGCCGCTCCCGTTGTGAACCCAGTAATCATAGGTAATGCTATCACTGTGTCTAAAACAACGACACCAATGACGGCACCATTGACGACCGTTGCTAATAAACCTGAAATTGTTGTTCAAACTCCTAAAAGTAAAGAAGAAATAAGAAATGACATCGTTCAGAACAAGACTGCTATCCATGACACTAAAGACGCCAAATCAGAACCCAAAACCAATCCGGTTGATAACCCGAATGATGATGCTCTTAAATCAGAAAAGGAAAAAGTCGATATAAATTCGAATAAAAACGTTTGTGAAAGGAAAGTACTATCTGAGGTACAGGAAAAACAGAAGCTTGAGAAAATCGAACCGAAGACTACTAGAAGTCAAACAAGGAAATCGTTTGAACGAGATTTGATGAATGAAGTTATAAAAGATCAGGAGCGACTGCAGAAGAAACGTTTGTCTATTATAAATCGTAATATTAGCCATCGTATTGATAAAAAAACAATACCACTGTCGTATGCTCCGCTTAAATCTTTAAAAATTATAATAAGAGTTCCCAAAGGAGCCCAAGAAAAATACGAGAAGGTTAAATCTGCAGCTGATACTAATAATGACAGTAAAATTCAAAGCGGAACTGTAGAATCAATCAAAGTAAAGACTACAGAAGAGCATGTCGAAGCAAAAGTAATCGCTAAAGTAGACAAACCGGATAAAACAACCAACACCGAAAATTATAAAGAAAATAAGGATAAATCTTCTTGCCGTCGTATTATATTGCGATCCTCCAACAAAGACGTAAAACTAGATACAGAAGTGGCTGAGAAAGTCTCCGTACCTAGAAAAACGAAAGTCAGGCTAAAATCTGCTCCTCCTGAAAGTGAGAATAAATCTTTAGAAAATTGTACTGACGGAGATAGCATAACTAAACTTAAAGTGGTCAAGAAACCAGTTACGAAAAAGACGCTTAACAAAACAATCAAGAAAGTGGAGGCAAAAAAGAAAGCCACTAAAATCCAGCCTAAAAGAAACGCTAAAGGAATAAAAATAACAATTAATACAAAGTTTGAGCCAAAGCCTCAGGAGTTAATACCAAATAATATGACAGATTTGATGGACATTGAGGATGAAATAAAAACTTCTAAAATCCTTCAAGTAATGCCTCCGGATCAGCCTATACCACCCTTACAGGAGATTCCAAATGTAGGAGAAGTTTTAGGAGATATTGGGGAGAACCGCACTTTGGATGACTCTATCGAAAACTGTCCGAGTCCAAGTATTTTAGAAAACGATTCTACAGTAAACCAGCTGTTTCAAACAGAGAGTGTTGACAAGCCTATTATTGATTTTACTGTTATTACTCAAGAAAACGCAATTAATAATAATGACTTAGTTAATAAAGAGGATGACACGACTTCCGAAATAACTGAAACCGTAGTAGAACCAGTAATAAAAGACACCAATAAAAATACCACGGCCGAACAAAACATGACAAACACTGATATCCTTAAAGAAATTGAAAGTTATGTAAAGAAATTAGAAGATAAAATAAAGGACACTGCTGTTAACCAACGCTTAGAGTCAGAGTGCAATGAAATAATGTTCAGTTCAAAAGACGTCATTGAAAGTTCGTCTTTTCAGCCGGAAAGGCAAATTTCCAGAGTTATAGCACCAGTCAACTCAGTAAAACAGAATACTACTGACCCTAAAATAAACAACGATGAAGCTAAAAATCAGGTTAAGACTGTACATATTGAGGAAGAAGTCATCTGTATTGACGAAGACGACGAAGAACCTAATTATATAATGCCACAAAGTAAAGTACTTATAAAAGGTGGCAAAATCAATAGTCAAGAGAAAAGAAAAAATGGATTGAAAGATGATATACCACAATCTTACATGGACGCTATAAAAATCGAAGACTTACCACACTTAAGTAGAGGAGATCCATTAAAGAAATACGTGCGTATTCAACTGCCTTGTGGAAAAGTATTCAAGGCGACTGTTCATGGTCAAATGAACATGGATACTAATTCATTATTTTCGGACCCAGCACTGAAATCGGTTCTTTTGAGTAACGTGTCCAAAAGAAAGCGGTACACGTTGAATATAAAACAAATGTCAACTACTTTAAAGTTAAAACCCGACCAAATATTAGAGTCTCATATACATGAAATACGTTTGAAAACGAATGCGTCCCCTGGAGTCGTCGTTGACACCATAGATTTACTTAGCGACTCAGACGAAGATGATACTGAACATCAGTCTTTTAATACAGAATTTGGAAAATATCAAGTACAAACGATGAAGAAAAACTTACTGGAAAATCATCAGAAGTTATTTGATAAAAAGTGTGTTGTGAAATTAAAAAGAGAGGATTTACAAAAGTATTTTGAAGATGAGGATGAAATAGAAACTTCAGTTGAAACTTATCTGATGAAAGAAGGGTTACCTGATGTCTCGTTGCAAACATACAAACTAACAAAGAATATAGAAGAACATGCAGTTGTTCAACCCATAGCTGAGCCTGTTGTTGAACCTGTAACTCAAGATGCTGAGACTATAATCCAGCCTTATGTACAACCTATTATTCAGTCTGATGCACAACCTATAATTCATCCTGACGTACAACCAGTGATTCAGCCTGCAGTTCAATCTATTATTCAGTCTGATGAACAACCTATAACTCACTCAGAAGATCAACCTAAAATTCAACGTGACGTTCAACCTGTTATTCAATCTGATGAACATATTATACAGTCTGATATTCAATCTATCACTGAACCTCATGTGCAACATATCACTGAACCTGATGTGCAACCTATTATTCAGGCGGATGTTCAAACTGATGTTCATGTGATCAATCAGCCTGACCAACAACCTATTATCGAACCTGCGATTCAATCTGATGTACAACCTATAATCCAGTTAGAGGATCAACCTTTAATTCAACGTGATGTCCAACCTATCACTGAGCCTGATGTGCAACCTATAATTCAGCCGGATGTTCAAAATGATGATCATACTGATGTTCAACCTGCTATCGTACCTATTATTCAGTCTGAATTGCAACCTGAAGTTCAAACTAAAAGTCAGGCCGATAAACAATCTGTTATTCAACCTGTTATTTTGTCTGATGATATATCTCAGCCTGGTGTTCAACTTATAGTTGAGCCGGATGTGCAACCTATTAATCAACATGTTATTCAACCTATGATTGACCCTGATGTACAACCTGTAACTCAGCCTGAAGTTCAACCTAATGTCACACCTGTGATTCAGTCTGATTCTCAACGTGACCTTCAACCTGTTATGCAATCTGATGAACATATTATGCGGTCTGATGTTGAACCTACAATTTTACCAGATGTAGAACCTGATGTTGAACAAGCCTTAACCATCGCCCAACCACATGTTCAACAGATCGTTCAAGCAATAGGCCAAGTATTAGCTAGTGAATTACCGCCAACAAAACCTACAACGCAAGAACCTGTAGAGATAATTGAAATAGACGATTCATCTAACGACGACGCAGACGTTATAGATATTGAAAATACTGACGAAGAAAATACTATCATTGGACTGATACCATTCTTAGAACTAGATGTTCCAAAAACTCTCAAAGACAAGACTGCCGAACTATTTCAACCAGCCCAAACGAGTAGCCCAATACCAGTTGAAGCAAAGATCAATGAATTCAAACACTTACTGTTTAGAGATCTTGGCATAGAAGATCTTGCCGAAAATTCAACACAATCTGACGACTTGTTGCTTTCCTTTGCTGGCGCACCTCCTATTACTGATAGCGGAAATTCTGTTAGCAACGATATTTCGCCGCAAATCCCAACATTACCTGACTGTCTTGTGAAACTAACGAGGTGCGACGAACTTGTGATGAAATATGAAAATCTGAAATTGCTTAAAAAATGCTTCATTAAATTAATTCGCTGTGACGAGCTTGTTCGAAGTTATGTTGAGAAAGCCAATGAACAGGACACTGAACAGTCTGATGATATAATTAATATTGACATCCAAGACAATATATTTGAAGACACCGCAATGGATATAGTGCCATTATCACGCAGTGGTTCTTTTTCAATTCTTGACAATTGCTACCTATTTGACACTCAAACTATTGATCAAATTGACCGAAGTAATTCACCAGTAATGGAAGCATACGAAACTATTGCTTCATTGTTCAATCGCAAGGTTAAGGTGACTGTAGAAAAAGTTGCAACTTCTTTAAGATCGACCTGCGAGACTGAACGGCTTTTGACTAAGCCTAAGATTCATTTGCAACATAACAGTTTGATCCAAGATCATAGAAGTATCGAAAGATGCAACGCACCAAGTATTAGTGATAGTCATATACTAAATCAAAATAATGTATTGCCACTCAAAGCTTTAGTATTGAAGTTCTTCCATAATCACTCCATTTTAGACCAAATAAATTCTGCTAGACTGAAATCGAAACTTAATATAAGACGACTCACACCAAACCGGAAAAGAAAGTCTCTTGAAACTATTGTAACAGGTAGTAAAATAGCAAAAACTTGTGATAACTCGAGCCAGAAACCAAGCAAAGATGTTAACAAACATTTTGAAAATGGAGGAATAAATCTAACGACCACTGATCTTCTTGATAATACCTGGAAAGATGGTGAGATTGAACACGATAAAACAATGGAAGCCTCATCATTTGAAAACAGCATTATTGAAGTAGATTCTAGAACTTCTTGCTTAGACGGAAGTGAGGATAATATAAGTGCATCTATATTACACAAAGCAGATTTAATGCAGACTGAATTTTATATTAACAATGAAATACCTCAATTTCAAATTGACGGTGTACATGAAGCGACAGAACTGGACATTGAACACACTGATGAAGTTTCAATACCTGAAATTGAAAATATGTGTCAAGTCGCTGGTGAAATAAATGTTGCCACAGATACTGAATTAATATCCGAAGTTGGTATACTGGATGCGGAAGAAATATCACAAGAGGGTAGTGAAGCTGTCTGTATAAATACTGATGTCGCGTTTGAACGGACGAAAGCAATAGAAAATATCAATGAAAACGTTGAAACCTCACCTGAAATTGTAAATTTTACTGAAGACGTATTGACATATGAAGTTACTCCTCTGGATACAGAAAGTATGACTGTAAAAGATGGTGAAAATGTCCGAGGCACAGGTGACGTAATACTGAAGGAGACAGAGGTAGTTCCTGAAAAAAGGTTGCATGGTGCTGGTACCCAAATAGATGCGACAGAAATGGCCATAGAAGATATTTGTCGCGACACTGAAACAGAACCGAAGGAAATGGAAATGACCTTATTGAATACGTGTGGTGAAGCTGAAATAAAACAAGACGAGACAGCAATCGTCATGGATGACATTTGTGACGACGCCGATAAAAAACTGGCAGAGCCACAAATGCTAACAGAAAATGTTTGTGCAGACGCTGGTTTAATACTGGTAGATACTGGAATGGAAACCGATAAAAACTTGGAAGACCCAGTAATATTCACAGACAACGTTAGCGGTGATACTAACTCAAAACTGACGGAGCCAGAAATGATAACGGAAATGATTTGTGAAGACACTGATGCTATATTAGTTGACACCGGAATAGAAACAGAAGCCGGTACAACACCAGACGACCCAGAAATGATCACGGAAAATAATATTTGTAACAACGCTGAAAACACAATGGCTGAGCCAGAAATGGTAACAGAGAAGATTTGTGAAGAAGCTCGTTCAAAACAGGTAGATACCGAAATGGAATCCGATAAAAAACTGGAAGGGTCAGAAATAGTCATAGATGACATTTGTGGTAACGCTAACACAAAATTGGAGCCAGAAACTGGATCAGAAAATATTTGCAAAGACAGCGATGCTATGTTAGTAAATACCGGAATAGAAAAAGAAGCCGATACAGAACTTGACGACCCAGAAATGATCATTACAGATATTTGTAACAATGCTGAGCCAGTAATGGCGACAGAAATGATGCGTGAAAACACTGACGCAATATTTATAGATACTATAAATGAAAAAGAAGCCGTTATAAAACTAGACGAGCCAGGAATAGTCATGGAAGGCATTTGTGGCGCCCCTGACTCAAAATTTACTGAGCCAGAAATGCCTATGAAAAATGTCTGTGTAGAAGCTAACACTGAAATAGAAACGACAGAAGTTGAAAAAGAAGCTGATACAAATCTAGAAGAGCCAGAAATGGTAGTTGAAGACATTTGTGGTGACGCTGACGTAAAATTAGTGGAGTCAGAAATGCCTACTGAAAATGGCTGTGAAGACTCTGATACAAATATGGATATGACAGAAATAGTAAATGAAACTGATACAAATCAAGAAGGGCCAGAAATTGTCAAAGACATTTATAACAACGCTAACGCAACGGCAGATCCAGAAAGAGCAACAGAAAACATTTGTGAACACACTGATGCCATATTAGTAGATATTGAAATAGAAAATGAAGCCGATGCGAAATCAAACAAACCAGAAATAGTCATGGAAGGCTTTTGTGGCGACGGTGACACTAAATTGGTTGAGTCAGAAATGCCTACGGAAAATGTCTGGGTAGACACGACTGAACATGAAACAACAGAAAAAGAAACAGATACAAATCTAGAAGAGAAAGAAATGCAAATGGAAGGCATTTGTAGCGACGCTGACACTAAATTGGCTGGGCCAGAAATGCTTACTGAAAATGTCTGCGAAGACACTGATATTGAAATTGAAACGACTGAAATAGAAACTAATTCAAATTTAGAAGAGCCAGAATTGGCAATAGAAAATATTTACGAAGACATTAATGCAGTATTAGTAAATACCGAAACAGAAAATGAAGCCAATGCGAAACCAAATGAACAAGAAATGGTCATGGCAAGGCAAGGCATTTGTGGCGACTCTGACATAAAATTGGTCGAGTCAGAAATGCCTACCGTAAATGTCTGGGAAGACACTGAACTTGAAACGACTGAAATAAAAGTTGATCCAAATCTAGAAGAGCCAGAAATTATCATTGTAAGCATTAGTGACGACACTGACACAAGATTGACCGAGTCAGAAATGACTATGGAAAGAGTTTGCGAAGAAGCTGACACTGAACTTGAAACGACAGAAATAGAAACTGATACAAATCTAGAAGAGGCAGAAATAGCAATAGAATATATTTGTGAAGGCACTGATGCAGTATTAGTAAATACCGAAACAGAAAAAGAAGCCGATGCGAGACTAGACGACCCAGAAATGGCCATGGAAAGCATTTGCGACAATTCTGAATCAAAAATGACTGAGCCAGAAATGCCCAAGGATGAACTTGGAACGACTGAAATAGAAGTTGATACAAAACTAGAAGAGCCAGAAATGATCATTGTAGGCATTAGTGACGACACTGAAACTAGATTGGCCGAGTCAGTAATGACTACGAAAAGAGCCTGCGAAGAAGTTGACACTGAACTTAAAACGACAGAAAAAGAAACTGATACAAATCTAGAAGAGCCAGAAATAGCATTAGAAAATATTTGTGAAGACATTGGTGCAGTATTAGTAAATACCGAAACAGAAAAAGAAGCCGATGCGAGACTAGACGAACCAGAAATGGCCATGGAAAGCGTTTGCAACAATACTAAATCAAAAATGACTGAGCCAGAAATGTCCAAGGGAAATGTCTGCGAAGACGCTGACAATGAAATTGAAACGACAGAAATAGAAAAAGAAGTCGATACAAATCTAGAAGAGCCAGAAATTTACAAAGACGTTTGCAACAACGCTGACTCAATAATGGCAGAGCCAGAAATAGCAACAGAAAATATTTGTGACGACGCTGATGCAATATCAGTAGACACTGAAGCAGAAAAAGAATCTGAAATAACACTAGACGAGCCCGAAGTGGCCATGGAAGGCACAAGATTGGCCGGGTCAGAAATGCCTACGGAAAATGTTTATGAAGATGTTGACACAAATATGAATATAACAGAAATAGTAAATGAAGCTGAAGCTGATACAAGTCTAGAAGGACCTGAAATAGTCATGGAAGTAATTTGTCAATACGCCGATGAAGAACTTATACTGCCAGTGACAGGAAAAAAAGCGGATAAAAAACTAGAAGAGCCTGAAACTGCCATGGCAGACTTTTTTAACAACGATGACACTAAAATGGCAACAGAAGATATTTGTGAGGACGCTGACGCAAAACTGATAGAAACTGAAATAAAAAAATCATCGGATACAAGTTTAGAAGAACCCGAAATAGTCGTGGAAGTTATTTGTCAATACGCTGAAGAAAAACTTGTACTGCCAATAATAGACACGGAAACGAAACTAAAAGAGCCAGAATCCGTCATGGAAGAATTGCAAGGGCCAGAAATTTCCTCACATTATATTTCTGAAAACACTAACACAAAACAGGTAGAGTCAGAAATAGAATATGATACACTAATAGAAGGATCAGAAATAGTCATTGAAGACATTAGTAACAACAACGACACATTGCAACAACCAGAAATGGGATTAGAAAATAATTCCGAAAACGCTGATATTATGAAAGCCACAGAAATAGATCAATATGAAACTAATCTTGTGGAAGATATTTGCAAAAACGTTGACACAAACCTTGAAGAGGCAGATTTAGAAAAAGAAACTGTTACCAAACTAGGAGAGCCAGAAATGGTCATACAAGACATTTGTAACAACGCTGACACGCAATCGGAGGCAGAAATGGCAACAGAAAGTATTTTTGAGCTAGCTGATGAAAAACTAAAAGAGACTGAAACAGAGAAAGTATATACGAATAATTTTAACGATGTGGATAAGAAATTCAAGGAGATTGAATTGACATTGAAAATTATGTTTGAAGACACAAACAGTATGCTCGAAGAGACAGAAATGACTATTGAAAATGCTTCTAAGGAACCTGATAAAAAACAAGATAAGACCGACATAGTCCTGGATAAAATATGTGAAGACGCTAAAACAGGAATTGACGTAGAAAACGCTGATAAAAATCTTGCAAAATCAGATCTCGTCAGGGGATATTTAGAACACAACACAATAATTCACAACGGCGCGAAAAATAATAATATAGTGATCGATTTTAACGTTGAAGTTATTTGTGAAGAAGTCGATGAAACAATTGGTAATGAAGAAGATAAAATACTTGAAGTGATACAATCTGAAACTAAAGAAAATACTGTTGCAGAAACCAGTGTAATAACTATTGACGAAAATGATATCTTAAATAGGAGCAACGAAAACGAAATTGTACTTAATAAGTTAAAACACATAAATAAGGAGCCACAAGAAATCTTAGTAGAATGCAAAGATGAAACTCGTTTCTACGTGAACGAAATTGACGATAATTACTTAGTCGAAGAAATCGTTGAAATGCGTAGTGATGAAATACTTGATGATGAGATGGGTCAAGTAGTTCTCGAAAGTGCTATAAGCCAGGTGAATGAGGTGTCGAAACATGACCCAGAATCACACATTGAAAACGAAGCGTCAAACAAAGAATTGAGAGAACTAGAAACCCGAGAATTTGTACTTGTTCAGAATCAAGATACGAATTTAAAGTCACTTGAAAGTAACGTCTTGTTTGGTGAACATTCTGGCTCGTTGATGATGGATTGCGAAGATGAGAAATCACCTGAAGAAAATATACTAATAACACAACAAATAGGCGAAGATGGTCAAATAGAAGAAATTGATATTAAGCTCAACGTCCCTAGGATAACATATTCCAAGAAATATCCACACGGCTTAAGTTCCAATTGCTTATTCAGTGGCACGAAAAACAGGAAGCGTAAAATTGACATGTCAGATGTAAAGATGTATGAGAAGAGGTACAGAAAAGGCAAGCATATAGACTCGCCTAAAATTAACATAACAACCATAGGAGAATCAGGGTACGGTAAAGAATTCAAACAACTGCTCGACTATTGCAGTTCCGTAAAATTTTCTTACTCGCGGCCATTCCACAAAGAATACATAGACGTGCAACAAATATTACAGTCTTGGCCTATAAAAGGCATTTGTAATGTTGAACAATCTGAAACTGTAGAGGACGAGACTTTATTTACTGATATGGAAAAAGAAGAAAATACAATACATCATCCAAGTATTCAGACATTGGCCGAAGAAATCGATGCAGATTACAACGAATCAAACTATAAATCTTGTGATGTTATTGAAACCAATTTCAATATGGGTTTTGGTGAGGGGTCCGGCAGAGTCATACAAAATTTGGAGGACGGATGTGGTACAAAATTTTCGGCTGCGACTCTGTCGGACGTAAAACGAACTCAGCCGCTTTTACTGTCCGAAAATTATGGTAACTGTAAACGTGTGCATAATACAATTAATTTTACAAATAAACATGAAATAGAGAAGTTACATTCTAACATCAAATGCATTCAAATGAAAGATAAAGTCAGATCCTTTTTCAAAAAGAACATGACTGAATTAAGTTACGACTGGATAAAACAACAAGAAAAAGATGACATGTCGTATTCGAATGGACTGTTTAACTCGTCAGACTTTCCATATGGCCTTACTGACCCTGATTTTATACAGCCCCCACCATTTGAAGCTATTGTTCAGGTGGTTCAAGTTGGTCAATTACCGGTCAGTGCAGCCGCACAAAACCCAGTGACATGCGATCCTCGAGTCACTCAAGTGTCCAATGTTAGTCCGTCACAATGTTCCGCTGAAAACAGCCCCGGCGATGATCAGTCTGTTATAAAAACTGAATATACAGAACTCACGACTGCTGATTTAAGTATGCCTTTAGCGCAAGAATACGTGCAACATATCCAGTCAATGCCGCTGCCGCCTCATGGACATGAAGCCATGAACTATCCAATGGGTAGTAATTATACTGTTGATGTGGATATTAAACCAGAAATCAAAATAGAAATGGAAGAGACACCTGAAATTAAAGAAGAGATAAACGATAATTACGAAAACAGTGAGTATCCACCATTGTATGAAAAGAATATGATGAACAGCGTTGATTGTTCTCATATAACCCCACTGGAGCCGAATTCAAATGTAACTATGATGTACAATTATACAGACAAGCAATCTGTTCCTGAAGTATATCCACATCTGAAGCAGCAAGAACATATGCAAATACAGCAACAGTTACATCAGCAGCAGCAACAACAACAGCAGCAACAACAACAGCAGCAGGACCATTATCAGCAAGAACAACAACAGGATCAATATCAACAACAACAAAAATTAATACAGCAGCAGCTTGAACAAGAGCAGCAACAGCAACAAGAGTTCCAACAAAGGCAAATAGAATTGCAGCTAGAACAAGAACAGCAAAAGTTGCAGGAGATGCAACAACTGCAGTTGAAACAGCAACAGGAGGAACAGAAACAACAGTTGCGTCTACAGGAACTAAAACAACAACAGGAGCAACAAGAGGAAATGCAAAAGCACCAGGAGCATCTACTAGAGCTGAAACGGGCGCAAGACCTAAAGCAACAACAGCTACAACAAGAACAAGAGCTAAAACAACAGAAACAACAAGAGCTGAAACAACAGCAGCAAAAACAAAAAGAATTGAAACAACAACAACAGCTAGAATTGAAACAACAGAAACAACTAGAGCTAAAACAAAAACAGCAGAAACAACAAGAGCTAAAACAGCAGCAGCAAAAACAACAGGAACTAAAGCAACAGCAGCTGGCACAACTGAAACAAGAAAAACAGCAACAACAAGAGCTAAAACAACAGCAATTGAAGCAACAAAAACAACAGCAGTTACAGCAAAAACAACAAGTAAAACAACAGCAGGAGTTACAGCAGAAACAACAGATGCAACAACAGCAAGAGTTACAGCAGAAACAACAGATGCAACAACAACAAGAGTTACAGCAGAAACAACAGATGCAACAACAACAAGAGTTACAGCAAAAACAACAAATGCAGCAACAACAAGAATTACAACAGATTCAGCAACAGCAAGAGTTACAGCAAAAACAACAAATGCAGCAACAACAACAAGAGTTACAGCATAAACAACAGATGCAGCAACAGCAACAAGAATTACAGCAGAAACAACAGATTCAGCAACAACAACAAGAGCAGCAACAACTGCTACAGCAGCAGCAACAGAATGGTTCGCATGATAAGTCGGATCAAATTGCACACGCGATGAACGCAGCCGGAATTTCCTCAGCCGCAGACGCTTTATCAAGTAATAGAGCGCAAGCCCTAGTAAATATGATATCCCAAAAGTTAAGGCAAGGCGGCGTCACTACAGGCCAATCGTCAAACAACTTCCAAAAAACTACATCAATCAATGCAATGGCTTTGCAACAAGCCTTAGCTCAAATACTGCCACCGCCGCTGAATCAGACAAATGCGTCGGAAAACAATCAACAAACGTCGAATACGCACACGCCGCAAGTTCTGCATATAGTGCAAGGCAAAAGTTCTTCAGGGAACCACCCGCAAATCACATTAGTTGATAATACTCAACAGTCTGTAATAAATGCACCGAATGCTACGCCAGTATTACATATTGTGCAAAATAAGACTGTACCTTCTGGTCCAACGTCAAACGGCACGCCTACACAACAGACCAACTCCTTCAGCGGTTTATCCTTAGTCGATGGAGGATTACAACAAGGCAATCAACTGCTTCATATTGTAAACGCAGCACATCAAAAGAATGCAAACACCGGACAGCTGCTAAAAAGAGTCAATCTTCTGACGAATCTAACAAACGCTCAAGGAGGAAACGAACAGAAAATGGTGCAGTTTGTCTGTAAATCTGCTGATGGAAAAGCTATACAGTTGAATGGACCACATCAACGTAGCATGGTACTAAGATTACAACCAGTTGAGACACCAAATCTTCAACCGACGCAGCCGAAACAAATAGACTCCCAAGATCTAAGTCCTACTCATAACGCTGCAAATAATAAAGACGCAGAAATAAAATCACGTTCTATATACGAAGAAAATTACGCAAAATTCATACAAAACTCGTCACCCAAAACGCCTGGTCCTGAGAAAGGTACGAGCTTGCCGAAATTCAACCAAGCCTTTGGTAAACAAGTGTACCAAGATGGTGGACAGAAGAATGAAATCAGCAATGGCAATGCTCTGTCACCTAACGATGACAATCCAGACTGTCAAGCAAATGACAATGCTATGAGTTTAGATCATATCAGTCAGATTGGAAGTCCACCGCTACTGTTAAGGAAGCCTGCAACTTCGCAAGCTCAGCCGAATTTAGTCCAACAACTAAAACAAACTATATCACCAATGAACCTCCATGGTGGAGTGATATACACTCGACAAATACCTGTGAACCTCGCAGGCGGGCAAACTATCAACTTAATCACAGTGCCGAGTTCAGATCTGGTGGACGATTCGAACCAAAAACAACAGGGCGAGATTGAGCCGTCGATAATAAAGATTGTTCCACAAAATCAAACGCACTCTAACTCGGACGGTACAGAAGAGAATAATACACATATGGGGACAGTGAATGACAATGCACATACGCCTCAACCACAGCCGGTGCTAACGCAAATGCGAATAAAGCTGCCAATGTTAAGCAAAGCACCACAGATGGTGTCTGGAGGGAGAGTAGTGAGACCATCGTTTTTCCAAATACAGCGTAATGTCATCTCTGGGACCAACCAGCCTGTGTACCAACAGTTAGTCCTCACAGCAGCTCCGCAGCTTGGCCAACAGACTATAAGGTTGCCACAAGCTCAAACATCACAAACAACAACAACGACAACAACTACTACAAGCAGGCCGGCAGCTGTCAAGGCTACTCCAAGTGAGAGTCAGTCCTCAACTGAGTCTATGAGCTCGTCAACGTTAGAACAGCTCAGAGAATTCGACCTGGTCTTAGAGCAAGTAAAAGAGAGAAGCACAGTGCAGCCAAAATCTAAATCTAAAAAGAAGAAAGAAAAGGCTGCAGAAGCTGCAGCCTCTGCTTCTACCAGTGCGGCGTCCGCAGAGCCATCACGCTCAACGCCAGCGCCACACAAACAACATCAAGTTCTTTACTCCATCGGTAACACACAACCTTTGAACGTGGCTTATGTGAACAGAAAAGTTGCGACCCCGGCACCAGCTTCAACCCCAACACCCACAACATCTACCTTCGTACGGTCTCCAGACTCTTCGGGAATAGTGGACTCATCTCCTTCATCATCGTCACAGATTCCTCACACTGTCACCAGTGAACCGTCAACATCTTCCGACGCGCCCGCTCAATCAAAATCAAAATCTAGCTCGAAGTCCAAATCAAGACCGAAAGCGTCATCCAATCCGCCAAATACACTAAAACTTAACACAGCACCTCCTAAGCCATCTACTCAAAAGCCAGCAGAAGATGAACAAACTACACAAAGGATTCTTTACATCTTAGCTGAATACAAAGAACAGGTGGAAAATTCTCCGGACAAAGATAAACCGGCACCACGCCGAAGAACTAACCCGCCCTCGAATCCAGGGTCATCTAAACGCAAGAAGAGTCATCGTCGAAACCGCGACTTGAGTCCTACAGACGATTCGTGCAGGACGATGGGATCAGAAGACAGCAGCTGTGGCACATCGCAGGGAGACTGTAACGAAAGTTGTATTGACAGTCATTCACCGCAGGACAGTCCACGTAAAGTCGTTCGCAAGCTAACGTTTGAACACGAAACCTCAGCACAGTCAGCACCGCCAACTCCTCAGCCTCGTCCGCAGCCGCAGCAACGAAACGTCATTGTGGCAGATGGACAAACGATCACTGTAGCTCGAGGTACGGCTGGCAAACCATCCACAGCCGTCCTCATGCCTGCCAATTACATACTACCTGTATCGATGATCAAAGGCGGCCAGCAGATTGCTATAGTGACAAACAGAGGCCCGAAGTTACTAACAGTCGGTGGTGGTGAGGGTGGGGCGACGAACGCTTTACTTTTACAACGCCTCATCGGCCCAGCTGGTCTGAAACCAGTCTTGACTCGTCCAGGGGTGCGACATGTTCGCTTACCTACTGCAGCCCTTCACAACCTGCAAGCGTTCAACCTGGCGACTACTACAACCATACAACCGCCAGACAGTACGGCTTCGCCGGCCCCTGCGCCCACACCACCTGAGCTAATTGAGACCAGAGCCAACAGTTCCCCCTGGAGAACCGAAGGCCGTGAGGAAATGAAGCCGGAGCGAGGGTCAAGTCCTGAGGGAGAGCCATGGCATCTCCCGGCAACGGCCAACCCGCACGACTACAGTTACGAAGAAGTCGTCCGAACTGACAACATGGATCGCACCGTACTTGTAAGTAGACTTTCTTTATTTACATTGGAACTATTATCTCTTAATATATGTATGATATTCGTTCATAGTTCCAAACTTTATAAAAACCGAATCGTGTATGACACACATTTTGCAACTTCAGGACCCGATCCCAGATAGATACAGTCCCGATATGGAGGCGCAAAGGATATTTGATAAGATGTTCGACGTCGATTCGAAAAGGTCGTACATGGTCGGTTCGCACGACGATTCGCCGCGATGCGGCTACGATATTGACGCGTCAGATTGCGACGATAAGGGCTACCATCAGGTACACCGTATCGTAGAACCGACGCTGATAACCTAAAGAATTATGGCTTGCGCAGACTGGCGGACGGGTCGGTACAGGACTTTAAATTTATCAATTGAATTTAATATTTATCCAATCGAAATAAGCTCTAAATTTCAATGCTTGGTGATCCACCTTGAAGCATCGCAGCGCAGTTTTCTCTGGAGCATCAAGCATTGAAATATATACCTTATTTCGATTGGATAAGTATTAAATTCAATTGATAAATTTAAAATCCTCTGCTGTCCCGTCAGCCAGTCTGCGCAGGTCAATAGTCGCCTCTTTAGTAGAATGCACGCATCGATTTATTTTTGTCAGTTGTTCTTCGTTCGTTGGTGTGCCGTTTTGATTATGCATCGTGTAGATGTGACGTTACGAGAGAAAAAAAGGAAAAGTACAGTTAGGCTACGTCACAAATGAATACAGATGGTTCACTCCGCAAAATCATTTAAATAAAAAGGGACTTGCTACGACACAATACAGTGCAATTCTGGTCGCACAGCGCTAATTACCTACAGTTATATTCACCTAGAAGTTGCGTCTCGAAAGAGTTACAAGATATAGTTATATCGCGTAACTCTTATATCTTCTGACTACATGACCGTCTTATCGGGCCAATTCAGTGTTACACTCATTGAGCCCGGGCCCGCCGCGTCCATGTAGCTTCATACCTAAAACTCGGAGTGAACTGATCTGTATTCATCTGTGGTTGCGTTCACAAGGCGTAATAAGATTACGGCGATATTTTACTGTATAATTTTGATATCACATGTCTGTTTATACTGAATTTGTTCTTAACCGAATGAACAGTGAGATGTTGACGTGTTATTTCAATTTTTTACCGAAAAATATAGTGCAGTGTTGTGTGAATGGCTGCTTAGTGTGACGAATGCAGTTTAAACAGTCTGACTCTGTAGAGATAACGTCGTCTCTGTAAAGCATACCGGTGTGACAGTTTCTTTCAAAAATTCGATGTGTCAAAGTAACACCTTGGCACTGTAAGGCGCTAAGCTGACGATGGACAATTTGGAATCGTATGGAAATCCCGGCATTTTATCCTACGTACGCGTTAGATATCCATACGATTCCAAATTGCCCATCGTATGCTCAGTGCCTAAGGCCGCGTCCTATTTGAAAGCGATCTTGGCGCGAATACGCGACCGTATCGTTCGTATGTTAGTTTTTGTGTAAACCTGAACGCCTGGTCGCGCCGACAGATGGCGTTTCCCAGTTTTCCGGACACGCACGCGACAATCGCGCATTCGCGCAGCGATCACTTTGACCCTGCGTCTTATTTAAAAGCTATCGTCGCGCGAATACACGATCGTTCGAACTTTTTGTTCGGTGAACCTGACCGCGTGGTCGCGTCGACAGAGGGCGTTTTCCGGTTTACCAAACAAAGTGACATATGCACGCGACGATCGCTTATTCACGCAGCGATCGCTTTTAAATAGGACGCGGGGTAACACGGTTGTAATCCAGAAAATACAAGAAAAAATTCCTCGATACTTTTCCAGTACAACAACACTATAAAACGTTGTGTACAACTATAACACCACTTATGAAAATGTCACTTCTACATGATGTACCCGGCATCGCCGCTAATCGAATACGGACAAAACATTATTAGGTGTTTATTAATTACTGCCTCCCCTCTTCATTAATAGTCTTTGTCTTTTATTTTGTCATAACTCCTGACCTCGGAGTAAGCTTCATTTCAACAACAATTTCTAGCGTCTAGTTTATAATTTTTGCATGATGAAAAAACGTCTATCCAATTATACTATCCATTGTCAAGTTTTATCCCGCATTACAACGCATGTCCCTTTCATTCGGTTCATTGTAATTGAAAAGTTTCCTTCATTAGTTGTTGTGGAATTCAATCTTAATGTGTTAGTATTAAGGTATATTATTGTTCTTATTAAAATGTGTTTAAAATGGAAAGCTTTGCTTTGCCGTCATCGGAACCATTCATTATGTTGGGCAGGTATCATTTATGTAGGCTTTGAAAATGATTCATCACTGTAGCTTCATGCTTAAAATTATTCTTTCGTCTGTATTGGAAAATTAATTTATAACGAAAATAAAAAGTGTCAAATCTAAATAAATCCCCCCCACAAAAAAAAAAAAAAACTTACTTTTATTAACATCATAAAATAGGCGATAAAAAAAAGATTCATAAAGAAAATAAAAATATTCCTCCTTTCAATATCAGTAACATAATTTATTTCCTTCCAAATCAATTCCTTAGTAATAAAAACAATTCTAATATGAATTTCACCGGTATAGGTTGTGCAGAAGAAGGACGGATCGCACCACAGACAACATCGTCTGACCCACGTGTCCGCCGCCGCTTTGAGGCATAAATATGCTATACTGGAACATGAGCTGCGATTACAGGTAATGCGTTATTAAGTTATCGAATGATATTCATAGGACTGAAAATATTGTGCACAAAGAGTTCCTACAGACACATAACGTCGCCGTGCGGTAAAAACCTCCGTACGAATGAACGTTAAAGGTACCATCCTGTACCCGACCGCAGGAGACAACTGCAGGCGACGTGTCGCCGCGACACGACTGGTTTCTATGAATTTCTATGAAATACCTTCCGTAGCTAGCGACACGTCATTGGCAGCTACGGGAGAGTGACACGTGCAGCTCGATCGCAGACCAGTAGTGCCGCCAACGCTCGAGCGATAACACGTTTTTCTATCTTTTATCTACCGACTGGAATACGGGCTGCTGCCGCCTGCGGTCTGGTTCGGAATCATGACTGCAGCGACATGATGCCGCGACGTGTCACCGCGACATGACACGTCACGTGCAGTTGCTGCCTGCGATCGGGTACGGAATATGGTACCGTGAGCGTTATTTTATAGGGGAAAAATGGCTGTCATTGACTTTTTCCGAAACCAGCGGCAAGGTGCGGTGGCCAAGCGGGGCGGTGGCGACGGAACAGTTCTATACCATTTCCGTCGCCCTGCTCGGCCACCGTTTCTCGTAGCTGTTTTCGTGCTCGCAGCCTTTAGAGCTGTGCACGTTTGTTCTAAATATGAATTACGAGGTTTTCTACACAACAAATATATAAAAAAAATACAATTATTTTTCTTTACGATGTTTTCACTGCATCATCTGCTGAGCCTTTTCCCAACTATATTACGGTCGGCTTCCAGTCTAACCAGATGCAGCTGAATACCAGTACTTCACGTGGAGCGACTGCCTATCTGACCTCCAAAGCCCAGTAACTGGGTAATACGGCACACCTTGGTAAGACTGGTTGTAAGACTTTCAAGGCTCTGACGACCCGTAATGACAGTCAAAGATCCACGAATGACAGCCGGTTGACGAGGTTTTCACTGCATGGCGACGATAATGTCTTCGAATTCATTTTTATAATGACTGCACTAACTTTATATCATAATCGGAACTGGCAATTGATTGCAGTATGTCTGACATCATTATATTCTTGACATTAATCATCAAAGTTTTTCACAATTTCTTTCTTATTATGATTTTTCTATGTTTTAATTTCTGTTTTATTAATATAATACGCATGTATCGAATAGGAGTATCTTTCACAGAAATCCTTGTCGGAGGAATGCGAGGACCTGGGCGTGGATTCTCCGTCGGCGTCGGAACTGTTCCCTGAAGCAGAGCTTCTGTTCGCCGCGTCGCCTGCGCATGATCATACGCAGGATCATGGACACCATTCGCATACGCGTAAGTAGAATATTAAATAGTGTTAACGTAATAAAAACTTGTTATGAAAACTTTGTTTACGTGAACCTAATTTCATTTTGAATGGTTTTCTGTATGTCTTAACTCGTGTATAAAGATGACGATCATTAGAGACTTGAAGTCTACGTAGATTCATTTCTGGGATGACGACAAGCTGATAGCATTTTTCTTCGCCCTAAAATGTACTTATAGAGGCATGAGAAACAGGGTGTGAAATTAGAAAGAAGAAAGAAAGAAAAAGTATTTATTGGGACAAGCACAGGAGATCTTAATTAAACTAAACACACACTCACTAAAAATAAAAAATAAAAAACAAACAGAGTAAAAATTAATATGAAGTGGAAAGTCCTGTGCGAGGCCAAAAGGCTCCTATCTCAGCATGATGCTGCGACATTTAATAATAAATGTCACAGCGCTGGTATTCTGATAGGGCCTGCAGTGATGTCACGGACAGAAAGATTCATATACATAAATACAAAATAAAAGTAATTAAACATATGTATTAAATAGGTACATTAAAAAATAAAACTTAAATGTTGTCCGCGTGTCAGCACCCGACGTAACATCAGTTACTTGTCTATGCTTTTAGTGTCTGTGGCATTGTTGTGACAAGTAGAGAGACGCAGACGCCGACACCGGCCAAAAATTGTTTTAAAAATTGTTAACATTACGGCTGTTTATTCCTACATCATAAAAGTGAATATTAAAGAGTTTTTGGTAGTCAGTTAACGGCATATGGAGAAGTACAGATAAACTAATATTATGAGTGGTTTAAGAATTTCAAATTACACCAGTGAAAATGAAAAAACTAGGACAAAATGCAAAACAACTACTGCGAACTAAATTCACATCATCGTCTATAGAAAAGGGAGGACCCACCGACCGGGCGGGTGTTGTGTCTGGTAGGCAACTGCCCAATGATTGATGTCGGGAAGTTATATATATGCTGATCGCGTGGTAAACGCTGCTTGCGCGATGCAGGATTTCGCGTGACGTCAGTATGATGCGTAATTAGTATCTGGCGATGTAGATACCGCCACATACTCGTGTTGCCACAGGCATAGTATGGTAAAGTTCGATTCATGCGTCCTTTATTTATTCATAAAAAACTTTATGAACAAGTCAACATAATCGTGTAAAGGCGGACTTAATAAAAATACACACTTAAATACTCTTAATTCGGCTTATATTATGATTAAATTAATTGCTTTAGCCCAAACTAAATGTTGCTACATAACCTTGTGATAAACCTGCATAAAACCTTAAAATCTTTATTTCTCTTCCAGCCCAACCACTGCTACACCACAGCACCATCCCTCAACCGGACTTAGACGATCAGATAGCCACAGACCAGCTGCTACCGCGTTCAGACATGCATGATGATCGATCAGACCTCGGCATAGGACTGGAAGACGTTGGCATTGTCACCGTAAGTGAAGATGGCATGCAGGCGACCATAGCGTTGGATCAGGAGGAGTTTGCGAGGTCACATCCCAATACTACGTTCCATAGTGAGCCGACTGATGAGGGAGAGGTAATTTGATTTTGTTTATTGTTATTCAATCAGTCCTCAAATAGCAAACCAAACTTGACTTCAGCATGGCCTAGTTAGTGGTTTGAGCTTAAATTATGGCCAGTTAAACCTTTGAACTATGACGGAATACAGCCGTTTTTAATTTTATCTCACTTTTGCTTTGAAGTAAGTAACTTGGCAGTTGCACGTTGTAAAATATGGATGACTAGCTTTTGCCAGCCGTTTCGCCCGCATGCTTGTCGGAATTATGCTACGGGAACTTGCCGGGATAAAAAGTATCCTATTCCAGAATTTTCATCCAATTGCGTTCAGCCGTTTTAGCGTGAAACAAACAAACTAACTTTTGCATTTATATGATTTAGTTAGGATTATTTGCGTGGTTCTAACCACGTTTTTTTAAGTTAGTGTTACGTATTTATCTGGAGCACTGACTCGCGTTTTGCTTACACGTGCCTAGCTACCTCCGCTAGGCACGTGTAAACAAAACGCGAGTCTGTGTCATACTAGTTTAACAGGGAACAGGGACTGCGAGGAATTTGAATAAACGATTGCCGTCGTCTTACCTCAAGTCTGCCTCCGTAGAGTGCGATAGGGACAGCTGCAACTCAGAAAGTCTAAATGATAATAATAGTAAAACACCACCCAAGATCATGCCTGCAAAGGTTAACACTACCGCGAAAGGAGGGAGGCGGGGGATTTATTGACATTTTAAATTTACACAACCGACAGATCACAACCCTCAGAAAATACTTCTTCAATAAAACTGCATCTTCCACACTTCATAAACTAATAGCACAAAACGATAAACACTTAACACCTCTTAATCTTAAAGACACAACTGAACAGCAAAATGAAAAAGTGACTGATGACAAAACAAAATGTCTAGAGTGGACCCAGAAGTCTCTACACGGTAGACATCGCCAAGATTTATGCCAATTAAATGTCGACAAAGATGCGTCGAACGCGTGGTTAAATCGAGGCGAACTCTTTCCGGAGACTGAAGGATTTATGCTTGCAATACAAGATCAAGTTATTGAGACCAAAAACTACAGAAAATATGTTATTAAGAATTTAACAACCGACACATGTAGAAAATGTAATAGTTTACCAGAGACAATCCAACATATCACCAGCGCCTGCAAATCAATAGCCCAGACAGACTACAAACATCGACGATCAAGTAGCCAACGTAATTCACCAAAAACTAGCTCATAAATACAAATTTATAGATACTATAGTACCATACTATAAATACAACCCTGAAACGGTATTAGAGAACCCCACAACAAAATTGTACTTCGACCGAGCCATACTCACCGACCGTACAATTCACTTTAACAGACCAGATATCACATTAATTAACAAAGTAAATAAAACTGGGTTCCTAATAGACATCGCTGTGCCAAATACCCATAACTTACAGACTACAATAGCCGAAAAACTATCCAAATACACCGAACTGAAAGACGAAATAACCCGACTTTGGCATCTACAAAAAGTCATAATCGTCCCCATAGTGCTATCTGCAACAGGAGTAATACCCAAACAGCTTAATCAGTCCCTTAGTTCCCTCAACCTGCCACCTAACACCTACCACCTGCTGCAGAAAGCAGTGATTCTCAATACATGTAGGCTAGTACGAAAATTCCTCCAGTGTGAGTTGGACAACTTGCAGCATTACCCTCACTCAAATTTAGCTTCGGCTAACATACAGCCTACTGCGGCTAACCACGCGGTATCAAATACTACCCCAACACTTAACCCCACTGATGAACACTTGGCTTAGGCCCGTGCCATTAGCTCTACCCGGCTAGGCCGAGGAAAACAAATATAGAAAACAATAATAATAAAAAGTCCAAATTAAGTAAATTTCAAGCTTAAATATCAATACAGAAATGTTACTATTCTCTCAGTGAATATTTTGATGACAGCTCTTTGACTAAATCATAATATTTGTTTCGTAACATGACTATTTATGCATGTCGACTCTAATAGTAATTCTATGGACACTGTCAAATTTAATCATTTTTCTTATCAGTTACTTATTGACATTATAATTATTTATCATTGACATTATCGCATTTCGTTAAATATTGACATCACCAAATACTACCTATTGCATTTTATTCAATTACATTACAAATTACTGTTGGAACCTAAAGGTTTACAAATAAAGACTATTGATTGATGAATAAAAATTGGTTGTAAGCTCGAGAAAGGTCGAGTTTGGTGAACTGGTCACCACAGTGTAATTTAGAGAACAATTCATCTATATTTGGTATTGGGTATTTGTCAATAATTAATTTCTTATTAATAGTTATTGAATAATCTGCACAGATACTAACACCACTGTCTTTTTTTAATACCTGGACAATGGGAGAGGCGCATTCCAAATATTCTAAAAGTTCTAATATCCCAAGATCTACAGGGCGATTCAGCTCCACATATTTTTTTTCCTTCAGTGCGAAATCCACCCGGCTTGGCTTTAAAAAAATAACAACTTTGTATCAGGTTTTAATTTTAAGGATACCTTAGTTTTGTTGAAACATCCTAATTTACTAGAGAATAGTTTTGGAAATTGCGAAATAATTTTAGTGTTCGCCGCGCCGGGACGATCTCTGTTTGTAAGAATTAGGAGTGTAGGAGGGGCGGACCGCCGCTGCGCTCCTTCGAACTTTAAAACACGTGTGCTACCTACATACCGACTATAAAGCTACCATTTAGGTACTGAGTATGTCTTTCATTGACTTGAATTAGCCCTGGCGGCTGAGAGTATGTCATGCTCTAATGTCTCGCTGACAGTGGCGCGTGTGTTGGATCATTTAGCTCCCTTCAAAATGGTTGAGCTGAATGGTGCTAATCTATGCGTCATGTTCTTGAACGGGCGCCGTCAGTAGGGACTGGTCATCTCTTAGCAGCCACGGCGATTTTAATTTAATTTAATGTTTTAAATCGTTTTTATTTTTATTTCTAACGGACGCTTTTAATGTTTTGCATCGTTCTCACATGTATAACTTCAACATGAATGATGTAACCAATATTTTGTAACCAGATTTTGATTGAAAAGAATGTCCGTGGAGTTTCTTGCCCGTTCTTCTCCATAGGTACCTACTACGCTTTGGAATGGGCAACTAGCTTCATCTTTCTGACTGACCGACCCCTTGAAAATTCAAAAGTGCCTGTAATTGGTTTATTTGCAATAAATGCTTTGAGTTTGATACGTCACGGATAATGGAATGAACCCTAAAGTTCTGTATAGCTAAATAAATTCTTATCGGTGTCGGATAATGGCACTTCCTTGAAATAAGAATGGTATGTATGATCTGAAATGACGTTAACGGCTGAACCACTATCTATTTCAAACTTCGATAATACCCCATTTACATGTACTAACTCCGACATTGGTCTACCTCTCACGTATTTAATGTCAAGTACATGTGACTAACAGTTCGCGTCAAATAAGTTTGCCGCTCTGAAGTTAGGTTGCGCATGTGCGCTACTGTTTTCTAGGTAAGATTGACTACTGCGCAGTCATTTGTAGCCTACTTCAGAACGGCAAAGTTATTTGACGCGAACTGTACCATCGTCTCCGACATCCTCAATATCTTTCGTGACGTAATTAACTTTTGAGTTAGCCGCACACATTCTACTTAAATGACCCTTATGGTTACATTTTTTGCACTTATAATTTTTAAAACGGCACTGTTTGGACTTATGATTGGTATATCCGCCCACACTGCACTTTTCGTTCTTGGAGATACTGAACACGCCATCGGGCCCCGCGCTGCTCTGCTGCAACCGCCTGCGCCGCTCAATGTTTGGGTTGCCGTTGCTGCTTCGTGCGCCGCGCACAAGTTATCAACCAACTTTACGGCCTTGACCAGCGTCAGTTCCTGCAGATCCGCATTTTCGCGAACAATTTGTCACGCTCGGGACCCGCTGCCATTCCCATCACAAATTGGTCGAGAAGGGCCTCTTCCAATGTTTTACCCACAGTGTGTGGTACTAATCCCCTAATCTTTGCTGGCCAGTGAGTATGACCTTCACCTTGGCGCGACGTAGCCGAGTAGAAGTTATACCTCTCCGCGAAACCAATCCGTTTCGGGGTGAGATGGCATTCCAACAGTTCTATGATTTTGTCCTATTCTACATCCTCAATTTTCTGCGGCAGCGCCAGGTCACTCGCTAGCTTGTAGCTTGACTCGCTCAATGCACTTAGCAGTATTGCTTTCCGTTTGACCTTGGCTATGTCCGACGCATCATTGACGTCGTTCCCAACAAACCACTGCGTGAGCTGCTACCACAGCTAAACGCAAAGGCGATGGGGCATACAGAAAAGACAGACAGTTCCTTAGGTCGAATCAATGCAGGGTCCGATAGGACCAATGCCTGCCGGGGTTGCGGGAAAGTCCGAAAGGGATACCGTGGCCCCTGGCAACGTACAGGCAACGGAAGGAACACGGGTGGGTTTTAGTCAGTAAGAGTCTGACATGCCCTCCTGCTCCGCCCAGAGCGGGAGAAGTTATTTGATAATTTCCCACCCAAAAAAAAAAAAAAAAAAGCTGCTACCACTGCTGGTTTGTATGTCTCCCACTCACTTGTGAGGTGGTTAAATTTGGTTTTAGCACCAAAAACTTCACCAGAAAACATAGTGTTATTTTCCTTGTCGCCACTGTTAAGTATTTATCGGGGGGTAGCCAGGAACGTGTAAACAAAACGCGAGTCAGTGTCATACTAGTTTATTTCGTTGATGCTATGGCGCATGCGTATGCGTCCCGTCACACACACGCGTCGTACGCGCAGTAGGTACAATATACAACAGTAAGATTAACATAAAACTGAAGTTTCGTACTGGTTAGTTTTTACTCATACGTGTATTATCGTTTTTTCAGGTGCAGCCATTCACGATAAGCGGTCTAAAGGGTCGACACATAACATCAACGATATTCCACGCGAACCGCGCGCCCGGCACCGTGCTCATGACCGCTCCGCAGACCACCGTCATATCGCAAGCGACCGCAGAGACCAGCGGCGTGCACAACACCGTGAAATACGCAGATATCGACAACATGATCAACTCGCTGCCCGGGCCTCACACGCACAACAACATCAATTTATCATCAGTACTCGTCAAAGACGACGGCCTCACGAGATTCGACAGCATTCTCAACGATAACAGAGAACTACACCTGTCGAATACAGCGTCCCACATCGTACACGCGACAGGGAACAACACAACACAAGTGATCAGACGTGTCTGCTACGGCAACAAGAGAGAACAAGCCTCTAGGTTCTTAATTGAAGAATCTGACAACATCATGGCAAGACATCACGCCAAAATGATGGAAGATTCCAGAGATTTCGGAGATGTAGACGATGACGGATCTTCTCCGGAACGTACGGAACTGTTCTGGGAGTCAAACTCCGCTTCAGAACGAGATACACGACGACCTTTAGACTTTAGCAGCGACAGCGACAAATGCTGCAAGAGTCCCTCGTTCGAGGAAAATAATTCTACGGATTCGAGTGGGCTAGGAGCTCATATGAGACTGGATTCAGTGATAAAAGACGCGCGGGGTATCGAGCGGAGGGGCAGTGCGGACGGCTCGTCTGCTGACGATAACCACGCGCCGCCGCTGCGGACATACCCGCCCAAAAGAATGTACCACGCGCTGGACGCGCAGCGCAGCCTGACGGGCAAGACGCGCGCGCCCGACGTGCCCGAGCGACTGCACGCGCCCGAGAGGCACGACGCGCGCGACGCGCCCGAGCGCCAAGACAACCTGGAGGGCCGGCGCCGCGCGTCGGGCCGCGGCGTGGTCAAGCGCGGCTGCCACTGCTGCAACGGCGAGCCCGCTCCGCCTCGCCCCAAAAAACCTCGCCAGAGGAAACCCAACATTGACTTTACCACTAACTGAACTACGACACATTGTGATTACCGATTTCTACATTAAAAGGCTGTGGCATTATGAATGTTATACTCTGTCTGCCACGCGCCAGACTGAAACGCGATCTCTTTACTGACGAGGTTTCACTTCTTAGGTGTATTGTATAAAAAAAAAGTTGTTGAAATTGTTTTGTATATAATTTTATAAGTAAATAAACCGGTAGCTAAGTTCACAGCAGATTCGATACGCGATTTTATTTTTGTTAAAGTTAATCGATTGATTCTTCGTAAGTTCCTGTACGTGTTATTATTTTCTAAGTTCGTCACCGATAAGTTCAAATTCGTTTTTATTTCTAGTACGAAATGACGATTGCTTTTGTATTGTTATTTTTTTTCTTGTAATATAAATTATCCATAAACATATTTTGTATCGATATGTAACTGTATAAAACTGTATTTCTATAGGTTACCTTTAATAGACGTAAGTGTTTCCGTTAGTGATTGCAGCCATACTCAAATATGAATTTAATCGTCTTTTAGCGGTGTAGATGTGTTAATTTAAAACAGCCCTTCATAACGACGTTAGACTGATGTTGAAGTAAACGATTGTTTCATTAGCGCCTTGTCATTTTGATTCGAGCCAATATATATTTTCGATTTTAATACTGTAGTTTATGCGTATAGTTTTAGTTGTAAGTTACTTCCACGTGACACAGCACAAAGTGAACTATTCAATAAACAAAAGACGATGGGAGCTTTAACTTTGGGTGTTTTGAACTGTTTTTGAGATTACGTTTATCAAAATACTTCAATGCCAATAGTTTCATTGGCTATCTATACTCACCTGTGCTTTATACATTACGTTTCCAAAGGGCGTTAATATCGCTGTATTTAATGAATAAATATATAAACATTTAATAGTAGCAATGTGTTAAGCTAGTGTGAATTTGATATCCATAGTGTAAAACATGTAAATACATTTTTGATCCCCAATTTTTGTTTAGGGGACCGTCTAGTCACTATAGTACCGATATGATATAGCGTTATACGTGTTATGCAGACCCGGCCGAGACCCGAGGCTGCCCGATGGCTAACCCGAGCGGCTGTAAGCCGATTCATTCATTTTCCTTGCAGTATTCTACAGCTTGTGTATATAAAGCCATAATAGATAATGACGATAATAATGATTCATTTATTTCTTATAACTACAGAATAAAGTGTGAAAAATTATCAAAAAAATATATAAACACTAAATTATCGGCGTCTAGGAGCAAGATTCATTCCGAATTTGTAAATAGTGGAATGGGGGTGTTTAAATTTTAGTGAATTTAGTGAGTTTCGACCTGTTTTGGGTCGTATAGTGAAAATTGTAATGGGGTAATTATGTGCACTCGATGGGTGGTTTACCCATAGTTCAACTTAATTTAGTCGTAAGGTCGTGTTAGTGTGTGATGGCTCGTAGTATACCGATACACGTCCGCTGCGAGGCGTGGTCGGCTCGCGAATGACAGCCTCCGCTAAAGACACTAAAATAAAACAGATCCAATATTACGACTAACTTATATTATCTGAGAGTTTTTGAAACCTATGTATTATTTTGTTTTGGAAGAAAAAAATCTGCCATTTCTAAAAAAGTAAGGTTCGAATTTTTTATATATTCCAGCAAGTTGTTATTGTTCGTATAATATTGTAGGTAGCGTCGTACCTGCGATATTATTGTCTGAATGGAAAAATACAGTATTGCAAATGCGTTTTGTTATATTTTTCACTTAGAAGTTTAAATTTATTAGCTGTAAAGGGAAACTAATAATTAACGTTTAGGAGTTTCATCATTATTTTTTAATTAATTAAACAGATTGTGTTTTTGTGATTACATACTGTAAACATTATTTTTAAAAGTGCTACAGAAAAAATGATCATTAAAACTTATCTATTAAACATTTGGGGATTTTATTTAATTCCCCACTTACATTTTTACTTAAAACACTCGAACAGAAGGTAAAATATAAAATAAAACAAATACATTGCTTATAAAAGTTGTTTATTTATTGTGAAATATTTACATAATAGCTAACACAAAAAATAATAATTATGTACATTTAATAAAGAAAGTCGAGAGCCAGTGAGAAAAGTACACTAAGGGTCAGTTCACACCGACGCGACACGACGCTGCGCACACTTTAATCAAATATCGAACTTATTTTCTTCACGAAAAGGTATAATTTCAGTGCGAGCGTGAACGCATGTCGAAGTACGCTGAGACGCGCGGTGCTGCTCAGCACGTGTACCTTATTGTGTAGTAAATAAATTCGATATTGTATCGGATCTTAAAAAAGTGCGCGTCGCGTCTCGCTCGGTGTGAACTGAACCCAAGGAAGCATTACAGATAGTGCCATCCACGAAGACGCGCCCCACTCCGCGATTACTGTACAGTAACTGTAAGCTGTACTTAAGTATCGAGCGAAGCGGAGCGGGGCGCGTCTTCGTGTTGTCATTATCAATAATTACAATTATATTTATTCAGTCTTCATTTACGTACGACAACATAGATATACTCAAAATCTATCTTCAACATTCACATTGTTAAAAAGTTAAGTTTTATTATAATCAACCATAATACCCGCAAAATTTCGCGTTGTTGCATAACTTTTTAATTAAAGTACATACAATGCATCGTAGATCTTGTACAAAGTACGCCTGCGTTTATTCCGCTATCCAAGTTCTCTTCTCCTTTAACTTTTTCATAACACCAAGTACTTCGATCCTAAACTCAAGTCTTTCATCTTCAGTGTACTTCACAACAGTTGGCAATAATGACGCGAAAAAAGCCTCATCTTCATTCATGATCCTCGGGTCATTATCGTCGACTTCAACAAAATCTATTGCACTAAATTGATCATTCACTGATACATCGTCATTTGTACTACCTTTTTTAGATTTCTTTTTACTAGAAACTGAATCGGTTTCATCGGCAAATATGAATCGATTTGACTTCTTTTTTACTCGATTACTTTTACGGCCATAACTGACTTCGCTTGCGTAATCAGTCGGCTTCGCATCATCGAAGTCACTTCCTTTTACGCTCTTTTTGGCACCGAAACTTTTAACATTACTTATGGTAAAACTCGTAGAAGATTCTGGCTCTATTTCAGTAGTTATGCTGAAACCAGAATCTGGTTCTTCTTGCTTCATAAAAGAAGGTCTTGAGTTGATCATTTCTGTTTGGCGTTCACTTTCTGGTATGATTTTAGTTAGAAATTCTAAATGGTTGTAAAGAAGGTATTTCTTTTTAGGTCTGCCCATCTTGGTTTTGAGGCTTTTTATGAATGTGTCTCGGATATTTGTCCACTTGTTGAGGATTAGTTCTCCTGAAACAAACGGTAATAAAATTAATATTTAAAAGTCAAAACATGTAAGATATGAAGAGGGTCATTTCTGGGGGCATCGCTGAGGCCGATGTGCAAACTGGCTGGATGGAAAAGGTAACACAAATTGAACAGTGCTAGCCTATAAGGTGGTATCACCCATACAATATTTGGGTTAGAGAAAGAACTAAAGTCATAATTCTCCCGCCTCATAAACATGTGTTTTTCTTCCACATTTTTCTAAGTCATCTCGGTAGTCACCCCCTTTGTACCCATATCATCTTAAGAGAAAGAACTAAAGTGTTTGTATAAATTAATATCAACCCTGTAATAACTATAGAGCCGAATTTTCAAGGGCTGTCACGCCCACATAGCCAACGGCCTAGGGCGCGAGTACGTTTCTGTACGAGATACAGAATTGCTACTATAAAAAAAAAAACAGACTGCAACTAAAATGTTCAAAACAAGGTGTCCACTTCCAAGCAGTTGGTGGCAGTAAAGTTCAATCTCAGATTTGTTCGTGGCATATATACTTCCCCCACCTCAATAAAATGCAAAAATATTCTTATTAGGTATTTAATCACTTATCTAATCACAAGAAAAAACATAAATTCAAGGATTTACCAAATTAGCCAGAGGTGCAAGTATCAGTGTACTGAATGTACTGATCCATCAAATACAACAATATTAATATAGGTATTTTAATTAAAAAAAATAATACATATTACGAAGTACATTACTTAACAAACGTCAAGCTTGGATACCCCGACAGGGGTAGGAAGAGATCAGTGTACTGATTTAAATGTGGATCCATCAAATTACATTGAATTATTAGGGAAAATATTAACAAGGAATCGTTCCTCGATGGGGTAGGCAGAGGTCACTTGTCAGTTTATTGATCCATCTGTGGATCTATCCAATTTTTACAGATGTATCAGGCACAGGCACACTTGGTCCACTCTAGATCCAAACAGAAGCGTGGAAACCTATCTCTTTTCCACGGCTCTCTGTCTAACTTTGCCTTTGGCCTTTTCCCTGCAGTGGGACATTATAGGCTAAAAAAAATACTCAGGCACAGGCCTGGTAGAAATGGGTTTAACAGTTGACTGAGGAATCATGGTAATTAATTGTGGTTTAGTTTAACTGGTGGATAGGTACTAGTTGGTACCTACTTTTCAATGTAACAACTCTGCACTGTTTTTTTCGTGTTTGGGAATTTAAAACTAAGAGTTTTCTGTGGGTTGAGCTTTATAATAGGAGGTTTGGGGGTTGGTTTGATTTGTTGGGTATCTTTAATAGTAGGTGTTAACGGCAGCTGGGACGAATTTGCGGTATCAAGAGTGCTGCTTTTCGAAGGTGAACTTGTACAGGCGGCAGGATCCTGAGCTCGTTTTTCTTTTATTTTCCGAATTGAAGTTAACATGTCCATATGAAAATCCATCATTTCCGTTTCATTCATATCTTTGATGTAGGGCAAAAATGATAACAGCATAGTTTCTTTTTCATCTGGTCTGGCACTAGTATCATTACGGGATTTCTTTTGCAATTCTTCCAGTATTGCTTTTTTTATGTCATCAGGCTCTTTTCGTTTTTTCTTCTGCCTTGAAGAGCCTTTTGAATTTTCACCACCGTTACTAACAAATACAGTTGGTGGGTATTCAAGAAAAGGCTCTGGTGTCGACGTTGGTGTGTCAGCTGACGGCGATAGCTGTATAAATGACATCGAAGCAGACTGCGAAGAATCATTGTCGCTTAAATTGAAATCGTCGTTTTCTTTCTCTGTCGCATTTTTCATAAGAAATTTCATGTTCTTTGCGTACATATATTTTTTCCGGTAACCTTGGCCAGGTTTGTTGCGCAGACTTTTCATGTATGAGTCCCTCATATTTGACCATTTTCTTATAATACTGTCACCTGGAACAAAACACAAAAACCATAAAATGGCTAAATGGTTCCGGGCTATATGTATAACCAACATAGGTACCATGACTGATTTATTTAATCACAACTAAAGCATTGAGATAATAATAATTAGCAACAATATGAACTACGTGTGCAAGGAAATCAAGGCGAGAAAGTGGAAAGCATTGGAAGGTAAGTACAGCCATTCCCCATATCAGTGATAAATCTTGCCCTACGAAAATCATCCTTATGGCTACGGGCTACGACACAAAGGCGCTGTCAATGGCTAATTGTTATCAATAATGTGCGGTTGACTGTACGTAACTGAAAGACGAGTCAACAACCCCAAAATCGCAAAAAAAATTGCAGCTGTTGGATACATTTCCTAACTGCAAAATTGTTACTTATGCAGACGACACAGCTCTAATTATTAACGGGTGCACTTGGAATGATGCATCTACAAATGCTGAACTTGCTCTGGGTTCTGTTATGGGATGGCTAAGTACAAACCTTTTGACATTAATTAATAAAACAAAATTTATTAGTTTTTCTATAAATATGGCTGGACAACCCCAAACTCCTATCTGCCTTCGCGCGCACTCTTGTCTAAACAAATCTTCAAATACCGTCTGTGGCTGCCCTCAACTAGAAGCCACCACAACAATTAAATATCTTGGTGTAATAGTTGACTGTCATCTTAAATGGCATCATCAAATCAATTTAATCGTGGGTCGCCTAAGAAAACTTTTATTTATCTTTAGGAGACTCAGAAGTGTAGTGGACTTGAATACCCTTATATCCATTTACTTTGCACTTGCTCAATCAGTGATGGGATACTGCATCACGGTATGGGGTGGAGCCTATAAGTCGGCAATGCTGCGAATCGAAAGAGCACAAAGAGCAGTTCTTAAAGTTCTCGCCAAAAAACCGATGCTTTATCCCACAAACTCGCTCTACTCTGATTGCCAGGTTCTAACTGCTAGACAGCTCTTCATTTTTAGAACTATACTACGCACGCACTCTAACCTAAAATATGACCCAAACAAGTGTAGCAGTAGACGTCGTTCTGACCGCGTGTGTGATATTGTACCTCGAAGGACAGCTCTAGCACGTCACCATTTTACCTACTTGAGCTCCAAACTGTACAATAAAATTAATAAAAATATAGATATCTACCTATCCCGATACTCTAAATAAATGTAAAAAAAAACTTGACTCTTGGTTGAAATCTCAAACCTACGACTCAATAGAAGCTCTCATGAAAGTCTAACTTTATAACAGGCACTCAACATCATACTCACTCTCCACCTCTCTCACACACATACACACCCCACACATACACAAGCTCTCAGACACCACACCGTCACACACACACCCTCTCACCCTCACTCACTTACGCACACTCACGGCATATATCCCAAGATATCAGATTTGTATTTTCTTTATTTCTAATTCTCTTACCCTAATTTGTTATTGTTAAGTTCATTTTATCTATTCTGGAACACTTATCCTCTCGCTAGGAGACGGGCGCTGGCAGCTGCGCCACAGTTTTTAACTTTTGCAGTTGTCATCGTTTACATTTGTTTACTTATGTACTTGTTCCTGTTCCAAATAAATGAATTTTTACTTTTTACTTTTATTTATTTTTTCGCTTAGCTCGACAAAATGACTGAATAGAATATAAGATATTTTTTCGCGGTTGCAAGGTTGGTTCCATAGTAAAAGTTTTTCATAATAATGAGTACCTACAAAGACCCCATTTCAGGTTTTCAGTAATTTCAATTAGTTACCTACACCACCTTGTAAACGACAGTTAAGGAAGGCTGTGCCAATCCTTTCAACCAAAACAAATCAAAGGCACCTATTTACTTTCTAACTGCGTCAAGGGCGACTTACTGCATTTAATAAAAAAAAAACAACAAAGTATGCTAAACAGTTTTTCTGTTTTATCCAAGAAAAAAAAAATCCTCATCTGTATCTCGTGCGGCTCCAATTTCTCTTCGAATTTTATTTTCTGGAAAGCTAAAATAAACGTAGATTTGTCATTAATTTTTTTTAAAGCTACGTACCTGGTTATATAATAATAATCCAAAACAAGTAATGGCGACTCCATGTATTAAGGTAATGTGAGTGAGGTCGCGCTATAGAAAGAGCGCGCGAGAGAGAAGGACAGGTGCGTAAAATTAACGCAGTCTAAAATAAACGAAAACAAATAAAAAATGTTATTAAAATGCCATTAATTATAAATTCAAGAAGATAAACAATTTTATAACAAAAATATTTACTTACCCAAAGTACTACACTACATTCTTTTTGAGTAATAGGTATAGTTATTGCTTCGATTGATCGAAGCATTATCGAACACTTTTTATATTTTTGTACTGCACACTGCTTTGTTTGGCATCGTGAAACGTCACACTGCTACCGCGGCGGTCGTGAAACGAAACGGCTAAGGGCAAAATCTCAAACGGTACCATTCGTTGACGATACGATAAATTATTGAATACTAGTCAAATTGTAAAATATCCATTGTTTGTTTCCATTACCCGTAATTCTCTTCTCCTCCGGCGTCATTTCCTCGTACGTCTCTTCGAGATTGTTGAATATTTCTTCCCAAGCGCTTCGCCGTTCCATCCGATCTTTATAGTTCTCAATAGTTTTGTCCCACAAACACGGCCGATCTCTCACGTAACTTATTAAATCAATCACATTGTATTTGAACTCCCTCATTTTGAAGTTATTTCTAAAGAATTTGTAACAAATAAACACAAAAACAATGTTTTCGTGCGAGCTGTTTACACTCCCTTGTCTGACACGTCACTACACTTGCTACGGTTATCCATTTCTCGGATCGGATTGTGTAGCGTTGTCACTGTCTTTGTTCGTAAGAGTGAGCGAGAAAGACTCACGGCCCGAGGTCACCGACATGGCGTCGCACTTTGGTTTGCCAGCATCGGGCATTTCGAACGCCAGCGTAAGTTGAGCTTCCCTAACATATAAATCGTTGTAGTTTAGAGGTAAACAGGAATGGTTGTAAGCATTCGTGTTCATTGTTCGTCGCAAAATGCCGAACCGTAGGAGAGATTGTATACTTTACATTTTGAGGGGGACTGGAATATGATTTTTGAGATAGGTATATTCTTTCTACAGCCCAAAACCAAGAACATAATTGTAGCTTCTCGTAGGTTCGCCCATTAGTTTGAATTCCCAGTTGGTTGAGTATTTTTTGTTTTTACCCAAACGCCTGTGGATATTTTAGCTATTGCTAACTAAACAACACACTTCATGTCGCTACTAACAGGCGATAACAGTAGTGCTATTCTGTAACCATCTCACCGTGAAAACTTAGGTGAAGTGAGCTCGGAGTGAGCTGTCAGTCCCTAGCAGCAGCAGTGCTATTCTGTAACCATCTCACCGTGAGAACTTAGGTGAAGTGAGCACGGAGTGAGCTGTCAGTCCCTAGCAGCAAGTGGAATGACAGCTCACTCCACGCTCACTTCACCCAAGTTTTCACCGTGAGATTTTTACAGAATAGATCAGCAGTTTCTCACATAGGTTTCTTGTAAGTTGTACTAAAAATTTGACAGATTGTAGGTAGTAGGTTGATGTGCTGGCGACTGTACCTAATAACATTACATAGGACACAGTTAAACTGAGAATTTCTGGGCAGCTTAACTCAATAACTTTTTGGCTCAACCCGGGTTAAGAATTTGGGACCTCCGCATCCGCAAAACTAGCCACTACCTACTACGGTCTATTTAAATCCTTGTTTCCAATTGATTTTATTTCCAGTTAAACAATCATCAACTTTATGTTGTGTAAGTAAAGTTGATTTTGGACTGACTAGTACTGTTGAAAAAGTCATAAAAAATATATGAAGCTGTAGCGTAAACACGAGATTTAGCTTATAATCTGTAAGAAGGTTCACCTTATGTGTAGGCGTTATAGTTGTTTTTCCTAAATCTTGTGTTTGTTTACATGTTTGGCAAATAAATCGCGAACGCAGATAAGATAGACCATCGAAGCGAGAGATACTTTAACAATGATCGAAGCCGTCGAATAAGCCTAGCCTTTTCCCAAGCATGTTAGGTTCGGTTAGGCTGAATACCAGTCGGCAGTGACCTGTCGCTGCCGGCCGTTGTCAACTCAATGGTCGGCAGCGAGGAGTCCTGGGACGCGGTGGTATCCTTCTGCGAAACAGTCATTTCGCAGAAGGAGACTGCGGAAAGGGAGCGGGAGATTGCATCCGCTAACCCGATCCGCAGCAGACGCACCGGGCGTCGGCGGAGGGCGGATAACGCCCTCTTCCAGCCCCCCTAAATGGGTCCAGGAGTGACGGATCTGGGGAAATCCGTCGCCCCCTACTCCTTAGGACCCGAGATGGCGGCGCGCAGTGTTCCACGCGCGCCTCTCAATGACGTAAGGGGGGAGTTTAACACCTCACTCCCCCCCTAACTCGAGGTGGCCCGCAGAGGCGGGCCGGCACTAGCCGGGGATCGCGGAAGTCGCATTAGATCCCGTGATCCCCGGTGCAAGTGTGAGACGGAACACCGGGGTGGTTTTAGTCAGTAAGAGTCGGACAGACCCCTCCGCCCTCCCCAGGGTGGAGGACATCCATGAGGATTTCCCCACGTAACCAAAAAAAAAAAAAGGCTGAATACCAGTATTTTACATGAAGCGACTGCCTATCTGACCTCCACAACCCACTGTAGGGTAACACAATACCCCTTGGTAAGACTGGTTGTCAGACTTTTCGGGATCTACGAATGACAGCCGGGACCAACGTCCCGGCTGTCATTCGTAGATCCCGAAAAGTCTAGATGACCCGATATAGTTTCAAGTCATCTGAAACGAAGATGAAACAGGTACTGTGTTTGATACTGTTTGCTATATCGTTGACGAATACAACAAATAGTATTGGAATTGGACCCAAATGGGAGCCTTGTGGGACTCCGGATGTTGAAAGGTAAGGTAGAGACTGATGACCCTTTACTACAACTCTCTGTTTTCTGTCGGTCAGATAAGATTTAAACCACAGCCAAAGTTGACCAAATGAGAGTTTTGACAGCTTTTGTAGCAATATTTTGTGGTCTACTTTGTCGACTTGAGGTAAGACGACGGCAATAGTTTCTTCAAATACCTATTTTTCAAATTCCTCGCAGGCCCTGTTCTCCGTTATAAAGTATATGAAAACAATTGTAGCGCGGGGTTTATTTTGTAGGCCTAGTATAGGTACTCTGTTGTTGCTGCGCGCGCAGATACTCTTCCGCCGCCCGCGCACCCCTGCCCCCCGTGTCGCCCGCGCGGGCGCGCGCTAGCGCAGGCGGGATGACACGGGCGGCAGACAGAGAGCGCCCCGACCACCGATGCGAACGCACGTTATACTCGATCCTCCGCGACTCTCAGTCGCGACGCCATTTTATTGTGTAATAGGTTCCTTCATGTATACTGTAAAGTCTATAATAAATCGTTTGTTCCTTTTTAAAGAAGTGACATTAAACTGGCGCCCAAACTAGTGGCTCGGACCGTTACGAACCGTTACTTACGACCGTTCAGTGCCTACGTGACCGATCGTGTACCTACCTACTCACCTCGTTAGGAAGATGCCGACAACGAGAGGAGAAGCGCTCCGTCAACGACGAGGTGAAGATGAGGGTGACATCACGCTTACTGAAGAAGAGGAGAGTGTCGTCGAGCGTGGCCATGCGGACGATACCGCGAGCGCCGGCTCGAGGTCGACACAGCAACCAGCTCCTCAGATCCCTTCAGACTTCCTATCCACACTGATCGAGACAATAACGCGAGCGCAAGTGGAAGCCAATAGAAGTCTCATCAACTCGCTGATGACATCCAACGGTGAATTCAGGGCCTCCACCCCAGTCGGGGTCTCTCCAACAACAAACGCGAGCAGCGGAAGTGCTGCTGCCGCGACCGCGCCGAGTGCCGACGCCAACTTCACAAAATGTACGTCGAGATTCAACGGGTCATCCCAGGACGCTGAGGTCCTGGAAGCATTCCTGGACGCCGTCGAGATCTACAAGGAGTGCGCTGCCGTAAGCGACGAGCATGCCCTCCGCGGATTACCGATGTTGCTGGAAGGTGAAGCGGCAGTATGGTGGCGCGGCGTCAAGGCGTCCGTGGTAACGTGGGCGGACGCGATCGCGCGCCTTCGCGCGACCTTCGGCGTGGCGCAGCCCGCGCATCAAGTTCTACGGCAGATCTTCGCTACGGAACAACGAGATGAAGAACGCGCGGAATCGTTTTTGTGTAAAGTGCGAGCATTAATTGCCAAATTACCGTATACGCTCGATGACGTAGTGCAGGTGGACATTTGTTACGGGTTACTGCACCGACGCGTAGTGAAAAGAGTGCCGCGTGATAGTGTACGTAGTCTAGATGATTTATTGTATAAGACTAGGATCGCGGAGGATACCTACAAGGCGTATAAGGTAAATAATTATAATAGCAATACGATCTCGCAAACCAAAACACCGGCGGTGCCTACCACCGACCGTAATCTCACGCAATCGAGTTCGAATACCACGAATGCGACTGCGTCGCGTAGCAACAACAAAAGTAGACCCCGTTGTAGTTATTGCAAGTTATTTGGGCATGTTAGTGATGAGTGTCGTAATCGTGAGAAGGCGACCACTAATAAGAATAATAGCGATACTACTCCTAGAGAATTACGTTGTTATGGTTGTGGTAAACAAGGCGTCGTGAGGTCGAAATGTGATGTTTGTGCGAAGACATCGAAACCAGACGATAAAACATCTTTCAACACTGTTGATGTAGATTTTTATAGTCGTGATAATAGTAATAACATAACGAGTGATAACGCTTCGTGCGACTCGTGCGTTCGAATAACGAACATGAGTGCGCGCGAACATCACCCGATGGTAAATATTAGTGTTATGGGCCGTAGCGGCGTGGCGATTGTAGATACCGGCGCTACGCATAGTCTTGCGAGCCCCTTATTGTACCGACTTTTAGTAGACTCAGGAGTTCGGTTTAGCGAGACTAAACGTTTCGTTCGCCTGGCTGATGGTACACAAGGGTGGAGAGACCTGTTGTTAGCCGAGGTAGACATTATTATTGAAGGTCGTAGGGTGACGTGTAATTTTTTAACATTGCCCAGCAGTGATATTAGGACACTCTTAGGTGTAGACTTCTTGACCCGGGCCGGCATGGTATTAGACGTCGCCCGACGCACTTGGTCGTTCTCGGACAGTCCGGGACATTGTTATGATTTTGTGTACACCTACTCGCTTGACCCTACTGACGCGGACGTGTCGCGTGCCGCAACTACTAAGTTATCGTTGCGCTCGGACGAAGGTTGTAAGTTAACCCCCGAGCAGCGGCATACACTGAACACTTTTATTGAACACCGCGCGCCGCAGTTTGCGCGCGACGGACCGGCGACAGAGTTCGCCACGCACCGTATAAAGGTAAGTGCACAACAAGAACCTATAGCTTGTCCACCGTACAGGATATCGCAAAGTAAAAAGGAGGCCTTGCAGAAGGAGCTCGATAAGCTGCTGCGGGATGACGTCATAGAAGAATGCGAGTCACCTTGGGCCTCCAATGTTGTACTCGTGGGGAAGAAGGACGGGGGTTTAAGGTTGTGTATAGACTACCGAAGGCTTAATGCGGTGACCGAGCCAGACCGGTACCCCTTGCCACGCATTGAGGATATACTGCATGCGGCCAAGACCAGTGAGTATATGACCACTCTTGACCTTCGCTCAGGTTACCACCAAGTGAGTGTCTGCCCAGAGGACCAAGACAAGACTGCGTTTACATCACCTCTTGGTACCTTTAGATTTAAGCGGATGCCGATGGGACTACGGAACTCGGGGGCCACTTTCCAGAGGATGATGGACCGGTTCCGTTCCAACTTGAAGGGAGTGGAACTCCTCGCTTATCTTGATGATCTGATTTTGCTGTCACCAGGGCCCTTCGAGAAGCACCTGGCTGACCTGGAGGCAGTCTTCAAGCGACTGGCCATGTTTAAGTTGAGGGTCAATAGGGACAAGAGTTTCTTTGCGAGGGAATCTGTCAAATTTCTGGGTCACGTCATCGTGCCAGGTGGAATCCAGGTGGATCCAGACAAGACGGCAGCCGTTGACAATATGGCCGCCCCTCAGAACGTAAGACATTTAAAGTGCTTCTTACAGACGTCGAGTTGGTACCGACGCTTTATTAATAATTACGCAGAAGTCGCGAGGCCACTCACTAACCTCCTGAAGAAGTCGAGTGCTTGGCGATGGGACGACGAGCAACAGAAGGCGTTTGAAAGCATCAAGTCTCTCCTCGTGTCCGCTCCCATCCTCCGTCAGGCAGATGAATCAAAACCTTTCATCCTTTGCACTGACAGCAGCGCTTATTGCCTTGGGGCTGTTCTTATGCAGGGGGAGGGACACGACGAGAGGCCCATTGAATACGCAAGTCGACTACTCACCAGCGCCGAGAGGAACTACTCGACGACAGAACGAGAGGCACTCGCCGTCGTGTGGGCACTCGGTAAGTTTCGCGGTTATGTGGAAACCGCTAAGGTCACAGTTAGGACGGACCACCAGCCCTTACGGTGGCTGATGAGTCAAAGGTCGCCTAGTGGCCGACTGGCCAGGTGGGCCCTTACGTTGCAAGAGTTCGACCTCAGCATCGAATACACTCCCGGTCGATCGAACGTGGTCGCAGATACGTTGTCGCGACCTGTTTGTGCAGAGGACCAGAATGAGTGTGACCTTTGCATGACGGTCATTGATATGCCGAAGAGGAATAGTGGTGACATCCGCAGCAACCAGTTATTGGATCCGGAGGTTCGTAAAATTATTGAGGACATGGAGTCCGACGAACCCTCTAGGGGGAGACCATGGTCCGATCGCGGGTACACCATCTCCGACGGAATTTTATACAGGTACAGCTTAGAGGCAGACGATAGAGAGGACTGCTGCTTGGTCGTGCCGGAGCATGAACGCAGGCAAGTCATGGCTGATCTCCACGACGCGCCGACGGCCGGCCATTTCGGCGTGGAGCGCACCTTGAGCCGCGTTCGTGCGAGGTACTATTGGCCTGGCATGCGCACGTTCATCGCCAGCTACATAAAGGAGTGCGTGCCTTGCCAGAGATATAAAGCTGACAACCGCAAACCAGCGGGACTGCTGCAAACCCCTGCTGTGTCAAGACGATTCGAGGTAATCTCCGTGGACCTGTTTGGTCCGCTCGTAGAGACACCTAGGAAAAACAGGTGGGTACTAATCGTGGAAGATGTCTGCTCGCGCTGGGTGGAATTGTTTCCCTTAGAAAACGCCACCAGTGTCGAATGTGCTCAGACTCTCGCGAATGAGGTATTCCTTAGGTACGGAGTTCCTCGCCGCCTCATTAGTGACAACGGCGTGCAGTTCGTGAGCGAGGTAATGCAGCAAGTCTGCCATGTTCTAGGGATCAGCCAGTCTCTCACGCCTTATTACCATCCCGAGGCCAATCCTATAGAAAGAAAGAACCGGGACCTCAAACCTCAATTGGCCATGCTCGTAGGTCATGACCATACCACGTGGGATGTACATCTCGCTGCAATCAGGTTTGCTATGAACTCCGCGATTACCAGCAGCACAGGGTTTTCGCCGGCATACATTACCTTCGGAAGAGAGTTACGAGCTCCCTCCGACTCTGCGATAGACATGAGGGCTATCGTAGAACACGACAACTTCGTGCCTAGCATTACGCCTTACCTAAAGAAGATGGCTGCAACCCTGGACGAGGCCAGGGACACTCACGAGAAGGTGCAGGCTGTGCAGAAGGAGAATGCTGATCAAAAGAGGAGGCCACCACCAGAATACAAGGTAGGTGACCTAGTCCTGTTAAAGACGCAGGGCCCTAATGACGCAGGCCGCGGACAGACCGCGAAGTTTATTCCACGTCGAGACGGTCCATACCGAATCGGGAAAGTTATCAGCCCAACCACTTACATGCTGGAAAATGTGCAAACCAGTAGGGTCTTTGGCAAATATCATGTTTCGCACCTCACGCCTTTCACCGGACAGGTAGAGCCTCCTATCCGAGCAAAACGCAAACGTGGCAGGCCGCGTAGGTATTTAGACTAGCCCAACTGCGAGGGTACTCAGTCAGGCTAGAGGGGGAGGATGTAGCGCGGGGTTTATTTTGTAGGCCTAGTATAGGTACTCTGTTGTTGCTGCGCGCGCAGATACTCTTCCGCCGCCCGCGCACCCCTGCCCCCCGTGTCGCCCGCGCGGGCGCGCGCTAGCGCAGGCGGGACGACACGGGCGGCAGACAGAGAGCGCCCCGACCACCGATGCGAACGCACGTTATACTCGATCCTCCGCGACTCTCAGTCGCGACGCCATTTTATTGTGTAATAGGTTCCTTCATGTATACTGTAAAGTCTATAATAAATCGTTTGTTCCTTTTTAAAGAAGTGACATTAAACAATGCATTTTATTCATTTTAGACATCATGTTTCATAGTAACATGTACTGCTTAAGACCTACACAATCGATATCTAAATAGAAATAGTGTTTGTTTTATTTTTCAAAACTGTTCGATTCCTGAGCTGAGTACAAGTTTTTTTTAAATGTATGAATGCAGTTTTTCTTGTTACTAAAATCGATGACATGGTTCCTAAGAAGAGATATTCGTATGTCTTATAGTTTCAGACTTTCCCATACTGACCGATCTAAATGTGCCACCCTGGTGCCGTCGATATGCACCGACTGGATCATAACTCTTCCAAAAGTAAAGTCGACTGCCTTTTATAGAATATACTTTATGAAGTCTTTGTACTTAAAAATTATTACCAAGACCAAAAAAAACGTGTTAAAATTCGCGGCAACCGATAACTAGAGTCCCTCAAAGTATCGATCCGTCTGCGCGCGCACGGAAAGCTGTCATTATATTTTGTACAATTTTATACGTGAAAAAATTCATACTGACATCGTCTCTGAGGTTATTTTATCAAGTTTAATGATAATTTAAATATTATAATTGCTAAAATTAAAATCAATACCTTGTTTTTGAAGTAAAGAAGTGATTTGTGATGGATTTACAATAGTTTTTTACGGATATGGTGTTTTAATTTTTACGTGATTTTTGCCGGTTCGAGGCCAGAGGTATGTTACTATATTTATTAAATTACTTAGCGTAGTTAACATAACATTGCTATTATACCGGTGGATGAGTTAAAAGGGATATGTAAGACTTGCTATTCAAAGGCTACTACTGCGGATATGTCAGTAGGGCACAACATCAGCTTTTTAGGACGTCGATGACAATAGCCCAGCTGATCGATAAGTTAGCGCTTCATCCCGACTAGGCAGTGCTTATCCGAGCTTTAGGTACATACATTATGGAATCCTATACTAATTATTCTAGGATAAATGCTGTACAAGTATTATCCAAGGCTCCTATAGCGTTTTCCGGTAGCTACAGATTTCAATATCATAAGTAATTGTAATAATCCCTACTTAAACTGATAAAGGTTTTTGTTTACCGAACTACTATCAGTTTTTCATTGTCCAACATCCTCGTTAATAAATGAGAGTTGTTATAATAGAGTAGGTAAGTTTAATGCCCATTTACAATTCAATCATGAATATGCACATGCATAGACAGAGTTAATTATAACATCAGTAGAATGAAACCCATGGCCATATAACGTGCTTGTATCTCGTCCTTCCTTCATACTTGCCATATACTTATGGCAAAATGGTATTCAAATACTACTTGCTATCATTTTTTGATCAGGCGTTAACTCTTGTAATAATTCAATCATATCCCTACTGTTACATTGCGTCCTGTCTGCGAAGCATACGAACTGTTTTTAATACCTTTCTTATATAAATAATAAATGATTTGTTATTTTAGTTGTTTTTTTTATTAAAACTCCTACGTTTACAATACGAAAATCAGTCCCAGAAATCACAGCATGATACCTTTTAGTGGTAAATGTACTCAATAATCTATAAAAAAAATCCTACCTGCTTTCCCGTGAGTAAATCCGTGAGCAAACCTTGTTGATCATAAATGTAGTGGTCGTAATTAGGCATGTAACAAATACGCAATATATTGATAAGAAAGTTATAAATAAAGATACATAAGTATAGTTAAGTAAATAGATTGGGATCGCACAGTTCATTAGTAATTTACGCTCCATATCGATTGGTTTTACCCTTGACAACATTAATTGCTAGTTATTCATAGAAAACACCCATTTCCATAGACGACGCTTGTAATAAAATGGAACATACACTTCATAATGGCTCAGTACTTTACTCGCTGGACCATTTTTAGCGCCCCTTTACTAATTGGCAATTAATAAATCGTCGACTGCGTTGGTAGGATTCTTTTGTAGGGTAAGGGGTAAGAGTAGTCGATGTTAGCTGACCTAGATTTATAGAGACTTGCAAGAACCATTTTTAATTCAATGTTTCATTTTCAAGTTCGTTTGTCGTATAGACAGACAAGAAGAAATTGACGGAATCTTAATTGTGAACGCTCATTTTTTTAGCACTCCCCTTGGTTTGTACCTATACCAACAATATATTGCACTAAGTTACCTATATGTGTGGACTTGTAATTAGCTAAATAGTTACCTAAATTATAATTATTTTATTATTTGTCTGTAAGTCCTCCTAAAATAAATAAATAAAAATTAAAATTACGAAAGAAATGGTCTCCTATAATAAACATATAATACTAGCCTATTATTATACCACCTGCAAGGCAAAGGCTTCTTCTCATACCGAAAAGGCACGAGCATTGATCACCACACTCACTCAAGACGGGTTGGTGATTTGTCTAGTTTTCCTTACGATGTTTTTCCTTCACCGATGCCAGTGATGTCCAAAATAAATCCAGAAAGTACAGGTCTCCTATTCGGTTCAGCTTTAAAGACTATCTACGCTTTTATGTGATTTACGTTGCACGAAAACTTCGTCGTCAGGAAACTGGGACTTAACCGTAGGAAATTGCCATCACGCAAAACGAAATCGAAGTGATACTTTGGCCCTTCTCTGTATAAATTGAGGGCATTGCGTCCTAGCGATCGATCTGACAATAAAATTAAACGATATCATTTTTTGAACCTACTTAGTCCGTTTAGAGAGCTATATTATATATTAATCTAACCTTCGCGAAACGTTCCGAAGGATAGTGGAAACCGCATTAAACACAATAAAATAATCAAAGGCGACCTTCATTTTAAACTTACTTATTAGGGATTTTAGAACGAGCTCTGATGCCTGCACGTTACACTAACTGATGAACTCGTAGCTAAATGGACCGGCTCAATTTATATATTGCCGTAAACAAACTAAGAAGGGATTTTAAATGTTCCAGACAAAAATGTGGACGGTATGCATACCAGGATGGGCAGCGGCCGTGGTGGCAGGCGCCCTGCTGCTGTACGGCAGCTTAGACGTCGCATACTTCGCCAGGATGATGTACACCGTGGCTAAGGCACGGTACTTCAAGAAGAAAGTCTGCATTATGGATACCACGGAGATTTATGGTAAGGTGTACATACTGTCTTACAAAGTTTTGAGTAGAGCTTAAGGTGGTACAAAAAAATTGCTACGAGTAAATTGATAGGCGAACTGTTACTGAAAATTTAGGAAAGAGTAGGACTGTCCGACTCTCTCTCTCTCTTTGCCTAGTTTGATTGAAACCTTTTCATTTGGGGTCGGCTCTCTTCGTCATTCTTCGCCAGATATTACTGCCAGTTAAAATTTAAACCAGAATCATGAAGATATGTCTCCTACCATGCCTGGCATTTGCGTGCCAGACGTGGAAGAACACAAAACAAGGAAAAAAATGATCACCTGCGAACGGGGACGCAGCAATGTATGCTTAAATTAAAGGAAATTCAAAAAATAAGACACACCAAAATAAGAAGCATATCAAGTACGACGCTGGCAGGAACAGGGCCACAAGAATCGCAGGGCCCTGGGTCACTTGTCCAGTGGCCAATGGAAAAGTCAGCCGTAACCGTAAAGACTCTCTCATTGAAAGCTGAATTAATTGAATTCAAAGTGAGAGTCAATATAAATAGAGTATTTTAGCGTACCCTATTGCTTTTGTAGATTATAAAGTACGCCTACGCGAAATAGAATAGAATTCTCTAAATTAGAATACGTTTGGGAACCCTGTTTGCGCGGTACAATCTGCTTTACCGACTCAGCATTATAATGCGTCGTTATGTCAATGTCGCAGGTGAACACAACAATTATGTGGAACCCGAACTATTCATCATCATCATCATTTCAGCCAAAAGATTGGACATAAGATGTGTGCTTTTAGTATGGAATCCAGCAGATTCCCGCGACATTCAACAGGTCATATTATTACTACAACTCAATTCTTTACGTTTTCCAGGATGGTGTCTCATGAACGACATCGACACCCTCCTCTATCACATGAATAACGCACGTTACCTTCGAGAATTAGACTTCGCTCGAGCTGACTTCTACGAGCGAACTGGTCTGTACAATAACATCAAGGCGGCAGGAGGCGCAGTCGTGCAAGCGGCTGCTACCATCAGATACAGGCGGTTTTTGAAGCCTTTCACCAAGTTTACTATTACTTCTAAGGTTTGTTGTTTTTGCTGTTTATGAGTTACTAAGGGAAAAAAGGAAGGGCGGGGAGGGAAGGGGGGGGGGGGTATCTTAAGCTAATTCCATGTCAGAGTACCGAATGTAGATAGTTAATAGGGAAACTTTTCTCAGTCGACTTATTAATTGAATTATTCATACAAAATCAGTCGTTTGTCCCTGCCAGTCAAACCATTAGCCTGGAAGCCAACCCCGCCATAAAATGTTGGGAAAAGACGTGGCAGATGATTCATAAATTCAAAATAACATTGATCAAGTATAATCTTCATTAAGCTGGTCTTTGAACAATGGCTTGTAATATTTTACTGCTGTAAATCTGGCTCCTGATAACCGCTTCCAAATTGGAGAATTACTGTAAACCTATGCTTGTCAAACGGTGCCATAAACTCTGTTTGCTGTGATTTGTAGACAGGCGTACTTGCACCATGAAAAATAGTGTTCATGTTCAATCCTTTTTTGAGATCGCTCATTCTATTCCACCTCTTTAAATGATAAACTTACCTGTCCCCTGGTTATCTTCTGTACTTGCTCGAATGGCAATGTGGACTAATCCTAGCGGAAACGGTGATAATACTGCGCTCTCGTATAAAAACACTGTATAATTATACTTTTATTGTTCTCTAGCCATACTGTTCCTTTGCTATGCAATGGCTCCTCAAGTCCTTCCGGGAACTCTTGTGTGTCACTGTCTTTGGGTACTTTTATTTATTCCCCTTCTCTCTCGTTTTCATTTCAGGCAATATACTGGGATGACAAGACAGTCTTCATGGAGCATGAATTTGTTGGCCCCGGAGGCTTCGTTCACGCGGTGGCCGTGTGCCGGCAGCGCGTCATCGACACGTCTGCTGCTGCTATAGCAGAGTTGCTGCTACAGCTGCATTGTGGAGGAACCTGCAGGCATCCACCGGAGAAGATGCCTCCTGAGGTACGTGTAGAAGTTTTTGGTCTTTTGGCCAACAATTTTTTAGGAGGTCCAACCGGTGTTTTCAAGTCGGTTGATTGGTTCAGTGATGTCTTTGAGGAGTTAATGACTGGTTAGTTTGAAGGCAAATGTGAAGAAGAGAAAGCCAAGTTCATGATAAAAGCATAATTATTTTTTAAGAGGACGTTCTTGTAGATGCCCTGAAGTTTTCGGAAACTAGGTGATATGTATTCCGCTAGTAAGTACAGTGAAGTGTGTGCATCATAGAGCATTAGTAGAAGATAGTTGATAACATGTAGGTATATCATTAAATAATTATAGTCTAGGTTAGTGGCTGATGTTCCATTTTTAAGCAAGGCATAGATGCACTGATTAGGTGTTTAGTGTATTTAAGTAGCTTCGAGTGTACTTATTGTAGTATGAGTTACCGTAGTTTGTTGTAACTAGGTATAAGTAGAAGTATTATTATTAGAAAATGATTACCATATTATTGCTCAAAACTGAGACAAGTAAGTCAATATTGATGACCATCACAATATGATACCTAAAAACCGACAGTTCGAACATCATTTCCAAAACCTTCAATTAAAATGGATATTTCTATCATATATTCCAGTTGGAGCTTTGGGTTCAATGCAATGAGCTGAGCTCGGCCCGACTTCGAGCCCCTACAGCCCCACTACCCTCACTTGAAGCCACACAAAACTTGGCCTGCGGGGAGATGCTACCGGCGTCGGTTGAGTGAAGTTTTCCTTTTCACCGTCCAGCAGAGCATTCCCCACACGACAAGTGCGAGTGAGACAGCAACAGGGTGTGCTTGCTTGATAGTGAAATTTTTGCCAAACGACGCGCGAACGTCGTGCGCTACGGACGTGTGTTTTTAATGAATTTAATGCTAATAACTCAGTTGTTAGTGTTAATTTCTTAAAAGGATTGAAGGACGAATTGTTTGAAGCTCTATCCGCGAGGATAAGCAGAGGTGCTTCTGTATTAACATAAAATGTATCTGTACTTATAAGTGTTTCAATAATATAAAATTTGAACGAAAGCTTCTAACGTTTATTTAGTGTTTCGAATTCTTTAATCACTTGCAGATTGATGTTGTTTTTTGTATATTAGTCGTGTGTTTGTTTTTGATGGTACATCATGTGTATTTTCTAATATACTCTTATTAACAAAACACTGAATATAATGGAACAAAAAATCCCTTTGAATATTATGCTTATCATAATTATACATTTATTTATTTGAGTATATTTACTACAAGTATTTAATATAATGATATCGTCGAAATATGTGATCTTCTAGCTAAGCTAGGTTTAACAAATTATTATAATGATATAGGCTTAGTATACATTGAGTGAAAGTATTCTGAGAATCTCTTGCAATGTTTCCTGTTTTTACCACATTTTGATAAAACACTATTTCAAGTTACGGCGTATCTTTACATATATGATTATTCCTTTACATTTCTATTTATTGATGAGGAAATTAATTATTTATCTTTAGTACTTATATTTGAATTCCAATAAAAAAGTTTAATAATTTTAATATAAATAATAGTTTTAATAACAAATATCTTTTTAATTATTATAATAGTTTCTAATATTATAATATTTTTAAACTACAGTCCTTTTGTTTTACCTCTGATATTGCATCACTAACCACACGAAAAAGAAAAGAAGGTTGCTTCACTGTCAAAATCACACTGATCTTTATTCTGGTTACAATAAGGTTGCTGTTGTGTTGCTGTTGTCAGAGGTTAAATAAGATAACTGTAATTTAATTACTAGTCTGTCGTCAGCCTATTTTATTTAAGGTTAAATATAGGACAAGTTTATCAAAATACTGAACCAGAACTAAAATTATCAGAAACGGTTCACTATACACTACTATTTAGATTTCTTGGTATTTCTTAAAATAGATTATTAACTCATCTATTAATAATTAACCTACTATTTCATAGTAAATGTGTGTCTTGCGTGAATCACAATTTTCAAATGGCGGAAGTGTCCGAAATTGTCTCAATGTGTACCAAGCCTAATCAAAATCTTCTTATAATATTGTAAATGTATATAATTTATTGTCATTATCTAATTATGTAGTAAAATAAAGTTTAAATGAGTTATAAGGATTTTCATTTCCTGGGACTATGTTAGGGTCAAAGGTGTCCCCCTTTGACCCCAAAGGAAAGGCCGTTTTAAGGATTTCAATAATAAGTACGTTTATTATCCTTTTATTTATACACCGTGAAATCTAAATGGTTGTTTTCCCGCGGCAGAACAACTTGCCATAAGAAGTACTTTCGAATCATAGTGTAAAAGTAAAAAAAAAGACGTTTTTGTTTTAAAATAATTAAAAATATATTCTCTCGAAAACGTGAGAATCAAGGTAACTTGTAGGTACTACTCGAATCGCACGCGACAAAGGGAACAGCGATGCATAAATTTTCAAAGCAAAATAAACTCTCGCACGTTGTGATATGGCATAAACTAGTTTGCACGCAACAACACAGAATTTGTTTTCAAAATTGTTTCTAATATTCTATTTGTTTTGTTCGATTGTATTACCAAGACAAAACCATATTGGTGTATATTGGAAGGGGTATTTTACTAATATTATTTTAGCCTTTTTTGAGAGCTAAAGTAGATACCTTACCTACCTACCTACCGATCTACCTAATAATAGAAATAGGTATTAATTCAAATACAAATGTCATTTATTCAAACTAGGCTGAGAATTAGCACTTTTCGAACGTCAAAATTACATAAGACAGTCCCCCAAAACTCCCACCCTTCACCACTTCCTAGTGCTTTAGCTGGGAAGAAGAAGTGGCGCAACAAACTCCCCAGCAGTAATAATATGAAAATAATAGAATTTAATAATAATATGTTGATATAATATCGTAAAAATAAAACTTCAGGGACTTCCCCGCGCACAAAAAACTCGGATAATAAACTTATTTACATGTATGTACACTAAAAACATTATGCAATAATAATATACGTAGTAGATATCGTAATCTAATCGTAGATAATATTTATTTACAGCTGACGTAATTGTAAATAACAGCTGTAAGGTAAATAACTAGTAATGCTTGTAATCCGACAAAACAAATGGTGACATTGCAAACTTAATCAATATTACATTTACTGACTTGATGTCCGTACGTATTTTTCGGGTGACCACTGAAAATGAACGCTGTGCTGTGGGTCCCTCATAGCACAGAATTATGCTGAGTGGAAGCCTTCTTGTCACAGTCATGACGTGCAGCTGCCAAATATTCCTGTTATGTTTACTCGTATATTGTTGTTTTTTTGTATGCACGTGTTTCTGTGACAAAAAACCTATTTTTCTTTCTTTTCTATTTGTTTAATGCTGTGTTATTTTAAAAGATTCATATATTTGGGGGTCTACCAGGCACAAATCCAGACTCCGGGCTGTTATTGAAAAATTCCTGATGGAAAACCCCAATAACACATTGCCCGATGCCGCGGGGTAATTGTGTAACACCCTTACAGTAGCATCGACAGTTCAACAACATTCATTTCGTTTTTTACGTTGTTGGGCAGACAAAGTTTTCGAATCTAAGAAGCAATGGATTAGCAATATCTTTCAAAATCATTCAGATTGTGATTGATACTGTATTACGCAGTACGGGTGCTGGCAATCGAACCCATATGCTCAGTAATAGCGTTTGCAACCACTAGACCAAACATCACTCTCAACGAAGGTCGTGTCAGTGTAGGTATAGGTACATACGGCTACACATCAAGCTATACATTTCCAGTAAAAGCTGACCTCGCATTGTACGGAAATCCTATACAATGCGAGATCAGCATAAACTGGAAATGCATACCTTAATGTGTAGCCATGTGTACACTTCTACCTAACCCTTTAGGGAAAACATGCATAATAGTATGTTATGTTCTAAAAGTTAAAATTAACTCCCTGTTGGTAAGGTCGCCCCGTTACTTAGGAGTTAAATATAACTGGCGAAATGTGGGAGTAGGGTGTACTACCGGTACACTTCTGCCTAACCCTTTGGTGAATACTCAAACTCAACTCAAACTCAAAGCATTTATTTCAATTAAACCATTTACATGCACTTTTGAATTGCCAAGAAGTCGGTCAGTCAGAAATATGAAGCTAGTTACCCATTCCAAAGCGTAGTAGGTACCTATGGAGAAGAACGGGCAAGAAAATCCACGGACACTCTTTTAAATAAAAAATTTGATACAAAATATTGGTTAAGTACATCATTCATGTTGAAATTATGCATGTGAGAACAATGTATAAAGACGAGCACGTTGATAAAAGCGTCCGTAATAAAAAAAAAGAACCATTCAAAAATTTAAAATAAGCCATGGCAGCTAAGAGATGACCAGTCCCAACTGACGGCGCCCGTTCACGAACATGACGCATGGATCAGCACCATTCAGCTCAACCATTTTGAAGCGAGCTAAATGATCCAACACACGTGCCACCGTCAGCGAGACATCTGAGTGAGAATGACATACTCACAGCCGCCAGGGCACATTCAAGTCAATGGACGAACGGCACATACGAATTTGAAAGGTAAGTTTTCGGTGTTATCCATCCATACTTGAGATAACTCTTTCACGATTCCACAATCCGACTTCATCCGCTACTGGGCATAGGCCATCTAGAAAGAAAGTAAGAAAATACGTTTATTTGCGGTAAACATGACGCAAAGAAAGAACAAAACACGAGAATAACCAATTGGGAGAAAATATGCGTCACATCCACGGCCATCGCTCAGCATAATGCTGCAAACCTATGCGAGACAGAGCCCCAGCGCTGGTTTTCAGCGACAGCCGGCGTTGACGTGATGACTTTAACCGGTGCAGCATATAGTGAAATAATAAAATCAGAAATCAAAAATAAAATAAAATAAATACAATACCATATACCGTTCCGTATTTCATTTCTTCCAATCTTCAAGTTTCTGTAGTCATATTCAAAATATGTTGTTGAGAGCGAGACTGACCGGGCGGCGGGGAGAAGGATCCAAGGCGCCGATAGTTTAGTTAGGTAATTTCTTTTTACGGTGAAAATAAAGGTAATTAAAAACAAATAAGAACTTAACTATCTGCTTTATATTTAGTTCAGTTATTAAGCAAAGTTTACTGATTTAATTTGAAGTATATTTTTAAAACTAGCGGTTTATTGTTCGATTTGTGGTAGCTTTATAATTCTTTTCTGTCGTGAAAATTTAATGAAATTGTGTTTTCGTCAAACATTGTACTTAACATGGATCCTCAACTTTGCCAACGTACTCGTATATTTATTTCAAAATTAATGCTTCTGTATTTTCGATATAACGGAGGATCATGCTAAGCCGTTTGAGGTATCATAGACTCATAAGTATCACGGTAGGTAATTGAGATAACAATGTTATTTTTTTAATCACCCGAATTGACGTCACTATTTTTAGGTTTGTTGTTGTAATAGAACGCAATAAAGACTAGACTGTACCTGCAGTCTGTCAAGTAATTTAATTGGCTTTTAGTATTTCAATTAGCCGATTACTGTAGTTAACAGTCTGACCCCGCGTCCTAACCAAAAGCGATCGTCGCGCGAGTACGCGTTCGAAATAATCGTTTACAGTATGAAATTTGACGTACAAACGCGACTTGACTGATCACGCGACTACCTTTGTCATCCTACTATATTATAAACGTGAAAGTTTGTGAGGATGGATGAAGAAAAGAAAGAAAGAAAATAAATTTATTTGACTCAGATCAAGGCACACAATATGATGATGATGATGATGGATGGATGTTAGTTACTCTGTCACGCAAAAATGACTGAACGGATTTAGATAAAATTTGGCACACAGATAGTGTATAACCTGGATTAACACATAGAATACTTTTTATCCCGATATTCCCATGAAATCGAGACTTATGCGGGTAAAACCGCGGGGCGCTGCTAATAAAGGAGCGCGACACTCATGCGACGATCGCTTTTCGTCAGGACGCGACCTGAGGAGTTTGAGTTTGACAGTTTGTTAGCTGATGAACGATGTCGGTTTAAGGTAATACTTACTCAAAGAAAATAATCATAAGTTAATTTTGTATGTGTCATATTTAATAACAGAGTACAGCGAAAGAAACGTGTTACTATAACGTAACGTAGATCCAAATGACAACTACAAGACATCACAAGCGTAGGATAAAGACTACTTCACAGCTCCTCCTATAAGATAACCATCCGTTAGTCACCAATCTAATATTAGTTGACATCACATTCCCGGTTGCAAATACCTACGCCACGTAACACTAACCGGGTTACCGACGGAAATACTACAAACGAATCGTTACCTTTGTTTTTGTTCTCGTATAAATTCGTATTAGAGTTGTCAACAGTGTTTGGGAGTGATAGGTTAGTGACGTGACCGTCGGACTGCCAAGTCATAGGTCTCGAGTTCAAACCCACGCACCTCTGACTTTTCGGATTCATGTGCGTTTTGTATGATTGTTACTTGCGCCAAAAACGGTGACGGAAAACATCGTGAGGAAGTCGGCATGTCTGAGAGATATGAAGTCAAGGCAGAGGCCCATGGGCGGCACAAAAACTCTGACACCAAGTTTGTCACATACCACACAAAAAAGAAGAAAGAAAAGATGGAGAGAACGATGGATTGAGTGCTTGAATATGTCAATAGTTCAGGCAGACATTTGAGCTTTGGCTCAGGGATAATAGCAACGTATGGTAGCCGTACATCAGTGGTAAGTAAACCAGTGAGAGCTGGCCTCTTATTCTATAAAAATTTCGTACTACGGAAGGGGCTCGTGACTGAATAATCACACCAGCACGGGTCGATCGATCAGGTTAAGCTATGCTTACCGCTTTACGTAGATGGGTGACCATCTTAACATATACCCATCCTTGCTTCGGAAAGCACGTTAAGCCATTGGTTCGGGCTGTCATTCTGGGATCTTTGACAGTCATTACGGGTCGCCAGAAGCCCTAAAGTCTGACTGCCAGTCTTACTAATATATCAGGGTATCATCGCAGCGACCAGATAACCTGTAAATTCATAATGTTGATTAACTTTATATTACACAGAATTTTAATATTGTATGAAATAAAATCTTAAACGACAGCATAATTAAAAAAAGTTAAAATATTAAAAACCTCGAATTTGGAAATAAATTCAAATCGCGGTTGTTTCACTTTTGCTTGCTTTCTCAATTTTGTTTTCAATCTGTCAAATCAAAATGATAAAAGGTGGTCATTATCGTCTTTCACCATCATTATTGAATTACTATCATGTCGGTAAAACCAGGAGAATGTACACGTATCGTCGTTCTTCATGTAAGAAGAAGGCAGAAGTCAGCGAAGTACAGAAAGAACAATAGGTGTGTCACTTTCTACAGTGCAGCGAGTCGTCCAACGGCAACGTTTCCGAGAAACAGGGCAGAACATAAGAAGACCAGGAACCGGCTGACTGAGATGAACTACGGCTCGAGGGGAGAGATATATTGTTACGACCATGCTCCGAAATCGGCACTTCACGGTAGTTGAAGTAACAAATCAACTTCAGGAGACCTGTAGAGATGACGTAAGCGAGCGGACTGTAAGGCGGCGGCTCCTTAAAGCTAATTTGACCCCACGTAGACCCGCAAATGGTCCACAACTTGAAAGGGAACATCGGGTAGCAAGATTACGTTACGCCCGCGAACACGCACAATGGGGGTACGAAGAATGGGCAAGAGTAATGTTTTCTGATGAATCCAGATTTATGCACACGATGGGCGGCGAAGAGTCTACCGACGAAAGCCAAGCGTTTAATTCCAGCTAGTTTTGAGGAAAAAGTGCCGTTCGGCGGTGGATCTGTTAAGGTTTGGGCTGGAATCTCTTCAAAGAGTTGCACGGAGTTAGCGCTGATAGAAAATGGTACGCTAACCAGTGCAAGATATGCGGAAGAAATTCTCAATGAGTGAAAATTCTATATTCATGCATGACAACGCCAGGCCACATACAGCTCAAATTGGACGTTCAGGACGTTCACATCAAACGCATGGACTGGCCCGCGAGAAGCCCGGACCTGAAACCAATTGAACACGCTTGGGACGAGCTTGGGAGGTGTGTAAGAAATTGAAACCCCGCCCCAGCTATACTTCGATACCTGAAACATGCGCTAGTGGAAGAATGGACAAATATTCCGCAACATCGCATAAGAAATTTAATAAACAGCAGGCCCAATCACCTGGCAGCTGTGAGAAGAGCCCGTGGAGGCAATACAAAGTATTATAAGTATTTTTGTTTTAAATTCGTTTTTGTGTTGTATGTGAGGTGCCAACCATTATTTTTTCAACGTAAAAATTATTGATTTTTTGTCTTTTTATGTCATTTTGACAATTAAACTAATAATGTTTCTAACATTTGATGTTTTTTATACATGCCGCTAGCTTTATTGTTTTAAGAGTTATTTCAGTTTTTCCAACTTCGTATTATTTGTCTGCGAGTGTAGTTTGATTTAGAACGGAACATTTGCGCCTGAAAATGTGTACCAATTCTTTAGTTTAACATAAGCATAATCAGCCTATCATGTTCCCGCACCTGGGAACCGACCTCCTCTTGGTGAGAGGGAGCGGGCCGTAATCCACCACGCGGGCCCAGTGCGTGTCGGTAAATGTCACATTTCTTCGAATTTTTTGGTTCTAGGACATGTCGGTTTCGTCACGTGTTCTTCGTCACCGTTTTGAAAGCAGTGGTTCATTTGTTTGTTTTTATAACACAACACATTTTCTTAAACGATTATGACAAATTTGTTTCATTTTGACAGTTCAACAACATTCATTGCGTTATTTACGTTGTTGAGCAGATTTTTTTTTCGATTTTATGAAGCAATGGATTAGCAATTTGTTTCAAAACGATTCAAATTCAGATTGATTGTGTACTACGTAATTAGGGTATAGGTTTTTATCAAACTAAAGTGTAACTAATGTAATTCATTAGGTATTAAGATATGAATCATATTTAACATTTACATACGTATAAGGACTTTTTCTTATCAATGCGTTATCAATACATGCTGTGATGGTTTATGACGTTTTCGTTTATTGGTGTATTGTGGTAATAAGCATTTATTAGTATCAAACCGTTTACAGTGCAACACAACTTAGATGGAGCATGAATTTGAAAATTTGCATTCATTCATTTCAATTTTACGAATGTTTTTGGTTTTATGACTTTATAAGTTATTGCGTTTGCGTAAAGATTATTTTTACCTAAAGTAGTAATAAAGATTGATAATTTTGAAGGCACCATTTTGGCGAATTTTGCCGATGATGTGTGTAAGTTGTGCCGTACTGAACCTAGGTATTTATTCACTATTTACAACGTCTGAGTAAAATTTCTCCTGTTCAAACAATGAACAGGTTATAAGGGTTAGGTTCCAGGTTGGTGGTGGAGAAGAAGAACAAGAAGAAGAAGCCTGCTTGTCGCAATCAGTGCGGTACCGCAATGACTGGTCCCGACATGTTTCTAAGTCCCGCTATTCCAACGACGCAGCTGTACGTGTCACGTCTACATCACACCACGAAGGTAGAGGAGGTCGTGGAGTACATCAGGATGAAGGCCAAGTTCACCTTGAGAGTCGAGAAGTTGGAGTTGCGCCATAAGATTTACTTCAAATCTTTTCTGGTGCGGGTTCCGACTCATCACCTGGAAACTTTCATGAAGGAGGAATTTTGGCCGACGGGTGTCGTGTATCGGCGTTTTCGCGGAAGGCTACATGACACCACGACTCAGCGCCATACGTCGCCGACTCAACGTTGTAACTAGATTTTGTAGTGATGTTTTTTATTATGTATTAGTTTATATAAGATTATTTTGTGTATTTTCTCTATGGGCCTTAGTTGCCTGAAAATAAAGCAATTATTATTATTATACCTACCATTTTCTTGGCGTTTCATCGACCACCCGCAGATCCCTATTAATTAGGGCAAGGCCAACATTTGTTGATCTAACATTTACGTATTACGTTTTCCATCTAGAAACACTATTACCTCACGTCATAGTTTACGTGTATCATATTCCCTTTCTCTAAAAGCTGAATGTATTCTGTGTGCCCAGCATGAATGCGTGTAATAAATGTGACGAAAATTCGAAGGATTGAAAATTTAAAATACTTGTTTTCAACATAATATTCACTTAGTTTTAAGACTCCATCCACATCTTTGGGTGATATTTATCATGGTTTTTGCAAAAATTTAAACCGAAATGCTATAGGTTAATGGCCTACGAGTTAACGGCCCCGACTTACGATTTGTAGGTCGTGGGTTCGAACCCAGGCATGCGCTTTACTTTGTGTAAATAATTTCACAACCACTGCTCTCGAAACAGTGAAGGAAAACATCGTGAGGAAACCGGCATATCCTAGAACCAAAAATTCGAAGACATGTGACTTCTACCAACCCGCACTTGGCCCGCGTGGTAGATTACAGCCCACTCCCTTTCACAGCCAGGAAGCCTTTGTCCCAGCAGTGGATACATTATAGGCTGATTATGCTATAAAAAAAATAAAAAAATAAAAATAAATTGTGTTTTATTTCAGGCAAAAATACCCATAGTGAGAGAATAACAAAAAGCACAGAAATCATTAAAATATCAATTAAAATAAAACACCATAGTAAAACTCATTAAAATAAAATATAAAATAAAATGTCAATATTAAATAATCATAATAAAATTCCAAAATTACGAACACATTAAAAATTCATCAAAATATCAATAAAATGTCAATAATAAATAAAATAACTGTATTTTAGATCGTTCAAATTTACGTCCCACTGTTCTCTTTTCTCAAAGTAAGAATACCTGTTAGTTACCTTAACATTGAAACTTTGAAAGGTAAATTATAACAGTGACTAGGGTAGAAACCCATGAACAAAATGATTCAATTTCTCTTAGTACGGGTAAAGGGGACAGGATAATTGATGTACCTTGTAGTGAAATAAATGCGCAACAGGTGAAATGGTTGGACAAAAACAGGAAATCGGGGATGGCAAAATTCTACATGTAAGCAGTGACTTAGCTAAACACAAACAAATCACGTTGACTAGGCGCTCGATCAAATGGTGGAAATCCTCAGGGAGGCAGGTACGCGGTTTTGCAAAATGCGGCGATCGGGCAGGTAGTCCAAACTTTCGGAAGAGACTATGGAGCTAATCACGGAACGGCGTGAAAACCAACCTATCACTTCGTCAGAACAACGGGCACTCAATAAAAATATTAGAAAAATGTTGTTCCGGGTCTGGCTGTTTGTGTATGTGAGTTTAAATGTTTGTAAACGCACCCACGACACAGGAGAAATTCCTAGTGTGGGGCAGTTTTAATTAAAAAAAAAAAAAAAAACAAAATATTTTATTTCACATAAACCTACAAGGGCACTTATGAAACGTCAGAAGCTAGGTGCACGGTTCCAATTGGTCGTTTCCTATGGAGAAGAGCCGGCAAGAAACTCCACGGTTACTCTTTTAAAAGTAAATGGTATTTACAATGTTTTCAAATTACAGTGTTAATAGGTATGAGAGGACAGTGTAGGCCTATCAACAAGTACCAGGTACTTAGCAAGATAGAAAATGGTCGACAGATCTACAGTCTGTTAAGCCTACAACGTTCTCACATTCACAAGAGAGAGCACCGGTATACTCGGCTACATATCAAGTTTTACGGAAATCCTATAAAATGCTAGATCAGCAGATAGTGGAAAGGTATAGCATGATATGTAGCCTTGTGTATGACATGATCTCCGACGCTCCAATACACACTTTTTCGAGGAAGCGATTGTGCAAAGCCGGGGGTCGAAAGTGTTCGAAGCCGGACATCCTATGAGAAGTCGAAAACTTCTAGGGCCAACTGTACGCATTGCATGCATTTCGACCTGATTCCGAAAATGAGGATTCCAGAGCCACCTTACCCTGCCATTTCACGGAAGTGCTGCCAGAAGTCAGCCATGACGAAATAAAGGCGGCTCTTAAACAGCTTCAAAATGGAAAGGCCCTTGATGAGGACGGCATCAGCTCCTGAAAGCGGGAGGAAGTCCTGTCTTGAAAGAGCTTTGGGAGTTCTTCAACTATGTCCTGTTCTCTGGCAGAACTCCAGAAGTGTGGTGAAGAAGCATGGTGAATGAATGCGCCTGTAACTTAAATCCTTTGCTGGATAAACAAATAACTTTAATTTTCATATTTTCGTTAAGATACAAACTCCATACAAATATATTCCCCTTTTTTCTTCCTGATTATTCAGGAACAAAAATATCAATAATCATATATAATCTTTTTTTTGGTCTGCTGTAGTCACGTCCTTGTTATTTCCTTTTTTTCAGCAACTTATCGGTAAAGAAAATATGACCCTCCAAAAATGACAAAAATACTCAATTTTTACCGCCGTGATTAGAGGAGTACCAACAAAATTCGAAAAGTTTTTAACATAAAAGAATATGATAGAAACCTAGACATACTCTTTCTTAACATTTTAATGTAAGACATAATTGAATCGGTTCAGTTTTCGAGGAGCAAAAGGGGAATACGAAACGTCGATTTCGTCAAATTGTGATATAATTGGTCTGAGCTGTAGCTATCCCTTTCGCACTCTACGGAGGCAGACTTGAGGTAAGACGACGGCAATAGTTTCTTCAAATACCTATTTTTCAAATTCCTCGTAGGCTTTGTGTATTCACTCATTACGGGCCTCTTATCAACAAGAATTTGAGGTTTTAGCTAATATTATTTGCGTAAACACGACACGTCGGAGGGTTCGTTCAGCTTTGGGGCCCCGTATCATTGATACGGCGTTGGTTACCCCCCTGCAGGTAAGTAAGGAATAGAAGAAAGAAGTAATTGTTTATTTTGTTGTTATATATAAATATTAATTAAACACGAATAACGTAACTTTGTGGTTTTGTTGTTTTGCGGTTGCGGAGACTTAAAAGCATCTACCTAACATGGCTAATATTTATATTTCTAAAGAAAATCATTATTTATTAACAGAAACATTGTCTTAGTGCTTATTAAGTCCTACTCTTAAATGAGGTAAGGAATTAATGAAATAAAAATAGTCACCTTTTATTCAGCGATTATTGCCTTATTCAGTCCAAAATTAATCGACCTTATTACCTGCCAGTAAAGCTTATTTCTCCTCAGCAAAGTGATAACGCAAATATAAAATTCGCCAATCGAAAGTCTACTATAATGCGTCTTCCTGCATTTACAATAACCCGATTTTTTATTCAGATCTAGTTTAGACAATCATTATTTCAGATTATAAAAGCTAGACCAAATAAAAGCAAAAAAAAAACCGGCCAAGTGCGAGTCGGACTCGCACACGAAGGGTTCCGTACCACCGTACAATATTTATGAAAAAACGCCGAAAAGACATGTTTCTTGTATGTACCCATTCTGTTCTTGCCCATTCTTCTCCATACGACAACTACCTTTTGGAAGGGGCAACTATAATCAATTAATTTTTTTTTTGTAAATTTTGTCGTTCAAAAGTGCCTTTCATGTGCCTAATTGCAATAAATTATTTGACTTTGACTTTGACCTACTTTAACTTTTAACTTTACTTTATTTTTTTGTTACAGCGGCAATAGAAATACACACTCTGTGAAAATTTCATCAGTCTACCTATTACGGTTCATGAGATACAGCCCGTTGACAGACAGACGGACGGCGAACAGCGGAGGCTTAGTACCTAATAGGGTTCCGTTTGGTACACTTCGGGTACGGAACCCCAAAAATAGCCATAATTATATACCGTTTAGCCTCATTGGAAGATCAGATAAAGCAGAAGAAAGTAGAGTTGCCTTGGCCGAGATCTCTAGATAGATTTCATGATATGTTTTAAAATACTTTTCGTCTTAAAAATAGTTAAATTACGTCTACAGCTCTGTAATCGAGGTTATTTGACATTACTAGGTGTTTGAATCAAATGAATAAAAAGTTTTTGGGACGCAAGTTTTTTTGCGTTCCAGTCTCTTTTTATTTTTGTCTGCATGCATTTTTTTGTGTTACAGTTAGCTCCAAATACAAGAACTCATTTGAATGTCTAAAATTTGAGTTCCATAATCAATCAATCAATCAATGAGCCGTTTATCCTCAACTTTTAAGGTTGTTGTCTAAAATGTTATAATGCTTTCAGAAAATGTCTCTCAGTTCAGTGTGCATCTTAACATAGGCCTCTAACATCTTCCATTGTTTTCTATCCTTAGCCACTCTTCTCCAGTTGGGACCGGCTGTCAGTTTTAACTTATCCTTCCATCCCCTCTCTTGTCTTCCTCTATTCCTTTTACCATCTCCAGGGTTTATAATGCCACAGTATAAATACGTAACAGTATTATATCCCGGCAGTGACCTTGAAATAATTACCTACGGCCGCTCGGTAGATAAACCTTCCGCTTGCGTAACTGCCGCGCACTCGATACTGTTGCGTACTGAGACTTCGAAGCACGTCGTTTCGGCCGTTTTTTATGAAGATATAATACTGTTACTTATTTATACTGTGATAATACTGTCTCAATGTGTAGCTATAATTAAATAATTAATATGTAATAATATATGTTTTATATCTGCACATTGATATAATATTATGGACCAAAGATTGTAGACAAATAATCGGTTGGCGGACACTGAACGAGACAAAACAGAAGATTTACTGTTATTACGCCTATGGGTGTTCTGTGTCCCTCAAAGTGTAAAATGAATTCTTCTCTTTTTATCTATATCTATCTCTTCTATCGTTTAGGTCAGTTTTATATTATCTGTAAAAATAATTTTAACTTTCTCTGAGAGCTAAGATTTAATGAGACGACTTCTACCTAGATAATAATGGAGTAATTATTATAAACATTAAACTAATGATTCAACGTTTTGTTTCGTCTACGTTTCCTCACAAATGATTGCCTGCTCCAAGATTGAACACAAGGCCTGACGAATACGTAATCATCGCGTTGGATGAGCAAATATTATAATGAGAGCAATGTTATATTTGTTGCAATTACTCAAAAAAGACGACACGGTTGGCGCAGTGGTTAAGCGATTGACTGCTGCGCTGCGTGTCGCGGGTTCGATTCCCGCACGGAACAAATATTTGTATGACCTACAAGTAGTTGTTCCGGGTCTGGCTGTTTGTGTATGTGAGTAATAAATGTTTGTAAACGCACCCACGATACAGGAGAAATTCCTAGTGTGGGGCAACGTTTTAAAAAAAAAAAAAAAAAAAAAAATAGATTATTTTGTTTCACATGAATTCTTAGCAGAATTGTTTTATTAAAAACAAGCTTCTGCCCGCTATTTCCGTCAACGGCCCCCGATCCACTGCGTGACATCCCATCCGCCCGTGGTATTAATTCGTTTTCGCTTACCGTTCTTTCTGACTTTTATTCTTTTTGGTCGCCTCCTTATGGTCGTAGCGTGATGTTACATAGCCTATAACCTTCCTCAAGAATTGGGCTATTCAGTGCAAAATGATTTTTTCAAATCAGACTGATAGTTCCGGAGATTACCCCCTAAATACAAATGATAAATACTATATAATATAATATAATATAATATAATATAATATAATATAATATAATATAATATAATATAATATAATATAATATAATATAATATAATATAATATAATATAATATAATATAATATAATATAATATAATTATAGTATAGACTAGCGATCTGCCCCTACTTCGCACGGGTGCAAAGTACTGATGTGGCGACATGTGAAAACACCGTGATTTTTGTACTACAGCTAAGTTAAATATTAATGTATTAAAGACCAAATTCTCTAATTGATGGTGAAAACCGCATCAAAATCCAGTGTTTATTGTCGAAGAACTAATTGGTCACACAGATAGACAAGAAAAGCAACTTCTTTACATACATATAATAAACTAGTGACGCATCCTTGTTTCGCACGGTCTTTACGATTTTAAAAAACATTTCTTTATTATATTATATAAGTTCCCATTAAAATAGATGGACAAACTTTTATAAATCATTCAGACCACCAAAATAAGGACAATGGTAAAAAATTAATACGAAAAACGCATTAGATACTTACAAGAAAAATAAATCAGCTAACGAATATACACAAAAAAATTTGATTGCCCAACGCCATTTATTATTTTAGGTCAAAATAAAATCACTTTAATCCGTGTTTTTTTTTTGCTTGGATATCTTTGGTTCGACGTACTGAACGCTGTGTTAAAATTAGTCCATCTATTTTATTGGGACCTTCTATATGAGTTTAATATGAATGTCTTAATACACATTTTGGTGAAAATCACATCCAAATCCGATGCGTAGTTTAGAAGAACAACGCTGTCAGACATATAGACATGAAAAGCGACTTGGTTTGATACTATTTATAAAGTTGTATTATACCCAACTCAAGTATTTATCTCATAGTGAATGTTTGTTTTCATATGATTCCCGGAAAGAAAGAAAATAATAATCCACCCCGTATGTAATCATGGGTGCTGTACCGCATTGGGGATTGGTCCAGCGTAGAGCGTCAAACGTATGCGCAGCGCCTACGCGCGTAAAGCAGCCCTCTACGCCGGGTCTACGCGGCTTCCAGGAGTCTGCTACGGGGTTCCAATGCAGTGTCTACGAAACCGCTACGCGGCGTCAGCGCTACGCATTACATGCGAAGAAAAAATGGCGGCTAAGGACTTCTTTTCAAGAATCGTGCGTTTGTCGAGGTTGTATTAGGGCATTATTTGAACTAGTGCAAGAGCAAAAAGAGAGGCTTAGTCTTGTTCAAATAACACTGTCAATTCAAAATTCAAAATTCAAATTCAAAAGTCATTTATTCAAACTAGGCTGCGAATCAGCACTTTTCGAACGTCAAAATTACATAAGACAGTCCCCCAAAACGCCCACCCTTCACCACTTCCTAGTGCTTTAGCTGGGAAGAAGAAGTGGCGCAACAAACTCCCCAGCAGAAATGACCACTGAATTCATTTATTCACAAAATCCACAGCTCCTTAAAAATTTCGCTTACGATAAATAAACTAATCTTACAGCCAATTACGGATTTACAATAACTACACTTATTATGTGCATCAGAAACAAACAGGATATCATGCTAGCACCTTCTAAACATATCTAAGTGTGCAGTGTACGGGTGTGTAGGAGTGTGCGGTTACCATCACAGACTGCTTGGTTCTACCTTCTGCTGACCCTTACCTATTTTTAGGGTTCCATATCACAAGGGTGCCAAACGGAATCTTTTTACTAAGCCTCCGCCGTCCATCCTTCCGTCGGTCTGTCAGTGGGCTGTATCTCACGAACCGTAATAGGTAGACGCTCCCTCCAACCTTCCCATTGCCCTTCCAACGTATGCTAGAGAGGGGAATTTGTTGCGCCACTTCTTCTTCCCAGCTAAAGCACTAGGAAGTGATGAAGAGTGGGCGTTTTAGGGGACTGTTTCATTTTGACGTTCGAAAAGTGCTGATTCTCAGCCTAGTTCGAATAAATGACTTTTGAATTTTGAATACGTTAAGTAATTGTTATACGGGCGGAATCGTGGGACGGCTGCGGACATAGCACCCTTGGCAATCTTAACAGTACGCAGGCGCTTCTTGATCCTTTACAAGTTATGACCATGTGTGTCCCTAATAGCAATTCTCCCAAATGGGTGTACTAAGTAGACAGTTGAAATTTTCACAAATTGTGTATTACTATTGCCGCTATAACAATAAATAATACTCGTAAGTGTCTTTGGTTTTATATTTTCGTTATATGCCAGCGACTTCTGAAATTTAAGTAAATTTTTCACTTAGTAGTGTTTTTTTGCAAAGTCGGTTGTTTTATTTGTAAAAAAGTTTTTATTTCTCGCTTTTTAGTGGGTCGGTTTGTAATTTACCTAAGTTACAATAGCCTAATGTAAACTACTCATCACCTTTTTACAAAATTTTGCTTTTCCCGATGCAGGGGCGTTAAATCTTCAGGAGTTCTCCTGGTACTTCACGATCAGCCACACTTCTCCATATGCATTGTGGCGAGCATAAATTGCTTGGCTTTAAGTAATCGAATCGCAACCCGTGAAATACTTATTATTGAGCAGTTCCGGTGGCCATCTCTGGTCTTCATAATCAGTTTCACTTCACCAAATGGTGCTTTCCGAGAGCAACTGCACAAGTTACTATAAAAAATACCCAAATCGCTATAGGTGTACCTTTGATATTTGAAGAGTTCCCTCGATTTCTCCAGGATTCCATCATCAGATCCTGACCTGATGACAATGGAACCATCTCGGAAGTATACCCTTTCAAACATAAACATAATTTTACAACTCTGTCTATATATGACGGAGTTATGCTCGAACATACATAAAAAATAAATATATATAAACATCCGAATTGATAACCATTTATGAAGTCGGCATAAAATTAAAAAGCGTCACTATACAAGAAAAGTTATTTTTTCGGCGTTTTTTTGCTCGATTTTAATATGGACCTACCTTCGCGGGCCACCTTCGTGTGTGAGCCCGATTCGCACTTGGCCGGTTTTTAATGTTGATACTTAGGGTTCATCTCAATTGTCACACGACTGCCACAGAATTCTTCCATGTTGATCCACATTACAGATGGTATCACAGCTACCTTCACGCGCTGCTTACACGGCAACTGGGGAAGCAGGTTACCAAGTTGTTCTCACAGATAAGTATCCACTAATTGTTTGTAATCAACGCCTAAGTAGATGAAGGTTTGTGTCACAGTGCCAGTCGTTTTCCTGTTAATTCTATGTTATTTTAAAGTGGATGGATGGGCTTGTGGCGTTTAGTTTTTATTAATGGTTTTTCGTCAAACTGCTTTGAGCAAGCGTGCTGATTGATGCGCGTGTCTTCTTTGTATGAGAAGAGGGGTTTTCCATGCTGTTGGAAAATAACAGGCCGGTTTATTTCTTAAATTGCTTTTTATTAAACTGTACCTACTGATTTTTACCTGTATCATTCACAGACAAACCCACACTGGGTCCACGTGGTGGATTACTGCACATACCTCCTCAAAGGGAGGAGACCTGCGTCCCAGCAGTGGTATCATTAAGGCCTATTATGCTATAGATACGGACACAAATCACACACACATAAATCTTGGTTTTTGTGTTCGGTTTTGGTTCCAAGAACGTATATTTTAGGTTTAAGATATATTTATTTCCCATAAAAATTATCCACTTACATGAGAAATATTAAACTTAAAAATAAAACAATTTGTCAACAGTTTTGACAAAACTAACATTAAAAATGAAATTTTCTAATGTGTGGGGTAGGTGTTAATAATTTAACCCAGCCAAAGCGTAAACATAGACGGCGCACGCTCAGCTAATAGTGGCATGTACTAAGGTGCGCCAGTAAAAAGATTTCCCTCTTCATCTTCGTTGTCATCGAAATTGTAAACTTCGTTTTAGCTCCAGGTTTTCTATGAATATTTTGCTTTACCGTAAGTCAGACGTAGATCTACTAAGAGAAGGTAACCTACATTGTTATGATATTCAAAAACTTATATAGGTCCATGCAGCGATTTCTGCTAGATTTTAATATCAGTCATCAGCTGGTGGCTCAGGTGATGGGTCCAAGAGCCTTATGGTCACCTCAACCCTTAGGCAAAACCGATGGCTTGAAGCAATCTAACCACATGCAGGTACCTAGATAATAACCAAGTTGCTCCAGATATTTTTATCTTTACTAAGAAAATTCAATTAAAACATGATGTCATAGATAATGATGACGAATATTCGATCCTTTGTTATTTATATTGTTACAAGGCTGTGATAATATCTGTAACATTGATTTCCGGTATTACTTATTATTGTCTGTTTCATTTTTTATTTAATTTAATATAGGTGTAGCAGCCCGGAGTCTGTCTGGATCTGTGCCCTGTTGATGGAAATTGACTTGCCCCCGACGGCCTGGGAGGAGTCGCAAGATGCTCTTGGCATTTGATGCTGTGCGACTTGTCCAAGGCCTTTGATTGCGTACATGATAAACTCATCAAGAAACTGTACCACTATGGTATGAGGGATAAGGCTCTTGACCTTCTGAATTCTTATCTAAACAACAGAATTCAGAGGGTCGATGTTTATGGCAAGAGATCTGCAGGATCTGCGGTCACCACGGGCGTTCCGCAGGGTTCAATTCTAGGTCCTTTCTTATATCTAATTTATATAAATGACTTAACTTACCACATTAGGGATAATCACAAGATCGTTTTATTCGCAGACGACACTTTTTAAAATCAAACGTCAGTTAGTCAACATTGAACAAGTTAACGATGCACTCTCTAAAATATGCATTGGTTTAATGTAAATAATCTTCTCCTGAACGAAAAAAGACTAAACTCCTTAGATTTTCTACGCCAAATCTCAGGCAGCTAACTACCAATGTTCAAGTTAATGGAATAGAGTTGGACCGTGTTGAGTCAACAGTTTTTCTTGGGATAACTATTGACGGTAAATTGCAATGGGGCCCACTCATAGAAAAATTGCCAGGAAGGATTAATTCGGCCGCCTATGCTGATAAAACGTAAATACAACCAGAATTGTTTATTTTAGTTATTTTCATAGATTTATGTATTATGTTTTATGACTGGGGAACCTGTGCGGACATTGATACTATCTTTGTTCGACAGAAAAGGGGCTGTTCGAGCCATTTACAACCTAGGTCCAAGACATTCCCTTCGAGAAAAAATCAGAGAAATAAACATTCTGACTGTAGCCTCATAATATATTTTTGAAAACCTATTGTGTGCACAAAAATATATTACATTTTAAGAAAATGTCCGATATTAATAGTTTAAATACCAGGAATAAACACAACCTAGCTGTACATTGCAAACGTCTCCACAGAATAGGCAACTCGTTCATGGGTCAATGTATACGCTTTTACAACAAACTTCCCATTGACATTCGAAACTTACCATTAAAAGCTGTACTATAAAATACTGTACTATTAATTTCAGATTATTTAGAAGATAAAAAAACGTGGGATTGAGCTACTCGCTCTGCTAAGCCTTGTTATACAACCATAAAATTTGATATTTTAATTATTATGTAAAATCATTAAAATATACCCGTTTTAAATACATATTGACATTGTTGAAAATTATATACATAATGACATGATTACTTTGTAAAGTATTATATTGTTTTAATTATTGGGAATGTGAGGACGATTTTTTCTTCTTTCATAGTTTTTTTCTTTCTCAGTTAGTTTTAATGATAGTCTGGCAGTTTGAATAGTTTATGCGGCTTACCCTGTGGTGCCAATGCCCTTTCTTTGGTATTGTTCGTCGAGTTGAGTTCCTTAAGTTCTGAGTTAAGCTCCACGATTACTGACAAATGCTTGCAGCACTGACTGGACAGGTCCACTCAATTCTGCATGGTTCTTTCCTTAAAAGACCATTTCAGACACTAATCTATAACGACCATGTGTCCTCATATGGCCTGACCAAGATTATGTCTGGACTTTAAAAGAGACTGTGACCTCTGAGTTTGTTTCGGTCTTTCTTCTCAGAGTAGTCAGATAGGAAACGCCGGACTCAACAAGCAATTTATTTTTATTTTTTATATGACCTATGCTTCTCGTATTTTTAATAATATTCCAGGGCCCATTCGAATGATTGCAAAAATGGAAAAATTTAAAAAGACACTCCATGAACTGCTAGTAAACAAGTGCTATTATTCTATAAAAGACTTCATAACGGACAAATCTCTGCACCAATATATGAGCAATCCCACTCAGTCGTGATGCGTTCAGTGACCTATTGACATTGCACTCTATTAATAAATTGACTGTTGTTTAATTCCAATTGTATTGTGTATGTAATATTATTATGTATTTACCTACTATTGTATGCCCTACGGGCGGGACATAGCTGTTCACAATTTATTATATTTCTGCCACCTGTATTATGTACCTACCTATGATCCACAATAAAGATTGATTTGATTTGATTTTGATTTGACCTTTGAGAGTGATTGCAATATCCTATTTACAGAATAAACAATTTAATTTAATTCCCCTATTACATGGACTTAAAAACATAACTGGCGGAATGTGGGTGTACTTTAAGTAGACCTCTGCCTAACCCTTCGGAAATTCCAGGCGTGATGTTATGTTATGTTATATCAATATAGAAGTTTTTAGAAAGCCAGAGAGTGGTTTAAGACTCAACCTCTCCTCTTTTATGGAACATGGATGTTATTCAGGATGATCTAGGGCCTAGACCATACCGTGTGAACAGAATGCCTAGACTCTAGGCATTCTAGTCAGTGGATGGAGATACACAATAGCTTAGCTTACAGTTTATGCATATAATCACATCACAATAACATAAAATCACAAAAAAAGTTGGTTTTAGTAACAAATTGTACAGACATCAACCTACTCTAATCTGTCAAATTTCTTGAATCGATTTTCAACTTTATCACTAAAGCATAAGGTTCAAAGTTGATTGGAAAAATTTGACAGTTTCGGGTAGGTTGACCTAGCGTCTGTACCTAAAGAGAGTTCATTCTAAAAGCTGGCAACGTCGTAAATAGCTGTCAAATATTTACCTGTTTTGATAAATTTGGCAATATTACTGTATGGAAATATGAAATATCGGTAACTAGTGACCCGACATATAACATATAATTTGATGTTGTAACCGTTTTAGGTGTAAAAAGGGCATTTGGAAATTTATCAAATACTTTTTACATCTATATCTAAATATTCGGTGTTATGATATTAATTATTGCATTTCATAATCAATATTTTAGTTCGTTATAGTACCCATACAGTACTATTGTCAAATTAATCAAAACTGCGAAATATTTGACAGCTATTTGCGACGTTGCCGACTTTCAGAACGTACGCTCTTAGAACAAAAACTATGTTAGTATTGTTAGCATACCTATACCTAACGGATGCCTCTAGCTGTCCTTATCCACTGGTTTTGAAAGGACTGTCAAAACAGGCAGCAATGGAATTTAGGATACTGTTGCTGCTGCTTCGTAGACGGTGCAGCAAGGAGTTTGCTTTCTTGCGCATGATAACTTGAAAGCCATCCGTACCGTTCAGCAAACATACCAGACGCGCATAACACTTACCAAAAATGATTAAGGTAATTACCACGCCATTGTTTATTTCAGTTGGTCTCCATGGTCAGCAGTAACGTTACAGCTCACAGTCTGATGATATCTACATAGCGAGACGTTGCCTATTCATTGACTCCTGTCAAATGTAGCTTACCAGTTATTCTCATTGTGTTTAAGATCGTCAATCAATCCGCCTGGCGTGGATGTGTGTATAGTAGCATGTTATCTTCAACGACCATCATCAGACTGTCACAGAATCTGTTACTATTCTGCAAGGACCTCCCTTCCATGCAGAACAGTACCAGATTCTGGGCTTTAAAGGGCGTTTGTGGTGCCTTTTTACATAAGTACCTCTACTACACCCACATTTCGCCAGTTGTGTTAAAGTCCCATGTAATAGGAGGCGAGCCTATTGCCATCAACCGGGAACTAATCCAGACTTCAGGTTTTTACCGTGTCTTTTTAAGGCTTGTTTAATTATTTGTGTATGGGACAACTTGGATAATTGTTTTTTGGCTATTTACCCTGCATATGTTATTTCAGTTCATAAGTTATTTTGTCGTTTGAGACATGAGGATGACACCTTCTACCCTTACTTGACTAAGCATTATTTTGTAATTACTTTACAGACCTCGATGTTTCTTCTACTTATTTGTTGGAGATTAGGTACAGACGCCAGCACATCAACCTACTACAATCTGTCATATTTCTTTAATAGATTTTCAACTTTATCACTTAAGAATAAGGTTCAAAGTTGATTGGGAAAATTTGACAGGTTCGGGTAGGTTGATCTGCTGGCGTCTGTACAAAGCGCATCAAAATGAAATGTGACAGAATTTTTTTTTTCTTCTGTGCCAATCCGCGGTCAGTTCTTTCTTTTAGTTTTAGGACTACACGATGTATTTCCTTTTAAGTTTTTTCCTGTAACTTCTGTTTTCAGTGCAGCAGAGCCAGATTGTTGGCGTGCCTTTCCAGGTGTCTTTTTGTGATATTTGCAAAATTTTTGTGCTCTAATTTTGTTGTATTTTCTGTTCTGTCACTACGGTATTCCTTTGTATAAATTACTTTATTTACTTGATTGTCTTAATATGCAAAATGTTTGTGCATTGTTTTGTTTTTTGCAATGAAGGCGTAGTCTCGGCGATCTTTTTTAGACGGGATTTTTTACAGACATTGATTTTGAAACTAGGTTCATTGCAATAGTCTTGAATTTGCTTAGTTGTTATTTTTAAGAATTTATTATATTTTTCTTTTATGATAGTATTGTAGGGAAGCAGCCCAGCTGGTGGTGGTGACCTTGAAATCACGCAGACTGACTGCGTGACTCAAGGTTACTACCACCAGCTGGGCAGTTTAGACACCTGCAAGATGAAGGGATTTACCCATCCGTTGCCAATCTTAGAGCCATCAATGAAATTTCTCATTTAGAGCCATCATTGAAATTTCTCATTTACCTACAACTTCACCGGAATTTTCAAAGTGGAACAGCTATGCTGCTTGGTGGATATAGGTATGTGTGTAGGAACCCGTGGCTAAATAATAGCAGCTGCACGAGTCGATTGCAGGTTAAGCTACGCTTGCCGCGGTCGGTTCGTGGATGGGTGACCATCCATTACACATCGAGACCCCTCCGTGCCTCGGAGAGGTCGGCTGGTCCCGGTTGTCATTCGTAGATCTATGACAGTCGTAACGGGTATTCAGAAGCCAAGTCTGACAACAACCAGTCTTTCCAATGGGTTTCAAAGGGTACCCAGTAACTGGGTTGTGGAGGTCAGATAGGTCAGCTGCATACACTGGAAGCCGACCCCAACATAGTTGGGAAAAGGCTAGGCAGATTGATTGGATATAGGTCTGTGTGTATTTGTGTGTAAGGATATTAAGGAAATAAAATTCGTCATTTAATTGTAATGTACACAATTTATTCATATCGTATAGAGTTTCTTATACAAAGATAATAAATTGTAAAATCCTCTTTCTCGGTCCGAATAATAAATAAATACTTAGTATACTTCCTTCTCAGTCCTATCACATGCTCTTTAGAGCAATACTAGGAGTAATTACAATACAACTGAAATACTTGCAAACTAGCTCTCTTAGGGTTCGATACATTTACAAAATTTAAACTTGTGTCTACCATGGGTTCACTTCCCACAACTCGAAAGCTTCTTCGCACAAGAAGGTCTAATGCTAAGCATTTTCATTCACTTTTCAAAAGGAAACAATCAACTATCGAGTTGTTGAGAGTCGAGCGAACCCGTAGTAACGACCATGGTTTCCGAAAGATGAAATCGCCATTTTCTTTTATCTAATATGTGTACAAAAATATTCCTTTAGGTAGCTATTTATAAAGGTAGGTATGTATTGTCAAAGGCACTGGTATTCTTAATTTTGTTTTTTATCAATACATTCTGTTATTATAGGTTTTAAACTTTTAATGTAGAATCTATGTCTTACAAATTATTTGCGATTTCTCATCAGTTAACCAGAGGACCTATCATCTTTTTGGTTCAAAACTTAACGGGGCAATCCGAAATGAGAAATATACATTAATTTTTATAAATAACCATCTAAGTTGGACTTAAACTTACTTAGATCAAAACTTACAAACTATTACTTATAAGAACATAGTCTTTAGCCATCGATTTTTCACTATCGAGTCTTCGAAAAGATGAAACAGATCTACTTCTTTAACTTAATTATATATACATATATAGCTCATCACTAAAAATGCATTTTTTATATCCTATCACTGAGTAGACAAGTTTTATCTGTTCGAAAAGTCTGTAAACCGAACATAATTAGTCTCATTTTCATATGAAAGGGTCCAGGAGGCGCGTCTACGACGACCTGCCACTACTTCTGCCTACCCTACACGAGTACATACTATACACCGACCACGAAATACAACTACTAGGAAGGATTACAAATAGGCGTCGCGGCTTAGCCGCTTACAGCTGCACAATATGATACAAATATAATATTCATCTCTTTACAACGTGGTAACTTCATCTACTGGGAGGGGAGACAGTTTGTACGAGCGAGTTCGACGCGAGGGCGCTTGCGCGGGCGCAGGGCGCGGGGCGCGGGCGCGGGCGGGGGCGGCTGCGCGGTCCAGGCGCAGGCGGCGACAGCTCAGTGCTCGTGCGCGCGCGACTTGTTCTGGTGCATCATGTTCTTGAGGGTGGCCACCTCGGTGGCGAGCCGCGCGAGCTCGGCCTTCAGGTGTGCGTCCTCCTCCTCGGCTGCGAGCCTGTCTTCAGGCCGCTGTGGCCTGAACTCGGCTCCTATGGAGATCCCAGAGTCTCGCTCATCACTTGAGCCTTCCCCGTCCCATGAGGGCGAGGACCGGGGGCCGGGCTCCTGCTTTATGTGCTGGAGGGAGAGCAGGGCACTGGCGACGTCCTTGTCACCGAGATGTGATTTATGGCGAAGTTTGAGCGGCAGCCCGTTGTTTTCGGGGGCATACTGTTCGGCGGTCTCGTCCCCTGAGCCTGACAGAGAGGACAGCTCGTAGGGCGAGGGCACGCGGCGAGATCTGGACAGGTTGAGAACTGAGCCGGGAGGCTCGTAGTGTGCGGGATGCGGGTAGTATGCCTCGGGGGCGGGTAGCCTCTCCTGGTAGGGCTCTGGCTGGCGCTGAGGCGGCGGCGACGGGGGCGATGCAGGCGGTGCCGGGGGTGGTGGCGGCGGGGCGGGGAACATTGTGTTGGATGTCAGCTTACTCCTTTTTGTGACACATAGAACCTGGTCACAAGTCGGTAGTGTAGCCAGCACCTGGTCTATGCTTATGAGGGTTTCCCCGCAGATTCCGTATTTCTCTTTGATCGCATCAAGCTGTGCTTTAAGCACGTGGTTCTCCTTGGACAGCTCAACTACGCGTTGTTCCAAGACCATGTCATTGAAACGCCTCTTTTCGCGGGAACGCTTGGCGGCTTCATTATTCCTCCTGCGACGGTCCCAATAACCATCATCTTTCTTGTTGTCGGGAATGAACTCCCTCTGTTTGCGCTGACCGAAGAACTCTTTGCGCTTGTTGAATTCGAAGGGAGAGTAGTCATTTGGGTCGCCAGGGCTACCAATGGGGCCGTGGCTGTGGTCCATCGGGTAGGGGGACACGGACTGGCGCCCGCGGTTAGGCGGCGCGGCGCGGGAGGGGGGCGGTACAGGCCCCAGGCCCCCGCCACCCGCTCCACTCAGCAGCTGCTGCTGACTCAGGATGAACTCGGCAACCATGTTTCGGCGGACGTCGACTGGTCCGCACGAATTATCACTGTGGTTCTGAAACAAGCAAAAGGTTACGTTAGTTACAGGTTATAAAAAAATTCGCCAACCGTTGCAGTTGTCTAAATAATGTCGCTGTTACAAAATCGGTCGGTTGCAAAAACTGAATGTCGCAAGATCCCGCCGCTGCAAAGTTGTTGCACGTGGATCACCTTTGTGAAATAATGTTGCCACATTTCAACGCTTTTTACTCCCTTCATGTTAGCCAAACTCATTAATAAGTCATGTTTCTTAATTTTAGCGTGTTACAATGTTACAAATCCAATTTTAAGGTTACACCGGATTTCTTACGTTACAAAACTCACTTCCTATTGCCGAAAGTAATTTTTGCTGACGTTACGATGAATTGTAAAAATAGAATGATTGCAGCAAAGTTGAAGACGGTTGATTACACGACAATTTATACCAAGGTTTAATAGCAAACTAATTTTTGAAACACGAATTTAAATCAGGCTAGTATTTCGAAATAACTTCACCATGCTTTAAACACGTGACAAAATTAATAACTTGGATTCATTGGGGTTAACCAAACAATAATATTTAGATTTCGCAACAATCACGTTGATTTTAACGTGAGCCAAAATTAGCTGAATATACGCGTTATATGCTGAAAGCATCACTCGACACAATGTTGCTCACCTTTATGTAATGCACGACTATTCTCGATAGGACAATCGATTTACATAAATCGCTAACATTACTTGAAAGTGCGAATAATACAGGAAGTGTAAAAAAATGTCCCAGTACACATTGTTATCACCTTTATTATCCGAAACTAACAATGGTAAGGATCATTTGTAAGTGCCTATTGTGGCGACTAAGTTTGATTGTTTTTCAATGATTTTAAAACAATGAGAGTTGCACTGGGTTGTGCACAGAAAAAAAATGTCGTTCACGTTTGATAACACGCGGTTTTAATGCAGGCAACGTGAGTTCTTTTTTTAAAGAAAATTTTGTTTTTCCATAGCATTTTCTTTATATGTTTGAATTTCGAATTGCTATTTATCTGCTTCTAAATAAATCAAAATTACGAACTGACATCCGGTGGTTATGCATTGCTTTTTTATGGAATTTAGGTGACGTGACAGTTATAACTACCAAATTGCCAAAACTATAATTGTCAGTTGTGCGAGAAGATATTTTCCTCTTCATCAGAAATCATGGCCGCTAAAGAGTATGATTGTGTTATTGATACGTTCCGTTCCACGACACGACAAGATCGGTGTCAGTAGGTCGGCCCAGATGCGCTGGCGCCCCGTTATGCCGTCTAACTGTTCAAATAATTGCGCCAACTTTAATTGGTAAGTATACATTGTTATTGAAAAATGACAGTGAGATCTTTGTTGTACTTAATTTAACCGGATTAAGGTTAATCAGTTTAGACTACTTTATTAGGTTTAATTCCAACCAATTAAATCCAATACAACGGCCAACTTGGCTATGAATTTTCATCACGTTAAACGTTCATTTGTATTAATAAAATCAAGTTCCGTTACTTCAATATTACTATATTGTACAGTTACATATAACTATTCAAACATTTTTTGTCGGTTGCCCCGTTCGACCCGCCCACTTTATTAGGTGTTAATTTAAAACAGTATTCGTGATCGTAACACATGGAAAAAGTTTCATCATAACTGTAATACGGTATTTTATTGATAATTTGGACGTTAAAACAAATAGACCTAGGTTTGGTTATGGTCTAAACATGGCTGACTTTGTTTAAAATAGAAAAGTTTTTTTTAAAATTGGAATTGTTGTTGTACTTGCAATCGCTTCGCTATTTAAAATTTCATTTTTATACAGCAAATTATGACGTTTTTGCTCCATTTGCAAAGAGATTAACAGAAAAATGTTACCGCCCGTTATTCCGTTGACGCTTGGCGGAGCACAGACAGTTAAACACCGTTTCAAACCGAACTGTTACTATTTAGCATTGGTTATAAAAATATATGCATTGTTAACTTTTTGTCGTTACTTTTTAATAAGGAAATTTGTTTATAGCACGTTCTGTGTAACTTTATGACTTTGGAGGTTCTTTTTATGGGTTTATGAGCTACTGAAGGCTATTTATGGCTAAGTACGTTTTAATTTAGTAGTTCACTTGACTAGAATGTCTATAAGACCCTTAAATGTTCAAAGTTCGAACATACTTTTTACGAGCCATCACTTCAACTGCAGACCCATCGCATTATCAAAACCCAACCTTGACTATCACATCGGAATAAAATTTAACCGCTAAAACGATGACGACACACTAATAGCTGTTTCATAACAGTATTACGAGTTTTAGACAGCAGTGATGAGCATAAAAACCGTTTTCGGTTGTACCGTACAGTCCCAGTTTTCGGGTAACGGGCCACGGCGCGAGAAAGTACTTGATTAGTGATAACTGTCGATTGTCAAAACCCGCTTGATAGTTGTAAGCGACGTATTGTGCAACCGTTAGCCAACAGATTCGTCTGGCATTAGGAGTGATGGGAAAATTTCGGCTTCGTTTAAAGTATGCGATGAAATACCGATGTGTTTGTTGTTTTAGATACCGTAACGAGAAATGGAATGTAAATTGAGGACAATGTTTAGAATTAATTGATGCTGTCATTTAAGAAGCTTCGATTCTAAGTCTTCAATTGTTTTAGCCAGTCACGTTGAAGATAGGACAGGACCGTTATGACGTGTCGTAGGTCGAGGGATACGTTTGCTTCCACCAACACGTGTCCCTTCTAGCTAAATATAGAATAGTTTTTACTGTCTTCGGATTTCTTATTTTTTAAACGCGGCAATATGTTTATCACGTGTGCACTGTGTATTCTTGATCAGTCTCTTTAATTATGGAAAATATTGTTTAATATAAGGTTGTCGCGTCTTAATCAATCGTGTTGAGAGGGTTTTGGTTATTCAATTAATTAATATTCAACCATATTTTCCTCAACACCTGTGTTTCAATTTACGAGAACAAAAAACGCAATTTATTTCGCTCAAAAGTTTGCATAAATTATATTTGAATTCTTTAGTTGTTGAGGCACGTGTATTATAACAAAACGTCTAAAACAGCTCCTATTATTTCTTTATCAGACGCATTTCGTAATGATGCGAAGTGTCATGCGTCTGACTCACTGTATACAAAGTCCTATTTCACAAACACTGATATGGTTTATTTGCATAGAACATATTTTAGAGTATTACACAATACTACGAGTATGTATTTAGAAGTATTAGGTATTCTATTCTGTTTTGTTCCTGTTATTATTCCGCGAATGGTTACATAATGATGCGAATAGCTGCATACACTTACGTTAGCGTCCTAGACGCACGTGTATATGACACGAGGTTGTCTATGATTATGTCATTAGAACGACCATTTGAATTAGAAATAGACTTGTCTCGTGCCGTTAGTGGAAAATATCTCGTGTTTTTTGGGATAAAATAATTTAATTACTGTAAAATGATATTGGTCATATTTTGTTTTAATTTGTTATTGGATGCTAGAAACAATCAGCTTAAATGGGATTCAATTCCAAAATCAAAATGAATGAAAAACCCGTTTTTTAAGTGTCAAACTCTCTAAAGAAATATAACCAATCGTCTATCATATCATAAGTCTCTATTTAAACTTCACATGACCCCATCGGATATCTCTGCTTATCGTTCTTATCATATTTTAGTGCCCCGAATTTCGATTACACGTTTTTTTCGCTCCGTAGTGGGGAACTCCCTGTCAAAGTTCATCTAAGAGACAGCCCTGTGCTGCTGACCTTAGAGACGTGATTGTCCTACCTGCATCTCACGTGCCAAAGCGTGTTCAGGTCACGCGGCCGTCAGCACGTGTGTTCTTGAACCTCACGTTGTGTTGCACAACCAACCGACCCAAGCACGTTTGCTCCTCTCTACATAGTTATATAAGCTGCAACGTGATCGAAGAACGTGAAATTTAATTATTAATTGCCTTTAATGGCGCTGCCCTTGGCTTTGACAGTGAAGCTATTGTATTCATGAAATACGTGGGCAGGTTTACGCTGTTTTTTGTGCTTTGGCGCGTGCGGCAAATCTCTTTCACGCTGTAGTTTTATAAAGTAAATATTTAGTCAATGTCAAACAAAGTCAATGTCATTATGACCATCAACTTTAACTAGAACTTTGAACCGTAAAAATGCTAAAGGAGCCTTATAGAATAACTTGAACAAATCGTAGCAGTCAAGTTTAATTGTAACATTCGTGACGGTTTTGAAATAAATAACTGCGCTCTTGACCTTACTTTAAATAATATATAATCGACGCCATCTTGGAAAAAGTAGAGAAAGTAGTACAGCGGTAACTTTCCACGCGCTTGCCGTTTATTGCGCGGGAAAAGTGGGACGGCGGCCATGTTTGATTTGACGCTTACCGCCAACTACGAAATGATAGAAATATTTTTAACGTTATAATTTCTTTGCTATTTTACTGTTATAAGTCGCGACTGTTTATCTATTAATTCAGGTATTGTAATAGAACTGTGAGAATTGTGAGAAAAATCTTTATAATTTTCCGGAAGAAGTTTCGATGAAAACCTACCGAGAAATAGAAAACTGTTGCATAATTTACATGACGTTCCCGTTGGCGCCAATGGCTCATTGTCTGTGGTTATGAATTATGTCAAGATGTGAATGTTTTCAAAACTTGCTACACGCCGAGTCATATGTTATGTCTTAGAAGCGGTCTGTTGCTGTAACCATAAGTTATTTTGACTTACCAGCTTAGAGGTCGCATCTTCTGGATACGTTTCAAGCATTTTTACAACAAAAATTACGTATATTTGGCCGATTTTTCGCGCGTAAGACCTAATTAAAGGCGGGAGTGTTATTTCTGTGCGGCGGCCTCTATCGGTCGACTCACGATAATGGTTTCGTGTCAAGGTTACATTTCGTAACTCCGATTTATAAACGTGCCAAGGCCTTTCCGCTTTTCCGGTAGAAATTGTCTTTTTAAATAAAAGATAAGAATGATAACAAGTGTTTGAGTGAATCAGTTTTTATAACAAAGACAGACTTAGTTGTTTGGCCTTGCTCTATACCTGCTAATTGCTTCGTTATTAAGAAACACTTAACCTATTTCCTTGTGCTAGATTCGTCGAATGTAGCAGCTAGAGTTACATAACAGGCCTAGTTCGCGGAAGTATTGTAAGAAGAGTAGGTAGGTACGATGTTTTGTTCCATGCCATAAGGTCAGTCGTCGCAAGATAATATTTGGAGCTATTATCGGCAGTCATAATACCAATTGCTATTATCATTACTGACTCATGGGGATTCCCATTAAAACAAATCGATTTTGTGAGCAGAAAAACAAAAACAGATTATTACGAATGCAGCAAGAATTTTCAGCATTTGTTCCAGTTTCCTGCCGTTCAGTTGCGTCACATTCGTATCAGCGTTCAACTCATCAATCACTCATATTTGGGAGCTCGTATGTCCACAATGGCCACGTCACGATGGTCCACTTCATCGCAATTGGTTGTACGTATTCACGTGCGCATCACTAAGTAGGTTACAGTTACGCAGTGAGCGAGATAAAAAAAATAGGTCAAGTTATCTTTGCTTGTCCTCGCGCCGATGAAATTATCGCTTGTTATTGCGCGTGAAAAAATCTACTTACATAACCCGTACGTTGTATAAAGCATAATCCAGGCAAATATACCGAGGGTTACATCCCAATGTCGTTCATTTATAAGTTTGGTAACCCTGGCTGGAGTTTCTTTATCTTATGCCAATATTTACAAAGCTTTTCGGCTAATTAGGTGACGGTCTTCGTAAACGGTGTCAGAACGCATATTTACTTACCTATCATTGTGCGCGTTTAAAGAATGACTCAATTGTGGTCAGATATCGATAAGTTCCATGCCGATATGTGATTAAATTAACGTGGCCTTACACTCTTCAGTATTGGTTTCCGTGCAACTTTGCGCTTAGTTCCGTATTACATCATATACCTATAATGCATTTCGTGATAAATCTATTTACTTGTTAGCTACGCCTTTGTGTTCAATAGTTACAGTCAGTCAGTTAAATACATTTTTGGTTACAGTTTACGGAAGTTTAAACTAACAGTACAAAATGCTATTGGTTCCGGCTGAGAAAACATACATCAACCTTCAATTGTTTTTAAAAGCAAAATACGAAACAACCTTCATTTGTTTTCGCCATATTTGACACATGGAGTTCGTTGAACTCGCGAATTTTTCCGACGTCTCACGAAGTTTATTGTGGGCTTGTTCGATTTATGTGTTCAAATGTTAATACGTGCGAGACAGCACGTTGTATTGCAGCTAGTTGCGCAACACCCACCCTGTTACGTCATGTATTGGTGACCTTTACGGGCCGATCGATTGTTGCACTCCACTACTGCATGTAAAGGAACAGGTGGGAAATACGGCGGGAGGGTGGGAAACGATACATATTGTGTTGTTTGTGGTGTTCGGTATTTTTTATAGTTTTAAGGGTTGTTTATATTTTTGTGGTTAACAATAAAATTTAATAAACACCCGAGGGCTTGTACAATAATGTTTGTTTTTGGTAAGATTAGACGAGAGAATTTAATTTGATTCGAATTTCAGGATTTTTTTTTTACGGACTTTGATATACTTAGGTTTTTTTTTTCAATCTCAGCAAAATATGATTCCACAAAATTGACTTAGAGCATTTTATCTATGTAGTTACATTAAAAAAAAATACTTTAAATTCAACATTAATTTTTTAATAAAATATTTCATGTGTTGCAACTGCAATAATATCAAAACGCAATATTAGCAAAAATCTAGTTTCCGTACATCCGCAGGCGAATGCACGCCGGATTGAAACCTTGAACCACTTGTGTAAGCGACTCACAATGGCTTACGACAGAACCGTGCCAGGCGCAACTTACGACACCAACCAACGCAATCCCTCAATTAAAAACACTACATACCACATTTTGTACTTAACAAACACTTACAACATTTTGTCAAAACGACAAAAAATATCAAAGTCCAAAAATATCTCACAATGACACAGCAATTCCAAAATCAGAACAATTTAATTTTATCAGATACTGTCTTTCGTAATACAATTTAGATAAATGAAATACAGGATAGTACACGTAAACAATTGTGAAAAGAGTTGTGTACGTACATAAACACTGACGAAATTACCGAGGAAGCAGAAATCCAAACAAAAGAATGAAAACAAGGTGAAACGCCGAGGGCCGTCATTGAGAAACTTCAAGAACGTAAGAATTCAACAAATAAAATGATTAACACAGCCATTTTGGCACGGATCTCAGGGAATGAGTAAACAAATTTGGAAGCGAAGTCAATGACCAATGACTTGGATGTTGGAACGAGGAAAAACGAAAAAAAAATCCATGAAACATCTGCTTGCATTTTCATAAATTCTAATAAATTCAGAGCTAATGTTTCAATTGAATTTAAAATTCAAAGAACATTTTCAAGAAAATTCTATGTTCAAAAGAAAGGATTGATTTCCTTTTCAAAGAGTTACTTTAAATGCGCATTTTTCACGAACTTTCCTTTTCGGGTTGGAAAATGTTTGTTTTCATTAACTTATTTATTTTGTTTGATTCCGAAATTAATTTGTAAAGTTTTGAATTTTCTGAAATGTGATTGTTTCAATACCGTTAATTTAACGCGTTTTCAATAAGCTATTTTTGGGGAATTTAAAGATGTTTGAGAAGGAAATGGAAAAATTGGATTCTACTTGGACTTGTATTTTTTTTCAAGAAAACTTCTAAAGAAATCCGACATTCAGTTTTTGCAAAAAACCTGCCAAAATACACAATAAAAACCATAAAGATACTTACAAAAATATTTGCGGTGTTTTTGCACTCCTTATCCGGAATTATCCAAATTGTGGGTACAATGTCATAATCCACAGAACAGTAATTCACAACGTTCTCGTTCACAGTTAGTTTTCAATAATATTCAATGTAATAAAAATTGTATCACTCCCACTTTACACGTTCTAAATGATTTTTGTCACTATCACAATGTTGTTATGACGAAATATCCACTGCGTATGGCGCTGTGTTACTCCACTCGCTTGGACAGGTCTGTACTGTGAGCAGTCTAGAGTGCGACTAAATTTTGTAGTGGGGTCGCGCGACTCCCAGCCTGCAGCGCGCACACAGACACATCGTGTCTCTGTGTGTGTCTATGCCTCTGTGTGCGCGATTCGTGGTAGTGTTGGTATATTTACGTAACTGTGTCCGTGTAATCACTTTAGCTGGTATTGAGTCAATGTATCCGATTTTTTTTAGCAAATTCGCTATTGAGTCATGTGTTTGTCGCGTTTTTACGTTTTCCATGAAATAATTTAATCGATTGATAAGCGTTAGGTTTAGTTTTGGCCAATTACGTGGCGTAATTTAAACTAGTGTCAGACTTAGATTTAGACGGTTTTTCAGTTATTACAATGTAGTTGGGTAAATGTAAATTTTTAAATTGGTTCGATTACAGTAATCGTTTTTCGTCATTTTAGTTTTGAACTAGCATTGTTAGTCAGCATGACTTTTGTTTTTATTATTTCAAAATAATGTGTTTTATTTTGACGATTATCTTTAATCTTTCTTTGTTTTACCTCTGTCTGAGTTATTTTTATTAGAATACGTAAACAAGATAATGGAATTATCATTTTGCGTAGTTGTCTACGTTTTGTTACTTTAGGGAGCTACGCGCTACGCATTTGCTACACCGTAGCAATTGGCTACGAAGATTGATTTTTTCAAAAATTATATATTATCTTTATTTTTTTACCTGGTATCTTTAAGCATATAGCCAAAAAATATAGGCAGAACTCTTATTACCGAATAGCAATACAAACTTTAGTCAGTATGAATATGTAATAATCTAGGTACTTCTTTGGACTTTGTCCAGTATCTACCATTATTGTGTAAACAAGGCATGTACCATTTTCTAGATTGTTCCAATTATTATTACTCATTTATTACGTCAAATAAGGAACTATTGCGAAACAGTCCAGTGTGAGTCGTGTACGTCATCATAAATTTACTTAATATCGGTCAATATACAGGTAATTGTCTATGTACTAAGGTTATTCTTGTCATTGCATTTTCAAGTGTTTTTCAACACTATGACTAATTGATTATGTTATCTTGTCTGTAGATTGACACCTGATAAATATGTTTTTCTTTTTTTATTCTGGAAAAAAAAAAAAAAACCGGAACCATTTTGTATGAGTTTTGTGTTTTTCCAAGACAGTTAGAATGTGAAATAGTTAATGAGTTGTTGAAAATAATTAGCTGGGGAAGTTTTTAAACCTTAGTTTTGTTTTGTGAGTCACCTCTACCTTGTCGAAATTTAGGGTCAATGAACTTCACCTTGATTGATTTTCGGCGATAAAGATTGGTAGCCATAGATGTGTTACTAAGCCATACACGATTTTTTTTTACTTTTCACTATTTTTCAACTATCTAGTTTTTTTTTTACCAAAATAATGATAATGATGTCTTATTAGAATTCACATAGTATATATTTGATAAATACGAATATAGTAGTTTTTGAACCTATAACCAATAAATAATTAAAAAAAAATAACAATAAAAGAAAACTACAAATAAAAATGTCAAACTATTTCCTGTCTCTCAATATATTATAAATAATGTATTTCACATACATAAATAATAAATGTGGGTGTACCATGGGTACACCTCTGCCTAACCTTCGGAGAATACAAGCGTTATGTTATGTTATGTAAATAATACTATAACTACTTATAGGTATTCACCTTGACATTGTAAGTTTTTGACGTGCGCGTCTGTATCTTAACATATTCATTGGATTCTGAGAATTTTGTTTAAAAGCAGTACATTTTTTTTGTTATTTTCCATAATACTAGACTATTTACTATTGGATTATCCTGTTTACTATATATCCCAATAAAAAAAAGTCACCTTCAATTGTGGGTGATTTAACAGTAGAATAGGTAAGTCAGGGTTTTAGTTACAAGAAAATGTTTTTTTTTTTTGGAAAATAGAACAAAATAAAAATAAAAGTTTAAGAGTTTAAGTTAAATCATTTGTTTTTTAACCAAACGTGGTGTATATAGGTTTTGACTGTCAGATTTAATTAGTGGACGTTATTAAGTGGGTGTGTTAACGTATTATTTAAAAGAATTAGTATTTTTTGTGTTATAACCATTTTGTTCACCAAGCTTGGTGATTAAGGCTATGACCGGTCATTATGTGGCTTAGCTCATCGATGGACGGTTACGTGCTAGTTAGCAGGTTGCTACCCTATTTCAAGTGGGTTATTTATAATTTATAACTCACTTATAAGTATAACTTATAAACGAATTAACAAATGATAAGTAACTAATATTATGAATGCTGCTGATCTTGCTGTCCTAAATGCCTGGAAACAATGAATTAAAAAAAATGGTATACTTACATACCAAATTTTTTGGGTAACGATAATAGTAACTAATGTTTATTTTGTATTATTATAACCAAATATAATTGATTTGTTTAGTTTATCAAAGAAATCAAGCAAAAGCGTTATTAATTTTCTTTAAAAGTTTTCGGTAAATAAATAATATTGATCTAAATTGCAGAAATTACGCAAAATATTCTTTCGAATTGGTTATGTTGTTATATACACTAAAAATGTCAAAACTAGATTGAATTTTTCGCTACGGTAAATAATTGAGGTCAATGATCTCATGACATTAATTTTTAGCACAGAATAATAATACAAAACGCTTAAAACACCTAAATTAGCAATTAAGATAATGTTGCTATTGATTACAAATGATAATTTCATAATTTTCGCGTTTAGATTTCAATTTTCATGCAAAAGAAAAATAGCGTTAAGTTTACGGTTCGCGCTCACTAGATGGCGTTGACGGTGGATAGAGTTCGTGTTTCCTTGCTAAAGTATGTGCGTTTAATTTTTATTCGAATTGTAGTGTCTTACATTGAACTTGATAAAATTAAAAAAAGGTTTTACTGCTGGTATAAGGGTATACTGCTGCTGGTTTTAAGGCAACATGCCTGAAACTGATTGCCAGTTATTGCTATATAGTTGGTTTTCTAAAGCAAGCTGTACACACTTGAATATCAGGTCTCAGGAGTCCGCTGAATGCGAGAAACATAGTACCGGTCGGTGTGGCGACGCTTAGCATAATCAGCCTATAATGTACACAGCCTTAATCTTTATGCGAGAGAGTGGGCCATAATCCACCACGCGGGCCCAGTGCGGGTTTGGTAGATGTCACATGTCTTCGAATTTTTGGTTATAGGTTTCCTCACGATGTTTTCTTTCGAAGTTTTGAGAGCATTGGTGATGAAATTAAAGTGGGCTCGAATTCACGAGTCGTATGTCGGGGCCGATACCACGGCTCTCCCACAATCACGAATCTACCAAGCATGGAAATCATGATTATAATGGGTGTAAAATGACGCTTAACGAAGCTGAGTGTCACTTGTTTTTTCTGTCATTGTGATAATTTTATTGTACAGGGTTATGGAGATATTGAAGGTCAAAGTTCCAAGTTTTTAATGGAATTTGTATGTAAACTTTAAATACTCCCACGATCTCTGTATCTTTACATGCACCCACAAGCATAATGTTGCGCGTGCGTTACGTTGCGCTCTGCCTTAAAGAAGAAAATTTTCACACCAAAAATAAAAGTCGTTTCCCAGCAATTATTGCCCAAAGTAACTTAGTTTGATGTACATAATACGTAGGTGACGTTTTCATCAAGGGCTTGTTGCACCCTGTTCATCATCATTTCAGCAGAAAGACGTCCACTGCTGGACATAATCCTCCCCCAAGCACCGCCACTTCGACCGGTTCTGTGCTCCTAATGTAATTTATCATCATGCTATTTCAATGTAGTAATATTTCTGCCGCCTTTTCCCAACTATGTTGCTTCCAGTCTAACCGGATGCAGCTGAATACCAGTATTTTAATTGGAGCAACTACCTATCTGACCTCCACAACCCAGTAACTGGATAATACGATACCCCTTGGTAAGACTGGTTGTCAGACACTCGGGCTTCTGACGATCAGTAACGACTGTCAAAGATCCACGAATGACAGCCGGGACCAACGGCTTAACGTGCTTTCCGAGGCACGGAGGAGTCTCGATGTCTAAAGATGGTTACCCATCCACGGACCAACCCCGGCAAGGGTAGCTTAACCTGTTGGATCGACCCAAGCGGCTGTTATTACTTAGCAACGCTTATTTCAATGTAGTATAAATCGTATGTGATAGTAGGTATAAACCAATATAATTATGATGGATTCTATGTTAGGGAATGGACGTCAACAATATGACAACGCCTGTTAAGAATGTCATTCATGAGGTTAGTTTATTACGAGTATTGGTCTATTTAACCCACATTGAAAGTAGTAACTAGTATACAGCATTTTACCTCCTTTATTTGCACGATCAACTTTCATATTACTATAGTTTTATTTCGTAGTATTTGCCAACTAATTTGCGGTTCAATGTATGAAACCTTTTTTTTTCACATAAATGTATGTTTAGTCATTGAGTAAAGGAATTTGCACGATAGTGCCAACCCTGGATAATGGTATTTTGTTAGACGAATATGTTGAACTTTTTTTAAACTTCTAGGTATCTGATGAGTCAAAGGCTACATAACTTTATTTAATAAATCTGTCTACGCTATGGCTGAAAACCCAAGATAAATAATTATAGAATTTCCACTTAAATGCTCCTTGAAATTTTAGAAAAAAAAAAATGGATTAAATATATCGTGCATATGCATGAGTGTATCAAATTAAATTTCACTGTAGCGTCCGTTAAAAGTTTAAAAAAAATGACTGATGCAGAAAAAATACTGCTATGAATATCCCTGAATAGTATAGAACACTTTTTATTATGTAGACCATACAAATTACCTACAGATATAAATGTAAAAAATTTACATAGGGTGACACAATGGGCGGTCTTATTCCCAAAAGCGATCTTTTAAAGACAACCCCTGGACTTCGTTCAAGAGTTAAGTTAGTTTGGTTTTACAATTATAACGATGACATATCATTAACAGCATTAGGAGCCCAGAGTTGGCCCTCTTTGCCAAACTAGACACGAAAGCCCGCAGAGGGCTCGACTTTAAAACCAATCACGTCATCAACCAAAACATTATAGCACAAAAAAACACAAACGACCTTCGTATGAACGCCAAAACAAAAGCAATCATAGTTCCCCGATATAATCTGTCTAGTTTAATATGGCGTCGTCTAACCACAGATAAACAAATTCATAAGTTTCAAGGAAACACGTGAGGACTTTTGTAATAATAGTAGCACCTATTAGAACCACGTGAATGACTGTCAATTAATGTTGCATAATTATAAAAGACTTGTTTTCGTTATGTAATCTGGTGATTCGGCGCCATATTTGAAAGGTGACGTCATATTATGTTAGTTCGCGAATGTTAGGTTGGTATTCTTGGAAATTAGTCTATGGGAGATTCTTTTTTTGAATAATGGTTGGTGACTGGTGAGTCATTTTTGTTATGTGTTATGAATTTATGGTACTATGCTTTCATGGAAAAGGGAAATTGTTTCAAATGAAATCGTTATGAATGGTCTATGTTAATACCCATTTAAGTTAGTATAAAATGTTGTACAAATAATTCATCATAATCAGCCTATAATGTTCCTACTACTCGCCTCCTCTCTGCGAGAGGGACTGGGCCGTAATCCACCACGCGGGCCCAGTGCGGGTTGGTAGATGTCATATGTCTTCGAATTTTCTAGGACATGTCGGTTTCCTCACGATGTTTTCCTTCACCGTTTTGAGAGCAGTGGTGATGAAATAATTTACACAAAGTAAGGTGCCTGTCTGGGTTCGAACCAACGACCTACAACTCGTAAGTCGCGGGCGTCATCACTGGGCCACCACTGCTCATATTAAAACTCCGGAACTGCCAGTCAGATTTGAAATATTCTTTTTGCATCGGATAGCCCAATTCTTGATTCTCGCGGACAAATTCGCGGTCAGATGCAAGTAAATTATATGTTTGATACTTAAGCGTTTTCCTGGGTATTGTCTTATTTTCCATAAAATAATTTGTACTATTATTGTTTTCCATAATCATTCCCCTCATAATATTTACTTGCACTATTATCATTTATACTAATAACGCTTATCATATAAACTTATTAGGCATAACTTTTATTTGCCTAAAATAAGTTTCCACAATAACAAGTGTTATAATCATTGGTTTCTATAAATAACACATCACATAATCGATACTTGACATAAGCAAAATTTAATATAATTTAGAAACGTTTATTGTTTTGTATAAAAAATAATGTCATTAAGGCATTTGGTCTGTAATCAAATGATTTATTACAGCAAACAATCTTAAGACAATAAACAGTTTGTCAAATTCGAAACGGTTAGGTTAGAACTGTGACCACACAACGCTAAATGTCCTCTTTTGCAAAGCAAGTATGTACGCAGTAGATTACATTTAATCAATTTTGCGTGATTCTCTGTTTTTAAAATAGTAACTTTACAAATTAATTTGACGATGTAATATAAACATAATCTAAAATATTAAGTTATAAAAAAAATGCTTTGATTTAACATTTAACATTCACTACAATCTAAAACATTCATATATTAAATTATTAAAAAAATACTCTAATTTAACATATATTTTTTCAAAATCATTAACACTACTCGTTTAGAGGTGATCTTCAGTATAAAAACATTAAAAGTCGGTTATCGTCGCCTTAAATCAATACGCTGCGTCGCCTCACTATTGCAATTAAACATGTTGTATCCTAACTCCCATTGTCCCTTACATTGTCATCACTACTACAACATAGTAATGCAATGTAAGGCATGTAACAGGACTTGAATAAGATCCTACTAGGGCTTATACAATAGGGCTGCACCTATTGTCAACAACAAACAAGAATCAACAATGTTGACAGGTCAAGCTGAATAGACAATAGAGAGAGTTATAGTTTACTAAATAATCGTTTGTATGTTGTTTGCATGCCACAGCGATTGTCTATTTTGTTTCATTTTAATTATTATGTGAGGAGATTGGAATGTGCGTTAGATATTATAAAACAATACAGTGAAAAATGCGTTGTTCCAAAGTAGTAATGTTTTGTATGCGTCAATTTCATTATTGTAGATCTTTGTTAGTTGAAATGTCATTGTCAGATAGAATGTTCCGTTAAGACATTGGGAGATTCAAGATGGCGGATTATTTGTGTAAGAATATGTATGGCCATAGTTTCTTTTGTGGTGTTAAGTTAAAGTTGCTAATATTAAGATTATAGTTATGAAAACTAGTAACCATTTAGTTATTATGGCACGTTATTTTCTTCTTCCAGGGAATGATATCAAATTGTCGCTATAAATACAAAGTCTTGTGATCACCAAACTAATTTATTTTGACAGTTTATTGCCATAGTTTCCATTTTCAGCAGTGGACATCTACGTGATCCACTAACCATTAGGTATATAACCTAATATATATTATGCTGAACACCGTCTGTAGACTTTGTAGTATTTGACTTACCTTTGAGTTTGAATGATTGCAGTGGATGAAACGTTTGTTTGCGAAAAATCTTACATACATAAAATATTAGTACGATATAATATTCTTCAGCATTCAGTAGATGGAAGCTGTGTTCCTGAAGTAAACCTTCAGATAGATAACATAACATAATATCTCGCTTGTATTCTCCGAAAAGTTAGATGTTCATGCACAGGGTACTTACATATCATCAGAGACGACGTACGTCCAGCCAGTAATAGGACTCTCACATCAAGGAACAATGTGCCAAATTAGACGCATTATTAATTTATTATATATAAATCAAAATATATTTAAATAAAACATGTATACTAAAAGATTAATAATTAAATTATCTTTTAAATGGTGAAGGTTTCAGAAAAATACGCTTGATAGTTTTTGTGTGATTCTCAGTTTTTTTTTCCGTTTTAGACATAACTTTACAAATTAATTACACTATGTAATATAAACATATTCTAAAATATTCACAGATTAAGTTATTAAAAATATGCTGTAATTTAACATATAATTTTTCCAAATCGTCTCGTTTAGATGTGATCTTCAGTATAAAATCATTAAAAGTCGGTTATCGTCGCCTTAAGTCTCAAGTATGGGGGCATGTGTCATAAATATGGGCACAGTTCCAGACTCCAGGCCATACTGAGAAATTATTAATGAAAAAACTCAATGAGTAACTCTTTGCCCGACCTAAAGCTAGGTGCTAGCAAATTTATTAAAGGCACATAATGGGACATTTCTACTTCATCAAGGAGTATAAAATTGAAATACAAACCTCATACCTATGGAGTATAAATTAGAGTAATGTGTTAACCTTATAAGTAAGTGACCGAAGGACGCGACATAAATAGCACAGTTGATACCTTGATATTTCTTCGATAAGGTGACATTGAGGTAATCTTATGCAATGTCGATTGATAAATTAAAGTAATTGTTACGAATTTAAATGGAGTAGGTATGTCATTGACTGAAATGTAAGTACATTCCTAAATGCCAAACTACTGATAATATTAAACAGTTTTCTAAATATTTTCAAGAAAATATCGAAAAAAACTAAGTTACTGTCAAGTGGTCGTTATTATTGTGTCATCTATTATACATTGTAACAGCGAATTCACGCCTCCCACTTAAGACCTAGACCAAATACGAGTATTGTTTGATATTCTGATAGCTCATAACGTAAAGAGGTGCCATAAATAATATGTTTAAACAAATACATAAATCCGCGAAATTTCGCCGGAATTCTGGTCAAAAACAATATAGTGCGTAAGGTTAGGCAAAGGACATAGGTAAAAGTTGATCATTTTTATAAGTAATAATACCAGGTAATACACTCCGCATTACCTGGTATTACTCATGAAAATGATCAACTTTTACTACGGGATCAACATGTAAAAAAATCAACTGTGCCACATTATGTCGGGATTTGTGATTTTTTTTTTTTTTTTTTTTTTATGTATGGATCAGCAATTTTTTTCGCAATTTCAGGTTTGATTTCATTGTAAAAATTGTAAATTTTCATGAGTAAGTACTAAACTCACCTCCAGGTTTAACCTAATATACTGTAAGGAGCGAATTACATGTTTTTTTTTAAAGTAAATGAGTTAAAACCTAGATCACTATGATCTAGCTCATTATGCTACAATACCTTCAAGCAATAATAGCGTTTTATTTCTCAGTCAAAACGAATCTAGGGCACCGGTAATCAAAGATTCTGCCTTGAAACCGATAAGCAAACGTAAGAACGATAACAAAAACCAATTTATTTCCTGAATTTTATGAAGAAAATTCTAGCATTTTCTCAGTAAAGATTTATGTAACTAAATCGCAATAATTGGTCATTATCACTGTTATTTAGAATGTGAATGTCGTGAAAAATGTACAGATAAAGAAATCATAATTGGCACTTGAGGTTGTTGACACTTCGGCTCAGAGGTCGATGTGCCAATCGGCTAAAATAATTTACTAGAGCCTAAGAGAAGTGGCTCCTATCTTGTTCCTTGTAGAGTAAATGTAAGTGTTCGTTTATTCGAGTTAACTTATTAGGGTGCCGTATCCGATGGGTGCCAAACAGAACCTTTCCGTTCGTCCGACCGTCCGTCTGTCTGTCGCCGGGCTGTATCTCATGAACCGTAGGTAGATAGTTGAACTGTTCTCAGATTGTGTATTTATATATATTACTAGCTTTTCCCGGCCCGGCTTCGCACGGGTAGCACTAAGTACTTATACCTACCCTACCAAACTACTCTACCTACTTTACCCTACCTTCCGTACCTACCCTACCTACCCTACCTACCTTACCTACCCTACCTACACTACCTACCCTACCTACCCTACCTACCCTACCTATCCTACCTACCCTACCTACCCTACCTACCCTACCTACCCTACCTACCCTACCTACCCTACCTACCCTACCTACCCTACCTACCCTACCTACCCTACCTACTATAAACCTCACGGAGCCCGAGACCTTTCCAACGAATGCAAAACCGTGGAAATCGGTTCGTGCGTTCTGGAGTTATAGCGTCAGGAAGGAAAACCCGACTTATTTTTATATAGTAGATAGCTAACAAAAAATATAAAAATGATATAAAGTCAATAATTAAAGGGGATACACCATACAAGAAATTTATATTTTTCAGCGTTTTTTGCTCGATCTTAATACGGTACGGAACCCTTCATGTGCGAGTCCAACTCGCACTTGGCCGATTTTTCTTTTTATAGCACGTGTGTCTGTGATACTGATAAATCAATTTTATTTTTTCTTTGAAAGGAATTTTCATAACCCAATCATTCACAAAATGGACTCGCGAAAACAGTTAATTCATTTTTCTTAAGTTTTTTTAATGGAAATCTATGTTAAAAGGTGACAAAACAACGATACACGCACGTATACATAGTATCTCCACAAATAATAATCACGAAATATTATTAGTACAATTATGTCACATTAAGGCTCGTGCAGACTAGCGCGACTTGCCGCGCGACGCGACACCGGTAATTGTTCCACCGTGAAGTTTTCTTAGAAATTGTTTAGTTAGAGTCGCGTCGCGGTGTCGCGTCGCACGGTGGATCGAAAATCGGCTGTAGAAGACATAGGATCTCGATTTCTTAAATGTATTTTTTTTTGCTGGAAATGACTTCTGCTGATCATTACTGTTCTATAAAATGTCATATGAAGTAATTGTGTGCACAAATGGAAGAGTTATAATTTTTATAAGAAAAAAATGTATGGAGCTGACATGAAAAATGAGGATATCTCTGGAATCGAAAGGTTGGCCATTATATCCTTGCACACTGTTATAGTACTATTTATTTGTAAATTTTTGACATACTTAATATTGCGGCATCACTTGCGATTTTTTTTTTTTAAATTAAAAAATTAAAAATGTATATGATATGTACATTTTAATGCTTAAATATGGCTATACCAAGTGTAACTTACAATATTTTTTATGCTTAGACCAAAACATTCTAAGAAATCACAAAGTCGTATTACCTACTTTGTGATTTTCATTTGAAATGACATGGTAATTATGAATTACGTAATACGTAATCTTGTCTAATGCCTCAAGTCCACATTAGCTAATAATTAATAAAACTTAATACCTATATACCTGTTAAAAGGATACGTACCATAATGAGGGTAATTAGATAAACGTGATCATTAGTCAATAACAATAAATGGTAAACTATTGTATAATTAAAAATAAAAGCAAATTATTAAAAAAAAATATTAACTTAACCTAACCTAACATAAACAATAAAAGTTAACTTATTTTATACTTCGTCAAATTCAAATTCAAAATTCAAATTCAAAATATTTTATTTCACATAAACCTATAAGGGCACTTATGAAACGTCAGAAGCTAGATGCACGGTTCCAATTGGTCGTTTCCTATGGAGAAGAGCCGGCAAGAAACTCCATGGTTACTCTTTTAAAAATCGTCACCATCAGAATCCACTTCAGAATCAGGCTCTACAATAGATATAACTTCTAAGAACTCTGTCGGAGCTTCCTGATCCTGAAGTTTCAGTAGTTCTACTGTTTCCTTAAAGTATGTCTGCCTCTTGTGGGCATTTAATTTTGGTCTTGTGGAAGAAATTAGAGGATCAGAAGAGACGATAAGCATATTGAGGATATCCTCGTTTGATGCTTGTCTACTCTTTTTCCTCGAATGGTGTTCTCTGAACCTCCTAAAGTCTTTGTTTCGGGCCTCTGAAGCTTCTTCCGAAAGACTTCCAATTGGTACAATAGCATTTTCTGCAATTATGTCCCCTCCGTGAATCAACAATTTGTGGACGGTTGATGACATGTAGTACCAATCGTACAGTTCCACGTATTTTTCAGCGGTTGTTCTAGCGTATTCTTTAAATTTCGGCACGTCTACAATCTCTCCAGATGTGATAGCTTGCAGAATCACAGCAAATCTGCGTATTAGGTCTTCATCTAATCCAGTGATCGCTGCAGTTTTATCAGGAAATTCAAAAAACCGCCTTGCTGTGTTCCCGTCGTTAGTTGTGCCTGATCCTTGCTTAACGATGTCAATCAAAAGGTTGAGATCATCTTTGAATCGATCTTGAATGAGTTTTTTTCGTGAATGCAATAACTCTTGATGACCTTCTCCTCTTGCAGACCACTTTTTGAAGTCGAGACGATACGCTATGTGTAGAAGACATTCCATCACATTAATGCGGGCATGAAGTGATGATAATCCGAACTCATACACACCAGAAGAAATGGTTTTTGACGCAATGACATCTAACTTATTCATTTCTGTAGGCTTAGCCAAACACAGGTAGCAGGCCGCATTTGACTTAGCTTCAGACAGATATGTACAAATTTTGCCGTCAATCATCGTCATCATTAATTTGTGACTAATTTCATGTCCTTGACATTTTGAGGGAACGAGAGCTTCAATTTCGTTATCCATTGCAGTTTTTTCATTTATGACAACGTCTTTGGTTTCTTTCACAAAACTAAACTGGACTGGACGGCAATACCTAGGTGAGCAGGGTTTTGGATTCACCCATACGGTATCACCGTCAGCTGTCAACTTTAATGGAACCAAAGAGGTCATAAATATGCTGGAATCATCTTGACCACTCTCTATGTTTTGCTTATATCTACTTTGGTTAGATGCACCATCAAATCCCCACTTTGATATTAATATCAATTGTTTATCTTGTATCGCATCAGGACTACGAATAGTTTCAAAAATTCTGTTCACTGTTAAATCTAGTAACGCTTGTAGTGCAATCTTAGCAAATGAATCCGTTACAGTCACAAATGTCTTCGGAGGGTAGCACTGTAGCTTAGCTTTTTGCACTTTATAGTAAGACGGATATATCTCCTTTGAACCTTCTCGAATAGTCGTTTCCCTTAATGTGATATATTGCCATTTCGATAGTTTTAATGAAAGTAGCAAACCCAGTGCTTTTTCTGGTGAAACTATTGTTGAAGGAGCTGGTTTGTTCAACATTTCCTTGATTTTTGCTGCTGCTTCTGGATTTTGGAGCATATGTTCAATAACAGATGCAATATCCTCACGACCATCTCCTTTCAAAAGTGCTGCAGCTGAATAAGCTACTTCATTAGGGTTATTGCCTATATGTTCATCAGATTGTCTCTTCTTCTGCTTGTTACTTAGATCTTCAAACGGCTTTCGAGATCTTTTTGTCATCGTTGAAGTTGATTTCATTGTTGAAGTTGATGGTACAGGTTCAGGTACAGGTTCAGTAGAAATATTTTCACTTGTTGATTCTTGAATGAGCAAATTGGTTTGCACGCAGTTTGGCCAGTCAATATTTGCCTCAAGCCAATTACTGTAATCACGTCTAAAAACTTCACTTTTCCTGTGGGATCGTAACCATCTCTTTTGAACTGCCCGTGTAAATCTTCGACAAAATTCTTTCACGGTAATACTGTCTTCATCTGAAAGGCTAGACCCCAGTCGAATAACAAGTGTGTTGAACAATATTTCATGATCGAAAGACGAAGCATCCTGATTGCTCAGAATAACAAACAAATCCAAATTTGTAATAATGCTTTCCATTATTCACGATCACTGAGTAAAAAGACACGGTAGGATAGATGTTAGTATTAGAAATGCTCTAAATGAACTGAAGTTGTGAATCCAATGTTTGACTATTTATTGTTATTGACTAATGATGGTATCACATTTAACTAATTACTTTCATTAAGTTAATCCTGCACTAATTGCTAAATTAGCGAGTACCCCAAATTATTTTGGTACTTATCCTTTTAACTAGGTATATAGGTATTAAGTTTTATTAATCATTAGCTAATGTGGACTTGAGGCATTAGACAAGATTACGTATTACGTAATTCATAATTACCATGTCATTTCAAATGAAAATCACAAAGTAGGTAATACGACTTTGTGATTTCTTAGAATGTTTTGGTCTAAGCATAAAAAATATTGTAAGTTACACTTGGCATAGCCATATTTAAGCATTAAAATGTACATATCATAAACATTTTTATTTTTTTAATTTTGACGATTTTTAAAAAAAAAATCGCAAGTGATGCCGCAATATTAAGTATGTCAAAAATTCACAAATAAATAGTACTATAACAGTGTGCAAGGATATAATGGCCAACCTTTCGATTCCAGAGATATCCTCATTTTTCATGTCAGCTCCATACATTTTTTTCTTATAAAAATTATAACTCTTCCATTTGTGCACACAATTACTTCATATGACATTTTATAGAACAGTAATGATCAGCAGAAGTCATTTCCAGCAAAAAAAATAACATTTAAGAAATCGAGATCCTATGTCTTCTACAGCCGATTTTCGATCCACTGTGCGTCGCGCCGGTCTGCACAACGCTTCATGTTTACGATTCGTACGTTTAACGATAAAAAGTTGTTTTTATAATAAGCGCGGGCGCATGTGTAATATTTGTAACGTTTCTGATAAACGATTGCTGATTGGCTGGATTGGTCGTGACCCAAATACGTATCGGAACGGCCGATAGTGATAAAAATAGAATATTTTTGAATAGTGACATATTTGTCTCGAATGTTATGTCTGTATGTTATATATATATTTTTTAATTGTCGTGACCATTAATATTAAGGTATATTGAATTTGTACATAAAACGGCCATGCTTCCAATTATCTATTTAAGGCTCCAGCAGACAGGCGCGAAGCGACGCTGCGGCGCGATTCTAGTAGAAAAATTTCCAAAAACTTTTCATAGAAATTGTTTTGCTAGAGTCGCATCGCCCAGGCGCGTCGCGCCTGTCTGTGGGAGCATTTAAATAGACGCTCTTATTGACAGTGTCAATAAACAGTCGTAGGTTGTAGGCATAATCACGAGGCGTGGTAGTAGGATCCATATTTTATTAGTAATTCTACTAACGATCCTATTAGAATTTATGGGATCGAGGGAACGATTTTTACAGTTAGCGATCGGTGAATTATAGGAATCCGAAACTTATCGAACAAGCTTTCAGAGTTAAAAGAATGTGAATGCCACAGCAACAATTCCCATACATCGGTATTTATTTATAACATTTGTATGTTAACGGAAGCATCGGCCATTGACATGGCGATAATTTAGGTGAAAAAGTACATAAAGCTGAAATGACGTCATCGCTAGGTCTACTCACCAACATAACATATTAAATGACCAGTTTTTACTGATACTATTTTGGTTGATTCTAAGCTGTATGATTTTTAAGAATTAAAGAACATTCTCCTAAATTCTAAAATCTGAAAATAAATGACCGACTGTCTCTTTGACTATAGGTACAAAAGTGGTTTCCTGTTCCTGTTAATTACTGATGACTTTGACAGTAACTGAAATTATTTCATAGCAAAAGCTTATAGTAGGCCTGACTAACCATGCTTGTCAAACACTTCCTTTGTTTCTGCCCTTGGTAAAAAAAAACAACTAAAGAATTGTGTCAAGAGGTTATCCTTGGCATTGTAAAATGTTATCATGCCCAGGAGACAGGCATAATGTGTCTTTCCTCTTAAAACAATATTGGAACGCGATCTCCAACCCGGTAGCCAACTGTAGGTATTTTGACTCCTCAATCCCACGTCCTCTTCATCATCAGTCATTTGTCATTCAGACCACTGGTCTTTTCAATTAACCTTTCTTACCCGAACACTACCTACCTTGGGTATCCTACTATACGGCTGTCACGTCCACCAGTATAGTAGCCGTTTTACTGCTAAAATGATTTACCTCGTAAATATCCTAATATGGCCTCCTCATTGTTCATCTAATAAGGACGAATGTCGCTTAATCGGGGGTGTGCCTTTTACCTATAGTTTTTGGGGAATATTATTTTACAGATTTAAACAGGAAAATTTAAATCCCTAGGTATATTTTATCATACTTGGAATAGGCTAAATGACTACAGGTCATATTGAACCTATTGAGTTTTTATGGAGCGGGAAATATCTATTAATTAAATGTTACACGTAATTTTTCATTAATTATATTTTTAATATATATGTCCTGGTTATCATACGAATTATTATCCTATCTCAAGCATTGAGGATAGTTAACAAGTTCAAAAACTCAATTTTTGGTCTCGCTTTATTTGGTATTGTTCAGTATTTGAAGGCCAAATTGTGGTCGCTTTACGCAACCGAACTTACCTATGTACTTAGTTGGAAAAAGACTCGGATAATGATGATGATTTCCTTGGTTGCTTGTTTTACGAGTATACTAGTTCTTCCACGACTTTCTGGACTCCAGTTTGGCCTAGAATCTTTTATTTTTTCAAAGGGCTAACGCCATTGACATAATCATGCAGTAATATTCCAACTGGTGGATCTCAAGCCTCGTCTCTGTGATAGGATATGATCTGTAAATCATAGTACTTAATCTGCCTGCAAAATTTAAGACTGTCATTGCGGGCCGCCAAGGGAACTCTGCAAAACTGACAAACAAATCCTTCTTCTAAGTTCTGGTACAGTCTGTCAATGATATTCGCATGACGTTTGGGATCGACAGTTAAGTATGTAAGAGGCATTGAGGAGTCTCGACCATATAAAAGTTATTAAAAATATTGGCAAAGTCGTTTATTTATAAGGTACAAACACAGCAATGCTGCTAACATATCCTCTAAAAATGATAATTATATTTCTTGGATAATTTTGTTATCATGCATTCTTGCCATGAGCTTGCTGGATATCTATCTGGACTGCTGCACTATCACTCATTTTCAGAATCTATTTACATATACACAAAAACAAACTCGAAGTGTCTGATTTGAAAAAAATGTCTTTCTGTTTGTTTGTTTCGGCTAATCTCCGAAACAGCTGGACCGATTTTGACGGGACTTTCACTGGCAGATAGCAGATATTATAAGGAGTAATTATGGCTACTTTTATTTAAGAAAAATATTTAGCGTCCACGTGGGCAAAACCGCGAGCAGGAGTTGGTTATTAACTAATAAAGTTGGCGGAAAGCTGTTTTAAGTTAATACAATATAATAAATACATAAATAACGTCAATCCCTGACATCCATAGAGTAACAAGCGTTTTTTGAACTCCATGTTAGGTTATTGTCACTCCATTTTATCAAGAACATTAACCTGTTTTCAGTCGCAAATGTTTTTGTAACGCAATACCCTCATTTCTAGGTTATTATGACATTGAACGTATTATCAGGCGGATATCAGCCGGGCGTTTGATAATCTAAACAAAGAAATTTACAGACAGGCATGTTTGTGCAAACTTATCAGGAATTATCCGGAATTATCTTGACTAGAGGATCAAAAAGGTATTCCCCCTGAATTATATGGGTAGATCATAAAAATAATTTTGTAGTAACGTCAAACCCAGATAATAATTATGATCCTATAGCTCTTCAAAGGATGGGGTTACCCAAACTAGTTGGGAAAATCCTAGGCAGATGAGTATGTTCTTAAAAAGTTTTAAGTAAAAACAATTTTATTTATTTATTTTATTTATTTTATTTATTTTATTTATTTTATTTATTTTATTTATTTTATTTATTTTATTTATTTTATTTATTTTATTTATTTTATTTATTTTATTTATTTTATTTATTTTATTTATCTTATTTATTTTATTTACTTTATATATTTTATTTATTTACATGTTTAATTCTATTCTAGAAACTTACAGCTAACAATAACAATAGTATACATAATAGCTAACAATTGTATACAATATGAAATTGAAAGCCATTGTTTCCACTGATAAAGGAAAAGGATGAAGGTAAATAAGCAGCTACAGCTGTTTAAAGCGTTCCAGTTGATGACACCATACTCTGATCACCGATCTGTTTTTCAAGATCAAACAATATGTGTCCTTTATAAAGTCCAGTTTTAATGCTCTTTTTTGTCTTAGTGATACCGTCATATCCTTAAGGATACCATCAGTCTGGGGAAAAAGAAGGGCTTTCAGGAAATTCTGCCGACTTAAGCCTCGTGCAGACTAGCGCGATGCGATTCGAACAATACAGTTTCTAAGAAAACTTCACGGTATAACAATTACCGGTGTCGCGTCGCGCTGTCGCGTCGCGCTAGTCTGCGCGAGCTTTACACCCCATGGGAGTGCAGAATTCACTATTACATGCTGGATGCAGAAGAGAATCAGAATACACATGTAATAATACGCCATAATAATTACAACAAAGAGAGTCGTCTTATTATTCCATAATAATAATTAACCACAAACAGGAAAAAACCTACAGCATTGTTTTATTTCGAACTTACCTAAAAGAAGTAATATATTTATTCATATACCTAAATAATGCACATATTTTAAAAAGATTATTAATAATTTATTATTTAATACAGCCTGCCATGTAATGTGCCTACTTATTAAATAGTAATCAATGTTTGAAACCATTGTGTTCAAACAGCCTTTTAGTAAACAAACAATAGTTATGTCATCTGTTGTTAATAAATTCTTTAGTATTATATGTTTCTTTTCTTCAAAAAAACCCGAATAGCAACAAATATAATTATAATTTAAAAAAAAATAATGTGAATTATAAAATTTATATATTTAAAAAGTTAAAATTCTTGTTTGCCAGTCCATAGCGAGACATGTAAGATCATAACTATATGAATTAGCATTGCTGTTGTAATGGCATTTGATATACATTTCGCGTTAAATATCTTTGCCGTTCTGAAGCAGGCTACAAATGGTAGTCAATCTTCCTTATACAGTCAGATCAGCCGCCCGAGGAAAATCCTTACCGACCCTGATGACCCCATAACCCTCCTCCAGGAGAGCAATAGGGCCACAAGTACAGTGCACAAACACAGACACTGACCCGCATTCTGACCTAGCCGCCGAGGTGCTCCGCGATCGCGACCCTCCCGAGTAAATAATACTCCCCCCGACCCTTGCTCGACGATGCGCCAGCCCGCGTCGATGCTGAGCGCGTAGCTTTAAATTCACCGATTAATAATCATGAATTATCTTTGATCCAGCCTGTCCCATCTTGCTGTCCTCCCCCCAGCGACGCCCTAAGCCGAGGTTCGTACCCCACAGGGGGTGCCCTTAGCGAGCGCTCCCCTAGTTTTAATTAGAATAGTTCTTGCCCCTGGCTGGAGGCTTTGAGTGTTAGTGTAGTAGCTTAAGGCAGCCACAGGAAAGCCCGGTTAAGTAGTCATGACCTCAGAGGTCAGCTACGAGATGCCCTATAAAAAAAAAAACAATCTTCCTTATAAAACAGTAGCACGCATGCCAGTGCGCGTGCGCAACCCAACTTCAGAGCGGCAAAGTTATTTGACGGCGGCAGAAATATTATAATATATGTTGGCAGTTCTTCTCCGAGCACTTTGACAAACAGCTCTATACTACTGCCTAACCTTTTCCCATGTATGTTGGGGTCGGCTTCCAGTCTAACCGGATGCAGCTGAATACCAGTATTTTACATGGAGCGACTACCTATCTGATCACCACAACCAAGTAACTGGGTAATACGATACCCCTTGGTGAGACTGGTTGTCAGACTTTCGGGCTTCTGACGAACCGTAACGACTGTCAAAGATCCACGAATGACAGCCGGGACCAACGGCTTAACGTGCTTTCCGAGGCACGGAGGGGTCTCGATATTATGTTATGGATGGTCACCCATACACGATCCGACCGCGGCAAGCGTCCCTTAACCTGATGGATCGACCCGTGTGGTTGTTATTACTTAGCCATGAGCTCCTCTGGTACTTATAAAATATATAGCTGGGCCGGGCCTATTTGGCACAGCCGTGAGGGACACAATAATATTTAAAGTTTTTTTTTTTCTGTTTTTTTGTTGTTTGTATATTGTGTTCTTTCTTTCTTTTATATAGAGCTGTGGTAGTTATAGGATACCTAAATATGAATTAATAATATTAAGAATTACTAGGTGTTCGGACTCCGAACACCCAGTAATTCTGAGAATTTTCCTTAAAATATGTATGTAGGCAACAAAAAATATAATATTATGCTCTAAGTATAGTGACATAGACTTTAAAACTGCTCGGAATTTCCGGCGGTCTATCTGAGGTTACATCACCGCGGACATTTGGCTATTGTGTGGTTATAAATAAAATAAATTGAAGCTTCTCAGTAAAAATATTGTTATTATTATGATTGTGTTGGTAGTTTTTGTAAAGAGATTTCCTTATTTTGACTGGGGCCACACCTGTTGGGAAGTCACGGCTGCTTTATGCTGCTAGTGATCTGCAACACAAAGGCAGGGATTTGGGCTGAGCGGGAGGGCGTGTCAGACTCTTGCTGACTAAAACCCACCCGTGTTCCTTCAGTTGCCTGTACGTTGCCAGGGGCCACGGTATCCCTTTCGGACTTTCCCGCAACCCCGTTAGGCATCGGTCCTATCGGACCCCTTCAGTTCTGCCGACATCTCTTTGAGGCGCGCGTGGAACACAGCGTGCCGTCGACCCGGGCCTGGTCTTTATCGGACGGCGAGCTACGCATTGCTCACCGTCCGTAAGCCCGCGCCTACGGTGGCCGGGAATCGGCCTGCGATTCCCGAAGCCCAGGGCGTCTCCTGCGGCGGCTAGGGGAGGCAGGGCTCATGCGCGTTCGACTGCCAGTCGAATTTCCAGACTCTTCAACGTTGCTCAGTGGCAGCTCGGGCTTACGAGTTCACCATTACTCTAAAAACGGTGGAAGAAAAATTGGAGAAATACATTTTACTTTAAATATCGATGACATTGCCATGCACCAATTCATACTGGACCCGTGTGGTCGGTGTCTCAAACAGAGTCCCGAGCCCCAAGTGGGAACTGGCTAATTACGTGTTGCACATGCAAGGCGGACGTGACCTACGAGTTACAGCAGTATAGTTTGTCGTCATCAAAACAAAGTGGAAAAATTTCATCCCGTTTTTCAAACACGCCAATAATATACGTAATTACGCAATTACGATCTGCGTAATAAAAACAAACTATCATGACACGGCCATTGTCTTATTGCCTATGACACCGTGCGGAAAAATATTACTCAAATCTATACTATAGGTATTTACGCATACATTAACAGGGAGTTACCGTGTGTTTACGTGGTTGTTAGCATGTGATAGATTTTACTACGTTTTACTACCTTTTACGCATTATTGCGTAGTATGATGTTTAAGGAAATGAGGTTGGGAGAAATGCTGTAAAGGACAACAGGAATGTATAAGTATGGTTTTTGGGAAATACGCGGAAAGAAAGGACATGATATGTTATTGGAAAGTAAAACTCCCGGGTTGTTTGTTTGACAGGTTTTTACCACAGTTATAAAAACCTCCCAAGTACGCAGACGCCTCGGCAGTACCTGCTAGAGAAGGAACTGTCAACAATTTACAAAAAAAACAAAAGTGTCAGTTAACGTCACCGTTTACTCATAGGATTTGATCGCCCGTGACAATTCTATAACAATGCCCTGTGACAGTTAGCTTGCGCTCAGTAGCGCCACGATCAGACACGAATTTTATTCGTAAGAGTGTTTCTTGGAGTGTCAGGGTTGCGGGAAAGTCCGCAAGGGATACCGTGGCCCCTGGCAACGTACAGGCAACTGAAGGAACACGGGTGGGTTTTAGTCACTAAGTGTCTGACACGCTCTCCCGCTCCGCCCAGAGCGGGAGAAGACATTTGAAAATTTCACACCCAAAAAAAAAAGTAAGGGTGTCTCGTATAGTCGCTGCCGGTGCAGGGATTTTGAGCTCTGTGGACTAAACAGAGAGGTTTAGCAAAGTGGAATCCTGAGGTTCAGAACAGAAACCAGAAAACAAACAGCTCTATGTGCAGGTGGTGCCAGAAAAACTACTCTTAGTTAAATATATAAAGACCGAGAAGAACCCTGAATTGAATGTTCCCATTTGAGATTTTGCAAGTAATCATGCTGATCAATGCTCATTTATTTTCTTCTATGTATTAGAAGCTGCTTTTATACATTGCAGTCATGCTTTTTGTCTAAACATCAACTTCTGCGCAGACAGAAGGCCAAATCTGCAAGTGATGACGCTTGCCGCGATGAATCCGCAGATGGGTGATCAGGGATCAGAGGGGCAAATCAAATATTTTTAAGAACGTTCGCATTCCAATGTTTATCCGTCAAAAATAATTTACCTACAAACATTTTTGACAAGTTTCTGACATTCAGAGATTAAAACTAGATTTTAAATGTTTTTATTACAGGAATTGGCTTTTAGTTTGGGTTAGTCCTAAATCATGTGATCTACAATAAAAATGATGAAACAACAGAATGAAATACAATAACATAATTATTTTCTAGACTTAAAGATAATTTCGTCTCGTTTTTATCTTTAAATATTATGTAAAACCTACCTAAATGTATTGTTTACGTAAAATTATCAATGGAATACGTTGATATTTCAATTTTTTTTTCGTTTTCCTTATATTCGTACGATCGTACCTAATTGGTTGATTTTATGCGAGAGGAATGATTTAGGGTTTTTTGTAGCGTAAGTGATAAGAGATAAGTTCGGGCATGGATTATCTGCGGCTAATCACTTATCTTACTTAATTTCTTTGTGAAAAACATATTCGTAATACGCTGCAACAGAAGCTATTTGAAAATAACGGTGGAATACATGGAAGAATTTGTATTTTTTTTCGGAATAGGATTTTTTGCCATTTAAAAAAATATGTTTATGAAATAAAATGAAATGAAATTGTTTATTCTGTAAATAGGATATTGGAATCACTTTTACACGTTATCTTAAAAAAAAAAATTAAAATTTGCTAGATGAGTTCGGCGAGTAGTCAGATATGACTACTCTGAGAAGAAAGGCCGTATATATAGTCTCTTAAACTCCTGAGACTGCATTCTCACGCCAAAATGGAAGCCAATTTGTGACATTCTATCTATTACAACTAAACATAACCGTGAGGCACACAGTACTATTCTGTTTTTTTTTTTGAATATTGCGTGCCTTAACCTGAGTCAAATAAATTTATTTTCTTTCTTCTTTCTTTTCTTTATAACATCTCCGAAGGGTTAGGTAGAGGTGTGCCCATAGTACCTACCTACACCCACATTTCGCCAGTTATGTTTAATTCCCATGTAATAGGGGGCGAGCGTATTGAGGCCCAAGTAAATGTACCAAATGTGCGTCCTCCTCTCAGATGTCGCCAAGCCCCCAACTACCAACATCCATGACCCCAACTGCCCCACAGTCACCGTAGAGACAACTCTTATCAAACTATTGGGAGATAAGAGTAGTGACGTATATTATGTAATGTAAGATAGTTGCTCTTGTTATACAATGAGTAAGTGTGAGATTCGCTATCGGGGTGCGTGATCTTGACATGCAGTTGGCGTTGAGGGTACATGGTTTTCTTTTGTGTAGTTCTTGACGTGTTTTTAATAGATTTTTAGAAACTTAATGATTAAGTAATTAGAATATATTTATTGGTCTCACTGCTGGAACTCATGCTACCTCTCTTTGAGCGGAAATGGGTCGTAATCCACCACGCGGACCCAGTGCAAGCTCGAGAGGTACCTTGGGCAAACAATGTTTTTTTTTTTTTTTTTTTTTTTATAAAACTTTGCCCCACACTAGGAATTTCTCCTGTATCGTGGGTGCGTTTACAAACATATATACTCACATACACAAACAGCCAGACCCGGAACAACTACTTGCAGGTCATACAAATATTTGTTCCGTGCGGGAATCGAACCCGCGACACGCAGTGCAGCAGTCAATCGCTTAACCACTGCGCCAACCGTGCCGTTCGATTAAGTGATCAGAATATATTTATTGTTCTCACTGCTGGAACTCACCTACCTCTTTTTGAGCGGGTTTGGGTCGTAATCCACCACGCGGACCCAGTGCAAGCTCGAGAGGTACCATGTTATTAAGAGCGTGCATTCTGAAAGTGGGCAAATAGATGTCAAATATTTCGCTGTTTTGATTAATTTGGAAATATGAATTATGGCTAACTAGTGAATTAAAATACTGATTATTAAATGCAATAATTAATATCGTAACACCGAATATTTAGTTTTAGATGAAAAAAAAAGTATTTGGAAACTTTCCAAATGCCTTTTTTACACCTTAAACGGTTACAACATCAAATTCAGTGTTATAACTGCAATTCATTATTAATATTCTAGTTCACTAGTTAGCGATATTTCTTAATTCCATACAGTAATATTGCGAAATTAATTAAAACAGGGAAATATTTTACAGCTATTTGCGCCGTTGCCAACTTTAAAACGCTCTTAAGATTGTTGTTATGTTTGGTTTCCAATTAGATATTTTCGGGAAGTGATTGGTGAATTTAGGTTTTCGAACTGAGGACTTTTTTCAAAAATGTTTTTTAACTATGACGAATAAAACCCCACGTAGGTTGAGGAAAATACGACAAAAGGGGGCGTGTATAGTTATATCGATGACATATGTAATTAACATTTTAATATATCAGTTATTATTGATACGTTAACATTTCTTACCTCATATGATACCGATATGTAAAGATTAAGTTGAAAAACAAAGTTATTACAAGCGACAACAAAAGATTTGAATAATATAAGAGATAAAATTAATCTTTTAATTGCCAAATATTCGACTGCACTTTATCTTTTTCCTGTTAATAAGGAAAGTGATAAAGAATTTAAGTAAACGAGGAAAATCCTATTTCTTTAATCAAGATCTTTTTTTTTTGGGTGGGAAATTATCAAATAACTTCTCCCGCTCTGGGTGGAGCGGGAGAAGACTCTTACTGACTAAAACCCACCCGTGTTCCTTCCGTTGCCTGTACGTTGCCAGGGGCCACGGTATCCCTTTCGGACTTTCCCGCAACCCCGGCATCGGTCCTATCGGACCCCTTCACTTGCTGACATCTCTTTGAGGCGCGCGTGGAACACAACGCGCCGTCGACCCGGGCCTGGTCCTTATCGGACGGCGAGCTACCCATTGCTCACCGTCCGCAAGCCCGCGCCTACGGTGGCCGGGAATCGGCCTGCGATTCCCGACGCCCAGGGCGTCTCCTGCGGTGGCTAGGGGCGTGAGGGCGCGAAATTTGCCTCTCCCTCACGCGTTCGGCCTCCTCCTTCGCGAGCATTACTGCTTCGCAGAAGGAGGTTACGGCCTCCCATGCCCTCTCACTCCGTACCATGGCCTGGACTAGGGCCGGACGCGAGAGATCCCCGCAAATTAATCTAGATCTTGAGTTTAATCTGCATCCAGTCAATAAAATTAGCCTATCGCAGTCTACTGCTGCACAGAGGCATCACCCAGGCTGCGCCACAACACCCTGTCCTCTAGCATCAGTCTGTCCCAGCCACCTTTTTAAGGTCTTCGGTCGATCTATCTGGAGGGCGCCCCATACTAGGCTTACCGATACGCGGTATCTACTCCAGAACTCATTTGCTCCACCGAACATCGGTTCTTCGACATACAAGACCAGCCCTTGAGTTCACCTGGGTTTATTTATGTACAAGATGCTCGTTAACCACGACCCCTAAAAAAATAGCTTTACAACTAAGCAGTTAAACTATGGCGTGTAACACTTACTGTAATGGAGTTATTATAAATACACTATGAATCAATCAATCAATTGCAAAAGTGGCGTGTTACAATACTTTGACGTCACACAATCGCTAAAAGAAACCTTTGACTAAAACAGCTCGCTTGAATCTACAATTATATCTATAAGCATAATCATGCCGTAATCTTGTAGAAACAAGAAGAACTGGCATTACGTCAGGATTATATAATAAATAAAACGTATTACATAAAGAGGAATAACTAACTGCGTCAGTGACATTCGTAAAAAAAATACAAGATTCTAAGATGGCGGCGCGTCAGATTTGGCGCCAAGTGAGTCATCGAGTTCCGATGAATCAAATAGAATAAAATTATTTGTGTAAGCAGTTTCTTCGTAGTTATTATTTATTTTCTAGTACTTTATTCTCTTTTATATATTGAGTCATAGTGTGAACTTTCACGAACTTGAACATTTTGATGAGTCAGCCACTTTCTTGAAAGTAAGAGACAATTATTTTGTTTTCTGTTTACATAAATAAACATAGTTAATCAGTAGATGAATGTCAAAAAGTGTGTCGTTCACATGTTGTGTGGTCTTGGATTCATCAAAGACGGAAAGAAGAAAGGCGAATGTCAAATAACCTGATACTAATCAACAACCATAATAATAATTGACTTCACACGAGGTTGTCGACATGTGGGACGTGGACTCTGCAATCATTGTACCGATAATCGTTACGGTTAATGGCCTAATAGCGGAGAGCCTCGACCAACACTTTAGGAGTGCTCATTGCGCGGCTGGGTCAAGGGCTTGATTCAGAAAGCAGCTAGACACGGTACGCGTAGTGAGGAGGTTCCTCTCTCTAGAGCCCTGACCGTCGGTAGTTTGGACCCTGTTCCTGATGCCGTTGGTCCACAATTTTTTATATTTTTTAATTTTTCTCATAAAATTATTTTAAAATGTAATTAAAATGTTTGCAAATGCAATAAAATAAATCAATTGCAATATTTGATTATTTTGAAGCATGTAAGGTCTTCCTCAAGTGGGATTATTGGGCACCAATAAAAAAAAAAGAAAAAAAAAAACGAACTTCTTATTCAGGGGCTTCCTTCTGAAATCCCAAACGTATGGTGATTTAAAAGCTTATTATGACATTAAGAAACTGTATTCATTACTTAGTTAAACTGACTTGCTACGGAAAATTGTCGGAACTCGGAATGAGTTAGACCTCCTTCAAATTCTAAAAGAATAAATAATTAATTTTATTTAAATAATTGATTACAATGATACACAAAAGTCAAAGTCAAGTCAACATCTGTAACCGAACGAGGTGAAAGCCTATATTTCGGGTATCAGCGCCAAACCACTATTTTTTTTTTTTTTTGTTGGTGTGGGAAATTTTGCAATAACTTCTCCCGCTCTGGACGGAGCGGGAGGGCGTATCAGACTCTAACTAACTAAAACCCATCCGTGTTCCTTCAGTTGCCCGTATGTTGCCAGGGGCCACGGTATCCCTTTCGGACTTTTCAGCAACCCCGGCAGGCATCAGTACTATCAGACCTCTTCAATTGTGCTGACATCTAATTGAGGCGCGCGTGGAATACAACGGCTAGCGGCGTGAGGGCGCGAAATTTATCAGCGCACGAACCCCTCATAAACACTTAAAAATAGCCATCAAGTACATTTTGTAGATTGAAAATAATAATAAAAAAGTGATGACAAATAAGATAATAGTTCGATACAATAAAATAAAATAATATTTTAATCAATAAAGGCAATATTTTCAGAATTTGCCAAATTGACCACATATTGTTAGAGAAGGGAACGATGGAAGAATAGAGGGAAACTTTTGCCATGCACGGATAAATACGAGTTCATACAAAATATATAGCGCATACATCATCATCATTTCAGCCGAAAGACATAAGCCTTCCCCAAGCACCGCCACTTCGACCGATTCTGTGCCTCCCGCATCCAGCAGATTCCTGGGGCCTTTGTAAGGTCATACATTCATACATTTAATTATGAATGTCTAAAAGAAACGCTAAATATAAAGATGACACGTTTCGACCGAGTCCAAGAAACATCGGATTGATTACCTACATTATCTTCGAAGATTCAATCGCGAAAACTGGTTTTTACATAGGGGGCCGGTCTTGAATTAGTCATATTTGGATCTGACGCCAAAATACTCGGGAAATTTTTTAATGATTCAGAAAAGACATTCTTTTATAAAAACAAAATTAATTGGGTGCCCGATTGTTTTCGTGACTCATCGGAGATTTTCAACTTATACGTCATCAAGAGACTTACTGCGACGCAGTGCTTTAAATTTCCACGTCACTCCTTTATGGTACTTGGTCTGATACGATCTTTTAGTCATCTTTTATGATGCGGAAATGTGGAGTCTCGCGTGGTTCCGGGTAAGGAATTAGCTGTACCCCATGTATTTACCCCACTTATTAAACGTAGATGTAATATAATTAGTATGACTAAGGAATTAGTGTTCTTTTCAGGCGCTACGGTTTTATTATGACGAAGACGAATAGCAGCAGGATCCGTTTGGAAGTATTATTTAGTTAAATTTAATAACTGCTTAGTAATCAGCCTATAATGTTCCCACTGCTGGGGCCTCTCAGTGAGAGTGAGTGGGCCGTAATCCACCACGCGGTCCCAGTGCGGGTTGGTAGATGTCACATGTCTTCGAATTTTTAGTTCTAAGATATGCCGGGTTTTCGCTCGTTGTTTTCCTTCACCGTTTTGAGAGCAAAAAAAAAAAAAAAAAAAAAAAAAAAAAAAAAAATATTTGGAACAATAATACAGGACTAAGTACAAGTAAAACGATTATAGCTGCAAAAGTATAAACTGTAGCGCAGCTAACAACGCCCTTGTCCACATACTGGGTGGAATGATGTTCCATGCAAAAGTGCTTAAAAGGTAATAAGTTAATAACATTAATTTATATAATTTAGATTTAGTAAATTAATAATAAAAAAGAAAATTAAACAAAAATAAACAGTGCATAACAGGACATAATAATTTGGGATGTATTTTGACGTTGAATTAATGTGGTGAGTGTAGGGTGAATGGGTGTGTGGGTGAGTGTTAATGAGATGTGCGAGGGGTGTTTGTGGTGTTTGTGGCATGTGTGTGGTGTGTGGTTTTGTTGGGGTGTGTGAGGGAGTGATGAGTATTTTACACTTCCACGAGTTTCTCGGTTTCATCATAGTTTTGTAATTTTAACCAGGAGTCAAGTTTCATTTTACATTTGCTCTTGGTTAGTGGGTAGATGTGTAAGCTTTTGTTTAGCTTGTTATATATTTTTGAGCTTATATGTTTGAAATGGCGACTTGCAGCTACAGTTCTACGGGACTGAGTGTTACAAACCCTATTCGAGCGGCGTGTATGACAGCATTTAGGATCAAAACTAAGTTGGCTGTGTTTACGAAGAATAGTTTTGAGGATAAATAACTGTCTAACGGTGAGGACCTGGCTGGACCTGAGGGTATATAGAGAGGATGTCGAATATCGGATTGGTTTCCTTGCCAGCACCTTCAAGACAGCTCTCTGCGCTCGTTCGACTCGTAGCATCAATGTTTTACCGGCACCCCCCCAGACAGTTACGCAATACCCCAGAACAGACTGAGCGAGGGCAAAGTAGACTGTTAATAAACAGCTGAAATTGGCCGCGCCTCTGAGCTTTTTAAAAATGTATATGAGCTTTCTCACACGAGCTACAGTTGAAGCAATATGTTGTTTCCATTTCAGGTTACTATCAAGAGTGACTCCAAGATATTTTATTATAGGGGTATTTTCTATTTGTTGACAGTCACAGTTTGAGAGCAAGTTTGGGCAGGTGTGTGCACGAATTTCAATCGGTTTAGCGGGCTGACTTGACTTCATTGTAGAGAATGTGATAAATTTGGTCTTATTGACATTTAGAGTGAGAAGATTTGTGGTCAGCCACCTCATGACGGTGCTCAAGGCAAATTCCGAGTTTAGGCGAGTTTCCGTCCAGTCCCGGCCATGAACAATTAGAGCTGTGTCGTCGGCATAAGCTATAATTTTGCAGTGTGGTAAGGGTAACTGACACAGTTCATTTACGTATATGAGAAAAAGTGGGGGTCCTAAGATACTGCCCTGGGGGACACCAAAAGTAATCGTCTCCGGGTTGCTGAGGTAGTTTCCCAGTTTTATTATTTGTTTACGACCTGTGAGATAACTCCTGAAGAGATCGTGGGCCGTCCCGCGAATACCAAGATGCTCTAGCTTCGACAGAAGTATGGGAATTGAGACAGTGTCGAAGGCTTTGGATAGGTCTAAAAAGATGGCAAGAGTCTTATATTTATTCTCCCAATTGCTAATAATCGTGTTTGTAAGTTCCAGTACAGCATCTTCGGTGGATTTTCCAGCCCTAAAGCCATACTGATTACTAGAAAGAATGTTAAATTTATTTAGGTATTTGGTGAGTCTATGGTTTATAGCTTTTTCAAATATCTTTGAGAGGGTATTCAGCACTGAGATGGGTCTGTAATTAGCGACATTGTCCTTATCTCCCGACTTATAGATAGGGTGGACAATTGCTGTTTTGAAAACATCAGGAAAAGTTCCTGTTGAAAAGCACATATTGAAGATGAAAACAAGGATCGGAATCAGAATGTGACGAGTCGCCTTCACGATTGAGGGGGATATACCGTCAGATCCAACAGCACAATTATCTTTAAGGCCGAGGATGATATTTTCCAGCTCAGCACTATCCACGCTATGAAGGGCCATTGATTGTGGTGCGGAAGGTATGGACGTACCCTGGATCTCAAGGTTGGGACGACTATCCGAGAGATATTTATAGAGGACAGAGTGTTCAATTTTAGCCGCCAGGAGTCCACCAACATTCGCAAAATAATTATTAACTTTGTCCACAGACTGCGTCGGTTCGGCACCGCAGTTAAGCAGCTCAGAGGCCGAGTCTCTGCTTCGGCTTAAGCTTGCTACCTGTTTGACAAGTTTCCATGTAGCTTTTGGATTATTTCGCGCCTGCTGAAATTCAGAACGTTCATATTCACGCTTGACTTTTTTCAAGAGATTGTTGCAGAAGGTGCGATAGCGACAGAAAATCAATTTGTGTGTCTCATCTTCTGGGTGTTTTTTAAATTTACGATGTAACTTATCCCTGTGATGTATGCACCTCAGCAGACCAGGAGTAATCCATGGCTTAAAGATGCGCTTTCTACTGGGGATTTGTGAAATATGTGAGTGCGATTTGATGGCTAAGGTCATAATGGAAACAAGTGATTCCGCGGCTTCATTCGGGTTGTGACACTGAAAGATTAAGGAAAAATCTGTGCTGTTAATTTGGTCTACAATCCGCGGCAAATCAATTTTTAATCTGGTGAGGTGGGGGGTTTTAGTTTTAATATTAAGGTTGCAGAAAATAATAATAGGAGAATGGTCAGTGATGAGAGAATCAATGATTAGTGTAGTAGCTGAGCTTTGATTGCGGAGTATCACATGGTCAAGGCAGTTCGAGAGTCTAGTTGTGAGAGTGTAGGCTGGTAGCATTGCATGCGAAGCTACAAGATTGAGGCAGTGGTGAAGAAATAATTTACACAAAGTAAAGCACCTGTCGGGGTTCATACCTACGACCTACAACTTGTAATTCGCAGCCGTTACCACTGGGCCATCATTGCTCTGTAATAGCTGCTTAAAATCAATCTGCCATGTCTAAAAAAAGAAACAAAGTCAGCGGTATGCTGCTTGTAAGCTGAGTTATTCGTAACTTGTTGCTAATCGTACGAATAAAGAGGGTGTCGTAATGAAAACCTATAGTGTAATTTTACAGGGACCTAAAGGTGCTCCCTCACCGCGAGCTTTCGCCGGTTATGTTGCATTTTAGATTTGAGCATTACATCAGTGAGGGCGGAGAACCGAGCATTACAGTTCGCAACCTGTAATGATACAATTCGAGCATTACATCAGTACAATAGAGTTCGCAATAATGTTCGAAAACGAATCTGAAATGTTACATTACAAGCTCGTCAGATTCGATTTTGAGCATTACGTTACAATACTGCCCTGAGTATTGTAATGTAATGCTCAAAATCGAATCTGGAATGTTACATTAGAAGTGAATACTCCCGGTGAGGGGCACCTTGATAGTGTAATTTTTATGGTTTTATTTTTTTATTTTCTGGGTGAGACCTTCAACAGGTACCCAGGCTTTGGGGATAAGACCAGGGAGTGTGGGATTTTTACCTCACTAAAACTACCCAGCTGATGACACATGGAAGGGGCACCGTTATATCTCAAGGGACGCTGTATCTGCAGAGAACCTGCACCAGAGTGAGTGAGTGTCCCTCTGCAGAGCAAAAGCATCTCCTCTTATAGGAAGGAACAATTGATGATCAACGCGCTTGCTCAAGGCGTAGGCCGTAGCTACTCCTAAATGGACCTATTGAAAGATAATCTCATAGGCAAGTAGACTAGCTACTTACCTACGAGTACGCGGACACGTATCTGAAAAAAACCCTTATCAGTTAAGTATCTGAGTTATTTCAACAATTTTCTCGTGGCGACCTCAAGAACCTGATGACAAATACGTGCTGATAAGCTTTATCGAATTGTTAGCGATAAAATAATAATAATGTACTATTTCGTAATAACTTTGCAACATTCTTTTACTCGTAACAGGATGTTGAGGAAAACCGTTTGATTATAAATGTATGACTTGTTTCACTATGTGAAATGCTGTGTTAAAAGATATCCGGTGCAGTTACAACACTGTGCTAAGCAAACTGTGCTGAAAAGATAATTGTAGGGCTTTTCCGAGGAAACATCGTCTTCTTTCATATTTATTTCAGCAGCTGTGAGTTTAGCTGTGTCCTTTGCCCTATTTGATAATGCGAAATATTTGTCAAAAAAATACAAAATTGAGATATTTTCATGACAAGTGCTGTTATTAATGCAGAAAACTATGAACGAAACTAGGGTACAAAATCAAAAACGGTGAAGAAAAACATCGTGAGGAAACCGGCATGCCTGAGAGATATTTCTCGACGGCATGTAAAGCCAGAGGTTCACTGATGGCATAAAAACTCTAATACCCGGTTATTATCCACACGAAAAAGAAAGAGGGTACAACATTTTTGGATTGTCTGATTGTCACCTGTCGGTTTTATTAAATGGTTTTCAAAATTACTGGTACATGAGGTAGGTCTCTCTGGTGATTTCATTAGTCATTCGGAAAAACTGCAGAGTCATGACTTTGTAATAAGATAGTTTACATCACAGTGTATAGTCATTACAAAAAAACTTATCCTTCCTTATTACCAAATTATTATTTTTTAAATTTAATGTCTGCTGCTGCGCATGCGTTCTAAAATTTAATTGGTTTTTCCAACCAAAGGCCGCCAATAAATTGTGGTTTTGAAATTGCTCCTGCATTGCATTGTTACATAACATCACGCTTTGCTTCTCCGAAAGGTTTGAGCAGAGGTGTACCTGTAGCAGGTACACCCACATTTCACCAGTTGTTTAATTTCCATGTAATAAGGGGCGAGCCTATTGCCATCAACCTGGGCTGCTACTGAAATTACAGATAGAAAAACCCAATAAAACTTACTTCCATTGCATTTTTTTGGTGGTTGAACCCATTTTGGTGACAGAGGGTTATACTTTATCCAAAATACTTTCACAATTAACATAGGCTTCCCATAACGTTTATCAGTTCACGACTGTGTGTGCAAGGCCTAATCGTGATATCAAAGTCAAAGTCAAATCATTTATTTCAAATAGGCCCGTATAAGGCACTTTTGAACGTCAAAAATTTACAAAAAAAAATAATTGAATCTAGTCGCCCCTTCCAAAAGGTAGTTTTCGTATGGAGAAGAATGGGCAAGAAACTCCACCGTTACTCTTTTAAAATGTTTTACAATATTTTGTATAAGTACATTAGTTATATAATTATATGTGAGGACGATGCACCTAGAATAAAATTATTATACCACAATAGGTAAAAAGAATTAAGAATTAAAAACGAAGCAACAACAGATAAACTAATTATGTGATAGATACATGGTGCTCACATATTTACAAACATTGAAAAAGTAGACGATTTTCCTGAATGTGCCATGATACCCATAACAGGATATAACAGACGAAATATTATGGTGTTCTTTCAAAGTCAAATAATTTCTTTAAGTATTTCAAGTGGGCACATAAAATCCAAACAAAGGGATAGGTACAGGCAGAAACTTGCAACTACTTTTAAACAATCTTATTAAGTTTACAAAAGCCATTATTACTCTCACAATAAATATAAATATTGCCGCGGTCGGTTCGTGGATGGGTGACAATTACATATCGAGACCGTCATTGCATATCCTCCGTGCCTCGGAAAGCACGTTAAGCCGTTGGTCCCGGCTGTCATTCGTGGATCTTTGACAGTTATTACGGGTCGTTAGAAGCCTGAAAGTCTGACAACCATTCTTACCAAGGGGTATCGTAGTACCCACTTACTGGGTTATCGGGGTCAGATAGGCAGTCGTTCCATGTAAAATACTGGTATTCTGCTACATCCAATTGGACTGGAAGCCGTCCTCAACATAGTTGGGAAAAGACTAGGCAAATTGAAATAGGCACGTAAAATCCAATCAAAGAGATAGATACAGGCAGCAAAATTGCAACTACTTTTAAACAATCTTTCGAAGTATACAAATCTCACAAAAAAAAAAAATGAGGTCGGTTCGTGGATGGGTGACCCATTACATATTGAGATCCCTCTGTGTCATTCATAGTTCTTTGACAGTCGTTTCGTACTCATAGGCCCAAAAGTCTGACAACCAGCTTACCAAGGAGTATCGTGCTACCTAGTAACTGGATTGTAAACTCAAACACAAACCAATTTTTTCAAAGTCAAATCATTTATTTCAAATAGGCCCTTATAAGGCACTTTTGAACGTCAAAAATTTACAAAACAATTGAATTGATTCTAGTCGCCCCTTCCAAAAGGTAGTTTTCGCATGGAGAAGAATGGGCAAGAAACTCCACCGTTACTCTTTTAAAATGTTTTACAATATTTTTTATAAGTACAATAGTTATATATAATAATTATATGTGAGGACGATGCACCTAGAATAAAATTATTATACCACAATAGGTAAAAAGAATTAAGAATTAAAAACGAAGCAACAACAGATAAACTAATTATGTGATAGATACTTGGTGCTCACATATTTACAAACATTGTAAAAGTAGACGATTTTCCTAAAATTTTACAATTAATAAGTCAGTGTGCGAGGAATTGGTCACAGAATGTAAAATCAATGTCATATAATAAAAAATAATAATAACATATACAATTAAATTTGCAACCAGTTTGATTTTGTCTTGATTCAATTAAACCATTTACAGGCATTTTTGAATTGTCAAAGAGTTGGTCAGTTAGTTAGAAAGTTGAAGCTAGTTGTGGAGGTCAGATAGGCTGCATTCGGTGAGACTGGAAGCCGATCCCAACATAGTTGGGAAAAGGCAGATTGATTGATTGGATAAATATACATATTATTGGCAGTGAAAAGGTAAATATTTTTGTCTGTAAACAATTACCAATTTTTTTATGACTATGGTTCGTTCCCGGTTAAATTATCACCTAAGCAGTCTTCTGTAAAACTGCTTCGTGATCGGATTTAACCAGTTTTTTATCGTGAAAACATGGATTTTCCCCAATTAAATATAAAATAATAAGTAATTAAGTAATCATGTTTACAGTATTTCAAAGTAGATAAACTAATAGATGGCTGGTATTTCTACTAATAACATGATCATATCGATAATTTATGAAAATATTTCGGATTTCACACTTTACCTACTTATATAGTATCAGCAATAATGATGAGAAAACAATGTATTTTATCAAGTTTCGTCATAGATTGTTATTACGATTAATTTATTTTTGTTTATGACTTTTATAAGAAGTATGTGCATTTCTTTAAACTTATCTGTTATTCATTTTGGAAAAGAGTTTCCAAACTTTCAAGTATTTATTTATTTTATTATTTACGTACATACAGTAAAATATATACAGATACGACATAAAAGTATTGATTGCAAAGGTAGATACTGTTTATTTTATAAGAAATTTCTTCCAGCAGATATAGAACCTAGGTTATGTAGGTCTGCTGGAATTTACGGAAACTTTTGTCATTAAAAAAGGATTCAATTAATGTCTTGGGAAAATGTGAACAGCTCATCGAATTCAATTTCTTTCTACTATGACGTAGATATACCATCCGCCATATTGAATTTCATGAATTTCATCATCTGCCTAGGCTTTGCCCAACTATCTTGGGGTCGGCTTCCAGTCTAATAGGATGCAGCTGAATACCAGTATTTTACATGAAGCGACTGCCTATCGGACCTCCATAAGCCAGGTGCTGGGTAACACGAAACCCCGTGATAAAAACCACACACCTCATTTTGTTAAAATCTGTATAATAATTTAGTTTATGTGACGTACAAACAATCTGTTTTTTCTTTTTTGTTGCGCATGCGCATACGCAAGGTGTGCGTTTGCGTGTGTGGACAGGATAATCCGACTCGATGGGTAAAATATCCCACCGTGTGGTTGATGAAACGTCATGAGTGGGTGTGGTGGCGCTATGGGGTTACCCCATCATGTCATGTAGGTAAATGTCCTCTACATTTGCAGACTAAAAATATTATTTATTTTTAGTCTGCAATTGTAGAGGACATTTTGCATTTGCTGCACATGCGTCTTAATATATAACATTGGTTTTCCTAACCCGATGATAATAATAAATTGTGGTTTTAAAATTGCTTCTGCATTTATTTATTTGGTGGGAATATCTATGTTGGAGGATAAACTCAAACTCAAACTCAAAGCATTTATTAAAACACGTGAACTGTTCGCAACAGACTATATTTTATTCAAAAGTGAGTTACACATTATAACGTATAGATGGCGTCACTAGTTACCAGTTACTAGTTTTGATACACATATTGACACCCCCACTTATCAAAATAAACTTAATACACAAATTAATACATAGAAACAATGCCAAGCAAATTCATAAACTTGTAATGTTTTAAATTACATAGACCTTTAGTCAGTATGTCAGCCGGCATTTCCTCACTAGGTATATATTTAATTTTAACATATTTGTGCTTTACAACATCTCGAATGTAATGACAACGTACATCAATGTGTTTTGACCTATTATGACATTGATTACTTAAAGCTAACTTTAACGCACTTTGGTTATCACAATACAAATCAATTACATAATGTGTATTTGTAATTTCAAACAATAAGTTTCTTAAGTAGACAGCTTCTCTAGAAGCTTCTGACAGGGCAGTGTATTCTGCCTCTGTACTAGATAGTGAGACCGTTTTCTGTTTTCTACTTTGCCAGGAAATAGCTGACCCTGACAGCATAAAGCAAAACCCAGTATAAGATTTCCTATCTAAAACATCACTTGCCCAATCACTGTCCACAAACCCTTGTAGATCACTATGATTATTATCACTATATTTTAAACAATATTTCTTAGTACATTGCAAATATCTCAATATGCGTTTTGCATAATTCCAATGTAATTGACTATAACAACTATTGAATTGGCTAAGATAGCTCACAGAGTAAGCAATGTCCGGTCTTGTTAGTACAGCTAAGTACATTAGACTTCCAATTAGTTTTTGATAAGGAACATCAGGTAAATATTTATCAGTTGACTTATCTAAATTCAATTTAGGCTCAATTGGAGTACTTTGTGTTTTACAATCAGACATCTGAAATTTAGAAACTAGCTGTTCAATATATTGCTGTTGATCTACAGTTATAACATTTTTATTCTCATCTAAATTTATTCTCATGCCTAGATATTGTCTTACAGGTCCTAGGTCTTTTAACTTAAATTCTGAACCTAATACATTTTTTAATTTATTAGTTTCAGTGTCACTGTTTGAAAAAATTAGAAAATCGTCTACATACAGTGCCACTACAATTTTAGTTTTACCATTCATTTTTGTAAACAAACATGGTTCATATTGACTATTTTTAAAATCCAATTTACTTAAAACCTCTTTAACTCTTTCATACCATGCTAGGGAAGACTGCTTTAGCCCATAAATAGCTTTTTTTAATTTTAATACTTTTCCCCCACTTTTGTTTACAAAACCTTCAGGTAACGACATATAAATATTTTCTTTCAAATATCCATTCAAAAAGGCAGTGGTGACATCTAAATGAGTAATACTCATTTTTGTCTTTACACTAAGGGCAAACAATAATCTTAAGGTTGAATGTCGCACTACTGGTGAAAATGTGTCTGTATAGTCAACACCAGGTTTCTGCGAAAAACCTTTTGCCACAAGCCGGGCTCGAAAACGCACATTATTGTCAATATCAAGCTTTTTATTTAGCACCCACCTGCACTTCACTATTGTCACATCACCTGGATTGTCTACTAGCTCCCACGCCTCACTGTCTTCAAATGACTGCAGCTCCTCAGTGATTGCATGCTCCCACTGCACCCTCTCTGGCCCCTCAAGAGCCTCTGAGAAAACTATCTCCTCCGATGCTGGAACAGTACTGGAAACACATATGTTGCTATAACCATACCTCTCAGGTTTCCTTCTCTGACGCTTGCTATATACTTCAGTCACTTGTTCTGGGACATCTTGTGTTGGCATTTCAGTTAATGTCTCATTGCCATCAACATACTCTGAAGAATCTGAAGAGCAATCCAAAGAATCCTCAGTTTCTGGAATATTCTGAGACAATTCCCCCACTGAATCACTACTCTCTTCTACAGGACTGTCAGCTGGTGTCTCTTCATTAGGAATCCAGATGGCTGACTCTTCATTGGTTTCCTTGACCTCTGTCTTATCCTCCATCACTATGACATCTCTGCTGATGAGAACAGTGTTCTTGGTTGGATTGTAGACGCGATAGCCTTTCACATCCTCACCATATCCAATTAAAATGTGTTGTGTGGCTTTTTTATCCCATTTTAAACGTTTTTGTTTAGGTACATGCACCATGACTTGGCTCCCAAACAAACGTAGGTGACTCAAATCTGGTTTTGATCCATACCACAATTCATAAGGTGTCTTATCCAATCCAGATGCAATAGACCTATTTTTCAAATATACAGCAGTATTGGCTGCCTCTGCCCAAAATTTCTTGTCTAGCTTTGCATCATATAATAAACATTTAGCTTTCTCAACCACGGTTCGGTTAGCTCTTTCACAAAGTCCATTTTGTTCTGGGGTATAAGAATTTGTTTTTTGGTGTATTATACCTGTGTGTTTTAGGTAACTATTAAAATCCTTATTGCAAAATTCTAGTCCATTGTCAGTTCTCAATATCTTTATTTTCTTACTTTGTTGATTTTCAACAACTGATTTAAATTCCTTAAATCTGTTGAAAGCTTCGCTCTTCTGCTTCAGAAAATATATAAAAGTCATTCGACTATAATCATCAATAAATAACAGGAAATATCGAGCACCATTTAAAGATCTTGTTTCCATCGGTCCACAAATATCACTGTGAATTCTGTGAAGCGTTTCTGTACTGCGCTCACCCACATGTGAAAAAGGTAATCTTGTTTGCTTTCCCTCACAACAAGTGATACATTGAGACTTGGTCATGTCAAAGTTGCTATCATATGACAAACCATCCACAATACCGTTTTTCATTTTAAGCATATCTTGACTGTTTATGTGTGCTAATCTTCTGTGCCATAACTCTCCACTAACTGTTGGAGCAGTCAACAAACAACTTTGTGATTGTAACCTCAACTTATAAACACCATCTGATAAATCTGCAGTCGCAATTAAATGATTGTATTTGTTGCGAATATAACAGTGCTTCTCTTCAAATGTGACATTATTTTCATTCTTAATAAGTTCACTCACTGATAATAAGTTAGTTGTTAAACTAGGCACACAAAGCACATTTTTAACTGTTATGTGATATTTTAAGTCCGAAACAATGTCTACGTCTCCGGAACAAACAACTGGAACTTTTGATTCATTGGCGACAACAATTTCTGGTAAACATGGCGATACATTCATGTTCTTTACCCAATCTTTATTCGCAGTCATATGTGCACTTGCACCGGAGTCCACGTACCATTCGTTCTTATTAAATTTTCCGTTCAGGAAAACAACATTAAATACACATTTACTTTCATTTCTTTTTAACAATGGGCACTGATTTCGATAATGTCCTTCCTCTTTACACTTGTAACATGTAATTGTTTTTGTTGATGTATTTTCTGTCACTGTCTTTTTGTTTGACATTGACGATGACGTCCCGCCATTTTTCTTTGGCTTGTTGCTAGAGGAATATTTATTTCTCGCTGCGAATGCTGCACTATTTTCATTTTCACTTGCTACCTCCATGTCGAGTAATTTCGACTTTATGACATCTGCAGTTATCGAAATACCCGAATGTTCTATTGCCATTATCATTGGTGAAAAACGTTCGGACAAACCTGCTAATAATAATGATCCTACCCATTCATCTGTTATTGTAAATCCCGTGCCATTTAACCGTTGAGCAGTTTCGACCATTTGTGTGACGTAGGTAGACATCGAGTCACAATTTTCTAGCCTTATGGATATCAAATGTCGAAGCAGGGTTATTTTTCTTGAGAAACCAGAGTCATCAAACATGGTCTTTAACTTCTTCCATAATTCTGCCGAGCTCTTGGTGTTCTTAATATGCACATACAACACTGGATCAATCGTTAATATTAACTTTGCCTTCGTTTTTGCGTCGTCAACTGGCTTTACTTCGAAATCTGCCGTTGGTTTGATGTACTTGTCCATCCCTTCTAGAACCAACAAATTTTCCGCCGCAAAACACCACTCATCGTAATTCTCCCTGCCTTTTAACTTCGGCACATTGGCAATATAGCTCGTAGTCATGTTTCCGCGAAGCAACGTGCACAATTTATCTATTTTACACTTTAAAATAACTGATAAATCGAGAGAAGCCCATAACCTATTAAAACACGTGAACTGTTCGCAACAGACTATATTTTATTCAAAAGTGAGTTACACATTATAACGTATAGATGGCGTCACTAGTTACCAGTTACTAGTTTTGATACACATATTGACAGCATTTATTTCAAATAAACCAATTACAGGCACTTATGAATTGTCAAGGGGTCGGTCAGTAAGAAATATGAAGCTAGTCGCCCATTCCAAAGCGTGTATGTACTACACTTTGGAATGGGCAAATAGCTTCATATTTCGATACTTTGGGATATGTCATTATTATCATATCAGTACTCAGACAAAAAAACGTGCATTTATATATATAGGACTCCGAAAAATCGGTACTGCGTAGCTCGGTTCCTGAAACCTTCACTTAGGTCAACATTCCACTTTGTGGGGTCTACCAACGCGACGTTGCGCCATGTCATCATTAGGCTTGTAAAAATATGCAAAAATATCGATACATCGTTATTTTTTATTCGATAATGTCATCGATGACATCGATACATTGTTATAAAATATGTAGTATCGAAAATGTATTAAATACGATATACTTCCAATAGCAACACAGTTGTCGCCACTGGCTAAGACCGCTGGAATTTAGATTTAAAAACACTTTTTTTTTCATTGTCTATTACTTTGCTTGCTCGGAATTTATGATTTTACATTACTGTTACTTGAATATCAGAAATGATGTTCGTAGTTTGGTATTTTTATGAATAATAAAAAAAACATAATATAATCTCATAAAGGCAATTTTTTTTTGAAAATTTTACCGAAATATAGATACATCGATGTTTTTTGTCGATATTATTATCGAAATCGTAGTCAATATTTTATTTAAATATCGAAACCTTATATATCGATACTTTTTGGCAGTTCTCCCATCTCTAGTCATCATCATCTGCCTGGCCTTATCCCAACTTATTTAGAGTCGGTGTAGAACGTCAAATTTTTCCATAGGTATTATTTGCAAAGTGTTATTGGCAAAGTGAAGTGCTACTAACATAGTTTAAGCCTTATTTATTAACACTAGTTTTTGTTTATATTAAAATATCTATGTTTAGGTTAAGGTATTTTTCTATGGGCCACTGTCGCCTGAAATAAATGGTATTATTATTATTTAGCCACTATCCCCTTTCTACCTACCTTCTTATGAAACTTAGGTGGTCCTACATCAACATCATCTGTCTAGCTTTCTTCCAACAAAACGAATGTATAACCGAGTTACTGAGTAAGGCCGTTGGTCCACCGCCACGTCAACGGGACGTCAACGAGAAAGAGATGACGGCGCCGAAGTAGTGATACATGAAATGAAATGAAATTAAATTAAATTAAATTAAATTGTTTATTCTGTAAATAGGATATTGGAATCACTTTTACACGTCATCTTAAAAAAATAATTAAAAATTAGCTAGATGAGTTCGGCGTTTCCTATCTGACTACTCTGAGAAGAAAGGCCGAAACAAACTCAGAGGTCACAGTCTCTTTTAAAGTCCAGACATAATCTTGGTCAGGCCATATGAGGACCATGTAGATTAGTGTCTGAAATGGTCTTTTGAGAAAATAACCACACAGATTTGAGTGGACCTGTCCTGTCAGTGCAAGCATTTGTCAGTAATCGTGGAGCTCAACCCAGAACTTAAGGAGCTCAACTCGACGAACAATACCAAAGAAAGGACATTTGGGTAGGCCTCATAAACTACTCAAACTGCCAGACCATCATTAAAACTAAATAAGAAAGAAAAAATAATAATAATTAAAAAATCCACATATTCACAAAAATTTTAAAAAAATAAAAAAAATACTTTACAAAGTAATAATGTCATTTTGTATGTAATTTTTATATAATATATACATACATTTACTATGTCCGGATGTCCACCGCAGTTCCGTCAACGGGACATCTCGTTCGGTTCGAATAATCTCGTTTCTCGTTGACGTCCCGTTGTATAAAAAAAAAATTACAAATAAGAGATTGAAATCCCCACCGCGCTCCGTGGTCCTGCCTCCTATCATATTATTTGGGGTAAACCTAATCCCATTTGCGGATGACAACTAACAGGATGAAACGGATGACGTGGCTATAAGCACGTATCATTAAATGATTTATTTCTTTGTTTGGGAAAAACTTCACAACTCAACAATGTTTTTTTACCATTGACGTCATAAAAACTTCCTGTTTCAGTAAGTATGGTGAACTTACAGTAGTGTTGCGGATACTCGTAAATTGATTCGTGGGTACGCAATTATTAGCCAAGAATGGGCAACTCCCGAATTACCTACGTATTGCTAAATTATCATGGAATTATACCTATATAAAATTTTATCACAAAATTACATATAACTAATTTGCGTTTATATGGTATTCCATTTGATATGAAATTTATATTTTCGTTCAGGAAGTTCACCTATTCGCACCCGATCAAAGTCAAAGTCAAAGTCAAATCATTTATTTCAAATAGGCCCGTATAAGGCACTTTTGAACGTCAAAAATTTACAAAAAAAATTAATTGATTCTAGTTGCCCCTTCCAAAAGATAGTTTTCGTATGGAGAAGAATGGGCAAGAAACTCCACCGTTACTCTTTTAAAAGATTAACAAAAGATTCCAAGCAATCAAAAGATGTATAAAAGTGGAAAACTATACAAGTGATGAAATTGAAATGAAAAACGCAAAATCCACTAACGCTTTTCACAAGGTATTATTGTGTGGTAAAAAAGCAGTCTACCCATTTGATGGTAAAGGCAGCCGCAGACAAGCGAGACGCGACAGCGCGACGCGACTCTAGTAGAACAATTTCTAGAAAAACTTCAAGAAAGTTATTCTACCAGAATCGCGGCGTATCTCGCAGGTCTCCATTACCTGTAGAACATTCCAAAACAAATCTATACCCCTAAAATACAAAAGAAGTTACAGTACAACATTTTTTTTATTGTCCCTCGGGAATCATCGTATTCCCGAATACAAACAGTTTTCCTGCCATTTTAAAAATAAATTACATTAATTTAAAAGAGTATTAACAACTCTATATACTTCCAAGTCGATTGAGAGCGTCCGGTCTGCACCAAGTGCAAAGGGCAACTGATAACTGACGAAACACGAAGTTTGCCGAAGGTCATTAAGAGGGAACAGGGCCTGCGATTCTCCATGCAAATGTATTCCCCTTTTTTCTTTCTGAATGATGCCTCTAGGTCTAGAGCAATCATTTTTTTTTCTTAAAATTGTGCTTTAGACACGTCCCTGTTATTTCCTTTTTTTCAGCAACGTATTGGTAAAGAATATAGACCCTCAAAAATTACAAAAATGCCCCATTTTTACTACCTTTTAACATAAAAGAAAATGATAAGAACCTAGTACATACTCTTTCTTAAAATTTTAATGTCAAAATTAATTGAATCGGCTCAGTTTTCGAGGAGAAAAAAGGGAAATACGAAACGTCGATCTCGACAATTTTTTTATGTGATATAATCGGTCTGAGCTGCAGCTGTCCCTATCGCACTCTACGGGGGCAGACTTGAGGTAAGAAGACGGCAATAGTTTGTTCAAATACCTATTTTACAAATTCCTCACAGGCCTTGTTTCCCTCTTAAGAAAAAAGTTATATTGTGCATTTATTGGAATAAATACAAACAAAACACCTTAAAAGTATTGAAACAAAAAATTAATATTTTCAAATATGGTGGCATTAGTTCCCGGTCGAGGTCCCTCACAAAGATACAACAACCAGTATTACAGAAATTCTACTTAGTACGTTATGTAATACGGGCTTAAGATTTGAACTCAACCTTTCAATAGGTAAACATATTAGGTAATATTCTCATATCGCAATTATTTCCAATGCATAACAATCAGCTTATATTGTTTTCAAACAATATTATGTATTATGTAATCAAAACTAACGAAAAGGTCACATTTATATGTCCTATTCTAGATATATAGTCCACAAAGAATGGCGCATAAGCTATTCCAGTTCCGTGCACGATAATACCTGTGTTTACAAGCCAAAAGGTAGGGGATTATCGACTTTATTACTTCGCGAATAAGGGTATTTTTATCAATAAGGGCTAGTACAGAAACTGCGCAATTGATTTACCTATTGCGACATTGTTTTGGCCTTATTTACGTTATCAGATATTACTAGTACTTACGAAAATGTTGTTTTCATGCATCCAATTTGTATTGACGCGCATAAAACTGAAATCATGAATCAGTCATATCAATTTCCGCTGAATTTCATAGAACAATCTCGAGTTTTGTCAACAACGGTTATGTTGGCAAAGACTCGTAGGTAGTTAGCATTTTTTAGGCTCGTAATGAGGCAATTTTGTTTTGCCGCTCATTCAACTTTAAAATTGACTAAGATAAAATAGAAATATGATCAACGATGACATAATATTTTGGGATATATTAACAGCTCTAGTTGCGTTACTCATTGTCTGTAAAGGATTGCGGCCTCAAAATCAAAATATTTTATTTCACATCCTACATGGCCACTTATGAAACGTCAGAAGCTAGGTGCACGGTTTCAATTGGTCATTACCTATGCAAAAGAGCCGGCAAGAAACTCCACGGTTACTCTTTTAAAAATAATTGGCTTTTAAAATGTTTTCAAATTACAGTGTTAATGGGTATAGGAGTGCAGAGTAAGCCTGTAAATACGTACCAGGTACTTAAACAAAATAGAAAATACTTACTTCGTATCTAATATTATAAATGCGAAACTGAGTTTGTTTGTTTGTTTGTTACACTTTCACGCTAAAACAGCTAAACGGATTCGGATGAAATTTGGCACATGGGTAGACCATGACCTGAAGAAGAATATAAAATACCATCTATCCCGATATTCCCACGTGATCGAGACTTATGCGGGTGAAACCGCGGTGTGCAGCTAGAAGTCTATAAATCTAGTCTTTTAAGCCTACAACGTTCTCACATTCATAAAATACAAAATATATAATATAAAAGATTAATACAATAATAATTAAAATAAAAACCTATATAAACCAAATGCCTAATCTCCAATTATTACCAGTAGGTGTGACGAATGTAGTGCTATTAACCCTCCATTGACTACTCGAAAATTCCCAGAAGTCACCCATGTATGACTCATAGCAGACGTTTTACAACCTGATCTGTTGAAAATGTTATGGTATTGTAACTTATCAGGCTTATTTAAAATCTTATATATAATTACTGATAGACAATGTACAGCCTAAGCCACTGGGTCTAAAAGCATGCAATTTTGCTCAACAGTTCCTTACAAAACGAAGGATTTTTGAAAAAAAAATTGGTCTTTGAAGTTCGACATTTTTGCCGAAGGGACATTCCATCGGGCACATTGCTTGTAATAATATGATCAGCTTAGGACTTGGACAGAACCCTTCCACACAATAGGCATAACGGACAGTCCTCTGTACAGGGCTTGCATGGAGACTGAAGAAACATTTGCACGTGTACTCTTTGCTTGCACAGGCATCACCCAGATTATAACAAAAAACCTCGGGACACCCAGATCTTTCACAGATGTTCTAAACAGACCAGGAGATGTGATCAACTTCTGGAGGGAGGTGAACTGATCGGAATAACCACCGATGGCCGCCATGGCCCACGCACAATGGTCTACCTGAAGGACTAAGTGCGGAAACCAAACTCTTTAACATAGAACATAGAACACCCCTCACCTTCCTGAGTGAAAACCTTTTTACAAAAAAAAAAAATACTACAAGGTGAAAAATAGCTTCATTTTCGGGAGACGGTGTCTTGGGAGATAAATTGGAAAAAAAAAACATGAACATAGAAACTCATCCTTTTTGGAAGTCGGTTAAAAATGGATTCCCTGTATGTCCTGATTTAACTCAGACGCTCATATTCAGCAGTGGTCCTCAAATGATAGTGTTGATAAGTACAGGTTTCACATAATTATATAAAAGAGTTATAATATTTATTAATGTCCAATTTGTCTCGAGAGTCGAGCAGATTACCGGAAGCTGTAATCTATACCTCAATGCTTTGTTTTCTAATCGACACGTGTAAGTTTAGTGTTTGTGGAAATTATTGTGTTTTGCTATTCTTACTGCGTATTTTTTATGTTGCTGATTATAATCTCGTGTGGTTATTGTTTGTAGAGGTCAAAGTCAAATTTAAAGTCAAATAATTTATTTCAAGTAGGCACTTATAAGGCACTTATGAACGTCAAAATTTACGAAAAAAAAAATTGATTCTCGCCCCTTTCAAAAGGTAGTTTTCGCATGGAGAAGAATGTGCAAGAAACTCCACCGTTACTCTTTTAAAATGTTTTACAATATTTTGTATAGGTACGTTAGTTATATAATTATATGTGAAGACGATGCACCTAGAATAAAATTACTATACCACAATAGGTAAAAATAATTAAAAATGAAGCAACAACAGATTTGTGTTTGGTTATTGTACATTCGCCACAAAGTAAGTTCGCCACGGAAAAAAGTATGTGTAAATTTGTCATAGCGCTATTTACTTTCATGAAGTAAATAGGGATGTTGACAATTTTTTTTTTGTCGGTCAGGTATATATTAAAAAAAAATATTGGTCACGTATTTTTTCCATTTTACGTAATCAAAAGATTACGGCAACACATTGAGTTAAAATGTGGCATGACGTCACTCCCCGGTAGATTTTATACTGACTTGTGACGTAGCGAGCCCCTTTTTTTTCTGTAAAATAGTCAGTCTTCATTATTAAATAGGTATTTTAAGTATTTCTTTCACAAGTCACCGTCATAATTTGGCAGAATACTTTTTAAAGCATGAAATAATGAAAGAATAAAATTGTAGGGTATAGCTTTAGGGGGCCTGGCTTTTATCAACAATTATCACAGTACATAACAAATATCTATTCTACGTACGTTCCTACGACCTTCAGGTGTTCAAAATAACACTATTAAGCATTACCTAATTAGCTTTATCGATCGTTTTACGATAACTCACCGATGGCCTTGATGGAGAAATTACAATGACTTTAATTAATAAATCAAGGATTTTGTATTATTTATGGCTACTAGGGATCGCCCCGAAACTTTCATGATATGAAAATTAACCCATCTTAGATGACCTCGAAAACTCTAGTAAGTAATTTTCGTTGTAAATGCAGATAATCATGACCTTCGTATTTATTCAACACTAGTTGCGTCCCGCGGTTTGACCCGCACAACTCTCGATATTGAGGGAATATCGGGTTTAAAGGTATCCTATGTACTTTTTCAGGGCATGGTCTACCCATGTGCCAAATTCCATCCAAATCCGTTCAGCCGTTTTGGCGTGACAGCGTAACAAACAAACAAACTCACTTTCGCACTTATAATATTAGTTAGGATTAACTTAAATAAAATTCAGGAAAACTATTTTTACGTTCCTGAAATTCTTGATCTAATGTCTTCAAAGTTGCCATTTTTTTTCTCTATTATCAGATTAGCTGTAAAATAGAGGCATCGAAACTGCACAGATTTGCAAAAAGCCAACTCAATCTGTCTACGAGAAGTGGGTAGAAAATCGATTACATGATTCGATTGTTAGATGAGTTTGAAACTGCGTGTAAAATAAATTCGGCGTGAAAGGCCGAGTTTCATCTATTGGGTTTTCATTTTAGCCGCTAAACCATTCAAATTAATAATCATAATCAATTAGCCCACAGCAGTCCACTGCTGGACATATACCTCCCCAATAGCACGCCATTCAGCTCGATTCTCGGCAACTCTCATGCCACTGGTACCAGCCACCCGACCATTGAAAAAAGGATAATTTTTAGGCAACGCTTAAAACTAATACACTGTCTATACATTTAATCAAACCTTTGTTATCTATGGAAGTCATAATCTAAATCTAAACTAATATTATAAAGAGAAATGATTTGATTTTTTGTATGTTTGTTTGTTACGCTTTCACGCTAAAACGGCTGATCGGATTTGGATGAAATTTGGCACATTAGTAGACCATGACATGGGTTAGGACTTTTTATCCCGATATTCACGGGATCGAGACTCATGCGAAGAGAAGACGTAGATCAGCATAAACAGATAGAGAAGCGAGCGATGCAAAAATAAATCCCTACATTTGTCGAGTATACAGGTAAATGTATGGAGCAGCTGATTTAAATTTTTCCGATTTCAGTTATTTCAAATGCGTTTTGTTTACTTCTAAAACATTATTAAAACAAAACAGTTGCGGGAGAGCTTTGTGCTTAGCTATTGCACAACTAAAATCAATCTGCCTAGCCTTTTCCCAACTACATTGGGGTCAGCTTACAGTCTAACAGGATGCAGCTGAATACCAGTATTTTACAAGGAGCGACTGAGGAGACCGTTGCGCACGTGCTCTTCGAATGTACGGGCGTCACCCAGATTAGAACAGAAACCCTCGGGTCACCCAGATCATACACAGACGTTCTAAACAGACCAGGAGACTTAATCAGCTTCTGGAGGGAGGTGGGCTGGTTGGAATAACCACCAAACAGCCGCTATGGCCCACGCACAATGGTCCACCTGACGGACTAAGTGCGGAAACCAAACCCCCTAACATAGAACATAGAACATAGATGGAGCGACTGCCTATCTGACCTCCATGACCCAGTAACTGGGTAATACGATACCCCTTGGTAAGACTTGTTGTCAGACTTTCGGGCTTCTGACGACCCGTAACGACTGTCAAAGATCCACGAATGACAGTCTAGTCCAACGGCTTAACGTGCTTTCCGAGGAATGGAGGAGTCTCGGTATGTACCAATCCACAGACCAACCCCGGCAAGCGTAGCTTAACTTGACGGATCGACCCGTGCGGCAGTTATTACTTAGCCACGAGCTCCTCTAGCTATTGCACAACTATTGGCGGAATTAATGCATTGTCTTCAATCGCCACGTCATCAGCACACGTGGCATTGATGACGCATTTTCAACAAGTTAGGACATGTTTCAAAATAAATATAACAATACAACAAGGACATGTCACTGTCCTTGTAAAATAATTATTGTGAAATACTGTTTTGCGTCACGAGTTGTTAATCGTACCTTGAAAAGAAGTGTTTTGTGCGTTGTGGTATACACAACGCACAAAACGGTTAAACGCACGGAACGGAAGGTTCTATTATAAATTTATAAGGGAATGTAGCTAGAGAGGTAGGGAGATTAGTATAGATTTTAATAGATCATCCATGGTGATCTCGCTGCTCTGTAATTGAGGTAGACGTAGAATAATTAGTCTCCAGTTGCAAAGAGGCTTTCAAGGGGAGGTGTAAAGAAATTTTGATTATTTATTTCCATAATATATTAGCTTACTGTATACTATATTATAAACCTCCCTTGTAGCTGTTTAAAACTTAAAATAAGCTGAAAAAAGCCGCTTACATTTTGATGTAATTTCAGATTACATTGTCTGAATTTGTCGGGATTCCGTTCGGGAAACAACATTAAGTAATTCGCTTTTGTTCGTTACAATTGTTACTGTCAGAGAATCAGAGGGCATAGAGTAGAGGTTGGCGAATTTATTGAACCACACAATTCAGTAAAACTCTTTGAATTTAGGTACTCAAACTAAAACAATTTATTTCAATTCAACCATTTATTAAAGGAGTCGATCGGCCAGAAAAATGAAGACCATTAGTTGTCCATTCTAAAGCTTCTTATGGATCAGTTTCTTATGGAGAAGAAGGGGCAAAAACTCCACGGACACTCTTTAAAGTCAACGAAATATTTGTTGCAAAAAATTTTGTTTAAATCGTAAAATTTTTGAAAGCTATTAGTTTTTCAGCAGAAAGTTACAGTAGCAAGTCGTATTTAAAAAGAAAAGAAAACAGCAGTAACAGTTTTCTTTTAAAAACCCAAATCACTTTGAAAGTATTTAGGTGACTAGTTTTCGCGTATTACTCAACGAATTTGCTCTTGGCACAGTTTTTGCGATATTCCCGGTAACCAAACAATTCTTTGGGAAATTCCGAATTGCGGCATTTGTCCGTATTTTTATCATCAATGTCATTTTGAGGATATTAAAGTTACATTAAAAATCGCTGGCTAAATGTTGGAGTGCTACATCTCTGCCTATTCTTTGGGGAATATTATGTTATTTTAATATATTTTTAGAACTAACTGCGCCCCACAGTTTTGCCCGCATAAGTCTCAATCCCGTAAGAATATCGAGATAAAAAGTATTCTTTGTCCTAGCCCAGGTCATAGTCTACCCATGTGCGAAATTTCATCGAAATCTGTTCAGCCATTTTAGCGTAAAAGTGTAACCAACTTTCGCATTTTTAATATTACTAGCTGCACCCGGCGGCTTCACCCGCATAAGTCTCCATCCCGTGAGAATATCGGAATGAAAAGTATCTTATATCGTAATCCAGGTCATGGTCTACTCATGCGTCAAATTTCATCCAAATCTGTTCAGCCGTTTTAGCGTGAAAGGGTAACAAACAAACAAACAGACTCACCTTCGTATTTATAATATTAAAAATTAGGATGCGAAAGTGAGTTTGGAAAAGGACATAGGACACCTTTTTTGCCGATATTCCCCCGGGAGCGAGACTTATGCGGGTGACACCGCGGGGCGCAGCTAGTTTATAATAGGATGCCTTTAATTAGTTAAGCATCAAACAGATTGGCAAGAAACATGGAAAATATAATTCAGGAATATTTACCGTTAGGAATGTAATCATTCATCATTGTCCAGCCCTTATCGCAATTTATTTGGAGTCGACGCAACAAGTCTTTTACTGCCATATTTCTCTATCAGTCGTCATCTCGGTAGTCACCCCCTTTCTAGCCACATCATCTTTCACACAGTCCATCCATCGGTAGGGATGTAATGTACTCGTATATGAGTTATCTTAATACGCAAGACGTCCTCGTAACATAAGGTCCAGTTGAAAACCAGCGTCAGACACTAGTTGTCTGGCATTTATGCTGAACTGGGCCTATTTGGCACAGCCGTGAGGCACTCGGTGCTATTCTAAGTTATTTTTATTTTTGTGTAAATATTGTGTGCCTTGACCTGAGTCAATTTTTTTTTCTTTCTTTAATCCTATCTATTATTATAAATGCGAAAGTGAGTTTATTTGTTACTCATTCAAGCTAAAACGAATGAACGGATTTGGATGAAATTTGGCACATAGGTAGACCATGACCTGGAAAAGGACATAGGCTACTTTATATCCTGGATCGCAGACAAAATCGCGGGCAACAGCTAGTCATATATATTACATTCTAACGAGCTTCTACGTCTAATTTCGAACCCATCCGAAGCAGGAAGAGCGGTTCACTAGCTCGTGTCTTTGAGCCCTGTTCATCATGCGTCATGTCCTCAGGAGAACTCCCACCTTCACACCTTCCCATGGGGCCGGCAGAAACTACAGAACCCGGCTAAGGTCCTTACATACTCCTTTTGTCTCGTTCATCATTTACACGCACGTTGTATTGAGACGTCTGCCACAAAAAAGGCATCAGAATGATTAAAATTGTTGATATTTATACATATTGCTGATTCGACTCTACACACCGAATAATTATCTCCGTGGCAGAAAACATCGACTGCTAAGCGTGCCTTCTTGTCTGAGAGCAGCCCGTGCTGCGACCGCGCGTGTTGACCGCACTAAATAAGCTCGTGGAAGCCAATGCGATCTGTAATAAATTCGCCAATTTAATGGTTATGTGACTACATTTTTGTGAGAATAATAGTATTTAATTGTTGTTATTTGTTACTTGTTATATATACTTTGATTTATATAATTGGTTTCCTAAGCCGTGTAAATAAAATATTAATAATACTATCTATTTGTGATATAAATTTATATAATTCTTGCTGTCATCATGACTTTTATGATTAAATTTACCAAAATGAGTCGCAATAGTGACTGCACTCGCGTTGGTTTCAGTAATTCCGCCAGTTCGTTCCATTTCATCATAAACAACAAAATAAAATCATTCGTAATTATTTATATCTGGAGGGATTGTGGCCAAATGATTCTTTCATCTTTTCGCCGAATTTCCCCGATGATGTTATCATAAGTTTCGACGAAGTATCACGCATTTAGAAATTATCACTTAACCTATTGTAACATCACGCTTGCTTTCCTGAAGCGGTAGGTAAAGGTGTACATTTCATCAGTTATCATCTTCTGCTTATCCTTTCCCAACTATCTTGGGATCGACTTCCAATCTAATCGGATGCAGCTAACTACCAGTATTTTACATGGAGCGACTGCCTATCTGACCTCCACAACCCAGTAACTGGGTAATACGATACCCCTTGGTAAGATTGGTTGTCAGACTTTCGGGCTTCAAATGACCCGTAATGACTGTCAAGGATCCATGAATGACAGTCGGGCTTTCCGAGGTCCGGAGGAGTCATTTTATCAGTTATGTTTAATAGAAATTGCTCGTATGTATTTTTAAACACAATTTACATGCATGAAAAGGACTTTGGCCTTTGACTCGAACTGATTAATAGAATAAAATAAAATAAATAAATAAATAATTGTTTATTGATCAAAAGGGTACAGATGATGATGAGAAACAAAACTTAAATAGTTACAAGAAAGATTACAAGGTTATGATAGAGCGAAGATACGATTTATTATCAACAAAATATAGGTTTCATAATAAAAAACATAATATTATCATGTAGATCGAACTTTGAACTTCGTACTAAAAGACCAATTATGTATCGTTATAGTCAGATCGTCATATTGCATAATATTTACATCAAAATACTCGAGTGTACAGGTAAGATGATAAAACTGTTTCAACAGATAATAATTATTATATCGTATTTGTGACTCACAACTTGTTATTATAATATAATAGTACCTACAATCTGGGATTTACTATTAATAATGCACTTGTTATTATTTCTTTGTCGAAGGTCGAAGTTATTCATAGTGTTTTACGTTGACTGACGTCAAAAAGTGCATGTCACTTCTTTTGATACAGGTCGTCTGAAATTCCAACGTTAAATTGCAAATTTTAGCACAGTAAGATCATAGTTAAGTTTGTCCAAAAATGTTCTTTCCGATTGGTTGGTTTACTGAAAGGTTAAGAGGTTACCTTCCACCTATTAGCCATTTCATTCATTCCACCTGTTAGCCTTCAAAGGAAGAGTAAACATGGCAGGCATCTTCTGGTTCCATCATAGACCTCATCCATCGCTTTCCATCAGGCAAGATCGAGGTCAAGAGCAGATTCATTAGGCATTTAAAAAAAGATCAACATTAATATGACATGTGTAGTATTAAATAGTGCAATAAACACCTCGCACGGCTTACGTCTGAACGAACACTTAAAATCTTAAAGTGCGGTCGCTAAAGACGAATCCACATTTGCGCACGCGCACGAACAGTGCGGTTCGCTTGGATCTTAGGAATATGGTATGGACTCCTTTGGACATGTTCGCGAGCGGTTAGCGAGTAGTTCGCGTGCAACTTAAATGTCCTCTCGTGGACACGAAGAAAACGGTGTGCATCTAGGACCATAGTATGGACACCTTCACTCACGGTTCGTGCTCGTGAGCTTTCAATTACGTAGGTGTAGATGCACGCGAACCGTTCGCAACATGCGCGCGCGTGTAGAATGTGACGCGTCCATAGCCAATCGAGGCGCCTAGCGTGCACGGCTCGTGCGCGTGCGCTGGTGTGGACCCGCCTTAGAACTCTCGAAGTTCATAAGTGACATGAATTTTGGCTTTTCCCTAGTTCACCCACGTTCATTGCGTTATTATCGTTGAGCAGACGAATTTAAAAAAAACTTATGAAGCAATGGATTAGCAATTAATTTTTTTATTTATTTTGGGTAGGAAATTATTAAATAACTTCTCCCGCTCTGGGTGGGTGTTTCGTATCAGGCGGGAGGAAACGCCCGGGTATTATCACTGTGTGGATCGCCCGGAGGACACGGTGGAGCATACGGTGGAGGTCTGCCCGGCTTGGGCAGAGCATCTCCGTCCTCGTGCAGGCGATCGGTGGCGGGGATCTCTCGCGTCCGGCCCTGGTCCAGGCCATGGTACGGAGCGAGAGGGTTGCCAAGCAGTAATGCTCGCGAAGGAGAAGGGAAAGGCTAATTTCGCGACCTCACGCCCGCGTTGTGTTCCACGCGCGCCTCAAAGAGATGTCAGCAAATGAAGGGGTCCGATACGACCGATGCCTGCCGGGGTCGCGGGAAAGTCCAAAAGGGATACCGTGGCCCCTGGCAACGTACAAGCAACGGAAGGAACACGGGTGGGTTTTAGTCAGGAAGAGTCTGACACGCCCTCTCACTTCGCCCAGAGCGGGAGAAGTTATTTGATAACTTTCAATCCAAAAAAAAAAAGAAAAAAAGTTGTACCAGTGGTATACCCAGTTCGCCAGTTATGTTTAAGTCCCATGTAATAAGGAGCGAGCCTAGCCATCACACGGGTACAAATCCAGACTCCAGGCTGCTACTGAGAAATTCCTGATGGAAAACATGTAACATACTGTGTATATTGCCTCGTTGGCATAGGCTAACTGCCGAGCATGAGTCCTATATTCGATAACTGGATTGGACAAAGATTGGAAAATAGATCGGTGTCTGGATTTTTGCCTATGGCAATGGGCACCATATTTATAATCATCATTTATTGCATTCATGTAGTTTACAAGTTGTTACAAGTATATAGGTTTCATACATGAACCCTGCTAGGACACGGCAATATAAATAGTTAATTTTTGAATTGTTCTTTGTTTTTTATATTTTTATTACGGACGCTTTTAACGTGCACGTCTTTCTACATTGTTCTCACATGTATAATTTCAACATTAATGATGTAACCAATATTTTGTAACAATTTTTTGATTTAAAAGAGTGTCCGTGGAGTTTCTTGCCCGTTCTTCTCCATAGGTACCTACTAAGTTTTGGAATGGGCAACTAGCTTCATATTTCTGACTGACCGACTTTTTGAAAATTCAAAAGTGCCTGTAAATGGTTTAATTGAAATGAATGCTTTGAGTTTGAGTTTAATGTGCTATAGTGTCACAATATTAAAAACCACTGCGCTTAAACAAAAATACTAATTTTAACATGGTAACTGTCATGATATAATATAGGATAGGGTAAGAACAATTAATTAGTCATCATTTCCATTCATAAATTAAAATAAGATAAAAAATTAAATTAAAGCCATTAAAGCCACCTTTGGTGTATTATTATGTACACCTGTGCTTTCCTACTACCTTCGAGAAATAAGGCGTGATGTTATATTAGGCACGTTTCTTGAATATAAATTGTCGTTTATTATCCAAATTGTGAAGTAATTCCTTAATTCCTCACAACTTGACGTCAATGCTTGCGTCGTAGTTCCATTTCGGTGATCAAAATAATTGCGTATAATGATTACGGATTAAGTCATTTATATTTATATCTCGCCGTAACACAGTGCGACAGCTAGAAGTGAGTAATTATCAAAATATATTTGAAATCAGTAGTAAAGTTTATATTGGCTGATTTAATTTCGGCGTAGTTTATTGAATTTGATTGAAAATGGGATAAAACAGGTTTTTAGTTTTTGATGGGTTCGTCAAAATCGGCAAGCTTTTCCACGGTTCCACGAATATTGTGTCTCAAATTCAAAGCATTTATTTCACTTAAACCATTTACGGGCATTTTTGAGTTGCCAAGGAGTCGGTCAGTCAGAAATATGAAGCTAGTTGCCCATACCAAAGCGTAGTAGGTACCTATGGAGATGAACGTGCAAGAAACTCCATGGACACTCTTTAAAATTAAATTGTTACAAAAATATTTAGTTATATCATGTGTTCTAGGTATTAGTACTAGCAGTTTCTTCCTGTCTGCTAATAAAATCAAACTGAGATCATAAATCTGTCTGCCAAGCTTGGTTCTAATGGCTTCTCTGATCTTCAGGGATTCAGGAAATCGTGAAGTTTCATATAAATTTTCCGGTCCCTTTTTGTCGTAATGAAAGTCATTCTTATTTATTTGTTTTCCGAAAATATGTGTTGTTTGATATGGCAAGTAAATTTATTATAAAATGAACTGCTTAAAGATATTGGAGCCCAAAGTTGATATGGAGTTTTTTTATTCAAGATGATTGTGTTTCTTTCCTATAAGCTAAGCTAAGGGAGTGAGTCTGGGATATTTTTCGACGGTATGTGAAGCCAAATCAGAAGCCGATGGGTAGTATAAAAACTCTGACACCAGGTTAGTCACTAACCACACGTAAAATAATGAAGGGAGTGCTTGCATAAGATCAAAATCGCCATAAAAACGGTACGCATATACTTACCTAATAATAGATTATTATCTACCACTAGTATGTGCTTAGTGACTAAATCCATCTGATAAAACAATTAAAAAAAGTACAATATGCATATTTGCCTGATCATGGCGCTCAATTTGTCATGACCGACCGCCATGACATTGACTTCTACGCAGGCTAGTTTTTTGTCTAACTATGATATAAATATCTGGTTTTTTGTCTAGGAGTTAAGCGCCAGATTAAAGTGGTTGGTTCCGGGTTTTGCTTACATGTGTCATGTTAGGTATTTAAGTGGAAAAAATTATGAGATTGTTTTAACACCTTTTTTGGAGTCTTTTGTTATAAGGTTAGATCGTGAATCGTGAGGTCCTGGGTTTTAATCTTTGGTTAGGGATATTGTTTTTGTTCTGGCTAGTGGGTGATCTGGGTAACTTCGCGGACTTCTGGCTCATCATGTTTTAGGTCAAAGTACACATATCAACTCGGAAAGGGATCGTCACCGAATCGCCGCGGTTCGTGAGCTTTCGTGAGCTTGTCCCGAGGCGAGCCGATTACGTTACGATTCATTCAAAGAATACTGAATGGCTCCAGTTGATACGGTGAGGATCCCTGTCCGAGTTGATATGTCTGCTATTTCCTTTAAAGTGTGAGTACTATCACGTACGTCTATCACCCACTTTACACAGATTTTCTTTTACCAATAATAATAAAATTGTGCTAATTATTTCAATTCTTCACTTAAAAATTAAGGCCTGGATTGAAGTTTCCTTATATTCGTTACCCATATTTGCAACACTGAATTTTAACACAAATTTCAAGACGATTCCTTGAAGTAGTACAGTGGTGCGCCAAAATATCCATATTTCTTATAGTACCTAACACACAATGGAAAACATGTGGACGTTTAGTGGACGTTTACGGTCTCACTACAAAATGATGATTTCAAGAATTGCCCAATAATTACGAACAAAATTACGGGGAAAATATATGAGCAATACATAACTGAGAAGTTTGAAACAATGCCAACTGCGAAAAGTGTTCTACCAGGATAAATTGGCAGATCACGGCGGCGCCACTTGCAAAGATGAACTCTAAATTCCAGTACAATTTAATTTAATTCCTTTTTTACCGTATGCCAGGATATGTTGGTAGCTCCGTACGGGAGTATTGCATAAAGATTATTCACGTTATACCTTTGTGTGGTAAGCAGAACCGCAAGTGAGGACATTTTATAGAGTTAATAGACAAATTGGTTCTTATAAAACATCGTGATTTCTTCTATAAAAGACCTTCCTTGGTTTGAGATGTGCTCGTATGTATTTCTTGTTATCATAAGTTCATTTATTGCCTGGAAAATATATATTTTCCAATAAAGAATCACACATTTGCATAATACAAATTTATTAATGATAATATATTTATACCAATACAAATCAATGTCAATATAAACAGAGAAAAAAAGACTATCTATGATATAAATAATAAATAAATAAATAAAATCTTTATTTATCCAAAAAACATACAGAGTTTTAAATACAGTGATATGTGGTTTAAAAATATATTTATTGTTTATGTTGCAAATTCTGTACAAGAATACTACTCTACCTCTTAAACTAGGGTATACCTGTATTTTAAGAGGCAGTTTTAGTTTACGGTCAAGGTTTACAATGATAAACAAAAACTTATCGCAAGTGGACTGTGTCATTCTACTGTATGGTACACAAAAAAAAAAAAAAAAAATTGAAACAGAGTAAAATTGTATGTATAAGTGTGTGTGTGTTTGTGTGCGTGTGTGTGTGTGTGTGTGTGTGTGTGTGAGTGTATTATACAAGATAGATAAGTAAAGTAATCTAATCTATGTAAGTAAGTTTGTGCAAAAACTTTTACTCGTCCATCAAATTAAAAAAAAATGCTACCATGGATCCTCCTCTAGTAAGTGGACCTGCAATCAATGTGAACAGATCTTGTTATAACCAGCCTAATAGGCTAACGAAAAAATTATCCCTTAAATCCCGTTCTTTTGGTAGAACTATAACGGTATCTAATTCATTCTTAGTCCCAGTATTTCTATCTCAAGACGATAAATTGGCACAAATTCGATTTTTCTCTGCTCATGCACCTGGAAGATCTTGCAAGCTAAACAAATACATAATTTCCCAGAAATCGAACACACTGCATTTAATATCAACTAATTTTACTCTATTAACCTTTGGGGAAGGCCCACGTTCAATGTCAATTTTCAACCGCAACCAATGACAATTCTATCAGAAATTTCCTAGGAACTCGACTCATTTCCTGAATCATATGAGATAATATGCCAATTATAGATCCATGTTACTCGTACAGTATTATATCAGTTTTGAGAGTACGCCAGACATTTATGCCCGTTTTCGCTAACACTAAGCGACTCCTAAATGAATGCCTTGTGCATTGTTGGATTTTCAACTTTTGGCAATGATGTGAGCGTTGAAAATCTAATAGCGCATTTTATTCATTTAAGTGTCGCCTAGTAACAAAAACAGGCATTCGTTTTCATATAGTATCGGTGCCAATTTTAATGATAGCTGTATATTGGTGTTGATTGAATGTAGCCAGAGGGAAAGTTTCTTATGAAATGTTTGTTTATATACGATCATGTGTACCATCGAATAACTCCATATCTATACATCGTAAGGACTATTTCTGCTTGCAGCGCTCGGCGGCTATAGAACCGGTACCCTAATTACCTAATACACGATCGATCGGAATTTGAATCGTTTTGAAACAAATTGCTAATCCATTGCTTCTTATGTTCGAAAAAAAATCTGCTTAACAACGTAAATAACGCAATGAATGTTGTTGAAACAAAATGAAACAAATTTGTCGTAATCGTTTACGAAAATGTGTTGCGTAATTAGATAGCGGGGCGGTAACAGATGTGGTCATCGTGTTTGGGGGTTTTGTTTTCAAATTGCTTAAATATGAAGTTTTTCGATAGTACCTATGGATAATCTTTCAATGTATAAGAAGATATTAGGATTTCGTTTATATGTGAGCGATCTGGGCTGGCATCATAATCATCAATAAAATCAAACTTGAGTAACTATCCCGTACTTACTCAAGTTTGATTTTATTGATCTAATCTGGGTAACGCGCTTAGTTAAGGCGACGACAACTGACTTTTAATGATTTTATACTGAAGATCACGTCTAAACGAGTAGTGATAATGATTTAATAAAAATATATGTTAAATAAGAGTATTTTTTAAATAATTTAATGTATGAATATTTTAGATTATATTTATATTACATAGTGAAATTAATTTGTAAAGTTATGTCTAACGCAGATAAAAAACTGAGAATCACGCAAAGACTATCAAGCGTATTTTTCTGGAATCTTCACCATTTTAAAGATAGTTTAATTATTAATCTTTGAGTATACCTGTTTTATTAAAATACCTTTTGTTTTATGTATAATAAATTTATAATGCGTCCAATTTGGGACAGCGCTCCTTGATGGGTGAGTCCTATACGACGTACGACGAGTTACGTGAGCTCAGTATAGAACACACAAGCTAACCACTCAAGGTCACTGGCATATATCTGCGTCTTAACTATTACATTTTTATTATTCTATTTTTTCATTTTTAATAAACGTTGGTAAGCAGTTCGCATTTGACACTAAACATCTAATCAAAAGAACTCTTCACCATCAACGCAATTAAAAAGCGAATCCTAAAGTCTATAAGCAATGCCTAGATTTACTGCAAATAAGCTAATGCTTATTTGCAGTAAATCTAATCCCAGTAATCCCATGCACATTATTAACCGACTTCAAAGGAAGGAAAGGTTATGTATTCGACGCAGTTTTTTTTCGACCCAAACAAAGAAGTGTCAATTGTGTCGCGCGTCGTAGTTAGTATTCGAAACATCTTTCTTTTCTTTATTTCCTTGCTCATAAATACTTCACGTGCATTGTTTCATGTGAGATTACAAACAATGACATTCTAGTAATTTGTAACTTTCCCTTCATCAAACACTTTCAATTATCTAAGGATATTCCTAATACATTGCTTCATATGATCGAAAAAATTGTCTGCTCAACAACGAAAATAACGCAATGAATGTTGTTGAACTGTCAAAATGAAACCCATTGCTACTATTAGTGTGTTACCTACGCAATTACCCCGCTGATTACATTGTTTAAGTATTACCAAGTCTTACCAACCACGTGGTAGGATCTTTCGAACCCGTCGAGTCGGGTTATCCCGTAACGCGTGCGTTTGCGTGTGCGCAACAAGAAAGCAAAAACAGATTGTTTTGTTCAATCTGTTTTGTTTCTTTGTTTTGTTGTAGTTTACTGCTGTACTGATTTTAACAAAATGAGGTATGGGGGCTATCAAGGGGTATCGTGTTACCCAGTAACTGGGTTGTGGAGGTGAGATAGGCAGTCGCTCCATGTAAAATACTGGTATTCAGCTGCATCCGGTGAGACTGGAAGCCGACCCCAATATAGTTGGGATAAGGTTAGACAGATTGAATGTGGTTTTAGTCATATTAGTGACGTCGAAGTACCTTTTATTAGTACCTATATTTATCAACATATTTTCCTCAATCGCTACTTATAGATAAAGTGATAATGGCCTATTTTTCATAGCTTTCTCAGAAAAGAAATTCATTTCAATTTTTAGTTGTATTTAGATAAGAATTTGATTGAGGAGTTCGTGGCTAAGTAATAACTGCCGCACGGGTCGATCCATCAGGTTAAGCAACGCTTGCCGGGGTTGGTCTGTGGATGGATGGGTGACCATCTTTACATAGCTAGACTCCTCCGTGCCTCGGACAGCACGTTAAGCCGTTGGTCCCGGCTGTCGTTAGTTGACCTTTGACAGTCGTTACGGGTTGTCAAAAGCCCGAAAGTCTGACAACCAGTCTTATCAAGGGGTATCGTATTACCCAGTTACTGGGTTGTGGAGGTCAGATAGGCAGTCGGTCCATGTAAAATACTGGTACTCAGTTGCGTCCGGTTAGACTGGAAGCCAACCCCAATATAGTTAAAAAGCTAGGCAGATTGATTTTTAGATTAGAATTTAATTGGCACCTAATAGGATTATCAGTAGTTTTTCCTCTTGGACTAAAATAAATGGAAATTGATAACCACGCAGGTGTGATTTATTCCAAACATAACTTATATTCATCTTGTATTTCCCGAAGGGCTAAACAGAGGTGCAAATAGTACGCCCACAATTTGTTAAGGTGAATATACACTAGAGCATTTTGTCGAGCATTGACATTTAATGTAACGTTCTTACGAATGGTACAATACAAGCAAAAGCTCGATTTAAAAAAACATTACCTTAGAATGCTCGCCGCTGCTCAATAACTTTTGCTCGACCCTGGAAAAAACACTCCTGAGGTTGGCGCGACAGCCAGGCGCGACGCGACTGTGGTGGAACGATTTGTGTGAGAACTTCATGGAAATTGTTCTATCGGAGTCGTGTCGCGTCTGTCTGTTATCCTTGGTTCTCAGATTCACCAGAACACACTTATTCCCAGACCTAGTAGGAGACCAATCAGGTCAAGTCCAAGTATCCAACTATCTAATAGTTACCATGCGTTTAGCTGCGTATAAAAAAAGAAAAAAGTGAGAATAGTGATAAAAAAAAAAAAAAAAAAATTACGTCATGCTGTTTAATGTGACCATTTAAGTAAAAAAAAACACTATTTTTTGAGACTGAATACTTGAAAAAGTGGTTGTTTTTATTATTATCTTAATTTTATGCTAACGACGTGACGACCTGATGTAGGTATAGGCTGTATTTACTTTTAAAAGACAAAAGAAATAATTGCTGAACAAAGAAAAAAATATAAATGCTAAGTAAGGGTTAAAAGGTGTCATTAAAATAGATGGACAAACTTTTAGAAATCATTCAGACCACCAAAATAACGACAATGGTAATAAAAAATATAAGAAAAACGCGTTAGATACTTACAAGAAAAATAAATACACTAAAAATGTTGGTTACCCAATGCCATTTATTATTTTAGGTCAAAATTAAATCACTTTAATCAGTTTTTTTTTTGCTTGGATATCTTTGGTTAGACGTACTGAACGCTGTGTTAAAAAGTGTCCATCTATTTTAATGGGACCTTATAAATATAAAACATTGTGTATAAAAAGGACTCACTAAAAATGGTGTGAAATAGGCAACCACTTATTTTAAAGGTAATTTTGCAAGAAAAAATCTTTAAATTGACCTTCTATCATAGACGACGGTGTATTCCAAAAAAAAAAACTACCAAATTCTGAAAGACACAGACAAAACATCTTCTATGCACACCAATTTGCATTGCACCCCACCCACTCTTTTAAAACCATAACAATTCAGAATCACCGTACCGCATCCTAATCACCGCACAAACATCGTCGCGTGCGCCGGCCACGTGCACACAGACGTGACCGTTACGCAACGAACACGTGACTGTTACGCAACGGCCAAGGTCGAATTACGTAACACAAGTCTATGGACTAAACTATTATCTAGCGTTCTAGCCACCTAGGTATGTCGTGTGAATCGAGTCGAGTAGTCACGTTTTGTAGGTTGGAAATTGTTCTTTTGTTTATGGGGTGAATTGTGCTAGTATTTTGATAGTACATAATTTTTATTTACATACAAGAATAAAAGAACATTTTACTCACAACTGAACTCATGCCTTTGTTTTATAGAAGAAGACAGAAACTATATAAGTTTACCTTACTTACTAAATATATTTTGTATATTATGTATAAAATAGTCTAATAGCACGGTGATAGCAATGGTGACCCTGTGGTGACGGCTGCGACTTACGAGTTAGAGATCCTTTTTGGACTTTCCCGCGACCCCGGCAGGCTTCGGTCCTAGCGGACTCGGGCCTCTCCTTATCGGACGGTGAGCTACCCATTGCTCAAGCCCGCACCTACGGTGGCCGGTAATTGGCCTGCGATTTCCGACGCCCAGGGCGTCTCCTGCGGCGGCTAGGGGCGTGAGGGCGCGAAATTTGCTCCCATGTCCTCTCACTCCGTACCATGGCCTGGACCAGGGCCGGACGCGAGAGATCACCGCCACCAAACGCCTCCACGAGGACATGGCGATGTTCCACCCAAGCCGGGCAGACATTCACCGTATGCTCCACCATGTCCTCCGGGCGATCCACACAATGGTGACACCCGGGCGTTTCCTCCCGCCTTATCCGGAATAGGAACCTTCCGCCTGACGCAGGTCACTGTAAGGACGCCGTGGCGCCTCTCTAGCCACTCCTCAAATAGGGGATTTATCGACACAATTGTGGTGTTCTCTAGGTTCGAACCCTGACTGGCGCTTTACATGTTAATTATTTTGTGTAAATTATTTTATCACCACTGCTCTCAAAACTGTCTCAGGCTTCAAGGCTTTATACCAAAATGGCTTCTGTGCACTCTCAGTAAGAGCCTCTCTTAGGCGCGAGATATACACAAGTGTAGAGACGCGGGCGCCTGGACAGTATGGCGCGGGCGTTGCGCCCCCCGTTTCATATTTCATACAAAATGCATAGGAACGACGTGGCGCGGAACATACACACATCGTCCGCGCTGCACCGTCGCACTGTGGATACAATCTGGTAGGCAAATGATATTTTTTTGTAAAAAAAAACCAATGCTTATATCTCCGAAACGGAGAGAAATGCCGTTATATCCTTGCACATGGTGATGTAACTCTTTATTTATGATTTTTTGACATATTTCATATCAACGAGTTTTTTTTTAAACCCCCCGCGCATTTGCGCGGCGGGTGTGGCGGGTGTGGCGGTTGTGGCGGGTGTGGCGGGTGTGGCGGGTGTGGCGGGTGTGGCGGGTGTGGCGGGTGTGGCGGGTTTTTATAATGAGGTTTAGTGCGTTTTTTTTTAACGGCCAGTTTTTCGTATGTTCGATGGGGCCGAGAGGAGTGGCAATCGCATACCGAAAGACGTAGCATTTGACAGCCTCCCACGAGGTGGACCGATGACCCTGCAATGGCCGCTGGAATCCGCTGGATGTGAGAAGCACAGAATTGGTCGATGTGGCGACAATGTCTGTAGTAGTATTAAAAAACTGCTGAGATTTCAAGACTCCAATAAAGCTGAATATAAGAATTTGTTGCGAGCAACAGTAACTAGCTGAACTAAACCTTTTTTTTTAACTGTCAAGCTCAATAAGCTAAAACTTATGTAATAAATAAACTTTTTATTTCATAAAAAACGTTAAGTGCTATGATAAAACAATATTATACAAAAGTTTTAGCATCTGGAGTCGGACTACAAGGAACCTGTATTTCGGCTAACAGCGCCAATCCATTGAGACTATGAATCCATAATATGTATCGAAACAAAGTTTCTATCATAGTTGCTATTGAAAGCATACAGAAAATGTGGTTGGTATAGGGTTATACCAACCCCACCTTATATAAGAAAGTCTTTGAAACATCACCTTTCAATTTAAAAGACGAAATTTTCATACAGTAACCCAAGTAACAACGACGCTTTACAAACTGCGCCCAGACAAATTCTATTTGAATTTTTTGTTGTATAAGAAACTTTTGGGGTTTCATTTCCAAAACTTTAAGGGAATGTGACTTGACGTCACGTGGCTTAGAAAAAATCTCTGAATACTTACATAAACCTTGGTTGAAAAGGCTATAGAAGAAAAGTTGGCAAAATTTCCAAGTAAAAATAATAACCCATGAAAAGATGGGAAACCATACAATTTTGTGCTGTTCGGTAACTTTCGATCCCTTGGAAATGTCTCGTGAATTGTGAATTGCGAAGTAAAAGTCGCAAGGTTTTGAACTAAAAGTCTGGGCTACAAATAGATTAACACTACCCCTTTTTCCTAAAGTGCTGTAACAGGCATTAGGGCGTTTGTGTACGTCTAAACCGGAACGTAATTCCGGTAATACTGTTATACAATTCTTGTAGGTCTTATATCGGGTTGTCCCAAAAGCTATAGGGAATTAATATTAATATTGGCAGTCGTTCCCTATAAAATACTCGTATTCAACTCCATTCGGTTAGGCGGGAAGCCGACAGACGAAGGCTAGGTAGATTATATTGATGACCTACTCAGCTATAATGTTCGCGGGACTGATTGTCCAAGATGCACTGGCAGTGGGTGAGTCTGCCATGAAGACTTTTCTGCTTCAGCTTGGTGCTATGTAAAGTATACACTTTACGTTTTTTTTAAGAGCTGATAAAAATTACAATTAATAAAAAAATTATAAGTTTCATTTTTTTCATTTAATTTGAGGATGTTAGGCTCTAGAGTTTTTAAAGATGTTTTCTTGATCTTTTGGTTTTCTACAAGAGACTTTTTCAGATATAATTAAAACACTATACAAAAAAAATATATAAGAAAACATAATATTTTTCTTCTTATACCCTACTTAATACTCTTTGTTTTGCTGCATTATACGACTGTATGTCGAACATTGCAATTTAAACCATAAGCCATTGATATAAAAATTACATAATTCGCAACTTCTGTATCACAATTCTAAGACGCAGCCCTGAATCCAAAATGCGGTAATAGCGGTAAGGGCTCACCATCGAGGGCGTATCAAACGACGCACGTCATCCAACTAAAAGTTGGTGCATAACATTTTATGCGTTCATATATATATGATGTAATTTGTTCATAAGTATTATATATTCGTCATGATCGAGCCTTCTGTCTCGTGCGTATTTTTTCGGTTGGTTTATGATCTAACTTGTTACTTTGGATTAAGTTGGTTTGATTTTTATATAAGCGCTGGAATCTTTGGGATTGGTGGCTTGTGGATACATTCTTTTGGTAGAGCGATTCAAGGTTTTGAAGTTATTATCAGGGTGTTTTTAGAGGCATGAGGAACTGCGTGTACAGTTCACTCATCCTCCATAGAAAAGGAAGAATCCTCCGACCAGACGGGTGTTGTGTCTGGTGGGCTACTGCCCGATGACCGTTGTCGTATATATTATGCCAGTCGCGCGGTGAATTCTGCTTGCGCGATGCTGTATTTTCTATGACGTCTGTAATCTCTACGAAATTTTGACATCTATATACATATTAAAAGTTAAAGTCTCTTTTCGTGTTTGTATGTATGTCCGCGTGGTTCTTCTAAACCACGCAACAGATTTTGATGAGGTTTTCACCACCGTAAAGATAGGCAACTAGCTTCATATTTCTGACTGACCGACTCCTTGACAATTCAAAAGTAAATAAATGCTTTGAGTTTGAGTTTAGATTTTTTTTTCGGGAATGTTTATGGGTATAAAGTATAATAAGTTAATATTAAAGTTACGTCAAACTAAGAAATCTCGATGTTTTGTCAAGTCGTAAAAACAGTGTGAAGCAGGAGCGGGCCGCTAGTATTTAATATTCTTGAAATATTTAACATGCCTTAGACATATAACCGTAACAGACGTTGTAACACTTTAAAATCATTGATAACGCAACTAGGTGTAAAAATAATCTATGATACCTACTATCTGTTAGATTAACCTAGTATTACATCATTCTAGATAAATTGTCTGTTAGATAGAACAAAATGGCGTCAGTTAAATTACAACATTTTTTCTTGTAAGCTCAGGTACGTACGAGCGCTTTTTTAATCGCTGCGAGATTTTTCCGTACCCTGGATTTTCAACGCTCTGCTTAGCGCCGAGAGTTGATAAATCCAACAGTGTGTTTTCTTGACGCGCTGGGATGCGTTCTGTTGGATTCTCAATCTTCGACTCAGTACCAAGAGTTGAAAACCCAGTGCGCGTAAAAAAGCGTTCGTGTCAACTTGGGCAAATTTTACCTTTTCGTAAGACATTATCTTTTTAGCACATCATTTGTGACAATTAAGTTTTTACCTTCGATTATGTAAAATGATTAATGTCATCGTTAATTTGTAGCTGTTGCATTAAGATGGTTTTTTTTTCTTTTTTTTTTTTTGGGTGTGAAATTATCAAATAACTTCTCCCGCTCTGGGTGGAGCGGGAGGGCGTGTCAGACTCTTACTGACTAAAACCCACCCGTGTTCCTTCCGTTGCCTGTACATTGCCAGGGGCCACGGTATCCATTTCGGACTTTCCCGCAACCCCGGCAGGCATCGGTTCTATCGGACCCGTTCACTTGCTGACATCTCTTTGAGGCGCGCGTGGAACACAACGCGCCGTCGACCCGGGCCTGGTCCTTATCGGACGGCGAGCTACCCATTGCTCACCGTCCGCAAGCCCGCGCCTACGGTGGATTAAGGCTTTACCCACCAACCTACTTTAGGAATATGAAAATTATTATGGTTGTTATAACATTGTTACACCAACGTTAAGAACGCCGAATAATATTGTATGCCATTTGTGCTAATTTCATGGATAAGAAAACAAAATGGCTGTGAACTATTCGGGTTTATTTATTCGTTATATAATATACCTACATAGAATAGAGTACAACTTTATTTCCAAACTAGCTGTGCGGTTTCACCCGCATAAGTCTCGATCTCGTGTGAATATCGGGATAAAAGGTCCTCTAAGAAAATCCTATGTCTTAACCTAGATCATGGTCTACCCACGTGCCAAATTTCATCCAAATCCGTTCAGCCGTTTTAGCGTAAAAGTTACAAACAAACAAATAAGCAAATTCACTTTCGCATTTATTATATTAGTTGGAAATGTTAGGATTTACACACAAGGGGGTAATTTAGCTTTGCGGGAAAGTCCGAAAGGGATACCGTGGCCCCTGGCAACGTACAGGCAACGGAAGGAACACGGGTGGGTTTTAGTCAGTAAGAGTCTGACACTCCCTCCCGCTCCACCCAGAGCGGGAGAAGTTATTTGATTTTTTTTTTAATTTTTACTAATTTCCCACCCGAAAAAAAAAGGGGTAAGTTAGCTCTATGACAATATTGTTATGTTTTTAATTGTACAAATCACTGATTATTTTACCTCTGGCACCCAAGCCAAGATTAAACTTGTGTTATTTGTGCCAGGGCTGGGCTCTCTCTATTAATTTATTTTTCCTATTTATACAAACAAGTTACATTGGGTTAGTAGCTATCGTTTGAGTACAAAAATTAAAGATGAAGTGAAAATGTATAGCCTCTCTCTAGCGTGAATTTGGGTGTGAAAGTGTGTGTGTCCTGTTTGTGTGTGTGGTGTATGTTTGATTATAAGTGGAAAACTTTTTACTTTCACAAAATATGAGAGACATAAAAAAAAATTGAAAATATTTTATTTCACATAAACCTACAAGGGCACTTATGAAACGTTAGAAGCTAGGTGCACGGTTCCAATTGGTCGTTTCCTATGGAGAAGAGCCGGCAAGAAACTCCACGGTTACTCTTTTAAAAGTAAATGGTATTTACAATGTTTTCAAATTTCAGAGTTAATAGATATGAGAAGACAGTGTAGGCCTATCAACAAGTACCAGGCAGATAGAGTAGGCAAAGAGTATTAGCGTAAGTCTTTACAGCTTGGCCTAGGAAACCTCATCCTAATCCGTCGCCCCCTACTTAGGACCCGAGATGGTGGCGCGTAGTGTTCCACGCGCGCCTCTCTATGACGTAAGGGGGGAGTTTAACACCTCACTCCCCCCTAACTCGAGGTGGCCCGCAGAGGCGGGCCGGCACTAGCCGGGGATCGCGGATGTCGCATTAGATCCCGTGATCCCTGGTGCAAGTGTGAGACGGAACACCGGGGTGGTTTTAGTCAGTAAGAGTCTGACAGACCCCTCCGCCCTCCCCAGGGCGGAGGACATCCATGAGGATTTCCCCCCGAAAAAAAAAAAAAAAAAAAGGAAACCTCATCCTTTAGTAAAATTGCCTTGAGTATAAAAGGACCAATTTATTTTATTTAACACCCAATGTTGCAACTAGGTATTAAATAAAATAAATAGGTACCTAACGCTACAACTGAAGGGCTCACGCTTAGCGAACACTAGACCAATGAGGCACCTTTTTATAGCATAATAATAAGGATAAACAGCTTATAAGGATCCCACTGCTGAAACAGGCCTCTTCTCAGCGAGAGAGTGTGGGCCATAATCCACCACGCGGGCCCAGTGCGGGTTGGTAGATGTCACATGTCTTCGAATTTTTGGTTCTAGGATATGCCGGTTTCCTCACGATGTTTTCCGTCACCGTTTTGAGAGCAGTGGTGGTGAAAAATTTTACACGAAATAAAGCGCCTGTGTTTGAAAGAAAGAAAGAAAGAAAAAGTATTTATTGGGACAAGCACAGGAGATCTTAATTAAACTAAACACACACTCACTAAAAATAAAAATAGAAAAAACAAACAAAGTAAAAATTAAAATAAAGCGGAAAGTCCTGTGCGAGGCCAAAAGGCTCCTATCTCAGCATGATGCTGCTGGTATTCTGATAGGGCCTGCAGTGATGTCACGGATAGAAAGATACATAAATAAATAAATACTAAATAAAAATAATTTTTATAGATGTATGAAATACCTACAATAAAAAATAAAACATAATGTATGTTTAGTGTTTGGGTTCGAACCCCACGACCTACAACTCGTCAGTCGCGGCCGTTACCACGGAGCCACCACTGCTCCACCTTTTTATAACACTTAGGAATATACACCATTTCTTGGATGATAAAACGAGCTCGTGTAGATAACAGCATTTTTGTAATCCGGTTATCTGTCTGCCTATCTCTTTAGCTGAAGTATGTAGGTCAATTAAAATTATTTGTCATGCTAGAAATATTTGCCTATGCTAAGTTTCAAGGGAGTCCCCTGAAATAGGGGATAAGAGTAGGTGTGTTGCATATCTGGCACTATTAGATCATCAATTAAATACACGTGTTTTTCTATGATAGAGCTTAACTACTTGACCACTAAGTGCCTATTGTCCAGTCCTTATGTGGAAATCGGGTCCTTATGTGGAAAACGGGTCCTTTGCTTACCAGTTACCTATAGCTTCAGGTCAATATGCCTAGCCTTTTCCCAACTATTTTGGGGTCGGCTTCCAGGCGCCAGAAGCAGCTGAATACCAGTATTTTACATGGAGCGACTTCTTATCTGACCTACACAACCCAGTAACTGGGTAATACGATACCTCTTGGTAAGACTGGTTGTCAGATTTTCGGGCTTCTGACGACCAGTAACGTCTGTTAAAGATCAATGAATGACAGCCGGGACCAACGGCTTGAAATGATAAGATATATGTGTCCAATATAAATAAACCTTTGTACGAATATTACCGAGGGACTTGTGGCTAAGTAATAATAGCCGCACGGGTCGATCGATCAGGTTAAGCTACGCTTGCTGCGGTTGGTCCGTGGATGGATCTTTACATACCGAGACGTCTCCGTGTCTCGGAAAGCACGTTAAGCGTTGGTCCCGGCTGTCATTTGTGGATCTTTGACAGTCGTTACGCATCGTCAGAAGCCCGAAAGTCTGACAACCAGTCTTACCAAGGGGTATCGTATTACACAGTAACTGGGTTGTGGAGGTCAGATAGGCAGTCGTTTCATGTAAAATATAACTGGCATTCAGCTGCATTTGGTTAGACTGGAAGCCGACCCTAATATAGTTGGGAAAAGGCTAGGCAGTTGAGTACGAATATTACCCGGTCAGCAGTTATTTTAATACACCGCAGTCTCCTTCTACAAAACCTACATTAAAACAATAGTATTACTATCCGTTGCTTGACGGTAATTAACCGCAAGACTTTGGAAAAACTTATTATCTTCAATGAGTAACTTCAATAACTTGGAGCCGACATTTTCAACCAAGCCTTTCCATATTTAGTCCTGTTCGTCTCGAAAAGGCAATTTCAGACGTCATTTGAATTTATTGTCACAGCTTATTGTAATGATTTATATATTAATAGCAGGATGTCATTAAGAGTGTCCATTATTGGTCCATTCCTGTGGTTTTTCGTTGAAAAGACATGACATATGTTTTGATCGGATCGGATGATGTTGGATCCTGACGTCATTAATGAATCGCAGGTGATTAGTGTTAAACTAATAATATTATATTATATTAAATAATAAAGCTGAAGAGTTTTTTTGAACGCGCTTATCTCTGGAACTACCAGTCGGATTTGAAAAATTCTTTTTGCATTTGAAAGCACAATTCTCGAAAGCTTTGAAAGCCTTCCTCTAGAAAGCTTATTTAACATCGCGATACGAACCTAAGGAGCCAAAAAAAAGAAAAAAGTCTGAAAAAACTCTAAGCGAAAATGAATCAACAGCACGGGTGGGCGATGCGACGCGATGCGGTGTGTCGGGGGAACAACAAATTTCATGTTACGTTAATTAAGTTTATACTTGCATGTGGGAATGAATGCAGAAGGAATAGAGCGAATGAAAGTGAAGTACTGAGTGAGTGAGAGAACGAAGGAGTCTGCGAGAACGAATATGGCTGAACTGTGTAAAGACGATATTGAAGATAGCACGTAGTCAAAATTGTTTGTGATTTAAAATAGTAAAAAATAAACGTGATCTTAAAGTAAAAGGTGATTTAATTGGTATTTGAATCCCAAATACTACACAAATAACGAACTTTAATTAAGTTTCTTTGTTGGTTTTTAGATTTATTTTTGGTCTTCTGCACAAAAAAAAGCAAATTATTAAAAAAAACATAAAATACACACGTATGTACTAAGTAGCTAAAACCCTCGTATTATTATAGAAAAAATATTAGGGACACAAGGACCAGGATATTTGAACGGAGTTGATGTTGCTTTTGGTGCTAATGTTACATCGGAAAGTAATTGCTAGTTTGTGAAAATTTTACTGATTTATTGATTCTCACAGTCTGTATATTTGAAGGTTGACTGGTAGAAAATGCCTATGGCATTAAGTCCGCCTCTGTACATTTGTGTGCTTGAAGTATTAAAAAAAATAAAAAAAAATTACAATAATTCAATTCAGTTATTAAAAAAATCTAAGAATGCAATATAAACTGTTGACTACTTATTTTCACGGAATCTAAGCAGGTAATTTTGTTAAAAAAATATAAAGAAAAATATCAAGACTGTCATAGTGAAATTAATACGTGATCAGTATTTATTATTTAGAAGAAGTGTATTTATTTTCTACATCATAGAACTTTTCCTACAAACTGTACCCTTGCAGCTGATAGGCATATAAAAAAGCGGGCGAATTCTAACTAAGGATAAGTACGAACGAAGCCAGATTATCTAGGTTACGGAGCGAGAGGGCATGGGAGGCCGTCACCTCCTTCTGCGAAGCAGTAATGCTCGCGAAGGAGGAGGCATAACGCGTGAGGGAGAGGTAAATTTCGCGCCCTCACGCCCCTAGCCGTCGCAGGAGACGCCCTGGGCGTCGGGAATCGCAGGCCGATTCTCGGCCACCGTAGGCGCGGGCTTGCGGACAGTGAGCAATGGGTAGCTCGCCGTCCGATAAGGACCAGGCCCGGGTTGTGTTCCACGCGCGCCTCAAAGAGATGTCAGCAAGTGAAGGGGTCCGATAGGACCGATGCCTGCCGGGGTTGCGGGAAAGTCCGAAAGGGATACCGTAGCCCCTGGCAACGGTAGGAACACGGGTGGGTTTTAGTCAGTAAGAGTCTGACACGCCCTCCAGCTCCACCCAGAGCGGGAGAAGTTATTTGATAATTTCCCACCCAAAAAAAAAAAAGATTATCTAGGTTATAAGCAGTGTAAAACAAAGTCACTTTGCGTGTGCCTGTGTGACCGCTTAGATCTTCTACAATAGTTTGTGATTCGTTTGTGATAATGGTTGAAGCGGTTTTCACTATCATTTAGCAATTATTCCGGTACCAAAAGGATAAAATATATAATCTCAAGCCTGAAAAACTACAAGAGAACCTGTTTAACTGTTATGTCGGTTACAAAGAGAGGTGTGTAACTCCCGAATATCTAAATTACTTACGACACATTTATTATATAGCTCAACGTTTTCCCTATTTCGTAACACCGACCAATTTACATAACAAATAAAACCAACACACCATAAAAATTCCGTGAAATTTTACCTTTAAACCCACTTCACTATGCATTACGTTACGAGGAAGAGAATTGAATTCAATTTTCACGAAAAACCGGCAATGAACTCAAAACATTGACTAGATCAATAACTACGAACTATGAGAACATGTCAATAGTATTAAAAATTACGTAATAAAATACAGAATAGGCTCTATTCACGTGTTTTAGCCACGTGACTGAAATCACGTTGTGCCAATGATATTGTTACATTTGTCACAATTGTGGGCCGATTTACTTGTTTTAACATTGTTTTGTAAAGAAGTCTTGTTCTCTCTCGTGTTTGTTAATAATAGAGACTGTATTAATTATGTTATCAATTAACTTTATAAGCACGTGAATATTGGGCCTTCGGTACACGTGATTTCTGTATCAAACTCACTCAAAGCATTTATTTCAATTAAACCATTTACAGGCACTTTTGAATTGTCAAGCCCATTCCAAAGCGTAGTAGGTACCTTTGGAGAAGAACGGGCAAGAAACTCCACGGACACTCTTTTAAATAAAAAAAATGATACAAAATATTGGTTACATCATTCATGTTGAAATTATGCATGTGAGAACGATGCAAAACATAAAAGCGTCCGTTAGAAATAAAAATAAAAATTAAATTAAAATTGCCGTGGCAGGTAAGAGATGACCAGTCCCTACTGACGGCGCCCGTTCACGAACATGACGTATGAATTAGCACCATTCACTCAACCATTTTGAAGGGAGCTAAATGATCCAACACACGCGCCACCGTCAGCGAGACATTAGAGTGAGCATGACATACTCTCAGCCGCCAGGGCACATTCAAGTCAATGAAAGACATACCCAGTACCTAAATGGTAGCTTTATAGTCGGTACATAGTACACACATGTGCTATGCAATTAAACAATGCTAAGAGATTGAATTTATACAATTCAAAGATAGTTTTTAAAATCTTCAGCAGCTCCAACGGTATTTCCAAATGCTAATCAATTAGTTTATGCTTGTGGAGCAGGACCAGCTGGCGTCTGTACAATTACAGGTGGTAAATAAAATAAATAATAATAGAAACAATTATGGACCCTGTCGGGCACAGCACATTTTTAAATAGGTGGAGAGAGGAAGAGCGCTTTATTAAATTTCCTTGTTACTAAGTTAGAATTATTTTATATCCTATTACTTATGTTTCTATTGGATCACTTATACTATTAATATTCAGCCAGTGGTCAGTGAAGCGACGCATTACCGCCGAGTCCATTCTGTCCGCTATCATTTTCAGGATGCTCTTACGGCTCTCCTTGATACTGTGCACCACAGACATCGTTTTCTTACGCCTAATTGCATAGAAATCATCTATGTACAGACGCCAGCACATCAACCTACTACAATCTGTCAAATTTCTTTAATAGATTTTTAACTTTATCACTAAATCACAAGGTTCAAAGTTGATTGGGAAAATTTGACAGTTTCGGGTAGGTTGACCTACTGGCGTCTGTACGTTCTTTTGGATCGTAGTTTGATGTTAAAAAACCTTCTTCAACAATTGAGCTATTAAATGCAAAAATATTGTTTGAAATACGACTTGAAGTTCCAGAGATTAGCGCAAACAAACAAACAAACTCTTCAGCTTTATTATATTAGCATATTTATAGATAATCCCCGGATTTCTAAGTCATGTTTTATTTTTGATTATTTTGGAAGCAGATCCTACACATTTGGTTCATTTTTCTGTGACTCAAAGCTACTGGTATTTTAAATGGTATACCGCCGTTTACCCGAATTTTATTTGCCTTAATATCATTTGCCATAATAGTCAACAGCCATAATATCATACGACATAATACTCATTTGCCCTACTCTCATTTGCCATATTAGTCACGTGCCAGAATCATTGTTTCCCATAAAGTCACTTACCATAACATCATTTGTCATAATCATTGTAAGCCCTAATTATCACATGCCCTAATTATCACGTGCCATAATTATGATATGCCATAACATAATTTGCCATCGACATCGGGTGTGTAACGGTTGTTTATATCAAGAGAAATTGGATGCAATTGGGACTTTAGGGCACCCCGACTCGGACAGGTTAGGTTAGAAGGGGATGGCGGGGTCGTGTGAGCGAGCGAAGCGAGCGAATAGACCCCGCCATCCCCTTCGTGGTTATTTTTTTATAAACCACACAGAAGTAGGAGCCCCGCGAAGCGGGGCTCCGTCGACCTAGCCCACCATCAACCATGCACAGAAAAAAAAACCATAAATATTTGTCTAATACTTGTTATGCCATTTAAATATTATGCCATTTAAATATTATGTCTAATAATTATTATGGCACATAAAAATAAGGCAAACAATACTTATGGCATTCGTATCTTATGGTATCTAAAATTCGGGTAATTAAAAGTATGTCATATGTCTTTTAGGGCAAATGAAACATTCGGGCAAATGAAATTCGGGTAAATGAAATTCGGGAAAATGATGATTATGGCATATAATCTTCGGGCAAACAATAGACAACCATTTTAAATTACAGAAGTTTGGCGGCAACTAATATTATACATGCGAAAGTGAGTTTGTTTGCTACGATTTCACGCTAAAACGGCTGAACGGATTTGGATGACATTTGGCACATGGGTAGACCATGACCTGAGTTAGGTTATAGGATACTTTTTATCCCGTTGTTCCCACGGGATCGAGACTTATCCGGGTGAAACCGCGGGGCGCTGCTAGTCATATTATAAACGCGAAAGTTTGTGAGGATGGACGGAATTCGATGAAATTTTAATTCTATAAATAAATATTTGATACGGCCGCGTATCACAGATTTGAATTTTTGCTAGGACATGCCGGTTCCCTCACGATGTTTTCCTTCACTGTTTTGAGAGCAGTGGAGATGAAATTATTTACACAAAGTAAAGTGCCTTCCTGGGTTCGAACCCGCGACCTACAACTCGTGAGTCGGTGCCGTTACCACTGAGCCACCACTGCTCTCCCCTAGTGCATACAAATAAATGAAAATCAATCTACCTATAACTCTACACAAAAAAACGTATTTCTGTTCAAGTGTTCGGTCAAGATTTCGCCAAAACCTGAATCTATTACATAATCACATAAAATTATAATATTCATACAAGGTTAAAGTTTTTTAGTCAGACATACATAATTCATAGTCACGTGTCTATGGTACAGAGGAACTCGTAAACAATCGGTGCAGTGGAAGAAAAAATTGTGACAAAAAATATATTATTATTGTTTTAAAACGTGAGGATTATTAGGTTTAGGTGGTGAGATAATAATAGTCACAGTATAAATAACTAACAGTATTATATCTACATAGAAAACGGCCGAAACGACGTGCTTCGAAATCTCAGTGTATCAGTACGCAACAGTATCGAGTACGAGTTACGCACGGATGTGGAAGTTTTATCTACCGAGCGGTCGTAGTTAATTATTCCACGGTCACTGCCGAGATATAATACTGTTAGTTATTTATACTGTGTTGATGGGAAAAAAGGGGTGATTTATGACAGTCAATTAACATTTAAATTAAAATGTGAAAAATTCGGGCATTTGGACAGGTTTTCAGGCAACCGAGGTAAGGTTTGAAACTCAAATCGAGAGCGAACCGAGGAAAAAATACCAAGAAGTTGAAAACGAATCAACTATCCCTAGAAATATGCACATGAGTACAAACAAATCACATGACATAACACAATCTCAAATTCCTTTCCACTGCGTTGCAAATTAACCAAACCCCCACAAAATTTACAACATACCATCTCAAATTACGGACCGTATTATAATCAAGTGTAACGTAATAAGTATTTAACGAATTACACTTAAGTGGATTACTAGTCACGTGAAGCGGTGGTGTGGTGACCTTGGCCGCCACTGTATCACGTTCTCGCATACTTCTGTCCTGCAACTATGTTACACTGGCGTGCAATGGAATGGCACGTTTTTGTTTGAAATTGGAATTATTGATAACAGTGTTATGTGGTGTGGAAGTTATGTTGGCTGCATTGTTTTTGTGAAGGTTATAATTCTTTTTTGTATGTTGGTAGTGGTTAACGACATACATTTGTTGTATGATGTAATAATATTAGGATGTGGCGTTTAGTTTCTGCATACTCCATAGGAAAAAGGAGTAAACTTTTACCTATTTTTTATTATTACAAGCTAAATTTACATAAATTTCCGGTTTATTTTGTTATGAAAACTGTATGCACATACATAGGTACAGAATAATTTATTCAAGTTACAATCTAGCGCTGATAAGTCATTTAAATATAATTTAAACTGCTTAGTAACTATACAATTAAGAAATCATCCAATAACGGCTTTTTATTTCACTTTTGTGGAGTTTCTTGCCCATTCTTCTCCATACGAAAACTACCTTTTGGAAGGGGCAACTAGAATCAATTAATTTTTTTTGTAAATTTTTGACTTTCAAAAGTGCCTTATACGGGCCTATTTGAAATAAATGATTTGACTTTGACTTTGACTTTGACTTGACTTGACTTTGACTTTATGTTAAGGGGAAGACACTTGATTCACGTGTTCTTTGTTATAGTCAGCGTGTTAATAAATGAAAACAAGATTTAAAAATAATTTATTTCAGAATCTTCGTACAAAACACAGACAAATGTTTGGAAAATTCACTCACGACCCATTGAAAAAAAGTAGATAAAGCACGTATTAAACGGCACGTTTTTCCGTACATATGAATGCATTTGGTTACATCAAAAGAAACACACGGTACAGTGGCGTGCAAAATAATAATACACTCCAATTACTTCACTGTTTTATGGTTTAGTCTAGTTTGGTAGATTTCCGGGTCGTGGCCTAGTCATTAGTTTGTTAGTAATGGTAAACACGATAAGGTTTAAGATCTAGAAAATTAATTTACATTTTAAGACCACTTATGTTGCACCCGCCATGTTTTGTTTCTCCACCACACTAAGGTTGACCGGTAGAAAATGCCTTAGGCATTAAGTCCGCCATTGTTCAGTAGTTTTTACTTGTGCATAAATAAACACAGGAAATTTTATCTTTGAAATAGGTTTAGTGGTTGCAAGCACTACTGCTGAGCATGATATTGGGTTTTTCCATCAGGAATTTCTCAGTAGCAGCCTGGAGTCTGGTTTTGTGCTGGCCACCTATTATATGGGACTTAAACATAGCTGGCGAATTGTGGGTGTACTATAGGTTTATCTTTGCCTAATCCTTCGGGGAAGTACAGGCGTGATGTTCAGTTACGTAAATAGGTTATGGAATTATCAAATAACGTCTCCCGCTCTGGGCGGACTGGGAGGGCGTGTCAGACTCTTACTAACTAAACCCCCCTCCCCGTGTTCCTTCCGTTGCCTGTACGTTGCCAGGGGCCACGGTATCCTTTTCGGACTTTCCCGCAACCCCGGCAGGCATCGGTCCTATCGGACCCCTTCACTTGCTGACATCTCTTTGAGGCGCGCGTGGAACACAACGCGCCGTCGACCCGGGCCTGGTCCTTACCGGACGGCGAGCTACCCATTGCTCACCGTCCGCACGCCCGCGCCTACGGTGGCCGGGAATCGGCCTGCGTTACGCTTTCAAGCTAAAACGGCTGAACGGATTTGTATGAAATTTGGCACATGGGTAGACCATGACCTGGAGAAGGACATTGGTTTAAGTTAAGTTTTCATCCTGGATAGCATACGAAATTGCGGGCAACAGCTAGATTAAAATAAACTGGAAAAATACGTACCTACGTGATTTCAACTTCAATTTGTTTTTGTGAATTCAAGAATGTGAAATGCTTTCACGATGCGAGCAAATAACTTCTGAAACTAAACCAACAGTAGATACTAAGAAAAACTATTATAACTTACAGTCAGAAAGAAAATCCTCGGGAATCGCAGGCCGATTCCCGGCCACCGTAGGCGCGGGCTTGCGGACGGTGACCAATGGGTAGCTCGCCGTCCGATAAGGACCAGACGCGCGCCTCAAAGAGATGTCAGCAAATGAAGGGGTCCGATAGGACCGATGCCTGCCGGGATTGCGGAAAAGTCCGAAAGGGATACCGTGGCCCCTGGCAACGTACAGGCAACTGAAGGAACACGGGTGGATTTTAGTCAGTAAGAGTCTGACACGCCTTCCCGCTCCGCCCAGAGCGGGAGAAGTTATTTAATAATATCCCACCCAAAAGAAGGGTGTTTTTCTATTGCGATCCGTTCGTTTGTCAGTGACATCTCTTATGTTGCGCTCCACTATCCATTAGCAAATCTGAGTAATTGAGATGATGAGTGTTAGTTTTAGTAATTAAATCATAGATTTTATGAATCGTGAACCATGAATACGAAAATTGAAACTTATTTCGCAGTTTCTCAATGAGAAGATCAACATTAATGAATAGTTTATGGATATATCCTTAATTAATAGCATTGCTACACACGTGACTTCTATCATTTGATAACACACGTGTAATGATTATCGTTCATTGTTATAATTACCGCTAGACTTAAGAGTTCATAATAACTCAGCTCAAATTCACTCTTTATCTCGCTCGCACACTCCTGTTCGCGGACTGAATGAGAGCGAGACTGAGCGACGGGGAGAAGGCTCCAAAGCGCCGATAGTTTAGGTAGTTTATTTTTACGGTGAAAAGAATAGTAATTAAAAAATATATCTGTGTCATTTTTCTGTCGAGAAAAATTGATGGAATAGTGTTTTCGTCAAACATAGTAGTTTTTTTTTTCACAATATTTTATTGCTATTTATTATAATTAGATGCGAACGTTTTTATTTTGTTTTATTAATAATTAAAATACACAATAGGGACTATCTAAACTATGTGTATACAACTAACTAAGTATTAAACAAACTAAAATATAGTGTAGAAAAATTCATCCGCATCACTGTCGACTGGTAGTGTACCCAAGAGACTGGCCGCATTGCCACGTTGTATGGCAATGCTTAGCCTCTGGTCAAGGTAAAAGCCAGCCCTTGTGTCACGGGAAGTGTCAACCAGTCGTTTGGAGATTTCATTGAACAAACCATGAGCATAGTACTTAACATTAATCTTCAACTTTAATATATATTTATTTCTGCAATTTCAGGTATTAAGGACTCTTAATGCTAATGCAAAGTTAGGATTTTCTTTACAAGAGTTGAACAAGTTTACTAAAACACGTGTAAATAGTTTATTAGTACGAATACATGTGTAAATAGTTTATTATATGGATATTTAAGTTAGAGAGGGGCTCGCGGCTAAGTAATAACAGATGGATGGGTCGATCGATCAGGTTAAGCTACGCTTGCCGCGGTCAGTCCGTGGCTGGGTGACCATGTTAACATACCAAGACCCCGCCGTGACTCGGAAAGCAACCGTTGGTCCCGGATGTCATTCTTGGATCTTTGACAGTCGTTACGGGTAGTCAGAAGCCCAAAAGTCTGACAACCAGTCTTACCAAGGGGTACCGTGTTATCCAGTAACTGGGTTCTGGAGGTCAGATAAGCAGTCGCTCCTTGTAAACCACTGGTATTCAGCTGCATCCAGTTAGACTAGAAGCCGACCCCAACATATAATATATATTTTAACGTTGCCCCCCAATAGGAATTTCTCCTGTATTGTGGGTGCGTTTACAAACATTTAAACTCACATACACAAACAGCCAGACCCGGAACTTGTAGGTCATACGAATATTTGTTCCATGCGGGAATCGAACCCGCGACACGCAGTGCAGCAGTCAATCGCTTAACCATTGCGCCAGCCGTGCCGTCAACTAATACTGATAGGGAAAAGGCTAGGCGGAGTGAGGTATGCTAAAATTTAGATGGTCACGAACAAATCCCTTATTAAATTAATTAATAATTATCAACTAGAACAAAAGATACGAGTATCTACTAGCCTCATTATGCAAATACCTACATATAACGTTATGTAATAATAACAAATTAATTATGCAGTGACTAACTTAACTAATAATATTGTTTGTTTGTTTATACCGGTCACGTTTTGTAGTGATTGCAGTTCCTTTCTCGTGGTGTCATTTATAGTGTAATTTACTAGTCAATTTATTTGACTGGTAACCCATTATTTTATAAGCACGAAGATTATTGAGTACTGTTCGATTCCTGTATGAATTATGTACAAGTAGTTCGAAATACCAGCAGTTTGCGAGGGTTTACAAGTGCATAATCAGCCTATATAATGTTTCCCAAAGTACTAAGGGATATAGTCAACGCGCCCTGGTACATTAGAGACAGCGACCTTCACCAGGACCTCGATATGGATGTCGTAAACATAGTTATAAAAAAAATATGCAGAAGCTCATGAACACAGACTTCATCATCATGTGAATGTCGAGGCGATCCAACTCCTTGACATCACTGAATTAGTGCGAAGACTAAAAAGGGTAAAACCTTTTGAGTTAGTTAGCAGTGTGAGTGAATTTAAAAACTGCAGTGCAAGTGCTGATTGTTTTATAGAACACGTGAATGAAGTGTTCCCCTTAACATAAAGTGAAAAAGAAACACGTTATTGGACGATTTCTTAATTTTATAGTTACTTAGTAGTTTAAGTTATATTTAATTTACTTATTATCTAGCTTGGCTAGATTGTAATGTGAATAAAGTATCATCAGCTATGACACTTTATCAAAGGACAAAAAAAAAATGTTTCTAAGGCCTAGTGTGGGAGAGGGCCGTAATCCACCACGCGGGCCCAGTGCGGGTTGGTAGATGTCACATGTCTGAGAATTTTTGATTCTAGGACATGCCGGTTTCCTCACGTTGTTTTACTTCACCATTTTGAGAGCAGTAGTGATGAAATAATTTACACAAAGTAAAGTGCCTGTCAGGGTTTGAACCCACGCTTGTAAGTCGTGGCCGTTACCACAGGGCCACCTCAGACACATATTCATGGTGCGAGCGAGTGATACCAGTGGTTCCCTGCACGTGGAGTGGGCACTCAAGCTGGATGACGCCATCGGGTCACCCATCGTGCAGGAGGATAAATTGCTGCTTAACATTAAACAGGTATTTAACAGAGCATGGAATCGATCGAATCGAATCTAGAACAGAATAACAGTGTTGTGGATAACTTTAGGGCAAATAGATTCAGGGAGGAAGAGGTTTGGTGCACATGGCTGACCATCGTTTGTTGAATACAATAGTACAGACGACAGCACATCAACCTACTACATTCTGTCAATTTTTTTCTTTAATAGATTTTCAACTTTATCACTAAAGTTGATTGGGAAAATTTGACAGTTTCGGGTAGGTTGACCTGCTGGCGTCTGTACTATTGTATTCAACAAACGATTTGTAATAAGGGCCAGTTCATGGCCCTATTTGGCGCACCCGTGAGACACACAATACGTTTTTAAGTAATTTTTGTTTTTTGTGTGAATATTGTGAGTCAAATAAATTTATTTTCTTTCTTTCTTTCTATAACTACCCATAATCTATTCAAAAATCGTTCGAATTCAAGTTACTTTGCGCGATCGTTCTAGGGTCTCTGAATTAAAAAATATATGTTATTTACGTTTTCAGCGTATTATTATCATGTGCAAAAAATGCAAATTATGTTGATATCGATTTGATTTTTGTTCAGGATCGATTGAGTTTACACAATATAAGGTAATACACGATAAAAATAAATCGATTATTACATAACAGATAGCGATTATCGGTAATAATCGGTAAATATTTGAGTTAGATTAGGGTTAAGTACGGTGATAGCGTTTCTTTGTCGCTTATGTAAGCAATTTCTTATCAGTGCTGTATGTAATCTTTAAAACTATTATGAAAAGCCTGTGGTGCAGGGTAAATGCCCCCTCCCTCTCCTTCCACTTCTCTCTTCTCTTAAGACTAGGCACTCTAAAGACAATTTCCATGCTAACTCCGCCCCTATGCACGCCGGCACTCCACTATGTGCTAAACGCTAAAACATCAGAAATAAAGTTGAATATCGCTTGCGCAGTTGATCGTGTTTAGAGCACGGAACTTAATGGCGTGTCTCAATTCTTTTTTCGTTTATAACTAAAGTAATAATTGATTTAGAGAAAAAATATCTTGTTGCTGAATAACAAACTAAGTATATTTTTTTACTGTGAATATTTACTTAAGACATAAAAGCCGAGTAATCTTGATTTTATTTAAATGATCTTTAAACAAAGACATGATTTTCGAATAAAAAATTAATCAAGTGAAAATGTTACAATTACGTAACTGTCTTGTACATGGAAAGAAAAAGATCCAATAAATCAAATACTAAAGTTCCATTTTGATTGTATGCGTGACTGTTTCAGAATATGAATGCAAATTAACATACAATTTATTGAGCTTCTTCTTAATCTTAAAGAAAGAAAAGAAAGAAAGAAAAATATTTTATTTGGGACACGCACAGGAAATACAAACAGTAAAAAAAACAAAATTATATAAAAAAAATAAAAAAGGAGCTTAAGTATAAAAAACTAACAAAATAATAACGACCTGTGCGACGCCAAAAAGGCCCCTATCTCAGCATAATACGGCGATAATAAATACCACCGCGCTGGTATTCTGATAGGGCCTACTGTGATGCCACGGACACATCTACGGACTTAGATAAATCCCACTAGTCCCCTAGTAATAATCCCATTATTACAAAAAAATAAAACAAAAATAATAATAAAAAAAAAAAAAAAAAGCCGAAACTATGTACTCGTACAATAAATAATCTAAGAATCCAATCTTAACATAACATCACACCTGTATTTCCTAAAGAGTTGGGCAGAGGTGTTCGACTTATATTACTCCCACATTTTGCCAGTTATGGTTTAAGTCTGATATAACAGGGGCCATTAACCGGGCAAAAATCCAGACTCCGGGCTGCGACTGAGAAATTCCTGATGGAAATACCCAATAACACTTGACGTGGAAAATGAACCCATCAGAACGTCATGCTCACATTTCCGCACGAACTTTAAAACATAAAAAATACTGTTTTTTTATTTTTATTAGTTGTTTATGAAACTGTTGCAACCAGGGGGTTAAGAGGGAACAGGGGCTGCGAGGAATTTGAAAAATATATTTGAAGAAACTATTGCCGTCGTCTTACCTCAAGTCTGGCCCCGTAAAGTGCGATATCACAGCTGCAGCTCAGACCGATTTATATCACAAAAATTTTTGACTCCATCGACATTTCGTATTCCTCTTTTTTCTCCTTGAAAACTGCGCCGATTCAATTATTTTTTGCATTAACATTTTAAGAAAGATTATCTCTTGGTTTTCGAATTTCTCTGGTAGTCCTCTAATCACGGCGGTAAAAATGGGGCATTTTTGTCATTTTTGGAGGGTCATATTTTCTTTACCAGTAAGTTGCTGAAAAAAAGGAAATAACAGGGACGTGTCTACAGCAGTTTGATTTTATAGAAAAAAATGGTTGCTCTAGAAGCATTATTCCAGAAGAAAAAAGGGGAATACATTTGTATGGAGAATCGCAGGCCCTGTTCCCTCTTAACAGTGGCGGGGTCGCGGGAAAGTCCGAAGGGGATACCGTAGCCCCTGGCAACGTACAGGCAACTGAAGGAACACGGGTGGGTTTTAGTCAGTAAGAGTTTGACACGCCCTCTCGCTCCGACCAGAGCGGGAGAAGTTATTTGAGAATTTCACAAACAAAAAAGAAAAAGAAAGGGGTTTAACAGTATCTTACGAGTATTTTAAGAGACAGAGATAGCCATTATGTTAAGATTTACTTAACATAATTTATTTAGGTATACTATTACAAGTAATTAAGAGTTTAGTTGTCTGAACGCGCTAATCTCGGGAAATACCAGTCGGATTTGAAAAATTATTTTTGTATTTCATAGCCTAATTATTGAGGAAGGTTTATAGGCTATTTAGCATTACGCTACGACCCTTAAGAGGCGAGCAAAAAAAAAAAGAAATCAGTATTAACGCAGCGAAAATAAAGTAATAGCCATATAATAGGGACGGTAACAAGAAACACGAGGACGAAGTCGACGGCAGAAACTAGTACTGCATAAAAATACGTAATAATTATGTGAAGATAATAATATAATATATATAAAGGTTCTGGAGTGGCGACCGCGTACCAGAAGACGTAGCGTTGGAAGGCCTCCCACAAGATGGACGGATGACCTTGCAAAGACCGCAGGAATCCGCTGGATGCGGGAGGCACAGAATCGGTCGAAGTGGCGGTGCTTGGGGGAGGCCTGTGTCCAGCAGTGGACATCTTTCGGCTGAAATGATGGTGATGATGATGAATAATATAATCAAAGAAAACTCCGCTGAAAACTCTATTTCATACATACTTTGATATATTAATACATAATCAGTCTACGTCATTATTATAATCCTAGAAGTATTTATATCCAATGATAGTATAACCAGTCCTCGGAGCTAACTAACAACAGCCGCAAAGGAGCTCGTGGCTAAGCCGGAGAGGAGCTCGTGGCTAAGTAATAACACTCGCACGAGTCGATCCATCAGGTTAAGCTACGCTTGCCGGGGTTGGTCCGTGGATGGGTGACCATCTTTACATATAACCAGATGCAGCTGAATACCAATATTTTACGTGGAGCGACTGCCTATCTGACCTCTAGAACCCAGTAACTGGGTAATACCTTTTGGTAAAACTGACTGTCAATCTTTCGGGCTCCTGACGACCCGTAACGACTGTCAAAGATCCACGAATGATAGCCGGGACCAACGGCTTAACATGCTTTCCGAGGCACGGAGGAGTCTCGATATGTAATGGTTGGTCACCCATCTATGGACTGACCTCGGCAAGCGTAGCTTCATACCCTCACCCAAAAACATAACCCTCCTTCTGACACAACCGGGTAAAAATGTGGGAACATATATCGTCAAATGAACTTTCCTATTGAAACTTTGTATGTAACACAAAAGAACATCAACATAAAAACAAATCTACAATTAATCAGATTCAATAGAATTTATCACTATCTGTTAAATAATTAAGATAAAACGTTATCTAAATCGTGACATAATTTGTTTAACTATATCATAATGTGTCACGTCTTATATAATTGGAATGCGCAGACGCATGTGCTGTGTCTGCATTTATTATGACGTGGGTATTTGATTGTTTTATTTGAAGATAGCTCAGCCCATAAGAATGATGAGAATACAGCACACTTTAATAATTGTGTTATTACTTTATTTGTTAACTAACCTTATGGTTACTTAGTAGCATGGTGGTAAGTACATCAACATAATTTCAGCCGAAATACGTCCACTGCTGGACATAGGCCACCCCCAAGCACCGCCACTTCAACCGGTTCTGTGATTCCCGGTAAGTACATATGCAACGGCCCCGACTTACGAGTTGAAGGTCTTGGGCTCGAACCCAGGTAGGCGCTTTCCTTTGTGTGAATAATAATTTCATCACCATTGCTCTCAAAACCATGAAGGAAAACACAGTGAGGAGATCGTCATGGCCTAAAAACAAAACAATCGAAGACATGAGACATCTACCAACCCGCACTGGGCCCGCGTGGTGGATTACAGCCCACTGACTGGCCTGTGTTCCAGCAATGAGAACATTATGGCTGATTATGGTATTAAAACTTTTGCCACTTTCATGAATGAGGAATTCATGAAAATGATCTAAATCGTTGATTATTTATTCGCCCGCGAACAGATCGTACGTTGAATTAGTCTATGCCCAGATTAGAGTCGAAACAGTTTTGTCTGTTAGAGAGCAAAACAGTCTGTTCGCAAGTTTGCATGCCGGAGTTAAACTCAAACCCAAACTCAAAGCATTTATTTCAATTAAACCATTTACAGGCACTTTTGAATTGTCAAAGGGTCAGTCAGTCAGAAATATGAAGCGTAGGTAGGGAGAAGAACGGGCAAGAAACTCCACAAAGAGTCACCATTTATTCAGTGATAGATAGACTGAAGATAGTTTTGAGTCACTGGGGTAATTGCGTTACACGCAATGATTTTCATTTTGACTGTTCAACAACATTCATTGCGTTATTTACGTAGTTTAGCAGACAATTTTTTCGAACATACGAAGCAATGGATTAGCAATATCCTTCAATATCATTCAGGTTGTGATTGGCAGTGTGGTTTAGGATGTGGCTTTTTAATTCGTGCAGTGAGAGTGAGTTATTGAAGACGTGGAGCAAATAGATTATGGGGGAAGTTCGGAAATCGCTGATAATTATATCACAAAATACCTTTAGCAACACAAAACTCATGTAACGTAACCAAATCTTAAAATAAATGACCTTGTTTTCTTACCTCCAAAACAAAAACATACAAAATCCTATTGAAGTTACTTTGTCAAAGGCGTTTCCTATCTGAAAACAATGTTCAAAACATGTATGAAACAACACAATAATTAATATTAAAACAATATGTTATAACAATGTGTTATTATGAAGTAACAATGTGAATTAAGTTCGGTTATTAAAGGAATTGGAGGGCTTCCCTTAAACTCGTGATGTCTCTAGAAATTATTGGGTATTAGCGTGCGTATGTATGACTTAATAACTGTGGAGTTATTTTTGTTAACAAGGTACAGTCAAAACCGTTTATAAGAACATCGCTTAAAACGACGTACCGGTTATCACGACGAAATTTCGAGGTCCCAGCATTACTGTTTACTTAACATAGTTTTTCGTTTTAACGACTATTCATTTATAAATTTAAATTATGTTTTGTGTTGCGTAATGTAAATTATTTTGTATACTTATAGAATCATTTTTTTCTAATTGAACAGACAGCTGTGCTGCTGGGGAGTTTGTTGTGCCACTTCTTCTTCCCAGCTAAAGCACTAGGAAGTGGTGAAGGGTGGGCTGTTTGGGGGACTGTCTTACGTAATTTTGACGTTCGAAAAGTGCTGTATCTCAGCCTAGTTTGAATAAATGACTTTTGAATTTTGAATCGGCTATAAAAACCGTAATTGCCAGTCCCTTAGAAGTTGTCATAAACAGTTTTACCTGTACTTAAAGTTGTTTTTTAGAAATCCGTATTCTAATAACTTGGGCAGATCACAGTAGCAGAAGTAGTAGTACAGCCATAAAAAAAGGGGAAATCGTTAAACACGTTCAATCGTTCCCAATTTAATCGGCAAAGATACCAATATAGTCTGAAAAACTAAAAAACAGTAACTCACAATAAGTGGTGGGTGCTTAATCCCTTTTTTAAAACAGCCTATTATTATCCCAGGGCAGGGCAAAGGCCTCTTCTCATACATACTTAATCAAATCCCGAGCGGTGGCTACTCGGCGGATGCCGCAGCATACCGGCGGATGCTCCGGTATGCTCGCGGACGCTTCGGTAAGCTGGCGGACGCTCGCGGTATCGCAGAGGATTTTTCTTGTCAGTGTGCGCTGGCGGATAGAGGAATCTTCCTCGATGCTCTCCCTTGCCGTCCGCCAGTGTGCGCAGGCCATTATTTGTAATTTCACTGACGAATAAATTAACTTTTAGGGTAATAAATTCACGTTACTATAGTAAACTAGCAGTTGATCAGGCTTACCTACAAGAGATGATGAAAAAATCATACCTATTCATATTTATCGTCACCCATTTTTATGTGAAAACATGCTGAAAAAATTACCAAAAAGTTTCCAACAACATAGACTAATAGGATTTCAATATCTTGTAACCTTATTTTGATTTAAAAGAGTGTCCGTGGAGTTTCTAGCCCGTTCTTCTCCATAGGTACCTACTACGCTTTGGAATGGGCGACAAACTTCATATTTCTGACTGAACGACCCCTTGACAATTCAAAAGTGCCTGTAATTGGTTTATTTGAAATAAATTCTTTGAGTTTGAGTTTGAATTTTTGCTAGTATTTCTCTACGTGTGCTATCTACAGCTATACAATTGTGACCACGAGACCCGATCACGTTTCGATTAAATAGGTTACTACAGCCTTATTATGTCTAATGATTGGGTAACCTGTGTTTGTAGATTTCGATATGAGCTAGTTTAGGATTCAAACATGCTTTTTCTATGACTCCCTCGTTGGTCTAATGGCCGTGAATGTGGGGTTCTTGGTTAGGTACCAAGCAAAGTGATATTAAGCAGAAAATTTTCAGCAAATTATATATTTTTTCGAAAAACCTTGATTTCTACCCAGTTAAAGTCTCGCCACACTTTTACATGGGCCTTAAACATAATGGTTACTATGCGGGTGTACTACACTCTGCATACCCCTTTGGAGAATGTCGGCTTGATGTTAGATCATCTATTCATCCAAAAGTTATATTATAAATGCGAAAATGAGTTTGTTTGTTATGCTTTCACGCTAAAAGGGCTGAACGAATTTGGATGAAATTTGGCACATGGGTAGACCATGACCTGGGTTATGACAAAAAAAACTTTTTAATCGAGACTTATGCGGGTGAAATCGCAGGAAAAGAAAGAAAAAATATTTATTGGGACAAGCACAGGAGATCTTAATTAAACTGAACACACACTCACTAAAAATAAAAATAGAAAATACAAACAAAGTATAAATTAAAATAAAGCGGAGAGTCCTGTGCGAGGCCAAAAGGCTCCTATCTCAGCATGATGCTGCGACATTTAGTATAAAATAACTCGCGAACATTACAAAATTCTGTAATTTTCAGTACCTAACAATTATTTGTATACTATTGTTTGTAAACTGAAAGCTTTATGCAACGCAATAGGGCGAGTTCCATTGTCAATAGAGTTCAATATAAAACAGCAGGTACTGTCTTTGCGTCACATTCAGTCACGTTTCAGGCTTTGTACCGGTTATCACATGTATTGTAACGGTACTTGCACACTGGTGTGGGTATTTGTAATGTTTTGTTACTGATATTGTAAGTAATAACAAAAAAAGCGGGCGTGTGCATATGACCACACAATGGAAGTGAGAACTTACGACTACAGCCGAATATACGCGATTCAGCGTCACCGAACAACTGGAACCGAGTATACCCGATTCAGCGGCACCGACCGACTGGAGCCGAGTATACCCGATTCAGCGTCACCGACCGACTGGAACCGAGTATACCCGATTCAGCGTCACCGACCGACTAGGGCCGAGTATACCCGATTCAGCGTCACCGACCGACTGGAGCCGAGTATATTCGACGCGACACAAGAGGGTATTTTCTGTGGCGCGGCGCGACAATTCGCTCTTGTGTGTAGTGTGACGCGCGTTTGCATAGAAATTGTTGTACAGATACATATCGGTGACGCTGAATCGGGTATACTCGGCAGTATACCCGATTCAGCGTCACCGATCGAATGGAGCTGAGTATACCCAAGAGTCACCGATCGACTGGACCCGAGTATACCCGATTCAGCGTCACCGACCGACTGGAGCCGAGTATATTCGACGCGACACAAGAGGGTATTTTCTGTGGCGCGGCGCGACAATTCGCTCTTGTGTGTAGTGTGACGCGCGTTTGCATAGAAATTGTTGTACAGATACATATCGCGCCGCATGATTAGTCGCACCAGTCTGCACGAGCCTTTATTGTTTGTCAATAAATGCCGGATACCTGTGTATTTGACATGTTTTGTTTTAATTAATAGTAGTGCGTAACAATGGAATGTATGGTAGTTTTGCGTAAACGTTTAAAATATTTGTCAGTATTTTTTTATTTTGTTTATGTTTTTTTTACTACGTGCAATCAACACTCAACGAGCTAAAGAGCGAGCCTTTGATCTTTGTTGGGATAAAAACACATCGAAGTATACATGTACATACATACATAATAAAATTGAAATTTTCGGATCATCCATATGAGATATATACCGATTGTTGTAGTAAATAATCGGCGACACCGAAGCCAATTTCGGTAGCTTAGTAGATAATAAATCAAATAAATAAATAAGTATGAACCTCTGGCGTTTGTATGTCTTTTGAATTTTGTATTTCGGGCACAACTCTTTAATAGTGCGCTATCATTTCGCGCGCTTTTCGAACTGTTTGATATCGGTATCGGCGATGCCAACATATCGGCCTGCCGATATAATTATCGGTTGATATACCGGCATCGGAATCGGAATCGTTACATCCAGCTAGCTAGATGCGTATGAAAGTAAACAGTACTTTTATGAATAATATTTTATTTTTAATTTTTTTTCGCGGTATCAGAAAACGTAAGAAAATCTGTTGCAAATTTATGATGTTAGTCTCATATCGGCCGTAAATTTGCTCGGAACTCAATATCACAATCGATGAAAGCTTGCATAATTAGGAATGCAATAAACATATTTTTTTTTTGTAATTCGTTATAAATATAAAAAAAAAATCGTTTAAAAAAAAAAATTACTATTTCATCACACGTTTTCACGAAACTGCGGCGCAGGCTCGAATTGCGCCTCACAACAAATTTTTTCGTTTTGTTCACAGCATTGACTGTCTATCTAGAGATATTTATATCTTAAACTAACTCTCTAAAAAAACAATTCTTCTTATTTTTTTCTCAATATATGGAACTTTATTATTTACATATAATATCTTATATCTAATTAATTAATAAAAATAGCAAAATTATATACAAACTTGACTAAAAATATTGAAAAACTAAAATATAGCATCGAAAAATTCATCCGCATCGCTGTCGACTGGTAATGTACCCAAGCGACTAGCCGCCTTGCCACGTTGTATGGCAATGCTTAGCCTCTGCCCATAGTAAAAACCAGCCCTTGGGTCACGGGAAGTGTCAAATAGCCGTTTTGATATTTCATTGAAGAGGCCGTGAGCACTCGGACCCCGCGGCCCGAGGGTTTCAACCCCAAACGGCTCGAAAATATAATTACCCGTAAGGTTATTATTCTTCTTATTAAATGTTGTTAAAATTTATCTGAAACTTGGTATCAAACTGTAAAATTATTACGTCTCAAAATAGCACTTCCAAGGAAATATCCTACTTTCAAAGTACCAACAACTAACCCATTTTCATAGAATATGGCGAAAACAAACCAATTGTTAGTTTAACACATAACACGTGAAAACAACAAAGCTATACCTACCTAACAAGTACTTGGTGTACTTAACTAAGTACGCCGTGTACTTATTGTGTTATTATGACTATAGTTTAGAGAAACCTCATGTAGTGTGACGTAGTTTTAATCACGTGAGCAATTTTATAGTTTCGTTAAATACATATGTATTTGAAGAATTTGTAAATATGTCTGTATATAACAAGATTTTTATAACTGTGCGCCTTTTAACGTCAAAATATTACCGTGTATGTGGTTTAAATAATAACAATAACGAATTAAGAGGGAACAGGGCCTGCGATTCTCCATACAAATGTATTGCCCTTTTTTCTTCCTGAATAATGCCTCTAGAGCAATCATTTTTTTTCATAAAATCAAGGTCTACTGTAGACACGTCCCTATTATTTTCTTTTTTTCAGCAACTTGTAGGTAAATAAAATATGACCGTCCAAAAATTAAAAAAAATGGAAAATTTTTACTACGATTAGAGGACTGCCGTGATTAGACATACTCTTTTTTAAAATTTAAGTGTAAAAAATATTTGAATCAGCTCAGTTTTCGAGGAGAAAAAAGGGGAATACGAAACGTCGATTTCGTCAATTTATTTTGTGATATAATCGGTCTGAGCTGTAGCTATCCCTATCGCACTCTACGGGAGCAGACTTGAGGTAACACGACGGCATCGGCAATAGTTTCTCCAAATTCCTCGCAGGCCCTGTTCCCTCTTAACGAATAATAAGAAAGAACTGTGGAGACGACATGAGTTGTGTAGACCGTATTAAGAGGCTTCGGGGTACTGAGGAGGTAACCGGACGGGTGAACAACCTACGATTTTGACAGCTCCAAGCGCACAGTTATAAAATTGAGTTATATTGGATTTTTCATTGCCTCACTGACCCCGGTAGCACACCTCCGCTGCGAAACCATAGCAGCAAAACCGCAGTAGTTAAATTCAATAGACTCGCGTCATTTTCTGCTACTCGCATCCGATTCGAGTAGCAGAACAGCGAGTCTATTGAATTGAAATACTGCGGTTTCGCTGCTATGGTTTCGCAGCGGAGGTATGCTACTGGCGTGAAACACTGAACGAAAACTAAAATTTAGTAACGTCAGAAAAGTTGCTTCAGCACTTACAAGAAAAAAAAAGTCAATGAAATAACATGATTTTATCAGAATCAGCATGTTCTTCACTAGAACCTCTCCCTATGAAATTCTTATAGAAAATCTTAATATTCTGGAGGGCAAAACACTTCGGAATGAATTCAAAAATCCTTCAAAAGTGACTATATAAGAAGCACAGCCACAGGACAAACCTATATACAAAATTTTCAAGTATAGCCTTGAAAACTTACCAACCTATGGTAACCATACCGCCCTTTTTTCTTTTGGATAGTAAATTATCAAATAACTTCTCCCGCTCTGGGTGGAGCGTGTGTCAGACTCTTATTGACTAAAACCCACCCGTGTTCCTTCCGTTGCCTGTACGTTGCCAGGGGCTACGGTATCCCTTTCGGACTTTCCCGCGACCCCGGCAGGCATCGGTCCTATCGGACCCCTTCACTTGCTGACATCTCTTTAAGGCGCGCGTGGAACACAACGCGCCGTCGACCCGGGCCTAACCATACCGCCCTTCGATTTGTTCCCATATTTTACACCTATTGTTATAACATTAGCCGTACATAACATATTTTCTACTACTTATGTAGGAAAATACCCAGATTATTATTCTGAATTAAATTTTCCATTGTGATAATTGTTTTTGAAGGTCGTCTGAGTTATGTTCAAAGGATTTTGGTATAGGTACTCTTTGTGGTTGATGTTTGTATGTTTTGTGTTACTTGGTAGAGGTTCGTACCGACGTAGTTCCTATTATTTAAAAAATTGTGGTCGATTTTTAAATAAAAAAGTGGAATGTAAGTATTATATTATTTTCAAAAGGAAGATTTGAATTCATTACAGAAATTGTGGTTTCATTTTCTGTGGATAAATTTTATACTTTCCACACAGTTTTTTAGTTGTATTTTTAGTCATGACTAAAAATACAGTACGGCAGCGACACGTCGCCTGCAGTTGCTGCCTGCGGCTGGCTGCGGAATGGTACCTTAAGTACTATATCAATGACGCACAAAAAACGAATTCAATTATCACAGACACTATTGAATAACAAAACGTGACCGGATCGCGTTTCATATTTTTTTACTTTTAAGCATTTAATATGTGTTCGTTAAATAACAACTTTTTGCTTATGGTCATAAAAATATAATTAAAGGTTTGCATATTTTTGGTAACGATTACAAGTTTTGTTCATTTATTTTTTAGCCCGTTCTACACTGCAAGGCAAGTATCTCTTCTTGTACTAAAAAAAAACCTACCTAAAGATTTGCATACGAAGGGTTCCGTATTAAGATCGAGCAAAAATTGCCGAAATAATACGTTACTTGGAAACTTCAACAAACTGTGGAAATTTCAACTGTCTACCTATTATGGTTCACGAGATACAGCCCGCTGACAGACAGACGGACGGACAGCGCAGCTACACAGCAGCGCAGCGACAGGACAGCTTTTAGGCGATTTCCGATTCCGAGCAAAAATTATCTTCCAACCAGGGACCGTGCAACCCCGGTTAAGAGTTAAGCTTTTCGAAAGGGTAAGCCGTTTATGAGGTTACCTTTATCTGATGTAACCCCTTGAATGGGTTCTGTGCTCAAAACCCATTAAAAGGGTTATCTCTTCAATATGGATAACCCATTGAATGGGTTCTATACCTAAAACCCAGTGAAAGGGTTACATGATAACCCATTGAGTGGGTTCTATACTTGAAACCCAGTGAAAGGGTTACATGATAACCCATTGAATGGGTTCTATACTCGAACCGCAGTGAAAGGGTTACCCCTTCATTATGATAACCTATATAATATAAGGGTTTTGTTCGGGTTATCATATGGTTTTTCAATAAAACTGTGCTAAATAGGTGATGGTGGGGTGGGGCGAGCACCACGCGCATTGTTTTTATTTCACTAGATATCGTAGGCTTGTAGACGAAACACACGGAGTAAGGTGATGTGTCCTACAAAGGGTGACATTACAATTTTATTTTTAAAGTCTTTTCTTTAAGTTTCTATAAGTATGGAGCTCTATTTTCAGACCACTGTGAGGCAGCGCGATCCTTGTTGCGCCCGCGATTTCACGCCAGCCTGCACGAGCCTCTATTCATGCCACACGAGAGGAAATCTATCTATTTTCTATCATAATATTTGGCATAAACTAAAAAAAATACGTTTAGTAACCCATTATTAATCTATCCATGACACAAATCACGAATGATCATTTAACAATCAAGTGGTAGGTACTTATAAGACATAACGTCGTTGCACATTGTCCTACATACAGGGGCGGACCGTGAGTTTGTGGGGCCCTGGGCAAGTAATACTACTTAGGGGCCTGCCTAATTAATGAACTAAATGCCATTTTATCAAAAAACTGTTATCGTCAATGATGCACTAGGTAGGTACCCTACATTGTATAGGAAAAAAATAGGACAATAAAGGCTCATACAGATTGGCGCGACTGGTCGCGCGGCGTGTCGCGTGGCGATTCTGCGATATTATCATCGCAACAGGCAGCGCGACACCAAATAAACATTTTGTATGTCGTCTCGTCGATATCGCCGCGATAAGGCGTTAGACGCCAGCGACGCGTTATCGACACAACATAATATTATGGGTTGCGCGCGTTTTCATAAAAATTGTTCTACGGATATATATATCGCGGAATCGCGTTGCGGCAACACGTCGTGCCAGTCTACACGAGCCTTAAAATATTTTGTTTAAGACTTAGACACAAACAGCAACTGTAGGACATTAATGCAAAAGATATCAACAGGTTATGTGTAGAATAGTCTACACATAACCTGTTGATTTATATAACATAGGTATGTTATAAACCAATGCATTTTTGTGCTCGACTGCGAAAAACTACTTTTACGAGAAAAAAATCTCAATTTATGGAAAGAACTGATAAATGATTAAGTCAATAGTTTGACATTGTTGTCCTATATTTGTTTTCTATATTATTATACGACATTCTGGAGAAAGAGCGTGCTGCTCGACTGCGAAAAACTACTTTTACGAGAAAATACACCGAAAACAAGTGATAAGGAATCCCTCGTTCCATTAGATAGGCGCGTACACGGATTAACATTACTAAAGGTTTTTTTTAATTTTTTTATTCAATATTTTGTCCATTGTTTTCAATGGGGGCTGGAGGCCCTTTATGTCTACGGGGCTCTGGGCTGCAGCCCAAAAAGCCCTTATATAGATCCGCCTCTGCCTACATACCTACCTACTTGCCAATTTACTAAACTTCTCCATTATTAGAATGTTCGTTTCGAGTTCATGGCTTCGTTATATTACGTAACTTATTGATAAGTCTACCATACAATTGTTATTTTGAAAATTTAGATTAATAAATTACGTATAAATCCATTTGAAATATGATTAGACATTAAACAAACCTTTTTTACAGTCCGTTCAACCGATTCTGATTTCTATACCTTAGGCATAAGGATGGCATTTAAAGCAAAAAAGTGATTACAATACCAACTGTTTACTGCAGCTGCCATTTGTCATGCCACCAACGCAGTAGAAGTCAAACTCGTTTGAACGGACTGTAATAAAGGTTTACTTAAATGTCTAATATTATTTCAAATGGAGTTAAGGCTCTTGCATATCAGCGCGACGCGACTCGAACGATACAATTTCTAAGAAAACTTCACGGTATAACAATAACAGGTGTCGCGACGCGCTAGTCTGCACGAAGCTTGATAGTTACTTAGGTAATTTAACAATCTAAACTCTTAATCTATCTAACTATTGTAAGGTTTTACAGTAAAAGCAAATTATAACAAATAATTAAGTAGATATCACCTCGGCTGTACAATTTTAAAACCTAGCAACTGACATTTCTAAAAAAATCGGTGTTTTACAATATTTGACTTGCTAGATATTTTCCGATATATTGTGCTTCTCAAAACATCTAAAAATCATTCGCAAACGAAGTTGTAAATAATCAAAAACCTAGCAACTACACTACAATTTTGAAACAAGTATAAAAAAACTTATCTATAACCTAGCATCTTACACCAACCAATTGGTAACCTAGCAAGTGACTGCAGTTGCTAGGTTTTTGTTAGGTTGCGACAATCGCACTCTCCATGACGCCATGAGATCCCGCCGGAGCTTTAAAAAAATTTTTTGTAGATGATTGAAATTTTATTATAAATATACATTATTATTATTATTCTGATGGTTTGTTTTATTTCAAATAACTCTTACTAGGTTTATGAAATTGTAGTAGTATTTATTTTATCACTCATTGAGAATATGTAGAAACCTAGTAAAGTACGTTGCTAGGATTTTAAATTGCTTCAATAACATACTTTGACTTCATAAAACTATTTATTCTAAAGTAATTGCACTCTTACACACAATTAACAGTACAGACACAATATTAATACTGTTTCTCATAGCCAACCATATACTGCAAACTTTGGTGTTACTCCCAACAAGCTAAGATAAAATGGCATGCCCTTAAAGTAGACAAGTCATTTTTTGCTCTATTGTAAAATTTGCCTTGAAGCACTTGCTAGGTTTTGATTTTTCACAGCAGACCTTTAAGAAATTTCCACATAAATTACATTTACTTGTGTTATTTGATGCATCATATAAATAATAGCGATGTACAGCATCTCGTCTTGGTTTTGGCATTATAGCGATTGTTCAAAATTCACAAATACGCACTGACTAATAAATACCTAATAATATCGCAAAAGACGCCCGGGTTCCAAAAATCTAACAGCAAGAATGACAATTGTACGGTCCCTGCAAATGCCTGCAATAAAGTATGTAACAAGTCCAGACATGAAAAAATCATAATATTATGTAATTTCGATATCCGGACCGCAAAGCTAAAATACTACATGCAACATGCAACACTATATTACATGCAATAATTATCATAGATCCCTGTTTAGAAGCCGCTCGGTAAGTAGGCACAAAGGCGCCGCCGCGGCCGCTTAACGCGTGCTATTCCATTTTGCAACCTATGCCCATCATAGAGAGATCATATTAAATTGCTCCGTCAGTCGGAATGTTACGCTGTTATCGTTTTAGGAGAGTTGAAAGTGTAACCCTTTTGAATGGCTTAAATTAAGCCGTTCAAATGGGTTACCCACATCGTATGGGTTTTTAAATAACGGCTTAGAAAAACCCTATCGAAAACCCTTTCAATGGGTAACGGAAATTTGAATGGCTTAAATTAAGCCGTTCAAATGGGTTACCCACATCGTATGGGTTTTTAAATAACTGCTTAGAAAAACCCAATCGAAAACCCTTTCAATGGGTAACCCAAATGGTCCCTGCTTCCAACCCAGATATGTCTTGAATAAAATAAAATAATAATATGACGTGGTGGTACGTGCAAGGCAATGCAACATAAGTTGATGTGTACCAATAGGCCAATTCGCCTTCGGGTCCGAAATTCTAGATATATAGATAGAATACTCTTTATTGTACAGACGCCAGCACATCAACCTACTACAATCTGTCAAATTTCTTTAATAGATTTTCAACTTTATCACTAAAGCATAAGGTTCAACGTTGATTGGGAAAATTTGACAGTTTCGGGTAGGTTGACCTGCTGGCGTCTGTACACCATAAAAATTACAGACATAAATTTAGAAATTTTACATAGGGTGACACAATGGGCGGTCTTATCGCTTGAAGCGATCTTTCACAGACAACCTTTGGATGGATTAAAGGTAACAGGAGAGAAAATACTGCAGGTATTCACTCTGACCGACCCTGATGACCCCATAACCCTCTTCCAGGAGAGCAGTAGGGCCACCAGTACAGTATACAAGCACAAACGATGACCCGCATTCCGACCTCGCCGCCGAGGTCCTCCGCGATCGCGACCCTCCCGAGTAAATAATACTCCCCCCGACCCTTGCTCGACGATGCGCCAGCCCGCGTCGATGCTGAGCCTGTAGCTTTAAATTCCCCGATTAATAATCATGAAATATCTTTGATCCAGCCTGTCCCATCTTGCTGTCCTCCCCCCAGCGACGTCCTAAGCCGAGGTTCGTACCCCACAGGGGGTGCCCTTAGCGAGCGCTCGCCTAGTTTATAATTAGAATAGTTTTTGCCCCTGGCTGGAGGCTTTGAGTGTAGAAGCTTAAGGCAGCCACAGGAAAGTCCGGTTAAGCAGCTACGACCCTCTTCTGAGGTCAACTGCGAGATGCCCTAGTCGAAAAAAAAAAAAAAGAAGCATGTAGTCAGCAGTCGGCAGGCGGCAGGTTTTATTATTCAACATGCTCAAGAGCATGACCCGTTTTGTTCCAGCAATCGTTAAATAATTATTTTACTGATAGTGTTCTACACGAATATTTGAAAATTCTTGGAACTAAACCTATATTCCCCGTTTCCGTTTCCTTCAAGGGTATTCTTATTGAATGACGTTAATATTACGTAAAACTAAAGATACTGATCTGTTATTTCCACTACAAACTCTAATAACGTGTTTGTTACGTCATTACATAGTGTAGTGTTGTGTTGTGTGTAACAATAAGATCGCTTAGTTTCATACATTAGATTTGATTTTTCTAAAAATATATTTAGTTTTTTGAAGATTATGTGCAAAACCAAGTAACTAAGTAACGCTCTTTTCGCCAAATTCAAGTTATTTAACATGGTATTTTTTTTAACTTGCTTCATTACTCAAAGAAAATAATTTTCTTCGGTAAAAGTTGTTTATGTATTTGGAACATATATTTTACGTACCATACTTACCTATTTATTAATCATAATCATAATCATTTATTTGCTTTGAAAGTAGGTACATAAATAAAGGTGTTTACAAAATGGTGAGATCCCTGTACAATCTACCAATTAGGCATGCAAACATTGAAAGTAAATTTTATTACTAATTAAAAAAAGAACATTAAATCAGACAAAAAAAAAACAATTTAAAGCTAGCATAATAATAATAATAATAACAGCTGGCAACACTAACGTCAACAACTCATAAAAATTGTTTTTTCTGTTTTAATATTTGTATTCATTTTAGACGCAGTTTTTATTTATATCAGAAGCATAGAAGCTTAAAAAATCAAAATAAACCATACAATTATCAAAATGAACCATAGAAATAGACTTTTACGAAAAAATACCATAGCAGAGGTGAACTGACAGATGTCACCTCCAATAAAACCATGCTTTAAAAAACTGAAAACTAATGTTGACGAGATCAGCTGCACGAGCACGCCCACCACCTCCGGACTCGCCGCTCAGCTCCGCCTCGCCGCCGCCGGTACCCAGCCCCACCGTGAGCGCTGTGACGACACCGGCCGCGGTAGTCGCGTCGAGCTCGAGCGATGAGTATTTTTCCCCGCCGACGTCGCCAACACCTGTACGTCGGCAGGGGAGAGGCCGGCCACCGAGGAGCTTGGGACTTAGGGGCCAACCGGCCCCGAGCCGGGTCCCCGCTACCGGTGGTTGTGTGCAGCGCATGAGATGGACTCAGTCTATGAACGAGAACGTCATGCGCGCATATTATGGGTCTACAGAGGGAGGAACTAACCTCACTGCGTACCGTGTTAGGATGCTGTCTCTGTTTCAGGAACTAGAACCAACCGTCAACGTCTCGGCCCAACGACTGTCGGATCAGGTGCGGGTCATCCAACGCAATCATAGGTTGGACGATGCCGCGCTTGATAGGCTGCGCTCAGAGGTACTGAGCAACCATATCGTCTCAACTCCGGCACAAACCGCGGTACAAGCGTCACCTATTGATGTACTCCCGCCGCGGTCCAATCATAGTGTCGAAGAGGAGGATGATAGGGTTGCCACAGTAAGTAGCCAGTGCAACGTCCGATTGAGGAGCGCACTGGAGGATGCGTTTCGTGAGTATAGGTACACTCCGACCGATCTTAGACCCCGATTACCACGTCTACCTATGCACAAAAAAAATGGGGCGCTGGTGTGTGCCTTGGACTCGCAGCTCAGCAACTTTTTCGAGAGCAGCGAGGATCTCGTTGATACACACTCGATCCTGTATTGCGCGGCTGCTGCGGCATGTCGTTTAGCTAACGTCAAGTTTCCAAACAGTGACGGAGCTACTCGACCAAAACCAGCCGTACCAGCCTGGCAATGCAGGATCGAGCGACGTATCGATGGAGCCAGGGTACTCATCGGCAAACTATACTGCTTCAGGGAGGGCAATACACGACCACGAGTGATGCGCTTTGTAAGGCGGGCATTCTCGGGGACTGGAATCGGCCCTCGAGAATACATGTCCCGTGTCACAGAGCGCATCGACTTCCTGAAGCAGAAAGTTTGTGCATGGGCGAGCCGTATTCGGCGGTATAAGCGGCGAGTCGATCGATACATGCAGAATCGCATGTTCCAGAGCGATGAGAGGTGGGTATATAGATCTTGGGAGCGACCTGAACAAAATGTGACGGACGTGTGCCGCCCGGATGATGCCGCCACGAATGCATTCTGGCGCAACATCTGGTCGGTGCCCGTCTGTCACGCTGAGGCTGGCTGGATGCAGGATGTCAGGCGAATGTGTGAAACTATTCCAGAAATGGACGCTATACTGATCACGCCATCAGACGTGGCCAGAGCAGTCCGTCCGTTACCGAATTGGAAATCTCCGGGACCGGACGGACTGCACAACTTTTGGTTAAAATGGCTGATTAGTTCACACACTCGCCTGGCATCTCAATTCCAGTCATCCCTAGAGTCTGGGTCGCTACCGCAGTTTCTAACAACAGGCGTTACCCACCTGCTCCATAAGTCAGGTAGTCCCGCGGAACCCAAGAATTATAGACCGATCACATGTTTGTCAACGGTCTATAAACTTCTTACATCTATTTTGAGAGCGAAAATTAACACACACATTGACAGTAATTCAATCATGTCTGTCTCTCAAAATGGATGTAGGAACGGGTCCCGTGGTACTAAGGAGCTACTCCTCATCGATATGGCCATAAGCCAACAGGTTCGTCAATCCCGTAAGAATCTGTCGACATGCTGGATAGACTATAAGAAGGCCTACGACTCGGTGCCACATACATGGCTCATGAGGGTGCTGGAGTTGTACAAAATAGATGCAACTCTGCGCTCCTTCCTGATGTCATGTATGGGGCAATGGAGGACGGTCCTTCGCTATCCAGGATGTCGACAGATCCAGGGGAATAATGAACCTGTATGGATTAAACGGGGAATATTCCAGGGTGATAGTTTGAGTCCACTTTGGTTTTGCTTAGCCCTGAATCCTCTAAGCACACTGCTGGAGAATTCAGGACTGGGCTATCGGCTGAGGAGAAGCGGTCAGGTCATATCTCACCTCCTCTACATGTATGACTTGAAACTCTTTGCCCCCAACAAATTGCGACTGATGGAGTTACTGAAGTTAACTGAAACATTCAGTAACGCCATCAGGATGGAATTTGGTGTGGACAAATGTGCAGTCATGCATGTAAAGCGAGGGGAGATTATGGAATCCGAGGGAACTCAACTCTCGGACTCCATACACCTTAGATCCCTCTCCTCAGCCGAAAGCTATAAGTATTTGGGTATGTCGGAAGCGTTAGGCATCAACGTTGCTGACATGAAGCAATCGTTGAAGGAGCGCTTCTTTGGTCGCCTGAAGAAGGTATTAATTAGTCTTCTTTCGGGCGGAAACAAGGTGCGCGCCTTCAACGGTTGGGTCATGCCGGTTTTGATGTACTCTTTCGGCATACTCAAATGGACTCAGACCGAACTCGACGCCCTGGACAGGAGGGTCCGTACACTACTGACCGCAAACCGGATGCATCACCCACGTTCATCGGTGATGAGACTGTACATCCCGCGGAAATGCGGGGGTCGAGGCTTTTTAAATGCGAAGACCCTCCACAACCGCGAGGTGTGCAGCCTCAGGGAATATTTCTTAAAAACCGAAGTGGGTATGCACCGTGATGTGGTCGCAGTGGACAAGGGGCTCACCCCGCTCTCCATGGCTAAAGAGAACTGGCGCAAACCTGTGGTACTTACTACAGAGGACCGCAAGGAAGTATGGCAAAGCAAGGAGCTTCACGGGCGTTTCTATCGGGCTCTTCATCAGCCCGGTGTAGATTTCCTAGCGTCCGTATCCTGGCTACGTTTTGGTGACCTTTTCGGGAAAACTGAAGGTTTCGTCTGTGCAATTATGGACGAAGTTATCTTGACGAATAACTACCGAAAATATATTATGAAGGATGGGACGGTTGACGTGTGTCGGGCATGCCACCGTCCGGGTGAGTCCATCAGACATATTATCTCTGGTTGTTCTCGTCTGGCTAACGGCGAGTACTTGCACAGGCATAACCAAGTGGCCAGGATTATTCACCAGCAACTTGCTTTGAAATATAAACTTGTGGATTCTGAGGTACCGTACTACAAGTATGTGCCCGACCCAGTTCTCGAAAATGACCATGTCACGTTGTACTGGGATCGGTCTATCATTACAGACAGGACTATTGTTGCCAATAAGCCTGATATAGTAGTGATAGACCGATTAGCGCGCCGCGCAATGATAGTAGATGTTACCATTCCACATGACGAGAACCTCGTGAAAGCTGAGAAAGAGAAACAAATAAAATATTTCGACTTAGCACACGAGGTTGTCGACATGTGGAACGTGTGCTCCGCTATCATTGTGCCGATTGTCGTAACGGCCAATGGCCTGATGGCCGAAAGCCTCGACCAACATCTCTCGAGGCTCTCATTAGGCGGTTGGATCAAGGGCCTGATTCAGAAGGCAGTACTCCTCGATACGGCTCGTATTGTGAGGAGGTTCCTGTCTCTGCAGCCCTAACCACCGGTAGCTTGGACCCTGCTCCCGACACCGGCGGAACACTATTTTTTATATTTTTAAATGTTTTTAATTTTTTATTCTAATATTTAAAAATATAATTTATATGTATATAGTTGAATAAAGGATATAATAATAAATAAATACACAATGTTAATAACTAAATCTAAAGAGTAGATCATAAAAAAAAAACATTAATTGAATAATAGCACTTATCAAGTTTTTTTTTTTTTTTTAAACCTTGCCCCACACTAGGAATTTCTCCTGTATCGTGGGTGCGCGTTTACAAACATTTAAACTCTCATACACAAACAGCCAGACCCGGAACAACTGACTACTTGTAGGTCATACAAATATTTGTTCCGTGCGGGAATCGAACCCGCAACACGCAGTGCAGCAGTCAATCGCTTAACCACTGCGCCAACCGTGCCGTCAAGTAATAGGGCTGAGATAAGATGTAAGCTTTTCCAACAATTAAGAAGAACACTACTTCTCGAATTATTTGCAACGTATGTATAGTATTCGGAGGACAGATAATCTCGTAGTAAAAATACGAGCTACAGTCCGGCCGTCGAGCGAAAGCGTTCTTGACACCTGTCAGTTTCATACTAACGAATATGAGTTTTACGAATTTGATCCTTATTAGTACTGGTACTTGTTGAAAGACCTACACTATCCTCCCATACCTAATAACACTGTTATTTGAAAATATTGTAAAAGCCCATTATTTTTAAATGAGTAACCGTGGAGTTTCTTGCCGGCTCTTCTCCATAGGAAACAACCAATTGGAACCGTGCATCTAGCTTCTGACGTTTCATAAGTGCCCATGTAGGTTTATATGTAATAAAAATATTTTGAATTTTGAATTATAAAAATATTTTGAATTTTGAAATTTTAACTGACAGGTGTCAGGAACGTATCCAATCAACGGCCGGACTTTAGTCAGTAAGGTGACGGTGGTGGTGTATTGGTTTATTTGAAACTAGCTTCTGCCAGCGACTTCGTCTGCGAGCTTATTACCTTCTTCAAGAATTGGGCTATCCAATGCAAAAAGAATATTTCAAATCCGACTGGTAGTTCCGGAGATTACCCCCTACATAGAAACTTACAAACAAACAATGGAGACGTTTCATTTTTGTATGGGACTCCATAACCTGTACACTTTAGAAAACCTGGAAAACGACTGAATACAATAAAGGCATTTTTTTTTCATAATATCTAATATTTTTTAGGCACTAAATAAAAACAGAAAATGTTTGACGTTTGTCAGGAGAAATAGGACCATCGACAGCCAGCCATGACAGGTTGGTTTGACAGATGATGCTTACATTACATAACCTAGAACTGCCAAAATAACAAAATAACGCAAAATGACACCGAAAGCCAGAAACGAAGTCGAGACGAACGAGACTGATAGATGTGATGTCAAATACCAATTCATATTCATTTATTTTTGTATCATAATGTAATGCAAACAATATGTTTGAATTTAACGTCCAGAAGTACCTACAAATCTACAATCCTCAAAAGTAGTTTTATTAATGATGTATCACACTTTCTAATTAATCAAAAAGTTGTCTAAGGTAGCTATCTTATTTAGCACAGAAATACATGCCTTTCATATTTATTTAAATAACGTCTACGTGATATTATTATGTTTTAATGTAACATGACTTCTGGACGAAAGCAGTGTGCAAGTAAGACGACGCCATGATGAATAGAATATGGCAATCATTTGATAAACTATTATTATTCAGGAAAGAATATCTTTCCTCAATTCGTGGGATTTTTTTCATTACCGTAGGTACCCTTTATGGCCAAAAATGAAACATCTCCTTTTACCTCTATACAATATTATTAATATTAGCATAGATAAATACTTTGAGTTTGAGTTTGGATGATGGCAGGGCAGGGTAGGATGCAGGTAGGATACGTTAGACTTTTTTTTATTTTTATTCTTTTTTAATAAGGGGTTTTTATCCACACGGATACGTCAACCCCATTGTACCTTATGCTCTATTTACACCTAACTATACATTTTTAATTATATTATATTTAACTATACTACTATCCACCACCACTATACATAAATACTATGAGATACTCGTAGAAAAGAGAATCAATGCCTAGACTTCTGCATTAAACCACAAATTATGCGTTTAGTTCTTTCTGATTTAGGGTATGCCAAAATATTTTGGATAAGTCCAACATCCCACAAGTTCAGTTTAAACTCCCTAGCCAAAGATTCCCTTTCATCCTTGTTCTTAGCACATTACGTTAGACTTAGGTACATTTAAATATTATCACTCATTGAAACGGCACATCACTATTAAAACGAAATATTCTCAGAGTACGTTGGTATCAAGGATCGATTGTTACATAATAAGTGGTAACAAGGCTTCCACTTATCTGATAGTATGACGAATCGTTTTGAAGAACACGACAATGAATCTTCAGATTACCTTGATTATTTGTTACTTTTACGGTGGGAAGATTAGTTAAGTAATAAAGACCTAAAAATAACATCTTGACAGGTTTGCCCCCAGGGGTACGTAGTGGTTGCTCTATATATATGCATAAAAGGTGGGTCAGTTACAGCTCGTCCCGAGTCAACTCAACCCGAATAATAATACCAGATACTTTGTCGTCAAAAAAGTGGTGTGTACCGTTGGAAGTGCACGGCCGATTTTTCGCACAAATTGCGAAAAGGCTATTGTAAATTTGATGTGCAAGAGTGAGATAGATAACTTTTGTATTGTCATCAGATCCGATGTGTGTAATTTTCTTAGCAAAGGAACGCCTGTCTTTTTTAGTAAAAAACGAATGAACTTAGTCTATTTAAATAGTTATCATAATTGAAATAGGCGTTGTAGATAATGTATATTTTCCTGCTTTGTGTGTAAATAAAAAACCAAAATCTTCGGAAAACATAATTAAATTCGTAATGATTTATTTTAAAATATCGATTTTCTGCCTAACCGTACAAATCACCGTAATCGGGAGTGAAATATCTAGTATTATTTTTCGGGTTGAGTTGACTCGGGCCGAGCTGTCACTGGCCCTAAAAGATAGCCTCACATTTCACCAGTTTTTTTATAAATTATTTTTGCTATCGGGGAGCGAGTTTATTGCCATAGAAAAGGACTTTTGGCAGTAGGTAAGTGTTAAACAATTACAAGGTTTGGGCACAATTCCAGACTGGCTGGTATTTAGATATTTCTTTTGCAAAAATCCAATAACACTTACCCCGACCCCGGGATCGGATGTTAGACCCTAACATTCAAAAGAAAGTCACACTTGCTGTTACTAGAAATTGTAAAAGAAAAACGAAGTAATTCATCATTTTATACAAACAGTACAAAATGCAGCACAACACATAATAAAATCAACAATAATATAACATACGGAATATAATGAGCAGATAATAAAAATCAAGTGTAATAATGCACTCGTGTTGCGCAATTGTACAACTACAAGGTACCTACATATCAGTTGCTATTTTGAAGCACATGTGTTTGTGCAGTATCACGTGTAGCTGACCTAGGAGCGGAATACTTTATACAGTGATTGCTTCAATCTATCAATAAATATAATGCTCCTATTCTATACAACTACTCGTATAATACAATGTTCCATACTCGTTAATCGTTGACAAAAGATGTGCCTGGCTCTGGACCTAATTAAATAGATGCAGGTAGAAGCGTGCTCCCGGTTGAGAATTTGCCGCTGGGTGCCAGAGCGAATAGGGATTCTGTGTCGAGACTTAAAGCAACAAAATGATGGTGGAGATTTTGGCAATATTGCCTCTAGATCAATTTTTTTTTTCTTTTATCAGAGCGTATTCACAGAATGATAGAGAGCTGTTTGACGACGAACAGGAAGAAAGGAAAATAATTTGGGAAAGAGATATACCTAAAACAAAGTCTTCAATTAAATTATTCAGAACTCCTGACATAATCCCACATCCATCATTCTATTTTACAGGTAAATAGACAGTCTGTTTATTTACCAGAAACCTCTTTTCTGCCGAAATGCTAATGCTATTGGCCTCCCCTAAGCATCGCCATTTCGACCGCTTCTGTGCTTCTGGTATCCAGTGGTTTCCTGCAGATTTCACAAGGTCATCGTTCCACTATGTGGGAGGTCTTCCAATGCTAGGTCTCTCGGTAACCGGTCGCCATACCAGAACGTTTCGGCCCCATCGGCCATCTGTTCTGCGAGCAATGTGTCCAATGTGTCCTGTCCACGGCCACTTAAGTTTGGCAATTCTTCGGGCTATGTCGGCTACTTGGGATCTCTTCATTTCTGATTCGATCACGTAGGGAAACTCCAAGCATACCCCTCGCGTACATCTTACTTTAAACGAATGACCAGAAATCGGCTTCGCATGAATTTCGCGACTCCTGTTCCGGAACTGAATTTTTATCTTGACTATGACCATTAATCCAAGGAACTACTAGGGCAATATCTTCGAAAATTCGTGACTGTTCCTTAAAATACATGAGCAAAGTACGTATAGACTGTAAGTCTCCGTCCAAGTGAGGCATTACCGTTGAATTAACGACCACCGCACGTTCTATAGTTATGTAATAGTTTTGTTTTTTTGCATAACCTTAACATTGAACGTGAATGTAAAATTGTATATAATTATAGCATTGTTGGTTGTGTCGGGCGTTAAGGACTCGATTTTTCACGGGTTGGCCCATGGAAGGTTCAAAACACCTGCTGAGGGTGAAGATAAATATGTAAGGAAATCTGAACTAAAATTAGCGAGATGCAGTGGGAAAGGATAGTAATCAATTCTATGCTCTTTGCTTCTATGAATGAGAATAGGTCTCTGCCTTGTAGTAAGAAATTACAGGCAGATCAATATGCTCCCTGGAACTAGGAACTTAGATTCGAAAAGTACAAATTAGTAGCGAGTGGATTTTCTAAACAAGCGTGCATCATCGTTAATCGTATTCTTAATTAAGATCAGATGAGATAGTAATTCATTCATTCCCTCCAAAAATTTGTAGAAACGAAGCCTGATTCATCGATGAAACATTTTTGTTAATCGACCTTTTAACCTACCTAATTATATTTTTAAAAATACTACTCTATAGAACGCCATAGGTACACATGGCTACACATCAAGCTATACATTTCCAATATAAGCTGACCTCGCATTGTACGGAAAACCTATATAATGCGAGATTAGCATAAACTGGAAATTTATAGCTTGATGTGTAGCTGTGTGTACAGTCTTGAAAAGACACTAAAACCAAAATAGATGACATAACATCCTGTCTCCAAAAACATTATTCTAAACACATGCTAATTCCCTGAAAAATTCATTCAATACAATCATCGAAAACTGAAAATTTCCATAAATACATAATACAATTTTATTTTTTGGAAATTATTTTAAAACATTTCTTATTTTCTAGAAAATCGGGCTCCTTAATACGTATAGGTGTTATTGCTTTCACCGTGTATAATGTATGTATGAGCGCATGCGACGGCACGTGGGCAAAGCACGTGCTCTTCACGTGTGCGAGATCGTGCGCCTGCGGCGGCGGCGCACAGTGGATCGAAAATCGGCTGTAGAAGACATAGGATCTCGATTTCTTAAATGTTATTTTTTTTGCTGGAAATGACTTCTGCTGATCATTACTGTTCTATAAAATGTCATATGAAGTAATTGTGTGCACAAATGGAAGAGTTATAATTTTTATAAGAAAAAAATGTATGGAGCTGACATGAAAAATGAGGATATCTCTGGAATCGAAAGGTTGGCCATTATATCCTTGCACACTGTTATAGTACTATTTATTTGTGAATTTTTGACATACTTAATATTGCGAAATCACTTGCGATTTTTTTTTTAAAAATCCTCAAATTTAAAAAAAAATTAATGTTTATGATATGTACATTTGAATGCTTAAATATGGCTATGCCAAGTGTAACTTACAATATTTTTTATGCTTAGACCAAAACATTCTAAGAAATCACAAAGTCGTATTACCTACTTTGTGATTTTCATTTGAAATGACATGGTAATTATGAATTACGTAATACGTAATCTTGTCTAATGCCTCAAGTCCACATTAGCTAATGATTAATAAAACTTAATACCTATATACCTAGTTAAAAGGATAAGTACCAAAATAATTTGGGGTACTCGCTAATTTAGCAATTAGTGCAGGATTAACTTAATGAAAGTAATTAGATAAATGTGATACCATCATTAGTCAATAACAATAAATAGTCAAACATTGGATTCACAACTTCAGTTAATTTAGAGCATTTCTAATACTAACATCTATCCTAATCCTACCGTGTCTTTTTACTCAGTGATCGTGAATAATGGAAAGCATCGTTACAAATTTTTATTTGTTTGTTATTCTGAGCAATCAGGATGCTTCGTCTTTCGATCATGAAATATTGTTCAACACACTTGTTATTCGACTGGGGTCTAGCCTTTCAGATGAAGACAGTGTTACCGTGAAAGAAATTTGTCGAAGATTTACACGGGCATTTCAAAAGAGATGGTTACGATCTCACAGGAAAAGTGAAGTTTTTAGAGGTGATTACAGTAATTGGCTTGAGGCAAATATTGACTGGCCAAACTGCGTGCAAACCAATTTGCTCATTCAAGAATCAACAAGTGAACATATTTCTACAGAACCTGTACCTGAACCTGTACCATCAACTTCAAGAATGAAATCAACTTCAACGATGACAAAAAGATCTCGAAAGCCGTTTGAAGATCTAAGTAACAAGCAGAAGAAGAGACGATCTGATGAACATAATTATAGGCAATGACCCTAATGAAGTAGCTTATTCAGCTGCAGCACTTTTGAAAGGAGATGGTCATGAGGATATTGCATCTGTTATTGTACATATGCTCCAAAATCCAGAAGCAGCAGGAAAAATCAAGGAAATGTTGAACAAACCAGCTCCTTCAATAATAGTTTCACCAGAAAAAGCACTGGGTTTGCTACTTTCATTAAAACTATCGAAATGGCAATATATCACATTAAGGGAAACGACTATTCGAGAAGGTTCAAAGGAGATATATCCGTCTTACTATAAAGTGCAAAAAGCTAAGCTACAGTGCTACCCTCCGAAGACATTTGTGACTGTAACGGATTCATTTGCTAAGATTGCACTACAAGCGTTACTAGATTTAACAGTGAACAGAATTTTTGAAACTATTCGTAGTCCTGATGCGATACAAGATAAACAATTGATATTAATATCAAAGTGGGGATTTGACGGTGCATCTAACCAAAGTAGATATAAGCAAAACATAGTGGTCAAGATGATTCCAGCATATTTATGACCTCTTTGGTTCCATTAAAGTTGACAGCTGACGGTGATACCGTATGGGTGAATCCAAAACCCTGCTCACCTAGGTATTGCCGTCCAGTCCAGTTTAGTTTTGTGAAAGAAACCAAAGACGTTGTCATAAATGAAAAAACTGCAATGGATAACGAAATTGAAGCTCTCGTTCCCTCAAAATGTCAAGGACATGAAATTAGTCACAAATTAATGATGACGATGATTGACGGCAAAATTTGTACATATCTGTCTGAAGCTAAGTCAAATGCGGCCTGCTACCTGTGTTTGGCTAAGCCTACAGAAATGAATAAGTTAGATGTCATTGCGTCAAAAACCATTTCTTCTGGTGTGTATGAGTTCGGATTATCATCACTTCATGCCCGCATTAATGTGATGGAATGTCTTCTACACATAGCGTATCGTCTCGACTTCAAAAAGTGGTCTGCAAGAGGAGAAGGTCATCAAGAGTTATTGCATTCACGAAAAAAACTCATTCAAGATCGATTCAAAGATGATCTCAACCTTTTGATTGACATCGTTAAGCAAGGATCAGGCACAACTAACGACGGGAACACAGCAAGGCGGTTTTTTGAATTTCCTGATAAAACTGCAGCGATCACTGGATTAGATGAAGAACTAATACGCAGATTTGCTGTGATTCTGCAAGCTATCACATCTGGAGAGATTGTAGACGTGCCGAAATTTAAAGAATACGCTAGAACAACCGCTGAAAAATACGTGGAACTGTACGATTGGTACTACATGTCATCAACCGTCCACAAATTGTTGATTCACGGAGGGGACATAATTGCAGAAAATGCTATTGTACCAATTGGAAGTCTTTCGGAAGAAGCTTCAGAGGCCCGAAACAAAGACTTTAGGAGGTTCAGAGAACACCATTCGAGGAAAAAGAATAGACAAGCATCAAACGAGGATATCCTCAATATGCTTATCGTCTCTTCTGATCCTCTAATTTCGTCCACAAGACCAAAATTAAATGCCCACAAGAGGCAGACATACTTTAAGGAAACAGTAGAACTACTGAAACTTCAGGATCAGGAAGCTCCGACAGAAGTCTTAGAAGTTATATCTATTGTAGAGCCTGATTCTCAAGTGGATTCTGATGGTGACGAAGTATAAAATAAGTTAACTTTTATTGTTTATGTTAGGTTAGGTTAAGTTATTTTTTTTTTTAATAATTTGCTTTTATTTTTAATCATACAATAGTTTACCATTTATTGTTATTGACTAATGATCACGTTTATCTAATTACCCTCATTATGGTACGTATCCTTTTAACAGGTATATAGGTATTAAGTTTTATTAATCATTAGCTAATGCGGACTTGAGGCATTAGATAAGATTACGTATTACGTAATTCATAATTACCATGTTATTTCAAATGAAAATCACAAAGTAGGTAATACGACTTTGTGATTTCTTAGAATGTTTTGGTCTAAGCATAAAAAATATTGTAAGTTACACTTGGCATAGCCATATTTAAGCATTAAAATGTACATATCATAAACATTTTTAATTTTTTAATTTTGAGGATTTTAAAAAAAAAAATCGCAAGTGATTTCGCAATATTAAGTATGTCAAAAATTCACAAATAAATAGTACTATAACAGTGTGCAAGGATATAATGGCCAACCTTTCGATTCCAGAGATATCCTCATTTTTCATGTCAGCTCCATACATTTTTTTCTTATAAAAATTATAACTCTTCCATTTGTGCACACAATTACTTCATATGACATTTTATAGAACAGTAATGATCAGCAGAAGTCATTTCCAGCAAAAAAAATAACATTTAAGAAATCGAGATCCTATGTCTTCTACAGCCGATTTTCGATCCACCGTGCGGCGCTGCGAAAGACTACACTATTTCTAGGCTGTTTTTTGTGAAGAAAATTTGATTTTGGGGAATTATTGAAGTGTAGTAATTTTTATTTTTTTCGATATTTTGTGAAACTGCAGTAAGGGCTGTTACTTCATTGGTTTGAAAAGTTTATAAACGTTTCCCGATAAGCGTTCGATTGACTGGTTTTTGTGAATGTGTGTAAAAATTGCATGAATGGAGTTGTATTGGAAGGAGTTATGGTTTTTTTTTTCAGAGATTATAGTCGTGTGTGTAATGGCAGTAGTGTTATCATATAATATCGTTAAGCAATTGCTATAGGAAAAAGCAAAACATTTTGAAGGGCGACCTACTCTCTAGTTAAGTGTTAAGGCTTGATAAAAAGTGGATCACTAATGTTTTGTTTAAATTTTTATAAAATTTTAATCGAGATCCTTGGATCAGACAAGGGAGACGTTCGCCCAGCAGTGGTACAATAAGGGCTAGTAAAAAAATCGAAATCCTTGATTTCAACAGTATTAACTGAGAAACAAAAATTGTAGCCAAGAAAAATACAAAAAAAAAATGGATCTAAATTCAATGAAGCTGAAATATAGTTGCGTATTATTTTAATCGTCTGTTTTTTTTTAAACTATTGTTATACAATAGTCTTCAGTATTTACACGTGGAATTAATTACAATGACACTGAATAGGAAAACTTGTTTGTTAGTTATTCATTTGAAAAGTAAATACTGCTCATCTGAATTACATGAAACTTTCACTATTAGGAAGACTGTGGTATCCAGGCATCTTTTTCTGTTGTTCTTTTCTTCAATTTTATTTTCATGATTTTGTTTTCATTGTAATTTCGGTGGTGATTAGCTTTTTGTCAAAGAACTATTATATTTTTAGATATTATTGGAAAAAAAAACACCTTCCAAAAGTTCGCAAACCTCGGTTTGCATAGGGTTGACTAATAACAGGGTTACTAAACTCCCTGCTTTGCTTGCTTTTATAGCGACCAACCTTGCTTTTATAGCGATTTATTGGATCATTTTTGCGGCGGCTGCGTGGCGACCGCGCGGCTTCCGGACAAATATTTTCTTGTTAATTTTTGACGTTTAAAGTGCCTATTTGAAACAAACGATTTGCCTCTAACTTCGATTCGAGAACTAAACAAATATTATGTATGCAGCGTAGTGTATCATAGTGTTTGCTTTAGATCGTACGACCCCGTTTTCGTACGACATAAAGCCTAGTGCAGACTAGAGCGACGCACATAGGAGTATTTCACATAAAAAACCGGACAAAATTATTTTACATTTTATGAAATAAAAGTCAATAATTCATCATAATTAGGCGTTTATTTAAAAATAAAAACAATTTTAAAAAAAGTTACTAATCTAAGAGAGTATTAAGAGTCTAAGAGTAAATTTTACTCTTAAAACAGGATTTGTTTTCAAGAGGATAATCATGAGGAGACCGAATCAATCAGAATCACTGTCTCCGAGTTCACAGGTGATTTGATCCTCACCATCTTCGTCGTCGGAACTGTCACAATTCAGTGTTTTCGTGAGAAGCATACTAATAACTTCCTGGGAAAAAGACTTGCTTTTCTTCTTCCGTTTTATTCTGTTGCAGCTGATGAAGGGATCAGATGTCAGCAACAACCTATTTAAAATATCTGTGTTGCAGTCCACTCTTGAAAATTTTCTTGCAAAGTCTACGCGATATTTACGGAAATGTTTGATCCGGGCTTCAGCAGCCTCTTTTGATAGATGTCTGATAGGTACAATGTGACTTGATATTACTTGAGCGCCATGCATCAGAATCTTGTGAACTGTAGGTGACATGGGATGCCAACCATACAGTTTCACTGAAGAAGGCACTGGATTTTGACATACAATTTTTCTAGTCTCTCCATTAATAGAAACAACCATTCTCACAGGTATCTTCAATCTTTTTTCCTTTGAACTCTTTGATAATAGTATAATGCTCCATTCTGGTGATTTTTTTCACTCTTTCCGGAGGATCTATGACAAAAGAAAACAAAAAAATAAGCTTTGTCAATATAATTACAATCTTCCCCATATAGTTTGAAGTACTATAAAAAAATATGGGGTACATTGGGGGGACTTTTTATTCATGTTTCTACTTCCTTAGAGTCTACATTTTATGCCCACATAAAAATTTTGAGGCGACAAGGCGCGACACATAAACAAAAACTCTAATGTATTTCAAATTTCTTTAAAAAACAAGTAAAAAAAGTGAAGCTGCTTATTGATGGCTATACAAATAGAAAATTTGGAAGAAACGTAATAAAATATACTTCAGTATATAGTACTAACCTTCTATATCCATGTCCGAATAGTTAATCTCCTGTTTGCTACACGAAGCCATTTTAGCACAGAAAACTGATAAACACAAACGAGAGCGCACGATGACTGAGTTCCGACTGAGACGTTGTGGCACATGCGCGGGAGTTGAGGGTTGGGGGTCTGCCTTTTGATAAACCGGTTATCGTAGGTAAAGAAACATGTATTTTGGGTGCGGTTGGATTAACATCAGTATTTTCAATTTTGTCCGGTTTTTTATGTGTAATACTCCTACGTGCGACGCGACGGCGCGACGCGACACCGGTTTTTGTTATACCGTGAAGTTTTCTTAGAAATTGTATTGTTCGAGTCGCGTCGTGCCGTAGCGTGGCGCTAGTCTGCACGAGGCTTAAAGCAAACACTTAAAAAAAAAACACTGACTACAGACGACCTAAGTACTTGATTATCTCTCTCTTATTTCTACGTTTATGTCTGTAATTATCTAACTGCCTCGTTGGTCTAGTGGTCGCAAGTGCTACTACTGAGCACGAGGTCCTGGGTTCGAGTCCCAGGTCGGGCAAAGTGTTATTGGGTTTTTCAATATGGAAATTCTTAGTAGCAGCTTGGAGTCTGGATTTGTGCCCGGTTGATGGCAATAGGTTTGCCCCTATTATCTGGAACTTAAACATAACTAGCGAAATGTGGGTGTACTAAGGACACCTCTGACTAGCACTTCGGGGCAACAAGGCGTGACGTTTGTTATGTTATATCTGTAATTCATTATGGAGTACATAATAAAGAGTTTTCTGTTCTATCTCTCCTTACAAGCCTAGAAAAGGGCAAGGAAATGTAACAAACCCGATCACGTGACGAGATCAATAATTCACTTGATCTAACGTTCCAACACGTGATCAAATGCCTGAGTTCATGAATCACTGATATTACAATGTTTCGGCGCCATCTATGTAGAAAGAACTGATTGTGAGCGCTTGCCAAGAGTTTGTTTTGATTCGTTTATGTACTTAGGTATGTATGTATGTATGTAGTCATGCTTTATAAGAATTTTAATTAGCTACTCCAGTTTTCGTTGAGATTTTGTTAACACCAGTTTTCGCGACTACCCCAGAAGCAGGTTAATGTTTTCAAGGCAAGTCAAGTTATAAAAAATAAAGTATTTATTTACCTTCAGTTGTACATAAACACCTTACTAAACACTATGCAGCGTTACAACTAAGGGAAAGACTGTTTTCGATGAACTCTGGCACCCAAAGTCAGATTTAACTTGTGTTTGCCAGCGTCCTCGCCTACCATTTGGACATATATCAGTAGTTGTAGGACGAGCACAGTACTGTTATCAAGTTAACTACTTACTAGTAAATCAATACAATATGATGTGGCCTATTGTACCTATGTGGGGGCATGTGTATGTATTGAGAGAGAGAGATAAATATGGTGAAAAATTGTGGTTATGTAAGTATATAAAACAGTTTTAATAAAAGCGGAGAAATTAGAATTATAGTTTTTCTTTGTTCTATCATTCTACTAAGAATATGTTTTCAACAACGTCAACGCCGGCTGTCGCTGAAAACCAGCGCTGGGCCTCTGTCTCGCACAGGGTCGCAGCATTATGCTGAGCGATGGCCGTTTTGGGTGGATGTGACGCACGTTCCTCCAACTTGTTCTTTTTTGTGTTTTTGTTCTTTCTTTGCGTCATGTTTACCACAAATAAACGTATTTTGTTTATTTTTGTTAAAAGTGTGGGTTTTTTAATTCCAAATACCTCTCTTAGGTTCACACGGCTACATATCAAGCTATACATTTCCAATATAAGTTGATCTCGCATTGTATAGGATTTTCGTACAATAAGAGGTCAGCTTATACTGGAAGTTTTGTCGTGTGTGCTTACAATTCAGGTAATTTTCCGAATATGAAATAGGTACTTGTAAGGTAGAGCTCGTGGCTAAGTAATATCAGCCGCACGGTTCGATCCATCAGGTTAAGCTACGCTTGCCGGGGTTGGTCTGTGGATGGGTGACCTATCTTAACATACCGAGACTCCTCCGTGCCTCGGAAAGCACGTCAAGCCGTTGGTCTCGGCTGTCATTCGTGGATCTTTGACAGGCGTTGCGGGTTGTCAGAAGCCCGAAAGTCTGACAATCAGTCTTACCAAGGGGTATCGTATTACCCAGTGACTGGATTGTGGAGGTAAGACAGGCAGTCGCTCCATATAAAACACGCTATTCAGCTGCATCCGGTTAGATTGGAAGCCGACCCCAACATAGTTGGGAAAAACTAGGCAGATTAATTGACTTGTGAAATTATACGTATTGAATAATATTAGTATTATTTAGTAATTATTTCAAAATTGTCTTATGACATAGTAAAAATAAACCATCATAGACGTGAAGTAAAGTTTATGACAAAGATAAGTTTCAAAATTCTCTCATGAACCTATTATACCCCATTTGAAATAAGATTAGACATTTAACTAAACCATTTTTACAGTCCGTTCAACCTATTTTGACTTCTATTGCGTTGGTGGCATGACAAATGCCAGCTGCAGTAAACAGTTGGTATTGTAACCACTTTCTTGCTTTTAATGCCATCCTTATGCCTACGGAATAGAAGTCAGAATCGGTTGAATGGACTGTAAAAAGGGTTTGTTTAAATGTCTAATCTTATTTCAAATGAAGTACTTATAGGTGATTATTCTTTTTGTTGTAAGAAACATTTTTTTTTGTAAAAACATAATGTTTCCCTTAAATAATCTGCCTAGCCTTTTCCCAACAATGTTGGGGTCGGCTTCCAGTCTAACCAAAAGCAGCTGAATACCAATATTTCACATGGCGACTGCCTATCTGACCTCCACAACGCAATTACTAGGTACCCTTAAATATTTAATAAAATTGACTAAATAAATTATGTTGCCTGCACGTCTGCCTACCCTGCTCTGTCCCAATGATCTATAAAACGTGACCAGAGCCAACTGCATGTGTTTGCATTACGCAATCCACTCTTGATAATTTATCAAGGGGTCCTACGTAACATGCACTTCCTATTATTTGTTATGTGTAATACTAATAACTGTTCTATGTATACATGTATATAATGTTATGTATTTATCGTTTTGTTATCTAGTTGTTAGATTATGTTTGTTTTGTGTGCGTGAGTTTGGACATGTAGTAGCTTGTGTTGTCGCGTGTTATGTGATTATACGCGGTAAAGATGTTTTTAATTTTTTGTTTTTTTTTACCACTATGGGGAAGCTCTTGGCCTTATCTCACCTGATGGTAAGTGATGATCAGGCCGAAGGTGGAAGCGAGCTTCACCCGGAATCCTCAACCACAGAGGATTCCGGGTGAAGCTCGCTTCCAGGGTCGGTCTTACCTCTAACTGCCGAAACACAACAATTTTGCTGTTAACATTGTTGTGGTCTTCGAACAAGCCCTACCACTGAACAAATCGTGCAGAAAATTTTGCCCCCGCTGGGAATCGAACCCGAGACTTCTGGGTTTGAGAGAGGTGGTCTTAGACGACTAGGTCACAGAGGCGGTTAAGTAAGATGGGATTGGTGCGGTAGTCGGGTGTTTGGTTAATGTATTGTCTCTGGTTCGAGTCTCATTCGAAAAGAAAAGTATGATTTGAAGATGCCTGGAATTTTATGCTCAATCATGATTGTATGGAAATTGAATTTTTAATTTTTAATGTAGCTGGAGGACCACGTAAGGATGGCATTTTTTAAAGACAATAAAGTATTTATTTTTCTCTTAGGATTGCGTAAAAAGGTAGGTTCTATGGCTAAAAAAACTGTGGCGTTCATCCGTATGAAACCATCTAAAAGGAGTCCCATAAAAGAACTTCAATTTTGCAAAAAGTGTTCATAGAATTTTTTGAACCTCTTAGAAATAAACGATTATTATTATAATGGATTTAATATGGCTGCATTTTCGATAAAGTTTGAAATAAACAGGACGAATTGAAACACTTTTTAACTTTTTTTTAACTTCACGTTTCTGAAACCCAATCGAGAGCTAGCTAAAGATTATCCAGCTGATATAATTCTTTATCTACCTACGCCGCGGTACGAGTGTGATCTGTTCATAGTACGGATAAACACGAGAGTTGCATAATACCGCTAATTGGCTGATATGTGGTGCTCGGTTCACGTTTGTTGAGTTAGATCATTATCACGTGTGAGGGTAAGCAGAGTAATGGGATCATTTTTAAACGCGTGGTTTATAGCTAAATGTGACTGTGGGTGGACTTTGAACTTAGTTTCTGTAGTGAATAAAATCCTGAAAGTTCCGATTCTGCTTGTCGTCTGAAGTTCCAAAAATGTTTGCCGATTGATTATTATCGATCGTGTATTTCGATCCTTACGAAAAACAATCGTCATGAAATGTTTTTAAGATCTGGATGAGGACGATTTTCTTTGTTTTTACAGAATATCTGCTGTTATGTCATGTGAATTTTCTTTGAACCTTATTTCTCTTGTATAGGGTTGCGTTTCCTATGAATCCAACATCTCGAGGTTTGCAGTGTTCAGACTTTACAGAATAGTTTCAAAATTGAACAACAAAGCCGACCCGAAGCAATGAGTATTCAGCTTTCATTCAGAGGCCCTAGTGTGAGTTTCTTTTAACCATCTCTACTTTACGCATCGACCGCGTTCGGCGCTCCGATTGGCAGCCGGCCGGCCTTCACCAGTGAAGGGCCAATCGGAGCGCCGAACGCGGTTGATGCGTAAAGTCGAGATGGTTAAAAGTAACACACTAGGGCCTCAGCTCGTGCCGATCAAAGAAATCCACGGAGCCTACTCGAACAGGATTCAGTGAGGGTACACTGAATCGTGATCGGGTTGGCTCGGCACAACTCGCGATGCGAAGAGTGGCTTTTTCCCGATTAATCTATTTCTCATTCGATTTTGCCGCCCGGCTGTGCCGAATCATACCGACCCGAACAAGGTCGTAGAACGCCGAACAGTATAGTTGCAATGGTAAACATATGAGCATCGAACAATATTTACTGCTGTTAATGATTCTAGGTATAATATACCCCATAATTCCTCACATGGCGAAGACTGTTCTATAATTAGCCAAAGAAAACAAAGTAGTTGTGTAATGTACTTACATAAGTACCTACAATACAGTACTTGGCTGAAGCGTTGGTCACGTTTCGAGGACAATCAAGAGCACGTGTGGGGGGGTAGGTAGAATAGCACGTGTATTTGTTATTAGTAAGTCGCTACTGCGTAGGTTTATTGATCTGTGAGTGGGGTAATGGTGGGAGCGAATTTCTTATTGGTGACTCGTGTCAAGGGAAGATTTTTCGGCTCCAGAAGCCGAAAAATCATAGAAACGGGTCAAAATTTTGAAGACTAGGGACCGATATTTGGAAGGGCGTCAAGAGAGGTTACTTGGGGACACTCTCAAGACGTGCTTAGGCACTGCACAGAATGTACCAATTTATTCCATCGGAGAATCCAAGGCACATGCTGAATATCTTAGAGGCCGTAGATCGCCACTAAGCAACAACTTTTTACAAAACATGTTTTTTTTTGAAGTCCACTTTACTATATTCAGACAAGTAGATCAAATAAAACAGTAGTTGAATTTCAGTTTCCTAAACAGCATTTGTAAAAAGCGGAAAATATTTTTTTTGGTTATACCAAAATTGGCAATACAGTAACCGCTGCTGATAAATCTGATATAAGGAATTATATCAGATCTCTTTTCGAGTGTGCTGCTCCTACCCACCTAAGAAAAGAGAGTGCGCTATTCATAGTCAAGGTTAGCAGTTTCATTGTGTAATCCGATTACTTGGCATGATTATTGTCACGTTTTGCATATCATTATGACTCTGTGGCGGCATCTACATCTCCACATGCGAATTATGCATCTATTTACACAAAATCCTGACGTCATATAAATCCTGCATCGCGCAATTAGAGTTTGCCGCGCTAACAGCATATATATAACTTACCCAACATTAATCGTTGGGCAGTTGCCCGCCAGACACGACACCCGTCTGGTCGAAGGATCATCCTTTTTCTAAAAAGGATGAGTGAACTTTATTCCCTGTTCCTAATGCCTCTACAGAAAATTAATTTATATTAGAATTGTTATTAGATTAATTGGAGGGTGTTATATTAGATTGAATTGTTTTTGTCATATAGTTTTTTTATCATGATTTAATTTTTATTTATTGTATTAATATTTTCTTTAAGTTTATGTTGGATGAGATCTAACTCTTAGCATGCCGTCAAGCCCTCCCAAAGGGTGCGTGTTTATTAGTAATTACTACAACTTACATACTTCAACTGAATGAAACGAAATTTAAATCTTATATTAAACGCACACTATGCAGCCAAGCATATTATAAGTTGGGGGATTACATCGCTGATAAAAATGCTTGGCTCAACGCTGGTCCTGCTCCACAAGCATAAACTAATTGATTAGCATTTGAAAATACCGTTGGAGCTGCTGAAGATTTTAAAAACTATTTTTGCATTGTATAAATTCAATGTCTTAGCATTGTATAATTGCATGGCACATGTGTGGGCACCATGTACCGACTATAAAGCTACCATTTAGGTACTGAGTATGTCTTTCATTGACTTGAATGTGCCCTGGCGGCTGAGAGTATGTCATGCTCACTCTAATGTCTCGCTGGCGGTGGCGCGTGTGTTGGATCATTTAGCTCCCTTCAAAATGGTTGAGCTGAATGGTGCTAATCCATGCGTCATGTTCGTGAACGGGCGCCGTCAGTAGGGACTGGTCATCTCTTAGCTGCCACGGCGATTTTAATTTAATTTATATTTTTATTTCTAACGGACGCTTATAATGTTTTGCATCGTTCTCACATGTATAACTTCAACTTGAATAATGTAACCAATATTATGTAACCATTTTATTTTATTTAAAAGAGTGTCCGTGAAGTTTCTTGCCCGTTCTTCTCCATAGGTACCTACTACGCTTTGGAATGGGCGACTAGCTTCATATTTCTGACTGACCAACCCCTTGACTATTCAAAAGTGCCTGTAATTGGTTTATTTGAAATAAATGCTTTGAGTTTGAGTTTGAGTTTAGATAGGGGTAATGTTTTTAAGACGGAATAACCCGACTAAGGGGTTATTTATATTTACCCGTGTTTAAGGGGGAGGAAGTATTTTTACTAGCTACGTGATATTTGTGAGTTTGATTACTTATAAAAGTATGTATCGCTTAACTGTTCTTGCTTGTTCCGCAGTCACAATCACGCTTGAGTCAATTAACTATCTTAAATAATTAGTGTTTTGGCGACTCTTGGAGGCCTATGTCCAGCGTCTTTTTGCAGATACGAAGACGATCTCCACATGAAATTAAAAGACACCCATCCAAAGTGTGACCGTGACATGTGTTGCTTAACAACTTATATACAAAACCATTTATACCTGTCTTAAACAAGATTGTATGTCCTCTGACCCCGACTAACATAACATTATAATTAAACCTGTTAGGAAAACATGTCATTCAACAACAGCCTTACCACTGACCTTACAGAAGGTCAAATTTGCGAAGTTGTATCTTGCATAACAATATGCAACTTAGGCTAACTTCCTGAATCGTCACGTCGGAAGACATTGATCTTTTTATCATTCTAATATATGGAAGTATTTAAAAGAATGTGTAAGAGATATTGTTACGTGAATAATTTACGTTTTGTGATTTTATTTGGTTGGCAACTAATATGTATCTAGGTTTTTTCCCCACACATCTGACTAAGATTTTTCTGCTTCTTCAATTCATATTCAACTACTGTTGGGTGTGAAAGTTTTCATTAGGCTTCCCGTAAGTTTCTTGAACCCTGAGTCACTAGTCAGGGTGTTTACTGCTTTTCGTCGTTACCAATCATGCTGACTTAGTATGTAATCCTTGCATGACTTGAACAATCAAGCTCCTACTGATACGAGAGCACAGGTGGTCGGGAGTTGTTGAGTCATGGGTTTGAATTTCATCATCAATGCTCTCAAAACGGTGAAGGAAAACATCGTGAGGAAACCGGCATATCCTAGAACCAAAAATTCGAAGACATTCGACATCTACCAACCCGCACTGGGCCCGCGTGGTGGATTACAGCCCACTCCCTTTAGAAGAGAGGAGGCCTGTGGCCCAGCAGTGGGAATATTATAGGCTGAGTATGCTATACTGACAAAAAGGAAGCTAACCATTTCTGATAACCTTGCTTGAATTTTTTTAAACCACACGCTGTCTCTTTAGTACAAAGAAGCCTACTCTACTTAATATAATCACGCCCGTTTCCCCCGCAGGGTTAGGCAGAGGTGTGGGTTCCCATTGTATAATTAAACAATGATCTATTGGCACATATCCAAAATCAAAATCGCATCGCCGCCATTTTGTTTTTTCAATACAATTTCGCGAAGCAATTTCACAAACGTTTACCTAACGACGCGCCCCTCAGATCAAATAAAAAACCAAAACATAGCATTTTTTATTCATTTATAATTTTTTTTTTTTTTTTACTAACAAAATGGATCATGTCGTCTGAAATATAAATAAATAATAATAGTGCAGCGAACAGTGAACATGCACAAACTACACCTCGCTCTGTGCATACACGCTCAGACGCACACATTTACAGCCAAACTACACCTCACCGCACAGTGAAGTAAGTGCACTCATGTTTACGAAACCGGCCTCAAGTCACAGTTGACAGCGTTATGTCTTGGTTTTTATTAGTTCTAAACGCCCCCCGTCAATGTCATTCAAGTGACAAAAAATCCTTGTGGAACTCTACATACACATTTCACCAGTTATGTAGTCTGCCTAATTATCAAAAACCTGTCACACCACCCAATGTCAAATCGAAGGTCTGACGATATCATCGCTGACATATATCCTCGTTGCTTCCGCGCGTGTGACTCGCATGCGGGCTGAAGACCTTACTCTGACCCTGTGTCAGGTCGAAGAGTGGCTGACGAGAATCTACAATGACTGTTATGTAAGGGCTTTTTGTTGATAGTGAGTTAAATATAATAATCAGCGTGTATAATCCCACTGTACTGCCTCCCTTTTATTTTTTCCACTCATCTCAATCATGAGTCAATATGGATCAATCCCTGCTTAAGCGTCCAAGTTCGTAAGTAAATAGTTTGGAGAATATTGATCATGCTAGCCAATGGTCATTAGCATAATAATAATTATCCTATAATGTTCCCAGTCCTGTAAGAAAAAAAAGAAAAGAAAGAAAATAAATTTATTTGACTCAGGTCAAGGCACACAATATTTACACAAAACAAAAAAAAAAAATAACTTAGAATAGCACCGTGCGCCTCACGGCTGTGCCAAATAGGCCCAGTTCAGCATAAATGCCAGACAACTAGTGTCTGACGCTGGTTTTCAACTGGACTTTATGTTACGAGGACGTCTTACGGATGTAAATCAGTTTTATAGTGTGTAAGTTTTTTATATTTAAATAAAAATAGATAGATGTGTAGCAAATAATATTAAACTCGATTAGATATTTGTTTGTCCTGGGGCACAGGCCTCTTCTCTGTTAGCTTTATAGCCTTTTGCTCGCGACTTCGCCCGCCTGGAGAAGGGAAGCTATCCCACGTGAACTTACTACTGGAATAATAAGTATCCTATGTGTAAATCCAGGTTATAAACTATCTGCGTGGCAAATTTCATACAAATCCGTTCAGCCGTTTTCGCGTGATTGAGTAACAAACATGCACACATTTAAACATACAAGCTTTCAATTTTATAATATTAGTATATAGGATAATGCTCTACTATAATTAACCTTTAGGGTAAAAAAATCTTGCAAAATTCTTTGTGACCATCCAAAAAACTCCAAAGAAGAACTGAAGCTGCTGCCATTGCATGCATCATGAACAAGATAAAGTGGCAGTGTGCTGTCTTCTCTGACGAAGGACCAATGGCCGTTGGAGCAGACGAGTCCTTGAATGGAGACCGTGAATTCGAACGGGTGCTACACAGATGTTCAGGTCGGCACATTCGAGGCGGTATTTGTTGAATAACAAAGCCAACACCCGAAGCAATTACTATACATATTCGGCTTTCATTCGGCTAGTACCGATCGTCAAACTCCGTTCGGCATCTACCCTCGTTGCATCATGTTCGGGTCGGCTTGGCCCAATTAGAGCTACGCCGAGTGGCTTTTCCCGATTTTGCCGCTTCGGCTGTGCCGAATCAAGCCCAGCCGAACAAGCGTAGCGTGGGATGCTCCCGTTTCAAAGAACCGACGACCGGTAGCCCGCGAAATTACAATTTTTCTTACGTTTTTTACAATTTGCAGATCAGTATTGGGTTGTATGTTGATTAAATATTTGATTCGCGATCGTAACAAGTATGTATTTACAGAATAATAATCATTAAATTCAAATTCAAATTCAAATATATTTATTTTGGGACAACTAGAAAGGTTAAGTTATACAAAAAACTTAGAAACTATTGTTAGTACTATGCAATTACAAACAATAACACTCATAATAATAATATATATCTAATACACACAAAAATAAAATACCCCTGTGCTGAGACACCCCGCCCCGTCAAGATAACCAATAGAGAGATACCTCCCTAGAAATCACGAGACGAACGAAATGCCTCAACACAGGTGCACGAACATCTTCAGTTACTGTTAAAATCATCAATAAAACTCTCTAAATTCCCCTACTGAATGACTATTTCATGAAATCATGAAAAAACCATCTTCAAATTCAAATTGCAAAAAAACTAAAAAAAAAAATAGAATTTCATGGGCTACCTTAGCCCCGTATTACCCCTTAAAAAGTGCGAAAAATAAAATAAAGTTTATATTAATATTATTATATTGACATTTCACGGCCACCATACATAGTAATACAAACTGTCATTACCACAGCCTATAAATAAATAGCTAACACTTTTCCTCTTTCACAAGGCCTTATTAAGGTAAGTCGGTTACATACTCGTATAGTCATTAACTAAGCGTTTCCGTAATATCGACTAGAATATATAATACTACAGCCTTGGGTTTATAGGTTTAACCTAGGAATTATCGGAAAAACCTAGAATTTTGCCAACTGTGTTAAATCAGTTTCCATCTAACCTTTGTGGCTGATTTTCAGTGTTTTACTTGACAGCAATTTATTAAATACGATACCTAATTACAGGGCTATGTCAGTGGTCTAGTGGAATGACCTCCTGAGGTCCTGGGTTCCGGCAGGGTATGTTCTTAGTCCGCCAGACTAGCTACCATCTTACTTAACCGCCTCTGTTACTTAGTTATTTAAGACCACCTGTATCAAACACAGAAGTCTCGGGTTCAATTCCCAGCGCGGGCATAATTTTCTGCTCGGTGGTAGGGCTTGTTCTAAGTCCACCTGGCTAGCTACCACCATCTTATCTAAGTCTGTCGCCATAATAATGTTAACAGCATTGTTGTGTTTTAGTTAGAGGTAAGAAAGCCAGCCTCCGTGGTTGAGTATTCCGGGTGAAGCTCGCTTCTACCTTCGGCCTGATCATCACTTACCATCAGGTGAGATGAAGGCCAAGAGCTACCCGTTGTGGTTAAAACGTTGGTCGAATTACAGAAATCTTCTCTTGAAGAAGAATAGATTTTACCATAAAGTCTTCCCGATTCCAACTAAGTATATATTTTTTTCGAATGCCTGTCGAGAAAATCCGTACCTACCTACTTACTGACGTATTTAAACATTTAACAAAGATGACCACCCCATCCCTAACTCTCCCGATCATGACGCAAAGGAAAACTCATGTTTTTTTTCCTAAAACAAAGAAAATATCAGGTTAACCAAGCTTTTAAGCAAATTTGGGATAATCCTAACAAAAAATGAATATAAAAAGGCTAAAATATTTATTAGCAACTAACAACGCAAAAACAAACAGCTTACCATTGTTAATCCTACTACAATAAGATAGTAAAATTTTACATAACAACTCATTTATTTCATAGTAAAACTGACATCAAATCGTCGTAACTACAACATTCAACCCTCAAATACCAACTCAATGTCCTAATAATTTTAGCCGAAAATTGTGTTACGGCAAGTGTCGATTTAGGTCGTCTTTCCACTGAGATTGTTCCGTTGTGTTACGTTTTCAATATAGTTTGGTCACGTTAGTTTGACATTTGTTTGGTTGCACGTGATTCGTTGTGGTTAGAGGTCCGCTCGCGTAACAGTCACGTTTCAACGGACGTAACGCAGGGGATGTAGCTATTGTTTTGTGTTTAAGATACAAAAATAATCCTTAAAGTATCTTTTGTAAGAATAAATAAAATTTTCCTAAGGTTTCTTGCGAAATAAGGAAAATTTGTGAGGTTTCTGCGATGGAAATAGCAAAACTTTGCCGTGTCGAGGTACTGAAATAATGGAATTTATAAATAAAAAAGCAAATAATAAAGTTTACGTAAATCCTGTATTTCGTGACATTCAGTTAAATCCTTAACGAAGATTGTCGTACCTACAGCTCAAAAAGTGCAATACGTAAGTACTTGTTGCGAACAATTTCACAAAACTTATTTCGATAATTTCGTATAATTATCGAACACCATTAAAATAAGTAAGAAGAATTTTTTATTATTCATGATTTTTCCATTATGTCACACTTCCCAGTTTATATCAAAGACTTACGCCATTGCTTCATCCCTTATGAAATCGTGACGTATTGTTATTTTGATACAGAAGTTTTATCAAGTTATTAGTTAACAGGCAAAGTGAGTTATTTAACCTTTTGATTGCCCCTTAAAATTACGTGAACTAAAGGACCTTCGTCATAATAAAATTATGACCCAAACGTGTCGTAAGATTCTTTTAATAACTTTTTATCGCGTGATACCATTTGCGTATTCTTTTTGTAATTGTATATTTTATATGACTGTCAGGAATACTTTGATATCCTCAGATGAGACGGACATTTTGGATTTACGGCCGAATTCTCAACTGTAATTCAATCATTTAAGTACCATTATTTTATTTTCACTATCATTTTGAGTTGAAGACAGTTTTTTGTCAGTGTATTACTTTGGAATCTTACAGATTTCAATAGGTACATGGGTTTTTTTTTGAGTACATTCTAACAGAGATAAAATGCTCATAAATTATCGACAAGAATTTTGTGAGTATTCATCGACATTCAATTTTTTTTATATACCGAAAATATTATAGCCAAAACTGACAGCATAGTAGTTAAATGGGTGGCTTTTTTGTGTATAAATTCTATCACAGATAAAATGCTCATAATTGATCGACTAGATTTTTGTTACTATTTATCATGATTGCATTTTTTTAATATATTGAAAGTATTAAAAGCCAAGGCTGACAGCCTACACGTGCCTTTCGACAATGTATAAACAACTGTCATAGTGAAATTAAATATTATTGATATTTAAAAGTCAAAGTGATATTCGTAATTGGCATACACACAATTCCGTAGTTATTGCATATTTCTGATTACATTATTATATATATTTACGTATTACATTATTTGATCAACAGTGTCAGATGTTGTTTAATTATTTACTTAGCTTAAGGGAACACTAGTCGACGGCTCGAACTCATTGGTGGGCGTGACTAATATGCATGCTAATTAGTCTAATTATTAATTTATCTAGTTTTATTGATTTATCTAGTCTTTATGTATTTATTTATTTAGTGAAATAGACGATGAGTTATAACGAAAACGAGCGCGTGAAATTTCAAATTATGGAAAAACTACTGGATTTATTTACTCAAAATAAAATTATTAGAACTATTTACTAAATTATCTATCCCTATACCGTTTCTATTTTGCCTTTTTTTACTGCATACGTTATTTATTTACGCCCAAAGACGAGTTCGCAAAGAGAGACCCCCCGTATAGCCTCCTCCTGGACCCCATAGATTGGGCAGGAGCCGCTTCAAAGCAGCCCCGGCCCGCTCCAGTCTGGGAGCCAAACGTCGGAAGTGCTCCACGAAGTTCCACCGGCTATCGAGGACGAGTCCTAGGTACTTCATCGTCGACAAGATGCCGATGTAAACTCCTCCTACCGTTATTTGGGAACCCGACGGTGGCGCGTTCCGAGGACCATGAAAACACATGGCCTCGGACTTGTGCAGGGCCACCTCGAGTCCCAACTGCCGGATTCTGTCAACAATTGTCGCAACCCCGTGTGTCGCTAGTTCGGCCGCCGCCTGATGCGAGGGTTGGGTACCCTAGCCGGTCATTAAGACAATTTTTCACGAGTTATTAAGTAATATTTTTTAGGAATTAATTCATTTATAGGTACTAAATTATAGTCTAAGTCAAATCCTTTAGTTCAAGTAGGCCATTAATAGCCACTTTTGAACGTCAACATTTACAAGAAAATAGAATTTATTCTAGTCGCCCCTTCCAAAAGATGGTTTCGTATGGAGAAGAATGGGCGAAATTCCATAGTTACTCTTTTAAAATGTTTTACAACATTGTGTATATTGATTATATTACATATGAAGACGATGTACCGAGAATAAAATTACTAGTACCTGGGCGACCGAGCTCAACTCAGGTGAAAAAAGAGAATGCTCATTTAATAGTATACGATAGTTCATACTAATTCCATGCTGCTATGATAGTAGGTACTTACTAATTCCATGCTGCCATTTTATTATTCTAAGGTATCTTGTTCAAAACTTTGGACGACCGAGCTCTACTCGGGTGAAAATACGGAGAAAAGGAATTTTCCCATATATTAGCCCTAGCTAGATTGATTTTTCGCCCCTGAAAACCCCCTATATTGCAACTTTCATCGAAATCGTTAGAGCCGTTTACGAGAACGTGATTACAAATATATACAAGTATTAGCAAGCATTTAATAGTATAAGCAAAAGCAGCAGCTAAATAAATTATGTTGATGGATACATGATGCTCACATATTAAACGAGCTTCTTCACCCGACTCATTCCGCGTGAAATTTCGGGCCCTGGGCCCACCGCGTCGCATCCCATCGCCCGTCCGCACGATTACCTTGTGTTAGCTAAGCGTTAGTCTAAGGGTCTTAACGTGATGGTAAATAGCCTATAACCTTCCTCAAGAATTAGGCTATAATTTTTTTTAATCCGATTCTTATTTCCCGGGATTAGTGCGTTCAAAAAAATAAACAGACAAACACAAATACAAACAAACTGTTCTGCTTTATTATAAGTATATAGTCCTCCAGACCGTATTTCGGCCACAGCGGCCAATCCCAACGGAGACTAGCCTTCTGCGCGGGAGATATTATAGTGCACAAGTGTGTGCGCAGACACAGGTGCACTCTCTCTTCCCTCACTCTCATAGTCCGATGGGACGGCAATCCGACACGACCGGAGAGAGATCAGGCGCAGGACCAACGGCTTAACGTGCTTTCCGAGGCACGGGGGTATCACACCGCCAACTTCCAAACTCCGGGCTGTTACTAAGAAATTCCTAATGGAAAAACCCAATAACACTTTGCCCGACCCGGGAATCGAACCCAGGACCCCACGCTCAGCAGTCGCGCTTGCAACCACGAGACCAACGGGGCAGTAAGTAATTATAAGTATAGATATCGCAACCATAGATGATTTTTCCTACTTCAGGCTGTCAGCTTACCTACCTTACTAACTGTTAATGTTGTTGAACTTTCTATTTGAGTCTGTGGGTTTACCTTCTGGTTTAGGCAGTAATTATGCAATATTTGTCTGTGGAAACTTACACGAGACGTTTCGAGATCCTGGTAATATTTTTACCCCTCTTCAGAAATACAAGGGAAGAAAACATTACGTAACACTGGTGAATTTGACAGCCTTCAGAAACATAAGTTTCAGTATAAACGTGATATAATACAAGGTGGTATCTGCCGACAACCACGTGAAACGTTTATTACGAGTGTTTTTTTTTAACGCTTCTGCGCCGTGTTGAGCACAAAATATTATCACTTAACTATAGGTGAGATAGATTTCACACGAAAAGGTATTAAAAATAACCAATTATATTAGCTAACATACATACACACCTACATAAGCTCAGCCTTTTCCCTGTACAGACGCCAGCAGGTCAACCTACCCGAAACTGACAAATTTTCATAATCAACTTTGAACCTTGTGCTTTAGTGATAAAGTTGAAAATCTATTAAAGAAATTTGACAGATTGTAGTAGGTTGATGTGCTGGCCTCTGTACAATAACTTATTTTTGCCACAGATGAATACAGATGGTCCACTTGGCATTTTACGAATGAAGCTACAAGTACGCGGTTCGCGCAATTCAGTGAGTGTAACGTAGTCGGAACGTGGGCGTCCAAGCAAAAAGGGTCCAGGGGCCGTATTATGACGTATTAATGCCATCATTATTCCAGTGTGAGTGAGAGACGGAGCTATACAAGGCCGCTAGCACCATCCTTTTTTCGCAGTGGAATAATGATGGCATTAATACTTTATAATAAGGCCCCAGTTCTCGGCATTTAGTGTTTTGTACAGTTGGGTGAAAAAATGCATTTCGCGATTTTAATTGATTATTAATAAATGCTTAATTGTCTACAATTTCATATAGTAAATGACTAAATCAAGCTTTTTCAGAAATTCAACTTCAAATGTCTGATAAAAAAAATATATGCCAGTTTTTGAATATTTTTTCAATCTTTACTATCAATTGACTATTCTAGATACCGAATCTAGTCTTAACTCAATATCCCACTACTGGACCCTTTTTGCTTGGACGCCCACAGTTATAAGAGTTACGCGATAGAAAGAGAGGCAACTTCCAGGTGAATATAACTGTAGGTAATTAGCACTGTGCGACCTGAATTGCACTTTATTGTGTCACTGCAAGAGTCGCTTTTTATTTAAATGATTTTGTGGAGTGAACCATCTGTAATTATCTGTGTTCTTACTTAAATATCGCATTTCCCAACAGAATCACTTTTGATTACATAACCAAGTGTTTCAAGTTTCGAGCATTTTAGAACTGTTTTCGCCACGCTAAAATTATTTCGTAGATTATGTATGTACTGCGTTCATTTTGATATCTTTTCAAAACAACTAGGTACCTTTTAATTCCAAAACAATTTACAACGTCATGACTTTTTATGACTCTATTACGTGCTTACGTATTTGACATAATGATATATTAATTTTCATTGCCATCTTCGTGGAAACCCGTGACGCTTAGCATTCCAAACTTGTGCAATTGTTGTAAGGTAAATGTAATGTCCTGAAACCGACTCTACAGGTAAATGATTATGAAATAAGCTTCAAAATTATGCAATAATACGTGATGAATCCCTGAGAATCTCCCTCGAATTTCCCTTGTTAAATTCCGTAATTATGAGGAATGACTTGATCCATTTTTACACGACTGCCCAAAAAGGAGTGTAATGTTTTTACATATTACAGCTATGATTTAATTTAATTGGTTAACAAAAATATCCAACAGTGCAACAATCAATTACATGCATAAGGAAGTTGTACAAACTATATACATAATTCTATTAAATGAGTAATATTTGTATGTATATATATTTGTAATCACGTTCTCGAAAATGGCTCCAACGAATTCGATGCAAGTTGCAATTTAGTAGTTTACGGGGGCGAAAAATCGATTTAGCTATATCTTATAATAATGACAAGCCAGCATGGAATTAGTATGTACTATCATGGCAGCATGGAATTAGTATGAACTATCATGGCAGCATGGAATTAGTATGTACTATCATGGCAGCATGGAATTAGTATAAACTATCCTGTACTATTAAATGAGCATTCTCTATTTTCACCCGAGCAGACCTCGGTCGCCCAAGTACTTATAAATATATTAATTTAGATCTTAATTATTTATTTAAAATGATGATTAGTAATATACTATTTTATGCTATTCTGAAAATGTCTTGTATTAAGTCACATCACTCAAATAACCGCACACTTTACGTTTAATTTTTTTTTGTGTATGGCCTCTCGCATGTCAACCTAGGAGAATGCTTAAATGCTTAAACGGGCTACCCTAAGGCTGAAAAAAAAACTACACAATTCGAAAGCGAACTTATTTGTTTTTAAAGTCGCACCGAAATTCGCATCGAAACCACGTTTGATTTTCGGAATTATTTTTGTAACATCCCCGACTAACTTTGTGGCACTTCAAACGGGGATTCTGACTTTGTCTCTTTTATATCGAAATTGTTCGATTTGCGGAATAGATTTTTTTTAAGAAGTAATTCTTCTTAATGTGCCCATTTCTATCTAGAGGTAAGATAAAAGAAAATAAAAAGATTTAAAAAAAAAGTTTAAGTTTAATGTTTTTAATAGTAATAGTAATAGTAATATCATTTATTTGCTAAAAACATGGTATAAAAGATGGTAGGTAATGTTAATAGTGTGAACAAACATGTTTTGCTTAATACATATAAGCATGCAAATTTTACATGCATAACGAAACAATGATCAGTCATCATGCGATTTTATGTTCCAGGAACTCCCTAACACTGTAAAAACTATTAGCAGATAGCCATTTGTATAATTTAATTTTGAACAATCTTGTATTTAAGTTTTTAAATTCATTTGGTATTCTATTATATACCTGGACACACATAAACATGCAACTTTTATTATATTTTGCAAGCCTTGGGAGGACATCTAACACGAGCCTGTAGGGGTCGCGCCTGCTGCGAGAATTTACATCGCTTGCTTTCGCAAACAATTCTCTATGCCTACACACAAACACACAAATTTCAAAAATATAAAGGGACGACTTCATTATTTATTTATAAAAGTTTGCTGGCTAAAACTGGCCTTGACTACACTTATTAACTTATTGGTTCACTAGTGTCTACAATAGGCTCGCCCCTTGTTACATGGGACTTAAACATAACTGTCGAAATGTGGGTGTATTATAGGTACACCTCTGCCTAACCCTTCGGGGAATACAGGCGTGATGTTATGTTATGTAGTGTCCACAGTAGGTCCAATACACATTTCAACCCTCCGTCCGCTAACGTGACAATCATGTGTGTATGTAACCTGTGTCTTGCAAGACATGTGTCAAGTTACACACGTGACTTCACACGTGACGACTATTGAGACACAATCAACAATAATTATTATTGCACCATACATAATATAAAATTAATACTGCACCATTGAGTGCTAATTTGCAATTAAATATTATAAATATTTCCCTGTTTACGTTATGATATGATTATGAATCATTTATTGTAGAATTTGAGGATGAAAGCTGATATCTAGGCAGTGTTATGAAATATGGGCTGAGAGTACTTGTAGGCATTAGGTTCGCCCCATATTACATGGGACTTAAACATAACTCAAATTCAAATTCAAAATGTTTTATTTCACATAAACCTACAAGGGCACTTATGAAACGTCAGAAGCTAGGTGCACGGTTCCAATTGGTCGTTTCCTATGGAGAAGAGCCCGCAAGAAACTCCGCGGTTACTCTTTTAAAAGTAAATGGTATTTACAATGTTTTCAAATTACAGTGTTAATAGGTATGAGAGGACACTGTAGGCCTATCAACAAGTACCAGGTACTTAGCAAGATAGAAAATGGTCGACAGATCTACAGTCTGTTAAGCCTACAACGTTCTCACATTCACACAATCTAAAAGAAAAGAATCTATATAAAACCAAAATAAAAACCTATTTAAACCAAATGAGGGTACTATAGAAACACCTGCCTTACCCTTCGGGGATTACAGGCGTCATGTTATGTCATGTAATGGCAAAAATATACATGCCTGTAAAATGGAGCAGTAGCTTGCATGTCAGTTACACTGTGCAAGTAAATGTCACACTGTGGATACATTAAATGTACACAGTGTGACATTTACTTGCACAGTGTGTATTTTCGCCTTTAGTACATTTGTAAAATACTGAGTTTACTGGTGCTTAACGTGGTAAAGTGTCAGAGAGTACGTTAGAATACAGACTCGATCATTAGGACTATTTTTAATCATTCTCCTGTCCTTTCTCAATTTATTAAGGGTCGGTGCAACATGTCTTTTTCTTCCATATTTCTCTATAAGTCCTTATCTCGGTAGTCACCCCCTTTCTAGCCATATCATTTTTCATACAGGCCATCTATAGTTTATTTGGTCTTCTCTTTCTTTGTATAGAAACCCACTTTCACACTCAAAAAAATCAGGGTTTTTTAGGGTTCCGTACCTCAAAAGGAAAAAACGAAACCCTTGTAGGAACACTCGTGTGTCTGGGTGTCTGTCTGTCCGTCAGTCACAGTCAATTTTCTCCGAATCTTCTGGACCGATTTAGTTGAAATTTGTTACACATATGTATTTCTGTGACCCAAACACGGACGTTTAACGTAAATAAATGAATTTTGAATATGGGGTCACTTTTGCGGGGCAAATAAGATAATTAAAAAAAAAATGCAAACTGTACCGTGTGACATATCAAATGAAAGGGATTATTGCCAGGATATCAAATATTTTAATTTCATAATTTTAAAATTAATACTTTTAAAGATATTTAAGAAAACATTTGAAAATTGACATTATCTCCGAAAGTACTAAGCCTAAAAAAAATAAAAAAATACAGAGAATGGTTCTTTACTCATAGATTACAGGAAAACCTATAAGAAGTCTATGGTCTTAAAATAAAATGGTAAATCTCTCAATATTGTGCGGACAAACTTTTGCAATTGGAATGTACGGGAGAATATGTTTTTCAAATACAATGTTAAGTTTGTTCTTGGGATTAATTCATCCCAACTACGGAACCCTTCATTGTGCGTAGTCGACTCGCATTTGGCTGGTTCTTTCATCAACTTCAAAACCGGAGGAGATTTTGTGAAGATCTACACTAATATTATAAAAAGAGGTAAAGTTTATAAGTTTGTAGGATTTTGGAGGTAATCTGTTGAAGTACTGATCTGATTTAAATAATTATTTCACGAGCAAAACGCTACACTATTGTCGAGTGACATATAGTATGTTTAAAAGTATAGCCCGTAATACAAATGCCTGTAACTTGCACAGAATTATGCGAGTAGCTTGCATGCCATTGAACCATAACAACTTCTGATTGGAGAATGTCACAATGGCATGCTAGCTACTTGCTTATTTTGTGCCAGTTACAGGCATGTGTATTACGGGCTTATAGTTGACTACAACATGGGCGAAAACTCGGACAGAAGTAAGTTCATAATAATTGGAAGGACAGGATTGCTACATTTTTGTATTAAATATGGAGATAAGGTTGCAATTTGTATAAGACCAATACAACGGATTTAATGTTAATTTAAATATTTTTTTTGCTTTGTTTAATAAAAACTGTTACGTACATATAGGGGCCGGTCATCTTGACAACTTTAAAATCCATCGTCATTATCACAGGAAAATATTCGTAGTTTTTACACTAGGTCAACCATTTTCCTGCAAAATATTCTGCGTTATCTTTCTATTGTTTCTAAATAAAAATAAAGGATAAAAATAAAAAATAAATATTTTATAATTATTCGTGTTAACAATGTACTCGCGGGTTTATGTAGTTATGTGTTACGCAATTCACGTTGCAGTCGATCTCACGTGTACAAAATAACATGATTACTTTGTAAAGTATTATATTGTTTTAATTATTGTGAATGTGAGGACTATGTGGATATTTTATTTTTATTGTTTTTCCTTTCTTAAATTTTTTCTTTCTCAGTTAGTTTAAATGATGGTCTGGCAGTTTGAGTACTTTATGCGACCTACCCAAATGTCCTTTCTTTGGTATTGTTCGTCGAGTTGAGCTCCTTAAGTTCTGAGTTGAGCTCTACGATTACTGACAAATGCTTGCACTGACTGGACAGGTCCACTCAAATCTGTGTGGTTCTTTCCTCAAAAGACCATTTCAGACACTAATCTACATGGTCCTCATATGGCCTGACCAAGATTATGTCTGGACTTTAAAAGAGACTGTGACCTCTGAGTTTGTTTCGGTCTTTCTTCTCAGAGTAGTCAGATAGGAAACGCCGAACTCATCTAGCATTTTCTTCTTATTTTTTTTTAATATGACGTGTAAAAGTGATTGCAATATCCTATTTACAGAATAAACAATTTCATTTCATTTCATTTCATTTCATTTCATTTGTACTTTACATAAGCGTTCGAGGGTTGATCTACCAAGGTCGGGCTTCATAGCAAGCAATTAATTTTTTTTATGTATTCTTAAATAATTTTAATTGGCAATGTATTGTGTTTTTCTTTGCATGGTTTTTATGGAAATTATGTAAATGTGTTCGGAAAGATTTTAGTACGATGATATATATTTATACTAATAATAAAACAGACGAGTTTGTTTTTTTGTGTGTTTGTTTGAACGCGCTTATCTCTGGAACTACCTGTCAGATTAAAAAAAAAACTTTTTGCATTTGAAAGCCCAATTATTTAGGAAGGCTATAGGCTATTTAATATCACGCTATAACTCTAAGGAGACGAGCAAAAGGAAAAAAACTTGGAAAAAACGCTAAGCGAAAATGAAGTAATAGCGCGTGCGGACGATGCGATGCGACGCGGTGGTTATGAAGTCGGGACCAGAAGCTAGTTTAAATAGATGTAGGTAAATAAATGCCGTGGGTGGTGCAGGTTCTGGAGCGATGACCTTACTGGAGGACGAAGCGTTGGAAGACCTCCCACATGGTGGTACGATGACCTTGTGAAGGCCGCAGCAATCCGCTTGATGCGAGAGGCACGGAGCCGGTCGAAGTGGCGGTGCTTGGGGGAGGCCTATGTCCAGCAGTGGACGTCTTTCGGCTGAAATGATGAGGTTCACACGTCATTTGTTTTTAAATGAGTTAATTTCTTCGAGTTAGTTACGATTAACGTTAACGTTACGATTCCGTCAACACGTCAAGAAACGGCAATAGGGTCGCTAATTAAACAGAAATGGTTGTTAAAAGTTTAAATATAAACAGCTTAGGAGGTGTACCTATCTTTTCCCTGAGTTACCTTTTACGACGCCGACACCGTGTTCTATATTTAGCCGTAAACTACACAGTACATAAAAGTACTTTTACTTTCTACGATCGTAACGTCCTATATATAGAACCAACCAGAAAAAGACCAGACTTGTCCACACAAACCAACTTTGTTTGTGTAGTTCGAAAAGGGAACAGTTTATTTTTGGTGATCAAGTTACGGAACGGAATAATGGATCATAGGTACTTATATTTATAATTGGAGCATAATGGATCATAAGTACTTATATTCATAATTGGAACGTTGTATAAGGAGACACGTGATCACGAGTAGCCTGACTTAGCATTAGGGTGAGACTACATGAAGTTCATGAGGATCATTGTTCTTGAGAATTTCAATTTATAAGGCGTTACGGGATGTTCTTGCGACTTAAACCATGGTTTGATGGGTTTATGTAAGTAATTGATTTAATTGTTAGGAGTCTGTGAAGTTATAAATAGAATAAAGGTTCACTTGAACTTGGCTGTCTTCAAGAACTAACATCGAACTTTGTGAACAAAATCCTACGACTGTTCTGCGAACCATAGACCTCGCGAGCAGAAACTTTTTTGCAACAATTAATATACATTAATATTTATATTTTTTATTTTATAAAACCAACTTTAAGACCAACTTAAAGTTACTACCTTTTAAATAAAATAAAAACCCTCGCAATCGGATCTCATAAGGCGGAGATATCCCGTAACCCCGTTTTTGTCCCTTTTTGGAGGAAGTACCCTTCCAATCAAAAATCCCCGACGACAAAAAATTCTATGAAGTTGTAAAACCTGTACACCAAGTTTCGTCCAGATCGGTTGTAAAATACGACCTGTAGAGGATTACCAACAAACTGACATACAGTCAATTATTTGAGTTCAAGTCGGATTTATGAAAGTGGGATATAGAGATTTAAGGCATTATATGTGGATACTAAATATACAGTAGTGCCTAAATACAAGTAAATTAAGAATAATAATAAAACAAAAATAATATAGTTTTTTACTGAATTCCCACAATTCAAAGAGCTCGGACGGAATTCAACAGGCTTAATCTTTTACTCTCTGAATTGTACGTTTTTTTTTAACGATCGACATTGTTTATTTAGTAATATGGTAAGTATACCTAAAGCCTCAAATACGAGTGATGTAAGAACAATAGTACAACAGAAATGATATCCCTAGTTTTTGTCAAAAAACTTTCCTGGCAAAATTTCCACTTACATCGAACTCTGTACTTAACATATTTTCAGTTTCTGAAACACTAACGAGTATTTATTACCCACTTATATACTGAACAAAAAACGTTTCTTCTTTACTAATAAGTAAGAGACTGTATTCAGATTTTTTTTGAGTAAGTTAGTACTTAACATAACGCATGTTTTTATCAAAGGGTTAATCACAGTAGTAGGTATAGTACACCCACATTTCACTCATTCTTTTCAAGCTTTCAACTAACACTAGTTGGTTGGTTGTCTGAAAAGATTTATTTTTATTTTTTATTTATTTATTTCGCCAAGTTATGTTTAAGCATTTAATAGAGGGCGAGCCAATTGCCATCAACAGGTCACAAATCCAGACTCCGGGCTGTTACTGAGAAATTCCTGATGGAAAAGACCAATAGCACTTTTCGAACCCAGGACCTTATGCTCTTACGACCACTAGACCAACGAGGCAGTTAGTGCCAATTCCAGACTCAATCAATAAGTTTTTCAAGGCCGAGAAAATGCCAGAACGAAAAAAAACTACAATAATGGAACCTTGTGGACTTTATAAGTGACAAAAGTATTATGTCATTCATTATATTCTGCGCAATACATTATAGGAATGATATGAAAGAAACAGGGATTTACCTTGTTTAGAAATAAACATGTAATAAAATTGTTATGATGTAATTTTAAATTCTAATTGTGTAATAAGGTTCCATTTGATGACTTATAGTGGGTGTGTTTTCTTATGACGTATATTTGACGTCATCATTTCTGTTAGTAATATTGTTTCTTTTGTTTTTTTTTGTTGCATAACTTTTTTATGTATTACAAATTGGCCATTGGACTTGGGACCAAAAGTGATGAAAAGTCGATATTTTGACCAGTAAATAAAATTTGTGGATATTCGTATAGTGAACAAAAAATTGTCGTGGAGACATCAAAAAGATTTTTATTTACAAAGATAACGTTGTTTTAGCTTTATTATTAATAATGAATATAATTATAATCTTTCTCCTGCCCCTATTAAAATTTATTTGTGCTCGATTCATCTACACTAATTTATAAAGACAATTTTTTTTGTCTGTAATGAATAAACTCAAAAAAAAAATCCCCAGTAGAATGCTTTATTATCACTGAGTAACATAGGCTATAATTTATAAAGATATCACGCGGGCGAAGCCGCTGGCGGAAGCTAGTCATTCTTATTCTTCTTTTCGTGTGGTTAGTGAATAACCAGGTGTCAGAGTTTTAAAGCCATCCACAGGCCACAGGACTTGGCTTCACATGCCGTCGAGAAATATCTCTCAGGCATGCCGGTTTCCTCACGATGTTTTTCTTCACCGTTTTTAAAGCAAGTGATAATTATACAATACGCAAATGAATTCGAAAACTCAGAGGTGCGTGCCTTGGGTTCAAACTCGAGACCTATAACTTGGTAGTCTGACGGTCACACCACTAGGCTATTAAGCTAGTCATTAATAATACGGATAATTGTATTGATTTTCCTTCTATTTAAAAATATAATTAAAGTTCTCTGTAAATTTAATTAATACTGTATTTGGAAGTATGATATTACTACTTAAAATATTAATTATTACGGTCATATTTCAAAACAAGTAACGTCATATTTATTTATAAATCTATTTTGTAGATAGGTACACTTTTTCACTGCAGCATTGGTTGATGCATCAAAAATATGGATGAAAAACTCAAACTCAAACTCAAAGCATTTATTTCAAATAAACCAATTACAGGCACTTTTGAATTGTCAAGGGGTCGGTTAATCGGGCTTGCGGACGGTGAGCAATGGGTAGCTCGCCGTCCGATAAGGACCAGGCCCGGGTCGACGACGGCGCGTCTCAAAGAGATGTCAGCACAACGCAAGGGGTCCGATAGGACCGATGCCTGCCGGGGTTGCGGGAAAGTCCGAAAGGGATACCGAGGCCCCTGGCAACGTACAGGCAACTGAAGGAACTCGGGTGGGTTTTAGTCAGTAAGAGTCTGACACGCCCTCCCGCTCCACTCAGAGCGGGAGAAGTTATTTGATAATTTCACACCCAAAAAAAAAAGAATAGGGGTCGGTCAGTCAGAAATATGAAGCTAGTCGCCCATTCCAAAGCGTAGTAGGTACCTATGGAGAAGAACGGGCAAGAAACTTCACGGACATTCTTTTAAATCAAAATATGGTTACAAAATATTGGTTACATCATTCATGTTGAAGTTATACATGTGAGAACGATGCAAAACATTAAAACCGTCCGTTGAAATAAAAATAACAAAAACAATTCAAACATTAAATTAAAATTAATGACATCAGAATATGGCACCACATATTCTGATGTCATTAAGTTTAGTCAAACCATATAGTTAGGTCATATATGACCAGATTACGTCACAAACATGACATGTTGTAACATTTCTCACTTATATGACGAAATAGGTATAAAACATGCTTGACACATAACTAATAATTATTAATAATTATGCAAATAATTACTAGTCATCGTATATTTTACTATTAACCTTTATGCGGATATGTAATAATATTTATTACTCTCGTGGCTAAGTAATAACAGCCGCAGAGACGATCGAAGGTGAAGCTACGCTTGCCGCGGTCGATTCGTGGATGGGTGGCCATCCATTACATATCGAGACCCCTCCGTGTCTCCATTGTTAAGCCGTTGGTCCCGGCTGTCATTCGTAGATCTTTGGCAGTCGTTACGGGTCGTCAGGAGCACTAAAGTCTGACACCCGGTCTTACCAAGGAGTATCGTGGTACCCTGTTACTGGGTTGTGGAGGTCAGATAGGCAGTCGCTCCATGTAAAATAATGGTATTCAGCTGGATCCGGTTATGATGATTCACGCTGCCATTTCTTATAAACCAATTAATTCTATTTAAGCGGTGTAAAGATGATTTTGACGTCAGTTTTGTGACGTTTTTAGTTTCGTGATAAAAATGATTGTTTATAAGACTTACCGCTAAATACAATGGTGATAAATAACAGTATCATAATCTGACAGCCAATTACAGGTCTTCACGTCTAGAACAACATATACTCACTGCCAAATAATGCCAAAAAAAATATATAAAAAATAAAATTTGCAAGTAGATCATCACCTAAAATATGTAAAAACTAATATAATTGCGACAGGTTATTTCCCATGAGAACCAAGATGTTAAAAATTCAATTTAAAAAAGAAAAATAGAAAACGAAGATACGTCATGTATCAGAGAACTGTTGTTGGATCTGATATTGTATCAGAAATACGTCATGGTAATGACCACAAACCAATATATTGTGGAATGGACCAACCATTAAAATATTTCGTGGAAAAAGTCTGAGTAACATGAGATTTAGAATATATTGATGATTTTCCTGGAATTTTTTTGAGGAGTAAGTTGCATCAAAAGAACACAATTACATGTGACGATACTTGATACATTAATTCGAATACTTATAAAATACCATAGACAAAATCCTAACTAAAATATTATAAATGCGAAAGTAAGTTTCCCTGTTTGTTTATTACGCTTTCACGCTAAAACGGCTAAACAGATTAGGATGAAATTTGGCACATGGGTATACCATGACCTGGAAAAGGACATAGAATACTTTTTATCCCGATATACCCAAAGGATCGAGATTTTTGCGGGAGAAACCGCGGGGCGCAGCTTGTATATTAATCTTTTAACAGATACGGTGCAGAATTAAATTGCTTGGCTAAACTGAAGACAGTCATCTATCTATAAAGGACTAACTTACAAGCGAAACTCCGCAGACGTGATGCTATCAATATCTAAACATGATATTTTAATAAAAAAATTATAAAAAAAAGTTTTTTTTTGGAAGTCATCAACCGCAGGTAGTGTAGTCACTTAAAATATATGTTTAAAAATAACATTTTATTATATGTAATCTTGACAGACGTGATAGGTTTCGGTAACAAAACACGATAAAACAAAACTAAAAAAAAACTCAACTCATGCTACAAGTAACATTCAATATAAGCGGTCGTTGACCCAAAAAAAAACAACAAATCATTTTTTTAATGTTATCGTGTTAGGATATATTGAGTTTCGCTAGCTAATTTCATTAGAACCTGCATATCTATTTATTTAGACCATAATGCCACACAACTGGGCAGAGGTCTACCTCTCCATTTTCTTCAAAACACGTTCGTCCTCTGTCATTGCGGGCCAGTCCCTTGGGTACCTCTCCATTTTCTTCGAAACACGTTCGTCCTCTGTCATTGCGGGCCAGTCCCTTGGGTAGGAGCCAAGTTTGTCCCTCCTTTGTCTTGGGTCTTCATATCCAGCTCACTCCCACTTAAGATTAGTTTCTAGAAGAAAGATAAGCGTTACTTTTTACCCCTGAGGTAAAATCTACTTTTTACATGTAAAGCAAATATGTACAAGTTGTGCCAATAAAGTTGAGACTTGACCGCGCCTTCCGCCTCTTTTTCCGCCGCCCCGATGACACCTCGGCGGGGATCTCATACCGTTTAAGAGATCGTCTACTGCTCAAGTCAAACCACATGGTGCGTCAAGTCTCATCTTTAATGGCCCGACTTGTACCTAGTTTACATCTTAAACCTTAGATTTCCTTGAAAAACAACCAGTTAACTGTTATCGAGGTTAAATCGACCGGTGTATCGTCGGTTAGTAACCCGGTCAGTTGACGGTTAAACATCTAACTACCGTTTACTGGTGAGATTAAACGGGTTAGTTAAATTCTTTGCGATGGAATTGGATTTACTGTTGGTACCTTTAAGCCCTACTCTCAGTAGGAGACGCTATCTTTTCTTGTTGGTTTTCCTGATAAACTAAAGGTTTTTTCGGTTCTGGAATTTGTTCAACAACTACCTCTTTGATTTTGTGGTCACTGAGCCTGGGTTCAATTCCCAGGTCGGGCAAAGTACTATTTTATTAATTTTATTTTGATTTATTATTAACATAATCTACTTATTACTATGTTTTTTGTTTATGAGTTGTATTGCAATATGTGGTTAGCTAGTGACCTCAACGATTGATGTATAGATTATATACGATTACGATTATATACCTATACGATTGATGTGATAAAATAATAAAGAAAGCAAAAATATTTTATTTGGGACACACAGGAAATACAAAAAATAATAGATACTGATCTGACATATTATGTAATCATAATTATGAGTACAAAGGTACTGCTTATTTCTTAAGAAATTTCTTCCAGCAGACCTGCGAAAGGAGAAATGAGAAAGAAATGTAGACAATAGTGTGTGAGAACAAGAAGAGAAAAATATGAATATGCGAAGTCTTAAACTAAAATATTGAAATATATTTACACGTATAACGTAAAAATTTATATATACTTAAAACGTTTTTATTCTATTTCTGCTTGATTCTAGTTTTTGATGTTTCTTGTTGGTATATTGGCGTGTGCTAGCTGACATGTGCCAAATAAATTAATAAAAGTTTTGTGTTGCATAATCTAAATTATTTTGCATACTATTGTGTAGAATCAAGTATTTCTAACTGAACAGACAGCTGTGTAGCTGGGGAGTTTGTTGCGCCACTTCTTCTTCCCAGCTAAAGCACTAGGAAGTGGCGAAGGGCGGGTGTTTTGGGGGACTATCTTATGTAATTTTTACGTTCGAAAAGTGCTGATTTTCAGCCTGGTTTAAATAAATGACTTGATTTGGTTTTGAACAGTGTTTTTGTGTTTTTCCATCAGGAAATTCTCAGTAACAGCCCAGACTTTGGATCTGTGCCCAGATAGGCTCACCCCCTATAACATGAGACTTTTTAGGTTTAATTCCCGGGTCAGGTAAGTGTTATACTGTGGTTTCTGTTCAGAAGCAGCCCGGTATCTGGTCAGCTAATGTCAATAGCCTTGCCCATATTACATGGACCTAAAACTTACGTTACGCATCGCTTGTAGGGTACCTGAATGAGACTGGCACAGGAGATTGGGAATTGGTACAAGAAAAGAGACGCCTGTGTCCAGCAGTGGGCTATTTCGGGTTGTGAGTGATGATAAAAACAAAACGAGTGAATTGTGAGTATAAAAAAAGAAATAAATAATGAAAATTCATGTACACTTCTTCAAATACATCCATACTGTTGTGAGTACTGAAAAAAACCTTGATGACTTGGTTTAAAAATGCTGCTGATAATCTACATTTATCTTCAAATCAAAATATCTACTATTAACTTAAGTTGTAAGTATTACTTACAAAACAATCAGACCATGTCAATCTGCCTAGCCTTTTCTCAACTATGTTGGGGTCGGCTTCCAGTCTAACCGAATGCAGCTGAATATCGTATTTTACATGAAGCGACTGCCTATCTGACAACCCAGTAACTGGGCAATACGATACCCCTTGGTAAGACTGGTTGTCAGACTTTCGGGCTTCTGACGACCCGTAACGACTGTCAAAGATATGAATGACAGCCGAAACCAACGGCTTAACGTGCTTTCTGAGGCACGGAGGAGTCTCGGAATGTAAATATGGTCACCCATCCACGGACGAACCCCGACAAGCGTAGCTTAACCTGATGAATCGACCCATGCGGCTGTTACTTAGCCACGAGCTCCTCAAACAATTAAACCATGTAATGAAATAAAAAGTAATAATGAAAATACATAGCACGTGGCCAATTGTATAATTAAATAACATACACGTGAAAATGCTTAAACAAGTGTTTACGAAAACGCCTGGTAATGTTACAAAATATATGTGACTAATTATGAGATACTAAGTTGGCAGGTAGGTATGTGAAGAGATATAGAACAGAGGATTATGGACCTAATAAGGACTGTGTTAAAGTTTAGTTTGCTTTTGTAGAACTGAAAGACATATAAAAGGAGGATCGGTGTAACCCTAATCACCTCTGTTAAGACCTTGTTGTCTTTATTATATAAGATGGGCTCTTATTTGACCATTTTCCTCAAATAATGGTGAGCGATGATGTAGTCGAACGAAGGTGCACGCTTGACTTGACTTAACACTGTTTGAAAAATGCCAGGTTATAGCTAAATCCTACCTACTTGCTTCAAAATAGCAACGGCTGGGGTTCGAACTCATATTTATATTCATTTATTGCATTCCATATTGTAAAAAGATGTTACAAAATGCTTAGCTAGGTAGGTACAAAAATATGACCCCTGTAAGGGCACAGCAACAGAATAGTATATGTTCCCTGTAAGGGCACAGCAACACTTACCGGCCCATCGTGCTGCTCGATGAGGTGGGCAAGCTCTTTGAAAGAGTCATTGCAGACCGCCTCGTCGGGCGGCTGGTGCGGGAGGGGCCGGATTTAGCGGAGAGCCAGTTTGGTTTCCGCAGGGGGCGCTCTACGGTGGACGCCATCATGCGCGTGCGAGCCCTCACGACGGGGGATGCTGTGGCCCGGGGTGGGGTCGTCTTGGCGGTGTCTCTAGACATCGCCAATGCCTTCAATACCCTGCCCTGGAGTTGCATCAGGGAGGCACTCCGGTATCACCGGATGCCGACCTATCTCTGTCGTGTGGTCGAGGCCTATTTGACGGACAGGGCCGTCATCTACCCCGGTCACCAGGGAGAATGGAACCGGCAAGAGATGTCGTGCGGTGTCCCACAGGGATCGGTCCTGGGGCCGCATCTGTGGGACATCGGATACGACTGGGTGCTGCGCGCCGACCTCCCTAGCGGCGTCAGCGTCGTTTGTTACGCTGACGACACGTTGGTCCTGGCGCAGGGGAGGTCGCACCAGGCGGCGGCTGAATTAGCGACACACGGGGTTGCGACAATCGTGGACAGAATCCGGCAATTGGGACTCGAGGTGGCCCTGCACAAGTCCGAGGCCATGTGTTTTCATGGTCCTCGGAACGCGCCACCGTTGGGGTCCCAAATAACGGTAGGAGGAGTTCACATCGGCGTCGAGTCGACGATGAAGTATCTAGGACTCGTCCTCGACAGCCGGTGGAACTTCGTGGAGCACTTCCGACGTTTGGCTCCCAGACTGGAGCGGGCCGGGGCTGCTTTGAAGCGGCTCCTGCCCAATCTAGGGGGTCCAAACGCCTCCTGCCGGAGGCTATACGCGGGGGTCGTGCGGTCCATGGCCCTTTACGGGGCACCGGTTTGGGCGCGTTCATTGAGGCGGCGGCCAGCCCGCCGGTTGAACGCGTCCCAGAGGGTCATGGCCACCCGGCTGGTCCGGGGATACCGCACGATCTCCGGTGAGGCGGCGAGCCTCCTTGCCGGATTACCGCCATGGGATCTGGAGGCAAAAGCCCTCGCGCATATTTGGGAGTGGCGCGAGGAGGCGAAACGCCGGGGCGTAACTCCGCTGCCGCGAGAAATCGCGGCACAGCGGACAGAGCTCCGGCGGGATCTCATGGCGTCATGGAGAGTGCGATTGTCGCAACCCAGTGCTGGGCACGCCACTATTGCGGCGATAAGTCCCCTCTTTGAGGAGTGGCTAGAGAGGCGCCACGGCGTCCTCACCTTCCGCCTGACGCAGGTCCTCACCGGACATGGTTGTTTCGGGAGGTTCCTGTTTCGCATCAGGCGGGAGGAAACGCCCGGGTGTCATCACTGCGTGGATCGCCCGGAGGACACGGTTGAGCATACGGTGGAGGTCTGTCCGGCTTGGGCAGAGCATCGCCGTGTCCTCGTGGAGGCGATCGGCGGCGGGGATCTCTCGCGTCCGGCCCTAGTCCAGGCCATGGTACGGAGCGAGAGGGCATGGGAGGCCGTCACCTCCTTCTGCGAAGCAGTAATGCTTGCGAAGGAGGAGGCAGAACGCGTGAGGGAGAGGCAAATTTCGCGCCCTCACGCCCCTAGCCGCCGCAGGAGACGCCCTGGGCGTCGGGAATCGCAGGCCGATTCCCGGCCACCGTAAGCGCGGGCTTGCGGACGGTGAGCAATGGGTAGCTCGCCGTCCGATAAGGACCAGGCCCGGGTCGACGGCGCGTTGTGTTCCACGCGCGCCTCAAAGAGATGTCAGCACAACGGAAGGGGTCCGATAGGACCGATGCCTGCCGGGGTTGCGGGAAAGTCCGAAAGGGATACCGTGGCCCCTGGCAACGTAAAGGCAACGGAAGGAACACGGGTGGGTTTTAGTCAGTAAGAGTCTGACACGCCCTCCCGCTCCACCCAGAGCGGGAGAAGTTATTTGATAATTTCCCACCCAAAAAAAAAAAAAAAAAAAAAAAAGGGCACAGCAACAGAATAAAATATGGACCCTGTAAGGGCACAGCAACAGGATAAAATATGGACCGTGTAAGGGCACAGCAACAGGATAGAATTAAAATAATAAAAAAGAAAATTAAAAATATTACCATCATATAAAAAAAAATTGACATTATAATTAATTTAACAACAAAGTAAGGACATAAATAGTAACTATGGCTTCTCAGGTTGGGCCTACCGACGACGTCCACGACACTACTCATAATTAACGTGTTTCAAACTCAAATCACAAATGAGTATTCAGAATGTCACAGCACTAGTATTACAACGGTGGTGCTTAACATAACATAACGTAACATCACGCCTTGTTTTCCCCGAAGGGTTAGGCAGAGCTGTACCTATAGAACACTCACATTTCGCCACTTATGTTTAAGTCCCATGTAATAGGGGGCAAGCCTATTGCCATTAACCGGGCACAAATTCAGACTCCCGGTTGCTACTGAGAAAATCCTGATCGAAAAGCCCAATAAAACGTTGCCCGACCTAGGAATCGGACTTCATGCTTAGCAGTACCGCTTGCGACCAGCTAGGCAGTCATCGATGGTACTAGTGCTGTGATATTCTGGCTGCTCATGGGTGAATTCAGTTAATAACTGGTTGCTTTTTAGTAGCCTCGTAGACGAGCGGGCCCCGTTGGTCTCGTTGTTACAAGCGCGACAGCTGACCGTGGGGTCCTGGGTTCGATTTCCAGGTCGGGCAAAGTGTTATTGGGTTTTTCCATTAGGAATTTCTTAGTAACAGCCCGGAGTTTGGAAGCTGGCGGTGTGATACCCCAGTGCCTCGGAAAGCACGTTAAGCCGTTGGTCCTGCGCCTGATCTCTCTCCAGTCGTGTCGGTTTGCCGTCCCATCGGACTATGAGAGTGAGGGAAGTGAGAGTGTACCAGTGTCTGCATACACACTTGTGCACTATAATATCTCCGCGCCGAAGTCTAGTCTCCGTTGAGATAGGCTGCCGTGGTCGAAATACGGTCTGGAGGACTATACTATCGGGCTTAGGCCATCGACGCTTAGATTAATTCGAAAAACCTGCTATATAGAAACCATATAAGCTAGTTACGTAAAAGAAGTTCATGGGAAGGGCACGAGTCGTTGAAACTCGTTAAGTTAATAAATTAACAGCAGTTGTTCCTTTTATTAAACTTAACTTTTGTTGAATTTAGTCATTGTTTGAGTCAATCGCGCGATTTGAATGAAACCCGTTTTCTATAGACAATTGGCGAAAAGTTTGGCGGTTTTTCGAAGGTTTATGCGAAAAGTGGTTGTGTAAGCTAGGGTTGGGTACACGATTGATTGTTTTCATTTCATGCTGTGCCCTTTAATCCTGTGAAGGGTTATGATGCCAGCAACATGGCTTTTATTCTTTTTCCATAGCTTTGGAAAGGTCACATTACGTTCATGTTTCTTTTTTCTGTTTCTCTGAAATTATTAACAATAGTGACTAGCCAGCTTTTGAAAAATTGCGGGAATTTGACAAAAATCATAATCACAATGAACCCGTAAAGTTCCACAACTTGACATGGACTCCTAATAATTCTTACGTAAAACTTCAAAATTTATTTTTCTGTTTTTTTTTTTTACTTTTGTGTGTTTTTTTTTGGTTGTTATTTTTTGTACTTCTATAGAATTAATCAGGAAATAAGTAGGAGGATGCTATCAATGTTTTTTTTTTTTCTAATTTCTCAGCTACCTACTTTTAATGTTATCCAAGCTGGTGAGGGAAAAACATTTCCTAGTACGCATAGGATATCTAGTTCTTTAATTTTGGGAAAAAAAAAAAACAATCAATCTGCCTAGCCTTTTACCAACTATGTTGGCGTCGGCTTTGAGTCTAACCAGATGCAGCTGAATACCAGTATTTTAAATGGGGCGACTGCCTATCTGACCTACACAACCCAGTAACTGAGTAATACGATACCCCTTGGTAAGGCTGGAATTTTGGGGAAAACAATGGGTAAATTTATGATAAATAATATTTATTTTTGTAAGTAGGTTTATACCTACACACACATTTAAAATAAAAATCAGACTCATTTATTTGCAAAGAATAAAGTGACAAATAAAGATAGATAGATAGAATATTCTTTATTGTACACCATAAAAATTACAGACATAAACTTAGAAATTTTACATAGGGTGACACAATGGGCGGTCTTATCGCTTAAAGCGATCTTTTACAGACAACCTTTGGATGGATTAAAGGTAACAGGAGAGACAATACTGCAGGTAGTCAGTGGTGTACAATTTACATATACAATAAATACATATATACATAAAGCACATATACTTATATAAAATTTTAAACGTGAAACAAGAGCAAGGAACTATATGTAATGATGATGTTTAAGGAGAGAGGAAGTATTTTTTTACCAGAATTTTAAAAGTGTTAGTTTGTTTGTGTGTCTGTGTTTTAAGTGTTATTGGCATTACATAATTGAATCCAGTATATAAGGCTATAAGAGTAGGGGAAGATCAAAGAAACGATGGATGGACTGTGTCAAAGATGATTTGGCTAGAAAGGGGGTGACTACCGAGATGACGATTAATATAAAAAGTAATGGAAGAGAGAGAAAGACATGTTGGGCCGACCCCAAATAAATTGATATAAAGGCAAGAGAATGATGATGATGTGGCGGATAAGTATTTATTATCAAAATTTTCGTCATAATATATCCTGACTTTCCGTCATTAATGCTCCCCAAGACCCAGATTACCGTTTTTTTTTTTTGGTGGCAAATTATCAAATATCTTCACCCGCTCTGGGTGGAGCGGACTCTTACTGTCTAAAACCCACCCGTATTCCTTCAGTTGCCTGTGTGTTGCCAGGGGCCACAGTAACCTTTTCAGACTTTCCCGTGACCCTGGTAGGCATCGGCCCTAGTGGACCCCGTCAGTTGTGCTGACATCTCTTGGGCGCGTGGAACACAACGCGCCGTCGACCCGGGCCTGGTCCTTATCGGACGGCAAGCTACCCATAGCTCACCGTCCGCAAGCCCGCGCCTACGGTGGCCAGGATTCCCGACGTCCAGGGCGTCTCCTGCGGCGACTAAACCCAGCCTACCTACATAATACAACCTAAGTTTTTCCAGCACAGTACGTAAGCTCCACTTACAGTCTGTAATGAACGCAGCGGTAACGCAACGTCTGTTGCAACCACGCAAGGTTGTTCACTTGCGACATCCCTCGTGAATGCATCGTAGGGACCCTGCACATGCGGCGGTTTGTCGCTGCGACTATTTTTAACCGACTTCATGTGACCAACAGTATTTTTTCAAAAATATGGGCGGTCCCATGCCCATGGGCAGCATTGTATAAATATTAAATATGCATATATTTTTATATATGCTCAGGCATAACTTCTTTGCTTATGAAACGATATTAATCATTCATTATTTTGTTCAAAAGGGTAGGTATAGTCCTGAAGTAGCAGTTCTGATGCGGTTTTTGAGTTAACTTCAATAATACTTATTTTGTTGATGATGTTATAATAACTTCCTGTCACTGTTATTAATTTTTTGTGGGGAAATACCAAATTTGAGTGGGGTAGGTACCACAACTAAAAAGTTATATTCATTAAAAAAAAAAAAAAACGACTTCCAAAAAATACACTGAAAGTGTAAAATAACTTTCATTTCGGAAGCTGGTGGCAAAAAAAGAAAATACAAACCAAAGACACCGACATGCTAAATTAAAGTTATTTTTAGTTATTAAAGTGTACGTGGTTGCTGTATGGGTTAATTTCAGAGTCGGTTGTCTTTTTTTTAATAATCATATCAGCATTTTTTGTTGTGATTGAAACATTGCACTTTAGCAGAAATGTCACTCACAAAAACGACCATTAACAACCTGTTAGTTGACATTTAGAATATTGCTAAGAACAGCAGTGAATAGTGCAATTAATTTCTTCGGCAAACCTGACTAACTTAGGGTTATTGAAATTGTCATAGGTTTTTGAACTGAAGGCTAAACCATACTTAATTGAAGTATGTTATAAAGAGCCTATTTGACATGAAATTAAAACAATATAAGAAAGTGACGCACTTTGGTTTATTTTTTAATTAACAGGATCGTTTAAATCGACTGAAATTAGATTCCTTTGAAATAAGATGGAGACAATGGACTAAGAGACCTAGCATTAAAATGTTATTAGCAAAAGGTAAGTACCTAATTCTTTTCAAAGAAATTAAACAGTAGTGTGAACACTCCTTATGTTTCAACAAACTTACGTTTTCATTTCTCTAACTTTATAACTAACCTTAGAAGTAAAAAAATAAGGTTCAAAATTCATTACAATATTTTTTTTGACATTAAGGTAGATAGTTTTAGTTAGCGATGTTAATAACTGGCCCGTTTGATTACAGAGACAGATTACAGAAAAGATATATTTATGTTCAATTTAATAGGTATAGTATTACTAAAATCCAACCTGTTTGTTAGATATCGAAAGTTTGGTATTAATCTAGATTTAGATTCAATGTTCAACAGCTGTACCTAGGCTTCGGTATCACGGATAAGTATTAGTTTTAAAAAGCGTGGAAGGAACTACATCTAACCGAAGCTGTTAAGAGCGTTTATCCTAAAAGTTGGCAACGTCGCAAATAGCTGTCAAAACATTTACCTGTTATGATTAATTTGGAAATATTACTGAATGGAAATAATAAATGTGGCTAACTAGCGAACTAGAATATTAATAATGAATTGCAATTGCACTGAATTTTTAGGTGTAAAAAGGCATTTGAAAAGTTTCCAAATACTTTTTTTACATCTAAAACTAAATATTCGGTGTTAACATATTCATGATTGCATTTCATAATCAATATTTTAGTTCACTAGTTCGACATATTAATCAAAACAGCGAAATAAAAATTAATATTTGACAGCTATTTGCGACGTTGCCCACTTTCAGAATAAACGCTCTTAACAATATCTGATCGGCAAAATGCTGGTCTCGCTACCTCGTCGGGAAATACAAGAGTATTGTTTAGTTATGTTATCCTTTAGGAGTCAGTGGAACATATACAGCTAAACATGGTTCAGGCTAATATAATATGTGGCGGGGATCTCTTGCGTCCGGCTCTGATCGAGGCCATGGTACGAAGCGAGAGGGCACGGGATGCAGAACGCGTGAGAGAGAAGCAAATTTCGCGCCCTCCCGCCCCTAGCCGCCGCAGGAGACGCCCCGGGCGTCGGGAGTCGCAGGCCGATTCCGGGCCACCGTAGGCGCGGGCTTGCGGACGGTGAGCAATGGGTAGCTCTCCGTCCGATAAGGATGGATAAGGCCCGGGTCGACGGCGCGTTGTATTCCACGCGCGCCTCAAAGAGATGTCAGCACCTGAAGGGGTCCGACAGGACCGATGCCTGCGGGGGTTGCGGGAAAGTACGAAAGGGATACCGTGGCCCCTGCCAACGTACAGGCAACTGAAGGAACACGGGTGCGTTTTAGTCAGTAAGAGTCTGACATGCCCTCGCGCTCCACCCAGAGCGGGAGAAGTTATTTGATAACGTCCCATCCAAAAAAAAGGCTAATATAATATAATCCATATCTACTAATATTAATGTGAAAGTCTGTCTGTATATTTGTCACCTCTTTACACCTTAATAGCTGAATGGATTTAGATTTCGGCACAAAATTAGACCATGACCTGCGTTAGGAGTTAGGACATAGGATATTTTTTATACCACTGATATTTTTACACGTGGGATTATTTCCGAATCCCTCATGGGCGGAACCACGGGTAGAAGATAGTGATTCATACATTTCTGAAGCCCAAAATACGCCCTTTCTAATGAATGGCAAAATCAGCATAGAAATCATGACACCAAAAGGGCAGGCTAGCTCAACCGTCAAGTATTGCACCAATAATTAATTCAAAGAAAAATAAACAATTTGTCCTTGAATATACTTTCCGGTGTAAAACTAACGAAATCGATAACGTAATCGATACGAAATATCGAGTTGATCGTCTCGAAAATTGACAATCGATTTCGTAATACTTAGGTCGACTGGCGTGTTAGGGATTGAGTAATTTGAGCAATTGTTGACTAAAATGTTGGATTACATTATAGTTGCAAGGTTATTCAAATAGAGGTGAAAAGATTCTGTCATTTTAGCCAGTGATCGCAGGTTTGATTCCCGTTTCGAGACAATATTTAATTGGATGGGAGGATTATTTTGTGTAATGATAACCAATGGAATGCAGAACCTTTGTCTGGCATATTGGCAAATCATCCTCTTACAATATTTATTTATTTATTTATGAATTTATTTAACCATATTTAAGCTATCTTTACAGGCAACCCAAGACGATAGTTAAACATACACACTCACATATAATATTCTACATTTCACTAGGTACAACATACCCTATTAACACATAGGTACACATATTACACACTTCTGTAAGAAATTATAAACATTGCCACCTTTGTGAATTCATTCAGAGTACAGCTGAATAGATCTATGTCCCCTGCTATAAGGTTGAGAGTGCGCAGTGCAATATGTTGTCATCAATAAGGATTATAATGCAGTTCCCAGTAGTTTTACTGCACCCATGGTTTAAGACGATACGCGAAGATCAAGAACCATCTTAATAGACTGGTAATCTGTCTATACTAAAATAACACGCTTGCCTCTGGAACTACCAGTTGGATTTGAAAAATAAGAGAAAATGAAGTCATAGCATGTGGCGGGCGACGCGGTGGGCCAGGGGAGCAAGAAATTTCATGCGGCCGAAGTCCCGAACCGAAGTTCACAAAAGCCAATAAGAAACAATATCTTACTGGCCAACTGTTGGATGTAAGTATCGCCTGAAAAACGTCGAGAGAACCACAGACCCCAAAGGTTTGTATTAGTAGGTTATAGACAGAAGGATTCTGCTAACCATCCCCATGAAGTTAATTCTCAGTCACTTTTTTCACAAAACTACTGGTTGGGAAACATAAAGACATGGATTGAGTCAAGGTCGAAAAATAATTACTTAACCTAAAAACAAACTATCTCTTTAAAAACGGCTTTAACCTTCAAAGACCTTTAAACCAAATTAACTATCAGCATACAATTATCTAATACATAATTACATTACAAAAACACATTTGGATAGAACATAATCAACACAATATAATATTCCGCCATAAATTGCAACACTGCTTGATGTAATTGCCAAGTGTAAAATTAGCGAAATATTTCGCTAATAGCAACACTGTCGTAACCATAGTTCCGTAGATATGTCAACACAAACATACGTACATATACTATTACTTAATGTAAGCTAAATATACATATAAGTGGTGTGATTTATTCGACCAATGAAGGTGCAGATTTTGATTATATTGTTAAAAATTCTTGAGATATAAGGTATTGTATTATAATGCTGTTTTTGCTCATTTGTTTTGATAAAGGATGATGTAATAGATGATACTTTTAACAATATTATGATATTCACATTTAATCTATGATAATGGTTGAATCAATTTCATCGAGTAGATTCCGATCTATTATTCGGTTTAAAACTCAATCAAATTTAGACTTTGAGTGCGCAGGAAATTTGAAAGAAAACTACTTCAAAAATGTATGACATCTTTTCCATGTTTTTTTTTCGCCCAATGGTTAATCCAACCATGCCTCGTTTTCCAACGAAGCCTTCCACACTCATCATACATCAAGAAATTACATACTAGTTATATTTGTTTGTTAGGCATAGTTTGTCTTTATAGCTGTTTTCTAAAGTAACAACTTCTTTAAACTTGGATTTTCAGTGGTAATGAACCAGAAACAGAACTGGTAGGCACCACTTTTTCACCACCACCACCTTCCACCACCTTTATTTTCTACTTGAAACCAGGCTGTACAATGCGTATTCTCCAGAAAAAATCCAAAGCTTAGACGCAAATGTATATATATCCTTGCCTTGAAGTTAATAACACAAATATTTATATTTATCAGGGCTTTTAGCTTTTAAATAAAATTGACATAAACTATTTGTATTACAAAGCGAGCGACTGCCTTTCTGACCAACACAATCCTGTTACTGGGTAACAGCAGAGTATAAATAAGTTACAGTATTATGTCTTCACAGAAAACGGCCGAAACGCGCTTCGAAATCTCAGTGTATACCAGTACGCAACAGTCGTAACGCGGCAGTTACGCACGGACGCGGAAAGTTTATCTACCGAGCGGCCGTCGGTAATTATTTCAAGGTCACTGCCGAGCCATAATACTGAGACTTTATTATACTGTGGTAAAATGATAACCCTAGGTAAGAGTGCTGACTGGTAGGATAAGACTTATATTAGTTATAAAACTTTGATTGAATTCGTCCTTTGAAAGGAAAAACCAACGTATTATTAAGTTTAAAACTCGCACATTAATCTAGTGAACGAGCTCGAGACCTTCCGGAGCTATTTCATCACGAAGTTAGTTGACCTGTTGCATTTCCACCGCGCGCAAGAAATGGCTGCCGACGCCGGTCGGGACTCAGTTTCGACATGTTCTATAATCTAATAATGTTTTGTGTGAAATATTTCGTGCTAATTACACCTACGTTTGTTGGTTTTGGAGTTTTGTTATTGATATTAATAGGTATTTGTTGCAAGAAGCGGATGATATGAAAAGGAGATTATGAACTTAGTGCAGTTCAGGAAAGACCTTGAAAACTTTTCAAAAAGAATGATGTTTTTTTAAAAAGGCAAATTAAAAAATGTCCTGTGGTCTGGTAACATTGCTTCAAATTTCAGACCCATCATTCAATTACTTACATGAATGATAAAATCCTGTTTTTTTTTTAAGTTGAAATTTTTTAAACCCTTTGTCTCAATATAATAACTAATGTCAAAGAAAACTTGTGTGTTTTGTGATAAATCTTATCTAATATACCGAAAATACACTAAAACCAACAAAAAAATAATCTTTCACACATTTTTTATCTCAAGTCTTTCCGTATACTACACAACATTTTCTTGAATCCTGCATGCAATACAAGTTATGAAGGTTCTAACGTTGTATCTATTCCCGCAGCAGTCACAGAAACCGGCTGCGAATATGGGTTACTAAGCCAATGGAACCTGTTCTATTCTATGCGCTCGCGCAATATCTTAATCTAAGCGCTTGTGGCCGTGGACTATGGTTTGTTTAACTTGTTGGGAATAGATATGGAGTTTTGAAGTTTGTCTTTGGATTTTTGGGTAATTTTAGGGATTTTTTCTTTCTGTTTTTGGGTTGTTGTTAGTGGTTGGAGGACTTTGTTTCCAGTTTCTAAAAACTCATGTTTTCTTGAGATACAGCAATCTCCTGCTGGATCTCAAGCACACGCCATTTAGCTCAATCTTGTGGCTACTTGCATACCAGCCACCTTACGAAGATAATCTCTCCACCTAGCCTGAAGGGTTCCTACGCTACGCTTGCTGGCTAGGTCTCCACTCAAGAATGCGTCTACCCCAACTGTGTTCGGTCCTACGTCTAATATGGCCGGCCAATTGCCACTTCAGCTTTCGTTATTCTTTTGCCTTTGTCTCACTTTATTTGCGGTCGGCGCAACATGTCACCCCTTTCTAGCCATTATCTGTGGGCTTAAGTCTAAGTGAATAATAAATGTAATCATTTGGTAAGTATAAGCATAATGTCCTAAGTTGCACCCTCATTAGTGGATGTGGACATAACTTATTGACCTCAGCCCAAATGCTAGGGACTACGTTGAATCAATGGCATGTTATTGCATTAGAATAAGCCCTAGGACACACTGAGATCAACGATATTATCCGGCGATGCACTTTGACAGTTTTCTGACAGACCAGTTCAAAATCAGCAATTTAATTTTGTCTACCATTTTCTGCCCTCGTAAATGACTATATACCTATATATTATTATATTTTACAGACATTTAAATAATTATATCGAATACGTAGTTTAGTTTTAAGAAGTCAGAAGATAATGTCACAGATTTACGTTTTGAAGATTATTTAACCGTAGCGAAATTACCTAAAATCACATTTACGTAAAGATCTCAAAATGGTCTAAGATTTGGTTCTAATAATAGTAACCTAAAGTTAGTTGACTAAAATTATGATCAGTAAAGTAAATTTTCACTTTTCAACTTCTAGCCATTTTTCATTTCTTAAAACTTATATTTGTTATGTTGAAAGTTTGGGAGGGTGTTGAATTTTGAAAGCAATGCCGCTTCACTTATACTTGCCCTTGGCCCACACCCGTCCATTTTCACTGTAGCGAGAGATAGTGTGTTATCATCCGAAAGTGTTAAATTGACTGACATTGACGCCCACTGACTTTTGTCTTGAATTAATAGATGGTTGTTGCGGAATTTTTGATGTATACAGGTTGTTTAATATAGAAATGACAGGACCGCACAGCTTTGTGGTCTTGATTTTTTTTTGTTGTTTTGTTTATTCTATTCTTTAAGCAATGAAGAGCTGATGTCGCGATGTATTCTGTCAATGTCTGAAGGAATAATGAAACCCCTGTGTTAGCTGAAGTGGCAGTGGGCTGGCCATGTTTGTCGAAGGACCGATGGCCGGTGGAGCAGATGAGTCCTGGAGTAGAGACCGCGTTTCGGCAAGCGTAGTGTGAGAAGTACGAACTACGACGGACCACACGTCGTGAGCCGCTCCGTGAGATACACGGACATGGAAAAGAGGAGATTATTAATCAATGTGGGCACAGGTGTGAGTGCTATGTACTAAAGAGCTACCATTCACCGGGTAATATGTATTTCATTGACTTGAATGTGCCCTGGCGGCTGAGAGTATGTCATGCTCACTCGGATGTCTCGCTGGCGGTGGCGCGTGTGTTGGATCATTTAGCTCCCTTCAAAATGGTTGACCTGAATGGTGCAAATCCATGCGTCATGTTCGTGAACGGGCGCAGTCAGTAGGGACTGATCATCTCTTAGCTGCCAAGGCTTATTTAAATTTTTGAATTATTCTTTGTTTTTTATATTTTTATTACGGACGCTTTTAACGTGCACGTCTTTCTACATTGTTCTCACATGTATAATTTCAACATTAATAATGTAACCAATATTTTGTAACAATTTTTTTATTTAAAAGAGTGTCCGTGGAGTTTCTTGCCCGTTCTTCTCCATAGGTACCTACTACGCTTTGGAATGGGCATCTAGCTTCATATTTCTGACTGGCCGACTTCTTGATAGTTCAAAAGTGCCTGTAAATGGTTTGATTGAAATAAATGCTTTGAGTTTGAGTTTGAGTTTACGTGGAACCGGTGTTGTGGTACAATTTAGGAGAAGCCTATATCCAGAACTGTAATGGACTGAGTTGATTGATCCTTACTAGACTCTGACAGCCTAATCCAAGCTCTGAAGGTCAATTCCCGTATTTAAAAAATAACGTTGAATTTCAAGTTGCAATCTCATCTCAGCGAAAATCCCCAGCTAGATGGAACAGCAACCCTGGGACAGACTGGATGCGAAAGGCGGAGGACAGAGTGTTGTGGAGCAGCCTGGGAGAGGCCTTTGTCCAACAGTAGACAACGATAGGGTGAGTTGATTGTGTGCTAAAAAGAGAGGTGTAAGAAAAACACTTGGTTTATTATTCGATCATGTTTATCGGTCTGTACTTATAATGTAGTTTTAGCAGCGTTAATCAGAAGAGAGTGAAGATGGTTTAAATGGAATCTATCATCATTTGCCAAGCCTTTTCTCAACTATGTTGTCCCAACTAGGTCTGCTTCCAGTCTTACCGAATGCAGCAGCTGAATACCAGTATTTTAGTGGAGTGACTGCCTATCTGACCTTGTTACTGGGTAACACGATACCCCTTGGTAAGACTGGTTGTCAGACTTTCGGACTTCTGACGACCCGTAACGACTGTCGTAGATCCACGAGTGACAGTCGGGACAAATGGCTCAATGTGATTTCCGAAGCACGGAGGGATCTTGGTATGTAAAGATGGTCACCCATCCACGGACTAACCTCGGCAAGCGTAGCTTAATCTGATCGATTGACCCGTGCGGCTGTTATTAATTAGCCACAAGCCCCTGAAATTGGAATCAATGCATGCTTTAAATGTAGCAATAGATGCTGAAATAGTGTATTATTTTTTGGATAACATATTTAAAACTTTTCTTAAAACTGCTTGTCTAGCAGTTTTAATGGCTTATGTCATTTTTAATCACCCTATATAAAAACAACACTTTACACTTTGACATTCTCCTATTCAAAAAACATTCGTATTTGATCAGTCAGTGTGTTCATGGCCTAACGTCCGATGTCGCAAACTACCCGGGTGACAAGTTGCCACATATTGCCTTATGTACATCTTATGTATTGCCTTATGTACACATTTGCTGGTCTGTGAATGTAATGTTAGGTAAATGGCTAGTTTTTGTTGATGATTTTGCAGTACCCATTATGAAGAGCTTTTGGTGGAAAGAGTTTTTTGACAAGACAAAGGCTGTGTTTTTAGGTTGTTATATATCTTTGTACGGGATTTTTATACCCTCATAAACAAAACAAAACAAATTTGTTACATTTTGACAGTTCAACAACATTCATTGCGTTATTTACGTTGCTGAGAAAATTTATTTTCGATCTTAGGAAGCAACGGATTAGCAATTTGTTTCAAAATGATTCAAATTCCGATTGATCGTGTATAACGTAATTAGGGTACAGCCGATCTATTCTGTAAAAATCTCACCGTGAAAACTTAGGTGAAGTGAGCGTGAAGCGAGCTGTCATTCCACTGATGCTAGGGATGGTCAATATTGACAGCTCAGTTCACCTAGGTTTTCACCGTGAGATTTTTGTAGTATAGCACTGTCGACTCGCCTAGGTCGACCGATGGTTATCGGTTTTGTTCGTATAAATTCAAAATGGCGGTTTTAAACATCAATAAGTAATGACTTCAAATCACCATCTGCTGTTCAACTTATTGTAAAAATGTAGCGTTATTGTTAAGCAAGTTATATAGTTTTATTGATACTAAAAGCGTCGTAAAGAGAAAGACTTGACAAATAGTTTGCTCAATGTAATGTATGTTGGCAATTTCAGTCTATTATGTCCAGATTGACTCAAAATGCATAACGTAATATTTAATCATTGCATTTTGTCTAAGGTAGTCATTAAAAGTCACACGGGTGCCAGGTTTTGAACCCGCTATCCCTAGAATGTAGCCCGAATTCACAGAGTAATCGTAATGTAAATTTCAACGATTTCATAATTGAAAATATTAAAACTAAGTACCTAAATATTTAGTTAAGAAAATTCATATGTATGGGTGGTACAAGTCGTGCTTGTCACAAAACTTTTACAACAAACTTCCCATCGACATTCGAAACTTACCCATTAAACGATTTAAAAGCTGTATTAAAACCAAACTTTGTAAAAAAGGGTACTATAAAATTTTAGATTATTTAGATGATAAAAAAGCTTGGGATTGAGCTGCTCGCTCTGCTAAGCCTTGTGCTAAAATCATAAAATCAATACCAGTATTATATAAAAATTACATACAAAATGACATTATTACTTTGTAAAGTATTTTTTTATTTTTTTTTTAATATTTGTGAATGTGAGGACTATGTGGATTTTTAATAATAATTATTTTTTCTTTCTTATTTAGTTTTAATGATGGTCTGGCAGTTTGAGTAGTTTATGAGGCCTACCCAAATGTCCTTTCTTTGGTACTGTTCGTCGAGTTGAGCTCCTTAAGTTCTGGATTGAGCTCCACGATTACTGACAAATGCTTGCACTGACAGGACAGGTCCACTCAAATCTGTGTGGTTCTTTTCTCAAAAGACCATTTCAGACACTAATCTACATGGTCCTCATATGGCCTGACCAAGATTATGTCTGGACTTTAAAAGAGACTATGACCTCTGAGTTTGTTTCGGCCTTTCTTCTCAGAGTAGTCAGATAGGAAACGCCGAACTCATCTGGCTAATTTTTAATAACTTTTTTAAGATGACGTATAAAAGTGATTCCAATATCCTATTTACAGAATAAACAATTTCATTTCATTTCATTTCATTTCACTGCTAAAGAATGGTTGTATTTTCGATCTTAAAAATCGTTCAACGATGAAATTAATCATATATCCGTCCATCAAAATCTCAATCACATAAATCTGTCACCACACCATTAACCCTTCCACTGCACAAAAAAAAACAAAAGATGATTCAAAAATAACCCTCCCAATTCTGCAGCGTTGCGCAACACTATTGATCAGAGACCGGTTACTCAATATCGGTTACATAACGTAACGATATAACGTTACAACGTTACAGATACCGCTCTTCACCTTGGTTACGTAACGTGTCAAGGTCTGTAAGACTTGGCGTGAAGAAATTGTTGCAGGCGTGTGATAGCGTTTTGTAATAGTATGGGAACGAGTTCTGTGTGGACATTTTTGGTGCATATTGTGTGTATATTTATTTACATAATATGTATATATCAAACTGTAAACCTTATCCACTCTTAAACATAAGATTCGTTACAATTTAACTCATTGTACAGTCGGTTCGCGAACATACATACAGAATGGTCTTTTTAGATCGTATTGGCCTTTTCAGATCTGTATAGAATTTATGTTTGACAAATAAATTGATATGCGAGCTTTGTGATTCTGTAATTATTGCTGCATTTACGAAATCTGCGATCAACTGACTCTTTTTTTCAGTACTGAGATAAAGCCCTGTTGCAGACATACCTACACTGATATTGCAGGCTTTGTGACCGGGTCTCTGAGGCACCCTTTGAATGAGTTTGAATCGATTTTTCTATTCCTTTCTCATTCACCACCATCACATTTGGTGGTGTCGGTAGAATAACATTCTCAAAAGACATATCAACAACATCTAACCGGCCACCGAAAGACAATTTCCCAAATAACAGGTTAAAAAACCGGTTTTCAAATGGTTATTGATACAATCGATTTCAACCAAGAACCGAAATGGCGGATACCATTACTCAACCACACTGCTCATAATAACCAAAAATCTTCATAACTTCCTTACATCACTACTTATAACCAGACCAGCTTATGTAACGGCTCTTATGAGGACCAAGGTCAGCCATCTTGAAGGGTGTCTGGCCAGTATAAGCTGATGTACCTTCGGTAATTTTCAGCCGAAAGACGTCCACTGCTAAACATAGGACTCCTCGAAGCGACTTCTATTGTACTGTCTCTATTTGAAACAGCAAACAAGACTTTCATCATAAACAAATTACTCAATTTTTGACCCTGGCAACACATGACGGTGTTGCCGGTCGATACGCGATAGTAACTTGGCGTAATGTGACAACTTGCTTCCCCTATTAATAACTATAAATTAATTATCAGGGTCTTCGAATTAGCTAATTATTTGATGTAATCAATCAGTCAGCAACCACATCCACCTACAATATTGTGGGTGAGTAACTGTAGTCATATTATCCAACTTCCTTGCATCATTACTTATCTAACTGGTAACCAGACCAACTGATGTAACGGCTCTTATGAGGACCAAGGTCAGACAATTTGAAGGGTGTCTGGTCAGTAAAGAACTCGTGTTGCAATACTGGAACCCGTTCTTGTTGATATGCAAATGGAGAAATGGTTCTTTGTACGTTTCTTTTTATGCTGTTACCGAGACGGTATTGTGTGAATGAAAGTGCTTACTTGTTACAGAGCACGTGGGTATTTTATTATGGGGATTTAAAGCGCCAAAAGTGTAACGGTCAAGGGCGTGGGTGGGATTGTTGAAAAACTACAAATTATCATAACATAGATAAATCTTACCCGATTACTGTCTCTCAAGATACGGGTTGCCCTAGTTTGAGAGGTAGTGGTCATAATCAATGCTCACAGATCTGAAACTGAGCTTTGTATAAATTAGGTTTACTTTACAACAAAATATCTTCTATCGCCTGTCTGTAATGTTTTTATCGACAATAAATAAATAAATTATTTAAAAAAAGTGCTGGAAAAATGGCAGTTAATTATCTAATAATGATCTCTATCTGGCGGTGCCTGTTCGTGGCTCCGCCAGTGCGTACTCATACTGTTCGACATGCTCCCACAACCCAGGCGACCAATCTGCTGAACGCCCTGATCGCTCAGGAGCCAGATGTTCACATATTTATGTATAGCAGTAAATCTATGTTAAATGTTTGCATGAAGTTTTTTTGGCTAAATATTTTTGGCTTGCTGCGCGCTTTGGTGTAAGTGCAGCAAGCAATTATTATATAAATAAATAAATATTGATGTTAAATTGTAAATGCTGCTTCGGCTTTTGATTCTTCGCAATATAAAAGTCCATCTTCTCGAAACCATTAGGCATCACTGTTTTTCGTTGTGTAGTTTCGGTGGGTATTTTGTGTCGTTGGTGTGGGTTAGGTGTGTCGCAGTGGGGATTCGATTAAATAAGATAATTGGTACTAGGTAGAGCAGTGGTGGCCGAGTGGTAACGGCCGCGACTTACGAGTTGAAGGTCGTAGGTTTGAACCCAGTTAGGCGCTTTACTTTGTGTAAATTATTTAATTACACTGCTCTCAAAACGGTGAAGGAAAACATCGTGAGGAAACCGGCATGTCCTAGAACCAAAAATTCTAAGACATGTGACATCTACCAACCCGCACTGGGCCCGCGTGGTGGATTACGGCCCACTCCTTCTTACAGAGAGGAGGTCTGCGTCCCAATGGGAACATTGTAGGCTGATTATGCTGTTAATATAGTCTATAAATAAAACACATGTCCATCAATGGGTGTTAATTTACCGATGCAAATAAGACGTATTACGATAGCTATTAAGTAACTAGGTATTAAGCTTATCTTCTGACATCTGACCTAGTTGGTAGTTACGTAATTTCTGCAATGTCTAACCACTTAAATTATTGAATGATTGACATTTAGGTGTTACTAAATTGATATAGGCTTTTGAATAGATTTTGTAAGTTACGTTTGGAGAATGGGCTCAGCACTCTTCTGTTTACATTTTTTTTTAAATGTAAACTCTTTGTCTGTTTTTAAGATACCTTTAAAATTACACTTGTTCATTTTTCACTTACTTTTGTGATAATTTATTAAATTAGTTATTTTTATTTTTCAATAGCTATTTCCAACATGCTGTTTGTTGCTGTTGCAAGCTATTTTGAACAGCATTACTTACATTTGCTCAGAAGATTTATATTTTCAGTGAACTTTCTTGTAATTACTAATTAAAGTAAGTAAAACTAAACTAGTTGTTCGAGCCTTGAGTTCGTATGATTTGCATTGCATAGTTTTCCCTCTTTCTTGAACTTGATTCCCCTTTCAAAGTACTGTCACAAAGAGTAGGTAATTCAACAGAGACTAAACTTTGTTTAAGCACGCTGTGACGTTCATTAAGCATCTTATATACTACGAATATTATGCCACACACATGCGTATGCGATTATATTAAGATAAATCTTCATTGCCTTGTTGGACTAGTGGCCGCAAGCAAGACTGTTCAGAGTAGAATTCAGTAGAGATATCATGTATAAAATTCACCGTAAAAACTTGATGAAGTGAGCGTTAAGTGAACGGTCACTGCCCCAGCAGTATCATTCTGGTGGGGTGACAGTTCACTTCACCTAAGTTTTTGACATTTTTACAGTATAGCGCTACTGAATTCGAATCCGGGATCGCAGGCCGTTTGTATGTTTTTTAATATTGGGATAAGACTGTTTTTTTCCAAGATTTGTGCAGATTTAGTAGTGAAACATTGGAATAAATATAACTGGCGAAATGTGGTTATGCTGTGTGCGTCACTGTCTTTGGTATGAACTTGGGTCTCCATTTCCTATCTACTCTAGTTACAACCATGTCCCAATACCATCAATCTTTCATCACTGTAATCGTAGCTTTTATCTGTCTAATAGTAACTACATGATGTAATAGTATTACTACAAACAACAGTTAATTGTGTGTCAAGGTTGCTCCATTGTTCGGTTTCGTTAGGAAACTGAGATAAGATGATGTTTGAAGTTAAATTATTTTTGATGACCCAATTTTCATTTAAAGCTTACTAATATTAAATGCGTGTGTGAGAGAATGGAGCTATACAGAACTAGTACCATCTCTTTTTCGTAGTAGAACTGTGTTTTAAACTTTGGCTGCCGAGAGAAAGCGTTCCTGATTCTCGTTGGACACGATTAGGGACAAATAAAGTATAAATTCGTAAAACACGTAATTTTTTGTACTCAACTGACAGGTATCAGGAAGATAGCTTTGGCGATTGATAGTATGGGCCTTTAGGCAATGATAAGCGGCTAGCAGGTGTATTTTACCAATCAAAGAAATACGAAAAACTATGTAAATGGAAGGTTTTAACAGAATAGCTGATTTTGATGAAGGTAGCTTTGTACCTGAAAATTAACGTTTTTACACGAAAATTTAAAACTTTTCACCCTGGTGTGGACAGGGGCATTTCCTAAATCTGATCATTTCTGAGAAACAGGCTGGATTTAAATTGGTTACACTATGTTATCGTTTTTAACTTACGCCATTTTCTCATGGGCCGTTGGTCCCGGCTGTCATTCGTGGATCTTTGACAGTCGTTACGGGTCGTGAGAAACCCGAAAGTCTGACAACCAGTCTTACCACTCGCTCCATGTAAAATACTGGTATCCAGACTGGAAGCCGACCCCAACATAGTTAGGAAAAGGCTAGGCAGATTGATTTCCATTTTCTAATGCGGGTAGCTTGAAAGTAGATGAGTGTTTTGAGTATGAATTTGTATTTGTATGTGATGTGATTATACGAGTAAGGGAAAACCAAAGAAATGATGGATAGACTGTGTGAAAGATGATATGGCGAGAAAGGGAGTGAATACCGAGATGACGATTACTAGAGAAGTATGCACGAAAAAGACATGTTGCACCGACTCCAAATAAACGGGTCAGTGACAGCTCGGCCCGAGTCAACTCAACCCGAATAATAATACCAGATATTTCACTCGCGATTACGATGATTTGTACGGTCAGGCAGAAATAGATATTTTAAAATAAACCCTAACGAATTGAATTTTGGAATAATGTAGAGATTGAAAGTGGAGATTATCAGTCAGGAAATCTTTTGCTCAAAGTTATTATAAATTAAAAGCATTGACTATAAGTAGAAGTAATTATGTATAATTGTACTCAATGACTACACATACTTAATACCTAAAGGTTTTGTTAAAACGAAACAAATAAAATAAATGTATCAACAGGTGTGAAATATCGTAATTTTCATTACGTTTTCTGTTAAAATAAACTCAACGTGGCCTTCGATTTTATTATTGAAATAACATTGTTATTTCTAAACCCTACAACTGCCTTACAACTTAGGGCTGATTTCACCAATGAAACTGAACGCGATCAGCATTTGTAAAACGCGTTCAAGAGCTGCCAGTGTCCAAATTGTTATGGAATATTGTACACTGACAGCTCTTGAACGCGTTTAGATGTGCTGAACGCGTTCAATTTCATTGGTGAAATCCGTACTTAGTGATATACTTCCTCTAAGAAACTTGGACCAGGAACATGTTCAGAGTCATTGTTCCTGTGAGAGAGAAAGATGAAGCTACGTAGAATGTATCATGTGTCCCTTTCTCGAGAACTATGATTAATGGTGGATCGTGGATGAGATGGCGGGCCGGGACAAGTGGCAGTCGTTTTTTTTTAAATCACTACAGGGAAGCTTTTGGCCTTTATCTCACCTGATGGTAACTGATGATCAGGCCGAAGGTGGAACCGAGTTTCACCCGGAATCCTCAACTACAGAGGAACTGCCTATCTTAAACTGCCGAAATACAACAATGCTGTTATTTATTACTTCTGTACTAGATGAACTGCTTGTACTAAGACAAGGTTAACCACAATAGAGTAACAGGTGGTGAGATTTCAGCTAAAGACATCCCATTTATTTCCTCAGTCTGAAAAGTTTATTCACAACAAAAAGCTATTCGATTACAAGAACCATAATGTACAAACACATAAATCGCTTACAATACATGTAATTATTTTGTTATGACCTAATCTCAAAACCTTGGTCTCGTACATTAAAAACTGGGCCATCTGTGATGCAACCGTTTGCATCACGACTTCACGGATCGATCTGATGATTGACCCACATTTCAGTATAGGTATGTTATGATTCATAGTAATTATGTATGTACTTATTGGTGAATAATGTAAAAGAAAATTAGATTTTTATGTTTTTGTGTTGAGGTTAAGAAAATGATGGGTGACCAAAGCGTGGAAGGAAGGTACCAAAAGTCTACGTTATTTTGTTTATTAGAGAAATTCGCTCAAATTGTACTTAAATGACTCAGTTAAAGAGTCATACGCAGGGTTCGAACTTACAACCTGCGGTTTAATATTCTGTCTTCACGGCTGAGCTATTTCCACATTCGTATTTCATTTAAGTAGGTAATATATCTACAAAAACAGAAAAGAAAAAATACTCATCATCGGCCAAGCCTTTTCCCAAGTTTGTTGGGGTCAGCTTCCAGTCTAACCGGATGCAGCTGAATACACTGGTATTCAGCTGCATCCGGTTAGACTGGAAGCTGATTTTACATGGAGCGATGGTCTATCTGACCTCCACAACCCAGGTACTGGGTAATACGATACCCCTTAGTAACACTAGTTGTCAGACTTTCGGGCTTCTGACGACCCGTAACAAGTGTCAAATATCTACAAATGACAGCCGGGACCAACTGCTTAACATGCTTTCCGAGGCACTGATGGGTCTTGGTGTGTAAAGATAGCCACCCATCCACGGATCAACTGCGGCCAGCGTAGCTTAAACTGATCAATCAAACCGTACGGCTGTTATTACTTACCCACAAGCCCTTCACTTAGCCAAAAATACTAAAATGCAAATCTTTTGACAATTGATCGTCAAATTAATAAGTTTACACGCTCAACGCTTCCCGTTCTCTTAACCAATACAACTAAACCTTGAAGACACCGCCATAATGTCTTTATTCAATAAAAAATATGAAGTAATAACTTTACATCTGTAAACTACATACATAACTCCGTAATACCACCGTTGCAAATGGCACATTTGAATAACCCAATTCGTTGTAACTGAGCCTTTAATCATTACAAAACCAACCTTAACTTTTACAAAACAGAGTTAATTTTCGATTGGAGATAAACCAAGTTTTGGTTAAACGTTACGTAAGATTTTAAGGTCATAGCCGTTGCATAACTCCTCAACGAGCTAGTCTAGTGTAAGAAGACCTCTTGCTATGTACGTTAGGACCAGAATTTATTCGATCTTTCAATGAATCAAGGGGGGAGTGGGAGATCAAGTTATTTGGCCAGATACTTGATTTGTGTAAGCTAATTTTAGAATGCTGGTTTTGAAATGGTAGTGTTAGGATATCGGGTCTAGTTCTCATGATAATAGGCTGCAGTTATTTTGAAGAATAAGGTGGTTAAACGATTCTGCAAAAATAAGTTTTTGTAAAGGTCCTTAGTGGAGTGGTGGCGCAATGGGCCGCGATTTATTCAGTTGTAGGTCGTGTATTCGAACCCAAGCAGGCGCTTTACTTTGTGTAAATTATTTCATCACCAAAATCGTGAAGGAAAACGTTGTGAGGAAACCGGCATGTCCTAGAACCAAAAATTCGAAGACTTGTGACATCTACTAACCCGCACTGGGCCCGCGTGGTCCCAGTGGGAACATTATAGGCTGATCATGCATAGGTCTTAGCGAAAAAGTTAATTCAGGGATATATTTTTTTGGCGTAACACAGCTTGTCCCGGAAAAGGCATATCTATCTACATGGCTTATCCATTTATGAGTTTTATTTGAATCATTGCATTTTTCAAAGGCTGTTGGTAAAAATGTTCATGTACATAGGAGAGTCGCAGCATTATGCTGAGCGATGGCCGTTTTGCGTGGATGTGACGCATATTTTCTCCCAATTTGTTATTCTCGTGTTTTGTTTTTTCTTTGCGTCATATTAACGCGAATAAACGTATTTTCTTTCTTTTCATTTATAGAACTTGGTTATTTATCAGTTGGATGAATTGATGGACGTTACTGATGGCGCCAAACTCGTAACTAAGTTCTGGGAACAATATAGATTATCATCAAATGGTGGTTAAAAAAAAGTTTCCATTGAAATATTGTACGCTGGTTACTTTCTTTTTCTTTTTAGGGTTCTGTATGTACGTCCGAATGAAAAACGGAACCCTTACAGGATCACTGGCTGGCTGTCTCTGTCTGTTACAGCCAATTTGCTCCGAATCTGCTCGACCAATTTAGTTGAAATTTGGTACACATATGAATCTCTGTGACCAAAACACGGACGTGTAACGTAAATAAATGAATTTAGTATTATGGGGGTCACTTTTCGGGTGCAAATTGGAAAGTTCAAAAAAAAGTTTTGCAAATTTTGCCGTATGTCTAATCAAATGAAAGGGCTTGTTGTGAGTATCTCAATTTATTTCTATTTTTATTTGTGCTCTGTACATGGCCACGGAATAGCAGCGTCATTAGCGTTCTTTAAATCTTCAAAAGTGCAGCTGTAATGACAGAATTGGCTTCTACATTCAATAAATAATTTGCCATTTCCATAATAACCACACTTGACAAAAAATCGGTGATAATAACCAACAGGACATTTTTGTTAACCCTCAACATTTCGCACAAGATATCTTCAGCGTGGTTTTGCCAATAAATGTCAGTTGCATTGTTGATTGATCGTTTGTTCAGGCCTTAAGAGTCAATTGAGGGTAATCTGTTATTACTGGTGTGTTCGCAGGTTAACTTTAACTACTAGTTATGCATATGAACCTTTAACCTTAATAAATTGTTGCAACAGGTGCTTTTGAGTTAAGCTGATGTATCGATCGTTGAACTTTTCGCCGTCCTATTTCTGAAGCCAAGTAGTATTGATGTATTAAAGTTCGAAGGATACCTGTGGATATACCGTTGAAATTACAGGTTCATGATTTATATGCCTGTATTGCCAAGGGGTTTGTCAAAAGGTTGCCCATCTTGATACATTGGCATTGTTGTGTTAAAATACTTGATATTGCAGGCAGGAGTATCTACTTTTCCCTAGGTGGCCCGTCGTCAGCCAGTACTGTTACTGTACCTTTGTTCAAAAATATCTAAAACTCAACTGGACCTATTGGAAAACTTAAAGGAGGAGGTTTTAAGGGTGCACTAGTCGACGGCTCGAACTCGTTTGTGGGCGTGACTAATATGCATGCTAATAAGTCTAATTATTTATTTATTTTGTGTTTATTTATCTGGTTTTTATTTATTATTGATTTATTTATTTAGTCAAATAGACGATGATTTATAACGAAAACAAAAATTTTGTGGACAGATCTTTGGGCGTATAGATAAAATAATTTAAACTTTCGAATAAATGATCTATCCCGGTACGGTTTCTGTTTTGCCATTTTTTCTACATAAGCTACTTATTTACGCGCAAAGATGAGTTAAAATTAGTGTTGAAATATGGAAGTTACGAGCGTCGTAACTTCCGCGACGATGGGAAGAGCCCAGACGGAATGACCATAATGCCTTGGAAGTTGGGTACCTTGGTGTCTTCAGGTGTTGGATGCAACCTGTGTCGACACCCTCGCGCCATCCCATCTTTCTAGCACAGCGTGCTGTGCTGGGGCGGCTGCTGCAGGTGCAGAAAACCCCAAACGGCGCAATTATCTGGCATTACGCTTCATCATTTTTGAGCTGGTCAAAGAATCAGCATTGCCATCCAACGTGGCAACGCTGCCAGCCTTTTGGACACTTTTCCCAATGACAGCGATGCGGATGAATTTTTTGTTGCCGAATGAGCTCTTCACAATTTTTTTTTCCTTACATTATTTTCCTATATATATTTTAGTGTTAGATTGTATGTATATTATATTTCAGATTTGTCAACAAACGTTGTATGTCAACACAATAAATAATAGTCAGTCAGTAGATCCATACAATCCGGGCGCCATAGTTTACTGAACCAATTCTCAGTGTCATCCGCGTCGTGGCGAGCCACTTGTTGCACTGTGGCCATGTTTTAGTGTAATTCTGGGTCAGAAATATCTTGTTTGCCAAAGTCGGAATGCAACCGAAGGTCGTGTCAGTGTAGGTATAGGTACATATATTTTTTTTGGGTGGGAAATTATCAAATAACTTCTCCCGCTCTGGGTGGAGCGGGAGGCCGTGACAGACTCTTACTGACTAAAACCCACCCGTGTTCCTTCAGTTGCCTGTACGTTGCCAGGGGCCACGGTATCTTTTTCGAACTTTCCCGCAACCCCGGCAGGCATCGGTCCTGTCGGACCCCTTCACTTGCTGACATCTCTTTGAGGCGCGCCTGGAAAACAAAGCGCCGTCGACCCGGACCTGGTCCTTATCGGACGGCGAGCTAGCTTTTGCTACCCTTGTGTCCCTTTGCCAACTTATCTTCAGCTTTTCTTTTAGATTTACTTTTCTTGGCTCATCTTAAATCAATAAGATTCAATAAATGATAAAATCGTAACTGAAAACGAAATCTGGATTACAATTTATCCTATTAAATTAATTCCAAGTTACGCAAATTACATTTATTAAATAAGTTAGTAATAATAACTTTTTCAACAGATGCCATTTTAAAACGACGTATAAAATATTTTTTTCGGAGAAGTTCTAAGAAAGTATTAATTAACATGCTTTGAACTTTAGTGATTTATTTTACAAGTGTTATAATTAATATTGTGTAATTTAATTAATAATTTAAATAATAGTATCGTAGTGTTATTTGGTTATTAACATTCACTTTGCTCTTGGGCTTTTGCAATAACGGTTACCTAATTTTCCATCTAAGATTTCTCGAATCTAGATTTACAGTCTTCACGTGAGAGAAGAAGCTCATTCTCTCAAATGAAGGCTGTTCCCGAAAGATAGAGCAAATTCTCACACATTTTTGTTGAACATTTTCAGCTATGTTTGGTAACCCCTTATTTACAATTTGAAAAAACCTTCTAAATTTTACTTCTAAATAAGTTCCAGAACTCACAGCCAACCCCACTCACCACTACCATTTCCAAAACCACCCCTTACATTTGAAATCCCAACGCATGGCCACCATACCCACACATAAACACGTATGCGCGCGCGCAGTTCCCATAGTTAGACGCTTGTTACGAACGTTACCCGCACTTGTACCGTGACATAATCCGCTTACCCACTAACAGCCGGATACAGGGTAGGGTTGCCACATCTGAAAAAGGCATGGGGTTTCAGCATCTGAGTAATCGATGATGGGAATAATAATCGAAAAAGAAAATTATAACAAAACTAGCGACCCGCCTTAGATTCGCACGGGTGCAATGGTTATATGTCAAAAAATCGAGATATTATATCTAAGTTAAATATGAATGTATTAAATAAACCATTCGGAATCATTTCTCTAAATGACAGTGAAAATTGCATACAAATCCATTGTGTAGTTTTGAAGAACAAAGCAGTCATACAGACAGACTCGAAAAGCTACTTTATTTTATACTAGCTTCCACCAGCGGCTTCGCCCGCGTGATATCTTTGTAAATTATAGCCTATGCTACTCAGTGATATTACAACATTCTACTGGTGAAATAATTTTTAAATTAGTCTAGTAGTTTTTGAGTTACAAACAAAAATACAAATATTTTCTCTTTATATTATTATTTGTTTGTGTAGATTATTTATAGATGTTGTGTACGTGTTGTATGTTTTAATTTATTATGTTATTGTTTATTTTATTATTATAATTATTTTCGCTTTATCAAACTTAATGTATCTACCTAGATTATAAGAGAATGATGTGGTCTCCTATAATTGGAAGCGCACACTGTATTTGTCCCTGTTTGTAGACTGTAACTTGCATGAAATTGTGTTGCCTCTGTTGGAGATCCCATAAATAAATAAATAAATAGATTAAAGGTAAAGTAAGAAAGAAGATATTTATTTATTTGGGGAAGAGATAGGAATACTCTGTAATTTTTATCACTGCAAACATAATTATTTTATTGTTGAAAATGTTAAATTTTTACCCGACTTTTAAAGACGTGTTAGCACACACGAAATCGAATCGATTTGAAAAAACTCGTAAAAAAACGAGATCGAAAAATGCAAACCGTTTCTTAACTTGAAATTCAAATTGATTTCTTTTAAACGAATAGTCATTATCGTAATAATGTTTTGCAAAAACACAGTTTTAAAACTATAAAGATTTCCTTGTTATTCTTTTTTCGATTAACAAAATAATCAAACACGACTTAGCTAATTTTTGATCCAGTAGATAAAACGTGATCATTTATTTTTTCTCATGCTACCAATTAGATTTTTTTCTTAGACTAATTAGAGCGTTTAATTAACTTTTTACAAATTATTCTTACTATTTACCTACTAACTTTTGTCCGTGGCTTCACCAGCGTGGAGGTCGAAAGTTATCCCACGGGAACGTACTAACAGGATAAAAATTATCCTATGTCCTGACCAAGGTCATGCTCTACCTGTGTGCCAAATTTCATTGAAATCTGTTCAGCCGTTAAGACGAGAAAGCGAAACAAATAAACAAACTCACTTATAATATGACTAACTGTAACGGTTTCATCCGCATAAGTCTCGATCCCGTGGGAATATCGGGATACAAAGTATCCTATGTCCTAAATCAGGTCATGGTCTACCCATGTGTCAAATTTATTCCAAATCTGATTAGCCGTTTTAGCGTGAATGCGTAGCAAACAAACTCACTTTCGCATTTAAAATATTATTATGTAGTTAGTAGATAATATTAACTAATATTATAAATGTGAAAGTGAGTTTGTTTGTTACGCTCATTGCATACAGTTTTTGAATAGACAAAAGTGATCTTGACTCACAGCAAAACTTAGAGTAACATCGAGATTTTACGATATATCCTGTCCAACCTTATCACTATGACAGATCCTACAGCAATTAGCGCTAGTAAAATTAATTACTTACAAATTATGAATATGCAATAATTTCTTGCGTGACAGCCCTCGTACACTGCATCACAGGGATGTGCGGTGCGGATGCTAACCTACTGCTAACGTAACGGGACAGCCACGCGAGATAACTGTGGACACGCCATTCACTTTGTAAAATGTAAAGCAGTAGTAACTATAACGAAACGTTTATAAAAAAACTAGTTACCTATATTAAAAAAAACGTTTCGTTGTAGTTACGGGTGGTAGGGCTTTTAATTTTGTTAATGGAGATTTTTTGTTTAGTCTCTAATTAGATGCTAAGAATATTAATAAGCTGTGCAAACGATTATCATATTTTGATGTAAAAATATGGATGGGTGCACCTTATTTATTGCTTTAAGTAACATCTATGTGTTTTTGTTATGTGTTGTTGTTATAAGATTTTAAATTTTATTCATTTATTGCTTCGATAAACATCAAACAATTTTGTTTTTATAAGTAATGGGTTGCTAACATACCTAATGATTATTGGTAAGATGTGCCTATTTTAATGGAAATACGTGGTAAACTATGTCCACACAGGACGTGCCCTACGTGTCGTGAGACAAAGTTGAAATGTCTCATAATTATGCCTTTTTTCTTTTAAATTCAATTGTACCGTTATTTTTTATTATTATTAAATAAGATAAACAATAGGGACTATCTAAACTATGTGTATACAACTAACTAAGTATTATACAAACTAAAATATAGCGTCCAAAAATTCATCCGCATCATTGTCGACTGGTAGTGAACCCAAGAGATCACTGGCCGCATTGTACCTAACTGAATTTAATTGTACTTTTAAATAATGTAAAGAGTAAAGTTTTGAATTGTTTTCTTTTTAGCGATATTCCTACAAGAGAAATAAAACTATTTCCAAATGGTTGACATTGAAAATGTTTGTCCATCTGCAAAAAAAGCATTTGTAAATCTTTTTACGAAAGATGACCAAACATTGCGTTGAAATTCTTCACAAGCCCAATAATTTATTTTTTTACTTAATGATAAATGGGTATAAATGTTCTGTAGTGGAAGGGTTTTCGAGTTAATGATAAAAAATATTGGGGATGAGAAAAATTCTCATTCTCAACCAAACACACGCCAAAAGGAAGGAATGATTCCTTCTTCTGATTAGAATGTGTATACAAGCAGAAATATCCTTGGAACTCAGAACTACACCGCAGGTACAACAACACACACTAAAAAATAACTGAAATATTGACACAATCAGGGGCCTTATTATGAAGTATTAATGCCGTCATTATTCTACTGCGAAAAAGGGATGGTGCTAGCGACCTTGTATAGCTCCGTCTCTCACTCACACTGGAATAATGGTGGCATTAATATGTCATAATACGGTCCCTGGTCTCTTTTAAATCTTTCCACTTATTAGTTAAATCGATGATTTTTACACATCGACAACTCTCTCCCTCTTCTCTTTCTTCTTCAATTCTTTTCTCTGCTCTCAAACACCATATTAAGATCAATATTTAAACACAACCTTACCTCAAGTCGTATCCACACTACTCCAACCCAGCTAGAGCATACCATGTCGCGTGCTGGCACACTGATCCACATGCAGCTATTGATAAACTGAAGATAACGCCTTTTTTATATGACACACGTTACTAAGTAATGTATTGATTCGTCGTGTGCTTGACATTGGATCGCTCCAATGTGAAGCTCACGAAAAAAAATTGGATTTTTTTACAACCTGCCGAGATTATGCAATCAGGTAAATGACGTGGGTAATGAAGGAAACTTTGCAGTCTGGGGGATTTTAATTTTATTCAGTTCTTTTTTAATCACTTTAATTACGAGGCATGTTAAAAACAAGCAAGTTAATGGTTGCTTGTGTGTTTTTCACAAAAGTTCGAACATAGTAACTTATTTAGGTAAGTAAGGGTGAGAAGTAACGGGCTTGCGGACGGTGAGCAAGGAGTAGCTCGCCGTCCGATAAGGACCAGGCCCGGGTCGACGGCGTGTTGTGTTCCACGCGCGCCTCAAATAGATGTCAGCAGAACTGAAGGGGTCCGATAGAACCGATGCCTGCCGGGGTTGCGGGAAAGTCCGAAAGGGATACCGTGGCCCCTGGCAACGTACAGGCAACGGAAGGAACACGGGTGGGTTTTAGTCAGTAAGACACGCCCTCCCAGTCCGCCCAGAGCGGGAGAAGGCATTTGATTATTTCCAATCCAAAATAAAAAGGGTGAGATGTAAGTCCTAGCGATCATTACCTAAAAAGATGGATACAACAAATTAAATTCAGGACCAATACCTGATTTATATTTATCACCAAGGGTTAATGGATCTAAAATGTGCTTTGGAATTTGCAAAAAAGATTCATATTTTTACATTGAATTGCAGCAGATTTGTTTAAATACAACTTGCATATATGTTTGATTTTGTTTGATTAAATTAATATTTATCTAATGTTATGACAGCATTACAATAAAAGAATACATAATTAGCGAATTCGTAATTATGATATTAACATAACTTTATCGTAATTTAAGCAACCATTTAGAAATAATTCAGTAATCATTAAATTACATAATTAACCAAATTCTGTACGTGATTTTGTTTCAAAATATGCTGCTTAAAATTTTCGGTATTATGTGTGCAATTTTCTCAAAACTGATTAAAACTTTGTATAAAATATTGATTTTGGCTGATGGAAAATCATTCTTTCATTTTTACCAGTCTTGTGCTAAGCAAAATGGTGTGTCTCTTTCTGACTGTCTTCTTGGCTTGCGTAAGTACCAATTCTTTTCTTTTATTAATGTATGTCTCAAATTATGTGTTGTGCATTGGCTGTAATAAGCCTATCTATATAGGGCTGTAAACAACATTTTTTTTGTCCGTCAGTTAGATTATTAAGAAATATTGGACACGTTTTTTTTTCTTTATTTACGTAATCAAAAGATTACGGTAATACATTGAGTTAAAATGTGGCATGACGTCACTCCCCGGTAGATTTTATACTGACTTGTGACGTAGCAAGCCACCACTCCCCAACTGAAATGCATGTAATCTAAACCATTTTTATTAATATGATAAAGCAAAAAATACGTGTCTAATATTTTTTTTTTATCTGATTGACGGACTAAATAGTTTTTTTTTTCCCCCGGTCAACATCCCTATTGCAGTAGAAACTATTTCCTCAGGCAAAGTCTTTCATAATAAGTACTTTTTGAAGTGTAAACTTCTTTAGCGGCGTTGTGCACTTTATTTGTGATGGGTAAAAAAAAATTAAACTTGCGTCAGGACACGTGACCTGCGTTAGGACACGTGACCTGATCGAAAATTCGTAAGATTGTCATGTTTGTGTACGATAGCGCAATACTTAAATGAATATTGTATTTTTTTAATGATAGTACTTTTATAGGTACTGATAATTAAAGCAATTCGTGCAAAACTATTCCCTAACCATTCCGAAATATCAAAAATGCACAACGTTAATATTCAAGTTTTCACATCTGCCGGCACTTTTTGTTTTTTGTTTTTTTTTTGTTTTTTGCTCATAAAGCGTTTCTGACAATTTTATAAACGTTCTTTAAAAGTTAAGAGCCGTATAAACGTAACAAAAATATGATTAAACATAAGTTAATCATGTTAACTATAGGCAATGTTTATAAATAAACCCCAAGATTACTAGTTCTTCATGTCATAATGTACCCAAGCATTTCAAGACCATTTACAATTCGACTGGTTATACAATCTTTTCTTTTTCAGGTTACATCTCTGCTAGCATGTCCCGAACCACTGAACGTGCACATTCAAAACTATGAAGGACCAATCATCTTGCATACAGGAAACTGCGACAGCCAACGTAACCATGGCAACCAACAGTTTGGTAACTATGGTTACCAATGCAAGCAAAATTGTTTCTGTGATAACGAATGCACTTGTGTATCTAAGCAGAGTTATACACCGTATGTGTATGGTGGTTCGGTAGCAACCAATGTAGGATCTGGTTGCTGTCCGGTTGCAGATGCGAAGCCGTTGGTTTACTGTGTTAGTAACAGTTGTGGAACCAATGGCTATTCTAATAACTTGTGTGGAAATCAGGGTTATCAGAATTGTCAGGGTAAACAACCAGGATGTTGTTAAAAATTGTGCCCATTTATAAAAGATCTGAAGTAACCAACTTTTGGGTACTTCACTTCCCTGGTTGTAAATTCGAAATTTTGTGTCAAATTCCTTTATGTATAGACAATCATGTTGACTAAATATACTTTTGAACCCTCTATAATAAGTTTTCGTTTCAATCAAATTCTGAGATTATCATAATTATTTACGCAATTATTTTAATATTATTTCACATTATAATTGAAGTTCTAAGAAGAAGGAAGCACGGGTCGATCGATCGGCCACAGTTGATTCGTGGATGGGTCCATCTTTACATACCAAGACTCCTCTGTGTCTCGGAAAGCACGTTAAGCCGTTGGTCCAGACTGTCATTCGTGGATCTTTAACAGTCGTTACGGGTCGTCAGAAGCCCGAAAATCTGACACCAGCCTTACCAAATGGATATCGTATCACCCAGTAACTGGGTTGTGGAGGTCAGATAGGCAGTCGCTCCATATAAAATAGTGGTATTCAGATGCATCCGGTTAGACTGAAAGCCGACTCCAAAAGAGATGGGAAAAGGCCTAGGCAGATGATGCAGAATTGATGTTCTAAGAACTGTCTTTGGGGTTGTCAGCATGCACAGCATTGAGCATCAAAAATAGTAGCAAAACTTGGGCAAGGCCTATGTCCAGTGGTAGACGTCAATAAGCCCCATAGACACTAACAAGGAAATTAGTAAAATCGTGATAGCAAGTAATAAATAATTTATGAAATATATTTCAAGCCCATGCGCCCAATTTTCATCACTCTAGCACAACACTGATATATATTCATAGATAATAATTTATTATCGTGCAATACAAAATGCATACATTTCGAAACACGTATAAATTGCCATGGCTGCGCCTGAGTCGGTCTGTGAAATCATTTGCAAAACCTAACTGTTTGCGCCATGATATCGTAGAGTATGAAAATGCAGAAAGTTAACTCCTAATAACGTGTGCTATGAACCTAAAATATACAATGTAGGTAACATAGAAAAGTTTCGAAGAACTGCAGTCACTTATTAGGCTGTGGTTTAAACATTATTTTTGTGTGTGTACGTCAAGTGACACTTCTGTATATTCTTACTCTGTGTCATTACGCCATCTTGGAACCAATATGGCTCCGTTTTTGTTAATTAAGCAATTTACAGCTCTTACATTAGAACTAAAATATTTTTCGACAGTTTTCTAATATTTTTATTGACATTGACATTTTGCAAAAATGCTTCTAGATTTATTTTTGGCAAAGATCTTTCGTAATTTCTTTTTTTTTATTAGTTTTTGTCACGTTATTTCTGGTTGTTGCTTTAGTCTTGTTTATTAAATTGATTGATTGAGTTTAGACTTGATTTGATTGGCTAATAATTGAACATGAATTAATTAATATATGTTATATATATTATTAATAATTGAAACATCATAATACCAGGCTGCAAGTATAGTTGTACTTTCATCTTTTGGCGCGTGGTCAAAATCGGAACTAACGTCGCCATCTTGTTTTTTCTCAACAATTTCTGAGACAGTTTCACAAATGAATACTAGCAACGCCCCCCTGTCAGTGTCATTCAGGCGCCAAAAAAACCTAGTTGCACTTCCAATCAATCTGCTTAGCCTGTTCCCAACTATGTTGGGGTCAGCTCCCAGTCTAACCGGATACAGCTGAATACCAGTATTTTACATAGAGCGACTGCCTATCTGACCTCCACAACCCAGTCAATGCGTAATACGATACTCCTTGGTAAGACTGGTTGTCAGATTTTCGGGCTTCTGACGACCCGTAACGACTGTCAAAGATTCACGACATGACAGCCGGGACCAACGGGTCGTGCTTTCTGAGGCACGAAGTAGTCTCGATATATAAAGATGATCACCCATCTACGGACCAACCCCGGCAAGCATAGCTTAACTTGTTGGATCGACCCGTGCGGCCGTTATTACTTAGCCACGAGCTCCTGAGATCCTAGCAGCACTTTATTGTTGAGTATAGGTTCGATGACCGCTACTATAGTTAAAGGCGATAATGCCATAATCCCCATGTTAGGCAGGTAAGTGAATTGGTGGCAAACGAAAACATCGTCAGGAAACCTGGTCTTACGTTAATATAAGTCTGAAATTGCCAATCCACTTTGAGCAGGTGTGGTACTCAATGGTCATGCCTTTTTTTTTTGGGTGTGAAATTATCAAATAACTTAGGAGGACGTGTCAGACTCTTACTGACTGCCCACCCGTGTTCCTTCAGTTGCCTGTACGTTGCCAGGGGCTACGGTATCCCTTACATTATTATTATACGTTATCGCAAGTGTGGTGCTCAATGGTCATGCCTTCTCTGCATGAGAAAACACCTTAGCCCTGCAGTGAGACAATAATAGGCTGGTATTACAACCACCCAAGTCACCAATTATTGACAGCAATGACACAGAACAATTATTGTCTTAATGTACCTCAGGAATACTTAGCAGCTTTCCTCCCATTTTTAAAATAAATTATATTAAGTTAAAAGAATGTTAACAACTCTTTATACTTACAATTTATAGGCATGTTTAAAATATATAAATAAATAATATAACAAAAATAATAATCATATAAAATAGCAATAATAATATAGCAATAATAATTATTCAAAGAAATTTATATATTTATATATTTTTATTTTTATACAAATGAATAAACATAATTATAATACATATGTACAGGTATATAATATAATGTTAAGTACATTTTGCAGATAAAATAATACATATATAATAGATAAGCGAAATATTTAGTATCTTATTCGCGATCTACTGACTTTGATTATAACATGTAAGTTGAAACTTGTTCCCACAAAAACAACTTAATTATCTCGTAAAACAGGACTTCCTCTCTCCTACCCTCTTGCTGTGCCCTACATTGGGTCCATAATGATCTAAATTATATAGTTAACACCTAAGTACACATTATGGTAAAGCAATAACGATATTGAGTATTGAGTACTTCGAAGTCGGTTAAGAGCTTCCAGTCTGTACCAAGTGCAAAGGCAACTGATAGAAATCCGACGACTGACGAAACACGAAGATTGCCGAGGGACATTAAGAAAATTGTTGCACTGTACGATATTTATCTGTTACAATTTTTCCACAAACATACCTACCTATATTATCTTGATTTGAATATTTATCCTTGTACAACCTACTCTATCAAGATAAGCATTATTGTTTTAATACGAAGAATATTGTATGTTTACAAAGTCAATGCGGAAATTACCTTATCGTTGAATAGCTCGCCATTAATTAAAAACACAACTTACATTTGGGTATCTATCTATTAGATCATATTATTATAGATAAAAATCATACCAGAACAGATAATTTTTACAGACAACAACAAAACAGTAATTTGTGGACATAACTTTTTATTCCGATAGACAGAATATCTAAAGCTAGAATTACGTACGACAAGCCTAAACTCCAACAACCGGCGATCAAGTGAGAAATCCCTAGTATCAAATCAAAATATTTTATTTCACATAAACCTACATGGGCACTTATGAAACGGCAGAAGCTAGGTGCACGGTTCCAATTGGTTGTTTCCTATGGAGAAGAGCCGGCAAGAAACTCCACCGTTACTCTTTAAAAAATAAATGTCTTTTACCATTTTTTTCAAAAATACAGTGTTATCTCGATCGATGTTATGTATGTTAATCTCGATGTTTTGTCAAGTTGAAATACTGTGCGAAGTAGGGTTGGGTTTCTAGTAAAACTTTTCACGTTCGAAAAGTACTGATTCTCAGCCTAATTTGAATAAATGACTTTTGATTTGATCCTTTCTAACATGAATGTCAAATTGACACGAACTATTTTTTTGTCATTAATTTTTCGTCTTCATCTTTTCCATAATCGAACATCTTCCAACTTTAAAAGGTGTAAAAGTATCCCCGATGTTATTATAAAAACAATATAACTTAGTATTTTGAATTCCCAGCCAAGAACGACATCTAGAATAAACCTATATAAAGACACACTCGTAACCGATATGAGGTAACTCTTGCACAAGACTTTCAAGGATAGAGATAATGACAGAGTTATCTTCCATAATAGAACTACGATTGGCAAACAGTTACAAGCTATGTAGGTAAAGCTGGATAACGACTTACTTCATATTTTATTGTAAAAGGAGGATTTATAGAACATAATATTCTTGACATGTGCATAACATATTTATTTATTTATTTTTTTGTATTTTGTTTTTTGTGTTGTTCTAATTTTTATGATATGTACTATCGAATTGCTATGGATCTTGATGTCCGAAATAAATGATTTTTATTTTTTATTTTTATAGGTCTGTTATTCCCAAAAAGACACGAATAAACATCATTGTTATTTGTAACACTTTTATCTACCAAGAAAATAATGAAACGAAGGATAACAGTTTAAGCAATTTTCCGATTGCGACAACCATTATAAAGCAGCATTTAGGTCATTCACCTTTTGAAAGAAAACGTTAAAAAAAAACAATAAAGCATCAGAATAGAGGTTAGTCATTAAACTTTTTATAAAAGGTTGATCTGCCGTTACTTGAACGACCATGTTGTTTTCTTCCGTTCTACATTCAAAATCTCCCGAACCCACTCCCCGGCACTAACGCCATCTAGTACAGAACTAGTGTCAACATCCACAAGCTACATGAGGTAAGTCTGACGCAAGATATTCAAGGATAGTGCAGGCAAGCGTGGCGTTTCGTTGCGCAAGTCAAATGTCGAGTTAGGAAAGGAGTGGTGCCGTGTCAAGGCGCCTCTGAGTGGAAACAGAACGCCTTTCCATTTGTTGGGCAATGGGATCTAGCCTAAATGCCAGGCTGGAATGAAAAAGGGGTAATTTGGGAAGAAAAAGATACTGAAATTGGAACAGAAGACTTTTTAGAACAGCCGATTCTATGATTGTTTTGTAATCATCGGAGAGTTGAGTCAAAATGTTTTTTGTAAAATGCCTAAATTCCAGGCTGGGATAAGTGAGGGGTAATTTGGGAAGAGTAATATACAGAAATAGGAAGAGAAGGCTCTCTAGAACAGTCGATTCAATGGTTCTTTTGGTATTATGGGACAGTTGATGTGAAATGTTTAAACGGGAAAACTGTTCACAGTCGTCGTCTTTGCCTAAATTCTGGATTCTCCTGCGGACAAGCAGGGTAACTTCCGTGATAACAATGTAAGTTCGTATGTATGTGGCAAAGGTATAGGTACCTATAGGACACCCTCATTTCGCCAGTTGTATTTGGCATTCGGTAGTGTAATTAAACACCAAGTATCAGGTGTTTCATGAGTATTTTACGAAATGCGAATATTTCAAAGTCAAAGTCAAATCATTTATTTCAAGTAGGCCCGTATAAGGCACTTTTGAACGTCAAAAATTTACAAAAAAAATTAATTGATTCTAGTTGCCCCTTCCAAAAGGTAGTTTTCGTATGGAGAAGAATGGGCAAGAAACTCCACCGTTACTCTTTTAAAATGTTTTACAATATTTTGTATAAGTACATTAGTTATATAATTATATGTGAGGACGATGCACCTAGAATAAAATTATTATACCACAATAGGTAAAAAGAATTAAGAATTAGAAATGAAGCAACAACAGATAAACTAATTATGTGATAGATACATGGTGCTCACATATTTACAAACATTGTAAAAGTAGACGATCCTCCTAAGATTCCACAATTAATAAGTCAGTGTGTGAGGAATTGGTCATAGAAAGTAAAATTAATGTCATATAATAAAAAAAATAAAATAATATACACTTAAATTTGCAACCAGTTTGATTTTGTCTTGATTCTAAATTATCCTATGGAGCAGGACCAGCATGTTTCCAAGCGTTCTTATCTTGGATATAAACCTCTAATTTGTAATATGCTTGTTTACAAAGTGTACTTTTAATATGAGCTTTAAATTTTCTTTCATTTAATTGCAAAATATCACAAGGTATTTTGTTGTAACATTTACCACAGTACTATTAAAATTATGTCTATCACTTATTTTATTAAAAAGATGTCGATTTTTTCTAACATACATAATATTTTCATAAATGAACTGGCAAGGTACCGTCATAATATTAATATTTTTAAATAGTTCCCTGAGAGATTCGCGGTGACGTAGATTATAAATGGCTCTGACAGCTCTCTTTTGCAAAATAAAGATGGATTCAATGTCAGCAGCCCGACCCCACAGTAAAATGCCATACGACATAATACTGTGGAAGTAACTAAAATAGACTAATCGCGCGGTTTCTACGTCTGTTAACTGTCTTATCTTTCTAACAGCATAAGCGGCTGAGCTTAGCCGTTTACATACCGATTTACATCCGAATTGAAATATTTTACATCATTCTAATTAATGAAATGGTTATTCTTAATCGAGTAATTAAATTATTTTTAGCGCTGACATTATCAAAAGTGATGATTCGAAAATGTAAATCTGAATGTAAATCTTCGTTTCTTTCAATGTCTGTTCCGATGTTTTTCCTCTAAACAACAGCTAGTGATTTAAATAATATGCTGGAGGATTAACTCAGCTCTGCGTTTAATCAGCTTTCGGTAACTTCCCAAAAGTTTAACACGTCATAGGTTAAAAAAAAATGAAAATTATTTAAGAAGATTATCTATACATAAATATTGTACCTACTTGGTTAAGAATGACAATTGAATATTTGTACACCATATACTTTGTGGTAGAACGTATAAAACTAACAAAAATATTTTAACACCATACTATGTAAAACTACAGTCTTACAAATAAATAAAAATTCTAATTCTAATAAAATAAAATAGTAGGTAATGTGTAAGTCTCATGCCAAAATTATAGTTTTCTATAGTTTTCTAATCGTATTTTTGTCCGTTTATCTGTTTATTTGTCTGAAAACCGGCTAAACGGATTTGGTACTCAGATAGTTTATAAACTGGATAATTGTTCCCGTGGGATATTTTGAGACATCCACGCGGGCGTGCCTCAGGTAAAAGCTAGTTGATTTGCTTTTGTTTTATTTATTGTCGCCAGGATAATAATATTTACCTCATTAAGATGTATTATATTTTTTACCTCCATTCTAGGATGATTCTGACGTAATGTTGCAAAAATAACTACTTTTATAACGTGCTCACAACATCTCGACTTCAGGAAGTACCCTTGAGAGTTCGTCCTTACATCCTTTGTCGATGTAACAATCGCACGGCTATTTATAAACTAAGATTATCCGTTTATAAATGAAAAGTGAGTTTGTCTGTTTGTTTTATACGATTGCTGTCAAACCAATTTTGGTAAAATATCCCTCGAAATGGATATCTTAAGATTCTTACCATGAATTTAAATCTTTTGAGCCATTATAGACATGTGAAACATAACCATGACTATGACCATATCTCATGTAATTTCATCGGTACCCAAACACTTCAGACTGATTCTTAGCAATGCTAAATAAACTTCCTCGATTGGCAGTAACTGTGGTCCAACTCGAGAACCCATAAAAAAATTAAATAAAGCTATCTCGTTACCGAAAGAGGTATTTTTCACCATCACGAAAACCGAGAGTCATCCATTCATTCTTGTTAAATATAAGTATACTAGTATTAATCTTCTATCTTCTTATCAAAGTCTAAAAGTCTATCAGTGGTGTGACCGTTGGACTGTCAAGTCATAGGTCTTGAGTTCGAACCCAAGGCATGCACCTCCGCAGGAGACGCCCTGGGCGTCGGGAATCGCAAGCCGATTCCCGGCCACCGTAGGCGCGGGGTTGCGGACGGTAAGGCCCGGGTCAACGGCACATTGTGTTCCACGCGCGCCTCAAAAAGATGTCCGCAGAACTGAAGGGGCCTGCCGGAGTTGCGGGAAAGTCCGAAAGGGATACCGAAAAAAAGACATCTTGACTGCAACAGTGAAGCACGCTGGTACAGTGCGTGAAACAGAGAACTTCGAACCATGCGCAAAAAAATACGATTATCTCAATTTTTTATCATCAGCCTGTTACTGTCCCACTGCAGGGCAAAGGCCTCTTCTCATACAAAGAAGGCACGAGCATTGATCACCACGCTTGCTCAAGACGGGTTGGCAATTTCAGACTTATTTTAATTATAATTCTAGGTTTCCTCACGATGTTTTTCCTTCAGCGATGACAGTGTTGTCCAAGATAAACATAGAAAGTAGATTCTGAATTGATAAAGTTACATTGGTACTTGTCTGGATTTGAACCCACAACCCGTGCATGAGAGGCGAGTCTAAATAAACTATTTTCCCGTTTCCAGGTCATACACAACAGCTGCAGTTTACGATGAAAAGTCCTAGCAATAAACTTCTCTGATTCAACAGACCTCTATAGAGAACCATTCAACGTTGATTTACAAGAGCTAACGGTTCCACAAGACATAAATATCACACAATTGTGTCGGAACGAGCCCCACTTGAGTGGCTAGTGGCTAGTGATGTAAGATCAAAGATCAATAAATCATAGTTGGGAGACCGGCGCATGCGTGGTGCAGCGCCCTTGATGCAGCGTGGCCATGTTGAGTAACGAGATGATTTAGAATGATGTTGTTACTTCCTGGAAATAAATAATGTGATTTTGTTTCTATTATAGAATTATAATTGAAGCAATCATACACAAATTCAAACGCAAAGCATTTATTTCAATTAAACCAATTACAGGCACTTTTAAATTGCCAAAGTAGTCAGACAGTCAGAACGATGAAACTAGTTGTCTGACATCTACACTATGAAGAGGTCAAATAGCTAAGTGAAGTAGCCTTCTTCCGTAGATAGTATTTTCATCAGATTCTATTAACAAGGTCCAACATTCTAAATAATAAAATATTTAGCTTACTTGATAAACTATTAAATATGGTGAACAGGTAGCCGGATAACTAGGCCGGAAAGCTAATGTCAAATACTGATGCCAAGTCATCAAATAACTTCTCCCGCTGTGGGCGGACCGGGTGGGCGTGTCAGACTCTTACTGACTAAAACCCACCCGTGTTCCTTCCTGCCAGGGGCCACGGTATCCCTTTCGGACTTTCCCGTGAGATTCAGGCCTTACTCCAAAAATTTTGTTACCAATGGTGGACTCTTTGTATCAGCTACAAGCGTAGAACCAAATTCCGTTGCCGATAAATAGGTTCAGCACTGGACATTATAAACCTTACCAACCTATTTCTTAGATCCTTTCTCGAAAAAAGCACTACTGTTATTGAACTTCTTAAAATCATCTTATTAAAATCTTCTCCTTTCAAATCATCATCTATATAAACTCCGTCAATTATGTATGACGCAACCAATCTCGTTTCCATATCGACCCTCCACATACACCGGGACATCCTACATTTCATAACACTGTCGACTTGTTGTGTAGCGCAAGGGAATGGTGGAACCGACTGGGAACAAGTGTGATATATACCTGTTAACGCGACAGACTTAAGTATCAGCTATTGTGCGGCAGTGAATTCTTGTTCCTGGAAAAATAACGGAGATTATACACTAAGAGATACAAATTCAAATTTATTTACTAATCAATTGACTGCTAGTGGTCCCAAGCGCTACTGCTGAGCTTGAAGTCCCAGGTTCGATTCCCAGGTCGGGTCATAAGTGTTATACGGTTTTTCTATCAGGATTTTCTCAGTAGCAGCCCGGAGTCTGAATTTGTACGTGGGACCTAAACATAACTAGCGAAATGTGAGTGTACTCTGTATAGCTGCATTTCTACCTAACTCTTCGAGAATTACAAGCATAATTTTATGTTATGTTATTAATCTATTTGTAAGTAACTACGTATACAAGATCAGTTTGGACAGTGACCCCAAAAAGGGGCCTTTGCCTGTATCTTGAAGGTCAGGAAATAAAAGGACAATGCATAAAATAGAAAGACAGAAAATTCTAGCTCTCTAGTTTATAAACATTTTGTACAGAGGCCAGCACATCAACCTACTACAATCTGTCAAATTTCTTTAATAGATTTTGAACTTTATCTCTAAGGTTCAAAGTTGATTGGGAAAACTTTACAGTTTCGGGTAGGTTGACCTGCTGGCGTCTGAACTTAAGAAAAATCAGATATGATGTCTTTAGAAGTAAAAACCTTATTTATGTGACTTTTATCTAAGTAATGTTAACCATACTCAAAAGAGCTCAAATTCAAATAGATACCTATGATATTTAACTACTACATACTTTATTCTAATATACCTTATTGTATTGTATTCAAACAGACTTTTGATATACTTATAAGTACCTATATCAAAAGCTGGACTTGAGGTATGGCTTGCGGGAAAGTCCGAAAGGGATACCGTGGCCCCTGGCAACGTACAGGCAACTGAAGGAACACGGGTGGGTTTTAGTCAGTAAGAGTCTGACACGGCCCAGAGCGGGAGAAGTTATTTGATCATTTCGCAACCAAAAAAAAAAAAAAAAATTGTCTTAACAAATCAATTTCTTCTGCAGAGTTGGTGTACGTAGTTTTGTGCGGCAATCAAGATCGAAATAATAAAATAAATTTAAATGAGTGTTTAGTGAGTTTTATGAAAATGTCCTTTTCACATTTCTCGTAACGTCTCCTAATGTTCCAAATAAGCGATCTTTACCTCTTGCTTGATCTGGGTCGCAACAGGAAGTCCAAAATGATTCCTTTACCAAAGAGGTCAGCAAACTGCTAAAGTAAATAAGGAACTAATCAGAAACTTAAATAAATGATTCACATACAACAGTTGCAATCAATCAGGTGATGTAATGACTCATCGTTAGAATAAGCTATCTTTGGCATAAGTCTCTCTCATGTTCGCTCATTTAAATCTAGATAGTCAGTTTAATAATCCTTAACATAATCAGTCCATAATGTTCCAACTGCTGGCCTTCTCTCTGTGAAAGTGAGTGGGCTGTAAGTCCACTACGCGAGCCCAGTCCTAGTTGGTAGATGTCACATGTCTTTGAATTTTTGGTTCCAGGTTATACAAAGTCACAGATGTTTACCTTCAACGTTTTGAGAGCATTGATCAATAATCCTTAATAGGACATTACTGCTCAGCTATAGTTAGAATTTAACTTTAGTAATCTTACATTCTTTCCCACACAAACTATCACAAAACAATATCAGTTAAACTAGTATTAACTATTAACTGCGCGCACGCAAGTAACCTTGCTGTAAATAGCTGTATCGTTGTTACATCACATGTTACGCAATGTCACAATCAAAATCAATCTGTGTGTCTGGCTTCGTGCGCACACATACGAAACTTGCGCGTACGCATATTGTTCTATCTGTTTGAGGTTTGAATACTGTGAGTTGGGAGTTGGGGAAATGTTTTAATTGATTAAGTGACTGTTAATTGTGGGGTAATCTGTAGGGTTATTGAGGATGGTTGAAGGAATATAGTTATTTTTTGTAACTACTAGCACCTACCCGCGGCTTTGTCTGCGTGGACCCTAATTTGTTTTTCTAAAATAAAAGTAGTCTACGTTACTCCTTATAACATCAGCTATCTGCCAGCGAAAGTCCCTTCAAAATCGGTCCAGCCATTTCGGAGATTAGCCGGAACAAACAGACACAACATTTTTGAATGTGTTTTTTGTCTTAAGTTCCTTATATAGTTTCATATGCATCTATTAAAAAGCTTTTATTTTTACATTACAAATAGACAATAAAATTTTAGTGTCTATTTGTATGTATTAGTGAGATTAGGTAAATCATCATCATTTCAGCCGAAAGACGTCCACTGCTGGACATAAGCCTCCCCCAAGCACCGCCACTTCGACCGATTCTTCGGTTTTCTGCGGTCTTCACAAGGTCAGCGGTCAATCTTGTTGGTAAATACTAAATCAGTATTTTGGAAGGTTATGTGTAGTTTGTTAGATACATGAAGTACTGATTTTTCGTTTTCCCCTTATGATAAAACATTTATCTTTTTAAGAAAAAGAGATAGAATGCGACAAAGCCATATAGCAATGCCCTGATTTCCTGTTTAGTTAAGGAATGCTCTGACATCTTTTAAACTCTTTTCTCTTTTTTCCAGTTTATATTTCCTATTTCCATTGTTGTGCTTTGAACAGTTCAAACACATAGAAGTCGCTAATCAACGCCCATCGCCTTTAGGGAAGACCTTTTATGCCCATCAGTTTATCTCGACGACACAGTAACCTATGATTATAGTATTAATTAATGTCATTGAAATAACTAAAATATAGCGGTGTCAGTTTACGCAACGTAAATGTGGTTAAATATTGAAATAAATATGCCAACTCGTCGGCTAATTAATATGCTTGTGCTAGGAGAGTTCTCGTCAACAGTGCAAGAGTTTGTTACGACCTTCTGATCTCGAGTTCAAGCTTTTACTGTTGGGATATTTCAATTCTATTATCTTTAGCCTGTTGATTTTAGTCCTCTTCTGGTTTAAAGCTATAATTGTTTTTTTTTTTTAAATTCGTATGCACAACTATACTCCATTTCAAATAAGATTCGATATTTAAAAAAACCTTTTTTACAGTCCGTTCAACCTATTTTGACTTCTATTACGTTGGTGGCATGACAAATGGCAGTTGCAGTAAACAGTTGGTATTGTAACTACTTTTTTGCTTTTAATGCTATCCTAATGCCTACGGCATATAAGTCAAAATCGGTTGAACGGACTGTAAAAAGGTAAATTTAGATGTCTAATCTTATTTCAAATGGAGTATAGATATGCACAATTTATGATATTGTCATTAAAATCACGCTAAGCAGACAGCGAACGGTCGAAAATATTGATATAATCAATCACCTTGTTTGGCGGTATTGGTGATCGTAGTATATTATTGTAGGTCTTTAAATTTAACGGCTTCATCATTACCACAACTTTACTTTGTAAAGATTTTTTTTTTTTAAATTTTGTAAATGTGAGGACTATGTGGTTTTTTTTTTTTTTTTTTTTTTCTTTCTTATTTAGTTTAATGATGGTCTGGCAGTTTGAGTAGTTTATGCGGCCTACCCAAATGTCCTTTCTTTGTTACTGTTCGTCGAGTTGAGCTTCTTAAGTTCTGGGTTGAGCTCCACGATTGACAAATGCTTGCACTGACAGGATAGGTCCACTCAAATCTGTGTGGTTCTTTCCTCAAAAGACCATTTCAGACACTAATCTACATGGTCCTCATATGGCCTGACCAAGATTATGTCTGGACTTTAAAAGAGACTGTGACTTCTGAGTGTTTCGGCCTTTCTTCTCAGAGTAGTCAGATAGGAAACGCCGAACTCATCTAGCTAATTTTTAATTATTTTTCTAAGATGACGTGTAAAAGTGATTCCAATATCCTATTTACAGAATAAACAATTTCATTTCATTTCATTTCAAGGTATTATATTATATACGTATCGACATTCTACGAAATTAGAATTACATGCACATACCAACACATTATTTGCTCTTTAGTGTCATTGATAACGCCTTGTTAAGAATTTCCTCATAGTGCAAATTCTATTTATATAATTATCTGTTAGCATGCTGATTCATTCGTAAACGTGTGTGTAATGATGCATAAATAGATGCGGTTAAGGCTCAGTACACACGATACGATGTCACTGAAGATAGTTCATTGAGATACTAACTCTCTTACTAAATTGCAGTTGTACCTTCAGTTTACTTCAAGTCTTTCAGTAAAACCTAGCATAAGAGACTGTAAAACTATTTATACTTCTGCCAGTTTTCCTCAGTTGCCGGGAAATTAAGTATTAAGAAACTTCTCTAAACCTCGGGGAAGGCTGGATCGCTCCAACGCAAATGTATACGTACATCCGTGGTGGGGCGACCCAGACTGCCAGGCACTTCTTCTCATGCAACCGAGCGGGTGGGCAGGTTGCGGATAGCCCAACTTCGGCTGCGGGACCGACCACTGACGGTTATATTGGACCGTTAGTGGGCGATCCTGCACTCGGAGCATCTCTCTTAAAAAGATCCCGGACAAGAGAAGTTCTCGAAAGCCAAATCCCAGGCTTAGGGTAACCTTTATACCTCTTCCTATGCTACCCACCAACAAACCGAGCCATCCCTCCCTATTCATACATATCCCGTCGATCCTAAACCCCTAGGCCAAATCCCAAGCCTAGGGTGACCCCCAAGAACCCACACCCTCCATCCAACAAACGCCGTCCCTCCTTCCCCTTTATCCCGTCGGTCCCAGAGGAAGGGTAACCTCGATTCCAAAAAAGCCCACCACCCGTAACCATGAACGAGCAGAATGACGAAGCTACTACCCAGGTGGGTCCCGGCCAAGCCGGGGAATCCCACACCGCTTCGGCGGTCAGCCCCCATCGTATTCTGGGGGGGGCATCAAACTGCCTAATGGAGAAATTGTTGCCGCGCTTCTTAGCGCGGCCGGCTGCTGACTTAGCGCCCACTACACAGGCTGCGATAAACGCGCCCACACACCCAACCTCGGCTGCGACCAACGCGCCAATACCCACGACACGGGTTGTGCCTCCCACGGGCCTCTGGCAACAGAGCACCGTGCGGAATAGCAAAACGAACCCGGACAAAGACCCAGACCAACACAGACAGACAGAGACGGGGGAAGATGATGGATCTGGCAACCCCAACACTCTTCCGGCTGCCTGTGGTGAAGTACGCCTGCTGACTAAGCGCGAAAAAATCCAGGCCCGGAAGAAGAGAATCGGCGAAAGAAAGCGCAAAATCCGCGAAGGCATTAGCCAGCGCGAAGCGCGATCGGACGTCGAAGGGGAGGTGCGCGTCCGGCCCCAAGTCCGCGAAGGGGAAACCCAGCGCGAAAAGGGGCCGGATGCACGCGACCAGCCGCGAGAGCGCGAAGGGGAAACTCAGCGCGCAAAGCGGCCGGACGCGGAACCACGCCTGCAGGGGCGTGCTTGCGAAGGGGCAACCCAGCGCGAAAAGCCTCTGCAGGCGACCGAGTCCGCCGGGACCGACAGCCGACCCCAAGACAAAAACGACCGACCAAAACACAACAGGGGCAAGCGGGGTGGTGCCTCACACCAGACGTCGCCGGCAAAAAAGAACCAGCCTGGCACCTCTAAGCCGCAACCTGGACCGAGCGGTACAGGACCGGCGAAGAGGGGACGCCCTGATGACACGGCCTCACCGAGCGCGATCCAGGGGGACGCCAAACGGGTGAGAATCCACTCTGCTCAAAGGGAGCAGAGGACCTACGCGCGAGCCACGAAGGACATCCCTGCGCGGCTGGCCGTAGCAATCTGCCTTCCACCCCCCTCCAGAGACCTGACAAAGGACGAGGCCGAACTCATAAAGACCGGACTGGAAAACCTGGTCATGGACACGGACCCGACGGCGCCACTCCCTGCTTTCCGCGGATACCCAAGGGTAGCGGAAGGTACCGTGCAGATGTGGTGCGAGGATGACTGTGCCCTGACCTGGTTGACCCAGAACGTGCCCAAAATACGACTCCCAGCTACAGACCTGACACTCACGGTACTGAAACAGACTGACGTGCCCACCCGTGTCCGAGTCTCGCTATTTGTCCCTCGCTACAGAGGTGACGTAGCCAGACTCCAAGGTATTCTGATCCGTCAGAATACCTGGTACGACATCGCCAGGTGGTCACTGTACAGGGCGACTACCGTCGGTGGCGACAACTACGGGACTTATTTGACCCTGGGTGTGCCACCGGAGGAAGCCGTAAAGGTCCGGGCCAGGGAGCGACGTATATCATACCTGCTCGGGTCGATATACGTACGCTTCTGGCCCACGGCCGAACCCTCTGACGTCCAGACCGACAGCGACCTTAAGACCGCACAACCGACGCTGACACAGACAGACGACCCAGAGATCGACCAGCTGGAGGAGGTCATGGCCCGAGCGGTCATGGCCGATGACGCCGACACCAATCCGCCCGAATCACCTGGCTGGAGCGAGCGTCTACTCGCCTCGTCGCCGGGGGTAGAACTTGATAAATACAGAGAGGAGGTAGGGGAGAGGCTGTCCGATGGATCCACTTCCGACTAACTCCTCTCCATCGCCGTCAACACCCATCAACATCATCCAGACCAACCTCCAGCACAGCCAGACTGCCACGGCTAACCTACGCAGGGCACTGGAGGTCAAGCCCCGAACCATCGCACTGATCCAAGAGCCGTGGATCAGGAACAATAGAATATGTGGCCTCGGTAACATCGGAGGTAAGCTAATTCTCAACACACACAGCTCAGATAAGCCAAGAACCTGCATCTACATACCCAAAGACATTCCTATCGCACCACTCACCCAATTCTGTTCCAGAGATCTGACAGCTGTCAGGCTCCTGACCGAAGGTAGCGTTCCAGATGTTGTACTGACCTCGGTATACATGCCAGGCGAGGACTTAGACTGCCCGCCTAAAGAGATGGCCGACCTAGTGCAGCACTGTGAACGCGCCGAACTAGACCTGATCATCGGCACCGACTCGAACGCCCACCACCCACTCTGGGGCAGCGACGCACCGAACTCCAGAGGAGAGGTACTATCCACCTATTTATTCTCTACTAACCTTAATATTATAAACCGCGGCTCAGAACCCACTTGGGTCACAGTCCGTGGACAAACGATTATAGACCTAACACTTGCTACGGAAAACGCGACAAACCTTATTACAAACTGGCACGTATCGGACGAACCTTCCTGTTCTGATCACAGAAGAATCCGCTTCTCACTAACTACCAACACTAGAAAACCCGATCCGAGGCGAAACCCAAGGCGCACCAATGTTCCCGGGTACAAACGCCTCCTGGCCTCCCTATTGGCTAAACACCTAATGCAATTTACCATAAGAGACCGAACACAATTAGAATACACCGTAACAAAACTATCTGAATATATAACCGAAGCATACCACGCATGCTGTAAACTAAGAGCGCCACAGACCAAGAAGGAGAGAAACCCCTGGTGGAACGCTGAACTTAGTAAACTCAGAGATGCGCTACGTAAGCAATTTAACAGAGCCAAAAATACTAGACTCCCGGACGACTGGGAGTTATACAAAGAAACCCAATATATATACAAAAAGCAGATTAGAACCGCCAGAAGGACAGCATGGCGTAAGTTCTGCGAATCCATCGAGACAAACAATGAAGCCGCAAGGGTAAGGAAGATCCTGTCAACCGATCAGGACCGAACCCTCGGCGCGCTTAAAAAACCCGACGACTCATACACACTGACTGACCGTGAAACCAGTAAGGTCCTTCTCGAAACCCACTTCCCAGACTGTGCAGTCCTGGAGGACAGGACATGGGAGGCTGAGCCAGAATGGACCCCAACGGATCAAGACTGGTCACGAGCCCGCAACATTATAACAGATGACCGAGTAAAGTGGGCTATTAACACCTTTCAGCCATACAAGTCGGCAGGTCTGGATGGCATCTTCCCAGCCCTGTTGCAGTGGGGGGCGGACTATCTCACACCATGGCTGGTGGAGATATTTCGAGCCTGCATAGCACTCAGGCTCGTACCTGTCGCATGGCGCGAGGTGAAGGTCATTTTTATACCCAAACCTGGCAAAACCGACTACACGCAACCCAAGGCTTATAGGCCCATAAGCCTCACATCCTTCCTACTGAAAACCCTTGAGAGACTCTGTGACAGGCATATCCGAGACGGACCTCTCCGGGTAAAACCACTACACAAACAACAGCATGCGTACTCCACAGGCAAATCAACGGAATCAGCGCTCCACAGCGTGGTTTCCAAAATTGAATGTGCAGTGGATCACAAGTGCTCGGCACTGGCTGCCTTCATTGACATCGAGGGCGCCTTTGACAAAACCACGTTCAACAGTATAAACACGGCCCTCGACAGACACGGCATAGACTCGACACTGAGTGGCTGGATCACCAACATGCTCAAACTAAGGGCTGTACAAGTCACAGTAAATGACACTACGAGAGCCATCGTTGCGAAGGGATGCCCGCAAGGGGGAGTCCTCTCGCCTCTCCTATGGAACCTGGTAGTAGACAGCCTCATCAAAACACTCAACGACAATGGTTATTTCACCGTAGGCTACGCTGACGACATAACCATAATAATTAACGGCACCCACGAAAACACTCTATGCAACCTCATGCGTCATGCCCTGAAAATAGTAGAGGAATGGTGCAACAACCACCAACTCTCAGTAAACCCTACAAAAACCGAACTGGTTCTCTTTACGAAGAAGAGGAAACTGACAACACTACAACTGCCACGATTCTTCGGAACAACCCTAAGCCTCTCAGCTGAAACCAAATACCTGGGCATCTATCTGGACAAACAACTTAACTGGGCAAAACACACGAACTATATCACCACAAAAGCCAGCATATCCCTGTGGCAGTGCAAACGACTGCTTGGTCGGAATTGGGGAATCAGCCCCAAGGTCACCCACTGGCTATACACCACAGTCATCCGACCGATTATCACATACGGCTCACTGGTCTGGTGGCCCAGGACAGACCGGTGCACAGCCCAAAAAGATCTCGAAAAACTACAGCGGTTTGCTTGCGTCGCAATCACTGGTAGTATGAGAACTGCACCCACCGCCGCCCTACAGGCAATGCTGGGACTGCCACCTCTGCACCTCATCGTGCGGGAGGAGGCGGCCCTGGCCACCTTTAGGCTCCATTTAACAGGAACCCTATGCAACGACTCCAGAGTTAAGCACATACGCATTAAGGAGGATGCGATCAAACGTGAGCCAATGATGGCATCACCCTGCGACAAAGCCCCGAAAACACACCACTTTCAAAGGCACTACAATATAACACTTACAGAAGAACAGTGTGACTACTCAGGCCCAAAAGAGATGAGAGTTTACACCGACGGATCAAAGACCGACTCAGGTACCGGAGTCGGAGTTTTCTCACATGACCTCAACATAAATATATCCAGACCGCTGGGAATGTTCAACACCGTCTATCAGGCGGAGTGTGTGGGCATCATACAAGCGGTCCACGCCCTAGAAGCCAGGAGGGTTACGGACAGCCACATACGCATACTCTCCGACAGCGCCTCAGTTCTCCAATCCTTACGGAAGAAATATACTACCTCGAAGCTAATACTAGAATGTCACGATGCACTAGAACAAATAACGATATCTAGCCGCAACACGGTGACACTGCAATGGATAAAAGGACACAGCGGATCGCTAGGTAACGACGCGGCTGACGAACTTGCCAGACGTGGATCCAGCACGGCAGTCTGCGGACCCGAGCCTGTCGTACCCATACCCTTCAACCAAATACGCAGGTGGCTGCAGAAGTTCACCCACACACAAGCGGAACGTTGGTGGACCTCGACACCAGGTTGCAGACAGTCAAAGGAGGCTATGCCATCTTTGGACGGCAGGCTGACCAGGCGTTTGCTACGCCTGGACAGGAACGGCCTGCGCCTGGTGACGGGGACCATCACGGGACACTGTTCGCTAAACAAGCACTTCCACACAATAGGCATAACGGACAGTCCTCTGTGCAGGGCGTGCATGGAGGCTGAGGAGACCGTTGCGCACGTACTCTTCGAATGTACGGGCGTCACCCAGATTAGAACAGAAACCCTCGGGTCACCCAGATCATACACAGACGTTCTAAGCAGACCAGGAGACCTGATCAGCTTCTGGAGGGAGGTGGGCTGGTTGGAATAACCACCGAACGGCCGCTATGGCCCACGCACAATGGTCCACCTGACGGACTAAGTGCGGAAACCAAACCCCCTAACATAGAACATAGAACTTCTCTAAACTTCCCTAAATTGTATGTTAATTTGCATTAATATTCAGAAACAGTCACGCATACAATCAAAATAGAACTTTAGTATAATATGATTTATTGGATCTTTTTCTTTCCATGTACAAGACAATACGTAATTGTAACATTTTCGCTCGATTCATTTTTTATTCGAAAATCATGTCTTTTTAAAAATATTATTTATGTAAAATCAAGATTACTCGGCTTTTATGTCTAAAATAAGTATACACAGTAAGAAAATATAGTTTATTATCCAGCCACATGATTTTTTTCTCTAGAACAATTATTACTTTAGTTATAAACGAAATAAGAATTGAGATTTACGCCATTTTGTTTCGTGCTCGAACACGATCAAAGAGCGCACGCGATTTTCAACTTTATTACTGATGTGCTAGCGTTTAGCACATATCGGAGTGGCGGGGTGCACGGGGGCGGAGCTTGCGTGGAAATTGTGTTTACTCAAAGAGTGCCTGGTCTTAAGTATACTCTTCTATTTCCTTCGATGCTCAGGACCGGTCGATGTATTGATGTCGATGATGATTCTGTTCGTAACTTTAGTTTAGTTTTGTTGTTCTTGAGTTACCATGTATGAATCGTCACGCTTTTCCCCTTAATGGGTAGGCATAATGCCAAGTAATACACGAAGTTCTTTCATCAATAGTTATTATTTTAGGATCATTCATCATCATGAAGACGGAAGATAATCAATTTTGGACAAAAATCATATTAATTTATCATCTAACTCATTAAACGTTATTTCCTGAATATTGAACTCAGACACACACTACTAAAAGCTGTATTTGCTATAATCACCACACTTTCGGAAATAATTGGTAAAGAGATAAAGATAAAGATCATTTATTTGTCCAAAACATGAGTATACACACACAAATGTCATGCAAGGTGTTACAATTCAATTATATCATAGTCATGTTTTGCCTCAACGGCGTACAAAATATAAGTAGGTACATATAATTATAAATTTATCCATTATTTAAATAATTAACCGTCCAAATTAGAATTTAAAAATTAAAATGTACTATATAGAATAGTGTCAACAACTCATAATATAATAAAATTAGTCAATTTAATGACAAAGTAATTAGGAATACACAGTTATAAGAATTAGATTAATTTATCATTCAGAAATTCAATGGTTGGTGATCAACGATTTTGACAGCTTCAAGCTCCGTTTATACATATAGGTTATAATTCTAATACACTACACACTTTTTTTCAGATGACTCAAAATCTGTGTGCGAATGTGAACCAACGACAAAAGCGAGGAACAAGTCCTGTATTTAACTGTTTTTTGAACATAAACTCAATTAAACCATTTAGGAACCACTTTTGAATGGTCAAGGATTCGGACAGTTACGTTAGGTTAGTGGTGGCCCAGTGGTAACGGCCGCGACTTATAAGTTGTAGGTCGTGAGTTTGAACACAGACAGGCGCTTTACTTTGTGTAAATTATTTCATCACCACTGCTCTCAAAACGGTGAAGGAAAACATCGTGAGGAAACCGGCATGTCCTAGAACCATGTGACATCTATCAACTCGCACTGGGCCCGCGCGGTGGATTACGGCCCACTCCCTCTGACAGAGAGGCGGCCTATATCCTAGTAGCGGGAACATTATAGGCTGAATATTCGGAAAAAAGTCAAACTTCTCAAAACTCATTTACAGGCACTTTTGAATTGTCAAGGAGTCGGTCAGTCAGAAATATGAAGCTAGTTGCCCATTCTAAAGCGTAGCTTCCAATGAAGAAGAACGGTCAAGAAACTTTATAGCTAACTGGTCTAGTGGTAAGACTATCTGTCTCAGACCTAGAGGGCACTGGGCTCATTCCCACCGGGAGCAAAATTCACAATTCAAATATCGAGTAAAGAGCTAATGCTCTTTTACTCGATATTTGATTTGTAAATTTTAAAGGAAAGGTAATCTCTCAACTGTGAGTATTTATATACCTATAGTATGTATGTTTATATATTTAAGCCTTATGTATTTATTTAAGTATATGTTAATTTATTACGTTATACGTGTAGGTTTATTTCAATATTTTAGTTCAAGACTTCGCATATTAATATTTTTCTCTTCTTGTTCTCACACACTATTGTCTACATTTCTTTCTCTTTTCTCCTTTCACAGGTCTACTGGAAGAAATTCTTCTTAAGAAATATGCAGTACCTTTGTACTCATAATTATGATTGATGTCGTATCTGTATCTATTTTACTGTGTGTACATAAATAATAAAATAAATAAATAAAATTTACTACTCGGTTTAGTTGGGGATAGGGCTTATTCTAAGTCCACCTGGACCATTTTATCTAAGTCTGTTGCCATATCAACAATGTTAACAGCATTGTTGAGTTAACATAAAGTCTTAATGGATTTGATGGTACGTGATGATCAGGTCAAAGGTGGAAGCGAGCCTTCATCTCACTAATTGAGATGAAGGCCAAGAGCTTAAAAAAAACATACTTAATAAACCTGCAACAAAAAAAGAAACAGAAAATCACCTCAACAGCACTTGCCTACTGTCCTAGCTCAACACACTTGTACATTCTTACACACGTAGACTAAGCACACGGCCGCATGACCGCTGTAAGGTCAGCCGGAAATGCCGTGAGCTAATCGGAAGTAGGAGCACGTTGCAAGTACCCTTGCGTGATGTAATTGAGTGTGTAAACAAAGCTTGAGTTAGTCATGTATTCGAGAAGGTTATGTAAAAGGAAGAGGTATTATAGGAGGTAGTTGAGTGGCCGTGGGATAAAAATAGGTTTAGATTTTCGTGACTTGTGGTGATAGGATATATTTGTCTGTAAACTCAAACTCAAAGCATTTATTTCAATTAAACCATTTACAGGCACTTTTGAATTGTCAAGAAGTCGGTCAGTCAGAAATATGAAGCTAGTTGCCCATTCCAAAGCGTAGTAGGTACCTATGGAGAAGAACGGGCAAGAAACTCCACGGACACTCTTTTAAATCAATTTTTTTTTTACAAAAATATTGTTTACATCTTTAACGTTGAAATTATACATGTGAGAACAATGTAGAAAGACGTGCACGTTAAAAGCGTCCGTAATAAAAATATAAAAAACAAAGAACAATTCAAGAATTATAATAAGCCATGGCAGCTAAGAGATGACCAGTCTCTACTGACGGCGCCCGTTCACGAACATGACGCATGGATTAGCACCATTCAGCTCAACCATTTTGAAGGGAGCTAAATGATCCAACACACGCGCCACCGCCAGCGAGACATTAGAGTGAGCATGACATAATCTCACTGATACAACTGGGTTTTTATTAACAAAGTAGTTCCGTGACAAATTGACTGACAAATTTCGTACAGTTGAAACCGCTGTCGGTAACAATATAAGTGTACTATTTACTATAGACCTCTATTTAAGCATATTCAAGTCAATGAAAGACATATTACCCGGTCTTTCGCTGACCTGTCTTTGATTGTGCCCTGGTGGCTGAGAGTATGTCATGCTCACTCAGATGTCTCGATGATGGTGGCCACGGTCGTGTTGGATCATTTAGGTCCCTTAAAAATGGTTGAGCTAAATGGTACTGAACTGCTGATCCATGCGTCAAGTTCGTGAACGGGCGCCGTCAGTTGGGTCTGGTCATTTCTTAGCTGCCACGGCTTATATTAATTATTTTTTTTTTTTTTTGTTTCTATTTGCTGTGTACTCTGTACGCTTTTAACGTGTACGTCTTTTTTACATCGTTCTCACATATAATTGTAAATTCAACATTAATGATGTAATTAATGTTTTTGTAACAATATAATTTAAAAGCATGTCCTTAGAGTTTCTTGCCCGTTCTTCTCCATAGGTACCTACTACGCTTTCGAATCGGCATCTAGCTTCATCTTTCTGACTGACCGACTCCTTGACAATTCAAAAGTGCCTGTAAATTGGTTTAACTGAAATAAATGATTTGAGTTTGAATTTTGAGAAGTTTGACTTTTTTCTCTGGGGTAACAGATGTCTAAACAAAATCGCAGGCCGCGATTTCGTTCGCAAATTTTCATCTAATTATCTATATGTGAAGAGCGCTAAAGGACGATGTTTTGCAAAACTTATAGCCGTCTAAATAACACCAAATAAAGTCGTAAAATGTGTTAATTCAAAAGCCGTCTTCAACAAGAACCTGCAAGATTTAGCTATTTGTTCTCCTACAACCATTCCTTACAACATGTTAACATTTTCCATGTAAAATACTAGGAATATCAAAACACATCAACAGAACAAGGCAATCGTAGTCCACAATGGGGTACACATAGTTCACAATTGCCCAAACGCCGACAATACACTATCGAAATAGTTCACGATGTTATGCAAGGGACTGTTGGTGGCGCAAGTTGGCTTAGATCTACAAGTGGGTCAAGTGCGGCCTGTAAGCGACGAATGGAGTGGAATGTTCTGGGCGCATGTTCGTTTGGTGATAGACAGTAAACTAAAATGCTAGGTTTCGCAGAAGAAGTTTTATTCAGTTTTAGAAGCGTACGTAACATTTGGCTTAATTATATTATGAAACAAGTAATGGTTCGATTGTAATCTAATATGTAATCTATCGTTCGTTTAATTCAATTTTATCGATAAATCGTAGCTTCATTGGTCAAATCAGATCAACAAAATCTATGGCAGGACAGTAGTACGGCTCTTTTAAGTTCTTTTCGACTACTCCACTCAATCTATCTTCTTTCGCATTCAGTTTGCCCAATTTCCTTAACATACCTTTCCGCTTAGATTTTTTGCCTAACTTTTGGAGTACCTATAATTTTGATAAACAATGATTATGTGTTTATGTGTTTAATTTATGATTATGTGTTTCAATGTATTATGTGGTTTTTAAATGCACAGGGTCAAGTAAACATACATAACATTGCTGGGTTTTTATCTTATTTGCTAATTGACTGTGGTATTTATCATTTTATATTAGGTATTGATTTATGAGTGGTAAGAAAAACGAAGAATCGATTTTTCTTCATTGAAAAACGTAGTGGTAAACGATAGAATAGGCGACAAAATGGAGTTAAATTTTAACATTATTTATAGCATTTTTACGGAGCTTAAGCAAGATATTATAATTTTGTCTCTAGTTTTCTATAAAGAGTGTTTATTTTAACTGAGACAGTATGGGAAAATTGTCTTAGGAACATTTAGCTCTTTTTCATGAAAATAATTATGTCATAAGGATCATTCCATTGTATCGGAAGAAGATAATCTGGACACCAGGTCACTAGAAAAAAACACTCTTGTATCTTAAATAGTTTTTGTTAGATAAAAATATTCAGCGATCGTGGATACAGAAATACCTAGTAAATGTTAATGAATCTAGTCAATACTGGATTTGTACATAGTCTCAGCATTAGTTAAGTATTTCACACGAAATATCAGATTTATGCAGCTATTTTGTGTCCAATGAATATATTAATTAAATTACTTATGATAATTTCTGTAGAAATAATGCAGATATACAATGATTTGAAATTATTAAATAACTTTAGTTTATCTTATTAGATAAACTAAAGTTATTTGACAGATATTACAAAAAAAAAAAAACTTATGGTTACAAAACCTTACGAACCATAACGCGGGCCGCCTATAAACGTGGAATTTTAAAAACAAAAATTAGGAATATTTACGCTTAATATTATTACTGATATGAATATTATGACGCTATAAAATAATAGTAGGCAATGTAACACAGGAGCAATATAAACAGAAGATAATAAAAGTATTGATTGTCAGATACGTAAATTGGGCCAACTTACGATTATTTCGTAAAACACGGTCACATGAGATTGAAGTGTTCTTATTAATATTATAAACTATGATGTAATAAAAATGCATTTGATAACAGTGTATGAAGTATTTTCGTAATACTTATTTTAAAAAACCTGAGTACTGTTTTGCGTCTGAATTTATTGTTTTTATATTTATTAATATTAGGTTTTCCTTTACTTGATGTAGGCAAGTATCTGTTATTCTCTAATGGGTTTTTCATAAGAGATCATTTTAATAATTTCGTCAGGTTGATGCCGAGCAACACTAATCTACAATTAGCTATAGGTCAGACATAATGTAATTCGTTGGATTAGGGAACATATACAGTGCTCCACCTAAGTGCCAAGCACCACATTAATGCCATTGTATTTTATTTTAATTTATCACTGTCAGCAGATAGCAGAGAGCACGCTTTCAATCAATTTTAAAATGATTATGTGTTAGAATTTAATATAAAAATTAAGATAATTTGCTTAAATTTAATTTAGTTATTTCTTAACTACTGCATTACTAACTTAATTTTTTTTTCTTCTAGTATGGTTAAACTTTTCTTTGCCAATACAGTTTACTCTATTGATAAATTTTCTTATTACAATAACAGTAATAATAATTGTTATCATAATCATAGAAGGACGTTTTGCAAGAACGTTCACTATCAGAGTTTAAAACAATTATTTTTTTCCTATCTGCGCCAATTCGATAACCTATAAATAAGTATAATTGAAATACTATGTATTTAGCATTTCTTTATCAAATTGGGTCACGGTGCAAGTAATTGTTTGCAAATAACTGTAATATATTACGAAATATATTATACCTATATGAATTTTTATTTATGAATAGTTCAAATGCGCTATATTTATAGTTTTTTTTTAAACTAATGGCCGTAACCGTTTGCTAGTGTTTCAGATTTTTTTCATAGAATGGCCTTGGATATATTTAGCCCATTTAGGTGATTTAAATACAATAATGAAATAGTTGATTGAGTAGGTATTGAACAATTGATTTTTACGCAAAACTGTCTCGCGTTTAGTGTGTCTATCGTAGATAATGATTAAGTATGTTCATATTATAAAAGAAATACAGTAAATAGGTTTATCACCATTGCTCCCAAAACGGTGAAGGAAAACATCGTGAGAAAACGTGTTCAAACGAAAATTTGAAGACATAATTGTGACATCTACCAACCCGCACTGGGCCCGCCTGGAAGATTACAGCCCACACCCTCTCGAAGAGCAAATGCCTATAATATTCCCAGCAGTGGGAATGGCTGAATACGATGATAATGATAAAATGAAATCATGTAATTTTTTTTAAGCAGTTTTTACTGTAATATTAAAATAGTTACTTACGATGCAGTAAATTGCTCCGGGTCAATCGGTCACTTTGTTATTTAGGCTTCAGTTCTTCCAAAATCTACCTATGTCTTTTGGAATCTGTATTATCTGCTTACTAAAAGAGGCCTATGTTTATTACTTCAGAAGAAGGATAAGTAAATGACAGACTGAAATGATTAGAGCAACCTCAATATCATATTCTTTAAGAGGGATCTGTCAATGTAGCCCGCTAAAACAAAATGTATTCCTTTGTGAAAAAAATAATAAAAAAGGAAAGGAAATAGTCCTATTTGCAGTAAGTATAATTTCGAGTATTATTAGTATAGATTTTTTCATAATCAAAATCATAATTGCGAAATAAATCATATACATAATTTATTTTGATCAACATGCAACGTAAAACAGCGCCGCAATTTGCGAAAAACGTAAGAATTTTGGAATATCTCGGGCCACGTTGAAGGAATCACCATAAACCCAATTTAAAAATAGAATATAGATAAACATAATTAATCATTCATAACACTTATCATACCGCCCACCTACGCCGAATCTCACTTCCTCACGACAATATCTCAACTACTTCGATGACTAATTAAAAGTGCGGCTTACCTACGTCGAATTGTTAATGTCATGTATATAGGTCAAACAATGTCGTGCCTTATCAGTTCATACAATGCATTACGAAATATAGAATTAGGTGTACAAAGTAATATGTATTGAATTTGTTTCATTAGTTTTATGTTATTTCATTTTATTGTTTTGTAAATCTGTTGTAACCGAAGTTAATTACTATTCGTAGTTGCAGTATTGTGAAAATAAGTGTGGGATTATTGTTAATTGTCTTTTTTTCAGTTGAGAATTAACAAAGGAAACTTTTAATCTGAAGTTATTGAAGTTTATTTTTTAGCTGCTGTTAAATTAAAATAAAATTTGTAGAATTGTTGTTAAAAAAAATGGGACCAATTTTTTTTACAGGTAACATTTTGAGGTAGGTTACCAATTTCTTCATAAACAGTCATCATTTGGTCTTTTGATGGTATGATGGCTGATGAAGAGTGTTTTTCGCTTCTACCTGTAACACTAAAGTTGTTGCCAATAGGTTGACTTCCTGATAAAATACATAACTAAACTCACTTGTATCTACACTACGTTTTTGTATGTTTATTCTAAGTAATTAGCTTCTTTTTACAAACATATTTGTAAATTTTATTGTATGAATTTTATTTTGAAATTATCAATAACAATCTTGCGTTAGCAAAACCCTTTATATTGTTATTAAAGTTAACTAACTTTAATTGTGTAGTGTTTGGGTCACCAAGATACAGGCTGTGACTAGTTTGGGACCCGCTGTTAAATCTCTCTAAGTTTTTTGTAGGTTAGAATTTCAAGCCATGTTACTTATATGCTTGAGAACTATGTATGTGTAAGTTTAATAAATAAATTTTATTTTGACGAACTTAGCCCTGAACTGAAAAGTTAACCTAACCAATTATTTAACCGGCACCGTTCATCCTGATACACAGTATGAACCATGGTGTGATGTTACGCGAATGGATGAAATAAGCAAATGAGTACTTATATCAGAGGAAGTCTGAAAGTGCTACAATCGACTGAAAAGTTGTGCGGATATCGGCTGTTATGATATGGGTATGTGATGCGGAAGAATGAGGAAAATGTCGTGAAGAAACTTAAGAGGATGACTGTGGATGGTTACAAGAGTAGGGGAAAACCAAAGATACGATGGATGGACTGTGTGGAAGATGATATGGCTAGAAAGGGGCTGACTAATGAGATGCCGACTCATAGAGAAGTATGGAAGAAAAACATTGCGCCGATTGACCAATGAATGACACACTTTGTAAAGTATATATATTTTTTTTTTTGTGAATGTGAGGACTGTGGATTTTTTAATTATTATTATTTTTTCTTTCTTATTTAGTTTTAATGATGGTCTGGCAGTTTGAGTAGTTTATGAGGCCTACCCAAATGTCCTTTCTTTGGTATTGTTCGTCGAGTTGAGCTCCTTAAGTTCTGGGTTGAGCTCCACGATTACTGACAAATGCTTGCACTGACAGGACAGCTCCACTCAAATCTGTGTGCTTCTTTTCTCAAAAGATCATTTCAGACACTAATCTACATGGTCCTCATATGGCCTGACCAAGATTATGTCTGGACTTTAAAAGAGACTGTGACCTCTGAGTTTGTTTCGGCCTTTCTTCTCAGAGTAGTCAGATAGGAAACGCCGAACTCATCTAGCTAATTTTTTTTTTTTTTTAAGATGACGTGTAAAAGTGATTCCAATATCCTATTTACAGAATAAACAAAAATGAACAATTTCATTTCATTTCACTATGAACTAATATTACTTGCCAAGAGGCCTTTTTTCGGCGAACTACTTTACAACAGTATCTATAATATTGAAACTAGCACCTAAAATAAGATGAGATCATACGAGAATAAGTCATAACGTCACGCAATTAAAGTTTAAATTACCTAAGACATCAAGGCCGAAAACAGTCACGAAAAATCATAAACTCAAACCCAGCGAACATTTAAAGTCAGTTACTCAAATGACCGCTCAATAGCCCATGAAAGAGTCTAATAGTGTGTAATTTAAAAAACTAAACAGAACAAAAACGGCTATTACAGCAAATTACAAAACAGATGGGCATAGCAACAAGTTACGTGCTCGCAAAAAACTGCGTAAGTGTGTCGTTAGCGCAATTATGTCATAAGTGTTACGCTGCGATGTGGGGCAACCTTTATGTGGACGAATAGTGCCCAAAATGTACTGGGGATTTTGTTTTTTTTTGCATGTTTATGTCATTGGAGTAGGTCATTTTCTAGTAGACAATGACTCAATAATTTGGTGAACCTGCTTCTAGGTTACCGGGTTAAAAATTGGAATGGGTCAATGGGGCTTTATCAATGTCATAGGTACCAGTGTTTACTTGTAAGTTAATCTTTAGTTAGATATCACTGACGTTTGGCAAAGGAAAACCTTAGAAGAATTAAGAACAGTGGGCATGCTCATTCTTTAGAAGAAATTATTGTTTATTATTGCTCCAGGTAAGTATTGACAATGAGACTTATCGCCCGATGTTACTCGCCTGAAACGGGCGGATCGTACTTTTAAATATATTTTTTTCGTTGACGCGGTTCGCCTACAAATAATATAAATAAATTAACTTCGTGCGAATCGGTCGAATAAAATAGTAAATTCGGGCGAATCACCAATAAGCCGATAAAGATGATATAAATTTTAAAAAAGTGCCTGCTATCTACAATAATAAGAAAATCTGTACTAATATAATAAAGCTGAAGAGATTGTTTTTCTGTTTGTTTGAACGCCCTAATCTTTGGAACTACCAGTCAGATTCGAAAAGTTATTTTTTTGATAGCCCAATTCTATACCAAGGAAGGCTATAGGCTATTTAACACCATGCTAGGACTCTTAAGAGCCGAGCTAAAATAATAAATGTAAGAAAGAACGCTAAATGAAAACGAAGTAATAGCGCGGGCAGGCGATGCGATGCGATGGGGTGGGTGGGGGAACACGAAATTTCACGCGAACGAAGACGCGGGCAGAAGCTAGTAAAAATAATAATCTAACATGGATTAACAGAAAACTAAAATAGGTATGTACAGTACAACTATTTTCTTGGAAGTTAAACAAACTTTGACTTGGAAGTAAATTATGTCCTCTATATGGACATAATTTACTTCCAAGTCGATTGAGAGCGTCCAAAGGCAACTGATAGAAATCCGACGACTGACGCGAAGTTTGTTGAGGGACATTAAGAAAATAGTTGTACTGTACAAGAACTCTTAGGGCCGATTGTTCAATCCTCAGATAAACAGACAGATAGGGTTTATTCGATAGATAGCAAAAAAATCTGTTGTTCAATCGTCAGATAGGCTTTATTCGTCGAATAATTCACTTATCTGAGGAATAAAGTTAACTGTCCCTTCAAGCCTCAGTTAGTGCCTTATTCTAAGGAATAAATAATGTTTTGACGTTTGTTTTGTTTGGGGTTTTAATGTGCTTTGCCTCTGCGTGTTTTAGTGCTCTTGTATTGTTGAAAACATGGATGTTTTTGATTCAATTGACTATAGTTTTTGAAATGTCTTCAAATATATCATTTTTTTCGGGAAGACTTTATTTAACTATATAAAACCATTAGGCTCAACTTTTAGTACTAAGTCGAAAACACAGTTAACACAGAAGATTTATTTTTAACTGATCCTTTTGCAACTAAATACGTACCCACTCCTATCAACTTAGCTAAAAACAACAACAAAAAAAAAGGTCGCCACAATTGCTGACCATCTGTGGATCTAAACAAAAGATAAGAAATCTCGTCAAAATTTCAAACACACGTTTTGTTTCTATTCTTGTCTAACACGTTGAATACTGTATCTGTGCATCTCGCTTGCACATGATAGTGTGAAGTTGGTTAAAAGAGACCACAGATAATTATTCTTCAGTTAATATGCGATTGAAAAATTGAAAAGATTTATTCGCCTGATAAACAGGCAGATAATTTTATACGCTAGATAACTATTCAACGATTTAACTGAGGATTGAAAAATCGGCCCTTAGTAATATAAAGTGAAAAATAGAAATACACGTAGACATGGTAAGGTACCACTTGGCTCTTGCTCTGCAAAACTTTTTTCTAATCCTAAATTAGTATTATATTGCATATTATAAATGCGAAAGTGAGTTTGTTTATTTATTTGTTTTGTTTTTTGTTACGCTTTCATACTAAAACGGCTGAACGAATTTGTATGAAATTTGGTATATAGGTAGACCATGACCTGGGTTAGGACATAGGGTACTTTTTATCCCGATATTTTCACGGGATCGAGACTTACGCTTGTAAAACTGCGGGGCGTAACTGGTAATTGTATATTTCATCCAACGGCAACCATGTTTTCTACACAATCACCAAAAATTTATGAGCACCTATCATCAAGAATCATACAAATATCCGCCGACTCAAATGCTATAAGCACGTGTAAGTACACGGAGTCAACATATCATCAAAATAAATGACTAATACACAATACAATTTACAAAAATACCACAGTATCACCTATCAAGTATTTTACATAATGTGTATGTAGGTTCGTACAGTCAGTAAACTCATAAGCAATGACTGTTTTAGTTATTTTTAAATGAGTATCATCGGAGTTTTAATAATAATTGTACAACAAAGCTTAAAAAAAAAATTGTTTTTTTTTAATTCTGTTCTATGCTTAACTATTTCAAATCTGGTGTGGAAATGGTGCATTTAAATATAATAAATAATGAAGACGATTACTATAAGCTTTACTAATTTTATTTAAGTTTGGATTGGACTATTATATCATATCAATTGGACATTATAATGATAGCTAGCACATAGTCTTCCACTATGTGCTCGCGGTCATTTTCGGGGCCCATTATTGAGTGTGCAAGTCACCCCCTTTTTTTTTTTGGGTGGCAAGTTATCAAATAACATCTCTCGCTCGAGGCGGAGCGGGAGGGCGTGTCAGACTTTTACTGACTAAAACCCACCCGTGTTCCTTCAGTTGCCTGTATGTTGCCAGGGGCCACGGTATCCCTTTCGGACTTCCCCGCGACCCCGACAGGCATCGGCCCTAGCGGACCCCGTCAGTTGTGCTGACATCTCTTTGAGGCGCGCGTGGAGCACAACGCGCCGACGACCCGGGCCAGGTATATCTCTATATAGTATATAAAACATTGGTCAGGCAGGGGCCATAGTCCTTTCATAGTTCGAGGTAATCAGTCCACTTACCCAAATCCATAATCCAATATCTTTGTTTCCACATCCTGCAATAGTCCTACACCAACCGGGGTTTGTCCTTGGGTGCACTTGCATAGTGCGAACAGGGATAATCAGTCCTCTGCGAGTTGGCTTCGGCCTCTTGTACGCCTTCCAAAGTTCTGGGACCCCAGAGATCCGAGAAATGCCAAGAGACGTAAACATAATAATAAGTATTCAAACTATTTTCTGTCATACCAAAACAAGATTTCTTAAATAAAAAAACTAGCTTTTGCCTGCGACTCCTCCCGCGTGGAAGTCAACAGTATACCATCAATCACATTCTATTACACACGGCAATAGTCTATATTTTCTATCAGTGAAAGTGTTTTTGAAACTACTACCTACTTCCAGAGATGACCAAACAAACAAACACACAATTTAAGATAGATAGAAAGATAGAATACTCTTCATTATGTACACCATAACAATTACAGATATATATTTTTACATAGGGTGACACAATGGGCGGTCTTATCGCAAAAAACGATCTTTTACCTGTTTATAAGTTTACTCGTAGAATACATTTCTGTGACCAACAAACCATTTACCTAATAATGTTAAATGTGCTCATCCATACATTTGACATAACGCTACTGACTAAGCAATTGATTCATCGCACTTAGCGCCTTCGAGATTTCGATTACGAGTACAACTCCGCTTATGATTCATCTATTGTTATTGGGTCATAATATACTCTTCGCGGTTTTTCATCAACCGTACGTAGAGTCTAAAGTATACGTAACTAGGTTATCGCCCACGAACTTACTGGAAAAACGATGGTTTATTAGTTATTTAATATTTTGTTTGAGGTCAATAACCAAGTCACTTGCAGTGATGACTAGGCGCCCAGGTGAGGAGAGGAGTCATCTAATGGCATTTTACTTATTTTTAAATTACGCTCGGAAAACGAGATCTTCGCGGACCGGTTGAGAGCCAAATAAAACAACTTGCTTTTGCCTATTTGATGAAAGATGACATTGGCATAGCTGATCATGAGCCTCCCAGTGATGGTTTTAATAAAACGGTTTATGAGTTATTTCATATTTTTTTTTAGTTCACTAACCAAGACGGTCAGTGATTACTAGGCGCCCAGGTGGCGAGAGGAGTCATCTCATAGCAGTTTTCTTATTTTTACCAGACTGCGGCGAAGCCAAAACACGAGGGTTATTTAAATTATGCTTGAAAATCAAGATCTTCAGGAACCGGTTGAGGGTCGAATAAAATAACTTGCTTTTGGAGAGGCCTCCCCAAAGGCAAGCTATTTGATGAAAGTTGATATGGAATTGAACATGTTAAAGTCCACTGTTGATCATGAGCTTCCCAGTAAAAACTTCTATAAAACGGTATATGAGTTATGTCACATTTTGTTTGAGGTCAATAACCAGGTCAATTGCAGAGATGACTAGGCGTCCAGGTGCGGAGAGGAGTCATCTAATGGTTTTCCTTATTTTTAAATAACGCTTGAAAAACAAGGGCATCCTCATTATAATGCAAAATTGCCGAGGATTTAGTGAATTGTGTGCTATTGGCATATATCCAGGAGTAAATAGCTTTAGTATTATGATGGTAATATTTAGAATGTTGATGTCCATAGCTTAACATGGATCTCTCAAGGATGGCTTCAATCTATAGTCAAGAAAAATATTTTCTAGCAATAGGCTTCTTGTTCTTCTGTAAATTAGAGTAGCTGAAGCCGTTACATAATAAAAGTCAGTCAGAACTAAATGCCTAGTGTGTCCCAGTCATACCGAAGTCAAAGTCAAAATCAAAGTCAAAGTCAAATAATTTTTTTTCAATTAGGCACAAAAAAGGCACTTTTGAACTTCAAAATTTACAAAAAATAAAAGATTCTTGCTGCCCCTTCCAAAATGTAGTTTTCGTATGGAGAAGAATGGGCAAGAAACTCCACCGTTATTCTTTTAAAATGTTTTCACAATATCTTGTATACATCAATTATAATATAATTGATTATAATTATATTATGTGAAGACGATGCACATAGATAAAGATTACTATACCGCGATAGGTAAAAAGAATGAAAAATTAAGGAATGACAGACATCTTAGTATTGCAATTCGTTAGATATTTTTTATTATACCAAGTAGACATGGGGACGCTGCTCCTCATCCCCTCTGTAAAATTCTTAAGAACAAGGAACTTATAAAAATGAAGGAAGAAATTTATTTTCACTGTCAAATCATGCATGAACTGCATGATGGGGCTAACAGAAATGTGCATCAGCATTATACTCTTATTTATTTCTGGATTAACCAGAACTGTCCAGCTGTCAGTCACGAAAATTCATTTGTCTGTGCGAATGAGAAAAAAGCAAAAAGTGGGCGTGTCGCAAAAAGCTGCGCCGGCGCAACGCCAAGTAAAGGGAGACTCAAGGGCGGTGGGTTCAATGCTCAGGCAAGCCACAGGCAAATTCAGAAGGTCTATATCACTACCCCAGAAACTTCCACAGCTAGACAAAGCAATTCTGCACCAACGGTGACAAAGAATGAGGAGCACGTGGTAAAATGTTTACTTAAATTTGATGGCTGTAAGAAAAGAGGCACACAAATGAAAAGAAGGATGAATTTTGTTAAAAATGATGACTAAGTAAGAAGCGAATTCTGAGATTACGGTTATGAGTGTGTAGAAGGTAAGACAAGCTGCATTAATACTAAATAAATTAGGAAAAGGGCAGGAGGATAATCTCGAGCATGCATAAGAAAAGCGGAGGTCTTGTTTTGAGAAAACTTGTGCTCGTTTGTCTTGACAGCTTATTTACAATACCATCTGTAGAAATTCGATGATGAGAAAAGATGGATGGATCGTGTGAATGATTTGTAAGAGAAGGGAGTAAATGATAGCGTGGAATTTCACAGGGGAGAGTGGAACAAGAAAACGTGTGTCGCCAACCCCACGTAACAACGTGGGGTTGGCGCAACACGTTTTCTTGTTCCACGGCAATCTTACAAGGGCAGAAGATGATGATGATGTCGAGATTGGATGTATGGCTGTACCTTGTTACCATGTTCCTTTTATATGTCAAGAATATAAGACGTTGTTTCAAATGAAACTTCTGTATTATCCTGCATAGTGCAGGAGTGGTGTAGGTATTTCTAAAAATATATGGGAACATCAGATCTGCTGGAGATCATTCAACGGCGATGCAATAAAAGCAATGTGCTTATTTGTTTAACTGGTTCATTGAACAACGGATAAAGTCCTTCTAGAATGGGGAAGAAGTTTCTCGAAAATTTTGCAAGGGCGTCATTTTTAACACCTAGGTGCTAAAAAGGATTCATAATTCACTAACTATATATATTTTTTTTTATTTGTTTCTGGATGTAATCAAAAGAAGGAATTAATTTTTTTTTATTCTGCAACAAGGCGTTTGTTTTACGATTTCCAGGATTAAGACCAGCCGGTTACAGTAAATTCTTTTGATGCGTGGAGATTATGTTTCCGTCATTCAATATGATTTGTTTAATCTCAATTCTATCCAACTCCATTTTCTATTCCATGCTTTCTTATTCGTTGCAAAGAAAACTTGTATGCACTATGGGGGACCCACAGCACAGCGCTGATTTTCAGTGGTCACCCGACAAACACGTATGCAAATCATATTCTTATGTATTATTCCAGGTTTTACCTAAGATAGGTATGATAAAGGGGAGGAAATATAGGAAGCGGAGGATGACTGAGATCCCGGGTTTGAATCGGGCAAAGTGTCATTGGGTTTCCAATCTGGAATTTCCTAGTAGCAGCCCGGACTCTGGATTTGTACCCGATTGATAGCAATACGCTCGCCCCCTATTACATGGGACTTAAACATAACTGGCGAAGTGTGGGTGTACTACAGTTACAGCTTTGCCTAACCCTTCGGAGAAATACAGGCGTGATGTTATGTTATGAGATAATATAGAAGGAAGACCAAAGAAACGATGGATGGACTGTGTGAAAGATTATATGGCTAGAAAGGGGGTGACTACAGAGATGATGACTGGCGTGTGTTAGCTGTCATATGGCTAGTAATGTAAATATAATTTTGCATACTACATATTATATAGAATCAATTTTTCTAACTGAACAGACAGCTGTGCTGCTGGGTAGTTTGTTGCGCCACTTCTTCTTCCCAGCTAAAGCACTAGGAAGTGGTGAAGGGTGGGCGTTTTGGGGGACTGTCTTATGTAATTTTGACGTTCGAAAAGTGCTGTTTCTCAGCCTAGTTGAATAAATGACTTTTGAATTTTGTTTTTTTTTTTTTAATTTGAATTTTGGTGACTAGATAGAGAAGTTTGGAAGAAAGAGACATGTTGTACCGACCACAAATAAATTGGCATAAGGGCGGGAGAATGATAATGAAGATAATGACGTTTATCTTATTTATGGTCCATCCACCTACTGGGTATCTTCCATTTAAAATACAGGTTTTTAGGTAGGGTTTCCCAAACGATTAGTAATAACTTCAAATGTTTTTTTTTGTGTTTTTTAAGCTTTTACGATTTTATCAACCGACGTAATAATTTGGGATGGATATTTTATTGATCATTCAACAGCCTCTGCCCCTCATTGCTGATTATTCTTGAACTAGATTTTTCACCTAAGTGTTTGTGCCAGTTTTTGTGTTTTTATTAACCGACGTAATAATTTGGGATGGGCATTTAATGAAAGGGAGCGCAGGGAATTGGCTGTGACGGTAAATATGGTGGCGCGAAGGTTTGCTGGTTGCTCAGTACCAGTAAAAATTACACTATCCAAGGCTTACTGCCAAACATTTTACACCAGCAGCCTTTGGGCTAATCATACGCAAAAAGCAAACAAAGCCCTGCGAATACAATATAATAATACCTTTAGGGTGCTGTTGAGGCTTCCACCCTGTCGTAGTGCGTCAGGTATGTTCGCTGATGCGCACACTGACAACTATTTTGCAATAATGCGTAAGAAGGTAGCTTCGGTAACACGCAGAGTGGGAGGAAGCACCAACAGTATCTTAAGGATGTTTGCTGAAAGGCTGGAGGCTGGCTACCATGGGTAGGTTTATCAAGCTTCATATATTAAATGGGGCTTGGTGAAAATATCTGTGATCGATATATTTATCATCTTTGTTCTAAGTCTAACAGCTTTTTATGCTTGTATTTAGCAATTTATATTGGAATTTATTTACATATAATATCTTATATCTAATTAATTAATAAAAATAGCAAAATTATACACAAACTTAACTAAAACTATTGAAAAACTAAAATATAGCATCGAAAAATTCATCCGCATCGCTGTCGACTGGTAGTGTACCCAAGAGACTAGCCGCCTTGCCACGTTGTATGGCAATGCTTAGCCTCTGCCCAAGGTAAAAACCAGCCCTTGGGTCACGGGAAGTGTAAAATAGCCGTAACATAGTTGTATTAACATTATTTCATTTATTAACATTGTTATACTAACATAATTTAGACACTAACACAATGTGGGCCTATATAATCTGTATGATTTTTATTTTTTATTTTATTTATCTTCCAACAGCCTCTAATTGCTGAGTATTCTTGAACTTGAACCGCGCATCTTGGTCCAGTGCTACGATCCAAGCTGAGGGCCTGTTGATGGCAATAGGCTCGCCCCCTATTACATGGGACTTAAACATAACTGGCGAAATGTGGGTGTACTATGTACTATAGGTTCACCCCTACGTTACTCTTTGGAGTAAACAGGCGTGATGTTGTGTTGTAGGGTTCCGTACGACCGAATGAAAAATTAGAACTCTTATAGGATCACTCGTGTATCTGTCTGGCTGGCTGGCTGTCTGTCCGTGAGTCACAGCCAATTTGCTCCGAATCTACTGGACCAATTTAATTGAAATTTGGTACACATATTAATTTCTGTGACCCAAACACGGACGTGTAACGTAAATAAATGAATTTTGAATATGATTTTAAAAAGAGTTTTGCAAACTGTACCTTGTGAAATAAAAATAAAATAATAAAAAGGGAGAGGATCTCATTTAAAAAAAAATTAAAATACTTTTAAAGATGTTTAAGAAAATATACGAAAATTTACCATTTGCCCACCCATTTTTCTCCGAAATTGCTGAGCCTAAAATGTTGAAAAAAACAGAGAATAGTTCTATACTTATAAGATTACAGGAAAAGCTATAAGAAGTCTATGGTCTAACAATAACATGGCAAATCTTTCAATATTGTGCGTAAAACTTAAATTTGCAGTTGGAATGTATGGAGGAACATGTTTTTCAACTACAATGTTAAGTTTGTTCTTGGGATAAATTCATGCTAACTGCGGAACCCTTCAATGTGCGTGGTCCAACACGCACTTGTCCGGCTTTTTTTTGTAAACCTACACTGTCTCACTACTGATAGATAGATAGATAGATAGATAAATCGTTTATTTAGTGCACACAAAAAAACAGCACAACATACAAAAACACGATTAAATAATTACTAATTAGCTATTAGGAAATATCTGCAAGGTGCCAATATACAAACAAATAAAAAAGGAAGAAAACAAGACATTGTGATGACACTATTGGCTATGACACACTTTAAAATAATGGATTGACAACGAACATAAAAAAGTGCGGTGTGCGTCTCAAGGTTGCACCAAATGGGAGTCCAGCTCAGCATGTGCCAGGCAAATACACCTGACGCTGATATTCTGCTGAATCCCTGCAGTGACATACGGACGTCGAGTAGATGAGATATATACGAGTTATTGGTACTGAGCAAAGGCCTCCCCCAAATCGTTCTAGGCATCCTTTTCCAGAGCCACCTCATCCAACCCTTGCGGTACGTCTAGGACGTTGTTATGTTACGTCATGAACAGACAGACAGACAGACACACAAGTGGTCCTATAGGGGTTCCGTTTTTCATTCGGACGTACGGAACCCTAAAAAGAAGAAGACACCAGACTAGCCCAGAATGCGTAATGGTCAGACATAGTAGGCATTTATTTCATATGCAGCTATATAAATCTATCACAACTCCAGGCATAACTACTAATGCACTTATTGTATAAGTTGGTGACTCAGCTTGGTCATTGCCACGGTCATTATCTAAGAAAACTTTATTTGTTTAACAAGTTGCTCTTTTCGACCAAATTATTCTTGCTATGTCCTATAAAAATTAAAATTTTTAGATCAACATTTTCTTGCCTTTCTCATAACTCATAATCAGTCTATAATGTCTGGGACACAGGCTTCCTCCCTGTAGAGGGAGTGGGCTGTAATCTACCACGCCAGCCCAATGTCTTTGAATTTTTGCCGGTTTCCTCACGATGTTTTCCTTCACCATTTTAAGAGCTCAATACTCAATATCTTTATTGCTTTATCATAATGTGTACTTAGGTGGTAACTATATAATTTAGATCATTATGGACCCTGTAGGGCACAGCAAGAGGGTAGGAGAGAGGAAGTCCTGTTTTACGAGATAATTAAGTTGTTTTTGTGGGAACAAGTTTCAACTTACATATTATAATAATCAAAGTCAGGAGATCGCGAATAAGATACTAAGTATTTCACTTATCTGTTATTTATGTATTATTTTATCTGCAAAATGTACTTAAATGTTTTAGATTATTTTATATACCTGTACATATGTATTATAATTATGTTTATTCATTTGTATAAATTGTTTTCCTTTGAATAATTATTATTGACATATTATTTAATTATTTTTTCCTTTATTTAATATATACACATATAATTTACATTTTTAAATATTTTTATAAAATAAAATAAAAAACAAAAACATTTAAAAATATAATAAAATAGTAGCCCACCGGTATCGGGAACAGGGTCCAAGCCACCGGCGGTCAGGGCTCCAGAGAGAGGAACCTCCTTACAATGCGAGCCGTGTCCAGGAGTACCGCTTTCTGAATCAAGCCCTTAATCCAGCTGCCCAACGAGAGCCTCCTTAGGTATTGGTCGAGGCTCTTGGCAATTAAGCCATTGGCTGATACGACATTTATTTAATTTATTATTATTGCTATTTTATATGATTATTATTTTTGTTTTATTATTAATATAATTATATAGCAGTGGTGATGAAATAACTTACACAAAGTTAAGTGCCTGCTTGGGAACCCACGCCCTGCCCTTGTTCCTTTGGGATTGTCGCAACATCACTTCTTCCATACTTGTCTATTAGTCATGAATTCGGTAGTCACCCCCTTTCCCCATGGTACGGAGCGAGAGAGCATGGGAGGCCGTCACCCCCTACTGCGAAGCAGTAATGCTCGCGAAGGAGGAGGCGGAGCGCGTGAGGGAGAGGCAAATTTCGCGCCCTCACGCCCCTAGCCGCCGCAGGAGACGCCCTGCGCGTCGGGAATTGCAGACTGATTCCCGGCCACCGTAGGCACGGGCTTGCGGACGGTGAGCAATGGGTAGCTCGCCGGCCGATAAGGACCAGGCCCGGGTCGACGGCGCGTTGTGTTCCACGCGCGCCTAAAGAGATGTCAGCAGAAGTGAAGGGGTCCGTTAGGACCGATGCCTGCCGGGGTTGCGGGAAAGTCCGAAAGGGATACCGTGGCCCCTGGCAACGTACAGGCAACGGGAGGAACACGGGTGGGTTTTAGTCAGTAAGAGTCTGACACGCCCTCCTGAGAAGTTATTTGATAATTTCCCACCCAAAAAAAAAAAAAACCCCTTTCCAGCCATATCATCTTCCACACAGTCCATCCATCGATTCTTTGATCTTCCCCTACTCTGATAGCCAAACTTATCGGAAAAGCTTAGATTCTCAGTACAAATTGGCATTAGCGACAAAACGTATCGAGGGTATGTACTCGTATGTTGACCCATTTCACTAATGGCGCTTTCACTTCGGCGTTGTCCATACCATTCATGTAAGTACCTTTAATTTAGCTTAAAAGAGTTAACAAAACAAGTTTATCGGTAAACCCCCTCGGTTTACCGATAACACATACCTAGTAGGTATGTGCTATCTGCATCGCTCTCTATCTACCAAGGTAAGTATGCTAATGACAGGAGTAAGTATGTTCACGTAGATACTTTTTGCGTCGAACTCAAGACTTCTCGCTCGTGTGTCTACGAGTTAACCAGACTATTTCCAATTTGGTACTGACACGATAATGTACTACTAATAACCGATCTTTAACTTCCCTACACAAACTCAAATCAAAGCCAGCAAAAAAATCGTATAACCCTTTTCTGCTCGCTCAAACCCTAATACACTGCACATGCATTGCATAAGTTGTGACTCACAGTGTCATTGTCAGGGGGGCGCCAGACGGCGGCGGCTGAAGGAGGGACAGAGAGGGGGTAACCGTCGACGCGTGAGTCAGTGTTCCAGGAACGTAACTCAACGTTTGACTCGTTAATCTGTTGTGTAGCGAAAGAATTTTGTTTGATTAGTTGTTTTGTTTTATAACGTTATAATAATTATAAGTCTTAATGGTGAAGTCCTTTGAAAAGGTCGGCTGTAGTAGATACTTTCAACGGCGCACGTGTATGAAAAGTATGGTCGAAGCAAAAATGAGGATCTTCGAACTTGGCATTCTGAAGTTTCTGTCTACCCCTAAACCAGAGGAAACGTAATAGCAATGAGAGTAGCGTTCTTGAAGGATTAATCCTTTGTCGATCGTTTGTATTGGATGTTGATGTCCTATATACATCAACATCCAATACAAACGATCGACATCGATCTCCAATACGGGAATAAGAATAAACCGGTGGTAGGAATGGAAAGAGGTCTTTGCCCAGCAGTGGGACGCTCCAGGCTAACTATAATAATATAATAAAAATGAACTTGAATAGTCTTAAAGCTGGGTAATAACTATTTCTATGCGTCAATCGGACCCATGATTTTCCCAACCTACCTAGTGGCTGGTTTGCCAACCCTCGTCTTCATGCTTTTGGGTATATACTCAAGAGTCTCCGACAAAGCTTTCCGCTTGAGGTATTTCTGCTAACATAATGTCATTTAAGTCCATAAGTACAATCGAAATAAATGTCTCCAACCCTGTCTTGCCTCCTTAGCCCCAGAAATTATTATGCGCACTGACACCCCAAAAAGAAAAAATAAACGCTCTTTCTTCCAGCTGCTCTGCAAATATATTTAATGATACCTTTTTAGCACATTACTGTACTACAGACAGACGGACGGACAAACAAAGCATTAAGAAGACCGTGCGTCATTATTTGAATCACTTTCTGAAGTATTGTCTTCAGTGTTTCATGGCTCATTAGATAGGATGATTCGGAAAATAATTATACTATGTTAAGTATTGACAAAAAATTAACAAGTTTTCAAAACGTCGAAGGAAACATCGTAAGGCATGTCCTAGAACCAAAAATTCCAAAACATGTGACATTACCAAACCGCACTGGGCCCGCGTGTTCAATTACAGCCCATCCCTCTCATAGAGAGGAGGTTTGAATCCCAGCAATGGAAACATTATAGGCTGGTTATACATGTAATTATAAACTAGTTTTAGTCAAAATACCTATCTTAGAAAAAGTAAAGGAGAATATCGTTTTCTTGGTATGGAAATATGATGAGGAGGGATGAAACGCATATGACTAAGATAGTGATGAATATAAACGCATCTGACTAAGAGAGTGATGAATATAAACGCATCTCACTAAGAGAGTGATGAATATAAACGCATCTCACTAAGAGAGTGATGAATATAAACACATCTGACGAAGAGAGTGATGAATATAAACGCATCTGACGAAGAGAGTGATGAATATAAACACATCTGACGAAGAGAGTGATGAATATAAACGCATCTGACGAAGAGAGTGATGAATATAAACGCATCTGACTAAGAGAGTGATGCATATAAACGCATCTGACGAAGAGAGTGATGAATATAAACGCATCTGACTAAGAGAGTGATGAATATAAACGCATCTGACGAAGAGAGTGCTGAATATAAACGCATCTGACGAAGAGAGTGATGAATATAAACGCATCTGACGAAGAGAGTGCTGAATATAAACGCATCTGACGAAGAGAGTGATGAATATAAACACATCTGACGAAGAGAGTGATGAATATAAACGCATCTGACGAAGAGAGTGATGAATATAAACGCATCTGACTAAGAGAGTGATGAATATAAACGCATCTGACTAAGAGAGTGATGAATATAAACGCATCTGACGAAGAGAGTGATGAATATAAACGCATCTGACGAAGAGAGTGATGAATATAAACACATCTGACGAAGAGAGTGATGAATATAAACGCATCTGACGAAGAAAGTGATGAATATAAACGCATCTGACGAAGAGAGTGATGAATATAAACACATCTGACGAAGAGAGTGATGAATATAAACACATCTGACGAAGAGAGTGATGAATATAAACGCATCTGACGAAGAGAGTGATGAATATAAACGCATCTGATGAAGAGAGTGATGAATATAAACGCATCTGACGAAGAGAGTGATGAATATAAACGCATCTGACTAAGAGAGTGATGGATATAAACGCATTTGACGAAGAGAGTGATGAATATAAACGCATCTGACTAAGAGAGTGATGAATATAAACGCATCTGACGAAGAGAGTGATGAATATAAATGCATCTGACTAAGAGAGTGATGAATATAAACGTATCGGACTAAGAGTGAGGAATATAAACGCATCTGACTAAGAGAGTGATGAATATAAATGCTGATGGATGGAGAGGGAGAGGGTGACCAAAGATAAAGAGGGATGAATTTTAGAAGGAAACATTTTAAAAGAGTAACGGTGGAGTTTCTTGCCCATTCTTCTCAATGCGAAAACTACCTTTTGGAAGGGGCTACTAGAATCACTTCAATTTTTTTGTAAATTTTTGACGTTCAAAAGTGCCTTATAAGGGCCTATTTGAAATAAATGATTTGACTTTGACTTTGACTTAGAGAGTATTAATGAAATGGCGAGTGAATGATAAGGTCAGGAGGAGGTTTCTTTTTTTTCCCCGCAACTGTGTAGTCCTTGGCCTTGATCTCATCTGATGGTAAGTGACGATCAGGCCGAAGGTGGAAGCGAGCTTCACCTGGAATCCTCAACCACAGAGGAATTGGCTATCTTACCCCTAACTGCCGAACCCTTGATAATTGTTGAACAATAGGGTTTGAAAGATTTAAGCCTTATGTTGTTTCATGTTTGATAGCTCTATAGCGGGGTTGTAAGGTCTCTGCTGGTGGCTGACAGAGTTCATCCTATCATCATTTTGACGTTCAAAAGTGCCTTATACGGGCCTATTTGAAATAAATGATTTGACTTTGACTTTGACTTTGACATCCTGACTTTTTAATAGGTAGGTACTTTGTACCATCGAAGAAGTTCATATCTATACACCGTAAGGACTATTTCTGCTTGCAGCGCTCAGCTGCTATAGAACCGGGGCGGTAACAGATGTGGTCATGGTGTTCCCGGGATTTTGTTTTCAAACTGCTTAGATATGAAGTTTTTCGATAATACCTATTGTAGTAGGTATAGTAATTTTATTCTAGGTACATCGTCTTCAAATATTATTATAATTAATGTATACAAAATATTGTAAAACATTAGAAAGAAAGAAAGAAACAAAGAAAATTCGTTTATTTGCGGTAAATATGACGCAAAGAAAAAAAACACGACAATAACAAATTGGGGGAAAATATGCGTCACATCCACGCAAAACGGCCATCGCTCAGCATAATGCTGCGACCCGATGCGAGACAGAGCCCCAGCGCTGGTTTTCAGCGACAGCCGGCGTTGACGTGATGACGTCAACCGGTGCAGCATATAGTGAAATAACAAAATCAAAAATAAAATAAATTAACATTAACTATGGAGTTTCTGACCCATTATTTTACCCCCTATTTTCTTGTATATTTTAACGTTCAAAAGTCCTTCCATGGCATACTGAAAACAGAAATATATTTGACTTTGACTTTGACTTAGGGAATGAGAAAAACATTTTACGCTAGCACTAAGTAATAAGGGATAGGCAGGATAGGCTCATATGATTAATTCTATGACTCAGCTTTTGTAATATTAACCTTAATTAACTATGGGTCCATATAATTCCCAACAAAACACAGTCATTTAGAGGAAGAGGAAAACGCATTGATGTTTTATATAATTAATATTTATCATCGATTTCAGTGAATTAGTTAGGTACAAAAGTTTGACCTTTAGCACGTGCGTCAATATGGGAATAATTTTGATTGTTATTACGGTTAGGTATTAGCTACTAGGTCATGTGATGTGTCGCTAGGAAAGTTTTCGTCATGGTCTGTGAGGACAGTAATCCCCAATGTCAGTTTAGAGAATTACACGGCTACTTTTCATGATTAAATAAATAAAATTCATTTTATAATGTACGATGTATGTTCGCTAAAATGCTCACTTATTCGCATGCTCACTTAAATGTCACGCTGATGGTGGAGAGTGTGTTGGATCATTCGGTTCCCTACAAAATGGTTGAGCTGAATGGTGCTGACCCACGCGTCATGTTCGTGAACGGGCGCCATCAGTTGAGACTGGTCATCTCTTATCTGCCATTGCTTATTTTTAATCGTTTTTTTTTTTTTTTACATTGTTATCACATATAGAAGCAACAAGAGTAATGTACCCAGGATTTTATAATTTCTATATTTAAAAGAGTGTCCTTGGAGTTTCTCTTCTCCATAGAGATCTACGTTTTGGAATGGGCGTAGGTACTAACTTCAACTTTCTGACTAACTGACAGACTCTTTGACAATTCAAAAGTGCCTTTAAATGGTTTAATTGAAATAAATGCTTTGAGTTTGAGCTTGCTATTCGCTATCAGGTCGTTAATGTTTTGTTAGTTTTTAAACGCTCCTTTTCTATTTATTTTTATATAAATATTTTTTATTATATCTATTTGTATTGTCTGTGCGTGACCCAAATAAAATATTTTTCTTTCTTTCTTTCTATTTCTATCTAGCAGCTGAGGTCTAAAGCTACATTATGATTTACAGAAATTGCATTATAGCTTATTTATAGCTTTCTGGGATAGTTTACGTTGTTTAATTGGCCTACATTGTACTTTTTGATAGGCCTACACTGTCCTCTCATACCTATAAACACTGTAATTTGAAAACATTGTAAATACCATTTACTTTTAAAAGAGTAACCGTGGAGTTTCTTGCCGGCTCTTCTCCATAGGAAACGACCAATTGGAACCGTGGACCTAGCTTCTGACGTTTCATAAGTGCCCATGTAGGTTTATGTGAAATAAAATATTTTTAATTTGAATTTGAATAATATGTAGTTACGTTGTTCGGATTAGACATTTTCATGGCAAAACAGTAAGTAACGAAAGTATTTTCAAGAGGAATCTAGGTTAAGATTTTCAAATATTATTATTTATCCTTAGGATCTGCCAGTCTTGGCAGCCAGCTATCAAATTACGTAACCATATTTTCGTAAACGATTACGACTAATCTGTTTTATTTTGACAGTACAACAACATTCATTGCGTTTTTTACTTTGTTGAGCAGATTATTTTTTCGAACTTATGAAGCAATGGTTTAGCAATCTGTTTCAAAACGATTCAGATTGTGATTGATCGCATATTACGCAATTTAGGGTACTGGTTGTTAGCGCAGCTGATTGCTTAGTACCTACATAAGTACCATCATTCATATAAGACCAGAGACTACTTCAATGAACCCAATAACGTATAATTTGTATTATTTTCTTCATACATTTTAATCAAGTGAATTAATAGTAGTTTATGAAACTGTTGCATAATGAGGGATATTAAAATACGAGTGTGTGTGTAAAAACCGAGCTGTAGTCGAGGTTTTTAATAGTTTCACACGAGTGTTTTAATACCTAGTTATGTGCAGTTTCATACACTTATTTATCTACTCTCATACATTGGGATTGAACCTACTAAATAAAAGATCAAAGTTAAAGAAAAATCCCACGAAATTCAGTACAACTTCTCGTATGAATGGCGCCTGCACCCAGCACATCACTGCGCATGCGCTAGAGCGGTGGTGCTGTCCCCATAACGTTCCATTACAGAGTTGATAGAAACTCCTTGGTGACATTAACTTCTTGGATTTGCCCTGTATCGGTATATAAAAAAAAATGTTTTATAGCATTATTTTGTTAGAGATTTAAAAATAATACCTACCGACATTTAAAAATAAAATCATATTATTACACTTTTAATAAAATGATTCTATATTTAAATTTCGGTATTGTGTTTATAAAGTATGTCAATATAAACTCGTTTTGAAGTTAATAATTCGAATATGAGAGTAGATAAAATAAATTATTTGACTTTGTAATTGATGACGTGGTGTCGGTCCATATTACTACCAAACTACTAATAAATGAGATCGAAATACCACGTAAATATGCGAAAAACTTTCCTGGTACAAAAGTCAAAAAATTCCCTGACTGTGGAATTTTTTGGACTTTGTTCGTGTTTGTTTACTCAGACTTTTAATTTATACCTAAATACGTCATGAGGTTACGGAAAATTTTGTTGTGGACGTACAAAAAATTCCATACTTTATTTGGTTCTATTCGTCTTTATATTTAGATTAGCGGCCCACCCTGCTTCGCACGGTTTTTACAACTTAGCGAAACATCTGCATTCCTTTATTATTATAATTTAAGTATAATAAATAATAATAATTTATATATTTTTTTTTAATTATGAATGAATTATACACGTAAACCTTCCGGAATAAATTGTCTAAATTATGTTGGAAGCTGCATAAAGATCCATTGTGGAGTTTGAAAAAACTAAGCGGTTACACAGACACGAAAAGCGACTTTGTTTTATATATATTATATACCTATATATTATAGATATTATAAAAGTAGTGCTTTGCAAGGTCTAAGCCACTGAAGACGGAACTGAGGATAGATGGACTTGGGGATTATAATATACGAAAAAAGGCATTAAGAAAGGATTCTTCTAAATAAATGGTGGAAGAATAATGGACGGTAGCATCAAAAGAAGTTTTTGTGAAAACTGCCTATTTTCTTGCAGACTGTATATTTTTTTTTAAATCTGTGAATTCACATCAAAAGGTCACACAAAGTTAAGGACAGTCTCCTAAGACCGTTTTCTAGTATAATGGTTAAGGTAGCTGCCCTTACTGCCCCATCTCAAAAATCCACCCTGTACGAGTATACCTACTGTATATAATTTTATTTATTTAACTTTCATTTTGCAATCAAATTAGTTCAAAAATGCCAGAGACACATAATTATGCCAAAATAGAGAACCTCATTTTTAAATTAATTGATTTTAAAATAAATTGGCAAAGGTAGGTATTACTGATAACAACAATGTTTTAGTCAGCACCAACTCAGCAAGTAATAAATAATATAAAACGGTACGGAAATCCCATACGGTCTTACGTCGGTACGGGCTTAGTGACGTACGTATAACTCATAATGAGTTCCTTAATTTTGATAACGCCCCTGTATGAGTCACCGCTGTTTTAATGCGTCATTTCCAGGGAAAACAACTTTGGCGACTTGTCAAAATATAATTGTTAGTTTGTGCATAAATATGATGGTTGTTAGTGTCGGAGCCATTTAAGAAAACTGCTAAATTCACGGACTGTTTCGTGGTAAGTACAGTTAGTAGATGTGGTCTTCCTATTGTAAGCACCAGTTCCTACTTAAATAATTAAAATTTTTGAATTGTTTTTATATTTTCATTACGGACGCTTTTAACGTGCACGTCTTTCTACATTGTTCTCATATGTATAATTTCAACATGAATGATGTAACCAATATTTTGTAACAACATTTTGATTTAAAAGAGTGTCCGTGGAGTTTCATGCCCATTCTTCTCCACAGGAACCTACTACGCTTTGGAATGGGCAATTAGCTTCAGCTTTCTGACTGACCGACCCCTTGACCTCGACCTCAACAATTCAAAAGTGCCTGTAATTGGTTTATTTGAAATAAATGCTTTGAGTTTGAGTTTTAAAATAATATTACTTATTATTTAATGATTCTGAAGTCTGTTATAAATTCAAAAAATTCAAAAGTCATTTATTCAAACTAGGCTGAGAATCAGCACTTTTCGAACGTCAAAATTACATAAGACAGTCCCCCAAAACGCCCACCCTTCACCACTCCGCAACAAACTCCCCAGCAGCACAGCTGTCTGTTCAGTTAGAAAAACAATTTCTATATGTATGCAAAATAATTTACACAACACAACACAAAACATAATTTAAATTATAAATTAATAGCCATATGATAGCTAGCACACGTCAATATACCAACCAAAACATCTAGAACTATAATACTCAGGCAGAAATAAAAATAACCAAAAGTAAATAATATCTAAATAAAAGCCTCCAGGCATAAAAGGCGTGCCCGCTTACATATAGCTGTAACTAGGAGTTATAATTTGAGGTAAAATAAATAATTGACGAGGTCGCCTTTTCCCAATTATGTTGGGGCCAGCTTCTAGTCTAACCAGATGCAGCTGAATACTAGTATTTTAATAAATTCTTCTGCAATTTGTAGAATGACATCCTACCTAGCTTCTGACGTTTCATAAGTGACCATGAAAGTTAAGTGAAATAAAATATTTTGATTCGATTTTTTTTTATATGACATTATATGTATTTGATTTGATTAAGTATCATTTTTTATCTTTCTTATATTTTTTTATCAGTTTAGTTCATAAACTGTTTTTTATTTACCTGTTGTGTTTTGTTAGATTGTTTTGTGTTTGAATTAACTTACCCAGTGTTTTGACTGAATACCAAATTGGAAAAGAGTTTCTATTGTTTGAAAAATTTGCATGCCGTGAGGTAAAATGTATCGGGACCATTAATAAAAAATACATCTTAACTGTATACCTACATTATAAGCAAATAAATGATTTTTATTTATATTTCTATTTCTCGTCGCATCCAAATTCATGCTAAGGTAGACATTTTCGACGTGAGAAGAAAGAAAGAAAGAAAGAACGAAAGAGAGAAAGAAAGAAAGAAAGAAAGAAAGAAAGAAAGAAAAAAAATACATTTATTTAGCACAGACTAAAAGGCACACAAGTAAAAAGAAATCAAGTAAAAAGAAAGAAGAAGGGAAAGCGTAAATTCGCACAAAAGCACAGACAGCTTATAAAATCAGACAATCATACCTTCCAACGTTGCTTACCTGTGTACAATCAAGTCATTTCATTATGACAATGACCACTTAAAACATTAAATATTACGTTTTGTTAGGTACTTTATTAAACAACAAGGAAGTTGCATAACTGCGTGACGTGGATGCAGGTGACCTTAGACTGCAGGTAAGGTTGAGGACACAGAGTTGTAGTCTATAAAGCAAACGATGCAAATGAAACATTGTTTTAATTTGCAAATTTTATAATTATGTGGTGCAAATTAATGGTGCAATCATCGAAACGATAACAGATAAAGAAGTGTTGCAATAATGTGAGAAAATGTAATACAAAATAGGTATTTGTTGTGAAATGAAATATGAACTGTCTCGACTTACTTAAATATAGAATTTATTTTTTTGAATTATAAAGTTCATTTAAATTAAAAAGACGAAAAGACCTTATAGAAATGAAAAACCGGCCAAGTGCGAGTCGGACTCGCACATGAAGGGTTCAATATATATAAAAGCCACCGTACAATATTTAGTAAAAAGCGCCGAAAGACGCCGAAGCCGTTTTTTGTATGGCCCCTTTTAATTTTAGTTAAATATTTATTTGTTGTTATAGCTGGAATAGAAATACATAATGTGTGAAAATATCAACTCTATTACGGTTCATGAGATACAGCCCGCTAACAGACAGACGGACGGACGGACAGCGGATCCTTAGTAATAGGGTTCCGTTTGGCACCCTTCGGGTACGGAACCCTAAAAAACTACCAACAAACCTTTTATACAACCAATGTACTAGCCACTATGTACCATACCATACATATATACGGTACTTATTATAAGTAAAAACAATTTTTACAATTTTTGTCTCACTTTTTGTCTGTTTGTTCCCGCTAATCTCTGAAACGCCTGGACCGATTTTAAAAGGTTAAGTTACTTTTATTTTAGAAAAAGATTTAGGGTCCACGCGGGTGACGCTGCGGGCAACCACTTGTTTACAAATAATCGTGTAGTCGTCAAAAACGCTTCGCTTTCGCACTTCTTAGTCGCTAGGACTAGGACCTAGTGCTTGAGGTCGAAAGAAGTGATGGAGGTTTGCCTTTTAGTCTGTGATACATAAAAGTATTTTCTTTTTTCTACATCACCAATCCGCTCTCAAATCCGCGCTCCTGTCCGCTCCGCTCCGCTCCGCTCGCTCCGTGTCCTAAGCTCTTGCTAGTCTAGACTGTGTTCCGGGAAGGGCACGACAAAGTCGAACGGAGTCCAAATGATTCACAATTTAATAGCGGACCGCTGCGTCTTATTACTAATTTGTTTTTACGATCTTATGTATCGAGCTTATGTGTATTATGAACTATGTACGACATTACGCTGGTATTGTTTTATGTACTAAGAGATAGGTAATACAGAATTATACTTACTTGATAATAGCTTTGTTTGAAGTATTGTATCAATATTCAACAGCTTTGTAGAGAGATGCGTAGTCGTTAGCACATTTTTTTTTAACATGGCGTATCACATGATCTTTTCGAATTGTCTGCTCATTTATTAAAATATTATAATGTTTAGAATAGTAGCCAGTCAGCATACTCGTAGCGGGACTCCGGAGACCAGGAGTCTTACTCTCGAAAACGATTCGAGTTTGATTTTGTTTCCGATTCGAACTCGGTTATCCAAACTCGATTTAAAACCTTACTCCAGGGTTCGAACGATCTATCGACGTGCCAAAAACTAACTCCGAAATTTCACTATCGAAATGTGGAAGTGAAACATAAACTTGCTTAGTAATAAACTCAAAGTAAAACTGTAACTCGAAGTTACTCCAGTGATACTATTAATGTTTTTTTTTCAAACCTCGACGGGGAAGCTCTTGGCCTTCATCTCACCTGATAGTCAGTGATGATCAGGCCGAAGGTAGAAGCGAGTACCACCCGGAATCCTCAACCACAGAGAAACTGGCTTTTTTTAAATCTAATTGCCAAAACACCACAATGCTGTTATGATACTAAAACTTAAACAAGAGAAACAAACTTAGAGACTTAAAACAAGCCAGGCAACCAAATCAAAGCAGAAAATTTTGCACCCGCTGGGAATCAAACCCCCGGACCTCTGGGTCTGAGACAAAGTTAAAAAAACGGTTCTGTAAAATCTCATTCCACCAAAAGCTATAATTCTACCCGATTCAAGGATTTGACATTATTGGCAGGTCATTTCAAGCTCAGTTAACCTAAGTTTTCAAGGTCAGATTTTACAGAATAGACCGGCTGAAGTAACTTTGCGTTTTTTAGGGTTAGGCTGTCAATTTCCATCTTTTTTCTGTTTCGTTCGCATTCTGAAAGATTACGGGATCTCGACTACGAGCGCGACCAGGTAAACAGTAGAAACCGATACGAATGGCGCACTTGGTCGCAACGGCCAACTAGCCGCAGACCATACAACACCCACTAGACGGCCACGACCCACGACTGGCCGGAGTCGTGGCCGTCAAATGCGCGAGATTCCTAAAGATCACATCGGTTGTCTTCACCCAGAAAATGATTGCCTGGAAGAGATCGCAGTAAGCGATAAGGCCGCCCAGTGTATATTATGTAGTGTATTAATTTTTCTTTTTGTAATGTATAATCTGGTGTAGGTACAATAAAGTATACATAAATAAATAAATATATGGATGGATGGATTGAAATGTCAAACTAACTGCACACTCAAACTACTTAAATGTCAAAAATTGGCTCAGGACTGATTATTCATTTCGTGTGTTTGATGATTTACAATCTGTGAGTGTATTTTTCGGGTGACCACTGAAAATCAGCGCTGTGCTGTGGGTCCTCCATAGCACAGCATTATGCTGAGTGGAAGCCTTCTTATCACAGTCATGACGCGCAGCTGCCGACTATTTCTGTTATGTTTATTTTGTTGTTTTTGTGTATGCACGTGTTTCTATGACAAATATACCTATTTTTTTAAAGTTATTACAAATTGACTTTTACGTAACGATATTGACAGCATTTTGTCAATCGTCTGAGTAACCTATGTTTACGTACATAAAGTAAGACCAATGACTCTTCGTCTTCATAATACCTACGTAGGTACTTACACATAACCTGTAATTAACCAGACCGCGTGACCAGAAGCACATACACACAACAAAGGTACAATAACAATGTAAATAAGAATTACATCATTTTCTCTCAGAATTCGAACTGCCAGTATTAATGGAATTCGGATTGAATGATAAAATAGTTATTTATGCAACTTTTGTATAGTAAGAAAGATAGAATACTCTTTATTGTATAGCATAAAAATTACAGAAATAAATTAAAAAAAGACGAACTGACACAATGGGCGGTCTTATCGCTTAAAGCGATATTTTACAGACAACCTTTGGATGGATTAAAGGTAACAGGAGAGACAATACTGCAGGTAGTCAGTGGTGTACCATTTGCATATACAATAGATACATACATAAACTCAAAACTCAAACTCAATGCATTTATTTCAATTAAACCATTTACAGGCACTTTTGAATTGTCAAGAAGTCGGTCAGTCAGAAATATGAAGCTAGTTGCCCATTCCAAAGCGTAGTAGGTACCTATGGAGAAGAACGGGCAAGAAACTCTTAGGACATGCTTTTAAATTATATTGTTACAAAAATATTAATTACATCTTTAAGAGGGAACAGGGCCTGCGCGGAATATTAAAAATGGGTATTTGAAGAAACTATTGCCGTCGTCTTACCTCAAGTCTATCCCCGTAGAGTGCGATAGGGACAGCTGCAGCTCAGACCGATTATATCACAAAAACTCGACGTTACGTATTCCCCTTTTTACTCCTCGAAAACTGAGCTGATACATAAAGCATTATATAAAATTATAAACGTGAAACAAGAGCAAGGAACTATATGTAATGATGATGTTTGAGGAGAGAGGAAGTGTTTTTTTACCAGAATTTTAAAATTGGACAAAGATTAAGACAAATGTGGGTTTTAATAGTATCACATGAGTGTTTTAATACCTAATTATGTACAGTTATATACAAGACTTTATCTACACCCATGATATGAATCCTCTATATAAGGTTCTGAAACCATAGTGTGTTGTACAGTGTTGTAAGAAGTCTATGTAAATTAATGGAAAGTTTAATTGCTGAGTATCTAATACAAACAATTTATAAGTTTTTTTTTAAATTACGGTGTCGTAGTGGCAAAACGCGCGTGCATTACAATGTTCTTTTTTTTTAATTCATATAAGTATATACCACGAATTGAGTAGTGAGAATGTGGCTGTTTGATGAGTAAGGAAGGGATCGAAAAAGCAAAGGAGTTGCACAATGAAATTTAGTACAACATTATAACACTCGTTTGGATAAAGAAAGAGAGAAAGAAAGAAAAATAGGTTTATTTGTCACAGAAACACGTGCATACAAAAAACAACAATATAAACATAACAGAAATATTTGGCAGCTACACGTCATGACTGTGACAAGAAGGCTTCCACTCAGCATAATGCTGTGCTATGAGGGACCCACAGCACAGCGCTGATTATATCATGCTGGATGATATTATGGTTACTATGGCACTGGTTATAATATTGGCAATAAGCTAACTATTTCAGAAACTTTTATATATAATATATAGCATGGGCGTAGATAAATAAATTAAATGTTTTGTTTACCTCATTTAGCGCGGGATGTAGGGAAGAACCTCTGATGTCGTAGTTGTCAAATGTTTATTACGTATGTAAAGATGACTCTGCATTTATGTAAAAGGAAAAGTATAAGGTGGAGTGCGCCTGGAAAAGTTTGTATAATTATGACCATTTCAGGCTACTTGCATGAGACTTTTAGGCCGTATTCTTGGCGACAGCGGCGCTTTCAAATGCATAGTTTTATTTGGAACTATTTTCGGTGGCAGCGGCGCGGGGAACGAGAACAGCTCCATAGACTTTCAACAGAATTGACATAATGTTTTCGGTAGCTTACGTCAATCGAATACATTTTGACTTATCCATCATCATAATCGCTCAGATCATCAAATCGTTAGAATGGTATCGTGACTGACAGTCACGAGGCGGTTAGTCCAGAAATAAATAAGAGTATAATGCTGATGCACATTTTTGTTAGCCCCATCATGCAGTTCATGCATGATTTGACAGTGAAAATAAATTTCTTCCTTCATTTTTATAAGTTCCTTGTTCTTAAGAATTTTACAGAGGGGATGAGGAGCAGCGTCCCCATGTCTACTTGGTATGATAAAAAATATCTAACGAATTTCAATACTAAGATGTCTGTCATTCCTTAATGTTTCATTCTTTTTACCTATCGTGGTATAGTAATCTTATTCAATGTGCATCGTCTTCACATATAATTATATAATTGATGTATACAAGATATTGTGAAAACATTTTAAAAGAGTAACGGTGGAGTTTCTTGCCCATTCTTCTCCATACGAAAACTACCTTTTGGAAGGGGCGAATAGAATCAATTATTATTTTTCTGTAAATGTTGACGTTCAAAAGTGCCTTTTTTGTGCCTAATTGAAATAAATTATTTGACTTTTTTGACTTTGACTTTGACTTTGAATGTCACTTGGGTATACCTAATCGTTGAGGGTTCAAATATACAGAAAGAACATGATTGATAAATGATTTTGTTTCTGAAAGTAGGTTTGTACATGTCGATAATATTTACAAAACTAGATGAGGTCAGTGTTTCCTATCTGACTACAACCATAAGCATAATCAGCCTATAATGTTCTCACTGCCGGGACACAGTTCTGCTATTTCTGTGAGAGTGGGCCGTAATCCACCACGCGGGCCCAGTGCAGGATGGTAGATGTCACATGTCTTCGAATTTTTGGTTCTAGGACATGCCGGTTTCCTCTCGATGTTTTCCTTCATCGTTTTGAGAGCAGTGGTGACGAAATAATTTACAAAAAGTAAAGCGCCTGTCAGGGTCGAACCTATGGCCTACAACTGGGCCACCACTGCTCTACTCCGACTACCAGATTCACCATTATTAGATCATCCCTTGCTCAAGTTTATTACCAGTTTAGGCTGTAATTCATACAACTCATTTTTCTTTAGCTGATGGGCCAACGGTTAAAGCCCCGCCTCTCATGCACGGGTTGTGGGTTCATATCCGGGCAAGTACCAATGTGACTTTTTCAAGTCATATGTACTTTCTGAGTTATCTTGGATATTACTGACCTCGGTGAAGGAAAACATCGTGAGGAAACCTGGACTTATAGTTAATATAAGTCTGAAATCGCCAACCCGTCTTGAGCAAGCGTGGTGATCAATGCTCGTGCCTTCTCTTTATGAGAAGAGGCCTTTGCCTTGCAGTGGGACAGTAATAGGCTGGTACTATTATTATATATCAACAGTGAACTTTAACCTAATATTATCACATAGAAATGAGTCCGTTTTTAGGCTTGCAAGAGTGCAGTCATACAAATTTTCACAAAACTTTGAGCAACTCTCGCCATTTGTTAACATCAATGAACATTGACCTTTCAGTTATATTTTAATCAGAATATACGTCATATTACGTACATATATAATTAACATCAGTTCCATGTAATAGAACTGATATTTGGCCGTGTTATCCTTATTTACCTGAGCAGAAACATACGTACTGACTCAGATAAAGTTACCTGCGACGTATTATTTTCGTATTGATTATGCCCTGAATACGTCATCATTATTATCGACTTTGTATTATCAGCTTCAAATAATAATTAAAAAAAAACAACGGGTTGCACTCCAGGAGTGTCGGCAGAAGTGAAAACTTGAATATTAACGTTGTGCATTTTTGATATTTTGAAATGGTTAGGGAATAATTTTGCACGAATTGCTTTAATTATCAGTATAAAAGTACTATCATTTATGTGGTAAAATACAATATTCATTTATTGCGCTATCGTACACAAACATGAGAATCTTACGAATTTTCGATCAGGTCACGTGTCCTGACGCGAGTTTAACATTTTTTACCCATCACAAAAAAAGTGCACAACGCCGCTAAAGAAGTTTTCACTTCAAAAATCACTTTTTTTTTCTCATCTTATTCTTTGAGCTTATGAGATAAATAAAAGAAGAATGAGGTTTATAAGTTTGAAGTTTTAAAGTGTCGAGGTGTGAATCCGCGATAATTTAGATATTTACCTACTATTAAAACGAAATTGAGTACTTTTTCGAACTGTATGCGGTGATTTGAGTGAGGTTGGAAGTGGACTTCACAGAATGGCACTATTGCGCATAGCACTTCGAAATGATAGAAAAACTGGAATTTATTAATCAAACGGTTTTCTTAGGATGATTTTGATGATGATTAGCGTGATCGCTAGACGAGAAATTACAATGGAGACCTCACATAACATCTCTTGCGGAGCGGTTAAGCTCGGCCGCTTATGCTGTTAGAAAGATAAGACAGTTAACAGATGTAGACACCGCGCGTTTGGTCTATTTTAGCTACTTCTACAGCATTATGTCGTATGGCATTTTACTGTGGGGTCGGGCTGCTGACATTGAATCCATCATTATTTTGCAGAAGAGAGCTGTCAGAGTCATTTAGAATCTACGTCGCCGCGAATATCTCAGGGAAATGTTTAAAAAGATATGTATGTAAGAAAAAACCTACATGTTTTAAATAAAATAAAAGTGTTTTTAATAAAATAAGTGAGGGAGCTTCTCGCCCATTCTTCTCCATACGAAAAAGAATCAAAACATTTTTTTTTTAATTTTTGACATTTAATAGTGCTTTATAAGGACCATTTGAAATAAATGGTTTGACTGGACTTTGACTTATAGCACCAATGAAAAAACAAAAACTTCCAGATTTATTTTTAAATGTAAATTCATAAGTTCGCGTATAGTAGTCACGTCTGACAACCATGCTAAGATAAAGCCATTGCCACTGTGGCAAAAGATCATAATCTCCCAAATACATCATGGTACCTAGCGGTCAAATAATATTTTAAAATAATAGGAAATTGCAACTTGTCATTACGAGATTACCAAATAGGAACAATTTTTTAATGGCTTGTCAGTGGCATGCTATCGGAAAACCATAAATCAAAATCAAATAATTTTATTTCCAGATCATACAATTCAATTTGTTTGTAATTACATACACATCTTAAACACTAGTGTTATTACATAATAATATTTGGAAAATTTTGGTCATAAGTACTAGTAAAGTCAAAACTATCAATAACAATCTCAAAATCATAACTATATTGTCAAAATCATCATTAATAATGTCAAAATCATAACTATAATACAATAACCAAATATGCAATAATTAATTAAAATTTACTTCAAGGCACGATTTGAAGATAATACCCGTCTCCTGGTTCAGTGCCTGAGTATTAAAGTCAAAGTCAAAATCAAATAATTTTTTTTTATAAGGCACTTTTGTATGTACGTCAAAATTTGCAAAAAAATTGAATTGATTCTAGTCGCCCCTTCCAAAAGGTAGTTTTCGCATGGAGAAGAATGGGCAAGAAACTCCACCGTTACTTTTTTTAAATGCTTTACAATATTTTGTATAAGTAGGTACATTAGTTATATAATTATTAGACCTTCAACCCTATCAGCCACAGTGACAGTGAAGAGGTTGTTGGCGCTGCCCCGCATCACGAAAGCGACACGCTTTCGCATGATTGCCTAACATACCTGCCTCTGCAAACATCCCTGATGCGTTACAGTGTCGTGGCAACCCCAACAGCGCCCTGTATGCGAAGTTGTACTGGATACGTAAGGCGCTGTAAGCCCTTTGCGTGTAGTCGACGCATAGACTGCAGGTGTAAAAAGATTGGCAATATGCGAGACATAGAGTAATTTTTAGAAAGAAATAAAGAAAGATAGAAAATACATTTATTTAGTACAGACTAAAAGGCACAAAAGTAAAAAGAAATAAAAGTAAAAAGAAAGAAAACAAAATAAATAGTGTAAAGTGCGTTGTATGATACTAGCAGGAATGTGTGCCTCGCGGCTGCGCCAAATAGGCCCAGTTCAGCAAAAATGCCAGACAGCTAGTACCTGACACTGGTTTTCAACTGGATCTGAAGTGTGAGGTAAAGGATGTTTTACATAAAACGCGTTACATTAGGAGATTACCAAAACTGACAAAATCTTAATTCATCTATCCTGACCAAAAAGCGTTCTGATGGTATGAGATGATTTGTTCAATGATACACGCTTACCTAGAATTAACCTATTCACTCTCTTGAAAACTTCCTAGAACGATCGGGAAACCCAGAAACCGGCAAGGAGTCCCACTCCTTAGCAGTTCGCATAACAATGAACAACAACTTTAAAGCTTATCTGGTGTTGTGTCCCATACCATGACTGGTTTTCAAAGTAGAACCGCAAATCAGAACACCTGATGTGGTTTCAATGACGCCATAGAAGACCTAGAAAACATGCATACTCACTGTGCGGCGTGTTTTAAGATCAAACATGGACTTGGGCATTGTTATATTTTTGGTGAATCATACTTTTTAGAGCTAATAATAAAGGGTAAAATACTAAAAGTAAAAAGTGGAAAACACGCAAGGAAATTGTATATTATGACGATTCGTCATAATTATGCATTCTGCATTGTTTGCCGTCGAGCCCCAAGATATAGACTGTCTAGCTTGGGCTCACTGGCAAATAACATATTGTAACTAAGTTGTAAATAATATTTTATGCTACTCGAGTCGTCTCAACTTGGTGTTAACTTGTGATCCTGCTTACTGTATCACTTGAACATAAAAAAAAAATGATAATAATATATTATCTATTTCTATTTTATTCAAGTGAGAATTTTGTGTCGATACACATAGGAAAGATTGTTAATAAAGCGTATCAATTATATGGATTTGTAATGCGATCAACAGTCGATTTTAAAAAGCCTTCTTCTTATATTTGCTTGTATAAGTCTCTAGTACGCTCTCAGCTGGAGTATGCTGTATCCGTCTGGAGTCCATACTACAAAAAGTATGTTGAAATGATTGAGTGTGTTCAATATAAATTTCTGCGTACCATGCATTATAGATGTTATGGATATTATTTACCATACCAAGATTTGCTTGCAAAGTATAAGCTCACAACACTTGAAAATAGACGTAAGTACTTAGAAGCTATGAATTTATATAGTATTGTTAGAGATAAATTTGACAGCATTGATCTCTCCAACATGATATGTTATGCAGTTCCTAGGACAGTCCACAAGCGAAAGGTGCGCGCTGGCAGATTATTTTCAGTGGGTACTTGCAAGTCCAACTCTGGCCTGCGTTCGCCTGTTCGCAGAATGGTTGATTCCTACAATAGGACTTTTGAACATATAGACATTTTTGCGTGTGCTCCCTATATGTTCAAAAGTCTTATACTTAAAGAGCTTTCTTGAATGTTATTCTGTATTTTTTTTTTTTTTTTTTTTTTGTGTCATTTCTTGAGTATTATATTTATATATATTATATTTAATAAATTACATATTCTTTACATCGTGTATTATATACATCTTAGAATGAAAATGATTTTAATAAGTATAAGTACTAAAATAAAAATAAAATGTATTTGTGACCCTAGCGATTACTTTCACTGTATTGTATCCCATTATTAATCTGTGAACAGCGCTGTGGGCTGCAATATTGTATATGTGTTTTGTGTATTTCTTGTTCCTATGTTTTATAATTGTAGCTGTTTGTTGTTCCTCTTGAATAAAAATAAAAATACGAAATAGATCTTTATTTATATTTAAGGCAGTTTGAATTTTAGGTATTCTTTCAGAGATAGCTTTTGGTAGAAAGTTTTGCGTCAGGAAAACTTGCTTGATTTGCTTGCTATTTTGCTGTTTTGTTTAGTTTTGCAAAGGGCTGTTTCTGAAAACCGACGAAATAGCTGAACCAGGCTTGGCTTGACCAGGGTCATCACAAATGTGCCTAAATTCCAGGGGCGTTACCGAAGCCGGCATTGGAAAAGCTGCCGTGATGACAGCTCGTCGAAAAGAGAGAGATATATATCTATATCTCTCTCTTTTCGACGAGCTACGATATAGTACGATATAATATTTCGTATAGAGGCAGCAAAATTGCAACTACTTTTATACAATGTTGTGAGTAGTCAATTGTTATACATCACTCTTTGAAGTAGCTCATAACTGTGGTTAAAAAGTTATTAAGTACACAATAAAAATAAATTGATTGTTAAGTCTATGACATGTATTATATAATATATATATAATTCATCTGACAATTTTTATTTTTCCTTTGTCTTTTGTTGCAGTCAGTATTTTTTTTTTTAATGTAATAATTTTGTAATGTTATTTATTAGATTAACAATAATATAAATATTTGCACACCTTATTAGGTAATGATACAGAGTACTTTATATTTATTTGTATCATCTGTTTATACCTCCCTGTATTGAGTAAATAATAAAAATTATTTGATTTTTGAATATTGGGTGTGTACCCAGTGAAAATACGAATATTTTGCTCGTACAGGTAAGCCAGCTTTTTCTTCTTCCACTGTACACATATGAGATACACCTATACACATATGAGATACACACATACACATATGAGATACACACATATACATAAGGGTCCGTGTCTCGGAAAGCACGTTAAGCCGTTGGTCCCGGCTGTCATTCGCGGATCTTTGTCAGTCGTTACGGGTTTTCAGAAGCCCGAAAGTCTGACATGCCTGTCAGACTATAAGGTACCACTTTTAGGATACCCCTTGGTAAGACTGGTATCTTGCCGAGGGTTATCGTACTACCCAGTTACTGGGTTGTGGAGGTCAGATAAGCAGTCGCTCCATGTAACTTCCCGTTCTTCTCCATAGTTCTTGTCCGTTCTTCTCCATATTGATCTACGTTTTGGAATGGGCAACTAGCTTCAACTTTCTGACTAACTGACCGACTCTTTGACAGTTCAAAAGTGCCTGTAAATGGTTTAATTGAAATAAATGCTTTGAGTTTGAGTAACATACTGGTATTCAGCTGCAACCGGTTAGACTGGACGCCGACCCCAACATAGTTAGGAAAAGGCTGGGAAGATTGATTGACATATATATAGGACATCAATGCCTAGCAGTGACGCAGTGACACAGTACAGGTTTTAATAAAGTTCTAGTTAAATCTTATCTACCTCATTCCTAAAAAAACTGATGAAGATTTTTGAAATATATTAAGAGGGAACAGGGCTTGCGATTCTCCATACAACTGTATTTCCCTTTTTTTCTTCCTGAATAATGCATCTAAAGCAATAATTTTTTTCATAAAATCAAGATAGACACGTCCCTGTTATTTTCTATTTTTCAGAAACTTATTGATTATGAAAATATGACCCTGCAAAAATGACAAAAATGCCCCATTTTTACCGCCATGATTAGAGGACTACTAGACAAATTCGAAAAGTTTTTAACATAAAAGATAATGATAGGAACCTAGACAAGCTCTTTTTAAAAAAAAAAATATAAAAAATAATTGAATCGGCTCGGTTTTGGAGGAGAAAAAAGAGGAATACGAAACGTCGATCTCGTGTTTTTTTTTGTGATATAATCGGTCTGAGCTGCAGCTGTCCCTATCGCACTCTGCGGAGGCAGACCTGAGGTAAGACGACGGCAATCGTTTTTTCATATTCTTCGCAGGACCTGTTCGCTCATCACCAAACTGCAGTCGCAAAGTCCCAAACAGTTATAATAGTCAGTTTTGATTAAAAAAGGAAGAGGTCTGTTCCTATTCCACTTTTATTTGGGTTGGACCTTGGATCTCAAAGGGGCTTTGTGGATTATAAAAACTGGTCTAGATGCCAATGATTCGTTAAGTTATTTTTATTTCTGCTTGAGTATAGTTCTCGATGTTTTTGGTTGGTATATTGGCGTGTAATTTAAATTATGTTTTGTGTTGCGTAATGTAAATATCATTTTGCATACTATTATATAGATTCATTTTTATCTAACTGAACAGACAGCTGTGCTGCTGGGGAGTTTGTTGCGCCACTTCTTCCCAGCTAAAGCACTAGGAAGTGCTGAAGGGTGGGCGTTTTGGGGACTGTCTTATGTAATTTTGACGTTCAAAAAGTGCTGATTCTCAGCCTAGTTTGAATAAATGACTTTTGAATTTTGAATTTTGAATTAACTTTTATAGGTAGCTACAGTTCAGAAGGTATGTTTTTTAAAAGCTTGAATTTAATTTTACTTGTTTTAATTTAAGATGCTGTGATGTTGTTGTGTTGTTGATGTTCTATTACCCAGTAACTGGGTTGTGGAGGTCAGATAGGCAGTGGATCCATGTAAAATACTGGTATTCAGCTGCATGCTGCTAGACTGGAAGCCGACCCCAACAGAGAAAAAGGCTAGGCAGATGATGTGATATGTTAAGTTGGGATAGACTGGATGCAGAAGAATAAATTAATGTTGCAGAATGAAGGAGGATGCGGCAGAATTAGATGCTGTGGTAAAACTTGACACAGGCCTATATCCAGCAATGGACTGTAATAGGCTAAGTTAATATGGATTTTTGTAACCTAATTTTCGACAACTTCAAACTCAAACTCAACTCAAACTCAACTCAAACTCAACTCAAACTCAACTCAACTCAACTCAAACTCAACTCAAACTCAAAGCATTCAATTTCAATTCACAGGCACTTTTGAATTGTCAAGCGGTCAGTCAGTCAGAAATATGAAGCTAGTTGCCCATTCTAAAGCGTAGGTTCCTATGGAGAAGAACGGGCAAGAAACTCCACGGACACTATTTTAAATCATAATATTGTTACAAAACTTCTTTCTGTTGGCCTTTCAAATTGAAACTTACTACTATTATTAATTACAACGGTTATACACCAATAACTAAATAATTTCATAACTATTATATAGTTACAATTTCATCTGTATGTACAGCGTGTATCAGTAGGTACAGCGTTAATATAAAATAAAATTAAAAATTACATTTCGTTAGATTACAAATTATTGGGACATGCAATTATTTATATACAATGTCTTTCGCATTATTAATCGGTTCCTACATGTACAAGCGAATGCATTGTTGCGTAAGCTTGGAGTGACATGCAGAAATGTGTATTTGTAATTGATATCATAATGTTAGTACATTAGTTATGGCTACCTGCCAGGCGATGGGATTTATTTTCTCCGCTTGTCTTTTTAATTTGTTGTTTGGATTGGCGTAAAATGGCACTTAAAAAATACCATTAGCAGAGGGCTTTTTCGCTGGATATACTGCTATATAGCGCCCCGCGGTTTCACCCGCATAAGTCTCAATCCCGTGGGAATATCGGGGTAACAAGTACGAGTATCCTATATCCTAACCTAGGTCATGATCTACCCATGTGCCACATTTCATCTAAATCTGTTCAGCCGTTTTCCCGTGAAAGCGTAACAAACAAAAATACAAAAATCAAACCTTTTTTTTCTCTTTTTGATATTATTTTAGATAATCAAAGTAACTTTGTGTGTCTGTTTGTGTGACCGCTTAGATCTTCTCAACTACACAATGGTTTTTTGATGATGTTTTCACCAACAATTAGAGCATTTATTCCAGATGGTTTATGTGTATTAATACATTATTTATTACTTAGATATAGCTGAGAAATCTCTACTCACCCGTGCAAAGCAAGGGCGAGTCACTAGTTTCTTATAAAAACCTGTCAAAAATCAAAGTTTTTCAAACTATGACAAGTTTTAAAGACAAAAGATGACACAAGACCTGTTGCCTATTGTTTTGATTCTTAAACGCGCTACAGACACGTGCCATTAAACACGTCCACACAGTTCAAAGAAAATTAACGCGTTTGATTGATTCATATGTTCTAATTACAATTATAAAACAATGTTTTTAAAATGAAGCTTTGCTTCTTCAACACTTTTTCGTTAATACAACTGACAGCCATGAGGTTATTTCTGTCCATTTTCTCCATAGGAAATTACATAAATTAAAATTTAGAAAGAATAAATCAGTTTTAATTTTTTTTTTACTTTTAATCGTTGTATTCACGTCCCTAAAAATGATTTAATAAAAAAAAAGGATATGACTTTAATATAAAAAAAAATATACTCCAAGGAGTTCCAAAATCAAAATTTAAAATACCAGTCATCTTCAAATCATGTGCAACCCTAAGGGTGCTGCCAGACAGACAGTTATACTAACTATAGAAAACGATGTTACGTGACGTTATCAACATGATGCTCCAGTCCAAACTATTTTAAGTTCTAGGAAGATGCCAAACGTTGGGGAAGGTCATTGGGACTTTAAGAGTCACCTTTCGGGCAATGACCCGGTGACCTTCGACGACGGCACTGTAATAGGGAAGAAATCTGAGAAGTTTTTTGCGCGCTTGAATTGTTCTGTATCTGGATCTGGAAGGAGTTTTTTTTTTTTTGGATTCTCTTCTTGGTTTTAGATTATTAGAAGGGTTTTTGTTTTATGTTAGAATGGTTCTTTTTGAAGTTTGAGACCCTGTTCTAAGGGTACGTAGTTTATATTAAAGTCAAGTTTAAAAACTCTTTTGAAAAAATATGATCTGAGTCAAGTTTAAAAACTCTTTTGATGATGAAAAATGAACTTTCTTAGTATTTCCGATTCCATCGGTTTTAAAGACTTTTGTTACGAGGCGTTTTGAACTAATTGAATTATATTTTTATGTAGAAACAAACCAAGTTTTCTTTCTTACCTCCATCCATTAATTACTATTATTTGCCACTACTGTTTAAAAATCATGATGAAAGAAAACTATTCATACTATTTTTGTGTAGTAAATACAAAAATGACTTATTCAATCGCGGTGACTCTTACATCATAGTATTGTTCACAGTTGATGACTTGTATTGTACTATAGTAAATGACTTAGTGGTAGGTCTGTGAGTAACTATTTGTGACCTTTAAAGGACAGTTATCAGAATATAGGCATATTTGGCATGTGTTTTGTGAAACGCTCAAAGTTGTACATCAAGCTATACATTTCCAGTTTATGCTGACCTAGCATTGTATAGAATTTCCGTACAATGCGAGGTCAGCTTATACTAGAAATGTATAGTTTGATGTGTAGCCGTGTGTACGACTGAAGTAGCTACCACTGATTCACTAATAAGTCTAGATTCATTTTTGTTAAATAAAAAAAATAAAAAAATCGTACTACTCCTCGTGGCTAAGTAATAACAGCTGCAAGGGTCGATCCATCAGGTTAAGCTACGCTTGCCGGGGTTTGGTCTGTGGATGGGTGACCATCTTTACATACCGAGACTCCTCCATGCCTCAGAAAGCACGTTTAGCCTTGGTCGCGGCTGTCATTCGTGGATCTTTGACAGTCGTTACGGGTGGTCTCAGAATCCAGAAAGTTTGACAAACAATTTTACCAAGGGGTATTATATTGTATTACCCAGTTACTGGGTTGTGTGGGTCAGATAGGCAGTCGTTGCATATAAAATACTGGTATTTAGATGCATCCGGTTAGACTGGTTAGGCAGATTGATTGACTACTGATCATAACCTAACAATAGAATAACACGTTGTCGGACACTTAACGCCCCCAGATGAAATAACAATAAAACTTCAGTTATCTAGTTAGGACCCTTATAGTTTTGCTATGTCCGTCCGTCTGTCTGTCTTTCTGTCCGCGGCTTAGCTCAGAGCCTCTTGGTACTAGAAACCTGTAATTTGTCATGGCTATACATATTAATCACGCCGACAAAGTGGTATAATAAAATCATATACATTCCGTATGGGAGAACATGTGTTTCAACTACAATGCTAAGTTTTTGTTTTGTTTTGTTTTTTTTTAAAAAAACGTTGCCCCACACTAGGAATTTCTCCTGTGTCGTGGGTGCGTTTACAGACATTTAATTTTTTTTTTCATTTTATTTTTTTCATTTAGTTTGTTTTTGAGATAAATTCATCGCAACTACGGTTACCTTCATAGTGCGTGGTCCGACTTGCATTTGGCCAGTTTTTTTAGTCGGCATACAACATAGTAGTAATTTGACGTGCATGTATGAGAACATTCGACACAGACTCTAATGTTATAAATGAAACTGAAATTAATAATTAATTTATAATTGTCAATTACAACATTATTATAAATATTTTGTACGCCGAGTGAGGCAAAACATGTTGGACCGGTAAAATTATGTTTCCATCTGTATGTGCATGTTCATGTATCATGTTACACATGTTTGAACAAATAAATTTATCTTTATCTAATCTCAGTCGCAATCTGACAAACATAATTCTATTTTTGTTCAAACTTTTTTACAATTTTTTCAAATTAATATTGTAGCTTAAATGGATTTTGAACGTTTTTAATTTCGGGAAATGGGCCTTCTGATGTATGAACGTGGATGAAGCAAAAGGAGTATGTAGTTTTCCGTAGTTTCTGCCTACCATTAATGGTGTTAGTGCGATTGTATGTATTTAACGTACCTAGGTTTAGTTGGAAAAAATAAGAAGAGCCTATCCACTTGTCTTCTGTTGCTTTGTTTATCTGTAGGAAAAGATCATCTATACCTATACAAATAAATACAATTTGAAGTGTCTGTTTGTAACGTCAAAATAACAGCTTTTTGCTAAATGCATTGGAAAGAATATACGGTACTTATAACACAAAAACATGTTTTTATTTTTTTACCGTCTGTCTGTCTGCTTGTTCTGCTAATCTCCGAAATGGCTGGACTGTGTTTGACGGAACTTTCACTGGCAGAAAGGTGATGTCTTAATGTGATTTTATTTTAGAAAAAGTATTAGGTCCACGGTGGGAGAAGCCGCAGGTAGCTGGTACAAAAAATCAAGTTAAGTCAGAGCACAGAAGATTTCGTTTTGTAGGTTATCAGAATCCGTAGTTAACGTATAAAATCTTTACCATTCATAGTTTAGATGTCCTCATTATTAGCTTAGTCATAAAACAGATTAGTGCTCACAGAACCATTATTACGAAAATGATCAAATCATGTATGTCATTGTACTAATCGCAGAACGACAAACTTGTTCAAAATGACGTCATCAACAATGTTCATGTTATAAGATCGGGTCGCAGATAAATATGTTTTGGATGATTCTGATTTATATTTATGTTATTATTTAAGGCTCCTTGCACGGAAAAAACCCTTGTTCGTCAATAACTTGTCTAATTGTAAGAATGTTTGAAATACTTGAAACATTAAATCTGTGCAAGTATAAAATTACAGTTTTCGTGGTGCTAAACCATTCCTGTCGGTCGCAGCACCTGCTAATAGTTGCATCACTTTTGTGCTCTCGAAAATATGGTTTATTTCACCTTTGATTTACTTAATGAAGATATTGTATAAAAATAAAATAAAATTTTGATTTTATTTTAAGGATAGCTGAAGATTAATGTGTGATTTTTAAATTTATTGTTATGGATTGCTAAATAATAGGAAAAAATACATTACGGACAGAGATTAAAAAAAAAATACATGTTTTTTTCAACATTATTTTTCTGCTATATTTTGTATGGAAGTTAAAAAAAGTGGTTCAGCCACATGCAAGTAGACCATATAAAGATGTCGATGATATTTTTAAATGTTCAAAATCAAAAGTAGTTTCTTGTAAAAAAGTGATCAAACGTCAGTCACGCGTCATTTTTCGGAAAACTTGTTGCGAATATTTGTGACTTTCCATTAATACTTTACTTATTTGAAAAATCCCTTTCAGCCACATGCAAAACAAAGAAATCGACTTTTCAAATAACAAATAGTTTTGTTTAAATTCTTTTTCCCTTTCTCACAACTAAGGGTCAACATTAATCGTATGTTGTGGATCGTAACATGTTCTTTTATGTTGTTGGTTCAAATCAATAGAATTCAATGAAGTCTTTATTGCATAACATTATGTGTACAAGGTCTTAATAATAATGATAAGGTTCACATGGACCATTTCGGGCACAACAATTTAATAAAATATGAGTACTAGCATGATTCAAATAAAGTAAATAGGAATTATAATATTGTTATCATTAAAAAATCTAAATTAATTGTGATATAGGTACGTCTTCATAGCTCTAGAAATCATTAAATAATAAATAATCATAATTTTGTTAAATTCGTAGTTCGTGTACTCTTTTTTTTATCCTCTACGGGGAAGTTCTTGGCCTGCAAGTCACCTGATGGTAAGTGATGATCAGGCTGAAGGTGGAAGCGAGCTTCACCCGGAATCCCCTACTAAACAGGAATGGCTATCTTACCTCTGACTGCAGTAACACAACAATGCTGTTAACATTGTTATTATGGCGACAGACTCAAATAAGGTGGTGGTAGCGAGCCAGGCGGACTTAGAACAAGCCCTACCACTAACCAAACCAAGCAGAAAATAGATTTTCTGTAATTTCTGCCTACCACCATCTCTTTCAAAACTTCAAACCGCATTTTTTTTTCCTGAATGGTAATCACCCAAATTGAAACATAACCTTATTTTTTCCACCATTTACGTCATAAAAGTGTTCATCGCAAGCGCAGGTACAATACCGTTTGGTAATAAACTTTATCGCCACGATAAGTGGTGCCCAACGGGTTTGTAAGCTATAATTTATAGCATAACATTAGCTTGGCATAACTTTTAATTTGAGGGTGCATAGTTTACGTTCACGGCATGCGAGAACAAACTAACTGACGTCTGGTGTTATGAAGAGGGGTTTCAGAAGGTTTGGTTTGAGAGTCATTGAAAAATCGATACTTAAAGGACCTATTGATTTAGACACCTACGGTGATGGGGTTCTACCCGTTATCCTGAACAACATTGCTATTGAAACTGAGATTTACGAAAAATTATGTTTCATACCGAAGTTTTTTCTTCGAAAAACGAATACATGGGTGAGTTTAGGGAAAGATTTTTAACTTGTTCAAGTTCACTGTTCACTCTAGGTATATGCTCTTAAAATGAACATAGACAAGACAAAGGGAATGTCAAATGCAAATGTAACACCCACTCTCATGATGATCGGAGACGCTACATTTACTAATGTCAAACTGTCCAACTAGGTAGGTCCAACTTTGAGAAAGAGGTCAATCGTCGAATCCGACTCGGCCGGGCCGTGTTCGGGAAGCTACGTAATATCTTCTTGTCCCACATACCGCAGTGTCTCAAGACGAAAGTCTTTGACCAGTGCGTGTTGCCAGTGATGACCTATGGCACTGAAACGTGGTCGCTCACAATGGATCTTATCAGAAGGTTAAAAGTCACCCAAAGGGCAATGGAGAGGGCTATCCTTGGAGTTTCCCTACGTGATCGAATCAGAAGAGATCCGCAGGAGAACCAAGGTAACCGACATAGCCCGAAGAATTGCCAAACTTAAGTGGCAATGGGCACATTGATCGCAGAACAGAGGGCCGATGGGGCCGAAAGGTTCTGGAGTGGCGACCGCGTACCGGAAGACGTAGCATTGAAAGGCCTCCCACAAGATGGACCGATGACCTTGTAAAGGCCGCAGGAATCCGCTGGATGTGGGAGGCACAGAATCGGTCGAAGTGGCGGTGCTTGGGGGACAACGAAGTGATCCAATAACAATCCGCTTTTTTCCTTTTGAGGTACGGAACCCTAAAAAAAACTACGAACTTAGACTTCTGTTGTATCTGCCTTTTATGTAGCTGGCATGAAGGGCCAGACAATGGCCGGTCACCTTGTCGGTCGTTGATCGCTTGCATAATGTTTTTTTGTCCGTATTTCGACCCAATCTCGGGACAACGCCGCTTTATTGAATCATCTTGAGAGTTTCAAGGATGTTTTTGTTCTTAAGTGGTATGTATTTAAGAAGTTTATGTACTAAATAACGAGCATGGTAAATAGGTAGGTACGGACAGATAGTTGTTTTGGATTCTTTTTGTCTAGTTGGTAATTGCTATTTAGTCACTTATATATATACTTACTATAAAGCGAGCAATATTAGTATATATATATATATATATATTTGTGATCATGTTCTCGAAAACGGCTCTAACGATTTCGATGAAAGTTGCAATAAACGGGTTTACGGGGGCGTAAAATCGATCAAGCTAGGTCATATCTGGGAAAATTCGTTTTAAATACGGAGTATTTTCACGCGAGCAGAGCTCGATCGCCCACAGCTTAGAACAAGATGGCTGCCTTAGAATAGCATGACATGGCAGCATGGAATTTAATATGAACTATCCTATACTATTAAATGATCATTCTCTATTTTCACCACAGCAGAGCTCGGTCGACCAGGTACTAATATTTTAAATGCAAAAGTGAGTTTATTTGTTTGTTACACTCTCACGCTAAAACGGATGAACGGAATTGGATGAATTTTGGCACCTGAGTAGCCCACGACTTGAATTACGACATACAATACTTTTTATCCCGATATTCCAACGGGATCGAGGCTTACGTGGGTGAAACCGCGGGGCGCAGCTAGTAAGTAAATATAAATGATTTCAAACCGTACGTTGTAGTACCTAAGAGTGAATCTTCATACCTAAATTAATGTAAATAGTTATTTGTATTTATATCTTAATCCCTACATAGACAGGATATGGAAAGCACAGGACTGGTCGTTGTGGCAATGTTTGGAGGAGGGCTATAGCCAGGAGTGAACGTCTTTCGGCTGTATGATGAGGTGGTTCAATTTTACTGCTGAACTTTTGCCATTCATCCAAAGAACATCTCCTGCATTGTCAGTCCTTAAGTATAATCAGCACACAATGGGTAATGCGATCTTCTACAGTTCTTCTATGATTGATGAGTTACTACTGCGTGGCGTGGCTACCAGGGAGTGTTGCGGCACCTGGAATTTTGCGTACTTGACCAGTACGTGTGGAGGCGGCGACACCCGCCCCTGCTTGCTGTGCTTGCAGCCAGAACCAACCTACTGGCGAGGACTCCTCTCACTAGAGCCGTGCGTGTGGTGAACGAGGTTCACGAGAGGGTTGATGTATTGTGGTGCAACTTGAGTGAATTTGCAAAAGCTGCATTATATATAATATGTTATTTAGATGTAGGTTAAGATTTAGGATACAGTATGTAAGGCCACTCTATCGCATTGGATCGCAGATCTGTAATGGTAGATGTAGGTAAGATTTGCGTAAATAAATAAATAAATAACTCTTTACACCCGAATGTTACTTTCTCGTAAAACCCTTACCTAAACCAGAGAAGATGACTCTCAGTGTTTCCAGTATGTTGTTAAATAAGAACAGCCGCACGGGTCGATCGAAGGTTAAGCTACGCTTGCTGCAGTCGGTTCGTGGATGGGTGACCATTACATATCGAGACCCCTCCGTGCCTCGGAAAGCATAGATAGGCAGTCGCTCCATGTAAAATACTGGTATTCAGCTGCATTCGGTTAGACTGGAAGCCGTCCCTAACATAGTTTTTTTTTTCTAACTGAACAGACAGCTGTGCTGCTGGGGAGTTTGTTGCGCCACTTCTTCTTCCCAGCTAAAGCACTAGGAAGTGGTAAAGGGTAGGCGTTTTGGGGGACTTTCTTATGTAATTTTGACGTTCAAAAAGTGCTGATTCTCAGCCTAGTTAGAATAAATGACTTCAATTTAGAATTTTGAATTTAGGAAAAGGCTAGGCAGGCAATGTGTTGCTAGTAGCAGCTGGTAAACGTTGATGATGCCTTTTTCCTCCCTATGGCAGCACATAAAACCTACCTATTATGTTCCCTAACTCACCTTCTATTTTACGTACATGTAGAAACGTACCTACCTATTCCTTTGTTTGAGCCACACAGCTCTAGCTCAAAGGTAACCCATTTATTTCATAAACTAATTTTGTATTTTATTTTTTTAATCCCAGGAAAATTACATCTACAAGTTATAACTTGTGTCGCAATGTTGGTAATATACCTACTCTGGAACATAATTACTAACTCATTGTTAAATATAATATAATATTACCTAGGTAACAAAAATGACTAATAAGTAATAACAGAATAAATAACAATTATATTAATTTTATTTTTGAAGTTAATATCGAACGAGATGGCCCTTTAATAATTGTTTAAGGAATTTTGTGGTTTTAACAGGAAATTGTCTGGGCATCATATTGTTGAAATGGATTCATTGGCGCCGCAATGCCTTATAAGGTTTATCTCAATTATTCATTCCTCGACGACAGAATATGAACGCATGCTGGGCAGTCCCGCTACCAAACTTCCAGACTGGCTAATCGTTGGTATGTGCTAGAGTGAAGGAGTTGATAGGTAGGTAATAGGTCACTGCTAAATACAGTGACACGCAATATAAAAAAACCACTAAATCATCATAAAATATTTCCGAAACCACGCAAGACAGTTTCTTAAAGTAAAAGCAACATTCATGTGTATTTAATAGCGCATAAAAAAAAAACTGTTTTCAAGATTTTTTTAGTTCATGCAGCTAACTTGGTTAATGAGATATTCAGATTTGTTTGGCACTTTACAAAGTGGCTTTTTTATATTGCTCGTCAATGCATATGCTGCCTTCTGATCGCTCTTGAAGTTAATAAAACATTATATGGAGGAGCCAAAATGCATTCAGAAGAAAGCTATTTTTCAAGACATCGCCAAGCGGCTGTCCAACTCTTCACGTGCCCAGAGGGCTGGCCTATTCTTTGGCCAAAGAATCAGCATTGCCATACAACGTGGCAATGCTGCCAGCCTTTTGGGCACTTTTCCTGTTGACAGCGATGCGGACGAATTTTTTGATGATGGATTTGATTTGATGATGAGTACTTTTTTTTTTCAAAGTAAGGTTTTAAAATTAAAAATAATTTTATAATTTTGCTCATAAATCATGGTACTTACTATCATAAAAGCACTTTTGTAGTGATGATACATTTCCTAGAAGCTACTAAACACCATTTATTGTTTTAAAATAGGTACCCATTTTACTTTAATTGCCTATTTATCACAAATTTTGGTATTTTTTCCAAAAAACACTCAAATATTCATAACTTTTAAGGAGATCAAGTGAGTGCTCTGCCACAAAGATATTTTTTACTGCAAATAACCCCAACTATCGCCCTGTTTCGTTTGATCCACGATTTTTTGCCCACCCTGTATATTATTACTATTATTTTAAGTCTGTTAGTTTTAAAATGTAAATAAAGTAATGTTAGCACGACGAAAGCTATTAAACAACAAAGACAATATTATCAATTTAATTTTGAACTAACAATTATTATTTTCCGTACGTTAAGAATTATTAATTTATGATATCTTCACTTTTTCCGGCAGAAAGCACTGTCGATGTCGACCAGTGGAAACGTCCACGATTTACGAGTTGTACTTGTAGGTCGTAGGTCCGAACCTAGGCAGGCACTACGTAATCGTACACAGACTTTGTGTTGCAACAGTACTTTGTGTTAATTATTTAATCACCACTGTTCTCAAAACGGTGAAGGAAAACATCGTGACGCATGTCCTAGAACCAAAATATTCGAAGATAATATGTAACATCAACCGACCAGCACTGGGCCCGCGTGGTAGATTAGGCTTGGCCCACTCCCTCTCACAGAGAGGACGAGGCCTGTATCCCAGCAGTGAGGACATTATAGGCAGATTATGTACTATCGATCAGTTGATGTAGATATGGTGACGCTTGGGGAGGTTTATGTCCAGCAGTGGACTTCTTTCGGCTGAAATGTAAGTAAGTAAGTAAGTAATAATTTATTTACCAAAACTTTACCTAGGTAAACATCAATGATAATGATGCTACGAATTAAAGATTGTCTGCTATTTTTTGGACATTGCTTTTATGTTTTTCAAGTGATTGAATGGCTGTTGTAATTCAGTCAACCAATTAACTTGAGATTTCAAAGTGTGTTAGTTAATTTTTATTGATCAGCTTAACCAAAATGGTGTGAATACAATAGGCTTCTTTGATATAAAAAGTGTCTTCGTACAAACATAAAACATGCATTTATATGAAAAGAAGACGGTTATTATTCAGTGTTATAAACAACTATTTATAGTATGAATAAACATGGCTGGTGCCTAGGGATGGACAAAATCTAATAAATAATTGAAAAATATTATTATTAATTTCAACTCTTTATAAGTGGCTTTTGTGAACATGATAATTATTCAGATTTGTTGCAGCTGTAATAGCAATCACGTCATTTCGTTTAAAATACGTTTTTATTTTTATTAATTTATTTATCTTCTTATAGAATCTTTTCTATTTGGTGAATGTGAGAACGCTGTAGGCTTAGTGGACTGTAGATTTGGTGACCATCATTATTCTGTTAAGTACTGGTACTTGTTGAAAGACCTACACTGTCCTCCCATACCTAGTAACACTGTTATTTGAAAATATTGTAAAAGCTAATTATTTTTAATACAGTAACCGTGGAGTTTCTTGCCGGCTCTTCTCCATAGGAAACAACCAATTGGAACCGTGCACCTAGCTTCTGACGTTTCATAAGTACCCATGTAGGTTTATGTGAAATAAAATATTTTGAATTTGTATTTGAAAAATAGTACTTTTTTGTATTTTCTTCGACTTTGCTTACAAATATTGTAATATTCTGTTATCATTTTGGATAGGCATATTGTTCTCGGTGTATTGAGTGTAGACCAGGAGATTTAATCAATTTCTGGAGGGAGGTGGGCTGGTTGGAATAACCACCGATGGCCGCCATGGCTCACGCACAATGATCTTCCCGAGGACCTGAGGGACTAAGTGCGGAAACCAAACCCTATAACATAGGTCTATTGTATATTGACCATGGTGACTATCGTAATTGTTCCAGTTTTTCTTTGAAATGTGAAGAAAATCTTGCCATTTTTATAATTGTATTTGATCATTCAATTTGTACCAAATATATATTAATAATATGAAAAAAGAATTACATAAAATAACATCACGCCTGTAAGCCTCGAAGGGTTAGGCAGAGCTGTACCTATATAGTATACCCACATTCCGCCAGGTATGTTTAAGTCTCATATAATAAGGGGCGAGCCTATTGCCATCAATCAAGACTGCACTTGAGAAATTCTTGACGGAAAAACCAAATAACACTTTGCAAGACCTGGGAATCGAACCTAGGACCTCACGCTCGGCAGTAGAGCTTGCGACAACTAGACCAACGATACAGATTTCATTTTTTGTTTTATTTTTATTGTTTCTTATAATCTACTTGTTTGCATTCTGATCATGGTAATTATTCATATTATTGAAGAAATCATTAAAAAAATATAAAATTATTAAATAAATATTTCAAGTTTAAAAAAAAAGTGATATTTTAATTTTTTGAATAAAATATCAATTGATATAAATGAACCAACCCTGCTGGTGTCCATCTGATGACCTTGGAAGGGTCCACCGCAGCCAGGGTCACCTTCGGGCGAACGACCGCTTACGTAACCTATTGCATCACTGCGCAGAAATGCATGCTGTGATTCAAAGGTTAGGGCTGTGCTGGGTATTATGTATTTAAATTAATATCGAAAAAAAAACTTTTATTTTACCTAATAGGTTGTCAACCCCGGCCCGTGGAGGGGCCTGTGGCTAAGTAATAACAGCCACATGGGTCGATCGATCAGGTTAAGCTACGCTTGCCGCGGTCGGTCAGTGGATGGGTACCTAAAGATGATCCTTTACATACCGAGACTCCTCCGTGCCTCGGAAAGTACGTTAAGCCGTTGGTCCCAACTGTCATTCTTGGATCTTTGACGGTCGTAACGGGTCGTCAGAAGCCCAAAAGTCTGACAGCCAGTCTTATCAAGGGGTATCGTATTACCCAGTAGCTGGGTTGTGGAGGTTAGATAGGCAGTCGCTCCATGTAAAATACTGGTATTCGGCTGCATCTGGTTAGACTGGAAGCTGACCTCAACATAGATGGGAAAAGAAAACTATTTGCTTAAAAGGATTCTCCCCATTGTAACTAGAATAAGTTGTGCAATATGAAGCAATAAACATTTTTTTTTATTTTTTTTTTAATGATAATGAGCTTGTTAACAAATAATAGTTTGAACCCAAGCAATTTTTGTTCTTGGAACTATAAAAGACAGCCTATGAAAAATCTCCAATCCATCACTTTCTCACCATTTTGGGTATAAAATAATAAAATAAATTGTACTTATAGAAAAATGTTGATTATACTTATTGTTGATTACCTTCAAGAAGTCAACATCATTTTACTTCTTTTTATCTTCAGAAACTTCGTGATCTGCTTATCATGAAACTTCAGATAATTGCTGTAATTTAACTTTCTAGCTAATAAGGTATTTTACTTTCTTTCTAAGAAAACTTTAATCAGCACGTTTGACAGACATTCGGCTTTTATTAGCAAACTTGAGGTCGGTCTTCCTGATGTAGGTATCAATCCCATTTTTCAAAACCACGTATTAAACTATGCTCAAAATACTGTCATTGGTAGGATATTAAGACTTTGTACTCATAATTATGATTATGTCTTATCTGTATCTATTTTTCTGTGTGTACATAATTATATAATAAAAAATAATAAAAAAATAAGAAATTTTAACAAGAAATTCTCTCATCTTGATATATTTAACACCAAAAAAGGTGTATTCAGGAAACTTTTAGTGACTTCAGTATGCGACGAATTAACTAATAATTCTAAATAGAACTGAATTAAGTAATCCGTGACCATACACCATTACAACTCCTCACACACACACTCTTACACACCCACCCACACTGCACCCTTGGATATGCTGAGGAGGTGCTAGCATGGCATCCTGTTTGTTTCTGATGCATGTATAGTCATAAAATTGTAAATCTGTAATTGGCTGTAAGATTAGTTCATTTATCCTAAGTGAAATTGTTCAAGAGCTTTGGGTTCTGTAAATAAATAAATAAATAAATAATTTAATTATTTATTTAAAACACAATTATAACACCCTTACAGCCTACATCCAAAGCGATGTTATATTATGTCACAATGTCTGCACAATATTACAAATATACCTGTAAGCAAAATTACAGGGAACAAAAGAAATTACAATATACATGACAACGTTTATAATATCCGAACTCTTTCAATTATTATTATTAGGACGGGATAACCCACTTTATGCTAGTACACAAATAGTTCAGGATACTTTAATCAGTCAGAAGTTTATTATCGACACTTAGTGCCAGCCCTACTGCTGATATAAAAAGTGGACCAATCACAGTTGAGTACAAAATTACGCACGTAATTTTATTTGTCTGTTGGTCTGATACAATATATTTATACGTCTTTGTAATGTTTGATGGACAAAGAACTTTTGCTTTTTGGCCTGTTCAAAATTGTCTAGTTTTTTTTTTACCTAGATTTTCTTCAAAGAATCGCCTAAGGAAGCACCAACATAATTATTTTTGCCATCAAGCAGCATTGCATTGTTCTGATTTTAAAATTGTGATTTTTTCTGCACTTGTGACTTATCTTACAATCGATTGGTCATTCTTTCACACTAGACTTCAAAAGCAATCACCATCTGGAAAAGGAAAACTTATTTAGAGCCTTTTATACCAGAATCTGCCAGATAAGTTAAGCAGAAGTCGTCCGGAGTAACCCAAAATGTGAGATGAATTGCGTGCATTAAAGAATGACGTCTGTCGTGCGACAGTAACTGGGTTGTGGAAGTCAAATAAGCAGTCACTCCATGTAAAATTAGGTATAGTAGGTATTGGTATTTAGCTGCATTTGGTAAAACTGAAAGTCGACCCCAACATAGCTTTGAAAAACCTAGGCAGATGATAATGAATGAAACTGGGGGATTTTTTCCATTGCCAGAATTTTCTTCACAATTCTTAAATAAAAGCTATTACACATCATTAGCAATTAAACTATTGTCTACATTTTTTTTTAATTTATCCTTTCACAGGTCTGCTAGAAGAAATTTCTAAAGAAATAATAATATAATAATCAAAATTATAATTATGTCGTATCTTTATGTATTTTACTATGTGTACATAAATAATAAAATATATAAATAAAAACTGCCTTAAGGGGGATGCACCAGGGTAGCCCGCGAAATTCAAATTTAGCTTTTTGCTATTTGCAGGTCAGTGTCAGGTTGTATGTTGATTAAAATATGGTTCGCGACCGTAACAAATATGGCCTTTAATAATTATTTTAATTACAATCAGTAATACAAGTTATGTACTCCTAGTTAATAGCGTTGTAGATTTTATTTACACACACGTATTTACATGATTTAAAAACTAACAGACTTATAATATTAATAATATATACAAGTATATAAAAAACGAGGGGGGGGGGGATAATCATAGGGCATCAAAAAATTCGTCCGCATCGCTGTCAACAGGAAAAGTGCCCAAAAGGCTGGCAGCGTTGCCACGTTGTATGGCAATGGTGATTCTTTGTCCAAAGAATAGGGCAGCCCTCTGTTCACGTGACTCCCTAAGTCAGCATAATCCTCAAATGTCATGATTTCATGAAGTAGTCACTCAATAGGATTACATGAACTTAGAGAGTTTTATTGATCATTTTTATGATTATAATACTATAAATAAACATATGATACGGTCGCGAATCATAATATTTACAACTTGATACTGACCTACAAATTCCAAAAAAATGTAAGTAAATTTGAATTTCGCGGGTTACCTTGACGCTTTCGCCTTAACAATTGTACTGGTTCAATGTCAAATGTCCAATGTTAAAGATGGCGTCACCAGCGTACATTACTCACTTATTAATATTTACTACCTTTCATTTTACATTGGATGACGCTATGAGTTAAATTCGCTAACCGCGTTTGAACCGACAACCTTGCTTGTTCAATGATCCTTGTTACTCAGAAGAAATACACATTGTAATCTTTAAAGTATAGTGTATGATTCTGTCGGTGTAATGTATTAATTCCGGCATTCATGGGGTGTATATAGCCTTCAAGTAAATGTGGGTATGTACATCCAGGCAATAGTTATGCTGATATTTTTTAGAGAAGACTGACATTCCTGCGGTCTATTTTGTAGAAATAATTGTGAGATTTTTTATACAATAGATCGGCTGATGTACTTCTTAGCAACCTGTAAGCAGTAGGTACTGTGTATGTTTGTCTTATATTTTTTATTAATGGTTTTCTATGGGCCTGTGTCGCCTGAAATAAATGGTATTATTTCATTTATTATTTTTGTTTTTTTTTCTACCAAGAAGGTTTGCTCTGATACTGGCTTGAAGACTACCGTAGAAAATTACGACATAATTATGACTTAACCTCTTGGTGTTGAAAACTGAAACCAATAGGGATATTGACCGGGGAAAAAAAATCTGTTTAGTCAGTCAGTCAGATAATAAAAAAATATTAGACACGTATTTTTTGCTTTTTCATGTTAATACAAAATAGTTTAGATAAAAAACATTAAATTTGGGGAGTGGGGGCTTGCTACGTCACAAATCTGTATAAAATCTACCGGGTAGTGACGTCATGCCACATTTTAACTCAATGTATCGCCGTAATCATTTGATTACGTAAATAAATAAAAAAATACTTGTCCTAAATATTTTTTAATAATCTTCCTGGCAGACAAAAAAAAATTGTCAACATCCCTATTACATGAAAAAGTTATACGCAACGTGACCAAAACGTATCAAACTAATCGAAAATTTCCATTCACAACACAATCATTCATTCACTAAAATTTTCCCTTTTCTGAAGGAAAATTACAAAGCCAAATAGTAGTACAAAAGCCACTAAAGGGTAAACATCCGTGTTTAGTATCACCTCTAGTAATATTATGCTTAATTTGAGAAAACAAGATCAAAAGATGAAAGCCCATTAAACACCATGTCGTAAATTACAATCGCAATGTTTTCCAACCTTTGTTACGATGCAATTCCTTCATTTTTCAATACGAAATTCATGAAAAACGCAAGACTAAAAACGGTGCTTTTCAATCCTTATCGATACCGACAATTTTGCATTCCTTTTATTTCATAACAACCAGAGTAAAATGCCCCTCGAACAAAAGATTTACTTTTGAATTTCGAAAGGATTTTGACGTTTCTCGGCGGCCATTTTGTACTGGTCGGTTGTAAAATTATTGATTAAAAATAGTTGAATCGGTGACTATGTTTACATGGCACAGTTTTAGTACATAGGTTGTAAGGCTAACGTACTTTTGACGTGAATACGTCTGTTCGCTTGGAGTACTGTGTTAAGTTCCATATTTATAAACGTCAAAAACATGTAAGATTTCAATCGCTACTAACTACAAGAATTTGAATGGTAGAGTAGTGATTGAGCGTGCAAAAGAGAGGTTATAACAATTTTGAGGCAGGATATAATTTGCCTATGACGTCACATAGTGAGGGCAGGAGCATGCGCGCGACCCTCTATTTTTCACTATGTGTCGAAATTCCAATTAGTATAGTACAAAAAAGTGTTCAGCTAGAATGGCGATTCTACTGCCGTTCGCAATAGTTGACAAAGTAAAGAGATAACAAAAATATTTCGTAAAATAGGGGTAAAAATGCATATGAAGTTGACAAAAGCAAAATAATTTTATACATAGACTCATATCGCCCGGAAATAAAATTTGTTGCACAAACACGGCATCTGCTCAGAACTGTAAAATATCGATTAAACTTGCATCATTAGGAATGCAATGAACATTATTTTTTGTAATTTATTGTAAATATTAAATAACATCGTTAAAGAAATTTGTTATTATTTCACCACACGTTTTCACGAAACTCTGCGGCGCGGGCTCGGATTGCGCCTCTCAATTTTTTGCACACGAGATGTGATCTTAGTGTGTTGTTGTGAAACGTGCTGTTTCCGGTTGTGAAATAAGCATAGTTTTTCTTTAAGTTGGTATGATTAGACTTAATACTAGAAGAGCATTGAGGGATCAAAAAGGTTGGCAGAATCGTCCGGTCCAGAAAAAGATAATGATTACTATCAATGTTTTTGTTAAAGTTGGAGATTCGACTATGGTGAAGCAGTTACGAAAACAAATATCATAATAATCTTTTTTAGGGTTCCGTTCCCAAAGAGCGCCAACGGGATCCTATTACTAAGTCTCCGCTGTCCGTCTGCCTACATCTCATGAACCGTAATAGGTAGACAATTTAAATTTTCACTGATTTGTATTTCTATTGCCGCTATAAAACAAATAAAAAAAAATGAAAATTAAAAAGGGCTCCCACCATATAAGAAACGTCGTCGGCTTTTTTGTTTGACCTTAACAATCGCTGTATCTCTTGAATCGTAAAATGTGGACACATGTAACGATGGTAGGGAACCCTTCGTCTGCGAGTCCGAATCGCACTTAGCCAGTTTTTACTAGTAGATAAGCGATTGTAGTAGAGTTCTTATGTCATTAATGCTGAAATGAACCTTTTTGACGCAGCCGTGAGGCACACTATTATCGCTTTATAATTATTTTCACTTTTTTATTTTTATTTTTGTAATGTGTTTCACGAACTGTGTTCAAATAAATATTATTCTTTCTTTCTTTCTTTTCTTTCTTTCTTTATAACAGGTAACAAGTAACCCAAAGGGACGGCCAAACGTAATTTAAAGTGGTAACCAAAATGAACATTGAAAAGTCTCATGTGATGTAACATTTCCACCACCTTTCGCAATAGAGACGCAGCTTGGAGACAGAAAAAAAACTTTAAAAAAAAAACAAAAAACACTCAAAAGTGAAAAACTTTAATTTCGGAAGTCGGTGGCAAAAAATGAAAATACAGAACAAAAGACACTTTTTTTTGGAATTTGTGCTATTTTTTTTTGTAAATAGTTTTTATTTTCACTTTTTAGTTGTGATACCTACCTCAAGCAAATTCGAATACCACTACCTACTATATGTAAATAACAGTGACAGGACCTATTATAAATCCTATCACAGTGGGAAAAATACGTATTAATGAAGCTAATTCAAAAACGACTCAAACTCAAACTCAAAACTCAAAGCATTTATTTCAATTAAACCATTTACAGGCACTTTTGAATTGTCAAGAAGTCGGTCAGTCAGAAATATGAAGCTAGTTGCCCATTCCAAAGCGTAGTAGGTACCTATGGAGAAGAACGGGCAAGAAACTCCACGGACACTCTTTTAAATAAAAAAAATTGTTACAAAATATTGGTTACACCATTAATGTTGAAATTATACATTTGTGAGGACAATGTAGAAAGACGTGCACGTTAAAAGCATCCGTAATAAAAATATAAAAACAAAGAACAATTCAAAAATTAAAATATTAAAATAAGCCATGGCAGCTAAGAGATGACCAGTCTCTACTGACGGCGCCCGTTCACGAACATGACGCATGGATTAGCACCATTCAGCTCAACCATTTTGAAGGGAGCTAAATGATCCAACACACGCGCCACCGCCAGCGAGACATTAGAGTGAGCATGACATAATCTCAGCCGCCAGGGCACATTCAAGTCAATGAAAGACATACCCAGTACCTAAATGGTAGCTTTATAGTCCCAGACCCAAGCAAAGTTAATAAAATTTATATGGGACCACCTCTGAAGTATGAACTACCAAAGAAAAAAAGAATCATCGCGTAAAAACAAAAACAAAAAAAAAATTGTTCAATTGAGAATCTCCTCCTTTTTGAAGTCGGTTAAAAAGATACAGTGTTAGTTCTTTCCCGGACGAGTTCATCCACGAACCAAGTTTGATTCACCCAAATTATTATTAATTATTTTATCCAAGGGGTCTCCGGCTCAGCATTACACCAAGCTGATATCATCCCACCATGTAAAACCAGTAAATGAAAACCAGAACCATGTCTTTCTAAAGTAACTCCTTTGTTAAAACGTCTGATGATTAACATCTCAGCTTATAACAAAAATAGTCTTGAGATTTTCCTTTCCACACATTTGCAAACATTATGCTCGTCACATGCCTCTGTGTGCGTGTGTCGACCACTTTATCTTGAGACCCCCTCCCTCTTGTGTCTTGGAAATTTGAGGGGATGAAACAAATTCAATGGAACTGCAGAGGTCTTGGTAAAATGGTGGACGGTTTAGGTTGCAGTGTTTGATGTGTAGAGCCTAAAGGGTGTGGTTGTTTTACGCGTTTTGGTGTCTGCGAGTTTGATTGCGAATGTTTGCATTTTCATGATAAAATATGGTTTCACTAAATAATCTTTAGGTAAATAAGTTACTAACCTTTTTTCAAGTTGATTCTATTAAGTGGCCAAAGCTAAGAATCGGCGGCAGTTTGCACACTAATAAACCTATATTATGTGAACAATATGTTTAGAAAAATTGTTTATTACAAAAATGAATATTATTGTGTAATCGCTTGTTGAATCATAGATATTTTTGCAGTAGCATAATTTTAAAATAATTTATTAAGTCATCAGTTTATCTACGTTTGGCGATCCACCATCTGATAACAAATATCGATTCATAAAAGTCATTACAAAGGTCAATCAAAAATAGGTATGTGTATTATTTATGACAACATTTTTCCTATACTCAAATCACATTGTCATCATTCAATAAATTCCCGTGTTCCTATGTCCTATGGATTGTTTAATTAAACCATCGCCATACTTTATTTTGACACAACTCGACTCAACATTATAGTTTCGATGAAATATCATATTTTTTTAGACACAAAAAACTAAAAATAAATACAACCACACACGAATATTCCAGACGATCCAAACAAAAAGTGCATTCAACTTCCCAGCCGCATACAACAATCGCGACCCTAACGTTCGCACACGAACGCACGCGCGAGTGTGCACGCTCGACCTTGAGCGACCGGGGTCGCTGCCCAGCCGCCAAGGGCGATGCAGTGCGATGTTTATGTAACGCACCATTCTTACACCGTTAGGCTGGTTTAGTTTGTTAGGCGTAAGTGAAATTGCGACTTTATTGTGATTTTTGATAATAATATTATATTATGCGTATTTATATTGTTTTAATTAGGTGGGTGTATTAAGTTTGACAATTGTATTTCTATAATAATCTATGATTTTTTAGTGACCTATGTACGGCTGCCTATGTGATAATCTGTATTAATGGTTGTTAGATTTATATCTTATGTGTTTGAAGCTGATTGCCCAAACGAAACATTACAAATTACATAGTAGACCTTATCTAACGCACTATTGGATGCCACAGTGTAGGTGAGTCTCCTATAGGCACTTTCATGTTTTGATTATTACGACCTTTTCTTTGAAAAAGTATCACCTTTTATTTAAATATTGTTTTATACAATCATTGACTACTACGCACCAGACTTGGCTATTTCTAGCTACAATAGTAGAGAGTCCATGTTTTTCTATTACATTAAAGACATCAGAATTATTATTTATTTCTGATTCTGATCGCATTCTTTGATAAAATCATTGTTTTAATTTCAAAGCAATTAGTAAATTCTATTTATAGTGTTGTGTTGTTTTTTGTAGTGTTGTCTATAATAAAGGAGCCGTTGAAAAACTGAATAAGGAAAATTTTAAATACGTATACAAAAATGAAAAATATAAGTTATTTCATTAGCAACGGTAGTAAATTTACCTAATTGTACAGAGGTAACAAACAGAAAATTTTGGTTTTAAACCGAGATCTGTAGATTTATAATTGATTTTCATGTTAATTACGAGGTAATTTTGTAGCCTTCATTATTTTTCATATCCAATTAAAACTTACACAAATAAATCTTTATTAGTAGGCATGCGCTTCGAAATTATTATTTCCGCACAATTACAAAACGATGTCATTTATCTCATTCTATTTTTCAAAACAATCCAGGTATACCTACCAATTAATTCTTTGGTGCGTCATTCATACAAAAGAAACATCGTCACGAAACCCGAACCTTCCCGATTAACCCCGATTTTTTCCGAAGATGTCATAAAATAAGTCCGTTATCTCACCCCCCCGTCCCTCTCATTTCTTTGGCAACGCTCAGGAGCATGCGTACACTTTGTTTATAGTCACAAACTGTTGAATATTTATTTTGTTAAGTATGTCGAGTTTTATCGCACATTCCATTGGTATTATTGTGCATTTCGATTATTAATAGTAGGTAAATATTTTTCACACAAGGATAAAAAATTAATAAAATTGCAATGTCAAATAAAAACATTGTAAATCACGTGACACCTATGTACCAAAATATTACCTCATCAAAACCATTACCAATGAATTTGCTATATTTGTCATCTTTTTTGAATGACTGTGGTTTACTGGTTTTTAGTCATTTTATTAACCTATATTTTATTGTTACCAATATTTATTTAAAGAAATTATATACCTTGAAGTAGGTAGGTAATATTATGTAACATTGTTTTTTTTTTAGCTAGCCTATGTTGTCCCACTGCTGGGCAAAGGTCTCCCCAATACTTATCCAGTTTTCCTTACGTTGTGCCTTCTCCAGCCAATCGGTCAGGAACGAGTAAAAATCGTTTCGCCAGTGTTTTTCAGGCCTGCCCCGGTGTTGACGCCTTTGAACACATAAAAAATCATTTCAGCATCGATGGACGATCATCATTATCATCTTCATCCTACAGCAGTCCACTGCTGGACATAGACCTCTCCAATTGCACGTCATTTAGCTCGATTCTCGGCAACTCTCATCCAGGTCCTACAAGCCACCCTGCGAAGATCGTCGCTCCACTGGCGATGGACGATCAAAGAGCGTTATTGCTAAGCAAATTTCAATGAAACTCTTTTTCCCACATAGCAGGCGCATGTCACCTTTTTGAACTCTGATTTTCATTCAAAATATTGACAGTAACGTAGACAGAAAAAAAAGAGGACAAAATAAAAATAAAATACTAGATTTTATGCTTAATATGTTTATTCCTTGATAGTTGATACATTTGAAAAAAAAAAAAAAAAAACTATTCTACGTACAAAAATTAGTCCTTTTGGAATATTATGGCATAAAGTACAGACAGTTAAAAAATATCAAATTTATTTAAAACTAATTCAAATCAGTAAAATACTTCTAAAACACACGGCACACAACGGGTTCCGTACCACAGTACAATATTATAACACACGTGAATAATACACGTTTCTTGTAGGTATGGTTTTTTGAGACCCCCTTTAATCTTTTACTTTATCTTATTTTTATTATTAACTAGCTATTGCCCGCGACTTCGTCTGCGATCTAGCCTATGTCCTTCTCCAGGGCATGGTCTACCCATGTGCCAAATTTCATCCAAATCCGTTCAGCCGTTTTAGCGTGAAAGCTTAACAAACAAACATACTCACTTGCATTTATAATATTATTATACTAACTGCGGCCCGCGGTTTTACCCGCGTAAGTCCCGATCCCGTGAGATTATCGGGATAAAAAGTATCATATGTCCTATTCCAGGTCATGGTCTATCCATGTGCCAAATTTCATCCAAATCCGTGCAGCCGTTTTAGCGTGAAAGCGTAACAAACGAACAAACTCACTTTCGCATTAATAATGTTAGTTAGGATTGTTGTTATAGTGGCCATAGTAGTACACACTGTAAATTTGAAGTGTCTTCCTCTTACGGTTCAAAAGATACAGCTTTGTGACAAACGGACGGGTGGACAGCGGAGCTTAGTAATAAGGTCCCGTTGGCAGCTTTTGGGTACGGAACCCTAAAACCAGCTGTGGGAACAACCTATTACATAGTTCAAGTAAAACTCACTTCTTTGCACATATTGTCCAGTCCTTTATTTTTAATTGCGGGTATCACCTGGCATGTGGTGGGTACCGTTACACCGCATAATCTGTGGTACTACCACTTATATATCACGATTATTTGACGTGATGTTAATTAAATATCATCATGCCTGGAGCCACTGAAGGGGTAGATAGAGATGTTGATGTTGTTAGATGTCAACAACTGAAGGGGTCCGATAGAATTGATGCCTGCCGGGATTGCGGGAAAGTCCGAAAGGGATACCGTGTCCCCTGGCAACGTACAGGCAACTGAAGGAACACGGGTGGGTTTTAGTCAGTAAGAGTCTGACACGCCCTCCCGCTCCACCCAGAGCAAAAGCTATTTGATAATATACCAACCAAAAAAAAAAGGGGTAGATAGAGATGTTGTTAGCCTGGCCAGCCAGCTTGTTTTAGCCAGTTAAGTCATAAATCCCATCCATTTAATAGGGGGCGAGCCTATTGCCAATAAATCTTTGGACTGCCATGGGCTGACGGAGATAATGAATCCAAATCTGGCTGTTAAGCTGAGAATTCTTCTAAAAACTGAATACCACAATGCTAGACCCGCATGTCAACAAGAGGCCATCGATTTAATTAAATATGTAAAGGAGATGAAAAGCAAATACTTGTTGTTTTCAGGCATTATTTGCCATTGTTTTACAATACGTTAACTCCACGTCGCTGAAAACCAGCGCTGCGGCTCTGTCTTGCATGGAGTCGCAGCATTATGCTGAGCGATAGCCGTTTTGCGTGGATGTGACGCATATTTTCCCCCAACTTGTTCTTTTTTGTGTTCTTTCTTTGCGTCATGTTTACCGCAAATAAACGTATTTTCTTTCTTTCTATCTTTTATTTCTATAGTTAGATTGAGCTCTTACAATGATGTTAAACTAAATAATGGTATATAATAAGTTTCAAACGATCAATAATGTGGCAACAATATAGTAGGTAGTAGTAGGTACTATAAGAAAATCCTACCATATTTAGTAATAACCGTTCAATAATAGTTCTACGTCAATATAACCTTGGTTGTATTCTAACATCAATCATTCAAGCAAGATGAAGTAAATTGTTGCTGTCAATCAATCAATGTGTTGTCATGACGACATGCTATCATGACACTTAATGATTTGACACGCCAATTAGCCGTGTTTGTGTAGAAATGTAAAACTACTAGGTATTGTACAATGTTAACAAAACTTAATTTTTGTATAGTCGATAGAAATCTAAAAGGCTAGAGCTTTGTCTTTACCAGTGCTTACAGCCTGCCTTCTGTACTCTAAGTTCAATCTGCCTACCCTTTTCCCAAGTATGTTGGGGTTGGCTTCTAGTCTAACCAGATGCAGCTAAATACCATTATTTTACATGGAGCGACTGCCTATCTAACCTCCACAGCCCATCATTAACTGGGTAATACGATACCCCTTGGTAAAATTGGTTGTCAGACTTTCGGGCTTCTGACGACACGTAACGACTGTCAAAGATCCACGAATGACAGCCGAGACCAACTGTTTAACGTGCTTTCCGAGCATTCACGGACCAACCCCGGCAAGTGTAGCTTTTAACCTGATGGATCGACCCGTGCGGCTGTTATTACTTAGCCACGAGCTGCTCTCTTATCCTCCTCTTCTGTATTCATTAGTAGCAGATATTTATCTATTGCTGGTTCAAGAATTTGCATGTCAATGTGACCTGTTTAGGGTGATTATTTTGTACCTTTAACCTAAAAGGAAAATATCTCGAAAAATCCGGGACTTTAAGCAAGTGTAGTTATTAATGCTCGCTTCTTCTCTGTATGAAAACAGGTACTAAGCATTACTGATGCTTACATCATTATCATAAAGATACGATTTAATAATGATTAATATATTGGTCTGAAATCAGTACAAAAATCATATACATAATTATGTTAAAACTCACAGTGAAGTCGTCACCCTATTCAAGAAAAGTAAAAACTTTCCTAAGTCTTGAAATTAGAAAAAAATACTGGCAGGTCTTCACAATATTTTCTTTGATCAATGCAACAGCCACAGTTAGACCAATACAGATCGTATCGCACCCGTCCCGTATCCACTAAACTCCATCCAGATCGTTATGCTAGTTGCCCACCTGCCCTGTATTGTGAAGAACAGACCAGTTTTTGTGCCCCTGTTAAATAGTTAGCAATTATCCAGTCTAGTACATAGGTTCTTTAGGCCCTAGAGACCTAGAATCGATGGGAGAGTGTTTAAGTCTTGGTAGAATGTTGATACAATTAAAGCTTGTTTAGTTTTTTTTTGCCCTTATAAAAATCATGACTATGAATTGATAAGAGAAAATTTCGTTTTCATAGACGTGTTACTGGTGACTAAGAAGTCTGATAAGGTTAATCTAAATTCAAGAAAAAGTCATTCTAACTTCCTGGAGTACGATAAGTCTTGCCAACTTGTCGCCATAGATTTCAACTAGGTATTTACGTCATTTTTCAGGCCATTTTTCCGGATTCGAATTATTTGTTTCGGAATTCTTGTTTTGTTCAACTCGGACCGCATTGGCAAATCAGAAAGATTATAAAACATTTTTCTTTGGAGGTATTTTGTCAAACTTACATAATATCACGCCTCGTTTCCCCGAATATACCGAAATACGTTTAAGACTCATGTAATAGGGGGAGAGCCTATTGCCCCCAACGGGGCACAAATCTGATCAAGACTCCGGGCTGCTACTGAGAAGTTCCATATAGAAAAACCAAATAACACTTTGTCCGACCTGGGAATTGAACCCAGGAACTCATGCTCAGCAGTAGCGCTTGCGACCACTAGACCAATGAGGCAGTTAACCATAAATTAACCATACACAGCCAATATTTAACTTACATAAACCATTACCTATTACAAAAAACCTCACCCCATTATAAAATAGTTCTTACCCACAATTACGAAACGCCAGGTGGTAATATTTTTATGTCACTAGGATTACAGGGTAACGGTACCAGTCCAGGTGGCCCTATTGAGCGAATCGTGCGCATCTTGTGAGCTAGATCTGAACTCGTTTAGCGGTAAGAAATGTGGGTAGGTTGTAAAATAGAATAAGCTTGTGTAGGTTATTGTTTTATAGTGATTGATATATATTTTTTATTATTCAAACTTCATATAGGTTCTATATAGTCCTAGCCTTTTTCGTAAAACTATTTTGGATATTGCTCCTTAATACTTATTTTTAACTCTTGAAACTTTATAATCCTAAAACTCCATCCTATCTGCGCTTTTCCTACGCCCGTCCTTTTGATGTGCCTTGCAGCAGGGCTAACATGACAAGCGCGAGAACGCTCTTTTTCTCGTTTTGTCGAATTTTGTCTACGATTCTGACGTCATTCTAAACCCTAACATGACCGTAAACGACGAGTAAACTCGAAAAAAGCATTTTGACACTTCTATATCTCGCGACGAGAAACCGATGTTGCAAGTTTTTAAAAACAAATTATTTTTATGATAGCAACATCGGCTTGAGATTCCGTTTCATTCATTCAATGGTGCCGATTTCCTTGTCACAAATACCTCTAAACTAGACTAAAAATTACTAAAATTTAGATTATTCCTGTCAACCGACGATTTCCCATTCTGAAATAGACTAAAGTGACACAACTTAACTATATTTTAGTAGTTATTAATTTCTAAAATCATATAAATCTAAAATTCTGATTGTCCAAGTATTTAATCGCGAATTTTCATGAACTAAAATTCACACCAACACCTCGACTTTTTTTTCTTTTCTTTTGCTTATATCTCGAAAATGGTGTGTCCTATCGCAAAAATAATGAAAATTTGAACCCCCTTTATGAAACCCATAAACCCCTAATACCCAACATGTAGGTTATTAGGTGTATTTTTCATATTTTCAATACAAAAAACGAAAAAATCCATATAAAACACGTCGTTCCAATATAAATAGTAGTTTAAAACTAAGAATTTTCATTATTAATATATTGTAAAATAAAATGATGACTAAAATAATTACAATTATGAAACTGCCATGTTATTTTGGAGATATTTGTTGTATAATAATTTTGTCTACTCTTCTCGTCGTTCTCGTCGTCAAAATCGAGGACGAGTAAATACGACTTAATGACAGAAGAATCGGAGATTATCTCGTGTTGAATTGTCAAACATCGAGATAACTAAGGTGCCATGTTAGGGTTTGTCGACAAAACATAAAGTTTGACAGAAGGAGTCGACTATTTTGTATGGAGGCGCTGTCAGAAAACGAGAAAAGAGACAAAATAGACAAAAATTACTCACGCGAGAACGAGTAATTGTCGCGTGCGTCATGTTAGGCCTGCAGGTCGCATCTTAGAAACTTGCTTAAGTCCCCTCCCCACTCCACTGACCTCTACTCCTACTCCTTCACTGTGCACACGGTGCGGTTGTGGAATTAAATTTCGTCCGACATTAGGGACTGCCAGACTGTTGCAGTATTTAAAAGAAGGGTGAAAGAACACTATCTTTCCACTTCGTCATAGTTGCGTTGGTATTTATTTTGTATTTTATTTATTTGAGTATGTATGATTGTATGTATGTATGTATGTAAGTATATTCTCATATAATTTGTTTTATTTTATTAAGTGAATTGTTTTGATGTTATGTATTTTACTTTCTCTCTACTCTTACACACGGTGTCTACATCTCTTTTTACCCTCTGTCCTATCGCAGGTATGCTGGAAGAGATTTCTTTAGAAATAAGCATCAAAGTCAAAGTCAAATAAAGTCAAATAATGTATTTCAATTAGGCACAAAAAAGGCACTTTTGAACGTCAACATTTACAAAAAAAAAAAAAAAAAAGATTCTAGTCGCTCCTTCCAATAGGTCATTTTCGTATGGAGAAGAATGGGCAAGAACCTCCACCGTTACACCGTTACTCTTTTAAAATGTTTTCACAATATCTTGTAAACATCAATAATATAATTATATGTGAAGACGATGCACCTAGAATAAGATTACTATACCACGATAGGTAAAAATTATGAAAGATTAAGGAATGACAGATAAATTAATTATGTGATAGATGCATGGTGCTCACATATTTACAAACATTGTAATATCATACGAAATTCCTAACATTTTTACAAGTAATAGGTACTAATAAGTCAGTGTGTGAATTCAAGTAATCATTTAAAAAAAGAAAAAAAAAAATATACCATTAAATTAGCAACCAGTTAGATTTTGTCTAGATTCTAAATTGTCCTATGGAGCAGGACCTTTGCACGTATTTTTCTGTTCTTTTCTTCTCGTCTGTTTATATATGTGTGTACATAAATGGTTAAATAAATAAATAAAAATAAAATTATTTCTTGTTTTCATTTTTTATTTGCATGTTGTTAAGTTTTTAGTTATGACAATAACATATTGTGTAATTGTATAGTACTTAATGAAATTGTTAGCGCATATCGCATTAGTCTTATAACTTTTCTTTATAAAATGTCATACATTTACTCACTCTGTAGCTCAAATTGTGTGCAATATTGTAATGTATAACCGTTTATTTAAAAAAAAAAACCAAAAGAAATAAAATATACATAGGCGGACATAATGCAACAGGGTATTGTCCGGCAACCAACCTTTTTTTTTTATTTTGAGATTTTTTCAATATGATGAGTAATTGTTTCTGCTGTAATTTAAGGGTAATTTATTTTATTTCGGGCATATAAAAAGCCTATGCTTTTGCTGAGGAATGGTGGAGGCCTAAAATAATGACGGCGATGAAAGTAAAGGCTCTTTTTCGGACTAAGTCACTTATGTTTCAGAATTCCGGGACAAAAACAGGGACTTAAGGTCCACCGCACCGTGAACGGGGCGGCAACGAGAAACGAGATTAAGCGGCCATAGTAAATGTACTGTCGCTACTTCGGCGTCGTCATTCTCGTTGACGTCCCGTTCACGGTGCGGTGGACAAACGGCCTAAATCTCGCCATAAAAGATAACTTGAAAAAAATATGCCAATGCCTAGATTATAAGCAGTATCTAAAAATCGGGTGTGTAATATATGGCATAATTACAGATAGCATAATATGATTTTCATATGCTATAAAAACATATAACCTAATTTCATGTGATCTAATGTTATATTTGATATAACCATCTTTGGCTCTAATAACATTAAGTATGACGTTCATGTCTCTGTAATCGGGCCCCAGTAACACAGGTGTTTTTACCTAGCGCAGGAGTCAGGATTACACTTTGTTTTGAATTTTTTTTATGATTTTTTTTTTTGAATTTTTTTTGAACATATTTTATTATGCAAACAAAAAAAAAATGTCATATAATTTTCAATTTGTTTATTACTCTTTTTATATAACGTCCAGTTGAATACATTTTCTTTTGACCAAATTTTCATCATTTACTCATTTTCAGCTAAAATTCTGTAATGAATATATAAATATCAGGAAACATCAATCTGTTAAACCTCATATAAACCAAAATGATTCATTTATTTATTTACTAGGGACAAAAAACATGTTAAGGTGATACAATAATACTCTTAAGATAAATAGTTAAACATATAACCTTCACTATTGTCCATGGATTAAACCAGCAATAGACGGGATCTGGCGCTCGGCGGCCGATGCCGCGGGAATCAGTGATCACCAATATTCATCTCCCAAGCATGGTGATTATGGCTGTCATCACCTTTTTCCAACTATATTGGGGTTGGTTTCCGTCCTATATTCGGATCCAGTCGGTCCATTCGGATTCGATTATTGCCGTCAGTATGCTCTTCTGTTTTTATTTACACTATACACATTAGTTCTTTATTCTCTCATTCAAAGTGATTTACGAGGTGACGAGCTTGTGGCTAAGTAATAACAGCCGCACGGGTCGATCGATCAGGTTAAGCTGCCCTTGCCGGTGTTGGTTTTTTGATGGGATCTTTAAATACTGAGACGCCTTCGTGCTTCGGAAAGCGTGTTAAGCTATCGTCAGAAGCCCGAATGTCTGACAACCATTCTTACCAAGCGGTATCGTACTACCCAGTTACTGGGTTATGGCGGCCAGATAGGCAGTCGCCATGTAAAACACTGTTATTCAGCTGCATCCTGTTAGACTGGAAGCCGACCCCATAATAGTCGGGAAAAGGCTAGGTAGATAGATTTTTTTTCATCAAATAGATTTACTGGGTTTCCACGCCAGAGATCGTAAAAAATTTTCAATTTTCCCTTGTAGTATGAAACAGATGTAAATTCAATTCAAATGATAAGAATTCTCAAACATGTATGTAAATGAAAGAGTCCCACATTCGCATGTAATTGGATGCCATACACCGCCGCACGTGGTGGCTATTTGGCCCCATGCATTTATTCCTTTATGAATCCATTTTACATTTTATTTGAATCAATTTGTTGAGTTGTGTGTTTCTAAGGTAAATTTAGACTGCGGACGGTGAGCAATGGGTAGCTCGCCGTCCGATAAGGACCAAGCCCGGGTCGACGGCGCGTTGTGTTCCACGCGCGCCTCAAAGATATGTCAGCAACTAAAGGGGTCCGATAGGACCGATGCCTGCCGGGGTTGCGGGAAAGTCCAAAAGGGATACCGTGGCCCCTGGCAACATACAGGCAACTGAAGGAACACGGGTGGGTTTTAGTCAGTAAGAGTCTGACACGCCCTCCAGCTCCGCCCAGAGCGGGAGAAGTTATTTGATCATTACCCAACCAAAAAAAAAAAAAAGATACATTTAGACAAATAAACGAACCAGGTACACTTTGCCATAAATTGTATCTTCAACTAGCTATTGAGCTACATATTTTCTTAACAAATAAACTCTTTCCCATTCAGTGGTTGATGTAGTGATGCTTGGTCCCGAGGCCTTTGTCCAGCATTGGACGTCATTCTGTTATAATAATATTGAAGATGATCCTATTCGTAACAGTGAGCAGTGGTGGTCCAGTGGTAACGGTCCAGACTAACGAGTTGTAGGTAATAGGGTCGAACTCTGACAGGCGTTTTAGTTTGTGTAAATTATTTCTTCAACACTGCACTCAGAACTGTGAAGGAAAAACATCGTGAGGAAACTGGCATGTCCTAGAACCAAAAATTCGAAGACATGTGACATCTACCAAACCGCACTGGGTGGATTACCGCCCACTCCCTCTCATAGAGAGGAGAGCCGTATACCAGTAGTAGTTTTCAAAATCCCTTTTTTTACACCCAAATGAAATTGGAAAGAAATATACCAGTCCTTTCCAATTTCATTTTTCTTTGGTGGCGCAGGAAAAGTGCACAAACAAACTCAGAAGAGGTATTTCCACACCCGTCATTGACATCACAGCCTATTCTATTGTTTTAAGCCCCTTATTTACCCTTACCCTTTCAACCCAAGTGACTTTTACATAACTCACAATAACCCATCTTAACAGAACCCCCCTTTCTTTGTAACACGTGTATAGACACGTGAATAATAGACAAAATAAACCCATTATGCGACACATGTCGAATATAATCTACAATTCTACACTGCCCGGTCATTTCGTACAATTACCTCGGTCATGAATACGGGATTATAATGGGAGATTACAATGTGACATACTGGTATAGAGAGTGGAAAGTTGTGGAAATTGTCTGAAAAAAGGTTACAAATTGTTGTTACAATAGACACAACATAATTACAACAATACAATTGTTGTTATATGTAGATTAATTTAGTGATAAGAATGTGACGGCGCAAGCAGTGTCTAGTTTTGTTACGAAGTTCCTGGAATCACCGAAAAAGTCGGATAATAGTGACACTGGCTGGTGACTGTCACTAGCGGAGCGCCGCGATGGTAGCGTCTTCTGTCTTCTGATGAAAGATAATGATCAGAAGCGGTGTTCTATCACGTCCATGACTAACTACACCAGTTATTTTTGGCACAATCCTGATGATATTGAATCTGTTGAACCACGATTACGACAACCATTTCTTGTAAAGGCTATCCTATGCCTGTAAGTGTGTATTATCTTCCACTTATCCTCTTTATACAGCCTGATATCCCAATATACTTAAAAGGCTTATGCACCTCCCCTAAGACACGATCAAAGTTAAAAACAGCCTGGAAGTGGCACTATACCCACAAATAAAAGTAAACTGAAAAAAAAAAAACTATTACAACTATTGGTTATTTCTAGGATTTAATGTACGTATCTTCCTTATAATTAAGAAAATAAATAAATAAACAATAAATTCATTTATTTCAGGTAAATAACACCCATCAAATTAATATAAATCATCTGATAAAACCAAATAAAATCTAACTAAATGAAATAAAATCAAAATGAAGCATAAAGAAAGCTACTTTAAAGCTAAAAAAGTTACTTAAAATCGAGAAAACTTGAATTTCCTTAAGCTTACCATCCAACAAACCAGTGTGTCTTCCACAAAGTAAAGACACCACTCGCCCGTGTTTATACTATCACGTTTTAAAACACGGGCCTTAAACATCAGCGAACTTTTCACAAAAAGTTACACCTTACTTACGTAAAAACGTTACCCGTTCGAAATTCATAATTGTTACTCCACCATTTTTATTTCTTACGTCATCGAGCGTCTTTTGTTTTTTGATGTAATTTTTACACAGTTATGTACGGGGATTCTGAAGGCAGTGACGTCATAGAAAGGCTTGTGCGGTTATCAATACGCACGTGACATTGTTCAAAGCTGTGTTGTAAGTTAGTTGAAAAGATATTGTTACAAGGTTTTTTTGTAAAAGGGTAAAGATTTGTGTTATGAAATTTTTTGTGGAACTTCGTTACATACGACGAGTTATGAGTTCTTGCTTTGAACAGAGGTGTGACAAAGAGTTTTTATTGAACACATTTGTAATCTTATTGAGATCTCTTTCACTTTATATAAACAATTGTATTTCTGTGTCACGTTAATCTAATGACTACATTGTTAGTCTAGTGCCTTTGGAAAGGGCTACTAGAATCAATTCTTTTTTTTTTTTGTAAATTTTGACGTTCAAAAGTGCCTTTTATGCGCTTAATTAAAATAAATTATTTGACTTTAGTACCTAGTTGCGAGATCAACTGCTGAGCCTTGGTTCGATCTCCGAGTCGGGTAAAGTGTGTTTAGGGATTTCTTTTAGGATATTAGCAGTCTCCACTTCTATCTTTCAAAGTCAAAGTCAAAGTCAAATCATTTATTTCAAATAGGCCCTTATAAGGCTTTTGATCGTCAAAAATTTACAAAGAAATTGAAATGATTCTTTACTCTTCGAAGACAAAGTTACATTTATTTTCTTCATTTTTAGGTTTCCGTACCCAAAGGGTGAAACGGGACCCTATTACTAAGACTCCGCTGTCCGTTTGTCTATTCGTCTGTCACCAGGCTGTATCTCATGAACCGTGACAGTTAGACAGTTGAAATTTTCACAGATGGTGTATTGCTATTGCCGTTATAAGAATAAATACTAAAACAGAATAAAATACATATTGAAGGGGGCTCCTATACAACAAACGTGATTTTTTTGGCGTTTTTATAGATAATTGTACGGAACTCTTTGTGGGCGAGTCCGACTCGCACTTGTCCGGTTTTTGACATCGCCGTAGAAATCATTCTACAAATGTCATTTTGTATTTCCTTTTTTTTTGTTTCTATGGAGGCGTACAGGAGGTGGTCATGCTACGTCTGCAGGATTCTAAATTTTCCCGAAGGGTTATATGTGAGTGTAGGATGTTGGTTTGTAATTGCTAATGTATGCATTTTACAGCCACCTAACCTTTCATCAAAAGTAAGTGCCCCCGCAGACGGTTTCACAACAGTTGTCACTAAACAGATCATATCGCGACTGATTAGTCAAAGCGTGGGGGTACTGCACGTGTCGAATTTAGGCTAGACAACGCATTGCTCAGTGTTAGTGCGAGCGCTCACGAACCAACATTGCCATGATTTGGTAATAAATAAATAAATTTTTATTGCAGACCACATGGTCCATAAAAAAAAACACATAAATTAAAAATAACAGAATCAAAATAACAATTGAAATTAATATTTAAATCAACATTAAAAATCAAATTTAAAATTAATAATCTACCTTAAAAAATTAAAAACATTTACGCGGCTATTTGCAGCCACCGTTTGTAATGTAATGTAGATTAGCCTACTATCTTGCCATTCGGTAAACTAGATATGATTGCGTTTGGTACCTAATTCATAAATTATTTACTATGACAATTCGTCTTGAGCAAGCGTGGTGATCAATGCTCATGTCTTTTCTGTATGAGAAGAGGCCTTTGCCTCGCAGTGAGACAATAATAGAATGAATGATGAATGAGGTATCATTGTTTTTATTATTTACTATGACCAACTTGTAGGGGACGAATAAAAAAGCAGTTGAAATGTTTAAATGTTACTTTCTGTCATTTATGGACCTGATTGAATTATTTAGCCCTCGGTAAAAGTTTATCACAACTTTTCTGACTTATGGGTACCCACGGCATAAAAAATATCATAACAATTTCTGAAAAATATCACGATTGCGTATCGACATAAAAACTCACATGGTTTGATAAATGTTAGATTATAAAAATTGTTAAGGTCGCCCATTGTATGTTTTGTAGTGTATCATTTATTTGTACTCTAAAGTATATATAAATAAATAAATAATAATTTAAATGATGTAAATGTTGTATCATGTATCGAGGGCATAACCACATAACGGTTTCAGTTACGGTGCTTATCTAACGTAGTGAACAGCTTATGATAAGTAGGCATAGTTTGTTAAACACACTATTGTGTATATGCATAATTACTATCTAATATAACATATTGGCTAATAGGCATATGTAGGTACCTATAATAAATTATGCTTATTTTTGTTGTATGTATTTATCAATTTAATTGGACGATGTGAAAAAAATGCATATTAGGTAATTTTACAGCTGTGAGTTAATTAGAAAACGTCCAACAGTTGAAATCTGTTAGACGGTCATTCTAACTCATTATTATTATTATTATAGCATTTATTTCGGGCTACGCCCATAGTGTTAGTAACAATGGTCTTAAATACTTGTGTTAGTAGACATAGGTACATGTTTTACTCTGTGTGGAGTTTCATCCAATGTCGCAGCATTGGAGACTCCCATCTATCTGCGAATAAACTCAAGATACTGTTGGTACTGCCACGAAGACGAGCGAGCAGGGAAGCGCTTCTCTTTCGCATGATGGTCATTATTTCGGTGAACTAAAGATTTTTGACAGAACTCCCAATCGCTACAATTCTCGTTCCTCTAAGAAGAATCTATCTCTCTCTGTTACGTTTGCTACTTTTAAGTCAATGCGATACCAAATGACATCATACGGGAATGTTATCAGTACACAAATAATACTATAAAAAATTGTGTAAATTGAATTCTTTTATCGTTCGCTGACCCGCTGATAGCCTAGTTATGGGTACGTTTGCGTAACGAAACTGACCTTATTTGTGTTGGGTAATATTGAATGTACATGTGGAAAGGACTGGGTGTAATGATCGGTTTTATCTGGATTAATATGGATCCGCTGGATACGACAACCATAGCACTGGTCGATGTAATTACGCTTGGGGGAGGTCTGTGTCCAGCCGTGAACATCTTTCTGCTGAAATGATGATGATTAAAAACTATCCCGTTCATGAAGCAAGTTGCGAAGCAGACATTTATATTTTTGTAGTCATATTAATCAGTATTTTAATGTGGTTCTTCATTAAATGCCTGTTTTCATCTAGCTGTAGTCAGCACGCTTACTTGTTCTAAAGAATTCGGACTTCATTTTCAAGTTTCCTTACGATGTTTTTCATGATACTTAAGCCAGTGGACTTCAATATTGTTTTTGAAGAATTCCTGGAATTGTGGGTTTCTCAAATTACTACTAGTCCCGTGGATTTTTCCTGCTAATTCAAATAATATACATGTGATTTTGTTTCACTATAATATCGAAACGGCCTTCGTTCTGCAGTATGTTTCCTTGATCTTTGTGATTTAAAGCTAGATAAGTATTTTTCGCTACCTAAGCAAGAAAAACACTGTTTTAGATAACAATTATTGCAATCAGATAAACTTTTCTTAATTTAAAATTGTACTCACTCAAATAACATAATTCGATTCTGCTATTCCCAATTATAATCTCAACCATAAACTGACACACAAAACAAAAAATATAAAAATACATTACGAGCATTACAGTTTCATGAAACGTGTGTAATAATAAGTGCTCGTTTTACAGGCCAGACAACAAAGAGGTTTAAATCACTCGCCAGACGGTGGGTTATCACCGAATTTTAACTATACATATATATATACATTTATATGTATATTATGGTGTTATGTATAGCGTTAGAATGTATTGTTTAAATCACTCGCTAGACGGAGGTTTAGCACTGAATTTTAACTATACATGGTGTTCTGTAAGTGGTAGGTATTGTTTAAGGTTGTATTGTACTATGAGATGAATTATGGGATATTATAGATATATAGATAGATGGAATATATAGATAGATTTCGGCCAGAAGGTGCTTAAGCAGCGGTCGGTTATATTATTTGTTCTTGTTTTTTATTATTTTCTCTATTACTTCAGTCATAAAATTACAAACCAAGTATGTATATTGCTTCTTACTCCAATTTAGGCGATGTGTTTTTTGTTTTTGTGCTCACACCATAAATTATTATTATAAGGCTATAGTAGCAACTATATCCTGAGAGCAGTGGCGGAGAGCTATACTCCAAATATAAGGGATTTTGTGCGGAGGTTGATTAGGTAGGAAATATGTTTTCCTGCCTTGTCAGCCTTTTGCAATTGATAATATTTTTATATCACTTTTACTAACACTAGAATATAAGCAGTTTGTATTACTAACAAAATATGGATCCTCGTTGTCCGAAATAAATGAATTTTAATTTTAATTTATACGTGAGGATTTGTAATTGGCTCTCTGGTGACTGTGGTCTCCTTTTTTGTATGTTTTTATTAGCTGTAAGTCCTCCATGCACTAAATAAATAACTTTTCCATAACATGACTATTTTGCGGTTGATAAAAGTAGTAAGTATCTCGATAATTTTCAAGATGTACATGAGCCCTATTATGTCAGAGATTGATAGATATGTCCTTTATGAACATAGCATAAAGTTGAAGATACGTATATTAATTATGTCGTACATTAAGTAAAAAAGAAAATATTAAGATCCTCACGGCTTGTAAGCATTACAGGTGGGGAGGGGGGCTTAGGGTAAATTTACCAGTAGGCATGATTGAAAGTTACTGCCCCCTACAGGTACCTACTATAAATTATCAATAGGTCAGAGACAAAAAGGTCGTGTCACTTATACACGTAGGATTTAATGAACAAATCCATGTTTCGTGGCGGTCTAAAGAAGCCAGTTGGGAATGCTTCCACAAATGAACTCTTTCACAATATCCTATCTATTAAAAATATCACTCACAAAAAAGCATTATCACTAACAACAAAAAAATCACAAAGATAAAAAAACAATAGGAAGACATTTCGTATAAAAGGCGAAATTATGTGAGTTCAACGACCCTTATCGCCTAGGGACTGTTATCACGCTACGCTGCTACGGATTCGGGGGTCAACGGCCGCGTAGGCGTGCTACGAATATGTATGTTTTACGTAACCGTAGCATTGTTAGTGTTTATTGTTCTTATACTGAGTGTAATAATAGAAATGGGTAGTATAATTAAATATTTTTTAAATTTGTTAGTGTCTGTTATGTGTGTGGGTAAAAGAAAATTAAGGGATTATGATAACTGGATTTTCAACTGTGTACTTTAATCCCCCAACATTTTGAAAAGCTTGAAGATGATGATAATCTATTTGACTGTTGGCTGTGATTTATTTGGTGATCGAACCTAGCTCACTCTTAATAGCTGCCATGTAACAGAATAGGGATGATGCCTCAGTAAAAAAAATGAATATCTATTTAGTCCGTCAGTAAGATAATAATAAAATATTAGACACGTATTTTTTGCTTTATCATATTAATAATAAATGACTTAGATAAAACGCATTCAAACTCAAACTCAAAGCATTTATTTCAAATAAACCAATTACAGGCACTTTTGAATTGTCAAGGGGTCGGTCAGTCAGAAATATGAAGCTAGTCGCCCATTCCAAAGCGTAGTAGGTACCTATGGAGAAGAACGGGCAAGAAACTCCATGGACGAGTGTCCATGGAGTTTCTTTTTTTAAATAAAATAAAATAAAATGGTTACATAATATTGGTTACATCATTCAAGTTGAAGTTATACATGTGAGAACGAAGCAAAACATTAAAAGCGTCCGTTAGAAATAAAAATATAAATTAAATTAAAATCACCGTGGCAGCTAAGAGATGACCAGTCCCTACTGACGGCGCCCGTTCACGAACATGACGCATGGAATTAAAGTTGGGGAGTGCAGGCTCGCTACGTCACAATTCAGTATAAAATCTAGCAAGGAGTGACGTCATGCCACATTTTAACTCAATGTATCGCCGTAATCTTTTGATTACGTACAAAAAGAAAAAATACGTGTCTAATATTTTTATTCTACTAGTCGGACAAAAACATTTTCAGACATCATCCCTATTAAAATTAAATTTACATACTCGTAAATAGCTACTTATGTATAAATAATGATCTAAATTAAATAAATAATAAATAAATAAAATCATTTTAATTCGGGCAACTACGAGATCCATAAATTGTTTGTAACAGAGAAATTAAAACTAGGGTATAAGTCTTCTCACATTAAGACCAGGCTACAGAAATTGTATCGATTTTATTTATTTACATTTTTTAAATTTATTTTTTATTTAGTTATCATCCCAATTGATAAAGGCCAAACGTATAAGTTTAGATCTTTATATTTGAATTTATTCAGAAAATTATGATTTGTATATTTCTAGTTGCTTACCAATATTGTCCACCCAAATTCTAAGTCAGATTATGTTGATAAGTGCATTTACTTTGAAGTCAAAATACTTTCCAAATATAACCAAACAATGACTTATTACCATTACAATTGATAACATTTCGTCTATTGCTTCAGTCAGTACAACGTGGCTTTTCAAAGAGAGGTTCCGAGTTTGAGTCCAAACCTGAAGTATTATTGCATTTGTCAATAACCTTGAATTTCTTTGTCTATCCTTACAAAAATAAAACATTGATGATATGTTATTTTACTGAATATTATTACAGCTTATCCAATAAGTTTAACTTCAGTGAAAATTTTAACAAAATCCTGCAGACGTAATAAAATTAATAACTACACAGACAGTTCTTCCAAAATTGTTATCTAATCTGTAGAACCTTCAAAATATTCGGAGGAAACAAACAGACCTCTTGGTCGTTTATTCTTGTATATAACAAAAGAATCAGCAATCCGCTGAACGACAGTACAAATTAATTGAAATAAATGAAACTTTTAAAACACTATTCGATACGTCAAAGTTCACACTCCGAAAGGGCAATAAAACCTATTTGGTTGCGTCGCGTCGGGGGCAACGACTTGCCTCTGTAAGCTGAATTTTATTTCAGACAGGCTGGTGAAGTAAACGAACTTTCCCTTTCTAGGTACAGAGGCGGATTTGGGGAGGAAATAAGGGTTGAATTTTATAGGAAGTTACGGAATTCAACCTCTAACACGCGAGTTCAATGTTTTGGTTACTTCGAGGGAAGCGTGCACCAGAAGGTTTTTTTATTGCCCTTATTACCCTATTTATTTTCTAAAATAAAAGTAAATTACTCCTTAAATATAAATATAAGGGCCTAATTTTGACCTTTATCTCGCCTGTTGGGAAGCAATGGATAAGGTGTACGATAACGTAAGGTGAGATAAGCAGTGGTCCAAAGAGAGCTTATCAATTTTATGTACCTATGCTATGAAAAATTGAGTGAAAATTCATTACAAAAACAACGAATTTATGTAAATCATTTTCAATTAATTTATTGTTTGTTCGGTTACCACAAAAATAAGCCAATCAGTCAGGCCCACGGGGTGGTAAGGTGACTAAAGTATTGCTTACGTCAGAAAGATGACTCCGTGACCACAATCAAATAAATTAACGTTACAATACGCCGAAAAGTTAAAAAAAATAAGTATAATGGTTTGTATACTCACAATTCGTAGAAAAGTCTGAAAATTGTTTAAATACGCATTGTTTTTTTATTTAATTACCGAGCAAAAATCAATAACGTACAAAGTACTTTAAAGCTTATGAATAAGTATGACCGGGTGAAAAATAATAAAGACTTGGAAGAAACCTGGACGCTACAAACACGCAGTTGCATAAACCTTCAAGCCTATATAATAATTATTTTAGTTTTCTTCGAGTTAGTAATTATAATTATTATGATTAAAACAATGCCCAGATTAACATCCCCGAGGATCACAATTTTAATAAGTTTAAATGTTTTTTCATATGTCTTTAAAAAATAAAACGTTTTCGTTTTGATGTACCATAAGTCTAAGGAGATTTGTGTAAAAATAATACAAAAAATCCTAGAACAAGTGTTAAAAAAAACATAGTTTTGAAGATAACATAACACTAGAGTATCGATGTGTGTATCTAAGTTTCATTGATAAGTACGTAAATTATTTACATTTAAACCAATCATTTATAGTTAAAGCTAAGAAAATACGACGTCGTCATTTTTTTTATGGACCCAAATTGTCTGAATTACTTAAATGTTTTTATTTTATTTTTATTATTTCACGTTTGGTTGTTTTACACAAATAATCGTGACTTTGTCGAAATATTTTGTAATACTTTATCTTTGTTGAAATAGTAATAGGTAATGAAAAATAATTCACATGCCAGTTGATTCTTTGATATGGTCTCATAAATACCCTAGAGCTATGGGATAACACGTTGTATATATAAATTGCATCAACGACTAAAATTAGATATCCTTTTTCAATTTTATAATATAAGCAGCCTCCCAAATCCGTGCTCCACCCAAGGCCCAAACAGCATCCTAATCGATCGGTCGTTGACCCCTGAACTGTCTGTCCTAAGCAATAATATATATATATTTTATGTACTGCTTATATAAAAGGTCCCTGAACTTGAGACGTTAGTTGCACTTTATTATTTTCACCGCGAAAGTTGAAGATTAGATGGTTTTTTGTTATTTTTAAAGTTTGATCTAAAACTTTAAACTGGGATAAAGAAAAATTGTTTTTACTACCCACCTATGTGTTTTACATGACATATGTATGCTCAAAAGGAAGCTGTGGTAGCATTCAATTGCCAACAATGACGACGATACGACGTAAAGTCGTATCTAAACTATAAATTAAGGGTACACTAGTCGACGGCTCGAACTCGTTGGTGGGCGTGACTAATATGCATGCTAATTTGTCTAATTATATATTTATTTAGTTTTATTTGTTTAGTATTTATTTATCTACTTTTTGTTTATACATTTATTAATTTATTTAGTGAAATAGACGAAGATTTATAACGAAAACGAGAGCGTAAAACTTCATGAACAGTCGTTTGGGCATATAGATATCCTAAAAAACTACTGTATGTCTGTATCAAAATAAAATGATTGAACTATTTAATAAATTATCTATCCCTGTACGGTTTTTAAAATTAGTGTTGAAATATGGAAGTTTCGACGCTCATAACTTTCAAACCAATATTTTTTTTCCAATTCTGCTTCCATACAGGACTAGATTATGACAAGACAAATGAATATCATTTTAAGTTTTGAATGTACACTGTCAAACAGACGAGTAATCACCATACTACGTTTGTATGGAAGAATGACCGACTAGGGTACCCTTAAAGAAGTAAAATTTGTGAGTTTGTGAGTTTCTATGTAAGGGTAATCTTTGGAACTACTGATCTGATTCCGAAAATTCGTTCACTGGCCGTATATTGCCGAGTGTCAGAGCATATATTTTATGTTAAAACAGAAAATTTCTCGCGGACAAAGTCGCGAGCAGAAACTAATATTCTATTAAGAGATAATGTAGGTTCAAAGGCTTGCGGCCTGTAATTCCTGGAATAGGATCCTAACAGGAAAATGCTAACTCAGTTATCAGATCTGAAGTTGAATTTTATTCAAGTAGACCTGGACAGAACCTTATAATAGTTTATTTATGTAACACATGTTAGATAGTTCCACGCAGCTAACAAAGAATGATCCGTGATTGTCGCCTCCCGGTCGCATGAAACCAAATCATTTTGTTTTTATAGCCGATGCAAATATAACGCGTGATGGTAGACCTATGCAAGTATTAGAGTTGACAGTTACCGTTCACGGCTGGCTGTTGAATCCGTTTTGAGGCAATTCCGTTTATTTGAATTCTGTGGACTTTTGAGACAGGGGAGTGCTACAAAGACATTTTGGCGCTTGAATGACATCGACAGGGCGTGTTGTTGCTAAATATTTGCGAAATCGTCACGGAAATTGTATTGACAAGATGACGGCATTAGTTTCGATTTTTCCCGCGGGCATAAATAACCTTGTTGCATTTACGTATCATAAAATCACTCCGATATTCCCTGAAGGGTTAGGTAGAGGTCCTCTGGTAGTAAACCCACGCCTTTTTGCCTGCCCCGTTGGTCTCGTAGTCACAAGCAAGACTGCTGAGCGTGGGGTCCTGGGTTCGACTCCCGGGTCGGGCAAAGTGTTATTGGGTTTTTCCATTAGGAATTTCTTTGTAACAGCCCGGAGCTTGGAAGTTGGCGGTGTGATACCCCCGTGCCTCGGAAAGCACTTTAAGCCGTTGGTCCTGCGCCTGATCTCTCTCCGGTCGTGTCGGATTGCCGTCCCATCGGACTATGAGAGTGAGGGAAGAGAGAGTGCACCTGTGTCTGCGCACACACTTGTGCACTATAATATCTCCCGCGCCGAAAGCTAGTCTCCTTTGAGATTGGCCGCCGTGGCCGAAATACGGTCTGGAGGACTATATAGTAAACCCACATTTCGCCAGTTATGCTTAAGTCCCATGTGATGGAGGCCGGGTAGCGTTGTACCTATACTGTCCTGTCATGTCAAGAGGTTCTAACATTTAACCGAACCGTGGATGCTGTAAAATGAAGTATTGTAAGTAGAGGACAATAATATCACAAGTTTTCAGCATTTTCCTGTTTACTAGTATCATTAATATTCAGCATATTATATTTTAATATAGTTCAGTTAAGAATTATTCTTAGAATAAAAAAAATACACAATCGTCCAAACAATATACATCAAATACCATGCCATTTCAAAACAGCGAGCGTTCGTAAACGGACGACATACAAATTGACTGCGACGTATCTATCACAACAATAGGTCTACCTACTGCAGTTAGATCAACGGCCGCGCGCCCTTGCCCCCACCGCCTCTTATGTAAAGCCAATGCACAAGGCCTGTCCACGTTACACGCATGCCGTGACTTGTTGGATTCACTGTTCAAATTATCGTCAAAACTGTAGGAAAAAAAACATCTAAAACAAAAGAAAACCGATTTGCTAGCCTTGGTACTGATCGAGGCTGGAAAGTCACAGTGCTGGTCTGGGACTGCCCGCCTATGTCTTTAGCCATAAATAGCTAAGCTAAATGAGATATTCTTTGCTTAGGCCTAGACCAGAGGTCAATGTTCAATTTAGTTACAATATGCCTTGATAATAAACAGGCTTTCTTTGGTAATAATCATTACGAATGTTAGCCTCTAAAATGATCTTTTTGATGACGAAATTATTACGTTCTTTTTATTCTAGACACAACCAGAAGTCGACAGCCTAGACAATGCCGGACGTATCCAATCAAGTAGGTATCGAGACTCCTGGGAAAATCCCAGTGCCATATTTCTGTCGTGTAACAATGGAAATACCCACTAATTCTCCTTTATTTGTCAGAATATTGATTTTATCTCATTACCGATGCAAGCAAATAATGCGTAATTCTTTTGAACATTATATATTTTGCGCAGCACACATTACGTAGGGCGTTCAAGTATTCAAGCTATTGTGAATTGGTATAAAATCTTCACAATAGGTGCTGAATATTCTGTGCCCGTAGATGTTGTTCTTATTCTCGTGTGCTATGAGATAGTCTTGCCATACAAAAAAATGCCCGTCCGCAAGATTGTAAGTCTCGGAATATACAAAAGTAAAGTTTGATTTAAAATTATCAATACCACACAATGTACACGTGCACTTACTATTTATTTATTTGGAATCTTCAACAAAGGATACATTATATATTGTACCTATCTGACAATAGAAATCACAATAATACTAATAAAAGTTTATTTTACGTGTGCCTTCAATTACAGGAGACCACAGCCTGCACACTTACTTAGGCGTAAATAGGATAAAAGTAAAAACAAAAATAGAGAAAATAAATATTGAAATTAAACAAAAAAATGACTCAAACTATTCAAATGCATAAATATCAATTTTGCTGTAACAAAGTAGGTACTTAGCAAGCTAAGTAGCTTTATTGACATCTAGAAGTCATGAAGTAACACTATTTGTTAAGTTTAAGAATCACGTCAGTATCCACGTGATTTCCCTGATTAACGAGTAGGTAGGTAAATCTAAATGTTTGCTTTGTAAATTACCTACTTATTGCACCTACACATATTTATGCTTAAATAAAAAACTATTCTAAAAGAAAAATAAAAAACTAGGACCCATCGTCTACAAATATTCAGTATGGTTTCCAGTATCGGTTCAGTATCAAGTTTATTTTACAAGTCATTGAGCCTTAACAAGAATTAACGCTACTATTTGTTTATAAGGCCCCAATGAACTGCAATAAAAAGTTGCAAATATTAAACAAAACAAATTAAAAATTATAAGAATCACAAAAATAATATTTAAGTTCAATAAATAACTACTAGACAGTCAACGTTCTATAGTTTTGTTATTGTTTACGTTATAAAAATAAGTTTTGTTTTTCTGTAGTAAAGATAAAATAAGTGGGCGTAATTTTGAACTCTATTGTTAAACAATGAAACACCTATCTATGACCGGTAATATTATGACCAGATTATTCTTCTCTCTTAAGAGGCTGATAACAGCTAAAGCGCGGTCACTGTCGGACTGCATAGAAAAGAAAGTGAATCGCGATGACACAACGCTGGTAATTTAATACAAAATATGAAGCAATTATCTATTTACAAAAAATCGATTGAAAAATTTAAACACTATTACGGTAATATGTTGCTTGTAGAATAATCTGACAACAATCAGAATTATTGCATGTATACTAATATGGTTTTTAATTGTTAAAATATTTTTTTGAGATATCTTCGTGATTTTTTGTATTATGTTTTATAATTAGCATATATCCTGAAGAAAATCATATATTTTTCTGATTTTGTTCACTGTAGTGGATCATATACTTTTACGCATTATAAAACTTGCGTTTCGCTCCTGTTATGTAGTTTCCTTAATTAATTACAGTAGCAATCGCTTTCAAAGCATTTCTTATTTTTCTATAATGACTTTCAACATTACAGGATTGAAGTTAGATTTTCGGTAGCTTATGTCAGACCTTTTACATTTTTGACTCCATCATCGTTATCGGTTTGTAGACCCTGAGGGAGTGGTAGAGGATCCGACCTAGGAACGACCATCACCCATCTGTTTAACGGATGAAAAGTATTTTAAATCAAATTTAGTATGTTAGAAAATGTTGTCGCGAGTGAGTTGCCAAAAAAAAATCTGGCCAGACTGTGATTAATTAAAAATTCAAAAATGACTTATTGCAAGATATACACCGATTGAAAGAGCTTTTCAAGGAGAACCTGCTACTAACTAGACTTTTGCCAATTGATAGTCAATTCAGAGTTAATGACCTAAATAGGTGACTACTTGGCTACCTAAGTTTAGGAATGTTCTTGGCGCCCAATAGCCATAAGTGATATATCAATGGATAGTGCTTTTAAAGAGAAATATTTTTATTACTAAAACGAATTAATCGTTAAAAAAAGAGTAAAATTTTTGAAAAAAGTTTTATTTAAGTTTGTATACAATTTTTTTATATTTATCCATTTTGATTATACAATTATAATATACTCAATTTGATATAAAATATTTTCATCCATTAAACAGATTGGGGAAGGTCGTTTCTAGGTTGGATCTTAGACCATAATGTTATTACATGGTAAATAAACTGACGCCTTTTTTTTTTTTTTTGGGCGGGAAATTATCAAATAACTTCTCCCGCTCTGGGCGGAGCAGGAGGGCGTGTCAGACTCTTACTGACTAAAACCCACCCGTGTTCCTTCCGTTGCCTGTACGTTGCCAGGGGCCACGGTATCCCTTTCGGACTTTCCCGCAACCCCGGCAGGCAGCGGTCCTATCAGACCCCTTCACTTAACTGACGATGGTCTGTAATACCATAAACATAGTTGATGCGTCGCCATACCAGAAATGAAGTTAAATAGTCTCATGTAAAATCAGCGCTGTGCTGTGGGTCCCCCATAGCACAGAATTATGCTGAGTGGAAGCCTTCTTGTCACAGTCATAACGTGCAGCTGCCGACTATTTTTGTTATGCTTATATTGTTGTTTTTTTGTATGCACGTGTTTCTGTGACAAATAAACCTATTTTTCTTTTTTTCTTTCGTGTGTCAGTAAAAATTGGCCAAATGCGAGTCTTTATTTTATTTTTATTTTTATAGCGGGTTTTGTTGTTATAGCGGCTATAGAAATACACACAGTCTGTGTACATTTCAACTATCTATCTCGGTTCATGAGATACCGCCCACTGACAGACAGACGGACAGTGGAGGCTTAATAATAGGGTTCCGTTTGTCAACTTTTGGGTACGGAACCCTAATAATACCAGCACTTTTTTTTTTTTTTTTTTTTTTTTTTTAAAAAAACGTTGCCCCACACTGGAACACAACAGCGCTGCTTACCGGCAGAAGAACGTATAGTGGTAATACTTCTCCGCAAGAGCTCCTTCATAATAAGTTCAAATTCAAATTCAAAAGTCATTTATTCAAACTAGGCTGAGAAACAGCACTTTTCGAACGTCAAAATTACATAAGACAGTCCCCCAAAACGCCCACCCTTCACCACTTCCTAGTGCTTTAGCTGGGAAGAAGAAGTGGCGCAACAAACTCCCCAGCAGCACAGCTGTTTGTTCAGTTAGAAAAAAATGAATCTATATAATAGTATGCAAAATGATAATTACATTACGCAACACAAAACATAATTTAAATTATAAAATTAATAGCCATATGACAGCTAGCACACGCCAATATACCAACCAAAAACATCGAGAATTATACTCAAGCAGAAATAAAAATAACTTAACGAAAACAATATCTAAATAAAAGCCTCCAGGCATAAAGGGCGTGCCCGCTTACATATAGCTGTAACTCAAACTCAAACTCAAACTCAAAGCATTTATTTCAATTAAACCATTCACAGGCACTTTTGAATTGTCAAGGGGTCAGTCAGTCAGAAATATGAAGCTAGTTGCCCATTCCAAAGCGTAGGTTCCTATGGAGAAGAACGGGCAAGAAACTCCACGGACACTCTTTTAAATCATAATGTTGTTACAAAATATTGGTTACATCATTCATGTTGAAATTATACATGTGAGACCAATGTAGAAAGACGTGCACGTAAAAAGCATCCGTTATAAAAAGATAAAAACAATTCAAAAATTAAAATAAGCCGTGGCAGATAAGAGATGACCAGTCCCTACTGACGGTGCCCGTTCACGAACATGACGCATGGATCAGCACCGTTTAGCTCAACCATTTTGAAGGGAACTTAACGATCCAACACACACGCCACCACCAGCGAGACATTTGAGTGAGCATGACATACTCTCAGCCGCCAGGGCACATTCAAGTCAATGAAAGACGTACGAGCTCAGTAAATGGTAGCTTCATAGAAGGTACATGGTCACAGTGCTCACACATGTGCTATGCAATTATATAATATTACGAGATTGAAGTTATACAATTCAAAGATAATTTATGCAATCTTCAGCAGCTCCGACAATATTTTCGAATGCTAAAATTAAATTAGTTTATGCGCCCTTGTGGAGCTGGACCAGCGTTGAGCCAAGCATTTTTGTCACCTATATAATCCCCCAGCTTATAATATGCTTGGTAGCATAGTGTGCGTTTTATACAAGATTTAAATTTAGTTTCATTTAGTTGTAGTATGTGGGGAGGTATTTTATTATAACATTTTAAACAGTACCCCATGAAAGATGAGTCTACTTTCGCCAGTCTGAAACCCGGTTGAACTAATTGATCCCTATTTCTAGTACTATAATTGTGTCTTTCACCTCTTTTACTGAAAAGATTAAGATTTTTCCTGACGTACATAACTATAAGTTATAATTGATAAACTAGGATCATCGAGATAAATTAAAAAAAAAAAAAGCTCCTACAATTCCTATACCTATTCCTAACATGGCGTCCTATTTATAAAGCATTCATCAAATAACGAAATCTCCAAGAATTCCAAATAAAAACAGAGAAAAATTCGTTCAATAACTTATCCATACTTATAAAAAACATATTGGTGGTGGGTGTCGCCCATTTCTCTATATTTTCGCGAAAAGCCACTGACTTATAGGTACTTAAGGGTTTGGGGTAAGTTTATTGACCCTAGGGCAAAGCCCTGTGAAGTTACGAGCCGTCGTTTTTCAAGCAAATAATTTGGATATAGTATTATTTCAGTCTGTTTTTAGAAAGGAAATCTTTTTTTGTGAATATTGAAGGAATGTTGTTTTTACATTTTCATTTATCTTTCGATCTATCTGAGAAAAGTCTCATTCATAGTAAATGGATTTAGATTTATGAAGAGTACCCACAGATAGACCAATTTTTTTTTTTCGCATAAATTCCGTAATTCCCCTGGGATACGAGTGATATAAACTTTTATGTGTGGTGCATACTGTAAATATAATTTGGTTATTAATCCTTACATATTATAAAACAAAGTCCCTCGCCGCGTCTGTCTGTCTGTCTGTCTGAACGCGAAAAACTCAAAAACTTCCGAACGGGTTTTCAAACGGTTTTTACCAATGGACGGAATGATTCATGCGGAAGGTTTTGGTGTATAATTTATTAAGGTATTGTGTAAATTGGCTGAAATATGACGATTGTTGTCGAAGATGTCTGAAAAAATCATGTCGACTGGGAGCTTTGAAATGAAATGAAATGAAATGAAATGAAATTGTTTATTCTGTAAATAGGATATTGGAATCGCTTTTACACGTCATCTTAATTTTTTTTAAATTAAAAATTAGCTAGGTGAGTTCGGCGTTTCCTATCTGAGAAGAAAGGCAAAAACAAACTCAGAGGTCACAGTCTCTTTTAAAGTCTAGACATAATCTTGGTCAGGCCATATGAGGACCATGTCTGAAATGGTCTTTTGAGAAAAGAACCACACAGATTTGAGTGGACCTGTCCTGTCAGTGCAAGCATTTGTCAGTAATCGTGGAGCTCAACCCTTTAATGGCGTGCGCCGTGTAAGCCGTAAGAGATACATCAAAATTATGTTCTATAGGATTGTACAGACGCCAGCACATCAACCTACTACAATCTGTCAAATTTCTTTTATAGATTTTCAACTTTATCAGTAAAGCATAAGGTTCAAAATTGATTGGGAAAATTTGACAGTTTCGGGTGGGTTCACCTGCTGGCGTCTGTACATTTTAAAAAGTTCACAAAAAGACATTTTGACCGGTATTATATTTATCCTTATCCAATAAAATATGTTATTTAAATTCAGTATTTAGTTCCGATTAAAATATGCCTTGACATCATATCATTTAAATGAATACTTATATTATTACTACACGTAACAAAATAATTATGGTTCAGCTTGTCCAGCGGTAGTTAATGAGTTAATGACCTTTTCCTCGGCTATTAGGTATGTAATACCGGTAGTACGATCCCATTGGATATTTTCCAACATCCACGCGGGCGAAAGCAACGGGCAAAAGCTAGTAAATACATAAATCGCGAGCAGCCAGTTCAACAAATACCAAGCAATTCAACAACAAAAAAAACAATAGGTACCTATATTACAGTCAATGTTTCCATCATTGTTATACAATGTCTATGTGTCATATACCTTCTCATTAATCTAAATATATTCGTGTTACGAATGAGTTCAATACAAAAGAATTTGAACCGCCGACCTCCGCCAGTCAATACCCTAACAATTTTATAAGAAAACAAAAATAAAGAATCACTTATTACGATCGAAATTAAACTGTATGTGACAGGAAATAGTGTCATCGAACTTATTGTGTATGTTAACCTTGGAGAAAAATTATAAATAATGTTTTTAATGGACAATTTACTGAAAATGAACGATGATAATTGAATGTGTCAATGTTTTTTATAATATTGGTAGATTATTTGGATTAGTTCTTTTTTATTAAAATATTTTTTTTTTACTCAACATATTGGGGGCAGGAATAACATCTACCTATGTGGAAGGAGCTGCTATGATATAAGTTTACCTACTTTTCCATGAAATAGGTTATGGATAATCATCCCATAATATTTCCTCTGCTAGGACAACGGCGTGCTCCCCGTGAAGGGAGTGGGCTGTAAACCTCCACGCGGGCCTAGTGATACTTCAATAAATGTCTTCTAATGTTTAGTTCTAGGACATAACTTCCCTCACGTTGTTTCTCTTCACCGTTTTGGGAGCAGTTCCATAGAATTATGTAACTTTAATCTACCTACTGCTGTGATCTTTTCTTTTAAACAATTTTTCGCATTGAGAGAATCATCTTCGGCAAATAACGTCAATGGATATTCATGTTAAATGATACCCAATTCATTAGAATCACAGGTTAAAGCTTAATGGAATTTAACAATTAAATTAATGAAGGAATAGGTACATTACTGGACCAGTTTACATCATCCTTCCTGTTATTATCGTTATTTACTATAATGTACCTAAAGTTTCCTCTAACGAAAATTACTGGAATTGATTATTTTGGGTTAATTCCCTACTCCCATGCAGGATATCCATGGTTTACATTATGAGGATATAAATTTTTCTAAATGTCCTAATTATTAAAATTACTAGGAATTGATATAATGTAAACAACTCTGAATTATGTTTACGAAAACATACCGCATATTTACATAATCAATATAATATGTAAATTAATTTAACTGAATAATAAAATACAGACGCCAACATATTAAAAATAAATAAAAGTGTAAAAAGAATTACATGTACATTGTATTAAAAGTATTTATTAATATATGCGCAATCCACAGTTACAAAACACACTTCATAAAACACACACACATTCACACCCTCATATACACTGTACAGGACACAGGATATTGGTGTCAATGTGTGCGCATGATTAACATAGATCACTGTACATTTTTCCCTGAAATCTACACATGTGTGCGTTCGTCTGTACACTGTATACGTATAAAATCAACTGTGTTAAGTTTGTTTACAACAAGATTAAAGTATAGATAGAAATATGCCAACAATTCTAAAAGCTTTTAATACTGTAATGAAAGTAGAAATCTATACAAAGATGTGCTGGTGTGAGTGCAGACTGCAGTTGAACGCACTGGGCGTCTTTGTTGGCGTGTGTGAGTGCACCCTTCTCGTCTCGACAGTTTTATATTTGCGGTCCACACAGTTACACACCCACCTTTACTTTCAAGCTTTAAGACTCAGTTTCCAGTGGCTTTTATTTTACAAAGAGTAAGCGTAAGTTAGTGAATTTATTTTGAATCACATAGTGGTTATGCAGTGTATGCATGTAGGGTGTGTAAATGTGTGTGTTCACCTTGAAAAGCGCCAGTTCTTTGTGCAATGGGTTATTCGGTTAATGGCACCAGCAAGTCAATGGCGCGGATGCTTTGTTTGTACCGTCAGCAGATATGTGAAGATGAACTAGACATTATTATTATTGCTAGTAGTATTATTAATAGTAATATCTGTAGTTGTCCCGGTGTAGGACAAAGGCCTTGTCTTTCTGAGAAGGGGTGACCATTGATAACCACGCTAGTCTTTAACGTGTTGACCATTTCAGAACAAGTTTCCTCACGATGCTTTTTTTGCTTTATAGAATGACAGTGGTATCTAACCTTTACCAGCCAAAAAGGTGCATAAGAAATTAAAGAGGTCTACCTACTTTTGAGCTCGTAATAAAGTTCTTATGAAGCGATTCCTCAACGAAATAATTAAATATTCTACCACGGATTTTGAAATAAAATAAAAAACAGATGAAAATAACTAATTGTGCATTGAAATCCACTGTATTTTAAAACCAAAGCCGAGCCCGTCGCTAGGCCTTTTTGCGTGTTTGCCGTTTGATTTGCGTGAATTTTGCGTTAGCCTTTACATGCGCCATGTAATATGTTTCTCAAAATAAATATGGAACTTACGTAGATACCTCTTTTATAATCCTGTTTGTTAAAACAAAAATACCATGTACCTATACGTGACAGGCCCCTTTAGGATATCTTTCAATTACGTAAAGTTCGAGTGTACTAAATTCGATTGTGGTTTAACAACGTTGTTAGGTTTTTGAAACAATGGTTTTGAAACCGCAAGCTGCAGCAATTATTATTGTCTGCGTTAGATAACAAACGCAACAAACGAGCCCGGAAAGCGTTATCTAAATAGGTACCGACCTTAGGACTTTGGGTTTTTTTCTAAAATCCTGGTAAAACCTGAGTTCAGTTTTCTATATTTGGATAAGGGAAACATAACTGATGTGGTCTATTGTTAAAAATGCTGCTTAAGTAGGCTGTGTCTGTTGTGAAGGATATCCTAACTATAATCCTACTATCCTACTATAATATTATACATGTGAAAGTTTGTTACTCAATCACGCATAAACGGCTGAACTGATTGGAATGAAATTTTTGCACATAGATAGTTTACAACCTGGATTAACATATAGGACACTTTTTATTCCGGTCATACTTACCCGTGGGATAAATTCCGACATCCACGCAAGTGATGCGGCGGGCAAAAGCTAGTAATTTTATAAATGGGAAAGTGAGTTTGTTACTTACGCTTTCACCTTAAAACGGCTGAACAAATTTGGATGAAATTTGGCACGTTGATAGACCATGACCTAGGTTAGGACATGGAATATTTTTTATCCTGGTAGTACTTACCCGTGGGATAATTTCCAACATACACGCGGCTACTTTTCATAATATATTTGCAAACTTAGATTTTAAACTAAGGTTTTTAAACCACTCTGTGACAGAATAACCTACTTCAAGGCAGTTTTCTGTCGTTAATGGGATACTAAAGCAAATACATTACCTCATATTGTGAAGAAAGAATAGAATTCCATTTATTCCTGAAAACAAAAGAGTTTCCATGGTAACTAGTCTCCCAAATGGCAGAATAGATTGAGGGTAACACCTTTATTTTTAGGGTTTCAAACGGAACCCTATTACTAAGCCTCCACTGTTCATCAGTCTGTCTGTCAGCGAGCTGTATCTCATGAACCGTAATAGAATAGAATGGAATAGAATAGAAATATTTTATTTCAGTCCGGAGTCCATGTTTTGTGTTGCGTAAAGTAAATTATTACTATTGTATAGAATCATGTTTTTCTAACTATTCAGACAGCTGTGCTGCTGGGGAGTTTGTTGCGCCACTTCTTCTTCCCAGCTAAAGCACTAAGGAAGTGGTGAAGGGCGGGCGCGTTTTTGGGGGACTGTCTTATGTAATTTTGACGTTCGAAAAGTGCTGATTTTCAGCCTAGTTTGAATAAATGACTTATGAATTTTGAATTTTTGAAAATACACTGAGAATACTGTTGGTGGTAATAGGTGGCCAGTTGAAATTTTCATAGATTGTGTATTTCTATTGCCACTATAATAAAAATTAAATAATGTTATTTGTTACGTTTATTTGTTGGTTGAATACGAGGCTTTTGGCTACTTTTGTATTTGTGTATTTTGTGTTTTTATTTAAATGTGCGTTTTGTTGGTACAGAATAAACATATTTCTTTCTTCTTTCTAAGCTAAAAATTAAAGAGTGTTCCCATAAGTACAAGAAACGTGTTTTTTTTTCGGCGTTGTTTTGCTGTAAAAAATATATACCTAGTGTTATATATATTGTACTGTGGTACGGAACCCTTCAAGTGCGAATCCGACTCGCATTTGGCCTGTTTTTAGGTAAATTTAGTAGGTACATGAAAACTTCTGATTCTTCCCAAACCTTCGACAGACTACAAAGAATTCGCTTTACTTTTTATTCTTCTTATAAATTAATAATAACTATCTGCTACCCGCGAATTCGCCCGCGTGGACCCTAATTCTTTTTCTAAAATAAAAGTAGCTTGTGAAGGTCGCGTCAAAATCGGTCTACCGATTTCGGAGATAAGCCGGAACAAACAGATACACAAAAAATAAAAAAAATAGTTTTTTGTTATAAGTACCGTATATACATTCATATGTATTTAGTAAAAGGCTGATATTTTGACCATAACAAACAGACACTTCAATATTTTTTTTGTATATATTCAAGTTTTAATTTATTTGCATGTATATATAATGTATGTATTGAAGATAATCCTGCACACTTTGAATTTTTTTCTTTTAAAATAATCCAAGATTACCGCCCAATTTCTCTGCTACCACTACCAGAGTCTCAAAATACCGGGCGGGAGCACACTGGCGCGCTGCGTACGCGCAAGTTGAGGTAGGACCGCGCCGGTCTGTTACAGCGGATAAGGTGTTAATATAACGCACCAGGGTTAAGTATGAGCGATTTGGATTTTTTTGTGGAAATTATGGTTGTAGAATAAAATTTACTATCGGGCAATGTCGCAAATAGCTGTCAAATATTTCACTGTTTTGATTAATTTGGCAATATGAAAATAACAAATATGGCTAAATAGTGAACTAAAATATTGATTATGAAATGCAATAATTAATATCGTAACACCGAATATTTAGTTTTAGATGTTTTAAAAGTCTTTGGAATCATTCCAAACGCCTTTTTTACACCTAAAACGGTTACAACATCAAATTCAGTGTTATAATTGCAATTCATTCTAGTTCACTAGTTAGTCATATTTTTTATTTCCATACAGTAATATTGTCAAATTAATGAAAACAGGTAAATATTTGACAGCTATTTGCGACGTTGCCAACTTTTTGGTTTGCACCGAAAAAATATACCTATTTATAAGTAGTTATGTTTAGTAGGCAAACCATTATCATTTGTCTGGTAGAGCACAAGAAAAATCACACAAAATTAATGTGGAATGTTTGTCAGTTTTCAATAATATTGACATGATTTAAAAGCTAACATTTTTAAAATAATAATAATGTACAAGTATAATAATAGTAAAAAAAGGAAATGTGGAATGTTCTTAAAAAAATCTGGTGGCAATTTAAAGTAGTAAAATTTTTTGAAGTAAACTAAGCTACTAAACATAATATTTTGACAGATAATTCCAATAATTTTTTTGACAGATAATTTAAATAATGTTTCTGACAGCTAACGGACAAAATATATCTCATTAAGGCAAGAGGGATCTAGCATGAATCAAATTACTGATGCCTCAATTAGTAAACTCATGACAAAACAAAAAATAGTGAAATAACCACAGGGTAATAGTTTATTTAATTTAAAAACCATTAACAACACAGTTGCATAAGAATATAAATAAATATAAACCAATAAATGGTAGTTTAATTGAATTGCCGCTTACATTATTCCACGAATTTTGACAGATATAGGGTTGGCGCTAATAAGTACATAACCACTTAACCACATCTAAATATGAACATCGCAAACCATATTTTTATTTAATTTTTCTAACAATAATGAGGATAATGACTTGATATTACATGTTTGAGAGACTGCAATTGTTCAGGGGCTACCGTATAATATGATATTAATTAATACTTGCATTCCAACAAAAATGATTTATCCAAACTAGGCTGAGAATCAGCACTTTTAAACGTCAAAATTACATAAGACAGTCCCCCAAAACGCCCGCCCGTCACCAATTCCTAGTGCTTTAGCTGGGAAGAAGAAGTGACGCAAAACCCCCAGCAGTGCAGCTATCAGCTAGACGAACTTGATTCTATACAATAATATGTAAAGTATTACATATTAATTTATATTAACATTACAAAAGAAATAAATTAAGAGGAAGCCCCCTAAATTGTAGGTATGTTAACTTGCATTAATATTCTGAAACAGTCAAAATGGAACTTTAATATATGATTTATGACTTATGACAATTACGTAATTGTCTTGTACATGGAAAAACAAAGTTCTTTCTATATACAAGACAAAATACGTAACTGTAACATTTTCACTCATGTCTTTTTTTGAAGATTATTCAAAAAATTGCTCGGTTTTTATGTCTAAAATAAGTATTCACAGTATGAAAATATAGTTTATTATCCAGCCACAAGATAACTTTTCTCTAGATCAATTATTACTTTAGTTATAAACGAAATAAGAATTGAGACTTACGCCATTTAGTTTCGTGCTCGAACACGATCAAAGGGCGCACGCAATATTCCACTGTATTACTGATGTGTTAGAGTTGAGCACACATCGGAGTGGCGGGGTGCAAGGGGGCGGAGCTTACGTGGAAATTGTCTTTAGAGTGCCTGGTCTTAAATAAAATTATTTGCCACTCATGTCAGCTAGCATACGTCAATATACCAACAAAACTATAGAAAAAATAAACTGTATTGTAAGTAGAACTCAGTACCTACATAAAAGCCTTGTCCAAGATCCGACCACCTGCTATGACTGATCTTAACAATGAGGTCCTCTGTCAAGTGTCCAGGTGGTGTGCAGTTGTCCATTATAGTCTTGCTCCGTCTCTCAGGTTCTATTCTGCATAGAGAGCAGTGGTGGGCCAGTGGTAACGGCCGCGACTTATGAGTTGTCGTAATTTCGAACCCACACAGGCGCTTTACATCACCACTGCTCTCGAAACGGTGAAGGAAAACATCGTGAGGAAACCGGCATGTCCTAGGACCAAACATTCGAAGACATGTGACATCTACCAACACGCACTGGGCCCGTGTGGTGGATTACGGCCCTCTAACCAAGAAGAGGCCTGTGCCCAGCAGTGGGAACGGCTGATTGAGATTCTGTATAGAAAAAGAAAGAATAATATTTTTTTTATAGTCTGTTTTTTAATTAAAGTAAATACTTAATAAGAATAGTTCAGCCTGCTGTATTGTCCTACTGCAGCCTTTAATATTGCCATTTAACTCGATCTTAAACCAATATGAACCAGGCCCGCACATGGGCGTCCAGCTCGTCCCTCCATTTACGTCTGGGTCAACCGCGATGCCGTTGGACATTTTCAGGGAACGAAATAAATATTCCTACAATTCAAGAGTGTATTGTGCAACAACCCTAGCAATTGGGTTTTCCCATAATACAATATTTAGGAGACGTATTTAATTCTACGAAATTGTATAGTGTTAAAATATAATATAGTGTTAACACTACATGGCCTAAAATTATATTACTTATATTATATTTTATTTCTATTATTATTTTTTAGGTAACATGCATTTTCCTTGTATAGTCGTAGTGTGGTTTCTAAAGGTAAACACAGAATATACATTTTCCTCCATATGCTTCTGCCCGCGGATTTGTCCGCGTAAAATTTCAGCCCCCGACCCGCCCCGTCGCATCGCATCGCATCGCCCGCCCGCGCTATTACTTCATTTTCGCTCAGCGTGCTTTCTGACTTTTGTCGTTTTGCTCGGCTCCTAAGGGCCATACCGTAACATTCCTAAAGAATTGGGCTATAAATGCAAAAATATAATTTTTCAAATTCGACTGGTAGTTCCATGAGATTAGCGCGTTCTAACAAACAAAAAAAAAAAAAAACTTCAGCTTTATTATTAGTACAGACGCCAGCAGGTCAACCTACCCGAAACTGTCAAATTTTCCCAATCAACTTTGAACCTTATACTTTGGTGATAAAGTTGAAAATCTATTAAATCAATTTGACAGATTGTAGTAGGTTGATGTGCTGGCGTCTGTACCTATAAATAGATATTATATATACAAGGTGTTTCTTTTTATATCCCATAACTCGGGTATTAATGAGACCATGTCATAGAATCAACTATCATATAAATTCTTTTACATTTTTTAAAAGATATCTTACCACTAGCTAGACTCTTGATGTGTGTATCTAAGTTTCATTGATAAGTACGAGTAAATAATTTTCATTCAAACCAATTATTCATATTTAAAGCTAAGAAAATGCGACGTTGTCATATTTTCTTTTTATGAACATAAATAGTCCGAATTATTTATTTTTTAATTTTTTACATAAATAATAGTGACCTTGTCAAATTTATTTTGAATGAAAAATTAAAAAAAAATATGTCAGTTGATAGTTTGATATGGTCTCGTTCATACCCTAGAGTTATGGGATATCAAAAAAACACCTTAAATATATTGGTAGGTTATCACCAGTGATCGGAGTAGGTAGATTGATTTTTGGTACTTGTATCATAAATGCACACAGAAAGAATAACATGGATAAGCCATTTTTCCGGAAAGCAATTCCGGTATTACCGGATTCAATTAAATATTGTTAATGTTGGTAGTGATATTATTACTACTCAATTCAAAGTTGGTGATGGTATGTTCAACAGCTTAAGCAAACAAACACAATACTAAAAATATTCTTATAGTACATCCAAACGTGCTTTAAACTCCTTGTAACAAGTAAAATATTACTTACCAAAGCTTGGAATCATGACTGTGTGCCGTTAAAAAAATTATGAAGTATATAATATTGCTCATTTGAATACAATTCCTATCTAAGTTCCGGTTTTTTTCTTAATAATTAACCAATTCCGGAGGAATGTCCATATTAATATATACGTTTCGGATCAATGACCCCAATTCAATCTACCTACTCCGATCACTGGTTATCACCATATCGGCTAAAAGACGTTCACATAAACTCAAAACTCAAACTCAAAGCATTTATTTCAATTTACAGGCATTTTTGAATTGTCAAGACGTACACGTTTGTAAAAGCGTCCGTAATAAAAAGAAAAAAAGAAAGAACCATTCAAAAAATTTAAATAAATTAAAATAAGCCATGGCAGCTAAGAGATGATTAGTTCCAACTGATGGCGGCCGTTCACGAACATGACGCATGGATCAGCACCATTCAGTTCAACCATTTTGAAGGGAGCTAAATGATCCAACACACGAGCCACCATCAGCGAGACATCTGAGTGAGCATGACATACTCACAGCCGCTAGGGCACATTCAAGTCAATGAAAGACATATTACCTGGTAAATGGTAGCTCTTTAGTATACATTGCTATGTCAACCGGCCCTGCAATGCCCGTATCGCAAGGCTAATTCCCGTAATTAACATCATAACATCACGCCTGTATTCCCCGAAGGGTTAGGCAGAGTCGTGTTTAAGTCCCATGTAATAGGGGGCGAGCCTATTGCCATCAACCGGGCACAAATCCAAACTCCAGGCTTTCCCGGGTATTCTCGTAATTAAAAACATTCAAAATCTAGTCGTAATCTCAGCTCAACGACAGTCAAACTCAAAATCTTTAAAAAAATGTAAGTAAATTAGAGGTATTTTTGACAGATCGTAACTGAGTGATTAAAATGAAAACGTTCTTAAAAATAAGTTATTTGTCCCTCAGGTTATTGGTCACTCAAGCAACTTTTCGGGTCCATTTGCCCCATCCATTTTAAGACGCTGACAACAGCTAAACCGTGGTCACTGTCGGACTGCGTAAAAAAGAAAGAAAAGTACAATGACACAACGTTTGTAATTTATTGCAAAATATGAAGCAATTATGGATTTATTCGAACATGAGTTGAGTAATCGAAAATAAATAATTAGAACCAAGTTCTGAATTCAAATAAGAGATCCTTCTTGTTAATTAAAATACCAAAGTATGTTGATATTTAACACAAATTATTGCTACGAGCTTCTGCTCTCCTGGTACTTGAAGACGGAATAGCGCTTAGTATAATTTGTTGAACTTCGCGCCAAATGAACCTCGCGACTATCAATAAATTATAACAGGTCTTGCTACGAGCTTATGCTCTCCTGGTACTTGAAGACAGATTAATACATACAAAAATCTTGCACCTTTCTGGATTTCGGACCATTTGGACTTCGCGACTACCAATTTGACCTATCTCATTGTCATCCTACCCCTCTGTGGGCTCCTGGTGTTCGCAAGCATGAAAAAGTCCCTGTCTGAATCAAACTTGAACGACCAATCAATAATCGAACCAAATGTTACCCCTCCAAACTTTGTCTTTGGTCGTGCTAAAAAGAGAAAAGAACAGGATAGCCCCTCTGGCATAAGACCGTCTACTCCCAGAACAGATTTAAATGATTTTTACGCATTCAAGGAAGAAATGCGAGGCATGTTTGCCTCCTTACTTGCCGCCCAGCGACAAGAATTTAATAACATTAACCCCACTTTGAAGAAAATTCAAGAAACCAATGCCAAGATTGAAACTTCTATTGAATTCTTGCAAAAAGAAAACACAGAATTGAGAAAGAAGATTGAGAATTTAGAACAACAGAAAAAAGAAGATGCAAAATATATTTTCACGCTGGAGGACAAAATTGAAAACATACAAAAAAACTACAGAAAAGCCAGCATTGAATTTAAAAATGTACCGAAGTTAGAAAAGGAGACAAAAGAGGATCTGATTAAATATGCTAGGAGCTTATCCACCACCGTTGGTGCAAACATAACGAATACGGATATCAAGGACATATACAGAGTTCGTGTGCAACATAAGAATGTTACCAATGCACCTGTAATAGAATTGAACTCAACTCTGATCAAGTCTGACATACTGCAGAAATGTAAGGCCTTTAACTTAAAGAACAAAGAAGAACTCCGCGCAAAACACCTTGGATTTGTTGTTAATGAAGAGACTGCTGTATTCGTCTCTGAGCAATTGACACCTAAGGCCTCACGATTATACTTTCTCGCAAGGGATCTTATAAAATCAACTGCATTTACCTTCTGTTGGACGGCCTATGGAAACGTATACGTTAAAAAGGACGAAAACTCTAAAACTATAACCATCACTAATGAAGCACAAATCCAGCAGCTTTTCAGCAATATGTGACTAGCTTTCCTTATAGTTTATATTAATAATTTTTATAATTCTTGTATTTCAGTACTGGAAACTGCAATCGATGTATGGTGTCAACACATTTTAAACAAACGAAGCACAAACACAATCAGTACACTTTTCAGTACATTAAAAACCACCTGCACTCTTCACATTTACATCCTCACATGCTCGCACAGAACAAACACTTTTAACACTATTTATACATTCACACTAGTCCTACTAAACAAAACTAAATTTACTCGTTATTATATACGCTCCTATGTACTTCTGTTGCATGTGACCACTTCTCCACGGATTGAAACTCAGTATGAAACCCTCAAGATAAATGGCAAATAATATCAGAAACCTAAATAATTTAGATGACATCGTGGTAGCAAAATCAGTATCATGTGACATAGCGAATCTAAACAAACATATAATTCATACCAAAACTGATCTAACATTAATCCAACAAAATATAAGAAGTATTTATTGCAACTTTGACAACTTTGAAGCCACACTCTCGGATCTCATGTCAGAAATAGATGTCATAATATTTACCGAATGTCGCCTCAACATAAAAAAACCCATCCCTTCTATAAGAAACTATTCACATTTTGCTACCACGCACAATTGTAATCAAAATGATGGTGTGATCATATACGCTAAATCTAAACTGAATCCAGTTTTTAAGGAACATATCCTGGATAATGCCTCGTGCATTCAGTTAAACATATGTGGATGTACTATCCTGGGAATATACCGATCACCTTCACAACAGAATGCAACTAACTTTATTACCTCACTTAATACACTTTTAGACACTATTAAATGCAGTCAGAATATTATAATATCTGGTGATATAAATATTAACCTAATTGTGAAAGATAATGAATCAACTTATGAATGTAGCAATCGGGCCTCATACCTTAACATGCTATCTTCACACGGACTTCTCCCAGGACACATAATTCCCACACGTGAATATAGTTGTCTAGACCATTACATCTTAAAGATAGACAAAACCAAACTCTCAGCTAGTATTGCAGTCTTAAATACTACCATAACAGATCACGCATCGGTATTCATGAGCTTATCTAAAATAAAAAAATACTGTTCTCCATCTGTCAAAACCCTCATTGATTTTAAAGCAGCTGCTGAAAAGCTTATAAACAATAACCTGTCCACTTTATTATTAAGCGACGACCCTAACTTTGTGATCGAACATTTTTGATCAATAAACTTCAATCATCCCTGAACGAGAGTGTCAATGTAAAGAGGATCTCTAGCAAGCAACGCATTATTAAGCCCTGGATCACTAGTGGTCTTTTACGCTGTATTAGAAACAGAAACAAAATGCAACTACAATTAAGGTCCGATCCTTGTAACGAAACATTAAAAATTACATTTACTCGGTACCGTAATTATTGTAGCAAATTAATTAAAAAACTAAAACACAAATATGAATCTGAACTACTAAAAACTAATATTAAAAGCTCTAAAAATCTATGGAAGTCTATTAAGCAGATAACGCATCTTAACACTTCTAAAATAGGAAGTTATGAATTACTTAGTACTCGTAGTTCACCTATAGAGTCAGTTAACTGTGTGAATAGTTATTTCGCCAGTGTCGGTAAGCGCCTTGCAGAAAGCATCCACAATGGGCCCTCGCATCCGATTGACGGCCCAGTATCTGCTCCAAAAACACAACAGTCTTCATTTGTTCTTCTTGAGACTGACCCATGGGAGGTAGACTGTATTATATCAAACTTGATAACTGACAGTGCTTCCGGTTGGGACGGTATCCCGACTGGGTTCGTGAAATTGGTCAAACCACTCGTTGCTCCCACTATCAGCCATCTTGCCAACCTCTGTTTCCGAAAAGGTATTCCCGGTCTTGCTTAAAAAATCCATCGTGACACCGGTCTACAAGGGTGGTGATAAAAGAGATATTAATAATTATCGACCTATTTCAGTCTTGACCGTTATCTCAAAAATTATTGAAAGGCTTATCAACTCACGCCTAATGTCCTATCTCGAAAAATATAACATTCTATCTAAATCACAATTCGGGTTTAGAAAAGCAAAATCCACAGAAGACGCCATATCAGGACTGACCTCCTTGGTGACGCAGTATATAGACCATGGAGTAAAATGTCTCACAGTCTTCTTAGACTTGAAAAAAGCGTTCGATACTGTATCTGTCCCCACCCTTGTAAAAAAGATGGAGCATGTGGGCATTAGGGGTATGCCACTAAAACTACTAACTGACTACCTAAAAGACCGTACCCAAAGCGTTAAAATTGACAGTTTCACTAGTTCTGACACTAAAATTGAATACGGCGTGACCCAGGGAAGCGTCTTGGGGCCCACGTTATTCCTAATATACTTAAACGAATTAACGAATCTCAAGATAGACAGAGGGCAAGTGTTCTCATATGCAGATGACACTGCCATTGTGTTTAATGGTGCTTCCTGGAACTCCGTCTTTGAAGCAGCTGCGCATGGTCTTCATAAGGTCGCAAACTGGCTTAAATCAGCTCTTCTTACCCTAAATATCGCCAAAACTAACTACATTTGCTTTGCAATAAATAAGCGCACACTTCCCCCCCCAAACTTAAAATTAAGTATTCACACTTGTGACTTTACTAATACTAAGCAATGTGGTTGCGAAGAGATTAGCTGTGTCAAATCCACTAAATACCTTGGAGTAATACTGGACCACCGACTTTCTTGGCACCCTCAAATAGAAGCTGTAAATGATAGGATCCGTAAACTCGTATGGGTTTTTAAAAAGCTGAGACATGTCACCTCCCAAGACCTCCTAAAGCGTATCTACATTGCATTAGCACAATCTGTTATGTGTTACTGTATCTCTATCTGGGGCGGTGCTACCAAAATTAAATTCCTCGAAGCAGAAAGAGCCCAGAGATGCTTGATAAAGACTATGTTGTTTAAGCCCTTTAGATTTCCTACTGACGAATTATATCTAAGTCATAAAATACTGTCAATAAGAAAACTTTACATTGTCAATTCAGTACTTAAACTACATAAAACCTTACCTTACGTACATAAAGCCCAAACAGGTAGAAGAAAATGTAATGTGGCCACTGCTCCTCACTGTAAAACTCTTTTCGCCAGGCGTCAATTTCTTGCACACTCTGCCTACCTTTACAATAAGCTTCACAATAAATATACGATATATAATCTGCAACTCCATAAATGTAAAAAAATAATTGTCCAAGAACTTGAGCCGCTTGGGTACAATGAAACAGAGAACTTATTATTTAAATTCGAACGTTAGAATAATATTCATAACTTCCAGTGTTACTTACCAATCTCAAGTTGTTATAACATCGCAGGGGTGGATAACACCGAATAAGAGCATAATTCATACAACTATATGACACACACATACAAACAAACAAACACACACACACACACACACACACACACGCACACACACCCCCACACATACATACATACATACATCCATAAACACACATATTCACATACACTCACATAAACAGATACAGTAAGCCATACCAGTATCTTTTAGTTATCTGTCAATAATTTTGTACTTCCTTTCTTTTATTTACTATAGTTATCTAAAATAGTTTAACTTCTTTTTAAGGAACTATCGTACCACCGCAATATATTAGTCTTAAGGAGGAGCGGGACGACCCAACACTAGCATTATTACATGCTTCCTGGGCAGTTCCGGCAACTAAATAGTATTGTATAAGCAAAGTTAAAGAAATAAACTATTTTTATTTTATTTATTTATTATTTATTATTTTGGTTTAGAACTCAAGGTAAACCGTCAGTTTACCGTTAATTTGTATCAGTTTTTTTTGTAAACGTATTTTGGTAACAACCCAGTTCTGAGAAATAAGTTCAAGATTAACATATATTTTTTCCACTACCACAAACTATTTAGTTTTGGAAATTTTTTAGCCTACTTTTACCGTTTACCTGTTGTCAGCGCCTTAAGTGCGTAATTGTCAAGTTTTGAATATTTACTACTGAACATAGAGCTCTCAATACTCAATATATTTATTACTCCGACGTGTGAAGTTGGTGGCAGGTTTTACAAAAATATGATCATTGCGGAGCCTGTCGGGCGCAGCAAAAATAGAAATGAACGCATCAATGAACTATCGAAAGAGATGCTTGTCACAGATGCCAGAAGTCATCAAATTTTCTCTCAAACTAACATTATTTATACCTACAATTTGAATTGAAAGCAAAGAAAGCGCGTAAAATTAATTTTATTTCCTACAAAATGTTTTTAACCTCTACATCACTGCGTTGAAAAATAAATGCGCAATTTCTCTGAATGTCGGAAACGTACTGTGATTGGCCAAATTATAAGTTCACGGTCCGGTTGATGGCTGCGCAGGCACATGTATTGCTGTAAAAAATATGACACGTGCCAATTAAAAAGTGTTTTAGTGTACGACCACGACCTTGCAAGGGCGCGCGCAGTTGAAATATTTTTGGAGATATTGGTAATGATGAGAATTTTTTCTTTTAAGATTGGTCATTTCCACACACTCACAGATCTTTTAAGAGTAACTAATAGTGAAATAAAGGTTTTGGACTGCGTGGAAGACTACAGACTATTAATCTATTTTATTTACGTTTACTTTTTTATGCTGACGAAAGGAATACCGTGGCCCTGGCAACGTACAGGCAACTGAAGAAACACGGGTGGGTTTTAGTCGTCAGTAAGAGTCTGACACGCCCTTCCGCTTCACCCAGAGCGGGAGAAGTTATTTGATAATTTCCCACCCAAAAAAAAAAAAAAAGGGATAATAATAGGTGAGCAACATCGTCCACACTCCGATCGCTTATTCATTTGCCAAACATAAAACTTTCAGAAATGTTCAAAGCTGATGAAGTCACCCCCACAAGCATAGGCTGGTCACCTATAACATCCCCACTGCTGGGACACAGGCTGCTGCCCCTATAGATGAGAAGAAGTCGGCCATAATCCACCACGCAGGCCCAGTGCGGGTTGGTGGATGTGACATGTCTTCGGATGTTTGGTCCTAGGACATGCAGGTGTGCTCACGATGTTTTCCTTCACAATTTTGAGAGCAGTATTGATGAAATAAGTTACACTAAATAAAGTTCCTGCCAGGTTCGAACCCACGACTTACAGCTCGTAAGCCAGGGGCATTACCACTGGGCCACTTCTGCTCTCACCACTGACAGTCATAATATTTAACAGTGGATATTTGTTTCTGATCAATAAAGAATATAAAGCCAATGCTGCTTCACAAAAACAAGATTTACCTACTAAACTACATCCCTAACGAATTGTGCAAATATTTTTCAGGACATTGAAAAAATATTTGTCTTTATAATCACAAGTGTACTTCGCACTACAGCTGTAAGCCAAAAAACTCATTTAGTGTATGGAAATAAATCTTCCATTATGAGTAACAGAAAAATATTCCGTATACCCATCATGATCATCATTTCAGCCGAAAGATGTCCACTGCTGGACATAGGTCTACCCAAGCACCGCCACTTCGACCGGTTCTGTGCTTCCCGCATCCTCCGGCCTTCACAAGACCATCGGTCTACCTTGTGGCCTTCCAACGCTACGTCTTCCGGTACGCGGTCGCCACTCCAGAACCTTTCGGCCCCATCGGCCATCTGTTCTGCGAGCAATGTGGCCTACCCATTGCAACTTAAATTTGGCAATTCTTCGGGCTATGTCGGTTACCCAGGTTCTCCTGCAGATCTTCTCATTTCTGATTCGAAATTCGTGTACTTATATGTTTATACAATTTCATACATTTGTATCCGTAGACAGAAATTCCTTCCTATTCCTTCCTATCTTTGTCTGGAGTAGATAGACCTGCTTCATCACAGAAACAGTAGAATTTGTCTGGGGCAGTTAATTGCTCTAACTGGTGGTAGCGGAACTGCCCCAGACAAATCCAGACAATTTGCTGTCTGACTATTTTTTTATCAAACAGAGATATTTTTTTTAAATTTCAAGAGATTTAAATAAAAAAGTGTAGACCGACCCCAAAAGTGTGATTTTCTTAGCAAAGCATCGATACTTCTTCTAAGCTTGGTGATCATGACAAAATGGCCGTCATTCTTTAGAATCAAGAAGACCATATTCAACAATGTTTTAGGTTCTATTACGCTGACGATGTTGACCCAAAGCTTGAATCAACTTAGATTTAATGACAGGTACTTACCATATTGACATATATAGGAGGAAGGTAGGTAGGTACTCCTTTGTAAGTACCCATCAAGGAACTGAAGTATGTATTCTTTTAATGTGTGCTTGATAAAAAGACACAAACAGAGATAATGTTATGTTTACAAGCCCATCTGCCCACAATCCTTGTAATCTTTTGTTACGAAAGAAAAAGTGGAGCAAGGTGACAAAGTGTTTCTGTAATGCTGTCATTGTGGCATATGGGAAAATGTCTGCGATATTTTTTATTGAAATAATATAATGTTTCAGCTGTAACCCAGTGTTCGTTATCATCACTATTTATTTCATGACAGAGCATTAATAATTCAAAATTTAAAAATTAAAAAATTCAAAATTAAAAAATTAAAAAATTCATAATTAAAAAATTCAAAAGTCATTTATTCAAACTAGGCTGAGAATCAGCACTTCTCGAACGTCAAAATTTCATAAGACAGGCCCCCAAAACACCCACCCTTCACCACTTCCTAGTGCTTTAGCTGGGAAGAAGAAGTGACGCAAAAAAATGCCCAGCAGCGCAGCTGTCAGCTAGACGAACTTGATTCTATACAATAATATGTAAAGTATTACATATTAATTTCTATTAACATTACAAAAGAAAGAAACACAAAAAAATAAGAGGAAGCCCCCTAGCAGTCAAAATGGAACTTTAATAATTATATGACTTATGATTTATGACAATTACGTAATTGTCGCAATAAACTCCCCAGCAGCACAGCTGTGTGTTCAGTTAGAAAAGAAAAAACCTATATAATAGTATGCAAAATAATTTAAATTATGTTTTGTGTTGCGTAGTGTAAATTATTTTGCATACTATCATATAGAATATTGTTTTTATAGAATAAATTAATAGCCATATGACAGCTAGCACACGCCAATATATATACCAATCAAAAACATCGAGTACTATAATCAGGCAGAAATATAAATAACTAAACGTAAACAATATCTAAATAATAGGCTCCAGGCATAAAGGGCGTGCCCGCTTACATATAGCTGTAACTAGAAGTTATAATTGATAAACTAGGACCATCGAGGTAAAATAAATAATTGTCGAGGTCGCTAGCTAACCACGTATTGCAATACAACTCATAAAAAAAAAAACATTGTAATGAGTAGATTATGTCAACAATAAATTAAAATAAAATAAAAATAAATTGACTTATAAACTAAAATTATAAACAATTATATAAACTCATATAACCTGTCAGTAGGTAAGCTAATTCTGGAGAAAGGACATTTAAACATTGTCTTGAGTTAATCACAGCGACCAACTGTTCTGTTCTGCTTATTTACAACTGCAAGAGGTTGGATAAGGGTGACACTGACTGATTACTGTCACTCTAGCACAGTGGTCGGTAAACTCATTGGTCAATAGAGCCAAATATCAATACTATTCAAACTCAAACTCAAAAACTCAAACTCAAACTCAAAGCATTTATTTCAATTAAACCATTTACAGGCACTTTTGAATTGTCAAGAAGTCGGTCAGTCAGAAATATGAAGCTAGTTGCCCATTCCAAAGCGTAGTAGGTACCTATGGAGAAGAACGGGCAAGAAACTCCACGGACACTCTTTTAAATAAAATAATAATTGCTACAAAATATTGGTTACATCATTTATTACGACTAAGATTTCTTATAAGAGCCAATATTTTCTGTGTATGTTTCACTTTTCTTAATCCTTAAAACTCCCATCCTCTTTCACTCCACAACGCTTCCTAACATTAACTTGCTAAGAAGTAGGATGCCTTCATCATCATCATCATCATATTGGCTGATAATATGATGAAAGCATCTTACATAATTGACAAGTTAAAGTCAATGATTAATTTTCGATGTCTTGTTAATTATTGGTGAAAATACTTCGGAAATAAATCTTTGAAATATAGTTTGAATTCGTATCTACGCTCAGACTCATCGACATTTGTACAGAACCGCACTCTATAGGTTAAAGAGCATTCGGCTCGCGAGCCGCGGTTTGCCGACCACTGCTCTAGCAAAACGTCGCATCGATGGCTGTGCGGCGGTTGTCTTTTGATGACAGAGACGATGTCAGGGCAGCCACAATCGTACCGACGCTCGTCGCGACTTTCATGACGAACGGCTATATTCAGGCACAATCCTGATGATACTAATGCTGCTGAACCACTAATACGAAAAACAAAAATCTTCTTGTAAAGGCTGATGAAAGGATATCTTGCGCCGTTTTAATATATACTGAACGGCATTTAAATGTGATTTTCTCATTCTGAACTAATAATAATACGGCCTGATGGCCGAAAGCCTCGACCAATATTTCTTGAGGCTCTCGTTAGGCAGTTGGATCAAGGGCCTGATTCAGAAGGCAATACTCCTCGATATGGCTCGCATTGTGAGGCCTGTCTGTGCAGCCCTAACTTCCGGTAGCTTGGACACTGCTCCCGATAAATATTAAACTTATATAATAATAAAGAAATTTCGTTGTTTTGTCAAGTCGTAAAAACAGTGCGAAGCAGGGGCGGGTCGCTAGTCCTAACTATTCTAACTAATATTATAAATGCAAAAGTGAGTTTGTTTGTTTGTTACAATTTCATGATAAAACGGCTGAACGGATTTAGATGAAATTTGGCACATAGGTAGACAATGACCCGGAGAAGGACGTGGGCTACTTTTCATCCTGGATCGCAGACGACGTCACGGGCAACAACTAGTAATTAATAAACCTTGATACATCCTTGCGCAGATGAATGGTGAGGTCCTTACTTTGACCTGCATTATCTGTCAACCGTACGTAACTGATAATAATAATTAAACGAAAGAATTATTATAACATTACAATGTAGAAAAACCCATATTTTTCCACATCTTATTTATAAGTGTAGGTAATATGCAGGACAGTGACAATACATTATAACATAATCGGAGGGCTCCGTAATTGATGCAAGATGGGTATATATTAGTACTTATCTCGTAATACAGGACCTTCATATACAGGATGGAGCGATTTTATTACCTACTTAAGAGAAATTATTTGGTTGACCACTTATACTTATGTACCTATGGATGAGGGATCTCGCGCATTAGACGGCCATGACTCCGGCCAGCCGTGGCTGACTAGTGGTATTGTATGGTGTGCGGCTAATTGGCCGTTGCGACCAAGTGCGCGATTCGTACCGGTTTATAGCTTGCCTGGTCGCTGTGATCACTGTTCGTGGTCGTGGCCGTCTAGTGCAGCGAGGTCCCTTACGGCTTTTGGATAGTCAACCCAACCGACACTGGTGTAATACAGTTCCTGTCACCACCACCGTAGTAGGTATAGGGCATTTTGTGCTTCGCAGGGGGATTTCACCGGATGGCGCAGCGTTGGTAGACCTCCCACAAGTTGAGCGATGACTTGGTGAAGGTCTTCAAGGATCCATTGGATGTGAGAAGCACAAGATGTTAGGTATTGCGATGCTTGCGGTAGGCCTAAGTCCAGTAGTGTACGTCTTTCGGCTGAAACGATGATGATGAAGAGAACCTCTCTTCTAGAGACAATGAATTGTATCTAAAACTTTATACTGCTAACAAGATTGGATTCGCTCATGGACACGCTCAAAACCAATTTAGGAAGGCCCATCAAAAGTTTCCAGCGAACAGTCCAAGCAACATTAAAAAAATAAATTTTCACATGGTATTTTGAAGCACCTGATTGAATAATATTTATTAAGCAGGTAGCTCGGGTGGAAATAGAGAAAACGAATTTTCCCAGATTTAAGACCTAGTCAGATCGATTTTTCGCCCCTATATTGCAACTTTCATCGAAATTGTTAGAGCCGTTTTCCAGAATGTGATTACAAATATAAAAACAAATGTTGCTCATTTAATAGCATAGGATTACACTGTATGTATATAGCAATCTGTTGACAGTTCATCAACCATTACTTTCTTGAATAATCACAACACAGAACCTATTGAGCAGACTATAGACCACACTCAATAAAGATACGCCAGTGAACGTACTATAAAGCATAAATGATTTACGACATTTACGATAAAAGGATCAGCGCAAACGTGCGGTTAGATGCTCAAGCAGTTTTCATTGGTGCATTGATAATGATCTTAAATGCATCTGAAATAGAGTTGGGAATAGCGTGCAAGATATTATAATACCGCGTGGCATGAGTCCGTATGTTCTTCGCGGACATGGCGGTTGCGCGAGCACGCTCGAGTATACCCGAACACGCCCGAGAATGCACGCATCGAAGCTTGCGAGCAGTCACTACCGCATCACCTGAGTAAATAGTGAGGTATTTAGAGGGTTTTCAAATGGTTCATAATTGAGTATTCTGTACCTATGTGTAACGTTACGATTAACTCTGGAAGAGAAATAAACGTAGATCACACTAAATAATAATAAAAAAATAAACAGGTAAGGTTAAAGGTTAAAGATAAGGACGCTTCACGGGACATGGGAGGCAGGAACTGAAGGATGAAAGGATGTTCGAGCATACGCTGGGTCCACCCGCGGATTTTGCTCGAGCATCGAGCATGCTCGAGCAAAATCGCTTTTGTCGCTCTGTCTGCGCTGACCCTTAGGCGTACTATACACTGACCTTGCGCACACAACCCTGTACACTTCCAATAATATAATATTATCGACAATGATGCAACCAGACGGCACTGATAATGTTATTTATTATTATAGCTTTATTTATATTATTGAAACAAGAGACGTTGTTGTTTTTTCTGTAATTTCCGTTTTGATAAAAGAGTGTTGCACATTTCGTTTCAAGATAAGGTTTGTATCTTTGTCGGGAATTTTAATTCGTCATCATCATTATGATATGGGAATAACAACCATGAGGAAATTTCTTTTATCACCTCGTCTAGTAAACAGATTAGTGATTATTTTGAGTGAGTAATTAATGTTCTAAATGACATCGTCTTGGCAATCTCTCAGGTACTTTAACTGACTCAAAAGTCAGTAAAGGTGACCTAGCTGGAATTCACAGTGTGTACTTAGGTATAACAACAGACTAGTAGGAATACTGCTGGAACTAGAAGAATCAAAAATACAAAAATATTTATTTAATCAAACGTTGTGTCATAACTAAAGTGAGGCAGCCCTAATAAGTTACCTATTTTTCAAATTCCTCGCAGGCCCTGTTCCCTCTTAAGTACCGGTGGCGCCTGCGGGTGCCAGCGCGCGATGGCAGGAGGCGTCACCGTTAAAATATTATTTTTGCATAAAATATGGAACTAAATCGATGCCTTTATTGTCTATGGCAATTATTGCCAGTTTAGGAAAAATACTCCAGGTGCCGCTGGAACTAAACAGGTTAAGACTTGCGGCTGTGTGATTGAGACAAGAGATCGGTAGCGACATCTAAAGGGTGCTGCTACTTATCCATCTTCTGCCTAATGTTTACTATCTACCAAGTAAAAATCAATCAATCTGCCTAGCCTTTTCTCAACTATGTTGAGGTTGGCTTCCAGTCTAACCCGATGCAGCTGAGCCACTGCCTATCTGACCTCCACAACCTATGTACTTACTGGGTAACGCGATACCTATTGGCAAGAATGGTTGTCAGACCTTCGGACTGCTAACCACCCGTAACGACTGTTAAAGATCTACGAACTTCACGAAAGGGTATAATGGATGGTCAATACTATCTACCTAGCATAGTGATAAAAACAATCCCTTTGGCCAGTTAAGTACTATTGAAGAACTTCATATCTAAGCTGTTTGAAAACAAAATCCCGTGAACACGATGACCACATCTGTTACCGCCCCGGTTCTATAACGTCCGAGCGCCGCAAGCAGAAATAGTTCTTCGATGGTATATAATTATGTATCTATTTGGAGTCCTATGTTAATCTATAGTAGACACACTATCTCAAATTGTTTTACAACAAAAGCTTAATTACAAAACTCTACAATGTATTTGACCTAATAACTTTATCATTATCTTTCAGAGCCTATTTAAGGTGATAAAAATAAAGGCTTTGGCCTAATTATTAGGTTATTGTCCAGCCGATAAGGGTTTAGGTGGAATAACACAAATAGCAGTGGTGGTTACGGCCCCGACAAAGTAAAGCGCCAGCAGCGCGCGAAGCAGACGCTTTACTTTGTCTAAATAATTTCATCACCACTGCTCTCAAAACGGTGAACGAAAACAACGAGCGAAAACCGGCATATCCTAGAACCAAAAATTCGAAGACATGTGACATCTACCAACCCGCACTGGGCCCGCGTGGTGGATTACGGCCCACTCCCTCTCCAAGATAGGAGGTCTGTGTCCTGCCAGTGGGAACATTATAGGCTGATTACGCATTATTTTATGCTATTAGGTTATTTTCCAACCGATAACAATTTAGGTGGAATAACACAAATATTATAAATAGGTCTTTAGCACCAGGATATAGCATGTACTTTCATGTTTATCTACACGTGTTTTTACAGTATGTGAGGAGGTAGACAGTCATTGTCCTTTTATTTTGTAGACTTCACAAAAATATGCACCTAGATTAAAGGCTTGCCTGTCTCTTCAATAAAGAAAACTGGCGTTCATGACAACAATATTTGTTAATCTTACTGCCGAAAAGATTGATCTAATATTCCTTTGCCATTTTTACAGTGTAGAGAACTATGAGAAACATAAAACGATATCTACATCGATTTTAGACCATCATTATTATGTTAAGTAACTGGTACTTGTTGAAAGACCTACACTGTCCTCCCATACTTAATAACACTATTATTTGAAAATATTGTAAAAGCCCATTATTTTTAAAAGAGTAACCGTGGAGTTTCTTGCCGGCTCTTCTCCATAGGAAACAACCAATTGGAACCGTGCTTCTGACGTTTCATAAGTGCCCATGTAGGTTTATATGAAATAAAAATATTTTGAATTTTGATTTTTCGATTCGATTCCACAATAAGTTTTCAAGTGGCCACTTCGGGTTTCGATCCACAAAAAGGTTTGGGGACAATAGATATTTTCAATCGTTTAATCACTGTCATACTGGCATGCAAATCGACTCCATACCCTTTTTCTAGCTTATTTCTATTCTTCTATTATTTCTGGATAATTAAAATTTTCCCAAATTTTCACACTTTCTGCAGCATTTAGACTCAAAGAAACATGACACACACAAATCTATAAATAACATATACGTCTTAAGACTGTCCTTGTGTATGTAATTCCTTATTTCCATGTAAATACCTTGAGGCTTATCATCACATGACATATATTAGTCTGAAGAAAATAATAAAAAACAGGTATTTTTTTCAAAGTAACAATGAAGATTACGATGTTTGTCTAGGGCAAATAACTGACCTAAGACTAGTGTTTTCATAAGATTATCAGACAAAGGATTTTTATGCAAAACAACGGGTGTTTGACATAATATCTATACATTATGTGTGATGTACCGTCTACCGGTAATCTTGCTGTGGATAAATAAATAATATTTATGCGTGTTACTTTATGCTTTGTAAGTACTAGGTACACGTAGGTATGTAAGAGCAGACATTATAAATGTTTGAATGACGTCATCTTTATTTTACTTTAATAACAAGAAAAGTTTTCAATTCAGCCAGTATTGGTTATCATCAACTGTCTTCATTGTTCCTTGCTTTAGCTCACAAATTAACGAAAATATGTAAATTAAATATTGGCCCTAATTCACATAACAAACGGTGGATTTCAAATGCCGATTTCTTCCCTCAAAGTTTTTTATTATGGGTACATGGCAACTAATTGTTTAGCACACATAAATGTTGATGCCTTGTCTTATTGACGAAATCGGTGTGTAGATGTTGGCCATTCAGTAATTAGGTAAGTAACAATGCTTACGTGCAAGTTGAGCCGTTTTAGTATGGTCACTTATGGAGGCTATTAAGGGCCTATACTACCTCAAATTCTTAGCATGATCCTCCGAAAATACTACAGCATTAATTTTGAAATAAAAATATGTTAAAGTTGAGGATTAATATTAAGTACTTTGTTTGATAAAAACACGATTCCATGAAAATTTCCCGATAGAAAAAGAGACAAAGTCACCTCCAAACCGAACAATAAACCGCTGATATTCAAAAATACTTCAAATTAGATCATGAAACTTTGCATAATAAATGAACTAACTATAAAGCTACGACTGTTTTTTTTCATTTTAATTATCATTATTTTCGCCGTAAAAAAGCAATTTCTTAAACTATTGGCGCCTTGGAGCCGCCAGCATCCTACTTCGTCTTGCTCTCACTTAGCCCGCGAGCGAGATAAAAAGTGAATTTGGGCTGAGGTAGTATGGGCTCTTAATTTGTATGCCAGAAACATTAAGCAAAGTTTCTTTTTGTTTCATGCTTATGCACGAGCCACCAAGAGACTGATACTCAAAGTATTGTGTCATTCTCAAGGTTCCATTACACACAGAGTTATCAAGCGCCCTCACTGCACGTTATCTCAGTGGGTAACTGTGCTAAGGATGCGCCGAAATACAACAAACATTGTCTGGCCGACTTGTCGCCTTGTTCTTTATATAATTAACTTGTGAGGTGATCATTTTTAATGACTGCCTCTTTGGTCGCAAGCGCTACAGCTAAGCATGAGGTCCTGGGTTCGATACCCACGTCGGGTAAAGAGTTAGTGGATATTTCCATCTGGAAAATCTCAGTAGGAGCCCGGAGTCCTGGAGTCTTCTTTATTGACATAATCATTCTATTACACTGACGAGCAAGTTTAGAAGATGTTTAGATTTTTTTTTTTTATATTGCTCGTTAGTGTATTTGACATTATATATCTACAATTTAATTTCAACTCTCTATTAGTGATTTTTCATGGACATGACAATAATTCAGATTTGTTACAGTTGTAATGGCAATCTCAAAATATAATTTCGTTTAAAAGTTGTTTTTTATTTTTATTGATTAATTTATCTTTTATATACCTACCTACTTAGATTCTTTTATATTTTATGAATGTGAGAAAGTTGTAAGCTTAGTGGGCTGTAGACATGTTGACCATTTACTTTTTTTTGTTAAGTACCTGGTACTTGTTGAAAGGCCTACACTGTCCTCCCATACTTATTTACACTGTTATTTGAAAATATTGTAAAAGCCAATTATTTTTAAAAGAGACGCCACGGTTACACGTTTCTTGCCGGCTCTTCTCCATTTTCCCTATGGCCAATTGGAACCGTGCACCTAGCTTCTGACGTTCATAAGTGCCCTTGTAGGTTTATGTGAACTAAAATATTTAGAATTTGAATTTGGATTTGTGTCGTGTGTGGAGTTTCTTGCCCATTCTTCTTCATACGGAAACTACCTTTTGGAAGGGGCTACATACGATTTTTTTTTTGTTGTAAATTTTGACGTTCAAAAGTGCCTTTTTTATGCCTAATTGAAATAAATTATTTGACTTTGACTTTGACTTTGTCCGGTTGATAACTTTAGACTGGCTTCTATTACATGGGACTTAACATAACTGGCGTAATATGGGTGTACTTAAATATAACTGGCGAAATATGGGTGTCATATAGGAACCTCTGTTGAACCTTTCGGGTTTACAGGTAATGTGATAATTTTTGTAATTTTCGTTTTCCATTAAATGGTTATGTCGTCGAAGTTGTCACGATATTACCCTTTTTATCTATCTTAACGAGGAAAAAGAGGTCATAAATGTTTTTTACAAGAGCTCATCAAAAGAAGTTCATTATTTGCACATCATAGGTTTATGGGATGTTACAAAATACTGGAATAGCAGCCAGTTGTAGAAACGATCTTTAACTTTTAAAACTGTCATTAAATACTAATCTTCCTTTAACTTGTTGCAGAAAGCTACATTAGACTCGATTTTTTGATGAAATTAATGAAATAATTAGCGTTAATGATCCATTACGAAATGGGCCATTAATGTCTCTCTTTATGCAACTGGGTGTAGGTACCATAAGAGGTGTCCAAATTTTATTGTTATGTTTTGTTTTGTTGTCTACCATCATACTTTTTCTGTCATAAAGGAGATTTGCTGCGTTCTATCTAGTTTGAAGGGTTTTAATCCAATTGAAACATGCACAAAGAAATTTTCAACTATGTATATCCTTAAATTTTGCAGCGCATTGGTGATTATGCTTCTGGTATTATAAGAGTGGCATGTATAGTGATCACAGACACTTTTTAACGGTGACATGCCTATACTGTAGATCAGAAGAAGCACCGGTTCTTTTCACCGAAGATACTGGGGTCCCTTTCGATCCAATGAGGACTGATACCATGAGGCTTTACTGAGTAGAAGACTTACATAGCCCTCTGCCTGAGAAGTAGGTACAAAAGGATTTAAAAAAATCATAAGTACGTGTTTTTTTGTTGTTGTATAGGTACCTACTTTACCACTTATATACCTATGTATATAACTGGCGGTAAACAACTTTAATCAACTGTCCCGCCAACATAACAAAAGGTAAAAAATAATAAAAAACAATATACTATCAGCTACTTACCACATTAATTTTTATTATTGCAAAATACTTCCTCCAAATTATTTATTTGTTATTATTAGTAATATGCCCTTCGTGCAATATCAGTGCTGTGCCCCTTTGTGCGCCGGCGTTAGTCTAGACAGGTTAATAAAATAGTCTGGCTGTCTACAGTTTTAATGAATAAATATGTTATTCTTTGTCATTTTCAATTGACTATGAATAAATATGTTATTCCTAGTCAATTGAAAATCACCAACTTTATCGATTCATTGAACATGCTTCTCACTAACTTGAAAACCTTCAAAAACATTATCCTTTGTGGCGATATTAATATTGACATAGTACCAAATAGCACTGATAAACGATCTTACGACTATCTCAACTTACTAGCTAGTCATGGGATGCTCCCAGGACACACTTTGCCTACGCATGGTCTTACTTGTCTAGACCACATGATTTTAAGGACCAATATGGAAGTCTCCTGTTTTGTCTTTCCAACCTCCATTACTGATCACGAAAGTGTGGGTATTAGCTGTAATCCTAAATCGCGGCTCAACTACATTAACGAAACATGTAGCGTGATAAATTACGAAAATCTTGATAAAGATATGCTTAGCTTAAATTTCCAGCCTATTTTTGACGCACAGGACGCTAACACATCTACCGTACTTTTCGTGACATACCTAACTACTGCGATCAAAAACAACACGAGAATAGTGAAAACTCGCAAAAGAAAGTTAGTAACCAAACCATGGATCACTAAAGGGTTATTGCGATGTATGAGAAACCGTGACAATTTGCATAAGAAGCTAAAACGAAATCCTGCTGACGAGACTATCAAAACCACCTACAAACGCTACCGAAACTTTTGCAGTAATTTACTTAAGAAAGCTAAAAAGAAACACGAAAAACAAGAAATTGAGAACGCTAGGGGGAACAAAAAACAATTATGGGATGCAGTCAAAAGAATAAGCGGCTCTGATAAGAGGGTCGATTACTCATCATCACTTTTAACCTCTAGCAACCGCGAAAGTGAAATTAACAATATCAATAGGTTTTTTGCCAGCATAGGTGCAAACCTAGCAAATAAGATCTCCGCGCAAATACGAGTTCCTTCTTCCTATTGCTTTACTCGACCATCTGTCACCCCATTAAATTCACTTGTCTTTCTCCCCGCTGACGAAGAAGAGATTTTCACACTTATCAACGGTTTAAAAGATAAATGCGCAGTGGGAATCGATATGATTAGTGGAAAAATAGTCAAGAGATACGCTAACCTCCTTACTTCTCCCCTAACTTACATTTGTAACCTGGCAATCTCCACAGGGGTGTTTCCAGATGTATTTAAAAGGGCTCTAATCAAGCCTGTCCATAAGGCTGGGGGTAGAGACTGTGTAAACAACTACCGGCCCATCTCCATCCTCCCAACGCTTTCCAAGGTCTTGGAACGCTTAATAAACAAACGTCTAACCAATTTTTTAGAAGCTAATAATCTACTTTCCTCTTCGCAATTTGGCTTCAGAGTGGGCAAGAGTACTGCTGATGCTGTACACGAGCTGGTTGACTCTATTGTTGCCAACCTTGACAGTAGAAAGAAATGTCTAACGCTCTTCCTTGACCTTGCGAAAGCGTTTGACACAGTCTCTATCCCACACCTTCTTAATAAATTGGATCGACTTGGAATAAGAGGAACCCCTCTTGAATTAATGGAAAGTTATCTCACTGGAAGAAAACAGAGAGTCAAAATAAATGATAGATTAAGTGATGAATTACCTGTGGATTTTGGTGTACCTCAGGGTAGTATTATCGGCCCAACGCTCTTCTTGGTGTACATAAATGACCTCTGCCAGCTTTCACTCCACAACGGAAAAATAATCACTTTTGCTGACGATACCGCCTTGTTTTTTAGTGGTGATAGCTGGGATGAGGTTTTTGATGTTGCCCAACAGGGCATAAACACTGTCAGCGAGTGGTTACAGCAAAATTTACTGACTCTAAACGCCTCGAAATCGAAATTTATAACGTTCGCACATAGATCTAACCTTCTTCCACCATCGTCTCTCACTATTACTGCACACACGTGTAACAGTGGAATCTCTGACTGTTCTTGTCCCACCCTTGAAAAAACTGAATGCATAAAATACCTCGGGATTATAATTGACTCCCATCTTACTTTTAAACCTCATATTAATGCACTTGCACCGAGGCTCCGTAAACTCATCTACATTTTTAAAATCTTAAGAGATAATGTCGATCGTAAGACTTTCAAAATTATCTATTTTGCGCTATGTCAGTCTTTAATCGAGTACTGCATCACCACGTGGGGAGGTGCCGCCAAAACTCACCTTATAGAGGCGGAGAGGGCGCAGCGCGCTATACTTAAGGTTGGTGCAGGTCTCCCTTTTCGTTTCCCGACGGTCGACCTTTACAAAGAATGGGACATTCCTACGGTCAGACAATCATTTATCCTGCTAACTGTAGTTAAAAAACACTCCCAGTTACAGTTCGACCCCAAGCGCATCCTGGATAAACGGCGTAAGGGGAGGATATGCCCCTCTACAAACTTCAAATCTGCTCTTCCTCAGAAGTTCTTTTGTTTCCTTGGTCAATTTTTATACAACAAACTTAATGTCACCCTGAACATATATCCCAAAACTAAAGCTAATTGTAAGAAATCTGTAATAACTTTCCTCAAAACACTTAATTATGAAAATACTGAGAATCTTTTAAAAATTGTTAAATAGCCCTCGTTCCTCACCGCCCATCCTCTCACCGGTCCTCTCTCCAAATTCGCTCTCGTACATTCTTCCACTCATACTTAAGTATCACTTGTCATACTCGCTCTTGTACTCTCTTTCTTATCTGTACATAACATAACTTACACCGTTACACCACAAATTACTCATTTCGCATAACTCAATCTACATTTCTGCTTTTTTGTTCCTGTTTTTATTTTAGTTTTTATATTCCTTATATTTCTTGTTTATGTTCTGATCACGTTGCATGTTCTTACTTGCCTCACGCAAGTCTATAAGTGTTTAATTTTTTCCAAGGGGAGGTCCTGGTGACCTGTATCACAGGTCTTTCTACAAAAACCTATTTCAGGCACCAGTCTCTTACATTGGTGAATATGGAAATACTTTTGTCTCAATTATATTAATTTTAAGGCAACCAATGTGAAGAGAAAAATAAATGTTTTTTGAAATTTGAAAAAATTCTTTATGGTGATTTTGTAGTGGTGGGATCTTTGAATTTGGAATGTTGATTTGTAATGGTGACTTATGTGCATGTGAAATAAAGCAGATTTTATTATAGAAAGCCTGATGATAAGAGAAGTTGTCAAAAGATTCTGTTGTAGACTATTAAATTTTTGGTCGTCGTTAGCCTATATGGGTACTCGCATACTAGACGGCCACGACTCCGGCCCAGTCGTGGCCGTCTAGTAGTATTGTATGGTGTGCGGCAAGTTGGCCGTTGTGACCGAGTGCGCGATTCGTATCGGTTTCCAGGACGCGGTTTACCTGGTTGTGGTCGTAGTCGTAGCCGTCTAGGGCGCGAGATCCCTTAGTTTTATGTCCATTCCTACGTTCGATGATTAACGAAAAAGATTGCTTTTTAGAACGAATGGTGACCATTAAAAGCTTATTTTGAGTCGCTTCAAACTAGACCTTTCAAAACATTTCCTTTCAAGAAATAGAAGGCGACAATTCAAGTTGCTTGTGGCTTTCAGTCTGTGACATACGAGGAATGTCCGCCGGGTTCATAATAATCCTAATCCTAACTAATATTATAAAACGGAATATGAGAGTGAGGGAAGAGAGGGTGCACCTGTGTGCGCCGAAGGCTAGTCTCCGTTGAAATTAGCCGCCATGGCCGAAATACGGTCTGGAAGACTATATATACTCGTATACTTACTAAAATTATAAATGCGAAAGTGAGTTTGTTTGTTACGCTTTCACGTCTTAATGGCTGAACAGATTTAGATGAAATTTGAAATACAGGTAAACCATAACCTGAGTTAGGACATAGAATACTTTTTATCCCGGTAATTCATTCCCGTGGGATAATTTTCGAACTCCACGCGGGCGAATTTCCGGGCGTAAGTTTATTATTAATATTATAAATGCGAAAGTGAGTTGGTTTGTTTGTTACGCTTTCACGCTAAAACGGCTAAACGAATTTTGATGGAATTTGGTACTTTGGTAGATCATGACCTAAATTAGGACATAGGATACTTTTATCCCAATATTCCCACGGGATCGAGACATATGCGGGTGAAACCGTGGGGTGGAGCTAAAATTATAATAAATCACCTTTTGCCCACGGCTTCATCGGTCGGAAAAAATCCCACAGAAACGTACGATCAAGACAAAACGTATTCTATGTCTTACTGTAGGTCATGGTCTACCTGTGTGCCAAATTTCATCCAAATTCGTTTACCCGTTAAGGCATGACAAGGTAACAGACATTTATTTCTTTCTTTCTTTCTTTATTTACTATTACCACTTACATTTATATTGTTTTTACAGGTGGAAACCCAGTTTAGCAATGTTGTCACAATTTCCACACTCAGAGACGTCTCACCCAAAAACCGATTAAACACCACCACCAACAAAAATGAAGCCTTTTTAAACTGTCCTATTTTGACTGACAGGGTCCAAATTTATATCTGTCGATTAACGTAGATAATTAATCAATTAATAAGTCCTAAATAACGACTCTGAGTACCGGCACTAGTTATACAGAGGACAATATGTTAAGTGTCACCCTCTGGAATTCCGCCAATGAGCATGTGAAGATATTCACTTGCATAGAGTTTTTTTTTTTTTAACTATGGCATTTTGCATGTGACCACTAAGGTCATGGCTGCTTAACCGGACTTTCCTGTGGCTGCCTTTAGCTTCTACACTAAGAGCCTCCAACCAGGAGCATAAAACTATTCTAAATTAAAACTAGGCGAGCGCTCGCTAAGGGCACCCCCTGTGGGGTACGAACCTCGGCTGAGGGCGTCGCTGGGGGGAAGACAGCAAGATGGGACAGGCTGGATCAAGGATAGATCATTATTATTATTAAAAGGGTAATTTAAAGCTATGCGCTCAGCTGCGGCACGGGCTGGCGCTTCATCGGGCAAGGGTCGGGGGGGAGTTTTATTTAATCGGGAGGGTCGCGATCGCGGAGGACCTCTGCGCCGAGGTCGGAACGACGGGTGTCGGGTGTGTGTGTTCACTGTACTGGTGGCCCTACTGCTCTCCTGGAGAAGTGTGGTGGGGTCATCGGGGTCGGAGAGGCTTACAGAGAGACGCTGTTGAGTATCTTTATTGCCCGCCCCACTGGTGCAAACTTTAACAAGTTTGTACGGGCCAGCGGGACTTTAAACAGCCTCCCTCTCTTCCCTTGCCTTGCTTATAATATGACTAGATTCCCATTCATTTATACTTAATGGCAATAGAATACACAGTCACGTGAGCACAGCCAGTTCATAATATTAATTATGAACCGTATAAATGTATCAAAAGTGCGGCCGCACTAAAAAAATAATAAATACCTAAACAAAAGGACGAAGGAGCTTTCAAGGGCTTCACGGCTATAAAAACAAATAATTAAATTGTGACAAACAGTAGACTTACAATAATTGCACTGTCGGATGATAGAGGATGCTGACATTGTTTTTGTAATAAATCTTCATTTAATGCCTCATATTTGATAATATTTATTGGTAATTTATAACGCGAAAAATAAAAGTTATTTGTGTAAAATTATTATACCTATCTCACATAAATAATTATTATACTAATTTAACAGTCAGACCTACATTTGTTATTTCAGAATAATCTCAAAGTTGTTTTAGATAAAATATTTTGTTGTTTTCATCCCGCGGTTGAATGTTTCTATTTATGCATTTAATAAAATCCACGAATGAATAAACTATTTAATTTAAAAACAAAGGTTTCATATAAATTTTTATACACATTCAAAGTGGTAATCTTTTCCGTCCGCACTGAGTCGAGCCGTCGATCTTGTCCTATCTTTTTGATCTACTGAAACAATCTTTTTACTTACTTTCCATGTTCACATTTTGTTGAGAAAAACAATTCTTTTCTTAGCCATCAAACGATACTGCTACAATAACACTTATTCAAAATCCACTCAAAACTATAACTCAAAATTAAAATTCCAGTCACTCCAAGCGCAAATTGGGGGAATCGAAAATTTTAAGAATTTCATAATCATGATTTCATTTGAACATTGCAATAAACCCGTCTTATTATTTGAAGATAAAATTTATGAGTGCAAAGATCCTATTTGAGACGCAATATGAGAAGGTCAATGAACAATGTCACTTTCAAGGATAATGCAGGGCTCACGCACACCGGGCTGTTTGTGTATTTATGGGTGTTTGTCAGTGTGGTAGGTGCCTTATGGGATTGGTAATCGCGTTTTAAATTGAGTATTAAGTAGGTAAGTTTGGTATTTTTTTCATATAATAGGTATTATATGGTTATTCCTACTGGGCAATTTCAGCCACATTGCGTTTTATATCGTTTGCCTCATTTTGCTCAAAATAATTTGTCAAAAACTCCACCACTAGTTTGAAACGAAAGGTTTTTAATCAGTTACTACTTATTATATAAAGAATTATAATTAGAGAAAGTTAGTGTACTTTTTCCTTAATTTGAATGTATAAAATCAATAATGTGCCAGTTGCCTAATACGTATTTCTGGAGTGGAAAAAAAAATATATTTCAAAAAGTGTCGCTTCGCCCATTTCGGGCGAATACATTCTTTCGAATCAACCAATAAGCCTTTGAGTTGATCAGTGGTATCCAATGGCTTGCGTGGAATTTCCGGACACAGCTTCACGCAAACCTGAACTCAGATCAGATGCTCAAAAGGTAGTCTACACAATTTTAGTACTGCGGTTTTCCTTTATTGTAGGTAGTATCTTCTAAGTACCTACCAAACCGCATCATAAGGAAAATTGACTTGGACTTAACGATTGATTGGAAGAATTTTCGAAGATTTATTTTTAGTACCTACCTAAGACGCAACTTCTTCTTTTTACCCGACTGCGGCGAAGCTCCAAAAGAGCATGATGTTTTTTGAAAATTCTTTCTTTTGCCTGTATTGTTTATCCTAAGAAGTAAGATATTTATACCGACTATAGGTATTTTAAACATAAATAAAAATATATTTCCTTTATACTAGTATTACTCTACTAACAGTTTTACCCACTTAAAAATAACGAGCATGCAGCAAAAAATATGCAATACACGGCACGCCTAACCGATCAATGTGAAGGACCTGCGAACGCTGACCCCGATTCGATCCAAATCTAGGGACAGACGTAAACACACTATATTTATATACTTTTAGAACAAAGGAAAAGAAAAATATCCAGGTTTAAACGTGGTGGCACACTGCTATCATCAGCATCATTGCCACCATCGGTAGTCTTGTTCCACGCACTGCTGCGATAGACCTCCTCCCTTTTGTGCCATAGTTACCTCGTCTGTGCGAGTCTCATTCAGGTCTTATTCACAATCTTTTGCTCATGGCTATTTCAGTCAATCATTACGCTAGGATAATCCTAGTCCTGGACAGGAGTCATGCCATTTCTATTGATGATATTATTGATCAGTGATCATCGCTTGCATTACCTGCTCTTGAGTACGAAACTATTTGGGAAATTCGAATTTTTGTGCTCCTAAATAAAGCATAAATTTATCATATACTAGCAGCGACACAGTATTCTGTTCACGACACGATGCGCACAAGTTCTGAGCAGTAACCTACCAAAAAGTACTAGGCTTGCATGAACTCAAGATAGTATTTCATTAGTATTATTAAAGCGCTTCTTTTTGTAAGATATTCTTTTTTTACATGGTGAAAGAATTTTCCAAATAGGATTCCGAAAAATACACTTCACATAATATACACAAACTCATAAAATTCGCTCTCTCTCTTAATATTTATAGTATAGATATTTTACAATCCATAAACAATGATTATCACGTAAGTAGGTAAGAGATAGAGAATAATAATTGGCCCTTAAGATTACTACTATTTTAAGATTCTTTTTCAATGCAATATGCGCTAAACCTAAAGTCCAAACATATCGTTAATGTCAAGAACCTGCGACCAATGAACCTTATTCGATCCGAATCTACGGACGAACTTAAACACAGATATATTTATAATAAGTAACATGTGATCAGTTTGCACAAAACATGTTGTGACATACCGCCAGTTAACCACGAGCCATGTAGCATATACAAAGCTCGTGGCTCAGAGCTATCTTTTCAACAAGGTGGCAATCAAGTCGTGGTAAGAATGGGTGACTAGTCTTTACATATCGAGACCTCTTTGTGCATCGAAGAGTCAACAATGAATTTGTTATATTATGGGCGACTCTTGCAATTCAGTCGGGATTTTATAACTTACTAATTGAGAGTTCTTTAGTAAGCATACTTATCATTTGATTTACTGAAAGCCAATCAACTACATTTTGTACATAGGAAAATTATGTAAATAAAGATGTAAAAAAATAGTTTGGGAAACATATTAAACCGTCATGTTGCCCAGGGCCACACCACGTGCATGAAATACCAATTTAATTATAATTAATTTCCACACGGCACGGGTTTTACAATGTCAAACAGAAATAGATCAAAAACCCAAAAACCCAACCACAGACAGAAAATACCCATTGGAACAATACGAGAATATTTTTCAAAAACTATACATAATTATTTATAATCTGTAGCACGCAGTTGAGAAGCGCATGATTCATTCTCGAACGATTTCCGTTGCCGACTCGTTCTAATTTTAAATACGAACCCCCTTTTCGAAAATGGAATAAAATTCGTCGGCGCACGCGCCGCTTCGTCGTATCCTTTTATTATTTTAGGACATCCGACTGGCTTGAAGATTGATATTGTCTTAAATTATCGAGTTAAAGAGTTTTAAGGAAGGAAACTGTTATCTAATGTATCGTATTGCACAGTTTTTGTTTAATTTGAGATGGGTTTTTTCTTTGATGTCAGTTTAATAATAGGCACTATGAAACCAGCAATAACTTCTAAATTATCTAGACAAAGTAACCTACCTCGTTCCTCTGTCATAGAAATGGAATTTCGTGTGATGTTTTGAAAAGCACCAAATGAAAAAAAAAACATTTTATTTTATCGTTTAGCAGTTTTAGAATAGAATAGAATACAATATCATGTGTGTACTTACTATGGGTACAACTCTGCCTAACCCTTCGGAGAAACAAGGCGTGATGGTATGTAATGTTAATGTAGAATAAAATAATTTTTTTGTGAAACAAAGGCAAAAATTCACTACTTAAAAATGTTGGTAGTGCGCTATTGTTTTCTCAATAATGACATAAAAATAATGATGATTTATTAAAAATGATTAAATAGGTATTATAAAATTAAAATGATTTTGTTACAATATAATTATTTAAGTATTTGAGTAGGTAATCGTACTAACGCATGCATGATTAAATTTTATTATATTACAATTCAGAGTCAATTCAATTCAAAAGATTAGTTCATAAGCATATGTTTTTTTGTATTTATTTTTTTAAACCTTGCCCCATCCTTAAAATTTCTGCTGTATTGTGCATGCGTTTACAAACATTTAAACTCACATACACAAACCAGACCCGGAACAACTACTTATAGGTCACACAAATATTTATTCCGTGCGGCAATCAAACCCGCGACACGCAGTGTAACAGTCAATCGCTTAACCACTTCGCCAACCGTGCCGTCAAAAAACAGTGCCGTGCAGTTAAAATGTATGTCAGCATAATATAATTATAGAGATTTGTCATTTATAAACTTATCTAGAGTACAATAAATAACATATTTCAAGTAGTAACCAGTTTCAAGATTAGCGTAGATAGAATAATGCAGTCTTCACCTATTCATCTAAATCATTACTTTGCACAATGATTTAAAAACATTCCAAAAACCTTTGAATTTTAATCAAAGTCTCAACAAACAACATTTTTTTTTTTTTACTACTTTACTAAATACTTGTTTAACATGCATAAGTAGCACAAATAAAAAATGTTCATAAAAGTACATAGTTGAAATGTTATGTAAATTGGATTATAAAACTATTTTATTGCAATAATATAAATTATGAATAATGTTTCGGCAATAGATACATTTCGTATGCATTGCGGGCCGCAAGGTCATCGTACGAATTTTTATTAAATAATCTACGAATAGAAAGTGCTTTTATTTATTATTTGAGAGACCAATGTATACTAGCTCACAACTGAATTATTATTGAAATTTAGTAGCAGTTAATTGATTACTGCTCTTTGCACATGAATATTTATGATCCTGGGTTCAAAGTGTAGGTACCTATTTATTTCAATGTACAAATCTTCTCGATATAAATGAAAAAGAAACAGCCCGAATAGGTATGCTTTTCTTGCTTCTAACATAAGACTGCTAAGTCTAATAAAGCCATCTTCTAATAACTAAAGAACTGGAAACGAATTTAAGGCACTAAAGTGATGCATTGTATTTATTGCATTGTAGTCCTTCTGGTCAAGAAAAAAGAACAGGAAATGTCATCATTGAAATAGGACTAAACTAAACTGCGAAATATTTCAAGATTTCAAAAAATGCTTTCTCTCAGTACAGTCACTCGCAAACTGGCTGAAGTTGGCCTCTTAATAAATAAACGGTTACAATGAACGATCATGACATTGCCATAATCACCAGCGGACGCATAACTTCCTCAACTTTACATAAAAATTATGTAAAATCCATAATCTATCAAAGACCGGATATACAGAGGCATATGCGAAACTCCTTATATCCGGTCGCCATTAAAAAATCGCGTGTTTGTATGTAAATGAAAATATAAATATATTAAAAAATATTCTGTAGTTCTCACGAAATCATTTGAATAATTTTGCAAATGGGTTCTGTTTGGCACCCGAACTCGGACCAAATAAAAAACCAAGACATAGCGCTGCGAACAATACAGTGAAGCATGCCAAAACTACACCTCCACTCTGTGCAGACACGCTCACACGCACACATGTACAATCAAACTACACCTCAATAAGTGCACACATGTTTACGAAACTGGCCTCGCTTCACTGTCTTAGTTTTTTATTTGGTCTGAGCACCCGAAAGGATGTTTCGTCTGAATAGGAATATTATTTGACCATAACATGACACCACTTTTGCATTCCGTTAGGGGGTAGGCAGAAGTTGTATAGTCACCCACATTTCCATCCATGTCAAAGGGACTCGAGAGTAATGCCATTTTGTTACTTACCGGGCACAAATCCACATCCACTTTGTCCGACTCGGGGATTGAGCCAAAGACACCACGCGCAGTAGTCAAGCAAGCTTGTGATCACTAGATCAGAGGCAAATGGTGACGAATATATAAAATAAAATAATGTCAAAATAACTGCTTTTTACTAAATGCATATATTTTTTTTAAATTTTTGTCTGGCTGTGTGTTTCTTTTGGCTAATCTCCGAAACGGCTTGACCGATTTTGACAGGACTCTCACTGGCAGATAGCTAATGTTATAAGGAATAACTTAGGCTTAGGAAAATAATTAGGATCAACGCGCGCGAAGCCGAGGCCCGCAGCCAGTATTAAAAAAAAATGATGACGAATCCGGGATAACGCAGTTTGAAATATCTACTACCTAGTTGTACGGTCTATAAATTAAAGCAAGTTCAATGACATAGTATACTCACTTTCTAACCTCTGCGAAAACTATTACGTAATCTCTCTGTGGTCATGTGCTACGCCATTGGCGTGTCCCGAGGGGACAAAGTCGCTTGCCCCAAGATCCTCACTGTTTACGGCAGCACGTGTCTCTACAATGTTATACTGTGCTCCCCGATGACTTGAGGAGTTCTTTGAGACTCCGATTTAGAGTGTTTGTAAGTCTACATGGTTACCAGAAACCGAAAATGATGACTTGAATGAAATTTTATGGCTATTGAAGACAACGGCCAATGTTACCAGCCAATGAGACCCTGAAGTTTAAAACGTTCTAACAATGTGGAGCGTTCCATTTGGGGCTCACCAAATGTCTCCAAGTGGTTTGTTCAATTCCAAATATCGTATATCAATCTGCCTAGTCTTTTCCTAACTATGTTGGGGTCAGCTTCCAGTCAAACTGGATGCAGCTGAATACCGTATTTTACATGGAGCGACTGCCTACAATACCCCTTGGTAAGAATGGCTGTCAGACTTTCGGGCTTCTGACGACCCGTAACGACTATCAAAGATCCACTTATGACAGCCGGGACTAACGGCTTAACGTAGCTTTCTGAGGCACGGAGGAGTCTCGGTGTGTTAAGACCCATCCACAGACCAACCGCGGCAAGCGTAGCTTAACCTGATGGATCCAACCGTGCGGCTGTTATTACTTAGCCACGAGCTCCTCGATTCCAAATAAAAAGAAAACAAAAGCTTAGAACGGAAAATGGACAACCACATTATAAAAATAATCATTGGGTACTTTAACCCCGTGTTATTTAATGAACCAGGTTTTAAGGAAAAAAACCTTGATACCCTGTGATTTCCCGAACTCAGGATACAAGTACTATTAATGGAAATGCTGAACAACCGAACCTTGAAAGCAAGCAACATAACACAATAACATCTTCCTTCCTCGTAACAAATATAACACATGTACAATAACGATGTTTATGCAAATGTGCAACCTCGTGACCTTCGCTCAGTTCCATCTCTCCACATTCACTTGCAGATACGACGATTCATTCAAAATAATAATCCTGTTCCACTAGACAATGAGGCTTCTCAATAGGTATTATCATTTATACTACATCCACCATCGACAGTCGGATCGAAGGCTTGAGCTAAAATCGTTGAACTAATTTCATCACATCTGTATCTAGTGTTATTTATACACAGGGTAATCCCTAATTTGCACATGAAATTCTGATCTCTGACTTCATCCAGACTTCTCCAAATGCCTTCTCTCTTTTGTGAATTATCCTTTAATGCGTTAGAAGGAAATCGATACGTTCGCATAAGCTCCTATAGAACTATTTGTTTTTTCTCTAATTACTTTTCCATATAGTGTTACTTTCTTGTTCTCTGCCATTTATTCAAATATCATCTCGTTAATTTGCCACTAGCCAGGATCCAACTCGATTTTTTTATATCTAGTACTTATTTAACTAAGTAAAAGTATTCATATTTCTTGGTAGCGGGCTCTCATTACCATGCATTTTATCTCCGGATCTCCTCAAAAGGCTATCACCGACAAAAGTTTCCAAGAATGTCCCTGCCCTATCTGAACATGCATAATCTTTCTCGCACCGGATGACGCGTCGCGTGTAAATTTAGCGTCGCGCGCAGGTTCACGGGCGTGCGCGGGCGCAGACCTACGCCATCTTGTTTTTGTTGCAGCAGATTCGATGCGCCGTCACTAAATGTCACTTGTCTTGATTATAGTAGGGAATATTTAATGTACCTAGTGCTCCAACAATCAGATTTACATTAAAAAGGAAGTACCTAGTTTTTTTATTTTATTGTAAATGGCCGAAAAATCTGTAATTTTGGGTCGTTATATAAATTAAGTTGTCGATTGGACATTGAGTATGGTTCGTTCGTTATCGTAATGAGAATTGTGATTCATTCTTGAATTTATGGTCGGCGCAACATCTCCCTGTCTTCCATACTTCTCTATTAATCGTCATCTCGGTAGTCATCTCCCTTTCTAGCCATATCATCTTTCACACAGTCCATCCATCGTTTCTTCGGTCTTCCCCTACTCTTATAGCCATCGACATTCATACTCAAAACTTTCCTCGCGACATATTTCTCATCCATTAATAAGAGTCGTTGCTGGAAAAGTCGGATTTAGAGCGGAAGCCTTAGCAGCTTTCAGGGTAATTTATGGTTTATGTCAGATTTTAAATACTGCCGAAATTTGCACCAAATCACCAGATCCGTCGACTTTCGCAACTAGACTCGAATTATTTCGTTTGTCTGTCTATCTACGGGTGTCCTACTTTACGTTTCACGATTTGCAGTTTCCATCCACGGACTCATCTGTTTCAACAGCCATCGGTTCTTCAAGGAATAACATTCTCATGAGTAGTGCAAATATATAGACGCTATTTAAAAAAATATATATAAGACCCTGCGTGTGCGTAGACAGACAAACATGTGTGATCTTAAGGAAAATCAGTCAAGAAAAACAAAATACTTTAAATAACAAATTACCTTAAGAACCAGTTTCAAATTATTCTGATACTTAAATGCATTATATAATATAAAGATGGCCTTATTTAAATATAAGCTAGGTCAGTTCTGATCAGTCTAGATTAATAAGCGATTTTTTTTTTGAACTTTGTGCCACAGATTGTTGAAAATATTGTCTTTACAGGTAAAACAGACTTAGGTAGGTACACACAATTGTGATGTTCAAAACAAGCACCAATAGGAGATGCAACTGAGTAAAGACTGCATGACACTGAAATATTAACTAAGATGTCTATTAAGATTAATAAAAATTCACAGTCTAAATGACAGGCAAAACCTAGTCTACAATGACTAGGTCAAAACCGACACAAAATCTTCGTCACGACCTTTTCTAACACTTCCGCATTTAATCCAAGATCATCCAAAACGCATAATAGCTCCGGTTTATAATAGACAAGATAAACAAAACAGTGCAGACGTCAGTTCCGGTCATGGCGGCCACGACCTCTAGTCGCTTCCCTTCGTGTAGTAGGATGACAAGCGTTCAACGGATGTTAAGGAATTCTTCTTTAGGATGTTGTTGAATTGTAATGTTAATGTATGATTTAAGTTTGAGGTTAGGAGCATTAAAGTTCAAGTTCGTTTTGTGCGCAATATTTAAGAAATATACTATATCACAATCAGAAAAAAAAGTTTAATAATAATTATGAGAAAACTCTGTCCGACAGTTAGTACCCTGCAGAATATTTAATGCAGTTTTGCGAAATGGAAATGAACTTCTTTCTTTTAATCGAATTAAAAAAAAAATCATTGACATCCAATGATATTATGTAAAAAGACATACATAAGTTACCTACCCAATATTCTTCAAAATCGGCACAGTGTCCTTCCACGTGTCTTCTAATAATGTTATTAGAAGACACGTGGAAGGGACGGCATGTCACAATTATCGGGAGCGAGAAAGAGACAAGACGAAGAAAACTTGGCTAATTAGCCAAGGTTTGACGTGTCACTTGCGGAGCGCGTATAACCTATCTATCACTTTTTACTAAACATCATTGTTGACACCCAGAAAGTGAATTTTGTGTAAATTCACGCAAAAAGTAAATATGCTGAGTATTTTTTTACAAATTACCTACAATAACAATAAGACATATTTTCCATAATAATTAAACAAAAATGCGCTAACAATTCATGCACACATAACTTTATTAATATTCCAAGACCAAGGTCGAACGGAGCGACATTCAAAATGGCAGCTTGCAAATTGGAGTCACTACACTCTTGTTTAACGAAGATCTCGCTTTAAAAGGCCAACAATTACGCATATACACAATAAAACGAGAATATTTTTACACAACCAGGATCCACTGCATAAAACTGGGTAACATTGAAGAGTTCGTTGGTATTACATGCACTTCCTGATTGACCGAGGCCAAGACGCGACGCCATCTTGAATTTTTTGACGTTTATTTTTGGCGGGCTATTGTGGCGTCCAGAAATGGTAAGGACTTAAAATTTAATGTCAGAAATGATTGTTTATTACTCTTTAGAATTAAAAACTTATTTAATTTTGTGGGGTCTGGTTTTTTGTTATAGAAGTTACTTGCTGTGTGCTGAAATATTGGTTTGTTGGTTCGTATACATTTCGTATTACAATTAGTAACAAAGGAAAAGTCAGGGCATTGTCCTCTTGTCATGGTACTTGATAGCGATTTATGAAGCTGTTGAAGTCTATGGGTATCCGTTAATTATCTTGAGTTTCATTGTTCTTATAGGGCAGAGTAACTGCCTACCTAGTAACCTTACAGTGTGAAAAATAATACTGCTTCTTAGTATGCTTTTATTGAGCTTTTTAAATATGACTAGGCCGCATGTCTGTTATAACTAAACCAGTATAGGCTGGCTTCTTATTGTTCAGAAAATCCATACTTCGTTAGGCCAGCTAATGGGTTTACCACTGACGCGCGGTTGCCTGTATCTACCTACTTAATAACAAAAGATTGTATGACTAATTGGTAACGTATCTAAAGAAAAAAGGAAAAAAAATAATCATATTTAAGTATTTTACCACAAGAGAAGCGCCATCAGCAGTAAGTAGCTTTGATTCCGATTAGTTTTTATTTCTAAAGCGCGGCGCGGTGGCGACGGTGAGATGCGACTCTGGTGGAACAATTTCTATGAAAACTTGACGGAAATTGTTCTACCGGTATCGCTTCGTGCCTGTTAGAGAATTTTGTACCTACTTACACGTAACTCGGAATCCAATTAAATGGGATAATTGTTCCTGATCTACAATAACGAAGGCAGATACATATCTATTTAAAACTTTTCATTCAAACACCATAATATTTTATTAATCATTTTATTCGTATTCATCTGGGTTTGCGCTCTATTTCCGTACTTTACGATATGATAAATCTGCCCTAAAATAAACGGGGTCTTTACTCGGATAAAATTGCTTGTCTATTTGTGAAGAATTTGGAGCATTGTTTATTATATTGTTTGCATCTGTTCAGACTGAAAGTTCGAGAAAAATACGGTGTTTCCCTATGACGGTTCTAGAGTTCCTTGCTTAGAAAGCGATTCTATTCATTTGCAAACTTAGGTAACTACAGTGATAGGAATTTAAGTGAGTTGCAGTTTAAGTACCTTTTAAAATAATAAGGTTTTTACCGCCTCTGTAGTCTAGTGGTTAGATCACCTGTCTCAGACCCAGGGGTCCCAGGTTCGATTCCCAATGGGCGCAAAATTTTCTGCTCGGATCGGTTGGTGGTAGGGCTACTTCTGGGTCCGCCCGGCTAGCTACCACCATCTTCTAAGTCTGGCACCATAACAACAATGTTAACAACATTGCCGGCACGGTTGGCGCAGTGGTTAAGCGTTTGAATGCTGCGCTGCGTGTCGCGTTTATTCCCGCACGGAACAAATATTTGTATGACCTACAAGTAGTTGTTCCGGGTCTGGCTGTTTGTGAGTATAAATGTTTGTAAACGCACCCACGATACAGGAGAAATTCCTAGTGTGGGGCAACGTATTAAAAAAAAAAAAAAAAATTGCTTCGGCCTGACCAAGAGTCAAGAGCTTGCACGTGGAGGTCAAAAAACAAAATGGGTCCACGGTGTCCAAACTTCATATTTTGGTAATTGATAAGGCCAATAACAGCCATGGTGTTAGCAACGTCTTGATCATTATAACTCACATACCTAATGGCGTAGGTATGGAACGGTGGCCATGATGTTTTAGAGACAATGCAGTTGATTATTCCCACTCCCTTCAGTGTGCTTTTCCACCAGAGATGTGCTATGCTACATTGCTATGGATGCGTTTGATATCCACCAATGATATTCGTTGATCCACATAGCATAGCACTGGAAACGGGTTCAACAAAGCTATGTTTTTTTATATGTAAGGATGCTTGCTATGGATTTGAGCTATGGATGCGCGAGTGGTTTAGCTATGTGCAGTGCAGCCGCAGCCGCTCCCCGTGCCTTTCCTACTGTCGATGCATCGCATAGCTCGAGCTGCGCATCTTTCTCGCGGCGGCGCATCTTTATAGCACATCTTCGCTCCGCTACACAGCGTGGCATTAGTGGTAACGGTCACATGGTTTCGTAGCTTAGCGTTCACATTCTCGTTGCATAGCTGCACAGCACATCTCAGGTGGAAAGGCAATATATGCGGGAATAATCAACGCCACCATCACATCACCACCATCATCTTTTCCAGACCTACAGCATGTATCAGCCTGAAATATGTGGTCATATTTTGTCTCAGGATAGTTGATATATTTTTTGCGGTTACGATGCTGGTACCATGGGGAAAGATGTTCAGTTCGATGGTTTGTACCACACCCTTATATGACCACACATTTTTGATATAGGCTGTATAGAAAGATAAATTTATTTGTTCAAACATGACATGTGTAACATGATACATGAATATGCACATACATATGGAAACATAATTTTACCAGACCAACATGTTTTGCCTCACTCAGCGTACAAAATGTTTATAATAATGTTATGAATTAAATTGACAATTATAAATTAATTATTAATTTCAGTTTCATATATAAAATTAGAGTCAGTGCAAAATATAGTCAATAATTAAAATATACAATCAGAGTCAGTACAAAAGTAGTCAATATTAATTACTGACAAAATATGTCAATATTATCTTAAAATTAAAATCAACAATGAAATTCAAAATGATTCATTTAAAAATTTAATAATGTTATAGTAGCACTTATCTGTAAGAAGCTTTTTAAGTGTTTTCTTAAATGAATTAAAATTCAATTCCTTAATGTCATTCGGAATTTTATTGTGTATTAATGGGGCCATGCATACAACAACGCAAGATTATAATAAATACTAAATTTAGTATTGATAAACATGAGTAATAACGTAACATCTATTACCGCTTAGTTACCGATTATTACTATTATATTTACCGCTCTTCTTTGTTCGATTAATATTCAAGGATAATTATTACGCATTGCGTGCGTTAATAATGCATTTATTAATATTATATTCATATAAAGGAGAATAATACTATTGCATATAATGTTAAAACATAACTCATCTTTGTTAGTATTTGTAACCTATTGCAACACAATACCTAAAGTTTTCGTTGTTCTATAATGTTCTATGTTAAGGGGTTTGGTTTCCGAACTTAGTCGGTCAGGTGGACCATTGTGCGTGGGCCATAGCGGCCATTTGGTTATTCCAGCCAGCCCACCTCCCTCCAGAAGTTAATTAAAACTCATGGTCTATTCAGAACATCTGTGAAAGATCTGGGTGACGCCATGCATTCAAAGAGCACGTGCGCGACGGTTCCTCAACCTCCATGCACGCCCTGCACAGAGAACTGTCCGTTATGCCTATTGTGTGGAAGTGTTTGTTTAGCGAGCAGTGACCCGTCACCAGGTGCAGGCTGTTCCTGTTCAGGCGCAATAAGCGCCTGGTTAGCCTGCTGTCCAAGGATGGCATAGCTTCCTTGGACTGTCTGCAGCCCGGTGTCGAGATCCACCAGTTCTCCGCTTGTGTGTGGGTGAACTCCTGTAGCCACCTTCGTAATTGGTTGAAGGGGATGGGTACGATTAACCACAGATTGCCGTGCAGGATTCTCGTCTAGCAAGTTCGTCAGCTGCGTCGTTACCTATCAATCCGCTGTGTCCTTTGTTCTCGTTGTTCTTTAGGTTTTGTGTTTCAACTTTGAATCACATTATTGAGGTGAAACATTGTTATTTATTCTGCAAGTTTTTTTAATATTAATTGTATTCTCGTTTTTCTTTATTTTTATTTATTTTTCCTTGTTATGAAGTTCCATCATCCAATTTATTCAATTCGCCTATATATCTACCTTCTCTAAAGAAAATAATGTTACAATAATACTCGTTAGTCTAGTAGTCGCAAATGCTACTGCTGAACATGAGGTCCTGGGTTGGATTCCAGGTCGGGCAAAGTGTTATTGGGTTTTTCAATCTGGAATTTCCCAAAAGAAGCCCACATACTGGATTTGTGCCTAGTTGATAGGCTCGCCCCCTATGAGGTTCACGGGAATTAGACATAACTGGCATAATGTGAGTGTACTATAAGTATGTATACCTCTGCTTAACCTATCGGGGAAATACAGGCGCAATGTTATGTTATGGTAAACGAAAGTTGCGCATCATTTCTTCCAGCAAAGTTCTTGTTTACCATAAATAACGAACTGGATACGAGACTTTAAAAGTTGCCAGAAACACTGTAATATTCTATGTTGCCAGCAATCTTTATTTCCTATTTCACAAAAATATGCTGTTGAAATAATATTGGGCAACAAAAATTGCCCAAAGCAAACAAAGCTTTATCCCATTACAAATAAATTCTTAAAATCCACTCTAAATACCGTTTTAACAGAACCCCGAACAGCTGTCAAAATTTAAAATTCGGCACGTTCGTTCCATGTTCAAATGTTCAGATGCGCGCGCATACACGATTGTCTATAACTGTACAGCGCAGACGCGACCTGCCGCAATGCGCCCGCGCTCAAGGGCATGCACAGATGTGGGGTGGAGTCGTATGAGGGGTGAATTTTTTGAGTGGTGAGGTTTTGCTTTGTCCTCACTTTCTGTTATTTATCTTTGTCGTTTTATTAAAAATACTAGTTTGTACTCAGAAACTTATTTAATCTTTTCTGGAGAATTTACTGATCCTTGGAGCCACAGCTCAGCTTCAATAGTCCTCAGTTCTAAACGAATGTAATAATTAACAGGTGAAATGTGGGTGTACTATAGGAACACCTATGCTTATCCCTATGGGAAACACAGGCGTGATGTTATGAAGTTATGAATTTAGTCTTTTGAATAAGGCTTGTCAAAATGATTAACCCGTCATTGCTGTGTTCTCAGACAGCTTGACGTCAGCGTTACTAACGTATGTCACGAGCTTTACTCTTAATATGAAAAAATAAATATTATTTCATCTTTGAATTATTTGTTTTTCAACAAATAAATCGTCTTATCTAGACATTTCTTTACAGATACCTATTTTTTCTATAATGGTTTGCGTTTATGAAAATAATAAACAAAACCCATTTTAAAAAATTTACGTCAAAAGCCGACGTCGTCTCCACCCCTACCTCTGCCCAGTAACGAGAAGTGAATAGCAATCGGCGACTCAGCTCACGATTCGGACGTCAAGGCCGGACGTCGTGTGCGTCTGCACCGACATGCACCAACATGGCCCGTGTTGCACTGTGTTCCCTGAAATGTAATAAAATATGGTGCAAGAATACCTGCAAGTATGTTTAATTTTGACTTCTATTTCTTTTCTTTTTGACTGTACAGCTCTTAGTTAATCATAATAATGAGCTCATAAACGGCTCTTGCTGCATAAAGACATGGATAACACTATGCCTGTAGAGGAGCTTTGTCTTTATGAGGATAATCGTATCCATATACATACAGACCTATCCATATTCATACTAATCCTAACTATTAATACTCCATTTGAAATAAGATTAGACATTTAAATAAACCTTTTTTACAGTCCGTTCAACCGATTTTGACTTCTATACCGCAGGTATAAGGATGGCATTCAAAGAAAAAAAATTGTTACAATACCAACTATTTACTGCAGCTGCTATTTGTCATGCTACCAACGCAATAGAAGTCAAAATCGGTTGAATGTATTGTAAAACAGGTTTATTTAAATGTCTAGTCTTATTTCAAATGGAGTATAGGTATATCTTAACTTAATATATCTACATCTATATTAATATAATATAGAGGTAAAATTTGTTTGTAAGTTTGTATGTAGGGGGTAATCTCTGGAACTATCAGTCGGATTTGAATTAGTTATTTATGCTATAATATTTTTTTTGTAGATAATAAAAACTCTTTGCGGCGGGCTGACGACGGAGTTAAACTTTTAAAAAAGGAACAGAAAATTAAAAAACACTAGTGCAAAAAAGAGATACTTTCCGCACAATTTGGCTACTTGGAAAACGTTATTTTCGATCCAATGCATTGTAAAATTCTTTTTGTGTTGGATAGTCCAATTCTTTAGGAAGGTTATAGGCTCGCGCACAAATTCGCGGGCAGAAGCTAGTAATATTATAAATGCGAAAGTGAGTTTGTTTGTTTGTTTATATGTTTGTACGGCTAATTAAGTAAACTGCAGACGATGGATCGAAAAAAAACCAAAGTTACTTTAAACTAATTTATTTTAAAGAAAATTATTACAATTAATATTGGTGAAACCTATTCGATGCTAGAATATGGAATGACGAAAATACGTATTAAAATAAGTAATTGCTAATGTCGAATTCCGCTGCGTCGGCGGCTCGTGGCTGCATTGACGTCATCGCTGCAGTTTCTGTGCGCTCGGCGTAAACTGAAGGAATTGCAGGGTCGGCGGTATCCATTAGGGATCCGTACTTAACAGGCTTAACGAATTTGGATGAAATTAGGCAGGCAACAGCTAGTCTTATATAAATGCAAAAGAAACTCTGTCTATCACACCTTTTCACGCCTCAACGCTGGAACGGATTTCGATTATATTGGGCACACCAAGTCATGATCTACCACAATGACCTGAGTTAGGAGAACATGGGATAATTTTTATCCTGGTAGTAAATACGTCCGTGGGATAATTTCCGAACTTCACGCGGGCGAAACTGCGGGAAGTGTTGTCTATATTCGTAACACTTTCAGAAAAGTTTTTCATAATCACATGTCGAATATTGTGATTGCAAGATCGGTATAACATAGGTATAGGTAAGAAGCGGATACTTAGAACAGAATACTACCATTCTACCATTACTACTTTCACCTTCCTATTTCTACTAATTGTCTGCTTTTATATTATAATATATGCATATAAGGCTGTTAACATAATTATCGGTCTAGCCTTTTCTGTACCATGTTGGGGTCGGCTCCCAGTCTAACCGAATGCAGCTGAATGAAAAAGACTACCTATTTGATCTCCACAACCCAGTTACTGGGTAATACCCCTTGGTAAGACTGGTTGTCAGACTTTGGGGCTTTTGACGACCCGTAACGACTGTCAAACATCCGAGAATTACAGCCGGGACCAATGGCTTAAGGCGCAGACAACAGGCAAACGGTAAAAGTAGGCTAGACTTAAACAAAAAAATTGCCAAATCTATATAGTTTGTGGTAGCGGAAAAAATATATGTGGATCTCGAGCATATTTCTAAGAACTAGATTGTTACCAAAACACGTTTTGAAAAAAAAATCTGCATACAAATTAACGTTAAACTAACCCTTTTCCTTGAGTTCTAATCCAAAAATTCTGTATTAAATAGCAACGTACGTTGGTATTATAATTAATAACAAGAACGTCTTATTTGAATGCAGAACTTGTTTGTTTTTATTACCGATTACTCAACTAATTTTTGAATAAATCGATAATTGCTTCATATTTTGCAATAAATTGCAGGCGTTGTGTCATCGCGCTTCTCTTTCTTTTCTATGCAGTCCGACAGTGACCGCGCTTTAACTGTTGTCAGCGTCTTAACGTGCTTTCCGAGGCACGGAGGAAGGGTCTTGGTATGTAAAGATGGTCACCTATCTACGGATCAACCGCGGCAAGCATAGCTTAACCTGATGGATCGCCCCTGGGGCTGTTATTACTTAGCCACAAGCCCCTAGGAGGCTGCTAGTCGAAGCAATTCAACAAATAACTACTTACCTGTGTTCTTTTGATAAAATTAATTATACTCGTACATTGGGATATATCGCAAATGTTTGAAAATTATTGGATTTGGGGAGAAGTTCCTACAAAAAAGCCCTCAGAAATCTTTTTCTTCTAAGTATAATATATTAGTTATTTCTTCTACACTTAACACTTTCTAAGCCCTAAGCAAATAATTCTACATCAAAGGAAAGTCAACGTTGTTAAGATTGCAAGCGTAGGGTTTCATGCATTTTAAGTTAAAATAACAAACTTGTGATAAGGAGAAAGTCGTTATCAAACATTGTCTCAGACAGTTTTATTATGAGACTCTAAGTACCTAAGTAATGATAACACTGATCTTACCGCTTATTTAATGCGTATTTCTTTTAGTAAATATGTACCTATTGCAACAGCTTAGCTTACAAGTCTAGAATATTCATATTTATACGCTAATATTACACTCGCAGACAAAGAATACGGGTCAGTATGAAAAACTGAAATTACTCTTAAAATAATAGAACTAGCGGCACGAATGAACATGTATATTGTAGATAATTTACCAGTTAATAAAAAACACAAATGTTGGAAACATTATTAGTTTCATTGACAAAATTACATAAAAAAAAAACAAAATATCACTAACTTTTACGTTGAAAAAATAATGGTTGACACCTCACATACAACACAAAAACAAACTTCAAAACAAAATTAATACTTTGTATTGCCTCCACGGGCTCTTCTCACAGCTGCCAGGCGATTGGGCATGCTGTTTATTAAGTTTCTTATGCGATATTGCGGAATATTGGTCCATTCTTCTAAAATACTGCATCTAGGACTCGTATCCTTGAACGATGTTAGGCCATAAAAATCTATTTTGTCTCCTATAAATCATCATCATCATTTCAGCCGAAAGACAACCACTACTGGACTCAGGCCTTCCCAAAGCACCACCACTTTGACCGGTACTGTGCTTGCCGCATCCAGCAGCGCCTGCGGCTTTCATAAGGTCTTCGGTCCACCTTGTGGGAGGCCTTCCAACGCCATGTCTTCCAGTACGTGGTCACCACTCCTTCCACACCTTTCGGCCCTATCTGTTCTGCGAGCAATGTGCCCTGCCCATTGCCACTAAAGTTTGGCAATTCTTCGGGTTATGTCGGTTACCTTGGTACTCCTGCGGACCTTTCCATTTCCCTTTATATGCTAGTACCTAATAAATTAAACTATTCTCAATCCTGCAACGGATGTTAAATGACATAAATATAATTTCTGTATTTTGGGCGTGCTTCGGAGAGCAGCTTGATAAGCAGCTTAATGTGCTTTCCGAGGCACGCCCAAACATCCACGAATGACAGCCAGGAACAACGGTTCCTGGCTTGTCATTCGTGGATGTGCAGAAGTCCCAAAGTCTGACAAACAGTCTTACCAAAGGGGTATCGTATTACGCAGTAACTGGGTTGTGGACGTTAGATAGGAATAGATTAAAATACTGGTAGATATTCAGCTGTAACCGGTTAGACTGGAAGCCGAACACAATGTAGTTGGGAAAACGCTAGGCAGATGACGTTGGTTTTCGAACTCACAATTTCACAACCTCTCGATTGATTGCTAAGGCTTCAACTTTATCCTTTTACGGCGAAATAGCGAACTAATATTTCTTTACACCCCCTATTACATATAAATACAAAGGTGTGTCAAAAAAGTTACGAAGCAAAACGAGATTGTGTAAGCTTTTTCAAAGGATTGTCAAAGTTAGCCACGTGAAATACTTCAGTGACGTCAAGATGTATTCTAACGTGATTTCTTTATGATTAATCAAAAGAGCAGAGGGAGAAATTGGGAAAAATTGTATAAGGATTCTTTTTCAACATTTATTTGAACCAGTTTGTATAACACGTGTATTTCATGACGTCTAACAAATTAGGGGCTTACGAGGAAAAATATTATGAAGCTAGGGTTGTGTAAGAATTTTCTTTGAAAACTTGTGTGTTGTTCGTCATTGGTATTATTAATTGTGCGGTCATGTTTAATGGTGTAAGAGAATTGAAAGGTTTTTTTATGGTATTTGCGTAACTTACGATGAATTTTCTCGATACTGGTACGCTTCAAGAAAGGGTTCGCCGATGTTGACGATAAATCTGCGAGACTAGAGAGATTGGGCGTTCCACACTTATGGGGTGCATGAAGATAGATGGGCAAGGATCGTCAGACAGTGGGTGGCTGTAGACGGTTATCGTCACCGAAGCAGGCCTACGAAACACTGGCATGATGATCTGGACTCCTTCTGGCCAGATTGGCCGAAGAGGGAATAACATAAAGACATCTGAACTTTGCCCAGCTGCGGGACAACATAAAACATGGGTTAATTAAAAAAAAGATTTTGCATAGTAATTCCTTCCTTGACCATTCCTTGCGGCTTTTAGTGGGAACGCGTTGTGTGCGTTGTGCGTTAAATTTAGTTTCTGCAGAATATTTTTTTTTTTTTTTACTTTTATTTACATGCTGATATTGTTTGTAAGTGTATCAGTTCAGTGAGGCTGTACTTTTTTTTTTTTTCTGGTGGAAAATTATCAAATAACTTCTCCCGGTCTGGGCGGAGCGGGAGGTGTCACTCTTACTGACTAAAACCCACGACTGTGTCATGACTCCTGCGGCGGTTAGCGGCGTGAGGGCGAGCATTTGAAAAATGCTCCACCGTGTCCTCCGGGCGATCCACGCAGTGATGACACCCGGGCGTTTCCTCCCGGTTGTACTAACACCTCTACCTAAACTTTTGTGAATACAGGCGTAATGTTAATTTTCAGCGCGTGTATTGTTATTATCATGACCTCGTATTTAACCAGCCCAATAAAAACAAACTGCCATACCAATATAATAACTAACCATAATTATTTTCAGTCAGTCAGTCTGTTGCCCTTTTACCTCTAAACCACTGAACCGATCTTTACAAAAATCGACTTTTCATCCTGGATATTTTTAGAATAATGATGAAATACAAAATAAATACCTGCTCTCTATAAATAAATAATTTCTACGAAGGAACGACTCACCCAACTTTCTAGCTTATCCAATTAATCCCAATTCATTCAACTTTCGGAAGAGATAAATAAAAACAGACTCAACCCCTAGTTACCCCGTTGTCATGACAACCGGTAGTGATAACGCCCGGGTTTTCGACCCCGACGCTCCGGTTATACGCAACGGGTTCAATGACACTATTTAGCACAGTTTTCTAGTGTTTTAGCCATGGTGTGTTGACCTTTTATATAAAAAGTTCGGCGTGCTACACACTTGTTCGGCATGATTCGGCACAGCTGGCCGGCAAAATCTAATTTATGAAGATGTCGTGGCCAGATCATAGAATTGATCTCTTCATGAAGTGTTCGACCATTTCATGAAATGGTAGTATTTCATGACTAAAATAACATTACGACTGTAATCCCTAAGGGTTCGGGGGGTTAGGCAGAGGTCTACCTACCTATAGTACAAGATTAATGAAATGAAATGAAATGAAATGAAATTGTTTATTCTGTAAATAGAATATTGGAATCACTTTTACACGTCATCTTAAAAAAATAATTAAAAATTAGCTAGATGAGTTCGGCGTTTCCTATCTGACTACTCTGAGAAGAAAGGCCGAAACAAACTCAGAGGTCACAGTCTCTTTTAAAGTCCAGACATAATCTTGGTCAGGCCATATGAGGACCATGTAGATTAGTGTCTGAAATGGTCTTTTGAGAAAAGAACCACACAGATTTGAGTGGACCTGTCCTGTCAGTGCAAGCATTTGTCAGTAATCGTGGAGCTCAACCCAGAACTTAAGGAGCTCAACTCGACGAACAATACCAAAGAAAGGACATTTGGGTAGGCCTTTTTTTTTTTTTTTTTTGGGTGGGAAATTATCAAATAACTTCTCCCGCTCTGGGTGGAGCGGGAGGGCGTGTCAGACTCTTACTGACTAAAACCCACCCGTGTTCCTTCCGTTGCCTTTACGTTGCTAGGGGCCACGGTATCCCTTTCGGACTTTCCCGCAACCCCGGCAGGCATCGGTCCTATCGGTCCTATCGGATTTGGGTAGGCCTCATAAACTACTCACACACACTTGCTTACACAGATTTCGCCAGTTACGTTTAAGTTCCATGTAATAGGGGGCGAGCCTGTTGCCATCAACCGGACATAAATCCAGAATCCATACTGCTGCTGAAAAATTCCTGATGGGAAAACCCAATAATTTTTTGCCCGACCTGGAATCGAACCCAGGACCTCATGCTCATCAGAAGCGCTTGTGACCACTAGACCAACAGTGTAATATGTAGACATTTTATATTATGTTCGGGAAGAAGCCGCTCGGCTTAACTTGAATTCAGCGATGATATACCTATACCGATCGGCACGAGCCGAATATTTGTATAAAGCCGGATTTATATTAATGTGTTGTGTCGTGTCGTGACGCCTTCTGACGTAGTGTTAGCCAATCAAAGCTCGTTGCGGTTTGAACAGACTAGTTTGATTAGTGTATCCCGCGTCAGCAGGCCTAACATGACGCACGCGACAATTACTCGTTCTCGCGTGAGTAATTTTTGTCTATTTTGTCTCTTTTCTCGTTTTCTGACAGCGCCTCCATACAAAATAGTCGACTCCTTCTGTCAAACTTTAAGTTTTGTCGACAAACCCTAACATGGCACCTTAGTTATCTCGATTTTTGACAATTCAACACGAGATAATCTCCGATTCTTCTGTCATTAAGTCGTATTTACTCGTCCTCGATTTTGACGACGAGAACGACGAGAAGGGTAGACAAAATTATTATACAAAAAATATCTCCAAAATAACATGGCAGTTTCATAATTGTAATTATTTTTGTCATCATTTTATTTTACAATATATATTAATAATGAAAATACTTAGTTTTAAACTACTATTTATATTGGAACGACGTGTTTTATATGGATTTTTTCGTTTTTTGTATTGAAAATATGAAAAATTATTACCTACATGTTGGGTATTAGGGGTTTATGGGTTTCATAAAGGGGGTTCAAATTTTCATTATTTTTGCGATAGGACACACCATTTTCGAGATATAAGCAAAAGAAAATGTGAATTTTAGTTCATGAAAATTAATTTCCACACCTTTTTAATCGCGATTAAATACTTGGACAATCAGAATTTTTATTTTTATTTGTTTTTAAAAATTAATAACTACTAAAATATAGTTAAGTTGTGTCACGTTAGTCTATTTCAGAATGGGAAATCGTCGGTTGACAGGAATAATCTAAATTTTGGTAATTTTTAGTCTAGTTTAGAGGTATTTGTGACAAGGAAATCGGCACCATTGAATGAATGAAACGGAATCTCAAGCCGATGTTGCTATCATAAAAATAATTTGTTTTTAATAACTTGCAACATCGGTTTCTCGTCGCGAGATATAGAAGTGTCAAAATGCTTTTTCGAGTTTACTCGTCGTTTACGGTCATGTTAGGGTTTAGAATGACGTCAGAATCGTAGACAAAATTCGACAAAACGAGAAAAAGAGCGTTCTCGCGCTTGTCATGTTAGCCCTGCAGGGCACAACACGACATAGTAATGTCTCGGTGGCTTTAATTGCTTCAGGTCGGCTGTATTTCTCAACAAAACTGCCGAATCAAATGTGCCGACCCGAACTGTGTGTAGCACCTAGGGCACCTACTACAACATAAATTGTAGGTATACCTAGTTATAACGTAATTAAATGTGTTTTGCAGACTATATGGGGCGGGTTAGTTTATTTTTGATATCATTAAATTGTTTACGGTGTTTCGGAATTCTTTTCATGAGAATTTTTGTGTTTGTGTATACATATTTTTCAACTTATTTTGCGGTAGAATGTCTTGGTATTTTATTTCATTACAGTTACCAAGAGCTCTAGCAGCAGGGGCTTGTGGCTATGTAATAACAGCCGCACGGGTCAATCGATCAGGTTAAACTACGCTTGCCGCGGTTGGTCCGTGGATGGGTGACCATCTTTACATACCCCTCCGTGCCTCGGTAAACACGTTAACGCCGTTGGTCCCGGCTGTCATTTGTAGATCTTTGACAGGTTGTCAGACTTTGGAGATTCTGACTAAATGATAACCGACTAATGGTCTAACGGGCTTTCCGAAGCACGGAGGGGTTTTAGTATGTAAAGGATGGTCACCCATCCACTGATCGACCTTGGCAAGAACTATTAAGAAGAAATGCACATGGCCAAATAACCTCAGAATAAATCGATCTGTTTTTATTAAGAAACACATTACGCCGCGCATTCCTAAGGCGCGGATCAGCGGTCCCGGTCAAACTATATTAAAATTTGAAAACGTTCTGTTTTGTTTTAGATTTCCCAAAGGAAATACGTACTTTATTCGCAAAAAATGCAAAACACTTTTGAGACAACGGTTTAATTATAATAAAATCATACATTCTTACTTGATAAATTTAATTTTGACCATTTTCATGGGATTTACAATAATATTAGGTACTACCTCTTTATAGGGATATATGTTACGGAATCTGGTATGATAACCAATGACAATTGACCTGAGATATCCATGTATCTACCAAAATAACAAGGAAAAACTTGCAAAAATATTGTAATATCTAAGTGTCTTAAGTGTTTTGATTTGATTTGCTTGTAATTTGTAAAAAATAAATCGTACTTAACTTTGTCACATTAAAATAAGCTACGATGCTCATTTGCAAGCATAGCTTATTTGGGACTTAATAAAAAATAACTACCAGTATTTGTTTTTATACTTTAAAGGCCCACGTTTGACCACTATCTCATATGAAAAAGTCAAATTCACATCGTTTATTACAAATAAGCACTTTTGAACGTCAAAATTTACAAGTAAATATAATTGTTTCTAGTTCCGCCTTCTTAAAGGTAGTTAGATTTGACGGCACGGTTGGCGCAGTTGTTAAGCGATTGACTGCTGCACTGCGCGTCTCGATTCCCGGACGGAACAAATATTTGTATGACCAACAAGTAGTTGTTCCGGGTCTGGCTGTTTGTGTATGTGAGTTTAAATGTTTGTAAACGCACCCACAATACAGGAGAAATTCCTAGCGTGGGGCAACGTTTTTTTCTAGCAGTAAAAAATGTTTTTATGGAAAATAATGGTCAAGAAACCCAACATGGTAAGCAACATCGCTTACCGTGTGAAGTTGCTTACACATTATTTCTTGTTGTTGACGATGGTGCACGCTTGCCTAGAAGAAACCTATTCACCAGAGACTTGAAGACTCCAGGTTACAGTCATCAGGGAACACAGACTCTAGTAGAGAGTTTCACTCCCTAGCAGTAAGCATAATAAAATCTCTTTTTAGGTTTCCGTGTCCGAAGAGTGCCAAACGGGGTTCCGATTCAAAATTCAAAATTCAAAATTCAAAAGTCATTTATTCAAACTAGGCTGAGAATCAGCACTTTTCGAACGTCAAAATTACATAAGACAGTCCCCCAAAACGCCCACCCTTCACCACTTCCTAGTGCTTTGGCTGGGAAGAAGAAGTGGCGCAACAAACTCCCCAGCAGCACAGCTGTCTGTTCAGTTAAAAAAAAATGATTCTATATAATAGTATGCAAAATGATATTTACATTACGCAACACAAAACATAATTTAAATTATAAAAATTAATAGCCTTATGACAGCTAGCACACGCCAATATACCAACCAAAAACATCGAGAACTATACTCAAGCAGAAATAAAAATTACTTAGTGAAATCAATATCTAAATAAAAGCCTCCAGGCATAAAGGGCGTGCCCGCTTACATATAGCTGTAACTAGAAGTTATAATTGATAAACTAGGACCATTGAGGTAAATTAAAAAATTATCGAGGTCGCTAGCTAACCACATATTGCAATACAACTCATTAAAAAAAACATTGTAATGAGTAGATTATGTCAACAATAAATAAAGTAAAATTAGTAAAATTATAAACATTTATATAAACTCATATAACCTGTCAGTAAGTAAGCTAATTCTGGAGAAAGAACATTTAAACATTGTCTTGAGTTAATCACAGCGACCAACTATTCTTATCATTTAAGTAGTCGTTAATAGAATAGTATGCCTTTGAACAGAGGTTGGATTTTACTTTAGTTTTGAACGCATTAAAAGGCAAATCTAGCAAAGAAGAAGGTAGCTTGTTATAAAAGGTTATACCAAGCCCAACAAATGAGTTATGAACCTTATGAAGCCGGTGAAAGGGAGTACGTAGTTTATCCTTATTTCTAGTGTTAACATTGTGAATATCACTGTTTTTAGTATATAAGTGTATATTTTGCCTAATATATAATATGTTGGCGAAAATGAATTGTGATGCCACTGTGAGGATACCGATATCTTTGAAAAAATCTCTCAGAGAAACTCTGGCACCTAGCTGGTAAATTGCTCGAACAGCTCGTTTTTGAAGGACAAATATATTTTGAATATCAGCAGCTTTGCCCCACAGCAGAATACCGTAGGACATAACGCTATGAAAATAACTAAAATAGACTAACCGAGCTGTATCAACGTCAGTGTATTGTCTTACTTTCCTGACGGCGTAGGCGGCCGAACTGAGCCTTCCCGCTAGGCTCGATATATGTTGGCCCCACTGAAGTTTGGCATCTACTGTTATGCCCAGAAAAACTGCCGTGTTTACAGTTTCAAGCAACTCTTTATCTAAGACGATGTTGGGTCCTAGATTTCTAACATTTGGAAGGGCGAACTTTACACATTTCGTTTTCTTGCTATTGAGAACTAGGTTATTTGACGAAAACCAATCTGTAACCATTGAGAGTGCACTGTTTACATCGTCAAAGTCTTGTCTATTCCTGTCTACTTTAAAAATAAGTGAAGTATCATCTGCAAACAGTACAACTTCACAGATACCCTTTAAATAGAATGGTAAGTCATTGATATAGACTAAGAACAAGAATGGACCCAGTATTGAGCCTTGAGGTACACCTAACTGAACTGGTAGCCCGGAAGATTTCACACCATTAACATCTACACATTGGGACCTATTATGTAAATAAGAATTTATAAGGTTGAGAGCTTCATTTTGCACACCGTAATGACGCAGTTTACGCAAAAGCGTGTCATGGTGCACGCAATCAAAGGCTTTGGAGAGATCACAGAAAATCCCAATAGCATTTTGCGAGTTCTCCCATGCGTTAAATATGTGTTTCAGCAGAGCAACACCCGCATCTGTAGTCGAACGTCCCTTTGTAAAGCCATATTGTTCATTATGAAGGAGGCTATTTAAATTAAAATGTCTTAGCAACTGCTTGAGTATTAACTTTTCAAATATTTTGCTAAATGCTGGTAAGATAGAAATAGGCCTAAAATTGCCAACATCATTTTTATTACCTGATTTAAATAATGGTATGACTTTACTACTCTTCATGAGGTCAGGAAAAGTTCCTAAATCAACACATTTATTAAAAATAACAGTTAGATAGGGGGCTACGATGTCTATTATATTGCTTAAAAGTTTAATGGAGATGCCCCAGTAATCACCAGTGTTTTTAGACTTGAGTGTGTTAAAAACATTAACTACATCACGCGGCGTTACATGTTCGAAGCTAAATAAGCGACTACTTTTAGAAACACTACTAAATAAAAGGTTTTCAGCTTTAGACGGGGACGAATTTAAGGAGCGAGTCGTAGTTATAGGTATGTTTGCAAAAAACTCATTAAACGCCTCAGCTACGTCAGCTGCTTTAGTAACTAATTTATTGTCGACCATAATCTCAAGTCGTTTATCTTGCTTAACCGATTTACCCATTTCATTGTTAATAATGTTCCAAGTGGTTTTTACTTTATTATTGGAATTTTTAATTGTATCGCTTAAAAATTTAGATTTAGCAAAAGCACTAACCTTTTTAAATAATTTTGAATAATTTTTGACATACTCTACGAAAGGAGTATCAAACCTATATTTGATAGATTATATTTGATATATTATTAGATAGATTGGCATTCTGCCTCCGCTGTCTGTCTGTCCGTCCGTCGGTCCGTCCGTCTGTCTGTCAACGGGCTGTATCAGATTGACTCGCACTTGGCTGGTTTTACGGACTTCAAAAAAGGAGTAGGTTCTATACCTAAATATTTTTGTACAAATCAAAAATAAAAGTGCTACAAAATAGTTTTAAAACATTTTCGAGTAAATAAGAACCTGTATCTTTTTACAAATGGCGTAGTTTCGCTAATTAGCTAGTAAGATCTATATTTAATGATCGTGTTTTCAGTGTCATTGGCCGGTCGACCCATATATGTGATGGGTACAAATTATTTCCTATACATCTGGCTTGAGAATTATATGAAAAACGGTTCTGTTTGGATTTAGGCAAAGAATTGGTTCCAGTGGTTGTAATGAAAGACGATATTTTTTCTCTGGTCGTAGCACGAACTTCGGGTGACCACTGAAAATCAGCGCTGTGCTGTGAGTCCCCCATATCACAGCTTCATGTTGAGTAGAAGCTCTTGTCGCAGTCGCGACGTGCAGCTGCCGACTTTTTCTGTTCTGTGCTCGAAATTATAGATTTCTGTTTAACGTACTAAGTAACCATAACTCGAGTAAAATTATATCGTTATGTGCACGTATTTCAGAGTAGATAAGGTAGCTCATAACTCTGTAACATCGTGGCTGACCTATATATATATTATTATGATATAAACAATATATTCATCATCATCGTTATCGTCATCGTCAACATCATCCTGTTTACAACCTCTCGGAAAATGGGTTGGTACCATCTGACGGCCAACTCTAGCACCGCGCGCGCTCATTGGTCAAATCTAATAGCGCGCGCTTCCCCGGCTTCCTGTTACACACTTCCGTCCCTTTTCACGAAATCACTGCCACAGTTTTGAGCGAAAGGAAAGTAAGATTGCAGGAAAGCGAGAGGAAAGACAAAATTATTGCCTGACTGTTCTAGGTGCACGACGATATTTAGGTGAGTGCCTATCGACTCTCGAAAGATTTAGAGTGAAGAAGACAGAGACAGCAAGTTTTTTTAAATACGTGTGACACTAGGCGCATTTAACAATTAAAAATCGTATATTTCGGGACATCGCCAAGCGGTTGGTCGAATCTTCACGTGACCAGAGGGCTGGCCAATTTTTAGGTTAAAGAATCAGCATTGCCATCCAACGTGGCAATGCTGCCAGCCTTTTGGGCACTTTTCTCACTGACAGCGATGCGGACGAATTTTTTTGCCTCTGTATTAGTGTTAGATGTTTATTATATTTAAGATGATACATGAATACAATATCAATAAAATTTTGACAAAAAAAAAAGGAATTGGATTTGGAATTTCTCAGAAGCAGCCCAGAGTCTACATTTGTGTCCGGTTGATGGCAATAGGCTCGCCCCCTATTACATGGGACTCTAACGTATTAGTAACAAAGATTCTATTCATAAAAATATTTTACAACTAGCTGTTTCCCGCGGCTGCGCCCGCGCAGATCCTAATTATTTTTCTAAAATAAAAATAGCCTTTATAGCATCAGCTATCTGCCCGTGAAAGTCTCGTCAAAATCTGTCCAGCCGTTTGGGAGATTAGCCGGAACAGACAGAGACAGAAATTTTAAAAATTGTTTTGTTATAAGTACCGTATATACTTTCATTCAGTAAAAAGCTGTTATTTTGCCATTACAGACATTACAATTTTATTATAACAATTTTATATCGGTATGTACGTATAGATTTACACTAATCAGGATGACAGCCCAACAATATACTGCTACCTAGCAACAATAATATTAACAAAATAATTAGCTTCCCCGTCGGGTAGTTATCTAATGATGACGTCACGTGTTCCGCGCTTTCCACTGTTTCCGGCCGCTTTCCCGAGGGCGTTGACCGCGCACAAATGTGTGTGTTCAATACCGCTGATGTGACTTGTTGGCGGCTATTGGATGTTTTAGTATTCTTTTATAATTACATACATAGTATTGAATTCAAACTCATAGCATTTATTTCAATTAAACCATGTACAGGCACTTTTGAATTGTTAAGGAGTCGGTCAGTCAGAAATATGAAGCGTACAATAACGAAGAAAGAAGCGAGAAGAACGGGTAATAAAGTCCACAGAAACTCCATATTTTTTTTTTTTTTTTACAAAATGATGAAATTATACATGTGATAACAATGTAGAAAGCCGTAAACGTTAAAAGCGTCCGTAATAAAAGTAAACTACTACTAACCACGGTTACTCTTTTTAAAATAAATGGCTTTTCCAATGTTTTTAAATTACAGTGTAGGTATGCGAGGACAGTGTATAGTTTTGTTTCAATCTATCGGATATACAATCTATGATATCCAGCATCTACTCATAAAATAGCAACACGTATAAATATTTATACGTGGGTGTAAATCTCGAAAAAAAAAAATACCAAAAATATAGTATTCCCGTAGGTACTTCCGTATAAGTAAAAAATTGTTTATTTTATTGTTTATAAAATAAACAATAAATATTGTAGAATTAATAAAATCTAAATACATTTAATTTAATTAAGAATTATTCATGTTCTAAATGCTATTACTTATTTTATTTGAATTATTTATCCTTACTTATGTTGCTGTGCCCTTACAGGTTCCATAACTGTATCTCAGCTTTAAGCCTATTTGTAACAACTTAATTTACATTATGGTATGAAAATAAATGAAAGTTTTAAAAACCAATTAATATTGAAAAGTCAGCGCCTGTCACAACAAAAGCACATAGGTACTTACATAGTTGATCCTACTGTAGGGCTAGTTATAAGATTAAAAAGCGGCCAAGTACCAGTCGGATTCGCACACAAAGGGTTCCGTACCAGCGTAGAATACTTAAAAGTATTTTTAAATTTTTAACAGTTTATGTACACTCATATAAAGAGACAAGAAAAAGGAACAGAAAAGGTGATGCTTATTTCTAAAGAAATCTCTTACTTAGTCGCATACCTGCGACAGGAAAGTGGATAAAAAGAGATGTAGACAACGTGTGTAAGAGTAGAAGAGAAAATAAAATACATTAAATAAAAACCTTTAACTATACACTAATTTAAAAAAAAACATGCAAAATGAGAATATACTTACATACATACTTTTTTACTCTTTTTTTGTTGTTACTTTAGTACGAAACCCCCTTGAATGTTTAACTTTATTTTATTGTTATTATTTGTTGTTATAGCGGCCATAGTAGTTCACACTCTGTGAAAATTTCAAGTGTCTACCTATTACGGTTCAAAAGATACAGCCCTGAGACAGACGGTCGGACGGGCGGACAGCGGAGTCTCAGTAATAGGATCTCGGTGGCACCCTATGAATACGGAACCCTAAAAATAAAACCACAACAAATCTATTTAAAATCGGGTCAAATAGATCCACGGATTAACTAGCAGAAACAAATGAGGATCAATTAGCTGGATTGAACATGGAACATGAATGGTTTTACTGTGGCCTAAATTGGGTAGAGGTCAATGGAACTTTTCTGGGCAGGTTAACCACCCTAGTGATGTCATAGCGTTGAAACGTCAGTGGTAGTAATGAGTGAAAGTTTGAAGGAGGTAAGCAGAAATGAAGTTAGGTAGGTAGGCTAATGTTTTTTTTTTAATATAGACTTATTTTTTCAGTAAATCGTTCGTATATTCACCATTATCTATTTATACATTGTAACAGCGAATCAATTTTCACGCGTCCCCCTTAAAAGTCCTAGGCAAAATATTTTTTGATATTCAAATAGCTTATGACCTAAAGAGGTGCCATAAAGAATATGAAATAAAAATCTAAAATTTAAAAAAATCCGCGAAATTTCTCGGGTATTCTGGTTTGATTTCTGCGACTCTCCATACAAATGTATTCCCCCTTTTTCTTCCTGAATAATGCTACTAGAGCAATATTTTTTTTTCATAAAATCAAGGTCTGCTGTAGTCACGTCCCTGTTGTTTCCTTTTTCAGCAACTTATCGGTAAAGAAATATGACCCTCCAAAAATTACAAAAATGACCCATTTTTACCGCCGTGATTAGAGGAGTACCAGACAAATTCGAAAAGTTTTTAACATAAAAGAAAATGATAGGAACCTAGACACACTTTTTCTTAAAGTTTTAATGTAAAAAATAATTGAATCGGTTTAGTTATCGAGGAGAAAAATGGGGAATACGAAACGTCGATTTCGTCAATTTTTTTTGTGATATAATTGGTCTGAGCTGTAGCTATCCCTATTGCACTCTACGGGGGCAGACTTGAGGTAAGACGACGGCAATAGTTTCTTCAAATACCTATTTTTCAAATTCCTCGCAGGCCCTGTTTCCTCTAAAGGATCTTACTAAAAGAAAGCTGATCATATGGTGACCAGAGCAGTATTAATTTTGTCTCATATATCACGGTGGGTAGTATGTGGTTTACAAAATTGAGTAAAGGTCAACGTAACTTTTCTAGGTAGGTTAGCCACCTAAGCTGTGATTTCATAGCGTCAGTAACAGCAAAGTATACATCACTATTAGATTGTAAATTAAATAAGTACTAAGTGGACAAATAGATTTTGTAAATAGAATAGACTGGAAATGTATAGCTTGATCTGTAGTCGTGTGTACAACATAAATAAATCAGATATCATCTGCCTTGCCTTTTCGTCGGCTTCCAGTCTAACCGGATGTATATATTTTACATGAAGCGACTGCATATCTGACCTCCATATCCTGATACCCCTTGTTAAGACTGGTTGTCAGATCTTTGGGCTTCCGGCGAAAATAAGACAAGAACGAAAAATGCGTTTATTGGCATTACAAAAAAAATACACCTTAAAACTATTAAAAAAAACAGAAAACAAATTATTATAATGCCAAAAGGGCCTCAGCTCAGCATAATGTCAGATGACAACACAAAGTGTACCACCTGACGCTGATTTTCAGCTGTAACCCACGAGTGCCATACGCTAGAATAATAAACATAGGGAAGTGTCTGTCCGTTATAATAAATAAATTAAAGGTAATATAAAATAAAACAAACCCGACCCTCAACAGCTGTCAAAGATCTACAAATGACAACCGGGACCAACGGCTTAACGTGCTTTCCGAGGCACGGAGGAGTTTGGTACGTAAAGATTGTCATCCATCCACAGACCAACCGCGGTAAGCGTAGTTTAACCTGATCGATCGACTCTTGCGTCTGTTATAAAAAATACAAATATAAATGTAGAAATTTTACACAGGGTGGCACAGTGGTCTTATCGCTAAAAGCGATCTTTTACAGACAACCTTTGGCTGGATTAGAGTGAGAAGGAGAGATATACTGCAGTTAGTCAGTATTGTACCATTTACATATACAATAAATAAATAAAGCATATATTCAACACTCTTGTAGATGACAAAAGTGTTTAGTTTCAAGTCAGTAAACATAAACTTAGGCCTGTATTTCCAGAACAAGTAAGCAGAGGTATATCTACCTAACGCACCCATATTTCACCAGGAATAATATAAGGTCCCATTAAAATAGGTGGACAAACTTTTAGAAATCATTCAGACCACCAAAATAAGGAAAATGGTAAAAAAAGAGAAAAACGCATTAGATACTTACAAGAAAAATAAAACAGCTAACGAAAATACACTAAAAATGCCATTTATTATTTTAGGTCAAAATAAAATCACTTTAATCAGTATTTTTTTTTGTTTGGATATCTTTGGTTAGACGTACTGAACGCTGTGTTAAAACTTGTCCATCTATTTTAATGGGACCTTGTATAAGTCACCTGTAATTAGGGGCGAGCCTATTGCCGAGAGAGCAGTGGTGGCCAAGTGGTACTGGCCCCGACTAACGAGTTGTAGATCGTTGGTTCGAACCCAGGCAGGCTAATTTGTGTAAATAATTTCTTCACCACTGCTCTGAAAAGGTGAAGGAAAACATCGTCAGAAAACCGGCATGTCCTAGAACCAGATATACGAAGATATTATGATATCTACCAACCCGCACTGAGCCCGCGTGGTAGATTACAGCCCACTCCCTCTCGAAGAGTGGAGGCCTGTTCCCTAGTAGTGGGAACATTATAGGCTGATTATGCCTATTAGCGAGAAGACTGGCTGCCATCGGGGTCGAATTCTGTACCCCGCTAGAACAATGAGGTAGTCAACCTAAAACCAATATTGTTCCATAACACTAGAAATTATATATATATAGGTTTGATCAACTTGAAGATCGAACCTTCACTTAACGGTCAACTGTCGAACTTGTCACCAATAAATCATTTAGGCAAACTGCCCGACATGACGGTATACACATAATGTCTATAATTATCGTATTTCGACAGATGGATTGATGAGTAAACTAGTGACTGTAGTCTACATTGGGTAGAGCGGTCAATGGAACTTTACTGGGTAGGTTAACCACCCTGGGAGTGATGTCACAGCTTGCCACGTCACTAGACGTAGGTATACTGCGGTATGGAATCAGAAAAACATTGAAATGGTGTTCTAAATAATGATTAATTGCTTTGACGAAATCCGCAAAATTTAACAGCAAAATTATTCTTTTGTATTTCACATCTACTTAGAGAGACTGCCACTAATGGACTATTACCAGTCCGGACTTGTAGAATAGGCGGAAATAAGTGACCACTTTAGTTTATTTCTAAAATCTCTTTGATACTAGGCTTCGAATCCGCGGTCGATTAGCTGCAGCAGCAGCAGTATTCGATACCCGCAAGTACCCTTGATAGAAAATCTATATTAATATTAAAGCCTAAACAATAAACTAAATAATAAATTAGCGACCCGTTTCTGCTTGGTACGGTTTTACGACTTCACAAATCATCGAGGTTTCTTAGGTAAACGTAACTTTAATATTAACGTATTATACACGTAAACCTTCTGGAATAAACTCTCTAAACGATGGTGAAAACCTCATCAAAATCTGTTGCGTGGTTTAGAAGAACAACGTGGACATACAGACGAACGCGAAAAGCGACTTTGTTTTATAATACGTACAGACGAACCAAAAGGAGTATATACCTACGGACCCTAGCAGGTGGCTTTCTGTATTTTCTGCCTACCCCATGTGGAAAAGGTGTTAGTTCATGTATATGTACGTCATTAAACAGGGTAGTATAATATAACCGGACAACTATAAGAATTATTATAACTGATTGATCAAAGCCATGTCTAAATGGAGCACAGGTCATTGTAACTAAAGTGGGCAGGTTAGCCACCTTCAATCTGATGTCATAATGTACGTAAGTGTAAGTGCGTCAGTAGGAGTTTTTGGTTATTTTTAGGGTATAATGAAGGTGTAATTTTTATTATTAGTTTGTTCTACAATAGGAGAAGTTTTGGGGTTATTGCCACTGTCAGCAAAATTGGCGACAGTTACTAAATGTTGGCAGGCAGGGTGACTTTAAATTTGCTATCTGAAAAAATTGTGTTGACTCCATATTTCTTATATAAATTGAGGAAATGTTTAATAGGGATGATGACTGGGTCAAAAAAAAGCAATTCTATTTAGTCCGTCAGTCAGATAATAAAAAACTATTAGACACGCATTTTTGGCTTTTTCATATTAATAAAAAATGACTCAGATAAAACGCTTTATAGTAGTGGGGGTCGCTACGTCACAAGTCAGTATAAAGTCTACATACTCGTGACGTCATGGCACATTTTAACGCAATGTATCGCCGTAACCTTTTGATAAAGTAAAAAAAGAAATAATACGTGTCTAATATTTTTTAATAATACAACTGACGGACTTTAACAATATTTTTAGTCATCATTCCTATTATAAGCAATATAATTTTGAACGTGCTGTTAGCGCTATGTCAGCTACTGGACGCGGGGTCAATTCCTGCACGGAACAAAATGGTTCTATTTACTGAAAATGTTCTACATAGTGTGGATTAGAGTACAACATAAAAAAAAGTTGTCAAAGCACCCACGATACAAGAGAAATCCCAGTGTGAGGCCATGGTATTGATTAATAAATGGGATCAAACTCAAACTCAAAGCATTTATTTCAATTAAACCATTTACAGGCACTTTTGAATTGTCAAAGAGTCGGTCAGTTAGTCAGAGAGTTGCCCATTCCAAAACGTAGATCTCTATGGAGAAGAACGGGCAATAAACTCCAAGGACACTCTTTTAAATATAGAAATTACAAAATCCTGGGTACATTACTTTTGTTGCTTCTATATGTGAGAACAATGTAAAATAAAATAATAATCAAAAACGATTAAAAATATAAGATTAAAAATAAGCAATGGCAGATAAGTGATTACCAGTCTCAACCGACGCGGCGCCCGTTCACGAACATGACGCGTGGATCACCATCCAGCTCAACCATTTTGTAGGGAACCGAATGATCAAAGGAACAATATTATTTTTAACTGCCTCTACCAAACTGCTTTTAGGAACAGTGGATAGAACCAACGAAGTCTTAAAATATCTTAGTGTTAAAGCCCCTTGAAGAATTGCCCTATTTTTTTTTGCTAGGCAACTATCTTTGTTTATCGTTTGCCTAAAAATCTGGCACAAAAAACTAAGGTTAGATATGATTCATACCTACAGCGATATCTATAGTTATGGTAACATTTCCTAATCTGTCTTACTGCTTATGCGCATAATAATTAAGTATTATGTCTAGTTTTTTTTATCTTAAGCATACTTTAAAATAATGTCGGTCACGGCTGATAAAAGTTGAATAATTTCGTTCTAAAAAGATTGTAGCAAAAATTCACTCACTTTCCGTAACACGATTGAACTTACCATACACGTGCAGTTCTGAATAATACCCGAATTTTTAAGAACGTTTGCATATTAATCTCAATTTCAATCTGTCACAAAATCTGTTAAGATGAGATTACGACTCAAATTTCAACGTTTTTGAGTACGAGAATTGGCCTCCTGATGACGTCATCATCTACATTTCAGAGAAAATACGTACAAAAAAAAAAGGCCTCCCCTAAAGATCGCCACAAGGACCAGCCCAGCGCTGTTTGCATCCAGCGGATTCCCACAACGCTCACCAGGTCGGTCGACCTAGTGGGGGGTCTGCCCATGCTGTCTTTGATACGCGGTCGCCATTTTAGGAATTTTGCGACCCAGTTCTGATGACAAGACAGAAATAAATTATGATGATGGATACAGAAGGTTGTTCGTTAGTACAAGAATATTAGAAACGACTTCTTGAAAGGATATAATTTTATTTTTCAGTTACAAACCTCTGTAATAAAACTTTTGACATATTGTTTCATTTTAAATTTTAAATCTTTGTAGGTTTGTACTATAAATTTATCAATATAATATGAGGAAATAAAATAATATGTAAGTAAATAAAAACTTATACCTAACTTATTAATAAAAATAACAAAATTATAATTTTGATATTTTTGACTAACAATGCTTCACAAACAAAAATAACAAATCACCTACAAATATGTTTGATTCCATCACCACTACAGCAAACCATATAAACGGACGGTTAGCACATTACAATAGATATACATAACTGTATGTACACGCATGTAATATGTAGAACACGGAGTATTGAGCACACAGAGTGTCAATGGACAGTAATTTTCCTACGAACTCGACTCTCGAAATTTCATATTCATACCTAATAAACAAGCATATTACAAATTAGAGGATTATATCCATGATAAGAATGCTTGGAAACATGCTGGCCTGCTCCATTGGATAATCTAGAATCTAGACAAAATCAATTGAATAATTTATATAAAAAATAAAAAAATAGATTTTACATTCTGTGATTACTTCCTCACACACTGACTTATTAATTGTAAAATTTTAGGAAAATCGTCTACTTTCACAATGTTTGTAAATATAATTAATAATTAAATATAATATAATTTAATTTATCTGTTGTTGCTTCATTTTTAATTATTTCTACCTATTGTGGTATAGTAATTTTATTCTAGGTGCATCGTCCTCACTAATGTTCCTATACAAAATATTGTAAAACATTTTAAAAGATTAACGGTTTCTGTCACATTCTTCTCCATGCGAAAACTAACCTTTGGAAGGGGCGACTAGAAACAATTATTTTTTTATAACAATCAATTTATTTGAACTAAATTATTTGTCTTTGACTTTATATTTATTTGCATTCCTCAATGTTTAAAAATCTTACAATGGCTTAAAGCTAAGGTACAATTACGGGCCCTGTAGGGCACGTGTGGTGATCGCGTACCGGAAGGTGCAGATAACTAGTTAAGATAGATAGAAATAATAGTTTTAATTGTACACCATGCAAATAGGATTTTTGGGAGTTAGATAGTGCTTCACAAGTTTCGATGGGCAGCCTTATTGATGAAAGCAATCTGTAACAGACTGCAGATTTTTTGCAGATATTTTTGTGAACTTGAGAGAGAAGGAGCAACGATTCTGCAAGTAGTTCTTGGTGTTGTGTGCAGTATGGGTAGGCTCTCGAGGTGGACTAAAGCCTTGCAGGACCAGTCTTATTGGCAATCCTTGGGGAATGCCTATGTCCTGCACTTCAAGAAAATTGGGCATGAACAATGTTTTTGCAAATCCAGAACCTCCATTTCCTGCCTACTCTGTGACATGCAATAAAGTGGGTCTGTATTGTAGCCGCACGCGATCGAAATTAGGCATTTAACCTCTGTCACCATGTATAATCTTAACTCCAGTGAAATAGTGGTGTTTTTCGTGGCTTTGGCCATATTTTGTAATGCGAAAACTTTTGAAATATCAAGAAAGCTTTATAAACGCACCATTATAAATTTTATAAAAGTAAAAAAGGGAAACGTTTTGAAAGTTATTTTCTTTATACTGCAGGAAAAGCTAAACATAATAGAAAAGCTCGCAAGCATAATTAAGTTTATTCATTACTAGCTTTGCCCTTCGGTTTCACCCGCATAAGTCTCAATCTCGTAAGAATATCGGAATAAAAAGTATTCTATATCCTAACCTAGGTCATGGTCTACCCATGTGCCAAATTACATCCAAATCCGTTTAACCGTTTTAGCGTGAAAGCGTAACATACAAACTCAGTTTCGCATTTATAATATTGTTATTATACTAGCTGACCCGTCAGACGTGGTCCTGTCAAAATTTTAATTTCGATTTTTCGGCTGTTCCTTTCGTTTTCTCAATTTTTTTTTCCTGGACTTTCCCTCTATTGAGGCGAACAAAACAAAAAAAAAATATTCAAGTCGGTCGAGTCATTTTCGAGATTCTTCGAGACTAATGCACGGCAAGCAATTGATTTTTATATATAGAAGATTATGTATAGTTAAGATAACTACTTCTCAGTTTGTCGTTTTATCAGAAAAAAGTACTGATCTCATCTTCTTAGATGAGATCAGTACTTTTTTCTCTTTGTTCCGCTGCAATGTAAATTGAGCCTTAGCAACCATGTTTCTCACACAGGCATCCATCATCCATTCACGACACAAACTCATAATATAAAGACAAACATAACCTGACATGCTAACACAAAAAATCACAATTTTAAATCCAAGGAAATTAGAAAACAAATGCGAAACGTCATCACACACTCTATTCCAAAAGACAAAAGCAAATCGTTATTTATTCAAATTCAACCAGTTTTATTAAACATACAGACCTACATACGCGCTTTAGTGTAAACATAGGCTTATTAAAGTGTTAATAGGGCCAGTTACCAACGTTCCGGGTTCAATTCCCGCGTGTAACACAATTTTTTGGAGGTCAATGTCCGCCTGTAAATCGCGTAAGCCGCACGGTTCAGTTTATTACAAAATTTCGTGCCAATGACCGGGTGTTATTAATTATAGTTATTATAATAGGTTCTTAATAAATCATTGTTATTAAGTTTGACATACATTTGATAAAATAAAAAAGATTACAAACCCCGCCAGTTTGCCTAGTAACGATGCTGCTCGCAAACTTAACTGCTGATCGTACAGTTCGATTCCCGGGTCAGATAAAGTTTTATTGGGTTTTTTCATTAGGAAGTTTTCACTATAGCAGCTTGGAGTCAATATTTGTGCCAGGTTTATGGCTATATGCTCATCTCTTATTACACAGGACTTATAAACATTTATAACTGACGAAAATGTGGGAGAACAAATTTCTTACGGTACAAATCTAACTTAGAAAGATGAATTAATGATTCCAATGATTATAATAATCATACTTTGATCAAGATATAACCTGACCTGCAAATTGCAAAAAACATAAGAACATTTGAATTTCGAGGGCTACAACTGCGGATCCACCTCAAGCATTTCGTTTATAGACTGTTTGTAAAGAAAATGTTCATCAGGAACAGAAGGATGATTTAGTTTCCGTTGTGGCGGTGCTTGGGGGAGGCCTAAGTCCAGCAGTGGACGTCTTTCCGCTGAAATGGCATGACATGAGCACCATGTTCTATCTATGTTCTATGTTAGGGGGTTTGGTTTCCGCACTTAGTCCGTCAGGTGGACCATTGTGCGTGGGCCATAGCGGCCGTTTGGTGGTTATTCCAACCAGCCCACCTCCCTCCAGAAGCTGATTAGGTCTCCTGGTCTGTTTAGAACGTCTGTGTATGATCTGGGTGACCCGAGGGTTTCTGTTCTAATCTGGGTGACGCCCGTACATTCGAAGAGCACGTGCGCAACGGTCTCCTCAGCCTCCATGCATGAGCACCATGTATCTATCACATAATTAGTTTATCTGTTGTTGCTTCATTTTTAATTCTTAATTCTTTTTACCTATTGTGGTATAATAATTTTATTCTAGGTGCATCGTCCTCACATATAATTATATAACTAATGTACTTATACAAAATATTGTAAAACATTTTAAAAGAGTAACGGTGGAGTTTCTTGCCCATTCTTCTCCATACGAAAACTACCTTTTGGAAGGGGCAACTAGAATCAATAATTTTTTTTTGTAGATTTTTGACGTTCAAAAGTGCCTTATGGCCTACTTGAAATAAATGATTTGACTTTGACTTTGACATGACATAACAATCGGAAACAAAATCACCCATCTCTGTACATTTACTTCTTCAATACTGGACTTTTCATCAAAAACAATTGGCCTATTTTACCCAATAATAGCCCATCTAAAACATACCATTCCATGTTTTTTATATCCCATTACTCTGCATAAAGGTTACACTCATTAAGGCATTCGGCTCAGTAAGTATTTCTACCGAACGTTGCCCGTTCGATTCCCGATTTAGACGTGACGTTCTTAAACCGATTTATGGAATGATAGGATTCAATTTGGATCTTGTATGTTTGTTTTGAACTTGTATTAAACGTAGGAATTCTGTTTATACAAATGAATATGTGAATTTCCTTGGAAAAAAAATACGTAGTTGTATTTGCAGTTTGTTATTTTTTACTGAGTAGTAAGTAGGTCGCTTTTTTCTAAGTAACTGTAATGATTCTCATTCATTCGTTATGAAATGTTTTCATTCCCGACCCATATTAAATTATCCTCAATTTTTTAGAACTTGTCGTGACCATGTCCTCCATGTTCTTAATTATTCTCTTTAGAAAACCGAAACAAACAATATGATTAAATCGCCAAATAAATTGTTTTTCATTCTCATTGAATAACCATTGACGTTGTTGTTGAAACAGCTTTTTAATTTCGCGATTTATGAACAGCTCCAATGCTAGAAATTAATAGGATTGTCAATGAATACGTATTATTTTTGATACACTGTCCCATTCTGTTAGTTATTTTCCTCTAAGAATATTGTAGCTTCAATATCACTTGATCTTCTGAAAAATCTACGCTTATGTGCATTACTATTGAACAACGGTGAAGATAACCGGTAGCCTGAGAGATATTTCTTGACGGCATGTCAAGCCAAGTCAGAGGCCCATTGGCGGCTTTAAAACTCTGACACCAGGTTAGTCACCAACCACACGAAAAGAAGACGATTGAACAATAAGGCCGAAAAAGCGAGACATTGACCTTGAATCTTCTACTCGATAAAAAGTTGCAAGGGTTGCTTATATAACTTTTTTATTTATTTTTATTTGACAGCGTAGGTATTTCAGCAATTTCAAGTTTCAGTAAATAGCTCTTGCTTGAATAATTAGTCAGAATAATAATGAACTAGATGACCAGGTAAACTTCGTACCACAAATAATTATAATATTAGTGATTATTAAATATCATAAAACATTTCATGACTTAACCAATAACGAAAACTCAACACACCCTTAACAGGTCATTCACCCTGCGGTCTATGTACACAGAACGTAGAAAGACCTCAATTTTTACCGTGTCATTGACCTCTAGGAAAACGGAAGAAAACTGTGAGGAAAATTCGTTTCACGGATGTTTTTTCTTGAAGAAAAAGGTGATAATGATAGTGGGTCTTGAATCTTGTATTCAGATTGTCTAGTAACGCATCATAGGCAGCCGCTTTCTTGAATTATTTATTATTTTCTTACAATCGACTAAAGACCAGTTCTTTAGGATTGGTAGCAGCGTCCTTTTATCTGATAATAATAAATCATCCAATTTCCAAATATGGTGATCATAATAATCAGACACCCCAACTGATTTTTAATTCAACTGAACTATTTCAGAGAGAAAAAAAATCATTGAAAAAATTGTAAAGGTATAAAACCTTTACAATTTTTTCAATGATTTTTTTTCTCTGTGCTTTTTTAGTTTTACTGGCAATTCTGATCGTTTCTTGCGTCTGCGACGACGCTCTTGTCTTATTCATGGTACTGTATGGAAGATTCGTATTTGCATTGAAATAAAAGCTATTATTATCCCGCGTATGAGGAAATTTAAATTGGTTGACAAAAATTTGTGTTTGTTTACCTATTTTGGCGGGTTTGCGCATGTGATGGTTTGACCTATTAATAAATAGACACGGCAACGTTTTTAATAAAGATTTTTTGAAAAATGTGACCTATATTAAAAATTGGTTCAATTGATTCTGCTCGTTATTCTGATCAAACTATTTTCAGGTTTCCGCATTCAGCGTTACACGTTGTAGAATGTAGCAGTAGGTAATAAACCGTAGAAGATTTTGGATCAATTTATGCAAGCTCATTGCTATTTCCACTAGGAAATGAAATGAAATGAAATCACAGAAACTTAACACTGCATTAACATCTTATTAAATAAGATGAAACAGATAATTTTTTACAGCAACACGAAACTATATCCTAATAACTATAAATAATATATATAAATGCGAAAGTGAGTTTGTTTGTTTGTTTCGCTTTCAAGTTAAAACAGCTGAACAGGAACAGGAGGAACTGGATTAGGACAGAGGATACTTTTTATCCCGATATTTCCACGGGATCGAGACTTATAATAAATTAATAAAATTCATTTATTTCAGGTACCACATAACCCATATAAGAAAACTTTAAATCACACACAAAAACACAAAATTAAAATTCAATCAATCATCATGATTAGCTCATATTAATTAATTACAGTAGTGTCTTACGTACGACACTGTATGTAACTTGTTTGTCAGTCCAACCTATTTGCTATCATATTCAGAACGATATTGGAGCTAGCCCGCACTCTGTGCAAAAGGGTGCATTCCGAGTTACGCTGTAATCGATTTGAGCGCGCTAATTCCTTTACCGAATTAACATGGGCGCGATAACTATGTGTCTTGAATCGTCATAGATGACGTCATGACATGCGCCATCTTGCGATAACGCCGATCATGCCTTTTACTAATATCACCGTGGGCGCTGTCAAAAATGACAGTTGTGCTGTTTTGTTTTGACTCGCATCCTATCTTTAAACTAACGTGGCATTTTCGAAATTGTGCTTTTGGCTACCGTTCGCCACCTATCCAAAGAAGAAGAAGAAAATTGTGGTATAAACACAAATAAATATGATATGCAAGTTTTGACGTTGAGCGAGTACTGTGAGAACCTTCACGAGCGTTCCGAATTGCTGACAACCGTCAGCTGTCATAATCGTGATATCTTAATCGGAACGCCAATTTTTGATGTCAGCGCTGTGAGCGATTATGTTCTAATTCGGAAAGCGGTCTAAGAGACGCGCTTCCGCATGGTCACATAAAAACGAAAACATAACATACATTTCCCGTCTTATGCGGGTGAAACCAAGGGGCATAGCTAGTTTCCATATAAACAAAAGGTAAAGTATGTTAATTGTATTGTTTTAACAAATTAACCAGTTTGTTATACATTTGAGTTGTCGTTGAAATAAAACAAAAGTTTTGGCAGCCTTTCAAAGATGTGACACATCACATAGAGGGAAAATCGGTGTAAGTGTGAAATTCAAATTTTACAATAAGCATCATTAAATTAATCGGAAGAACACCTTTGAGATAACTGTTAAGACAACAGATGGCTTGGTGTCAAGCTTTGTAAAGGAATGATGGATCAATAATAAATCGCTTTTCCATCGTAATTATTAATTTTCTAGTTTTAATACTATGTCATTGGCACTGGTGCTCGTCTTCCGATCTAAAGAAGTTATCTCAGACGTCCACAATCCATTTTCGGTGACAATGGGTCTTTTCTGAATTAGACAACAGTGTCCCAGTGGAGTTTATTCGACATAATTATTTAATTTACTTAGTTATAATGTTTCTGAAAAGCGTACCACATACCTACACACACTTAAATTATATAAACTAAGATAATTTATTATAATTTATTTAATTATAATTTTACTACACAATAAATGATTTTTTTAATGACAAAAACTTGGTTTAATGTATTTTCGTTTCATTGATAATGTATGACTATGGAATGTATGTTTTAATTTTAATGTATAATTTTTTTTTAAATTTAATATATATTTATTTTTATTTTTAAAGGTATAATTTGATTAATGCAAAGAGTGACTAGACCAACTTTAAGAATGTTTATAAAAATAATAACGTCATAGAATATTGTACACCTTATAGGTATGTTACAGTGCTACTATTATAATTACCATAAGATCTTTTTCTACATGTAACAAACAATAAACGTATTTCAATTTGAATTTGAATTTGAATTAAAAGTGAACTTTAATTTTGTACTTACACCTTTACTGCCAGTGACATGTGAACCATTTAAAAGATTTAGGTAGTCTGTCAACTGTCTACGTTTAATTTTAATTCTAAATATACCGTCAAAACAAATTATTAAAATACTTAAATTGTGACTAAAAATATTTATCCAAATTATTTTCGTCGGTAAATTACTTGTATTGACAAGAGTCGCCCAAATAATCTCATTATTATGTCAAGTTTTCAGAATCTAATCAAAATATTTAGGATTCGTTTATTTTATTTTAATTTTATTACAGCTAATCTTAAAAGAGTGTTCAAATAAGACTATTATTAGTCTCAATTCAGCGAAGTCGTTGATGGATAAATATATTAAGTACTAACGGTAGAGTATGGTCAGCATAATGGTGCAATACTTAAATTTTCCTAAAATTATTATTGTTTTTAATTTTTCATTTAAATTTTTGTTCGCATTATTTAGCGTGTACGTAATGCAAAATGCATTGTGAAATATTTCAGTATTTCTCAATATGGGAAGGCAGAGGTTTTTAGATACTTATGAAGAGTATTTTGTTCTATTTTATTCTATGTATGTATTGGTAATTTTACATTTCGTCTGTTACGTTGCATGGGCACAAATCCAGGCTCGCTCCTACTTATCCTACAATCCTACTATCCTACTATCCAACTATCCAACTATTCAACTATTCAACTATCCAACTATCTTACTATCCTACTAATACTACTATATAATATTATAAATGCGAAATTTGTATGTTTGGTCGTTGATACTCAATCACGCAAAAACGGCTGAACGGATTTTGATAAAGTTTGGCACACAGATATTTTATAACCTGGATTAATATATAGAATACTTTTTATCCCGGTAGTACGTTCCCGTGAGATAACTTCCGACCTCCACGCGGGCGAAACCGCGGGTAAAAGCTACTCTAATAATGCTTTGCTCAACCTGAGGACAGCTAGATAACTCTGAAAAAATTCCGCTAGCATCATCCCAAACAAAGGAAAGACAATGACACCAGATGACTGACTCTCTCAAAGTCAATCATACTGTCCGATACCGAAGTCCGTAGGCGAATGTCTACCAACCTGCCCCTACATATGCCAACAAAAACAGAACAATATAATTTCATGACGTCACCAACCCATCGGTCACCGGCCCCTATGTTGGTTCACCCACCGTCTCCTCATCAGGTCATAAGCCATGTGTCTTCGAAGCGAAAAGCCCTAAGTGATTATCAGACGGCCATTGTCGGCTTGATATCGATTTTTGGAGATACGCCTTTTTTGTTTTGGTGATATTTTTGTGCAGTTTCGACCTTGAGTTTGTTAGCACTGGTTCTGGATTGTTTGCAATGATATGGTAGGTTATTGACTTGTATTTAAGGGCCTTAGTATTTACCTATAATATTGATTTAAGACATACTACATAGGCAAATATTTGTTTTCAAAATTCATCTTTTCATTATTCACACAAGCATCAATTTTAATCACACCCAATTCAAAAGTTCAACACCAATTAATTACATCAAATGACATAAAGACAGTTAACGATAGTATAAATATCAATGACGAAAGCGCTAGTACAATTCGGCCATGTTTTTTTTACCGATCGTCTAATGTTTTGGCCGAGCGTTCATCGACCGCGCGAGGCCGCTGACCTTGCTACACGACCTTCACGATAGTTCAACGAATGTTCGTATATTTTCGGGCGTTTTTCTTTAAGGAAAATTGATCAACCAGCTAGAAAGACCTTCTACCCCTCCCTTGCACCCTACTTTTAGAAGCCAAGAAGGGGTTATGAAGGAAAATGAGCGGTCAAACTGTCTGGTCAGTTGGGAGCAATGATTTTGCTCGGCACAACGCCCACTATATTGGAATAGATGTTGTATTTGTAGAAAATTCTGGAATTTGTTGTTGATGCTTTTTAATTTGATAGCTCATTGGTTATTGAATTTGATGGTCATGTAGATATAGTTTTGGGTCAGATAAATATTTGCTAATTGGTTTTATAATAAGTAGTTAGGCATCTTATTTTACTCTCAAGAACCAGTCATGTCCTAGCTTTAGGTTTCTAGATAATACTTAGATAACTTAAAAATCATATTATGTACATGATTTAGAGAGTGCAACCTTCAAGCCATCTTACCATGTTATAAAAGATAAATCAATATTCTATTCATCGTCTTGGGAATTGTAACCAATTTTTTAAGTGCACAACCATGCTTTGCTGTTAAGAAACAAATATGAACTTATAATAATATTCAATTATATTTTATGATAATTAATGTATGTTAAACTGAAAATGAAAATTGTTTTTTTACACCGTTTAATTTTTATGTCTCATTTTAAATATGATAATTCGAATTCAAGGTCTTAAAAATTGCCCGTTTAACGAGAATAGAAAGAAAAATTTAAACTTTTTTTCGTCTGTGGATGTCATAAAAGGCACCTTCTTGCTGTCTGGTATTAACAAAAAACTACAATCACTATTATTCATAGACATCTTTTATCATCAGCCATGTTGCCATCACACGCCGTTTAATTCGGTCGCCGTTCAGCTGCTACCAGCCACCTTGCGAAGATATTCGCTCCACCTAGCCTGAGGGCGTCCTAGCCTACGTTTCCCGATTCGACGATTCGATGGACGTCATAGCAGTCTTGCAATAACTCATTTGATAATAGATTACTAACCACTTAAAACCGTCACAATTTCAAACGAAAAATTGCTACATATCTGCAAACTGCAACAATTTGCATGTAATCAGATTTCACATCCGAAAATCTGGCGTCAAATCAAGATGGTTGCTTCAATCCAACATTACAACTTTTTGTCACCTCTGATGGGAATTACTACACAATTTTACTTAACTACAGTTATTTTTTTAATTGTTTTCGTCATAGCTACATCTGTCTTGGTAACTTACCTATAGCGTGAAACGCAACTAGTTGCAGTCTTTGCGAAACAGCCGCGGTTGCTACAGAAAGCCTTGATTCTAGTAGCTTTGGCAACTGGTTGTTCACGTTTGACAAACGTTATGAAATATACTTTAATAGTTATTGTGTTGGTTGGTATTTGTAAGAAAAATGGCGCGTAGTGTGTTGTGCTTGGATTGGAAGTTTTGTAGGAAAAATGTTGGTGGTCAAATATGATTGTTAAGGATACATATAATGGATGAAGCAGAGAATTATTTAGAACCTCACGCTAGGTAGCTTTTCTTAGGAAAATTGGTCTGTTCAATGTAACAAAAAAATATATAATATTATAGCAATGATAGCCTAGTGGTGTGACCGTCGGACTGCCAAGTCATAGGTCTCGAGTTCAAACCCAAAGCACGCACCTCTGACTTTTCGGATTTATGTGCATATTGTATAAATATCACTTGCTTCAAAACCGGTGAAGGAAAACATCGTGAGGAAATCGGCATGCCTAAGAGATATTTCTCGACGACATGTGAAGCCAAGTCAGAGGCCAATGGGCGGCTTTAAAAAAACTCTGACACCGAGTTACTCACTAACCACACGAAAAGAAGAAGAATGTAATATTAGCTGATATTTGTAGAAATTTTAATTTGTCTTTTTACTTTTTTCTGAGTTACCAGCAGGGATGGAAGTATCGCATTGGTCTTCTTCATTATGATCAACTCAAGTTATATTATTTTACAAGACTGATGGTAGAGTGACAAGATAGCCAGCCAGCAACGTTGGTAGCGGGCCTCATTACCTAGGGCGTGCCGAAAAAACTTAAGTATCATCATTTGTGGCAACACATTATTTATTTACCACCTCATTGGTCTAGTGGTCACAAGTTCTACTACTGAGCATAAGATCTTAGGTTCGATTCCCAGGCGAGGCAAAGTGTTATTTGGTTTTCCTATCTGGAATTTCTCAGTAGAAGCCTTGTGCTCTGTCGATGGCAATAGGCTCGCCCACTATTACATGGGACTTAATCATAACTGGCGAAATGTGAGTGTACTATTGGTACAGCTCTGCGCAACCATTTGGGGACACAAAGGGAGTTCTTTATTTATTTAACACCTTTATACAAGAAAAAACTTAAAACCCGAATGAAAATATATTATTTATATTCCTATTGATTTAAAAACCTTATTATTACTCGAAAGTACATGCATTTTCATGCATCAACCAACTCGCACTGGGCCCACGTGGTGGGTTATGGCCCACTCCTTCTCACATAGAGGAGGCCTGTGTACTAGTAGTGGCAACATTATAGGCTGATTATGATTTAATTATGTACAGGATAAGAAGTCAACCTATTTTTGTTTATTATTTAATAACATAACAGTCTTAAAATGTTTTATCATCTAGTTCGTGGAACGATTACATGAACCTAGAATGTTTGGTGCGTTATCACGTGAAAGTGATAAGACTTGTTATATAGGTACCTACTTCCACTATAGCACTGTTGCTAAAACAGATGTTAATGAACTCTAGTGCAAGATTATATCAACTTTCTTGGGTATATGACACAATATTATGAAATTGATCACATTTTGATATTTTTTTATTTGTGGATGTTTGTTTTGATATTTTGGGACCACATTTTCTGCTGTAAACATCGAGAGATAGTATTTAAATGCTGGACAATTAAAACAAAAAAATATATTTTACTCGTTAGTTTTATTTTTAAACAGAGTTGTAGATTGGTGATCGCAAACAGTTAAATGAGTAGGAGAGAAGTAGAAGAGCTGTCTTCTTCTCTCCTACTCATTGATTGGGCCTTAGATTTATAAAATCATTTTGCGAAGACCTGGTTTCCCCAAGAACCTGATAAAATGCTGAAAAGGTAGACATTGAGAGATTCGTATCTTATTTCGCCCAACAGAAAGGGTTCAAGTGCCAATGACCCCTTTTCTTTAGAAACAGCACATTTTTGTGAAAAAAAAAGATTTTATTTATTTCCCTTTGTTCTTTCAGTTTAATTTTTTAGTGCGTTATTGCGTAATTGTCGCAATAATCTATAACAGATTATAATCTACACGAAGTATAATAAAAAAAGTATTTATAGCTTGACATGGAAATGCATAATAATAAAGGAAATTGGAAAAATAATCGTTGGGGGTCATTTGAGGTAATCAGACCCTCATAATTTCTACACAAACGCCACCTAACGACAAATTAGGAAAACCTTGATTCTCATACGTACATATTTAACATTCATAAACAAATATTAACCAGCTTTCATCGACCTGTAATCACTCAGAAAAACCTCCAAAACAGAGGTCTATTTAAACTGGTAATTTCCACAACACGCGTAGAATTGTGCAATTTGGTGGTACCGCCGAAAATTCGCAGTTCGACGACCCGCAGTACGCACGCACACAGAGAGCGGCGTCTCGACGCAGTACACGTCTATTCTCTATACACACGTACACACACAAGCAAAAGCGTGTATCTATAGACTGAAAATAACTCTGTATGTGTGCGTTCTAATGAGGACAAATAGGATGGATGAAACTTTTTAATTTACAGATAATAAAGACGTCATTAGACGGTTTTCAATGTCGGCAGTTGTGAGGTTTCTTCTGATTAGCACGTATATTATTCTACTATGAATTGTGTACCACGTGGTTTCTGGCTTAGAGCAAACCACCCTCTTAACAAATGGGTATAGGCAGGCAGCAAGACGTCTTCTTTCTTGGTGATTTTGTCAAGGTGATGGGCAGAGATGTCTTTTTGTCTGCATAATGAGCCTATAGGTAATGTCCCCACTGCTGGGACACAGGGAGGAGGCTCTCTGTGAAAAGGAGTGGGCTGTAATCCACCACGCGGGCTCAGTGCGGGTTGGTAGATGTCACATGTCAAATTTTTGGTTCCAGGACATGGCGGTTTCCTCCCGATGTTTTCTTTCACCGCTTTAGAGCAGTGGTGATGAAATAATTTACACAAAGTACAACGCCTGTCAGGGTTCGAACCTAGGACCTACAACTCGTAAGTCGTTGCTGTTACCACTTGGCCACCACTGCTCTTGTGCTGTTGTCTTTCTGTTTACTGTTAACGGTTAACGGTTTTGTGTTTTTTTATTAAAATGTGCGTTTTGTTTGTGCAGAATAAACATATTTCTTTAATTTTTCTTTCTTTATTTAATCACCATTTCGTTTGCCAAGCATGGTGATAATGGTGATTTTCTCTTTATATTGTTAAAGTGGTTATTAAGATACCCAACCCATGTACTTACCTAAATTATTTTATTTTATTTTATTAGGATCTCTAACAAAGAATACACCTTACATGCTATAGTACAAAGACAAGAACAACAATCTATGTGCTCCCTCAATTATAGGAGACCACATCATGCAATAAAGACAACATGGATGTAGACTTAAAGCTAAAATTATATATTATACTATCATTATTAAGTTTATTAAGTTTATATCTGAGTTTAAATTGAATAAAAATAATGATTAAAAAGCAACGAGCACATAGTAGAAAAAAATGTACACACAGACAAATAAAAATATACAAATAAAAATAGCGAACAATGCATTTGGTACTAGGCAGGCAGTTCAACACACATAATTAGGTATCATTTAATTGATTTTGTTAAATTAGTGGACGTTCAAAGTTTGATTACTTACATGATATACGTCTGGAATTTTATTAAGATACTTCAATAGAGTATAGTCAATAGATCTTTCTTCCAAGGGGCGAAGTCCTAATTATGAGTTTGATAGATTATGCGCAAGTAAGCACATTATGTCACCTTTTTGAATATAATCAGGTTATTTATCATTTATCACTTTATCAGTCACGTTTTGAGCTGATAAGATTTGGCGAAATTTTTGTATTTTCATGATGAACTACACAGAAAAGAAATAAGCAGTAGAAATTAGTCAGTAATGTACCATCAAATAAGTTCATATCTATACACAGTAAGGACTATTTCTGCTTGCAGCGCTCGTCCGCTATAAACCCGGGGCGGTAACAGATGTGGTCATCGTGTTCACGGGATTTTGTTTTCAATCTGCTTAGATATTAAGTTCTTTGATATTACGATAAAAATATTTGTACCATTTCAATCATGACGCCTTATTTAATAATTAGGGGTCATGGTCGAAACGGTTATTAGTTTTTAAATTATAAAGATTAGAAGGGAAATCAACTATCCATACTTTATTTATTTATATAAAAATGAAACGCTGGTCGTTCGTAAGCGTATCGCTTGAGAACAGCCGGACCGATTTGGATTTTTTTTTATAAAAAATATTCGACATAATCCGAATTAGGTTTTTATGGGTAGAATAATTCGAAAAATTGCCCCGGAAAATTCAGGAAAAAAATGAAAGCGCTTTTTCTACAGGATTTTTGTAAATTGAGACCACATTGAAATTTTGACCGTACAACTTCTGTACGGTCAGCTTAGTACTTAATATTAATTACAAATTATAAATGTGAAAGTAAGTCTCCTACTGGCTGAACGAAGGCAAAAGCTACTACTTATATAAACTTATAACTTTACTCGGTTTACTCTCTAAGATACGGGAAAGATTATGTGAGAAAAACTGTCACATAATTTATTTATTTTATTTATGTTATTTATTTTATATATTTTATTTGTTTTATTTATTTTATTTATTTTATTTATTTTATTTATTTTATTTATTTTATTTATTTTATTTATTTTATTTATTTTATACTATTTGGGAAACTTACAGCTAACTTACACAGTGTTCTTAAACAATATAAAATTGAAGGCCATTTACAAGTTTCCACTTATAAACACCAAAAATAAAAACGAAAAAAAAAGTTCGGTACAAAATTCCTATCAAACATAAATTAGGAAATAAGTAGTACACAATAAATGACAAACTAAGAATCATATTTTGCTAATAATTAAACATAAACCATAAACTGACCTTGGCAATCGCAGCTTAACCTCACAGATTGGTCGATTTGCACTTGGATGTCCTTCAAGCCAATTTCTAATACCATTTCTGGCTTCATCAGCAGCCTTTAGGAGTCCACTGCTGGACAAAGGCCTCTCCATATATAAAAGGTGCCATGAACTCTCAAAGTTCATAAATGAGACTACAATAAAAGCGTTCCAAGGACTAAGTGTGTCATAAAAATACATGAAAACTAGAAGTTATTGTACTTTGTAATACAATGGGGAGATTTCATTTTTGAAATACATTAGTGGTGTCACTTCGTTAATACATAAGCAGAAGGGTCAAGGTTGGTCAATGTGTGATCGAAGAAAATAATGTATGAATCTTACAGGGAGCACAATTGGGTATCAGAATCAATAGAAGTGTATCTACTGGGATTTTCCGATGGAAAACTCTTTCTAACATGGAATGGTTAATGGAAGAAGCATCGGATCCAATCGCGTAGGTCCGTACGATTTTAAGAGATTTCATTTTCAAGTTATAGAAATTATGTGAAAATATAAATCATTTTCCTGTCTCCAGTATCATAAATATATTAAGACATTTTTCAATCAAATTAAAATCAATAGTCCTTTATTTAAACTAGGCTGAAAATCAGCACTTTTCGAACGTTAAAATTACATAAGACAGTCCTCTATAACGTCCACCCTTCACCGCTTCTTAATGCTTTAGCTGAGAAGAAGAAGTGGCGCAACAAACTCCCCAGCAGAATATTGTCAGTGTTTTTTTATTTTAATTTTATTTAGCACTTCGATGGTAACAGTGGTAACCCCAGTAATTCTTGTACAACAAGTGACACAAAACCTCAACAGTTTAAACTAGATACAAATATTATCTGTGACAAAAATAGAGTTCATATTTTACGTTTTTTAAACATCTTATGTCCCAAAACGGTACTAACATACGTGTACCCGACGTTATCATTAGGGTTATCTAACGAAATAAATCTTAGTATTATATACAATGGTTGAAGTCCTCCCAAACAGCGTCCTTCCTTATTTGGCTGATTGTTAGTTTTTTGTACATAAATAATAATTATCTCCTTGTGAATTTATTTACATGTGTTATTGACGTTAATCATATTCGTATATCGTCCCACATATATTGAGAATGAAAGATTATAAATGGTTAAATTAAGTGCGGATTTCACCAATGTCAGTTACATTGGTGAAACGCGAGCTGTCAGTGTCAAAATCGTTAAGGAATATTGTACACTGACAGCTCTTGAACGCGTTTAGATGTGCTGAACGCATTTCATTGGTGAAATCAGCCCTAAGTAGATTCAGTAAGTTCCACTTATATTGTACAGACGCCAGCAGATCAACCTACCCGAAACTATCAAATCTTCTCAATCAATTTTGAACCTTATGCTTTAGTGATAAAGTTGAAAATCTATTAAAGAAATTTGACAGATTGTTAGGTTGATCTGCTGGCGTCTGTATAATATTGTAATGTACATTATAGGGTCAAATTAATTTTATAAAAATACGAAAACCCAGCCGTTTTCGAGGTTCTCAACCCACTCACACATACACTCCGTATTCTATATTACTTATTTTTATTTATATCCGCTTACCTATGTCGTAACTGGCAAAGAGATAAGAACTAGATAAACGTATCCGTAGCCAAAATAATATCATTAAGTCATAGCGTTATCAGCTTAAATAAAATGAATATAAATTCTTTGGTACTGAGTAAGTCATGCGTCACAGTCATATCTACTTGCATCACCATTTCGGCAAATAGTCCAGTAGTAGAAAATATAGGTATCGGAATAGAAGTTGTGGGAGGAGCTCGTGGCTAAGTAATAACTGCCGCACGGGTCCATCCATCAGGTTAAGCTACGCTTGCCGGGATTGGTCTGTGAATGGGTGATCTTTACATACCGAGACTCCTCCGTGCCTCGGAAAGCACGTTAAGCCGTTGGTCCCGGCTGTCATTCGTGGATCTTTGACAGTCGTTACGGGTCGTAAGATATCCTAATTTAACTAAAACTATAAGCAAACTAAAATATGGCGTCGAAAAATTCCTCCGCATAGCTGTTAACTGGTAATGTACCCAAGGGACTGTCGACATTGCCACGTTGAATGACAATGCTTAGCATCTGGCCAAGGTAAAAGCCAGCCCTTGTCGTGTCAACCAGGCATCGTAAGATTAGGCTTTACTTCTTGTTCTGAGCGACAGTAACTCAAAAACCAATACTGAGCAAAGTTTCGTTTCCTTAATATAGTTGGTTAATTTGCTGATCATGGCTAATTAATTTAATGTCTTATAATGAGACCACGTTTGGCAATGGAGCACGTTTCTGGTCTAATCTGTGTGTCTTCCTCACGTACTAGTTAGTAACTTCGATTCCCAGGTCGGGCAGTGTTCTTGAGTTTTTCTCCAAATTTTAAAAAATTACTTATATCTAACCCAACCTTACATAATATATATTTTCTAATCGATAAATAATCACCTGATTAATCCTATCAGGTTTTCCTCAAACAATCTGCAAAAAAAAATACCTTTGTCATAGCTTTATCATTACTTTTGTCATAATAGTAATTTATTTCCAAACTTCAGGACACGTTAAATCAATGAGGTCTCGACCCATGAACTAGGACATCCTGTATGACAGGGGTCGAGGTTTCTCCAGTTATATGGATCAGAATGAGAGGGCTTATAATAGATACAGTTTACACTTACTTTTTAAAATAATTTAAAGAATATAGAAATAAAATAATTTAAAAAAATACTTTTTTTTTATATCTGTAAGACATTCTGTTTTAGGAATAGCTTTTGGGTAGCTTAATCACGTTGCGTCAGTAAAAACGTGGGTTTATTTTAGTAATGCCAGTAAACTGGCTAGTTGCTAACTACATTATCAAGAATATAACATGAGTTCAAGAAGTGATCAACTAGTGTTACAGTTTACTTTTGAAAATTAAGTAATCGTGTAAATTTTATTATCTCCTGATCACCTCACTCTGGTCCAATGGTCGCAAAAGCGATTCCTGATTGTGGGGTCCAAAGTTCTGTTGGTTTCAGTCTGCATAATAATGATCCCGGTTAATGACTGATAGACTGGATCCCTGTATTCCTTAAAGGTATAGACAGGAGTGTAAGTATTCCACCACATTTCGTCTCTAATTAAAATTATTTTAGCTTCATGAGTACCTATTAAAAGGTAGATCAATTGCTAATGACGAAGGACATATCTGGACACCAAACAATAACTGAGAATTTCTTAAGGAAAGGGTTTATGGGTTCATGAACCCAACAGTCACGCTTGTAACCGCTAGACCCACGAGGCATTTAAAGAAATCTTCATTGTACCTACCTATATAGTCCAAGATACATACAAAAAGCATCGCGAAAAAATTTGCCGTCCAATATTACCAAACTCTACAATATTACGTTACACAAAGTCACGAGGACAACGTACGTGTGTAGATATATGTGTCATGTGGCCATTGACCTCCGCCAAACTCATCTCCGACCAATGAACTTAGCGAAACTGTTTCTATCTACATTAGACGAGCCATTGTATGAATTGGGTTTTATTATATTACAATTATAATTTTATTGATTGGGCTTCTTTTGACTGAAGAGGTTCAGAGATCATGGGTTTTTCATCTCCTTCTTTTGTCGTTTTTCGTCAAAGATACATAGATATGACCACGGTCAAAAGTCCCATTGGCTATCTTCGGAAAAGCCGAAACTTTTAGAATTAAAAATGTGTCTGATCCAATAAGGAACTGACAGAGTGCGTCAACCTAATATGAAAACATTCCTTGATCAATCTCCAGCGTTTGATGGGATCTCGGAACTCAAACGGATGCTTCCACCATATTATATTCATAGAAAAAATCTATACATAAAATTAAGAAAGAAAATGCGTTTATTGGCATAATTTATTAAAACACCTTAAAACGATTCAAAAACTATCTTAAGAGCCAGAAAAATACAGAAAGCGTACATTTTAGGTATGAAGCTACAAGTACGCGGCGGGCTCGTCTTGTCGGGCCAATTCAGTGAGCGTAACGTAGTCAGAAGATATAAGAGTTACGCGATAGAAAGAGAGGCAACTTCTAAGTGAATATAACTTTCGGTAGTAAGCGTTGTGCAACCTGAATTGCACTTTATTGTGTCGTTGCAAGAGTCGCTTTTTATTTAAACGATTTTTCGGAGTGAACCATCTGTCCCAATTTATGGTCCTGCGTACCTTGGGTAGTCAACCCTGCTCTCAGACTTGCAGACTGTCTAATCTTTTTACCACGACATGAACTGTTCTCAAATGGCTCAACGCGTGAGAAGAATCCTTTCCTCGCCTCTTTGAACACACATAGCCACACACCCACCAAATATAAACACAGCGGACAATAGGCCAACCACCCCCAAAAAATCTCTAAGTACGGATGTTTAAACATCATTGACACGTTTGACCATGTCAAAGTCAATTACTGGTCACGTATGACATGACAATGTCAATTAGATATAAAGTGGTGTCTGTAAACGTTTGGTGCTAAACGTGGGCTTCTAAATAGGATGTTACGAAGATATTACAATAAACATTCGGTAAGAATATTGTTTTTTCATGTTATCTGTTTGTTCTGTTACCGGTAAGCCGTTAACAAGGACCTTGACAATAAGAAAGGATAGACTAAATAAGTGCCTTGTGTCAGAAATGGCACCAGCATCCAGGCATTGCAATCAGTAACACTGCAATCCTCCTTGGCGGTAGACATTATTATCCTCCGGTCAGCAAGGTGTGACTCAGTGGTCTTACTTTCCTGAACAAACAGTTTGTACAACTTTTTTTTTATACTCAACGTGAAACTCTTGGCCTACATCTCACCTGATGGTAAGTGATGATCAGGCCGAAGCTGCAAGCCAGCTTCACCCGGAATCCTCAACCACAGAGGAACTGGCTATCTTATCTCTAACTGCCGAAATACAACAATGCTGTTAACATTATTGTTGTGATTTACTCGTAAATAAGATGGTGGTAGCTAGCCAGGCAGACTTAGAATAAGCCCTACCACCAACCAAAATTGTAATCACAATATGATAAAACACACCAAAGGATACTTCTATGAAAACCAAACAAGAAAATATGTCGAACCTACTACAGAGAACATAACAATATGATGTCAATGACAATTCAACATCTAGATTTGGCATCAAACATCGATTTGGTGAAAGTAAGCTATTTCAGGTTACTTTCACTCAACAGGTGTCTTACGTTATTTTGGTCACCCATCCAAATACTTACCGGAAGGGAAACCCTTACTATTTAGATTCTTATCTATCAGCCTAGCCTTGCCAAAAGTACGGCGAGGTTAACGTCCAGTCTAACCAAATGTGAATAACAATATTTTATAGGGAGCGATATTTTATTGAGAAATGCCTAAACCACATTAAGCTATCACCAATCTCGGTAACTCAAGTAAACTAGGATCTACAGAGAAGACAAACCGGAAAAGAGCTAAGACACTGAAGCCCGGCGAATCCCGGAAAATGAATCCGCTACCTTGTAAACACCACTACGAAAATTATCAGGAAATAGTTAGTAGGAAATTAAAGAATGAAGATAGCATAACAGACCCACATACACACTCCTCAAACACACATACACACTCCTCAAACACACATACACACTCCTCAAACACACACACACACACACATACACACTCTCTCAACAAACCATCCCGCTCATTTAAAGATTGTTATTCTTTTACAACGTCAAAAAAAAAAAATGCTTTTGTTTTGTTTTCACATTTTTTATTAACCAACCTACGTAACGATTCCGAAATCACAGTATAAACCTAGTTTGGGAGCCAAAGGACCTATGTTTAAGACACTTCTTCTGTATGTTGTAAATGTCTGTAACAATGTTGTCACTTTTTTTTGGCAGAGGTATCCCTCCTTATAGTTCACCCACATTTCGCCAGCTATGTTTAAGTCCCATTATGTAACAGGGGCGAGCGATATTTAATTATTTTAAAGAATGAAATAAATTGATTATCGACTGAACTGCCATCTTACGAGCTATACCGAATCACTAGACTGTATAAGCCGATACAATAATAATCCCGAATTCCCTACCCATGTACCTATGTCGATTTTCTGAATTCTGACAACATATAATTAACACTAAGTTAATATAGAATATGTGTATTGTAGTCAGAATTCAACAATACAATACTGACACATATTTTTTATACCTGCACCGTTTGTTTGTTATTTCCTTATATTTCTGCATGAACAAATTCAGGTAATTGTTACTTTATTACAAAACATGGTTAACCGCAGACTTTTAATTAAAAATGATTTCATTATTGTTTTGTCATTTTTATCGTTTTGAGGAAAAACTACAGTAAATTAAGTTGCTGTCTGGGTATGCAAAAAACGGTTTGTAATCAACCCGCAATAATAACACCAAAGAATAAATCGCCCAAGTCTGAACCACGCACAATGAAGGGTTCCGTAGTCAGGATGAAGCAAGAACAAACTTAGCATTGTAGTTGAAAAACATGTTCTCCCATACAATCCGTATGGGAGAACATGTTTTTGCAACTGGAAATTAAAAATGGTCAATTATTACTCGTTAACTTGTAGAGCCTACTTAGCTGTGATAATTTTCCTTTTAATTTCGTTATATACTCGTATACTACAGCCGTGATTTTTGTCGTATATCCAAAACCAACCATTTAGCTGGCAGGGGAGGACATACTTACTCTAATCAAAATTTGCACTTTAAAGCTTAATATTTCGCAAACGGATCCTTGAATCCAAAAATGGTTTTCACACACTCATAATATTTTTGAAGGACCTTTCCAACGACCACACCACGAGAAAAAAAAATATCCCCACTTTACGTTTAGTCGGTAAAAAAAATATTCTTAAGGGTTTAAGAATATTTTTTTTCTTGATTCTATTTTACCACTTTGTCGGCGTGATTAATGCCAAATTTCAGCTTTCTAGTACTAAGCCGCGGATAGACAGACGGACATGGTGAAACTATAAGGGTTCGTTGTTGACTACGGAACCCGAAAAACTAAACTTACAGATGTCAGTACAATTGTAACATTTTCTTGTTAGGTCCTAAGTCTATAACTTGTGATTTGGTTCGCCTACCATTTATAGTTTTCATTTTGGATAACATTAATGCTGTATATGGGACTAAGCTTTGTAATCCTTATTGAAATTACATGATAAATCTATTTGCTAGAACTTCCCAAACTCTTATTGCATCTTCATCTGGTAATCCTGGTAATCACAAATTGGTTTTTCGTTGAAGAACACATCTGTAGGAAGCAAAGAATTTGACAATGGCATGGCGTAAAATGGATGGGACGTAATATGTCTGCAGTGGGTGGAATATGGCTTCCAATGATGAATAACGATGATGAGTTTTTCTCGTATGAAGCGTGTATCAGTAAGGTGTAGTCATAAGGGTGTGGTACAGACCGTCAAAATGCAACTTCCTCGATGGGACCAACTTCGTAGTCGCGAAAAAATAATCAGCTGTCTCGACCTGACCCAAATGTATCGGACAGCTGAGAATTTTTTCGCGCTTACGATATTGGTCCCAGGTATCTTCAGTTTGATGGCCTGCACCACACCGTTAAATATGACCATACCTTTTTGATACACGCTGTACAACCAACACGAGGGAGTGGGTCGCAAACCACCACGAGGGCTCAGTGCGGGTTGCTAGATGTCACTTTTCAAATTTGTGATTTGTGACTTCCAATTTTTGGTTCTAGAACTTGCTGGTTTCCTCACGATATTTTCCTTCGCCTTTTTGAGAGCAGCGATGATGAAAATATTTACACAAAGTAAAGCCCCTAATAGGGTTCGAACGAACGACCTACAACTCGTAAGTCGCGGCCGTTACCACTGGGCCACCACTGCTCTCCTTATAATGTTAGTAACTAGGGTTAATATACTGACGTGCGTTCATTTGAGGGCTTTGACTCTGTAGGTCGAGCACCTATGTTTTTTACCAGTCGTACTTATTGGATACACACAATAACTGTTGCTATTCTCATGGAAAATGTCATGTGATCTTGTGTAACTGTATTTACAAGTAAGATTAGATATCGTAATAGAACATAGTGAAGTATAAACTAGCAACTGCGATCATCGATCACATACCCAGCCATAGCGATTATTCACTGAAAAAAACCATGAAATGACAGATTGGTCAACAGATTTGGTAAAAAAACATGTGTACCTAATACCTATCGAATTTATCCCGAAATTCAGATAATCTATTATCGTTGGGTCATCTTCTTTTTCTTTTTTGTGTGGTTAGTGACTTGTCAGAGTTTTTATGCCGCCCATGGGTTGACTTGGCTTCACATGCCGTCGAGAAATATTTCTCAGACATGTCGGTTTCCTCACGATGTTTTTCTAACCGTCTTTGAAGCAAGTGATAAATTATACAATACGCACATTAATCCGAAAAGTCAGAGGTGCGTGCCTTGGGTTCGAACTCAAGACCTACGACTTGGCAGTCCGACGGTTGCATCACTGTGGTGTCTCACTATCATGAAACCAATCAATGTAAGCCTGAAGCCAGAATCTATCATCTTCATTATTATTATCCATAGTCCGACTTAACCCGCTGCTGGGTATTGCCCAGACTCAAACCAACACGTATAGATCAATATAAAAAATCACACGTTTCTTTGAAAATCTCCCCTTAAGTTCAAAAACCGTACCTACATAATTTAAGTCAACCCGAAACGGCAATCACCTCGGTCATATGACTCGCTAGACATACGCCTATTATCGCTACGTCACATCTTCGAATCGCGAGTTCCAACGAAGGTCGTTTTGCCTTTATATTAAATTTAATACTCGCACATTTTTGTACATCGCATAAAGAACTGAAAAAAAAAACTGTCAAAAAGTTACAAAAGATGGCCTCCTAAACGACACTGCCCACTGTTTTAGTTAGGAAGAAGGAATAGCGCTACCAACTTTCCAGCAACGTGTTTTTGCCACTTTAGTTGTCCTTTTCAAATTCGCTACGTACTTAAACAATAGTTCATCACACCCAAAAATCACAACACACCTTAACAAAAACGGTCGCTCGCTAGATACACGCCTATTATCGCCAGTAATCGCTACGTCACAACTCCGAATCGCGAGTTCGTACGAAGGTCGCCGGGCCTTTGACTTGTTGCGTAATTTCGTCGTGACTCAGCTGGTTAACATGCAACGGGTTAATGTACGGACTCATTGCAATTTTCTATTGGTGAATGACGTCATGGGTTGTGTTGGGTGGGGTAATAGAGTTGTTGAAAGCTTTTTAAGGGTAAATGGAACTTAATGGATATAATTATCATGTAGATTGAGCTACAAAGAATCTTATTGTTAAAGCAATTTAAAAATTTCATTAGAATAGAATCTCTTTATTCTGTATGCTATGCGAATTACAGATATACATTTAGTTTTACAATGGGCGGTCTCAACGAAAGCGATCATTTAAAGACAAACTTTGGATAGATTTAAACAGCAAGGAGAGACAATACTGCAGGTAGTCTGTGGTTTACCAGTTACTTATACAATAAGTGCCTTTACTTATAATACTTTCGAATGAGATTATTTCGTTGCGATCTCCGATAGCTACTCTGTCACCATTGCCATGGTGGCATTCATTTATTTTTGAACTTTCTGTAGCACCAGGTGATGTTTGGATCTAGATAAATTACCTAAGTTCCGAATTGAAGAGATATTAAATCGCCTTTCCTAAAAGGCATCTCTTTTACTCAGATTTTTCTCTATAGTAAGTTAACACAAAAGTGACTCAAAACACACATGACTTAAGGTACATGACCTTTAAGTAAAACTTAGCTAAAAAAGAAAGTTTTCCTGGAGAAAACGAAAGTAATATTGAATTCAAAAATATACTGCTTTACCTAGAAATGCAATGTATGACACATAGGAGATGTATTCCACGAACTGTTGGTCTGGCTCACATAACAAACATCACTTGTATTCTCTTAAGGGATAGGTAGAGGTATATTTATAGAACACCCAAATTTCGCCTTTAAGGTTAAGTCCCTTGAAAGGGTGTTTGCATAAAGAAGCAGGTTCCCGGTAAACAATCCGGTACTGATCGGTGCGGGTGAAATTAGTCCCGTGTTAACTTATTCGCTCGTTTTTTTTAAGTGAAAACTTCTTTAGGCGCGTTAGCACTTTTTGGGTGAACAAAAATCTTGGAACTCGCGTCATCGTCACCGAACGCTTACCATGAGCTATATGTATACTGTGTATATATGTGTACTTTTTGGGTGAACAAAAATCGTGAAACTCGCGTCATCGTCACCGCACGCTGTTTTCACTTCTATTGGCAGTCCCCAAAGACTGCCCCGCATGTTTTTTTTTTTCAAGACGTGTATGAAATACCCTTATTATGGAAATATTATTAAATAATAAAGAAATACCTAAAATAAATAATAAAATAAAATAATTTAATTTAAATATTTTTTTAAATTTATTAATAGATAATAATTATTTATTGATTTTTTTACCAAAATAGGCCAACAAAAGTGGATATTTACAGGCCACATGTTAAGAGTCTTTTAAGGCAAGTGGAGTAAATTTTTGACAGAATTGGTACCTCAGAGAGGGCAAAAGGAACAAAGAGATAAAAGATGGGAAGATGAATTGAAGCTGAAGAAGAACAGCGGGTCCAAATTAGAGAAGAGTCGCGAGAGATAGGACTCAGTGAAAGTTGTTAAGGAAGGCACACTGAACTAAGAGACATTCTGTAAACTACTGAAAATACCACAACGCAAAAGATGTTCAGAATAAAAAGGGCTTATTATATATAACTCACACATAACAAATAGCTAAAACATGTCACCGTTTTTTTTCGAAAATCAACCCTCAGCGATCTGTATCGGGAGTCGGCCCGAAAACCCGCTCCTTTGTGCAAGCACCCCAGACCGAGCCTATTGACATTATCAAACCGGGCTCCAATTCAGATTTCAGGTTTATACTGAGAAATATTCTTAAGGGGAAAACCCAATAAGAATTCGCGACCTGGGGACCGAAGCCAAGGCGCCTAGCTCAGCAGTCACGCTGGCGACCACAAGTCCAGCGAAGCACTCAAATAAAAACCAGGCACCACAGAGAAGTTGCTTTGAAATGATTCTGTGACGTCATAAGAAATGAGTGGTATAACCAACACTAACCAGGGAGCCGATGATACGGAAGGAACTATCTCTCTCGGACACTGGTGTACCCCGTGGCCCCTACAGTAAAACAACAAATCGCGGTGCTCATCAGTATCAAGAATTCTCATGACATGCGCTAAACTGCTGACTGAATCCATGCGTCATGTTCGTGAACGGGCGCCGTCAGTAGAGACTGGTCATCTCTTAGCTGCCATGGCTTATTTTAATATTTTAATTTTTGAATTGTTCTTTGTTTTTATATTTTTATTACGGATGCTTTTAACGTGCACGTCTTTCTACATTGTCCTCACAAATGTATAATTTCAACATTAATGATGTAACCAATATTTTGTAACAATTTTTTTATTTAAAAGAGTGTCCGTGGAGTTTCTTGCCCGTTCTTCTCGATAGGTACCTACTACGCTTTGGAATGGGCAACTAGCTTCATATTTCTGACTGACCGACTTCTTGACAATTCAAAAGTGCCTGTAAATGGTTTAATTGAAATAAATGCTTTGAGTTGAGTTTGAGTTTGCTTTGTCATCCTGGTGGTTGTTAGAGCTAGTGTGACTGCAAAAAAGGGCTATTGGGTTCTCATACATGTTGGTTTTTGACAATGAAGAAAAGTGTTTATTCACAGAAACAATTTTTAAACAATATACCTATATCTCTGCCAAACTGCAAAACAGTTTGTTGGCAGACCTGAATCCTTTTTTTACATTTTATACATCCTAATCCTAAATATCTACACACACTATTGTCACACTATTGTCTACATTTCTTTCTCATTTCTCCTATCGCAGGTCTGCTGGAAGAAATTTCTTAAGAAATAAGCAGTACCTTTGTACTCATAATTATGATTATGTCTTATCTGTATCTATTTTTCTGTGTGTACATAAATAATAAAATAAATAAATAAATAATATTGCGAAAGTGAGTTTTTTTGTTTGTATGTTACGCTTTCACGCTAGAACGGCTTAATGGATTTGGATGAAATTTGGCACATGGGTAGACCATGACTTGGGTTAGGACATAGGATATTTTTCATCCCGACATTCCTATGGGATCGAGACTTATTCGGATGAAACCGCGGCACGCAGCTAGTAATTTATCATTTACATTTTTCACATATAAATTTTATCCTTTACATTTTAAAACAGACATACATGTGGAACGGGTAAAGAATATGACAATCCGTTTCATCACTAAAATAACTGATGTTACTCGGAAAGCTGCCACGCTTAAGGGGGATGCACTAAGATACCCTGCGATATTCAAATTTTCTTACGTTTTATGCTATTTTCCGGTCAGTGTCAGGATGTATCTTGATTAAAATATAATTTGCGACCGTTACAAATATGGCTTTAAAGAATTATAATCATTAGAATCAGCAATACAACTCTTTATATTAGAATAATCCTAAAATGTCATCATTTCATGAAATAGTCATTCAAAAGGAATAGTATTGATGATTTTTATAATTATAATTCTATAAATATTTATTTGATACGGCCGCGAATCATATTTAGCTCAATACACAACCTGAGCTCAATACATGACCTGCAAATTTAAAAAAACGGAAGATTTTTTTTATTTAACCGTTTACCCAGACGCTTTTACCTTAAATGGAATTGGGCTGAACACATCTGCTGTATGTCAGATGATCAATGGGCCAAACTTACGACCCAGTGGGTCCAGCTTAGTGGCAAAAGACAGCGCGGCAGTCCCCAGAGGGAGATGGCGGGATGAGCTGGACTCCTTTAATAATGATTGGTCCCTGGCAGCTCTGGACAGAAACAGGTGGAAAGGCAGTAGGGAGGCCTTTGCAAAAAAAAACAAGTTTTTTAATTATTCTCTACGGTGAGGCTTTCATAAAACATATTAAAGCAACATTTAATAGGCTCGACCCCCATGGTCTTACAACGATACTAGTGGAATGTGGCTGTACTGTTCATCTCTGCCTACTTCTTTGAGGAACACAGGGCGTGATGTTATGTATGTAAAATAAATAAATGTAGTTACTATAATATATTTTTTATGTTTACCCTTCATGAGCTGTTGGTCATACTCATGAGTTCATGACACACACATTTCTGTCTAACAAGAATGCCCAGTGGTAAAAATGCTTAAGTAACAATTATTATTTATTTATTATATAGGTCATAGAACTTTCCGTAATAATACAACGGAATCCTAATTTCCTGTAAATGATGTGTAAAATTACTAGTAAAGTAACAATTGTGTTAATATTTTCCTTTTGACTGTATTATAAAATTCCATTCGGAAGTTTTTTGCGTAACTCAAGGTCTGTAGTAATGTTTGTGGTTGTAGGCTTATGTTTATCCGGTTTACTAGTTATGAGTTCATACAGTCACGCCTTTTCCCGAAAACAGTACGTAGGAGCACCACGTGCTATTATTCACTATCCTTATGAGCACTCCTTTTGGTTTCTGCTACGTCGGGTGAAATCCATACTTTATTATAAACTAGCAGCGCCCCGCGGTTTCACCCGCAAAAGTCTCGACCCCGTGGGAATATTGGAATAAAAAGTACCATATGTGTTACTCCACGTTATAAACTATCTGTGTGCCAAATTTCATCTAAATCCATTCAGTAGTTTTTGTGTGAAAGAGTTTCAAACATCCAGAGTATCATCTATCCTCACAAACTTTCCCGTTTATAAAATTAATAGGATACATTGCGAAAATAATTATATATATAGTGGAACTACCTCATTGGTCTAGTGGTTGTAAGCGATACTGCTGAGCATGAGGTCCTGGGTCCTGGGTCGGGCAAAGTGTTATTAATTAGGTTATTCTATCTGGAATTTCTCAGTAGCAGCCCGGAGTCTGGATTTGTGCCCGGTTGATGGCAATAGGCTCGCCCCCATACATGGGACTTAAACATAACTATAATATATAATATAATATTGTTTATTTTAAGAAACTTAGACATAGATTACATAATATTTTAACAGGCAAAATTAGTTCAGAAAAAGTGGTGTAGTCGTCTGTAGCCGAACTAGGCAGAGCCTGTATTTCAGCTATCAGTGCCAAACCCCTCGAGTATTATACAAATATATAAAAGCCATAACGTAATTTCATTACAATATCATGTACATAATCACTTTAACAGTTTATAGTGTATTTACTTAAGTATTAGAGAGATTACATAAAGAGAAAAAAGAAAAAAAAAAATTGTGTGTTGATTACATGCAGGTCCTCTTATTTGAGTGAGATGGGAATGTACGTGTCTGATGTGTAAGAGGATGTGTGTGGTGTTGTATAGTGTTCTGCTGTGTGTTGTGGTGTGAGTGGGAGTGCGAGCGTATGTTATGAGAATTGTATGTAATTACATAGGATTTATATTAGGATGCTATGTACAGAAGAAGTTCAGTCTGCAACTGGCGAAATGTTGGTGGAATTTCACCAGTTATGCCTATTTACTAGGGGGTATCCATGTAATAGGGGGTGAGCCTGCTATTCCCGTGAACCGAGCACAAAATATCCAGACTCCGGGTTGCTACTAAGAAATTTCAGATGGAAGACATTAACACTTTCCTGACCCGGGAATCTAAACCAGGATGCTGCAACCGATACTGCTGAGCATGAGTCAGCAGTATCGGTTGCCACCACTAAACCAACGAGGCTGTCAAGATCAAGTTACTGCTACCGAAAAGCCGTGGGTATGAACTGCCTGGTACTATATTGGAGGACATTAAAGATCCTTGATACGTTCTCAACATCAAACTCGAAGCATTTATTTAAATTAAACTATTCATCGGCACTCCTTGAAATGTCAAGGAGTCGATCGGTCAAAAAAATTAAGCTTTTCGCCCATTCCAAAGCGTAGTAGGTTCCTATGGAGAAGAACGGGCAAGAAACTCCACGGACAATCTTTATTTTTTTGGCGGGGATCCCCGAGTACCCTTGCGAATGGGCTGAAGACCATCACTGTTTGGACTTATTAAATGGGACGTGGATGGAACATTAGCCCCCAAGGAGTATATTAGTTGGGGTTTCTATACGGTAAACAAAATTATAATAAAGTACCTACCTAAGTATCGATTATAATATTTTAAATTAAATTATATTAATTTAGGCGTATCATTGTAGTCTGTAAATGCATATTATTAAATCGAAACACAATTCTGATTGAAATTGGATTGATAATTGGGTATTTCTACATGATTAACCATAATGTTTGAAGTTGCACAAAAACTCATTATTTTATCACACCACGAAGATAGAGGAGGTCGTGGAGTACATCAGGATGAAGACAAAGTTCACCTTGAGAGTCGAGAAGTTGTAGTCGCGCCCTAAGATTAACTTCAAATCTTTTGTGGTGCGAGTTCCGACTCATCACCTGGAGACTTTCATGGAGGAGAATTTGGCCGACGGGTGTCGTGTATCGGCTTTTTCTCGGAAGGCTACATGACACAACGACTCAGCGCAATACGTCGCCGACTCAACGTTGTAATTAGATTTTGTAGTGATGGTTTATTATGTATTAGTTTATTACCATATAAGATTATTTTGTGTATTTTGTCTATGGGCCTCAGTTGCCTGAAAATAAAGCAATTATTATTATTATTATCTAAGAACATTTTTATTAGTTTATTATTTCTTAGGATATAACTCTATCTTCTTCTTAGCATGTCGATGGAAAAATAACACATAAAATATATATTGTTTAGATTTGTTTGCCTCAAAATTTAGCAACGTTGATACCGTTTGTTGACGCAGCCAATAGGTCCTCACGTGTGCAGTCAGCTGCCGTATACGCACCGGAGATCTGAGCCGTTAATGAACCCCCACTTGTGCCCAATAAACAACCGATGATTCTGATATGTGAATGAAGAATTATGATGATGGCGATGGTGGGCTAGAATCTTTATTTGGCAAAAAGTAATAATCATCAATACAGCCATAGCAGTCGACTACAGAGCGCTTAATGGCAATCACTTTCAAAGCGTTAAGCCAAAATTACACTACGAAATTAGTGACATGAAATGACATAAAAATATAGAGCGACTTGTTCGTTGGTGACAGTCTCATGGTTCACGCGGGCGAGCGACTGTCTCTCCCGCTAGGCGTTCCAGTCGCCCGCACACGCTTGTACGAAAAAGTCGCCCTACAATTTTATGTCACTTTTATGTTTTGGGCTTTACGTATTTCTACAACGTCTTTTGATAGGATTGACATATGTTTTTTTGACTATTTTCTCATCGTCATCGCTAAATAGAAGGTCACTTTTTCTAAGTCATCTGACCTCTCCAATCGCACCCTACTCTCAACCAGCTGAAAAAGAAAGAAAGGACAGGTCACAAATTAAAAACACACTCATAGAAACATAAATTAAAAAAAAAACAATAATCAAAAAGTAAAAAGTCATGTACGAGGCCAAAAGACTCCTATCTCAGCATGATGCTGCGAAATTTAAAAATAAATGTCGCAACGCTGGTTGGTACCAACCACCTGAAGATTATTGCTCTATCTAGCCTGAGGGAGAAAAGTACAAGTTTATTTACCAATATTTTTGATAGCATAATCAGCATAATAATGTTCCCACTGCTGACCCAGGCCACAGGCTCACAGAGAGGACTGTGAGAGATACCAACTCCTGAGGTAGGATAACTGTAGTCTTTTCCAAGCCAGGGAAATTACCAACACATGACATCAGAACTATTTAAACAAGCACGCTGTCTAGATGGTTCTGAACGTTCAAAATCCCTGACTTATTAACCTATTACAAAATAATTATAATGTTGTTCATCTAACTCTTAGGTGTCATCACGAAGTTAATTTCAGAAGGACCAATTTAACTACCTACTCGTGATTTTGTTAATACGTAAGTATGCAAAGAAACATGGGCAGTCCCGAACCAATTAGCTGATAAGCTAATTATTTTTATCGAGGCATGAGCTAACAAATCCTAACAAAACCTTAATAATCCTAAAAGTGAGTTTGTTTGTTTGTCTGTTACGCTTTCACACGAAAACGGCTTAACGGATTTAGATGAAATTTGGCACATGGATATACCATGACCTGGGTTAGGACATAGGATACTTTTTATCCCGGTAGTATGTTACCGTGGGATAATTCCCCCCCCCCCCCCCACGGAGGTGAAGCCGCGGACAAAAACCAGTTCAGACTCGCAACAAACGACCTACCCGTTTGTTTCGTGTCTGAACATTAAATCTTTCTTCTAAACCACTTAATAAACGCAAAAGTTCCACGTCACTCGTAATTTACACTCGTGGATACTAATGTAAATAAAAAATAAAATAAAATAAAGAATCTTGTATATTGTACTATTGGAAATTCACCTTTTGCTCGTCACTAGTCTGTGACCTTTATCTTCTGAAAAATCTTTATAGTGATTTGATTATAATGCAATAACAGACAAATTACAATTTCAATAAAGTAACATTTAGAAATTAATTGTAGTCTTGTTTCAATAAACTGGAGTTAGGTAAAAAATGTCATTGACTAACCTATGATCTCGATATTATGACTGTTTAGCCGTATTTGTTTAGAATAATATACATAAAAAAATACACTAGCTTTTGCCTACGACCTCGTTCGTGTGGAAATAAGATACAAAATATGCTAAAATAACACCAACATTTTTATAAATCTCCCTCGGCCCCCGTCCCGCTGCGTCGCATAGGCCGCCCGCGCTGTTTTTTGTCTTTTTGCTCGGCTCCTAAGAGTCGTAGCGTGATGTTCAATAACCAAAGAAGCTTCCTTATGAATCACTCCGTCCATTGGTTAAAATCGTATGAAAATCCGTTCGGTAGTTTAGGTAGTGCATGCAATTAATTCTGTTTCAAGGGGTATTTCTTTCAAACAGAATTACATAATTGCATGCACGCGCGTTTTTTTTTTTTTGGGTGGAAATTATCAAATAACTTGACACGCTCTCCCGCTCCGCCCAGAGCGTGTCAGACTCTTACTGACTAAAACCCACCCGTGTTCCTTCCTGCCAGGGGCCACGGTATCTCTTTCGGACTTTACGTTATCCCGCAACCCCGGCAGGCATCGGTCCTATCAGACCCCTTCAGTTGTTGACATCTCTTTGAGGAGCGCGTAGAACACAACGCGCCGTCGACCCGGGCCCTGGTCCTTATCGGATGGCGAGCTACCCATTGCATGCACGGGCGCCTCAAAGAGATGTCAGCACAATTGAAAGGGTCTGATAGAACCGATAAAAAAATTGCATGATATAAATATACTTTATAGCCTATATATAGCATAAAAAATAATGTAGCTTTCTGTAAGTGAAAAAAAAATAGGATTTAATAAAAATACGTTTATTTGCCGTACATATGACGCAAGGAAAGAACAAAACACGAAGATAACAATTTGGGGGACAATTGGATCATTAGTTCCGGAGATTACAACCTAGATACAAACAAACAAACTAATTTTACCTCTCTATAGTAGTAGAGTATAGATGGATATATATAATGTATATATAATTTGTTTATGCTGAACGACGCCCGTTTTGCGTGGATGTGACGCATATTTCCCCCAAACTTGTTCTTTTTTGTGTTTGTGTTCTTTATTTGCGTCATCTTACCGAAAATAAACATATTTTCTTTTTGCTTTTATTTCTATTTGCATACTTTGTACAGAATAATGCAAAGTATGTCTTATTAAAAAAATTAAATATGCTACTTATGTACTAAATCTCATAACGCTTATAGGTAACTCCACTCAAACTCAAACTCAAAGCATTTATTTCAATTAAACCATTCACAGGCACTTTTGAATTGTCAAAGAGTCGGTCAGTTAGTCAGAAAGTTGAAGCTAGTTGCCCATTCCAAAACGTAGATCTCTATGGAGAAGAACGGGCAAGAAACTCCAAGGACACTCTTTTAAATATAGACATTACAAAATCCTGGGTACATTACTCTTGTTGCTTCTATATGTGAGAACAATGTAAAAAAATAATAATAATCAAAAACGATTAAAAATAAGCCCCTGGCAGATAATAGATGACCAGTCTCAACCGACGGCGCCCGTTCACGAACTTCACTACTTATAAAGTATAAAAATGTACCATCATATTATTTTCCATGCTTTTTGAGCCACCGCTACCACGATCCTGACTGTCTAATTATGACCTGGAGCTACTCCTTTAAAATTTGTGCCAATATTGGAAAAGAAAAAAAAAGTCAAACTAAATCATTCTGCGATAATTTTGACTATACTTAATAACAGGGAACAATTCAATTCAATTCATTTATTCAATAACAATTTTTACATCGTGTCTGAATTTCTATAACTAAATATATATTATAAGAAACATCACCAAGTCTATCATCATTAACAAGTATATTATACAGAGAAAAGATAAACAGAAATTAAGTCAACATAGCTTACAGAGTAAGCATACTGAAGTGGCAGCGGGCTTGCCAAGGTGGCCGATGAAGCAGACAAGTCTTGCAGTAGAGACCGCGTATCGGCAAGCGTAGCATGGGAGGCCCTCCAGCCAGATGGACATAATGAGTAATGAAGTCAGTTACCGACATAGCTTACAGAGTAAGCATACTGAAGTGGCAGCGGGCTTGCCATGGTGGTCGGTGATGCAGAGGAGTCTTGCAGTAGAGACCGCGTATCGGCAAGCGTAGCATGGGAGGCCCTACAGCCAGACGGACCGATGACCTTAAGAAGGTGGCTGGGATAGACTGGATGCGGAAGGAGGAGAACAGTGTGTTGTGGCTCAGCCTAGGAAATGCCTATGTCCAACAGTGGACTGAGATAGGTTGAGTTGATTGGTTGATTGACAGTTAAAAGAAGAAAGAAAAAGAAAAAAATATATTTGGGACACGCACAGGAAATACAAACAATAAAAAAAACAAAACTATATAAAAAAATAAAAAAGGAGCTTAAGTATAAAAAACAAACAAAATAATAACGACCTGTGCGAGGCCAAAAAGCTCTCTCAGCATAATACGGCGATAATAAATACAACCTCGCTGGTATTCTGATAGGGCCCACTAGAAGCATTGATAGCCATTTAGTCTAGATTTCCTCACGGATGCCTCCACCCTGTGCCTCCACTAAAACAAATGAACCCTTCCAAACAACGAAAGAACGAAAGCTTCCTAATATTTCGTAGTTCAATAAGGAAAGAGCAATGTTTGCACCCAAACACACTTGTATACCTAGATGCTACCAAAGCGTCTAGACTCAGACTAGACGCATCTACCTACAGTCTAGACTAGTTTTAACACCTATTGATTCTAGAATGCACTATTATATAGTACACAGACTTCTGAACCAAGGCTCGGATAACGGTATATTTTTCGAAATGGTTTCGTCTTAAAAACCTAAGGAACGATTTTGTTTCGGTTACGTTCGAACGGTACGTTTTTGAAGAAGAACTAAATTTAAATCTTTCCCGGATAATAAAACGTTTTTTACCATTTTGGGGTTGATCGATGGAAACTCGCAACACAACCCTAATGAATACGTAAGCGGCAAACGCATTGGAATCAATGATTTAATGAAATGTAGATAAGGCACAGTTTAACTTATGAAGTTCATGTTGCGGCGCACGAACCGTCACCGTGCGTGGTTGCGTCCTGCGGAATAAACCAGTTTTTGGAAACGTTCTCGTTTTAAAATTTTGATGAAGAAGGATGAAAACTGTTAGAAACGTTTTAAAAACGTTATTTTAAATAACGTTTCCGAGCCCTGTTCTGAACTTCACGATATTAATGTTTGCTCTTTGTTTGTAATTAATAATTTAATTCAACCAATTAAATGGCTGAAATTAATAGACTCACTTATTCTTTACCTGACTGCCCCAGAAGGTACGGTTGGCGCAGTGGTTAAGTGATTGACTGCTGTGCTGCGTGTCGCGGGTTCGATTCCCGCACGGAACAAATATTTGTATGACCTACAATTAGTTGTTCCGGGTCTGGCTGTTTGTGTATGTGAGTTTATGGCTGTTTGTAAACGCACCCACGATACAGGAGAAATTCCTAGTGAGGGGCAACGGAAAAAAAGGAACTTTTTGAGAGTATGCATGATGTAGGTATGTAAAAAGAAAATCAAGCACTATAATAAAAATTATATAGATTATAATGCTAGTTTTTCTCTTTTCCGTTTTGTTTTTTTAAATATTCTTATATGAGTTTTTTAAATCGATTATATAACTATACATACCTATTAAAAATTAAATTCGCTTTTTGACTGTATTTGTGACCGCGTTGTTCTTCCAAACTACGTAATGGATTTTGATGCGATTTTCACCATCATTTAGATATTTTTTTCGGAAGACTTATGTGCATCCCTTTTTAACCTTGTCCAACTGCCTGACTAGACAAAGCGTTGCCAAGAAGCAGACCCCACACTTTGTTGCCGTTTCTAACTAATTTGTGGTGTATAAGTCAACAGTGTAGCGTCCTATATAGACTAACCTTTCGTCAGTTATGTCTCAGTCCCATGTTCGTTTCTTTTTCGTGTGGCTAGTGACTCACTTGGTGTCAGAGTTTTTTTTTTGCCGCCCATGTGCCTCTGACTTGGCTTCACATGCCGTCGAGAAATATCTTCCAGGCATGCCGGTTTCCTCACGATGTTTTCCTTCACCGTTTTTGAAGCAAGTGATAATTATACAATACGCATATGAATCCGAAAAACCAGAGATGCGTGCCTTGGGTTCGAACTCGAGACCGTGACACCACTAGGCTATCACTGCTTATTTAGCCTCCTCGTCCAATATAATAGGGGGCGATCCCATTGCCATTAACCGGCCACTAATCCGGACTCCGGGTTGCTACTGAGTAATTCCTTATCATTATGTGGCATCAATAGCTTCTCTGAAAAGGAAAATTAACGTAAAAGGCCTTAAATATACACATTTCACATTATACAACTTAGTAATAGACCAGCACCGTGCTATCATAGCTACGCGTACCCATAATGATTACACCTGGTCATCGAATTGATGACTACAGTGTGATATTAATTCACAGGTGTACTTGGTAGGTATATTCCGTATATAAACACATTAGCGTATCTTCCACCTGTCAGTTCAATTTAGCTACTTATAATCGAGTGTATTCTGCTAATAGAAGCGTGGTTAATATAGTCGTATGTATTGTAACTTCATCCGTTTATGTTTATGCTATTTTTATTAATTCATGAATATCAGGGTACGGGTTCAAAAGCTTGCTAAAATTTAGCTATCAAAATTAAAATTCTATATCAAAATGTTTTATTTCACATAAAAATCTGCATGGAAACTTCAGAGCACGGTTGGAGGTGCATAGAAAGAAAAGAAAGAAAGAAAGAATAATATTTATTTGAACACAGTTCGTGAAACACATAATACAAAAATAAAAATAAAAAAGTGAAAATAATTATAAAGCGATAATAGTGTGCCTCACGGCTGCGCCAAAAAGGTTCATTTCAGCATTAATGCCAGACAAATGCATGGTTCCATTTGGTCGTTTTCTATGGAGAAGAGCCGGCAAGAAACTCCAAGGTCACTCTTTTAAAAATAGTTGGCTTTTACAATATTATATGTCACTGTTAGGGACATCGTTATTGTCTTATCTACATATTCCACTGTCAAAGGTAGCGAGTACTGAAGTCTACTTGGTCTACTGCCTTGTACCTAGATCTGAATCAGATCTAACTTTGGTTGGACAAGTAAGGCCTTTTATGTGCGCCAATGGTGTCAGTAGCTCCCACCATTTCCCACATTTTTGGTCTATATTCGTTGTTAGTCTTTATATTATTAGCCGTTACTTCCGGCTGTCATTCTTGAATCTTTGACAGTCATTACGGGTCATCAGAAGCCCAAAAGTCTGACAACCAGTCTTGCCAAGAGATATCGTGCTACCAAGTAACTGGGCTGTGGTACTCAGATAGGCAGTCGCTCCATGTAAAATACTGGTATAAAGCTGCATCCGGTTAGACTGGAAGCTGACTCCAACGTAGTTGAGAAAAGACTAGACAGATTGATTTAATGCTTGGTCCTTCTCTAAACAAGGTCAAATAAAATTAGCTGGCGAAACTTTGACGTTTCATCTTTCATCGATATCTAATGACATGTAACAAAAAAAAAGAATTTCTGAACTCATAATTTCAAGAAGATACTTACCTTTGCCCTGCTTTGAGGTATTCACAGATATATACATTTTGGTTCTACGCAGGTTAAGAAATATTTTCCTTAGCTCAAACTTGTCCACCCCAAAAGCCTGGAAGAATACTCCCTACGTAATAAGACTACTCATTGTACTATTCCTAAATTGTAAATAAATAAATAACGCATGACATAAACAAGGAAGGAGATACACCCTCTCTTTCGCGCATACACACACTACCACTCTATATACATATATATATACACACTTTACGTACACATCCTTCCCTATACACACACACACACACACACTTTGGTCATGACACGACATTTATGACGTATTTCGTCAAACTTATAGGAAAGACCCAGAACATCCAAGGTTGGTCAGCTTGGTCATGACGCGGTCATCGCCCATAATGAATGACATGACGATTTTGACTAGGGTTAAGAAACCTCAGAGTAAGTATTATGTCTGTTATGTGTAACGAAGTATATTGCCATGACGTCAAAATTATAATGTAAGCTATGTGCTGGCTGTGCAAGACCGGTCACTGTGGCGATTACCCAGCAGTGAACGGCTTTTGGCTTCTTCTTCTTTTCGATATACTATCGAAGAACTTCAAATACAAGCAGTTTGGAAACAAAATCCCGTGAACACGATGACCACATCTGTTACCGCCCTTGTTCTATAGCCGCCGAGCAAGCAGAAATTAATAGTACTTAGGATGTATAGATATGAAATTCTTCGATGGTACATCAATGTTGCTCATACTGTTTGGGCCACGTTTATTGCGGCGTCAGTCGTGTTAATCAGATCGTCAAGGGTGGAAGCGAACAGACATTTGGAACACTCCAGCAGATGGGGCAAAGTGTCTTCAGGAGCACCGCACTCGCACTGGATGTTTGATGAATTGGCTTCTGGTTGAAAGCATGATAATGATGATCAAACTTAACTGGGACGTGGAAGTCAGATAGGCAGTTATTTCATGTAAAATACTGGTAATGAAACCCGACCCCAACATAGTTGGGAAAAAGCTAGATAGGTGCTGAATGATGATCATTGTCACTAAAAGTTGACCCGGAATGTCAAATATTTTTTTTCTGTGCATGAATGGAACCCGGTAACAAGTAGTGCGGTAGGCAAAATATGGGTGTAAGACCAAACCTCTGCCGATTCCCGGCCACCGTAGGCGCGGGCTTGCGGACGGTGAGCAATGGGTAGCTCGCCGTCCGATAAGGACCAGGCCCGGGTCGACGGCGCGTTGTGTTCCACGCGCGCCTCAAAGAGATGTCAGCAAGTGAAGGGTCCGATAGGACTGATGCCTGCCGGGGTTGCGGAAAAGTCCGAAAGGGATACCGTGGCCCCTGGCAACGTACAGGCAACGGAAGGAACACGGGTGGGTTTTAGTCAGTAAGAGTCTGACACGCCCTCCCGCTCCACCCAGAGCGGGAGAAGTTATTTGATAATTTCCCACCCAAAAAAAAAAAAAAAAAGACCAAACCTCTGCCCACCCCATCGGGCATTACCGGCGCGATGTTCTGTTATGTAAGATTTATTAACAGTATAATGTTCGTATTACGTAATACAGTACGATATTATGATGTAATATTCTATAGTATTATGTAACAACAAATTAATATAGGATTATTATGACCAAACATTTAATTAATTAATTGCTTTGTTGTGCAGCTTTAATTTCCATGGAATTAGATCATAATTGAATGGAGATAAAATGACATTAATATTGTAAACAATTCCTTGAAACGTTGGGTATCAATTTAATTGGCGTAATGAGGATACAATTAACAGTTACCGATTTTATTTACACACACGTACACGATTTTAGTTACATGATTTAGGACTTAAAATAATAAGCCAGTGGGCTGGCCTATTCTTTGGCCAAAGAATCAGTATTGCCATACAACGTGGCAATGCTGCCAGCCTTTTGGGCACTTTTCCTGTTGACAGCAATGCGGACGAATTTTTTGATGCCCTATAATTGTTTCACCCCCGCCTCAGTTTTTATATACTTGTACATATTATTATTATTATTACAATTATTTGCTTTGTTTTTATCCTAAATTAAAACATAAATGTTCTAATATTTATTAAACGCCGGCCGTTTTTTTTTTTTTTTTTTGTAGAATTAGAATACAGGATTCAATTCAGGGGCCAAATTAATAAAACTGATAGGCGACAAATAACAATCTGACGATCCGACCATTTTACAAGTTGCTTTCATATATTTTCTTAAACATCACCTGACACCACCATCACGTGACAACAGGAGAATACCGTCGTTTTTTTGAAAAATTACGGTGTTGTTATATCAGGAAGAGATCACAATTTATAAAAAAAAAAACACTTAAGTTAACTCTTAAGTCTCAGAAGTACATATAGAAGTATAGGTTACAGTGTCGCCTGTCTGTTTATCACAACATTTTACGAATCATTAACCAATTTATCTGCCGTGTGATGATTATCGCAGATCATTAATAGTAGCAGTCATTAGAAGGCCTCCGTGGCCTCCAAATGATGGAGGGTGAAGGGAGAACAATAGAAATGTTGACTTCATCAAAATATGGAACTAAAGGAATATAATGAAGAAGGGCCTCTGGGAACATGGTATAACAGAGGCCCTTCTTCAGTCTCAGTAACATTTCCATATAATATCTTATATCATTCTAATGAATTAATAAAAATAGCAAAATTATATACAAACATAACTAAAAATTTCGCATTTACTTACCTACATCATAACATTTTATAGAGCTCTCAAATACAATCGTTATTAAGGACCTAGTTTCCGAGATTAACAGCATCATTTTATTTAATAATATTATCCATAAAAAACCTTGATGTCATAACAGCGCAATACTGCTCTCATAACACTTATTGCGTATTACCTACTGCTAAAACAATTCCTGAAAATGAGTCACCGCGCAACTTATGGTGATAATATTATGTGACTCATCGGGGAAACATTATGTTTGCGTAATATGGATGAGTTATAGGGCTAACTACCCCTATTAGAATGAATAGAATAGTTAGTATTTTCTTATGTAGTTAGTATGTAATTTATTTTATCTGGTCGACGTATGTCACTGCAGGGATCTAACAGAATATCAGCGTCGTGTATACTGAAAGGGATACCGTGGCCCACGGGTGGGTTTTAGTCATTAAGAGTCTGACACGCCCTCCCGCTCCGCCCAGAGCCGGAGAAGTAATTTGATAACGTCACAACCAAAAAAAAAAAAGTTATATTTGCCTGACACATGCTGAGCTTGACTCCCATTTGGTACAACCTTAAGAAAGAAGAAAGAAAGAAAAAAAGGTTTATTTGTCACAGAGACACGTGCATACAAATAACAAAAATATAAACAACATAAATATTTGGCAGCTGCACGTCATGACTGTGACTAGAAGGCTTCCACTCAGCATAATTCTGTGCTATGAGGGACCCACAGCACAGCGCTGATTTTCAGTGGTCACCCGAAAAATACGTACGGACATCAAGTCAGTAACTAGATATGAATGAAATAAGAAAAATTCCAGTGTGTAAATATTGATTCAATCAGTGTTCTGTCTCGCTCCCACCCCCACCGTCGCGTCGCCTGCGCGCGCGCTTGCTATAAGACGCACACCGTACTTTGTATGTTCGTTATTTCTTTATTTTTAAGAGTGTCATAGCCAATAGTGTAATCACAATGTCTTATTTTCTTCTTTTTGATTTGTATCTTATTGTCTTTCCTCTTGCTTTCCTGCAATTAAAATCTAAAAAATGTTAATAATCAAATCTGTGGGAGTGATTTCGTGAAAAGGGACGGAAGTGTGTAACAGGCCTCCTGTATAAACTGAAATAACTCAGTTCGGACTGATTTTCATGATTTACCGTAGGTACCTAAAACAATATGTTGTTAGTAAAGTTATATAAACTGCACGTATTTTTTTTCAAGAAAAGAAATTAACCTTTTGCTCCATACTTTTTGGTCATCGGCTTTTAGTAAATAAATAATTCTGATTGCAGCTGGAGTTTTTGTGATGGAACTGCAGAGCCAAAATACAATCTGTGAAGATTAATGAAAAGTGTTAGGTCAAGTCGTCAATTTGATTGACAAGATTGTTTTTTGAAGTGCGCCTGTGTAGAGCCGAAATAACAAAATATCAGGGTTTAGAAGAAGTGGTTCTACAGTACCTAATAACATCATGAGTACGATTTTTGAGAATTGGTTCTAGAGTCGTGTTATTCAGCTCTTTTTTCGAAATGGCGCTTTATACCTTTTTTTGAAAATGCTGAAATCGGCGGGCTTCGATCTGTAATAAAAAACTAAGTTAGGTGTTTAAAAGAACGGGGGTTGAAGAGGTATAAAATTCTAACATTGAAAATAGTAATCACACACAAGTTAAAATTATGTAATTGGTAGTTCGCTTTGTTCTACCTTTTCGATAAACGAAAAGCTAATTGCCATGTCTTTGTTCAATAGTGCACGATTATGATCTAAAATAAGGCTTCAGATACTTTCACATGCAAATCGATTGTTTCATCACTCCCCAACATCCTTGACATATGACGTCAGAGATGACGTCATCGTAGTTCCCTAAAGTCAGGGGTTCTCACCCTGTATGACTCAACACTCAACTCACCCTCGGAAAATAAAATTCTATGAAGTGACTAACACAAAAACGGGGCTCGTGACTAAGAAGGTAATAACAGCCACACTGGTCGATTGAAGGTGAAGCTACGCGTGCCGAAATCGATCCGTTGATGGGACCATCCATTAACTACATATTGAGACCCCTCCATGCCTCTGAGTTTGTTTCGGCCTTTCTTCTCAGAGTAGCCAGATAGGAAACGCCGAACTCATCTAGCTAATTTTTTATATTTTTATTTAAGATGACGTGTAAAAGTGATTCCAATATCCTATTTACAGAATAAACAATTTCATTTCATTTCCTCGAAAATCGCGTTAAGCCGTTGGTCCTGGCTGTTATTTGTAGATCTTTAGCAGTCGTTACGAGCTCGAAAGTCTGACAACCAATCTTACCAAGGGGTAGGTATCATGCAACTCAGGAACTGGGTTGTGGAGGTCTGATAGGAAATTCCTCCATGTAAAATACTGGTATTCAGCTGCATCCGGTAAGACTGGAAGACGAACTGAGAAGCTGAAAATGAGTGACTAAAAACTTTGGAAAATTATATTAGTAATAAATTGTCGTCATTATATTATTTAATATTGTCATTGTGGTAACTTGTTTCCGGTGTGTTTGTAGAAATAAAGGAGTCACTGAAATTGTGGTATTGACAGGCTAAACTTGTACAAATACACAGGAATACCTAATTTTTGTTTTTCCTGTAGGTTTGGCTCGTGTGAAAGGGTTTTTCCAAGGAAGTTCTACCAGTATTTAAAGTCATATGAATGGTTCGTACCTATATTCCAATCACACTGTTATTCTTTAACAATTTTTTGAAATGGGTATGACATGACGTATGTGTCAATTTGATTAAAAAAAGTAATTTCCCTGGCCTTCCGTTTTCCCAGTGAAATAACAGGTGTAATAATTATGATAACAACAAGCTGTAGCAATATAGGTTATGGACGTATGTTATTACTCATCTCCGATATTTCTAAACTGATTTGACTGTTAATAAATTAAAATCAATGTACTGCTTGTCAAATGATATTCAAATCAAAGCAACATTTTGTTTTAATTCGAGTTTGATTTTAATTTATCGCATAATTATTTTGCACCCTTGTGAGCCGCTTAAAAAGATGTTATCCGTTTCTATTTGCAGTATATATACCTATACTCCATTTGAAATAAGATTAGAATTTTAAACAAACCTTTTTTACAGTCCGTTCAATCGATTCTGACTTCTATTCCGTAGGCATACTGATGGCATTAAAAGCAAAACAGTGGTTACAATACCAACTGTTTACTGCAGCTGCCATTTGTCATGCCACCAACGCAATAGAAGTTAAAATCGGTTGAACAGTTGAACGGACTGTAAAAAAGATTAAGTTAAATGTCTTATCTTATTTCAAATGGAGTTTAGTTGAGTCTATGCGTTATCTTTTACTCAGATAATTACAAAACAGCTTCATAGTTATGTCTGATGAACGCCACTGATGCTGCTATTAACGTGAGTTCTGGATCCATGTAATCTAAAAAGTACCATCGACTCGAAATCAAGAAGATATAACATAAAACAAATGCCAATCACCATTATGAAATACTATTTTTAGGAATTTAATTAAACACGAATCTAAAATTAACAAAGAAAGTCTTTTTAATGAAACAATAATTAAGTTACAACGTTTTAAAGGAATTAATTAAGTGAACCGAAGGGAATAGTAAAGTGCGCGCCGCCGGGTTGGGAATGAATCGGTGGTCAAGCTGCGCGTGGTCTTATATGGACTCGATCACATGTTCCGGGCTGGCCGGAGGGGTGTAGGTCGGAGATGCAGCTAACACGGCCTCTCCTGACGTGCCAGCGTCCTCGCAGGCCTCGGGAACCACTGGACCCTCTTCAGCGAGAGCTACGTCCGACTCGTCATTTCTGGGCGTTGCCGACGAGTTGCTCGGCTGTGGATCCACTTCATTCTCCTCATCATCAAAACCTGCACGTCAAAAACAAAGAGTAAGCATCTAAATGTTAGATATGACAGCAGATAACAGATGTTTTTGACCATGAGCTATTTCCTAGACGAATGAGTTTACTGTTTACTTGATCAAATGCTAATCAGACGAGAATTGCTTCTTATTACTGTAAGTTCAAACAAAATACACCTTGATAACGAACACCTTCTCGCTGTAGTAACACATATGCCATACAAACTCAAAACCTCATTAAGGCCATCAATAAAATCACATGCCATAATACCAACCAAAACCTTATGCTGCAGCAATGGGCTTACATGGTATAAATGGCAAAGCTTGTCCTCAGGCTTTACACAGTACTTAACCAGTCACGCCCCGAATGTCATAGAGACACGGGTACTTTCTGGGTCACGACTGTTACCGATTGGTAGGAGCAACGCTAAAGGCTTTACACAGTACTTAACCAGTCACGCCCCGAATGTCATAGAGACACGGGTACTTTCTGGGTCACGACTGTTACCGATTGGTAGGACCAACACTAAAGGCATAGGTTAAAGTACAGCCACAGTAGAAATTCGTTATTTTGGTGATTATTTATGACTCAGAAACAATAAAATACATTCAACCAAAGTTCTTAGAAATGTAATCTTGGATCAAATATACTAAACAAATGAATGAATAGGTCGGTTCATAAGCTTAACAAAGGTTTAACAAGTGTGAAGTTTCTTTGTTATGAACAGTACACTTTGCAATTGACCGACCCAAGTACACTTTGACGATTGCCGCATAGCGATAAGTGCCGTGCGCCCAAGCGACGTCAAATTACGCTATAAGCTGTGTCATTCATAAAAGTTCGTCTGGTTAGCATAACAACAACACACATCGGTGAATGATATTTGTTAGTGTCAACAAAGAGGCAAAAACGTACCTATGACTAAAGAGGATGGAAAAACAACATATGAACTGTTTTTTTTTTTACTATAACTTACATTCGAAGAATGCAGTACAGCACTCGGGTGTCCATTCACCATGCCATGGCAGCATATATTCGGCGGCGGCCTGTGTGGTTTTGCCATATGAGCCCGCCACCAATTGAAGCTCGTACCAACCATTTGGTAGAACTTTAGTGATACGATACGGTCCGCGTACACCGCTGTCTTGTACCGACTAAAATATCCGGCAAGGCCGAGTAATTGACGCACTTGTTTAATTGTCTTTGGCGTCGGTGATTTAGTTAAGGCTTCTATTTGATGAGTGCTCGGCCTAACCTGACCATTGCTATTGATTCTCCCAAGGTACTCCACCTCTGTTGTCAGGAAAAAGCATTTCCGCAGACACTTAACTTTTCGTCGTGAGACAACTTGTAAGGGCGATAATTAACAGGGGTCTCGGTTGTTACGCGAATTTTCATTTCGCCGGTATTTACAGTACTTGCGGCTGTACCGCTAAGAAAATAATCAGAATATTTTTTTTAAATACTTTCGAGATGCTGTTTATCATTATTACCCTGTAAGGGCGTATTCATAGATTCAAAACAAGTCTGTAAACTTGAAACCGTAATATTGTTTACGCGCGCACGGTCGGCGCAGATACGCTGGCAATCGCCGGTACGAATGTACGCGATACCACTGCGATTCAAAACATCGGTACCTATTATCACGGGTGTATTCAAATAACCGCTGGGCACTACATGGAAGTCTACCTCCAAGGTCAAATTGTCGAACTCGATGGGCAAAGTGACATAGCTATCTGATCTTATCTCATGACCACCTATTCCGCGCAACATCTGAGCATTAGGGTTTAGGCGGCAAGAAAAATGTTTGAGAAGTTGATTAGATATGAGGGATACAGACGAGCCGCTGTCAATTAAGACATCCGTAGGTACACCACACAGTACTGCGGGTGTCACGTCACGGCTTGCCGTATCACCCTTAATTTCACGACAAAAATTCACATTGGATTTATTGCGCGACTGATCGCTGTTTAGCAAAACATTTTACTTCCGTATGCCCCATTTTTTTACAAAAGTTGCACCTAGAGTTTTTCACGTACGGGGAATTATCATTAGTACCTTGACTATCGGTTTCGACTTTAGAACTCGAACTATTATTAATTTTGGGTCGTTTAGAACATGCGTTGCTCTTATGACCGTAAGCGCCGCACGAAAAACACTTCACAGTTCTTTTATCAATCACTGTAGCACTACGGCTCCTATTACCGCCGTTATCGCGCCCGCTACTAGTTCGATTTGAATGAGCATCAACATAGTTTTTGTTCATATTTGAATTGGTTTTACTTGGCATTACATAAATTGATAAAAATTCCACAATAGTTTCGGTTGTTAATTTTTCATTCATTGCTGCAGCACGAATCTGCGGATCCTTAATACCGCGCACAATTATTGCACACAAAAGGTAATTACTTAGTCCTTTAATGATACGCAATCGCAATAAGGATTGGCGTGCGTATTCCGCGTATGTGGAATATTTATCTGACTCAGTGCACATGACGTCATACAGAACATTAGCTACATCGACACGTCGTGGACAGAGTGATTTTAATTGTAATTTGAAGGTTGACCAAGTACGATCCGTTTCGGTCCAATCGCGTAACCACAAGTGAGATTCACCCTTCAGACACAAACCGATACGGGCCAGACATTCTTTGTCGTCCCATCTATTTATAAATTTAGCGCGGTCAACTTCTTCACACCATGCAATGACGTCATGAACATTAGGGTCGAAGTCAGAGACGTAATAATGGTTTGATCTCACCGGGTTTAAGCTCCTTAGCGCATCGATAAGACGCTCTGCAACGTCCCCTGCAGCCGACGTTGAAGGCGAAGGCGGCAGCGACAGCGCCGGCGCCAGTGGCGTCGGGACGGGTTGCGTGACAGCGGGAGGGCTGGCCATGCCGGTGATGGCAGGGCTCGGCTGCTGCTCCACGGTCGATCGTGGCTCTGAAATTGAACACCGCTCCAAGGCAGAGACCCTATTAAGTATTGCGTCTAAAGTAATATTAAGATGAGTTAGGTCAGGCGGCGGTGGCGTGCACTCACGTTTACGTCTTTTTCTAGGAACGGTATTATTCGACATAATTTTTTTTTTTTTATTTTTTTTTATTATGTGGGAAAACGAGAGTCGTATCCCGCTTCTGATTTTAGGAATTTAATTAAACACGAATCTAAAATTAACAAAGAAAGTCTTTTTAATGAAACAATAATTAAGTTACAACGTTTTAAAGGAATTAATTAAGTGAACCGAAGGGAATAGTAAAGTGCGCGCCGCCGGGTTGGGAATGAATCGGTGGTCAAGCTGCGCCAGTGTTGCGATTGTAAAAAATTGAGTTGCCGTATCTATCTATGGAAATTGCCGTATTTATGAAAAAAATACACGAAATTGCCGTAAAGTATTTATTTCTACAAATATTTAAATAAATCACATATCATCTGAAATGTCTTCACCGTATAGGTTTCTGATGGATTCGAAAACATCACAAGTTGCTCGAGTCACTTGTCTATGCAATGAATATTTTTATTTACTTTTCATTTTCTTACACATACCATTTGAAACTTGAAATTTCGTACAACCTCCCTGATTTTTAACCGCTTGTTTTGCTAATAGAGCTCCGTTGACAGTGATCAATTCAATAATCAATTTACTGGAGTTCCAGAGTAAATACTATACAAGTAAAGTACACATCTCATAATGTTTGTGACTTTGTGCATTCATTCAATAATATAAACAAACAAAGTAAATATATGTATCACTTTCATTCATTCACTACTTCTATCAACGTGTCGTCAAATATCAAAGGGAATTAAAAAACATGTATCAAGCAGAATCATGCTATCATTATCAATCTCATAAAATGAAAGATGAAACTATATTATTATACTCTTTGGATGAAACGGTAATTCCCCGCCGTATAAACAACCACACTCTTTATTATCATTTGTGGGATGACGACAGTGAAAAAAATGTCGATATCGATATAGGTACTTGCTCATGTATAATTATTTTCCATCGTGGTTTATCGCAAAGCTGAATTGCCGTAATACTTGATACGGTAATGAAAAGCCTGCCGTATGCCGTATAATCTGAAAAAAAATCGTGGAATGCCGTATGTTACGGCAATTGCCGTATCAATCGCAACGCTGAGCTGCGCGTGGTCTTATATGGACTCGATCACATGTTCCGGGCTGGCCGGAGGGGTGTAGGTCGGAGATGCAGCTAACACTATGCTTATTTTGTCTATCACGCCTCCAATAGAATAAATCTCTTATTTAGTGCACACAAAAGACAGCACAACATACAAAAGCACGATTAAATAATGACTAAACCAATCCACTTCTATGTCGTCATCACCTGCCTGGTCGGCTTCCAGTCTAACCGGATGCAGCTGAATACCTGTATATTACATGGAGCGACTGCCTATATCATCTCCACAACCCAGTTACTGGGTAATACGATATCTCTTGGTGAGAAAGGTTGTGAGATGTTTGGAGTTTCTGACGACCCGGTACGACTGTACGACAATCCACTTCTATGTATTATAAAAAAATCACGTTTCTATCTTCAGTAGGTACCTACCTATGTAGTTTAGACTGCGCATTATCTCTTACTCAGTCAATTATAAAATAGTTTGATAATTATGTTTATTGCATAAAGCATGTCAAGCATCGTTATCCAATTCCACGCTTAACTCTGCCTACTCCGCCTATAATCCACTTCCTAACACGATCAATTAGCCTCTGACGTGCGCGGACGCCGCTTTGCTTCTGTTCCGAGGTTCAAGGCTCTGTAATAACTCTTACGTAAAACCTCTTCCTCGTTTGTAGTTCCGAGTTTGACAAGTACTGACTGACAGTTAGACGGGGGTATGTGTGTGTGTGTGTGTGCATGAGTTCAAGGTATAGGAGTTAGTTTTATGGGATTTGGGCGTTTGTGGTGGTGAAGCAGTATCTAGGTATTGCAGGGTTCTGGTTTGAAGGGCATGTCCAGATGAGATACCGAAACTTGAGACTTAAAATCTACATCAAGAATCCCTACGGTGTTGCAATGCCTGACAGTATTGGTTTCCCAATTAACATCAGAAGGCCAATTCTCGTACAAATAAAACGTTCACATTCAAGTTCAAACGTTCGCAATCTGTCAAACTTGTCAAAAATGTTGGTAAATTGATTGTATTTTTGACAAATTGCGAATGAGATGCGAATGCACCCTCTGGTCGACCAGGTCGCATCTCATTCTTATGTTCGTCACAGGGTCAATAAAATATTGAATAATCCATTCTGTTATTACTTAGACTTATCCACTCCACTATTAGTCAAGTAGAAATATGGTGATAAACAAAATTATCTACACAGAAAAGATTTGTATTTTTGTTTGTAATGAATAAACTTAAAAACTACGATTTTTTTAAAATTCTTTCACCAGTATTAGAATGCTATATTATCACTGAACAATATAGGCTATAATTTAAAAAGATATCACGTGGGCGTAACCGCTGGTGGAAGCTTGTGCAAAATAAAACTCATCAAAATTTGAACACATTACATAATATCACCAAAAATTATAAATTCTCGAGAGCACTAAGCAATCAAAAAATCAAGTTCACCCAAAAGTTCAACGACCTGATTTCCACAAGTTCATTATCTAACGACTTACTAGTTAAATAATTTTAGTTACCGTCGATATCCGGATACTGGTCAGAAAGTGCGCAAACAGTGCGGTTTCACCAAACAGGGGGTGCGCGCCGCGCATGCGCAAACGATTGGCGCGAAAGTGACACGCGCTTAGCATCGCAAGCGCACGGAAGTAGGAATGAATGGAATTTTGTTTTTGAACTATTTAGAGGGATCTTTGATGAGGTTATTGACCTTTGTTTGTGTTTTTTTTTAATCTTTTCTACTCTATTTCGAATTTTTATTTTTTAAACACATTCAAGCTAATAACTTAAGAAACGTTTCGTCATGCTTAGTTGTAATTATCTACAGTCCAATTTACGCATGTCCAGACTCTATTATCAATTAATTTAAAATACAAAATCAAAATTAGCATTTCACAAGGATCTACAATGCAAAAATACTACAACTACAGAAATAATTAGTCGTGTGCTAAAATTCAAGGATCAAATAAAAGAACAGTTTTGCTGAAAATTGATGCAAAAAATGGTTTGTAAATATGTGAGTGCCTATCACATAATTAGTTTATCTGTCGTTGCTTCATTTTTAATTCTTATTATAGGTACCTATTGTGGTATAGTAATTTTATTCTAGGTGCATCGTCTTCACATTTTTTATATAATTAATGTCTACAAAATATTGTTAAACATTTTAAAAGAGTAACGGAGGAATTTCTTGTCCATTCTTCTCCATACGAAAACTACCTTTTGGAAGGGGCGACTAGAATCAATTATATTTTTTTGTAAAATCTCGACGTTCAAAACCTGTGCCTTTTATGTGCCTAATTCAAATAAATAATTTGACTTTGACTTTGAAATGGAGTCCTATATTGTAAGGATCCAAAAAGATTTGGTTGGTACCTAAAACAAAACATACAGTCTTTTCCTTTTAATTCCTTTTAGTTTTATTAAATCAATAAGTAATTCCTTTCACTATTACGTTGTATACGACCTTCAGGAAACCCCAGGAAGGAGTAATATTTCCTGTTGATCACCATACCACAGGAAAAGTAGTGTGATGACGAGGAATAATCACTAATGCGTCACATACAGGTGATTGGCCGTTAGCAGGCAGGTCGACGCTCGAGTCCGGCCTTAGGTTTGCATAACATCAGTCTGGCTGGAAAAGTTTTAGATCTGTCGGAGTTCAGCGACTTGAGGGGTTTGTGGCTACATAACAGCCACGTGGGTAGGTCGATCTGTGAGGTTAAGCTGTGAAAGTCACGGTCCATTGGAGGACAGGTGACTATCGCTCTATGAAAACAAAGATACGCTTGGAACAAAACACTGTCAAACTTGGAAAATTCTACTGAATCTCTTGTTGGAGTTGGAAAAACACTGTTTTGACACAAGACAAAACTGTTGTCTACTGGGTCTACGGCAGACAAAACTGTTCAGATTTTGGGCCTATAGCATAATCAACTGTTAATGTCATTTAAGTGCAGGACAGAACAATTTGACACGGCACAAGATTCAAAATAGCTTAACGCTTCGCACGACACTTTTGGTCAAATAAACATTGTATGATTTACTAGTAAAGGATATGCTTTTTTAAGCTAAACAAAATGAAGGAAAATACTTTTTCGAAAACTCTACTACGGATCTATTAAACTGTGTTAACCGCACGTCAGGAAAAAGATCTAGACTCTATTAATTAATCATTGACGTCAGTCTAGATAATAAAATTAAATCTTCCTGCATCTTCACATACTTTTAAGTTTTTCCTTATTAACGTTAAGTTCTTAATTTCCCTATGTTAAAAATAATAATAAGTGTTTTTATGCAAGTGAAGCTTAAGTGGGGATTTCCGTGATTCAAAATCTTGAGGAGAAAAAGGACACGGGTCTGCATTTGATGACAGGTAAATTTAAATACACGTGCGTACGCGCTCTTATTATATCATCGTCTTGAATAACAGGCTATAGTATTGCGTCATGCAGGAGTCATCATAGGCTACATTATTAGTTTTATTTTATGATGAAAGACAGCCTCTTTGGTCTTGAGCGCGCCGAGCATGAGGTCCTGGGATCGATTCCTGGGTCGAGTAAAGTCTTATTGGGTTTTTCCTTCTGGAATTTGTCAGTAGCAGCTCGGAGTCTAGATTTGTGCTCGGGTGATGCCAATAAGCTCGCCCCCTATTACATGGGACTTAAACATAACTGGCGAAACGTAGGCGTGTGTATAAGTACAGCTCTGCCTAACCCTTCAGCACAGCATTATGCTGAGTGGAAGCCTTCTTGTCACTGTCATGCCGTGCAGCTGCCGAATATTTTTATTATGTTTATATTGTTGTTTTGTTTGTATGCACGTGTTTCTGTGACAAAAAATCAATTTTTCTTTATTTTCTTTTTCTGTTCAGGGCATGATGTTCTGGTATTAGCCGAAACTCTTAACACGGTATGCATCCATAAATGACCTTAGGGCTTAGGATAGACATGGACGGATCCCACTGAACAATAAGTCGATATCCTGTATTTACGAGGCGAAAATGGTAAAATGAGCCCTATGCCTACTGAAAAAACTGACTATGTTAGCAGCAAAATGGTTTTAAATTCAACCTTAAAAGCTAATGCCAATAAGAAAACTATCAATCTGCCTAGCCTTTTCCCAATTATGTTGGGGTCGGCTTTCAGTCTAACCGGAAGCAACTGAATACCAGTATATTAAATGGAGTGACTGCTTATCTGACCTCCACAACCCAGTAACTGGGTAATACGCTACCCCTTGGTAAGACTGGTTGTCAGACTTTCGGGCTTCTGGACGACCCGTAACGACTGCCAAAGATCCACGAATGACAGCTAGGACCAACGGCTTAACGTGCTTTCCGATGCACGGAGGAGTCTCGGTATGTAAAGATGGTCATCCATCCACGGACCAATCCAAGGCAAGCGTAGCTTAACCTGATGGCTCGATCCATGCGACTGTTATTACCACAAGCTCCAATATGAAAACTATGTACTTCCTAAATTAATCTGATATCGCTAGTTAACCACGTTGGAAAACCTCTTCTGGAAACCGGATTTTTCACGGCATAAAATTGCCATCACGCAGTAAACAAGCGTGCTGGTCTGTGTTAGTATCCTCTCTCTATGAAAAGCCTTTGTTCTTCATTGGAACAGTTATATGCCGATGTGTTTTACACGTGTTCCTTTTGATGGCCCATAACTCTAAGGTTATTTAAAAACAAAAACTACTAGAACTAGTGTTCCATTAAAACATAGTTTCGAAGACATAACTCTAGACTCTCGATGTGTGTATCTAAGTTTCATTGATAAGTACGAGTAAATCATTTTAATTCAAACCAATGATTCATAATTAAAGCTAAGAGATGCAACGTTGTCATATTTTTATTTTATGGACAAAAAAATCTGAATTAAATGTTTTTTTTTGCGTAAGTGTTTTTTACATTAATAATCTTGAATTTTTCGAATTATTTTGTATGAAAAATGAAAAAAAAAACGAAAAAAAAATGTTTTTTAAAAATAATTCATGGTCTCATTAATTCCCTAGAGTTATGGAATATCCAAAAGGTACACCTTGCATAAACACGTGCAAAATAGTCAATCATGTCTTATAATTTTATAAATCAAATCACACCGTAAAAAAGAAATTCGATTTACCATATATTAGGTTGGGGAAAAAGTCTTTTCGCATTATAGTATGTATGAACTTGTAATAAAATCTCTTTGGCTATACTATGTGTATCTGGCTGGTTTTGGTATCATTGAAAGTTTAAATTTTAAAGAACATAATTCCAAATTCAAATTAGGAAAATGTGTGATTTTTATTTGTTTTTCGTACTGTCAAGATGAGTGAATCTAATGAAGAAATTCGATACATTTTAAAATTTTACTACAAAAAAGGTAAAAATGCAACGCAAGCCGCGAAAAAAATTTGCGATGTTTATGGACCTAGTGCAGTGTCTGTGAGAGTAGCACAAATTTGGTTTAAGCGTTTTCAATCCGGAAATTTTGATGTCAAAGATGCACGTCGCTCTGGTCGCCCTATTACGGATAAAATGGATGCCATTTTTGAAAAAGTGGAGCAAGATCGGCATATTAGTAGTTACGACGTAGCTGAAGAACTGGGAATTGACCACAAAACAGTTTTGGCGCATTTGAAAAAAACTGGGTACACAAAAAAGCTCGATATTTGGGTACCTCACGAGCTCACTGAAAGAAACCTAATGAACCGTGTACTCATTTGTGATTCTTTATTACGACGTAATGAAACCGAACCATTTTTGAAGAAGCTGATAACTGGTGATGAAAAGTGGATCACGTATGACAAGAACGTGCGAAAAAGGTCGTGGTCAAAGGCCGGTCAGGCTTCACAGACTGTGGCAAAACCCGGGTTAACTCGCAACAAGGTGATGCTGTGTGTGTGGTGGGATTGGAAGGGCATTATTCATTATGAGCTGTTACCACCAGGCAGGACCATCGATTCTGAACTCTACTGCGAACAACTGATGAGATTAAAGCAAGAAGTTGAGAGAAAGCGGCCGGAATTAATCAACAGAAGGGGTGTGGTTTTTCATCATGATAACGCTAGACCTCACACATCTTTAGCCACTCAGCAAAAATTAAGAGAGTTTGGCTGGGAGGTGTTAATGCATCCGCCGTATAGTCCTGACCTTGCACCTTCAGATTTCCACCTGTTTCGGTCTCTTCAGAATTCTTTAGGCAGTGTCAGGTTAACATCACGGGAGGACTGCCAAAACCACTTGTCGCGGTATTTTGATCAGAAGTCCCAAAATTTCTATAGCAATGGGATCATGTCCCTACCTACAAGATGGCAAAAAGTTATCGAACAAAATGGTACCTACATACTTTAGTTAAATGTAAACATACTATGTTAAAAAATGTTTTGAATTTTCTTAAAAAATGCGAAGAAACTTTTTCCCCAACCTATTATTACATCACTTGAAATTCATTACAAACAAAAACAGTAGACAATATGAAAATAAATTCACTGTCTAACATTAACATAGGCTATCATGGCCGCTGGGGTCAACAGCCGGATGACGTAAGGACGCACGTTCCGACGTATTCTGTAATGCTTTCACACTTTCTACGAAAACGGTACATCACTACGTCAGACTGAAGAGTTTACCGTTCTGAATTGAAAATGAGTCATCGGCATCCCTGACTCAATTTGGGGTCGATTTTTGGTATGATTCATGTACCAAAAAACGTTGGAGGAAAGCATACTCATCTATGACTAAAGCCCTTCGTCCGCCTTCAAAGTATAAGTGATTTAGTATCTTCTGGGTGTGTTCGTTTCTTAGACCTCATTCCATCAGACAAGATCGAAGTTAAAAGCTGTTAATGGGACAGATTTACAATTAAAATCATGAGGAAACCAGCATGTATGTATCTAGAACCAAGAGGTTAATTTAGAAAAAGACGTTGCAACGTCCACCAGCCCACTCTGGACACTCCTGGTGCATTACCCCACTTCTTCTAGTCCCAAAGTGGAAACGTCATCAAATTTGGCATATGGATGGGTCTTCGAAACTTGCTATTCCTAACAGACAGAATATAATGCCGTTGCTCTTCCTGACCGCTAATTACGACACCCGAGGAGCTAAGGAGGCTGGAAGGCTCTGAAAACTGACTCAACAATCCCGGACAATAAAAACAAAGAAAATCCCAGCCACTCTGACACTGCAAAAAAATTACGCAACAAGGCAAACCCGCCAATTAAAATTACCTAAACAAAAGATCAGAGATAAAAATAAAACATAGCGAACAGTATGATAAAAATATGCATTCAAACATCGCGAGTTGCGCGGGCGACGACCCGGTGACGTAAAGTTTGCGTAACAAGCCTTGAACTACCGGCTTGGCTTTACGTATAGTTGAAGATACAAGGGTAAGCAGAAGATTGAGGAGGGAACTTTTGTATTCTCAGTTGACTGGGAAGATACCACCCAAAAAAAGGGAAGGTAAGTAGGGAAGTACTACCGCTATAATTATTTTTGCCGCCATGCATTTTACTGTGTTTCGGTTAAGGGGCTGGTGATAAGGGGCTCATTAGATGGTTGAGGTTGTTTTTTAAAGTTGATCTCTTATTGGCCAAAGGGTGCATTATTAGGAGTTGACGTTCCATGGGTCTGCTTGCCCATATCAACAGTTTTAATAGAAGATGAACTTCCTGATTAGACAAAGTCAAAGTCAAATAATTTATTTCAATTAGTCACTTTTGAACGTCAAAATTTACAATAAAAAAAGGATTGATTCTAGTCGCCTCTTCAAAAAGGTAGTTTTCGTATGGAGAAGAATGAACAGTGTTTATGCTGTTTATCTTCCTGAAATCTTTGGCTTTTTACTAACATCTCTCATGAGTAGCTGCTCTAGCCAATTATTTCCCACATTTCATTTTACTCATGATTGATTATGAATCCCTAGAACTTTTCAACAGTCTCTGAATCTTACTTTTTATTTTACTTTTTTTTTAACTTCTGAAGGCCAATGCTCGTACCTGAAAAACGTTAACATACAAGTCGCAATTTGTCAAAAATGTTCGTAAATTGGTTGTATTTATGCATCTATCACATAATTAATTTACCTGTCATTCCTTAATATTTCATTATTTTTACATATCGAGGTATAGTAATCTTATTCTAGGTGCATCGTCTTCACATATAATTATATATTTGATGTATACAAGATATTGTGAAAACATTTTAAAAGAGTAACGGTGGAGTTTCTTGTCCATTCTTCTCCATACGTAAACTACCTTTTGGAAGGGGTGACTAGAATCAATGATTATTTTTCTGTAAATGTGTGACGTTCAAAAGTGCCTTTTTTGTGCCTAATTCAAATAAATTATTTGGCTTTGACTTTGACTTTGAATGAGATTAGAATGCGAACGTTCTTAAAATTTACGAGAAGCGCCCCTCTGGTCACCCATCACAAAAACAATGACAAGCAACACTCAGATATCAAATATTCATAGTCGTAACAGCATTTCTCTAGCGTTACGTGCGTCCAATAATAATATTCTTTACGTAACAAAACGTTGCTCGGGCCTTGAACTCAGATCATTTGCAACGGTAGTGTTGTATCTCGCTTCTAAGAATAAATGATGAACTGATTGTTAGGCTTCCGAATAAATTAAAGTAGTACCTATGTAATTGATTTTCGACGATGAATTCTAATGTTACGTAATTAGAGTCTGACACGCCCTCCCGCTCCACCCAGAGCGGGAGAAGTTATTCGATAATTTCCCACCCAAAAAAAAAAAAAAAATGGTAGTAACCATTGACCAGTTTCCCCAACTTCATTTGAGCAGAACTACGAACACCTTTTTTTTTTTTTTTTTGGGTGGGAAATTATCGAATAACTTCTCCCGCTCTGGGTGGAGCGGGAGGGCGTGTCAGACTCTTACTGACTAAAACCCACCCGTGTTCCTTCCGTTGCCTGTACGTTGCCAGGGGCCACGGTATCCCTTTCGGACTTTCCCGCAACCCCGGCAGGAACTACGAACACCTACGAGACATTTAAGTCATTTTCAGCAGAACTTATATACATTCATGAACTCACGCCGTATCCCAAGGGGGTAGGAAGAAACTACAAAACGCGATCCTTACATATTCCTTTTGCTTCGTTTGCGTTCATACTCGTACATCATGCTAAAATTTGAGTGTATAGGTATACCAGATAATTTCTAAAATTGTGCGATTGGTTATAAGGAATAGACTAAGCAAAATAGTTATTTTTAGGATATCTGCTATGAAATATAATGCTGGATTATAGGCTTCCCCGCATCGCCTCAGCGACCAGCCCTGCATTGCTCACATCGAGCGGACTTAGGCGATCTACATGATAAGTTGAAAATTAATGTAGAATTTGTTATTTTCTAAACCATTAGGAAATAGAATATTCTACATTGCATTGCATTTTTAGTTTCATTAGGTTGGTTGATAAATCATTTATATAACATAACATCACGCCTTGTTTCCCCGAAGGGTTGGGCAGAGGTTTACCTGTAGCAGGTACACCCACATTTCAACAGTTATGTTTAAGTCCCATATAATAGGGGTCGAGCCTATTGCCATCAACCGAGCACAAATCCAGACTCCGGGCTGCAACTGAGAAATTCCAGATAGAAAAACCCAATAACACTGCCCGACCCGGTAATCGAACCCAAGACCTAATGATCAGCAGTAGCGCGTAAATCAATTACCATCAGATAATTTGATTCATTTTAGTCTCTAAAGATGCGTGCTGCTGTCTAACTGGTGGTTACATTAACTGTGGTATCAATGGTATTAATGATGTTATCTATTAGTTTAGTTAATTATTTCTATATATAAATATGTAATAGGTTTAACAAATATTAAAATACTGTGAGTTAAATTGTAGATGTTCACGTTTGTTTAAAAAAATATGATGGAAGTAAATACATACTCCTGTAAATGCATGATACTGTAATTGTTTGTGTAACTGAATAAATAAATTAATGAAAAATATTTATTTGCTGAGAAAATTTGAAAATGGGAGCTATCAAAATCAAACTGTGAAGAGGGTTTAGCCTGACTGGATAGATATAGTTCTGAGTAGCCCATAATTGAATGCTCAATTTATTTTTCAATTTATTTCTATTTTATCTTGTTAAGTAGTTCTCTACCTTTTTGAATGAAGTATCAAACCATTATCAAACATCCTGAAATAAAATTTAAATTAACGTCAGCATGTCTCGAATTAAAATTTAAGATAACACAACTCTTTGGCCATCAAAATACAGGCGCTGCCTAGTTTTGGTCTACTGTTCAAAATATTCTAGTTACAGTACCTAAGCATACATTATAATAGGAATGATGCCTGGGTCAAAAAAAAAAAACTATTTAGTCCGTCAGTCAGATAAATAATAATTTTAGACTCGTATTTTTTGCTTTATCATATTAATAAAAAATGACTTAGATAAAACGCATTAAAGTTAGGGAGTGAGGGTCGCTACGTCACAAGTAAGTATAAAATCTACATACTCGTGACGTCATGGCACATTTTAACTCAATGTATCGCCGTAATCTTTTGATAACATAAAAAATACGTGTACGTTATTTTTTCATAATCTACATGAAGAACAAAAAAAAATGTTTTAACCATCATGCTACCTATTATTTTTTTATTAAAATTAATTTTGCTATAACAGACTAATAAATTATTCTTAATTAACAAAACCAACCTGACCAGCTTATTTTGTAAAGAGTTATTGAATAGAGAATAGCCTCGAGGTTGGATAATTATGTATAAAATTTATATTAAACAGTCAAAACCGTTTAGAATGACTTCGAAGGGACCGTCGGATTACAGTTGCTATAGCCGATATCCGTTATAACCAAAAACTATGTTTAGTAAACAGAAATGTTGGGACCTTAAAATTTCGTTGTTAAAACCGGTACGTTGTCATAAGCGAAGTCGTTATAAACGGTTTTGACTTTATATTAAATAGATATTATTTTACCAGTGAATAGACGTCATTATAATAATCGCATTACATAACTTATCATAATCATCTATGTAACTAAGCAATCAAAAAGCCTTGACCACCAAATCCCAAAATCCACTTCCCCGCGCAAATCAAACCACTTCCCACCACCACTTCCACTTCCTGTTCGCGCAGTTTTGCGCCGTTTTGCGCAGTTCCGCGCAGGTTCAAGGCCCCTGTTACGCAAACTTCCTGACGACTGCGCCTGAGCATTTCACCTTACATCACGCGAGTAATAGTAATTGCAACAATTTATATATGTACGTATAATGGTTGCGCTTTCTTCGCTTCCTACGTTGTGATATAATTGAACAGGAATTAGTGTGTTTTTTGCTGCGTTTGCGCTGGTAAGAAGGATGGGATTATGGAATTAGAACGCACGTTGGCTATTTGGGTTACTTATCAATCAGTATTTTTGAAAGACTATCAATTGCTTTGGATAATATTGTGAAAGATGGACTCTTTTAACTAACAAACTGTGGTCCTTGGCAGTTCTTGACAGAGAGGTGCAAGGAGAGTAAAGAGGACTATTAAAAAAAAAAACCATAAAATTGATTCTCTATTTTACAGTTAAGAGACGCCTTTGGGTACTTCTCGATTCCAGTGTATGTTTGTCCAGTCGGCTTGACGCAAACACGCGGAGTAAACTCAACGTAAAAACCATTTTATTTTTTTGACATGTAATTACCTATTAGATTAGATTAATCAAGCGTTCTTTAAAATATTGACTAGTGGATGTGGTTCATTCTATACCTTTTCTTTACCAGAAACGACAAACATTTGGGGTAAATCCAACCTTATAAATGAATTACCTATTGCAAAGTTTTTTCCGCAGAAATTGTTACAAATCTCGTACATAACGAAAAGAGTTCTATGCCGTAATTTTGTCACGTTTTTCACTTTTTTGGGGGATCACGAGTACTTTAAAACATAATGTCAGACTTTTATGGCTACCTTTGACGTCACCTAGGGTGTGTTTTGCGTCATGCCCAGTCTAATGACGACATTTCATCACGCCTTTGCATATTTTAGCCGTCCAACCCTTTTTCTTAGAATGTTCAGAGTTGCAATAGCTAATCGTGGAGTAATAGGTAATTTTAATGGCTTCTTTGAATTTGTTTCAGTTGAAGTTTCTTTTCACGTTTTATGAAGGATTGTTGATAATGAGATAACATAACATAAGATCCAGTTTTGACGGAACCGATCCACCACGTTCTCCTACGTAGCCTGCCGCGACCCCGCCTCACTCTCACCAGTTCTGTGCTATTTTCGTCCACAATTTGTTCGGAATGCAGCAGACATCACCAGACAATCCCAATAACATTTTGTCCACCCTTCTTTTTTTTATGGTTGGGAAATTATCAAATAACTTCTCCCGCTCTGGGTGGAGCAGGAGGGCGTGTCAGACTCTTACTGACTAAAACCCACCCGTGTTCCTTCAGTTGCCTGTACGTTGCCAGGGGCCACGGTATCCCTTTCGGACTTTCCCGCAACCCCGGCAGGCCCTTCAGCTGCTGACATCTCTTTGAGGCGCGCGTGTAACACAACGCGCCGTCGACCCGGGCTTGGTCCTTATCGGACGACGAGCTACTTTTGTCCACCCTGGGAATCCAATCCGATCTCATGCTACATGAGCATGAGGTCGGATTCGATTATTATTAGATAATTATTCTGCCTTATCCTGCATGACAATGAGTAAGGGGAAATTCTAAAATCTCATTTAATATTATATAAATAGGTAATAAGATATAATATCTAAACGGTTAGTGATTACTAAACAGTATCTCATGAATATTATTTTTTTGCTCTGGCAGATTCAAGTGCTACTGCTGATCGTGACGTCCTAGGTCCAATCCTCGGGTCGGGCAAAGTGGTATTAAGTTTTTTCATTTGGAATTTCTTAATAATAGCCTAGAGTCTACCGTATTACCGGACTTAAACATAACTGGCAAAATGTGGTTCTTCTTCTTCTTCGTGTGGTTAGTAACTAACTTGGTGTCAGAGTCTTAAAGCCGCCCATGGGCCTCTGACTTGGCTTCACATGCCGTCGAGAAATATCTCTCAGGCATGCCGATTTCCTCACGATGTTTTCCTTCACCGTTTTTGAAGCAAGTGATAATTATACAATACGCACATGAATACGATAAGTCAGAGGTGCGTGCCTTGGGTTCAAACTCGAGACCTATACTTGGCAGTCAAAAAAAACAAAATATAAACCAAAGAAATGAATGAATGAACAAAAAGTTAAATTGTGGTTGTATAGGTACATTACTGCCTAGCTCTTTCCCCAAAGGGTAAGTCTACAGGCGTAATGTTATGTCAAAATAATGATGATGAAATAAAGCTGAAAAATCTAAATTACTTTAATATAAGCGAAAACCAATTGCTCCTTTATTATTTTTGGGGTGCAATCATAATAGTCACTACATTTTATAAAACAAAGTCTGTCTGTCTGAACACGATTAACTCAAAAACTACCGAACGGATTTTCAAACAGTTTTCACCAATGGACGGAGGAAGGTTTATGTGTATAATTCATTAAGGATTTGTGTAAATTGGCTGAAATATGAAGCTGACGGAAAAAATCATGCCGACTGGAAACTTTACTGGCGTGCGCCGCGTAAACCAATAGAGTTATATAAGGTCCCATTAAAATAGATAGACAAACTTTTAGAAATCATTCAGACCACCGAAATAAGGCCAATGATAAAAAAAAATTTAAGAAAAACGCATTAGATACTTACAAGAAAAATAAATCAGCTAACGAAAATACACTAAAAATGTTGGTTACCCAATGCCATTTATTATTTTAGGTCGAAATAAAATCACTTTAATCAGTGTTTTTTTGTTTGGATATCTTTGGTTAGACGTACTGAACGCTGTGTTAAAATTTATCCAACCATTTTAATGGGACCTTATATATGTAAACAATATGTAAGTATCTAGTACCTTAAGTATGTAAGTACCTACCTTTACTTTTTCAAATATTTGCAGGATTGGAAATAAAATACATTAGAAATACTCCAAGTAGGATGAACATCAGTTACATTTTAATCTATCCCATATGCTCGACGCAGGCTGATACGCTACACACACAGAAAACAAAAACACAAAACAGAAAAAAAATGTAGACATATATGCTCTGCTACCCACGCGAACGCGTAGATTGTCAGCATCATATAATTATGAGTACTGGTACTTAAGCCCTGATTAATCCAACTTGATGAGTGGCTTGTTTTTTCATCACGGCAATTTTCTCATACCTACCTAAAGAAAACTTAACATAACATCATGCCTTATTTCTCCGAAGGGTTGGGCAGAGGTGTACCTGTAGCAAGTACACCCACATTTCGCCAGTTATGTTTAAGTCCCATGTAATAGGGGGCGAGTCTATTGCCATCAAAACATGTCTTTGTAGAAAGATTTTTTACATTCTTAGGCCCATTTCTGTACAATAGACTAAATAGAAAACTTAGTATTTATAAACTAAATTACTGTAACTGTAAAAAAAATATAATTGGATATTTACTAACCATACATTATGAACAAACAGAAGATCTACTTGTTGTCTGCAAAGAAAATCGCTAACATGCTGTTTTACTTTGATTTAACTAATTTCAATTTAGTTTATACTATATACTCATTGTTAATTTATTACATTAAGTATTTATGCACTTCCTAGCCTGAAGCACAGGTTCAACCTAGTTCAGGCAAATAAGCAACTGTGCTCTATTTTAATTATTAAGTTGCTTATTGTAAATGTGCCCCTTTTTATAAATAAATGATTTATTATTATTATCTATCGGGCACAAATCCAGACTCCAGGCTGCTACTGAGAAATTCCAGATATTAAAACCCAATAACACTTCCGACCCAGGAATCGAACCCAGGACCTCATGCTCAGCAGTAGAGCTTGTGAGCACTGACACTAAACCAACGAAGTGGTAAATAAATGAAGTGTTACCACAAATGACGAAAGTTAATATTTTCCGGCACTCTTTTTAATGAGCCGCGCTACCAACCCTGCTGGGTGGTTCAAACACTAGTCCAACGAGGCAGGCAGACCTAAAGAAAACCAAGATAATAATTACCTATAATAAACAAGTGAGGGTAAGTCCTTTCAAGGTTCAATTAGGTAAATAATATGGTCGTCAAAATGTGGTTAATTATGTCGGCGGCCAAGCCTTTTTTATCGAACGCGTCATACTATTACACAAGAACAATACCGAGGAAAACTTTATACATTATGATATAATTTCGTAACATTTATCCTGGCTATTGTTTACTTACTTTTATGCTGTCAGAATAGTGAAAAGAATATTTAAAGGGACATGATAGGAAAAAAACATAACATAATATGTGTCATTTAGGAAAAACAAACACTTTTCTCGTTTAAAATTACATCATACACCTAAAGAAGGAACGGTTAAGGAAAAAAATATACCAAGAAATAATAATGTGCATGATGATAATGTACTAAGTAGGTACTTACTTCAAACTTTAAAATTAGGTAATGAATTTGGGCATGTTTTAAAACCGCGCTTTAAACTGAAGTCCCTTTCATTATTATAGCTGATTCTCGGTTTATTTGAGATTAATTTATTATATAAATGTTATTGTTCTGTATTATTTTCTCGAGAGGAGCTCGTGGCTAAGTAATAACAGCCGCACGGTTCAATCTATCAGGTTAAGCTACGCTTGCCGGGGTTGGTCCGTGGATGGGTGATCATCTTTATATACCGAGACTCCTCCGTGCCTCGGAAAGCACGGTAAGCCGTTGGTCCCAGCTGTCATTCGTGGATCTTTGGCAGTCGTTACGGGTCGTCAGAAGCCCGAAAGTCTGACAACCAGTCTTACCAAGGTGTAGCGTATTACCCAGTTACTGGGTTGTGAAGGTCAGATAAGCAGTCACTCCATTTAAAATACTGGTATTCGTAAGCCGTTGGTCCCGGCTATCATCCGTGATCCGTGTGGATCTTTGACAGTCGTTACGAGTCGTCAGAAACCCGAAAGTCTGACAAGCAGTCTTACCAAGGGGTATCGTATTACCCAGTTCAGTAACTGGGTAATACGATACCCGTTGTGGAGGTCAGATAGGCTGTCGCTCCATGTAAAATACTGGTATTCAGCTGCATCCAGTTAGACTGGAAGCCGATCCCAACATAATTGGGAAAAGGCCAGGCAGATTGCTTAACATTGAAGTCTGAACCGTTTCATTATTACAGATTCTCGGTTTATTTGAGATTCTATGTTATTTGTATTGTAATTAATAATGAAAATTGATATTCATATAATAACAAACAACGTTAAACATATAAAATCAATCATAACATATTAACTACAAACAAAACGAACATTTTCACGCACCGTGCTCAGGCGCACACATATGCGCGCGCGCAATTCACTTCCAGATGTTACGCAACAGGAAAGCGGGGGGGTGTGACCGGAAAGTGAAAGTTGGGTCGTTGACCTGCCTGCACCGAATGTCAATGCGAAGTTGAAAGGGGGAGGGAGGGGGAATTGGGTTACGTTACGAGTTTCTAATTTTCCGTTCATTGATGGTGGCGTTGGGTGTGACCAATGTGACTAGGAGTAATTTTTTTTTCTGGATTTGTAATTATATCTACCTACTTGATTACTGAGATTTGAAATTAGATTTTTTTTTGGGATCTAATATAAGGTGGAAAAGGTAAGTCGATCTTTGCAAAAGTAGGAACTAAACAGTAATCACACTTGATAATACTAAAATATTTATAATTTGTGAGAGTGAGTTGGTTTATTTGTTTGTTTGTTGGTTACGCTTTTACAATGAAATTTGGCATGTGAGTAGACCATGACCTGGAGAAGGACATAGGCTACTTTTCATCCTGGATCGCAGAAGAAGTCGCGGACAACAGCTAGAGATAATATTATAAAAAGAAAAGATTTGTATTTTGTGTATGTTTGTATTTTTGTTTGTAACAAATAAACTCGAAAACTACTGGACTGATTTAAAAAAATCTTTCACCAGTAGTATGCTATATTATCATCACTGAGTTACATAGGTTATAATTTATAAAGATATCACGCAGGCGAAGCTAATGGCGGAAGCTATAATAATACATTTAAAAAAATAACAGTAGTGGCAATATAACAGTCTATAATGTTCCCACTCCTACACAGGTCTCCTCTCTTCTAGAGGGAGAGGGCCGTAATCCACCACGCGGGTCCATTGCGGGTTGGTAGATGTCACATGTCTTCGAATTTTTGGTTCTAGGACATGCTCAATCAGAGATACCTAATGGGCCAAATTCGACCTATTGAGTACTGTAGTACTGCCGGGGTTGCGGGAAAGTCCGAAAGGGATACCATGGCAACGTACAGGCAACTGAAGCAACACGGGTGGGTTTTAGTCAGTAAGAGTCTGACACGCCCTTCCGCTCCGCCCAGAACGGGAGAAGTTATTTGATGATTACAAATGCAAAAAAAAAAAAAAAGGAGTAGCTTAGTATAGTTTATAAGTAGACATTTCTCAGCTTTTTTGTGACTTCTTTATGCACTAAAAAGTCTAAGTTTTACCTATAAGAAGTGAATCAAATCAAAGCTCTACAAAATTTTAATTACAAAAAGGACGATTACAGAATTTGATATTCTAAGAATAGACTGCTTTTGAAACTTAAACAAATAAATAATGATCCATCAATAATATAATAACTGGTGTATAAACCACTTTGTATGAAAATAGGGGGTCAGAAGCACAAAAGTCTGACAGCCTGTCTTACCAAGGGGTATTGTGTTGCCCAGTAACTGGGTTGTGGAGGTTAGATAGGCAGTCGCTCCGTGTAAAATACTGGTATTCAGCTGCATCCGCTTAGACTGGAAGTCGACCCCAACATAGTTGGGAAAAGGCTAGGCAGTTATGGGTTTGTATAAAAATAATGACTTTAAATACATGCATGATAATTATTATTATGGGCAAATCTGATTCATTTTTCAGGAAGAGTCCGTAGGGAAACCTGGACCCAATGATTTGGAATTGTCAACACGCAGGGAGCAAATGTGGTGATCTATGCACGTTCCTTTCTCTGTGGTTGAAGCCTTTGCTTTGTTAACAGTAAATAGACCGAAATGATCTAAACAAACACATTATCATACATTGAAGCACTTTATGTCGACGGTACAAGTTGAAAACAATAGAAATGTAACAATGAAAAAATGTGATTAAATATCGAAATCGTGGCTCTCCGGGACGTGTACCTGCGGGATCGGGGCCCTCAGGGACCAACCTGTTCAGCCCTCTCACCACCCACCCACCACTCGTCACCCTATTTCTACTTCCAATTATTCCTGTTAGCCAGAATTTACAATGACTTCCTCCAACATGAAAACTGCCAGGCATTGGAATAGACAATAGTCTCTCAAATGTACTCCCGTAGTATGTGTAGGTTTTTTTTTTTTTTTTGTATTCCCCTATTGGGATTTATTTAAGTCCGTAGATGTGTCTGTGGCATCACAGTGGGCCCTATCAGAATACCAGCGCGGTGGTATTTATTATCGCCGTATTACGCTGAGATAGGGGCCTTTTTGGCCTCGCACAGGTCGTTATTATTTTGTTAGTTTTTTTATACTTAAGCTCCCTTTTTATTTTATTTTTTATATAATTTTGTTTTTATTTTTATTTTTTACTGTTTGTATTTCCTGTGCGTGTCCCAAATAAAATATTTTTCTTTCTTTCTTTCTTTCTTTCTAGGTATGTGGTGAAATTTAATTGAATTACCTTCTCAGTAAACTCAGGACGTCCGTCCTCATAAATAAATACAAAGGAATCAAATGTTTTCGTTCAACTTGACATTGAAACCAAACCATCTATCTCCGGTAGTTATAACTGCCAGCTAAACGTTTCTAAACGAGGTGACCGCAATTTGATGCCGGCGAAATGAGAAAGCGACCTCGAATGCATGTCTATGTTGCTAGCTGCATAACGGTACACTTCGGTGGCCAGGGCTGCTACTAGACTTGGATTTCTGATCCGGGAGTGGTTAAAGGGAAATAGTAATAATCCATTTATTTGTGAGAATATAGTTACAGAGATGTTACATCGTTGTTAAGTACATAACATTCTGCAGTTTCCGCGTATAAATAAATTGTCAGGGTTTTCGTTTGTTTATTAGATCACACATTGAATTAAATAAATGAGGATAACATTCGAATTGCAATATGTCAGGATCTAATGGATCTACATAAATAAGTATACTTGTGGATAGTTTTGGGGTGACACAATTTATATCGCCATTAACAAGAAGATGCCTGAATTTGACTTCTTTAAATGTTTGTTCGGTCGTGATGAATTTGGGATTAAAACTGCCATTGAACCAGCAATGAAACCTCTCACAAAATCCGGAAAATCACTTTCCTGCTTTCCTTTTAAACAAAACCTGGTAGTATCATCGATGCTACCCAAACACGCTGTGAGTGCAGAGTGTGCTCCACAGCCCATGGCGTTCCTTCTTTCCTGCCTGTCATGCACAACCACGTCCTTCAGCATTCAATGAAGTCGTTCACGTCGCCATATTATAATACCAATTATAGACCTATTGGCCTGTTTTTTGACGAATAAAGAGCGGTAAATTTCGTTGTTATTGAAAGGTTAATAAAACTCAGAATCCACTGTATGCTGGCAGTGCAGGACCGGTCATAGTTGCTATGTCCAGCAGTGGACGACTTCGGCTGATGACGTTAAGCAAATATAAATAAATCCGATAAACCAGAAAAATCTGGGTTCTTTTACCAGGTCGGGCAAAGTGTCGTTAGATTTTTCCATCTGTAATTTCTCAGTAGCAGCTCAGAGTCTGGATTTGTGCTCGGATAATGGCAATAATCTGGACACCTATGCATAGGATTTAAACATAACTGGCGAAATGTGAGTGTACTATAGGTATACCTCTGCCTAGGCCTTCAGGGAATATAGGCGTGATATTATGTGCAAATAAATCCGGGTTGCTCTCGTCAGTGACAGCCCTAAGATTGTGTTGTATGATATTATGTAGGTACGTATGTAGTTAGATTGCAGGCGCATTTCTCCTCGCGAGGTCATCAGTTATTAGCTGTCTGCGCTGTCACTGATCGGGCACAGTTTTATATATGTACCAGGAACCTATGTACCTATACCACTAACACAGTGCATCCTATACTATTAAACGAGCAATATTTGTAACAAGGAGGAGCTTGTGGCTAAGTAATAACAGCCGCACAGGACGATCCATCAGGTTAAGCTACGCTTGCCGGGTTTGGTCCGTGTGACCATCTTAACATACCGAGACTCCTTCGTGCCTCGGAAAGCACGTTAAGCCGTTAGTCCCGGCTGTCATTCGCGGATCTTTGACAGTTGTTACGGGTCGTCAGAAGCGCTAAAGTCTGACAACCAATCTTACCGTAAATTACTGATATTCAGCTGCATCCGGTTAGACTGGAAGCTGATCCCTACATAGTTGGGAAAAGGCTAGGCAGATTGATTGATATATTTGTAATGACGTTCTCGAAAACGGCTCTATCGATTTCTACAATATAAGGGTTTACGGGGACGAAAAATCGATCTAGCGAGGTGTCATATCTGGGAAAATTCGTTTTCTCCGTATTTTCACTCGAGCAGAGCTCGGTCGCCCAAAGTTTAGAACAAGATGGCTACCTTAGAATGTCATTACCATGGAATTAGTAAGTACCTACTATCATGGCAGCATGGAATTAGCATGTACTATACATGGAATTAGTATGAACTATCCTATACTATTAAATGAGCATTCTCTATTTTCACAAGAGCAGAGCTCGGTCGACCAGGTACTATATTATTAACAGTAGTTCGACATTCATACTTTTTTTTAAATGGTTAACTTTGGGTTCACTAATGTTTCACCAAAACACCACTCGCTCGCTCGGCTCGTGAGTCGAGAGAAGGTCGCAGTCCTAACCGAACCTAATCTAACCTTATCTCTTTTTGCGAGTACAACTATTTAACCTTCTTTTTTTTTACGGGTTGAAATCCTCATGGATGTTCTCCGCCCTGGGGAGGGCGGAGGGGTTTGTCAGACTCTTACTGACTAAAACCACCCGGTGCTCCGTCTCACACTTGCACCGGGGATCACGGGATCTAATGCGACTTCCACGCTCCCGCGCGCAGAGGCGGGCCACCTCGAGTTAGGGGAGAGTGAGGTGTTAAACTCCCCCCTTACGTCATTGAGAGGCGCGCGTGGAACGCTACGCGCCACCATCTCGGGTCCTAAGGAGTAGGGGGTTGTGGGTTTCCCCAGATCCGTCGCCCCTGGACCCATTTAGGGGGGCTGGAAGAGGGCCTTATCCGCCCTCCGTCGACGCCCGGTGCGTCTGCTGCGGATCGGGTTAGCGGAAGCAATCTCCCGCTCCCTTTCCGCAGCCTCCTTCTGCGAAATGACTATTTCACAGAAGGATACCACCGCGTCCCAGGACTCCTCGCTGCCGACCATCGAGTCGACAACGGCCGGCAGCGACAGGTCACTGCCGACTCCTGAGATGAGGGCACGGCGCGGCTCCTCCCAAGCAGCACACTCTGCCAGCGTGTGCCAAGTCGTGTCCTCCCGACAGTCGACGCAGTGGTGACACCGAGCGTCTGGCTCCCTGTTTATGCGACACAGGTACTTCCCGAAGCACAACTATTTAACCTTACCTAATCTAATCTAGTTCAGTTCCGGGTAGTCTACATTTTTTTTTGGTGATGATTTTTTATTTTTTTTTTTTGTTGGGGCGGCTGCTGCCGGTTCAGACTGTCGGTTCAGAAAACCTCAAACGGCGCAAATATAACAACCTTATCGGTAGCTATATTTTCGAGCCGTTTGGGGTTGAAACACTAGGGCCGTGGTCCGAGTGCTCATCGAGTATTTCAGGACATCGCCAAGCGGTTGGTCGAATCTTCACGTGACCACAGGGCTGGCCAAGTTTTAGGTCAAAGAATCAGCATTACCATCCAACGTGGCAATGTTGCCAGCCTTTTGGGCACTTTTCCCACTGACAGCGATGCGGACGAATTTTTTTATGCCCAATGAGTTTTTTCCTTTATATATATATATATTTACTTTTTTTGCCTCTGTATACTTGTACATAATTCAAATATATTAGTGTTATATATTATATTTAAGATGATAAATGAAATAAACAAAGGCATTCAAACCCCATATTTGTAAAATAAATTTCGGAGAAATGACACCTTGAAAAATACTTGGTCTTTAGGATTTGCTCCTTGTTGATTAACTAAACTTAAGTAAATCCGCGTTGTAGTGAAATAAGATCCGGGCGGTGTCATTCCTATTTGTATAGGCATGCATAGTTGCATAGCACGTGCATTTCTCTTTGCCAGGTCATCATTCGTTGCATATCCGTCTATGTATGCAGTCTGTTCGGTCATTCCATGGGGCTGCTTGCCTTATAATAGCATAATAAAGACGACATACCGGTTCCAGTCTCTATTTCAAATGATCTTCATCAAATCACAATAAAATGTACATTCACGGAATTTAATTGCTCATCAAATTAACACATTACGTCAAATTGCTGCGTTATAAACATTTCCAGTTACAACTGTTAAAAATGACAGTTGTGACAATTTGTGCCCAATGGTGGCAATAGGCTCGCCCCCTATTACATGGGCCTTAAACATAACTGGCGAAATGTGGGTGTACTATAGGTACGCCTCTGCCTAACCTGCCTAACCGAATGTTATGTATGTTATAAAAGATCTTTAATACAAATGTATCCACAAATTTTACTTATATACTTCATGCATGCAAAAAATACCTTATTATTACTTAAATTATTAAAAGCTTATTACAAGTGAAATGATTTGATAAAAAAATACTTTAACTAACTACAGATATTGTACATAATTTTAATGCAAGACGTGTGTTAGGCCTTTAGTGTGGGATGCAACGTGTGTCGATACTCTTGCGCCATCCCATCTTCCTGGCTCAGCGTGCTGTGCTGGCGCTGCCGCTGCAGCTGCAGAAAACCTCAAGCGGCGAAAGTATAATAACCTAATAGGTAACTATACTTTCGAGCCGTTTGGGGTTGAAACCCTAGGGCCGTGGGGTCCGAGTGCTTTTGGTTTGTTCAATGAAATCTCAAAACGATTGGTTGACACTTCCCGTGACCCAAGGGCTGGCTTTTCCCTTGGCCAGAGGCTAAGCATTGCCATACCACGTGGCAATACGGTCAGTCTCTTGGGTACACTACCAGTCGACAGTGATGCGGATGAATTTTTCGACGCTATATTTTAGTTTGTATATATGTTGTTTAATTTTAAGAATTTTCTGTTTATGGTTTATTAATTTAGTTGTTGAATAAAAAAGTTTGTCACGATAAAAAAAAAAAAATGCAAGTTAGATCATGTGCATCAGATATAACTTTTACCTTAGGATAATTTAACTAAGTATTTCAACTATCAGGTGTTTCAGAACATTATAATCAAATAAAGAGAGAAAGAGAAATATTTTATTTGAGACAAGCACAAGAAATACAAACAGTAATAAAAAATAAAATAAAAAAGGAGAATTTTAAAACTAACAAAATAATAACGACCTGTGCGAGGCCAAAAAGGCCTCCTATCTCAGCATAATCCTGCGATAAATCAAATCTGCCTGCCTTTTCCCAACTATATTGGGGTCGGCTTCCAGTTTAACCAGATGCAGCTGAATACCAGTATTTTATATGGAGCGACTGCCTATCTGACCTCCACAACCCAGTAACTGGATAATACGATACCCGTTGATAAGACTGGTTGTCAGACTTTCTGGGTTCAATCAATCTGCCTAGCCTTTTCCCAACTATGTAGGGATCAGCTTCCAGTCTAACCGGATGCAGCTGAATATCAGTAATTTACGGTAAGATTGGTTGTCAGACTTTAGCGCTTCTGACGACCCGTAACGACTGTCAAAGATCCACGAATGACAGCCGGGACCAAAGGATTAACGTGCTTTCCGAAGCCCGGAGGAGTCTCGGAATGTAAAGATGGTCACCCATCCACAGACCAACTCCGGCAAACGTAGTTTAACCTGACGGATCGACCCGTGCGGCAGTTATTACTTAGCCACGAGCTCCTCTCAGCATAATCCAGCTTAATACCGCAGCGCTGGTATTCTGATAGGGCCCGCAATTATGTCCAGGACTTCCACGATGTTCCCTCACCGCTGTCAATAATATCATTCTTTTCACAATCATGTCTTTGGCGGTGCCAATTTTGTTTAAATATCTCTTGGGTCTTGGGTCGATTGTACAAAAAATCATACCATTTTTCAAATTAATAAAAATAAAAATAAACTTTCAAAACAACCTGATAATCTTTAATTCATCCACATTAATCCTCGCTTGTGGATTTACTAGAACACTGAATATTAATAATCAATTAAACTGAACAAATGGTTGAATAAATCACTGATATTACAATTATCATTGTATTATCCAGTGACAGATGGCAGTATTAGTTATGAAAATGTCTGTCGTAATGTGGTGGCATTGAGCCGTGTCGAGGAAAGTGTGGTGTGGAGGAAAAGTGGTGAAAAGTTAGAATACTTCCCGCGCTTGCATTCTCACGAGTAAACATGCGTGTGCGCATCGAAAGATGTCGGATGGTAGGATGCTATGGTTTTTGTGACTGCAGTGGAAAAATGAGAATAGATTGTCACAAAATTTTTGGTTGTAAATAATTTGTAAGAAAATAAAAATTGCTACGTTAAAAAAAAAAGACATACAAACACAATTATCCAAGTATATTGGCTTCTCAAAATACAAAATAATTTACAATTCCTGAACCTGTATTAAGTTAATAAAAATAAAACCATGAGCACTATCTTAAGTGTTAAACCCACTGTTCAGTTGCGAAAACAAAGGACGGTGAGGTTTATTGCATTCTGAGTAGGGTCTCTTCTCTCCTGTTTTGGAAATATAATTAATCAAACGTTCCCTGGGGTTCCATATGTTCAGTAAAGGTCCAAACGTTGAAACAAATAGTTTTGACAGCTGCGCGCACAAATTGCATTTACGGCGCTTGAGTTGCCGACGGAACGAAATGTTGCCATTTTAAATATTATATCATTTATTTATTTTATTTTTATTTTTTTTTATTTCACTATATGCTGCACCGGTTGACGTCATCACGTCAACGCCGGCTGTCGCTGAAAACCAGCACTGGTGCTGTCTCGCATAGGGTCACAGCATTATGCTGAGCGATGGCCGTTTTGCGTGGATGTGACGCATATTTTCCCCCAATTTGTTATTCTCGTGTTTTTTTTTTTCTATGCACCATATTTACCGCAAATAAACGTATTTTCTTTCTTTCATTCAAGTTATCACCAAAAGGTCGACTTGAACTTTAAAGGTGTTGCGAAAAAATACCCTTATTTTAAGTAACATAAAGCTAGCAGCAATATCGCTCATCGCTGTCACTACGCCACAGTCCCACCCATATTAACATCAGTAAATCTTTATGAATTCCACACAATTCTCACAACCTTATCTCCCTAACTTTAAAGTCCAAAATCGCATGATTCCAAATAACGGTACTACTTTGAATGATGATCAGCTATCACGCTAGAATGACGTGACTTACTGTTCCGATTTTAAATGGGTTTATAGTTTATTTAACGGTTTAACGAATAGTTTAGTTAATTTCTGTAATCGGTTTACGGTTGAGTTGGTATTTGTGACATTTCGTTGCTCATGACTTATGACTCCATTGTTGATAATAGTTGTGTTACCGTTATTTTGGCCAATCATGTAGTATCCATATAATAATAAACATGAACATTTTGAACGGTTATTGTTATGGTGTGGTAAGAACTAGGAATTTTCGGTCCAATTGAAGCTTACATCCGTCAAGAAACAGCTGTGTTTGTGTTAATTTCCCCATTTCACCAATAGGTACAGACGCCAGCAGGTCAACCTACCCGAAACTGTCAAGTTTTCCCAATCAACTTTGAACCTTATGCGTTAGTGATAAAGTTGAAAATTTATTAAAGAAATTTGACCGATTGTAGTAGGTTGATGTGCTGGCGTCGGTACCTACAACAAAATGTCATAGAATATTGAATTACATCACAGGTGGTCTGCCAAATAACAACAAAATGCTTTACATTAGTACATTCATATTTTTGCAAAGATATAGTAGCATGGAGAGCAGTGGAGGCCCAGTGGTAACGGCCCCAACTTGCGATTTGTAGGTCATGGGTTCGAACCCAGGCAGGCGCTTTAATTTATGTAAATAACTTCATCATTACTGCTATCAAAACGGTGAAGGAAACATTATGAGGAAACCGGCATGTCCTAGAACTAAAAATTCGAAGACATGATATATCTACCATTTCTACCAACCTGCACTGGGCCCGCGTGGTAGATTACAGCCCACTCCCTGAGTCCCAGCAGTGGGGACATTAGGTATAATCTGGTTATGCTATGATCCCTATGACCATTTCATGTTGCAATTTTCATGGCGCCAGCATTTTCTCGGCTAGAGCATCAGCATTGCCATCCGCTTTCAGAAACTAAGTGCATATCCTACATACGAGTATACTAAAATGGGGTTCATAAAATTTATGAAAGAGTCCAACGAGACGGTAGGTACTATAGTGTCTTCCTTCTTAGTTCCAGTTCTTCCGTCACTTTATATAAACTTAGTTTATTGAGCTGCCTAATAATCAATAATAAGTAGGTACTTAAATGAACCAGCTGGTAGTGAGTATAGTGATATAATCAACTGAAATACAGAATCAACGGGATTCTACAATACCTACCTATTGTAAGTTTCATGAAACACATAAGATCTTATATCTAATTAATTAATAAAAATAGCAAAATTATATACAATCTTAACTAAAACTATTGAAAGACTAAAATATAGCGTCGAAAAATTCATCCGCATCGCTGTCGACTGGTAATGTACCCAAGAGACTGGCCGCATTGCCACGTTGTATGGCAATGCTTAGCCTCTGCCCAAGGTAAAAACCAGCCCTTGGGTCACGGGAAGTGTCAAATAGCCGTTTTGATATTTCATTGAAGAGGCCGTGAGCACTAGGATCCCACGGACCGAGGGTTTCAACCCCAAACGGCTCGAAAATATAATTACCTGTAAGGTTATTATACTAACGCCGCTTGAGGTTTTCTGCAGCCGCAGCGGCAGCACCAGCACAGCACGCCGAGCCAGGAAGATGGGATGGCGCAAGAGTGTCGACACAGGTTGCATCCCACTCTAAAGGCCTACCCACCTTCCATGGAGATAAAGACATACCGTCCGGTCTCTTGCCATCGTCGCGTGCCAAGCCATTGGGTTCTAATATAGCTGGAACGCCGGCGGGTATATCACCACAGGATGAAAACTATTAAAAACCACCAAAACACGATTTAAACGTGATATTTCCTTTCAAGATTCACAAAACACGTCAATCTTCTCAGACAAAATGTTAATATTTTTTACAGAGGAAAACCACAAGCACTGTGCCAATTATTAATAATTTGGGTATGTATCAAAGATCGAATTAATAAAGAAGGAATTCTACGAACTTATTTTTTACTAGCTGTGCCCGCGACTTCGTTCGCGTGGTTGTCGAGAACAAAACAACGTCGTTTAGATAATAATAATAATATAATCATCTCTCACACTCCTGGTCGACTAAAACAACTGCAACTTCATCTGCGACGGGTGCGTTGTGTCTTCCACGGTGTTCACCCACAGGACGTCTATCGGCACTTATAACAATTTTGAAATCATTGCTGCCTTGTGGAATTGACTCCAATGCAGCTTTGAATTCACGAACGTACTGGTTAACGTGATGCAGCAATTCTTGAAGTTGACCCAAAAGCTCAGCATTGAGCTGGGGAAAATTGTGATTTCTAACATTGAGCTGTTGCGTGTAATCGGATACAAAATAAATTTGGAGAAATTTGGGTTCATTTTCTGGCAGCAAAGATCCAATAAGGTGATAAACTTGACCTTGTACTTTGAAGGTTGGCATGAACGGTCCTTCCGTTATTTGTTTTGCCCCAAAGGAAGTCATTTGGAAAGCACTGTTATATAAACGAATATTATCCAAAAAATGTTTCGACTGGGGATGATCGCCATTCAGGAGACTTTTAAGTAAGTGTGGTGGATCTTGGAAATTTGGAAGAACAATTTTTGCATTTGAGCAGCACATTCCGTCTGTCTCTTTCCTCCATTTCAAAGCATGACAAAAATTACAAATTTCTCTCATGTCACCCACGGAAGTAAAGCCAGCATAATTAATTCTAGACGAATATGTGAACCCTGATTTTTCCCTATTGTCCCAAGGTAATAAAATATTTGCATCGTCATTTTCCATGGACTCATCAGCTCCGCTATTTGTTTCTCTATTCATATGGTATCGAGCTCGTTCTATTTCTAGGCGAGATTGACGTTGTTCTGCTGTTTCTGCTCGTCTTAGTTCATCTATTCTTTCCCTTTCAGATGCAAGATAACTTTCATTGTTTCTTTGTACACCTACATAGTTATGTCTAGCTATTTGTAATCGTTCTTCTCTTTGGGAGAGAGATTCAGACTCGCGCGAGAGAGCGTGTCGCTCTCGGTCAGATGACAGACGTGCTTGGCGTTCCTCGATACTCTCTTGAGAACGCAAAGTCGCGGTCCGAGTTCTTTGCGAACTTAAGCGCGACTCCCTTTCTGTGAAAGTCTCTGACTCGCGTGAGAGAGACTGGCGCTCCCGATCAGCAGACAGCCGAACTTCGCGTTCCTGGATACTCTCTTGAGAACGCAAAGTCGCGGTCCGAGTTCTTTGCGAACTTAAGCGCGACTCCTTTCTGTGAATGTCTCTGACTCACGTGAGAGAGAGTGGCGCTCCCGATCAGCAGACAGCCGGACTTCGCGTTCCTGGATACTCTCTTGAGACCGCAAAGTCGCGGTCCGTGTTCTTTTGTGAACTTAAACGTGAACGTTTCCGATTCACGTGAAAGAGCGATGTGCTCTCGGTTAGCAGATAACCGTGCTTCACGATCTTCTTCCGATTCCTGAGACCTACAAAGTCTCATCCTTTTCGCATTTCGGTTCGGCTACGCAGCGAAAGGTTAGTTTTTTTTCTTTGAGACATTTTCAAGGAAAATTAAAGCAATAAACAAAACCAACAACACTTATGACTGAATAGCCTACAAACTTAAAAGAACGGTGCGTCGAACAGTCTAGTGTGACAACGTTTCGTCTGTTCGTGGTCGTGACTCAACGAATTGGCAACACTAACTTACAGCTTACTGTATAACGATTGGCACTATTGGATTCAAAATTTCAAACTACGAAGTAAATAAAATACAATCTTTACTTCGTACTTCAAACCAATGACCAAAGTTGACCAAACAAAACCAATAAGCCAATACTTTTTTTTCGACCAATTTAGAAAATCGATAAACCATAACCAAGCAACCAAAGAACTTTTACGACACACGCAAGAACTTTTAAGACATCTAACGAAACCCAGTTTGCGTATCGAGATGTCGCGACGCCCCCGCAAGGGGGCGTGGCGAGCGGGGTCGGAGCATCGCCCCTCGCCCGCGGATGCGTCACAGTGACCCGTGACTACGGACCCTTCATCGGGTCGGCCTAAAAACGGCCTACGGCATGTGATACAGCAAGCTGTATCTGTGTGAATGGTTGCAATGAATATTTCTGTAGGCGCGCCGCGACGCTATTTCCTATAGCGTCGCTTTCTTCACGGCATCTCGGCGGTCAGTCCCCGCCAGGTGAGACCCCCAGTTGCCTGGGGGAGGCCCGACGAAGACGACCAGCGACAGAGATGCCGACTCGACGCCCTACAGGTAAATATGTAGTTTACCCTCTCCCCGCTCACAGATCTAGCCGTTTACGGATTGAGGGATCAACAGTCGTGTATGTGGGAGCGGTTTGTATTGTAGTGTTACGCCGCTCGGTGTCTACGTGCGTCGCGGCCCGCGTCGCGCCTGCACGTGTTGTGTATAGGTGCATGTATAGTTAGGTTGTCTGTATTTAGTTGCGTGACATGCCTATATTAACTTAGAACACGCCACGCAACAGATGTATGTGTACATCTGTAGAGTCTTATTATATCGAGTGAGCTGCGTGTAACCTGGATGCGGCTCACTCGAGGCGTCAATCCGGTGGATGGGGTCAATCGTCCGCTACCAGGTCGCGGGGCAGGGGTCTCGCGTCGGGCGGGCGCGCGTGCAATGGCGCTATCTGCCTGACATGGGGCCAGGCAGAGGCGTCGGCACGCGCGAACATCGCCTTCGCGAGTCGCCCCACAAACTCGTCCAGGCTCTCAATCCCGAGATCCCGGTGGAGTACATCGTTCCTCACGAAGTGAGGAGCATCGACTATTGTCCGCAACGCAAGGTTTTGTTGCGCGCGGAGCGTCTTGCGGCTCGACTCCTTCGTGAGGGCGAACCACGCTGGGGCGGCGTACGTCAAGATTGGGCGCACGTACATCTTGTACACGCCCAACTTGACGCGCGCCGGGATGCGGGATGAGAGCACAGGTTTAAGGAGGTTGCGGGCGACCCTACCCTGCGCGGCGACCTTGCGGACATGTGGCCCCATCGTGAGGCGGCGGTCGATGGTCACACCCAGGTACTTGACCCGGGGCGTCCAATCGACGGCGGCCCCTTGCAGTTTCAAAGGTGGCGGGAGAGGCGCTGATCCGGTGACCATCGCCTGCGTCTTACCCACGTTCACCGACAGCCGCCACTTCGACAACCAGTCGGGAAGGAGGTCGAGGGCGCGCTGCATTTTGACCGCCGCGTGCTTCGCATTTAGCGAAGTGGTGATGTACGCGGCGTCGTCAGCATACAGCGCGAGCGTCGCCTCTGGAGTGGTGGGGATGTCGTCGGTGTAACGCGAGTAACACGCTGGCGACACGCAGCTGCCCTGCGGCACACCTGCCAGCACTGGGCGGGCACCGGATGTCGCCCCGTCGACCACCACCTTGAAAATCCTGTTGGACAGAAAAGAAGAGACCACCCTTACAACGCGACGGGGCGCGTCGGACGTGGCCAACTTGTAGATCAGGCCGTCGTGCCATACACGGTCGAAGGCCTTCTCCATGTCAAGGAATACTGCCACCGAGCATTCCTTCTTATTCAACGCTGTCGTTAGTAGGTGCAGTACCCTTGACAGCTGAAGCGTCGTGCTATGTTCCGCCCTAAAGCCAAATTGCTCTGGGCGCGGGACGATATGTTTTTCCAGGTGTCGCAGCAGGAGTGCTTCGAACACCTTGGAGACCGTCGGCAGAAGTGTGATCGGCCGATAGCTCTCCGGCTTCAGGACATTCTTCCCCGCCTTGGGCAGCATTATGACGCGCCCCTCCTTCCACGAGGTGGGAAAGGTCCCCGTGCGCAGTATCGCCGTGAACAGGCGCGCCAGCGCTGCCACCGTACGGAACGGCAGGCGGCGCAGCACTGCGTTGGAGATACCGTCGGCACCGGGGGCCTTCCTAGGCTTCGTCCTTAGGATGGCGCGTCTAACTGCGCCAGGCGAGAAGAAAATAGGGTCCTCCTCGGGAGCTATCGGCGTTGCGAAGTAGTCTCCTAGGTGTTTCTCGACTGCTGCGACATGCTCTACGTCGGTGGTCGAGTTAGGGCGGAACTGACGCTCCAGGTGTTCGGCGAAGACCTCCGCCCGGTCCTCCGCTACATACTTAAGCGCCCCGTCACTGTTGAGTAGAGGGCGCACCGGGGCTGGGGTATTCGTCAGCTGGCTGCACAGTCGGTGGACAGACGGCCAACTGTCTGTTGTGGCGTCTATTCGTTCCTCCCAGCCCGCGGCGGTGTGGGCCGCTAACTCGGCCTTTACCTTCTCCGCGAGACGGTTCAACTGCGTCTTCATAGTAGGGCATCTTGTCTGCTGCCACTGCTTGCGTAGGCGCCTCTTCACGGCGATCATGGCACTGATGTGCGCCGGCAAGGGCGGCATAGGCCCTCTCCCTTGCGGCTGCACAGTCGTCGCCGCTTCTAGGGCGCTCTGAATGCAAGCAGTGACGTCATCCGCCGCTCGCTCTACGTCCGCGGAGGAAACAATAGGCCGAGTAGGCGTGGTGGTCTCTATCTTTTCTGTAAACAGCGTCCAGTCTGTTGATCGACGTGGCGCTATTGGTCTCAGACGGGTCGGCTGTCCCGATAGGACGACGAGCACAGGTTGGTGGTCCGACTGCAACTCGTCGTCTATCACGTGCTGCGTGATCTGGCTGCACAGCCCTCTGTGTACTGCGATGTCCAATACGTCGGGCATGTAGTGGGCTGCATCTGGGTAGTGGGTTGGCGTTTCCGGCCCGGACACCGCATACCCACAGGCTTCCGAGTCAGCGAAGAGCCGTCTCCCCTGTGTGTTTGTCAGCATCGAATTCCACGCCGGGTGCTTGCAATTTAAGTCGCCGGCAAGGATGGTCGCATGGGTCGACGCAGCTAATAGCGCCCGCAGCTCTACCAGATTTAGGTGTGCAGCGGGCGGCTTGTAGCATGCGTAGACGTTGATGTCCTCGCCGGCAACGTGTAGCTGCACCCCCAGCGCGTAAAACGTGCTGAGTGACGGCAAGGGGAGCTCTTGATGGACGACTCTCCGCTTCACGAGTACCGCCAGACCACGGTATCGGACTTGTAGAGCCGACCTCTCATCCTTCCGGTAAACGTGGTAACCCGGGAACCTGACCCTATCCTCAGGTCCCAGGTGTGTTTCACTGATTAGCGCCACGTCGATATTCTGATCCCGAAGGAGATGGCGGAGGGGGGCGACCTTGTCCCTAAGGCCGCGGGCGTTCCAATGTATAATCCTCAACGGTCTAGCCATCACAGAGTGACAGCAATGTGGCCAGACCGTCGAGGATGATCGCTTCTATATCTCGGCCCTGCCTTATAGCTCTTATGAGGTCCATAAGGAGCTTTATTGCGCAGGTTGTAAACTCTTTGCTGGATGTATGTGACGTCTGCACGGTGTTTTCGCCGCTAATTGACGCGATGGTAGCGCCACCACTCGTCGCCGCAGGGAAGCTTCCCTGCGTCGTGATTGGCCGCTGTGCCGTCGTAGCTTTGACCGCGGCGGTGGCGGCGCCACGCGGTTTTCTAGTGAACCCACTAGTTTCTCGGCTCTGCCGCTGCGCCATGTTGGCGCCACTAGTGGGTTCGTTCGTCAGTTTGCTCTCAAGCTCCCTCGGTGCAACCTGCGCAATTGATAAGGCAGGGGCGGCCGAAGGGGGGTCCTTTTGCGTTTCGGGGGGGGGGGGCTTCTTCCCTTTCCCTCCCCGCTTCTTTTTCCTCCGCCTGGAGGAGGAGGCCTGGGTCCTTTCTGTGGGCTCGTTGGCTGCCGCCATCAGCGTCATGCCTTCTGCCTCTACAGTGGCCGTCTCGGTTGTCAACGGCCTGGCCGCTTGTGCCCGGCTTGTGGCCGTGATGGCGACAGTCCCCGCTCGCTTGTTACGAACTTCCCGTTCGAACACGGGGCACTTTATGTTGCTGGCGGGATGCGGGCCACCGCAGTTGACGCAGGTGGCCGGCTCTTCCCGCGGGCGCGGGCAGTCGCGTGCCGCGTGTTCACCACCGCATCGCACACAAGCGAGCGGACGGTGGCACTGGTGCGAGCTATGCCTGAAACGCTGGCACCGGTGGCACTGTGCGGGCCCACGTTTGCCCTTCCAGGCCTCTATTTTGACACCCCGCATATACATAAATACGGTGGTGCCATATATGTTCCGGACATCGGGGGTCTTCTTTAAAATAGCGTGGAACACGCAGCCGGGTCTTCCTTGTGCGCCCTTGATATGACGCACGTACTCCGGCTGGTATCCCATCGTCCGGAGTTCCTCCTCTATCTCCTTCGGGTCCGTGTCCGCCGGCAGGCCCCGAATGGCGATTTTCAAGCTCTTGTCCGCTGGTAGCGAGTACGCGAACCAACTGACGCCGCTGTCCTTTTCCAGGCCCGTCAGGTACCGCTGGACCAGCCTGTACTCTTCCTCGGTCTCCGGGGTGAACCTCACCCCGGTCCCGTAAGGACGAGCACTAGGAGGCCGGCCCAGTTTCCCACTGATGGCCCGGAAATGCATGGCCCAGTTGGGCAGCGTCTCAACGACCAGCGGGGGAAAACGAAGTTTCTTCTTGCCCGGCTTCTGCTTCGTCGACGTCGACGGTGCAGTGCCGGGCGTGGCGGCAGGGGGGGGGGCGGCGGAAGATGTATTGGGCACCGGGGGCAAGTTAAAGGTACTCACCCCGGTGGCTCTCGGTGGGGTCGGCGACTGCGGCGGTGTAGTATGGCGGACCGCGTCAGAGTAGGTAGGCGACGCTTGCGTGCCTCGACCCCGCGGCGCGCTTTCGCGCTGTGGCCGCGGCGGGTCAAGGCAATAGCGTTTCGCCTCCTCCGACACGGTCTCGCCGGAGCTCCTTCTGCGTCGCTGGGGGCGGGCCTCGAGTTCAAACTCGAAGTTGAACCCCAGCGACGGTGTTGGTGACGCCGGCGACATTAGCTCGGCGACTGGCGGTCGTCCGCCTGCGGTGGGCCGCGAATCGGATCGTGGGGTCATATCCGGGGACATGTCCCCACGACCGGACGCGGCCGAGCCCACTGAAGCCAGCGACATGCTCGATCCCATACGCGATGAGCATGCCGACAGCATTGCGGGCGAGTCGCAAGCGGACGTACGGGGAGGCGCCGGCGAAGCGGGCGCCTGCGTCTTGAATGTTGCCGGCCTAGTGTATGGGCCGGCACTTGCTGGCCGCTCCTGCTCCGCCATCACCGGACCCGCCAGCGAGCGGCGGGGGCCGGGAGCAGCGGTGCGTGAAGCTGGCACAGCACGGGTCGTCTTCGGTATCGCGCCGGTAGACGGCGCTGGCGGCGAGGCGAACCGAGGCGGCGGAGCGGCGGTGCGCGCGGGGGGCGCGCGGTCCCGTGTAGTCGCTACAGGGGTACGCGGGGGTGGGAGCGCGGGGTAGGCTGCGCGGGGCGCGGCGGAGCGCACGGCGGGTGCGGCAAGCGCTACGGGCGCGGTCGTACGCGCGGGAGGCACGGGTGCCCGCGCATGCGGTGCGCGGCTCGGGTTGTCGACCGGCCCCGGGGCCTGGATGGGTACCGGGCGGAACGCGGCGGGGCGGACGGGTACTGCGTGCGGCCGACCCGACGACGACGTGGGCGCAACGCGCGCAGGCGCCGATGACGTCGGTGGGCCGGGGGGCACAGCGGCTCTCGTCCCCCCCCCAGCATCCCCCTCCGGTCGCTTCTTCCCCTTCGTCTTCGTTGAGGTGGTGGTGGTGGTCTTCTTGAGGCCGGCCGGTGGTGCACCGAGCGCCGCGTCGCCAATATTTGGCAACGACAGCGCCCGATCCATCACCGGGCGGTCCTCCTGAGACCCGGCATCGTGGCCCAATGAGCCACGCGTGCCGGGCTTCGGCATTTTAAAATTTGCGTGGCCTCCGCGACCGCGACGGTGATGACTCACCGGGCAGCACGGGGCGGCTCCCTCTGGGCTGCACAGGTACCCGACGGTGTCCTGTACAGCACAGAGTGAGTCGACAATTAAAGCGGTCCGCGCGGATTGACGCGATAGCGGCACAAAAAGTCGATACTTCGGGAGCACTATCGCGCTTGGACACGGGCTAATCCCCCAGTTTGCCTAGTAAACACGGTGGACGTCATTCTCGCGCGGAAAATCTTAACACCGCGATTCAGAAAATGACGTCATTTGCACAACGCCATCTATCGGATTTGGATTTCAACTATCAACATTAGTTCTATTTTTAGTCTTAAGATGTCGTTGCAAGTACTATACTGAATTGCGTAACGTAATATTTTACTTCTTGAACTCACTAAATTAATCATATCTTTTGATAGAGTGAACCGATTTCGATGAAACAAAAACTAAGTTAAACCTCAAGTTGCGTATAATTTTTGTATGTAAACATTGTCAGCATTGAATTCGTAGATTTTACGTGATGTGCGCACAAACAAACAGACAAACAGACAAACAGACAAACAGACAAAAATTTCAAAAATGATGGAAATGGGTTCTGTTACTTATCTTTTCACACGCTGGCTATTTTTTGTTTCAATTTCTTCAATGTACAAAAATTACTTTTCTACAGATTTATTATATGTATAGATGTGGGTCCAAAAAACGCTATTTTAACAATGTAGGTAACTTTTTGATTAAATATGGTCGTTGCATCTAAGAAAATAAGTTGTTTCTACTCTGGGAGATATTAAATATCATTGGACAACTGGACCGATATGGTAATTTTTTGGTTCAAAATTTTTGTAATAAATAGTCCGAATAAGGTAAGTAGGTATATAGGAAAAGAATAATTGGAAATCTCTCCCGGATTTTTTTTTAAATCTGAATTAATTATACGTTCTTTTTCTATGGGATCTAAGCATAAACTATTCAAATTTTGACAGAATAACGTCTGTCGGGTCAGTTATTAAATAATCCTAACTAATATTATTTGTTTGATACGCTAAAACGGCTTAACGGATTTGAATTGAAATTTGGCACATGGGTAGACCATGACCTGGGTTAGGAGACAGGATTTTTATCCCGATGTTCCTACGGGATCGAGACTTATACGCGTGAAACCGCGGGGCGTAGCTAGTAATAAATAATGTACTTCGGTAAGGGCACAGTATTTTTTGTCTGACACATTGAATAGCTCTTTGAAAATAATTACCTACCTGCTAAATAGCTCTTTGAAAATAATTACCTACCTGCTAAATATCTCTTTGAAAATAATTACCTAATGGGATAGATAAGGGTTAAAGGGTAAAAGTGCTAGATAAAGAAGTGCTTTAAGCACTTTTTTATCCTGAAACCGTTTTTTTTACATTTTGTGTGAACTCTTAGTTTTATTTTAACCTTCTCTTTCAAAGAAGCCGTTAAGTCAGCAACAAATGTCGATTAACACTGTTAGTTTTACATAGTATCATCTAAATTGATACAAACTGATTCGGTACATTGCTTTTCAGTATTTTATGTATTTCATCTAATAGATAAGAGTTCAAAGTCAAAGTCAAATCATTTATTTCAATTAGGCACATAAAAGGCACTCCTGAACGTCAAAATTAAAAAAAAATACAGAATTGATTCTAGTCGCCCCTTCCAAAAGGTAGTTTTCGTATGGAGAAGAATGGGCAAGAAACCATCCACCGTTACTCTTTTAAAATGTTTTCACAATATCTATCTATATTCATTAATTATATAATTATATGTGAAGACGATGCACCATCATCTGCCTAGGCTAGGCAGTAGGTTCCCAACTATCTTGGGGTTGGCTTCCAGTCTAACCGGATGCTGCTGAATACCAGTATTTTACATGGAGCGACTGCCTATTTATTTATTTTATCCTATCTGACCTCCACAAACTAATTACTGGGTAATACGATATAAGACTGGTTGTCAGACTTTCGGCCTTCTGACGACCCGTAACGACTGTCAAAGATCCAGGAATGACAGCCGGGATCAGCGGCTTAGCGTGCTTTCCGAGACACGGAGGAGTCTTGGTATGTAAAGATGGTTACCCATCCACGGACCAACCGCGGCAAGCGTAGCTTAACCTGATCGATTGACCCGTGCGGTAGTTATTACTATGCCACAAGCCCCTCTAATACTCTTTAAAGTATCTGATCAGATATTTTGTAAATTAAATAATTATCTTACTTATTAATCAAGATTAAAATCTTTTCGTCGGGGATAGTTCAATACCGCATAACTGGCTCTTGTAAAACCGCGCAGGTAAGTTGTCAAGAACCAAATTTTTCAGTAGTAACAAAAACGGATTATTTCGTTATTGACTTGGTGGATTTACGTACAAATTAGTATATTCTCGATGACCGTACCTATTTATGCTGAGCTGAGGCCCCTTTGGCATTATAATAATTTGTTTTCTGTTTTTATAGTTTTAAGGTGTATTTTTTGTAATGCCAATAAACGCATTTTTCTTTCTTTCTTTCTTTCTTTATAAGTTTCAGTACCCAAAGGGTGCCAACAAGACCCTATTAGGTACTATGTCCGTCTGTCCGTCATTCACAGGGCTGTATTTTTAAACCGTAATATGAGTGTGTATTACAATGGCCGCTATAACAACAAACGATAAAAATAAATTAACGTTCTAAATTAAAGGGGCTCCCCATTTATGAATCATTTTGAAATGAAATGAAATTATTGCTATAAGATTATTTTCACATTTTATTTTGTTATTATGTGTTTCACGAACTGTGTCCAAATAAATATTATTCTTTCTTTCTTTACTTTTTTTCTTTATTTTTAAATGTCGTGCCGTACCTAAAGAGCAAACGCTTTTGTTCGCATAAAAACAATCATGACTTTGACACTGTATCTCTATTTGGCCCATGGCGGTTACAAAAATGGACGCCGTTGTAATTTCGCGGCAATAGGTCAAAGAAAGTGTCATTCATAGTTACACACCATGATACGTAATAGTAATAAATTGAATTATGTATGTGTTGTCACGCTTTTATTTGACAAGGCAAGCAGATCTAGAGGTTAAGTTAACAGGCTAACTTGACGGGTTCCTATAAAATAACGATTCGTTTCCCTACCTATTTTTCTTTCTTTCTTTTCTTTTTTTATCAATGGTAAGTGAACCAATATAAAAAATAACCTATAAAGAAGGGCAGTTTTCTGTACGAAAATGGCAGAAATGAATTCAAAATGTAGCTAATCAAGTGAATTTCGTTGGTAAATGAAGCCACGGGAAGTGATTGCTTTTTATCAATAACAGATTTTTATTAGTATTGGAATATTATTGAAATCCTGGCAGATAGTCTGAATATGGTAACGATTGTAAAATACTAGCGGCCCGCTCCTGCTTCGCACTGTTTTTACGACTTGACAAAACCTCGAGATTTCTTTGGTAAACGTAACTTTAAAACTTTCCGGAACAAATTCTCTAAACGATGGTGAAAACCTCATCAAAACCTGTTCCGTAGTTTAGAAAAACAACGCGGACATACAGACAAACGCGAAAAGCTACTTTGTTTTATAATATATGTAAGATAAGATATATTAAGTTAAGTTAAGTTGAGATATATTTGTCGGGCATTAATGCATTTTGACGCAGCCGTGAGGCACGCACTATTATTGCTTTATGATTATTTTCACTTTATTTTGTTATTATGTGTTTCACGAACTGTGTCCAAATAAATATTATTCTTTCTTTCTTTCTAGATATGTAGGTAGTTTTGTTTTTTTTTTCTTCTAGAATATAGTAGAATACTCTTAGTAGTTACTTAGATTTTATGTAATTGAAGCTTTTCTTTTATTTCTACCTTAAAATAACAAAGATTTTGCTCATTAATAATATCAGCAGTGGTGAATCCATTGCTGCTATATAGACTTACTGCAAAGAGTGGTGTGCTGACTGCGACCTGACTGGCGAGTACCCTACCTACCTATGACTTTTTTTATGAAAATATATTCCCATTTATGTTCATCTGATGACCGTTGATGAGGTGGAGGTGCTATCGAGAAGACAAGTAACAATAAAGCTTTTTAAAATTACCAAAAATCTTACAAAGACCCCTCCACCACCATAACAACAGTAACTGTCATTAATCAAATCGTTCTAAAAAAAGTTTAAAAGTCCAAGATGGCGTCAAAGAAAGTGTCACACTACGCACACGTAATGCTAGTAACTGACCCTATTGCGGTCACCTTTCGCGCCGTACTTTCACCGGCTGTCTGACACACATACGTACTCTTTGTTGTTGTGCATATTTTGACCATGAACTGATAACGGATGGACGGCTGTGATTGGTCGATTAGATTGTGCTTTTATTAATGGATTTGAATTTAGAACTTTTTTAGAGAGTTTTGTGTTATGATTTGAATGTGAGAATGGCGGGAAACGGTTATTGGATGGAGTATTGAGCTTACCATAAACCCTATTTGCAAGTTTTTTTTGTGTGGCTTGTGGTAATGAACTGTCCTTCTTTGATTTATCCCTGATGTCATTGTGGTATGACCACCTAATGATATCAAAGTGGAGAGTTATACTTAGCTAAGGTGCGAAAATAAAAGAGCTTGCAACTTGAATTAATTTGAAGTTTGGTAGCCGCTAAAGTGGTAATGTATGTAGAATTTAATTTGTTCGGTAGGTATTGCAATCTCCTAAATTGTAACATTCATAGATAACTTTTTTCTTCAGGCTGTTTAATTACCCAAAATCTTAATAAAGACTTAATAGGTTAATGATTGCATTCAATATTCATAATGCATTGATAATTCTAATATAAAAAACTGACTTCAATTCAAAAAAGCAAGAACTTTCTCCATAGAAAGTTCAAATGCATTTCTGGAAAATTCTAAGCAGGTCAAAAGCGTAAACAAAGCTAATCATCAGACAGTTGCAAGAAACTATTGTTAGTGTTCAGTTCTGAAAACAAAACCAAATAATTTTGATTAATGAGAATTTTAAAAACTAACATTGTTAAACGAATGAGAATATCATTACTCTATCAAAATCTTTTCAAAACAATTCACAACTGGCCACCTGTAAAAAACTGCACTCAAAATTTCAAATAGCGAACAAACACAAAAAAAAGACATTTGAAGACCTGATGTGGGAACAAATGAACGGATGTCCCAGTTCCAAGTCCCGTTAGTGGGAGAAAGTGGCGGACGCGATGCATTGCCTATGCAAATTATGCAATTACACGGTGCCTGTATACGCATCGTCTGTGCAACGGATGTAAAGATTAAAAACACTCAAAACTCGTGATATTAGTGACATAGATTTTTGACAGTGACAGGTGAGGCTGTATGGGTGAATGTCCTCTGCGTCGTTTTGGGTTTTTGGTGTTGTGGCTTTTCTTCGATGTGATAATCGAACACATAGGAAATGGCATGTCAAGGCTGGAAAGTTTCCATTTAATTATTTAAATAAATTAAGGTGGTTTTTAAAAAACTCATCACCGTAGGTAACTCACCCAGCAGATGATAGAGTAAAACCTACTTACTGGTAAAAAATAAGGGCTTCTAATATCCCAGGCTGAAAATCCTAAATTCACCAAGTGGCCAAGTAATGGATGTCGTCAACATTGAATTTACAGTAACTTTTATTTAGTAGGTAACTATTACATTAAACCGTTACCTACATAACATGCGAATGTATTTCTGCGCAAGCGTCACGCAATATTTTTACTTAAACAATTATCATAATTTGCTTTTAACAACAGCAAACAAATAACATGCAATTTCCGATATTTTTTAAAATTGCTAATTACATGCTTTTCACAAATTAATGAAATAAATACGATGCGTAAACACAAACATTTAATAAAACATCGGTGCTCAATTACATCATTTCTCCGTGCGGGATACAGTTATGCGACTCTGATTCCAAGAACCAGAACACAGCTTTCGAACGTCTAACAAGAATGATCTAACGTGACAAAGCGAAAAAATGATGCCACCCGCCATATTGGTGTAATGGCGGCCACAAAAAAAACTAACGGAATAAAATACCTAACAGCCGAGTGGAGAAAGGCTTTCGATTGTCCCACATATCAGCGCACGCGAATAATCGGCGCGACTCCGAAAAGTCACAACACTATAAGCAAAACAACCGAAACAAAACACAACCTTATTTCAAACTAGCAACCGCCATAATCATTTGGCGGGAAGTTTGACGTTTGGTGCAGTTCGAAATTCAAACGTCAATTGTGACATTTACGCGCAATACATATTGTATAACTATCCTCCTCTAACCTAAGCAAATCATATGTCTGTCTCTCTTGCTACTCGACATTGAAAAAGAAAGCACTAGATTTTTTGCCGGCCACCATTTTACTTGAGAGTATGCCGAAGAAAGCAAGCTAAAATGCATGTGTGTAATATTAGAAACGTTGGTTTTATACCTCGGTTGCATCGCATTAGTTAGTTGCATAAGAAAATTGCATTTCCCCTGCGTTCGTTCGACGTCATGTCGATAATTTTCTCCCTTGATTAATTGTTAATTAATCATCAATTGAAAGCAGAGTGACGGTTATCTGATCTGCGACGATATTCATTTGCAATTTTCATTTAAGTGAAAGACGATCAATATTTCTTACAGATTTGCTATTGAAATAGGTTTGAAAAGATGTTAATTATTTAAGAAAATTTAGGTATCATTTCTTTTGCATTCATCTTGATTTTAATCATTGTTTGTTTATTGAAATTTCTAAAAGTAACTTATTAGATTTTCTGCTTCAGAGCTTTTGCAAGCTTCGAGCTATTGTTGTTTAATAAGCTACAAGCTCACACTTAGAGATAATTTTTGAGAATATTTATTTGGTGTTATTTCAGCTATACCATTATCTTAAGGTTTTTAGACTTAAGCCTTCAAGATTAGTTGTTTTATAAGATACCAAAATGCTACGTTAGTAAAAAACAACCTGAAAAACTAAAATATTGCTTTATATTACATTGGTAGGTAGATACAAGACTATTCATTATAACCAGTTACCACCTCCAAAACGATCAGCGTCATCGTACCGCCCAAAACCGACTGTACAAGTCATACAACACACGTCAATAAAAACAAAAAGAAAAAAAACCGTAACCTGAACTTGACCGCTGACGCACAACCCTATCACCGCCACGGCTTCAAAACACGGACTTTCTTTAACCGTGCATTCTGTAAGTGTGACACGGCCCCAAAACTCGCTCCAGATACGACGGATCCGACACGATGGTGGCTGCGTTGGTGTATTGAGAAGCAATTATTGTAAAGGTAGACTTGGAAGGGGCTGGTGGCTAAGTAATTATAGCCGCACGAGTCGATTGATCTGGTAAAGCTACGCTTGCCGCGGTCGGTCTGTGGATGGGTGATCCATTACATATCGAGACCCCTCCGTGCCTCGGAAAGTACATCACGCAGTCATTCTTAGATCTTTGACAGTCGTTACGGGTAGTCAGAAGCCCAAAAGTCTGACAACCAGTCTTACCAAGGGGTAGGTATCGTGTTACCCAGTAACTGGGTTGTGGAGGTCAGATGCGCAGTCGCTCCATGTAAAATACTGGTATTTAGCTGCATCCGGTTAGACTGGAAGCTGACCCCAACATAGTTGGGAATAGGCTAGGCAAATTGATTGATTTATTGTAAAGGTATTGATGGATGATGAAAATGACAGGTTAATCTAGCTTTGGGAATAGGCTTGGAAAATAACAGACAACGTTGTACAAAATGGCGGGATTATCTTAGTGTCTTCTAGAAAGGTCGGTACTGCAAAAGTGCAAACGTTATTCTTTACAGGGTTGCGACAAAAAATGTACACATTAATAATATTGGAAATTGGTTTGAAGAATGGAAAACTAAGAATAAACCTCTGAAAAAAGAAAGATGGCAGAAAAGATTTGGTGATAGGTACTGAATAATCTTTGTAGGGTACAGTTAAAAGTTATAAAAACTAACATAAAATAAAAACAACATCAGGAAAATCATAATGGTGAACTTGCAATGTGAAAACATAGAGATACTTTTCCTTCAGTGAAAATGAGTCACAAAGCTTCTGAACAAGAAACTGTTATTCAACCTCTCTTAACGTTTTTGTGCATGATTCACAAGCAATGAAGCAAAGGAGAGGAAAGGTAGGAAAATTATGATGTCAGTATTAATAGGAAAGATGAGCAGAGGTGGCCCGTTAAGTAGGTCGTGGGTCCGAACCCGGCGCTTCGCTTTATGTAAATCACCACTGCTCTTAAAACGGTGAAGGAAAACATCGTGAGGAAACCGGCATGTCCTAGGACCAAACATTCGAAGACATGTGACATCTACCAACCCGCACTGGGCCCGCGTGGTGGATTACAGCCCACTCCTTCTTACAGAGTGGAGGCCTGTGTCCCAGCAGTGGGGACATTGTAGGCTGATTATGCTTTATTTGCTTATTAATAAGAAAAGTAGAAGATTTCTTGAGATCTTTCGAAAAGTACTGGTACTTGTTGAAAGACCTACACTGTCCTCCCATACCTAATAACACTGTTATTTGAAAATATTGTAAAAGCCCATTATTTTTAAAAGAGTAACCGTGGAGTTTCTTGCCGGCTCTTCTCCATAGGAAACAACCAATTGGAACCGTGCACCTAGCTTCTGACGTTTCATAAATGCCCATGTAGGTTTATATGAAATAAAAATATTTTGAATTTGAATTTACTGAAAATTGTAGCTTTAGCCCAGGAAAATGAAAAAGTGTTTATTAAAACTTATCATTTATTTATATTTTTAATAAGTAACTTTCGGATCTTAAAGCATTGTATACTTACAGTTATATTTCATAATTTCCATACGTCTAAAAGTCCACTAACCATGAAAAACGACCAATAATAATATAATTAATAAAAAACAACCAAGCATCCACAATTTAAACATATTTTCTACCTCTAGATCTGCTTTCACGCTTTCCTAGTTATATAGTTTTAATTATAACAGTAATTCTACAACAATTTTATAACCAATAACTTTAATTATAGCACGCTATAATGAACTTTCAAGTTTCGCTGTTGTTAAGGGGGATGCGCTAAGGTAGCTCACGAAGTACATTTTCAAACGCTTTTTGCAATTTGCAAGTTAATGTCAGCTTTTATGTTGATCAAAATATGATTCGTGACCGTAACAAATATGTATTTACAGAATTCATCATCTTCAACATTTCAGCCGAAAGACGTCCATTGCTGGACATAGGCACCAGGTCATCGTCTACGTCTTCCGGTACGCGGTCGCCACTCCGGAACCTTTCGGCCTCATCGGCCCTCTGTTCTGCGAGCAATGTGCCCTGCCCATTGCCACTTAAGTTTGGTAATTCTTCGGGCTGTGTCGGTTACCTTGGTTCTCCTGCGGATCTCTTCATTTTGGATTTGATCACGTAGGAAAGCTCCAAGCGTGGCCCTTGATATTGCCCTTTGGGTGACTTTCAGCCTTCTAATAAAGCTCATTGTTTCAGTCATAGGTTTCGTCTTAAGATACTGTTGTATATAAGACAAGAAGATACATAGCTTCCCGAACGCTGCCCAACCGAGTGGGATTCGACGATTGACCTCTTTCTCGAAGTTGGACCTACCTAACTGTATAGTTACAGAATTATAATGATTAAAATCATAAATAAAACTCTCTAAGTCGGTACAAACCTTTGAGGTCAATAATTATAACTAAGAGAATTATATTGATGGTTTTGGTTGTTATAATTCTGTTAACACATATTTGTTACTGTGGCCAATCATATTTTGATCTACAACCTGATAACACCTGCAAATTTCAAAATACGTAAGTACAATTTTAATTTTGTGGGCTACCCTGGCGCTTTCGCCTTAACGGGCGCGCGCGCCGCTGTTCAAGAAAGTTTCCTTTACGCATGATTTATTTACATTACAAGTGGTTACTTGTTGCTTTAGCAAACGATTTGACATAATAAGGTTAGATTTAGTTACTCAACTGTTTTTCGGTAATTGTGGTAATACAGTTCAGCAGTTTTCTTGCATATCTTTTTTTAATGTTGAATTTGAAAAGGTTTGAAATATGAAAAGTTTACATATAAGTAAAACAAATTTTGAAAAAACAAACGTTTAGTACACTTTAGACGCAGCGATTTTCAGATGAATAAGTCCTATAGAACAAAATAATCGACGTAATAAGTAATATTTAAAACTTAATCCAAAATCTAACACCCAAAAAAAAAAAAAAAATAATGACCCCCAAAAAATCTACATAATGTATGCTAAACTTAACATAATGATGCTTACATGACGCGTAGGATTACTAACATAACCTCATTAGTACTAAACTTGATAGTTATCTTCAAGATGCGTAGGCGCAACACAATGTGCCCAATATTTACTGCGTTGTTGTAAAGTGATGGATACAGAAGGCACACTTAAAACATATTTTTTTTATTTGTAATGTCGACTACGTGATACCCATTTTATGGTGATTGATGGATAACTCTATTCAGAACTAGACAAGGAAGGGCAGATTGTCAGACGGGTTACACCAGATTTATTTTTAATATGTTGGTGTATCTAACAGAAGGATCAGCTCTGAAAGATCCAACAAGCAGTTAACTGCGTATATTTTTTGCATTTTGCCAAATACCTGATCCCTCTGAAACCCATTTTGATGGATTTTTAAATACAAATCTAGCCTTGTCCGTTTCAGTGCTGATCCTGCTGTTAATTACCACAGTAAATAAAAATAAGATAGAAAATCGGGTGTAACCCGTCTGATAATCTGCCCTTCCTTGTCTGATTCTGAAAAGAGTTATATATCAATCAGCTTAAACATGGTGTAAACAGCTTATATTTTTAAGTCTGATAGCGCAGTCTGATATCCTATTCCTTATAAGATATATACTTGATGACGAGGGGTGATTGATCTTCCTGGTTTAGTTACTTACTTCAAATCAGTCTCGATGTGTGAAAAACTAATATATTCACCACCATTGCACGCCATTCTTTCTGGACTTGGGTCTTCCTTCGTCCATGTCTTCCTTGCATAACTTGACCAGGTTGTTGGTCCACACCCCACGTTCTGTTATATCTGGTTTAATTGGGAGTTTGCTCCTACGAAGGGAAAAAGTCAAAACAATCAAATTTCTCTCCAAGCGAAGAAGGCCTAGATTCAGGTAGAATCTTAGGTCTACCGTTGTCTATGAAATATATGTAAACTATAATAAACCTTCTGTCCATTTAACATACAATGCCTCTGTAAATTTTGTGCCAGTATTCTGCCATGTTGACTCATTCCCATTATGTATAACTGTATTGCATGTATTGACGCGTAACTGCTGTTGTGTTGTATATCTCTTTGTTATCTGGCGTGGCAACACTGGTTATAAAATACAGTTGCTTTTGGCGAAATGAGGTTTCACTTTTTTGGTTGTTTCGCTATCTATGGATTGGTTACAGTTTTAAAGGTAATGTCATCCATAACTTTAGTTTATTTTGGAAGGATTGTCGTAATATAAGTGGTGAATTTTTAGATTCGAGTGGTATGTAGGTAATGGGGCTGCTTAGTAACCCCTCCAGGAGTAACAAAGACGAAGAAGGAAAAGAAAAAAACGAGCAAGCCTTACAGTGGTCGCATATAATGTGTATCTGACGTCTTGGCTGATGTATATATTATATAAACAATATTCATCATCATCATCGTCATTGCCATCGTCATCCTGTTTACAACCTCTCGGAAAATGGGTTGGTACCATCTGACGGCCAACTCTCGAACCGCGCGCGCTCATTTTTCAAATCAAAAAGCGCGCTTCCCCGGCTTCCTGTTACACACTTCCGTCCCTTTCATGAAATCACTCCCACAGGTTGCAGGAAAGCAAGAGGAAAGATGTTACACATCAAAAATTAAACTAATTAGGTATGACTTGCAAAATGAAAACCCATCTGGATTGGGTCAAGTATTTCCCAACCATACAACCCTGATATCTTCGCATTTACGTCAATAACCCTAAATTATACCTATTAACAAAATGACCTTTACCCTAGAACTCAATGACTCAAAGATTACGCATAGTAATAAACTTATCTATAGTAAGTATTTCACACCTCTTTAAACGAGTAACCAAACTGAATAACGCAGTAAATGTTTTGACAATGACCAATTTCGATGCAGTGATAAAGGTAATCATAACTTTTGAAAGATATACCGTACTACAATGCATAATCAGCCTATATTCTCTCACTGCTGGGACTCAGGCCTCCACTCTGTCAAAGGGAGTGGACCGTAATCCACCACGCGGGCCCAGTGCGGGTTGGCGGATGTCACATCAATTCAAACAAACAAACTATTCAACTTTATTATATTAGTATATAAGGTTCAATTAAAATAGATGGACAAACTTTTAGAAATCATTCAGACCACCAAAATAAAGTCAATGGTAAAAAAATAAATAAGAAAAACGCATAAGATACTTACAAGAAAAATAAATCAGCTAACGAAAATACATTAAAAATTTTGGTTTCCCACTGCCATTTATTATTTTAGGTCAAAATAAAATCACTTTAATCAGTGTTTTTTTTTGCTTGTTTATCTTTGGTTAGACGTCCTGAACACTGTGTTAACATTTGTCCATCTATTTTAATGGGACCTTGTATATATAAAGTTGTTTAAGGCGTATTGTCAAAGCTTTTATCGGTCAGCCACACCAAAAGGTCACTGGATCCTGCGCGTTCAGTATAATAACATCTTTAGGATGATGTTGGGGCTGCCTCGCTTCTGTAGTGCATCGGGGATGTTTGTTCTGTATCGCACTGATGGCTTTCATGCCGTCATCCGCAAGAACACGGTACCCCTGATCCGCAGAATGCGTGGCAGCTGCAACGGAATTCTGAAGACTGTAGCGGACAGGGTCTCTTCACCGTTGTGGAGAACCTTTGTCAAGAGAGTAATTTTAATCGAATTGTATGGATTTATTTATCTGAATTAAATGAATTTTATTTATTGATTCATATAATAGTATTTTTCAATGTGTTAGTGACGAATTGAATGAGTACTCATTATTATTTTTCCTGACTATTGTTATAAAGGTGCGAGAAATAAAAAGTCCAACTTGCGTTACAAAAGAAATGGGAAATTTCGATATCTACTGGTTATTCATACATTTACGTCAGACCTTTCTCTGCCCTCAAAACTGTTATTTGCTTGAATGTATCGTTTTCCTGACATTGTTAATTAGGTATAACCTATGACGATACGAAATAATTCTTATCCTTTGAAATGTACAATAGTACATTACACGTCAAATTCACAACTTTTCTGTATTTAGATTCGATACTTTACAACTGTTTTACTTTTATCGTGACGTCAAGCTATTTCTAAATTATTATTTGACATTTATGAAGAACGTCATCGTTTTGCGTCAGATAAGAAGTCTTTTGACGTACTTATTTGTCTATAGTATTATTAACTTAGCAGGAAAAGAGTAAGTACCTATAATATTGATTTAGAGCAAAAGATATCATAAGTGACGCAAGCATTTATGGTATTTATTCCCTGTGGCGTTAAAAGGTTAAGATTACGGATTATTATTTAAGGGACTAAATAATTTATTTTAAAATACAGCACATTGTCAGGAAAATATACCTATTCTAACATCTAAAACATGCACAAGATCGCCGAAATAAAAACCTACCCAGGTCATTGTTCCACGAAATCAGTAAAACCACAACAAATGAATACAATAAATACCAATAAAAAGACATAATAAATAAATTGCCACATAGTACGTAACAGGTAAGTAGCTACGTGACTTTGAAACAGCTCCGAGATCGTCTCAAAATCAGAAAGCGCACAACTTACACCGGCTGCGTACTTTTACCATGATATTCAAAATCCACTTCACGGACAACGTCGCATTTCTTCCTACATCATACATTGACGCTTCACTGCGACAGACCAAAGAGAAAGTTACAATAAGAAGCGTAATGTAAAACAAAACAGTCGTGACTACCAATAAGGTTACGAAGACAGTCGTATCTCGGTCCTGGCGAAACGTTGTAAAGTGGGTCACTGCCGCACATATAACGGCCTGCGCTCAATGCCCGCCCGCGTAACGTTACGTGTGGGAAATTATTTGAATTTGGAACAGAGCGTTTTTTTTTCTACTTTTATCAGGCTGCAGTGTTGCCATTGTTCTTTTATGTTTTTTTTTACTGGTCTAGTTGTGGCGATCGCATTGAATGGTTACCGTTAGGTCGTGGGGGTTAATTAGGTAGTTAAGGTATTTGCATCACGATTTAAGGTACCATTCCGTACTCGACCGCAGGAGGCAACTGCAGGCGACGTGTCGCTGCGACACGACCGGTCGAGACCGCAGACCAGTAGAGCCGTCAACGCTCGATTTTCTACTATCTACCGAGTGGAATACGGGCTGCTGCCGTCTGCGGTCGGGTTCGGAATCATGACTGCAGCGACATGACGATGCGACGTGTCGCCGCGACATGACGATATGTCTGCCTGCGGTTGGGTACGGAATGGTACCTTTAGTTTGTAATAGAAAGTACCTATATTATGCATTGTTGTTGGGTGATTTAACTGGGAATGATGGTATTGTAGAGTTGTTTAGCGACGATTGTAAATGTATCTAATTGAGGACTGTTATTATAATGGCTTACATACACAGAGGTAAACTGACCTAAAATGGATCATACTTGCACAAGCTCTCAAGTCTCGTATCAACCATAGACTTAACGTAGCCAGAACGCCGTCTGTGCCTAATCTCATTGTGATAAGAATTCAGATACTTACGCTCGATTCCAGTAACAAACAACAAAACTGAGTAGACCTACTCAGTTACTTGTGTTTATTGTGTAACTAATGTACCTGTACATTAGTTACACAATAAACACAAGTAACTATTAACATTTTCCGAGAATTTTTCTTTCGACGCCCAATTTGCAGAATACTTTCTTTCAATGAAAAAGCACTCACTTAAAACATTAGTCATAACACGAATAGTTCAAACAGCACAGTACAAAATGATACAGCAGTCTAACCTTACAATAGACGACCACACTACAAAAAAATCATCATGATTTCAGCCCAAAAATCCAAAATGAACGAAATCAAAACTCATTTATTTAAACTAGCCTGAGAATCAGCACTTTTCGAACGTCAAAATGACATAAGACAGTCCCCCAAAACGCCTGCACTTCACCACTAGTGTGGCCACACCTAGTGCTTTAGCTGGGACGAAGAAGTGGCCCGACAAACTCCCCAGCTTGATAGAATACCTTATTGTTAAAATGGATTTCAGGAGGTCGCAATATACTGATTAGTGGTTAGGTTGCCTGAATGTTCCTGCTATAACATAAGATGCAGCAGGGTATGAAGCAGCGAAACTAGAATTACCCTTATCCCTAAATCAACATGTAGGATGCTAACGAGAAAAATAAAAGTACGGAGAAGAAATCTAACACCAAATCATTATTCGGTACAGACAATGCGAACCCAGTTGCAAGTTTGTAGGTAGCATCTCTCGGGAGGACCTACGGCAAGACATCTACTACGCTCTAAACTGTGGAGATGTGTTGAAATACGCATTGTTCTTCTCTTTTTTTATTTTTCTCCTTTTTATTTATAATCGGCTATTTAGCCATAATTAGATGTGGAATTTGTTTAATTGTCATTCCAGTGAATAGCATCATCTACATTTGAGGAGCACTTTAGTTCCTTTGGTCGAGTTCCAGTAAGTGACATCTTTTAAGGGCTTTTATGTGGTCTTTGTCTTGGTCTATTGCTGTGATTGTTTAGTCTTTCTTCATTACTTCTTATAGTCGGCATTTCTAGGTATTCGTGTATTTCAGTTTCTTACAAACCAGTGTGCGCTGGAGATCGTTCTTAGAGCAATGATTTGGAATCGCTGAAGTATCTCTAGGTTGGAATTACTAGCAGATCCCCAGACTCCATAGGTCCAAATTGGTTTTATGTTGGCCTTGTAGAAAAGCAATTTATTGCTGACAGAGTTGTGATTTTCGGCCTAATAGACATGAGAAATCCTTAAATTGTATAAATTTGTCTCTGTTCTTCTTGAAGGACAGAAGTGCCTTTAACCGTTATGCCTGTCCTGTTTTACACACTATCCTTCGTTACCCTTGAAAACCGAAGCCACAAAGCAACAAGCATCGTTCATCATCCTCATAGGTACGCAGTTCATTTCCAGACAAAGAACAAAGTAGATCTTCTGTATCTATTTACCGAACCATACTCGATTACTCGTTCCGTCGGCTTAACGGTATTCTATCAATAAGCGCCCACTTAGTCTGTGCTAACTTTCCCTGGTTTCAGATCTTAGCTATGCTTTTAGCTTGCGAAGCTGAAGTCTTGATCCTTGGGCAACATACTTACCAGTGTGACGTCATCTTCTAGCTACGTATAACTTAATAATTATGATATACAGAGTCAAATTAAATTAGCTATTAAAACTCCGCAGACGTGTTGTTTCGATATACACGAAAATTTTAAATTAAAAATGATTTAATGTTTTTTTTTTTTTTTTTTTGGATCAACGAACACTTTTTGTTTTGATACTTAAAGTATGAGCTGAGTAAAACTGTTTTTTTTTTAAATCGTGTTTAGATATTGATACCAACCCATCCAGCCTGTGAAGATGATAGCTTCGGTAGATGACCCAAAAAAAAAAAAATTCAAAAAAATGACAAGTATCAAGTACACGCCTTCCTTGTACACCAAGTGCATCGAGTGCTAGGTCGGTGCAGCTTTCACTGCAGCCGCGGCAACCTACTGCGTCTGCGCAGCCATTCATCTTTATCATTAAAGTTATTTGAACACTTCAGTATGAAGGATTTTCTTTAGTATCTTTCTGTTTGGCTATCAACATCGTGCTTTCTTCTGAAAGATTTTTTTTTCGTTTAATTGAATATTTCAGGTAATTTTTCATACTCAGTCAGTTTGTCAGCTTTTATTATGGAGAAGAATAATAAACATAGTGGTTGTGGTCGTTTCAGTCAACTAGGGCCCAATTTTCAGTAGATCTGTGACATTCATGATTAAATTACTTTGTAAAGTATTCTATTTTTTAAAATTTTGTGAATGTGAGGACTATGGGGATAATATTTTTATTATTATTAATTATTATTTTCTTTCTGTTTTAGTTTTAATGATGGTCTGGCAGTTTGAGTAGTTGATGCGGCCTACCCAAATGTCCTTTCTTTGGTATTGTTCATCGAGTTGAGCTCCTTAAGTTCTGAGTTGAGCTCCACGATTACTGACAAATGCTTGCACTGATTGAACAGGTCCACTCAAATCTGTGTGGTTCTTTTCTCAAAAGACCATTTCAGACACTAATCTACATGGTGCTCATATGGCCTGACCAAGATTATGTCTGGACTTTAAAAGAGACTGTGACCTCTGAGTTTGTTTCGGCCTTTCTTCTCAGAGTAGTCAGATAGGAAACGCCGAACTCATCTAGCTAATTTTTAATACTTTTTTTTTTAAGATGACGTGTAAAAGTGATTCCAATATCCTATTTACAGAATAAACAATTACATTTCATTTCAAATAATGGAAAATGTCGCGGTTTACAATATTCCCACTTTTTTAATAGGTGATTATTATGCAACGGCCCTTACCTGACCCTTAGCAACGATTCTTTGATTGGATTATGAAGACTCGAATATATTTTATATTATATTTGATAAAAGATTATTTTCTTGAGGTCTTTAGCTTGATCAGTCCAACTAAGTTCAATGCTTACGTGACATGCAGCGCTATCTATCGGCAGTCACCGGTAACTAATGGTAAAGCAAGGCGTTCCACGAGTAGGTCGCTACTGGTAGTAAATTTTATTCAACTGTTCTATCTATATCCTTTGATTTCGGTTTGATACAGTTCATTCAATTTTCTTAGTAAAAAAAGTGAATAAACATAATTATTCTTGGAAAACCCGTCTCTTCAGCTCACCTCTTAAGCATGAAACTCATATTGCATCTTTAGACATCGCTATAACTGTACCAAATGTCAGGCCCAATAAACATGCAGTACCTACTACACCCAATTATCTACCTAGCAACTACCAAACGGTACGAACCGCGTCGGTATCCAATTAAGATGATTACATATTAATTAGCTTCCAGATAATTACAATATAACCTACACTACAGTTCCGTAATAGTTTCCTAGCATTAACGGCCGTGAAATAAGCTAAAAAAAGATTAATTTCCTTCATTTTATAAAAGAATTTTTCCGGCCATGTAATATTACCGTATAAGTTTAAAAGCAACTTTCCGTACGCGTAACTGGCATTGGCATTGCGTGCGTGAACGCAACTCGAACACAACAGTAACCCACTCACACGCATGGACCATCCGATGTACATTGTCTTGTCTCTACTCTCACGCACACAGTTGCGAAATTGCGTACGAAAGAATTGCATCGCTGTTCATGTACACACAGCGAGTTGATACTCTATAAACTATAACACACAGATACACAGTGTTTCTCTGTGTTTGTCTGCTTCTATGTATGGGTAAAGAAAGGTGTATTGCTAGGTGAAATGGGCACAGACATCTTAATGTTTGACGGCTCAGTTAAAACGGAACAAGCAATTAAATATGACAATTAACTACACGTTTTCGTGTATTTTTTTATTGATATTGTTATTAATGTTGGCAACATCTAGCTTAAATATTATTATCCATCTACCGATACACAGTAAAACACACATTTACTTAGTTTACTTCAAGTAAAACAATCTGGGGCGGTCCTGTATTTATTTTTTTCTGTAACTTTATGACATAATGTTGTTGTTTCTACCAGTCAACTCTAAGGTTCACTGATAGAAAATGCCTTAAGCATTAAGTCCGCCTTTGCACAGTATTTTTTACTTGTGCATAAAGTTTTAATAAATAAATAAATGACATAATGTCTTACGCATACATGTATGACGACAGGAAAAAGGACGGGAGAGATAATTTCCCTGCCTTAGAGGTAAAAGTTGAAGTGGATTACTAGTTTGGTATTAACCTAATGCGCTGAGCAGACGATGGACAATATGTCCGCGGACAATTTGGAATCGTATGGAAATCTAAGGCGCACGATAGGACAAAATGCCAGGATTTCCATACGATTCCAAATTGTCCGCAGACAAATTGTCCATCGTCTGCTCAGCGCCTGAAATGAGTTGGAACGAGGATTCACCAGTTCCTACCAATTTTGACCTATCTAAGATTGAAAAATATGGGCTAGGAGAAAATCTCATCCATTCTTCTCGTGGCTATGTGCTTGTGGATTACATGAACAAGATGGGCAGAATGCTTTTTACAGCTGACAGCAGCTGCAGGCTGCAGACTACAGCCGACGATCGGAAGATGGCAATAAATTAAATAACAGTGGTCATGATTCATTTTATCAAGGAGATGGAAGCAGCCGTGTTTTAAACTGATGCTGATGAAAAAAACAGTCGCCGTGGTCATAGCCAAGTGCGTACCAGAGGAAGAGCCTAGACTAAGTGATCTTCCATCAGCGGTAACGATGAAAAGTCAAAAACCGGCCATGTTTGAGTCGGACTTGTACACGAAGAATTCCATACTAGTTCAATATTTAACACTACATTTTTTTTTTATATTTCGTTACTACACTTTTCTTGTATGTCCCCCTTTAATTATTAACTTTATTTCATTTGTATTATTAGTTGTTATTGCAGCAATAGAAATACACAATCTGTGAGAATTTCAACTGTCTACCTAACCTATTACGGTTTATGAGATACAGCCCGCTGACAGACAGACGGACGGACAGCGGAGGCTTAGTAATAGGATTCCGTTTGTCACCCTTCGGGAATGGATTGACATAATTATGTTACTAAACTTTTATATCGATCATGCTGAAAGTCATTGTAGTATGAAACGCTTTGAAAGTAATTGCCACTTGTTTAGGCCCTCAGGTCTTTCAACACTTAGGTATCGTAAATTGTGTCTTCAATTTATAACTTCCTAAAAGCAGACATATTAATTTTCTCTAACACTCCTGCGCACTTAACAAGTCTAAAATGATATAAAATGTTAATTCAGATGGGTGTTACTCAATATTACCGTATTTTAACGGTGTTCTGACATTTGAGTGTGTGTGCTACTTTTGGATGTTCAGAACGTAACTGCCTTTAATATGGACGGATAAATTTGGCAAAACCACACGTCTAGCCATGATAGACCCCATGGTCCTAGGGTCATGCACCCTGCGGTAAGTCGGTAGGTAATATTTATTCATACCTGGACCAACACCTGTATCAAGATAAGGTCTTTAGTATGGACGGATAAAGTTGGCAAAACCACACGTCTTGCAATGATAGACCCCATGGTCCTAGGGTCATGCTCCCTGCAGTAAGTCGGTAGGTAATATTTATTAATACCTGGACCAACACCTGTATCAAGATAAGGTCTTTAATATGGACGGATAAATTTGGCGAAACCACACGTCTAGCCATGATAGACCCCATGGTCCTAGGGTCATGCACCCTGCGGTAAGTCGGTAGGTAATATTTATTCATACCTGGACCAACACCTGTATCAAGATAAGGTCTTTAGTATGGACGGATAAAGTTGGCAAAACCACACGTCTTGCAATGATAGACCCCATGGTCCTAGGGTCATGCTCCCTGCAGTAAGTCGGTAGGTAATATTTATTAATACCTGGACCAACACCTGTATCAAGATAAGGTCTTTAATATGGACGGATAAATTTGGCGAAACCACACGTCTAGCCATGATAGACCCCATGGTCCTAGGGTCATGCTCCCTGCAGTAAGTCGGTAGGTAATATTTATTAATACCTGGACCAACACCTGTATCAAGATGAGGTCAGGGATGAAAAATTTCTTCGTGCGTGACTAAAACCACAAGGATGCGGTGACCGTCTTTACAGATCGAGATCCTTCTGAGACTTGATGATGATGAACTTTTCTTCATGAGTATTTATGCTGGTCATTAGTTCGCTACAAATTTTACCATATATATAAATCTATAATCTTACTACAACAACAACAACAAACATTACTGGCGAAATGTGGGTGTAGGTATAGTCCTCCAGACCGTATTTCGGCCACGGCGGCTAATCTCAAAGGAGACTAGCCTTCGGCGCGGGAGATATTATAGTGCACAAGTGTGTGCGCAGACACAGGTGCACTCTCTCTTCCCTCACTCTCATAGTCCGATGGGACGGCAATCCGACACGACCGGAGAGAGATCAGGCGCAGGACCAACGGCTTAACGTGCTTTCCGAGGCACGGGGGTATCACACCGCCAACTTCCAAGCTCTGGGCTGCCCCGTTGGTTGTTGAGCGTAGGGTCCTGGATTCGATTCCAGGGCCGGGCAAAGTGTTATTGGGTTTTTCCATTAGGGATTTCTTAGTAACTGCCCGGAGTTTGGGTGTAGGTACTATAGGTACCAACACCTCTGCCTAATTCTTCGGGGAATACAGCCGTGATGTTATCACGTTTACAATCCAAAAGTCCAGACTCCACAAAATTAATCTGCCCTAGGCTAGTCAATTCTTCTGTGACTCAGAGGTTCAAAGGTCGGAGTGGCATCGTACAAGGTGACTAAGAATGAGACTCTTAAGGGTTGTTGAAGATATCACCAATCAAGTACCTAATGATTATTGTATTATTCTGTAACAATTAAAAAAAAAAAAAAAAAAAAAAAAAAAAAATTATTAATTCGTCGGTCTATAAGAGGTCCGTGTACCTACTTACAACAATCTTCGTTTACATCATCGTCATCTGCTTAGCCTTTTCCCAACTATATCGGGGTCGGCTTCCAATCTGACCGGATGCAGCTGAATACCAGTATTTTACATGGAACGACTGCTCTCTGGCCTCTGGAACCCAGTAACTAGGTACACCTAAGCAAGACTGGTTGTCAGACTTTCGGGCTTTTGACCCGTAACGACTGTCAAAGATTTAATGACAGCCGGGACCAACGGTTTAACGTGCTTTCCGAGGCATGGAGGGGTCTCGACATGGTAATGGTTGGTCACCCATCTACGAACCGACCGCGGCTAGCGTAGATTAACCTTCGACCGAGCCATGCGGCTGTCATCATTTAGCTACGTCTTCCTAGTGGGATTTATCTAAGTCCGTAGATGTGTCCGTGGCATCACAATGGGCCCTATCAGAATACCAGCGCGGTGGTATTTATTATCGCCTTATTATGCTGAGATAGGGCCCTTTTTGACCTCGCACAGGTCGTTATTATTTTGTTAGTTTTTTATACTTAAGCTCCTTCTTTATTTTTTTATACTGCGTGTCCCAAATAAAATATTTTTCTTTCTTTCTTTCTTTCTATCAAATTTTTTGTTGCGGTAGAAAGAGGTCATCAAATCACATCAAATCTTTTTATTGTGGGCATCGGTTATACTGACAGATGTTAGGTAAATTATAGTTCCATTATGCCCTGCCTAATAGGCATACAATAATTATGTCAATATGCAGTATACTAAATTTCTTAGGTATCACATAAAAAGCAAATCTTACAAAATAACAATTAGGTGTACGGTGACAGATTGTAGTAGGTACTAATTATAAAGAAAATCTTGAGAGCTTTGTCAATTTAAAAATTACGCAATTTATGTTTGAATAGTGGGAGTTCCTTGGTGCTTATGAACGTTTATTCTGAAAGTTGGCAACGTCGCAAATAGATGTCAAATATTTCGCTGTTTTGATTAATTTGACAATATTAGATACTGTATGGAAATACACCACGAAATGTGGCTAACTAGTGAAATAGAATATAAATAATTAATTGCAAAGACTGAATTTGGTGTTGTAACCGTTTTAGGTGTAAAAAAGGCATTTAGAAAAAATTATAGTCAAAACAAGAAATAAAGTTGGAATGTTCTGCAAGTAGGTACATTAACTAGGCGAGAAAAATGCTCTTCTGTGAAGTTACCACGATTAGCACCATTAGATTTGTCCCTAGCCTAATCCAACCTAGCAACAAAAACCAAAGGCTAAACCAATCAATTTCGAACCAGATCACAAGCTAATAACTCCACAATAAGTTGACACTGAATCTTTCTCATTTGAAATTAAAATTGCATCATTATCATCCAATTAGAACAACGCAATCGGGCACGGGCTTGCGTCAGATTAAAGGGCGTATTGTCACGCTTTTCTAGTTCAGTGAAAGGGCTTGGTCTGGAGGCTTCGATGGCGTGATTGAGGGCAAGAAGAAAAGTTTCCATTTGGTTTAGATTGTGTGTAGACGAAGGTCTATGTCGAAGTAAAGCCGTGAAAAAATAAGAGGTTGTTATGTAAAATTTTGATCAGAAAATATTGTGTTTTGAATAATACTTACACTAGCATATAATTCATCCTAGCTAATATTATAAATGCGAAAGTGAGTTTGTTACGCTTTCACGCTAAAACGGCTGAACGGATTTTGATGAAATTTGGCACATGGGTAGACCATGACCTAGAAAAGGACATAGGTTACTTTTCATCCTGGATCGCAGACGAAAACGCGGGCAACAGCTAGTTAGTTATAATTTATTTGTTTTTCACCAAAAGCCAGATTGTCTACATCCTTATGACTAAAAACATAAAAGGCTTAATAACATAGGGAAATACCTATTAATTTACTCTGACTCGTAATTAACTTGGTATATTCTTGTGACTTAGTGCTCATATACCTGCACGAGGGCCTGAGGCAACTAAAGCCGTCGATGCGTCTACGGCTGCCGCCGCGCCGCCTAGTCTCGCCGGCTGCAGTAGTCTCTGTCGTTGGCAACGTACGTATAAGAGTACTAGGAGTCAGAAATTAAGTATTGCATTGAAACTAAAGTATACGCTACTGCGCAGATTTCACTGACATCATGTTTCAAAGCCCGTAAGAGATGATACCGTAAAAAAACTGTAAAGAATCGTTAGGAACTTGTATCGCGAAAGTTTGATGATGTAGGGTATGATGTAGGGGATTTGCATTATGTAGGGTATCTCCATCATTCTGGTGCACTTCACAACTGCATTAGATTGCCTCGTTGGTCTAGTGGTCGCTACTACTGTTGAGCATGAGGTCCTGGGTTCGATTTCCTGGTCGGGAAAAGTTTTAGGTTATTAGGATTTTCTTTCCTGAATTTCTCAATAGCAGCCCGGAGTCTGGATTTGTGGTAAAAGCCTGGTTGGTGGCAAAAGGCTCGCTCTTTATTACATGGGACTTAAACATAACTGGCGAAATATACGTACTCCTCTGCCCAACCCTTTGACAAGGTGTGATGTTATGTGATTAAAATTGAAATTAATTCCTGATGAGCGACGCTAGCACAAGAAAAGAGAGGCCCATTCCCAGCTTATGAGCGATGCTGAAAGATACTTCAGGGAGCTCAAGAATCGAATAGCGTAGAGAAGGTATTTGATAATTTCCCACCCAAAAAAAAAAACAAAAAGAATCGAATAGCGTTTATTCCATAGATAGCATGATTCTAGATTTTTCAATAGTCAGGTAGTCAGTATCTGAAGATTAAAGCCCACAGTAACTGAGGAAAGTTAACTGTCCCTTCAAATCTCCGTTAGTACCTTATTCTAGGGAATAAAATAATGTTTGACACCAGCAATTTACGCTACGCTAATTTGAATTTTGGGCAATTTCCGTTTTTAATGCCAAATTATTTATAGTATAGACTTTAAATTAGTACCAAAACAATTATAAAGCATAAGCATAATGTGCCTATAATGTTCCGATTGCACACAGGCCACACAGGTCTCTGTGAGAGGGACAACAATTATATAGAAATTCCAAAAAAATACGAACTAACAAATTTTACAATACGCTTAGTGAATGTAATTATTGCAATCACACGATATACATTACTTAGCCTAGTTCTATCTAACAGACAAAGAGCCTTAACCAAGTACCAATATACATTTCAATAGCCCTAAAGTAAATCTCTAAAACAAAACACTTATCAAACAATTACCACAAACCGGACTTGAACCACCGCCCATTCACAGCTACGAACACAAACGTTGCACAAGTAAACAATTCTTACATAAAGACGTGACCCAGAACTTGGGAGAAAGGTCTGGTACACCTCCCCTCTTGCCCTGCTACCTTCACCCCCCCTCTAGAATGCAACTACAAAGCATTTTGCATCTCAATTTTATGACACTGCGCCACGAGATCTAATATGGTTATAGAGCTGTTGACCACTGTTGCATTAAATTCGTTAGGTTACAGAATTACCTGGTAGCACACATGAATGGTGGTGAGACCAGTGGTGGCCCAGTGGTAACTGCCGCGACTTACGACTTGTAAGGTCGTAGGTCCCAGGTAGGTGCTTCACTGTGTAAATTATTTAATCACCACTGCTCTGAAAAAAGGGAAGGAAAACATCGTGAGGAAACTGAAATGTCCTAGAACCAACCTGTCCTAGTCCTGGACCCGCGTGGTGGATTACCACTCCCTCTGACCGGGAGGAGGGCTGCGTCCCAGCAGTGGCAACATTATTTATAGGCTGATTATGCTACACATGATTGGTGAAGGATGACCAATAAGGTCGTCCCATACTGACCGATGATTTTCGCAGGATGCTTGATAGCAGCCGCGGATTGAGTTGAATACATGCGCTTGGAGAGGTCTATGACTTTACCAGCAGTTGACGGCTGTGGGTGGATTATGAATGACCTGAAGAATTAAGTGCTCAGCCATCACTAGCATAACTGAAAAGCTATTAGATAAATTCTTGGACAACCAGGCTGATTTCTTTCCACTCTTAGGAGTATTGATGGCAATCTTGCAGTCCTAATTCCATTGGGATCGTCAACACTGATTCACTAAGAAATCATACCAAAACGGTTCCTGTCACAGTTCCCCAGCTCGCACTGCATGTGAAAGCTAAACTAGCGCCAGCTTTCGCTTCATGGGCTGGTAGCCCTGCACGCGCCTACCGCGTGCGCCAGCGCAACCAGCCGCCATGTTGGCCCTACTGCAATTTGATGGTGGTTATTTTATGTAAAAGTTTGTTTTATTTGGTGACCTAAGTGTTTAGAAAATTAATGGGTGAATAATTGCTGAGTGAATTGATGAATTATGAAGATGAGAGGGAATTTTACCGAGAATTCGTAGTCTACATATTTTATGTTCTACCTGTATCAGTGTACCTACCTACCTACTGAGATCCATTCTAGGATTTATTGTCATCAGTCTGGTTTGAGGATATCGTAGCAATAAAACACCGACGATCGTAATTAGTAGGAACTGGTAACAGTATAGCAACTCCGACACGTTCAAAGTTTCAAAACCCATGACCCATGGCAAGCAGCTAATTCAGCACTAAATAACAAATCGGCACTAGGTCAAATTAATTTCATAGGTACTTACTTACCTCCAATTTTTTACTTGTGGCTGGCAAACCAAATCAATCCATAAGTACTAACAATAATCTATAAGTACCTACTATAATAAGTATAGAGGTAATTTTTTTTAGTTTTGTATGTAGGGGTTAATCTTGGGCACGCCACTATTGCGGCGATAAGTCCCCTCTTTGAGGAGTGGCTAGAGAGGCGCCACGGCGTCCTCACCTTCCGCCTGACGCAGGTCCTCACCGGACATGGTTGTTTCGGGAGGTTCCTGTTTCGTATCAGGCGGGAGGAAACGCCCGGGTGTCATCACTGCGTGGATCGCCCGGAGGACACGGTTGAGCATACGGTGGAGGTCTGTCCGGCTTGGGCAGAGCATCGCCGTGTCCTCGTGGAGGCGATCGGCGGCGGGGATCTCTCGCGTCCGGCCCTAGTCCAGGCCATGGTACGGAGCGAGAGGGCATGGGAGGCCGTCACCTCCTTCTGCGAAGCAGTAATGCTCGCGAAGGAGGAGGCAGAACGCGTGAGGGAGAGGCAAAGTTCGCGTCCTCACGCCCCTAGCCGCCGCAGGAGACGCCCTGGGCGTCGGGAATCGCAGGCCGATTCCCGGCCACCGTAGGCGTGGGCTTGCGGACGGTGAGCAATGGGTAGCTCGCCGTCCGATAAGGACCAGGCCCGGGTCGACGGCGCGTTGTGTTCCACGCGCGCCTCAAAGAGATGTCAGCAAGTGAAGGGGTCCGATAGGACCAATGCCTGCCGGGGTTGCGGGAAAGTCCGAAAGGGATACCGTGGCCCCTGGCAATGTACAGGCAACGGAAGGAACACGGGTGGGTTTTAGTCAGTAAGAGTCTGACACGCCCTCCCGCTCCACCCAGAGCGGGAGAAGTTATTTGATAATTTCCCACCCAAAAAAAAAAAAAAAAAAAAAAGGGGTTAATCTTCGGAGCGACTGATACGATTCCGAATTTCTTTCAGTAATGGGAAGCTACAGTATTGCTGTCATATATTTTATGTTAAAAAAGAAATTTCACGCGAACGAGACCCGGACAAAAGCTAATCAAACAACAAAGAAAGATCTGCCTACCACTTTATGATCAAGGGTTTGAAGTTTTTTACCTTGAAAACAATGCCATCTATACAATGAAGTCGGTATTAGAAGTAAACTGTCCTTATTGCGTCTCAAATTTCGCCATCTATTTAAAAATATCAGAAGTATTTGCAATGTTGCGAATTCTATAATTGAAAATTATTTGCGTGGAATTCTTTATAATAACTTACGGTTTATTTAGAAAAAAAATACCAACCATTTACTTCAAAGAATTAAATTCTGGTGGATATAAATCTATGATTTTAATAAATTCCCAAGCAATATTCTTTTGGCAATGGGAAAATGCAGCAGCCTAATTTTTTAGTCTTGCCACACAAACCAGGTCAAGGAAGTGCAGCAGAAAAACTATTCGCCAATTTTTTTGTTATTTTTTATGAAATGCAATTATGTGTATTGTTTCTTTATTATTTAGTTGAAATAAGAGTGAGATAATGTAGCGGACATCGTAATGACTGGAGGCAGTGCGAGTGGTTATTATAGGACAGAAGAAAACTAGGTGGTGTGACAGCTAAAGAATACCGCATAGAAGATTTTAGCTCAAAAATGGTTAATTTTGCCAAAATTCGATCATTTAATTGCACAGTATGACTAATAATCGCATAGGGGTAGCGTTTATGCGGGTTGCCTTTGCGATTTATGTTGAAAATAATCGTCATAACATTTGACCCAGTTACAGTGCCGTGTGCGTTGACCTATGGATGTGAATGCGGACTAAAGCACGATGTTATTTTTAGGATACAGCTTTGCAGATAATTAAATATTTATAGATGCCGTTGGTGATATCCAATTGTGTGATAAATTACAGATGAAAATACCTGTGACCTTTTACACTTTGAATACTGGTGAGTTTTCTTTGTTTTACCTAATTTTTGAAATTCGAATATTGATGTTCTGATTTTTTAATTGTTGCACTGCATAGCTTTGGAATGTGATGTCAAATAAATTAAATATTGTGTTAGCCTGATATGATAACAGCTGTAATTAAAATATGTAACTGGATTTGTTTTTATGTCACTAACATACAAAATCAATTGAATTATAATATTTTTAAATAACTTTATTTACACACGTGCTAATGATATTGTATTGATTTTTATCATTCATAAATTAACACAACATATTATATGGTGCTTTCAAAAAGAAACATTACAATATTGAATGTAGCAATCAATACATTTAACCTGAATACTTTTGCAGGTCCAACAGTTGTTCAAATAAACACTATGGATGGATGTTTTATAACTCCTGGGAAAACAAAACAAAGTACAGAAATACAGTTAGCGAAAACACTATTTAGATACAACTTCCTTTGAAGGGATCAATTTAATCATAGTTTTTATTTATAAAAATATTCCAATTCCTCTTTGATTGAATAAAATTATTATATTGAAAAGACGATTCAGGTTGTGATTTCATAATTTAATACACAACTGATGCAGATAAGGGAAATTATAACAATAAAAAATATTAGCAAGCATATCATCTTTGTAGCTAAATTGACAGGCTGTATGTTTACCTGTTGCCAAAAATTACCGCCAAAAAATGGATTCCAAATTCAAATCTCAGTAGATTTTCCTATTATGACCTACAATGGTTACTTAATGTTATATTAATAAAAACAAGACAATATGGTGTTTATTTGACTGAATCGCAATAAGGGTGGGATTGGGTGTAATGCCCTAAGGCCGTGGTGACACTCGGCAGTGATGAAGAAGCAAAATGTTCGCACTCTATCATTGATTGTGTGCACATTTACATATTTACTGGTTGGTGCCGCTGTGTTTGACGCATTAGAGTCAACAACTGAGAGGAACAGATTTGAAGTACTGCAAGGTTGGTTTCTATTCTGATTCATGACTTTACTGTGCAAGCTATCACAAGTTTTTACTTTGTCAATTTTATGTTGGTAAAGGTTAATGTTTCCGCATTGCACATCTTGTGGAAGCCATAAAACTTACCAGTGGCAATCATAATGTTGTAATAGATTCTAATTCAGTCAAATATTCTCACTTGTTTACTTTCTAACATTTATCATGAAAGTATAAATTCTATCACTCTCGTTTTTATGAAGAAAACAGAATTGTAAAAATGATTTTAAGGTATTTTCTGTACACTGCAGAAAAAGCTAATCTATAATAAGCCTGTGGTACTTAAAACAAAAACTACCAATGTTCCAGATTATTCATTTGTTTGAGGGTGTCAATAACTTGAAATAATAGTCTTTCGTTTCTAGTAATTTTTATAAAGTAATTTTAAATTAAATTGCTCCTGTATTTAAAAATCTAAAAAAGATAAAAGACTTTTTGTAAATTTCTGCAAGTGCCTAATAATTCATTCAGTTAGTACCTTTGTTTTTGTGTCCTTGTGGTGGTGGTGGTGGTGGTCTTCCTGATAACAATTTCTTAGTAAACAAGGAATGTTCTCTTTTTGTCCATTACTTACCTACCTATGGCTTGTGGCTTTACTTCATTTGTTTTCTTTTAAGTATTAATACATTATGTTAGAATGCAGTTTCATTGATGTTTGGCTTCTGGTAACCAAGACAACCAGAACCAAGGTCAATTCAAATGTTTTCCTATGGGCAATTAATATTGTCAAATACTGGCAACACCCGGCGACGTAGGTAATAGCTGCAAATAAATATAATAATCCCCAGACTCCTGAAAAATTTTAAGGACAATCCTTCTGCAAATTTAGAATGAAGTAAGCTAACAGCTAAGTTGTATAATTTTTAATTAACTTGAAGGACAAAATAGCCCTTAAAGTAAATAAACAATAAATTCTAAGATAGATGGAATGTTTCTCTTTTCCTAATCTTAACTTACTCCCTGCAGCTATCGAGGGCATGATCATAAGAAAGTATAACATAACTGAGGAGGATTTTCGTGTTATGGAGACAGTAGTGCTAAAGTCGGAGCCTCATAAGGCTGGTCAGCAGTGGAAGTTTACCGGAGCATTCTACTATGCCACCACTGTGCTTACTACTATTGGTAAGTTCCTCTTTGTCTTGTTTAATAATAAAACAGTAATTATTGTCGTTAGTATACTTCGATGCAAACTTAACGGCGGCTCGGAAGTTAGCTACTCACCCCTCACTCCCGCTGACCCATGAATTCGTTACTGCGCAGCGACTCGCCTCATGTTCCGAGCCGCCATTAAGTTTGAATTGGGATGCACCATCAATCATATAAGTGGTATTTTTTCTTTTTTTTTATCCACAACGGGGAATCTCTTGGTCCCCATCTCGCTGATGGTAAGTGATGATCAGGCCGAAGGGGGAAGCGAGCTTCACCCGGAATACTCAATCACGGAGGAACTGACTATCTTACCTCTAACTGGCGAGACAAAAATGCTGTTAATATTGTTGTCATGGCGACTTAGATGTGATGGTGGTAGACAGGCAGGCGGACTTAGAACAAGCCCTACCACCAACCAAAGCGAGTAGAAAATTTTACCCTCGCTGGGAATCGAAACCCGGGATATCTGGGTCTGAGATAGGTGGTCTTACCGCTAGACCACAGAGACGGTTAAATTAACAGCAGTCCCAAGTTTCAGACGAGTTAAATGAGTCATGCCAATAGGGATGATGACAAAAAAATATTTTTTGTCCGTGTTGTAGATTATAAAAAAATTACGTACACGTATTTTTTCTTTTTTTACTTTATCAAAAGATTACGGCGATACATTGAGTTAAAATGTGCCATGACGTCACGAGTATGTTGATTTAATACTTACTTGTACGTATCAACCCCCACTCCCCAACTTTAACGCGTTTTTATCTGTAAAAAATACGGGTCTAACATTTTTATTATCTAAACGATGGACTAAATAGACCCATGCATAATTCCTATTATAACTTGTTGGTAGCAAATAGTGCAGAGTATTATTATTCACTGTCTCACTGGTGGGCGAAGGCCTCAAGTCCTTCCAGGAACTTTTTTCCCGCGCCACCTCAAAACCAGCCAGTGCAGAGTATCAAGATGTTTTTACAACCTTATTAATATTCTGAAATGATCAGCAGCTCCTGTTGCAAACTGTAGTTCTAAACTGAATACTTGATGAATTTTGTTAATTTACAGAAAATTCCTTTCGGAAGGTTTAAGTGTATACTACTGCATTCATTATTGATGTAAGATTACATTATTAAACTCACTTGCAGTTGTGTCAAATCAGAGCGGGTCGTCAGTAAGATATTATATTCTAGTAGTGCAGTGGTTTATGATATTGGTAGGCAGCGTAAGGATACAACTGTATCTAGAGATCTCATAAATTAAGTTATAAATCAATATTTCTCGTCAAACAGGCTACGGACACTCAACGCCGGCAACGATCGGCGGCAAGCTGTTCACGATGTTCTACGCGATAGTCGGCATTCCACTAGGCCTCATCATGTTCCAGAGCATCGGTGAAAGAGTCAACAGGCTCAGTAGGTGAGTGAAAACCCTTCGTAAAACTAAAGCAGTCCCAGATTGTTAGTCCAGATTGTGTTTAGGTACTTAACGGCCCAAACCGTCGACGTTGTGGATCATTGACAGTCGTTACGGGTCGTCAGAAGACCGAAAGTCTGACAGCCAGTCTTACTAAGGGGTATCGTGTTACCCAGTAACTGGGTTGTGGAGGTCAGGTAAGCAGTCGCTCCATGTAAAATACTGATATTCAGCTGCATCCGGTTAGACTAGAAGCCGACCCCAATATAGTTGGAAAAAGGGTCACACTTTTGACTTAAAATAGTGTTGCATACTTGCATCACCATTCCGGCGGAATTCACACTAGTTTCATCGAACTATACATATTAGTTTTTGCCTCAAAACGAGGAATTTGTGTGAGAGCGAGAACTCCTACCTTATCGATGTAAAGCCGTTTCAGTTAAACTCATGATAAAAGAAGTACGTAATGCCATGTTTCCAATAAGTGGCATAGCAATCAATCTGCTTAGCCTTTTCCTACCCCTACTATGTTGGGGTCGGCTTCCAGTCTTACCGAATGCAGCTGAATATTAGTATTTTACATGGAGCGATTGCCTTTCTGATCTTTTGGAGGTCTCGTACTACCCAGTAACTGGATAATACGATACCCTTTAGTAAGACTTGTTGTCAGACTTTCGGGCTGCTGAGAACCCGTAACGACTGTCAAAGATCCACGAATGAGAGCCACGACCAACGGCTTAACGTGCTTTCCGAGGGAATAAGTGGCATAGCATTGTTGTAAATAATACTACCCCAAAGGTAGGCAGGAATTAGGACAACTAAGCGGGAAAAGAAAACTCCTAATTCCTGCAATTGTTTTCTAGATAGTAATATTTACAAGATGGTTTCGCAGCTTCCGTGTCTAAAACCCTTATTCTTGTTTCAGCGTAATAATAAAGTCAATAAAGCGCGCGATGAACTGCAAACAGACGAGTGCATCGGAAGTCGACCTCATATGCGTGGTGACCACGTTGTCGTCACTGACCATCGCCGGTGGAGCGGCCGCCTTTTCCAAGTTCGAGGGCTGGAGTTACTTCGATAGCGTCTATTATTGTTTCATCACATTGACCACTATCGGTAAGTACACAGACTAGTGCGTCAGAAGTGGACCTCATATGCGTGGTGACCACGTTGTCGTCACTGACCATCGCCGGTGGAGCGGCCGCCTTTTCCAAGTTCGAGGGCTGGAGTTACTTCGATAGCGTCTATTATTGTTTCATCACATTGACCACTATCGGTAAGTACAACACTAGTGCGTCGGAAGTGGACCTCATATGCGTGGTGACCACGCTGTCGTTACTGACCATCGCCGGCGGAGCGGCCGCCTTCTCTAAGTTCGAGGGCTGGAGTTACTTCGACAGCGTCTATTATTGTTTCATCACCTTAACAACTATCGGTAAGCACACACAGACTAGTGCGTCGGAAGTGGACCTCATATGCGTGGTGACCACGTTGTCGTCACTGACCATCGCCGGTGGAGTGGCCGCCTTCTCTAAGTTCGAGGGCTGGAGTTACTTCGACAGCGTCTATTGTTGTTTCATTACCTTGACCACTATCGGTAAGTACAACAGACTAGTGCGTCGGAAGTGGACCTCATATGCATGTTGACCACGTTGTCGTCATTGACCATCGCCGGCGGAGCGGCCGCCTTCTCTAAGTTCGAGGGCTGGAGTTACTTCGACAGCGTCTATTATTGTTTCATCACCTTGACAACTGTCGGTAAGCACGCACAGACTAGTGCGTCGGAAGTGGATCTCATATGCATGTTGACCACGTTGTCGTCATTGACCATCGCCGGCGGAGCGGCCGCCTTCTCTAAGTTCGAGGGCTGGAGTTACTTCGACAGCGTCTATTATTGTTTCATCACCTTGACAACTGTCGGTAAGCACGCACAGACTAGTGCGTCGGAAGTGGATCTCATATGCATGTTGACCACGTTGTCGTCATTGACCATCGCCGGCGGAGCGGCCGCCTTCTCTAAGTTCGAGGGCTGGAGTTACTTCGACAGCGTCTATTATTGTTTCATCACCTTGACAACTGTCGGTAAGCACGCACAGACTAGTGCGTCGGAAGTGGATCTCATATGCATGTTGACCACGTTGTCGTCACTGACCATCGCCGGCGGAGCGGCCGCCTCCTCTAAGTTCAAGGGCTGGAGTTACTTCGATAACGTCTATTGTTGTTTCATCACCTGGACTACTATTGGAACCACCAATTGGACATCACCTGGACTACTAGTAGAAATAACTAAATAAGTACCTATAACCAGGGACCAAAAACCTTTATAAATTACGGTACAGGTATCAAAGAATTTTGGTTGCTTCTACGACTAAGGTTACCGGTATCTGGGTAACCAAGAAGAAGAAACATGTTACATCTATTAGGTTACCGTTTTAATACCGGTTACACACACACACACACAGGCGATGCGCGTCCTTTGACTAATGCCGACGGCACATGTAAGATAGAGGTAATTTTTGTTTCGGTAACCGGTAAATACTGGTTGTATTCAATTTAAGGTATCCCTTAAAAATACCCGTATTGATCATACCAGTTTCGGTCCCTGCTTGTAATAGCTAACATTTTGAGCGACGCTTCGAAGCCAGATTGACCACAGACCCACAAAATATAGCTAGGTATTCATTGGAAGGTAAACAAAAGGTAAAATTGGTAGATGGTAAGTATCGGTAATTTAATAGACAGTCATTATGCCTGAGGAAGTCAATTCATTGTACAAACATAATGTTCAATATGGAGCAGTTGTGGCCCAGTTGAACGGCCGCGACTTACCGAGTCGTAAGTCGTGGATACGAACCCAAGCAGGCACTTGGTGTAAATTATTTCATCACCACTGTTCTCAAAACGGTGAAGGAAAACATCGGGAGGAAACCGGCATGTATGCATAATTTTAAATATTTAAGTACATTTAGTTGCTCATATAAAGGCTGTTTAATCATGTTGCTCATTTATTTATTTTTACAATATACAATGGCAATCTGCCAATCACATTAGCTAAAAAAAAAGTTAGACAAAAAAAATCATACACTCATCTCTCAGTACTTCAGACATACTGAATGATCGTCTTCCATACAAGAGAAAATGAGTTTAGGACATGTCCAGTCATTATTTCTGAGAATTATTGAAAAATTCGCATTGCAGTCGTTATAGAACCATTTTTTGAACAGAAATAATTTTTGTGTTGTCTACAAAATCTTACTGGAACTCAAACTGAAAGCATTAATTTCAATTAAACCATTTACAGGCACTTTTGAATTGTCAAAGAGTTGGTCAGTTAGAAAGTTGAAGGTAGTTGCCCATTCCAAAACGTAGATCTCTATGGAGAAGAACGGGCAGGAAACTCCAAGGACACTCTTTTAAATATAGAAATTACAAAATCATGGGTACATTACTCTTGTTGCTTCTATATGTGACGGTTGGACGGCACGGTTGGCGCAGTGGTTAAGCGATTGACTGCTGCACTGCGTGTCGCGGGTTCGATTCCCGCACGGAACAAATATTTGTATGACCTGCAAGTAGTTGTTCCGGGTCTGGCTGTTTGTGTATGTGAGTTTAAATGTTTGTAAACGCACCCACGATACAGGAGAAATTCCTAGTGTGGGGCAACGTTTTTTTAAAAAGAAAGAAAAGAAAAAGAATGTGAGAACAATGTAAAAAAAAACGAAAATGATTAAAAACATAATATTAAAAATAAGCCCTGGCAGATAAGAGATGACCAGTCTCAACTGACGGCGCCCGTTCACGAACATGACGCGTGGATCAGCACCATCCAGATCAACCACTTTGTAGGGAACCGAATGATCCAACACACTCGTCACCATCAACGAGACATTTAAGTGAACATGACATACTCTCAACTGCCATGCTCTTTTAAGTCAACATACAGCATAATAACATAGTAAACGGCTCCATGATACTCACATTAACAAAAATTGAAAAAAAAATGCTTCTAAATTATACAAAACTCTAGTTTGCAATGTATTTGTGAGATTAAAAGAATTTTACTACCAAAAAGAAAGAAAATCATTATTATCTATTGGAGTATTCAACAATTAAAACTTGCTTAAATAAAAAAAATAAAAAAACATTAAGTTCGTAAAGTCAGACAAAATAAAAAAGGGGAAGCATCTCTTCCAAAAGTATGTTTTTTTTAACTAGTGAGCCCAAGTGGCTGTGGAGCAGGACCAAGCATTAAGCCAAGCATTTTTATCTATGATATAATCATCCAACTTATAGTATGCTTGTCTGCATAGTGTGCGTTTAATGCAAGTGTTAAATTTCTTCTCATTTAGTTGAAGAATATCGAGTGGTATTTTATTATAACATTTTACACACTACTCTAATGTCACAATTTCCTTGCCCCAGGTTTCGGCGACATGGTAGCCCTTCAAAAAGACAACGCCCTGAATCGCAAGCCCTCCTACGTGATGTTCGCGCTGATCTTCATCCTGTTCGGGCTAGCCATCGTGGCGGCGTGCCTCAACCTGCTGGTGCTGAGGTTTGTCACCATGAACACCGAGGACGAGAAGAGGGACCAGGCTCAGGCTGAACAGGTACTTTATAGACTTGGAGTCTAGCAATCCTAATCCTTATTGCAGGGTTTTTATATTCTAGTCCGGATCTCTAGCGGTTCGAAAGTATGTCGCAGGGGTCTATTGGCAATATTAGGCTGGGCGTAGGTTATTGAAATTGAGCGTTTGGCCATATTACTTTTTTTTATTTCAATGAATTTCTTAATTCGTTTTTCTGTAGAAAAACAGAAAGATATCCTTATTCATGTGGACAAGGGTACTCTTGCACAGGTCACACATAAACATGTCATGTATTTAGCTTTTTCCCGGCGGGGTCCTTCGGGAACGTACTATCAGGATAAAAAGTACCGTATATAACATATACGGTACTTTTTATCCCGATATTTCGAGTCCAAGTTCTTCGTATCCAAGTTCGAAACTATATGTGTGCCAAAATTCATCAAAATCTGTTCAGCCGTTTTTGTGTGCATGAGTAACAAACATACAAACTGTCACATTTTTTTTTTTAATATTAGTTGGATGAATTTTGTCCCACGTCTTATTTAGTATTTTTTAGGGAAGGATTCTCGTTTTTTACAACTAGGTATATCTTGCCATGATGCAGTTTCTACAATGGAACTTTTCGGTCATAAAAAAAACATAGTCATAAACAATCATACCACACCAATATTATTTTTTTAAACAATAATTGTGCTTCTTATTTACATGATCATTTCTCTCTTTACTTCCAGGCCCAGCAAGTGGCAGTCCGTCTTGAAGGCGACGTGATCACAGCAGATGGTGCCGTACTACGCGGCGTGTCACGCGGCACACGCCTCCCTGCTGACCCCAGGCAGATCACTGCTGGTATGTTATCTATTTTATTGATGGATGGACTGTGTGAAAGATCATATGACTAGAAAGGGCAAGGCTACCGAGATGACGACTAGAAAGAAAGAAAGAAATACGTTTATTCTGCACAAACAAAACGCACATTTAAATAAAAAACAAAATACATAAATACAAAGGTAGCCAAAAGCCTCGTAATTAGCCAACAAATAAACACTATTTATAAACTAAGTATGGAAGAAAAAGACATGTTTGCGCCGACCCCAAATAAATTGGGATAAGGACGAGAATAATGGATGGTGATGCTGTTGTTCATTTTATTGAACGATTTTTATCTTTCATCTCGCTTTCCTGCAATCTGTGGGAGTGATTTCGTGAAAAGTGTGTAACAGGAAGCCGGAAGTGCGCGCAATCGCGCGCGCTTCCGGCTTCCTGTTGTTGATTTGACCAATGCGCGCTCGCGGTGCTAGAGTTCGCCGTCAGAAGCGACCTTGACGAGACCCCGCCCCTTTAATGTTGCTTATGCGGCCGGACCAACCTGCTGGGTAAAGCACCTTTGACGCGCGCCTTACATACATTTAACGAAATCGCGGAAATGGTGGATTTATTTATCTGTTTTCTGAATGAGTTCACAAAAATTACTTTACATGTGATAAGCTATAATGAAAAAAATATTGTTTAAGACCACGCTACCGATTTGCGGTAACCTGTAATGCTAGTTGTGTTGGGAATAATAAATAAATTATTACCAAGGAGATGTCAGATGTGATATGCGACTGGGCTCGCTCGTTTTTTTCATGGTGAACCTAAGGTCGAAATAGAAACAGAAGGCCAATTCTCGTACTTAAAAAGCACTCAAATTCAAATCTCATTTCAACGACAATCAATGTCAAAATGTAGAGAAATTAGCATAGATAACGCTATAGTCTAACGCTCGCGTTAAGGGGGATGCGAAAAGGTAGCCTGCGAAATTCAAACTTTCTTTAGTTTTCTGCAATTTGCAGGTCAGTGTCAGGTTGTATGTTGATTAAAATATAATTCGGGACCGTAAAAAAAAGGCTTTCCCGAATTATAATCATTAGAATCAGCAATACAACTCGTTATGTTAGCATAATCATCAAATGTCATTATTTCAATAGAATTACATGAACTTTGAGAGTTGTATTGATGATTTCTATAAATAAACATTTGATACGGCCGCGAATCATATTTAGATCATCATACAATCTGATACTGACCTGCAAATTGCAAAAATAGGTAAAAATAAATAAATTTCGCGGGCTACCCTGATGCTTTCGCCTTCAGAAATTAGCGAGTTATCGGCCTAGCCCCTTCCCTCAACCAATCAGGTCGCGACAAAGTAGAAAGCTGACCATTGACAGCAGATCCTCGTACGCTTATTTTTTGACAAATTGAGATATAGATTAGATTGCGAACGTTCTTAAAAAAATGGGAATCGCCCATCTGGTGTCTAAAGTGAGGGGCAGCAATGCAAAGACTTGTCCGTTAAAACTTTGTGAAGGTACTACACTTCCGGTAAGAATGATTAAAAATTACTCAGTCAATCCCTCAGATGGGCAATAGACTGTACCATGTTGACCCCGTGCTGACTTTGGGCAGTTTCCTATATTTTTGTGGGAGTTTTAAACACTGTCATCATCATCCACAGGCCGACTTCGCCCACTGCTGGGCATAGGCCTCTCTTTTCTTGTGCCAATCCCCACGCTCTTGTGACAACAGCTCTTCATCCAGGTTTTGCCCGCGAAGGTAACAATGTCGTACGCCTATCTTGCCGCTGGACGACCGACATCTCGTCTTTCAGTCCTTGGACGCCACTCCGTCACAGCCTTACTCCACCTGTTGTCTCTGCGCCGTGCCAGGTGTCTTGCCCAACTCCATTTGAGTTCCATAATACGCTTTCCGAGAACTCGTCTTCGGATCTCGACGTTTGGAACTCGGTCTATTAGACTAATGCTTAGCATGGAACGCTCCATGGCCATATGTGCTACTCTCAGCCTGTACACAGCCACCTGCGTGAGTGTCCACGTCAAACACTGCACGCGATTCATGCGTTCCGGACAAAATTGCGTTAAGCGAAATTCGCGTATAACGGGGTATGATGGAATATCAAGCCAAATCAATAATTAAGAGGGAACAGGGGCTGCGAGGAATTTGAAAAAAAGATATTTGAAGAAACTATTGCCGTCTTCTTACCTCAAGTCTGCCCCCGTAGAGTGCGATAGCGATAGCTACAGCTCAGACCAATTATATCACAATAAAAATTGACGAAATCTACGTTTCGTATTCCTCTTTTTTCTCCTCGAAAACTGAACCGATTCAATTATTTTTTACATTAAAATTTTAAGAAAGAGTACGTCTAGATTCCTATCATTTTCATTTATATTAAAAACTTTTCGAATTTGTCTGGTACTCTAATCACGGCGGTAAAAACGGGGCATTTTTGTAATTTTCGTAGGGTCATATTTTCTTTACTGATAAGTGGCTGAAAAAAGGAAATAACAGCAGACATTGATTTTATGAAAAAAAAAATGATTGCTCTAGAGGCATTATTCAGGAAGAAAAAAGGAGAATACATTTGTATGGAGAATCGCACGCCCTGTTCCCTCTTAAAGTATTTTTATTGCAAAAATTAAACAGAATCAGCCTATTAATTGTTACAGAAAAGTTTTTACTTATTTAATCCATGATAAATAGTTATCTAATGTTTTTTGAGTAGCATTGTATGCGTTCTTGCAAAAGTGTTCCGTAGCAAACAACACTGTTTTGTATTGCTTTCCGAACACTTCTAATGCGATTAAATATCAGTGTCTGATAATGGACCAATCGATGCATCCGCGTAAAGCGGGGCATTTTAGCGCGAAAATAGAAATTCGCGGAACACCGAAACCGTGCCTAACGGGGTCGCGTAAAGCAAGGTGTTACCATAGTACATTTTAATAATGTTAGTGAACAGGTGACTTAATAAAACCGATTTTATATCAATTTGCTGGTCAAAGTAAAAATATATACCGCCTACCTATTGTTCCAAAGCCTCTTACAGAGAGTGCACGAACATTTATCAACACTTGTACACTTTATACATTAAAAACAGTGATATTTTCAATATTAACACCATAAATAAGGACAAATTACGAGCTCCATTTCACTGGCTTCATAAGGTTCATCACTCATTTGTTGGGCTTGGTATAACCTTTTATAACAAGCTACCCTCTTCTTTGCTAGATTTGCCTTTTAATGCGATTAAAGCTAAAGTAAAATCTAACCTTTGTTCAAAGCCATACACTATTCTATCAACGACTACATAAACGATAAGAATAGTTGGTCGCTGAGATTAACTCAAGACAATGTTTAAGTTATTTCTCCAGAATTAGCTTACCTACTGACAGGTTATATGAGTTATATAATTGTTTATTTTATTTGACTGTACCTATAAGCCAATTTATTTTAATTTTATTTTCATTTATTGTTGACATAATTACAATGTTTTTTATGAGTTGTATTGCAATATGTGGTTGTCTAGCGACCTCAACAATTGATCATATATTATTCTTGCCTAGTAACCGGCAGTAGGTTCGTCATGCTCGCTTGGATGTCACTGCTTGCGGTAGCGTCGGGGGTCGGGTTGCCTCCTTCCCTCAATGATCTTTGCGTTATGCTCGTGAACGGGTGCTGCTCTTGTTGATCATGGTTTTGTTATTAGTAATTAACTGTTTATTTATTTTACCTCGATGGTCCTAGTTTATCATTTATAACTCCCCATTACAGCTATATATAGCTATAAGTAAGCGGGCGCGCCCTTTTTGTCTGAAGACTTTAATTCGGGTATTAAGTTCTGTTTACCTTTTTTTGTTTTTATTTTCGCTTGATTGTAGATTTCGATTTTTTCGTTGGTATATTAGCGTGTGCTAGCTGAAATTATGGCAAATGTAAATAAATCATTTTGCACACTATTGAATGGAATCAAGTTTTTTTTCTCTAACGAACAGACTGCAGTGCTGCTGGGGAGTTAGTTGCGCCACTTCTTCCCAGCTAAAGCACTAGGAAGTGGTGAAGGGCCGGCATTGCTTTGGGGGACTGTCTTATGTAATTTTGATGGTTTTGAAAGTGCTGATTCTCAGCCTAGTTTGAGTAAATGACTTGAATTTTGAATTTTATAATAATTCCAGGTGACACCTCGCTAGTACCACTGTACATAGATGAAGAATACGCGCCCAGCGTGTGCAGTTGTTCCTGTAACTGCTTCGGGCCAAACAAGTAAGTAAACTATTTATATTATACTAGCTTTTACCCCCGGCTTTGCCCGCGTGTAGGATATTATACCACGGGAACGATCTACCGGGATAAAAAGTATCCTATGTCCTAACCCAGATTATGGTATACCTTTGTGCCAAATTTCATCGAAATTAGTGCAGCCGTTAAGGCGTGAAAAGGCAGAGACAGACAGACAGAATGACTCGCATATATGAGATAGATCTTTAATTTATAAGTTATCCATAATCCATTGACTCAGACAGTTATAATTGTTTCAATTAAAAGCGGATCGGACACTATCAGTAATAATGACGTCAATATTAGTGACGGTTATATAAGTATCCAATATAGACGTAAAAATATTAAAATATTTAGATCACATCATCATTCCAACCATCACATTGTCAGTAGTAATGACATTACTTGAATGGGGTTTGACACAGAATGTGCACTTCGCAAAATGTGCACTTGACGCAAAATGTGCACTTCGCAAAATACGCAGTTCGCAAAATTTCACTTCTCAAAATAGCACTTCTCAAAATGAGCATTTCTCAAAATTAGTTTTAGAAAATAGAGAATGACAATGAAATAAATAATTTGCATATAATGAATAAAGTATTTAATATACTTCCTATTTCTTATTTTTGAGTAAATTGAGTACAAAACTTACGAAATAATATGTACCTATACTTTTGTATGGAGAACTGTGTTCTTTGTAAGCGTGATCAATACGATTAGTTAAAATAATATATGTTTATTAAAAAAATACAGATAGATGCAGTGCACAGTATATTACAATGAATGGCTGGAGTACTTATATTATGTGTATACACGTCCTGAACGTGATTACTTTTTACAAAGTAACTACTGTTATCGTGCAAAATAATAAATAAAAAACTGTAAGCAAGCGGTTTTTATCAAAAACCCGTGATAAAATTCATTTTGAGAAGTGCCATTTTGCGAAGTGCAGATTTTGCGTCAAGTGCACATTTTGCGAAGTGCACATTCTGCGTCAAACCCCTTGAATGTAATGTCATTATTACTGATCAACCCATTACTCATAAACATTGCTTAAAGTTAAGTAATGATTAACGCATGTTCAACCATACATTTTTGACCTTTAGACGTCTCTTAACTTTAATCCAATTATATAAGAGGGATAGTGTCTGGTCTTCTAAACGATGGAAATTATCATTGCGTTTCCAAAACTTGGTGCTTTGAACAGTTCTTGCATTGACAAAGTTTACTATGCTTATTGTTTTGTTAGTTATTGGTTTGAGCCGACTGGGGTTGAAACATTAGGGACGTGGGGTCCGAGAGCTCATCGAGTGTCGGGACATCGCCATTGCGGTTGGTTGACTCTTCACGTCGCCAATTTTTATGTCAAAGAATCAGCATTGCAATCCAATGTGACAATGCTGCCAGCCTTTTGCCCAATGAGCTCTTCCTTTATTTATTTTTTCTTATTATAAATTTTTTGTTTTATATGCTTGTACGGACGCCAGCGCATCAACCTACTACAATCTGTCAAATTTCTTTAATAGGTTTTCAACTTTATTACTAAAGCATAAGATTCAAAGTTGATTAGGAAAATTTTACAGTTTCGGGTAGGTTGACCTGCTGGCGTCTGTACATAATATATATATTTTAGTGTTAGATAGTATATTATTTTGAAGATTTGTCAAGTACTATACCTAATAAAGGTATTAAAATCCTTATTATAAATTAATCTGTTGTGTAAGTTAAACATATTGTTTAAAAAAATACAGTACTTAAAAAATATTTCTCAACTTATTCCAGATCAATACCCTACCGTGACCCTCTCTCACCGGTTCCACCAACCAACATCAGACAGATCAAATCAAAGAACTACCGCGAGCTAGGCAGCATACCTCGCTACATAGAGAACAAATCTTCCTCAAAGAACAGATCGCAGTCTTTACGACTCAACTCCGCCTCAGGATACCTATACATGAACGCTAAGACCAACGACTTCCAGTTAGAACCTGAAGACTTCAGAGAAATGGTCACGAAAAGACGCGAACAACTCCGAAGAGGCATGATGATGTATGATATGAGGTGTAATAACAACGAACAGTACGTACATCCCTATAGACACAGCCTGAGTACTAGACTGGAGACAAGCCCTCATAGTTCCTCGCTTTATTCCATGAATTTGAGGTCAGAAAATCGCAGCAATGACCCATTAGTTGATGACTACGACTCTGAGAAATCCAGCTACGCGAGAAAGAAGTTATTGAAAAACATAGCCAGAAACACCAGCAACAAAAGAGTTGAAAACTACTTCTATGATGACGCCGTATTACATTTCGACGACGAATACGCGTTCGACGGCTCAATACTCTTCGCTAAACGGAGAAAATCTATGGAAAGAAATTGGGAAGATTATACATGTGAAATGCCGAGGACCCACGGAGCTGACCAAGTGTCGAACGATGGCAGCTACGGCTACTACCTCCCTGACGATGAAGAGCAAGACCAGTACTTCGTGAATGATACCCTCACGTTCCAACTGCCGCCCCACCGGGCCAGCATATAGTGATGTGTTGTGATGTGCCAACAGGACTTGTGCCAAGGTAGGTTAGCGTTAGTCAACTAAATAAATGGGCCAATTAAGTAAATAAACATTAAATTAATAGTAATTTTACAATTTTCGCGGTAGCATCCGAGTTTGAACGTTTTAGCTTTTACACTTAGGTTATAGTTGTCGCGACATTTTATTATAATTCTATGATATGAGCTTGGCTTCTTTGTAGATATTGTAATATAGTGTTTTTAAGGCTTGTCGTGCGGTGAGCGCTTGTGCACTACGTCGGTAGAAATATTAACAAAATAACATAATATAACTAGCCTAAAATGCTGGATCTCAGGCCTTCTCTATGAGAGGGAGAAGGCCATAATCCACCTCGAAAGCCCAGTGCGGGCTGGTTAAATAAAAAAGTATGTATACAAAATTCCAATCCCAGAATCGGGATAGTAGGTATATTTGTATTAAAGAAATTGTAGATTTTCTCTATATCATAAGTGCTAGAAAATAATCTCTGAAGTCACATTCCCTTGTCAGGTAAATAAAACAAGACTGCAATAGAGATGAATGTTCTAATATCTGACCAATCATGTAATTTTGGTAATTGTGTAAGTGATAATTAATCAGTATTGTAGGTATTCGTGATTTAAGCTCAATTGATCTCGGCTGATGACAGATTTTTCAGTTTCATCATTCAGTAGTTAGATTCAGCCATTAAATAAATGACAATTACATGATATCAACCTAGAATATTGTCTTACAAGATCCAAAAAAATAATTGTAAGGAGAATGGATGTCAGGTAAAATGCTTATAGCCGACCACGACAATTAGACAACTCGTGGGTGGGACTTGGCCTCCCCTCCCACTTACTCTCTTTGGCCGGGATCTATAAACATTTCTCAACGCTTTGATATGTTCCCTCAACTTGCTCGTGTAGTTTGACAGTTGTGCAACAGTGACAGGAATACGCTTAGCCATAGTATGAGCTATCGTTTATAGATCTCGGGCCTAGTTTCCACGTTCATATCCGTACCAGAAATTGCGGACGACGTCATTACTGCCAGTTGGCTGATAAGTTGGTCGGCTAGAACATTTTACATAACATGGCAGCTAAAAACCGACGTAGTGCAAGCGAAAATTAATTTTATTTCCATTTCGGAGTGAATTAAGAGTAGACACAGTTGCGAGTCACAATACAATGAAAATTATCGAGCTTATTGATACAAAACTGGCAAAAAATACAGATGATAATTGCACAATGCGTAAGTACAAAATTTGCCTGGAGTAAGTGTTCATTCTTGTGACGAAATGTAGCCTGAATAACGGTAAAACAAAAAAATGGGTATTATACCAAATAATTAACGCAGTGGTATCTTAAACTTTTCCTTATAATATTGTAGTGACGGTACATGGGGATTGTGTCTGCTTCACGCACAGTTGAAGTGCCATTTTAGTGGCATTATACTAAAATAATATGGGTGTGCAACTTAGCTCAAAGAACTCAGTTGCTAAAATATAATGAAATCATGTGATGACCCCATCAGTTATGATGACCGTTTACAAGGTAGAACACTTATTTAGGCATTGAAATTATATTAGCAGATATGTTTTGCATTAATGCTAACGTCTCATAATATTACAATGACCACAAATTATAACAATGGTCTTGAAAGAACGCAATTTTTATGTTATAGAATCGCAACAATTTTTAAAGTATGTGCTAGTCAAATTTTTAATTTAAATCAATTTTCCATGACGATTTTCAGTCATTCCTTATAATTATGTATTATATAATGGTGAAATTCCGAATTCCAAATTAGTAATAAAATATGTATATTCCATGAAATTATTATGTATCGCTATGAGCCATTCAATTTGATTTGTTAAAAATATGGTTTAAATTTTAACTGTTCTAAAAGACAAAATTGTACAGTAAAACTGATGTATAATGCCAAATGAAAACATTTTATTCCATTAATTTTAAGAAAAAAGAAAAGATTTTATTTTATTGTTTTACCAATCTCAAAGATTTGTAGTGACTCCACCATAATAGGAGTAAAAAACAAAGTATTATGGTTTCAAAAATCTTAATGAACATAAAATATTATGTAAAATCTAAAAATATGTTGAATTTCTCACTCAGTGGAAATAATTATGAGAGTTACTCAGTAATACTATGATTTAATTATAATCAAAAATATGATATAGCTACATAAATACTTATGTAATAAATTGTTAAATCTGGAAAAAAACTATTGGAAAATAAATGATAACATCAGAAATGTTATTATAATGTAAACAGGTAAACCAATGAAAATATTCAGTTTAATATGAAGAAAATAATGTTGTGTCTATTTAATTTTTATAAGTCCTGGGTCTTCTTTTGATTACCAATATTATAACAGATTTTCATTGAAAATTAATCCTTATATTTATTTCAAACTCAGTCTTCCAGTGTGATTTTGAAAATAATATATTAATTTCATGTTAAAAAACTAAAATGCTTCCATAATTTATTCCTGTTTTGGTCAGCTCATGCACGCGGCAAAAAGCCGTTGTTTTAAACATATTAATTAATAATATCGTACTGAATATGAAGTGAGTTAATAAAATTGTAAAATATCTAGTCGAAAATGTGAGAAATTATGTATAAGTAAACGTCTAGTCAAAATAATTGTTATTTTTATTTTATAATTTTACAATGGTGTCCGCCAAAAAGGTGTTATTTTGAAACCTTTTGAAGATATTTTTTTAGAGAAATGTTTTCTTTCTTGACTGATTTTATTAATCGTATTATTTTTAGAATAACTTAAAGCTGCCAAAAACGTTTTTTGTTATATACCTTTTAACAGTTTTAACTAGTTTTAATAAACATCAGTATTTTATTTGCTGTGATAATTTTACCTCTAGTATTATTATAATTAAATTATTAAGTTTATAAACCTCTTAAAAAAAACTCAAAGATTTTTATTATGTCTTCAAAAGATCGTACCAGTATTATTTAAAAAAATATTTATTAAAAAAAATCATTAACAAAATGTTGATGTCGTTCGAAATGATTGTTTCCAATTTTATGTCTAGACTTTTATGACGAAATATCTATATAAAAAAACAGTAAAATCGCTGAACATATAATATGTATTATATTAAATAATTATGTCGACTTATTTTAGGTGTTAAGTAAAAATGAACTAAACATGACTGCACTAAACTTTATGCCAAACGTACTCGAAACAATGAACTTTAATTTAATGGGTTGTACACAATTTTAGTAATCAAATAGTACTGTTTCTAGATTTTCTTGCCAATGTTGTTCCCACTTAAGAAGCTGACAAATTAAAACACGGCCACTGTCAGATTGCATACAACAGAAAGAGAAGCGCCATGACAACTCTTATACTCAATACTCAATACATTTGTAATTTATTGCAAAATATGAAGCAATTATCTATTTACTCGAAAATGAGTGGAGTAATCGAAAATTAAAAACAACCAAGTTCTGTATTCAAAAAAGACGTTCTTGTTATTAATTAATACCAACGTACGTTGATATTTAATACAATATTTTGTATTGGAACTCAAGTAAAAAGTTTACCGTTAATTTGTATCGAGGTTTTCTTTTATATACGTGTTTTGGTAACAACAAAATTCTGAGAAATATGTTCAAGATTAACATATTTTTTCCGCTACCTCAAACTATATAGATTTGGCTTTTTTTTGAAGATAAAATAAACTATACTTAGTCTATTTTCCTCTTGTCAGCGCCTTAATAAAAATGTATGCTCTCTTGTTAAAAAATTTGTTCATTGTTGTGACGAATTATTGTCGCTATATCGGGCGCTATATAAACAATGTTATTTTACCTAATCTGTTTGGATTCTATGTTAAGACACAGAATAGTACAAATAGTGAAGGCGATAGTGAAGGCGCACTCCGCATTTTAGGTATGAAGCTACAAGTAGGAACGTGGCGGGCTCGTCTTGTCGGGCCAATTCAGTGAGCTTAAGGCGCAGACAACTGGCAAACGGTAAAAGTAGGCTAGATTTAAACAAAAAAATTGCCAAATCTATATAGTTTGTGGTAGCGGAAAAAATATATGTGGATCTTGAACATATTTCTCAGAACTTGATTGTTACCAAAACACGTTTTGAAAAAAAAATCTCGATACAAATTAACGTTAAACTAACCCCTTTCCTTGAGCTCTAATCCAAAAATTCTGTATTAAATAGCAACATACGTTGGTATTATAATTAATAAGAAGAACGTCTTATTTGAATACAGAACTTGGTTGTTTTTTATTACCGATTACTCAACTCATATTTGAATAAATCGATAATTGCTTCATATTTTGCAATAAATTACAGGCGTTGTGTCATCGCGCTTCTCTTTCTTTTCTATGCAGTCCGACAGTGACTGCGGTTTAGCTGTTGTCAGCGTCTTAACGTGAGAAGATATAAGAGTAACGCGATAGAAAGAGAGGCAAGTTTTAAGTGAATAGAACTAAGTAATTAGCGCTGAATTGCACTTTATTGTGTCGTAACAAAAGTCGCTTTTTATTTAAATGATTATGCGGAGTGAACCATCTGTATTAATCTGTGGTTAAGATTGTTTTAATTATTGCAGTTAATTTGTAAATTATAAAATTCATCATGATATTCATACATCCTCCAGCAACTTCAATGTTTTTTTTTTCTTCTTTGGTTAGTGACATACCTGGTGCCAGAGTTTTTTATGCCGCCCATGGGCCTCTGACTTGGCTTCACATGCCGTCGAGAAATATCTCTCAGGCATGCCGGTTTCCTCACGATGTTTTCCTTCACCGTTTTTTGAAGCAAGTGATAATTATACAATACGCTCATGAATCCGAAGTCAGAGGTACGTGCCTTGGGTTCGAACTCGAGACCTATGACTTGGCAGTCCTATGTCTCTAACCACGACTGATTCAATTTAGTGTTTTTGTTTAACCTCTGTATATTTATTTACGTTAACTTATTTCGCTAAACCCTGAAAAAGCCAGCGGGCAATGAAATTTAATTAAATGAACAGAACGCTTGAGGCAGCACTATGTCGCGAGCTGCTGCAGTTAGGACAAAACGCAAAGGATCTGATTTTGAATTATAGATAGAAACGGTTCCTTTTATTTGTTGTTTTTTTTTAAATAAATGGCGAAACCCTCTAATAGTGTGAACGCCAGCATGGATTTAAAATCGTTAGCCGCTTTGTGAATAAGAACCCAGTGTGGGTTGGTAGAAGTCACTTGTTTTCGAATTTTTGGTTCTAGGACATGCCGGATTCCTCACGAAGTTTTCCTTCACCGTTTTCATAGCAGTGGTGATGAAATAATTTTACTCAAAGTAAAGCGCCTGTCAGGGTTTGAAACTACGACCAGCAGCTCGTAAATCGAGGCCGTTTTTACTGGGCCACCACTGCTCATGAATAGAAACCTTCGAAGAATGTATGCTGCATGATGTCATCACCGTTATCATTGGCAACCTTGTACCACCACCGCTGACTATAAGCCTCCTTATATGGTCAAGCCTCCTTATATGGTCAAGCCTCCTTATGTGCTTATGTGGTAAAGTAAGACCCTTTTGTGGTCTGTTTCCCTGGTCTGTACGAGTCTCGCCAGGGTCTCCCCCGCGATCTTTTGTAGGTCGTCCACCCACCTGGCTGTTGGTCTACCCAAGCTTATCCAAACATAAATGCATGATGTGTGTGTGTAAATCAACTTTTCATAGCGGCCATGTTATTTTGCACAAAATGATGAAATTTGTCTTTAAACTAAGCATGAACTGACACAGTGTCTTCGCGAAGTGTGGTTGCAAAATAATTCTAATACCCCTGAAATGTTTCAAGTGCGGTTGATTGTAAACTAATTATAAAATAATGTACTATAAACTGTTAAATGGACACGTGAGGAGTTCTAGTTATTACGCGGTCTGAATTAACTGTAATTTTAAAAGTGAAAAATGTAAAATAAATCGGATTTCAATAAAAAATACATACGAATGGTTGGTGTGTTTTTATTTTAATGTAGGCTTGCTTAGTTGCATTTTCATTTCGTTTCGTTGTATTTTTGACGTGACAACGTCTTATAAATTGGTTTGCCGGGTGACACTTCAAGAAACTGCGTTACGCTCCGCTCACGTTATGCGCTCACAATGAGAGCGAGTGAGAGGCACGCGTCCCTTCCACTCGGGCATGGTTAGCCCGCCTAAGAGCGAGAGAGACAGACATAAAAAGTGAAAGGCACGCAAAGTCGTTGTCACGTAAAACTTTCGCCCGTATACCGACTTTACAGGCAACCAATTTTTTGCACCTCAAGATGGATTACCTACGTTGTGTCATTTTATACAAAATTAAATTGTTATGGTCTCAGTTCTGTCGTACTTTTAGGCCCACTTGTACAGTTCGATTCAAACTTAACGGCTTGGAAGTGCGCTACTCGCTGCGCAGTACCCCACCCCTCACCCCCGCTGACCCATAAATTCGTTACTGTGCAGCGACTCGACTCGAATTTATGGCATTAACGGTGGCTCGAAACATGCATGTTTTCGGGGTATACCACAAATAACTAAAAACTTTAGCGCTAAACGAATTTTAAACATCGTTCGGTTTCTGTCAATCATTTGAAGACGATAGAGACAATGATGTTCTAAACATGCTTATAGATAGTGTCATTCACGAAGACGCGCCCACTTTTCTTCTGGAAAAGTGGGGCGCGTCTTCGTGGATTTATGCTGATCTAACATTGTATAGGATTACCGTACAATGCGAGGTCAGCTTATACTGGAAATGTATAGTTTGATGTGTAGCCGTATGTACCATTTATAGCTTTGAACGTATCCATTTACTATTTATTGATTTTTGAAATCGGAATTGAATCGAATAGGTAATCGATAAAACTTAAAATAATTCAGTTAATAGTCTGCTTGAAATTCCGCATCCCATTGGCAGCCCGTAGGATTATTGCAGTCTGAAAAGAAACAAAAACTATAAAAACTGAATTCAAGATCGCTGATGAATCCCCCGTCTTTATAATTTGTTACCTAAAGTTGTTGGAATGACGCCCTCTATTTTTCTTAACCCGTACTCGCTGATAACAAAGGGTTCCCGCAGTTGGGTAACCCCGATATTTGAAAGGCAAGCCTCGTTCTTTACCATGTAATTCGTTTAGTCGCCGCTAGGTGGCAGTAAAAATTGTTGTAGCCTTCTGTTGTTGTGTACCTACCTACCTACGTAGGTACCTGCCTATAGGGTTTTGTTGTATAAAGTGATGGTTAGACCTACATAATTGAACGTACTCTTATTCATAAAAACACAAACGAAGAAGCAAATTTATAAAAAGCTTGTAAAAATAATGTTCAAATAAGCAGTGGAGTTTTTAGAAGGTGTATCTTAAAACGAACCTTGCTGAAATTCGTAGGTACTTAAATACTTTTTCTATCAGCTTTTTCTAGAAAGTATTACCTACCTATCATAATATTGTTGATACTTAAGAGGGTACAGGGCGTGCGATTCTCCATACAAATGTATTCTCCTTTTTTCTTCCTGAATAATACCTTTAGAGCAATCATTTTCATAAAATCAAGGCCTACTGTAGTCACTTCCATGTTATTTCCTTTTTTCAGCAACTTATCGGTAAAGATAATATGACCCTCCATGATGATGATATAATTGATCTGAGCTGTAGCTATCCCTAGGGCAGACTTGAGGTAAGAAGACAGTAATAGTTTCTTCAAATACCTATTTTTCAAATTCCTTGCAGCCCCTGTTCCCTCTTTAAACGTCTTGCTTCGTATTCTGCGTTCGTTTCGAGGGGTAGGTAGTCTGTTTTTCTGCTGTTGTTGGATCTTTTTATTCTGATGAAGTGTGAAGTTGTGGAATGTGTTTTTCTATTAGGTATAGTTCGCATCTTTTGTTCATTGCATTGTCTTAATTCTGATGAGGTCGTCGATCGTGTGTCTCAGGAAACTTTTACATGAGTTGATGGCCATAAATGCAAGGCCTACCAATTTGGTCGGCCTTGCTTCAGACACTCTAAAGATCGAGAAGTCTATGGACATAAATATGTCCATAGACTTCTCGATCTTTAGAGTGTACCCTACCGACTCACTCATACCAAATATACCAATCTTATATGCATATTAGTCCTCCTCTCATACAACAAATAGGTAGGTACCTACTCACACCATTTCAAAACTCCATAAAACATTTAAATTTTTAATTAAAAAAGTAAAAGCGAGCGTTTCTAAAATAAAACAAAAACTCTTCACAAATTCATTTTGAATAGCGGATTTAATAAATGCTTAAGTGGGGAGAGCACTGTTATTTCTCTTTAAGACTGGCCAAAGAGAATACTAGAAGAAAAATGGGCGCACCCCTACCACCCCCTACCAAGGAGGTATTACTTTGAATAAAGAAAAGTTAAAATTTTCTTAAAACACCCCCCGTTGGGGAGTTGCCTATCTATCTTCGTTTAAGTATTGGCAAAAATTACCCCCCCTGTTGCTTTCTCTTTCACACAACGGTCGTGTCATTGGTTAATTTTTTAAAGGGTAGCGTTTAAGATGATTGCTTGTTTTTAAGATGTTTTAGAAATAAATTAATTGGTTGAAGATTGTAGTCTTTTTTGAGATTGAGCTTCAATTTATTTGGGTACGTATATAACATGCCTGTATCTTAGGCAAGGGAAAAGTATAAGTGTGTTGAAATTGGTATAATTTTGTTTCGATGCTGTTATTACGGGATCCATAGCCTTTTTAGTAACTCGATTGCTTCCATCTGGCCTCTGCAATGAGATGTGATTGAAAAAAAATCATCTATAGGTAGGTACGTCAACCTGAATGAAAAAATTTCATCTTACTCAATCCTATTTTTAACTCCATACACCTCTGTCTGAATAATCCACTTTTCCTCTCGCTGACGGCCGAGCTGGCACCACACCTAATTTACCTGAGAATCAAACCTCAGATCTATTTACAATGTAGGTAGGTATACCTACCTATTGTTTTTATGGCATTTATTGTTACTTTTTTTTAATCCTGCTTATCGCACGCTATCCCTGCACACTTGGCGGATGATGGTTAAACTTATTACCTACGTGACAAGAGTGTCGTGACGGTCAAAATGTAACACTTTTTTCGGACTAGCTCTCAATCGCCAAGCGTGTCACACGACACCTATCTGTCTTTGTGTTTTTAATCAACGTTACGAAATGGTGGAGGTTCTATGTTCGTCTTTATGTTTGTTTTTAATGTATGTTTGTCGATATTTTCTTCAATTGCGGACCGATTTTCAAAATTATTTTTCATTTGGTAGAGGAAGCTTGCGTGGTGATCCCGTATATATAAATTTTAATAACTTTGCTTGGGTAGTTTTTGAGTAAGCTTCAATAATACGTACCTACCCAAAAATAAATAAATTTATGTGGGTTAAGTACTTCATATTATGAACTTCCTCGTTAGTACCACAACTAAAAAGTTAATCTTTTTACACAATAAACTTCCGATATTAAAGTTTCTTTTTCCACTTTGCATTGTTATTTTTTGAAAGTCGGTTGTTTTTGTCGAGCCTTTTCGCTAGGTACTTATTTCAAATACCGACCTCCCTTGTCTATTATTTAATCGTGTTAAGATTGTCAATCTGTTTAACACGTTAAACCTAATTATTCATTTTAGTATGTTATTGTAAGGGCAGGCGTCAACAGGTGGTTAACTTATGTTATTTTTGTAGGGATAGCAAAAAAAGCAACTCTTAATTTATTTGTTATAACTATAAATATACTAATATTTATTTTGTTACTTTCTTCATTGAATCAGCTGTTTAGTTCATTTATCTACCTTATTTATCAAAATTCTAAGTACATATGATAATTTTATGATACACACATACATACATAAATTCACGCCATCCTCTTATGGTGGTAGGCAGAAACTACAGAAGGCCACCTGCTACAATCATTACATACTCCTATTGCTTTATTTTACGATGATTTTCAGAATTTCTAATATTTAAAAGGAAGTGTATACAGTGCCGCTAGCGGCACTTTATTCCTGTCGGATAAAGTGCTGCTTTGCGGCATAATAGTGGCGCTGCCTCGGCCCGGCTTAAGTGCCGTAAGCATTGCATTGTTATTGTTACTTGTTATTTTGTTTGATTATTGAGCATTGCATTGTCATTGTCACTTGTTATTTTGTTTTTGAGGAGAGGCTTATGTTAATTTTTTTCGTCTATAGCCGGCTAAACTTAAGTGTAGCCATAACTTCTTGGCTTAGCAAATGAAAAGGCTGAAAGGTAGGTTAGGTTAGAATTTTGACCACACAACGCACGAGCCGAGTGAGCGAAGCGAGCGGTTCCCCGGTAGCGGCGAGTGCCAGGGTCCGTTTAGGCACAAGAGAATGTAATGTTTTAGGGATGACATTCCTAAAACATTCAGTGACAGTTACAATGCAATGCTTACGGAACTTTAGCCGGGCCGAAGCAGCGCCATTATTACGACACTCTATACACTGCCTATTTAAAATCTTTTAACGATTTTAGGGTTCAATAAAACAGTTAACTAGGCAAATTGATTTTCATTAACACAACAAGGTTGTAAAAAAGCAATTTCTACTTACTATGATCTTATTACCTACATCTTATTACAAAAACATAACTAAACCAGACTGGCGAAATGTGGGTGTACTATAGGTACACCTCTGCGTAACCCTTCGTGGAATACAGGCGTGATATTATGTTGTTATTATCTATTATATTAATATATTAATTATTATATTAATTATCTTATTATAGTTCAACCTTTTACAAAACGTTATTAATAAAGGCGATAAGTCTTACTCTTTCATTACCGTTTTCTTTTAAACGAGTCGGCGATTGAATTACAGAGCGTTTTAATTAAAGAAATCTTTCACAAAGTTTATCTAAAAGATTTAATTATAGAGCTTGAGGGTTTTCCAGTAAAAATGCTGTAGGTATCTAAGTGGTACCTACATAGTAACCTACATACTTCTCATTCGAATGAAGAATACTGTGATAATTATGTGGTATCCAGGTTAAAAATTGTCTAGGTTAGAAATTTTTCTCATGAAAATTGCTATTAGCATAAGACTAGTGATTACAAAAAAGAAAAACATGATCTGCTTATGACCACACGATAGAAGTGAAAACTTACGACTGGAGCCGAGTATACGTTTCAGCGTCACCGACCCGAGCGTGACGGTTTAGTTTTGTTCAGTGTTCAGAAAGAGCGCAAAGTGCGCCTAAAGTAGTTTTCACTTCAATAAAAATTATACCTATATCATCAATCATTTTATCATAAAATTAACCCAAAATTAATATTTTACAAATCACACATCCTTTTTGCTGTCCCTACAACTCCGAAACTAAAGTTCAGCACGATTTAAGTTGTTCAAAAGTGAGAACTCCGCGAGCCACCGCGCAACACTTTTACCACACTTTCACCATTCTTGTGTGCAGTCTCCTTATATCTTAACACTTTTAGCACTTTTAGTGATCTTTCGAGACTTAAAAAGTTTTGGCTAAAGTGAAAAAAGTTGCGAGGCTTTTTTACTGGAACATGGTGGTGTAGGTTTTCACGGTCTTCAGAAACTAAAATGGACTACAAATATTTAAAAGAAAATATATCTATACTATGTACCTATATATAAAAACCAACTGATGTTCGTTAGTCTCGCAAAAACTCGAAAATGGCTCGATATATTTGAAAAAACACAAATGAATAGAAGAAAAAATCGACATTCTGTCTCCCGTTGTACGCAGTACACCGGCTATCTAATTACGCAACACGTTTTCGTAAAGGATTACGACAAATTTGTTTCATTTTGACAGTTCAACAACATTTATTGCGGTATTTACGTTGTCGAGCAGATTTTTTTTTCCAAATTCAAATTCAAATTCAAAATATTTCATTTCACATAAACCTATAAGGGCACTTATGAAACGTCAGAAGCTAGATGCACGGTTCCAATTGGTCGTTTCCTATGGAGAAGAGCCGGCAAGAAACTCCATGGTTACTCTTTTAAAAATAAATGGTATTTACAATGCTTTCAAATTACAGAGTTAATAGGTATGAGAGGACAGTGTAGGCCTATCAACAAGTACCAGGTACTTAGCAAGATAGAAAATGGTCGATAGATCTACAGTCTGTTACGCCTACAACGTTCTCACATTCACAAATTCTAAAAGAACCAACCAACTTATGAAGCATGGATTAGCAATTTGTTTCAAAACGATTCAAATTCCGATTGATCGTGTATAAAATCATTAGGGTACCGGCCATCTAGTCTGAAATAAAAGACGATTAAGGGATAATTTCGAGCACCTATAAGCCTAATCTTTATCGTTTTAGTCCGTAAACGCCGACAGTTAACAGTCACAGCTGTGATGTAATCAATCATATTAACAGCCAGTAGGATGTTGCTGGTGATTCTCTGGGATTAATATGTTAGTCACCTTTTTCAATTATTATTATTGGTTTTTACATTCTGTGATTACTCGAACTCACACACTGAGTTATATTACTTGTAAAAATGCTAGGAATATCGTATAATTTTACAATGTTTGTAAATATGTGAGCACCATGCATCTATCACATGATTAATTTATCTGTCATTCCTTAATTTTTCATTATTTTTACCTAACGTGGTATAGTAATCTTATTCTAGGTGCATCGTCTTCACATATAATTATATAATTGATGTACACAAGATATTATTATTGTGAAACATTTTAAAAGAGTAACGGTGGAGTTTCTTGCCCATTCTTCTCCATACGAAAACTACCTTTTGGAAGGGGCAACTAGAATCAATTATTATTTAAATGTTGACGTTCAAAAGTGCCTTTTTTGTGCCTAATTGAAATAAATTATTTGACTTTGACTTTGACTTTCAATGGATGCTGTGTCAGACACTATAATTATCCACTTACTACTCTCAGTATCAACCTATTTATCAAAACATCTGTAAAAGTAGCCTTTCACCCAGAAATACAAAGCAGTGTGCCCTTTACGTAGCACAAAATAAAGCTTACACTTCCCTCAAAAAACGGAATTTTCCTTTCTCTTCAAGGAAAATATTCACAATAAACAAAGAAAAACAAACCCAACCGTCTAGGCTTCAGCATAAAAGATCTGTATACAGCGCACAAACGTCTCAAACAACAAGGAGAAAGGTCGGACATTTGTTGGTTCAAAATAATTTTATTTTAGCAAAATTGAAACTGGCTCGGCCGTACCGTTTTCTTGAACAAATTTTAATATCTGAGGAAGATACGGCTAGGGTTATATTTATATTTTTCCTCCACCCCGTTTCTTTTGGCGATTATTATTCTGTATTCCAATGGGCTCGGCGGGTGGGGGGGCCACCCCTTAGACTCTTTCCTTTTTGCTTCTTAAGTCCATCTTGAGACAGGGCAGAGAAAACTGTGGGGTGGTGTTGTTTTATCCTTATTTAAAATGTTGACGATTTTACGAAGTTACTCAAACAAAAGAAATGGATTGAATGGAGGCTCGAGCAAGAGTCGCGTAGACGTGACTGCTACGGCGTAGGTCGTAGACTTCTACGGCCTTCGCTGTAGCAGTGCTACGAATAGAATTTGTAATTTAAAAAGACAAAGTTGTAAACTTTTCTGACGTTGCTTGCGTTTATGTATGTACTATAATTGCCTATAATTTGTAGAAATATAGGAAACTAGCCGTGCCCCGCGGTTTCATCCACACAAGTCTCGATCCCGTAGGAATATCGGGATAAAAAGTATGCTATGTCCCTATTCCAGGTCATGGTCTACCTGTGTGCCAAATTTCATCCGTATCCATTCAGCCGTTTTAGCGTGAAAGCGTAACAAACAAATAAATTTACTTTCTCATTTATAATATTATTATATAATTAGGATTATTTTTAATTAGCGTTCGATGTTACAGAAATAGGCTGAAAGCAAAGCTAAGTCTCTTAAGTAGTCCCTGATTAATAATAAATATAAATACCTATACATTACTTATTATAACCATGAATGACCAAATGCTTTTTTTTCTTGTAATAAAGTATTTACATTGAACAATTTAATACAAAAATAACTATAACCTAAAAAACTCTCAAACAACTCCACCGCACCTAAATTCTCTGCTTCTGTCACTTACCCCTTTTACTGGAAAAACCGTGGCACCTACCCGGAAGGGGTTCGATATTTAAATATAAGAAGAACACCCCCTTTTTTCAAGGGAGGACCCTCCCCACCCCTTGGATTTATGGATCTGGCCCGGAGTGGGCTCCTAATTACTTATCTTTGAGAATACAAATCAATCGCAAAGGAAAAGGCTTTTTGCTATGAATCTTCTAAAATGTAGCACTTAAATATTACTTAAATGTAACTTAGAGGTTGCGATGTTAGCTGTGCTGTTGAGACGAGATTAACGATTCGTTAAGTTAAACCATGAAGTGGTTTGGTTAACCGGTGCCTACGTTAAGTGGTTTTGATAAAATGGGCATGTGAAAATGTTTGATCACAATTAGTTTTTTTTTAAATTCAGCCTCTTGTGAAAGTTTTTGGTAATCATTGTTCGTGTTTTCGAAGTAATTATAAAATAAGAAATATAGGCTATCCAAATAGGTACTTATAAATATTATAATAAGAATAAATATGAGTGTGCAAGTCACCCCCTGCCATTTTACCTGTATATTTTATATAAAATATTGGTCAGGCAGGGGCCATAGTCTTTCCATAGTTCTAGATAACCAGTTCACTTAGCCACCCAAACCTATAATCCAATATCTTTGTTTCCATATCTTGCAATAGTCCTGCACCAACCGGGGGTTGTCCTTGGGTGCACAAGCATAGTGCGTACAGGGATAATCGTCGGTTGGTGCCTCGTTTCATTAAACAAGTCTAACGGGCCTCTGCGAGTTGGCTTCCGCCCCTCGTACGCCTTTCAAAGGTCCGGGACCCTAGGGTCCCGAGAAATGTCAAAGACATAAAAAAAAAAATTGGTACCTGATACCTGATTCCTATAATTTATGGACCGTTATTGGTTAACATTAAAACACTTGTATCTTTCCCAATAATTAAACAAAGACCTCATAGCTTTGCATAATAGACCCTCCCATTGGAAGTAGCTATCACAGGTCAAATTAGTTAACGAATCCATTTATATGCCTAGTTTGGCAATAAAAAATGCTACCATTGGTAAGCAAAACGATTCGTTTTTTTTATAGGAACCAAACATTAGCCGTAAACTCTGATGTTTATTCCGATAACCCAATTCGTCGTTGCAGGCTGACGGTCCTTATAAGGTAGCTAGGTACTCATTCAGAACGATCTGCTGGGAAAAAGGCCACATCATTTTTTATTCTTAAATACGTACCTATTTCTCCGTAAAACACCAGATACAATCTGTGACCGCACGATAGTGGTAACAAAACCAGTATAATCTGGCCTCGCCAATCAATCCTGCCTAGCCTAGCCTTTTCCTAGCTATGTAGTGGTCGGCTTTCAGTCTAACCGGATGCAGCTGAATACCAGTATTTTACATGAAGCGACTGCCTATGGCGAGAATAAGATGAAGAAAAGTTTTAATTCCGGCTTCCCAAGTGTTGCAAGCGCGGCTGCTGAGTGTGAAGTCTTGTGTTCCTTTCCCGAGTCCTTAATTTCTGTTGCGATTGGTGATTAATTTCCATTGTTTTTGAAGAGGGCAGAAGTTTCTATAAAATTGGTTCCAAATAATTGGAATTTGGAGCGCACCTACGTTCCATGCCCCTTCACCTTTTTCGTAGTGATTCTATTTTGATGTGAATTTTTAAATAAAACACAGTTAACTATATAGATAATAACTCTTTATTGTAACAGGACTCCAGGATCTCGTTTTTAGACCACATTTCAGATGCTTTATTGTTGTTTTGGACATTTACCGAACTCATTATAAAACCTTGTCCACACCAGGGTGACTCGCGACCTACATGTTGCGCGTCATGGTATCTTAACATAGCTCTTTGTCGGTCGTCAGCTTTACACGCATGCAATCCACTTCCGTCACGTTGTGCCTGAAAAAAACGATGGTTGATTTAAGATTGACATAAGTTGCTTCATTGTGTATTTTGTATGTTATGGTCTAGAATTATGGGTAGGCATGGAGTTGAAATGATTGTAATTGATTGATCGTTGTCACCGTCTTGTGGTGTTGTCGATTTAACACATTACTTAGTTAAATAAGCTGAGTCAACTATTATCGTCGAGCAGTTTCGATTGACATGAGTTTAGAATATATATGTGGGCGTCTAAGCAAAAAGGGTCCAGTTTTCGGCATTTAGTTTCCGAGATATAAGAAGTTTTGTAATGTTGGGTGAAAAAATAGCATTTCGCGATTTTAATTGATTATTAATAAATGCTCAATTATCTACAATTTCATATAGTAAATGACTGTATACGATTTTTCAGAATTTCAACTTCAAATGTCTGATAAAAAAAATATGTGCTAGTTTTACAATATTTTTTCAATCATTGCTCTCAATTGAGTATTCTAGATACCGAATCTAGTCTTAACTCAATACCCCACTACTGGACCCTTTTTGATTGGACCACGTATTATGTACTACATTGTAAAACTTTTCGGACAAAATAGTGTAGATATTTGGTTCGCGCCGTGCAGTAGGTACGATAGTGATAGTTCTCGAGTTAAATAACCATGCAAAGTAAACGTACCTATACTCCATTTAAAATAAGATAAGACCTATAAATATATCATTTTTACAGTCCGTTCAAACGATTTTAACTTCTATTGCGTTAGTGGCATGACAAATGGCAGCTGCAGTAAACAGTTGGTATTGTAACCACTTTTTTTTGCTTTTAATGCCATCCTTGTGCCTACGGTATAGAAGTCAGAATCGGTTGAATGGACTGTAAAAAAAGGGTTGCTTAAATGTCTAATCTTATTTCAAATGGAATATAGGTATGGGTGATAAGGAAAATAAAATAAGTAAAAATTAAAAATACACATAGAAGAATCTACTTTCTTATTGACTTGTTCGAAATTATTAATGTTCTTATCGAAGGAAGATACCAATTTGTTATAGTATTGTATTATACTTGTATCATAGAGTACTATATCTATCGGTCAACTTTATAAATAAATGTAAGATTCTAGTGAATGTTTATACTTAAGGCGGAAGTAACAGGGTAGCCCGCGAAATTAAAAATTTCTTATTTTGAAGTATTAATGCCATCATTATTCCACTGCGAAAAAAGGATGGTGCTAGCGGCCTTGTATAGCTCCGTCTCTCACTCACACTGGAATAATGGTGGCATTAATACGTCATAATACGGCCTCTGTACCAGGTTGTATGTTGATCTAAATATGATTCGCGGCCGTATCAATCAATGTTATTTATAGAACTATAATCATAAAAATCATCAATACAAGTTCATAGCACCCTTTTGAATGACTATTTCATGAAATCAAGACATTTGAGGATTTCTAACGGATAGAGTAGAATTTAAACTTGAGGATTGGATTAACTTAACTTGGATTGCTGATTCTAATGATTATAATTCTGTAAAGTCATTTATATTTGTTAGGGTTGCGCATCATTGTTTTAATCAACATAAAACCTGACAATGACTTGCAAATTGCAAAAAAACGTAAGAAAATTTGAATTTCACGGGCCTCCTTTGTGCATCCCCCTTATTAAATTATTTTAATTGTATTTCAGAATTATTGAAACATAATAATAGTTAAATATGTATGTCAATTATCTTGTACCTATGTACTATGTTTAGCTACGGCAGGGATCATCAATTAGTTTTAATGGGGCTCCGTTTAAAAAAAAATATGACTGTCGCGGTCCGTTTGGTAGAGGATTAAGTGGGAACCAAGATTAAAAATATGAATTAAGAAATAAATCGAAAAGAAACATTTTTTATTAAGTAGTAAACAAATTTATGTAATGAACAAAATAACAAAGTAAGTCATTAATTATATTAATGTGAAATTAAAATTTTTACTTTTAACTATTTGTCTAAAGTAAAAATGGTGCAAGAGAAAATTTAAAAAAAAAAGAACAGTATATTTAGATTAAGGTTTACTTATAAATTTTACTGTTTTCTTAACACTTTCGACTCCACCCACTTTTCATAGAACTCATACGCCATGCCGCCTGGATACATATTGAGAGTGAACCCTCCGGGAGGGTTGCCGGCATTACGTTTGCGCTAAAGTTAACCAACGCGGACGGTCAACGGTATTAGGTTTAAAACCGTGTTATAAAACACTGTAAAACGAAGTAAAATTGTGTTTTCAGGGGGTCTTGTCATTATGTATACTTAGTTTCCAACCTTTGATTTTTTTTGTGAATTTAAGTAACCGTGAACAAAAATTACGAATAAAAATTGCTTGGATTTTAAAACCAATGCATATACTAATAAATCTTGTTAAACTATACATCAGATTTATTTTCACGGTTTATAATGCTGTATTCACTAAGAAAAATCTACATTTAAAATGAGCCCTCCACGAGGGCTCCCGGCATCCCATATGGGACTAGGTGAACCCTCCAGGACCCTTCAGCGTCTTTGGTGAAATCCGCACTAAATGAGAAAACCGCGCTAATTGTGGCTTATTTTCCTAAATCGAGGTCCCAAAAAGTTCGTTTTATTCAATACGTCTAAATACCGTGGACATTCTCATCGCTAGACGCCAGCATTTGATATCTCACTGCTACGGTTAGAGGCCTGTCCCCATAACTTTCAATAAGTCCAGTGTAGGGGTACCTCAGGTAACGCATTGGCTCATACGACCTCGTATGAGCCATTGCGTTACCTGAGGTACCCCTCCCTACATGAAATAACACCAAAAAATTTATTTCCAAAAATGTATTCCTCTATTTTCTTAACAAAACATTTTTAAACTAAAGCAACGATATTTTATACAAAAATACAATGGCGACTTGAATAAAACAGCATCTTTTGTAAAATAACACGGCGGGCCCGGGGGGGTGGCGGGGTGCGGGGCGGCGAGGGGGGGGAGCGGCCATCGCGAACCACTTTTCTTTCTCTCGCCAAAGCCATTTTGAAAGGAGCGGAGGAATAGTATGGATAGGACCTTGCTTGATTCTAAAGACTTATTAAATCTATAAAGATATTTTTATTAAATCCCTCATGAGGTTAAGTCGTCAAATTTTGCATGTAAATCGAGTTCTACGCTTAAAAATAGGAGTGTGATGAAAAAATATGAACCGACTGGCAGTATATTTCGGAAAATGTGCATTTCGATACATAAAAATGTAAAAAATAGGGCTTTTCAATAGCCCAAAACTTTAGCAATATCTTCGTGATTAGCACCACCGCTTGCTTTATATTCTACCCACAGTTTTTATGATAAAAAACAAAGTGACTGATTAAAAATATAACATAACATCACGCCTGTATTTCCCCGAAGGGTTAGGTAGAGGTGTAGCTACAGTATACCCACATTTGGCCAGTTATGTTAAGTTCCATGTAATAGGGGGCGACCCTATTGCCATCAATCGGGCACAAATCCAGACTTCGGGCTGCTACTGAGAAATTCCAGATGGAAAACACTTGACTGATTAAACTTTTAAATAATTTTAACTACACATTTAATATCACAATGATCTCAAAGAAGTCTCATCCACACTAATCTATCGCCGTCTACAGAAGTCGGGGGCGATGCGATGTTTTTTCATTCGTTTTATATTAAAATCGGGAGAGCCAAGGAAATTGTCAGTCAGATAGGAAATTGCGAGTCCCTTCGAGTCGTCTCAGAGTCGTGACCGGACGCCTTTATCACTACTGAGGCATTACCGATTGTAATGAGTATTGTATTTATTGGGACAAACAACATTTTAGTTTGTTTTGAAAGAAATATAGTGACAATTTCAAGCTGGAAGTTACCTACTACCCTACCTACCTCTTGCCTTGTCGAACTTTATTTTCTTAAACTGTTCAAATATTGCTAATATCTACGCTTTCAAAGTAAATCAGAACAGTTATTAATATTTCAATTGCTTGATTCTTCATTTATTCGGTAAGTAGGTAGGTATCTACTCTATGGTTCAGGCAAATATGCAGCACGAACAAGGTGTTTGGAAGCCAAAGTTTTGAACAAAGTTGAAATGGCTCATAATATTGGCGGCAGAAAAAGGTCAAATTATGTGTTAAGGTGGTATGGTTTATTAAGGGCCCTACCATTAAAGCATGAACGTAAATAATTTAATGGCACAACACTTAACTGTCTTTTTTTGACTTAACTAAAGAAAATAAATTTATTTGACTCAGGTTAAGGCGCACAATACTCGCACAAAAACAAAAAAAAATGACAGAAATAAATAAAAATAACTTATGAATAGTATTGTGTGTCTCACAGCTGCGCCAAATAGGACCAGTTCAGCATAAATGCCAGACAACTAGTGTCTGACGCTGGTTTTCAACTAGACCTTATGTTACGAGGACGTCTTACAGATGTAAATCAGTTTCAGTGTCAACTCCATTTACGATTATGTTGACTGGACTATGAGTGCATGAGTTTTTATGAAAACAGGTATTCTAAACGTGTGTTATTTACGAAAAATTATTAGCCATATACAACAGCCTGAAATAAACGCTACTTAAGGATCCCTTCAAGAAGATGTGCCGATGCAGACTTTTCCTTTAGTTGTGTAATTATAACTACCTGTTTGTGATTTATGCCCAGGGACTTACGAGTTGTCGGTCGTTGGCGCATTACTTTTTAAATTATTTCATCACTACTGCTCTCAAAACGGTGAAGGAAAACATCGTGAGGAATCCGCCATGTCCTAGAACCAAAAATTCGAAGACATGTGACACCTATCAACCCGCACTGGGCCCTCGTGGTGGATCTAAGACTTGACATTAAAAGTCACCGTAACTTTGAAATACAGAACCATTTACCTAATACCCTTGTATACTAAATATCTTCCATTAAAAAAATATCCACCAATAAATTTTTACCTCTCAACGCTACCTACCTATATATAATAGATTCTTCGCTTCTTTCTCGACCAGTCTTCAAGACCTCTGCAAAAGCCTTAAGATTCCCCTCTGTATACCGGTTCTTTTAGTTCTGGAGGGGGTAGGCAGGTCTGGTTATGATGGTGGAGTATTTATTTTATTCCGGAGCGTCATTTTTGCCACGACTCCCCTTTAGAGGATCGTTTTTGTAGGGCGTCCGGCGATGAAGATGGTGCTCTTTAGTGGCCCCTGGAAAATATAATAATTGTTTTGTTAGATAGATCTTTGCGAAAACTGTATGGATTTTTGTCGATAATGTTTCTTTGGAGAAGGAAATAAGGTAGTTGCAAGATGTTTTCCACTTTTAGACTCATAGACAAAGTATGTAACACTGTAAAAATAAAATGTTTTGAGTATCTAAGAGTAGAAACTAGACTTGATTGACGACTTTTATTACACAATATTATTGTCTTAAGATTGTGTATTGTTGTTGAGAGGCTTCATGCGTTTAACCCTGTATTTATAAATACAAGTTGTGCCATCTTTATTTAAAAAATAAAAAATATTTCTCTAAAAGAGGCGACGGTCGCAACTCGGCGAGCGTCCAGCCTTGCTATCTTTTTGCGAGACTTTACTTTCTTCAAATAATTGTATAGATAACGCGGGACAAAGAAACGAACGCCCCCCGGACCCCCGAACCCCCCGGGGGTAGAAGGGGGGACATTTTTACTGTGTACCCCCTTTGATCAAGTAACATTTTGACGAAGCGTTGTTTTAATTATTTTGAGAAAAATTGAGCTTATTATAAAATGGGTTTTCTTGAGTTTAAAGTCGACTTTGGCGTAGCAAAATTCAACAAACAAAAGTTCTTATTTTTCCTTTGTTTATAACTGAAAAGTATTCTACCTTTGTAGGTAGGTACATGCCATACTAAAAATAAGTATGGCCTTGACCACGACCGTACCAAGTTCGTTTGGAAGAAGAACACATTCTACCTGTCTCTTATCATAATCAGCCTATAATGTGCCCACTGCTGGGCCACAGGCCACCTCTAAAAGGGAGGCCGTAATCCACCACGCGGGCCCAGTACGGGTTGGTAGATGTCACATGTCACATGTCTTAAAATTTTTGGTACTAGGACAGTGGTCGGCAAACTCATTAGAGCCAAATATCTATACGACCAAGATCTCTTATGAGAGATCGATGATCAATCCTTTCTGTGTGTCCAAACTGTCTCAATACACTTTTCTTAATCCTTAAAACTCCCATCCTCTTTCACTCCACAACGCTTCCTAAAATGTACTTGCTAAGAAGTAGGATGCCTTCATCATCATCATATCGGCTGATAATAATATGATGAAGGTAACTTACTTATTAACAAGTTAACGTTGGAAATCTTTGAAAGGAAATTATTAATTATTGGTGAAAATACTTCGGAAATAAATCTTAAAATATACTTCGGAAATATAGTTTGAATTTTGAATAAATTTGTTGACCGAACCCGACCCCCGCGTGTATCTACTTTCGCACTCATCGACATTTGTACAGACAGAGACGCACTCTATAGGTCGAAGAGCCGCATGCGGCTCGCGAGCCACGGTTTGCCGACCACTGTTCTAGGACATGCCGGTTTCCTCACGATGTTTTCCTTCACGGTTTGGTGAGCAGTGGAGATGAAATAATTTACACAATGTAAAGCGCCTGTCCGGGTTCGACCCAACGACCTACAACTGTTACCACTGGGCCACCACTGCTAATTCTTTTATAAGGTTTTATTCAGCAACTGGAATTTTGGCTGCTTTAGTTAGTAAAACTCCCGTCAATTGTACCGACAATTGATCGCATGTCCGTGGTACCACTGAATTTTAGACTCGCCTAACGTAGTCCGGAGTTTCAAAAAAATAAGAGGCCAGTTAATACTGAAAGGAAAAAAAGAAAAAGAAGAAAATATGTTTATTTGCGGTAAACATGACGCAAAAAAAAGAACACAAAATAAAAAAAGAAATAAGTTTAGGGAAAATATGCGTCACATCCACGCAAAACGGTCATCGCTCAACATAATGCTGCGACCCTATGCGAGACACAGCCCCAGCGCTGGTTTTCAACGACAGCCGGCTACTAGTTTTGTTACCACTCACGTGTGGCCTACTGTACTTGCTATTGCTATAATGTTTAGGTACACATTGCTGGTTGGTTGCAGAGGTCAATAAAATAAAAATTAACTGCTCCGTACTAAAGCACAGTTTACAGTGCAGTAATCGTGGAATGGGCGCGTCTTCGTGGATGGCACTTTCTGTAACGGTCGTGCCTAATTGTCTAATATGTCTCTTATTTGTATTTTTTGCATTATGTGGGGAACCACTAAGCAATTGCTTCCAAAGCGTTCCATATAAACTTTCAATAGGATTGACATAAGCTATTAGGTGACGGGGAGCATCACGGGACACTGCTCGCTAAACAAGCACTTCCACACAATAGGCATAACGGACAGTCCTCTGTGCAGGGCGTGCATGGAGACTGAGGAGACCGTTGCGCACGTGCTCTTCGAATGTACGGGCGTCACCCAGATTAGAACAAAAACCCTCGGGTCACCCAGATCATACACAGATGTTCTAAACAGACCAGGAGACTTAATCAACTTCTGGAGGGAGGTGGGCTGGTTGGAATAACCACCAAACGGCCGCTTTGGCTCACGCACAATGGTCCACCTGACGGACTAAGTGCGGAAACCAAACCCCTTAAAATAGAACATAGCTATTCGGTGACATAATTATGTCAGTCCTATACATTTTTTACTTTTCCATAGTCGTTATAGAATGTCGCTGATAGAATGTTACTGTCTCTAGGCATTCAGGTACCGTACCTCCGTATCGTTATAAATTAACGGGTTTATAGGTATCCGATTGTTTTCTGGAGTCTACTTCCACATGTCTTGTAAATAGGATAGAATTCCTTGTGAAAGAGACCTTGAATATTTAGGTAACACATACGTCATGCTCGATTACCGGCATGTGCTATAGAACCAATAATTCGAAGACATGTGACATCCACCAACCCGCATTGGGCTCGCTTGGTGGATTACGGCCCACTGTCTCACAGAGAGGAGGCCTGCCTATGTCCCAAAAGTGGGAACTTTATAGGCTGATTATTCTACGCTGCGAGTGAAGATCCTATCAAATCAAATGTCTACAGTTTGCAATGTGTAATGGGTCTTATCCGAATCTTGTTAGTTTTTTAAACTTGCATAATATCAGCTGCTTTCAACTCCTTATTTTCTAGTATCGCTACGATAATACATCATCATAATCATCATTTCAGCCGAAAGACGTTCACTGCTGGACAAGCACCGACACTGACCGGTTCTGTGCTTCTCGCATCCAGCGGATTCCTGCGGCCTTCACCAGGTCATCGGTTCACCTTGAGGGGGGCCTTCGAATGCTACGTCTTTCGGTACGCGGTCGCCACTCAAGAACCTATCGGCCCCATCGGCCCCTTCGACCATCTGTTCTGCGAGCAATGTGCCCTACCCACTGCCACTAAGTTTGGCAATACTTCGGGCTATGTCGGTTACCTTGGTTCTCCTACGGATCTCTTATGCATACTTAGCTCATACAGGCTCATAAGATAAATAGATAGATAGCTAGCTTAGCTAATTAGCAAGGTTTTTAGCAGGACCGACCGAAGTTAAGCATGCGTAAGTCGGTTAGCCATACTTGAACTCAAGTCTATTTGGCGCAGCCGCGAGACACATATCCCTGCTAGTATCTTACAACGCACTTTACACTTTTTATTTTGTACTCTTTCTTTTTACTTGTATGCCTTTTAGTCTGTGCTAAATAAATGTATTTTCTATCTATCTTTCTTTCTTTCTTTCAAGTACCACTTGTAGAGCATTTTAGGATGTATCTTTTATTTCCTTAAACTGTCTTCTACTGAGGAGCTCTTGACTAAGTAATAACTGCCGCACGGGTCGATCCGTCAGGTTAAGCTACGCTTGCCGGGGTTGGTCTGTGGATGGGTGACCATCTTTAGATACCGAGACTCCTCCGTGCCTCGGAAAGTACGTTAAGCCGTTGGTCCCGGCTGTCATTCGTGGTCATCTTTGTCAGTCGTTACGGGTCGTCAGAAGCCCGAAAGTCTGACAACCAGTCTTACCAAGGGATATCGTATTACCTAGTTACTGGGTTGTGGAGGTCAGATAGGCAGCCGCTTCATGTAAAATACTGGTTCAGTTGCATCCGGTTAGACTGGAAGCCGACTCCAATATAGTTGGGAAAAGGCTAGGCAGATTGAAACTGACTTCTACTATAATTTATACAAATGTTATAAAAATAATAGATTTGTATTTTTGTTTGTAATGAATAAACTCAAAAACTCCAGAACTTATTTAAAAAACTTTCACCAGTCTCCATTATCACTGACTAACATAGGCTATCATTTATAGGGATATCACGCGGGCGACGCCGCTGGCTGAAACTAGTAAACTAATAAAAAATGTAAAACCTGACTTTAATATAAAACGTCTTATAGTTTTAAGTTTTAATTATTCAGCACCAGGGAGTCTACAAAACACTGTCATTACCATTCCAATAAGGCCATTTCATCCCTTCTTGATGGAACTCAGATCAACCCCATCTTTTTTTGAGAGAAAGAGATGACAATATACGAAATTAGAAAGAACAAGCGGGACGCAAAGCTGACCGCTCCGCGAATTTTAATTTTCTTACTATTTGAATCTTAATTTTTCGCGGGGCGGTTTGCTCTCTCTGTCTTTCGTGAAAGGGGTGATATTTCCGTCTTTTTCTGGTTTTTTTTTGTTGTCTAGGGGGGTGGGGGCGTCTTATCTTATTGTAGGTGGTTATGTTAATTTGTTTCTTTGACTTGAGGTAATCGGTCTGTTTTTTATTACTTTTCTTGGGAAGGAAGATTTGTTTTGAGTTTTGAAAACAATGTTTGTTTATTTCTTAGCCAAAATAATATAGGTTTCTTACTGTTTGTGGAACTTTGTTTTTAAGTAACTGAATTTGAATGAATATTTTCTTTATTCAGTTAGTTGGTAGTTAATTGAAAGCTCTAAATGAAGTTATTTTAAGTAGCTAAGTAAGTACTTACCTACTATAAAAGTCAATTAAATGTAATAGATATTACTTCAGTAGTTTCAAAAGGTTATTCAATTCTTGTGGGTATTATGAAATACATTTGGGGAAATTAGGAGAACTGTCAACAGATACTTTTTCGTTTCCAATTTTCTGAGGACAACAACTCTAGTGTGACCTAATCGTGATACAAAATTACTCTACGAATATAATCAAACGATTAGTCAGTACATCTGTTTTAATAAATCAACTAATTCATTTGCCAAAATGTGGTTATTAGGGCAATGAATTCTTCATGATTGCCATTATAGTTTTTAGTGTTGGTCGTAAATTTAATTTCAACTCACTGCTGGACATAGGTGTCTCCCAATTAATAGATACGGGCAAAAATTTTCAATGATCTTTTTTTTTTCTATGTGATAAACCACAACATTTTGCCCTAAAGTTTGACAATTATGGGCTAATATTTTAACGTTACAACATTAAGATATTAAATAGAACCTTATCTGTAATTCTAGCTATATCTCTACCTAGCCTCTCACCGTCCAGCGTTATAAAAGTATAGCCAGGCTATGTTTAAATTGTCTTAATTTTTCATCTCGCAACGCCCGGGGCCGGCCGTCGCCCCCCTTCATAATTGTTTTTAATTTAAGCCCGGAATGAGAAACGCTACAAGACTTGTTAGTACGAGAAAAATAATGTCCGTTTTGCCAGGTACAATGTTTAGAATTAAGGATGGAGTGAGGGTAGACGGAGAATTTTGTTGAGGTGAGCTTTGGCGCGTTTTTAGGACATAAGGCTTTAAGTAGTTCGTTTTTGGACTATAAAGAACTAAGCATGGTATCCATTAGTCACAGATGATAACCAGCACACTACTAGTTAAATTAGAAACACCAATCGAAAAGTAAGAAAATACATAATAGTCGTTTCGCCCGCCAATCCAAAATCAGCCCTTATGATAAGCGTTAATAACATTAATAGATTTCTTAGTATGTATTTCAAAAATAGGTTAATGCTCTAGATCGTGGGTAGTCAACATTAAATTAGTCCCATTTGGGCGCCAATAAAAAAAATTAAACTACCCTTTTATTTTCCGATCTTAAAAAAACACGGAAATCTTCAACACAGTTTCCAAGTATAAAAAGACATACAAATAAAAGATCCCGTCACCGTCTGCGCCCCCTGGCGTGATTCCAGAAGACTATAGCTGTCTCCATCCGTTTCCGAAGTAACCCCAGAAAATATGTTGCCATGCTATGTTATTAATGCGGTCTTTGACTTTCTACGTGCATTTTGTTTATTGTTTATGGTATAGATTTAATGTATTGGCTGTGGTTGCCAATGCTACGATATTCAGAATACGAAAATATTATTTATAGTTTTTGGTGATAATGCAGAGATATCATGTCACGGTTTATCAGTAATCTTTTTTGTAGGCTTAAGAATGAGAAGGGGCTTTAACTAAAAAATGCAATGTTTAAGAACACGGTCTGTAAATAGTGCTAATTGGCATATAATATCTAGTAGAGGGAACAAATTACTTGGTAGGAATAAAGAGAGGTATTTTGAGTTCAGTGACAGGAATAGGTCAACTCTCTTCAACATATTAGAACGAAAGATCGTTAGTTCAGTTCTCTTTTTGTTTGCTAACCAAAATAAAATCAACAATCCATCTGAGCATGGAGATGTAGATTATGGTTAGTTCCTAAGTAATCATAAATATAAAAAGATATCCCTGTGAGATCCATTTTATCTCATTAAAAAAGTTAAGTTAGTCGACATACTTGCCTAGTGATCTACTAATTGCGACTATCGACGCAATTATCGAGAAACAAAAACTCCGAAAACATAAAAGTAAGAATCTTAAGTCAGATTTTGATCGACATACTCCAAAGCAACTCATGAAGAATTAGTGTGTGGATTTATAACCACAAAGTAAAACAGATGTAAGAAAATGAAATATAAGAGCGTATTTTAAAGAACGAAAATTCCAACCTCTTTATTTTGCGTCACAAAAACACGAAATTCAACCCTTTTCGTAGAACATTTTTATATAATTATCTACATAAACGTTACGCGGGGCTGTTCGTCAGTTACCTAAGGGTGGCTATAGCAAAGTTAAGGAGACGACTTTTTACAAGGGGTAGGCACCCCATTTTATTTTTTATCGTTGCCCGAATTATTACTTGCATGGCTACTGGAAAGTACGGAGTTATAAGATTTAAAAGAATAAGTAGCAGATTTTTTTCACTTTTTCAAAAATCTTTTGGTAAATGGTCAAATTAATTACCATGACTTGAATCATATTATTGATAAGGATAAACCGTATAATTTTTATTGGTTTTTTATTTAATATTTATTTTTAGATACTTAAACCGACTTCAGAATATTGATATCATATCATAGTAAACTAGTATGTAATCGTATTTAAAACCATGCTCTATTACACATAGGTAAAACCGTTATCCCTCTTATTAGAAAATGTTCAAATTAGAATCTTTTAGAGGCTTAGAAGTGAAAAGTTCTCCAGAAAGAATAGTTCTAGATGTTAACTTTTGGAGCTGTAGGTTCAATGACCTCGTCGATTACAATATTATTTTCTTTATTACCTACAATACAATTCTGTTACAAAGTGAGAGTATATGACTGAAAAAATGCTTAGCCACAGATACCCAATTAAAAACTTATTGTGAAAAAAAAACTCATAGAAAATAAATTTAATTGACAAAGAAAATGCAGCACTTTCTTCTACCCATACTTTACCAGCCTCCCTGGCTAGGTGGCAACAAAACTTAGTCCTCGGACCCCCAAAATGGGGAGAAAAATAAATCTAAATTGGTCCAATCCTTTGAAATCCCCCACTTTTTCTGCTTTACCGTTACCAAGAATAATTGTCGCGAAGTAACTTAAGAAAGTTTCTTTTGTTTTGCAATTTTGAGCCTTGGACACACAGTGATACGGTTGAATTTCTTCTGAGTAGGGGGAGGAGTATAAAAATGAAAATATGTCTATATATTTTAAGTTAGTTTGGAGTTATTTATGCTGTTGTGTTGCTTTTGATAGGCATCGTATTAAAAAAAAAACATTTCGAGTAATAATTTAAGTTGAATCTTGATATAAAGCGTGATTAAAGAAATAACTTAGATTATAATCTTGAGAATGAAAGAAATGAATATGATTTCTTTTATCGTCTAGTCATAGGTATATATCGTCTAGAAAGAAATAAAATATGTTAGGTATTTACTATCTGTTGCCTGACTGATGACTTCTTTGTTGCTATCCAGGATGAAAAGTAGCCTATGTCCTCCAGTTCCCAGGCCACTTATCTATCAAATTTCATCCATATCCGTTCAGCCGTTTTAGCGTAAAAGTGCAACAAACAAACTTACTTTCGCATTTATAATATTAGTTAGAAGGATTAGGATTTCTATTGATTTAAAAACTCTAATATTACTCGACCTTACATGCATTTATGTGCATCTACCAACCCGCAGTGGGCTCACGTGGTGGATTACGGCCTCTCTCTTACAGAGAGGAGTGTCCTGGTGTCCCAGCAGTGGGGACATTATAGGCTGATTATTCTACATGCGTTATATTACACTTAATTCAGCTTCATCACTGATTTTGTGCCAGTTAAAATTAACTCTAGGTACGTAGCTATACATCCATTTTCAGATAATAACTCCTTAACGATTTAACCAAATTATACTTAAAAGTTAGTTTAAATTTACCCGCTGGAGGGTAGGTGAACGTGAAAAATTGCTCCAATTCCAAAGTTTCAGACGCTCTCCTGAACGGAAGTGACGTAATAGGCGAGTTCCGGCACCACAGGACGTACCACCGGATGTAGCTCATATAGTCTGTTAAAGTCATAATATATACTATTTATGCTTGATGACCGTTGTAGAAAGATTAAATTGAATAGAATAAAATGTCGGTTATGTTTACAAGAAGTCTTAAATATAAAGGTAGGTAAACCTTATTATTGTAATGACTATCAGGTATGTACTCATATTGGCTCTTCGAACTACACACCTTCGGTTGTCTGACCTGGAAGCCAATTAGTGGTTAAACTTTTTAACACGTCAGTCATGACGTCATTTCTTCTTGCATTTTATATGCGTAATTTTATACGATATGTTATACCTATGCAATAAATTTACATGCTAAATTACAACCATGCTGATGTCATGTCTTATTTCCGCAAGCCTTATATGCGTATAGCTTCTATATGAACTAGCTTCATCTTTCTGACTGACCGACCCCTTGACAATTCAAAAGTGCCTGTAATTGGTTTATTTGAAATAATTGCTTTGAGTTTGATGAAGTATCTCGTGTCGACAAGACAAAAAATTCACTTAAAACAGCGAGAATTTCTCGAAAATAAACACTAAAATTCCGTTTTGAAGCACTTTAAAAACTCACATTAAAATATAATCCTGAACCATAAGTTAAAAAACACCTAAGTTCCGGGTTCATCCATTAGCTATTGAAAGGAGGTTTTTCTCAAGTTTTTGCAGCATCCCGGTGAAGTTGGACTGCTAATATTCGCACCTCGAACTAGTCACTAACTTTGCGACGATGAAAAATTCGATGCGAAAGGTTCGGTGCGGTTGGGAGCGGGGATTAAAGATTAATAATATTAATGTATCTCGTAATTAACGTATAAAAAATGACTACAACTAATCGGAAAACGGCCAGTATTATTTCTAAATAATTATATAACTTTCATCTACCCTTGGACCTGTCCGAAGCCATTGCTAACGCTGTCGATGTGGTCTAGTTCTGGCTAAAGCTCAGCTTCATATTGGAATCATCTGGGAAGAAGATCCACCTTGTATGGTTTAATTTATTACAACTGAACGAGGGTCACAATGATTCTTACAGTATTTGCTTTCGTTCATTTTATGCTTTAAAGTGGTCATCGTGTCTCAATGGATAATTGATGTCCTGTGAAATTTGAACATTTTGAATATTTGGAGAATAGGCTTGGAAAAACCGGCCAAGTGCGAGTCGGGCTCGCACACAAAGGGTTCCGTACCACCGCACAATATTGAGCAAAAAACGCCGAACCGACCCAGTTGAATTTTTTACTTTATTTTATTTTGAGAACCCTAATAATATGTAGTGTTAAATATTGTACGGAGGATGGAACCCTTCCTATGCGAGTCCGACTCGACCTTGACCTGTTTTTTATTTTAGTTAAATAAATTAATAAACCGAAGTACCTATATTTTTCAACTCAAATTTAAAAAATCGCGAAGATAAATTTGTATTTCATAATGATACTGCGAATTACAAAGTTATTTGTTGGAGTTGCGGAAAATTCAAATTCCTAATTTGTTTAGTTGTTCCGATAGAGCTCGTAAAAAAATGTTCTAAAACTGACAACTTTTATAGCCCCCTATTTCTTCATTTTTGAAGATAAAAAAAAATACAATTAAATTTATAGTCTACTCGATGAGTTATATACAATGAAGAATAAAAATAAAATAATGTAATGTATGGGTCCTTTAATTTTATATAATGTTTATTATTTTTTGTTTTATCGGCAACAGAAATACATAATCTGTGAAAATTTTAAACTGTCAACCTATTACGGTTCATGAGATATAGACGCACTCAGCCCGCTGACGAACAGATGGACGTACGGACGGACAGCAGAGGTATATTAATAGGGTTCCGTTTACGGAACCCTAAAAAGAAAAACACTTATTTAAAAAAATCAGAAACATTAAATATTATAAACAATCGAGTCGTTTCAGGCATTGTTTTTGAAATCTTATTTGTTGTTCACCGGATTCTTTGTTGGTACCAACAAAGTACGAAGACAAGTAGTACGTCGGACTTTGCAACTTAGGGCGGGTTGTTTCACGAACACTTAACGCACGCGTATACGTCAAAAATGGCGCTAACTATCGTCAAATCAAAAAAAGCGTTGTTTCACGAAATTATGGCCTTAACGTCCGTCAAATAATAACGATTACAGTAACCGGTGCCAGACCCACTGGTTAACGTCATTTTATTCTCAAACATCTGGACATTATGGACGCTCTTTTGTTGTATTCGTCTTTGTTCGACGAGTGTTTCTGATGATGAAACAAATTAATAACCTAAACCTATGGGACAAGCAGGAATTTATTGCAAGATACCGTGTTTTAAAGGAAGTAACTAGCTCTATTGTTAACACGTCAAAAACGAATATGAAATAAAATTTGCTACAGAAAATGAAGTTATTCAGTTATCATTTATCATGTAGGTATCAGGTAGGTACCTACCTACCTCTAATACCCACATGATAACTAAGGTATAAACCTAATACTTATTTTGATTCTAAAATTCCTTTTAAATTTTTTTATTTGGCATTAAAACCCATAAACCAGGTACTTGCAACTCTGCAATATTATGCATCAGGATTTTTAATGAAATGTGCTGGTGACATGTCAGGCTTACATAAATCAACGATATATGCCGTATTCTTCATCGAGTGACTAGTAGGGCTGTTGCTAAATTACGTCCTCATTATATAAGCTTGCCAGCTAACGATCAGGAGATATTCGTTGCTGCAACTGACTTTTACAAAATATTTAGATTTCCGAAAGTATTGGGTACAATTGTTTGTACTCATATCCAAATTAGTTAGTTGTCACCTCAGACCAAATAAAAAAAACCAAGACATAGCGCTGCGAACAATACAATGAAGCATGCCGATTCTACACCTCCGCTCTGTGCATACACGCTCACACGCACACATTACTACCATTTACAATCAAGCTACACCTGAATAAGTGCACATAATATATGTTTACGAAACCGGCCTCACGTCACTGTTGACAGCGCTAAAAATAATCAATAAAGTGTAAAAGAAATGATATTTGCAAAAGCACATTGTTGCGGACAACACATTTAGTGCCAAAAGAACTCTACTGACTTGGTTTTTTATTTGGTCTGAGGTTGTCACTTGAAAATTTGACGTGAACGACGAAATGTTGCCATAATATAAAAATATCCCAACCATTTTTATTGGGAAAAAGTACTGCTTTTTACTGGCAGCCCGAATAACTTTGACGATCGGTTTTATACGCAGTGAAACAACGCTTTGTATTTAACGAACGTTAAACATCATACGTAATCGTTATTATTTGACGTACGTATGTTACGTTAACCAACCGTTTGAAACAACCGGCCCTTATACTATCATCATCTGCCCAACCTTTTCCCAACTTAGTTGGGGTCGGCTTCCAGTCTAACCGGTAACTGAATACCAGTATTTTACACGGAGCGAGTGCCTATGGTACCTCCACAACCTAGTTACTGGGTAGAAACGATACCCTTTAGTAAGACTGATTTTCAGACTTTGGGCTTCTGGTTTTCTGACTACCTGTAACGACTTTGACTATAAGTATCTTTCATAATTAATGGGAAATTTTTTTTCGCTTTTGGCAACTCGCTTTCCGCTTTCAATCGGGAAAGACTTGGTGCTCGTTCGCAAATTAAAAAGTTGCCGAACACTTTCGCTCGCAAACTTTCAACTATTCCATCCGCCATTTTGGTTTTAAACGTTTAACTTTTTAATTTTCACTCTTTGACGCTGGGATTTGGTTTTCGTTCTTTTATGCTATTAAGTGATTGATTCAGGGATTTATATTTTTTATTTAAAGTTGTACTTAAATTATTTCAGTTTATTTGGTACCTACCTATTTTAGTTAAAAAAATAACTTAAAAAAAATGTTTTCTAGTTAGAATTACAATAATTGTGTTTTGTTTAAAATAAAAATTGCTATGTAGTTTTTGTATGGAAAAACTGTAAGAAATTCAAAATTATTCCTCGGATAACGATATCTAACGTTGGAAAAATCGGCCCTTGAATAAAATCATTTCTCAAAAGAGGAGAAAGTCAAAAGAAAATTATCTCCATTTGAGTTGCCCCCAATATTTTGAATGACTTTTAATGAATCTATCTTTACCCTAGCGAATCAAATTATATTTTGATTGAGTATTTTATTACAATAAAAAATAAATGAGTTTCATGTTTGTACGGCAGTTATTTTTGTTTTTATGAATAGGTAGTAGAAAGAATACCTACCTACGCGGAATTTTTTTGCTAGGTTGCATTCATTTTCTCACTCTGTAAGTATCTAGGTATATGTAGATACTAGATTTTTATATTACTTGTAAACAAATATATAATCCATTTACAGGTACTAAAAGTCGATTATTGTCGCAGCTATAGGATCGTCTAAGGCATTTAAACCATGAACGTATACGTTTAAGAAATACTTCAAGACCAAAATGATTTAAAATTGTTTCTAATTAGTACGGCCCAAACTACTCGTACTTTATCAGTTTTGATTTTTCGTTTAAAAGACTGCTTACTTTTCGCTAGAGTTTTTGATGAATTCTACGAAAAAATATTTTAGTAATTAACGTGTCTAAATAACCTCAACAGTCGATCAAAACTTTGATTTAGTGTATCGCTACATTTTGCCAAAATTAAATACTTCGGTCATAGGTAGCTACATAGACTGCATCGCTTGAAAAATTCCCCTTCACAAGACATCTACCTACCGACCAAATCTCTCCCAAACAGTTGTTTCTAGATCTCCTCTTATTTCCATTTCACTCATTACGCGGAGATAAAATTTAAATTGCAAAACTCACCCCCTTTTGAAAAAAGGGATAGTGGGCGTCAAAAAAGTACCAAAGTAGGTACCAGAGAGGAGGGTGGGCACCCCATGAAATTAATATTTTTCGCCGTCCGTGTTCTTGTTATCGAAGATTTTAGATTTATTAATGTTTGAGCAGAGATTTTCTTTATGTTTGACGTCTTGAGAAATGAATGAAGAAAGAAGGTTTATGAGGGGAAGATGGGAAACATCGAACTTGTCTAGACAGTCGACGAGAAAAAGTATTGAATACGTTTTCGACGAGAAAAAGTATTCAATATTACCATAAAAATAATGCACAAATATCATTTCACTTGTTTCGGTCGTAATTTTTTCTGCAATGTCAAAGGGTTTCATCAAAATCCGAATGTATTGCCCTACATGTACCTACTGTCCAACTAAAATATCTAGGTTAGGTACCTATCTACTATCCAGATTATAGAGCTGATCAAAATCAAAACACTATCATTGACAATTACGTCGAGCAGTTTTGCGCAAATTTTTCAAGATGTCAAGTCGTTCGACGCCCTGAGCGAAACTTTTCAAAGCCAATTTTCTCTTTAATGGGACCCATTTGTTTGTTAAAAACATTCTAGAGATATCTCTCTGGCGCTCTAAGACTTGAGCCACTTCTGCCCGTTGTTTTGTGGGTAAAAATAATTGTTTTGAGGGTTTTTGGAGTAGATTCGAGGATCCTTAATGACAGATGGTCGATATCGAGTGTTTGCTTGTTTGTTTGCTTTATGGGTTTAAAATTAGGTCAGTTTTATAATTTGTAAAGTTAAAGACTTTTCTTAATTTTTAATTAACGAGTTTTATTTTACGTCGTAATAGTCCTCTATTTATCGTTTTTGAATAATAGGTTGGGGAAAAAGTCTTTTCGCATTATAGTATGTATGAACTTGTAATAAAATCTCTTTGGCTATACTATGTGTATCTGGCTGGTTTTGGTATCATTGAAAGTTTAAATTTTAAAGAACATAATTCCAAATTCAAATTAGGAAAATGTGTGATTTTTATTTGTTTTTCGTACTGTCAAGATGAGTGAATCTAATGAAGAAATTCGATACATTTTAAAATTTTACTACAAAAAAGGTAAAAATGCAACGCAAGCCGCGAAAAAAATTTGCGATGTTTATGGACCTAGTGCAGTGTCTGTGAGAGTAGCACAAATTTGGTTTAAGCGTTTTCAATCCGGAAATTTTGATGTCAAAGATGCACGTCGCTCTGGTCGCCCTATTACGGATAAAATGGATGCCATTTTTGAAAAAGTGGAGCAAGATCGGCATATTAGTAGTTACGACGTAGCTGAAGAACTGGGAATTGACCACAAAACAGTTTTGGCGCATTTGAAAAAAACTGGGTACACAAAAAAGCTCGATATTTGGGTACCTCACGAGTTCACTGAAAGAAACCTAATGAACCGTGTACTCATTTGTGATTCTTTATTACGACGTAATGAAACCGAACCATTTTTGAAGAAGCTGATAACTGGTAATGAAAAGTGGATCACGTACGACAAGAACGTGCGAAAAAGGTCGTGGTCAAAGGCCGGTCAGGCTTCACAGACTGTGGCAAAACCCGGGTTAACTCGCAACAAGGTGATGCTGTGTGTGTGGTGGGATTGGAAGGGCATTATTCATTATGAGCTGTTACCACCAGGCAGGACCATCGATTCTGAACTCTACTGCGAACAACTGATGAGATTAAAGCAAGAAGTTGAGAGAAAGCGGCCGGAATTAATCAACAGAAGGGGTGTGGTTTTTCATCATGATAACGCTAGACCTCACACATCTTTAGCCACTCAGCAAAAATTAAGAGAGTTTGGCTGGGAGGTGTTAATGCATCCGCCGTATAGTCCTGACCTTGCACCTTCAGATTTCCAGTTTCGGTCTCTTCAGAATTCTTTAGGCAGTGTCAGGTTAACATCACGGGAGGACTGCCAAAACCACTTGTCGCGGTATTTTGATCAGAAGTCCCAAAATTTCTATAGCAATGGGATCATGTCCCTACCTACAAGATGGCAAAAAGTTATCGAACAAAATGGTACCTACATACTTTAGTTAAATGTAAACATACTATGTTAAAAAATGTTTTGAATTTTCTTAAAAAATGCGAAGAAACTTTTTCCCCAACCTAATATTATCTCCCTGTATCTCTTGTTAGTTGCTATTATTTAAATTCTTAAATCTATTGTTTTTAAACCGACAAAAAATAAGAGGTTTTCAAGTCGAGGAGTATATTTTTTTCTTCTTCTGTATAACCGCATAATATTCCCACTGCCGGCTCACAGGCCTCCTCTCTTCGAGAGGGAGTTTTTCTGTATGACCACGCATAACTTTTTACAGAGTAGTCGGACTACTCTGTAAAAAGTTTTGACGATTATTTTTATTCACGAACCCGTTAACGATGTTTCTTATAACTTTCTACGAGAATCACCATACCTACAATAATCGATGGTATTAAAGTTCGCCCGTTGATCTCTGACCCGCACTAGTAACTTTTATTTTACATCACGTCAAGAGCTATTTTCCTATAGCTTGTGCTGCCAAGAGATACCTACCATGTAATGCAGGCCAACTTCCTCAAAATTAAACTTGCACAAGTATACACTAACGCGTGTGAAATTAGCACATGTATCCGAGCTATTCGGTGTCGCGTAAACTTGTGCAAGTCTAAACTTGCGCAAGTATATCGTAATGTGTATGGCTACTATAAGATATCGGTTACACGGGTCGGAAATAGACAAAGCAATTCATCGGTCCTTAAAATACCCAATTTCAAAAACAATCCTTTTATATTAATTTTCGTAACTCAAAGACGACAGCCATCATTAAAATTTTCTCCAAAACTTTGGTCCCTAATTAAAAAATCGTGTCGAAGGGCAAATAAAATCAATTCCACCCCGCTTTTGCCCTGCGAAGAGTTCCGAGGAGTTTTTCTTACCCCTTTCCCGTTTTATGTCGTAATTATATTTATATAATGAGTAAAAAGTTTTGATGGACTTATCCCGAAGCATTATTATGAAAGTTTTTGGAAAATTCCGTTTTATAAGAGTGTTTATTTTTAGAAGATTTGAATTTCGGAAGCCGGTTATTGAAATATAACATGGTTAACAAAAATAAATGCTATACGATCAAAATGCTATTGGACAGTATGCCATTATTGCCCCAAAAATATGACGTCTTTTTTACGCTTCCATTTCGTCATACATTACTATGCTACCATTTTAATACGAAAGATGAAAAAGGAACATTGAAAAAAAAAACTACAATATTTAAAAAGCGAACGCTTATCAAATTTATTTTTTAAGAAGCACCGGCCATATTGAACCCCACCCCACCCCACGAAGACGCCCACGACAGAAAAACCTTTAGAATTGAACAAAAATGTCCGCGCCAATGAGGGGTTGCTTTTAAAAATATAATCAATAGCGAAGCGGGGGAGGGTTAGAAAAAAACTGTGAAAAGAATTAGTTGTAGAAGAGGGTTTATGATTGAAGATTGGGCCGTGGCGTGGGGAAGTAAAATGTTTTGTTTTTGTTTTTCTAAGAGATGGACAATTTTCTTATAAAAGTAATGAATATTGAACTTACCATGTGAGAAGTTTTTAGGCATTTGAGAACTGGCTTGGTAAACTGTTACGTTTACCTAGATCAAATTTTATTCACATTTATCGTAACTTTACTATAGCAGAGTGCTTATCTAACCGGGCGCGGGTTCGAATCCCGCATTGTGAAAATGTAGGCAACATTTTCATGTTAAACACCGAATTTAACGAAACCAAATTTTACCCAAAACGCGACTACGGGGTCAAATTCGCATTTAATTTAAAATTGTTTATCTTCAAACTCATACTTCCTAAACTACACTTCACGAACATGGTCAAAATACAACTGAACTTAACCCTATCAACGCGATGGGGTCAAAAAAGTTGTCTTACCGGTTATCTTGCCGCAGGGAACAGGACAAAGGACAGAAAGGGTGCCAACTGGACATAAAAGAATCACCTTTAGCTAAAAAAGGGAACGGACGCGGTACTAATAATAGCGGAATGTACCTATTATAATATTTGGACCTATTTAAGTATCCAATGGGTCGACTATTGTGATTTTTGCGGAACTGACCTGACCGGTTTTGGTAGTGTTGTGGTGTGATTTGTGTTGGTGATGGGTTTTTAGTTTTGTCGATAGTTTTTCGGATGTCGGTTGTAGTAAAAACGTAATTTGAAATGGTTTTGTCACTGAATGTCTTTATTTTATTGTTAAAAACTTTGTTTTACTTAATGTAATGACAATTAATTACACCTCTAAGAATGTTTTTTACAGTCGAGCTGATTTAAATACTGCAATGTAGTTTAAAAGGATATGAGCATCAATTTATTTAGTAATGTTTATGCAAGTTTGTGGGTCTAGTAATTTTATTGCAATACATGTTTCGAACTTCATCTAATATTCTCTGATCTTGATTTTATTGATAGGCACTCGTAACTAACTTACTTTCTTTCTAGAAACTTCCAACCCAAGCCATCGACAAACACCTATCGATAGACCAGACAACATGTCCAAACGGTCCACATGAAAAAAACAACAATTAAAAAGCGAAGAATTGTCCAGGGGTACAATGTGCCTGATTTGCATTCTCACCGGACCGGTTCTCACGGCGGCAGGGAGAGGGTTGCAGCCGGCCAAAGCGTATGTCTTCATTTCACACCTCATGGCTTAGCCAATTTAAAAACCGTTCGAATTTTAAATCTGTTTTATCTTGTGGTGAAATAATTTTAATAGGAAGAAGAAATTGCTCGGTTTTTTTGGGAAAATTTCTTCATAGCTGGACAAGGGTTGGGTGACTTATGTACTCGAAGCACTCTTATAAGGCCATTTTTATTTGTTGGTTACGTCATTAAAATAATGACGTAACCAACAAATAAAAATGTGGAACCAGAAATAAATGCTATTAAAATAATAATTTTATTGCTTTTAAAACCGCAATAAATATTGATGATCAATGATGACGGTGATTGACGATTGTTTCATTATAATAAATGTTTAAATATTTTAATCCTATTTCTGAAAAATCCATTGTTAACACAAATAAAAGCTTACAAAAGAAAACTATTGATTAGTAATAGTAACATCCCTTTTAAGCGATTAGGTCATTGCTACGCGGGCGTAGCGCTACGAGAAACGTAGACGCTTGCTACGAACTCACAAAGAATCCCAATTTTCGAAAATACGATAGTTTTTCCTAAAAATATCTACTTTTTAATATCATGTTTAGGAAAAACTATCTTTTATTTAAACAAATAAGTTGAGAATTGCGTATTTACGATGTACTTTACCTACGTAAGGTATACCTATCTAATAGTATGTTTGTATATGTTCTTAGTTGGAGCTTATGTCGAATCATATCTGCGGCCGCAAAGAATATACGGTTATCTCTAAAATCATGATTATACAGGAGAGCGTTTTGAACGCAAAACTGTGATAATTAATAGAAGAAAAAAAGCTGACTTCTTCTATTTAAAAACATTTGTTTAATATGGCATTACTAAGGAAACGGTCAGGGACAATTACTGCAATATTTTTTTTTTCTAAATTGCCGTTATTGTATTTATATTATAAATCGTACACTGTCAACTGTCATAATATCCACTTATATGCGGGACTTCCTAATTGCTTAAGCTTTTATAATTTTAAATATTAAAAATATTATTAATATTCTTTTGTATTTAAAATTGTTGATTGCTATAATAAATAAAGGTATGTTATAATTTTCTTTATTTAACTATTAATTGTAACGCCAACGTGATAAATTATTATTGTTGCACTAAATTAACGCAAGTTTAAAAAAAACGACTGTGATTAATATCTTTGTTTACAACCGGTGAACGCGCCGACTGAAATGAAATGAATTTTATATTCCTGTAATTTGGTTTGTACAAACAATTTTAAACGTCAATAATATTATTAAAACTAGATGAAGTCGGCGTTTCCTATCTGACTACTCTGAGAAGAAAGGCCGACACAAACTCAAGAGGTTTAAGTAAAGACATAATCTTGGTCAGATCATGTGAAGACCATGTAGATTGTCCTGTCCAGTCAGTGCACGCATTTGTCAGTAATGGTGCAGCACAACTCAGAACTTAAGGAGGTCAACGATTTGACGAACAGTATAGTTCGATTCAAAGTTAATGGCGGCTCGGAAGTTAGCTGCTCAATGCGCAGTACCGCACCCCTCACCCCCGCTGATCCATGAATATGTTACTGCGCAGCGACTCGCCTCGTGTTCCGAGCCGCCATGCATTTTGAATCGGGCTGTACCAAAGTGAATTACATTTGGGTAGGCCGCATAAACTACTCAAACTGCCAGACCATGAGTAAAACAAAGTGCGATAAGAAAAAAAAAAACGATGACCCACATAGTCTTCACATTTTCAAAAATTAAAATAATGTAATACTTTACGAAGTAAATATTCATGTCATTGCATGTATGTATAAAATTGTTCGATGTGGATTGTCCGACGTACACACGGACTAATTGTATAGGTCGGTGTCTAGTTCGTCACTTCGTGAAAAATAGGTGCAATTGTCTTTATATACGTGACTTAATATTATGTAAGAACTGAGAATTAACAAAAAAAAAAACCAACGATAATAAAAATAAAAAATTGAGTCGAATTATGAAAAACGTGAATTTCGTAAAAAGTGCTTTTGACTTATTGTTCTTTGCCGTCGTCAATATGTGTGATTAAAATAAGTCATACTCAATATTCTATATTTTTATTCAACTTATATCCTCAAGTTATTATCTTATTTACCTACTATCTTTCACAGCATCATTGCCTAAAATCAGATGAGATTAAACCTAACGCAACTGTAAATATTATACACATACCATCATGCCTTGTTTCCCCAAAGGGTTGGGCAGAGGTGTACCTACCTCGCTAGTTATCTTTAAGTCCCATGTAATAGGGGGCGAGTCTATTGACATCAGCCGGGCACATATCCAGACACCGGGCTGCTACTGAGAAATTCCAGACAGAATAACCCAATCCCGCCTGCCCGACCTGGGAATCGAACCCAGGACCTCAATCATGCTCCGCAGTAGCGTTGGCGACCACTAGACCAAAGAGGCGACACACACAGCATCATTGCTTAAAATCAGATGAGATTGTAGCCTAACACAACTCTAAATAATTTAAAGTATAGTCTATATAATGAATTTATTACACCACGCTTCTAGGTACCCCGGATACCCGCTATTACACCCGTTATTAGAATATTATGTATGTAAGAAAAAATCGACATCTTTTTAATACTGGAAATAAAGATAAAATAGTTTAACAATTTTTCAGATTATCTAAAGTACGAGTACATACATCTTTTATGGGGTACTGTGTTAAATGTTACAACAAAATACCTTCTGAGATATTGCAATTAAATGAAAGAAAATTTAAAACTCATATTAAAAGTACTTACACTTTGTAAACAAGCATATTACAAATTAGAGGATTATATCCAAGATAAGAATGCTTGGAAACATGCTGGTCCCGCTCCATAGGATAATTTAGAATCAAGACAAAATAAAACTGGTTGCAAAATGTGATCTTAATTTAATTTATGTATATACTAACACTAGGTATATATAAGGTACTTTACTAACACTACAGATCTCTGTTATCTGATTATTTGAAAGTAAATAAATAAATAATAAATTTAATTGTATATTTTATTTTTATTATTTTATTATATGACATTGATTTTACATTATGTGATCAATTCCTCGCACACTGTAATTATTGTTATTAATTGTAAAATTTTAGGAAAATCGTCTACTTTTACTATGTTTGTAAATAAGTGAGCACCATGTATCTATCACATAATTAGTTTATCTGTTGTTGCTTCATTTTTAATTCTTAATTCTTTTTACCTATTGTGGTATAATAATTGTATTCTAGGTGCATCGTCCTCACATATAATAATATAACTAATGTACTTATACAAAATATTGTAAAACATTTTAAAAGAGTAACGGTGGAGTTTCTTGCCCTTCTTCTCCATGCGAAAACTACGTTTTGGAAGGGGCGACTAGAATAAATTCAATTTTTTTTTGGCAAATTTTTGACGTTCAAAATTGCCTTATAAGGGCCTATTTGAAATAAATTATTTGACTTTGACTTTAACCGCAGAGATGCATAGCCTCGGTCTGCTATATAGAAATTAATGTTGAACTGATAGATATCATTTAATTGTTCTTTTGTGTGTTGTGCTATTTCTTTTGTGTGCACTAAATAGACGATTTATCTTCGTTTATTTAGTGCACACAAAAGAAAAAGCAAATAACAAATTATACGAACAAATTAATGACAAGATGGTTGCCAATGTACAAAAATAAAATAAAACGTATATAAAGAAATAAAGTGACATTATTGACTATGGCACACTTTAATGAATAAAAAAACGAACATATTAAGTGCGGTGTGTCTCAAGGTTGCACCAAATGGGTGTCCAGCTCAGTATGTGTCAGGCATCAAATGGACCTGACGATGATGTTCTGCTGCTCATATTATAGGTACATAGGATAAACATAATTTTTCTAATCTAAATTGATTTATTTACTAAATATCGTATTATAGGCACGTATCTTCCGTGCATCTCATCATAAACCACAGCTATCTACATCCATATCTATCTGATCATAGTGTGGATATCTTGACCCAGTTCCACGATGGTCAATGTGACGTCACACAGCGTCTTAGAGACGTCAATCTTAGCACACAATGATGGGATGTGTTCATCAGTTTGTTTGTTATTTAGTTGTTGTATATGGGATATTTAGTGAAAGCGGGATGTGTTGTGATTTCTGTAGAGATGATACTATTACAAGGTACCTATTGTTTAATTTTGGGGACTCAAAAGAAAGTTAAAAAGTTGTTTTTAATAAATATAACCTTAGTCAAAACCAAACCAGCTTATCTTGAGTTTTATATACATACATACATAAACTCACGCTTTCTTCCAATGGGGGTAGGCAGAAACAACAAATCGCCACTTACTACGATCCTTACATACTCATTTTGCCTCGTTTACGTTCAGGTCATACATTCACGCCGGTTGCGAGTACTACGCACCTGATCTTTCTGAAGAACATCACCAATAAGGGTCACTGTATGTATGTCCTACTAGGGCGTCCCCTGCCGGCGTTTCATCTACACACCTTGTAAATACCTTTTGTTAGTCGCCTTTCAATTATCTTCTAAACATGACAAACCATCTAAGCATACCTACACTTTTCAATTTTTGGCACTAAATCTTCTTTTAATTTTTCTCTTTGCGGAATGATGTGATAAGGCCATTGCCTTATCACATAGTTCCGCAGCCTATCATTAAATTCATAGTCACACCACACATGCATGATCACAATAACATAAAAATACGTATTTTGTATCTTGTATCTGTATTTCAAATACTTGTATCTAAGATAAGTCACATCTCTGCTTACAAAACAAGTGGTATAGCAATTTACATTTTACTCCATCTAATGCAATTTTTTTGCAAGGACTTGTATCTACTTATATTATACCTAATCATGATTTCTTACCGAACATAAACAGCCTAGGAATTAGCTCTAAGTATATTATCCGTTACGAATGTTGTCCGTGATATGAAATTGATCTTATTTGATGTCAACAAAAGGAAAGTTCTATAAAATTAAGCTCCCGTACGGTCCCATCATACGAAGATCTTCGTAAGGCTAACAAACGGCTATCTTTCAACTTCTTTTCTTTTTGTTCCAAACAATTCTCAGGTTACTCAAAACCCCGGAAGACAACCAAGATGAGCAGCTGATCAATTCAAAACTACCCACTGGTCCAAATTAACAGTTTTTTCTACCATCTTGTCCATTGTCCTAAACTCTACAAGACAAACATTATTGTAAGTCACCCTTCGTTATAGCGTGATAATATGCAATTAATTTAAATAACAATGCCCTCGGGTCTGATTGACCTGCCATTTTTTTCTTGACAGCGGTGTAGGGTTGTCTTTGAAGGGTTAGGACAATATGGACATCTTGGGAGATAAAGGTAACGGTTTTTGATGTCCATGTGTGATTATTAATGTTGCTGAAGTTGATTGAGTATAGGTACCTACTTAATAATTACCTAACAGCTGATGTTTGTGTTTGAATTCATTTTATTTCAAAGTTGATTGTATTTAGTGAGCTGTCGTCCGATCACTTGAACTAGGTATTAAAGCTTATTTTGTAAATTATAGATTATTCTATGGTTTTGTTTTTTTTTTTTTCCAACAATTCACTTACGTCTCCGGAGTTTCTAGGTAGCTTTATTTTTATATGGCGTTACCTAGCTCCTTAAAGAGGTCGATCTTCAAGGTTAAGCAACGTTTGTCGAGGTCAATCCGTGGATGGGTGACCATCCGTTACATACCGAGACCCCTACGTGCCTCGGAAAGCACGTTAAGCCGTTGGTCCAAGCTATCATTTATACATCTTTGACAGTCGTTACGGGTAGTCAGAAGTCCGAAAGTCTGACAACGTCTTGGAACCTTGGAATAACCACCAAACCGCTATGGCCCATGCACAATGGTCCACCTGACGGACTAAGTGCGGAAACCAAACCCTTTAACGTAGAACATAGAACCAGTCTTACCAAGGGGTATCGTGTTACCCAGTAACTGGGTTGTGGAGGTCCGATAGGCAGTCGCTCTCATGTAAAATACTGGTATTCAGCTACATCCGGACAGACTGGAAGTCGAACCCAACATAGTTGAGAAAAAGCTAGGCCGATGTAGCTCCTTAATAAAAAAATCATGGCATAACAATAAAATTAGTCTAATCAAAAGCCTATTTTCATTCGAACTTTCGTACACAAATATGCACGAAGCTATAGAAATATAATGCGACATCTGGCATCGAATAGAAGAAATAATCAAAGCAAATACATTAGATAACGCCATCTAGTGTAGAATAGAACAAATGTTTAACACCATCTATTAACGAATAGCTAACACTAAGTAGCGACCTCTTTCGTAAAACTGAGGAACCAAAAGATTTTGGTGCGCCATCTGACGCCGAGTAGCATAGTCATTATTTTACCTTATCATAAAACAGTAAAAGCACCAAATTCTGAACCATCAACTTTATGTTTTTGGTTTTTAAACAAAAGTATCTTGAAGGTGGGCGCAAAATTGGACGTACAAAATATTTTCAAAGTGCATTGTTTTTCTTAGTAACTGCTATTCGCTACTAGATGGCGCTATAAGTCTTCCAGACACCCTATTTGGCCAGTCACCCTTCGTTCTACAGAAAGGGTGTCTGGGAGTATTCATTCTAAAGTATTATTCATGTTTAACTGAAGTTTGACGAGAACGTTCTCCGCGATTCTGTCGGATAGAAAGAGGCTGTGTTACTAAACCACCTAAAGGAAAATAATTAGGTACACATAAAGGAGTTTATTTGTTTCTTATGAGTGTTAAGTCAAGATTTTTTATACCTACTTATTATTCTTTGGGTAGCCAACCAGTTATCCTGTGTAAAACCTCTCTGCAGACAAAACGCAGTTTAATGACTGATAAGCATAGCTAATGAGGTAGGTATGTATTGTCAACTTTGAAACTTCAAAGAAATTAAGATTGCAGTAGTTTTGAATTCTGAACGTTTACTGTCTGCAGTGATGGGTAAGTCTACTCTACGATAGATAAATAATAACAAAGTATTTTCTTAGCCTTTATAGAGAATATTTGAATAGAAAAATAACCTAGAAATTCATAAAAAAATACGCTTCATATTCAAAATCTTGATTTAATAAAAAAAACCGGCCAAGTGCGAGTTGGACTCGCGCACGAAGGATTCCGTACGATTATCTATAAAAACCGCAAAAAAATCATGTCTGTTGTATGGGAGCCCCCTTAGATATTTATTGTATTCTGTTTTTAGTATTTGTTGTTATAGCGGCAACAGAAATACATGATCTGTGAAAATTTTAACTGTCTAACTATCAAGGTTCATGAGATACAGCCTGGTGACAGACGGACAGCGGAGTCTTAGTAATAGGGTCTCGTTTCACTCTTTGGGTACGGAACCTTAAAAACATGCAAACAATTTTCCATCATTCATAATTTTCACGAAACTTGACACTTAAATCACAAACACGACACAACCAAAAGTGCTTCCGTGAAAAATTCCCACGCTCAAACAAGCCACGATAAAAAAAAAATAAAAAAACAAACAATTCCACTTCATAAAGTCAAGCTACAGATTAACCAACAAATTGCTTGACAAATTACACTTTTTTACGTTAAAAAGTGCCGACATGCCACCGTTTAAACACTGAATTAATCACCTCAATAACCCGGCGGATTTCCGGGCAAAAAAAATCTGTTAACATCCCACAGTTGCCCGGGCAAAAAATGCTCGAACACTTAAAAAGTCATTTATATTCCCGTCTCTTGTCAGAAAAAAGAACTAAAATATGCCCCGAAGGGAGTAGGGGTAAGGGGAGAATCTGATATGGTTATTTTCCGGTTAATTTCGGTTTTTCCGTTGTTTCAGTATGTTGGGGGTTAGAGATTTTCTTGTGGAGTGTTCGGTTAATTATGTGTATCAGTGCTTTAGTTGTTTAGGGTGTTAGACGTAAGTTATTGCCATTAAAATTATTGCAGATCAAAAAGGATGCATGCCTTTTTTTTTATGGAAAATTATCAAATAACTTCTCCCGCCCTAGGTGGAGCGGGAGGGCGTGTCAGACTCTTACTGACTAAAACCCACCCGTATTCCTTCCGTTGCCTGTACGTTGCCAGGGGCCACGGTATCTCTTTCAGACTTTCCCGCTACCGGTCCTATCGGACCCCTTCATTTGCTGATATCTCTTTGAGGCGTGCGTGGAACACAACGCGCCGTCAACCTGGTCCTTATCGGACGGCGAGCTACCCATTGCTCACCGTCCGCAAGGATGCATGCCTTGAAGATTATGTTAGGAAAAAGCCTCATTTGTAGTTGTCGTGATGGTTTACCTTTTTAAATTATGTTACAGAAACAAATTACACAATGGTGGCGACATAACTGAGATGCCTTTTTGATGATTGTCTAGCAAAAGCATCACATAGTGTGTAAGAAATAAATATATGTAATATAGAAATCACACCATTTTGATGTTACATGTCGGCTGACTACGCAAATAAACAGGGACATGATTTTTATAATATGTGTCAAAGTTAATTTATTTTTATAAATAATTTTATACTTCCAAGAGCCTTTTACTTTTAAACCCAACACCTTTTAAATAGGCTTACAAAATCCATTTATTCTTAGCACAAAAGTACTGTAATCCCACGAGAAGGTAGACAATCTTCAGTAAGAATAGATTCAGTCAAAAACCATGCCTCCATTAACATCTCTTTCTGCATCCACATCTTCTCACATTTCGATCCCTAATCCTCGAAAGCAGCCGTTTCTACCCCGTCCCGTCCGGTCCCGGTGTTGTCCGGTGTCCGGGACAACAAGTTACTTAGCCGGCCGCGTCCGTGTGGCCGGCTAGTAGGACCGTCCCGAGGGAGGGTTAGGCTAGGGGCACACAGGGTGCGTGTTTTTGTTAAAGCGTTTACGTGGTTGAAAAGTTTTACGTGCTAAATTTTTAAATACTTTTTGTGGTTTGAATTTGTTGAGAAAATGAGGCAGAAACAGAGAAAAATTGAAAATTGTCATCGCACTGGTTATTATACTACATAAAAATAGAAATATCTAACGCAATTAGTAAAACCCACATGAGGTCAAATTAACAACAACACCTACCTCAAAATAGTTGTCTTTCTTATGTTTCTATAGGATATTAGATTTTATTTTTAGAAAAACGCTGTGCGTTCTGGTTTCGGATAGGGTGAAAATAAGTACCTTAACCAAGTTTACAGTCCTCAACCAAAGAAATTCTTGAATGGGATAAGAAATAAAGAAAAAGAAAGAAAAATAGGTTTATTTGTCACAGAAACACGTGCATACTCAACAAAAATATTCGGCAGCTGCACGTCATGACTGTGAAAAGAAGGCTTCCACTCAGCATAATTCTGTGCTATGAGGAACCCACAGCACAGCGACAAAGACAAACAAAACACAAGACAGACAAAGATTCGCAATGTAGGTATACTAACAAATTTGTAGAAAACCTCTACAATATTCTATTCTAGGAGGTCTCCTACAAAATCTTATCTTAATTAATATTCCTTATATAAATAATTATTGAAACAGCTGTGCTTTATTATTAAGTATATCCCTAAACTTGCAGCGCCAGGAAAAGTCGAAGCTTATAGCATAATAACCCTGCTTAGCAAACTAACCCTTAGATCTAGTTGTCCCAAAATAAATATATATTTTGAATTTATATTTGATTAATCAGCCTAGTGTTCCCACTGCTGGGTCTGCTGTGACACCAGACCTCCTCTCCTTGAGAGGGAGTGGGCCGTAATCCATTACGCTGGCCCAGTACGGGTTGGTGGATGTCACATGTCTTCAAAGTTTTGGTTCTAAGAGATTTCTTTACGATGTTTCACCGTTTTATGAGCTGAGTGGTGATGAAATAATTTACACTAAGTAAAGTGCCTACCTAGGTTCGAAAGTCGCGGCCATTTCCACTGGGCTACCACTGTTTATTAAATAGCACTACCAAAAAGTATTTCGACTTCCATTTACATACCAAAAACCGAGGCATTCCATTTTTATTTCTAGTGTAGACTCATGTTGGTTAATGTCCACACCCACACTAATTAATAGATCTGCTTGAAACTTTAAAAAAGGATAGTTCTACTCAGAGCAGACGGTTTCTGAATGTCTCATAAACCATCTTTAATTCTTGTAGGTTTAATTCATATTCCATTATCATTTTTGGTTACTTTATCATCGCATATAAACTTCCATGCAATTTAAGTCTCTCATTGTACCGACACCCTAACAGCCTCGTTAACATTCATTGGCGTTTATTTTACGTTTTTTCCCGCATTTTTTTTATTTTTTCTCTCGTTTACACGCTCCGAGGGACGCTTTACAGGACACCGATGATTTTTATAATTCAATGTGGCGGTTTATTTACGTGTTTATGGTAATACACTCCCGGAACGGTAATAAAGACTTTTGAAATGAAAAATGGAGGATTTTATTTTTGAAATGAATGTAATGGAGTCGTTTTCGAGTTTGGTTGGGTATCATGTTTTTGATATTTTTATCAAAGGTTGGTTTTACACTTACCGGCGTGGTAAAAATATTTGTTTTGACCGTTATTAGGGTTCTGTACCCGAAAGGTGCCAAACGGAACCCTATTACAAAGAATCGGCTGTCCGTCTGTCTGTCTACTGTATCTCATGAACCGTAATTTGTAGACAGTTGAAATTTTCACAGATTGTGTATTTCTATTGCCGCTATAACAACATATATTAAAAAATAAATAAAGTTAATAATCAAAGAAACGTGTCTTTTTCGGCGATTTTTTATAGATAATACCTACCGTACGGAACGGACTCGCACATGACGGCGTGTGCAAGTCCGACTCGCTCTTGGCAGGTTTTTTTATATTTGTCTTGTACCCAGCTATTAAATCAAGGACTTTATTCTACGTGTGATGTCTGCTGTTTTCTCTTAACGTTTACACCTAAAACGATTTCGACCTCGACCTTCGTGTGTCATAGACCATATAGACAATAGTCTGTAGCATGGACAAGCGATGTTGGAGCGTCGAGTGTGGGTCGATCGTAATATTTAATGTTTTTATTATCGTAAGAAATACGGTTTCCATTTACTATTGTATTTTTTATTATATTATGACAAGCGATGTTGGAGCGTCGAGTGTTTTTTTATTCCTCTAAAGGGATTTATTTTATGTAGGTGTGTCCGTGGCATCACAGTGCTGTGCGGTATTTGTTTTTTTTCAAATATCGCAGCATCAAAGAAAGAAAAAAAGAAAGAAAATATTTTATTTGGTACACGCATAGAAAATATAAACAGTACCTAATAAACTTACAACTAAACAGGAAGGTCAACCAACAGGCCCGTGAAGATTTACCATCAAAGAACTTCATATCTATACATCGTAAGGACTCTTTCTGCTTGCAGCAATCGGCGGCTATAGAACCGGGGTGGTAACAGATGTGGTCATCGTGTTCACGGGATTTTGTATAAAGTCCTTCGATAGTACGTTAGCGCATCCCCCTTAATTGGTACCTACCTATTGCTGGTCCTAATCCCAGCCGATGAAAATTAATCTTATTTAAATTCCAAATAGATTAAATGAGAAACATTTCCAACCTGATTCAACTCGTTATACCAGTTAGACTATAAATTATTAAGACAGAGATCTCGCTTATTTGAAGGTCTAGGTATACCTACCTACCCAATCAGATTTTCAGAACTTAAATATGTTGTTATTTCACGGTGGAATTAGCGCTATTGACGGCTTTTCCCTCATAATTACCCGAATCTCTTTTTGTTGCGTTCTCTAGCAAGTTTTTCATGAACACTGAAAACTGGGCACATCGGCGTTTCTAGCCTTTCCTCGTCGACAATACCCATCAGCAGGCACTCGTCGTGATAATTCTGGTAGCATAAGCATAGTTAGAGTTTTTTAAATTAGTTTTATTTTATTTTGTTTTAATTTAATTTAATGTCATATTTTTTTATTTTTTTTTTATTTGATTAAATGTTTTATTGTATTTAGTTTACTTTAATTTCGATATTTTCTATTTCATTTGTATTTTTATTTTAATGGAACTTACTAACGTAGTTCATAAGTTTTACTAACAACAATATTAATCATTTGTATTTGATATAAATAAATAATAATAAATAAATAGTATAAGAAGTCTATAATGTTCCAACTGCTGGAACACAGGCGTACTCTTTCTGTGAAAGAGAGTGGGCCGCCGTAATCCACCACGCGGTCCCAGTACGGGTTGGTGAATATCACATGTCTTCGAATTTTTGGTTCTAGGACATGCCGGTTTCCTCACGATGTTTTCCTTCACCGTTTTGAGAACAGTGGTGACATGATGAAATAGTTTACACAAAGTAAAGTGCCTGCTTGGGTTCGAACCCACGACTCGTAAGTCGCGGCCATTACCGCTGGACCACCATTGCTAAAAATGCTGCTTACAAAAATGCAAGTAAGTGTTCACAAATAATGGTCTTATTTTACGTTATGAGTCTTATGACTTATCTGCTATATCTGCACAAATTATTTAGCATGCATTATACATTAATTCATTTTAATTATTATGATGATTAATTATCTTTCATAACTAATTACATTTTTAAATAATTATTAAAATAAAAAGATATAAAAAATATATAAAAATAGAGGTCCAGCGGTTTCGAGAGCAGGGTTCAAGCTACCGGTGGTTAGGGCTGCAGAGACAGGAACCTCCTCACGATGCGAGCCGTATCGAGGAGTACTGCCTTCTGAATTAGGCCCTTGATCCCATCGCCCAGAACCTCGAGAGGTGTTGGTCGAGGCTTTCGGCTATCATATTAGGCCATTAGCCATTACGACAGTCGGCACAATGACAGCCGAGCTCACATTCCATATGTCAACAACTTCGTGTGCTAAATCGAGACAATCATATTTATATAATTATATCATTACTATTAAGGGTACGCTAGTCGGTCATTCTTCCACGCAAACGTAGTCTGGTGATTACTCGTCTGTTTGACGGTGTACGTTCAAAACTAAAAACTATATCAATTTTTCTTGTCATTATCTAGTATGGAAGAACAATTAGAAAAGAAAAATTGGTTTGGAAGTTATGAGCGTCGATACTTTCATATTTCAACACTAATTTTAACTCTTCTTCGGGCGTAAATAAATAACTTCTTTAGTAAGAAAATGGCAAAATAGAAACCGTACAGGGATACATAATTTATTCAATAATTCAAATAATTTTATTTTGTGTTATACATCCAGGACTTTTTTCATAATATCTTTACGCCCAAAGGCCTGTTCATAAAATTTTACGCGCTCGTTTTCGTTATAAATCATCGTCTATTTCACTAAATAAATGAAATCTAGATAAATAAATAAGACGTAATAAATAAATAATGAGACTAATTAGCATGCATATTAGTCACGCCCACCAATGAGTTCGAGCCGTCGATTAGTGTACCCTTAAGTATAGAGAAATATTGTCATTAATATACACGTTCTTCATAGCTCCACTATTATTATTATGTAATAAGTTAATTTTACTGCTTTCGAAAAAATGGCCAAAATGGCCTGCTCACTCCCGCTGAAAAATAACACAGCATCAATTCAATTGCAAAGCTGCTTTGCTGGCAGTCATTCGTGGATCTTTGACAGTCGTTACGGGTCGTCAAAAGCCCGGAAGTCTGACAACCAGTGTTCCCAAGGGGTATCGTATTACACACTGTCTTGTGGAGGTCAGATAGTCGCTCCATGTAAAATACTGGTATTCAGCAGCATTCAGTTAGACTGAAAGCCGATCCCAACATAGTTGAGAAAAGGCTAGACAGATTGATTGAATTTCTTTGCAAAGAATAGGAATGATGACTAAAAAATTTTTTTTGTCCGTCATGTAGATTATAAAAAAATAACATACCTATACGTATTTTTTCTGTTTTTACGTTTTTACGATTACGACGATACATAGAGATAAAATGTGCCATGACGTCACGAGTATGTAGATTTTATACTTACTTCTGACGTAGCGACCCCCACTCTCCAACTTTAATGCGTTGTATCTAAGTATTTTTTTATTAATATGATAAATAAATTTAAATTATTGAATAGTTAAATGTTTTTATTTTATGTATTTTATTTTCTCTTCTACTTTATTTTCTCTTCTACTCTTACACACGTTGTCTCCATCTCTTTTTATCCACTCTCCTATCGCAGGTATGCTGGAAGAGATTTCTTTAGAAATAAGCATCACCTTTGTACGTATTTTTCTGTTCCTTTTTCTTGTCTCTTTATACGTGTGTACATAAACTGTTAAATAAATAAACAAATAAATAATAAAGCAAAAAATACGTGTCTAATATTTTGTTTATCTGACTGATGGACTAAATAGAATTTCTTTTTTTGACCCAGGCATCCGTATTGTAAATCGTTTGATGCTAAGATACGGACTTCTCATCGTATCTTTGCCATTTACATGAAACAACATCACAGTCACAGCTGTAATCTTCGAAAGGTTAAGCACAAGTGTACCTACCTATAGTACACCCAAATTTCGCCAGTTATGTTTAAGTCCCATGTAAAAAGAGGCGAACTTATTGCCATGAACTAGGCACAAATCCTGAGCCCGGGCTGCCACTGAGACAGAGACTAACACGTTGCCCGGCCTGGGAATCAGACTCAGGTCAAAGTCAAAGTCAAATAATTTATTTCAATTAGGCACAAAAAAGGCACTTTTGAACGTCAACATTTAAATAATAATTGATTCTAGTTGCCCCTTCCAAAAGGTAGTTTTCGTATGGAGAAGAATGGGCAAGAAACTCCACCGTTACTCTTTAAAATGTTTTCACAATATCTTGTATACATCAATTATATAATTATATGTGAAGACGATGCACCTAGAATAAGATTACTATACCACGTTAGGTAAAAATAATGAAAAATTAAGGAATGACAGATAAATTAATCATGTGATAGATGCATGGTGCTCACATATTTACAAACATTGTAAAATTATACGATATTCCTAGCATTTTTACAAGTAATATAACTCAGTGTGTGAGTTCGAGTAATCACAGAATGTAAAACCAATATAAAAAAAATATATATATATTATACAATTAAATTAGCAACCAGTTAGATTTTGTCTAGATTCTAAATTGTCCTATGGAGCAGGACCAGCATGTTTCCAAGCATTCAGGACATCATTCCCAGCGCTTGCGACCACTAGACCAACGAGGCAGATATAGGAGGCTATTTACAAAGTCTTACAAATATAGGTTACATAACAACTTATGTACACAAAGTTAACATATTAATCTCGCGAGTGTAAGTAGCTATCTTAGCGAAGCTTCTGCGGGGCAGCTGCGGGGAAACTGCGGGCCGAGATCGTAATCAATTTAATTGGAAATTTCCTTTGATTAAACGCAAAGACGTTGTTAGAAGTTGACCTAATAAAACAGGTATGGTCAGCAAATTTGTGTTTGCTTAACGGTCATTTGTATTAAACATACAGAACTTGGTATTCTAGGAAACGACGCTAAATGTGGAAGTTCCTGTTTCTGGAGACCTAAATACTGGTAGCATGGACCTTATTCCCCATGCTGCTAGATTACTGTTTCTCAATAACAGTGATATTATTATTATTATTACGTATTTTTCTGTTCTTTTCTTCTTGTCTGTTTATATAAATGTGTGTACATAAATGGTTAAATAAATAAATAAATAAATAGATATCCTAGTGGTGTGACCGTCAGACTGCTAAGTCATAAGTCTCGAGTTCGAACGCAAAGCACCTCTGACTTTTCGGATTCATGTGCGTATTGTATACTTGTCACTTGCTTCAAAAACGGTGAACACAACATCGTGAGGTAACCGGCATGTCTGAGAGATATTTCTCGACGGCATGTGAAGCCAAGTCAGAGGCCGATAGACGGCATAAAATTCTGACACTGTTAGTTACTCACGTAAAAGACGCATATTTTGTTTTAGCCATGTAAAATATTTGTCAATAATTGTCCCAGTGCAGGACAAAAGCCTTTTTCACACGCGAGGAACGAATAAGCTTGCTCACTAATGATTTCAGATAATTACTTAGGTGTTCCGATTTTACTAACTCTGATTTAATTTTTCCAGTAGGTTGGGAGTTTTCGGTGCTCAGCGTCAAGTCAGTATAATGCACTTTGCTGATGTTTTGTAAGACAAAGTCAAAGTCTAAGCATTTATTTCGAACTAGCTTCCACCCGCGTGTGTTATGTCGGTAAAAAGTAGCCTATGTCCTTCCCAAGGGTACAAAGTATGCCTATACTAAGTTGCATCAAAATCGGTTCAGCCGTTTAGCCATGAAAGCGTAACAAACAAACATACAAACATACAAAAAATCTAAACTTTTCTCTTTATAATATTACTAGCTGTTGCCCGCGCATTCGTCTGCGGACCAGGATAAAAGTAGCCTATGTCCTTTTCCAGGTCATGGTATACCCATGTGCCAAATTTCATCTAAATCCGTTTAGCCATTTTAGCGTGAAAGCTTAACAAACAAACTCACATTCGCATTTATAGGTAATATTAGTTAGGATAGTTTAGATAGGCACATAAGTTACTTTTAAACATCAAAATTTACAAGAAAATAGAATTGATTCTATTGCCCCCTTTTTTTATGTAAAATTTTCAAATAACTTCTCCCGCTCTGGGCGGAGCGGGAGGGCGTGCCAGACTCTTACTGACTAAAACCCACCCGTGTTCCTTTAGTTGCCTGTACATTGCCAGGGGCCAAGGTATTTCTAGTTGCCCCTTCAAAAAGGTAGTTTCGTATAGAGAAGAATGGACAGGAAACTCCACCGTCTCTTCGGAAGACGAGTCTACCTCCTCCCGATTTTTTTTACTAGAAGAGATTCTAATCTGAATAGGGAGCTTAATTCCTGAATGGGTAGCTTTTTACAGCTTGCGCTCATCATGGAAAGCCTGACTACGACGAAAATGCGTTCTTAAATCCGTTACTATCTTCAACCTACCTACTAAACGTAAATTATCCACCAAAACCACCAATTCCGAAAATGATTTTGCCAACGCTACCAAATCCGTATATCTTAAAATTTCCACCCAGTGAATCTTGTGGCGGCCCAAGATTATAGCAATAAAATTTATGTATCGCCCGCGCGGAGAAACTTGCTTGCTTTGCCGACCGTACCCAGCTTTGTTGTAATGTAATGAATTCTTGGGTTCTTGGTTATGTTAAAAATGTTGTATTGGATGTTTGTTAGTTTAGATATAGATGGGAACGGCTAAGTTTAGTATTAAGTAAATGGTTTGAATAGTATTAGATTTCTGGGCAGTGTAAGTGCCCTGAATTCTCAAACGAAACTTGACTTTCAAACGTTTTTAAAAGTATTTCATTGCGTCAACTTAGAATTAGATTGGGTGTCAGAATTTGTTCGTAAGTTAAAACTCGAACCATGACAAACTCAAACAGCAATATCTTCTAACAAGAATTTATGATTGGGTCTTATAAGACCCTATCATAAATTCTTGTTACAAAGGGTAGGAAATAGTAAATGATACAGACGTCTGCATTTACCAAAATTAAATAATGTATGTGTGGCATGCTTACAATTTTTCCTCAGAATTATTGTGACTTTTTTGTCTCAAGAGCCGAACGAACAGTTTAACCTATTGACCGCTTGGTTTTTATGTCAGTTGCCTTGCCCACAGCGCCCAGCTCGTAAGACGTCAAATAAATAACTACGACGAATAGAGTCGTGCAATTAAATAAAATACAAAAACAAAAGTGATTTAAAAAACTAAAAACCCGACTGCAAAAACACAACACAGCATGCAAACTGAAGAGAGAATAAAAACAAACATCTATAGATTATGGTGAAAATTTTGGGTGTCCCGCCTATCTTACCAAATAATAATACTCAATACTCAATCATTTATTGCATTCCACAATGTATATGCTTAGGTGGTAAGAAGACATTTGTTGTAACAATCGTTGACCCTGTCGGGCACAGAAAAAGAAAAATCTGAAGGAGGACTTATTAAGGTACACATGCAACTAACTTATTCTAAATATAATCTAAGGTAACATTTTATTAAGTATTAATTTAATCTAAAATTTTATTATTAATTTATATTATCATGTCAGTTCTATAGATTTGTCAATTAAATATTAATTTATGCTATAATAACATTTATTTAGTAACAGCTTTTAAATTTATTTGTAAAAACAGCAATCTTTTTCTCATTTTTGAGTACCTCGGGTAATTTGTTATAAATTGTTATCGACATAACCAGTGGACTAGATGAGTTCATTTTTAAACGGGATATCGGTAGGTTTAGTCGTGTTTTGTGTCGGAGTGTGTACCTTGCTTGCATGTCCCAGTAATAATAGTGTAATGTCCCAGGCTGTCCGGTTGAATTTCAATTTAAACATATAAATCCTATGATAGTTATTAAAGCTTTTCGGCAAATTAAAATCAAATTGACCGAAGATCTATGGGGATTATCTATCAAAGTTTGTACATCCATAATGGAGACTATAGCACCATACTTAGCTTTAATATTTAATTTGTGTGTGGATCAAGGAGTCTTCCCGGATTTAATGAAATACAGTAAGGTTATACCACTTTTTAAATCTGGGGACAGTAAAGACGCCAACAATTATAGACCAGTATCCGTGCTGCCGGTATTCAGCAAAGTATTCGAAAAGGTAATGCTCAATCAAATGCTTAATCATTTTAACACCAACCAAATCTTACACGATCAGCAATATGGTTTCACCAAAGGACGTTGTACGACTGACGCCGGTGTCACCTTATTAAAACACATATTTACAGCGTGGGAGGAGGCTCAAGATGCCATAGGAATCTTTTGCGACCTCTCGAAGGCATTTGACTGCGTAAATCATGAAACCTTACTCTTGAAACTTGAGCATTACGGACTAGGTAAACTTGCGCTCAGTTTAGTAAAATCTTATTTAAATGATAGACAACAGCAAGTCCAAATTAATGGTGTCAATTCACTGGGTCTAAAAGTAAAAATGGGTGTTCCACAAGGCTCGATTTTAGGTCCTTTCCTCTTTTTAGTTTATATTAATGATCTACCCCATTTATTAAAAAACCAACCACAAATGGTGTTATTTGCTGACGATACTTCCCTAATTTTTAAGATAAATAGACGTGCATCAAATCTTGACGACGTAAATAACGCCCTACTGCAGGTCCAAAATTGGTTTACTGCAAATAATTTAGTATTAAATGGGAAAAAAACGAAATGCATAAGATTTGCTTTACCGAATGTTAAAAGTAGTGATTGTGATATAGTATTGAATAGGGAGAAACTAGAATTCGTTGATAAAACTGTTTTCCTGGGGATCACGCTCGACTCAAGGCTGCAATGGGGTCCGCATTTAACATCTCTTGCAGGACGGCTAAGTTCAGCAGCATATGCTGTAAGAAAAATCCGTCAATTTACTGATGTAGATACCGCAAGGCTAGTCTATTTCAGTTACTTTCATAGTATCATGTCTTACGGTATTTTACTATGGGGACGGGCTGCAGATATCGACTCTATTTTTATTCTGCAGAAAAGAGCCATTAGAGCAATATATTGCCTCCGCAGGCGCGATTCTCTAAGGGAACTGTTTAAAAACATTAACATCATGACGGTACCTTGTCAATATATATATGAAAACATCATGTACGTCAGGAAAAATCTTAATCTTTTCAGTAAAAGAGGTGAAAGACACAATTATAGTACTAGAAATAGGGATCAATTAGTTCAACCGGGTTTCAGACTGGCGAAAGTAGACTCATCTTTCATGGGGTACTGTTTAAAATGTTATAATAAAATACCTCCCCACATACTACAACTAAATGAAACTAAATTTAAATCTTGTATAAAACGCACACTATGCTACCAAGCATATTATAAGCTGGGGGATTATATAGGTGACAAAAATGCTTGGCTCAACGCTGGTCCAGCTCCACAAGGGCGCATAAACTAATTTAATTTTAGCATTCGAAAATATTGTCGGAGCTGCTGAAGATTGCATAAATTATCTTTGAATTGTATAACTTCAATCTCATAGTATTATATAATTGCAAAGCACATGTGTGAGCACTGTGACCATGTACCTTCTATGAAGCTACCATTTACTGAATACGTCTTTCATTGACTTGAATGTGCCCTGGCGGCTGAGAGTATGTCATGCTCACTCAAATGTCTCGCTGGTGGTGGCGTGTGTGTTGGATCGTTAAGTTCCCTTCAAAATGGTTGAGCTAAACGGTGCTGATCCATGCGTCATGTTCGTGAACGGGCGCCGTCAGTAGGGACTGGTCATCTCTTATCTGCCACGGCTTATTTTAATTTTTGAATTGTTTTTATCTTTTTATAACGGACGCTTTTTACGTGCACGTCTTTCTACATTGGTCTCACATGTATAATTTCAACATGAATGATGTAACCAATATTTTGTAACAACATTATGATTTAAAAGAGTGTCCATGGAGTTTCTTGCCCGTTCTTCTCCATAGGAACCTACGCTTTGGAATGGGCAACTAGCTTCATATTTGTGACTGACTGACCCCTTGACAATTCAAAAGTGCCTGTAAATGGTTTAATTGAAATAAATGCTTTGAGTTTGAGTTTGAGTTTGATGTCTTCTCGTTTTGTGTAAATTTATTTTATTTTATTTATTTATTTTATTTATTTATTTTATTTATTTTATTTATTTTATTTATTTTATTTATTTTATTTATTTTATTTATTTTATTTATTTTATTTATTTTATTTATTTTATTTATTTTTACAATTTTAAGAAAGCTTACAGACGGTAAATGGTAACGAAGTAGTAAACAACTGACAATTGCTAATTACAAGCTTCCACATATATATATATAAAAGTCTTGGTAATAATAAGGAACTAGCATTTATCGCCAAATTTGCTCACTGCGTGATGTGTAAGGTCATACTAGAATATTTCTTCACGATTTTAGACTTTACCAATTCGGTAATGGGACGTTGAAAAAATCTCATTGATAGGTAGTTATTTGTACCGAGTTATCGAGGGTACGAGTACTTAAGAAATTAAAGAAAATGGGTCCGTTTTCTTTCAAGCAACGAGTTCGAAATAAAACCAGAGCGATAGAGGTTTAAGAATTTTAAGATAGTTTTCATAAAATCTTTAGCAAACCCAATCTTCTCTACATTTCGAGCACCATTTTACACCTAATAAATATACGTCAAAGCAGAGTACCTAATATACGTAATTACCGTCGTTTGTGGAGCACATAGAGACAAGACGATAGAGTATATAATAAATATGTAGAGAAGCGCGAGCACGAGGCGACGTAAAATTTGTGGGGGCGCTACATCGAGCGCTCTATGTAGAGGGGGAACTGCACTTTTTGATTTTAATATTTTTAAGTGTGTAGTTCATATCCGGGCAGGTACGTACCAATGTGACTTTTTAAATTCATATGTACTTTCTGAGTTTATCTTGGGCATTACTGATATCGGTGAAGGAAAAATATCCTGAGGAAACTTGTAACTTTGGAGGTTATTGGTATGGACTCCGCCGGTTGTGACTCTCGCGTGCTTTGCTCAATAATAAAAACTAAAAAAATGACATTAAAGGAACGATTGTTTTTCAATTTAAAACTATGCTAATACACATAATGTACATGAATGCTGTTGGCAAGTCAGTCTTGTCTGTTTGTGTGACCACGTTGTTCTTCCAAACTACTTAACGTATTTTGATGCGATTAGAGAATTTATTCCTAATGGTTTATGTATAAAATCGATTAATAATAAGCTGGCGTATAATAAAAAAAAATGTCAGTGTTTTGTCAAGTCCTAAAAATCGTGCGAAGCAGGAGCGGGTCGTTACTATAATATATTCGAATAACCACTCACCAACCAGATAACAACACATTTTTTTTATCATACGCAAAGCTTACCTACTATTAATCGATTTTATACATAAACCTTTGTATTGACAAAGGTTTATGTATTTATATATGTATGTAACATTGTTCGATATTGACAAAGATACAAGAGAATTTATTGTAATGGAGCAGACAAAAACATGTGCGACAATATTTTATAGGTACCTGTACTATTGTACCTGAGTACTTTATCTACCTACACAACACACAAAATAAAATTTTGCAGCTACCCCACATTACAGCAACACCGCTCGCGTCTTGGTACAGCATATAAGTCGATCGCGGGGTGGTTTTTACATTCACCCCACAAGAGTACCCATCCCACCGCGGATCGCCTCATACCACCCTCTACATTCACAGCAAACTCACCTCTAAAACTTTAGAAATACGGCTGGTTTTAAGGTGAATGTCTTAGCGCAAGTTTCCCAGGCGTACACCCCTACCGTCTTAATATTAATATCATCTTGGGAGTCTCCACATATGATGAAGTTTTATGTAGTATAGCGTGAGATTATGTAGGTTTAGTATCTATGTGTGAAATGATATTCATGGCAGAATTACTGTCTTATCTAGTGAATTATTCATTTAAATTGGTAATGGCGGGTACCTGAATATTCTTCCCTTGTATTGGATTGAACTATATAAGAATTTGTAATTTCTAATAATGCAAAGCATTAGAGTGATCAACGATCGAGAAATTTGTTTTGTGCAACAGTTTTTTTTATCTACCATGTTTTTATTAACATATCCAAATTTATATACATCATCCGAATTTAAGTAATATAACATTACATAACATAGCACAAGCTCATTTATCTATCGCTATTGATTGCAATCGACGTCTTCTCGGATCATCGACTACATGTTACATTAGTCTTGTCTAAAATTTGTAACTTTCTTTACGAGTATATTTTTTATCTTTTAACTTTTATCACGTCCTTTATATAGGTACTTACCTTTTCTTTAATTTATTCGATATTTAGTTTTTGTGTGTAATTAGGCCTTGTTTTTCGGGGTTTGTAAATTTTTGCACATTTGAGAGATTTATAATATGTATGTAAAAATGTAAGAATTTTTTTATAATTGCAAAAAAAAAGCTGTTGGAACACTACATATTAATATGCTCTCGATGTGTTTCCGAGAACAAAAGATACACATTATTATGGCATGTATTGAAGACTGTTTCATGTTATGATATCATATTTTATGAGCGTTATTGTGACAGATTTATTGGCTTAGTATATGCGTTACGCAGATATTTTGATTGTCCATATTGTGATTCTCAAATACACAACGATAAACTAACCAGAAACAAACGACCAACTATATTATGTATCTCAGGCTACAATACAACACATGCAAAAGCAAATTCCGTAAAAAAAATTGGTTCTTAATATGTTTTTACCTCTGAATTTGCATCATAGTGACCTTTATGTTCGTTGACATAAGGTGCTTAATGGTTTGCTACTATAGGTAAAAAAACTGTGAAAGAACTGTACCTTTTTTTTTTTTTTTTTTTTTGGGTGGGAAATTATCAAATAACTTCTCCCGCTCTGGGTGGAGCGGGAGGGCGTGTCAGACTCTTACTGACTAAAACCCACCCGTGTTCCTTCCGTTGCCTTTACGTTGCCAGGGGCCACGTACCTTACGATGCTTTGCCAAAAAATATCAACATTAATCTTACAAAATGTACCAATGTAGAAAACATTGTTACAACATCTTTTTCGCTTCATGTTATAAACAATATAGATTTCGATAACAATATCAATAACATTCTTTTTCTGAATGACACGATGATTTTAGCCTGCAAATGCACAATTAAATGCCTAATATTCTTGTGATAAAAGTATTTTTTTTTTAAAGATACTTTGAAGAAGTTTATTTCTAAGCAGTTTGAAAACAAAATCCCGTGAACACGATGACCACATCTGTTACCGCCCCTGGTCTATAGTAGCCAAGCGTTGCAAGCAGAAAAGGTCCTTACGGTGTACAGATATGAATTTCTTCGATGGTACACTTCTATTAACAAGCTACTTTACGCAGGAAATATTTATAAATAAACATGCAGTGAAACAATGAAAGAAAACTAAAAGGTGGAAAAAGGTAGAACCTTTACATAAATAATAAATTCAAAACGTATGTATTTCTCGTAAAATGGGACCCGGAAGAGGCCTCTGTCGCAATGGGTAGGCAATACCATTATTATGAGGCGAGAAGTAGAATAATATAGGCTTAGGCTTGAGTCTATTTGATGCCTTGAGCCTATTTGACGGACAGGGCCGTCATCTACCCCGGTCACCAGGGAGAATGGAACCGGCAAGAGATGTCGTGCGGTGTCCCACAGGGATCGGTCCTGGGGCCGCATCTGTGGGACATCGGATACGACTGGGTGCTGCGCGCCGACCTCCCTAGCGGCGTCAGCGTCGTTTGTTACGCTGACGACACGTTGGTCCTGGCGCAGGGGAGGTCGCACCAGGCGGCGGCCGAACTAGCGACACACGGGGTTGCGACAATCGTGGGCAGAATCCGGCAATTGGGACTTGAGGTGGCCCTGCACAAGTCCGAGGCCATGTGTTTTCATGGTCCTCGGAACGCGCCACCGTCGGGTTCCCAAATAACGGTAGGAGGAGTTCACATCGGCGTCGAGTCGACGATGAAGTATCTAGGACTCGTCCTCGACAGCCGGTGGAACTTCGTGGAGCACTTCCGACGTTTGGCTCCCAGACTGGAGCGGGCCGGGGCTGCTTTGAAGCGGCTCCTGCCCAATCTAGGGGGTCCAAACGCCTCCTGCCGGAGGCTATACGCGGGGGTCGTGCGGTCCATGGCCCTTTACGGGGCACCGGTTTGGGCGCGTTCATTGAGGCGGCGGCCAGCCCGCCGGTTGAACGCGTCCCAGAGGGTCATGGCCACCCGGCTGGTCCGGGGATACCGCACGGTCTCCGGTGAGGCGGCGAGCCTCCTTGCCGGATTACCGCCATGGGATCTGGAGGCAAAAGTCCTCGCGCACATCTGGGAGTGGCGCGAGGAGTCGAAACGCCGGGGCGTAACTCCGTTCCCGCAAGAAATCGCGGCACAGCGGATAGAGCTCCGGCGGGATCTCATGGCGTCATGGAGAGTGCGATTGTCGCAACCCAGTGCTGGGCACGCCACTATTGCGGCGATAAGTCCCCTCTTTGAGGAGTGGCTAGAGAGGCGCCACGGCGTCCTCACCTTCCGCCTAACGCAGGTCCTCACCGGACACGGTTGTTTCGGGAGGTTCCTGTTCCGTATCAGGCGGGAGGAAACGCCCGGGTGTCATCACTGCGTGGATCGCCCGGAGGACACGGTTGAGCATACGGTGGAGGTCTGTCCGGCTTGGGCAGAGCATCGCCGTGTCCTCGTGGAGGCGATCGGCGGCGGGGATCTCTCGCGTCCGGCCCTAGTCCAGGCCATGGTACGGAGCGAGAGGGCATGGGAGGCCGTCACCTCCTTCTGCGAAGCAGTAATGCTCGCGAAGGAGGAGGCAGAACGCGTGAGGGAGAGGCAAATTTCGCGCCCTCACGCCCCTAGCCGCCGCAGGAGACGCCCTGGGCGTCGGGAATCGCAGGCCGATTCCCGGCCACCGTAGGCGCGGGCTTGCGGACGGTGAGCAATGGGTAGCTCGCCGTCCGATAAGGACCAGGCCCGGGTCGACGGCGCGTTGTGTTCCACGCGCGCCTCAAAGAGATGTCAGCACAACGGAAGGGGTCCGATAGGACCGATGCCTGCCGGGGTTGCGGGAAAGTCCGAAAGGGATACCGTGGCCCCTGGCAACGTAAAGGCAACGGAAGGAACACGGGTGGGTTTTAGTCAGTAAGAGTCTGACACGCCCTCCCGCTCCACCCAGAGCGGGAGAAGTTATTTGATAATTTCCCACCAAAAAAAAAAAAAAAAAAAAAAAAAAAGGCTTGAGTCTAACTAATATTTCAACAAGTCATCTGCCTAGCCTTTTCCCAATTATGTTGGGATCGGCTTCCAGTCTAACCGGATGCGTCTGAATACCATTATTTTACATGGACCGACTGCCTATCTGACCTCCACAACCCAGTAACTGGGTAATACGATACCCCTTTGTCTTGACTGGTTGTTAGACTTTCGAGCTTCTAACGTGTTTTCCGAGGCATGAAGGGGTCTCGGTATGTAAAGATGGTCACCCATCCACGAACCAATCGCAACAACCGTAGCTTAACCTGATCGATCGTGCGGCTGTTATTACCAATGATCGGAGTAGGTAGATTGATTTTTGGTACTTGTATCATAAATGCACACAGAAAGAATAACATGGATAAGCCATTTTTCCGGAAAGCAATTCCGGTATTTCCGGATTCAATTAAATATTGTTAATGTTGGTAGTGATATTATTACTACTCAATTCAAAGTTGGTGATGGTATGTTCAACAGCTTAAGCAAACAAACACAATACTAAAAATATTGTTATAGTACATCGGTTTAAACTCCTTGTAACAAGTAAAATATTACTTACCAAAGCTTGGAATCGTGACTGTTTGCCGTTAAAAAAAATTATGAAGAATATAATATTGCTCATTTTAATACAATTCCTACCTAAGTTCCGTTTTTTTTTAAATAATCAACCAATTCCGGAGGAATGTCCATATTAATGACCCCAATTCAATCTACCTACTCCGATCATTGGTTATTACTCAACGATCCCTTTAATACAACAAATAAAGGCAACTGACCTTGAGATTGACAATGACTGCCTCGTTGGTCTAGACCAACAATGGTCGCAAATGCTACTGCTGAGCATGATGAGCTGGTCCTGGGTTCGATTCCCAGGTCGGGAAATGTATTATTGGGTTTTTCCATTAGAAATTTCTCAGCAGCAGCCCGGAGTCTGGATTGATGCCCGGTTGATGGCAATAGGCTCGCCCACTATTACATGGGGCTCGAACATAATAGGCGAAATGTGGGTGTACTATAAGTACACTTCTGCCTTAGCCTTCGGGGATTACAGGCGTGATGTTATGTTATATAGGCAGTAATATTGCCTAAAAGTAACCTAAGCACTCGAGACCCCGTCCAATCGAAAAACTTAGGTGAAGTGAGCTTGAAATTAGCTGTCATCACTTGGTATCCTCAGGATGGCGATTGACTTGTCGCGAACCCGAACACGGCGTGTTGCCACGCCGAGCGCCGGAGCTGCGTACGGTGCTCGGCATAGCAACACGCCATGTGGCAGGATTCGTCGTCGTTGAGAGGTGAAACACGTGTCGATTTCTTACAGGGTTTTTTGTGACTCTTTAGGAATAGTTTACTAAATATATCTACGCGGAATAGGTTACTAAATATATCTACGTCTATAGTATTTTATTTACAGAATAGACCAGCAGGAGTTCCAATCCTTGAATAGTATCAAAGTTATGATTTTTTTCAAATATTATATAAATATAGTATTTTGCAAGAAATCTTACATAACTTGTTATCAAATCAATAAGCTATTAGTTTCTCCTTTCATCGACATGAAATTAATTAGCGGTATTGGTAGTCAGTTATCGCGCGTTATTAATGTTAGTTTATATAACCATATTTCAATAAATGCATTAGTTCGCCCACTCCTTGAATACAACAGCACCGTATGGAATCCTCACTATGACGTTTACAAACGCCTGGAAACTGTACAAAGACGCTTTCTATACCATCTCTGCTACAAAGACCGTCTCGCAAAAAAAATCAGGAGCTACGACTTCAGACTACAACATTATAAAATGTCCTCTTTGTTTAATAGAAGAAAGGTTTTAGATCGCACATTTCTTCACAAACTGTTCAATGGGGTTGCCGTATGTGCCGGGATCCAAAACAAACCTCGGACACTTCGCCGTTTTGCCAAGGCTCTGTAGGCATTATAACGAAGTATCGAAGCGTAATGAATTGGATATTACATGCAAAATGTCAAAGTTTAAAAAAGATTTAAAAGACAATAATTACTGGCATTTTTGTCTGTTGTCTTTTATGGTTATTATTATTCATTTTTTAATGTTTTAGTTTTTTAACGTTTTTATTATTAATTTGTTTTGAATTTAATTTTTGTTGATTTCGTGTTGTATGTTTTAATTTATTATGTTATAATTTATTTTATTATTTTCGCTTTATCAAACTTAATGTATCTACCTAGATTATAAGAGAATGATGTGGTCTCCTATAATTGGAAGCGCACACTGTATTTGAAACATGAAATTGTGTTGCCTCTGTTGGAGATCCAATAAATAAATAAATAAATAAGTAAATAAATAAATAAGTAAATAAATAAATACATAAATAAATATCAGCAAATCCTATTAAATGTAAAACAACATAATATTAAGAATTTGATAGAGAAGGCATAACTGATCTATATCTATCGTTAGGTACAGACGCCAGCACATCAACCTACTAGAATCTGTCAAATTTCAACTTTATAACTAAAATATAAGGTTCAAAGTTGATTGGGAAAATTTGACAGTTTCGGGTAGGATCTGCTGGCGTCTGTACATAATCATTCTAAATTAAAGGCCTTTTTCTTGTCCGTCAGAGTGACCGCGTTGTTCTTCTCAACTCCGCAACGGATTTTAATGCGGTTTTTACCATCATTTAGAGAATTAATTCTAGAAGGTTTATTACGAGTATGTCATTGTATATTCCAATAATACCTATTGAACATACATCAATCAAAATCAATCTGCCTAGCCTTTTCCCAATTATATTGGGGTCGGCTTCCAGTCTAACCGGATGCAGCTGAATACCAGTATTTTACATGGAGCGACTGCCATCTGACCTCCAAAACCCATTAACTGGGTAAAATGATACCCCTTGGTAAGACTGGTTGTTAGAATTTCCGGCTTCTGACGACCCGTAACGACTGTCAAAGATCCACGAATGACAGCCGGGATCAACGGCTTAACGTGCTTTCGTCTCGATATGTAAAGATCCATCCACAGACCAACCCCGGCAGACGACCCGTAACGACTGTCAAAGATCCAAGAATGACAACCGAGATCAACGGCTTAACGTGCTTTCGTCTCGATATGTAAAGATGGTCACCCATCCACAGATTACTAAGCCACAAAATTATAATAATAAGCAATTTCGACATTTGGCATGTCGTAAAAACCGTGCGAGGCGGGTCGCTAGTTATTTCATATTCAAAAATCAAGGATGGAATCTGATAGTGACTGTATTCATCTACTTGCTTATCTTGTAGGCAGAGATACCGACAGCAATCGCTTTACCAAACCAGCCGCCTATTCTGATAAACAACTCGCAAATTATTCCGATGATTAACGCAATAAATTGAGTGGCCACACTTGAATGGTCAACGTCAATGCTCATTTAATTGGCTCTAATGTTCTTTCCTTGAATTTCAAGATGGACTTTGACTGCTACCCTGTAATTAATTATTGTAAATTTTCATTAATGAATACATTTTATCTTTCTCATTTTTATTTTATGGTTTGAATTCAATTTTATAATTTAAATTTATTTATATTATTTATTTTTAAATTTCATTTTTTTATCTCAAATGTACAACATAATATGATCTTAAATGGATTTAAATAAATGAATCTTGATTTTGAATTTTTGAATTACCGAACGAAGACAAAAAGAACACCAAATCCCTTAAATAAGCGCATTCCCGTCGCGTTCACGGTGCACAGTAACAAACGTAAGTGTGGCCAACGCAATAATTCTCGCGCTGAATCTATTAGATCTGCCAAAAAATATCGTTACCCGAGTTATCGCCCAACGTAAAACGGCAATGTGAATACCGTTGTCAAATTATCGCGATAAGTTGTGGCTCCACCTACGGTTAACGTCCATCATCGCGATAATAAACTGCATTTCCCGTTGATCTGGCCTCAGCATAAAAAATCACCGTGAAAACTTAGATGAAGTGAACTTGAAGTGAGCTGTTATTCCACCTGATGCCAGGGATTGACACTATTAACAGCTCACCTATAAGTTTTCACCAGTGACACTTTTTTTTTCAGCAGCTCTTATGTCGTCACGAAAAAATCAAGAATAAATCGACACCTAATAAGAACAACATTGTATCTATTTTTGCTATGTTTACAGGAGAGATATAGATACATTAAAACAAAATTAATATCTTCCTATTGTTTTTAAATAAAACACTTATAAGTATTAAAGTTCGTAACGTTTTATGCATATTTTTTTGCGTTCTTGAAAAACAAAATAACCGTGTTTACGTTCATCAAACAGAAATCTGTTTTTGGTCGAGTTACAATGTTTGAATAAAATTGATTATTTTAAAACAACCACATGTATGTATAGTTATGGTCGTGTGAGTACAGAATTTAAATATTTTTTATTTTTCGCTATGAGTTAATTTTAAGTCAATGGTATTCATTTATACATTGTCACTAAATCGATTATGATGATGGTAAAGAGTTTTTTGTTCTTTGAAAAACAATTTTGTCAATCGAAAATCAATTGAAAAATCAATTGTTTTTGCCATTAAAAAATGGCTCTAATGATCGTAGGAATACGGCTACCGGACTGAAAAATACCTTTTTTTCAATTAACGCATTTATGTTATAGTTGGAATAAATTGCAAAATGAGTTACAATGTTGTTCTTATATTGAAATGATCCCGTAGCGAGAAGATGGGCTAGACAGCAAGAATGGTCGGGTTGACTGTTAGCTAGCACTTTTGTACGGTTCTTGTGTATAGCCGCGTATAACTCCACGTGGAGGCTCTTTGATTATGCCTCGAATTTGATTAGGTATCCTTTAAAATGTATATGACGAGAATGATTGTCAAGGTATTATTAGACCAAACGAACATAGAACCACAACAATAGCTAGAGCATTATTTTGTTGGTATTCTTTATATTTTAGAAATGAGAGGACCGACGATACTTTTACGTTACTACTACTTACACGTTGAGCTCTACGATTACTGACAAATGCTTGCACTGACTGGACAGGTCCACTCAAATCTGTGTGGTTCTTTCCGCAAAAGACCATTTCAGACACTAATCTACATGGTCCTCATATGGCCTGACCAAGATTATGTCTGGACTTTAAAAGAGACGTTTGTTTCGGTCTTTCTTCTCAGAGTAGTCAGATAGGAAACCCCGAACTCATCTAGCATTTTCTTCTTATTTTTTTAAATATTTTTTTAATATGACGTGTAAAAGTGATTGCAATATCCTATTTACAGAATAAACAATTTCATTTCATTTCACTATTATACTACCATTGTAAGAACTTTTGTAACCATATTTATCTGCAAATAAATCTTTGACATTGAACGAAGGAATGTTCTGTCCCTTTTTACACACAAATAATTTAGTATAATGTGCATTCGCTCGTTTTAACAAATTCGACCTTAAGACTTAGCATAACCACAATAAGACTATAACGTTCAGACTGCTGGGACAAGGCCTCCTGTGAGAGGCAGTGGTCTATAATTCACCACGCGGCCCCAGTGCGAGTTGGTGGATGTATATCTTCGAAATTTTGGTTCACCGTTGTAATATCTCGTTAGATGATACTACACGTGAAGGGAAATAGATATAATAAAAAAAACAAACTTAAATTAATCAAAAAGGGGCCACATCCGTGGGGATTGACTTATCATGCGAAACTCATACGCAATAACAAAAACCGACCTTTTCTCCCAAAATCCCGCCAAATTAAAACTAAATCGTGCGACCCGAATTCAAATTTCGAACACCCCCCTGCACACAACTACAGAAACAAAAACACCAATGAGCAGCGCGCATTTAAATTTGGAGCGCAACTATAAAAGCGCAGGTATCGTCAACCCACGGTAAGAATTCTATTTTGCAAAAATATAACGATAGTTATAGTACGTCCCAACCCCTTGCTCGAAGGAGGGGGCAGGAGCAGGAAATGGGGTTGAAGTAGCGGGGTGTTTCTGCGTCGGGCGGGGTGTCTCCTAAAAACGGTTAAGTAGCTCCCCCTACCCTCTATAACTATTTTATGCGGTCCCCTTAGAAAGACAGCGGAGATGGGGCCCCGCGATACGGTATAGGCGTAGTTAGGATGGGGGAAGTGAAATTTTAATATGTCTAGTCGGTTAAGAATTCATGGCGGATTTATAATTAAATGCCTAATTAGGGTATTGCGTTGTTTTCATAATATGAGTCGCGTATGAATTTTAACTTGTCGGGTAATCTGGGTTTTTGTTTTCATGGGATGCCATAGCGTGGGTGGCTGCGTTAAATTATTTATAAAAGTATGCAATTAGTGTGATTGCAACAAGTAAATGATATCAATTATTATAAAAAAATGTATGAACTATGTAATACGAGCCGTACGATCTCATGTATCTACCTATTTGTTATACATAATATTATTACGGACAAGCGACGGGTCATGATAGTAATGAAAACATCTTGTTAAATTACCTTAATATCACCCACCCACACAAACACTACACACACCACATTATAATTATTTAAGCGACGTCTTTTCATCTTGATAACCACCAATTAATAACTTTTCACAAAAAATATTGTTTGAGATAGGTATTAGACAAAACCTAAACTAAATCCCCAAACAATCAACACTACTAACCACAATCTTATAGCCGACCATTTTCATCCACTTAGATACCTTATAATCAAAAAAAATGGTCCTTCCGCAACCACAGTTCTAACGTCCTTAACTATCAAATAACTACTGATAGGTTACCACCACATCGAATACCCACTCCCTCAAACTACAAATAAGACATCTAATTTTTATTATTGACATTAAAAAAAACTTGTTCCATGCCCAGAATTCACCTGTGTCACCCCATTTTTCCCATAAAACAGGTTGTAACTACTTGTTATCATCAGGTTCTTAAGAAATAACAATGTGATGAGTCCGAAAGATGACCAATTGAAAGAAAACTGGTTCAAGTTTTAATACGTGGGAATTTTGATGTAAAAAGCAATCTTGTTCAAAGTTGATTCTGATATTTATTGGGGTGTGATATAACTTTTTATATCATACCCCAATAAATATCAGAATCAAAGAAGTTTTTTGTTGAAATGTAATACTTAAATGCAAACTATGGTTAGTTTTTTTTTTCACGGTAGCTCTGCCAAATATTTTTATTTTGCAGAGAAATATATAGAAATGTATTTTCATTATTTATTAAACTATTTACTAATCTAAATATAACGTAATTTATGAAAACAAAAGTCTGTACTTAACGCTTTTAATATTCTTAACTGTCACCCACAACATGCTGTTGATACGAGACAAGATAATGAGAGAGTATACCTAACAATAAAAATAAAAATCTTAACTAAATTCAAGTTTCAGACAAGAAAATTCAATTCCCATTGAGCTCAAAATATTTTGTCATAACCCCTCAATTCTCATGACCTTACAAATCCTATAAACTGGAACTCAATAAAAGTTTAACCCAAATCGTGATAAAATAAAATCATCACTGAATCAAACTGGTATAAAATAGATTGACAATCAAGACAGGTTTGGACAAGAAATATTGAAAAGATAACATTTTTTAACTTTAATTCCCACAGGGCTATCCCAAGTCCCTAGTTTTTCAAAACCTGTCGTTACTATAAAGGGATGGTCAGATAGATACACAAATAAAAATTAAGATACGGATTGTAAAAAAAAACTGGTTTTTGATAAAGGGTGAAGAGCAGTCTTGGACATTTCTTTGTGTTTTTCCTTGATAAAAGTAGTTTTTTTAGTATGACGAACAATTTAAAAAATACAATCTCGATTTGTATGAACTGGATACTTTCGTGTTATATTATGAATTAATGGTATTTTACAAGAATTTTGCTGAAGGGTCAGTCTCTAGCACCGTAGCTATCACAAACTCCTTTATTACATCAAATTCAAAAGTAGATGCAGAACGATTATTAAATTAAATAAGAAAAAAGGAACAAAAATCTTGAAAATTACAGCGAAAACGCGCCCCACCAAATGTTTGCAGCCCCTGCCCGGCTGCTTATACTCATGTAAAAAGCCAACGTCTAAGGCGCACGGAACGGCGAGGGGTGGGGGGAGGGGGAGTACCGCGGCTCATGTATACACCTGCTACTTTAGTCTGTGTGCACGCGCTATAAATGTGAGCTTATATTTTCATTTCAATAGTTTTTGCATTGCATCGGTGGGTGTAAATCGCAAGTGTGTGCGTTAATACCGTATTGATTCAGCCTTTACAGCGGAGTTAGCAAGTTTATGATCTTTAAGATACGTATTTTAGATAGAAAACTTTCCAACTCACTGGATAAATGTGGCCGTACCTAGGACCTTGTTTAAGTGGTTATAAATATCTGTTGTCTAATTTTGTACTTTAGATTTCGATGAAATATTTAGAGAATTTAGGGTAAACTCTGTGTTGTTTAATTGAGTATCTACAACGGGAATATAAATCTGTATCTGACGTTGGAGGAATAGATTCAATGATTTAAAATTGGGATTACAACTTTGTAGGTATTATTTGAATTCATAGTCTTTTGGGGGATAATGTAGATTCAGCTAAAAATAGCGGACATCCTCCTCGTTCAGAGAGTGCCGTAAGATATTAATAGAACTCGTTAAGTGAATAAGCCAGTAACAGCCATGTTTTGGGCACTTTTAAATGACAGAACCTGTTTTGGCTTGTCTAGTTTAAGGTTGGACGGAGAACATATTTATAGGCTCAATGATAATGAGAGAAAATTATTACATAAACATGAAATGTTAAACTATACAGTTGATCAACTTTTCGAGCTATTCGAGAGCACAATCTCTGTAATTATCATAACAATAAAAACAGAAATATGTTATTTTTGCTTTTTTATAGAATATATGGGGGGGGACAGCGAGATGAGTGACTGGCAACTCTCTCGGTATCTTACATTTAGATCAGGAGTCAGACTTAAAAGCTTTAGATTGTTCGAAGCGGCTATCACAAGAGATCCGCCTGGCAGCTGTTACAGGTGAGCTGCTGTAAGAGACAGTAAAAACCGGCCAAGTGAGAGTCGGACTCACACACGAAGGGTTCCGTACCGTATTAAGATCGAGCAAAAAAAATGCCGATAAAACATATGGGGACCCCTTTAATGATTAATTTTATTCTATTTATTATTTGTTGTTATAGCGGTAATAGAAATACACAATCTGTGAAGATTTTAACTGTCTACCTGTTCATGAGATAAAACCCGCTGACAGACGGACGGACGGACAGCGGAGGCTTAGTAATAGCGTTCTGTTTGGCACCCCTCTTTGGGTAAGGAACCCAAAAAAGGAGTCTTCAATACTCCATATTTTTCCAAGAATTTTATAAAATTGATTTTTTTATATTCCTTTCTGTACTTAATCTTATCAAATTGTAAACAGTTAGAGACCCAAAAATAACAATGATAGAAAGAAATGGTCCCGAAAACTTTTAATCATTCTGTCGAACATCAATGTTAAAAAAAACATAATTCTCGATGTGTAAAATTCAATTCCCTCCGATGCGGCGCCGCGGAGTGCGTTAATACGAATTGAATTTTACATCTATCATATTTGTCACAAATGATAATCAAACCCACTTCCCGCAACGCAGAAGTTATTTCGCCGTATAATTTATTATTTCTAACAAAAAGATATTCCTGCTTCAAAAAATAACACCAAAACAAACCTCCGTACAATCCCTACAAAATGTTGACGACCTCTCACCGCACACCGGCGGAGTTTGAAAAAGCGAGCGTCTAAGGAGGCGAGGGGCGCGGGGGGGGCACTTATATTTTAAGATGGCTTCCGACCGAGGCACGAATATCGACGCGCGTTCTCTCCGCCCGCGCCCCCCTCTCCGCGCACTTACGCCGCGCTATTTCGCTAGCACACTGATTTGTGGCACAGTGCGCGCTTGCCTTTTATTGTTTCAATTTTTTAATAGGAGGACGCCTGAAGTCTATGGAGTTTGAAAGACGTTAACTTGAGTTAAATAATGTTCGTAGTGTAAAAACACTACAAAGTGAAAAGTACCTTTAATTTCGGAAGTCGGTGTCTTTGGTTTTATATTTTCAGTTATGCTACCGACTTCCGAAATTAAAGTAAATTTCCACTTGTTTTTTTTTTTGGAAGCCAGTTGTTTTTTTTGTGTCGAAAGTTTTAACTTTTCACTTTTTAGTTGTGGTATTTACCCCACACAAATTCGAATACTATCACACTACCTGCTATGTAAAGAAAAGTGACAGGAACTTATTATAACATTATCCATATCGACGTTGGAAAAATACCGTGTATTATTGAAGATAATAAATATAAATATGCTTATTATTCCTTAATAAATAAAAATAACTTTAAAAAAACATGCTGTCGAATTGAGAACTTCATTTTTGACGTCGGTTAAAAATAACTTAAATATAATTTACACTTTTATTTATGAAATTGGTGTCTTCGGTTTTGTAATTTAGTATTTAGGTTTTTATGGAAGTAGTTTTTTTATTTTTCTCTTTTTAGTTTGGTACCTACCCCACACAAATTCGTATACCACTACTTGCTATGTTAACAACATTAAAAGAAACATGTAATAACATAATCAACATACAACAAGTCGATTAAATACCTACGTATTATTTAAGCAACTCATCAGAACTTTACAAAATTATACGTCAGATATACATCAGAACTTTTTAATATATGGGGCCACTTCAAGAGAAATACAAACAAAAAAAAAATTACTTCAAAATCGTTCCACAATTATTGATAAAAATATCAAAGAACATACATTAAAAAAAATACTAATAGACGAACATATTATAACCTCCTCCCTTTTTTTAGTCGGATTAAAGATCTATAAAGCTATAAGTACTGTTGCCTTGCTATGTAACAAAGTGCTTATTTTGAATTTAAAAGAGTGTCCATAAAGTTTCTTACCCTTTCTTCTCCACAGGAACCTACTACGCTTTGGAATGGGCTAATCGTAACTAATAATTAATTGGATTACCAATTACCTTGGGACAGTAAAATTGTTAAAATAGTATTGCTGGAGAGCACAAATGTACATTTTCAGGGTGCATGTATGTTTGTGTGTGTGTATGTGGGATTTTTAACTCCATTATACAGGATGACGTACAAAATCGTAAGTCCTTGAAGAAACTCTGGAGAAAAGTTTTAAATCAGTCGATAATAATTTATTTTCATTGTGATCTGATACGAGTCGTGAAGGCCAAAGGAACAATGGGTAGACTGTGTGAAAGCACAGATGAATAAAGATGGTTCTCTCCGCAAAATCATCTATCTATCTGTCTATCTATATAAATAAATAAAAAGAAAAGTCCTGACTAACTGACTATCATTCAGGACTGTCTGACTCATCAACGCCCAGCGCAAACCCTTGGACCTAGAAACCTGAAATTTTGCACAGAGGTTTACCTTATAATGTACTTACACAAGGAATAAGGAAGGATTTTTCGAAATTCAGACCCTGAGGGAGTAAAATAGGGTATGAAAAATCTTATTCTGAACCATCTGTATTTTATTTATCTGTGGTGAAAGATCTTATGGCTAGAAAGGGGGTGACTATCGAGATTACGAGTAATAGATAAGTATGGAAGAAAAAGACTTGTTGCGCAATGAGAGAACTTGTTGAGAATGATTATGATGCGGTCTGATAGTTTTTGCACACATCTTGCGACCTAATTTTAATGATCCAGGCGCCATTGAACAAAATTAAAGCAGTCATAAGGGTCTCCGATAATTGATGGATAACCTTGACATAGATTATATTATATAATAGGGTGACTGGTAATTAATTAGTAACCGATACTTAAACACGTGATTTTACTCATCATTATGAACAAAATTTACAATGGGATAAAACCTAAAATCGCTAAAAAAAACAGCTGCTCTCTAATGTTTGAATAACTCATCAAAATGTAGGGAATTGCTGTGCAAAAACCAGATAAATACAGATGGGACACTCCGCAGTTTAGGTATGAAACTCCAAGTCCGCGGCGGGCCCGTCTTGCTGGGCCAATTCAGCGAGTGTAACGTAGTCAGAAGATCTAAGTCACGCGATAGAAAGAGAGGCAACTTCTAGGTGAATATAACTGTAGGTGATTAGCGCTATGTGATCTGAATTGCACTTTATTTTGTCGTAGCAAGAGTTGCTTTTTATTAAAATGATTTTGCGGAGTGTCCCATCTGTATTAATCTATGCTCCTATAGTAAAAGTTGTTCATTTATGAGTAAAGTCATGTGTTTATGTATCGTTAATAATTACCAGTCACCCTATAGAAGGAAATACCTAACATTCCAAAGATATCCCTAACATTCCAAAGATATACAGGGTCAAATAAAATTAACTAGCGTAACTGTGTAAACGTGATGGGTACAAAAATCTGCTGTTCCATACATTTTGACCGCGTAGGTATTGCACTTTTCTATGAAAAAGCCAGATTTTTTTTAAATAACCGACGAAATATTTCACCGCAGGGGTTCAGAATCACGTACTGAATCCATGGTAACAGTTTTCGCGTCGGTGTCCCTGCCACCCTGTATATGTATTTCTGTGACAAAAACACGGACGTATAACGCAAATAAATGAATTTTGAATATGGGGTGGAAATAAGAAAATTAAAAAAAGAGTTTTGTGAAGATCTCAAATATTTTTATAATATCGAAGATCTCATATAAAAAATTATAATATAATATATATTTCTTTAATTTTAAAGCAAATACTTTTAAACATATTTAAGAAAATTTACCATTGGCCCCTTATATCCGAAACTACCAAACCTAAAATTCTGAAAAAAATACAGAGCATGGTTCTTTACTCATAGATTACAAGAAAACCGATAAGTGTTTCTACCTATAACATAATGGTCTTAAAATAACATGGGTAAATCTCTCAATATTGTGCAGGCAAACTTACATTTGCAGTTGGAATGTATGGGAAAACATGTTTTTCAATTATTAGTGCTGATGGATAGGCTGTTATTATTGTTGTTGTTATTATTTACAAATAAAACAACATAATTTTGGAATCTGTATTATAACTATAATGAAACACATAATCAATCTAAAATTAAACATGAATTAAATATAAATTATGATAAGTTTAAGGGTCAGTACAGACCAAAGGAGTGGCGGCGAAGAGCGTTTTTACCAGTTGCAACACACCGCTTTGTGTTTTTATTAAGTAAATACAATTTTCACCTGCATACTGCCCAAAAACGGCTTTCAGTTATTACAGAATTAGTCGCTTCGCCGCTACTCCGTCGGTTTGGGCTGATCCTAAAAGTTAATAATAAAATTAATATACCTAGATTGTCTTAAAAATATAATCTAAATATGGTGAAGTGAAGAAAATGAAAATTAAACCTAAAAGTCGTAGTATAGCTACATTTTCAGGCATGGCAGGCAAAAGGCATGCAGTCATTTTTCTTAGATTCATAAAATTAGAAATCTGTGACTAGTACCTATACAGGTATTTGTTGCGCACTTTTCAGCTCTAGTGCAGGAATGCAAAGTAAAAGGCCCGTGTGTTTAATACACAGCTTTGTGAATCTCAAAGCGGTGCAAGTTTTCGAGCTAGTGTGTTGAAAATATATGAAGCATAGTCTGGTGTACTCGTAGTCTGTTGATTGACAGCACAACAGCAATTAGTCAAGTATAAATATAAAGAATCCGAGCAGTCTTAATTAAAACTCCTGAAGATACCGCTGGTTTTCTTTTTGACCGAATGTGAATGTTTTGACAAACCAGTTAAAAGCAGATCATCAATGGTTTGATATTCTTTACAACTCTCGGGCAAGTAGTTGCCTTCAATTCTTACATTGATCAAACCTTTGGGCTTCCTGCATAAAATGTTCTGTGCTTTTAAAACATCACATAATTTCTTTACACTACAGTAAGATAGGTTGTTGAAAGCAAGATTCAAATAACTCAAGGTATTATTACCCAAGCAATACAATACACTTTCTCCTTTTTCAGTGTTCTCCGGCCCGAAGGTATTATTAAACGGGCCAAGAATGGCTCCAGCAATTACTTCTGCTCTCGCAAAAATATTTCCTTCCATGCTATAAGATTTCATATCAGCAGATACTTCTTTTTCTTCCAATTTCTTTTTTGTAGGAATCTGTCTTGTTAGTTTCCTTTTACTGAGTTTTTTCTCGTCACCACAGCGAAGATCTTTGACCGTTTTGAGCACTAATTCATTTTTCTCGTTTAAGTAACTTATAAGATCCCTGCTCTTATCCAAAATTTCTTCGCTGGTTAGAGCAAATTTTGTTAATATGTTAAAAATACTATTGGCTCCTTCATCGCTGATCTTGTTATCCGCTAAGTTCAGGTAGCTCAGTTGTCTGTTAGATCGCAGCATTTCTGCCAAATATTTAGCACCAACATCTGTAATTCTGTTTGTTGACAAATTCAATACTGACAATGAAGTCGAAGCTGGGCTTTTGCTAGTTAACTTAGATGCGATATTTTTAACCACAATATCAGTAATATTACATTTCGATAATGAAAAATGCTTTATTATATCATTATCCAAGAGAATGTCATAGTTCGCTTCAGGCAATTTAGTGTTGTCAAGACAAATTTCTGTAATTCGGTTTCTAGAATAAAAATGGGATATTTCATATATCGCTGTTGCGTGCAAGCCTTTATTGACAATAAGGGAAGTCAATGTCTTATGGTATGGGATTGCAAGGCCCAGGATTTGAAAGAGCACCCTAGGTATTTTTCTGTTATTTAGTAACTTAAGACGTACTAGATCATCATTTTCATCGTATGTTGTTTCGATGCAGATAGGGTTTTCTTCGACCATTTCGTTCAATGACCTTGAAACTATTTTCACGTCTGTCGTTACTTGTACATTAGAATCCGAGTCAGTCGGAGTCTTTACCTTTTGTCTCGACTTTAGTTTCGATTTTGCTTTGTCCCTGCCTATTGAACCCACATATTTAGCTGAAACCATAATGTCTTTTTAATAAGTTATTGAAAAAAGGGGTCAGGTGTATGCTGTGAGGAATCAAAAGAAGGTAAGGAAGCTTCAATTAGAAGTAGGTTGGTTATGGCTTTGTGGCGGCATCTACAACGCCACATACAAACTACGCGTCACGAAAAATCCTGCATCGCGCAAGCAGAGTTTATCGTGTGACGAGTATAGTAAACATACTCTTCGCGCGATAATCTCTAAACGTCCTCTAGAGAACTCTTGAGCTTGAGTGAACTTTACAGCCTGTTTCTCATATCTCTATATTGGTGACCCCGACGTGAGGCTTGAGGAATAGGCTATGAAGTTCACTCATCTGCTATAGTACTACTATTACTCAACAGTTTTAAGTGTAAAGGTAAATCCAATGGGGTCCACAGATAGAAAAATTGTCAGGAAGGCTTATTTCGGCTTCCTATGCGGTTAAAAAAAATAGACAGATACAGTTATCTGTCTATTTTTTTTCACTTTTTCATTTTTTGCCACCCCGTCAAAGTCAAAACGTTTATTGTGAACTAAGTGTACAATGTTAGTGTCTGGTCGGAGGATTCTCCCTTTTCTGAAGAACTTTACCCCCAGTCAAAAATATTTGGCGTGCTTCGTTCTTCTATCAAACTGATAGAAGATGGGTGATCATCTCATTCTTATGAGCTTTTAGTGAGCTACGCTTTTCGATAGTTAAGCTCGGCCTACACGGTTCCAGGTCAAAGTCTTTTTGCTGACACCGGTCCATCTGGGTTACCTACTATTTTCCTAGACCTCAGTATTAGTAGATCGTTCTGAATGACACAATGCAGGAAAGTACCACCACCATAACCTATTTCTGCCGACAAGCAGCGTGGCTATAATCCGGTTTGAAAGGTATGGATGATGGTGTAGTTATAGGCCTATGAGATTGCAGCTTTATCTTTAGGATATTAACGTTTTCACCATTCTCTGATATTGTAGCTGTTTCTTTGCGGCGTTAACCAGTTAACCACCTAACGAAAAATGGGTCATGGATTTGCCACCCAATGACACAAAAAATTCTAAATATTGGATCTACGAATTTGTGTGTCGAAATGTGGACATGTCGTTTTTCTTCTACGACACTGTGTCTGAGCAGTTGAAACGGACACTAGATTTGCCACCCAATCATATATAAAAAATAGTTTTATTCCGGAAATCTAACGTCCCGGATGGACAGAGTCTATCGCGTCGGAACATTTAGCGCGGATGGCCTGCAGTCAGAACTTGAGCCTTAACCACTGCTCCCAGTGGTTAAGGCCTCGCCTCTCATGCGCGAGGTTGTGGTTTCAAATCTTGGCAAGTACCGTTTTTAATTCATAATTATGTACATTCTAAGTTTATCTCGGATATCACTCACATCGGTGAAGGAAAACATCTTGAGGAAACCTGGACTTATAATTTACTAGCTACGCCCCGCGGTTTCACCCGCATATATCTGTCTCGATCCCGAGGGTATATCGGGATAAAAGTTATCCTATGTCCTTTTCCAGGTCATGGTTTACCCATGCGCCAAATTTCATCCAAATCCGTTAAGCCGTTTTAGCGCGAAAGCGTAAATAACAAACAAACTCACTTTCGAATAAGTAGGATGTAAGGTTGAAATCACCAATACACTTTGAGCAAGCGTGGTGACCAATGCTCATGCCATCTCTGTTTGAAAGTAGATCTTTGCTTTTCAAAGGCACAATATCGGCTCGTATTATATCACCCTATAAAGAAGAAGTATTACTTACTTTGGACAGCTCTGGTAATGGAGAGAGTATAGTCGGCTTGCATTTGCCTGCTAGCCCAAGGCAGAAATGCCTGGAAGTCAGCCGGGCTTGGGCGTTGAGATTTGTCCGATTCACTTACAGTGGTAGACATTTAAAACAAAATTATTGAGGTGTACCTATCTTGATAAAAATTCGGCCGTTTTAATGGTAGGTATTATGATAATAATACTAATATACACAGAGTAATTCTGTGGAATTTTACCGAGAAATCTATGCCAAGAAAATTACGAAAACATTGACAGATGCCAATTAGAAGTAAAAGTTATTTTTTGCTTTTAAAACTCTTGTTGAAATATGTTCTCTTATGGAGGCCAATGACAATTGTAGTGGCCAATGTGAAACCTTCATTCTAAAAGGTAGTGATGCAGCTTGTAAGGGCACAGAATGAGCAACAAGATTTAAGAGCAATTTTTCATTGTTTAATTGAAAATACTCAAAAAAAACAGAAATAGATTTGAAAATCGACGTCTCAAGAAAAAAAAAAACGCCTATTTTCGCGCAATTCAATACTGATAAAAGAATAACTTCAAAAGCGTCTTCTGCATTTTTCCACCGATATTATTAGCTTTTTCACAAAATGTTTTTTTTTTCCACCATCGGTTATTCCTGAATATGGCGAAAATAGTAGAACGGATGATCGATCATCAACTGCATGCGTGCAAGTTGCCGCTCTGTCTGCACTGACCTTTAGTACAGTTGGTTCACTGCGCAAAATCGTTTAAATAAAAAGCGACTCTTTCAACGACACAATAAAGTGCAATTCAGGTCGCACAGCGCTAATTACCTTCAGTTATATTCACCTAGAAGTTGCCTCTCTTTCTATCACGTAACTCTTATATCTTCTGACTACGTAACGCCCACTGAATTCGACAAGTCGAGCTCGCCGCGTACCTACTTGTAGTTTCATACCTAAAATGCGAATTGAGTCATCTGTGCCCTTAAGCTTAGCACTTCTATTGCTTGAATACGAGGCTTTTGGCTACTTTGTATGTGTATTTTATGTCATTTTGTTGAATGTGCGTTTTGTTTGTGCAGAAAAAACTATTTTTCTTTCTTTGATAGTATTGCACGCAATCTGTTTTGGCATAGCTAAAAATGCCAAACCACGTACTAACACGCATTGCGTCTGGCGTTTCTTTCAATCTCGATTTTATTTCAATACCACAATGGATTTCTGGCGAGTAGCGTGTGTTGTGGCTTTGATATATAAAAAAAATTAAACTTAAACAACGCCGCAACGCATAGGTACTGAGTACATCCATTAAATGATAAGAACATTTGAAAGGATACTTTTGCAAAATGCACAACGACTTGCGAAAGAATTCCGATAATTTTTTGAACTCGGTACTTTTGACAAATTATTCCAAGCACTATGAAGACACTACTTTTCGTAAGACACCAGATGAGCGAATGCGTTTAACCACTTTGCGTGAAACTATAGTTCTCCAGACCGAATTTCAGCCATGGCAGCCAATCACAGCGGAATCATCCATCTACGTGGGAGATAATTTAGTGCAGAAATGTGTGCGCAGCCACAGGTGCAGTCACTCTTCCCCACAGAGTACATTTTATATAGGGAGACTCTTCCCTCACTCTTATATTACGAGCATGAGTTCTGTGGTCAATGTTATCTTAGTATATATATTTTTTTACATTTGACCTCGATATCGCCTGATGAAAAGCGATGGATGAGGTCTAAGATGGAACGAGTTTGACCAGAAGATGCCTGTTCACTCTTGCTCTGAAGGCTGGGGTTATACGTGGAAAGGAACAAAGACGCTGAGAGACTCTTATTTATTTATTTATGACATTCCCCCTCTAAAATGTTTATTTTATTCACTGAAAACAGTGAATAAAAAGCACTTTTAGGGCGGGTTGTTTCACGAACACTTAACGCACGCGTATACGTCAAAAATGGCGCTAACTATCGTCAAATCAAAAAAGCGTTGTTTCACGAAATTATGGCCTTAACGTCCGTTAAATAATAACGATTACAGTAACCGGTGCTGTGGTGATATGGAAACTCATTGGAGTTTCCATGGTTTTAAAATAAAACTGTTAATTTGATATTGTCATTCTGTCAATACGAAAGTAATCTTTTTCTTTGTATTTTGCTGATTAAAACCATTTATTCTAAAGGTTTTATCTTATTTATCAATTTAATCAGCAAAATGTTCTAAATAAAATGGAGAGATTCTTACGCCCCGAAAAACTAGACATTGATCCGTCTGACAGCTCCGCCTCGAAGGATTGGGAACACTGGAAGAGGACATTCGAAAGTTTTTTGTCATTTTACGAAAAAGATACAAAAGATAGTAAAATTATCCTAGACTTACTCATAAATCATGTATCTGCTAGAATTTACTCGTTTATCAGTGAGTGCACCACTTATGAAATAGCTATTAACACACTCAATAAAATTTTTGTCAAACAAAAAAATATAATTTACGCCAGACATATGCTGGCAACAAGAAAGCAACAGAGTGAAGAAAATATCGACGCATATATTCAGGTACTAAAATTAATGGCAAAAGACTGCAAATTTGAAAAAGTGGATGCTGAAACGAATAAACATGATAGTATAAGAGATGCATTTATTTCTGGCATCAAGTCAAACAAAATAAGACAACGATTACTTGAAAATCTGTCATTAACACTCGACCAAGCCTACAATCAGGCGTTGTCGTTGGAGATGGCCGAATTGAGCTCACAGAACTACAATACTTCAAATTTAAGTTCTGTTCAGAGTTTAAATGAAGACAAGGAACCTATAGCAGCAGCGTTTACTAGGCGAAAGTGTTTCTTCTGTGGAGGGCGTGTGCATCCTAGAAAGGATTGTCCAGCTGTCGATGCCAACTGCCAGATTTGTGAAAAGAAGGGACACCATGCTAATGTATGTCGAAGCAAGAAACTAAATACTGTTGCGGTTCTAGTTAAGCAAGATAGAAGTAATAACAGTTCTGCATGTATAATAGCAGCATCACCGGATTCTCTTAAGAAAGCAACTGTAACAGCCTACATCCAGGGAATTCGTGCCCAAGCATTAATTGATACGGGCAGTTCTATCAGCTTTATGAATGAAGCATTCTTTAATTTGTGTCGATTAAAGAAGAGACCTTGTAATCAAACGATTTCTATGGCTTCAACTACACTGACATCTCAAGTAGAGGGACAAACCTGCGTTTCGGCTAAAATTGGAGATCATAATTATGAAGGTCTGAATTTACTTATTGTAAAGAACCTGTGCGCTGATCTTATTATTGGTCATGACATACTAGAGAAGCATTCTTCACTTGAGTTCTCTTTTGGAGGATCAAAAGATCCAATTAAGGTATGCAGTGTTGCTGCGGCATCTGTACCTGCAGTGCGTTTGTTTTCGAATGTTTCTCCCGAATGCAAGCCTGTCGCCATAAAATCTCGAAGATACAGTGAGGATGATAAAAAGTTTATTGGAGATGAAATAAGAAAACTTTTGGCTGAGGGAATTATTGAAGAGAGTATGTCACCCTGGAGAGCTCAAGTCCTCATTTCACAGAATACTAATCATAAGAAACGTCTCGTTATCGATTATTCTCGAACAATAAATAGATACACACATTTAGATGCATACCCACTTCCAAACATAGAAGAAATGGTGTCACAGATATCAAAATATCGTGTATTTAGCGCTATAGACTTACAAAGCGCATATCATCAAGTTCCGATTCTGCCAAAGGAGCGTCACTTTACTGCTTTTGAAGCACTTGGAAATCTTTACCAATTTCGGCGTATTCCATTTGGTGTCACTAACGGAGTGTCAAGCTTCCAAAGAACCATAGACTGGGTTATTCGAAAAGAAGAGCTAAAAGGAACGTATGCGTATTTAGATGACATTACGGTATGTGGAATAAATCAAGAGGAACATGATGAAAACCTCAAGAGATTTATAACAGCAGCTCAAAAATATGGCCTAACTCTCAATAAAGAAAAGAGTAAGTTTTCCCAATACTCTATTAATATTCTGGGATACAATGTAGAGAACCACGTTATTAAGCCAGATGAGGAACGCTTAAGGCCACTATTGAGTTTGCCACCACCATGCGATGTGCCATCACTGAGAAGAACAATAGGAATGTTTGCACATTATAGCAAATGGATCCCAAATTTCTCAGAAAGAGTTCATGCTCTCGCTCATACACAAATATTTCCATTGAAAAATGAATTCGTTCGAAGTTTCGAAAGACTAAAATCTGATATTGCCAAATCAGCTGTTCACGCTATCGATCACAATGCACCATTCACCGTGGAAACAGATGCATCCAATCATTCTATCGCAGCAACTTTGTCACAATGTAATCGTCCGGTTGCATTTTTTTCCAGAATGCTAAATAATAGCGAACTTAACCACTCAGCTATAGAGAAAGAAGCTTACGCTATAGTGGAATCGCTAAGGAAATGGCGTCATTTTCTCATTGGCAAATCATTTCGTCTCATTACTGACCAACGTTCTGTATCATTCATGTTTGATAATAAACTGACGAGCAAAATAAAGAATGAGAAAATACAGCGGTGGCGCTTGGACTTAGCACCTTTCAAGTACGACATAGTGTACCGTCCCGGAAAGCAGAATGATGTGGCTGACGCACTTTCGCGAGTTTGTGCTTCGATACCGGTACGTACTGAAAAACTAATTTCATTGCATGAAGCTTTGTGTCACCCAGGAATAATGCGCATGAATCACTGGGTAAAGTCTAAAAATTTGCCTTATTCTACTGAAGAAATTAGGAATATGACTAATTCCTGTCGGATATGTTCCGAAATAAAACCGAAATTCTACAGATCTGACTTACCAGATCCAACCATAAAAGCAACTTCACCTATGGAAAGATTAAGCATAGACTTTAAAGGTCCTGTACCATCTAATACAAGAAATAAATATATATTGACTGTAATCGATGAATATTCACGTTTCCCGTTTGCGTTCCCGTGCAGTGACATGAGTTCTACAACGGTAATAAAACATTTGAATGAGATATTTATGTTATTTGGCATGCCGTCTTACCTTCATTCACATAGAGGAACTTCATTCGTATCGGCAGAAGTAAAGAATTTCTTGAATTCACGAGGTATTGCTTCAAGTAGAACCACACCATACAATCCAAGAGGAAACGGCCAAGTAGAACGTTTTAATGGGACTCTATGGAAATCAATACAATTGGCTCTACGTTCACGCAACCTGGCAATAGAAAATTGGGAACAAGTTCTCCCTCAAGCTTTACATTCCATACGGTCTTTGCTCTGTACAGCTACTCACTGTACGCCGCATGAACGGATGTTTACGCATACTAGACGATCATCGAATGGAGTCTCTATACCTACTTGGTTGACAGAATCAGAACATGTGCTAATGCGAAAGTTTAACCGTAATAATAAATATCAGCCAGTCGTTGAGGAGGTGACGTTACTTCATGTAAATCCGGATTATTCCTATGTGCGTCTTGGAGATGGTCGAGAATCAACTATCTCTAATCGACACTTAGCACCATTAGGACAAGATAGTGAGATAATCCAGGAAACACCTGAACTACCGAACGAGACCCGAGATTCAGTCGAGACTAATGAAGACGACTTCTACGATTCTCGAAGTATGAACGGAGATGAGGAACAGCAACAGTTGACAGACCACCCAACAGTCGAAGCGGAACACACGGCTACTGAAAATCCTGCTACTGTTCAACGAAGGTCCACTAGAAATCGAAGGCTTCCAGACCGCTATGGAGACTACGTTCTAAACTGAATCGTTCTCTTTTAAGCCTGGAAGAATGTGGTGATATGGAAACTCATTGGAGTTTCCATGGTTTTAAAATAAAACTGTTAATTTGATATTGTCATTCTGTCAATACGAAAGTAATCTTTTTCTTTGTATTTTGCTGATTAAAACCATTTATTCTAAAGGTTTTATCTTATTTATCAGGTGCCAGACCCACTGGTTAACGTCATTTTATTCTATAACATCTGGACATTATGGACGCTCTTTTGTTGTATTCGTTTTTGTTCGACGATAGTGTTTCTGATGATGAAACAAATAGTGTAAAAAGAAAGAAAAAGTATTCAAAACTCGCAATAATAACCTAAACCTAAGGGACAAGCAGGAATTTATTGCAAGATACCTAGATAGATTTATTATAAGATTGTATTGGTTTTAAAGGAAGTAACTAGCTCTATAATTGTTAACACGTCAAAAACGAAGATGAAATAAAATTTGCTACAGAAAATGAAGTGTGTATTCAGTTATCAGATAGGTACCTACCTACCTAATACCTACATGATAAATAAGGTATAAACCTAATACTTATTTTGATTCTAAAATTCCTTTTAAATTTTTTAATTTGGCATTAAAACCCATAGACCAGCTATCTAATTACGCAACTCATTTTCGTAAACAATTATGAGAAATTTGTTTCATTTTGACAGTTCAACAACATTCATTGCGTTATTTACGTTGTTGAGCGAATTTTTTTTCCGAATTTCTGAAGCAATGGATTAGCAATTGTTTCAAAATGATTCAAATTCCAATTGATCGTGTATTACGTAATTAGGGTACAGGTAGTTGCAACTCTGCAATATTATGCATGAGGATTTTTAATTAAATGTGCTGGTGACATGTCAGGCTTACATAAATCAACGATATATGCCGTATTCTTCATCGAGTGACTAGTAGGGCTGTTGCTAAATTACGTCCTCATTATATAAGCTTGCCAGCTAACGATGAGGAGAGATTCGTTGCTGCAACTGACTTTTATAAAATATTTCGATTTCCGAAAGTATTGGGTGCAATTGATTGTACTCATATCCAAATTAGTTAGTTGTCACCTCAGACCAAATAAAAAAACCAAGACAATAAAGTGTAAAAGAAATGACATTTGAAAAAGCACATTGTTGCGGACAACATATTTAGTGCCAAAAGAACTCTACTGACTTGGTTTTTTAATTTTATCTGAGGTTATCACTTGAAAATTTGACGTGAACGACGAAATGTTGCCATAATACAAAAATCTCCCAACCATTTTTATTGGGAAAAAGTACTGCTTTTTACTGGCAGCCCGAATAACTTTGACGATCGGTTTTATACGCAGTGAAACAACGCTTTGTATTTAACGAACGTTAAACATCTTACGTAATCGTTATTATTTGACGTACGTATGTTACGTTAACCAACCGTTTGAAACAACCGGCCCTTAATCACTATTTTGGTATTTTGAATTTAGAACACACCATTATATTCGACCTCCACTCCAGAACACTTTGTGCAAAGAATACTCGACATTCAAACTCTTTGTGCAAATACCTCTTCGAGATTTGATTGGTCGACATTTTCGGCAAGAAGTTTAGCATGAGAATAAAAACTGTTTTGTGTTCTTTGCTGTCATTAGTAAATTGGCGCTATTTTGGCGCTAAGTTGTACGAACACAAATCGTTCCAATTTTAATATGCATTTTAATTAAATTAACCTTCCTTTTTTCATCATTAAATGTCTATTTTCGCTTAAGTCTTTCTGTTTCTCGTAGTCATGGTATAAAGTATAGTATGCAACTCTTGAATAAAACGGATTTATATCGAGGACATGAATCACTCGTCCTTTATTCACTAATTGCAGAATATACTATTATTTAAGGATTACCAACGAGGTACATTACAATTATTTTTTACAATAATGAATTCTTGTATAATATACCTTACCCTGTAATGCACACTCAATTACAGGAAACCACAGCTTACACATTATCGAGTACACATGCTCTGAATACATAATTAAATTAAATTTAGAATACCTACATAAAAATAAAACCATATACATTATAAAAGTTTTTAATTGTTCCACACTTTGGCCATGCGTATAATAAATGTGGAGGAGAAGCGCTGACTACGACTGGTCGGGATATCGACCGTAGTCCGGTAGTATAAGGGAGATGGCGGGGTCAGATCGTGGAGCTCCTACGCACACTCTCCGAAGTGCAGTCTGTGGACGACAGATAGGCAGGCAACATTACGCCGATGAGCCAGGCTGTGGAGCCTAGCCACCAGCGACTCGTTCCCTATAAGCTTCCTTTTAAACGCCAGAGCATAAACGCATGTGCGTGCCGTCCACGCCAAGCCACAATTTCACCGCAAATACCTACAAAAAGAATAGGAATTCCAAAACCTATTCGATAAAAAATATTATTATAACATTTTTGGCTGTAATTTTCGAATAAACACTACTCCATGAGATTTAAATTTTATTTAACCTCGCACTAATTTGCCCTATAGTAATAATTACACGGCATTTACAGAGTTTATCAATGTAAAAGCAGACATTAGGAGACAAAAAAACAAATCAAATTACATTATGGTACAGCACTATTCTCGATATTGTGACAATGGCGTGGGTGGCTAGCCATTATATGACTTCCTCGCATCTAAATTAGGGATCTAGCAGTATAGAACGTTGCTTATCGATTCTATCTAATATCAGGTTTCGTAAAAATCCGATACTTATAATAAATATCCAAGTATCCGATATTTGATATATGTAACATAACATCTCGCTTATCGAATATAGAAAATAGACCTGACTAGATTTTGTTTTTGATTCTATAGCTGCTAGTGTGGTTTTATAAGATTGAATCTTATAATAGGTTTATCCAGATACCTATTGATACAAAAATAATATAATCACATTAATTTACTATTTTTTTATTTAAAGACGGCACGGTTGGCGCAGTAGTTAAGCGATTGACTGCTGCACTGCGTGTCGCGGGTTCGATTCCCGTACGGAACAAATATTTGTATGACCTGCAAGTAGTTGTTCCGGGTCTGGCTGTTTGTGTATGTGAGTATATATGTTTGTAAATGCACCCACGATACAGGAGAAATTCCTAGTGTGGGGCAACGTTTAAAAAAAAAAAAAAAAAAAAAAAAAAAAAAAAAAAAAAAAAAAAAAAATTAACTTAATGTTTCACATTAATTTTAGTAAGGATATTTTATCGGATAGCGGTCACACATAGAAGACTGGCTCCTTTTGAAAGCTGGGAACAAATTATCGGACGCGTTCATAAGCCGTGGCTAATATCCGGTTATTTGTCTGGATAGTACATTTAGCACTACACTGTGCAAACTATCGGTCGTAAGTCGCGGACGTGACCTTGGGCCTTGAGCGTTCGGACGTCTGATAGAAATCTGGCCGGCTGGAGCTGAGAACAACGTGCACACTCGTCGGTCGCGACTGTCAGCCGCGGCTTACGGACGCGTCCGATCATTTTTTCCCAGCTTAAACGTTTAACTTTTTCCTTTTTTGTCATCAAATTTATTTATTTTATTTTTTATTTATTTATTTAAGGATAACCAACAAAGCATACACCAAAAATACATGTTAACATACACATATTATTTTTACATTTTATAATGTAGCCTTAATTAAAGGCTGCTACGGCATGCGTTTAACATAGCAGTAGGAAATGCAGTTACAAAACAGTTACAAAAAAAAAAAAAAACTAAACAAAACATATTTTACTAAGATAGATTTAAGTAAATGAAAAAGACAATGGAATTCAAATATTAATTTTTAACTTTTATGATGATGCCCTAAGCAATACAGCCCTGACTTTATGTAAAGAGTAAGACATATCAATATCTACGCTGGGTGAGCGTGACAGGTGACAAAATTGAATCTGCATTCTGTTGATGAATTTCTCAATATCTATGGTATAATTTAATTCGTTTCAAGCAATTAAATACAGACAAGAGCTTAAATATTTAAGGTGTACAAATAAAAACACACAAAAGTAATGATTTAATTGTTTATTTCGTGTTTTAGTGCACCTTATTTTTCGCCACATATTTGTGTCGTTGGCGTACAGGGCACGCGCATGCTTGTCATGTATTTGTGACAATGGCGTTCAAAAAGGTGGTCTACATGCCACCAATAGGCCAGTAATTTAAAACCTCATGCAACAAATCAGCACAATGCAATTTTTTGCGACTTCACGTGATTTTTAGGGTTCCGTACCTCAAAAGGAAAAACGGAACCCTTATAGGACCACTTCGTTGTCCGTCAGTCAGTCAGTCTGTCAAGACCCATTTTCTCAGGAACACGTGGAGGTATCAAGTTGAAATTAATATCAAATGCGTAGATCTATGTTCCCTTGGAGATCAAGCTTCTAAGTCAACGCAATAAAAACATACGGCAATTTATGTGACATATTTTGATACTCGCAAATAAATCAAAAGGTCTCACAGCACAAGTAAAGAAAAAAATCCGAAAATTGATAATTTGTAGTTTTAACAATTTTTTTTTTGCTATACAAACTTACATTTGCAGTTGGAGAATTGATCGTGACGTATATCGATGTATGGGAGAACATGTCAAGTTTGTTCTTGGGTTAAATTCATCTCAACTACGGAACCCTTCATTGTGCGTAGTCCGACACGCACTTGGCCGGTTTTGTTTAAATTTGTAGTGTTCATTATTGTACGGTGGTACAGAACCCTTCGTGTGCAAAATCGACTCGTACGTGGCCGCTCACAAGTCAAGTACAGCAAGTTGGTATCCAATTAAAATGAGCGCGCCTGATAGTTTTTACGCGTAGACAGTATTTTTATTTCATGAAGCGACGTGCTCTTTTCTTGTGGTGGTTACTAAGTGTATAAACATGCTGTGAATGTGTGTGTAAGCAAGCGCAGGAGCTCGCGATACCGTCCGAGACAATTGCGGTGATAAGTGTTCTCTTTGAGGAGTTGCTAGAGAGGCGCCACGGCGTCCTCCCCTTCCGCCTGACGCAGGTCCTCACCGGACACGGTTGTTTCGGGATGTTCCTGTTTCGTATCAGGCAGCAGGAAACGCCCGGGTGTCATCACTGCGTGGATCTCCCGGAGGACACGGTGGAGCATACGGTGGAGGTCTGCCCGGCTTGGGTAGAGCATCGCCGTGTCCTCGTGGAGGCGATCGGTGGTGGGGATCTCTCGCATCCGGCCCTGGTCCAGGCCATGGTACGGAGCGAGAGGGCATGGGAGGCCGTCATCTCTTGTAGTATTTGGCCGATTCCCGGTTACCGTAGGTGCGGGCTTGCGGATGGTGAGCAATGGGTAACTCGCCGTCCGATAAGGACCACGACTGGGTCAACGGTGCGTTGTGTTCCACGCGCGCATTAAAGAGATGTCAGCACAACTGAAGGGGTCCGATAGGACCGATGCCTGCCGGGGTTGCGGGAAACTCCAAAAGGAAACCAAAGTCCAAAAATATATGAACTTTGGTCTACCCACTCAACACTAATACCATATAATATGCTACAGAAAAGATTATATATAAACAAACTAATAACTAATGGTGTGAAAGTACTAGGGGATGGCAGAATTTAGAAAAAGAGAAAATAAATGAAGAACAAAATGGTCGTGTGATTTATTACATATTATTATTTTAGACGCATGAGGAACAGGGAGTAAAGTTCACTCATCCTCTATAGAAAAGGGAGGATCCTCCGAACAAACGGTATCGTGTCTGGCGGGCAACTGCCCAACGTTTTTTTTTTCATATTGGCGTCTCGTAGTTGTCTGAGGTCGTGACTACTTAACCGGGCTATCCTGTGGTTCAATCATTTGGCTCAATATGTCATACAAAAAAACTTAAATAGGCACAGAGTTGTATTTACACGCATGGCAGCAAATCTTCCTGATTTTGATGATATTCCTCAATTAGAAGAAGAACAACTTATTCTGATAGCTCTGGGAACTTACCACGTTAAGATAGCCAGGTCTTACTGTGCCGAACATTTAAGCGATGGATTGGATATTGTAGTAAAGAATATACCCGTATTTTAGGTTTTATTTAACAAAATTCAACATAATGTTATAATGGCACATTAATCCTGACAATTCAGTTTCTTCTTTATTTAAGACGTTCAATGTTGACCGAGGAGTTTATAATATATTACTACATTCTCCTAGGCTTATTTATTGTGCCACGTAGTCAGCTAGATGAGCAGGCGGACGTCGTACTCTTTCAGAACGACGCAGAGTCTCTGGCGTGATGTTCTGTGGCTGGACCAATTCGTTCTGGGAATCTCGCTGGCCATCTGTGTTATGATCATCGCCATCGACTGCATCGATGAATTCGTCGTCATCATTGGAATCAGCTTCATCCGTTTCTAAAGATACTCCAGCAGGAGCTAGGTGTCGATTAGACACGACAACTTCTCTACCACTGCTCAAACGCACACGAGAATGTTGAGGGTTACTTTCCAGAGTCTCTACTTCTTCAACCAGTGGATCATATTTGCTGGTTCGATTATGGTTTCGCATTAATACTTTTCCTGGGACGTTTAGCCATGTAGGCATCGACTGACCACTTGAGGATCTCCTGGCGTGAGAGAACATCCGCTCATGGGGCGTGCTGTTTGTAGCCGTGCAAAGAAGTGACCTTAAAGAATGCAGAGCCTGAGTTAAAACTGACTCCCATTTAGTTATAGGCAGATCTCGGCTTTTCAGAGCCAACTGTACTGTTCGCCAAATAATTCCGTTGTATCTCTCCGTTTGTCCATTACCCTGAGGATTGTAAGGTGTAGTGTAGCTCGTAGCAATGCCCTTCTGGTGAAGAAAGTCTTTCATCTCTTCTGAAGGAAAAGATGTACCACGATCTGAGTGTACGTAAGTTGGCATTCCAAATATAGAAAATAAATCAGTCAGTTTATTAATAACCGTGTTAGTACTCAAGTCTGGGCAGGGATATGCAAATGGGAATCGAGAATATTCGTCCACAATCGTAAGGATATATCGATTGTTCCCAGTGCCATCTGAGGGAAGTGGACCTTTAAAATCTATCGATATTCTTTCGAATGGGGCCATCGCTTTTATTAGTTTTCCCATGTTTCGTTGAAATCGAGGCTTTACTTCAGCACATATAGAACAATTCGCAGTAATACGTTTTATCTCTTCAGTGGAGTAAGCTAAATTTTTGCTTCGAACCCAATGAAGCATTCTTGTTACTCCAGGATGACACAAGGTTTTATGCAGTTCTTTGAGTGCATTTTTGGATGAAGCTGATTCCAATGTGTCCACTGAGAGGACAGATCTTGGCTTGAGGACGGGTCTCCGTCGAAACGTTCTGGTCGTAGATATTTTTCAATGTGTCCACTGAGGGGACAGATCTTGGCTTGAGGACGGGTCTCCGTCGAAACGTTCTGGTCGTAGATATTTTTCCATTTTGTTAAATAAATTGTAGTAAAGAATATACCCGTATTTTAGGTTTTATTTAACAAAATTCAACATAATGTTATAATGGCACATTAATCCTGACAATTCAGTTTCTTCTTTATTTAAGACGTTCAATGTTGACCGAGGAGTTTATGTCTGGTCGGAAGATCCTCCCTTTTCTATAGAGGATGAGGTAACTTTACACCCTGTTCCTGAAGCCTCAATACCCTGTCGAACTGTAATAGAGTAGATGTAAAGGCTAAGATAAGTAAAAGGGAGGGGAAAGCCTACACTACTAATATTTTTGAGATTTACACAAAGAACCCCATGAGTTACACATCAATACAAATAAATATAGTATAAAAAAAATCCTTTACATTGATGTTGGCTTATTGGTGTTGAGTAGGTAGACCAACTTGCTCATTCTCCTTTCAAGTAGAAAGTTGATTTTTAAGCTTTTTTCATGAGAAAGCTTTTGTAACATGTGACTCTAACTTTGCATAGGTGTCTTCCTTTTGACCCAGTAACTCAGACAAGAAGGCGAAAAGATATTATGGCCTACTCTCCAGGGGTTCGATCAGTGTTTGCTAGACGTCAATATACTACACAATCTACCTACATTTATAATAAACTCAACCATACGTGTGAAATATATCCTTTACTGTTGTACAACTGTAAAAAGAAAATAGTTGATTGGTTGAGATCTCTAACGTATGAAGATACAGAAAACATTCTAATCAGGGGGAGCTAATACGCTGGACACACACTCTCTCTCTCACACACACACTCACTCACACACACAAACACTCACACAACCACATACACGTTCACTTCTTACACATCTAGAGCTGCTTAAATAAAATTATTTTTATTTTTATTAATTTTATCAATTTTATTTTATTTTAATCAATTTTAATGTAATTTAATAACTTAATTTTCATTTTAATTATTTTTACTATTTCTCAGTTCCTGTAGAAATTTGCTTCATCACTTGCATTGTAATTGCTAGCACCTAAGGGAAGAGCGAGACAGCTCCGACACAAGTACTTTTGTAACTTACTGGGGCTGCCTCAATTTATGTATGACACAATTTTTTGAGATGAAATAAATATTTTTGTATATTTGTATTTTTTTTTTTTGTTTAAAAGTAGATTTTCTTATTACTTTAGTTTCGAAGAGTGCTAATTATTTGTTTTGGCGCTAATGTCGATAATTGCCGATTGCTATTTTATGCGTAATAGACCTGCCGGTTAGTGAACGAAAGTCGATTGCAAACTTGATTGAAATAATATTTAATATTTTATTCCGGAAGTTGCTTGGCACGCCACCCACCTATTTGTAGTTTTTCGATGTAAAAAAGTATAAAAGCAAATATCAGTTCATTTTATAGTAAATTATGGGCGAGGCCACAACACTGCGTTACGGCGTCGTATCGCAAAAACGACGTCGGACAGCAATACAATGCGTATCTCGAATGTCGTAGATTTTTACGATGCGACGCCGCAACGCAGTGATGTGGCCTCGCCCTCACGTGCAGAATAAATAGTTATAATGTAAACAAACAAAAAAAAAATAAGACGATTCTTTGAAAATTCAAAAGTAAATGTAATGTGTAACTGGTTTAATAGAAACATATCAATGTGATGGTGATCGCATAGTCTCGAATGTTATAATTTGGTACTCGTGCTGCTTATCCGGTCTTATAAAAGCTAAGCGCAATCGTCTTGACCTAACAAAGACTAAAAGCCGCTATAAAAATCAAGCTTCCTAAAACTTTGTTAAGATTAGTTATCGAGTTCTCAATGGTTCAGCTATTCACAATCTCAATAAACAAAGAACATTGGTTATTATCATGACCAATCATGATACTATAACATAAATGACCTCACATTAGTCAAGTTCTCACAATGATCTCACTAATCTCAGTTTTATGGATTTTACATTTCTTATGCCATCATAAGTTATGTTAGGGAAACAACATCATAATACCTTTAGGACCTGAGTCTGTGAAATTGATAAGACTCCCCGATGTAGGAGATGTAGGCTAAACCACAAACATATCGTCCTGGTGCACGGATTGGATGCCGGAGCTCAACTCGTCACCGTAGACACTCATCCTGGAGGTGCATTGGCTCGCCAATTATGCTACTCCATACTTGAAGCAACTCATGATAACGGTGTTTCTTGCTTGTTGTAATGCAGTAGCTTTTACCAATGGGGTGGAAGTCTTCAGCCTGTAGTACCTACTTGTGTTGAAATCAGCACTCAAATTAATTTTCCTCACACCACACCAAGGACTTTCATTTCGTTAATGGTTTGGAAAACATTGATAGCTTGTATCTCGGTTTTGAAATGGAAAAGCTCGTAAAACAAAATACAACACAACATCCCGATCGTTATACCTAAAGGGACAGGCAGAAGTACATAGCACATCCACTCTTCGTCAAAACTCGTAAGTCACACCGCAAACGATCCAAATAGTCATGTTACTACGGTAATAATAACCGAGTGATTGATTCTTTCAGTAAAAAGATTTTCAATAAATTCCTGTCCAAGTATTACATCTTCTGTTTACATTTACCGGCTCCGTAGTTAAAATGTCTTTCAATTTGGCTAATTTAACCGCGAATACATAAAAGTGAATACCTCTTGTTTCCGCCTCTCTCAAGCTTAATCGACATCAATTAATTTGATGAAACCGAGTAACAGTAACATAGCATTAGAACATTATTAAAACAACAAAGTCAAGTAGCATGAATTCAACATCCAAACCAACACTTCAAGAAACCATGAAATAAATGTTTCACGAGAGAAACTCATTCATGGGTTGGGTTATAAAATGGTAACGACTCACCAGATGTAACACCTTTACTCGTTCTCACTCAAGCACTGTGTTTTACGTCTTTGTTAGACAAGTACACATCTCAACACGGTCTAGGGATATTTCATACTCAATTAAATAACTCGAAAAGTACTGGCCGCATTGTAATCTTTCATACACCGATTTGTTTGTAATTTATCTCAGACTAATTCCAAATTCAAATTTTTGAAAATTCTTTTGTTTTGGTGGCATAAAAATGTCTTGATGTGTAGGAGAGGGAATTTTCATTTGTGCGAAATTTAGAAAACAATACGAATTACGTTTAGTTACAGTTTTTTTTCATTTTTAAACGAAAGATAAAGTTAAAATTGAGGTATTGTAGCCATACAACGCCAACATTTGACGAGGGCGGAGATGTTACGAGCTGTGGGAATGCTGGAAGCTGGGTCTGTTCAGCGTAATGTTGCTGAGGCCATAGGGACCCACCAAAATGTAATTTCAAGATTGTGGACACGCTATCGTGCCCCAGGTGAAGTAGCGGAGAGGCACCGGGGGCCAAGTCGCATCACTACCCCCAGACAAGATCGATTTTTGCAAATTACTGCGCGACCTCAACCAAATGCAACGGCGACTCAATTGGTCCAAAGGCTGCGAGTGGAACACCAAGTGCTTGTGAGTGACCAAACTGTAAGAAGGCGACTGCATGAAAGCAATCTACGCTCTCGTAGACCACTCCGGGTCCCACCTTTACGGAGAGGCAATCGTGGACGACGATTAGAATGGGTTCGGAACCACGTGGACTGGGGCCGTGAGCAATGGTCCAATGTGCTGTTCACGGATGAATCCAGGTTCGGCTTCCATCCAGATTCACGAAGGACGCGTGTTTGGCGAGTTCCTGGACGATGGAGCCGTCTTCAGAACCCTCAGGAAGTTCACCCATACCAAGGAGGAACAATTATGGTTTGGGCAGGAATTCGTCTTGGAGGACGGACGGATCTCGTTTGGGTGCGGGGCAATATGACGGCAGAACGATACGTCCAACAGGTGCTGGGGCCCGTAATATTGCCCCACAGAACACAAATGGGGCAAGATTTCCTGCTCATGCACGACAATGCCCGGGCACACACGGCGAGAACGGTAGCAGCTTGGTTACATACACACAATGTTAGGGCCTTAGACTGACCTGCTCAATCGCCAGATCTAAATCCCATTGAGCATGCGTGGAATATGCTGCAAAGAAGAGCTCTGAAGGAAGTTCCTGAAAATCTGGCTACAGAAGATCAACTTTTTGCGCACCTCAGAAGGACATGGGACAATATTCCGCAGCAAGACATTGACAACCTTGTTCTGAGCATGCCGAATCGTTGCCGATGTGTTATGAACATCATGGGCGCTTTCTCAGACTACTAACTTCAAGTTTATAAACACAAATTAAATGATTTTTCTATTTTTTTCAGTTTTTACTAATAAATTAAAAGTTAATTCATATACGGTTTCCGTCTATGCTTCATTTTTTTTCCATAAAATCCTGAAATTTTAATCGAAGTACCTTAACCATTATTAAAAAATGGTAGAATATTAAATAACGTATCTTTTAAATATATACATGTCACATAAATAATTAACACATTGATAGTAATTCGCTTTTTTAAAAATATCCCTAGACCGTGTTGATGTGTGTAGTATGTGGCATGATAGCGCATAATTATCTCAGAGAAACAAAGACCGTCATCATAATTGTGCATTATGCTGCGTGCACATTTGTCTGATGGGCATCGAAACCAAGTAGCTCGAGCCAGTTGTTTGACGCGTGAAAACAATCAACAAAAGGAATCAACGCCATCATGCTGCAGCTCTGTTTTTGAATAGTCCATACCATTGTCTATTCGCACTTTTTCACTAAGAGGAGATTTCTCAGCCCACTCGTATTTCACTTCTGATGTCAGATTTAGGGATAAAGGATCGTGATCATACATACTCTTAGTGATGTACAGTGTCAGATCGTCGTGGTCGTGGTCGGTCGTGGGCACAGAATTGGAATACGGGTAAACGAGAGAATAGCTCCTTTAACTTCTACACAGTTTATTCTTACAGAGTCAATTACTAACACTACTGTACTAATTAATAATCTGAACTTATAAGGAAACACTGAGCAGTTCCTAGGCTAGTAGGTTTCACGACCAACCAACGTCTGAACGATTACTGTCGTTCCAATCCAATGGTCCGTATTCGACACCATACTCAATCCTAAACCCAGCACAACGCTAAAAAAGGCACTTGTGTTAGATTTTAAGTGTATACTCATGAAAGACCCGACAGATATAATATTTTTATGTACTATCTTTCTAACTATTGCAAAAGACATAGCTGTGTCGCCATTATATTTTTTTCTATTTCAGCCAATTATTTGGCTAAACAACTTGCTTCTATTGATCAATGCAATGACATTTCAAATAAATCTGCCAATAATAATAATTTGGTAACAACTAATAACATTAATAATCATTTGTTAGAACTTAGGACAATAGACGAAACCTCTTGCTTAATAAATGAAGAAAATTTAAATACTGATATAAATCATCAAAATGTTACAAAAGGTTCTCACCCATCAAATTATAGTAATCTAAATAAATGTAATAGTAATACTCTAAAGATTGTTCATCAAAATATACAGGGTGTGATAGGTAAGGAATTAGAATTGGAGCTGTTCATGAACAATGTTCATGTAGTTATATTGATATCCTATGTGTAACTGAACATTGGTTTAAAAGTCCACCAGTTCATGTCCAGCTTTAACAACCACCAAGTTGCCAGTTCATTCAGCAGAGTTAATGGTGGTGTTAATCGTGGTGGCTCTCTAATAATTGTTCGTAACAATATGAAATTTAAAGAACGTAAGAATATTGTGCGCCTCTCTGTTAAGCGAGTTATTGAAATATCTTGCATTGAGCTAGAGCAGTTCATTGTACTTTGTGTTCATTGCCTGTTTGTGACCGTGTTATATTTAGTGATTGGGCAACACCAGATATTTACAAAAGTAGGTAGAGATTATTTGAATTGTATCATGAAAAAATATATAACCATGATGAAACTTAAGGAATTTGTTTTGTTCCTCAGCAAAACCCATACACATTAAAAATAAACTAAAATCTTCTGGAAATAAAATTAAAACAACTTGGAAAATTATTAATTAAGAAACTTGAAAAATGATAGTACGGAATCGTGACTTCCATCTAAAAATCAATGATGTAGATATTAAAGCAGACGTGGAGGTGGCAACTAAGTTTGAAAATTTATTCACTAATATTCCCATTTTAACAACCAAAACTCTGTCATCGTCGTCCTCCGTCATCGTCGTTCTCCATTTCTGCTTACTCAATACTTTAAGAATGTGTACCAGAATGTGACAAACTTTTTGAATTCACAATAAATTATTACTTCTAAAGACATTATAGGATCTTTTATAAATCTTGATGTAAAAAATAGTGCTGACCTTAGGGGATTATTATGAATAATATACATACCATGTCTTCAGTAATTTATGTTAATTCACCCTTTTTAGCAATCGTTTTAACGCTTGTATTTCATCTGGTGTATTTCCTGATCTGATTAAACTTAGCAAAGTGATTCCACTGTTCAAATCTGGCAGCACAACTGATCCCACAAATTTTCGGCCTATTTCGATATTATCTATATTGAGCAATATCTTTGAAAAAATAATTTTTAAACAAATGTTAGGACATTTCAATGCAGATAATTTACTTCATCTGAAACAGTTTGGTTTTACAAAGGGTCGTTCAACTACAGACGCGGGCGTCAAATTACTGAAGAGCATATTTAAGGCCTGGGAGGAGTCACAAGATGCTCTTGGCATTTTCTGTGACTAGTCTAAGGCCTTCGATTGCGTACATCATGATACACTCACCAGGAAACTATACCGCTATGGCATGGAGGGACAAGGCTCTTGATCTTCTATCTGAACAAGAGGGTCGATGTTAATGGCAAGAGATCTGCAGGATCTGCGGTCACCATGGGCGTTCCACAGGGTTCAATTCTAGGGTCTTTCTTATTTCTAATTTATATAAATGACATACCTTACCACATAAGGGATAATAATAAGATCGTATTATTCGCAGATGACACTTCCCTCATTTTTTAAATCAAACGTCGGTTCCTCAACTTTGAACTCACTCTCTAAAGTTGTGCATTGGTTAAACGTTAATAATCGTCTACTGAACGAAACAAAAATGAAACTCATTAAATATTCAACGCTAAATGTCAGGCAGCTAACTACCAATGTTCAAGTTAATGGAATAGAGTTGGACTCTATTAAGTCAACAGCTTTTCTTGGAATAACTATTGACGGTAAATTACAACGGGGGGCACACTTAGAAAAATTGTCAGTTTAAAAAAAATAATAACACATTTTAAAACTACAATTTGAAAAATTGTATTTATAAACTGTCGGCTTAGTTTGGCCGCCTATACTGTTAAAAAAAAATAGATAGATAACTGACGTAGATACAGCCAGAATTCTTTATTTTAGTTATTTTCATAGTCTTTCGTCTTATGGGATTCTTCTCTGGGGAACCTGTGCGGATATTAATACTATCTTTGTTCTACAGAAAAGGGCTGTTCGAGCCATTTACAACCTCGGTCTAAGAGATTCCCATTGAGAAGAATTCAAGGAAATAAATATTCTGACTAGCTCACAATATATTTTTGAAAACCTATTGTGTGTACACAAGTATATATCAAATTGTAAGAAAATGTCCGATATTTATAGTTTAATTAAATACCAGGAATAAACAACCTTGCTGTACATCGCACACATCTCCACAGAGTAGGCAACTCGTTCATGGGTCAATGTATACGCTTTTACAACAAACTTCCCATTGACATTTAAAACTTACCCATTAATCGATTTAAAAGCTGTATAAAAAAAGCTTGAGGTTGAGCTGCTTGCTCTGCCTAAGCCTTGTGATAAAACCATAAAACTTGACATTTTAATTGTTATGTAAAATCATCAATATATACCAGTTTTATATTTACGCATTGACATGGTTAAAAATCATATTTATACAAAATGACATGATTACTTTATAAAGTATTATGTCATTTTAATTATTATGAATGTGAGGACTATGTGGATATGTTTTTCTCTTTCATTTATTTTTTCTTTCTCAGTTAGTTTTAATGATGGTTTGGCAGTTTTGAGTAGTTGATGCGGCCTACCAAAATGTCCTTTCTTTGGTATTGTTCGTCGAGTTGAACCACGATTACTGACAAATGCTTGCACTGACTGGACAGGTCCACTCAAATCTGTGTGGTTCTTTCCTCAAAAGACCATTTCAGACACTAATCTACAAGGTTCTCATATGGCTTGACCAAAATTATGTCTGGACTTTAAAAAGAGACTGCGACCTCTGAGTTAGTTTCGGCCATTCTTCTCAGAGAAGTCAGATAGGAAACGCCGACCTCAGGTAGTTTATTTTTAATATGACGTATTAAAGTGATTCCGATATCCTATTTACAGAATAAACAATTTAATTTCATTTCATTTAATAATTACGAAAGTAACTGTTATTTGTCTGTTATTTTTCAGATAGGAAGCCTGAGACCCCTGCACCCCAATAAAATTGCGTTATACACTTTTAATTACAATCCAAAGGGTTTTGAAGGAAAGTCCTAATCCATTGCTCTTTAGGCTCATATTGGCTAGTTTTCATCCTGGATAACAAAATTCCTGTATAAAAAATTATGAAATACAAATACACGCAGGAGAAGCCGCGGGCAACACTAATCGTTAAAAAATAAAAGAAAAAGTAATTTTTATTTTTACTTAAATTACCACAATAGTATCTAAAATCTTAAATAATAATTATGCTACTCTAAAATTAAACGCAACATTAATGAACTAAATCTAAAAATGTATGTCAACCCTTAATAAATAGAAATAGTATTATCATAAAATGTTCAAAATGGGTCATTTTTTTTTTGACAATTGTACTTCAGAAGTAATCGGAAAAAACAATCATTATTATACCAACTTTAAAACTATATATACTAACTTTAAAATATTAAAAATATAAAACTAAAAAAAATGCTTTTATTTGGCGCTAGATCTTGAACTTACAGCCCTCCTTTTCGTTGCAGCTTCTGATTGTCTTCTGAAACCACCAAGAAGATGATCAATCTCTCCATATTCTTCACAAGCTACCGGCATTAAGTTGCCTTCAATCACGACTTTGATCAAACCCCTAGGAGTTCTGTTAAGAGAACGCTGTGTTGATAAAACTTGATGCAATTTCTTGACCGTAGCATAGGTAAGGTTGTTGTAAGCAATATTCAAATAGCACAAGGTATTATTACCGAAACAATGCATTACACCATTTTGTGTTGTAGTGTTGGTTGGAGAGAAAGGCTCAATAAACAATCCCATCCTTTTTTCAGCCAAAACTGCAGCTTTATCATGTATGATTTGGGCATCACCTCCTGTTTCTATAAACGACTTCTCTAAAGAAATATGTTGCTGAGATAGAGTTTCCACTTTACCCTTCTTCGACATCTTCTTTTTAGAGCTTTTATCAAATTTAACAGTTTGGAGTTCTATAATCAGCGTGTTAATTAAATCATTTTTCTGTTTTAGGTAAGTCACGTATTTGGATCTACTTTCTAATAATTCTTGCGTATGCAAAGGAAATTCATGTAATGTGTCGAGAATGCTCATACCTCCTTCGTCTGTAATCATATTGCCCGCTAAGTTCAAGTAACTGAGTTGTCTGTTTCTACGCAACATATCTGCTAAATACTTCGCACCAACGTCTGTGATTCTGTTACTTGATAAGTTTAAAGCAGACAGTACTTTCGACGCGGGACATGGGTCTTTTAATTGATCTGCGATCGTTTTTACAACGGCATCATTCAACGTGCATTTCGCCAAAGAGAGATGTTTTATCTTACTATCCTTTAACAATATATGATAGTTAGCTTGGCAGAGAAATGTACTATCAAGACATAATTCTGTAATATGTGAATTTGGCAAAAACTTGGATATTTCATACAACGAATCCATGCGCAAGCCGCTGTTGATGATAATTGAATTCAAATGTGGATGGAACGGAATAGCAAACGCAATAGTTTGCATGACCCTCCTTGGAATAGTCTTGTTCTTGAGAAACTTCAGCTGGACTAAGTTTTCATTGATGTCGTAAACTGTTTCTATCATCATTATATTTTCGGTGATGAGAGGTTTGTCGAATACTGAACTCATGACAATACCTGACCCATTAGCCGACGGTACTAAAGACGGTTGCTTTTTCGGTTTATGGGTCGTTTTCTTATTCTTAGCTGTAGCACTCACGTACGACTCTGTTGAATTTTTCGTTAAATTATTAGAATGCCCACGCGCATACTTTCTTTCAGGATAACACTAGACTAATAACGACGAAATAACTATTGTTCCTCTGCCTCATCTCAAAAAATTTTGAGACGAGGCAGAGGACCATAAACGGGAGAATGGTACCCAAAAATCCTATCCACTGCCTCCAGAATAGAACGCGCTGTGTGAGCGCCATCTTGTTGCTCATTTCCTACGAAATTTGATTTTGAATTTGACTTTTCTAGTACTCAAACCTTATTTAGTCTGATAGAGTTTAGTGATTAAGTGCGAATGTTGGCGAGTGTGCCTCACTCTCGAGCTAGTGACGTCTCTAAGTGGCAGAAAGAGACAGAGATAGATGATAGATAGATAGACAGATAGATAAATCATTTATTTAGTGCACACAAAAAACAGCACAACATACAAAATGACGATTAAATTATTACTAATTAGTGCGTCTCAAGGTTGCACCAAATGGGAGTCCTGCTCAGCATGAAATGTTGATTCGTGTGTTCGACTGTTCATGAGTCGGACGCGGAAATGGGTCGAACGCATCTCTGTGTGTCGTGCGCTTTTTTGTACACTTACGAGTACATCCAAATAACGTTATTTAATCGTCAAAAGTTATCTAATTCATTGAAAAAGATGGTCTACTTACTCTGAGCAGCTCTAGTAACGATGACATCAGTATCAATGGAGAATTCTCTGCAGGCCCATGGTAGAAAATGGTCAAAGTCGGTCGGCTTTGGACGGTTAATTTTCCCAAGATCCTCAAAGCTGGTTGGAGTGTTTAAGTGAATGTCCATTTAGAAACTGTTACAGAATAAATAATTGTCGAAAAATACAATTCAAATGATCAAAAACTGATACAGAAAATCGTGAATAATATAATGTCAGAATAATGTCAAAAAGAGGAATGTTTTTTTTTCTTCGAATTGTTTGATTGAACAAAAAAAATGGGGTGAGCATGATTTAAAAAGTTTTAGGTACCTAAATAGGTTATATTTTCACCTTTATTTACACAAACGTATTTACATGATTTAAAAACAGACTTAAAATAATAATAATATGTACAAGTTTATAGAAAGGGGGGGGGGATTATTATAGGGCATCAAAAAATTCGTCCGCATCGCTGTCAACAGGAAAAGTGCCCAAAAGGCTGGCAGCATTGCGACGTTGAATGGCAATGCTGATTCTTTGGCCAAAGAATAGGCCAGCCCTCTGGTCACGTGAAGAGTCGACCAGCCGCTTGGCGATGTCTTGAAAAACTAAGTGGGCACTCGGACCCCAAGGCCCTAGTGTTTCAACCCCAAACGGCTCAAACATATAAGTCCCAATTAGATTGGAGTATTTGCGCCGTTTGAGCTTTTCCGCACCTGCAGCAGCAGCCCCAGCACAGCCCGCCGTGCTAAGAAGATGGGATGGCGCAAGGGTGTCGACACACGTTGCATCCCACACCAAAGGCCTACCTACCTTCCAAGGCATTATGGTCATTCCGTCTGGTCTCTTCCCATCGTCGCGTGCCAAGCCATTGGGTTCTAAAACAGCTGGCACTCCGGCGGTGACAAGAGCACGACGGATGATGTCATTTATGCTGGCGTGCCGTGCTATCCGGCCTGCACTCTTACTGCAGGATAGGCCATGGTGTCCGAGACAGTCGACACTTTCACCGCATTGGCAGCGATGCGGAGCCACACAAGGAGCGCCCAGACGCAGACAGGTAGCGAGCCGGAAGGTGGTATCACCCAGCATAGTACCTATGTTGGGTGACGGTAGCGCCTGAAGCCAGAGGCCCGACTCCCACTCACCCACAGCCAACAGGCGGGCACGCTCAGCAGTATTGGTGGACGTATTAATAAGATTATTCCGTACCAACCTGCAGAGCGGCTCATCCCACTGCCTCTGGGAAGATGGGTTCATGGGCCGATCTGTATTCGGGCAAGCCGCTTTCCAGGCGTTCAAGCAAGGCACTTCAGAGTAAACCAGGCAGGGGGCTAAAATTTTCCTGGTCAACTTTTCAGTGCTGCGGACAGAGGACAGGAACGCGGGTAAGCTAATACTGGTAATTTTGCGAACGCCGAGGCCACCAAAACGGATGGGTAGTGTGGCTTGCAGCCACGCTCGGTCGTCCAAGGCCACATTTAAAATGGATGTTAATGTGCTGCGAATAATTTGGTCAATTTTGTCCAAGAGGTGTGACTGCTTCCATAAAGGGGAAGAGCGTAGAAAATATATAAAATTTGGACCAAAACAACAGTATCTAATCAGGGTGAATGCCGAATGTAAATTAATTTTGGAGAGTCTGTCCGAAATGTCGTTAAAGTTTTTGATTTTTTCGTCGATGAAAGAAGGAAAGCTGTCTTCTAAAATTGGGGAACCTAGGAGCTGAAGTGATCTTTTTTTAAAATTTTGATTTGTGGGGCTATTGCATTAAATTTCTCAAGAGTCAATTGTCTGTCGGTAATGTCAGAAAGGAAAATTTCGCATTTTGATGGGTTGAGGTCCAAGCCAATGGATTTAAATTGTTCCTAAATAGGTTGCATGTTTCCAATGTATGTACGGTCAGCAGTAAAGCTACGGTTTCATAGAAAAGCGGTGGCCGCACTTGACGGCCGCAGTGACGGCTTTCATGAAAATGATGACAGCGACAAAGATTTGAATCGTTAGATGCGCCGATCAATAGATCGCGTTAAAAGATAGTCGCGTTTCTGTTTCGTATTGACATCTCTGACCCAGTGACTACACTTGTTTGTCATGGACACTATTTAATAATATGTGAGCTCACTCGTCTCAGTATCTTTTTCTTGTGACTAGCGATTTCAATCTTTGGGCCGGTCCGCACCACTCTTCTAGGAAAACGTAGCTTTAGGGACTAGTTATAACAAGCGCTCGAAGCGCGCGCTCAGTACACTGCGTTTTAGTCGCACGCCGTGCGCGCGTTGGACGCTCGTCAAACGCAACAAGATTCCCACATTTTGTTGTAACTTTTGAACCCTCAATATGCCCAGTATAAGTGTGTTTCTTTTAAGTTTATTACTGATGTAGAGAAAACGAAAAGGAAAAATAGAAAAAAAATGAACTTACGCGTTCCTAGACGGCAGCGTTAGATGTAATTCGTTACATAGAAATTCATAAAATTTTATTGAGCGCGCAAAAAGCACCGTCCAAAACGCGCGCCTCGGGCGCCTGTTATAGCTAGGCCCTAAAAGTTCGTTCTTCTTCTTGTTCTGAGCGTATCGATGGCAAGTTCGTTCTTCTTCTTCTACTTAACGTATCAATGGCAAAACAGCTAGACTTTGGCATAAAGTTTTTTTTTTTTAATTCTTTCTTAACAAATGGCGTTTTTATCTATACAGATATGCCAACCCCATCGTACCTTATCAACTATTTAACTTTAAGATGAAAATAAACATGTCTGTAAAATGGAGCAGTAGCTTGCAAACCGTTGCAGTTGCAAGTAAATGTCATACTGTGCAAGTAAACTTACAAGCCATTTGCTTCCTTGCATGCCCGTTAGTTGCAAAAAGTATACAGAAGCCAGTTCACGAGACAGTACGAGACAGTCCCACCCTAAAATTACTGTTTCTAATTTTTGCAATGGAAAGCATTCGAAGTGAATTAAATAATGTCATATTGCTACTAGCAGAGGATTGTGTGGCAAAAAAAGAAGAGATGAAGAAGAAAGATGTGTCCTCGTGTCTAGCTGTGCGTTTGCACTGGCGAAACATCACAACAAAACATGTTGAAATCTCTAGTTCCTGTCAAATATTGTATGGAACTTTGACAGAAACTAAAGATTTCAACATGTTTTGTTGTGAATGTTTCGCCAGTGCAAACGCACACTAAGAATAGTATGATGATCATGGATGATTTTATGAATATTATGTTATTATTGGAAACGATTGGGTAACTAAGTAGGTATCTCTATAATAAAATATTGGGTACGTACTTATAATGCGCACATCTTTTTATTTAAATGACTTTAGACACATCACAAAGGAGCTCTCTATGTAAGATTCACTGTAAAAGTTGTACAAGTTTCTACAATAGATCTTTTTATTTTATTTTATTATTTTTAAATCGTCTAGTTATACATTGTTTACAGAAAAGCACTATCGCTACTGGCATGCCTGTAGCTGCCGCGAACGTTCTCACGTGCCGGTTCTGCTGCCCCCCGCGTCCCTTCCCTCGTATTGCATGCCAGTAAATCAAATGTTGTGCAATCTACAGCCAGTTAACGTATACACATGAAAGTAGCTGGCACGTGCAAGGAGCTGGCACGTGCAAGGAGCTGGCACGTGCAAGGAGCTGGCACGTGTAAGGAGCTGGCACGTGCAAGGAGCTGGCATGTGCAAGGAGCTGGCACGTGCAAGGAGCTGGTATGCAAGTGTGCCAGCTGGCATAGGCATGTGTATTTTCGCCTTTACTTAAAGTAACTACAACTGTAACAGAAATTGAATCATTCAATGACTAGGCATTATTTTCACCCGGCCACACAACCTCTTTGCGATCGCTGATCTAGGGTTCGCTAAAATGTTTTGAATTAGCCCAACGTCCAAAATGTTGGATTAAAATTCTTTGATCCATGATTTCCTTTCATTCTTTCTCTAAACACCAAACAAATGTTGCACATTTTGTTGCATATTTCACAAATAGGTATGCATTAGGAAGGCAAATTTTGCCGATGTAAAGTGCCCAGAACGCAGCCTTAACGCTAACTTAACATAACTTCTGGTTAAACTTGTATCCTCAAACCAGGGCACGCGAGAAGGCTCATTCTGAATTACTTTATACCTTACCTTACCTTTCTCTTGAGACTTTTCATCAAAGTAGTTCCTCCGTTGGTCAAAACACTACAGCTTAAACTTGACACAATATTCCAGTAATCTAGAATGCATTGTTTTTCTCCACTGCAAGCTTTGACAGACGGTCAGCCTCCTCGTTGCCCCCGGTCTATCATCCACCTAGTAACGGCCTGACCGAAAGTTTTGTTAAGATAATTAAAAAGGGTCAAGTCTTGTATTATGTTGACGCAACGTACTGACAAACTTACTACAATATCGTATGGAGTATCATAATTCAGGTCACTCTGCTACTGGTTTGTCCCCTGCGTTATTGGTGTTTGGGCAAAAGTTAAGGTCGCGATTGGACCTGATAGATCCAAATTCATCGGCACCCTTGTCACCGTTTGTATCTTTAGCTTTGTAAAAAATCAACAGTATTAAGCAAACTAAGCAACAAGGGAAAAATAAAACAAAATATTTAGAAAAAAACGATGTTGTATTATACAAAAAGTTTGTTAATAAAGCAAGCATACATGGTGTGTCGCGGGAAAGTCCGAAAGGGATTCCGTGGCCCCGGGCAACGTACAGGCAACTGAAGAACACGGGTGGGTTTTGGTCAGTAAGAGTCTGACACGTCCTTCCGCTCCGCTCTGAGCGGAAGAAGTTATTTGATAATTTCCCAAACATAAAAAATATATATACCTGGTGTAAGGGCGTCATACTTAAAAGAATAGGAAAAGTTTTGTATTTAGTAAAAGACAGTAATTATTCAGAAAGTTACAAAAGGCATATAAATTAGCTGATGCTATATAAAGGAATAAGTAAACATTATGAGGATAATGCACAAATTCGAAAGTGAACTTACTTGGGTCATCTTATCCCCCTGCATCGCAACCGTCACCGCCGCGCTCGCCGTCGACATCGCCTCCGTCATCACTGCTACCTTCATCATCGCCAGCTCCTTCAGAAACGTACTCCAGCCGAATGTTCACTTACCAGATCCTTTGCCGGGTAGCTCGGCCAGAGAGAGGAGAGCAAAATTGTGCACACGAAGTACTTCTTCGTCGCCAAGAGAGGACGAGTCTGAGAAGGACCCACAACAGGGCCATGATGAAGAACATGTTGAAAGAACAGATAGACATTCGAACTCCGAGGATGTTGGTCACAAAACAGGGACTGAATTCGATACTCAAACCACACAACACGATGGGTCAGTAATTGTTACACCAGAAAGATCGTTACGTAATCGCCCTGTTAATAGTTTTAAAAAGTACTTCTAGCTTATGACGATTACAAGTAGGACGCTGCGTTTCCGGCACGCGTCGGACGCTCGTCAAACGCAACAAGATTTCCACATTTTGTTGTAACTTTGAATCCTCAACATGCTCAGTATAAGTATTTCTTTTAAGTTTATAACTGATGCAGATAAAACGACTGCGAAAATAGTAAAAAAGAAACTTGCATCCACGCGTCGAGGCCGGATAGGTATTACACGCGCCCTTTAACGGCAGCGCTTGTTATAATTCGTTACATTGAAATTCATACAATTTTATTGAGCGCTGAAACGCAGCGTACAAGACGCGCGCCTCGGGCGCTTGTTATAACTAGTCCCTTATGTAGTACTAGAGTATACTATGTCGATGGATACCTACTAATGGTGGATCCATACAGCCTGGTGGCATGTGCAATCAGGCTAAGAGAGATTAACTTAAAATGAAGCACTGAAGTCTACAATGGTGCCGATTCTCTTGTCACAAATGCCTCTAAACTAGACTAAAAATCACCAAAATTTAGTTTATTCCTGTCAAACGATGATTTCCCATTCTGAAATAGACTAAAGTGACACAACTTAACTATATTTTAGTTTGACAGCACTAAGATGGCACTGAGACTTTAATTTAGTGAAAATGACAATTTTGCTATTCTGAATTTGATGTTTTTCACCAAAAATTTTAATTGTCTAACTAAATATACAGCGATACAAAAATAATGACCATAAAACAACTATATATATATAACACATGCATCTTTATCAGAAAAGTTCTAAACAAAACCATCCACTCAAATATCACACTTACCCAACACAAACAAGTTAGTCAACGAAGTACTCGGCGAGCAAGTTTATTGGTTTTACCAAAAACTAGGACCAACTATGGCAAAAAAATGCTTACATTTGAGGGAGCACAGCTATACAACAAAATACCATCACGCATAAGGAACCTGCACTCATTTAATGCATTCAAAACCCAGCTGAGCCATTACCTGATTGCAAATCAAATATTATTTGAAAAATGAATGCTTTGGATGGGACAGGTTTTAGTTTTAATTTTAAGTTTAATTAGTATTTCTGTTCATGGATGTTGTCGAGCCTAAATTTGTTTTTTTTTATGTGTTAGTTATTGTTCTCAAGTAAGTGACATGTAATTGTTTTTATTGAGAATAAAGTTTCTTTAAACCTAAATATGACCATTTTTAATGGTGATTAAAAATGGTGTGGAATACTATTAGTTGTTATGGACTAAAATTCACACGAACACCTCGACTTCAGGTGCAAAAACAGTACTGTACATATATTTTTTTCTTTTCTTTTGCTTATATCTCGAAAATGGTGTGTCCTATCGCAAATATAATGAAAATTTTGACCCCCTTTATGGAACCCTTATACCTCTAATTATCAACACGTAGGCAATATTTTTTCTTATTTTCCATGCAAAACGTGAAAAATTCCATATAAAACACGTCGAGACTGCCCCCTGCGCACCACCAGCTCTAAAAAAATTCACGGGGTAGGGCAAACAAGTATGTACCACGTGGAGTCACGATTGTCAAATTCGATTTAGTTGTGTCAAAATTTAAGTTTAGAGACTTTCTATTGCAAAATTGCGTTAAGATTCTCATAGTCAAAAGTAAGGAATTTTAGTGATAGTTTAGTTAGTTTAGTTCGGTGTACAAGAAAATCGGCACCAATATCTCCTGGGTAGAAACTCCACATTGAGCATTGATAACAAGCTGCTCCCGTATAATGCCATACTAAAGCCAATTTGGACATATGGGATCCAGTTTCGGGGTACAGCAAGTCTCTCAAAGTTAAACATACTCCAGAGGGCACAAAACTGCAGCATCCTAATAGCTATATCAAATGCTTCCTGGTTCATCAGAAACTCACTACACGACATCCTAAAAATTAACATTGTGCAGGAGGAGATAAAGTCTATTGCTGCCCACTCTAAGACAAGACTTGAGAAGCATCCAACCCCACTAGCAATTGCACTAACCAAGTCTGACCACAAACGAAGACTTGAAAGGCCTGCAATAACAGGCCTATCAAGCTAGACTATGCCCTGCAAGTCTAATTTAAATAAAGAGAATTCTTAATAAGAAAAAAAAGAAAGAGAGAAAATATGTTTATTTGCGGTACACATGACACAAGGAAAGAACAATGTGGGGGAAAATATGCGTCATATCCACGCAAAACGTACCATCACACAGCATAATGCTGCGACCCTATGCGAGACAGAGCTCCAGCGCTGGTTTTCAGCGACAGCCGGCGTTGATGTGACGTCAACCGGTGCAGCATATAGAGAAATAACAAAATAATACAAACAATTAAATAAACACAATAGTTAGTCCTAAATATATCAAATATAATACACACATCAAAAAGTCTAAGCAACATGTACAGTTTTGAACTTTTAAACGTGTTTTACTGTTGTAATATATTTCTTTTATAATAATAACTAAGCATTTTTTTATGCATTCGTGACTAAAGCAACAAACTACGTCATTCAATTGTTCATTTAATCACAATAATTAACAATATGTGTACCGTAACATACGTAGTATAACATAAAGTTAAAACGAAATTAAACTTATCATGTTTTACAAAATTAAATAACGACATGATTCTTTGATTATTTGGTAATTCAATACAAAGTGTGGCCGTCTCTGTTTTTTCATTTGATTTATAAGATTGTTTACTTTATCTGATCCTGCGGCAATCGCTCCCAATGGAATTTTAACAAGTCTTTCAGTTGTTGGGTTGTCGACACTCTGTCCAGGTTCTCCAAAACACGTCTCTGGAGCATGTCCCCTGGGTGCTTGATGGGATTGAGGTCTGGCGATTGTGCAGGCCACGGCAACACCCGGATGTTTTCCATTGCCAAGTACTCTCTGGTCCTCCGAGCTGTGTGCGAACGCGCATTGTTATGCATCAGCGTGAAATCTGAGTCAAGACTTTATGGTGAACATAAGGCTCGAGGACATCTTCAACGTAACTTTCAGCGTTCATATTGCCATGTAAAAAAACGAGCTCAGTTCGTCTGTTCTTCATAATACCCGCCCATACCATCACTGTGGAGCTACTGTAAGGGTGCACTTCCTGGACGCATCTCAGCCGTTCAGCATTTCCGGGACGACGATATAACCTTCTGGTATCAGGCCTAAATCCAAACCGGGAATCATCGCAAAATAAAATTGTATCCCATTGCTCCTGGGTCCATGTCAAGTGTTCCCTACACCATTCGTTTCGACGGGCGCGATTCCTATGGCGTATAGGTGGGCACCTAATTGAGCGTCGTGCTCGTAGGTATTCATGCAGCCTATTTCTCACGGTTTGGTGGCTAACAACAACACCGCTTGAGAAATGTAGCTTTAAACCTATCTCCCGGGTGGTTAACATCGGCTGTCGTCTTGCAGTCAGTTGTATGTATTGGTCCTGTCGAGCAGTTGTACTCCTTTCACGGCCTGGGTGCTGCTCAGCAGGATCCCCTGTATTAACGTAATGATGCCAAAGACGACAAATCACGCTCCTGTTGACACCAAAATACTGAGATACCTGGGACTGATTTCTTCTCGCTTGTAGCATTCATACAGCTCTCTGCATTTCATCAGCTGTCAAATGGCATTGCTCAATGACATAAAAAATGACTCACCACTAAATTTTTTGGAGCATATCCCATGCGTGCTCAATTGGGTTGAGGTCTGGCGATTGAGCAGGCCACGGCAGAACGTTGATGCGAGCATCGGCAAGTGTGCATGTTACGACTCTAGCCGTGTGTGGATGTGCATTGTCGTGCAATAGTCGAAACGAATCATCCAACCGGTTTCGCACGTCTGAAACAATTCTCTCCGCATAAATCTGAGCATTGAGGTTGCCGCTGATCCAAATGAGATCGGTTCTTCCGCCGATTCAAATACCGGCCCAAACCATTATTGTTTCCCCTCCATATGAATGAACTTCCTGATAATTTTTTGTTGTGGTCCTCCAAACTCGAGTACATCTTGTATCCGGCCTCATACCGAAACGAGATTCATTGGAAAAGCTAACACAACGCCAGTCTTCTTCCTCCCAATTTCTGTGTTCGCGAGCCCATTATAAACGGGCCCTACGATTGCGGGGTGCTATAGGTGGAACTCTCAGCGGCCTTCGGGAACGCAGACCTACTTCACGTAAACGATTTCGGATGGTTTGGTCGCTTATCGGCAAGCCTGAAGAGCTGTGGAGCCTCGTTGCCAACATCATGGCAGTCATGGTACGATTCCGTGCGTTGGATGTATCGGATTTATTGGATGTTCCGTTGGATGTACCGGTCCTGTCTGTGAGTGGTGATGCGAGATCGTCCTCCATGTCACTCGCTGCACGCGGCTTATGACGCTCTGTGTAGTGCCAAAAGGACAGCTACAGTACGTTGCCTGGAACCAGCTTGCAACATTCCGACGGCTCTCATCATGTCTTCTCGTGTCAAATAATGTCTTTGCTTCATATCGATGCATTTTTTTTCAGTTTCGATGCAGAAATTGTAATGATTTTGTAAAAACGCTATTACACACTTTTATAGGAATCCAATCCAATCAATTAACAGTTAATTTTCTATTTTTAATCAAATATGTTAATCAATTAGTTATAGTTGTGGAGCACATCCAGCATTGCCTGATACACGCTGTTCTTTATTTTCAGTCTTAAGTATAAATACTGAGTTTCGAGTTAATCAAACCGCGCGTTAAAATTCTACCATACTAAACTTTGACACCCCCTTTTTTTTTTTTGAATGGGAAATTATCAAATAACTTCTCCCGCTCTGGGCGGATCGGGAGGGCGTGTCTTACTGACTAAAACCCACCCGTGTTCCTTCCGTTACCTGTACGTTGCCAGGGGCCACGGTATCCCTTTCGGACTTTCCCGCAACCCCGGCAGGCATCGGTCCTATCGGACCCCTTCACTTGCTGAGATCTCTGAGGCGCTCGTGAAACACAACGCGCCGTCGACTCGGGCCTGGTCCTTATCGGACGGCGAGCTACCCATTGCTCACCGTCCGCAAGCCCGCGCCTACGGTGGCCGGGAATCGGCCTGCGATTCCCGACGCCCAGGGCGTCTCCTGCGGCGGCTAGGGGCGTGAGGGCGCGAAATCTACCTCCTCCTTCGCGAGCATTACTGCTTCGCAGAAGGAGGTGACCGCCTCCCATGCCCTTTCACTCCGTACCATGGCGTGGACCAGGGCCGGACGCGAGAGATCCCCGCCACCGATCGCCTCCACGAGGACACGGCGATGCTCTACCCAAGCCGGGCAGACCTCCACCGTATGCTCCACCGTGTCCTCCGGGCGATCCACGCAGTGATGACACCCGGGCGTTTCCTCCCGCCTGATACGAAACAGGAACCTCCCGAAACAACCATGTCCGGTGAGGACCTGCGTCAGGCGGAAGGTGAGGACGTCGTGGCGCCTCTCTAGCCACTCCTCAAAGAAGGGACTTATCGTCGCAATAGTGGCGTGCCCAGCACTGGGTTGTGACAATCGCACTCTCCATGACGCCATGAGATCATGCCGGAGCTCTGTCCGCTGTGCCGCGATTTCTCGCGGCAGTCGAGTTGAGCCCCGGCGTTTCGCCTCCTCGCGCCACTCTCAAATGTGCGGGAGGATTTTTGCCTCCAGATCCCATGGCGGCAACTTTGACACTCCCCAATTTCCAATTCCAATTTGTTTCGGGGGTAGTTAAGAAAAACAAAAAATGACAAACTTTATAATTTACTTAGATAAGTATTCCCCCTTTTACACCTACTTAAAGGTCGAATATCCAAAAACCCCTTCTTAGTGCGTTTGCAAAATTTCACGTCCCTAGTTCTAATAGTTTCGGCTGTGAGTTGATATGTCAGTCAGTCAGTCAGTCAGTTTCTTCTTTTATATTTATAGATAATATAAATATATATATATAGAAAATACGGTTTTCAACCATTCGTTTTTTTTTAACTGAACACAGCCCATATAGCAGCATATTGTAGCCGTGTTGTCATCGGCAAGTGATACTTGATAATTCGTTACTTTTGGTAGGGCTTTAAAATAGATTATAAATAACAAAGGACCTAATACACTCCCTTGTAGAACTCCGTATGTAACTATTTGTTTCTTTGATGAATACGTTTCTTTTATCCACATGGGTAGAGCATGACCTGAGTTAGAACACTTTTTATCCCTATATTCCCACGGGAGCGGAGTGTCACCGCGCTGCACGAATTATCGTACCTACACCGCGCCCCGCAATACCCAAATTGTATTTTATTTATTAAAGGAAAGGCATAGAATGTATATATTTAAACTTTTGTATGGTAGCAGAGTTTATTATTACGAATATGTAGGCGCAAAATTATAAACTAACATTTTTTTTTGTAAAGTATAACTATGCCCTATATTAGTATTGGAAATAATAAAAACAAAAAAAAAATCAAAATTTTCCGGGACTTTTTTAGTTTTCCATTGTTCCACATAACCTATCTGTTAGTATTTTCACCAATAAAAAGTTTAGATAGAACTAAGAAAGAAACAGTAAAGTATTTTAAATAAGTAAATAAAATCCTATCGCAAGTCTGCTTGCAGAAATTTCTTAAGAAGTACCTTTGTACTCATAATTATGATTATGTCGTATCTGTATCTATTTTTCTCTGTGTACACAAATAATAAAGTATATCATTATAATTCGGACAACTAAGAGATCCATAAATTGTTAGTAACAGGTTTGCACTTAAAACACTATTGTTAGTAACTTAAACAAAAGACGAATTAATGAGAAGACCACCCATCAAGTAGACAACGAGAAATGAAAATTAGGGTATAAGTTTTCTCACAAATTTCCTTATTATGGCCGAGCAGGTATCTGCCGCCAACGCCTTCAGGATGATATTGTGACTGATCAGAAGTGAGGCCGTCTTATTGAATGATACGAATGATGTCATGAAATCCATCGGTATGGTTTATCACGAACATTTCTCAGGCACTGCAATAACGAAGCAGTCGCATTTTAATTTTAATTTTATACTATCGTTAAAATACGAAATAATAGGAAATACCTACTTTATACCTAATGCATAGCTCTAAACTGTTAGCTTATTTGTGCATAGCAAGGAATTCACTAAAGTTATCCACTCGGCGAAAATAAAGAACTTTAGAATTATCAACGGTTATGTGGAAAAACATATTATATATCTACTAGACCATTACGACTTTCTCTTTAAAAAAATATTATTAGTACATAACACTTTTGTATAATTGTGAATTTTAGATGAATTCCATTTTTAATGAAAAATAGGAGAATAATTTTATTCAAGGGAATAAACATAACAACCTAGAAACATTAAGTTTTAACAAGAAATTGGTAATATATTAATTTCTTTTGCTTAATGCCCTATCTATGATACTTTATATTTATTTTGACGGCACGGTTGGCGCAGTGGTTAAGCGATTGACTGCTGCGCTGCGAGTCGCGAGTACGATTCCCGCACGGGACAAATATTTGTATGATCTACAAGTAGTTGTTCCGGGTCTGGCTGTTTGTGTATGTGAGTAAAAATGTTTGTAAGCGCACAAACGATACAGGAGAAATTCCTAGTGTGGGGCAAAGTTTTCATAAAAAAAAAAAAAAACAAAAACAAATATTTGTGGTGGTTTATCGAGATTTGGCTTGCGTGTTTACATAATTTAAATCTTTGTGTGCAATAACTTAAAAACCGTTTACTAAAAACTACCATCGAATATCTTAATGTCTTTTTTCACATAATCCTGACTATATTTTACTGATGATTCAGTCGACGCCAGATCAGCCCAACTCTCGCAGACAATTGGTTAAACTCCTTTTATTTTTGCGACCAGAAATCTAAGTTCGTTAGTAACAGGTTTATGCTGATTTCTAATAAACTGTGCTAGATAGACAGATCGTTTTATTTTTTACAGAAACCTCCATCAACTAGATTTATTTAAAATTTTTCACTTTGCGAACTTCGGAGATAAGGGCCCTGGTAAGGACATTTTTCGTAATAAGTCAAAATGATGAGGCATAAATGAAAAGGAAATATGATTCATATGTGCAAATTAAGCCATTTCATATAATCTCCAACACACAATCTGGTTACTGGTTACTTTAAAAATTTAAACTTCTCCTTTCAGCTTTTATTAAAATAACAATAAAGTCAGACGGACAGACATACGAAGTCACAACATAGGATTGCTTTTATACCATTTTGGTGCGGTACCTTAAGGGCCCGGCCCCACAACTACACCAAAACGACAACATGTGAACGAGAGCTAATTTGTATGAAAAACTATAGTTTATTCACACAGATCACATTTCACCGTCAAAATCAACGATACCGATCATATCAAGGCCGTATCGCAGCTAATGCAACCACCAGCGAGACCGCGCACTAGCGACCGGCAACATCGCAAACAAAACGATCTACCTGTCTGCAAATACTAGCCACAACGTTACCACATCGCAACTACTAGCGACAACGCAACCACAACTCAACTGCAAGAAGTAGCAGCGACACTATTCACACGTAACCACTGCTTGCCCACATTTTGTCGCTGCGATGTGGTGTGGTTTGGTACGTGTGAATGGACATTAAAAATATAGAATGGATTGTGCGGGGTATAACTATGGAAGAAAATTCTCGATTGATTCGATAGAAACTGCAAGTACATCGTAAAGAAAAAGTATTTGTTATTTAAACATGAATCAATAAAATATCTAAACTGTAAAGTCTGCTAGTAGAAAGAAAGAAAGAAAAGAAGAAAGAAAATACGTTTATTTGCGGTAAATATGACGCAAAGAAAAAGAGAAAAAAAAAAAAAAAAACACGAGAATAACAAATTGGGGGAAAATATGCGTCACATCCACGCAAAACGGCCATCGCTCAGCATAATGCTGCGACCCTATGCGAGACAGAGCCCCAGCGCTGGTTTTCAGCGACAGCCGGCGTTGACGTGATGACGTCAACTGGTGCAGCATATAGTGAAATAACAAAATCAGAAATAAAATAAAATAAAATAAATACAATACTTCCTAAATGATATAATATTTAAAATGGCAACATTTTGTTCCGTCAGCGACTCAAGCGCCGCAGATCTATGCAATCTGTGCGCGTAGCTGTCAAAGCTGTGTACTGGTTACGTAATAATTATATCATGGCGCATTATGTAACGAACTGAATGTGAATGTTATGTTATGTTATGTATGATGCAATGCGTAATAACACAGGATGTATTAGGTGATTGTGTAGCTATGGTTTTTGTAAACAGTGTTTGTGAAAGTAATAGAAGGTGCAGAAGACAAACTCGGTGACTTATAAGTAGGAGATCAATGGTAAGTGCAAAATAATTATTAGGTTGGGGAAAAAGTCTTTTCGCATTATAGTATGTATGAACTTGTAATAAAATCTCTTTGGCTATACTATGTGTATCTGGCTGGTTTTGGTATCATTGAAAGTTTAAATTTTAAAGAACATAATTCCAAATTCAAATTAGGAAAATGTGTGATTTTTATTTGTTTTTCGTACTGTCAAGATGAGTGAATCTAATGAAGAAATTCGATACATTTTAAAATTTTACTACAAAAAAGGTAAAAATGCAACGCAAGCCGCGAAAAAAATTTGCGATGTTTATGGACCTAGTGCAGTGTCTGTGAGAGTAGCACAAATTTGGTTTAAGCGTTTTCAATCCGGAAATTTTGATGTCAAAGATGCACGTCGCTCTGGTCGCCCTATTACGGATAAAATGGATGCCATTTTTGAAAAAGTGGAGCAAGATCGGCATATTAGTAGTTACGACGTAGCTGAAGAACTGGGAATTGACCACAAAACAGTTTTGGCGCATTTGAAAAAAACTGGGTACACAAAAAAGCTCGATATTTGGGTACCTCACGAGCTCACTGAAAGAAACCTAATGAACCGTGTACTCATTTGTGATTCTTTATTACGACGTAATGAAACCGAACCATTTTTGAAGAAGCTGATAACTGGTGATGAAAAGTGGATCACGTACGACAAGAACGTGCGAAAAAGGTCGTGGTCAAAGGCCGGTCAGGCTTCACAGACTGTGGCAAAACCCGGGTTAACTCGCAACAAGGTGATGCTGTGTGTGTGGTGGGATTGGAAGGGCATTATTCATTATGAGCTGTTACCACCAGGCAGGACCATCGATTCTGAACTCTACTGCGAACAACTGATGAGATTAAAGCAAGAAGTTGAGAGAAAGCGGCCGGAATTAATCAACAGAAGGGGTGTGGTTTTTCATCATGATAACGCTAGACCTCACACATCTTTAGCCACTCAGCAAAAATTAAGAGAGTTTGGCTGGGAGGTGTTAATGCATCCGCCGTATAGTCCTGACCTTGCACCTTCAGATTTCCACCTGTTTCGGTCTCTTCAGAATTCTTTAGGCAGTGTCAGGTTAACATCACGGGAGGACTGCCAAAACCACTTGTCGCGGTATTTTGATCAGAAGTCCCAAAATTTCTATAGCAATGGGATCATGTCCCTACCTACAAGATGGCAAAAAGTTATCGAACAAAATGGTACCTACATATTTTAGTTAAATGTAAACATACTATGTTAAAAAATTTTTTGAATTTTCTTAAAAAATGCGAAGAAACTTTTTCCCCAACCTATTATATTGATGATCAAAGAGATTTAAATTGAATTTTATTAGGTACTATTAAAATATTTTATTTATTATTATTAGAATTAATTTATAAGAAATTAGATAGGAGTTATACAAATTAATTTGTTATTGAGAAACTATATCGACTTGACAAGCCCTAGTATGCCAGTTGATAAAATTGGTTTAACCGATTTACAGAAACACGGCAGCGTACCTAAGCATAAAGGATGAATGCACTAGCGAAAAAGAGACCAATACAGCCCCCCAGACGGAAGAGGGAATTCCAAGCAGCCCATGCCCACCCCCAGGAGATCCCACGCCAAAGCCTGCATGCCACGACCCCTGAGGTACAGTGAACTAACTGAAAAGTACATGGTTAAGATTGAAGGGAAATTTGTTCATGTATTAGTAACTTTTTGTATTGGAATTTAAAGGATTGTACTTTTTCCAGGCGTCGCATTGGTGGTGGGAGATCATTCCAACAGTGTGTGGCTGCGAACTTGAAACACCCCCTGAATGCTGTAGTTCTGTGCATTGGCACCGACAGTGGACTAACCATGGAGCGAAGACTATATTTTAGATGGTTTTGTTTCCAAGTAAGCTTTTCATAGAGATAGCGTGGTTTATGGGTTGTAACAATACCAAACAACAAGTTGGCTAAATGAAGCTTCCTCCTGGCAGCCATCTTTAATAATTTTAGCTGGTTAATATATGGAGTTACATGACTTCTTCTTGGAATGTTAACACAAAAACGAACACAGGCATTCTGGATACGTTGTATTACACGCTCCGTTCTTGAAAGCAGGCATGGTCCATAAACTGTGTCACAGTAATTTAACTTGGATAGGATGAGACTGTCGACAAGTTGTTTTCGTACTGGTATACTTAGGTATTTCCGTATTCCATATAAAACCTTAAGCCTATAAAAACAATTTCGGAGAACATTTGTCACATGGGCTTCAAAGCGCAGCTCTGGATCCAAAATTAGCCCTAGATTGCATGCCTGCTCCACTCTCTCAATTTTTTCTCCCTTGATAACTATCTCAGGTTTGGCAGACAGTATTGCACTAACTTGTTTCTTTGAACCCAGCACCATAAATTTAGATTTGAGGGGGTTCAGAACCAGAGAGTTCTCTTCCGACCATAAAACCACTCTATGCAAGTCCTCATTTATTTTCTGCACTGCCAAAGATGTTTCATCCCCCTTGAAGGAAATGTACAACTGAATATCGTCAGCATACATGTGATATTTGCAGTTACCAAAGGATTTTATGATATCCGCACTGTACAAAATGTACAACAAAGGCCCCAGAATCGATCCCTGGGGGACACCCCTTGACACCTGGAGGGGGGGGGATGACACCATAGATAGTACGAGTAGTAGTAGTATGCTTTTTAAACGCAACATTAAATAAATGGGCTCGTGTTATAAGTACTCTTAAGAATATAAAAATAGTATAAAAAAAAAACAATTAGATTAAGAAATCATTACTTGATAAAGATTCATAAGAAAAAATATATATGAACGTACGAGTAACTTTGTAACATTAACAGAAATAGAATACTGTACAAAAATGCTTATATTTGGCGATTCATCTTGAACTTACGGTCATCTTTTTCGTTGAAGCTTCTAATTGTTTTCTGATAGCACCTAAACTACCTAAACATAACTTAAGAAGCTCATCAATCTCTCCATATTCTTTACAAGCTACTGGCATTAAGTTGCCTTCAATCACGACTTTGATCAAACCCCTTGGAGTTCTGTTAAGAGATTTCTGCGTTGATAAAACTTCATGCAATTTCTTGACACTAGCATAGGTAAGGTTGTTGTAGGCAACATTCAAACAGCACAAGGTATTATTACCGAAACAATATACTACACCATCTTTTGATTTTGTGTTTTTTGGAGAAAAAGGCTCAATAAACAATCCCATCCTACTTGCGGCCAAATATTCAGCTTTTTCTTGTATCATTTGGGCCTCATCCCTATTTATAAGCAGCTTATGCGAAGGGAATTTTTGAAGAGATTGTTTTTCCAGTTTACCCTTCTTTGACGGTTTCTTTTTGTTTTGGTTTTTATCGAATGTTTCAGTTTGGAGCTCTATAATTAGTGTGTTAATTAAATCAGTTCTCTTTCTTAGGTAAGCCACGTATTTGGCTCTACTTTCTAATAATTCTTGAGTCTGCAAAGGAAATTCATGTAATGTGTCGAGAATGCTCATACCTCCTTCGTCTGTAATCATATTGCCCGCTAAGTTCAAGTAACTGAGTTGTCTGTTTGTTCGCAACATATCTGCTAAGTACTTCGCACCAACATCTGTAATTCTGTTACTTGATAAGTTTAAAGCAGACAGTACTTTCGACGCGGGACATGGGTCTTTTAATTGATCCGCGATCGTTTTTACAACGGCATCATTTATCGTACATTTCGCCAAAGAGAGATGTCTTAACTTACTATCCGTTAACAATATGTGATAGTTACCTTGGCTGAGAAATGTACTATCAAGACATAATTCCGTTATAAAAGAATTGGGTAAAAACTTGGATATTTCATATAAAGAATCCATGCGCAAGCCGCTGTTGATGGTAATTGAAGTCAAACATTTTTGGTACGGTAGAGTGAGTGCGATTACTTGCATGAACTTCCTTGGTATAACCTTGTTCTGGAGAAGCTTCAGCTGTACTAACTTTTCAGTACTGTTGTAATATGTTTCCACCATGATTTTATTTTCGTTGCTTACCACAGCATTGTCGAGTACTGAACTATGTATTTCATCTTCTAAACCAGTTACTGCCGACGGATGCTTTTTTGGTTTAGTGTTTGATTTCTTCTTCAAAGTTGCACTACTCACGTACGACTCTGCACAATTTTAAAATGTAGTAATTATTGTTACTTTGCCCACACTGTTTATTTGTTTTAATTTTATCCTACCTACTTCATTCAGGATAACATTTGACAAATAACGACGAAATAACTATAGATATCGTTATATTCATAATATATGGGCGTACAAAGGAGTACCGTTAAGATCGTGCAGGTGGCGTTCTGTAGTTTCTGCCTACGCCCTTGGGAAGAAGGACAGAGACATGTATAGAGGTGTACTCACTCAAGCGACAAGTAAGCTTGCAAGCATTCGCACTAATTCACGCGCTAATGTGCGGATGGCCTTCTCGCTCTAGCGAAGGACATCTTTAAGTGACAGAAAGAGATAAAAAGAAGAAAAATGCTGGTTTGCGCGATTCCTTCCTTCATACGCGTCAGTAAAACAACGTTATTCGTCTTATGTTATTCGATTTATTGAAGAACTCAGTCAACTTACTCAGAACGGATCTTGTAACGAAGACATCAGCATCGATAGAGTATTGTCTGCAAGCCCATGGTAGAAATGTATCAAAGTCGGTTGGCTTTGGTTGAGAAAGTTTGATAGTCGAAGACGTAGGTTCGTCGGTAAAACTGACACTGTCCATGTTAGAAATAGTAACAAAATAAAGAATTATCAAACAATGCAAATAAAATCTAAAAGATGAAAAAAAACAATTTTATTGTAAATCGATATAAGAAATAATGGTACTATAAACTGACAGAACTATGTCATAAAGAAGAAATTTTTCTTTTTCTTTTATGAATGTGTGATTTTTTATGGTTTCTTGATCAGATAAAATGGAGTGAGCATGATTAAAAAAGTTTTAAGTAAGAAGGTTGCATGTCAGCATGAATTATCATATCCAATACGTATGCGTATTTGCGCAAGAAAATATGTTGACCCAAAATTCAGCTACGCGAACTCTGCTCACTGAAGCAGTCATAACCTCATCAAGTGTACAGGTGACTAGGCCATGCAGCGCGAGGATGTTAGGAGGGCCAGTGTCTGCGGGGAGACGCCTTATGGGTACATATGCACTTGAGACCAGTGGGTCTACTCCGTAAGTCAGTCTACGAAAATGGGCCCGTCCGAAAGTCAAAACAACTGTTAAAATCAATCTTTTAGGACGGGAAGAAACACTTTGGGAATAAGGACAGCTGTCAAATCGTGTTGACATTCATTCTTAGTTCAGGCCCAGAACAAATTTTATGTCCGTAAGTGATACGGAGTAAGAAACGCCCATAACTTCAGCTGGAACTACGGACTTCGGAGTAGACCCCTGAGCCATCCCCATCGTCCATCCGTGAGCCACCCATCTGTGGAGATTGTCTTTGCCCCGGCTGACTCGGACTCGAAATCTATTTTAAGATTACCAAGTCAAATATGGTAACGCGTGGTCAGGTAGAAGAAGGCTCTCATATAGGTCATAAAGTTGCCAGAGGTCAAGGATCACATCTAGCTGTGGAGGCGTTGTTATTCGCTGGCTCTTAAGGTTTTTTACCCTTTGGGACACAGAAACGAAGTTGTTTTTTTTTCAGCTGTAAAATACAAAAAGCCTTTTGGAAAATCGAGTTTTATGAAAAAACCACTGGTAAAATTAATTACAAGTAAAGTTTATTGAACTCTTCGATAATTGAGCTTTGTCCGTGCTGACTTGGTTTTGGAGATTTTACACTTCTTTTATTATTTATTTACGCCCAAAGATGCGTTAATACTAACAAGAAAAAGGAATCTTTTTTGGCTCCTAACTTTTTAATGGCTTTTTATTTTACTATTCTGTTTCCATACAGACAAAATTAATAACGAGACAAAAGGATATCATGTTTAATTTGGATGTACAATTTCAAACAATGGAGTAATACTCCCGGTACGGAATAAATATCGTAACCTATAAACCTTAAGAGTGGAATTACAAATCGTTAAGATCTGATTAACAGCGCGTTGGTATCATCTCGCGCCGTACGGTAGCGCAGTCTCACTTTTGCTTGTTTTTAACAATTTAAACATATTTATTTACTTTGACAAAATTATATACACGGTGATATTTGAATCACAGTTTTGCTAGAACAAACGTTGTTTAAACCATGGTCTACTACCATTCTATAGAACCCAAAAAACAAAAACGTCAGAGGGTTTTGAAAGAACACGCAAATACAAAGTAAAAAAAGTCGGGATTATCGTTAGGTACTCCCTCCAACACAGACACTGCGGCGGCGGCGGCACTCGCATCTCAAAGTAGTTCCGGCGCGGCGTATGGCTCACGCACGGGACACAGCATTGTGTATAGGGAAATGTACCTCGATAAACAAATTTTGTAGGTAAGCACTTTTTTTGTACATTTTTGTACGTCTTACTAGAAAATATCAAAGTTAAAAGTTAACTTCGGTAGGTATTTTATCACTGATAAGTGGCTACTTTGAAACAGATTTTCATGGTTGGTATAGCTTTGGCTATGGTAAACTTTGGAAGGTATTTTCTGGCTATGCACGATTGCACGACGCGACGCACCGTACCGACATCGCGGTGAGGTGGCTGACCTCTAATCATTTCATTCTAGGTGCGTACTTACGGTAGGTACTATCAAATATAGTTTTAATTATTTCCTGTAGGTACTAAGTACGGGTATCTATTGTATCTAACGTGAGATAATTAAGTATTATTTATTTAGAGGATATTACAGGAACAAGACAAAAACAAAACTTATATTACAAAACCGGGTTAGCTCCGTCTGCACCAAGACAACATTGACTCCAATTTTCCACATTCGAATAGTTAGGACTCATTTTCAAAAAAAATGCGCGATGCTTGCCTGTGACGTAATTACTTACATCGGATGCACATGCGTCGCCTGCTCGAGAGATTTCAATAGACTGGCTACCGCCCGGGCGGCGAGGGCAGCCCGCGGCAGTCACCAAAAGAAATGAGTGGAACGATACCGCGCGGGTTTGCATGTCATTGGCTAATGATTTATTTGCATTTCAGCCCGCATTGGCCGGACATTCTTGTAGACTACAAGAATGTCCGGCCAATACGTAGACTCAGGTTATTTTTTTTAAATTTATTTTTTATTTTTTATTAAGGGATAATAAACAACTACAACATATATAATACATAAGGTTAACAACATTTTCGATAGTAATGTTGCAGTCCACTGCATTATCCGCAGATAAGACATATTAAAGGATCAGAGGTTGCCACTAGACGAGCATTACCAAAATTATCACATATTTTGAAACAAATAAATAAGTTAAGTACTATAAGGCTAGCTATAGCTACAAAACCAAATCAGATCAAAAACAATTTCATTCTTTTAAATTATGCAATAAATAAATAAAATATTAAGATTACAATTAAGATAAAATTTTTATAACATTAGATTTAAATTTATTTTTCGTACTTGCAAATATATCAATATCAATGAAATTTGAATTATAGGATTCCAACGTTCTATGAATAGGGCAGCGTAAGCCAGAGTTCGTACGACAAGAATTTAGCGCGAACAGAGTATGTGCACGAACCTGACGTACATGAACCGTACGGGGGACAGAATAACACAGCTTACTCGTCAAATCAATGGAATCAAAATGATTGTGGACTATATCATGAAGCACGCTTGCCTCCAGGTATTTGCGCCAGTTCTCCAAGCTGATAAGCTTGTACTTATCAAGAAGTTGGGAGTATGACACATAAGTCTTAGTCCCATGACATCTGTAGTACATAGCACGGAGGTACTTGCGCTGGACCCTTTCTATTTCAGCCAGGTACTTTTGGTAGAAGGGGTTCCAAATAGGGACCGCGTACTCTAACTGAGAGCGAATGAGCGTCTTATACAGACAGAGATAGGTTGAGGTACGCTTAAATTCTGTTGATGATCTCATCACAAATCCATACATTTTAAAATCACTATTGACTATGGCTTCGATATGCTGGTTCAAGGACAGTTTACTATCAAAGAGAACACCTAGATCCTTCACTACGGATATATTATTTAAGGGGATACAGTTAAGGCTGTAATTGAAATTACAGATGGAATTATTCTTAGTAAAGTGTATATAGTTACACTTGGGGATACTTAGATGCAGCTTATTGTCGATACAATAGACAGTTAGCCTGTCTAGGTCCTCCTGAAATGACTGGCAGTCGTCCATAGTACGTATCACTTGAAACGCTTTCAGGTCATCAGCGTACATCAAGAATTTGGACTTTCTAAAACATTTCTTAATATCATTGATATAAACAATGAATAATAGCAGTCCCAGAATGGAGCCCTGTGGAACTCCGGAAGTAATATTGACAGAGACAGACTGATGACCATTAACCACAACCCTTTGTGACCGGTTCTCAAGGTATGACACAAACCAACGCAACAAATTTCCACGAATTCCATTGTAGGCAATTTTACTCAGGAGAATTTCATGATCGACCTTGTCAAATAATTGAATCGGTTCAGTTTTTGAGGAGGAAAAAGGGGAATACGAAACGTCGATTTCGTCAATTTTTTGTGATATAATTGGTCTGAACTATAGCTATCCCTATCGCACTCTACGTGGGCAGACTTGAGGTAAGAAGACGGTAATAGTTTCTTCAAATACCTATTTTTCAAATTCCTCGCAGCCCCTGTTCCCTCTTAAGTGCGGTATTGTCACAAGGTATAGTAGGTTCCGATAAACCGATAGCTTACGCATCCCGTACACTATCAGTTACAGTCACCGAATCTCGGTATTCTACAATAAAGAAAGAGTTACTATATAGCAATAGTATGGGCAATCAAGTATTTTCGTCCTAGTCTTTTTGGTAAAAAAGTTCGTTATTTACACTGACCACAGGCCTCTTACTTAGTTAATGTCACTGAAAGATCATAAATCTTAAATTAATTATATGGGGTTTAAAGCTTGCAGAATACGACTTTAAAGTAGTTTACAAAAAGGGTCGTTAGAATACTAATGTAGATGCCTTATCTCGTGTTAAAGTATTTCACTGTAGTAGGGATTCATAAGCATTGAATTTAGATGATGATGTTAAAATAATTAATAGAATATTTGAGAACACGCGTAGAGTAGCTGAAAATGAAACGGAAGCAGCTGTGCCCCAAGATAATGACAATATTCAATCACTAAGCCCTAGCGTTCCCCAATCTCATATAGGAACAGAATTAGATAGTATGAGCATAGTGTTAGCCGAGCCTGAATTAGTCTCTTCACGGCATACACGACCAGACAATGAAAATAAGGGCATACCTATAGTATCAGATGCTATAGATAGGCAGCTTAAATAATTTTACGTTAGGTCAACAGCCGGCTCAACGTATTGAGTAGATAACAGACCCACTAACTCAAAAGCTGTCATTAAAGATGTTTTTATTCCAGTGAATAATAAAGAATCAGAGATAGTTAGATTTTTAAAGGACCACACAATTGCCGACCGAGTGTTTCATTGTTATTTCCATAATGAAAAACTGTACCATGCCTTCTCCAGAGGTACTACTGCATTTAACGAGCGTGGCTCAAAGTTAATTAAATGCATTTCGCGGGTGACCCTAGTAGAGAACAAAACTGAAAAAAAGAGTTAATTAAGAAATATCACGAAAGAAAGGCAGTATATCGCGGTATTCAAGAGACGTATAAACAGTTAGGTACATAGAAATGATCACTGGCCTAACATGTTACTTATCATTCAGAGATTTGTTAATCAGTGTGAGATTTGTTTGCAGTCCAAATATGAGCGCAACCCTATAAGACCACCTCTAGCTATTACTAATACACCGCGCAAGCCAATGAAACACATATTTATGGACCTTTATTCAACAGGCGGAGTAACATTCGTCACAATCATTGATAATTTCTCTAAATACGCTCAGGCAGTTCCTTTAAACGCAAGTAGTAGTGTGCATGTAGCGGAAGCATTGCTAGACGTCTTCTCGGTGTTAGGTTTACCAAATAAAATAACCACGGACTCAGATACAAAGTTTGATAATGACGTCATAAAAGATATCTGTGCCTTACATAATAATCATATACATTTTCTAGATATATACGTATAGATAGATTTTAGTTTATAGATTATCTTAGATAAGTTAATGTTGTTAGAAGATGGCATGACGTTCGCGCAACTGGGCACCATGCATCCTAGTATTATAAGTCCTCAAAACCTAATAGAGGAATTAATCAACTTAGGTAACACCTGTTCGTTTAGACCAGTAGCTATTATTAATCTTAGTAATATTCATAGGATAAAATCATTTAGAGTTAAGGCCTATTAGTACAGTACACTCAATAAACTTTATGCTAGAAATCCCATCAGTAGCCCCACAAACCTATGACCTAATATTCATCTCTACTCCATTCCCAACAAAAATAACCTTAATATTATCCCTAAATCCAAATACCTTGCATTTGGGAGCGATAAGTACGCCTGCCTAGAAGAAGACTGTCAACCCCTGACCGATGACATCCAGCTTTGCAAGACCCTGGAAACTAGAAGAATTGAAGACACCGAAGACTGCATCCCATCCCTCATTCAGCATCTTCAAGCAAACTGTATATGTGCTAAGATGCATTATAGCTTAAGAAGAGGAAAAATTCAAAAGATTGGAGATAACAATTGGCTACTCGTCCTGAACGAAGATGAAATTGTCAAAACACAGAGCAAAACTAAGAGACTACAAAAAGTTAACCGGGATTTATTTCTCACATTAACAGAAGATTGTCAAATTAACGTCATGAGCACATACAGACACAATCGTCATTAATGATGTCATACCTTTACCAGAACAACATCAAGTATTCATAACTGTTCAATATGTATTACGACTAGAAGACATCTCACTAGACAGCATCCATGAACTTATCAACAAAGCAAGCGACCTATCCTTACCAGATAACAACAATTGGCTAATGATGATGGCCACACCAAGTTTGACTACGGTACTCCTCTACATCATATTAATAGCAGCAGCATCCTGAAAGTTGTACCAATGGAAGATCACTAAGATATCAGAGGACATCAAAGGCAGCAAGGCAACCAAAGGCAGCGTGGACGCAGCCAGAAGCAACAATTGCTTCTGGCGCTATTGCTATCTTATGGAGGGAGAAGTTAGCTCATCGTAACAACCGTTTACGCTGAGTACGCAGCCGCCAACCTGCGTATTAAAGTGCAACCTAGCAATAAGATCAATTACATGTTACTCCATATCATTGTTAGTGAAGTTAGTTTTTAGATCAGCCTTCAGCTTAATACAGTGTTTTCCGTAATTATAAAGTTTTTTTAAACTAAATTCCGGATTGCCGAAACAACTCGGGTCATTCTTATTTTTATTTTTTCATTGTTCGTCAAATCATTGAGTTCCTTAAGTTCTGAATTGAGCTGCACGATTACTGACAAATTGCACGCATTTGTGGCTTTTTATTTCTGGCTGCACAGGTCCACTCGATCTCGGTGGTTCTTACCAAGATTATTTCTTGACTTAAAAGAGACTGTGACCTTTGAGTTTGTTTCGGCTTTTCTTCTCAGAGTAGTCACATAGGAAACACCATAAATATATTACGCTAGTTTTAATCATACATCTATGGGTAACATTGACCTCATCTAGTTTAAAAAAAAGTATTATTGACGTGTAAAAGTATCATTTATCATTGATAAGTACGTACTAATCTCTTACCTCTTTTATGCTGTTTTTATTCTTGTTAACATTGTTATTTGAATAAATAAATGTAATTATTTATTTATTTATTTATTTAACCATTTATGTACACACATTTATATAAACAGTAACAATTTTAAAGTTAAAATTAAAAGCAGTTACCGCTATTTCACACACAATCACAATAATCTTGTATAAATAAATACATGGTTTCGACAACTGCTTCAGTAACAACAAGATATGAAAGGAAAGGACTTGTCTAAAAGCTACTTTTCATGTTTTACTTAAAACACTTTAAATATAGGTATAAATGTCGTAATGAAATAATTAGATTTTTTGCGAAAACCCTAGGGATATTGCGAAAACATGGATAATTAGACAATGGTGAAAAAATTTCTACGAGCAGCTTGAAAGTAGTGCTCGCCGGCCGCTGCCGGCACTCGCTCGCTACGCTCTCGCCTCGGTGAATATCATACAATATGCCGCGCGCGGTTGGTCAAACCTAACCTATTTCACCCAGTGCAATATGACGAATCATACAATCTGCCTGCGACTAGATAATTAGAAAATAATGAAACATTTCTGTGGCAGATTGCCACATTAAAATGTCAATATTAATGTGGCCCATGCAAAAGTACAGCTTTCTAGTACTAATACTTTCTGAGCAAAGCCGCGGATAGATAGACAGACGGACATGGCGAAACTATTTATTTATATTTATGTATACTTTATTGTACACCAAATACATATAAAAATAAATCGAACTGATCTGTCAGCTACCGAATGAAACCACCTTTGGATGCTAGTTTATTACTGTACTCGCGACACAACATAATAGAAATGGTGCAGGCACGCACACATACATACACATACACCTCACTCCTTCAACACTATTTTCAAAAGTACCTAACGAACTTAATTAAGTAGGTACTACAAAATATACAATGGGCGGCCTTATCACTTTGCGCGATCTATTTTAGGCAACCTTGGAACAACCACTATATCGGTTCCTTGGTGACTACATAACCCTAAAAATCAGAAAAATGATGAGTAAACATTTTTAGGCCAGCTAGAAAAATTAACTAATAGGTTTTAATAAATAGTGAGCAATTTACTGTATTTTGAGGAGCTATTCTGCTCATTATGCCTAAGATCCTCATCAGATTTTTTTGAGACCAACTTTAAGTTACTACCTTTCAAATAAAAAAAAGAAACATCGGAATCGGATCTCATAAGGCGGAGATATCCAGCCCCCTTTTCGCCCCATTTTGGAGGAAGTACCCCTCCCCTTCAATCAAAAGTCCAAAAATAAAATTATAATAAAACGTAAAGCCTGTATACCAAACTGACACACGAAAGCTAATTTTACCAGATATGATGCAGAGACGCTTCGCTCGCTCGGTGAATTAATAATATGATAGAAAAGGACGGATTGATTAGATGGATATGGCCTGTACATCTCACACTTGTCATGAGATTTGCAAATGACAGTCTCACTGACTGAATCGCTACATGATTTACAACAGATGCTGTAGGGTGGGTGTAGGGGGTTAGTTGTTTCTTCTGTACGCATTAGTCTCCGGATGAACTTGGACAAAATCCAGATTATGTTCAACGAACGTGTCACCCCGGGACCGATTGTTGTCAATGGTGGTGATCTCGAGGTTGTTCGGGTATACGTTTACCTCGAGAAAACTCTGCAGTTAACCATAAGGCTTCCTGTACATGCCGCCGAAGTCGCACGAGCGCCGCGTAGATTTTACACTCATTCTGAGATATTCTGATTTTTTTTTCATCTTGCGGCAGGTGCGGCGTATGAGTGATATTAATTTATATACACATCATTGCGGTCCGGTGCCGCCGCCAGTGTGACTTCGTCATCACGTACAGGAAGCATAAGAGTTTATTGTACACCATTTCGGTGCAACATCCTAAAAAGATAATATCTGACGGGTTGAAATGTTTTGAAAGAAAAATGATAATTTGATTGGATATCGTTACGCTTGACAGAAGTGAATGCTAAAAAAAAAACGTATTATGCCGACCCTAAGTCTGAAATGACGCGCTCCATTACCGCATTTTACGTACACGGCGTGTACGGAAAATGTGGTAGAGAATGAAAAAGAAAAACGTGTTACACCGACCCGAAGTATAGCTTGTCCATTCTGAAATGACGCGCCCCACTACCACTTTTTTCGTTGGACAATCTATACCGTAGTACAAGTGCTGGAAGATGATGATGCATCGTTGGAAATAATTAAAGACAAAGTTCATTTTCTATTTTTATTTAAACTAAAGTTACTACAATAGTATCTCAAATTAAACGCAATATTAAAATAAATGGACTGTCTAACAAAGTGTTAAGTAGGTCTTAAAAATATTAAAAAAAACAATTAGATCTAGAAATCATAACTTGATAAAGAGACATAAAAATAATATGTATAAGAATGCAACTTTGTAACATTAATAGAAATAGCATACTGAAAGAAATGCTTTTAATCAGTGTTTGATTTTGAACCTAGTTCTTCCTTCTCGTTGCAGCTTCTGATTGCTTTTTGATAGCACTTGAACTACCTGAACATAACTTAAGAAGCTGATCAATCTTTCCATATTCTTCACAAGCTACCGGCATTAAGTTGCCTTCAATCACTACTTTGATCAAACCCCTAGGAGTTCTGTAAAGAGATTTCTGCGTTGATAAAACTTTATGCAATTTCTTGACACTAACATAGGTAAGATTGTTGTAAGCAATATTCAAATAGCACAAGGTATTATTACCGAAACAGTACACTACACCATCTTGTGATTTAGTGTTATTTGGAGAGAAAGGCTCAATAAACAATCCCATCCTTTTTTCAGCCAAAACTGCAGCTTTATCATGTATGACTTGGGCATCACCTCCTGTTTCTATAAACGGCTTCTCTAAAGAAATATATTGCTGAGACTGAGTTTCCAGTTTACCCTTCTTAGACATCTTCTTTTTAGAGCTTTTATCAAATTTAACAGTTTGGAGCTCTATAATCAGTGTGTTTATTAAATCATTTTTCTTTTTTAAGTAAGCCACGTATCTGGCTCTACTTTCTAATAATTCTTGCGTCTGCAAAGGAAATTCATGTAATGTGTCAAGAATGCTCATACCTCCTTCGTCTGTAATCATATTGCCCGCTAAGTTCAAGTAACTGAGTTGTCTGTTTGTTCGCAACATGTCTGCTAAATACTTCGCACCAACATCTGTAATTCTGTTACTTGATAAGTTTAAAGCAGACAGTACTTTCGACGCGGGACATGGGTCTTTTAATTGATCCGCGATCGTTTTTACAACGGCATCATTTATCGTACATTTCGCCAAAGAGAGATGTTTTAATTTACCATCCGTTAACAATATGTGATAGTTAGCTTGGCTGAGAAATGTACTATCAAGACATAATTCTGTAATATGTGAATTTGGCAAAAACTTGGATATTTCATATAAAGACTCCATGTTCAAGCCGCTGTTGATGACAATTGAAGTCAAATATGGTTGGAACGGAATAGTGAGTGCGATTGTTTGCATGACTTTCCTTGGTATAGCATTGTTCTTGAGAAACTTCAGCTGGACTAAGTTTTCATTGATGTCGTAAACTGTTTCCATCATGACTATATTTTTGGTGTTGAGAGGTTCGTCGAGTACTGAAGTCATGTCATCATCTGAACCATTAGGTCGCAGCGCTAAGAGCGGTTGCTTTTTCGGTTTAAGGCTCATTTTTCTATTCTTAGCTGTAGCGCTCATGTACGACTCTGTTGAATTTTCCAATTAATTATTTAAATGCCCACGCTTCTTTGTTTTTATCAAATACTTTCAATCACATTATACAGGGTGGATTTTCGAGACGAGGCAGAGGACCATAAACAGGATAATGGGACCAAACATTCATATCCACTGCCTCCTGAATTGGTGTTCCAGATTAGAACGCATATGTCGGATGTTGTGGGGCGAAGAGCCATCTTGTTACTAATTTCCTACGAAATGTAAGTATGGGAGAAGTTTTATTTTTTTGCTCAAACCTCAGTAAGTCTGATAGTTTTTTTAAGTTTATTAGAAACAGGATCGATTACCATAAAAAAAGTATTTGTGAAAAATTGTATTTTTATTGCTCTGTGCGTTTTCCGAAATCTGTGACTGCACATCATAATATCTCACAAAGTTAAGGACTCTTACTGATGCAAAAACGGCTATTGGTACCGCCCCGTCTCAAAAATCTACCCTGTTTGACGACGATCTACAAAGCAGAAAACTGAGTTATTTTTTTCAAAATAGATGTAAGGGATCCATTGCTGTGTATTTATCGTAAAATAACCAAGCTTAAAAGCTACGGGTTCCTAGAAGAGCGGTGAACGCCACATGATGGCCGCAGTGACGGCTGTCATGAAAATGATGGCAACGGGGTTTGATTTTGCGGAGTCATAAAACGCTCTCTAAGAAAACACACCAACATCATTTCATAAATAACGTTTCAGTGACGTCACTCGCCGGTAAATTGCAGACGCTATGTGGCGGCCGTCGGCTTCTAAGAAACCGTAGGTTTATGAAGAAATTACACGCGCGGATCATTCGCACGGCAACAAGCTTTCAATGTGAATGAGTGAGGATGCTTGCGAGTGAACCTCAATAAGCATTGAGGTTCACTCTCAAGCATCTGCATCATGCTCGACCTTATGACGTCTAAGGGCGGATTTCAGCAATGAAACAGAACGCGATCAGCACATCTAAACCACGATAAACAGCTGTCATCATTGCCGTGGAATATTGACACTGACAGCTCTTGAACGCAGTTTAAATGTGCTAATTCATTGGTGAAATTGGCACTAACGAATAACGTTAACCGTCTAAAGTTTTTCGGTTTGTTGAAGACGATGGTCCACTTACTCTGAGCGGCTCTAGTAACGACGACATCAGTATCAATGGAGAATACTCTGCAAGCCCATGGTAGGAAATGATCAAAGTCGGATGGTTTTGGTTGGTTAATTTTGTCAGGATCCTCAATGCTGGTTGGAGTGTCTACCTGAATATCCATTTAGAAATTGTTATAGAATAAATAATTGTCGAAAAATACAATTCAAATGATCGAAAAGTGAATACATAAAGTCGTTAATAAATGACAATAATGTCAAACAGAAGAACGTTTTTTTTTTTCAGTGTGATTAATTATTTATTGGTTTTCTGAATAACAAAAAAATCGTGTGAACATGATTTAAAAAGTTTTGTACTTATGTAGGTTGCATGTCAGCATGAATTATCATTTCCAATGTATCAAAAGATTTACTGCTAACGACCAAGAGCCAAACGAAAAGTCCGGTGTCACAACCGAACCTAGTATAAGGGACTAGTTATAACAAGCGCCCGAGGCCCTCGCTACGCTGCGTTTAGGGCGCGCGCGGTGCGCGAACCGGGCGCGCGGATGCCGCTCGTCAAACGCAACAAGATTTCCACATTTTATTGTAACTTTGAACCCTCTACATGCTCAGTATAACTTTTTTTCTTTTAAGTTTATTACTGATGCAGAAAAAACGACAAGGAAACATTTTAAAAAAGGAACTTGCGTCCACGCGTCGAGGGCGCGCTAAGGCCCGCCCGGGAGCAGCGCACGTTCGACGGGCGTATGACGCGCGCTTTTTGACAACAGCTCTTATCAAAGACATTTAAGAGGGAACAGGGTCTACGAAGAATTTGAAAAATTGGTATTTGAAGAAACTATTGCCGTCGTCTTACATCAAGTCTGCCCCCGTAGAGTACGATAGGGAATCGTACTCTACGGGGGCAGACTTGATGTGACTACGTGACCAGCTGCAGCTCAGACCGATTATAGCACAAAAAAATTGACGAGATCGACGTTTCGTATTCCTCTTTCTTCTCCTCGAAAATGTAGCCGTTTCAATTATTGTTTATATTACAATTTTAAGAAAGAGTATGTCGTTCCTATCATTTTCTTTTATATTAAAAACTTTTCGAATTTATCTGGTAGTCCGCTAATCACGGTGGAAAAAACGGGGCATTTTTGTAATTTTTGGAGGGTCATATTTTCTTTACCAATAAGTTGCAGAAAAAAGGAAATAACAGAAACGTGTCTACAGCAGACTTTAGAGTTTAGTATACAGCAGCAGATTTTATGAAACAAAAAAATTATTGCTCTAGAAGCATTATTCAGAAAGAAAAAAGGGGAATAAATTTGCATGGAGAATCGCAGGCCCTGTTCTCTCTTAAGATACAAATTTAATGTCTTTGGTGTCTGTTCACTACATGCTGTGGCTGTGCACAAGTTTTGAGCAGTAACCTAACACAAAGTACTAGGCTTGCATGAATTCAAGATAGTATTTCATTGTAGTTTTGGGGGTCCTTCCCCGTAGTCAAACTATTTTGTCCAACTGATTTGACCACAAGGAACAATTTTCTCCATGGTCAAACTTTATTGATATGGCAACTTTTTAGCACGCTGTATGTATGCAGTCAGTCAAAGATAAAATTAATGTCAAATGTCAAGCGCCGCATCGTTCACAATTATTTTCCTTTGTATTTCAAATTATTCATATATTTTCATTCAGTTATAGTCATTCATTATTCATAATAATTATTCAAAAATGGATATGAAATATGTGAAACGTAAACGTGGTATAGTTTTACTTCACGATGGATGGCAGTATTACAGATGGCGTACCTACAAAAATGGGAACGTTTTCTGGGCATGCAGTCATCTGAGAAAAGATAAGTGTCGAGGGGCTATCACTGTGAAGGTATTGTACTAAATTATTAGCGCCATTTTCTCATGAACCTACTATAAGGCTCGGCGCAAAAGAGCCACCTCTTACTGCCGCTGCTGCAAATGTGGCGGTGGCGCGCGACAGCCACTGGTGTTCGGAAGCCTAGTTTGAGGGAGGATTTTTTCCTAGGTGTTCTATTGATAGAAGTAGAACAAACAATAGAACAGATGGTAACGACTCAGGAGAGGGAGGGAGGGGCGCGATAGTGGAGGCGAGTTTCGGACACTGCTGTAGCGTGTGGCAGCCATCGGCCACAAGTGTGCGGCGAATCTACAAACAAAATCGTGTGACCTGCTTGTCGCTGGCCATCGGTGGCTGTGTAAGGTGGCTCATTTGCGCCGAGCCTAAAAGTTTTTTTTTTTCTAAAAGTGACCTTTTTTTTATTTGTATTATTTTTTCTTTTATTTAGAATGGACAACATAGTAAAAAGGACTGAACACATCTGTATTGCTGATTATAGGAAAAATGAGATTGATATTGTGGTTGATAAGTTAAGACAAGAAGTGGTTAACAATGATGTCCCTATCCCAACGGCGTATAAAGAAAAGAAGAAGTTTACCAAAGATTATGTCACATTACCATCCTTTGGCAGTGTAAAATCGGTTTTATATAATAATCGAAAAAAAAAAACATGCTTCATTGATTCTAAAGAGGCAACAGTTCCCGATAATTTTCATTCATTTCTCTTGGCTGATTATGTTACCGAAACACGAATTATGATTTTTTGCTCAGAAAATAATAAGACAAGAATGGTTCAGTTGAAAGAATTTTTTGGAGATGGTACTTTCTACAGTTGCCCAAATGGATTCACACAATTGTACAGCATCCATGCGGCTTTAGATACATCATCAATCACAACGCACGTGATTCCAGTTGCTTATGCACTAATGACAGATAAAACGGAAGAATCATATGAAATCTTATTCTCTATGTTACATTAAACGGTCCTTACTTATTGAAAGATTTGATCTTGTAGCTTGGAGACACAAATTTTTACGAACTATTTCTTCCAAACGTGCAGAAGGGAAACCAATAATTTATTTAGATGAGACATATGTTCACCAAAATTATAGACCCAAGAAGTTATGGCAGGGGCCTTCAACAAGTGGTGTTATAGACAAGATATCAGCAGGCAAAAGGTACATAATTGTTCACGCTGGTTCAGAAAGAGGCTTCGTGCCAAATGCACTTTTATTGTTTAGCACTAAATCAAAAATGGCAGACTATCACCATGACATGAATTCACAAAATTTTAACAAATGGTTAGTGGAAAAACTTATACCCAATTTGTACGAGCCAAGTGTCATTGTCATGGATAATGCAAGTTATCACACAGTGCAAGTGAATAAACCACCTACAACACAGACTGTGAAAAACAAAATTCAACAGTGGCTTAGAGAAAATAACATAGATTTTGAAAGTCATTATACGAAAGCTGAATTGCTCTGTCTGGTTCAGAAACATAAACCAGGTCCAATTTATGAAGCTGATCAATTATTAGAACAGCATGGTCATGAAGTACTGCGTTTACCTCCTTACCACTGCGACTTAAATGCCATAGAGCTAACTTGGAGCCTGGTAAAACGTAAAATCGCAAGTAAAAATATAAATTTACCATCTATTGAAGTGGAAAGAATTATAAGGGAATCCTTTGAGTGTGTAACCCCAGAAGAATGGAAAAAAAATACTGATCATGTTATTCATATAGAAAATACATACAAAGAAAGAGACAGAATAACCGATGAAGAAATGGATCGGTTCATCATAAATGTTGGTGACGATAGTAGCAGTGATTCGGATGCATCACTAGAAATGGAATTTTTAGATTCCGATTTTGATTATGATTCATAAAATAAAGTATTTAAATAATTAACCGTTTATTTTTTTTTCTATCAACATACTTAGTCTAAATAGCTTGATGTCTATGAACCTCATTAATTACGATCATTGCATACGATAATTAATAAAATAACTAAAGTTTACAGATACTAATATTATAAAGCTGAAGAGTTTGTTTGTTTGTTTGAACGCGCTAATCTCAGGAACTACTGGTCCGATTTAAAAAATTCTTTCAGTAACCAAAATGCAGATGAAACTGCGGCGGACAGCTAGTTCGATATAAAACTGGTGAAATCTATTTAAATTAATCAGAACTCATTTACGTAATTCACTGGTCGAATTTTCAATTGTCAAATAACTTTTACTAATATATAGTATATAATTTGGTAGCTTTGTATAAAAAATATGTCAATCCACCGTATTCATTCGTCAGAATACTATACTACCACGAAAAATCGGTTTCAACCTTGTTTGAACATAATATTTTTTTTACAAATATCAAAACTAGTTATTCCTATTGCACTCCGGGTTACCACACTTGGATTTTTTAAATTTGCCGCTGTTTTTCAGGATCAACTTTCGATTGTTTTCTTTGCTGTCATTAATAATTGGCGCTATTTTGAATACTGTAAGTTGTATGAACACAAATCGTTCCAATTTTAATGTGCATTTTAATCAATTTAACCTTCGTTTTTTCTTCATGAAATGTCTATTTTCGCTTAAATCTTTATTTTTCTCGTAGTCATGGTACAAAGTATAGTATGCAATTCTTGAATAAAACGGATTTATATCGAGGGCCATGAATCACTTGGCCCTCAATATAAATCCGTTCACACACACTCGCTCAGGATTCTAACACTTGAATCACGTTGTCTTTAGTCGTTAGAATCCTTCACTTGCTCGTGATTCATCTATGGCCCTCGCTTTAAACCCGTCCTTTATTCACTAATTGCATAATAGACTCCCTGAATAGACTCCCAGAATCCCTAGGGACTAAAAGTGATTTGAATTTGGAATGTGGATATTGTTAGTAAAAGTTCCAATCACCAAAGAGATCAATCATGAACATTGTATGAACAAGTAACAGGCTGCCAAGAAAGAGAAAGTGTGAATTTGGTCAAAATGAAAATCCAAGATGACGGCAACGATACTCACGACAAAAATTTTCAAATTTTTCGTCATTGGTGTCGTTGTTCGATTCTTATTGTCGAATTGAGGGTAGTTGGTAAATCATCACCGAGCCTACTCACGACCTACGCCGCGGCCATATCCAACCGTGACGGACAGTACGATCTGACTCCCTGAGCTGGATGAACGTTTCTTCCTCTCTTGTTGTGATCGTGTTTCAAGCTAAACGTTTTAGCATCTCTAGTGTTTGTGGACTGACTACCGTGTGGTGTGCGATCTTCAAGACCTTTGAACCCAGAGTACATCTGAACTGCCTATCTGTGAAGTGCCGTGCCCGCTGAAGCTCCCTGCTGACCCGGGGGTTGAGACAAGGTAGGTGGTGTTCAATTGCCTTCTTGGAGATAGTAGGAACGAACGATTTCCACCCACAAATACTTCACTTTCAACATTATAAGGTTCACAAGACGCCAGCAAATATTTTCTAAAAAAAAAAGGTTGGTCAAAAACCGAACAGTCGTTTTCATAATTTTTGAGGGCGCTAACGTCGATGATGAGGTCAAAATGTAAATCCAAGATGGCGGCTACGAAAATTTTCAAATTATTCGTCATGGGTGTCGTTTTCATAGTTTTCAAGGGTGCTAAAGCCCATAGTGAAGTCAAAATGTAAATCCAAGATAGCGTCTACGAACATTTTCAAATGTTTCGTCATGAGTGTCGTTTTCATAGTTTTCGAGGGTTCTAAAACCAATAAAACGGTCAAAACGTAAATCCAAGACGGCGGCTGCGAAAATTTTGTTTTGGTTTTAACACATACGTGAGAGATGGGTCGGACCGCACACTTTTTTTTTCTCATAGAGGGTGATAAAAAATTGAGTGTTCATCTCAGGAGCAACACTATTTTAAGCTCAAGTGACGTAGTTTGAATGCCTCGCTGCGCTCAGAATTCAAAGAAATACTCTCGCCTTAAAAATAGTTGTTTGCTCCCTAGGCAAACAATCTACTATTTATCACATCTATTCAAAAATAGCTACATAATTGATGCTTTGTAAACAGGGACTAAAATAGCTTTTTAATCCCTAGGGACTAAAAGTGATTTGAATTTAGAATGTAAAATGATTTCTGAACTATTGGAATGTGGAAAATTGGAATCAATGTTGTCTTGGTGCTCACGGAGCTAACTCGGTTTTGTGGTATAAGTTTTCTTTTTGTCTAGTTCCTGTAATATCCCAATAAATAAAATAAATAATACCTAATAATCTCACGTTAGATACAATAGGTGACCGTACCTAGTACCTACAGGAAATAATGAAAACCATGTCTGATAGTACCTACCGTAAGTTCGCACCTAGAACGAAATGATAAAATAATTAGAGGTCAACCACCTCGCCGCGCCGTCGGTACGGTGCGTCGCGTCGTGCAATTGTGCATAGCCCGAAAATACCAACCATAGTTTACCATAGCCAAAGCTATACCGAGCCATAAAAATCTGTTTTAAAGTAGCCACTTATCAGTATAAAATACCTACCGAAGTTAATTTTTAACTTTGGAATTTTCTAGCAAGACGTACAAAAATAAGTGCTTACTAAATTCGTTTATCGAGGTACATTTCCTTAGACAATGCTGTGTCCCGTACATGAGCCGCGCCGCGCCGCAACTACTTTGAGACGCGAACGCCGCAGTATCTGTGTTGTAGGGAGTAACGATAATCCCGACTTTTTTAGCTGTCTTTTTTCAAAAACCAATGACGTTTTTTTATTTATTGGCTGCTACAGAATGGTAGTAGACCATGGTCTGAACAACGTTTGTTCTAGCAAAACTGTGATTTAAATGTCACCGTGTATAACACATTTGACCGTCAAAATCAACCGTATGGGCGATACGGACCACATCAAACCAACAACCTACCAGCACGGCCACCACCAGCGAGACCACACCGCAACTACTATCGACAATGCAACCACAACTCAACTGCAAGAAGTTGTAGCGACACTATTCACACATAACCACTGCTTGCCCACATCTTATCACTGCGATGTGGTGTGGTTTTGTTATGTTCAACGAACGTCACCCCAGGACCATCTACCACCATAGACTGATGATTATGATGATGACAATGATGATAAGATAGTGTAATAGTTGACAGGAGGGAATGAAAGAAGAAAACTTGTTACGACCACCTCCAGTAATGTGGGACAGGGACAGGAAGATATTGATGAATCGTTGAAAAAATCAAAGAAAAGCGTTTGTTTTTTTTTATTTAAAACATGAATCAGCATTACACAGGGTGCAGCGCGGAAACTTACTGATTTGTATTTCGCGCCAAGTGTCGGGAAAGGGCGGGAAGTGTCTCATTCGAAATACGAAATCATGAAGTTTTATTACCCGCGTAGGACCGTCTCGTACCGTCGAGGCTTACTTTTTTAATGGTCGCCAGAGTGCCTCATCTCTGAGAGACGACCTTGTTTAGCCGGCCCGGTCGCCCGATTTCGCTCTTTGAGACTGTTTTATGGGGTTTTTTGAAATCAATTGCTTACAATGACCGTCCAAGGAGCCTACCTCACCCGAAAAACAATGTATGCCAAGCCATCGCCAACATACCCGTCGATATGCTTAGAAGAGTTGAACAAAACTTCAGAAATCGGGTAACTCAATGCATTGAGAATGAGTAGTCGGGTCGCCAAATAAGAAAAAAGGCTTGGATCTTGAATGAGGATACAACTTTTATTTTATGATTGATTGACTGTGGGGTGCCAGAATGGCACCCTTGGGTAATTTAAAATATCGAAAGTCACGAAAGTCGAAAAAACTGAAGAACCACCTACATTATATTACAAATTAAGGGATATCGGTTCACTCAAATCAAATATTTGTAGTTAATATAATAATATATATGTCGGAAATACGTTACTGAGTTGAGTAATCGGGATACCAGAGTCGCCAAGCGGCGTTCGACAGTCTACTATATAACGCTCGGACCAGCTGGTGCTAAGCAGACTTCATGGGTGGCGGTCAAGCGGTGAAGACGTTTAGAAACTGTCGCGCGTTTCGAATAGTTGTGTTATGTGCCTACAGTGTGTGAATTGATAGTATGATTAAATTGATAGTAAATTATAATGTGATCTAAACTGCAAAAGGTTTTTCTATTGCGCAATAACCAACACTACCCGTAGTACGCCCACAGTAGTTAAAATATGGCAGACATATATATTTATTATTATGTATTAACTAAAACTACAATAGTCAGGTAAATATTTGCAGATCTTTGTAACGTTATTCTTAGTCAGAAGTAGACATTTCACTCTCACTGTCATTAAATGGAGCTTCCTGAGTCTTCACATTGCCACACAAATCGCCACCTTCACACGCGTAATTCTTCACAAGGAAGACCTGCATGGGCACAACTGCACCTTGCTGTTGAACATGGCTTCTCATTTGAACAGCTACATCTTAAACTCTTCAGCAATTCAGGTGGTGCTAATCCTTTGTTACTTGGAAGTAGAATATGTAGATACCAAAAAGTGTGTTTTCAAATACCTCTGTTGTTGGAGAGAGATTCTTAATTTTAGGAGGGATTTTCTTAGACAACCACACTTTGCATCGAACATTTGTCATGTTGCGAACTTCCTTACTGTGGCCGTGGTGATATGCAATGAATTATGTGCACTCTGTTATACATGGTTGCATTTAAGATTCTACACAACCTAATGCTTTATAATTTCCAATGCCAAAAAGTTGTGAAGTAGTATCAGAGCCAGTGAGACAATGTACTACTAACAGTGTGTCAGCTTGGGTTCCTAGGTTATGAACTGATGCCGCTATATCTGAGAGCCTTTCCTTGTCGACATACTCCATCCACATAGCGCATTTAAGTTTCAGCTTTCTGTAAAAGTGTACAGGCAGAACAAAAACGTCGGTGTCCCTCCTAAAATTAAGAACAACAGCGGCATTTGAACTTCATATAAAACGATGCCATTTTCACATGGAACGCAGCAGCATCTTCGTTCCCTCTGTCTTTGAATCCAACTGATTATGAATGAAAAAATGATGAAACAACACACTCTTTACTACCCATTCTACTTCCAAGAAACAAAGATTGGCGCCACTTGAATTGCTGAAGAGTTTAAGATGTTGCTGCTCAAGTGAGAAGCCATGTTCTCCAGCAAAGTACAGTTGTGCGGGTTGTGCAGATACAAGTCTTTCTTGAAAATAATTTTGATAGAGATTATGAATTTTTCTGGATATATTTGTGTGACAGTGAAGACTCAGAAAGCTCAAATTAATGACAGTGAGACTGAGCTGCAAAAAAGCGATTCCACATTTGATTTTGCCAGAAATAACATGTTGAAACACATCTTCTTTAAAAAACACTGTATATAATAAACTAACTACAAATATTTCATTTGGGTGTACCGATTTCCCTTAATCAACACTAATATTATAAAGAGAAAATATTTGTGTTTCTGTATCTTTGTATTTTTGTTTGTAATGAATAAGCTCAAAGCCGATTGGACGAAGAAGGACTGATTTCAAACATTCTTTCTCCAGTAGATTGCTATATCATCACAGAGTAACATGTGCTATAATTTATAAAGATATCACGCAGGCGAAGTCGCTGGCAGAAGTTAGTTCGCAATAAAATTGATGTTTTTATGCTCCCCGTGACATTTGACCTTCGATAGTTTAAATTGCCCAAGGTACCCCACGGATTATGGTTCAGTACATCAAACAATACTAGTATCAATCATAAAATATAAGTTGTACCCTCATTCAAGGTTATATGGCTCGACGACCCGACTAGAGGGCATTTGACTGATTTCATCTTCAACACTATTTAATAAAAAATTAAAAAATTATAACGTTTCAAATCAGCAAGTTCCTGCGCCGCACCCTGTAATATCTAAATAAGAAAGTATGCTTTAAGTCTAACAATGTGTTATAAGTTTAAAAAAGAAAAATATTCAAAAAAAACTATTCGATATATAAATCATAAATTGATAAAAAGAGATCATTAAAAATATATAAAAACGTAACTTGTATAACATTCTTATAAATAGAAAACTGAAAAGAATGCTTTTATTTGGTGATTGGTTTCGAACTTATAGTCTTCCTTTTCGGTACTTCTAATTGTTTTTTGATAGCACCTAAGCTACTTGAAGATAACTTAAGAAGCTGGTCAATCTCTCCATATTCTTTACAAGCTACAGGCATCAAGTTGCCTTCAATCACGACTTTGATCAAGCCCCTAGGAGTTCTGTCAAGAGACTTCTGCGTTGATAAAACTTCATGCAATTTCTTGACACTAGCATAGGTAAGGTTGTTGTAAGCAATGTTCAAATAGCACAAGGTATTATTACCGAAACAATGCACTACGTCATCTTGTAATTTTGTGTTGTTCGGCGAAAAAGGTTCATTAAACAATTCCATCCTACTTGCGGCCAAATATTCAGCTTTTCCTTGTATACTTCGGGCCTCATCATTATCTATAAGCGGCTTCTTCGAAGGTAAATTTTGCAGAGATTGCTTTTCCAGTTTACCCTTCTTTGACGGTTTCTTCTTGATTTGGTTTTTATCGAATGTTTCAGTTTGGAGCTCTATAATCAGTGTGTTAATTAAATCAGTTCTCTTTCTTAGGTAAGCCACGTATTTGGCTCTACTTTCTAATAATTCTTGCTTCTGCAACGGAAATTCATGTAATGTGTCGAGAATGCTCATACCTCCTTCGTCTGTAATCATATTGCCCGCTAAGTTCAAGTAACTGAGTTGTCTGTTTGTTCGCAACATATCTGCTAGATACTTCGCACCAACATCTGTAATTCTGTTACTTGATAAGTTTAAAGCAGACAGTACTTTCGACGCGGGACATGAGTCTTTTAATTGATCCGCGATCGTTTTTACAACGGCATCATTTATCGTACATTTCGCCAAAGACAGATGTTTTAACTTACTATCCGTTAACAATATGTGATAGTTAGCTTGGCTGATAAATGTACTATCAAGACATAATTCCGTTATAAAAGAATTGGGTAAAAACTTGGATATTTCATATAAAGAATCCATGCGCAAGCCGCTGTTGATGGTAATTGAAGTCAAATATTTTTGGTACGGTAGAGTGAGTGCGATTACTTGCATGAACTTCCTTGGTATAGCCTTGTTCTGGAGAAGCTTCAGCTGTACTAACTTTTCAGTACTGTTGTAATATGTTTCCACCATGATTTTATCTTCGTTGCTTACCACAGCATTTTCGAGTACTGAACTATGTATTTCATCTTCTAAACCAGTTACTGCCGACGGATACTTTTTTGGTTTAGTGTTTGATTTCTTCTTCAAAGTACTCACGTACGATTCTGCACAATTTTAAAATGTAGTAATTATTGTTACTTTGCCCACACTGTTTCTTTGTTTTCATTCTATACCTACTTCATTCAGGACATTAAACAAATAACGACGAAATAACTATAGATCTCGTTATATACATAATATATAGGCGTACATGTTAGACCAGATGTGTGAACGTAAATGAAGCAAAAGGAGTATGTTAGGATTGTGCAGGTGGCGTTCTGTAGTTTCTGCCTACGCCCATGGGAAGAAGGACAGAGACATGTATAGAGGTGTACTCACTCGAGCGTCAAGTAAGCTTGCAAGCATCCGAACTAATTCACGCGTTGACGTGTGAATGGACTTCTCGCTCTAGTGAAGGTCATCTCTAAGTGACAGCGAGAGATGGAGGTGCCGAAAAATGGTAGTCCGTGCGATGTGTGATTGATTAAGTGAGATTCCACTCTTAATGTACGCGCCAGTAAAACAACGTTATTCGTCTTATGTTATCCGATTTATTGAAGAACACAGTCAACTTACTCTGAACGACTCTGGTAACCAAGACATCAGCATTGATGGAGTATTCTCTGCAAGCCCATGGTAGAAACGTATCAAACTCGGTTGGCTTTGGCTGAGAAAGTTTGATCGTTGACGTCGACGTAGGTTCGTCGGTAAAACTGACATTGTTCATTTTAGAAATAGTAACAGAATAAATAATTATCAAACAATGCAAATTAAATTAAAAATATACCTAATAAAACACAATTACATTATAAATCGATGTTAGAAATAATAGTACTATAAAATATGACAGAACTATGTCAAAAAGAATAACATATTATTATTATTATATAGGTACTCTTTGAAGAAGACTGTTTCTTGTTATTTTATGAATGTGTGATTTTATAAGGTTTCTAGAACAGAAAAAATGGAGTGCGCATGATTAAAAAAGTTTTAAGTAAGTAGGTTGCATGTCAGCATGAACTAACATATCCAAATATCCAATGCGTATATGCGCAAGAAAATTATGTTGGCCCAAAATTCACCTACGCGAACTCTGCTCACTGAAGCAGTCATAACCTCATCAAGTGCACAGGTGACTGGGCCATGCGGCGCGAAGATGTTAGGTGGGCCAGTGTCTGTGGGGAGACGCCTTATAGGTATACATACACACTTGAGACCAGCGGGTCTACTCTCTAAGTCCGTCTACAAAATAGGGGCCCGTTCAAAAGTAGTTGCTTCGTTAAAACAGTCAAAATATAGCTTTAATTTGAATTTACATGATTTTTTTTAAACTAACAGACTTTAAATAAAGATAAGCAGATTAAGTATCTTGACCTGGCTCGCGAGGTTGTCGACATGTGGGATGTGGATACAGCAATCATTGTGCCGATAGTCGTGACGGCCAATGGCATAATAGCCAAGAGCCTCGACCAACACCTGAGGAGGCTCTCGTTAGGCAGCTGGATCAAGGGCTTGATCCAGAAAGCGGTACTTCTGGACACGGCGCGTATCGTTAGGAGATTCCTCTCTCTGGAGCCCTGACCACCGTTAGCTTGGACCCTGTTCCCGATACCGGTGGGCTACTATTTTTTATATTTTTAAATGTTTTTGTTTTTCTTTGACTTTATAAAAATATTTAAAAATGTAAATTATATGTAAATATATGAAATAAAGGAAATAATAATAATAGTCGGTTGGTGCCTCGTTTAATTAAAAACGTCTAACGGGCCTCTGCGAGTTGGCTTCGGCCCCTCGTACGCCTTTCAAAGGTCCGGGATCCTAGGGTCCCGAGAAATGTCAAAGACATAAAAAATAATAATAATAATATGTACAAGTATATAAAAAGGGAGGGGGAGGAAACGTTGAATGGCAATGCTTATTCTTTGGCCAAAGAATAGGCCAGCCCTCTGGTCACGTGAAGAGTCGACCAGCCGCTTGCCGATGTCTTGAAAAACTAAATGGGCACTCGGACCCCATGGCCCTAGTGTTTCAACCCCAAACGGCTCAAACATATAAGTCCTAATAAGATTGGGGTATTTGCGCCGTTTGAGGTAAGGCAACTGCAGCAGCAGCCCCAGCACAGCCCGCCGTGCTAGGAAGATGGGATGGCGCAAGGGTGTCAACACACGTTGCATCCCACACCAAATTGTGGTCATTCCATCTGGTCTCTTCCCATCGTCACGTGCCAAGCCATTGGGTTCTAAAACAGCTGGCACTCCGGCGGTGACAAGAGCACGACGGATGATGTCATTGATGCTGGCGTGCCGTGCTATGCGGCCTGCGCTCTTACTGCAGGATAAGCCATGGTGTCCGAGACAGTCGACACCTTCACCGCATTGGCAGCGTTGCGGAGCCACACAAATTCAATTTTTTCGGACGGGAAACATCACTTCAGGAGTAGGTACAGCTTTCAAATCGTGTTGACATTCATTCTTAGTAATTCGGGCCCAGAACTAATTTTATGTCTGTAAAGCTACGGTTTCCTAGAAGAGCGGTGACTGTTCACGTAGTGTCCGCAATTTATGGGCGAATGACGTCACTAAAAAACTTTGATTATGAAAATAAGTTAGTGTGGTCTCCTAAGAGAGTGTTATTGACACTGAAAAGCAAACCTCGCCCACCATAGATTAAAATAACTAGATTTGCCCTCACCGTACTCAGTCTTAAGAAAAAGTTTCCATACTAAGAAGAGTAGGCTCACACATTATTAAATAGTGTTACCATCTGAGAGCTTACTCTTTTCAGTATGGACATTATGAACGCTCTCTAGGAAACCACACCAACTAACTTCAGCTTTGAGGATATGGATACATTGGAACATTCGGAACTTCGATCGGAACTACGGACTTCGCGCTTAAGGAGTAGACCCCCTGAGCCGTTCCCAGCGTCCATCCGTGAGCCACTCATCTGTGGAGATTGTCTTTGCCTCGACTGACTTGGGTTCGAAATCTATTTATAGATTACCAAATCGAATATGGTAACGCGTGGTCAGGTAGAAGAAGGCTCTCATATAGGTCATAAAGTTGTCAGAGGTCAAGGATCACATCTAGTTGTGGAGACGTTCCTATTGGCTGGACTAGCTGGGCCCACGCACCCAAGATAATTTTTAAGGTTTTCAGCCTTACACTGAAACGAAGTTGTGCATTGTTTGACGTAAGTCAGCTTGTAGCTTCGCCCTCTCGATGCGGCTGGCTATGGCCCTACGAATGGTTGGAGGCGCAGTGCCAGTCAGTGGATACAGTTTTCGTACATCCGACCCCTGTATGAATGTTTTAGGCAATCACTAATAATTAGGCACTTCTAATTTAGAAATGCATCTATTAGGTTAGCGTTAGCGGTACGGTCCTATACAGGACAGGCAATTTCACTACCGGAAAACCAGAGCTTCATTCCAGTTGTGCGCAGGACTTGGCGAGACGCCCCTATCTGGTGAATGTTAGATTGCGTAACATCCTTTAGGCGATGCTGTTTCTAGCATATTTTTCTTATTTCATTTTTACACATTGGTAGTTGTAGTGGCCAGACTATCCATAATAAAAAAAATGTAGTTTGAAAAAAAATAAAAAACACGCTTTTTATTATTTTTATTTATTTAACAGTTTTTGTACACACATATAAACAGACAAGAAAAAGCATTAGAAAAATACGTACAAAGGTGTTGCTTATTTCTAAAGAAATCTCTCCCAGCATACCTGCGATAGGATACAAAGAGATGTAGACAACAAGTGTGAGAGTAGAAGAGAAAATAAAATACATAAAATAAAAACATTTAACTATTCACTCATTTAAAAAATAAACATACAATATGAGAATATACTTACATACAAACTTCCAAAATAAATATAATAATTATTATAATTTAGAAGGTATATAATATAATAATAAATACAAAATTTGCAACTATGACGAAGCGCACCCTGCATTGAAAATTTTCGTTTTATACATATATACACACATCAACACGGTCTAGGGATATTTCATACTCAATTAAATAACTCGAAAAGTACTGGCCGCATTGTAATCTTTCATACACCGATTTGTTTGTAATTTATCTCAGACTAATTCCAAATTCAAATTTTTGAAAATTCTTTTGTTTCGGTGGCATAAAAATGTCTTGCTGTGTAGGAGAGGGAATTTTCATTTGTGCGAAATTGAGAAAACAATACGAATTAAGTTTAGTTACAGTTTTTTTTCATTTTTAAACGAAAGATAAAGTTAAAATTGAGGTATTGTAGCCATGCAACGCCAACATTTGACGAGGGCGGAGATGTTACGAGCTGTGGGAATGCTGGAAGCTGGGTCTGTTCAGCGTAATATTGCTGAGGCCATAGGGACCCACCAAAATGTAATTTCAAGATTGTGGACACGCTATCGTGCCACAGGTGAAGTAGCGGAGAGGCACCGGGGGCCAAGTCGCATCACTACCCCCAGACAAGATCGATTTTTGCAAATTACTGCGCGAGCTCAACCAAATGCAACGGCGACTCAATTGGTCCAAAGGCTGCGAGTGGAACACCAAGTGCTTGTGAGTGACCAAACTGTAAGAAGGCGACTGCATGAAAGCAATCTACGCTCTCGTAGACCACTCCGGGTCCCACCTTTACGGAGAGGCAATCGTGGACGACGATTAGAATGGGTTCGGAACCACGTGGACTGGGGCCGTGAGCAATGGTCCAATGTGCTGTTAACGGATGAATCCAGGTTCGGCTTCCATCCAGATTCACGAAGGACGCGTGTTTGGCGAGTTCCTGGACGATGGAGCCGTCTTCAGAACCCTCAGGAAGTTCACCCATACCAAGGAGGAACAATTATGGTTTGGGCAGGAATTCGTCTTGGAGGACGGACGGATCTCGTTTGGGTGCGGGGCAATATGATGGCAGAGCGATACGTCCAACAGGTGCTGGGGCCCGTAATCTTGCCCCACAGAACACAAATGGTGCAAGATTACCTGCTCATGCACGACAATGCCCGGGCACACACGGCGAGAACGGTAGCAGCTTGGTTACATACACACAATGTTAGGGCCTTAGACAGGCCTGCTCAATCGCCAGATCTAAATCCCATTGAGCGTGCGTGGGATATGCTGCAAAGAAGAGCTCTGAAGAAAGTTCCTGAAAATCTGGCTACAGAAGATCAACTTTTTGCGCACCTCAGAAGGACATGGGACAATATTCCGCAGCAAGACATTGACAACCTTATTCTGAGCATGCCGAATCGTTGCCGATGTGTTATGAACATCATGGGCGCTTTCTCAGACTACTAACTTCAAGTTTATAAACACAAATTAAATGATTTTTCTATTTTTTTCAGTTTTTACTCATAAATTAAAAGTTAATTCATATACGGTTTCCGTCTATGCTTCATTTTTTTTCCATAAAATCCTGAAATTTTAATCGAAGTACCTTAACCATTATTAAAAAATGGTAGAATATTAAATAACGTATCTTTTAAATATATACATGTCACATAAATAATTAACACATTGATAGTAATTCGCTTTTTTAAAAATATCCCTAGACCGTGTTGATGTGTGTATTTTTTTATTTTATTTTTTTAAACTCTTACTCTTACTCTTTATGGTATCAATTCGCGTCGATGTCCTTACCACAGTGTATACATATAGCGTGGAGCGCTTTTTAACTGTGTGTACTTATAATTATATAATTAAAATAATCATCGGATATAAAAGAAGTGACAAGCTGCATTGGAACTTATATCTTAACTAGTACAAGTTAATTTATTTATTTTATAAGTTTAGACTAGTCACAGAATCAGTAATCTAGACAGAGTCAAACATTCACAAATGATGAGTCACTTCACTGGCTAATTAATTATAAATTGATGTGAAAATATTCACTTTTTCTGACTTTGATAATTAAAAAACAGTGGAGAAGAATATTAACGTACTGTCTTGATTTCGGACACGGTGGTGAATGTACAGACTAATAATGCGCTTTTTTGAAATTTCTTTACAAAAAAAAAAGTTTTGTTTAAACAGTATATTTCTGTTTAAAAAAAGATAACGTTACCACTTTTTCATGATAAAGTTAAATTTTAAAAATATATCAGCTTTTGCTAGTGATCACAAACTTTTTTTGATGTGTGTACATTATATACATACCGGTCAAAATCATAACCCTTCCTTTTTGCTTCGCCGTAGTTGGGTAAAAATGTGTTCTATTACCTTCACTAGGTAAGACAAATCTAACGAGTCCAACACAACAGGGCTGCCGTGTAAAGTTGAGGTGTTCCTGTGGCCACCTTCTGGCATTAGCATCAGACCCTAGACTTAACCTTGGGCTAACGTACCTACTACTACTACTACTACTACTACTTATCAAAACAAATCGAAATGGGGCTAGTTATTATAGTGACCTTCCAGATCCATCATGAGGCCAAGACTATACCCCTTAGGGCAAAATAACGGGGCAATCTTGTTTAGTTGAGGAGTTCTTATGGACCTGAACAGCACCTAGTGTAAAAGCACTTGTCAATACATAGTCCAGTGAGTAAAAAAACGATGGTTCTAACTTGTTTGATTGATTAGTTCCTATGGCAACCTTCCGGCTCCATCATCAGACCCTGAACACTACCATTCATTCTTAGATCGGGCCCCAAACTAATTCAAAATTCAAAAGTCATTTATTCAAACTAGGCTGAGAATCAGCACTTTTCGAACATCAAAATTACATAAGACAGTCCCCCAAAACGAGCTGTCTGTTCAGTTAGAAAAAATTGATTCTTTATAATAGTATGCAAAATTATATTTACATTACGCAACACAAAACAATTTAAATTATAAAATAGCCATATGACAGCTAGCACACGCCAATATACCAAACAAAAACATCGAGAACTATACTCAAGCAGAAATAAAAGTAACTAAACGAAAACAAAATAAAAGCCAATCTTATCTGTAATCTTTTCTCCGTAGGTGATAAGGAGTAGAATCGCCCGTAACTTCGACCGAATGTTCGGATTTCGTGTTTAGGGCTTAGACCTGCAGGAACAAACCATGAACGGTAGCTTGTAGTTTAAGGGTTCGAAAAATATTTTATTATACCAATGCTCTTCTATGATTTGACGGCGACGACCTACTTTTTTCCTATAAAAAACATGACGTCGTTCAATACGTTAAATTCAAATTTAAAAACCGGTCAAGTGCGTGGACCACGCACAATGAAGGATTCCGTAGTTGGGATGAATTTATCCTAAGAACAAAATTTAACATTGTACTTGAAAACATGTTCTCCCATTTATTACAATTGCAAATGCAAGTTTCTACGCACAGTGTTGAGAGATTTACCATGTTATTTTAAGACCATAGACTTCTTATAGGTTTTCCTCTAATCTATAAATCAAGAACCATTCTCTGTATTTTTTTCAAATTTTTAAGCTCAGTAGTTTCGGAGATCAGGGGGGTGAATGGTTAATTTCTTAAATATCTTTGAAATTATGAAAACAAAATATTTGAGATCCTCGCAATAAGCCCTTTCACTGATTCGAAAAATAGTTTTCACACCCCACTACTTGACCCAGACGAGAAAATAAAACATCCCCACTTTGTGTAGGGGAAGTACCCTAAAAATATTATCATGATTTTATTCTATCACTTTGTCAGCGGGATTAATATGTAAAGGCTCATAGATAATTAGAAAATAATGATAACATTTCTGTGGCAGATAACCACATTCATATGTATAGGCCCATGTCAAATTACAGCTTTCTAATACTAAAATTCTGTGAGCAAAGCCGTAAATGGATAGACAGACAGACGGACATGGCGAAACTATTTATTTATATTTATGTATACTTTATTGTACACCACAAAAATAAATAACAAAAAAATAAATCAAACACTAAAAAATATACAGTGGGCGGCCTTATCGCTTTCAGCGATCTCTTCTAGGCAACCTTAGAACAACCACTATATCGGTTCCTTGTTGACTACAGAACCCTAAAAACCATAAAAATGATGAGTAAAAATTTGTAGGCGAGCTAGAAAAAATAACTAATAGGTTTTAATAAATAGTAAGCAATTTACTGAATTTTGAGGAGCTATTCTGCTCATCAGATCTTCACCAATTTTGTTTGGGACCAACTTTAAATTACTACCTTACAAATAAAAAAATAAACATCGAAATCGGATCTCATATGGAGGAGATATCCAGTAGCTCCCTTTTCGCCCCATTTTGGCCCCATTTTGGAGGAAGTATGTTGTAGTATGTAGTTCCACATACTAACATTCACTAGGTTTTCCTGAAAGGATAAGTGAATTAGGTAGACTAATTATTGCAGCTTTGGGGCTGTTAGCTAGTGACGTAATAGTTCAGATCGCCGTTCATAAAATTAGAATCAAGACTTCGCTTAACAGTATCCAATCAAAAATCCAATGACAAAAAAATTACAAGTTTTGTCCAGATCGGTTGTAAAATACGACCTGTAAAGGAGTATGTACAAACTGACACACGAAAGTAAATTTTGCCAGACTTGAAGCAGAGGCAATTAATAATATGATGGAAAAGGTCCGATTGATTAGATGGATACGGCGTGTACATCTCACACTTGAGATTTGCAGATGACAGTCTTACTGGCTGAATCGCTACATGATTTGCAACAGATGCCTATTTGATTCTTCTGTACGCATTACTCTCTGGATGAACTTGGACAAAATCCAGATTATGTTCAACGAACGTGTCACCCCGGGACCGATTGTTGTCAATGGTGGTGATCTCGAGCTTGTTCGGGTATACGTTTACCTCGGGAAAACTTTGCAGTTAACCATAAGGCTTTCTGTACATGACGCCGAAGCCGCACGGACGCCGTGTAGATTTTGCACTCATTCTGAGATATTCAGATTTTTTTTCCATCTTGCGGCAAGTGCGGCGGTGCGACTCCGTCGTTATGTACAGGGAGCTTAAGGCTTGTGAAAAAAAAAAAACTTTACGCCGACCCCCAAGGCTGAAATGATGCGCCCCATTAAGAACTGCTGGAAGATTATGATGCATCGTTGAAAATAATTAAAGAAAAAGTTAATTTTTAATTTTTATTTAAACTTAAATGACTACAATAGTATCTAAAATTAAACGTAACATTAAAATAAAAGGGCTAAATCTAAGAAACTGTTATAAGTAGGTCTTAAAAATATTAAAATAGTATTAAAAACAATTAGATTTAGAAATCATTACTTGATAAAGAGACATAAAAAATAATATAAGAACCTGACTTTGTAACATTAATAGAAATAGAATACTGAAAAAAGAAACGCTTTTAATCGGTGTTTGACTTTTAACCTAAAGTCTTCCATCTCGTTACAGCTTCGGATTGTTTTTTGATAGCTCCTAAACCACCTGAACATGGCTTAAGAAGCTGATCAATCTCTCCATATTCTTCACAAGCTACCGGCATTAAGTTGCCTTCAATCACGACTTTGATCAAACCCCTAGGAGTTCTGTTAAGAGACTTCTGCGTTGTTAAAACTTTATGCAATTTCTTGACACTAGCATAGGTAAGATTGTTGTAAGCAATATTCAAATAGCACAAGGTATTATTACCGAAACAATACACTACACCATCTTGTGATTTTGAGTTATTTGGAGAGAATGGCTCAATAAACAATCCCATCCTTTTTTCAGCCAAAACTGCAGCTTTATCATGTATGATTTGGGCGTCACCTCCTGTTTCTATAAACGACTTCTCTAAAGAAATATATTGCTGAGACTGAGTTTCCACTTTACCTCTTTTCGACATCTTCTTTTTAGAGCTTTTATCAAATTTAGCAGCTTGGAGCTCTATAACCAGTGTGTTAATTAAATCATTTTTCTTTTTTAAGTAAGCCACGTATCTGGCTCTACTTTCTAATAATTCTTGCTTCTGCAAAGGAAATTCATGTAATGTGTCGAGAATGCTCATACCTCCTTCGTCTGTAATCATATTGCCCGCTAAGTTCAAGTAACTGAGTTGTCTGTTTGTTCGCAACATATCTGCTAAATACTTCGCACCAACATCTGTAATTCTGTTACTTGATAAGTTTAAAGCAGACAGTACTTTCGACGCGGGACATGGGTCTTTTAATTGATCCGCGATCATTTTTACAACGGCATCATTTAATGTGCATTTCGCCAAAGAGAGATGTTTTATCTTACTATCCGTTAACAATATGTGATAGTTAGCTTGGCAGAGAAATGTTCTATCAAGACATAATTCTGTAATATGTGAATTTGGCAAAAACTTGGATATTTCATATAAAGATTCCATGTTCAAGCCGCTGTCGATGATAATTGAAGTCAAATATGGTTGGAACGGAATAGTAAGTGCGATTGTTTGCATGATTTTCCTTGGTATAGCATTGTTCTTGAGAAACTTCAGCTGGACTAAGTTTTCATTGATGTCGTAAACTGTTTCTATCATGATTATATTTTCGGAGTCGAGAGGTTCATCGAGTACTGAAGTTATGTCATCATCTGAATCTTTAGGTCGCAGCGCTACGAGCGGTGGCTTTTTCGGTTTAAGGCTCATTTTCCTATTCTTAGCTGTAGCGCTCATGTATGACTCTGTTGAATTTTTCATTTTATTATTAGAATGCCCACGCTTCTTAGTTTTTATCCTATACTTTCATTCACATTATACAGGGTATCAATTGAGACGAGGTAGAGGGCCATAAACAGGATAATGGGACCAAAAATTCATATCCGATCCCGAATTGGTGTTCCAGATTAGAACGCATAATATGCAGGCGTTGTGGGGCGGAGCGCCATCTCGTTGCTCATTTCATACAAAATGTAAAGTTTTTCTCTCAGTAAGTATTTTGATGTTTATAAGAAACAGGATCGATTAGCATATAAAAAAGTTTTTGTGAAAAATCCCAATTTTATTTATTCATTTGCTAACATTTAAAACACTGGTGCTATTTGCTGTCAGTGCTTTTTTTTTCCAAAGTCTGTGGATGAACATCAAAATATCTCAAAAATTTAGATTCCTAAAATTGTTTTACTATTGCAAAAACGGCTATAGGGATCTGCCTTGGCCGCCCCGTCTCAAAAATCTACCCTGTGTGACGAAGATCTACAAAGCAAAAAACGGAGTTTTTCTCAAAATGGACGTGCCATTCTAAGGGGTATTTGTTAATTGCTGAGTATTTATCGTAAAATAACCAAGCTTAAAAGCTACAGTTTCCTAGAAGAGCGGTGAACGCCACATAACGGCCGCAGTGACGGCTGTCATAAAAATGATGCCAACGGGGTTTGATTTTGCGGAGTCAAAAAACGCTCTGTCAGACACACACCAACATACATAAATAACGTTTCAGTGACGTCACTCGCCGGTAAATTGCAGACGCAACGTGGCGGCCACCCCTCTTCTAGAAAACCGTAGCTTTAGGAAGAAATTACACGCGCGGATCATCCGCACGGCAACAATCTTTCAATGTGAATGAGTGCGGATGCTTGCGAGTGAATCTCAATGCTTGCGAGCGTGCATCACGGTCGAGCTAATGACGTCTAAAAGAGACAGATACAGGAAATGTTGATCTGCGTGATTTTACTGTATGGCGGCTTTATTTGACATCAGATGAAAAGCGGGAAGGGTCTGAAGATTTTTTGTGTTGTGCGCTTTTTTTACGCTTACATCTAAATAACGTTAATCGTCTAAAGTGATTCGATTTGTTGAAGTAGATGGTCCACTTACTCTGAACGGCTCTAGTAACGACGACATCAGTATCAACGGAGAATACTCTGCAAGCCCATGGTAGAAAATTGTCAAAGTCGGATGGCTTTGGTTGGTTAATTTTGTCAGGATCCTCAATGCTGTTTGAAGTGTCTACCTGAATTTCCATTTAGAAATTGTTACAGAATAAATAATTGTCGAAAAATACAATTCATTTAATGATTGAAACGTGAATACATAAAATCGTGAAAAAATGACAGAATAATGTCAAACAGAAGAATGTTTTTTTTTATTTCAAATTGTGATTAATTATTTATTAGTTATCTGAATAAAAAAAAAAATGATTTAAAAAGTTTTGTACCTAAGTAGGTTGCATGTCAACATGAATTATCATTTCCAATGTACAGTCTGCAAACTTTACGCATGCTCAGTTAACAAAATATGTCTACGGCATCGGCAGCGCAGCTACCTTCCTGGTTTCGCCCAATTAGAGACAATATGCATTAGTGTGAGTACAGGGTGTGTAACAAAAAAATTGCGAACGTATTTTACGGTCCTTCTATTAAGCCATCCTATTGTTTAACCAGATTTTAGTACATACCCACAAAATAACAGATAGTGAACTTATTTTTATTACAGTTGCAAAAGTTGCGTCGGCAATAAACAAAATGCTCTGATAACATTGTATGCACTGCGCCAAGTTTTGGTTCAAATACTAGGTACTATAATTGTGCTATTTCAATCAAAACTTAGAGCAATAAAAGAAAAAGTACCAAATGTTGCCAATTTCTAACAAAATTACTTAACTTGCTTCTATTTTTTAATATTTCAAAGTTGGATTATTGACATGGACATTGAATTGTAGTGTTGTTTACTTTTCAATAGCTGCATAACCGATTAATAATTTAAGTTCCTCTCGCGCCGATAAAACACAAAAAATGACAATTTAAACATTTTATACCTTTACGCAGAGCCGGTCAACGCGCATACCGCGTTCACTGCGATTTGTATGGCAGCATAAGGACATCGTGAAAATTGGGGAGGCAGTGAAAGTGTTAGTAAATAACTAAATTTATTAACACACCCGACATAGTCATGTGTCGAAGAGAGGAACATATTAAAGTAGTTAGAATATATATAATTATTTTTTGTAATTTCTTATTCCATAATATTATATTTTTGTGGAAAGTTAATCCTAACTTCATTATATCAATACCAATAATACATTTTCTAAACCATACAAGATCTGAGTACGTAATTAGTTCTAGTCTACATCCATAATTCATAAAGAGCTCACATTGGCCTTGCCAATTAAAAAAACATTTCACAAACAAGCGAGCATAGCACGCGCCTGTGTGAGTGTCACACTTCTATACATAATTATATAAATACAAACACGCCTAAAATACGTTTCGTTCATCCTATCGGTCAAAACGCATTCATGGTAAGCCGTGCTATACGATTATCGCCTTAAAGGTGAGCTTGCAGAAGATTTGCTTATTGTACATGCCTTCCGATATAGGGCGCCATGTATAAAAGGACTGCTATCTACCAAGAGTCCTGTACCAAACGACAAGTCCGCTGTCACAACCAAACTTAGTATAATTGGAATAAAATTCAATGCTATTCTATTTTTTTTATTTATCGTAGTATTATATCTCTCAATAATATGCTCTTCCTTTAATGAAAACTATTTTTTACATTGATTTCCAAGAATTAGTACGTATATTTATTTGTCATTTAAGACATAATTCCGTTATGTAAGAATTGGATAAAAACTTGGATATTTCATATAAAGAATCCACGCGCAAGCCGCCGTTATTGATAGTAACTGAAGTAAAATGTTTTGGTACGGTAGGGTGAGTGCGATTACTTGCATGAACTTCCTTGACCTTGTTCTGGAGAAGCTTCAGCTGCACTGGGTTTTCATTGCTGTTGTAAAATGTTTCTATCATTGTTTTATTTTCATTGCTTACCACAGCTCTGTCGAGTAATGAACTATGTATGTTATTTTCTAAACCAGTGACTGACGATCCAACAGATTTTTGTGACTGTTGCTTTTTTAGTTTAATGCTCGACTTTTTCTTCGCATCTACAGCACGGACGTACTTACGTCTCTGTTAATTTTAAATTTAATAATAATTACTTTGACCACGCAGTTTCTTTGTTTTTATTTTATGAAAAATGTAGTGGTTCAGGATAATTTTAGACCAAAGACATAAAATTATTTTATTAGACAAATAACGACGAAATCACTATAGATATCGTTATATTCATAAAACAGGCAGGGACATCAATGTGCAGTCTGTAACCATGGATTCAGTACCTGCTATATTCTATATATTCTAAAAATAGGAGCTGTTCCATACATTTTGACCGCGTGGGAACTTTTGTAGGAAACAGCAGATTTTTTTATTAATAAGCTACAGAAAATTTCAACGCACGGTCATCCAGGATCATGTACTGAATCCCTGGTAACTGGTCGTGCGTCAAAATCCCTGCTACCCTGTATAGGGGGATATTCGCTCGAGTGAGAAGTACGCTTGCAAGCATCCGCACTCATTCACATTGAACGCCTGTTTACGTGCGTATGGACGTCTTATTCTAGCGAAGAACATCTCTCTAAGTGACGGAAAGAGGTAGAGATACAAAAAAATGCTGGTCCGTGCATATAAGTGTGATATCACTTGTGAGATAAACAACGTTGTTTGTTTAATGTTATTCGATTTATTGAAGAACACAGTCAACTTGCTCTGAACGGCTCTGGTAACGGTGACAGCAGCATCGATGGAGTATTCTTTGCAAGCCTGATATATATAAACGAAAATACCATTAGAAATGTTGGCTTTATTCTGCTAAAATACAAGTTAATAATTAAAAGTAACAGACAGAGAATAAGCATGATAAGACGTCAAGTGACGACGGAAGATACCATAAATAATTACATAGACACACTACTAAGCCCATTGTAGAAACGTATCAAAGTCGGTGGGCTTTGCCTATTTTTTTTTTGCTAGGATCGTCGTTCTAGTCAAATGATTTGTCCATTTAGAAATAGTTACAGAATATTTTTTTTTAAATACCGATTTATTATAATCCAAAAGATATCGGAAATTATAAATAGAATAATCAAAATGACGAAACTATTAAGTCAAAAAGAAGAACGGTTTTTATTTAATTTGTGATTTTTTAGAAAGAAAAATATGATGTTTTTTTGGAAAGAAAAATATGGAGTGAGCACGATCTAAAAAGTTTTAAGTAAATAAATTGCATGTGAACTTTTTGCACAACATTGTTCCAGCATCAGGTTTTTGTGTTGCGGAGACCGCAACATGGTTTCCAGGAACGTTGGATGTTTCATGCTTGCTGATTTGCTGAGTACTTCGACGACCGGTATCAAAGTGTTAACATAGATAATATTACGAACGATGAGCAGAAAAGTACTGGTTTTGGTGTTCCTCAGGGGAGTATTCTAGGTCCTACTCTATTCCTGATTTCGTATTTATATAGGTAAAATTACTTTAGCTGTAAAATATTACTATTAAAGTATTAAAAGTGTGTATTTAAGTATTGACGAACCATCAGCTCGTTGATTGGCATCACCAGAAGATCTACTTTTTGTCTGCAAAAAAAACCACTAATATGCTTTTTAGGGTCCCGTACCAGAAGCGTGCCAAACGGATTACCACTCGTAAGAGAGTAGTGTAGTCTTTATTACTAAGCCTCCGCTGTCCGTCCGTCTGTCTGTCAGCGGGCTGTATCTCATGAACGGTAATAGGTAGACAGTTAGAAATTTTACAGATTGTGTATTTCTATTGTCGCTATAACAAACGAATAATAAAAATAAAGTTAATAATTAAAGGGAATATTAACATACAAGAAACGTGTTTTTTTTGGCGTTTTATGCTCGATTTAATACGGTACGGAACCCTTCGTGTGCGAGTCCGACTCGCACTTGGCCGGTTTTTTTACTTTTATTTACGTAAGTTTTATTATTTATTTATTATTTATTTAATACTTCAAGCACACAAATGTACAGAGGCGGACTTAATGCCATAGGCATTTTCTACCAGTCAACCTTCGGGTGATGCAGAGACAAACAGTGGTAGGTGCAAATACGAGAAAAGAAGATTTTTCACATTTGAATATAAAGATATACATATATACCTATTTAAAACTATAAATATAATAAATACACCTAATTATATATAAATATAAGCACAAATAAAACAAACAATGGGAAAACATTACCGTTGTGATTATACTGCCAGCTTCTTGCGAATATGCTCGCGAACTTTAATTCTAAAAGATAATCGGTTGGTCGCCATCCTGATTTCCTGAGGGAGCGCATTCTACAGAGAGATTGACTGAATGAAGAAGGAAGAATGAATGAAGTCTGTGCGGTGAGTGGGACATTGAAGAAGACGATTGTGAGATGAACGTAGATTTCTATTGTGGTTGGCGCAAATGTACTGAAAGGGGGCCAGATAACTAGGGGAAGAGGGAGAGTTAAGAAATGAAAACAAGGTGGTCAGCGCCCTTTGCTCTCTGCGCTGGCTAAGTTTTCATACAGTTTTTTACTTTGTACTTACTGTTAATTAATTTATTACATTAAGTATTTACGTACGTCCTAGCCTGAAGCTCAGGTTTAACCTAGTTCAGGCAAATAAGCAAATGTGCTGTATTTTAATTCGATAGTATTGTGCATTTTAAAAAATAACCGCTATAATACCTAAAATTACGGTATCGTGTGAGTCTTCGTACACACTGCCGCGACGCGACGGCGCGACGCGACACCGGTTATACTATACCGTAAAGTTTTCTTAGAAATTGTATTATTGTATTGTGTAGGCATTATTGTTCGAGTCTCGTCACGCTAGTCTGCATGAAGCTTTATCCTAGTAACTGGATTGTGAAGGTCAGATAAGAAGTGGTTCCATCTAAAATACTGGTATTCAGCTTCATCCGGTAAGACTGGAAGCCGACCCCAATATAATTGGGAAAAGCCTAGGCAGACTAGATCTTTTATTATTATTGTCCTTCAGTATGACCAATGTTCAACCAGTTTTGCTTTGTGGCAAATCGAGTTTAAGAAAGAGTTAGGGTCAGTTCACACCGAGACGTGACGCGACGCGACGATGGTTGAAGAGGCCAGTGGTTTCGCGCTGCGCAGCGCCGCGAGACGCAGCGTGGCGTTGCGAGGCGCATCGTGAAGTTGTTGGCAGCCCCACGCCTCGTTGCTTCGTGATGCGTCTCGAGGTGTAGCGCGGCGCAGGAGGCATTTTCGAGTTATCTGAATGAAATGTGTATCTTTTTGTGTAGTAAATAAAGTTATATTTTGTATCACTATCTTAAAAAGTGCGCGCAGCGTCGCTTCGCGTCACGTCTCAGTGTGTCTTGACCCTTAGACTTTGTAGAGCGTCCTCTTTGTCACTCACACCTGCATGACAGCAGTGCTATTCTGTAACCATCTCACCGCGAAAACTTAGGTGAATTGAGCTCGAAGTGAGCTCAGAGTGAGCTGTCAGTCCCTAGCAGTGGAACGACAGCTCACTTCACCTAAGTTTTCACCGTGAGATTATTACAGAATAGACCGGCAGTTCTCGAAATGCCATATTAACCCTTAACCACTGACGTACGAATGACATTCGTCGCCGAAACCATTATTCGTTCAAAACTTTATTTTGTACAGAATGATATTCATGCCATACTAGGTCATTTCCTAGCTGCCAGTGACGCGTGCGCTGCAGGGGAGTGGAGTCGGGGTGCACAAATCTCAACAGGTGAGTTCGAGGGCCTGACGTATGACATGGTCAGGGTTAATGTAATTTTAATGAGGTTGTTTTTATTTTTTTGATAAAATGAATCTTAAACAATGCAACACTTCGCCTGGGCGTTCTACTCGTACATCTCAAGTAAGCGAGTTCCAGTTAACAGTTATTCAAACGAATAATTAGAATCATGGCTGTGTGAATCTGACGAGTCATCGGCAAATGAAGAAATTGGATTCAATTGCAGTAATTCTTCGGAAGAAGAAAATGAACAGGATAACACTATTGCCACCACCAGCAGTCTGTGATAGATTTTCGAACCACTTTCCTGATGGTGACATTCCATTATCTTATTTGGCAAGAGACAAAGATATTGTGCGGTGTGCGGTCAGCCGATTCGCTGGCAGTGATCAAAACCGACCCGCAAAAAGTGCCTTTAAAAAGTACCTAAATAAGATATTAACTAGAAATGTGATTTTGGTCTCTAAAAACATTTAATTGTTGATAGTTTATTTTATGTTTTTTTCTGGACCTCTAGGCATGTTGAGTAATAAATATTTTTCTATGAATATTTTTACTGTTTTATTTTTATCATCGCAGCTTCTATTATTAAAATATCGTATCGTATAATTAATAGAAACATTAAATACTCTTGATAACAAACTCAGATATTTTTTTTAAAACAGACTAATGTCATTCGTTTGTCAATGGTAATGTTACGAAATTACACGTCAGTGGTTGAGGGTTAAAGCGCAAGTGCTGTGTAGGTAAGTCTCTGAAAACCTTCAACATATCTTCAAAGTCTCCAATAAGTTGGTTTTGCTCGCAAACAGTTGGAAATTATATGTAATTATGTAAATAAGTAAACGGTGAAGTAGCGAGTTATCACGGGGTGCGCCACCCCCGCCCCCACGCCGTGCCACCCCCCGCGAAAACTAGCAGCGATATAATAACTTCGTGTGGCAGGTTTATAGTGTGGAGATGGAACCCTTTTCTACATATTTTTATATGGTGTCTCGTCGGTCTGTCACTTAATGGATGTGACCAATTAATTGTGTCGAAACGGGGTATGTAACACACTATTGCCAACCCTTTTGGGATAAAAAATGCGTGTTTGTATAGTAGGTATACAGGAATTTAAGTGATGGTAGATAAGTATCAAAAATTTAAACAAAACGAATTAGTAATAATAATAACAACTTCCCTGTCCCCATACAACTCATTTTGATAATGCCCTACGTCCACAGGTTTTTCTTATTGTTACGCTTATTAGCTTTTTTGAGTCACATGTGACTCACGAACGTAGGGCGTTAATTTTTCTTTACCACGTTCAATGAGTCATATGTGAACACACACAAATGCATTTATTGAGTGACACTAACAATACATCATCCGTCAAATGTCTATCAACTGTCATAACTACAAGAGAAATGAGTCACCTGTGACTCATGAACTTATTCTAGTACGTTCCTATGACGAAGTTCCTATGGGAAGTTGTTAATATTACTTATAAATAAAATATCTTGACTTAGCACACGAGGTTTTTGACATGTGGAATGTGAGCTCGGCTGTCATCGTGCCGATTGTCGTAACGGCCAATGGCCTGTTGGCCGAAAGCCTCGACCAACATCTCTCTAAGACTCGTTAGGCGGTTGGATCAAGGGCCTGATTCAGAAGGCAGTACTCCTCGATACGGCTCGCATCGTGAGGACGTTCCTGCCTCTGGAGCCCTAACCACCGGTAGCTTGGGCCCTGCTGCCGACAGCGGCGGACCACATTTTTGTATCATTTTATATATGTTTTAACAAATATGGAAAAATGTATTTTATATGGTAAAAAATAAAATAAATGAAAGAACTTAAGAATGGTTAAAGTCAAAGCGAACAAGAGGTCGTAAGTTGAAACGCAACCTGTTCCACTATTACGCATATAACGTTACCCTCCCCGCTAACTGTCCTAACTAGCAATTGATATTTTTCCAGGGCAACAGGTTTTCAGTCGGGCGCTACAATCATGTTACTGTATGTGTGGCTTTATTAATGAATTAATAACTTTTTTTTAGTTTTTTGAGTTAATAGTTGCCCTAAAGCCCTAAGGCCACAAAACTTTTAAACACGAAAAAGTTATGAACACTTTGGTAATGTCAGTGTAGATACGTCAGTTTGTGAGAAATGAAATGAAATGAAATGAAATGAAATGAAATGAAATTGTTTATTCTGTAAATGGGATATTGCAATCACTTTTACAGGACATATTAAAAAAAAAAAATAAGAAGAAAATGCTAGATGAGTTCGGCGTTTCCTATCTGACTACTCTGAGAAGAAAGACCGAAACAAACTCAGAGGTCACAGTCTCTTTTAAAGTCCAGACATAATCTTGGTCAGGCCATATGAGGACCATGTAGATTAGTGTCTGAAATGGTCTTTTGAGGAAAGAACCACACAGATTTGAGTGGACCTGTCCAGTCAGTGCAAGCATTTGTCAGTAATCGTAGAGCTCAACTCAGAACTTAAGGAGCTCAACTCGACGAACAATACCAAAGAAAGGACATTTGGGTAGGTCGCATAAAGTACTCAAACTGCCAGACCATCATTTAAACTAACTGAGAAAGAAAAAAATAAAGAAAGAGGAAAAACAATAAAAATAAAATATCCACATAGTCCTCACATTCACAATAATTAAAACAATATAATACTTTACAAAGTAATCATGTTATTTTGTATATAATTTTCAACAATGTCAATATGTATATAAAAAACTGGTATTTTTAATGATTTACATAATAATTAAAATGTCAAATTTTATAGTTTTATCACAAAGCTTAGCAGAGCGAGCAGCTCAATCCCACGCTTTTTTATCTTCTAAATAATCTGAAATTTTATAGTACCCTTTTTTACAAAGTTTGGTTTTAATACAGCTTTTAAATCGTTTAATGGGTAAGTTTCGAATATCAATGGGAAGTTTGTTGTAAAAGCGTATACATTGACCCATGAACGAGTTGCCTACTCTGTGGAGACGTGTGCGATGTACAGCAAGGTTGTGTTTATTCCTGGTATTTAAACTATGAATATCGGTCATTTTAGATACAACAGTTAGCGGAGAGGGTGACGATAATAGCCCACCTATTGAAGTGTTCTTTGTTGAAGTTATTACACTTACAATGCTGTTTTAGCTAATGATCATCACTTGACTCAGCATTGGCTATACTGATGATCACAGTACCTTGATATTTACAGATTCAAAGACGCTGCAGCACATACAGTACATCACCCTGTGCATGTAATACTTACGGGTTAATTACGTAAACTATACAGTCGATCGCATTTTGACAGTTTAGCCCCGTTCATTGCGTAATTAAGAGGGAACAGGGCCTGCGAGGAATTTGAAAAACTGGTATTTGAAGGAACTATTGCCGTCGTCTTACCTCAAGTCTGCCTCCGTAGATTGCGATAGGGACAGCTGCAGCTCAGACCGATTATATCACAAAAAAATGGATTACATCGACGTTTCGTATTCCCCTTTTTTCTTCTCGAAAACTAAGTCGATTTAATTATTTTTTCTAGGTTCCTATCATTTTATTTTATGTTAAAAAGTTTTCGAATTTGTCTGATAGTCCTCCAATCACGGCGGTAAAAATGGGGCGCTTTTGTAATTTTTGGAGGGTCATATTTTCATTACCAATTGTAGGTGCTGAAAAAAAGGAAATAACAGGGATGTGTCTTCAGCAGACCTTGATTTTATGAAAAAAAAATGTTGTTGAGGCATTATTCGGGAAGAAAAAAGGGGAAAACATTTGTATGGAGAATCGCAGGCCCTGTTCCCTCTTAACGTTGGTGAGCGGACGTGTTTTCTTAAACCTATGCAGCAATGGATTGGAAATTTCCTTCAAAACCCTCGGATTGTGAATGGAAGTGTAGGGTGCTGGCTAAATAATAAATCGCAAGCCTCTTCCACTCTAAACCGCCGACGCTGCGCGAGCTCTAAGAAGTGTTTCAAAGGCAGCCATCTTGGAACTCATCTCCTTACGCGAGATAATGTATTAAAATATGTACATACCGACATGTATAGCTGTGTATACATGCGGCTTGTGAGCGCGTATGTAACTATGTATTACAATGATGTATAGCAACGTGACACTTGATACATAATTTATGTATGTAGGTATGTGCGTATTTACGAGTTGGCTATTTGTGGTTTTATTGGCAGTGCTTGAAACTTTGTGTTATTTCATTTCGTAAGAACATCTTATAAATTATTATAAGTATAACTGCTGTCTTCATTCTCGTGATAGGATTTAATTAAAACTGTGTTGATAGGTAAGTGGGTCGTTAAGAAAACACCAGTACGAGGAACTGTAACTAGAAAGACAATAGTAATTTGGTTTAAGGGGAAAATAACAGATTAGTGCAGTGATAGTGCATTTTGAAAGCTACCATGTCATGTCTACATTAATTTCGATCAAGAGACGAGCAACGAGCATTTTTTTTTTATCATCTCGAAAAATCAACCACCAACAAGTTTCATAGAACTTGTTGAAACTTGTTGAAAGGCCTACACTGTCCTCTCATACCTATTACCACGGTTATTTAAAAATATTGTAAAAGCCAATTATTTTTTAAATAGTAACTGTGGAGTTTCTTGCCGGCTCTTCTCCATAGGAAACGACCAATTAGAACCGTGCACCTAGCTTCTGACATTTCATAAGTGCCCATGTAGGTTTATGTGAAATAAAATATTTGGATTGATTTTGTTATCATACCACCTATTGCCAGCTCACTTCACCTAACCCTTCACGGTGGGATTTTTATAGAATAAGATAAAATAAGATAAGATAATTTTATTTTGCAAATATGGGTATACACTATACAGGTTAACAAAAATAATACACGATCATCCATATTTTACCATGCCTACATGCAAAAGATACACAAAAAAAATACAAACTTGAAAAATCTTTTTCATTAAAGAACTCACTTAAACTATAGTAACCCTTCACCACTAAAAAGCCTCGAAGTGTTTTTTTAAATAATGAAATCGTCAGCTCTTTCCAACTCTTCGGTATTTTATTAAATATTACTGGAGCCATGCAGTAGACACTTTTCCCCATAAGTGCTGTCTTGGCTGATTGTAGACATAGCACGCTATCATCACGTCTAATGCGGGGAACTACGTCATCCAGCCGTCTAAAACGACTTGGGTTTGTCTTCACAAACATAGCTACTTCCAGTATGTACAGACAAGGCAATGTTAATATTTTTTATTTTTTAAAGTACTGTACACAGCTCTCCGTTGTTTTAAGTTTAAACATCGCTCGAATGCATCTTTTTGTGCCTTGATGGCGGTTTCTTTTTCAGTGGAATTTCCCCAAAAAATTATCCCATACCGTAAGTGTGATTCTACTATATCATAATAAGCAGTCAGCAGACCATCCGTGCTTATTATATGTGATAGAGTGTAAAGGGCGTATGCAGACTTAGATTTTTTTTTGCATAAAATATTAATATGTGATTTCCAATTTAGTTTTTTATCAATTTCGAGTCCCAGGAATAGATCGGCAAGTCTTTGGTTAACAACCCAGATCACAGCTGCATCCCTTCCTACCCCTTTCACTATAGGTAAATATAGCCATGTTTCTTGCACCAAAGCTCTTGCAATTTAAACGCGGCATCAGCAGCGAGTCTTAAGAACCGAACGTCGTCGGTTCGTTCGTTCTCAATCTAACTTTGTTCTCGTTCTCGCTCCTTCGATAGGGCTGGCAGGAACGAGAGTTTAGAATGCATTTAGAAATATACTATTTTTGTTATACTATGTTAATCAGTGCATTAGCATTTTACTGGTGAAATAATTTCAAACAAGTAGTTTTTGAGATTATTCATTACAAATAAAAAACATAAATCTTTTCTTTTTATAACATTACTAGCTTTGGTCGGAAACTATCCCATAGGAACGTACTACTGTGATTCAGAGTATCTTTGTCCTAAACCAGGTCATAGCCTATCCATTAGCAATGGCATTAGCTAATTCATCTAAATCTGTTCAGCCATAACGGCATGAAAAGGTAACAGGAAGATAATAAATCTGTTTTAGGGTTCCGTACCTAAAAATGAGAAATTGTATCCCTTAAAGGATGACTTCGTTGAAATTCAAATTCAATAGTCATTTATTCAAACTAGGCTGAGAATCAACACTTTTTGAACGTCAAAATTACATAAGACAGTCCCCCAAAAACGCCCGCCCTTCACCACTTCCTAGTGCTTTAGCTGGGAAGAAGAAGTGGCGCAACAAACTCCCTAGCAGCACAGCTGTCTGTTCAGTTAGAAAAGATTGATTCTATATATGCAAAATGATTAACATTACGCAACACAAAACATTTTTTTTTTGTTGTCTGTCAAGACCCTTTTTCTCAGGAACGCGTGGAGGCATCAAGTTGAAATAGATATCAAAAACTTAGATCTACCTACGGTCCCTTGGATCTGTAACAAAAATCAAACTTACAAGTCAACGTAGTAAAAAAAAGGGCCATTTTTGCCGCATATTTTGACACTCGCAAATAAACCCAAGGCATATTTGGTAGTTCCCGTTGGCAGTTCGGCGAGAACCAAGATCAAGTAAAGTAAAGAGGAAAATCTGAAAATTGGTAATTTATAGTTACATATGAACTGCAAAAATTTGTTTGTTCTTCAATCTGTCTGTGTCTTGAAGTAACATTTAGTATTTATTTCATTTGAATCGGTACTCTCTACTCAAGTTTTATTATTTAATTGAAAAGTTAAGTTTGTCCTTCAAACCGGATTTGGGACGAAACCCTCAGGGCGCAAGTCCTACTAAAACTTCCCAGGTAAAAACAAAAAAAAAATTTTTTTTTGTTGCTGGGTAATATTATCAAATATCTTCTCACGCTCTGGGTGGAGCAGGAAGGCGTGTCAGACTCTTACTGACTAAAACCCACCCGTGTTCCTTCAGTTGCCTGTACGTGGCCAGGGGCCACGGTATCCCTTTCGGACTTTCCCGCAACCCCGGCAGGCATCGGTCCTATCGGACCCCTTCACTTGCTGATATCTCTTTGAGGCGCGCGTGGAATACAACGCGCCGTCGACCTGGTCCTTATCGGACGGCGAGCTACCCATTGCTTACCGTCTGATTCTAAATGACTTAAAATACTAATTATGCATTTGACTATTTTATTACCAATAACTTGAAATACCTACTCTGTGCCGCCATTGACGGACCACCTACACGTTAGAAAGGTTACTTTATGACTTTAAATTATCATAACTTTTGTCAGATGGGCCGATTTGAATGAAATAAAGACTAAGACTCAAGATACGGACTATGACTATATTTGAAATCCCTTAAATCTCTTGAAAAGAAGACACAATAAAACAATATTAGGTACATATGAATTCATCATCCCCTGTTACCCCTTTGGGGGAAGTTTTTACAAAAACGCTGAAATGCGTAATTCTTTATTTCTTACTAAAAGCTTAAATTTGAATTTACATATCTCTAACTTAAGAAATGCTGGTTTTCACATACAAACTTTCATTCCCTAAATATCACCCCTTTTAGGATTATTTTTGAGACAAAAAGTACCTTATGTCCTTTTCCAGGATGCTATTATCACCTTGCCAAATTTTATCGAAATCCGTTCAGTGGTTTAGCCGTGAAAAGGAAACATATAGACAGACAGACAGGCAGAGTTACTTTCCAATTTATAATATTATTAAGTATGGATTGTAGTGTAGATGAACCTATACGAGCAAACCAGTATATATCAATTGTATCAATTTTATGCTGACTTCGACGCGCAGCAAATGAATAAAATATACATATTAGTTAGTTGGTTGGTTAGTTGTCGTGGATGGATCAGAATGTTCGGCCACAAAATGGATGAATGAAAGGCAATTACATGCAGCTAAGTCAAAGTCAAATCATTTATTTCAAATAGGCACTAAGGCACTTTTGAACGTCAAAAATTTACAAAAAAATTGAAGTGATTCTAGTCTAGTTCCAAAAGGTAGTTTTCGCATGGAGAAGAATGGGCAAGAAACTCCACCGTTACTCTTTTAAAATGTTTTACATTATTTTGTATAAGTACATTAGTTATATAATTATTATATATATGTGAGGACGATGCACCTAGAATAAAGTTATTATACCGCAATAGGTAAAAAGAATTAAGAATTAAAAATGAAGCAACAACAGATAAACTAATTATGTGATAGATACATGATGCTCACATATTTACAAACATTGTAAAAGTAGACGATTTTCCTAACATTTTACAATTAATAAGTCAGTGTGCGAGGAATTGGTCACAGAATGTAAAATCAGTGTCATATAATAAAAAATAAAAAATAAATACAATTAAAGATGCTAAGATGAGAATGCTAAGAGGAATGTGTGGTGTTACACGAATGGATAGAATAAGAAATGAGTACATAAGAGGAAGTCTGATAGTGGCACCGATGACCGAAAAGTTGTGCGAAAATCGGTTGTCATGGTATTGGCATGAGATGCGGAGGGGTGAGGAAAATGTCGTGAGGAAAGTTTTGAGTATGAATGTCGAGGCTATAAGAGTAGGGGAAGACCAAAGAAACGATGGATGGACTGTGTGGAAGATGATATGGATAGAAAGGGGGTGACTACCGAGATGATGACTAATAGAGAAGTATGTAAGAAAGGGGAAATAAATTGGTATTTGAACAGGAGAATGATGAACGATGATACATATTTGTATAATGTATTGATATAATTACAATTGATCGCAATTGGTTTCATTTTGACAGTTCACCCACGTCCATTGCGTTATTTACGTTGTTGAGCAGATTATTTTTTTCAAACCTATGAAGCAATGGATTAGCAGTATCCTTCAAATGTGATTCAAACTGTGTTACGCATTTAGGGAGCAGTAATTGCATAGCATCGTTTGTGTAAAAGCAAAAAGAATCATTCGCCGCGGGTCGATCATTTATCAGTTGTGGGTGTTTGTACTTTCTCTCTAACTTTCAATACACAATTTGAACTCAAATCAGTTTATCATTTAAATGTACCTTTACAATAGGTTACTCCCAGTCCTAGAACTCTTACTCTGCCTTCAGCTTATTAGCATACGTTTACTTCTACAAAGGGTGATCGAATGGATTGCATACGTATGTTTTGACTAACTTATTTCGATCTAGAGGAAGACTTAACGAAGCTATCAACCATCTTGCATGAATTCGATTCCTGAACCTGTAGATTTCTTTGTAAAAGGCATTTGTGTTGGGATTGTTACCTGCAAGCGGTAACGTAGTTTTAAAAAGATTAAAGTGGCCTGCCAAATCAATTTGCATACCACTTTCGATACAGCTGCTACCAACCAGCATTATTATACCAATACTGTGTATAAACTTGAAGCTGATAACGAATGGTCCGCTTCACGCCGAGTTGTAACTTTGGTTTTCCATTCCAGTATGTAATAGGCGTCACTAAACGGTATGAAAAGAAAAGCATTCCTTTCTTACATGTCTTGCAACCCTACCAATTCGAAATTCAAAACGGAGTGCGGGGCGGTGGGGTTTCATAAGTAAGTACGTGTTTCTAAGTTCCCGATTATATTGTCGGTTGGCGAGTGCCTGATTTATTTGTGTTGCCAGTAATTCGAAATATATTTCCCTTGTTGTGGGGTGAGGCTTGCAACTCTTAGTATTCAGGGTAATTTATAGATGTTACTGGTCGGTTAAGATGTTTTGATTTTGATAAGAGGTTAGTAGAGTGTGTTGTTACATGCATGATTGTGGGTAAGTATACAATTTTCAAGAAATTATTTGAGCTTGTAGTCCTTAATGTTACCTACTTGTGTGTATAATAGCTACCACAACATGTTTAATAATAATTATGTTGTCGATTCTTATACTTAAGTTTCATGTCAGTTGAATCTGAATTCATTAAACAAAAGTATGATATACGTACTAAATGCGTACATAAATAGAATCTTGAATTATTTTCAAAATTTAAAAATTAGCCTACCGGCTTTCAAGTTACTGTATCCTTGTGAGGCAGTAATCTAGAAACGGCATAAGACTTATACCGCTGCCGTTTGCCGTAACTAAGCGAATTGCAAGAACTTAATCTTTTCTTCAACCCATTTCCAACTAGTCCTAGACATAACGTATCCTTATCAACAAATAGCGTCTTATTGCAGTCCTACTAAAACTAACATAGTTCTCTGCTCACCCCCAAGATAACAACGAACTCGCACATCGAGAATCTTATGCAAATATCACACGGTCCCCATGTAAAACTTTGCGCCGTAAAACTAATTAATTCCACTGTATATCCATGTTATATAAGCGAAATTTTGAGTGCTCCGTCTTCGAAGTGTCTCAGGTGGCGAGGCCCCCATTCCCCCAACCGCTTTGGGGGCCAGCCCACCCCGCGAAGCGTCTATTTTCGCGGGGAATAAGTAACTGTGGCGTTATGTTACATCGCTATTGATTTTCTTAGTGGCTTTTAAGGCGGCGCCTATGTTGTAGTGTGGAAGGTATGGGGGCGGATAGTGACAGGTTAGGTCGATATTATTAGTTGGTAGTGTTTTTTGTCACTTTAATGTAAGTTGTGTCCGTAATTTTTGGTTGTAGACTCTGAGAAGAGAGCCTGAAACTCGTGCCCTGCGATGTGGCGAAGTAAAATAGCAGAGCATGATATAAAAAGGCTGTGGTGAACATTAAAGCCTTTTAAACAGACTAGATATCGTGAGAGATATTACAGTAAAAAAAAAAATTGTTTGGTGGAATGTTTTACATTATTTTATGTTTTTGTGTTACAAGTTGATAAAAATGCGAACCATCCTGCATCATATTAGACTCACTTCAAAGCCTTGAAAATCTTAGAAAAATGCCTCATGTGTTTGTTATTTCACCAGCATCTATAATTACCTACCTTCTATAAACCACTGCAATGCTGTTTAATGTTAAAATGGAAAGTGTTGGTACCTACTCTAAGATGTTATTAACATGTCCCTGACGCGAAATGTCTCGACTTTTTTCAGAATCCGCATCAAATCCGAAAAAGATTAAATACGTCAGATGAATGACAATATAATATATTATAAAAACGTCTTCACCCAGTACATAAGACACACATAGACAAACACCAAAGAAGCTTTACTTACCCATAATATAGAGAACATTATAATAATTTTAATGGAATCTTGTTAATCCCACCACAGGCTGGGTGGGGTGTCGCGGCCCCCACGGCCCCCACGCCCATACCGTGCGTATAAAATTACATAAACAGAGCAGAAACTATAACATTATAACATCTAAGACGTTTCAATTTGATTGAAATTTTAATTAAATTAATCCTCACGACTAGAGGAGTTCAATTTTGTTATTAATTGTTGGTTTATTTTATCTTCGTATTCGTGTAGTATTTTATGAGATATTCAGATTGAAAGTTTTAATAATTCACTTAAAATCTTTAGTTAAATGGCATATACTTTGTATAATTATATTTTGCGTCTGATATGTGGCCATTCAAGTTTTTAGACGGTTACTTGCATTTTCTGCACAGCTTAAAACCCCAAATTGTATTTCACGACACCCATTGTATGGGATTGTGAACTAATTTTAATCCTAAACAATCTAGTTTCTGTATAATGTTTCGATATACCATAGCTACAGTTCATCGCAGTCCCTTTTGAATTTGATCTACCAAACCATTGTAAGAATTGAGTCAATACAGTATCTAAAATAAGAGCTTCTTTCGTTATCTATAAGTATAGTAAAAACACGACCACAAACCAATATACATAGTCCAATCAAACCAGAAATAATAGGCATACAATCAAACTGGCTCTTCTTACCCGATGAGCCATAAAAGGGCCGGACTCGAACCCAGAGCCAGCTAATAAGGACAGTCGTTACGACATATGTGCGTGTTAGGAATTTCATAAAGCCACTCAGTAGCGGAAGACAATGCGAGTGGTGGGGTGTGGCTGTCAAAGTTTTGAGACTTATGTAACTAAGTTTGACTGCGATTTCGTTCATAATAATTGTAATTTATTTACTAATCGTTCGACAGCAGTCTGCTCGGCTGTGTTGTCCACGAAATGGTATAATTTTCTTTGTTAAGTACCTTGTTACTTGTTGACAGTCCTACACTATCCTCTCATACCTGTTAACACTGCAATTATGAAAAAATTGTCTAAATTATTTGTTTAGTTTATTTTCTTATTATTGGCCCGTGCATAAAATAAATAAAAAGAATATTCTAACATGGATAGGATAAACAGAAAACAAAACTATGTACCTACTGAATTATTGTTCTTCTTAGCGTGTCGATGGCAATCTAAATGGACTTGGCCCAGAATTCGGCCACGTGTTTGACGCCATCACTAGCGTCCATCAGACAGGATATTGTTCTCACATATAGAAGCAACAAGAATAATGTACCCAGGATATTTAAAAGAGTGTCGTTGGAGTTTCTGGCCCGTTCTTCTTCATAGAGATCTACGTTTTGGAATGGCAACTAGCTTCAACTTTCTGACTAACTGACCGACTATTTGACAATTCAAAAGTGCCTGTAAACGGTTTAATTGAAATAAATGCTTTGAGTTTGAGTTTGAAATACAGGGAAAGATAGAAAGTAGGTATAAGTCTTCAAAATATTCATGGTAGATGCTAGCTGAAAAAACTTATAGTTCCAATGTAATACCTATTTGTATTTAATCCCCAAGCCTTGATGATATCTTTACTGTACCTACCTACTATACGCTACAAAGCATAATCTAAATTATTGAATAAACCTCGCAACTTTGAGAACCTCAGCATAAGTGGAAAGATGAGGCGGCATGCGCGAGGGAGCGTCCCTCCGAACTTAATTACCTCCCACGTAAGTACACATCAGTTGTTTTGTTAGACCTCTTCAATATTTATAAGACGTTGATGAAGGAATTTCTGAGGATATAGGCTTTTGTTGGAATTGAGAAATGGAGAAAACAGTAATAAGTTTATTTGAAAAGATTTTAAATATATTTATTTTAATGTTCACAACACCCTTAAGCTTACATCTTTTCGCAATGGAGATGGGCAGAAGTAACTGAAGGCTATGTGCTACAAAGGGATCGCTGTACTCATTTTTCTGTGCCCATTTGTAAAGTCAAGTTATTCATAACAATATATTTTGCTACTGGAATACACTACTGTATATATTCTGTTGAAATACGTGTTCTCAATTGATATTTTTTCCACTAAACGAACATCAACTTTATGCATGTGAAAATTAAGGGGATTTCAGAATTACTGCTACTATTGAAAAAGTCATAAAAATGTTTAAAATTGTAGCGCAAACTGAACTTTATGTATGGGTACTATAGTTGTTTTTCCAAAAACTCAAATTCGTTTACATGTTTAGAAACGAAATCGCGAACGCAGTTTATCCACTTTTGGTTAAGTATATGACAGTTAAATGTGATTTTTCTACCTTTCAGATCCAAATATATATATTATATTGTGCGTATATGTAATATATTGTTTCTTGAAAGTCGAATCAAGTAGGTACTGCCATTTCTACTATTCTAGACTCTTTCGATTTTTTACTCAGAAATACTCAGAAGTACACAGAAAATAAATTTTACTTCGAAAAACAAGGTTCAAATTACAATAGTTATCGCACTACCCAAATCAAAATTCATGATGTCTACCTAACTACCTACCTACGTTACACAGCCGAAAAATCTCCCTCGACAGTCAAAATCGAAACAAAATAACAGTATTTTCGGGAAACCAGACGGCCACCCTTTTCATTTGGCAGCCCCGGCTGTCCATTAATTACGAATGCCCAATAGTTCGGACAACTAATTCTTATGATAAATTGGAATGGCTAGGGAATTTTTATTCGGTAGTGTTTTTAGTTGATTTTTTTCTTTTTGTTTAATTTCAATCAAATTATTCAGCTGCCTCCGTTTAGTCTAGAAGCTGACCCTTAATGAAGCCATTATTATTTTCATTAAAATCTAACACCATCTCAAATAAATTAGTTAGCCTGGAAGAGATCGCAGTAAGCGATAAGGCCGCCCATTGTATATTTTGTAGTGTACTACTTTTTATTTTTGTAATGTATAATCTGGTGTACAATAAAGTATACAAGGCCCCATTAAAATAGATGAACACATTTAAACACAGCTTTCAGTACGTCTAACAAAAGATATCCAAGCAAAAAAAACACTGAATAAAATGATTTTATTTTGACCTAAAATAATAAATGGGATTGGATAACCAGCATTATTATTGTATCTAATGCGTTCTTCTTATTATTTTTTTTACCACTGTCCTTACTATGGTGGTCTGAATGATTTCTAAAAGTTTGTCCATCTATTTTAATGGCATTTTATATATAAATTTATAAATAAAAATCACACTTAAAAAACATATTTTTTAATAACACAAAACATGCTAACACAACCATAAATACGTTTGGGAAAGTATCTTTTTCCAAATAAAATAACAATATACAATTTTATAATCCAAATAAAAGATAAGTCGAAATCATCGTTTCAAAAACCGGTTTTCTTTGACAACAACAAGTTTATCTTTCGTAAAAGAAAGCTCGTTTTCAAGGAATGGGAATTCAAAACCCTTTGAAAAGATATAAAAGTATTTTTGTTGAGTGATTCAACCTGTTTTGGTCAAGTTCGGTGACCGACAGGTCGTGGGTACGATGCTCGGGTTATGAAAGGAATACACTGATAGTAAATAGGTAGGTTATTTGTATTGAAATTGTGTGTGATTTAAAACATGTTTTTTTTCTATAACACGTCTATTTTTTTGCTTTACTTTTCGTGAGAATATTGAGCGAGTTTTTTCTTTGACTATATTATATTTCCATACAATTTTTTTACCTGTTTTGCACTTAACCTATTTATAATTTTCACATATAACTTGGACTTTACAATTTTATTAGTGTTCGTTACATAATAATGACTCGTACCTACGTTGATCGAGCGATCAGATTGCACCTAGGAGATACCTAGGTTCAATCTGATCGCTCGATTTCTACCTACAAACTGATTGCATTCGCTTTTTGTGAACTTTACAAAAAAAACGTAATAATATTTATACCTTTGAATTTTATGAAGACAAAGAATAGTTTTCTTGATTGTTATGGTTATCAGTTATCTCAGACCAAATAAAAACCAAGACATAGCGCTGTCAGCGGTGACGTGAGGCCGGTTTCGTAAACATGTGTGCACTTAGTGAGGTGTAGTTTGATCGTAAATGTGTGCATGTGAGCGTGTATGCACAGAGCGGAGGTGTAGTTTTGGTATGCTTCACTTGGTTTTTTTATTTGGTCTGACGTATGTAGGTATATATTTCGTAAATAAATACCTAAACTAACGCCCCCATCTCAATAGCTACCTGAACACGATTCACCCTTTAGAACATCACCTCACAACCAAGGAGCTACCCCCATATCCCTTAAACTTAACAATACCGATACCTCCGAAAATTATTTACCAAACTACCCTCCGAACAAAACGGCCCGCATCACGCCTTCAAAACGAAGGAAATTATTCAAGACTGATAAGAAGTGCGGAGACGTCAGTTAGAGTAATGTTTCCGCTTTTCCCGCCCCTCCTCTTCCTTAGAGCGAGGGGAGAAAGGGCTTATCGTACAAAAGGTATCGAGTCCCAACTCCCCTCTTTATAGAATTTTCGGGCTTTCCACTTCTGCGGGGTGTAAGGGGTGTTCCCCCCTTTTTGCGACGTACATTTTCATTTCCTTCATCTTTCTCCGCTTTCGAGGTTGAGTGGGCCGGACTTGGGGAGTTCATTAGATTTAAAGCTGAGCAGACGGTTGTGTAAGTAATGAGAATAGTGTGTTCGTTTTAATTTGTCTTGTAAACTGACTTAGGCATTACATAAAAGTCATAGGTATAGTTTGTTCGGCAATATTAAATTAGATAAGATAATCATTTATTTGCTGAAACATGAGTACAATACAACACAAATTGTCAGCATGCAAGAGATGTTAAAAGCAGTACTAAATATAGATGATCATCATAGCCAGCAATTTCCTCCTATACCATAAACCATGCTGGAGCATATTATACTGAAAACCACAATCACGTCGTGTTTTGTTTTTCTTGGCTCTACTAAGACACTTTTTCTTTCATTACAATTTCACAAAAGCAACAACCGACCTTCGTATTTCATAAGGTAGAATTATACAGAAAATGCAAGCGATGCTCATTTGAAATACTTTGAAAGCGCGCTGGTATAAAATTATGCAAACTACTGTTTTTATATAAAACATTGCAGCTACAAGTTCACTAACTATTTCGTATTCTGTAGTTTTATAAAACTGGTGGGATAACTTTCAGATTCACGGAACAATGGAATATAATACTTTAGCAAAAAGGCAGCTGGATCCAACAGTGGATTACTATAGAATGAGTTGGTTATAAATGTGTTAAATGCCAACAGTTTTTCATTAGTTAGTTACTCTCTCACCCTTTATAATCTAACTCGGGAAAGTTGGTTCATATCATGGGTCTCACAATATACAAACAATCATGTGTTGTTCGATGATAATTATGTGAACAGCTTCATTCGAAGCGATTTATTGTTTACGTATTGTAGCAGCGCTTCCATGTACGAGCCTAATACTATTGAATCACAATGTATGAATGACTAGTAATTATGATACCAATTATTATTAAATGAACTAAACTAGTTTTTTTTTTTTTATATTTTTTTTTGCCTCTGTATACTTGTACATCATTTATATATATTAGTGTTAGATGTAAATTGTTTATGTTTTATGTTTTAAGAAGATTAAATACTTTTATTTATTTGTATGATATGTATGTAAAGATGTAACTAGAAAAATCTGCCAAGAGTGGTGAATTGGGACATCATACTATTTGATTTTGCTGTCAACTACATAGCAGTAATTTGGACGCAAGAACTAGGTATATTTAGCAATAACAATTAAGAGTTGCTGATGAAGATTAGGGAGTGAATTACTTTATTAACGAACTCTCTTTTTCTCTAGACTCCCGAAGAAAGGCACGATTCTTTTAACAAACACAACTGAGTACTGTTAAATCCAATCAATTCAACACAAGTGATTTTTAATATAATAAAAAAAGCCCATAATATTGAAAATTCGAAAAAAAAATATAAAACATTTTTATCTACACATCACTAACTCTGCGACCCAGAAACATTTCCCAAATCCGTCCCTGCACCCAATTCCCCGTCTTACACCAGCAACCTTAGACGCCCCCTCTCATCCCCTTTCACCCCCCTTCCACCCGCGCTCTTCGTTAGTGAACTTCCATACTTTGTAATATGCAAATGTTGCTTCTAAGGGGATGTGGCGACGACGCCGCGTCGTCTTAAAATGAATTAATTACGAAGGTAACTGTGAGGATATAGGTATTGATTTTAATAAGGTAATTAGCATGTTTTGGTATGTACTTAGTTGGGAAAAAAAATGCCAATGGCCAAAATGGTTATGTAAAGAACCCTTGTGCTTTTAATTTTTCCTTGACGGTCATCCCTGTTGGTAACTCCTTACGATCTTTCTGCAGTTATACCAATTTTAAACACTATGCAACACTATGCAACATGTCTTTGTCTTCCATGTATTGATATCAAGCATTATAGCTTAATGCCTCAGGCATTAAGTCCGCCTTTGTACAGTATTTTTTTTACTTGTGCATAATGTTTTAATAAATAAATAAATATATAGTATTCACCCCCTTTCAGTCGTATGTATTTTTCATTGTATCATGATTGCAACTGCGCGTCTCCTTTTTAACCGACTTGAAAAAGGAGGAGTTTCTCAATTCGAATATGTTGTTTTTTTTTTGTTATGCGAATCCTCCGTCAGTTATGAATTTTATTTTTTGTTTGTTAGGTCATACTTCAGAGGTGGTCCCATATAAATTTTATTAACTTTGCTTGGGTCGTTTTTCAGTTAGTTCTTCAATAATACGTATTTTTCCCACTTAGTCAATGTGGATGATAATTATGATGATAAGTTCCTGTCACTGTTATTTACATAGCAGGTAGTGGTATTCGAATTAGTCTGGGGTAGGTACCTATCACAACTAAAAAGTGAAAAAGAAAACACTACAAGGAAAATAACTTTAATTTCGGAAGTCGGTGGAAAAAAATTAAAATTCAAAACCGACTTCCGAAATTAAAGTTATTTTGTAAAAAGCTTTTATTAAGGAATTTCTCGCCGAATGATCGACACATCTCGTAACCAGAAGGCTAACTTGTTCTTAGGCCAAAGAATTAGCATTGCCATTAAACGTGGCCAGCCAGTTGAATGGCAATGTTAATTCTTCTGGGCACGTTTCCGGATAACAGCGATGCAGACGAGTACTTCGATAACTGTCCTTCTGTTTTTGTATTTATTTGTAAAGAGTTAGGGTTTTAATTTGGTACCTAACGTATATTATTTGTTGTAGTCATATATTTATTTTTATATGAAATACAAATCATGATTTAGTTTTTCAGCCAGTTAGCGATCGATGCAGCTGCTACTCGCTTATCGTGGTACGTATTTCAATAATATATCAGTTTGTATGTATTTTAATTTACGATAGTCGAACCATTTGTCAATTTGCAGTATTTTTTATGATTTCCTATCGGACGATTGAATACTAGTATAGTTATTTACAAAATAAAAATAAATAATGAATGAAAAATACTGCGTCAACCTTTCGACATTGTTTATTGTGTTGAACTAAATAATGGTGTTTGTTATTACTGCTGTACCATTATTTTACTATAATGTAGTTAAATCTTAAGATCTTCGATCAACAAAACAATTGTACCTTTCGACGCAATAGTGAAACTGTCATTTTCAGTCAAAGCCTCTGTTGAGTTCTATATAAAGCGAAATAGGCTTTTATGGAAGACTGTATATACCCACTAAGTGTAATGTAGAGTATGGCGCGCAATGTCGTATCAAATAACAAGTGCTATTTGAAACGTCTTCAACATTCACGCCTTTTTCCCAATGGGAGTAGGCAGAAACTACAGAACGCCACCTATAACTATGCGATGTCTTAAATCGTTACAGTTAATCTTTTTTTTTTAATTATTGTAACAAAACTAGGTACTTCAAGTTTTTTTTAATGAAACCTGACTCGTAGTTAATAACGAAAATAATACAAAAGCATTATAAATAAAAGAGTATCGCATAGCAAAATAATAATGTATTTTATGCAGTTCGGTAAAAAAATAGATTAAAAAAAAAACACAGTATGTCAGTTATTTTTATTACTTCCTTGGGTGATCTCTGTACTCCTTTATCCAACCTTTATGTACCTTTTTAGGGTTTCGTAGCCACATAGCAAAGACGGAAACCTTATAATTTCGTCATGATGTCTTGTCCGTCTGGCCGATGTGATACAGCCATTTTACTCGAAGACTATTAGCACTAAATCGATGAAAATTAGAAAGAAGGTGAATTCTGTGCACCGCTAAACAAAGATTTAGTGAAATTACAGACAAACTAATCAGGAGTGGCAATTCCCATATACATGTAATGGAAGAATAAAGAAAAAAGAAATGAGCGTGTGGGGTATTATTGGATCAAATAATTAAAAAGATTATGATATCCTAAGTGACTTTGCTAATTAAGTCAATAGTTTTTGAGACATGGGATATTTTCAGTTACAACTGCAGAAATAAAAATTTGTTTTCATCGTCTTTTAGAGAAAAATATACTATGAAATACAAGCTTATTTTTGAGTCCAGTAAAATCAATACTGTGCATGCTTAAATATTCATCGCAACTACCTGTTTATTGGGTAAAATCAATTCTGTGCATGCGTAAATATTCATCGCAACTACCAATTCACTGTGCATGGTCCGACATGCACTTGGCTGGTTATTAAATTCTAAGTTCTCAATTATTAGAAAAGAAAATATCCTTCCTCATAAACACAAAATTCAGGTATATAATAAAGTATTTCCTATAACGGTGTTCCACCCAACCTACGCCGCCGCCCGCCCGTCGCACCGCCCGCCGTCGGCACGTGCAAATACCTACGTTTTACGTAACACAGCCTTCCAGGAATGCACTTTACAGGTTTTACAGGAAGGCACATGTTGCCTATTGAAAAATGTGGGGGGAAACGTTTTATGTAGTTATGATTATGTACTAAATAATAATTATTTGTTGAAATAATTTTGTTGTATTTTTTTTAATGTTTAATATTTTTGAACATAAGGTTCGGGCAGCTTACTTTGTTTCTTCTTTGTCAAATAAAGAAATAGAGAAGAGATTTGAGGGTAGATTCAAAAACTAAAACGGAAAATGAATTCTGGATAAGATAAAAGTATCTATACCTCAAATGAATCAATGAAGTCATTGATAGATTCACTAAGCCGACAGTGCCTAGATTTTTTTCTGAAGAATCTACTTCGAAAGCCAGATTATTTCTCCCATTTAGTTTCTTTCTTGATCTTCAGTACCTATCACTGATAAGTTTTTCATGAAAACATCAAAAGTAACTAACTGATGACTCACCCAAATATCCTATCACAGTTACCAACCGTTGAAAGCCCACAAACCAACATTACTCACATGTACTCACAATGGCCTTGCAAACAGCTGAGAAGTACGGCCAAGGCCACAGTCCCACTGCTGGGCAAGTCGCCACAAGCAAACACGATGGTTCGCCCTCTACAATTAAATGGCCCTGACAATACGCATGGCGTTACTATTTGTAGTCGATTTCGATGAGTTCGAGATCTGATTGTTTATTTATCTAAAGCTAGAAAGTAGCAAGAATCAGCAACTAGATTTTAAAAGATAGTAAAATGAATTAAAGATTCGTCATTATTCGTTCAGGATTAATCGTAAATAAATCCTAATAAATACCGTACCAGTCAAAATGTGAAAAAGTTTGGTAGATTTGTAAAAAATGTTTTGGTAGATTTTGTTAAACTAAATGGTATCTGCATTTCCTAACTAACGATCTTTGAGAACAAGTGCCAAATGAAACAAACTCAGTGGTTTTTAACCTAGTTTTAAAAGGAAAATGAAATAAATAATACAAACCATATTCAGTTCAGAGAAGGACGGTACATTAATATTAAAAAAATACTAGTAACAGGGAATTTGTAAAAATCTAGCTCCTATGATATCCGGAGCTAGATTTTTACAAATTCCTTGGAAAATATTTTAAAATTTTTCCTCAAAAATCAAATCAATAAAAAAGCAGAATAAATGGTCTTGCATGCAACAGATAAACAGTAGAAATTCGACTCAAACGCAACTCCCAATAATCGAACAGCAAAATTATTTCATTAATTTATAGACTAGAAAAATAAAACAGACTACAGAATTCACCTAATTGTACAGATAATCGTCCGTAACATTCCCTTGACCTATTCTATATTATTATCTCAAATTATTCGTATCAGTAAGTTAGTAGGGGCTACGTCCTCGCTGACCGAGGCTATTCCTGTCGGTTACCGAGATTTGATTGACGTACTCGCAAGTACTTGCTGGTGCTTGCCGGCAATATCAACTTGTACAAGTATTTGGGATGTAAACATGTGGTTTGATTGTTTGTTATAATAATTTTAATGTTATGTATGTTTATGGAAAATTACAGGGTTTTGTAAAGTTTAAAAAAAAAATTGAAAACGTTGTTTTGGTGTGCGATGTACTTATATTTTTTAAATGTTTAATGTAGTATCGTCACTTTTATCTTATAATATTGTTGTCAAAGAAGCCGACGGCTAACCAAATAGGAAATGCAGGCTACCGTCGCCAATGAAAAACAGTGAAAATCTGGGGATTTTCAATGCAATTCTGACTTTTGATTCTCGATTCAGATTCTAAAACAAAAATTTTACTGTTTTAAAAACTGTACCTCAATAATCACTTAAAAAAAAAAACATTGCGCCAATCTAACACCGAAGTCATTCCTGAAGTAGATTTTCCAGTTTTGCCTTAACAATAACGACAGAGCTGAAATCTGATGACATAATTATTCTATAAATTATTCCATTACCTAGTCTAGTCTGCATTTCATAGATAAATAGCTCACTCACCGTACATAGCCCGACCTAATCTGACCTACAGACAATCTACCTGTTAATACCACCAATATTATCTCAATGGGCAATACTGACCTTGACACATCCGGGCATCGATCGGGCATGCATCGATTGTATGCCCGGTAATTGGGTTTAGTGACCGGGTGCCTCCTTATTCGAATTACTATTTGGAGATTGATTTTAGGTGGGTAGTTGGATATGGATATAAGGTTGTTGTCTGTCTGTGGTTCGATGTTTTGATAGAGTGTCAATAGTGAGGTTATTGCATTGCTTCTCTTTCACAGTTTAAATAATAGGAACGTAAAGGGCTGTATTTTTAACGACTCGACATCGAAAACGTAAGTGACTCTAGATTTCTTCTCTTAAATTTTAGATTGATACCTTCCTGCTGCCTCTAGTATTTTACATGAAGCGACTGACTATCTGACCTCCACAACCCATTTACTGGGTAATACGATACGCCTTGGTAAGACTGGTTGTCAGACTTTTTAGCTTCTGACTACCCGTAGCGGCTTTTAAAGAGCTACAAATGCCAGTCGGAACCAACAGTTTAACGTTAAACTTTCTGCTACCTATTTGTTTTTATTAAGGATTGCTGGTGAAATAATGTTCAAGGTTTCTCAAAGAATTGAAAAATCTTGTGGTTTAGATCATTGAATAGGTGGGAGAAAACCATAGTACCTGCTTCAAAAACAAACGTAGTCTGTCAAAGTCAAAGTTTGTCTGCAGAAGGGAGCCGTACATCATACAGGCTGGCAGAAAATAATATGGTTATATTCAGTCACTCAAGCGTTTTTTTACGAAGTTTTAAAATAAAACATTATGGTGGTAGGCACGTAAAACTGAAACAATCCACTTGAAATAAATATATAAAATTCAGTATTTACTTCTTATTTAGTGGCAACGCCGTATCTACTTCGGTACCAGGGCTCATACGAGCTCGAGAGTACCTGCTGAAATACCTATCTGTCGAATTTTGTTTTTAGCCAGTCATATTTTTATATTAATTAATTTTATTGCCTCGTTGGTCTAGTGGTTGCAAGTGCCACTGCTGAGCATGAGGTCCTGAATTTATTTTAAATTTATGAATGGTTCTGTTTTTTCTTTTACAAACGTGCACGTCTTTTTACATTGTTCTCACATGCATAATTTCAACATGAATGATGTAACCAATATTTTGTATCAATTTTTTTATTTAAAAGAGTGTCCGTGGAGTTTCTTAGTTTCATATTTCTGACTGACCGATCCCTTGACAATTCAAAAGTGCCTGTAATTGGTTTATTTGAAATAAATGCTTTGAGTTTGAGTTTTGAGTTTGATACGAAATCGTACTACCGGAGCTTATGTTACAATGCTTATTTCTGTGCGTAAAATTAAAGATTTTTAATTATCCCAAATATCATCGTTACAGAAAAAGTGATTGAAGTTTTCGACTTCAAATGATAATGTTTATTCACAGAAATATGTACATTTTTAACAAATGGAGTGCTTAATCTAAACTTAAAAAGTATTAACATTTGGAGCCGAACTAGGCATAACCTGTATTTCAGCCCTCAACGCTGATCCCCCTGGGTTACAAATTGAGTATTTTTTATCATGATATTGCAATCAATAATCCTATGTATCAATGTACGTATCTTATTCAACCTATAAAACAAAAATTTAGAAAAATAAGATTACAATATTTAAAAAGGTAAGTTGTGTAATGAGACCTCTCTTTGTTTGTGATGGGTGAACGTGAATGAGTGTGAGAGGGTGTGTAAGATTGCAGAACATGACTTTTTATATAAATATTTTATGTCGTCTTATATCTTTTATATAAATATTCACTGTTGATCGTCTTTTATCTAGCCAGCGTAACTGTCCACGCGACAACTGTTTACTACGAGACAGCGTGAGTCGTACCCTCGTACAATAATAGACGTCCGGTGAGTCCTTGACCTTGTGTTTAGACCTCAACCTACTGTCGGACTTGACATATATACCTACCTTCTATACGCTAACTTGATGTATCAGTGTTAAATAGATCGTTATGTAACTAATTGGCGAAATATAGTCATTATTAGCCATTTAATTCACATACAACGGATTCGGATGTCGTGATGGCTGGAGGCGAGGTCGTAACCACTAGGTTACGACCTCGCCTCTCATGCATGAGGTTGTGAGTCAAAATCCGGGCAAGTACCAATGTGCAATCATGTACTTTCTAAGTTTATTACTGACGTCAGTGAAGGAAAACTTCGTGAGGAAACTATTGCCAATCCGCTTTGAACAAGCGTGGTGATCAATGCTCATGCCTTCTCTATTTCAGAAGAGGCCTATGCCTTGCAGTGGGACAATATTAGGCTGGTATTATTAATAAGGGATCCAGCAGAATATCAGCTCCAGGTTATTTGAAACCGTACCCAATGAAAGAAGTAGCAAAAAGAAAATGAGTTTGCATCAACCGTGTGTACCTAAACAAATCAAACAGGATGATACCAAATTACAATATGATAACTGCATACTTGTAAAAACTTCTTTATTGGACGAAAGTAGACCCTTCACGAAGCCGTCATCTACGCATTAAATATACATTGTAACAGCGAATCAATTGTCACGCCTCCCTTTAAGATCTAGGCCAAATATTTTTAGATATTCGTTTAGCTCATGATCAAACGAGGTGCCAAAAATAATACGAATAAAAAATAAAATAAATGAATACCCGCGAAATTTCCAAACCAAGTAACTTTGTGCAAAAATAATTGCTGAAAAACGAACTTTTATATATGGTTTCTAAAATTGCTGTTTACGGTACAACGCAATGTAACGCACGCAAAACATTGTTCTTTTATGCGCATGCAACGGTACAAGTATCGAACTAGTTTTCGAAAAAAAAACTTTGACCTTCAATATCTCCATAACCAGATGGTTTTCAGACACGGTCCAGTACAAAAAGAATACCACAATAATGAGAAGTACAAGTGACTCTCGGCTTCGTAAGGCTATTTTTACACCTGTTATTAGGTATCTTAGTCAAAAATTACCTTATCTACAGTTACGTTGATTAACTTATTGTTTTTATAAGCGTTTTGTTTTTACGTTAGAACCTGAACTACCTATCGGATTGTTTATGGTGTTAGTTAGTCATCAATGAAGTTTCCAAGCGGTCAATAGCCAGTAATCCCGTGGGACTTTGACCCTTGACAATTAGCTTCGTGTGTCCTAAGGTTGCGTACAAACAAGCAAAGTGAGCGATTTATCCATCACCAGAAATTAGCCGTTTTAATTCTCAGTGCTGGCACAAGTCCTCAAACATATAGTTTATGTTATAAGGCGTTGTCGCCAAGAATGGATTAAATTTTATGTTTTTTTCTTCTTTCGTGTTTGATCAGTTTAATACTGGAATAAAAAAAAACCTGCAATTTGAATAATTATTATTCGTATTGCAAGGTTCTTCTTATTGTACCTACCTACCTAGCGCTATGCTCTGCCGTCGGCACTGGTTTAGCTATAAAAAAGTCCGAAAATATCGTGGCAACTATACCTTCCATCTGATCTAACTCGGCATATAGCTAACGAGGGTAAAAAATCTTGTACCTTTTTTTGTCATTTAGTTTAAGATAAACTAGCAGCTTACGTAGCAATATTAATAATTATTCATGCTTACATTTTAATCTTCGACAAAATGCGTCACATTGACACCACCACCATTCCTGTCTGCCCCACAACTAAATAGGGCATGAATGTAGTCATGCTACAAACGTAAATAACGTAAATAGTCCTTAGTGTCCAGCCGAACGATGCCCTTGAACTTAGCGAGACGTCTGTCCAGTCGGACAGGTGACCTTATTGCGTAAACATTGCAATTTTGAGATGCAACTACCTACGAATTTATCAAAAGGAAAGATGAGGTTTTCTCCAGTACTTTTAAAAGGCATCGTCATGAAAACATGACGTTTTAGGCTTCTGGTGAATCAAATCAAATCATTTTTATTTACATTCAAATTAGTGCTTACATGTTTTGCTATATATACATAGCATGCAAACTTGTCGGCATGCGTTACATCACATAGTATCATACAATTGTTGGAGCATATTAATTTAGTCTCTATAAATTCTTTAATAGAATAGATATTGTGCCATTTATATAGTTTGTGCTTAAATGCTCTAGAAGTCGACGTTTTTAAGTTGCTTGGTATATTATTATAAATACGTACACACATTGCTAAACAGTTCTTATTGTATTTTGTAGATCTAGGAACGTCATTTAGTACGAGTCTGAATGGATCTCTACGATTTCTTGGATTCACATCATTTGCAGTTCTAAATAAATCTTTGTTGTTTGCTACGAACATAAGTACATGTTTTATAAATGTAAAGTGAGAAGCATGATTTTGTAAGATATGTTGCTGAGATTGTTTATTTATTTACACTTACATTTGTTTTTACAGGTGGAAACCCAGTAAAACAATGTTGTCACAATTTCCACACTCAGAGACGTCACCCAAAAACCAACAAATGAGGCCATTCTTTCAGAAAAGAATGAAAGGTAACTTACTTACGTACTTTGAAGTTGAATTGTGCCAAGAAAATGTATACAGCTACATCAGCTATACATTTTAAGATATAAATAATAGTAAAATCCTAACTATTAAAATAAATGCGCGAGTGAGTTTGTTTGTTACGCTTTCACGCTAAAACGGCTGAATGGATTTAGATGAAATTTGGCACATGGGTAGACCATAACCTGAGCTAGGACAACACTTTTTATCCCGATATTCCCACGGAATCGAGACCTATGCGGGTGAAACCGCGGGGCGCAGCTAGTAGTAAAATATAAATATAAAGTATGACAGATAAAGTGAGACAGATTCGGTTTGAATTAATTATTGATAAGTTAATTTGGATTTCAAGTGATAACAAGTGGAAAAGAAAAGGAGGTTTTATCTAGCGAGTGATTTCGGAGTCTGTGTTCTTTCGTAAAAAATGTTCGCAGTCTCAAGCATTGAAATAGAAAGTAGTTTTAATTAATAAACCTGCAAAAACAACTTGACAAAACTTTTGGAAAAAAAAACGATTCTAAAGAGTTTATTATTTGTTTGATTCACACTAATCTAACATCAATCCATATCCTTCAGAATATCATAAACATTGCAACTCTTGCACAACTTAATTAACTATAAAGTTTGAACGTGGTCAAATGTCCGGTCAGTGACCTTGACCTAACAATAGACCCGGACCTAAAGGACGTTGAGGATGTAACACTTTCCAAGTGTGAGGTAAGGTTTAACGTTACATACTGGTATTAATTTACCTAACATTGCGAACTTACGGAAAAGTTACGTTAGAATTTACAAAAACATCTAATTACACTAACTTTTCATTTATTTATTTATTTAATACTTCAAGCACACAAATATATAGAGGCGGACTTAATGCCACTGGCATTTTCTACCAGTCAACCTTCGGGTGATGCAGAGACAAACAGTGGTAGGTGCAATAGCGAGTATTGTTTTTTTTTTAAATTTAAATATAAAGTTATACATACATACATCTATTAACATTATATACACCTATTAAAAACTATAAATATAATAAATACACCTAATTATATATAAATATAAGAACAAATAAGACAAACAATGGGAAAACATTACCGTTGTTTGTTGTTTTAAATTTTTAAGTTGTGGTACTCTGCCAATTTGTATAGTTATACGAATTGGTTTAGTAGTTGTCTAATGGCTATGTAAACAACAATTACAGCAAGTTTTATAACATCATCAACTTACACTAAATAAATTTAATACCTATTATTGAACCTAACTCAAAAACTACTCAAGCAAAATGAATAAAATTTATTTGAGACCGCCTCACATTTTTTTCCCACCAAATGGAAAATAATTATTAAAATCGGTTCATAAACAAAGAAGTTATGCCCGAAAATATTTTTTTTTAATCCTCCTATTTTTTTGAAGTCGGTTAAAAAGGATGTGAAAAGTTTAACTTTGTTAATCTTCTTATCTTGAAAGACAGCTCTTATCGGAAGTAGGTAGACTTTTTCAACTCTCAAACTTGTTAATTAAACGTACTTATTTATTTTGATTTTATTTTCTCAGGCGATATTGTTGGTGCTACTTTGATAAGGACCGATTTATGCCAAAACATACCGACCGACCAGCATCAAAATTTTAATCCATTTTCCGAAGTAAAAAGTTTCTAATTATTTTGGATAGTGAATGCTGATTAATAAAATCTATTCTATGCATAATAATGATTTTAATTGTTTTTTTTTGCTCGACTTGGCGGGGGCACTACCGTGCCCCCAGATTTAAGCCAATTTAAACGGAAAATTATATTTAACCGTGCATTTTAATTAAGAAGTGTTTCTAATTTAAAATATTGCAGTAAATACGGTATTTTTAGTTAAGTATAGAATCATATAAATTTCAACAACGTTAAACTATATTTTCCAGATCACCTAAAGCAATTGCCAGACAACCGATTGCCCCACAACTTTACACGCTAAACCCACCTGAATGTACATTAGTTGTCTATCGACCGGTTCCTATTATAACCTTACTACTAACGGATCGTAACCAGACATAATACTACTAACAGTTAATAGTACCGTCGGCTGGTTAGTATTTGTGTCAGGGCCAGTATATTGATTGTTTCGTGGTTATCTGATTGGTATGTGATTATAGGATGTAGGTAAGGAGATTGTCAAGCAAGACTAGGAATACCTAGTCTACCTACGTATGTAATACGTCTTTCCTGTATGTATGTAATTACGTACTACAATGTGATACTCATACATGGATTGATAGTTATACCAAATCGATTCCTGCTTAATATCTTACAACGCACTTTACAGTTTTTATTTGTGTTCTTTTTTTTTCTTTTTCTTTTTTACTTTTAGCACAATATGTTGTGTTATCTGCCTTTTAGTCTGTGCTAAATAAATGTAGTTTCTTTCTTTCTTTTCTTTGTCTATGGTAAGTACAAATTATATGATCCTACTGGGTTTTCAGAATGATACTGTATACGTTTCCTAAATAAAAGGTGTGTAACCAGGTATGAAAAGTTCGTCATGCAGTCTCAGAATGAAACCTTGTCGTTTTAGACAACGTAGGTGTTTTGTTGTTTAGAACTGTATATCTGTACTAATATGATAATATTTATAGTAAGAACAAATGTATAATAATTATATTAAAGCTGAAGTGTTTGTTTGTTTTGTATGATCGCGCTAATCTCTGGAACGGATTTGTTTTTTTTTTTTTTTTAATTCTTTGTAGAGGTTATAATTATGTTATTTAACATCACGCTACAACCCTTAGGAGCCGAGCAAAAATAATAAAGTCAGAAAGAACGCTAAGTCATAGCGCGGGCGGGCGATGGAATGCGACGCAGTGGGTCGGTGGAACAAGAATCACGTGGACAAAATCGCGGGCAGAAAGAAGCTAGTATAAAAATATTTCCTATTTGATAAATAGGGAAATTATACGACTGAGCCATACTTAATTAACAAAAAAATATTTATTATAATTACGTTACATACTTTCAATGAAACTTCAAAATATGCTTACCTTATGAAAAATATTCGACAGTCAAAAAACTCCACACATTTGCTTTTATCTTTTTTGCACAAAAGATGTGAAAACACAGACTATTTATAAGCTTTTTAAATGTCTTGTGTGTCTGATAAAATCTCTCAGAGATAATTCAGCTTACGAACATTCATGTTGAAAACTATTCAATTCTACACTGAAAAGTCACAAAGATTATAACCAAAATCACAAAGATTTTTAACCAAAATCACAATAAATATTTTTTTTCATATTTCCACCAAAAATCACACACTAGGAACTTTTACTTTCTACGACAAATCCAAAAAATAAACTAACAGCTCTACAAGGGGTAGCTCCGTATCTTTTTACAGCCCCTACTCACAATAAGATACCTGTTTCTTTGCAACAGGTTCTGCCATTCTTATCTTTTTATAAACACTCAAGGGTTCTTGGTTTATCTAGTTGTAGGTGCCCCTTATAAAAATTTACATACATGTTGTAGAAAAGGCATGATTTAAATAACTGTGTTTAATTTATTCTGTTCTACAATTTATTTGAGGTGGTGCTGAGTGTTTAAAAAAAAGTAAATACAATTCTTAACTTACTGGACGAAGTTGGTACAAATTATTATAATTACATATTAATATATATTATAGTAGTCTATTTTTAAAAAACTAGGTCTTTTTTAAAATTAAGTTTTCCAGCTCGTGTATAAAACCTAAACATAATAGGTATATATTCTTATAAAATCTTTATAACTGATTTATAATGTTTTTTCCTACTTATTATAGACATAATAAGTCCAGTATAAAGGACCCTGTATCAGTTATAAAGGAGGATCATAGGACCCCATATCTAGAACATTCCTTGACAATCCTCCTTTCTGAAATCATTCCTATTGTCATCTTTAACTACCCACAAAGAAAGTGAAGCGGCCACCCTTAACAGACACCAAATCAAGGACCTGTCAACTTTCTTTAAAAAGTAACCTGTTCCATTTTTGAATTTCAATCCGTATCTCAGTAACCTGTTCTATTTTATTTGAAATTCTCACAAGAACTGGATTGAATCGCTTCAATCTCAAACTGCTTCAAATTGGATAAAACTGGTTTTCACTGGTTTTGATTTGTACGATTACGGGAATTGCGATTGTGTTAAAGGTTAAGATGTCATGGGAATCTAGGGGCTATGGTTTATGTAGACCATGGGATAGTAAATTGACAGTGTCTTGAACATCTGGTTATTGTGAGAGCAACAAATATTTATTTTTATTTTTCATGAATTCTTACAAATAATGTTTATTTCTTAAATAAGAACAGATAGCTACCGAAACTTTTATTTTGTAGTAAAAAAATATAGAAACATAATATCTTTATTTTTAATAGCTTATTTTTTCTTATAAAACTAGAAAGGTAGGTTATTCCTTAGCCATACGTTTTCAAAACTTAATACTTGTTAGATAGGCATGCTACCAACTAAAATGTTACCCAACTAAGTATGGCATAAAACATTTTCAAAACTTCACTTAATATTGAAACAATTAGGTAGGTAACCTACTTGTACCTGGGTATCCATACCTACAAACTTACCAAAAGCTTCTACTATTTCTCAAAAGTTATAATGTATGTAATAAACAATGTACTAATTTAACAAAACGAGCCCATAATAAGTCTGAAAACATCTTAACCCAGTACATAAAAACATTACATTCATAACCAGCGCGACATAAACCTCCTTACAATTTCACCCTAACCCAATTTATACAACTCAGCGAAATTCTACTAGACGCCCTGCCCCAAACCGCCGTACAAAATCGCCTAAAGCGCTACAGCAGCTGCCTCGTACAACGCACCCCACCTATTCCTCAGAGAAATTCAAATAACGAACGCCTAGCACCGCCATCTTGCGCAAGACGCTGGTATAGAATAACTATACGTAGTTTTTTCAGCGAAACGTCTTAAGTTAGACATTTTTACGCCACTATAGCTCTTATGACGACACCTTACGTTGGTAAATCGCTCGCGGAAAAATGGTCCTACATCCCGCGTCTTGCCTAATTTTCCAATGTCGTAACTATTTCTAGCTACAATCTGAAATCAACTGTAACACATAAACTTTAGAATCGAAAACCAAATGTGCTTGAACACAAGTTACGTCAATTTGGCATGACGTCATAAAACTATAATAACAATGCAGGCGGTTAAACCAGCTACCGTCTCGTTCCACGCGATTAAATCCGAATGTGATAGAAAGAGATGAATGCATGTCAGTAGTTGCGATTCTAGGGGCGTGGCGGAATAGTTAGGATAGTGGAAGTTTGGAAGAAGTTCGGAAGAGGGTAGCTTTTGGTAGATTTTATTGGATTTTACTGTAGTACGGTAATGGTTCGCGGAGCATTTGAATATCAATGGCGCTCATTGAAATTTAAAACAGAGTTGACTCCATATTTTTAGATGAAGTCAAACTATTTTATGAGTAAGAAATTCTTTTTAAACACTGCGACAGGTTAGTACTTCATTGTTGGCTTAGATGTAATGATGTTTCGGTAAGTTGATTGGGGCAAGGTTTCAACTTGAATGTAGTCAAAGCTAGCTTCAAATATTTAGGACACATACCTACCTATATCCATTGCATTGCATTACAATTGTCCTTTTCTTGATGCACAATTTACTTCATTATAAGTGGGCAAGGCACAAAAATATCGTTGATAATACAACAATAATTTATTATTTGGCTTTCAGATTTTTCAAACCGCAGATCGAAGGCTCTCCATTCTCCGCTCACACCAATTCAGCACACGGATCTTTCAAATCAGTCAGGATCTCATCATTTTTATCCGATTCCACATTTTCACTTAGTAACAGTCAATCAACTCAGCTTATTGCAGTCATAAGCTGCCCCACAACACCCTTTCCTCCGCCTTCCGCAGTCCAGTCTGTCCCAGCCACTTTCTTAAGGTCGTCAGTCCATCCAGCTGGGGGGCGTCGCACCCTACGCTTGCCGATACGCGGTCTCCACTCCAGGACTCGTCTGCTCCACCGGCCGTCGGTCCTTCGACAAACATGACCAGCCCACCATGCCACTTCAGTTTGCTTACTCTGCAAGCTATGTCGGTTACCCCGGTTCTTTTCCGGATAATTTAATTTGTTTTTTTTTTCTTAGTAATAGTACTGTAGCTTTTTTAATATTTTTTTTGGGTGGGAAATTATCAAATAACTTCTCCCGCTCTGGGCGGAGCGGGAGGGAGTGTTAGACTCTTACTGACTAAAACCCACCCGTGTTCCTTCAGTTGCCTGTACGTTGCCAGAGGCCACGGTATCCCTTACGGACTTTCCCGCAACCCCGGCAGGCATCGGTCCTATCAGACCCATTCAGTTACAGTACTGTAGCTCTACAAGCTTTTTGGCAAAATCACTTAAACCTGAAAATTATAAACAGAACAGTTATTATTTTGATAACTTCAACATTACTTTTTTTGGCAAAGTATTAGCAATGGGTTCGAGTCCCGCACGGAACAAATATTTGTATGACCTACAATTAGTTGTTCCGGGTCTGGCTGTTTGTGTATGTGAGTTTAAATGTTTGTAAACGCACCCACGATACAAGAGAAATTCCTAGTAAGTTTAAAAAAAAAAAAATGGCTTTTCACGCTTTATTTATATAAGATACGTATACAACAAAACAAATTTGCCTTTCTTTATGTATTGCATTTCTGACCAATCTGTCATAAACTTCTAAGTTATCAGCCAACGTCTCCTAAGCCTGCTTCGATGACCAAGTTCATCTTCACCCATTCCTGTCGTTACCCCAATTTACTCGAGGTCGGCCCAGTAGCATCGACAAGCAAAATTTATGAAGAAACTAAAATAATGAACATTAGGCAGTTATATATTTACAATACATGTACTTTCATTCGTAAGGCACTCAACAAAAGTATACAGTCTTATATCGTTTACTCAAGTGAAACAAGTAACCCAACCTAGCACTCGCCGAACTAGTTTTCTGATTTTGCCGAAGATGAGAACTAAGTTTTGCAAAAAAATGTTAACATTTGAAGGAGCACAATTGTACAACAAAATACCCTCATGTATTATAAAAGTACACTCATTCAATGCATTCAAAACTCAAAATCAAAAGTCATTTATTCAAACTAGGCTGAGAATCAGCACTTTTCGAACGTCAAAATTACATAAGACAGTCCCCCAAAACGCCCACCCTTCACCACTTCCTAGTGCTTTAGCTGGGAAGAAGAAGTGGCGCAACAAACTCTCCAACAGCACAGCTGTCTGTTCAGTTAGAAAAAAATGATTCTATATAATAGTATGCAAAATGATTTACGTTACGCAACACAAAACATAATTAAAATTAATAGCCATATGACAGCTAGCATACGCCAATATACCAACCAAAAACATCGAGAACTATACTCAGGCAGAAATAAAAAAATACAACTGAATTGATAACCTCCTCCTTTTTGGGAAGTCGGTTAAAAATAACTAAACGAAAACAATATCTAAATAAAAGCCTCCAGGCATAAAGGGCATGCCCGCTTACATATAGCTGTAACTAGAAGTTATAATTGATAAACTAGGACCATCGAGGTAAAATAAAAAATTGTCGAGGTCGCTAGCTAACCACATATTGCAATACAACTCATAAAAAAAACATTGTAATGAATAGATTATGTCAACACAAAATTCAAATTAAATTAAAATAAATTGACTTATAAAGTAAAATAATTATAAACAATTAAATAAACTCTATTAGCTGAATATTTGATCACAAATAACACCCTTCCTAAAATCTGAATGCATTGGATGGGTGTACCTAATATCTAATTTATCATAATTTCTACCTTGACGTCTGTGACCAACTTTAATTATAATTTATTTTAAGCATTGTTCTCATGTATGTAAGTGACGTTGTGTCTTTTTTGAGAATAAATATCTTTAAACCTAGCTATCTTCATCTCTGTTTCCTTATCATTCATCTTCTATTTGTCTAGCCTCTTCCCAACTAAGTATGTTGAGGTCAGCTTCGAGCCTTACCGGATGCAGCTGGATACCGATACGACTTCCATCAGTCACTAGGTATCAAGAAACTCCTTAGCAGCCATTATAATCATACCTACATCTCTATCAGTAATAATTTTATTTTTCTCTTCTCTCTTAGCTAGATTATATTCTAGCTAATAAAAAAACCAGCCAAGTGCGTGTCGGCCCACGCACAATGAAGGGTTCCGTAGTTGGGATGAATTTATCGCAAGAACAAACTTAACTTTTTAATTGAAAAACATGTTCTCCCATACGGAATGTATGGGAGAACATGTTTTTGTAACCGCAATTGTAAGTTGGTCGATTATTACTCGTTAACTTGTAAGGCCTACTTAGCTGTGATAGTTTTCCTTTTAATTTCGTTTATATATACTACCGCTGTAATTTTTTTCACATATCCAAAACCAACCATTTAGCTGGCAGAGGTGGGGGGGGGACACACTTGACTATAACAAAAATTTGCACTTTAAAGCTTAATATTTCGCAAACTGATCGCTGAATCCAAAAATGATTTTCACAAACTAAAAAAACATCCCTACTTTACGTGTAGGGGAGGTAATCTAAAAAAAAAATTATATGATTGTATATTAATTAATTTTAATATCAATATTTAATTAAAATATTAATTTTATTATTAATTAAATATTAATTTTATTATTAATTAAATATAATTTTATTTTACCACTTAGTCGGCGTGATTAATGTGTATACCCATGCCAAATTATAGCTTTCCAGTACAAAGAGTCTCTGAGCTAAGCCGCGGACAGACAGACAGACAGACAGACAGACAGACGGACATGGTGAAACGATAAGGGTTCCTTGTTTACTACGGAACCTTAAAAAGGTACCAAATTACACATTCTTACTAGTATTTTTATGACCTCTTCATACTGACTAGCAGACATGCTTTTCCAATTGGTCTCTTGCCTCTTTGCCATAGAGTTTACCATTTTTTTCCTTTACTTGGTTTTTGTTTTTATCATATTTAAAAACATTTCTATTTCTATTCCTGCCAGTGCGAGTTGAGAAAATGATTTGTAACCTTTAATGAAAGTAAGATCAAAATATTGCAACATCTTTTAGTTCTAAGAACTATTATTTGGATACTATTGTTATAAGAATTTCCTCGAAGTCTTTGCTAAAGTGAACCACTTGAAAGCTTCTCTTTTGCGAAATCTAAATAGTTAGCAACTAACCTACTCTATTGCTTTGCATGGTAAGTGGTCTTCAACAAGAGAAACATTAACTAGTCTTCAGAAAATCAAACCTTAGTGTACATGTAATCAAGCAAATGATTAAAACAAAACTATTTGATCGGAAAATACGAATCTTACTTAGGACTTAGGGATATTAAAAACACACGTAAAACATAACATCATCCTTATTTACCCCAAGGGTTAGGCAGAGATGTGTCTATATTACACCTACATTTCGCCAGATAAGTTAAAGTCCCATGTAATAGGGGGGAGCCTATTGCCATCAATCGGGAACAAATCTAGACTCCGGGCTGCTACTGAGAAATTCCTGAAGGGAAATCCAATAATACTTCGCCCGACCTGAGAAACGAACACAGTACCTCACGCTCAAAAGTCGCGCAAATACATTTTTTTAATTTTTATCCAGAGCGGGACAGCTCTTAGACTACATCTCACCTGACGGTAAGTGATAATCAGGCCGAAGGTGGAAGCGAGCTTCACCTGGAATCCTCAACCACAGAGGAACTGGCTATCTTACCTCTAACTGCCGAAACACAACAATGCTGTTAACATTGATGTTATGGCGACAGACTTATGGTGGTAGCAGCCAGGCGGACTTAGAGCCCTACCACCAACCAAACCGAGCAGAAAATTTTACCCCCACTGGGAATCGAGCCCGGGACCTCTGGGTCTGACACAGGTGGTCTAACCTATAGACTACAGAGGCGGTTGAAAAATATACCTAATAAAGAAAAATCTGGGAGAAGAAACAGAAAGTTCTAGTGTGTTGTAATAATTATGATCGGGACCTGCATAGAGTGGGATTCGGAGAATTTCTCAGTAAGTAACAGCCTTGAGTTTAGATTTGTGCCCAGTTAATGGCATCGGGCTCTCCATTACATGAGACTTACTACATTATTATTTGGCCGATTGTGGGTGTATTGTATTTTGTACACCCATATTTTATCACATACTATATGAACTGTTCCTTTGGGATTTTCATAATGTTTCTTGTTTGCTAAACCACCCTAGTAATGCGGCAAAAAAAAGCGAGCCTTACAGTAGTCGCATAAGATGTATAACAACTGACATTTTGGCTGACAGTACCACCCTCTCGAAAAATGGTTTGGTACCATCTGACTGCAAACTCTAGTACCGCGCGCGGTCATTGGTCAAATTAAATAGCGCGCGCTTCTCCAGCTTCCTGTAACACACTTCCGTCCCTTTTCACAAAATCACTCCCACAGATTGTTGTAAAGCTAGAGGAAAGATGTTACGAATCAAAAATATTCAAATCTGTCGCGCCATTTTAGAGTTATTGTGAGACTAACGCACGGCAATTGAATTAAGCAGAGTTGTACTTCTGTCTACCACTTCAGTCTGGCAACACTGGTGTGATGTTTTAAATTCCGGCCTTAAGCAAAAGTGTAAGTTATATCTGTTGTTGTTTGTTTAAGGAAATAAACATAATGACAGCCGCATCTCAATATGTATTTGAGTACCTGATTTATGTAAAAAAGAATATTAATTTATATTCTAAACACAGCGACATTCATAGCATAAATACTAGAAACAAAAATTTACTTATTGTGCCCAGGACTAGGCTCCAAAAAAATTGTAATTCATTTAAGTGCCAAAGTATATAACAAACTCCCAAGCCATGTTAAAGAACTGAGCCTCAATAAATTGAAATCATGTATTAAACTCAAACTATGTCAAAAAGGTTTCCATAAAGTTAAAGATTACTTTGACGACAAAAAGGCTTGGGACTAGCTCTACTTATTAATTTATTTTTACTTTTTTGTTGGTGTATTGGCGTGTGCTAGGTGACATACCTATAGAAAATAATTTAATTTAATGTTTTGTGTTGCGTAATGTAAATTATTTTGCATAAGTACTATTGTATAGAATCAAGTTTTTCTAACTATTCAGAGAGCTGTGCTGCTGGGGAGTTTGTTGCGCCACTTCTTCTTCCCAGCTAAAGTACTAGGAAGTGGTGAAGGGTGGGCGTTTTTAGGGGACTGCCTTATGTAATTTTGACGTTCGAAAAGTGCTGATTCTCAGCCTAGTTTGAATAAATTACTTTTAAATTTTGTGTGGCAGTCTCATTCTGAAGGATATTCTTAAAAAATATTACATATTGACGCCAGGATAAAGAAAACTGTAAACCTAGAAAAAAAAATTATAAGAATCTTTATTATTGCCTGCTTCATTGGTCTAGTGGTTGCAAGTGCTACTGCCGAGCATGAGGTCCTTGGTTCGATTCCAAGGTCGAGCAAATTGTTATTCATTAGGAATTTCTCATTAACAGCCCGGAGTCTGGATTTGTACCCGGTTGATGGCAATAGGCTTGCCCCCTATTACATGGTACTTAAAAACATAATTGGCAAAATGTACTTCTGCCTTACCCTTCGGGGAAACAATCGTGATATTACGTTATGTTATTATAGAACACTGCATGAATCTTCATCTTCATTTCCCTCCACTTTTAACCTTTCCTGCCTAAAGGCTCGTGCAGACTAGCACGACTCGTCGCGCCACGCGACACCGGTAATTGTTCTACCGTGCAGTTTTCTTAGAAATTGTTTTGTTAAAGCCGCGTCGCGATGTCGAGTCGCGCCGGTCTGCACGACGCTTTATTCAGATTTTATTTTCACTTACAACAGAGCAGACGGTCAACAATGTGTATCTTGTAGGTACCTACAGCGATACGACAAAACATATCAACACGTGTTACATTACGGTCAGACCGCGACCGCACACGGACATCCGTGGAGCGGGTGCTTATTTTTTTACTTTATTTTTCATCACAATTAGCCCAGGTTCCCACGGACGTAATAATATCGCGGAGGGATTTTATCGCGCACTGGAATTTCAACTCTCGGTGTTGAGCCGAGCGTTGAGAATCCAACGCGTTGGGACGCACTCTCGTCCCAGTGCGATGGATTCAAACACACGGTTGGATTTTTTACTCTCGGCGCTAAGCAGAACGTTGAAAACCCCGTGCACGAAAAAAAATTGCCGCCATTTTATTAAGTTCGTCCGCGCGAACGTGGGCTAATTAATAGCAATAAAAGTTATAAAAAACTAAAACCCAACTACGATAAAAAAAGTCAACTAAAAAGGTATAAACAAGACATCACAGATAGACGAATTAATTAAAAATCCGGAGTCAAACGTGTTAGTTGGGCATAAATCAAACAGATTGCGTGTGAATCCGGATTTTTAAATTGTCTGCCTGTGATGTCTTGTTTATACTCTTTTAACCGACTACGGCGAAGCAAAAAGAAGGGTTATGATTTTGACCGGTATTTATGTAGGTATGTTCATCTGTTACCTCATAACTTCTAAACTACTGATCATAATTTGACAAATGAGATATCGTTGGAAGCGACTTGATATTCCGCTGGTTATATGCTATGTGACGTCACATTAAATTGAATATAGCGTTCTCTAGAGGCCATAAAGTCATGAACTCGACAGCTGACGATTTCGAGAGATTCGGAGCCGATCACATTGGATACAGTTTTCATATGTGTTATCGTGTTTGTAATACTATTTTCGTACGGACGCAGCTGCGATATAGAACAGCTACTGTCTGTGTTGCATCCGCCTTTGTATTTACGCTACCCGGTTCATGGGAATAGGCTCGCCCCTTGTTACATGGGACTTAAACACAACTGGCGAAATATGGGTGTAGTATAAGGTACATCTCTGCCTAACCCTTCGCGGAATATAGGCGTGATGCTATGTTATGTTAAAAATAGTTTACAGCGTACTGAAAAGTTAAATTACTTTATTTTAATTATGTCTAAAATGTACTAATTTTGTAAACACAAGCTGATTATAACTTACGCACACAGCGACAATAATACATAATTCGGCATGTCGAGACAAAACACGTTTAAATGTAAAATTACGTCTGACCCGCTTTGAACGCACAGAGGCCTATATGCAGTAGATCGAGTATTTTTAAGAGCGCGTAATGAACGTAGGTATTAGATCATTTATGTCTGTAACTTGCATAAGGGGCTCGTGGCTAAGTAATGACAGTCGCATGGGTCGATGGACCAGGTTAAGCTACGCTTGCCGCTTGTCTGTCGATGGTTGGCCATCTTTATAAGCCGAAATCTTTCCGTGCCTCAGAATACACGTAAAGTCGTTGTTCCCGTCTGTCATTCGTGGATCTTCGAACAGTCGGGCAGTCCGAGGGTTTCATATTTTGCCCGATTCCCAGAAACAAGCCTGAGACCCCAACGCTGACAACCTGAGATCTTAATTTGCTGTTTTCAAACAAGACAAGTATACTACTTTCACAAAGTAGTATTCTGATCAGTGTGAGTTTTTATAAACATTCTTCCAACTAGAAAATTACCAAAATGATTTTGACAACAAAGTCATCTTCACCCATTTATTCACCACACTTTTGAGTGTGGTCACCAAAGTCAAAGTCAAAGTCAAATCATTTATTTCAAATAGGCCCTTTTGAACGTCAAAATTTACAACAAAAAAAAAAATGATTCTAGTCGCCCCTTCCAAAAGGTAGTTTTCGCATGACAAAGAATGGGGAAGAAACTCCACCGTTACTCTTTTAAAATGTTTTACAATATTTTGTATAAGTACATTTAGTTATATAAAAATATGTGAGGACGATGCACCTAGAATAAAATTACTGTACCACAATAGGTAAAAAGACCCCGCCTGCCCAGTTAGGCTTAGACTTCAATAAAATTAATTTACTCATTCACTACTTTGTTTCATCGTTGGTCTAGTAGTTGCAAGCCGGGTTCGATTCTCGGGTCGGGCAAAGTGTTATTGATTTTCCATCTGAAATGTCTTAGTAGCAGCCCGGAGTCTGAATTACATGGGACTAAACATAACTTGCGAAATGTGTGTGTTCTATAGGTATAACCATAACTCTGCATAACCCTTCGGGGAAATACAGGCGTGATGATTTTGTTACTTTGTTTCCTACAAGAATAATTAAAAAAAACAGCTAAACAGAGACGTCTTCACCCCAATCAGTTGTAAAATTAAAAGTGAATAAGCACTTGTGTTCCATCTTCGACTTCATCATCATTTAAGATAAAATGAGAAAGTACCCAAATAATAAAAAAAATATTATTTAGAACAGAGTCGTCTCCACACCATGTCTGTGCGAGGTCATCGCCCGGTCAGTCAGTTGTGACTTGTCACCTATCGACGGCGCGGTGCGGCGCATTATACTGAAAACACGTGAAATTTTACTGAAAACATGAAAGATTGAAATATAAAACTATTAAAAGTCACGCAGTTTATGTCTTAAATAAGAGTATGTTGAGCTTTCGCACATGTAAGATAAGTTTATGGTTTCAGGAAGTGAAATTTACTATCTCTTGCATATTTGAAATAAATAATTATAATAAATAAATAAATACATTCATTTTTGTTGGTGGTGGTGTTTAATTGATTTTTGGGTGACGTCTCTGAGTGTGGAAATTGTGACTAAATTGTTGCATTGGGTTCCTACCTGTAAAAACAAATGTAAGTGGTGATAGTAAATAAATAAATAATTATTTTATTTATTTTAGAAGTATGTATGATTGTATGTATGTATGTAGAATATACTTATATTCTCATATAATTTGTTTTATTTTATTAAGTGAATTGTTTTGATTTTATGTATTTTACTTTCTCTCTACTCTTACACACGCGGTCTACATCTCTTGAAGAGATAAGAAATTTCTTTAGAAATAAGCATCACCTTTTTTACGTATTTATCTGTTCTTTTCTTGTTGTCTGTTTATATATGTGTGTACATAAATGGTTAAATAAATAAATAATAATTATCTATTTATCAATGTGGTAGCCTCCTTGTGTAGATACTAATGCCTACTTTCTTGGTGAATCAATATGGGATCCCTTATAAGCGGCAATTTTTGTGGTCTACGAGTAGTCCCATATTTAGTAGTGACTTCAGGTAAAAGTAAAAAGATAAGACACCTATTTATTTATACGAAAGACGTAGTGACAGTCTTAGAAAATAAGAAATGAATTCAAGAATTTCAGACATCATCAGGAAATATAATCCTTCTAGCTGTGCCCCGCGGTAACATCCGCATAAGTCTCAATTCCGTGGGAATATCGGGATAAAAAGCATCATATATCCTAACCCAGGTCATGTTCTACCCATGTGCCAAATTTCATCTAAATCCGTTCAGCCGTTTTAGCGTGAAGGCGTAACAAACAAACTCACTTTCGCATTTGTAATATTAGTTAGGATTAGGATTATAGAAGTCGATCGAAGGTTAAGCTATACTTGCTGCGGTAGGTTCATGGATGGGTGACCCCATTCATTACGTACCGAGATTTTGCTGTCTCGGAAAGCACTTTACGCATTTGGTCCTGGCTGTCATTAAATAGAAAACAGTCGTTAAGGGTAGTCAGAAGCCCGAAAGTCTGACAACCTGTCTTACCAAGGAATATTGTATTACCCAGTAATTAGGTTGAGAAGGTATGATAGGCAGTTGCTTCATGTGAAAAACTGGTATTCAACTGCATCCGGTTAGACTGGAAGCTGACCCAACATTATAGTTGGGAAAAGGCAGGGTGATGAAGTTAAAACAGATTATAATAAAAAAAACAATAGCTTTTAAACTCGTGGCTTCCATAGCTTGAATGTACAAAGTACTGTCCACTTACATTGATTGAAACTTCTGAAAATCTGATGAACAATTTCAATTTTCTTTTGTAGACGCTCAGCACTGAAAATATCTGAAATTTGTATTTGTTTCTGAATGAATGTATGAATGAATGAAATCGTTCCGAGCTCGTAGTATTTGTATTTTTCCTACCTCTTTTGTTTTCTTTTAAGTAGAATTAAAATGAATTTAATGTTTTATTCGATGAGATTCAAATGGCTTTATTAACTTGACTGCAGTTATTTGCTGCGCGGAGGAACGGAGTACCTAATTGTTTTTAAATGAAAACGTGTTGTTTTCGGATAATAAATCTTTTGTAATGGGAAAATGCGTATATCTTAAAATCTTCCTCTTGTGCGTATCCCGATTTTAGGGGTCGGTGCAGTATGTTTTCCATTACTACATAATATATAACTAGACACATGACTGTAAACTAACCTCTTTTAAGCAAGTTTAGAATATAATAATTATAATAACATACTCTTTATTATGGACCTACACCAAATTGCCAAGAGAACCAATACCGATTACTTATCTTAAGATCCATGTCAAATATTATTATGAAATTCTTTCTTTGGCTTTACTCGTACTGTACCTAAGTCACTATCTTTTAATGAATGAAATGTGTTTTATACCTAATAACAAAACACAATACCCAACACTTTTTTTAGATGTCATTTCTTTTTTCGTAATAATAATAGATCTTTCCTTTTTTATAGATAATTGTATATAATATATATATTTCAGTGTTAGCTTGTATAATATAGTAGCTTTTTTTTTTTTTTTGGGTGGGAAATTATCAAATAACTTCTCCCGCTCTGGGTGGAGCGGGAGGGCGTGTCAGACTCTTACTGACTAAAACCCACCCGTGTTCCTTCCGTTGCCTGTACGTTGCCAGGGGCCACGGTATCCCTTTCGGACTTTCCCGCAACCCCGGCAGGATATAGTAGCTTCTGCCCGTGATTTAACTCGCGTGATATTTCTTGACCTGTTCCCCGTTTCTTTCTGATTTTTTTCTTTTTACTCGGCTCCTAAGGGTTGTAGTGTAATGTTGACTTTCCTCAAGAATACGGCTATCAAAAGCAAAAAGTATTTTTTAAATCCGGCTGGTAGATCTTGAGATTAGCGTGTTCAAACAAAATAAACTCTTTATATCAGTATAGATTTAAGATTTGTCATAATGAATTAAAGCTATAATATAATAAAAAAATAAAAACAGAATTAGAAATAATATTTACCAGAAACTTTACTATATAACCAAGATTTTGGAATAATTCCATACGGAGAGCAAATCTCAGAACCGAAATATTTCACGTTACGCCCAAGAAATTAATTTGAGAACCAGAAATCTTGGCTAAAGACATGTCTGGAATATCTGAGAGCTATTATAACTTAGCGTACCTACAATTTACTAGATTTTGAACTATGAATTCTAATTATTTTGCAAATTAAATCTGAGAACGAAATAATTTTCTTACTGGAGTTCTAACGGGTTAGTAAGAAAAACGGACATATTTAATAGTTACACCAAGTTTTTTAAGAAACTCGATTCTTTTACCATGTTGTATGAAAAGACAGTTCCGAATAGATTTAACAAAATAAAAAATTACTCTGGTAAAAGAAAATACGTTTATTTGCGGTAAACATGACGCAAAAAAGAACACAAAATTATAAAATGGAAACAAGTTCAGGGAAAATATGCGTCACATTCACGCAAAACGGCCATCGCTCAGCATGATGCTGCGACCCTATGCAAGACAGAGCCCCAGCGCTGGTTTTCAGCGACAGCCGGCGTTGACGTTATGACGTCGACCGGTGCAGCATATCATGAAATACAATTAAGATATTAAATTAAAATAAATATACAATAATTAATTCTACATAAATAAAAAAAGTATAATATTTAAAAATGGCAATATTCATCAAAAAAAAAAAAATCATTTCTTCTAGAATTTAACTTACCTTTGGCCGAATTCTGGCCGAATCTTATTTAAAACAGAATGGAATCCGATTCGACACGACGAAGACGAAGACGACCCGAAACAAAACCTTAAAATATATTCTATGTATTTTAAAGCCAAAAAGTTATGGTAATATTGGAAAAAAAGAAAATCATTGTATCTATAGTTCAGTATTTTCTTTAAATCAGATAAGACACCAGCACGCGTAGCGTGACAACCATAGAAACGGGTTTTCTACGGGTTTTGTCGACGAAAGAATAGACAAAATGACAGATTGTGGTTGTTTATCTATCATTTGTCTATTCTTCCGTGGACAAAACTCATTTCTATTGTGGTCATGCTAAGCGTGCTGTACCTAAATCTTACAAGAAATTGACTGCTTACTGAATTTTATTTCTTCTGTTCATTTTTCCAACCTCAGTTATCATTCCGTCTTCAACTTTATTTACCGGGTTGCTATTTCATAACTAAATTCTATCCGCCAAGAGATGGGGTTAATATCGCCCCTTCCTGATAAAATAAAATTTACTTTCTTTACTCAACAGAAAAACTATCATAATGGTTTAAAACGTTTTTAATATATCCAAAATATTTTTTGATATTGAACAAGTTTAGTTATTTGAAGTTTTCGAATACTCTAGTTTTGCTATTCGATAAGAGATGGCGCCAGTTTCGTTTCTCAAATACTCTTTTCTTATTTAGTTTTTTCTACTCCCTTGTAGATGACAGCACATGCTTTCGTATTTTCTTATTTGATTGGCATTTCCTTATTCGATTTTTATAATGCCAAATACAGACATATTATGGTGCCATAATTATTAGTAATAGCTAATAGCAGAGTGAATGTTCGAGAATGTTAGTTATCTTTGATAATAAGATGAGGTGGTTATCTTTCGTTCCTTGATAAATTTTGCCAATAACTCTAGCCTTTCGAAAAATCGTAGTACTGTCATAAGCTTTTTTTTAATGTTTGTGTCCATTGTTTTATATTTGTAAACGTTCCTGTCACTGCACGCCATAACAGTAATTTATTAAATTTTTGTCTATCGCGCTTCTATAACATATTCCCTGTAAATTGAAAGGTCTGGCTCTTATGATACAGGAACTCCTTCTTCCTTAGGAGTACAAGAGCCAGCGCTACACTGATGTTGGTGACTTTGAAGTGTAAATAAATAAATAAATTATTAAATAAAATTATAATTACTATCAGTTATAATAAATTATTCTAAACCAATTTCTAAACTAACCCTGGGACTGCACGCAATTGGTATTGGTAACCTAGTTGCTATTTGGGCTTGCTCGTTCCATCATAGACTTCATCCCTCGTTTTCCATCAGGCGAGATCGTAGTCAAGAGCTACGCCAAAATAAACTTAGGTCTTATTCCTGTGGGTAGTCAGAAACTACAAAACGCCATCTGCTACGATCCTTAAATAAGTACTTTTATTTGTATCAATACTTATAATTTTATTTTGCTGAATACATTGACAGCTGATTGCATTGCTTGCGCCCGCGTGCCATTCATATCTCTATGTAGTCTGTGGTCCCATCATTTGCCATAAATTATAGACAATAGTAGCATGGACAAGCTATGTTGGAGCGTCGGGCGTGTGGGTCGATCGTAATATTTATTGTATTATTACTATTATCTTATAAAAAATACGTAATATTTTATTGTTTTAGTTTTTGTAGGTGTGTTCGTGGTATCACAGCGGGCCCAATCAGAATGCAAGTGGTACGGTTTTTTTTTAAATGTCCTTCGTCATAAATCCGCTTAGTGATACCTACAAGTAAATTATCTTCTGTTCTTCTTAGCCTGCTATCTAATTACACAACACATTTTCGTAAACGATTACGACAAATTTGTTTCATTTTGACAGTTCAACAACATTCATTGCGTTTTTTTCGAACGTATGATGCAATGGTTTAGCAATTTGCTTCAAAACGATTTAAATTCCGATTGATCGTGTGTTGCGTAATTAGGGTACTGTTTCCCAGACATCGTTGCAATTTGATATCTGTCCAACTAACGGCTGTTTTGGCCCAGACATATACGTCCTGTGTCATTTTACTCTGAGGGGAAAATTAATTCCAGCCGCTACCAGTATCCTGGGATCATTTTCCAATCTGACCAGATGTACCTACCTATTTCAATATTCATAGTCATAATTCCTTGAGAAAATATTATAATAAGAAATTCAAACCCAAACCAAGTTTTTAAACAATCTAACCCTACCAAAGATGACCTCTGTCCATTTCATTGTGTTGTGTCCGTCTTGGGTCGAAATGACCCCTCGCGATATTTAAATGATAAAAACTTGTTCTTAGCATATGAAGTGAGTTAAATTATGACGAAAACAGGTTTTAGTTCTCATGAGTTTGTTAATGGTCAAATAACGGATAAGGGTACAAGACTACTGTCACTGGAAAAAAATAAAAATAGCTTACAAAATTATTCAAGGTTCTCTACGAAAAATTGGTATCGAACATGAGACGTTTCAAACCGTTAAATTAAAATCTTAGTATTAAAAACTAGATTTTGTAAGAAATAGAAATATTTCCCAAATCAATCAGCGTTCATCGCCAGCGGTCAAACCATTAACCCTTTACGTATCCCCCTTTTCTCACAGTAACCAATGTCCGGCTTTTGGTAGCACCCAAGTCTAAAATACCTACTGATGAAGGCGAGTAGAAGGATACATTTTAATTTCTTGTAGCATAATTTCGAATTAGTTTCATTCTTCTTCTTCTTTTCGTGTCGATGGTACTCTTCTTCGTTGTTTTTTTTTTTGCATTAAAGGAGCCTGCTCGAGCGGCGTTTACGCAAATTGTACTGCAATACAAAACGCCCGGCGCACCCTGGACAGCTAGCACTCGGTAACGCATAGTCTAGCTTCTACTACTCTTCTTACTAATCTTTTCACCACGATTGCTAATATATGCTAATTATTTATCAGTTATTTCAGTCTGACAGCTTTTGAAAGTTTTTCAAAAAAAGTGTTTTTTTTTTGACGTTTTCTATAAAAAACACAAATCATGTCTATGCCACAAAAATTCAATCAACCAACACAATAATTAAAATTGGTAAACAAAAGCTCATCACTTCAACACCCTATTGACCCTCAAATCCCCTGTTTCCCACACTGACCGCTGTCCGGCCGGTCATTTCAACCCCTTAACGAAACAACCCGTTTCTTAAGACATTTTTTGAAAACCGGTTTTGTTTCCCATACCTACTGGACTTGTGGACATCGTGGGTCATCGTCTTCATTTTAGTGTTAGCATTTGAAGGGTTGGGTAAAGATAGTTCTCAGTTGTGTTAAAGATTTGGTACATGTTAAGTGTTGTGTGATGCTGTGATGCTGTGATTTTAGTACCTACCAGTGTTGTTTTGCGAAGTTTTTTTTTTGTTATTCTTTTTTGAGTTAGCTAAGTTTTTAGTGATGTTTAACAGTTTAGAGGTAAATTACAATGAACGGTGTGAAAAAAAATCACAAATAATTTTGATATTTAAATACTTACAGCAGAAAAAGGAATTTGACAAAATTCATGCCTGCGATTCTACGGTAATGCTTCGATTACGATAAGCTAAGTATAATAATAGCACCTAAATATTTTCTATGATTGTAAATTATGTTTCAAACTAAAATATGTGTAATAAAACTAATAAACCTACTACATATAAAATATTTAAAAGATAAAGATAAGAGAAGAAACTGAAAAAAAAAAAAGAAAATTCGTTTAGAAACTGCTTAAAAAAATAACAGTAATATTATGTTTTTAAATTTTAGGCGTAGTCTCTTACTTGGAAACGCTTGCTTACGAGACTAACTGAATGAAGCCAAGAATTATCTGTTTTCTAGATATGCAATAAAAAGGTCAGATTGTCAGATTGATTATTCTCAGTTATTCTGTTGCAAAAAAATATTGTACACCCTTTTCACCTAAATTACGTGACTTTCAGCCTTCTTATAAAGGTATGATGTTATAATGAGGCAAGTTTAGATAAAACAAAAGAAAAAAAATACTACCAATTTTTACATGTTGCATCATTTAATTTATGAATTTAAAATCGGACCAAATAAATCTATTTAACAAACAAAAGTTTTTCTCAGTAGTTTCTTCCAAAATTACGTAACCATTCCTACCACCGCTTTATAGCGCCAGCCAGCAGGTAGGGACATAAATCCAGGCGTTCTCGGCAAAACGTAATGAAACGCCGCGCGTTTTCTCTTGGCGGCATCAGTCAGCGCGACTAACTGGAATATGGGGGTAACTGCTTAACTAAGATTGTTTAATCAGGTCAAGTTACGCACAAATACAGATATTTATTTTTATTACTTATATGTATACATACTATGTTCAGCTGAACACATATTTCAGTGCAAAATAATACTTACCCGATTTATTATGTCACACAGGGGGACGTCAATATATCATTCCTTATAATAAATATTATAAAAGGTAAAATTTAAGGTTATGAATTACGAGCCGGATTTGAAAAAATCTTTTTGTATTGGATAGATATTTTTGAGGAAGTTTATAGGCTCGCGGATGAAGTCGTGGGCTACAATAATTGTTTTTGTGAGTCCGAATAGATACCACAGTTAAACATTTCCAGAGTGGATATCATAAAATTTATTCTTGGATGTCATGATTATACCACCAAGGCATTTCTTTTTCTACATCTTCATCTTTCGGCATTTTCCCTTCCAAAACCACTTCTCGTTTCTCCATCTAAAATTTTCTTATCAAAATGTACACTTACCTACGTCTCCACAACTGGCAACATAAGCCAAGAGCAACAGAAAACAAATTACGAATCATCTGCCTTCACGAAGACGCCTTCCAAATGACTCAGTTAAGATTAAATTGCCGCCTTGCCGCAGCGTTCCCGGCAAAATATCCGCTTCGTACATTGTCGTGTGTTGTGTACTGGTTTTTGAATTACTTAGTTTACCTTTTGCTGATTGTTTTTTGTACTAGAAATTAAGTTAAATTTATGTGCAAAAAGTTGATCAAATTCATAACATTTAAGTCAACTGGCTCAATGAAACAAAACCATTTAAAATATTACAATTTAGATGCAAGTTAATCAAACATTCGTTGGGACATTAAATTTAACTTATTGCCATTAATTAATGACGTTACTTGCGCTTAGGTACTTAAAACAGTATTATAAATTCCAGAATTGAGTTGGTAAAATATGAACACCAAAAGTATTATTTTTTGTTTGAAAATTAGATTAAAATTCAATCGTTCATTGAGAAAACTCGTCGTTTCGTAGTGGTTTAAATTATTACATTACTTGTACTGCAAGTAGGTAGGTATCATAAAGTTAACAGGTATTTCGGACATGGCTAATCAGCTTCAAAAATAGGTGTTGAACTGTTTTAAGATTTCTTTTTATAATATTTTAAAGGCTCTAAACAGGCGCAACGCAACTCTGGTGGAACAATTTCTATGAAAACTTCACGGATATTGTTCTGGCGGTGTTGCGTCGTGCCTGTCTGCGGGAGCTTTAACTTAAAACCCTCTCTCCACTCTTTTCTTCTCTAGTCTACAAGTTGGCAGCAGTACGTACCTGTTTACCATTCATCCTGGCTATTTTTATTTGTTTGCGGATGTCAGAATCAAATTCAATAGGTCTAAAGCTTCAATAGATATTAATTAAGTACTGAAAATAATATTTCTAAATATGTGGTCAGATAGAACAATTTATTTTTAATCCATTGGATATTGTGGTCTCGGTTGACCAGCAAAATGTTCGCAACAATGATGGATGTTTCGGTTCATCTCTACATGACGTAACCTCTTCACTTTCCAACACTTAAATTCCCAACATTTACATAAACATTGAACGTTAAGGCAGGCACCCACTAACTCACTGTCACGCAGCAACGTCTTACTATTTCTTGGGGGTCATTAGCAGAAACGACACCCATTCCGAGGCCCATTTAGATAAAACGTCAGAGATTTGAACGAAGATTCCCTACCCCCCTTTCACCCCCTTCCCGTGTTCACCCCTTAGACCCCCTCGCGAGTAATGAGTCGCGAAGATTTTCACTGGGGTGCAAATGTTTATATAGGGTGCGAATTTATGTTAGTTAAGGCGCCGACTGATTTGAGGTCGAAAAATTCGCAGTTTGTCGTTTTCTTGGAGTTCAAAATCATAAATTGGTATTATCGCTCAGTGGATAAACCTTTCACATAAGACATAGAAATTAAACACGTAGTACTCTTATATATTTGTTTCGGTCCTTATCCAAAATTTTAACAAACCTATCTGCAACATTCGATGACTTCATTAATAACACAATTCATAATTTACCTATATTTGTTTGGTAATTTTGACCGTAATATTTGGCTAATAAGGACGACTGTTTCATCAACATCAGCTAAAGAATTTCTTGGCCTGACAATTTATTTTTTCACTCCCAAATTCACATCCTGTATACAAAATTCGTGTACAGCGCAACTCGTTTACTTATCTTTACTCTCTTTGAGACGCCGGCTGGCGCGGGTTAACTCCGGGGTCGAGCGCACCCTTACACTTTTATAATGCATTATTTAGCAATAGAGGGTTGAGTTCTTCAGGTTCTGCGTTTTGAATGGTATATAGGTATAAAATAGTAAGGATGTGATCTTTCACGGGTTAAGGGGAGTTGCGGGTAGAATGTTTAAAGATTTTTGGGCAATTTGTGATGAAAATATGAGGGGTTCTTATAAATTTAGGGGGTGAAAAAACGTGACAGTTATATAAAACATATAATGGCAGTTTCACTTCGATCTTGATTTAATATTAGCACCTACCCTCAATCAGGCGCCAAGTGCAGGAGATTTGATCTACTTCTATTTTTAGGCAACGAAACACTATTCGGATTGTTATCGATATGCGATTTAAAATTGTTTCATTCTATTACAAGTTTTGTATGGATGTAATGAGAACCAGAATTCATTATTATAATTAAAACAACTCAATTTATTACGATGGTCTACTGCTGGGTATACCAAGCCTATATATACCAAGTTACATCACACACACATTACAGCACTACACCCGTACGTTAGGTACCTTTTTCTGCCGCATTCGGTGAAAAACTGACTCGAAACTCGACTCGACTCTGAAACGTTCACGACATTATGCCTCTACGAAACGAATTTGAATGCCAGAAGAGTGAATATCGCGTGGCTTTATTAATTCAGGTTAATTAAAATCAATTTATTTCGGTTCACCAAAACTTGAAACAGCAACATCAGTATCATGCAATAATATGGTAAATTTGGAAAGCCGCGCCAAATCAACCTCAAATAATTTTCAGGTAAATAGTGAATTACTATAAAAGCTTTTAGAGTTACAATAATCAATTATTTACAACTTTGCCTTCATACAGTAGTAGGTTTTTCAAAGTTTTCTGCAAATGTGTATAGTGTGCCTATTTAAACTATATAGATATTCAGATAAAAATAGTAGAACCATTCAAATAATTAAATAAAAAAACACAGTTGGACTAGACAATAATTTAGTAATTTCTTCCATCCTTACCAAGAATATGTACCTAGATACAAACACTATCTACACTTGTAAGTCTAAATTACTTTTGTAGCTATTTACTCCTATATAAAGAGCAGCAATCACCAACGCGACAAACCTCATACAGAAAGCACCTAAAAAGAAAAAAAGAAAAAAATTAAAACTACGAAAAAAGAACACATAGTTCTAAAACCAAACAACCACGCATATCGACCGCTACGTTCAAAAACTATGTCCCTTTCTAAATTCGTTAATAATACTTACTACCCACACATTCGCGCTGAGCCCGCCCCGCTCGCGCAAAAACCACCCCGCGCCTTGGGGCAATTCTTCAAAGGGTGAAAAAAGTACCCCTTCCCCATACCCCGGCCCGCCTTAACCAATTCTTGGGTTAAAAAAGGGGAGGATACTTAGCAACCAACTATGCAGGGGGATTGATTTTTGTTGCCGGTTTCAGAACGCTACTAGTTTGAGTTTGGAACGCGGAGGGCCATTATTTAGAAATTGGAATTTTATGTAGTTAGCGCGGTCTTCAGTTTGTTTTAGTTTGAAATGTTGTTGTTTTGGATTTTATTTTTAGGTATGTAGTTTTTGTTTTTAGTTCTCGCTTGAATGACATTTTATTTATTTAATTGATTGCAAATGACTAGCACTACACTAGTACCTAATAGATCCAGTACCTATTGCAATTTGATAATTAGTAATTTTGACTATTTATGTATTTTACTATGAGTCTCTTTTGTCCACTTTCTCGAGTTATTCTTCAGACGCAGAAAAATAATCTGCTAAGTATAATTTCATAATTTAAAAAAACTCTTAATACTACTCCATTAAGAAAAAACTTATTCTATTTTCATCATCACTTATTACAAAACTCATTATCCACCATCTCATTGTAACGACAAATTAACGAATAACAATTTATTAAGTAATTAATATGAATGTTAATTGGCATTACGATTCGGTGACGAACAAAGGATTTACAATTAGGCAGACGACTGGCTGTGTAACTTATTGTAACTTAGTAGTTAGCACTTTGGATATCTTTGTTTAATCTCGGAAAATTCTGCTCTGAGACATAATAGTGGTTGTATCTATGGTTTACAAAAGCGTTGCATCCAGCTTTCTGTAACTAAAGAAAATAAGTACCTACTTATTTACTTCGCTTTTATGGATTTATGATACAGGTGTATGCTAGCCACAGTCAGCGCAGAAACTTACCAAAATTACGCGTTTCAGTATTACGTAGGTAATTCAGTTTTGTCTTTTACAAAATGTTCATCAAAATTTGCTCATTGAAGTACCTACAGACCTACAATGGTGAATATGTCTCAAGAAACACAAAAGTTTTTCTATTTTAAAGTTTCATGTCTACTTTTTCTTTTAGTTATATTTAATCTTTATGTGAATACTCACATTCGAGATTCTTCTTCAATCTGTAACAAAATTTATTATCCTTACAAATTATCAAACACACGAAATTATCCCAATTTGCAAGTACCTCTCTCATACAAAAACACAAAATTTACAACCCACATAAACCTCGAAAAAGTTATAACGCATTCAAATCCTCACCCAAGTTACCAACGGTATATAAAACTAGCGAAATTTCCGCCAACGTTTTTCAACTTCCAACATTATAACGGGTTTTTAGTAAAACCGACTATTAAATTTCACCCCTTTTCTCGCTAAAAAGCTTATCCGAAAAACGTTGCACACATGCGAAAAAATTCGCACACACGTGTAAAAATCTACTAGTTACGTACACACACAAAAAACCTTAACTAGTCGTGTTCCCCTCCCGTCCTCCTTGTTTCACCCCCTTTCACCCCCTTCGCCCTCATATCCTTGCAGGAATTTTGTTTACTTCTCTCTCTAAGGAAGGAACTGACGTACCGTTCCGGGAAACGTCTGCGTTCGAAATTGGAACGCTATTGGCTTTCTATTCTTGTTTTTATTTTTTAAATTTTTTGAATGAAGCGTTGTGATTGGTTCTTTGTTTTTTGTTTTTGATGATTGATTAATTTGCTGTTTGTTTGGGAATGGAATGCGTAATTAGTACCTAATTGATTGAGTACATTGTGGTTTAACTATTAGTTTGGCATTACTGTTTTAGTTTATGTAACCGACACTATTAGTGTATTAGTTTGGATTACTATGATTATTCTAATAAATAATTTTCATTTGTTTATTTTTAAAGTAACGTGAGTGAAAATATAGCAAAAAAATAAAGGCAGAGTAAAATAAAAAAAGAGAAAAATTAAAATAATTAATAAATAATCTACAAAATTCTAATTCGAAATTTAAAAAATCATCTTTTGCCATAATATAATTTTATTTAGTAAGTATGAATGCATAATTATGGCATCACGTAACTATAGGTACAGCTTTCTTGAAGGGAACGGACAACAGAGTTTTATATTCCCATTAATTCGCTTCACGTACTCTTAAAGACTATAAAATATTTTTTTTTTGTTTCTAAACTACCCTCTCAAGTCAATTTAATGTTCGCTAGCGATCACAAGCAAGGGGGGAGTGGTGGGAAGAGGAGGGCGTGATATGAAAACTCGTGCCTCGAATACGGAACGCGCTCAATTCAAACTTGAATTTAAACGTGGAACGGCGCGTTCCAAGTTTCCAAATTTGGAAATTAAAGCGACTTGGCGGGAATTAAATAGAATATGGCGGAGTTTGTGAGTTTGATGGCGAAAAATTATGCAAGAAGACTGTTGAAATTGAAATTCTAACGATTTATGTAGGATAACTTTATTATAAATCATTAATTAAAAATTTATTAAAGAAAACCCAACGCAGTCTTTCTTAATCGCATATATTATGTCCCTGAGTAATTTTATGCATCCTTCTTTAAATTAAAAAAACTGGGAACACGCTTGGTGCTTTAGATGTTTCAGTAAGTAAATAGAGAATTCTCTTTTGAATAATTTCTAAATGTCAAATGAAAATTAAATTAAATTAGGTACCCATTATACCTATTTTTAACACACGAAAAAATAAAAAATTAACAAAAAGGTTAAATAATCCAAAAAATCAAAATTTACTTCACAATTTTAAAAGAAAAACTCACATTTTAACAAAATACCCCATAAACAACAAGAAACACTTAATTTCAACAAACGTTCAATAAACGCACAGTAATTTCAAGGAAAGCATTGCAACTCCTTCATTACGCACGATAAAGTAACTATATTTCTTAAGAACGGCGGGGGCGCACCTGCTTCGAAATTTTCATGTACAAACTTGGTTGTAATTAACAAAATACATTCTGAACTTGTAACTAGATTTAAATAGTAACGCTACTGGCGTTTTAGGGAGAGGCAGAAGGATTACTTATCGATAAAAATTAAGGGTAAATAATTAACTATGTAGGTTAGGCATAGAAATAATAAGTTCATTTGTCTAATTTTCTCGGCTGATACAAATTCGTAAATTATCGTTTACCTTTATTTTAGCTTTTGCCATGCCTTTCAAAGCGAAAATAAAACCTAAACGAAACACTTCAGAATTTTTAAAATACTTTTAGGTGAATAGGTCACTTCTGGAACAGCCAATCATTAATATTACTTAGTTATGATGCAGAACAAAAAGGTAAAGTTATTTTATCAGACATTTCCAAAATTTCTACGAAATTAAACTGCTGCAAAAATAAAATGATGTTGCAAAAAAGATTAACACAACTTTATTTTGTTTAACTTATTTAATACATTTTCAGAAAAATATGTCTATCGATAACATTACATCCCTAGCCCCCATACAAAGAGACACTAAGAAATTATGTATTCCCCTTAGCATAGTTTGGCTCAACTTTATTGAATTTGTTCCGAGGCGTTCGCAGTCGGGACTCGAATGCAGTACTTTTGTCAGGTGATCGTGATTTGAATGTAACTATTTCACTTCGTTAGACGATGTCACAGACGCCATTTATTTTTATCTTAAAAAATAAGTTTTGGTCAAATCTTATGATCGATTTTTCATCCATTTTCTATATTCCTTTTGAGTTGTAATTTTGCACACCTTTGTAGTTTTGAAGACAATACAATATTTTGGTGTCAACTGGTCGGATGATGAAGTCAAAGAAGTCAAAAATGAAGTCAAATCAAAAGTTAGGCTGGTTCGTTATTTAAGACTTCATCTGTGTAATATCGCAGTCTCAAATGAAATCCCTGAAGGAATCGAAGAGGTGTAATGTAGTACAACAAAGTTAACTGCTGATGCTATTATCGGTCCCAAGTGTTACGGAGGGATTTCATTGATAAACTATACGCCGAATTGTACTTATATTTAATGTAAGTCTTTTACTAAAATTTGTTCAGATTTATGGAAACTCCAACAAAAAATACACACATTATAAAGCAAATAGAAACTTGGGTATTACCAAAATAAATTTGCCAAACGCTGTCTTCTGTGTTTTTTTCGCAAGACGATTACAATGATTCTTCATTCGTATCAATTTAGCTATCGTTTTAGGTGACTGAATGATGATCTGCAAAAAAACATAATTATGTTTTTTTTTTCAAAATTTGTATGTAAGTAAATCCAAAGGCGCCAGCCATCTTCTCGGACGAGAAAAATCGTGGCGATAGTCACGTGCCTTCAAATTATCGCCGCGATGACATCGCTGTGTGGAGATTCATAGACTTTCTATTGATTTTGATGGCACGGCAATTTTCTCACCTGTGGAGATAGCGCCAAAGCAACACAAAAAGACAATAAACCTAACATGGATTACAAAACTAAAACGAAATACAAAACAAATAAAAAACTGGCTTAGGTAGGTATCTTCTTGGATCGTTGCACAATGATCTTTTGACGCGTGGCCATAACTGGAACTAACTAACTAAAGAAAAACTATTTTTTTTACAAACAGCACCTCCCTGTCTACGTCACTCGAGCGCCAAAAGATTCTTAAAACATTGTACTACAACCATTTAGTTCAGCAATAAAGATACATAATTCCATACCCGTTAACAAACCAGAACAAAACAATACTACAGTAAATAGAAAATTCAAAGGAGGCGCAATTACGGACGGAGGTACCTATCGCGAAAATTTATGACCCTCTCCAAGAAAGCGCTCTTATCGTTACAGAGAAAACTATAGAATTGTGTATAAAGGGAAGTATAAAATTACGCGCCTTGGAAATAGGCCATAATTTTCATGTTTAGAGACTATTATATTGAATTTAATTTTCATAGTAACTGTGTTTTCATGTTGATGTAAAATTATGTGGGGACGTTAAGAAAATATTTATAAAAGTGTAAAAATCAAATGAAGGTAACTCTTTTGGCAACAGAAATGTTTTTTCACTGTGTTGATTCAACCAAAAATTATTTAGTTCCTACTTAGGCTTCAAAGAGAACACCTTCAAGTCTTGATTAACGCAACCTTATCTTTTAGAATAAGAAAACTTCCAAAATTGATAATTATATAATACGAACTCGTTGACATAATACACAACCATTTCAAACCACTAATTAGTCTTAACAACCTCGTAAGCACTACCCCTAAACCCATTGACATGAACCCGAATATAGTTTTCAACCATAATAATAATTGCATAACCTACCACATTACTCTCACACCTCGTAAGAGTTGAACCTTCTTCATTATGATCTCTAAAAGCCATAAAAGACTCAAACCCTAAATCCTTCTTTCCAAAATCTTTATAAAAATAAACCACTGAAAACTTACACTAAAATCAATACTCGTACCGAATACGGCACAGTCCGCAAAATATAAATTGGCGTTCATATATTTTAGGGGCACAAAAGTGTTTTGAAAAGTAGTTCACAGTCGCCCCTAATTCCTTTAGTTTTACTGCCTTTTTGGATGGTTTTTGGACCTCCAGCGTTACTATGAAAATTCGATGGGTTTTGTGAACTCACTTTGTAGTACATTGCTCGTTCGATGGAGCTTTATTTATTTATTAATAAAGGTTTACCAACAGCTTCTGTATAAAATATAACATCAACAATTTATTAGCCTTGGACTTACTCATATACAGTCGCCAATTAGAGGTTAACCAGCATTCTCAAAAATAAATGATTACGCATTAAAATAATAACATAAAACTAGTGGCGCTAGAATTAAATAAAGCAAAATTATAAAATAAAGAAATATGAAATTACAAAACAAAACGAAATAAACGATATTGCAATTTTGCCCAGTTACTAAGACAAAGACAACATAAATATAATAAAAACTATCTTTATACTGAGTAAAAAATAAATCATAAGGGTTTGTGCAAAAGTTGGTTTTCTATCGCTATGCATCGAAATAGAAGAATGCCTTGCTATAGAAGAAAGATACTCTCTTAAAGATAGTACCTATCTGTATCAGAAATTATTCATCAGAATACTTTTCTTTAAGCCAAGTGGACCCTGGTGAAATGAATAATACCGAGAAAACGCTGGGATGAAGACGAAGATACAAAACAATGCTCAGATGTAATAGAAGAACATGATTTTCTTACCACAATAGTTATTCTACGACAGCCATTTGGTTCATTTTTAACAATAATCACTTCATCTAAATAAAACAATGGTATTACTATTTGGTTATTTACCTTCTTCATCTTAGCATTTTTCGTCCGCTTTGCTTAAAGGAACTCTTAAAAATAATAGACTTTTCAAATGAATCAGCAAAATAAACATGGCATATGAAAATACTGCTACATTATAGAGTAGTAGGCATATTTTCATTTGATGGAAACCCCGATGCAGATCGAAAATCCAGACGATCACTTTGCCGGATTAATATTTTATTTACGTTTCATATTTTATATTTATCGGCATTCACTTCCGTTCGGGCAATAAATTAAAATGTGGATGCAGTGTATTTACCTATGTACTTTTGGCAGTTTCAATAAGAAACGATAGTGGAATTCTACTACATAGTTTGCTGTTGTAAATATTTTTTCTAAAAATATTTTTTACAGACAGCAGATTAAAACGATTAAATATTTTCGGGTGTCGAAATTATTCTGGCGTCAAGTTTTTACGGAAATCAGCTATTTAAATTGGACACAATAGTTAGTTATCGTTATGAAAGTTCCAACAAAATATCATTTTGAAAGACTCTAAAAACTATTTTAACAAATGGTTATGAAAACCTCGGTATATTTAGCAAAAGTAATGACACAAGAAAAAATTCTTCGAATATCCAAACGGGGTTAATTTTTTTCAGATACTTAAAATCGCTTCTTAGTTTGAATCCATGGAATTTCCACATACTTTCCAACAAGCAATGTACTTAAATATAAGCCGGAAAATTCGCGTTTTCATAGTAGTTGAACTGGGGTGTTTTATATGGGTTGTTTGGTTAGGCCGACCTTTTTTAGCCTTTCGGGCCCCCAGATAGTTTTAGTTCGGACGCTGTAAAATTTTGAGAATTACGTTTGGAAAAGTTTTTAGTAAAAGGGTAGTGTTTTTCGATCCTTTATTAGTTTTGAGGATTCTGGGTTATTGTTATATTTTGCGGGTGTTGTGCATAGTTTGAGAGAGGTGAGAGCGGGTTTTGGTACTTTGGTACTTGTACGTGTTGTGTTAGAATTTGTTTTAGATTGTAACTTGTTATTTGAAGAATTCGATACAATTATTTAATAGTTTTTGTTAGGATTGGAGTGATGGGAATACTACCATTTCGTACTTTTATTATCTTCCAGTTGTATTAGAGAAAAAATATTTTTTTGGTAGTAATTTATTAATTTCTAAATTGTGTTAATTACATAGTGACTTGTTGCAAATGCAATAGGTAATCCTTTAGCGTATTTATAATAATAAATACATTTATTTCAGGGAAATCAAATAAAATCAAAACCCCATAAACCCCATAAAAAAGATAGCCCAATTTATTTTTTATTTTCATTTCCTTTTAACCCAAAACTATTCCACTACAATATCCCAACTAAAAACCAAGATTAGAACCGAAATTAATTAACCAAGCCGCGAAATGAAGTTGAAAAATTGATTAAAGCCCCTTTAACCGCACCGAGCTACAGTGGGGGGTGAACACTACCTCCACGGAACCGTCAAAGTTTCGCGAAGGGGTGAAAGGGGGGCAAAAATGAACCACCGGCATGAAGACGGATCGGGGAAGTTTAAATTTAGAGAATTGTTGGGTTTCTTTCTCTCTCGCTGTTCGCATTTATGAAATTTAGTCGTGTTGGATACGTTCTGATTGAAGGAGTTTGAAATTATTATTGAATTTATATTTTGTATAAAGATGAGATTTTCATAGCATAGATAACAAACATCACATCACGCATTTATTTTCCCGAAGGGTTGGGCAGGAGTGTATAGCACCCCCACATTTCAACAGATAAAGTCTCATGTAATAGGGGCGAGTGGGGTGTAATATAATTCGTAAAAGACCTATCGTTAGTTGACTTTGAGGCTCATTTGACCATTTGTAACGACTTTTCAATGTTGTATGTGATTGTATTTGACCCCCCTCATCGAATTCTAAGTACCCTATCAATTACATTACTCGCTAAATGAAACTTTAATACCTACCTGTACCTAGTATGCTGTTTTTAAGGTGTGCAATATTTTAATAATCATTGTATGTATCGGTTTAACACATGCTGTTTTTCGGCTAAGCAAAGACATTCCTATTTCTAATTCATCTTTTTCAGCTGATAGACAACAACAATAAAAATACAACAATGGACAACATTCCATTATTAAAAAAAAACTAAGTATCTACTTACCTTACCTCATTTTCACCACGCCTTCTTCACGTAGGTCTGTCTTTGAAATCTTAAATAATTTCCTAAAGAGTTGGTCAAAGGTGCATAGTATAATACATCATTTTGCCAGTTATTTTTGAAGTCCCATGTAATAGGGACAGAGCCAATAATAAGCCCCCTTGCACAAAAGTTCACTAAATACGTTAGAATAGAATAGAATATATTTATTTGCTTTAAAACATGGTATATTAAAGTCTTATAAATAGTTATGATCTTACATGTTTCGCCATGGACTGGCATACAAATATTTAAACATGTTAAATGTATAAATTGTATACAACACATTTTTTACTTTTTCACTTGTCTAATGACACCTAACAATAATAAATAGGTACATAAAGTATAAAACTCATTATCTTATCTTATATTGATCTGTTACTTTATTATCAAAAAAATCTTTTACACTATAAAAACAATTTCCAATAAGCCATATGTGTAGTTTGGCTTTAAAGTATTTTAGAGGGAGTTCCCTTATTTCTTTTGGAATATTATTGAAGATTTTATTTGCTGTGATAAAGCTATTTTTATGATATAATGTGCTTTGATGTGAAGGAATTCTTAGCAGTGTTAGGTCTCGACGGGTAGTGTTAAGCTCGACGTTTAGTGTTAAACGTATTTAAAACATCGTTCTGTTTCTGCTAATCATTTCAAATCAAATCAAAAGCCATTTATTCAAACTCGGCTGAGAATTAGCAATTTTCGAACATCAAAAAGAATACATAAGACAGTCCTTCAAAACGCCCGCCCTTCAAAATCCTTGCGCTTTAGCTGGGAAAAAGAAGTGGCGCAACAAAGTCCCCAGCAGCACAGCTGTCTGTTTAGTTAGAAAACTTGATTCTATACAATAGTATGCAAAATAATTTACATTCACAAAATATTAAATTAAATTATTTGCCATAATGTCAGCTAGCACACGCCAAAATACAAACAAAAAACATCGAAAACTATATTCAAGATGGCTGAAAATGACGTTTTAAATACATTTATTAGTGATTTGTGGTGTAAGCGGGCCTAAAATCTAACATTTTAAACTCATTTTCTTCTCTTTTATTACTATCCAAAGTTTGTATTGTACGTATCAAACATTGTATAACCTCAGGCCTTTAAGTTATGACAATATTATACAGACGTCAGCTTCATTAGAATTCGGCAGAGCAAGATGGCGCTAGATTACACGCTGTATCAAAATGACTTAATTGAATTTGTAATAGTATGGAACATTGATTTGTTTTTAGTGCAGAGATTTGTATAAAAAAAAGCAAAAAAGATGGAAAAATAAATGTTATCCGGGAAGTTCCTCTGAACAGAAAAGACAGTAAATAAAATTGCCAAAAAGGAGTCACCTTTTCAACAGATTGATTTCCACTTAAGGCCAAATATATGTTTTAAGAAGAATTAGTTTTAAGAATAGGAATTAGGGATTCCTATTCTTGTAATTTGAGCACAATGTTTTTTAGTCCATAATTATTTTGAAGCACCGTATGAGATATTAGGTTAAGTTGTGATCAATCACCGTACCAATCGTTTCAAATACTACGATTTTAATGATTGATTCACCTTGCTGGCACTTAGCACTACGCCTTATTCCTTTCAGGGGTTTCAGTGGTGGCATACCTAAGTATTTGGATGCACCCACATGTTGCCGGCTTTTTTAAGTCCTGTATAAAATTGGGCAAGCTATGAGCTTATGAACCTTAACACCTTTCGTTATTTGGCTATTCAGACGGCAAAAAGACTTCAAAAGAAAAAAAAAATGTTGTGTGCCACACGGTTGAAACGAAAACTTACGACTGGAGCCGAGTATACGAGATTCAGCGTCACCGACCGACTGGAGCCGAGTTTACCCGATTCAGCGTCTCCGACCCGAGCGTGACGGTTCAGTTTCGTTTATTGTTCAGAACGAGCGCAAAGTTCGCATATAGAAGATTTTACTTCAAAAAACTTAAAAGACAATAAAACAGCCATCTTCTCCACCTGCAAGTAAGTACGTCTCGAGACAAGTACAAAGACAAACAGCAAGTTCAGAAGTAGCGAGTAGAGAGGCGCTCAGGAAACTCTCGAAACAAAGGAAGGTAATTGAAAATTCTATCAAAACTTGCCACGAACGAAGCCAACGAAGCTAGTTGGAGAGCTAGTGAGGTACTGGGCTAGGGATGGGACAGGGCCACTGTGATATGTTCCTTCATCTTTTGCACAAAATGCTTCCAGTAAAGTTATAAATAATATATACTTAGATACGTATTCCTCTGATTTTAGCATTATTACATGTCTTATGTTTTGAGAAATGGAAATGAAAAATAACATTTTTATTGCAAACGAAGTTATAACAATCCCTGAAATTGGCTCACGTTTTACCATTTTAATTTACAGAAATGAACATCTGGATTTTTTAAATTTCTAAATTCAGAATTGTTGCGTCTTGAAGCATTATTACCTCCATTTAAATTACAAGATACTGGCTAAATAATATAAAAAATAGATATTTTATTTATTTACGTACAATTTTGCCACATTTTCGGAATAATATTCACTTCATGCTTTATCAGTAGCATATATTCAAACTCAAACTTAAAGCATTTATTTCAATTAAACAAATTGCAGGTACTTTTGGATTAGCAAGGGATCGGTCAGTCACAAAGACGAAACTAGTTGCCCATTCCAAAACGTTGTAGGTACCTATGGAGAAGAACGGGCAAGAATTGCGTAATTTTATATTTATTCCCGTCTAATTCAATTGTTTTTAGTTTTCTGATCGTAAAACTACGTCGATTAAGAAAATAACAAAATCGAAGGATGTGATGAAGCAGATATACTTAAACTAAAATGGAGATGGGCAGGCCACATTTAGAGGCTAGGACTACAAAGATGGGCCCAGGTCGTGACAAACTGGTTGCGGGAAAGTCCGAAAGGGATACCGTGGCCCCTGGCAACGTACAGGCAACGGAAGGAACACGGGTGGGTTTTAGTCAGTAAGAGTCTAACACGCCCTCCCGCTCCACCCAGAGCGGGAGAAGTTATTCGATAATTTCCCACCCAAAAAAAAAAAAAGGTCGTGACATACTGGATCCCCAGAAATAAGAAAAGGAAGAGAGGCAGACTTTCAAAGGGTGGGGTGCACGGTATTGAGAAAATATCTGGCAAATTTTTGGCAAAAAAAGCGAGACTTCGGGACGAATGGAAACATTTGGAGGAGGCTTTTAGCGCCCCAGGCGGGCCCTACATAGATGACACCTACATTGAAGATAAACAAATAATACTAACAAATATAAAGTTTAGATTTTTGTTCATTAATAACACACTAACATACATAAAAATATTTTTCTTATACTCGTAAGTATATATATATGTAAGATACTTATAAGTATATATATAGTATATAAGTGTAAAAACTTCATATATGTAGTTGTAAGGAATTAAAATAAAATCTTTTTTATTTATTCGTCACCACATCACTACACTGTATGAACGAAACGGTCCAAAGTTAAGTTCCGTCTTGCGACGTGTTAGACAATCAAAAGTTGACGCCGCCATTATTTCGCCAACGTCTTATTCCAACTTCCACTTTGAGCGTTCATTAGACTGATTAATAATAGTTTTAGATTGAAAATTAAATAGACCGGAAAGTAGCAGAGTACAAATAATTTAGTCAGTATAGAACTGCTTGTAAAATACTTCATACGAAATTCCTCAAACAGATACGTTTTGGATCAGTTTGCTCCGGTTTGAACGGTACAGGTTCCAAAGAAATTAAATTATAAGTACAATAGCTATTACAGCTACCAGGCAGAGGGGCAATTCCCTTCTCAATCAGTCAAAAAACCGACCGACTCGAAATTTTTGACATTGATTATCACTGAGATAAATTTGCGACTTGAATTTGAACTTTTTAAGGCGCTGACAACAGGCAAACGGTAAAAGTAGGCTTAGCTTAAACAAAAAAATTGCCAAATCTATATAGTTTGTGATAGCGGAAAAAATATATGTGAATCTCGAACATATTTCCTTGATTGTTACCAGATCACGTTTTGAAAAACTAACTAACCTTTTTCCTTGCGTTCTAATCCAAAATATCTGTATTAAATAGCAACGTACGTTAGTATTATAATTAATAACAAGAACATCTTATTTGAATGCAGAACTTGGTTGTTTTTCATTACCGATTACTCAACTAATTTTTTTAATAAATCGATAATTGCTTCATATTTTGCTATCAATTACAGGCGTTGTGTCATCGCGCTTCTCTTTCTTTTCTATATAGTCCGACAGTGACCGCAGTTTAGCTGTTGTCAGCGTCTTAAGTACGGTCAATAAATGTCCTTCAGGTCAGAGCAGGAGCAGTATTGACTACCCGTTTGGTATTGTATGTGTCCTAGTTCCTAGTTTACAGTTATATTGCACTTCCCGATTCTTACTGTTTGTTGTTGTGTCTTATCTACTAGAACTACATTGCACTACCCGTTTGTTGAGTAAGAGTGTCTCTAGTTTACAATAACAAAATTGCATCACCCGCTTTTAATTGTAAATGTTTTACCTCCCTATTTTACAATCACATTGCACTACAAGATTTTTACTTTAGGTAAATGTCTTACCTCCCAGTTAATAGTTATATTGCACTTCCCGATAGTGACTTTAGGTAAATGGCTTACCTCCTAGTTTACAATCACATGGCACTACCCGATTGTTAATGTAGGTAAATATCTTACCTTTTAGTTAAAGGTTATATTTCACTTTCCGTTTTCTATTGTAAGTGTCTTATCTACTAGAACTACATTGTACTACCTTATTAATCTTGTAGGTAAATGGCTTATCTCCTAATCTACAACTATATTGCACCACCCGGTTGTTATTGTAAGTGTCTTTCCTCCAAGTCTAAAATTATATTGCACTACCAGATTGTTCCTGGACTTACTAGTTTACAATAAAATTGCACTAATCTCCTGTTACTGTAGGTAAATTTGAACTTACTGAAAAATCATCCTAAGTTCTAAAGATTAAATATATCAATAATCATCCTAAGTTCTAAGTTGGAAAATGAGTCCTTCTCTTCTTTGATCTTCGATACGTAATTGGTAATAATTCGAACAATGCGTGCGTTCGTGCGATAAAAATACTCCTTTAGAAGATTGTTGCGTATGCGAAGAATTGACAAATTAATTATATATATAGGCATTAGATAGTTTTACGGATCCCTAAACTTCAAGTTGACATTAAAAAAATAGAAGGTATCATTTAGGTACAAATTTGAAGTATTTTTTTAAACGAAGTTGGAGTTAACTGGTAGAAATCGTCACGTAAGGAATAAGCGTTATACCCCCTCCATGCAACTTTCTCTCTCTTTTTCTATTATATACGAGTGTGTGTGTGTGCGTGCGAGTATCGCGTAAAGATCATCGTTCCTGATTGACTGGGGGTCCCCCGACCACACAAATATTTTTAATATACCTACTTAATTTTTCAACAACGCTACGTAACGAGAATTCTATAGATCTTTATCACTCCTCAAATTTTTATATACATTATTATTAGTCACAAATGTTCGCAAGCCGTCAAATGATTGCTATACTAAATAAACGGTAAATTAAACATGAATTTCCTTCAGCCCCATTTAAAATATAAAACCGGTTGTAAAGTTCTGAAAATTGGTCAAAGAGAAAATTGCGATCATCGCGTTTGGCATAATTAAATTGTAAATTGGTGATAGCAGCATGTCATTGTGCTACCCATCCTTTAATTTTAGTTTAATTATTATTATTTTTAATACAAAGCATATTTTTGAATGTATTTTACAGTTTTTATTTCACTACACCCAGATGACTAACACAAGTCATCAATTAAAGAAGTTAAACATCTGTACACACAATTTAAATTTAACTATCTGTATGCAATAATAAATATAATATTAATACGTCTGTGTTCGCAATACAAGCGTTTCAAACGAGGTACAGCTAATTTAAATTTCTATTAAAACTTGGCAGTCGTGGGGCGTACTGTCAAAGGCAATCACAATGTTTTATGTACACAATAAAGCTCTTGTTATGTGTGAATGCGGCTTTATGCGCGTGTGCAAAGATTTTGGATGAAAAAATGATGGGAAATTGTGTTTTAAATGTAGAGTGGCAAGATTGGCTGAAAATTTGCCCAAAAAAAATATTTATGTACAGTGTTCAATTTGGTCTAGATTTCTTGCTCAGTTTTGGAATTAGAAGAATAAATAACGGTTTGATCTGAAGAAGCTAGGATTACGATTTTAGTCGATGTCAACATGTTGATAATATTGGGGTCAGAAACTATAGTTGTAAGGCAGGAATTTGTTTACTGATTTATTTTAATTGCAAAATTAACTTCAGATCGATTTTTATTTTTGTTTAGCGTTTAAATCCCATAGTAGCTATCCTATCTCATAATAACTTCATTTAGAAATATTTTGCAAAGCCATCTTGAGCCATAATAATTGATTCGTCTACAAAGTTTAAGCACTTACACGTTTTCTATTTATTCAAAGAAAGCCATTTGAATACTCAACAACAAAAGGGTCATCTTTGTTTAGATTTAGCTTTCGAAATTAAATGGTAAAATAGACTTAGAGGCGATTAGAATATCTCTTTTAAATCTCCCGCAGACAGGCACGACGCGACATCGGTAGAACAATTTCCGTGAAGTTTTCATAGAAATGGTTCCACCAGTCACGTCGTGCCGTCACGTTCTGCCTGTCTACGGGAGCCTTTATTCGTTACTAGGTCTATCCGTGTGTTTTTTTTGCAATTTTTTTTCTGAGGGATATTCAGATAGGAAATTACGACTCATTCTAGCTTATATTTTTTTTAAATATGAAAATGTGATTCCGTTATACTATTTACAGAATAAACAATTGCATTTAATTTAATTTCACCAAAATCCGTTCAGCAGTTTAGGAGTAAAAATATGACAGACACTATCCCAGTTACTATCCCATTTATAGTACATGGATATAGAATGGATTTGTTACGGTCATATGAAGAGGCGTTTTCTGACTAAAACTGATGAATGAAAATTTAATACGTCGATATATGCCAGTGGCCTTGAGTGGTTAGCTTGCGTGTTTTGTGCTGAGCTCACGCAACCCGTCGTACGTCCAGCCAGTAATAGGACTCGCCCGAGCTATGTCCCAAATTAGACGCATTATTTATTTATTATACATAAATCAAAAGGTATTTTAATAAAACACGTATACTAAAAGGTAAATAAATAAATAATCTTTAAAATGGTGAAGGTTTCAGAAGAATAAGCTTGATAGTTTCTGCGTGATTCTTAGTTTTTTAACCGCGTTAGACATAACTTTACAAATTAATTACACTATGTAATAGAAACATAATCAAAAATATTCACAGATTTAGTTATTAAGAAAATGGTTTTATTTAACATATATTTTTTCCAAATCAATTATACTAATCGTTTAGACGTGATATTCAATATAAAATCATCTTCTTAAGTCAGTAACTTTAAATATTTAACCTTATTGTGTGAGGTCATAAAGTCGTTCATTATTTTTCATAAACATTATTTTATGACCTTACAGCTCTATAAAATAGAACAAGTTTATGAATATTTATAATAGGAAAACTTGTAGCAATTAATTAAATAATTTTCTCTAAACAAAACAAATAGAAACTTAATAAAAAGTAAAACTCTCACTCGGAAAAATATCAGTAGGATCTCTACCTATCTAGTATTTATATTAACTTTATTTTTATTATCTTAGTCGCCATAAACCATTCTTGATTCTCGCTTATAACAATTCAATCTGACTAGCCTTTCCAACTACGTTGAGGTCGGCTTCCTGTCTAACCCGATGCAGATGAATACCACTACTTTACATGGAACGACTGCCTGTCTCACATCCACAACTCAGTTACTGGGTAAAACGATATCTACCCAAGTAATACAGGTTGTTAGACTTTTGGGCTTCCAACCGACTGCCAAAGATCTAAGAATAGCAGCCGGGTCACAGGTCCCGGCTGCTATCGTGCATTCGTGCGTGCCTCAGAAAGCACGGTAAGCTGTAGAGCTTACCGTGCTTTCCGAGGCACGGAGGGTTCTTGATATGTAATGGATGTCTGTCTCATAATAAATACCTAGTGCTATCTACGTCTCAAATCCGTTTCTAATACAAATGATCTCCAAGAAATTCATCTCAAACCAACTTCCCTTCAACAACTAAAGTTTTTGTCCCCAAAAATCGATTTCGCGATACAAATTAAAATATCTTAATTGAATTTTCGTAAACTTCAAGCAACTTCGTCTTTCTCAATTCGTCTTTACGTACCCATTACAAGTTTTAATGAGTTTTCTTAAAGCAAATACGTCTAACTTGAAAAGTTGCGTTCGAGTTTTAAGTTGTAAATAAGTAAATGAAAATTCTTGTTTATGGGCTGTTGTTCTGAAGTAAATAAGGCATAATTTACATCTAGGTACAGTACGATACAACTTAGATGTAGCATAAATTTGAAAATTTGCATACATTCATTTAAATTTTACGAATGTATTTGGTTATATGACTTCACAAGTTATTTCGTTTGCGTAAAGATAATTTTTACCTAAAGTAGTAATAAATATTTGTGATTTTGAATGCGCACTCAGTTCGGATGGTGATCGGTTTTACGAATTTTGCCGATGCTACATCTAAGTTGTATCATATTATAAAGTTTTATCTAAGTTATCATCACGCCTGTATGCCCAAGGGGCAGGCATAGGTCAATTGTAGGTACAGATAGTGCCATCCACGAAAACGCGTTTAAGAAGAATAGTGGGACTCGATTTAGTGAATGGCACTATTTGTACATATGGCCTACATTTTATTATATTTGTGTTTGATGTCATCCATTGTCATTGCACCGCCACACCTATTAGATAAGCGTCGTCGTATATCAGCGCATGAGCCGGTGAGCAAGAGTTGCGGTCTGGTCACGAATCTACAAAAAAAATCCTACATACAACATTCACAGTCAAATTTGAATGATGTTAAACCATCGATAAGTCATTGCAATTAAACTCTTATCTCATTGGAATAAAGTATAAATTATAATGATTCTGTGAGTTTCATAAAACTCTCGGCTACTACCTAACACTTTGCTGATCTGGGAATCAAACTGAGGACCCCGTGACCACTAGACTAACGAGGCAGTATAAAATATAAAAATCGAAGATTTGCTGTTAGAGAACCCAATTCTGGGTTAAGCTCGCTTTTATACAGTTTGATAAATTAATTATTAAGCAAATTGACACCCTACGTCAATTGGCCGTGTTATAGCCATTTTATACAACTGTCAAAGAATTATAGTTGTGATTTTAATATACGGACAATTTTAGTTGGTTTTTAAGGTTCTGTACCTATGTAAGGGTGCCAAACGGAATGGGCTGTATCTCATGAACAGTAATAGGTAGACCATTGACATATTCAAAGGTTGTGTATTTCTATTGCCGCTATAACAACAAACAATAAAAATTAAATTAAATTAAAAATTAAAGGGGTAGCATACAAGAAATCTGTTCTTTTCGGTATTTTTTCCTATATATTGTACGGTGGTATGGAACCCTTATTTCTATAATAATGTGTACAATAGATAATAAGAATAACGACTAATTTACATAAAATGATTTTAAAGTGAAATCTAAGTTCATTAATTATGTAGAAGCAAGAATTTCTGAACGGGCAAGGTGTTACGGCGACCGAGAGGTCGTGAGTTCAAACCCTGTTGAACTTTGATGTGATGAACCCAGTTTTGGCGAAGCCAGATTTCGTTTCCTTGAAGAGAATTGAAAACGTTTTGATTACGAATACTTACCAAGAAATTGTTAATAATTACATTCAATAATAATTAGGAAAGGTACCCATTCGTTGAGAGAAAAGACGAGTGGTAGATTAAAATTGAATCTAGTATTTTTAATGGTTAGCGTGATTATAAAATTCATTATTATATTATCAAGGTCGATATTGTGTTGCTCGAAAAAAAAATACAATATGAAAAATCTACAAAGTTCTAACTACGTACCAATGCAAATGAATACAACAAAATCGCAGTCAGCATTATGTTCTTAAAGGAGATAGCAATTTCTCTGAGTATAGAACCTATTCAGTCTTCTCTTTCATTTAACTCTGTTTACCCTAAAATGCCGTTGGAACCTCATATAAGAATAAACAAAACAATAAAAAAAATACTCTTTTGTTAACCTACTTCATCGATACGATGAAGTAAGTTCCAGCAGGTTCCAGGTTGTTTGATCCAGGGCTAATGTTGACCACTAGCCGTTCGGTTTCTCCGGCTCACCCTGACATATTCTACGGAAAACAATCATAAGAATAAATAAATTATACAACATATATTTTGAAAAATGAAATAACACATATAACATAAAAGCAAGTAGCACGAACTCGTTTAGTACCGCGGCACCGCTCGCACTTGTTGTAACTCTTAGTTCGCCTTACTCCCCCCCTTTCACCCCTCTCCTGCCCCAAGACGCGGAATATTTACATAAATTTACAAATTTCGCGGCGAAATAAAATTTTGTAGGGCTGCCGCGGAGGAGAAACCATAAATCATTATGAAACTGGGACTTTCACAGTGCCTTGTGTGTGTCAGAATGTGGTCCAAGGCGTGTTCAATCATTAGCTTTACATATTAATTATAGAATATTCAATGAATGCCAATTTTTTCCATTTTCAAAGGGACACTCAATCTGGAGATTCAGGAAAATGTATGTTTAATGAGATGTATTTTTTGTCTTTTTATGATCTTTAAAGTAGTAGCTAGTTCCAAAATCTTTTCAGCAGAGCTTTCGTCTGCGCAAAATCATAACGAAAAAGTAATTTTTTAAATTAAAACGACCCTTTAATTAGTTGGTTATTTTTACTTATGTATCAGACTACAAAAAAATCTGACCAAAGTTTTAATAAAAAAAATTCGCAGTGAACAATAAAAACACTATCTAAAATTGCCATTAAAATCTTCATCGAAATCTTGTCACCCCTATTACTAGAGCATAGTTGGCGGGTCGCCCCCCAGGTAGTCGGGGAGATAGGGTGGTGCCGTTTTTCATGTTTAATTTTAACTTTGCAAAGCCCGCGTTTTAATAAGCGCCAGTCGTCTTTCGCGTTCAGAATTTTATGCTCTGCCAGCAACCTTTGCGTTCCGAATGCGAATTTCGTTTTAATGCTACACAGGAGACTCCAAGTTTTATTGTGTTCAAATTAGTTTTACGTTACTGTCGTGTAAAAATTTAAATGTGGGTAGTTTTTATTTTCATATTGGAGTTTCAGTTTTGAGTGGTTTGGGATTTGTGTTATGTTTTTGTATCCATGTAGTTTATATGTTTCGAAAATAAGTGTAGAATTTGACTTGACAGTTGCCTGACTGATGCAGCTGTTTTAGAATCCAGTTTTTTTGTAATAAATAATCAGTTATCCTAACGCTGTTAGGTTTCATATAAAATCTACTGAGAAAAATGGTCAAATAAAATAGTTACCTACCTACTTACTTCAGTTTTCTTGACATAAAATGTTTCTACGAGAAACCAATGGCTTTCATAAAATTTGAAAACGCAAACGCCATTGTATTAAAATAAACAAAAGCCTGTTTTGCCAAACCTCAATAAACCGAACCTTTCAGTAATCATCTTCGCGATATCAAAACCTTACCGAGATTACAATTAAAATAACTAAATACATTAATACCGTACGGCCTAAGCAGCTAAGCTGAGCAGTAAAACAAGGAACGGAATATTAAAACCGGAGGCACCAACGAAAGCCATTAAAATGCGTAATTGCTGGATTAAAGCGCCCAAGATTCCTCTATTTGCCTCACAATTCCTGTACAAACTACCATACCTTCCAAACACACAGCCTAAAAACAACCCCTCTCAATTTTCAGTACGCTGTGGAATTTCACACAAATTGCTATAGGAATTTGCTACTCTGTGGCATGTCCAAGATGGCGCGCGTTCCTAATTTGAACTTCGATTCGACGCGACGTGCCGTACATACGTCATGAGCGCGGTCTCAAGATTAGGCGATTTACATCGGCTTTTTCGTATTTCGAACGCACGGTGCTGGCTGAATCGTTTCACGCCTTTGCCTTGAATATAAATGTAATGCCGCTGGTAATTCAAATGTGGAACGTGGCGATTTCTTTTTAATTAGAGGTTGGCAATGGAATTAGTTGAGGTTTTTTAGGGTTGAATTTAAGGTGTAGGTAATTGGGTATTATGCCTACATGATCAAAATACCAATATTTGAAATATTTAAATAAAATTGGTTATGTTAGACTTGCCATTGGTAAACTCTGGATTTGGGCAAATATGTGTGTTAAAACTTCCCAATTTTCTATCCGTTTCTCCTTTGAGAGTTAAATTCTTTTGTGCCTACATATATAATAACAATAACTGTAAAATTATAAAATAATTTTAGTTACGTATCTATTAATAATAAAATAAATTGAAGCTGGTTCATATTGAAACAACAGCAAACTTACATAGTAGCTATTAAGTGCCCCCCCTTATTTCATACACTAAAAACTACAACATTATTTTTTACGTTGAACCCAACCATTAACTTTTTATAAAAAATAAACTACTAACTCATCTATTTTAAGAAGATAACTCTAATACAATATTCAGCATTAAAAAAAAACATACAAGTACAAAAAAACATTATACAAAAACCCCACTATAAAGCCAGGCTGTAAAAACTTTCGCACCCCGCTGGGCGGAGAAACACCCCCTAAACACATCTATAAATCTATATGACGTCATTAAGAAAACGGAGAGCGATCGTCTTGCGTATACCCGTCTCCCTCAAACCCAGTCTAACACTAAAGCAAGAGCGAGATAGACAATGTCTTAGTAAAGAACAGGAGCTGCTCCCTCTCTCTCACTCAGTGCCTTACAATGGTGAAAAGACGGCGAAAATTAAATAATACTTTGTCGTTTAAATTGAAAAGGGGGTGAAGGGGGTAGTTTGGAAAATTTTCGGGGGTTAGAGGTAAAAAGGTATTGATTTTAGGAGATTAGTCGCGTCTATTGTGGGTCTTTATATTTTGTGGTTGTTCTCTACCGTTTTAATGTTTGAAGATTATGAATTACTGTGGAAGTTTACTTCATGGTGATCTTAGAAATTGGGGGTGCGGTTTTGTAAGTAATTTTTTATACTCAAATAGTTTACTGGTTGAGTGGTTTATTGAGAAAAACAAAACAGACAGATAAAAAGTTAGACATTTACGAATACGAATAAAAACTTTGAAAACATGGTAGGCTATGTTTTTGGCAACGAAAAATACCGCCTACCTCTTTTAAAGTTTTTCTTAACGCTAGTGATGCATTTAGTTTTTAGCGGACTTGATTCAAATTTAATATAAAATAATAAAAATGGGTAAAATTCTTGATTATTTTTTGAGTAGGTATCGATATCGGGTTACCATACACCCTGTTTATTTTTCTTCATAAAGTGATCATAATGATTATGTACCTAAAAAATAAATTATAATCCCTATAAAAATCTCAAAACAGCGATAAACAATTAACACAGACTGCCGTTACTGCTTCTGTACGAATGCAATTTGAATCGGAATTCGAAATAATAGTCAAGGAGTCACAGTATGGAATGGACTGGTTTAGATTCTTTACTACTGTAGACTAAACATGTTTAGAAGTATAGACTTCTAAAAAATAAAAATAAATCTGTTAAGAAAATTAAAAAAAATTCTGATTATAAATTCCGTGTCTGAATTATTGACGAGCTAAGCACTGTTTAAACCACGGAAAGCCAAAAGACATGAAACTCGAATGACAAATAATTTTTGGTATTGACAAAATATTTAAACAAAAACTAATCGCATATACTATACTATTCATATATACATTATTTTGTACATACACTCCCTTCATTATAATAATAGGGTTAATGAACCTGAAGTATCAAATAACATGTTTAAAATTTGGTTATTCATTAATAATAGTTCCGTTAATTCATTTAAAAAATCCTATTACAGGTCACGACAAAGTTTTCAAGATGGATAACAAGAAAAAAATGCAGCGTGAATGAAATTCAGAAATCATGATAAACAACTTTTGACCAAGAATGCATTAATATTGCTGTAAGATTAACACAAGACAACTGAAGACAAGCGAATACTGCAAAAATCGAAAGGTAGATAATTATTTTAAAAATAATTCTATGTTTATTATTATTTTATTCTCATCTTCTTCACATCTATATAAAACTATGTTACGATTTTTAGGGATCCATACCTAAAAAGAAAAAACGAAACCTTTATAGGATCACTTCGTTGTCCGTCTGTCTGTCTGTCAGTTTATCAAGACCCATTTTCTCAGGAACGCGTGGAGGTAATCAAGTTGAAATTCTAATATCAAATACGTAGATCTAGTGTGTAGTGCCTTGGTGCTTTAAAAAAATCAAGCTTCTAAGTCAACGCAATAAAAAAGACGGCCATTTATGTAAAATATTTTGATACTCGCAAATAAATCAAAACCTACAGGGTACTTCCCGTTGACCCAGAAACACGAAATTTGGCAGAAGAAAGGAAAAAACTACACTAGAACTATTTTCCCTAAACTTGTTTCATTTTTAATTTTGTGTAGTTTTTTTTTGCGTCATATTTACTGCAAATAAACGTATTTTCTTTCTTTCTTTTTTCTTAAACGTCTCACAGCAAGTAAAGGAAAAGTCCGAAAATCGTTAATTTGTGGTTTTATCACAAAAAATATTATTTTATTGCGATTGTAATCTTACATTTGCAGTTGGAGGATTGACCGTGACGTATACCGAAGTATGGGAGAACATGTTTTTCAACTAGAAAGTCAAGTTTGTTTTTGGAATAAATTCATCCCAACTACGGAACCCTTCTTTGTGCGTGGTCCAACACGCACTTCAATGGTTTTTTTAAATTAAATTAATTAACCTAGCTCCCCAACTACAATAAAAAACAAAGATTTTTTAATGCTATTTTGGACACTTGAAAAATTTATGAACAGTTTCATTAAATATCCATACCACTTAACCCGTAAATGCTCATGTAATTTTCAACTCTAAAACATTCCCATCTAAAAATGGAAATAAAGTTTCAAAGTATAATTTTATATTTGGCTACGTAAATACTACGAAAGCGCTACGTAAATACTACGAATGAGCTACGGGCTACGGCGTAGCTGTTGAGGATTTCGTAGCGTTACGAGGTTTTGACGTAACTTTTTTATTTTTGTTCTCGCTCGTTGCAGCAATGAAGTTATGATTTTTTTGTGAATATTTAATGGAATACGTTATTTTTTGTATGCATTACGCTTGTATTTATAAAAGAGATGAGCAGAGCTTTATCTAAATAGATTAAATAAATCATATTATACTAAATCATATTATATCTAAACAAAATCAATCTGCCTAGCTTTTCGCTATGTTGGGGTCGGCTTCCGGTCTAACCGGATGCAGCTGAATACCAGTATTTTACATGGAGCGACTGCCTATCTGACCTCCACAACCCATACCCCTTGGTAAGACTGGTTGTCAGACTTTCCGGCTTCTAAGGACCCGTAACGACTGTCAAAGATCCACGAATGACAGCCGAGACCTACGGCTTAACGTGTTTTCCGAGGCAGGAGTCTCGGTATGTAAAGATTGTCACCCATCCACGGACCAACTTTGGCAAGCGTAGCTCAACCTGATGGATCGACCTGTGCGGCTGTTATTACTTAGCGACAACCTAAAAATAAATAAAAATATATAATAATTATGTAAACACTGTTTCTAATTAATTCGCACGTGCCGAACGAAAAACCGAACATGAAGAAAAGAACAGAAAAATACGTACAAAGGTGATGCTTATTTCTACAGAAATCTCTTCCAGCATACCTGCGATAGGACAGAGGGTAAAAAGAGATGTAGACACCGTGTGTGAGTAGAGAGAAAGTAAAGTACATAAAATCAAAACAATTCACTTAATAAAATAAAACAAATTAAATGAGAATACACAACAATATCAGAGATACCTACATACATACAATCATACATACTTCTAAAATGAATAAAATACAAAAGATATAAATATATATGAAAAAAAAAAAGTAAATATAAAGATACACGTATACCTATTACAAACTATAAATATAATATATATACCTAATTATAAATAAATATAAGAACAAATAAATATACGTAAATTCACGAATATATTAAAACAAATGGAATGCTCGCGAAATTTAACTAATAACTTTAACTTTAATTATTTTCTTGTCGTAACATGAAGATCGATTCAATCACTGACCTACTTTGAAATTGTTTGGCATTATCAGCCTATAATGTTCCCACTATTGGGAAGCAGACCTCCTCTCTGTGACAGGGAGTGGGCCATCCACCAGGGGGCCCAGTGCGGATTGGTAGATGTCACATATGTCTTCGAATTTTTGGTTCAAGGACATCTCGGTTTCCTCACGATATTTTCCTTAATAATTTACACAAAGCAAAGTGCCTGTGTCACGGCCGTTACCACTATGGGCCACCACTGCCCTTTTTTTTTTTGGATGGGAAATTATCAATTAACTTCTCCCGCTCTGGGTGGAGCGGCAGGACGTGTCAGACTCTTACTGACTAAAACCCACCCGTGTTCCTTCCGTTGCCTGTACGTTGCCCTGGCAACGTACAGGCAACGGAAGGAACCCCTGGGCCACGGTATCCCTTTCGGACTTTCCCGCAAGCCCGGCAGGAACTGCCCTTAGCCTCTCTCTGAAGTAGTTTAATTTCAACAAACAGTTCAAAATCAAAATCAAATGTCATTTATTCAAACTAGGCTAAAAATCAACACTTTTCAAACGTCAAAATTACATAAGACAGTCCCTCAAAACGCCCACCCTTCACCACTTCCAAATGCTTTAGCTGGGAAGAAGAAGTGGCGCAACAAACTCCCCAGCAGCACAGCTGTCTGTTCAGTTAGAAAAAACAAACTTACTCATAGTTTCAGACCGCGAACATCCACTGATGAACTGTTTGGATCTCCTCATAATGATAACGAAAGACAATTTCCATAATCAGCACCCTTGGAACATAAACAAGTGATCCCAAATATTTCTGGAGAAGAACCAGGAAAGGCTTATATGAAATACACATACATACATAACATCACGCAGAGGTGTACCTATAGTACACCCAAATTTCGCCAGTTATGTTTAAGTCCCATGTAATAGGAGGCGAGCCTATTGCCATCAATCGGGCACAAATCCAGACTCCGGGCAAAGTGAGAAATTTCAAATGGAAAAACTTAATAACACTTTTTCCGTCATGGGAATTGAACCCAGGACTTCATGCTCAGTAGTAACTAGACCAACGATGCAGTCAGAGAGTGTAAATCTAATATACATTGTAACAGCGAATCAATTTTCACGCCTTTCCTTCTTGAGACCTAGGTCAAATATTTCGGTTAGCTCATGACCTATAGAGTTTCCTAAAGAAAATGAATTAAAAAATAATATAGAGGTCCGCGAAACTACCTGAATGCTAGTGAAATACATTAGTTGTATTTTTAGTTAGGTACGAGTACTTATGTACTTATTCGTACATACGATTACCAAGGTTACTTTGAAAACGAGTCTCGTTAAAAGTATAGTAACTGACTCATCATTCCTACATCGTTCCAAAAATATATATATATAATATATTTTGTTACCTCCATTTAAATATAAACACAGGCAAACAAAATAACAAACGGCTCCAACCAACCCTACCACTGCGTCTTAGATATTTTATCTAACTCCAGAAAATGTCATACCATTTTAATTATACTACGGAACGGCATAAAAGCAGTTTATCGCGAAGGGGAGGGGGGTACTGCCCCACCCCAAGGGTGCGGAAGGGGGCAAGAAGCAGAGATTTTATAGCCCAGTACCGTCGCAACGCTTTTAATGGCTTATTTGCCCAGCCTTTGTGGGGTAACTTGCCACCCCGGGCTTTTGTATCGCTGATTTTGTTCGGAATGATAGCGGTTCGATAGTGTATGTCAGATAGTTTTTTAGGGTTGAATAGGGATAGGTATTGGCTTTTGTTTCTTTGTTGCTTCTATTATATCTTATGGAAAAAAAACATATTTCCTCTTTCCGACACAATTTAAAGATAATAAATTATATTTAAAAAAAAATTGCGGAAACATGTTTAGGCTTCCATAGATTTCATTTTTTACTTTTATAAACCTCAATTATTGGCATCGTACTAGCTGGTACACCTCTGTCTTACCCTTTGGGGATTACAGCCGTGATGTAATATTATGTTATGTTACTAGCAAAATTTATTTTTTCGTATAAAATTTATATAAAAAGACACCTGGGCCAAACATAAACTAAAAACCAATAATACCCATACTGAAACCAGTTCTTTTCAAAGCACTTAAAACTCGTTACGTTACGGGTCTAGTTGACCAAATGGCCGAGTTACTAGTTTCAACGTTTTGTCATCGAAGTGAAGGGTTGACTGGTTCGGGCCGATAAATTGATATCATTTTGAAAAGAGAACTGGTTTCTTTTTGTAAATCGTGTTTAATTTCGATTTTTAAAATTGAAACTTGATTTTATTGTTATTTTGTTGCTTTTTTGGATACTTTTAGACACGTGTTCAACATTTAAAAGGTATAAATAGTACAATTATCCTGTTTTTATTAAGAACGTGTCTATTAATACAATAGTTTTATTTTAACAGTGAAAAAATATCAAGTTATGTTGCTAGCTGCGTAATTCACAAACCAGTCAAATGTGAGCAATAATTGCTCAATAATTTTAATTGAATAACTATTTGTCACTTACATCCACACATGACCTGGACCTCGACACCAGGTTGCAGGCAGTCAAAGGAGGCTATGCCATCTTTGGACAGCAGGCTGACCAGGCGTTTGCTACGCCTGGACAGGAACGGCCTGTGCCTGGTGACGGGGACCATCACGGGACACTGTTCGCTAAACAAGCACTTCCACACAATAGGCATAACGGACAGTCCTCTGTGCAGGGCGTGCATGGAGGCTGAGGAGACCGTTGCGCACGTGCTCTTCGAATGTACGGGCGTCACCCAGATCAGAACAGAAACCCTCGGGTCACCCAGATCATACACAGACGTTCTAAACAGACCAGGAGACTTAATCAGCTTCTGGAGGGAGGTGGGCTGATTGGAATAACCACCAAACGGTCGCTATGGCCCACGCACAATGGTCCACCTGACGGACTAAGTGCGGAAACCAAACCCCCTAACATAGAACATAGAACATCCACACATGAATGAAGGGTTGGAGTAGAATGGAACAATAAGAGTGCTTTCAAATCAATTCTTGACTTCATTTTACCTACTATTTTGTATCGGGTAGATGCCACACCGTGACATCATTTTCCTGTGCCACAAGAAAATATGGCGACCTTTTAATCCGTCTACCAAGTAAGTAAGTATCAGCAGTAAAACTCAAAGAATTCTTTTATATGTATTACGTAGTAGCTCGTTCTATAGTGTACGAAAAAACACAATATTTATAAAATATTTTTTAGAAAATATACATATTACTTCGGTGCGCAAAGTTTACTGATTAAACAAGAACAACCGCCCACAATAATCATAAAACAATGATTCCTTGAAAGTAGATGTACAAGTATAATATAATATTATACACAAGAAACATTAATTAACGCGATGATCAAAGAAGACTACATCCATTGTGCCGACTTCCTGTAGCGAGCGTCGAGGGTAGAGGCGTTACAACATTTTGTAGACTTTAGTTTTGATTTGTAACAAAGGAATATATTTTATTATAGTGAAAAACAGACTAACAGCCGTAATGGATAATTTAAGAATAGTTTTCGAACACAATAACAAAAACAGCCAAAATAATTTTCTAAAAACAAATGATTTAAGCAAGACAAGCATCACCTTTGTACGTATTTTTCTATTTTTTTCTGTTTATATATGTGTGTACATAAATGGTTAAATAAATAAATAGATTTTGGGTGTTTTTGTTATTGTGTGGTTCCACCGTAAGTTTTTGATAACATTATACTGTTATCTTTAAGCGCCTGTCAAGTGGAGCTCACTGTCTTATTTATGGTCAACAGAAAGCATGTTGACATTATTCGTTTTATTAAGCATTATTCTGAGTTTGCCATTTATTCTCAGGGGCTTCCCCGTTTTGTAAAACCCCGTGTAAAAGTGATTCCGATATCCTATTTACAGAATAAACAATTTTATTTTATTTAAATGTCTGTGTATGATAAGGTAAATTAGCAAGTTTATGAAACATTGCTGCTGTTAATACATAATATCAAAGAAGCCAAATATTTGATTGTTCAAGAATATTTTAACTAAACCAGACTGCCAATAAAAGCTTAGCACACTTAAAATCCTAAGCACATTTCCTCTGCAAACACATTTACGCGTCTCTCCTCCACCAACCAACCCGCGCCGTTCGCCATCTTGAAGGAAAACACAAAGATGCTGAATGGTGAAATTTTCTTGTTTAATTTTCACGCTTTTCCACCCTTACACCCCTATCCCACCCCTAAGGCAATTTGTGAAACACCCGCTATACTCCGAGCCTTCACTACAAGTCCCAGAGTTAAAAGGACCAATTTTCTATACATTTTAAAGGGAACGAAAGACCAAGTTATGTTGGTCCTTCTATCTTTAGCAGACTTAAATTCGTATTCACACAAGTGTAAGTTTTTAATTGATTTATAATTAATTATAGTTGATTATTTCGCTTCCTTGTGTTTTAGTAATTATTGGTGAACTAAAAAGTTAATTGCTGTGAGCTTTCCAAGTCGATAGTGAATTGGTTAGACTTCTAGGCAAGCGTGCACCATCGCTGACCATGGCATCGCTTAACATCAGGTAAGATAGTGGTCAAAGAGGCGGTTATTGAATAACATAATGGAAACCAACTTCCATATTGTCGATCAACCTAAATTTACGAATATTTTACTAGTTACTTCTACTATAAAATATGTAGGTTAATTCTTTAAGATTCACTAGATATTCGTAGCCCACTTGTGTGCTTTACTATCGATCTACTTAATTTGCTATGTAAAATTTTCTTCAAACACTATTGGCAGAAATACACTGATAAGAAATCCTAGTTCATTCTTCTGCTACTTCCAAAGTTTTCATCCTCTTTCGTTGGTTTTTACACTAGATACTACTTTTATAATCATAGTTTTTAAGTGGATAACAAATAAAAATAAAGGTACCTATTTTTTTTTTGTTTCCAGTGCCCTCGTGCTCTTGAGAGTCCAAATAAGTCGTCATCAATACGTGGGCTTTTTTATCTTCTGGGTCCAGCATCCTATCCGGAGTAGTCAAACTTGCTGGCTGTAATCAATATGGAGCCAAAAATGAAAAAAAAGTTTCATAAAGGTAATAAACCTACGCAAAAAAAAACAAAACACAATCAAATTCCGCCGCAATCTTGACTCTTGACGACATCAAAATATCAAATTCATGTAAATTGATGGGCCTATGTATCTACATACATACGTATGTTATTCTCCGTATATTTTCGGTTGCAGGCGGGTTCGGGATCGCGAGCGAGTCCTACAAGAAAATTAGTTATTAAAATTTCACTGACGCTCCAAAATTTATCTCAGGCGCGTTGTAAGTGGAACGTAGAGTCTTGATACTTGATGTTACGTAATAGATGGTTTTAATTTGGTCTCTTGAATCTTTTACAGATATTTGGGTCTTAAGAAGTGAAGATAAAGAAGTACTTAATGCACTGGACAAGGCTGATTACGATGCCTAAAGACATTAAGTTTGACAAACATTTGATGACGAAAAAACCGGCCAATTCTACTGTCTAAATACTCAATTTAGTCTTGGACAGTAAGTTTGGTCAGCGTGGTGATAAATTAAAACCGGACCTAATGCCTGATTAACTTATGCATCAGGTAATATTATTCACATTATTTTTTCTCAAGCAAACGCAAAACCACCGTTCAACCATTTTTGAAAGAGATTTTTTTTTTCAATAATCAGTTTATCATAATTTATATTATGGTTTATAGTCATCGAATCAGCCAAATTACGTCCATTTACAAATCATATTTAAATTATAAAAATAACACAATAAGCAAACTACGTAGTAGGTACGCAGTCATACAGAATAGATATTCAATGATAAGTTGTTTGAGCCTTCTGGTCAGTTCGACCCTTCACTAAAAACTTACAATTACAACTTGAATTATCATAAAAGACAAACTCAAGTCCAGTGTGGGAACAAAAACAAGTTTTTCTAGAAATATCAGTTATTTTCTTGTAAGGAACAGGTTTTTATTATAACAATAGAAGGGTCTTTTTGACCCCAAGACGCTACCGGACAGTGGTCAGCGCGTGGGAAAGGGTTGGTCTGAGAGGGTTGGGGTAGCTCAGTGTGCTAATTTTGTAAGATTATCGTGTTAAGGTCAAATCCGGTTTTGGTCACTGTTTGTGATGCAATAATTGATTTGAAAATTATTGTTAAATAACAAAACATTTTTTGAGAAGATAAAAGTTTGGTTCTTTACTACGGTTAAAGAAATTTATTTCTAATTAAGAAATTACAAGGATTTAACTTACTTGAGAACATTTTTAGAACTTAAAATATAGTATTATATGAACTTTGATACACAAAATAAGCTTACTATACGAAGTTATTTCTTGTAGGTCAGGCAACTATTATACTCGTAGTAGATATTATAATATTTCTCATAGGAACAATAATTATTATTTATCATATTATGGTACCTACTCATATTAGTTACCTACGGTAAAACTTTAGTTGACACCCAGATTGATAAACATTAAAATGCTTGATTTAAAAAAAAGTAGGTTTTGTCTATAGTTACCTCACCAAAAGAGAAGTAAAGACTAACGTCGGGCAAGCAGCATAGTAATCGCATAGCTATAAGCCTATGCCTATAGCCCCATGATACTGATGGCTTGATGGACTTGGGGTGCTAGAATTTACAATTTTTTTTGTTGACTTTTAATCTATTTTTATTATTAACTTCTGTCATGTTTTCTCTCAAGGTATAAGAAAAACTAGCCAGTAAGCAACATAACCTGCTAACTGTTCAAAACAACCCAGATTTTCTAAACTGTCGTCATTCTAAGAGGCTATTTTTTCGCCACTACATAATAATAATTCATCATCTGCTTAGCCTTTTCCCAACTATGTTGGGGTCGGCTTCCAATCTAACCGGATGCATCTGAAACCCAGTATTTTACATGGAGCGACTGCCTATCCGATCTTCACAATCCAGTTACTGGGTAACTCATTGGTAAGAGTGGTTGTCACTTTCGGGTTTCCGATGGCCCGTAACGACTGTCAAAGATCCACGAAAGACGGCCGGACCAACGGCTTAACGTGCTTTTTCGAGGCATCTTGGTATGTAGAGACACTGTCACCCATCTACGAGCCAACCGCAGCAAGCGTAGCTTAACCTGATCTATCGACCAGTGCGGCTGTTCTTACTTAGCCACAAGCCCGTATTATTACTTGGCCACAGTTAATTATCTACCATAAATTAATCAAAAGTATCAACTCTATTCCAGCGCAGTATATAACGAAGACGCTGTTAAAGTTTTCCGTGCTACTTTCGCGGCTCTGCAGAAAGTTGTGCCAGGGCTCATTACGGCGAACTCTAAGAGGGTTGCACACTTGTATTAGAGACGCTGCGATTTTGAACGGGAAATAATGAGTATAATGGGATAGGAGTTAGATTTACACTCTTTAATATCTGGCTGGTTTTAATACACACTGACATTGTTTTATATCCAATTCTTCTTCTTTTTGAGTCGATGGTGCTTTTGAAATTTGCTGTGCCAAATAGGTGGTCACGTTAATAGCAGTGCGCAGCGTATCCAATTGAATGTCCACGATCGTATCTAAATTAAAGCAAATAACTTGTAGAGGTATTTTTATCACAGCAAAATGTTTTTTTTACAAGTTTGCATGATGAAAAGATTGTTTGTTATTTTCAGGTAATCATGACTGACGATGCCATGACGCCAGCTTGAATCTTCGAGAAGAAAAATGAAGATTTTACTGTCGATTGTTTAAAATGATTTTGTTATCCTACGTACTAACAACACTCGGTTTCATCAACGTGTAAAAAATAAAGTAAAGTCCGGTTAGCCGACGTGCTGCTGATATCTCAGTCAACCAATCACAATATTTGACGCGTACTTGACCATTTTTAGCAAATATTTGGTACAAAAACCAGACGTCTTCTAAAATACATATTTTTATTATATCAAACCTAAATTAACTTTAGAAAAAACGCTTCACCAAAGCTTTTTATCACGAAACGCAGCGTTTCCCTCATCCAAAAAACGCGACATCATCTTCAACGTAATCTGCACTCCCTACAAAATTCCTCGCCTCGCCACCCTGAGGCGTTTATATAATATCTAGCAGATAAGTTCCCGCTATATACGCGTATTGACAGCGTTAATATTTATGACGCTATTGTTATCAAGGATATAGGAGTATAACTTAGATCAACAATGTAATAGGTTCATTACGAAGTTTCTGTTATGCATTAAAAAAATGTGATTAATTTTGTATAATTTTATAATACAAAGATATAAGTTTATCTTGGCTTTATTGCTGTCGCGTTGTTGATAACATTATTTTTTAGGGTTTCGTACCTCAAAAGGAGAATACGAAGCCCTTAAACCATCACTTCGTTGTCAGTTTGTCTGTTTGTCGGTCTGTCTTTTCGTTTAAGACCCTTTTTCTCAGGAATGCGTTTAGGTATCAAGTCGAAATTAATATCAAATACGTAGGTCTACGGTCCCTTGGAGCTCTAAAAAATCAAGCTTCTAACTAAATCACCGCAATAAAACCGACACCGACATATTTTTATACTCGCATAAATAAACTAAACTAAAAAAACAATAAATCAAAACCTAAATGAGACTTCCCGTTGAGATTACCATCATGAAATTTGGCAAGAATCAAGGTCTCACAGCACAAGTACAGGAAAATGTCCGAAAATCGTTAATTTGTAGTATTATCACATTAAAAAAAAATATGAATAGACAATACTTACATTTGCAGTTAGAGAATTGACCGTGACGTAGGTATATCGATGTATGGGAGAACATGTTTTCCGACTACAATGTTAAGTTCGTTTTTGGCGTGAATTCATCCCAACTACGGAACCCTTCATTGTGCGTGGTCCGACACGCACTTGGCCGGTTTTTTGTTATCATCGTCAAATTATAGTCAATTATAAATTTTAAATTGTAACCATAGAGCTTTGTAGCACGGTATCGATAAACAATCGCCAACTTGATTCCTCTTATAACTTAAGTGCCTGTAATGTTTCATGAAAATATAAAACTACTGTTATGAACTTAATGTTTGTTCTTTTTTAGTTTTTTCATCCTAGCATCCCCTTATTTATAAACGCTGCTTAAAGTTAAGTAATGATTAGCGCCTGTTTAACCACGTTTATGAATAAGAGGTTTATTCATTTCTTACTTAATTATTTTGAAAGTCAGTTTTAATTTTAAGTACTAAGTAAGTGTGTTAATTTATTTTCTCTTCACAAATTAAGTAGTAGTGCTTAAAACTAACTTAAGGATAAGTTTACATTTGTGAGAGACTGCTGCTCGAAAAAGGTATTGCAAGCTACGCCAGTGGTACTTACAAGTCACAAGGGCCCCACAACGCTATACAACCTTACATTGGGTGTCTTTTATGAGACTGAACAGAAATAACAATATAATTAAGACTACTATGTAAAATAAAAAAATACTCGTTTCGCAGATAATATTTCCTAAAACCTCGGACACAATTCGCCGCGAATTATACTCGCAGCGAGTATTCGCTGCCTGCCTGTCACACTGCGATTTCTACACGCGAATTTCGACAGAGCAGCGCGCTGAGCCGAATGGCTACTCGCAGCGAGTACCCTCTCCACACAGCGAATGCTCGCGGCGAATCAAATTCGCCGCGAGTAAAATTGGCCATGCTCAATTCTAATCGCGCCGAATGAATCTAGTTGCAGCGAATAGTCTGTCACGCGCAGCGAATACTCGCGTATTTCCGCCGTGTGACCGAGGTTTTAGTTTTAAGACATTTTTCATCTCAATGGGTTATACTAACAGTGGTTGTCGCAAACATTGGAAACCAAAATGCTATGTATTATCAGCCTACAATGTTCCCACTTCTAGTAAACAGGCCTCTTCTCTGTGAAGAAGAGAGTAGGCCGTAATCCGCCACGCGGGCCCAGTGCGGGTTGGTAGATGTCACAAGTCAATATATCATTCCGTAGGTAATTGCTGAAAACCAGCGCTGTTGACGTTAGGTTTGTCCGAAGTCACTTGCATTTTGCTGAGCAATGACCTGTTCTTGCACAGATGCGACGCAAAGCTTAATTTTTCTTATTATTTGGCACAAAAGTAGTTAACACTGCAACCGGTATTTTGTTTTTGTTGTCATTTGCCAATGTCGCAACCACAGAGTACGTAATGTCGCAACAGTAATTACGCAATATTGTCTTTGGTCCGAGGCCATCAACCAATGAACAACATTTTAAAACTTGTTATTTGTTGGTTGAATTTGAGGCTTTTGGTAACTTTTGTATTGTGTATTTTATGTGTTTATTTTTCTTTAAATGTGCGTTTTGTTTGTGAATATATATTTTGTTCTTTCTTTCTTTTGTCTTTTAAGTCTTCGAATTTTTGGTTCTATGACACGCAGGTTTCCTCACGATGTTTTCCTTCACCCTTTTGAAGTTAGACGATCAACAACTCATAAGTCGCGGCCGTTACCACTGGGCCACCACTGCTCAAATGCTGAATGAATAGGTGTATTTTCGATTCAAAAATCGTTCGAAAGTATATTATCTACGTTTACGTCGCCCGTTTGTCCTAGGGCCTCTATCCAAGACTGGAACTAAAATATGTAAGACCGACGACCCTAGAATCTATGACCCGAACTCCTTAGTACATAAACATTTAAGCGTATCACCGTACATATCCCCAATAAGTAGGTATTGCTAGGTCATCGCCTTCAAGCTCAATTACGCACCCCAATTCCTTCAGCAGAAACTTCTCAAACGATTTCTATTCATTTAACGAGAATTAAATGTTCTATCTCTTCAAAGAAAATGTCTGGAAAACATTATCCTCAGATCATTCGATTGTATTGAGAAATATCTGGAGATTCACAGAGACTTTTAAATTGCATTTTAGTTCGATAGGAATCGTTAGCCGTATTAAAATTTTGTTTAAAAAAAAGATTTTATATTTTAACCAATAATAATACTGGTGGTCTACCTTATTGGTAATGGTCTTCAGAAAGATCATACTGGCAACCGGCGCGCGTGTACGACCAGGTGCGTAAGCGAAGCAAAAAGTGTATACAAGGACTACCTACCCCCATGGGCAGAATGCGAGAGTTTATGTTTTTGTATTTAATATTACTGAAAAGTTATAATTTTTCGGCATCATTATTATTAATAATAAAAATAAAATAGGTACCTAATGTCAGCAGAACTATTTTTGTACTCGTAGAAATCGTAAAGACATGATGGAATGGTCACCAATAAATAGGTCAGGGTTTGACAATAACGTCAGTAGTCCCCCAAATTTAATTCCCCCAAAAATACAGCAAACGTTGCCTAACAAAATGATATTAATATTTTGTGTATATTAAACAGGTAGGTACTCGTAGCTGCATCTTTATACCTATTGGTTAAAAAATGCTCAGTAAAGAATGGCTGTACCAATTAGGCAGATTCCGATTAGTCTAAGGAAAACCTTTTCCACACTTGACCAAAGCCACTTTTAATTGTTTTTCGCAACTTGCCCCTGATTTTTTTTATTTAATTACCGAAACGTACTTAATGCTGCGGCAAAATGTCTTCCGAAACCATGTGCACTATTACCTTCGACATTGACGTTCTATTTATTATTTAAAATGCTAAAACATCTTAAAACCTAAACAAAAAACTAATCGCCAAGACGTTCCCCAGTCCACGCCACCCCTCTCTCGCCCCCGCTTCGCCCCCTTTCGCCCCATAGCCCCGCGAACGCCCCATTTATCCACATTAATATAACTTGACTCGTGATAAATTGCTGCAGAACCCGGCCTACGTTTTCTTAGACGAATTTTGTGGGTAGCTACAGCGTGTTGTTGTGGAGAAGATTGTTTGCTAGGGTATTTTGGGGTAAAAGTGGGTAATTAATTTTAACTTTATAATAAAATAAAAACTCTGGCAATATAATCTATACATATAAGCCCTGGCTGTAATTCGTGGATCTGTAACGGTCTTTACGGGTCGTCTGCAGCCCGACAACCAGTCTTACCAAGGGGTATCCTATTACTCAATAACCGGGTTGTTGAGATCAGATAAGGAGTCATTCCACATTCCATTCCATTCCTTAAAATATTTAGACTTCAAAGGTGACTGAGATTAATTAATTACCTAATATTGCACAAATGCAAGGCATTTTCATACAGAAAACGAACAAGCATTTTGACATTCACATCATTCTAGGTTTTCCTTTGTAATATAACTCCTACAGCTGAATTTGTTGTAAAAGTTCAACTCTGTTCCTGGTACCTACGAATTGGACATAGTTAATTAAAAAATCCGACAGCGCAGATTACACATAGTTTTTAACTTACTTTCCCGACTATCCACTGAGCAACTAATTTGAACATTTTTACTCTTTTTGTCCCAATTTGTGATGTCGGGAAAATGGTAAATTAAAAAGTTAAGAGTAGATTGAAACTGCAACCTTACAATTTTTTTGATAAAAGTTTTTTATATATAATCCCGATTATTTGTCTGGCTGATTGAGTGGATGACTATAGTTTGTTAAAAGTGTCTATTTAGTTAATAAAGTAATAAAGAAAAGTAAAGTAAACGTGCGTCTAATAATTGATTGTGTAAAAATAAAAAACTATTTAATCGTCACTCAGATGATAAAAAACACGTATTATTTGCTTTATCATATTAATAAAAAAATATTTAGATAAAACGCATTAAAGTTGGGAAGTGGGGGCTCGCTACGTCAATTCAGTATAAAATCTACTGAAGAGTGACGTCATGCCACATTCTCACACTTAATGTAATGCCGTAGTCTTATGATTACGTAAAAAAAGAAAAAAAACGTGTCAATTATTTTTTAATAATCTATCTGACGGACAAAAAATGTTTTTTTTCAACGTCCCTATTATAATTAGGTACCTACCTACCTCATACATAGAACCAGATTTTTTTTACTTTTGACCTCGATGTATCCGTGGGCACAGCTACATAAAATATAAGATCTAGAAGGGTAAATCGAAACTACTTTTACCCTGACAAAGCTGAGTTCTTTACCCCATACCACACATAACCTCACAACAAAACCGACCCCATTTACCAAACACCCTGTACCCAATTTTCTCAGACATGTAATTAACGACGAAGGAGGCCTTTTCACTGGCAAAAAACGTTTTCTACGTACTCCACGCCACGTCTACGGCACGCACACATCCATTGTGATACAAAGGTTGGATTAAGAAAGGAAAATGTCGAACTAAATGGATTTTGGCACGTCATGGTTAGGTCCGCCTTATACGTTGTGGAGGTATGTGTTGAGAAGGGTTAGTTGTTAACGTTTTTCTGTGTGTGAACTAGTTGGTAAATGATCTATAATGTAGTTTTTATGAGGAATGCGGAAAATGTCGTGAGGTAAGTTTTGAAGACCAAAGAAACAATGGATGGACTGTGTGAACGATAATATGGCTTGAAAGGGGGTGACTACCGAGATGACGACTAATAGAGAAGTATGGACGAAGAATATAATTATGAGGAGCTCGTGGCTTAGTAGTAACTGCCGCACTGGTCCATCAGTTTCAAGCTACGCTTACCGGGGTTGGTTTGTGAATGGGTCCATCTTTACATACCGAGACTCCTCTGTGCCTCAGAAAGCACGTTAAGCCGTTGGTCCCGGCTGTCATTCGCGGATCTTTGACAGTCGTTACGGGTCGTCAGAAGCCCGAAAGTCTGACAACCTGGCTTACCATAGGGTATCGTATTGCTCAGTTACTGGGTTGTAGAGGTCAGATAGGCAGTCGCTCCATGTAAAATACTGGTATTCAGCTGCATTCGGTTAGACTGGAAGCCGACCCCAATATAGTTGGCGAATGGTTAGGCAGATTGATTGGACGTAGAAAATTATGTTACACCAACGCCAAATAAATGAGGATAACGGAAAAACAATGATGGAGACATTTTTTATATATTTCCGTGTCTAGAAAATATACGTTAAGCATAGTAGGTATAAATAATGAAGCTCTTTGTGACAAAGACACGTCCGGGGAAGCAGTAATCCACTACCATCGTACATATATTTTCTACCACCAAGCAGTAATTGTTGTGTTCCGGATTGAAAGGAATGGCGGCGCCAGTGAAATAACAGCCTTATAAGACATGTAAAACTTGTCTCTAATGTTGGCAAAGGATTGGAAGACTCCTGTAAGATGCAGGTGACTAACAATCGCGTATATCAGTTGCCGTTGACCGATTAGCACGTTGTAAACGTCAGAATTCTTTAGGATTAAGTCACTGTTTTTTATTTTATTTCACAGATGCCTCGTAGAATAGTAGGATTTTAGTGCTATTGTATAATTATAACTTGCTTCAAAAACGGTGAAGGAAACCGGCATGCCTGAGAGATATTTCTCGACGACTTGTGAAGCCAAGTCAGAGGCCCATGGGTGGCATAAAAACTCTAGAAACCAGGTTAGTTACCACGCGAAAAATAAAGGAAAAAAGTGCTATTTCTTTATACGTGATGTTGCATGAATATAAATTAATTGCAATGACTGTGACTTTCGTTGGTACAAGCATCTAAGACATGCTCCTATATTTTAGCTATTAAACTAAGCATTCAACTAAGTTATAAGTTTATTTTTCGTATTCAACAGGTTTTAACAAATAAGTTGTAGGCTTTTTTAAGTATGGAGATACCTGTAACAGAAAACCTCCCTCTTCCATATCTAGAATGTTAGTACATTATACAAATATTTTAACGAAGTAGGTAGGTATATAAAATCCTTAGCCATATATCTGCCACCATAAAACTTCCAACCGTCTCGAGATCTTCAAATAAAATTAACGAAACAACAAAGACGCCATTATCTCGGGGGGTTATCTTCTAACTCTTATAAGTGCGAATAATAATTAGAAGTGGGGGAAGGGGGTTCGTTAGAGCCCTAATGCCGGCAGACATTAATCATTCCTTTCATAAAGAGTGGGGGCCGTAGATAAATAAGTGTAGTATGTGTTTTCTTAGGGTACGGAGCTTGAGGAAGCTGGGGAATAGTGTGGATGTTACCTTTATTTATGGGCTTTTTATTTACTTAGGACAATTTAATAGAGCTCTTTTTGATGAAACTGTCGAGAAATTCTAATAACATACCTATTTTATTGTAGCTCCTGTTCACGGCCTCGAGCGACGCCACTTGCGTCAAACGCCACGCGCGTGTTTCTCCAGTTTTCGCGACTCGTGACATGCTCTAAAAAACCTCTTTCAATTATTTTCTCCGCAGGCGCTGTCGCAAGACGCGTGTCGCTTGAGCGGGTAGGACGTGGCCTCGGGGTTAACCGTCAAATAGGTTTACTCTGTTGAAATGAAGCTTTGTTTGTCCATTGGAAAATACATACCTACTATGCTTAAACAGTAGTATTGGAACTTGTAAGTAACGGGTCTTCAGAATAAGAAGACCCATCTTTCAGTTATTTGTTGAGAAAGGAATGACTCTAAAAATTGCTTTGACGAGTCATTGATTAATTTAAGTGTGTTTATACAGAAAGTGGGCAACGTCGCAAATAGTTGTCAAATATTTCGTTGTTTTGCTGTATGGAAATAAGAAATAATTATGGCTAACTAGCTTTACCCGGCCCGGCTTCGCACGGGTAGCACTAAGTACTTATACCTACCCTACCTACCCTACCTACCGTACCTACCCTACCTACCGTACCTACCCTACCTACCCTACCTACCCTACCTACCCTACCTACACTACCTACCCTACCTACCCTACCTACCCTACCTACCCTACCTACCCTACCTACCCTACCTACCCTATCTACCCTACCTACCCTACCTACACTACCTACCCTACCTACCCTACCTACCCTATCTACCCTACCTACCCTACCTACCCTACCTACCCTACCTACCCTACCTACCCTACCTACCCTACCTACCCTACCTACCCTACCTACCCTACCTATCCTACCTACCCTACCTACCCTACCTACCCTACCTACCCTACCTACCCTACCTACCCTACCTACCCTACCTACCCTACCTACCCTACCTACCCTACCTACCCTACCTACCCTACCTACCCTACCTACCCTACCTACCCTACCTACCCTACCTACCCTACCTACCCTACCTACCCTACCTACCCTACCTACCCTACCTACCCTACCTACCCTACCTACCCTACCTACCCTACCTACCCTACCTACCCTACCTACCCTACCTACCCTACCTACCCTACCTACCCTACCTACCCTACCTACTATAAACCTCACGGAGCCCGAGACCTTTCCAACGAATGCAAAATCGTGGAAATCGGTTCGTGCGTTCTGGAGTTATAGCGTCAGGAAGGAAAACCCGACTTATTTTTATATAGTAGATTAGTGAACTAAAATATTGATTATGAAATGCAATTATTAATATCGTAACACAGAATATTTAGTTTTAACTATAAACACTTGAAAACTTGCCAAAAGCCTTTTTTACACTTAAAACGGTTACAACATCAAATTCAGTGTTATAATTGCAATTCACTATTAATATTAAGAGCTGGAAGAGGCCTTCGTTTGGCAAAGACTCCCTGACGCTCAACAACTAATATATAGGTATACAAGCTCAACTACTTAGCTTGTTAAATAATTAATTATATTGTAAGAATTCTATAACGTCAGATTTTTTATTGAAAAACTGTGTTGGCATAAGAGATTAATATTCTAGTTCACTAGTTAGCCATATTTCTTATTTTCATACAGCGATATTGCCAAATTCATCAAAACAGGTAATAATTTGACAGCTATTTGCGACGTTGCCAACTTTTTTGAGAAACGCTCTTAGGAACTTACTTAATTTTAGTTTATTTTTATCCACCCTCATAAAAGCGGTTTCTGGCTCAACAAAACTTTACTCTATTGGTGACTATTTCTGTAATGTCTTAGTCACAAACCAAGAAAATATACCCTGTCTCATCCTCTCTTCTCTACCCACGTTTCCTCAACGTAGCAAGGCGGTACTGCCACATAATTATTCATCTTAAATTGCACACGTGTATATGTGTGTGTTCATACACATAGCACATGCCTTTGTGCGTTGTGTGTACACAGAAACGTGCTTGTATGCGTGCCAAATTACTCCCTCTTTGTAAGAAAGCACTCTCTGAGGCGAAATTTATAAATTTATTAAAGTCTACATGTTGAGAGATTTAATTATAGGGAAATAGGTATGTTGGAGTTAATTAAGTTTTTGCGTGGGATGGTAAGCAGAAATGCGGGTTGTTTTGGAAGGTGGCTCTAATAGATCTATTTTTCAGTCAAGTGTTGGGTTAAAGACACTCAAAGTGTAGCCAATATGTTACAGACAAGTTGTTCGTGCACGGCGTTGCCCGGGTGTATTTCCGACTTTCCCGGTTGATTTTCCAAAATGTTCATTCATGCAAACCTTGTTTAGATAATTACGAATATAACAAAAACAAAACCGTCAAATCGGTCGAGACATTCTCTAGTGATGATTTTATCTACATGCGGAAATAGATTTTTATTTATAGGTAGCATTTTTTTATGTACTCAAAATAAACTACACGTGAATTCATATACTTTTTGTCAGTTATAAACTATTTGTGCGCCAAATTTTATCCAAATCCGATTACTGGGATAATACAAATTATTGATAGTATCTTGAATTCATGCTAGCCTAGTACTTTTTGTCAGGTTACTCTCAGAAATTTTGCACGTGTCGTGAACAGAATACCGTCTTGTATGACGAAAACTTTTTGATTTTAATGAAATAAAGCCTATATTCTCTTCCAAATTAATCTCTGTCTACCTGTGAAAACTACATGAAAATACGTTCAGAAGTTCCGAAGATGTGCGCGAACAAACAAACAGACAGGCACCGGATTCTACTGTTTTATTATAATTATGTATAGATTTTCTAGCAGATAAATAGGCATGCACCCCTATTTTAATATCGAAAATTTGCCGAATATGTACCCACGAAACATGAAAAACTAAATCGGTCACACAATTTTTTTAAATAAAAAATAGGCCGGTTCTCCTTATGTGCTGGTGCCTCTTCATAATGCAATAATCCGTGAAGATATGATCTGTACTAACTTGTTTTAAAGACACAAGGACACTACTGCCTCTGCTCTTGTCGCCTTTTACAACACACTTCGGTTAAGAAATACTTTTAATATGTATCTAATTGTCTACTTTTACAGTGTTTGTAAATATGTGAGCACCATGTATCTATCACATAATTAGTTTATCTGTTGTTGCTCCATTTTTATTCTTAATTCTTTTACCTATTGTGGTATAATAATTTTATTCTAGGTGCATCGTCCTCACATATAATTATATAACTAATTTTTTTATTTATTTTTATTTTATTTATTTTATTATTTATGTACACACAGAAAAAAATAGATACAGATAAGACATAATCATAATTATGAGTACAAAGGTACTGCTTATTTCTTAAGAAATTTCTTCCAGCAAACCTGCGATAGGAGAAATGAGAAAGAAATGTAGACAATAGTGTGTGAGAACAAGAAGAGAAAAATATAAATATGCGAAGTCTTAAACTAAAATATTGAAATAAACCTACACGTATAAAGTAATAAATGAATATATACTTAAATAAATACATAGAGCTTAAATATATAAACATACATACTATAGGTATATAAATACTCACAGTTGAGAGGAAAGGTAATGCTCTTTTACTCGAAATTTGAATTGTGAAACAGTTTTTAAATCACGAATGCTAGGCGGAAGTGAGTTCCACAACCTTACTGCATGGACAGAGAAGGAATAGGAATAGTAGCTTGTTTTATGAGGATGAGATTTAAGGAGGGATCTAAGGTGTGATCTACATGGTGCGTCGCTAGGGCGAGCGTAAGAAAAACGCTCACGCAGGTAGGAAGGATAAGACGGGTTGTGTAAGACGTTGAAGAGGAGACATAAGATCCGAGTGTTCCTGCGAAGGCGGATTGGGAGCCACTTGAGTTCTTTGCGAAGATGAGAAACATGGTCATACTTTCTAAGTCCGAAAACAAAGCGAATGCACAAGTTTTGCAAGCGCTCAAGCTTGTTTAATAGCTCCTCAGTAGCATCCAGGTAGCAGGAGTCGGCATAATCTATAATCGGCTGAATAAGTGTTTGTGCCAAAGAAATTTTAGTTTTCAAGGGCAGGAGACTTTGAAGGCTTTTCAACGAATGAAAGGAGAAATGTACCTTTCGACTGACCTCATTGACCTGAGCACGCCACGAAAGATTGGAGTCAATAATGACCCCCAAATCTTTGGCGGTTTCGGTATAGTCAATGTGAACACCATCGAGATATAAAGGCATCAGAGATGCGACATCAGCCGCATTGCGAACGAATCTGCTGCCTATGATCATAGCCTGGGATTTAGTTGGATTAATTTGCAAACCAAATGACTTAGCCCAAACGCTGATGCAAGCCAGGTCATGGTTCATAGCAGCAATTGTAGAACCCGCGTCAGTTACAGTAAAATGTCGGTAGAGCTGCAAGTCATCTGCGTAAAGATGAAAACTAGAGGAGATTACTCTGGGAACAAAGTTGATGAAAATTGAAAAAAGAAGAGGAGAAAGAACGCTACCCTGAGGAACACCCTCAGTGAGGCTACACCAATCAGAGAAGGACTCCTCCAGGCGAACACACTGAGAGCGTCCCCGAAGATAAGAACTGAACCAAGCTAAACCGGAAGAAGAGAAATTGATTGATTTGAGGATACCTAGTAAAATGTCGAAATCCACTGAGTTGAAGGCGCTACTAAAGTCAAGCAATACAAGAACAGTGAGGTAAGAGCTAATGTACTTATACAAAATATTGTAAAACATTTTAAAAGAGTAACGGTGGAGTTTCTTGCCCCTTCTTCTCCATACGAAAACTACCTTTTGGAAGGGGCAACTAGAATCAATTAATTTTTTTTTGTAAATTTTTGACGTTCAAAAGTGCCTTATACGGGCCTACTTGAAATAAATGATTTGACTTTGACTTTGACACGACACAGCATCCTAAATTGGCATTTCTTGTCTTTCTACATGGCAATATTCTCTTCTCTAATTTCGTAACCATAAAATATTTATCGTGCTAGCATTATCCTTAACTTGAAGATTATGTTTATTCCCCAAAGAACGCTCAACTATTCAGGGTACGAAGCCAAGTCTTATACCTTCTACTTAAAAGTAGAACAGTAAATAAATTATGTCTTGTAATGTTTATGTAATTTCTTTGATTACGGTTTCATTTTGAATCGGTACTTATGGTTATGGCCGAACTTATGTTTGATTCAAATTGCTGATTTGGGTTTTTTGCTAAATGATAACAGCCGCATAGGTCGATCGAAGATTATGGTACGCTTGCTGCGGTCAGTTTGTGGATGGGTGACATATCGACCCCACTCCGTGCCTCGGAAAGCACGTTAAGCAGTTGGTCCCGACTGATATTCGTAGATCTTTGACCGTCGTTACGGGTAGTCTGAAGCCCGAAAGTCTGACAACCAGTCTTGCCAAGGGTATCGTGTTAACCACTAACTGGGTCGTGGGGGTCAGATAGGCAGTCGCTCCATGTAAAATACTGGTATCCAGCTGCATCCAGTTAGACTGGAAACCGATCCCAACATGGTTGGGAGAACGCTAGGTAGATTAATTGATTGGAAGCGTTGATCGAAGTCCTTAGCCAATCAGAAAATTCCGAAATATTTAGGTCAGTTAAATCATATACCTACAATATAATGACACAAACATAGTTATTTATACACATTTAGATCTAATAAATACATCACCATTGGCAGCATTGTTTCACCCACTGCTGGGAATAGGCCTCCTCCCTTTTGTGGCATGCTTCCCTGGTCTGTGCGGGTCTCATTCAGGTCTTACCACAGTACTTACTTTAATGAAATCAATCAGACTGCATCTACGCAGTAGATTACCTATCTGCACCTTTATGGCATAATTACATGCCCTTAAAATTTAGTTTTATCCGTTCAATGACTCTACGTCTTCAAAAAAAAAATCACATCATGTGCCATGCCCCAACTATATTGGGGTCGGCTTCCAGTCCTAACCGAATGCAGCTGGATACCAGTATTTTTTTACATGGAGCGACTGCCTATCTGACCTCCACAGTCCAGTTTTTGGGTAATACGATACCCTTTGGTAAGACTGGTTGTCAAACTTTCGGGCTTCTGACGACGCGTAACGACTGTCAAAGATCCATGAATGACAGCCGGGACCAACGGCTTAACGTGCTTTGCGAGTCTCGGTATGTAAAGATGGTCACCCATCCAACCTGGTCAATCGACCCCTACGGCTGTTATTCCTTAGGCACAAGTGTTTGTTTATTTACCTCATGCATCGAAAAAGACTTGTCAGACAGCGTCAATTCTGTGTCACTAATATTCTTTCCTTGTACCATAGATTTGTCAACTTTGTCCCACATAGGTACTCAATGTACCCACGTAATGAAACTGTGATACGTAGTCTTAATCGTAACAGTAATCTAGTGTACTAGACCTTTGAAACTTAACGTCTCATTTTGGTTAAATTACTAGACTACCTTCACGCTTTGGTATCTATAAGAGGGCGAGCAGACATTTTATTTTTTCATACAACTATTCTATGGAACTTGTTGCGGGAGTATGTGTTTCCTGATAGCTATATCCTGGAAGTCTTAAAGTATTGAGTGACCTATTTCTAGGCAAACGTGCACCAAAGTCGACAGTTTAAAATCAGGTGAGAAAAAGATGGGATACAGTCATGTTCTAGTTCTAGTAATGCATTGGCATCCTAACTAATATTATAAATGTAGAAGTGAGTTTGTTTGTTTGTGTCGCTTTCACGCTAAAACGGCTGAACGGATTTAGATGAAATTTGGCACATGGGTAGTCCATAACCCATGACACAAGTTTAATATTAGCTTGGGTGTCAGAGGTTTATAGCTCTGTATTAACCTTCAGTTTATGTGACAAAATTTATCATGTTTAAATACCTAGTGTTATATTTTAAATTGTAAAACTGGAAATAAAGATTTTATTATAACCTGGGTAGTATGTTCCCGTGGGATAAATTCCAACCTCCACGTGAGGACAGCTGCCAGCAAAAGCTAGTAGGTACATATTTAAACTAAGTCCTCGAAGGTGCCTATATTTTTTTTTGTAGAAATTATTATCATTGACAAAATCATCAATCTTGTGTTGGTTTAAAAGGAATTCATGAAGGGGAAAATAAATGATGTAGGAATGAAAAAAAGTGAGTTTGTTTTCCCTTATCCCACCCCATTTTATATAAAAAATATGTAAGCTACGTAGTACATAAATAAACCAGCCTAAAATTTAATATCACGCGAAAACCCAGAGCGTCTCAAGTAAATACAATACATATATGCGAGGGGACGAAATTCCGACTTTCACCTGTTCTACAAAGAAAATACCAAAACGTCTTCTACTTACCCATGTTTGGCGGAGAGATTTAATTAAAATGTAGGGGGAATCCCCCATTCCACCCCCAGGAGGTGGTGGGTAGAATGAAGAAATATCGTCGGGGGCGGCAAAGTTTTTGGGGGCAACACAAACATAGTATTAACATATTATTTAAATATCCGATGTACTGATGTCTTCTTGTATGGGTTCGTAGGTAAAGTTTAAAGCAGATAGATGATTTCAAAGAGATAAAATAGTGAACTGTATTATTTGTTTTTTCGAAACGGTTCCATAATATTAGTACATAGGTTCTTTTTTCATATGCTGCCTCATTTTTTCTGTATCGTGTGTGCCTTGTAAATACACGACTCACGAGGAAGTTATAATATTTTTTTAAGAATATTCCCCTATCGACCCCTACAGGTAGTTTTTTAGATCCTTATGTAGAAACCTGGGATTTATGTGTACCTACCTTGTATATAATTAGGCCCTTTGTACACGGCACGGTTTCCTTACGGTACACTGACTACCGTGCCGACAGACGGCGAAGAAACCGTTGCTTTTCACGGCAAAAAAAAACGTGTGTGCAAAGGGCCCTTAAAGCATTCTTACCTATCGTACCGATAACGATGGCGATCGTACCATACCTACTGACGACTTTCTTTTGAATATCCTTGGAGATTGTGAACATTTCGTTATCCAACCATTACGCATAAAAGGCCGTCTAAGCAATAGTGAGCATATCACTCGACCCTATATTAAACTACCTAAATAATACTATTTATCACGACCAAACTTCAGACATTTTCTTGCAACCCATCTAAACTTAGCATGTAATAGAATAAGGCATTTTCGCGAAGGTTGTAGTCTACCTAGGTAGAAAACTAGGCAAGCGGAATGGGTTAGGCTATATAGTGGTGGTTTAGCAACGATCTAGCAACTTAGTTACCTTGAAACTAATAAGTATAGGTATGTGGATAATCTTACATATAAGGTACTTTCTATCTAAGAAAATGTGTAGGTTTGGTAATGTTTATTGTTGTATTGTTGTATGTTTGGCTTGTTTCGAACTCGATCGGAAGCTCAGGAAAAGTGGCCAGTCGAAAAAATATGTAACCCTTTCTTATTTTTATTTTTTAGCGAGTACATCCAATTAATGCATAGGTACAGTCGCTCTCAATTCACTTATAAGTCGATTGAGAGTGTTCGGTCTGCACCAAGTGCAAAGGCAACTGATAGAAATCCGACGACTGACGAAACACGAAGTTTGTCGAGGGACATTATTACACAAGAAAATAGTTGTACTGTACGTCTGTATTTATATGAATCGAAGCAGATTGTAATTTTCGACTATATGCAGGGCAACAGGTTCCTCACGTGAAGGGTCGTAGAGACCCATTTTCAGTATCAGCTTCGAGGATTCAAAACTCCTACTTCCTCCCTGTAATAAGCGCTGCAAGAGTGCAAGTAGCTTTTCCGAAAATCCACACGATATAAGGGGTGGCTTTATTAAAGGCAGTGTATACAGGTTTTTCAGATTATATTAATGACTGTTTAAATTCTGGCAGACAAATTATAGCACTGTTCATTGACTATAAAAAAGCGTTTGACACTTTGGACCATGAGATCTTGTTGCAGACAATGGACGAATGCGGAATACGCGGTCCCACAAATAACAGTACCCTAATTACGTAATACACGATCAATTGGAATTTGAATCATTTTGAAACAATTGCTAATCCATTGCTTCAGAAATTCGGAAAAAAAATTCGCTCAACAACGTAAATAACGCAATGAATGTTGTTGAACTGTCAAAATGAAACAAATTTCTCATAATTGTTTACGAAAATGAGTTGCGTAATTAGATAGCTGGTTAAAAAACTACCTCACTAATAGAAAAATAAGCACTAGTATATCCCGTGTGACTGGGAAAGAGGTGGATGTCGATTTGGGTGTGCCTACTGGATCGGTGTACGGCCCTGTAGGATACCTATATAATGCATGTAAACAGTGTGTCAAATGTCGTACGTAAATGTGAGGTGTTCATGTATGCTGACGATATGTGTCTTGTTTATGCCTCCAAAGATATAGCTGAGGTAAAAAGTGTATTGAAGGTGACTTTGAAAATATTAGCAAATGGGCACACGACAGTGGAATTATATTAAATCTTTCAAAAACTGAATGTATGCATATACACTCGCCATATAATCGAAATGCTAAATCTGTAACTGATAAATATCTCACAGTGATAGGACATACATACGAATGTTTGCATAGAAATAAATGTAATTGTAACTGTGCAAAATTGGAGTACGTAGATAAATTTAAATATTTAGGTCTAACAATAGATACGAACTTTAATTGGAGATTACATGTAAATGACGTTTGCAATAGGCTAAGATCGGTGCTAAGTAAGTTTTACCAGTTAAAGAATATATTGAACAAACAGACGTTAAGAATGGAGTATTTTGCACTTGCCGATTCGCTAATAAGCTATGGACTCCTTGTGTATGGGCGAACCTTTATTACATATTTAAGAGATGTTAAAGACATACAAATAAGACTGTTAAAGTTTCTGGTTAGTAAAAATGTTAAAGATAAGTGCAACAAAGAGTATCATAAGTTATTTCCCATTTGCAAAATTTTACCCATAGATAAAAAAATAGATTATTTGGTAGGGCTGGAATATTATTATAATGATGAGTATACAGTTAATGTTAAAAATAAGTACAACACACGTAGGGTTAGAGAGAACAAGCTGGTTCAACCACAGATAACAAATTATTATGGGAAGAGAACATCTAAGTATTTGGTACCTAAAGTATTTAACAAAATAGATTTATTAAGAGAAAAAGTAAAAATTAGCAAAGGATCACTTAAGACAAAATTGAAAAACATTATACAGGATAGTAAACAGAACTAAATACATTGTACATTGTATAAGAACCTTAACAGTATAATATATAAGCAGTAGTTATGTAATAAGATGGTGCATTGTTATATAAAAGAGCGCCTCTCGCCATCAAACGTTAAAGTTTGGCGAGTTTAGAATTAAGTAACACCTCTGTATTACAAAATAATAATAAAAAAAAATTAAAAAAAAACTCCTCTCGGATAAAATGCCGTTAGCGGCATAATAGTGGCAAAAGCGCTGTAAGAATTGCATTGTCATTGTCACTATTACTGTCACTTGTTATTTTGTTTGATTGTTGAGGTTAGTTCGCTGTAAAACACCGCATTCCCAAAACATTACATTTTCTTATGCCTAAACGGACCCTAGTGCGTTGTGTGGTCACAGTTCTAACCTATCCTAACCTACCTTTCAGCCATTTTCATTTGCTAAGCCAAGGGGTTATGGCTACACTTAAGTTTAGCCGGCTATAGATGAAAGAAATTAACATTAGCCTTTCCTCAAAGACAAATTTAAAAGTGACAATGACAATGTAATGCTTACGGCACTTTAGCTGAGCAGAGGCAGTGCTACTAATATGCCGCAAATAGCGGCACTTTATACACTTCCTTTATTAAATTATTCTAATTCTGTAAGTAGGTTTGTGGTGGGACGTCGATCTTAAGGCGACAGCGGGGCCAATGTGGAAAAGGAAAACCCATGATTGGGAACTTTAGAAGAATATGGGTAAGGCCTATGCTAAAGCAAAACAATCTTCTGAAACCGATATCTGAAGAATAAACTTTAACTTAACTTTTTTTATTAACTAATAATTATAAATAATTACATTGTTAACAAAGGCTAATTATGACGTTTATTTATTTTCATAAATAATTTTCTTAAACTAAAAATGATAAAAAAATATTATTATTAAGTACATACAAAATGACATGATGCAACGTGTGTCGACACCCTTGCGCCATCCCATCTTCCTAGCACGGCGGGCTGTGCTGGGGCTGCTGCTGCAGTTGCGGAAAACCACAAACGGCGCAAATACTCCAATCTTATTGGGACTTATATGTTTGAGCCGTTTGGGGTTGAAACAGTAAGGCCATGGGGCCCGAGTGCCCACTTAGTTTTTCAAGACATCGCCAAGCGGCTGGTCGACTCTTCACGTGACCAGAGCGCTGGCCTATTCTTTGGCCAAAGAATCAGCATTGCCATACAACGTGCCAATGCTGCCAGTCTTGGGCACTTTTCCTGTTGACAGCGATGTGGACGAATATTTTGATGCCCTATGATTATCTCCCCCAACAAACTTACAAAGTACATATTCATGTCACTGTGTATATAAAATTCATCCATGTCAATTTCCGATATTCAATAAGAATCCAGAAAAGTGCATTTTCTCTTCCAAAATACAAATAGTTCACCGCAGTTAAAAGCTTTAAACAGAGTTTCCCATAATTTTTCCTCGTCGCAAAAAAAAAACCATCCATCGACGTTAGCGCCCTCATGCGGCGAACCGCACAAACAAGCGTTAAATTAACTTGCAGCGGTAAAAAAGCGCTGTAAGCGATTAACAGATTTGTGGGGCGGCAGTAATCGAGCCTCCAGCGTATGTCCGGAGGAAAAAAAGCTATGACCAGGCTGTAATGTGTGGAGAAGGATTTTGTTTTTTGCATTTTTGTGTGTCAGAAAAGAAAATGTATTTTTTAGGAATATTTTCATTAAAATCTGAGATGAATCTGCTTTTAGTTATTTTACCTTTCTTTATTTAATTTAACAGTTGGAGCACAGTCTACAGCTTAAGAGGGAACAGGGGCTGCGAGGAATTTGAAGAAACTATTGCCGTCTTCTTACCTCAAGTCTGCCCCCGTAGAGTGCGATAGGGACAGCTACAGCTCAGACCAAATATATCACAAAAAAAAAATGACGAATTTAAAAAATGCTACCTTCTGGTTATTATTCTAGTCAGACTAACTTTTTCTACTCCTTATCCCATGTAGAACTTAAAATAGATGACTTCCCCATTGTGGATGAGTCAGAAATTTTTGCCCATAATTTCAAGTTGCTTTTCCCAATAAACAGTTTGGGGAAATACTTCCTGACCTCTGATTTCTTTATTTAAGTAAAGTTTAACAGAATACCCGTCTAGTATCTGCCTGTATGAAACTGCAATAAATCGTAGATGGATAGGTAACGTAATTATGCTCTAAATGACGTTGCTTACTGGCTTGCAAAATCATGATAAACGATTAGAACGACCTCATGCACTCCATATTAACATCTTACAGCCCTTCTCTTCAAAAGATTATAATAAAATAAGTAGCATTTGTGCAAAAAACCATCTCCACACTAACCGAGCACAAAGTCGTTGTTCTTACAATAAATCGCCGGTGGACAGTAGCGCCACTTAAAAATCCATTTAGCCGCTCATCCTCACCCCTTTCAGCCGAACAGCCAAATAACCACAGGTTAGGGAATATTTTTTACATGAACCTGTAATTGAGACTTAATTTTCATCCTAGGGGTGCTTTTTCAGGATAATCTACGGTTTTTAGGGGTTTTTGGAGGTAATACACGTTTACGGAAGTCAGTATTATTTTCTGTTGTAATTATTTTATTTTCTTTACTTCACTATATAGGTACATAATTATAAATTATATTTTTAAATTAAAAAAATATAAATTTATTTAAATAAAATAAAAAAATGTAGCCCACCGGTAACAGGGTCCAAGCTACGCCGATCAGGACTTCAGGGAAAGGAACCTCCTAACAATGCGAGCCGTATCCAGAAGTACCGCTTTCTGAATCAAGCCCTTAAGCCAGCTGTCCAACGAGAGCCTCCTTAGGTGTTGGTCGCGACTCTTGGCAATTAAGCCATTGGCTGATACGACTATAGGTACAATAATTGCTGAGTCCACATCCCACTCAAACTCAAACACGCACGCCATCAATATTTATTTATTTATATATTTATTTAATACTTCAAGCACACAAATGTACAGAGGCGGACTTAATGCCATAGGCAATATTTTATTTTATTTTTAGCCAGAGTTGTCCCACTGCAAGGCAAATGCCTTCCGTTCTCCTTTCCACTCCTCTCTGTCTTGAGTGAGGGAATACAAATGTTAAGAGGAAACAGGACCTGCGAATCTCCATACAAATGTATTCCCCTTTTTTTCTTCCTGAATAATGTCTCTAGAGCATTTTTTTTTTACTAAAATCAAGATCTGCTGTACACACGTCCCTGTTATTTAGTTTTTTCCTTTTACGTATTGGTCGAGAAAATATGACCGTCCAAAAATTTCAAAAAAATGCCCCCTATTTTAACGCCGTTATTAGAGGACTACCAGACAAATTCGAAAAGTTTTTAACATAAAAGAAAATTATAGGAACTTAGACATATTCTTTCTCAAAAATTGTATGTAAAAAATAATTGAATCGGCTCTGTTTTCGAGGAGAAAAAGGGGAATACGAAACGTCGATCTCGTAATTTTTTTTTTGTGATATAATCGGTCTGAGCTGCAGTTGGCCCTATCGCACTCTACGGAGGCAGACTTGAGGTAAACCGACGGCAATAGTTTCTTCAAATGCCTTGTTTTCAAATTCCCCGCAGCCCCTGTTCCCTCTTAAGAGCGTTTATACAGAAAGTGAGCAACTTCGCAAATAGCTGTCAAATATTTCGCTGTTTTGATTAATTTGGCAATATCGCTGTATGGAAATAAGAAATATGGCTATCTAGTGAACTAAAATATAGAACATCATGTTGAAATGCAATAATTAATATCGTAACACCGAATATATAGTTTTAGATGTAAAAAAAGTATTTGGTAAAGTACCAAATACTTTTTTTCCAAATGCCTTTTTTACACCTAAAACGGATACAACATCAAGTTCAGTGTTATAATTGCAATTCATTATTAATATTCTGTCATGATAGCGTTGGAAATTTTCTGGATGATGGTTGCTGTCCTAGCTGAGGAATTCATGGTGACACAATCTTAATGTTTTTCTCTATTATTACTCCCTACATTCCAATTGGAAATTAAATCCACTCTCCGTTACCAAAAACTGTTTTATTATGTATAAAACCTAAAAATGGGTACCAGTTCATTTTATGGATATAAAATGAACGAGACTGGACCAAATCTGTTTTTTGTTAAAAGCAAAAACAGAAAATATTCTTTCCAGATTCACGACGCACGCAAACTAAAAAAACTATTACACACGAGAGGCCGCTAGTGTAATTGAAATAAATCTACTGTGTAATTTTATTACTAAGTTACTGAAGTAAGTCAGCTCATAAAACAATGATGATCCTATATAGTCTATACACATGCAAAATAAATTAATTTACTGAAAAACAACATATGAAAAATTATAAAGATAGTTCAACTATTCGACAACAGATGTCGCGACTAAAGTTCATAGTTCAAATCAATTCCGCAAGAGCGCGCGCTAGGTCAACAAAAGAATCCAATAAGAATGTACCCAACAAAAAAACTCTTTGACCCAAATCCAATAAGCCTTGTCAAAAGGCCTCGTTTAAAAAAAATACAAAACAATATAAAAAAAAACTCAACCCCAGTTCACTTACAAGCCAATGAAGCGAGTAAATAAGCGAAAAATCCACCCTTCTGTGGAAAAAAAGATAAATTGGAAAAAGGGAAAAAAGAGTAAAAAACCGTCACTCTCGCTGGCGCTCAGTCGTGCGCGGCGTAATTGCAAAAGGTCGGGAAAAAATACCGCCTGTTTGCGCCTATGAGGAAAAGGGTTCCGTAGTATTTTTTACTTTTATCACAATTATTGATTTAGTAATACGTTTGCAATTAATTGAATTAGATGTAAATGTCTTTGTTAGTTTTTTTTTGTATTATGCCCTTAATTAATTATATTTTATTACCGCCTTAAAAAAACAGAATTTATTGTAAGTTGGTCTACATGTCAGTCATTTAAGTTTCAATTTACCTACTATAATTATGTTAGTTTTACCTACATTGAGGTGATACTTAGTTTAGTACATTTGACGCCTTCCCACAACTTAAGATTGTTCCAATTTTTAATTAGTAATCTTCAAAAAACTCTGGCAATATACATAATATTTACAATTTGTTATTCATATAAAACATACCTACATAACATAACATCATGTCTGTATACCCAAAAGAGTAAGGCAGAGGTGTACCAGTACACTCATATTTCTCAGTTATTTTCAAGTCCCATGTAATAGAGCGCGAACCTATTGCCATTTATGGGGCACAAACCCAGATACTTCTTCTACTGAGAAATTTCAGACGGAAAATCCCAATAACACTTTGCTCGACCGAGTAATCGAACCCATAACTGCATGCTCCGCAGTAGCTCTTGGGACCACTAAACTAATGAGGCATTCAATATTTATATCTTTAAAATCATTAACCTATATAAAAAAAATTCACCATTACTCTTACACAGAAAAAATAAACCCTACAACTACCATCTTCCCTACGGATCCCTAGCCGTTGAAAAAACCGTCAGTATAGTAGAGTGGGGAAATGAAAACGGTATTCAATTCATATGTAGCGTGTAAATCGTCTCTCGGCTGTCACATGATTGAGGATTAGATTCCATTGAGCTCACTCAACGCGACACGCGTTGTTTTTAGTAGATATCGGATATGTCTAGTGTCAATAAATGATATTGTGATTAGTGCTATTTTCGAGTTTTAATGGAGTCTTTTTGGTGGGAACAGAGATTTTAAATAGGTAGGACGATGTTAAACATCATGTTGACTCTATTAATACCTAAATGACTCAGGTGGATCCAAAGTAATTATTAGATTTAAAGTTTTTTTTTTTATAAATTTGGCATTTTGATATTGTTGAGTTATGGACAAGATAATGATACCTACATGAAATAAATAAAGTATATATTAAAATTGTTTATTTGCAAAAAAACACATGGTTTACAAGGGAAGATCTTACAGCCTTAAAGTCATTGTATTCTGCCTGCAAGCAAAGGTACAAATTATTCATGTTTAAATGTCATAATTATTATGCAGATTCCATTATTAGTAGGTATTATTTTCTTTGAAATTTCTCGGCACCCTAGGGTCCCGGACCTTTGGAAGGCGTACGAGGGGCCGAAGTCAACTCGCAGAGGCCCGTTAAACGTGTTTAATGAAACGAGGCACTAACCGACGATTATGCCTGTACGCACTATGCTAGTACACCCAAGGACAACTCCCGGTTAGTGCAGGACTTTTGCAAGATATGGAAACAAAGATATTGGATTATGGGTTTGGGTGGTTAAGTGAACTGGTTATCTAGAACTATGGAAAGACTATGGCCCCTGCCTGATCAATATTTTATATAAAATACACAGGTAAAATGACAGGGGGTGACTTGCACACTCAATAATGGGCTCCCGAAAATGATCGCTAGCACAAAGTGTCGTAGCGACAAGAGGGCAACATGTCCTAAGGTGCTTATAAGGAATGGAGCGGTATTCCACGGCTATCAGGACAATCTCGGAAGTACGGTCAAGATCCCTACCAGCATCTTACTGGAATACTTCCTTCCTCCGATTACATTTGCTCTTGCGAATCTCCACTCAAGTCGGCCAATAAAGGCAAGAAAGAGGTGGGAGCTCTATTCCTCGTCAGTGTTCACTCCAGCCGGCCAATAAAGGCAAGCCAGAGGTGAGGAACAAGACTTCTCCCGGGAGATAGGGTTCGTGGCGTCGCTACTGCTCAACAGCTCGCCACATGCTGCCCTGCGGGTTTCTGTATCTCACTTGGTCTGGCTCCTCATCCCAGACCTGTTCCGGCAAAGTAAATTCTACCGGCACAGGCCTGGAATTCGGAGCGCGCAAGACCCACCACGACGTCAACGTAGAGATAAGGCGGTAGGGTAGGTAGATTATTATCACTTATTATTATTACATACAAATGTCTTTAATTTATTTACAATAAATTCACTAATTAATACTCTAACAAATATTTTTATGTTCTAAAAATTATTTTATGCTGTAGAAACTGTTTGTAACCACTCTGACAATTATGTTTTAAAAACATTTACCCTGCAACAATTTAAATTCGTTTGGTAGGGTATTATAAATTAATATACACATATTGAAAACATTATTATAGGTAATAAGTTGCATTAATGCAGCTAATTACCAAATTCCAAAAAACGTAAGGAAAGTTTCGTTTCATGAAACATTTGGGTAACACTGAACACGCTCTAATAAGACTTTTGTAACTTGCCACTACTCGCCACTAGATGGCAAAAAATAATGATGCTGTATATTCAGGATAGTAGGAAAAAAACTTAATTGTTATTAAAATTCTAAATTACTATAAAAATTAATGAACCAATTTTATTAACATTAGTTGTAAATAAAATTGGTTCATTAATTTTTATAGTAAAATTATAATAAAAAATCAATTCTCATTGGAATTCAGAACTTCAGCTACTCGATAACAGATGGCGTTGGTGTCCCACTAAGCAATCATTCTTTACGTGTTGGATTGAATCACAAGAAGAGTTAGTTATATGTGTTAAATTACTGTATTAATGCCGTAATTTATGGAGTTTATAAGCTGTCATGATAGGTAATGATGACATTATCAGTATTCTTTGACAACATAACATAATATCACACCTGTAGTCCGCAAAGGGTAAGGCAGATGTATTTACCTTAGCATTCCCACATTTCGCCAATTTTATAATAAACAACATTGACAATTCGGACTGTTTGGTTAGTCTAGTGGTCGCAAGCGCTACTGCTGAGTGTCGAACTGAGGTCCTGAGTTCGATTCCCAGGTCGAGCTAAGTGTTGTTGAATTTTTCTATTACGAATTTTTCAGCAGCAGTCCGGAGTCTGTATTTGAAAAAAATAAATAAAATATAAAGTTTGGTTTGGTTAGCGGATATTTGAATAGAATAGAATAGGATTTTGGGTTCCGTACTTCAAAAGCAACAAATAGAACTCTTATAGGATCACTCGTGTGTCTGTCTGTCAGTCACAGCATATTTGCTTCGAATCTAATGGAACGATTAAGTTAAAGTTTGGTACACATATGTATTTCTGTGACCCAAACACGGACGTGTAACGTAAATAAATGAATTTTGAAAATGGGGGTCACATATTATTATGGGAGCCAAAAAAAAAAATGGCTAACCGTACCGTGTGACATATCAAATGAAAGGACTGATTGAGAGGAACTTAAATATATTTTCAATTTTTTTTTTTAATATAAATAAATTAAAGATATTTAAGAAAATTGATGAAAATTGAGCATTCTCCCCTTTATCTCCTAAATTACTGAGCCTTTTTTGAATACAGACTATGGTTCTTTACTTATAGATTACAGGAAAACCTATGGAATCTCTAGTCTGTCTATGGTCTTAAATCTCTCAACATTGTGTGTACAAACTTACATTTGCAGTTGGAATGTATTGGAGAGCATGTTTTTCAACTACAATGTTAAGTTTGTATTTGGGATATATTCATCCCAACTACGGAACCCTTCATTGTGCGTGGTCCAACACGCACTTGGCCGGTTTCTTTTAACATAACGAAGCAAAAGGAATAAGTAAGGATCGTAGTAGGTAGCGTTCTGTTGTATCTGCCTACCCCCATGGGAAAAAGGCGTGAGTTTATTTATCGAAGAACTTAATATCTCAGCAGTTTGAAAACAAAATCCCGTGGACACGATGACCACATTTGTTACCGCCCCGGTTCTATAGTGGCCGAGCGCTGCAAGCAGAAATAGTCCTTACGGTGTATAGATATGGACTTCTTCGATGGTACAAGTACCTATAACTATTTTCTTAATGTCCTCTCAATCGACTTATAAGTTTATTGAGAGCATCTGGTCTGCACCAAGTGCAAAGGCAACTGATAGAAAACTGACAAAATTCAAAAATTCAAAAGTCATTTATTCAAACTAGGCTGAGAATCAGCACTTTTTGAACGTCAAAATTACATAAGACAGTCCCCCAAAACGCCCACCCTTCACCACTTCCTAGTGCTTTAGCTGGGAAGAAGAAGTGGCGCAACAAACTCCCCAGCAGCAAACTGACGACTGACGAAACACGAAGTTTGCCCAGGGACAATAAGAAAATAGTAATAAATAGTTGTACTGTACGAGGAAAATATACGTACCAACCAGTTTTTACAATTATTGAAGAATCCTTGCACATGCTCACGTCTTAGAACCTCTTTCCAATCAGCTCTCGAATGCACTAAGATTGATGGGCAAAGATCACACTTAGAGCCTCACTGAGCCACTCCCCTGAGCGAGGATAGGCACGGATCGAGAGGAGAGTTTTTCGTTCAAAAATCAGTCACGAACTAGGCTAGCAAAAAGTTTGTAGTTCCCTACTCCACACAAATTCGAATACCACTACCTGCTATGTAAATGACAGTGACAGGAACTTATGATAACATCATCCACATAGACTAAGTGGAAAAAGTACGTATTAGTGAAGCATCTCAAAAGCATAAACAACAAAAACAAAACTGTCGGATTGAGAACCTCCCTCTTTTTGAAGTCAGTTAAAAATAGGAATACCAATTGAAAGAATAAGAAATGTGGATTGTAATATTCTCTAACGTAAGGTAGGCTGCACTCAGTTGTAACACAACCAGTATAAGAAAGCCTCTTAATCTATTGAAAATCCGTAAAACGCTAGGTCAGCTCAAGGTCTAAGTTTTATTACTGAATATCAAAATCAAAATATTTTACTTCACTAAACCGACATGGGCACTTACGAAACGTCAGAAGCTAGGTGCACGGTTCCAATTGGTCGTTTCCTATGGAGCCAGCTAGAAACTCCACGGTAGGTAACTCTTTTAGAAATAATTGGCTTTTACAAGGTTTTCAAATTACAGTGTTGATAGGTGGAGATAGTGTAGGCCTGTCGACAAGTACCAGATATTTAAAAAAATTGAAAATGGTCAACAAATCTACAATCCACAAGGCGTACAACGTTCTCACATTCACAAAATATAAAATATAAATAAAATTATTAAAATTACAAGTGTAACAAAACTAAATTAATATGCTGTCAACAAAAGCAACTATTAAAGAATTGAAATTAGAGCTGTAGGTATATAATGTCAAATAATGAGAAGATTATGACAAGGAAGTATGCAAAAAAAAAAAATTGAAAAAAAACATCGAATTTGGGAGCACTTAAGAGTCCTATTACATTTTTTGCGGAAATTCATGACTTTTGACACTGTAATTTCCTTTTTGTTGTAGGATAAATTGTAGGATATTTTTATTATTTGATTATAATAACGTTAGTGCCATTCTCTTTATTGTAAATTGGAGTTACACATTCTTTTCGTGTAATTTGCTGAATTAACGCGGATTAAATATTACTTTAATTTTATTTATTGTAATTTTGTCTAATTATATTGAGAAACGAAAACTAATAAAATGTATTCATTGTAGATAGAAGTTTTAAATTATATTAGTTTATTTGTTAAAATTGTGTTTATTTGGAATATAATGGACGTTGAATCAAGACATTTACTGCTTTTCTTTATGATTTTTTCCGTGAAAACTCAAGGAATCTAAAGAAATTCTAGAACTCTAATAAACAAGTAAAACATTTAACTTATCTTTTGGTAATTTTAGCTTTTATTGAAATTGAATGAAACAATGTGAATTTGAACATCAAACTTCCACCGTCGACAGTTTTCTTGTAATCAGTTTACAAGAAAACTGTCGGCGGTTCATAAAATATTTATAGTAAATTACACGAAAATAAAAATTAAAAAATGTAACTTCAACTTACACAAAAGACAATGGCACTATCGTTATTCATGATTCTGCGCAAAAAATGTAATAGGACTCTTAATAGACATTTACCTGCTCAATTATGTTGTTAATGAGGTACCAGGGAAGCAACATGTGCAGAAGGAATTACTTACGTGTGGTCGACTGCGCGAATAGGCTAGCTTGCCTCAGACATCGGTAAGGCAGCAGCATCCTGAGGCTTAAAATAACATACTGCGATTACCAATTCATTTGTGAGCGTGCGTTTATCTAATTGTTATGGATAGTTCATCAACCATCAAACTAGTTTGCCTATAGAAGTTTTCCTTTGTCAACAAACATACAAAACACTGATTGAGTTACAATACAAGAACATCCTTTTACAAAACAAAACACAAACGTACAAAAAAAAACTTAAAGGAACAAAACAAAACCAGTTCATTTAAAAAGCATTCACTTTTAAAATAATTCAAAAATATATATCTAAAAGCTTCAGTTCGCTTCGTAAAATGGCGGAAAATCACCGAGACGGAATTAACTCGCGCCGAACACCAGACAGTTGCGAAAAACAAATTAATTTTAATACACCTGCACATTTTTATATACAAAAGGAATTTGGCTATGAAACCTGCGGGAGATGGAAGTGGTGAAGGCTTGATTCGTATTTAAATATATTTTGACTGATGAGTTTGTTTTGTGATAGGTACCCGTCTGACTATTGAATTGGCCCACTTCAAAGTTTTTTCATAAGCAACTTAAGTGTACCTATCACAATAACTCATTTCATAGTAAAACTATAGGTAGGGCAAAGCGGTAGCGAGGCGAGGCAGACTGCAAAGAGTGCAATACCTCCTTGAATACTTAAGGAGGTCTTCGTACAAAATTATAATAATTCAACCAGTTAAGGCATGAAAGTAGTTAAAGTGATATTACTAAAATATGGTAGCCGGACACAAGCCTGAGCGGCGCGGCGGCACCCCACACTAATAATTAAGGAACGTGGGTGATTTTACAGACAGTCTATGTGTAACGCAGAAACACCTAGAACAATCGATACATATATAAAAAAAATACTTAGGTATTGGTGCCGTGTGGGAATCGTTAGATAACCCCCTGACAAACGTAGGCTCTCCGTCGTCGTTGCTAGTATCTTAATATTAAAGGTTTCTAAAAGAGACGTGACATTTTACAACATCATCTACCTGCCCAATCAAAAATGATTTGTGGTTATCACAGCTTAGGTACGCACAGATAGTGCCATCCACGAAGACGCGCCCCACTCTACTTCCTATACGCTTACAGCACTAGTGTGCAACATATCGCTAGTGTTTTAGTCGTGTTTACTAATTACACACTCATAGGTAATTAGTGTGTAAAGCTGTTGCATGACAGTAAAATCCAAGAAAAATCAGTGAGAGAAAAGCTGGAACTTCTTGTTAGTGATCTGAAGGTCCAAACAGAAGGCCTCTAGCGACAACTTCGAAGCTGTCAAAAAGAAAATGACAGATCCAAGGGACAACAAGGATATAATGACCATATGGAGTTGAAAGCTAAGAACAATGCTCAATCTGAAAAAGAAAATGTCGAGTATTACACAGACGAGGAAGAACTCGCTAAAAGGAAGGAAGAAAAGGAAGTTAAATATCTCCCTCTCTCCACCACAACAACCCGCCCAACAACATCAAAAATGTAAGAAAGAACAGACATTAGTAGAAGAAGAGTGGGCGCGTTTCCGTGGATGACACTATCTGTAATACTTTTGCTGTCACATGTTTCCTAATCATGCACATTAAATGACCACACCACGATAATCGCCTACCTTCTTTCGGTATACGATTCAAGATACTTTATTTAACTCAAAAAGAAGACAATTATTCACTTCTATGAGGAAGAACAAAATAATTATTAAGTTAAGCGACGGTTTTGCCATATGATAAAACTAACATTAAGCCCCCTATTACAAAAGACTAACCCCGGTAGCACACCTCCGCTGCGCAACCATAGCAGCGAAACCGCAGTAGTTAAATTCAATATACTCGCGTCATTTTCCGCTACCCGCATCCGATTCGAGTAGCGGAACGTGACGCGAGTCTACTGAATTAAACTACTGCGGTTTCGCTGCTATGGTTTCGTGGCGGTGGTGTGCTGCCGTCGTTAGTGATAAAAAAAACAGTTGGTAAAAACGTACAATTTAAATATTATTTATATATTATATTTAAATATTATTTATATATATTTATATATTATTAATATTAATCAAAATATGGTGGCTTTTAAAAGTTGGAAGAGATTTTGATTCCCCCTAGTGCGAGTTTTTATACGTAGTCAATCGCGTTAACGTAAACTTCAATTTGTATTAGAATGATTAAGTGCCGTCTAATGACTTTAATGGGAAACGCAATTATTCCCTACAAATTGACGTAAGTGAACGTTAACGTTGACGCGATCGAAAAAGTATAAAAAACTCGCTTTAGGCCCTCAGATAATTGATCTTAGAGATGTGATATATACGACACTTCTTCTATAACAGACTGTAGTTTGTTCTCGCTGCTTTTAAAATATCTCAAATCGCTTATTGCAATCCATAATGTACCTACAACTACAGGTGGCAAATAAAAGAAATAATAATATAAACAGTTATAATTTATTTTTGTTATTTTACTCATTAAAATATATCTGTTATTATACTTATGTATTATTATTATTATTGAATTTATCCATTAGAAATTCTTGTACTGTGTAATAGCTTTTTTAAATTTAAGTATTGCTTTAGTTTATTTAAAAATAAACTGGTTTTATTTTGTTGTTTTATGTCTTCTGGTAATTTTGACAATTGACATTGAATATGAGCTAGATGAATGTAGTTTAAGGCGGGAGGGGGGCAAATTTAGTCTATTTTTATGGCGCAATGAATAATTTGTTTGTATGTCTCCCCGTGTGCTGTACGAATCTGGATATTAACGGACTAGTTTACATAATTCTAAGATATACTCGTAAATGCCAACTAAGGTGAGAATCTTGTGTTTCTGAAAGTAAGGCTTGCAACTATCTGTTGGTTCTATATTGGTAATTATTCGTAGTAGCTTTTTTTGGAGGGTAAATAGGGAGAGAGCGTCTGTGCTATTTCCCCATAAGATGATGCCATAGTTAAACCACGCGTGGGCATACGCGTAGTATGTGACTAGTGCGGTTTGTAGGTTTGTAGTCTTTTTTATTTCGCGGAGAGCATAAGAAAACTTTGATTTTACTGTCTGTATATATGTTTTCCAGTTTATATGAGTGTCTATTGTTAAACCTAGGAGAGTGAAACTGTTTCTAATTTATGTTGATTAAAAGTAAAATCTATATTTATTTGCTTTTTCACTATTAATTTGGTTTTGGGAAAATTTATTTCGAGATTATGGTCGCTCGTCCAGTTTACAGTTTTTTCCAAGAATAGTCGTAAGTTTTTCATTTAAATTAGCATTTGTTTGGCATGAAGTCAGGATCGAGATATCATCCACAAAAAGTAAACATGGCGTCTATGTTTTTGGGGAGGTCATTTATAGATATGAGGAAAAGGAGGCAACCTATAACACTTCCCTGGAGAATTAAAGCATGTATTGATTTAACATCAGATCTAATGAGCTGTGCCTCTTTTGTTTTTTGATTGTAATATTCAATCTCAACTAATTGCTCTCTATCTTTTAAATATGATGCGAACCAGTCATAGGCTTTTCCGCGTATTCCGATTACGTATAGCTTATTTAATAATAGTTTAAATTGCACTTTGTCGTAGGCCTTGGTCATGTCAAGTAATATCCCTATTGCATATTATTTATAATATTTAATGTTTCTTGGATGTATTTATAGACAGCTAGCGTTGTAGATCTGTTTTTGCGAAATCCATTTTGGCAGTCATCGAAAATCTTATATTTTTCACAAAAGGAATATACACGATCACGCATTGCTCTTTCGAAGAGACACATCTCTTATCCACACCGGGTTTCGGTTGCCTAAATTATTACAATTAACATACCTACTTAATTCCCCAAACACCACTTAACTCCTAAACCAGAATCTATCATAATCATTTGACACATCTAAGCCTTCATTCACCTCATTCACATAATCGCTCATTTCATTCCCTCACACATTCAGTTGCGCCGATCCGCCCGGAAAACGTAAAGTCGGGAAAATAATTACCGGTGGACGTAACTCCGATACATTCGTATTAATATTAAAAACTTTAATGAAAAAAATATTAAAAGGTAACCCTAAAATTTTATCCTTTTTTCCATTAGAAAGGTTCTCGGGAATAGAGGGTGGGGTGGAGGCGACGTGGTTTTATTTTCTTGTAATTTTCATAGAAATAAAATATTAGGCAGACAGCAATAAGAACATAGATTACCTAGTTCTTGTTGATGATGTTGACATAATCTACTCATTACAATGTTTTTTTTATGAGTTGTATTGCTATATGTGAGTTAGCTATCGACCTCGATATTTTTTTAATTTACCTCGATGGTCCTAGTTTATCAATTATAACTTCTAGTTACAGCTATATGTAAGCGGGCACGCCCTTTATGCCTGGAGGCTTTTATTTAGATATTGTTTTCGTTAAGTTATTTTTATTTCTGCTTGAGTATAATAGTTCTCGATGTTTTTGGTTGGTATATTGGCATGTGCTAGCTGTCATATGGCTATTAATTTCATAATTTAAATTATATTTTGTGTTGCGTAATGTAAATATCATTTTGCATACTATTATATAGAATCTTTTTTTTTTCTAACTGAACAGACAGCTGTGCTGCTGGGGAGTTTGTTGCGCCACTTCTTCTTCCCAGCTAAAGCACTAGGAAGTGAGGTGAAGGGTGGGCGTTTTGGGGGACTGTCTTATGTAATTTTGACGTTCAAAAAGTGCTGTATCTCAGCCTAGTTTGAATAAAGGACTTTAGTTTTTTTTTTTTTTTTTTTTTTTTGTTGTAAGTTGCTCTTTTTAATTTTATTCGGTATCTACTAAGAATTTGGCCTGTATCGTATCGGTACAAAACTACTTTCTGTACCAAAGTTATAAAAAAATATTTTGTTCCTTAAGTGATTCGAACACGTGCCGGTGGGCAGAAATCAAGTGCTCAGCCTCTGCGCCAGTTGTGCCGACTTCAATGTCGTGGTATACTGAATACTCCGTTTTTCTCAATCTGCATCCAGTATGCTCAAGCTGTTTTTTATAAACCGATGACCTATTTCAGTTCGCTGCCAGAAATCTTAAACCTCATCATGATCAGCCTACAATGTTCCCTCTAGTGGGAAAAATGCCCCCTTTCTTCGACAAGGAATGTGCCGTAATCCACCACGCGGGCCCAGTGCGGGTTGGTAGATGTCACATGCTTTCGAATTTTTGGTTCCAGGACATGGCGGTTTCCTCACGATGTTTTCCTTCACCCTTTTGAGAGCAGTGGTGATTAAATAATGGAAGGAAACTGCCTAGGTTCATACCTACGACCTACAACTCGTAAATCGTGGCCGTGAACACTGGGCCAACACTGCTCCTCGTGCTACCTATTTCTTCCTATATAGGAATGGCACGTAAACGACACGCTGTCATTTTGATATCAATACAAAATCCAGTAAGACTTTTAATTAACAAACTTAAACGTTCTGATTAGAAATTATTCTCTATAAAAAATTATAATCAGAATTCGTCTCTATTCTTTTTTGTGTGAAAATGAAGTACAGTCAACTCCGAAATTATATTTTGGTACAAACCCTTTTAAGGACGGGCGCGTATCGTCGCGTACAGTCCAAACCGTTTATATCTGACCGAGCGATCTTATTGTTTTATTTTGGTTTTAAAATGACTGAGTGCTAAGTAGTACTAGCCAAGTGCGTGTCTGACCACGCACAATGAAGGGTTCCGTAGATGGGATGAATTTATCCCAAGAACAAACTTAACAGTGTAGTTGAAAAACATGGTCTCCAATACATTCCAACTGCAAATGTAAGTTTGTACACACAATGTTGAGAGATTTACCATGTTATTTTAGGACTATAGATAGAGAGAACATGTTTTTTCAACTGCAAACGTAAGTTGGTTGATTATTACTCGTTTAATTGTAGAGCCTACTTAGCTGTGATAGTTTTTCTTTTAATTTCGTTATATATAATACTGCTGTGAACTTTACCACACATCCAGAACCAACCATTTAGCTGGCAGGGACACTTGAATCTAACAAAAATGTGCACTTTAAAGTTTAATATTTCGCACACGGATCTCTCAAACCAAAAATAGTTTTGACAAACTCACAATATTCTTGAACGACCTTTCCAACGACACCCTAAACAATGGGACAGACGAAGAAAATATTTTTTTTTTCATAATTTTATTTTACCACTGTTGGCGTGATTAATAGGCATACCCATGCCAAATTACAACTTTCTAGTTCAAACAGTCTATGAACTAAGCCACGGACAGACAGACAGACGGACATGGCGAATCTATAAGGGTTCCTTGTTGACTACGGAACGCTAAAAAACGAGTTCCTACTTGACCAAACAACTCATTATCTAGCTATTGTAATCTCTGATGTCAAGATGATCCCAAACCATTTATAAATTCAAAGAAGATTCAAATTGACCTTAACCAATGTTTCGTTTCTATCTTAATAATTACTACGTGTAAACAAATGAAGAATCAAATTATGTTTACACTCGTTCTTTATAACGAGCTTCCGCATAGCTAGCTAATATATTTATTGTTAATATAAAGGCTGTCCAAAACAAAACCCAACAATTTTTTTTTTAAATTCCTTGCCTTCCAAAAGGCGACGAACTTGCGCCCCCGACTGTACCTAACCGTACTTTTTCTTTCCATCGCAAAAATAAATATTTTAATCTGAGGGTGTAACTCGGATCCTCTCCCAATTATAAGCTGGGAGGGATCTCCTGAGTACCCCGACCCTCAGACTCGGCCAGTGAACGACAAGGCGGGGTTTGAGGGAAAAAAATCAAAGGACTTTTTTTGAAGATGGGATGCTTTAAAACGTTAGGTGGTACCAATCGCTTTGAAATAGGATACTGGACTGGTATCTGGTTAGACTTGAACTCTCGGACGACATTCTTCTTGCTTTGACTATGAATATGATATCTAAAGATTATAGGAAAACCCTCTAAACCGCCTCTGTGGTGTAGTGGTAAGATCACCTGTCTCAGACCCAGAGGTCCCGGGTTCGATTCCCAGTCGAGGCAAAATTTTCTGCTTCGTTTAGCTAGGCTAGCTACCGCCATCTTATTTAAGACTGTCGCCATAACAACAATGTTCACAGCATTGTTGTGTTTCGGCAGTTAGATGTAAGATAGCCAGTTCCTCAGCGGTTGAGGATTCCGGGTGAAGGTCGCTTCCGCCTTCGGCCTGATTATCACTTACCATCAGGTGAGATGAAGGCCAAAGGCTTCGCCGTTGTGGATAAAAAAAAAGCCAAAGAAACGTAGGATCGATTATGTAAAAGACGAAAATTATGTCATTAAGGGGGTGAACATGAATAATAATTATGATGGCTGACAAGGAATTATGGAATAAAAATGAATATGAGCTAACGAGGAGAGACTAACGAGACACGATAGCAGTGATAGCCTATTAGTGTGATCGTCGGACTGCCAAGTCATAGGTCTCGAGTTCGAACCCAAGGCACGCACCTCTGACTTTTCGGATTCATGTGCGTATTGTATAAGTATCACTTGCTTCAAAAACGGTGAAGGAAAACATCGTGAGGAAACCGGCATGCCTGAGAGATATTTCTCGACGGCATGTGAAGCCAAGTCAGAGGGCCTATGAGCGGCTTTAAAACTCTGACACCAGGTTGTCACGAACCATACGAAAAGGAACGAAGGATTGTTATCTACCTTTAAAGGAAAATCGACAGTTGAGTGGAAAGAAAGTCAGATGATGGTAAATCTTGGGAAAAGTTGATAACTGTGTCAAACTGAATTAAAAGTAGTGTTAAAGGCTCCCGCAAACAGGCGCGACGCGACAGCGTGACACGACACTAATAAAACAACTTCTAAGAAAATTTCACGGTAGAACAATTAACGGTGTCGCGTCGCGCGACATGTCGCGCTAGTCTGCACGAGCCTTAATAAAGAATAATCATCAGTCTGTCATTAACTGTCCCAGCCAAGGCAAAGGCCTATTCACACACTGAAGTATTGCTGGATGCTCACTGCGTGTCACCGAATTCAGACTATTAATCTCTAGTTTAAATCAAGAGGCTTTTATTCACAGTATGTTAAATTTTAACTGAACTTTTGTCACCGAAGAACTCTTAATAAAAATATCACTATGTAATGTATATATTTTCTGTAAATTAATAAAGAAATTAATAAATCCAGGCTAACTTGTCTTTTTGAAAATATCTTAAACATTTACGTAACGAATTTATACAACCACATTAGGTATACACAATGGACTCAAATAGGAACGAGTACAACAACATTTTCACAGACACGCAAAACTCTCAAACAGCCTTTTAAAAACGGTCTATCACCGAAATTCACTTACAAAAAGTCGTAACAATGAAACTCCCCGTATGGAGAAAAATGCTCTTAAACTCCCCCTTTTCACCCCCTTTCACCCCTACTAGGGGCTAATTTTTGCAAGGGCCCCGATTTTCTTTTACCTGCGAATAAAAGGGCTCTTTTGAAGATTATGTCGGAAAGGATTTTTCACTTGAACGGCTTAAATATCATAAAAGGTTCTATTGATTTTTTATATTATAATTTGTAAGTATTTTATTTTAGGATGGGATGGGCTATTAAAAAGATTAAAGTAGCTATGTGAAAAAGATTTAATCAAAATACTTAGAATTGAAGTAGATAGATACCTAAATGCTTTTCAGTCAAGTTGAATGAAGTCGCAAATGATTACTTAATGTAGATGCGAAAATTTTATGTCTATATCTGCTTGAAAAGTTTTGCACAGATGCTCAGGCCAGGTAGCATGCGTGATGATTACAGCCCAAAATTGTCTTGAAGGCTAATTCTCATACTTAAAAACATGAAACGTTCAAATTCTCTTACAAAACGTAAAATGTTAAAATCTTGTCAAAATGTAGGTTGGTAAATTAGTTGTATTTTTTGCAGGTTGAGACTGGGATAAGAACTCGTCTTAAAAATACTGGAACTGCTATGTTATGATCCACTTAAAATAATTTCACCCTTGCAGTCTTAATTATGGCCCCTTTAACGATATTTGTAAATGATTAATTCGTTTCAGGTGCGTTCATTCCTACTGCGTCAGTTATTTCCTTAAATCGATTGACAAGTTTTAAATTTCCCACGGTAATGCATGCAGCTGATATTGGATATACGAGTATTTTCATGGCCGGGTATAAAATCAAACAAGACTTAATGTCAAGCCTGTTTTCCTCGAAGGGTTAAGCAGACGTGTATGTACCTATAAAACATCCACTTCTGCCAAATATGTTTAAGAAGAAGCTAGAATAAATGCGAGTGTTAAAAAAAGTACATTCCATTACCGTTTTAGTTTTTTTTGAGAACATCTATGTCTCAACGATTTGCTGGTAGAAAGCATTATTTTATTAAAGAGCTCGTCTTTATGTTTACTTGATACGTACAGTCTATTAATTATCTTCTATAAATATTGAGTTCCAAGTCTTAGGGACCCTAAATCTAAAGACTGAAATAAATCAAAGCTTTATTAAAAACTAGTTTCTACCCGGGACTTCGTCAGCGTGATATTTCTTGTTACCTCGACCCACCGCGTCGCATCGCATCGCCCACCCGCGTTATTATTTCATTGTCACTTATTTCTGACTTTTTTCTTTATGCTTCAAAGCGTGTTGTTAAATAGCCTATATAATACAATAGACAAATAATAATGAGATAAAACCCTGTACGAAATCAACATCTGGATTTTTTACAGTGTTCTTCATGACTCTTTAGAAATAGCTAAGCGGAATAAGTTACTAAATATATCTACGTCTATTGTATTTTATAGGCTAAGGTCATGCCTGAATTAATTAATAATATTAAAATAGCTTATGTCAGAAATGTCATACCTTTGTCAAGAATTGGGCTGTCAAATACAAAAAGAATTTTTCAAATCCGACTTTTAATTCCAGAGATTAGCGCGCTCAAACAAACTAAGAAACTCTTCAGTTATATTATTAGTATAAATAATGAAACAGCAATCTTATTTGAAGGCAGAATGACAAGATGTATGACTGTGGGTGGATCCATCAATGAATGTATGTGAGGATCGTAATACGTGGCTTTTTATACTTTCTACCTATCCTTATAGGATAAAAGCGTAACTTTCTGTATCAATTTCAACAAACTATTTACAAGAAGTTTCATAACTAATAAACTAACGTGACCATACTTCACCCCCTTTCACCCCATTTTTAAAAGACCTCTAAGTACAATCCCCTAATCTACTCACCTCAAAAGTAACTTACCTTACATAAGAATAAAAGTGCGTACATAAGCCACAATCGTAAAGCCGTAGGCAGATACGCGCGTATATTTTTATGATAAGGCAGATTTATAGGAACGAGTCTTCATTGCCGCGGGCTTGCGGTGTCTACCCCCGCCCTACGTGAAGGATAATGTGGAGATGGATTTAGTTAGAATTTGCTGTTTTGATATTTAAAAGCTCCTTGTGGCTTTCTGAGCGTTTAATTTCCAAAAATAGATTATTTTTGTATTTATTTTCTATAGGTGATGTTATTTATTTATTTATTAATCAAACAGAAATAACAAATGGATAACAGTTGATTAAGAAACATAAAGCCAATTACAGGTTCTCACGGGTAAAAACAGAAAAATTAGTTATTATTAAAAATTATGTTGTTATTTATAATCACGAATCTCGCATTGCACCCAGATCCTTTCAGCGAGAATCGTACCCGCAACTCCATCATCAGCGTCGACTGGTGGACATAAACTTCCCCAATCACACGCCATATTACTCGATATTCGGCTACTCCCATTGAGCTGATACCTGCCATCTCTGGTCTGGGATCATTTGCCCAGCTTTTTCTCCAATCTTGTCTTAATTGTGCTACACCAGCTCATTTAAATTCAGCACAGGATGGTGATGGATCTTGTGAAAAAGAAGTCATCCAACGTTTTTAGACTTTTAAAAAGTGTAAGAACGATGCCAGTTGATGAATCTAATATGAATCTGTTTCGGTTTTGGGTCCTAAATTTTCAATAAGTCGCACTCGACACCTTCCCTGCAATTTCCGCATAAGACAAACATACGTTTCGAATGCCAAGGGAATAAATTCAGAGAATGAAAGTATGTATTTTTACCTTACAAAATTCTTTCCCAAAGCCATCTCCACACCAGCGTACCCCATCCCATCCCTTTGTCTTGCCGCGCGCTCCGTATTTTTTCCCCATTACATTTTCATTTTATTTCATATTTCTCCTTAGGGGTGAAATGGGGTGGTTTGGATAATAAAATTTTTCCCTTTTCGAACCCATCGTCCTTATTTATGGGGGAGTGTAAGGGAACGAATATGTTTTTCCTACGTTTTGGTAATGAGCCAAATTATAAGGTATGTTTTTTCAAATTTGTTATGCATGGTGGTTTCTTTTTTCTTCTTTTTTTAGGCGAGTGTTCGAATGAGATAAAGTGTCGAGTTTCATTGACAATTAATTGTGTATTTTTATTTCTTTTTTACGTTATTTGGTTTTTTTTCTGCGCATGTATGTTGGTTGTGAACTTTAGGGATAAATTTAATTTGAAGGTATACTTATCGAATACTATTTTCAAGGTCATGTACAGTCAATTATTATATGGCCTTGAGATAGAAAGATAGGGTTATACTACTTACCCGAATTGTATCGATGTTTTACACATAATATGAATTAATTTGTGAAACTTGTTGTTTATTTTTATTGTGTACAATAAAGAGTATATTCTATTTATCTATCTATCTTGTTGATATGATTACGTAAATAATCATTGATTAGAGAATTTAATTTGATAATTTTGGACGTTGAACTAATTCAAAACAACCCTAGATTGCACAGTGGTTGTGTGGCCAGTTGAAGATGCCTAGTCAATTCTATTTCTGTTACATATTACTATATAGTTATCTCAATTAAAGTTAAAGTTGTTGATAAGATACGATAGGGTTAGCATATCCTTATGAATAAAAAAACCCCTTAAAATTATAAAAAATAAAAAGTTACGTAAATATACAAGTTTTGTTATTCAACTTATTGATGTTACACATTGTTGGTTATCTACATTTTTTTCTGTAAAACTGTTAAAACTGAAAATATTTTACTTAGAAAAATACAAGACAATATAATCTAGTATTCTATTAAAACGACACAACAAACAGTCTCATTATAGTTATTTACCCCTATGGAATTCTTGCCCAACAAATGTGCCCATTCACACAAATTACCTCCACTTTATCCCACCGTCCAACTTTTATAAACATACTTAATTAGTAATTAGGTAAACACATAAAAACCCACCACAAACAACAGAATAGCCTTAAAAACAAAAACTAAGCACACTCAAGCCTAAAAACGTTAAGGGTGAAAATTACTCAGCTTAAAAAGCATTAATAACCTTTCTCCCCCTTTCACCCCCAAAACTCCTTGCGCGCCATTTTCGAGTCCTTCGTTCATTAAAACTGTAGAAAAACACCTCCGGGGTGGCTGGGCGGTGTCCCCCTGAGGGGTGAATCCCCCTTGGAGGCCAGTCTAAAGAAGAAGAAATATGGATCAATAAAGAAATAGCTCTGTGCCCAATGGAAGCAGCGGCTATCACGCACACAGCTGCATTCGCATCGTTCGTACACTCTTTTATATTTTTGCTTGTGTGAGGTTTTTGTGATTGTGTGCGACCGCAAGCAGATTTTTTACGATTGTTCGCTGAATTGTTAAAGGGATTTTTGTGTTAGGTAAGTGATTTGAACGTGGAAAGGTTCTTTAAAGAGATGCGGGTGGTTTATTAATTTATCAAATAATTAATACTATTGTAGTATAAGAGATAAAAATTCATACATAAGAAAAAACATGATTTAAATCTCACAAATTAGAATTAAATGATAGTCCAAATAAATGTAGGTAGTAGGTAGGTATATATACTTTTCTATTTGAATAATGTTTATAAAAGGTATTTATTTTTATATATTCTTACAGCTACTTCGCAAAACAAAGCCAATTAAAAAACATTCAGTCATACATTAACTACTACAAAAAAACAAACGCTCCTATCTTCAAAACTAATAGCCAAGAACTCAACCTTAAAATGCGACTGCCATATGATGCCAAATAGACAAGGAGAAAATAACCGAGAGTCTAACATTAAAACGAGATAATGCCACTAGTTGGCAAAAAACATAAATTTGGCAACATATCACGCTGGCAACGTCGCCGGTCTTAACTACCCCTGGCGAGCGAGGGGTTGAATGATATTTTAATGCAGTTTTTAAGTTTCTTCTTTTATATTTATGTATAAGGAGTTGAAAAAGTGTAGTAGTCTCGTTTTACGCGTCGTTGAAGACTTAAGATTGTACTTAGTTAATGGCTTTGTGGATCAACGAAAGAAAAGTAACCTTTTTAACTTATCGATAAAGAAAAAACATTGAATGTAAATCACATTTTTTTGTTTTTAACCCTTCCATACGAATCATTGTCTTGCCGTAACTACTATTTGAGCTACCCTTTTCCTAATATCACCGCTATAAATATAACATAATAAATAATAGGTATTTCTCACCATCCATCTTAGAATATACTACTCATCCTTTATAACATACACCGTTATAATTTTCTTAAAGCTTTTTGCATCATTTACCCCGAGCCAAACAAAACATTTGCCTCCCGAATTTCAAATATAACTTGAGCTCTCAGCTGCTTAACTTTATCCTTAAATACACTGGAATTTTTCAGAAGCACGGATTGAGAGGGGTCAATTTAACCTGGTTGGTTATTTGCTGACACACTGTCGGATGGTGACGTCATCAGGGGGTGAATTTCACCCCCTTTTATCTTAGACCTGTAAAAATAATTGTTATTGAGTACATCGTTAATGGTTTTGTTTTTCAGGGTATTTTGCTAAAGTATCTACATCGATCTTCTGGTAGCGGAGTTTATTGTTTAGATTCCAGTCATGAATACAATTTTCGTTTAGAAAAATACTGTATTAATGTGAATTATTATTTCATTACTACAATTACATGAAATATATGTACCAATTGACATTTAGAATGACGATAAACTAAATACTCTAGACATGTTTTTTTTTGTTATTCACAATGAAGACAGTCACAAGAATAAGGCAAGTGAATCAATCTGTCAAACAAACTACTGAGCTTATCCGGATCCAGTTTAGGGGTCGTAGGTCTATTACTACAATCTGAACAGTACAAATATGGTTGGCAAGTAACCTTATTTATAAGTTCTATACCAATGTTATGTAACCATATTTTGCTTTAAAAGAGTGTCCGTGGAGTTTCTTGCCCGTTCTTCTCCATAGGAACCTATGCTTTGGAATGGGCAACTAGCTTCATATTTCTGACTGACTGACCCCTTGACAATTCAAAAGTGCCTGTAAATGGTTTAATTGAAATAAATGCTTTGAGTTTGAGTTTGAGTTTATATAATGTGTTTATTATTGGTTTCCTCGGATCTTAGTTTGACATATGCCAACTATGTTAAATCTGAATATTTCATTTTATTTTTAAGAAGCACTATAACCATATAATTAGTTAAATAGAGAAAAAATATCGAAATTCTGCAACTAATCCATTTTTTCAAACCAGCAATAATTTTCCAAATTATCTCCTGGCAAGGCGGAAACAAAGAAGTTGTATATCTAAGTATACGGTATACCTAAGTATACAATACGTACAGTTGATTCAATACGCGGGCCGCTCACAATGGGGGCGAACTGAAGAAATATGTAAAACGCCGGTACGGAACCCGCGGCGACGGCGAACAGGGACGGACTTAGGTGTGTAAGCCATGTTGATTGCAAGTCGTATCTACCTCGAGAATTATTTTAATTTAATTTTCATTAATGATAGAGCTGGCAGATGATTTACCTAGACGTAAGCTCTTTCTAGTACAAATGCATTATTACCTCGCCCTTATCCTCCTCCCTTCCTGCCATAACTTACCTACATTTTTTCTCCCAAACTCTTATGTAATTGTAAAAATACCAGGATACTCTTATGAAACGGTTATATTAATTAGCTAAAACGAGAATTGTACCTGCTCTTCTTAACGGTAATTAATGCTCTGCTGTTACATGTAGATGAAAATGCAACTTAATTATACCTAACAATATTATACACACAGTTTTTACCTAAATTCTTTGTGTGATGTCCCGACACATTCAGTTTTTAGATCTGTTGCCAGATCAGTCGGAGGTAAGGAAAATAATCCCCTATTACATAAAAGTGATCTTAAAATACAACACCCTAAGTCCGCGCCCCGAGACGCTGTCCGTGGCCGAGGGGGTGAACGCGGCGCGAGGAGGGGCCGGGGGGCGTCCGACACAGCGCTCCTTTTTACGTTGCGCGCCGCTGCATTGGTTGAAAACATTTTCTTGCCGTTCAATGTTTTGTGCATTATTTATTTGGATAATCTTGCCGAACCGTGTATATCTAAATCTATATCTCTAAACATGGTTAAGCTGAAAATAAAATTGTTATTATTAAAATTTGGTCCCGAAATCTATCGTAGTATCAGATTCATTCAGACAGTCGGAAACTTTAATTCGGTTAAAAAAATAGTATCGATGATTATTATTCTTCCGTAATTCCAATCATATATAATGAATTAACTGTACAAAAGCTTAGAGATATTTCCCGCATTTTCGTAAGTGCTTAAACTTTATCAAGAAAATTATCTTATTATAATTACACAAAGTAAAAAAGGTGCTGTAATCAATAAAAAAATGTTGCTATTAACTACAACAATAATAAAAACCTGAAAAAAAATATCTATAAATCCTTTTGCACACCAAAATGTTGTCAACCCCTCCCGCAAGAAGGTGTGAGCAGAGCGTTGCCTCAAGAATGCTACAATTTTCCCGAGTTTTCCATTTCTCGGCGACCCTCCCACCCCCTTCACCCCTTAGCAGGGGAATGGGGGATGAAAAAAGAAGTGGCCTCTCTGTTGCCTCGCGACGGAGACGCCTTGAGATGCTTTTTGCGTGTTTTTTTTAAATGGGCTGTATTTTAGGGGTGAAATTGTGTGAAGGGATGAAATTGAGTAGGATATTGAATATTTAGGTACCTATTATGACAACTAAAATGAAAACAATAATTTTAGTTGAGCTTTTTTGTTATAATAATACATAATGTATGAAATCTTTTGTTTTATTTATTTTGGTATTTGCTTTGACGTACGGGCGAACTAATTACGACAAGGCCTGACTTCTTGTTTTAAATGGATCGACAGAAGTCTGACCTCCACCGAATTTACTAAAACCAGTAATTATTGTGATCAATGGACGCAAATTGCGTTTGTTTGATAAAGTGGGAGTACCTATTAAGTTTAATCTACATTATTTCGATATTGTCAGTGCCGATTTCGCTAGAATTCTCACTTAGATTAAATATATTTTTTTTCAAATTATTTTCATAATTAATAAAAAATAAAAATTATATAGGAATAATTAAGGTACTATGCAGGAACAAAGGAGTTGATAAAAATAACGACTTAATGCAGTAAAACAATAGCGTAAGTAATAGAGAGGATCATCAAATCTGAACATTCCAGCGATAATTTTTAATCGCAATCAAGATATAATCGTTGTAAAGAAAAAAAAAGATAATATTATTTCTCCCAAAATCTGAAGGAAACCAAAGGTAATCGCTTATTCTAATCCAACCATTCATAACATAATCAAAATTAACTACAATTTTCCTTCAACAAAAAATAAAATTAGAAAGCAATCAGGGTGTTCTCGTTATAATTTATTCCTCCACGCTGGAGGGACTGAGAGTCCGCTATAAGTTACACGTAACAAATCTCTACTGTCGGGAAGAAAATATAAAAATTATACCAAGAAAAGCCTATAAGCAACCTCGCAAACACATTCTAAAACCAACCCTATAAAAATGAAAATAGAATTCAAATCACCTTGTATAGAACAGTTTTTACGTCACTTTATTTACTCGACACAAAACGACTTAACTCTCAAAAGAAACACTTGAAAATCAACTTTAGTGTAAGTTGTTAAAGTTGGAATTGGCGTGTGAGGATTGTTGACTTAACTTTATCATCCAAATGATTATACAGGGTGGCCAAGACAGTGTTGGTGGAAATTCCCCAAGTGTTGGTGCGCTTCCCCCACTTCTTTGCTGTGTTAATTTACATTTTAAATTGCACTTACATAGCTAAGCGGCGAGTTGCCCTGTTTTGTAGCGTCCTGTATAACGGCGGGTGGAGCACTCTGTATATAGATTGTTTTATAGTTGGTTTTCGATCGATTAGGTTTTTCATTCAAGTGCAAATAGGTAGGGAGGTTTATTCTCATCCGGATCTTATTACGGTTAATCCTTTTTACTTGGTAAAATTGGAAATAGACATTTTGCTTGCTCTAGAGCATCGACAAAGTGACATTCTACCAGCGCGATAACGATGATGAAATCGTTTTTTTTTTTTTGGATTGACATAAACTACCGAAAGATGAACCTACATGAAGATACCTTCATGAAGATCGGAGACTACACGAACGATTAGGTACGACAGGGTAAGCTGTTCAGTTAGGTAGATTCAACTTCGAGAAGATCATCGAATCCGACTCGGGAAGCTGCGTACTATATTTTCGTCTCATATACCAGTGTGTCAAGACGAAAGTTTTTGACCAGTGCGTGTTGCACTGAATCGTAGTCGCTCACAATGGGCCTCATTGGAAGGCTGAAAGTCACCCAAAGGGCAATGGAGAGGGCTATGCTTGGAGTTTCTGCTTCCTGTTTTCGCTGATTGCGAGAGACACAGAACCGGTAGAAATTTATGCTTGGTCCCGAGGCTTATGTCCAGCAGTGGACGTCTTTCGGTTGAAATGATCATGATTAAATTACGGGAAAGCCGAAGCTTATGCCAATCCTGTAGAAAGTCAAAAAATTCAAAATTCAAAAAAAAATATTTCATATAAACCTACATGGGCACTTATGAAACGTCAGAAGCTAGGTGCACGGTTCCAATTGGTTGTTTCCTATGGAGAAGAGCCGGCAAGAAACTCCAACTTTTAAAAATAATGGGTATTTACAATATTTTCAAATAACAGTGTTATTAGGTATAGGAGGACAGTGTATGTCTTTCAACAAGTACCAGGTACTTAACAGAATAATGATGGTCAACAAATCTACAGTCCACTAGGCCTACAGCGTTCTCACATTCACAAAATTGAAAAGAATCTATATAAAGAAAAATAAATTAATAAAAATAAAAACGTATTTTAAAGAAGTGCTTTGATAAATAAACTTGATGCTCTACAGGGTCAAATGAATTATGTAAGGTAGCGAAACATGATCAAACAAAAAATAAATAAATTAGATGAGTTTTGTTTATGGGGTCATCAACCGCAGGTAGTGTAGTCACTTGAAATATCTTTCTTTCTCTTTCTTGCCCGTTCTTCTCCAGAAGTACCATCGAAGAAGTTCATATCTATACATCGTAAGGACTATTTCTGCTTGCAGCGCTCGGCCGCTATATAATCGGGGCGGTAACAGATGTGGTCATCGTGTTCACGGGATTTTGTTTTAAAACTGCTTGGATATGAAGTCCTTCGATAGTATCTACTACGCTTTGGAATGGGCAGGCCACTAGCTTCATATTTCTGACTGACTCCTTGACAGTTCAAAAATGCCTGTAAATGGTTTAATTGAAATAAATTAAAAAAAATAACATTATGAGACACAAAATCTTTATTTTTTTTGTGTAAACTTCACAGACGTGATGGGTTCCAATATACGATAACACAAAAACTCAATTCATACTTCAAGTTTTGCTAGCTAATTGAATTTGACGAAAGGGTTGGGTTATTCAAACACACATACGATAATATTTTACTTTTATTTCTAAGATTGGAGAGACATCAACAAATCCTTTGGTAATTTACATATATCCATTTGGCTTTTCGTCGGCATGTTTGCCAACTGTGAGAAATAACATAGATTAGTATACCTAATATTCATTTAATAAAGATTATTATTTCGTTTATTTTGTCTATGGTCTCGAGTTCGACCCCAAAGCACCTCTGACTTTTCGGATTCATGTGCGTATTGTATAATCATCATTTGCTTCAAAGAAGGAAAACATCGTGAGGTGACCGCCATACCTGATCGATCATGCTCGACGGCATGGCGGCATGTGAAGCCAAATCAGGCGGCGGTTTTTAAACTGACACCAGGTTAGTGACTAACCACATGAAAAGAAGAAGATTGCACAAACACATCTCAAATCATATTCAGTACATTTAACAATTTTCCATTAATTTACACAGGTAAGTACTTAACTGCCATAATCAAACTAATTTAGGAATAATTACAAAATAGTTAGGACCTATGCACACGTCGATACCATTTACCCTTTTTCACAGACTGTAGGTGAATATTTGTAGACAGTTGTTGACTGGTTGAGAACTGCACGCAGGCTGGGAATTCAACTTTTAATACATGGTCGTTTGCTGTGCGGCCTGCGCCATCAGGTGGTGGACGTAACGTCGTTAGCATTTGCCATTCGCGTCGATAACACAACCTATAATAAAAAAAACAGTGTATAAGTAAGTACAACACTACAAAGTTCTTTTGGTGCGTGGCCAAAATCGGAACTAACGCCATCTTGTTTTGTCAAAAATATCTGTGACAATTTCACAAATGTTTACCAAAACCGCCCTGTAAATGTCATTCAGGCGCCAAAAGATACTTGGAGCATTCTAAGTACAGACGCCAGCAGCTCAACTTACCCGAAACTGTCAAATTTTCCCAATCAACTTTGAACCTTATCTTTAGTGATAAAGTTGAAAATCTATTAAAGAAATTTGACATATTGTATTAGGTTGATGTGCTGGCGTCTGTACGTCGCATCGTATTTAAAATCACAGGTATAATTCTAAGTTCGGTTTAAGCCCGAAAGTCTGACAACCAGTCTTACCAAGGGGTATCATATATTACCCAGTTACTGGGTTGTGGAGGTCAGATAGTCAGTCGCTCCATGTAAAATACTGGTATTCAGCCGAACCCAACATAATTAAGATAAGAACATATACACATATTACATAAGATTGATTTTTAATTCCTCAAAAAGAATACAATTCACTTATCATGAGACATACAAGTTAAGAGCGTATATTCTGAAAGTGGGCAACGTCGCAAATAGATGTCAAATATTTCGCTGTTTTGATTAATTTGGCATTATTACTGTATGGAAATAAGAAAAGCGGCTAACTAGCGAACTAAAATATGAATAATGAATTGCAATAATAACATTGAATTTGATTAGGTGTAAAAAAGGCATTTGGAAAGTTTTTACATCTAAAACTAAATATTCGGTGTTACGCTATTAATTATTGGATTTCATAATCAATATTTTAGTTCATTAGTTAGCCATATTTCATATTTCCATACAGTAATATTGATAAATTAGTCAAAACAGTTAAATATTTGACAGCTATTTGCGACGTTGCCAAATTTTAGGGTAAACGCTCTTAATACTAAATCTTAATAATAAATACAAGAATAAATGAAGAACGGTAGGTACTCGTAAACAGTAAGTAGAAGATGCACTTTTTTTTTTTAAACCACCATAGGTAGTAACGAAAAATAAACAAGAAAATCTATAACATATTGTTTATTGATGGCAAGTCAATAGCAATTACACATTGTCAATATTATTTTTCACGGCACGGTTGGCGCATTGGTTAAGCGATTGACTGCTGCACTGCGTGTCGCTGGTTCGATTCCCGCACGGAACAAATATTTGTACCTACAAGTAGTTGTTCCGGGTCTGGCTGTTTGTGTATGTGAGTTTAAATGTTTGTAAACGCACCCACAATACAGGAGAAATTCCTAGCGTGGGGCAACGTTTAAAAAAAAAAAAAAAAAGTATTATAATAATTTGTTAATGTTAAAATGATAAGATAGTTTAGTAAAAAGTAGGCAAGTAATACCCTTCCTTGGCAGTCGGGTCAAAATTAACTGTCAAATTGTAAGAAAAAACACAAATTACACAAGGCGTGGCTTAAAAATCATTATTTACAAAGCGGCTATCATTTGAATAATATCATATCATTGCTTCTTTGCGATTTGCGCGCACCGGACCGTTACAGCAGTTATTTTCTAAGTAAATATTTTGCGTACACACCCAATCATTGTTGGCGAATATTTTCGATACGGTGTGTGCATACCTTAAATAGTTTATAGTGGGTGTGTTTATAAGAATTGTTGCGGAAAATTATATCTTGTGGAAATTATACTGGTTTAATTTATTATTTGTTCTGTTACCTATCTTTATTTGAATTGAACTTTATAAATGTTTGTTATTTTTATTGTATCTACTTAGGTGCATTTTTTTTTTTTTTTTGAAATTTGTTTTCTGGTGTTATTAAGCTTAGTTTAGACTCCAGATCTCCCACAAATTACAAGTTTTTGCCAAACTACCTGTCAACCTATACATATTTATCGATGTAATTTGTGGAGATGAATAAACGTTTTTTTATTTATTATTTTATTATTAAGAAAATTACGTGAGGCCCAAAATGATTGTCTTCTATACTATATAATAATATACTTATACTAATTACTAATATACTAATACTAATCACTAATACTACTATCATCATTTCAGCGACAAGACATCCACTGCTGGACATAGGCCTCCCCCAAGCTCCGCCACTTCGACCGATTCTGTGCCTTCCGCAATACTAGTATACCTACAAATAATAATATAAAGAGGTAACATTTTTTTGTTAGGTTGTTTTCTTTGTATGTAGGGGGTAGGGAATCCAATCCCGCACACGCGGGATCCCGCAAATACGAGATCCCGCACTATTTTTGCGGGACCAGTACTGCGGACTACACATGCAGAGTCCGCATTCGAAGAAATATTTTATTCGTCCCGGCCAATTTATGTGTTTATTGCTTGTGCTATCAGTAAAAATGAGTGTCAGTGTGGTTTGAGCTCGAGTATAGTATGGAAACATTTTTAAAGGCCGGAGGTCTTTCGGCTACATGTAAATTATGCCCCGCTTGTTATAAAGACCTCTCCTCGCTCTAGATACTATTAAAAAAAATCACCTAATAGAAAAATAACATTATGTTTAACTAATTATGACATATATAACGCAAATCCCGTGGATCCGCGGGATCGGTGACCTCGATTGGGATTTTGATACGGAATTGGATTCCTTAGTAGGGGGTAAATTTCGGAACTATCAGTCTGATTTGAAAAATTATTTTTGCATCGAATAGACCAATTGTTGAGGAAGGTTCGCTGACGAAACGGGCTTAAGCTAGTAAACTATAAAGCGATTCTTCTTTGCCCAAAAGTGTTCCAAAACTATAAATATAAATTGAATAAAATAGCAACAAAATCATTTTTTTAATATCTTTAAGAAAAAGGATAAACGTAGACCAGCCGGTCTATTCTGTAATAATCTCACGGTGAAAACTCAGGTGAAGTGAGCTGTCATTCCACCTGCGGCTAGGGACTGACAGCTCACTCCGAGCTCACTTCACCTAAGTTTTCACGGTGAGATGGTTACAGAATAGCACTGCAGCTGACACATTCTTTGTTTTAAATCTTGGCAAACACACACTTTCTACGACGCTCAAAAAACATAAAATTTAAAACAACAAAAAAAAACAAAATTCAAAATATCTTCAATCAAAAACCCTCTAAATACTTTCACTAAGCACCTGTTCAGGTCCTGTTGGATTCGACAGTCAATAAATGATTTTGTTACGACCACGTGTGTTCAACCCTTAACTTTTGTTTTCTATAACATGACATATGTCGTCACTTTATTCCACAACTTTAAAAAAACTGTCGATAAAATACTTAAAATTCTTATGACTTTGTAATAAGGTTTAAATTTTAATAACGTATTATTTAAAAACAGCAAAACATTCGCTTGTTGAGATACGTTCGATTTTTATTTAAATTGCTAATCGTTACACTCATAATAGCTCTTATAACTTTACATTAAGATTGAAAGTTTATTGTTGTTGTTTTTGGATGCTTGACCTACGTTTTCAAATAATGGATCATTTAAGATTCGAATGCAGTTGATCAAAATATTGATAGCTCTTATTATAACGTGATAAGGTATAAAACAAGGCATTTTGTAGTTATTTTTTGTAAATATTCATTTTGTTTTAAGATCGGAGACGGAAGTAGCCATTTTAAAATTCAATAACTTCGCTTTCGATAAATAAACGATCGATACCTTGTTAAGTTTGGGCAAAGATGAAAATTTGGACACGATTTTGGGAATGTGTTTATGGGTTTTGTGGTCAGATAGTTGCACGGAACTAGTAAGAATATAAAATTAGATACTTGGTAATACATTTTAAAGAAATAATAGATAAGCCAAATTTTTTGTAAAATGTTGATAAGATAATCATTTATTTACTCAAACATGAGTACAATACATACAACACAAATTGTCAGCATGCAAGAGATGTTAAAAGTAAATATAAAAACAGATCATCACGTTTGCCTTAAACCATGGCATGCAAATATTAACAAAATAAAGTATGTCAAACCGAGTCTAATTATTTTAAAATGTCATGATAAAACAGATCATTAAAATAATAAATTACTAAAACATGATCAAAATCTCTCATCAAAAAACTCATCTAAATTATAATAGGCTTTTTCTGCTAAAAAAATTATAGACTTTTTTTATTCTTTTTTTTTCTTGTTCTTAATCATTTTACTTTTCAGTTGTTAAAAAGTGTTTCAATGAAGTTTATCCAGTGTTTATATTTTTATCTTAAAAATATAAACACTAGATAAGCTTCTTAAACGAAATGAACTAACAAACCATAAAAATAAAAATATAATATCCTCTATTAACAAACTAAAATAATGGCGTCGAAAAAATCTTCCGCATCGCTGTCCACTGGTAGTGTACCCAAGACGCTGGCGGCATTGCCACTTCGCATGGCAATGCTTAGCCTCTGACAAAGGTAAAAGCCAGCCCTTGGCTCACGGGAAGTGTCAACCAGCCGTTTGGAGATTTCGTTGAACAAACCATGAGCACTGACCATTCAATGAGTAGGCAAGTCCAACTGATCGCAGATTCCAGGTAAGTGAGTGACTAACAAATTAACAAAAAAACGAACTCACAAACTTTATTTATTTATTTTATGACTTGAAAGAAAGAAAGAAAAATATTTTATTTGGGACATGCACAGGAAATACAAACAGTAAAAAACAAAAATAAAAACAAAAGGGAGCTTAAGTACAAAAAAAACTAACAAAATAATAACGACCTGTGCGAGGCCAAAAAGGCCCCTATCTCAGAATAATACGGCGATAATAAATACCACTGCGCTGGTATTCTGATAGGGCCCACTGTGATGCCACGGACACATCTACGGATTTAGATAAATCCCATTAGGGGATTACAAAAAAAAAAACAAAAATAATACCCATGGTCCTTACATAACAACGTAGGCAAAAATGACTCCCAAAACCCTTTTCACGTCTATTCTTTGACCCATAAAGGCGTCACTCGTCCACTCGCGACATATGTCGTGTCAGTGTGTCACGTCGACAACTGCCCACCACCTGTTGTCACGATGTTATTGTAAACGTTAACACTGTGTTTTTGTAAACTTTATTGGTTTGTTGTTTTGATAGGTTTATTGGAGGCTTGGTGAAAGGTAGGGTATTTATTTTTGAGGAGATTCGGACCAACTGGTGGATTAAGCAATAGGTTTTTGTTAGATGTCGCGAATAGTTGTTATAGCGAATAGTCGAATACCAATTAATCGCCATTCCCTATGGGGAATAGTCGAATACTCGCCATTGCAAGCCGTGAGGCACATAGCTATTCTAAGTTTTTTTTTTGTGACTTGTGTGCCTTGAGTCAAATAAATTTATTTTCTTTCTTTTATTTATTTCTTTCCATTATTACTCGACATTAAAAAAGTAATAATAAAAAAAGTTTATTTATTCTCAAATAATAATATAGTTTATATTTTCTGATGCAGGTTTGATTTATGAAAAAAAGCGCAACAGACTTGATCCCAATCGTGCAGAAAAATTTGTTTTTCTGGACCACAATCTGCCCCTTTTGGACTTTAGATATTAAATTATTAATTAAAAAGCCTAACCAGTTTACTTCAACATGACTGATTTTTGGCTAACTTTTTATATTAATGATATTATATAAAACTAAGTGTGTTTTGTTTTTAAGGATATAAATAATACAAGTTTAATTATTTTCAAGTCTATAGTTTTTCAGTTCATTAAAAGTTTATTTTTATTTAGACAACTATTCGCCGAATGTCGAATAACAAACACTATTATTAGGTATTCAACGAATAACAAAACAATGTCGAGTAATGCCGAATACCGAATACTAGCGAGTATTCACGGCATCTCTAGTTTTTGTATATATAGGAATCTGAATATGGTTATCTGAATATAATTATTATAAAATAATTGCCCGAATACAGATCGGCCCATGAACCCATCTTCCCAGAGGCAGTGGGATGAGCCGCTCTGCAGGTTGGTACGGAATAATCTTATTAATACGTCCACCAATACTGCTGAGCGTGCCCGCCAGCTGGCTGTGGGTGAGTGGGAGTCGGGCCTCTGGCTTCAGGCGCTACCGTCACCCAACATAGGTACTATGCTGGGTGATACCACCTTCCGGCTCGCTACCTGTCTGCGTCTGGGCGCTCCTTGTGTGCTGCATCGCTGCCAATGCGGTGAAGGTGTCGACTGTCTCGGATGCCATGGCCTATCCTGCAGTAAGAGTGCAGGCCGGATAGCACGGCACGCCAGCATAAATGACATCATCCGTCGTGCTCTTGTCACCGTCGGAGTGCCAGCTGTTTTAGAACCCAATGGCTTGGCACGCGACGATGGGAAGAGACCAGACGGAATGACCATAATGCCTTGGAAGGTAGGTAGGCCTTTGGTGTGGGATGCAACGTGTGTCGACACCCTTGCGCCATCCCATCTTCCTAGCACGGCGGGCTGTGCTGGGGCTGCTGCTGCAGGTGCGGAAAACCACAAACGGCGCAAATACTGCAATCTAATTGGGACTCATATGTTAGAGCCGTTTGGGGTTGAAACACTAGGGCCATGGGGTCCGAGTGCCCACTTAGTTTTTCAAGACATCGCCAAGCGGCTGGTCGACTCTTCACGTGACCAGAGGGCTGGCCTATTCTTTGGCCAAAGAATCAGCATTGCCATTCAACGTGGCAATGCTGCCAGCCTTTTGGGCACTTTTCACTAATTTTTTGATGCCCTATAATAATCCCTCCCCCCCTTCTATATACTTGTACATATTATTATTATTTTAACATATTATAGGCAATCTTTTGTTCTTCCTGGCGCGTTGAAGGCAAACATATGTAACTTAAAAATATGTCTTATTTTGCCCAAAATTCAGCATCACAAACTTATTTTAACTGACATTATCTTGATTAAATCCTCACCAGTATGGGTGACAGAGCATGCAGCATTCCAAGAAATCCAACTTACAAGTAGAATCCTAACTAATTATTATAAATGCGAAAGTGAGTTTGTTTGTTTGTTACACTTTCACGCTAAAACGGCTGGACGGATTTGGATGAAATTTGGCACATGGATAGACCATGACCTTTGTTAGGACATAGGATACTATTTATTTCGATATTCCCACGGGATCGAGACTTATGCGAATGAAACCGCGGGGCGCAGCTAGTAATCAAAAAAGTTTGTAGGTCTAAACTTATAACAAGGCTTAAACTTAGATAATAAGTTTCTATTTTATAAGTTAGGCCACCCGAGGACCATCAATACCCATAACAAGAGGTCGATAAACTAACACCATTTACAGTCACAAAACATCTATTATCAACATCCTAAGCAAAATCATAAATAAATAAGTAAATAAAACAATCAAAGAATTAAACACAAAATATCTAATTCCCACATAGATTTACACCCACCCGGTTGTACCGCACATACCGAGTAGCACCCGAGTATTTGTGAGGCAAATTTTTAGTGACGCTCGGAAATCCGTCGCCAAGCTAACTATTCTCTCGAGCCGGATAACCGGTGTAAATCTTACATTAGACGGTACTGCCACAGGCGGGTGTGGAATTTAGATTGGCTAAAGTGGCTACGTTGTTTTCTGACATTATGGCTGATTATTGAGCTATTATTAGACGCATTGATTCATAAGCGCAGTGGTGGCCCAGTGGTTACGGCCGCGACTTACGAGTTGTAGGTCGTTAGGTTCGAACCCAGACAGGTGTACTTTGTGTAAATTACTTCATCACTACTGCTCTCAAAACGGTGAAGGAAAACATCGTGAGGAAGCCGGCATGTCCTAGAACCAAAAATTAGAAGACATGTGACATCTACCAACACTCACTGGGCCCGCGTGGTGGATTACGGCCCACTCCCTCTCATCGAGAAGAGGCCTGTTTCCCAGCAGTGGGGACATTATAGGCTGATTGAGATTGATTCATCAATTTCCAGGTTAAGCTACGCTTTAGATGAACTATGTAGATGGATGGCAGATCTTTTAATTTGAGTGACACCTCTATGTGCCTTGGACAACCCATTAGATTGTCGATCCCAGTTATCGTAGTACCCATATCCATGCATGATATTATCGTAACAGGTAGTCAGAATCCTGGAATCCATATAAAGTACCTAAACAATTGATACAGTTGCAACAATGTTATGAATGAAACGCATTTGGCCGGTCTGAACATAGGCACTACGAACTTTCGCGCGTGCTCTCTCATTCACACGCGCCTCATCCAACCATTTGTTTTTAAAACAAATGTTATTGCGCAACCTTCTGCGCAAAGTTTGGACTGGCCATGATTCATGGGCCATACAGTATTTATAGGCCAAATTATCCAAAATATCACAAAAGTAATCCACTAGGTACAAGTTTCTGAAAAATACCCACAATATCAAAAGTCTTCCACAAACTCGTGTTAAGATTAAAGTAAAGATATCACCTTACTTTTATATAAACTCAAATGATCTTAGAAGTGAAGACAAGTATCGGGTTCAGCTGACAACTTATTGTGCCTTGTCTTTAAGTTTTTGTGAGCAAAAACAATGTTCTAAGCTTACGTTAAGTTTCCAACTTTTGTCTCAGGTTTTTAAAAGTTCACTATATTTTCTGTTTTTTGTGAGTGCTACCGTTGTATTTTATAAATTATATTTAATATTGTGTTGATGTTTGATTATTACAATATCTCATAGATCATACGAGAACTTCACATGCCACGATTATACATTCCTTTACTTTGTCACCGCAGTAATAATAATAATAATAAGTTATTTATTTGCAATGATTGCAAAGTGCGTTAGTGAGTGTGTGTGTATTGTAGATAATTATGATACCTACCTACCTCTTTTGAATTCTCACCTGAGACCATGTAATCTTTTATCTGATAAGTTTCTCGTAACGTTTTCTGTTTTTTTTTTCAGAAGATCCTTTCATCGAAGGTGTATAAGGAAAGAACACTATTAAGCTTAGAGCATTTTTAATTAACTATAAATATATATTTTTTTTGTTTTTTCTGGAAAGCTAATCAATTTACCCCGCTTCTAATCTGACTGGCTTCGAGTTTTAACAAAAAAAAAAATAAGTTGGAAATATTAAGTTGTTAGATTTTTTAAAATTATTTTCTATTTTTCTGACATTTTAATTTTAATTTTCTAAATCCTACAAATACTCACAAAATATACTAAAATCCTTAACAGTCTGTAGGTGTACAACACGCGACAGGAAGGCGACAATAATTCGCGGAGTGTTTTCGCGAATTCTTACCGCGCCGGTATACCGCGAGCTTCCGTTACATACCGCTACATACCGCTAACGTTTATCTACCGCTGTGGCTTATCTGATTATGTTAGTTCTTTGTTTTTAATGTGTTGTTGAAGGTATTTGGGTGAACGCATTTTGGTATTAGGAACTATTACCTACTATTCGTATGCTAGGCAGCTAAGCCAAGAAAAAAGACTTATTAGTTGTTAGAAATCCATTTAGGTATAGTCTGAAAACCTGATTTGCAGTAAAACCTCTACATAAACTTCGAACATCAAATCACCATATCTGTAATGGTAGGATTATGTCTAAACCTCGTTTTATATGATCTCTATTGCACTATCCTCGACATGCAAATATGGAGTAGCAAAGTCTCACGGTACCAATAGGTAATTTTTTACTGAAACCCTAAAAACCGGAAATGAAATGAAATTGTTTATTCTGTAAATAGGATATTGCAATCACTTTTTCACGTCATACTAAAAAAAAAAAAAAAAAAGAAGAACATGCTAGATGAGTTCGGTGTTTCCTATCTGACTACTCTGAGAAGTAAGACCGAAACAAACTCAGAGGTCACAGTCTCTTTTAAAGTCCAGACATAATCTTGGTCAGGCCATATGAAGACCATGTAGATTAGTGTCTGAAATGGTCTTTTGAGGAAATAACCACACAGATTTGAGTGGACCTGTCCAGTCAGTGCAAACATTTGTCAGTAATCGAGGAAATCAACAATACTGATGGCAGATATCCTCAAGGAAATTATATTCCCAGACAAACTTATCTACAAAGAGATACTACAACTACAAAAAATAAAAAATAATCCACCAGACTGATTGAAAAAAAAATAAAAAAATATCGCCATTCATTGATTTAATAATGCACGTTTGGCAAATCCAGTTTCAAATACTTTACTTTTTTACTATACGTGACCAGACAATATACAAGTACGAAACATCTGCCTGACCTTTATCCTTTTAAAGGACAATAGATCCGTAAGGAGGGGTCAGTTGTTGGTCAAAACCGGAATTGACCCTCCGGAATTAAACAGTGGTATCAAAAATCTGCAATAGTTATCCATTGGCATTGAAAGGGTTGAATGATAGCTGGTTTTATTATTTATTTTTTTATTTGAATAGCTATTTAGGTAAAATACTTTTACTGTTATATTACCAGTATTTTTCTGACGTCTTGAATCTGAGGCCCGTCTTTTGGAGCGATCCTCTGTCGTTCTGTTTTTATTTTCCGTATAAAAAAGCTATATCTTGCTTAATTAATTTGTATCATAAGTATTAAGTATGCTAAATGTAAAAATTCTATTCATCAACGTTTGAGTAAACAATCACACGTCTTTGTGTCATTGTTCTCTTCACTTTATTTTTCTTTTTGACATTCTAGACTTTAGCAACCGTAAAGATAGAAAGGTTAGTTGCAGGAATCCGATGGGTAGCACAGAAACGGTTGAAGTGTCTTTGGTTGGTTGAGGCCTATGTCCGCAGTGGACGTCTTTCGGATGAAGTGATGATGATGATGATCTATTCGTAATTGACCAGCAGTTTTTTCCCAACAATGATTTCGTTTTTGGCTATCCAAATCCTTTGCTTTAACACCTTTGCTATTTAGCGCAACGGGACCCGACAACATGCAAAGTATGAAACATCTGCCTGAGCTTTTTACTTTAAAGGACAATAGAACCGTGAGAAGGGGTCACTAGTTGGTCAGAACCGGAATTTGAATCCGAAGCTAGCCAAAACTGTTGTTAGTAAAAATTGTGCAACTGGACACTCGTGTTCCCTATTGCCGAATGCCCCTTGAAGTTTGAGCGTTACAATTTTAAAACCAAATCTTGAAAAAAATTAACCTTGTTGGTTTGAATTCTTCCATAGGTATTCCTTGAATTCGTCTAAAAAAATCGTAATTTCATGACTGTTCTCTTTCCAGTATTAATATAAGTATTAACTTAAAGATGGTTTATTAAGGATTATTAATAAAAAAGACTATTGTTTTCTAGATATATTAAATTAATGAATTTGACGGCACGGTTGGCGCAGTGGTTAAGCGATTGACTGCTGCACTGCTTGTCGCGGGTTCGATTCCCGCACAGAACAATTATTTGTATGACCTACAATTTGTTGTTTCGGGTCTGGCTGTTTGTGTTTGTGAGTTTAAATGTTTATAAACGTACCCACAATACAGGAGAAAAACCTAGTATGGGGCAAAGATAAAAAAAAAAATGTGTCCCTGATTATCAAACCCTGAAATAAAGCATGTTTTTCAGCACCAGCCAATAAAGTATTACTTTGTAAAAGAACAACCAATAGACCCAAGCATCACTTTTAACATAACTCTGCTTTGCACAGTCGGTTAACAATAATTTTGGCAAAAGAATAATTCTATCCTTTGCTATTTTACTATACGTGACCGGACAATATGCAAGTACGAAACATCTGCCTGACCTCTCACCTCAACGGACAATAGATCCGTAAGAAAGGGTCACTCGCTGGTCAAAACCGGATCTGAGCGGCGGGTTCCGCTTCAAACCGGTTCTAACTGCCCGCGGTGGTGGCATATTGTTAGGGAGCATTTGGGACAGTATGGTTTAGGTGATTTGTTTGTAAGAATGGGTTTAAATTAGCTATTTTAAGTGGTTCGCGTTTTTTTGTGTTCTAGGTACTTTACTGTACTTTCTTCTTTCTTTAATTTAAGTGGTTTAAGATTAAAGAAATAATAATATTTATGTCCTACTCCATCTTCTCAGTTAATTGAAAAAACAGGAATTCAATATATGAATAGGTATGAAATATACAGAAGGTTTATGAATACCTATCAGCTATCACACTCGTGACGAAACCGGCATGTCCTAGAACCAAAAATTCGAAGACGTCTACCAACCTGCACCGGGCCCGCGTGGTGTTTTATGGCCCACTCCTTCTCACAGAGGGAAGGCCTGCCCAGTGGGAACATTATAGGCTGATTATGATTGTTATACTTGTAGTGACATGAAACTCAACGCAGTTAAAACTTTCTCTTTCAACGTCCATAACTCCTGGCGACCCTACCCAACTGTCCAGCCACTATTGAATAGAAACTATTGATTATCAACAATAACAAATAAAAAGTTTACAACAAAGGCCCGGACATATGGACAACGGTCGAAAAGACCATGCATTTTTTTGTCCAGACACTGTTTATCAAAATAAACAGCGCGATCGGAGTGACCATATGCCGCGGAAGGGTTAAAAAACATCTTTAGTCACGCCTTATCTATTGATTTGTTATTGAAGGGTTAACTATATTGGTACCTACAAAAAATTGTAAAGTGGTCGTTGAATCTAGAAGCGGATGGTAAGTGAAATTGATCAATCAGTTAGCAGTTTGTTAATCGATTTTACTTTTTGTTTAACGTATTGATGGTTCTTTTGAGAAAGTAAACATTTAAGAGGGACCAATTATATTAAGGAAGCAGAAATATTACCTATGTATTTATCAAGGTTGTCATGAGCCGAAGACTATGAAAATTTTGAGTAAAAAAGATTATTACCTATTCACATAATATGACACAGTTTTTTTTTTTTGTTTTCTTGTCACAACTATGAAGCTTTTGGCCTGCATCTCTCCTGATGATCAGGCTGAAGGTGGAAGCGAGCTTCACCCGGAATCCTCAACTAAATAGGAACTGGCTATCTTACCTCTAACTGCCGAAACACAACAATGCTGTTAACATAGTTGTTATGGCGACAGACTTAGATAAGATGGTGGTAGCTAGCCAGGCGGACTTAGAACAAGCCAACCAATTTGAGCAGAAAATATCACTTTTTCTTTATAGTAATAGGTGATCATTGTTTTAAATTCTCACTAATACATAGCAAAGTATATCCTAAATAGTTCAACAGCTGTAATGATTTGCATCATAATCTGAAGTAGCGTGTATAATTTCAACAGTAGAACTCACCTTTGTTTTCATAAATCTGAAATGAATCTATATGACTCAAGTGACATCAGTACCAAGACAGATAAATTTTTTGCAGCCTAGTAACATTGAAGACAAAAATAAAATGGCGATATAAAACGAAGGTAGCATTGGTCCGCGTAATGTAAATCATAATATCGTACCAGCCTGGTTTAAACGAATTTATTGTAGACGAGACGACCACGATACTGCAACGATCTTGGATAAGATGGCATAGAATTATTCATAAGATTATATCTTTTCATCATCGTTTTCCTGAAATTTAAGGTCATGCTAACCAACCCACACTGGGCTCGCGTGGTAGATTACAGCCCACTCTCTTGAAGAGAGGAGGCTTCAGTCCTAGCAGTGGGAACATTATAGGCTGTTTATGCTATGCTAAGTAGATTGACAAGTCAGGTAAACTAATTTTAGGTTACTACAGGAAACCAATCTATTATTTTTTATGGGAGAGTTCTTACCAACTATTGGTTGTTTATATACTGGTATTCAGCCAACTGGGCCCACGTGGTGGTGGTTAGACTGGAAGCCAGCACCAAAATAGTGGGGACAAGGCTAGGCAGATAATGATGACTTAGCAAGATTGAGAGCGCATACAATTTCACACAGCACGACACAAAAACTTGAAGTTAACCTATTGAATTAGCGCTACTGAAGCAAAACTCTTCAAGTAATTTTTTTTTTATATTAACAATATGTTTATAATGTAACATATATTATCTTGAACCCACTCCCGACAACGTATCAATCTCGCTACAATGTTTTATTTTTAACTATGTAACTTATCAGTTTCTTTTGTATTATTTGTAACTTTATCCACCCTTTGCCTATAGCATCGTATACCATCGTTTCCATTCCCTCATTCAATAAAGTACGATCTAAAAATAAAGAACGAACTTCAGTATCGTATCGGTATATAAAATTGCTATCTAACGGGACAATCAATGAAAAACCGCCATCTTTCGGTTGATTGAAATTTTATAGAGAATTCGCGTGATAGCCGCTTTGCCGTGTCGCGAAACGAACAGGGCCGAACTAAAAAAATTAGGAGGAAAGATTGTTTTGGCATTTTATAATACATTGAAAAAAAAAACGGAAATCTATAGTCTGAAATCTATAGAGCGAACTTTGAATTTACTCAAGTCAAGCACAGTAAGTAGCGTTTGAAAATTAAGAAATTGATTTTCATGAAACGATTGATCACAGTTGCTTATAGGAATGTGCACTCGTACAAATAGGGTTCATTTTCGTATGAAACGCTACCGTAGTCAGCTTAAGTAAAGTCTAAGTTCGCTCTATATATCTCAGCCATAGAGTATTCGATTGAGTTTTTTAAGTATCTTATTATACATAAAATAAGTCAATACCTCAATATTTTTGTCACATCGACATCGTCTCTTAATCTTTCCGGTACCTCCTCATTGTATATGTTATTTAAGGTTCATGATGGGGTGATGTTTGATTTTTTTTGTTTTAAAGTCATTTTTATTCTGCAAAGCCCATGAAAAAAAACAGAGGCTTTTTCACTTTGAAGTAAGTTACTATTGTTAAGAGTAAATTATATTAAATAAACAGAAAACATAAAATGAATAAATATGGAAAATGTAGGTTAAAAGATAAGGCGATGAGGTCATTAGTTCCAAAACTATATAAGCGTACAAACGAACCGGTACCAAGTCTGCCTCTGTCCCCGTTTGCAAATACGCAAGGGCATAAGTTACGCCGATGTAGAGCGTTTCATATAAATTGTTTATAATGCACGCCAATAATGACTACCTGGCGGTAGGGACAACTGCGCAGTTCCGACGGCACGCTCCATTTTTATAAATAGATATTCTACTTTCTCCATAGCTACTTTAGTTTAATATTATTTAGTTACTATGGAAAGTAGAAGCAGTAATTTGTTGACGATTTAGAAAGGTCAGTTCTTGTTTGCAGTCCACTACTGGAAATTAGCATCTCCTGAAAAGAAAAGTCGCTTAAGAAGAAAACTTGCATGACTCTTAGGTCTCTGTTAGACGAAGTTAGAAGAAGAAGAAGAAGAAGCTCTGTTAGAGGAAGAAAACTTGCATGACTCTTAGGTCTCTGTTAGGTCTACTTCTACGCTTTCTTGGTCAGGTGCGATCTGTTTTAAGAAGATAAGATAATAGTGTGTTATATGTCATAATTATGCCGTAGTAAAGTTATCAATTACAATTCAGTCTTGTGAAGGGGTTCTTTGACTTATAATGGTTATTATTAAATAATAATAACCATTATAAGCCAAAGAACCCCTTTTAAGTAGAAACCGAGTTGAAATCAACTCGGTTTCTACTTAAAAACATCTTCGATAATTAAACTAATTCTATGCATGTAAAATAAAGACTCAAAATGAATTAATTCCTGCTCCACCACATAATTAATTCTAAATTCCTCTTTAACCTTATAAATAATCGAAATTATGACTTCCGAAATTCCTAAACACGAATTCCTTAATATGCAAATACAATACTTTTGTCACTAAACCGGTATTGTAGCAGCTGCCCAACACTTTCGAAACGAAAAACTTTAAGGAAGGGTCAGCAAAACCAGATTTTTACCTTTACAAAAATAGACAATGGGTCCTAGAATTGACCCTTGGGGGACACCGGTCAGTTTTGCGTTTTATTTAATAACCGGTTAGGTAAGTTAAGGGTTATTTTTATAGGGTTATTATTAACTTTATAAATGTCCAGTTAGTAGATGGTCAGTTCATTTTTGGCGTTGAAGAGTGATGGTTAGGTTGTGGTCTACTGTGTCAAAAGTTTCAGTGAAAGTCTAAATTATGTGAGTCCGGTAAAAAGTGATCGTGATTTTGTAGATTCGTTTTTTTGGTTAAAAGTTGTCCAGTAGTTGTCCAGTAGTTATAATGTAAGGAATAGATAATTTCCCGGTTTACCAAAATAGTTTAAATGTTTTAAAGGTTTACTTCCTTCTAAATTGAAGGCAGTTCCTGCCGTTATATCCAATTAATAATTAGAACATCTCATGAAAATCCAGATAGTGCTCATTTCTTCATTTCCACTTGAACAGTGAAAGTGACACGAAAGAAAATCTGAAGATTAATACTCTACCACATCCAACCAGGTAGCCTTCAAAGATATAATGTAAAAAACACAAGTAAAATTGGTAGCGTAAAGAAAAATACACAAACATTAGTATGTGTTTCTTATTCCCCAGAAACGAATAAAGGCTCCATTATTTTTAAATAAGCTTGTACAACACGTGCAAAATACACTTTTCCCACGCGTAAAAAGGTTAAAAACGTCGTTTGGCGAACAAAAAACGGGGTTTTTCCTCCATCATGAAAAAGTCCCACAATTATCGCCTCCCCGTTTTGCTCGGCAAATAGAATTAGGCGAGAATTAAATTAGCCCGGAATTAACAAGGATAATACCCGGTTCTCTTCACTTTTTTCCTTATTTTTACGCCTTTTGAACGTTTTTTTGTGACACGTCCCTCCTCGGCGGTGACGCGGGAAATTCAGCCAATTTCGAAAGACAAACGGTTTTTGTTTTTCCTTTTTTTTCCTAATTCAACTTTTTTGTTGCGATCATTAGATAAAGGATAGAGTGCTATTTCATTTCTGTTACGTTTCGTAAAAATAGAATTAGCATTTGAATTAAACTTAAAATATCATATTTTTAGACATACCTTTTATTTGGTTAAGTACTACTTTGTTGGAAGTTTTGTATGCTGTTATTCTAAAGACCACTAAATACAATAAATATTAAACATCTTTGATTTCATCATTATTTAATATCTTCTCAGTGAGTCTCCTCATATATAACTTTTTCTCTCCGTTCATAATCTTCTTAAATTTAGCTACATGTTCTGAGTTGACGGTAGAAAAGGATCGATTTTTTTGTTTTAGGGATATATTATAGTACAAAGAATACATAAGTACCTACGTCATTAGTGAGAAGGTTATTGACTTTTAAATTGCAATAAAACTTCTTCAAAGTAGTAATTATAAGGGTTATTCGTTTTAAACATTCTTAGGGTAGAAATACGTAGATATAGAGAAAATGGAAAGGACTAAATAGCATAATTTAACAGTTAAGGTCACCGGGATCTATTTTCTGGCGATATACTTTTTTCAAGTACATCGCCAGTGAAAAGTTTGAGGTTTTTAAATTATTTCTAGTCGGTAACGTAGAAATTGTAGTACAATACCGCGGTTAAGCAAGCGTTTAATAAAATAATTTTACTTTTGACGGTCTATTATTTCGTTTCAAGGACCTTTCTTACAAAAAAGGTGATTCTAAAACTGTTGTTTTCACGAAAAGCCTTGGTTTCTCCAGAAAATCCCTCCGAAACTCCTTGGAGTTCGAATATTTGTTCATGATATTATTTCCAGAGATTGTATATCTACGTTCGCAGGGGTTTAAGAAAAGGGGTCTTTAAAATGTCAAAAGAAGAAACGAATTTCCCCAAGGGTGCTTCCCCACCCCCTTAATTATATCTTTTAATGTAATGTCTGAGTGCATTTTTACACCCCCTTTGTACATAAAGCTGTGTACGAAGGGGACTAAGTTAAGGGTATTTTTAAGGGGATGGGTACCTATTAGTGTTTTTTATTGATTTTTGTAGATGAGTTCCTAGTTTTAGAAAACGTAACACGCCAAGGTTTGGCAAAAAAAAAACAAAATTTGTTAAGGGAGAAAACCAAAGAAACAAACATTGTGACATGGGTATTATTCATTCACGATACTCTTCTATTTCGATGGAAATCTTATTCAAATCAATCATTTTCTAGCGTCAAAAGTGGATCAAACCATATTACAATGTGTTCTTCTTTCAAATTCGCATATAGAATAATCTGCCTTTTAAGAAAGTCCGTTGAGCTCATGTCAATGTTCTCATAAATGGGTTCTTGGAGATTGGCAATTAATTGAATTTGATTACCATACCGCGGTCACCTTTCGCGTTCAATAGTGGACGTCTACTAAGCTTGATAGTCCAAACTGTCTCTTGAAAGCAATACTTTACATTCCCATAGATTTTCTTAGATCTTTTAATTTCTTTCTAAAAATTGCAGCAGAGTTTGGCCCTGTTAAGATATTTTATAAGTAAATGTTTTTGAAGGACAAATAATCACCGAGAAATGACCATTAGTAAAAACTATTTTTTTTATTCTATTGTCTCTGGTCCAAAATTCATAGTTTTAGTACCTACATTTTTTATATATTCATTAAACTGAGACGTACTCTAACAGTACTTTAAAATTCTCTAAACAAAATGAAAGAAAAACAGTCAGGGACTCGCCCTCGCATCTTAGCAATTTAAAACAGGGGTTGTTCTCATTTATTCCTTCTTCTTTTGCCGTAACCACCCTGTAGAACACCCTTACTTACCACCAATTTGCTTTGACCCCCTTCACCCCCTTCGGCGCTTAGAATTTCAACCCAATTTTCGGAAAATGTAAAAATTTCTAGAGGTCTTTCTTGACTGGTCTCGGACCCTTGCGTTGGCGTTCCCTAAAAAATATACTTACCCTTCTTATTTCGAGGGGTAGAATGACGGAAAATTGTTTTATTATTACTTTTCTACCTACTCGTTTCGTAAATTATTTTAGATGGTCTTCTATTTTGAATATGGCTTGTGTGAAAGTATAATTTTTGTAACTTATCTTATTCGATTTGCTATAATTATTGTTTTGATTAATGTACTATTTTGAACGTTTAAATTAAAATTTAATGCGAATGACTGGCTTGAAACAATACTAGGAATCAAGTTTGTCAATATTTCTGAATCTTGAAAAATTACTGGTCTTACCTTATTCTAAAAAATTGTGTGTAAATGTGTTGTATGTTGTTACTTTTGTATGTTTTCCAAATTGTTTTTTTTGTATACTGATATTATTAAAGTCATCAAAATTTTGGCAATGTTAAACAATTTTCACATAATACTGGTGCAAATTAATGAATGTGAATCTATCAAAACAATGAAACGATGTATTTGGCATGTTAACGGGCCGGCGGAGCATGCGTAGTCCATACAAACGTATTACCAAAATAATTTGTAAATAAACATTCTTAAGGTAGTGTGTATTTATTCCGATTGAATTACAGAATATCTAGGCTTCCGAATATATATTTTGAATGGATACTGATTTAAAGACAAGTTATAAGAAAAATAACTTTCTATAGAAATTTGAATTTCCTCATATTTCGTCTTTATGTGAAATGAAATGAAATTGTTTATTCAGTAAATAGGATATTGGAATCACTTTTACACGTCATCTTAAAAAAAATATTAAAAGTTAGCTAGATGAGTTCGGCGTTTCCTATCTGACTACTCTGAGAAGAAAGGCCGAAATAAACTCAGAGGTCAAAGTGCTCATTAGACCATTAGACATATCAGTGTCCATTCAAAATATATATTTGGGAGCCTAGATATTCTGTAATCCAATCGGAATAAATACACACTACCTTAAGAATATGTTTGATTTACAAATTATTTTGGTATTACGTTTATATGAACTACGCATGCTCCGCAGGCCCTTAAGAAACCCTTACTTGATCAAAAATGTGAAATTTTCTGGATTTGTGAACAATACTTTTAAATGTTGTTTTTGGCATGTAATAAATTAACATAAGACTTCAAAATTCTAAAACATTTGAATGTTATTTTCGAAATCTTTGCCGTCATTTCTAAACCGTTCTTTTCGTTGACGACATAAAATTCAAAAATGTCTGTTTTGATCATTTACACAATAGTTACAAAAGAAAAATATTTTAAATCAATGGTGTACCCCTTTATCGTCTCCTAGCACTTTAACAAGAAATAAACGTAGTACCTACATTTACTAAATTTAAAAATAAGATAAATCACACAACCACCATCATAGATATCGATTCTAAATCCAAAACGCAGAGTTTGAAAATGGAAGCACAAACTCGCCCGCGGAATTTCAATGACGAATCGCAGAGGCTTTTTCTTGTTGCAAACTGCCAGCTACATTTGCTTTCACCCCAGCTGCGTAAAAAACAAAATGTTCCTTACACCCCCACTTTAGGGGTGAAATTAGATAAAATGTTGGTTTTTGGATGGTACTGTGTTGTCAGCAAGTTATCTCCCTACTGTCTCTCTCAAGGATTTATCGTCTTCCAAGGGGGAAAGAGTGGAAAAATAAGAAAGGGCTGTTTTTCCTGGGGGACTTCGAGGGGGTGTAAGAGATTCAATTAAGGCTGGCGTCGCCTGTGCGATTAATTATCCTTTCGAAATTATTGTTCGAGAAAAAATGGCGGTTCAAAACAGGCGGGTGGTCGTGACGTTTTATTAAAATGTTTTTAATTTATTTCTAAAAGATGTCCTATTTTTTCAATTGCGTTCATCTACATTACTATTTTGGCTTTGTTGTAAATTGTATGTAAGTACTTAAATTATTTTCAAAATTTGAAATAAACTTTGATATAAAATAATGTATTTTCATTTAATTTCAAATTCGTTTTACAAAATCAATGATATAAGAACTTAACTAATTCAAATTCTTAATTAAAAAAAATTTTTTAGAACTAATAATCGAAACATTTGTTTTGAAAACCTTGTTGTGTAAGTAGGTATATATTTACTAGTTTGATTAAAAAAATAAACTGCCGTTAGGAAGGCTTTCAAAGAATGGAAAGCTATTTTTTTATCGTGTGATTCTAGTGTGTAAAAATTACAATGATTACTAATATTATGGTTACTTATTTATGCCTGACTATACTTTTAATCCTGAATATTTACATAATTTCGATAGAGCGTGTTTTGGAGCGATCATACCTTTTCTAAATAAACTCAATTTACCAACAACTAATAACAATTAAGTTGACACCAAAATCTAGTAAACTGCGTAATCTTTCAGCAAAAATTACTCTTCAGGAATGTTTGTACCCGGCGTCGTGACCCAAATACGGAGAGGCCTTTAAAATCAAAACATACACGTCACACATTGACCCAGTAACGTATGTAAAGGTTAAAGACCTTCCACCCATCCCCCAAACAAAAATAATCCCTAAAACATTACCTATAGAACACAATATTCGACGCGCCAAAATCACATGTGAGCTTCAGTACTATTCACGTATCAATTAAAGTTTTGATTATTTCAAAGTTTAAGGAAACTTTCGTAACGGTGTTCATTTAAAACTAATGAACGAAATGTTTTAACTTTAACTTGTTCTATTACATTCGTTATTTGCGTATAAATCTAGATTATAACAATTAAAAAGTTAAGAGATTTTTATTTGACATAAAGCGGTTCAAAATGAGGTTGTAATTCAACACTGAGTTTCGAACCAAAAGCCAAAGTGTCAAACTGGCACAAAAAAAAGTAAGAACAGAGACATAAACAATGCTCGAATTTCAAAAAGCAATTTAAAATGTAATCGAACGCCGCTCGAGGCGCGTTGGATCTTATTCCCCCACCTTGAATCTATCTATGAAAGGTATGGCATACTTTTATTCTTGAAGGGGCCGACCGTCCACCCCATTTAAAAGAAGCCATCTTGGGATTGGGTACCGAGGGGTGCACCCTCCCCCCGGGAAGGGGGCGGGTGAACGGGGAGAACCACTTTTCTCGGCAAAGTGTTGTTTTAATTCTACCAAATATCTTTTCGTGAATACCTCACTGGTACAACTTCTGATATAATTTTCTTCGGGTAATATTTATACGTTTTAGGTGTAAACGCCTTGAGAATTTGCGTTCGTGTGAAACTCATTCTAATAATAGGAGCGGAGGTAATTAGGTTTTCGGTATTATTTGGTAAAGTTTATTAGTGGGTCCTTGCGGTTTGTTAGCTTTGTTGCAATTTTTACTAAAATTATAATAAAATATTTTATTTTTAAAGAAATTGCATCGTTAATTTCGTTCAATCAATCTGATTTTGGCTTTAAATACCTAACTCGTAATGGCATTCATATAACCTAAACCAATTATTTAATCTAAACATTTTCAATAATTACTGAGCACATTTTCTAACCATTTATTTAAAAAATACTCTAGTCTAAATCCAAGCAAAAACAACAACGAAAATCCCGCGCATAAAAACCGTTAATTGCCGCCATTTTATACTAGCGAATTCCAAATTCGAAATCGACGCGCTTTGAAATTCTACGCCATAGTTGGGCAAAGGAATTCCACTTTCGTCCACTAACGTGGGACGGTCCAGGTAAATTTTAATTTCTATGCAAATTCAAGCTTTCGTTCGGGGCTTAATCTATGAGCTTTGCCGATGTGAAGGTATCAAATCGCGTCGGGAAAACTTAATGAAAATACTGTGCCCAAGATGGGAGGAGAAGAATTGGCTATTGTTTTGATGGTTAATATTGTTTGGTACTCCTGTATTTATTGTATGTGCCAATAAATAAATAAATAAAATATTTATTACAAAAACAACAACACTGACTGGTGAGGAAAGAATCACACAGATTTGAGTGAACCTGCCACCCAAATCTGTGTAATTTTATCCTACATGGTCCACACATGATCTGACCAAGATAAGCATGTCTGGAACTCTGGACTTTAAAAGAGACTTTGAGCCCTGAGTTTTCCCCCTGAGCCATTTCTTCTCAAGAGTAGTTAGATAGCAAATATCGACCCCATCTAGCTTTTTTTTTTTATATAACGTGAAAAAGTGATTCCGATATCCTATTTACAGAATAAACAATTTCATTTCATTTCATTGTTCATGTCCTCTTCTATTGTTGTGATGTTTTTGAACTTGAATAAATCGATTTATCTTAACGTAGCTTTTAGGCATCTTGGTACATCACAAAATTGATTACGTACAATTAAAATTTTCAATTAAATTCACCTGAAACAGAGAAAAAAAACCCAATAAGCTTTTAAATTCAAATTCAAAATATTTTATTTCACATAAACATGGGCACTTATGAAACGTCAGAAGCTGGGTGCACGGTTCCAATTGGTTGTTTCCTATGGAGAAGAGCCGGCATGAAACTCCATGATTTCAAAAATAATTGACTTTTACAATATTTTCAAATAACAGTGTTATTAGGTATGGGAGGACAGTGTAGGTCTTTCAACCAGGTACTTAACAGAATAACGATGGTCAGCAAATTTACAGTCCACTAGGCCTACAGCGTTCTCACATTCACAAAATTGAAAAGAATCTATTAAAAAAAAATACAGCTGTATCAAATCTGAATAATTATCATGTCCACAAAAGCCACTAATAAAGAGTTGAAATTGGCTCTTCAACATTTTTAGACATAAAGGTGGATAATCTTTGTGTCTAAAAATGTTAGTAAAATCATACAAAAAACCGGGCACAGTAATCATCAAAACGTCCATAAATTCCACAAAACACAATAGAGTAGACTCACAAAATGTTATCAAAAACACACATCAAACGTACAGAAGGATAACTTTCTCCCCACCGCACGATAAAAACCGTAGCATATGGGATTACTTCGAAACGTACGGAATATAGGAAGGTGGAAAATATCCTGAAAGTCGATTATAACTCCACGGAATAATGGCTGAAAGAATCCAGCGCGGTTGCTTTAACCACGGCTGTACTCTCTGTTCTCGAAAGTAAAATGAGTAAGAGTTTACATACTATCTGAGGGGCAATTCCCGTTATTTTTTAGAACGTTCGCTTTCGCATCTTATTCGCAATCTGTCAAAAATACAATCAATCTATCAACATTTTTGACAAGTTTGACAGATTGCAACTTGCATGTGAACGTTTTTTAAATTCGAGAATTGGCCTTCAGATGAGTTTACATATCTGATGAGGTAACATTCTAAAATTAAATCTGTGTTCCAATTTCAAAGATATTTATTAACTCTTTCGTTCATAGCCTACTTGTTTTTAACTTGTCGTTCTATTTCGTTATTCTTCTGTTTTTTTTTTTCAATTAGCAGTTCCTTTAAGTAATGTTTTGAAATTAAGTAGATAAATTAATATTTATTTCATATTATTTTATTCCTGGCACTACGATTAAGTTGTGGCTTAAATGATGAAATTTAAATTGTGGCCTCTTCACACAATAATGGTGTGAATTGTCTATTGCGTCATTTTCATCAAATCTCTTATCTGAAAAATCAACAGTTAAAGAAAATTCCGAATATTTAAATCACAGCTAAATTAATCACAGCCAAAATCAATCTCCAATTTGATTTAAATTCGGAATTCAATAGTACCAACTCTCTATCTAGAACAATCTGCAGACAATTACAGTTTTTGCCGGCTGATTCCAAATTCAAATTCGAAAAACGTTAGTTGCCGAACGCGCCCGAAAACGACCGAGCCAACCCGAAAAGCCAGTGAGATCACGTATACCGATAACATTACCAAGTTTTCACATTAGCAGAACTTTTATTACACTTATCTTGCAAGCGAGAGGCAGGTACTATCGTACATACGCAAAAATGTACTTACAGAAATCGCATTGCTATATCTTTAGACTCGAAGTTTTTTAGGAGAGATTCGGCTTTCTGATAAGGACTAGTTCAAAAGTCTGTGTGAGTTTAAAGTCTGGTGGAGTAATTGGTGTTTCGTCATAAGTAAATGGCTGAACGCCCTTATTATTAGGTTTGCTCAAGTAAATTATTTGTTTAGCATAGAAGAATTTATATTTTGATGTTGTTTAGTTTGCACAAAAATTTACTTTTGCATTTTTGGATACAGTGAATAGGTAATAAAAATTATAACTTTTTACTGTCCTTCAGACGTAATAGACTTACATTTGCTTCAAAGATAACCTCGCATTTAAACTTCGATCCACTGTTTGAAAATTCAAATTTCGTATTCCATCTACGTCACGAGCAAAACACACGAAGCGTATTTAAAAATTTGAATTGTGTTCTATCTTGACTGGGACAATGGTTTTGAAAATCGAATCAGTTTTTGAATTCCTATTGGAATTTCTTAAACTGTTTAGATTCAGTGTGTTGTTCTCAAAACAGTTAGTTTTTGTTCTTCAAAATTGTTTGTTTGCATTTTCAGCTTGATTTGTGACATTTTGAGCTTAGCTTAGTTTAATTATAATATGAGATTCTTACCTCATCTGCTGAATTACGAAAGCATAACGAAATATTTATTTATTTCTTAAAAACTAATTAAAATATATTATTTTTCGCATTCAAAATTACGTTCCATCCTGCTAACGACTATTCTTAATTAGGTAAAGTACCATAAATATTCAACAATCTGAACAAATGACCTCAGCTAAGTGAGTACGGAGAACGAGTTTACGACAATGCCTATAAGAAAACGGGCGTTGTGTTATAAAATTTGCATTCGGCTGGCGGGTGATGCAGGGAGGCGGTGGAGTATGGAGACGGCTTTTGAAAAATAATTGGTTGCTTAAGGAATAAATTGCTTTGGGAGCTGATTTAATAATTATAGTAAGGTAGAAGGTATGTTATGAAAATCAATGGTTTGAAAAATATAAAAATATCTAAATTAAGTCTGTATCTCTTTGTGTCCGTCCACATGTGAAAAACAGGCAGACATTTTTCATGACATACCTACTTATTCATAATGCAAAATAGCTTAGCTCGCTCTTTGACGTAGAAGTTCCCGTTTAGTCATGCACTTGTAGTTGTAACAGTAATTATGCGACTGTGACAGGAATAACACTTAGCCAAAGTAAATGCTAACTAAGGTATTTTTTTTATAAACGATACTTCACACCTGACTGAGGCCCTAGTGTGAGTTTCTTTGAACAATCTCGACTTTACGCATCGAGCGTGTTCGGCGCTCTAATTGGCACCCGGCCGGCCTTCACCAGTGAACGGCCAATCGGAGCGCCGAACGCGGTCGATGCGTAAAATCGATATGGTTAAAATAAACTCACACTATGGCCTCAGCTCTCAACAATACTCAAAAATTCCGACTTGATTTCGTAGCGACTTGGTGATCAGCTACGACAGCGTAGCAGGCGTAGTCATGACGTCAAAATATCTGCTACGTCATCACCATCATCGACTGTTACTACGACGCGTCGTAGTAAAAGTCGATGATGGTGATGGCTGGTGTAAAGGTAAATTGTTTTTTTTTTTTTTTCAGACCAACTTCATGTAAATTCCAGCTTCAGGTTTTCAGTGTAGGTTACTTTTCCAATATTATTGCATCAGGTTCTTTATAATTACATAGTGAACATACTGGATTTGGGTCGTAATTGGAATTAAAGAAAAAAATCTAGTAATTCAGGTAAAAAGATAAAATTAGCAATGTCTAATAAAAAATAGTTTTCCAACAAGATGTTTTTAGAGAGTGCTTGCCTTTTACCAATCACTTTACCGACATCTTTTAGAATTTATAAAAGAAAAAAATACAGTATAACAAAAACTTATGTTAGGCCCTATTATTAAGGCTTGTTAAGTAAGTTGAAGTTCAAATTCAAATTCAAAAGTCATTTATTCAAACTAGGCTGAGAATCAGCACTTTTCGAACGTCAAAATTACATAAGACAGTCCCCCAAAACGCCCACCCTTCACCACTTCCTAGTGCTTTAGCTGGGAAGAAGAAGTGGCGCAACAAACTCCCCAGCAGCACAGCTGTCTGTTCAGTAAAAAAGATTCTATATAATAGTATGCAAAATGATATTTACATTACGCAACACAAAACATAATTTAAATTATAAAATTAATAGCCATATGACAGCTAGCACACGCCAATATACCAACCAAAAACATCGAGAACTATACTCAAGCAGAAATAAAAATAACTTAACGAAAACAATATCTAAATAAAAGCCTCCAGACATAAAGGGCGTGCCCGCTTACATATAGCTGTAACTAGAAGTTATAATTGATAAACTAGGACCATTGAGGTAAAGTAAAAAATTATCGAGGTCGCTAGCTACCCACATATTGCAATACAACTCATAAAAAAAAACATTGTAATGAGTAGATTATGTCAACAATAAATAAAGTAAAATTAGTAAAATTATAAACAATTATATAAACTCATATAACCTGTCAGTAAGTAAGCTAATTCTGGAGAAAGAACATTTAAACATTGTCTTGAGTTAATCACAGCGACCAACTATTCTTATCATTTAAGTAGTCGTTGATAGAATAGTATGCCTTTGAAGAGAGGTTGGATTTTACTTTAGTTTTGAACGCAATAAAAGGCAAATCTAGCAAAGAAGAAGGTAGCTTGTTATAAAAGGTTATACCAAGCCCAACAAATGAGTTATGAACCTTATGAAGCCGGTGAAAGGGAGTACGTAGTTTGTCCTTATTTCTAGTGTTAACATTGTGAATATCACTGTTTTTAGTATATAAGTGTATATTTTGCCTAATATATAATATGTTGGCGAAAATGAATTGTGATGCCACTGTGAGGATACCGATATCTTTGAAAAAATCTCTCAGAGAAACTCTGGCACCGAGCTGGTAAATTGCTCGAACAGCTCGTTTTTGAAGGACAAATATATTTTGAATATCAGCAGCTTTGCCCCACAGCAGAATACCGTAGGACATAACGCTATGAAAATAACTAAAATAGACTAACCGAGCTGTATCAACGTCAGTGTATTGTCTTACTTTCCTGACGGCGTAGGCGGCCGAACTGAGCCTTCCCGCTAGGCTCGATATATGTTGGCCCCACTGAAGTTTGGCATCTACTGTTATGCCTAGAAAAACTGCCGAGTTTACAGTTTCAAGTGACTCTTTATCTAAGACGATGTTGGGTCCTAGATTTCTAACATTTGGAAGGGCGAACTTTACACATTTGGTTTTTTTGCTATTGAGAACTAGGTTATTTGACGAAAACCAATCCGTAACCATTGAGAGTGCACTGTTTACATCGTCAAAGTCTTGTCTATTCCTGTCTACTTTAAAAATAAGTGACGTATCATCTGCAAACAGTACAACTTCACAGATACCCTTTAAATAGAATGGTAAGTCATTGATATAGACTAAGAACAAGAATGGACCCAGTATTGAGCCTTGAGGCACACCTAACTGAACTGGCTGCCCGGAAGATTTCACACCATTAACATCTACACATTGGGACCTATTATGTAAATAAGAATTTATAAGGTTGAGAGCTTCATTTTGCACACCGTAATGACGCAGTTTACGCAAAAGCGTGTCATGGTGCACGCAATCAAAGGCTTTGGAGAGATCACAGAAAACCCCAATAGCATTTTGCGAGTTCTCCCATGCGTTAAATATGTGTTTCAGCAGAGCAACACCCGCATCTGTGGTCGAACGACCCTTTGTAAAGCCATATTGTTCATTATGGAGGAGGCTATTTAAATTAAAATGGATTAGCAACTGCTTGAGTATTAACTTTTCAAATATTTTGCTAAATGCTGGTAAGATAGAAATAGGCCTGAAATTGCCAACATCATTTTTATTACCTGATTTAAATAATGGTATGACTTTACTACTCTTCATGAGGTCAGGAAAAGTTCCTAAATCAACACATTTATTAAAAGTAACAGCTAGATATGGGGCTACGATGTCTATTATATTGCTTAAAAGTTTAATGGAGATGCCCCAGTAATCACCAGTGTTTTTTGACTTGAGTGTGTTAAAAACATTAACTACATCACGCGGCGTAATATGTTCGAAGCTGAATAAGCGACTACTTTTAGACACACTACTAAACAAAAGGTTTTCAGCTTTAGACGGGGACGAATTTAAGGAGCGAGTCGTGGTTATAGGTATGTTTGCAAAAAACTCATTAAACGCCTCAGCTACGTCAGCTGCTTTAGTAACTAATTTATTGTCGACCATAATCTCAAGTTGTTTATCTTGCTTAACCGATTTACCCATTTCATTATTAATAATGTTCCAAGTGGTTTTTACTTTATTATTGGAATTTTTAATTTTATCGCTTAAAAATTTAGATTTAGCAAAAGCACTAACCTTTTTAAATAATTTTGAATAATTTTTGACATACTCTACGAAAGGAGTATCAAACCTATATTTTTTCAAACCATATAACTCGTATAGTCTCGCTCTACTTTTATAAATACCTGGAGTGGCCCATTGGTTAAAGCCAACGGAGGTGCCATTTATTTTAATAGTTTTAGTCTTGAAAGTAGATTGGTACTCTTTTTGCACAACATCAAAAAGGGCTCCATAGATTTCATTCGGATTCTCGTGTTCTACTATAGATGGTGTAATTCTATGAGCTATATTATTTTTAAACTTATTGCAACGACTAGCTGTATAAGGCCTACATTCTATTTTATGCGGCTTTTTATGTAATGGCATGGGGAAACTAGCTAATAAACCACAGTGGTCTGAGGTTAAGTCACATGACACTAATTTATTTTTGGCATCACAATCACTAAATATATTATCAAGACAAGTTGACGAAGTTGCTGTGATCCTAGTAGGTTCAAAAAACAAGTTAATTAAATTATAAGACCTAAAGAGATTAAGAAGTCTAGTACTTAAAGGAGTAACATCTAGAATATTAATATTAAAATCTCCACATAAAATTATACTTTTATTACTTGATTTTAACCTATTGAGTGAATCCTCCATTACCGATTCAAAACTAATAAAATCACCAGAGGGGGGTCGATAAACGCAAATTATAACGTATCGCTCGAGTTCAACACAAGACAACTCAATAGTGCGCTCAATGGAAAGATTAACTAAATCTAAACGTTGTTTACATTTCAACTTGTTTGAAACAAGAACTAAAGATCCACCGCGAATGGCGCTTTTTCTTACAAACGCACTTTGTACGGTAAAATTATCATCATTGATAAATACTACTTCATGTTCTTTCAACCAGTGTTCAGTCAAACATAACACTTGAACATCATAGTTCTCCATAAATAAACTTAACTCTAACTCTTTGCCGGACAGACCCTGCATATTTTGATGAACAACATTCAATGTATGCGGCTCATCCGTTGTCGCTCCTAATAGTTTAAACTACAAGGCGTATCAAAAGTGGTGTTAGTACCACTACTAACAGTAATCGAAGGTACAGTACAGGTACCAGTGTCACTGTGTATATTGTATGCTAAAAGATTAGCAATTTGTCTTCTACAACTAGGTGGCAAATACATTGTATAATTTGTCAGTTTGTAATCAGTAATAAATTGATTACAATCAAAATATAAAATAGCGTCACTGTGACGACAAGTCCTATTATAAATTAACATGTTTAATTTATAAATGTGCCTATTTGTCTCATTAGACAAATATCGAGAATATGGCAAGGCACAGAAAATAAATTTACAATTATTTGTTTCATTGAGATGTAACATCAAATGGACACATTCAATTATGTCCTTTTTTCTTACAGTTAAACTGTCCCCGTATAGTAATATAACAGTGGAACTGGGGTTTATTTTTGTCATTTTAATATTATTAATTAATTGGCTAATACTGGCACCGGGTAAACAATTATTAATTACATATTGTTGCGAACACTGATTAAATATACTTCCAAAACCTTGACCAAATTTGTCAGTAAATACATAAGTTGTTTTATTCTTATTATTATTTTGTATGCCATCCAAACAGCTACCTACAGGCTGAGCCACTGAGGGTGAAGGTGTAACCAGTTGAGATTCGGGCTCATGGGAGCAGGCACAGCTAAAAGAGAGGTTATTTGTCAGAGACTCATACCTCTCGGCGTTGTACTTGACCAGGTCTGCCAGTTCATTGGCCTCCTAGAAGAGTTTACTAACTAAAAGAGCATATTACAGTATAGCAGAGTTTATGAAAGAGGACAATTTTCTTCATTTTTGAGATGGCAATGTTGTATTTTTGACATGTTATTGTAATCTATTGTATTTTTTTTTTGGAATAATTGTAATTTGGAATTGAATTTTTTAATGACAGTAATTCATATTTTTATTGACCAATTTATTTAATGACTACTTTGACATTGAATTGTATCTAAAAAATTTGCTTACTGAATTGTAATTATACTTAATCTTTAATGAATAATGAAGAAATGTAATTTTGATGAATATTATCACTTATCACGGCTTATACACCATCTCTTCCTACCAATTTGTACGCCACGATATGCGGCTGAACATGTTAGAACTTTTCTGTATCCCATTACTATCCTGCATGCAATGTATCATGTACACCATGTTTAAACAAATAAAATTTACATACTTACTTACTTACATGGGGTTGATTGCTGTGGTAGATTTTTGACTTAGTTTTATTAATTAAACCTGCCATAAAAATCATATTTTCTATACATATTAGTATTCTGTATCGGACTGGTATGTATAGCAAACATTCTTTTTTGAGCACAATAGTTTTTAAGTAAAATTTTTTTGCTTAGATTTCAGCTGTCAGATAATGCATTAAGCAGTTTGGTTTACCTTCCAAAATGAACCTACTGTCCAGTGTAATATCTTTGTTTTCATGAAATAGAAGGTGTCAACTTAATGTTCTCGATAAACAAGTCATAAAAATATATTTCAAATTCAGTGCTGTAATACCGAGATGTGCCTGACTGTATTGTATTTTGACACCGTATTCTGTGACATAAAGTGACACGCATTGGCTAAAAAGAAACTTTAAAAACACTTTGTTGCTTCTAATAATGAAACTTCATGGATCTGTTACCATTTCGCAATGAAACAAAATAAATGGGGGAGATCGTAGGCACCTTTTCATCAACTGTTTCTATTGCAGTTCATCGCTGGACAAAAGCTCTAAGCTTCGCTTCAAAATGATTCGCCTTAAAAATAAAAATATAAAAACCCATTAAAATCCAGAAGCCGTCGCCTCTCTCGCGACCACCCAGGGGGAGATTGTCCAACCTCCCCCTACTTAGGGGGTAGAGTCTAACAGGAAAAAGGAGGGTTGGAAAATTTCCATTTTCTTACGTATTTCGCCGTCTCTGCACCAGTTTTTGATTAACGGACGCTAGGGGCGAAATTTCATTATGTATTCATCCCCTTGAAGCTTATTTACTTCCCCCTTCCCCCCATTTATTGTGTGGTTAATAATGTTATTATAAAAGTTTGTGGTGGAACGGCTAAGTCTTGGTGCGGCGTGTTTTCTGTCCATGGCGAGTTGGGTATTGCAATTTAGATAAAATGGGTATTTTTAGTATCATTTTAAGGATATTTGCGTTTGATATAATGACTTTTAATAATTCTGTTTACTTTCGAGCACTATCCAAACTAATCGTGAAGACTTAGATACAGCCTCTGCAAGTAGCATAAGAACAATCAGCTTATAATGTTCCCAGTGCTGGGCCACAGCCCTCCTCTCTTCGAGAGGGAGTGGGCTGTAATCCACCATGCGGGCCCAGTGCGGGTTGGTAGATGTCACATGTCTTCGAATTTTTAGTTCTAGGACATGCCGCTTCCCTCACGATGTTTTCCTACACCATTTTGAAACCAGTGGTGATGAAAATATTTAGACAAAGTAAAGCGCCTGGGTTCGAACTCACGACCTATAACTCGTAAGTCGGGGCCGTTGCCACTGGGCCACCACTGCTCCCTCCGCAAGTATCGATACTTAAATGTAAGTTTGACGTATCTTGAGCTGTAGGACCACCACCTTTTGACAGGCTAATATCATATATTAGCGGTAAAAGCTACATATTCTTGTATAGTTTGTGCTATTGGGAGACAAAATAACTTATCTTTAGGCAACTGTTAATAGAGAAAGGGGTAGCCTTTCTTTTAGGTGACTGTTTGATCTTCAACATGATATTGACATGTAATGTAATGTTTCTCCCTTCAACCTTCATTTAAGAGCACAAACAATCTATATCCATCTAAATTATTATATACTCGTAAAAATCAATTGCCGTGCGTTAGTCTCGTAAAAACTTGAAAATGGTTCGACCAATTTGAATACTTTGTTCGCCTCAATACTGGGGTGGTTTAGGTTAGGTTAGCTCAAAGGAACAGCTGAAATTCGAAAATATCTAAATTTTGTCTCACGTGGTACGAAGTTCACCGTCTATCTAATTACGCAACACATTTTCGTAAACGATTACGACAAATTGGTTTAATTTTGACAATTCAACAACATTCATTGCGTTATTTATGTTGTTGAGCAGATTTTTTTTCAAACTTATCAAGCAATGGATTAGCAATTTGTTTCAAAACGATTCAAATTCCTGTTGATCGTGTATTACGTAATTAGGATACGGGTTCTTTTTTCTGGTTGTGAAATTATCAAATAACTTCTCCCGCTCTGGGCGGAGCGGGAGGGCGTGTCAGACTCTTACTGACTAAAACCCACCCGTGTTCGTTCTGTTGCCTGTACGTTGCCAGGGGCCACGGTATGCCTTTCGGACTTTCCCGCAACCCTGGCAGGAGGATACGGGTCATCTAGTTAGTAATAATATAAAATTATTTTATCAATCCGATTGATACAGACAGCTTTTGCAGAAGAGCTATTTGCAAGTTTATTTATATTTATATAATATACTTTATTGAACCTGAAGTGGCGACCGCGTACCGGAAGACGTAGCGTTGGAAGGCCTCCCACAAGATGGACCGACGACCTTGTGAAGGCCGCAGGAAACCGCTGGATGCAGGAGGCACAGAATCGGTCGAAGTGGCGGTGCTTGGGGGAGGCCTATGTCCAGCAGTGGACGTCTTTCGGCTAAAATGATGATACTTTATACTATACAATGTTTTGCTTTTTTCCAAAGAACTTTTTATTTATTTTCTTATTGTTCTTACTAACTTTTTCCCGCGACGCGACGGCGTCACCCGCGTGAAGGTCGGAAATTATCCTACGGGGACGTACTACCGAAATAAAAAGTACCCTATGTGTTAATCCAGTACCTTTTGTATGCTAAATTTCATCCAAATACGTTTAGCCGTTTTTGCGTGATTCAGTAACAAACATCCAAACTTTCACATTTATAATATTAGTAGGATAAGTAGGATTGCCTTCGTATACTTCTTAGCAGATATTTGTAATGTTTTTTTTATTATACTCGATTGGCAAATCCTACAAAAATACTACCAAGAAAACCCACGTCATACTTAGGTGTCAAAGGCAGATCACGCAATAAAAAATATTTGTCTAGTGATTATTACAAAATCTTCTCCTATGTAGTTAACCTTGAATGTCGTCTACAGTTCAGACATAATTTCAGATGACAGGTTTTCATCACCAATTAGTTTGCCAAGCTTGGCAATATTGGCAATAGATTGCCCCTGACTTATTCTATACTAATTTAAATTTAAACTAATATTATAAGAGGGAAAACTTGTTTGCTTGTATGTTTGTTTGTAAGTTTGTATGGGGTAATCTCTGGAACTACCAGTCGGATTTGAAAAAATCCTTTTGCATTTGATAGCCCAATTATTGAGGGATGGTAGGTTAGGTGGCTATTTAACATCACGGTTCAACCTTTAGGAGCCGAGCAAAATGAGAAAAAGTCAGAAGGAACGCTAAGCGACAACGAAGTAATAGTGCAGACGGGCGATAGGATACGACCCGGTGGGACGGGGGCCGAAAAGTCTCGTGCAGAAGCTTAAAAAAAAAACTGTTTAATAATACGGTAAAATAGACACGCTCTACTAAAATTGGTCAGAAATTGAATGGAACATAACTGAATCTTCAGCGTTGAAGGGATGTCAAAATTTCGCGCCCTCACGCCCCTAGCCGCCGCAGGCCCTGGGCGTCGGGAATCGCAGGCCGATCGTAGGCGCGGGCTTGCGGACGGTGAGCAATGGGTAGCTCACCGTCCGATAAGGACCAGGCCCGGGTCGACGGCGCGTTGTGTTCCACGCGCGCCTCAAAGAGATGTCAGCAAGTGAAGGGGTCCGACAGAACCGATGCCTGCCGGGGTTGCGGGAAAGTCCGAAAGGGATACCGTGGCCCCTGGCAACGTACAGGCAATGGAAGGAACACGGGTGGGTTTTAGTCAGTAAGAGTCTGACACGCCCGCCCGCTCCACCCAGAGCGGGAGAAGTTATTAGATAATTTCCCACCCAAAAAAAAATATTCAGATACATCATTATTTACAAATTTATAAAGATACTTTCTGCCCGCAACTTTGCCCGCGTTAATGTCGGAAAATATCCCACGGGAACGTACTACTGGAATTAAAAGTACCCTTGTGTGAATCCAGGACAAACAGACAAACGGATAAAAATTCTAAAACTATATTTGTGGCATCAGACTCGTTCCCACCTCGTAGCAATTACAGTTTTGATTTCGTTACTATTTTATTATATGTAAGATATACATAAAAATGTCGTGATGGCCCAGTGGTTAAAAGGCCTCGCCTCTCATGCTCGAGGTTCAATCCGGGCAAGTACCAATGTGACTTTTTCAAGTCATATGTACTTTCTGAGTTTATCTTGGACATTACTGACGTCGGTGATGGAAAACATCGTGAGGAAACCTGGACTTATAGTTAATATAAGTCTGAAATCACCAACCAGTCTTGAGCAAGCGTGGTGATCAATGCTCGTGCCTTCTCTGTATGAGAAGAGGCCTTTGCTCTGCAGTGAGACAGTAACAGACTGTTATTATTTTTATTTATTTTATTTTAAGATATACATTGATATTAATTTTGATAATAATTACGTCTGGTAGAGAACGCCCATTGCCAAACTTAAGTGGCAATGGGCAGGGCACATTTGTCACAGGATCATTTGTCTCTGCATCACCCAAAGGTTGACTGGTAGAAAATGCCTATGGCATTAAGCCTCTGTACATTTCTTTGCTTGAAGTATTAAAATAAATAAATAAATCAGATGGCCGATGGGGTAGAATGGTTCTGGAGTGGCGACCACGTACCGGAAGACGTAGCATTGGAAGGCCTCCCACAAGATGGACCGATGACCTTGCAAAGGCCGCAGAAATCCGCTGGATGTGGGAGGCACAGAATCGGTCCAAGTGGCGTTTCTTGGGGGAGGCTTATGTCCAGCAGTGGACGTCTTTCGGCTGAAATGCCGATGATGATCAGAACGCGTCTAAGATTGACTTTTATTGGGTGTCTTTAAAGAATGGATTAAGATGACATTACCTACTGTAGTACTAACAGTAAGAATTGATTGCGTTTTATGCAAATAAAAACATGCTAATATAAGTTAATAAGCTATTATGAACACGTAATTAGATTGAAAATAAATCAAAAGGGATATAGAGATATCATTAAAATCTGTGGAAACATTCTGTAGGTTTACTTTATAAGTTTTTGAACGAAGTTCTTCAACGTGGCTTGTAAATTGGTAGAAATTATCACGCTAAAAAGTGTTAATACTTTGCGTCTGTCTTCTAATTCAAAGAGAAATAAAGAGAGAGAGAGAGAGAACGTCGGCAGAAAAAAACAAAAGAAAATAGTAAAGTGATTACAGTGTCGTGGGATAAAATTTTACACATCATCGGCACGAGTCCACTGCAGCCGGAGAGAGAGAGAAAGTGTTAATTTGGTCAAAATGAAAATCCAAGATGGCGTTTCTGATAATTTCCATTTTTTTTTTTTTGTCGGTGATGTCGTTTTAATAGTTTTCAAGGGTGCTAAAACCGATAGTGAGGTCAAAATGTAAAACCCAAGATGGCGTTGGAATTAAAATTTTCCTTTTTTTTTTGGTCAGTATCAGGTTGTATGTTGATCTAAATAATTATGATTCGTGATCGTATCAAATGTTTATTATTTTTTTAATTATAATCATAAAAATCATCAATACAACTCTCTAAGTTCACAGAACTTAAGGAGTTGTATTGCTGATTCTAATGATTATAATTCTGTAAAACCATATTTGTTACGGTCGCGAATCATATTTTAATCAACATGACACGACCTGTAAATTGCAAAAAACGAAAGAAAATCTGAATCTGAATTTCACGGGTTACCTTAGCGCATACCCTTTAAGGCCTCTGCCTCGAATTTTGCGGGCAGCGGGGCGGCAGCGGCGGAGGCGCGGGAGCGGAGCGGGCAACGCATACCTGTTCTCCAAACCAGCGGGCAAATCGCGCGGCACTATAGCGGTGTAGTGTTGTGTTCGTGGTTGTGTTGTCGAGATATTTGTTTTTATTCGCGAACGAAATGTCTGAAAAACGGCGACAACATCTTTTTGATTCAAATTTATTCCTAACGCTCGATTTATTAAATGTACAACACTATACTACAATGCAAACGTGCAATGCGGGCGGTCACCGCTTGACTGAAGTGCACCGCTCGTTGCCCGCCCCCGCGCCGCTGCCACGCCGCTGTTTTCGAGAACCGGTCCATTTGATTTTACGCATAAGATCCTGCCGCTCCCGCGCCGCCGCCGCTGCCGCCCCGCTGCCCGCAAAATTCGAGGCAGAGGCCTTACAGTTTCGGTTAAATCAACAATTTTAATAAATAAGTGTCTACAGTCCTACGTCATCGTCTAGTCAAAAATTCAAAAGTCATTTATTCAAACTTGGCTTAGAATCAGCACTTTTCGAACGTCAAAATTACATAAGACAGTCTCCCAAAACGCCCGCCCTTCACCACTTCCTAGTACTTTAGCTGGGAAGAAGAAATGGCGCAACAAACTCCCCAGCAGCTCAGCTGTCTGTTCAGTTAGAAAAAAAAATTCTATATAATAGTATGCAAAATGATTAACATTACGCAACAAAAACATAATTTAAATTATAAAGTTAATAGCTATATGACAGCTAGCACACGCCAATATACCAACCAAAAACATCGTGAACTATACTCAGGCAGAAATAAAAATAACGAAACGAGTCGTTACAGGTAGTCACAAACTAGTCTTACCAAGGGGTATTGTGTTACCCAGTAACTGGGTTGTGGAGGTCTGATAGGCAGTCGCTCCATGTAAAATACTGGTTTTCAGCTGCATCCAGTTAGACTTGAAGCCAACAACAACATAGTTGGGCAAAGGTTAGGCAGATGATGAAGTATCTACCGTTCTTACTTAGTTATTCTGTATTTCTGATTTTGCATCAATGCAATACAAAATCTCAGTGATCCTTTTTTTATCTCTGGCAACTGAGCCGATGTCGTCTATTCTGACAGTGTCACACTGATCTTTATTCTTATTACTATAAGGTTGCTTTTGGGTTACTGCCACTGACAAGTTTGTCTAAATCTTAGTGATTTTTAGTCTCGTTACAATAAGGCTTGGGTTGCTGGTGTCAGAGATAAAATCACAATGAAAGGACTGTATAACATTAGCCGGGTTACTGACAGTTCCACCATGATGATGACGTTAATGATCTGTATCATTTACATTAGACATGACGTCATCATTTTCCGATCTCTAAATTTACCTGATGTCTGATGTCTTCTTCCATGCATCTTTTTCAGCTATTCTCTTTCCAATGTATGTATCATCTTTTCCATAATCTTTTGACATTTTTTTGGTCTATACCTACTGTTTTTGTAGGAATATACAGTTTGGTCGCTGTCTCATAAGAAAAACATTGCGGTTCTAAACATTTTAACGCTGTTTGGATAAAAATAGTACCTTGACTTTGGGTAAAATCAAATGAATGTCAATAATTTTTTTTTTTCAAAATGGCTGCGCATCACCAAGCTGAAGAGCAGCTCTTTACTTTGTGAATGTAAATTATTTCATCACCATTGCTCAAAACGGTGAAGGAAAACATCGTAAGGAAACTAGCATGTCCTAGAACCAAAAATTCAAGGTATGTGATTTCTACCAACCCGCACTGGGCCCGCTTGGTGGATTACGGCCCACTCCCTCTCGAAGATAGAAGGCCTGTGTCCTGCCAGTGGGAACATTATAGGCTAATTATACTTATGCAGCAAGCACTTTTTGAACATCAAAATTTTGAACATCAAAATTAGATTAGACAGTACCTCAAAACGCCCGACCTTCACCACTTCCTAGTGTTTAGGAACAAGAACGGGCGCAACAAATTCCCCAACTATAGTTAGACTAAAGATAGAAAAAGGTAACGGATATTTTTCAGTCAATAAAAATCAGAAGCCATAAAACCAGCAATGTTGAGGCCAAAGACGATAACAAGTACAGTTAGAATAAAAAATGCAGTAAGTAGGGTTACGTAAACCCATAAAAAAATACTCAATTGATAACCGATTTAATTCGGTTTTCAGAATTCTGCAGAGCAAAGACGAGATCGATTTTTTAAAATTTTTACTCCTACTTCGGAAACTTGATCGAGAAAGACTAAGCAATGTAGAACAAGTGATTTTATTTGTTTTGATTTTTTTAAATAAAACTTTTTACGTTTTCAGATTTCGTTGCATAGGTGTTGAATGTGTTATTTACGAAAATATCAAAAAGGCCAGTTATATATATCTTCGACAGACTGGATGCGGACTGGAGAGACTGGTTGCGGAGAGGCTGCCAATAAAATTCTAATACCTTAATAATATTTTTTCTTTCAATTTTTTTCACAGATTCCTTTGACGAGTGGCTTATTTGCTGCCACAAAAACATAGTTGTATTAGACGTACCTACTTTTTTTTGGTTCATCACGAAAAATTTCAAAGAGTAAAAATACACACTAGGATATTTGATTTATTTGATACACAATAGTATATGCACCAATAGAAATAGCTCCAGTCTTCTAGTTAATATAACTCTTTTCTTCAATCCTCAAAGCTATCGGTAGGAAAAACGTCTTCATCATTCAAAATATTATTGGTGAGGTACGCGCTTTGGAAAACATATACATATAACATATACATATGACTTATGTAGGTATGTTTTCGGGCTAAATCCAGTGTTAGAATGAGTTTTCATTCAATTTCTACACCGTACTCATATTGAAAGCACCTTTATTTCATTGTAACAAGACCTGTTTTCGTAGTTCAAAATGCGTTACATGCTGCCTACACGGACGTGAGTTGGCCGTATGAATAATGGAAGCAAAACGAGATGAAATTCAAAATCTTTGTGAAAAAAGTAATAATTAAGACCGCATAAGTTTAACGATAAGTACTAAAATTATTGAACTACTTTTCAAAATAAACAAAATAATGTCCGATGAATCTGTTTATATGATTCGTAACGCTATTGGATACTAGGTGGCGCTAGCACCCTTGTTAAATAGATTCAGCTCAATCCAGTTCGGTGTCGTCAAAAAGATAATTAAAAACAGACTTGTTTTAAAATAGTTTATTCTAGAATATTAGCGAAAACACAAGCTACCTCTCTCAGTAGAAAAGTTGTACTGTTTACAAAAAGTAGAATATTAAACTTCCAATAAATTGCTATAGATGGCGACACTACAAAAGAGTATACTTTACTCCGGTTTCTAAAAGATGTCAGCACGTGCAAGTTAAACAATAAAATATTGTTCAGAAACAATTAATTTTTAATTTAAAAAATCGTCATAAAGTAGTTTCCTGTGGCCAATATTATATTGATATCCAACTTACGGAACTAGAAAAAATATTATTTTTCTAATAGCAGCTACATTATAACAATTAATCGAAACACTGAAAGGAAACTAGAAATAAAAAAGCAAAACGAGTACATTTGAATTATTAATTTCATGGCGAATTAACTTCTACAATCGGACAATCATTGGATTTTACAATGAAATTTCGAATTTTAATAAAAACGTTCCTTGGCTTAGGTTGCACAGCGGGATGACGGTCGCTACTTACATTCTATCATAATGTTCTATATTTTTTTAATTGCGATCGTCCTATTACATTGTTTGACACCAGCTCATCTTGACAGTACGTGTGTACAAAGTTTTGTCTATTTTTTGATAATTTAAGTTATGATCATAAGTTAGAAGATGACGCCAATCATTGCGTTGATTTTTGGCATGGAAATCCTCGGACTGGGTGGGGTCTTTATCTTTAGTTGTCTTTCAACGGATCTTGTTTTACTGCTCCTATCAAGAAGAACGGTTTGAATCAATCTTTTCTAAACTTTAAAGAAAGTGATGACGATTTTCTTGTTGACCAACTAATACAACGCGAATTCGAGTATAATTTGCTTTGTGGTAGATCATTTTGAATTTGAAACTTCTTTCGGCTTTATTAATTATAATTTATTTTGTTTGTTTAAGCTCGCCCCCTATTACATAGGACTCAAACATAACTGGCAAAATGTGGGTGTAGGTACTATAGGTACACCTCTGCCTATCCCTTCGGGGTATATAGGCGTGATGTCATGTATAATTTATTTTGTCATTTTATATATTCTGTCATTTGATGTATTTTATTTCCAGCTCCAATTTTAGTCAAACTCAACGACAGTAAGGCAAACAAAATATTTTTTGGCATTCTATCTTCTGACGTTACAATCCATGTTTTTGTTATCTTCGCATAACGTGACGTCATGGCATTCGATTTTTAAGTTTAACTGCGAATTTAAATTACGAATCCTGACGTTATCATGAGATTCGAAATTCAAAACATGAAATTCTAATCTTGCATGCCTACTAATATTCTTTTCATCAAAACATATTAATCCATGATTATATTAAAACCTTTCCAGAGTATGACGTATTATTAATACCAGTACAGAAAATACCGATCAAATCGAAAAATGTCATCTACGCACCGATGCAGAGACAACGGTATTCGAAGAGGGTTAAGAAGGATGATATAGATAGACTTGATATCGAGGTCTATGAAGAGCCAACAGAGATGCCAGATGTGGATAGCATTGACTATGGAAAAGACAGGGATAGTGAAAGAACTGGGGAGTCTCACGCTGATGACTTTGAGTCAAACTACGGAGACGATAAAATCGTGGGTGGTATTGAAGTAGATATTAATCTATATCCGTACCACGTTTCTTATGGCATCAATTGCGGTGGAGCGATTATTGATAAAAGATGGGTTTTAACTGCTGGACATTGTGGGTGAGAATGCTATTTGTTTTTAGTAGTTTTATGCTCGTTGATACAGATATTGAAATACTTGTACGGAGTAATTTTTGTGATAAAGACGAAACAATAACAAACAGGTTTCTAAAGTAATCTAAAAATCATTTCAAAGCAAGAAGCCGTACGTAAAAGTGGGTTCAAAATACATAAACCTGGGGAAGAAGGTATTGGTGAAGAAAGGACATGTCCATCCAATGTGGTCAGCCAAGAAGAAGGATCATCCGTTTGACTTCGACTTCCAACTACTTGAGCTGACTGAACCCTTGAAATTCGATGAGAACATACAAGCAATAAAGATAGCTCATATTGAAGACATGGTTATTGGTAAAGTAATTACAGTTACTGGTTGGGGGAACACTGAGGAAAATGTAAGTAAAAATTGTGAAGCAAATAACGATACCTTGAATTTAAATATATGAATAATAGGAGATTTAGCATCTGCAACTAGATTTCTATTGAGCTCGCATTAGAATTTATTATACTTGTAATTTTATACGATGATTAAATTTTCTAGAGATTACCTGTTTTGTACAAAGAAAGGTATTTAGAAAGGTGCCAGATGCCAGTGTCAGTCATAAAAGAGAATTACAACAACGTTAAAACAATGACCCACAACTTATTGATTGATATCTACCATTTAGACAATAGTTTTATGTGATTGTGTTATAAGTATAAAAGTTTATGACATAATCTTGATTGCTTATCCACCAGCTTTGTGCAAAATAACAAGTTTTACTCCATTTACTTTTACAACCTCTACAATACTATATTGTAATAATTGTACAAATCTTTATTTATCATTCATTTCAAATGGATATATAAAGTATAATATTCCATTAAATGCATATTTATTCGTTTTAGATATAGCCATGTGTAGTTGAAACCAAGCGGTAAATTAAAATCTCATTGGTTCCGCCCATCTACACGTTTCTATTAGCCAGTCGAATGTAACAAATTGGAAACAATAATTTATAACTAGATGGTCGCAGTCGCGGTGTGGACTTCGTATGCCTTGACCGTACGCCGCTTAGGCGTTGCTGTTGCTTACGCAATACTTGAGTTTAGTAAAGGTTAATTAATATATAGAATGTAATATTCCCACCGATGAGCACAAAAAAACGAAGTAAAAATATATTTGGATAATTTTTTTGTCAAAGCACATGAAGTCAGCACGGCAGCAAAAACGTGTGTTTCTCAGGGATCCGTTCTTGGTCCAACAGAATGTCTCTGAGAAAAACACATTTTTTTTTACAAACTTTTGTAATACAAACGCTAAAGTTAGCAAATATGAATATATCTTAATCATAGATTCATCGTCATCAATCAGCCAAAAGATGTCCACTGCTGGACATTGGTTTTCCTAAACATCGCCATGATTCGTGCCTTACTTATGATAATTTATTATTTTTCTTTCTAGGGTCCGTATTCAAACGTGCTCCGCGCCGTGAGGGTTCCAATCATATCGAAAGAACACTGTCAGAATGTGCCATTCCCATACTTTAGGGGAAGCTTGACAGCCAGAATGTTTTGCGCTGGATTTTCAGAAGGGAAAAAAGACGCTTGCCAGGTAATTTTCTTATAATAATACATTTTCTTAAAATATTAATTAAACTAGGCGAAGCTGTAAGTGTTTTAGAGTAAATAAGAAACGGTGATGATCTGAAATCATCATTAACCGCAGTCCTCTGATAGATAAAGGATTCTCCAATAGAATGCCACTTAACTCTATCCTCGGCTACTCTCATACAGCTGCCATCAGCCCGACCTTGAATGGACTAACACAGTGATGGCGAAACCCTTTACTTTACATCCACGTGCCATTTTTAGGGTTCCGTAGTCAATAAGGAACCCTTATAGTTTTTCCATATCCGTCTGTCTGTCCGTCTGTCTGTCTGTATGTCCGCGGCTTAGCTCAGAGTACTAGAAAGCTGTAATTTGGCATGGGTATACATATTAATTACGCCGACAAAATGGTTAAATAAAGTATTAAAAAAATTGGGGTACTTCCCCTGCACGTAAAGTGGGGATGTTTTCATTTTTTTGTCATCTATCCCATGGTGTGGAGTGTCGTTGGAAAGGTCGCTCAAAATATTGTGAGTGTGTGAAAACCATTTTTGGATTCAGGGTTCCGTTTGCGAAATATTAAGTTTTAAAGTGCTAATTTTTGTTAGAGTCAAGTTTCCCCCCCACTGCCAGCTAAATGGTTGATTTCAGGAATGTGAAAGTAGTAGTCAAAGTCAAAACGTTTATTGCGAACTAAGTGCATAATGTTGGTGTTAGTATATATAACGAAATTATCACAGGAAAGTAGGAAAACTATCACAGCTAAGTAGGCTTTACAAGTTAACGAGTAATAATTGACATGTTCTCCCATACCTTTCGTATGGGAGAACATGTTTTTCAACTACAATTTAAAGTTTGTTCTTTGAATAAATTCATTCGAACTACGGAACCCTTCATTGTGTGTGGTCCGACACGCACTTGGCCGGTTTTTCAAATAAATACTTCATGTGGCCATGAAGTGCTCACAAACAATCTTGACATACTGACCTAATGGAAATAAAATAAAATATTCGCAAAGAGAAATGGAGACTTTCACTACTCAATATCTTTATTGCTTTACCATAATGTGTACTTAGGTGGTAACTATATAATTTCGATCATTATGGATCCTGTGGGGCACAGCAAAAGGGTAGGAGAGAGGAAGTACGAGATAATTAATTACTATCACTATTGTTCAGTTATCTTAACATTTACCGTATTATATCTATTTCAATGAAAGAACAAATTAGTGCGACTTCTGTTGATACCAAATAATTTATATCAGGTTCAAATTAACGAACGCCGAAATCGAAGTGCCTGTCGTAGACGGGCGCGTTTGGATATCTTTGTTTTTTACTTTGACTCAGGTACCTAAATTCCTCAATTGATGTCGTGCCCAAATTATTTTGGTGCTATTGGCTGGCCATCCCTGGTCACTAACATATTATGTTAAAGTCAAAGTAAAAGTCATGTCATTTATCTCAAGTAGTCGTCGATCGTTAAAATTTACAGGAAAATAGAATTGATCCTAGTTGCCTCTTCCAAAAGGTGTTTTTTTTATGGTGAAGAACGGACAAGTAATATCCATAGTTACTCTTATTCCATAAAAAAAGAATGGAATATTTTTGACATTATTTAATTTTAGATTTTATTGACAATTCGTCAAAATATCTACAGCAAAAGAAAATAAATGTCGATATTCTATTACAGGGTGATTCTGGAGGACCAGCAGTAGCGTACGACCGGCTGCTTGGAATGGTTTCCTTCGGATACGGCTGTGCTACCCCAGGGTCATATGGCGTTTACAGCAAAGTGGCCAAAGTCAGGACTTGGGTTGAACAGACCACTGGTATTAAATTTGACTAAAGGATTTTGTAATAAAAAATTTCGGAACGTTGTGAATTTTATTTCTGTTGAATTATTTTCTTCTTCTATCTTTATAACTATTTCTAGAAAATAAAAAACTTGCCTTTGTTATTAAATTGTATATAGATTCAGTTACACATCTTCATCATCATGTTTGGAAATATTCTGCTGTTCTTTACTATATTTTTTGTCTGCATCATTCGCAAAGGAACTGCATCATTATTCTATTGTATTATTAATCAAGTCATGTGAGCGTTGTTTAAGTATACTACTAAAATCCTGAAACATTAGTCTGTGTTATGCTAAAAATAAAATATAGTTTTTAAGTAAACCTTTATTATTGAGAAATAACACTCCAATCCCTGCTCCCATAATGTGTTTATAAAGAAAAAAGAACCATCATAGTTCATGTTAGTTAGTTCAACATCGTTCCACTCTCCTTAATGACAAATTCTTCTTCTTTATGTGTCTATCCAACCAGCGAAGGTTGGCAGTCGGCTTCGCATTTTGCGCCTTCAGTAGACAAAAGTTTAACAACTCTCACGATTTAAGTCAACTCTCTAAGGTTTCTCCACTTTCTCCTTTGTGTAAATCCGGGGCAACTATGTAAAATGCTGAATTCAACTCGTTCGTAGCATTTATTTAAAATTCCATATTCTTTCTACGTTTGCTAAAATCATAGCAGCAATAACACAAATAAATGTGCTTGTGTTGAAGTGAACTACTTCATTTTATAATTTCGAGCTGTGTTTAGAATTGATTGTGACCAGAAACTCGAGTTGATGATTACGGTTCCCTTCTTTTTTGACACATTAGTCTGTAGGCCTTTGGCACATTGCAGAAACATTATGCGATGCCATTGGATTGTTACCACATAAATCATATCGAGTAGAGTAATAACAGGAAACAGTAGGGCTATACTCATGAAGGTGTGCTAAAGTTTAAGTTTGTAAAATACTTCTCTAAGGCTCGTTTTATAGAACCTCACTCAACATTCAAACATTACTTAAAACTAGTTTAAAGACAAAATTTCATTACAAGTCCACGTCTGGGCGCTTCTTGCGGGGTTCCACATCGCTGTAAGTGCGGAGAAGCAGTCGACCGCCTCGGACACCAAATTTCGAATTTTGTAATATAATTTTGGCTTTAAACCATTTGATGGGCCGAAACAATTTTAAGTAATGAGTGAGATTCTGTAATACGGGCCTAGCGGCTCTACGACTGCGATTTTGTTTTGGTCTCCATCTCGAAACTGAATACGTAAGCTTGGTGTACCCAAGGGAACTTTATTGAGGCCGGTGATGAAAATACATTTGTACATATTGTAATAGTTATCGTTAGTACTACTTTTGTCATTTACAATTTTCATATGAATGCCGTCCACCTAATACCGTTACGAACTAGTATTTCCTATGGACAAAATAAATTAAGACTATGAATGTTAGGCTGAGGAATGATGTGATAAGGCAACGGTGTGGTTTAAAAGAAGATGTGTTGTAGTGACAAAAATTTAAATGAGTATATATGCTTAGCTGGTTTGGTCATATTGAGAGGATGAATGAAAGGCGGCTAACAAGGCAGATGTGAGTGGAAACGTCACGAGGGGTCACCCTAGGAGGACATATAGTGACCTTATTGGTAAGGCAAAAGGAGTATATAAGGATCGTAGCAGGTGGCGTTCTGTAGTTGCTGCCTTCTCCCATAGGAAGATGGCGTGACTTTATGTATGTGTATGTAAAATTAATTAACATCGTTTTGTTTTTTTCAATCGTTTGAAGAAGACAGAGAAAATAATGTTTTAAATCTGTTTCGAGCTAAACGCATTTAGTGGTGCAAGCGGACTTAAATTTCTTTAATGAATTTAGCCAATGAAGGGCTATAATGAATTTAGACAATATTTAACACAACTAACAATGCGTACTGAATTAAATGACTACTGTAAATAGTTAGTTGTGTTAAATGTTGTAAAAGAAATAAATATTGAAAAAGTAAAATAAAACAAAATAAATACATTCCTGAACTAATATTAAAATAAATCACATAATTTAGACAATATTAATGAAAATAATTATGATCAGTGCATATATGTATATAAATGCCTGCCATGATCGTTTCGTAATTGTTTTCCTCATTCATCATACAAGGCCAAAACCCGCGCTTTCAAAAGGTTTCTAACTGATATTATAAAGAAGAAAGGCAGTTTTGGTGTCGCTTAATTTCAGAAGCGTTCATGAATGAATTTATGTACACTATATGAAACAATTACAGGGCTTTTATTTTTATGCATCAGCTTTTTTTTATTAAGCTGCACAAAGAAAAAAAAAAAACAAATATTTGATTAAGTCTGACTATCATAACGCAATTATTTGCAGTATCTAAACGCAGAACCTGGGACGGTAGCTATAGAGTTACCATACTTACCGGAATATGGTATTTCTATTTCTATAATTATGCAGGATTTTGGTGGTATTGGTTTCATCGTTTAACTTTAAACAAACTATTAAGACTTTTACTCCTCTATTTTTTGAGGATTACAGGATAAGATGTTAATTATTATTGATAACTCAGTTTTGTTCCATCAAATCTAAGACATTTTGGAGAAGCAGACTCCTGTCCCTTGAAATATAAGAGTATTATTCTAAGATTTGGAACCAGAGCCTATTTGTATTTGCAACATGTTTTATATTCAAAAATATTGTATTAGCTCATTTTTGATGAAAGTTACATGAATCCACTATGTTTACGTTTTTTGGAGAATTTAGCTTTCATGGCAACATTAATGTCAACATTAACGATTTCAGCTTCAAATCAGAAATGTCTTATTTTTCATTTTAATGTCACTACTCTGTTTTTCTTGACGTGTCGTTGTAAATAGTTGTGTGGATTAGTTTGTTTACCTACTAGTTTTATTTGTTTTGTGAAGTATAGAATACGAGGATTGTACTTAATCCACGTTTGCAGAGATGATCGAGGCAAATGCAATGCCATAGATTACAATTGATGCTAGTATGTGTGATGAGCATCATATGGTGATGCCGACGACAAGCACGACGGCCGCGCCGGCTACTCAGTTATTCGAAGAAGTTCTTCTAAGATTAGAATGTAATAATATAATAAAAACGCTTTATTCAATTACCAAATAAATGTTTTGTTTTTGCTTAATGCATAAAGCCGACCAAGATAGTAAGACAACATGATGGGACGCGCGGCCTCCCCAGCCTGAAAACCTTCACAGGTCTAAAATTCTACATTCGCCTTTTAACCTTGCATAAATATAATAAGATATTAGGTAGGTATACGCAAAAATATTTTTAAATACCTAGTATAGTAGTATAGTATAGTATAGTCATATAAATGACATCACGACTGACAGTTGTCCCATTAAGCCCACAGACAAGTATTGTCAGTGATAAAGCCACGTATTCACTGGACAAATGTGTCCACGGCACCAGTCCCTTGAAACGTCGGGCGATGACGATCAACCAACGTCTCTAAATATCCAAGCCTCACGACTTTTTCATCATTTTCGATGTTGCCAGACATATCAAGGGATACGTGTTGAGGGAAGCTTTATGCGTCGGAGCCTGTTTGGCCGTGTATGGTGTATGATGCACGACACAAAGCGCGTTGGTTTGCAGTTGCAGGGCAACAAACCATCGTGCATAGTATTTTTTGGACGTATCCCAACGCTCTTCTAGATGTCCAATGTCTAGAGGGCTTAATATACAAAGTCAGCTACTAGTGCCACTTTTCCCTTCAGTAGCCATTATTGGAACTATTCATTTCCGCCATCTTTATATGTCATATACTGATTACTTGTTGGTTTACTGCATAATAACTATTTAGTTTACTGTCATGGGGTCTGTTTATTCGGGGCTACTTGCTTTATAAACAACGTTTTTCTGGCGAAACACAATATTTAAAAAATATACTGTGATTACCTTTTATATTAATTTGACCGAGATCTATCTTTTGAGAGTATTTTTGCGAATGTACGCGACGTTTAAGTGCGACACCCAGATACCTGTAGTGCTGCCATTCTTCTTTCCATACGGTACTTACATGCGCTCCTTTAATTGCCAAAACTTAATGACATCACACATCATTTCTTTTATACCATTTTCATCATTTCTCGCTTGAGTATCAATTAATGATTTTTAATTGGAATTTTGATTAAACGCATTAGTTTCTGTGTTGTAATGCTTTTCTTATTTATTGTGTTTTTAACTAACTTTGTCTTCGTGCGTAGGTAAGTGACACGTGTTTTGATAAAAATTACGTCATGATTCGATTTTTTACAGTTCTGGGATTACGCTATCTGTTTGAGGTGGGTTGGGGTTAACAGGTAGATGGCTCTGGTTCCGTAGAATAAATATTTTTGTATGTGTTTTTGTCGTCAAGTTAAAAACCATCGTAAATTATATAGAACTTGGCAAAGGGTAGAATAATGGTGATAATGGAAGAGTCTGCAGAAATTTATTTAGCATTGGTATAACTTGAATCTCTTTGCATTGGTATGAATTCACAGATTCTAGGCTCAGTCCGCGAGATGAATAGGGCGAACAGTTAACTTTCTAAATTTGAGATTCCATTTTGTCGATTCCAGTAGTTATTGTATGTTTGCTATTAATATTTTATCAACCAGATCTTACCGCATTTAGGTAGGCAATAATCACCACATTATTCACCAATAAGACAGACCATGTATTATGTTTATATATTTTTTTATCTTTTAATTCAGTATCATCGGGGGATATGAAATCAGAATCATCAATGCTCCATACCAAGTCAACTATGGTGATGTTTGCGGTGGAGCTCTCATACATAAGAAATGGGCACTTACTACTGCTCATTGTGGGTGAGTTCTACATATTTATACATCAACCTTTGCCAACCACTGAACCGTATCATCACATCAGTTCAAGATAAACTTCTATTGCTGAATATGTTACCATATCTAGAAAAAGCGGGAGTTGCAATATTTGGTTGTAAAAGTCTTGTCTACATTTTACCAGGGGTGACATTATCTATTCTGATAATTATAGTTATCTTACCGTACCATAATAATCAGCCTATGTGCTGATCCACGCGTCATGTTCGTGACCGGGCGCCGCCAGTTGAGACTAATCATGTTTTTTACATTGTTCTCACATATAGAAGCAGCAAGAATTATGTACCCAGGATTTTGTCATTTCTATATTTAAAAGAGTGTCCCTGGAGTTTCTTGCCCGTTATTCTCCATAGAGATCTACGTTTTGGAATGGCTACTACTTCAACTTTCTGACCAACTGACCGACTCTTTGACAATTCAAAAGTGCCTGTAAATGGTTTAATTGAAATAAATGCTTTGAGTTTGAGTTGGAGTTTCTATAATGTCCCCACTGCCGGGACACAGGCCTCCACTCTGTGAGAGGGAGTGGGCCGTAATCCACCACGCGGGCCCAGTGCGGGTTGGTAGATGTCACATGTCTTCGAATTTTAGATTCCGGTTTCCTCACGATGTGTTCCTCCACCGTTTTGAGAGCAGTGGTGATGTAATAATTTACACAAAGCAAAACGCCTGTCTGTTACCACTGGGCCATCACTACTCTCCAATGACAGTCAATCACAGTTACCTTAATCGTAGCGATACAATTGATCTGCCTAGCCTTTTCCCGACTAAGTTGGGGTCGGCTTCTAGTGTAACCGGATGCAGCTGAAGCAGTATTTTAAATGTAGCGACTGACCACCACAACCCAGTCACTGGGTAATATGATACCTCTTGGTAAGACTGGTTGTCAGACTCTCGGGCTTCTGACGCCCATAACGACTGTCAAAGAATCAATAATGCAGACAGCCGGGACCTTTTTTTTTTTTTTTTTTTTTGGGTGGGAAATTATCAAATAACTTCTCCCGCTCTGGGTGGAGCGGGAGGGCGTGTCAGACTCTTACTGACTAAAACCCACCCGTGTTCCTTCCGTTGCCTTTACGTTGCCAGGGGCCACGGTATCCCTTTCGGACTTTCCCGCAATTCGGACTTTCCCGCAATTCGGACTTTCCCGCAATTCGGACGTTCCCGCAATTCAGACTTTCCCGCAATACGGACTTTCCCGCAAAGACAGCCGGGACCTTATGTCTCGGTATGGTAAGACCCGTCCACGGACTGACCGCAGCAAGTGTAGCTTAACCTGATCAATCAACCCGTGTGGCTGTTATTACTTAGCCACGAGCCCCTCCTAATAATAAGTGTCCTTAGTGTTCTATGCTTAATCGTAGAAGAGGACAACAAGAAAGTAGGATTAGTAATAACAATATTTAATGTTATTCCTATGCTAACGCAGACTAACTAACGCCAAGAGGTGTAGAACCTAAATAATATGATGGGATGAGGTTGTAGTCTAGCTAACTACCCCGTTGGCCTCGTGGTTGCAAGTGCGACTGCTGAGCGTGGGGTCCTGGGTTCGATTCCCAGGTCGGGCAAACAAGGAATTTCTCAGTAAGAGCCTAGAGTTTGAAAGTTTGCGGTGTGATACCCCTGTGATTCGGAGAGCACGTTAAGCCGTTGGTTCTGCGCCTGTTCTCTCTCCGGTCGTGTCGGATTGCCGTTCCAACGGACTATGAGAGTGAGGGAAGAGTTAGTGCACCTGTGCCTGCGCACACACTTGTGCACTATAATATCTCCTGCGTAGATGGCTAGTCTCCGCTGAAATTGGCTGCCATGGCCGGAATTTGCTCTGGAGGACCATTATTATCATTATTAAAAGCCATCACAATTGACTAAGAACAAAAAATTAAAGAAATCGCTCACCAATATATTTATATTTGATACTTAGGTACATATTTTTTCAGGACAAACCATACCTATATACGTATAGGCAGTTCCTACCGTCTCAAGGGTCCTGAGGTCACCATCGTAGACCACATCGTCCATCCGAAGTACAAACTGAAGCATAGCTTTGACTATGACGTTCAACTCCTGGCTTTGAACCGTCCCCTCCAACTCAGTAAACTGGTCCATACGATCCAGCTAAGTGAAGTTGTTGGACAGCACGTCTATGTAGCTGGATGGGGATATCAGAAAGAACAGGTAATTCGGAAGTTATTTGTTTATCTAGATTTTAATATACCATCACGCTTGTATTTCTTGAAAGAGCTGGATAGAGGAGTTAATATTAGGTCAGGTAATTTTCAGGTCGAAATTTCCAGAACGGAAGCGAGCAAACCAATAACAGGTGGTGCGTTGGTTTGTAGTGTTAGCTCCGTAAACGTCGTTGATGTTGCGTGCCGCTTGTGCCGCGTTGCTGCCACGACGGTACTCATATTCCATAATTACTCGAATTTTTAACGTATCCATGATGACGAAAAAGATTGAAATGCGATGAAAATGTAACACTAATCAATAAACAAATGACTACTTTTGGAAAAAAAAAACCATGTTTTTAAAATAAAATTAATTTGAAATTAGAATTCTTAGCCACACAAAAATTATTTTGATTTGAAATGGCCAGTCCTGCAGAACGGCAAGTTCATACCTATTATGTTAAAGGTGAGCAAAACTGCCTGTTGTTACCTACTGAGAATTTTCCAATAGCACTTTTACGACCTGAGGATCTTAGCCAGGACACAGAGCAGTCACACTTGTGACTTTAATTGAATTGATACATTACAATCTTGCGACGATTACATCATAAGATTGACTACAAGTCTCGATTCCCAAACGAAACATTATTTCCAGAATAATCAGATACAGTGCTTCCATAACCAAACCGTTCATTTCACCTGCTGAAGATCTCCCACCAGAACGCGTAAATATACAAAAGCGGATGCAACACAAACACCCATAGTCTGTGCTGTATTTTCTTTCGGATCGCTTGAAGCAGTAATATTTGTTTGACTTTGACTTTCGCTGACAGCCATAGTATTATTTCCGTTTGATTATAAACTGTCGAAAAATTGTGAACTGGGTTAGGTTAGAACTGTGACCAACCGCGCGCGAGCCCAGAGGAGCGCAACACCCAATACTATTAGGGAGGCTATATAGTATTAGCGTAAGGTGCGTTACAAGCAAGTTTGACACCTGCAGTGTAGACAGAGCGAGTACTTATAACCTGTATTGCAGGCGTTTTCTTAAAACAATGTATTTCGCAGCCGATCATAATGCAGACAGTTTTCAAATGTCTTTAGTGTAATCGTCGTTCTAATACTTTATTCATACGGACGCAGCTACGTTACAGAACAGCTACTGTCTGTGTTGCATCCACTTTTGTATTTACGCCACACGCTATGAGTTGACTTGTTCAACCTGGAAGTCCTGCAAGGAAAACCTGTTCAGGGGGAGATTCATAGAAGACTCCGCCTTGGAGTATAAATGTGGTGCTGCTCCACAAACGATGGGACACAGTTTACCTGCGTGTCCTATCACCTGTACGTTACAGGAACTGATGGACGCTACTGATGGCGCCAAACACGTAGCCAAATTCTGGACCGAGTCCATTTAGATTGCCATCGACACGCTAAGAATAAGAGGATTATTTATAATGATACATAGAAGGCGATAATATAAACAAAACGTTTTTTGTTTTTTCCAGGGTGACTACCTGGAAACCCTCCACCAAGTCCAGATCAAGATGGTTCCTATACAGCAGTGTCAAAAAGTGAACAACTCTTGGTACAATCATACGCTTACTCCTAGGATGTTCTGCGCGGGAGGGTGGGGTCGTGATGCTTGTCAGGTGGGTTTTTATGGCACAAGAATGTCTTCAAATGATAGGCTTAGGCAAATTGGACGTGGTGGAAAGTGGTGGTATCCTCAAGTTTTTGACAACTGCATCAGTATCAAGGAGATTGCTGAACAAATTGTAAGCTTAAAGGCAAAGTTGAAAAGTGCTATATTTTTTTTCGAGTTCAGCGGGCTGTTCCAAAGTATTTTCTCACGCAACTCTTGCACCCGCATCTGGACTATTGCACATCTTAAAAACAAATTTATTATTAATTTATCGCGTCGACTTGTCGATCTTGTAATGGGCCCCCACAAATAAAAGGACCCGGCAGATCCAAGAAGCCCATACTTTGCCCCTAACTGTACCTATCCTTTGCTACCTACCTATTACGAGACAACATATAGAGATAGCCACGGAATATTCAATAATATAGTGAACATCAGAGCCAGGGTGAAGGTGAAAATTACATAACAGTTTTTTTTATTTCTTGGAATGGTAGGTTTTCCTGTAGGTAGTAGTCTCCCTTTATGCCTAATGACAAATTCTCCAGGGTGACAGCGGAGGAGCAGCAGTATCATTCGGCAAGCTGGTCGGCCTCTCGTCGTTCGGCTTCGGCTGTGGTCGGAGTATGCCTGGCGTTTACACGAATATTTCCGACAGTGATATTAGAGAATGGATACGTGATTATACTGGTATATAGAGAGTGTTTTGTTTTATTTACTTATTCATTACGACTATATGTCCCCGAAGGGACATACCTACAGACGCGTAGCCCTTTCGGGACATACAGCCACAGTGAAGTACAGCCACATTTCGGCAGTTAGTTAGTCCCATGTAACCCTATTGCCATTCACCGAGCAAAAATCTCTCATTACAAAATGAGTTCTAGTTTTGGTACAAGCTTAAACCCTGCAGCCAGTTTTTGTATTTTGAACTTTATTCATAACATAACATCACGCCTGTATTCCTCAAAGGGTTAGGCAGAGGTGTACATATAGTTCATCCAAATTTCGCCACTTATGTTTTAGTCCTTTGTAAAAGAGGGCGAGCCTATTGCCATCAACCGGGCACAAATCCAGACTCCGAGCTGCTACTGAGAATTTCCAGTAAAAAACCCAATAACATTTTTCCCGACCTGGAGATCGAACCTAGGACCTCTCGCTCAACGGTAGCACTTGCAACCACTGGACCAACGAGGCAGAACACTATATTCCCATTGAGTTCTTAATGCAAAACTGACAACTGATTGACAAGTCAGTTTCTGTATGAACAACTTACCAACAGTCGAAATAAAGTTTAAAATATAAAATTCACTCTATAATTTAAGCCTGATTAAAAAATAAACCTTCAGTTGTCTGAATGGGGCATCGAACCCACTACTTTATACAGCCATGTTTGCGACAACTAGATCAATAGGGGTATTCAAATATCTAATGATCAAATAAGAGCCTGAAATTTTGTCTGCAACGCTGTCAACAGATGCCTATGAGACCACTAGGATAATCCTTCACAAACTAAAAGCTAATAACAAAAAACACGTTTCTAACTTTCGCAAGATACTCAAGTGGCTCCCTGTTCGACTTCGCAGGAACTCTCGGATATTGTGTCTGCTATTTAACATCTTTCACAACCCTAAAACGCTATCCTATCTGCGGGAACGCTTTTACTACGCCCGTCCTTTTGATGCACCTTGCAGGTCGCATCTCAGAAACCTCCTAAATCCCCTCCACACTCAACCGACTTCTATTCCTACTCCTTCACTGTCAACGCGGTTTGGTTGTGGAATTCACTTCCACCTCACATTAGGGACTCACAAACTTGCAGTATTTATAAAAGAAGAGCCAAAAAACACTATCTTTCCACTTCGTCATAGTTGCATAGTTATTTTTTTAGGTGTAAATCATTTATTCTCATAAAAGACAAAAGCCATTTACATGAGAACAGACAAGAAACATTAAGTAAACTTATTTTAGGTAATCGTCACCAAAGTATATGTATAACAATATTCTATACTCATTGAACAGTTCAATTCTCAACCATTAAAGTACATTGGAGGACGCTAGTCAAGGCAGTTTTCAATTATGTGTTTGGATAGCCGAGACTTAAAAAGAAAAGAAAGAAAGAAAAACGTTTATTCTGCACAAACAAAACGCACATTTAAATAAAAAACACAAAATACACAAATACAGAAGTAGCCAAAAGCCTCATATTTAGCCAACAATAAAACTGCTAAGAGAGCTAACGCTTTTTATATATGTGGGTAGATTATTAAACAGTTGTGCTCCTTCATATGTAATACTCTTTCTAGCGTAATTAGTGCGCATTCTTGGCAAAATAAGTAGACTTGGTCGACGAAGACTGCGTTTAGTTATTTGAGTTTTTTTTGTAAATTATAAGTCAGTGTGGATGGTTTTAAATAACATTATAATTATATATTGTATTGAGATTTTTTTTTAAAGTATGTATATTAAAATTTTATATTAGTGAATTGTTTTAATTTTATTTTTATTTTTGTGTTTTATTTTCTCTTCTACTCTTACACACGTTTTCTACATCTCTTTTTATCTACTTTCCTATCGCAGGCATGCTGGAAGAAATCAGCATCACCTTTGTACGTATTTTTTTCTGTTCCTTCCTTGTCTGTTTATTATATGTGTGTGCATAAATGGTTAAATAAATAAAAAATACTTCAACACACACTAATCACCAGCTACTCACTAGCTCAATAATCCCCACATGCGTTCATCACCCCGCTTATTAGCTTTGTACCCAGCAGAGAGATAAATTCGGTGTTTTCACTGTCAATGAACTTTCAATGAGGTGAGCATCGGTTTGATCGGCAGATGAAAGCCAATCGAGCTCTATTTGATGCGACTATCGTGCGTATGTAGGTACTGGTTTTAGTAATGAGGTTGGCAGATTTGTTTGTACTGTTTATTTATTTTTTATTTGTAGGTTTATATTAAAGTTAGTTCTAAGTAGCCATATAAAAAAAAATGATGAGCATGTTTTGTACTTATTTAAAAGCGACTTTATCTCAATATGTTTTAAAAAACCGGCCAAGTGCGAGTCGGACTCGCACATGAAGGGTTCCGTACCGTATTAAGATTTAACAAAAAACGCCGAAAAAACACGTTTCTTGTATGGGCACCCTCTTTAATTATTAACTTTATTTAATGTTTATTATTTGCTGTTATAGCGGCAATAGAAATACACAATCTGTATTTTTTTTACTATTTACCTATTACGGTTCATGAGATACAGCCTGCTGACAGACAGACAGACGAACAGCGGTGGCTTAGTAATAGGGTTCCGTTTGGTACTTTTAGTCTACAATTGTTTACATATTACATTTCATTTAAAAGTACACGTAGTTCTCGTGCGCGTGCGTGTAGTGTCTCTTCGGGTACGGAACCCTAGAGATGTTGAAAGGTGAATTTAAAGTTCAGTTTTCTTCGAGTTCGCTTTTTCAGATTTAAACCTAGATTATACAGACTCCATTTTCATTATTTGGACCGTAGCTGCGTAGGTACGGCATAGGTAAAAGACTAAAACACCAGCAAAATAAATTATGAATTTGTAATAGTTCAATTCTGTTAAAATCTCACTCAAGTTAACTTACAATGTAAGTCGAACGGAAATAAAAATACAGAAAAAAAAGCGAACCTATTAATAAGTTAATAAAAAACAATACTCTCAAAATGGTGAAGAAAAACATCGTGAGAAAACAAAAGTCCTAGAACCAGAAAATAGAAGACATGTGACATCAACCAACCCGCACTGGGCCCGCGTGGTGGAGTACAGCCCACTCCCTCTCGAAGAGATGAGGGCTATGTCCCAGTAGTGGGAACATTATAGAACATTATAATATGCTAAAGTAACACATCCACATAAATCATCAATAAATAAAGGACGACAATGAAAATAAAGTGAATGCTTGACAATTTGTGACAATGAAAGATAGATAGATAGATAAATCGTTTATTTAGTGCACACAAAAAACAGCACAACATACAAAAACACGATTAAATAATGACTAATTAGCTATTAGGAAATATCTGCAAGGTGCCAATATAAAAACAAATAAAAAAGGAAGAAAACAAGACATTGTGATGACACTATTGACACACTTTAAAATAATGGATTGACAGCGAACATAAAAAAGTGCGGTGTGCGTTTCAAGGTTGCACCAAATGGGAGTCCAGCTCAGCATGTGCCAGGCAAATATACCTGACGCTGATATTCTGCTGAATCCCTGCAATGCAACTAAACGGAAACTAGATACTACTATTGAACATTTTCAAGTTGTTACGAAAATTAAACATCCTTAAGCGTAATCAGTGCGGGGTGGTAGATGTCACATGTCTTTGACTTTTTGGTTCTAGGACATTTTTTTACGATGTTTTTCTTCACCGTTTTGAGGTTTAACTCCATACCTAAAAGTAAATCTATAAGTCACATCTAACAAAATAACCTGTTAACACTTCGGCATCAGATTCACTAATAATTCAATCTCATAACTGAACATGTGTATTGTTTTCATAGCCGCTTTAAATCGCTTTAAGCTCAGCTTTGAGCGATAGTGTGTCGTTGAATCAGCTGTATGTGTTGAATCCTACATATTTGATGCGCCACGCATCCGTGTTGCCGCTGAAGGGTTAACTTGTACTATCCGTAGTTTGTGAGAGAATTCCTGTAGCGATTTAGGGTTGATAGTGGTCATGTAACCATGAGTTGGGTCCAAAAGTAAAAATATTATTATTAAAATATGCAACCGCCTCTGTGCTCTAGTGGTTAGACCACCTGTCTCAGAACCAGAGGTCGGTGGTTTGATTCCCAGTGAGGGCAAAATTTTTTGCTCGGTTTGGGTTTTGGTTAGTAGTAGGGCTTGTTCTATGTCCGCCTGGCTAGCTACCACCATTTCATTTAAGTCTGTCGCCATAACAACAGTGTTAACAGCATTATTTTGTTTCGGCAGTTAGAGGTAAGATAACCAGTTCCTCTGTGGTTGAGGATTCCGGGTGAAACTCGCTTCCACCTTCGGCCTGATCATCACTTACCATCAGGTGAGATCAAGAGCTTACCCCTTGAAAGAAAAATTAAATATTTTTACATGTCATCGACTCGAAAAGGGTTGATAGTGCTTTTGGTGTTATTTTAGATAATCATAATCATAATAATAAAGCTTTACTTATCTCAATATCATATTACAGATAGTTAGGTTATTGAGGTATCGGGTATTTAAATAACGTGAGTGATAGTAAGATGCTTGTGGCTAAACAATAACAGCCACACGGGTCAGTCGATCAGGTTAAGCAACGCTGGCCGCAATTGGTCTGTAGGTAGGTGACCATCTTTACATACCAAGACCCCTCTGTGCCTGGGAAAGCATAATAAGTCGTTCGTCCCGGCTGTCGTTTGTAGATCTTTTAACAGTCGTTACGGGTCGTCAGAAGCCCGAAAGTCTGACAACCAGTCTTACCAACAGGTATCGTATTACCCAAAAACTGGATTGTGATAGGCAGTCGCTTCATGTAAAATACTGGTATTCAGCTGCATTCGGTTAGGACTGGAAGCCGACCCCAATATAGTTGGGGCATAGCATATGATGTTTTTTTTTTTGTGAAGACGGCAAAGCATAATTGAACGGATACAACAAAATTTTAAGGGCATGTAATTATGCCATAAAGGTGCAGATAGTTATCTACTGCGTAGATGTAGTCTGATCGATTTAATTAAAGGTAAGTACTATGGAAGACCTGAATGAGACTCGCACACACCAGGGAAGCATGCCACAAAAGGGAGGAGGCCTATTCCCAGCAGTGGGTGAAACAATGCTGCCAATGGTGATGTATTTATTAGATCTAAATGTAAAATACTGGTCATCTGCAACGGGTTAGACTGGAAGCCGACCCAAACATAGTTGGGAAAAGGCTAGGCAGAGGATGTAGCCTAAATTTGTGCCCGGTCAATGACGGGCTCGCCCCCTGCTATATGTGACTTACAAGATAACTAGAAAAATGTAGGTGTTCTATAGCCCTCTGCATAACCCATCGAGGAATGCAGGTGCGATGATTTTGTGTAGTCGTTTAGGTTTTAGTAGTAGAGAGATTTTTCGTTTAGAAAAGTATCATTATACTACCTATTTCTGCCACCATACAGGATAGATGTCCTCCGGTTTGAGGGGTCCGTAAAATTGTAGGCTGATTAGACTTTTCGATTTTATCTACGACTGAGGGGCGCAACGCAATGTAGCTTTGAATGAGAGTAGTTTTCGAAACTGTTTATCTACATATTTGTAAAAGGAAAATGGTACATGGTATAAAAGATCAAATGAGAAAAAATAATGACCTTAATTAAATATATGATAATATGAATAAAAAACCATAATGAATTCTATCTTGTTTATAGCAATATTCAACACAATATTATGAAATATCTCTACCGACATCTCCACGTCAACAGCCACTCACACAGACAAGCCATAGTCACTCTTTAGAGATAATTTTTAGTAGTTTCAAGCTGAAAATACTTCAGTAAACAAGTACCACAATCCGTCTACCTTTTAAAAAAGCACTTATCAGTGACATTCCAGCTTGAAATACAACAAAAAAGCAATTTTCGCGCTCCGTCAAATTCCGTACACTTGAAATCCCCAAAAAAGTTATCGGCAACGCCTGTCGCCAGTCTCAACTTACCAGCATTAAAGAGCTAAAATAAAAACGTTCCAGACTGGCATGATAACGAATTCATTCCGGACATCGACGGAAAAATATTACGATTTCAATATCAGTAAAAGCAAACGGCAGACAGAGAAGTTAAAACTGCATGAAAAACAGCGCACCATAAAATTCGTAGCGAGAAAAAATTGTTGAAAAACATTTTCCATTTTCCCATTTTTCGACTACCCCCCCCCGCTCATGCCGAGTCCTTATATACAACAAAACACACACATGGAAGGCCTTAATGTAATTAACTGTTCAATTTTGTATAAATACTTTAGAGTGTGCGTTTTCGCGTGCAAGTATGTGCAATGTACTGACACGTACAACTGCGTTGGTGTGAGTTTATTTTATCCAACGCTGTTTGGTGTATATTGACGTGGGGTAAAGCGGGTAGTTTCACCCCCCAAGTGGGGGTGATGACGATGACTGCGAGTCTGCGCAGTTGCCAGAAAGGGATAGAGAGACCAAAAGATATCCTATAGTCTAGGCATGATTAATACTAGTGATTTAACCAGGAATCGCCAGTTATTACAGGCTGTTGATGAATGATTGTTCTATAGTATTTACTCATGATTCGATGTAAAGTCGATGACTGTTATTGTGGCTTAAACAAAGAAAAAGTTGAAAAGAAAAATCCGTAAAAAGTAGAAAAATTCAAGCCAATCAATTCCTTACTAATCAACACTAGAAATGATCATCACGAGTTATTATGATAGCTTAAGGCCTTCAGTTTGCTATCTTTACAAAAACCTTCAATAATCACTATCTACAGAGACAACCACAGTAAAAATTGTCTTATTTGTTTTAGTATATTCGCGTATTTATGTATATTTATTTGTGCTTATATTTTATATAATTAGGCATATATATTATATTAATAGTATGTAATAGGTATATGTATATCTTTATAGTTACTTTAAAAAATATTCCTAAATTTCTCGTAGTTGCACCACCACTGTTTGTCTCTGCATCACCCAAAGGTTGACTGGTAGAAAATGCTTATGGCATTAAGTCCGCCTCTGTACATTTCTGACCTTGAAGTATTAAATAAATAAATAAATAATCAATTAATTAAGTAGGTACTTACGAAAATCAATCCTAAACTTTCCATCCAGAAATAATATCAACATTGAGTATCTTTGATCGCCTTTTCAAGACAAAATGATAATCCTAATGGAATACTTACCAATCTGCCTAGCCTTTTCCTAACTAAGCTGGAGTCGGCTTACAGTCTAACCGGAAGCAGCTGAATACCAGAATTTTACATGCAGTGCCTGCCTGTCTGACCTCCACAACCCAGTAACTGGGTAATACGATACTCCTTGGTAAGACTGGTTGTCAGACTCGGCATCGGGACTTCGGGCTTTCCTAATGAAATACGTACAATGAAATTAAAACAATCATTTCTAATACCTGTACGCTCCTACTGGTTCCCCGTAGAACCAGCGTAATGATACAAGTTATGAGGTAACCTACCCCAATGCAAATTTGACCCCAAGGCGTTTGGGCAGTCAAAATTCTCTCATTTATCAGTCCAATGGTTTTCGAGATTAGTTTGCGCAGACAGACATGTTTATGATCGAGCCTATTAATATCTTTACCCCTCTTCAATCACTGATGGGTCAGTAGAGGCGGTTGAGTTGCGAAAACAGTGATTTTACCTATATATAAAAAATATAAATTATAATATAAAATAATTTTGAATTCTTCATTTTTCTATGCTCTAGTGCCAGGCAGACTGCAGACTGATATTTTATGCTTAACTCAGACTATAAACACGCTCTTCATAAGCTTAGAAGAGCATTATTTCCACCATCACGTACCGACGAGTTGTAGGTCATGACTTCGAATCTAGGCAGGCGCTTTACTTTGTGTAAATAATTTCATCATCACTGCTCTCAAAACGGTGAAGGAAAACATCGTGAGGAAACCGGCATGTCCTAGCACCAAAAAGGGCATAGGGAAAGAAGAAAGAAAGAAAGAAAATACGTTTGACATGACGCAAAAAAAAAGAACACAATATAAAAAAAGAAACAAGTTTAGGGAAAATATGCGTCACATCCACGCAAAACGACATGTGACATCTACCAACCCGCACTAGGCCTGCGTGGTGGATTACAGCCCACTAGGACTGTGTCCCACTAGTGGGAACATTATAGCGTAGACACATACACATTTATTATTATGACAGTCAATGTACAATTAGAAATTACCATTACATTCGCAAACATAACTAGTTTTCTTACAGAGAGAAACAATAATATATATTCGTGTTTTACTCGGAATGTGAACCTCGGACCCTTTGACCAACAGGCTTCGCTAATAGCACAATAGATAAGGCTAACATCCTGGTAGGATCAGATTGCCAATTTATTGGTAATAGGTTCGAATCCCAGGTGATAATTTCCTGTGTTTTTAGAGTTCCGTTGGTAAGATGAAGTTTAAAACTTTTTGGTAATTTTTCTTAACTTTTTGTGTGATTTTGTCAAAAACAGTGGGAAGCTTTTTGAATAAACTAATTATATTTTGTGTACATTTTCTTCTGTCTGTCTTAAATTTAAAAACCCGGTTTTTAATTAGTTTCTCAAAATAAACTATATAAAAACAAAAAAATATATCTAAAAACCAATTGACATTGTTGTAAAAATTCGTTGATCGAATTCATGAAACCAAGATAATCACGAAATATTATGTTATAGATTATAAAATAGAAAACAATAATTATGATTTTTATAGTTTGCACTCCACCTGGAGTGCAAACTATAAATTTTAGATATCCTAAAAAACGATAAATTTTAGAGATCCTAAAGCCTTCTATGAAGCCCCGGAATAACGGAAGAAGAAAATAATACACGTAAGGCAAGTACGGAACCCCAAAGAGCGCAGTTGACTCTTCCTTGGTAGAATTATTGTGTGTTCCTAGAAAGTGTATACGAATATTACCGTCATCTTACACAATTTTATTGATATGAGCAGTAATTTAACATATATACAACAATATTAGAAACTAAAATCAAAGGTTAGATCTGATTCAAAGCATTTTGGCAAACCCTAAATCGGAAGCAGCCAAAAAATTATGTATTAGTCGTTCAGCAGTGAGCAGCAGCCATTTTTTTTTTAATTTTTTTATCTTTGCCCCACACTAGTAATTTCTCCTGTATTGTGGGTGCATTTGCAAACATTTAAAGTCACATACACAAACAGCCAGACCCGAAACAACTACTTGTAGGTCATACAAATATTTGTTCCGTGCGGGTTTCGAACCCGCGACATGCAGCGCAGCAGTCAATCGCTTAACCACTGCACCAACCGTGCCGTCAAACCTTTAGTATTACTATAATGTAATTTTTGATTTCTTTCTCCTTTATCTAAGTGTATTTACATTGTAATAAGGTATGATGGGGTTGGCATATCCTTATTGGACAACAACCCCTCTAAAAAAAAAGATAAAAAAAATAAAAAATAAATAATAAAAATAAAATAAAATTTATTTATTTCAGATAACTTAGATCCATAGTATACAACATTATCATTTCCAAATTAAAAATATATAGCCAAAAATAAATAGTAATAAATCAATAAAAATAAACTAAAATAAAATTATCCGCATTCAATTAAAATCACAAGTAACACACACAATTCAAATCAAATAATAAAAAAAAATAAAAAAAAAATAAAAAAAAAAAATAAAAATACGACAAACACAATATATTATTAAACACAGCTCGCAACATGTCTGCCACAGCAATGTCCGATATACGGGCAATCAAGCCTCCCGGCAATCATCGCCAGCACTGTATTGGAAAAAAATAAAGGTCCTTTTACCTAAACATCAACAAAACATCACGCATATAATCCCCGAAGTGTAGGTACCTATAGTAACACCCACATTTCGCCAGTTATGTTTTTAAGTCCCATGTAATAGGGGGCGAGCCTATTGCTATCAACCGGGCACAATTCCAGACACCGGGCTGCTACTGAGAAATTCCTGTAAAAAAAACCAATAACACTTTGCCCGACCTTGGAATCGAACCTAGGACTTTATACTCGGCAGTGGCGCCTACGTTATCGCCTTCATTAATAAAAATTACTTACGTTAAGAGACGTTTAAACCACAAACAATGAAACTTTTATAAGTAAAGGGTTGTGACTAAATAATATGACAAAAATTGTCACTGCTTTTCCTACTTTATAATAAAAAAAAAACTTTTTACAAAAAAATAAACAAATGACTTCAAAAAAAAAACTACATAAAAAGTGAAAAATAACTTTAATTTCGGAAATCGGTGTCTTTGGTTCTTTATTTTCGTTTTTTGCCACCGACTTCCGAAATTAGTTATTTTTCACTTTTTTGTTTTTTTTTTTTTGAAGTCTGTTGTGTTTTTTCTTTTTAGTTGTATACCTACCCCACACAAATTCGAAAACCACAACCTGCTATACGTAAATAAAAGTGACAGTAACTATAAGATCATCCATATAGACTAAGTGGGAAAAATACGTATTATTGAAGCTAACTCAAAAACTACCCAAGCAAAGTTAATAAAATTTATATAGAACCACCTCTGAAGTATGACCTACCAAACAAAAAAAGAATCAGCAAAATCAATTCATTAATGGCGGAGCAATCGCGTAACAAATAAAAAAAAACGAGAACCTACTCCTTTTTGAAGTCGGTTAATTATCTTTTTTACTATTTCCTGATGTTAAGCCTACTAGAGATATGCTTTTAATATTTTATTTACAAACCAGAAAGTATGGAAACGTCTTCGATTCAGAACCTTATAACAATAAAATTCTATTCCATCTTAACGATCTATTACATTGTAATTTGTGCCATTAAAAACAAATTTCATCTTTGATAACCGGTTCTCAATTTCAACCATAACGAATCAGGAATTAAAACAATCATTCCCAAATAGTTTTAGCCAACATCTAACAAAGCTGTTAACACACAATACCTGTATCACACGTTGTGGCTATTTCTATTTGAAACGCTAGCGGTACCACCGGTCTATTGAACGAGAAAGCGATCCCGTCATCCCAATTCCTGACAATGCTTTAAAATTGTTGCAGTCCCGGACATGGGACTAGTTGCTTCTCTATCGGAAACTAAACTGGCAGGCTTAACTGTTCGTAGATTTAAAAGTGTTCCTGTTTTAGTTCAATGTGAAGTTTTTTTATTGGAGTGGTTATAAAGGATGTCAATATAATACAATACTTTGTAATTATATTATACTTTATTTATTTATGTAGAATTAATTTTTGTATATTTATTTTATTTTTATATCTTAATTATATTTCATTGTATGCTGCACCGGTCGACGTCAAAACGTAACTCCATGCATTTAGAATATTTATTTTTCCTTTGAACTCTATATTATCTGTGGTATAAACATTCTAGATTGACTATGAAACATTGAGTATTTAAAAATTACTTATAAAAGGCCATTACTGAAAACTTAATAATCTACGCTAGTAAGGAATAAAGTGAAGCAATGTCTTTAAATGTTGTTTCTCTTGATTACAAGTATGTGATTAATCTGTAATTAGTAAGTTAGTTAACAAGAAGTTATTTGGTTTTTATATTGTGGTCTAACATTGTATTTAATAAAATAAATTCTCTTGATTACAGAGCAACGATTCAGCTTATTGTTTCAATATAAAAGGTAAATACCTAACCATAGAACACATATATAACATTTTTGATTCTAAGATTTCAATTATAACATATCATTTTTTTTTCAACTCGCTTGACAGCCGAGGTGCTGCCTCTTTTTTCTTTTTCTATTCTAATTATAAATTAAATGACTGCCTCGCATTCATGCCATCACTTGAAACTAACCTAACCTAACCTAACCTAACCATAGAACACATTATATGTAACATTTTTGATTCTAAGATTTCAATTATAACATATCATTTATTTTTCAACTCGCTTGACAGCCGAGGTGCTGCCTCTCTTTTCTTTTTCTATTCTAATTATAAATTAAATGACTGCCTCGCATTCATGCCATCACTTGAAACTAACCTTTTTTTTTTTTTTTTTTTTTTTTGTCGCTGAGAAATGCTTTATGCATTGCCGCTCGTGGGGGACGAGACGGGGTATGTGGGACTCCTGTCGGAATGACAGTATACCCACTAAAACTCAGCGGTGTTCCCACATCGCCGTAATGGGAGGGCCATGGGAAACCGGCTCAGCCTTTACATCCACAACCCTCCCGGCGCATGCCCGCCTAGCTGGCGGGCCCCGCATGCCCCCCAGTTTGGGGGGCTACGGGAATGGCCGGGAACACCTGGCCATTCCCGTCCGACACTGGTGGAGGCTTGTGCAATACAGGCAAGGGTGCCCCCGCACCCGTTGCCTACTGGCCTCCACCTGGGCGGTTTGGGGAGAAATAGACGCCCACGAGGGCTAATTCTCCCCACGCGGCGGCCACGTATCCCGGTCCCTTCTCTAATAGCGAGAGGGGAGGGGAGTCTATGGAAGACCGCGCCGCTAGTGTTACCGAGCCGTCCTCGTCACCCAGCCAGCTGCTGGGGATTGAGTAGGGCTCGGCGACCACCGCTACGTTCACCAACCACTCGGCCATAACCTGCACCACCAGGTCCCGGGCCGCTCTGCAGTGGTTGGTGTTCGCCTGGAGGATGCGGTAGTTGAAAATCATCATTCCAACATCGCACATCCCTCCTCGGCTACCGCCGCTGGAGCTACAGCGGCGACTTCGGCGGCGGTGGTGGCGGCAGGGCGAACCTGCGCCGGCACTATGCCCTTCCTCGCGGGAGGCTTGCAGCTCCTGCCCGTCATCTTGTGGTCCGCGGGGCGGCCACTGGCGGCACACGCCGCGCAGCGAAGCGTGGCGGCGTGGCAAGTGGCACTCCTGTGTCCCTCCTGCCCGCATCGGAAGCAGCAGTCTCCCCAGTCGAACTTGGAGGGACACGTGGTTCGGGTGTGGCCGAACGCGAAGCACTTGAAGCAACGCATAGGCTGCTCTTCAAGTGGCCGAACCACAGCCGAGCTGAGCCCCACAAGCAGCCGTCCCTTGGTCGCGGTAAGGACGGCCCCAGCCGCAGCGACTAGGCACTCGATGCGGATGGTGCCCATGCCGCGGCGGCCGAGCCTGATGGCTCCACCCTTCACCGCGCCAGCATCGCAGCCTCCAGCCACCGCAACGGCCGCCACCACGTCCTCTTTGGTGACCGAATCATCCAGATCGGCCACCTCCAAGGCTGCGGTCTTTACAGGTCTGACGACCGTTGCCGCATCCGCGATGACCTCTTGCAACATTTTAGCGAAGAGTTCCGCGTTTGCGCCGCGCTGCTCCCCCGAGAACTCGAAAATTCGAGCCCCGGCTAGGGTTCTGCGGCACGTGATGTTGCCGATCCCCAGCCGGGAAGGATCCGCGTTGGTACGAGCCCGTTTTAGGACGGACTCATACGTCTCGCCCCGCTCCACGGCCTCCGGGGTGATGGTCACCACGACGGCCGCGGTTTTGGGAGGAACCAGCTTCCTCCCGCCGGCTGGACCCTTTTTGGCTGCGGCTGTAGGAGCAGTCGCAGTGGGCTTGGGGGTCGATTTTTTCCCCTTACCCCCCCTGATCACTTCCGTCCACGACTGGTTGGACGGGGTGGTGGAGGGAAGAAGGGCGTCTTCACCCTGCGAGTTCCGGGGGGCTGCGGGAGTGGCAGACGACCCAGGCGCTCCCTCCGCGCTCATGGTGGGCGTTTGAGGGGCCACCGTGGTCCTCTTGCCCTTGCCTTTGGCCTTGGAGGGCTTCGGGGCGCGGGGCTGCTCGCCTGATGCCGGGCCTCCCAGAGGCGCAGGTTCCGGCTCCGTCGGTGGTGGACTCAGATCCGCCGCTAGCGGCGGGCGGAGCCGCTTTTCCGGCAAGAGCCGGTCTTCGATTCCTGCGAAGCAGCCTCTGATGAAGGCCCTCTCCTCCATGACGACACTGCGGATTATTGCCTCAAGGCTGGCAGGGGAGGAGGAGCCTCCTACTACCGCACCTGGGGCAGATTGGGCAGGCCGGGCCGTGACCTCAGCCAGCTTCTGGTGTAGCTGGCTGACTTCCGCCTGCAGACGATCCACCTTCGCCTGCAGCTGCCGCGTCTCGTCTGTGGCCGTCCGCTTCACCAGCTCCACGACAATGCCGTGCATGCTGGCGGCCCGGCATTTGAGGGCCTTCTGGAAGGTCCCCTTCAAATTGGAGGACTTTGAGGCGACCTCCAGAACCTCCTCCTTGTCCTCCTGCGCCATGCGCTCCAACTCCGCCAGGGAGTGGTCAGCATATAGTACATTGGATGCACCATAGCCAGCCCTCGACCTGGCGGCTTGCGCCTGCCGCTCCTTGGCGGCGACCCTCTCCTCCAGGTCCTCTTGGAGTTGCGTCCTTTTCGCCAGGTTTAGCTGGCGCTCGGCGTCCACCAAGCCCACATCGTGAGCCAAAGCCGAAGAAGAAGTCGAAGCCTTTTTAGACTTCGACTTCTTCTTCGCCCTACTTCCGACCGACTCCGAGGAGCCCCCGGACCCGAGCTTCAGATCGGCCCTCTTCCGCTTGGGGCGGTCGTTTTCAGCCGCCGACGTGTCCATATTGGACTCGTCGGCGTCCGACAACTCGTCCGGCCTGCTGAACAAGCTGGCCGCGGATGGTGCGCGGTCAGCTTCTGACGCCAAAGCGCCGCCGGCGTGGCCCTGAGAAGGGCCGTTGGGTTGGCCCTGAGAAGGGCCGTTGGATTGGCCCTGAGAAGGGCCTTTGGGTTGGCCCTGAGAAGGGCCGTTTGAATCGCCCTGTGAGGAGCGATCCGAATAAAAGCGCCCAGAGGCGTCACGACTTTGGTTTTTCTTCATATTCGCAGACGACCGCGTTTTTGGTCTGCGAATCACAGCGCACTTTAGCCGCCGGTCTGCCACTCCGTTACGGTGGTCAGACACGGCGTTGCCCGGGGGAAACTACGTGGAAGTATGCGCTGTGGGGGATCCCCCACTTGAAACTAACCTAACCTAACCTAACCTAACCATAGAACACATATACAGGGTTACTGGTAACTCGACGTATTCCTTGCAGGACGTCATAGTAGGGCTAAAATGCAACAAATTAAGCCACCAAATGTTCTACCGAAATTCAGTAGTTTTTGAGTTAGTTCGATTTTTAGAGTTTTTATGAATAATCCCAGATTAAATCATTTGAAACCAATTTAAAAATTATTTACGGCGCGACAGTACAGAAATTTTAAGTTATTATCGTAGTTGATGCCGTAGCAGATCTTTGTTAATAATTAAAAGTTCAAAAATGCCTTAAACCTTGGCAAATATCACTAATCAAACATTTTTTTTTTTGTAATTTTTGTTATTACTCCATACAAATTGTTGTCTAGTGCAAAAATAAAATACTACGCCTGATGTACAAATTACTAGGAAAATATCCTTGTCTTATCAGCTATTCAGAAAGGTATGATTGTCAATACTTTTGCATGTATGACAGGGTAGAGAAGAGTTTTATGGGGAGCAGGTAAAATTGTGAGACAATCAACATTTTGTTTGTTATTCGTAGAATTCGTAGTTTTACCTGAGCTTGAACTCCAAACACACGGTAAGCTTTGTGATTGGTTACTATTGTTCTCTCGGCATGACTCGGGGTGCGATTTTCTGGTCGTCAGTGTTAGTCAGTCTCAACTCTACGTCGCGCAAGCTCGTGTTTTGTTATCTGGCTATCCCTATCGCGTATCTTGCTCTCGTGCTGTGCTGTGCCTTCATAAGTGCTGACTATGGCTGCATATTCTAATCCTGAATACGCTGACATAATTTACTGTTACGGACTTTGTGACGGTAACGCTGCTGAAGCGCGGAGAGAATATGGACTTCGCTTTCCCAACCGCCGACTCCCACACGTTAGTGTCTTCGGATCGACTTATCGGCGAATATCTGAAACTGGCAGCGTCCAAAGAACCAGGCAAATTGACACTGGTCGTTCCCGGAGATACACGGCTGACGACGAAGAGCTGATTCTTCAACGTTTTATTGACGACCCCAACATATCGACAAACATCGTAGCGCGTGAGCTTGGTATGTCACAGTGGAAAGTCTGGTCTGTAGTTCACTTGTCAGGCCGACATCCATATCACTACCAACCAGTCCAGTCATTAGAAGAGGGAGATCCGCCGAGACGGCTTGAATTTTGTCGTTTCATGCTGAGTGCCGACGCCGAAGGCGAAAACTTTTTAAAAAACATTCTGTGGACCGATGAGTCATGTTTTGACCGTGATGGTATCACAAACTACCACAACTTACATTACTGGGCACCGAAAGCAGAAGCAAACCCTAAAAAACTGAAACCAACCGCATCCCAGCGTAGGTTCTCGCTTAATGTTTGGATGGGTATTATCGACGACAAATTAATCGGTCCACATTTTTTACCCCGAACACTAAATGGGGAACTTTATGAAGATTTCCTTAGAAATCATTTAACACCACTGCTCGCGGATGTACCGGAAGAAAGAAGAGCAAACATGATTTATCAACATGACGGATGTCCAGCCCACTTCCGAATCACAATTCGACAATTGCTGGATGAAAACTATCCAAACCGATGGATAGGGCGCGGTGGGCCGATTCCGTGGCCTGCGCGAAGCCCTGATCTGACGCCCCTAGACTTTTACGTCTGGGGTCATATGAAAGACCTAGTTTATGTGACCCCAGTAAATTCAATTGAAGAACTAAGGGAGAGAATAACAGATGCGGCGGACCAGATGAGGGCAACAATCACATCAAGAATCACAAAAACTGAAATGAGGAAGCGAATAAGAACATGTATTCGAAACCGAGGGCAGCACATCGAACAAGACGTGTGAAATGTATGTCATAAAAGTTATTAAATTGAAATTTATTAAAAATAATAATAACATTCACGAAATTGTTTTATTTGATTTTCCGAATAATCACCTTTTTGTGAGACGCACGTCTTCCTGTACTAAATAAAAAACGATTTTCATAATGTAGTCCATGACTTTGTATTAACATTCATACCTTTTTGGATAGCTGATAAGATAAGGATATTTTCCTAGTAATTTGTACATCAGGCGTAGTATTTTATTTTTGCACTAGACAACAATTTGTATGGAGTAATAACAAAAATTACAAAAAAAAAAATGTTTGATTAGTGATATTTGCCAAGGTTTAAGGCATTTTTGAACTTTTAATTATTAACAAAGATCTGCTACGGCATCAACTACGATAATAACTTAAAATTTCTGTACTGTCGCGCCGTAAATAATTTTTAAATTGGTTTCAAATGATTTAATCTGGGATTATTCATAAAAACTCTAAAAATCGAACTAACTCAAAAACTACTGAATTTCGGTAGAACATTTGGTGGCTTAATTTGTTGCATTTTAACCCTACTATGACGTCCTGCAAGGAATACGTCGAGTTACCAGTAACCCTGTATATGTAACATTTTTGATTCTAAGATTTCAATTATAACATATCATTTATTTTTCAACTCGCTTGACAGCCGAGGTGCTGCCTCTCTTTTCTTTTTCTATTCTAATTATAAATTGAATGACTGCCTCGCATTCATGCCATCACTTGAAACTAACCTAACCTAACCTAACCTAACCATAGAACAATATATATGTAACATTTTTGATTCTAAGATTTCAATTATAACATATCATTTATTTTTCAACTCGCTTGACAGCCCAGGTGCTGCCTCTCTTTTCTTTTTCTATTCTAATTATAAATTAAATGACTGCCTCGCATTCATGCCATCACTTGAACACACTGAGTTTTAATTCTAAAACCATATGGAGTAGTCTCTACGCTGGCTGTCGCTGAAAACCAGCGCTGGGGCTCTGTCTTGCATAGGGTCGCAGCATTATGCTGAGCGAGGTTTTAATGATCTCCATTTACATATATAAGGTCCCATTAAAATAGATGGACAAACTTTTATAAATCATTCAGACTACCAGAATAAGGACAATGGTAAAAATATTATAAGAAAAACTCATTAAATACTTGACAGGAAAAATAAATCAGGTAACGAAAATACACTAAAAATGTTGGTTACCCAATGTCATTTATTATTTAAGGTCAAAATAAAATCACTTTTTTTGCTTGGATATCTTTGGTTAGACGTACTGAACGCTGTGTTAAAATTTGTCCATCTATTTTAATGGTACCTTGTATATAGATAAATGAGTTCTATCGTCCTTTGATTCTAAACATCACATGATCTGTCATCATTTGACAGTCGTCATGTTCTATTAAAAACGTTACAATTAGGTGAGTCAACTTTTTTTCTTGTAAACGTTAGTTGTTATTCATGAGTAATTTGCATACATACAATTATTAATTTATCATAGTTCATACAATCACTGCAATCAGTCTTTAGGTGGTTATAGAAAAATCTAGTTGTAAACTGCTGCTAACATTTTTTTTAAAGGTAACCCTGTAATTTCTTGCCGGCTCTTACTTCTCCATAGGAAACGACCAATTGGAACCGTGCACCTAGCTTCTGCCGATTCGTAAGATCCATGTAGGTTTATGTAAAATATGTTTTGAATTTTTTAGTCCGAGCAGAAAATCAGACTAAATTGTGAGTGACGAAAATCACACAGCATCTTTCGTTTTTTTTTTATCCCTGCTACTTCCTTCATGGTCTTCAAAATGTAAAATAATTTCAAGTTCTCCAGCAGTGCGTTTCAGAAGATTTTTTTATTACTAACCTGTCAGACAGGCCTCTGAAGAATCATCGGATGAAAGGATTCCACAGCCTACAGACTCCTGCATCAAAAGATTTGACGGTGCATGTCTAATCCTAAAGACGAACTAAAAAGGGCTCATTATCCTGTTCACTGGCACTCACTAGGAGAGCAAGCAGCATTATGCTTTGCGGCAGAAATAAGTATAGTGACAATAGCATTATAGGCTGCCTTTCCATCAAGATGTGCTAAGATGCGTAGCAATAGATGTGTACCAAATTCAAAATACTTTAAACATTTATCGCATAAACCTCTTGGGCACATAAAAAACGTCAGAACCAAGGTACACGGTTCCAATTGGTCGTTCCTATGGAACAGAGCCGGAAGAAAATCTACGAACTCTTTTTTTAAATAATGACAATGAATTCGTTTGATTTTCATAGTCTAGCTGATGGCTTAGCTTTGGTGGGTTCAATAAAGCTTAGTTTTCATTCGCGCAAAGTGCATCTTCATAGCACATCCTACCCGCTTCGCTACACAACTTATCTCTAATAGAAATAAACACATATTTCATGTCACGTTTCATAGCTTAGCTTCATCGCTTAACTTCTTTCTTTTTCGTGAGGTTAGTGAGTGACTAACCTGGTGTCGGAGTTTTAAAGCCTCCCATGGGCCTCTGACTTGGCTTCACATACCATCGAGAAATATCTCTCAGGCATGTTTCCTCACGATGATTTCCTTCACCGTATTTGAAGCAAGTGATAATTATATAATACGCACATGAATCCGAAAAGTCAGAGGTGTGTGCCTTGGGTTCGAAATCGAGACCTAGGACTTGGCAGTCCGACGGTCGCACCACTAGGCTATCACTGCTATCATTTAGCTTCGGCGCTCAATATATCTGGTGGCAAGGCAGCCTAGCTTTTATCTATGCCCAAACATCACGTCGAAATTCGAACGGTGTCGATGGATGAATCCATGATGAATAACTTTTAAAACAAATGAATTCGCTTTCGAATTGTATGCGGTTACTTGAGTGAGGCTCGCAGTGAATTTTATACCGGGTGCGATTTTGACACCTGCAGTGCTATTCTGTAAAAAAATCACGGTGATAACTTAGGTGAGTGGTGGTGTAGTGAACTGTCAATATTGTCCATCGTAAGTGGCATCAGTGGAATGACAACTCACTTCACCTAAGTATTTATGGTGAGATTTTTACAGAATAGATCGGATGCATTCGTCAAGGCGGTGATTCTAAACAAGTTTCACCATGAAACTGATATCCGATTCGTGAGAAAAAAAACAAATTCCTAGACTATTTCGATTCATTTTTTTTTTTTACGAATTGTTTATTAGTTTCATGACGTAAGTTGTAAAGTATGACAGGTAAAATCATCCCCTTGATGGATGCTGGCCACTAAATCGCCACCCTGTATGATTTTATCACACGAGCTTTTTCACAAGGATCATGACCATTACACTCATTTACCTTAGATACGAATTCTCAAACATTACATACACAGGTCCCATCATATTTTATTTTGAGATCAACATGAAAATGTTACATTATATACAGGCTGATCATGTATTTACATAAACGCCCGATACTTTACGCGACGGCTTTAAGCCCGGACGTCCAATATATATTTATTAATTTCTGATAATTTTTACATGCAACACCATTTTCACGAGGCTTACGGACGTCGGGAAGCGGTGGAGCGTCAGAAAAAAATGTGCGTGCGAAGTCATTTTGGTGTTGATTTTTTATAAAGGACAGCTTTAAGAGTTTCTCTTTAATGCTGTTTACTAAATCTGCTGCTGTTGGAGTTATATATTTTATTATATATAATATAATTAATATTTTTTTAATACCATTAGTCATTTCTATGACGTAAAACATAATAATTATTAAGTTTACCGGCTGTTTCGCCGGATGATAAAACTAAAATTAAGTTATAAACAACAGTTGGTCAAAACATGGTACTTTATTAGCCTTTAAAAGTTATAATAAGTGCTTAATCTATAGTTTTGCATGTCAATAAAATTATTAATGGGGCCAAACGGCTTATAGTTTTAACCACTTTATTTAGTAGCAATACTTAAATTGTATATCCGGTTCAAACTGGCCAGTCAGTCCTGCTATATTTACCACCTTGGTAACTTGGCTAACAATTTTATGACGACATTAACTGTTCCCCATAATTGCTGTTGACGATACGAAAGAAGAATAAGGAGAAATTTTTGACCACTTTAGCCCTATTATTAACACTCATTACATAACTTCACATCTTTAGTAAAAAAAAAAAACCTGGAAATTACCATTTTTTTTTTTGCGAACCCTACCGCTCACTGCAACGCATGCAGTTAATAATGATATATAGAATTTTGCGAGCGCTCCCTTAATCTGTTGTATTACTCGGTGATGCTATGCGACAGCACCCTTTGTAATCATTATCATCACCATCATCGGTAATCATTATCATCACCATCATCGGTAATCATTATAGCTTTATCACAGGTGATTAAGACATGTTCTTGACTAAACTAGACTAGACTTGTATATTTACACACTGGAATTTTTCTTATTTCATTCATATCTAGTTATTGACTTGATGTCCGTACGTATTTTTCGGGTGACCACTGAAAATCAGCGCTGTGCTGTGGGTCCCTCATAGCACAGAATTATGCTGAGTGGAAGCCTTCTTGTCACAGTCATGACGTGCAGCTGCCAAATATTTATGTTGTTTATATTTTTGTTATTTGTATGCACGTGTCTCTGTGACAAATAAACCTATTTTTATTATTTTCTTTCTTTACTAAAGTAAAGGTAAAATACCTTTTTTATAAGTAGGTTTTTTTATCAAAAACCTACAAAAGAGGTATTTCAATTTTTTTTTTTTTAATTATCAAATATCTTTTCCCGCTCCGCCCAGAGTGGGAAAAGCTATTTGTTAATTTCCCGATTTTATTTGAGGCAGCACCTGGGCTTTTTTTTTCGGTGGGAAATTATCATATAACTTCTCCCGCTCCGCCCAGAAGGGAGGGCGTGTCAGACTCTTACTGACTAAAACCCACCCGTGTTCCTTCAGTTGCCTGTACGTTGCCAGGGGCCACGGTATCCCTTTCGGACTTTCCCGCAATCCTGGCAGGAGGTATTTTACCTTGGGGTAGGTGATACAGAGATTGCAGATATTTATAATTTTTTTTTTCTTAACAGAAATGCTTTGATAAGACAATGAGAACCAGCGTCTTCCAGTTTAGAGAGCCCAGGCACCCATAACACAAGTTTAATCTTAGCTTGAATGCCAGTGGAGATAGTCAGTGATTTATACAATTTAAAAACAATATTGTTTATTTTTTTATTAACCACCAAGGGCGATCTCTTTGTCTTCACACCTGATGGTAACTGATGATCAGGCCGAAGGTGGAAGCGAGCTTCACCCGGAATCCTCAACCACAGAGGAACTGGCTATCTTATCTGTAACTGGCATATAACAATCATATTATTACGCTGTTAACATTGTTGTTATGGCGACAGACTTAGATCAGATGATGGTAGCTAGCTAGGCAGACTTAGAACAAGCCCTACCACCAATCAAACCGAGCAGAAATGTTTGCCCCCACTGGGATTCAAACCCGGGACGTCTGGGTCTGAGACAGGTGGTCTTACAACTAGACCACAGAGGCGGTCATAGTATTAACCTATTGCCGTTATCTAAGTTATCATTATACTAGCTGCGCCCCGCGGTTTCACCCACATAAGTCTTGAACCCGTGGGAATATCAGGATAAAAATTTTATGTCCTAACCCAGGTCATGGTCTACTCATGTGTCAAATTTCATCCAAATCCGTTGAGCCGTTTTCGCGTAAAAGCGAAAAAAAACCAAACCTTTTCTCTTTATAACATTACTAGATGTTGCCTGCGACTTCGTCTCCGATCCATTATAAAATGTAATCTACGTCCTTTTTCAGGTCATGGTCTACCCATATGTCAAATATCATCCAAATCCGTTTAGCCGTTTTAACGTGAAAGCGTAAATACGTCATAATACGGCCCCTGGTTAAATTCTTATAGAATCAGTTATTATAGGGAACTAGCTTTACCCGGCCCGGCTTCGCACGGGTAGCACTAAGTACTTATACCTACCCTACCAAACTACTCTACCTACTCTACCCTACCTACCCTACCTACCCTACCTACCCTACCTACCCTACCTACCCTACCTACCCTACCTACCCTACCTACCCTACCTACCCTACCTACCCTACCTACCCTACATACCCTACCTACCCTACCTACCCTACCTACCCTACCTACCCTACCTACCCTACCTACCCTACCTACCCTACCTACCCTACCTACCCTACCTACCCTACCTACCCTACCTACCCTACCTACCCTACCTACCCTACCTACCCTACCTACCCTACCTACCCTACCTACCCTACCTACCCTACCTACCCTACCTACCCTACCTACCCTACCTACTATAAACCTCACGGAGCCCGAGACCTTTCCAACGAATGCAAAACCGTGGAAATCGGTTCGTGCGTTCTGGAGTTATAGCGTCAGGAAGGAAAACCCGACTTATTTTTATATAGTAGATGTGTGACACATGCATATGTATCTAGATTTTATATCTCACCATTTTTCCAACAATTATTCTTTGGATAACATTATTACAATGTGATTGGAAAAGCATCGACGAAGATTGTGGTTATAAAATTGACCTCAATTGTCAGATAAAAATGTTTTTAAGGTGATTTTTAATTAGAATTTCGGGTTTAAGTATTGAACTAATCGAATAAGCACTCAATTTGTACATACGACAAATATTACTACTAGATACTTTGTTGGCACTACAAATTGGCATTTTCTGATCCACATTTTACATTTTTATCAGATACTTTTAGAACAGACCTTACGCCTATTCAAGTTTCACGCTTAGTTCAAACTGTACACTCTTCTTGGTTCAATATTGGCAAGCGTAACTGCTGACCATAGGGTCCTGGGGTCGATTCTTTGTTCGGCCAAAGTGTGTACGGGTTTTTAATTAAAAACTTTGTAGCAGCTCAGTTTAGATTCGTGTCCAGTTAAGCTGCAAAATTTTGGTGTAACCTATGCCTCTACATAACCATTTCCATATTACAAGCGTCAAAATAATACTCATAACAAACCATAATATGAAGTTCTTTCGAAATCCTTTTACTACAAACTCTTAGCTAAAATCATTTGCATAGAAAAACTCCAACCTCCAAACCTGTGTAGAATGTCAAGTTTTGTCTAAAACCTAGACATTTACACCTACCTACTGCATTTAATTACGATTCCCTTAATGACTATAAAAAGTTCAAGTAAAAATAGTCATGGAAAATGTCAGAGAGCCAAGTGACATACACGTAAAATTATGACGCGATGTAGAAGTTACGTTGTGTTACGAGTATTGATAGTGTTAGAATATTGTGTATAACTTCTATCTTTTGTCCAAATTCTTCGTAGTAAGTATTCCTTCTCGGCCAATGACGGTTTGTAGTTCATTGCACTAAAAGGCGTTATACCTATTTAAAAACAAAATGCTTAGATAGTTTATTTAACTGCAATGGTAGGAGTGGGTTGTAACAGGTAAAATCACATATCTGTTCCGCCTGTTCCTGTTCCACATAAATAACAGCTCCAAAAACCTGTTACAAAATAACAGCCTGTTATTTCATACTATGTGGGAACAGACTATTGTGTGATCTCTGTTACCACATTTATATAAAGTATAATATTTGAACATGTTTACTGTAACAAATGTGTTTAGATGTTACTTGTACACGGTTTATAATAAGAATCATAAATTAACACTTATACAAAAATAAACAACAACAAATAAAATTTAATATGATATAATTATAATGCGATTAAATAGTCATTTCGTAAAAATGTGTGTATCGAATCGCAGTAACAGGCTAACAGGACAAAAAACCTACCTCGTACTTCTCTTTCTAACTAAGGGGTTAAACCTATGCGAGAAAAGGAAAGAGCTTGTGACGGTTGTAACAGGGTGTCACAGAATAACAGTAACAATTTTGATCTTATTCTAACTGTCATAAGGATGAATAGAGAAAAGCTTGTGACTGTCATTTATGGGATTTTGTTATCTCAAGGAACTGTTATTTCAGTTTGTTTGTCACAGTTACAGTCTGTCAATCTTATGAAAGCTTGTGACTGTCATTTATGGGATTTTGTTATCTCAAGGAACTGTTATTTCAGTTTGTTTGTCACACTTACAGTCTGTCAATCTTATGAAAGCTTGTGACTGTCATTTATGGTATTTTGATATCTCGTGGAACAGAAGCTGTTATTTCAGTTTGTTTGTCACAGTTACAGTCTGTCAATCTTATAAAAGCTTGTGACTGTCATTTATGGCATTTTGTTATCTCGTGGAACAGAAGAGGTTATTTCAGTTTGTTTGTCACAGTTACAGGTCTGTTTTATTTATCTGTTACGATAAATACGCCTTATTCCTATGCAATAGCACAAAACTTAAAGTATAGCCTGAAGAAGGTGTCAGTTTGAACGTCACTAGAGTCACACTACTGGTGTGAAATCTGCTCAAGAATATTTCAATTAGCTGGAAAATAAATTTTTATCACATCTATTCCAAAAGAGTATTCTGTACATTTCTAGTACGTACATTTTACATATAAATCTTATATACAATATAAAATCTAATAGTATCTAAACTATTTGTATACAAACTAAAATTACCGTCGAAAAATTCCTCCGCATCATTGTCGACTGGTAGTGTACCCAAGAGACTGGCCGCATTGTCACGTTGTATGCCAATGCTTATCCTATGGCCAAGGTAAAAGCCAGCCCTCGGGTCACGGGAAGTGTCAACCAGTCGTTTGGAGATTTCATTGAACAAACTATGAGCACTCGGACCCCACGGCCCGAGTGCTGGAAAGACTAACACATAACCTTCCAAAGAACAACTCTCTTATTAAGTCATCTTAAAAAAAGGGCCTAATCTTCTCCGTTAGATTAAGTAGCTAACATCACTTTTCTAGAGCCTACAAAATATATTATAATTAATTAATCATTAGCCTTCATTGCATCTGGCGCTTTACTTTCTGTTAATAATTTCATCACCACTGCTCTCAAAACGATGAAGGAAAACGTCGTTGGGAAACCGGCATGTCCTAGAACCAAAAATTCGAAGACATGTGACATCTACCAACCTGCACTGGGCCCGCGTGGTGGGTTGCGGCTCACTCCCTCTCACAGAGAGGTCTGAGTACCAGAAGTGGGAACATTATAGGCTGATTATGCTATATTGCATCACCTTTAGAACAAAATTGCTTCTAAGGAGGTAGATCTTTACCTTCATCTCATCAGAACCAATATGAAACCGAACAACTGGAATCATGAATCATAAGAAGTCAACACATACCGTATCTCCTTATCAAATTAGTCCACACAATCAATCTGCCTATAAATAGCCTTTTCACAACTATGTTGGGGTCAGCTTCCAGTCTAACCGGATGCTGGTGAATACCATAATATGATACCCGTTGGTAAAACTGGTTGTCAGACTTTCGGGCTTCTGACGACCCGTAACGACTTTCAAAGATCCACGAATGACAGCCGAGAACAACTACAGTTTAACGTACTTTCCGAGTCACGGAGAAGTCTCGGAATGTAATGATGGTCACCCATCTACGGACCAACCGCAGCAAGCGTAGCCTAAACTGATGGATCAACCCGTGCCACTGTTATTACTTAGCCACGAGACCCACAAATTCAAAATCAAATTAGTCCACACATAAGTTCGAATCCATAACATGCTGATAGCGGGTCATTTTCCATTGACCAATACCTCGGGGCTAATGTACTATCATCAAGGGAAAATGTGATGGTCAAAAATACGATTAGCATTTTGATAAAACACCCAAGTTCAATTTCCAACCTAGTGTTGCAGGCGGAGGGTGCAATTTTGAATGGAGGAAAAGGTTCGGTAGTTGAAAAGTTGCGACTGCATTTTCTATTAGTGAAGCTCATGTTATGTTTGAGGGGGTTAGCAGTGAACGTAGTGTCAATGATTGTGGAAGTTTGGGGATTGATATATTAGTGATATTGGATTAGAAATGTAGCTAGGAAGATTATTATAGAAGATGTTTTAGAAGGTATGTTAGAGTGTAAAGGTACCTTGGGTTCAGTGGCTAAAAAGATCATTGGTAATGATTTTTTTTTCATGGAGACCTTTTCAATTAGATTATAATGTCGATAAAGAATATAGATACTGGGAAAACTCACTGTTTTCAAAATCAGCAAAAGTCAGCTACGTCTATTCTCGACGCTCGATGTAATGACGATAGCCGATTGTTCAGTAAAGGCAGCCTGAAACATAAAGCACTTTTAATAACGATATTCACCCTTACTACGTACCCTGTAAGTAAAACAGCATGAATATAATACTACGTGACATGACTTATATACTGCCAGCCATACACACTTAATGTATGTACGTTTTCAAGAACCACACAACGATACAAATACACAAGTACATAAAGTTATTGATCCATTTTCCATAAAGCTCTTTATGAATATAATGTTCGGTAAATACTTTATTCTAACAGGCCAAATAACAAACAAATACGATACACACATTGATGCTGCGCTTAGAATATCCTAGATATTCCACGCACACAGAGAAACGTGCTGAGTTTTATAATAAACACGTAAAATCATTATTTGATGATTTCGAGGTACGCGAGTCATTGGGGGTGAGGTGGGTGGCAGGAGGCTCTCATCCCAGTGGCTGAGGGGTCGCCGATGCAGCAGCAATGCAACCTACCCATCAGTGTGGCCGGCGAGGCTGCTGGAGTCGCGTGTATACCACCTACGCAGCGCGAGAAAACCTACCGCGCAAAAAATATCAAAAATCTACTGAAAAAATCAACAATTATTAACATCAAAATACAAAACGGCCTAAAATTCAAAAAATCGAAATAAAAAAAACCAAATTTGGTGACAAAATTCGAAATTTTGCGCGCATGCGTCTTACGCACCGCTGCCGCCCGCCGACACATTCAGAAATAGTTTTATGCAATAGACTCTATTTAATTTTTCTCCACAACACACCATAATCATAATAAATAGTATTAAGTGAATTTGTAATCAATAGTATTCAGCAACACTTGAACTCTATAGACTTTTAAAACAACCGGTTTCATTTTACTGTAAAACTAGTGTTAAGGCAACTGAAGGCAGTTTGACTCGGATTTGTCGTACAAGGGCTATACTTAACATCAACGACCATCCGGGATAAGCAGCTATCAAAAATAAAAAAAAAGAAGAAGAGAAGATCACATGGAAAGTCCGCGCAGAAGACCATGGCACTATAGACGCGGACTAAAATAAGTTAAATGCGCAAGAAACTGAAAAAAGCTAAGATTTCATAGCTAAGGGGAATCTAGCAAAACAAATAACAACCAGCGCCATTTGACGATAAAGAAACACGTTTTTTCGCAATAGAACAAGTTTTAAGTTTATATCAACCGTTATTACAAGGAATCAATAGAAAAGAGAATTTAAATCTTACGTTTTTTGAGTACATTTAAACAACACTGGTTAATTTTGGAACTTTTAAATATAATTTAAATTGATTTTTATATACAAAACTCTCTATATATATCTAGTGAAAAGTAATTTAGTGAAAGACTCTGGACCTACACGTTAAGGCTAAGTGATATTTGAAATATTTGGCAAATAAGTTTTGGGAAAAGCTTTCGACCAATTTCATCAACCGCTCCAGACATTGGTGGATGAAAACAAATAAGCAAAACAACAAAAAAACAAATTCTTGTGCCTTAAATTGGCCTTAAATTATAAGTAAAAAAAGGTAAGATAAAATTACTCCAAAAAGTTACAAAAAAATCAAAATTTTACCTAGTTTACCTACCTGTTGAAGCGACTTCTAGATTTGTTTAAATAGTACAAAATTAAAATAAAATTAACGTTAAGAATTAGTTAAATATTTGCGTTATTTCTATACCTATAACGTTTTATATGAGTATGTATAATTAATGGGCATAACAAGGGCAGACAAACAATAAACTGACAATACTAAAGAAGACATAGAAGAAGACAGAGAAGAAGAAAAGAAGACAGGAGATTATATACAAGAAGAATTTACAGAAGATATACAGAACTTTACACCTTTAAACTACGAAATAGACTTATTTCGTCACCCAGAAGACAGCACTCAGGTAAGATACTCATGATACGAAAATATGATGAAACTTAAAATGAAAATGTCCCTCCATCTTTGTTTTCCACGCGGTGCTTTCTAGTTGAAATTACTGGAAAGCGCTGCTCAAAATTCTATAGAAAACAGAATAATGTGATTGCTAGTTTCATCATTTTTCATTTCAAAAGATCACGTACTTTTTTGGTACATACATTATGTTAAAATTATATAATGAGCAAAATGGCCGCCCGCTATTAAAATAAAATTGACATCTATTATCTCGCTCGCACTTACGGGAACCGTATCGACTGTTTCATCTTTTTCAGGATCATTCTCGAATTCGTCCATGTTACCCTCTGCATTACCTTCTTTTTTATCTTTTGCATTAAGTTCTTCGTCTTCATCTTGAAACTTAAGTAATTTTATATTTTCTAAATCTAAAATATTAATATAAAAATCCTTAACATAAAATATAAAAAAATACTTTAAAAAAATCACGTCTGAAAAATAAAGACCATGTGACTTAGTAGCGTCAGTGTGTTAGTATCGAATGCCAAGAACGGTGTAGAAACATTCGTCTAACTTTCGTTTTCGCCAAGTCAAGTTCAGGTTTTGCCGATGATTCCAGCGTGCGTGCCTTTTGCGCATGTCCGAGTCATCACAGTCATTGCCCAGCCAAATTATTGATCCCCGCCATGTTGGAAAACTGCGGGGGGGAGAGGGGGACGTCATTTACTAACGTGATAGTTTTCACAACGCTCAATTATGTAGGGAGGTGGGCCGTAGGGGGGCCCGAAAAAATGTATACATCAATATGGCGTATTTTGTATTAAATTCTATCGGTCACGCCCATTGGTTCGCGGAATTTATAGCTGGTGCTTTGCAGCCGATGTGATAGTTTATTTTAATTATCATCCTTTCATTTAATTAATAAAGACTGGGCATTTTAGGGCTTTATGGAGTGCAATGGAGGTTTTGATGCAGTTGTAGGCTCTTGAGCATCGTCTTGAGTTGGAACTCGAGTATTCTTCTCTCCAAAATCAGTTCTTCGAATAAGACTATTTTAAATAAAAGCAGAGCTTAAAAACTTCTATCTTTTTCTTAGATCATCAGCATCTTTAGGACTAAAACGTCTTTAGAAATGTTACCCGACATTGATGATTCTCAATAACTCCACGTTCACTTCAATAACAGGGTAATCAGAAGTCCAAGCCATTTTTTTTTAATCCTAAGCGTTTCTCTCCTACTCTGCAATAAACTTTCGTATATACTCGTATTCATCATCGTCCATTATTAAACCAAAAAAGTCAGACCCCTGTCTACATTTACACTCTTCGCGACTAAAGCTCATTATTGAGTGGTATACAGATATGTAGGTATGTTTGTGTGTACTTCATTACTTAAGTGCCGCTCCCTTTTTCAACAGATGAATCATTGAGACTGCATTGCATAATAAGTTGATGACAACGTGAGCCAAGATTAGTATGGAAATAGTAATGTGATTTTCTGTTGAGAAAAATCTTTAGAAACAATAGAACTTTGAAACGTAATCTTGATAGTTTTACGGACAGGGATATTTTATTGGGACTCCTGCGTTGGTCTAGTCGCAAGCACTACTGCTGTGCATGAGGTCCTGAGTTCAATTCCCGGGTCAGGCAAAGTGTCATTGGGTTTTTGCATCTGGAATTTCTCTCAAACATAACTGGTGAAATGTTGGTGTACACCAACATTTCACCAGTACCATTACACCTCTGGCCAATCCTTTGGGAAATACAGGCGTGATGTTATGATATTGAGATTGGAAATTCAGTTGTTGAAGCAGTATTTACAATGAATTGAAACCAACTTACAGTATTTTGTTCTTGATCAATGGATTTCTTAAGAGATCAGGATTTTTTTATAATTATTCAGAACTAACAGTTCCCAATCACGACATCAACTTAAACATTTTTTTTATATTAATATATCTCGCTGATATTTCGAAAAGGGTTAACAGAGATGCTGCAGTTTTGTAAATACGCGAGTGCATACTTCACGGACTGAGTAGTTGTGCCCAGACACAATAGAGCCTGAACACTGAACTAGTCAAACTCAAACTCAAAGCATTTATTTCAAATAAACCAATTACAGGCACTTTTGAATGGTCAAGGGGTCGATCAGTCAGAAAGATGAAGCTAGTTGCCCATTCCAAAGCGTAGTTACCTATGGAGAAGAACGGGCAAGAAACTCTACAGATTTTTTACTAAGTTCTATTGATTTTTTTCTAATAGCACCAAATAATTTAACCAACCTAAGAATCGAACTCGAGACCTCAGGTTTGATAGACGCGATTCAAACCAATAAATCAGCTCCATGATTGGAAGCAGAAAATGACACCAGACCGACAAATCACATAGAAGATTTTCTTCTCGAGAAAAAACTGACTCACCACAAGAAACTTCGCCTAATCGCTTCCATAATAGCTATAAACAAAAAAATAAATAATAATATTAACAACTAATAATATTTTTTTGTAAGCACGTTAGTTGAATCATTATCGTGTCCTTAATGTCATTTTATATTAAACTATCTTCTGCCCGCGGGCTCGTCCGTGTGGATGTCAAATATACTATAAAAAATATTCTATGGTACTCGACAGTAGTGTAGCTTTACATCAGTGAAATCATTTTTGAAATCGGATCAGTACTTCCAGAAATTACCTCTTATAAACGAACAAGGGGTATCGTATTACCCAGTAACTGGGTTGTGGAAGTCAGATAGGCAGTCGCTCCAAGTAAAATACAGATTAACAATTCTAGTACTTAAAAAAAACTTTCAGGACTAAAACGTTCGCGACTAGAATGTCGCAATCTATCAAACTTGTCAAAAATGTTGGGATTGCGAATGAGATGCAAATGCGAACGTTCTTAAAAAATACGGGAATTGCCCCTGTTGCAGGTTAGACTGGAAGCCGACCTCAACATAATTTTGAAAAGGCTAGGAATACGTCGTGATGATGAAACAAACAAACAATTTTACTTCTTTATAAGTTTTAACTAGCAACGCACAGATGCATTCGACACGTCAAAACATCGAGATTTCGGTGCTATATATTATAATATATTTAAGTTAAATTTACACATATAGAGCAGTGGTGGCCCAGTGGTACAACTTCTGTAGGTCATGGCTTCGGACCCAGACGGGCGCTTTACTTTGTGTAAATAATTTCATCACCACTGCTCTCAAAACGGCGAAGGAAAACATCGTGAGGAAACCGGCATGTCCTAGCACCAAAAATTCGAAGACATGTGACATCTACCAACTCGCACTGGGCCGGCGTGGTGGATTACGGCCCACTATCTCTCAAAGAGAGGAGGCCTATGTCCCAGGAGTGGGAATATTATACGCTTATTATACGCTTTTTATACGCTTATTATACGCTTTTTATACGCTTATTATACGCTTATTATACGCTTATTATACGCTTATTATACGTTTATTATACGCTTATTATGCTTATGGTATACACATAAACCTTCAGGAATATATTCTCTAAATAACGGTGAAAATCGCTTCAAAATCCGTTGCGCAGTTTAGAAGAACTAAAGGGACAAACAGACAGACATGAAAATCGACTTCGTTTTGTAGTATTTACGGGATGGGTGTATGCGAAGCACGTCGGGGGAAAAAGTTAGATTACTGTTTTATTGACTAATACTTGGTTTAAGTACATGTTTTTTGTTTTGATGCTTAAGTTATAATGTGTTTTAGTACTTAGCGGATGCAAAGGTCCCAGTCAGTTTGTTGGGGAGTTCTAAGTTATTAAACCGAAATAAAAATACTTATTGCTATCCCGTAGATACTTGCAATTAGAACAAGTGAAATTATATTTAAAATTTCCAGACACAAACATTTCCTCATTTCTCTTTCCTACTCCATCACCAGACCCTGTTCATCATCTATAACCTGTTCATTGAGATCAGTCCAATGAGCACAAACACGATACCAGTGCTGTAAGTTGGTAAGGGAGTTGGGTATCCTGCAAATTCCAGGTGATACTGCAGCATCAGTTCAAGGTTACTATGTCCTTCTAATATCATTGAAGTAACATAATACCAAATTTCAAATCGATCAGACCTGTGGAAGACGCTCACATCCATTCATCAACTAGAAAAGAGCTGATAATCTTCAAACGGCTGAACCGATTTTGATAAAACATATCTAAGAACTATTGCTTGAAAACCTGCTTTCAAATAAAAAAACCGTATTCAAATCGGGTCGCCCGTTTAAGAGCTACGGTGCCACACGCAGACACACACATAGCGGTCAAACTTATAACACCCCTCTTTGCGTCGGGGGTAAAAAAATAGAGACTTGAGGCAGCCATCTTTGTCAAATTTGGTTCGACATAAACTTCTCAATATAGTTTAATCACATCTCGAAATCTCTCACTATTTTGTGGCTTTGTCATCGCTACGAATTGTGACTCTTTCAACTTGGTCTTCTCACAGATTAGCTCTTGTTCTTGTGCGGATTTTACCAATTTGGTCGTTTATCGATTTGGTCTAAATTGCTTTTTATTTTTATTATTTGATTTTGCTTTTATATAGATTCTTTTCTTTTAGATTTTGTGAATGTGAGAACGTTGTAGGCTTAACAGACTGTAGATCTGTCGACCATTTTCTATCTTGCTAAGTACCTGGTACTTGTTGATAGGCCTACACTGTCCTCTCATACCTATTAACTCTGTAATTTGAAAACATTGTAAATACCATTTACTTTTAAAAGAGTAACCATGGAGTTTCTTGCCGGTTCTTCTCCATAGGAAACGTCCAATTGGAACCGTGCACCTAGCTTCTGACGTTTCATAAGTGCCCTTGTAGGTTTATGTGAAATATTTTTTTTTTAATGAAATTGAACGCGTTCAACACATCTAATAGAAACGCGTTCAAGTTCTGTCAGTGTACAGTATTCCATAACAAATTTGACATTTCGGAATGCATATATTTTATTAATACAGCCGTAGATATCTAGTAAGGTTTCGTGTTTCATCACAATTTCTTTTTTTCTTATTTACTGTCGGCGCGAAATAACAGAAGCTCATCCATTACGTGGCTAATATTTTTGCTATCAAATAAGGAGGTAGCTTAGCTGACTGTGAGCAGTGACCAGTTGTGGCACAGTGGTTTCGGCCCCAACTCACCAGTTTATAGGTCCTGAGGTCGAACCCAGGCAGGCACTTTCCTTTGTGTATTTATTTTCATCACCACTGCTCTCAAAACGGTGAAGGAAAACATCTTGAGGAAACCGGCATGTCCTAGAACCAAAAAAACTAACACTGGGTCCGCGTGGCGGATTATGGCCCACTATGAGAGGGACTCGCCTGTGTTCCAGTTGTGGGGACATTATAGGCATGCATACTGGCAGGCATTATGCTTAGCTGCCTGCCCAGATGTACCCGACGTACTTTTAAGTATCATTACTCTTCCCCTCACCTGATGCTTAGTAGGTAATGATGAGGCTTAGGATGGTGCACTTACAGTGCTACAAACCAAATGATGCTCTAATACTGACTTTAAAAGTACCTTATCCTATACTATTAAATGAGCAATATATACATAATATATTACAAATATATATGTATATATTTGTAATCAAGTTCTCGAAAATGGCTCTAACGATTTCGATGAAAGATAGATAGAAAGAAAGAAAAGAAAAAGTTGCAAAGTAGTTGTTGTTGTTGTTGAAAGTTGCAATATAGGGGTTTACGGGGGCGAAAAATCGATCTAGCTAGGTCTCATATCTGGAAAAAATCGTTTTCACCGTATTTTCACCCGAGCAGACCTCGGTCGTCCAAAGTTTAGAACAAGATGGCTACCTTGGAATAATGACATGGCAGCATGGAATTAGTAAGTACCTACTATCATGGCAGCATGGAATTAGTATGAACTATCCTATACTATTAAATGAACATTCTCTATTTTCACCCGAGCAGAGCTCGGTCAACCAGGTGCAATAAAAAACTTAAAATATACCGTTTCATTCATATATCCCTTGTCCAAATCATCCAATAAGGAAATACAAAATATTGAAGAAAAAAAGTGACAAAACCGACATTACCCTGCCGTGTAAACCGTCCGACACGACAAACGCATCTCAGACAAATGCGTGCAAAACACTACGACACGACACGACTGTCGTAATGTAATAAGACGCATTTTTCTTTGACAAAAACGTGCGCGGGCGACGGTAATGGTGTTAGAAAATTGATGCGAGTTCAATCGTTGTGGGTTGGTAAGATGCTCTACTTGGAGACAACGACTTAAATTCACAATAAAAAACTTTTTTCAGAAATAGCCAAGTATATACTTAGATGAAAATTTTCATCATGATTTCGTGATTCAACTAAGAACAAATTTTGAAAAAAAGTATTAATGTCTAAAGCAGATTCGCAATTTATTTGAAGAAATCAATCAACTCAGCCTATCGTAGTTCACTGCTGGACATAGGCCTCTCTCAGGCCCCAAAACATCCTCCGACTTCCACTTACAGTCTGTCCCAGCCAACTTCTTAATTAAGGTCGTTAGTCAATCTAGCTGGAGGGTGTCCCGCACTACGCTTGCCTATACGCTGTCTCCACTCCAGGACTCGTCTGCTCCACTGGCCGTTGATCCTTCGACCAACATGGCCAGCCCACTGCCACTTGAGCTTGCTTATTCTGCACACCATGTCGGTTACTCCAGTTCTTTTCCAAATAACTTCATTTCTGACTTTATCCTTCAGAGAAACTCCGAGCATAGACCGCTTTTTAAGAAATACCTAAGAACAAACCTACCTACAAATTTATCCTAAATTAAAGGCCCGCCACAAGGTGGACCGATAACCTGGTAAAGGCCGCAGGAATCCGCTGGATGCGAGAAGCACAGAACCAGTCGAAGTCACGGTGCTTGAGGGAGGCCTATGAACAGCAGTGGACGTCTTAAATGATATCCTAAACTGTGACTATCTGCAGAATGAACTTTAAATGACTTTTAAAAGAGTAACCGTGGAGTTTCTTGCCGGCTCTTCTCCATAGGAAACGACCAATTGGAACCACGCACCTAGCTTCTGACGTTTCATAAGTGCCCTTGTAGGTTTATGTGAAATAAAATATTTTGAATTTGTATTTGAATGTCACACGCTATTTTACGTTTATTGAAAACGATTACGAGATATAGCTTTACGATCTCAATACCAAAACTTGTTACGCACAGTTAGATACAGTACTGCTTTGTTGAGGAAAAGTGTTTTTGGTATGGCACCGGCTATTTTTAATCACATTCCTAATTCCATAAAAGAGGAACCAGTAACAATTTTCAAAAATAAACTAACTGTCCTTCTATTAAATAAATGTTACTACTCTGTAACGGATTTTTTAGCCGATAAATTTTAGTTGTATCCAGTGTATCAATATTTCAATGTTTGATGATGTACTGCATCAATGTTTGCATGCCAAAATGGTAGAATGTACAATGATCCTTCAATATTTTAACCACCCTATTGTAAATACCTACATTCTGAGCAAATAAATAAATATGAATATGAATATGATTAATTGTTGTTACAGTAATTACGCAATATTGTCTTTGTCTGTGGCCTTGACATCAACCGATGAATGAATCAATTTTTATAAATTGCGTTTGTTTGTTGGCTGAATACGAGGCTTTTGGCTACTTTTGTATGTGTATTTTGTGTTTTAATTTTATTTAAATGTGCGTTTTGTTTGTGCAGAATAAACGTATTTTCTTTCTTTCTTTCTTTTCTTTCTAATAACTTTTTTTTTTCCAAGGAGTTATGCTAAGTAAAAAAAGTAATAAATAGGTTTCCTACTTTGATAATAATCATTATATTCTTCTCTATTTCCTTCTGAAACATTAGCTAGAGCCACTTCATGACCATTTCAAGCACAGTGGTGACACCAAGTTTTTACACGACACACATTCTTCATTGGCAAGCTGACATTCCTACGAAACCTACCGTGAACTGCGTATCATAATATTGACTTTGAGTTTCCAAGTGTTTGAGCATATGCTTAAGTTTCTAAGCAAATCTAGGAACGAGAGAACTGTTTGAGAAAATGTCATAGTTGTCAGCCCTGAAAATCTATTTCACAATCTATTCGTATTTAAATATTGACCTCACTGTAGTCCAAATGGCCAAATGGCTCTTCTCCTATAGATGGAGGGTTTGAATGACTGAATAAATGCTTCCACTGATTAAATTCAGGATTCTTCATGACGAAAGTCAGTGTGTTATGTAAAAAAAGAACGTTCCATTTTCCTTCTATGGTCGAAATTACAAGCATTTCTAATTATTAAACAGACAATGCTAATGAACATTTTTTAGAAATGATAGGACGATTCATGATTAATCTAGAATGTCTCTTAGTTAGAAAACATCAATTTCTGAACACCACCCACCCAACTTTATAAAGACAACTGTCGGTTAAACTTAAACTCAAACTCAAAGCATTTATTTCAATTAAACCATTTATAGGCACTTTTGAATTATCAAGAAGTCGGTCAGTCAGAAATATGAAGCTAGTCGCCCATTCCAGAGCGTAGTAAGTACCTATGGAGAAGAACGGGCATGAAACTCCACAGACACTCTTTTAAATCAAAATTTTGATACAAAATATTGGTTACATCATTCATGTTGAAATTATGCATGTGAGAACAATGTAGAAAGACGTGCACGTTTGTAAAAGCGTCCGTAATAAAAAGAAAAAAACAAAGAACCATTCAAAAATTTTAAATAAATTAAAATAAGCCATGGCAGCTAAGAGATGACCAGTCCCAACTGACGGCGCCCATTCACGAACATGACGCATGGATCAGCACCATTCAGCTCAACCATTTTGAAGGGAGCTAAATGATCCAACACACGCGCCACCATCAGCGAGACATCTGAGTGAGCATGACATACTCACAGCCGCCAGGGCACATTCAAGTCAATTAAATACATATTACCCGGTAAATGGTAGCTCTTTAGTACATAGTACTCACACCTGTGCTATTAGAGATCGAACCCACGACGTATACCGGTGAAGTCAACTGCGTCAACTGAGTTAACTGTGTTCCACTCTAGCTAGATTAATTAAAGGAGTTACGTATACCTATGATAGGCAAAAGGGTGGCTACCGGTAATAGACCATGACCTTTAAACTAAATGGCTAGTCCTGTATGTATCACACTATAGAACATAATTATGTTCCGTCCACCTTAATAGAATTCTAGCCTAGTGGTATGACCGTCGGACTGCCAAGTCATAGGTCTCTAGTTCGAACTCAAGGCACGCACCTCTGGCTTTTCGGATGCATGATAATTATTACTTGCTTCAAAAACGATGAAGGAAAACATTGTGAGGAAACCGGCATGCTTGAGAGATATTTCTCGACGGCATGTGAAGCCAAGTCAGAGTCCGATGGGTGACACTAACCAACAAAAAAAAAGGAGGAAAAAATAATTTTCTGATTAGGTCTGTCTCATTGGTCTAGTGGTTGCAAGCGCTACAGCTGACCATGAGGTCCTGGGTTCGATTCCCGGGTTGGGCAAAATGTTATTGGCTTTTTGCATCTGGAATTTCTCAGTAGCAGCCTGGAGTCTGGATAATTATGTGCCCGGTCGATAGCAATAGGTGCGCCCTCTATTACATGAGACTTAAACATGACTGGTGAAATGTGGGTGTACTAGGTATACCTCTGCCTAACCCTTTGGTGAATACAGGCGAGAAGCTATGTTATTGGTGATTAGGTACTTTGATGCATTTTAGTTATCTGTAGGCTCTATAATCACATCTTCAACCCGCATCGCACGAAAAGGGGTTCCACAAGTGATGATCCAACTCTATTTTATTAAAAATGTGAATGGTTGTATGTTTGTTCCTCAAAAAAAACTATGTCTCTAGACAACCTAAAAATCAATTTTCGGTTCTAACTTTCTAAATTACTCCATCCTATTCGATTTTGTTTATCAAGTTATTATCAAACTGCATGTGTCTACTCATTATGATCCTGATAAATTAAGCAGCAAACGTACTATTACTAATGTATTTGACTCCGTAAGAACACGTGCTGCATTAGCCAGACGTCAAAGGCGTTTTCTTTCTGTGTATATTTACAATCAAATTAATGCAATCTTAAACATTTTCCCGCTCTCTTTTCATGAATGCAAATGTAAGGTTAAGAACTGGCTTCTTACTCTTAACTACGAAGAAACAGAAAAATATTTTATGCGGTAAAGTGAACACATCCTCACACACACACCCACACATACACCCACACTCCACACCCACACACTACTTTCACACTACATTTTCCATAGCCTTAAGTACTATTGTAATTTCTGCATGCTCAAAATTATCATGTTCATTAGAAATCTTAATTGGTATAAAAATATAATGTAATGAATTGGGAGAAGGCGCTGAAATCTGACATACAGGTTTTTAACTAGTTTGGATTTCAGAGGCTTCATAGGTTTTTGTAATTTAACTTATTTCATTAAAGATTTTTTTTTTTAATTCCAAATGTGAACGTTTGTATGTTTGTTACTTAATTACCCAAACAGCTGAACGAATTTAGATGAAATTTGGCTCACAAATAGTTTTTAGATACTTCGTATTTTTTTTTGCTTGGTTTAGAAGAACACCGTGGTTACACAGACATGAAATGCAGCTTTAACTTATAATATCACTAGCTGAACCGTCAGACGTTGTCCTGTCATAGTTTTAATTTAGATTTTTCGGCAGTTCCTTTGGGTTCTTTCAATTTTTTTTCCTAAACCGTCCGTGTATTGAGGCGAACAAAACAAAACAAAAAGTATTCAAATCGATCGAGGCATACTCGACTTTTTGCGAGACTAAACACAGCATTTGATTTTTATACATAATGTATAGAAGTGCTAAATGATAATTTTCATAACTTACCTTTTTATTCTTTTTGGTGAAATGTAGTCGATAGCCGGTAGCCCTGATCCTTTAGTAAACTTAAATGGAGCTTTATTATAACATCAGCCATTTTGTCCAGGAAGTTATACCACTAACTATGAATTTGAATTGCCAGACTGTTTAAGTGACGCGAATTAGCTGCTCTAGTCAAATTACTACAGCACAATGACGACATTTTTTAGATTCCGTACACAAAGGGTCCCGAAAGGCTAGGCTCCGTTGTCAGTCTATCTGTCACAAGGCTGTTTCTCTTGAACCATAATAAGTAGACACTTGAAATGTTCACAAAGTGTGTACGACTATGGCCGCTATAACAACAAATAATAAAATAAAATTAAGATTCGCTGTTATGTAGTTATTTCGGCGTTTTTTAATATGTATTGTTAAATTCCGACTCGCACTGGCCGCTTTTTAAAAACTTAACTCTGTTTTCTGCATTCAACTTGCATTGGATCATTTCCCGACCAATAAACCAATACATTCCTAACACAACTTTAGAAACCGTTTCAAATTCCAGCTAAACTCCTCATAAAAACGGACTCCGAATATAAATACTTAGTTCTAACTTAACACTAAAATTGGTGAAAGGACCTCAAGTTAGCTTGATGATGACTCAGCCGTGGGCGATTGCTTAAGAAGCTAAGTTACATTCAAGTATGAGTAGTGTTGGATCTATCGACTGGTTTCAGATTTGCGACGCTAGATGGCGGAAGGTGTATGATCAAAGTTTGTGTGAAAACAGCTGTTTTTATAACTTGATTGGCTTTGCCACAGTGGTCAATGTGGTTTTGAGGTTTGGTAAGAAGAGCTTTTTTAGCTGTTCTTTGGTCTATGAGTGAATGATCTTGGCGCAGTATCGTTTGATAAAGCTTCTAATTTCAAGCCTAAGTTATATTGTCTAACTTAAGTGTGAATGAAACATTACGCTGTTTTGTAGAAACTCTAGTTTTTTTGCTGTCACAGGCCTCCTCTTTTCGACAGGGAGTGGGCTGTTATCTGCCACACGGGCTCAGTGCGGGTTGGTAGATGTCACATGTCTTCAAATTTTAGGTTTTAGGACATGCCGATTTCTTCACGATGTTTTCCTTCACCGTTTCGAGAGCAGCTTAATCTGTAAATAAAAAGTATGAGGTAATATTTAAATACCAATTGTTAACAAAAAAAATATATTTTTAGCAAATTTTACAGCTTATCATTTTTAAAGAGTCCGGGACATGCGACCGCCAGATCATTTTCGGTTGCCAAGCAGTATTCTTGTGTTCTAGTTTGAAGGTTATACCGGTCAAATAATAGACATGGGACTTTCCAACTTGAACGCAAAATAAGCGCTTTGACGTGGATTTGCAGACACCAGTCCGTTACCTAAAAAAAAACTTAAAGTATTTATTTCAAATAAACCATTTACAGGCACTTTTGAATTGTCAAGGGGCCGGTCAGTCAGAAAGATGAAGCTAATTGCCCATTCCAACTTAGTATTTAAGGTTGGGTGTGTTTGAAAATCCCCTGGGTATTATAAGGGTTCCTAGGCGAAGAGAAATGATGGTCAGATTTAATAGGGACATTCAACAGAAGACGGGTAACAAGCGTTCTTGATGCAAGTGGGCTAGCTCGGTGATGGTTCGGGGATAGCCCAGGATAGCTCGGACTTTAGAAGTCGCTATATTGTAAAAAGAAGGCGCCAGCGGTTTCACGTGATATATTTGTAAACCGTTATTACTCAGTTATAATATAGCATTCTTTGGTGATAGATTTTTATAAATCAGTGCAGTAGTTTTTGAGTTTATTAATTACAAACAAAAATACAAATATTTTCCCTTTATAATATTAGTGCTGATTGCGGGCTTTTTTGTTCGTTGGACTTTGAGCTGACAAATAGCTGTTGATGATATTAGAACTTGATATTAGAGCTTACAATTTCGTAAAAGATATGTATATATACCTAATGCGAATGTCTTCCTCTATTATTTCAGATACTTTACAAAAAATGTTCTATGAACTCATTTAAAAGCTTCTGACTTATTTAAAACTCCAACTCTTATTTTATCAATCCTATTATCTCTGTCAATCTACCTAGCCTTTTCCCAACTATGTGGGGGTCGGCTTCCAGTCTAACCAGATGCAGCTGAATACCAGTATTGAAGCGACTGTCTATCTGACCTCCACAACCCAGTTACTGGGTAACACGATACCTCTTGGTGAGACCCTCGTAACGACTGTCAAAGATCTACGAATGACAGTTGAAACAAACGGCTTAACGTGCTTTCCGAGGCAAGGAATCACACTAATAAAAAAAAAAAACTATCACAAAAAAATCTCCATTCAAAATAGGTATCAAATTCTAAATACCGTTTCCAATAATTACAAAACACTAAATAAACTTCTTAGTACCGAAGATTTCTAACATTTTGCCGTGTCCTAGAAACGTATATAAACCCACAGACAGCGAACATTTCTTTATATATCTAATACTATACCTATCTAAAATTCATAGTGAAATAAGTATAAGAGCCTAGCTTCTAAAAAACTATTTGCCTGAAACCTATATCTCTACACAAACTAAGAATCAATTTTCAGCTCTAACTTTCTAAAAATAAGCATCGTTTTGGTGTGTAATACAAAGGTTTGTAAGACATTTTGAGTTGAGGTTAGAATGCGGCAGTGCAGGCCAATGCACGGTGCATACAACTAAGTAGTGATGTGGAGGTTCCAATAACGGATTTTAGTGATGTGCGTTAGCAGCTATTTTGTTTAACTAGTTATTGCCGTTTTCAGTTTGGAATGGAGGCAAAATTATTTGAATATTTCTAAGTTAGATTGTTTTTTTTTAGTTAGAATTTAAAACAAGTAAATTATGACCAAGTAATACTGAAGACTTTACTTAGTGTTTGTTTTAGTCTTAGCTGTAATGATGGGATATATTTTTTTGTCTCAACAAAATTACAAAACTTGAGTTCTTCCGACTTTTTATATTATAGAAGTTATATGCGACAAATTAACCTTTATATTACCTAACTTAAAACCTTATTAAGAGCACTATAGCTTATCTCTATTATTAACAAGTAATAACCACAACAATTACAATTTTTTCCACCCGCATTAAAGTGAAATACCGATTAAGTTAAAAATAGCGGTTACTCGAGTAGCAGTCTCACGCGCAAGCTAAGTCGGTGCCTGTAAGCGCTCAATATAGGCTAAAACATATTATTATATGCAAGAAGTTCTTGTACTACGCGAAAATAGGGTTGGCTGTTCGATACAATGTTGTAAACCCGCTATTAATATCTATTTAAAGCGTTACGTTATTTTATTCATGGCGTGATTTGTGATAATTTGATTTTCTACCATTTTTGAGAAGGTTATTGCCCCATGGCTAGGTTTCTCTGTAAGTTCTTAGAAGTTATGTAAAAGTGGTATTTGAAAGTGGCTGTTTTATCGTCATTTGAAATGCAACTAGTTTTACGGAAATAGGTTTATGTGCGGTTTTTTTGTTGGTAGAATTTGTGTCTCATATAGGTGACACTATTTCTAACATAGACTGTGTATAGTGCAAATAGTCGTTAGTATTGTTTCGAAGCAAAACTGAGTTTAGAGTAACAATTAAACCAATTTAAATCCAACAAGAGACGCGCTAACTCATAAATAGAAGTACTGTTACTTAAAGAATACGGATACATAAAGGCATTAAACTAGGTTCTAACATCCTAGCACAGCCCTACGCCCCGCAGGCAAATATGAACGAATGTAAGTTGACTTAGAATAAGTATGTTCTGCAATCGAGAGTCAGCCAGTGTTAGATCATAATGTGTTGAAACAGCACACGCGCGCGACACTCCACCAAGAATACAATGAAAACTCAACGATATTTTATGAAAAATTCTAAATAATAACGCCATTTTAAACCTACAAATGTGTTCGCGCCTTTTCGGTTTTTTTCGGCAAACGCCGCGCAGCTGCGCCCGCGTTCGATTTTCGAAAATGTGACTGTCAAACAGCTATTTTTGGAACTGTGAATTTGAAATTATCAATGTGAAATGACTTGGATTTCAATTTTATTATTGTAAATTTTTAATATCTACGCTCGGCGTTCCGTGAAATTGGAGAAAAAATGTAAAATTGCGTAACTAGGAAATAAAAACGAGTGCGTCATGACGACAAAGATTTTGGCGCGCATTCTTGATTGAAGTTTTTCGCTAAAACTGAGGAAAGACTTTGTCGGAAAATCTTTTTCTTTAATTTGTAATGTGTGTAAAGATTTGGACTTTCTGTGTTGTGTTGAACGGAATCTGAGGTTAGTTGGTTTTCCTTTTATTTATTTTTATAATTTTGAATATTTATCGAGAGAAAGAATTGATTAAATTGTTAGAACAGTTTCAAGAGAAGCATAACTGCGTTGTATTTAAAAACAAATCAAGTAAGAAAAAACTGTTTATGTTTTTAATCAGATAAGTTCGATCGTGATAAATATTCTTTTACTATTTCTACTTATATTTTGTTGTTTTATAAAAAATATAATGAAATAACAAAGCATTAAAAACGTACTGTTTTCAAGAATCATTGATCAAAGTACATAAAAAAAACAATTATAGTTTTTATGACTATTTGATAGGTATTACAATCGACATTATTTGCTTGTAACCACATACTCGTTTAATCTTCATATAATTATGTAAAATAAATAACGATAATTTAAAAATACCTAGACATTGAAGTAATTTTTAAATTGTTATCGTTTTTGTTGCATTCAAAGTTTTTTTATTCGTTAACTTGTATCATTATTGAGGTGATTTTCTTCGTGAGTAGTTGTTTTTTGCGTTTATGTTTTTATTTTTATATTTTTGCGTTATTTAAACTAAGAAGGAAAATGTGACAAAGAATGGGTTTTAAAATTAACGAATTAAGTAAACACAAGTTTGGATAATATTTAAATAAAACAAAAAACGTATCGTTCAATTATTTATATAATAAATGTTTCATGATAAATCCCTATAATTAAAAACTAAAAAAAGGCGGTTAAATTCATTTTTTTTTGGTAATTATAAGAATTATCGTAGACAACAAGATAAACATACGAATAAAATCGTTAAAAAAATTAGTTTTATGTTATTAATCTTTCAAATTAAATAAATAATGGATCATTCTGCAACCAGCAATTGGCCCTTTTGCAAATAGATGTTGCAATAGGCCACTGAACTGTGGTACGAATTCGACCGCTCCTAGCCTAGTCTTTTTCATGTATCTCGCTTCTTTTCACTCACGGTATAAGCGAAACTCCTAGCACAATCCCCACTAAAGCCACGTCACGTCGAAGGCGGAGCGGGGGCGTTTCGAAGGCGTGAACTTTTTGACTTTCTATAAAACATGACGAATAGGTTCTCAGGATCAGACAGCCTAGTATAAAATAAAGGGCATATTCTGCTGCCTGGAGTCTTAAGAAGTGATGTGTAAGCGTTGGTAGGAGAAAAGTCGGAAAGCAGACTTCGGCCAGTTTCGTAAGTTGCCGGTAATCCTCGTGTGTTATAGGGCTTTTCGGAGTGTTTGAATTATAAGACCACATTCTGATAACTAGGAGAGGTAGTTATCTAAAGTTACGCGTCAGCTGAAGAAGCAAGGGAAGAGTGCCGACAACACACGAAGGTTTCCGAAGCCTACCTTCGGGAAGCTCCGTGTGTTTGTCGTCAAGGTTCGAGTAGTGCTAGCCTAATAGTGCCTATTGGAGTGCTTGAATTTTTGGACCATATTCTGCTATCAAGACTAAAAGTATGGGTAGTGTGAGGACTGCATAAGTCCTGTTTAATTTAAAAATGTGTCGATTATTCTTTTCCTATTTAGTTTTGGAATGGGCAACTAGCTTAATCTTTCTGACTGACCGACCTCTTGACAATTCAAAAGCCTATAAATGGTTTAATTGAAATAAATCCTTTGAGTTTAATCGGTAATCCTTGTATTTTGTCGGGTCTAAGTTTATTTACTATTGCTGTTTGAAATCTATAGATTCTTTTTCGTGGTCCTGCGAAATATGGTGTAGAAAAGTATACAGCTGTTACATTCTTTGCATAATAAGCATAATCAGCTAATATTTCCACTTCTAGGCCTCTTCTCTGTGAGAGAGAGTGGCCACGTGGGCCTGGTGCGGGTTTGTAGATGCCACTGTCTTCGAATTTTTGGTTCTAGGACACGCCGGTTTCCTCACGATGTTTTACTTCACCGTTTTAGAGCGGTGGTGATGAAAATTTTTACACAAAGTAAAGCGCCTGTCTGCGATCGAACCTACGACCTACAATTCGTAAGTCGCGTCCGTTACCACTGGGCCACCATGATTGGTCCACCATTTTATTTCTTTGATTGGTACTTACCTAAATAGCTTAAAGAATTATCATACCACGCAATTGCCAGGCATCCTTTTGACCGTTCATAGAGAAGCAATAGCTATTTTCAGCAATAATCTTCTTCTTAAGTGTGTTCATTGTGTTTTATGATTACTCTTTTTCTCATGCGGTCTTGGGTTCGATTCCCAGGTTGGTCAAAGTGTTATTGGTCCTTCTGGAATTTCTCAGTAGTAGCCCGGATTCTGGATTTGTGCCCGTTGATGGCTATAGGCTTGCCCAATATTACATAGGACTTAAACATAACTGGCGAAATGTGGGTGTACTATAGGTACACCTCTGCCCGACTCTTCGGGTAATACGGGCGTGATGTTATGTTTATTTAGTTAAAATAAAATAGAACAACAAATGAAATCTCCCGTTGGTCTAGCAGCCTCATGGAAACCAGCCAAGCATGAAGTCCTCGCACCTACTCTGGAAAGGTTTCAAGTTCCATTCCCAACTAAGATAATGTTTTATACGGGTTCCGTACCCGAAGAGTGCCAAACGGAACCCTATTACTAAGCCTCGGCTGTCCATCTGTCTGTCAGCGGGCTGTATCTCATGAACCGTAACAGGTAGACAGTTGAAATTTGTCACAGATTATGCATTTCTATTGCCGCTATAACAACAAATTATAAAAATTTATGTGGGTCCCCATATCCACCCGCATAAGTCTTGATCCCTTAGAAATATTGGTATAAAAAGTATCTTTTGTCCTAGCCCAGGTCATGTTCTACCCATGTGACAAATTTCATCCGAATCCGTTCAGCCGTTTTAGCGCGAAAGCGAGACAAACAATCATACAAAAAATCTAATCTTTTCTCTTTATAACATTACTAGTTTTTGCCTGCGGCTTCACTCGCGTGGATGTCGGATATATAGCCTATCCGTATATATACCTTTTATCCAAATCCGTTCAGCCGTTAAGGAGTGAAAAGGTAACACTCAGACAGCTAATTAATTGTAATAACCCAGTGGACCAATTTTAATGTAATAAAGACTAAATGTTATCTCAAGATACGGACCTTGACGATATTACCCATCCCTTTTTTTTTTTTTTTGGTTGGTAAATTATCAAATAACTTCTCCGAACGGGAGGGCGTGTCAGACTCTTACTGACTAAAACCCACCAGTGTTCCTTCCGTTGCCTGTACGTTGCCAGGGGCCACGGTATCCCTTTTTTCCCGCAACCCCGGCAGGCATCGGTCCTAACGGACCTCTTCACTTCTACTGACATCTCTTTGAGGCGCGCGTGGAACACAACGCGCCGTCGACCCGGGCCTGCTCCTTATCGGCCGGTGAGCTACCCATTGCTCACCGTCGCACATACGGGTATTTGAATGATTTAGGCGGCCATAATTCAAATTTATAAAATGTAAAACGGGTAAAAAAGAAAGACTACCTGAGCTAGGGCACAGGTTTGAGAACAATACCCAGCCCCTTCCACTTTTCCCCCGTGCATGCCGCGCTTCTACGTGCAGTTGGAATTCGATCGTCCCGCTTGGTGTATGTGTCTGTTCTCGGCGTTCGTTTGCAAACAAAGACTTTAACAGTGAATATTTATTATTTTGCGTTTATTTCGAAAGAAAAAGTTATGGATCCTGATACAACAGGTAATTATCTAATATTTAAAATAGAATTTCGATAATTTTTACCATTGGAAATATTAGTTTTAGTGTATTGTAAGTCTCGCGTATATTGGAGTAGTTTTTTAGCTATGATTTGTGTTTAATAGGGAATTTGTTATACTTCCAAGTTAGATCCAGTAATAATTCTTGATACAGTCGAAAGATTAAACCTTTCAGTAATAAATAATTTAAAAATTTGCCGCGGAAAATCGCGGATAAGTACCTAATTGATACCGTTTTTTTTTTACGAAAACTTAGTCATTATGTGTATTAAGTTAATTTTTATAGAAAGTCTGTTTGTATTTGTTATAGGTTCACAAAATACCCCGGGAGCAAGAACTGTGATCCGTAAATACCTATTCGACCGCATGCAGAGCTTTAATTTGCCTAATTTGGAAGAAAAGCTGACTTTCTTAAATGAGGAGCTTCTGTCATACGAAGGGTACTCTGAAGTCCAAATTAAGAGTTAAAAACGCAATTAAGATAAAGGTTTTCAAACGCTCATAAGAAGGAAGACGTATTTCGCAAATACAATAATTCGTGGTTTGATGGAACTATTGAGATTCCCGTGGTTGCACAAAATCGGCCAGGCCGCCCATCTGAGTTATTTGGAGAGTCAAGTGAAAGAACCAAAAGGAGGAAAACTGAGGAGATACGGTTTAATCTAGATGAAGAAGTGATAGTTCATGCTGCTCAGATTGAGTTACGGAAAAGTGGAAAACGAAATGCTTCCGATATATTAAAAGAAATCACATCAGGCTGGGTATTGTCATCAAAGTCCTACACGTGCAAAAAAATATAAAAGGGTATTTTCTGAAGCAAGAACAGAAAAAGAAACTTCCACTCTTCCACCATCAAAAGCATTGGCAATGTTTGTAGCCAGAGACATACACAGAGAGAAAAACTGAACACGAGAAAAAAATCGAAAACGAAAGGAAACTGGAAATCCAGGCCAGATTTCGCAAAGAAGCTGGATTGCTAGTGGATATACCAAAGGCAAATTTTGGCAACACGAATACACACACTTTCCAAAGAGGCCTCGGAAGCGCGAAATAAATATTTTAAACCATACCGCCAAACCAACTTCGCTAGAAAAATTTCAAGAGAAAATTGCAACAGAGACATTTTAATCGGCTTCTTTTGAGTTCGGACCCTCTCTTAAGAAGCGTAAAAAGTAGGAAACATAATTCCTTCTTGCCAGAAACAGTGGCTCTACTTCTGCCTGCGAATCCAAATGAACCTGGTCATTCTTCAGAAAGCGATGATGAAAATTTGACTGATTTTTATTTTTTCAATAAATGACTCGATGTAATATTAAAACGTTTGTTTCATTTACTAATATCGTTTAGAACCAATATTGACCACAAAATAATTTTGGCCGCGTAGATCATTCAAATACCCGTATGTGCGTCGGCGATGCTGTGCCCAAGCCGGGCAGATCTCCACCGTATGCTCCACCGTGTCCTCCGGGCGATCCACGCAGTGATGACACCCGGGCGTTTCCTCCCGCCTGATACGAAACAGGAACCCCATCCCTTAAATCTCTTTTAATAAAGTATACAAAAATATGTAAATTTTAAAATTATCCTCTATTTTTAAATCTACCCCCTTAGGGGATGATTTTACAAAAACGCTATTTGATGTAATTCCTTGTTTCTTACCAAAAGCATAAATTTGAATTTTCATATGCCTAACTTAAGAAATGCTGGGTTTCCCATCCAAACTTTCATCCCCTATATCACCCCCTTTAGGATTATGTTTGAAACAAAAAGTAAACTATGTCCTTTTCCAGGATGCCATCTATCTTCTGGCTAAATTTTGTCGAAATCCGTTCAGTGGTTTAAGCGTGAAATGGTAACATACAGACAGACAAACAGATTTACTTTCGAATTTATAATATTATAAGTATTGATTAGACTAGCTAATGCCTATGCGTTGCAATGCCTTTTTAATTATTATTTTGTAAGGAAATGTTCCTAAAGGTTCCTCCAGCGCGCACATAACAACTTACCAAAGTTTCGTCACAATTGATCCAGCCATTTTCGAGTTTTTGCAAGACTAATGGCAATTGATTTTTGTATACATAAATGGGCACAAAACCGATAAAATAATAAGCTGTTTACTTTTCTAGTGTCTATAAATTTTATATCTTCTCCATTCAAAAGGAAAATCAAATAAATTGATGGTGAACAAATGCGGAAGTGTACTCACAATGGTCCCTCGTTTACTTCACTGCTTACAACCTTACCATGTTGGCGTGAATATACAACTATTTAGGCTTCTACGTCTATTTGTTTTGATTCATAGATTTTGTTAGATTTTATTCAGTTTTTAAATAGACGTCATATTTATACTCATGTTGAAAGACAACCGTTAAAAATTGGAACATGGCTGGGTTGTTACTTGTATAGAGATAATCATTATTATTTAGGCTAATATCAGATAGCTCGCCGTCCGATAAGGACCAGGCCCGGGTCGACGGCGCGTTGTGTTCCACGCGCGCCTCAAAGAGATGTCAGCAAGTGAAGGGGTCCGATAGGACCGATGCCTGCCGGGGTTGCGGGAAAGTCCGGGCCCCTGGCAACGTACAGGCAACGGAAGGAACAGGTTTTAGTCAGTAAGAGTCTGACACGCCCTCCCGCTCCACCCAAGGCGGAAGAAGTTATTCGATAATTTCCCACCCAAAAAAAAAAAAAAAAAGGGCTAATATCAGATACTTTTAAAAGTATTTCTTACGTGTTCTAAATAAAGTAATTATTATTACTTTTGCCAAAACTTCAATTAAGTATTTAACTTAGTTCTGGAAGAAACCAATGCTTAAACAATCATATCGCAATCCACTGTAGAAGTTATGCATATATACCGCATCAAACACTTTGATGTCCTCTGATAATCTGACTAATGATAATCCTATATAGCAGAGCCATGTTAGAAAATCTTAGAAAAATAATCAGCTGTAGAATCTATACATACAGCTGCGCGCACGTCTGCGGCGCTTGATTCGCCGACGGAATGAAATGTTGCTATTTTAAATATTATATTTATATAAACATTTAGTAACTATTGTATTTATTTTATTTTATGTTTGATTTCTTATTTTGTTATTTCGCTATATGCTGCACCGGTTGACGTCATCACGTCAACGCCGGCTGTCGCTGAAAACCAGCGCTGGGGCTCTGTCTCGCATATGCAGAGCGATGGCCGTTTTGCTTGAATGTGACGCATATTTCTCCCCAAATTGTGTTGTGTTCTTTCTTTGTACCGCAAATAAACATATTTTCTTTCTTTTCTTTACACATATTATTTAAAAAGTCGCTTTTCGCGTTTGTCTATATGTCCGCGTTGTTCTTCTAGACGACGTAACGGATTTTGACGAGGTTTTCACCATCGTTTAGAGAATTTATTCCGGTAGGTTTATGTGTATAATACGTTAATATTAAAGTTACTTTTACCTAAGAAATCTCGATGTTTTGTCAAGTCGTAAAAACGATGCGAAGCAGAAGCGGGTTGTCATATAAAAATAACACTTTCACGCTGACAAAGTAACTTCGACGGAGGAAAGAACTATTCATGGAGTTGCAAATGAGATCACGACTATTTCTTTTTAACAAAGTCAAAGTCGAAGTCAAATCATTTATTTCAAATAGGCCCGTATAAGGCACTTTTGAACGTCAAAAATTTACAAAAAAAAATTGAAATGATTCTAGTCGCCCCTTCCAAAAGGTAGTTTTCGCATGGAGAAGAATGGGCAAGAAACTCCACCGTTACTCTTTTAAAATGTTTTACAATATTTTGTATAAGTACATTAGTTATATTTACCTATGAAATTGCCGTTTTGTATGAAAAAATTTAAACGAATTTTTTTCATGTAGGTATTCTTCATTTGTATTAATCGAAGTAATCACCCATGCAATCAATGCATCTTTGCCAACGCAGTGGCAGTTTATTGATGCCCTTCTTAAAGAAATCAGCTGGACGGGAGGCAACAAATTCTTCAAAGGCATTTTGTACTGCCTCTCGGGTATTGAATTTTTTTCCCGCCAAAAAGTTATCCAAATTCTGGAAAAAGTAGTAGTCTGTAGGCGCAAGGTCTGGTGAGTAGGGCGGATGACGGAGAGCTTCCAACCCCAGTTCTTGCAACTTGGAGACCGTCTGCTGTGCAGTATGGGGTCGCGCGTTGTCGTGCAGTAGCAGCGGAGACGAGCGATTGACCAATGCTGGTTGGAGATGTGCCAGCTTCTCCATAATTGTGTTCAGTTCTTCACAGTACACATCTGCAGTAATGCTCACCCCGTTTGGTAAGAAGCTGTGATGAATCACACCGGCACTAGACCACCAAACAGTGACCATCACTTTTCTAGGCGTAAGTTTTCGTTTAGGGCATTGTTTAGGTGCTGGTACCAGGATCCAACCAACTTGCTGAGCGCTTGCGGTTATCAAACAGAATCCATTTTTCATCGCAGGTAACAATGTGGTTCAAAATTCCTTCATTTGTGTGTTTGTTGAGCAGTGCAAGGCACGTCTCGACGCGTACTTCGCGCTGGCGATCATTGAGTTCGTGGGGCACCCATTTGTCAAGCTTTTTTACCTTGCCAATTTGACGCAAATGGACCAATATTGTTTTGACGCTATCGTCGAAAGCTGCTGCTAATTCAGCCGTAGATTTTGTATCATCAGCTTCCACAATCGCCTATAGTTCGAAAAAAAATTCCATGTTTTTAAAATAAAATTAATTTGAAATTAGAATTCTTAGCCAAACAAAAATTATTTTGATTTGAAATGGCCAGTACTGCAGAATGGCAATTTCATAGGTAAAGACCTAATATTTATTTCAACGTTAATGCAGTAGTATTTTCGACATAACGGAGGATCATGCTAAGCAATTTGAGGTATTATAGGCTCTTAATTTGTAGTATTGAATTTCCTGAATAATACTAATGATAATAATGGTATTCCCCACAGATAATATAAATTATATTAAAAAATCTGATGGTATAATCCGAAAATGGCATCCATTTCTGCCTAAGATTTTCAAAAGACCGGTAATTAGTCCCATTTTCATATGCTTTGTACTTTTGTATGGAAGGATACTAAACTTAAAGGTATTATTTTAAATAATGTATTATTATTATAATGTATATTTGTCTTTCTTACCAATATTCTTGTAAACTCACCCATTCTATATACCGGTGTCAAAGGTCTGTAAAACCATTAGGTTGCGTAGGCGCACAGACCAGTCACTTTAAGCTTATTGCACTGCCTTTTTGATTTAGGTATAAGTTGTTCCAGTTTCGTGGAACGTGGGACTTTCTTCTTTATTATAACTATTAAGGTTTCTATATTTATTAATAGTATAATTTCAAATAAAAACAAATGGTAGGCTACTCTTCAACTGCATCAGAAACATAGTAAGTTTTTCTTGGCAATTTTTTTAAAAAGATGCTAAACCGATGAAAAATTTTAACGCACAATATTTTGCCGTTTATTAAAAAAAAATTGCTGTTCCATAGATTTTGACCGTGTAAGTATATTGCACTTTTGTAGGAAACAGTTTTTTTTTTAAACCGACCAAAAATGTCAACGCAGTGATTCAACAAGTTGTCCCTGCCATCTTGTATTATTTTTTCTGACTACACATTGATACAATATTATGAAACAAAGATTATAGGCAGTTAAATGAATTCTTGACCATGTATACAACACAAATGTTTATGAGGCTGACTGTGCCTATATGAAGGCGTTTTATTAACCTGTCGATTCAATACTATTTAAACCAGAATTGCCGACTCCGCCCCAAAGTTGACAGACACTAACTATATGGTTGTTTAAAACGAAATCCGGCTTATTTATTTTTTACCTTAATTACGTATGATTTATTTTTTGCTGAACGACTACCTCAAACAGATGTTATTTCCCTTGTCTCAATACCTAGGTACACAATCTTCAGAACTGCAAAAATAAATAAAATAAAAGTTTATGTACAGACGCCAGCAGGTCAACCTACCCGAAACTGTCAACTTTTTCCAATCAACTTTGAACCTTATGCTTCATTGATAAAGTTGAAAATCTATTAAGGAAATTTGACAGATTGTAGTAGGTTGATGTGCTGGCGTCTGTACTTACTTAATGATTTATTCGCCTCGTTGGTCTAGTGGTCGCAAGCGCTACTGCTGCTCCTGGGTTCGATGTCCAGGTCGGGCAAAGTGTTATTGGGTTTTTCAATCTGGAATTTCTCAGTAGCAGCCCGGAGTCTGGAATTGTGCCTGGTCGATGTCATTAGGCTCGCCCCCTTATTACATGGGACTTAAACATAACTGGGGAAATGAGGGTGTATAGGTGTACCTCTGCCCTACCCTTCGGGGAGACAAGGCGTGATGTTATGTTATGACTTATTCACTTAAAACATACATTTCATCTTAATTTAAATATCAGACAAACGGATAATCAACAACAAAAAAAAAACCTCTTAACGACCCAACTCAACAAACACCATTTTCCTCATGACACCATTTTTCACAATAAAATAAATATAAATAAACGGAAAAATTCTAACGCAATGAAAATCGTATGCGCACACACTCATGCGCATGCACACAGACGTGCACAGAGTCGTTACGTAACGCCATTTTAAAGGCAATAAGTTGTTTAGAGTACGCTGTATGCATACGTGGTGGACTTGAGTGTTGTGTTCATTGTCATACGGTACGCGGTTAGTGGACGTATAAAAGTGACAAGTGACATCTACTTTGATGGCGCTTATGACACCTTGTTGCCTATTGAGTTTTGATAGCATGTTCTCGTAAAGAAAAATTTACGATCATAGAATTAAACAGTGCTGAGTCTTTTTTTGGATATTGTGAATGAAAGGACAATTTATTATATGTACAGACGCCAGCACATCAACCTACTACAATCTGTCAAATTCCTTTAATAGATTTTCAACTTTATCACTATAGTATAAGGTTCAAAGTTGATTAAGAATTTGACAGTTTCGGGTAGGTTGACCTGCTGGCGTCTGTACAAATATGGATGGTTATTATAAAATTGATTATTTTTAACAAACTTTAGGACTTTTACTATTTCCTGAGCTCACTTGAAAACACTGCATTCTTCGTTCATTTAGTCAATTCAGACACATCGCTCTCTATTGTTGAATATGTTCAAGGCCAGGCCAAGTTTAGGCTCGAAAAACGTGGCTTTATTTACATATTCTACCCCGGCTGTTTCCGTAAGCCGTTCAAATATTTGCCGTGTCAATTACTTTATCAAGCCAAGTTCTTAATTTTTTATTGACTCGTGTTCTGTCTATACAATGGAAACGTTCTCAGACGTATCAAGCAGCTCAATTTATATACAAATTTACATACATTTCAATAAGGCCGTCTCTGTAGTTGGAAAAATGTCGTACTTAATGTTACCAGGAATCAAATAGAGATTTCTTGATAAAAATAGCAGGCTCTTTAATCACCAAGCCAACGGTGCAACTTTACTTAAGTAGACTAAGTTTATAAGGCCACTAAGTAGACCGTATTTTATGCTGTAACTTAAAATGTAAAGTCATTTTGTTGATATAGAATGCGATGCGTTTTTGTTTTGTTTTTTTTTTTTTTTTGCGGACAATTTTAGTTACCCGACTACGGCGAAGCAAAAAGGAGGGTTATGATTTTAACCGGTATGTATGTATGTTCATCTGTTCCCTGATAAATTCTAAACTACTTACCATAATTTGACAAATGAGGTTTTGTTTGAAGCGTTGTTGGATGTTGCTGGTTGGTTGGATATGTGATAGAGCTATAAATGAAAGTATGGTTGGCTTGTTATGTTAAAAAAAAATTACTCACATTTGGGCCAGTAAGAACATGGTGTTTTGGAAGTAACTTGCAGAATTTTAAACATGTTTTCAACTCCGTAGGTTGAGGAAGTGGTTTAAATTCAGCTTTCAAGATTTGACCCATACATACTTACTAACTAACAAGGAAATTTAAATAAAAAGCTTATAAAAAGCAAGAAGTATTATAGTTAATTGGTTGGGGCAGTTTGTTGAATTAAAAACTTAACAATAAATATTCGAGCTTTAACTTGTCCTCTTATATATACGTGTTTCTGTGAAAATAAATATTTTTTCTTTCTTCGTACTATATTAAAAGTACACCCAAAAAAAATATACACATTAAAAGAAATTCCAACAACAATCTGAGTGATGCAAGTTCAGAACTTAGCTATCGTCACTACCGCGCACCTTTTTTAGCATGCAAATAGGCCACACAGAGTGGATATAAAAACATAAGTACTATTGAAATAGCTAAGTCTAATAGACTTTATACTGGTCTGGCTCGATAGCTGATAATCTAGAACATTCTAAAACTTCCTGCATTTTTCCGCGCCAATCTGATAGTAAAAAGATAGTTATGTTTTGAAATTGGTCCACGACTGTAATAATTATAACATAACATCACGCCTGCATTCCCCGAAGGGTTAGGCAGAGGTGTGCCTACAGTACACCCACATTTCGCCAGTTATGTTTAAGTCCCATGTAATAGGGGGCGAGCTTATTGCCATCAACCGGGCACAAATCCAGATTCCGGGCTGCTACTAAGCAATTACAGATGGAAAAACCTAATAACACCTTGCCCGACCCGGGAATCGAACCCAGGACATCATGCTCTATATGCTATAAATTTAATAATTAAATTAAAATCTAAGGGTTCCTAACTCTTAACGACATAATAATAATTATTGTACGTAATCTTTATACATCCAGGTTATGGGTCTTATACTTAGTAAATATTTTCGAATGTGGCTTTTTAGGATTCTGTACCCAGAGGGTGCCAAACTGAACCCTATTACTAACGTCACACTGTCCCTCCGTCCGTCAGTATGTCAGCGGGCTGTATCTCATGAACTGTCAAAGTCAAAGTCAAAAAGTTTATTGCGAACTAAGTGTACAATGTTGGTGTTATGTCATGTTAGTACTTATGACTTAGCAGCCATTTGCAATTATCATACGCCTGCCCTTATCATCCTAAATTAGCATGCATTCAACATTATTATTACTTAATTATTTTCTTTTTTATATTAGTACAATTAAATTAAGAAATTATAGTTATGTCAAAATTTAATGTCAATAATAATTAATTTAATACAATTATTCTGCATATTAATGTCATCCTTTTGAGGTAGTACAAATTATAATTATAATTTTTTATGAAGTAAATAGAATAGACTAAATATTATAGGACAGATCGCCACTTTTGTACATGAGAGAATAGTTATTTTAAGCAAGACTCTAAATATTCTTTTATTGAGTAGAAACATTTTTGAATTAGGTATAGTTTTAGCCTTTTTCGCGATATTATTACCTACTGATTGTTCAGTTTTAAACACCGTAATATAGTTGAAATTTTCACAGATTGTGTGTTTCTATTGCCGCTATAACAACAAAGCGTCAGGTGGTACACTTTGTGTTGCCATCTGACATTATGCTGAGCTCAGGCCCTTTTGACATTATAATCATTATTTTCTGTTTTTTTTTGTTATAAGGTGTATTTTTGCTGTAATGTCAATCAACACATTTTTCTCTCTTTCTTTTAAATAATAAAAATTAAGTAAAGTTAATAATTAAAGGGGGTTACAAGAAACATGTTTTTTTTTGGTGTTTTTTATTTCGATTTTAATACGATACGAAAGCCTTCGTGTGCGAGCTGGACTCACATTTGGCCGGTTTTTAGTATTGCGGCACTACAAGTAGTAAAAATAAGAAAAGTAGGAAATGGATTTTAAGGTAATGTAGAAAACACATCGTGATCTGAAACCTACATTATGCAATTTGTTCTCTGTTCGGTTTTGTGTGAGAAGATGTTTTTGCCCTGTAGCCCACAACTAAAAAGTAAACAATAAAAACTAGTTACAAAAAAAAAAAAAAAAACTACAATGTGAAAAATAACTTTAAATACGGAAGTCTGTGGCAAAAAACGAAAATACAGAACCAAAGACAAGTACTTTACTCTTTGTAGTGTTTTTTTGTTTTTTAACTTTTTTAGTTGTGGTACCCAGACTAATTCGAATACCACTACCTGCTATGTAAATTACAGTGACAGGAACTTATTGTAACATCATCCACATAGACTAAGTGGGAAAAATACGTATTATTGAAGCTAACTCAAAAACTACCCAAGACAAATTAATAAAATTTACATGGAAGCTCCTAGAAAGTATACCCTTTCAAACAAAAAAAGAATTTTCCAAATCGGTTCGGCCGTCTTCAAGTAAACGGGGAACATACAACTATGGCCAAATAGTTGGCCAAGCCGTAAACATCCATCAGTGCAACCAACATTGGTCATTGTCTGTTGGCCATTAAACTTAACTCCTAAATGACTTTAAGTGGCAGTGGCAATGAGTTAAGTGAGCTTATTTTATGACTTCATGGGCCAACTGTAAAGTTTTAGGATGTAAAAGATAAAATAATTGGAAATGTATTTGTCGGTATAGGCAGAGCAAGAGCTGGTTTTGTTTAAGCGGGATATTGCTAAAAGGGGCTAAGAGATTGTTTATAAAAAACCGGACAAGTGCGAGTCGGACTTGCGCACGAAGGGTTCCGTACAGTTATCTATAAAAACGGCAAAAAAATCATGTCTGTTGTATGGGAGCCCCACTTAAATATTTATTTTATTCTGTTTTTAGTATTTGTTGTTATAGCGACAACAGAAATACATCATCTGTGAAAATTTCATGTCTAACTATCACGGTTCATGAGATACAGCCTGGTGACAGATGAACAGACAGATGGACAGCGGAGTCTTAGTAATAGCGTTCCGTTTCACCCTTTGGTTACGGAACCCTAAAAACCGGTCAAGTGCGAGTCGGACTCGCACACGAAGGGTTCCGTACCGTATGAAGATCGAGAAAAAAAACGCCGAAAAAAAACACGTTATTTGTTGTTATTGCGGCAATAGAAATACCCAATCTGTCGTCTGGTTCACATCAGTCGACAGTGATGCGGATGAATTTTGTTTCCGTTTGTGTATGTGAGTTTATATGTTTGTAAACGCACCCACGACACAGGAGAAATTCCTAGTGTGGGGCAGTTTAAAAAAAAAAAAAAAAAAATTTTTCGACGCTATATTCTAGTCTGTATTAATAGTTTTAGTTATGTTAAGATGTTATATTTTTAGTTTTGGAAGTAACGTAGTATTTTCCGTCTTATTTATTTCTATCAATAAACTTATTATAAATTTAAAAAAAAGAGGAAAGTTTAACAGATATATCTGTGAAAATTTCAACTTCTACTTTTTATTTATTTATTTAGGTTAGCCAACAATTGTTTACACAATACATTTAAAATAAATTCCTTAATAGTACGTTTATAAGTGCAACAATTACTTACAGGCTAACACAACATGCATCAATTATGGTTTTACATACCTAGTATAAAAGTCAAAAAGGAAATTTAAAATTTAAGTTTTCATGAGATTGAAAGAAAAAGAAAGAAATATTTTTTTTTTAGATCGACCCCGCTGTCTGACAGTCGGACGGACAGCGAAGGCTTACTACCTAATAGGTTTCCGTATGGCGTTTAGGGCTTCGGGAACGAAACCCTAAAAAGGTTGGCCGAAAGTCTTTCTTCCCGGCTGTTATAGGTATATTGTCCTACCGCAGGCTAGCGGAAACTTTTGATAAAAACTTCTGCTAGCTTTTTAAAATAATTTTCAGAACGAGCAGACATTGAATGAGCACATTGAGCACCACGTTTGCTAACATTGTGTATATAAGATTTCCAGATAGTCCAGGTTCCTTTATGATTTTTGATGAGGGGCTCGTAGCTAAGTAATAACAGCGCGAGACCCCTGCTTGCCTCGGAAAACACGTTAAGCCGTTGGTTCCGGTTGTCATTCTTGGATTTTGAACAGTCGTGACGGGTCATCAGAAATCGGGCCTCTTGGTAAGTCTGAGAACCAGTCTTACCAAGAGGTATCGTGTTACCCAGTAACTGAGTTGTGGAGGTCAGATAGGCAGTTGCTCAAGTAAAATACTGGTATTCAGCTGCATCCGGTTAGACTGGAAGCCGACTGATCCCTTTAGAATGTCTCCCTTCACGGTATTTTATTGAGATTAGCACTTGTGTATTTATTCATATTACAATTTCGTGTACAATAGTGAGAAATAGAATCACCTGTCACGGTGGCTCCATCTGTGGCCGTTTACAGAATTATACGCTAAGAAATTGATTAATAAACGTGAAAGCTTTGTCACGATGTTTTGCTTCATCGCTTCGAGGCAAATTATAGGTATAACCTAATTTGTGGCAAGTGTATGAAAGCTCGCTAGAATATACGCTTGAATTTAAGAATAGCATGGATAAATGATTAGATTGGTGATATCTCCCAATGAATGTCTATTTAATAGGAAAAATAATTTTATGAATAAAGGGTCAAATTAAATTAGCTAGCGAAACGCCGCATAAGTGAAGGGTATCGTCATCTAATCATGATAAAGTAAAAAATAAATTAGTTTGAATACATTTTTTTGGGGTCATCTATCGCAGTGTAGTGGAAATATCAGTTTAAACAATCCGTTTTTTTTTGTGTAAGCTTCTCGAACGTGATAAGCATCGATATCGAATCACAATAAAAACAAAAAAAAAACAGATTTCTCGACTCATACTTCAAATTTTAATAACACTTCTAAGGGTCGTCGTTCGACCCCCATAAAAATAATCATATCTTTTTATTTGGTCGTGTTTAGATACCCACGTCTGTGATTGCGATGGATAATTTATTTGACCCTGTTGAGCAAAATTGCAAAAAAACGTATTTTTGCAATTTTTCTACTACTACCATAATCATTATACATAATTAGGTAGTTAGGTCTAGGTCTCGTTATCTTCTGCGAGGTTTAATGCCTTCTAGCTGTATTAGGGCTCCACTGTCTGTCTTGGCACACAACTCATTAAACCTACATAGAAAAATGCCCTATCTAAGTACTTCTTAAGCTTCGTGAAGACTAGCGCGACGCGACACCGGTTATTGTTATACCGTGAAGTTTTCTTAGAAATTATATTGTTCGAGTCGCGTCGCGGCGTCGCGTCGCGCTGGTCTGTACGAGCCTTCAAACCTCGTTGTCTTACACAAAAGACCAAAGATTTCGTCCTCCACAAGTAGATTATATCAATGATATTCACAGCGAGTTGAACAAGGAACATAGAAATCGTGTAAATCGTAACCATACAGATGTTTTACACTTTAACCAGATTTTCTTGGAGTATATCCAAAATCCTCGGATTATTTACGTCCACTAAAAGCTATGCGAAATAGCGATGTAGATGCGATGCGGCTTGGTATCAAGGGAAGATTTCAAAGTTGTAATTAGGTCGGTTTATCACCTTATAATCTTACATACATAGGTATACGATTCTTAGGATAAACGCAATCTTGCGGACGGTGAGCAATGGGTAGCTCGCCGTCCGATATGGACCAGGCCCGGGTCGACGGCGCGTTGTGTTCCACGCGCGCCTCAAAGAGATGTCAGCACAACGGAAGGGGTCCGTTAGGACCGATGCCTGCCGGGGTTGCGGGAAAGTCCGAAAGGGATACCGTGGCCCCTGGCAACGTAAAGGCAACGGAAGGAACACGGGTGGGTTTTAGTCAGTAAGAGTCTGACACGCCCTCCCGCTCCACCCAGAGCGGGAGAAGTTATTTGATAATTTCCCACCCAAAAAAAAAAAAAAAAAAAGGATAAACGCAATCAAATATTTGTAAGCGTAATTTGATTGCATAGATTTCAAGAACTTTTAGTTTTGTCTTCTTGGTTTGAGAAGATTTCTATTCAGGGCTATTTTCTATTCAGTTAGGACGTATATTCCATTTCATCATAATCAGCCACTGCTGGGTCACAGGCCTCTTCTCTGTAAGAGGGAGTGGGCCGTAATCCACCACGCGGGCCCAGTGCGGGTTGATAGATGTCACATGCCTTCAAATTTTCTAGAACATGCCGGTTTCCTCACGATGTTTTCCTTCACCATTTTGAGAGCAGTGGTGATGAAATACACAAAGTAAAGCGCCTGTCAGGGTTTGAATCTACGACCTACAACCCGTGAGTCCCGGCCGTTACCACTGGGCCACCACTGCTCCATATTTCATTTGATAAGCGTCATTTCATTCTGTCATTTCAACAAATTTTATGCACTACCTTTAAGAAAAATCATTGAAGGATCTTCACTGTAGGTATTTGGCGACTGTGAATTCTCAAAGTACCTACTATAATTCTCAAAGTACCTACTATAATTCTCAAATGAAATTAAATCAAATAATTTATTTGCATAATACATGTTAAAAAGGTGTTACAGGTATAAAAGAGATAACCTAATGAGGTGTGCAAATTAATATAAATGTGGTATAATCGCAACATTAATTACACAGAATACATTATAATTGAGTAACTTAAATAACATAGAAATGTCATAAAAAAATACACAAGTAAAATCAAAATTAAAATCATCATTATATTGTAACCTTTTCAGATAAAATCAGTCATCTTTCATTCTAAGTACCTACTATAATTCTCAAAGTACCTACTATAATTCTCAAAGTACCTACTATTATTCTCAAAGTACCTACTGTTATTCTCAAAGTGCCTACTACAATTCTCAAAGTACCTATTATAATTCTGTGTCTTTAAGGCAGCGATGGCGCTTAGATAGGTCATCATTAGCCCAACCTTTTTAATATTCTTAATTAACCAATAATTAGACAATATTCAATCAGCCTAGCCTTTTCCCAACTATGCTGGGGTCAGGTTCGGTAGCCGAATGCAGCTGAATACCAGTATTTAAATGGAGTGACTGCCTCTCTAAAATCCACAACCCACGCACTGGGTAACACAATAACCCTTGGTAAGACTGGTGGTCAGACTTTTGGGCTTCTGACTACCCGTAACGACTATCAAAGATCAACGAATGACAGCCGGGACTAACGGTGTAACGAGCTTTCTGAGGAAAGGCGAGGTCATCCATCCACGAACCGACCGCGGCAAGCGTAGCTTAACCTTCGATCGACCTGTACAGCTGTTTTTATTAAGCCACGTAAAATAAAACACATATTATATTATAGCATTTCAAACGCACTGTAAACCGTACTTCACTTTTTAACTATTCAAAATCTATCGGGTGGACATTCAAGTAGCACAGTTAGCCGCAGTCACTCGATACATATCAGAGCTTGTAATACAGTTAGAAAAATGTGTTGCGTCTGCGCAACTTTGCTCGCCGATCGGTTCATGCTCACGGTTATTTTATGGGATCTGATTAGGTATTATACTTTAGGTATGATGTTATTTATGATAGGGTAACAAGAGCGTTGCATATTTTTTAAAGTTATGATATTTCCATACTTTTCTTAAAAAAACGTGCTTATCAACTAATATTATTTATTGCCTTTCAATATACTTAGCATGTCATTACGTGTAAATATTATGTCTGTATGTTTTTAAATACATAGTAATATGTAATACAAATTATACAAATGAATGTAGCTTTTATAGTTTGAAAGAATTTATGGATAAAAAATATTGACATTATATTCTAACATTAATTAATGTACTTAATTATAATTACCCTGTAACATTAAATTTTTGCATGCTATGTTTTACCTTAGCTAAACATGTTTGTGTCACCCTGACCTATGCTTAAAACCATTGTATACCATGTTTTACGCAAATAAATTATCGATTAAATTGTTTTATATTTTATTTTTTAAACAAATCATAATTTATCATGTAGTGGGATTTCCTACACAGTTTTCATTTGGACGAATAGATATTATACTGGGATTGAGAAAATCAATTCAATTGCCAAAATCGGTGATTTGGTTATGTAATACCACAGATGAATATAGATGGGACACTCCACAGTTTAGGTATGAAGCTACAAGTACGCGGCGCGCCCGACTTGCTGGGCCAATTCAGTGAGTGTAACGTAGTCAGAAGATCTAAGAGTTACGCGATAGAAAGAGAGGCAACTTCTAGGTGAATATAACTGTAGGTAATTAGCGCTGTGCGACCTGAATTGCACTTTATTGTGTTGTAGCAAGAGTCGCTTTTTATTTAATTGATTTTGCGGTGTGTCCCATCTGTATTACTCTGTGGTAATACTTTAAATACATTATGCCAAAATGGTATTACAATATCTCGAGTATTAAGACACACATTGATACAATAAGTCAGTGTGGTACAGTAATTGAAGTAAACGTTTGTGGCGTACGCGCAGCTAATGAAACAGGATTGTTGTTCGATTTTCATGTCAGAAAATGATCTGCAATTGGCAATAGGCCGGTGGTAGGCGCTTTTAGTCTTTGAGAAACTGGCGAATGAAGACTTTTCTGGATTATGCAATACAAGTATCTTGTCCACCTCCTGGCATTGGGCTGGACCTAAAATATTGCCGTATCTTACTGCTCTAAACCCTCCAGAAAGTCGCCAATCGATTACACCTACCTCTACATAAGGAATTCTGTCTTATTGAGTCATTGTGCACTTACCATAAAAACCGGCCAAGTGCATGTCGGACCACGGACAATTAAGGGTTCCGTAGTCGGGATGACTTTATCGTAACAACATGCATGTTCTCCCATACATTCCAACTGCAAATGTTAGTTTGTAATATCATAAATATTGGGAGATTTACCATGTTATTTAATGACCATGGACTTCTGATAGGTTTGTCAGTAATCTTTAAGTATAGAACTATTTTCTGTATTCCATTTTTTTCAAAATTTTAGGCTCATTAGTTTCGGATATAAGGGCGAAATTATTTTTTTTTCTTAAATAATATTAAACCTATTTACTCAAAAATTATTTAAATTAAAATATACTTGAGACCCTCACAGTAAGCCCTTTCATTTGATATGTCACACGGCACAGTGAACAAAACTTATTTTTTAATTTTCTTATTTAGCTCTTAAAAGTGACCCCCACATTCCAAATTCATTTATATTCGTAACACGTTCCTGTTTAGGTCGCAGAAATTCATATGTGTACCAAATTTCAACTTAATCGGTCCATTGGATTCGAAGCAAATTTCCCGTGACAGACGGAACCCTAAGAAAGTTACGAAATTAAATTAACTAACAAAGTCGAAACAAAGCTCGGAACTTTCCAACCACAAGAATCAAGAATGATTCCAAACAATTAGTAACCATAACACAGCTTTAGTACCAATTTTCTAAGTCTACTGTCTATTTTATAAGACCGAAAACATTATGTTAGAACAATGGAGTGTTATGACACTAAGTGGCAACAGGACGATTATAGGAAAAACGATACAATAGTATGCAGTCACAGTTTGTAAATATCAGGTTCAGTACTGTTAATCATGGATTTTTTTTATGGTTATTGACCATAATATGTGAACACGAACAGAATATAAAAAAAAATTGCGTAAGTAAGTATAAGGAAATACCCTGCTGGTATCATGTCAAGCACTAGACGACCACGACCACGACCAGGTAAACTATAGAAACGGCCAACCGGCCAACTAGCCGCAGACCGGGCCACTAATCAAGACTGGCCGGAGTCGTGGCGGTCTAGTGTGCGAGATCCCTAACTGTGCTGTGAAGGTCTGATAGCCAGTCGCTCCATGTATAATACTGGTATTCAGCTGCATCTGGTTAGACTGGCCGCAACATAGTTGGGATAAGGCTAGGCAGATGTACTTTTGTGTTGATTTATTTATTTATTTATTATTATTTATTAAAACTTCTCGCACTCAAAAAGGTACAATGGCGGACTTAATGCCTTAGGCATTCTCTACCAGTCAACCAAGGGTGGTGAAGAGATTAGATGGCAGGTGCTCTATTTGAGAGGAACAAAAATTATTTGATTCACTGTACCTTAGGGGTCATATGGTATACAAGCTTTGGCTTGGGATCTCCTGGGGGGGGGCGTGGACTGCTTGGAATTCTCTCTTTTGTCAGTAGGGCTGTATTAAAGTCTGTTTTAAATATTACATATTTAGGACTATCTATTGTGTTTATTTTATTTTTGTCTTATTTTGTTATTTCTCTATATGCTGCACCGGTTGACGTCATCACGTCAACGCCGGCTGTCACTGCAAACCAGCGCTGGAGCTCTGTCTCGCATAGGGTCGCAGCATTATGCTGAGCCGTTTTGCGTGGATGTGACGCATATTTTCTCCCAAATTGTTATTTTCGTGTTTTGTTGTTTCCTTAGGTACGTCATGTGCACCTACCGCAAATAAACGTATTTTCTTTCTTTTCTTCTTTCTTAGATGATGAACGGAACTGAAGAGGCTAATGAGACCTAAGAAGGGACAAATACTTCTGAAATGAAATAAAAGTAGAATAACGCAACGGATTAGATTCCTCATAGAAGATTACGTATTGATGCAACCACAAAAATAATACCCTACCTGGGTATTATTTTTGTGGTTGCAAATAATAAAGAAATTAATAAAAATATTTTATTTGGGACACCGACGGGAAATACAAAAAGTTAACAAAGGAGCATTTACAACTAACAAAATAATTAAGATATTATTCGATTAAACAAAACATAAAAGTCGAAAAGTCAAAAGTCAAGTAATTTATTTCAATTAGGCACATAAAAATCACTTTTGAACGTCAAAATTTACAAAAAACAGAATTGATTCTAGTCGCCTCTTCCAAAAGGTAGTTTTCGTATGGAGTCTTCTCCATACGAAAACTACCTTGGGCAAGAAACTCCACCGTTACTCTTTTAAAATGTTTTCACAATATCTTGTATACATTAATGATATAATTATATGTGAAGACGATGCACCTAGAATAAGATTACCATACCTACCACGATAGGTAAAAAGAATGAAAAATTAAGCAATGACAGATAAATTAATTATTTGATAGATTTACATGGTGCTCAAATATTTACAAACATTATACGCTATTCCTAACATTTTAACAAGTAATACTAATAAGTCAGTGTGTGAGTTCAAGTAATCACAGAATATAAAATCGATGTTATAAAAAATAATATTATTATTAAATTATCAACCAGTTTGATTTTGTCTCTAAATTGTCTTATGGAGCAGGACCAGCATGTTTCCAAGCATTTTAATCTTGGATATAATCCTCTAATTTGTAATTGTTACACAAAAATAAAGATCTGAATAAAAATAATGAAGGTATGAGTCAGTGTCCAGCAGTAAAAGATCTTAACTCGTTGATGATGTACTCGAGAGGCTTAAATACTGATAATTTCACACTCGATCTCAAAGAAAATAAATTATAGACCGACTTACCAAAATTACCTGAAATATTGTTCAAAATTCTTCTAACTATCGTCAACTGTCTGACAATGGCTGAAAATTATGTTGAAATCCAATACAAAATTTAAAAAAAGAATTCTTACTATGTTCATGTATATGCTTGAGCAATATGCAAACAGAAGCTTTAACGAAATACCTGCGCAATAATTTCTAGGCCAATCGTAGCCCGATTTCAATCTGTCATGGCGCACAAGATGCACTTAATAAAATCACAAACAAATCAGCAATTATCCTAAACGTTGTATGTTTTCCTTGCGTAAATGTTTTAGCAAACACACTCACACATGCGCGTTTTGTTTTGTGTGCGTATGAGTCGAGATACACTCACACATACGTTGGGATGCATCGCATAAACCAATGTTTGGCTGCCGTGCCAAAAAACACAAAGGAGCTGTGTAGTGCTAGAAATCTTGATACTTTTTATGCTGCAGTTTTTTATGTATTTATTTAATACGTCAAGCATAGAAATCTACAGAGGCGGACTTAATGCCAAAGACATTTTCTACCAGTCAATCTTTGGGTGATGCAGAGACAAACAGTGGTAGGGGCAATTACGAAAAATTTAGGAATAAAAAAATATTTAAATATAAAGATACACATATACATATTACACACTATAAATATAATATATATGCCTAATTATATATAAATATAAGCACAAATAAATATACGTAAATACACGAATATATTAAAACAAATAAGACAGATTATGGGAAAATATTAACATTGTGATGATACTGCCAGCTTCTTACGAATGTGATCGCGAACTTTAACTTTAAAGGATAATCGATATTTTTTTCTATAGAAATTATTTTAAGCCGTAGGATTATCCTTGAACTTGAAATCTTTAAAAATATAGGAATCACCACCACTTGATTTAGACTACACAACCTTTTGGAATACACTACCTTTTGGAAGGGGCAACTAGAATCAATTAATATTTTTGTAAATTTTTGACGTTCAAAAGTGCCTTATAAGGGCCTATTTGAAATAAATGATTTGACTTTGACTTTGACTTTGACACATTTTAAAATATCAGTATGTCTAAAGAAAATCTTTGTATTTATGTCTCACTCTTAAGCTTTTAAAATGAAACCTACCACAGTGCTCATAAAATCAATCAATCTGCCTAGCCTTTCCCCAACTACACTTGGGAGCAAATAAATCGAGCCACTACCTTTTTTCACGTAAAATGGTAAATATTTTTGGTAATATGGAACGTATCAATTCGAACTATATATCGCCTAAAAGTTTAGTTAATAACCTTTACAATGAGGGTAAATTATTGAATAATAACCTTATTGAATGATAAATTATTGGCTCTGCAAGAAAAATGGTAATTTTGATAGAAAATTTAGTAGGGCTAAAACAGTCCATAAAAACAATAAAAAACAAAATTATTGCAAAAAAAATATTCTTAATAACTGGTATTACCCCCCCGGGCCCTGATACATTCTTGTAGCCTATTAGTCATCGATCTGATCAGCGTTACGATGACATATTGTGGTATGTTCTCCCACTCTTCAAGCACAGCGACTTTAAGCTCGGGAATGTATGAAACAGCGGGAACCCTGGCTCGGACTCTCCGTTTTAGCTCGTCCCATAGGTGTTCGATCGGGTTCAAATCGGGACTTCGTGCTGGCCATACCATTTGTTGAATCCCGATCGCAGACAAGTATTCCGTAACGATCTGCGCGGTATGAGGTCTCGCATTGTCATGCATAAACAAGAAATTTTCTCCGACAAAACCAGCATACGGCATTACGTGGTTTTCAAGAATGTCAGTTATGTATCGGTCAGCTGTTAATCCACGTCTACCACTGCCATCGTTGGCGGGGTCGACGAAGACAAGTTCCGTTTTTCCGTCTAGAGAAATTCCTCCCCACACCATACAAGAACCACCACCAAAACTCACCGTTTCTCGAATGCAACATTGGGCAAATCTTTCACCAGGACGTCTATACACTCGGTTTCTCCCGTCATTGCTAAAAAGACAGATTCTTGACTCGTCAGAAAACAAAACTGACCTCCAGTCTTCTAACGTCCAATTAATGTGTTCTCGAGCAAACTCCAAGCGAGATCGGCGATGAGCTACAGTCAATTTTGGGCCAGTTGCTGGTTTGTGTGATGTTAAATTTCGTTCTTTTAGTCTTCGTCTCACTGTCCACCTACTGATTGCGACTCCTCGAACGTCACGTAACGCTTGCTGTAGCTGAACAGCATTAAGTCCACGGTCGCGCAACGAATTGGTTGCAATAAAGCGGTCGTCACGTTCTGTTGTTGCCCGTGGTCGGCCAGTTCCAGGTCGCCGAACAAAAGCACCAGTCTCCAGATACCTGCGGTATACCCGCTGTACCTTTGAACGACTCAAATGAAGTCTGCGTGCCACTTCACGTTGTCCGTGTCCAACCTCAAGTAAAGCTACAACTTGGGCAGCTTCCGTCGGTGTAGTATCCATTTTATCAGGTTATTTTGATTACACAGACACAGATAAAGACAACAATAACAAGTAATATGGGTATGATTAACAAAAACCTCAAATTTAATCTTTTCTTAACAGAGTACAATAAAAATGTCATAAGCAAATTAAATGCGATAATTTTATTCTACCCTTTAAACTTTAATAAAAATGAAATTTTGACAACTAACTACCCTCATTGTAAAGGTTATTAAATACCCTTTTAGGCGATATATGTTTCGAATCGATGCGTTCCTTAATACCAAAAATAATTACCATAATGCGTGAAAAAGGAAGTGGCTCGATTTATTTGCTCCCAAGTGTATATTGGGGTCGGCTTCCAGTCTAACCGGATGCAGCTGAATACCAGTATTTTACATGGAGCGACTGACTATCTGACCTCCACAACCCAGTAACTGGGTAATACCCCTTGGTAAGACTGGTTGTCAAACTTTCGGGTTTCTGACGACCCGTAACGACTGTCAAAGATCCACGAATGACATCCGGGACCAATGGCTTAAAGTGCTTTCCGAGGCACGGAGGAGTCTCGGTATGTAAAGATTTTCACCCATCCACAGAGCAACCTCGGCAAGCGTAGCTTAACCTGATGGATCGACCCGTGCGGCAGTTATTACTTAGCCACGAGATCCTCTGCTCATAAAATGAATAGTAATGACTCTTCTTCATCGACTAATCCTTACGAATGTTATGATTATGATGTTTGCATTCTAAGAATCTGCTATCTAATTACACAACACATTTTCGTAAACGATTACGACTAATCTGCTTCATTTTGACAGTTCAACAACATTCGTTGCGTTATTTACGTTGTTGAGAATATTTTTGTTCGAACTTATGAAGCAATGGATTAGCAATCTGTTTCAAAACGATTCAAATTCCGATTGATCGTGTATTACATAATTAGGGTACCGGATAAGGAATAAGAAAAAAAAGTCCGAAATAGATAGCGTTGCCCCTGACAACGTACAGGTAACTGAAGAAACACGGGTGGGTTTTAGTCAGTAAGAGTCTGACACGCCCTCCCGCTCCGCCCAGAGTGGGAGAAGTTATTTGATAATTTCCCACCCAAAAAAAAAAGGCTCAGAATTTGACTGGTGAAGTTTAAAAAAGCGCGAGTTGGACTCGCTTTGTTATTTCTTCTCTCTTTCCTTCTCCCTCTCTGACCATCTTTATTTTTTTATTATTTATTGTTAAAGCGGCCATAGTAGTACACAAATATGTGAGCACCATGTATCTATCACATAATTAATTTATCCGTTGTTGCTTCATTTTTAATTATTTGTACCTATTGTGGTATAGTAATTTTATTCTAGGTGTCTTCACATATAATTATATAACTAATTTACCTACACAAAATATTATAAAACATTTAAAAGGAGTAACGGTGGAGTTTCTTGCCTATTCTTCTCCATGCGAAAACTACCTTTTGGAAGGGGCGACAAGAATCACTTTAAAATGTTGACGTTCAAAAGTGCCTTATAAGGGCCTATTTGAAATAAATTATTTGACTTTGACTTTGACATACACACTGAATATTTCAAGTGTCTACCTATTACGACTCAAAAGATACAGCCTTGTGACGTGGAGCCTAGTACTAGGATCCCGTTAGCACCCTTTGGCTACAGAACAAGATAAAAAATACTGTTATTGAAAAGGATAGTTTACGATTATTTTGTAATAATCTTAAACAGCAAATGGTAAAACAGCTAGCGACATTCGAAGTAGTAATAACGATTGAAAAAGACATAATTTGTAAAATTAACATAATACAAGAATACAAGATTGCAAACATAAGTGTATTTTTAATAAAATCTCTATGCAAAACAGTCATAAAGACCACGTGACAGCGATGTCATTTTAAAATTCTTTATATTAGCCTTACATGGGATTTATTTCTAATATAAATACTGTCTAATTATTTATTTATTAGGTATTTATATGAACGAGCAGGTGTATAAGCGACTGTGATTCCTAGAAATCTTGTTTTATTAATAGAAAACAGTAAACTGGTTTATGTGTCCTCTTTAATATAAAAAACCGGCCAAGTGCATGTGGGACCACGCACAATGAAGGGTTCCGTAGTTGGGATGAATTTATTCCAAGAACAAACTTTACTTACTACTTGAGAACCATGATATACGTCATGGTCAATTCTCTAACTGTAAAAGTAAGTTTGTAATCGCTTTTTTTTGTGATGGGTAAAAAATGTTAAACTCGCGTCAGGACACGTGACCTAATCGAAAATTTGTACGACGGAGGGAGAGTAGACCGCAACGTTAATATTCAAGTTTTCACTTCTGCCGGCACTCCCGGAGTGGTTTTTTTGATGTTGTATTAATCTGATTTATATAACAAATGATGAATTATCGGACTTTTTCCTTTACTTGTGCTGTTTGACCTTGCTTCCTGCCAAATTTCATGATTCTAGGTCAACGGGAAGTACCCTGTTGGTTTTGATTTATTTGCGAGTATTAAAATATGTCACATAAATGGTTATATTTTTTTATTGCGTTGACTTAGAAGCTTAATTTTTTTTAAGCTCCAAGAAAACATAGATCTACGTATTTGATATTAATTTCAACTTGATACCTCCACGCGTTCCTGAGATATATGGGTCTTGACATACTGACGGATGGACAACGAAGTGGTCCTATAAGGGTTCCGTTTTTTCATTTTGCGGTACGGAACCCTAAAAATTAACACTAGGCTACTATTTTACATAGTTGTTAGTTTACTGCTTGGGTTGGAAAAGGAAGTAAGTGATAAAGAGTATCGGGGTTTGGGATAAGTTGATATTCTTAATTGACTAGAAAGATATGTTTTGCCTTTTCAGCGGTCCGGTGGATTCATACGGGTAGAATAGATCAGATCCGTTGATTTCCTGGTAAACGACTTTTTTAAGACAAACAAAATACAATATAGTTATCGAGCTTAGATAGAAAATGCAATTGGCAACACTATTTTATACAAATTATTTATTTTAATTCCTTTAAAAAAGTTTAAAAAGCGCTAGATAGGTACTACCACTGCAGTTTTCTGTGACGAAATAGATTATCAGGAATAAAAAAAAAATGTTTATAGGTATAATACCTACCGACGCGCTTTTGTAAAAATGTATAGCAAATCATTAATTACGATCAAATCTAGTCTTGTTTCATTGTCTTAGTCATTTTCCAAATGACCTAGAAAGTATCAAAATCATTTGCGCCACTAGCGAAAGGGATAAAAACTTGCTAACACAAAAATAGAACGGCGAAAAATGAACATTAACGTATATTTTGAAATCTGCGCTGCGCGGGCGCGAACCAATCAGAGGCGACGCGTAGTTGTGTGTGTGCGTTAGATTCGATTTTTAAATGTGTGCTTCTAACGCATTTGACGGATTTTTAGATGTGTGTGTCTACTGTGCGGTATGCTTTTAAGGTTTTTTTATCAGTGTGCGTCTATGTAGGTATCGAGTTTATATAGTTACCTAGTTACAATGTTTGGTATATAATACGATTTATTTTTGGCGTTACATCTTTGAATTTGGAGGCCGATTTTGATGAAAGTCGTTCATTTTATGACATGCTATTTTAAATTGTGGGCGGATTCTGTAATTTACTACTTTTGCGTTATTTTAAACAACTTTACATTATTATTAGATTTTTTTTTTTTTAAGGTAATATTAAATTATAATTATCCTATTACGCTAGATTGCCGCAGTTTGAAGAAACAGGGTTACGCAATGATTTCATAGAAATCTGTATTTATAATTGTATCCCTATTACCTCGTAGGAGCGAAATAAGGATTCAAGATTCTTGGATTAAAATTACGATACAAATAGTAAATATTCGATGATAGGTAGGTTTGTATCAGATATACATTTTAAAATTGACCTCATTTTTATTTTTCTCATCACCTCTTTATCTTAAAAGAAAATTCTACATAGCATTTTTTGTAAACATTACATTATTTCCCCCTTTTTTCTAAAGAAAAGAAAGAAGGAAAAAAAAATTACCCACGTTAAGGCACACAATATTCACACAAAATATTTTTTTTTTTTTTTTAAATAACTACAATAATTAGCACAGTAGGTAAGTACTTTATTTTTACTGTTGATTATTTATTCAGAGATCCATTTCTTTGTTAGTATACTTAAGAATTTATTACCACACCTTATTTGAACCGTGCACCTTATTTTTTCGGGAAAATGCTTAAGACATCCAAAATAGGTAGCTATTCATTTTCCCCGTATGCTAAAAATCATCTTTCTACATCTTGCAAAGACAATGGAAGCATGTTAGCATCATTTCAACATACATAGACAGATCAGACTACTAAGATCGACGTCTTGTATACAAAGGGATCGATGGATGTCGAATGACTGTATTGATGTTTATATTTCAGAAAACCCTTTGATGGAGGATCTGATCGGATGGAGGTTTAGACCTATTCGAGTCAGTAAGATAGACCAACGATTTTAAAAAAGTCGGCTGGGACTGACTGAATGCGGAAGCCAGAGCTGAGAGATCTGACGCAATTCCGAAGAGGCCTTTTTCAAGCAGTGGATTGAGATAGGCTGCGTTTATCCCCTATGGATGTTGTAGTAGTAGATATGGACTTTCAGAGCATTAGCAGCAGCATCTACCAGTTTTCCATCAGGAACTATGACATGAACTTGTTCTTACTCACATAGTTTTGTATCAATACCAGTACGCGTAGCATGACCACCGTAGAAACGGAAGAAGCAGAAGCCAAAACGACAGATTGTGGAAAGATGAACAAAATAACTCTGGTAGCTTTGTATAGAAAGAGAACTGCTCCGTTGTTCTCGTGGTGGCAAGGGCGACTGCTGAGCGTGGGGTCCTGGGTTCGATTCCAGGGTCACGGAAAGTGTTATTGGGTTTTTCCATTTGGACTTTCTTAGTAACTGCTGCTGGCGGTGTGATACCCCCGTGCCTCGGAAAGCACGTTAAGCTGTTGGTCCTGCGTCTGATCTCTCTCCGGTCGTGTCGGATTGCCGTCCCATCGGACTATAAGAGTGAGGGAAGAGAGAGTGAACTTGTGTTTGCGCACACCATTGTGCACTATAATATCTCCCGCGCCGAAGGCTGGTCTCCGTTGAGATTGGCCGCCGTGGCCGAAATACAGTCTGGAGGACTATAATATAGAAAGAGAGATATGTATATTCTTCTTATGACTGAGTCTATCGTGACGAAGCTTCGCACAGTGATACGATACGACCAACCATTATCGGTTATCGTCGCGATAGTTCGGGCTGCATAGCACTAGTCGCCCGAGTAGCGGTAAATAATAAGCGCGGCACCTGGTCGGACTACCGTTGGTCATTTCGGCTATAGTTTCCGGACTGCGTAAACGCTCCGTCGAAATAATAGAGAGCCATCTTGGATTATTGCACGGTATTTCGTTAAAACTATGAAGCCGCTAAAGTGACCACCGCATTAGCGCGATAACTTTTTAGCGAGGGAAACATACGAAGCTTCGGCACGCATTGCTCTGTCACGAGACACAGATCCGGCCGGGGCATTAGAGTAGAGATAGAACTGGTCATGCTACGCGTGCCAAGGAGAAGAAGACGTTCAGAGGGCCAATTCTTGTATTTAAGAACGTTTGCATTTTAATCTTAGTATCAAACTGGCAAAAGTACTTCTAATATACCTACATACATTTTTGACAAGTCTCTGACATTGTTTGTCGTTGCGATGAAATTGCGACTAGATTTTGAAAGTTTGTAGTTACGGGAATAAAATAAAAATACTAATATGGCCCAGCAGACAGCATTAGGAACATTAAATTATGAAGTCTACGATGGAAACATAGTTCGTATCAATACCATAGATGGTGTGGTGGTTGTGGTGTAGTGGAGTGGAGTGTGGAGTGGAAGTGGACCTTTACAGGCGAAGCAGTTCCTCTACAAAACTCAGGGAAAATTCCTTATTTTCTTTCTTATTTTTTACGATCAAAAACAGACATTCGCATTGGAGCCAAGTGCAGTAAGTGCATACAAAAATACCGACAAAATTCAAGGTTGGGATCTGTTAAAAATAACGCCCGGTGCATTCTCGATGTTCCTCTCACAGTGTTTTAATATCTGCTGCGTTTTATCTTCACGCTGAACACATTTGAGGTAGGTTAGGGTTTAAAGATCGTAGTGACGTTATGACGACTTTCTTTTGTGTTTTTTCCTTGAGTTTTGGGAAAGCTGGGAAAATTGGGTTTTTGTTGCACTGTCATGTAAACTATGACTAGGTAGAACTTATTGCTATACACTCCAGATTTTGTAAAAATTGTAGTATTGTTATAGTAGCTTGGCTTGTCGTATCAATATGCTTGCTTACAACATAGTAGGTACTTAATTGTCTTTCCAAATAAATCTGAGTCATTCCATAAGAACTTACGACTTTGAAAGAAAGAAAGAAAGAAAAAACATGAGAAAACTTAGACAGAATAGTCAGAAATCATTGACTTTTCATATTCTCTCTATGAAAAGTTAAACTTTTGACAGTGGCTGAATAACATATTATTTACTATCATTATTAAAATTAAAAAAAAACTCGAGAAAGTATGTAATATACAAGACAAAGCTCTCCGTCCTTCCTCAATTAATTTAAATCAACTTATATTCTAAATTCAATTCAAAAGATATTGTAATTTAAGCGTTAAATATTCAGTTCCAACTTCAAATCAATTCAAAGCCATACCTCCTTCTTACCGTAACCACAAACAATCCACCTCATTTGAGTGCCGCCCACGAAAAAATTAAACGGACGAATGATCAGACATAGAACTTATAAATATTTATGTTCACACAGAATGAATGCTCAATATCTATGTACACATACAATGAATGCTCAATCATACTCATTCAGACATAAGACTGGCCAAACCACGCCTAGGAATAAATAAAATTTCGAAAATAGAACGCGAGCTTCCTGCGAATTGGATCTAAATTTAAATATTGAAAAATGGCGGCAGCGAGCGAACGGTCGAATTTTGTGCATAAAATTGCATCCCGCATTACCGATCTAAACATTAAAAATAGAATTCGATAGTTGGGAGTAGTGCATATGATGGGAAGTTGTTGATAATGGAAACTGGCAAGTTAATTTAGGTGTTTTTGAGTATTGATTGTTATAGGAACTAGGTCTTGTCTAAATATTGTCAAATCGTTGATATAGTTTTCTTTTTCTGAAAGTTTGTGTATAATATTATTTTGAATAAAAATTCACGAAAGTCTCACTGTTTTCTAGTAGGCTTCTAAGTTCCTATCAGCCACTTTTCTAGAGGTAGGTACTTTGTCACTGGTCGGCGCGGCGTAGGTATTGCTAGAACTCTGATTTAATTAAGGTGGATCCGCAAAGGTAGCCCGCGAAATTAAAATTCCTTACGTTTTTTTGCAATTTGTAGGGCAGTGTCAGTTTGTATCTTGAACAAAAATGATTCGTGACCATAACAAATATGTATTTACAGAAATATAATCATTAGAATCAATACATCTCTCTGAGTAAGATTTGTTCCATTGTAGGAGTTTTTCATGAAATCATGACATTTGAGAATTTGAATGTCGCGGGCAAAGATTTCTTTTTTGCAGCAAATGTTGTATTCAGGTAAAATAAGCATAATTTCTGCACTTTTTCATACAATTTATTTACACTGTTTAACACACAGCCTTAAAAACATTAATCCATTTAAAATGATAATCTATTCTCCGTCCCCCGCACCAAACATCACGTAACGTGTGCACCAAGCTTTACAAACACCAGATTGCCTTCTTTCAGCCAGTTAAAATAAACATTGCCGATATTTCGCAGCTCTTTAGAACGTTGCGTATACATCGGTGCTCTAGTTGTGTGAGTGTTTTAATGTATGTATACATACGCGGTAATGTATGTGTTTTAACGTTTGATCTTCGTTCTTAGATAGTGTTGGACGCAAAAACATGGGTGCTGGTTTTATGCGAGGTTGCATTTATTTTGAAACTGTAGTGTTCGCTTCTGGGTTGATTTTCGATTGGATGCATCTGTTTTCCGACTGTTTTCTTCTATATGTAGGTACCTACGTAGTCTTTTTTTAATACTTCTATGAAACTGGCATAGAAGGAAGTGTGCAGATTGTGCTGTCCTTTTCTTAAAAAGAAAAATAAAATTGTATTAGTAATAATTGTAGTACTTAGCTCTTCAAAATCGCTTTGCGATATCGATCAAAGCTTATTGATTTTATCTTACGGTCAATGGAGGTAAATAAAAAAAAATTGCAAATGTATGCCTCACAGACAAAAACATGTTGAAGATAAAATTTTTTTTTTTTTCAACCTTTGCTGTCCCACTGCTGGGCCAAGGTCTCCCCATACTTCGCCATTCATCAGTGTGTGCCGCCTTTTCCGCCTACTCAAGAAAGAGTCTAGGTCGTCGCGCCAGCGTTTCTTAGGCCTGCCTCGGTGACGACCGTCTTCAGGCACCCAATGCGTAAAAAAGTCTAAGAAAATTCATCGATTTTTGTTAATATCTTTTGAACGGTTATAAAAGAAAACTTTTAGATTAATCTATTGTGTATGACGAAGTGAATCGTGACGACAAACAAACACACTTCCCAACGGGAAGCACTACACGTACCATTTTGTTTTTTTTTTTCTGTTTTATCTATGTTATAATAGTAATGTCAAGTCTCTAGTTTTTAAAACTTTCATGCTAATAGTAATTCCACGTATAATTGAGAGTATAGAAACGAATTTATATTGGAAAATTTTGACAAGGCGAAATATCGAGAGTAGAACACTCACGCGCTGATGCGCTGTGTGAGGCATGCAATTGAGTAAATCGTTTAAAGATCAATAAAAACAAACAGATTATCTCTCCAATGCCTTATTAAAGTCGTGGACACCATTTTCGATATAGGAATCCAACAAAACTGGCTTCAGAACACTTACAAAATCCAACCAATACCTCGATCTCTGCCCACCTTTTCCAGGAAAGCGTGAGAGATACATCAGTGGAAAATATTTAAAATCGTAAATACCTAACAGTATTGCCGTCTACCGGTCACGACGCTGGATGCGTAGGCGACGGCAGACTCTCTAGCTTCACGCCTTTTCTATGGACGATTAGGTAATAGGTTGATATACCTTTCAAACGCAATAGGCAAGCTATAATATACCTTTATAACACTATAGGTTTTAACAATGCAGTTAAAAGTCAAAACGTCAACGGTGAACAAAATAAAATGTCTGACAAAACAAATTTAACGAAAATTCTATGAGATTTTTTCGACTTTAGACTTTTCGTGACATAAAAATATTTAAATACAGCGTAAAACTCACGATTTTTTTCAAGAAACTTATTTAGTACGCAAAATCTAAACTACGTAGTTTACAAAAAATCCATATGTGTAAACTACAATTGAAACTCCAGCTCTAAAGATTAGCTAATAAGTTGATATACCTTTCAAACGCAATAGTATTTATAAATAACTGAGTAACTTGTACTTTGAAAGCCAATAGGGTTTATAATTATTAGGTAGTAAAGCGCCAAATTAAAACTTCGAATAAAGTCTGAAAATGTCTGAAAACAAAAATCCTAAAACGTTCAATCTCTTGGGTTAAGACCTTCCGCGTAAAAATAAACAATGCTACTTATATTTTCCAATTGTTAGTAGCAAACTTTCATTCTGGAACTACTTTCATAACTCCCTGTAGGTTCTATGGTTCTTACATACTCCTTTTGCTTCGTCAACCTTAATAATTATCACATCATTTTAAACAACTTTTACTATGGAGCAATGAAATCATGAAAGAAAATGTAGGAGCTTTGGAGCAGCCATTTTTTTTTTTGGTCTGTACCAGTTTTGTAAATCAATCGATAATTTACCTATAAAACATCTCATTAATTCTTTCAACGCCATTTCTAAATCTTATATCATTTCGAAGCTAACAGCTATCTGACAGACGAGTCACGACCGTGCGTAGGCGCAGCTGTAGGTACGATTTTATTACTGATCGATTGCAATTTGTACCTGATTGATTAGTTTGATTTATACGAGTTATCTTTTACTTGGATTATACTAAAGTCTTTTTGGTCTAGAGTTTGCTGTACTTGTCATTTTGTGTTTTAATATTGTTCACTTTTTTTTTTTTTCAGTCAACATGTTCCATTTTGTTAGTAAAATAGTGTTTATAACTATGTTAGTTCACACATAAACGCATACAATGTTAGAAGAACGGACGGTATCTGTCCGCTATCACACTCAGTATGCTGTTGCTACTCAAACGCACTCTGTGCAGCAGTGACGCCGCTTTCTTGCGTAAGATTGCCGCGAAACCATCTGTACGTGCCTCCATGAACATGGCGGACGCGCTGCAAACCGGAGGGAGCCTCAGCAGCATCCTGAATGCGTTATTGTATTGGACCCGCAGAGAATTGACAGCCCTTTGCGTATAAGCTGTCCACAGGCTGCTGGAGTAAAACGTCTGACAAAAGGATTGAAATAACAAAATCTCAACCTCTTTTGTGCAGCTGGCAAACCTGCGGGACGATCAGATGTAAAACTAATTATTATTTGTCTAATACCAACTGCTTTAAATTATTTTCTTTGGTCTAAAAGCTAGCTATATTATAAGTAAATTGATGCAAATCAACAAAAACTATATTAATTGCAGACTGCCTCGTTGGTCCAGTGGTCAAAAGCGCTACTGCTGAGCATGAGGTCCTGGGTTCGATACCCGGGTCGTGCAAAGTGTTATTGGGTTTTTCTATCTGGAATTTTTGACTCGCCCCCTATTACATGAGACTTAAACAAACCTGGCGATATGTGGGTTTACCTGATATAAATACACTTCTGTCCAACCCTTCGGGTAAACAAGGCGTGATGTTATGTTATATTATTGCAATTTGATTGCGAAAAAGTTGATATCTACGGTCTTATCACCAACTCCGAGTCTGGCAAATCATTCATTTCATATTTTAATTTATCCGGAAATTTGTTTTATATCCTTGGTTAGTCCAGCAGTAGATGATTTTCGACTGGAATGACGACGATTATGATAAATTAGCCAGTATTACCTACTAAACATAGAATTGCGGCATTTTTCGTCACATAACATTTTGCTGCTTACCTCACCTACCTGCTTTCCTACTACCTATGAAGATAGGAAGGTAGTCCATAAAAAAACACGACAACCCTGCCAAAAAACAAACTAAAAAGTAAAAGACAAATTGTATTAATTAATCTGTAAATAGGGACACTCATTTACTCGCTGACTAAACAGATAAATAAAATTGTCATTGCTGTCGGGGGACCGTTCTGTGGAACACTTTTGAATCTAAGAGGTCCCCGACTACAATGACAATTTTATTTATCTGTTTAGTCAGCGAGTAAATGAGTGACCTTTCGCTATCGCACTCTTTGTTTGGGCAGTCGTGTAAAAACAATGACGTTTTTTTAAGAAATAAGAAAATTTCTTATCTCATTCTCACCCAGTCATAAAAGCTGGATGACGGAACAGGATATTGTTATCCCAGTTGACACTCAAAGTTGGCACCATGCCACTACATAGTGCCATTTCATCAACTTTCCTCTGATCTAATTAATGTCAAACGCGATTTAGGTGGCATTTATAGTGACAGAAATTAACACGTTTATGTTGTTATTATTTATTTTTATGTTTGTAGGTATTTGTAAACTAATAATTTATAGACCTTTGACTGGTAAGCAATTAAAGTAACCTAATAATCACTGATGTCAGTTTTCGTCTCACAGAGGTTGAGTCTACACAACATTGGGCACCATTTAAAAGTATAATTGGCTTAAGAACTTCCTAACAAAAACAATCGTCTGATCCGGGATTCGAATCGTAGGTAAAACACTCGGAAACCTAACTATTTCCCACAGTATCATGATAATTACTATTACTTGTGAACCCAGTTATCCAAAAATCATCATTCTAAACACACCGTTTTTTCATATAAATAGGCAGAAACTACAGCAAACCACGTGATAGGTACAATACTTACTCACCCTTTCGGCTTTATCCACGATCTATCTAGGTATCTAAAAATAGTTCCCAAAACTACCTAACACGAATTTACATAACCAAAGACACATACCCGCTTTAACTTAAAAACAACATGGCGTCTGACGCCTAATAATGCCATTGTCTTGAACCGGTAGAATTTTGGTTGCAAAACATGCGCTCGCGCTGTGCTGAGTCACCAGCGGTGGGGATGAGGGGGGCTAGCATAACTTGTAGACTATACCTAGGATATTTTGTAGTTTAATGCGTTGGTGGGATTTTTTGTTATGGCATTAGTTTTGTGAAGTTTGATGAATAAAATCGACTGTTTGCATGTCAAAGAGATCGCCTCGACTCTTATGAAAGATCACGAAATGAGACGACCTAGCTTTGTAAGTCAAAAATATAAACTTTCCTATGGATAAGAACTGATAAAACACTAAGAAATATTAGGCGCTTACAAAAATACCAACTAGGCACCCATTATTAATTACTAGGCACAAATATTATTAGAAACCCAGAAACTTTGTAGGCATATCAACCTAGTATAGACCATCCTACGCCATCTTATTAGGGTAGATAAAGACTCAAAACAATCTTCTTATTTGCAGAAGAAAACACCAGAATCCTTTCGACTTAACTTTTAACGAATCGTCAGAGTAAAATTCATGTTTTCTGATCCAGTCAAACGGTATACCGGATCAAAATCTATGGGACCAGTCAATCAGTATAATATTATAATGCCTTATATTTTATTTATTGGCCCTGCTGAGCCACTCAATCATTTATTTCACAACATTCCTTTATAGGGTTAGTCTGAAGTCTGTAACTGTATTTTGTGTAGTGAATTTGTTATTTTGAAATGGAGTTATAGAAGATTTAGCAATTTTTTTTTTCATTTTTGCCCTAATACCCTTAGTTATACACGGTACGGTTACTTTACGGTACGGTGTATAAACCATACCGTAGACAAAATGATGTCTGTCAACAAGCTTCCATAGTGATCCATACAACATACATTTTTTTTTTTTTTTTTGTGAAGGTGGGGACTATGCAGATTTTTTTTTCCTTTTTATTTTATTTTAATGATGGTCTGGCAGTTTGAGTAGTTTATGCGGCCCACCTAAATGTCCTTTCTTTGGTATTGTTCGTCGAGTTGAGCTCCTTAAGTTCTGAGTTGAGTTCCACGATTACTGACAAATGCTTGCACTGACAGGACAGGTCCACTCAAATCTGTGTGGTTCTTTTCTCAAAAGACCATTTCAGACTAATCTACATGATCCTCATATGGCCTGACCAAGACTATGTCTGGACTTTAAAAGAGACAGTGACCTCTGAGTTTGTTTCGGCCTTTCTTCTCAGAGTAGTCAGATAGGAAACGCCGAACTCCTCTAGCAATTTTTTTTTTTTTTATGATGACTTGTAAAATTGATTCCAATATCCTATTTACAGAATAAACAATTTCATTTCATTTCACTAACGACCGTGCCTACACATGGCCTGTATACCGCGCCATAGAAATAACGTGTCTGTCAACAAGCTTCCATAATGATCCATACAGCACTGACGACCGTGCTTACATACGGCGAATAAACCGTAGTTTTTCACGGCAATAAAAACGTGTGTATACAAAGGGCCTTAAAGGCCTTACGAAATAATTAGATTTATTAATCATCATCTTGATTGTATACGGCTACTCTAAAGCTTTTCTATGAATAACTCAATCCAGGACTCTGTTTTACAATGTACGTATTTTACCAGACGATAGATAAGGTGATCCAAACACATAATACTGTGGCGACATCTACATCGCCACATACGAACTACGCATCAAAGACCTGACGTCACATAAATCCTGCATCGCGCAATAAGAGTTTACCGCGCGATCAACATAATATATATACAAGATCCCGACATGAATCGTTGGGCAGCCGTTAAGCGCCAGACATGACAACCGTCTGGTCGGAAAGACCTCCCTTTCTAAAGAGGCTGACTGAAATTTACATCCTGTTCTTCATGTATAAAATACCATTAAGATTCTCCTTACCCCAATTTACTTAGAGCACGTCTCTGTCTTCTATACATCTCCCTTCCATATTCTCTCATCTTCTTCCTCTTAGCATTTCGAAGGCAATCTAAATTGACTCGGCCCAGAATTCGGCTACGTGTTTGGCGCCATCACTAGCGCTCATCAGTCCCTGTAACGTGTAGGCGACAGGACAGGCAGGTCACAATATTTAGTGTCCCATCGTTTGTGGAACAGCACCACATTTACGTTCCAAGGCGGAGTCATCTATGAACTCCACCTGGACAAGTTTTCATTGCTTAGGCCAACCGGGGTCCGAAGTCTGTTTAAAGACTTCTATTTATCCAGGTGGGAGATCTTCAGCAGGTGGAACGAATGGTATGGGTAAGGAAGCACTGATAGTTCACTCCTTTCCTCGCCATATCACCTTCTACACAATCCATCTATCGTTTACCGAAACGATGGTAATAAGAAAAGAGGTAGACCACCGAGTCTACCTCTTTTCTTATTACCATCGACATTCATACACTGTTCTTGTTACATGCTCCAGATCCCTTCAAACTCCGATTTCCAATAAATACTCCTTTTTATGTCTCCATCTTTGTCTTTTAGGCAGTGCTTCTCAGTCAGCCATGATCAACTGTCTTAGAAAGCAAGATGAGACCTTTGTCAAGGGCTGCTTAAGCCCCCTGATTCTTTTATTGGACTATCAGAGAGCCTCCCATCATGCTAATTGTTATGTAACCAGATATCAAAAGGTCATACAAATAGTTTTCTGACAGCTACGCGCACAGATTACTCTAAGCCGACGGCGCGCGAGTTGATTGCCGAATTAACGGAATATTGCCATTTTTAAATATTATTATTACCACACAATTTAATATAATAACTAGTTACTTTATTTATTTATGTAGAATTAATTATTGTATGTTTATTTTATTTTTTTATGATAATTATATTTCATTGTATGCTGCACCGGTCGACGTCATAACGTCAACGCCGGCGCTGAAAACCAGCGCTGGGGCTGTCTTGCATAGGGTCGCAGCACCATGCAGAGCGATGGCCGTTTTGCGTGGATGTGACGCATATTTTCCCTAAACTTGTTCCTTTTTTATTTTGCGTCATGTTTACCGCAAATAAACGTATTTTCTTTATTTTTCTTTTTCTTATTAGCTGCCGTGGCTGACTTGGAAAACCTTAAATAAATTTCTTACCCAACTCGGCCGCAGCAAAGACATCTTTCACAAGTGGGGGTTTATGGACAGCTCAGATCTTTGGTGCATATGTGGCGTCTCTCCACAGACAATGACCCACCTTCCATCTTGCGCCACATGTCACCTGCATACGTGATGATCAAACGGTAATATCGTTGCGGAATTTTGGGGGCAATATTAAAGTGCTATATTGCCATCGACACGCTAAAAAGAAGAAGAACTGTCTTAGGTCATATTTTGTACAAGAAAATTAAAGGCATTGTTCTCATCACCTCAAACTTCATAAAAACCTTCATAATGAATAATCTAATGAGAAACTTTAGTGTCTAAGTATTATAGTCATGTGATATGTTCTTAAAACTGGTTAGGCGAGCAACATACCTGCTCCACACAATGTTATTATATTTCTTTTGAGCTCACACGCCGCTTACCTTTATTACGTCAGGTTGTTTTGAATAATACAAGCTCTCGTGCTGCGTAGATGCTTGAGATTACAGCGATTTCTTGAAAAAAAGCTTTGATAGTTCAGGATCGTACCTAGCATGTAATGAGGTGTGAATTTATGTGCGACTAAATGCAGTTCATATAAAATTAATACATTTAAGTCTATTTTGTCTGTGATCGTTAGGTTGGGAGGTTCGATTTCCAGGTCGGGTAGTGTTATTGGATTTTTACTGTCAGAAAATTATCTGATGCAGCCCACAGTATACGGAACGACTTATCCCTTAATTGTAAATGGCACTATTCACAATAAAATAATCATCACTTTTCCAGGGTATTCACTATACACAAAAGCTTTCATAAAAATTAACTTTTTAGGTCATAAAGAGTCTGGAGCGGAGATGTGTGCTGGCTAGAGCGGAACTGAGCTGCGTGTGGCGAGGGTTGGACGTTAAGATGAACGCACATTTAGGCTGCGTTCTGACTGCGCCAGGTGGCGACGAAAAGAGATGTGAGGGCTTAAGGCTGCGTATCCACCAGAGATAAGCGAGGATGCGTAGCGAGGAATGTCCATAAAACTAACCATTAACAACGTTAGCTTAGCTCAAACTATGTAAGTGAAGCAATGTTATTGGTTAATTTCACATAGATCCCTCGGTGCGCATCCTCGCTCATCTCTGATGGAAACGCAGCCTAACTGTGCGTTCATTTTAACGTCCAACGCTCGCCACACGCAGCTCAGTTCCGCTCTAGCCAGCACACTGCTCCGCTCCAGACTAGCCAGTACGTATCTCCGCATAGCTTGAGTGGTTACACATCTCCGCTTTGATGGAGTTCAGGCCTTACACAATTACCCCGCTGATGCTAGGTATTGACATTATTGACAATTTACTCCACCTAAGTTATCACGGTCAGATTTTCACAGCAAAAATGGGCAGCTCATGTCTTCTAATTAGTTAACTCGTTTAACGGACATAGGTCTTTTATTAGCTGTTTTTACTTTCTCTTTTATGGCCTGAAGGCTGTAGGCAATATTATTATGGTGAGTGTAGTAGGAAGCCTTCACGATGGTACCTATAAAAATCTGCTTCAATCTCGCTTGATCGCGGCACTGGCAGAGATCGCGGTAAACTTGTTTGATGTTAAGGAGACGGCAGATTTTTCTGGAAAGAATAAAAATATATTTAAATGTAGGACTTTATTAATGAGTATGCTGATGAACGTAGCTTGAAAGAAATAATGAAAAAGAAATATTCTGCACAAATAAAACGCAAATTATAAAATAAATCTTGAACCTTTTTAACATTTTCGTAGACGGGACCACTGAATGACTGACTGACAAACAACACATGAACTAACCACTGAAAAGACCAGAGACATACTATTTTAAAGATTTAATAATATTGTTTATACATATAGTGTAAAAGAAATAAGAATGCATTTTGCAAACTCAATCCCTGCAACTATCTGGGGTCTATGCGAAATAAGTCTCGAGTTAATTATTGTTTACAAGGGTGTCAAATATGTTGACCAGCATTTTTTTTTGTCCGTCTGATAGATTAAAAAAAAATATAGGACACGTATTTTTTCTTTTTTTACGTTATCAAAAGATTACGGCGATACATTGAGTTAAAATGTGGCATGACGTCACTTTCCGATAGATCCCCCAACTTTAATGCGTTTTATCAAAATCAAAGTATAATATATCGATAAAGCAAAAAACACGTGTCTAATATTTTTTTATTATCTGATTGACGGACTAAATAGTTTTTTTATTACCCAGTCAACAAAACTATTGCATATTATTTAACCATGAGTGAAGGAAAAGATCACATCCACATCCGAGGGATTCGGATAAATAAGAAAAAAAGTGGGAGATTTTGAAAATATTGCCAGTTCTCTCACACAAGACAAAATGCTTGCTTAATTATTTGCTCTGTCAACGGTCCACCTATACACCTATATTTCTTTTTTTTATTTTGTGTTCTTTTTTTTTGCGTCATGTTTACCGCAAATAAACGTATTTTGTTTCTTTCTTTCTTTCTATACTAAAACCAATAGCATCGTACTGCACCTTAACAAATACACTATAAATATGCCGAGAAAAAGCATCAATTAAAAACCTTCCTCCGAGCTTTTAAATCAATTGGTCGACAGATTCATTAGAATACGAAAACATGAAACCAACTCTACAGTCTTCATCTCAAAGTTTGTTTTTGAATGATGCAGAAAAGTTATAAGGAAGATATTATGAAGTACGACTTTAATACTGTTTATTATCTATGTATAGGATGAAAAATAGGCAAAGCTACAGTCGTTATTAATGCTATATTTTTTTGATATACGGTCTTTAACCGAAACTAGTTTGTGCATGCAAACGGGATGCACTAGAGTGGTCATTATGGAAATGTATGGGAATTCAATGACGATTAATACGATAATTTTTCTCTTCCATTCAAATTCAATAAAAAAAATAAAAAATATTTTGTGATCTCCAGTCAGCCATAATATAAAGAGATATAAATAATAAAAACACTAACATTTATGAATGGGTTTATTGTTTACATGACCTAGGTATCCGAGAAATAGCGATTGCGACCACCAGACCAACGAGGCTATAATATTTATATATGTCTTCCAATACTTTAAATAGTTCTAAAATAGAAAAATAAACTAGTTACAAATAAGTTTTGCAATAGAGTCTCTATCTTGACCTACAAAAGATTTTTAAAATGGTGGCTTTTTCGGCAGTTGCATTTCTTGTCTTTCATGCGTCCCATCTGTTGTCTGGGCCACCCCTGCATTAAATGTTAGCCGGAATACCTTGACCCATTTCTCTTTCAAATAAAACCTCACTATATTTTTTTTATCCACTTTTGAAGAGAAAATACCGCCATTTTAGGATATTTTTATAAGATAAATTTTGCATAATTTTCTCTCAAAACACGTTTAGATGTCGCTCGTAGCTAGATGATAACAGCCGCATGGGTCGACCGATGGTTAAGTTACGCTTGCCACGGTCGGTCCTTGGATGGGTGACCATCCATTATATATAGAAACACCTCCGTGCCTCGGAAATCACGTTAAGCCGTTGGTCACGGCTATCATTCGTAGATCTTTAACAGTCGTTACGGGTAGTTAGAAGCCCAAAAGTCTGACAACAAATCTTACCAAGGGTGTTGGTAACATAACCAGAAGAAGATAGGCAGTCGCTCCATGTAAAATACTGATATTCAGCTGCATCCAGTTAGACTGGAAGGCGACCCCAATATAGTTAGGAAAAGGCTAGGCAGATTGATTGATAAATCATTATAGGGTTTAAACGTAGGTATGTAAACCTATCATTATAATGAAAAGAAAAAAAGAAAGAAAATACGTTTATTTGCGGTAAACATGACGCAAAAAAAAAGAACCCAAATTTAAAAAATGGAAACAAGTTTAGGGAAAATATGCGTCACATTCACGCAAAACGGCCATCGCAAAGCATGATGCTGCGACCCTATGCAAGACAGAGCCCCAGCGCTGGTTTTCAGCGACAGCCGGCGTTGACGTTATGACGTAATGCAAACGTGTAGTTACTAAGGTACCTTAGTATCGACTTGTAATAAAGGTTAATGCCTTAAAAAGCAAGTGGAGCATTTAAGCTTACTAAACACTAGATATACCTTGAGATAACAATTTTATAAGCATTGATATTATACAGTCGATATATAGTCAGAAGCCCGAAAATTTGACAACCAATCTTAGCAAGGGGTATCGTATTACCCAGTTACTGAGTTGTGGAGGCCAGATAACCAATCGCTCCTTGTAAAATACTGGTATTCAACTGCATCCGGTTAGACTGGAAGCTGACCCCAACATAGTTGTAAATAGGCCAGGTAGATGATGTTCAAAACCTATGCTCTGCCCATAGTAAAAATCTTCGTTCTACCAACAATAGTCTTCTATGATGTCCTTCTCACCGCTCTGGTTTTATTCACTCTTCTTTCTTTATCCAGGCGGTATTTCTTTGGAATGCGCTTCCTCTGAATGTTAGGATGGCAACCAGTCGGTTATCTTTCAAACTGAAGGCACGTGAACATATTCGTGAAAAGTTGGCAGAATCTTTGCAGCGCTGATTTGCTGGATTTGTTTTCTCCTCTACCTATCATTATTTCTCCTGACAAAGTTTATTCGTTTTATATGTATGTATGTATTAGTAGGTATTCATTTTCAAGTTATCTATCACTTATGTTGCATCTGCCATGTTTTGTCTCTGCACCACCCTAAGGTCGACTGGTAGAAAATGCCTCAGGCATTAAGTCCACCTTTGTACAGTATTTTTTACTTGTGCATATATTTTTAATAAATAAATGATGAAGATAATTATCCTACAATCGAACCATAATAGCCCTTCATACTTATTCTGAATACTTTTTTAAAGGTTTCAATCAGTTTCCGTTCCTAAAAGTTATTACCAATCGAGCAAATGGGTATGCCCTTTTCCTGTTTTACCCGACTACGTAAATTCAATAAAGAATTTATGGCTTCACATCACATAACATCACGCTTGTAATCCTCGAAGAGTTTGGTAGAGGTGTACCTGTAGTACACCCATATTTCACCAGTTATATGTTTTAGTAGGGGGCGAGCCTATTGCCATCAACCGGGCACGAATCCAGACTCCGGACAGCTACTGAGAAATAATACTTTGCCAGGCCTGGGAATCGAACCTAGGACCTCATGCTCTGCAGTAGCGCTTGCGACCACTAGACAAACGAGGCAGTCAAGTTATGACTTCTTTGAACTCGGGTAAAACAGTACGAAACAGGAACAAATGAGGTATGAGTGAGTCTATTGAACTATCCCGCAGAAATTGCAGAGGGCAATAGTTAACTGTTAGATTTTGTAAGATTTAAATATGGTGCTCCACGAAGAGAGTTACTTACTTATATTTTCTTGACTGATTGATAATTATTTAAAAAAAGTTCCTTATTATAAAATCGTAATACTAATAAATACACTTCAGTTGTTTGAAGATGTAAACTAAAATCTTATCATTCCTTTTTCCTGACATAGGTAATGTAAGATTTTTTTTAAATGTTTTATTTATCATGCGATTTGAAAGCCAAAGATTATGATCAAAATATTTCGGAACATAATCAAAATAAGTTATGATTCATAAACAAAAAATAATCACAAACTCACGCGCAGCTAAAGTTCCTCAAAAAAGGAACGCGCAAACTCAAAACAGGAAGAAATTTTCCCGCTGCACTGCACCTAGCGGCAATGTTCGGAACTAAACCGGAGCGCGAACGACCGCCAACTCTTTCCGCGCGCTTTCTTTTATCTCCGCTCTCTGTCTCACCCGCGCACACGCCTACCTTTTTTGGCGTAAGAAAGGGACAGAAACAAAAAAATGGCCGAACGCACATGTGCGCGGGAGTTCGTTTTCGTCTTATTTTTCGCAGGTCATTCGCCTCGGATATATTCGCGTCGCTTTTGCGATTTTTTTGTCTTGCTCCGTCCTTTTTTTTCGTCCTTTTCCCGCCGTGTGTGTTCGTTGTGCTAGGTCGCGAGGCGCGTGGGCAGTTGATTTATTTTTCTTAGTTTTATCTTAATCTCTTTTCTAATACGGTACAGTTTATGGAGCCCTTTTGGAATCTAATGTTAGGTTTGTTGGCAATTTATTTTTTATGTTGTGAGAGCCTAGACTATTTATTAGTGGCTGTAAACAGTCGTTCTCTGCTTCTCGGAAAGGTTCCTCTTAAAAAATATATTTTCTTCTGTATGGGAAGAGCCATCATAAAACTGAGCGCGGTATTTCGAGTTTATTAATTAGAATTTAATTTTCCAAGTTACGATTAACTACGGCTATACCTTGTAAACCACTGAGTAAGGTAAAAGCTTATTGCTTCCGGAATGAAGTTAGACTTTCACTATTTTATTACAGATTTTTATTAAGTCTCAGGGTATAATATTTATATATTCAATATTTCAACGATATTTCACAAAAGAACGGAACCTAACCATAATGCTTTTTAGGAAATTGTAACCTATCCAATGCTATCTAATTACGCAACACATTTTCGTAAACGATTACGACAAATTTGTTTCATTTTGACAGTTCAACAACATTCATTGCGTTATTTAAGTTGTTGAGCAGATTGTTTTTTCGAACTTATGAAGCAATGGATTAGCAATTTGTTTCAAAACGATTCAAATTCCGATTGATCATGTATTACGTAATTCACACAGTTCCTTGCTGTTATTTCCCTTATTTTTATTTCTATCCAAGATTTGTATTTCCTCATTCATGTCATGATAGGAGACTATCGTAACGATAACATCAACAGGATGGGCAGCAGTCTTAATTGTCGTCTAACAACAATACTGCGGTCTACGATTGTCTGCGATCACCAATCGGTTGGCCAAATGTGGTGATTGTGGCAATTTAATATCTAACCGTTTATTGGGAGGCCCGTGTTAAAAAAGGCTGTAATAATTATGATAAATCGAAAGATTAATATATAATCTAATATGCCTTAAGAATGCAGATCAGAGATTCCATAATAATAATTATTATAATAATCAACTAAAAAGACCCACCATAACTTTAGCACAACGAAGAAACCTTAGAAATTCTGGCTTTAATTAAGCCAGTCAATTAATAAAGGAATTTTCTAATCGAAGTGTGCAGTAAAAAGATTTATCTCTACTGCGCCGGCGCAACACACTTCGCCGTTAGCGACCTCTAGTGTGGGGTAATTGGAATATCGATATCGATAAATTTATCTCCATCGAGATTTTGTCTAATTGGATTGCTGTTTACGCTATGGCGGGCTTTTTTCTAATTAGTGCTTCGATATTCTTGTGTTGTGTTGTACTGGCAAGCTGGCTGCGTTTGGTTCTGAAATGAGTAGATTAATATAATTAAATATAACTGTTGATTTAAAAGAGTGTCCGTGGAGTTTCTTGCCCGTTCTTCTCCATAGGTACCTACTACGCTTTGGAATGGGGAATTGACAATTCAAAAGTGCCTGTAATTGGTTTATTTGAAATAAATCTAAAGTTTGAGTTGAGTTTGAGTTTGTTTAAGACATAAAATTAATACAAAACAATGCCACTTTTATAGTGAATTTTAAGGGTTCTTACAAGTTCAGTTTTACAGAATCCCTGGATTTTATAAATAGTGGAGAATTGCTAAGGTTTTTTCTTTAGTATAATTTTCCACTACTTATATTTTTTTAATAATATATACCTCAGCAAATCAGTTACGGAAACTGCTTCCAAAAAAGTGTACGTTGTATGTGTCGCTTATTCCAGCCGCTCAAATATCTGAAATATGAAAACAATCTTTATAAGAAAAATGCTTGTCAGCATCGTTCATATTCTGCTTCCAAAAACTAAATGATTAATTGGAAGCTTTTGTAAGTGTCGTTAAATATTATTTATTAACTATCGATAAAATACTGTAATCATCTTATGCAACCCTTTCTAAACTCTTATAAGAGTACAACCAGTCTACTACATTACCTATTAATACATACATTGTAGTAAGTAATACAACTGGTGAAGGTATTCTCACTTCGTAAGTAGGTATTTTCTAATCAAAGTCAGAGTCAAATAATTTATTTCAATTAGGCACATAAAAAGCACTTTTGAACGTCAAAATTTACAAAAATCAGAATTGATTCTAGTCTAATATATCTTATTAAAGAAACAGAAGGAATAAAGGGAATAAAGGAAGGTCTTTGCCCAGCAGTGGGACATACTAAAGGCTAATTTTTTTTTTTTAGAAAGAGTTACGAGAGAGATTAATACATTATAGAAAACTATTTTTTTTTTTTTATTGAGATGCCTCTTTGTTTCCTACCTAACCTAAAAACTGCTGGCACAATAGGTTATATCAGTAAGATTAGAAAAAGATTTCTGCTTCTTCTTTTCGTATCGACGGTACTACATTTATGTTGCGTATACTGTTTCGGCCCAGTAGGTGGCCACGCTTACTGCAGCGTCAGAGTCGTTGTTCAGATCGTCAAGGGTGCAGGTGAACGGACGTTCGGGACACTAGCAGTATTTTAATACAAGAAAAGGACTACTAAGTCATAATCAGCCTGTAATGTGCCCACTGCTGGGACAGGCCTCCTCTCACTGAAACGGAGTGGGCCGTAATCCACCACGCGGGCCCAGTGCGGGTTGGTAGATGTCACATGTCTTCGAATTTTTGGTTCTAGGGCATGCTGGTTTCCTCACAATGTTTTCCTTCACCGTTTTGAGAGCAGTCTGTGACGACATCATTTATACAAATTAAAGCGCCTGTCTTGGTTCGAACCGTTACCACTGGACCACCTCTGCTCTTATTAAGAAACTACTAAGGAACTCATGATATTTAGGAAAATACAAGACTTCACCTTCCTCATGTATAAAATTACATTTTTAACAAAAGCAAAATTAATAGTCATATTACCTTAACAAAGTAGTGGTGGTAATTTTGTTATTAAGAGGGAACAGGGCCTGCGATTCTTCTCACAGATGTATTCCTCTTTTTTCTTCCTGGATAAAGCATTGCATTTTCATAAAATCAAGGTCTGCTGTGGACCATCCCTGTATTTTTTTTTTTCAGCAAGTTATTTGTAAAGAAAATATGACCCTCCAAAAATAACAAAAATGCCCCATTTTTTCCACCGTGATTAGAGGACTACCAGACAAATTCGAAAAGTTTTTAACATAAAAGAAAATTGCAGGAACCTACATACTCTTTCTTAAAAAATTTATGTAAAAAATAATTGAATTGGCTCAGTTTTCGAGGAGAAAAAAGAGGAATACGAAACGTCGATCTAGTCAATTTTTATTGTGATATAATCGGTCTGAGCTGCAGCTGTCCCTGTCGCACTCTGCGGGGGCAGACTTGAGGTAAGACGACGGCAATAGTTTCTTCAAATACCTATTTTTCAAATTCCTCGCAGCCCCTGTTCTCTCATAAAATAATGACAAATTAGGATGAAGGACCAAGGGATTAATGTCAATAGAATGGCTATCCTCTCAGAATAACAGAACATGATCTCAAACACTTTTTAACAATACGAGGATATCGGAAAACGGGTAAAGTATTTCTATATTATTTCTTCAAAAACATAACATAACATCACGACTTATTTCTCCGAAGGGATGAGCAGAGGTGTACCGATAGTACAGCCACATTTCACCGGTTATATTTAAGTGCCATGTAATAGAGCGTGAGGCTATTGCCATCAACCGTTCACAAATCCAGACTCCGGGCTGCTACTGAGAAATTCTTTAAAAAGTTCATCAAAAATAGTTACCTGCCAGCATTGAGTACAGGGTCCAATTTAAGCAACCACCAAGAGCTTCAAGAAAAGAGGTGTTAAGATGTTAGTCACGTCCTTTCTCTGATGAGCATCATCAAAGGTCTGGCAATGACCATGGAAGACTGTTTAAAGGTATTTTCATCATCACACCCTGGAACACGATAGCCAAGGAAATTAACATGATTGATCCGATATTCTACAAAATACTCCCTCTATTGGTGATATTACACTATCATAATCTATGATCATAGATCAATGAGTCATAAATATATGCCAATGTTATATTTAGGCATATAAAAAAAAATGAGCTTCGGGACAATTTATAATATTTCTTATATGATAAGAGGATAATAATATGATCTATATGATAGTGTAATATGCATAAGGCATATAATGATCCTCAAGAAATGCAAGCCTGCGAAATTAGGAAATTGTCTAAGCTTAAAATATTAGAGTCGCTCAACTTTATAACCACAAGATCAACCACGACCACAAAGCGATTGGTTTGTCGGCAACTTTACTACGGTTTTGAAATAAAAAAGGTTCCAGGTTAAAGTCACGTAGCTAGGTAGAATATTATAATAAAGTGAGGCAGAATATCTGTAGATTCTTAAATATTTAGAACCTGAGATCTAAAGGATTGAAACTATGGAACAGATGAAGATTATAAATCTTATAATAATATGAGATCTGGATATTTGTTTATTTACCATAAAACAGCCAAGGTCAATAGGGATATTGACAAAATTGTTTATGTCTGTCAGGTAGATTATAAAAAAATATTGGACACGTATTTTTTCTTTTTTTACGTAATTTAAAGACTACGGCAATATATAGAGTTAAAAGTGGCATGACGTCTTTTTTTTTTTTTATCACTTTTTGCAGGTGACCGCTAAAGTCATGGCTGCTTAACCGGACCTTCCTGTGGCTGCTTTCAGCTTCTACACTAAAAGCCTCCAGCCAGGAACATTTAAAACTATTCTAAATTAAAACTAGGCGAGCGCTCGCTAAGGGCACCCCCTGTGGGGTACGAAACTTGACTTAGGGCGTCGCTGGGGGGAGGACAGCAAGACGGGACAGGCTGGATCAAGCATAGATCATTATTATTATCAGGGAAATTTGAAGCTACGCGCTCAGCTGCGGCCCGGGCTGGCGCTTCATCGGGCATGGGCATGACATCACTCTCCGGTAGATTTTATACCGACTTGTGACGTAGCGAGTCACCACTCCATCTTTAACGCGTTTTATCTAAAACATTTTTTATTAATATGATGAAGCTAAAAAAAAATACGTGTCGAATATTTTTTTTATTATTATCTGAAGAACTAAATAGTTTTTTTTTCCCAGCCTACATTCCTATTACATTAGTTTAAGACAAATACTATAATAACAAATGATAGCGTGAAGCTAAAATAAAAGTATATACAACGTGTAACGTTAAATGCTCAAAACCTGAAAATAGTTTGATCAAAATAACGAGCAGAATCAATTGAACCACTTTTTTATATAGGTTACATTTAAAAAAAAATCTTCAAACGTTGCCGTGGTCAAGCCATCACATGCGCAAACCCGCCAAAATAGGTAAACAAACACAAATTGTTGTCGACCAATTTAAATTGTTGTCTCATACGCGGGATAATAATAGCTTTTATTTCAATGCAGATACGAATCTTCCATACAGTACCATGAATAAGACAAGAGCGTCGTAGAATTGCCAGTAAAACTAAAACAGCACATAAAACCTTTAATTTTTTTTCTCTCTGAAATAGGTCAAATTAATTAAAAATCTGTTGGGGTGTCTGAGGTTTTGCGCATTTAACGTTACATGTTGTATTGTGTACGAAAACATTCGCTACAGGAAATGTTGAAAACGATAGTAACACATAATTGTAGTGCTAGTCATCTTTTACGATACTTGAAAGAAAGAGATATATTATATATATTACACATTATTTACATGACATGCAATAATACTGTGTGTCAAACATATATTATAAATACACATGCTAAGTAATAACAGCCACATGAGTCGATCCATCAGGTTACGCTACGCTTGCGGGGGTTTGGCCCGTGGATGGGTGACCTTTACATAGGTACCGAGACTCCTCCGTGCATCGGAAAGCCTGTTTAGCCATTTGTCCCGGGTGTCATTTGTAGATCTTTTACAGTTTTTACGGGTCGTCAGAAGCCCAAAATTACTTCTCACAAACAAACAATTATATCTCCTTAGAATATTTGTTTCGATGAGGGGCTCGTGGCTAAATAAATAATAACAGCCGCACGGGTCGATCGAAACTTAAACTACGCTTGCCAAGGTCGGTCTGTGGATACATACCGAGACTCCTCCGTGCCGGTGGAGTTTCTTGCCCATTCTTCTCCATGCGAAAACTACCTTTTGGAAGGGGCGAATAGAATCAATTATATTTTTTTGTAAATTTTTGACGTTCAAAAGTGCCTTAGTGGCCTATTTGAAATAAATGATTTGACTTTGACCTCGGAAAGCACGTTAAGTTGTTGGTCTCGGCTGTTATTTGTAGATCTTTGACAGTTTTTACGGGTCGTCAGAAGCTCGAAAGTCTGACAACCAGTCTTACCAAGAGGTATCGTGTTACCCAGTAACTGGGTTGCGGAGGTCAGATAGGCAGTCTCTCCATGTAAAATAATGTTATTCAGCTGCATTCAGTAGACTGCAAGCCGACCCCAACATAGTTAGGAAAAGGCTAGGCAGATGATGAGTAGATGCGGTAGGCCGCATACCAGTGAGTGGTAACAAATCCAGTATAACCTGGTCTCTTATTCTATTCAAACTCCGTACTACGCTTGGCCAGGTCAAAGACATAGTAGTAGGAGTTTCTTCCCCAATCTTCTCCATTGGACCTTACTATGCATTGGAATGGGCAACTAGCTTCATAATTCTCACTGACCGACCACTTGACAATTCAAAAGTGCCTGTAATTAATTTATTTGAAATAAATGCTTTGAGTTTGAGTTTGGGGTCAGTACACCATGTCTTTTTCTTCCATACTTCTCTATAAGTCGTCATCTCGGTAGTCACCCCCTTTCTAGCCATATCATCTTTCACACAGTCCATCCATTGTTTCTTTGGCCTTCCCTTACTCTTATAGCTATCCACATTCATAGTCTACGTCTACCTAGACATTTAAATATTATCTTACCTTTTACAAAATATAGAAATTATAATAGTTCTGGTTGACAGATCAGCCTAAACGACTGTAGAAATAACAATTTAGTAGACATTTTCATTATGGGGTACACAAACAATCAGAACTGAGCTGGTCAAACGAGCGGCTGGAGTTTATGAGCGTCCTCGTCAGCTAGTAAATACTTAGGTATCACAAATATTATAAGAATAGTTTTTTCCTGCGACTTAGGCCGCAAGAAATTTCTTGTTCCCTTTACCCACCCCGTCGCGTCGCATTGCATCGCTTGCCCGCGCTATTACTTCGTTTTCGCTCAGCGTTATATCTTTTTGCTGGACTCCTTTGAGTCCTAGCGTGATCTTAAATAGCCTATAGCCTTACCCAAGAATTGGGCTATAAAATGCAAAAAGAATTTTCTCAAATCCGACTGGTAGGTCCCGAGATTAGTGCGTTTAAACAAACAAAAAAACTAACTCTTCAGCTTTATTATATTTTTATAATATAGACTACAAAAACATACATCGACTACACTACAAACTACTACAACAACTTGTTCTCCTACTAACTGAATAAATGGTATTGTATCTGCACGCGTAGCGTGACCACAATAGAAATAGGTTTTGTCGACGGAAGAATAGACAAAAATGACAGATACACAATCACAATCTGTCATTTTGTCTATTCTTCCGTCGACAGAACCCGTAGAAAAGCCGTTTCTATGGTTGTCATGCTACGCGTGCTGGTATCGTACTATGTTGGAAAGACATGCCTAAATATTATGCATTCGTGTTTAGTCTTTACAAGAAAAATCAATCTTCCTAGCCTTTTCCAACTATGTTGGGGTCAACTTCCAATCTAACCAGACGCAGCTGAATACCAGTATTTTACATGGAGCGACTGCCTATCTGACCTCCACAACCCAGTAACTGGGTAATACGATACTCTTTGGTAAGACTGGTTGTCAGACTTTTGGGTTTTTGATAACCCGTAACGACTGTCAAAGATCCACAAATGACAGCCGGGCCCAACGGTTTAACGTACTTTCCGAGGCACGGAGGAGTCTCGGTATGTAAAGATGATCACCCATGCACGGACCGACCTCGGCAAGCGTAGCTTAACCTGATGGTTCGGTCCGCGCGGCTGTTATTACTTAGAAAGATAATATTTTAACAATTATGAATTATGTGTGCCACGCTAGTATGAAAATAAATCAAATGCCTCTCTAAATTACACTTTGTCTCAAACAGATATATCACATGTTTTTAGACGAGCACAGAATAATGAAATTCATGCAGTCCTTTCAAATTTTTAACCCTTCAAACTCTCGTCGCCTTTTACAAAATGACCTAATTTCGGTGTGTTATAAAGGTGAAAAATTATTCTCTACAAAAAAAATAGGTCATACTTACTTCTACATAACTCAAATACTTTCTGCGAAGACGTTCGTTTCTCATCGTTGTGCGAATAGAAGTGGATCTTTATCTACATTCGTACAAAGAGCTCTATGATTGCAACATACATGCAACTTGTACTTATTCAGAGATAACATGGTTATTTATAAGATGTGCAGTATTCATAGTGTGGGTTCTAGTTGCTTGTATGTATGTATGTATGGGTCTTGCACGTAGTGTTTTCTTGTTTGTTTGGCGTATTCTTGCGTTTTAAGGTTGCTTAAGATGACTATGATTGTGCATGGTGATGTTTATACAAGTTTATTTGTCCAGTTTAATTGTGTAAGGGTCTAGCACAATATTTTATCAACTATGTTGACACGACTGATGCCTGTATTTTCATACATTTTTCACATGTTGGTGAAGCTCTTAATAAGTTTTAGTTTCCATAGCCTCGTGAAGTCTTATTACCATCTTCAATTTTACTGAATTATATTCTTTACCTTACATTTTGTCTGTTTTCCGATTATATAATTTGAGACTTATTCACATAATATCGTAATCTTTAATAAGAGTTCCTTCGATACCCTTTTCAACACCCTGAAATCGGATGGAACAGTTTTTTGCCCATGGAGTTTCTTGCCTGTTCTCGCCATAGAAACCTACTACGCTTTGGAATGGGCAGCTAGCTTCATCTTTCTGACTGATCGACTCCTTGACAATTCAAAAGTGCGACGTAGATAATTGGTTTAATTGAAATAAATGCTTTGAGTTTAAGTTTGAATCAACACTAAACTGGACTGAACGTAAAAGGTAGGTACTTCTAGTTTTATGTGACTCGACTATGGATACAACACTAGAGCTTTTTTTCCTCGCAACGGGGCGGGGTTATCGCGGAAAAGTTGTGGATTTTTCAAAATTTTATCAACTGCACGTTGAGATAACGTGCACACTAGCGCAAATAGTGATGTGCATGTGCAATGTAAATCGAGATCGATTCAAACTAAAGACAATCGATCGACTCAGTTCAGTTAATTTCGATGATGTAATATGCCATGCAACTGTAATAGAAGAGTTTAATGATTAAGTAGGAGTTGAGAAAAGCTAAATTATTAATCTGTCAAATTAGCCTGATGTACTGTCCACATTTGGGTGATAAATAAATAAGAAGATATACCCGTGGCCCTCTAAATGTCCTACTTCTGGTCAAAACAATTGGATCAGCTTTAAAGAGACGATAAATAAAAATAAAACGTAATTGGATGAAACAAAAGATTATGATCAAGACAATTAGGGAGTTCTTCTTTTATTGAGTAACGTAGGGGTCAATAAAGCGAATAAAAATGGAGCTTATATACTTTTTATTCCTGTTTCCTGCTTCGTATATTTTGTCCTCATGATTTATAATGTAGTTTTGGAAGTAAAAAGTAGGTATGGCATTGTGTTTTAATTTGCTATCACAAATCAAAGGTTGAATGTCAAAATTACCACTGACACTTAAAATGATATTGAATCAATAGTCATTTATTCAAACTAGGCTGAGAATCAATGCTTTTCGAACGTCTAAAAGACACCCCAAAACGCCCACCCTTCACCACTTTTCTAGTACTTTAGCTGGGATAAAGAAGTGGCGCAAACTCCCCAGCAGCTCACAACTGTCTGTTTAGTTAAAAGAGCATGATTCTATACAAATAAGTACAATAATAAACTGAATTTAATGGCTTGATTGAATATGGTAATGTAGTGTTTAATTTTCGTTTACCATAGTACTGGGGATAAATCCTTATAATTTATTTATAGCAGTTCTTAATTATTTTTTTTGTGAAACTCGGCTAAATTTTTACAAATTTTAATTAAGTTGCTATGTCATTTGATTCATCATGATTTGCCTACAATGCTGGGGTCGGCTTCTTGTCTAATCGGATGCAGCAGAATACCAATATTTTACATGTTGCGACTACCTATCTGACCTCCACAACCCAGTATGTCCGGTATGTGCAGTTTGCACCCCAACAAGATCTACACCCTTGATGATCTTTATTGGTGATGTTCTTCAGAAAGATCAAGAGCGAACTACTAGCAACAGGCGTGCGTGTATGACTAGATGTATGAACATAAACGAAGCAAAAGAAGGATGTAAGGATCGAAGTAGGTGACGTTCTGTAGTTTCTGACTACCCCCATTGGAAGATATACATACATACTTAAACTCATGCCGAGTTTAAGTATGTATGTAAGATCTACATTGTGTTCAACTGTATCAATTGAATAATTTTATTTGTATCTTCAGTTATTGTTTTTTTTTTGCATACTATTTTAATTCTATTCTATTTTTTAATATGGCAAAGTCGATGTCAACCATCTGCCAATATTTAGAGTGAATGAGTGAAAAACTAGTATGCAAAACTTGCTTTTCCAAGTATCTTTAGACATTGGCAGAATGAGACATCGGCTTTGCTTGCCATATAAAAAATAGAATATATAAGGTTTGCACTTGTGAAGGTTAATTCTCGTACTTAAAAAACGTTCAAGTTCTAGTCACTATCTCATCTTAGTGACGATGAAAGTCAAAAACTTGCCAAAAAGGTAGGGAAATTACAGTTTTTTTTTTTTTTTACTATTGGGACTGAGATTATTATGCGAACATTCCAAAAAATATGGGAATTTTCCCTCAGATGTCATCTACCCTGAGTCATAGCTTTTGACTACATCTTGACTAAATCTTAAAGTAATAAAGTCACATCACTAACCAATAAAGTAGACCAAGGAACGCAAGACTCAAATCAAAAAGACGTAACACAGAAATAAATTCAACAGAAATTCACTTTTACACCCCTTCCAATTGAGTTGAAAATAGAATAAACGTCAAGGGTTTTTATGTAATCTAAATGCGGGTTTAAAGTGCATTTTTTTCGTTAGAAAAAAGATAATAATGCTGCGTCTTTTAAATGGAAATTTTATAAGTTGACGCAGTGCAGGGCGGTTGGTTTTTCATACTAGCGAGGTAAAAATTTTCCATTGTTACATAATAATAACTTTGTTTACATTTTTCTTTTTTTTCTGATTAAGAGTTCGAGTGTTTTTTTTTTCGTTCTTGAAGTGTTTTCCTAGAATAATATGGGCGGTTTTGTGACTAAGAAACGTGGCATTTCAGATAACTTATACGAAAAAGTGAATATGTTTTTTTAAATCGTAAGTACTAAACAGGTTAATCATCAAAGAGATTAAAAAAATTACAAAAAAAATCTCCATCCGAATTTCACTGCTGGAGATTCATGTTTTTTTTCTAATAAGAATTTGATTGACAACTTATAAATAGGACACTTGAAAGTTTTTTTTTTAAAGTGATCTTTGCGACCAAACAGGTTTTTTTTTCATCCTTTATGTTTATTATAATTTATTTTTATTTATGATGCCTAATTAGATCATTCGCGTTTTTATCTATTCCCCGTTAGATGTCGCTTTTGTAAATCATTATCTTATTAGTTTTTCTTATGACATTAGAGGTCATCGGAAACATAAACTACACGATAAAGTGTTTTTAGAATTATTAATAATTTTGCACAAAAACCTTGCTATAGTTTTAGTTCAATATCGAAGTTCATTCTGTAGCGAGCAACAATCATTTTAAAAAAATGGCTTGAACTTTTTACAAATTAAAACCATGCTTATTTTTTTCTAAACTATAAAAGTCGATTAAAATAATAAACATTCAATAAAAAACTTGCTACGTTACACAGGCTATTATTAACAAAATTATGCAGTGTTAAACGCATACAAATTATAATTCTAATGCAATTCAAAAAAAAACAAAAAAACACTCATAATAGGGACAAAAAATTCACCCCACGGGCAAAAAAAAGCCCTCAATAGGAAAAAGGCGGCACGCTCGCCACCAATTAACAATTTTTTTTCTAAAAGCCGTTTAAACATATTTTTTTCAACTTTTTATTGGTCGAACGATAGGAGGGGCGTTTTTTTTACCATTTTTTACAAACGTGCCCGGATTAACACGTGGGTATTTTTTAGAGGGCTACCGTTTAGTAAACTGTGGGATTTGACACGCTATGTTTGGACAGTGTCGGTCTTTATTTTTTGGGCATTTTTTTATTTTTTTTTGTTTCTTTTTTATTTTAGATTGATACTTCTGTAATGGTTTAACGGCATATTTGAGGGGTGTTGTTTTTTTTATGTATCCTGTTCTATTTTTATTTGATAAAGGGTTATTTTTTATTGAGTAGAGTCACTTTAAGGAATTTAATGAATAGTTTGAAGTTATTATTTTGTATTTTAATTATTCTGTATTCTAGCTATCTATGAACTTCTAATTTGATCATTGTTTTCGCTAGATATTGATTTAGTACCGAATGTTTTTGTCTCATAATATATTTTTTACAGTCATTGTTATAAGAGCAAAAAAAAAAGTATCCTTCCACTGCGTTGATGGAAAATGATCAAAGTAGGTAATTAGGTACCAATGTATCTCATATATGGTTAAAGTTCAAAATAGGGAGTACATAACAATCATGTTAGCAGCCTGTCACCTATCACTGTAACCCATTTCTTCAATTACATTGAACACGTGCATTGCTTTAAATAGATCTAATTCCGTCTTAAGAATTTCCTCCTACATTGTCGTCTTAACATGTTCCTATGTTGACGACTTTCAGTCCAACTTTCTGGAGGGTTATGACAATTTTACAATAGTAGAAACGAAAATTAAACTGTCAAATTCATATTTTTTTTCGAAAAACGAAACCTTTCTCGTCTATGCCTACACAAATAATCATTTGTTCAGTGCACGACCGGCTATCTAATTACGCAACACATTTTCGTAAACGATTACGACAAATTTGTTTCATTTTGACAGTTCAACAACATTAATTGCGTTATTTACGTTGTTGAGCAGATTTTTTTTCGAACTTATGAGTAAATGGATTAGCAATTTATTTCAAAACGATTCAAATTCCGATTGATCAGGTATTACGTAATTAGGGTACTGTAGTGAAGTCGCTGAATAATATTTCCTAGTATGAGTATTTTGTGGGGAATTTTTGTTGAGATGAACTCGCTATTGAACCCAGAATCTATATTAAATTTTGTGCTTAAATCACTACGGTTTTATAATTTCTGGTTTATCTTTTTAAGCGTTTTCAGTTCATCGCAGTTCAAATAAAACAATATATGTATTGTAAGACTGTTTGATTGATATGTAATATATATAGTGAATAACATTGTTTGATATTCTTCGATTGATATATTTGACATTTGTTGCTCTTCAGTCCAAAACCACTCAAGTCCAATCCAATAAAATATTCCATAAAAAAACACAACCTGAATATTTGTTAGAAAACTACGCATTTCGTTTCGTAGTTATCGATCACACAAACAGACACACTTGCCTTTGTTCGTACGGTACACTTGTCACGGAATACTCGCATCAATAATGTTTTAGTGACTGGCGAAGTGTAGAGACGGCATAATTTTTGTTAATATTCTTTTTTCCTTTTTATCATTTTTTAACATTAAATACATTTTAAAATATTTTATTAAAAAACCCATAAGAAAAAAAAAAAAAAAAATGTAATTGTATAATAAAGTGTGGTACCGGTGGTGAGGGCTACAGAGACAGAAACCTCCTCACAATGTGAGCCGTATTGAGGACTTCCACCTTCTGAATCGGGCCATAATAGGGATGATACCTGGGTCAAAAAAAAAAAACTATTTTGTCCGTCAGTTAAGTAAACAAAAAAATATTAGACTCGTATTTTTTGCTTTATCATATTAATAAAAAATGCCTTAGATAAAACGCTTTAATGTTGGGAAGTGGGGGTCGCTACGTCACATGTAAGTATAAAATCTACATACTCGTGACGTCATGGCACATAACTCAAAGTATCGCCGTAATCTTTTGATAACGTAAAAAAAGAAAAAATACGTCTACGTTATTTTTTCATAATCTCATCTAGATTATGAAAAAATAACGAACCAAATATTTTTTTTTGTTATCATCCCTAGCCTGTATTTCTACTGCTGAACATAGATATCTCCCAATATGGAAGCGAATGCTTACCAGGAATTTTAAGTCCAGCAGGTATCCACAATATAAGTATTTATTAGAATCACTTTTATCTAGCTTGGTAAACAAAATTGATAATTGATTACTATTATGTTATACTTATAACATTGTATATATTATATATATTTTTTTTTGTTTAAAAAAATAAAATTGGTACGAAACAGTTAAAAAAAAAATACCTTAGTAGTAGGCCGTGGTACCGTATACGATATTGGTAGTATCTAATTAATTAAAAAATAAAACAGGTTTCCCAAAACAACAGAGCCATTTCCATACTATCCAATCTTAACCCTTTCACGGTTTCTTCCAAAAATGATTAAAAATAGGTCGCGGTGCGTGAGCGGGCGGTCGTTATGACCCCCACGACTTTTTATTCGAGCAACCCTTCCGATGTTAGTTCAATTTTATATTCAGAACCAATTTTTAACTTAGAACGGATATTTTCATGATTGATTTTTAATTGGATAGTTGGTAGGTTATTATTTAGGTAAAAAGTTATTATCAGCTTATGGGTTTATTTCGATTTTGTATGCGTAGAGAATTTCGTTTCAATCTACTTACCTATTATGTCAGTTTTTTTTATTTTTTTAGGAGACTGTTAAAACCTGACTATTTCATATGCGTATGCATTTTGCTATCAGGTAGGAGGTTGAAAATAAATCTAAGTTTTTACTAATCAATAATTGGAATACTTATTATTATTATTCGAGTTGAATACCAACATAGTGTAATGCCCGATCAGCTATTGGAGATGAGGATAAGTAGGTATCTATATACCCCTTCCCCCACGTTGTCACTAAGAAAATTAAATTCGAGACAAGGCAGGTAGTGCCTCTGCTTTTTGTTTTTGGCTCGTCTTGGCTACCATGCCCCCAGATCATATCGATGATGGAAAATCGTGATACCTAATCGATAATAAATGAATAAATTTAATTCGTTTATACCAGACTATTTAAATCTCCATATTTTGTTAGTACTTATTATTACCTTAGAACTATGTTAGTAATGAGGAGATCAATTCATGTATTTAATAGATACTTAACATAAAATTCGAAAATAATGACTGAATCTATGAATTAAAATTTGAAATAAATATTAGAAAATAAATTAAAATAAAATTGTCACAAATAATTGAAAATAAATTAAAAATTAAATTGAAAAAATAATTAAAAAGACAAAAGTCAGTTCAAGTAAGTCAGAAGTCGCTTTGAAGGACCTTACAAGGGTCCTTCAAAACAGGGATGAGACCCTATCAGTAACTGTCTTTAAGATTTCGTTGCGGCTGCCACGCATTCTGCAGATCCTGGATACCGTCCTCTTGCAAATGATGGCATTAAAGCCATCAGCGCGAAACAAAGCGAGCATCCCCGATGCACTACAGATAATGAATTGTTAGAATTATTAGAAGACTCATGCTTACCACTGCTGACAATGATAAAGCATGATTACCACCATGATTTTAAAAGTGATCTTATCAGTAGCATCACAAGTTTCAACCCCTTTTGCATGCCTTGTCAGAATCCCATACATCTTCAATAGCACAACACACTAGCAGACCTAAAAAAATCTAACAAATATCATAACCCTTCAAAAACCAGTTGAAACACAACACTGAAACTCTTTCATCAATTCGTCGCACTTAACCCTGCAAAAAACCATACAGGATCCATTTGACCCTTTAATTTATGCAAATCAACTTTTCAATTCAATAGGTGTATAACGGCACTAATAATGTCGCCATTTTTTTGTTTCTATTTTCAAAAAACAAAAAGGAACCGGTTGTTTTTGGTTGATGGGGTTCCTGCTTTGTTGTCTATGGGAACGGCATAGACAAGATTGCGAGATAAAAGAGTTTCTAAGACTAGTTCGTGAGAAAGTGATGTGTGAACTGATAGAATAATTATTTAAATGAGACATGGATCCGTGTTGGCTGTTGTGTTTGAGGGGTGAGATCTAAGCGGAAGGAGGGTTCAGTGAGTCTAGAAATAAATCTAGTTTAGAATCATTTTCAGAAAAACTAACCTAACTGTAGTACAGTAGTATTGTGTTTGTGTTTTTGAACCTCTCTTATTACAGTAGTGATAGCCTAGCAACGTGACCGTCGGACTGCCAAGTTAAAGGTTTCAAGTTCGAACCCAAAGCACGCACCTCTGATATTTCGGATTCATGTGCGTATTGTATAACTATCACTTGTTGCAAAAACGGTTAAGGAAACCAGCATGTCTGAGAGATATTAATCTCGATGGCATGTGAAGCCAAGTCAGAGGCATATAAACTCTGACACCAGGATACTCACTAATCACACGAAAAAGAAGAAGAACCTCTTTTTATACTACAAATAACTATCTTTTGCTCACGACTTGGTGAAATGAAATGAAATTGTTTATTCTGTAAATAGGATATTGGAATCACTTTTACGTCATCTTAAAAAAAAAAATTAAAATTAGCTAGATGAGTTCGGCGTTTCCTATCTGACTACTCTGAGAAGAAAGGCCGAAACAAACTCAGAGGTCACAGTCTCTTTTAAAGTCCAGACATAATCTTGGTCAGGCCATATGAGGACCATGTAGATTAGTGTCTGAAATGGTCTTTTGAGAAAAGAACCACACAGATTTGAGTGGACCTGTCCTGTCAGTGCAAGCATTTGTCAGTAATCGTGGAGCTCAACCCAGAACTAGGAGCTAAACTCGACGAACAATACCAGAGAAAGGACATTTGGGTAGGCCTCATAAACTACTCAAACTGCCAGACCATCATTAAAACTAAATAAGAAAGAAAAAATAATCGGTCCGCGTGGTTGTCGGAAACTATCTATACGGGGGTAAAAGGTACCCTTTCTGTTAATCCAGGTTATAAACTACCTGTATGCCAAATTTCATCCAAATCCGTTTAGCCATTTTTGCGTCATTAATTATTAACAAACAGAGAAGAGAAGCCGCTGCTCTTCTCTATATCCAATACATATAAAATACTCTATAACCTTACAGGGCCACCACTGCGGTGGCCCTGTAAGAACAGTAATGGCCAGTAATAACAGCCACGACATACGAGTTGTAGGTCGTGAGTTCGAACCCAAGCAGGCACTTTAGTTTGTGTAAATTATTTCATCAACACTGCTCTCAAAATGGTGAAGGAAAACATCGTGAGGAAACCGGCATGTCCTAGACCCAGAAATTCGAAGACATTGACATCTATTAACCCGCACTGGGTTCGCGTCGTGGATTATGGCCCACTCCCCCTCATATAAAGAGGAGGGCTATGTCCCAGAAGTGGGAACATTATAGGCTGATAGTTATGCAAGTAAAAAACATCCAAACTAACAAATTTTCACATTCATAATGTTAGTAGGATAGTAGAAAGTGTGGTGTGGGTCGTGTTCAAGTATGAATCATTAGAAAGAAAAGAAATAAAAATAGGTTTATTTGTCACATAAACACGTGCATACAAAAATACAAGAGTAGGTAAGCAGAAAACAAAATACATCAATAATATAAATATTAATATAAACATAACAGAAAAAGTCGGCAGCTGCACGTCATGACTGTGACAAGAAAGCTTCCACTCAGCATAATGCTGTGCTATAGGGGAAAAACACTTACGGAAATCAAGTCAGGTTTAGTGATTTGTCTAACACAATGGTCTAATATGAGCTCCCTAGTTGATGGACTAACTGAGTTTCCCAGTTAGCTTGCCTCGTTGGTCTAGTAGTAGCAAGTGCTACGGCTGAGCATGAGGTCCTGGATTCGATTCCCGAGTCGGGCAAAGTGTTATTGGGTTTTCCATCTGGAATTTCTCAGTAGCAGCCCGGAGTCTAGATTTGTGCCCAGTTGATGGCAATAGGCTCGCCCCCATTACATGGGACTCAAATATAATTGGCGAAATGTGGGTGTACTATAGGTACCTACACCTCTGCTTAACCCTTTGGTGAAATATAAGCGCTATGTTTTATGTTATTAAAAGTCTGTGATATCTCACCGCAGGACAAAGGCCTCTCTTTCCACTTCTCTCTATTTAAAGCTGCTAAGAACCAGTTCTTGTTGAAGTAGTTCAGCTCGCTCAGCTTGCTCAGCTCGCTCAGCTCGCTCGACTTGCTTTAATATTTCGACTTGCATATTTCGTATTTTGCAGAGCTTGTATGCAGGTTGTATGTGTCAGATGCGTAGACTCGCAACCGGCGTGCGTGTATGATCAGATGTATGAACGTAAACGAGGCAAAAGGAGTATGTAAGGATCGTAGCAGGTGGTTTTCTATAGTTTCTGCCTACCTCCATAGGAAGATGGGGAGACTTGCTACAGCTGTAGTGGCAATCATGTCATTTGGTACAAATAGGTTCTTATTTTTATTATTTTATTTTGCTTTTAAATAGATTCTTTTCTTTCAGATTTTGTGAATGTAAGAACCTTGTTGGCTTAACAGACTGTAGATCTGTCGACCATTTTCTATCTTGCTAAGTACCTGGTACTTGTTGATAGGTCTACACTGTCCTCTCATACCTATTAACACTTTAATTTGAAAACATTGTATATATCATTTACTTTTAAAAGAGTAACCGTGGAGTTTCTTGCCGGCTCTTCTCCATAGGAAACGACCAATTGGAACCGTGCACCTAGCTTCTGACGTTTCATAAGTGCCCTTGTAGGTTTATGTGAAATAAAATATTTTGAAGTTTGTATTTGAATTTGAGTGTATGTATGTGTGTGTATGCATGATCTATCTATCCGTTCAAATTACTTCGGTTTTTTCTGTTATTAAGCCCGTCTTATGAAGGCCGCTTCCTAGTTTTACAGTTTATCTCGCAGCCAGTTTCTGCATTGAGAGTTTGAAGCTGAGAATTTGTCCAACTGTTAAGGTGATTTCTTCAATGTAGACCGTAAAAAAGATAAGACATTTTGAATTTCGTTGAATCATACATCGAAGGAATCACGTTCGGCTTGGTGTAAATGAGCCACCGACCACAGCCACCAGTAGCCAAGCGATAAGCAGCTTACCTGCTTTTGAAAGAAAATATATTTATACATTTATTTAGCACAGACTTAAAGGCACACAAAGCTGATAAATTAGCAGGAAAGTGTGCCTTACGGCTGCGCCAAAAAGGCCCAGTTCAGCAAAATTTCAGACAACTAGTTTATTACTTTTTCATACGTTTTGTATGGATTCGTCGCACACGTGTATGCAGTGGCGGCCACCCACTACAGCAGTACTCAACACCGCAGCTAGAAGCAACAGCCACCGCTGGCTGTGGTAGGTGGCTCATTTGTGTCGAGCCTTAAGTAACAGTTTGACATCGAACAACCACTAATGCTAAAGTAGAATTTGACAATGTGTCAACTTCAAATTCTCAATTCAGAAACCGGGTAACACTTCCATTTCCCTGATAAAGTAAAAAGCCATACAAAAGTAAATACCTAAGTCAATTGGATCTTTGACAGCCGTTACGGGTCTTCAGAAGCCCGAAAGTGTTACAACCAGTCTTACCAAGAGGTCTCGTATAAACCAGTAACCGGGTTATGGAGGTCAGATCAGCATTCGTTCCATGTAAATAAAATACTGGCATTCAGCTGCATCCGGTTGGACTGGAAGCTGACCTCAATATAGTTAGGAAAAAGGTTAGGCAGATGAATAATAAATAGGTTAGGGCTAGGTATTACAGTAACCTATAGGTTGGAAGTCAGTCTTTTTTTTTTCGATGGGAAATTATCAAATAACTTCTCCCGCTCTGGGCGGAGCGGGAGGGCGTGTCAGACTCTTACTGACTAAAACCCACCCATGTTCCTTCAGTTGCCTGTACGTTGCCAGGGGCCACGGTATCCCTTTGGGACTTTCCCGCAACCCCGGCAGGCATCGGTCCTATCGGCCCCCTTCACTTCTGCTGACATCTCTTTGAGGCGCGCGTGGAACACAACGCGCCGTCGATCCTAGGAAGTCAGTCTAACACCACAATTGTTGGACTATTGCAGCTTGTAATTATCAAGCTCAAATGAGCTACCATTTTACCCTTTGATTAAAGCAAGCGTGATAGATTACTAGTATAACCAATGTGGGAACATTCCACCTGCCTTCATTTTATCATTTTTTGGTTACAATAGGAATTAAATATTTAAATCCATAGGTTTGTCTGCTTACGTATATTGCTTTTAATAAAAGACTAGTTTTAAATGGTTTTTGATTTGATTATTAATTTATTTGACGGAATTAATGGATGTAGATTGATTAGTTTCTAGTTAAAGTCAGCCCCAAAAAGTTGTATACACGGACAAGGAAACATTTTATTGCCTACAACCATTGTTCCATAATCTGGGGATACGGTAGAGCCCCCGCCAAATTGAGCTTGTAATTCCGTATAATCAATCAGTCTTGTTTACCTCATTCTGGAACTATCACTGTATACATTGTTTTGATCATAGGGTGTAGGTATGATAGGTACTGTTTTGGTACAAAATGTTTCCTTCGTTTTGGTGAGATACAATGTTATGGAACAATGGTTGTTTACTATAAAATAAGTTACTAATAAATAATAATAAAGGTGCCTTGTCCGTGTATACATCTTTTCGGGGATGACTGTGTTAGATGATGGGTTTAGAGTGGTTATAAAATTATACCTGCTCAAAGAGATTACAGATTCGTATATTGTTGAATAAGGTTTTATTGTTGTCCTCTGTTATGATCTCTGTCTATAAAATTGTAGGTCAATGATTACATTGAAATGGGCAACTAGCTTCAACTTTCTGACTAACTGACCGACTCTTTGACAATTCAAAAGTGCCTGTAAATGGTTTAATTGAAATAAATGCTTTGAGTTTGAGAATAATCTGCTTAAGTATAGTTGGTCTATTAGAAATTCTTAGTTGGTCGGGTTTTAAAATATAGCTTGACAGTTAAAACAGTGAAATGAAATGAAATGAAATTGTTTATTCTGTAAATAGGATATTGGAATCACTTTTACACGTCATCGTAAAAAATATATTAAAAATTAGCTAGATGCGTTTCCTATCTGACTGCTCTGAAAAGAAAGGCCGAAACAAACTCAGAGGTCACAGTCTCTTTTAAAGTCCAGACATAATCTTGGTCAGGCCATATGAGGACCATGTAGATTAGTGTCTGAAATGGTCTTTTGAGTAAAGAACCACACAGATTTGAGTGGACCTGTCCAGTCAGTGCAAGCATTTGTCAGTAATCGTGGAGCTCAACTCAGAACTAAAGGAACGCATAAACTACTCAAACTGCCAGACCCTCATTAAAACTCAATAAGAAAGAAAAAAAAAGAAAAAATAATAATAATAAAAAAATCCACAGTCCTCACATTCACAAAATTAAAAAAAAAATATATATATATAGTAGAACCTTATATCAGTCACCTACTGATCTCTTGAAGAACATTGAAAAATAAACGTTATTAACTTTTATTGCGGCTTCGCCTGTGTGTATCCTATGTCCGTGGGCATAAGGGCGTGCTAACAGAGAGAAAGACAGAGTAACTTTCGCATTTATAAAATTAGTATGTACTTAAATATGGATTTATTATGTTCATTTCTGATGAAGACACACTTCTGTACCTACAAATAAACTAGCATTTCACTATACCAAAGTCAAACCGAACTATAGTCCAAAAAGAGGTCAACAAAAAATAGGGCACGCCAAAACAAAAAAATCATACACCGTAGGTATTATACATAATAATACATAGTATACAATATAGTTATATAATATAGTAATGTGCGATACGGCTGCCGGAAATTATGCAAGTTAATACAAAAGTAACAATGGTCGTGAGCAGCTGTCGCGGCGCTTCTACAATGCACACGTTATTGTGAGGTCAATCAATTGTAGCGCGATCTTGCGTGTAGGATTCGATACGTTTTTGAGTTATTTTTGATAGGCAGACGAAAAATACTTGGTAAGTCAGCTTTGTTTGTAAGGTTTAGTAGTGGTTTAGCATACAGGATACTAATTAAATATTGATTGATAGAATAAAATAGGTTTTTAGTACTCCAGATCTAAATGTAAATTATACAAAAAAACAAGTATTTTTTTTTCACAAAAGTACTTCTATCTTCTTCTTTCTTTTTCGCGTGGTTAGTGATTAACTTGGTGTCAGAGCCGCCCATGGGCATCTGACTTGGCTTCACATGCCGTCGATAAATATCTTCCAGGCATGTTTCCTCACGATGTTTTTCCTTCACCGTTTTTTAAATAAGTGATAATTATACAATACGCACATGAATCCGAAAAGTCAGAGGTGCATGCCTGGGTTCGAACTCAAGACCTAGAACTTGGCAGTGACTCGGCAGTCACACCACTAGGCTCTGACTGCTGTATAACAAAAGTACTTAAAATTGCATTTAGAAAAACAAAATACTATATTCTGCTTAAGTACAGACGCCAGCAGGTCAACCTACCCGAAACTGTCAAATTTTCCCAATCAACTTTGAGCCTTATACTCTAGTAATAAAGTTGAAAATCAATTAAAGAAATTTGACAGATTGTAGTAGGTTGATGTGCTGGCGTCTGTACCTAAAATTAATTATGTAGTAATTAAACGTTTAGAAAAACAAATTACAAATTGCTTGGCCTATTTGCATCGACATCTAGAACTGACACTAAAGTCTCTTTTCTCAGAAACCGTATCAGCACTCGCCTTAAAAATACCACTCACTTAAGCTAAATAAGCTAAATATTTTACAAGCTACTCAAAGATAAAGATAAGCTACGTTTTAACCTGTCACTTGCCGCGGGTATAAATCGGGCTGTCCGTATCAGTGATAGATCTGCTACACCTTTCTATTTTATTGGCTTGGATGTTTTGTTAATTAGCTGCGTTTTGTAGGTTGTTTTGTCAGAGTTGGTCGGGTTAAAAGTGTTTTAGTTTTATACCAGTACAGGATATGGTAGAGGAGTGATATGGGTGGGCAGATATACTTTATAGAAGGCACAATAAAATATTCTAAACGCTGTGCGGTCGTTAGTTGAAGAGGATGAATCAATCTGCGTAACCTTTTCCCAACTATGTTGGGGTCCGTAATTGGATGCAGCTGAATACCGTATTTTACATGGAGCGACTGCTTATCTGACCTCCACAACCCAGTAACTGGGTAATACGATACCCCTTGGTAATCTAGTTGTCAGACTTTCGGGACTTCTGACGACCCATAACGACTGTCAAAGAATGACAGCCAGGACCAATGGCTTAACGTGCTTTCCGAGGCATGGAGGAGTCTAGGTATGTAAAGATGGTCACCCATCCACGGAAGAACCCCGTTAAGCGTAGCTTGACCCGATGGATCGCTCCTTGTGGCTGTTATTACTTAGCCACAAGCTCCTCCGTTAGTTAAAGAAGATGATGTTTTCAATTATAACAACATTGTCAATTATAAAAAAAAACTAAACTGTGGGCAGTTATATTTTAGAAACTTGATACTTTTTTAAAGCTCCTGCAGACAGGTGCAGCGCGACAGCATGTTGCGACTTTAGCAGAACAATTTCTATGAAAACTACATGGAAGTTCTACCAGAATCGCGTCGCACCGTCGGTCGAGCACAAGCCTTTAATTTACCATTAATGTACCTATATAAATTTTAAACAGCCTTACAAGTACCTAATCACTATGAGGCATTTGCCATTAGGCAGGCACACGAATCGAAAACAAAAAAAAAGCCCGAAAAAAACCCGAAAAACTTTCCCGAAACAAAAATTAAACAGAACAAAGTTTAAAAAAATATCGCAATTTAATTGTGAACCCATTGTAGAAAGCACCCGAAAACGTAGGGTCAACCACGCGGGCCATTCGATTCATTGTTTAATTCGATATTATTATTAGGATCGACTGACTGTCTGTCTGTCCGTTAGGGAGTTGGTAAACATTATTTAAAGAGTATGATTTTTAGCATTTTAAGTTGTAAGGTCCAGTTCTACATTATAAATGTTTAACGTTCTATGTAGATAGGTATTTTTTTGTTTAGCCAGTATGTCCCACTGTTGGGCAAAGGCGTCCCTTAAATCCTTTCAGGAACTCTTTTCTTGCGCCACCTCGAACCAGCCCTCGCGGTACGAGTCCAGGTCGCGTAAATACAAATGCGGGTGCAACACAGACAGTAGTTGTTCTGTCTGTATGAATATAGTATTACCTACAAACACGATTTCACCACAGAAATTAGAAAACTGTCTGCAATGTGATCGGCTCCGAAAGACATTGTTTTAACAAAAACGACTGCAATACAGCTTTTAAGTACTCGCTCTGTCTATGTACACTGCAGGAATAAAATTTGCTTGCGACGTAACGCATCTTGCGATACTAAATAGCCTGCCTAGCTACGAGCAACTTGGAAGTAGCGCTCGCTCGGCTCCCGTGCGTTTTGTCACAATTCACAATAGGGATGACGCCTGGGTCAAAAAAAAAGAAATTCTATTTATTCCGTCAGTTAGATAATAAAAAAATATTAGACTCGTAGTTTTTGTTTTATCATATTAATAAAAAAATACTTAGATAAAACGCATTAAAGTTGGGGAGTGGGGGTTGATACGTCACAAATAAGTATAAAATCTACATACCCGTGACGTCATGGCACATTTTAACTCAATGTATCGCCGTAATCTTTTGATTACGTAAAAAAAGAAAAAATACGTGTACATATTTTTTTTATAATCTACAAGATGATAAAAAAAAATTTTTAGTCATCATCCCATTCTTCGACAGTTTATAATCTAACGGAAATAATACTATGTGTGTCTGCGTTGACTCCGCCTTTTCATTGACTTATACAAACAAATGCAGCTGCACTACAAACAGACTACAAACCGCTGTGTTGCAGCTAGGTTTAAACGGACTGCTTCAAGCCATTCTCAAGATAATGCAGCTCAGACTATGGGTATCTGTGTTGCATCCGCCAATGTATTTACGCTGCCTGACCTAAGAATCGAACTCAGGAGCTCATGCTCAGAAGTAGTGCTTGCAACCACTAAGAAACTCAAAGTCGTTTGAGAACTCAAGTGTTGTTACAGTAGGTAGGTCTTTATAGGATTCAGCTCTTAAGCGCCGAGTCAAGATTGCTTTGTATTCCCATTAGTCTTATCCATTAATTATGTATCGCCTCAGCCAGCCTAGAGGCTCAGTCGCACCAAAATACACTGTCCTCCAGTTTAGCACCCAGCAACCGAATAGCGTAATATTTCAAAGGATTTTAAAGGAAATTACTTCTTCTTTTCGTGTGGTTCGTTTTTAAACCACCCATGGGCCTCTGACTTGGCTGCACATACCGTCGAGAAATATTTCTGAGGCATGCCGGTTTCGTCACGATTTTTTCCTTCACCGTTTTTGAAGCAAATGATAATTATACAATACGCACATGAATCCGAAAAATCAGAGGTACGTGCCTTCGGTTCGAACTCGAGACCTATGCAGTCTGATGGCCATACCACTAGGCTAGCACTGCTGGAAATGACTTATCCACTGCTTCATGTTTTAAGACTGCGTCTGCTCAACATCGAAAATAAAACGACTTTTGTTGAATTGTCAAAGCGTGTTGATAACAATCTATATAAAATCAGCCCAGAATTTGACTACGAGCTTATTTATGGCATTGGTATTTTGAGTGTGTTTACGCAATTAGGTACTTTGCCATCTGCACTAGCCACTACCTTTCAGTCATTTCAGGCCAAGCGTCATTAGGATTATCTACTCCTGTTTTCATAAGTAAATGTTTTGTTTGTAGCTCCTCAAAGTCCATTATCATCTGCCTAGCCTAGTATTATACAGGGTTATTTGAAAATAACTAACTAAACTACGCAGACGCAATGTGTCTGCCTGCCTGCCTGCCTTTTCCCAACTATCGGTCGCCTTCCAGTCTAACCGGAAGCAGCTGAATACCAGTATTTTACATGGAGAGACTGCCTATCTGACCTCCACCACCCAGTAACTGGGTTATACGATACCCTTTGAAGTCGGGTAGTCAGAAGTCGTTTGACAGTCGTTACGGGCCGTAACGACTGTCAAAGATCTACAAATGACAGCCGGCAATGGCTTAACGAGCGTCTTGATATGTAATGGACCACCCATCCATGGATCGACCACATCAAGCATAGCTTAACAGTAGTTATAATTAATTACGTAATCAGTACTTATCCAATAAGGCAAAATGTCAAACAAATACTTTTTTATGACAGCTGCGCGCACAGATTGCATTAAGTCTGCGGCGCGTGAGTCGCCGACGCTACGAATGTTGCCATTTTAAATATTATATTTAGGACTAACTATTGTTATTTTATTTTTGTCTTATTTTGTTATTTCTCTATATGCAGCACCGGTTGACGTCATCACGTCAACGCCGGCTGTCGCTGAAAACCAGCGCTGGGCTCTGTCTCGCATAGGGTCGCAGCATTATGCTGAGCGATAGTCATTTTGCGTGGATGTGACGCATATTTTCCCCCAAATTGTTTCGTGTTTTGTTCTTTCCTTGCGTCCTTCTTTCTTTTCTTTCTTTCTAGTAACTTTCGATTGCTGCGAGGTCCTGTAATGTCACCTAGCATCTTCAGTGGGGTGTCAATTCTTAGGAGAAAACTTTTGCAGAATTTTCTTGTGTTTAAGTAGGTCTCTACTACAAGATATTCTTTCGTTATTGGTGCATTGTTATAATTTATTTCTTAAAACGGAATTAATACCTAGGTAATTTAGTAATGGGTTGAATTTGTCGGATGAATAGAAAATGGGATTCCGAATTTGATATAGATGTAAAGCAGTTTCGTAATTTATGCAGCCTGTTGAAAGTAATTTGCCTCCAAAAAAGATTTTAGTTTCACTAATCTAGGGAAGAAGAAAGGATAGGACATAAAAATACTAACTCAACGGCTACCAAAACAATACAGTTTTAATCTTATTTAAGACTATAGATAATGTGTGAATAAATATTAAACAAGTTAAATCTTTTGGCATCAAGTTCTTCCTATCGTACATAATTCTCGAATTTCAGCATTCGAACCTCAATTTTTGAGACTCGTTTCGCCATCTATCGGCCACTATTTCAACCCTTCGCTTTCACTGAGAATTTTCTCAACCCTCGTCTGCACTTAAGAGAGCGCTCGCGAATATTTTAGCTTCAGTAATCTTTTTCTATATACAATCAAGTTGAATAGTCTTTTTAATTTCAGAAATATGTAGGTATTTTTCTATACCCTTAGTGCTCTAATATTATTTTATAGAATAGATAGATTCTCAATAATAATAATAACACCAGCCTATTATTGTCCCACTGCAGGGCAAAAGCCTCACAGAAAAGACACGCCGATTGTTAATGAATATTATTATAGAATTTATAATAGTCATGGGGGAGCTTAGTACCTACATAATTTTGCATAAAATACTTAGGTAGTAGTCATTTGCATTTTTTTTATAAATAGCCATTCTGAATATATTTAGAATGGCTATTTAGAAAAAAAAACAAAAAAATATACTTTATGCAAAATTATGTCAAAAGCTATGACTATTCTAAATTCTAAAATAAAAACGGAACTATTCAAAAATCGAATAATAAAAAATAAAGTCATTAAAAATAAGTACCAACTCTACCGAGCTCCTGCTAATCACCTCACCTTGAAAACACAATACATACCATTTTTCTAAGTCATGTCAAATACCTACCGTGTTCATAGACCGTGTTATAGTCACTCCCATGCATGCCCCTCCTGCATATTATATCGTTAGAGCAATTTATACTTGCTAATGATTTGTTGAAGTATGGCGGGAGGTAGGTGCAGAAAAGTGGTGATGGAAAAACTTGGTGTAGGTTTAAAAAGTTTATTTGAAAAACGTGTGGGTACAATGAACATAAAGGGTTGTAAATGTAGAGATTTTTCTTCACAGTTGAAATAATAAAGATTTTCATTATTTTATTTATTAAAATATAATGAGTTCTAAAATTGGTTTTATAAACCAAGGATTTCTTTGTGCAAAACACAGCAATATTCTTGACACACTTTTATCCAACTAATTAACTAACTTTTTAACAGAATAACTGCACTGAATCAAAAACAACGGAATAAATAAGGATTCTGTAAATTAATATTTCTAATATATTTAAGAAGGTAGGTGCTAAACCTCAAACTGTTTTTTTTCTAATTATTAACATTTCTAAAACGTTTCAAACTACTGTCACAATTTTCTAAGAAATAAAACAGAAAGCTCTAAAGATTTTAGAATTAGAAATTACACAATTATTTTAATATAAAAATAATTCAAGTTTTTCAATAAGTAAAAAAACATTTTAACAATACCTACATGAAAAATTATTTCTTCTATGAAACTAAAATTATTATCATGCCTTATTTAGAAATACGACGTAGAGGGCAGTACTGTGCAAGAAATAAAGTTATTGAATGAATAAAACTTAATTAAAAATTTAAATTCAATAACAAAATAAATAACTAATAATCCAAAAACATACGTCACATTTGTCGAAATTTTCTCGAAATCTAAATGAAAATGACCATGTTAAGTTCAAGTATGAGACGAAGAAAATTTTCGTAGCAAGTTACGCCATCTGCCGTGGGGTAGCGGAAGGAGCTTTTCGCGAAGGAAAAGCTTCTCGGGGGTGCGAACACAGCGCCCTACTTAGATACCGAAACATTGTTTATTTAAATTGAACGTAACTTAAGAAAATCTTAACATTAGTCGAAGTTGTCGACGAAAGTAGCATGGTACCTGAAAACAGAAAATAATGTATTAAAAAGATTACAAAATGTTTCTAAAAAAAACTTTTCCCTTGTTAAAAAGAAAGAAATATATAAAGTAGGCGGAAAAACACAGCTTCCGCAACCCACTTCCCCAACTTTAGGTAAAACAGGAAAAAGTTAAATCTCACAAAAATATCGTTGGCTAAATCCCCATAAGCTAAGCCACGCCTGAATAGAAAAAAAAACACAATAGTAAAAGAGGCGTCGTGAAAAGAAATGCTTAAAAACGCCACGCGAAACAGCGATATACAAATCCCCTAAGTGCGAGCGAGATAGAAGTCATTAAGAAAAAATCACAAAGAAACCCATTCTTTTTCATTTCCTCCCTCACTAATAGCGGCTTAGAAAAAAATGGGGAGCTCTACTTGTCCCTTTCTAGCATGCAAGGGTGGGATAGGCTCGGGGTCGGGCGAGCGAGAGGGGCGACCACCCTGCGGCGTCCTTAGCGCCCTTTTTAATAGTTCTTATTTCGGCCGTAGTCCGAGTGGTCCGTCATGCGTTTTTGGGGAAATTGTGTCCGAGTGTGTCCGAGGCGAGGCGCGCGGGGCGAGGCGGCGCGGTCACACGGCGGCCGCCCGTCGCCGGCCGCGCCGTCTTTTCCTTGACCGGACGCATTTTTCCGCGGAAAAAACGCGGGGCGCGTGCGCCCGGCGCCGGTGGGGATGTTCTTGGCTACGTCTAAGGCGGCGGGGGCGGCGCCGCGTCTTGCTAGTTGGACCGGCGTCTTCGCCTGGCGCGCGCGTCCGCCCCACCCCGCAAGAAAGCGTCGCGACGCTCAAGTTTTCCACCAAGAAGTTAGTCGTCGTCCGCCCGCGTCTCAAGAAGGTCTCGTTTCCGCTTTCCACGGGACTTGCGCTTTTCCGGGGGTGACTCGGCCGCGAAAAATTAAAATAAAATTTTGAGCCGCGATAACTTTTTGCAAATAAATTTTTCGGACGCGCCGCGCTAAAAAGATTGTTGTATTGCAGATCCGAAGACATCATCGGAGTACGAAAAGAGTGTGAATAAAAGAACCGCGAGCGATCGCATGTCCTCGTTGTGACGATACGTCCGAAACTGGAATTAATGTTGAAATACTTCAATGAGAACATATCCCTAGCGCTGCAGGAGAGGTACAGGGACCTCCATGAGTATCGGAAGACGGAAGCGGTAGAGGAGGGCTCACCGAGGGAGGCTAAAGTACCGAAAATAGCTGAGGAAGGCGAGCAGGTCGGCGGCGAGGGCGCGTTTGAGCCGAGCGCCGCGCCGCCGTTCCCTCGGCTCCTGGATCCTCCCAAAGAGGAGGACAACTTTGTAGCGAGCTGGCTTCAGAACTCCTTCAAGATGACAGCCGCCGAAGGGAACAGCGAGGCCTCCGCCGGTGGCAGCGCGCTGGACCTCCGCGCTGCCCCTTTATCCCTCCACATACCGACCCTGCAGCAAGCGGCTGAGGCGCAGAGACAGTTCAAGATGCAGGACTTCTGGAACAGAAGCCGGCCAGGCTCTCCCACTCAGGACCAGCTGGGGGAGGGCCACAGTCAGCCAGGGCCGGCTCCCCCTACGCCGCAGCCACCAGCAACACCAGACCACAAGATTATGACTGAAAAGCTGGTTAATGAAATTCAGGTGAGTTTTTTGTTTTATAACTTTTTGCGGGAATTTTAGGTTATATTTAAGGTTAGAAAAATTATTTTATTCAATTTGAAAAAAAAATATTTTGAAAAAGAAATACCTATCATTAATTATTATTTTCATTTACAATTGAAAGTGGTGTGATAACAAAATATTTGGAATCTAAATTGTTTGGAAATGTAAAATCTTCAAGCGGTTTTTATGAACATTGTTTATACCGACGGCAACAACACCGTGAAAACTTACCTGAAGTTAGAAAATTGCTGAAATGTTTTCACTGAAACTCTTAACACAGTCCTTATATAGAAAATTTCATCACATCACTTTTTAATACGCTCAAAAGTTAACAACAACGTATTTATTTAAAAACAAAAATACTTTAAAATCGCGTCTATCTTCTTCAAACATTCTTGATCAACTGACCTCAGATTACTCCGAGGTGAAACCCGTTCCAAATTTGAATGATCCCTTCCTTATAAATTAAAAAAAGAAACAAGCCAAGGCAACATATTGTAAAGCTTTGTTAACCCAAGAAAGGGTTAAGGTCCTGCGTCAAAGTTATTATTAAAATCTTTTTTGTGTCCTTATGTCGCATCCGGTTTTACAAAGGATATGTAAATAACAATAATCTGTGATAATTCTATTATTACCTGTGATCAACTTGTCGGCAATGTCGATTACTTTTTTTCTTTTTCAACGACTGTTTGTTTTGGGCATATGGTTTGATTATTTTGTATTTGACGTCCCGTTTCTGTGATATTTTTTGTGACAATAACGTATATTTGGTTTTACAATTGCCATTACGGCTTTTATATTGGTTGGACAAATGTCGAAGCGCCAGATAAAAAAAAAGATGTGATTTTGGCGGGAGAGTTAGGCTGTCTTACTTTTATTTGTCTACGTTCATGCGTATTTCCGGGTCGTATGTGTAAATGTTTCAAAATATTCAAGTTGATTCATTCATTAACCAAATAAAACGCATACGATTATTATAAAACCTCTGAGCATTTAACAAGTCTATTTTCAAAGTAACTAGCCTTTCTATTTCCACCCGCAAAACTAGTTTTCCTTCCATTTTCGAACATGAGGAACACGAATCTCTATTTAAAATTAAAATTTTATAAAGTGAAACAATGTTGCTGCTATAAAAAAAGAAAACGCAAATAGTAATAACTTTCTTAATCAAAAATTCGAAAACAACAGACGAAAGAATATTACATTTTAAATTAGTTTTAGATACGTTTCACCTTGCGATTCCCACGGCACAGCGGATTAGGGACGCGATCATTTTATTTTTTAATTTTTTTCCTACTCTTTTGTTTCACTGAAGGGGTGTTGACAGTTATTTGTTTCCAAATCTTTTTTTTGTTTCACAAAATTTCTGTTTGAATAACAAAACCGGTTTTGCGAGATTCGTGTTCCGCATTCATCGGTTTTTTTGCGTAAATTGAGATTTAACGGTTCGTCGCGTTGCGCTTTTGTGGTTTAGTTTTTTGGAGAATAGTTAATTAAAATTTGATTTATTAATATTTTTATTGTTGAGTCAAGGGTTTGCTATCAAAATAATGAATTTTATTGTTTTTTTACTTGTTCAATATGTTTTGTGGTAGGCATTTCCGTGTGTGCTAAAAGGAAACAAGCGCGGGTGAAGTGTTGGGTTGCAATTAACAATTTTTACGTCTTTGAAATTGATTAAAGAAGTTGTCAATATTATGTTTAGGAAACCTTCTAAAAAACTAAAACTAAATAAAGGTATTCAGTATCGACGATACAATTACGTAAAAACTGGGTACACGTAATATGTGTCAGAGCTAAAAAAACATATCTTATTTTGCTACTGTTAATAGTATCTTTGGACGCGTGCAAGAAAATGATTAACGAAAAAACTAAAAACCTTACAATAATATGATTTTTTTCTTCAGTAAAACCGAGAAAATTCTACTGGCCTATGTAAATGTATTTTTGTCCTTCCATAATTTAGTAATACTACAAAAAATTGACCTGCCACTGTCTCTTTTTCACGCCGCCTCTTGGAATGCCAGCAGCAACAACAATCCCCATCGGCCGACTCCACCATGAGCGAGAGATCACTCGTACCGTTTGCACTGGTAAATTTACTATCAACACTCAATAATATCGATGTAAATACATTTTTAACTCTAAATGTCGTGTCTGTCCTATTTTTTATGTTTTTTTATTTTTAACAAAATTTATGATTTTTTGCGAATTTATCGCGCTATAACTTTTTATGTTGCGCTTTTTTTTGAAGACTTTGTCCACTATTTTGTGAAAAGAAAACAGAAGAATAAGAAAAACCTGTACTGAAATGAAATGTACCATATTCTCTTTAACTTATTCCGTCAATTATCTCTCAGTGTGTTTTATTTCTTTGCTGAACTGATGCTATACAAAATGATCATATTATTGGTGATTTTTTTAAAGTCATAGGTAAACTTATTATTCCTTAAAATATTAACACCGGAAAATGCAATAATATCAACGAAATACAACAAAATTAAAACAAGCAGTACCTACCTAGGTAATATCAGTAGAATATATTGTAACCAATAATCATTATTATAATAAAATACAAAAGTAAGAAATACCAATTTCAGTGGACATTGAGCTTTATTGTAACCGTGTTTGTAGTCTATTTTTTTTTCGTTTAATTTAATTTATTATCGTTTTAACCATTGGTTAACCGCATGTGCACGAAGTGTTGTGTAGATTTTGGTAACAACCCTAGTTTTGGTAAGTGTTATTTTTTGTTTTTACTAATTTATAAAAGTTATGGGTCTGTCTAACTCTAAAATTGCTTGTATTAAACATTGCTACGTTGCTTTTTAGAGGGTTATTGTACAAAATGTCCTATTCCTAATGTGTTGTATTTTCATTCTCATATTTGTTACTAAAACTTTCATAACAATCAAATACATCCTCTTATCTAAAAAAATATCGGCAATAAATCTTTTTTAATTTCGAATTTGTTATTCGGAAAACTAAAATTATGTATTGTTTTTATCTCATCTTTTTTTCGCATCAATCATGTTTTTCAATTATTGCAAAGAAAAATGTATCTTTTTTAAGAAAAAAAGTAAATTCTAATAACATTTCTTTATTTCCGCATGCAGCCGCAACAGCAGTCGCCAACAGGAGAAACCCCGCTCGGTGATCGCAACGCGATGCTACCCTTCGCTCTGGTAAATGTCCTGAATAGCCTCAATATCGATGTAATTATTATTTTTCTTTCTTTCCTTCTTCTGTAGATAGTCTGCCGTGGAAACTCATAATAAAAGAAAAGAAAAGATTTGCGTTTTAAAAATTACATTTACAAGTCTTTTTCAAAACTAGAATATTAATTCAATGAGCGAGTAATAATAGAAACTCGCTTAATTTTATGAAGCGTAGGTACCTTTACTTATTCAAGCACCTATCTACTTTTTGTTATAAAATAATTATAATTCATTTGAATGAGTTTTCATAGTGCCATTTTCTGAAGTGAGCTTCATTTTTCTTTTTTGTGTCTATTTCGCTTTATTATACTAGCACTTATTTTAATTTATCTTTATTTTATAAAAAGCGATGGAGCTCACGTTATTCATAATTCTCATGAAACTAATCAACCTTTTTCTAATCGTGCTGTTTTGTAAAAAAGAAAGACATTTATACTATCGTGCTTTTACTTTTAACAACTATTTAAAACACAAAGTATCTGGAACTCTTTGTAATTTAAAAAACATTTTAATCTTTTTTCATATAAAAAAGATACAGAACTATGAAAATTACAAAGAGTATCAGATACTAGATAGTTTACACAAAACCTAATTGGTAAATTCTTCCACAGCAACAAGCGCGGTCAGGCCAGAGCATCAGCGAGAGAACCCTCGAGGAGTGCTGGTCGACACTTCAGCGAGTGAGTTGGCATCTGTTTCAATGTGTATTGTTATCTTCCAAGAGTAGGGGACGCGTGGCGGCGACTGTGTGTGTGATCGTTTCGATTTTGTTTTTTTTTTTATAGGATAATACGTTAAATTTTAATTTTAATCAAAGATTTTTGTTTTGATGTTTCTTTTTTGTTTCTTTTTTAAATAAATATTCATTTGTATGTTTTAAGACTGAGTTTGATTTAAACAGTTTAATTTTTGAATATTTGTATGATTTCTGTTACACTTATAACAGTGATATCGTCATACACAGTCGCTAAACCGCAGTCCCCAAATAAACTGGGTATTGGTTACGTTACCAATAGCTAATATTACTTTTACATTATAAGGTGAGTTTTCATTTTCATATATAAGCCCCACTAGCGTAAAGCCCCTCAATAAATACAACTTTATCTAGTACTAAAGTGTTTTATCATGGATCTAAGCAGTGGGTGGTGTAAGACCTTTTTTTATTTATATTACAGGAACTATAAAGTATCTAGCCTCAATCTAAATGTTGCATATTCATTACTAGGGAAGCGTTTTCGCATAGAAAAGATAAAAGATAAAAAAAGATAAAAAATCTTACGATAAAACGCCGCGGGCGTGTTAACAATTTATTTAATCGAGATTCCAGCGCCATTTTCTTTTTCTTTTTTTAAATTGTGTTACCATCTGCGTACAAGGTGGCGTATGATAAGTCAGGAAGTACTTGTTACGGGATGTTATACATCTGCATTTTATTGTTGCAGTTTTAAAGGTATTGAGATATCGGATTAAATCATGCGTTACTAGTTTTTTTTAGTAACCCTTATTGCTAGTGAAGATGGTTTAGTATTAGGTAAAGAAATATAGGAAATAGAGTTATGGTAAAAGCCATTAAACTAATATTATGTGTAGAATTGAAACAAAGTCGGTGCCACTGTAGGTTTACTCTACTCTGATAATAGGTACGTAGGTACGACCGTAGAACAAATGCACAGAAACACAGGGGATCCCTGCATTTTAAAATGACAATAAATTCGCTGAATCCGGCCTAATCTTTTTGCAAGAACTACTCGTAAATTACGAAAAAAAAGCTTTTTTACGTAAAACTCTTACAAACACAGGGCAGCGTGCATTTAAAAAATGTACAGTCATGTAAATAATGCAAAAAAGCACAGGTGCTCGAAAAAAATAAAGAGAGCCCGCCACGTCGGCCGAAACGGAAAAGTGTACTCGGGCAAAATAAAAACTGCACTCTTTGTACGCGGTCGGGTACTTGATCTTTTGTGGGCGGCGCCGACGAAAACTGTGGAGTCGAAGGAAAACAAAATTCTTGAGAAAAATCCTGTTAGTTGTAAAGCAAAACATTTATTAAAAACATAAGGCTTTTGGTTTGCTAAGGTTATTTATTGATGACAATCAGGTACAAACTAACAATAATTGTTTTATCTAAATAATGTATTCGGTTATATAAATGTTATGAGTCCCAAAAGCGCAAATATTTTGTTAAGCAACAAAATATTTTTATTTAGACAGGTATAAAATAAGCCTTGAACATGTAGCCTTCAGACTTATTAATTTTATAGGTATTATTTAGTTGACAAGACATACAAGACTACGCTCTGTTTTTCTTCTAATTCTGAGGCGGTAAAGGCAAACATGTTTTTTTAACACGCGTAGGACCTCACTTCACCAAAAGGTACGCTTTGGAATGGGCAACTATATACCTAGCTTCATCTTTTTGACTGACCGACCCCTTGACAATTCAAAAGTGCCTGTAATTGGTTTATTTGAAACAAATGCTTTGTGTATGATTTTGAAAAAAATACAATCAAAGCATGCCAACACACTCCACAGCTTTCGGCATACAAAACAAAAGTACGATACACATTGTCGAAAAAAATCCTTCAACATTTGCATGTCGATTCCCAATGAATTTATCGTTATTGCCTCTAGATTTATTATAGTGCCGCTTTCCGAAAAAATCCACCGAAAATGACCGAGCGAATTTAAAATTCAAATCGCAATTGTTTTTCGTTTAAAAATTGAGACAATTTTGACGTTCGCCGTCGTACTACGACATGTGTTTGTCTCTTTTTTGTTTATTTATTTTCTTGCCGTCTGTACTTTTGTTGGTACGTTTTTCGTATAAATCAATTCGGTTAAGTTGTCTTAGTTTTTGTTCCGCGGCCCCTTTAAGTATAAATATTGTTTTAAAAATGCTTTTAATGATGTATGTCGAGTGTTTGAGTTTTTAGAACTTGTCTTTTTGTTTGAGTTTGAACGTTGACTTGTTTATTGGCACTGGAAAAGAATAAATGAGTTTAGTGAATCTTTTTGTGCTTTTTCAGACTTGAGTCCTACCTAAAGACACTTGCCAGTTTTAGCTTATGCCAATCTCAATCTTGCGGTATAAACAGAAATAGATGTCTGAGTAAGATACGGTGTCTAGGCACATACAACAACACCTACTACTTAGATATAAATAAGTAGTCAAACTCAAACTCAAACTCAAAGTATTTATTTCAAATAAACTAAATACAGACATTTTTGAATTGTCAAGGGCTCGGTCAGTCAGAAAGATGAAGCCAGTTGCCCATTCCAAACCGTTGTAGGCCTATGGAGAAGAACGGGCAATAAACTCCACAGACACTCTTTTAAATCTATATATGTTTAAAAAATATTGGTTATTTACATCATTCATGTTGAAATTATACATCTGAGAACGATGCAGAACGTTAAAAGCGTCTGTAATAAAAATATTTAAAAAGAACTGGTACCTTATATCATTATCCCAATATCACAATTATAACCTTTATTAGACTTAAATCATGCTTTGACTGGTATCTATAAATACTGAATACACTAGGTTTGATTTAGTTTTATTAAGAGTGTCGTTAGCAAAGATGTTGATCCACAAATGACTCACCGATTTCTAGGTATTGAATAAGTTTGCAAGACTTTATGCTTCTCATTTAGGTATTCAATTCGACCTATCAAAGCAAACCTACTTATATCGCACTCCTTAGGTCAGTAAAAGAAAGAAACACTATAAATATTTTATTTTTATTAAAAAACTAGCTTCCAGCGGCGGCTTTGCCCGCGTGATATCTTTATAAATATGCGATATGAGCCTATGTTATTCCGTGATAATATAGCATTCTACTGGTGAAAGAATTTTTAGAATCGGTCCAGAGTTTATTCATTAGGTACAGACGCCAGCAGGTCAACCTACCCGAAACTGTCAAATTTTCTCAATCAACTTTGAACCTTATACTTTAGTGATAAAGTTGAAAATCTATTAAAGAAATTTGACAGGTTGTAGTAGGTCTGTACAAACAAAAATATAAATCTTTTTTTCTTTATAATATTATTAGTGTTGAATAGGGACCCACCCGCCTAATAAAAATGCTTCGCACGGGTGCATTCTACTGATGTGGCGACGTTTCAAAACATCGAGATTTCTGTGTCTTATCTAAGTTAATTAAATTAAATGTTACATAAACCTTTAAGAATAAATTCTCTTAATTATTGTGAAAACCGCATCAAAATCCGTTGAGTAGTTTAGAAGAACAACGCGGTCACATAGACAAAGATGAAAAGCGACATTAATTTTTGATATGTGTAGATAGATATAGAATAAATAAAAAAACACCAAATTTTCAAAAAAAGAAAAAGAATACCCGAACGCGACGTTTTAAAATCACAGAAGCAAAGATAATGAAATTGTTTTTTTTAAACGGTAACATCTTGTAACAAGGGGTGGTAGGGAGCGGTAATTATGAAAAGTGTTCTAAGGGAGGAGGGGGGGAGACCGTTTAAAAAAAGAACGTATAATGACCAGCCAGCTTTTAAAGTTAATAGCTTTGGAAGGATCCTTGATAGTCTCTAAGACTTTTTATGAAGTAAATCGATAAAATCTTATTAGGTGTAATGTTTTACGCCTTTTTGAATTTGGAATGAGGAGTTACAGTGATGTGACACTTTTATGTACCTAAGGGTAAAAGCACGTTGTTTGTAAAAAAAGAATTACCCGTAAACCAATAATAATTGTTACTATAGTTACACTTGATTTCGAATGGACTTTATTTGTACTAATACTGCAATTGCCAAGCCATTTGCTAGATATTTTATTTAATGTAACATCATTCTTATAATAATATTATAAAGGGGTAAAATTTGTGAGTTTGAATGTAGGGTAATCTTCGGAGATCCGATTCCAAAAATTCTTTCATGTACCAGAAGCTTTAGTATTGAATGTGTTTATACATTTTCCTCCTAACCTGTAAGAGTTATTAGTTCGATAACATAACTAGGTATGTATTTATTGAAGGTAAACTAAATTTCAATGTTCATATAATTGGATTTAGCTGAATAATTTACTATGACATCGATTTTTCCAGGAAACCGTTATGTCGACGGCTCCTAAGTATACTGAGTCAACTAACAAATTTTGAGAATTGCACTTTTTTGTATATTAACAATAACTAAATCATTTTCTATTTAGCTGTAAAAGAAAAAAAAATATATCTTTATAAATAACTAAAAAAAAATAGCGTATACTGGATCAAGTATAGTAATTTATTTATTTTGCACTCGTATACTGAGTCAACTGTTTGCTACCAATATACGCGGGACGCGAATGCGCTCATTTTGGTGCAAGTTCAAACTGGCTCAGTATACGGCGAAACAGCGCGGTGTGCGGATCAGTCAACTTGCAGTCAACTTATTATATTTTAACAAAATATAAATCCATGATAAATAATAATAATATATAAAAAATCCAATAAGTACATAAAAATATTTTTTGCCACACTTGTAAAGTAATTTTTCTCCATAACGTAGATTCAATAATGCGACGTATAAAAATATAAGTGGTACTTGATCCATTTTTAAGAAACAAATAATCGTCGTACACTAGTCTATCTACATTATCTCATAAATTAATAAAATAATATGAAATTTATTGTTTACAGATGAGAGGCTTTATTATGTTTAATTCACTATAATTAGTTATTTTTTCTTGGTTGTATTAACAATTTAAATATAACCATTTCGATCTTCTTATCGCCTTCCTGTAAAGTTATTAGAAGTATAGTTGACTCAGTATACTTAGGAGCCGTCGATGTTACTAGCGAATTTTCCGCGGTTATATTAAAACTTTTAGTAGGTACTCCACCGGTCTCGAAATAGGAGACTAGCCCCTCTATGTATGCCTAGGTAGACTGAATAATAATACCAGCGTATTATGGCCTGAGCACATCGGCGGACGAGACGGCACAGGATTTTAACATATCAATTGAATTTAATACTTATGCAATCGAAATAAGGTATATATTTCAATGCTCGGTGATCGAGCTTGGACCAAAGGCCTCTTCTCATACAGAGAAGGCACGGGCATTGATCACCACGCTTGCTCAAGACGGGTTGGTGATTTCAGACTTACATTAACTATAAGTCCAGGTTTCCTCACGATGTTTTCCGTCACCGATGTCAGTAATGTCCATGATGAACTCAGAAATGTATTAGACTGAAATCAGTGAATTTCGTTTGTTGCAAAGAAAGAAAATTTAATTTTATATAAACGTTGCTGGTTGTTTATTTATTCTCAACATTAAATATTTTATTATTTTTTGCCGTTTGTAAATTAAAAATATTAATTTAAAAAACTGACCAAAAACAAACGGCATACCAAGTTAATTTCCAAAAAAAATATAACGGCGATTTTTTAAAATTATTTTTATATTTTTTCTTCCTCAAACCAATTCATCCATATTAAAGAAATGTTGACTTAGAAACAATAAAAAAAAAACAAAAACAATGATTGTTTACGCTCTAAAAACTCCTCAGAGTGCTCACCCCTTTTAACAAAACGTGACACAACAAACGGCAACGTTTAAAATGACGTCAAGTTATCGCCCCATCCCGTTTTGGTAATTTTTACCACTTTTCTCCTATCTCTCATAATTTTCTTCCAGCCCATTATTGCCGTATTCATAGCTCGTCGCTTTTTTCTCATTCATTATTCGTGTGATTTTTTTTTTTTTAATACCGCATTAAACCACCCTATTGTCTGCCAATAGGATTAAATACTTATCAATCTTCACTACGTCTCACAAACATGGTAATTATCACTGAGTTATATTTACTTTTAACTCGTAATTATTATAATAGTTTCAAATAAAATGAAAAAACCGCTTGTCGTAGCGGTTATCCTAATTATTATACTCGAGGTAGACAGTAAGACACTACGCTTGTCTTTATATTTACTTTTTTATTAAGTTATGATTCTAAACAAAGAAATCAAAGGTTTTGTGGCATTATCAATGGAAAATACAACAGTATGTTGAATACCAATAAAACAATATGCAGTAAGCAAGCATGATGATCAATGCTCATTCCTTCTTTTTATGAGAAGAGGCTTTTGGCCTGTAGCGGAACAGTCACAGTTGGGTATTATTTCAAAAGACATTAATGACAATTTATTCTTTTTCTAACAACGCCTGATTTACACTATAATAAAATAAAACATGAACTAATCAGCTGAAACAAGTTATGTTGGCATTTGATCGCTTATTTCCTCATGTATAAGCTGTCATTCTCACACCAAGCTTCGTTCGCAAAATAAACTATTTTCCTACTTAATATTTTGTAACTGTAAATATATTAGATCAGGTTTTTGTTAATGATTTCTCATTAATATTATTACATAGTTGACGTTAATAATATTTTGTTTGAAGTTCTACTGTCATAATAGCACGTGTAACCGTTTCAATATAATAGTCGTTACTATTAATAATAACAACCTGTTAGGCTTATAAGTTCCAAACGTACAGACAGTCCCATTAATTTTCTATTAAAATCACTGATACACATGTCACTATTTCACTCGATTTCAAGACAAGTAAGGTTTGATACTGTTCCGAATCATTTATTTTGTAAACTTTTAAGATACTACCATACTTTTAAAACTGGTTTCCAATACAATGATAGTAATAGTTATTCTGTAGGTGTAAATTTTTGAGGTCGTAAACGCACTGAGGTACATTATCTAGGTCCCACCTATGAATACGATCCAGTACAGCCAAGACCATTTTTCTTCACCGTTCGCCATAATCTTTTTTTCCTTCGCCCGTAACTCATGAGAAAGAGTTTTTTGGTTAAAACTTGAAAATTTATTTCGCAATTAGCGACAGGACACTCTTAACTCGAGACATTATTAGAAAAGTTTCTTAGTGGTCGTAAAAACACGGTTTTTTGTGCGAAACGACACCTGCCCGTTTTTCGGCTATGAATATTTTATTATTGATCATTTTTTAATATAGCCGTTAATGAAGATGGCGCGTTAAATGTTAAAGTCTTTTGTCTATAAAATAACTTCATGCTTTAGTAGTACCCAAAAGATTTTTATGAAAATAAAAATGCCGCCATAAAAAAAAGAAAAAAAAAGTAATTTAAAATAAAAACAAGAAAAAAAAAAGTAATTTAAAATAAAAACAAGAAAAAAAATTAAAAGCAAACAGGAGATGCGCACAAATAACACTTCATTAACATGAAGTGAAACGGTGCGACATGACAACGGTTAAATTTTCACAAGCACACACAAATTGGCGGGAAAACACCGCCCTCCAGGGGCCGCCGGAATAAGAGAAAAACTCGGCAAAAATTAGATTTCTTCAGTACGGATGTTGGATGAAACAGTTTTGATACTTGCTGAGGAGAAAGCTAATAAATATTTTCTTTTAAAAGAGAATAGCTTTTAATGTGTGTTAACTTCTGCCATGTCACCTCTGCCTAACCCTTCAGGGTAAATAAGCATGATGTTATGTTATGTTCTGTGATAGCTTTTTGTGACAAAAATTAAGATAGCTCTACATTTGGCATGATAATTTTCGCATTATTTTATAACGCCGAAATTAAAAATGAGTTTCAAATTAATCAATACTTAAATAATAGTGCCGCAAATTCTTTTTTGGCAATAGTTATTTTGGTGGCTTAAGTTGTCAATGTGTTATATTTTATCATAATACGCGTTTGTGACTAAACTTAGCAAAGTAATATATTAAAATAGTAAAAAAAAACATTGCTTTAAATAATTAATCATAAAAAGAACAAGACGGGTATTTTAATCAGATCATAGGAATCAATAAAGTTATACTGTAGACCGTTTAAAAGTAAAATATAACAACATTACTAGTTATTTCTAAATAAGGAACTAAAGTCTAGCGCCGCAATAAATAAACTTATAATTGTGTAACTGTAACGACGTGATTAATGCTATACTGCAATCAAGACCATATTAATTTTGTTGTTGTTTAAAAATATTATAAAACAATGTGCCTGAAACGGCTAAGATTGAGAATCAAAACTACAGATTTTTTTAAATTGGTCTTAGTTACAAAAAGCTATTTACATTTTTGTTAATGTTTGCTCACAAGGACCAGTTAAGGGGTTTTAGGGTCACAATAACTTTAAAACTTACAATGAAAAAACAGCGGTCTTACTATCTATGTAGGTACTTATTTTTTTATAATAAAATAAAAATACGCAAAGTTAAAATCTTTTAAAAATTCGAACTCTAGATACAAAAGTGCCTTAAAAGTATCAAGATCATTCCTTCGTCCTAGATCGCAGCTAATGGTTTGTGCTACACAGTAAAAAAGGAGTCGTCGTTGGAAGATAAAAATTAGCTGAAATTAAAAGATACTAACGAACACCATTCTCTGTTCTTGACTCAAATAGTTCTTAGCTTATTCGCTTTGCCCCTGATGTTTTTTTGTTTATCCATTTCTTGGAGAAAATAGGTAAAAATGAAGGTGTATTTTGGTCATTGCTCGCGATGGCCCCTTAAAACATTATGTCAAATGACGATACAGTGTTGATAGGTTGTATAGTTTTTCTGCTTTTATGGAGAATCATTTCATGTGAGTGAGGTTTTCGGGTGTCCCATAATTTACTATGATCTCTATAATTTGCATTAGCAAATGAAAACTTCTACCTATACTTCTATAACCTATACTTCTTTACCTGCTTCATGTTACGTACTGCAACGTGAGCGTGGGGTCCTGGAACGATTCCCAGGTCAGGCAGTGTTATTAGGGTTTTTCATTAGGGGTCATCCATAAAGTACATCACACGTAAAGGGGGGGGGGGGGAGGGGGTCACAAAGTGTGACATGGTGTGACAAGGGGTGGGAGGGGTCCTAAGTTTCGTGACATCACATTTCAAAATCTAATATATCTAGAGGTATTGTTTCAAATATTTGATATAATGTTGATTTCATAAAAAAGTACTTAATTTAAATGGAAATAAAACTAATTTCGGAACTGCTGTTTTAATTTAATAATTTTTCGATGTGAAATTTGCCAAACATGTGATGTCACACTAGGGAGGGGGGGGTCTCATAAATGTGACCACCTGTGACAAGGACGGGGGGGGGCTCAAAAAATCATGAAATTCGTGTGACGTACTTTATGGATGACCCCTTAGGAATTTCTTCGTAACAGCCCTGAGTTTAGAAATTGGCGGTGTGATACCCTCGAGCCTCGGAAAGCACGTTAAGCCGTTGGCCCTGCGCCTGATCTCTCTCCGATGGTGTCGGACTGTCGTCCCATCTATGAGAGTGAGGGAAGAGATAGTGCACCTGTGACCGCGCACACACTTGTGCACTATAATATCTCCCGCGCCGTAGGCTGGTCTCCGCTGAGATCTTCATGTATCTATTGTATAGGAACAGCTACAGTATTCTATATAAGAGTTACGTGCACAACTTTAATTTCAGTAATCTGGTGTTCTTGCTACATGTGTTCAATTCTATTGGTTCATCTCAAAATTAATCTTTAGTCATTCAGTTCCTCTAATAATCCGAATCATCACAAACATGATTAACGTTGGATACTAATTAAAAACCAATTTTAAAATTCAACAAACTAATTTAAAATCACAATGTAAGTAACCGACGATCGGGTTCCGCAACTAAACGCAACAAACGCGGACTTACCGACAGCGAAATTGACAATAATCGCCCGACGGTCCACAAGTGATCATTACTGAACCCCTTATTTGTGACATTCATCGGTTGGATGGGTTCTAAGTAACCTAGGTACCTAGGGGATACCTTTTAGAGTTCCACCGTGATTATAGTAAAACGCTAACAATTGTCACAGGAAATTGTCATGTGGAATGGTTGTGGCTACGAATTATTGTTAATTTTTTGTTGTTTGCAAATGATAATGTAGTTCAATTTATAAATAAATGCTTTATTAGGTCTAATTCTCCCTATAATTCAACTCAAAACTCAAACTCAAAGCATTTATTTCAATAAAACCAATTACAGACACTTTTGAGTTGCCAAGGGTTCAGTCAGTCAGAAAGATGAAGCTAGTTGCCCATTCCAAAGCGTAGTAGGTTCATATGGAGAAGAACGGGCAAGAAACTCCACACTTTTAAATCAAAATATTGGTTACATAATTCATGTTGAAATTATAGGTACATGTGAGAACAATGTAGAAAGACGTGCACGTTAAAAGCGTCGGAAATAAAAAGATATTCATAAATTATAATAAGCCAGCTAATCATAATTATAATCATACCCACATTTATTTACAAAAATTGTTTTTTTTAATATTTTACTTGCTACCTAAGTAAGTCTTTAATTAACTAGGTAGATATCCATCTGAAAGGGCACTGGTGTTTCATAAGGACTTAATCGGTAAATTTTATTATTTTAATCGTTATTTTGATGGAATTTAACAACCTAGTCTAAAATCTATTAAACTGTCAATTAAAGTTTACTAAGCTAAGTTACCTTTAATTACAGATCTCATAGGTTGCCAGTAAAACAGTAACTGGGTTGTGGAGGTCAGATAGGCAGTTGCTCCATGTAAAATACTGGTATTCAACTGCATGTGGTAAGGCTGGAAGCCGACCCCGACATAATTGGGAAAAGGCTTAGCAGACGATAATGTAATTATCGTCGTTCATTATTTATAATGAACCCGTCACTATTTTGCCAAATTTTTCTTGACGATTATTTTTAATAACTCATAATACAAGGATATGCCAAACTTATTATTATCTTATTTCACGCTGTTTTGTTACTAATTATCCTTACTGTTGACAAAATTTGTCATTTAAATTGTCAGTTTTGTCATAATTTGCACTGAAATGAAATGAAATTGTTTATTCTGTAAATAGGATATTGGAATCACCTTTACAAGTAATCATAAAAAAAATAGTTAGATTAGTTCGGCGTTTCCTATCTGACTACTCTGAGAAGAAAGGCCGAAACAAACTCAGAAATCACAGTCTCTTTTAAAATCTAAACCATGTAGATTAGTGTCTGAAATGGTCTTTTGAGTAAAGAATCACACAGATTTGAGTGGAACTGTCCTGTCAGTGCAAGCATTTGTCAGTAACCGTGGAGCTCAACTCAGAACTTAAGGAGCTCAACTCGACGAACAATACCAAAGAAAGGACATTTGGGTAGGCCGCATAAACTACTCAAACTGCCAGACCATCATTCAAACTAAAACTAAAACTAAAAAACACTGTTGAATGAATACCAGCGGGGTCGTAGCGTATCACACTATTATTGCAATGTCTTTAATTTTGATTTTAATACGACAACATTCATTGCGTTATTTACTTCGTCCAGCAGACGAATTTTTCAAACTGATGAATCAATGGATTAGTAATTTATCTAATTCAAAATACGCAATGGCAGGAGTGGTTCCTTGCATATTTGAAATACAGTTTTATCTTTATATGCCATATCCGACGTTTATTGTAGACATGATATTGTATTGTCAAATTCAAATTCAAAAGTCATTTATTCAAACTAGGCTGAGAATCAGCACTTTTCGAACGTCAAAATTACATAAGACAGTCCCCCAAAAACGCCCACCCTTCACCACTTCCTAGTGCTTTAGCTGGGAAGAAGACGCAACAAACTCCCCAGCAGCACAGCTGTCTGTTCAGTTAGAAAAAAATGATTCTATATAATAGTATGCAAAATAATTTACATCACGCAACACAAAACATAATTTAAATTAATAGCCATATGACAGCTAGCACACGCCAATATACCAACCATTCGTATATGCTAAGCATTGTATTCTTAGCATCTAATTTAATAAGCTTTGCCGATTGATTTGTTAAAAATAGCTTCGTCGTATGAGAAATAACATAGGTCATGTATAACGTGCTACTTTTATGTTAAATTTGATGAAAACCGGTTCTAATTAAGACTACTTACGGCCTTAATTTGTAATAGAAAAAACACAAAACAAGAGATAAAAGTTATTCATTATTTTCCACAAAACGTGAAAAAATAACTTCGTGATTTAATACAAAAAGAAAGGCTCTGTTTTACTTAGATAATGTATCTATTTGTAACAATACTAAACTTACCAAAATAACGATTCGGTATTACCAAGATTAAACAGCATAACTTTTGGTTTTCACCAAAAATCCGTGGGAATGAACTAAAACAACAGAAACTTATCTCCTGCTCCAAAAAAACCCAAAATAAGCGAAATGAAATTCACTTCCAAAGAATTAAAATAGTCACCTACACACAAATACTACGCAGTTCCACTCAAGTCTTCCAGCGTGGGTGCTTACACATTGAATTGTATCGAAATTCGCAAGTGATGATTCAAAAACATCTAGAGTCAAAACAAATCATATTACATCTTTAATAGTATCAAATATTAATAATTATTCAGCAAATAAACCTCTCCCATTCTAGCCAAAAAATCAATCTGCCTGGCTTTTTCCCGTCTATGTTGGAGTCGGATTCCAGTCTAAGCTGAATACCAGTATTTTACATGGAGCGACTGCCTATCTGACCTCCACTACCCAGTTTCTGGGTATTACGATACCCGTTGGCAAGACTGGTTGTCAGACTTTCGGGCTTCTGACGACCCGTAACGACAGTCAAAGATCTATTTAAAGACCCAAATCACAGGACTGAGATGGTAATTTTATTTATGTAGCAATATTGTAGTAACAACAATGCCTCAATCTAAAAACTAAAAAGAAATCTTATCCGCGTGAGAAAGACTAAGTTCTATCAAAACTTCAAACACTTAAAACTTAGAAAATATTTTTTTTTTAAAAACTGATAAAAACAGGTCGCAATCAAGACCACCGGCATAGGTCCCGAGATAGTGCAAAAAGTAAATATTTCCTGCAAGAAAACATCGAATAAGGTCTGTACTGATATAAAAACGATCCAGCAAAAAAGTTCTCTGTACAACGCGCGATGAAAAACTGCAGTCATTCCCTCTCTTTTACACACTATCACTTACTGCGATGTTGTAGTCTTGATCCTTTCACTATAAGATAGAAGAAAGTATTGTAGATGGGTAAAGTCAAATGAAAAAAGTAGGTATTTTTGTATGAATTTGAAATGTAGCTCTATTACAGATTTTGGATAATTGGATAATTATCAATTTTAAATAAAAGAAGAAAAATGCAAAAGACCTTAGACCATTAATAAGACGGAAAAGGCTGAGAATTTAGGTAAAATTTGAATAAATCTATTCAGTAAAAATATTACACTATTAATTTTTTTTTTTTTGTTATACTAAAAAGAAAGGATAAATCTCATGACATGTCCTGAAAAAAGTAATAGAAATAGATGTCGCATCTCTGATATGCTAAGACGAATCTGGCAAAAGTATTGATGGCATGCGAGTATGCGCCGCAATAAAAACTGAACTCATTCTGTATCAGCTGTATACTATCGACGAATGTGTCACAGAAACAATCTTGATACTTAACAGAAAATTACAATATTTAAAATAGTTATTTTTAGGAATTTACAGTGATGCTGTTGTTTTTCTTTATTTATTTTTTTATCTCACATAACTTACTTTTTTTGTAATTTTGTGTAATTCTTTAAAAACGAGTTTTATTACAAGTTTCAGATTAAAAAGTTGTTAGAAAAAATAATAACAGTTTAGTGTTCTTGATATTGTGCTAACAAAAGGCATAATTATTTTAAGGTTGTCGTAAAGGTATTTAAAATTAAATGTGGTAAGGAATGCGAATGGCGATTGTTGTATTCGAAAGCGATGGCCGAGTTACTACTATAATGTACTATCTGTTTTACTGACACACTTATTACTAGGTAATTATTATTAACAAGATAAGAGTGGTAGGGTTTTCTTTGTATGAACTAAATAATTATCACTATTTCTACTGAAGAAACAAAAGAAAACAAGCGATCAACGATTATAACAAAAATTTGTAAAAATCCTAATACACATAATCGTCATCATTCTCTTGCCGATTATACCAATTTATTTGGGGTCAGCGCAACGTTTTTTTCTTCCATAATTCTATTCGCCGTCATCTCCGTAGGCAGTCCCTTTCTAGCCAAAAGAAAAAGAAAAAGTTCCAAATTCAAAAAACAAAAATATTGATTACGTAATAACGCAAGCACCAAGAAGTATTCCACTTGCACCGAGCCTCAAACTAAGGAACCGCTCGGATATAACAGAGTATAATAAAAAGTTAGCAAGTACACATAAGTGCATTACGATGCCAGCCGTGCCTACTATAACTATAGTACTTATAACAGAACGCCCACGGCCGGAGCCGAGCACAACCATTTTTTTGCCGCACACTTACATTTGAAAAATACATGTTGACGTAAACACACACATTCTGCGTTGAAAAAATCGCGAAAAAAGTTTTTTTAGGCCGAATGCACTTTTTACCTTTGCCTGTGTAAAAAAAGTACCTACCTAATGTGACGCAACGAAGTGACGTTTCGATTTTTTTTGTTTTGTTTTTTTTTTCGTTTTGTGAGTGATTGACAGTTGTGCGATGAGTTTAAGGAATCGATTTGGATGTGAATCGATAGTATTTCAATGCAGGTATTTATTTTTATTATAATGGCTGCTAAGAGCTTGTTGCGTAATTCCACGAACTAGTTTCCGATTTATAGCCCGCTCAACGACTAGATAAACAATAGATTCCGGTAACATTCCTGTGTATCTTAATGGTATTTGCAAGTAAAATAAAATGGGAAAAATTGCCAGCATTTATTTAAATTGATGCTGCTTTTAATCTTTAAAGATTTGTGAAAGTTTTAGATTAAAAATGTGTGAAGAAAAATCGTAGGATTCGATTGACAAGCTTTTTTTTACAAAAAATTATGGCAATGGCCATAGTTTTACTGCAAATAAGTTTTTGCTTAATTCTTTTAGCTTACATTATTTTTATAAATGATGCTCGGTACAACATTCTCAACAAAATTTTATGTGAAAAGCATTTTTAGAGTGTCTGTTTGTCACCGTTTAGTCCAACTTAATTAGATACGTAAGTAAAAGTTTAAGTAACAGTTTATATAGACTTGTTTACTTAGTTTAACTTAAGTCTTTACTTAGAGAAAGTAACCTAAACCAAAGTGCAAAGCGGTAAAAGTCAGTGTGACATTTAGTTTTTTTTCTTTAGTTTGGAATGCTGGGAAGTAAACTTAGCTTTTACCGGCCAGTCTTTTACAGTATTTTTTTTCCTTTTTAAGCGAAAATGCTGTATGACCTCACTACTTTCTATGTTGTCATCTATTCGGTAAATATCAGAATTTGACTGTTCCTATTTCAAAAACAACCTCAAAATATGTTTTTTTTTTTGTTTAGTTTTACATTTTAATATAATAGAAAACATTCCTTAAGCGTTAAAAATAAGAATTATTTTCTTTAATAAATAGTTATCCAATTAAAAGCGATTAAAATATATATTAATTTTCCGTAGTTTTTAGTGAGTCACCGATTACGGTTCCAAAAGTTAGAAACGTTTAAATTTGGCAAGATTTATATTGATTTAAGTTATTGTGATGATACTAAAATGTTTTTAAGACATTTTTTGTCAATAATATATTTTTATTATAATTTGTTAACGGACAATAAATGCGGTAGGTACTGGTTTTGCAACGCTGAGATTGCTGAGATCCCGTCGGGCTTACTTTTGTTTTTATATTTTTTATAGCACTGAATAATAATATTATATAATATTGTTCTTTTCGGATAGGTTACACATTAAGGTTACACTCATTCGTGATTAACTTCAAAATTAATAAAATAAAATAAACTAACTCCAAGATAGATTTTATTACATTTGCACAATACTTTGCAATAAATTAGGCAAAAAAGTAAGAAAAAAAATTAAAGAAACATAAAATACGACGTAACTTAAGAAATTTTCCTTACTTTCTCATTTCTATTCAAACTTATGATTTGAAGTACCTATGATAGATTTGCCGTTACGAGTGTAGAAAATAAAATAGCGAAGACAATTGCATAATGTGGTTACATACCTACTTCAGTGTAATAAATAATAGTATTTTAATGATTTTCTGCAAAAGAAAAGCTGTAAAATAATTTATTAGGTAACTAAGTTACGTCGGTTTTAAACCTGTATTTTTTTTCTTAATTATCACACGGATGTCAGATTTCTAAAAAACAAAATGTAGAAAAGAGGTATACATTTTGTTTTTACTTTTTTACTTAATCATCATTTTTTATTTTTTATTAAAAATAATATTAATTTGTTGTACATAAAATAATACAAAACATTTTTCTCTTTCACAAAAGCGACATCGCAAAAACTGTTTCAAAGCTTCAATACAGTTTGAGTGAAGAAAAATTTAATTATTACAAACTCGTACAGCAAGAGGCACTTTGTGCTCAGATCTTAAAAATAAACTTCTTTTGTACTACTCAACAGCATGAATCAGACTTTGGGCATAAAGATAATTATATTTCTTATCATATTTCTCTTAAAACAACACAATTCTTATGTAAAAAGTTTTTAAAATATTCTCTACGAAGAGAGGTTATGAGTTTTCGCTTTTGGGAAAATAAAATCATTAACACTATTTTTCTGAGACAAAAAAATATATTTGAGTTAAAAAAATACATTTGAATAAATCTCAAAATAAGGTAGTAACAGGGCATTCAGTAGACGCTCATCACCCCGACCGCCGATCTTTACCGCCTTAAAGTAATAATCATAACGAACTTAAAAAGAACTTAAGCATAACCGTTTAAAACCCATTTTCAATTACTACTTCATATGTAAAGAAAATACCACTTGAATTTTTAGTTCACCTACAAAAATACGAGTGACGTACGCGCATTACGCTTTACGTTCTAAAACGAAAAACAATCTAATAAATATCAACAATATCTCGATAGAAACCCATTCAATAAAGAGTCAAACTGCAAAAGTAATACAATTTCCAATAAATAACATAAACATATTAAATTACAATGACAATGTAACACAATACATTTTTTTTTACACTAACTCACTGAAAAAATTACGCAACCCACTCACACTCACACACTCACGTAGTTGTCGTAGGTCAAGAGTCTGCACACACACAAATAAAAATCGCAAAGAGCAACGCACGCAAAAACTTACGGTATCGGTTTTTGTTAAATAAACAAGATTTATCGGTATTTATTAGTGCATACTTGTAATTTAAGACCGTTTAGACGACACTTTTAGTATTAAAATAGGTCGAAAGTTTTGTTATGATCAGCGTTATCGGAAGTGTGAAAATGTTTTCTTACCTAAAGAAAATCGTTTATTACGCTGTATTAATTCTCTAATAAAGATTCATAGAATTGCACATTTAAACTTTTTTTTGTAAAAATCGGATGTATTTTTTTTATATCGTTGGGTCTAACTTGAATGAGAATCAAACTTAGTTATTAATTTAAATGAAAAAAATAGGTAGCTCTATCTAAACCCCTGTATATTTCGTTAACTTAGGTATACTATTCGAAAAGGAAAGAAAAACGATTGCATCAAAACATGAAAAATAATAGGTACTGAAATATTAATACTTAGAGAAAGTACCAAACACTAACAATAAAAACTGACACCGACAATTTCTATTCCTATTCCTACGACAAAAAGAAAGCCATAAAAATACATATTTCAAGAATAGAATGAGCAAATGCTGTACCTAAAAAGAGAATAATATTTCTTCCGTTTGTCTAAACTTGTTCGGAGCACGCGCCCCTCTTGCATGTGGGCGTGGCGTGCTTGTGTGCGTGCGGCTGTGTGTGCACACGTGTGGCGACCTACAAACGCGCCTGTGTGCGTGATGCGTAAGCGCAAACTCTTGTCTTAGGTTAGGGAGGTGAGCGAACTCTCTCGTTTTGCAGAGACCATTTATTTTTATTATGGGCCGACACGTGGACGGCAGTGGACGTATATGGCGATTTTATTACGTTATCTTCCTCTTTGCACGATTTATCGGGATTTTGAGGTTTAGTTGGATATTTGCGTTATTTAGAGCTGTTATGTTAATCGGGTTATTAGCTATAACTTATTATTTCCGGCTTATAAAATTTATTGGCTCGTAAATTGAAATGGATAAAACTTAGGTTACATTTAATTTTTTCAGTCACTTGAGTGAACTTTCACAAGTAAAGAATTACATAATGAATAAAACAAACATTATTATGTAATGAATTATAAAAAGTGACATTGAAAGAAAAAACTATTAACACACAATTCGATTAATTACGAATACAATCGGAAAAGGAAATAAGTATAAAAATGGAATCGATTCCGCGCACCCATTGTGGTGTAATCGATTTAAAAATGCAAGTTCGATGTCCGTGATCGTGACCTGCGCACGCACATGAATACTGTATGAACATTACTTTGTCCCTTTTGAAAGTACAATAGTGTTGTGTCGGGAAACCTTATGTTCCTGATATTTTATTGTTGAAAACGTATGAGAAAATTACCTATAGCTTTTTTTTAAGGCTTTGTTATTCTTACAATGGCTGTTTATTTTGCAATGAGGTTTGGTTTAAAAGTTCACCAGAAAAGACATCCATTATTTGATTAAAAACAAACTTACAAAACGACAGAAAAAGCATAAAAAACGAATTGTAATTTATTTGACCATTTAAAAATGTCAGTAAATAGTCAAGGTTTTTTATTCGTTCCGTATTTTAAAAAATCTTATTTTATAATGGGTACCTCTCCTTGCCTAGTCTGATGTGTTAATATATTTTCGTGGATGTAATGGTAAGTAATTGAATAAAAATGGCAAAAGAAGCAAAAAAAATACTTCTTTAGTATTTTTCTACAAAAGTATTTTATAAAAAGAATCAAGGCGAACCAGTTGTTATGCTGGTAAGTCATTTTCTTCGTAGTGATACTGCCTTTGTCATCCTTATCACATAGCCCTGAAGGTACGTTAGCCCTGCATTTTTAACTAAAAGACGTTGACATTATCGCGACGCAATTTTATTATACTTTGTTTGCACTTTTATTGCTCGAAGGTCCCTGATATGTAATTTATGAGTTATACAGTTTATTTTCAGTCTGTGATTACGAAATAATTATACTCATTTTCATTGAACGTCTCCAATTTTCTTTTATGGCGTTTTTCCACAATTCGGTAATTTGATAAAAGTTTTGAGATAAAATTAATGTGTTTTTGTCCTTTTTAGGCAGAACACCTCCAAGCGTAAAATCTTATATTAATTAATCTTTGTAATGAACACTCGAAAGCGAATAATTACGTGTTTTTGCCACATTCTTTGAGCAACTTCATCAGCCAACAGAATCTAATACATCGTAAATTCTAAAACAAATCCCATATACAATAATCTTTGAACAATAACCTTATATTCTGTATAATACAAGCACTTAATTGCGAAACATCTAATAATAAAAAACACATACATACGTCGTTACATAACATAATAAAAAATGCGCAACGCGTCGTCATTTCTCCGATAAACACGATTAGGTATTGCATCATCGTTCATATACACAAACACACATACTTATATTGCACACACAAATAAAACAAAAGACAGAATGCACACACACAACTGAAATATAATTTTTATTGAGTAGATGTTTATTGTTGTGGTAAAATCATTAGATTCGATTAAGGTACTGTAATTTCATGAAATAACATCTTAATTATAATTTGTAATATTGCTGCATTGTTATTTGATTTTATCTTCGCTCATCGTTGATTCAATGTATTTTTATCGTCTTACAGATTTAAAAGTTGATTAACGTGTGCCTTACTAAATAAAATATTGATTTAGTAATAACAAAATATTTATGTTTTTCAAATGGAAATGATTTTTGCAATTAAGTTTATTGTATTTTGAAGTAATTGTCTACAGATTTTATGTCATTCCTTGCCATGAAAAAAATGAACAGGATTCTTCAACGGTCGCATTTTATTAATGTTAGTACTTAGATAGTATTTTTTTTTTAATCAACGATTTTACTCAGTGATAAATTAAAAATGTATTTTTATTGCTGAGGATTCAGAAGTTCCTCGTGTGTTAATTTGTGTATACATTAATACTTTTTAAAGATTTTTGTAAACCAATGTTGTATTTTTGCTGGTAGTGTTCTTTAATAAATAATTAAAAACAAGCGTTACATAGTTAAAAGACCTGAAAAACTTCAATAAGTACGAATGATTTATTTTAATATTTTAGTAGGAATTATAACTGTGAAAAAGTCTAATCTACCTACTGTTACGACAAATCTTGCTTTCATTAAATTAAAAAAATCATTCAAATACTAATTTCAGAAAAAATCTCATTATTTTTAAATGGCGTTCTCAGATTTCATCCCGATAGTTGCAACAGTCGTGTTAGTGTGTGTGTCAATTGTGTATGTATGTTTTATGTATGTGTGTGCGCTATCGCAGAAAGAAATGAGGTTATCTGAATGCGCCTGTCATTGTCTCGTTGTTAGCACTTCAATCGTAGACTCGTTTTGCTTCAGATGTGGCTGCTAAGAGAAAATAATTATTTTCTTGTTGGTATTTTTTAGGCTCTTAGTTAACTTGTAGGACGTGAAAAAGTGTGTGTGTCGCATTGATCTTATTTGAGTCACTTAAATATTTCTAAGGATTTAATCTTAAATGAACAAGCAATAGTCAATAGTTTCCTGACAAGGACAGGGAAATGACTTAAATCTTAGGTTTAGTTTTCTGGTATCTTTAAAAAAAAAAAGTATGCAAGCAAAATTTGCATCAATGAATCAGCTCTACCTACATTTGAAGCCTCAACGTCTGGTTTTGTTAAATCCTTAGCTAAAGTATAAAATTGTACAGTAGTTTTGTCATTTACAAAAAACTTAGGAAATATTCAAGCTAAAATTACCATTAACTTTCACATTTTTCTATACAAACCACCATTTGTTATACACAAGAAAAACACCATCAACAGCACAAATTTCCATTCCAACGTACAAAAACCTTGCATTCCAACAACCTTAGAGGCAAAACAAAAAATGCATTCTTTTACACATTCTATACTCTTGCGAAGTCTATACACACACACACACATGCATCAACTAACACACACAAACCCACCGCTCTGTTTGTTGACATAGGTCAGTACCGATGCCCACTGCCGGCTTTTATTAGTTTTTTTATTGGTCCTGCCTCGCTTCGTAGGGACAATGCTTGAAGGTAAAACATCAGAGTGTCAATTAGGAAAAAATGCTGTTTTCGCTCGGAAAGTTATTTTGTTTTAAGAGAGTTTTTCAGTTGAGGATCATCTGTGAGAGATTGGTTGGTTTAGAGGGGTCTACACAATCGGCTATGAATCCCACGATGGCTGTACCGCCTAGCATTTTCAAATATAGATGTGTACTAGCAGCGCCCCGCGGTTTCACCTGCATAAGTCTCGATCCCGTGGAAATATCGGGATAAAAGTATCCTTTGTGTTTCCATCCAAATTCGTTCAGTAGTTTTTGCGTGAAAGAGTAACAAACATCAATCCATGGATGGATTTTTCCTCCATCCTCACAAACTTTCGCGTTTATAACATTAGTAGGACTTTAGCATCTTGATACCAATTTATTTTGATATGACATCCATCTCTCTTTTTGCTAACGATTTAAATATATTGACAGTGTTAATCAAAGAAACTAACAATGTGGGTCACTACAAATACAAACAGCTTTACTATTCTATTCTATTTTTTATTAAATGGCAAGCAAAGCCGATGTCGACTATTCTGCCAATGTCTAGAGTGCATTGGAAAAACAAGTGTGCATGAAGAGAAAAAAAAAAAAAAAATGACAATAACTGAAGAGACAAGTAAAATTCTTCGATTGATACAGTTGAACACAATGTAGATCTTGTTGGGTAACAGCTTTACTGAAAGACATGCTTATCTTCAAAAGAATATTAGCATCATAAATATTTCTTTGGCATAAGGTTTTGCTGTCGTTGCCAAATGACAACTCTACTTGTATTTTTTTACGAGTAACTGTTACGACTATAGGTGCCTACGTTCTTATAAATTGACTTCACTACTCACACACTTATTAATTTCTTCACTTTCTTCATATTACCGTTAATTGAGAACTGGTAGTTGTGAGAGTAACTAGGATATAAGTTAAGAGGGAACAGGGGCTGCGAGGAATTTGAAAATAGGTATTTGAAGAAACTATTGCCGTCGTCTTACCTCAAGCCTGCCTCCGTAGAGTGCGATAGGGACAGCTGCAGCTCAGACCGATTATATCACAAAAAAAATTGAAGACATCGACGTTTCGAATTCTCCTTTTTTCTCTTCGAAAACAGAGCCGATTCAAGTATCTTTTACATAAAATTTTTGAGAAAAAGCATGTCTAGGTTCCTATCATTTTCTTTAATGTAAAAACTTTTTGAATTTGTCTGGTAGTCCTCTAATCATGGCAGTAAATATGGGGCATTTTTGTAATTTTTGGAGGGTCATATTTTCTTTACCAATAACTTGCTGAAGAAAAGGAAATAACAGGGACGTGTCTACAGCAGATCTTGATTTAAGGAAAAAAAAAAGAATGCTCTAGAGGTATTATTCAAGAAGAAAAAAGGGGGATACATTTGTATGGAGATTCGCAGGCCCTGTTCCCTCTTAACTAACTTCTGCTACTGCTTTGCGTGGAAGTCGTTAGGTACACAATATACTAAAATAGCAGCGACATTTTTATAAAACTCCGTCGGCCCCCGGGGTTTTTGCTTTATCATATTAATAAAAAATGGTTTAGATAAAACGCATTACAAATGGGGAGTGGGGGCTCGCTACAAGTCAGTATAAAATCGAACGGGGAGTGACGTCATGCCACATTTTAACTCAATGTATTGCCGTAATCTTTTGGTTACGTAAAAAAAGGAAAAATACGTGTACAATATTTAAAAAAAATCTACCTGACGGACAAAATTTTGTCAACAGCCCTATTCACTGACATATTCGTTCTGTTTTATAAGCTTGGTGATGGTGCCTTTCTCACCTCCACAACTCAATTTCTGGGTAATACGATACCCCTTGGTAAGACTAGTTGTCAGAGTTTCAGGTTTCTGACGACCCGTAATGACTGTCAAATAGCTACAAATGACAGCCGGGACCAACGGCTTAACGTGCTTTCCGAGGCACGGAGGGGTCTTGGTATGTAATGGATGGTCACCCATCAAAAAACCGACCACGGCAAGCATAGCTTAACCTGATCGAATGATCCGTGTGGTTGTTATTACTTAGCCACGAGCCCCTCTCTCCATTGAAAGCAGAGATACTAATTAAAACTGTGCTATCTCCATATTGGATTAAAATACTGTTTAAAATCTAGTTCTTTTTCCATTTTTTATAGAAAGAGCGCATTTTTTATATCCCTGTTTGCAGAAAACAATGGCTAATGAAGATTAATATGTTACAGTTAAGAATAAATTGTTCACCAGTAGAATAAGATTCCTTACCATAGTTATAGTATATTTTATTTTATTTCCTTTTTAGACTTTGTCTACTTACATGTTTAAAAATCCGAGTTTTAAAAGTAACCTTCCGAGTTCTACACAAATTTTTCATGTTTTTTCCCAATCCATCGGCTAAAGATTTTCTGATCTTTTTCAAACACAATAGCATTAGAATTCCTTAGCTCTCTTCCACGCCTACGACATGGAGGGTGGTCAACTCGTAAGACCACACGGCAAAATAAACACGGACAATAAATAAAAATTCCCCATGTATTCGGAACACGCATTGGAGTAGGAAGTCCACACTGTCGGTGGACCACGGACATTCCCCGTGGGCGGCGGCGATAGTCATATCTTAACAACTATCTAAACTAGCTCGTTTGTTGTCTCTTTCACTCTTGCGGGAGAAAAAGAGATAGAAGATGATTTGTATATAGTGTTGGGGATTGAGGCATTGATTGTTTTTTTAGAACGTGTAATAAATAGAGTATTGTAGTCATAATAGGAGGGAAAGGTGTGTGATATAGCTATTTAATGGTTTATGGAAAAGTATTAAAGATTTTATTATAGAAAATGGAGCCAAACGGTATTTATTATTTGGAAAATTGACAACATTTTTTACTTTCAATCTTGAGAGTATTTCTCAATATGACATTTATTTGATTTAATTTTGGTTGAATTTATTTTCTTTTATCACGTTTATGTATTGTTGCTGTAAATTTTTGTTTAAATAAGTGGATGAAATGAAACCTATTTATTTGTTATAGATAACTATTGTGCAGTAACTACACTTAACACCAGATGCTGTTTCAAACTTTAAATTTTAAACACACAATATTTATATAATAATCCGCCAATCAGGGGACCGGCACTGTCTCTCCTTAACAGAGGCTAAATTCTAGCCTATCTAGGAGAACAGTACTTCACCCGTCTTTATTGTATAGTTGAACCTAAAAAAATACATAAATGCAACATTAATTGTAAACTGCAGTCCCATTTTGAAATAAACTATTTTTTTTATTCCAATTAAAATGTAAAGGCTAGTAGGTATTTTATTCTTACAATACATAGAAATGTCGTTTTTCCATCGCTCTGAAACACAGTTATAATTTCCTTTCAGGCCTCTTCTGTTTTATCGTTTATTGACAAGAATCTATCATTTCTCATCTCTTATATTGTAACTTGCATCGATTGTACAAATTAATCTCTATCTCAGAATGCATCACAAACCGTATTAGATTTAGTTCAGAAGACTGTTAAGTGATAAGCTAAGTTTTCAAAGTTTCCTCTCTCCTACTATTATGCTGTGCCCGACAACTCCACATTGATATCATATAATTTTCAGTTACCTCCGAAGTACACACATTGTGAAATATAATAAAGCATTGAGTATCAAGTATGCAACATGCATAATTCTCCCTCCAACTACAGATACATTAATTTGTACTTACAAGAGACACTATTTATAACGACCCACATCCTAACTTCAACAAAAACTGTAATTTTATGTCACCGCTTATAAATGCATGTTTTCTGCTGTCAACGGCCATCTTTAATAATAAGTAATCATTACATCAAACACGTAGTGATAAACGCTTGAACAAACTCCTTCTTTACTCAAGGCCAGTTCGAGGTTCCTCATGATAAGGAAGACTGTTCTGTCGGCGGTAGGGTTCAGTAAATATTGAAGGTTACCCCAGGAATATTGTGACTCAGGAATTTTTAGCGAAGGACTAATATCATAAATCTGTGTGTGTTATAACCATTTTGCAAATCTGTGCATTAGGACCAAATGTTGCAATTTGTTATGTTATGGAAGTATGGCATCTATTGATACTAGGTTTTGGTAAAACCATGGTTTGGGACCATGATGATAATTGTTATAGAACCTTATAATAATAATTGTTATAGAAACGTTGTTACAAATACAGGTAGTTTTGTATTTGTGTGCATTCGGAACAATTTTTGTGATTCAAATCACAACACTATTGTGTGAAATGTATATTTTTATACCCGATTTGCTTTGACGTAGCAATAACGGTCATTGACCCGCCTACATTTTTTCTAGCATTCTTTATATAAAAAACTGAAATAAAGTCCTTTAACGTCCTGAATCAATATCAATTGTGATCTTCAACATGTTCCAATAACGAAAAACCATACATAGTTTATTGTTTGGGTTCCTACGAAGAGATATTAGGGAAATAGCAATGACCTTTATTGCCACGCTAAAGTGATTGGGGTATAACATACATATAACACCTAAATTATGCTACTAATATTAATCTTTTCTATTACTGTGCTGACCATATTGTTGGATTTAATACAGCTATTTCCAGACTTGAAGTTATGTCCAAAGTTTGTCTGTCGGTATTCCTTTGGTAAACTTTTCAGCCTGAAAACTCACGTGGTTTCTAAAAGCAGAATCTTAAAGAAAGCTGTCCAAATGTACTCGTTCAGCAAATAAATTACACAATAGTTTTTAAACTGTTACCATTTTTAGTACAGAATTACGGAAAACCTCAAAGTTTCTTAGAAGGCCCTAGAATGAGAGCGATTAGTGTAATGTTTGTAATATCTGCTACTTAATCACATAATAATCACTTTAAAGATATTGTTATAGAGTTTTGTTTAGGTACATAATGTAACTCTAATAAAAATAAATAAAAAACATTTCAGTCTCCTACAACAAGAATCATCAGTTATGCTAAATATTTTGATTTCTCCTAACTGGTCCTCCATAATATTGTAAATGCGAAAATGAGTTTGTTTGTTTGTTACGCTTTCACGCTAAATCGGCTGAACGAATTTGGATGAAATTTGGCATGTAGATAGTTTATAACCTAGGTTAATACATACAATACTTTTTATCCCGATATTATTACGGGATCGAGACTTATGCGGGTGAAACTGCGGGACGCAGATAGTATTATCACAAAAACATCATAACTTCGATTTCTTCCCCCCACATTACAAAGAGCTTTGACATTTACTTCAACTATTTGAACAATATCTTGTACATTGCTCAAGCCGTCTATTAGTCACCTCATTAATATAACATTATAACTTCTCACACGTGGGTGTTGTCTATGATGCTGGCTACATTTCTTAGCATTTTGAGTCCTGAATTGGCTTAATATTGCCTATTATAGACCTCCGAACTAGAGAGGGACATAGCTAAAAAATAACAGCTGCACGACTCGATCTTCAAGGTTAAGCAACGCTTGCCGAGGTCGTTCCGTGGATGGGTGACCATCCATAACATACCGAGACCTCTCCGTGCCTCGGAAAGCACGTTAAGCAGTTGGTCCTGGCTGTCATTCGTAGATCTTTGACACTCGTTACGGGTCGACCGCGTCGGAAGACCGAAAGTCTGACAACCAGTCTTGCCAAGGGGTATCGGGTTACCTAGGTTGTGGAGGTCAGATAGGGAGTCGCTCCATGTAAAATACTGGTATCCAGCTGCATCCAGTTATACTGGAAGCCGACCCCAATAGAATACAATACTTTTTACTGTACACCATAAAAATTACAGACATAGGTACATTTAGAAATACCAAACCAACCACCAACCAGCGCTTAACCAGCGCTGGGGCTCTGTCTTTCATAGGGTCGCAGCATTATGCTGAGCGATGGCCATTTTGCGTGGATGTGACGCATATTTTCCCTAAACTTGTTTCTTTTTTAATTTTGTGTTCTTTTTTTTTTGCGTCATGTTTACCGCAAATAAACGTATTTTCTTTCTTTTTTCTTCTTTCTTTCGTCTAAATTTTACATAGGGTGGGGTGGTGGTGTGTAACGTGTTTGAGAAAAGGCTACGCAGAGTTATTGATCTTCGAACTAGAACTAACAAAATATTTTGTGACAGATACTGTTGTACTAAATGCTAGATAAGAAGCGGACAGCTTATTATTACCTTGAGTGACTTTATGTAGTTCTACGACCTTTGACCCATTAAATTTATTCAAGCTGTGGCTTCAAACAGAGAGCTATTCGCAATCCAGTGAAAGAATTGACTCGATATCTTATATTTTGTTATCTTACTTTTCTTATCATGCATGCCTATTTAGACAAAAAAAATCCAAATAATAAAGTTCTCTGTGCAGAATAGTATTCGCATCTACGATAAATTTAAAGAATACCATGGTATGAGCATGTGATGCGGAGGAATGAAGGAAAGTTCGTTAAGAAAGTTTTGGTCCTCCATATTGGTCCTTTTGGTTATGATTTTTCTGACAGTCAGATTATTCAACGGCCTCATTGTAGTTTTTGCATATTCACCACGAAAATCTGCAAAATCATGATCTTATAAATTATAAATGCTTGGAACCCTTTAAAATAAACAGTTGGTAGTTATATTTATGTTTTTTATTCATTGTTTACGAGTACTTTCTTGTCCAAGGCTGGTTTTATTTAAAGAAAGACTCACTGAGCTGATACGAATGAGTAATTGTTGCCTTGAATCGATAAATACTTCTTATAAAAATTCATATTTCTTATAAAACTGACTTCTTGTGTTTGTATATTTATTAATGCTTTATTTGTATCATAAATCGTTCCTGATATGTTTATGTGGAGATCAATACGATGTATGGTTACTCAAAATTCCAATTATTCTGTTTTTTGTTTCGTTTTTTTTTTTCTTTTTATAATGCGAAGGTATCATAGGATACATATTTTAATAGCTGAATCCTACCGTTTTTTTGTTGTAAAAATGCAAAATTTTCTGTTCGTCTGTGAAAGCACGGAGATGTAAAAAGACCAAATCTGAATTTAGGAAAATAACGAATTAGAACCAAATATTAATGAAAATCTTATTACATTCTAACCATTATTTAATGTCTAGTATTACGAACAATAATACAATAAATACCTACATCGTGATTTTTTTATTAGGACACACAGAAAAAAGTATTTAAAATCAATATACGTTCATTTGTAGGATTAAATGTTTTTATTCTTAAGGGCATTGTGGTTGTACTGATGTGTCCTTTCTTTTGTATACAGGGTGGCAGGGACTGTTAACGACGCTAGAACTGTTACCATGGATTCAGAACATGATTCTTAACCCCTCTACGTTGAAATTTTTCTTCGGTTATTTAAAAAATAACAGCTGTTCCATACATTTTGACCGCCTAGGTAGGTATAGCAGTTTTCTATGAAACAGCAGATTTTTTGTTAAATAACCGACGGAAAATTTCTACGTTCAGAGTCATGTCTACTGTATACAATACATGGTATCAGTTCTCGCGTCGATGTCCTTGCCACCCTGTATAATGCTCCAAACAAAAAAAAAATATTGTTCTTTGAAAATTGTTTGATTTGGGGCTGATTTTTCAAAAGCCAGATAAGTTTCATCTGAGGAATAAACATTGCGGTTTGACAGCTTCTGTATGGAAAATATGTCCAACTATCATATTTATTCTTCAGTTAAAAGTTATCTGACTATAGATAAATCAGCACTTCCTGATCAATTCAGGAAGACATCATGATCAAAAGGGCGTTTGTTTATTTGTTGTCCGATGAAATAGAACATACCTAATAGACTTATAATAAAACTCTACAAAGCAATGTGTCTGAACATAACATAACATGCCTGTAACCCTCAAAAGGTTAGGCAGTATACCTGTAGGACGCCCAAATTTCGCCATTTTTTTCTCCAAATAATGTTATTTTAAAACGTTTTGGAACTTCCTCTCTAAGGTCAGATTTTTTAATTGAAACCTAACTATTTATCAGTAAAATTGCATTCAAAACCTTTACTTTTCGCGGAATTAAAACCGTTTTACGTTTTAAAATTACAAGGCTCGTTTGTCGCTACCGACATTAGCCACTAATTACAAGAAAAACAGTGTGTTTTTATAATTTTTTAATTGTCATATCACCCTAAGCGATATCCTCATAAATTGCAGAGTGCATACCGCGATAATTTGATAATTTGTAGTTCGACACCTGCTGTAGTATACGTTGGTTTGTTAGTTTTTGATTTACTCGTGTTTTTTAATACATTTTTAACTATCAAAACACGTGAGAACATTTTTAGATAATTACGTGATAATTATTGGTGGGTGTGCGTTTTTAATTAGGTAGACATACTGTTGACAATTTAACGGTTTGTCGAAAAGAAATGTGTTTGTGTATGTGTATGTTTGTGTAAGAAATGTTTTTTTGTAAAATCTGTGTGTTGGAAGTTTACCATTAAACTAATGATAGTTGTCTTTTTTGCTCTAATCAATTGTAATTTTGCTTAAGGTTGCTCATAAGTGTTATTCGGTTTTTCCATCTGGGATCTCTCAGTAGCCGCTCGAAGTCTGGATTTATGCTCGGTTGATGGCAATAGGCTCGCCCCCTATTACATGGGACTTAAACATAACTGATGAAATGTGGGTGTACTATTAAACACCAGTAAATCTTCGGGGAACAATTATACAATATTGGTCACAATTTAATACAAAAATAATCGACGCAACCAATTTTATTTATTTATTTATACAAACCTTAAATCTATCTTTACAGGATGCCCTAATACGATAGTTAAGTACAATTTAATCAGGATATTCAATCAATCTGCCTAGCCTTTTCCTACTATGTTGGGGTTGACTTCCAGTCTAACCGGATGCAGCTGAATACCAGTATATAACATGGAGCGACTACCTATCTGACCTCCACAACCCAGTAACTGGGTAATACGATAGATAGATAGATAGATAAATCGTTTATTTAGTGCACACAAAAAACAGCACAACGTACAAAAACACGATTAAATAATGACTAATTAGCTATTAGGAAACCCCTCGGTAAGATTGGTTGTCAGACTTTCAGGCTTCTGACGACCCGTAACGACTGCCAAAGATCCACGAATGACAGCCGGAACCAACATGCTTTCCGAAGCACGGAGGATTCTCGGTATGTAAAGATGATCCACGGATCTCAGTCAGAATAATCAATGGCCTTAAAAAGTTGACTTCGTAATAATTTTACACGTCATTCATATCTCACACAATTACAGAATGTCAATGAAAGCGCAAGTCCCTCACAGCCTGACCGTACACCCACAGTGCAGATCGAAATAAAAAATAAAACACGTAGGTACTAACGTAACCGAATGACGCATTTTTGCTGAACTTGACTTCATTCGTTTTTTAGGTCACCTTTTATAAATAAAGAAAAAACACAGCGACTCGTTTTCCTGTGGCTTACTGACCGATTTTTTTACGTTGTGCAACGAATGTGTCCTTAAATAATAATAATGGCTTGTTGATGGAATCGCACGAATTTTTTCGAACGCGAGTGAATTCGTACGAATCTGCCAATAGTAAGTAACTAATCATTAATTTATAAAAACTAGGTAAACATCAGTGCTGTTTAAATAACCCATATTTATTTTGAAGTCGGACAAAAAAAAAAGAAAAAAAAAAAAAAATGACATCAAGCAGAAAATATTAAAAATATAGTTTTTTTATATTATATTTTCTGTTTGATGTCATTTATTTTTATCTCTTTTTGGTTTGATGTGTGCTGATACAAAATTATAATTACTTAAACACTAATTATGAACACATTTTATGTGTGATGCGACTGGCTCGTGGCTAAATGATAACAGCCGCACCGGTCGATCGAAAGTTAAGCTACGCTTGTCGCAGTCGGTTCGTGGATGGGTCACCATCCATTACATATCAAGGCCCCTCTGTGCCTCGGAAAGCACATTAAGCCGTTGGTCCCGGCTGTCATTTGAAAATCTTTGACAGTCGTTACGGGTCTTCAGAAGCCCGAAAGTCTAACAAGCAGTCTTACCAACGGGTATCATGTTTCCCAGTAACTGGGTTGTGGAGGTCAGATAGGCAGTAGCTTCATGTAAAATACTGGTATTCAGCTGCATCAGGTTAGACTGGAAGTCGACCACTACATCGTCGGGAAAAGGTTAGGTAGATAGATTGTTCATTTGTTTATTTTTTAACTCTGTTTGGTCTGATGTTTGTGCCGATACAAAAATATAATTAAAAAATAATTATGCACACATTTAATATTTATGTTATGGATACAGTGTGTTACGGCTAAATTTGGGAAACCAGTGAAAATTAAAGTTAACTAACAAATACCTATTTTGTAGGTATTTAATTTGAATGAAATGAAATTGTTTATTCTGTAAATAGGATATTGGAATCAATGCACAGGTCCATCTAAAAAAAAAAAAAAAATTTGCTAGATGAGTTCGGCGTTTCCTATCTGACTACTCTGAGAAGAAAGGCCGAAACAAACTCAGAGGTCACAGTCTCTTTTAAAGTCCAGACATAATCTTGGTCAGGCCATATTTACTACCGTACCTACTGTATTCTAGCCGTGGTTTTGTTACCATTACTTTTCTAATATCGCTTATTTACAGAAAACCACACATTTTTTAAACATTCCTACAAAAAAGATACGATACAAAATCACGGTTGTTTAGGGAAAAAAAAACAAAATTCTGGTCAACAATAAAAGCGCTGTAAAAAGCAAAAGGGCAGTAATTTTTCTTAATAGAGCTGTAATACTGAGTGTCGAGACAATTTACGTAAAAATGAGGCGTGCATATTTCATTACTTTTTTTATGCCCGTAAAGTGCTCAATTTTTATGTCGCTAATTACACCCCAAGGGCTTGTCTGAGTGTCCGTAAAGACAGCGGGACCACTTGGAACATGCCTTTTGGTTTTTCAGAATTGATTTGTTTTTTTTATATTATCGGTGTTTTTTTTTTATGAAAAAATTGTAACATCGTTCGTAATTTGAAGAAAATAGTTTACTATGTTTAATGAATCAGAAAAAAAAACCCATTGCCCTATTTGATTTAGCCACAGAATGCGGAAAATATTTTTTTCTCTTAATTAGTCTTATCTCATGCCCATAGTCGTCCAACTATTAAATGTTTTTTACCTCAAACTGTGGTTATGTATTTTTAATTAACATTAAAACAAAAAGGAAGTTTCAGTGTCTAAACAAACAACAAGCAGTATAACGTAATATTTACAATAATAAAATAGTAAAAACATTACGACAGACTCGTTTAATTATTTATTACTTGTGTTTCAATGATAATTGTTTTATTTTTAAATACATTCGCAGTTTTAAAATTATTAATTTATTATTATCCTTATCCTAACATAGTTATTATTGCGGTCATGTTTTATTTTAAATTAGGTGTGTAACGGTTTCATTTACATAATAACATGTAAAAATAACCTGCATATTTTTGTTACTATGGTTTTAAAAACGTCAATGTTATTAGGTTAATTAAAAATAAAAATAAATTAAGATTTTAGTTCAAATAACGTATATACATAGGTAACCATTACTAATATGTTTGAGAAGCCTCCTTTATTACTGTCAGATTATTAAAAAAAATACTATTCTCCAGAAATCAGAATAGTAGGTATCTGTCAAAAAATATTCTGTTAGATACACAACATTTAAATGCTTTTAGCTTTTGCCATTGAGAACGAATATAAGCTAAAGCATTTGGACGTGGATACAGCATTTCATAATGGCGATCTAGAGGATGCAACAGCCTCTTGGATTTATAGGTACTAGATGGAAAAGCTTGCTTCAACAAATCTAAGATTAAAAATAAATAAATTCTTTCTATCATGACTATGTTATTTTAAAATGTATTTCTTCTAAAATTCTTGATATTTTAATTATAATACGAAGTGTTCTGTCCATCTTGACGAACACAAGTCATTTTTATTCAGTAGCTCACTTGGTGGAACATTCTGCGCATTAACTGAGTAACATGAAAATTTTGTTTTTATTAATTAGCTCTACAAAGTTTTCAAAAGAAGAATTTATGAAGGTTTTAGAGGAAAACGTTTTCATAAAAAAATACTCAAGTGGGCTAGAGACTTTTTGTTTCCATGAAATAATATTTCTTTTTTATATTTTTCTTAGTCCTTTAGGTACTGTTTATATCTTTTTAATGAGGTCTGAGCATGAGGTCGGTGGAGTTTCTTGCCCATTCTTCTCCATACGAAAACTACCTTTTGGAAGGGGCAATTTGAATCAATTAATTTTTTTTGTAAATTTTTGACGTTCAAAAGTGCCTTATACGGGCCTACTTGAAATAAATGATTTGACTTTGACTTTGACTTTGACTTTGGTCCTGGGTTCGATTCCCGGGTCGGGCAAAGTGTTATTGGGTTTTTCCATTAGGAATTTCTTAATAACAGCCCGGAGTTTGGAAGTGGGTGGTGTGATACCCCCGTGCCTCGGAAAGCACGTTAAGCCGTTGGTCCTGCGCCTGATCTCTCTCCGGTCGTGTCGGATTGCCGTCCCATCGGACTATGAGAGTGAGGGAAGAGAGAGTGCACTTGTGTCTGCGCACACACGCCTGCACTATAATATCTCCCGCGCCGAAGGCTGGTCTCCGTTGAGATTGGCCGCCGTGGCCGAAATACGGTCCGATATATATCTTTTTCAAGAGAAGAATTGTTTTTATTTTATGGACTTAGTAAATTTGTTGTAGATGTGTTAACTAATCGAATACTGACAATTAATAAAAATAACAGTATTTATTTAGTCATCAATAATAATTATCTTAATCGAGTGTCACGTGCGCCAACGTTCACCTACTAAACTCACAGATATCTGTAAGACCTGCAGCATAAAAATATTTTAATTGGGAATAAAACCCGGGATCCATAGCGCAACAATCGATCGCTCAGCCACTGCACCGATAGAGCCAATTAACGGGATAAAAATGTCAGGTTATAAACTAAAAATAATGCCACATTTCAATCACATTATTGCCAATAACTCCATATTGACTTGACGACAGTCCTAAAACCCAACGATATTCTATACTAAATATTTCAACTACCTATAAATACTCGAGAAAATGGCAGTTACGTCGATACTAACAATAAGTCAAGTGCTCTTCCGGGAACAGAACCTTAGACCTCGCGTCATATCGTATCAAAAGCATAAATTCTTTGCAATTTCTTCGTTGCGTGATACGACGGGGCCCACTTTCTACCACGCGTGGAAGGGTTACACTGTAGGACAGATTTATTGGCACATCTTTCGAGTTTTGAACGGAAAATGTATCAGCATTTGGGAGGTGCTGATTTTGCGAAGTTTTTGAAGATATTTATAAAGTGTCTTTCTACATTGTTCTCACATGTATAATTTCAACATGAATGATGTAACCAAAATTTTGTAACAATATTATGATTTAAAAGAGTGTCCGTGGAGTTTCTTGCCCGTTCTTCTCCATAGGAGCCTACGCTTTGGAATGGGCAACTAGCTTCATATTTCTGACTGACTGACCACTTGACAATTCAAAAGTGCCTGTACATAGTTTAATTGAAATAAATGCTTTGAGTTTGAGTGTATTTATGATTCTTTTTTCTTTAAATACGTTGGTATGATGATGTTGTTCGTTGAATTTGAATTATGCCTTAAACTATTATTATAATACCAAGCAACAAGGGAAGTTGTCGATACTGCTGCAACACATAGTTGGTTAAAACATTTAAAAATCCAAAAATTCTTAAGTTTTTCATTATCAATATAATGATGATAATGATTTAGTAGTTATTTACTGAAATAACTATGCAAAAGGTTCTGACCTATTATGTAACAGAATTAAAAACAGTAGAAATATGGCCATTATAATGATATTTTCATCTAATTTAGTATGAGTCATATCACCTTTTTTTTGTTACTGTTCCAGTAATCTATTTTCTCTTTCTAGTTCTAAGGTTAGAAATACGGTTAATTAAAAATAGATCAATTATTATTTTGCCATTGTTCTATAAGATTCACCATAACCTACCTATTCTTCCCTGTTGTAGATATATTACTCTTCAACAAACAAGGAAGAAGCTGGATGTAATTTAATAATTTTTTAAATAAACATTATATGTTGTATTTAATTGATTTTTGTAACATTTTTCCTTCCGCTTAAGAGTGGGACAGAATAAAATTATTGTAAATAAAATGTTAAGTTCAGTTATATCGTTGCCCGTGATACCTACAAGTAGTTGGAGTAAAAATAAAAATATAATAGTTTTTCAAAAATGTGGATTCAACAAAATTCCGATGTTTTGTTCGAGGTAGGTAAATTATAATATTAATATTTTTGTTTGTTTTCTAAAACAAATAAAACATCTGTTCTTTGTTATGTTTTCTCTATGCTACCTAGATATAACAGCACGATGACTTGAAAATTGAACTTTTATTATTATTATATTATAACACTATTGCCACCACTAACAAAATAATTAATCAAAAATAATTCCACATTAATAACGTTAATATTTCTACAATTCCACCCGACAATACGGCTCATAGGTCGCGTAACATAGATTTTATTACAATATTGTACGTATCAGTTACCATGGCCGCCACTGTACGGTTGCGTGTCCAAAGTCGTTTCTTTGCAATCGTACGAACGAAGGGTTTTCAATAAATATACAGACAAACGTATAAAATATATACTCTGAGATTAGTTTGAGATTAAACAATTCTAACATGACAACCGCTATTGATAAAACTTTTGCTGTTTTGATAGCGAAATGTAGCCTAATGAAGTAAATTATTTTACTTTGGCGAAATTTTGTATGATTTTCACGAAAACTGAAGCTCTTATGATTTTTCTCTAATGATTATAAATACCTACCCAAGTAAGTATGTCTAATTACTGGGAAAAATTATAAAAGGACATAAACAATTTAATTATTCAGGGTTTTTTCCGTTTCAGTTTAAAGCTAATAAAGTTTCATAACTGGGTTTTTAAAAATCATAACTTATATTATATAAAATACATATTTATATACAGGATTAATGGTAATATGTCGGCAATCCATTAAGAGGGAACAGGGCCTGCGATTCTCCATACAAACGTGTTCCCCTATTTTCTTTCTGATTATTGCCTCTAGAGCAACACTTTTTTTTTCATAAAATCAAAGTCTGCTGTAGACACGTCCCTGTTATTTCTTTTTTTTCAGCAACTTATTGGTAAAGAAAATATGACCCTCCAAAAATTACAAAAATGCCCCATTTTTACAGCCGTTATTAGAGGACTACCAGACAAATACCAAATTTTTTTAGCATAAAAGTAAATGATAGGAACCTAGATATATTCTTTCTTAAAATTGTAATGATAAAAATAATTGAATCGGTTCAGTTTTCGGGGAGAAAAAAGGGGAATACGAAACGTCGATCTTGTCATTTTTTTTGTGATATAATCGGTCTGAGCTGCAGCTGTCCCTATCGCACTCTACGGAGGCAGATTTGATTTAAGACGACGGCAATCGTTTCTTCAAATACCTATTTTTCAAATTCCTCTAAGGCCCTGTTCCCTCTTAAGTGGATGTTGGAGAGGTCATTTACAACTAAATGACCCCTTATTTATATATTTTATATATTTATTTCATTCTTTTTAAAATATAAAATGTCAAATTACTCGAAATTGGTTGACATTAGCGAAGGGGTCATTTAGTTGCAAATAGACTCTCCAACATCCCCTTGATGGATTGTCGACATATAACCATTAACCCTGTATATAATACTGCAATATTACTTCTCATTCAAGATCCTTTTCTAATGTAACTTAATAAATTCAGCAACTCACTCAAACGAATCAACGTTGTTTTGTGTTGTGTCAAAGAGAAACCAACCTATTTAAGATACTTATTATCATGTCAAGTTCTTGCAGTGTATGTCGGATAGACAAACAAGGCTGTCAAGTTTTAATTTCTTTTTGTCTCTGTATTTCCTGTTTATTTCTAACCTTTTGACTGAAAAAAAACAACTATGAATCTTTATTACTTTTGAAATAAAACGAAAAATCAACAGTATCACAAAAAAACCCTTAATAATAAAATTTAATTGTTTTCGTTCTGTTATAATTATTCCGAGTAAATTACACATTCATACTTACTTGGGGATTTTTTTTTCTGAATTCCGGGAACTTTTGTTCCAGTATTTGATTTCCTCATCGAGAACAATTAAGCATGTTTGTTTTAAACCAAAACAAATCTCAGTCCTTTCAGCATCCAAAGAAAGACCAAATAAATATAACTAGTATACTTAATAAACTAATAGTTTTCAGCGCTCAATTACCTTCTAAACCCCACGCTAAGAACCAACCCAATAATGTCACTATAAGCACCAAGAAATAGCGAATGCAATCAACCACACGAGCTGGTTAAGCCATGGTGCTAAATAATATTAAGTCTCTATAATTTCCCCTTATCTAAAGTATGGGGAAGGCAATTTCTTTGCAACGGCAAAATTATAGGAGGCCGCGCGTGAAACTTAACACCAACATGGAGAGTATACAAGTTATGTATTTGCTTGTGGTATTTCCGTAGATTTGTATATATGTTTGATACTATATATTGGGTAATAGGGCTTATTTATTGAAGACTTAAAGACGTAGAAAGAGAGGGACTTGTGGCTAAGTAATGACAGCCGCACGGGTCGATCGATCAGGTTCAGATTAAGCTACGCTTGCCGCGGTCGGTCCGTGGATGGATGCCAATCCTTACATCCCTCCGTGCCTCAGGAAGCACGTCAAGCCGTTGGTTCCAGCTGTTATTCGGCAGTCGTTACGAGTTGTCAGAAGCCCGAAAGTCTGACAACCAGTCTTAAGCATCGTATTACCCAGTTACTGGGTTATGGAAGGTAGAAAGGGTTTTCAGTGGAGTTGGATTTAAATGCAAAATGAATCAACGGCTGTGTGTTTTCTGTTGCATAGTACGTACGTAGAAAAATGTTCATTTGTTTTTATTGCGGTTGTAAAAACACAAATGTAGGTACTTAAGTACGGAAAACGGATGTTCTAGGATGTCAGTACAGATGAACTTATAGCTCTAGGGAAAAAAAGAACTTGTAAACATACTTATCGTGTTATTTATTTTACCTAGTAGCAAATAGTACTTATTACCTCAGGGACTCCCGGTAGAAAATAGGTCACCAAATTGGAAATGCTGATTATAATTATCAAGACGACCGTTTTTATTTGTATTATGAACTGTAACATTTATCGTATACAACTAAGGGTGAATATCACCAATATGATGACACCTGAAAGATCTTGAATGCGGTTCAGATGTGTTCATCACGTTCAGTTTCATTGGTGAGATTCGCCCTAAATATTGTCAATACTAGAAGATTAATACTAGTTCTAATAAGAAACAGTAAAGAAACATGGCAACGAAGGCACTACCTATGACCTACTTTACCTTACCTTTGGTATAACATTGGTAAAATATTACATGTATTACTACCACTTTAAAACATCTACATTATTACCCTCGGTTCCAAAAACACGTTCAACAATAATCAGCAAATACTTAGATATTATGTTGTCAAATTTCATAGTTAACTGCTACTGCTTTTGGCACAGCATAGACAAAATAACATCACCTAATTATGTCACTTGACAGCAGATTCTATTGAACTTTTTTTTTAATCTGCCGAACTAGAAATTTAGTTTATTTTCTCATACGTTTAAATAGCAGAATATGTTTGTTAACAAAATTACTATAAGGGAAAGATGTAGGTAGTAAGATATGTTTAATAAGTTTAAAGGAACATCATTTTAGACAACGAAATAAACACAGATTTTTCAACTATAAAATTCTCCAATCTCTGTCACCTTTTTTCCAAAGTCACTCAGTTAGGCCCTCAGACCTCCGACTTAATCTTAAAATAACACTGGTACAAATTGTTACAGATATTTATGCACAAAAACGCAATGCAGATGCACGCAAGAGAACTCCAGCGTGGTCTCGGAGGAGAAGTGAAGCCGCACCAGTGCCAACAGTGCCTAAAATCATTCAGTTCCAACCATCAACTGGTGCAGCATATCAGGGTTCATACAGGAGAAAAGCCTTATAAGTGCTCCTACTGTGATCGACGGTTCAAGCAGCTGAGTCATGTCCAACAGCATACGCGGTTGCATACAGGTTAGTGGTTGATGAACATGTTGTTGAAAAAAAAAGCCCTGTGTTTTTTGTGAAAATAAGTTGGGGAACATTGTTTTTATGTTGCGGGAAACCTCTTGCTGGGAATAGGAAATGTTCTAGTATTGCTGGCCACAATGTTAATGTTTTGGAGTCAGTATAAACAAAAGTTGTCAACATTTGTGGGAAACAATGTTGTGCAACTGGTTCTCAACTTTGTTTCCAATGAAAATGGGGCTTTAGGATTAAGATGGAGATTCAATATTCAGACATAGATAAATTAATTATTAGTGTGACTTTAATATTATGATGTCAGTTCTAAGTAAGGGCAGAATACCATAAAAGTTATAACTTTTACGTCAACGATAGACAGTCATGTTATAAACAAATAATAAGACCAAATGAGACACGCATACTATATAAATAAAATACCAGAGGTCGTATTAGTAGTCAACTATCCTAAACAAGAAAAATACGCACAAGGAACTTTTATAGAAAAATATACAGTTTATTGAATTTAAAATGAAATAAATGTACTGTGTCATTTATTATTGCTCTAATTACACCACAAACCATCATAAAACGAATTACCTACCTACTACATTTAGAAACAACAAAAGAAAAGTTTAATGTTTATTCTAAAACCAACAATAATCCACTACTTATACCGTAGTGGAATCATAGTTAAACAAAACTACAGGAAAAAATCATAAAAATCAGCAAAGATTTTAAATAAAAAACATATTTATTTCGCTCATCTAAAAGTTCTATACTAATCATAATATGCCATCTACATTACGAACTGGCTCATAATAGATTGTTACGTAAAGCTATTTTAGTAACTTTATTAATACTTCTACACCTTTAGCCATTACTCATACGACTTCCAACGAAACGTGAACTAAAAAAAATATAATTTTCACACAAAACAATACAAAAAACATGCTTAAAAATGGGTTACACGTGACTATGGTAATCTCTATGGTTTTACGGAAGGAAGTTATATACATATGAGGCACACCTCTATTATTTGTATTAGGGAAATCACTAAATGAAGGTCGTAAATTAATATTTTACCTGCTCATCATAATCAGGCAATGTTTGAAATTACTAAAATCCCCATGTTTCTCTACTACACGCATCTTAAACCTACGTCAAAAAAACAATAGACAAACGAAAGCCAAACAAATTCAAAAATCCAACATGTCTACTTCTATTCCAAATTTAAAAACACAAGACATGAGCGCGCCACGAAAAAATACAACGTTATAATTAAAATAGGCTCCCCACTATTGGCCAGTGTTTCTAAGAAAAAAATTGTACAACCGTATACGTGAAAAGCGGTAAAAAAAATTCTCCAATGGCCAGCGGCGAGTGGCGGCGCCGACCAATGGGAGGGGCGCGTTGCAAGCCAAGTACGTTTTACGTGGCTTAGATAGAAAAAAAATTACGTGTTTTTCCACGTTCGCTGTAGCCAATGAGCGGCGTCCTTCCATTTGTATCTGCATTATAATTCAATCACATTTGTTTTTGTTGAGATTTTTATTGTTTCGTTTAGCAAGGCAATTAGTTGGAAGTATAGGTTGATTTTGTTTTAATAAGTATGTAGTTGGAAACATGGTTGCCATAAAAAAACGATGTAAAATAAATTAAGGTTAAGTTGTCTGTCATGTTTTTCTGATTAGTGTTGTTTATTTTAATATCTTGAGAAGATTTATGTAGGTACGCTTATTGAATTGATTATCTAAGTTATGACGTAAATCGGACACATCAAGATTTTTCTTATAAATATTTTAACGTAAATCGGACATATCTTTCTTCGATATTTTTTTTTTTTAATATAAACTTCTATTGGTATTTTTCGTCATATTTTTTCCATTTTCTCGAACCTTTTTCGTGTTCATTTCCCCTTATAAAGACTGTTTTCTCAAATAGCCTTAGAAAATATCGATTGAGTTTCCCACATTTTTATACTACTTTAACTTCCGATTTCTTTATTTGACTGCCTCGTTGGTCTAGTGGTCACAAGTACTAATGCTAGGCATGAGGTTCTCGGTTCGATTCCCAGGTCGGGCAAATTGTTATTGGGTTTTTCCATGTGGAATTTCTCAATAGCATCCGGAGTCTTGATTTATGCCCGGTTGACGGCAATAGGCTCCCCGCTATTACATGAGACTTTAACATATTGGTGAAATGTCTGCCTGAACCTGCGGGAATAAAAACAGTATCCATTAAAAGTAATTTAAAGACACACACAGAGGTTTTAATCGCAGATTAAAAATGTCGACATGGTTGTAATTATTAAAGCATTTATTACAAGTCCCTGATTGCAGGCTGTCCGTGGTAATGAGTTTTTTAATAATGGCAGTATCGACAAGACGTGTCAACAGTTCGGTTGAGGTTTTTAATTTATTGTCTGTGTGAAGTATTATTGTGTACGTTTTTATACCATATTTGTACCTTTATTCTAGCTCCACCTTTACAACTAGGCTTTCATCTTGAGAGGCCGTAATATTACCGTAGATACATACCTATAATTTTATTATATAAATAGATTGATTAATTATTATTGAGAGGAAGTCTGAAAGTGACAAATGAAAGTGAAAAGTGACACTGGTGACTGAAAAGTGACACCGGTGACTAAAAAGTGACACTGGTGAATGAAAAGTGACACCGGTGACTGAAAAGTGACACCGGTGACTAAAAAGTGACACTGGTGAATTAAAAGTGACACCGGTGACTGAAAACTGACACTGGTGACTAAAAAGTGACACCGGTGACTGAAAACTGACACTGGTGACTAAAAAGTGACACCGGTGACTGAAAAGTTGTGTGGAAATAGGTTGTCATGTTACATGTGATGCGGAGGAATGAGGGAAATGTCGTGAGGAAAGTTTTGAGTATGAATGTCGCTAATAGTCGGTAATATGAATGTCGGCTATAAGAGTAGGGGAAGACCAAAGAAACGATGGATGGTCTGTGTGGAAGATGATATGGCTAGAAACGGGGTGACTACCGAGATGACGACTAATAGAGAAGAATGGAAGAAAAAGATATGTTCCGCTGACCGCAAATAAATTGGGGTAAGGGCAGGAGAAATGATGTTGATGATTAATTAATTATGAGCTATGACTTTGAGTCCAGTTATAGCCATGGTAAATAAATTTCTTTATTTCATTAAAGGTGCCAACATTGTTACAGACATTTACGACATATAGAAGAAGTGTCTTAAACATAGATCCCCTGGCTCCCAAACTAAGTTTATACCTGTGGCTTGGGAGTCAGTGTTCCTCCATTATAAAGTCGTTGGTTATTAAAAAAATATGTGTAGTAAAAAAGAAACAAAAGCCCTTATTTTTTACAATGTACAAAAGTAACAATCATTAAATGAGCGGGAAGGTGTGTTGTGAGAGAGTGTATGCGTGTGTGTGTGTGTGTTAAGTGTGTATATGTTTGAGGAGTGTGTGTGAATGTGTGTGTGTGTTTGTAGTACTGTTCCTTACAAACTTATCCACAAAAATAACATTTGCCACTCTTCTTCTTTTCGTGTGGTTAGTGAGTAACCTGGTGTCAGAGTTTTAAAGCCACCCATGGACCTCTAACTCTGCTTCACATGCCGTCAAGAAATATCTCTCAGGCATGCCGGTTTCCTCACCATTTTTTAAGCAAGTGATAATTATACAATACGCACATGAATCCTATCAATCAGAGATGAACTAGAGACCTATGACTTGGCAGTCCGACGGTCACACCACTAGGCTATCACTACTCATATCGACGGCGAAGTGCCAATAACACCTAACTGACAAAGTAAAACATTTTCATTTAGATTTCACTAGAACATGCGAATAACGCCTTTAAATTCAAAACGATAATAAAATGAATTTCACGAAAAATTTCAGTTATGAGTTATTGGCACTTCGCCGTCGATATGCCATTTAATTCCATAAACGGAATCGTTCGTCAAGTGGTTGCAAGCGCTACTACTGAGCAAGAGGTCCTGGGCTCGATTCCAAGGTCGGGCAAAGTGTTATTCGGTTTTTCCATCGGGAACTTCTCAATAGCAGCCCGGAGATTTATACCCGGTTGATGGCATTAGGCTCGCCAACTATTGGGAACTATCACCATGAAAATGTGGGTGTACTATAATAGGTACACCTCTACTTAACCCTTCAACGATTTCAGGCGTCATATTATGAATGTGTTTTTAATTTCATAAAAATACATTTTCGTGTAAACTAGTGCCATGAAAAAAATTGTCGCTCGAGTCGAATCCATAAAAAACTCCATATATATTAACATAGCTACTTAGTATGTCTAGGTATCCAACAACGTATGTCAAGACTCTAATTACAGGTTTCAATCTAAACACCTTTTTCAGCCTTTGAACGACAATATAATTACAATGAAACTTTCCCACGTCGATGAAGAGTTGTCACTATAAAATTCCCGATAATAACTTAGTACCTCCTTTCAAAGCACCTATAGTCGATGGCACGTAACTCGGCAAGAATCGTAGATGAACAGGATTCGTTTTCGCTTGTTTTTCTTAACAGACATGTTCAAAAATAAATTATGGCAATAACCTTAAAATAATGACATACAATAAAACTGTATTTTTTTTGTTGCACTAAGTGAACATGCCAAGTTACGCGCCGGCGACTATACCCCATGGTAGAAAAGTTGAGTAATACTAAATGATAGCGTGTCAGCTTTGATGTGAAAAATACCCTTAAGTATCAGTTTTGTCGTATGAATTGTGTTTTTAATAAGTCTAGGTTTCCTTGTTCAGGGTTTATTGAAAATTAAGTATTTTTTACTCACTACTTTGTCTGCGTAAATTTTGTTGTGTGCCAAAAAGTGCCAAAAAGGTCCAAAAAGTGCCAAATGGAACTCTTTTACTAAGCCTCCGCTGTCTGTCTGTCAGCGGACTGTATCTCATGAACCGTAATAGGTAGACAGTTGAAATTCTCACAGATTGTGTATTTCTATTGCCGCTACAATAACAAATAATACTAATTTAAAAATTAAAGCTGGTCCCCAAACAAGAAACGTGTTTCTTTAGGCGTTTTTTGGTAAATATTTTACGGTGGTACGCAAACCGTCGTGTGCGCATCCGACTCGCACCTGGACGGTTTTATTTAATACAAATAATATATGAAAAGTAGCCTAAGTCGTTCTCCAGTTCCAAGGCCACGTTTTTGTCATATTTCATAACTCTAAAAATCTGTTCAGTGGTTTAGGCGTGAAAATGTAACAGACAAACATGCAGAGTTCCTTTGCAATTATATTGTTAGTATTGATATGAGTTCCTTCTAATAGATCTTTGGAAAAGTCTCCCTGCCTCGAAAAGCACGTTAAGCCGTTGGTCCCGGCCGTCATTCGTAGATCTTTGACAGTCGTTACGGGTCGTCAGAAGCCTGACAACCAGTCTTACCAAGGGGTATCGTATTACCCAGTTACTGAGTTGTGGAGGTCAGATAGGCAGTCGCTCCATGTAAAATACTGGTATTCAGCTGCATCTGGTTAAACTGGAAGCCGACTCCAATATAGTTGGGAAAAGGCTAGGTGGATAGGATTGACCAAGTCCCCAAGAAACCCATAAAAAAAAACCGTTAAAATTCAAACTATTTTGCGACAAGAAAAATATCTTTGGCAGTCACGGGAATAGATGGATTTGTTTTTACTTTGGGCCTTCGATAAACAGACAACTCAATTAAGAAAACACTCGGACCCCTCCTTGTACTAAAAGTGTCAGACAAAAAGTTTGTATACACAGTCTTATATTCCTTTTATACGTTTCAAATAGGCTGAAAAACTCATTGATCGCCTTCCACAATTATTTTCAAGATTTTACATGACAATGGAACAAAAAACTTGTCCCTACACAAGTGGAAGTTTAGGCAAAAAGTTCAAGATTTTGTTTGAAAATGTATATTGGAGAAGTTTTTCTTGTTTATTTATGTTATGTCATTTGTTTGAATAAGTGGGGGAAGTGAGTTTGTTGAGCGTTTTGCAGTGTCTTCAATGTTCAGCGATCACACAGTGATGTCTATAATTTTTTTTATCTTAGAAGTCAATACCTATAAAACAGCGTGTATCATTAATTTGTGGTCATATTAGGCTATAGTACAGACCATCAAACTAAACAACTTTCTTGAAAGAAAGAAAGAAAGAAAAATATTTTATTTGGGACACGCACAGGAAATACAAACAGTAAAAAAAAACAAAACCATATAAAAAAATATAAAAAAGGAGCTGAGGTATAAAAAACTAACAAAATAATAACGACCTGTGCGAGGCCAAAATGGCCCCTACCTCAGCATAATACGGCGATAATAAATACCACCGCGCATTTTCTTCATGGCTCCAACATCGTAATCGCGAAATGAATATCAGCTGTCCCTAAATATGACCACACATTTCTAATACACACTATAGGCATAAGTCTTGGTACAGTCGCACGTAACTTGGCAAGGTTTTGGCATATTGGGAGTAAGTTTGCGCATGACTTATAATGCAACAAAAACATTGACACTTTTATTCTATGGTTATTGCCATAATTTATTTTTGAAAATGTCTCTTAAGAAAAACAAGCGAAAACAAATTCTTCGCGTCTACAATTCTTGCCACGTTGCGTGCCGGTGACTATACCTACTTTATAATAAAATCTGTTTCCTTGTCAGAATCTGCGCAGCTCAAAATAAATAACTTTTCATTCGATTGACCAACGTTTAAACAATTATTTCCTAAGTTCAAGGTGGAGACGATAATATGACAACGTATAACGTTCCCAGTCTGCATACAAAAAGTCAATCAAATTATGTCCAAAGGTTTAGTCGTTATAGCTAGTCTGCTGATCGGCAAAACCCATAGTAACCTCAATACTACTTAGTTTAAATAAAAAATTAAAAAATAATAATTGTTTATTGAAATAATTGATTTAGAAAATAGGGCCATAAACTATAAGTAGGTACATAACTATTGGATTCTACCGGAATAACTCTTTTTAATTTTGATATTAGGATGTATTTTATAGTTTCAAAATATTCCTATGCATATTTAGTATTGCCAGTATTTTCATTTATAGTCGTACTGATGTCTCCACATGCTATAAATGACTGTCTGAGGTTGATTGTTTGTCCAGTAGTACCTAACTCAATATTATAAATCCCACTCATTATTTTACTTTTTAATAAAAGCTGTCACAAGTTTTACAAAGAAAATTAACAAATTTTAAAGCAAAAGGATAGAAAAAATGAACAGGTGTACGCAAAGCTCGAGCAGTCTTCTTCCGGTCGCTACTGAAACTCAATATTAAACTGAAACTTGAAATTTCAGTGAAAAATTCTCTAAAAGAACAAAGACTGCTGTCCAATGTTCTTGAAACTCTGTAGAGAAATATTCGAATAATTTCGCTGGAACCTTTGCGCCTTTTAAACATGAAACTTTTTCTTTGAGATTTTTTGAAGACACTCTGTGTGGAGACTTACTGTATTTATTCGACCGATATAAAGTGTTATGTGGGTCAAATAACATGAATTAGCAGCCTAATGTTAGAATATTATTAATACGAGTATCAACTATAGATATTCTTCGGGGATTTGTTAAAATGTAATTCGCAGATTATTCTCTTGCTCTATTTATTTTTTATTTTTTTGGGTGGGAAATTATCAAATAATTTCTCCCGCGGAGCGCGTGTCACACTTTTACGGACTAAAACCCACCCGTGTTCCTTCAGTTGTCTGTACGTTGCCAGGGGCCACGGTATCCCTTTCAAAATTTCCCGCAACCCCGGCAGGCATCGGTCCTATCGTACCCCTTCCGTTGTGCTGACATCTCTTTGAGGCGCGCGTGGAACACAACGCGCCGTCGACCCGGGCCTGGTCCTTATCGGACGGCGAGCTACCCATTGCTCACCGTCCGCAAGCCCGCGCCTACGGTGTCGGGAATCGGCCTGTGATTCCCAACGCCCTGTCGCCTACGCTGGCCAGGAATCGGCTTGCGATTCCCGACGCCCTGTCGCCTTCCGCAGGCCAGAGGCATGCTCGCCGCTAATGGGGGGCGTAGGACGATGGCTTCAATCGATGTCTTTTTCTGTACTTCTCTATTAGTAATCTCAGCAGTCACCCCCTTTCTTGCCATATCGTGTTTAACACAGTCTATCCATCGTTTCTTAGGTCAATTAAAAACCGGCCAATTGCGTGTCGGACCACGCACAATGAAGGGTTCTGTAGTTGGGATGAATTTATCCCAAAAACAAACATAACTTTGTAGTTGAAAAACATGTTGTCCAATACATTGATATATGTCACGGACAATACTCCAATTGCAAATGTAATTTTGTAATCGCAAAAAAAAAAAAAGTGATAAAACTACAAACCGAGACCTTGTTCCTTGCCAAATTTCATGATTCTAGGTCAACGGGAAGTACCCTGTGGGTATTTAATTGCGAGCATCAAAATATGTCGCTTAAAACGCTTTTTTATTGCATTGACTTAGAAGCTTGGACCACCGACGTACGACTACGTATTTGATATTAATTTCAACTTGATACCTCCACGCGTTCCTGAGAAAAATGGTCTTGACTGACTGACAGACAGACAACGAAGTTATCCTATAGGGGTTCCATTTTTTCCTTTTGAGGTACAGAACCCTAAAATACATACAAAATCAAAATTGTCATCTGCTGGATAAGGCCTACTACAACTAAACACAAGGACTTTCCAATTAATACTACATACAAACCATGACGAACGGTGGATTGAAATTGCTATGGGTAATGAAGACATTCAAAATGCCTTTCTTCATCGTTCCAAATCTTTAAAACTTCGAACACTATTGAACTTTTCAAATTATTTTCGGCGTGTCTCACCATTCTAATTCCAGATCATTCAAGCCGCTTTATATCCCATCCGTCACTGTTAGCCCTCTGTATACCTATATATATATACCAACTCCATACTAATCCAGATTGTATGTTGATATGACTGTAGTAGGTATGTAGCTCTGTACCTTCATCAGCAGAATTTGAGCAACGATGTCTAGGTAAAGCTAGCTGTAGGTTAAGACCTTTTTGGTGAGATCCTTGATGAAATAAGTGATGATCTTAATGAGGTTGTAGATGGATTAACTTTAGATGATAATGATAGAACACCTAATGGAGTATTTGTAACATTTTTGGTTGAAATACAGAGAGATTTAATAGATTTTCTCTTCTAAGATGAATCAATTCTCTACTTGCAAAATTTAAACGAAATAATGGGTCTATTTTGCAGGTAGTAACCACGTATTTTTTCAAACCAAAATCATTATCATTTCCTGAAAGCTCTTTAACAAATTTACCATCATTTTCAGAGGTTGAATGACCTACGCCAACATAAACATTATAGCCTTTTACGGTTTCACGCCCTGTGCAAATTATTGGCGCTATGTACTTATATACAGGGGGTGAAGGGGTGATCTCGTGTGTTCGCGGGTGGGGTATGGGGGCAGGGGGATAGTGGAAATCAATAGAATCATTGCGCCATGGTACACAGACGATGATTCTACCGAATCCGCGAGCGAAACTGCGGTGCTATGGCGGGGATAAAAATCGTGCATGAGTTAATGATTTTGAACACAATGAACTATTATAATTTATTGATGATGATTAGCTAAAGAGTTTCAGTGATCTGGAAAACTATATTATGCACAAATATAATGAGGTTCTTATTATAAAACTATTTGAAGTCGTCAAAGCTACTACTTCCATAGTTTTGATTATCTACGCTTTATGCGGATGCCAAAATGATGATATTGAAATCTAAATACACTAAATAAAAGCTTACATAAGTAATAACGTAAATATTATAACTATCAAACCATTACAAACACCAATGGAATAGGCAGAGAGATAAGTATCACATACGCTCTAATATTATGACTAATGATACATTCCATCTGAATACTTATTCAACGGCTTAGTTATTGATAAGAATTTGCAGATAACTGTATTATGTCTAAACACACTATCTTGTAAGATTTATATTAGTTTTTATCTTCTCCGCACTATCTTTTCTTGCGTCTACCATCCGACTGCTGGGTTTGCTTCCTCTCTTAATATCCAAACCACACATTTTGCGCTAAAGTGCGTCAGTCTTTACCAAATATTCTGTCAATCTCGTCCCACACTTGCTTCATTACTATTTTTTATAGTTTCTCTTCATCTTCTCCATCATCTCACCCTTCATCAGAGACCCAACTCAGCTCAAAGACGTTACTGATCACATAAGCAAGTGTTCACAGATCTATAGTATAGGTACGCTCTACATGTTTGCCGTCCCACGCAAGTTCTTAGAACCAATAGTTACTGCAGCCTGCGGAATAGCCTCCTTTAGTGTGACCAAATCGATATCTGTGTACCTACTAATACCACACATACTTTGGTGGGTTCAGTGTTTCTGTTCAGCTTATTTGGCCTACTACGTAGTTGTAAGTGCGGCTGCTAAGCCGTGGACTCCTTGGTTTGATCCCCGGGTTGAGTAGTATTATCCGGGTTTTCGGGGAAATTTTCAGTAGTAGTCAGTGGATTTATTTATACTTAGTTATTGATGATAAGCTTGTCCTCTATTGCATGTACCTTATGGCAATTTATACAATCGTCAGGCCCAATTGTATCTTTCATTGTTTATATGTGTGATCTCTTAGTTTTTGCTAGGCTAAAGTGGTTTGGCTGATGTTAAATCTCATCTGGCTATACTCATAAACGATACTAACAAATATTTAGCAGAGACTAGAAGAATAGTCTAGAGCCAGTCTCAATATCTACTATCTACTATAAATTAAAATTCACTTTTTTGTGTCTATGTAACGGCGTTGTTCTTCTAAACTACGCAACAGATTTTGATAAGGTTTTCTCCATCATTTAGAGAATTTAATCCGAAAGTTTCTGTATATAAAAAATATAAATAAAACCTACATTTAATAAAGAAACGCTGGTTATTTCTAGATGCGTGTTACGTTATATATTTCACATAATTTTCAAATCGATTTCCTTTTATCGCTAACACACAGTTGAAAGCTGTTTTATTATCTTGCTATAAAACCTTGAAGGTAGTATAAAATCTTCACATCTGGGATATAACTGGCAATATTCATTAAAAATGGCGTTAGATTGTAATTAGATTAGATATGCTTTCTCTTAACAGTCAGGAACTGCTTTTAATGTGATCGGAAAGATCCGGTTTAGCCAGAAAGTTGTCGTTGGAGTTGGTCCGTTGGTATACTAAAAGTTGACTATGATATGTCACTCAAGGGGATAAGAATCTAGTGTCCTCCTGTCTGCTAATACAGTAAATAGGTTAATCACCTATCCACCATGAGAAATAAGTCTGAAATCACCAACCCGTCTTGATCACCCGTTGGTGATCAATGCTTGTGCCTTCTCTGTATGAGAAGATTTTTCTGCCTTGCAGTGGGACAGTTCAAAATTCAAAATTCAAAAGTCATTTATTCAAACTAGGCTGGGAATCAGCACTTTTTGAACGACATAAGACAGTCCCCCAAAACGCCCGCCCTTCACCACTTCCTAGTGCTTTAGCTGGGAAGAAGAAGTGGCGCAACAAACTCCCCAGCAGCACAGCTGTCTGTTCAGTTAGAAAAAATGAATCTATATAATAGTATGCAAAATGATATTTACATTACGCAACACAAAACATAATTTAAATTATAAAATTTATAGCCATATGACAGCTAGCACACGCCAATATACCAACCAAAAACATCGAGAACTATACTCAAGCAGAAATAAAAATAACTTAACGAAAACAATATCTAAATAAAAGCCTCCAGGCATAAAGGGCGTGCCCGCTTACGAATAGCTGTAACTAGAAGTTATAATTGATAAACTAGGACCATCGAGGTAAATAAAAAAATTATCGAGGTCGCTAGCTAACCCACATATTGCAATACAACTCATTAAAAAAAACATTGTATTGAGTAGATTATGTAAAAAGATGGTCACCAATCAAATTATGCTACATTTGTTATAGTGTATATCCTATGTCCAAGTTATAGAGCAAGTAATTCATAGTAATAATTATGGGTTTAAAAATAATCTGTTTTTAGTTTGACTACGGATAATTAAAAAAGAAACGTTGTACCTAAATGAGATAACCGCACAGTGTAACGTTAAGTACTATACGCGGGAAAAAAAAAACTTTTTCCTTAAACAACAAAGGTATTATGCAATATAATACAAAATATTAAAATGAAGATAGGATAGGTTTTGGTCGAAATAATCTCTACAGTAAAACCGCAATGTTGTGGCTTCCGTAGCGCACAAATGCATTTCCTTTAAATTAAACTAATGTAATATTGGGCTAAATAAATGATAATTTGGACCCTTTCTTGCTAAATGTGGTGGATGATTTTGAATTCTGTGCAATAAAATTGCATTATGTTTTAATATTTATAATACATTATGTCTTTCTGTACTCTAACTGAACAGACAGCTGTGCTGCTGGGGAGTTTGTTGCGCCACTTCTTCTTCCCAGCTAAAGCACTAGGAAGTGGTGAAGGGTGGGCGTTTTGGGGGACTGTCTTATGTAATTTTGACGTTCGAAAAGTGCTGATTCTCAGCCTAGTTTGAATAAATGACTTGAATTTTTGAATATGAATTTTGAATTTTGTGTTTATCTTGGACATTACTGAGATCGGTGAAGGATAACATCATGAGGAAACCTGGACTTATTAATATAAGTCTGAAATCACCAACCCGTCTTGAGCAAGCGTGGTGATCAATGCTCGTGCCTTCTTTATATGAGAAGAGAGATTCCCTACAGTGGGACAATAATAGGTTGGTAACTATTATAGAGCACAAATGGTACAAAAGTAGGTATAGTCGGCGGCACGTAACGTGGCAAGAATCGTAGATGCGCAAAATTCGTTTTCGCTTGTTTTTCTTATGAGACATTTTCACAAATAAATTATGGCAATAACCATAGAATAAAAGTGTCAATGTTTTTGTACATGCGCAAACTTACTCCCAATATGCCAAAACCTTGCCAAGTTACGTGCGACTGTACCAAGACTTATGCCTATAGTGTGTATCAGAATTGTGTGGTCATATTTAGGGACAGCTGATATTTATTTCGCGATTACGATGTTGGTGCCACATATTCAAAAATAAATTATGGCAATAACCATAGAATAATGACATGCAATAAAAGTGTCATTTTTTATGTTGCACTAAGTGTACATGCGCAAACTTACTCCCAATACGCCAAATTCTTACCAAGTTACGTGCCAGCTACTGTACCTATAATAGTGTAGGTTACCTATAGTAGTATCAAAGTATGTAACTATATTAAAGTTGTTTTGTGATGTTTGGCGTAGAAATGATAAATATAATCTTAATTTTTTCTTAATTATTTAATAATTAAATTGGTAAGTACTGTCTGATACTTTAATACTGAAGTTTCCACACTAACTGGTTATGAGTTTTCAAAAAGTAGTCGCTTCATTTAGAATCAAATTATAATCACCTGGCGCTTTACTTATAATTTTCCATCTTTAATCATTACAAAAGTTAGCCACGATTATATCTGATTGAATAAATAGCCAATATGATCAGCATTTAAATCAAATATGGCGATCAAAATTCATTGGAGATCCTTCAACGTGTTTATTTATATAATGCGTCTTAAGCACGTGATTATAATATCTTACTGCCTTACGATGCATTTAATTACGTGTTTGAACTAAAAATATAATAATTTCCCATTTCATTTTATGGTTACTTAAGCCACGCTTGCCGTGATCTGTTCTGATCTGAACATCCATTACACATCGAGATTCCTCCGTGCCACGGAAAGCACGTTAAACCGTTGATCCCGGCTGTCATTTGTAGATCTTGAAAGTCGTTATGGAAAGTCAGAAGCCCAAAAGTCTGACAACAGTAACTGAGTTGTAAAAATACTGGTAATCTATTCTAAAATAATGCATCCGATTAGACTGAAAGCCGAACCCAACATAGTTGGGAAAAGGCTGGGCAGATGATGTAAAAAACATCAAAAGATAATTTAATTCTGACGTAAAAAGTACGCCATTTTGTCGCACGGCTGTCTTAAAAACTTACCCTAAAAATAACCTCAAGAAAGAAGGGGATGATGAACCTGGGACCTCTGGGAATAACCGTTAATTCAACCACGTAATCCATCTTATCATTTTTGGGAAAAATATTAATGGAAAAATTTGTCTGTGTAAAAGAAATCCCTGTCCCACTGGGGATAAGGGGAAGTTTATATAATGTGGTATTTTAGTGTTAAGATATAATGTATTATTAATATTTTAGGGTATCTTTTTGCCTTTTGGCAGAGTGCCATCTTGTGTATGGATGATAAGGTTGCAATTACAGATTTGGCGGTTTTAAATAGCTTGATTTATTTTGAGGGAATCTTGAGTTATTTAACATACTGTAATATTAATTTTCCCAGCGGCTTCACCCGCGTGAATGTCGGAAATTATCCCACGGGAACCTAGTACCGTGATAAAAAGTACCATATGTAAAAAGTACCATGTTATAAACTGTCTGTGTGTCCCATTTCATCCAAACAGTGACTGACTAACAAACATCCAAATATGCTACACTTATTAACAACTCTTACATTTATAATATTATTAGTATAGTACGGTATATTAAAATTATGTTAAAATATCACAAATGACCACCAAATGAAATTACTGCACTTTAGATAGCCTGATTTGGTACTGATTGATAATAATTCTCCATTTGTGGTATAATGACAGAGCAGGAATAGAAAAATTTACTGAATTTCAATTTGAATAAAACCTATTTATGAGTAGGTACAATTTTTTACATGGCAAATGAGTAGATATAGAAAGTAAGTAGGTACGTGGAATCAAACGTATATTGTAACAACTCACCTGTATTATCCCGTATTCGGAAATGAAACGCTTATATAGTTTTAACGGGTAATTATTAAAATCAAATCAAATTAATCTATAACTAAATGCTCGCGGAGGTTGCCTAGAAACGCCATATAGGATAAAATCTCTACAGTACCTAGATTATATGTAAATTAACATTTTCTATTCTATTGAAAAAAATCCATGCTTTGTCCCACTGTATTTTCAACGAATAAAACACATTCTTAATGATTGTAACAAAAAAAAAAGAAATACCTACTAATAACAGGCTAATCGGTCCAAAAACAAACGGTTTTTAAATAATTCCTACAAAACAGAGTCGTCCAATAGAAAACGTCGTAATTTGCATGATTGGTTCAACTCCGAGGGATTCAGTTATCTTTTTTCTGTCGCTTTTTTTTTCATTTTCCACTGCGTCTTTGTGCCACCCTCCAGAAAAAGAGGGCACAGTTTACAAGGAATGTAGGTTTTGATACTTTGATATTTGTATATATTTTTTTACATATTTTCATATACGTTCTGAAGTAACGAAGAAGACGATGGTCGATTTTAATTTTTAATGTATTTTTGTTCATTGACATCGAAGCAGAACATGTGCTTGAATTTAATGATGAAACAGATGATTTTTTTGTAATAAAATGTAAAGCCGTCAAATCAGGGCAAGACTTTCAAATTGACTTTTCAAAGAGACTTCATCATGTCTCTTTGAAAAGTCAATTTGAAAGTCTGTTGCGTTTGTTAGACACACAATAGTCTAGTAACCTATCCCCAGAAATCTGTGTAGTTATGTAACCCAATTCTGATTATCTACTGATATTCTGTAAGTACCTATATAACCGTACTCGTATCACACATAGAATTGCTTAATTTTTTTTTAAATTATAAAACGAATAGTCTCGCTGATACGTTTCATTTAAAAAAAATAACAACTTTTCACAAGGACAAAGCCAGAAGTACGGTCAATTCGCCAAAAAAAAAAATAGAAAAAAACACAAGTATCAAATCGTGTTGCAGTATAAAAAAACTGAAGCCTATTTGCAGAAGCCGAGATGGAAAAAAGGTTGTTTCGCGTGATCGGCTTTTATTTGATTTTCACAAATGTTTGCGTCCAAATTAGCGCCCGTCTCGTCCTATTGAGTATTTTGTTTGTTTTTCCGTATTTTACTTGTTTTTCAAACGTTTTATGCAATTGTTTTGATGATTTTGTCATAGAAATATTAAGAAAATGAAGTCGGTACATGATAAATAAGAACAGTGCTGCAAAGACAAGTTTTCAAAAAAAAAAAAGTAGGTGAATATGAAAATCAAAACATATGTCTGTGTTGTTAAAAAAATAAACACAGAATTAACCAATTGACTTGACTAAATACGTCACTAACAGAAACCAATATTCAGTGAACCTAAAAATTAAATTTCTCCATCACCTAGAAACAATGGCTTCTATTTATAGAAAAATAAAGTTCCCCACGCTCTTATTCTATATTAATTATGAGCCAAACACTTCCATAACAGTGTGACTATCTAAAAATAATGTTTTGCAAAAGGTTGAAGTTCAGAAAGTCCATAATATAAAGTAAACCAAAGGTTTCAAACCCTTGCTTTTTTTATAAAATAAAAGAAACCACCAGAGTTATCTTTCTATTAATTTGAAGTACACCTAACCCTCGGCTGCGAGATTTTTGTTAGATAGGCAATGAGTTATTATGTACTCGTAGTTCTGACGTTTACCCCTTCTTGAGTTGAATTTTCTTTGATATTTTCTCGCCCTTTTTCTTGTAGAATTTCAAGTAGGTATCAGACAAAAATACCTACACTTTCTATTAGTTCTCTCCAAAACAAGCTCTAGAAATACGATAGGATGATGCTAGGAAAATCAAGGAAATTCAATAATTATAGTGTGTCAAAGCTGACAACATGACATCGTTACAAATTGACTATCGATAAATCATAATTTAAACACCACATTGCCTTTAGTAACTGCCACTATTTACGAGAAAACAACAGTTAACGAAATACTTTAGCAACCATAAAATATTATTTATTTTATCTTTTTTTACGAAAAAAGAAAACAAAAAATAGTATTTTTTTTTAAACTCACTCGCTCTAATCACATCACTAATACCATTCCAATTTTAAACACCACAGTGAAACTCAGTACCTACTCTGCTCCACCTAACATTGCACAGTGGTCCGCCATTACCACTTAAGTGCTCAAATAGTAATGGGAAAGAAATCACGTTTCCCCCACCCCTAACCAACCCTCGGGCCGCAGATGTCGCAGCGAAGATTTTTCAGCCAAAATGAGCTTTTGCCTAATTTATTTTTTGCCGCCTTCTTTTACCCGGGTAAATATTGACATCATATCGCCGAATTGAATTGGGTGGATGTGCCGGGGTTTTTTGTTGGATTGTGATTTGTTTTGTGGAATTGTGTCATACTTAGGTATAGGGTACTTAAACCTGTGTTTATTTTTTATTAAAAAATACACGAAAACACGTAAACAGGAAAAGAAAAAAAACATATTTTAGCAAATTATTTTTACTTGAGTAAGATAGATACCTACATTCTTTAAAAATATTGTCATTTTCTTGACCATACTGTGCCAAGCATACTGCTGTTTTATAATGAAACGTATTTCCTCAATATGTCAGATCAAAAAGTTATTTTTTTAACCTCATTAATCAAAACCAAACCTTTTAATTTTATTTAAAATGTTCATCTTTTTTATCTTGTCAATTATAATAAACGTCAATGATGTCCTATCTTATCCACACTACACGAATTCTGACAAGACGCTCTGGAAGGTCGTATCTCAGTTTTTTGCCGGAACCGGACGCACGGTCCGGTGATTACGAAATTATATTGGGGAAGAATTTCTTCTTAGAATTTTTTGCTACTTTCTTTAGGTGTCGGGCGCGATTGGTTATTAAATCGGACTTAGTGTCGCACCCTCTTTTAATTGTCTTGGAAATTTTTGTCTGGAGTTTTTTTTAATTTGGCCCATTGTACGGGTGTTTCGAAAGTTGGAAGAAAATGACCTTTATGTAGACAAACTTTAGATAGAAATGATGTAATATTGAATTATTATGTATATATTTGCGCTATAACTTGTGACATATCTAACACTATAATTATCTTATCATAATACCAGCCTATGTTAGAACCAATCATAATTTAGAAATATTATCCAAATTCTAAAACAGACAGCTCTAAAGTCTACTAAAAACGGTGAATACACACACGTTCATTTCTTCAACACAAAAATTAATGAATTCCGTCAAAATATATCAAAACAATACCTCCAGCGGAGCATAAAGCAACAAAAGCGTTAACAATCTAATCACAGTAAAAAAAACAATACTTGAAAAAAAAATACAAATAGCCCTATATTAATCTCACAAAGAATAATTACTGATATTAATTATAACCTTTTTTGTGTTTTAACTCCTTTTGAGTCTACCGTTCGTCTTTTGTTCTACCATATGGTAGGGTAGGAATTGGTAATTTTTCTTAGGGTGCGAATTACTCAAGACGAGCGGTGGAAAATTGCTTGTAAACATTATAAAATTATACAAAGTTTTTTAGTTACTATTGAATTTAAAAACAAGTATTTATGCAATTTTATAGACATAATTTCCAATCTGAAATGTTGATACTTACCTGGGTACGTACCAAAATTTAAGAAAAAATATTAACCCTTCAATGCTCAACGCTAAATTCGCACATTACTAAACCATAATGTCGCAAACTAAAAAAACAAAAACAAGTTTCAACAACGACAATAAATGAATAACAAACATTAATTCTATTTTAAACCACTCGTGAGCTAAAAACAATTTTTTCTACGCCACTCTAAGACATCGAGGACACAATTTGTAAAACAAAGATGGCGATTTTAACATGACAATTACCATCGCATAATGAATAGACACGAAGTACAATATAGTTGCAGAAAAACAGGTTTCCTTACTAAACATACGTTTTGTTGAACAAAACTTTATTCTCTTGTGTGAAGTGTACCTGTTTTTTAAAGAGACGCATTTCGAAATGGGTGCGCAATAGTAAGGCGCATTTTCCGATTAGCACATATTTTACGCTTTAGGTTGGCAAGGAATGTATAGGTTTATTCTGCATTTATCTACATAAAGAAATCTTTAAAAAAAAAGTCTTTTATTGATATTCTAAATAAACATCAAGTTTGGTTTATTTTTTTTGGACCACTTCATTGGCTGTTTTTGAAGTTCAATAATGGACCCTTTTCTAACATAAAGACTAAAGAGATATTTATTTGCTACCGATGATTATAGACACCTAGGTATTGAGAATAGTTTTTTAATGTTTACACTTTACATTATAATGTACCTTCTAAGTAATTAAGATTCAAAGTATTTCTATGATTATAATCGTAATAATGTTATGAATAGACAGAAACCACTGAGCCAATCACGTGTATGTCAGGAATTTAGTGACGTGTCAGTGAATTCACACTTTAACCCGTAACTGCAGCGCGCGGTTTCAAGGTGCTAATTCACCAATAAAAGTTATTATACAAAACCCGCTTACATAACTTATGAAAAATTAAATAATTATTATGAGTAGGTAAAATAAAAAAAAATAAAAAAACATCCTTGAAAACATCTGCACTTTTAAATAAAATTAATAAAATATTTGCGAGACCTAAGACGAATTTGCGTAAAAACAAAAAGTCCTACCAACTTTCTCTGCACTTCCCGTAAAAACCAATCATGAACATAAAAACTACTTTATACCAGTCTTTATCGATCAGTCCGTTGACTCCGAGATTTCAACGCACAACATCTGTTCTTCCCGCATGTTACCGAAAACATAAAAAAAAATACCTTTAAAAATCACTAGCAATGCTGATGGGCTTATTCCGGTAATCCAAGATCACTTTATGAGTGCATCGAGACAACAGATGTTCTCCGGGACTTTGAATCGATTTATAATATTAGTTTTATGGCTGTTTATGGTTATTTCGATTAAAAACTGAGAAAAAATGGAAAGGGTCGCGGAAGTCGGGTGATTGGAAGTGATATTTGTTTGGTATCGAAAGTATTTTTCGGTTTCTCAGAAACTGTTGAAACGTTTCTCTGATAAGTATCTAATTTTATTATGATGATACAAAATATATTCTATAGCTCGTATTCTTGTAATATTTGTCTGAATACAATACGAACAACACTTCAAACAATTAAGTCATAATAATCTTGTTTCAAAACTCGACGAAACCACCTATGACAAATCATACTAATCAAAATCATATCTTAACCCTACAAAGGCAACAGTAAAAGCAAAAGAATAAAAAAAAACAAAAGCAAATCGTGACACAATTAGCGAAAAAATAAAAATTAAAAAATGGAACGCCGCGAACTGACGCGAACACGCAAACTCTCTCGTTCGAAATTCAAATCCCTATGGAGACCTTTTGTTTTTTTACACTCCCAACTTGCTACTTAGCCGTTTCTTTCATTCTTCCTTCTTTAATTAGCAAAAGAATAGGATTGCGTGTTGCTCTTAATTTTTTTAATATAATTACTTACTCTAGAAGACAATGGATAATGCGTTTGGCAATTAATTGTTGGGACATGCAAATTTTTGTAGTCTTTTGTTTATAAATTATTTGACGTTGAAATAATAGGAAGTATTGTGAACTAGTTATTTTACCCACGGTTTCCTTTTAGCGGTATTTGCTTACTTTGAATTGCAAGCTAATTGTTGCTGATATTTGTATTATATTTGAATCTTTAATAACTTGTTTTTCAAAACCTAATCTGTATTACGGTTTCAACGCTTATTTTTTTTTTAACTTAAGTCCACTTCGCTTTCACACATAATGTTCCCTGGATATGTATCCAAAGATAAGTGCACTATTATGTTATTATAGGCATCAAAAGTTGCATCACCAGATGCGAAGTAACGGTACACGCTGTGCAATACCGCACGTTACCGACTAAAACTGGTTTTGTTTAGCAAAAATATGTAGATGTATAACAAGCTCGAGCTTGGATTTTGTTGCGTGCGGGCATTCGCGACCTTTGCAGCGGTAGGGTTAGCTTGTTTGTACGTTTTATTGATATTTATCTTATTTTTCTTATAATTTATTGGCGTTGATCAGGCTGTTAGTGAAAAATCGCAGTTACATGTGCTATCTAGCAGAAATAAATTGTATATTTTGATACATTGATTACTACGTGAATAGGAAATGGTAACACGATATAAAATCGAAGTAGGTTTATCATTCGCTAGGTGCGCGATAATTTTACAAAAGAAAATCAAATTACACACACTAATGAAAATCAATAGATCTAAGAATATCCCAGACGTTTCCAAGTAATCGTTCATCCCCCATATTTTTTTTCACTTAATTTAAACTCAAAAGATACTCGAGTTAATTGCTCGCCTCCTTTCAAGAATCGAACCGATTTTATAAGAGAAAGGAAAATTTTCTCCATTTTCCCTATTTTTTAGCATCACAGGGGCGTGGCGGCCCCATTGTGAAAGGAACGGTGATTAGAATTCAATTTTGGAACAATCGAACGAATGTGTTAAGAATGATGCGGTGCATTTTAATTGGAGGAACGATTTTTGATTCTTCGTGATTAATTGCTCGATTTAGAGCACGGATTTTAAAGCACCATCGCGTTTGAGGGTTAAGGAAAGTCTGAATATTTTATTCGCATAGGTAATACCTAAGTATATTGTTTGTTTATTATTTCATAAATAATATTATATAGGCAAATTATTGCGGTATTTGTAAAGGTAGTCAATGCTTACAAATGTAAATATGTATAAAGTGATTAATTATAATAAGCACTTAGTAATTGCTGAGTTTATCCTACAAAGTATTAAATACATATTATTAGGCGTAAGGTTTAATTGAAAATTGTGATCATTTTTATTAATAATAAAAACAATAATCATAGAATAAACCAATTCTAAAGATAACCCAACCCGTTCCCTACCATATGGTTTATAATTCGTCAAAATTAGTCACGGACGCGTCGGTCAATAATAAAAATTAATATAAAAACCAACCCTGCAACTGCAACGACAAACACTCGGACACAATGGGGTACAAACGTCCCGGAAGATATTCTTTCCGTACCTGTGAACAAAGTAATAGCCTTGCGCCATATTAGCATAATAATAGTGGTCCGTACTATTATTTTGGCGATATTGGCTAACAAACGCCCATTATGGCCTGGGCAGCTGCAGGCCATTTTTTTGAGGTCATTGTCCATTGGTATTTGGATGCGCTTGATTACAATGTGCGGGTCACAACCCTTTGGAAGTATGATAATAATAATTTTGATTATTATTTTTATAATTAACAAAGGATTGATAAATGTCTTGCCAGTCTATTGTCCATTTATGATTGAATGGAAGTCTGAACTGTAGTTACTATTATATTGGCGTAGTTTGAATCCTTGTGCGGCCATTACGGATTAAGCTTACTGTAGTGTCTGAATGCCTTTTCGCCTACGAGTGTTAGCTCACACAATTTCATTCGGGCTGCGCAAACTTTAACCAAATATACATGCGTCTATTTCGCAACCTAATGTTAGCCTTCTAACGAGTATTAATATTTAACTAAGAACTATTATTTAACTACTGAATTACAACTGAGCATTTTAATTCCAAAATGTTTTTTAAACAAAAATGAAGCATAAAATCTAAAAGATTTAAAAAAATGAGTACAAATAACATGAAATTAATAAAACGGCTCGTTTGTAAACGTTAAAATAATAATTAACAACAACTCTAAAAAAAAGTAATACAGATTGACACACCGGACCCCTCTGTCCATGTATGAAAAACAACAGGTATTCGAAGGGTTAACTTCAAGGGACAAACAATAGAGGAAGACAAAAAATTTGGATCAAAGGGTTAATTTGAAACGGAAGATTTTTATACGCGTATTGTGTTTTGTTTTTGGAAGTTCGCTAACGGTCAAGTTCTATTTATAATTTTATTTTGAATTCCTTCTGTCCGCGTCTTCATTCGCGTGGAAGTTGTAATTTGCTAGGCTCCTAAGTGTCATAGCGTGATGATAAATAGCCTATAGCCTTCCTCAAGAATTGGGCTACAAAATGCAAAAAGATTTTTTCAAATCAGACTGGTATTTCTAGAGTTTAGCGCGTTCAAACAAAAAACAAACTCTTCAGTTTTATTATATTACTTGCTTTCGCCCACGGCTTCGCTCGCGTGGAGGTCGGAAATTATCTCACGGGATTATACTACCGGGATAAAAAGTATCCTATGTGTTAATCCAGGTTATAAACTATCTGTGTGATTCACAAATTAACTATTCATTAGAGTATTATTAGACAGCGGTGGTATTGCTTAGTTTGTGGCTAGTGGCAAAGGCGTCCTCAATTTTGTTTCATTTCAGCCTATTGTTGACTATAATATGACTATTTGATTCGATATTCAAGTACAAATACCTACTGATCATGAGAAATTCCGTACGCAGCCTAGCTCGATAGCCAACTAGCATTATGTAACCAACATCCTATTGATATTTTATCTATTCAAACTCCATTTTCATTACCATTTCCATCAAATACTAAAGATAAAATCTCTTTTCATCCTTTTCCCAGATCGCCACGGCAGTAAAAATAAAAAAAATATCAAACTACGAAGTTTAAATCGACATTAAAATCCGATTCAACACTGCGACTGCAGATGAATTTTTAAATCGTTCCCAAGTTGGTGGAGACATTTTTTTTTGGGAAAATTTCCGATGTCTCAACGGGGAGGCGGGGGCGAATAAAAATAATTGCCGCCCGGGACTGATGCCCGGCCAACCTCTTACTATTCACACGATCTTAGTTAGTGACAGGGTTGTCGCATAAATTCTAAAATTTTAGGCAAAGAAATATGTATTAGAATGTTCGAACTTAATAGACTGGATACTGATACTGAATCATAGGTAGTTTACTTACGTGATTGATACCTAGCTCACATTATTATTGTGTTGTTACTAACACTTATTATATTACTGTTATACCGTGAAATAACTTCATGTTATAAAAAAAAGTCTTTCATATAAGGTATTTAAAAGGAATGCCTGCCTTTACATCGTTAAAAGACAGAGACACTGTTCCTTTCCCTCTTAGTTCACACTTCCTGCTTCCGCAAGTTGTTATAGAGACTGATAACTACTTATTTCTGTCTCGTATGGTTATTTTAAACATACATTAACGTAGATTTACAAAAAGCACATTAATTACTACAAAACATTAAGATAAAATACACACAGGAAAGTCGTTAGCAGCCCTAGCAGACACTACGCCAAGTTGAGGAAAACTTGCCAACTATAAGTTTTGTTCTTTTTGCATTTTTCCCGAGCGCAAAACGTTTGTTTTTTCCTTTTTTTTTTCGCTTAACCCGCTCCTCCTTTGGTTGAATCTTTTTACTCGTCGCTGAAACGTGTACCCTTTTCAGGAGTTGCTTGGCTATCTTTCTTAACTTGACTGCTTCAGAATTAGAGCGGCGTGGAGAGGGTTAGGTTTTTTCTTTTTAATTTATTATTCTTGTGCTTTTTTTGTGTTGTGAATTGTTTTTTTTCGGACACTGCTTAGAACGTTGTCCTTCAATTTATCTTACATTAGTTGGTAAAAACCTGTGTGTGATTTCAAAGTACCTATAGGGAGGTAAATTTGCACAGTAAATTCACAATTTAATAATAAAACATTTAGGTATGATTCACCGTTTTATTTTAAAACAAATCCAATTAGCGGTCCCAGTTTTTATATCGCAACGAAAAATATGAATAATAATAGTAATAACCAATTTCAGTTGAATAAATAAGATGTTTTCCTCAAATTAAAACTTATTTTTAGGTGTCGGTAAATACCACTGGATTCTGTAACGCACAATTCAAATAATGAAAATAAATGGGTGTTACCTTAAATGACAGCAAAACAATTTGCAAATAATTGTAACAGTTCAATTACCTCATCTAGGTACGTGACCAATAAAATGTATTTTTAGTCATAACCGCTCAACTACCGATTTGCCTTTAGAAGTCGATAACAATAAAAAATTCCATCGTCTCCTTAGTGACAGCTAAGCTCATAAGCATCCATCAAAAATAAAGAAATCATCAACATTCTCCTGCCTTTTTCTCAATATCCCGATGTATTTGTTGTCAGCGCTCCATGTATTTTTCATCCATACTTCTCTTTTAGTCATCATCTCGGTGGTCACTACCTTTTCTAGCCATATTATCTATCACAGTCTTTTATTTGGCCTTATCGTACTCTTATAGCCATCTCTCGAAATTCAAATACAAAGAAATAATTTAAAAAAATCACTTGAAGTCTCCACAGCACTTCTTATTCCTTGAAAACTCCTTAAGTTTTTATTTGACCACTGAAGCATTCGCGAGATAGCGCCGCGGTGAAAATTAAAAAAAAAAACCTCGAGATAAAAAAGGATTCATCTTCTCAGTACGAAACTTCGCAACGTGGGTAGCTCAACCCTCGACAAGCACTTTTTATTACTTTTACTTACTTTAGAAATACTTTTAGCAGTCTGTTTTTTCTTGAATCGATTACAATTAAAAAGTTACAACTCGATAACAATTCGGAATGGATCTTCGTAACAAAAATTTTGCATATTGATGTTCTTTCGAATTATTTGCATGACTTTTGGTGTTTAGACGAAGTTTTACTTGTAACTGCCCCGTTGGTCTGTTGGTTGCAAGCGCGACTGCTGAGCGTGGGGTCCTGGGTTCGACTCCCGGGTCGGGCAAAGTGTTATTGAGTTTTTCCATTAGGAATTTCTTAGTAACAGCCCGGAGTTTGGAAGTTGGCGGTGTGATACCCCCGTGCTTCAGAAAGCACGTTAAGCGGTTGGTCCTGCACCTGATCTCTCTCCGGTCGTGTCGGATTGCCGTCCCATCGGACTATGAGAGTGAGGGAAGAGAGAGTGTACCTGTGTCTGCGCACACACTTATGCACTATAACATCTCCCACGCCGAAGGCTAGTCTCCGTTGAGATTGGCCGCCGTGGCCGAAATACGGTCTGGAGGACTATATATATATATATATATACTTGTAAAACGATTGCGTTGTTACCTAGTACAGAATGAATAGACCGATAGATTGATTTCCCACTTCATGTAACTAATTCCATTTATTAAATAGTTTAAGCTTGAAATTACAGCTCACACACAATACCTTATTAGCCCAAAACGTAAACAGAAACAACAAATACAATATCAAACATTAAATTCAAGTACACAACGCCGCTAGTTTAAATGAAAATCCGTTGCCAAAATTATCAGCATAAAACAAAATGGCGGACAATATCCATATTTAACGGAACGTCAATACGAATTCCGCCCGACGGACGCAGGTGGAATACTATTATATTTTTTTTTATGCCCACTGCCCACCCCGAAATAGTTGGGGGCGAGGGAGGCAATAGTTGGGTGGGGGAGTGCGTGACCCGCCCCCCTTGGCCAACCCACCCCCACCGGGTGGGGCCGGGGGCGAGGTTGCACCACCATGTGTGCACGCAAATTCGAGGCCCAATAATTTAAATTTCCAATAGCAATGATTAATGTTGTATAAATTCACAAACATACATACCTACAAATAGTTTGAATAGGTACGCGGATGGTTCGGTCATTTTGGGTGGATTAATGTAAAATGTTGTATTGTAGAGGTTCCGGATTTCAGTGCTGCTGCATTCTACGGTTTTTTTATTCTGCTGCCTATTTCAGCTTATGCATTTTTCCAGTACTTAAATTTAGGTAGGTATATTTACTGAATCACTTTTAGTTCATAAAATAAGGTATTGTTTTTGTTATTACTATTATAGAGTTCACAATAATTATTATCTTTTTCTATAGGCTATTTCACTCTAATTCGGATTAATCATTACGATATCAAAACGTTATTAATGAAATAAAGTCAAAGTCATATCATTTATTTCAAATAGGCCCTTATAAGGCACTTTTGAACGTCAAAAATTTACAAAAAAAAAAAAATATTGATTCTAGTCGCCCCTTCCAAAAGATAGTTTTCGCATGGAGAAGAATGGGCAAGAAACTCCACCGTTACTCTTTTAAAATGTTTTACAATATTTTGTATAAGTACATTAGTTATCTAATTATATGTGAGGACGATGCACCTAGAATAAAATTATTATACCACAATAGGTAAAAAGAATTAAGAAGTAAAAATAAAGCAACAACAGATAAACTAATTATGTGATAGATACATGGTGCTCACATATTTACAAACATTGTAAAAGTAGACGATTTTCCTAAAATTTTACAGTTAATAAGTCAGTGTGCGAGGAATTGGTCAAAGGCTGTAAAATCAATGTCATAAAATAAAATATACAATTAAATTTGCAACCAGTTTTATTTTGTCTTGATTCTAAATTATCCTGTGGAGCAGGACCAGCATGTTGCCAAGCAATATTACCTAACCCTGTACCGCTTTCTTATAAGAATAACACAAAAAAACAAAACACTAGCAAGAAAAAAACAATTCAAAATCCGGCAACAAATTAATACTCAACACTCAATTCTTTATTGCATTCCATATGTATTACATAGATGGTATAGACAAGTAAAAGACTAATATGGACCCTGTCGGGCACAGCAACATTAGGAGAGAGGAAGAGGGCTAAGTGACAATTCAAACAATTAATATTATTATAAATTAAGTATTAAAATGTGTTTATTTGGGTGTATAATTATTTATATATACATACTTATACATTCTTATTATATATCATTAGGTTTGTGTATATCGGTGTAATTTTGAAATTATGTATTGAATATGAATAATGTAGGTACACATTCGGCAGTGTATATAAAGGTTATATCGGCTCGAAATTCTCACTGCAGTATGCTTACACAGTTGCAGTATAAATAATACCTCATGCACCAGTATTAAAGACACCCGTTTTTTACTCAAAATTTTCAATCCGATAAAAAAAACGGAACATTTTCACACTGTAAAGTAAGTCCGCTGATTAAAATTAAACATAACATAACATCACGCATGTAAACCGCGAAAGTTCAGGCAGAGGTGTACCTCCACATGTCGCCAGTAACGTTTAAGTCCCATGTAATAGGCGGCGAGCCTATTCCCATCAACCGGGCACAAATCTAGACTCCGGGCTGCTACTGAGCAATTCCTGCTGGAAAAACCCAATAACCCTTTGCCCAACCTGGGATTCGAACCTAGGACCTCATGCTTAGCAGTAGCGCTTGCGACCACTAGACCAACGAGGCAGAATTAAACGTAGGTTTAAAATTGTTAGGTTATTTTAGAACGATCGTTATTTGCAGGCGTGTATTACGTTATGCAGACAGACGTAGGCGATACTGTTACTATGAAACTATATAATTATGTCACCGTATAATTATGAACTTCGTTAGTTCATAATCTATCGGTATTATTTCCGTTAAATTATAAACTTGGGGAAAAATGGACTGGTATCAAACTTGCTTGCGACGTAACGCACATTGCGCTAATACTAAATAGCCTGCCTAGCTGCGAGCAACTTGGAAGCAGCGCTCGCCGGCTGATACGGGACGCAGCTCGCTTCGCTCGCTCGGCTCGCGCGCGAGTCCTCACAGTTCTAACCTAACTTTTGAAAATAATATAATCTATCGGGTTATTAACTAACGGTTATCACAATCATAATCATGGTGACATATACAGCATAATCAGCCTATAATGTCCCCACTTCTGGGACACAGGCCTCTCTGTGAGAGGGAGTGGGCCGTAATCCACCACGTGGGCCCAGTGCGGGTTGGTATATGTCACATGTCTTCGAATTTTTGGTTCTACGACATGCTGGTTTCCTCACAATAGGCATAAGTATAGTTTATCTATAAAAGGATATTAAAATTATTTCATAACCGATAGTTACAGTAAATTGGATATTTAAGAAGATATTGGAATTATGTAATGTCTCAGTGTTGATGGGTTAGGTTTAGTAGAGTTATTATATACATGCTTTGGGAAAGGGTACGTGTATGATGTTTATTTTGATTGTATGAAAGGTGAGCAGAGATCCAGGTTGAACGATTTTTTTTTAACGAAAATAGAAATTGATAGAAAAATAAAAATAAAACATAACCTGCAGGGTGACATATTCTTCACATCCCATTCAATATCTTTATTGATTTAGGAAGACTGTTGAAAAAACACGTTTTATTGTCTTCGTTTGAAGTAGTTGATTAAGCTTTTCATTTCGAATACACTACAATTACATTTCGTTTCAACGAAACCAAACTTTAATGGAAAAAATGCAGCAAAAACGCAAAAAAATGTCAATCAGAACATCAAAAACTCGCGAATAATTCGCGTGCAGTATAAAACGGCGCGAAGTCTGCGTTCCAAATTCAAAAATAAATTGTGCATCGCGCACGCGCCGACCGGCCGACGTGTTTTAAAATCGACGCGCAACGAGATATGTTTAATTTTAATTTTCGAATCCAGCGCCATATCTATGTTTACGTAGTTATATACACGTGCATCTGTGTGGGTATGTTGCAAGCATTAATAATAGTGGTCTTTGAGCTAAATGACTAGTCACTTAGGGAAAATGCTCATTTATTTAGCTCACAAAAATACGTTTATCTACATAAACGAAAAGCCATGCACTGTTCTTAAATACTTCAATATAAAAAATGGAAGTACCTAAACTTCTTTAACAAAGGAATTCTTGTTTTTTTAGGATCTCAGGAAATGCTAAGCGTCTACTTTTACTCAATCAGCACTTTTATCGTTTTGCTTACCCTACAAGTCTAGTCTTTTAACTCAAACGCTACTTATTCTAAACACCTACGACCGGTATACATTAATTTACATATGTGTGTTTGTGTGTAGACAGATGACAGATATACATCATGACATGTCAAATGAATACGTCTTGTCCACGATTTTTTATGTCCTTTTTAGAGGTGGCCAGTATTAATCTGTCAAATAGTTTTAGTTTATGAAACTGTGCTGTAATCATCAAGGTACACATCAAGCTATACATTTCCAGTTTCTCGCATTGTTTAGGATTTCCGTACGATGCGAGGTCAGCCTATACTGGAAATGTAGCCGTGTGTAGGTACTAAAGTTAATGTGTGATTATAATGCTAGCTGCTGTCTGTGGTTTTGCTCACATCCTAGAAAAATTACTATAAATATACACATAAAAAGTATCCTATAAGTTAATCCAGGTCATAGACTACCTGTGTGACAGATTTCATCTAAATCCGTTCAGCAATTACGTAAGAGTAATTGAGTAACAAAAATTCAAAACAATTATAATATTAGATAGGTTTTAGTAAGAGGTTAACCGTCCAATGCCTGCGAGCATCCGAATTAAATTTAATCTAGATGATTTGCCGTAGGTATGCAAACGTACAGAAATCGTGTCCGTAGCCATACTTTGAAAACTTAATGAAGTATAATGTCATAATTTGTTTTCCCATTTAAGTCCTCACAAGGACTCACCGACGTCAAAAAAGGACATTAAAAAATACCACAACCCAACTCTTTTATCTTGCAACATTTTTAATCTTTTTTAAAACAAAAAGCAAAGTTCTTTTTAAAAGACAAATTAAATTAAATTCTCTTAAGTCACGTCTCGAGAGACACGTAGATTTTAATCATTATTATTTGAGTTTATATTTTTTTTTTACGTTTTTACTTAAAAAAGATAAAGTTTATACCTTTTTTGTAATGTCTGCGAAGTTTTTAACAGACTTATAATTATTATGTTGCAAAACTTGGCTCTGTAACTGAATTCCTTTGCCTTTGTGAAATGTAAACGAGAATTGTCAATGTCTATGATTGTTTTATTTCGTTCTTTAACATGGTTGCGCATTTTTAGACTTGCTTTATTATAATTAACTAGCTTTTGCCGGCGGCTTCGCTCGAGTGGATTTCGGAAATTATCCCAGGGTAACGGATAAAAAATGAAGTAATCCAGGTTATAAACTATCTGTGTGTCAAATTTCATCCAAATCCGTTCAGCGGTTTTTGCGTATTTGAGTAACAAACATACAAACTTTCACATTTATAATATTATATAGATAGGATACTAATATTTAATTCTAATTAGAAATAAACTCTTGCAAGACCTGGTAACTTATAAATCAGTTCAGGACCTTAGTTTTTGAACGGCCACAATTACTAAAATTATTCACATGAGATCACGACAACGATGGAAGAAATTGACAGCTGTCAATTAGTACAAGTAGGTCTTTAGAGCTTGAGCATGTTTTAAACAGTATTCTTTGGCAAAATACTTTTGTTCAATAGTTCAACATAACCTACTTGACAGCAACGTCTTCCAACATTCCTGTTTTAACTAAATAAAACTGGCCGCAGATTTATTTTAACTTTAACATCGTCAGTTTCCATAGAATCAGCACTAACGTATAAAGTAAAGACCATTTTAATCATAAATATGACAATAATATTGTTTTATCTCAGTAAATTATAGTATGTATCTCAAAAAGCCGACCCGGGAACGAACTAACTGTCTACATAAGAATGTTTAATGCCTACGCAGTCAAGTCAAAGGTGGCTAGAAGGTACTTTTGTATGTAAATCGAACGCGTAGGCTTCAGGATACCTAGGTCTAGCCTAGGCTTTGTAATACCTGGATTCCAGTTACCTTTGAAATGTTTTTAGGTTTCTAATTGGATAGTTGTTGTATAGTGTTATTTTTGAACGGAGTGATGTTTTCATTGAAATGTTATAAGCTTTTTGTTTTTCGATAAAATGTCGGTAGGTTAGGTATATAAATTTTGTTAGTCCAATTATGAACTAACATAAACATACCAACTGTTATTAATTATACCTCTCGTCTACAAAATAAGAAACTTTTAACTTTTTTCTAAAAAAAAAATTACTTTCCAATCTTTTTTTAGAAAAAAAAAGATTGGAAAGTATTTTTTCTTATTATTTCTTTTCGGTTGAATATTTTTGGATGTTGTTTTAAATATTTTTTTTTTTTAAATAATATCGAAAAACTTAATAAACTCAGAAATTAACCAACTATAAATCCGTTCACGATCTAAAAGATACCATCCTTTACCATCGCACATCGGCCGAACTGTGCTAAGGTAAGCGCCTTTCCCTTCCATTTATTCATAGTGAAATAACAAAAATAGCTATACTGTTCACCACCAGCATTACAAGACCCCAGGCTAAATTTAGTCCCGTCGCGTTTGAGGGTTAAGTTACACTGGTAGGTTCACGCGTAGGTTGTGCAAGTTGTATACGTTGAAAAATGGCCGCAGACCCACAATAGTATAGGGAACGGCGAACCCGGAAGACATATTGACCATAGACAAGATTAATCTTTGGTACGGTTGCTTTTTTTTGTATGTGGAAATCGTGTAATAGGACATTTATGAGAATGTGTTATATTAGGATTAGATGTACCTACCTAAGCTTAAGTTAGTATTAGTTTTTTTTAATATTATACTTGCGTTCTCCAATTTTAATTATGAAGTATTTTTTTCAAAGAACTCTTAAATATTAAAGTTTGTTGTTTTGTTATCTTGATATTATAAAAGTTCTCTCAAATATAGAGTCTAAATTGAAGAAGAATAATAAACCTAAGCCAATCATTTTCGTTTTCAAAAGATTTTTGTTTTCTACAAAGATAACTTTTTCTAATAAAAAAATAACTTCTAAAAATTTTCTCTACAATTTAACAAATCATTACAAAACGTATTTCAAGTGAATTTGTGATAGGTAATATCATATACTAGAGTTCATTTTAATTAAAAATCACTTAACCCCTCACCATAGACTACCAGACATAGACAATCCATTAAAAAATACCAATAAACTTTTATAGAGGTTTGCTATTAGTTGAATGAAAAACTATAAAGCACTCTTATTTATAGCCCATTGATGTAATCGTAGGACTATTATTATATGTAATAGCAATAATAGTACCAGCTATATTTTAGTCCTTCATTATTACACTTTCCTTACAAATAGGTATTATAAAAATGTGCCGATAAAGAGAAAATTTAAATCGATAGGTATTTTTGCAGTATAGTTCGACTCAAAGAAAAAACTGGCGGCTCGGAAGTTAGCTGCTCGCTGCGCAGTACCGTACCCCTCACCCTCTCTGACCCATGAATTCGTTACTGCGCAGCGACTCGCCTCATGTTCCGAGCCGCCATTAAGTTTGAATCGGGCTGTCATAGGAGAAAAAAAATGGATGTTTTGTTATAGTTCCTTAAACATTTACACTTCAAAGTTAATATAAAATTAGCAACTATTGATTTTGGAAACATTGACATAATAAATAGTGATCATATAGATTTTTTATTAAGGTAATAGATGCGCCCCGCGGTTTCACCCGCATAAGTTTCGATTCCGTAAAAATATCGGGATAAAAAGTATCCTATGTCCTAACCCTGGTCACGATCTACTCATGTGCCAAGTTTCATCTAAATCCGTTCAGCCGTTTTAGTGTGAAAGCGTTACAAATAAACAAACAAACTCACTTTCGCAATAATTAGTTGGTATTAGCAGAAAGGAATGCCTGTTCCCTTGACTAAATTTCTTAAAGATCGTTAAATAAACTTACAAAAACCCACAGCTACAGAAGAAAAAGATTCCTTACGTAATTCAAACTTCTGTTGTAACTGCATCTACTAGATATCAAACAGAATTTCAATCCATATTAACATTAAAACCGTCAATGAACGATTCACACTAGGAATCTCTGGCACAGTTATAGTTACACATACTTATGACTCTGTATGTAAGAAATACAAATATTTTGCCACGAGACGGCATTCGAACCCGTGACCGCATTGGTAGCGGTCGCACCTTTTAGGTATCCCATTCAGGTTTATTTTAATGCACTGTTTCGATTCAATATTTTTTTCTATCAATTATTATAAATTAATTATGACATAGAAAAAAAGAAAGAAAAGAAAATACTTATATTTATTCTTTATATGTAAAATGTCAAACCGACCGAACCAATCCAAAATCCGGCCTATTTCTCAAATCTATTGAGACCTTTTTATAATAATTATTTCTTGAAATAATTATAATTATAAGTTCAAGTTTAGAACACAATTCGATTTAAAAAATGTATTGATCTATTCATCTGTTTATCTATGCAATCGTATCACGTATTCAAAAATAAATTACACACATTCTAAGGTTAGAACATAATCACCACGACACAGCAAATAATCACCACTTAGGAACTAGAATAACCGTGACACATCGGTGATTACTGACCCCACCTATGTTAAGCTGGGTTTTATTCCAGGAATACTATCCGAGACCTCGTTTTAGACATTCACTTTTATAATGTGGTGAAACGGCAAAAATGTAATACCTACCTACAAAGATACTTATTACATTGGGCTTAGCAGAGTTACAACTTTGGTATTCTCGCTATTTGCGACAAAGTTACACAATAATTAATCTTAAAATATTCAATCTTCTTCTTTTTTTTCTTTCTAACTTGTATATTTTAAATTGTGCTAGATTGCTATTAGGAAGATTAACTAGAATCATTAAAATGAAATAATTTTATTATAATTAAAATAAAATGACAAAATTATTAACCTAAATATAATTATTTTCGACAACGATTGTTTTAGAACAAACCGCTCTAAATAAAACTCTAATTTTAATTACACCAACCAATTAATTCTAAAATAACCAGCAAGGACAGCACAATCACCAAACACAGCTAATAAAACCTACGAGCCAATATTTAAATCACTTTTATCAGCTAACTAATAAAACATGCACACTTATAAAATTTACTGGCAATAAATATGGCGATCGGACCGTTACAGCCTACACTAGATACACATACATATCTATCTAGTTGCATCTAGGAAATAATTCTACAATAATCTTAGTCCCTCACGCGTATAATATGCACGCATTCTTCCCAGACATGCAAAATTCACATACACCAACAAAGCCCAGGACTCCATAGACATACGCGTCTCTGTGTGAGTAATGCGCCTGTGTGCGTGCGTTCAACGACCTATGCATTTGCTTGCAGTACAGGCTAAAAGTATGCGTTCGTTTTATTATGGTCTTATTTTAAAAATGGAACGCCACGTTCGGTTTCTTTTGCGTTGGGTTAGGTCGCGGTCGTGATTTTTCGGCTTTTTAACAAACGTGCCCCTGCTGGCTGAGATTGTTTCGAATTTCGAACTGGTTTGCGGTTCCGTTGTGTAAGATTACCGTTAGTGTTCGATTTTCGAACGTCGATTGTTCTAATTTTGATGTTTGGTTTAGCTTTAATAGGAGCATATGGTTCAGATCTTTTAGATCGGATCTTAAAAACATTGTTCTCGTTAATTATTAAGGCCAGACGCATTGTGTTGCGTTAGCTCTCACTCAAATATGACATAATATGCGGTCTATAAATGGACTCTACTAACAGATATGAAAGAATTGCAAGGAATTAAAATTGCGGACAGAATTATAAGTCGACAAGCATAAGCGCTGTACCTATGTTCAGATCAGGTCAGGACTCCAATTCAACTAAATCTGGATATCCTACAAAATTCCTCTTGTCACCAACTCCAAACAGATGGACCAAAGTTCAACAAAAACTTAAATCTAGCCTTCTTTACAGGGGAACGCCCATACAAATGCCATCTGCCGGACTGCGGAAGAGCCTTTATCCAGCTCTCGAACCTTCAACAACACCTAAGGAACCATGATGCTCAAGTGGAAAGAGCTAAAAACCGGCCTTTTCATTGCAATATTTGTGGGAAAGGGTTTGCCACCGAGAGCAGTTTGAGAACGCACACGGCAAAGGTCAGTATCTGATTGTAATTTTTTTGGTGGTTGTATTATTTTAGAAATTAATTCGATTTTTATATAATTGAATTAAGTATAATTTTATTGTAAAAAAATATCTCTATTTTAGTGATCAATTCACTCACATCATGTTACTGTTTCCCCTTTAAAAACTGATATTATTAGAAACTAAGTCCTGAAAATATGATTCAATTCTTGGTGAAAATTACTTGCCAAGACATTTGGCAATGTTGTGTGTTTCTTTTATTTTAAGAAATTTTTCAAGTTCCCCAAAAACATGGAACTTGTTTCAATTTTTTTAATAATTTCTCAGCATTTTATTATTCATTTCAAAATTATATTATCTGCAAACCGAATTGGCAATTTTACATTCATTTGCATTTACAAATCAAAATTTACCTTTTGGCCGATTTTTTTTTTCAAAATTCCCTTTCGAATGTATGTTTTTTTGTCATTATGTGTTTTTATTATGAATGTGTCCTAATCTTTGAACTGCTATGCCCGCATCGCCACCGCCGGTGGAACAGGAGCTTCAGCTGCACCTTGGTGTTTTGCAGCAACATGCGGCGCTCATGATAGGTGGCGCAACCGCCACTCCCTGCCCAATATGCCACAAAGTAGTGTTCGGAGGCGAAGCCCTAGTAGAACACATGAAGAACACTCACAAGGACCCCAATGCATCCGGCGTTGCGAGTAAGTTTCACAGTGTTCGGCTTTTTCAATATTCGAAGGATTGGTCCGTTTGAAAAAAGAACTCCGTCGATCATGAACGTCAGTAGAGGAGCTCCTTTTTTGAATTATCTCGAAATTTGAATGTCGATAACGGTGGGCCATTTCAAATTCAGAAATGGAACGTCTTTGACATTCTTTTTTCAACTTGTTTGGGTTTAGTTTTAATTTAGATATTAATTATCTCTTCTATAGCTTACGTATTTTTCAAAATTTTAATAATTAAAATGAATGATTTTATTTTAATAATGGCAGTGTTAAAATCATTTTATTCTAATAATGTAATGTTTTACGTTACAATAGGAGAGATATAGTTAATAGCATGTAAGTTATGTCACTGGAAGTTTGTAACTGGTCATGGTAACAGCGCGATAAGTCGTACTTATCTAACATTATGTTTAAAACATTATAAAAGCTTCCAGCTGGCACAGAGCCATGAGGGGTGTTGGTTTCAATATCAACGGTTAAACAAAAACGTATCGTTTCCATAAATCTTAAACGTTAACTTAATAAATAAGCGCTGAACGCGGTCCGGGGACTAGATGTTATTGTTTTAGCATCATTCTGAGGGTAGTGTGTTTTGCAAACATTTCTTGCTTGTCCCTGGAAATACAAATTCTTCGGATGGCGTTCTATATTATCATAACATGTTTTGTTTATGTATCTAATGGCAGCGTTTTCTTCGTTTTCTATCGTCAATTCCGTTTCGTTGGCATCCAATGTTCAGTTAATTGGTTTCTGTTTTGGTTTTACGTATTGATTTATTTAAGCTCCATTTGTTTTCGCGTTTTGAGTTTGGTTAAATGAATGTAATTTTAAGTGTTTAGACGGCATTTTGTTGGACGAAATCACTTTATGTAATTGTTATGGAGAACCCCTTTCATAACATTACTAAAACAACTTCAAATAAAAGTAATTATTACACAAGATATGGTTGCCCAAAAATAAAATCAAACCCCTAATTTCGCAATAACATCACCAACAAAGTACAGTCACATCGAAATTGCACTAACAATGGAACTAACCTGTATTTTTTTTTCTTTTTCCCTCCCTTAACCTACTAACCCACCTGATCCTGGTGACTAGGCCCCCCAGCCACGTCACCATACCCAGCACAGGCTAAACCTGTTGATCCTTACATAGCGAAGCGACGGACGGCGAACCACCCCTGTCCTGTCTGCGGTAAACACTACGTGAACGAGGGCTCCCTGAGGAAGCACCTTGCTTGTCACCCAGAGACACAGCTGACCAGTGGACTGAGGATGTGGCCGTGCTCCGTCTGCCAGGCTGTGTTTACGCATGAAAGTGGTAAGTCATCACTGTATTTATTTGGCAGCGCTCATCATCATTATCATTTCTGCTGAAAGGCACTCCACTGCTGGATATAGGCCTCTCTCAAGCGTCACCACAACAACCGGTCCTATGCTTCTCACATTGACCGATATTGACAGTCCTACATTGGTCAAAACGGTCTTGAACGCTATTGTCAAGCATAACGATTTGGACTTGATCATTGCATAGACAAGAAACTAAAAGCTCGACTTTAATGTAACCAAATTATGAAAGAATGACTAATAAAATACGTTTGGCTATTATATCACCTTTATCGCTAAAGGATAGATTCATAACGACGAGAAAAAATTACTCATAAACCGTTAAACCATGTAGTAGACGATTGATATTAATTTCCCAAAGTAGCACCATAATACGAACAGAAACAAACATTGTACTTAGTTAATTATTCCGTAGGTATCTGACTGCATATTTGTCTAATATTGACTTTAGGTCGTATCAGTCAAATATGCAAACACCTTGTCGATAACAGCTAGGCTATAAGTTGTTAAAACTTGACGCGGAGATAAATCACAACACGGACTAAAGCATAAAATGTTTTTGAACCGGAATCGAATCTCGTTCCCGAAGGACATTTATCATAGATGCCGTGAAGCCACAGGCAAAACCTAGTTATGAATTCATTAAGCAAACAATGTATTTTGGTTTTCTATTCTTCTCTTAGCATTGGCATCCTAACAAAGAACCAATAATATTAATGCAACAAGGATACAAATAGATTGTTCAAAAATGGAAATGACAGCTATCATTTTGGCCAACCTTTATATTTTTTGAAATTCATTTGCTATTCAATATTCCAGGCCTCCTCTCCCACATGGAACACATGAGAATGGAACCGAAACATCAGTTCGCTGCCCAGTACGTACTGTCCAGGGCGGCAGCCGAGAGACGAGAGAGGGACATCATCGCCGCCGTCTCGGCCTCAGCTGGAGGGTCTGGCCTCTTGAACCTCGCGCCACCCTCCCCAGCACACTCAGACTCATCCTCTAACGGACGACTGTCTTCCTCTGCTGGCTCTGAAGCAGGGGCAGCAGTCAACAAACTCACGGACCTACTCAGATCAGCCAATAATGGACACCAAGCATACGGAGATGAAAGAGTCGCAGCCATAGCCGCGGCCGCCGCCAACATGATGGCCCAGCCTGGCGAAGGTGCTAGTGCCGTGCAGGTAGCCGCTGCCAACCTGGTATCCGCGATGAGGCAGCAACTGGCCAGAGAGCCACCTCCGGCTCAACCACCTGCAGAAACACCGCCTGCACCCTCCGAAGCCGCACTGAGAATCCAGCAAGCTGAGGCCCTCCTACGAAGTCAGGCCGAAGCGCTACGACTTGCCGTCTCCCAAGCTGCCGCGGCCCACGGCAACGAGGCCGCAAGTCCTTTAAGACACAACGGAGGCTTCCCTCCGCAAGCACCGAACGATGGAAGTGGACAGATATCACCTGAACTAGTGGAAGCGTTCAGAATCGCACAGGAGCAGCGACTAGAGCAGGCTCTTAGATTGCATGATCCAAGAATGTTGGGTTTTAACCTGCCGTCGCCGGTGCAACAGGCGGCGCAGCAGGCAGCTCAACAAGCCGCGCAACAAGCGGTAGCTGCTCAGCAGGCGGCTGCACAGCAAGCTGCCCAGCAGGCTGCTCAACAGGTGGCGCAGCATGCAGCCCAGGCCGCGCAACAGGCCGCGCAGCAGGCCGCTCAACAGGCCGTCCAGCAACAACACATGCAAGCCGCACAAGCTGCTCAAGCCGCTCAGGCTGCCCAACAAGCCGCTCAACAGGCTGTCCACCTCCAGCAAAATCCTCAGCCATGAAAATTTAGCTATTACTAATCCGATGCGATTTCGACGCAATAGTTGTAATTTAGCTCGTAAAACTTAGTAAAAAATTATAAAAGGGGACTTTTGTATTTTTTGGATAAAAAATTATTTCTCGGCCGGACTTTGTACGAAATCGCCTCTGATTGGTAATTCGTAATTAATTTGTTATTTTACCGAGTTAGTTTTGGACTCTAAAAGTGTTTTTACGTTTAATTTTAGCCGGCAAAAGTATACAATTATGAAAAAAATATAAAGTAATAACATTAATTTAGATAGAACTAACTGTTGTAAATAGGGAAACTTTTAGCGGAAACAAATTTTACTGTAAATAAAATAAAAAATACCTAAAATAGTTGAATGAATGAACAAAATGGAACAAAAACTCGCCCGAACAAGTAATTAGATGTAGAGTTACGACAAATAATATTACAGTGCAATCTTCTATTATTTGTTTGGTTATTATTGAGTGTTTTTATTAGAAATATATATTTATTTTTATTAGCTTTACCACAGAGCAGTGAATTTCTTAGCTTAGTACAAACTTTTGGATGTGCCAAACAGGTTTAAGCACATTTTTATCGCATTTAGCGACGGTTTATTGCAATATAATTAGTTGCATTATGTTTCCATAGGATATTTTTATTATTATTATTCAATGTTTAATAATTATTTTTATTAATCTTTTCACGCAATAACACGTCTTATGCTAGTCACGTTTTGAACGCACAAAATAATTCTATTTAACAAAAAAAACAAGTTTATTTTTACTTTTTATTTTCATTTCAAAATTTTTCTTATTTCTTGGCGTATTTTATTTTTAAATGCCATATTAGATATAATTATGTAAATACCGTAGCACTTTACGTAAATGTCGATGCTTTTGTTTTATATAACTTAAAAATAACAGTTTATTTTAACATTATACGATTATTTTTACTGGAATATAATTATTTACAAAATGATTTGTATAGTTGTATATATATATAAAAAAAATATTCATTATTTTTTCAGAAGACTGCCGTTACTTATCTTTTGTATGTAAATAAATCAAAATGGAATTGTAATTGATAAATAAAAAAAATAGCGATTTTTCACTGAAATTACAGTCAACAGGACAAGGACAATTATTGATAATTGGACTAAACGTCGAAGTAAAATAAAAATAAGATCCAATAGCAACTTTCGACGAAAATAACCTTGAGTAGACGAATTAAAACACAAGACATTCTTTTCATCACGGATGTTCACACAGCCCAAATACTTACATTTTTTATATTTATTTTAAAACAAGCATAATTAATCAGCAATAGCCCAGAAATAATTTCAAAATGATTAATATTTGCACTCTGCAATTATAAAATCATTATCAATAAAGTTAATAATGCATACAGTTGCCGCAATAGATTTATAGTTCACGATTGCAAAATATCCCCCAATTGTCAAAAAATATGGGGGATTTCTTGCAATTACAAATTTATGAGAATGTCAAGTGTTGCCGAATATTAATTCTTTTTAATATTATCAACATGTATTATATTAAGGGACAATTTATGTGAACCAAATGAATGTATTTTATTTCGTTCATACAAATTGTATTATACGTATAATCGTAACATAGGTAAGGTAAAAATAAGCTGATTTTAATGTACGTAATTATTTCATTCTTGAATTAATATTGGTATATTCGTGCAGTGATCTACACTCGATCAAAAAGTGTAGATAATGTTACTGCTGCGTTATATCAATGTAAATAGGAAAAAAAATCAATGCAATAGCCCAAAAATCATTTTTTATTTCCGTATCGTGTTCTTATTTTTGAAGACGAAAGGTGTTTTAATTGAAAAATGATTTTTTTATACTTAATTTCAGTTATGAAATACACAACTTTTCGGCGAAGATTTATTTTTTGTTTTGGTGCGGACAGGCAAGTTACATCGAGACGCGAATGGTTACCCGTATACATATGTTTTCTAGGAAACGTGAGCAAAAATTCAATTAAATTGGACGTGAAAACAATTTTGACTGATAATAAACCAAAAATATGATAATCGCAATAAAATTCCAAGTGAACGGATCGCTATTTATGTAAAAATGTCCTCATAAATTTAATATATAAATAAATTAATATAACAACAAAAGAAGTTCCTATGAATATTGTATAAAAGGTATTGTTTTAAATTTAGGTCTTAGTAGAAGGAAAAATTTATGAACGTTTGGTATTTTTAAAGTTATAATTAATGAACCATCATGTTAGGGAACTTAACTCGGAGGGTGTCGAGTTGTACAAAAATAAAAAAGCACGGATCGTGAATCCTAACATTAGATTTTTAGATCAAAAGTTACGTTTCCAAGAAAGTGTTCATGTCGCATCGTGGTTCACATTTTTGTGCGGCGTAATTTCATTGTAAAAATATTTGTAAAAAAATATTCAAGTTGTATTTTCGAAACGGTAAAATTTAATTATAAGAATTTTTTGATTAAGATACAAAAATAAAATGAAAAAATAGTGTTTAGGTATTTACGCCGCACAAAAATGTGAATGAAATCGTATTTTCTGTGATCATCGAAATGGAATAGTTATAACAGATCGTGTCTGCGAGTTGTCAGAGGTTACTTTTAAGTTTTCAACGGTGAATTTTTTTAACGTTATTACGGAAAAAGGTAAAAAAATGTTTTTCTACATTTATTTTATGACGAAAAAATTCCGTAGTTAAGCAGTGTACATTAAATATAATGCCTAATTAACAGTAAAGGCGATGTACTGGATCGCCGATATGGAGTCAAAGAATATTACATTTGTTCACACTTGTAATATTTTTGGCTGATTTTTAGTATCAATAGTACTGGATTCAGTTGATGTCATTTCACGTGCGGAGATTAGTCTGCATGAATCTCAATTTTTAAAATGCGCTGTCAGTTTTTTCTATGGATACGACGCCTTGCAATGTTGTAGTTTAATTGGCTATTAATTAATTATGAAGTTACATTATTGCGTTATTTAATTGTTTTGTTACTAGAAAAATTCGTTGACGAACGTTTTTTGCGTCGCTTTTTTAATGTTCGATAAAGTTGACATCGTTGATTGTTTTTCTTCGGACAGTAAAAAAGTGATTAATAAGTACTTACAAACTGTTCTTTCATCTGAACATCGAAATCGCGACCTACAACTTGCGATTACATTACATTTTTTATTTCAAAGTTAGGGGGAAAATATTATCAGCTGCTGCTCTAATGAATTTTTAAACTTTCGAAAATTGTTGTTTTAAAGTGATATTGGCAACATTTTTCTTATTCTTGTATAAAATGCATACACTGGGAAAAATATTAGGTACTTTGTAAAAAATATCAAAATAATATTCAATGTTTAGATTGATGCTAAATAAACTCCATGGTTTGGGTAAAAGTTAAAATCCAATATTTGTTTGAAGGTAAAATTCAAAATTGTGAAATTCAAAATAAATTAAACAGTTTGAAATTCTAGAAGAAGAAGATATACCAAAAGTGGGTGATGCATTATATACGAGGAAAACAAAAATGTTGCTCTCGAAACATACCAGCTACAGCAGTTGATAATACTTTTCAAAATTGTTAAGTTTTTAAACAATGAATTGCTGTTGATTTGAATTAAACATCCTTATTGACCGTTAAAGTTATTTAATTTATCGCTTGTTCGTTTACGTGGTTTGTATTTCAGCTTGTTTAATGACATATTTAGCTAAATATACATCATTAATCATATAATTAAGAGTAGTCAGGATAGCCAGGTTTTCAATTTAAAACTCACAATAGTAGTCGTATATCTTAATGTATCGTAAGTTAGCATAATTAATGTAATGTAATACCAGAAACTATTCATAAATAAACATTTAAAATTGTTTATTTATAAATGGCTGAAAATATAATATAAAATAAGCATTAAAACTGCGTTTTTTTATATTATACCGTAGTAAACAACGAATAAAAAAAAACAAATAAATACAAAAAAAATATCAGTGTACTTAAACGTACTTAAATGTCATAGATAATGGAATTTATTATTGGTGTTTTTTACGGGAACTCATTACAATATCCCGTTCTTGCGTCGTATCCATTTTAGTAAACATATTTTTAAGAAAAAAAATATGCAATCATCAACAATTTTCGTATTGTCGTTTTACAAAAACAATGATGTTAATTTTAAGTCAGATTAGGTAAAAATATATGAAAATACATTTAAAAAATCCAAACTATAAAAATTTTTTGTTAAAACTGGCGTAAAAATTAAAATGGGTCTCAATATTTGGGTAACTTTGGTATATCAACCACTGACAGCGCATTAATTTTTGTCTACTTTATCGTATTCCCTAGCCTCTGTAATGTCACAATAGGGCATTTGCGTTGTTACAAAAGTTTTGTTATATTATCGTTAACATTACTCTGTTTTTCGCAAAAACTTTACCCAATTGGTGTAATTCTAGTCTTATCTTTTTTATCCTTAAAAAACAATGTCGTGATTGATCAAAAAATGTTGTTGTAGGTACGTTTTTGGAAACAGTAAATTGTAAAAATTAATTAAAATGAAAAATTGTATAAATCAAAATTAATGTAACTACAATATATTTCGGCATAAAAATTGTAAAATTCAAAATGTTTAGACGTTAGAATAAAAATTTACGGATTAGGTAGAAGTCAAAATTCGTGTTTGGCATGCTGTATTTAAACTTAAAGAAGTAAAAATTAAACAAAATTGTAAATAAATTTTAGAAATGTGATGTGACGATATTACTGTACCTAATCGATGTTTAGGCGAATAAACATACATGTTGGATATTTCATAAATCTCTTAAGTAACGAGTGTTCACGACAGAGAATTTTTTGTTTTATTTTTTGTAATTTTATTTTATTTTTATCATTATTTCTCGTGTATAGAGTTGTACCCTATAATTTTAAGTTTAATAATTATTAAAAATTATTAATATAAAATGATGCCATGTTTTTAAGTAATTATTTTAGATTTACTCGATGTGTTTATTAAAATATTATATTTTTTATAAAAGTTATTTTTTTTTTTGTACTCGATATTTAGTCAAAATAAGAACTGCTATGTAATTTATAGTTAAGTTTAGCGTTGTTATGTTAAGCAATATTTTTTTAGTTATTACATTTTATTGAACAAATTTAATTAACCCATTAATTTTATTGTGAAAAAATATAATTTTAACAACGGAAAATGCTTACTGTGTCATTAAATTGAGAATAGTGACTATTATTGCCGAAACGGTTAGCTATAATTATTTTAAAAAATAAAAAGGATGATTCATAGGTGTGTTTTTCTTTATATCCCATCGCTTTCTTTCAGATTAGTTATTTTGTTTCTTAAGTTTTATTTTACCTGTTTTATAGTTCCGCAATGACTTATTGGGTAAAAAACGACTTCAAATTGATATGAAAGTAAATCAGATAAAATTCCTCTAATGACTAAGTATAATATCAATTTTAATCAAAAAGAATCCGGAAATAAATATAATAACCTTCTTGAACGTCAGGTAGCGCCATCTGTTGTTGAGTAGTTAAACAAAATGCAAATACGAAAATCTCGTTAGATTCTTATTGGATACAAAATTACTGCTAAATGGAGAAATGTTTAAAATTTCACTAAATCATATTATTATTCTCATTAGAATTTTTATTTTAACACAATCATTGGAAGATGGTACGGTAAACCTACCATAACTTCGAAGAAAGTGACTTACGCTATGACAGCTTCAGCCATCATCTGCCTACCCTTTTCCCAACTATGTCGGGATCCAGCATCCACTCTAACATGCAGCTGAAAATCACAATTTAACATGGAGCGACTACCTCCACTACCCAGGACCTAATAAAACTATATGGAGGTCGTTTTGGCGTGAAAGTGTACCTAACAAACAAAGTAACATACAAAAAATCAAATCTTTTCTCTTTATTAGTTTAAATAAAAAAAAATGACTTATTTATAAAGACTGAATGAATTTGGCCGAGTTTTGGCACACGGGTTTGTCGGGGTAGGTACCTAGATCATGATCTGGGTTAGGAAGCGTTTCATTTCATCTTCAAACCGAAACACAGCAACGTTTCTTGGCGAGAGAACTTAGCTAAAATGGTGGTAGTATTTCGTCGAACGAGCTTTCCACAACCCATTCTATACATACAACCTACCAACTTTTATATATAAAAAATCTAAAGTTTATTAATCTGCCATCTGTTATTAATTATAGGAACTAATAAAGAAAGTCTTTGTTCAGTTTCGTAAAATGTACACAAGTGCCATCTAGTTTTAAATATTGGCACTTCTTATACAACGCAAATTTCAAGTATCCTATTTAATAGATGGCGCTGTGTTTAAGAATTTTTTGGCTGAATGTCAGACACAGTGTCTGACATTCAGCCAAAAAATTCTGCTGAATGTCAGACACAGTGTCTGACATTCAGCCAAAAAATTCTTAAACACAGCGCCATCTATTAAATAGGATTAGTACTAGTATCAAAATGGTCTAACTACGCCATCTGTGTGAATTAATTGTTACTAGTAATAAGTTGAGGATAACTTATTCGGAATCCGTTGCAATCATGACGTTTCTGTTACCCTACATTGTTTAGCAACGAATTCAAAGATGGCGTTGTTTGCAGTTTTGTTGATTTTAAATGATTTCTGTCTGAATAAGTAATAGTTAATTAGGTAATCATTATAAATAAAAAAATCAGAATACTTTAATTATTTAATACTTCTTTTTGGATATTTAGAAATATAATACTCAGTTTATTGTATATTAAATGACTATTGCGTTGTGTGATTAACAGTAAAGAAAAGGTTGGCATAATTAAATTCAGATTCTTCCCTTCACAACAGACTCATGTTACATCCATTATTTTCTTCAGAACTCAGTTCAAGAGACTTGATGCTATTTTGCAGTCACTGCGATTGGATCGCAGTGACTGCAAAATAGCATCAAGTCAAGAACAGACATCTTCTGGGCACGCTCGTACCATCGTAGACCTCATTCATTGCTTTCCATCAGGCGAGATCGAGGGTCTATTCTGCAATAAAAAAACTTACGTTCTCTTAAGAATTTTTTGGCTGAATGTCAGACACAGTGTCTGACATTCAGCCAAAAAATTCTTAAACACAGCGCCATCTATTAAATAGGATTAGTACTAGTATCAAAATGGTCTAACTACGCCATCTGTGTGAATTAATTGTTACTAGTAATAAGTTGAGGATAACTTATTCGGAATCCGTTGCAATCATGACGTTTCTGTTACCCTACATTGTTTAGCAACGAATTCAAAGATGGCGTTGTTTGCAGTTTTGTTGATTTTAAATGATTTCTGTCTGAATAAGTAATAGTTAATTAGGTAATCATTATAAATAAAAAAATCAGAATACTTTAATTATTTAATACTTCTTTTTGGATATTTAGAAATATAATACTCAGTTTATTGTATATTAAATGACTATTGCGTTGTGTGATTAACAGTAAAGAAAAGGTTGGCATAATTAAATTCAGATTCTTCCCTTCACAACAGACTCATGTTACATCCATTATTTTCTTCAGAACTCAGTTCAAGAGACTTGATGCTATTTTGCAGTCACTGCGATTGGATCGCAGTGACTGCAAAATAGCATCAAGTCAAGAACAGACATCTTCTGGGCACGCTCGTACCATCGTAGACCTCATTCATTGCTTTCCATCAGGCGAGATCGAGGGTCTATTCTGCAATAAAAAAACTTACGTTCTCTTAAGAATTTTTTGGCTGAATGTCAGACACAGTGTCTGACATTCAGCCAAAAAATTCTTAAACACAGCGCCATCTATTAAATAGGATTAGTACTAGTATCAAAATGGTCTAACTACGCCATCTGTGTGAATTAATTGTTACTAGTAATAAGTTGAGGATAACTTATTCGGAATCCGTTGCAATCATGACGTTTCTGTTACCCTACATTGTTTAGCAACGAATTCAAAGATGGCGTTGTTTGCAGTTTTGTTGATTTTAAATGATTTCTGTCTGAATAAGTAATATTAGGTAATCATTATAAATAAAAAAATCAGAATACTTTAATTATTTAATACTTCTTTTTGGATATTTAGAAATATAATACTCAGTTTATTGTATATTAAATGACTATTGCGTTGTGTGATTAACAGTAAAGAAAAGGTTGGCATAATTAAATTCAGATTCTTCCCTTCACAACAGACTCATGTTGCATCCATTATTTTCTTCAGAACTCAGTTCAAGAGACTTGATGCTATTTTGCAGTCACTGCGATTGGATCGCAGTGACTGCAAAATAGCATCAAGTCAAGAACAGACATCTTCTGGGCACGCTCGTACCATCGTAGACCTCATTCATTGCTTTCCATCAGGCGAGATCGAGGGTCTATTCTGCAATAAAAAAACTTACGTTCTCTGCCAACGAATTTTTGATAATGAGAGGAGCACGTGGCTAAATAATAACAGCCGCACGTGTCGATCCATCAGGTTAAGCTACGCTTACCGGTGTTGGTCCGTGGATGGGTGACCATCTTTACATACCGAGACTCCTCCGTGCCTCGGAAAGCACGTTAAGCCGTTGGTCCCGGCTGTCATTCGTTGATCTTTGACAGTCGTTACGGGTCGTCAGAAGCTCGAAAGTCAGAAAGCCAGTCTTACCAAGGGGTATCGTATTACCCAGTTACTGGGTTGTGGAGGTCAGATAGGCAGTCGCTCCTGATATTCAGCTGCATCCGGTTAGATTGGCAGCCGACCCCAACATAGTTGGGAAAAGCCCCGTTGGCCTCGTGGTCGCAAGCGCGACTGCTGAGCGTGGGGTCCTGGGTTCGATTCTCGGGTCGGGCAAAGTGTTGGGTTTTTCCATTAGGAATTTCTTAGTAACAGCCCGGAGTTTGGAAATCAACCGGCGTGATACCCCCGTGCCTCGGAAAGCACGTTAAGCCGTTGGTCCTGCACCTGATCTCTCTCCGGTCGTGTCGGATTGCCGTCCCATCGGACTATGAGAGTGAGGGAAGAGAGAGTGCCCCTGTGTCTGCGCACACACTTGTGCACTATTATAATATCTCCCGCGCCGAAGGCTAGTCTCCGTTGAGATTGGCTGCCGTGGCCGAAATACGGTCTGGAGGACTGTACTACCTGGGAAAAGGCTAGGCAGATTGATTGAATGAAAAGTGTAAAGAAGTACAAAACTCTGGTTGAGTGGTTGTGCATAAAAGACGTAAACACAGAGTAGGTTGCTCGTGATGACCCGGAACTCTGTTTAACTGCCGGGTTCGAAACATAGCAAGCAACAATTTAACTTTTCCTTTAACTAAATTCAGCGATACAATCTTCTCAGTCCAAGAAATATAAATTATTTTCCGAGACAATTAAACACTGGTCGGTATTTTTATGCGATAATAAGATCTCTGCCTACCCCAGTTAAGTACAAAGAAAACTCACCGACATTGAATAGCGGAGCAGCTGATGTAGTATCGACCATAGCGTTACCAGCGAAGCGTGGTAATTATTATAATATTAAATAAATCGCTTTTGTTTGGGAAAAAACTGCGCTGATAAACATTGAGACTCAAGTCTTGCTCTGGTGTGAATATGTGGTAGTGTAGAGTGGATAAGGTGGGACTAAATAGGCTTCAGAACAGTAAATTCTTTTTATGACTCGTTAGTCGTTTGGCACTACTTATCAAACCAGCTTATTGTCCCACTGCTGGGCAAAGACCGTGTCTCATACACAAAAGCATAATCAGCCAGTAATATTTCTACTGCTGGGACTCACGCCTCCGTTCAGTGAGAGGGTGGGCCGTAATCCCAGTGAGGGTTGGTAGATGTCACATGTCTTCGAATTTTTTGGTTCTAGGACATGCTGGTTGCCCCACGATGTTTTCGTTCACCGTTTTGAGAGCAGTGGTGATGAAATAATTTACACAAAGTAAATCGCCAGACTTGGTTCAAACCGACAAAGTCACGGCCATCACTGTGATGGCAAATACAGAATAGTCAAAAATATTATTCATTATGCAATTATGCATGCAAATGGAGGATGGTGTTTCACTAGTACGGGATCTTTTCGTGCTTGTCATGCAAGTACCGCGCGTCTAGGGACTTTATTAGGACCCTGCGACCGAATTCGGTCGCAAAGTCGTAATGGCGTACCAAGACGCGCGCGACGTGCTTCACAACTACAGGATTTTTTCGCGCTTGTCAAGCACGTCGCGAGCGTCTAGGGACGCTATTAGGACTTTGCGACCGAATTCGGTCGTATAGCAATCGCAATCTATGTCGAGACTGCCGGGCCTGAACTGCAAACGGTTTTTCTATTGCGCAATAACCAACACTACCCACAGTTCGCCCACAATAGTTAAAATATGCCTGATAATAACGAGAGAGACACATACCCTCTTCAGTCAGATTTAAGAACAAAGAGAAGAATAGGCCGTCCGTCCGTCAGATATATACCTAGTCGTAAGCCCAAAAAGTCTGACAACCAGTCTTACCAAGGCGTATATCGTATTACCGAGTTACTGGGTTGTCCATGTAAAATGTGTTCAGCTGCATCTGGTTAGACTGGAAGCCGACCTCATAGTTGGAAAAAGTCTAGATGATGATGCACTTTGTGGCAGATTTCAAGTTATGTTTTTTTCCAAATCTTTAACAGACATAAGCTTCTTGAAAGAAGCATTGGACTTTTCAATATCCTCCATCTATTAGTTAATTTAAGTCAAAACGGTTTTGTTTTCTAAGTCATATCCACATAACGCGGCCGAGACGCAACGCTCGCGTGTCTCTACCATCACAAAGAATACGTTAACTGCACTTTTTCACCTCCAACTTTTTCACATCGGCGATATGTAATTTTCATTCCTCGATGCCACTTTTTCACCGCACAGGGGCGCCAACTCGATATTTTTTAGAACCTGCGTCTTTTTTATTTTGACACTACGATCATTTCTTTTTGCAATGCTGAATCGAGTGTCGTTTTTGTGTGTGGTGTAGGAACCGCGATGCCTATGATTTGATAATAATGTGTTTACATTTTTTCCGCGTTTATCGTTTAGTTTTTAGTATATGGATGTTGTTTTTAATGATTTTTACTGTGGTTTCACGTGACAATTGAGTGTTTAGCGTTTTTCTTTTGTATTCGCGGTTTGTGGTAATTTGTAAGTGACACTTGTTTATGATCGATGCGTTAACTATGTTTTGTTAAGTGATTGATGAGTGTCTGTTAACGGTTTTCTTTTTTTATTGAATTGTAGTCATTAGTGGTACTGGTTTGGGTAATTTACGTTCATAATTTGCCGTACTTTCATGATTTCGACGTGAAGATATTAATCGAAAATAATTAATTTAATATCTTAATTATACCGAATTTTGTGAGAGTAGCTTTTTCATGTAATCGTTTTCACGAATCGATCAACCTCAATACTGCACTCAAATTATTTGTCTTTACATTACAGACCAGAAAAAAACTTTCATATTTTTTCTACACAAAGGTTCGTGATCCCTGCTCTCTCCCGCGCCCAGACAACCACGGTCCATGGTTTTCTAACAAATAAGTGTATTGCCATCGGCTATTAAAATCTTCGCTTTAATTAACTAGAAAAAAAACAACCCCTTTTGCTTCAAACCACTTTATTCTCAACTTTAATGTTGGAGCGAAAAATAATTATTTTATGCGAATGTGCAGTTACGATGTTAAGGAGTTAGAACGTTATAGGGAATTCTTAGGGTAATGGCATTTACTTGGACTTTGACTTATTTTTTTAGTTTTAATTACAGTATATACCTGCCATTAGGATTGTTTAAAGGTATATTATCACGCTATATCCTTCATAGTGTGGTCAGAAGGTGAGAAAATACTAACGTAACGGCTTAACAAAAATCGTGTTTAGTTTACTATATCAGATGGCTCAACACGATAAATTTAATAATTAAGTTGTTTTAAGTAGGCAGTTAAAGTTCGTACTTTTTCTATAAGTTGATGGAATCCCATAAATATCGGTTTAATTGTGGTTTTTGATCTAATGTCACACGAAATAGGACCTACACTTGAATAGAATTAGGTGTGTATGTTGCTTGAAAGCACAAATACCCAGGTTTGGTGGTCTACAAAAGGGAACCTTATATCTTGCGGGCTGGTAGAAGAAGGATTCGATCACTCAAGCGAATTTATTTAGAATCAGTTTAAAAATTGTAGAAGAGGCGATAGTTTTATTGTGAGAGAATAAAATTATATTTGTTTGTTTTGGTCACGCTACGTCTTCATGAGGATAAAGAAGTAAAATTCAGTACCTACAAGTAGCCTTTTTCTATCCCGGTATCGTAAGGCTATAGAATCTTACAAGTTGGTGGAGGTTGAATGAGAAAGAAGCCGTCCAGGTTAGAAACCTCTACACTGCTCTGCTAAGCCAAAAGGCGTTATCTAAATCGGAATAAGTTTTGAGAAAATTGTCGTTGTGTAAATTTTAATTTAAGGAAATATAGGGATATAAAAAACTTCTGAGTGTTTTTTTTTAATGTTTTAAGTTAGATAGCGGTTTTTGGCTTATACAATTAGATGCGAAATTGTTATAGCTATTGAATGGTATAATAAAACTAAAAGGGTGTATCTCAGAGATATTGCCTTGCGGCTTAGAAGTGCAGTACAGTACTTTAACTATTTTTGATTTTGAAAGAATATTTGTTCTAAATTGGGTATGTATCTGACTCCTCAAATACCAACCTAACGGTTGAGTAGGAGAAAAAGAAACGTGTCTTGATGAAAGCTTTGAGAATGAATGTGGATGGCTTTAACCGACTAATCACAAGCACAGCTTCGGGATTTGCTACTCACGCGGCATTAAAACTCTATTTCTACAATGAAATAAAGGCTAATCTGGTCTGTGGGTATTTTTACTCTATGGTCAGACGTATATTCTCGTCAACAAAATCGACTAAATACAAAAATATCAATACGCAACACTAGAAAAAAAAGTTGAAAACTGACAGTTTTTGTACGTCAATGGACCGCGGAGCGTAATGGCCGCTCGGCAAAGAATTTCGTATTTTTTATTGTTTTTGGGTGTAAATCGACGGGAAGTGGTGTTATTTAGAATATTAAGTAGTTTTTACATCGTGGTAGATAATATTTGCGCCAAATAACATCGTATTATACCAGTTTTGAACCAACCAAAAAAATGTAAACAAACCCAATAGTGAAAAAAGTGCATGCTCTGGGACTTTAGCGGTAGGATAAGGAAACCAATACGAATCGCGCAGTTGGTCGCAACGGCCAACTACTTAGCCGGTTTCTATAATTTACCTGGTCGGTGCGACCACCGGTCGTGGTCTACTTCGCGAGATGCCTAAGAGTGGGTGACCATAGAAACGATGGATAAATTGGGTTAAAGCTGATAAATGACTCAAAATATACTGAGAATTTAAATGAAGATAGATATGTTAGAAATTTTGTAGAAGACTTGGTGCGCTGGATCACTGATAAATTAGGAAAAGAGAGGCGGATTAGTATGATTTATAATATGCCTAGACCAAACAGGCAAATTCTAACTAATCCTAACTCATATTTTCAAATTGAAAATATTTTATTTCACATAAACCTACAAGGGCACTTATGAAACGTCAGAAGCTAGGTGCACGGTTCCAATTGGTCGTTTCCTATGGAGAAGAGCCGGCAAGAAACTCCACGGTTACTCTTTTAAAAATAATTGGCTTTTACTATATTTTCAAATAACAGTGTTATTAGGTATGGGAGAACAGTGTAGGTCTTTCAACAGGTACCAGGTACTTAACAGAATCATAATAGTCAACAAATCTACAGTCCACTAAGCCTAACTATATAATATAATACAATTCTAGCTTCGTAATTAATATTACAAATGCGAAAGTGAGTTTGTGTGTTACGCTTTCACGCTAAAACGGCTTAACAGTATTGGATGAAATGTAGCACATGGGTACACCATGACCTGGATTAGGACATAGGATACTTTTTATCCTGATATTCCCACGGGATCGAGACGAAGGCGGGTGAAACCACGGGGCACAGTTAATATAAAATAAAATGTGAAATTAAACAGCAGATGAACTTAATCAATAGAAAAATTGAAAACGTAATGTCATATCTTAAATATATCAATTTTATGCAAAACTTGACCTAACCTAAAACCGGTTCCATTCCATCTAAAAACCGATAAAAAACGGCAAACAGAACCAACGTAGACGGTTTTTTCATTAAAACGAACAATATTATTATCATATTATCGTACTAATTAAAAAAACCTTATTTCTTTTTAGGGTTCCTTGGTTATTTTTGTAAACGTGAGAATTTATATCTTGTGGATACAAGACATAAATTCTGTTTGTACTTAGTTTTTATTAATGATCACTATACATAGCTCAAGTAGCCCAAGATTACTATCAAATTGTACTTATTATTTATTTCAGCAATTAAATTAGACAGTGTCTGTGTGGTAGCTCAGAGGAGATCTTGGCTAAGTAATAACAACCGAACGGGTCGATATATTAGGTTAAGATACGCTTGCCGGGGTTGATCCATGGATGGGTGACCATCTCTACATACCGAGACTCCTCCGTGCCTCGGAAAACACGTTAAGCCGTTGGTCCCGGCTGTCAGTCGTAGGTTTTTACAGTCGTTACGGGTAGTCAGGACCAGAAATCTTACCAAGAGGTATAGTGTTACCCAGTTACTGGGTTGTGGAGGTCAGATAGACATTCGCTCCATGTAAAATACTAGTATTCAGCTGCATCTGGTTAGACTAAAAGCCGACCCCAACATAGTTGAGAAAAGGCTAGACAGATTCATATTTTTGCTGAGAATCAGCACTGTTTGAACGTCAAATGTACATAAGACAGTCCACCGGCACGCCCGCCCTTCACATCACTTTCTAGTGCTTTAGCTGGGAAGAAGAAGTGGCGCAACAAAGCACAGCTGTCTGTTTATTTAGATGAACACTTAATTCTATACAATAGTATGCAAAGTAATTACACAACACCAAACGTTACGTACATCACATGCCATATGTTAGCTAGCACACGCCAATATACCAACAAAAACATTGAAACCTAGACATAAGTTGCTTTGGGTAACCTGGAAGTTTTTAAACAGACTCCGAACCAAGGTTGGCCGAAGCAAAGAAAGCCTGTTCAGGTGGAGATTCATACACGACTCCGGCTTGGAGTTTAAATCTGGTCCTGTTCCACTAACGTTAGGACACTTAATACCATGTCTTACGCGTCCTGTCAGCTGCATGTTACAGGAACTGATGGATGGCTCTGATGGCGCCAAACACGTAGCCGAATTCTGGGCCGAGTCAATTTAGATTGATTGAAAAAGAAGAAAATTGAAAAAAATGTTTTTCCAAACTTTTAACATTTATCACCAAAACTACTCCACAAATTTGTAAAATAATAACTACTTATTAAAACAAGAAACAAACAAAGAAAACAGGGTCTATTAAAGTCTCCTTATACCATAGACATTCATCATAAATTCATAGTAATTCCTTATAATGGGTAAAAGGAATTGCCAGCTTGTCTATTACGCTCGACTGCTCATAGAATGCTAAGCAGTTACCATATATTTACATTGTACATTATGAACGTATGGTAAGTAGGTAATATCATGGTTTTATTTATTTATAGGTTTATGTTGCTTAGAGTCTAGAGTAGCTAAACTATCTTAGTTTGCATTTGTCTTGATTATGCAAGAGAGGGAAAAACAATTGGAAAAATAATAATACCTAAACAAAAACAAAGTTAGGTAAATAAAAAGCTGTGTCTACGATAAATTTAATGAATGAAATTCATTATCACTTTGTAACTGGTTATTTTTCGCTTCAAAATAAGATTATATATATTCTCAATTACTTTTTTAAATATCACTTGCTTCAAAAACGGTGAAGGAAAAAATCGTGATTGGTCACGATGTTTTTCTTCATCGTTTTTCATTATGCCTGAGAGATTTTTCTCGGTGGCAGAGGCCCATGGGCGGCATAAAAACTGACACCAGGTGAGTCACTCACCACGCAAAAAAGAAAGAATATTCGCTGGTGAAGATATGCGCGATCCAATCATAGAGCGTTCTCTAAACTAAAATTGCTATGATAACTTGTCTAGTAAATAATATAATGGAAAAAGCCCTGTTTTGCAACAGCCATGTGAACTGCTAGTTATCCAACTTGCATATTTATCTCATCTACTCGACGTCCGTATGTCACTGCAGGGATTCAGCAGAATATCAGCGTCAGGTATATTTGCCTGGCACATGCTGAGCTGGACTCCCATTTGGTGCAACCTTGAGACGCACACCGCACTTTTTTATGTTCGTTAATCCATTACTTTAAAATGTGTCATAGCCAATAGTGTCATCACAATGTCTTGTTTTCTTCCTTTTTTATTTGTTTATATATTGGCACCTTGTAGCTATTTCCTAATAGCTAATTAGTCATTATTTAATCGTGCTTTTGTACGTTGTGCTGTTTTTTGTGTGCACAACACAACTACAAATTTTAATTAAGGCAACTTATAACATTTTTTTTTTCTGCGGAACCTTTCCAATACCTTTTAAAACGCTTGCCCAATCCTTAACGTTATCAACATTAATATGTAAAATTGCAATAAATAATGCTCGCGTGTCCGTATCAGATAAACGCATAACTGTTTATCATTGCGACTCGACCGTAAGGGGGTAAGCAGGCATTCGCTTTATGTTATAGTTGGTAGTGTTGAGTATTTTTAATTTTAGCTTGTAATCTTGAGAAATTACAGTTCCTGAGGGCCTGAGGAGTGGCAAACGCTTTTAAAGCTTTTCTTATTCTAATGCTTGGTTCCTATAAACAACAACGAACCGTTTTGCGTACCAATGGTAGCATTTTTTATTGCTAAACTAGGTATATAAATAGATTCGTAAACTAATTTGACCTGTGATAGCTAATTCTATATGGGAGGGTCTATTATGCAAAGCTATGAGGTTTTTGTTTCATTATTGATAAACATACAAAAGTATTAATAATTTTAACCAATAATGGTCCGCACACACACCACACCTACATCACAAAACACACACCACACCTACAACACAAAACACACACACTTATTTACCACTTCACACACATAATATAAGTTAGCGTTAAGTTATATGTTTGCAACTTATAGTCCTAAGCAGTCTATAATAAAGTTTGTACTCCTTTTATTGGGAACCTGGGCTGACGAACCTTAATACAGGTTACTATGTAACCTAGATAGGACGCTAGATTCAATTCTGTATATTGTTACTCTCCTTAAGATTTATGCCTAAATTGTAAATTGTAATTATTGTAACAGACTGTACCACACTTTTTTGAAATAAATAAATTATTTACTTATAATGGTCCGGAATCGGCCATATAAAACGACTTTCAAAGGGATTGACATATGCTTGTCGGTGGCTATGTCAATGAAATACTTCTTTGACCGTTCAATTATCATTATCGCTGATAGAGTGAGCTCAACGAAAAGGGCTCCGGGCGCAAAATTTCTAGATTTGTCAGGATTTAAAGCTGCTGGAACAGATAGGATATGGAAGGTGTGGAGCAACTTAGGAGATCTATGCCCGGCACTGGACCAAGACAGGCAGGGTTGTTGATTTTGGTAGAGGAACTGACTGACTAAAGTGTGCCCGGTACACCGGTAAAAATAATCCGTGAACTTTCCTAGAACTCGTTTCACCAGAGTCGCGTCGCGCCTGTCTGCGGGAGTTTTAATCGCCTGCCTGCCGTCAGCTTCCGCCAGCGGCTTCGCCCGCTTGTTATCTTTATATATTATAAGCATAAGTTGCTCAGTTACAAAATTGGTGAAATTTTTTTTTTCTTAATTAGTTTTTGAGTTTATTCATTACAAACATAAACAAAAATACAAATATTTTCTCTTTATAATATTAGTGTAGATGCACGGAGTAAAGAAGTATTTATATGTATTTTTGACATTCTTCCTTGACATAATCATCCTATTATTTGACATTATATACCTATAATTTAATTTCAACTCTTTATTAGTGACTTTTGTGGACATGACAATTATTCCGATTTGTTACAGTTGTAATAGCAATCATGTAATTTCGTTTAAAATAGGTTTTTATTTATTTATTTATCTTTATATAGATTCTTTTCTATTTTGTGAATGTGAGAACGCTGTAGGCTTAGTGGACTGTAGATTTGTTGACCATCATCATTTTGTTAAGTACCTGGTACTTTTTGAAAATTCCTCCCATACCTAATAACACTGTTATTCGAAAATATTGTAAAAGCCAATTATTTTTAAAAGAGTAACCGTGGAGTTTCTTGTCGGCTCTTCTCCATAGGAAACAACCAATTGGAACCGTGCACCTAACTTCTGACGTTACATAAGTGCCCTTGTAGGTTTATGTGAAATAAAATATTTTGAATTTTAATTCAAAATATTTTTCACGTGTGAATTTTTGCCGATGCGTTGCCATTGCTGTGACTTAATTTCTTATGTAAGTACTATTTTAAGTCTCTTGTACCGGTTAATTTCACTACGAGTTTTATCCTGGTAGTACGTTCTCGAGGGATAATCTGGCCTTCCTGCGGGCGAAGCCACTCTACATACATCACAACAATCCGACGTGCTAAAATGTAAGGCTACCTATATACCCACTTTGGTTTGTGTTTTGATTAATCTTCTTGGTATGTCCTCAGCCTCCATTTCAGAAACTTTGAAACTTGTGAAACAAAGTGAATGCATCGTAATCAAAGGAAAACTTACCGGGTAACGTTTGTAGATTTTTAAAACGTTTTAGATCTTTCTGACTTGACGTTTTAGTTACCTAACCCAAGTACTTTATTTGAGGCTAGAACCACAAGATAGGCAAAGGCCGTGACAAACTGTATCCCCAGAAATAAGAAAAGGAAGAGAGGCAGGCCTTTCAAAAGGTGGGGTGCACGGTATTGAGAAAATATCTGGCAAATTTCGGGCAAGAACAGCCAGACTACGGGATGAATGGAAACATTTGGAGGAGGCTTTTACAGCCCCAGGCATTCCTTACATAGAGGAAACTAATATTGGGGATACTAACACACATTGCTAACATAATATAAAGTTAAGATTTTTGTTTAATTACTAACACACTAACATACTTAAAAATACATATTATTTTTCTTATACTCTAAGTTTAAAAACCTCATTGATGTAGTTGTAAGGAATTAATAAAAGCTGTTTAAGAATAATATAAAACATATAGAATACTACTTCTAGTAGAATCTTCTCTCTGTGACATGTACTTTTACTCTTGTGTAAAATCAATAAAACTATTTGGAAATACAGTTCACTGTTGAAAATCTACAAGCATTTTATTACACAAAAGCTTTTTATTTATTTTATTTTATAAGTACTTTATTTTACCGTTTCCTCGTGCCAGCGTACTTTCCCTCATATCCCTTCTGTAATCAAACACAACGGGAAATGTAATTAAAAGTGTTACATGTAAAGCAATGTTATGATTTTTTCACAACTATCTGTGATCAGAGAGTCCTGTTATACATAAATATATCTGATTATATTCACTGTCTGTGAAGTTGTGTACTTACCTACCAAGTTCCATGTGTTTTGTGTCTCCCTTTTACTGTTTTACATTGTGATTTCTGTTTATGTTCAATTTTTTAAAGAATTTGTATAAAATTGTGCTACTGTGTTTGCTAATATGTCAGTGTGGTATTTTTAATTATAATGCGACTATGGAATCTTCTGGGGATGTACTCAAAATTGGTTAGAAGTGTGTAAGAATTGGTCAATTTCCAAATGAATATAGAAACATTAATTTCAATTGTGTCTCGGCAACGCATTAACAACTTTGTTTTGTTGTTGATATCCATAGTTTGGCGGTAATCAGTTTGCATCAGGTGTACCTACAGACGGCATCTTTACCAAACAAATGTAGGAAATACACAGATACAACGCACACACACATGTACGTCACCACATTTTATTTGATTTTGTATGAGTTTGTTTTATTTTATTTTATTTTATCTTACCTTTAATTTATTTAATATAACGGACAGACACTTCCCTATGTTATTATTCTAGCGTATGGCACTCGTTGGTTGCAGCTGAAAATCAGCGTCAGGTGGTACACTTTGTGTTGTCATCTGACATTATGCTGAGCTGAGGCCCTTTTGGCATTATAATAATTTGTTTTCTGTTTTTATAGTTTTAAGGTGTATTTTTTGTAATGCCAATAAACGCATTTTTCTTTCTTTCTTTCTTTCAAACTCTAAACATCAGCGTTTCGTCTAACTGCTTGTATTTTCTATATTTCTAAATGGATCTCTAACCTTGATAGAGATCCAATAATAATTGGGACAGATTTCTTGAATTCTGTCCCAATTATCTATCGAGCTTCACCACTCATCATTTTTTTATCCACAAAGGTGAAGCTCTTGGCCTGCAGCTCACCTGATGGTAAGTGATGTATAGGCCGAAGGTGGAAGCGAAGTTCACAAGGAATCCTCCACCACAGAGGGCTTCCTACCTCTAACGGCCGAAACACAACAATGCTGTCAACATTGTTGGTATAGCAACAGATTTAAATAAGATGGTGGTAGCTAGCCAGGTGGACTTAGAACAAGCCCCACCACCAAGCAAGAAGAAGACAACATTTTGCCCCCACTGGAAATCGAACCCGTGTCCTTTGTGTTTGAGACAGGTGGTCTAACCACTGGTTAAATCACCGTTATCCACAGGCCCACTTCTCCCACTGCTGGGCATAAACCTCTTCTTTCTTGTGCCAATCCCCAGGCTCCTTTACCACTCCCATACCTCAAAATTCAGTTACAATTACAAACCTTAACAAAATAATTCCCATCGCCATTTCACATCTACATAAGTACTGCCAATTATAGTAATTATCATACACGAACCATCTTTATCGCGATGGCTACACTACATCGTTGACTGTTAGCAGGTTCAAATTTATAATTGTATGGGTATTGTCACGGTGTTTAAGTATGCCTGCGCAGGAGTTTAAGTTTGAAACATGAAGGCAGCCACCTGTACTTGGTTAAGTTAGACTTTTGTTAATTGTACCACGTTTTGACAAGCAAGCGATTAAGTACTTGTAAAACAGTTCTGTGACTGACTCATTGACTGACTGCCAGATAACACTAACGATTGAAGTTAAAAACATAATAATATAATATAATTATGTTCCTTAGGTTGAAATCTACACCGTTCTTTTTTTTCCATGGCGAAATTCAAAATTCAAAAGACATTTATTCAAACTAGGCTGAAAATCAGCATTTTTAGAACTTCAAAATTACATAAAACAGTCCCCCAAAAAGGCCCGACCTTCACCACTTCCTATAGTGCTTTAGCTGGGAAGAAGAAGTGGCGCAACAAACTCCCCAGCAGCACAGCTGTCTGTTCAGTTAGAAAAACTTGATTCTATATAATAGTACTTATGCAAAATAATTTACATTACGCAACACAAAACAGCAAATTAAATTATTATTTTTATGACACCTAGAACACGCCAATATACCAATAAAAATATCATCAAAATCTATACTCAAGAGAAAAGATAATTTAAAAAGTAAATTAACTTAATACTCGAATGAAAGCCTCCAGGCATAAAGGGCGTGCGTTTACATATAGCTATTAAAGCTGTAACTCGGAAGTCACAAATGATAAACTAGGACCATTGAAGTAAAAATAAATAAATAGTTAATTACTAATAACAATAACAAAAACCATGGTCAGCAAGACGACCAGTCACTACAAGCAGCACTCGTTCACGAGCATAACGCAAAGATCAGTCATTACCCCTTTGCCATATTTAAGGGAAGGAGGCAACCCGACCCCCGACGCTATCGCAAGCAGTGACTTCTAAGGGAGCATGACGAACTTGTTACCGGTTGCTCAGGCAAGAATAATATGATCAATTTTCGAGGTCGCTAGCTGACTATGTGTACAACTCATTAAAAAAACAGTATAATGAGTAGATTACGTCAATAATAAATATAAACAAAATTTATTAAATTAGTATGGAGTAGTATGCAAATCTTCATGGATACCTTTCGTTTGGGGAGAATGGAAGACTATGTAAATCGGACTAGGTATAAACCACGGTTCCTCTTGCTACTGATAAAAAGAAAGTACCTGTACTTTTGGTGATACGGAACCCTGAGTAGGTAGGTAGGCATGCACAACGGCAATTTTGTATTTTATATTGAAACATTATTCACCATCTTAAAAAAAAAAATGCTTTCGAATTGTGTGTTTTACTTGAAAGTGATTCGAAGTGAACTTCACAGGAATAGCACAAACAACAAGTTTATTTTCACTGTCTTTCATTCCAAATTTATTTTAAATATTCAGAGGTACATAACACATAACATCACGCCTGTATTCCTCGAAGAGTTAGGCAGAGGTGTACCTATAGTACACCCACATTTCGCCAGTTATGTTTAAGTACCATGTAATAGGAGCGAGCCTATTGCCATCAACCGGGCACAAATCCAGACTCCGGGCTGATACTGAGAAGTTCCAGATAGACCATATAACACTTTACCCGCCCCGGGAATCGAACTCAGGACCTAATGCTCAACAGTTATTATTAAACTGATATAACTTTTATGAGGCGTTATAAAAATTTTTATCATCTCTACTAAACTACATTTAGTTTAATTTTAAAGATTGCTAGCTTATAAAGGTTACAGTTAACTGCATAGTTAAGTAAACAGTAGTTAGTCTTAAAGTTTTACTGCTGAACCCATTTTTACTTTATTACTTGATAAACGGCTAGTTTTAGTATTATAGTCCTTTAGTATATTACTAATAGTAAAGAGAATTTATTTAAATAACTACGCCAAGTGAGCATTATAATACTAAATTGCCGTTTTGTTCTTAATTGTCTTTAAGGCGAAATCGTCATGGTAGCCTGCGAAATTCAAATGTTCCTACGTTTTTTTGCAATTTGCAGTATCTGTTAGTATATGTTGATCAAAATATGATTCGCAGCGGTAAATATTGATTATGAAATGCAATAATTAATAAAGTAACACCGAATATTTCGCTTTAGATGTTAAAAAAATATTTAGAAATATTCCAATTGTTTTTTTACACCTAAAACGGTTGCAACATCAAATTCATTGTAATAATTGCAATTAATTATTAATATTCTAGTCCACTAGTTAGCCACATTTCATATTTCCATACAATAATATTGCCAAATTAATCAAAACAGCGAAATATTTGACATCTATTTACGATGTTGCCCACTTTCAGAGTAAACGCTCTCTTAATATTCTCGTACAGTTCGTGACGATACACGAGAAAGGAAAAAGAGGTAGAATTTCTTCCCCTTTTCTCATGGTTTTCAGATCGATTCCCAATCTCATTTACCTAGATTATAGCTTTGCATGTAATTGAACCATCAAGCAGAGTTACTATGGGAAGATCTTACTCCATCGGTTAAGTAAATAATAAAGATGATTTTAATTACTAGTTTTCTTAGAAAGCTTATTTTCTCAGACTAGTTTTCTAGTAGTTAGGCCATTGTTCTTTAGTCCGTGTAGGAGTGGGGTGACCATGGCGTGTTGTGATTGGATGGATAGAATCTTGATAAGGTTTATATTAGGTGAACTTGTGAAACAATGTTGCATATGAGAGACTAACTTACAATCATACTCATTTACTTGTCTTATCCAATCGCCGACTTTCTTATCGTCAGATAACTTTTCTAATCTGCAAAGTAAATATGGCGGTTTGGCGTATTTTCAACACAAAAGCTGACAGCAGTGAAAGCCTAGTGGTGTGATCGTCGGACTACCAAATCATAGGTCTCGAGTGCGAACCCAACAAGCTGATATTAACAATTCTGTAAAATCGATGATAAAATGGTTAGAAAACAATAATCTTGTGATAAATTTTGGAAAAACTAATATGCATTTTGGCCAAAGATCAACCATTCCAAATGTTAATGTGCACTATTGTGATGATAACATAGACAAAGTTGACACAATCAAATTTCTTGGAGTAACAATAGACAGTAAATTAAATTGGAAAGCATACATACCCTAAAGCAAAAAATATAGTAATTCCACATATGCACTGTACAAATTAGCCCCCATGTTAAATGTTGATGCGCTGCTAACTGCTTATCACGGCTTAGTCAAAAACTCAAACCCAAACTCAAAGCATTTATTTCAAATAAACCAATTACAGGCACTTTTGAATTGTCAAGGGGTCGGTCAGTCAGAAATTTGAAGCTAGTCACTAACTTAAGATACGGAGTTATCTTTTGGGGCAATTCAACAAATAAGAATGTCATTTTTAAAACCCAAAAGAGGCGCCTTGACCATGTTTGGACTTCATGTTACTAAGAGCTGCAAACCATTATTCAAAAAATATATAATATTAACCTTTCCATCCATGTATATCTTAGAGACTATTATGTTTGTCAAATCGAACCTAAATCTATATCGCGACAATATCGAAGTTTGCATTCCTAGATCCAGGACAGCTCTACTGCGTAAAAGTATATTCTGTATGGCGCCAATTCTTTATAATACGTTGCCAAGATATTGAAGGGAATAAACAACAGAAGAGTTAAGAAGTAGGTTCAAAAACTTTCTTATAGAGAAAGCTACTACAGCACTGACGAATTTCTGAATGATAAATTTAATCTAATTCTTATAATTGTGTATTCCTAATTACGTTGACATTAAATTAACTAATTTTATTATATTATGAGTTGTTGACACTATTCTATAGTACATTTTAATTGATAAATTCTAATTTGGACTGTTAATTATTTGAATAATGGATACATTTATATGTAATTATTTGATTAAATGTAATAAACCTACCTACTTATATTTTGTACGCCGTTAAGGCAAAACATGACTGTGATATAATGTAATTGTAATATCTTGCATGCCATGTGTGTGTATGAGTATACACACACAGCAAATAAATGATCTTTATTGTATAATTATCACTTGCTTAAAAAACGGTGAAGAAAAACATGGTGAGGAAACCGGCATGCCTGTGAGATATTTCTCGACGACATGTGAAGCCAAGTCAGAGGCCCAAGGGCGGCATAAAAATTCTGACACCCGCTATCTAATAGCGTAACTCATTTTCGCAAATTATTAAGACTAATCAATTTCATTTTGACAGTTCAACAACATTCATTGCGTTATTTACGTTGTTGAGCAGATTTTTTTTCGAACTTATGAAGCAATGGATGAGCAATCTCTTTCAAAATGATTCAGATTGCTATTGATCGTGTATTACGTAATTAGGGAGCAGGTTAGTCACTAACGAAATTAAAACATTATATACCTAAAATATTCTATATTTTATAATAAATTAGATTTTTTACAGCTGTAGTGGCAGTCGTGTCATTTGGTTTAAATAGGTTTTTATTTTGCTTTTATATAGACTCTTTTCTTTTAGATTTTGTGAATGTGAGAATTTTGTAGGCTTAATAGACTGTAGATCTGTCGATCATTTTCTATCTTGCTAAGTACCTGGTACTTGTCGATAGGCCGACACTGTCTTCTCATACCTATTAACACTGTAATTTGAAAACATTGTAAATACCATTTACTTTTAAAAGAGTAACCGTGGAGTTTCTTGCCGGCCCTTCTCTATAGGAAACGACCAATTGGAACCGTGCAATTAGCTTCTCGCGTTTCATAAGTGCCCTTGTAAGCTTATATGAAATAAAATATTTTGAATTTTGAAACATTTCAGACCGCAATTTTTATACCTCAGATAAAACTTATTTGAAGGTTGAAAAATCGACCGCTAACGTATGTAATACTGTGATGGCCTACAGGTTAAGGGGCCCATAACTTGACAAGAACGAAGATCTGGTCAACTTAGGAATGTGAACACGAAAATCGAACACGAAACATTTCGTTCGTACGTGTGGACGTAAATTAGCGAAGCGTACACGGACACCATACAAACACAGTACGACGTTGTTCACGCTCAACCGCCCTGCTTTCTTTAGTAGCCTTGGATTCGCCGTTGGAAGTGGTCGAAAGTGAAGTAGCCAAAAATTCTCCAACACCGTCCGCACAGAACAACGAAATTGGATCGCCACGATCGTTTTTTACGAACACGTACGCACGAACACGTAAACGTTCGCAAATGCGAACAAAGTGTTCGTTGTTCGTTTTCACAATGTTCTTGTTCGTTCGTGCGCTCTTTTAAGAATCGGTGAAGTTTGGATTAAGTAAGTCATGTAGGCAAGGTATGACTTGACTCGATTAACGTAGTATTTTCGCTGTGTCGTAATAATATTCCCGAGATATATGAAATCATGCTCACCCTAGTGTTAGCACAGATTAGCAATACTATCGCGAATTAATTGATTGATTGATAGATAATAACGCAATACCATTGTAAGCTATGATTTATGTTTCATAGGATTTATCAATCGTAGAAATTATAATGAAGAATTTCAATCATGTAGGTATTTGCATTGTAATTGTATTAGCTGGGTAGTACCTTAACTGACGATACTCACGGAAATATGATCTATGTAGCAGTGGCGAGGAGTAAATTTTTATGAGAGGGAAGCTGAAGAAAAAAAAAATCTGTTCTATCAATAACATTCTTTATCAATCTACTAACTACATACTTTACTGAACTTTATTTTTTTCTATATTTTTTGGCAGTCAATTGTTTTATCAGTTTTAATTTTTATTTGTCTATTATTATTGTCATAATATACTCTAAATGATAATAAAAACCGCATCAACCTCCGTTTCGAAGTTGAGAAGAACAATGCAGTCACACAATTTTGCCTTGAAGGTACTTTCTATCTATAGATGATAGATTAATTATTTTAATGTAGGAAATATAGTTTAGTTTCTCATTAATCATAACACAACACACACTGTATACATGTAAGTCACAAAAAAATGATTTTGTATGAGTTTATTTTATTTTATATTACCTTTAATTTATTTATTATAACGGACAGACACTTCCCTATGTTTATTATTCTAGCGTATGGCACTCGTGGGTTGCAGCTGAAAATCAGCGTCAGGTGGTGCACTTTGTGTTGTCATCTGACATTATGCTGAGCTGAGGCCCTTTTGGCATTGACTGCCGGGGTTGCGGGAAAGTCCGAAAGGGATACCGTGGCCCCTGGCAACGTACAGGCAACGGAAGGAACACGGGTGGGTTTTAGTCAGTAAGAGTCTGACACACGCCCTCCCGCTCCACCCAGAGCGGGAGAAGTTATTCGATAATTTCCCACACAAAAAAAAAAAGGCCCCTTTTGGCATTATAATAATTTGTTTTCTGTTTTTATAGTTTTAAGTTGTATTTTTTGTAATGCCAATAAACGCATTTTTCTTTCTTTCTTTCTTTCAATTTATAATAGTATTGACTGGGCTATTTTTTCAAAAGTTAGCGATATAGTTGCAGTTTCAAACCTCTGAAGGGAAGCCGGTAGGAATCGAGTGGTATGGAGCCTTTGCCTCTGCTATGTACTTAATTAAAAATATGTGTTACTTTTTAATGTTTTAACACAGACTGATTACGCTTACCAACGCCAAACTCTCAACAAGACGTAGCCAGAAGCACTGCAACACTCCGTGCAGTAAACAACAGTTCGCAAAACAGAGAAATATAGGTACTGATGAAACAATATTATTCAACTTTGGTTTAATGAATATTTTGGGCTGGCTTAAATCTTTAGCAACTTGGAATTTTGTTATGTCGTAATTCGAACACCAACTGTAACTCTGTTGACAAGAACCTATTTCTATAACAAGCATTTAAATCATACCAAAGGATCTTATTAATCAAGCATAGAAAAATCTATCGCTTCCAAACCCGATAGATTATGGCTATAGGAATACCATAGTGAGAAAATCTGAATTGAATGCTGTCAAACTGAATGCTGTCAAATTGATGCTGTCAAATTGAATTCTGTCAAATTGAATGCTGTCAAATTGAATGCTGTCAAATTGAATGCTGTCAAGTTGCAATCCATGATCCAAATTGTAATTGGTTCTAGGACATGACGGTTTCCTCTCGCCATCTACCAACCCGTACTGGGCCCACTCCATCTCGTTGAGAGCAGTCCTTTATCTCAGCAGTAGGAATATTACAGGCTGATTATAGATATGATAGATAATATAATTTCAAAGTATCTTGTTAATCAAGCCCAGAAAAATCCTTATGTAATCTATCGGTATGTAATATATCGTATGTAATATATCGGTTAAGCAAGATAAACAACTTGAGATTATGGTCGACAATAAATTAGTTACTAAAGCAGCTGACGTAGCTGAGGCGTTTAATGAGTTTTTTGCAAACATACCTACCTATAACCACGACTCGCTCCTTAAATTCGTCCCCGTCTAAAGCTGAAAACCTTTTGTTTAGTAGTGTGTCTAAAAGTAGTCGCTTATTCAGCTTCGAACATGTTACGCCGCGTGATGTAGTTAATGTTTTTAACGCACTCAAGTCAAAAAACACTGGTGATTACTGGGGCATCTCCATTAAACTTTTAAGCAATATAATAGACATCGTAGCCCCATATCTAGCTGTTACTTTTAATAAATGTGTTGATTTAGGAACTTTTCCTGACCTCATGAAGAGTAGTAAAGTCATACCATTATTTAAATCAGGTAATAAAAATGATGTTGGCAATTTCAGGCCTATTTCTATCTTACCAGCATTTAGCAAAATATTTGAAAAGTTAATACTCAAGCAGTTGCTAATCCATTTTAATTTAAATAGCCTCCTCCATAATGAACAATATGGCTTTACAAAGGGTCGTTCGACCACAGATGCGGGTGTTGCTCTGCTGAAACACATATTTAACGCATGGGAGAACTCGCAAAATGCTATTGGGGTTTTCTGTGATCTCTCCAAAGCCTTTGATTGCGTGCACCATGACACGCTTTTGCGTAAACTGCGTCATTACGGTGTGCAAAATGAAGCTCTCAACCTTATAAATTCTTATTTACATAATAGGTCCCAATGTGTAGATGTTAATGGTGTGAAATCTTCCGGGCTGCCAGTTCAGTTAGGTGTGCCTCAAGGCTCAATACTGGGTCCATTCTTGTTCTTAGTCTATATCAATGACTTACCATTCTATTTAAAGGGTATCTGTGAAGTTGTACTGTTTGCAGATGATACGTCACTTATTTTTAAAGTAGACAGGAACAGACAAGACTTTGACGATGTAATCAGTGCACTCTCAATGGTTACGGATTGATTTTCGTCAAATAACCTAGTTCTCAATAGCAAGAAAACCAAATGTGTAAAGTTCGCCCTTCCAAATGTTAGAAATCTAGGACCCAACATCGTCTTAGATAAAGAGTCACTTGAAACTGTAAACACGGCAGTTTTTCTGGGCATAACAGTAGATGCCAAACTTCAGTGGGGCCAACATATATCGAGCCTAGCGGGAAGGCTCAGTTCGGCCGCCTACGCCGTCAGGAAAGTAAGACAATACACTGACGTTGATACAGCTCGCTTAGTCTATTTTAGTTATTTTCATAGCGTTATGTCCTACGGTATTCTGCTGTGGGGCAAAGCTGCTGATATTCAAAATATATTTGTCCTTCAAAAACGAGCTGTTCGAGCAATTTACCAGCTCGGTGCCAGAGTTTCTCTGAGAGATTTTTTCAAAGATATCGGTATCCTCACAGTGGCATCACAATTCATTTTCGCCAACATATTATATATTAGGCAAAATATACACTTATATACTAAAAACAGTGATATTCACAATGTTAACACTAGAAATAAGGACAAACTACGTACTCCCTTTCACCGGCTTCATAAGGTTCATAACTCATTTGTTGGGCTTGGTATAACCTTTTATAACAAGCTACCTTCTTCTTTGCTAGATTTGCCTTTTAATGCGTTCAAAACTAAAGTAAAATCCAACCTCTGTTCAAAGGCATACTATTCTATCAACGACTACTTAAATGATAAGAATAGTTGGTCGCTGTGATTAACTCAAGACAATGTTTAAATGTTCTTTCTCCAGAATTAGCTTACTTACTGACAGGTTATATGAGTTTATATAATTGTTTATAATTTTACTAATTTTACTTTATTTATTGTTGACATAATCTACTCATTACAATGTTTTTTTTTGTGAGTTGTATTGCAATATGTGGTTAGCTAGCGACCTCGATAATTTTTTACTTTACCTCAATGGTCCTAGTTTATCAATTATAACTTCTAGTTACAGCTATATGTAAGCGGGCACGCCCTTTATGTCTGGAGGCTTTTATTTAGATATTGTTTTCGTTAAGTTATTTTTATTTCTGCTTGAGTATAGTTCTCGATGTTTTTGGTTGGTATATTGGCGTGTGCTAGCTGTCATATGGCTATTAATTTTATAATTTAAATTATGTTTTGTGTTGCGTAATGTAAATATCATTTTGCATACTATTATATAGAATCTTTTTTAATGAACAGACAGCTGTGCTGCTGGGGAGTTTGTTGCGCCACTTCTTCTTCCCAGCTAAAGCACTAGGAAGTGGTGAAGGGTGGGCGTTTTGGGGGACTGTCTTATGTAATTTTGACGTTCGAAAAGTGCTGATTCTCAGCCTAGTTTGAATAAATGACTTTTGAATTTTGAATCTTTTGAATTTTATCGCTTCCAAAACCGAAAGATGGTATGGCTATTGGAATATCATAGTGAGAAAATCTGAATTGAATGCTGTCAAATTGAATGCTGTCAAATTGAATACTGTCAAATTGAATGCTGTCAAATTGAATACTGTCAAATTGAATACTGTCAAATTGAATGCTGACAAATTTCAATCGCATGTCTTCGAATTTTTGGTTTTAGGACATGACGGTTTCCTCTCGACATCTACCAACCCGTACTGGGCCCGCGTGGTGGATTACGGGCCCTCTCACGGAGAGGAGGCCTGTGTCCTACCCTTCTGTGTATGAGATACGGTCTTTGCCCAGCAGTGGGACAACAATAGGCAATGTTCCCAACATTATAGGCTGATTATGTTATGTAAATTACAATACTCACACTAAGAAAACTTAAAAAAATAAACTTACTCTACCTTCAAATTGACAGCAGGACCTCATTCTTAGTATCCGCTAAAGCAACCACTAAACAATGATTATTCATTATCATTAATTAAAAAATTAAAATTCTGCATGCCACCAGGTGCTCATAAATCGTAGTACAGGTGCCAAAGGCGAGGTGTATGCACGCTGAACTGTCTTTTTATAACCGGAACTGTAGTTAATCGAGTGGAATAGGGTTACTGAAGGTTAACTTAAGCTCCTAAGTGGTATCTTTATCCTGCTTTTTATTAGGGATGATAAGGTCAGCGTGTGAAATGAAGGATTCCCAGTGAAAGAGCTCAATTTCACTAGTACTACGACACCTAAATGATATCAAATAAACTTTTATTTCAGGCTATGTTACACCTTACAATGTACTACAGTCTATAACATCATGTAACCATATTTCAGACAATGTTAGACCTTACAAGGTACAGTCTATATCATCATAATTATAACCATATTTCAGACAATGTTAAACCTTACAATATACAGTCTGTATCATTTGTATAACCATAATTCAGACAATGTACTACAGTCAAAACATCATATAACCATATTTCAGACAATGTTACAAATTACAATGTACAGTCCATATTATCATTGAGAATAGAATGAAATGACAAATAAATGCGCACTGTTGGATTGTCAACTCTCGGCGCTAAGCCGAGCGTTCAAAATTCACATTGTGTCGTAATGTTAGTTAAAACAGGCATTAGATGCAACTGAAATTACAGTAGACGTAGACACATTAGTAAAATATTTAAATTTCTCCCACCCTGCTTATGTCAAGTATAACCAAAGGAAACAGAATAAAGACATTTGTAATTTAAAGCAGAAGTACCATAATCAGTTTCAATATTGTAATTTGCATGATAATGACATATTTGGATCCTTACTAGACAGTATTGTTTATGTAAGAGTCTATTAACTGCTCCCGAATTACCATGTTTGTTTTTTACATTCATCCTTGACATAATCATTCTATTGTTTGACATTATATACCTACAATTTAATTTCAACTCTTTATCAGTGACTTTTGTGGACATGATATTTATTTAGATTTATTACAGCATGTCATTTCGTTTTAAAATGGGTTTGTATTTTTATTAATTTATTTATCCTTTATATAGATTCTTTTCTACATAGTTTGTGATTGTGAGAACGTTGTAGGCTTAGTGGGCTGTAGATTTGTAAAAGCCAAAAGATTAACCGTGGAGTTTCATGCCGGCTCTTCTCCATAGGAAACGACCAATTGGAACCGTGCACCTAGCTGCTGGCGTTTCATAAGTGCCCTTGTAGGTTTATGTGAAATAAAGTATTTTGAACTTTATGCCAACCTCCAAAACGGACAAACTCCAAACCACAAAAATACATGCAAGTGAATTCGCTTCTTCGTTACACGGGCACGGTCTGAACTTATAAACCCTCAACCCAGTCCAACATGTTGCCCGGCTATACTCTCAAATAGTTCTACACTCTAAGGTCTTCAGGGGCAAATAATAAAATGTCTAAAGTTACTGCTGAGCGGGTCCAGTCTCGCGTCTAGTATATAATTGCGCGTCGGCATATTTCTTGTGTGGCGTGCGCAGGAGTTGAATATCGTAACGTCTATGCGTTATGAACCGTGCAGTTTGTGGGGATAAAACTATTGAGTCGATTATGGTTAGAGTGTAAATGTTTTAAATATGAAAAGAGTAATAAAAAACGTTTTTACAAAAAAAAAAAACGACTTCCAAAAAAAAAACTACCCAAGCAAAATTAATAAAAAAATTATGGGACCAGCTCTGGAGTATAACATACCAAACAAAAAAGAATCATCAAAATAAATTCAAAATTAATCACGAAACAAACATAAAAAGAAATACTTTATTGTATTTTTTTTTTGTGATTTTTAACCGACTTCAAAAAGGAGGAGGTTTTCAACTCGAAAGTATAAACTTTCACTTTTTTCTTTTTTTAAGTCACTTGGTAGTTATTGAGGATGGGTATACCTATCTGAATATATATTACAGATAATTTTTCATAAATATTCAGAAAATACGGGCGGTCACAAATGCCCATGGACGGCATTGTATAGTGAAACATTTTAAAAGAGTAACCATGGTGTTTCTTGCCCGCTCTTCTACATACGAAACTACCTTTTTAATCATTTCTATTTCCTTAGAAATGTTGACGTTCAAAGTGCCTTTTAATGGTCTACTTGAAATAAAGAGAAGATTTGACTTTGAGGTGGAGATCAAACACCGCCATGTTTCGAAGTCAGCGCATAATTACTTAGCGCAAACAGAAGTTTATTTTTATTGTGATATGATTTCAGAATAAACCCGTCTAAAAAAGTGTACCTACATAGAGAGGTCTGTGTTTTCGAATAATAATAAACTAGTTGTCTTCGAATTTGTAGAGGCTGTCTCTTAAGTGCATAATAAAAATAAAAAAGCAATTTTGTTTAGTAATTTTGAACGTTTCCACAAATTCTCTAGCCCGAAATAACTAGAAGTCATGGAGAAGATTTTAGCAGAAGTTGATACAGACAGTGCTTATTTCTTGAAGTGGACTGGTGCAGACTAACAGTAGCATTGACAATAATTTGGGTACAACACATTGCTGAAAAGTAAAAATAGACAGAGCAACTCCACTCCACCCCACTTGTCCAATAAAGGCGCTATCACACACACTACAAAAGCGGAAACGTTGACATTTCTATATATAAAAGTTATGCACTATAATTCCGTTGATCGTGCAAAAAAACAGGTGCTTTTTCACAAGCAAAGGTCAGGTGGTTCTGACCGCGTGTGTGTAACGGCTCTCGTTAAATACTACGGTTTTATCTAATCGAGTCGCGCGCCTGCGCCTGCTTGAAATCATTTTAGTATTACGATAATCTGTTGAGACTTTTATTTGATTATGGAATTGATAATTTTAAATTTTTGAGGAGTGAGTTGGAATGTTTTCTTGTATTTATTTATTATTAGGCTCTTCAACAATGAGTACACTACCTATTACTTTACATTTTGTACGTTACAAACTTAAGTCTGAGCGCCTCATTACTTAAAGAAAAGTACAGCATGCACTACATTATGCGCAGATGATGACACATTTAAATAATTAAAACGAGTAATACATAGTTTAAATAAAAGTAAAAAATAAATTATTAATAGCTAAAATGGTTACAATACATTATATAGATTAAATTAGATTAGATTAAATTAGATAAGATTGAATTTTTGTATATTATGTTAGGTTAAAATTTGACTTTAGACTAGAGATACCCATTAAATGGCAAGCACGGCTTTTTTTAGAGCAGGTATTAATGGGTGATAGAGGTCAATGTCCACTTCGTGCTCTTTGTATGCAGCATACATTCTAGAGAGTGGACAGTATTGCCTCAAGTTGGTATGACATCTTGGCATGCAGAAAAGCCTCCTATTAGAACTTCTTGGCAGATTACGGGGCACATGGAATAACACCCTACTAAGCAAATCGGGACAGTTCAGAGAGCCTATTATTAACTTCTTAAGAAAACCCAAATCTAGCATACTCCTGCGTTTCTCCAGCGACACCATTTTAAAATACTTTAGTCTGTCTTTGTACGAGTTGAGCTATTTTTGTATCTTACTGCACTCGTTGTTGTGGGATACAGCCAAGGTAATGATTGATTTGGGCGTCCAACGTGTCCTGTGTTCGATTCCTGGAAAGGTAGGTAACTGAAAGGGGTACTTGTAGGGATTTTGCATGTGCAAGCGAATCCCGACTCTCGATTCATAGTAACAGAGAAACCGCGTGGGGATTTAGTCACCAGGAGTCTTTCATATCCCACCAATAGCCTCAAACAGGCGAGGGATATCCATGAGAAACCCTACAAGCCAAAAAAGTCTGGTAGGTGAGCTCTTCGGTGTTTGGAAGATTTCTGAACTGATAAAATATTCTAGCAAGCTCTATTCAACTAACCATTGAATATATTAAATCTCCAGATGTATTGGGTTCGTCTTTCTTCGTCGTTCTTCGCCACCAATTATCGTTTTGCCCAAAAGGATCGGTAATTGTCTTTTTACATTACTCAGTATTATGTTCCTCATTGTAATCGATAATTACAAGGCATTTGTAATTCATGATAATGATATAAAAGGGCATAAGTACATAGACTGTTGGATCAAGTGCATTTAAATGTTATTAGAACTTATAAACGAGTACGAACTCGATAATGCATTATTAGTTAAAAGCTTTTAACATAGACTAGCCGGTTGTATAGTCAACCTCGTATTAGATTTACCATTTTTTTTTTGTTTTTTACCTCATCGTGGAAACTCTTGGCCTTCATCTCACCTGATGGTAAGTGATGATCAGGCTGAAGGTGGAAGCGTGCTTCACCCGGAATAATCAACTACAGAGGAGCTGGCTATCTTACCTATAACTGCCGAAACACAAAAATGCTGTTAACATTGTTGTTATGGCAACAGTTATTACAAGCGGATATAAGCATAACGTTACTGATACCTATAACGAAACTTAAAATATTTTTCTACAAAAATTATATTCTATAACGTTTTATTTATGTAACGTTATTTAATTATTTTTTTCTAGTATCGTTACAAACTTTGGAACGTTAAAAGATAACATTTAGTATAACGGAACGAAATTCATTTCGTTTTCAAGTCCCTGATAGATAGTGCCATCCACGAAGACGCGCTCCACTCTTCTTCCTGAACACGATTACTGTACAGCGTAAGAGGTGGGGCGCGTTTTCGTGGATGGCACTATCTTTAACCAGGTGGAATTAGAAGAAGCCCTACCACAAAATTTTACCCGCTGGGAACCCGGAACCTCTGGGTCTGAGACAGGAGGTGTTACTACTGGACCACAGAGGCGGTTAAACATGACTATGACTAGGTATGATTATGACTACAATTCCCATTGAATTGAAGCTTCAATAACGTTAAAACTATCTAAGTGTCACATAGCTAAATAGACCTTATAGTTTTACGACGTGCAAGGGACATTCAACCTTAGGGTGATCAAGCAATTACGAGTTTGACTATACATATTTCTCATAAAGGGTTTCAATCTTTATGCAAGTCACGTAGTTTTGCAGACATTGTAAATAATAAAAACCGCTTGAACTATTTTTTGTTGGAAAAAGATGGCTACATTCATAACAATTAAATGCTAAGTGAAGATCGAATCAGTAACTTACTTCACCAATTTCTAAGGGAATATTTTTTGGATAGTCTGCGAAGTTTTGCCAAAAGGTCATCAAACTCAACTCAAACTCAAAGCATTTATTTCAAATAAACCAATTACAGGCACTTTTGAATTGTCAAGGGGTCGGTCTGTTAGAAATATGAAGCTAGTCACCCATTCCAAAGCGTAGTAGGTACATGGAGAAGAACGGGCAAGAAACTCCACGGACACTCTTTTAAAGCGAAATATGGCTACATCATTCAAGTTGAAGTTATACATGTGAGAACGATGCAAAACATTAAAAGCGTCCGTTAGAAATAAAAATAAAAACTAATTCAAACATTAAATTAAATTAAAATCGCCGTGGCAGCTAAGAGATGACCAGTCCCTACTGACGGCGCCCGTTCACGAACATGACGCATGGATTAGCACCATTCAGCTCAACCATTTTGGCAAAACTTTGCAGACTCTAAGCGTGATCCGTTAAAAATCATTGTTGAAGTCCCGCACATTCGGTTAGCGTCGCTGCCACCCTGCTGACTGGCTAATATTATAAGTTCGGAATGAATTATTCTCATCTAACTCAAAACCAAAGCATCTATTTCAATTAAACTATTTGCAGGCACTTTTGAATTGTCAAAGAGTCGGTCAGTTAGTCAGAAAGTTGAAGCTAGTTGCCCATTCCAAAACGTAGATCTCTATGGAGAAGAACGGGCAGGAAACTCCAAGGACACTCTTTTGAATCAAGATATTGCAAATTGTTTCAAAATTCGTCTTACTGACTTGACTGCTATTTTTACAATGGCATGAACTGTCCTCATAAAATTAGTACCTATAATTCGTGCCTATACCAGAGAAATAAATTGAATTATTTTGTTTTATTTCTATTACGGACGCTTTTAACGTTTTGCATCCTTCTAGATAGAAAGAAAAGAAAGAAAATACGTTTATTTGCGGTAAACATGACACAAAGAAAGAACAAAACAGGAGAATAACAAATTGGGGGAAAATATGCGTCACATCGCTCAGCATGATGCTGCGACCCTATGCGAGACAGAGCCCCAGCGCTGGTTTTCAGCGACAGAGAACATGCATAACATGCGTACATTTTCTAACATGTATAACTTCAACATGAATGATGTAACCAATATTTTGTAACCATATTTTGATTTAAAAGAGCGTCCGTGGAGTTTATTGCCCGTTCTTCTCCATAGGTACCTACTGCGCTTTGGAATGGGCAACTAGCTTCATCTTTCTGACTGACCCTTGACAATTCAAAAGTGCCTGTAATTGGTTTATTTGAAAAAAAATCTTTGAGTTTGAGTTTGAGTTTTAGATGATTTCCTCAAGATAGAAGTAGATTATCCTTCTTACTGTCAAATGTCTCCTAGAAAGATAATCAGGGTGTTCAACAAAACCAAGCTCAGTCTTCAAACCATATCCCAGCAACTTGGAGGTGATAAACTGAAAGAAAAAACTAAAACGAGGACAGTCTCAAAAAAGTACTCGACCCAAGGTACTATAGAAGAATTTCATATCTAAGCAGTTTGAAAATAAAATCCCGTGAACACGATGACAACTTCTGTTACCACCCCGGCTCTATAGCGGCCGAGCACCAGAAATAGTCCTCATGATGTATAGATATGAAATTCTTCGATGGTACAGATGACACATCAACCTACTACAATCTGTCAAATTTCTTTAATAGATTTTCAACTTTATCACTACAGAATAAGGTTCAAAGTTGATTGGGGAAAATTGAGAGTTTCGGGTAGATTGACCTGCTGGCGTACTAAACTCGTTCGTCGAGTTTTTTTTAATGTTATCAAAGCGCTACCGCCTTTGATAACGTAAAACTGCCAACGAATCATTACAATACCAATATTAATTCCCTCCAATTCACATAACATACCAATCAAATTGCCTCCAAGCTGGCACAAACACTCGATATTCTTTGTACACCGAATATTTTCCCATAGGCAACAATGGGGTTACAAAAACCATAGACTCCCATGCTAGACTTTCGCTCGATATTATCATTTGGGTCGTGTGTAAGCATGGATACAATGTTTCTTGTTAGCCTGGTTTCAATTATTTGATAGGTACAGTCACAACTGAAAATATGTTACTACTTTGTTTAGCGAAATTCCACAGGCTTTGAATCGTAGTGTCAGCAAGTAACGATTGGCATTGCATTGTTAAATGTTGGCTATAGCGACGATTTTACAGAGTTTATAAGTATATATCAATTAGACAATTGTTTTGGGCTCGAATATCTGACAACCAGTCTTACCAAGGGGTATTGTATTACCCAATAACATGGGTTGTGGAGGTCAGATAGGCAGTCTCTCTATGTATAATACTGGTATTCAGCTGCAGCCGGTTAGACTGGAATCTGACTCTAAAATAGTTGGGAAAAGGCTAGGCAGATGATGACAAGCATACATCAATAACCTTTGCTTACATAAACACAGTCATAAAAAGGCCGAATTGTACTATCGTAACACTATTTTTTATATTACACACTCGTTAGATTAGCCCGCAAGAAACACAAATTAAAATTCAAATTCAAAAATCATTTATTCAAACTAGGCTGAGAATCAGCACTTTTCGAACGTCAAAATTACATAAGACAGTCCCCCAAAAACGCCCGCCCTTCACAACTTCTTAGTGCTTAAGCTGGAAGAAGAAGTGGCGCAACAAACTCCTCAGCTGGACAGCTGTCTGAATACTTAGAAAAACTTGATACTATACAATAGTACTTTACGCAACACAAAACATTAAAGTAAATTATTTTCTATATGTCACCTAGCACAGCTATGTGTTCCTTTATGCGTCTTTTTACATAATAATGTAAAAAGAATAAAGAAGAAGATATGAAGTCTCTATAATTCTCTCTCTTTATATTTATGCTCTTATACGTCTAAAGACAGAGGTACATTACTTGCATATCTGGAAATTGAAGATAAATCGTTCACGATTCCCGGTACATTATACAGGATGCATATTGTCATATAAACCACTAGCTGCAATAGATCATTTGAATTAAAACAAGTAAAATTTTCCATCCATCGTTTTTTAGTGAAATTTAAAAGCAAAAGTGTTTATTGGGACAAGCACAAGAGATCTCAATTAAACTAAACACACACTCATTAAAAATAAAAATAAACAATAATTGTAAAAACAAAGTAAAATTAAAATAACAGCAGAAAGTCCTGTGCAAGGCCAAAAGGCTCAGCATGACATTTATTATTAAATGTCGCAGCGCTGGTATCCTGATAGACCTTACTGACACTTACAAAGCAGTCGCGCTTCCGTATTCAGTTCCCGCTGACTGTACTTTCGAGACACTACAGCGTAATTATTTAATCTCAGAGTGCGTGCAACATTTTTCTCACTATCTGATCATATTAGGTGTCGCGAACTATATAGCTTTTTATTGCAATGTTAGTTTACATGCATACTATATCACATACTTAGAAAGAAAGAAAGAAAGAAAGAAAGAAAGAAAGAAAGAAAGAAAGAAAGAAAGAATAATATTTATTTGGACACAGTTCGTGAAACACATAATACAAAAATAAAAATTAAAAAAAAGTGAAAATAATCATAAAGCGATAATAGTGTGCCTCACGGCTGCGCCAAAAAGGTTCATTTCAGCATTAATGCCCGACAAATGCTGTCTGACGCTGGTTTTCTAATGAACCCTTATGGACAAGTGACGGGGAGTACCACTTACATGGACCGTGGAGTTTCTTGCCGGCTCTTCTCCATAGGAAACCACTAATTGGAACCATAGTACCTAGCTTAGTCTGACGTTTCATAAATGGCCATACAAATTTATGTAAAATATATTCTCTGATTTTGATTAATTAGCTTATTGTAACTGTCCTTTTAACAGCCCGACCAAGCCACATTTCATTCCGGCATTTGTGATTGGTAAAAAGTTCCAACAACCAAATAATATTCTACTTTAATTTTATACCAGCTGCTGCCCGCATGGAACCTAGTTCTTTTTCTGAAATACACTCCTTATAACATCAGCTATCTGTCAGTGAAAGTCCCGTCAAAATCGGTTTAGCAGTTTCGGAGATTAGCCGGAACAAACAGACAGACAAAAAAATCAAGAATTATTTTTTTGTTATAAGTAGGTACCGTAAACACTTTCATCTTATCTTCGAATTTTGGTTTTAGGACTAGTTTCCTCTCGACGTTTTGTACTTTACTTGCTTATTTCGGAGAATTTTAGACGCAAGTACTATCTATAGATAAAAAAAATAGAATGCATAGTAAACCATTTACATTTTATTTCATTATAATTTGATTATATCAGTTTTGGACTTACTTACCAGCTTTTGGTTTCGATTTGATTCCAGGAAATATAACAAGAAAAGCTTCACATCGACGATCATTGATTGTTTGAGAATATTTAGTCGTAAGTGAAATTATATGCAATATTTACCTTATCAAAACTATTCAGAATACGAATCGGAAGCCGCCAGCATCAAACGCAACGAATTTTCATAAAATTCAATTCGCAATTTCAAAACGAAAAATCCAAAATCTTAATCCTACATCGCACGACCACAAACTGTCATTAAGCATTCCATCTCTTTCACACAATACAATAATAAACAAAGACAAAAAGCTTTCTCTTGCCTTCTCTTCTCACTTACCAATATAAGTTGATCCGCCATTTTGTAAGATATTTTCCTTTTGGCGCCAATTTACCGAACGTACAGTGGTCAACGAGTTCAGATAATGATGGTCGATTGTATGCCTGTCTCGCTCTTACGTGGAACGTATGTGATGAGTATAAAGGACGCCCTTTTTGCGCATAGTCTGCACGACTAGGCGGCATATTTCTGAAGAACAGTGAGTGTTGAAGAGACGTGTTGCGTAGGTGAATTTTTTAGGAATTTATTTTTAGGTTTTGGAACGAAGTATTTTATCGCACGTTATACTCGGCGAATTGGAGCTGGACCGAAAATTTAGACCGACACGATACTTTTATTACGTAACAAAAGTTTCGTGACTCGTGAGCGAAAATAAATTCCAACCGGGTGTCCCACGACACCTATCGTTTTTTTTTACTTTATTATCAACTAACTTAGATTAAAATAAAAATAGCTTCTGCCCGTGACTTCGTCCGCGACCCTAAAACCTTCCTCAAGACTATCCAATGCAAAAATATTTTTCTTAATCCGACTGGTAGTTCCGGAGATTACTTTCTACATACAAACTTACAAACAAACAAACAAATTTTATCTCTTTATAATAATATTAATATTAGTATGTTAGTTTTAGTATAGATTACTCTTTTCCTTACATAGTTGAGGTTATCTACAAATCAAACAAAATTAAGCCAATCATCAATATTTTTCAAACAGTGACTTTCAAACGTCACTGTTCAAAAACCACGAACAAGGTCAACCTTGTATATGGTCTTCGGGTTTCTGACTCAGAACCTAAATAGAATATTGAACATGAACAAGTATAATTTTGAAAACTTAAATTATTTAAAAAATATGGTTAATAGGTTTCACAAGCCCCTATGAGACAAAAGACGTTTCCGTATAAATCGATTAACAAACAAACAAACAGATAGTACGATTTCTTACCTACTTCGCTGTATAAAACCACTAAACTCGTTTGTAAGATAACAATTACCACGTCAAAAGTTCGATGTTAATTTATAAAGTAACTTTAATTGCACACTGAAAACATCAAAAATATGAACTAGACTCGTCAATTACATTCCTTCTTCATTACACAAAATTGCATGCAAATCGATTTAATCGGTTGTATTCGCATTATCATTCACTAGTAAATTTTGTTTCGCTTGACTTGCCGACGATCAAGTCGATGTTATGAAAAAGCGAATGAATCCATTATTTGCAACTGAGTAAACAAAACTGGTTGAGATTACTATCTTTGCTGTCTTTTAGTGAATCAGGGGTGCAGTAAATGAGTCTTTAACTAATTTAATTTATTTTTAGAAAGAAAAATTAAGTAGAACTTATTGGTGTCGGATCAAATGTTCTCAAGGTACGTCCACAGCATAAAGTTTGTTGGCTCTGATAATAAACTTTCTGAATATCTATTCGTCTTTTCAGAACAAATTGTGCTGTTTTTGTTTACTTTTTTCCTAGCACGAGTTATATGAAGAATAACTATATTTGCATTAAGTTTATTTACTTACCTATTTATAAGTTTTTTAACAGTAAAACACCTATCCTTGAAAATCACATAATTTCTAGAAAAACTTAAATGATTGACATGCTCTCCACATCTTTCTGTGTCCAACGCAGATGACGGCGGGCAGCGCGCGCTCAGTTTTTGCGCGTCATCCGAACTGGACGTTCCAAGTTCAAATTTGAAAATTGGAACTCAAACGTCGATATTTTAAATTTAGAATAAAATAACCGTCGGAATATTCGATTTTTAAATTCCATGTCTGTAATTTTATTTTAAACAAAAGGAGTATGAATTTAAAATTTAATTGACTTACTTTCTTTTAAATATTTTCTCACACACTATAGTTTCTCTTTGAGAATAAACAGAGAATATTGAAACAAAATTCCGTCCACTTTTTTCTAACATTACTTATTTATCTCTTTGCAAAATGGCCAAAGTGAAAGCGTAATAAATTATTATTGAAACATTTTGATTTTTGTATTGGAGTTACTTCGAAAATTTATTGCATAATTTTATTTATTTATTTATTTTTATTGGTTTACCAACAATTGTTTAAACATGCGAAAGTGTGTTTGCAACAGTGCAACAATCACTACAGGCAAACCTCGCATGCATAAAGAAGTTGTACAAAAAATAATAATTAATCTAGTTTTTAAATAATTAATGACATTTAACAATATAAGCATCAATATAATCAGCCTATAATGTCCCCACTGCTGGGACCCAGGCCGCCTCTCTAGAGAGGGAGTGGGCCGTAATCCACCACGCGAGCCCAGTGCGGGTTGGTGGATGTCACATGTCTTCGAATTTTTGATTCTAGCACATGCCAGTTTCCATACGATGTTTTCCTTCACCGTTTTGAGAGCAGTGGTGCCAAAATAATTATGCAAAGTAAAGTGCCTGCCTGCCTAGGTTTGAACCTACGAAATACAATTCGTAAATCGCGGCCGTTTCCAATAGGCCACTAGTGCTCCGAAAATTAACTATAGTTCGATTCAAAGTTAATGGCGGCTCGGAAGTTAGCTGCTCGCTGCGCAGTACCGCACCCCTCACCCCCGCTGACCCATGAATTCGTTACTGCGCAGCGACTCGCCTCATGTTCCGATCGGACAGTACTCACTGTTAAATAATGTTATACCAACGCGGCCAGCAGCGTTCGGGAAGCTACGCAATATCTTCTCGTCCCACATACCGCTGTGTCTCAAGACGAAAGTCTTTGACCAGTGCGTGTTGCCAGTGATGACCTATGGCTCTGAAACGTGGTCGCTCACAACGGTCCTTGTCAGAAGGCTTAAAGTCATCCAAAGGGCAATGGAGAGGGCTATGCTTGGAGTTTCCCTACGAGATCGAATCAGAAATAAAGAGATCCGCAGGAGAACCAAGGAAACCGACATAGCCCGAAGAATTGCCAAACTTAAGTGGCAATGGGCACATTGATCGCAGAACAGATGGTCGATGGGGCCGAAAGGTTCTGGAGTGGCGACCGCGTACCGGAAGACGTAGCTTTGGAAGGCCTTCCACAAAATGGACCGATGACCTTGCAAAGGCTGCAGGAAACCGCTGGATGCGGGAGGCACTGAACCGGTTAAAGTGGCGGTGCTTGGGGGAGGCCTATGTCCAGCAGTGGACATCTTTCGGCTGAAATGATGATGTTGATGATACCCCCCGCGCCCCGCGTGGTGGATTACGGCCCACTCCTTCTCGAAGAGATGAAGACTGTATCCCAGCAGTGGGGACATTAATAATGAGAGAGAAATAATGTTATTGCTGAACTGAATGCTATAAAGCGTGACAAGTTCCTAAGAAATAATATAACGCATGTTATAATATGCAAACTAGGTAACCTAAAGGAAATTCACACGAGTAAATCATTCGAGTAATGGCGTGTGATTTTGCCTTAACATGGGTTCGAACTCACGCTATCACGATAGACATTTGTTTGAAGTATACGCTGTGTCAAATCAACCTAGACTATTAAAAAGAAGAAAGCAGTAGTGAAGGCACTTGTGGTCCAAGCGGACTTTGAAGTTATTACGGGATTATCGTCAGAGGCCAATTTTCAGCAAAGGATCTGAATACACCTACTTACTGCTAGGTTTATGTGTTAATTTTATTTAATATATTAGAAATTTAATGATTACATATAAGTACCTATATAGGTACCTAGATAATAATAATGTAATGCCATAAATTGATTAAATAAATGCATTTTATAACGATGCTGACGTAATTTCAAGGGCGGATGTCACAAGGTCTAAGCAGATTCATATAAAACTTAAATCGTCCTACTGCCTCGTTGGTCTAGTGGTCACAAGCGCTACTCCTGAGCATGAGGTCCTGGGTTCAATTCCCAGGTCAGGCAAAGTGTTATTGTTTTTTTTTTTATCTGGTATTTTTCAGTAGCAGCCTGGAGTCTGCAATTGTGCCCGGTTGTTAATTTACTGGCAAAATGTGGGTGTAATTACACCTCTGCCCAACCCTTCGGAGAGACAAAGCGTGATGTTATGTTTTAATCGTTTATAACCGCTAAAGACCTTAAACGCAACACTTCATTATTGTTTATTATTATTTTAACTGACATTCAGGTGTTATTTATTTGTCATTTCTTTAGTTTTAGTCACTTTTTTAGCGCAAATACTGTGACAGGTGTAAGATATACTTTCATTAGATGGTTGGGGGCTTTTAAGTATCTTTTATAAGGCGATATTTAAAACGTTTGTCAACAGACAACCTCGCTAAAACCGTTCAAACTGGCTACTAATTTATTAACCTATTTGCATTCAGTTTGCTGCCAACATAAGAAGAATAGAATAAAAATAATTTGGATGGATTTAATTCCTGGACCTCACACTAGGATTTCCTGTGTTTTGAGATCCAGGCTCCTTCGTTCCGTTAACAATTTTATAAAAGAAAAGGTATTTTTTTTTAAACATAAAATAATAAAAACGGTTTCTGTGTACCCTAGGGATATTGCGAAAACACGGATAATTAAAAAATTGTGAAAACATTTCTGCGAGCAACTTGGTTTGTAAAATTGGTTAGGTTAGAACTGTGACAAAACGCGCGCGAGCCGAGCGAGCGCTACTTCCAAGTTACTCAAATCATCCTTGGACATATGCACGGTGGTGTGATTATTTTGTGTCAGTTGTGTTGTTGTTGTAAGAGAGTGTCTGTATTTTATACGTATGTTGGTGAGTTCACGTGTATTTGTGAACTGTCAATGTGCGTTAATAAGAGAAAATAAGGATATTTCCACTTTGTCCCACCAATCTGTCCCACCAGTATGTTCACAATTTTGGCGTCCACTATGTCCCACTAATTGATTTTGGTGGAGCGAATTTCACTTGGATGAACTTTACTATGAGTGTACTTTGTCCCACTAGGGCTACACAGAATTCAAACAGTGACAGCCCAAGAAAGCAAAGCAAGTTGCAAGTAGTGTAACGTAACCTAACCCTTTTCACACAGTTCACAATTTTTCAACAGTTTAATCTAACGGAAATATTACAGTGTGCTTTGAATCTGCCTTTTTTGTGAAGTCATTATTGCTATAGGTACAACAAAGTGTATATTATATGTCCGTAGATTTATAATATTTTTATTATTTTAGCAAACTCAGATTATATCTAGGACATTATTTATATTTTTACAAGTATTAGTACCTGGTCGACCGAGCTCTGCTCGGGTGAAAATAGAGAATGCTCATTTAATAGTTTATGATACTAATTCCATATGTAGTACATACTAATTCTATGCTGCAATAATTGTATGTATTTACTAATTCCGTACTACCATGTCATTATTCTAAGGTAGCCATCTTGTTCTAAACTTTGAGCGACCGAGCTCAGCTCAGGTGAAAATACGGAGAAAATGAATTTTCACAGATATGAGACCTAGCTAGATCGATTTTTCGCCCCCGTAAACCCCTATATTGCAACTTTCATCGAAATCGTTAGAGCCGTTTTCGAGAACGTGATTACAAATATATATACATATGTATATATATACAAATATTACTCGTTTAATAGTATACAAAGGAAAATAAATTAAAAATAAAGGTAGAGTTCATTGGGTATCAAAAAATGATATACACTAAAATTCAAAAGTCATTTATTCAAACTAGACTGAGAATCAGCACCTTTCGAACGTCAACATTACATAAGACTGTCCCCCAAACCGCCCACCCTTCACCACTTCCTAGAGCTTTAGCTGGGAAGAAGAAGTGGCGCAACAAACTCCCCAGCAGCACAGCTGTCTGTTATAATAATAGTATGCAAAATAATTAACACAAAACATAATTTAAATTATAAATTAATAGCCATATGACAGCTAGCTCACGCCAATATACCAACCAAAAACATCGATCAACTATACTCAGGCAGAAATAAAAATAACTAAACGTAAACAATATCTAAATAAAAGCCTCCAGGCATAAAGGGCGTGCCCGCTTACATATAGCTGTAACTAGAAGTTATAATTGATAAACTAGGACCATCGAGGTAAAATAAATAATTGTCGAGGTCGCTAGCTAACCACATATACCAAGCTTTCTGACGGATCGAACCCTTGACAATTCAAAAACACCTGTAATTGGTTTATTTTAAATAAATGCTTTCCGTCTTATTACGAAACGAGTTCTAAGTTTGGTCCAAGCTTAATCCTTCCAGCCAGTTGTTTTATTTCGAACCTTATTCCGACTGGTTTAAAGTTCTTAATACAAAGTTGACAACATAGACTCGGATTTAAAATCAGATTTTGTATTTAGAACTTTAAAGATGTCGAAACAAATTTCGGAATTCAAAAATGGCTCGTTGGCTTAAACCTGGTTGTAAAGATAAACCTGGTTTTGTAATAAGGCCGTTTGAGTTTGGGGTAGTGGACTGAAATTTCTACTAATGGCCAATATGTCAATGTAGTGGAACCTCTGTTTATCTGGATACAGCACTGTCTATTTGCCAAGTAAATGTGTAATACTACCTACTATGTGGAACTACATGTGACTGTCTCGTTGGTCTAGTGGTCGCAAGCACTACTGCTGAACATGAGGTCCTGGGTTATATTCCCAAGTCGGGAAAAGTATTTTTGGGTTTTTCCAACAGAAATTTCTCAGTCCGGAGTCTGGAATTGTGCCCAGTTGATGGCAATAGGCTCGCCCCTTATTACATGGGACTTAAAAACATAACTGGCGAAATGTGGGTGTAGGTACTACAGGTACACCTTTTTTTTTTTTGGGTGGGAAATTATCTAATAACTTCTCCCGCTCTGGGTGGAGCGGGAGGGCGTGTCAGACTCTTACTGACTAAAACCCACCCGTGTTCCTTCCGTTGCCTGTACGTTGCCAGGGGCCACGGTATCCCTTTCGGACTTCCCCGCAACCCCGGCAGGCATCGGTCCTATTGGACCCCTTCACTTGCTGACATCTCTTTGAGGTTTCTCTTTGACTACAGGTACACCTCTGCCCAACCTTTCGGGGAAGCAAGGCGTGATGTTATGTTATGTGGAACTACTAGAATGGCTCACGCCGCGCCGTGGTCAAAAGAGAGTCAGAATCTAAGCGTCGGTTGCTAAATGGCTGACTGTCCAAGCTAGGTACTTCACCAGACATACCTACTGAACGATCTCCTCCTTAATCCTCGTTAGTAATGATGGGTTAACACTTAGGTATGATGGATTCTTGGAATACATATCGAAAACCAAGACAAAAGCGATCAAATATATCCATTTGAATGTTTTCTAAAATATCTCTTCAAATCCACGCTCACTGATCACAAATCATGTCTTAGCTAAGAATGTAGACTATAGAGCTTCCATTATAAATAATAACCGTTAATAAAGCCGGAGTATAAATAACAATAGTAACTAGTAACTCATACATCTTAAAATATCTATAGATAACCCTAACCTACCGCAAGCGTATCGAATTAAAAAGCAAACACCACACTGTTTCATAGTTCATTCAAAAAAATGCCAAGACAATGCACTAGGAGAAAAAAGTCTTGGATCGTATAATATATTGCTCGAATCAGGCTTAACACTGCCACTGCGAACCGTCGGTAGTGGATGCGGTTTAAGCAAACTTAGGCCACTCCTACCCAGACACGCCTCCGCATCGATCTACTCTCCCTCTCTCCCTCACAGAAGATTCTATCTCCATCCCCCTCTCGTGCATAACGCCTACACATTTTCCGAGGCAAGTTTTTAGTCGATCAAAAGACATCGTCCGTGTTGACGCTCTCGGTAGAATAAATAGCGTTGAAAAAAAAATATAACGTGCTTTTTTTCCCGTTTCGTTATAAGCATGGAGGTTTTTTCAGTGGTATTCTTATCAGTGTGTGATAGTGGTGTTTCTAGTTCTTCCTGACTGTGTATTTTTGTGTTGTGTACTGTGTTGTGTTTTTTTTTCTATGAAGGTAATTTTTGTTGTTGTTATTTTTTTAGTAAGGGTTTTTTTTTAAGAATTGTTGTTATGGGATGGCGTTTTCTGTTACTGATTGTTATTGGTGCTAATTAAATTGACGGCACAGTTTTTTTTTTTTTAAAGAACAGAAACAATTGAGTTATTGCTTTAAAAAGGTAGGATTTATGAAAGATTTGATTAAAGAAGCTAAAATAGATTGTGTAAATATCCTGGATAATTTGTTAAAATCGTGTGCATGAATAAAATTTAGTTTTTTTGCCAACGATGACATTTCGGAACCATGTGTCCAAATCAATAAAGTTGGTAACAATTCAAAAACCATTACTAAAAGCAGGGTTATTATGTTGGTTTTAGACCAATCGCTAAACCGCAGAAACGCTAAATTGACAGAAAAAAAATAATCTATGGTTAATTTGCGCAATAAAAAGTACCTAGTATAATTTAGCAGCTAGATTACACACCTCATTAAGTAGAATAGAATAAGTAGAATAGAGTATTTGGAAACTAAATACGAATGAATTGCCAAATATGTTTTAAATAGGCGTGACGAGAGGGGCTGGCCTATTTTTTGGCCAAAGAGTCAGCATTGTCATACAACGTGGCAATGCTGCCAGCCTTTTGGCCACTTTTCCTGTTGACAGCGATGCGGATGATTTTTTTATATACTTGTTCATATATTATTATTGTAATACTTAGCTTATATATTACGTACTTAAATATTATCATATTGAAAATAAAAACATTTCAACATAAAAAAATAGGCATTTAAAAAATTTGACAATTTTTATTTTTACTGTAGGTAAACTAAATGAAATACAGAAAAACGAGAAATCGTGATGTTTTTCTTTCAATGTAGTTTTGAGAAATTTGTATCATTTTATCGCTACAGCAGTAATTAGGTACTAAGTAGTTTTTTTTTGGTTTTTAACAAAAACGTTTTGTTTTGATATATTTATTTTAGCGTCGGTAATTATAATTAAAAGTTTTTGTAGGATTTTATAATTGCAAATATTTTGACGAAAAGTTATTAATTATTGTCGTGTATTCTTAAAATTTATGATAATTATCGGTAGCCTCCGGTAGGTATGTAAAATCATTGAAATAAAATATAGTGAGACAAAAAAAAAACGCCCGTAAAAACTTGTTGGCGCCAAAACTATTTAAGTGGTTATTTTTTATCTATGGTAATCTAGTTATGAAAAGCAACTGTTGTTATGTAAGTGCAACTATTGTTCTCTAATTTATTTGCAAAAATTACAAGTAGTTATAAAATTACCTAACCATTTGATACAAAATCTAAACAGTTTTTTTAAAAGAGTATTAAAAATCCGCAACTTTGTTGTTGCTCATTTTTAATAATTAAGTAATACAAAATATTTAGGTAAAAAAGCTTTAAAAACTACTTACCAGCTAAATAAATTCTAAGTAACGAGCAAAAAACCACAAACAATTATAATTATTGTAATTCGAAATCAACAATAGTTTGGTTCACGCTAATTCGTATCATTGGATGCGATTAATTTTAACTAGCGTTAAACATCGTCGGTTGACGGTAAATGATCCAAGTGACTGACTGTAGCGAGTCATTTTAATTAATATTTATTTGAATGGAAAAAAAAACCCGAGTAAACTGATATTTGTCGCGATAATAGGAATTGAAAAACAAGCCGTTGACTTTTTTTTTATCTTTTATTTATTTATAAAAACTAACAGGCTAAAACTAACCCCTCCTTTTTTATATACTTTTAAATATCATTATTATTTTATGTTTGTCATTGAATTAATTATTATTTGAATAGAAAAAATGTTTTGCCAATAAACAATATTAGTAGGAATAACATAATAAATGTAGATTGAAAAACAAGAGAGAGAGAGAATTTAATAATTGGTAAGAATAGTGTTAGCGCAGTGGTAACGGCCATGACTTACGAATTGTAGGACCTAGGTTCGAATCCAGACAGGTGCTCTACTTTGTGTAAATTATTTCATCACCACTGCTCTCAAAAAGGTGAAGAAAAACATCGTGAGGAACCCGGCATGTCCTAGAACCAAAAATTCGAAGACGTGACATCTACCAACCTGCACTGGGCCCGCGTGGTAGATTACGGCCCACTCCCTCGCACTTAGAGGAGACCTGTGTCCCAGCAGTGGGGACATTATAGGCTGTGGACAAAAATCATGATGCTTTCCACAGTAATTTTCACAAAATCACTAGAGAAAAGAAATTATTTATTGTTTTTTTCTTATAAAATCAATCTCCTTACTTGCCGACGTAATTGTACGAAGTTGGACATAATGTCCATAATTTTTAATCGTAATTAAGCCTATAACGCGCAGTGAAGTAAAGAAAAAAAAATAATAATAATAAAAAAAAAAAAAAAAAAATTCAATAAATTTGAATATCTATGTGTAGGTATACAAAATAAGGTAAAAAGTGATATATAGTGCAATAAAAGAAAAAAATACTAAACTATGACTAACTCAATATACGACCGTCGGATATACTACTATATAAAAAAACTACCTCTCTCCTTAAACATCATCTTTACATATAGTTCCTTGCTCTTGTTTCACGTTTATAATTTTACATAAGTATATCTATGTATATAAATATATATTTATATGAATAAGTTTACGCTTTATGTATGCATGTATTTATTGTATATATTATGTAAATGGTACACCACTGACTACCTTTAATCCATCCAAAGCTTGTCTGTAAAAGATCGCTTTAAGCGATAAGACCGCCCATTGTGTCACTCTATGTAAAATTTCTAAATTTCTGTCTGTAATTTTTATGGTGTACAATAAAAAGTATTCTATCTATCTATCTAGTATATTCAAAACTTAGGTATAGTTTTGCCAAAGAAGTTGGTAAGGTATGCCAGTTCGTGGTTAAGTAATAACAGCCGCACGGGTCCGGGGTTGGTCCGTGGATGCGTGACCATCTTTAAATACCGAGACTCCTTCCTGCCTCGGAAAGCATGTTAAGCCGTTGGTCCCGGCTGTCATTCCTGGATCTTTCGCAGTCGTTACGGGTCGTCAGAAGCCCGAAAGTCCGACAACCAGTCTTACCAAGTTACTGGGTTGTGGAGGTCAGATAGGCAGTCGCTCCATGTAAAATACTGGTATTCAAACCGACCCCAACATAGTTGGAAAAAGGTTAGGCAGATTGATTTTACATCCGCTGGATGCGAGAAACCGGTCGCAGTGGCGGTGCCTGGGTGAGGCCTATGCCCAGAAGCCTGCCGGGGTTGCGGGAAAGTCCGAAAGGGATACCGTGGCCCCTGGCAACGTAAAGGCAACGGAAGGAACACGGGTGGGTTTTAGTCAGTAAGAGTCTGACACGCCCTCCCGCTCCACCCAGAGCGGGAGAAGTTATTTGATAATTTCCCACAAAAAAAAAAAAAAAAGGCCTATGCCCAGAAGTGGACAACTTTCGGCTGAAACGATGATGACGACCCCTTTTACATGAGATTTAAACTTAATTCAAGAGGCAAAACGTGGGATATACCTCTTCTTTCGCTTCGGTGAACACAAGCCGTGATAATTGATATTTTTATGTGAAACCACATGTTTTGTGTCATTTAGTTATAACTGACAGTTATTTACATGACGCACCAACCAAGTCACGCCGCATTTCGATCGTGGAAAAAAACTTAGGTGCGCATGCGCATACCTATGTGACATGACCGATGAACTCAACAGTTCAACACGCGTTCGTTTACTTCATCTCGTAGGTTGTTTCAGAATTTAAAGTTTTAATACTTACAACTTTTTCGAATAACGCCTATATATGATTATATACTTTGTTGTAGATGTACAGAAAATATATAACTAAAAAAAAAAAAAAGTTTTAGTTCTAGGACATGCCGGTCTCCTCACGAATTTTTCCTTCACCGTTTTAAGAGGAGTAGTGATGTAATCATTTACACAAACTAAAGTGCCTGCTTGGGTTCGAACCTTCGACCAAGAACTCGTAAGTCGCCGCTTGTACTCGGCCACCACTGCTCCATTGCTCCACCACGGCACCAGTATCAGCTGGCCTCTTATTCTATTGAACTCCGTACTATGCAAGGCCAGCTCGGGGTCAAAGTTTCAAAGTGTTACCTACCTTCAAACTATTGCCGCTTATAACTTAATCCATTACTTTAAAATAGTGTTCATTTACCCCAATAAACAGGTATAACAAGTAATGAATATCCATTTTAAGTTATTTACTAATCACATTCGTAAAATAAAATGTACGTTATTAAGAATTTTATAGCATGATAATTATTTGCACGATATAAATCTGAAAGGTATAATTATGGCTATTTGCCGTGTAGGGTTTAATCAGTGTTGCTATACAACATTGCTGAAGTCAGATCTTGGATGGATACCCGTAGATTTTTCACAGAAGCATTGTTAAGGCTCCCGATGCACACTGACTTATTAATTGTGGAATCTTAGGAGGATCGTCTACTTTTACAATGTTTGTAAATATGTGAGCACCATGTATCTATCACATAATTAGTTTATCTGTTGTTGCTTCATTTTTAATTCTTAATTCTTTTTACCTATTGTGGTATAATAATTTTATTCTAGGTGCATCGTCCTCACATAAAATTATATAACTAATGTACTTATACAAAATATTGTAAAACATTTTAAAAGAGTAACGGTGGAGTTTCTTGCCCATTCTTCTCCATACGAAAACTACCTTTTGGAAGGGGCAACTAGAATCAATTAATTTTTTTTTGTAAATTTTTGACGTTCAAAAGTGCCTTATACGGGCCTACTTGAAATAAATGATTTGACTTTGACTTTGACTTCGTAGACAGGCGCGACGTAACGGTGCGACGAGATTTTGGTAAAACAATTTCCATAAAATTTTCATAGAAATTGTTCTGCTAGAGTCGCGTCGCGGGGGTCTGCCGGAGCCTTTACCATGGAAAGCCTTTTAGTTTTTGGAAGAGTAACCGTGGAGTTTCTACACGGTGTCTACATCTCTTTTTACCCTCTGTGCTATCGCAGGTATGCTGGAAGAGATTTCTGTAGAAATAAGCATCGCCTTTGTACGTATTTTTCTGTTCTTTTCTTCTTGTCTGTTTATATATGTGTGTACATAAATGTTTAAATAAATAAATAATGTTAGTTTATATCTAACAAAATTATAAACCTGTAATAATGATAAATGAAATGAAATGAAATTGTTTATTCTGTAAATAGGATATTGGAATCACTTTTATCGTCATCCTAAAAAAAAAAAAAAAAAGAGTTCGGCGTTTCCTATCTGACTACTCTGAGATGAAAGGCCGAAACAAACTCAGAGGTCACAGTCTCTTTTAAAGTCCAGACATAATCTTGACCAGGCCATATGACGACCATGTAGATTAGTGTCTGAAATGGTCTTTTGAGAAAAGAACCACACAGATTTGAGTGGACCTGTCCTGTCAGTGCAAGCATCACCTAATGATAAATGATATCTATTTCTGTAAAGCTTTAACAAAATACTTTTTGAAGAAAAAAAACTAGATGGGATCACTATCACTGTCTGCACGAATTGTAGTAGTTATTTATCCTATCAGAATAACCCTTTAGGGTTTATCAGGCACTTTATTAAAAAAGAAGGAATTTTATTTATAGTTAGAGTGTGAACCTTTTGGGTTCTTAATTTTAGCTTATTTTTAATAATTACTTTTCTATAGATAGATAGATAGAATACTATTTATTTTATACCATAAAATTACAGACATAAATTTAGGAATTTTACATAGGGTGACACAATGGGCGGTCTTATCGCTTAAAGCGATCTTTTACAGACAACCTTCGATTTATATGAAAATTTATTAAAAATGTTTTTATTATAAAATGAAACTGCGTACAGCGATTCGTCGTGAAGGTTTATAAGGACTCGATATATAGAAGTTTCTGTATACTATAGAAAAACACCACTCTAGTAAGATGGACTAATGCCCGTTTCCACATTCACTAAGTGACATTTGAATGAATCCCTAAATAAAAGTGCACTATTGGATTTTCAACGCTAGGCTCAGCGCTGAGAGTTGAAAGTCCAACAGTGATTTTTTGTTTAGGGATTCATTTAAGTGTCACATAGTTGTCGGTGAAAACGAGCATTAGTAGCATAAGCTTATTCAGCCTATAATGTTCCCACTTCTGGGACCGAGGCCTCCTCTCTTCTAGAGAGAGTGGGCCGTAATCCACCACGCGGGCCCAGTGCGGGTTGGTAGATGTCACATGTCTTCGAATTTTTGGTTCTAGGACATGCCGGTTTCCTCACGATATTTGCCTTTACCGTTTCGAGAGCAATGGTGGTGAGATTATTTACACAAAGTAAATCGGCGCCTGGGTTCGAACGCACGATCTCTCACTCGTAAGTCGGGACCGTTACCACTGGACCACCACTGCTCTATATACGCAGTGGTTACTTTAATTTAAGTTAGTAACAGTATTAAAGTGGAAGGCGATTAATTTTCTCTCAGTTGTTGATAGCTACACAGTTATAAGTTCACTACTACTCATAACCAGATGCAGTTAAATACCAGTATTTGACATGAAGCGTCTGCCTATCTGACCTCCACAACCCAGTAACTGGGTAATACGATACCCCTTAGTAAGACTTCTGACGACCCGTAACGACTGTCAAAGATCTACGAATGACAGCCGGGACCAACGGCTTAACGTGCTTCCGAGGCACAGAGCGGTCTTGTATGTAAAGATCCAGACCCATCCATGGACCTACCGCGGCAAACCTGATCGATCGACCCGAGCGGCTGTTATTACTTATCCACAAGCCCATCTTTTCCCGGTTTCCATTTCAAAGTGTGACAACTAGATCTCTAATTAATGCTATTTCATTTGTCAGTAAGTCACGCAATTAAGATGTGTTCCTTATGATGTTTTCCTTAACCGTAACTCTGTGTTTTCTTAAATAAACTTAGAAAGTGGAGTTTAGACTTGATAATATCACTTACATACCTAATACCTACCTACTTGCTGCTGGATTTAGATGTGTGTTGGTTCATTCGGTTCCCTACAAAATGGTTGAGCTGGATGGTGCTGATCCACGCGTCATGTTCGTGAACGGGCGCCGTCGGTTGAGACTGGTGATTTCTTATCTGCCAGGGCTTATTTTTAATAGTTTTTCTCACATATCGAAGCAACAAGAGTAATGTACCCAGGATTTTGTAATTTCTATATTTAAAAGAGTATCCTTGGAGTTTCTTGCCCGTTCTTCTCCATAAAGATCTACGTTTTGGAATGGGCTACTAGCTTCAACTTTATAACTAACTGACCGACTCTTTGACAATTCAAAAGTGCCTGTAAATGGTTTAATTGAAATAAATGCTTTGAGTTTGAGTTTGATGGTTGAAAAATACGCATTTTGGAATATCCTATGTCGGGGATTTTATTTGTTAGGCAAATTGACTTCCAATTTAAATTGCCCGTATCACAACTCAGTACTGTCTTTCATTGACAGTTGTATAAAATTGCTATAACAGAGTCAATTGAAGTGTGGGTGTCAATTTGCTTAATTTATTTCTCTGAATGGACCATATTAGTAGTTTATCCAATTGTAATTTATACTCCATTTGATAAGATTAGACTTTTAACTAAACCTTTTTTACAGTCCGTTCAACCGATTTTGACTTCTATTGTGTTGGTGGCATGACAAATGGCAGCTGCAGTAAACACTTGGTATTTTAACCACTGTTTTGATTTTAATGACATCCTTATGCCTACGGTATAGAAGTCAAAATTGGTTGAACGGACTGTAAAAAAGGTTTGCTTAAATGTCAAATCTTATTTCAAATGGAGTATAAATGACCACCAAACTAGTGCAGTCGTGCACATATGTACAGTCAACTCTTCTGGATAATCCATTTTACTGATCTATGGAGGATGCCTCCGTCCAGCTATAGATTGCGCCTGCGACTGGTAACATTGAATGATGAATGGGTGACACATTGACAGTCTAGTCATTTATGGCCTTAACGCTGTGACAGAGGGGAAGTCCTTACAGCTAGAGAAACCTGTGCACAGAAATGGTATGTCTAATCTCTGGGATCTTTTGGCACCTGAATGACATTGACAGGGAGGCGTTGTTGGTGAACATTTCTGAAATTGTCACAGAAATTGTATTGACAAAACAAGATGGCGGCGTTAGTTCCGATTTTGGCCACGCGCCAAAAGAACATTGCAGCGTTGAAAGTCATTGGTCAAATCAAATCAAATCATTTATTGGTTTTCAATTGATCGGCATATAACGCTCCAGGCCTAACTATAGGTGTATTTTATGTGTTTTTTTCTTTAAATTTGCGTTTTGTTTGTGCAGAATAAACAGTTTTTCTTTCTTTCTTTTCTTTTTTTTACCTTGAATTTACTAGATTATTTACCTTGATCCTGTATCACCCGCATCAAGGTTTGACTTGCAAATTTTACAATGTCATCTCGCTGCGTGCATATTGCATTTTGCAACTGCACCGGTCCATCTACATACATATAGTCCTCCAGACCGTATTTCGGCCACGGCGGTCAATCTCAACGGAGACTAGCCTTCGGCGCGGGAAATATTATAGTGCACAAGTGTGTGCGCAGACACAGGTGCACTCTCTCTTGCCTCACCCTCATAGTCCGATGGGACGGCCATCCGACACGACCGGAGAGAGATCAAGCGCAGGACCAACGGCTTAACGTGCTTTCCGAGGCACGGGGGTATCACACCGCCAACTTCCAAACTCCGGGCTGTTACTAAGAAATTCCTAATGGAATAACCCAATAACACTTTGCCCGACCCGGGAATCGAACCCAGGACCCCACGCTCAGCAGTCGCGCTTGCAACCACGAGACCAACGGGGATCGGGGATCTAAACGTTCAACGAAGCTTCCAAAACCAAGAGCATCGCTCCACACTACACGCCACAAATTCACGGCCACGGGAAACGAGCAAACCCAACTGAAACGCAAATAAGTGGCGAATAATTTGCATGTAGTGTAGATACACTTTTTTGCAACTAATTTGCACATGCGTAGGAGTTTTTTACTAAGACGCATTGCGTTCGTTATGTAAGTTGTTTGATATCAATGCCAATGTTAGTGGGCTAGCATTGGAGTGGCGATTAGCATGCAAATTAGGAGTTGTTTTTTTGTGATCGTTTCATGGTGGTCTCGGAGAAGTAGAATGGTGCGGTGCTTTTGACATTTGAGGATGTGTCTAGTTCTACCAGAAAGTCAATTTTCTATCCACCAAAGTGACAAGTGAATCTCCCATTGTGTTAAAGTCTTGCAACTTAACTGCTAAGAAGCTCTACTGAATCAACATCATGCTCTCATGAAATCAGCCAATTTAGGGCAATATTTATATAGTTCTGAATCATTTAATTTCTTTCTCATCGCAAGCATTCTTCCTGGTTTAAGGTTTTCTGCCAATATTGTAGTGCATATTAATTATTTATTAGGGAATATTGTGTAATAACTTGGTTGGTCAATTAAGGCAAGCGTTTCGTTTGCCATGTGATTTACATCCGAAATATGTACTCATAACATAAGTTTCAGTTGAAAACCAGCGTCAGACACTAGTTGTCTGGCATTTATGCTGAACTGGGCCTATTTGTCGCGACCGTGAGGCACAGAATACTGTTTTAAGCTTTCTCTGTTTTTTTTTGTTTTTGTGTGAATATACCTGGGTCCAATAAATGTCCTTTTCTTATTTCTATTAACAGAATTTGATAAAGGGTCTGCTCACTTTAAAATGGTTGAGCTGAATGGTACTAATCCATGCGTCAGGTTCGTGAACGGGCGCCGTCAGTGCAGTAGGACTGGTCATCTTTTAGCTGCCATGGCTTATTTTAATTAAATTTTTGAATTGTTTTTCATTTTTTTTCTTTTTATTACGGACGCTTTTAACGCTCTGTATCGTTCTCACATGTATAATTTTAACATAAATAATGTTACCAATATTTTGATTTAAAAGACTGTCCGTGGAGTTTCTTGCCCGTTCTTCTCCATAGGTACCTACTGCGCTTCGGAATTGGCGACTAGCTTCATATTTCTGACGGACCGACCCCTTGACAATTCAAAAGTGCCTGTAATTGGTTTATTTGAAAGTCTATATCCAATTGCGTAATACCTTAAGCTTATCACTTCTCTTTGGAATAACCACCTTCAACGAAAACATAACTATAATAATTGTCATGAGCAAAAAGTTTTCGGTAATCTGTTGTACTTTTTAGTTAACTTTGATTCAGATAATTTTTATGGCAATTAGGTAGGTACTTCCGAAACTGGACCTGGTGAAGTCTTTGAGTATTAAAACTCATGTGACCTTTGTTATTGGTTAATTAATATAACTCGAGGCCGCCCTAGGCGGACTTATAGTGACCTTATTGGTGATGTTCTTCAGAAAGGTCAGGTACGTAGTACATGCAACCGGCGTGCGTGTATGACCGTAAACGAGGCAAAAGGAGTATGTAATCCTAGGATGTGATCGTAGCAGGTGGTAGTTTCTGCCTACCCCCAGAAGAAGAAGGCATGAGTTTATGTAGGTATGTAAATAAAAAACTCGTATCCACCAATCATGTAAATTGACATAAAATTTCAAACCGGACTACGACTCCTGCTTGTCCTGTTAGATAGTTAAGTGCTAAAATACCTCATACCTACCCACCTTAACAGTAAAATTACGTCACACCAAATTTCCTCTGGGCGGGGCTTATGATGGGCGTGTACCGTAGGCGTGGCGTCTCGATCATTGACCTATCCCCATAAAGATATATACATATAACTTTATCAGTATGTTGCTATATTTGCAATTCTAAGTTGGTTTGTAAGTAGCAGAATTTGTAGTATTTAATTAAAAGATGAGCTGGATTGTATCGAATAGTTTGTTAAGAATAGTCCAGTTTTCTAAATACGAGTTGTATTTTTCTCTCGCCTCGGCACGAGCTATTTGAGAGTAGGCTCGTCAACGTCATCATCGTTTCAGCTGAAAGACGTCCTCTGCTGGACAAAGGCTTCCCCCAAGCACCGCTACTTCGACCGGTTCTGTGCTTCTCGCACCCAGCGAATTCCTACGGCCTTCACCAAGAAGGTATCGGTCTACCTTGTGGGAGGCCTACCAACGCTGCGTTCTGCGAGCAATGTAACGTGCCCTGCCCACTGCCAGTTAAGTTTAGCAGAGCAGCAAGGAAAAGCAATCATTTAGGTATAAATACCTACCATCGGCGGGCAGTGAGATCTAGAGGGTAGTGGTTTCACACTTTTATTCGATCTTATTAATTGCTCTATAATAAATTTTATCCACAGCGCCAGTTCGGCCGATTCTGCAGATTCCTGCAACCTTTACAAGGTCATCGGTCCACCTTGTGGAAAGGCCTTCCAACGCTACGTCTTCCGGTACGCGGTCGCCACTCCAGAACCTTTCGGCCCCATCGGCCATCTGTATTCTCTTCTGACATACTGCAGTGTCTCAAGACGAAAGTCTTTGAACAATGCGTGGTATTAGCAAATGTTTTGGTAAATAGATTGCCAGTCAGCGTGGCTGATTGGCCAGGGTTGCGCCGGGAACCCTCTTGAGGTAGTTGAACGGAGCGTTCATCCATGGTGGCTCTTATGTTGGACCCCATCAGAAGTAGTATCATCATGCAAGGCGAGTTAGGGATTGAGTCTGGAGATTTTTTTTTCTGTTCTTTTCATTCGCACGTTTTCCAAAATTCTGGAAAGACTGCGTTGTACAATAACTAGCTACTGTCCACGGTTTCCCCATGTCGAACCTAATTCTTTTAATAAAATAAAAGCCTTAGTTACTTCTTAAAACATCAGCTATCTGCCAATGAAAGTCCCGTCAAAATCTGTCCAGCCGTTTCGGAGATTAGCTGGAACAAACAGACAGACAGATAAACAAAAAAATGTTATAAATACCGTATATACTTTCAAGTGCATTAGTAAAAAGCTATTATTTTGAAATTACAAACAGACGCTTCATTTTTATTTATTTGTATGGTATAGATTACTAGCTGCGCCCCGCGGTTTCACCCGCATAAGTTTCGATCTAGTCGGAATATCGGAATAAAAAGTATTCTATGTCCTAACCTAGGTCATGGTCTATCCATGTGCCAAATTTCACCCAAATCCGTTCAGCCGTTTTAGCTTGAAAGCGTAACAAACAAACCAACACACAAACTAACTTTCGCATTTATATATTAAGTTAGGATAAATATGGGTAAAATTGGCCTTAGAAACTACAATCCACTTGCAGTAGGTACCTTACTGATATACTCAGGCTAGCTCTCACACTTTTGTGCTTCTGAATAGGCATAACAACTGACATGTCATATAAATAGTTCTCTTCTCGACACACATAGTTCTCGATGAATATATTTACCCATTCACAGACTTTGTAAAGTATTATATTTTTTTAAATTTTGTGAATGTGAGAACTATGTAGATATTTTTTGTTATTTTTTTTTCTTTTTTATTTGTTTTTAATGATGGTCTGGCAGTTTTGAGTAGTTTATGCGGCCTACCCAAATGTCCTTTCTTTGGTATTGTTCGTCGAGTTGAGCTCCTTAAGTTCTGAGTTGAGCTCCACGATTACTGACAAATGCTTGCACTGACAGGACTGGTCCACTCAAATCTGTGTGGTTCTTTTCTCAAAAGACCATTTCAGACACTAATCTACATGGTCCTCATATGGCCTGACCAAGATTATGTCTGGACTTTAAAAGAGACGGTGACCTCTGAGTTTGTTTCGGCCTTTCTTCTCAGAGTAGTTAGATAGGAAACGCCGAACTCATCTAGCAATTTTTTTTTTTTTTTTTTTTAAGATGACCTGTAAAAGTGATTCCAATATCCTATTTACAGAATAAACAATTTCATTTCATTTCACTAACCGTGGAAAATGCAGCTTCGCCTTACTGCTTGCCCTATCCACGCGGAAGTTATTTTTAGGATAAAGCCTCTTAAGAACGCCTCAATTCGAGTGTAGCTTTATACTCAAAGATAGGCGAATGTCATGCAACTCGTGTCGAATGCAACCACACTACAGACACTACGCAATACGTCTTAAGGCTGAAACAAACAAGTGCGACGCGATTCTGGTAGAACAATTTCCATGAAGTTTTCATTTAAATTGCTCTAATAGAGTCGCGTTGTGCCTGTCTGTGGGAGCCCTTAGGGCGAATTCGAACAAACTTTTTACCTAGTATATGTCTTAGTGTAATCAATGTCAGACGACAGTTTTATTCCACGGAAAAAATATATCTGACTTTGGTAAAAACAACCATTAAAAATAAGTAAAGAAATTCTGATCGTTAACCATTTTTGAATCTGTGGGTACTTTCAGTGGGTTAATTTACAATAGTATCTCGGTAGGTTGAGTACAATATGAGACAAACCACTGAACTTAAAACTAATGTTATCTGTCACGCTTATTATTTCTTGAGGAATAAATACTTTAAAAAAAACTAAGACATATTTTTTATTTTTCAGATGCTGCCCACAAGATAGAAATACAAGAAACACAAAAATAATAGTCAAATATATTTATGTTGAAAAATGTACTTAGTGCAATAATAATTTAAATTAATAATTGATTCAGAATCAAATTGTTTTTAAAACGGGTTCAATTTAATTGAAAAGGGTGCTTTTATTATTCTTTTTTTGAATTTGTCCTCAGTTAAAACATTAAACTTTTAACTATTAAAATATTAATATCTTCTAAAAAGCTGTGTTACATAAAAAATAATTTACTTATTTACAATTTTATTTTTCATTATTCAAAATTCTTGGAACGCAACGCTATAAAAATACTTCAAAACAAAAGTGTAAAGTGTTTTGTGCAAAAGTGTAATAATGTCAAAGACTAACTGTGCGAAAACGATTTAAAAACTAAAATGTGCAAACTGCTAAATGACGAACAAAAATTAAAAGTGAAACAAAAGAAAACTTTATGAGTGAACATTAAACAATGAACTTTAAAACTCAGCCACGTTTTTTTAAAACTCAAAAAACCTTTTAAACCCGCTCTCTAACCTAATAATGAACTGTCCAACCCAAAATTTAAATTTAAAAAGCATTTTAAAACTTGTGGCAAAAATTTTAAATTTTGTGGCAAATCGAAACTGACTATATGTTGAACGCGATAGGTGAAAATGAGTTTATGAGCGACTATCGCGATCAAAACTGCGGCATGTACACCACATGGTACAGCCGTGGTGACAGTGGGGTCCATCACCATCAGATGGGACAGTTGTACCACCATGGCCCTCCCATGATAAAGACTGAAGCTGGCGTGAACAGCGATTGCATGATGGCTGTGGACTACGCGCCGCCGATTAAGGTAAAAATTTCGTTGATTTTCCTCCATATGCCACCGGCACATTACTGTATCGTCTTGTGTTATGACGCGGGATACACCAATCACACGAATCTGATCAGGACTACGTCAAATCACAATGAGTTTTGATTGGCTAACACTACGTCAGAAGGCGTCACGATAGAACACCAAATGTCCTTTCTTTGGTATTGTTCGTCGAGTTGAGCTCCTTAAGTTCTGGGTTGAGCTGCACGATTACTGACAAATGCTTGCACTGACACGACAGGTCCACTCAAATCTGTGTGGTTCTTTTCTCAAAAGACCATTTCAGACACTAATCTACATGGTCCTCATATGGCCTGACCAAGATTATGTCTGGACTTTAAAAGAGACTGTGACCTCTGAGTTTGTTTCGGCCTTTCTTCTCAGAGTAGTCAGATAGGAAACGCCGAACTCATCTAACTAATTTTTAATTATTTTTTTAAGATGATGTGTAAAAGTGATTTCAATATCCTATTTACAGCATTCTTCATTTTTCATTTAATTTCACAACACAGAAATATAAATCCTACTTTAAACGGAAAATGGTTGTTTTTGTTATCATTTGATTTTTCTTTTGAATGTTTACGGGATCTCCACGCGACATGCATTCCTAGACTTAGTGAAACAGTTGGTGATCATAAAACACACTTTATAAAGTGTTGGAAACCTCGCACACGTTAAAATCTCCCACTTTAAAGCCAAAAGAGGTTTTCAGTTCGTTTTTGACTTTCAATAGGACACCTTATAGACACCATGCGTCAACCAATCCTGATGATCATAATATTATATGTACCTACCTACCATCGACGAATCTCGAAGCAAAACATGCCCAACAATTACAAAATGAATTAAATTAAATTGTAGAATATAATCTGTTACAAACAATTGTGTTTTAATTGACTCAATTCCAATAAATGGAACATATCTGAAAGATTGGAGCGTAAATTAGATGTTTGCATATTATTTCTGTAACCGCTGTTAAGAGAGAACAGGGCCTGCGATTCTCCATACAAATGTATTCCCCTTTTTTCTTCCTGAATAATGCCTCTAGCTAGAGCAATATTTTTTTTTTTCATAAAATCAAGGTCTGCTGTAGTCTCGTCCCTGTTATTTCATTTATTTCAGCAACTTATCGGTAAAGAAAATATGACCCTCCAAATATTACAAAAATGCCTCATTTTTACCGCCGTGATTTGAGTTAGAGGAGTACTAGACAAATTCAAAAAGTTTTTAACATAAAAGAAAATGATAGGAACCTAGACATACTCTTTTTCGAGGAGAAAAATGGGGAATACTCGAAAGGTCGATTTCGTCAATTTTTTTTGTGATATATTAGGTCTGAGCTGTAGCTATCCCTATAGCACTCTACGGGGGCAGACTTGAAGTAAGATGGCGGCAATAGTTTCTTCAAATTCCTATTTTTCAAATTCCTCGCAGGCCATGTTCCCTCTTAAGGCACAAACGTTTAGTGCCCCACTATTCTTCGCTTACAGTTCAGTGATCGCGTTTAGGAAGAAGAGTAGGGCTTGTCTTCATTGATGTTAATATCTATAGTTTTTAATGATACAGTGAGAATTAAAAGTTGCACTATTACAGATTAAGATCAATCTAAAAGTAATTAAAATAAAAAACAAAACAAAAAAAAACTTAATCTAAAAGTTGGCAACGTCGCAAATAGCTGTCAAATATTTACCTATTTTGATTAATTTGGAAATATAATACTGTATGGAAATATGAAATGTGGCTAACTAGTGAACTAAAATATTGATTATGAAATGCAATAATTAATATCGTAACACCGAATATTGGGCTATAGATGTACTAAAAGTATTTGGAAACTTTCCAATTGCCTTCTTTATACCTAAGACGGTTACAACATCAAATTCAGTGTTCTAATTGTAATTAATTATTAATATTCTAGTTACTGTATTTACATACAGTAATATGGCCAAATTAATCAAAACAGCGAAATATTTGACATCTATTTATAAACGCTCTTACAGATGGTTCACTCCGCATTTTAGGTATGAAGCGGGCCCGACTTGTTGGGCCAATTCAGTGAGTGTAACGTAGTCAGAAGATCTAAGAGTTACGCGATAGAAAGAGAGGCAAGGTCTAGGTGAATATAACTGTAGGTGATTAGCGCTATGCGACCTCAATTGCACTTTAATGTGTCGTACAAGAGTCGCTTTTAATTAAATGATTTTTCGGAAAGAACTATCTGTACTATTACCTACTACATTTTATACGGTAGATGATTCCAAAAACAAAATCATCATTTTTTATTTTTTTTTGGTTTTGTCATGTTTTGATACCGATACACATCGCGTGGAGGAGCTTGTGGCTAAGTAATAAATGCCACACGGGTCGATCCATCAGGTTAAGCTACGCTTGCCGGGGTATATACCAGTAGATGGGTGACCATCTTTACATACCGAGACTTTCTAGGCTCTTTTCTATCTTACTGCTGTGCTGCAATGAAAACTACATACATAAAGCATAAACGTATTCATATAAATATATATTTATATACATATATATACTTATATAAAATTATAAACGTGAAACAAGAGCAAGGAACTATATGTAATGTTGATGTATGTGACTATATGTGTTTACGGTATTTTTAAGTCCTTAGTAATTTTAAACAGAGAGAAGTGGAAAGAGAGTATACCTAGAGGCCTTTGCCCTGCAATAATAATAATAATAATCGTGAAAGCTGAGAAAGATGAAGACTCAGCACATGAGGTTGTCCACATGTGGGAGATGGACTCTGCAATCATTGTACCGATAATCGTCACAGTTAAAGACCTAATAGCGGAGAGCGACAACTCCTCCACCTCCTCGGAGGCTGTCATTGCGCGGCTGGGTCAAGGGCTTGATTCAGAAAGCAGTACTCCTGGTCATGGCACGCATAGTGAGGAGGTTCCTCTTTCTAGAGCCCTGACCACCTGCAGCTTGGACCCTGTTTTCGATACCGATGGGCTACTATTTTTTAAAATTTTTAATGTTATTGTATTTTTTTTAATACTAAGTATTAAAATGAAATAATCGTTCTAATAAATAACTAGAATGTAGCTGCTAACAGCGCAAATTAAAGGTGTCAAAGTAATAACAGACCATGATCTATGGTGATTAGTCTTGGCATTTGTAGGTACCTACAGAACAAGATTGACGTAGTGACTTTTATATTAAACTGCACTTAAAAGGCTACCGCAGACAGGCGCGACGCGACGGTACATCGCTCCACCGGTAGAACAATTTCCATGAAGTTTTCGTAGGAATTGTTCTACCAGAGTCACGTCGTACCTGTTTGCAGGAACCCTAAAGCTTTTAAATATGTAGATACTCGTAAGTCTATGTTTGTGATCGGCTGTGTAACTTATAGAGCAAACAAATGTTGGTAAATAAACAAATTCAGTAGATATCTACCGAAATTGTTCTTTTAAACATAAATGACGGGCTTGGTGTCTTATGGAGCATAAAATATATATTTATATATATAAAAATACGTAACAAAAAATAAATCCATGACTACAAAATATACAATGGGTGGCCTTATCGCTTTCCGCCATCTCTTCCAGGCAACCTTGGAATGAACAGCGATGAGCCTGGACATAAAATGGGGCGACATATGGGGCATAGACCCACCTGCCATATAGAATATTATAGGTAACTATCACCTGAACTAACGTCATATAATTTAATCTTCTGAGTAAAACATTTAAATTTAACAGATAGGTAGTGGGAAATTATTTAGAGGAGCTCGTGGCTAAGTAATAACAGCTGCACGGGTCGATCCACTAGGTTAAGCTACGCTTGCCGGGGTTTGTCAGTGGATGGGCGACCATCTTTACATATCAAGACTCCTCCGTGCCTCGGAAAGCACGTTAAGCCGTTGGTCCCGGCTGTCATTCGTGGATCTTTGACAGTCGTTACGGGTCGTCAGAAGCCCGAAAGTATGTCAACCAGTCTTACCAAGGGGTATCGTATCACCCAGTTAGTGGTTATGGAGGTCAAATAGGCAGGCAGTCGGTCCATGTAAAATACTGATATTCAGCTGCATCCAGTTAGACTGGAAGCCGACCCCAACATAGTTGGAAAAAGGCTAGGCAGATTTATTGATTGAGTCGGAAATAATTTAGATTCAAACGTTAGAAAGAGCGTCATATTATATCAACTAAAACACTATAACACTATTGTTATTTATGGAGTGAAATTTCTTAGGCGACGATTCGATAATTGGACGAGAATGGAGAGTGAAATTTCAAGAACGTGTCACGTTTAGGCACATTTCATTACATGAGAATAGCAGTAACATCAGAAGCACTATGTAACCTTTACGTCATTATACCTTAGGGGACCGGACTGCTTCTCCTTAACACAGGTTTTCATAACCTAGCTAGGAGAGCAGTACGTGTGGATGACCACACGTTTGTAGATAAAGTCCTTATTTTGTAAAACTGTAATTGTTTTAGCTTTGTTTTTGAGTAAATAAACATTATTAAATTATTATACTATATTAACTCTACAATAAAATGTCGATCCTTAATGAATTCTTAAGATTACGCAGGAAAATTACAGCCACCTGCCTTATAGAATATATAATTATCACCTGAGCTAACGTCATATAATTTAATCTTCTGAGTAAAACATTAAAATTGAACAGATAGTCAGAAATATTTTAGATTCAAACGTCATCGGTTTAATTGTTATAAATGTGGTTTTTATTGTTAAAAATGTGAGTTCTGTGAATTTTGTAAGTTGTACCGAATGCTTGTATGGTCTGAATTTGTCAACATGTATGTACTATCAAAGAACTTCAAATCTAAGCAGTTTGACAACAAAACCCCGTGAACACGATGACCACATCTGTTACCGCCCGGTTTTATAGCCGCCGAGCGCTGCAAGCAGAAATAGTCCTTAAGATGTATAGATATGAAATTCTTCGATGGTAGGTCGTATGGTATACGCGGTGATCGAATGGGTAGAAGCAGTGTCTTAGGTCTTGAAGTTTACCCAATTGCTGAGAGCGACCGGACCTACTATGCTATTTAAAACAAGATAAATCCACGCCTTGAACTGCTAATAGGTATAACTCAATTTACCTTCAAGATACACTGTTATTGCAACAAGATTATTTTCACTTTTTATTTTGTTATTATGTGTTTCACGAACTGTGTCTAAATAAAAATTATTCTTTCTTTCTTTCTTTTCTTTCTATTCTGCTCCTTCAAGATACTGCTCTGCTACCCAGTGTTTTTCAGCAGTAAATATGGCAGTAATTTCAGCCCGCGTCGAACCTTAAATGACTATTTTGCTTTTATATAGATTCTTTTCTTTTAGATTTTGTGAATGTGAGAACGTTGTAGGCTTAACAGACTGTAGATCTGTCGACCATTTTCTATCTTGCTAAGTACCTGGTACTTGTTGATAGGCGTACACTGTTCTCTCATACCTATAAACTCTGTAACTTGAAAAAATTGTAAATACCATTTACTTTTAAAAGAGTAACCGTGGAGTTTCTTGCCGTCTCTTCTCCATAGGAAACGACCAATTGGAACCGTGCACCTAGCTTCTGACGTTTCATAAGTGCCTTTGTAGGTTTATGTGAAATAAAATATTTTGAATTTTGAATTCTGAATCTTTTCTGAAAGGGCCAAATTGCCACGATTGTTTTTTTGCCTCCCCTACACACATAACATTACGCTTGTATATCCCGAAGGGTTGGGCAGAGGTGTAATTAAATACTACATCCACATTTAACCAGTTATGTTTAAGTTCCATGTAATAGGGGGCGAGTCTATTACTATAAACTGAGGACAAATCTAGACTCCGAAAAGCTACTGAAATTCTTAATGGAAAAACCTAATAATACTTTGCTTGACCTGGGAATCGAACCCAAGACCTCACGCTCGCCGCTCCTCAAGACAAAATCCCCAAGCCACATAAGACACTTAGGTACCTACTCCTAGAAAAAAGGTGTCCTAAAGTCTATCATGTCTTAAAAATAAAAATTCCAAGACATGTGACATCTACCAACCCGCACTGGATCCGCGTGGTAGATTACAGCCCTCTTGAAGAGACGAGGCCTGTGTCCTAGCAGTGGGAAGATTCTAAGCTGATTATGCGCTTTACATTTTATCTAACCACATGAAAGTTTAAGTCAAATGATCAACCACTACATCCAACCTTTTTTTTTTTTTTTTTTTTTGGGTCAGAAATTATCAAATATCAGACTCTTACTGACTAAAACCCACCCGTGTTCCTTCCGTTGCCTTTACGTTGCCAGGGGCCACGGTATCCCTTTCGGACTTTCCCGCAACCCCGGCAGGCATCGGTCCCATTGGACCCCTTCCGTTGTGCTGACATCTCTTTGAGGCGCGCGTGGAACACAATGCGCCGTCGACCCGGGCCTGGTCCTTATCGGACGGCGAGCTACCCATTGCTCACCGTCACTACATCCAACCTTTAAATTCCTTACAACTGTAAGTCCCTAAACTACACCTCCATTCACGAGCGCCCATACACCACTCCCATTGACGTCCCATACCTTATGAATGGACCCATCTAACCAAAATCAACAGCTAACCAGATGATTACTCACGTCATCGGAACGTGACCGATTTTTTCATCTCACCCAGCATCACAGAATCTATAGGAAGTGGAAAAAATAGTCACCCGACGCCAAGGCATGGAAAATCGTGGGCAGCCGTGCGAGAACCTTTTAGAATAATATAAGCTACCTGTTTTTAGATTTCTTGTGGTAATTTTTTGTGTGGTTGTAATGGCACGGGCAGTGTCATGGACCTGAAGTCTTGCTTTTATTGGGTGGGCTTTAAAGTAAATATAGTGGTGTTGGGTAACTCGTTTTTGAATGGGAGCGTTTGATGGTCTTGCGATTTTGGGTGTCATGATCTCATTCCGAAGGATTTTGAATGAAATTACAATTAAAAATTAATAAAAAACTCTGATCAGTCAGGGGACATTGTCTTTCCATAGTCCCAGATAACATGTGCAAACAGCATGATTTTGGTCTTTTCATAACAGGTGTGTCTTCGGCCAGAAAGTGGCTTAGCCTTAATTTTCTAATTGAGATTTGTATGTTCAGGTTTTTATTCTTGTAGTGAATATGAAATGTGAATTTGGCTTAAGCTTGTATGTTACACCTATACACACCCTCACACCCACGGTACTGGTCCAGTTTTACTCCCATATACATCTCTGATGTATTAAATAAGTAGCGTTAAGATCTTCGGTTGGGGCCAAGACACAAGCTTTGCTTAGTTTGGGCTCCTGTCTCTCTTCTAATTCTGTATTGACTCAAATTGTAAATATGTTTTAAGGGAGAAAATAAACGAATTTATTATTAATTTATTATTATTATACAATTTTTTTTTCTCTATTTTTTTTGGCAGCTGTGTTAGGCTGTTCACACTCTTGCTTTCCAATCTGTTTTTAGAAGTTAAGACTTTTAATTGGCTTTCAGTCGCACATACTATTTTTGTTCTGTTTATTTTAACTGTAAGTCATGCATAGTTAATAAATAAATAAATAAATAACCAGTTCACTTTAGCCACCAAAACCCATAATCCAATATCTTTGTTTCCATATCCTGCAGAAGTCCTACACCAACCGGCTATTGTCCTACTATGCTCTTGCATGGTGCGAACAGGGATAATCGTCGGTTGGTGCCTTATTCCATTAAAACCGTCTAACGAGCCTCTGTGAGTTGGCTTTGACCCCTGTACGCCTTCCAAAGGTCCGGGACCCAGGGCCTCGAGAAATGTCAATAGAGGTAAAATTTAATTTAAAAAACCCTTTATGTCAGACCCATAAAGTCCTTTCGGTTAGTATACACACGATTTAGAAACCAGTGTTAGTAATTACCTACATGTACCAGAGAAACACCACACACTATTTATTCTACGCCACAGTGGCATATAGGCGTGTCCAATGTAAATTTCAGCCCAGCATTGGGCTGTCCCACCTATCTGCTATAGTTTTCAGAATGCTGTACATAAAATGCTGTTTATTTTATTTTTATATCTTAATTATATTTCATGGTATGCTGCACCGGTCGACGTCATAGCGTCAACGCCGGCTGTCGCTGAAAACCAGCGCTGGGGCTCTGTCTTGCATAGGGTCTAAACAAGTTTAGGGAAAATATGTGACGCATATTTTCCCTAAACTTGTTTCTTTTTTTAATTTTGTGTTCTTTTTTTTGCGTCATGTTTACCGCAAATAAATGTATTTTCTTTCTTTCTTTCTGTGAATCCATTGCTTCATGATGTTTGAAAAATTCGTCTACCTTGACAACGTAAAATGTAAAGCAATGAATGTTGTTGAATTTTCAAAATTAAAGGCGTTAATTACAAATTGTACCCGTGTAGTGCCATCCACCAAGACGTGCCTCACTCCGCGGTTACTGTACTGTGCTATCTGTACCTTCGTATGGAGTGGATCGGAGTGTGGTGTCTTCCCTAAAACCACAATTATGCATTTAAAAGCAGGACTTTTTAGTCAATCAATGTTAGTCGCAAAACTAACGTGGTTGTCGGTTTCATTAAATATCGCTTTGAGCCAAACTCGATGCAAAATGAGTCAAATAAAAATCTGGTGTTTCAGAAAATCTTGATTTTTTTAACATAGATAACAACACATAACATCACACCTTGTTTCGCCTAAGGGTTAGGCAAAGGTGTACCTATAGCCCACATTTTGCCAGTTATGTTTAAGTCCCATGTAATAGGGGGCGAGTCTATTGCCATCAACTGGGCACAAATCCAGGCTCCGCCGCGGGCTGCTACTGAGAAATTCCAGATGGAAAAAGCTCAGCTTTAGGGCTTGCGACCAGTAGACCAACGGGGCAGTCAATGATTTCGATTTTAGTGTTAGGTTGCCGACCCGGGAATCAAACCTTGTGTTCAGCCGTAGTACTTGCGACCATTAGCCCACGTTCGCATGGACGTGAAAATATATCGCGGCGGGATTTAATGGCGCACTGGATTTTCAACTCTTGGTGTTGAGCCGAGCGTTGAGAATCCAACGCGTTGGATTCACTCTCGTCCCAACGCGTTGAATAACACACTGTTGGATTTTCAACTCTCGGCGCTACGCAGAGCGTTGAACATCCAGTGCGAGAAAAAAAATCGCCGCGAGCCACGAGGCAGACAACGACTTAAGTAGTTTATTAGAATATTCAATCAAAATAATTTTATTTCCAGATCTTAATCCAATTTGTTAGTAATTTGTTTTAATTATTTTGTCATCTTAATCTCTAGTGTTAATACATAATAATATTTGGCAAATTTTGATCATAATTACTAGTAATGTCAAAATTATAAAAAAGTAAAAAAAAAAAATGAAAATATTAATAAGTTAACAAAAATAGAGAAGTTTGCATGTCCATGATTGCAACCATACTCATACCACTGCCACAATAATCTCAAAAGCAATACAAATCATTACCATTATCGATCGTTATACCAATACCGCTGAGAAAGCGATCCATCTCGCTAGTCCCGGGAAAATGATCGCGGTGTCCCGGACTCCGGGACGCCCGGCTACATGTCGGTGAAGTCATTAATCAGGGATAGTCTACTGGGGATCGGTTGCTAACGGGAAAGAACGGGTATGTAGCTGTGTTATCTATTTCATTAAATTAAGAATGAATCATAAAAAACTTCATTCTGTTACTTTATGATGCTAGAAAACTTTTGATTTGATTAGATAAAAGATACGTGCGAAGATTAACTGCCTTGATTCTGACAATTTTCATAACAATAAAAAGCAATCTTATTGCCTTACCATAAAAATCAGTAGGTATCTTCTATTTATTTAGTATTCATGTTTGCCACTACAAGCTGTAAACAGAAACAAAAATGATTACTACCAGGAATTTTGATTGTAGCAAATGTTAGCTTATAAATTAATAGTAGCTGGTATTATAACGAATTAATGAACGCAACTTAGTGTATTGTGGATTTATTGTGACTGTTACAACCTAATGAAATGAATACTTTGTTACAGACTGTACTAACTCACACGCAATCGTTATAACAATAATATCACACAATCACAACCACTCAAACTTTTAACCCTTTAACCGCCATGTCATAATTCGCGTGGAGTGCATGTAGCGCCAGCAACCTTTAGGTACAATTGGCATAATGTTGTAAAATATAGTTATCGATAAACAAACTAATGAAATAAATAAAACTTACTCATTTTTAATCAAAGGTTTATTTCTTTTCTTGTTTCAAACATACGTTAATCAGTCTTCAAATATCTTACGTTAAAAATGACAGCATAACATTTAAAAATGACATAATGTCAAAATTTGATCTGTTTATTACGATTAATGTGTCGAGTGTTAAAATATTGGGACACAAATAATATTAACAACAAATAAAATAACTAAATCAACTTTATTTTTTCTTTAAAACAAAATAAATAGGTAAATACACATATTATTATTATCTAGCTGTCTTTTTGACTGTAGGATAAATAAACAGACTAGAAAAACCAAAAAGTGATTTACCGATTCATTATCACTATCCGCCGTTGAACTGCCACTACTGCTAATATCATTAATTGATTGCTGTAATATATTTAATAGGTCTTCGTCGTCGTTTATCATTATCGACAACTTCTCGACACTAGCTCAGAAATAATAATAAAGAAGCACGTGTTATCACGGCGATGGCGCTAGCGCAACTGACGTTTATTCAAAATAAGACTTTAGTTGACCTTGAGCCGCACGTAAAATTACGGCGACGGCGTTCGCGGATCGTCTGCACTAGTGACGTACTGGCATAAGTCGGTAATTTATACTTCTTTGTTGATTTCTACATATTATATCACTTAAGCTTATTGGGTTTTGAATAAATAATTAAATCGTTAATAAACTATGAAATTTGAATGAATGTTTAGTTGATAGTTTGATAAAAAACACGATGTTTTTTATTAATTTAGCATCAGGAGTTTCATATGTGGTACAACACTAGTCTGCGTGAAATCACGGGTTCGGCGAAGTAGGTTGATATTTAGACGTATCACGAATTGAGAACTATTAATTATTTCATTTAATTAGCAAAAATATGTTTCTAGTACTGTTAAAAATAAAGTAATAACACGAAATATACTAAGATTTAGTAAGCAAATTCAACATCTATTGAACATTTTTTAAATGACAGGACTTTTACGCAATATTCCGACGTGGCGACTGAGGTATTATTGTTACAACACGTAATATTACGGCGATGGCGGTTAAAGGGTTAAAACAGTTGTGTGACTTAATTATAAGGAAAAACAATTACTAATTGTTACTAATTGTTTTAGTATTTAAAACAATAACTAATTGTATTATTATGTTATATTACATTATATTTCTGGAAATTCCATTCGGAAAAAATATACACTTATCGAGCAATCTATCTCTGATCGTGGAAATCCGAAAAGTGTTTTTTTAAACACGCACAGTGCATACTAAGTAAAAGTAAAATGGTATGGTAGCATAGCTCAATCTATAAACGTGCAAGTAAACGCTCATAGTGCTTATTCTGATCCTAAGTATGTATGCTGTTATTTCCTGCGTCTGCCTGCGGAATCCTAAAGTGCAAAACAATTTTTTCTGAAGTGTCGACGTATCTTTGAGCTTGTTGAAATTAAATATCTGAGCAGAAGCTTAGGTGCGATGAGTACTGCATTATAACTGCAAAATTTTATCAGTAATAATGTATAAGTTATATCAGTTTTATCATACTGCCTCATTGGTGTAGCGGTCGCAAGCGCTCAGAGGTCCTGGGTTAGATTCCCAGGTCGAACAAAGTGTCCTTGGATTTTTCCATCAGCAATTTCTCAGTAGCAGCACGGTGTGTCCGGTTGATGGCAATAGACTCGCCACCTATTACGTGAGATTTAAACATAATTAGCGAAATGGGAATGTACTATGTAGGTACATCTCTGCCTAGCCCTTTGGGGAAGATAGGCCGGATGATATATTATGTTATTTCATAGTAGTTTGCAAAAAACCACTGCCAAACATGTTTTCATAGATGATAAGGTTTTCAGACGTTCTTAAAAAGAAAAGGCTTTTAATCATGAACCAACATTTAATAAAAATTGTTTTGTCTTTGTGGAATGTGGAATTAGCGTGCTATTATTGATTCCACCGTTACATTGTTTTTTTTTATCTTATTCAAAGAAACTAAGTATAATTTGAAACTAAACTTTAATATTCACGACACCAAGAATTCCAATCATACAATAACGATAGGATAGCGTGAAGATAGGTATAAATAAGTAATTACGTTCATGATGTTAATTATTTGTAAAAGGAAACAGGTGCCCCAAGCACTGACCTTACAACGTGATACTATTTGCATGCCATTGTTTATTATTATTTTATTTGTTAGTTTGTACCCTTATCTTTTAACGGTAAATATTATTTTTTACTAGAGTAATTGCATAAAAACATATTTTAAAATATCAGAAGCAAGAAGAAGTAAAACCTTTATTACTAACCTATATTAATTTTAAGTTTGTATTTTTAGATCACCACTTTATCAAAGTTATAAAATTATTCTAGTTTCACTTTACGATATACTGCTCACAAATTAATATATTTCTTTACGTAGGTTGTTGGTTATATTTTTATTGAAAGTAACATTTATTCTGATGTAGGTATTTATTTATTTAGTTCGAAAAAAAACAGAAAAAAGTAACGCTTAACAAAAATAAACCTACAATGCTGAACAATGCAGATACCACGTTTTCCCCGGCAGCATCACTAAATACATCAAGATAAACTCACCGTATGATTTGGCGTCTCACCACGCTGTCACATAAAATAGGAGATACATTCTTTGGAACTCTGACAAACATTTAACGAAACGATTATTAACGAAATAACATAATTAGGTTCACAATAAAGTTACCTCGGTAATTTGATTAGGGCGAAAGCGACACGGAGCTCGCGGATTTCAAGTTTTTTTGAATTTTAAGATTTAGGATTCGCGACCGTAACCAATATGTATTTACTGAATTATAATCATCAATACAACTGCCTAAGTTAGAATTTGGCCTCAAATTTTTATGTCTTGATTTCATGAATAGGCATTCAATAGGGTAATTTGAACTTAAAGAACGTATTGATGATTTTAATAATTATAATTCTGTAAATACAACCTTAGCGAATCCCCCTTGAAAGACTTTTTATTTGCTGCTTTGTAATAAACTTTTTTTTATGATAACAATGTAATGAAATTTTTACCTGAATAAAACGTATTGGAAGTGAATATTATAAAAAAAAAAATGTTCAAAGCTGTCGAACTCACAAAAGTGTTTCAAAATACATTGATCAAGAAAAACACAATGATTTAACGTGTCACAACCACAGAATTCTCACATAAAATGGAGATACTTTGTTCTGAACTGTAACAACGAACTGTCTGTAATTTTGTGTTAATTTCTTGATTAATTTAGTATTTAAACGTCTGGTTAATTTTAATTGAGGGTTATCGTATTTATAAAGAAATTAATAATTATCAAGTTTATTTTTTGTCTCATTCTCAATAATTATTATCCACCATTATAAAGACTAGGTATAATGTTACGTAATGACAACTATTATCAGAAATTCTGATGGAATATTATTTCCTTACTAATTACGGTTTTAATATTCTGTAATTGATGGTTATCTAAAAAACTTTATTCGACATGGAATCACAAATACTAATGTCTTATGATTCGAGATCGGATATTCGGATGCATATTTACCTAAAGTTGAAATACTATTAAGGAAATCACTTTTGTGTCGATTGCAAAAATCTCGCCATTCCGGAATTGATAAATTTAGTACTTTTTGACTATAGAAATGCTAGCTAATGTTGTAAAGTAGGTTGCTAAATTGGCATAGCACATAGCGACAAACAACTCGGAGCCTTGAGATTCGTTAATTTTTTTTTACAGAAGGTTTATATTTTTTTAAGTGAACACCGCAAAAGCACAGATAATAAAATACTACGGCAAAAGTAACCTTCCTATGAGGGCTGATAAGTCGTTTACCATACCATGTATCCGATTAGTTGTGCATTCCCAGATTTTATTGAATTCCGGGATTTATATTAAGAAAAAAATATATTATATTAAGTAGCCACTTCCATAATATCTTAGCCAAAAATAAATTTTAGAAATATCCGAATAATATCCAAATATCCGACCTCTATTTATTATACAATAAATGCCTCTGTAGCTATTTATGTTTTTCTTTGAGCTTGACAATGGTTTTTACGGGTTGTGAATCGAACCGAGTTAATTGAGTCGATAACTATTCGGGCAATTTCAAGAGGCATGTTTATTATCGAATACTTAATTTATTCCCAATTTTTTTTCCTAAAATTTTTTTTGAACACGCTAATATAATAAATGAGCCTCTTTTGTGATCCTCAAATATTTCACACTTTTGTTTCCTAAAAATAGGTATTAAATTGAAAAATAATAAAAATGATTGATGAAGTAATGTATTTTGTGATGTGTCCTAGCCTAGCAACTGCGACCAACTGCCAAGTTGGTCGCAGTTAAAAATTATTGATCATCTAATGATGAACGCTTTTTTAAATACATGAGCCTCTTTTTAACTTTCTGTCATTTTTTCAAAGTTTGTCAAAGTACCAAGCTAGGGCCCCCGACCAAATGGGTTAGGTTAAGTTAGAACTGTGACAAACCACGCGCGAGCCGAGCGAGTGAAAATAATGGAGCCGCGGTAAAAGCCGGCGAGGCGTCTCGTATAATACGAAACACTCACGTATTTAAGAGGTTCTATTAAATATATTCTATTTCAAAACAAATTTGTGTCTGTCATGTATTTTATATCTACCTATTTCTCAAGACTAAATTACGGATCAGTATGTTCGGACAATTGCCTACAACGAGTTTTCTTTTCCACTCAATAAAATAGAGCGAAATAAACTCAGCGTGTGATGTCCAGGAGTGGTGTTCACGATGCTCGCACTCGCTACTAGGGACACCCGTGCTACCGTGGAGTTTCTGGCCCAAACTTCTCCATGCGAAAACTACCTTTTGGAAGGGGCGACTAGAATCAATTCAATTTTATTTGTGAATTTTGACGTTCAAAAGTGCCTTATAAGGGCCCTATTTAAAATAAATGATTTGACTTTGACTTTGACTTTAGCGCGTCGGCGTTTCCTTGCCGCTTTTCCTTGGTTCAAGTACACTCCATCGGAAAAATAACGGCAAAATAATGACAGTTATTGTGTAATATTGTTGAAATAACTGTACTTTAGAGTTCTTTTTTTTATGTGAATGGTAAAAAGATTACATTGCTTTGTATTTATCGTGAAATGACGGAATAACGATAGGGTGATAACCGTTATTTTTTTTAATGTTGTAATAAATGAAGTATAGTACTGTTCATGACAAGATTAGTCATCATCTGCCTAGCCTTTTACTAACTATGTTGGAGTTAGATTCCAGTCTAACCGGATGCAGCTGGATACCAGTATTTTACGTGGAGCGACTGCCTATCTGACCTCCAAGATTATGTCTGGACTTTAAAAGAGACTGTGACCTCTGAGTTTGTTTCGGCCTTTCTTCTCAGAGTAGTCAGATAGGAAACGCCGAACTCATCTAGCTAATTTTTAATATTTTTTTTTAAGATGACCTGTAAAAGTGATTCCAATATCCTATTTACAGAATAAACAATTTCATTTCATTTCATTTGCACAACCCTGTTACTGGGTTATTAATAAGATACTCCTTAGTAAGACTGGTTGCCAGACTTTCAGGCTTCTGACCCGTAACGACTGTCAAAGATCTACAAATGACAGCCGGTAACAACGGCTTAACGTGCTTTCCGAGGCACGGAGGGGTCTCGATATGTAATGGTTGGTCACCCATCTACGAAGCGACCGCGGCAAGCGTAGCTTAACCTCACTTGGCCTTCTGAATACTTCAGATATCGAATCAATAGCCTCGAAAGCCGAGAGTTGAGTTTGTTCTAGAGCACTAAGGTCGAGATCTATAAACGTAACTTAGCTCGTGCTTTGACTTAGACATTTTTATTTCTGTCTCTATCTTGCACTTGCAGTTTGACAACTGTGCGACAGTGACAGGAATAACGCTGAAGTCTGTGGCAACGACTAGTCAAATCTAATGTATGTTTCAAAAGTATCTAATGAAAATGTATACAAATGGATCAGAAAACAGAGTACCGGTGGATGTAAATTTGTGGTGTCACTTACAAATTGAGTGCTTCTTCGATTTGATTATTTGAATCCTCAAAATTCTAATATCATATCACCATAAAGATAATTTCATTTGAGAATTGAGGTTAAACTTATAACGCCAATTTTCGTCGATGATTCAAACTATAATTATTGGAAAAAGTGGTGAGATTATAATATAAATTTAAAACCTTTTTACAAATGAATGTGTAACTAATTTCTTTTAGTGATTGATTGCATATGAATGTAACCTGAACAAGGTCTGTTTACACTTTCGACCAATTTTTTTGGATAGATTATACCTATACCTTGATTTATCGTCTTGCGTACTAGAACCAATTCGCGGGCCACAACTAGTCAAGTCTCTATAAACCTTACAGTTGGCAGAGAAAGTTGATTGCAAGGTGTAAAAGAAAATCGCAGTGGAAATAAGTGGCGCGATCTATCACAGTTTAGCGATCATTACTACATAGTTTTGAAATTAAATAATTATGTTCACTAGATTTTTTAACACGGTTTGACTTAGTAATATGCTTCTAGTTGGTTTGATTGAGTGTTCGGTTAAAATTAACATAACATCATCACGCCTGTATTACCTAAAGGGTTATGCAGAGGTGTACCTATAGTACACGCAAATTTCGCCAGTTATGTTTAAGTCTCATGTAATAGGGGGCGAACCTATTGCCATCAACCGGGCACAAATCCAGACCTCGAGGTGCTACTGAGAAATTTCTAATGGAAAAACTCAATAAAACTTTACCCAACCTGGGAATCGAACTCAGAACCTCATGTTCAGCAGTAGCACTTGCGACCACTCGACCAAGGAGGCAGTTAAAATTAATGACGGCTAAAATAAAATAAACATAAAATATGTTGAAAAAAATTACAAAATTCGTATACGCAATAAACACTGTTGATCGTAGACGTGATATGCAGTGACTACTGCGGCAGCAGTCACTGCATATCACGGATACGTATCAGATACTATGACAGATACTATGCGGCAACTCAGTTGAAGTTTTAATGGCAATTCGGGTACAAAAGAAGTGTGTTAGGGCAATATCTGGCGTCTGGTTTTTGGACAACTGGAAACCGTTATTTAAAAAACTTCATATATTACCTTTACCCTGCATATACATCAAAGAACTATGTACGCTAGTAAAACAATATCCGCACTATTTTCGCATGCAATCAGAAGTCAGGCACAAAAAGGCTACTGCTAGAAATAAGCATAAATACGAACTAAATGTACCTCAATGTAGATTACAAATGTTTAGGAGAAATGTATATGTTAATGCCATTCAGGTATATAACAAGTTACCTAATTCACTTAAGGAACTTCCCATCAACTTCCCATCACCATGTTCAAGAAAAAGCTGACAAGTTGGCTATTAGATAATTGCTTTTATGACATTGGTGAATATATGGATTAGTGTAAAAAACCAAAATGACATAGACTTAATTTTGACATTTTAAAGTAACGATTACCTAATTATAATAATTCTAATTCACATTGGACTTATTGTAAATCACAAATCTTAAAATTAATATTCTACAGACGCCAGCACATCAACCTACTACAATCTTTCAAATTTCTTTAATAGATTTTCAACTTTATCGCTAAAGTATAAGGTTCAAAGTTGATTGCGAAAATTGGACAGATTCGGGTAGGTTGACCTGCTGGCGTCTGTACTTAGTTAAGAATGACAATTGAATATTTATACACCATATACTTTGTAGTAGAATGTATAATAGAACTAACAAAAATATTTTAACACCATACTATGTAAAAACAAATAAATAAAAATTCTAATTCTAGTCCAGCCTGCTCGAAATTAGAGACAGGATACCGTTGTTGCCGCCCCACACCCCACGCACGATGGACGCACAGTGCGTTTTTAACAAACTCATTACAATTACCTACTATACTATATTTTATATATTTAGCACTAACTATCGTGTTTATTTTATTTTTTGTCTCATTTTGTTATTTCTCTATATGCTGCACTGGTTGTCGTCATCACGTCAACGCCGGCTGTCGTTGAAAACCAGCGCTGGGGCTCTGTCTCGCATAGAGTCGCAGCATTATACTGATGGATGTGACGCATATTTTCCTCAAATATGTTATTTTCGTATTTTGTTCTTTCCTTGCGTCATGTGAACCGCAAATAAACGAATTTTCTTTACTTCGGAAAATGGGAGAAATTTTGATATGGGTTGGTTGGTTTTGGCAAAACTAAACTCATTTTAGTTCTAGCTAAGACGTTTATAAATTGGACAGATCATAATATCCAAGCTAGACTACCGAAACCTCTATAATCTTCCTTGAAACTTCCCTAACCTCTGAACATTCCCCTCCTTAAGCCGCACACACACAGACGCGCGGGAAACAATTAATTTAAAAGACAAACGCTGTTCTTTCAAGCACACGCTCCGATCATTAATATGTGTACCGCCTTATGGTAACTGATGGATATTGTTCAAAAGTTTTAGATATCATTCGGTTTGAATTCAGTTTTGAGGACAAATATTAGGAAAAATTAAAGAAAATTCAGTTATAGAATGTAGAGAGAAAAAGAGATCTTCTCTTTTCAAAAATTTTATTTTTATTTTTGAATAAGAATATACATAGAGAGAAAAAGAGATCTTCTTTTTTCTAACATTTAATTTTAATTTTAAAAAAAACATCACGCATGTTTTTTTCCGAATAAGACAGAGGAGTACCGACTACCTAAAGTAGGTATGTTTAAATCTCATGCAGGTAATAGGGGGCGAGCCTATTGCCGTCGCCGGGCACAAATCCAGACGGGCTGGTTTTGATAAATTTCTAACGGAATAACCCAATAACACTTTTCCCGGCCCAGGAATCGAAACCAGGACCTTATGTTCAGCAGTAGCGCTTGCGACTGAGGATGTGATACATACATTCATACACATTTCAAATGCGGAACTAACTCTCTCTGTCTACCTGTCTGCGTCTTATCTTTTCACACCTTAACAGCTGAACGAATTTCGATGAAATTTGGCACACATGTAGACCATGACCTGGGTTCATACATAGGATACTTTTATCTAGCTTATAGAGAGCAGTGATGGCCCAATGGTAACAAAGTCAAAGTCAAAGTCAAATAATTTATTTCAATTAGGCACAAAAAAGGCACTTTTGAACGTCAAAATTTACAAAAAAAATCAAATGATTCTAATCGCCCCTTCCAAAAAGTAATTTTCGTATGGAGAAGAATGGGCAAGAAACTCCACCGTTACTCTTTTAAAATGCTTTCAGAATATCTTGTATACATCAATTATATTATAATTAACGGCCCCGACTTAAGAATTGTTAGGTCATATGTTCGAACCCAGGCAGGCGCTTTACTTTGTGTAAATAATTTCATCACCACTGCTCTCAAAACGGTGATAGAAAACATCGTGAGGAAACCGGCATGTCCTAGAACCAAAAATTCGAAAACATGTGACATCTACCAACCCGCACTGGGCCCGCGTGGTAGATTACAGCCCACTCCCTTTAGAAGAGAGGCGGCCTGTGTCCCAGCAGTGGGAACATTATAGGCTGATTATGCTATACTTTTATCCTGGCAGTACGTACGCGTGGGAATGTACCATCGAAGAAGTTCATATCTATACACCGTAAAGTCTATTTCTGCTTGCAGCGCTCGGCCGCTATAGAACTGAGGCGGTAACAGATGTGGTCATTGTGTTCACGGGATTTTGTTTTCAAACTGCTTAGATATGAAATTAGTGATAGTACTTCCGACATCATTAGCAATGTTGGTTAACTTTTCTAGCGGAATATTTTTATACCAATTGAAAATGGAATATAAATTCATTTATTAAACTTACACATACATAGTTCACAAGCATACAAGTAACATGATATGAGATTCTAACCAACAGAAAACTTAGACAGATTGAACAGCGGGTCCCAAACTAGGCACAGCCTGTATCTTGGTGACCCAAACACTACACAAAGTTAGCAATTTAAAGGGTTCTGCTAGCGGAAGATTGCTATTATAATCGGATAAGGCTTCGTAGGCAAAGATGGTTAGCAAGTCGTATGTTACCCCGTGAACGGTCTGCGGTATCTAAGGCCATGTGCCTATTCGAAAAAGCGTTGTCTCGATTAAAAACATTCAGTAAATTTCGGACAACTTTGACTTTGTCTTTCCATTATCCAACTTAAATATTGACCGTCTTGATTCAGCACTTCGAACTGCCTCTTAAATCAACAGGCTGTGGGCCTTTTTTTTTCGGGGGGAACCTTCAAAAGGCTCCCGGTCTTTGGGGATAAGACCGGGGAGTGTGGGATTCCTACCTCACTAAAACCATCCCGGTGGTCACCATCTGCACATGGAAGGGGCACCGTTACCACTCAAAAGACCAATCCGGAACCCCCTCTGTGCAGCGCCCGTCAGGGCACATCTCTGGGGATACTGTAAAGGGGTCTCCCCAAAACCTAACTGTGCAAGTGTGCAAGGCAGCACGTGACCACTGTGCCCCGTCTTCCCTGAGACCACTCAGTGGGCGGACAGAGTCCCCACTCGTCGTCCGTGATCCCTAAGTCCCGCCTGCCTTAAAGATAGCAGGCGGGGTTTCGGCATGTAAGGCGTCGAGGCGGTTAGGCTGTGGTCCTAGCAAAACGCACGAAGTTATAATAGCAGCCTATTGTTGCTCTACTGCAAGGCAAAGACCAGTTCCCATACAGAGAAGACTTGAGCATTGATCACCACGCTTGCTCAATACGGGTTGGCGATTTCAGACATATTTCGGGTAACTAGAGAGAGAATTCAGCTTGCTGTTCCACGCCAGAGTAGTCGTTTAAGCAATAGGCACACATTTGTGATGCCTCATTGTAGAACAAATATAAAACAACATGCTCCATTTTATAGAATGTTTTCCAGCTACAACAGTGTGAGGCAGCATTTTGATAATTTCTCTGGGACCTTAATATCAGCCAAAATTAAAATTGAGATGTGCCTGTGCAGCCATTCGACTAATAAACATTAGTCCAATGTCAGCATATTATTTATAAGCTTATCTGTAATTAATTATAACTAGCTCATACATTGTGCATGCTGTGTTCACTATTTTAGGGCATGCGGTATTATGTATATCTCTAAGTTTACCTAGTATGTAAGTAAAGAAAGAAAGAAAAAAAATTATTGGGACAAGCACGGGAGATCACAATTAAACTACACACACACTAATAAAAATAAAAAAAATATAAAAGCAGAATGTCCTGTGGGAGGCTCGATTTGTGAAAAAAAAAAAAAAAAAAAACTTTTAAGTCCATGTTTCTTCACGATGTTTTCCTTCACCGAAATCTGCGATGTCCAAGATAAACTTAGAAAGTACGTAATGAATTGAAAAAGTCTACGTAGTACGTAAAGTAAACATGGACGAGTTTTGAATTGTAAATACTCGTTTTGTACAGTAGACTTTGTAACGATGGATGGATTGTGTGAAAGATGATATGGCTAGAAAGGGGGGGGGGGGGGTGACTACCGAGATGACGACTGGTAGAAAAGTATGGAAGAAAAAGGCATGATGCGCCAACCACAAATAAATTGGGATAATTGCAGGAGAATGATTTTGATGACGTTATTTATATCTACGGATGATATTTATTTTGCTTGTCACGTTAAGGCTCAGTAATACACTAAATCAAACTGGTTCCTAATTTAATTGTATAATTTATTATTTTTATGATATTGATTTTACATTTTGTGATTACTTGAACTCACACACTGACTTATTAGTGTTACTTGTTAAAATTTTTGGGAATATCTTACAATGTTTGTGAATATGTGAGCACCATGTATCTATCACATAATTAATTTATCTGTCATTACTTTATTTTTAATTCTTTTTACCTATTGTGATATAGTAATTTTATTCCAGGTGCATCTTCACACATATAAACATATTTTTTTTTTTTTTTTGTGAATTATGACGTTCAAAAGTGCCTTTTATGTACTTAATTTAAATAAATTATTTGACTTTGACTATTAGAAGCAAATTTTTAGGTATTGCAGGATGTGAAGCGACAGTAGTGCATAGCCGTATACAAATAAGGTTGAATATGGCAATGCATTTGATTTTAGTTGTAGAGTCTCATGTCCACCAATAAAATGAAAGTTATTTCGCAGATAATTTTTTTTTTTTAATACACCAATGTGTTACAACATTTTCAAATATTTCTTTAGGTACAAAAATATGAATAGTTGTCACTAAGTTTTTCATATTCTTTCTTGCGATTCTTTTTTCAAGATGCTAAATTATTTCTATAAAATATCTTTGTATAGGTTTTTTATACACTTGACTATACACTGTATTTTTTTTAGGCTTGTAATATATAGCAATACAGCTAACTGTGCGATGAAAAAGTACAATGATTTCTGTTGTATTTTCAATTCAAAAATGATCGATTTTTGAATTACGTTAAGTTTACGTAGGCATCATACTCAACATAATTTGCCGCCTGTGATACAGGTTTGTCGGGTACAGGCATCTAACATTATAATACCTTTGTAAATTATTTCTAAGATTTTGTGTTAATATTTTACCAATTTTAATACTGAATAAATATTTATTATTTTTCTTTATTTCACTATTCACATATAAGTTATATTTTTAAATATGAGAATAAAGAAAAAAAAAACAGCATCGCCTGGCTTATCCGAACTATGTTGGGGTCAGCTTCCCATCTAACCATATGCAGCTGAATACCAGAATTTTACATGAATCAACTACCTATCTGACCTCCGTAAACCAGTAGGTACACGATATCCTTTGGTAAGGCTGGTTGTCAGACTTCAAAGATCAATATCAGAAATAATATAAGCAAATAGGTAACTTAATTAAAGTTTCCTCGTATATTCCAAGAGATTAATGGTGATAGATTTTTTGAGATCCTCGTCCAAAGTCGAATAATAGAGCCTGTATGTAATATCACACATTATCAAAACATCAGCTGTCATTACGTTGACCGATAAACTATGAAAGCATCCCTCGGAGAGGATACCAGGGGGACGTCGTGAATGATCGTGAAAAATCGTTATTTTCCGTTTTTTGTGGCACTGCGCGGGATGTGTGCCACGCCTCGGTGGAGATGTCTTGGCAATTTATTTTTATCATCACGGGTTACGTCTTGGGGAATAAGTAGATGTCAAGCACATCTTTGTACACTTGAAGTTTGGGCATGAAAACATCAAAGGTAGGAATTTGGCTATGAGTATTTCTTTGTCCGAATCCAAAACTGGAAAATTTCGAATTCCCTATAGATTCTATGTTTTACCAATTCATCAGTTATCTTTCAAAGCAACCTTACAGCACCTTATTAATTATCATAATAGAAAAACCAGCCGATTTAATAAGGGGTACTCAAGACGTTATTACTATATGTATACCTATGCATGGACAGAATATTTATCTTGACATATGCTCATAGCTGTTATTACGATACTTACATAATTATATAAGGGAAACAGGAAGAGGCTACATATCAATTTACATTCTCAACAATCATAAGCCTTTTTTTTTTTGGGTGGTAGGTATATTATTAAATAACTTCTCCCGCTCTGGGCAAAGTCAAATCATTTATTTCAAATAGGCCCTTATAAGGCACTTTTGAACGAAAAACTGTATTTCCAAAAAAAATTGAATTGATTCTACTCGCCCCTTCCAAAAGGTAGTTTTCGCATGGAGAAGAATGGGCAAGGAACTTCACCGTTACTCTTTTAAAATGTTTTACAATATTTTGTATAAGTACATTAGTTATATAATTATATGTGAGGACGATGAACAGAGCGGGAGGCCGTGTCAGACTCTTACTGACTAAAACCCACCCGTGTTCCTTCAGTTACCTGTACGTTGCCAGGGGCCACGGTATCTTATATATTTTCCCGCAAACTTGTCAAAAATGTTGGTAAATTGATTGTATTTTTGTACTGACTGCGAATGAGATCTGAATGCGAACGTTCTTAAAAATACGGGAATTGCCCCTCTAATTTCATGATTTATCCATTAATATATGACAGCAAATATATGTATATTGTGATCATTTGTGGAAGGCATAAACAAGTGATATCAAAGGAACACCAAAACTATCTGGCGAGACAAGCGACGCCAAAATATAGGACGCCGTATCTTCTTCAAAAATATGTGGTAATGCAATATTAACGGACACGTCTTGCGTCATAAATATCTGCATACTCAGCTAAATTTAGAAGAATGTGATACCTCGTTGTGGTCAAAAATATCTGACATCACTTTGGCAGCATCAACCTACCGTCGCGCCCTCTTGCAGTTTTTTCATACCTCGCTTCAGTTCGCCGCCTGAAAAAAGCTTTAGAAAAAAACAGTTTGCGTTAGCTGTTACTAGATGGCATCGGCGAGCGGTGTCTTTTGTGGTCACTGCATTTTTTTCGATATCTTGTTAAGCTTTGAATGTGGTGACAGATTGACAAGTCAGTTTCATACTTTTTTACAGATTTTTTTGGTAGGTTGCGATGTAGTCTGACGTTACTTTTTTATGTATATTTCCTGAGAGAATGCAGAAATATCTACCTATAAAGGAACGAATTAATAAATCTGAAATAGGAAACTTACCAACATTAAAATCCACCTCATTTATAAGACTATATTACGGTTTCTTTCACTGTCATAAATGCAAGAAGCAAGAAACAGCATGAATGAGATGATTCTATAAATATCGAAATTTCTCAAAAAAATCTTTAAATATTTTAAAATTGGAATTACAATGCTTCAAAATAAAGGTTTTTTGTCATCATGAACAATGCTTACAAACAATGTGAAGAATATTACACGAATTAAGTGACGAATCGTTAACTGCGGCAACATATTAACCATTACCGGTAGGTTAGTTATAGGAATCCAGTTACCAGTAGGTATGTCAAATTTATCACTGTTGCACAAATATTTTAACTTTTATTTTGATTTTGTTTTGGACATTTTATTATTATCTTCTTTATCATCCATGTTCGAAAATATTATAAAACGTATTTCTTCAAAAGCTTCTTCAAATATATCACCACTGGAATAAATTCCAGTACAATGCTTACAAACAATGTAATAAATATCATACGTGCTATGTTTCGAACTGTTGTTGGTGGAAACATGTTGAATAACCGGTAGGTAAAATATAGGAACCCGATTAGTAATACCACAACATCACTGTTGCACAAAGAAATTCACTATTTAGCGTTGTGATAATCCTTTTTCAGGGCCATCGTTTATATTGTTTTATTAAACTTTATTACACCCACTTTCAACTTTCAAATAAAACATTCACCTAACATTTTTGCACTTTTTGTCTTCAAAACAAAACAAAAATTTAAGTTGTTGACTAAAATACATCCACTTGAATGTATTCTACATGATTTTAACATGAAAATGAAGGATTCACACTTTGAGAGAATGGCGTAGAAATCAATGGACAAGACCTGACATTGGGATGTAACTGTGGCGCTATTTTGAAAGCTTTCGATATTTCTAGGACTTAGATAAAGTATCGAATACTAGATTTGGCAACCTATTCAATTAGCAATACTAGCATTTCTATGGGAACATGTTCCACAAACTAAGTACATAACTATTTACCTAATTAAATAAAAAGTTGTAGTAATAAAGTGGACAAAGGTGAGGCCTTTGCCCAGCAGTGGGACACAGTATAGGCTAATAAAAAAAGAAAAAGAAAGTAATAGAATATGTATAATAAAATAATAATATTCTACACGAAATTAAGTGTTGAAAATTTCCGACTTCTATAAAAACTTAAAACATCGATAACCCCCAATATTGATTATGCAACCATATGAAAGAAATTTAGACTTGAAGCTGATATTAATCTTCGATTGCTGTATTACTGTAGTCACTGATATTATTACCTACTATTTTTGCCACAACATAAACGGCGTTTGATAGTAATAAGTTCCTCTACAATTCACGTATGTTACAACGTATTTCACTAAGTTACAATTCATTATGCCTACCTACTTATAAACTCAGATTATGGTGGCTTGTTTTTGTCAATGGTTATTGTCAATACGTACTCTCCCTGTTATTTGACACGAAGCGTTCACTAGACGTAATTTTAACAGGCGATTTAAGCAATTCAAATTACCTCATTTGCAAAAACGCCATATCGAGTGACACAGAAATAGGTTCTAGAGCCACACCAGCGCTCAAAGTGAAGCGGAGGACTGGAGAACTAATTACAAATTATAACCTTCCCAAATTGGTTAGTCCTTTGCGAAACTAAAGCTGTGTCTATAAGAGTGGACTCCGCAATTCAGTCGCGTTATCCAATTTTAACCCTTTACTGCGCATGCCCCCATACATAAGTAGGTGGAAGGAAAAAAACACAAATTTATACCGGGTAAATTTTAAAGCTATACTTTTTTTTTCTCTCGGGCATTTTTATGTCGATCCTTTGTATGTGTGCGTTGTGCCAGCTTTAATTACGTATCGACTTAATTTCCCTCCGACTCCCACTGTTTGTGGTACTTTTGACAGGTTTTGTGTGAAAAAATACAGGTTTTTGGACACTTTTCGTGAGTTTAGAGTGTAGTTTAGTGGTTCCTTCGAGTCAAGGTTATGTTTTGATAGCAAATCTTCGTTTGAATGGTCAGTTTTGGTGGGAATTTGTGAAATGACGTTTTTTAAGGGATAAGTGGGCCTGAGATTGGGCTTTTAATTATCATTAGTGTCTACAATTGCCTGTAAAATGTAAACTGGGTAAGTGTTTTGAACTTTTTACTAATTTCTTTTTAGTTTTTATCGTAACTAGTTTGTATAAAAGCAAATTAACATTGTCTCTTGCTAATTGATCAATTTTAATTAATTAATGAATTCAAACTAAGCCGTTTCTAAGTTAATAGTTCTAATAATAGTTTATTTATAAAAGCTGACTTCTTGTTATTTCCTATGACATATGAAACCACCTGTTGACATAAATATCATAACTGAATCTAAGTATACAACTGTGTATGATTGACATGCATATATATTGATGATATCACACTTTAGAATGGATATTACATACCTTATATATTTTTTCCTTGTTCATCTTTCTGATAATTAAAAATGATTACTAATCTATTTGTATTAAGAATAATATTGGAAAGATAAATAATCTAACATTGAAAGCTAGTCTTGTTCGAAAAAGAGACTTCTTTCCGTTTCTTTCTGAAGCTTAGACTCACAATCTTAAGTTGCTTAAAAAACTAGCTTAGATAGACTGAAAATAATGCATAGACTTCGACGGGAGATGGCGTTAAACTAAAACATAGAGCTTTATGCAAAAATAGATGTGAATTTAAGAATTCAAATTCAAAATATTTTATTTCACATAAACCTACAAGGGCACTTATGAAACGTCAGAAGCTAGGTGCACGGTTCCAATTGGTTGTTTCCTATGGAGAAGAGCCGGCAAGTAACAAAACGGTTACTCTTTTAAAATTAAATGGTATTTACAATGTTTTCAAATTACAGTGTTAATAGGTATGAGAGGACAGTGTAGGCCTATCAACAAGTACCAGGTACTTAGCAAGATAGAAAATGGCCGACAGATCTACAGCCTGTTAAACGTATAACGTTCTCACATTCACAAAATCTAAAAGAAAAGAATGTATATAAAAGCAAAATAAAATAATAAATATAAAAACCTATTTAAACCAAATGACATGATTGCCACTACAGCTGTAACAAATCTAGACAATGCAGAGATCTGGAATATTTGATTGGTTATCTACTTTAAATAGCCGCGTAAATGTTTTTAATTTTTAAGTAAGATTATTAATTTTAAATTAAATAAGGGTTGAGTTATTATTATTATTTATTGCAAGTGTGTAAAATGAACACATTTACCTACCCAAAGTTGTATCCGTTAAAATACAAAAAAAAAGAAGTTTTTTTTGATGCACCTACTGTATACAAATGTGTCTTAAAGAAGGAGTAAAATCGTCACGTGTTTTTTAAACTTTAAAAGCCAATTTGCGCTTTTATACCTAATTCGTAATGTGACGATAACCACGTGGACGTCCACGTCCTTAAAATGTATGGAAATACGTGCACGCTATAACTTCATCGTGGTCAAGCGTCTTCATATAATTCCATAAAATATTATAATAAGTAAATGTGATGGCCTAGGTGGTTAAGGCCTCGCCTCTCATGTACGAGGTTGTGAGTTCAAATTCGGGCAAGTACCAATGTCAATTTTTTTATTCATAATATGGACTTTCTAAGTTTATCTTTGACATTACTGACATCGGTGAAGGAAAAACATCGTGAGGAAACCTGAACTTATAGTTAATATAACTCTGAAATCGCCAACCCGTCTTGAGCAAGCGTGGTGATCAATGCTCGTCGTACTTCTCTGTATGAAAAGAGGCCTTTGACCTGCAGTGGGACAGTAACAGGCTGAAATTATTTATTTTATTATATTTCACTGTTTTATCGTGATGCCATAACGTGGACCTAGCCGTAGACGATAATATCGTCACGTTAAAAATTATAAAAGCGAACAATTACAGACATATTGATAATTATGAAAATACGTTCTTTTACTCATTGAAACCTAATGATGATTCATTAGGTTTCAATGAGTACTGACATCGGTGAAGGAAAAACATCGTGAGGAAACATGAACTTATAGTTAATATAAGTCTGAAATCACCAACCCGTCTTGAGCAAGCGTGGTGATCAATGCTCGTGACTTATCTGTATGAGAAGAGGCCTTTGCCCTGCAGTGGGACAGTAACAGGCTGGAATTATTTATTTTATTATATTTCCCTGTTTTATCGTGATGCCATAACGTGGACCTAGCCGTAGACGATAATATCGTCACGTTAAAAATTATAAAAGCGAACAATTACAGACATATTGATAATTATGAAAATACGTTCCTTTACTCATTGAAACCTAATGAATCATGTTCAAATTATGTCCCAAAAAAACAAGAAAAATATTTGTTTAACCCAACTATCCCACGTTGGATACTTAAATATTATTTTATTGCGATATTTAATGAGTTCGAAGTTTACAGTGTAATAAACGGTACAATTTATACCCTTCTGCAGTTTATGGGTTAAGTCTTTGTGTTGGGTATGGATGGTCTGGATTTTTCGAAGAGTATTGTAGGGTTAGATAGACCAAGTTATTGAACTAAATAAAAACTCAATACCCTTTCTTTTCTGTAGTTGGGTAAAAAAGGTGAAGTATCTCGTCTGTAACATAGTATTATAAAATAACAGTTTAAATCAAGAATTTAAATTAACTTTACCTCTAGATAAATTCCAGTTTATTCATTTAGCAGAGTGTTTAAAATATTGAATCGTTTATATTAGATTCAGTGCTGATATTCGCGCATAGTAGAATGGGGCCTTAATCACAAGAGTCACGCTTATGTCAACTTAACCCCTTCACTGCGCACCGTAAACCGAAAAATACCGTACCATAAAATAGTACCAACATAAAATCAGCAAATCTATTCTTTCCTCGCTCATCTTCGTCTCGGGTACGTCTCGTCTGAACATCGTAAATACATCATCACACAGAAATCCCGAGGGAGGTACCTTCTTACAATATATTTTACTCCTTCAACATTTTAAACAAATACTTGGTATTTTTTATTTTGTTGGCCAGTAGGCGGTTTAGTGTTAAATCAGGGGTACTTGTTTGGCATTTATAGGTCATGGTATGTGGCCTGTGGGTCATAGAAGGCCATTTTCTGTTGAAAGATAAAATGTTAACATTCAAACACACTGTTGAGTAAAATATATGTAATGTAGATATTTTTGTAAATGTTCGGGCAGCTGCAGGGAGTACATTTTTTATTTATTTTTTATATCACAATTGGTAAGCTCTTGATCTTCATCTCATCTGATGGTAAGTGATGATCAGGCCGAAGGTGGAAGCGAGCTTCAATATCAACTCGGAAACGTGAGATTCAATAGTGCAGGTAACTTGTAGGTACTACTCGAATCGCACGCGCCGCCGACAAAGGGAACAGCGATGCATAAATGTTCAAATTAAAATAAACTTGAATTTAAACAAGTACCGCTAGTCTGCACGAGGCTTTACACAGCGTTCAGTACGTCTTAGCAAAGATATCCAATTTAAAAAAAAACACTGATTAAAGTGATTTTATTTTGACCTATAATAATAAATGGCATTGGGTAACCAACATTTTTAGTGTATTTTCGTTAGCTGATTTATTTTTCTTGTAAGTATCTAATGCGTTTTTCTAATATTTTTTACCATTGTCCTTATTTTGGTGGTCTGAATGATTTCTAAAAGTTTGTCCATCTATTTTAATGGGACCTTATACCTTATGGGTATGCGCTACTTAGTCAAGTCAGTGCGAACACTACAGAAGAAGCTGGTTTGACTCACTTCTCAATCCCGTGAGATAATCAAGTGACATCCCTCAATCTGCCTAGCCTTTTCCCAACTATATAGGGGCCGGCTTCCAGTCTAACCGGATGCAGCTGAATACCAGTATTTTACATGGAGTGACTACCATCTGACCTCCACAACCCAGTTACTGAGTAATACGATACCCCTTGGTAAGACTGGTTGTCAGACTTTCGGGCTTCTGACGACCCGTAACGACTGTCAAAAATGCACGAATGACAGCCCGGACCAACGGCTTACCGTGCTTTCCGAGACACTGAGGAGTCTCGGTATGTAAAGATAGTCACCCATTCACAGACCAACCCCGGCAAGCGTAGCTTAACCTGATGGATCGACTCGTGCGGCAGTTATTACTTAGCCACGAGCTCATCCTTATTTTAAGTGATTAAGTAACATGCTTATAATTTTATTTTGGAGTCCACCGATCGTGTATTATTACTAGCAGTACCCCGCGGTTTCACCCGCATAAGTCTCGATCCCGTGGGAATATTGGGGTAAAAGAAAGAAAAGAAAGAAAGAAAATAAATTTATTTGACGCAGATCAAGGCACACAATATTTACACAAAAACAAAAAAATAAAAGTAACTTAGAATAGCACTGTGTGCCTCACGGTTGTGCCAAATAGGTCCAGTTCAGCATAAATGCCAGACAACTAGTGTCTGACGCTGATTTTCAACTGGACCTTATGTTACGAGGACGTCTTACGGATGTTAATCAGTTTTATAGTGTGTGTTTTATATTTAAATAAAAATAGATAGATGTGTAGCAAATAATATTAAACTCGATTAGATTGAATTAATTTATTTTTTATTTTTGATTGCTTAAAAACAATTATTGATAATTATATAGTGCTGTGTGATAGGAAAGAAATAAAATGGTATGGTTGTACAAGAAACAATGGACGGTCGTCAATAAATAATAGATAACTACATCATGGAATCATAGCAACTATCATCACAGGCTTACTTAATGCAATAGTCTAGTTATAGTTATAAAGTTTAGACTTCAACCAAGAGTAATTTTACAAAATGCGGCCCGTGTGAATTCACTTGAATTCAGAGTAAAATTCAATTCGAGTCAATCTGTTGTATCTTAGTAGAAAAATCGCTTCAATATGCACCAATAGACAATTTCAGTAATTACTCACTTGAAAATATCATCGAATGTTCTGGTATTGAGTTACTAGACCATAAAATATACGTCATATGCATCTACAGACCTCCAAGGCCAAATTCAGATGATATAAATATATTCTTTAGAAACCTAAACTCCCTTCTTGGTCGATTTTGTTACGGTAAAAAGAAAGTTATAATTTGTGGCGACTTTAATATAAATTTGCTTAAAAAAACTTATGATGCAACTGAATTTTTGCAAATTATGCACAGTTACAACTTAAAATTAGGCATCAACGAACCAACACGGTTATCAAGCAAAACATGCATTGATAATATTATATTCAATATTAAGGGATGTTCTGCAAAGGTTATTGAATCTGCACTCTCTGATCACACTGCTCAGTTGCTCACATGTCCAGTCAAATCTAGTTTCCTCCTTAAATCATGGAACATGGAAAAAAGAGACTACTCTAAAGAGAACATTCGTAAATTCAAAGAATGCATAAATTCTCTTCATTTCAATAACGTTTTTGACAAGACAGATCCAAACCTAGCATTTGATGAGTTTTATGAATTATTCCAGCTATTCTATAATCTTTGCTTCCCTACTATACAGATAAAAATATCAACAAGATCTCGCCCTCGGTGGATTACAAAAGGTCTTACAATATGCTGTAAACGTAAGCGACAACTTTTATGGGACTACAGAAAAAACCCTACAGAAAATAATAAAACTAAATTCTTAACATTATCCTCACGATTAAATCAGATCATTAAGTTAACGCAAAAGTCTCGCAATGATAATTACATAAATACTGCCCGTAATAAATCGCAAGCTACTTGGAAGATTATAAATACTAATAAACTAAATATACCTAAGGATCAAATACAACAGATTACTGTTGATGGTAATATAGTAACTGACCCAAAACAGATTGCAAACTATTTTAATAATTTCTTCATTGATAAAACTAAAGCTTCCATACCAAACCATTCAAGATTCCGAATCCCGTTCGAACCAAACTCAATATTTATGCGTCCAACTGTACCAGAAGATATATACAAAATAGTTAGAGCCCTGAAGAACACAAATAGTACCGGATATGACAATATATCAACAAAAGTTTTAAAACACGTATCCATTAAATTATCATTTATACTTAGTCATATAATAAATTTAAGTATAGTAAATGGAGTCTACCCAGAAAAGTTAAAATTAACTCTAATTAAACCTTTATTTAAAAAAATAAATAAAAACGACATGAGCTGCTACCGTCCAATAGCGCTTGTACCAGTTATATCAAAGATATTTGAGAAAGTGATCCATGAGGGTATTTATAGTTACTTTGAAAGAAACAATTTACTTTGTAAAGAACAGGTTGGCTTTCGTAAAAATAAATCAATTAATATAGCAGTATATAATTTTCTCCACAACATATTAACCCACATGGATACAGGGAAACAAACGTGTGCATTGTTTATGGACCTCACAAAGGCTTTCGATTATGTGGACCACAAAATACTCTTAGATAAATTATACGCTTATGGTATCAGAGGAAACATCTATGACCTGATTAAATCTTACTTAAGTAATAGGACGCAAATAACACAAATAACAAGGATATGTCCCTATGGGAAAAAGAATATAACTTATTCATCCTCATGTAGACAGGTTACATCTGGCGTTCCACAAGGAAGTGTATTGGGTCCGACTCTTTTTATAATATACATCAATGACCTTCCAAAAGTGACAAAATACAACACAATCCTATTTGCTGATGATAGTACAGTACTGTTCACAGGAGATAATAAATTACACATGGAACCTGAGATAAATATGACTTTAGATAGCATTATAAACTGGTTGGCATCAAACAATTTACATATAAATCTCGACAAAACAATTTTCATGACTTTCAGAAGTAGAGTAAGTAAAATAACAAATATGAATATAAATCACCGAAATAATAAGATTCAAGAAGTTGACGTTGCGAGATTTCTGGGTATAAAAATAGATCATAATTTGAATTTTAAAGAACATGTCCATACATTATGCACTAAATTGAATACTTTCTCTTATGCATTGTTTAAACTTAAGCAAACCGTCAGTACTTCTACAGTCCTTACAGCCTACAACGGCTATGTTGCACCTACTCTAAAGTTTTGTGTTATTTTTTGGGGTAATTCTACTAATAAAGAAGCGGTATTTAAAGCCCAGAAGAAATGTATACGAGCCATGACTGGTATAAAAGTAACTGACAGCTGCAGACCATCATTTTTAAAATTAAATATTCTCACGTTACCATGTATATATATATTAGAGGTTATAATGTTCGTTAGGAAAAATACAAACTACTTTAATAAGTTACAAAGCAAAAGATACAAATTCAATATATGTTTACCAAGTAATAAAACAGCTTTATTAAATAAAAGTATATTATGTATGGCTCCACGCATATATAACCATTTACCAAAGTCACTTCTGGAGACAAGTGATATAAATATATTTAAAAACAACATAAAAATACTGTTACTAAAAAAAGCGTATTACTCTGTCACTGAATATTTACAGGACAGACTTATATAATGTTACTCCATACGGAATTTTAAATAATGTCTTCTATTTTTAAACTGTACTTTCATAGATACCTGTGTGTTTGTAATTTTGCATGCCTTATGGTAGGATATGGTTAAAGGACACGATTGTTTGTATAAGACCTTTTCTTTTGTACCCATATTCGCAAATTAATAAATGATTATGATTATGTTGTGACACCATATTGAGAAATTAAACTCGAGAAGTAAATAAACAAAACAAACATAAAACATTCATATTAATTATGTCTAGCTTCCGTTGCGCATCCGTGAGGTACTGCCGGAGGCGTCTTCTAAATATATCGATTTGTGTTAAAAGTATTTTATGTGTTAATTCAGGTTATAAACTATCTGTGTGCCAAATTTCATCCAAATCCGTTCAGTAGTTTTTGCGTGGAAGAGTAACAAACATCCATCCATCCACCTACCTCACAGACTTTAGCGTCTATAAGATTAATTTAAGTAGGATACCTAAGGTTAATCTAGCCTGCTGTGAGCAAGAACTCAAACTCAAACTCAAAGCATTTATTTCAATTAAACCATTTAAAGGCACTTTTGAATTGTCAAATAGTCGGTCAGTTAGTTGAAGCTAGTTGCTATTCCAAAACGTAGATCTCTATGCAGAAGAACGGACAAGAAACTCCAAGGACAGTCTTTTAAAAATACATATATGTTACAAAATCCAAGGTACATTATTCTTATTGCTTCTATATGTGAGAACAATATACAAAAAATAATCAAAACAAGATTAACAATAAGCCCTGGCAGATAAGACATGACCAGCCACAACTGACGGCGCCCGTTCACGAACATGTCGCGTGGATCAGCACCGTCCAGCTCAACCATTTTGCAAGGAACCGCAAGCACAGTGATCACTGTTCTTTTCAGCTTTTATTAAGGCAAAGTTGAAAGCTGCAGAGAAAATATTGTTAACTAGCTTCCACCAGCGGCTTCGCCCGCGTGATATATAAATTATAGCCTATGTTACTCACTAAAAATATTGCAATCCACCGGTGAAAGAACTTGTCAGACAGCATTTGTCGGGCATTCATGCTGAAATGAACCTTTTTGACGCAGCCGTGAGGCACACACTATTATTTCTTTATGATTATTTTCACTTTTTATTTTGTTATTATGTGTTTCGCGAACTGTGTCCAAATGAATATTATTCTTTCTTTTTTAAATCGGTCCATTCGTTTTTGAGTTTATTCATTACAAACAAAAATACAAATCTTGTCTCTTTATAATATTAGTGTAGATTAATGAAATCAATATTCAAAAAGCTCTTCCAGACTTGGCCATGCATTGTTGGAGTCACATAAAATCTTATTACTAAATATAATCTTTGGACTTTCAAAGAGACCTCTGAGTTTGTTTCAGCATGTCTTCTCAGGAATCAGTCAGGCAGGAAATGCCGTCGCCATGAAATTTAGTGTAAAAGTGTCTTAAAAGATCTATTTACAGAAATAAACAACATTTCATTTCATCATCAATTACTTGGAAACAAAAATGTCATAAAACGGATTAGTATGTCTGTGCGCTACTGGTAGTCGCCGCTTGAGGTATGTGAGCAGTGAGATGGGGGAGGCCGCCATTGACAAAATTGGCACACTGAGTTAGCTTGGCTTTTGTCTACCTCCCCCATCTCACCGCTCACATATTCCAGGCGGTGACTAGCAGTCGCACACGGACCATACGTGTCAGGCTATACCGAACAGATGGATAGACCGACGAAAGTGCCTATTTATATTTAATATAAGGATGAAGAAGACGATCCTGGAACGCGCTGTTGCATTCATTTTCCGTATTCTAACATAACTAATGACAGGATATAGCCTCATCACTTATGAATTGTATAATTACATCATCTGATTCTATAGAATTGCACGCAAAGACATGCAACTGATCTGCAATAAATCTTACTTATAAAAAACTTCATTTGATTAAATTAATAGCCTATAAATCTTGAAGGTGACTGTCATTAGCCGTTCAATGATAAGAGACGGCAGCGAAGTAACTGCTCTGGTTATTGAATTAATAATAATAATATGATTTGAAACTTACTGCGGCTATTTGATTGCTACCTATAACAAATTTTTATTTTTTACCCGACTGTCCCAAGAGGGAAATGTTTCGCGAGAATATGAATGTATGTATGTCTTTGGCACGCTCTATAGGCTAAATGGCTTGATGATTTTTAACACATGAGATGTCGTTAAATTTGTCTTAATTGTGGGAGTGACATAGGTTATATAATATTTCTATATTGCATTTGAAAATACAAAAAAAGGAGGGCAGGTTTTTTTTTTGTAATAAGTTTTTATTTTTCACTTTTAGTTGTGGTACCTACCTCACACAAATTCGAATACCATTTACACTTTCAAACAAATAAAAATATTTTCAAAATTGGTCCACAATTGACGGAGAAATCGGTGGACATAAAGGAAAAAAAAAACATACGGACGAACATAGAACCTCCTTCTTTTTAGGGTGCCAATTAAAAATAAATAACAACAATATTGGTATCAAATAATTACGTCTTAAGATCGGTAATAGCCAAATTTTACTAATTATTAATCGTAGATGAACATTAATTTGCATGACACATCCAAAAACAAATTTAAATTAAAAATAAAATCAGCTTACTATTATAAAATAATGGTTCTGTAAAAGATCAATAATCTTATAATTCTGGATATGCCATACAATTGTATTGTTTAAGTCATTGAAACCCAGAAGTTCATGCATTAATAATAAATCATAAAATAATAATAATTACATCAACGCCCCTTAATATGATACCCACACAATTACAACCAGTAGTCAGTATAATAATAGAAATATAACTATTAAACCACATTATTATTATTTGACATAGAGAACAATAAACATAACCACATCGTTATGTAAGAACAACATAATCTAAGTTATAAATAAACAAATAAAACTAATCAGTCGGACGATCGGTTGGTATCAAGAAGGGGTATTGAGTTAGGGCTGGCACGCATTAGAAAAAATAATTAATCTGCCTAGCCTTTCCAGTCTAACCGAATGCAGCTGAATACCGAGCGGCTACCTATCTGACCTCAACAACCCAATAACTGGGTAATACGATACCCCTTGGTAAGACTGGTTGCCAGATTTTCGGGCTTCTGACGACCCGTAACGACTGTCAAAGATTCACGAATGACAGCCGGGACCAACGCAATGGCTTAACGTGCTTTCTGAGGCACGGAGGATTCTCGATATGTTAAAATAGTCACCCATCCACAGACCAACCCCGTCAAGCGCAGCTTAACCTGATGGATCGAACCGTGCGGCTGTCATTACTTAGCCACGAGCTCCTCAATTATAAAAAAATAATGCAGGCTTTTATTTATTTTTCTGTTCGTTGGTATAGTAATCATTCAAATTATATTTTTGTTTAAAGTAGCAGATATACGATTAGTTCCACTTATGCGAAAAATAACAACAAACATTGTTATGTATAATGCTAATTTGAATGTATAATTTTATAAATTGTTTTATAGCTTTACTAGCATAAAGGCTTCCGCAGACAGGCGCGACGCGACGGTGCAACGCGATTCTGGTAGAACAATTTTCATGAAGTTTTCATAGAAACTATTCTAGTTGAGTTGCGTCGTGCCTGTCTACGGAGGCCTTCAGAGCCCTTTGTCATTATTTCTTATTCAGTGTTGATTACTGAATCAACTTGTTTTGCAACCCTCTTTGACAGCGTTGACTAACTTTGTTAGTGATTTTTTCACCTTGCATTTTGATAGAATCGAGTTAGATGAATTAAAAAGCTTTCAGTCGTGCCAGCCCTATGTTCAAATGAGATATAAAGAAGTAAGAAACTTAATGATACCGAAATTCGTTACGCGCACCGCGACCCAACAGCTTCCGCTCACAGATTCAAATTTAGAACTGCTCTTTTTTTTCTAAATTCGATTTTTGGGGTTCCGTACAAGTAGGTTCCAATCTTTTTTATTTATTTATTTTATTATTTATGTACACACAGAAAAACAGATACAGATAAGACATAATCATTATGATGAGTTCAAAGGTACTGCTTATTTCTTAAGAAATTTCTTCCAGCAGACCTGCGATAGGAGAAATGAGAAATGAATGATGTTTTTTCTTATAATTGAACTTTGAAATATGTTAAAACTATCAATATTAAAAAAATAATAGTGTCGTTTTTAAATAAGAAGTTTTGTTTACCTGCTAGGTAAATATCAGTAGGTATACTAATTATCTACAGATTTACAAAAATACTAAAAAGCAAGCACGGAGATTTACACAATTAGCTGCTCTTAACATAAATTAAAATGTCATTGTATTTATATTTCTGTTAATCGTTTAAAGTTGACAGTGACAAAATGATTAACACCTTTTTGAATGATTGAAGAAGAAACTTACTGTAGGTTTTATTAATTACATTCAGAAAAAACTAAGTTTTTCTTTGTTCTCATGTCAGCAAAGAGCTATGCAATAGTAGGTTATACCTTGGTAACAATAATGGCTCAGGATAGCCTTTAACCGAAGTGGTCAACATATTTGTGGTTCAGCAGCTTTAATATCATCTGGATTGTGCCGGAATATAGCAGTTCGTCGTGGACGTGACACAACAGCGGCTTCCCTGACATCATCTTTGTCATCAGAAGACAGCCACCACGCAACCATAGATGCGACGCTCTACTTGATTGACTGTCACCAGCCAGTATCACTCTTATCCGACCTTTTCGGTGATTCCAGTAACTTCGTAACAAAACTAGGTGGCGCCACTTGCTGTACCGTCAAAAATATTTACAAGTAACGTAAGCACGGTTTGTAGCAGGTTAGTTTTTCGTATGTTCTCGTGGATCTTATAATGTCAACCTATGTAAAATACTTGCATATCATACATTCGTTTTCAAACCGTCTTTATACAAATAAAGAATGTAAAGAAACATTAATGAATTCTCAATGAGTGTATTGTTCGTAAAATGCTCATTAGGTGTTTATTAATGAATACAACAATTATACGGCGTTCTTATGATAAAAATAAGGCGGGTCTATATTTGGCATAATGTTAATGTAATTCTGCTGAATTGTTAAGTATAAACTAAGTAGAAGAGAAAAAGGCGATGTTTACATAGGATTCTTAGTTTCTTTTACTATTATTGTTTAGTTTAAATTAAACTTACACAGGATTTTCAATAAAAAAATACCGAATTCACGAAAGTAGTCTATTAATTCCTTTTCACTAAATTCAAAGCATTATTTAAACTGAGACCAGTTATTTGTCGTTTTAATTTTTTCATAATACGAGTAATTAACCTTAATATCCCTGTTTGCCTAAAAATCGACATAAGTAAATAAACTATACTTGAATAATATCTTGTTTCTAATAAACAAGATATTATTCAAGTATAGTTTATTTATTTATTTATTTAGACAACCAACAAAGCATACACCAAAAATACATGTTATTGCTAATAATGTTAAATATATATTTTAACATCAACACATTTCCTCATAACCCTAAACTACAACAAAAAAAACCCTACGGAACCTAACCTCAAACAATTGACCACGTGCACAACCTTTTATTTTCTTTCGCCCGTATCGATCATTTTTTAAACTTTTTCCCCACTTTTCTACAGCCATACTTTTTGTATTTTTATCTTTTTTAACCTTTTTACTTACTAAGTTATTATTGTTTTCGGGCTTTACGATCTCTGATGATGATTACAACGTAATGCGGTAGCCTGATGAATTCGCAAATCAATTTCGTTGATTTAGAAGATTTTTTGTTTCATATTATTTGATTAAAAATGTTCACAGGAATTCTTTTGATGTGGTCCTGCTTGTAATGGGATATAAAATAGGTCATTAATGGAAGCTAGATTTATTGAAATTAGTTATGGCTGGAAATCTACGGTTACTAATCGTAGTAGACCCATAATCGAAATCAAATTCAAAATTCAAATTCAAAATATTTTATTTCACATAAACCTATAAGGGCACTTATGAAACGTCAGAAGCTAGGTGCACGGTTCCAATTGGTCGTTTCCTATGGAGAAGAGCCGGCAAGAAACTCCACGGTTACTCTTTTAAAAATAAATGGTATTTACAATGCTTTCAAATTACAGAGTTAATAGGTATGAGAGGACAGTGTAGGCCTATCAACAAGTACCAGGTACTTAGCAAGATAGAAAATGGTCGTTAGATCTACAGTCTGTTAAGCCTACAACGTTCTCACATTCACAAATTCTAAAAGAAAAGAATCTATATAAAAGCAAAATCAAATAATAAAAATAAAAAGCTATTTAGACCAAATGACATAATTGCCACTACAGCTGTATGTAACAATACTTATTTATTATAAAAAAATAAAAAATATATATAATCAAAATATAATATTCCACATATAAACCTACATGGGCACATATGAAACGTTGGTCGCTTCCTATGGAGAAGAGCCGGCAAGAAACTCCACGGCTACTCTTTTAAAAATAAATAGCTTTTACAATGTTTTCAAATTACAGTATGAGAGGACAGTGTAGGCCTATTAACAAGTACTTAACAAAACAGAAAATAGTGAGTCTGTTAAGCTTACAACGTTCTCACATTCACAAAATATAAAAGAATCTATACAAGGTCCCATAAAATAGATGGACAAATTTTAACACAGATTCCAGTACGTCTAACCAAAGATATCCAAACAAATAAAAACACTGAATAAAGTGATTTTATTTTGACCTAAAATAATAAATGGCATTGGGTAACCAACATTATACATAAATACACGAATATACTAGAACAAATAAGACAAACAATGGGAAAACATTAACGTTGTAATGATACTGCCAGCTTCTTACGAATGTGCTCGCGAACTTTAACTTTAAAGGATAATTGGTTGGTTGCCATCCTAAAGTTACTTCTTTTCTACCCCTCAAATTGACGCGAGCTTTTATAAGAATGGCTTATTCCGAGGCTCATGTTCATGAAGTCCAAAACTGTAGGTACCCATGCATGAAAGCTCTTTTTTTGATGCACCCCATAGAGTAAGCCCACGTTGGCACGAACGTAATAAACTCGCGGGGTTTTTTTTTTTCGTGCACTGGATTTTCAACGCTCAGTTTAGCGCCGAGAATTGAAAATCCAACAGCGCGCTGCTGGGACGAGAGTGTATCCCAATGCGTTGGATTCTCAACGCTCGGCTCAACACCGAGAGTTGTAAACCCATTGCGCGATCAAATCCCGCCGCGAAGTTTCGACCATGAATAGCCAAATAAATAGTTGACAAGATATGGGCTAATGAAGATACACGTACCTACCTACTGGTGACCAAACTTCTTTCTAAATCCCTATAACATCTTTTACAATACCCACAAGTTAGAGGATGGTCCATGTCCATACTCCTTTAGGAACCATGACAGCCATCATTTTTATCATCACCTGCCTACCCTTTACCCAACTATGTTGGGGTCAGCTTCCAGTCTAACTAGATGCATACCAGTATCTTACATGGAGCAACTGCCTATCTGACCTCCACAACCAAGTTACCGGATAACACGATACCCTATGGTAAGACTGGTAGTCAGACTATCAGGCTTCTGACGACCCGTAACAGCTGAAAAACAGCCAGGACCAACGGCTAAACGTGATTTCCGAGGCACAGACGGGTCTTGGTATGTAAAGATGGTCACCCATCCACGGACTAACCGAGGCAAGCGTAGCTTAACCTGATCGATTGACCCGTGCTGCTGTTATTTCTTAGCCACAAGCCCCTCTAGCAGCTATAATAAAGACATTAATTATCCCTGCCTCCACAACGGATGTGTTCGATCAAAATTCAGTCAGTATCTTAGACGTGACTAGAAATTCTTTCATTCATGAATGCCCGTGGATTTGTAATGAGCTCGAAACCTGTTCCTTTGGAGCTGGTTGAGTGACAGTTGATAAAAATACGTATAAAAATAAAGACCATAAGAAAACTTTACTTTAAATGGTAGTAGTTGGTTTTGTGATCAAGAAAGGTATATTTTTCACACTTTTTCTTGGCAAATTCATCTTAATTTTGTTCGGTTTTTACAAACTCAAAGCATTTATTTCAATTAAACCATTTACAGGAACTTTTGAATTTTCAAGAAGTCGGTCATTCAGAAATATGAATCAACTTGCCCATTCCAAAGCGTTGTAGGTACCCATGGAGAAGAACGGGCAAGAAACTCCACAGACACTCTTTTAAATAAAAAAATTGATACAAAATATTGGTTACATCATTCGTGTTGAAATTATGCATGTGAGAACAATGTAGAAAGACGTGCACGTTTGTAAAAGCGTCCGTAATAAAAAGAAAAAAAACAAAGAACCATTCAAAAATTTAAAATAAGCCATGGCAGCTAAGAGATGACCAGTCCCAACTGACGGCGCCCGTTCACGAACATGACGCATGGATCAGCACCATTTAGCTCAACCATTTTTTAGGGCGCTAAATGATCCAACACACGCGCCACCATCAGCGAGACATCTGAATGCATGACATTCTCACAGCCGCCAGGGCACATTCAAGTCAATGAAATACATATTACCCGGTAAATGGTAGCTCTTTAGTACATAGTACTCACACCTGTGCTACAGGTTTGGGTAATGGTCAAATAACAAACCTATGACATATATTATAAATTCTTGGAGTTTTAGATTTTCAGCACATCTGCAACCAGTTTGGTTCTACACTACATAGCTTTCCGAGACTGCTCGTCTCCTGTGTCTAGAAGTCATGACCAAAAATCACTGTAGACTTTTCACTGCCCATAATTTGGGAATATTTCTTGACAGCACATAATTATGACTTGGCAGCATCATAATAACGTGCTATCTACTAAACCAGGGGCGCCCCTACCTTAATAAAAAAAAAAGCCATTTATTCCATATTTCAAATTGGAACATGTTGTTGGACCCTACCAACAACGTAGTAGCAAATTTATTTATTGTATATTGTCAGTATGGTTAGTCTTCTTTCGTTGAAATATGGACCTCTTTTTGGGTAAAGGCCTCTTCTAGCTTTATCCACAAATCCATGTCCTGGCCTGTATTTGTCCTGTTCTTTTCTGACACTTGGATAATGTCATCAGTCCACCGTCGGTCTACCAGCTTACCTTAGGCGTCCATATTTTTTTTTACTTTATCTTTATTTCTACTCAATATAACAAAACTACATATAGACGGTCCAAAAAAGTTTAACATTGAATCCATGGTGGCCATCCAAAAATCTTACCAATTAGGTACACCAAAAAAGGTCTCATTACAACAGTTGCCAAAAAATAACGTATTACGAACGATTACACCGATCGGTAGCTTATTACAACCGGGCATCCGCTGTGGTCTGATTTGTGGTCAACTAACTATATTGGCTTATTCAGAACTCCATTTGGAAGCTTCTGGGAGTTTTTGTGGTGGTAGAAAATGTAGGTGGTATTCAGATGTGTTTTGTTTATTTTTAGTTATCGACTGCTTGATCTAGTTGGTTAAAGCTGTTCAATATTTTGCATTGCGCCTCTCGTCATCAAACGTAAATGTTTGGCGAGTTTAGAATTAAGTAACACCTCAGTATTACAATATAATTAAATTAAAAAAAAAATTGCTTTGGTGGAATTGTGAACATTAAATGGGCTCCAATTTGAAGGGTTTGGATGCCAGTGAAATATTAAGTGAAATCGTCTTCCTGAGCAGTGTAGGTTCAAACCCTGACAGGCGCTTTAAATTGTGTAAATTATTTCATCACCACTGCTCTCAAAACGGTGAAGGAAAACATCGTGAGGAAACCGGCATGTCCTAGAACCAAAAAATTCGAACACATGTGACATACTGGGCCCGCGTGGTGGATTACGGCCCACTCCTTCTCACAGGGAGGAGGTCTGGTGTCCCAGCAGTGGCAACATTATAAGCTGATTATGTACATATTGTCGTTGCCAATCTTGCATACGAGCAAACTTTAAATTTCTTAGGGATTCACCATAGTTTTACATTATTGACTTAAGAGGCATTGAAGGCGACAGTTATAAGCGGTTCTAGGCTGCTTCAGAAAATAGCTGAATAATATCGATATAAAATAAGAACATCGTCGGCATATACAAAGAAAAAAAAGAAAAGAAAGAAAATACGTTTATTTGTGTAAAACATGACGCAAAGAATTATTTTTCTTTTGTGTTTGAGAACACAAAAAGAACAAGTTGGGGGAAAATATGCGTCACTTCGCATTCCTTTTTTTTTTTTTACTTGCACTAAAAAATGGTATAAAAATAATGAGTATCGACCTGTAAATACTATAAACTTTTATTTTTGTTTTTAATTCATACAAAAATATATTTTTTTCTGTCTTTTGTCCTCACACAGGACCTTCTGCTTTTATTTTAATTTCGCTTTGTTTTTTATATAAGTTTATATGTGTTTAGTCTTATTTGTAATCTCCTGTCCCAATAAATTGTTTTCTTATCTATTCTATAAAAAAAAACAGATTTCCTCAACTTGTGCTTCAAAGAACAACCCCACCAGCAGTCGTTGACACCAAAAGATAACATCAAAATCTTTTTTATATTTTCGTGTTTAGATATCCGATACCCATAACATCTGCGGAGTTTCGCTAGATAATTTTATTTGAACCTGTAGTACACCAACATTTCGCCAGTTAACTGTAAGAAATCCGTTTAAACCAAGTTTACATTACCCAAAACCATTCAAAATTTTGCATTACTTATCTGCTTTAAATAACCTACTTCCCTCGATCAAAAGGCGGTTTATATCTCAAGAGGTTTCGGACGCCATCATTATTTTATTAATGATGGAAATACAGAGGTTCGTGTAATAGGCACTTAACTTTCAATAATATCAGTATTTCGTCGGTCGGTAGTTATTATTACCGATCGGTATTATTATAATTTTTATTTTTTTGTTATAATATTTATGTAAGTAGAGTAGTTACTGGAATTTATGAGAGATGACGCAGATTTTTATAAACAGCACTATCTGCCCAGCCTTTTCCCAACTATGTTGGGGTCGGCTTCCAGTCTAACCGGAAACAGCCGAATACCAGTATAAGTTTTTTTCAAAGTCAAAGTAAACAAGTCAAATAATTTATTTTAAATAGGCCCATAGAAGGAAAAATATTTGAACGTCAAAATTTACAAAAAAATATTGAATTGATTCTAGTCGCCCCTTCCAAAAGGTAGTTTTCGCATGGAGAAGAATGGACAAGAAACTCCACCGTTACTCTTTTAAAATCTTTTACAATATTTTGTATAAGTAATTAGTTATATAATTATGTGTGAGGACGATGCACCTAGAATAAATTACTATACCACAATAGGTAAAAAGAATTAAAAATGAAGCAACAACAGATAAATTAATTATGTGATAGATACATGGTGCTCACATATTTACAAACATTGTAAAAGTACTTTAAAAATAAAACCGTAAAAGAAAATGAGCTCGTTGGTCTAGTGGTCGCAAGCGCTATCGCTGAGCATGAGGTCCCGGGTTCCTTGGGTGAAAGAAAGAAAGAAAAAGTATTTATTGGGACAAGCACAGGAGATCTTAATTAAACTGAACACACACTCATTAAAAATAAAAATAGAAAATACAAACAAAGTAAAAATTCAAATAAAGCGGAAAGTCCTGTGCGAGGCCAAAAGGCTCCTATCTCAGCGTGATGCTGCGGCATTTATGCAGTGATGTCACGGATAGATAGATACATAAATAAATACTAAATAAAAATAAATTAAATAGATGTATGAAATACAATAAAAAATAAAACATATGTAGTCCACGTGTCAGCACCCGACGTAACATCAGTTACTTGTCTATGCCTTTAGTGTCTGTGGCATCGTTGTGACAAGTAGAGAGACGCAGACGCCGACACCGGCTAAAAATCACCCACCAGCGTGAACGTGCGTTCATACAAACAAACCCTTCAGCATTATTATATTTCTAGCTTCTGTCCGTGACTTCGTTCCCGTGGAAGTCGTAAGATACTCAATATACCAAAATAACAGCCACATTTTTATTCAAGCTCCCTCGGCCTCCGACTCATCGCATCGCTCGCCCATCCTGACTGTTTGTCGTTTTGCTCGGCTCCTAAGAGTCGTAGCGTCATGTTAAATAGCTTATAGCCTTTCTCATGAATCACTCCGTCTATTAGTAAAAACTGTATGAAAATCCGTTCGGTAGTTTTTGAGTTTATCGCGCTCAGACAGACAGACGCGCGGCGGGTTGGGAACGGACTTTGTTTTTGTTTTATAATAATAACATCTAGTTATCTAGACCTCACCGCTGTATCTCTACGTTGACGTCGTGGTGGGGCTTGCGCGCTCGCGCGGGTCTGTGCCGGTAGAGTTTACTTTGCCGAAACAGGTCTAGGTTGAGGAGCCAGACCAAGCGCGATGAAGTCCTGATAGCCGGGGAATACCTCTCCACTACTCATAAGTACCTCAGGACATGTTGCCCCCTTGTTGCTATGACACTTTGTGCTAGCGACCGTTTCCTGGGGCCCATTATTGAGCTTGCAAGTCACCCCCTGCCATTTTATCTGTATATTTTATATAAAACATTGATCAGGCAGGGGCCATAGTCTTTCCACAGTTCAACATAACCAGGTCACTTAGCCACCCAGACCCATAATCCAACATCTTTGTTTCCATAAACTGCAATAGTCCTACACCAACCGGGGGTTGTCCTTGGCTGCACTTGCATAGTGCGAAACGTCTAACGGGCCTCTGCGAGTTGGCTTCGGCTCCTCGTATGCCTTTCAAAGGTCCGGGACCCCAGGGTCCCGAGAAATGTCAAGAATATCTAGTTATAGTGATTATATTATAGATTGTGGTAGTACTGCCCCAGACGAACTTCACACAAAGAATTCTTCTACTACTTAGTATGACTTATAGTTATTACCCACAGTATTTTAAAATAAACAACACACTTTATTAAAGCTTTTTTAATGAAATTCTAAATGAAAACTGATTAGATATTGTTACTAACATGAGAACCATAGACAATTATGATGGCTGTGAGAGCCTAAGCCATTGTTTTTAACTGTAAAGAAAACGATGAAAACTTTGAAGAAAAAGTGTTCACGCTTTTTTGCACTAGTTAGAAAGAAGTATGCCATTTCTGAATTAACAATGTTAGTTATCAAGAAAGATATATTTTTCTTTTGAATTGAGATAGGCTGGTTCCCTGTTATTTAAGACTGAATAGGTCTTTTTTTGCAGAGGAGGCGTTGTCGGTTTCTTGGTTATAAACGCGACTGCAGATCTTGGGGTACAATTCGCAAGTCTGACAAAGTAATGTTGGGATTAAACCTTTGTACTCAAAATTATAATTATGTCGAATCTCTATGTATTTTACTGTGTGTACATAATTCAAAATTCAAGTCATTTATTCAAACTAGGCTGAGAATCAGCACTTTTCGAACGTCAGTATTACTTATGATAGTCCTCAGAAAATGGGGACCACCACTTCACCACTTCCTAGTGCTGGGAAGAAGAAATGGCGCAACAAACTCCCCAACCGCACAGCTGCCTGTTCAGTTAGAAAAAAATAATTCTACACAATAGTATGCAAACGAATTTCAATTACGCAACACAAAACATTAATTTAAATCATAAATTATTAGCCATATGTCAGCTAGCACATGCCAATATACCAACCAAAAACTTACTAACTATACATTTATAAATACCATTTATTTTTAAAAGAGTAACCATGGAGTTTCTTGCCGGCTCTTCTCCATAGGAAACGACCAATTGGAACCGTGCATCTAGCTTCTGACGTTTCATAAGTGCCCTTATAGGTTTATGTGAAATAAAATATTTTGAATTTTGAAATACTCAAGTAGAAATAAAAACTAAATAAATTATTAAAACAATTTTATCATAAATTAAACTATTGCTTGTAAATACGAAGCTGTAGGCCCTAGGCACATCTACATTTTTGATGTCCCATTCAATAGAAGGCAAACCTATTGCCATCAACCGGGCACAAATCCAGACTCCGGGCTGCTATTGAAAAACCCAGTAACACTTTACCAGACTTGGATATTGAACCCAGTACCCCACGCACAGCATTTAGGTAAGCGATGACTAGACCAACGAGACAGTCAAAATGTATATTTTATTACAGTAATAAACATAAACTCGCGCCTTTTTCCTATTGAGGTAGGCAGAATATACAGCAGTAATGTTCTAACACAGTGTTACTCAAAGTGTGCTCCACGGAACCCCTGAGCTCCGCAAAACTCTGTGGGGGCTCCGCAAAAATATTGGTTCATTGTGACCAGTATTTTCGCAGAGCCCACACAGGTGCTTGCGGAGCCCAGCTTCCTCAAAAACTGATTTTAGATTTGGCGGCATTTGCTTTATCACGTGTCTATGCAGGATATAATGGAACTACAACCAGGCGCTTTAGTTTTTATTCAAATTTATTTTATTTAATGTCAAGTATTATGATTATTAATTAAGAATACCTACAGATATAAACACAGTCCACTCATACATAATATGAATTGGAACCTCATTGCGAGTCACTGTCTCTTAAGATGCAGCGTGCCCTAGTTTAAGAGACAGAGTTTAATCAATTGTGTACAGATTTCTCAGCATCCAAATGTTTTATGGAAATGTTCTCTATCTATATTATGTATTTTTGGGAAATAAAGATATTTTTATTATTATTAGATATAACCAGGTTTTGATTATTTTAGGGCTCCATCAAATAATTCGTTTTCCATAAGGGTTCCGTCGCCAAAAAAGTTTGAGAAACGCTGTTCTAACAAAATGACTTCATCGATGTTAAAGACGTTACATAATTACTTAAGTAATACTCGCAAGCTATAAAGCGGTAGTACCAGTAAGTGACCTTTTTCCCTATTACTTGACTTTTACAACTTAAACGGTAAACAGCTGGATAATATATATTCTTTAGTGATACCGCCAGTTATATGTTTGTACATAATGTCAATTTCTAATTGGAAAGTAGTTAGTCATTTCGCTAAGCAGCGTAGGCGCATCATCCTTTGAAAAGCGAAGAATCTTCCGACCTGGCGGGTGACGTGCTACTGCCCGACAATTTTTGTCGGCTTTCAGAAAAAAATAATAACATTTATTTCGACACAGTTCGTGATACACAATGTACAAAATAACAAAATTAAAAGTGAAACTAATCTTTAACACAAATACTGTGTGCCTCACGGCTGCGCCAAAAAGGTTCATTTCAGCATTAATGCCTGACAAATGCTGTCTGACGCTGGTTTTCTAATGAACCCTTAAAAAACAAGTGATGGGGAGTACAAACAGTTTCAACATACCTAAATAAAAAAATCCAAACAAATATAATTACAAAAAACGAAAAAAAAATTAAAACAGCAAGAACTGTCCAAGCAAAACCTGTTCTTAGCGATTAGCTAGATTGTTTCGATTTAGATTGGTCTTTACACCTGACACCACATGATCCACGAATAGTTTGTATGTGGCGTGATAAATGCCACCACAGCGCTATTAGAGAAAAGGGCAAACTTTACCCAGACATTTTCGTAAACGATTCCGACTAATCTGTTTCACTTTGACAGTTCAACAACATTCATTGCGTTATTTACGTTGTTGAGCAGATTTTTTTTTCTAACTTATGAAGCAATGGATTAGCAATCTGTTTCAAGACGATTCAGTTTGTGATGGATCGTGTATTACGTAATTAGGGCATTGGTCTTGTTGACATTTATAGTTGCGCCGCGCATGTTATAAAATCGCTAGACACTTAACTGTTTGTTAAAATTGAATGCATGCAACATAAAACATATTGTAGTTGTATCTACCATACTGTCAATGTCATGATGGCCCAGCGGTTAAGGCCTCGCCTCTCATGCATGAGGTTGTGGGTTCAAATCCGAGTCAGTACCAATATGACTTTTTCAATTCATATGTATTTTCTGAGTTTATCTTGGACATTATTGACGTCGGTGAAGGAAAACATCGTGAGGAAACATGGACTTATAGTTAATATAAGTCTGAAATCACCAACCTGTCTTGAGCAAGCGTGGTGATCAATGCTCGTGCCTTCTCTGTATGAGAAGAGGCCTTTGTCCTGCAGTGGGACAGTAATAGGCTGGAATTATTATTATTATTATCAACCATATAGTTCTGCTACTCTTTCAGGGAACACAAGCGCGATATATTATGTCATATTGAGTATACTTAAAAACTCATTATTTTCCACTATTCTATTCACAGATTTCTTTGTACCATCAAAACTTCTTCTACAGACTATCTATATACAAAATATTAAATATAATGGACGATATATAAAATAAGCTATAAATATATATTATATATTACACATATACGAGAATATTCCGACCCATAAAGAAGTTCTCTAATGCATTATCCGAAACTATAAGTTATAGCAAGAGAGATAGGCGGTAGCGTTAGCAGAAAAGGGTTCAATGCATGCACCTAATAAAAAACATGTGAAAATATTTTGTTATTTAGGTTTACATCATTTTTAGTTCACTGCTACACTGAAGAACTTTAGTGATAATTTTTAGGTGGTACAACACTACCACTCATTATTATAGTGTGACAATACCGGTGCCTCTTCCTTGTCGCAATGGCCGGAATACTCGCCTGTCATCATTTGTATCTCAATTAAAGTACCTATACTATTAACACACACACACACTCACACACATTCACACACACACACACACATTCACACACGCACACACTAGATTTAATCAATATTTACACACTGGATTTATTCATATTTAGTTACTGACTTGATGTCAGTACGTATTTTTCGGGTGACCACTGAAAATCGGCGCTGTGTTGTGGATCTCTCATAGCACAGAATTATGCTGAGTGGAAGCCTTCTTGTCACAGTCATGACGTGCAACTGCCGAATATTTCTGTTGTTCATATGTTTATATTGTTGTTTTTTTGTATGCACGTGTTTCTGTGACGAATAAACCTATTTTTCTTTCTTTCTTTATTACGTACTACTGGTGGACTTAATTTTTTATACACGTGATCTCCCCCTTAGACGTCCTATCTACAGTCGGTCTACGTGGTATTCATACAGCACATGATGACGTTACAGTGACAATCTCTCTCTCTTCTTCAACCCAGTGCTGAGTGCAGGCCTCTTCCATAGCCAGTTTACCCAATCTTAGGGCTTCTGCATTCAACTCTTGCCTACTACTTGGACCAGGTCATCGGTCCACCTGGTTCTTGGCCTGCCTACCCTCCTATGCCCAGTTCTGGGTCTCCACTCCAGCATTCATAAGCATAGCTTAATCAGTCTATAATGTTGTCACACCGGCCTCTTTTCAGTGAGAAGAAGTGGGCCGTCATCTACCACACGGGCCCAGTGCGGGTTGGTCGATGTCACATGTCTTCGAATTTTTGGTTCTAGGACATGCCGGTTTCCTAACGATGTTTTCCTTCACATTCCTTCACGTTGTAGTGCTCATTATCACTATGATTGGCGGTTTCAATATTGCCAAAGGATTTGTTCAGGTACAAAAAGGGGAGGTCTTTAGAAAATTATCAAAATTGGGTTTAAGGTATATTATTATACACTTTGAAATGCTTGTAAAGTTTCCTTTTACACCCTTACCCACTTTTTTTTAAAATATCCCTATTCAAAAAGGTACACAAGTTTTACAAAACAATGTTCGAATGCAGTACTTTTTAACCTATTTTTTCCAGAATTGTAACATAAACATTGCCTTATGAAAATATTATGCTTTTACATAAGAAATTGTATTTGTAAAACAAAATCTTTCTTTCGCGAACTAAGTCAAAAAGCTCTTGAATGAAAAAAAGCGGAATGAAAAAAAAAACCGGGAGTTTATTCAGTTTTGCAATTTCACTGAAAACCTTCTGAAATAAATTCATAGAATATTTTATGTGTTTTCTGACCGTACGAGGCTTTCCATTTACAGTTGCGGACAAATTAGTGGATCGCGAATTTTTTTAAATTTCTTTTTCTTTAACATTAAATATCTAATTGATAAATGTAAAATGGCTAAGGCTTCAGGCTGGTATTTAATAGTTTGCTTGTAAGTTCATAATCGTTAATTAATTTTTTTTTGTATTTTTTAAACGTTTCAATGAGGTTTACCTGACAGTATTGAATTATGCAATGAGTATATTTTATTGATAGTAAATAAAAAGCTATAGTTACTATCTTGCAAATTTCACTCACTTAAAGGTTTTCTCCTATATCGTGCCTGCCAATCGAGCTGCCTAATCATTTTCTTGAAACCCATTCACGATTACAATTTACAATCACTGATTGCTAATCGCCCTAATTATGATATTATCAGTATGTATTTATGTTACAGTACGATGTTACTGTCAATCCTTTAGTATCAACTGAAAGATAATTACATAGCTACATTGATAAGCACATAGCTCGTTGTCAATCAAATTATAAAGCCGCACGTATAAGAAAGTTTGCGGCCAAACGGCGACACACACGGCATAACTGTATCCATTATCAACGCAAACTAAAAAAAAAAAAAAACATCATAACAAACGGGGAAAACCCGATAAAAAGATACTTGATTGATCTGTACGTAAAAGTGCTATACATTTAATTGAATTTCATTTTTTTTTATCAGAGAATTTGTAGTAAAAACTTTAAGAAATAAAGAAAGAAAGAAAGAAAAAGTATTTATGGGACAAGCACAGGAGATCTTAATTAAACTAAACACACACTCACTAAAAATAAAAATAGAATAAACAAACAGAGTAAAAATTAATATAAAGTGGAAAGTCCTGTGCGAAATGTGTGGAGTAAACGGTTTTCACACCGATACCGGAGATTTCTCGTTATCACTGTATTTTTGATGGTAATTGGCGATAGCAAAATTTCCAATGCCATGCTGGGAAAACTGTTATCATGTTTGGAGCACGCATAGTATCCATAGCGGGTGATTACACGCTAGGTATTTATCTTTAAAGAATAGTTATACAAAAACGCTAAGCGGTACAAATAAACGGACAGGTGATTGTGATAGTTAGTATTACTGTCAAAGTGAGTGATTTATTTCGAGATTAGAAACAATTTTCTCGTAAAATACCAATGTGATAAATAAATGAGAAAATTGCCATCATGAGTACATTGATACTTTTTTAATTATTATTATTCTCAATCATACATAATTTTATGTTTTTACAATTTTACTCGCCAAAATTTCTGACGATTATTTGAATGTGTAGGAGAGATTATTTACTGTCTTCAATTTATTTACAATAACTGATAAATTTACTAGAAACCTCAGATACCACAATAGATAATCTCATATTAATAACCTCAATATTAATAATTTTCTTAACATTATTTCTGTGCATGCTTAATTTGCAAGCAAGTGTATCCTCAAGCTTGCGCACTAGAAGGGCGTAAGTACGATATGAGTTCGGTTCGCTGTGCCATATACATGCATGCCAGTGTGTGGGTAGACAGAGATATAGGCTAGTAGTTTATGGATTTTGCTAGATGTGGCTGTGGGTCGGAGCTTATTTTTGGGTCGAGTTTGTAACAGTTACAGCGTTACCGTAATTTAATTGAGTACGTGTTTTTTAGATATATAGATAAGGAGGGGCTCGTGGCTAAATGATAACAGCCGCACGAGTCGATCGGAGTTTGAGCAAAAATGATTTGAAACTCCAATCTTATCATAAACCAATGATATTATCAGTCTTAGGCTGCACCACGGCCCTCGCCAGTAATTAACGAACAGCGAGTGGAGCCATTCCAGAATCTTTCTGGTTCTGGAGTGGCGACGGTGTAGGGGAAGAAGTAGCGTTGGAAGGCCTGGGGGGAGGCGAAGGTGGACCGATGAGCTTGTGAAGGCCGCAGGAATCCGCTGGATGCGAGAAGCACAGAACCGGTCGAAACGGCGGTGCTTGGGGAAAGCCTAGGTCCAGCTAGGGCGTTTTTCGGCTGAAATGATGAGTCGAGCTAGCAACTAAAAACGAGTCGGCGAAGACGACCAGCGAGTGCTCGACGGTGACAAGTGATTACTTGCTGGTATGCGCATGTACCAAGTGTGGGTCTTTCAGCGAGTGTTCTGCCCGCCAAACTTTCTTTGATAGCTCTTGTCGTTGCTTTTTTTTTATTTTTTGCGTGGGAAATTATCAAATTACTTCTCCCGCTCTGAGCGGAGTGGGAGGGCGTGTCAGACTTTTACTGACTAAAACCCACCCGTGTTCCTTCCGTAGCCTGTACGTTGCGAGGGGCCACGGTATCCCTTTCGGACTTTCCCGCAACCCCGGCAGGCATCGGCCCTATTGGACCCCTTCACTGACATCTCTATGAGGCGCGCGTGGAACACAACGCGCCGTCGACCCGGGCCTGGTCCTTCAAACGAGTACTCGCCGGCGGCTTGAACAGTCAGCGATATTAATCTATGTATTTCTTTTACTTACACGGAACCTACAATCTTTTGTGCGTTTCTTGAGCGCGAAAATCGTTGAAAGCTAATCTTCGTTCGCAATGTATTTGCCAAACATTTAAACAAAACACAAGGTTCAGATTGCGTTGCAACTTCATATTTTTTATGACTTTTTTAACAATACTAGTCAGTCTAAAGTCAACTTTATTTACACAAGTATAAAGTTGATGTTTGTTTAAGTGAAATTAACATCAATTGGAAACAATGATTCAAATAGACGATAGTCACGGTGCTATAGACAGGAAAGGAGATGCTTTTAAACAACTATTTACTTCTCTATCTTAGGATTCACGCATTACATAGCATAACATAGCATAATCGACCTATAATGTGCCCACTGCTGGGACAAAGCCCTCCTCTCTTCGAGAGGGAGTACTGGACCCTAACCTACCACGCTGGAACCGTAATTTTTATAGTTCAAAACTGTCAGGTGCTACAAAACCATTGGGGAAAATAAATAAACTTATTATTATTATGGAAGTCTGATAAAGCGTACTCTTATACAATATTTAAGTGCTCCATTATTCAGGTCACATCTAGTTTTAGTGCTTATTTCTAACATCAATGTTAGTGCTTCGTACGTAAAGGTGCTTACACACACATACAACACATCACCTATTTGGTCTAGGAATAACTACTAGGGAAAGATATGGAGACGCTTTTACAGTATTGATATGTTATATTTTCATTACTGTGTTTTATTGTAGTAGAGCGGCGTCTCGTATCATTCTGTTGCGTCGAGCGTGTGGGTTAAATTAAAATCTAACTGATGTTCATCCTACTTGGAGTATTTTACATCGTCATTTACACGTAAACCTTCCCCATGAGACACTGCGTCCATTGTTGAAAACCGTTTGAAAATCCGTTCGGTAGTCACACGATACGATTCTGAACTCACACACTGACTTATTAGTACCTATTACTTGTTAAAATGTTAGGAATATCGTATCATTTTACAATGTTTGTAAATATGTGAGCGCCGTGCCTCTATCACATAATTTATTTATCTGTCATTCCTTAATCTTTCATTATTTTTACCTATCGTGGTATAGTAATCTTATTCTAGGTGCATCTTCTTCACATATAATTATATAATTGGTGTATACAAGATATTGTGAAAACATTTTAAAAGAGTAACGGTGGGGTTTCTTGCCCATTCTTCTCCATACGAAAACTACCTTTTGGAAGGGGAGACAATTTTTTTTTTTTTTTTGGAATTTTTTACGTTTAAAGTGCCTTTTTGTGCCTAATTGAATAAATTATTTGACTTTGACTTTGGTAGTTTTTGATTTTATCGCGTTCAGACAAACAGACGCGGCAAAGTCACCACGACTTTGTTTTATAATAATACATATATTGTGATGATTATACCTTCTTGGAGGTAATGGTTTCTTACTAGTATACTTAATAGGTTTTAATTACTAGTTAGGGTTTAGTTTTCAATAATAATTGGTCATGTTCGATTTCCGACGTGTGAATGTATAACCCCAATCCATCAGAAATTTCAGCAGCCCGGAGTTTAAATTTGTGCTCGGTAAGTGGCAATAGGCTACTCCTCAATTATATAGTCCTCCAGACCGTATTTCGGCCACGGCGGCCAATCTAATGGGGACTAGCCTTCGGCGCGGGAAATATTATAGTGCACAAATGTGTGCGCAGACACAGTGGCAGTCTCTCTTCCCTCATTCTGATCGTCCGATGGGACGGCAATCCGACACGACCGGAGAAAGATCCTCTATTACATGAGACTTAATATAACTGGTAAATTGTGTCCTAGCGACATTTCTGCCTAACCCTCCGGAGAATCAGTCATCATTTGTTATATTACGTTAATTAGTAATTTTGTGTAACTACAAAATCACTTTTTTTTCACCAATTTTCGCACCAAAGGTAAACCAGTTTGCCAGATGTTTGGGTTTTTTATTAACCAGAAATTTTATGGATATTTGTATGAAATTTAAGACCCCAGCAACAGCTATCTAAGGGGGGTCTCGATTTCACTCATAAAAAAGAGTAGGAATGCTGTTCAAATACATTTTTCTAACCAGAAATTTAAAAAGTTTTTGTAATGCGCGATTCTGGATAACATGAAATTGTCATAGATATTCGTAAGACATTAGAAATCGACCTCTCTGAGGCAAGGACAGGTCCTGGTATAGTGTTAACCATTAGTTACAGGCACCCATCCACAAATTGACATCGGAAAGAGCTGCTTCACCTATCAGTAAAGAAAAGTCCTTTGCATTTTATTTTTCTTAAAATTATTATTCGTTTACAAATAGGTAAGATTCTTCAAGTGTACACATGGCCTATTGTCTATTATAAATACGATTCACTTGGTTTGCTAATAGCTAATACATTTTAATTTTTAACTATTGTCTATTATAAATACGATTCACTTGGTTTGCTAATCAGCTAATACATTTTAATTTTTACATTAACTCCTATATTCGCGTGGAAACGTTTTAGTTTTTTAATGTATTATTAATCGTTTCGCTGTTTGAGTGATTTCCTATTACGTTTAGCGTAAAGTTTAGTTAATCTAATGTGGTATTTATGTATAGCATGCAATGCTTTATCCATATAAACAGTTGTATTACAAAAAATCTCTTTTAAAAATAAAATACATAAGTCTTTATGATATTTTTTGTCAAAACCTCACTGTAGCGAATACCTTAAAAACTTAATTACTATCGTGTAAATCCCGTGAACTCGATGACCACATCTGTTACCGCCCCGGTTCTATAGCTGCCGAGCGCTGCAAGCAGAAATAGTCCTTACGGTGTATAGATATGAACTTTTTCGTCAGTTTCTCTGTTTCTCATAAAATTTAAAGAATACAGGTATAGTTGAGTCCGCGTATCACTGGTCAGTTCACCTCACTGGGCCGTGTTATGATGTATTAATGCCACCATTATGAAGCCGCAAGGGTAAGGAAGATCCTGTCAACCGATCAGGACCGAACCCTCGCCGCGCTTAAAAAACCCGACAACTCATACACACTGACTGACCGTGAAACCAGTAAGGTCCTTCTCGAAACCCACTTCCCAGACTGTGCAGTCCTGGAGGACAGGACGTGGGAGGCTGAGCCAGAATGGACCCCAACGGATCAAGACTGGTCACGAGCCCGCAACATGATAACAGATGACCGAGTAAAGTGGGCTATTAACACCTTTCAGCCATACAAGTCGGCAGGGCTGGATGGCATCTTCCCAGCCCTGCTGCAGTGGGGGGTGGACTATCTTACACCATGGCTGGTGGAGATATTTCGAGCCTGCATAGCACTCAGGCTCGTACCTGCCGCATGGCGCGAGGTGAAGGTCATTTTTATACCCAAACCTGGCAAAACCGACTACACGCAACCCAAGGCTTATAGGCCCATAAGCCTCACATCCTTCCTACTGAAAACCCTTGAGAGACTCTGTGACAGGCACATCCGAGACGGACCTCTTCGAGTAAAACCACTACACAAACAACAGCATGCGTACTCCACAGGCAAATCAACGGAATCAGCGCTCCACAGCGTGGTTTCCAAAATTGAATGTACAGTGGATCACAAGTGCTCGGCACTGGCTGCCTTCATTAACATCGAGGGCGCCTTTGACAAAATCACGTTCAACAGCATAAACACGGCCCTCGACAGACACAGCATAGACTCGACACTGAGTGGCTGGATCACCAACATGCTCAAACTAAGGGCTATACAAATCACAGTAAATGACACTACGAGAGCCATCGTTGCGTAAGGATGCCCGCAAGGGAAGAGTCCTCTCGCCTCTCCTATGGAACCTGGTAGTAGACAGCCTCATCAAAACACTCAACGACAAAGGTTATTTCACCGTAGGCTACGCTGACGACATAACCATAATGATTAACGGGACCCACGAAAACACTCTATGCAACCTCATGCGTCATGCCCTGAAAATAGTAGAGGAATGGTGCAACAAGCACCAACTCTCAGTGAACCCTACAAAAACCGAACTGGTTCTCTTTACGAAGAAGAGGAAACTGACAACACTTCAACTGCCACGATTCTTCGGAACAACCCTAAGCCTCTCAACTGAAACCAAATACCTGGGCATCTATCTGGACAAACAACTGAACTAGGCAAAACACACGAACTATATCACTACAAAAGCCAGCATATCCCTGTGGCAGTGCAAACGACTGCTTGGCCGGAATTGGGGAATCAGCCCCAAGGTCACCCACTGGTTATACACCACAGTCATCCGACCGATGATCACATACGGCTCACTGGTCTGGTGGCCCAGGACAGACCGGTGCACAGCCCAAAAAGATCTCGAAAAACTACAGCGGTTTGCTTGCGTCGCAATCACTGGTAGTATGAGAACTGCACCCAACGCCGCCCTACAGGCAATGCTGGGACTGCCACCTCTGCACCTCATCGTGCGGGAGGAGGCGGCCCTGGCCACCTTTAGGCTCCATTTAACAGGAACCCTATGCAACGACTCCAGAGTTAAGCACATACGCATTAAGGAGGATGCGATCAAACGTGAGCCAATGATGATCATCACCCTGCGACAAAACACACCACTTTTCAAGGCACTACAATATAACAATTACCGAAGAACAGTGTGACTACTCAGGCCCAAAAGAGATGAGAGTTTACACCGACGGATCAAATACCGACTCAGGTACCGGAGTCGGAGTTTTCTCACATGACCTCAACATAAATATATCCAGACCGCTGGGAATGTTCAACACCGTCTATCAGGCGGAGTGTGTGGGCATCATACAAGCGGTCCACGCCCTAGAAGCCAGGAGGGTTACGGACACCCACATACGCATACTCTCCTCAGTTCTCCAATCCTTACGGAAGAAATATACTACCTCGAAGCTAACACTAGAATGTCACGATGCACTAGAACAAATAACGGTATCTAGCCGCAACACGGTGACACTGCAATGGATAAAAGGACACAGCGGATCGCTAGGTAACGACGCGGCTGACGAACTTGCTAGACGTGGATCTAGCACGGCAGTCTGCGGACCCGAGCCAATCGTACCCATCCCCTTCAACCAAATACGCAGGTGGCTGCAGAAGTTCACCCACACACAAGCGGAACGCTGGTGGACCTCGACACCAGGTTGCAGGCAGTCAAAGGAGGCTATGCCATCTTTGGACAGCAGGCTGACCAGGCGTTTGCTACGCCTGGACAGGAACGGCCTGTGCCTGGTGACGGGGACCATCACGGGACACTGTTCGCTAAACAAGCACTTCCACACAATAGGCATAACGGACAGTCCACTGTGCAGGGCGTGCATGGAGGCTGAGGAGACCGTTGCGCACGTGCTCTTCGAATGTACGGGCGTCACCCAGATTAGAACAGAAACCCTCGGGTCACCCAGATCATACACAGACGTTCTAAACAGACCAGGAGACCTAATCAGCTTCTGGAGGGAGGTGGGCTGGTTGGAATAACCACCAAACGGCCGCTATGGCCCACGCACAATGGTCCACCTGACGGACTAAGTGCGGAAACCAAACCCCCTAACATAAAACATAGAACATAGATGCCACCATTATTCCAGTGTGAGTGAGAGACGGAGCTCAAGGCCGCTAACACCATCCTTTTTTCGTAGTGGAATAATGATGGCATTAATACTTCAGGGCCCTGGTCAGTTTATTTAATTCGCTAGTTTCGCTGATTCGTTTTCTTAGCGCTTATGTGAAACAGTGTTATTATTAATTATGTTTATGTACGAACATATAGCTATGTCTGCACACAATTTCCAGTTACAGTTACCAATTAGAAGTTTGGCAAAGGTAATATATATATATATTGTAAAACTAGTTGCGTCCCGCGGTTTTACCCGCATAAGTCTCGATCCTCTGGGAATATTGGAATAAAAAGTATTCTATGTCCTAATCCAGGTTATGGTCTACCCATGTGCCAAACTTCATCCAAATCTGTTCAGCCGTTTTTGCGTGAAAGGGAACAAACAAACAAACTCACTTTCGCATTTATAATATTAGTTCGGATTATTATGTCTGTGAATGAACTTTTTCATTTTTATTATACAAGCAAAAAAAACCATTATTATAAATCGACACAGGAACTAAAATCTATTTTTTTTAAATATTCTCCTGGGATCAAGCCATTTATTTGCCATTAAAATAATATCATTATTGGCGTTTATCACTGAAATACTTAATTATAATGATAAGAAAGAATAATAGCCTATTGTTATGTCACTATCTGAAATAAAGACTGCTTATTAAAATTATTATTTAAATAATTGAATGGTCTATGCGCAGTGCCAGTGACTATCCCGCCAGAAATTAAAACTACTTATTAAAACTATTATTTAAATAATTGAATGATCTATGTGCGTGACTATCCCGCCACTATCCGTAGCCGGTCTGAGCGCGTCGTAGCACAGTGCGTGCTACGCCGTAGCAGTGCTACGAATGCTAGTTCTACGCTTGTGATTTCTATGAGGATTTTTCGTTTGAGTAATCAGTGTTTTTTTATTATTTAGTTGTGCCTTGAATACCTGTTTATTTAACATGCCCATAATCTTTCAGGATGTCCAAAATAATGTAAATAGTCATAGTCATTTATTCATAAACAAGTAATTTTTATCTGAATTTAAAATCAAAAATTACAATAGACACACTATAATAAATTACATTTGTATTTCATAGATTCAAACAACAATTTAAAAATAATAAGTTCACATTTCATCAATATGTCGTTTTAATTTAAAATAATAAAGTAAACAATAAAATAATTAACATTATTTTTTATGTAGGTATATTTATATTTCAAATGCGAAAACAATGTTTGCAATTTATAAATACTATGAATAATTATTCAAACATTTAAACTATTCACGTTAGTATCACTATCAATGGCTTCAGGGTTAAAAGATGGAACGTAAAGATAAAAACATAAAAAAAAACAACACTACTCCACTCCATTTTCTAACCTGAAACACATACACAAAAATCACCCACACACATTCAGACACCACCTGTGTGTACTAGTCTTGAGAATAACATATTTTTGTAGCTTTTATATATATTTTTAGTGGGTGTATTTTATATTTTTCCTATATACATGCATATAGGTTGAGTACATATGCTTCTAGAAGTTTTTTTATTCTTACGTCGAGAACATTGAGGCTGAGGTATTGTCGAGAAACTTTCATTTGCGGATTTTGAGTGTCTTACATATATCTGTCTGACAACCAGTCTTACCAAGGGGCATCGTGTTACCCAGTAACTGGATTGTGGAGTTCAGATTTGGAGTAGCTCCATGTAAAATACTAGTATTCAGCTCGTGTTGGTAGACTCGAAGCAGACCCCAATATAGTCTGGAAATAGCTAGCCAGGTTGATGAGAGTCTTTTCAGATCAGATTGTAAGAGTAAACGTTCTTAGAAACACTGCTTAAATCAGCACGTTTAAAAACCGATTGGTAATCCCAGGATGTGGATCTATATATATATCTAAACATATTATTATTATACATTCAAAAAAATAAAATTGAAGTGTCTGTTTGTAATTTCAAAATAACAGCTTTTTACTAAATGCATAATATATGAATAATAAAAATATTTATTCAAAAAATTACAAGGCAAAAAAAAATTGTACAGTTTTGCTTAAATGTAAGTTATTTTCTTAAGAGTTACGTGCCTGAACTAGGTAATCCTGTGTTTCAGGCGGCAAGAGCTTAAATAGACTTATAAAATAAATAAATAATCAAAAGGTTGACAATAGATCAGTAATTATATGTTGAGTAGCTTAACTCTTAGTTTATAAATTTTATAAATACTTAAAGTAGGTGAAATTTGTACATATTTTCACTGTAGCACAGGTAAATATGCATAATGAATATGTATGAATTTATATACGGTATTTATAATAAAAAAACAATTTAATTTTTTTTTGTCTATCTCTATGCCTGTTTGTACCGGCAAATCTCCGAATCGGCTGAACAGATTATGACGTGACTTTCACTGTCAGATAGCTGATGTTATAAGGAGTAACAAGATTTTATTTTTATTTTAGAAAAATTATTAGTATACACACAGCAGCCAGCAGTGAAGAAAAACCTCATCTAAGTAATAGTGCAAAGAACTGGTTTCCGTGATTCAGAAATGACGAAGTGATTTCCGACAGAATGCCTCGGTTGTCTGTGACGACATCCATGGGATAAGTCAGTGGTCGGCAAACCGCGGCTCGCGAGTCGCATGCGGCTCTTTGGCCTATAGAGCGCGGCTTTGTCTGTATAAAAGTCGATAAGTGCGAGCGCTGGGGTCGTGGTTTCGGTCGTTAAGCAGGATATCAATTTTAATTCAAAATTCAATTTAATTTCAAAGGTTTATTTCCAAAGTATGACTTAAACATAACTGGCAAAATGTCCTCTGCCTAACCCTTCACGGAAATACAGTCGTGATGTTATATTATATTATTAAAATAAAATGATGTAATCAAAATTTAAAATTGTTCTAAGCAAACCCTACATACATGGAATACAAACATACCTATCTAAAATGTATAGCCGTGGCCTAGATCAAGGATTTCTTTTAATAAAAGATACGTCTAAAATAGGATACGTTTTAGAAAAAAGCTTTTGACTTTTTTCTAAAAGATACGAGTACATACATCTGAATAATTTGCTAAGTACAGATATTACTTCACTACTCTTCAGATAAAGTTACATTAGGCACATTTCAAAGTCCTAGTTACTTATAAAGGTTCAATAAAATTAATCAGAAAGCCTTTAAATGCATTGAAATGGAATTAAAACCATACAAGTGTAGAAATGTCTCTTTTCTGCGAACGAAGGCCACTAATAACTTTTCAATAAAATCTTTTCATCTGTGTTCTGTTTTTAAAAAAGGATCATGGCGTCCTTGAATCAAATTAGCTATTTCGTCACAGGATTCATAGCATCAGTAGCGCAGTAGGCAGCGCGTAAGTCTCATAATCTTAAGGTCGTGAGTTCAATCCTCACCTGGGGTGTAACCAACTTTTTGGGAAATTTTCCATATTTCTTTCGTTTCATGTTGATATTAGTTTTTGTGAAATCTTGTGTTCATAGCCGAAGATTATTTCTTCCTGAAAAATCCTGGAAGAAATTGTATTTAATTTAGGTACTTTACTGCACCCACAGCTGCAACGCATCTACACTTCTGCATAACCCTTGGAGAAAAACAAACGTGAATGATATGTGTCGTGATATGTGTTATTTTGTTTATTTATTCTGCTATAGATCTCATGTTAGCTATTCTCATTAGTTGACTAAATAAGCATCAACAAATAATCTAAATTGACATCCTAAGTCTCATAATAGGTTCAATTTAAGAAAGTTTTAGAAAGGAATAAACTCGAAAGTTACTGTAATTGCTTATACATAAGGCGTATTATCGTAGGTTGCCTGGAAGAGATCGCGGAAGTGGCCACCCATTGTATATTTTGAAGTGTTTGTTTTCTTTACTGTTATGTATTTTTGTGGTGTACAATAAAGTATATATAAATATATCGTCCTATATCTGTGAGAAGGGATGTTATCAGTAAATGGGCCCCGCAATTTTTTTTTTCGTGGAATTATAGACACTTTTATTAAGTTTATTAAAAAGCTACCTACCTAAGTTTTAAAGAGGGGCTCGTGGCTAAATGATAACAGCTGCACGTTTTGATCGAAGGTTAAGCTATACTTGCCGCGGTCAGTCCGTGGATGGGGGACCTCCCATTACATATTGAGACGCATCCACATCTCGGAAAGCACGTTAAGCCGTAGTCGGAAACCCAAAAGTCCGACAAGCAGTCCTACCAAGAGATATAGTGTTTAGATAGGCAGTTGTTCCATGTAAACTACTGGCATTCTGCTGCATCCGGTTAGACTGGAAGCCGACCCCTATATACACTGACGAGTAACATAAAAAATCCACTTGCAAAGTGCCAAAAGTATCTAAATATCTCCTAAACCACACAAGTTAGCTACATGAATTTAAAAAAACACTTGAAAACAGTTTCATAGGTGTTTATTATGCGCTATTAAATACACTTGAAAGTTACTTTTTATTTCAAGAAGCTATCTTGCGTGGTTTCGGAAATATTTCATGATAAGTTAGTGGCTTTTTTATATTGCTTGTCAGTGTATTTGGAAACAGACTAAGCTGATTTATAGATTGAAATAACCACCTACGTGTATGTAAGCGCTAATCCACGTTTAGCAAGCGAGATGATCAATGCTCGTGCCTTCTCTGTATGAGAAGAGGCCTTTGCCCTCCAGTGGGACAGTAATAGGCTCTTGATAACGCATATACAGGGTTATTGGTAAAACACTTCTTCTTTTCGTGTGGTGAGTGACTAACCTGGTGTCAGAGTTTTAAAGCCGCCCATGGGCCTCTGAATAGGCTTCACAAGCCGTCGAGAAATATCTCTCAGGCATGCCGGTTTCCTCAGAATGTTTTCCTTCACCGTTTTTGAAGCAACTGATAATTATACAATACGCACATGAATACGATAAGTCAGAGGTGTGTGCCTTGGGTTCGAACTCGAGACCTATGACTTGGCAGTCTGAGGGTCACACCACTAGGCTATCACTGCTCACTTACAACCTTTTAAGGGGTCATTGTACTCATCATTATGAATAACTTTTACTATAGAACCAAAGCTGATATCGTGAATAAAAATCTGCCGTTCCCCCTACATTTTGCCGAGTTATACGAACAGAACATGTAGGGCACTGTGGATTTCTTTTTTCCTGATTTCGAGGTGGTAAGAGTTGTTCATGATGATGAGTACAATGACCCCTTAAGAGATTGTTAGTGCTTTACCAATAACCCTGAAAACTGGGCGTCAGTAATTATGTAAAGGACTAATTAAAGGTTATGCCTCGATACCAATTGCACAACGTATGCTAATTAGAATTTTGACACTAATCTACATACTAGTTGGAAATTACGTGAAGAGATTATATCGATAATGCTTCAATACACACTTATGTAAGTTAGTAACTTAACTGTAAGAAGTTTTCAATCCAAGTTCAAAGGAAGAATTTAATAAGGAGCAGCTGTAGTAAGAAGAACCATAAACATAGAACATTACTTTTAGATATTCCTAGATATAGGTACTAAAAACATTATTTTATAAACGTAAAAATAAAACGTAAATTTTAAATAACCAGCATGAAAAATATCCCGTCTACTCGTCGCTTCAATAAAAAAAACATTAAAAAATAAAGAAAAACCATAAAAGCAGCCGTCTTGCGATGCGTTATCATTTTTATATGTTCTCACCCCCTCACCCCCCTCAACCCTTTGAACACCCACCCCCTAGATGCAAGCTCACACACACATGAAACTTCCTATAAATGGGTTAAAGAAAAATGTGTCTACCTGAAAACGTACGATGCACGAGGTTTTTTATTCCTTTTACATTTTCTTTGCTATCCGCGATTCTCATATCGGCGATATAAAACTGAAAAATACATTTCTTATATACATCACAAAATCACTCTTATATCCCACAAGATAAGGCTTAGAATCCCACCAGCGCGACCAAAAAAACAGAGCACCCATACATGAGTAGTTTGCTCGCATACACACGGAACCGCGCCGTTTAGAAAAAAAATAAAATGCACACATATAAATTGCATGCAGCTCGAAAGGGATGCACTCAGAGTCATAAAATACTCACACAGATGTAAAAACTGTCGCACACAAGCGCACCCCGCCTCAAGTTGATCACACACACATTCACACCCCTATACAAATACACCCACACACGTCATAGACTGAAGAAAACCTTGCATGTGTTGGAAAATGCTTTTCCTTGCAGCAACCTCACGGGAAGAGTTCCATAGCGAATACCTCGCGGTAAAGACTGCTCGTTCTCTAAAATTTCAAATTTTAAACAAAAAACCAAAAATAATACTAAACTATGAAAATTGGAAACAATAACTGATACTCGAGAAGCATTTTATTTTTAAACTTAAATCGATCGGCCATGCCGGCCGTGCACTCAAAAGAATTCTTCACCCGTTTCGCGGTGTAAAAAACGCGTTCGAAATTCGAAAAATGAGAAAAAAGGCGCGCGAAAAAAAAACTGTTTAGGCGTTCGCGCCAAGCGTTTAGTGTCGTGTTTTGGTAATAGTAAATTATTCCATAATTGAAAGTTTGATTCCACTTGTTAACTTAGTTAATCGGCAAAGACACGTGCATTAGTGATGTAAATGTGTTCGTTAATGAGTGTGTGTATGTGTGCGTTAGGACTGTCTGTGTGTAAAGATGGAGTTTGCGTGTAGCTAAAAATTTCGCGGCATTTTTGTGTCATTATAAATTTTCGTTTGATGTTTGGAGTCGATAATTGTGACGTTGGCGATAATTTTAATGAACGCGTTTCGCATTATGATACTAAATGGCTATGACATAATTATATGCCGTGTTTTGTGGACAAAGGAAAATGATCGATTATAATTTTACATATTTTAAGTTCTTATTGTTCTTTGTTTGTAGGAAAACTGCTGGTCAAATTATGCTGGCTTTAGAGTTTTAATTTGATTTGTTTGTTATTTTTTCTTTTGTCTGTTCATTATTATTTATCTCACACTACAAATTACTATTCATAATTTGAAGAATGGTATAAAGTAAAATACCCGCACATTTAGCATGTTTAATATTTTTTTCATATTTTTTTTGCTTCTGTAAATCCTTACATATATTAACCAATCTGCATTCCAAGGTCAATAATTCCGTTACTTCCAAACTGTGTCATACTTTTCCATGCAATTTAGATTATTAGTACTATACAAACAAAGGCTAAATTCGTATGCACAAAGAAAACTTTACTGATACATATCTATGAAGAAAGGAATTAAACCTTTGTTAGTATTTCAAGGTCAAGGACATTGTTTTACAGTCCTGTAATACATTTTCTAGTAAGATTTGTCGTTCATATTCCTAGTTTGATTATCTTGATACAAGATTTAGATAGTATACGTTGCATTTTTAGTATCTCTTATAAGAAGTGGACTAAACCTTAATAAATTCTACTAAATATTTTTAACATAAGAAATAATATTGCAGCTAATTTGTTGCAGTTTTTAAAAGAAGAGTGAAAGAACACTATCTTTCCACTTCGTCTTAGTTGTAAAAACTACAAAAAAACAAAAAAAAACAACATACAAAATATACTAAATTAAAATTATTAGTATAAATATTTTAGTGATATTTATTTTAGAAGTATGTATATATTCTCTTATTTTATGTTTATTTTTAAATTAGTGAATAGTTAAATGTTTTTATTTCATGTATTTTATTTTCTCTTCTACACACGTTGTCTACATCTCTTTTTATCCACTTTCCTATCGCAGGTATGCAGGAAGAGATTTCTTTAGAAATAAGCATTTATTTGTACGTATTTTTCTGTTCCTTTTTCTTGTCTGTTATATGTGTGTACATAAACTGTTAAATAAATAAATAATAATAATAATTACGTAACGTAATCCCCGAAAGGGGTAGACAGAGATGTACCCATAGTACACCTACATTTCGGCAGTTATGCTTAAGTACCATGTAATAGGGGTCGATATAATTCTGTTGGTTTTATCTCATAGATAAAGAAATCTATATACTTGCTTCCATTGTCATTAATATTGATTCATAAACAAATAAACTTTAAGACGATCTGTCATGCATATAAACAACATTAATGTAACACATAATATTTCATGATAATTTTCCACCATTTCTTTATCAAACATTACCAAAACTTTTAAAACATTTTAGTTTCAAACTCACCCATACACCAAATCCTCATGCTAACTACCTTCTCAAGACTAGCAGACATTATCAGACCTTCCATTTAAGGCGCGTCCCGGAGCAAAACGACGCGCTTGTCGTTTTTTGTGCAGTTTTTTGGAGCTATGTACTTGATATTTAAAAGAAATATCCACTAATAAAAATACATTAAATTTCTACCTAATCTTGAATCCATAATTGTTGATTCCAATTTTTCTTAAAAGGAGTAAATGTTTAATTAATCTCCTTACAAAACCACAAAAAAGAGAAATATTGACTGATAACATGAATCTTCTCGTGAATAAAGCACTATTTAAATTTTGCAACTGGCACTAAATGGAAAGACAATTTAATCATGAACATTTTGCACGATAGAATTTTTTTGAAAAGTCCAAAATTTAACTGGATAAAGAAATTATTCTAAAATCACTTTCATATTCACTGCGGTAACTCAAACGCGTGGTGTGGTGCGGAAAAGAGGGAACGAATGCTAGAGGTTATTTGCTCAGGGAAGCGCCTTAACAATCACAGCACACTATTATGTCTCTCTGTACTATTTTAGTATCCATACTACACGTTTGTACTCACCCTTAACGACTCCCGAGTTGTAAAGTATCTAAATAGTATAAAACAAAGTCGCTTTTTGTATCTGTCTGTGCGTGCATTTAGTTTTTTGGGTACTGTACCCAAAGGGTGCTAAACAGAACACTTATTACTAAACCTCCACGGTCCGCCAGTCCATCGGTCTGTCAGCGGGCTGTATCTCATGAACCGTAATAGGTAGACAGTTGAAAATTTCACAGATTGTGTATTTCTGTTGCCGCTATAACAACAAATAACAGGAATGATTACTAAATTTTTTTTTTGTCCGTCAGGTAGATTATTAATAATGGACACGTATTTTTTCTTTTTTTACGTAATCAAAAGATTACGGCGATACATTGAGTTAAAATGTGACATGACGTCACGAGTGTGTAGATTTTATACTCGTATTTATACTTACTTGTGACATAGCGATCCGCACTCCCCAACTTTAATGCGTTTTATGATAAAGCAAAAAATGTGTGGCTTATATTTTTTTATTATTTAACGGACAGACAATTTTTTTTTACCCTGGCATCATTCCTATTAAATAAAGTTAAGTAATATTAAAGGGGATCCACATACAAGAAACATGCGAGTCTGACTCGCATTTGGCCGGTTTTTCTAACTACAAAATGAATTCTGATGCGATTTTCGCCATCATATTTTAAATAAATTATTGCGAAAGTTTAAGGTGTTTTATACATCATTATTATATTAATCTCGATATTTTGTCAAGTCGTAAAACCCGGACGAAGCAGTGGCGCGTCGCTAGTAGCAGCTATATAAGAGTGTAGTATTGTATCTCTGCTTCAAAGTTCTTTGTTCACCTATAAGGTTTCCGTCTGCAAGTTTTAGCAGGACTTCAGTCTCGGAACTTGCTTATAAGAATATTGATTCTTAGGACAATTCTTGTAAGTTCTATTTTTAGTTGAAAAATTATAGAAGATCTGATTTATTTCTGTAGTCTCGTTTTGCTAACATTTCTGCCGATCCTCCAGGTTGTTTGACAGAAATCGGCTTCAGCGATTAGAGAGCCTTTAATCATCTTTGTAAAGGCGTTTGTTAAATGTTTTTTTAAAAGGCTATCCAACTAGGCAGTTTCCAGAAAATAATATTCGCCTAAGTTATAGGGTACAGTTTTGTTTTCATCCCATTGTTTTTTAACAAAGGGCCGACTCGCTTTGGCTGGTTTCAAAAAACGCCGAAAAAAATACTTGTCTTGTATGGGAAGCCCCTTTAATTATTAATTTTATTTCATTTTTATTATTTGCTGTTGTAGCGGCAATGAAAATACATAATCTGTGAAAATTTCAACTATCTACCTAGTATGGTTTATGAGATACAGCCCGCTAACTGACAGACAGACCGACGGGTGGACACTGGAGACATAGTCATAGGATTCCGTTTGGCACCTTTCGCGTACAGAACCTTAAAATCTGTTACCAAGTTTCTATCTAAAAGGATGGTTTATCAAATCACTGTTATTAACACCAAGTAATATCAAAACTGTTAAAAAAAACAAAAGCTACTTCACCTAAAAACCTATCCTGTCAATTTTCAAAAAAGCTTTTCAGCTCGTAAATATGTGAGCACCATGTATCTATCACATAATTAGTTTATCTGTTGTTGCTTCATTTTTAATTCTTAATTCTTTTTACCTATTGTGGTATAATAATTTTATTCTAGGTGCATCGTCCTCACATATAATTATATTACTAATGTACTTATACAAAATATTGTAAAACATTTTAAAAGAGTAACGGTGGAGTTTCTTGCCCATTCTTCTGCATGCGAAAACTACCTTTTGGAAGGGGCGACTAGAATCAATTCAATTTTTTTTTGTAAATTTTTAACGTTCATAAGTGCCTTATAAGGGCCTATTTGAAATAAATGATTTGACTTTGACTTCATCAACCCTTACCAAACGCTGCTTACCCCAGAAGTACGCACCCGTGAAGATACTTTAAAACTTTTAGAGCACGAATCTCGAGTCGTAAGAAAACTAGGTTTTTAGGTTGCATTCACCTGACCTAGGGTTGTTTCAGACTAACAACTGGGAGAGACGTAAAATATTTTTTACGTAACCATGTACTGGAAAATCTCTTGAAAAGTAGGAGTACTTACATACATTTTAATTGCTTGTATTTAGTAGGAGTTGGGGTTTGTGGCTAAGTAATAACAGTCGCACGGGTCGTTCGAAGGTTAAGCTACGCTTGCTGCGGTCGATTTGTGAATGGGTGACCATCCATTACATAATATCGGAAAGCAAGTTAAGCCGTTGGTCTCGGCTGTCCTTTGTAGATCTTTGACAGTCGTTACGGGTCAGAAGTCCAAAAGTCTGGCAACCAGTCTTACCCAGGGGTATCGTGTTACCCAGTAACTGGGTTGTGGAAGTCAGATAGGCAGTCGCTCTATGTAAAATACTGGAACTCAACTGGAAGTTAACTAACAAACGTTTTACGTTTGTTCAATATCTCAATATTTCAGTCGATACTTTGTGAGATATCGATATCTTCATACACACGTGTACAAACGGCGGGCTGTGCTGGCGCCGCTGCTGTGACTGCTGAAACCCTCAAGTGGCGCAAATACTGTAACCTTATGTAACTACAGTTTTGAGCCGTTTGGGGTCTAAACGCTCGGGTCATGGGGTCCGAGTGCGCATCTCCTTTTTAAGGAAATTTCTCACCGATTGGTCGACAGTTCACGAGACCAGAGCGCTGGCTCGTTCTTTGGCCAAAGAATTAGCATTGCCATTCAACGTGGCAATGCTGCCAGTCTTCTGGGCTCGTTTCCGATGACGATAACAGCGATGCGGAAAAATACTTCGACGCCTAAGTGTCCTTTTATTTTTGTGTTTATTTGTAAAGTTAGTTAGTCTTTTAATTTAGTACGTAGTGTAAATAGTTAGTCGTGTTAAAAATTGGAAAAATTATATTACGTGCAAAATAAAAATAAACGTGTACAAACAAAATAAAATTGATAGCTGATATTCTTCCTTCTTCACTTGTCTTAGGTAGTTCATATTAGTCAAACCATTCTCCTTAGCATAATCAGCTTATAATGTTACCACTTCTAGGACACAGGCCTCCTCACTGTGGGAGGGAGTGGGCCGTAATGCACCACGCGGGCCCAGTGCGGGTTGGTAGATGTCACAATGTCTTCAAATATTCCCAGAAACATTTTCCTTGTTAGATGCATAATCTATACATATTATAAATTAAAGTCGCTTTTCGCGTTTGTCTGTATGTCCGTGTTGTTCTTCTCAACCACACAACAGATTTTGATGAGGTTTTCACCATCGTTTAGAGAATTTATTCTGGAACGTTTATGTGTATAATAAGTTAATATTAAAGTTACATATAACTAAGAAATCTCGATGTTTTGTCAAGTCGTAAAAACCATGCGAAACAGGTTACTACTATACTACAAAATACTAATAGGAAGGATCTAAGTTGTATTTTTCTTCTAACTGGTGTCGGTACTCTTACAAGTATTTTCATTCAATTTGAACCACGGATCACTACAATCCAATGAGAATAATAATATACTCGTCGAATCACGACCACGTCGACAGAAAAATTTCACGAATATAGTCTCTTTGTTTTCAATTCTCTTCACCTTTAATTATTTCTGATTGACTGAGTATTGCTTTCGATAAACAATACCAGGTACTGCTAACTCAACTACACTTGGTATAATTATTTCAGAAACTGTTTTATCATTCTTTCTTAGGCTCTATTTAATCCTTACTAATATTATTATAAATGCGAAAGTGAGATTGTTTCTTTGTTACGCTTTCACGCTTCGAACCTGGTGTCAGATTTTTTATGCCGCCCATGGGCCTCTGACTTGGCTTCATATGCCGTCGAGAAATATCTTTAATATATATCTATATTGGTTGCGGGTAAGTTCGAAAGGGATACCGTGGCCCCTGGCAACGTATAGGCAACTGAAGGAACACGGGTGGGTTTTAGTCAGTAAGAGTCTGACAGTCTGACAGTCCCGCTCAGCCCAGAGCGGGAGAAGTTATTTGATAACTTCCCAACCAAAAAAAAAAGGCTTGCCGGTTTCCTCACGATGTTTTCCTTCACGATAAAATGGCTGAACGGATTGAGATTGGCAGACAAGTAGACTATGACCTGGATTAGGACCTATGATACTTTTTACCCAGTAGTACGTTCCCGTGGGATAATAATAAGCCGCTGACAAAAGTTTCAGATAATTTACACTTAACGTTTTCCTTTATTGCAACAAAACAGCTTACGAACCTAACAACAAATTTTTATATATACCATCTGCATTAAATCTTACGAAAATCATCAGGATTTGCCATGACGCCTAATCAAATCCAGGTGACGTCAATCTTCTCTCTCTTCATATCAACCATCAAACATGGTCTATTCGAGTCAACACTCAAATGTCTAGAATCAGACCACTTGCCAACATTTCATGATCAAAAATATTTCAGCTTGCATGACCTATATCCTAAAATAAAAAGTCGCGGCGTATTGATCTACCCACATTTGCGGGATTTATTTTCAGTCTGCCTTTTGACATTTAAATGTTTTGGTCCTATATTTAAATGTGTTGGTAGGTTCTGGGCAGTGATTTTTAGGCTTTTGTATTCAGTCTACCTTGTTATGGCTTTTTATTTTAAAAGGTTTGACTACCTGTTTACCTACTGCCGAGAGTTATGGAGTCAATCGGCAATTTTTGATTATTTACAACAACAACTAGGTTTGGGAGTGAAGAAACGGTTTGATTATTATTTTCTTTGTTTTCAAGAACAGTCTTATAAGAACTTTCTAAAATAAAACGCTTCAATAAGTTTGGAGCTGTTAAATACGATAAATATAACCAATGAAGACGACTAATAGAAGTATGGAAGAAAAAGACATGGTGCGCAGACTCCAAATAAATTGGACTAAGGGCACGAAAATGAAGGAATATACATAGCCAATGAAATATTAAATAATAATAATAAAATGGTGTAAATCAAAAACAATTTCAAAGCAACTTAAAACAAATATCATGAAAAAATACCGGTTATACATTCCAAGAATAATAATATTATAGCAGCTGCTATAAATAATGAAAATTAACAACTTATGAGTAGTATATAATATTTGGATTACGATTTATATAAAACAATTTGAGACGGGTGAAGAAAATACAAACCAAAGATATCTAATGACTTTTAGTCTCGGTCCAGGCACCTCCTACCCAACGATAGTTCCTATAAATACCTACATAATTACGAAGATATATTTATTTTTATTTCGAAAAAGTATATAATAGACACTAGTGTTGAATAGTGATATATTTATAAGTAAAATAGTGCCAATAATGTCAGTGACATTAACAAGTTCGAACCTCTTTATGAAAAACCCAATGAATCTACGAATGAAGAGGGAATTTGAAGATTTTAACACTGATGATAACAAAATGGATCCTATTGATAGCAATAATTCTAGTGATGGTAACTCAGAGACGAGTGATCTTGAGAATAATGGTCCAAATGAAGATACAACTACTGCTCTGGATTATACAGAAAACGCTTTATCTATGCATCCTGTAGCAGATTTTATCAAGAAGGAATTTCTTCCGGAGTTTGACTTCAGTAATCCTTTTAGAAATCAGAATTTGGGTTTTAAAGATGGGTTTCAGAATACCCCGTTTTTGCTTCCGACTCAACTGTACAAGAGTTTTTTGGCAAGTCTTGGCAAGAGAAGAAGGAATGTGGCAGAGTGTTACTCCTTGTATCCGAGGAACATGCTGTTTTCAAATGGATTTGGTCTTGAAGCTTCTGATGATGAAAATAATGGTGATAGAGTTACTGATTCGCCGGATGAGGTAATTGGAATAGTGTATGGTGATAATATTGATGCAAGCTTGTAAGTAATTTGGAAGCATAATCTCATAAGAGCATTAACCAATTGGAACCACTATCATAGGTCTTTAGCAGTTCCAATAAGAAATTATGTGAAATGTCACATTGGAAATAGTAGTACATGATGATGTTGCTATGTGTGATTTACATTGACATTAATTTATTTCCCAAAGACACTTAAATAAAAAGCGTAATCTATATTGCGATATCAAAGTAACGATACTGCAAATAAAATTTCACATTGACCTCACTGTTCCGATTCATATAGAGGCTGTACAGTGTATTGAAGCAATAATTTTATTTCCCATGCTTAATAGAATATACAAATACATTTATCGATCGATACTAGCCCATTCATGTATTGGGTCATACCAAGCTGTTACAATTTTCATGAAAATTAAACTATGTCAACAGGTGACTAAACCGTGTTTGGTATTGTTTCAGAAGGCGGGTGCATCGTCAGCGTTCGTGTGGAGTGGCGGGGGGGTGACTGGCGGTGGGGGGCAGGACCAGGCAGCCGCGCAGCCCGCCGCCGTGCCTACAGGTTAGTTTTTAGGATATTTTGAATTTGAGCCTTCTCCAATAAACGTTTGATACAGTAACGTCTTCCTTCTTCCAGATTATGAAACATAATCAATGCTTGGAATACTCCAAGCATCTTCTTTAATACTTCATATCATACTTTTATAATCAGCGTTATTGTTTACCAAATACCTTGGATTTTGAGGATCTCATATTTTAGACAATGTTAGGACTATACCTAAGTTATCTCCTGGATCTTTGAGCTTCTTATCCCGGTTATTAGGTGCATGTCTGATTCAGTGTTAATCTTATCGTTTTTCTACTTAATACTCTGGATTTTTACCAGCTCAGAATTATCTTTGCCAGTGTCTCTCTGTCCTTTTTCTTTTAAATCTTTTAGCGTTCCAGATTCATAACTATCCTGGTTGTTCCAGGCACGACCGGCGGCGGCGGGGCCCAGGGTCTGGTGCACTGGATGTCAGTGATGGCGGAGCACATGGGAGGGGGCCACCATGACCCCTCCCATTACGCACTGCCGCCCTGGAACAATGGTGGTGTTGATGTGAGTGCTAGTTTTAGTTTTTTTATTGTTGTAGAGTTTGTTTTAGATGATAAGGTATTTCTGGAAGGTGAGAAAGAAGATGGTGATTATTTCAAGAAAATAATGGTATACCTTAACTTAATGTGTATACATAGGTACCGAATAACACTTATTTTTCAATATGTGTTACTGTATTTTGAGAAACCGGAATTTGCGTAAATAGGGATGATTCCTGGGTAAAAAAAAAGAAATTCTATTTAGTCCGTCAGTTAGATAATAAAAAAATATTAGACTGGTTTTTTTATTAATAAAAAATACTTAGATAATAACGCATTAAAGTTAGGGAGTGGGGGTTGATACGTCACAAGTAAGTATAAAATCTACATACTAGTGACGTCATGGCACATTTTAACTCAATGTATCGCCGTAATCTTTTGATAACGTAAAAAAAGCAAAAATACGTGTACGTAATTTTTTTATAATCTACAAGACGGACAAAAACATTTTTTTTGTCATCATCCCTATTTACCCACTATTACCCTTTTTAGAAGATATCACAAGTCTATGAAGCCCTTAACTATTTAAAGGATTTTTTAAATCATATTTTGATCAACATCAGTCTTTGACATATTTTTTTTGTAAATATTTATACTAATCGACCACAGGTTTCTAAGATACACCAAGCTCAGCTATTCTCACAGGTTTAAGAAGTAGAACCTATGTCGTAATTTAGTTAAAAGATTATCAGCATCGGCTTGAAGAATGATTTAAAGAATACTGCACCAACCTTCGATTTAAGCTGCGTGCTAAAAAAATACTGAATATTCATAAATGAAGGAAGCTAAGGTGTTATGCACTAGTAGAGCCGGCGCATAAGCATATCATTTAGTTAAACGGTTCTTAGCAATAGATTAGCATTATGTAAATATACCCTACCTATACATTGATTTTTTTACGAGGTCGAATGACTTGAATCACTTCATTCAAAATTGAGACATTGTTGTAAGCTTTTGAATTTCATTTATAATTCTGAATTTATGCCTGGTCGATGGCAATAGGCTCGCTCCCTATGAAATGAAATTAAATGAAATTGTTTATTCTGTAAATAGGTTATTCGAATTACTTTTACACGTAATTTTAAAAGAATATTATAAATTAGCTAAATGAGTTCAGCGTTTCCTATCTGACTACTCTGAGAAGAAAGACCGAACCAAACTCATAGGTCACAGTCTCTTTTAAAGTCCAGACATAATCTTGGTCAGGCCATATGAGGACCATGTAGAATAGTGTCTGAAATGGTCTTTTGAGGAAATAACCACACAGATTTGAGTGGACCTATCCAGTCAGTGCAATCATTTGTCAATAATCGTGGAGCTCAACTCGACGAACAATACCAAAGAAAGGACATTTGGGTAGGCCGCATAAACTACTCAAACTGCCGATCATCATTAAAACTAACTGAGAAAGAAAAAATAATTAAAGAAAAGAAAAGAAAAAATATCCACATAGTCCTCACATTCACAATAATTACACGGGACTTAAAGATAACTGGCGTAATGTGGGTTTACTACAGGAACACCTCTGCCTTACACTTCAGAGATTACAAGGGTAATGTTATATGTCAGTAAGTATGTTTATAATGTAAGGGAAGAGAGGAGCCTTCGATTACAGGCATTTTCTATGCCTAAATGGAGACTCCTCTATAGGCAATGTAAGCCAAACGAGATATATAAAATAAACTTTTTTTATTTTTTTAAGTAACAGACTACTTCGTGGGGTCTTGGAGTCCGATTCCTTGGTCGGGGAAAGTTTTATAATATTTTTAAATTAGCATTTTTTCAGTACCAGCTGCCCGTAGTCTAGATTTGTTGACTGTTAGTGGTAACAGGCTCGTCCCCTATTACATAGAACTTCGGTCGTTCCAAAGTATATAATATTCCTCTGATACCTGCCTACATCTTCAGGCAAAACAGGAATGGTATAATGTTATTCAAGTAACATTATTTCCTTTTATTCACCTACTATTTACTGAAAGAAAGAAGAAAGAAACAAAGAAAGAAAAAGTATTTATTGGGACAAGCACAGGAGATAATTAAACTGAACACACACTCACTAAAAATAAAAATAGAAAAATCAAACAAAGTAAAAATTAAAATAAAGCGGAATGTCCTGTGCGAGGCCAAAAGGCTCCTATCTCAGCATGATGCTGCGACATTTAATAATAGGTAAATGTCGCAGCGCTGGTATTCTGATAGGGCCTGCAGTGATGTTATGGTGCTGTGATGTACTGCCGCATTGGTCTAGTGGTCGAAAGCGGTACCGCTGAGCATGAGGTTGCTAGGTTTGATTCCCAGGTCGGCCAAGTGATATTGGGTTTTTACCATTAGGAATTTCTCAGTACCAGCCCGGAGTCTGGACTTGTGGATGGCAATAGGCTCGCCACCCATAACATGGGACTTAAACATAACTGGCGAAATGTGGGTGTACCTACTATCGGTACACTTCTGCCAAACCCTTCGGGGGAACAAGGCGTGATGTTATGTTAATGTGTCACATTATTAAAAAAAAAATATCTAAAAAAGCATAATAAACATTATCGAAGTAACATTTTTATTATTCAATTCATACGTACTTTCTGAGCATATCTTGGACAGTACTGACATCGTTCGGTGAAGCAAAAACATCGTAAGGAAACCTGAACTTATAGTTAACTAGCTGTTGCCCGTGATTTCGTCTGCGATCCAGATGGAAAAGTATCCCATGTCCTTAACCAGGTCATGGTCTACCTATATGCCAAATTTCACCTAAATCCGTTCCGTCGTTCTAGTGTGAAAGCGTTACAAACAAACAAACTCACTTTCGCATTTATAATAATAGGTCTTTACCTATGAAATTGCCATTTTGTAATGTAATAATTTGTAAAGTAATGCTCACCCCGTTTGGTAAGAAGCTGTGATGAATCACACCGGCGCTAGACCACCAAACAGTGACCATCACTTTTCTAGGGGTAAGTTTTCGTTTAGGGCATTGTTTAGGTGCTGAACCAGGATCCAACCAACTTGCTGAGCGCTTGCGGTTATCAAACAGAATCCATTTTTCATCGCAGGTAACAATGCGGTTCAAAATTTCTTCATTTGTGTCTCTGTTGAGCAGTACAAGGCACGTCTTCTCGACGCGTACTTCGCGCTGGCGATCATTGAGTTCGTGGGGCACCCATTTGTCAAGCTTTTTTACTTTGCCAATTTGACGCAAATGGCCCAATATTGTTTTGACGCTAACGTCGAAATCTGCTGCTAATTCAGCCGTAGATTGTGTATTATCAGCTTCCACAATCGCCTTTAATTCGTCATTGTCGACCAAAGTCTTCGGACGACCGTGAGGTTCATTTTTCAGGTCGAAATTTCCGGAACGGAAGCGAGCAAACCAATAATGTGCGTTGGTTTGTAGTGTTAGCTCCGTAAACGTCGATGATGTTGCGTGCCGCTTGTGCCGCATTGCTGCCACGACGGTACTCATATTCCATAATTACTCGAATTTTATACGTATCCATGATGACGAAAAAGATTGAAATGCGATGAAAATGTAACACTAATCAATAAACAAAATGACTACTTTTGGAAAAAAAAATCCATGTTTTTAAAATAAAATTAATTTGAAATTAGAATTCTTAGCCAAACAAAAATCATTTTGATTTGAAATGGCCAGTACTGCAGAACGGCAATTTCATAGGTAAAGACCTAATATTATATTAGCTGTGCCCCGTGGTTTCACCCACATAAGTCTGGATCCCTTGGGAATATCAAGATAAAAGATATGCTATGTCCTTTTCCAGGTTATGGTCTACTTATGTGCCAAATTTCACCTAAATCCGTCCAGCGGGTTTAGCGTGAAAGCGTAACAAACATACTTTCGGATTTATAATATTAATTTAGGATATAAATCTGAAATCGCCAACCCGTCTTGAGTAAGTATGGTGATCACTGCTCGTGCCTTTTCTGTATGAGAAGAGGCCGTTGCCCTGCAGTGGGACAATAATAGGCTGGTAGTATAAGTTACGTTAGTACTATCAATATTATTCTCCTGCGGTTAATGGCTGTCTAAGGCGCGGAACATACAGAAGAGGCGAAGTGTGGGCGACGCGACCGCGACGGTGCGGCGCGAGCGTTGTACGTATGTTCCGCGCTACGTCGTTCCTATACATTTTGTATGAAATATTAAACCGGCGGCGCAACGCCCGCGCCACACCGTTGCCACGCCCGCACCATTCGCCATTTGTGTATGTCCCGCGCCTCAGACAGCCATTAATCGCAGGAAAATAATATTGATAGTACTAATGTTACTTAGAAAGAAAAGAAAGAAAGAAAATACGTTTATTTGCGGTAAATATGCCGCAAAGAAAAAATAAAAACGCGAGAATAACAAATTGGGGGAAAATATGCGTCACATCCACGCAAAACTTATACTATCAGCCTATTATTGTCGCCAAGACCGCGCCACGCCCGCGCCACTCGCTATTTGTGTAAGTCCCGCGCCTATGCAACCGCGACTGACACCAGTCGTTATGCAAATACTCGAACAGTTGCATTATAATCGCAGCAATTAGTAGCAGTCGCTCCGGTTAATTGTTCTGACAGTTGTTTCTCGGATTGTAAGAGGTTTGACTTCAATGTGGAATTTAAATTATTGTCTTAAGTGGATTTACATAGTTAGCAGTGTTCCGATAAAAATTAATGTTTTTATCCTTGTTTATAGCAATTTTATGATAAATTTCTGTCATCTGCCTAACCTATTCCCAACTATGTTGGGGTCGGCTTTCAATCTAACCGAATGCAGCTGAATACCAGTGTTTTACATGGAGCGACTGCCTATCTGACCTCTACAACCCTGGGTAATACGATACCCGTCGGTCAGACTTTCGGGCGACAGTCAAAGATCCACGAATGACAGCCAACGGCTTAACGGACTTTCCTAGGCATGGAGGGGTCTTGGTCGCCCATCCAAGCGCCTACGGAGGCTAACGTAGCTTAACCTGATCAATCGACCCGTGCGGCTGTTATTACTTAACACAAGTTAATACGTCATCAATAATATTTTAAAACTAGATGACGTCGGTGATTCCTATCAGAATACTCTGAGAAGAAACACTGAAACAAACTCAGAGGTCACAGTTTCTTTTAAAGTCCAAACATTATCTTGGTCAGCTCGTGAGTGTTGTTATTTGATGTTGTTTAGAGCAGTGCTGGCCCGGTGGTAACGTGTCGTAGGTCATAGGTTTGAACCCAAGCGAGCACTTTACTCTGAGACATTTATTTCATCACCACCGCTCTCAAAACGGTGAAGAAAAACATGTCCTACTTACATCTACAAAAAATTCGAAGACATGTATAATATTGTGACATCTACCAACCCGCACTGGGCCCGCGTGGCTCACTCCCACTCACAGGAGGAGTCCTGTGGCCCAGTAGTGGGAACAATATAGGTTAACGTTAGAGTTGAGCTCCTTAAGTTCTGAGTTGAGCTCCACGGTTACTGACAAATGCTTGCACTGACTGGACAGGTCCACTCAAATCTGTGTGGTTCTTTCCTCAAAAAACCATTTCAGACACTAATCTACATGGTCCTCATACGGCCTGACCTAGATTATGTCTGGACTTTAAAGAGACTGTGACCTCTGAGTTTGTTTCGGCCTTTCTTCTCAGAGTAGTCAGATAGTGAAGGGGTCTGATAGGACCGATGCCTGTCCGGGTTGCGGGAAAGTCCGAAAGGGATACCGTGGCCCCTGGCAACGTACAGGCAACTGAAGGAACACGGGTGGGTTTTAGTCAGTAAGAGTCTCACACGCCCTCCCGCTTTACCCAGAGCGGGAGAAGTTATTTGATAATTACACAACCAAAAAAAAAAAAGGGTTAGTCTTCGAAACTGCCGAGTGTCATAGGATTTAATGTGAAAACAAGAAATTCCAGGTAATAAAATTATCAATTAGCGATTGGACACGCGACATTGCTACTATTTGAGTTGAGACCTGCACATTTTTTCTGATGATTTTATGTTAATAGGTTACATTTTTTAAATATTAATTATATAAATAATATTTAATTATTTAATTATAATTTTATCTACACTAATAATGTTATAAAGAGAAAATATTTGTATTTTTGTTTGTTATGAATAAACTTAAAACAATAAGAGCGATTTTAATAATTCTTTCACCAGTAGAATGCTATACCACTGAGTATAAAATAGGCTATAATTTATAAAGATATCACGCGGGTGAAGCCGCTGGCGGAAACATGTATTATAAAATAGGTATTTTTAAGTAAGTACAGTGCGTTGATAATAAAAATCAAAAATAGTTTCTATAAACATCTTTTTCTAGCATCATCGTTGCCTAATCATTTTTTATTCCCAAAAAAATTGCTACCCACGAACCAAAGAAGCGTTACCAACACTTTTTCTCACGAAACTAAGAATTTGCATACCTACCCTACAAAAAATAGATCATTTGTTATTAGAAAAAAGAAAGAAAAGGATTCGCGCATCGTATACTAAATAGACAAAACCTGTTTAGCGATTCAGAACGCATCATTAGCAAATGTTAGAAAACCAATTTATTCTAACAAACCTAAAATTAAATCTGACTCCTATCACGTTCATAGAAGTCTCAGAATGCATTTTTCCGTACGCATAGAATTTGTCACCCCTTTTCTCATAGTAATTTTTGAAGAAAAGTCGCCTGTGGCGCCAAAGTATGCAAATTTTTGGACAACCCTACCTTTGTGTAAGTGTAGCACAGCCCTAAGTATTATTCAAATAAGGAACATTTTTCTTGAGCATTAGATAGTTGATATTTTAGCGAATTTCGTTTTTATTATAGTGGATCAGAATGTATTATTGATTGAACAGATATGTTTTTCGCGATATGTAATGAGTTTTGCGATATTATATTTTATTGAAATGCAGTAGAGTATATTTTTGGGTGTCGAATGTCAAGTGATTCATACTCATTATGATAAGTATGACGGATTAGGTAAATATCGTGATACTTAAAAGGATTTAAATGATATTTTTGATTAATTATTTCCTATCTATCTTGAGGTCGGAATGGGTTCACCATATTATTATTCTCACAAGTGATATTTTTGCATAAACAGCTTGGAAATATTCTGGGAAGATAGTTTTGAATTGAAAACAGTGTCATTAAAAATTATTATTTTATTGAAATTCCAGTAATATTATTAGGCAGATTAAAATTATTTCACTATAAAAGAAAAAATCTTTCATACATAGTTTGCAATATCAAACATCGTGATTGTAAAAAAATGTGATGATTTTTATTTCTTAAAGCTTAAATAGTCAGACGACCAAAAATTCAAAGATGGGTGACATTCACTAACCCGTACTGTGCCCGCGTGGTGGCCCGCTCCCTCTCACAGAGGAGGCCCTTTTCAGAGCAGTGGGAACATTATAGGCTAATTATTATGTAGGATATAGTCAAATAACCCTTGAAACAACCGTCGAAAACAGACATATTTTATAAACCTATACTATAACATCACGCCTGTATTTATTTATTTAATACTTCAAGCACAGAAATGTACAGAGGCGGACTTAATGCCATAGGCATTTTCTACCAGTCAACATTTGGGTGATGCAGAGACAAACAGTGGTAGGTGCAATTACGAGAAATTGAGGAATATTTTTAAAGGAACTATAAAGATACACATATACCTATTACAAACTATTACTATAATATATATGCCTAATTATATATAAATATAAGCACAAATAAAGATACATAAATACACGAATATACTAGAACAAATAAGACAAACAATGGGAAAACATTAACGTTGTAATGATACTGCCAGCTTCTTACGAATGTGCTCGCGAACTTTAACTTTAAAGGATAATCGGTTGGTTGCCATCCTGATTTCCTGGGGGAGCGCATTCCATAGAGAGATAGACTGAACGAAGAAGGAAGAATGAATGAAGTCTGTGCGGTGAGTGGGACATTGAAGAACGCGATTATTTGATGACCGTATTTCCAATTTATATTTCGTATTTTGTATTTCCAAAGGATTAAGCAATGGTGTACCTATAATACACCTACATTTCGCCACTTGTGTTTAAGAGCGCTTATAATGAAAGTGGGCAACGTCGCAAATAGCTGTCAAATATTTCGCTGTTTTGATTAATTTGGCAATATTACTGTATGGAAATAAAGAATAAAGAAAGAAAGAAAATAAAAAAGGCACACAAGTAAAAAGAAAGAATACAAAATAAAAAGCGTAAAGTGCGTTGAATGATACTAGCAGGAATGTGTGCCTCGCGGCTGCGCCAAATAGGCCCAGTTCAGCAAAAATGCCAGACAACTAGTGCCTGACGCTGGTTTTCAACTGAACCTGAAGTGTGAGGTGACGGATGTAAATCAGTTTTATACTGCAATGTGTGTATGTATACTTAAATATAATAAATTTGTGTAAGATAATAATAATAATGAATATTTCAATAGTAGAAGTATGAAATATGGATGGCTAGTGAACTAAAATATTAATAAAATTATGAAATGCAATAATTAATATCGTAACATATTTAGTTTTTAAACTTTCCAAATGCGTTTTTTACACCTAAACGGTTACAACACCAAATTCAGTGTTATAATTTGCAATTCATTATTAATATTCTAGTTCCCTAATTAGCCACATTTCTTATTTTCATACAGTAAGATTGTCAAATTAATCAAAACAGCGAAATATTTGACAGCTATTTGCGACGTGGGTAAGGCCCCGTTCCCACTATCTCGTGACGACAGATTATCGTGTCGTTTAAAGCGTCGTGGCTTGTGTACTTAAATGGAGGTGTTCACATATAGGCGATACGATTAACTGTCGTCCACGACTTTTGTCTACAATTTTGCAACGATAAATTAATCGTCACGACATAGTGGGAACGCGCCCTAACGTCGGACTTTCAGTATAAACGCTCTATAATAGGGGCACAAATCCAGCATATTTCTTAAATATGCATATTTAAGAACATATTAAAACCAATTGCCATTAAAATACACGTTATTTGCTTAGTAATTATCATATCAACAACAAGAAAGAAAAGAAAAAAATATATGCCACAGATATTACGTGCATATAAAACGATAGTTGGAATTATGTTAGCAAAAAAACAAAATCACGGGACAGAAATAGGTAGCACTTGCACGTCTGAGAACGCTCAGCATAATGCTGTGCTGTGAAGGACCTATAGCATAGCGCTGATACACAACAATAAACTGTTTAGTATCCTGCTATTACTAAACCCCTGTCTTAGCCCAGGTATGCACGGGCGATTTTTTCCCGCGGCGATTTTTTTCGTGCACAGGATTTTTAACGCTCTGCTTAGTGCCGAGAGTTGAAAATCCAACAGTGTGTTTTTTCAACGCGCTGGGACGAGAGTGCGCCCCTACGCGTTGGATTCTCAACGCTCGGCTCAACACCGAGAGTTCAAAATACAGTGCGCGATAAAATCCCACCGCGATATTTTTACGTCCGTGCGAACGTAGGCTAACGCTTCATACGTCAAGCTTCACTTTTATCAGATCGGCCTCACACTTTCCGATATTTTTTTATCAACACTATCAAATCACGCGAATTTTCGCGTGGTTACACGCGAACGCCTTACGGCGCATGCGTGAAAGTATCCTATATAATTATTATTTTGTGTTTAAAATGATAATTATTGTACTTAACGTTGGTTTAACTGTTAACTGTTGCACCTTTTTGTCGGTTAAAGTTAAATGTAGGTATTGCATGTTTTGATAATCTTCACGCGTTTTTGTTTGTTGCGGTTTTTTTAATTATGTGCTGTTGCAGGGTTAAAATTAAAGATGTTTTAATGAAAAGCGAAATTAAAATGACAGGTATTTGTGTTTTGGAAATATGGCCCAGCAAACAAAACCGTTGTACCCTCAGGAAAACATTTATGGACGGGCCATTTTGCTTGTAACAGAAGGCAAAACGTAAATTTGTAGGGTTCCTTATTAAATAAACAAGGAACTCTTATAGTTTCGCCATGTCCGTCTGTCTGTCCGCAGCTTAGGTCAGAGACTCTTTGTACTAGAAAGCTGTGATTTGGCATGGGTATACATATTAATCACGCCGATAAAGTGGTAAAATAAAATCATGAAAAATATATTTTTTAGGGTACGTCCCCAACGTCCCCAGTTTACGAACTGGGGATGTTTTTTTTTCTTTCTCATCTATCCCATGGTGTGGGGTGTCATGGAAAGATCGTTCAAAAATATTGAGTGAGTTTGTCAAAGCAATTTTCGGATACAGAAATCCGTTTGCGAGATATTAAGCTTTAAAGTGAACATTTTTGTTATAGTCAAGTGTCCCCCAGTCAGATAAATGGTTGGTTTTGGATATGTGAAATAAATCACGGCAGTAGTTTATATAACGAAATTAACCAAAAAAAAACACAGCTAAGTAGGCTTTACAAGTTTACTTTATTCTCCCATACATTCCGTATGGGAGCACATGTTTTTAAACTACAAATTTAAGATTGTTCTTGCGATAAATTCATCCCAACTACGGAACCCTTTATTGCGCGTGGTCCGACACGCACTTGGCCGGTTTTTTTAAATTAGCTACCTCCATAGCAACACGTAAAAACATAGTTATTACAGTTAGAACTTGAGCTTACTGTAAAATATGATAACATAATAATAACCCTGACAGACGCTTTATTTTGTATAAATTATTTTATCACCACTGCTCTCAAAACCGAAAGAAAACATCGTGAGGAAACCGGCATGTCCTAGAACCAAAAATTCGACGACATAATGACATCGACCAACCCGCACTGGGCTGGCGTAGTAGATTACGGCCCACTCCCTCTCAACGAGAGGAGGTCTATGCAGGAACAATATAGGCTGATTATGCTATTAGGCATAGCATAATCAGTCTATATCATAGTCGGCATATATGCCGACTATGATATAGACTGATGGTATACCATAAATTAATCAAAAATCGATGAGACAGTTAAAGAAAAAAACAAAACTTGTCACCCCACTTGTTGGCAAGATAACTAACAAAGATGACATAAAAAAAAACAAAAATCAATTTTAATTGTCACTCCGTAACAAAAGATTACATTATTTCACACCATTCAAAAACTAGTAACAATACCACATTGATACATCATAATATAACAATATCACAAAATAACATGGCGATCCAGAGTCAATTTTAGTTACGAGAAAAAAATTGCCAATATATACATTGTGAGACTGCTAACGATCTTTTGATGACTGCCGTGAGCTTACAATATAATGAAATAATAAAAAAAAAAACAAAAACACAAAAAATAAGAAAAAGTTTATAAGACTACTGTGCTGCCCAGAGGGGTAACCGACGTTTGTGTGAACAAAAAATATTGCTCGTGATAATATACGGCGCTAATGTTAAAAATCCGTGCTGGGAATTTATAAGTGTGGATTTTATTTTTGATTTTAATTATGAGATGGAATAAGAATTGAGGTTTTCGATATTTGAATTCGATTTTGATGAAGTTTTGTTTTTGTTTTTCGATATTTTTTGCGAATTTTATTTATTTGTTTAGATTATACCTACCTTCTTTGAAATGTCAAAATAACAGTTTTTTTTACTAAAAGAACATTCGGTACTTATGTCAAAAAATAAAAAAAATTGTCTGTCTTTCTGTTTGTTCCGGCTAATCTCCGAAATGGCTGGTTATTTTAGAAAAAGAATTAGGGTTCACGCGGGCGAACCAGCTAGTTGTTTTCTAAAATTAAATGACTATGAAATAATACTTGATACTCTATAATGCAAAACCGGTATAAAAATTCTACAAAAGTGTTCGTTAAAAAAAGAGGGTATGTGCTCACATTATTGTGCTACACAATAGAAGTAAAAACTTACGACTGGAGTCGAGTATACGCGATTCAGCGCCGATTATACGCGATAGATAATAAGGGCTGGTATTCGCAACTACACGTCAAAGCGCGTATTTTGCGTACGGGTGGGAAAAATTGGTTATTCCATCCATCCCAGCTCCTTAAAGAAGGCCAGTAACGCCTTGGCTTTACTGACAATCTTACGTAGGGAACCTGGGTTACCGAAGCCCTGTATGTGGCGGATTATACGCGATTTAGCGTCACCGACCGACTAGACCGTAGTCATTACCCGTAGTTTCATTCATTGTTCAGAAAGAGAGCAAAGTGCGCCTAAAACCCCCAAACGTACAAAAAAACATGTCACGCGATTTCCGAAGAATTCTCGCGCATTCTCGGGAATCCCCGCAGCTAGAAGCTGGAATCTAGTTTGTACGTTACACAATTGACATAAGGTTCATTATGCATTGACCCAATTTCGTGACAAAAATTCGCTTTCATTCCGTTCCGCGGCAATGTGAATTGAGCCTAAAGAAGTTTTCACTTCTAAACATCAATAAGTAGGTAGGTAGTTGGATAATTCTAAAATCATAGTTTTTGCTAAATCAGGTACTAAGATTAATTCTCAGACTACTGTTTGCTTACCATTTAATAAACCAGCGGCATAAATCCCAGAAAATTTATATTGTTAAAAATCAGGAGAATTGTAATAAAAATTTAATTAATATAAGTTCAGTTACGGGACAACGTTCTCAGACCATAACATCAGATTAATTGTAAGCACAATATAAATAATTGCCAATAATAAGCATAACCAAAACAACAATTTATCTTCGTCAATCAAAAACTAAGCCCTAATAATTTTAGAAATAAAAAATCACAATCAAATCTTTCTCACAGGAAGATTTAACTCTGAATCAGTCACCCGTCAAAATTAGATTAATATTTGACAAAGAACACTAACCAACCGTCAAAATCCGATGTCTTAATTACGAAATGTCAAAATCAATTATGCACAAAAATCTTTTATAATTTGAATAAGATGTATTCTCTAATCGTTTGTCAAAATCCCTTTGGGGTATTCTGAATGAATACCGACAATTGGGACGTTCACCCTTCTTTGTTTCCTTTGGTTAAAACGATTAATTGGAACTGTTGAAAATCGATTTTGAATGTCGATAGAGAAAGGGTTAGTTTTAATCGTTAATCGGTTCTATTTTTAATATTATCTTATATAATGTAGACAATTAAATTGAAGGCAAGTCGACTTTAAAATATTACTGTTACAAAAATTTACAAACAATATTCATTAGACCAATAATATTAGGGATTCGAATAAAGTGAAGAAATATCGTGTTAGGCCCGGTATCTGGATTGTGGAGGTCAGATATGTAGTCGCTCCATGTAAAATACTGGTATTCAGTTCCATCCGGTTAGACTGGAAACTGACCCCAACATAGTTGGGAAAAGGTTAGGCAGACATCTGAATACGCTCTACGTGGTTATCTTACTGATAACAAATAAATTATGCAAAGAAAACAAGCAGCATCATCTTCATGCCTCAAAGCGGCCGTACTATTGCTGCAACTAGAAATTACAAGAACACCATAATTAAGTTCCATGGTTCCAGGGACTTCAACTTTGAATAAGTATTATTATATGTCATGGAGTTATATTGGTTTCCATGGCGCCAAACACTTCATCAACTGAGCCGTCGCAACGTACTGTTTATCAAACTTTACAAAAAATATTAATAAAATACGTGTGTATTTATTAATATTTTTTGTAAAGAAGATAAAGATCATTTATTTGTCCAAAACATACACATACACACACATGGCATGCAAGATACAATTCAATTATATCACAGTCATGTTTTGCCTTAACGTCGTACAAAATATAAGTAGGTAGGTACATATAATCAAAGAATTATAAATTTATCCATTATTCCAATAACTAACCGTCCAAATTAGAATTTAAAAATTAAATTGTACTAAAGAATAGTGTCAACAAATCATAATATAATAAATAAAATAAAACCATTTGAAAGTGTTTGAAAACCAGTGTCAACAAATCATAATATAATACATAAAATACAACCATTTGAAAAATTCATTAAAAAAATACATATAAAGACCAAAACTATGAATACAGAACCCAGTTAACCTATGACATACACATAATCCATTTCACAGAAACCAATGAATGAATTCACCTTTTCATAAAGGGTGAGTCCCAAAGATTTTATGCTTGATTTTGCACGAATTAATACCCTTTTGTTGTTAAGATATTAATTATATTGTGTGCCAGGTGTGTAGCAGTAATTTTTGAATATCACGCCTCTATGGGTAGAGGATCGCCAGAAGCAATTTGTAATGTTCTTAATTTGTTTTGTGAGTGGTAACGTGTTTTAAATAGAGGTTGTATGTGAGAAAAATATAAAAGTATATAGAGTGCCGCTAGCGGCACTTTATCCCTATCGGATAAAGTGTGGGTGCCGCTATTTGCGGCATAAATGTGGCACTGCCTCGACCCGGCTAAAGTGCCGCAAGCATTGCATTGTCATTGTCACTTGTTATTTTCTTTGATTGTTGAGGTTTAATATACAAATACCCCTTTGGTAAGACAGAAGACTTTGTCAGACTTTCGGAATTCTGACGACCCGTAACGACTGTCAAAAATCCAAGAATGACAGCCGGGACCAACGGCTTAACGTGCTTTCCGAAGCACGGAGCAATCTCGATGTATAAAGATGGTCATCCATCCACGGACCAACCCCGGAAAGCGTAGCTTAACCTGATGTATTGACCCATGCGGCTGTTATTACTTACCCACGAGCTCCTCCAACATCAAGGTAATAAGCAACATTAAAGGAGTGGGGCCTCCTCAAGGTCGTTTGACCTCAAACTCTAGCACCGCGCGCGCTGATTGGTCAAATCATATAGCGCGCGCTAATTGGTCAAATCATATAGCGCGCGCTTCCCTGTGACACACTTCCGTCCCTTTTCCCGAAATCACTCCCACAGATTTGATTATTTAAATTTCGATTTTGACTTTAACTGCAGGCAAGGGAGAGGAACATTCTAGGTTAGTACCTAGGCAACTAAATTCGAGCTTTCCCACTATGATTTTCTTCCAAGGACTTTTTTATTTGTTTATGAATAAAAACATTTATAAATCACCATCTGAACTGAGTGCGTCTTCAAAATCACCAATATTTATTACTGCTTCAGGTGAAAATGATCTTTACGCAAAAGTAAAAAAAAAAAAGTTTATTGCATAATCTTACACAACTTATTCTACTTACAATGGAGAGAATCCTTTTAAGCAAATAGTTTGCTTGTGTTAGGATGCTCCGCCCTACCCCAGGTTATATATTCAAAGTTATTAAGTTATAGAGCCTAAGATTCATGTAAAATTATACAAATAAAATTAAAATTAAAAACAAAAGAAAAAAATGGGAACACAGTATTTTTATGATAGGCATAATACGCGAAAACACACGTAATAAATTGTGAAGTCATGTAACCAAATAAATTCGTTAAATTGAAATAAAATAATGAAAATTTTCAAATTTATGCTACATCTAAGTTGTGTCATACTGTTTCTACTTTTGTCAGATTTTTCATAAAATATATACTGTTCTTCCTAATTGTATCCCATTTATTTGAGTAATCCAAATCATTTCGTCGATTTTTAACCGACTTTTTAAACGGAAGTATTCAATCGGTATACCGTTATTTTCATTGTGATATCTCCAATCTACAAAGTTACTTGTTTCACCTAAAGCAAGTAAACACTTAATTACATAAATTTCAGGAAAATACAGTAGGTAATGTAACCAGAATTTTGTCAGTATTTTATTTGTTCCGCTTGACTGACTTTGCACAATAACTCATGTTTCTGTGGTGAACAAAATAAGGTTAGTTTGTAAGTAGCGTTACATGCACGATTGAAATATATTCATGAGAGGCGCAAGCGCTGGTGATCCCTGACGAACAAACAACTCTGTTTGTCCGTCCGGTATTCTATTAGGACCTAGACTTATTAAAAAATATATACAATGCTGCCCATGGGCATGTGACCGCCCGTATTTTTCTGAATATTTATGAAAAATTCTCGAAAATTAACTTTAAATCTAGGGATCTATCTATCTTTATTTTTTATATTTTTTTCAGTTTTTCTTATATATTTTTTTTTTGCAATATCTCCCTATGATTTTATAGACTTGTGTTTAAAAAAAAAAAAAAATTACCAATGTTGGTAATTGAATTAGAACAACAATAAGTAAGTTTAATCAAATCAATGAGTCAACGTCAACAAATTAAAAAAAAAATATATGTATGTTTGTTTGTACGCACTTACCTCTGGAACATACAGTCCGATTTGAAAAAATATTTTTGCGTTTGTTAGCCCAATTGTTGAGGAAAGCTAGTATTATACTAGGACGAGTTTAGAAGCCGAGCAAAACGACAAAAAGTCAGAAAGAACGCTAAGCTAAAATGCAGTAATAGTGCGGGCGGGCGATGCGATGCGACGGGGTGGGTCGGGAAAAGAAACTAATACTAATATAAATTGAATTGAAATGTCAAAATCTGTCGGCCCGGTCGGCTCACACCCCTACCGATTTTGAACGAAGGGCTTATGGGTATTACCGCTCTAGTGCGATTAACTGAGTCAAGTCAAGCAATTTGTTAACTGTATTGACTAAAGACTTGGAGGGCATTCATTCAGGTTGCTCACAATTAATTTTGAGTTTATTAGAAGGTGACTACTAACTTGAAAACTAATATTTTCGCGTCTCCGTTTTTAGTAATCGCTGTGGTAAATTGCAACTCAGTCATTCTGTTGGCAAATCTCTCAAATTCATTTTTGATTTTACTAAAGAAGAATGGCAGTTTTGGTTTTCGCTTAATTTAAAAAGCGTTCACGTATCACGTATGTTTCTTTTTATTAGGCTGCTTAAAGAAAAAAAAAAACGAAATTTTAAATTTCACAATTGAAAAAAAAGAAATGTTCTGATTACCTTTTATCTTAATTTGAGCGAGATCTTTTGAGAGTATTTGTACGAATGTACGCGAAGTCTAAGTGCGACACCCAGATCTTTGGTACCTATACTGTAGATACCGATGATGTTAAATGGTTATAACCATTTGTGCCTTAATTAACACAAATTCTGAAACACAAGAATGTCTAAATTTTCAGAACTTCAAACATTTTGACCAACTTTATCAATCTTTCTAGCTTCAGCTTTTGTCGGGTAGCTTAATCTAGTTTTAGACCATAGGATTGTATCTATTAAAACCTTCAAAAGTTCAGCATGACAATAACATTACGCCGCATGTAAATGGCCCAAAATTGAAACAACAAACCCCTTCACTAAACATATCATAGACACTACACTAACCTCCATAATCACAATCAACGCACACACTAGAATGATCAGAAACAAAAGAATACACAGTGAACTAAGTACGCACGTAGGACGGTGGCCACAATTTTGACAGCGCGGAGACCGGTCTCGGAAGATTAATGGTCGCTCTACTCATCGCTGTAATGACGCCCCCACCGCTTCGTCTAATGACATACAGTGTAGGGTGGCTAGGTTTTGGACGGGTTTTTCCTGTGTTGAAGTTAAGGATTAGTGTTTTTTTTTTGAGGCTGGTCAATTTTGGTGAGTAAAATGAATATTTTAGAATTCACATGTTCTATATTACTATTTTAACAACTAGGTATTTTATTTTAGTACTGTTACATTTTATATTTTGTAATTGTCTTTAAAGCAAGAGTATACTGACGATGCTGTGCATGTTTTCTATTTTTTGTCCTAATTTTATGAATACCACGAACTTTAATTAGTCCTTATTTTTTTACAAAATATTAATGCATGTTTTGTCTCTGCATATACCTAATGCATTCAAACAAAATCACATATTATAACTTTAAATCTTTAAATACCAAAAGAATAATCAAGCGAAAACTACATGCAACTACAACTTCTAGAATACTAAATCAAAAACAGTCTTTCAGACACCCCATTCATGAAGAACTAACACAAAAAATTTCCACCATCAGCACAAAAGTCAAACCAGGACAGTCCCACATCCACAGAACTCACAGTCACCACCAAAACATCCTTGGTTAATGTCTCAACCGTAGAAAAAAGCCTGGCATGTTTATCTTGGATGGGACGCAGCGTCGTTGCGAATTGCCCCTGCCCCGAAATTCGTTCCCTAATCGATTTTACTTCGGACGGGACTAATTCAGCGAATTAATCGTGGACACCCTTGTGTATGGCTAATTTCCTTGTTTATTGTTAATGATAATAGTTTTGTATTGTTTATTGTGTATTTTTGTTTATTTGTTGGGTTGGTTTTCCTTGGTAATTAAGATGATGGTGTGAGTCTAAAGATTTTACAACTGACTTGATCAATTACCAGCTAGAACATTGTTAACTTCTCCTGATAGCTAGACATTAAAATTGGGTGAGTTCCTGACCTCTAAATTAGATGATTTGTTTACATAGTTTGGAAGTCAAAAGTAAAATCAATTTTATTTAAACTTACATAAAGTTGATGTTTGTTTAAGTGGAAATAACATTGATTCGAAATAATTATTTAAATAGACCTTATTTATGTAGTTTATTTATTTATTTAGAGGTATAATAATTATGTATTAGGTATGTTGAAACTGTTGGTACTACCCGTCACTTGTCCGTAAGGGTTCATTAGAAAACCAGCGTCAGACAGCATTTGTCGGACATTAATGCTGAAATGAACCTTTTTGGCGCAGCCGTGAGGCACACACTATTATCGCTTTATGATTATTTTCACTTTTTATTTTTGTATTATGTGTTTCACGAACTGTGTCCAAATAAATATTATTCTTTCTTTCTTTCTTTCGTTCTTTCTAAAATAAAGGAACAATATCAGGTACCTGCCTGTATACCAATAAATATTTTAGAGAGGGCAGCACTAGTTGTAATACTTAACGGGTTTATTTATAAACGTTGCTTATGATTAGCGACTGTTTAAAACCATACGTTTGAACGTCACTTAACTTTAAACAATGTTTATAAACAAACCCCAAATGTCAGCGTACCATGGACAATCATCCACGCTACCACCTTGCCTTTGAAAAGTCTGCCAATTGAAATAAATTATTGTCGGTGACTCGCCAGAGCGACAAAGGGCCGAAATTAACCTATAGTGTCTTCTCTACGATGTCCGTAGAACTCTTATTATACCCTCGACACTCTAGCCGTTATAAACAGAGAATTATATAAATACCCCAGAGTCTTGTGCTAAAGAAAGTTGGTGACGAACAAACAGACAAGCCGATATATTGCTCGTAGCGGCAATAAATGGACAGGCAAACTTTTTATTAGTATACTTTTAGGAACTTAAGTTAGGATTGCGAGTTCTAGCTATTGTAAAGACGCTGGAGTTTGTTATAACTTGCAAGTTTTGTGACATTTTTAGTTTTAGTATGTGTTATTACGGTCGTTCCCGTTTTTAGTGGGAAAATCATACTTAAACTAAAAACATTATATACCTACAATTTAATTTCAACTCTTTATTTTGTGGGTTTTGTAGACATGATAATTATACAGATTTGTTACAGTTGTAATAGCAATCATGCCATTTCGTTTAAAATAAGTTTTTATTTTTATTAATTTATCGATCTTTTATATATATTCTTTCCTATTTTGTGAATGTGAGAACGCTGTAGGCTTAGTTGACTGTAGATTTTTTGACCATCTTCTATTTTGTTAAGTACCCGGTACTGGTTGAAAGACCTACACTGTCCTCCCATACCTAATAACACTGTTATTTGAAAATATTGTAAAAGCCAATTATTTTTAAAAGAACCGTGGAGTTTCTTGCTGGCTCTTCTCCATAGGAAACGACCAATTGGAACCGTGCACCTAGCTTCTGACGTTTCATAAGTGGCCATGTAGGTTTAAGCTTCGTGCAGACTGGCGCGACGCGACACCGGTCATTCTACCGTGAAGTTTTCTTAGAAATTGATTTATTCGAATCACGTCGCGCCTGTTTGCACTTATTTCTCCTGCTTTTCGGTATGTTTTCAGAAGTCTTATCTAATTGATACAGTACAGTCAGTACCAATCATATCTAATTATTATCAATGCTCTCTTGGAAGGTGGTTACAGGAATTGATTAATTAAAATAATGAAACATACAGCCTGGATTTCTGCCCGGTTGTTGTTAATAGGCCCGCCCCCTGATATAGAGAGCTTAAACATGACTGGCGAAATGTGGGTGTACTATAGGTACACCTCTGCTTAACCAAGAAAACAGGCGTGATGATATGTTATGTAAAAATAATTCATTGAATTCGCTTTATGCTTTGGTATACTAGTCAGAGTCATCTATAGAGCCATCATAGTTCATTGGATTCTCTGTAAATGTAAAGATGGTACTGATTGAACTCTTAAATTTTGGTCAATCTTTTTGAACTTATTCCAAAGAGTTAGACCAAAATTTAAGATCCGTTGCATTTCGAAAAGAACAGCAATTTATGAAATGATATTTGTTTATTTTATTGTTTCATGACTTAAATAATTTTAAGATTTTAATGAATTTCTTGATTTTAAATAATTTTCATGATTTCAACGAATTTCTTGCCTTAAATTTTGATAAATTTTGAATGATATTAATGTCTTTTTTTTTCCCCTGAATGTGATTTTATTTATGTGAGTGATTTACTTCTGTTATTTAATTTAGTTATAATAGTATTATTGTGGTGTGTATTTGAATCTTTGGTTACTAACATAAATGTTAAGTATACTATCAAAAATATGGATCACTGTGTCTGAAATTAATAAATATATAAAATTAAATATAGGTATCCGTTCGAACCCCATGCCTCGAGCTGTCTGTACACACCTTTAGGTTCTTTTTTTAAATCTCTTTCCAACTTCTTTGAACTCATTGTTTATCGTTTGTATTCACATCGCTGGAAATTGTTCCTCATTGATTTCATAGTTTATTGATTTTTAAAACACTTTTTCATACCTCTTTATTTCTCATAAACAAAAAATCACACCTTCCATCATAACTTTCTATCATCAGCCAGTTACACGCCATATTGACAATGCCCAATAAATAATATGACAATACAATATTATGATGTTGAGCAACAATAGATGGAGTTTTATCGCTATATATTTTGGGTACATAAATTCTGAGTTCGCTACTCTTAAAGTATTATTTGTATAGGGGTGATTGAACTGTCTTATGGGGTTGGTTCTGATCTTGAGTTAAGTAGGGTTAGGTGGACAGGTTGGTTTTGATACTTTACTGTTTGAAAAAAGAGTAAAGTATTCATGAGTCGTCTACTTTTTTAAACTATGAATATTAACGAGTACCTACAAGCATTTGTAAAATCTCTAGAAAGAAGCAATAAGTATTAGCAGAAGTATTAGCAGATATTGTAACAGTTTCGAGCAAAAAATAAAGAAATTAATTGGCGAATTACTGAAGTTGTGTTGTGTGGAAAGACGTTCAAAATTTCAGTTTGATTAATACTGCAAAAACGGTTCCTTTATTAATATTCAAGAAAAATAAATTTAAAATTTGACCCCATTTTTTTCTACTATAGACACTTCGTCTAACATGACCAAGACCAAAATCCATTTAACTGTTTCATTTTTTCTTTTCTTTAGTGATGACGTATTTTGCAAAAGTATCAAAACTACTCGACTTTTCTATACAAGCATAAATTACCTGTCTTGTCATTCGTTTCTCATACGACAACAGTATTAAATGAAAGGGTGCAACCGCTACATTTTTTTTGCAAGTTTTTTCTTTCCTTTTTTTCTTTCTTTCTTTCTTTCCTAACTGTATTTGTCACCATCATTTTTTTTAATAAGAAGATTTAAATGTGTAGAGTCTTTGTTAGTTTTTTGGTTTAGAAGATAATTATGGTGCTCGAATAGTCAATGGGTATTTGGGAGATTATCCTTGTTGTAAACTTTATGGTGTTTGACTGAGTGGAGACATTTTTTTCTACTTTTGCCCTACACTGGTTTACTTCTAGGCACTTAAAAACCGTGATCAATCTTTTTTAACCTTTTTGTTCTTCTTGTTTCATTGAGGCAATTTAAAAAAAATGTAGCCACTGTACTTAATAATTATTCGAAGATGATTCAAGACTCATCAGTAAATCAGAAGTTAAATTTTATTTTAAATTGCGATTGTGATTGGTCGGGAAAAATAGCGAACACCGAGCGAATGTAGGTTAACACGAGATGATCGAGACTGCATATTAAATTGAACAGGCTATCAATAAACGAGAGAGCGATACTTTCAAAACTTACAAGAAAACTACACTAGACTCTTCCTAGTTACAAACACAATGTACACTTCGATCATTAGCTCATCTGCACGGAGAGACAATGAGCAATCAATTGCTCGGAAAATGCTACCTCATAATTAGCGGGAAGCGGGCGCATAGTGACGAACGTTCCGATAGATTGATTAGCTTAGGAATATTGTTTGTGGCTTTTGTTTGATTATATAATGAATTTACACTACTTTAATATTACCGGAAAACTGCCACACTAAAAATGGAACGGGCTGGACACATCTGCCGCTTGTCGGACGACCAGTGGGTCCATCTTTATGGCCAGCAAAATCGCAACAGGCCCAGACGGAAATGGCGAGAAAAAAAAGAAAGAATCTATGTTTATTTGCGGTAAATATGACGCAAAGAAAAAAAAAACACGAGAATAAAAAATTGGGGGAAAATATGCGTCACATTCGCGCAAAACGGCCATCGCTCAGCATAATGCTGTGACCCTATGCGAGGCAGAGCGAGGTGAGCTGCACTCTTTCAATAAGAACTGAGAGAGACTGACTGAACTGAGAGATATCTAGTTACTGACTTGATGTCCGTACGTATTTTTCGGGTGACCATTGAAAATCAGCGCTGTGCTGTGGGTCCCTCATAGCACAGAATTATGCTGAGTGGAAGCCTTCTTGTCACAGTCATGACGTGCAGCTGCCAAATATTTATGTTGTTTATATTTTTGTTATTTATATGCACGTGTCTCTGTGACAAATAAACCTTTTTTTCTTTCTTTCTTTCTTTCAGAGAGTAGGGAAGCCTGTGCCCTTTAGTGGATCAAAAGGGGCTTTTAATAAATATACTAACGAGTATATGTATATTGATATATTAATAAGTTATGTCCTACTTAGAGTTATTATTAGAATGTAGAGAACGAATAATGGAAAAATAAACATTTTTCGCATAAAGTATTTCGATTCTAGGTACGTAATATTTGACCGACTGCGTCTTTTGACATGCCGCAGCTGGAATAAACTCCGAGTTGTTCTTTCTTTTTATCCTACAGACTGTCTTGATTGCTTGAAGTTATGAAAACCTGACAACGACTCATACCAAGGGCTTTCGTGTTACCCAGTAGCTGGGTTGTGAAGGTCAGATTGGCAGTTGCTCCATGTAAAATACTGGTTTTCAGCTGTATCTTGTTAAACTGAAGCCGACACCAAAATAATTAGGAAAAGGCTTGGCAGATTGTGTTTTAATTTTTTCGATGTTATGACTCACAGATGTTTTTGTATAATAAATAACATTGCGGCTATATACCTACCTAGTTTTCGAAGTTATTACACAAATATTTTGAAAGCTACGTTATAAGTTCGGGAGCGAGACTTTTGTAACATGGCATTAATGCAGACTCCGGGCAGCTACTGAGAATTTCTTTGCGGAAAATCCCAGACACACTTTGCTCAAAACCGGAGACCGACACAGGCTCGGAATGAAATTTTTTTTTCACAAAAAAAAATGTCTCATTATCCAAGCATATCCTATACCTACTATAAAATGAGCAATATTTTTAAATATATATCTCAAAAACGGCTCTAATGATTTCGATGAAAGTTGCAATATAGGGTTTTGCGGGAGCGAAAAGTCGATCTAGCTAGGTCTCATATCTGGAAAAAATCGGTTTCTCCGTATTTCCACCCGAGCAGAGCTCGGTCGCCCAAAGTTTAGAACAAGATGGCTACCTTAGAATAATGACATGGCAGCATGGAATTAGTAAGTATCTACTATCATGGCAACATGGAATTAGTATGAATTTTATTATCCTATACTATTAAATGAGCATTCTCTATTTTTACCAGAGCTGAGCTCGGTCGCCCTGGTACTTTTAGTAACTAATCTAAGAAAATTCCTTCTGTAAGTATCTATTACCAGCCAAATTCTAAACCAACCAAAAATATCCACAAAACGTTTTCCAAATTCGTCGTAGCGAGTCGTCACGTGACCGTCCCGCCATCCATCTTAGGGCGCCGACAGACCGACTCGCAGCGACTCATCTCGTTAATTTGTTTCCACTGCCACTGTGTACTCACGGCCTTAAGTAGACTTTTCGTTACAGTCGGTTTGTTTCCTTGTTTGTGCTGTTTGTTTTGAGGGTAAGCAGCGATGTAGATAAGTGAAAGTTTTCATTGTATTTCCTAAAGTAATAAGTGCCGTATACCTCTAAGCAGAAAAGAGTTATGAGGCCTTGACTCCTAAGTAAAGAACGCCTGAACGATTGTATTACAGCCAGTCATCTCATGAAGTAATGTAATAATTTAATGACGGCACGGTTGGCGCAGTGGTTAAGCGATTGACTGCTGCACTGCGTGTCGCGGGTTCATTTCCCGTACGGAACAAATATTTGTATGACCTACAAGTAGTTGTTCCGGGTCTGGCTGCTTGAGTGAGTTTAAATGTTTGTAAACGTACCCACAATACAAGAGAAATTCCTAGTGTGGCGCAATGTATAAAAAAAATATATATATATGTACATACTTTGCCCTAATTTATATGCCAGTTACTGCTTCGATTCGGTCAGTAAATAAAGCAATTTATAATTTTACACAGCTCTAAAAATTACAGATAGATTGTTAATTTTTTGTTACCTCTATTATTAAGTTCTAACCTATGTTTACTTATTATTACACTACTGTTTGTTGTTCCTAAATAAATAAATAAATAAATAAACCGTGATACCGTAGTATGTATTAGTACTCATCAGAGTAATTGGCTTTGTATCTCTCAGGTTGAATAAATAACTAAAATAAGTAAAGAGCAGACTGTTTTTCGTCCCCTTGGATACTTTTCAGTTCCCGTTTAACTATTTAACTACCCATTAGTGTCGAACTATGAGTAGTAAAGGGATGTCTGTCTGTCTGTCTTTTTACCTATATAAGAACGCTGTAGGCCTAGTGGAATGTAGATTTGTTGACCATCATTATTCTGTTAAGTACCTGGTATTTGTTGAAAGACCTACACTGTCCTCCAATAACACTGTTATTTGAAAATATTGTAAAAGCCAATTATTTTTAAAACAGTAACCGTGGAGTTTCTTGCCGGCTCTTCTCCATAGGAAACGACCAATTGGAACCGTGCACCTAGCTTCTGACGTGTCATAAGTACCCATGTAGGTTTATCTGAAATAAAAATATTTTGAATTTTGAATATACATTTTTTACCTATGATCCTAAAAATACAAATCCCCAAAAATAAAACAAAACAGCTCCAAATTTCATAAGACATCAATTAGAAAAATAAAAAAATATTCTTCCCCTGCTCACTCCGGATAATCCGGGTGTGATCCTCCACAAAGGCGGGTAATCTTCACGGCGTATCTGTCAATGTCACCGACAGACACACACGATCGTTATCGCGACGTTGATGCGACGGTTATGTGAAGATACCTTTATACTAAGTTTATACTTGATAGATAGTAGGTAGTGCTTTAGATCGGTCTAAACTTTAAATTCTAGTAAAGAAGTTTCGTCCTTATTTATTAAATTTAAAATTGGAATTTCCCTGTTCCATTTGAAGAGTCAAATGTGTTTTGTTGTTATAAGGTTGTCAATTCTCTGCATGCTACCTTTTTGAATAATAAATGTATCAGTTGTTTTTTTTTTTTTTGAAAATTCTTTTTTTAATGGCCAATGGCAAAACTTCTGTGAAAAATAATTCCCAAAAAGTTATTAACTACTTATTTGAAGCTTTCATAAAAAAGTTCTATAAAAGAACAAAGTTCGCATGGTCGATAACAGGAGGCGTCACCCTGCATGTGACGTAGACGAATGCGTCGCGACTGATGCGGTTGAATGAAACTGATAGATATTAGGGGACCAAGATTTTTATTTACATATTCTTTGTAGATTATATTTGTTTAAGTTTGTATTATGTTGAAGGCTGGACAGCATAAGGCTTTTAAATTATTAAAAATACTAAAACAAATTTAAATTGTAGCAAAGAATCTAGAGATCGAAGAAGAACAAAAGCACTGGCTGTGTCAACGATACAGGGCTCCCAGGCCACAAGGGTCGCCGGGCCCCAAACGAAAATTCGTAATATGTTATCCACAACCTCAAATTATTTTTTTTTATAAATATGATAATTAATTTACCCCGGTAACACACCTCCGCCGCGAAACCATAGCAGCGAAACCGCAGTAGTTAAATTCAATAGACTCGCGTCATTTTCCGCTACTCGCATCCGATTCGAGTAGCAGAACCGGAACACGGTTTCGCGGCGGAGGTGTACTACCAGCGTTATTGAGCTATTAATGTACGTGTGTTTTTTAATTGAATTTAAAATCCTTAATCTACTGTGGAAGCCCGTGTACTTTTATCAATAGTTATTTTGTTTATATGCGAGTATCCTTGCTTATTTAGTAAAAAAAAAAAATATATAACCCTCTTTTGGGGTTTCATTTAGGATTAGCTACGCCACTGAAAATTATATTTTAATCTAGGATTTTACGTGCAACAATAATATTGAATTGACATAAGTACCTACCTACTACTTACTGTCCTTTACATATTATAGAAACAAAAAAAAAACAAAAAAAAAACGAGAAAAAAGCAGTAACACCAACAACTTTTTTTTTTAATACTTTTTTTCTAATAATATATAAATTAATAATAAAGCTGAAGAGTTTTTTTTGTTTGTTTGTTTGAACGCGCTAATCTCTGAAACTACCAGTCCAATTTGAAATGACTTAAAATATTTAGAGAAAGAAATTACCTTACTCAAAAATTGGGCTATCAAATGCAAAACGATTTGTACTTATAATTATGATTATGTCTTATCTGTATCTATTTTTCTGTGTGTACATAAATAAATGAATAAAGATGCATTTGATAGCCTTATTCTTGAGGAAGGCTATAAGGCTATTTAAAATCACGCTAGAATGCTTAAAACCCGAGCAAAAAGAAAAACAAGTCAGAAAGAAAGGTAAGCGAAAACGAAATAATAGTGCGGACTGGTAATGGAAGACGGGGTCGCGGGAACAAGAAATTTCACGCGGAAGTCACGGGCAGAAGCTAGTCTGCAATATAATAGGGATGTTGACAAAACATTTTTTTTTTATCTTGTTCTCTCACACTATTGTCTACATTTCTTTCTCATTTCTCCTATCGCAGGTCTGCTGGAAGAAATTTCCTAAGAAATAAGCAGTACCTTTGTACTCATAATTATGATTATGTCTTATCTGTATCTATTTTTCGATGTGTACATGAATAATAAAACAAATAAATAAATAGACTGTTCAAAAATAAATAGACTATTCAAAAATATTGGACACAAATATTTTTTCTTTTTTTACGTAATCAAAAGATTACGGCAAAAAGGCAATGTGTTAAAATGTGGCGTGACATCACTCTCCGGTAGATGTTATACTGAATTGTGACGTAACGAGTCCCCACTCCCCAACTTTAATGCGTTTTATCTACACCATTTTTTATGACAAAGCAAAAATTACGTGTCTAATATTTTTTTTATTATGTGACTGACGGACTAAATAGTTTTTTTTCCAGTCAACTATTTGAAGTCACGTCTTTTTGCGGTGTGACTTGATGGCATGCTTGGTATCCATAGATCGTCACTCCGAGCCAAAGTTGAAATTGTCTCATCTAGCTGTCATTTTATTAACCCAACTACCTTCCAAACAAAAATACAGTAACGCAAATTCATGACAGAACTAGGAATGATGTTGCGTCTTCTCCGAACGAAGTATATCATCTCACTCTTGTTATCTACTAGCTACTGCCCGCGAACAAAACATTAATTATCTGCCAGTGAAAATCGGTCCAGCCGTTTCGGAGATTAGCCGGAACAAACAGACAGACAAAAAAAAAAAAAAAAAAAAGTATTTTTAAAATTTTTGGCTGTTATATAAATACCGTATAATTTTCACATAATGCATTTAGTAAGACGATGTTATTACGACATTACAAACAGACACTTCAATTTCATTTATTTGTATAGATATTTAACTCTCATTTAGTACAAAAACGTCCCTACTTCTTTGTTTCGAAACCAAAAACAAATGAAAATCAAAGAACACGACACGTCATTTCGATCCCTATTCCCCTCACAATAGGTACACATTTTCCAAACACATCTACTAAAAAGCCGAACTGTCCACCCGACCACTGACTTAACAAAATCCTAATACCTCATAATCTCGTGAAATCTAGTGGATTGAAGATAAATAGCGAAAGCGGGGTAGGCAGAGCTAACGATGACAGTGTGGCCGAGACGATTGGCTATCCATCACATACACACCCACTGTGTGAATGTACACACTACGTAAAGTACGAGTAGGATTATTTTGGAAATGAACGGAAAAGAGAAGATTTTTTTTTTTTGTTGAATTGAAAGTGTGCGGAAAAAAGAAAAATGTGTTGTTTTATAGGATTGTAATACTTGCCTGTTAATTAAATAAGATGTTTCGTAAAAGGAACTATGCATCGTATAGGTGAGTGTGTGTGTGCAATAAAATTAATCCTATTAATATTATAAACGCGAAAATTTGTGAGGATGGTTGCATATTTGTTACTCTTTCACGCAAAAACTACTGCACGGATTTAGATAAAATTTGGCACACTGATAGTTTATAACCTGGATTAACGTACGTATGGTTTCAGCAACTGTAGTAACTTGTATGAGGAGGCTTTAAGCAAAGTTAGGGACCTAGAAGATGAATTAATTCATGCTAATAGTCGTATTAGCCAGTTAGAGAAAGAAAAAGAATGTACTCAGGTTAAAGAAACTAATCGCTTATATAATGAGTTATTAAATACTAATTGTGACCCTCATCCCATGATAACTATTGACCTTACTGAAGATTCCTTATTGAAACAGAATTATAGCTATAAAGGTAGTCATAAGAAAATGAAAAAATATGCAAAACTAAATAGAATAATTAAAAAATGTAATCAAATTAAGAGACAACAAAAACATTTTTCCAAAAATATTCCACGGAGAAAGGAACGTATTGATTTAATCAATAAATTAAATAATTATCAAATCAAACTAGAAGACAGCAAAAACATCTATGAAATTGATACACAGCGCTTACAGTCCGACATACAGGTACTTGAGGGCAGACTTAGTTCCCTTTTCATTAAATATGTGGGTTCTCAGAACCAAATTAAAGAACATATCCTTGCTGCTAATGAGTTAGTTATGTGTCAGTGTACTTGTCAGAAGGTTTCAAACCCTGTTGCTGTCCAGCCTGAGGAAACGGAGGACCCGTCCCAGACTGAGAGTTTGTCTCAATACTGTATCCTAAATGAAGATATACCTGATATTGTGCAAGAAATATCTCAAGTGGAACAGTCAGTAGCTAGTAGTATTTCCTCTCATAGTAGTCAAGTTTGCTATCAGTCAGTTATGTTTTCAGATAGTATGGGAAGAGGGTTAGGGAAATTAGTTAATAACAACTTGAGTTTTTCTACTCAAAACTATTGTTTACCTGGGATATCCTTCAAAGAAATAATGACAACAATAACAAGAAATCATTATGATTCTAATACCAACATAACTGTATTTGTAGGAAATAGTTCCCAGGTCAAAAAAGAAGAGATCACTGACAGTGTTACTGAGATTTTAAAGATAAATTGTAATAAAATTATTTTGTGTGCTTTTCCATATTTTGAGAGGTTATCAAATAGAAAAAACAATTATATACATATGCTTAATAAGCATATCCAGTTCCTAGTAAGTCACTACAGTGACAAACTTATATTTTTTGACACCAACAATTTTGTTGATAAGTTGAAATCGACAAGGAATACAGTGTATCTGCCCATTAGGTTTAGACTTAAAATAGCGAGGCTATTAGCTTATATAAACTCAGACATAAGTAGTATGTCGAAGTATAGTTATATAATTAACACCGCAATTATTAGTAATAATAATGTACAGGTGGCCACCAGTAACTGTAGCACTAATGCTATAAACCTTTACAACAATTGTACGAAGGAGGATCCATGTGTCACTATGGCAAATTCTTGTCGTAATGTGGGGTCCACAAGTAGTAGGATCTCATTGCCTGGTGATGGCATGGGAGTCTTGGGGCTCACTCTGGATGTTAATTTAAACTAGATAGTAAGACAACAGAAGATACCAGTAACACTATAGTTATACCTACCAAGAACAAGGTGTCTTCTTGCTCTCAAATAGTTAATTGTAAAAAAGAATCTAAGCAGAACACCTTGAAATTATTTCATCAAAATATTCAAGGTTTTTCTTCCAAACAATTAGAAATTGAATTATTTTTAGAAAAAACTATGTACGAAATTATTTGTTTAACTGAACATTGGTTGAAAGATTATGAGATGCTAATTAATTATAAAAATTATAGTGTGGGCAGTTGTTTTAACCGAAAATCTATGCTGCGAGGGGGTTCACTAATCTTAGTTAAAAATTCTATTAAATCTAAGCCTCGTAAAGATGTACTTGATCTGTCGGTTGAACATAACATTGAATTGTCTTGTGTTGAGCTAGATAAGCATGTTATAGTGTGCGTTTACAGACCCCCAAATTATCAAAACTACTCCATATTTGAGTCAGTAATGGAAGATGTTCTAGCAAAACTTGCAACGGGTAAAAAATCGCTAATTATCTGTGGTGACTTTAATATTAATATCTTAGAAAATTGTTCAAATAGCAGTCGATTATTAAGTCTCTTTAAATCATTCAATTTGTCAAATGTGTTTTCAGAACCAACCCGCATAACCACAAATACTGCTACATGTATTGATAACGTGTTTTGTTGCTGCAACTACTTAGATAAAGCCATTGTAAACTATCTCCCTTCTGATCACAGTGGTCAAACCGTTGCTTTCAAGTCCAACACACCATTACAAAGAATTCAGATACAATCTAGACCAATAACAACCAACAATTTAAGCAGATTTAATAATAACTTAATTAGTAAGTTAAGTATACCGGGTCATATTATAAACAATGTAAATGAATTATATGAGGAATTCTTTTCGGTAGTGCGCACCGAGTTCAATAATACTTTAAAAAAGAAAACTAAAACCATTTGCTCAATTTTTTTGTTCAGTGACTGGGCAACTAAGGGTATTAGGAAAAGCAGGGAAAAATTGTTTGAGTTGTATGGCCTTAAGCCTTATATTAACTCTGAATCTTTTAATAAATACGTTGCTACTTACTCTAAAACTTTCAAAAATACTTGCAAGGTAGCTAAAGCCTTGTACATTAGCAACAAGATCAAATCAGCCGATAATAAAATAAAGACGGTTTGGAAAATTATCAATGACGAAACAAACAGGAATAAAAGACATAATAATGATTTCACACTAGAAACTTCACGTGGTCTCATAAGCACTAACAAAGAAGTTGCTCAAGAATTTGTAAATTTCTTTACCAGTATCCCAGTTAAAACTACTGAATCCTTAAATTCCTCGCCCTCGCGTTCTATTGATTTATTAAGAGCAAATGTTTCATCCTGCCCGATTGAATTTAAATTCAAGCATATAAACCCCTTAATAGTACTAAAAGCTTTCAAACAAATCAAGATAAAATTAACCGAAGATCTATGGGGAATGTCAATTAAAGTTTGTACCTCCATTATTGAGACTATAGCGCCGTACTTAGCCTTAATATTTAATTTGTGTGTGGATCAAGGAATCTTCCCTGATCTAATGAAATATAGTAAGGTAATACCACTTTTCAAATCCGGGGACAGTAAAGACACCAATAATTATAGACCTGTATCCGTGTTGCCAGTTTTAAGCAAGGTGTTTGAAAAGGTAATGCTTAACCAACTGCTCAATCATTTTAACACCAATAAAATCTTACATGATCAACAGTATGGTTTCACCAAGGGACGTTGTACGACTGACGCCGGTGTCACGTTATTAAAACACATATTTACGGCGTGGGAAGAGGCCCAAGACGCCATAGGAATTTTTTGTGACCTCTCCAAGGCATTTGACTGCGTCGACCACGAAACCTTAATCTTGAAACTTGAGCATTACGGACTTGGGAAACTTGCGCTCAGTTTAGTAAAATCGTATTTAAATGATAGACAACAGCAAGTTCAAATAAATGGTGTCAATTCACTCGGTTTAAAAGTAGAAATGGGTGTACCACAAGGATCAATATTGGGTCCTTTCCTCTTTTTAGTATATATTAATGATCTCCCCCATTTGTTAAAAACTCAACCACAAATGGTGTTATTTGCTGATGATACTTCCTTAATTTTTAAAATTAATAGACGTGCATCAAATCTTGACGACGTAAATAACGCCCTACAGCAGGTCCACAATTGGTTCACTGCTAATAATTTAGTATTAAATGGGAAAAAAACTAAGTGCATAAGATTTTCTTTACCAAATGTCAAAAGTAGTAATTGTGAGATAGTATTGAATCAAGAGAAACTAGAATTCGTCGATAAAACTGTTTTCCTGGGGATCACGCTCGACTCAAGGCTTCAATGGGGTCCTCATTTAACATCCCTTTCAGGACGGCTAAGTTCAGCAGCATTTGCTGTGAGAAAAATCCGTCAATTTACTGATGTAGATACCGCGAGACTAGTCTATTTTAGTTACTTTCATAGTATTATGTCGTACGGTATTCTACTATGGGGACGGGCTGCAGACATCGAGTCTATTTTTATTCTGCAGAAAAGAGCCATTAGAGCCATCTATGGCCTCCGCAGGCGCGACTCTCTAAGGGAACAGTTTAAATATATTAACATCATGACGGTACCTTGTCAATATATTTATGAAAACATCATGTACGTAAGGAAAAATCTACATCTTTTTAGTAAAAGAGGTGCAAAACACAATTATATCACTAGGAATAGGGACCAATTAGTTCAACCGGGTTTCAGGTTAGCTAAAGTGGACTCATCTTTCATGGGGTACTGTTTAAAATGTTACAATAAAATACCTCCCCACATACTTCAACTGAATGAAACGAAATTTAAATCTTATATTAAACGCACACTATGCAGCCAAGCATATTATAAGTTGGGGGATTACATCGCTGATAAAAATGCTTGGCTCAACGCTGGTCCTGCTCCACAAGCATAAACTAATTGATTAGCATTTGAAAATACCGTTGGAGCTGCTGAAGATTTTAAAAACTATTTTTGCATTGTATAAATTCAATGTCTTAGCATTGTATAATTGCATGGCACACGTGTGGGCACCATGTACCGACTATAAAGCTACCATTTAGGTACTGAGTATGTCTTTCATTGACTTGAATGTGCCCTGGCGGCTGAGAGTATGTCATGCTCACTCTAAGGTCTCGCTGGCGGTGGCGCGTGTGTTGGATCATTTAGCTCCCTTCAAAATGGTTGAGCTGAATGGTGCTAATCCATGCGTCATGTTCGTGAACGGGCGCCGTCAGTAGGGACTGGTCATCTCTTAGCTGCCACGGCGATTTTAATTTAATTTATATTTTTATTTCTAACGGACGCTTTTAATGTTTTGCATCGTTCTCACATGTATAACTTCAACTTGAATGATGTAACCAATATTATGTAACCATCTTATTTTATTTAAAAGAGTGTCCGTGGAGTTTCTTGCCCGTTCTTCTCCATAGGTACCTACTACGCTTTGGAATGGGCGACTAGCTTCATATTTCTGACTGACCGACCCCTTGACTATTCAAAAGTGCCTGTAATTGGTTTATTTGAAATAAATGCTTTGAGTTTTGAGTTTTGAGTTTTAACACAGAATACTTTTTATCCCGATCTTTTACGGTATCGAGACTTATGAGGGTAAAACCACGGGCACATCTAGTTTGATAAAAATTAAGTAAGGTAGTCGTGAACATTTGTAGCTTGAAACTTGTGGTAATCGTGATACTTGAAATTTCCATTGACAACTAAAAAAATCGGTATATTTATTATTTTAGAATGAATCTGAATCATGACTTACATTTTCCAATGAAATGATGGAGCATAGTTAGTAGTTAGTATTGGAAAGATGGACTGGTGTCCGCAACTACGTCAAATTGCGTATTTTGCGTACGGTCGACAAAATCGGTTATTCGATCCACCCATGGTACCACGAAGACGTGCCCCAATCCGTGATTACTGCACTATAAGTTGTACTAGCTGTACTTTAGTACGGAGCGGAGTGGAGTGTGGTGCGTCTTCGTGAATGGCACTATCTATAACCAGTTGAACGTTAGATAGAGTAATTTCTCACTTCAGAGTCAATAATATAAAATCATGTAGGTAATAGATAAAGATATTTTATCTCACACGTACAAATGGACACATTATCTTATTCTACCAAACTCAAACTCAAGGCATTTATTTCAATTAAACCATTTACAGGCACTTTTGAATTGTCAAGGAGTCGGTCAGTCAGAAATATGAAGCTAGTTGCCAATTCCAAAGCTTAGTATAGGTTCCTATGGAGAAGAACGGGCAAGAAACTCCACGGACACTCTTTTGAATCAAAATATTGGTTACATCATTGATATTGAAATTATACATGTGAGAGCAATGTAGAAAGACGTGCACGTAAAAATCGTCCGTAATTAAAAGATAAAAACAATTCAAAAATTAAAATAAGTCGTGGCATCTAAGAAATGACCAGTCGCTACTGACGGCGTCCGTTCACGAACATGACGCATGGATCAGCACCGTTTAGCTCAAACATTTTGAAGGGAACGTAGCGATCCAAAACCGCAATGCAGAAGAATCAAGAAAGTAAAATAAATCGAAACTATTGTGCTACCAAACCATTACTACTAAGAAAAGCCTCTCAAAATTTATAGGCAGGTTTACTTCCTACATTCTAACATTTTCTCAGCTAAAGTTAAAACGGTTCTAGCGTTCTTTCTAGCTTACCTCTTGGTCTTTTTCCTCTTTAAACTGACCATCTCGCCTTATTTGGAGCTATCTTTTTAGGGTTCTGTAATCAACAAGGAACCTTTATAATTTCGCCATGTCCGTCTATCTGTCTTTCCTCGGCTTAGCTCAGAGAGTTTTAGTACTATAAAGCTGTAATTTGGCATGGTTATACATATTAATCACGCCGATGAAGTGTTAAAAAATTTGTTTACCTCCCTTCACGTAAAGAGATTTAGATTACAGGAAAACCTATAAGAAGTCTATGGTCTTAAAATAACAAGGTAAATCACTCAATATTATGCGTACAAACTTACATTTGCAGTTGGAATGTATGGGGAACATGTTTTTCAACTACAATGTTAAGTTAGTTAGAATACTAGGACATGCCGGTTTCCTCACGATGTTTTCCTTCACCGTTTTGAAAGTAGTGGTGATGAAATAATTTACACAAAGTAAAGTACTTGCCTGGATTCTTACCTACGACCGACAACTCGTAGGTAAGTCACGGCCGTTTCTACATGGCCACCACTGCACCATCTTTGACTACTAACTATCGATAATTTTGGTGAGTCCTTGGGATCCAAAACGACTGCCATATATTATTGCTTCTGCATTTCGTCTAACGTGCTTGCTGATGTTTAGTCAAAGTACTTAACAAATTGTCATAGAATTATGTTAATGAACACTCGAATGGTGGGAAATGTGGTTACCGCAGCTAAATCAGAGGGTATAATGGCGTTACCATTCTTCGGGAGAATATAATCTCATGTTTCGACAATGTCACCGAAACCTAAACAGTTAAAATTGAAACCTTGCGCTCATTTAAAATAACCTCATTTACACCAACAAAATATTTTCTTCAAATCTTAGGTACCCAACACCGTACACACATACAGATAATCAGCTACTTCCTGCACAGAGCGCGGTTCCCGAGACGCGCGGTGACAAATGGACGAACACCGCAAATTGAGTTTAGATGCCCGCAGACGTTTATACGTTTAATCATTCCACAATTCAGAGGTTTTCTTTATTTTCTGTGCAGAGCATTTGTGATTTTTCTTTCCGTTTTAATACGTGCCGCGTAGATTGACAGAAAAATGTTTATAACGTTTTTAATGTGGTTTTGAATCACTTAGGCCGGCCTTATTGTATGTAAAATATGATAGAAAAAATGCTGTGTAGAACTGATCTATCGACTTCTCAATTTTCTGATTATTACCTCTGATTACAACATAAATTATGTCTCGCTCGTTTCTCTTCGTGTAAAACATGCAGTACACACATTTTTTCGGAAAAAAATAATCCTTATTCAATGTGCCAACAAGTATTAGAAATAAAACAATAGTCCTACATTTATTTAATTTAAGATACTTCCCTAAGTATCTAATATTATGTGGTTTATATCACAACATATTATAAAACAAAGTCAAAGTCAAATAATTTATTTCAATTAGGCACAAAAAAGGCACTTTTGAACGTCAACATTTACAGAAAAATAATAATTGATTCTAGTTGCCCCTTCCAAAAGGTACTTTTCGTATATATATAAACTCCACCGTTACTCTTTTAAAATGTTTTCACTATATCTTGTATACATCAATTATATAATTATATATGTGAAGACGATGCACCTAGAATAAGATTACTATACCACGTTAGGTAAAAATAATGAAAGATTAAGGAATGACAGATAAATTAATCATGTGATAGATGCATGGTGCTCACATATTTACAAACATTGTAAAATTATACGATATTCCTAACATTGTCCCTCGACCGCATCTGTCTGTCTGTCTGAACGCGATTAACTCAAAAACTACCGAACAGATTTTCATATAGTTTTCACCAATGAACGGAGTTATTCATGAGAAAGGTTTAGGTGGAAATTTCATTAAGGTTTTGTATATATTGGCTGAAATATAGAAAGAATGAAAGAAATAATAATATTTATTTGGACACAGTTCGTGCAACACATAATACCAAAATAAAAAAAAGTGAAAATAATCATAAAGCAATAATAGTGTGTGCCTGACGGCTGCGCCAAAAACGTTCATTTCAGCATTAATGCCCGACAAATGCTGTCTGACGCTGGTTTTCTAATGAACCCTTATGGACAAGCGACGGGGAGTACCAACAGTTTCAACATATACCTAATACATCATTTTTATACCTCTAAAAAAATAAATAAACTACATGAGGTCTATTTAAATAATTGTTTCGAATTAATGTTATTTCCACTTAAACAAACATCAAATTTATGACAGTGTAAATAAAATTGATTTTTGACTGACTAGTACTGTACTAGTATATGACGCCGATTGTTGAAGATGTCAGAGAAAATCATGGCTACTGGTAGTTTTACTGGTGTGCGCGCTACGGTAGTATTTTCAGAGGGATAATTTCAGACCTACACGTGGGCGTAACCGTTTCCGTTCCGACATCGTTTTTTTTTAACGATTTATCTTATTCACCCATCGTGAGGAAACCGGCATGACTGAGAGATATTTCTCGACGCCATGTGAAGCCAAGTCAGAGGCCCATGGGCGGCTTTAAAACTCTGACACTATTCTGTAACCATCTCACCGTGAAAACTTAGGTGAAGTGAGCTCGGAGTGAGCTGTCAGTCCCTAGCAGCAGGTGAAATGACAGCTCACTTCACGCTCACTTCACCCAAGTTTTCACCGTGAGATTTTTACAGAATAGATCGGCAGGTTAGTCGCTAACCACACGAAAAGAAGAAGATCTACTTAACCCACGACTCGTGTATTTTTAATCGGAAATTACAAAAAACGCTTAAGAAAAATACTCAAGTTATTAATTTACGTATTTAAAGAAATTGAACTTCAGTAAACATACCAATAGGAAAGCTCTTTGTGAAGGAACTCATCCGGAAAAGTACCACCCACCATTCCCATGACTGTTGCCAAGCAAAGCTGTATTACGATTCGAAGGGTACCTAGGTCATAATTAATCTAACTAGCCTTTTCCCAATTATGTTGGGATCGGCCTCCAGTCTAACCGGATGCAGCTAAATACCAGTCTTTTACAGACCAACATGGTGTCAGACTTTTAAAGCCGCCCATGGGCCTCTGACTTAGCTTCCAATGCCGTCGAGAAATATCTCTCAGGCATGCCGGTTTCCTCACGATGTTTTTCCTTCACCGTGCAAGCAAGTGATAATTATAGAATACGCACATGAATCCGAAAAGCCAAAGGTTTGAACTCGAGACCTATGACTTGGCAGTCCGACGGTTACACCACTAGGCTATCACTGCCCTGTTACTATGTAGAAACACGATACCCCTTGGTAAGACAGGCTGTCAGACTTATGGACTTCTGACTACTATTTCTTTACACAACAATATTTTTATCCTACCAAGAGCCTTTTATTTATTTATTCATAAAGGTACACCAACAGCTTCTATAAATAATATATCTTAAGTACTATAGGTAACAAAAGCCTAGGACTTGCACAGTCGCCAATTACAGGATAACCAGCAAATACAGAAATAGGTGATAACACAAAATAATACAAAAACTGAAGGCTCTAGAATTAAGAATGAAGAAATAACATAAAGGAAAATAAAATTACATGACGAACAATATCACAATTTCGCCCACTTATTTAAGACTGAAGCCTTTAAATAGAGCCTCACTGTTCCCCTAAAGAAAGTCTGTAATGAGGGGAGTGGGTTACCACGGCGCCCTTAAGTGAAGGGTTACTTAACTCAACTTAGCTGTCACTGAGACTAGTCTGCGAAACTTTTTGTTAAGTTACCCAAGTGAAGGTAACTTTGCCCAAGAAAAGAGGCGCTTGGTCAAAATGTTTGGCGCTTGGTCAGCGATAAAACTGCGAATTGTTGTGATAAAAATCATAATATCAATCATGCTTGTATTTTTTTAATATGGAACAGCATATATATTTATATATAAGAATTTATATTATTACTCATAAATACGTTCAAAATCGAGTCCCAATTTCATCATAATTATGGCCTGACCAAGATTATGTCTGGACTTTAAAAGAGACTGTGACCTCTGAGTTTGTTTTGGCCTTTCTTCTTAGAGTAGTCAGATAGGAAACGCCGGACTCGTCAAGCAAATTTTTTTTTTTTTTTAAGATGACTTGTAGAAGTGATTCCAATATCCTATTTACAGAATAAACAATTTCATTTCATTTCATCTAAGCGACAATAAAAGTCAAAATCTTGTCAAAAATTTAGGTAAAAAAAATACTTGTCAGTGGTAAAAGTAGAGTTTTTGATAGATACATTGGGATATTGGCAAGAAAAAACCAGCCAAATGCTAGTCAGACTCGCACACAAAGGGTTCCGTGAAATAAACACGTTTCCCTTTTAATTTATAACTTTATTAGCCAATAGTGTCATCACAATGTCTTGTTTTCTTCCTTTTTTATTTGTTTGTATATTGGCACCTTGCAGCTATTTCCTAACAGCTAATTAGTCATTATTTAATCTTGTCTTTGTATGTTGTGCTGTTTTTGTGTGCACTAAATAAACGATTTATCTATCTAGGTATATATCTATCTTATTTTATTTTTATGATTTACTGTTATAGCGGCAATAGAAATACATAATCTGTGAAAATAGTCTACCTATTACGGTTCATGAGATCAAGCCCGCTGACAGACAGTCGGACGGACATCGGAGGCTTAGTAATAGGGTTCCGTTTGACATTCTTCGGGTACGGAACCCTAAAAATGATGAGACTGAGATTAGAAGACGAACGTTAAAAATACGGATATCCGGATGTCCCCCGATTATAAAATGTTTGGCACTTATAAATATGACTTGTTTGAAAATCATTCGAAACTACACGCATTCATTTGTTTTTTGCCTTACATAAAAGAAACCTCGAGACACTTTCATTTGGTATTGTGATTTGGGGTAGGTTATGTTGTGGGTAGGGCAAATTCCTCGCAGAACAGATGACCGATGGGGTCGAAAGGTTCTGGAGTGGCGACCGCATGCCGGAAGACGTAGCGTTGGAAGGCCCCCCATAAGGTGGACCGATAACCTGATGAAGGTCGCAGGAATCCGCTGGGTGCCAAAAGCACAGAACCGGTTGAAGTAACGGTGCTTAGAGGAAGCCTATGTCCAGCAGTGGACGTCTTTCGGCTGAAATGATGGTGACGATCGGTTGACGACATCACGTCAACGCCGGCTGTCGATGAAAACCAGCGCCGGGGCTCTGTCTCGTAGGGTCACAGCATTATGCTGAGCGATGGCCGTTTTGCGTGGATGTGACGCATATTTTTCCTCAATTTGTTATTCTTGTTTTTTTTCTTTGCGTCATATTTACCGCAAATAAACCTATTTTCTTTCTTTTTCTTTCTAAAACAATCCGAACTGAACACATTCATTTGTTTCTCGACTTATATGAGAAACTAAAAGAATTTGAGGTACGGTATGTTTTTACCCTCACAATAGTGATTAGTTGAGTATCGAAACCAAATATTTCATTGCAACAGGAGACGATTGCTTTTCAATATCCCGAATCAAATTGCGTAGAGTGTAAAATCCAGCCTAACACTAAAACTAGGGTACCTAGTACCCACCCTAGGGACCTTTGTTATGAGACTGTAAAATCCAGCTTAACACTAAATGTAGGGTAGGTACCTACCCACCCTAGGCACCGTAAAACGCCCTGAAATTCAGGATCTAACATAAAATTCCCCTGTTATTGATTATCTATACAATGTTATTTCACCCGACAGCATAATATTTTACTACCCAAGACGGCACACGTACAAACGACGACGTACGTTCACGTATTTGCACGCACACGTACGTCGTATGTGTGTGGACGTACTCATGTGTGCGTTAAGAAAAATACTCGTGTCGCGGGCTTTTCTCGGGAACAGGAGTGGTGTAGAGTCGATCTAGTTTTTTCCTTTATTTCGGTAGGTTTTCATTGTGATATTTGTTGCCTGTGAAATGAAATAAAATGACATGAAATTGTTTTTTCTGTAAATAGGATATTGGAATCACTTTTACACGTCATATTAGCTAGATGAGTTCGGCGTTGCCTATCTGACTACTCTGAGAAGATAGGCCGAAACAAACTCAGAGGTCGCAGCCTTTTAAAGTCCAAACATAATCTTGGTCAGGCCATATGAGGACTATGTAGATTCGTGTCTGAAATGATCTTTTGATGAAAGAACCACACAGATTTGAGTGGACCTGTCCAGTCAGTGCAAGCATTTGTCAGTAATCGTGGAGCTCAACCCAGAACTTAAGGAGCTCAACTCGACGAACAATACCAAAGAAAGGACATTTAGGTAGGCCGAATAAACCACTCAAACTGCCAGACCATCATTAAAACTGAGAAAGAAAAAGTAAATGAAAGAGAACAAAAGATATCCACATAGTCTTCACATTCACAATAATTAAAATAATATAATACTTTACAAAGTAATCATGTCATTTCGTATATAATGTGTATATAAAACTGGCATATTTTAATGATTTTACATAATAATTAAAAGCTTAATCCCAAGCTTTTTTATCTTCTAAATAATTTTATTTACCCTTTTTTACATGTATGTTGTGATTATATTTTTTTTAATGATGTTGGTTAATATGTTAACATAAATGAAAAAAGAACCACCTTAAAGCAGGAATTATTATTTATAATAATTAAAAATAACAGAATTGGTACTAAATTAAGTTTAATTGATTTGAATATTATGAACAGGTACAAAATTATAATTTATTTCCTACCTATCTGAATTTTGTCCATGTACTATCAAGAGTTACAGTAACACCATATTTCTACTGTTACATTGCATTTTTTTTTATACAAATGTCTTTGTATTTTTAATCAGAGCAACTCAATTTTCATTATAAGAAAAACTGAAGAAACGGAATAACACAATAACATACTTTCTTTTACAATTTCAACCCTTTTTATAACCACGAAAATATTCTATCCCAATTCCTCTCCATACCTTTAACCATTTCCCTCCACGTACATACATATAAGTCTTTTCCGACGTCACACGTGCATATCACCTTCTCTCTCCCTCCCACAAAGTTAGAAAGAGACGAAACATCAGTTTAGGACTAACATTTTATATGTTGGCTGGGTCATGGATATAAAAATCGTTTTCTCGACATATATATAGCTAGTTGTATATATGTTCGTAAGTGCGTCAGTAAAGGCATTAGGTATCCACTATAACGTGGAAATATGGTCATTGTACTGCTATTTTAAAGATTATTGCCTTTTATTATGTTGTTTGAAAGTTTCTTGAAAGAATTGTCTAAGATATTTTTAGTATTAAGGGGTATGTAAAGAGAAAACCACGACCTTCCTTCTTCAAGGCAGTCATAAAATATTATAACATATGCTTATCATCACATCTTTAATTCCCTGAAGGGTTAGGCAGAGGTCTACCTATAGTACACCCACATTTTGCCAGTTATGTTCGAGTCCCATGTAATAGGGGGCGAGCCTATTGCCATCAACCGGGCACAAATCCAGACTCCGGGCTGCTACTGAGAAATTCCAGACAGAAAACCCTATAACACTTTGCCCGGGAATCGAATACAGGATCTCATGCTTAGCAGTAACGCTTGCGACCACTAGACTAACGAGGCAGGCAATTTTTGTTATTAAGGCGTATACAAGAGAGAGCCACAAAATATAAAAGTATGCCAAAATTAATAAAAATAGCATCTTTCAAGGTGATTAATGGCAGATTCCTATAATCAACATGTTGTAACGGTCAGTAAATTCATAGTTATACATCATGATGTATAACTATGAATTTACTGACAGAGTATTAGACAGAGTATTCATAGTTATACATCATGATGTATAACTATGAATTTACTGACAGAGTATTAGACAGAGTATTCATAGTTATACATCATGATGTATAACTATGAATTTACTGACAGAGTATTAGACAGAGTATTCATAGTCATACATCATGATGTATAACTATGAATACTCTGTCTACTTCAACGTTTTAACAGACGAGTAAAGGTCAATAATATAATAATATATAATAATAATAATAAAAAGTATATTCAGGTAAAAAGGTAAAACACTAAATACAAATTTGCTTAAATCTACGAAAAATTCAATTATGTTATGTGCCTGAACTAGGTCATCCTGTGTTTCAGGCGAGGCAAGGTATAATATTTGTAAATAATCACATTAATAAAAATCAAGTCATCTAATAGGTATGTAAAAAGGTGTAAATAGTACAATAAATCTAAAGCTACTTGCTAAAAACTTAGTACCTATCCTAACTTAGCTTAACTTAATTAGTACAAATACAACTTTTATTTAAGTAGCAATATCTCGTGTATACAAGTTTGTCAGCTATATCTACGTAGGTACTTACGTTAAGTCAGGCAAAATTGACAAGCAACTTAAATTGTCCGTATATTCAAATCACTACGATTGACGTAGTGTGTGAATTTGGTCATCAATTAACTTCCCTGACTAACAGTTAATTAAGACTCCTGTATCTTTACCAGTATTTTATGAATCTCATCTATTTATGAATTGGCAATGCTTTCTATATTGTTTGTACAAGGTATAGGTATAAGATCAGCAATTCTTTTCGTTGCCAAATGCTAGCAAACAGTTTTAAAGCTATGCAAACTTATTAGACACAAGTTATCGTATTGTTGCTTATAAGTGTGTAGGATTTCGAGGCTAAGTAAAAACACAGGTTGATTCATCAGGTTAAACTACGCTTGCTTGGGGTTGGTCTGTGGATCGGTGATCTTTACATACCGAAACTCCTCCGTGCATCGGAAAGCACGTTAAGCCATTGGTCCCGGCTGCCTTTCATGGATCTTTGACAGTCGTTACGGGTCGTCAGAAGCCTGGAAGTCTGACAACCAGACTTACCAAGGCGTATCGTATTACCCAGTTACTGGGTTGTGGAGGTCAGCTAGGCAGGCGATCCTTGTAAAATACTGGTATTCAGCTGCATTCGGTTAGACTGGAAACCGACCCCAACATAGTTGGGAAAAGGCAGATTAATTTGTACATACAGTCAGGTTGATTGATAGCCAAATTCACACACTTCGTCAATTTGCCGTGTTATCGCCATTTTAAGAATGACAGTACGTAGTGATTTGAATATACGGACAATTTAAGTTGCTTGTCAAATATTCCTGACTTAAGTACCTACATATATATAGCTGACAAACTTCTATACACGAGATATTGACCCTTACTTGTCTGTTACATCGTTGAAGTAGACAGAGTATTTATAGTTATACATAAAGAAAGAAAGAAAAATGCGTTTATTGGCATTACAAAAAATACACCTTAAAACTATAAAAACAGAAAACAAATTATTATAATGCCAAAAGGGCCTCAGCTCAGCATAATGTCAGATGACAACACAAAGTGCCACCTGACGCTGATTTTCAGCTGCAACCCACGAGTGCCATACGCTAGAATAATAAACATATGGAAGTGTCTGTCCGTACATGGTATGTCAAGTTGTCGCAAAATTCTTAGGGTAGGTCAGGTAATCTTCCCCGTCTTTAAGAATATTTTAATTATATTTAACATAAGTTTGCAAAGAAAACTCTTTGATTACCGCTATAATATCGTCACCCTCCCCGCTAACTGTCCTAACTAGCAATTGATATTTCGGTCGGGCGCTACAATCATGTTACTGTAGTTATGTTAGCTGTGGCTTTAGTAATGAATTAATAACTTTTTTATATTGCTCTTTGAGTTAGTAGTTGCCCTAAAGCCCTAAGGCCACAAAACTTTTAAACACGAAAAAGTTATGAACACTTTGGTAATGTCAGTGCAGATACGTCAGTTTGTTAGATACAACAGTTAGCCGGGAGGGTGACGATATTATGCCCTTCAAATTGTTGAGCATGTGTGAGTACTATGTACCGACTATAAAGCTACCATTTAGGTACTGGGTATGTCTTTCATTGACTTGAATGTGCCCTGGCGGCTAAGATTATGTCATGCTCACTCTAATGTCTCGCTGGCGGTGGCGCGTGTGTTGGATCATTTAGCTCCCTTCAAAATGGTTGAGCTGAATGGTGCTAACCCATGTGTCATGTTCGTGAACGGGCGCCGTCAGTAGGGACTGGTCATCTCTTAGCTGCCACGGCATATTTTAATTTAATTTTGTTTTTTTTTTTTTTTCTATTCCGAACGCTTTTATGTTTTGCATCGTTCTCACATGTATAACTTCAACATGAATGATGTAACCAATATTTTGTAACCATATTTTGATTTAAAAGAGTGTCCGTGCAGTTTCTTGCCCGTTATTCTCCATAGGTACCTACTACGCTTTGGAATGGGCGACTAGCTTCATCTTTCTGACTGACCGAAAGTGCCTGTGATTGGTTTATTTCAAATAAATGCTTTGAGTTTGAGTTTGAGACTGTCTTACAATTAATATTATCATTACCTTGATAAATGATAAATGATTTTATTTCTGTAAGTATATTTGTACAAACACTTTTACACGTCAATCACATTTTAAAAAACTAAATGAGGTCGGCGTTTCTTATCTGACTACTCTGAGAAAAAAGGCCCAAACAAACGTTCTTTAAAAAGTCCAAACATAATCTTAGTCAGATCATGTGAAGACCATCTAGATTGGTGTCTGAAATAGGCTTTTGAGGAAAGAACCAAACAGTTTTACTGGACTTATCCAGTCAGTGCAGCTCAACTGAGAATTTAAGGAGCTCAACGACTCGACGAACAATACCAAAGAAAGGACATTTGGGTACTTGAGCGATCTTCGTAATATCCTTGATATTACCAAACCATTAGGGGTAAAACCGGACGGGTTTTCTTATAGTTTAAAGAGTGTTGCACAAACTTTATTTTATCATCATCAGTATACTTCAAATGACTGAAACATTGCGCAAATGGTTAATGGTTAAATATAGTTAAGCTTTAAATAATAAAATATTGCCTAATTAGCCGGGAATTGGATACATACGGTCTTATCCCAGCGCCGAACTTATCACAACATACTCTCTATTCTTCGAAGTTTTGCCTTTAGGCACCCTTAAAAATATAACGTAATGCACAATATTATGACTAACTAGCACTTATTGGTTGCCTGCGACACTCATAATATAATAATAATTATAATTAAAATATAATAATTTATTTGTGAAACAGTGTTAAATAAAAATATCTTTAAAAAATAGGTAGTACGCTATATTTTGCCAGTAACTTTTAGTATACATTGTAATAGCAAATCAATTTCCCTTCCCTTAAGACCTAGGCCTAATATTTTAATAAGGAATATGAAATAAAAATCTAAAAATAAATATATAAATCCACGAAATTTCGTGGATTAAATCTAGTGACATACAAATGATTATTAACAACTATTAACCTCTATATATTTTAAAACAATCGTGTACAAGAAACTTTCTTACTCAATAATCCTCCGAATGTACAGAAAAGTTTTATTAAAAAAGATAAACAATCAAGTGTTGCTAAAAATATGAAATTATCTGTTCAACAGCACTGCCAACAGAAAGATGGCCTGGAATACGCCGCGTGGTCGCGACCACGGGGTGCCATGGCCATCAAGCAGGGCTATGAGGTGAGACGTAGTGTGGTCGTATGTGGTAGCTGTGTAGTAAAGATTAAGAATGTTTTGTTTATTGAATGTAAGTGAGATGTAGAGTGGTCGAATGTGGTACAGCATTCGGTAGATGAATGTTAGAAGAATCAATGATATATTTTCTAATGGTTTTTTTACCTATAGGCCAGTCATCTAGAACATCGTAGGACTCATAAACATGCACTACACTGATTTTTTGGGATGTATTGAGGATAGATACCAATAGTGTAAAACCAAATTTGCAGCTTCGAAAGACATGTGCTAACTGCGCGGTAAGCTCGAAATTTTCGGACTTGTACGTAGAATGCACCTTTTAGAAGTTTTAGGTCAAAAACTTAAATAAATCCGAAAATTTCTAGGTTTTTCGAACACCACGCAGTTAGCACAGATCTTACGAAGCTAGGAACTTCGTTTTACACTATTGGTATATATCCTAACATCCCAAAAAATATGTACGGTGAAATTTTTGCAACCTAACGCGATTTTTGTGTCTAATGTGACTGGCCTACTAGTTGAATGTATTTCTTGTAGAGTTTTATTTTTAGGTTAGCGTTTTTAGATATATTTTGGTTCATAATTCATTATGTGGTCTAGTCTTCTCTATTTCGTAGATCATTTTTTATTGTAGTGAGTTGTTATATGGTAAAGTTTCAGAAACTAGTTACGGAAAAACAGACAAACCTCACAGGTTTATTGTTGGTACCGCAACTATAAAGATAGTTTTAAGTTTGTCAAAATAAAATAAATAATAGCAAACAAATAGAAAAATTGGTTGATACCTCAATGCTACCCCTGCGAGACGATTTCATTAGAATTTCTAAAACAGATCTGTTTTCCTTCATTAAAAAAATCACCTCAGTGACATGCATGTGGTCACCAAACACAGTAATAAAAAAAAATGTGGTTAACATGGAAAGTTAGTTAGTAGTTTAGTTCTTCTACGAACTACAAATGAAATGCTACTACAGCACGCGTAGCATGACCAGAATAGAAACGGGTTTTGTCTACGGAAGAATAGACAAAATGACAGATTGTGATTGTTTATCTGTCATTTTGACTATTCTTCCGTAGAAAACCCGCTTCTATGGTTATCATGGTACGCGTGCTGTAGTACCATTTCATTTGTAGTTCGTAGAATCATGGCATGATTATGAACTCCAAGTTTATTACTTTATAACTTCTAATTGCATAGTATTAGTTAATTCACTGATTGATACGAAACACCTCGGGTAATTACAATGTAATATAATTGGTTCAACTTTATGATTCCAGTTTAACTGCTACTATTTAAGTTATAACACTTGTAACTTGTATTTGTAGTGTACTGATATTTAGTAAGTAATTATTGTTGTGTGTAGTAATGCTGTTTTTTAGTATCTTTGTGGGTATAATTTCATAGCATAATCAGCCTATAATGTTGCCACTGCTAGGACACAGGCCTCTCTGTGAGAGGGAGTGGGCCGTAATCTACCACGCCGGCCAAGTGCGGGTTGGTAGATGTGTGGTATGTAGTGATGAAATAATAAAGCGCCTGTCAGGGTTCGAACAGACTGGCCACTGCCACTTGGCCACCACTGCTCCTGTATAATTTCATGCGTAGTAGTATTTGAAAAAAACATTATTTTATACTTTACTAGCGGCCCGCTCCTGCTTAGCACTGTTTTTACGACTTAACAAAAAATCGAGATTTCTTAGTTATATGTAACTTTAATAGTAACGTATTATACACATAAACCTTTCGGAATAAATTCTCTAAACGATGGTGCAAACCTCATCAAAATCTGTTGCGTGGTTTAGAAAAGCAACGCGGACATACAGACAAACACGAAAAGCGACTTCAATTTTTAGTATTTATAGAAGTACCATTTTATTTTTATTTTTATTCAAGAGGAACAACAAACAGCTGCAATATAAAACATAGAAACAAGAAATACACAAAACATATATACAATATTGCAGCCCACAACGCTGCTCACAGATTAATGATGGGATAATGTACAATACAGTGAAAATAAAACCATGTTGCGTAATTAACTTTTGTTTGGCTTAAAGAGAAAGAAAGAAAGAAAATACGTTTATTTGCGGTAAACATGACGAAAATAACAATTTCGGAGGAAAATATGCGTCACATCCACGCAAAATGGCCATCGCTCAGCATAATGCTGTGACCCTTTGCGAAACAGAGCTCCAGCGCTGGTTTTCAGCGACAGCCGGCGTTGACGTGATGACGTCAACCGGTGCAGCATATAGTGAAATAACAAAATAAGAAATCTAAAGTTAAATAAATACATTACTTAGTCCTAAGTGTCAGTCTTCATGAGTTGTCCAAACTATGGGTAAAAAAATCTAAAATTGCACTTCTCTTAATCTCAGCTAGGAGCTTTCATCTGCATAGTTTGATAAATGTTTTATTATTTATCTACACTTAGTATCAATAACAATAAAAAAAAAGTAATTTTAATTTTTTTAATGTATTTTTTTTTATTTACACAAGCGTATTTACATGATTTAGAAACTAACAGACTTAAAATAATAATAATAGGTAAAAGTATATAAAATGGGGGGGAATAATTTTTCTTTGTAAGTAATGAATAAACTCAAAAACTACTTTATCTGTTTATATTTTCATAATTATTTCATCAGTGAAATAACACTGAGTAACATAAGCTATAATTTATAAAGAAAGAAAGAAAGAAAAAAAGGTTTATTTGTCACAGAGACACGTGCATACAAATAACAAAAAAATAAACAACATAAATATTTGGCAGCTGCACGTCATGACTGTGACAAGAAGGCTTCCACTCAGCATAATTCTGTGCTATGAGGGACCCACAGCACAGCGCTGATTTTCAGTGGTCACCCGAAAAATACGTACGTACGTACGTAAAGACATCACGCTGGCAATGCTGCTGGCGAAAACTAGTTTTATAATATATACTTTATTGTACAGCAGAAAAATACATTACAAAGAAAATAAACTGAACTACAAAACATACAACGCGCGGCTTTATCGCTTTCTGCAATCTTTTCCAGGCAATCGTGGAATGGTTTTGCAAAGTTCGAACACAGTGAAACACCAAAATTTAAATTCTGCAACTCTAAAAAGACATTCCCAAAAAACTCAGCCAGCACCAAGTGTGGTCAAACCTACCCCCCAACTGCCGCGGCATAACAGCACAGATTTCCGAATCAACATAAGTATTCCTTAGGGTGCCCACACTTGTGAACTCGGGTCCTATGACAAAAGACGCTCATTTGCAACTGTCCTGTGCAGGAACACGCCTATATTGCGTTTATTTTGATCTGCGTGTGTCTGCGGTGGTATTCTTAATTGTGTATCTTTTCGAGTGTTAGTCAGTATTAATGTTTTCAGGATAGTGTCGATGCGTTAATTTGCTATGTCTGTCTTAGACGTACTTAGAACCAACCTACTCTTGGTAGAATAGCTTGCTAGCTTTCTAGTAAGCTATTAAAATTTGTTTTGCAAAAAAAAGACCATGTGACTTCCGAAAAAAATACTACAAAGTGATGTCGGTTTCGTATTTTCGTTTTTTGCTTCTTCTTCCAAAATTTAAGTTATTTTTCACTTTGTAGTGATTTTTTTCGGAAGTCGGTTGTTTTTTTTTTCACATTTTAGATGTGGTCCCTACCCCACACAAATTCGATTACCACAACTTGCTATGTAAATAACAGTGCCAGGAAGTTATAATAACATCATCAACATAGTTACACTAAGTGGAAAAAATACCTACGTATTATATTAAGCTAACTAAAAAACTACGTAGAAGAAAAGTTGAGAAAACCGAATCTATTCCTGACTGTGTACTTTTCAGTGTAGTATTGATGTAATATTGTGTCTAGCACAAACTGTCGGAACAGTGTACTTCAGTTCAGTCTGTATGTCGCTGTAGAAGAATGGTAAATATTCAATGTCTTTGATCGATTTGCGACTGAACACACAGAGCACAGTAGGAAAACGTTGGCCGATGTAATATTATAGACACAGACCACGAAGACTGATTTCGTATATCACCATGCTTGGTTAGTGTATTGGTGATTGTTATTTGATGTTATCAGTACCTACCATAGCGTGAAAACTCGAATATAAAAAATAAAATTAAAAATGAATAAATAAATTTTCCTTGTTTGTACCTACTGGTACTTTCTAATAAAATTCTAATTAATGTTTTTATGTTCTTCTAGTCAGTAGACTAGAAGTATATTTAGATGAAGCCGATCCCTAATTGCGTAAAACTAAATTACAATCCGAGGGTTTTGAAGGATTCCCGGCCACCGTAGGCGCGGGCTTGCGGATGGTGAGCAATGGGTTACTCGCCGTCCGATGAGGACCAGGGCGGGGTCGACGACGCGTTGTGTTCCACGCGCGCCTCAAAGAGATGTCAGCAACTGAAGGGGGGAAGGACCGATGTCTGCCGGGGTTGCGGGAAAGGGATACCGTGGCCCCTGGCAACGTACAGGCAACTGAAAGAACACGGGTGGGTTTTAGTCAGTAAGAGTCTGACACGCCCTCCCGCTCCACCCAGAGCGGGAGAAGTTATTTGATAATTTCCCACCCAAAAAAAAGAAAGGGTTTTGAAGGACATTCCTAATCCATTGCTTTATAGGTTTGAATAATTCATCTGCTCAGCAACGGAAATAACGCAATGAACATGGCTGCACTGTCAAAATGAAAGGGAACGCGATCAATTGTTACTTTATTTATGTTACGCAATTACTTCGCAGGTCTATAAATTTCATTCGTAGTCTTTGTTTGGACGTTATTAGTAACGGGTCGTATTACCATTAGCTAATTAATTTACTTATGGTAAAATCTAATTTGCGTCTCAATATACGAGGATAACTTTTCTTAAAGGCCACACAAGAAATACATTTTATTCAAAAATAAATACACACACATACAAATACATTTTAATGCGTATTTTCTTTCTTTTCTTTTTAAAACAAATTTACTATCTTACACAAGTTACAGAACCCATGAAACTCACAAACCACCATTATTTAAATAAAAAAACATTAGCTTCTTCGTTCAACCCTAAAATGCGAAGTGGGTCGAAAAACACCCGGGTTGTTTGTTACCCGGCGAGCAGTTTACGTCAAAAGTCACCATTAGCCTTCGATAGATGGCGTTGTACTAAAGAATTTCGTCCAGTGATGACTGGAGTGTATTTCGCCAGCTTTACGACACAAACATAAAAGTTTTCGAGAATATTGTGTGACCTATATATACTATGTTACTTTTATGCAACGATTTAGATGAGTTATATGATGCAAGTTTTTGTTTGCATAGTTTATGTATGTAGATGTTCAATATTCGTCGATGGAACGTGAAAGAAAATAAGTCCCGGTTACTGAAAGGTCAATAAAGTCTGTGAACAGTTAATCTTAAGACAAATCTTATATATGAGCCATCTAAAGTTATTGAGTAAATTAGCAGAATATTATATTTTATTTAGTCACGGTCAGTATTTTTAATAAATAAAATATAGGTAGAAATCTAAATAATACCTGCCAATATTACACGAAACATTGCATAAAAAACAAATCAAATTGTATAATAGGTAAATGAGATTATTATGCAGCTAGATGAGGTCAGAAGTCCACTGAGAAGAAACAAGAAATATTTTTTCTCTACTACTTACCTATACTATTTTCAGCAGTTGTGACCCAGTGGTAACAGCCCTCGTAGCTAGTAGGTTCAAACATTGGCAGGCATGCATTTCCCTTTGAGCAATTCGTTTTATCACCTAAACTGCATCTTTGACTACACAATCTTAACATCACTGCTTCGTTAAATCAAAGTCTATTCAATGAATTTATGAGTGTATGTGTAATTACTATTATTCACAGACAGATAACTTGAATAATATGTGGTGCAAACTGTAAATATAACTTGGTTATTAATAAATAGACAATTAATTAATACAACAAACCACATAAGGTGCGCGTGGTGGCTTACGGGCCACTCCCTCTCACAGAGAGCTTGAGTCCCAGCATTGAGAAAATTATAGGCTGATTATGTTAAACTTATACATATTCTCAAACAAAGGCCGGAATGAAATCTATCAGACACAAATATCAATTCCAACCCTCACATAGTTATAGTTTGCACCCACAACTTAACCCTAAACTGCGGGTGCGATTAATACTAAAATTAAATTTCACATCTCACGTCCAGGGGGCGTTTTCTGTACTAAATTAATTCGCAACGAATACCGTCCTGTGATCCTGCCGACCCCGAAATAGTTAATGATTTATTAATGTTAGAGTTTCGGGTTTAGTTTTGAGTTAGAAACACGTATCGCGTGATTTAAAATTTGGGATGGTAACAACAGAATATTAGGAAAAGGATTGGAATTATGATTTTGTTTTCGTGAACTGATCGATATTTAAATTTTTTATAATTTTAATTTGTTACAACTTAATTTTAACATAAATAGCGACATTTTGTCAGATAGGAGACAAAGACGGGTAGGTACAGAATAATACTTTTGCAAATAATGTATTTTTTTATTGAGCTTTTGTTTCATTTTATGTAAAGCAAGCAAGAGTTGATAAAACTATCTCGGACTATACCATTTTAGATACGTCAATTGACGGACAAAAAAGCGAAACTACGGTACACAAATTTTGCGCTAACATTATTAGGTATATTTACAAAAATGAAACGAATGTACCTGTGACACTCACTTTGTACTCAACCAAGTTATAGGTACCTAAAGACCATCATTCTCCACACAAAGCCAGAGCCATCTCAACAATCTAATGTCAAACATTAAATCTTAACCCATAAACACTAAAGGGTGCATTTAAACAAATTACTTTTAGCCGTTCCTGGCTAACACGAGGCCGCTTCATTAGTTACGGTCGATTTGTCCCATGGTTGCTGGTCGCACTAAATTATGACCGTTCGACCTCTTAGTTAGTTAAAATATTAGTTTTAGTATCACCGGCGACGTTGGTAGGGTTAATTTTGTTGGGTTGGTAAGCTGGAAATGAAAATTGCTTTTCGTGTGTGGAATTTTCGTAATTTTTTAAAGAATATTATTATTTATATTTTTCTGATAATGGTTGTTAAGACTGGTAGCAATGCCAACTTCTATTTTTATCATCGTAACAATCGAGTTTTTGGACGGTAATCACTTTTTTATGCGTCCATGCGGAAGCGCTGCGCGTCTCTTGTGCGCAGAGTGCGGGCCAGCTCCAATATCGTTCTGAATATGATAGCAAATAGGTTGGACTGTCCTTATGTGCGACACTGCTGTGACAAACAAGTTACATACAGTGTCGTACGTAACTGTAATGAACGAATATGAGCTAATTATGATGATTGATTGAATTTTAATTATATAATTTGCGTTTTTGTGTGTGATTTAAAGATTTCTTATATGGGTTATGTGGTACCTGAAATAAATGAATTCTATTTTATTTATTGCACTTCGTTGCAATATTGAAATCTTCTTTTGTTTAGAAATAAACACAACATAAAGTTTCTTATTTTCAGCACTTTTCAAAGCCGATTATACTCACTATCTCTCTATCTTTGAAGAATGTGGGTTGCACATTACTATAAATTATTCTTGCTATTTGCGACATTGCCCACTTTCTGTATAAACGCTCTTACCTTTAAAATCAACTTTATAAAAAACCCTTTTACCTCTACTTGGCTAAATATACTTACATATCCTAAGAGTGGGTTCACGTCAATAATAGAACGAAACCAATAACCAAGATTGCGTAACTCAGTCGGGATGAAAATCTCTTTCGTTTTGACAATACAAAAGAGTCCATTGCTTTTTATGTCTGAACAATTCATCAGATCGACAGCAAAGATAACGCAATGAATATTATTGAATTGTCAACATAAAATGAATTGTCATTCCGAGTGTCTTACACAATTGGGATGCTGGTTACATTCAAAGTCACGGTCCTCTCTCTCGAACGTCTGACGCCATAGCTGTTGCTACCACCGTTCTTCTTACCAAAAGCTTGCCAAATTATCAACCCGCGTGTCACCCTCCCAAATGATTTATCAAACCACACTTCTGTGAGTCACAGCGTCTACGACTGACCACCGTCCCTTCGTCTAATATTATTTATTCAACTTTATCTTGTTCATGTTTTGTTAGCACTATGGGTAGTCATAAATTATCTATTTGCAGATTGCGTTTGTTAATTTATTAGATTTTAGATTGTTAGTGGAAGAAACTGTATTTTGTTGGTGGTATTGAATTTACGTGTTGTTTATGACTTTAATTCCGTAATTGCATTTTTGGTTGGTACTCCTGAGGCGGTAGAGGAGCTCGTGACTAAGTAATAACCACCGCACGGGTCGATCCATCAGGTTAAGCTACGCTTGCGCCGGGGTTGGTCTGTGGATGGGTGACCATCTTTACATACCGAGACTCCTTCGTGTCTCGGAAAGCACGTTAAGCCGTTGATCCCGGCTATCATTCGTAGGTCTTTGACAGTCGTTACGGGTCCTCAGAAGCCCGAAAGACTGACAACCAGTCTTACCAAGGGGTATCATATTACCCAGTTACTGGGTTGTGGAGGTCAGATAGGCAGTCACTCCATTTAAAATACTGGTATTCAGCTGCATCCGGTTAGACTGGAAACCGAACCCAATATAGTTGGGGAAAAGCTAGGCAGACTCACAATTGTCATTTTCCTTTTTCTTATTTATGCAAGTCAGTGGCGGGACTAAGAAATATTTCACCTAATATTAATTGGTTGACTTTTACAAATTCACGACTAGGAAATGTCAAGTGTCATTGTATCATTCAAAGACAAGGTTAAGAGCATGCATTCTAAAAGATGGCAACATCGCAAATAACTGTCAAATAATTACCTGTTTTTATTGTTTTTTATTTTTAATCTTAAGTTTTGTAGCAGGCTTTTATCCACAGTGGCATGTCAGCCTCATCATAACTTAAACTATTCTAAGCTACATCTACAAATACAATATACATTATTAATGTCTAAACAAATCAGTGAGTAGGTTTGCTATCTGAGGTGAAGGTTGCGCTCAGTTGCGCTAATATTCGTTTACTTTTATTCTGCTCCTGCTCAACATTGTCTTTCTTTCCTTCTTTGTCTTAGTACACTCCATAAGTAGAACATCTTCAACCGTTCTGCATGTTTCACAATTGGGAGAATTCACTTTCTTCATCAAATAACCAAACTTGCGGTGTTGACTGTCAAATATCTACCTGTTTTTATTCATTTGTTGATAGTATTGTATGGATATGAAATATTGCTCTATAGTGAATTAAAATATTAAAAATGATTTGCAATTATAACACTGTATTTGATATTTGTGTTAAAAAAACCACAGCATTTGGAAAGCTTCCGAATATATATTTTTTGTTAAAATATTCAGTGTTGCGATATTAATTATTGCTTGTCATAATCACTATAGAGCGATATTTCATTATTTCCATACAGTAATATTGCCAAATTAATCAGTACAGCGAAATATTTAACGGCTTTTTCCGACGATGCCCACATGCCCACTTTCAGAATGCACGCTCTTAAATCCATCGGTAACATTACAAGAGGGTTTTTTGCGCTGCGTCGCTTTATATTGCCAGCTTACTTAGTAAGAAAGTAGGCAGCACACACAGCCCACGACGCAGACACAATATTTAAAAGTTATCATAATTCATATCCTATCAATTATATAATAATGGTACAGGAAAATGGTCCATTTTATTTGCGGCAAAACTGGTGCAAGCTGAACCCTTGACTTCAAAAAGAATTCGAATATAACCTGTAGGGGATGTGAAAGAACACTAATTTGCGAAAGGGTGAAGGGCGGGGGAGACGCAATGGTCAATACATCCGTGCGCAGTCGTTCACTAAAAAAGAAAAGATCACTAAAAAAAAACAAATCGCAAATCGCAGCGCGGCCGCTAAGCGCGCGTCCCCCTTCCGCTCGCGTGTGTCTCCTGCGGCCTTATAAGCCCTGGATTTATTATCAGAGAAATCCAGGTACATACATAATTAACTACTAAACAAAAAAGAATAGAAATACAATTATAAAAACATCGATATAATCACGCGTCGCCTACATAACCTATCTTTGATAACTTAAGTTTCTGTGTCTTTGAATTTCGAGTAAAAAAGCTCACCCCATGATTTCCACAATTCTTCATCCATTATAGAACAAAAAATAACCAATCTTCTCTCATTATGTTCCAGGCCAAGATGAGCACAGGAGATGGAACGGTGGGAGGCCATCAGAAGACTGATGACCGTCTTGGACATCACCAGTCCATGAGCCAAATGCTGTACGGAGCCGGTCTGGGGCCAGGACGATCAGGTTGGTATTGTATGTACCTGTATAATTCTTGAGTGTAGTGTTTTTAGTATATTTTGTAGTGAGAATTAAAAGAGACCCTCTCGCTCTCCTCTCCACCCTACCCTGTTTCATGTATATTGTAGTGAGTATTGAAAGAGACTCTCTCGCTCTCCTCTCCACCCTACCCTGTTCAATGCATATTGTAGTGAGTATTGAAAGAGACTCTCGCTCTCCTCTCCGCCTTTCCCTGTTAAATATACATTGTAGTGAGTATTGAAAGAGACCCTATCGCTCTCCTCTCCGCCCTACCCTGTAAAATATAATATATTGTAATGAGTATTGAAAGAGACCCTTTCGCTCTCCTCTCTCTTATAATATTATTAGGACCTATTATTAACCTTATCTACAGACCAAAATAAAAAAGAAAAATGTTTAAAAACATTTCCGCAGTAACTTTTACACTTTACACATTGATTGGAAAATTTACTCATTGTTTTAAAGAAACAAAACATCAGCTAAATCCACTTGCTTTTTTTAGTTTCCAGCAAATAATAAACCTTATACGTTCATCTGCATTAATAATTATTTATTTATAATCTTTTATAAAGAATTAGCTGTTGCCTACGACGTCATCTGCTATCCAGGTTGAAAGTCCTTCTCCAGGTCATGATATACCCGTGTGCCAAATTTCATCCAAATCCGTTCTGCTGTTTTAGAGTGTGAGAGTAACAAACAAACAAACACACTTACGTATTTATAATATTAGTTAGGATTTACAGTAGTCTTGTATATGAATAGTTCAAAGGTATCTTGACAAATTGTGCAAAAGAACAATTGAGGAAACTATTTATAGAGAGATTCTTTATTTATTTATCAATCCAACCAACCGTGGATATAATATAAAGTCCGTTTTCAATATTAATAATATTGAAAACGGACTTTATATTACACTTACTATTATTATTGACTTTGCAACAATTTTCTACTTGACAAATACTAACGTACCCACCCCCTTCTTCCAGGCTCATCATCATCGTCTCCAGTGGGGGGCACCAACACCGGGTCCGGGCTGCTGGTGGTGCCCCAACCCCTGGGCAAGGGTCCCACCAAGCTGCAGCCCCTGCATGCACACGCTAGGAAGTACCACTGCAAGATGTGTCCTCAGGTATGTGGAATGATCTTTTTACATAACAGGTAGGATGGTATATTTTCAATCTGGGATGACTCAAGATTAAGTAGGATTTTATTTATTTAAATATAAAGATATAATATATATACCTATTAAAAAACTATAAATATAATAAATACACTTACGACGTCGACGTCATAACCTCAACGCCGGCTGTCGCTGAAAACCAGCGCTGGGGCTCTGTCTTGCATAAGGTCGCAGCATCATGCTGAGCGATGGCCGTTTTGCGTGAATGTGACGCATATTTTCCCTAAATTTGTTTCTTTTTTAATTTTGTGTTCTTTTTTTGCGTCATGTTTACCGCAAATAAACGTATTTTCTTTCTTTTTTCTTCTTTCTTTCTTTACTTTATTATATATAAATATAAGCACAAATAAAACAAACCACTGGGAAAACATTACCGTTGTGATGATACCTACTGTCAGCTTCTTGCGAATGTGCTCGCGAACTTTAATTTTAAAAGATAATTACATTTACGTTTTACCTGTTTCTTTATGTTTGAGCGCATATATTAACACAGGACTATTTCTCTCGCTCCGATCGGTACCGACTGCATACAAATATAGGTAAACTTCTCTTAGTTACCTGTTATCTGTGTGACTATGGGAATTTACTGCCCTTTCGGGAGTACATCTTAAAGATATATCTGTTATAAAGGAATGCGTCTCGATTGGCCGAAGTTCACTTTTCCATAAACGTTCGCCCGAATGATCGTTTTACCGATGAACGATTGGTCGAACGAAGACGGCAGTTTTAGAAAACTGCTCAGATTTCTAGAACTATTATTATTATTTATTATTTCTATTACTTTTGATTTGATCTTTGGAGTTGAAACACACAGGCGCCTATGATTCTTTAAGCTTTTAGAAGAACTTATACTTATTACAGTAGGTACTTCAATCGGTTGGCTGTACTAGGTACCTTAAAGTCGCTTTTCGTGGCTTCTTCCATGTGGCCACGTTGTTCTTCTAAACTACACAACTCAACGATTTTGATGTGGTGTTCACCTTATTGGTGTTCACATATTTTAGTGAATTTATTCCTGAAGGCATACTCGTATAAAAAAGATATATTTTGTCAAATCGTAGAGAATATGCAAATCATGTGATATTCACCAGTGTTTTTATAAACGGCTGTCTTAGAAAACTGCTCAGATTTCGAACAACTTCGGGGTTAAAACACACAGTCGCCTTTGATTCTTTGAACTTCTTCTTCACCTTTGATTCTGTGTACGGATACTTCAGGATTCTTACAATTTACTACCTACTAAATACCTATATAGGTAACTATGAACTCTTTACTAATCACCGATTCCAAACAGGACCACGGTTTAAGTTCTGGTGAAATCTTCAAATCTGATAGAAAAATCGACCATAAATAATGATTCGTCGTCCACATTTGGTGATGTTTAAGGCATATTTTATGCCCGTCGCTCCTCGATAGTGTCGAGGCGAGATTGCGGCGATATGAAGCTATCTTCAATTCATATATTGAGTCAAGCTCAAACGTGTTCGCGGAGACACAGTGTGGGGAAAGCATGCAGTAGATCAAGGAGGTCATCGATAATACATCTAAGGCCCGTATTACAGAACTCAAGACTCAAACATTACTTAAAACTAGTTTCAACCAATCAAAAGGCTTTAGCGAGTTTTAAGTACCTAAATGCTTGAGTTTTGAGTGAGGTTCTGTAATACGGGCCTAAGACACCTCAACTCAACTCAAACTCAAAGCATTTATCCTATAACTAATATAAAATGCGAAAATAAGTTTGTTTGTTACTCTTTCACGCTAAAACGGCTGAATGGATTTCGACGAAATTTTGCACATGAGTAAACCATGACCTGAAGAAGGCCATAGGATACCTTTTATCTCGATACTCTCACGGGACCGAGACTTATGCGGGTGAAACCGAGGGGTGTAGCTAGTTTCAAATAAACCAATTATAGGCACTTTTGAATTATCAAGAGGTCAATCAGCAGAATGATGAAGCTAGTTGCCCATTCCAAAGCGTAGTAGGTTGTAAGTTAGGTACCTAATAAGAAGAATGGGACAGAAACTCTACGGCCCGTCTAGGCCCTCTTATCATCCGCCTAGCCTTTTCCCAACTATGTTGGAGTCTGCTTCCAGTCTAACCCAATGCAGCTGAATACCAGTCATTTACATGGAGCGACTACCTATCTGATCTCCACAACCCAGTTACTCGATAACACAATACCCCGTAACGACTGTCAAAGATCCACGAATGACCAACGGCTTAACATGCTTTCCGAAGTACGGGGAGTTTGGTATGTAAAGATGATCGCCCATCCACGGACCAACCGCGGCAAGCGCAGCTTAACCTGATCGATCGACCTGTGCGGTTGTTGTTACTTAGCTACAAGCCACTATTATACTCATTAATTAGGCTGGTCCGCCAACTTTGTAATACTTAGTAAAACTGATGATAATTCTGGGGCGATAACTTGCTAAATTATTTAGTTACTAGCCGCGCCATGCGATTCAATAGGTCATGGTCTACTCATGTGCCAAATTTCATCCGAATCTACTCAGCCGTTTTGGCGTGAAAGCGTAAAAAATAACAAACTCACTTTCGCATGTATAATATTAGTTAAGATCTTCCTGGAACCACCCGGTTCCCCCCCTTCTAAAGTCTACGCTAAGGTTGAGCAGGAACTAGCTTTGGTCAGCTTAAAAGAATTGCAATCACAAATCCATCTGACAACGATATATAAATTAAAAATAATAAGAATACCAGCCTATTATTGTCCCGCTGCAGGGCCAAGGCATTCTTCTCATACAGAGAAGACATGAGCATTGATCACCACGCTTGCTCAAGATGGGTTGGCGATTTCAGACTTATATTAACTATAAGTCCAGGTGCCTTCACAATGTTTTCCTTCACTGCTGTCTGGAATGTCCAAGATAAACTCAGAATGTACATATGAATTGAAAAAGTCACATTGGTACTTGCGAGAAGCGACTTACAAAATAGCGAGAATTTCTCTTTAGAGCGTTCGGTATAGCGCTTATTGGAAGACAAATATTCAACAGTAAACGTTTACAGGATCATAAAGATAACGATCATCTCTCTATAAATCTATTTGTACATTTATGTATTGACATTCCATATAATCTTGTTGCCAAGCAAACTTAAGTGTACATAGATCGTAAACAACACATCACCTCTCATTAATTCAAGAATTTGATTAACTTTTTTTCTTGATTAATCTCGAATGTCGTGCAGAGTGAACCTACTGCGATCGCATGCATCATGCTATGTGTTTTGAACAGCTATGGTGAAATGATAATGAGCAACCAACGCCGGCTGTAACTCATCAAAATTCAATTCGTCAACTGTGCTGTACGGTTAGCAAATAAATTGAAATGTATTTTTTTGTTTTTATTTTTTTTGTTGTTATTATTATGAATGTGGCAGATGTTACCGAAAATTAAATGGACTGATTATTATGACAAAAGCTTTTGGTATTTTTTTCGTTTTGTCTGCTTTCTTGTGTTACCAAAGTCTGGTGCTTGATGCAATCAGTACATAACATTTACTGGGTTAAATTACTAAAACCTGCTGATAAGACATTTTCAACTGTTTTAAACAGGAATTAACTAATCAAATTATTTAGTTACTTAAAGATATCTTATTAAACTATTAGCCCGTAAACTTCCAACGCCCAACGCGTTGGGTGTTGAATGTTTTTTTGTAAGTATTTCTTTAAAAAATAATATAAGAATAATATTTTTAAAATTATTGTCATCTTTATCAGTGAACCCTGTCTCGTTTTAAGATTATGTCTTACAGTAGAAATAGAAAAAAACGATCATGTTAAGCAGTAAAACAATAAATCATAATTTTACAATTGAGTTCTATCTTTTTTTTTGCAAAAACAACATGCTCAATAAGTACATACCAATTTTTATGTGGTAAAAAACAAAAAAATCATATTGTTAGTGTATAAGTGTAAGGTACACTACCAAAATGAATTTAGTGGTTTTTTTTAAATATGTTGTAGACTAATCCTCACTTTTTCTTCTATCGCTACCCAGTAGCAGTGTCCTGTATAACTTGCAATTAATTCTCTATTTCAGTGTTTTTTGCTCGTCACATCGCGTTTAGGATGCACCTCATCTTTGATATTTTATACCTAAATATTGCGGATGCTTTATGCCCTCTAATCGGGATTTAATTAAATTGAAGTGTAGGCTGGTGTAATTTTGATTTCGATAGGAAATTCAATTTGAGTTAGTGTTATTAGATCTTGAAGAGAGGTCGTGGGTTCTAACACAAGCTGGCGCTTTACTTAGTGTAAATAATTTAATCACCACTGCTAACAAAACGGTGAAGGAAAACATCGCGAGAAAACCGGCATGTCCTAGAACCAAAAATTCGAAGACATGACATGTGACATCTACCAGCCCGCACTGTAACCGCGTGGTGAATTACTCTCTCACAGAGAGGCGTCCCAGCAGTGGGTACATTACAGGCTGATTATTTATTATATTTTAGATTAGAATTATCTGGGTAGGTTTTCGTGGGTATTTAAATGAGCGTTAGGAAATTAGTATTCTGCTTGGTGTAGAACTGCCTGTGTGTTCAGTTGGTATTGAGACAGCCCAAGGTGCGCTAAACTTCTTTCATCTTCTGTTTCCTGAAAGTATTGTAAGTATCTATTCACCAAACGTGAAGCACAGAACCGGTTGAAGTGGCGGTGCTTGGGGAAGGTCTATGTCCAGCAGTGGACGTCTGTCGGCTGAAATGATGATGATAATGATGCTTTTGAATGATCGCTCGTTGAGAATTCAACTTTTTCATTATAATTCAACTTTTTCATTGCAATTCAACTTTTTCTTTGCAATTCAACTTTGCTCATGTTTTTTCACCTTCTCTAGTAGAATACATTTGATTGATAAATATCAATTTAAAACAGTAATGAGGTTACATATTTTCTAAATATCTGGCTCGGTCTTCACTATATCTAGATGTGATAGTACTGCAGGTATTTGATCACGAATCGACTGCTATTTGATCGTCGTGCTCCTAGCCTTTTTTGGAAAGCACTTTAATTTCGCTGCAATTCGTTTTTGTAAAAAAAAAACACACAACAAAAGCAACAATCTGTCTAAGCTATCCATATTCATTTCTCCAAAAAATCGAAAACCCAAAGAAATGCGACTAAAACTAAAAAAAGTAAAAGTAAAAAAATCATCGAATGACTGACTTCTAATCAAAATGGGTGCCCGAGAATGTCATCGCAGAAATGCCGACTGTTCCCGACGACCGACGAACGGACAAACAAAAACCCGAATCGGTTGATAGTAAGGCCTCGTTCAGGGTGAATACGGGGTGGCTAAGGCGGTAGCGGGTACGCGTGACCACAACACTGGAAGGCTTATAAAGAAAAGACGAAGCAAGAAAAATCGTTTTTTCTGCACGAATAAGCCACAATGCCAAATCACAATAAATAAGAGTTGATAAGCCAGGTGGACCGCTGACTTGGTGAAGGTCGCGAGAATCGGCTGGATGTGAGACACACAGGACCGGTTGATGTGGTGACGCTTGGGCGAGGCCTATGTCCGGCAGTGGACATTTTTCGATGGCATTAGAGGCTTTACCTTGTGGAAACACGTCTATTTCCACAGAGTAAATCAATAGACAATCGCTCGCTAGCTAAGTCGCTCAGTCCTGTTGTCGTAAGTCCGGGGTTATGTAACCAGGATTTTGTAATAACTTTATTTAAAAGACTGTCCATGTAGCTTTTTGCTCTTTCTTCTCCATAGTGATCTACGTTTCAGCATGGGCAAGTAGCTTTAACTTTCTGACTGGCTGACCAACTCCTTGACAATTTAAAAGTGCCTGTAAATGGTGGAAACAAATGCTTTGACTTTGAGTCACTTCACTATGGACGCAAACGGTGATTTCATCATGTTTGATAAATCGCTCCCGCTTCAGCACCCGCTTAAGCTCAGCATCCTGTACGAGGCCTGTCTCGTTTGTGTAAATTTTCGGATTCCTGCAGTGGTATGCCGCCTGCCGACTTTGATGGTGGATGCAGTTTTTGTATTATCATGATCGCCCTTATATGTCTTATGGGGTTTTCCTAAAGAGGGTTTGGGTCAATGGTATCAATATTTGCTGAGTGTATAACATTAAAAGTAAATATTTTTCATTATTTAGTAGATCGTCATCAGTATACATAATATGAGTATCCTTACACCGATATAAACCCAGCTTCGAAAGGACGTGTTCTTATCGCGGCGATTTTTTTTTGTACACTGGATTTTCAACTCTCGGTATTGAGCCGAGCTTTGAGTATCCAACAGAGCGCATCCAGCGCGTATCACAGAGCGTCAAGAAAACACATTGTTGAATATTCAACTCTCGGCGCTAAGTAGAGAATCGAAAATCCAATACGCTGTATAAACCTGTCCGTGCAAACCTGGGCTTAGTATGCACTTATGCAGAAACTAACGTGTCCTAGTAGGATATTGCCAGCAGAAATTCATTTGGCATTATAAGCGCAGCTGATTCTGCTTCTGATCCGTCTCTAACTTACATAGCTCAGTTATTTTACTTAACAACAGTACTCAAAGTCAAAGTCAAATAATTTATTTCAATTAGGCACAAAAAAGGCAAGAACAGATAAAATAATGACAGATAAAATAATTATGTGATAGATGCACGGTGCTCACATATTTACAAACATTGTAAAGTTATACGATATTCCTAATATTTTAACAAGTAATGGGTACTAATAAGTCAGTGTGTGAGTTCAAGTAATCACAGAATGTAAAATGAATATTATAAACGAAATACTCAAAATCTTAATTCACTTACCAGCTAATATAATTAAATCATTTGCTTTCGGTCACATTGGTTATGCAAACTTACCTAATATAATTTTTTATTTAAATACCATTTCTGTTTACAAAAATATTGTAGTTACTTGACAATTTAAGTTATATTTAAGTTACTTATTATCTGAATAAATTATCACCAACTGTGATATTTTACAGAGGAAAGAAAACTTTACAAAAAGTAGGGCAAATTGTTCACTAAACCTTTAAAAAGTTGTGAGTTTTAACCTACTATGTTACATTACAGAAACGAAATTAATTTCACCCAATATGTCCCAAGCATTCTCCATATGGCTCCTCAAATATTACAAAATATATCCAATATTGTTCCCTCAATCGACTTTTCATCGAACGACCCTCATTTCAATAATAGACACGATTCCTTACGATGGCACCATTCAATAATGTGCCAAACGATCTTACAAACCATCAGTTTGTCAAGGGCCTAATCTTTTCCTTCACCCACTAACTCTACAAAGAAAAACGCACCTTAATTCCATAACTTTACAACCCAAAATGTAATAAAGAATATTCTAATATAATCCTTCTGAGTCGCAAAATGTTCTATCACTTCTGTCAAACCTATTTTCAACTCTATCTTTTAGGAAATAAAGTAGAATTTTCTGTGGTAATCATAAGGTGTCGTCATTGATAGGTGTCTATTTTTCATATCCCGTCATTTCCGGTTTCCGATTGTTTCAGCGGACATTACGAATGTAAGGTTTTTATTGGTGGTCATTTGTGGTCAGGAAGCGGTATTGTGGTCTGTTTATTAGTGGACTATGAGAACCAGAGATTTAGAGAAAGTCAGACAATTTTTGGTTAATTTAGAAAAGTGTAGTTGGTTTAGTGTTAGAACTACTGCAGAGCGATTGGTCCTTGATTAGATTCCTGAGTCAGACAAAGTAGTTGGTTTGTGGCATAAGGAACATTTTCAAAGTCGCACAGAGTCTAGATTTCCGCTTGGTCACAAGCAATAGGCTGGCCCTATGTACGGTATAAGGGGAGTTATAACTTAGATAACTGTTGAATACTTTATCATCACTTACTTCATGCTACTTATTAAGTATCATAATTTATTAGAGGTCGACGTAGAATGTTTTTAACCGACTACAAAAAGGAGGAGGTAGCTTGATTGAATGTGTGGTTGGCGCCGTCGTCGCGCCGCCTCAAAATTTGTCCTGTCGAACCGAAAGGTGCACATAGGTACTACAATAACATTACCAAAAGAAAAAAAACAATATTTTCGGAAATAAAAAATTTATTGCTATTTAAAATTCACATTTTTAGTGCCAAAATGACCCCAAATCCAATAAAAATTTGAAAATGTTCAACAAGGGTCATAGTTATGACTTGTAGGCACCCGGTAAAATTTCCCATTGAAAAAAAACGTCGCGGTTTTTTTTTTCTTTTTTCCCGATAATTACTACATAAATAGACTCTCAGTACGATAACAACATTCTCACGGATAGGACAGGGTTTTTTTATATGTTTTATTGGGCACGACAAATTTTTGACGTCAGTAAATTCTCGCTTCTATAGATATCCGTCATTGCATTACCTTCACCGGTCACAACATAATACAACTAAATATATCTGCAAACTATATCCCAACCATGATCTGAGGTCTTTTAGTTTTTGCCACTGCTAATGACGTCATTAGAGGGTTCGGAGTGAGTCCCTCTGAGGGAGGGCTTTCAAGATGGTGCAGTGGATCTTGTTATATATTATTGGATATGTGGGTTTCGGTTGAGATGATTTTTGAAAGAAGTAATTTGTTTTTAAACATAACTAGCGAAATGTAGGTTTGCAACAAGTACACCGCTGCCTAACCCGTCGGGGAATACAGGCGTGTTGTTTTAACTTGTTTTTTTATTGCAAGCATTGCATGAAACTAATAAAAAAATAAAAAATGGCGGAAAAATATTAAAATATTCGATCTATAAATAAAAAATTTAGTTTAAAAAGCTGCCCCGACTACGGGAAAATAAATGTGATCTAAAAAGTACGAAACAAGAAAATATTTCAGTCAGAAATCAAGACAGGTACAAAATTAAGTTTGTGTTTGAGTTTGCGTTCTCGAAAACGGCTCTAACAATTCGATAAAAGTTGTCATGCTTATAGGGGTTTACGGGGGCGAAAAATCAACCTAGCTAGGTCTCATATTATCTGGGAAAATGATTTCCGACAACAAGGCTTGTACCTTTAAAGCCTCGTGCAGACTGGCGCGACTCGACGGCGCAGCACGACACCGGTAATAAGGATGATGACAAAAAAAATATTTTTTGTCCGTCAATTATATTATTAAAAAATATTGTACAAGTATTTTTTCTATTAGCGTTATCAAAAGATAACGGCGATACATTGCATTAAAATGTGCCATGACGTCACGAGTATGTAGATTTTATACTTACTTGTGACGTAGCAACCCCCACTCCCCAACTTTAATGCGTCTTATTTAAGTCATTTTTTTATTAATATGATAAAGCAAAAAATACGAGTCTAATATTTTTTATTATTTGACTGACGGACTAAATATAATTGTTTTTTTTTACCGAGGCATCATCCCTATTATTCTACCGTGAAGTCTTCTTAGAAATTGTTTTATAAGAGTCCCGTCGCGCTGTCACGTCGCACCAGTCTGCACGAAACTTAAAATATTATTGATGTTTATAAGTAAGATCAAATATTAAGCTTAAGTTAAATTAAAAACCTTTCTGTATACGACTATTTGGCGTTATATTTTAGCAAACCATGTTTAGTTAATATCAGCTTGATTTTTGTTACTGATGTACATATTCAGGGCTTTAACTAATTACCTTAAAATCTAATTAAATCTAGAAAATTATAAAATAATCATACAAAAAAAACTATAAATAATCACCAGCGCCTACGGTTTATGAATAAATAGCCCTCTTTAAAAAAACTATTATTTTGTAATCTAAAAACATAAGTAAAATAGTCCAGCTGTTTTAACATTTTAGAACACAATATTTTTTCTTTGAAATACTATTACCATTAACTTTTCTAACGCAACTGTAAATATATATACCCCTCTTTAAAAAAACTATTATTTTGTAATCTGAAAACGTACGTAAAATAGTCCAGCTGTTTTAACATTTTAGAACACAATATTTTTTCTTTGAAATACTATTATCATTAACTTTTTTAACGAACCTGTCATGTCTGCGAAGCGCTAGCTGCTAATTAGTGATAAATGAATTTAATTAAACTTTGAAATAATGAAAAATAACAGCTAATTAGAAATTCTAGTTGTGTGCTTGTTACATTGTTGCAATTTAAAGGTGAGGTAACTAAGAATGAAGGACGAAGAAGAAATTAAGTTATCCGGAAAAGAACCGAAGTTAGTCGGTGGAGCAGACGAGTATATACATATTGACATTATTGAAAATTATATACAAAATAACATGATTACTTTGTAAAGTATTATATTGTTTTAATGATTGTGAATGTGAGGACTATGTGGATATTTTATTTTTATTTGTTTTCCTCTTTCTTTATTTTTTTCTTTCTCAGTTAGTTTGGTCTGGCAGTTTGAGTACTTTATGCGGCCTACTCAAATGTCCTTTCTTTGGTATTGTTCGTCGAGTTAAGTTCTGAGTTGAGCTCCACGATTACTGACAAATGCTTGCACTGACTGGACAGGTCCACTCAAATCTGTGTGGTTCTTTCCGCAAAAGACCATTTCAGACACTAATCTACATGGTCCTCATATGGCCTGACCAAGATTATGTCTGAACTTTAAAAGAGACTGTGACCTCTGAGTTTGTTTCGGTCTTTCTTCTCAGAGTAGTCAGATAGGAAACGCCGAACTCATCTAGCATTTTCTTCTTCTTTTTTTTTTTTTTTAATATGATGTGTAAAAGTGATTGCAATATCCTATTTACATAATAAACAATTTCATTTCATTTCATTTCAAAAGTCCTGGAGTGGAGACCGCGTATCGACAAGCGTAGTTGTGAGACGCCCCCCAGGTAGATGGACTGACGACCTTTTAAAGTTGACTGGGACAGACTGGATGCGGGGGACAGAGTGTTCTGGCGGAGCCTGGGCGAGGCCTATGTCTAGCAGTGAACTGCGATAGACCGAGCTCATTGATTGAACTAAGAATAAAAGCTCATAAGCGTGAATAGGAAAGAAGAAGAAAGAAAGAAAGAAAATACGTTTATTTGCGGTAAACATGACGCAAAAAAAGAACACAAAATAAAAAAAATGGAAACAAGTTTAGGGAAAATATGCGTCACATTCACGCAAAACGGCCATCGCTCAGCATGATGCTGCGACCCTATGCAAGACAGAGCCCCAGCGCTGGTTTTCAGCGACAGCCGGCGTTGACGTTATGACGTCGACCGGTGCAGCATACACCATGAAATATAATTAAGATATAAAAATAAAATAAAATACAATAATTAATTAATAGGGACCTTATCCTTATGTCACAACTTCGTCCTCTACTTCTTTCGTTTCGGCTTAACTTACTTAGGTAGAGAGAGATAGCACATGCCCTGAGCCCTAAGCATAATCAGCCTATAATTTGCCCACTGCTAGGACAAACTCCTCTCTTCGAGTGGGCTGTAATCTTCCACGCAGGCCCAGAGCGGGTTGGTAGATGTCACATGTCTTCGAATTTTTGGTTCTAGGATATGCCGGTTTCCTCACGATGTTTTTCTGCACCGTTTTGAAAGGCCCTGAGGCCTTAGAATAAGTGACATTTGATCACCGATGTGAAAATGGAAACGTCAAAAATGTATGGAACTGACGCAAGCTACCAAAAGCTAATGTCAATTCTGTTGGAATTCGTTGAAGAGATACGAAACGCTTTGGCAGCGATTGTCACTTGTCCACGCCCTCTGGTATAACATAAGCCAGTTGGCAGTTAGCAACGTTATAGCATGGCCCAGGGTGTGCCAGACGTAAATATCTACATTTTTAGTATTGCCCGTCGTAGAAACTATTTTCTTAAAGCTTCCTCCTCTGAAGACCATCTGACGAACAAACAAACAGTTTTTTTTTTAAACTCACCCCTTAACTTTACAAAACCATTAAAAAAACAACAGCTGTTATTGTCTCCACCATTACCTAAGTCACACAACCAGCAATAGATACTAATAGATACTTCCAATCGATAGAATGTCAATACCGTAGCATGCGCGAGCGCAGGTGGTACGCAACGCGCATGCGCGCAATTAAAACTTGTCGCGGGACGGTTAGCGGCCATTACTATTGTGGATATAAGTCAACGAACTTTGAACTTCAGTTAACTGTTTCATAGTTAATTTTATGGGGTATAAAGTGTAACTTAGATAAATAAGTAAGTAAATGAACTTTATTTTTTTTTTTGAAGTCTTTTAAAGTTAAAGAAGCGTTTACTTACGATTTCTAGACACGATCTAGAATCATCAACCGCTTAGCTTTTAGTAAACTTATTTGCGTGTCTTGCAGACTGATCAAAGAATGATCATTTGTAGGGTTCGGTACACGAAGTGTGCCAACCTAACCACCATATTACCAAGCCTCCGCTGTCCGTCTGTCTGTCAGCGAGTTGTATCTCATGAACCATAATAGGTACAGTTGAAAATTTCACAGATTATGTATTTCTGTTGCTGCTATAACAACAAAAAACAAAAAAAAATAAAGTTAAAAATTAAACGGCGGTCCATACAATAAACTATAGATATTGAAAAACTAACCCTGACATGTGGGGTATCATTGTCTAAGGCTCATCTAGTAGCGAACAATTTTTTTTTAAATCTTCTATAATGAAGAAATAGGACGCCGTTGTTGTCCGTTTTAGTCCATTTTTGTACGAGCTCTATCTCAACAACTAAAGAAGTTAGAAGGTCAGTAAGTAGGTCTTACCTCTATTTGCAGGAACAAAACAGTGGTGTTAACATTGTTGTTATGGCAACAGACTTAGATAAGATGGAATAGATGGTTGTGTATTTAACACGGAACCACTGCTAAAGCTAACAACACTAAGAATTTCAGACTTTCTGACTACCCGTAATGACTGTCATAGATATCCGAAAAACAACTGGGGCCGACGAGCGACGGCTAATCATATAACTCCACTGGAGGGTTTCAATGTGCTGAAAAATAAGTATCCCATCCATAGATACATCTTACAAATCGTTCTCGATTGATAAAAGTGAAGTGGGGGGTTGATACCTCACAAGTTTTCAAATTCAAATTCAAAAGTCATTTATTCAAACTAGGCTGAAAATCAGCACTTTTCGAACGTCAAAATTACATAAGACAGTCCCCCAAAAACGCAACGCAGTCTGTATAAAAGCTACATACTAGTGACGTCATGGCACATTTTAACTCAATGTATCGCCGTAATCTTTTGATTACGTAAAAAAAAGAAAAAATACGTGTACGTAATTTTTTTATAATCTACAAGACGGTTAATTTTTTTTTTGTCATCATCCCTGTTGCTACGTCACAAGTCAGTATAAAATCTACCGGGGAGTGACGTCATGCCACATTTTAACGTATTGCCTACTCAATGTATTGCCATAATTTTTTGATTAGGTAAAAAAAAGAAGAAATACATGTCCAGTATTTTTTAATAATCCAGCTGACGGACAAAAGATATTTTTTGTTAACATCCCTATTCAGTTGATTTTCGAAAGAATTTCCTTATGCGGCTTGCGCTAGGAGTAAACTGGCGAACTGGAGAAATCGTCCCGTAACGATAAAGCCTTCTGCCCGAAAAAGCCAATTGCAAGATTTTTTTGTTTTTTACAAGAACTTTTCAGTGTCAAAAACTGTTGACACTTGAAAATTGAGACCATACTTGATGGCTCTGTATTAATACATAATATACAGTGTAACTAACTTCGTTCCTACCGGGTGTCCCACGACACCTTCAGACTGTTTTATTTTGTTTACATCACAAGGTGTTAGGCCTAGTGATCGTGATATCTGAACAATGAGATCGAAACTATAAAGTATAGGTCCAAGCTGCTAACTGTAAACACAATTCAATAACCATTACATTGCTTAGCATTAGTAATATTCCGACTGCCGGGGACACAAGCCTTTTCTCTTCGAGAGTGGGCTGTAATCTACCACGCAGCCGGGTTGGTAGATGTCACATGTCTTCGAATGTTTGGTCCTAGGACATGCCGGTTTCCTCACGATGTTTTCCTTCACCGTTTTGAGAGCAGTGATGACGAAATTATTTACACAAAGTAAAGTTCTTGCCTAGGTTCAAACCCACGAACTACAACTCGTAAGTAACCCGTTGCCACTGGGCCATCACTGCTCTCATTGCTTAGCATAGTAAAACTTATCCCTGATCAATTTTGCTCTATTTTCTTGGTCTTCCACTTATAAATTATAATTTTAATTACCCACTCAAACCCTAAGGACTTAACAGTATATAAAACCCAGTGAAACAAAAAGATACGAATCAACCTGCCACTTTAGCTCCACACTCATGCTCAATTTAATGGCCTAAAACCTGGCGTTAGCTGAACATGTAATTCAACATTTTTAAAATAATAAACAACAATTTTATGACCCTTGGTTGACGCTTATCAACTGGTTACTTGTTAATTCACAAGTGGTTATTATGGCGAGTTGGTTATTAGGGTTGTGTCTTGCAGGAATACCAACTAAATAGTATAAGATGAAACAAAAATTATTTAACAATAAAAAAAAATGTAATTATTCAGTAAAATCATCAAAATATACCAGTTTTATATAAACATTGACATTGTTGAATATTACATACAAAATGACATGGTTACTTTGTAAAGTATTATATTAATTTTTTAAAAATTGCTTTTCTTTCTCCGTTAGTTTTTATGATGGTCTGACAGTTTGAGTAGTTTATGCGGCCTACCCAAATGCTCTTTCTTTGGTATTGTTCGTCGAGTTGAGCTCTTTAATTCAGAACTTAAAGAGCTCAACTCGACGAACAATCAACTCAGAAGTTGAGCTCCACGATTACTGGTCCACAAACAATGGACAGGTCCACTCAAATCTGTATGGTTCTTTTCTCAAAAGACCATTTCAGACACTAATCTACATGGTTCTCATAATGGCTTGACCAAGATTATGTCTGGACTTTAAAAGGGACTGCGACCTCTGAGTCTGTTTCGGCCTTGCATCACAGAGTAGTCAGATAGGAAACGCCGAACATCATCTAGCAATTTTTTTATTTTTTTATGTGTCGTGTAAAAGTGTTTCCAATATCCTATTTACAGAATAAACAATTTCATTTCAAAGCGTTCCTTCGATATCCTTCGATAATAATAAAAAAAAAAAACATTAATTTAAATTAAATTCAGTTCTTTGCTGTGAGCTAGGCAGTGATAGCCTAGTAGTGTAACCGATGCACTGCCAAGTCTTAGGTCTCGAGTTCGAACCCAAGATTTCTGACTTTTCGTACTGTATATCTATCACTTGCTTCAAAAACGGTGAAGGAAATCGTCGTGAGGAAACGCCTGACAGATATTTCTCGACGGCCCGTTCACGGTGCGATCGACAAACAGTGGTCGTCATCTCATTCTCGTTGACATCCCGTTCACGGTGCGGTGGACAAACGGCCTGAGTATCCAATTTAACCACAATCATGATAATTAAAATAGTCAATAGGTGAAATTGTTTAGTATTTATAATACTACTATTCAACCTTTAGTATTTTTAATGTTTCTCAAAGCAATATCGAAACACATGACAGGAAAACACTTATACAATAAGTACCTACAGTTGGCCTTTGTTCTTTACTGTCCAAGGTATGTGAACAGTCTTATTTTTCTGCATAAATAAATCAATCTGCCAAGCCTTTTCCGAATTATATTGGGATCGGCTTGCAGTCTGACCGGATGCAGCCTAATATTAATGCTGAATACCAATGTCGTGCCACTTCTTCTTCCCAGCTAAAGCACTAGGAAGTGGTGAAGGGTGGGCGTTTTTGGGGGACTGTCTTATGTAATTTTGACGTTCGAAAAGTGCTGATTCTCAGCCTAGTATGAATAAATGACATCTGAATTTTTAATTTTTGAATATTTTATTTGGAGCGACTGCCTATCTGACCTCCACAACCCAGTAACTGGGTAATACTATACCCTCGTATTATGCCCTTATTTATGCTCTGCATAAATAAATACTGAAATAAATAGAAACAATGACCTTTGGCGTAAACTGCCATCAAACAAACTCAGTTACTTACTCAGCAATAATTTTCACTAAACGCGCCAACCCTAAGTTAAAGACAAACATTTTTCTTCGCTAAACTTGCGCCGGCGCAGGAAGTTGGCAATTTCACGTCTATTTAATACGTTGAGTTCGTTTTAATGGATATTATGTTGAATTATGATATTTTAATAGCTTTAGAATAATGGTAGTTTAGCCATTATTCTAGACTTGAGTCTGGTACGGTCAGTGTATCAAATTTTATTAGAATGTTAGGTTTTTTTACAAAATACATTCAGAAGGCTTGTTTTTAAATACTAAATACCAGCAAACGACTATGCTACAGACTGACTTTGAACTTATTGGCAATCTTTAAGAAACGTAGGTATACTTATTCATGAATATGAATAACTTTAATTTAGTATAGCACCTACTCTAAAATAACGAAAAAGAAGCATCTGTTTCATGTATTTTTTAAATCTTTAATTAATTTCGCTGCCACGAAAATTATTGTTTCAATTCTTAAATGTTTGTATTCGGTATTTCATGACCTTACTAACCATTTCCCGAAACATATTTTCTCTAAGTCACCTCATCACACACGAGGGTACGTAAAGCTCATCTTAAGACTGTACTCTTATGGGGTCGGCACAAGTCAAAGCCGCCGCAAACCGCAACCATCTTAGTAGCAAACGTATTTTAAATAAGAACGTTTTGATAATAATTATGTGTACGGAATGTTTTTATGAGTCAATCCTTTCGTGCTTTTTCATGTCGTTAGTGTGACTAGCCTGTACCCTAACTCGTAATACACGATCAATCAGAATCAGAATCGTCTTGAAAAAGATTGCTAATCCATTGGTTCATAAGTTCGAAAAAAAAATCTGCTCAACAACGTAAATAACGCAATGAATGTTGTTGAACTGTCAAAATGAAACAGCTTAGTCGTAATTGTTTACGAAAATATGTTATGTGATTAGATAGCTGGTATCAGAGTTTATATAAACAAAGTAAAACTTTTATTAACTTTTATAAAGTCTTGATAAAATTTATCAAAATCATTATACTAGGGAAAGATAGACCTTTACCCAGCAAGCCAGCACTCACATTAAGACGCAGGTCGCGATGCGACTCTGGCGTAAAAAAATCTATGAAAACTTCACGGAAATTGCGAGTTAAATAAATAGATAGACAGATAGATTATACTAGATAGTTATAATGAGCATAGAGTAAATAAGGCTTGACTGTAAATCTATAAATGAAGTATATAAAATGCATTTTATCGATTCCAATAAGACTGACAGATTCAAAGATGATGTTATTAATAAAAGTTTAAGATGATGATTTTGCTTAGCAAATACCAGAATAACGCTTATTTGCATGAGGCAAATAATACTGCAAAAAATAAATAAATGTAGAAAACAGTTGCCTTATTATAAGACTTAGATTGTTAGTAGATACACACACGGGTCACCTGGAGTAAAATATATTAATTAATGAATACTATGAGTATAATTTTAAGAAAAGGTAGTCGGCTTGTGCTCAATTTTTGCTCAAAAAATCATAATCTCTGAGTAGTAACGTGAAATATTTCTAACAATTTTTTTAGTTTAATCTACAAAACAATGCACTTAAGCCTAAACCGTCCCATCCAAAGTTAACCACTTATACGTGGCTTGAAGAAAATGTAATATTTGTAGACTTTCTAACAACGGGTCTTACTGACCGCAAGATGGTTGTGGTAACAGCCTCCCTTGTTGGAGATGTTATCTTTGTATTTACATTACATTTTGTGAGATGTAATGATGTTGGTTTTGATATAGATAAAGGAGGAGAAGATAACGTGCGTTTTGTTGAAGTAAGAATAGAGATAAGGGACAAAACAGAGACGATAGGAATAGTGAATGTATTTCACTAAACTAAAACCTAAGGCAACAAATTATAAAGACCTCAATGTGATAAATATGAACGAAGGAAAAATTATTTCAATATAAAAGAAACGAGATGGGCGGGACAACAATGAAATAAATAGAAATAGGCCTAAATTCAGCTGTGCTAAAAACAAAGCTGTCAATTATAATGAAACAAATGAAAAACTTACGAATGATTCAGGAAACAAAAATAAGTTAGATACAATGTAGTTAGACTTTTCTTATTGAAGTTACTTTTAAGCAAAGTCGGTTTAAGTAAGTTGTACAAAAACTTTTACACGTCAAAAATAAAATATGTTTTTAAGACTAGATGAGTTCGGTGTTTCTTGACTACATTGAGACGAAAGACCGAAACAAACTCAGAGGTTACTGTCTCTTTTAAAGTCCAGAACTAATCTTGGTCAGATCACGTTGCCTTAACTCATAGGTACCGAAATGAAATAAAAGGAGAAAAAACATCTGTTCGAGTGAATGCTAGAATAGCCCGTTTAACTGATACAGTATATCATCCACTCAAAGATAGTACGAATACTCTAAGTATCATTCCATGAGACCACACAAAAAGAATTTATAACACAGCTCAGCATTAATCAAACCAAAAAATACAGGTTTCAATAACACTTCCCGGAAACTAAATCGCAATAAATATACCACTAATCTTTTCTAAGACGGCATCTTCTATTCTGAACATGTCTGGGACGTAAAGGGGTATTCAGGTAGGTTAAACACAGGATTTAAATGACAATGCGTTTGCGCAGTAATAGGCGTTGCGGTGCGAAACAGTTATTGTGAAAGGTCTTAAGGATGATAATCAGTGATGGGGTAGGGTTGGAATGTGTGTCGATAGATGTTGAAGGAGATAAGGATAATGTTGTCGATGATTTTTAGATGATAACTAAAAATTAGAGCAACCTAGTTAAGATAGTTTATCAAGATATGTGATTGCAAAGCTCTATGTTGGTTGCTATACCTGTTTTTAAAAAACTTGTTAAAAAAAAATACAGTCTAGTATTTCCATGAATGAAATCTTATTGTGACGTACTGAATAGCACCACCAAGGGTTCTCGTAAATAAATAAAGATGTTGTCATAGATACGACCAAAATTATGACTAATAAAACTAACACTATAAGAAACAAATGCTTGGCCAAATAGTACTAGATTTTTATCGACATCGATACGACACCCCAACCCTACAAATAAATCAAACACTAGATTGATGGTATTATGTCAACATACACCATCACAATATGGGTATTTTGCATAATAACCAGAATCCTTGACAATTATTGAATAAAACATTATTCACTAATAAGAGCAGATGGGTCCGTGCATTTGTATGTGAGAACGCACCTAGGAAACTGTATGTACTCAAGTGCAATTTGTCAGTGCCAAATTTGTGGATCAAATTCTATGGAATTTCTGATGGATTAGGACTGAAGATATGGATTTGCATATTACTGTGTTTAGCTTTTATGGGAACTGGGAGAAATATTAATGATATGTCATTAGGAAGTTCAGCTGTCAGTAACGAAAGTTTTATTATAAATAATGCTGTTTGAATAATCTCTGTACTATCTTTCCCAGTGCTATCATTAGGAATTTGGAATACATTGAGATTTTGTATAACAACACATTGGAATGTCAAAATTGCAGTGAAAACTCTTTTGCATCTTTCTGTAATATATAAATAGCCACCATGCAGACCTTTGTCTTAGACAATTTTATTGAGATGGGTTTATGTGAAATCGGCGCAGTTGGAGGATTTGTCTAGAATACTGAAATGAGGGCTAATAGAGATGTGTTAGAAAGGGAGGCATGCTGCGATGACCCCAAATACATTGCGACATGGATTGAAAGAAAATGATGAAGTACATACACATTTAGATAAATTCACGTCTTTTTGATGATGAAGTGTAGATGCAGAAAAGAAAAAATATAGAAAGCAGAAACAAAATAAACATTGCAAATAAAGTAAATGACTACAATAAGCTTCAACTTTTCATAAGCATTACAACAATATCTACTTTTATCCATTCCATAAAGTCTACTAAACGATTTCAACACGTCAACGTAACTCAAAGAAGCAAAGGGGTCTTAACAGTACTTAACCCTTCGCGCCCCCCACAATGCGTCAATACTCAATAATCTTATAATAGATAGTATCGAAGGGTTAACCCTTTAAGACCTTTTACAATGGATTTTTTATATGGAAGCCGATTTTGCATGACTGACGAGTTATAAAACAATATATTGTTTAGGGATTAATATTATCTTTTGTGGGTGAAGGGCTAGTGTCCTGAATATATCGACAGGCGTTCCCCTTATGTGTTGAACTGCATGCGATGGCTTGTCTTGGTATATTTTTAGCTAGTACTATCGATCGTATATGGTGCAGTGATTGAGTTTAATTTTTTTCTGTTTGTTGGTCTCATGATCTTTTCCGTCGCTATTAATTTCGAGTTTTATTTTACATTATTGTAGGTGTAGGTATTGTTAATAACCAACAGGTTATTATAATTATTCGTTTACAGAAAAACTTGCTAACAGTAACTGCAATATTCAAATTCAATAGCTTATTAAAATCAAGCAAAAAGCAAAAATAATGACGGCAGGACGGCAAGAAATAAAAAAGTCAGTATTGCAATTATTTGTAGATTTTCTCCAAATAATTACAAAATTTTCATGAAATTCTGTCACCAAAGTTTACAAAACGGAATTACAAATATTCCAGGCAATATAATTGGCCGGAAACAAACCGAAAGCAACCAGATCGAACCGTCAACCATCGTGACTGCGGTCAACGCAAAAAACCTATCGTATTTCATAGCAAATCATTGATCTATAGATCATTATCGGGCACGCGTCAATGTCAACTATTGTGATCGATAAAATTGTAGTTTATGATTTTTGTATCAACCCTCGATTGGCTATTGATGAAATATAATATTTTTAAGGGTTGCGCCGGCGCACGATTGCTATAAAGCGATTGTGTTATTGTTGCTTTATAATAGTTTAATTTGATAGTTGATGTTCTGATTGAAAGTAGATGAATAGAATAATCAAGTCTATGCAAGTATGTATAAATTATTGCGATGGTTACCATACTCCCGTTTGATATGCTATTATTATATATTGATCAATTCATTGGAATCATCTTAAGTCCAATCACTATTGAAGTAAATAAAGTTTCTCCTATATTTTGTCAAATAAAATCGTGAATTTATTAAAAACCATAATTTCTTAAAGTACAGAATTTTCTTTAGTTTGTTTTTGTCAGACTTAGCCATTCTGCAAATGAATTAAAAATATAGCTCCTTAAAATTGCTGACTATACAAAATTAAAAACGTCAAAAAAAATACTATAAAGTGACAATAGCAAGCAAGAATACCCAATTATATATTTCAAAACCGTCTACCGTTGAATACCGAACTTCTTCGAACACATAAAACGCAACATAAAGAAAAAGCTCTGTGAACAATATTTATAATTAATTCGTATCCTCTGTTCTCACGACATTAATTGCAAAAAGCAGATGCTCCCAGGGCAGAAAATTAAACCAAACAAAAAAATATATTTATAAAAAACGAAGATGACTCTGCATCAAAACCGGAATTCAATTAGACATACAAAAGAAAGCAGGGACACACGTCTTGTTCCTTGCATTAATTATTCACGTTGAGCATCCCAACAATACAAGCAAAATTACCAAAGAAAAAACCTGACCCCTAAACAGAATTAAAATAATGCTCAAAGTAAACACTCACGGACTTTAATATGCAAAATATTCGAACTAGATATGCAAATCGTCGTGCGAAGATAAAAACAAATAGAATGAAAAAACCGCTTCTATGGGTGACTGACAAATTTTGCATAAGTTCTCTACGGTCCTACGATCGTCCCTTGAAGAACACCTTTCTCATACTTCCGTATGCAAATGGCTATGATGCTCAATCTTTTATTTTAATAGCATCTTATTGTGTTAATTCTATTGAAAAGTTGTAGGGTGAGTGTTTTCAAAAAATGGCAGTGGAGAATTATATTAATCACTGGTCGTATGCAAATCAAAAGCATAGTTTAAAACTGAGACTGTGGGAATGTTGTCTAGTTTTTTGGTTTCGGGGTGAGATCCGTTGGTAGGATTTTTTATGGGATGAAACAAAAAAGATAAAGAAATCTGCATTCGCTCTAACGAGTTTTGGTATTGTCTGATTTTGTAAAGAAAGAAAAGATGATTGTTAGATGGGAAGTGATTTAATATTAGACCGTTGAATTAATTAAAATCAAGAGAAGGCATACCGTAGTAAGGAATAGACGTTGGGTGATTAGGTGATGGTAGATTAATTTCCTTTGAAGACACTCAAATGATTAATGTACTAGTGGGACACTATATACTTAAATGGATTGTTGTATGACATTTATACTTCAATTATAGTTTAAAGATAAAACGACTAAAAAGTATATATTTATTTTCGCTCGGTGGCCCAATATTTGTATAAATGCAAGAGGTTGTATAAACATAATCCTTCCTTGGCAGTCGGGTAAAAAAGGTTCAGCCAAAAATAGCTATTTACAAAAATAATAAAAATACATAATTATAATGAAATTACTTATTGATATGTATTTTCTCTTTCAGGTACGTACAAGTGATACAATCATCGAAAAATGTACCGTAAGTCCTTACTTTTATGAATACTAATTACTCTTTTTATAAAAATACACAACACAAAATTATTTATTCATTTATGTACCCCTCGTTCAAAAGATCTAGATTCATCATGAGTAGTACCGTAGCGACATCTATCGGTTTCGTGGAGAACCTTTACTACTTCTATCGATCATTACTAGATGGCGCTACTATTACTATAGCTGTAACTTCATAGATCTTTGCGGCCATAACTTTAGGCATGATTTTCTATACGATAGTTTCCTTTATAGCACTTTATAGGCATCAATAAATATAAATCGATCTGTTGATCAAATTAACGAATCGTAAAAATGATTGTTAAACTTGTTTTTTAAACAATAATTACATTTTAGTTGATGTAACCTCGGACCTACGGCTTATAAGTACTGGTCAATCAAATGTCAATTATAAGATTTCCGGATAAAATTATTATGATTATAGAAGTTGTAATAAATTATATACGTTGAAATAAAGGCTTCCTTAGTTTGAAAAGTAGGATTCTGGCTCCTTTGCCAGTATCGCTTGAAAATCCCAGGTATGTCTTAATTTGGAGAAATTATTTTATCTCTGTCTTTTGTTTTACCTTACGACATTTCAGTGCCAATTTATTCTAATACTGAATTAATTTTCACTTTGGATAATCTGCCTTCTTCATTAATATTCTTTTGATCAGCATTAGTTTGATGTCTATATATTTGCGTATGTGTTTTGTACCTATATTAAACAAAACGTGCATGCATCCTGCGAGGTTACATAAGGAACAGAGATTTAGCGTTGGATTGTCAGTTTTTCGCTCAATTTTAGTTATATCATCATTTCTTAAGTATGTTTTATTTGTAATTTCTTCATTCTTAATGTATAAATGCCTATTGAACATGCTGGCTATCGAATAGCTAACTTTAAACGATGATTCGTATATGTAGGTATTTTCATTATTATGAATAGAAGATCATCAAGATTAGCAACGTCTTAAGTCTTCCTTAACATTATTTCTTAATCTTCAACCACAACTTCCTAAACACAAATTATCAGCAAAAGTTCAAGTTCATCACTAGACAATACCATGGTCAAAACAAGTCCTAAATAGGATAAAAATATTATTATTTATGACGTAATTATGTAGATTACAGTGCTAAAACTGCCGTTTATATTTACTATCACTATCAGAGACATAAAAAGGTTCTTTTAGATCGTCGCGAACGCATTCACACACACACACACACAAACAAACAGTGATGCGATTGATGCACACACAAAGGCGCACGCACACACACATGCTCAAACGCCGATGAAAAATGACTCGCGAGCCATGTGGTAGTCCGTTGTCGAGTATTTTGACGAATTCCGAATAGACAACTATGTGCGTCGCGCTAGCGGGGTCACATGAAATTTCATTTGTGAAATAGGAATTTATGAATAGGAAGTTTTCGTTTCTAAAATTGAATTATCTTCATAACAGTTGTAATTATTATTACTATAATATAAAACTTCTGTTTTGATTCACGTAGTACAATTCTGACATGTTCCAAAAATACATGAGATTCTAAAAACGTGATGTTGCTATCACTATAACTTGGCTTGGAGTTGAGACTATATTTTTAAAACAACGGAGAGGTAATTTTAAATTGTATTTTGATTGCCTACATGTTCTACTTTTCATTTATAACTTGCGTGCGTCTATAAATAACTGAAACATTTTTTTTTTATCATTCGCAGTCTATTTATATAGAACGTAGCAATTTTTATTGTATTGCTTTGATAATCAATCATCCACGATTACGTAGTTCAACACCACATTACTTTATATCAATTGACATTATAATTTTTTATACAAAACAGTTTTTCCCATTTCTATTTCTAATTATAGGAAGTTTATTGAACGGCAGAGTTTCTATTTCCATAGTAGTTCGACTGAGTACTAAGCCATAATGTCTGATACATTATGGCTGTGAAGGTATCATCGTGAGGAAACCTGGACTTATAGTTAATAAGTGTTGAGCAAGCGTGGTGATTAATGTCGTGCCTTCTCTTTAAGAGAAGAAGCGTAATAGGCTGATATTATTATATCATCACGCCACTCAGTAAGTATACCACTGTATCTCATACGCTCTAGATATTGAATTTCGCAAAGAGTCTTCGGGAAACACAGACAGATACACCTAAGTTTAAAACTACTTAATACGGAAATAAGAAGATTCCTCATACTATGTAAGTATTCGTTTTGTACGCTTATCATTATTCAAAATCACAATAGTCGAGTGGGTTTTCTAAAATAAACAGTGATCATTTATTGGTGTTAAATCGGAATTAACGACTCTTACAGTACTGTAGGACTCACCAATTATTGCTTCTGTAAAATATAAGATAAGTATTTTTTACTTAACAATGCTTAAGTCGTAATTGTTCTTTATCGACGAGCAAGTGACAAACCATAACTCCCCTATCCACAATCGGTCAAACCATCAACTCACAACTGTACCCGCCACACTAACGCACTCCGGCGCCTCTATGACGCTGCTCACGCGCATACGAGGGGGCGGGGCGGTGCGCGGGCGGCGGGAAAAGAACCAAAACCTGATTTTCGGTCTAAACTGACCTTGTAGCGACGCGTATTACATCATAATATTTATAATGCCTTATTTTTATGCAGTCTCATTCTATTGTCAGCCTTAGGACGTGAAAGATAAAGTTGAATTTTCTTAATTTTTTTTGGGTGGTGTTTGTGACTTTTTGGGAATATCTTAACGCTCTAACGCATAAGTACTCGCCTGAGATTGCTACCTACATGCCAGGTTTTTCCGCATACAGCTTTCCGTGTTTCATTTAACACATTGTTGTTATTTTTCGTTTATTATAGTTTTTTAGACAATGATAGTAGTTTAATTAAATTTGTAAGCACCTTTAATAATTTATCGAAGACACGATAGATTTCTTAAGTCTAGCGATTCCATTTTCTCTTCTATTAAGCTTCCATACTTGGATTACATTATTAATGTGTATTTTATTGTGTTATTAAACCCTGAGTTCGCGATACCTACTAAAGATGAAGACGAAGAGTGGAGAAAAAAACAAAAGTCAAATCAATCTGCCTAGCCAACTATGATGGGGTCGGCTACCAGTCTAACCGGATGCAGCTGAACACCAGTATTTTACATGCAGCGACTGTCTATCTGACCTCCACAACCCAGTAACTGGGTTATACGATACCCCTTGGTAAGACTGGTTGTCAGACTTTCGGGCTTCTGACAACTGTCAAAGATCCACGAATGACAGCCGGGACCAACGGCTTAACGTGCTTTCCGAAGCACGGAAGAGCCTCGGTACTTAAAGATGATTACCCATCCACGGACCAATCCCGGCAAGCGTAGCTTAACCTGATGGATCGTCCCGTGCAGCTGTTATTACTTAAAAAGAAAAACAAAAGTAATTACTTACATAAAATCTATAATTAGTGCACATAATAAATATCTCTCCACCATATTCCGAAAACAGTTGAGAATAATATTCCAGAATAAACTAACAACATACAAAACTCACGCCTTCTGTCCATGGGGATAGGTAGAAACTACAGAACGCCACCTGCGACGATAATTATATACTCCTTTTGGTACGTTTTAGTATTCTAGAATACTATTTAGTTATCTTTATCTAACTTATCCATAATCAGCCTACAATATCCCCACTGCTGGGACAGAGGCCTCCTCTCTTCAAGAGGGAGTGGGCCGTAATCCACCACGCTGGCCCAGTGCGGGTTGGTAGACGTCATATGTCTTTGAATTTTTGGTTCCAGGACATGCCGGTTTCCTCACAATGTTTTCCTTCACCGTTTTGAGAAGTAAGTAAAGCGCCTGTCTGGGTTCGAACTATGACCTAGAACTCGTAAGCCGCGGCCGTTACCCAGTGGTAACGGCCGCGGCTGTGGAACAGTGGTGGCCCAGTGGCCACCACTGTTCTCTTCTTACCTACTCATTATTAAAAATTAAAGTTACTTTTCGTGTCTGACTGTGTGACCGCGTTGTTCTTCCAATTTTCGCAAAGTATTTTGATGCGATTTTCACCATCATTTAGATAATTTACTCATTTATATATATAATACATTAATATTAAACTTAGATCTAATAAAGAAAACTCGATGTTTTGTCAAGTCGTGAAAACTGTGCGAAGTAGGGGACGGTCGCTAGTAAAGCTATAAGAAGAACTCCATGATAAATATATAATATAATATCCGTGATAGAATCTATAAGCCATAAAAAATATGTTATGTATGGATTAAATAATAATAAACAATACGAAGACTACTATTTAAAGAGAAGTAATAATGTATGCAGAATAATGTCTATATTAAACGTGTCTATAAAAAAATAAGTTCAGTGTACTATCCAGTACGTAGAATTTCGCGCCTATTTTTTGTCAGTATCTCTACAAGCACGTAACTCAGAAACTACTGAGCTGATTTTAATGAGACTACTATAGTGGTCTAAAAAGCTTTTGATCCAATCGTACTCGAATGAGAGATGTGTACCTACGAGATGAGATGGTCTATGCCATCGAAACATCTGCGTTTGAGCCGGTCTCGAGCTCTCCGACTATCGAGTTTGCTATGAAGTCAACGTTTGGGTGCTCTGGTCACGTCCATTCTTACGACATGTCTCATCAAAGAGAGAACCACTATCCACTTGCCGCCATTTTGGCGATTTTAGGCAGTTCTGTGTTCAATCTAGCGCTCATTGGGAAGCCCAAAGATGAGACTGAATTTATCTTTCATAATGCACAATAACGCGTACCGCGAGGGTTGGTTCGAGAGGTATATATAATAATCTAAAACATTTAAGTACATTTTGCACATAAAATAATACATAAGTAATAGATAAACGAAATTTTTAGTATCTTATTCGCGATCTCCTGACTTTTGATTATAACATGTAAGTTAAAGCTTGTTCCCACAAAAACAACTTAATTATCTCGTAAAACAGGACCTTCCTCTCTCCTACCCTTTTGCTGTGCCCTTCAGGGTCCATAATGATCTAAATTATATATTTACCACCTAAGTACACATTATGGTAAAGCAATAAAGATATTGAGTATTGAGTAAGAGTTCCTGGAAGGACTTGGGCGAGGCCTTTGCCCAACAATAGGGAAGTACGGGCTAAAATATATATTTACAACGTTTATTTTAATACTCAAAGACTCTGTCTGTCCTTTAGAGTACATATAACTCGGGAACCATTTATTCGATTTCACAAACAATTCAACAATGAAACAATTCATAGATAGTAGTTTGGTTAGGTAGTTATGCTTGCCTGCTTGATTGTAGAAGCTATGGCGAGACATTGCTTCCTTACCCATACCTTTCGTTCTACTTGCTGAAGATCTCCCACCTGGACACGAGTTGCCTTGGCTAACCTGGAAGTCTTTAAATAGACTCCGCACCCATGTTGGCCGAAGTGGTGGTGGAGTTTCTTGCCCATTCTTCTCCATACGAAAACTACCTTTTGGAAGGGGCAACTAGAATCAATTAATTTTTTTTGTAAATTTTTGACGTTCTAAAGTGCCTTATACGGGCCTACTTGAAATAAATGATTTGACTTTGACTTTGACTTTGCAAGGAAAACCTGTTCAGGTGGAGATTCCTCAAACGGTGGGTGCCTGTCCTGTCAGCTGCACGCTATAGGAACTGATGGACGCTAGTGATGGCGCCAAACACGTAGCCGAATTCTGGACCGAAATCACTTAGATTGCCATCGACACGCTAAGAAGATTATGCTCTTTGACAATGTTTTGAGCTCGTGGCTAAGTAATAACAGCCGCACGAGTTGATCCAACAGGTTAAGCAATGCTTGCTGGGGTTGGTCCGTGGATGGGTGACCATCTTTACATACCGAGACTCCTCCGTGCCTCGGAAAGCACGTTAAGCCGTTGGTCCCGGCTGTCCTTCGTGGATCTTTGACAGTCATTACGGGTCGTCAGAAGCCCGAAAGTCTTACCAAGAGGTATCGTATTAGCCAGTTACTGGGTTGTGAAGGTCAGATAGGCAGTCACTCCATGTAAAATATTAGTATTCAGCTGCATCCGGTTAGACTGGAAACTGACCCCAACATAGTTGGGAAAATGCTAGGCAGATTGATTTGACAAAGTTTTGGTTGTGCAAATATCTTGTGGCGTGGTAACAATTTAAGTTAATAATATAGGAAATAGCTTCATAAGTAGATATATTGAAAGTCCGCATTATATAAAATGATAATAATATTAACTATCACTTATCTACCACGTTCAAGGGTATGTAGACAAGTGTCAATGCTCGGCGTAAACATTTTGCACTAAGGAAGTATCATATTCAAATTATTTAATTTTAAATCGTTTCAGTCGATCATTTAGTACATAATTATAGTTCAAACGACAGAATAACAAAACCGGTATAACTTGACATGTCAAGGCGGCGCTGTTAGCTAAGACAAACGTCAAAAAAGTGTCAAATTCAGTACGAAATTCAAATTAGTTCCGAAATCGGCCGCGTGTCGATATAAAATGGTTTTCTATAATCGCTAAGAACCGGTCCCAGAGTTATTTCCTATGTAAATTGCCGGTTTTTAATGCAATTATTACTGATATTAAAATTAAAATCTTGATATTTTAAGATTTATTTCATGTGTCTCTATGAATATTCATTAGATTTTAATTTGTGAAATATAATGCGATATCGCGTTTGAGATAATTGTTAATTTAAAGATTGAGAATTTGTGACTAAGTGGTTTTTAAAAGGTTAGAAGTATTTAAGGGGCGGGAAATGTACGGATTTGATTGATAGAGTACTAGTACCTATGTATTTCTGATTCGGTACCTACCTATCTGACTTTTGATATAAGAATGTGATACGATGACATCATAACTACGGCAAACCATATTTTTAGCCACAACGTGGAAACTCTTGGCCTGCATCTCCTGCTGGTAAGTAATGATCAAGCCAAAGGTTGAAGCGAACTTCACCTGGAGTCCACAACCACACAGGGACTGGCTATCTTACCTCTAGCTGCCGAAACACAACAATGCTGTTAACATTGTTGTTATGGCGACAGACTTAGATAAGATGGTGGTAGCCAGGCGGACTTACAACATGCCCTACCACCGACCAAACCAAGCAGAAAATTTTGCCCCCACTGGGAATTGAATCCGATGGCTATCTTACCTCTAACTGCCGAAACACAATAATGCTGTTAATATTGTTTGGCGATAGGCTTAGATAAGATGGTGGTAGCTAGCCAGGCGGACTTAGAACAAGCCCTACCACCAACCAAACCGAGCAGAACATTTTGCCCTCACTGAGAATCAAACCCTACGTCTGGGTCTGAGACAAGTGGTCTGACCACTAGACGACAGAGGCGGTTGGTGGAGGCGGTCATTAAGGAAGCTGGCAGCTTTTGATAACTAGTAATTAGATTTGGACTGTTCAATTCTGATTAGATACAGTCGGCTGCACTTCAGGCATAACAAAATCCGTATAAGCCAGTCATGGGCCGTGTTATGACGTATTAATTCCACCATTATTCCAGTGTGATTGAGAGACGGAGCTATATCTTTTTTTCGCAGTGGAATATTGATGGCATTAATATTTCATAATGAGGCCCCAGTACCCTATTCTGTTAAAAATCCATACTACACTTGGCCAGACCAAGGGTCTACTATCGATGTGGGGTCTGTTGTACCATTAAAAATCCATACTACGCTTGGCCAGACCAAGGGTCTACTATCGATGTGGGGTCTGTTGTACCATTAAAAATCCATACTACGCTTGGCCAGACCAAGGGTCTACTATCGATGTGGGGTCTGTTGTACCATTAAAAATCCATACTACGCTTGGCCAGACCAAGGGTCTACTATCGATGTGGGGTCTGTTGTACCATTAAAAATCCATACTACGCTTGGCCAGACCAAGGGTCTACTATCGATGTGGGGTCTGTTGTACCATTAAAAATCCATACTACGCTTGGCCAGACCAAGGGTCTACTATCGATGTGGGGTCTGTTGTACCATTAAAAATCCATACTACACTTGGCCAGACCAAGGGTCTACTATCGATGTGGGGTCTGTTGTACCATTAAAAATCCATACTACACTTGGCCAGACCAAGGGTCTATTATCGATGTGGGGTCTGTTGTACCATTAAAAATCCATACTACGCTTGGCCAGACCAAGGGTCTACTATCGATGTGGGGTCTGTTGTACCATTAAAAATCCATACTACGCTTGGCCAGACCAAGGGTCTACTATCGATGTGGGGTCTGTTGTACCATTAAAAATCCATACTACGCTTGGCCAGACCAAGGGTCTACTATCGATGTGGGGTCTGTTGTACCATTAAAAATCCATACTACACTTGGCCAGACCAAGGGTCTACTATCGATGTGGGGTCTGTTGTACCATTAAAAACCCATACTACACTTGGCCAGACCAAGGGTCTACTATCGATGTGGGGTCTGTTGTACCATTAAAAATCCATACTACACTTGGCCAGACCAAGGGTCTACTATCGATGTGGGGTCTGTTGTACCATTAAAAATCCATACTACACTTGGCCAAACCAAGGGTCTACTATCGATGTGGGGTCTGTTGTACCATTAAAAATCCATACTACACTTGGCCAGACCAAGGGTCTACTATCGATGTGGGGTCTGTTGTACCATTAAAAATGTGTTCAGAGTATAATTATCGTGTAACCCTGTGAAAACAATATCTAAGTCAACTCACTATCTAAACTCGGTACTAAATAACATGACTAACTAATAAACTATACAAAAAAAATCAAAAACAAAAGGACACTTAGGCGTCGAAGTACTCGTCCGCATCGCTATCATCCGCAAACGTGCCCAGAAGACTGGCAGCACTGCCACGTTGAATGGCAATGCTAATTCTTTGGCCAAAGAACGAGCCAGCCCTCTGGTCACGTGAAGTCGAGAAATTTCTTTAAAAGGGAGACGCGTACTCGGGCCCCATGACCCGACGCGTTTCGACCCCAAACGGCTCAAAACTGTAGTAAATTATAATAGCTAAGTTACATTAATCTGCTATCACAGTGTTTGATGAACTCGTCATTGGTAAATTTAGGCCATACCTAACGTAGGAAAATCAAGCAGTAAGTTGGTATAGGTTTTCAATATTTTTTAATATCTTACACAACTGACCTTTGAGGTGAAGAACAACACACTAATATATTAAGTTTATTATTGGGTACTGTTGTCAGGCTACTGCCTTATAAAGCCGCATCCTATTTAAAAGTGCGTTTTAATATTTGTCACGTTTAGGTAAGTAAGAGACAGGAACCCAGTATGGAAATGCTGTGTCAAACTAAGAAAATTATCTAATAAAAAACAACAAATTGTCACTTAATGTCAAAATAACGACTTTGATTTCCGTGGCAAATTAAAAAAGTTTCAGTTAATTAATTAAACGCTTAATTAATGTAGTAATTTGCGTTTTGTTTAATTTTAATTCGTTGTAAAATAGCGTGTTATTTTGTTATTTATTACAAACGTAGGTAATTATTTTACGTTAACGTTTTTTTGCCCATATTGCCCAATATCGGCAAAAAAACGTGTATATAAATAGGAAAATTTGAATTGAAGAAAATAGGTTCTGTTTGGTAAACAGCCAGTATTTTCCATACTTGCCTTAAATCGCATTTTATTTTATCTTCTTTATGGCACCTCTTTAGATCATGAGCTATCCGAATATAAAAAAAATATTTGGCCTAGTTCTAAAGGGAAAGCCGTGGAAATTAATTCACTGTTACATTGTTTAGTAGATTTCAACAAGATATTATTGTGAAGTAGCATGCGTATCAAACTACCTATTACTGAGATTAGAATTTTGATATTATTGACTCCCTGTGTGTAAATGGACAACTCGTATTCAAAAAGTCTTCAATCTCAAAAAAACCTTTACCAGCATAAATTAAATAGCAATAAAAACATTTCAAATTAACACAACAAGTCCATTATTACCCATTCGATTTCATATTTACGACCTCATTAACAAAAAAAATGGCTTCTACATTACGCGAATATGAACTTTTTGCCAAACAAACCACAAAAAAGTATAACTTTCGTTAACACACACGAGTCGAACCATAAAAACTTAATAAAAACTCATTCATTGTTCGTATCCGAACGTATAGCGCCACCATATTGTTCTACGTTTAAAAAAAGGCGCGAAAAAACGATTTGTGGTTAAAAAAACTGTGTTAGATAATGTTTTTTATTAATTTTTTTACGGAATTTCTGGGTCACTGTTATACCATTCGTCCTTTGATTCGTTTTGTGACGAATTTTATTCAAATTTAAACATCATGTGACTCATTTAACTGTTAGCTGCAATATTTATAGACTTATAAACGAATTAATGTGTAATAAAACATATCATGGATTCTTTACGAGACTTGATTATGTTTCAAGTAGTTTTTTTTCTGATTTCTTAGAACTTTATGTATGTTGATGAAGATTTTTTTGTTATCTAAGAATTAGCAGAGATTGTGCGCTATCAATACGGAGTTATTAATGTTATTTTTAAAACCGGCTTTCTGTGTTATTATTTTTTCTAGTTTTACCCCGGGTTTTATTAATATGGATCCGCTTTGCTAAAGTTGTGCATAACTATTTTTATCTTTAATTTCAAGGTTTTAGTTTTACTAAGATCACAGGTTTTTAGGGTTCAGTGGTAAACAAGGAACCCTTATACATAGTTTCGCCACGTCCGTCTGTCTGTCCGTCTGTCCGCGGCTTAGCTCAGAGACCCTTTGCACTAGAAAGCTGTAATTTGGCATGGGTATACATATTAATCACGCCGACAAAGTGGTAAAATAAAAACATGAAAAAAAATCTTAGGGTACCTACCTACGCTACACGTAAAGTGGGGATGTTTTTTTTCCTCATCTATCCTATGGTGTGGGGTGTCACTGGAATCGTCATTCAAAAATACGTGTGAGTAAGTGTAAGTGAGTTTGTGTAAAACATTTTTGGATTCAAGAATCCGTTTGCGAAATATTAAGCTTTAAAGTGCAAATTTTTGCTAGCGTCAAGTATCCCCCCCTGCCAGCTAAATGGTTGGTTTTGGACATGTGAAAAAACTCACGGTAGTTGTGTATATAACGAAATTTTATAAGCAAAACTATCACAGCTAAGTAGACCTTACAAGTTAACGAGTAATGATCGACCAACTTAAATTTGCGGTTGCAAAAACATGTTCTCCCATACATTCCGTATGGGAGAACATGTTTTTCAACTACATAAATTGGCCAATTCGCAATTCATAAATTGGCCCCAACTACGGAACCCTTCATTGTGCGTGGTCAATCCGACACGCACTTGGCTGGTTTTTAGATTTTAGAACTGAAAACTACGCAAGGTAATAATATTATAGGTATTGCAATTTAGGAACGACAACAACGAAAACGTTAGATTCGACCTTTTGTAAACTTACAAAGAATCATGGAAAAAGTTCACAACCCCTTTTTTTTCGATGGGAAATTGTCAAATAACTTCTCCCGCTCTGGGCGGAGTGGGAGGGCGTGTGCTCTTACTGACTAACACTCACCCGTATTCCTTCAGTTGCTTGTACGTTGCCAGGGGCCACGGTATCCCTTTCGGACTTTCCCGCAACCCCGGCAGGCATCGGTCCTGTCGGACCCCTTCAGTTGCTGATATTTCTTTCAGGCGCGCGTGGAACACAACGCGCCGTCGTTTTTCGGAAGTTCACAACCCCTTGAATACTCCGAAAAAGAATTTTTCCTCGATTATCTAAAATCGTGATAAATAAATAAATCTGAACGACTGATGGGTACCTAAAATAATAAAAATAAAACGTGAGAAGTCTATTATATTTAATTCGCCCGACACCTTTACGTTTTTGTCTTATATTATAACATTTAGACACGCTCTAATCTACGTAGGTACATTAGGATGCAAAGTGCCTAATAACTGAGTCGTTTTATGTAACTTCATGGGTATGTTATACAAGTCTCATTTTAAGATAAGTTTTCTCGATTTTCGTCAAGTTTTCTCGTCGCTTATGAGGGACAGGGACTGCGAGGAATTTGAAAAATAGGTATTTGAAGAAACTATTGCCGTCGTCTTACCTCAAGTCTGCCTCCGTAGAGTGCGATAGGGACAGCTGCAGCTCAAACCGATTATATCAAAAAAAAAAAAATTGACGAGATCGACGTTTCGTATTCCCCTTTTTTCTCCTCGAAAACAGAGCCGATTCAATTATTTTTTACATATTTTTTTTAAGAAAGGGTATGTCTGGGTTCCTGTCGTTTTCTTTTATGTTAAAAACTTTTCGAATTTGTCTAGTAGTCCTCTAATCATGGCGGTAAAAATGGAGCATTTTTTTTAACATTTGGTGGGTCATATTTTCTTTACCAATAAGTTGCTGAAAAAAAGGAAATAACAAGGACGTGTCTACAGCAGACCTTGATTTTATAAAAAAAGTGAATGCTCTAGAGGCATTATTCAGGAAGAAAAAAGGGGAATACATTTGTATGGATCTTCTCGTGTCTTTAGTTGGATTATTAAACACGGCCTATTCCTGGCCACGGAGCTTAAAAATAACCCCCAGTGCTAAAAATGAGCAACATTACAAAACAGACGGTAGACACAGTAGATACAAATTGTTACTCAGTACACAAATAAACAGGTAGGTACGTACATATATAAGTAGGTATAAAATGTTGACCGTGACTTTCATATGAACTACCAAATAAATTATTTGTATGTGTGCGTGCCTTGATTGGTGTTACGCGATTCGCAGGCCCTGTTCCCTCTTAAGTCAGAAGGACGAAAGTCCGTCAATTAGTCTTACCAAGGATTATTATGTTACCCAGTCTCTGTTTTGTGGAGGTCAAATAGGCAGTCGCTCCATGTAAAATACTGGTATTCAGCTCATCAGCTGCCTTAACCTCCGCAACGTTAAAACCCTCAGAATTTAACGCAACAACTGTGGCGTGGCACTCATGGATATCTGTGGTGGCATCATATGTCAAAGGAAATCAAGCCTGATAGTACCTAGCTCGTGGCTAAGTAATAACAGCCCCACGGGTCGATCCATCGGGTTAAGCTACGCTTGCCGTGGTTGGTCCGTGTATGGGTGACCATCTTTAAATACCGAGAATCCTCCGTGCCTCGGAAAGCACGTTAAGCCGTTGGTCCCGGCTGCCATTCGTGGATCTTTGACAGTCATCAGAAGCCCAAAAGTCTGACAACCAGTCTTACCAAGGGGTATCGTATTACCCAGTTACTAGGTTGTGGAGGTCAGATAGACAGTCGCTCCATGTAAAATACTGGTATTCAGCTGCATCCGGTTAGACTGGAAGCCGACCCCAATATAGTTGGGAAAAGGCTAGGCAGAGTACGTAGAGTGTAGTTTCAAACTGAAGAAAAACCAAACAATTTCTTCTGATGCCCTGTTCGTACTGTTCTAGATCTAATCCTGCAGGATTCGATTGTACTTAATGAGGAATAGAGGCTTCTCGTTCCTATCTTACAAAAGCTTAAAAAACTTTTCCTGATTTTGAAATTCCTATTTCAGTCATAATATCTGGAGCCTAAAGAGGTCCAACGGCTGTACTTTCATTTCTTGCTTAAGGCTGCACTAGTCGACGGCTTGAATTCGTTCGTTGGTGGTGACTAAGATGCATGCTAATTAGTCTAATTGTTTATTTATTTAGTGAAATAGATTATGATATATAACGAAAACGAGCGAGTAAAATTGCATGAACAGACCTTTGGCCGTATAGATATTATGGAAAAACTACTGGATGTATTCCCTCACAATAAATTTATTTGAACTTTTGAATAAATTATCTATTTTTGTACGATTTCTATTTTGCTATTTTTTACTTCATACGTTATTTATTTACGCCCAAAGAAAAGTTAAAATAAGTGTTGAATTATGGAACTTTCGACGCTCATAACTTCCAACACCTTTTTTTTTAATTCTGCTTAGATACGGGACTAGATAATAACAAGACAAATTGATATAATTTTAATTTTTGAACGTACAGCGTCAAACAGACGAGTAATCACGATACTACGTTTGGTTCCCGATCTAGGTTTATTGAAACCTGTGTTTAAAAAAAAAACTCACTTTTCGTGTCTTTCTGAGTGACCGCGTTGTTCTTCTAAACTACTCAACGGTTTTTGATGAGGTTTTCACCATAATTTAGAGAATAAATTCCGTAAGGTTTATGTGTAAAACTAAACTGACTGACTAACTGACTGACTGACTAACTGTGTATGAAACTTACATAAATAATAATAATAAGATCTCGATCTTTTGTCAAGTCAACAAAAACCTTGCGATGCAGGGGCTGGTCACTAGTTATATATACATAGAAAAACATAACATCTATTTACGGCATCAATATATTAGAATGATTATGCAAAAATATTCTGCTACTTAATTAGTTATTTATGATTTATTAGGTAACGATTATTTTGTGTTTCGATAGAAATATTCTGAATATTGGTAGGTTACAATCCTTCGTCTTTCAAAACTGGCCAAGTGCGAGTCGGACTCGCACTTAAAGGGTTCCGTACCGTATTAAGATCGAGCGAAAAACTTGGTAACTTGAAACTCTTCATTGCAACACTCGTAATGTTTTAAAGTTTCTTTGCTAGTTTAGTAAGCAATTTCTGTCTCCTAGGCTATAAGGGCAATTGAATTGATTTCTTAATTGAATAACGGGTCAACAAAAATAATCCTACTAATATTATACATGGGAATGTTTGTATGTTTTAATGTTTGTTACTCAATCACGCAAAAACGGCTGAACGGATTTGGATGAAATTTGGCACAGAGATAATCTATAGCCTAGGTTAACATATAGGATACTTTTTATCTCGGTAGTACTTTTCTGTGGGATAATTTCCGACACCCACACGAGCGAAGCCGCGTGCGAAAGCAAATAATTTATTATAAGCAATCGGACATAACGATATAACGCCTTTGAATTTTTCAACCAAGTCAAAAATTGGTGTACAGACGCCAGCAGGTCAACCTACCCGAAACTGTCAAATTTTCCCAATCAACTTTGAACCTTATGCTTGAGTGATAAAATTGAAAATCAATTAAAGAAATTTGACAGATTGTAGTAGGTTGATGTGCTGGCGTCTGTACATATAAAAACTAGCCAAATGCATAATCTCCACGTTTTTTGAAATCGGTTATCATGAACAAAATTCAGTACCTATGGTTTGATTATCTTACCTTCTAACTTCATACTCTGCTCACCCTGCTACACATAGCGTGATGTTTGAAATGAGTCGGAAAACATAACATGCCGTGTATGAATATATGAATCAATGTTTTTGCCGGCCCAATCAAAGTGATTGACGTGGAGGCATTAAGCGTAATACGTGCTTCTATGTTCGTTTGCGCGTGCGCACCATGGATTTAGAGCTTTGTGGGACTATATCCTATACTATTAAATGAGCAATATTTGTACATTTTTTTTTTTTATTCATATTCATATTCATTTATTGCATTTCATGGTGTTTACAGGTTGTTACATTATGGTAGTTCCAAACAATGAACCCTGCTAGGGCACAGCAATGTATAGGCGACAGGTTTTAAATAATTTAACATGCTATCATTATTAATTATTAATACAATTTGTTGATATAGATTAATTTAAAAATTATTAATTATTATTATACATTATGTCATTCTTACAAACTAAATAAATAAATTATCATTTTCTGGCTGATGTCTTATAGAGTACCTAGTTATGTATGTGTAATGTGTTCGAGTCGATAGTAATTATTTATTTCTCAGTTAAAAATTATTTTAGGCTATAATATGATTTTAAGTTTAAGTAGTTTTGTAGGTCATTTTTGAATTTGTTGTCGTACTCTGTATCCTTAACTGAATTCGGGAGTTTATTATAGATTTTAATGCACATTTTGTATTTTGTAATCACGTTCTCGAAAACTGGTGGGTGGGTTTACTGGGGTGAAAAATCGATCTGGCTAGGTCTCATACTCGTATCTAGAAAGATTCGTTTTCTCCGTATTTTTACCCGAGCAGATCTCGGTCACCCAAAGTTTACAACAAGATGGCTACCTTAGAATAATGACAATAGCAGCATGGAATTAGTAAGTACCTACTACCATGACAGCATGGAATTAGTATGTACTATCATGGCCATGGTTCACCAGAACAGAGCTCGGTCGCCCAGGTGCTTCTAATTATTTACCGACTTCAAAAATTTTGTTTTCAATTCAAGATGTAAATTGACTTCTTAATAATAACTCCTTGACTTTTTCATTTCTCCGGTGATCATCATCTAGCCTTTGTCCAACTTTGTTGGGGTCGGCTTACAGATCTTCAGTATAAAATCATTAAAAGTCGGTTATCGTCGCCTTAAGACTAACTTCCAGTAGGTACCTAAATCATTCGTATCTCATAGATCATGCAAATTGTATGGTCGCCCTATAAACACGTTTTTGGTTAACACAGGGTCGGAGCTGACCTCTGGATCCTCAGAAAATAATTCTAAATAATACTCTTGAGCATCAAGTATCTGTCATCATCAACCGCGGATTATTTTACACCGTTGTGTAATATCTATGAGTTTGTTGTATTTTTAACAAATGCATTGAGAGCATGAATTGGAATTGAAATCCCAATTCATGCTCGTGCCTTCTCTGCATGAGAAGGGTCCTTTGCCATGCAGTGGGGCAATAATAGGCTGGTATTATTATTATTAAAACAGCAAATGTTCGTCCAGCGCACCCTGAGCTGTCGACCCCGCAACTACCATGCTTTCTGGCTAATTGTTTTACTGCTACATAAACAATTCTTATTTTCTGATGTTGACGAGAGGTCAAAGTCAAAATCAAATCATTTATTTCAAATAGACACTTAAAAGGCACTTTTGAATGTCAAATGAGAGGAGGAGAAATATCTACTTTGAGTGCACTTCTGGTCAGTGCATCCATCTTTGACTAAATTCTTTATTATATTTGGTAGTTTTGTACGGCTTATTGTAGTTATATTTTCCATGATTAGTTTGAATTAAGTTTTTACTTGAAGATGACTATTTTAATAATTGCGGAGCAATGATAGCTAGTGGTGTGACCGTCAGTCTGTCAAATCATAAGTCTCTAGTTCGAATCCAAGGAGCGCACCTCTGACTTTTCGGATTCGAAGAGGAAACCGGTATACCTGAGAGATATTTCTCGACGGCATGTGAAGCCAACTCAGAGGCCCATGGGCGGCTTCAAAACTCTGACACTAGGTTAGTCACTAACCACACGAATAAGAATTGCAAAATTTAGGAGGTGATCTCCCAAACCATAGAATTATCACTTTCTTACCAAGATGTATCCAAAGATTTATTAAAGGTAATTAATCTGTAGGTATGTGCTGTACAAACATTTAGAATGCCCAACCAGTTGAATTAGCAAAACACATAGATTAAAATATTATTCCATCATTAAAATTGTTTACTACGTTCCGGTGTGATAGTCAGCCCACCTAATAATATACCTACCAAACATTTCCATAAGTTAAAACTCACAACATTTAAATCATAAGAGTCATAATTCAGGATCCATTTTTATGACATCATCGCATAATATATACATTAATTATATAACGTATACCAGAGTTATATACGTAACTATTTGATTGTAATAGGCGTGAAATAACTTGAGGTTACCGTTGGTTGTTCTTCCTGGTTGTATTAACATTGAAACCGAACGGTTATAGGAATTAGGAAGACTTTCCTAGACAGGTCTCCTTCATCTCATCGGTACGGGTACCACAAGAATATAAGCTCATATCTTAGTTATTAAGTTGGTATTACTGCGGACTGGTCAGGGTACTCCAGAAGCACCGTCAATCGTAAAGGCTCTGAGGGAAGTCTGAATGTGGCACCGGTGACTGAAAAGTTGCGTGAAAATCGGTTGTCATGGTATAGTCATGTGATGCGGAGGAATGGGGAAAATGTCGTGAAGAAAGGTTTTAGTATAAATAAGAATAGAAGTAGACCAAAGAAACGATGGATGGACTGTATGTAAGATGATATGGCTAGAAAGGGGGTGACTACCGAGATGACGACTAATAGAGAAGTTTGGCAGAAAAAGGCATGTCACGCCGAACCCAAATAAATTGAGATAAGACCAGTAGAATGATGTAAGGCTTTTACCTAAGAACCGACTGCAGGATATCAAATAAACCGACATACCTATACTCCATAGGTTTAGATAATTAAATAAAGGTAAACAAAAAAAAACCACGTGACGAGACAGCTGTCCAGAGTTGTACTCTTCAATTTAGCAACGTTATAATTCGTTGACGCTTAGAGTTTGGGCTCTTTTACAATGGACAGATTACAAAAAAATATATTATTGTTGTATATCTAACCGAAAAATTGTGCCCAAGCAGTTACATCTACGAAGAGTAGTTTATGAATAAATGATGAAGTTTAACATACATTAATAAAAGAGAAAACTATTGTAAAAATCTAAAATAAATTTAATTTGGTTTATCGTATTTTTAAACAAGAAAGTATCATCTATAAAAAAACACTTGTTACGATTTGTTTACATTTATTTAACGACCTAAATCTACGGAGTATAATCGTCCACTTGTATACAGATTACATTAATAACCTAGAACGGTGAATAAGCCATTTTCAAGATAGTTAAAACAATCTAATTGAATAACATTGACGCAACGAAAGGTTAGATCTCTTCTGTCTAAATCTCACCGAGAAGGCTTAGGAGAAGTGATCTGTCAACAGTGTGGAATGACAGCTCACTTCATTCTTATTTCACCTGAGCTTTCACGGTGCTTTTTTTCAGAATGACCGGCTGAAATCTGAAAACATGCCTGTTGCCAAGCAATTTCGAATCTCTACAAGAAGTCAAGTCTTCTGGCTTAAGTCAAGTCAAATCTTCTGGCTTAGGATTCTTTGTTGTTGGTGAACCAATCATAGCAGCTAAAATGTTATTTGACAGCTGCTTGACTGATTAAGCACGATAACTTGTATCAAATATGGTGCATCTGTTAAGCCCAATTTACACGATGCAAGTGTCTTGCTGTGGCATACAATAAATTGAAGCAACAAAATGACTAGTATCGTCTGAACACTGTTTACTCGTAGATGGTACAACTTGTATTGTTGCTTCAATTTATTGTATGCCACAGGGAATTAAATCGCACCGTATAAAGCCTCTCGCAAACAAGCGCGACGCGGCAGCGTGACGCGACTCTAATAGAACGATGTCTATGAAAATTTCTTGGAACTTATTCTGCCAGAATCGTATCGCACATCAAGCTTTATTCAATAGCTACTTACTTTGTTCATAGCTAAAGTAGAAGCATCTGCGATAAAAAAAAAATGGGGCTAGATTTTGCTGCACAGAAAATGAGTATCGCGTCATTTGTCTAGTCTAGACACAGGTCAGACACAGACTAGCATCAATTCTGCACCGAGATTTGGAGCTTATTAACGCATTGACGCTGAACGAGACACAACAGATTTTTTATTGTAAGAACGCTTAAGGGAAACGCCCTTAAAGCGTGTCCCTCAAAGTGTTAATCAATACTGGTAGCATTTTGATGTAGTCTAGAATATGATTACTAATGCACTAATATTTGGAGGATAGTTATGCTTTTTGCAAGGATGTCCGTCAAGAATACGTCCTAGATTTCTCATAGAATACAATTGAACCAGTAGTCATAACGAACTAAAAACAGAATGAAGCCCATGGTTTTTGAAAGCCTGTAAACAGCTATGATGGGTTTAACTCTTCGTATACACTCACAGACCAAATGAAAAGCCAAGACATAGCGCTGCGAACAATACAGTGAAGCATGGCAAAACTACACCTCCGCTCTGTGCATACACGCTCACACGCACACATTTACGAGTACAATCAAACTACACCTCACTAAGTGCACACATGTTTACGAAACCGGCCTCACGTCACTGTTGACAGTGCTCTGTCTTGGTTTTTTATTTGGTCTGAGTATCCATTACAGATATTTCAGGAAACAGCAGAAAATAAAGAATAAGTTAGTAAATACTTACACCATTTTTTTTTTGTGAAATTTTAGCTATCTGTCATACGGACAATCCATCTACATCAATTTTGAATTTCTGCTTACTCCATAACGCTAATCCAAGCACACAAGAACCGAAAATAATTGACAGTATTATCACTTAGTAACGAATTTATTAGGTTTCAACCAGTATTAGATATAACCTTGATTTTTTGCGTTAAAACGAGACGTCGAATTAAGGCTCGTACAGACCAGCGCGACGCGACGGCGCGACGCGACTCGAACAATACAATTTCTAAAAAAAACTTCACGGTATAACAATAACCGGTGTCGCGTCGCGCTGTCGCGTCGCGCTAGTCTGCACGAAGCTTTACTGTGTCGAGTGGCGAACGCTCAGAATCTATACATCGAAATTATTATAAATTGATTTTTATCTTCTGGTAGTAGTGAGCAAAAAACGGCCATGTTCGAAAATCATGTAATGGTTGGTAGTTCCGTCCATTTTTAGCTTCGCGCCCTTTTTGGTTGTGCGTTGTTTTTATGTTGGGTAACATTGAAAATGGTAGACGAAAAGGTGCTCAACTCCGTGGTTGGACGATGTAATTGCAATTTTAGGACCAACATTGAAATTCCCTATGGGCTAATCATCACCAGGCATACCATTCAAACCAGAAATGGATCATTCATAGATGAAACCAGAAATGGTGGTCTTCCTTTTACAAGGATTTGTATACCTAATTATTAATTTGTCAATAAGCATTTAAATTATCCAAGAGCGTTTATGAAAAAACATTATTTTTGTGGTTTTGGTTTGGTCCTCAGCTATCTAATTACGCAACACATTTTCGTAAACAATTACGACTAATCTGTTTCATTTTCACAGTTCACATTCATTGCGTTATTTACGTTGTTGAGCAGATTTTTTTTTTAACTTATGAAGCAATGGATTAGCAATCTGTTTCAAAACGATTCAGATTCTGATTGATTTGGGCTGTCTGGAGATTAGAATAGGACGGGGTTCCTCTTGAAGATTGAACTATATCACGGGTTTACTCTTTGAAACATTATCAGCCCCATTTGCATAACACACAGTAGCAATGGCTTTAATTCTGACAGTTCAACATTCATTGCGTTATTTACGCTGTTAAACAGACAATTTTTTTTAACATTATGCACCAATGGATTAGCTTCCTTCAAAACCATTCAGATTGTAATTGAAAAAGTGTTACGTAATTATGGTGCTGGTATCAATATCTATGCTAATACTGGAGTGAAAAAAAAACCTACCATTAGCTTGTAAAACTTGATGCCTGAAATGATCCTTCTAATGATGGCAAATACTTTTGAAAAGCTTTGCGGTACCTACACTACACAATTTCGAGAAGACGGTATTTTTTTTTCATTATAGCCAAATCCATGTAATAAAACACAAATTAAAAATGACGATTTTGATTAAATGAACCCTAAAATTGTTAGAACTTCAGAAGTGTTTAGGCTAAACACATTGAAAGATTAATTAAACGTAATGAATTTATCATTTGCTTGCAATTTTGAGGTTTCAATACAGAAAATAATATGATTTATATCTGCACCTACTTTTTTTAATGAAGCATAAAATTAGTTTTTCTGTAGTAATTCTATAGATGTCTGGTTTTAACGGTTATACTTTAGTATTGACTAACAAGCACTAATCAAATCCAATTATTTCGGTTTTACCAAAAATATGTTTCTTTTATATTTCCAATAATAAGTCCTTTTGTATTTTGTCAAAAAGTAACGGTAAATTCAAAGATTAATGATACCTATAAAACGAAATATACTTTTTTACGCGAGCAAGACTCATAACCAATCTGCCTAGCCTTTTCCCAACTACATATATTGGGGTCGGCTTCCAGTCTAACCGGATGCAGCTGAATACCAGTATTTTACATGGAGTGACTGCCTATCTGACCTTCATAACCCAGTAACTGGGTAATACGATATCCCTTGGTAAGACTGGTTGTCAGACTTTCGGGCTTCTGACCACCCGTAACGACTGTCAAAGATCCACGAATGACACTTAACTTGCTTTCCGAGGCACGTAGGAGTCTCGGTATGTAAAGTGGTCACCCATCAACAGACCAACCCCGGCAAGCGTAGCTTAACCTGATGGACAGACCCGTGCGGCTGTTATTACTTGGCCACGAGCTCCTCTTGTGCAAAACTCACACCAGGTGATAAACCTTAAACCTACTAGTTAAGAAGCAGGTCGGTAAACCGGTACACGGCTTACAAATTACACCTACACAAGTATGGTCCTAATTAAACAAATTATAACGATCATATTAATTTTATAACACTTCATTGAAAATATGTTTACCATCACCGTTTTCGAAAATACTAATTAAAATTCGTTCAACTAATAAATTTAAAATACAGATTGAAGTGATTAACCTTTTTATGAGCTTATTTCCAAAAACTATTGCTTTTCTCAAAGCCGCCATATTTGAAATAATACCATGCGCGTGAGTCGATAGAGTGTGTCGAGTTACAGCTTCCATATTTTGTAACGTTGGATTTGTGTGGATGAGGTTCCGTATTTTTTTATAATTGATTAGTGATACACGCGGTATATTTTGCTCTACGTTGCTTCACGTTTTTGTCTAACTAAGTAACTATAAATTAAATATTCAACTTAAAATTTTAATTGAATGCAGACTGCACTGATCTAAAACTGAATATCAAGGATACCTGTTTGCTACATTAATATTGCAGGTATGTAATGCATAAATCAACCTGGTGGATGAAAAAAATACTGGTCATACAAGCAAATTGAAACTAATAACAACCTGGAGACCTCAAAAACCAAGAACTAATTCACTGTTACTATGTAAGATGCATTTAAGCAAAGGCCATAAGTTTCGTGAATTCCGCAAATGTATAGGAAAAGAAACGTTGCCTTGCCTTGACAAACTGTTCTAGATAACAAATACTGTGAACCATGACGACTTATAGAAGGTCGCTTATTATCTGAACCATTTGCGGCTGCCTGATAAAAAATGTGACACTTTTAGCAAGATTAGTGAAGAAAATTTTGTTGATTGGTCTGTTTGAAGATATTTCTTGAATGCTAATTGCAGGGTGCTGACAATTTTCTTTGCGTTTTAGTGTTTGCATGATAGGGAAAAGACATATAAGTATATGGAAAGAAAGGAAGAAAGAAAAAAAAATTGGCTCAGGTTAAGGCACACAATATACAAACAAAAACAAAAAAAAAAAGCCGCAGTTCTATTTTGTGCTGTGTGTTTAAAGTATGTTTTTTTTCAGAATAATTTGAAAAGTGTTGCTTTGCATGTATATAATAATAAATAACAGTGTGGTGGCATTAATTAGAAATTAGAATATGAGAAATTTAAAAAGAAAAAGCTTTGAAATTCCTGTTCTTAGAGTCGTCTTAGCAACGAAATATTAAAAAAAATACTTTTACTGAATGTTGCCCACTTGTCAAAATGTTCTTCTAGCACAGGTGGCAATTAATCCACCTAATGGTAATTATGTATCACAGTTTAATCAACATAAATCCACTGAAAACCAAACCCGATTAGTTGTATGTAGTGCAATGGAACCAATTAAATGCATTACATACATGTCCAAGATTATTAGACATGATATTTTTTGTTTCTACAAAAATATATTTCAAATAACCCACTTTTTTCTTATTGCCTTCAGTTTTGATAATTACTTTGAGTAGTTTTTGAAGAGCAAAAACTTTACATAAGCAGCTTAAGCAGAAATGAATTTTGAAAAAATGGTCTGATATTAACAGTCGTGCTTTTTTTTCAAAATATATTGAGATCGAAGATCGTATCATGGTTTTGAAAAAAAACTTATGACAGATATGTAGTGGTTATCACTTTAAAAAATAACAGTAAATTAACCCACAAAGTACCCGTTTTAGCAGGATACGAACTAATACACTTTTTCAATTATTAATGATTTAAAAAAATATAAGTGAGCCCTTTTTTTTGCAAACCTAGACTTGCGAGTACTTACTACATATGAAAAGTAACCCAACAAATTATTTAGTAGCAAATTACCGATGAGTATATTTTTTGTATTTGGATATGCCAATGAACCTGACCTCGCCAACTAGACATTTTTTGGCTGTCTAGCCAGTCGATGAAATAAGTAATTGTGAGGACGCTAATTAAACATGAGTTTTTCTTTTTTATTAAAGCGTATGTACTACACAGTACAGTCAACCGCACAATAGTGTTAATAATTAGACATTGACAACGCCTTTATGTCATTGTCGTATCAGTAAGTGCTCATACACACGAGCGGAATGCGTCAACGGCAGAGGCAACTGCAGCCGACGACACGTCGCGCGTCGGCCGCCGCTCGAGCATTTGCGTACGTTCACAAATTAGTACAGATGGTTCACTCACCAAAATTATTTAAATAAAAAGCGACCCATGCACGCACAGCGCTAATTACCTACAGTTATATTCACCTAGAAGTTGCCTCTCTTTCTATCGCGTAACTTTTATATCTTCTGACTACATTACGCTCACTGAATGGGCCCGATAAGACGGGCCCGCCGCGTAAATGTAGCTTCATACCTAAAATGCTCCTTCTGTACTATTCTGCGGAACGGTGCTCAAATACACGAGCGGCACGATGTCGACGACAGCCGTCGACACTAGTCGACGGCTGCAGTGCTAGCGTTACCACTGACGAACTGGTGACAGCACCACATTCTTACAAAATTAGCCTAGGATAATATAAGAATAAAAATAAAACTTTTATTTGTGTATTAAAGTCTATTTTGGGTAGTTTTTGTACTGCACTTTGACCTGTGTGATTTAGTGTTTTTTTACCAACAAATGTGAACATCTAAGTAGGTAGATAACACACTTTTTTAATGTTTAGTCTCACAATATTGATAACATGGTTTCAATGTGAATAAACGTAGATTTTGAATCCCTATCTAATTTTGTACTTGTTCTAACATCCTGCTTTGTGTAAATGTTTTCATCACCACTGCTCTCAATATGGTGAAGGAAAACATCGTTAGGAAATCGGCAATTATAAGCCGATTATGCATCATATTAAAGCATCTAGGTACTTGTAATAGGTAGAAGAAAAATATACTTACTCATGCATGTTTTTCTTATTAAGTATTTGTGTTATAAAAACACGAAAATTAGAACACTTTAAAAATAAACAAAAAATAAAATATACATTAAATTTTCGTTCTAAATAATTTATTACTTTTTTTCTAAAGGCATGTCCACATTAATCAACCAGCATCGATAAATGAAATATAAGTGACACGTCTCGTCTAGGCAAGTGTTGTGCACATGTTGTCTAAATGCCGCCTTAATGTGTTTAATTATTATGCTGGTATTACTGTACAAGGAGATAGGGTGGCAACCTGTCATAATTTGATTTTAGAATGTACGTTTGAAACTGTAATGCCCCCAGTACACGTTAGGCGAGCCCGTCGCTCGGCCAACGTTTACTGGGCCTTTTTGCGTGATTTGCCGTCTATCTATCTATTTATCGATGTATTCTTGTTTCTCGGCGGCTCTCATCCAGCTGCTACCAGCCACTCAGCGAAGATCTTCGGTCCATCTAACCTAAGGGGGTTCTACATTACGCTTGTCGATTCGTGGTCTCCTCATGAGAACACGTCTTTTTTTATTTTTTTTATTTATTCAAAATCTGTATTAACAATAACGTACATAAAGTCTGCTAAACTGCATAACAGTTTGTCGGCAGTTGTTCTCCTCTAGCAATCGATTACAAATTTTGAAAATGAATGTGTTAAAAGCTAATTATGCTAAGTAAACTATAAAAAAATATAGTAACAGTCGAGATCAAAAATATCACATTTTACAAAAAAAACTCTCCCCCGGTCTAGGTCTACCCCAACAATCATCGGTTCTACGGAAAATATGTTAAGTAGATCAGCCCATTAAGAGGGAACAGGGCCTGCGATTCTCCATACAAATGTATTCCCCTTTTTTCTTCTTGAATAATGCCTCTAGAGCAACCATTTTCATCAAGGTCTGCGGTATACACGTCCCTGTTATTTCCTTTTTTTCAACAACTTATTGGTAAAGAAAATATGACCCTATAAAAATTACAAAAATGCCCCATTATTATCGCCGTGATTAGAGGACTACCAGACAAATTCGAAAAGATTTTAACATAAAAGAAAATGATAGGAACCTAGTACACTTTCTTAAAATTTTAACGTAAAAAATAATTGAATCGGCTCAGTTTTCGAGGAGAAAAAAGGAGAATACGAAACGTCGATCTCGCAATTTTTTTTTTTTTTTGTGATATAATCGGTCTGAACTGCAGCTGTCCCCATCGCACTCTACGGAGGCAGACTTGAAGTAAAACGATGAAATAGTTTCTTCAAATTCCTCGCAGGCCCTGTTCCCTCTTAACACAACTTGCTTATTCTGTGGGCTCTGTGTTGCCACTCTGGTTCAGTCGAATTACCTCATTCCGGATCCGATCTCTCAAACTCCAAGCAGAGTCCTATTAATAAGTTCTTCCTTCGAAAACATATGCTATTATGCTGTCTATGTCCATACGTTTACCCTAATAATAGTGTCTTATGATAGGAAAATATTACTTACTAGTTGTCTTTACCTCTGGTCAAACTTAAGCAAATCTTGCACGGGATTCGGGACGAAATTCTCTCGCGCCGATAATGTCAGACTAACTTGTATTGAGGGCTTCAAACTGGCGCAAATATTAGCGTTAATTCGTAATCATTAGAAACAATCGGGTTCAGTATGACCAGCTATCTAATTACGCAACACATTTTCGTAATCGATTACGACAAATTTGTTTCATTTTGACAGTTCAACAACATTCATTGCGTTATTTACGTTGTTGAGCTGATTTTTTTTTTCGAACTTACGAAGCAATGGATTAGCAATTTGTTTCAAAATTATTCAAATTCCGATTGATCGGGTATTCTGTAATTAGGGTACAGCATCTTTATTCGCATCCTAGAGGAAGTTCCACATGCATCCATATTCAGAATAATCTAAACCTTAATCAAAGACTGGATAATTGTTTTCTGTTATGTAGATAACCAGCATTTATTTGCTCCTCCTTTCAAGAACAAACTCAAGCACCTAACTAGTGTAACATGATCAATCACTTAAGTACTTGCTCACGTTGTGTTGATCTGTTCCGGCAGCGCAGGAGATACTTCAAAGGTCGTACCATATTCATGAGCTTCGTACTTGAATTTTATAATTTGTATTTGAATTTGTTTATGCTTTAAAAGAGGCACCACGAGTGTTGTACACACGACTACACATCAAGCAGTTTATGCTGATCTCGCATTGTATAGGATTTCCGTACAATGCGAGGTCAGCTTATACTGGAAATGTATAGCTTGATGTGTAGCCGTGTGTGCCACGAATTCGTAGAGTAGCTTCGGCCTAGCCTGGGTAGTTAGCCCCGATACCAACTTTGTTTTCTAACTAAGCTTTTTACCATGGAATAAGCTGTTGGTTAATAGTGGTGGTGTGTGTACATCGTTAGGATAAAATCGAAGTCAAGTCACATCCAACAACCAGTACTTAGGCCCTCGTGGTGGGTTGCTATTCATATCTAATTCACTTTACTCTCTTTCACAGCAAGGAGATCTGTGTCCCAGTGGAAAAGTTATACTTACGGTACGATTTCGTAGCCGACCGCAGGCGGCAGCTGTAGGCGACATGTCGCCATGACACGACTAATTTCTATGAAGGCGACGCGACGTGTCGCTAGCTACGGAAGGTATTTCTTAGAAATTCATAGAAACCAGTCGTGTCGCAGCGACACGTCGCCTGCAGTTGCCGCCTGCGGTCGGCTACGGAATGGTACCTTTCAGCTGATTATGCTAATGGTACTAAGTATGGTTTTACCACTTCCCCACACGATCACCAAAATCGTCATAGCACCTGTATATACAACCACCTTCCATTACTACCCCAAAATAATCTTGATTACATTAATAACTAACAAACAGAAAAATCAATACAAAAAATCTTTCAAAAAATCTTTCCCACCGGATCTCAAAAGCCGTATCGCCGCCTTCTCCCCACGGATAAAAAAAAACTTAATAAAAAACAATCCTTCAACACCTGTTGCGCCTACGCATCCGTTGCTAAGCGACAGCGCCATATTGGTAATATGGCAGCGTTGCCATCTGTCAAAAATTTACATTTAGAATTTAATTAGCGCGAGGTAAAGACTCCATTCTTGTCAGAATGGTTAGTAACTCATCCTAAATCGCAGATATGATACCTAGAAGAGGAGGCGGCAAATGCATACCTATTTGCCATCTCCTCTCCTATCATATCTGCACAAATTATCACCAATAACTATTGCCTATTTATAACTAGTGGCCTATTCACCTTGTATTTAAATCATCTGGACTAAAAACGTATTTCTGCCTTAATCCAGATACTGGTTCTAGTGCTGCAGAAGAAAATACATATTATAACTATTAAAATGAGCAATATTTTGTATATATTTGTAATACGTTCTCGAAAACGGCTCTAATGATTTCGATGAAAGTTGCAATATATGAGTTTATGGGGGCGAAAAATCGATCTAGCTAGGTCTTATATCTAGGAAAATTCGTTTTCTCTATTTTCAGGCGAGCAGAGCTCGGTCGCCCAGGCACAATAATTTTAACTTACCAAATATTTTTACAAAGGTAGGTACTATATTAATACGGTTACCACACACATATTAAAGCAGCTACATGAGAAATAGTTTACATAATGTAGATATTTATGCTAATTATGTGTGTAGGAACCAAAACAATATTAATAATTCTCACCGATTTTAATTTTACGAACGAGGTTTTACCGCCACGCTTGCTTACTCTGTGTTGTGATTTCAAAACATTAAGATCCAAGTTTCTTGATGATATTTTTACTTACCATCACGCCGCCGCGCCGCCCCGTGTGGGCACTGATAGCCTAGCGGTGTGACCGTCGGACTGCCAAGTCATAGGTCTCTAGTTCAAACCCAAGGCACTCACCTCTGTCTTTTTAGATTCATGTGCGTATTGTATAATCATCACTTGCTTCAAAAACGGTGAAGGAAAACATTGTGAGGAAACTGTCTGAAAATGCCTGAGAGATATTTCTCGGCGGCATGTGAAGCCAAGTCAGAGGCCTATGGGCGGATTTAAAACTCTGACACCAGGTTATAAGTTATTAACTACATGAAAAGATGGAGATCACGCATGTAATCCTGGAAGGTTTAAACAGTATCTAAGCAGTTTGAAAACAAAATCCCGTGAACACGATGACCACATCTGTTACCGCCCCGGTTCTATAGCGGCCGAGCGCTGCAAGCAGAAATAGTCCTTACGGTGTAAAGATATGATCTTCTTCGATGGTACACCCACATTTCGCCAGTTATGTTTAAGTACTATCGAAGAACTTTATATCTAAACAGTTTGAAAACAAAATCCCGTGAACACGATGACCACATCTGTTAGCGTCCCGGTTTTATAGCGGCGGAGCGCTGCAAGCAGAAATAGTCCTTGCGGTGTATAGATTTCAACTTCTTCGATGGTAACATGTACCTGTTACATGTTACCAATGTTACCATCGAAGAAGTTGAAATCGCGATCTTATTGGCATCAACCGGGCACAATTCCAGGTACGGAGCAAATTCTGATAGAAAACCCCAATAACTTAACTGCTTAGCTAGGCTTCTAGGCTTTACAATGAAAGTAACAAAAGGATCTCACTATACAAATTAAATAAGCACAATTTCAAAGAGAAATTAACTAATTGGTTAAAGTTATTAAGTTATGATGAGTCTGAGAAACTTATCGAAATAGTAAAATAAAACTAGTCTTTGAATTTTTTTTTTTTTTTCAATTTAAATTTTTAAATAATAATTAAAAACGAAACATACACATTACTTTGTAAAAAAGCTTATGAAGTTATGATGTAAAATTGTTATGTGTAATATTTTTGCATAAAATAAGGCGGTGATATGTATACGACATCTAAAACAGCCGACAGCCGACTACCCAAGATACGAGCATGACTCAGTTTGGGAGTCGTAGTCTTAAATTAAAATGCCTTTGTACATTCACCTCACAAAAAAAAATTTTGTTTCTGTAACGCTTTTGTACTTTTTAAATAATAAAAAATATTATTAGCAGTACATAGCGCTTGTCACTAGACCAACGAGGCCAGGCTATTATTTATCTTACTAAAAGTCAGGTAAGTAAAGGCAGAGCGTTGATCTATAGTAAAGGTCGAAGGAATCTGCTAGATGCGGTATGCGCAGGATCGGTTTTTGTGGCGATACTTGAGAAAGGCCTAAGGTCCAGCAGTGGACGTCTTTCAACTAATAACATTATAACTTTTATAGACTGGAATTTACGGATTTGAGGACCACATATTGGTGATAAAAACCTCATGCCACCGCGACTTCAAACATGGCACAATTTTGATACGCAAATTTACCTACTGTAAGATAAGATAAGGTAATCATTTATTTTGCCGGGGTTGCGGGAAAGTCCGAAAGGGATACCGTGACCCCTGGCAACGGGGTCACAAGTCAAGGTCAAGGTCACAGTACAAGCCACATTTGAAAATCGAATCACGCTTTTCCTAACAATCTTGAATCGTAAGTCAAAACTTGTAATTCTAACGAGCCTGCATGCCGGAAACCTTCAATAAAAGAAAAAGAAATTTTAAAAAAGAACTCACAATATCACGTACAGGCAACTGAAGGAACACGGGTGGGTTGTAGTCAGTAAGAGTCTGTCACAGCCTCCTGCTCCGCCCAGAGCGGGACAAGTTATTTGATAATTCCACCACCAAAAAAAAAAAAGTATTCATTTATTTGGTCAAACATGAGTACCTTAATACGACATAAATTGTCAGCATGCAAGAGATGTTAAAAGTAGAGATAAAAACAGATCATCACATTTGCCTTAAACAATAAGCATGCAAATATTATTAAAAATAAAGTACTAGTTGCACCCGCGGTTTCACCCGCATAAATCCCAAATTTCATCCAAATATTTCAAGCAGTTTTAGCGTAAAAGCGTAACAAACAAACAAACAAATACACTTTCGCATTTATAATATTAGGTAGGATAATTTCCCTCTAAAACTAAGTATTTAAAAATGTCATGATAAAGTAGATCATTAAAAATAATAAATTTGTAAAAACATGATCAAAATCTCTCATCTAAATACACATTTGAATTATAATAAACTTTATCTGCTAGAAAACTTATAACTTTCCTTGTCCTATATTTTTAACGACAAAAACACATAAGTACACAATTACCAAATATCAACGTAAATAAAAAAATATTTAGCATATTAATAGCCAATCCGAAGCATTCCGCGACCTAACGCAACAATATTGGCACAAAAAAGAACACAAAAAAGAATTTTAAATTCATGCACGTGCTGAGAAAAAGTCGATTCTCGATTTGCAAAAACATTTATTCATTGTGTTTTGTTTTTTCGCTTCTTTTTGCTCCCGTTTTTGAATAAAAAAAGGACTTTCGGATCCCCCGGAACCCGTTAGGTGTTTTTGCCCTACGCTGTTCTTTTTATAGTGCATTTGCCTTTGATTGCATAACGTACGGTCAGTGGTCGGTGTTTTTTCGATGGATGCTTACTTGGGTGTTCACCCTACGGTATTTCGTGACGTAGGTTAGGTTTTTAGTTTTTACATCTTCTCATTCAAGGGAGGTTTTACCTGTAATATGGCTATTAATTTTATAGTTTAAATTATGTTTTGTGTTGCGTAATGTAAATATCATTTTGCATACTATTATATAGATTCATTTTTTTCTAACTGAACAGACAGCTGTGCTGCTGGGGAGTTTGTTGCGCCACTTCTTCTTCCCAGCTAAAGCACTAGGAAGTGGTGAAGGGTGGGCGTTTTGGGGGACTGTCTTATGTAATTTTGACGTTCAAAAAGTGCTGATTCTCAGCCTAGTTTGAATAAATGACTTTTGAATTTGAATTTGAATTTGTGGGTTGTTTAAGAAACGAAATGGGTTGTAAAGTTAGTAAAAATGAATTCATGTGAGCATCAGTGTGAGTGTGTGTGCTAGTTATTGCCGATCACTGACTGTGTTTCAGTGTTGTTGTGAGCAGTGTTGCCCCAGAGTGGTAATGACCGCGACTTACGGTCGTAGGTTCGAACCCTGACAGGCGCTTCACTTTGTGTAAATTATTTCATCACTACTGCTCTCAAAACAATCAATCTTCTGCCTTTTCCTGACTATGTTGGGGTCGGCTTCCAGTCTAACCGGATGCAGCTGAATACCTGTATTTAAATGGAGCGACTGCCTATCTGACCTCCGCAAACCAGTAACTGGGTAATACGATACCCCTTGGTAAGACTGTTTGTCAAAATTTCGGGCTTCTGACGACCCGTAACCACTGTCAAAGTTCCGCGAATGACAGCTGGGACCAACGGCACCATTGCTTTTAAAACGGTGAAGGAAAACATAGTGAGGAAACCGGCATGTCCTAGAACCAAAAATTCGAAGACATGTGACATCTACCAACCCGCACTGGGCCCGCGTGGTGGATTACGGCCCACTCCCTCTCGTTTTGTTTATGTGATAGATTAGTTTATACCTTAGTGAAGTTTCTAGGAATTTCTACAGTTAGTGGGAATTGTTGTCAAAAATGATACAGAAATTACGACACCGACTTTATACATAGGTTCTCCTTGTAGCTCTTATTAAGGTTATCCTTCATGGCTTATATGCCTAATTATCACAAAGCTTGGCTTATTCGTGAAGGAAAACATCGTAAAGAAACCGATTTTTACACGATCAATCGGAATGTGAATCGTTTTGAAACAAATTGCTAATCCATTGCTTCATAAGTTCGAAAAAAAATCTGCTCACCAACGTAAATAACGCAATGAATGTTGTTGAACTGTCGTATCGTTTACGAAAATGTGTTGCGTAATTAGATAGCTGGACTTGTAGTTAATATCAGTTTTGAAATCACCAACCCGTTCTGAGCAAGCGTGGTGATCAATGCTCGTGCCTTCTTTGTATGAGAAGAGGCCGTTGCCCAGCTGTGGGACAATAATAGGCTGGTATTATTATAGGCTTGTCGATCGATGAACAATTTTTGGTTATCTTCACACAGAAAGATCAAGAAGGAAGTCTCCATTTTTAATTACCTACATGAAAATTACCCAAAAATGATATACCTTTTATTTTTAATTTATTTATTCCCATGGTAGATAACATTATATTATATTATTTAATTATATGTTTATTCAAGTATTTGATTATTATTAATTCAAATTGCAATAAGAATTTTAAATTGACTTGTTAATGTTATCACAATAATTATAATGACAGTAAATTTAAATATTATTTATTTAACTGGCTATGAATATTATTAGAAGGTATTTATTATATATACCTACCTAGTATGTACTTAAATAACATAAATATTAAACATACTTTATCTATTTATTTTAGTTTTTGGGGGTTTAATCCAGAAATTCTGCGTACAGACTGATTTAAAAAGGTGCTAAATAAAACGTTTAAATACCTACCTTGTCCATAAAAATGATTGATGTAATTTTAAAAAAATCTAATTCTAAATTTGAATTGGTGTCATAAAAATAATTAAGTTTAACCACCTCGATTTATAAACCTCTCTTTAATTTATCAAAATCTTAGGCAAAGTGCAAAAAAATTCGCTGGTTTTTGAGCAAAAAATATTGATAATAATTTAAGATTTATTCGTTGTCTAGTGGTCGCATGCGCTACTGCAGAGCATGAGTTCGATTCCCAGGTCGGGCAAAATTTTAATGGGTTTTTCTATCAGGAATTTCTCAGCAGCCCGTAGTCTGGATTTGTGCTCTGTTGATGGCAATATTCCATGGGACTTAACATAACTAGCAAAATGTAGGTGTAGGTAGATGCCGAGGTACACCTCTGAATTACAGGCGTAATGTTATGATGTTATAATATTATTTTGGAGTGAGTGTGTATGTGATGCAGAGGAAATATGTATGATATCAAGAAAATTTTGGTACCTAAGAAATAAGAATATGGCTTTTAAAGCCCAGCAGATCTAAAAAATGTCTAGATTCTCAAACTCATCGACAATTTATTAAGTATTATAAAACTATACCTACCTACGTAAATCTTTCAGCTTTAGGATTTATAACAGATATAATTTCTTTATAACAGAATATTTTCGGAGGATTATGTTATACCCACTATCCCTTTTTGGACCTTTAGAACCAGGCCTTCCCTACCCTAAACAATAACTTCAAAATATTATGTAGTTTTAAAAGACATCCCACGAAATAACACCCTACTCTCCTAGCCAAAACTTGTCAAAATCATTGCATTTTAAAACTCCTGCGCATCCCGGATGAGAACCATAGCAAACAGCATGTGTTTCAAAAAATTTCGCCTCATAGTCGCCACATTGTGTTGGTTATAAATCTGTTTCACTAGTGTGCGAGTAATCTGATACTATCGTGCGACTCGTGCGCCTGTGTGGGTGAGTCTAATGCGCGCACGCAGAGATGTTGCATTGTTGCATGCTTCTTTCCCACCCCCGCTACGTGGATGAAGGGTGCTTGATACTTTTTGCTGTGATTTATTTTGGTTATTTTGCTGCTTTTAATTCGTCCCCTAATAATAGTAAATATTAATGCAATCCAGCATGTCCTTTGCTGTCCCCCCAGCGACGCCCTAAGCCGAGGTTCGTACCCCACAAGGGGTATCCTTAGTGTGTAGTTGCTTAGTTTTAAGTTTTATGCCCTGACTGGAGGCCTTAATTTATTGAACCACAGGAAAGTCCGGTTAAGTGGACCTCCTAGGTTGACCTGCGAGGTGCCATTAACAAAAGAAAAATAATTTATTTTGCTGGGCTTTTTGGTTTTGTATGTGTAGATACGACTAAAAGAACCTATAGGGCTAGAAAGCTAAATTAACTCGATTTTTTATTAAAACTGTGTCTTTGCTTTACTGTTAAATACTCAAAACTGTCAGTGATTTATATTATGGACGTAGTAAGACACCTGGTGAAGCTGCAGGTTCTTTGTCATCGTCATCCCAAGATCTTCCGTTCTATATACTTAATATTTTCTTAATGATTATTGTTTTTTTTTTCATTAATGGAGGCCAATTTGCATATTTTGACAAAATAATTAGGTACTTAATCAGGTATTCTCCGCCAAACATTTTCTGAGTCTTCAGGAAGGTTTCAGTTTCATCATTATGTTGAACAAAACAGAGTAGTTTTTGGCACTATCTCTTAAGTTTAATAAAAATATTCAAGTATCAAAACTATTACCTCGCTCTAAGGGGTGAGAATCGTGGGCGAACAGTCAGAGGGTGGGTCGCATAATACAACCTTTTTTTTTTCAAACAACCATAGGTTTTTTCTACCTGCGAACCCAAAGCTTCTACCTGACGTGCGCTGGCGCAGATTTCGAGTCGTTTTTGAGTTTCGAATGAAAAAATTCGTATAACGAATGTCGAAGGGGGCTTTTTGCTTTTAATTTTTTTACTGAATTTCACTTGTTTGTGACGTAAGGTGGACGTTTTTGTAACGTTGGTATTTTTTCTTATATTTTCACAGTTATGGAGGTGTAAATAGGTGACTGGTTAAATGTTTTTATTTACCTTTTTTGTCTTGGCTTGTTTGTTTAGATTATGATGGTCAAATAAAAAAATATATGTCAGTGAATTCAACTGGAGATAACGCAATTCGTCATAAATTAAATAGTAATTGTATTTTCTGACACCGTATAATAAATTTGAAGTTTTGGTAAAGAAATAATAAATTTGAAGTAGGTAGATACTAAATGACAGAGAAATTAACCTCTATACATTGTCACCCATGGGCATGTTACCGCCCAATTTTGTCAATATATGAAAAAAAAACGAAAATTTACTTAAACATTTTTTTTTCTTATATTTTTTTTACAAAATCCCCTATAATTTTATACTTGTGTTTTTTTAAAAATAAATACAATATTTTTTTATAAAAAATGTGACGTATTCTCCTTTATTTTTTAATAGTCGTCAAATTTTATTAAAAAAGTGATTAGAAATAATAAACAGAATCCAAATCGAGCCAATAACATCGGAGATATGGCAAAAGCAACTCAAAAAAAAAAAAAAAATACGATTAATATTAAAGATACCTTTTAATGTTATTTTTTGATAATTTTTCATGTATATTCAGAAAAATACGGGCGGTCACATGCCCATGGGCAACATTGTATTTCTCTAGCTTACAACTAACTAAATCATTTATTAAACAACTTTACTTCTAAAGAATAATCTACAATTTAAAACCCTATAAATTTAACTTAACCAATAAGGAAATTTAAACATTTCATTGTTTCTTTGCCCTGTTTTCTATGTCCTGAAAGATTTAACTACATTTAGCAACATCTTGAAAGACATTGCAAACTTTCAAACCAATGGAAAGATAATTAAAATAGAAGTACTATAATAATCAAATTTTTCTTATAGATGTCATAGAGATCACTCTTTCACATCAATAAACTTCCAACTAAAGCCAATAAAAACAACAAGTTAACATAACATCACGCCTGTATTCCTCGAAGGGTTAAGCAGAGGTGTACCTATAGTACACCCGCATTTCGTTTAAGTCCCATGTGATAGGGGGCGAGCCTATTACCATCAACCGGGCACAAATCCAGACTCCAAGCTGCTACTGAGCAATTCCAGATGGAAAACACTTTGCTCGACCCGGGAATCGAACTTAAGACCTCATGCTCAGCAGTAGCGTTACACAAACAAAACAACAGGTTTTTTTGGTTATTATAAACGTTGTACATCGAGATATATCTTTATTCGTTGCATAACTAACATGTAACACTTTAAACACAGTTTCATTGTCAAGAACTCTGCCGGTTACACACCGAGTCGTGAAGCTGTAACTCGGTATGCGAGTTGGTGAACTTGAAGTTCACCAACCCTCAATTTCTCGATGTATTTATTGAAGGAACAACTGACTTGCATCGTATAAACACATGATTGCATTTGCATCGGAACTCGTGGCGAAGTAATAATAGCCACACGGGTCGATCCATCAGGTAAAGCTAAAAAGGCTAGGCAGATTGATTTTGATTAATTGAACACTGTTCAGACAGTGCTATTTCAATATATAGTATAGAATAATCAGCCTGTAATTTTCCCACTTCTGGGATCCAGGCCTCCTGTTTCTGTGAGAAAGAGTGGGCCACAATCCACCACGCGGGCCCAGTGCGGGTTGGTGGACGTCGTCTTCGAATTTTTGGTTTTAGAACATGCCGGTTTCCTCACTCATTTACCGTTTTGTATAAATAAGGCTTTAATTTTATCAAACAATTATACTTCTCATTGACACGGGAGTATACAACTTTAAGTTCAAGCAATAAATTCATGTTTAATGTGATAACTATTAGATATTTTTATTTCCGTTCACATTGTTACATTGCATTCAATTGACTGCTTTTAACACTAAGATATTTAGGTAATTATAATTGTAATGATTACAAGAAATGTAAAGGAAAAAAAGGGCATCAAAAAATCTTTTATCAAGAGTATGTAGCTGATAATGTAATCATTTCGTTGTCACCAAGCTGTCCCCAGTGTACCTGTTACTGATTTTATATTATTATCTCTACAGCAACTAAAAATGAGAAAACTTCAGCTAAGTATTCTCGTTTTCTCAATAACACGTCACATTTTTAGGTCACTGACAGCTCGGCCCGAGTCGTCACTCAAAAGACCATTTCAGACACTAATCTACATGGTCCTCACATGACCTGACCAAGATTATGTCTGGACTTTAAAAGAGACTGTGACCTCTGAGTTTGTTTCTGTCTTTCTTGTCAGAGTAGTCAGATAGGAAACGCCGAACTCATATAGCAATTTTTTTTATTTTTTTATTATGACTTGTAAACGTGATTGCAATATCCTATTTACAGAATACACAATTTGTAATACCAAATATTTCACTCCCGATAACGGTGATTTTTACCATCAGGCAAAAAAACTATATTTTAAAATAAATCATTACTAATTTTTTTAGGGTTCCGTACCTACCCCGAAGTGCCAAACGGAACCCTATTACTAAACCTCCGCTGTCCGTTCGTCCGTCTGTCTGCCAGCGAGCTGTATCTCATGAACCGTAATAGTTAGACAGTTGAAATGTTCACCAATAGTGTATTTCTATTGCCGCTATTACAACAAATATTAAAAATAAAATTAATTTAATCAGTTAAGGGGGTCATACTTACCCATACAAGAAACGTGTTTTTTTTTTCGACTTGCACTTGGCCGGTTTCACTAAGCTAAGTTATCAAGAGAATGCACAACTGAAAATGCTTGTCTGTTATTTAAAACTGGTCATAAATTATCATAATTTGCAAACAGTATACAGTATTTACCTACTGTTCCGTCTATTCCACTACACTTGAACCGCGTAACACCAATCAAGGCACGCACACATACAAATAATTTATTTGGTAGTTCATATGAAAGTCACGGTCAACATTTTATACCTACTTATATATGTACGTACCTACCTGTTTATTTGTGTACTGAGTAACAATTTGTATAGTAATGTGTCTACCGTTTGTTTTGTAATGTTGCTTATTTTTAACACTGGGGGTTATTTTTAAGCTCCGTGGACAGAAATAGGCCGTGTTTAATAATCCAACTAAAGACACGAGAAGATCCATACAAATGTATTCCCCTTTTTCTTCCTGAATAATGCCTGTAGAGCATTATTTTTTTTCCCTAAAATCAAGGTCTGCCGTATACACGCCCCTGTTATTTCCTTTTTTTCAGCAACTTATTGGTAAAGAAAATATGACCCACCAAAAATTACAAAAAAATGCCCATTTTTACCGCCGTGATTAGAGACAACTACCAGACAAATTCCAAAAGATTTTAACATAAAAAAAATATAGGAACCTAGACATACTCTTTCTTAAAAAAAATATGTAAAAAAATTATTAAATCGGCTCTGTTTTCGAGGAGAAAAAAGGGGAATACGAAACGTCGATCTCGTAATTTTTTTTTGTGATATAATGGTTCTGAGCTGCAGCTGTCCCTATCGCACTCTACGGAGGCAGAATTGTGGTCAGAGGATGGCAAACTCTCAAACTCTCAACTAAATGATGGATAAATTGGAGGAAGGAACTCTTGGCTAAGTAATAATAGCTCAGATTGATCCATCAGGTTAAGCTACGTTGCCGAGGATGGTTCGTGGATGATCTTTACATACCGAGACTCTTCCGTGTCACGTTAACCCGTTGGTTCCGGCTGTCATTCGCGGATCTTTGACAGTCGTTACGGGTCGTCAGAAGCCCGAAAGTCTGACAACCAGTCCTACCAAGAGGTATCGTGTTACCGAGTTACTGGGTTGTGGAGGTCAGATAAGTAGTCGCTCCATATCAAATACTGGTATTCAGTTGCATCCGGTTAGACTGGAAGCCGACCCCAACATAGTTGGAAAAAGGTTAGGCAGATTGATTTGATGGATCATTGGAGGAAAATGCGTACGAGTGCGAAGCGAAATAGCTTTTTATCACAAAACCGTGTTTATAAGTAATTGTTTAGGCTAAACATCTTTTAAACACGACATTTATATGTATATGGAGTTTGACGTAAGGCTGGCAGTAGACACGTTGTACAAATGTCTAAGTTTTTATAGCAAGACTCCTAGTGGTTAATTTTTGGAGAAGACGTGGTTGGTGTTGACCATACGTGCTTTAGGAAAAAGGCCAGGCTTTGCTTGTCAGTCTTATCATGACTTATCATGGTTTTAAGACAACAGTCTTCATTTCCAATTACCTTGTCATGCTGTAACCATCCACAGCTCCACTACATGTGCTATCCAATGACCATCTACCAAACCATAATTGACAATCAGATTTGTTACACCGTTCCTCCACTATTCCATTGCCTACTCTAGGATACATATCCGGTATGGCTCGCAAATCCTTCCATATCCTAAGGGCACGTCTTCCTTACCTTTACCGCGCACCCCGGTCTACGCCTTGGTATGCAATGGCCTCTGTTGCCCCATGAAGCATGAGGCTCCAGTGGTATTAATCGAGTCTGGTTAAACCACACTGGGGTCGGTGCGTTTAATTAATTTATTAATTCATACATACATGTAAATACTGCTATACATCCACTTGACCTATTATAGTCTTTACAACATTCCCAGTTAGAGACAAAATGGCCTGTTTCCCTGTTGGAACCACACAATTCAGCTGTTCCAAATTGCCACGTTGCCAGTGTTGCCTCATCAAGCCCTGGCAACATGCCAAGAGTAGTCAAGGATGAACAATTGACAATACGTTAGCTAATATTACCTACATATTAGCTGTCGGTTCAGACAGGTGTCATGGCCGTCTTTCAATGCGCGGCAAATGTCTATTTTATTTAGAAATAGTAATATTTTTGAAGATATATTGAAAATGTAGCTTAGCAGCTGGCAGGGTTCAGAACGAAATTGTGGATTTGATTTATTTATTTAATACTTCAAGCACATAAATGTACAGAGGCGGACTTAATGCCATAGGGCTAGTAGGATTTTCTATCAGTCAAACTTTGAGTGATGCAGAGATAAACAGTGGTAGGTGCAGTAGCGAGAATTGAGGATTAAATATTTATTTAAATATATAAGATAAAAGTACCTATTAAAAACTATAAATATATACCTCATTATATAGAAATATAAGCACAAATAAATATACCAAAACAAACTTATTTGTTTGTCTTAACAAACAATGGGAAAACCTCAGACCAAATATAAAACCAAGACAGCGCTGCGAACAATACAGTGAAGCATGGCAAAACTACAGCTCCGCTCTGTGCATACACGTTCACACGCACACATTTACAATCAAACTACACCTCACTAAGTGCACACATGTTTATGAAACCGGCCTCACGTCAGTGTTGACAGCGCTTTCTTAGTTTTTTATTTGATCTGAGGGGAAAACATTACCGTTGTGATGATGCTGCCAGCTCCGTGCGAATGTGCTCGCGAACTTTAACTTTAAAGGATAATCGTTTGGTTTGGTTGGCATTTTGGACCTGCCAAACACCAATGTGATAATAGGATAAACGTACCTTATAGTTCCTAAGTTACATTTTGAGTAACTATTGATTAGTGATGAAGAAAACCAAGCGATCAAGATTTGAATCACTAACACCCAGCGAGAGAACGTGGTCATCATTGATCATTTCTTCTCTGTACGAGAGGGGGCTATTTTATCCTTCAGTGGAACAGTCATAGGCTGATATTACATTAAAATATCTTGTGGATAATAGGTTTATGACTAAAGCTTCAAATAGACTGAGGTGAATCCAGAATCCGGACGGGGTTCGCAATCCTCATAGATAGAAGTTGTCCAGTGAAGTGTCCCATTCGTCATTCAGTCTCAGTCCAGTTTTATCACCACATTAAATCGACTCCAAAAAAGGAGGAAGTCCAATTTTCGTCTGTATGTGTTCTTTTTTAATATTTTCATCAATTGTGGGCCGACTTTTTTCTGACAGACAGTTCCCTCAACCTTTTTTTCGGTGGGGAAATCCTCATGGATACCCTTTGTCTGAGAAGAACGGAGAGATATATCGAACTCCTACTGACCAAAACTCCACTGTTCCTTCTAGTACCATGAGTCGGGGGCCCGGGAGATACTTGTACATTCAATTCCCTCCCCCTGGTATCAAATCCAGCGTTTAGGGAATGCTTAGTATTTACTTTTAAATAATTTAACGAATTACGTATTACATGATCAACCTTTTGTATTTTTTACTTCCTATTTAACGACGCCATATTTGTCCTAATCATCTATTGAGCGAACATCGCTTTCAACCTTATTTGGGAACTGCTTATAACAAGTTATTGATTGTATGTCAGTACTTCCAAAGGTTTTGTTTGTTTCACAGACCAATGCTGCAGTAAAGTCAGATAAATTATTTGCTCAGCAAATTGACTCTTCATCATCGTTCTCCTGCCATTATCCTAATTTATTTGGGGTCGGCGCGGGCGCATCATGTCTTTTTCTTTCATATTTCTCTATTAGTTCCTCGTTAGAGCCCATGGCTAAGTAATAACAACCGCACGGGTCGATCAATCAGGTTAAGCTACGTTTGCCGCAGTCAGTCCGTGGATGGATGACCATCTTTACATACCGTAACCAACGCCGGGACCAACGCCTTAACATGTTTTTTGAGACGTGGAGGGGACGTCTCAAAAAACACGTTAAGGCGTTGGTCCCGGCTGTCATTCGTGGATCTTTGACAGAAGTCGTAAGCAGCCCGAAAGTATGACAACCAGCGTTACCGGCGTTAATGAGTTGTGGAGGTCAGATAGGTAGTCGCTCCATGTAAAATACCGGTATTCAGCTGCATCCAGTAAGACTGGAAGCCGACCCCAACATAGTTGGGAAAAGGCTAGGCAGATGATGAATTCTCTATTTGTTGTTATTTCGGTAGTCACCCCGTTTCTAGCCATAAGAAAATTGTGAAGCTAAATTACCTGCCAACTTCAAACTATCCGTATATTCAATTCAGAACTGTCATCCTTTGACAGTTGTATGAAATGGCTATAATACTGCAAATTTAAGCGGGGTATCAATTTGCCTAACGATTATTTTTTCTGACATGCAACCGTTTTGATTTGACGAAGCTGCCTCATTGGTCCAGAGGTCATAAATGCGCGACTGCTAAGCACGGGTTCCAGCACGCGTAGCATGACAACCATAGAAACGGGTTTTGTCGACGGAAGAATAGACAAAATGACAGATGGTGATTGTTTATCTGTCATTTTGTCTATTCTTCCGTCGACAAAACCCGTTTCTATTGTGGTAATGCTAAGCGTGCTGGGTTGTCAGAGGTGTTCTGTTAGCAACAGCTCAGTCGCCTTGAGGGTAGCCAGTGCTCGCAAAGCTGTTTGGTACAATACGTGCCACGATAGATGAGACTTGACCGCGCCTCCCGCCGCTCTTTCCGCCACCCCGATGACGCCCCGGCGCAGATTCAATAAAATTCATTGCGTTATTTACGTTATTGAGCAGACAAATGTTTCGAACATAATGCAGCAATGGATTAGCAATATCATTAAAAATCATTTAGATCGTGATTAATTGAGTACGTTACGGAGATAGGGTGGGTCTGAATTGGCGATCATTTAGATAAAGAAAAGAAAGAAAGAAAGAAAATACATTTTTATTTAGTACAGACTAAAAGACACACAAGTAAAAAGAGAAATAAAGTAAAAAGAAAGAATACAAAATAAAAAGTGTTAAGTGCGCTGTAAGATACTAGCAGAAATGTGAGCCTCGCGGCTGCGCCAAATAGGCCCAGTTCAGGAAAAATACCTGACATCTAGTGCCTGACGCTGGTTTTCAACTGGACCTGAAGTGTGAGGTGACGGATGTAAATCAATTAAATACTGCAATGTGTGTATGTATACTTAAATAAAAATAAACCTAACTAACCTGAAAAGGCGGTGAATAAATTTACTATAAAGCAAATAATTAATAAATAGATCCTCCTTTCCTCCGATCCTCCTCCTCGACCTCCTTTGCAGTCGGGCAATGGTAACAAAGCAATAACAATAAAATACAAAACGAAAATGTTATTTGACAGGGATTGAACCCAGAATCGGGACCTAAAATGAAATTCGTAAAATGAAGCTTATTAAAATGTAAATCTTGTCTCACAATTATAATAACATGAAGATAATTGATGTCTCAGATAAATAACAATTCTTCACCAAATAATAAGCAATATCCTTGACTTGCACGACCCGAGAATCGAATTCACGGCCAACGCCAGCGGTCCATTAGACCGACAAGGACTATTTAATTACTAGCTGTTTTTATTTTCCTACTTAAGATAAAGTAAAATCATCACGAAACGTTTGTCTGTATGAGGCAGCTAATCTCAAAAAGTGCTGAACGAATTTTCTAAACTAATAATATAAAGAGAAAAGATTTGTATTTTGTTTGTAATGAATTAACTCGAAAACTACTGGACCGATTTTCAAAATTCTTTCACCAGTAGAATACTATATTATCACTGAGTAACATAGGTTATAATTATAAAGATATCATGCAGGCGAAGCCTGGCGGGAGCTAGTAATGTTATCATCTTCATCATCATCATCATTTTAGCCGAAAGACGTCCACTGCTGGACATAGGCCTCCTCCAAGCACCGCCACTTCGACCGATTCTGTGCCTCCCACATCCAGCGGATTCCTGAGAACCAAGGTAACTGACATAGCCCGAAGAATTGCCAAACTTAAGTGGCAATGGGCAGGGCACATTGCTCGCAGAACAGATGGCCGATGGGGCTGAAAGGTTCTGGAGTGGCGACCGCGTACCGGAAGACGTAGCGTTGGAAGGCTCCCACAAGATGGACCGATGACCTTGCAAAGTAATGTTATAAAACGGTAAAATTGAATTTTTGTCTGTAAGAGGTAAAAGATAAAGTACTGATCGGATTACAAAAAAGCTACACTATTTCAGAGTGCCAAAGAATATGTTTGATGTGAAAACAAGAAGCCGGGGTGAACTCACGGGCAAAAGCTAGTATTTTAGATTTTACCTATAGATATCTTGCAGAGAAGTTAAAGTAGATTACAATATGTTTATATAAAATGAGTATAAGTTCGCTTTTCCTCTAGCAACTTCGTTTTCAGTCAGTCATTTAAATTGACTATATTGATTAGTTCGCAATTTAATCATTTTCAATAATATTGTATATCCAATTCAATTAATTTATTGTACCTATTCATTATTGCACTAAACTTGAATATTCCTTAATAACCTACCTTCATCATTACCTTTTTATCTTGAATGTTAACTAAATAATTTAGTTTATGTATAGAAACTTTGTACGTAATGAACATGAAAATCATTATGTTCAAGCGTATGGAACAACATAAAAAAAACCTTTGATACAATGAGCAGACACCTCAAGGTCAGCAAGATTTAGCCAAGTAACTTATAATTTGTTACAAGTTTAACTAATGTCTTATGGCTTCTTGGTTCATCCTTTGAGGATTTTAAAGAATTAAATCGTATAATATTAAAACTTAGATCACGCCTGTATTTCTGGAAGAGTTAGGCAGTGGTGTACCTATGATACACCCACATTTTGTCAGTTATGTTTAACTCCCATGTAACACAACTCAAACTCAAACTCAAAGCATTTATTTCAATTAAACCATTTACAGGCACTTTGTCAAGGGGTCAGTCAGTCAGAATTAAGACGCAACCGGACACAAATCCAGACTCGGGGCCATAATCAGCCTATGTGGGAAAGGCTGACTATAGCCCCGAGTCTAGGTGATGATGCTCGGACACACGCCACCTCTCTGTGAGAGAGAGAGAGTGGGCCATAATGCATCACGCCGGCCCAATGCCGGTTGGTGGATGTCACATGTCATTGAATTTATGTCCTAGAACCAAAAAAATCCTCACGATGTTTTCCTACAGCGTTTTGAGAGCAGTAGTAATGAAATGAAATACACAAAGTGCCTGCCTGGGTCCGAACTCAGGACCTATGAGTCGCGGCCGATACCACTGCTCTGCTCGAATCGGGGTGCTACTGAGAAATTCCAGAAGGATCAACCCAAGTTATTGATGTTTGGTGAAACAATTAAATAGATCATCAGTGGTGTCGATTCTCATCGAACTAAACTATCACTAAAAATCCTTACTTGCTAGCTATGAGAATCTTAAAGCTATTCTGTTAAGTACCTGGTACTTGTTGAAAGACCTACACTGTCCTCCCATACCTAATAACACTGTTAATTGAAAATATTGTAAAAGCCCATTATTTTTAAAAAAAGTAACCGTGGAGTTTCTTGTTGGCTCTTCTCCATAGGAAACAACCAATTGGAACCGTGCACCTTTCTTCTGACGTTTCATAAGTGCCCATGTAGGTTTATAGGAAATAAAATATTTTGAATTTGAATTTTAATTTACTGCAAACAAAAATCTCTAAATTTAAAAATAATTTTGACACAACTATTATCGGATTTGACAATCGCGACTACACGTTTGCCCTGCCCCGTGAATTTTTTTAGAGCCGGATTCGCGCAGGGTGGGCAGCCTCGACGCGTTTTATATGGAATTTTTCAAATTTTATATGGAAAATATGAATTTACCTACGTGTTGAGTATTAGGGGTTTATGAGTTTAATAAAAAGTAAATATGTGAGCACCATGTATCATTATCATAATTAGTTTATCTGTTGTTGCTTCATTTTTAATTCTTAATTCTTTTTACCTATTGTGGTATAATAATTTTATTCTAGGTGCATCGTCCTCACATATAATTATATAACTAATGTACTTATACAAAATATTGTAAAAAAAATTAAAAGAGTAACGGTGGAGTAAGAAACTCCACCGTTATTCTTTTGCTACCTTTTGGAAGGGGCGACTAGAATCAATATTTTTTTTTGTAAATTTTTGACGTTCAAAAGTGCCTTATAACGGCCTATTTGCCATAAATTATTTGACTTTGACTTTGAATAAAGGGGGTCGAAATTTTCATTATTTTTGCGATAGGACATATCATTTTAGAGATACAAGCAAAAGAAAAGAAAAAAATACACAGTACTGTTTTTGCACCTGAAGTCGAGGTGTTGGTGTGAATTTTAGTTCATGACAACTACTAGTATTTCGAACCATTTTTAATTGCGATTTAAAATGATCAGACAATCAAAATTTTAAGTGAATAACCTCAAATTCAGAATAGCAAAATTGTCATTTTCACTAAATTAAAATCTCAGTGCCATCTTAGTGCTGTAAAACTAAAATATAGTTAATTTGTGTCACTTTAGTCTATTTCAGAATGGGAAATCGTCGTTTGACAGGAATAAACTAAATTTTGGTGATTTTTAGTCTAGTTTAGAGGCATTTGTGACGAGAGAATCGGCACCGTTGTATTGAATTGCTGTTGCTTTAGGCGATTAACACACGGCACCGCGCACCGCCGCGGCAGGCGGTGAAGCGGATCTCATGTCGCATTGACCTCTATTAAATCCGTTGATGCCTAACACACGTACACCGCCTGACCGCGCGTTCGAGCGGCGCTCTCACCGCCACCGCCCCGCCGCGCGGCCGGCCGCGCGGCGGGGCGGGGCATCACACACGGGGCGCCGCACTACCGCGCGGATCGTCATGAGTGCAGGATGTGTTAAAGTAACATGAATGTTCTATTTAGAGTTCTGCTTCGTAAAAATGGATGAACCCAATATCTTCTTTTTATTTTGTTTTTACGCCATAAAAGCCAGATTATTGCCACCACTTCGGCGTCCATTCTTGCCAGTGTCTGTGATCAAACTGGTCAAATCCCCCTTAAATGCCATCCGCGCTGACAGGCGTGTAAACCGCCTTACCGCGCGGCGCGCCGCTACGAAATCCGCTTTACCGCCACCGCCCTCTGAGGCGGTGCGCGGTGCCGTGTGATAATCGCCTTAGTTAAGTGGGCAGTTTGGTTTCATATCTTAGTAACTGGAGCATCATGTGTTAAGCGAATTAAATAGCTAAGACGGTGACACAATTTTCCTTCTTCTATTTAAATGTCATTTAACAACTCATATTTTTTCAGGCAGATATTGGCTGCAGGTGAACATGCACACTTTTGAGGAGCTCGTGGCTAAGTAATAACTACCACACGGGTCGATCCATCAGGTTAAGCTACGCTTACCGGGGTTGGTCTGTGGATGGGTGACCATCTTTACATACTGAGACTCCTCCATGCCTCGGAAAGCACGTTAAGCCGTTGGTCCCGGCTGTCATTCGTAGATCTTTGACAGTCGTTACGGGTGGTCAGAAGTCCGAAAGTCTGACAAACAGTCTTACCAAGGGGTGTCGTATTACCCAGTTACTGGGTTGTGGAGGTCAGATAGGTAGTCGCTCCATATAAAATACTGGTATTCAGCTGCATCCGGTTAGACTAGAAGCCGACCCCAATATAGTTGGGAAAGGCTAGGCAGATTGATTGTGAACATGCACACTTATATTTTCTGGAAAAACTGGATCCAGCTACCAATCTATTGTTTCTTTATCAAACACAATAAAATGTCATCATAATACAAATCAAAAACATAATTGTGACTACTTTACAATAATTTATGTTCAAATCCAGTCCCTCCATAAAATATCAAACAAACGATTTTACACAAAAATTCATCTATTCAATGCGAACCACCTGAGTTTTGACAAAGAAGTCTCCTTTTGTGTCAAAAAATAAGTTTTTTTTTTGGATAAAATGGTCCCACGATGCGTAATGCAGTTTTTTCTTTTGATGTGCTCCTTTCTGCAGTTTTTATTACTTTTGATTGAGCATTATTGTCCCAAAAAATACTTGTATGTCACGCTTTTTGTTAAAGTGGACAGAATCGCAGGAGCTTCCAGAAATGTGTCGGGATTACTCAATGCCAGATTAAGTAGCGTTGGATTTATTTAATTGTACGTATTAGAGCTATTCTTCTCGATATGTGAACAGAATCATGAGATGTTAAGGATGGTTTTAAATAAAACACAGATGAAGAAGAAATAGACACAACGGAAGGTTGTAGAAATGACAGTAGCCTCTTAAAACGAATACCGCAGACGGTAATACTTAGCAAAGTCCACTCAAAACTAAGATAACTTATATACACAAGAGTGAATATGCATAAATTTTAATCTCCAAGACATCTGCTGTCCATCCATCCCTTTTGTAAAGTTTTAAAATCCTTAAAACTATGGCAATCGCCGCAGGGCGCAGTAATACTAATAAATTCCGAAGTAAAGGAAACGCACATTTTCTATGCCAAAGCAAAATTCCACCAAACTAATGATTAAAATTTTAAAAAGTTCATACCAAACCCAACCTTAGGTTAGGGTGATAAAAAACAGAATCGCATATCTAATTATCATGCAGTAAGTCATTAAGTCTTAGGGGATGCTATTCAAGATGTTGCAGATGACGATCCAAATCCAACAGATGTAACTCTTCATTGAACCAAAGCAAAAGAAGCTGTAACACATTTAGATAAAGTTGAACTTGGGACAGCGGAGAGAGTAGAAATAGATGGAGATTTATAAAAGGGATGGTTGCAGGTAAAGAAATTTGAACATTCTGAGGGATGAAAGAAAAAAATAAGGGTCGAATTTAAGATACAAAGGATGGTGTTGGCGTCAAGCGGTGCGATGGATGGACTACGGATGCAGTTTTAGATTTATGCCAAGATTTCGAATATTATATAGATGCAGTTAATTGAATATGACCATTTGCTAAGATCCTAGATAAAGGTAGTAAACAGTTAGATTTAGAAGTCACGTAAGCAATAATTTCGTTGAAAGATGGTTTTGTAGAATATTTTGGTTCAATAAATTACCTGCGAGAGTTTGTTTAGATAATTAAAAGAAAATGATCGTTTTATTTCAAATATAATAATTATTAACTTGTTTCATCTAACAGATTTGATAGATCACGTTGTTTGAGTATGTGGCAAACCCTGGAAGAGACCTATGTCCAGGAATAGAACTTGAATGAATAAACTATACATATACAAAATGCATATTTTTTATTAAGAATTATTATCTAAACTTATAATATAATAAATATTAAGCTGAAGACTAAAGGCCGCAGGTATCCGCTGGATGCGGGAGGCACAGAATCGGTTGAAGTGGCGATGCTTGGGGGACGCCTATGTCCAGCAGTGGACGTCTTTCGGCTGGAATAAAGGTCTCTGCACACAGCGGGCGCGGCGCGGCGGGACGGGACGGCGACGCGACACTGAGCAGTTGTAATGTACTAGATATTACGGACGACGCCACACAGAGCCGTCCCGCTCGACGCGACGGTAACCGTGGCTTTTTTGTTTGAACGCGCTAATCGCTGAAACTACTAGTCGAATTTGAAACAGTCTTTTGACTTTGATAGCCCAATTCACGATGAAGGAGCCAAAAGAAAAAAAAGTCAGAAAGAACTAAGCGAAAATGAAATAATAGCACGGGCGGGAAATGTGGCTGTTATTTTATGGTGTCTTACGACTTCTACGCGAACAAGTCGTATGCTGAATCAAGTATATATATTTAGATGACAAGAGGCTTGGTAAGAAGCAAGTAGGTACTAGACAATACACAAATATATAAAGGATTTATTTTTCTAGTAGAACAAATACGCTATGTCATAATTACACACCAACAAATGCATTCAAACTTATGCATAGAAACCGAATTTAATCACATATCCTATGCTAATAAAGAAAAAAAATCTTTTATCTCAATATTCTTAAGTTTTAACGACATCTGCATTATACAATCTATTTTGAATAAACACTAGAAAAAAGGTCTATTCGAACACATTGCCACAATAAAACCTCAATTCTGAGACAAAAAAAACACGATATTAATGTACAACACCCTATTTCAAAAGAGTAAGGTTGAGAATAGGAAAAATATTTTTTTAAAAATATGAAAAAACCACGGCGCCCATCTTCCTGTCGGAAGAGGAACTTATTTGATTATAATAAACATTAGAATCGATATAAAAAATGAAAACCAGGTGCATATTGAAAACTTTGTTTTTTAACCCGACTCAGCATTGTTTGTTTTGTAATATCGGCTCCTAGTGCCACCCTTTCGTTTCACTTTTTTAACAACTTTTTCAGTAGCCAAAAACTTTTTTCATTGTCTTTAAAAAGTATTATTATAGAAAAGTGAAAGTTAAATTTTTTGTCTTTTGAAATTGCTCCGAAAAAGTTGTTTGTTAAACTAAAAATCGGCTTCCTTTTTCTGCTCATTACTTTTTATTGCTTTATTTCGTCCAGTAGTTGCTATAGATTTTATTGTTCTAAAATGTTTCTTTGTATGGAATATCCTGGGCGGCATCTTTTGTATATTTGTGCTATTTATTTTACTATAATACTGGGATGGTGGGGATTGAAATGCCGGCTTTTGGGGTGTGAGTGAATATTGTAAAGACATGCCATGTATGGAACTATTAAGGCCTTCGTTATCCTTACGTAAATAAACAGCGCTGGGCAGCTATGTTTTGTCAGGATGCTATCAAGCATTATATTGGTAAATATATATTAGTAATTCATCATCCAGATCGAGATTCCAGAAGCATCTAGTAACAAATAAAATCCGTCCAAAATTAGTAATATTTACTGAACTGATACTAATATGAATATCGTTATCTTCAATATAGTTAATTGTCTTTTCAGGATCTCTACAAGTACCGTACCTACAATTATTTTTTTTCTCACTCAAATACCTCATACTCATTACACACATTACATTAAAATTTTCAAACAATTTTTATTAATAGTACTGACTTCATTCCTACAGAGTAATGAAGATACATTAAAAAAAATCGATCTTAGTCTCAGAACCCGTCTTTAGGATCCGGTTCCAACATTCGCGTGATGAATGACAGGGCACTTGCACGAACCATCCCTCCTACCACGAGACATGTTTCATCTCGTACTTCCTCGATACCTCCAACTTGATCGCCATCTATTGCCGTTTCTGTTTCATCGATTGCTTTTGTATTATGATCAGCAGGAGCAATGGTTTTGAGAGCTTACTTTTCAATTGTTTTAGAATGAGTAATGTGATCATTATAGTGATGAGCTATAGATTGAGTAGATCAAAATGGCGGTCCCCCAAAAATACAGGTTCCGTGATGTAGGTACGTGTAAGAAATTAGCTGCATACAAGTTTGTAGTTCGTGTTAGTTCATTTTTTTTTTGTGATAGGTTTGTTGGCTCACGGTTTCGTTTATGAGATGCCAGGGGATCCTAGAAACATGACAGTATTTTCGATACAAGAAAAGCTCCAGCGTAGAGTGTAAAGATCTTTTTTCGTTGAACAGAATAGGATTATGTTAAGGATCGTAGCAGAGGCGTTCTGTAGTCTATGCCCCTTGGGAAGATGTTGTGACTTTTCGTATATATGTAGAATAGGAGCCTATTTTTTTGTATGTTAATTTTGACCGTTTATTATTTTGCTTTAAATAACCTTATCTATATTAATGTTGTCCCAATGGCCAAGACTTGGCAGGTTAATAGGTAATATATGTCCTAGCCAAGTATGTTGGGGTTGGCTTCCAGTCTAATCGGATGCAGCCGAATACCAGTATTTTACATGGAGCGACTGTCTATCTGACCTCCACAACCCAGTAACTGGGTAATACGATACCCCTTGGTAAGACTGTTTGTCAAACTTTCGGGTTTCTGACGACCTGTAACGACTGTCAAAGATCCACGAATGACAGCCGGGCTTAACGCTTTCCGAGGCACGGAGGAGTCTCGGTATTTAAGATGGTCATCCATCCACGGACTAACCCTGGCAAGCGTAGCTTAACCTGATGGATCAACCCGAGCGTCTATTATAAGTTAAACACGAGCTCCTCCGATTATAATAGACTCCAGTGCAAGAGCAAAATTAAACTTTATTTTTGTTTTATTTCATTCATTAAACATTTTATTTAACTAAACTTTATTTATTGCTTGAAAATCAATAATCTTTTAAGCTCTATGCAGAATTCTACACCCAATGATTTCATACACTAATTACGTAATACACAATCAATCGGAATTTGAATCGTTTTGAAACAAATTGCTAATCCACTGCTTCATAAGTTCGAAAAAAAATCTGCTCAACAACGTAAATAATGAATGTTGTTGAACTGTCAAAATGAAACAAATTTGTCGTAAATGTTTACTAAAATGTTTTGCGTAATTAGATAGCTGTTCACAAATGTCTAGCCGTCCCTATATTGAAATCCCTTGGTTGCCTCTCGCCATGGAATATGATACAGTAGTTTTAGTGAGCAATCCAAGGCCACGCAGTAACCGACATAATAGATACTACGCCTTTTCTCTATGGTGAAACATAGTTTGACCATTGTCAATGAAGCAGATATACTATCCTACTATATATATAATATCATCTATATATAAATATATATATATATAAAGTCAAAGTCAAATAATTTATTTCAATTAGGCACAAAAAAGGCACTTTTGAACGTCAACTTTTACAGAAAAATAATAATTGATTCTAGTCGCCCCTTCCAAAAGATAGTTTTCGTATGGAGAAGAATGGGCAAGAAACCACCGTTACTCTTTTAAAATGTTTTCACAATATCTTGTATACATCAATTATATAATTATATGTGAAGACGATGCACCTAGAATAAGATTACTATACCACGATAGGTATAATATTATAAATGTGATAGTTTGGATGTTTGGATGTTTGTTACTCAATCACGCAAAAACGGCTGAACGAATTTAGATGAAATTTAGCACACAGATAGTTAATAACCTGTATTAACTTATAGGATACTTTTTATTCCGTTTTTTCTAAGGGATCGAGACTTATGCGGGGGAAACCGCGTGGCGCTGCTAGTAACAGAATAATTTTAAAAGCCTTAAAGATTTATATTTTTATAGACGCTCGCGGCTAAATAATAACAGCCGCATGGGCCGATCCAAGGTTAAGCTACAATTGCCGCGTCAGTTCATGAATGGGTGATGGCTACATATCGAGACCCCTCCGTGTCTCTGTCATTCGTAGATCTTTGTCAGTCGTTACGAGTAGTCAGAAGTCCAAAAGTCTGACAGCCAGACTTACCAAGGGTTATCGGGCTACCCAGTAACTAGGTTATGAAGGTCAGATATCCAGTCACTCCATGTAAAATACTAGTCTGCTGCATCCGGTTTAACTAGAAGACCCCAACATAGTTGAGAAAAGCCTAGATGTATTGATTGAAAGAAATATTTTTTAAACCCTCTCAAATGATTTGATAGGAGTTAGTAAAAAATGTCCTTATTTATTTGGGCCCTAATTCATAGTACGGCCAAATTAGCCATTTTAGTTTTTTAGTTCAGGTTGGACTATATTCGATATATTGGGTGCCTATTGCCCTCGCAGGATTAGCGATCAGAAATCAAAATAAATATAGATCTAGTTTTGAACTTATTAAATCCCTTTCGTTCAATTTGAAATTACTTGAGAGTTCTTATCGGATAACTAGTGAATAATTAAATTAATTAATTTAAAGAATTTGATCTAATAAGATTAGTTAAGTAGGAGATATTTTTGATACTTTTGAAATTAAATACATATAACAAATCTTTACTGTATAATAATAGTGTGTTACTTCGAAACGTTGGTATAACTGCGGTAGTATTTTGTTCTCACAATTATAATGTCGAGTTCCGTGCATATCCAATTATTTAGACAACGTCAAAATCTTTGAATTTTTAAATTCCAAAACTAACTGTCAGTCAAACAAACCCACATCCACCATTAAACTTGCATACAAAAATTTTAGATTAGAAAAAATATGACCCAAAACATTCTCACAGTTTTTAATTCAAATTCAAACTGACGCCACATCTCTCAAAAATTTACACTACAATACTTGCACAAAAAATCACTTGTCAAATACACCTGAAAACATTTGAATCGGAATAATAGAAAAAATCGAAAAGATTCGATCAACTTCCTTCCTAGTCCCAAAACAGGTGATTTTAGAATCAAAATAAAAAATCTATTCACTATTTCAATCCCTTGCCTACAGAAAAAAATGTAATGCATATGAATAAGGCACCGTGTGTTCAAGGACAGAACGAGATAGAAATTGTAAAAAAGTCAAATGGAATTGAAAACAAAAGTGTTATGAAACGCGTGATCTCGTAAAATGGAGGGAAAAAAATGTGAAAAAAATATTGTAAAACAAAACTGCGAGCTTTTGCTTTTTTGTAGCGAAAAATATCACTGAAGCAGTGATGTGAAATATTCGCAGCGTCGATTATTTTATTTTATTTTTTGCCGATGCCTGTATTTAAGTATACAATATAAAAATCGATCTTTTTATTAATGTTCTTTAGTAACTATAAGTCATCTCTAATTACCAATTAAGTAGAATCCTTTAAGTTTCACTTTTTAATAAATGTAATTATTCTAATTAAGTACCCAATTAGTTTATGCTTTTTTACATTTTTTTTGTTTTACTCGGTATATTGTGTTATCAAACAAAGCATTTTTTATCGCAAACGTCACAAAACTGACGTCACTCTTTACAAGTTTACAAAAATCGAAAGTTTTAAAAAACAAAGTCAAACTTTTTTTACGACTCTGTAGGTAATTAGGCGATGTTGTCATAAAGTGATAAAACTTTACTATTTTTTGTCATTTCATTGTCATGAAAAGTTTAAAAAGGAGACCGAAAATTGAATGAAATAATTTTATGATTTTTATTACAGCTTGGCTTATATTACTTTTTGTTCAACACGATCTACTTTAAAGACGAGTTTTATTTACTCGTTTAGGTAATAAATGTTTTAATCTTGTTAGTAGATTACTAGGATCTTTAGGTTCTTTATCTTTTAGTAACACTAGCATTTAATTCTTTTACTTAATTCTTTGTAGCCCGTTTCTCCTTAATCCTCTTTGTCTGGAAGTATGTAGATCCTTACCTCCTTGTTGGAGTTACCGACAGCTTGCAAAGTTGAAGTGGCAGTGGGCTTGCCATGTTTGTCGTAGGACCGATGGCCGATGGAGCAGACGAGTCCTCCAGCAAGATGGACTGACGAGGTTAGCAGCCTAGAAGAGGCCTACGTCTACTGTGGTAGGCTGAGTTGTCATCCTTCTTTTGCTCGTCAGCCTTTATCCAGGATCCCATACGTTTCTGATTATACTGCTTGCCGAGTTCTAATCGCTTCAAGGAAGTCCAAATCTTTAGTGTTAGATGTTCATGTACTTACTATTGGACCGCTTGATCGAAAGATTTGTGTTGACTAAACCAATTTAATTTCTTACTTTCAAAATTACCATTTCATTATATTTTTTGCAATGAGCTTGCAGTAAATTAATTGCAAGCTCTAGTTTTAATTTATGTGGTTTCTTTGATATCTAATACCTGTCGTTTTAAAATTATGCATTTTTATTTTATTTTATGTTTAATAGCAACATGTAGTAACGTGTTAAGTAGAGTACATTTTTTTATTGAGTACTTACATTAATCATATTTTGTAAAAAATCTAATTCGGTTTAAATTAAAAATTGTATGATTAATAACGTCTCGATGTTTTTCTTAATTTTACTATATTATACAGGAAGTTGAACCTGTAATTCAAACTTTTTTTAATTACATTTAAAACTCAATTTAATACTTGACATGTTCATATTTTTTCTTAAATTTTTATCACACGTCTGTCTAAAATTTACTCATTTAATAGAATTTTATAAATATCTCGGAATAAATAGTTCCCTTTTAATGTTTGCATCGACACATCTGCTCATACTTTTATACTACTAATGCTACATCGTGCATGTTTAATTACAAAATGCATACATTAACATAGGAATGAATAGAATAGTGCTATCTACCCCATGGTCACTGACAAAGTCCATTGTCCAGATGCACAGGATTTTTTTTTCGATAGGACCCTCTTTTTCAAACAGTCCACTGCTTAGAACTAAGTAAATAAAAATAAAATAAACCTATATCTAATCCATCAATTAAGTAATTTAATATAATAATTGCACAAAAAAGTGCAAAAATAAATAAGTCTAATAACTAGGTAGGTAGGTACTTTAGTTTGAAATTAATTTCGACAACTTTTAAGTTCTTTTGAAAACTACTTTTCAAAGTTTTTTTGTACTGCGTGGGTTTCTTTTTCTCAAAAAATATTTTATAGACGTTTTTGTGACACTAATATAATGATTTTATTGGATTCTCATTAAGTTACTCAACATACCCTGATTCATTATGGCCGTCATTGGGCTCGCTGTTTACACAAACGCTGTTTTCAAATTTAAATTCTTTCTTCAAGGCGTTGAGTAATCGATTCCTGCCGGATCCACTGCATACAATTAGCCACCCTCATTTACGTCTGGTCAATGACAGCCCTGTTTTAATCAATAACTTCTTTTTCGCGCTCGGCGTCCTTGGTTTTTTTCCCCGGCGCGACTTTTTCTGCGCGTATTTCGTTTATTATGTGTCAATCGGTCCGCGGTTTTTTCTCTATGAACCACGCGTCTAACGCGTCTTACCTCGTTTTCAACGATTCCGCAAAAAGCTCGGCAAAAAAGGCAAAAGCTCGTCCAAAAAATCGTCTACCGAACAGTATCTCGTATCGCCGGTCTTGTAGCCATTTTAATTATTATTTAATACCAAGGGACGAGCACGTGGCGACGCGCGCTATCCCGCTCCCGCTACGGAGGCTGTATGGCGCCCGCCGCATGCCGTCCCCCTCGCACCGAGCCCACTTACACACATAAAAATCGTGAATAATAAAAAAATGTGTACACATTTTTTTCGCTTAACCACCGCGTCGGTGTGTGCGTGCGGCCTCACGCCGCTAGAGCGAGACACAGCAAGTTGACAGACGAGTAACAACTACTCCCCACTCCGATTTTTTAAGCTCCGCTGTCGATGTTAGCGTCCGTGTGATTTTTTTCATTTTTATGTGTTAGTGTACCCCTCGCGCGGTGTAGTTCACTTTTTCTACTATAGATCTGAATTTCAGTCTCGTTTTTGCCGCGTCGGTCTAAAGGCGGACGAGCGGGCGTTTTGTATTGCATTTTTGTGATGCGAGTAGCCGGTGGTAGCTCATAATACTTTATCTGAGCAACATTGCGTCTGGAGAGGCCGGCTTTTTGTGCGACCACATGTCGTCTTGAAGAACCTCACACTCGCGCTACTGCAGGCCGGTGCACGCGCGAATCGCCTAGTGCGAGCGAGACGGAGCGCTCACGTGTGGATTACAGATAGCTATAATAATTTATATAGCACACTAAAATATTGAGCACAAAAAAATCTGGTAATTTGGATCCTAGTAACGACGCCCGGCATTCATAACTTTACCGCAGGGTCAAGAGCACGGCTCGGCGTTTTTTTTCAATCGCCGGCATTTTTTAAATGTTTATTTGCAAGGAGCACGTGGATTTTTTGAGTAATTTTGGCGTCAAAGCCTTGGACTGTTGCCTTTGGGACGTGTTGTGACAATAGTGTTACCTTTATTATGTGATATATTTTTAGTGACATTAGATAGGAACAAACTGTGATTTATTATGGTGATATAGTTGGTGATTGTGAAGATTATTGGATAGTGACAGGTAATTTTTTTGTTAATTAATTTGGAAGTTGGATCGCTGTTTCTCCCTCACTGTGAACTGGGGGAGCGTTCTCCCCGAGGGGAGAGGATTTTACGTAAGATCCCTCCCGCTTGAGGTGTATGTTGTAATTGTGAGTCGGGCGCTCGCCGTCTGTCAAAGGCGACCTTGAATAATGCCCGTACTAAAAATACGGAAATATTTTTGGACAGTGTACCGTGACGATATTTTCAAATTAACTTGATTTGCGATCTGTTGCTTGTTGCTGTTTCTTTGTTTGAAAACATTTAGATTGTCAATATAGTTATCGGATTTTTTTTTTGTTATGTAAAACAGCTGTCCAGCTTCCAGTTTTTTTTTCAGTGAATTATGACAGAAAATTGAAGTCCATAATGTTGTTGCTAAAAAAATTGTTGTTGTTGTCATTTTTTTTTACCAATAAAAAATGTACTGCTCAGATATCATAAGTATGCGATGCGATTCTGTTTTAATAAATGAGAAACATCACTAGAATATTTTAATAATTATCGATATGGACAAAAAACTCGAAAAGGAAAAAAATATTAAGAGACAGATTTTTATTAATAAAAATAAATTAAATCATGACTCATACCCGAAAATAGTAAGTCGATATTTAATTAAGTATTACGTAAAATTTTATAAAGTAATAATTAAAAAATAAACTTAGTTATGATTAACGTTACAAAGCAACTGGCTATCAAATGCGGAAATAATTAAGATTTACAACAACATGCCAATAACTTAATATTTTGGTGTTACAAAGCCAATAGTATATATAATGACTCAGTAGTACCAAAAACATTATTTAAGATTTTTTTTTTTATTATAAAAAAATATACGGAATTAATTAATTTTTTAAATTACCGTCATTATACAAGGTGTAACTTTATGAAACTTAAAACTTAATCTAATTTTTAAAACCTAAAACCGTAACTAACCTAACCTAACTCCAAAACTAAAAACCCGTCACCCATATTTCCACAATCGGACAAATAAGCTTCACAATATTTTTTGCGCAACAAATTAATTATTAGAAACGGTCTTATCCAAGATAAGTATTTCTTGTCAAACAACCTTGTATCTTACGCTTCACTAACTCCGAAATCACCAATGGCTGTCCATAGCCCAGTAAACGCATATTTAAAAGTATTAAAACTATGTGACATAAAAAAAAAGAAGTTGACAAGTCGTTTAATGGCGAAAAAAATGTGCTTGATAAAAAAGTTGTTTAACTTCCAATCCTTAATCTGATACCTAATAATGATTTTTTCATGACTTTTGTAGGTATTTAATTCACACGTGGATATTTTTATTTTTTTCAATAATTTAATTGAATAATTATAGTAACTTTGCATATTTAAAAGTTTAAAAAACTCAAATAATTGAATATTTAAAATAAAAATAAGATCTAGTTTTGCATATACCTAAGTAATTACCTTATTACATAGGTATATTAGAACAAATAAAAAAAAATTAAATTGTTCCAAAACGAAGGTAATAATATCATATTAGCTATTCAATAATTTAAAACAAATAGATATTTAAAAAAACCTAATTACATGCCTTAAACCACTTCAATGGGCCAAACTAGTATTACAAATCTTGAACTCGATCAACCATGAGGCCTTCTATACACATCATCTAATACCGCCGGGTATTAGACCTACCACCCCCAAAACAACCAAAAACACTTTATTACCCTGCCACAAGGGTCATTATCAAACAGCAGGTGCGGATGAAAACCGCAAACCGATGTTGCTTTATTTTCTATTCCCGCTTTGACAGCCGTGTATGTTGGTCCGCGAGTACAGACGATGACATAATAAAATAATAGTTATAGTTTAACTAAACTGCTTTACGTAACCGTTCGCTAACCTTAACAAAAAATAATTAAACAAAAATAAGTAAAAAGAAAAAAATTAAAACACCAACATTCATTACCATAATGATGCATAATTTATTTAGAACAAAGCATCTTGGTTAAACAGCGTCTTCTAAAAGCAGCCTCAACGTCAAACAAATACAAATTACTCGTCAGAGATAAAAATCATCATTAAGTGAACGCACATGTTGTAGGCACGTCTGTACAATGTGATTATCGAAGCCTTATTCGTTGCGGCATGTGGGCTAGAGGCTAGATCATTGACACAACCTACGCGCCAGCTAGTCACCTGCTAGCTAAAAAAAACTGCCATCTTTTTTTACACGTCAAATCTATTAAAAAAAACAGACAAACAACTTTGTTACAGAAATCGATTAGATAATTTTAGAATTAAAACTTTCGCAACAATATTATGGATAAGTACTTATTTAAAAAAAAGGTTACAGAAGGACTTTTTTTTTGCAGCCCAATGAACACGGAGGATCTCGAAAAAATTCCATGACATTAATATCGAAGGAAACATAAGACACGTATTTTTATAAGTGCCAAACACGAGACAGTTTATACACATTAGATAGAATAAAATTATAGCAGCCAAGATGATGGAAGGCAGGACGATCGACTACAGGCCCGACGGGGGTGGCTTAGATTATCACAATTCGCCTTTAATGGCGGAAATACCAGTAGACAATTATTCCCATATACATAGAAGCATAGAACACTTAAGATCTATAGGAGTACCCCCTCCTATGGACCATCACAGACATTTAGCAACTAACCTAGCAGATTTGAGAAGATATGAGCATCCGGATGATATGCCGGAGATAAAACCGTCCGTGCTTAGACTTTCTGAATTCAAAAATGGTTTACAAGAGCTGCGGGCACACCATGATCAAGAGAACGACATACAAAGACAGATGACGCCTCATGATGATGGACCCAAGGGATACAGTGCACCATCGACGCCGCTGTCAGAAAACGGAGGCCAGTCCATTCAGGAGGAAAAGGTTAGAGATCTTTTAGTCTTATAAGTCTAATAAACATTGTATCTTACTCAGATTTTTTTCATTTTGTATTTGAAATGATAAGCTTTTCTTCGTGTTTAACTAACAAGACATTATCTTTGTTCCTGATACCTTGAAAGCCTACATTGATCTATTCAAAACTTTGGATGCCAAAATCTTCAGGCAAAATGCGATTATTACTACATACAGCTATTAGCTAGTTTAATAATAAACCTTGAATATTTCGGAAGTCTTCAACTGACTCGACGTCAGGCGAACAATAGTCGTTCATTACTTCATCACGATGCATCAATTCCGCATCCAACACCATTAAAACTGATGATACCCATTATAAACCTTTTGTTAATTTATATAAAATTGTTACGTTCGTGATTTCAGTGTCTGTTAAATTATAATTCAGTGGGATATTATTGCGCAATTATTAAAACTGTCGTACTTTTTCTATCAGATATCTTATAAATCAAATCTTATTGGAAAGCAAACATTCTGACATCTATCTGATACATGCCAGAATTTTTGCGTTCTTAGAAGATTTTACATGAATAGGATGGTGCAATTTTCGGACAAGAAATTATCTGATAGGAATACTTCGAAGTCAGTCAGTTTATTTTGAACTTTGATTTCAAAGACCACATTAAATTGAGTAAAATGTTGAATTGTTTTGTTATATATGTTACACTATTAATGAATATTTTTGTGAACGCCTTCTTCATCTCATGTTGATTCATTCGTCTATTTTTGGATTTATAAGTATTAGACACCTCTACAGACACGGAAGCCCTTTGTCCTGTTTCTAAGCAACAGACTTATTACATATTCAAGATATTCCTAAAATGTTTACACACTCCAAACCAATGCGAAATTCAAGTACACTTAAAATGACGGCCATACGCGGTAGCTATCAAGCACTCTTGTATAAAAATATATAATGTTTATTTTGTACCTCTTATCTCTTCCTTATTTCATCAGTTATATCTAACCCTTGACTTTGATAATGATTACCGAATATTATTTTTAAATAGAAATGTTTCGTGGTCGTAAGCGGAACTGGTGACCATGTTCAGGGTTCAGCTATCTAATTACGCAACACATTTTCGTAAACGATTACCACAAATTTGTTTCATTTTGACAGTTCAACAACTATCATTGCGTTATTTACGTTGTTGAGCAGATTTTTTTTCGAACTTATAAAGCAATGGATTAGCAATTTGTTTCAAAACGATACAAATTCCGATTGATCGTGTATATAGTAATTAGGGTACAGTTCAGGCATTTATTTTTCTCAGTTAAGACCGTCACAGACGTCGCTATAATATATATTAATACACTTTCCTATTGCTTTTTTCTGCGTAGTTTTTGGTGTGTACTAGATATATATATTAGAGGTCCGTCTGAGGTCACTCGAAGATTATTATGGAAAATATATCGTAATATGTCTTGCTATAATATATATTATTATTTATGTTATTATTATTTATTATTGGGGTGTGCTTGAAGGAGCCCGGAGTCCAGATTGTTACCGGTTTTATTGACGTGATGGGATGATTCTTTAACATATCTGCTATATATATATTATATGCTAATTCTGCTTACCCTTCCTGCAATAGTTTTAAGCAGAAGTTTATACAGAATTTTATATTGAATATTTTTTAAATCTAATTACGTAAGTAATGTCAATTTTGGTTAACATTGAAACATAAATAAGGTGTCAAGTTCTCACGGTTAACTTGAATTGGTTTAGTTTATGTTAATTATTTTAAACAATAGAATTTGCACGTCCGTATGGACACCTTTCATTTAAATGAAATCATTCGTTATACCTAATGTAAACATTAGAACATAACGTAATATCACGCCTTACTTTCCCGAAGGCTTAGGCAGAGGTACACCATCGAAGAACTTCATATCTATACATCGTAAGGACTATTTCTGCTTGCAGCGCTCGGCGGCTATAGAACTGCCGGTCTATTCTGCAATAATCTCACGGTGAAAACTCAGATGAAGTGAGCTGTCATTCCACCAGTAGTGCTATTCTGTAACCATCTCACCGTGAAAACTTAGGAGAAGTGAGCTCGGAGTGAGCTATCGGTCCTTAGCAGCAGGTGGAATGACATCTCACTTGAAGCTCACTTCACCTAAGTTTTCACCGTGAGATTATTACAGAATAGACCGGCTGCTGCTAGGGACTGACAGCTCACTCCGAGCTCACTTCACCTAAGTTGTCACGGTGAGATGGTTACAGAATAGCACTGCTGGGGCGGTAGGTAACAGATCGTCATCGTGTTCACGGGATTCTGTTTTCAAACGGCTTAGATTTCAAATTCTTCGATAGTACCCACACACACACCCACACCCACATTTTGCCAGTTATCTTTAAGTCCCCTGTAGGGGGCGAGCCTATTGCTACCATCGGACACAATTTCCAGATTCCAAATTGCTTGCTGTTACTGAGAAATTCCAGGTAGAAAAGCCCAATTTTACCCGAATTTTGGGAATCGAACTCAGGACCAGCAGTAGCACTTGCCACCACTAGACAAACGAGGCAGGAATGTAAACATTATAATGTTTCTATTTTTTCTTTGATTTAGTATTTACTTTATTTATTTTTAGATTTACCACAACAAAAAAATGTACTAAAGCGGATTTGATGACAAATCGATTTTCAAAATGACAGCTTTGACTTTTTTGTTAAACTTACACATTCTTACGTAACATTTAATTAAATTATTTTCCCAATTTTTTTCTTTCAATCTTTAAAAGATATTTCAAAAATAAATTATTATTACTTTCCATATTTTCACTTCGCTTTTTACGATATGGCCCCTTAAGATTTAATCCTCTAACTTCTTTTAAACAAAATAATTATAAATAATTATTTCATTAATAATTATTTAATTTATTTAATCCCGTAAATGAAAGCCAAGTCTTATAATACAGGTGAGCACGGATGAGCCTTGAAAATAGTCAAGGTCGAGTTCAGACAGTAGAGGTCTTTATACATTGACTGCTGTTTTTTTAAAATGCAATTACATAGATAACGAACCGTGTGGTTTAATGAATTTATGTTATTAAGTTTTCCGGGATGATATTCATCTTTAAAATCGTTCTTTTCTGTTACCTAATTTAATATTTTGTGGAATTTAAAGGCATTAAAGAAAAAAGAAAGAAATTACGTTTATTTGCGGTACACATTATGCAAGGAAATAACAAAACACGAAAATAATAATTTGGGGAAAAATATGCGTCACACCCACGCAAAACGGCCATCGCTCAGCATAATACTGCGACCCTATGCGAGACAGACCCCAGTGCTGGTTTTCAGCGACAGCCGGCGTTGACGTGATGACGCCAACCGGTGCAGCATATAGAGAAATAACAAAATAAGACAAAAATAAAATAAACACAATAATAAGTCCTAAATATATAAAATATAATATTTAAAATGACAGCATTTCGTAGCGTCGGCAACTCACGCGCCGCAGCTGTCATTAAAAACCATTTGTTTGACGTTTCAGCAGTTATCTATTCTAATATGTAGGTAATTGATTCATGACATTTGGTTTTTGCTGTCGGTAGGGGGTATCATCGAGAGGTCTCTCCCTCTCGAAGATAGGAGGCATATGTCCCAACTAGGGTTTATGGTTTCTCGAGGTTTTTCATTTCTCAGGTCTTCTTCAACAATTCTCGAGCTCGATATCTCGAGACTACCCGGGAAACCGTAAAATATTCATTTATGTTTCATTTTGTTGTTTATATAAAGAAAAACGTCGTAATGTTTATTGAAATTGGACAACAATCAACAAAACCTCTTATTAATATTATATTAACTGCTTTTCATAGAATATAATCAACATCAACTTTTTTATAAACTAACTACTTTCTCCTTTCCGATTAAATACATTTTTTTTTTAAAAGAAACCTTTTTATTAATTAAAAAGGAACTCAACTCGATTATTAATAACTATTTGAATAATCACAGCACTATTTGAATTTAACATGTGCTTGGACTAGTTATCACTTAAAAGGACATGTCCAAAATTGTTTTTTATTATTCAATATTCTAACCAGGATAAGTTGCTTTTATTTAGGTATAGTTTGATGCTGGTTAGATTTTTCTCTGAATTAAAAACGAACGTCCCTACAAACAGCGGACATCTCCTTACGAATTAGTTTGATTTTTTGGCGTTTTCACTTTAAAACTGGACGAACTGGTAGACGCTTCTGATGTGTCAATTCGTGTGGAATCCTCGGATTTTATATAAATTTTGTGCACATAAGCTAAATGCCTAACCAAAATGTCCACTCCTATCAAGTCGTTTGTCGGTAGTATTGACAAACGGCTTCGTCGGGGTGGCATCCTTAGACAAATTATTTTTTGAGTTCTCGAGTTTTCTCGATCTGAATTCTCGGAAACGAGAACTACGGATTTCCCGGGAATTCCCAGGACCGGAATAAACCCTCGTCCCAACTCCCAGCACAGGGAGCATTATAGGCTGATTATCTGATATCATCAAAACTTTCAAGGTTGTCACTTCATAAGTTACTGCGTATTCCGTTGAAATTTAACGAAAATATACATATATTTTTCCCAAACAATTTATTAAAAAAAACTTCCTGAAAGACCGTCCTATGGAAAAACACAAAATCTTCACATTCTTCACAGTAGAAAAAAACCCTAATATTTCCTCAACATTCAATTAAGTAATTCCGCGCAAGCTTTGGCTTTTAAACACGATAACTTGTGACCCGGTAGGCTCCCAAACGGTTACAAGGACGTTGATAAGGAACCCTCTGGCTCGCATTATGTAAGTTCTGTAACTCATGTTGCCATCCGGGTTTGCTTGGAGTTTTGAGGATTTATTTCCGAATATGTTGTGTTATAAATGGTTGAGCTAGACTAGAAACTCGTTAGGTGTGAAAAAGTAAAGTTAAGTAAATTTAAAAATGTATGTGAAATTACGAAAGTAAAACTTCAAATAATTCCACGTTTAAACTGAAATAAAATTAATTCTTAAAACTACTTCAGTTTTATTAAATATTTTTATCAGCATAAACATTAAAAATATTCAAATCTTCACCTTTTTATTTTCAAATTAGAAAAACTTCTAAGATGAAATGCCAAATCACAAGTTTATGATAAATGGCATCATAATAAACAGATACCAGAACGTACACCTACATGAATATCAGTATTAGCTATATTATTTATTCGTATAAATCAAGTTTGCTCACGTTATCTTGTAGATAGGATTACCAGAGTTCGAGTATTTTCAAGGTTATGCTCAATTTGCATCTAAAATTAATAGTAATAATACTGCAAATCCCAATAAAATTGCTGGAATATAGTTCTTAAAAGAACTGTCATAATATGTGCAGAATAATAGGTTTTTTTTGTAAAATGTTACATAATGTGTAGTGTCTTTAACTACACACATTATGTAACATTTTACAAAAAATTAAAAAAAATTCTTCTCTTATAGTATCTCATTCAAAATCCACATGGTTACAAAATTTTCAATAACGACGTAACCATCGGACGATGTCACTCTTATTTTTGCAAATTTATACCCAATGTCATGAAAAAATTATGTAGAATATTATTTATGTAGGTATTCCTTTCAGTTTTACACTGTTTACGTTTTCGTCTGACCCCGAAACCATATTTTTTTGGTAAAAATTTGACTCTCAATTTTCAGTTTAACCTTCAAAGACTTCTTATCACAGATATTAATTCATCTGCTAAAGGAAAATCTTTATTTGTTGGATTCCTTTTTGTATCTCCTTATTTTTCGGGATTTGTTGTTCAAGTCAAGTGCTCTTCAAATAAAGTTAAAGAGAATATAAGTACGTACCTAGCCAAACAACCGCCACCCCTTACCATACCATACCATACCTTTAAACAATAACCAATGTACCTACTTGTATGATATGTGTCGTTAAAAATGCTGTTTCGGTCGTTATAATTTTTTCTACGAAATATTTTTTGTATTTCTATATTTTTACTACGAAAATATCAACAACTGGCCGTGACTCTATTTTTTATTAGAGACATCGAAATTCTTGATGCACTTATTCACGTAATTTTTTGCATTATTTATGTGTGTAACATTTTGATTAAGTTACGGTAATATGGCTAAATCACATGTTTATTATTTGACATTCTTAAAACATGCTACCCGCTTATCATTATGTACGGAGTTTCCATTTTTATAATTGACCCTACTAATTATTAGAAAAATTACTGCCGAAAAGATTTTTTTTTGTTTTTTTTTTCTAATACACAGAACATCAATAAATAAACCATAAAACGGCTACCTCACAAACTTCCCGAATCGATACAACAGAATATATTTTGCACGTTGAATCGAATAATCTATTCTGCACGTCTAATATCGATTATAAAAAACCCGATCTCGTTTCCCGCGCCCGTCCGAGCGCCGAATTCGCTTCAAGGCCGCATACCAAGTCCAAACCGTCCATTGTCAATGTCGCGGGCTAGCGCGAATGACGGATGTGTGTGTTACAATGGATGGCGGGAATTAATTGCAGATTTTTTTTTCGTTTTGTGTTTTTTTTTGTTGCAAAAATGTTTTCTTTTCAATATAATTCTTGTTTATGACGATAAAAATGTCTGCATAAATAATAAAATTAATTAATAATCTGTACTTAATGTTTGCTTGTAAAATAATAGTTACTTACACATGAAAATTAAAACTGTTTATTATCCATTAAATTAAGACCTATATTTTATTAACGGTTCTTTTCCTGACCAAGGTTTAAGATAAATTGGTTATTAAAATATTCACCTTACATAATATACAGTGTTTAATGTAACATATTTAAAAGCAATATACCTACATAATAAATAATTATGTACGAACAACTTTTTATATGTGGTCATTGACTTGAAAAAGACTTAATTAATTCCGCTGTCATTATCTTTGACAGATTTTTTTGAAGTTGGCAGATAAGCTTATACACATTCGTTGTAGAAATTGATAAAACATGGATCACACGGAAGTAAAAAAAACACGATAAAATTAGAACTTTTTTATAAAGCTTGTAATTGTTTGTTACTCCTCACGTTTCAAAATATAACAGAAATAAGTCAAATAAATTTTAATGCATACAGCCCATATTTCAATGCTGAAAATTAACATCTCTAACGTACTTGAGTCGACCTTAATTTTAGGTAGGTAACTATCAAATACCTACCTATATCACAGTCAAGTAGGTATCTAATTTAGAAGCATGCATTAGGTACTCTACAGTAAATAATAATAACATTAATTTGTCAGAATAGTTTAAATATATTTTAATAAAAGCATTTTTGTGATACAGAAGTGACTATGGTAACATCTAAGAAATATTTAGAAAAGCTTACAAGCTCCCGCAAGCAGGCGCGACGCGACGATGCGATGCGATTCTGGTAGATCAATTTCCATAAAGTATTCATAGAAATTGTTCTACTAGAGTCGCATCGCGCTATCGCGTCCCGCCTGCCTGCGGGAGCCTGGAAGCTCATCACACTTACTGAAGATAAAATATATAGCGCTTAAAAATCCTTTTTAAAATCCTTTAAGGTAAAATAAAGATAATATATTATTCACTGTCTGAGGTGGACCATTGATTTGTACGGTGAGCGATATGTCGAAGATACTATATATTTTATATATTATCTTCAAAGTGTGTAACGACCTTTAGGGATAGGCAAACTTAACAGCTGAAAATCACGTTTGCCAAACACGTGCGAACTTACGGCATTGAAAAATGATAAATTAGTTAAGATGATAAATATGTAACTCGCCAAATAAAATTATTATAACGAGTTAGATTTACATTAAATAAAGAACATCATTTTATTTATGTTTTATTTTGAGGCAAAATAATAATTATAAGTATTATACATTATATTCAATCATTTCTGCATTACTTTGTTATCTAACGTATTTAATTAATTATAATTATCCTACTAAAATGATATTTTTCACGCGATCTTTACGTTAATATTATTTACTTAAAGTGTTATTATTAAATGGAGTTTTATTTGATCATTTAAATTGTAGTAAATAAGCTATAAAATTATAATTTAAAATAATTATTTAAAACTTTTTGTAGGTATGTCGGATTTTTTAAAATAACTGTTAATTAATAGTTTGATCTAACCGTGTACTTCCTTAAATATTTTTAAATTGACTAACTTTAGTCTAACTCGTACGTCTTGATCCAAGCCAATTCTCAGAACGTATTACCAAAATCATTTTCTTTAATGACGCTGTTTCACAATCCTTGAACCCAATTTCAAGGGCATACAGTCGACATTGGCATAGCAATTATTTTAGTGAGCGCATAAATAAGTTTGTTGGTTTATAATTTTGATTGACACTAGCCATTACGGCTGAGTAGGTATTGCGTCATACATAACGACGCATGAGATAAAACACAATTATTTCATGCAACTTTGTATCCTACTGTTTTCATTATAAAGCCTTTATTCTCTCGCAGAGGTTATATAAATTATTTTGAAGAAACAATTATTTACAAAGGATTTTGAACATTATGTTTTAAAGGAAAAGTTTCAGTTTTGTAAATTAACATACAATCGTTAATAGGTGGGAAACGTCCTGATGTCCTCTAAAATTCTTTCAAAGGAGTTTCTAATAATTGACCTTTATATGCAAAACATCTTATTCATTAATAATATAAAAGTAAGCTGTTCGTATAACTCACAAATTTATTTAAAAGAAATTACGTAAATGTAAAAGTATGACGTAGATCATTGAAACTCCAGTCTAGGCTTAGGACACCAGAAAAACAAAACAAAAACCTGATTAAATATCTTCTATATTGCTATTTATAATTTTATTGCAATAATTTGCATGGACAATACCTGTTACTAATTGAGCTTACGTAATACGTAGCTTATATTGTATGAGTCATCGATTTTTTTCCTCAATAAACATTATCACCTACATCTATATTTTAATTATTAATTATTTTATAAGCAACAAAACCTAGAAATGTGTGGAAATCTCGAGACAGCCTCAAATTAAAATGTCAGCCTGTATTTTTTTCTGTAGGGAAATCCCCTGAACGGGGTTACCCCTGTGATCATTACCACGCTTGCTTACAGTTGGTTAGCCATTTCAGAATGTTTATTAGTATATTTACGTTTACCTACCCGTCAGTAAGCCATGTCTAAGATTAAATTAGAAAAAACTTAATATCATATCATAAGGCGCCCACAGACGCGACTGTAGTAGAAAAAAAAACTATGAAAACGTAATGGAAATTGATCTACCGGAATCGCGTCGCACCGTCATGTCGCGCCTGTCTGGGGGAGTCTTTATTCTTTATACATTTTAATATTTCGTTGTATGTCCACATTTGAAAAAATAAGTTTCAGCCGTATTGAATATCTACTCCTGTTTTAAATAGGTAAAAAAAAAACATTTCTTTTTGTAATTTAAAAAAAATATGCAGTGGCAGCCCGGAGTCTGAATTTATGCCGGGTTGATGGCAATAGGCTCGCCCCCTATTACATGGGAATTTAACCATAACTGGCGAAATGTAGGTTTACTATAGGGTCTATAGGTACACCTCTGTCTAACCCTTCGAGGATTACAAGCGAGATGTTATGATAAGTTATCTAATAATCTCTCGAACAACAAAATCCAAATAAGACTAGTGATGTGCAACATCACTCGTAACTTAATATCGATGCTACAACGTGATTCGTGAATGCCGTCCGAACTTCAAATGTTACTCCGTACCGAAATTACACTAATCGTGGTACCGTCACGCGATTCCTCTATCTTTATCTCGCGATATAATTTGGCCCGCAGGCTATGCCCAACATTCTTTGTTAGCTTTGTGTTCATAATTCTTGGATTTTTTAGGATATTGTTGATGTTTTTTTCTATTCAGATAAAAAAAAACGAACTATGCAATGAATTCTATCTGTTGGTGAATTATAATAATTGATCACGTATTACAGGGAAAATAAAAAAAAGTTAAAATTTTGAATTCTGCTTGTAGTAATGACATCTAGTGCAATCAAGGTCCTATATAAAAAGTTCCTGACTGACTGACTGACTCATTGATTTACTAAAAGACATGACGAAACACTACCTAAACAAAGGGTAGAAGTATTTGAGGAAATGAAGAGAAAATAGGTACTTATAAGCGAGTCAAAATAACGAACGTAACGAAATAACATAGGTATATTCAACAAAAGTGAACTCAAATCAGATTATATCTATCAACAAATTAAATAAACTTCATGTCAGAAGATATTTGATCATTGATTAACCCCAACGATATATATTCATCTAACACAGTTCGTGAGATTTAAATGTTCGATTGGCTTAGATAAAAACATTAAAAGACATCAGATATGATAATAAATTAAAATTATACGTAAAACTAGACGTATCTATAATATAAATTAAATATTATGTAGACACGATATTGAGAATTTTTGTGAATGTGAGAACGCTGTAGGCCTAGTGGACTGTAGATTTGCTGACCATCATTATTCTGTTAAGTACCTGGTACTTGTTGAAAGACCTACACTGTCCTCCCATACTTAATAACACTGTTATTTGAAAATATTATTTTTAAAAGAGTAACCGTGAGTTTCTTGTCGGCTCTTCTCCATGGGAAACAACCAATTGGAACCGTGCACCTAGCTTCTGACGTTTCATAAGTGCCCATGTAGGTTTATATGTAATAAAAATATTTTGAATTTGCATTTGATAACAGTACAGTTTTTGCTTTTGCGTCATCATCTCTGTCAGAGATGAAAACATGCTTGACGAGGAAAAATACATCACCAACACTTACAATATATGAGACCTATAGAAACCAAGCATCTTATTAACCTATTTTTTTTTAAATAATTCCACAATCTTCATCCAAAAATTTTGCGTTGTCAAGTCCCAATTTAAAAAAAAAAAAACTATCCGTTGTATTAACTTTAACATGGTTAACCTACGTCTCGTTCTTGAGTTCAGTCGTTAAGTTACTTATAATAAGCACATGCATAATAGCATTACTTCCTTCTATGTATCTCTTGCATTAATGACTTTAATAGTATCGGAATAGAATTCATTTTTGTTTTGCTCGTAGTCAGTTTAAATTATTGCCCGAAGTTCGTTGTTAGGACTGACATGCGGTTGGTTAGTGTTGTGACTAGTTTTAACTATTTATATTCATTTGGCATTGGTCTGTTCACTAATTTGTTAGTATCTTCTGAAACCTTTATTAATGATTGTTAAATTACATCCATCTTTATGCATTTCCTTGAAACCTTGGTCTTTCTTTATAGTTTTATTTAATTCTCTAAGTGGTAGATTTTTTACCCACCCAATCAATGCTGCATTTGTATTGAGTTTTTCATCATTTTCGTTATTCTCAAATTGCAGCATAATAATTTTACATCAAGCCACTAATACACTGTTTAGTTTAACTACTCATTTATACATATATGGCTTCACAGACGGCACTAAAGCATTAGTCTAATATTTAATCAATAGTTAAAATTCCTTACAGGAAGTACTCAAGTTCAGTTATACCAAATGATTTAGCAGCTTACTCAAAAATATTTGATTTACCTATGAACTTTAAGTCAATATCTTCTGTGATATGAAGTTCAATAGTTGCAATTAAATCATTCATTTCAACGGATTTCAAATATTCAAATTCATTATTTTTTAGTTAGAACTATTCCTACTTCAGTTAATCATCATAAAGTCATTATGATTGTATGCCTTTTCATGATTAATTTCTTCCAGATCTTATCCCATTTTTTTCTGGTTGGTACAACACGTCGTTTTCTTCCATATTATCAACCGTTATCTTTTCTCTGGTTTCTTTTCTCTAGAGGGGCTCGTGGCTAAGTAATGGCAGCCGCACGGGTTGATCGAAGGTTCAGCTACGCTTGCAGAGGTCGGTCCGTAGATGGGTGACCATCCATTACATAACAAGACACCCCCGTTCCTCGCAAAGCACGTTAAGCTGTTAGTCCCGGCTGTCATTTGTAGATCTTTGGCCTTCGTTACGGGTAGTCGGAAGCCCAAAAGTCTGATGTCCAGTCTTGCCGTGGGGTATCGTATTACCCAGTAACTGGGTTATGGAGTTCAGACAGGCAGTCGCTCCTTGTAAAATACTGGTATTCAGCTCCAGCTCCGATCCCAACGTAATTGGGAAAAGGCTAGGCAGGTGGATGATCTTTTCTCTGATTTCAGTCCTTCCTAGACATATATCATCTTTCACACAACACATTTATATTTTAGTCTGCATCAGTTCTTACGTCCATCTACTTTACTACATCAAAAATCGTTGCAGATATTAATTTAAATTCTGCATTAGGAAAAGTTTGATAAAATGGTTCCTTAATTAAGATTATATTCTACTGATCTTGAATAATACTCGCTTCTATTTTCCACTAAGAACCAGTTTGAGCAAGTTGTAAATCATTCAACCGAATACTTGTATGTAAAATGTCATATGGTTATATCATGTTGCTTGTGGTTTTAGGGACCTCACATTGTTTAAATACTATGTAGGTAGGTACGACATATGTCGTGTTGTGTCGTTACCCACAATAATTTTGGTGGAGACTCGAACGACGCAATTTTAAAAGGTGTTTCGGCATGAATGCGAGAAACAACAATTTACAGTTAAGTTTTAAATGAAAAAGTAAGTAAAATGTTTGATGATTTCAATGAAAAGGTACAGAAAAGTAGTAAAATATGAATAGGTACTAATAAAATTAATCATGTTTGATCAATCGAAAACGTATTTTATTCGCAAATTAAGATGTTTTAAGAAAGAAAAACTACAGAACCGTATGCAAAGCACACATTTGAAAGCTCTACTCTTAGAAGAACGATTTACGAAGCTGACCTTAAAAAAAAACTATTTACAATAGAAATTTTGCTAACACCTGAAGTACCAAAAACATCGCTATTCACTTTTATACCATTCAATTCAATAGTAAGAAGAATTTAACCATAGTTAATAACTTGCAAAAAAATGTAAGTCAAAATATTTTCAAAAGGCATCTCGCAAAATAATTTATCTTCATCTGACGCAGTGCCTGTCAATCAAGAAACGATTTTTGTATTAGGCAAATAATATTCTTATATTTGAGCGTCGAAATTTAAGATAAATAAATATACGGGTAGACTTCCTCTGTGGTCACGAAGCTTCTAAAGTTTAGACGCTTCGTGCAGTAAGTCTAATAATAAAGAATTTCACTTTAAACTCTAAAGTGATATTCTTTATTATTTACACAATAAGGGATAGATAACATACTCTTTATTGTACACCATAAAAATTACAGATATACATTAAAAAAAATTACATAGTGTAAATCAAAGAAACGATGGATGGATTGCGTATAAGATATAGCCAGAAATGAAGTTATTACAGAGATGACGGCTCATAGAGATGTATATAGAAGAAGACATCTCATGGTATGAGAGCAAAATTAAGAGGAAAGAAAAAATATAGAATAACGCAGTACTTATGCTGATAAGCAATTATTTAAATATCTTATGTAATCTAAAAATAAGTAGCAATATTATAATAGATTTTGTCTCAAAACATGTGATAACCAAAACTAATCCTCGAACGCCCACACGTGTTATGCTGAACGAACTTGACCTTAAACTTTTGTTGGACGATTCAACTGTTAAACAATGGCACTACAAAGTGAACACACTGACTGCTAGATAATCAAGCTATTGAATCGGTCTTTTACTAGTTTGAGATTATAAATCATTCATTTCTTTTTAGCAATATCATCCATGTATAAAAGGAAGAAATGATTTTAAAATCTGGGAGTATATGCTACACTCATCAGTATCTTCAGTAATTTCTTATCCAAGTTTTTTTAACTATGACCTTAACAAGCAAGGAACCTAGGTCTCTTACTATGGGAGATAATTATAAAGAATAACATAATACACTTTTCTTTTTTTTTTTGGGTGGGAAATTGTCAAATAACTTCTCCCGCTCCGCTCAGAGCGGGAAGTCAGACTCTTACTGACTAAAACCCATCCGTGTTCCTTCAGTTGCCTGTACTTTGCCACGGGCCACGGTATCCCTTTCGGTAACTTAATATCCTCACGACCGAATTTCAGTAACAGCGCCTTATCTCAACGGAGACTAGCCAAGTACGCAGGAGATGTTATAGTGCACTCACGCTAGTGCGCAGACTCAGATTCATGCAGTCTCTGTTCTATGTCTACGAGAGATATCATAGCAACAGCCTCTTGAACACTATCTTCATTACCAAAAATCGTTTCTTGCCCGTTCCAACCTCTCTTCCTTATGTTTTCACCAACACTCGAAGACTAATCACCGGTACTTGTGCTAACCAATTTTTTAACGAACAAGCCTCTAATTCACTCGACTGAGAATATCTTATATATCAACTTAAATCCGGTTTCTTTATATCAAAGTCTAATGTTATTATACGTGGTTTTGCACAAACAAAAATAATATCTGGGTGTTGTTTCCCGCGACTTTTCGTTTGCATTCAAACTTCAACCTACTGTTAGATTTCTTAGGGGTTAGTTTTCTTAGTGCAGTGTGACCATACGACACCATATGACCAAACTTCGTCATCATCGGCCATTCTATCTATAAGTCTTCCAACTATCATCTATCATCTGCCATGCCTATTCCCAACCATATTGGAGTCTGTTTCCAATCTAACCAGATGCAGCTACTGCCTATCTGACCTCCACAACCCGTTAGATTTTTAAATTAAGCTTATCTTCCTTAACTTATTGTCATGTTTCCAGCTTAAGTGTTGAGGGGCTATGTATTGTCAGTTAGGGAGTAAGTCACAGTCCACGGAGCTATTAATGTGTGAGGATGGGAATAGAAAGGATATTGAAAGAAACTAAATTAAGAAAACGAGATTTAGTTGATGCGTTTAAAATCCAGTTTGTGAACCGGATATTTAAGTTATAAATCTAGTATTACGTAATAGTCATTCTGAATCTTATTTATCCGTATTAATTTTAAAGCGAATCGAATGATCAATTTATTAAACTAAACAAGCTGAAGCGGATTACTAAATCAGCAGTTCCAAAAATTATGTATGTGTGGTGAAATTCAATGGACGTCAAAATTGTATTTTGTCGGTAGCTCCTACCATTGTTATGTACCATCGTTGAAGTTCATATCTATACACCGTAAGGACTATTTCTGCTTGCAGCGCTCGGCCGCTATAGAACCGGGGCGGTAACAGATGTGGTCATCGTGTTCACGGGATTTTGTTTTTAAACTGTTTAGATATGAAGTTCTTCTATAGTACATTATAGATACTGCCATCCACGAAGACGCGCCCCACTCCGCTCCGCACTACAGTACAGCTTGCAGTACAGTAATAGCGGAATGGGGCGCGTCTTCATGAATGACAGTATCTGTACGTGGGTCTTTTATCATCCACCTTCCCTATTCCAAAATCTTCTTCTTCCATATACCTTTACATCTTTATCTTATTAATCACCCCCTTTCCAGCGTTCATCTTTGATCTTCCCATACTCTCATCTAGCACACATTCACTCGCCACATTCATCATCTGCATAGCCTGTTCCCAACTATATTGGGTTCGGCTTCCAGTCTAACCGGATAACCGGATGCAGCTGAATAACAGTTTTTTTACATGGATTGATTGCCTATACGAACTCCACATTCTAGTTACTGGATAACACAATTCCCTTTCGTAGAACGGAAATTTTATGATTTTAAAGAGTGTCCGTGCAGTTTCTTGCCCGTTCTTCTCCATAGGAACCTACGCTTTGGAATGGGCAACTAGCTTCATATTTCTGACTAACTGACCCCTTGACAATTCGAAAGTGCCTGTAAATGGTTTATTTGAAATAAATGCTTTGAGTTTGAGTTTGAGTTTAGACCGACCTTGTTCTAGCCAACCACATTAGGGGGTTCCATATCACACACAGGGGAGTTTGTTGCATCAATTCTTCTTCCCAGTGAAAACACTAGAAAGAGGCGCGGGCGTTTTCGGGGACAGTATTAAAGTGCTCCCTCACCGCGAGCATTCGCCTATAATGAAACAGTTCAGGGGGCTACCGGCGCTTCGCTCTCCGTCTCTCTCTTATCGTATGTCCGTAAGTAAGGCGAAGATGGCAGCGCCCGTAACTTCGACCGAAACTACGGATGTCGCTCAGGGAGTGGACTCCTAGATTCGAGCATTACATCAGTGAGGGGGCCGAACCGAGCATTACAGTTCGCAATAATAGGTACTCAAAATTGAATCTGAAATATTACATTACAAGCGAATGCACGTCAATCAGGGAGGCAGTACCTATTGTAACGTAATTCTCATAATCGAATCTAAAATGTTACAGTACAAGTGAATGCTCCCGGTGAGGGAGCATCTTCATGTAATTTTTGACGTTCAAAAAGTGCTGATTCACATCCTATAAGTAACGATTTTTTATTTTGATTTTGATTATCCTATCATGGACATGATGTCCCTCACTCGTCAGTCACACTTAAAAATCTTTCTATCTTAACGTAATACCCTTTACCCAACTACCGACTAGCAAAAACAATAGACACTCGGCAGTCTAAAACACGGATATGCGTCTTGTCATATCCACCAGTCGCAACCGAAAGCGTTTGAATGACGTCATCTGAGTAACGTGACCTTGACGCTGCTCAATGCCAACAGAAATTAGGCGCGAGCGCAGGTGGCGCATCCATGCTATTCTTGTTGTGTGTTGCCATGTCGGTTTTTAATGTTTGATGATTTTTTTTGGGGTCATGTTTGATTTTTGTTATTGCATAAATTGTAGTATTATTGACTCACCACTCGACTTTATTAAAATTTTGCAAAAAACATCTTTCGTATTAAAATATTCGCAAAACAACCGCTCATTTGACCCTATATTGTAATCGTTTAACCATTTTAATTTTATGAATGAAAAATTGTCAATTTCATTAAAAACTTCCTTAATCTGTTGAAGGGCACTGAACGAGACACAAAAGACGTGTTATTGTTATTACGCCTCTGGGGGTATAGTGTACCTCAAAATGTTAAGAATTCTTTAGCATAAGATACTTTACTTATATTGATTTGTCTGATAAGTAGTTACCTACCAAACAAAATTCCTCCCATCACATTTTTTTTCCCGTAAACCAGGGTGTTAGGTTAGGTTCATCTGGCAACCCACATAATACGTCAATGTGTTAATTTTTGCGCTGCGCCAGACTCGTTGCGCAATTGTTCGGTAATTTTCATTGTTAGCAAATACTTTTTGTTGACTTTCTTCATAAAATTATTTCGATTGCTATATATAACTTTATCTAGGTCTACGTCATTGGCTAGACTTAAGGCGACGATAACCTACTTTTAATTATTTTATACTGAAAATCACGTCTAAACGAGTAGTGTTAATGATTTGGAAAAAAATATATGTTTATAGAGCATTTTCTTAATAACTTATTATAAGAATATTTTAGATTATGTTTATATTACATAGTGAAATTAATTTGTAAAGTTATGTCTTACGCGGATCAAAAACTGAATCACGCAAAATCTATCAAGCGTATTTTTCTGAAACTTTCACCGTTTTATAATTTAATAATTGATCTTTTAGTATACGTATTTTATTAAAATACCTTTTGTTTTATGTATAATATATTAATAATGCGTCTAATTTGGGACAATGCTCCTTAATGGGCGAGTCCTATTGCTGGCTGGACGTACGACGCGTTGCGTGAACTCAGCATAGAACACGCAAGCTAACCACTCAAGGTCACTGGCATATATCTGCGTCTTAAATATTTTTAACCGACTTCAAAAAAGGAGGCGGTTTTGCCTTCCGTGAGATTTTTTTTTCACTCAATAGTTATATGCTTTAAGATACATTATAGAACTGTCTGTTTCCATGGGTACCATCGAAGAAGTTCATATCTATACACCGTAAGGACTATTTCTGCTTGCAGCGCTCGGCCGCTATATAACCGGGGCGTTAACAGATGTGGTCATTGTGTTCACGGGATTTTGTTTTCAAACTGCTTAGATATGAAGTTCTTTAATAATACCTACTGACCGTAAATACTACTCTTGCTTAATTGCTTGCACAGAAAAATCGAATGATCCTGTTCAACAGCATCAACAATTCATTATTTTTATAAAACACTGTCAATAAATTATTTGTCTAACTTAAAACCAGGTAGTCACCATCTTTAGGCTGTCAAATTATCTCAACAACAGATTATTGTATGACCAGGCAGTCAGTACCAGAATTAAGTACATATTAAGTACATCCGTAACCTCAGAGGCGCTGATGCATTGACGACCTTCCGAAATAATACGCACTACCGAATGAAAAAAAAAACATTCTCGAACAAATTAAATACAGCCGCGAAAATACCTACGAAACCGTTTCTAATCAATGCATTAATAATCGTCAATTTGACAGTTCAATTACTTTTAAAATAATTAAATTACTTTAAAAACTTATAATTTTAATGGGTTTTTAACCGGTAATTTTTAAGGCGTCGGTAAATTATAGCAATCGCTACTTTACTTTTTTAGGAAAATATTTGGAGTATGTTAGATTTTATATACCTAATTTAAAAAACATAAAATTGTTTTAGGATTTATTACTGACAATTTAATGGCTTAATTATTTATATGAATAATTTAAATCATATTAGAATGTATAATTTATTTTGAGCTAACCTTTGATAAGAGCCTTACACACTATAAAAAACATTTAGGAGAATAAAAAATCTTCCTCGTAGATAATATTCTGCTTAGCAACAAAATTTCTAACAGTTTTCCATCGTAGTTCAACAAGGTATAGAAATAATAAATCAAAATAGTTCCCTTTAACCCTAAAATGATTAATTTGGGGTCCTTAAAATAGCAAGTGCAGGCGAAATTAGGAGAGGTCTTTAAATCGCCAGTCATCATTCAAGGGTTGAAGTTGACCGAGGGACCTTTAAAAGTTACCACTAATTAATTATTTTAACCAACTTTGGTTGAAAAGGAGAGTGTACTCGACAATTTATAGATAATTTTATTTCGATGGAACTTTTTGCGGATAAATCCAGACTTTACTTGTTATTTACCCATTATTTAAATAGACCTTATGTAGTTTATTTATTTATTTAGAGATATAAAAATTATGTATTAGGTATATTGAAACTGTTGGTACTCCCCGTCACTTGTCAATAAGGGTTCATTAGAAAACCAGCGTCAGACAGCATTTGTCGGGCATTAATGCTGAAATGAACCTTTTTGGCGCAGCCGTGGGGCACACACTATTATTGCTTTATAATTATTTTCACTTTTTATCTTTGTATTATGTGTTTCACGAACTGTGTCCAAATAAATATTATTCTTTCTTTCTTTTTTCTTTAAATATTTTTGTACCAAAATTTATTTTTATCGCTTTTCCTGTTTTTCTATTTTTTTCCACTCACGTAACGTTTTAATATTTTAAGTCTATGGAGTAAGACTATTATCGTGACTATTCGTGACTTTAGCCAACAAATATATTAATAGTTACAATAAATCTATCCCATCTAGGAGATAAGCAATACCCACTCTAATCTAGGGGTTCGCGTATCTATGCTAATTACAGGAGGGTCTATAATTTATCCGTTTTGTCTGACCTCTGGTAGTTTGGTAGAAGATTTATGGTTACTATGGGTTTTCTTAACCTGGGACCTTAAGATACTAGTGTTGTAAACGTGTTTATGTTCAATGTGCGGAGTCAGACATCAACAATAAATGGTTTAAAAGTGGCCTTCAATGGATAATCAACACTTACATTATAAAGAGAAAAGATTTGTTTTTTTTTTTGTAATGAGTAAACTAAAAACTACTGGACCAATTTTGAAAATTGTACCACCATTAAAATGTTATATTATCACTGAGTAACATAGGCATATAATTTATAAAGATATCACGCGGGCGAAATAAAAAGCTTAACCGCCTAAAGTTAGTATTTATTTATTTATTTTATGCTTTCAAGCACAAAAATGTACAGAGGCAGTCTTAATACCATAGGCCTTTTCTACCATTCAATACTACTAAACTACTGTTCCATTATTTTGTCATAATCTATAAGCAGCCTGCTTATATGAATTTTGAGACTTTCTCACCCAATGACATGTGACGATCACAAGTGGGTGCTAAATAACCATGCCCACATTACCCAGTCTCCCATGTAATTGCCCAACATAGCCTGGGTGGTCCTGGTCCTACTGACCACCTGACCTATTTTTTTTTAGTTTTTTGCGCACTCCTTTTAGAAGCCTTAGCAAAATAATGTCTGTTGTATGATTTTTTAATGGGGAATTTAATCTTTGACATATTGCGGAAAAGATTTTTTGAGGTACCATTGCATCTGGTTAAGAGGCTTACAGCAGCTAAAGCGCGGTCACTGTCGGACTTGCTATAAAAAAAAGAGAAGTGAGTTGACACAACGTAAATTATAGCAAAATATGAAGCAACTATCTTTTTACAAAAAATTGATTGTAATATGTTGCTTGTAGAATAATCTGACAAAAAATCTGAATAATTGCATGCATTAATACGATTTTTAATCGTTAAAAGATTTTTTTTGAGGTATCTTTGTTATTTTTTTCTATCGTATCAAATTAGTTCTATTATATATTTTCAACACACTATCTTCCTAGCATATTATCGTAAATAAAATCATATATTTTTCTGATTTTGTTTACTGCAGTAGTTCATATACTTTTAGGGGTTATATAACTTGCGTTTAGGTGCCGTAGTCCCCTTAAGATGGAATTTGTTTTCAAGATGCTCGATGAGGCTGCCTCGTTGGTCTAGTGGTCGAGGTCCTGGGTTCGATTCCCAGGTCGGGCAAAGTATTATTGGGTTTTTCCAACAGGAATTTCTAAGTAGTAGCCCGGAATCTGGAATTATGTTGATGGCAATAGGCTCGCCCCCTATTACATGGGACTTAAAAACATAACTGGCGCAATGTGGGTGTACTATAGGTACACCTCTGGCCAACCCTTTGGGGAAACAAGGCGTGATGTTATGTTATGTCATTTTCAAGATATTTGAGGAACCTGAGGCTTTAGTGCAGTACAGTATTGTACTAGGTACTATCTAAGAAATTCATATCTAAGCCGTTTGATAACGAAATCCCGTGAACACGATGACCACATTTGTTACCGCCCCGGTTCTATAGCGGCCGAGCGCTGCAAGCAGAAATAGTCCTTACGGTGTACAGATATGAACTTCTTCGATGGTACACCTCTGCTTAACCTTTTGGGGCATTCAGGCGTGATGGTATGTTAAGTTATTATCTAGTTATTTTCTAAATACAATCCTATGAATAATACGAACAAGCTAAATATTGCAACTAATTTCTATCCGTTCCCCTATCATTAGCCAATCTATAGACTGAAGCATCGATTATTGGTTGATGACGTCAGCTGTTTTAGCCCTGTCACGCCATATGTCTTTACAGCGGTCTATAAGACCCTAGACAGTAGAAATAGTCGCAAAACGATTAGATCTTTAACCCGAAATGCGTAGAGTTCAATTTGGATCGCACATAATTAATCGCTTTTGTACACGCACGGCCAAAATTATTGGCCGCAAATTAATTTGTGAAACAAATATTTTGATTTTATTACACAGGATAAAACAATTATGTGGAAAGAATTTTAAAAATTAATTACAGTATTGTATTCCGTACTTAATAATTGTCCTACTAAAATTTTTCTGGCTAATTGCCCAGTTTTTTATTTCAATTAAGACATCTTAAGTACTCTCAATTACATCATTAAATTACCTCATCGTTTTATGGGTTAATGTGTACCTCATCAAGTTTTTAATTAATTATTTATGGCGTACAATTTTTCTGCACGCAACTGCACGATCGCACAATAAAACCTATTGTTTTGAACTAAAGAGACATTTCCTCAATTTATCGCCGTTGCTGGCAATTCATATTCAACTTTAGTTGCATGTTGATAAGGTGGGTTTTTGTCTAAATAGAACAGCCCACATGCTCGAAGACATGTGTTTGGTGTTTGTTTATAGTATCGGGGACTGGTTTTCTATTGATCACTGGATTTTGCAAGGTTTTAGTGCTTCAGTTAATTTTATTTAAAAAAATGTAGGAAGTTTATGGATAGATGTATTAAAAAAGTAATACTAAATAATTATACAGCTTTAAGTTACCTAAATTATTTTTAAATTAATGAGGTTATTGCAAAACAGTTAAATTAATATGTAAATAATAGGTACTTAAAACAGTTAGGTAAAAAAATAAAATAAAATAAAATAAATATTTTATTTTTCGCTACTGAACTTGACCTAATATGTCAAATTAAGAACGAATAATATTTTTACGAATTGAAAATAGAAAGCTAGTACCAAAAAAAAATTGTCTTGAAATTAAAAATAACATTCGAAATTAGAACTAGATGTAAATTTGGAACGTCTAAAAATACTGGCTGGCGATAAATCGTGTCACCTTGGTGCTCCCACACGAAAAAACGTGGTAAAATGTTTTTCAGAAAATTGTAAGAACTGTAACTATGCATGTTGATTTATGTTGTTGATTTTTCAATTCAAAATTTTATGGATTCAGTAACTGTCACTCTGCTTTATTCGTGGATTTCGGAAACAAATTAGGCAGTTTTCCTGAATGCCATTTTAAATCCCTTTAGGGACTGATTTCTAAAATCTCTTGAACATTTGTATCAGAAAAATTGGTGGTTGCGGTCATCAATTTATCATAATTCAGCTGTGCATTGTCAGTCAGGCAATCGTCCATTTTGGCGTGAAAACGTAAGTTCAATATTTGTGATCGTCAAAAACATGTAAGATTTCAATCGCTAATAACTACAAAACTTTTAACGCTAGAGTAATGGTTGAGCACGCAAAAGATAGGTCATATTTATAACAATTTTTGAAATCTGATGGACTACTACCTACCTACATTATCTTCTTACATTTAAAGACGGTGAAGAAGATGAAAACTGTGAAATTTCTTGGTTGAACATCATATCCATATACAAGGTCCCATTAAAATAGATGGACAAATTTTAACACAGCGTTCAGTACGTGTAGCCAAAGATATCCAAGCAAAAAAAAACACTGATTAAAGTGATTTTATTTTGAGCTAAAATGATAAATGGCATTGGGTAACCAACATTTTAGGTGTATTTTCGTTAGCTGATTTATTTTTCTTGTAAGTATCTAATGTGTTTTTCTTATTTTTTTTTACCATTATTTTTTTGTCATTATTTTGGTGGTCTGAATGATTTCTAAAAGTTTGTCCATCTATTTTAATGAGACCTTATATAGACCCAATGCAATATTGTAGTACACTTAAAAATGAAATAGTTGCACGGCTTGTACCATAACAAATTCTACAGGTAGCTATTCTTTCAAATTCACCCAGAGCGCAACAGAATATTATGTCGACGTCATCAGCAATGAAGTTTATCAATCATTTTTATTTCCAGATCAATCCAATTTGTTGTTATATACACATCTTAAACACTACTGTTACTACATTGGTCATAATTACTAGTAATGTCAAAACAATCAATAATAATGTCAAAATCATAACTATAATGTCAAAATCACCATTATCATAAATGTCCGTAGGTGTGACGGTGCCATAACAGTGGGCCCTATCAGAATACCAGCGCAGCGTTTTTTTTTTTTTAAATATTGCAATATTATGCTGAGATGGAGCCTTTTTAGCCTCGCCCGCGTCGTTATTATTTTGCTAGTTTTAAAATGTTCCTTTTTTATTTTTTATTATTTACTGTTTGTATTTCCTGTGTGTCCCGAATAAAATACTTTTCTTTTTTTCTTTGTATTATTCTATGTACAAAAATTGTTAAACCGTAATATTATTCGTCAGATCCTATGTCTGACGATTAAAAAAATCTGCCGTTAGCCGCATAAAATTAAAACTATGCACAATAACGAAGCTTATATGCCTTAAATGCCGAACCTATCAAAATGTTCACGTACATTATGTTTGCACTAAACAAACGCTCTGTTTATCCGTCAAAATCCGATACAGGATGTGCAATTCGGTGCCATAAGAGGGATGCTTGCGACCTGTCCCACGACCCGGCAGGTGATGGTGTTCCACCCCCATAAACAAAGAATAACCACCCTTAACTTAATACACCCAAAATTCAAATTCACTTTTTCTTACTGTCATTACAACCACTGAATTTGATAATGAAATTTCGACCCAAATTTTTGGGTGGGAAGGTACATTTTTGTTTGGTATGGTGTCTTCCTTTAATATCCCATGGGAACGAAATTTTACGCATCTGAGGGAATTCTTCAAAAGCTTTTTTTTTTCTAACAATATGTTTCCGTCAATGGTCTTATGCAACGAGACGCAATATGTGATGCATTAGTTTCGTGAATATCTTTTGAATGCATTAATTTATTGGGTTTTCAATAGTGTGGGAATTTGCGTTGATTTGGAGATTTTTGTATAGATAATTTTGGTTTCGAGTTGAATGTAAGGGATCAATATAGAATTGATAATAGCGTCAAGTACAATGGTAGAATAAAGCACTTGCAAAAAGCGAGAAAATGGGTCTCATATAAACAAAGAACTGGTGATAAGTTTAATAAAATTGATCCTATAATCCAAATAGGTAACGTTTATGCACTAGCAAAGCCTTAAGATGCAAAAGAAATAACATTACAAATAGAGCATACAAACCGAAGCAAGTTAGAACCGGTAGAAGATATAGGATATCCATATAAAACGATTAATATAATACGTATTCTTACAAACAAAACCAAATTCAAAAAGAATAAAACGTTTGATCCAATATCTTTTACTCCCATAAAAGATAGCTCCAAAATCTAAGCCATCACATTAAAAACATCACTCAAAAATTAGCTTTAAATAATGCAAACATACATTGTGAAGATATCTATAGAATAATCCGCGAATCGCGACCCCTTAACGGTCAACCCATGCAGGACAATGACCGGTCCCCTAATTTATAGTGTTTCCATGGGGTGTGTATATGCAGTACTGGATATATCAATGGGATCGAACAATGACATGGTAACCTAGTTTTTATGGGGAGATGGTCTGGAGAGAAAGGTGTAGGGTGTTTTCAAAAGATATGGTCCATGTCTGGCCTTCTTTGATGACGCGTCTCTGAATGCAAGGGGAGAAATTGATCTTGAAGAATTTAATGGCCTGTCTCCTTTGCAGATAAAACTGGTTCTAAATGAAAATTGTTGGCATTATTCAAATTATGTTATAGTGACTAAAGATGCTGCTTCAATAACTTTGCTAATTTGTACAAAATTGATGCGATTTCAAATATCATTTTATTCATTCTTATCGTCTCTAGAGTTTACTACAATTTGTTAATTGTTTTTTAAATTGTCTAATTACATAGCTTAATCAATAGTGTTTTCGGAAAAGCTGATAATTATAATGACTATATAATAAGCGTAATTTAATTATTAAGAGGAGGCTTGTGTCCCAGCAGAGGGGTATACTACTTTACGGAGGTTATTTTTTATGAGTTTTTGTGATTGAATTAATTCATTGCTTTCATCCATTATTATTTTACTATCTAAAATAATATATCCCTGTCAAAGAAGCGACGAATGGACCGTGTCAAAGATGATATAACTAGATAAGAGGTGACTACCGAAATGACGACTATCAGAGATGTATGGAAGAAAAAGACATGGTGCACCGACCCCAAATAAATTAGGAGAATGATGATGATGAATATATCCCTACTACCAATAATACTTTTAGATGACATACAATTTGAAAACACACGCTATGCAGCTGATATTATTTTAATCACTTTCCCTTACACGACAACATTTCCAATTCTTTACGGTAATTTAGTGCAAAATTTAACTTCATACATAATTTTAATTTAAAAACTTCAGTCAATAACATAATTCTTACATATTACAGCTTAATTAGCCGTTGTCATCAACTGTATCAACTTATGATTGACATTTGCAACCATTATCAACAATAACTCTTATTTTTAACTGCATAAACTACATTTTTACATGTCTCTCGTCACTCACCTGTCATTTTGAAATATCAGTCAAGGGAAAATGACTCTTCGTTAAAGGATTTAAGGGCTGTTTTGACATGTTATGGTAGTTAAAGAGAAATTGTGGTCACCTGCTGCGTTACACCATGTTTTACACCATTCATACCTTGCTATAGATCAGGGAATTCCTTTAGACCTGTCTAATCCTTGTTTGCTTAAGAATCATGATATTTCCTTTTAAGAATCTTAGACCAGCTTTACTATTTACAATGGAACTCCATAATTCACAATATTTTAGTCTTAAATTTGGTTATCATAAAGTGTGTTGCTGCAAAAATTATACTCTTTTGGCAAAAAACAATTCGACTCCAAACGTTGTACTATAGCAACAGAAACTTTCGTAGAATTTAAAATACTTACAGATACTTATTACCAAAACATCGAGTTATCGATGTTCCAGTAATTACCAGTCAATATTTTCAAATTACTCTTCAGAATACTTGCTGCTATTTTCGATCCTACATTGCCTCCGTTATCTGATTCTGCATTACCTCTTACAACTTCCACAACCAATACCGATCCTATCTTTACACCCGCAGTAGCAGCACCACCATAAAAAACCAGATTCCCTTCACCATATTCATCATTCTATGGCCACCATGCAAACCCACATTTACCCGCCAAAACTGGTATTACGCAAGAGCGGGATGACAATAGCTATTCTTCCAAGTGCGAACGAGACAAAGCATAGGCCACTTCCTGCGCAGGAGCCACGTAGAATATTTTTTGTGAATTGCAATTCTATGTATTGAAGATAATATTATTGCATATTTATGGGTTTGTCAGGTTGTTTTGTGCAGACGTGCGGAACCGATTTTTGATGGTTTTCTCGTTGGGTTTAAAGATATTGGATGCTGATTGGATGATGTTCTTGATATCGTTTACTATGAGATGGGTAGTTTCTAGAACTGTGAATTAGCTAAACAGTTGATGTCTTTGTTGATTAGAAAATCATTGAATTTTTTCAAAATTCACTTGTACAGAGGAGAATGTGGAAATGTATCTTTGATCTTCGATATTAATTAGATCTGTTGCTGTTTCTGCTTCGGTCCTAATTTCTTTAGGTTGGGATGTAGATACTTAATTCATCATTTGGTTAAAAATTATACTTTTTTCATAACAGGGTGTTTCAAACGTAGTGGTCCAAAGGCAAGGTAAAGCGGAGGAGACTATCATTTACAAAAAACAGAAAACAGTTCAGAAAATTTCGCTATATAATTTAATCATTTTCATGAAATTTTACACTTTTACTTGGATTTTTCGTTCCCTATGAACAAAATGTTGAGTTCAAATCTGTCTGGAAGATGCCTTGATAGTATAAGTACAAGATTATGTTCATATTTACGTTCATTGTGGCTCTGCAACGCTTCAGATTTTATTTTTACTCGTCTTTTCTGACTTATTATTAAACTTTTGCGAAACTTACACGATAGTATTATTTATTTAATTCTGGGCTTAGAAAGTTTCGTTAGAGTTTTTAAATGATAGGTGGCCTCCTCTGCTTTACTCTATTTGCCTTTGGAGCACTACGTTTGAGACAGCTTGTATAAAGCGGTGACTAAAAGAATTTCCGCTCTTATTCTGACATCATACATCATTACAAGGCAATTTTTACCAAAATCAACAAAAAAAAGTGCGAGTCTACCTTACAGCAGCCTATAGAGAAAAGTTATTATAGATTGTTCAGATAACCATGTACAGTGGTAAATCAATACCATTATCTTAAAACCACTATAAAAATGAGTGATACTAAACAACCAGCGGTTTTCTGAGAAGAAGGCTTTAATACAGACAAAACTTAACTTTAAACCCCAAGGCACAAAGTTAAAATTGCTTCGAACAAAATTTAATTTCTTTACAATATGCAATTTGTTGTACAGACGAAGAAAAATAGACCTTATTATAAGGAAGATTGTTCAAAAAGTTCACTCTGATATTGATTTCGATTCTAATTATTTTTCTTCTATGTTTGATGAGTTTAAGTGATTTTGGGAGTAATAAGGTTCAAATTAGTTTGGTGCTGATACAGATCAGTTGTGATGTTTCGAAAATGGGCATATTACTTGCTCCCGCGCATCTCATGGCGGGCGGAAACCTTAATGGGTCCTGGAACGAACTAACGATGGGACCCATCGATCTCAGATTGTAGGGATCGAAATGTTTAGACTTGGCTTATATCCTGTTCTAAAAATGTTATGAAATTGTACCTACCCGACTACGGCGAAGCCTAAAAAAAGGAAGGTGTGATTTAAAACTACGATGATGTCAATATTTTGTAAATGTTGAAAATTGGTATATCAATGTGTCTAACTCTGAACGATCTTCGTTTTAAATTTTAAATTTTGACAAATCTTAAATATTACGAGTATATAGTTACAATCTAACACTAAAATATATATATTATGTACAGTTATATTTTTGAGCCGTTTGGGGCCGTGGGGTCCGAGTGCTCATCGAGTTGCAAGCGGTTGATAAACTCTTCACGTGACCACAGGGCTGGCCAATTTTTAGATCAAAGAATCAGCATTGCCATCCAACGTGGCAATGCTGCCAGCCTTGACAGCGATGCTGACGAATTTTTTGATGCCCAATGAGCTCTCAACTCATCTAAGTCCTTTTAAATGGTATAAGCTTCTTGCTGTTCTGGTCTTGGTACACTAACTACCGTTATTAAACTCATGATCATCCGCCTCTTAATTATTACCTTATCCCAACTATCTTGGGTCAGCTTCCAGTCTAATCGGATGCTGTGGAATACCAGTATTTTACATGGAGCGACTGCCTATTGTTGATGACAATAATAATTGGAATGAGAAACAAGCTTCATATGTCTGACTGACCGACTTCTTGACAATTCAAAAGTGCCTGTAAATGGTTTAATTGAAATAAATGCTTTGAGTTTGAGTTTGAATATTTTCAATCCCCTATGCAGATCTTTGGAAAATGCCACATACAATCTTCCAAATTTGGTTACATCCGTGGGTTACTCAGCAAACATATAGTCGAATCCTATAAACAAAAACGAATCGTTATACTTACCAATGGTAGCATTTTTTATTGCCAAACTAGGCATATAAATAGATTCGTAAACTAATTTGACCTGTGATAGCTACTTCCATATGGGAGGGTCTATTATGTAAAGCTCTTTGCTTCATTATTGGTAAAGATACAAGAGTCTTCATTTTAACCAATAACGGTCCGTAAATTATAGGAATCGGCCATTAGTTACGTCTTTCCATAAAAAACAATGAGTCATATACAAAAAAAAAGTGACGAAATTTCACTATCAAGTTCAGGGTCAAACACAGTCGTTATAATAAAAATCACGCGCTTTAAATACAGAAAAACTATATAATTACCTAATGAATTGACAATTTACATAATTTTATGGGCTTTTTTTATTTATGTCTTGGGTTTTTTGTTGGGCCTACGAACATATGTTTTTAGTAAACATTGTCAATGTTTAAACTATATTGTAGATGTTTTTGGCAGCTGACGTAGATTCAATTTTTATTTTACAAAAGAGGGCAATTCGCTCTATCTATAAAATGGGTCCCCGCGAGTCCCTTAGAAATAAATCCAAAGAAATTGATATACTAACGCAGCCTTCTCTTTATATCTTAGAAAGTTTTTTGTATGTTCGCAAAAACTTGGGACTTTTCAAAATAAGAAGCGATTTCCATAATATAAATACACGTAGTAAACATGAAATTGTAATACCCAAATTTAGATTAACTAAAACTAGTAAGTCATTTGTAATAAACAGTATTCGATTTTATAACAAGTTGCCAAAGACGATTACAGAACTTAGCGATGGAAAGTTCAAAACCCACATCAAACGTGTCCTTATCAAAAAAGCATATTATAAGATTAAAGACTACGTTGAAGACAAGGAAGTTTGGCAATAATTCCTTCTGCACATGTGGCTTCCCTGGTACCTCATTAACGGCATAACTATGTAAATATCTATTAACGGCTCCCAAATTACGATGATTATTTTATTTTATTTTACCTTTTTTCTTTTACATACTACCTTGACATAATCTCTTCGTTATTTGACATTATATACCTAAAATATTATATATATATATATATTTTTATAACAAATAAGTATTGTTACATACAGCTGTAGTGGCAATTATGTCATTTGGTTTAAATAGCTTTTTATTTTTATTATTTGATTTTGCTTTTATATAGATTCTTTTCTTTTAGAATTTGTGAATGTGAGAACGTTGTAGGCTTAACAGACTGTAGATCTATCGACCATTTTCTATCTTGCTAAGTACCTGGTACTTGTTGATAGGCCTACACTGTCCTCTCATACCTATTAACTCTGTAATTTGAAAGCATTGTAAATACCATTTATTTTTAAAAGAGTAACCATGGAGTTTCTTGCCGGCTCTTCTCCATAGGAAACGACCAATTGGAACCGTGCATCTAGCTTCTGACGTTTCATAAGTGCCCTTATAGGTTTATGTGAAATAAAATATTTTGAATTTTGAATTTTTTGAATTTTTTGTTTACTCTCAATAGATTATGATGAAGTGACAACATAATAGAAATAGGTATACTACTTATGGCTTAGGTACTTTTCATGCCATTGAAAGATATTGATTAGGTATCACCATATTATGCATAACCTGATATAAGCCTGGATGTATTTAAGGAAAAGGTTACTTTAAGGCAAGTTTGCCCCATCTTCGACCACATATTCGCTTATTAACAGAGTGAGATAGTAATCAAACGCAATAATCATTATAAATAAAAATAAAATGCAAGCGAATCACGTGAGAACGGCAGGCCATATTTCGGTATTTTTCGAAATTGGGTTTGAGGACAAAAATTGGATGAGTTTTCCGGAAAATGTTCAAATTCGGGAAAAACTGTACGTGAGTTTTCAATGGGAATTGAAATTTGACCAGGACGTCTGTCGGGTCAATTAGTAAAAAATAAAATACGTAAATAAAATATTATCATTAGCTATATAATATTATCGCAAGCCATGTCTACAATATCAAAGTTCTATACGTCATTACCCGTCCATATTTGCTCAGGGTGCTCAAGCGCCGACCAAAAGGTAACATCATCGAGATTCACGCGACACGCTTCATACCCCATTCGATCAAGATCTGGAACTAATTCTGATACCCCTGTTTGTATTAAGATGCTTGATGATAATGTAACTTACAATGATGAATTGGATAGCGATTCCAGAATGGAAGATGTCATTTATGTAACGATTGCTTGTCACGAGATGTCTACTCTGATACTACTTTCATGGCAAAATTAAAGATGAAGTTACTTTGTAACTGCTAACAAAACAATGGTCCTAAGTAGCCGTAAACATAAAGAAATGTAGCTTAAATAACGAAGACAGGAAAGGAAAAAGAACAAAGTATAAACCTGAAGGCTCAGTAGATAATGAAGATAGATTAAGAGCCTCCGATGACTAAGATGCTTCTAAGGAACTAATTATCGCAGAAGAATGAGCATCAGCAGCCATCCATGTCGGTCAACACGATCTCGACTCGTGTCACGGTAACGCTAATTTAGTCAAGCGACAAGAATGGGTGACATCCATCCGAACAATTGTTCAAAAGGCATTACCAGTAACAATATAATTGAAATTATTGAAAACGTGAAGATTATTGACAAGTTCACACATTTTGAAATAAATTTCGATCCCGGAAAATCCAAAGCAAGCAAATCAAAAACCATTTTTGTGAGCAACAAAAGCGTCATCCAATCCAACATGATAATGACTAGTTTTTACAGCAATGAATGGAAGTGAACTATCAAAATGGTTTTATTAATCTCAACCGGCGGAAGATGATCGAAAAATATCAATTTCTTGCCTTCCTTTTATACAATAGTTTGAAACGTGACATTTATTTTAGTTAGCCGAGCACGACACGAGTCTAAATTATACGTTTTAAAACCAAATTTCTACGCTCAAATCTGCAGACCGTTCAATGCCAATATTAAACGGATTTTTTTTATTCACGATTTCCAACTTTTTCATTCGCTTGGGTGACAAAAGACGGTAAAAAAATGGAACCATGTAAAAAAGTTCTGCGTTTCGTTTGCTCTTAACTTCTTTGCTATAAAGATCATTTTCGTTTGTATTGTTGGTAGTATCGTAGGGTCCTATCTGGGTCTTGGTCACTGGCTTCTTTAGGAGTTCGGGAAAACGGTTTTTTGAATTGGTTCAGCGTTTTTCGTTGAGCACGCGCCCGCCACCCGTCGCGATCGGATTTGAATATCATTTAGTTTCGCCTGAGTTTTGTAAACGTGGTGTTAGGTTGTGCTATTTGGCGCTGCATTACATGCTTATTTAGTTGAAAGGAATAGTGTTTTAGGTGGTACATTTCCACGAGAAAAAATGCTACTTGCATAGTTTTATTTGCACACAGTGAATAAGTGTGCTTATTTTGTTCAACAAACATTATTCCTTTGCCAAGTATTTCTCTACTTAGAATAACCACTTCATCTCTTGCCTCGGGCACTCTAACAATATGTATTGTTATTATCATTATAACACCTTCTAATCCACTGCTAACATTTACTGCCAAATCAAGAATTCATACACGTGCCAGTGATCATTTTAATTCATTAAAATTAAGTCTCGAAACTACTAAATATAGAAATAAATAATGAATTCAACTCACATTCGTTTTACTATGTCTGAATGAACGAGAAGGTGCTTTGCATTATCTTTAATAGTAGCTTTATAACTGACATCTATTATGAATTTGATTGTATGTTTGTTTGGTTGTTAAAATATATTGTTATGTTCTTTCTTCAACATCAATAAATTAAATTATTTCTTGTTAATTTCATCTAGGATTATTTTTGACTGTTGTCAAAATCATAATGAAACATAATTATACAATCAATCAATTCTATTGTTCTTTCAATATTAACTATGAAAATATCTTTCCAACTGATTTCTATTTCCTCATCATTAATATCTCGAATTCACTCAATGTTAACTGTGGTTCCTTCTTCGTCCTTTAAATGTCATACTTCTAATTTGTTATCATCGTCATCTCATCTATTGTTTATTATTTCTAAATCTCTGATTTTATCAATAAATACAAAAACATCAAGCAGAGCCGCATCAACCAAAACGTTCTTAAACATATTCAAATGTGATACAATAAAATGCGTTAGAGCCGCCATTATTCCACATTACTTAACATTTGGTCAGCATTTGATCAGATAACTTGTGGACATTGATAGAATACTGTGCTTTAGGAGGATATGTCAGACCTTGAGACTGAAATTAGCTATAAATAAATATTATTATGGTTCTAATGATGGTGTACTATCGAAGATCTTCAAATCTAAGCAGTTTGAAAACAAAATCCCGTGAACACGATGACCACATCTGTTACCGCCGCGGTTCTATAGCCGCCGAGCGCTGCAAGCAGAAATAGTCCTAACGGTGTATAGATATGAACTTCCTAGTAGGATGGTACTACCGCGACTACCGATTCATTTATCAGGGACGCTAACATTCATTGTTGGGTCACTTAGCTCAAGAAGTCCATGTACCAGATCCCTCTAAATTTGAACAAGGTCCCTACTTTCTTACTTTTCATAGGTGTTAAAATTAATTGAGTTCTAATCATCATCTGCTTTGCCTATTCCCAACTATGTTTGGGTTGGCTTCCAGTCTAACCGGAGGCAGCTAAATATAAATATTAAAATACTGGTATTCAGCTGCATCCGGTTGCCTCTGCATCCATGGAGCGACTGCTTATCTGACCTCCACAACCCAATTACTGGGTAATACGATACCCCTTGGTAAGACTGGTAGTCAGACTTTCGAGCTTCTGACGAACCGTAACGACAGATCCTAATGTCATATAATATTGTCATTGTCAAAATAAAAGTTAAATTAAATTGCCTATACATTAAGTTTCTAAAGTGAATAAAACAAATAATTTTAGGGAGTGACTTAGGCCATGTTTCTACATTTGAATTTACGCCACTCTTACGCAATGAACGCGTAAACGACAATTTCGATGTTTCAAATATTTTTATTTCACTATACGAAACTTTACAATATCAATCTACTTATCGGTGGTCGTGTTTAGTAACATTGCCGCTTGATTTCTCGCTATTTACCTAGATTACTCGGTTTTTTTCAACAGTTGCGGCAATATTTAACGCATGGCCGATAGTGACATTGGCTTAGAATCAACTTTTTGCCGCCAAAATAATGCGCCAGGGCCGTCTGAGAAAAACGACACTTTTTTCATTACCAATAATTTTCATGACATAATAATATAAAAAATAAAACATGCTTACAGTTATAAGTCTTTTCACGTTTCTGATTGAATTTTAATATTTGAAAAATTGAAAAAATCAGACTGGTCGCACGCTTATCCCCTAGAGACTAGGTTTCCGTTGGAAATACAAAGGATAGGATTAAATGGTCAAAAATATACAATTCATTGGAGTAACGTGAGATATAACCAACATTTTGTAACAATAGCTTGAGTTTTTAATTTAATATTATTATTTTTCTGAATGTTTGTTGTGAAGCATTAAATTGTTTACATAATTATTTGCGAAATCATTCGAAATTGGTTCGAGATGTGGGAAAATATCCGTATTCGTACTGTTTTTATCTATTCAGTAGCTGGTATCAAAGTTATCGTTTACGCAACCATAATTCGATGCTACCATAAAATACAAAAACTAAAAACAATTCATTGAAACGCACTTAATTAATAAATCAATTGACACTAGCCATAATTGCAAAAACTAAAATTTAATTAAATAATTATAATTGGATTTGTTCAATGGATAAGTGGGGAATTAATTCCGTTACATTATCTGTACCATTGAATCGTAATCAATTCGGAAGCCGACAATTGAAGTTTGTGAATCTTTTCCTCGTTTAAAAGCGTTTATTACTTCCTAGTTGGATACTTAGTTCTTTTTAATGATATTTTTTTGTTTGAGTCATTTATTTAATTTATTTCGATGATAATCTTAAACAACAGGTGCTAAGACTTGACAAAAAATCTATAAATTACCAACTATAATTTCTTTGGCAGTTTTTACAAAAAAAAAAAAGACATAACTTTTACTTTTTCTCCAAAATGGTAATAAGAATTTACGATAACATTTTCGTACCTAATTTATATAAACAAATCGATGAACCTGTTTAGTAGCATTAGGTAAAGATTTAATTTGTAAACGAGATTTAAGCACTGGTTAATCTGCCGTGAGGTCGGTCTTAAGAATTAATCTATGCAGTGTCACTCATGTGTCATTTTGTTAACATGGATTTGCAGATACGTTGTTATTTATTACTAGCGTAGTGTAGGGTATTTTGTTGATTGTTTTGCTTGCATTAATTACAGACAAATTTTGCTTTTTGCTTTTTAATTCGTGATGTAGTTAATTAAACTAGTAGGTAGCGGAATATTTAGATACTTATACAACCTCTTTTATCAGACATCGCCACAAAAAGTAAAGACACGACATTTTACCAAAAAAATAACATAAAATTGACCTACAGACGATTTTTATGATCTACAAATGCCCTAACATTTGTCCGTGCTGATCTATGGCATGACAACCTTTTTTATTTGCAGTACTGCTTACCCCCGAAGACAAAAACACGATAAACAAGCTCTACCACAAATCTTGTACACAATTTTTCAGACAAAAAACGTCAGAATGGCCGGCATTTTGAAACCCTAAGCTTTCGCGAAAATTAATCTGAGCGGGCAAAAACTATGCCTTATTAAGGGGAAAATCCGCCCCTGGCTAGGGTCTAATGTCCACAGATAAACAGACAGAATGTATGCTTACAATTAATAATAATTTAGGGGTGGCAAAAAGTGGTCGTTCGTGGCTTGCTCTTTTTGCCAGCCTACAGTTTTTGTCACTGAAAAGTGGAGGGTTTTAAGAAAATTAGTTTAATTTTTTTATGTTTTTTGGAGGCTTTGTTTCTATGCTGAAAGGGTGCGAAAATATTTGCAGCTACTTTTGGTGAAAGAGCTTATTGCTGCATATTCCTTAGTAGCTTTTGATGGCATTGTCGTAAAAATAACGATCATTGGATAGAAAAACCTTCGGAAAACATTTCAGCTGCTTTAGGTAAAAGTTTTGCCACAAACTCTCTCACTCACACACGAACACACAATCACAAACACACTCTCGCACACACACTCACACACACACGCCCGCACATACACACTCACACTGGTGTTTTTCTTTAGAAACTTACGGCTTTTAGGAACAATGGATAATAATAGTACCAGCCTAACATTGTCCCACTGCAGGGCAAAAGCTTCTTCTCATACAGAGAAGGCACAATCATTGATCACCACGCTTGCTCAAGACGGGTTGGCGATTTCAGAGTTATATTGACTATAAGATCAGGTTTCCTCACGATGTTTTTCCTTCACCGATAGTAGTAATGCCCAAGATAAATAAATTAATAGTAGTGATTACAAATACATATAAAAGTCTCTAAATAATGACCAAAATACATCACAAATCAAACCTGAAGATTTTTTCATACCTAGTGTGGAAAAAAAGAACGCTGATTCCTATGAACTTATTTGCTTATTTAAGGTAGGTAGCTTACAACTTACCTGCTATGGGGTATTTATCTTTCAATCCATCATAATTATATTTTCCCGACACGTCTCCTAAAATTATCACGCTATGATAACCTGATGGCTGCTGTCTGATCAGAAATGATGATGAAATTGATTATAATACGGAATGCCAACTCGCTAAACCTGCTCAAGATGAGTCTAGAAAGATAGCTTTAGTGAATTATATTTAATTCTTAAAATGCCTGTGGTTTTTCAAGAGGCCTTTGTGCTTGAATGAATAATATATGTTGCTAGTCAGTCATGTTTAGTCTATTCTTTAAATACTTTTTTAATTAGGCGGTATTAATTTGTGCTATCACTTTAAATACTAGTATCAAAAAGCGTGAGGTTCTGAGTTCGATTCCAGAGCCGGGCAAAGTGTTATTCGGTGTTTCCATCTGGAATTTCTCAGTAGCGACCCGGAGTCTTGATGACAATAGGCTCGTCCCTGTAACATGGGACTTGAACATAACTGGCGAAATGTGATTGTACTATAGGTACAGCTCTGCCTAACCATTTCAGGAATACAGGCGTGATGTTATGTTATCTTATCACACATGAAATAATACTTTCTGTATAACTTCAGGCCCTATATTTTCCTTAGAACACATTACTTTTTTACAAGACGATACCTTTTCTTTATATTTTATATAAGTAGGTATTTCGTTGTTTCTCTATTAACATTTACTCGCTCAAAAAAAAAAACATTGTGCCTTCTAAAAAAAATACTATTAAAAAATTACACCGGTTTCAACCCTCCTCCACCACACTACATTTTTCAGTGGGACAGCCGTAACAGATGACCAGTGTTTAATAACCCTTAACCCTTCAGCCCTCACTTCAACCCTTACCTAATCTTGTCTTGATTTTAATAGGGTTATTATGACAGCTGTCATGTTTTATCTTTTGGTTTTAAAGTGTGACAGATAGATTTTCTTTTGTCCCGTATCTAGCTTTAAATAAATGTCACTTATCATAAAATCTGCTGCGATTACTATCTTCTCATGATAGATTTCAAATTCATTATAGGTACCGACATTTCAAGTAATATTTGCTACGCCACAATTTTTTCAATTTAAGACTTAAATAAAAATTCTCAATTTAAGACATCATCAGAATCGTTGGACTATGGCCCACAGCTTCCTCTACTCCTATCTTTTCTAAAACAATTATCATAGCAGTTTCCTTAATTTTAAAATCTTAACATTAAAACCACTTTAATTCTTCCTTCGCTACGGTTCGTTGATTTCATTATTTCCTACAAGCAGTAAATACACATTTGCTGTGTAATTAATGGCAATAATTGATAAAAAAATAATATTAAAACGTTAATAAGTACTTTTGTAATGCCTTGTGTTTGTACTAAGTTTGATTTGTTAAGATAAAACATGGATGAATTCATCTCAAGTATGAAAATATTACTAAAGTTAGTACACTTAGTTTTATAGCGTAATGATGAATTACTACTTGATTTAATTATTAGGTAAATAATCACCATCGTCAACAATGAAGCTACTCTCGTATAAGAATAACATTTCGAGATAAAACAAAATAATAGTAAATGAAACTAAGGATTTACAGAATGATAATTCTACAATCCAATATATGGATAAAACTGTATCTTCGACCAAAGAAAAAGATAAAGTGAATAACAATCGTATAATTAAAACACAAATTTATTATACATTTGTAGAGAAAAATAAAATAAAGAGCAGAACACAGCATTGTAAGGAATAAAATTTCGTGAAAAAATGTTGCATATAGTAACACACATTATCTCGAAGAACCAGTTACCAAGGTCAGCTGTAATGATACAGGTTTATTTTTAACGAAACCACTTTGGAAGCCAAATTTTCTAGGCAATAAAGCATAGTTTGTTGAATTATGATGGCTTTATAGTTTTATATTATAATATCTTTCGACGTCGATGTGAATTGTGTATAAAATCTTGATAACGAAGAAGAAAAAGCCTGTGCAGATATTAAAGAACTAAATATTTAGAGGCAGATTTATTGAAAAAATTATAATAAATTAAGAATGTAAAACAAGCACATGTAAATCTTGAAACTCTGCTAAACAATGAAAAAGTAAAGACTATTTTCAATACAAACATTTAGTGCCTACATCGAAGCAAAAAGGAAAATAGTATACCAAAGATAGATACATTACGGCCAATAGCTGTTCTGTCTATCTATTGCTCATTGTACGACAATATTTAGATTTTTTTTTTTCTTATTATTCAATTTCTTCGTGTTGTGGACGCTTTGTCAGTTTTCCTGCAATTGAATTGTCAATTCAGTTTTTGTGCTGTTCTCGATTACCTAAGACTAAGACTCTCTATATACTGCTTGTTGACTAATAGAATTGACGTCTTTTATATTTAATGAATAATAAACATGACTTTCATGTCGGTGATATTATTTTTCGTCAACGTTGTTATTCGTGGCATGGAATGTTTCATTTACTTAAAATAATTTGGTGTTGTGTGCATCTTATTCGATATTAGAGATGTAATTGAGAGTAATGTTACAGCATCCTTTAACTGTTACAACCGATTTACCATACCGACATTCCTAGTTCCACCAATTTAACACAGATTCCTCACCAGACGATTCTTCACGAAGACCTATTAAAAGTCATCCACCACCTCGAATCTACTGCTTCACAACATTAAGTAGTGCCCCAAACTTTAATTATGTTCCATCTGTGACCAATTGCGTTCGTGTCTCGCACTTCTCGCCAGTCATGCAACGTGCTACCGAACGAATCCGGCCGGCAGAATCAAAACCTACACCTTTATCTTCAAAAGGAACTCTATACAAACCTCATTTAAATCCAAAATTGTCTGCTACATCTATTTTATCAAATACATTCCCTAACGTTCATTGTTAGGCACTACAACCGTCAGCTTCAACTGATGATGGTATAGTTTGAGCTTTATTTACTTTCGATTTGAAATCATTATCGTTTGATCGTGGTTTGGTAGCGCCCGAAGGAACGTGGCTAGCAGCCTCATTGTTAGATGAAAACGATTCGAAGAGATGACGTGTCAGTTTTAAGTTAGAAACTAATTTGGGATATCACAAAGAGTATCAATGGTGTACCGAAACACTTTAGTGCGCGAACAGTGCCGCCGAAAGTATCGGCTTTTGTTGGCACGTGTATACAAATACTTATTTAAAACTCAGTCTTTAGTAATATTAATTCGTACTGAGTTTGCAGATGAACCTAGCGACTTTAATTTCATGCTATTTATGTCTTAGATAAATCCATATCCATCTGACACTGAACTATCCTTTTATACTTACCTCTCTTCAACAGTTTTCCACCCTATTTCAATACCATTAACAAACATAGAGGCTCTTTTTAGTTTCTATTAGGAATCTAACAAGCTATAGATACAGTAACAGAAGCTGAGCCAATGATTGTGATTGCCCAGACGTATATAAGGAAGTCAAAGCGATTACTACGCGTGGAAGACGCCGTGAAGCCGACATCCTGCCTTTATTAAGAGTTGGGCAAATAAAAAAAGACTGAGAATCATTTGTTCCGGCTGCCCGCGGATGTCGTTCAAGGGCGAAATTCACTTTTTGATGATTTCAATGATGTTTACAACAGTGTTGAAAATTGTTTGTAAGATTCATATTGTTTTGGAGTTTATTTGTGGTGTTGGCTTGCACTTGTAGTTGTTATTTTTTATAGGTACTTAATCGATTTGTGCAAGCGACAAAGAATATTTTAAATAAATACTATTATGTTTTTTTTCCTCCAAAGTACTTCCTAAATAAACCTTTCCGTAAAACTAACAGTAGTTTTCTCTATCATTTCAGGTGTTCGGCTCAAAAGCAGACCTGCAGCTGCACACCCAGATCCACCTACGTGAGGCGAAGCCCTACCGCTGCACGCAGTGTCCGAAGGCCTTCGCCAACTCCTCGTACCTGGCGCAACACTCCCGCATCCACTTGGGCATCAAGCCCTACCGCTGTGAGATCTGCCAGAGGAAGTTCACCCAGCTGTCGCACCTCCAACAGCATATCCGAACACACACCGGAGACAAGCCCTATCGCTGTACTCAAATAGGATGTACCAAAGCCTTCTCCCAGCTCTCGAACCTCCAAAGCCACAGTCGCTGCCACCAGACAGATAAGCCCTTCAAATGCAACTCCTGCTACAAGTGCTTCACTCACGAGAAGGACCTCCTCGAGCACATCCCTAAGCACAAAGAATCCAAGCATTTGAAGACTCATATATGCCAGTATTGTGGCAAGAGTTATACCCAGGAGACGTACTTAAGTAAGCACATGAATAAGCATGCGGAGAGGGCCGATAAGCGGCCACCGATATCTGCTTTAGGATTGAGTGGATTAAACAGATCCTTAGGAGCGGCCGCGCCAACGGCAGCACCTTTCGGTGACCATCCCTACTGGCCGAAGGTTAGCCCTGATTCAGCGGCGCACATGTCTGATGAAGGTGGCTACCATCAGCAGCGAGAAGCCGACGAGCATCATGAGCAGCAATTGCAGCACCAGCGAGCTCTGTTCGCTCAGCATGAGAGCCAGGACGACCGCATTCAGCCCCCCGTGTCGTCAGCGGCGAACTCGGCGTTTACTCCCATCAACTCGATGGCTCCTCACCTCAATGGACTGTCGCATCATAGCGCCCTCCCCACGCGGCCGTATCTCTACGATCCCCTGCACTTCCAACAAGGCAAGCAGCAGCCCAACTCCTTCCCCAACCAGCTGATATCCCTGCATCAGATCAGGAACTACGCTCACCAACCCTCGGCCCTGCTGCCGGCGGAACACATCCTCCCCCATGCATTATCGCACAAGGATAAGCAGTAACTTACCGTAGGTACACTCGCTATAGTATGTACTTATGATGGTATTACTAGTTGTATTATTAACGAAATATTAAAAAAATATTTAGAATCTCGCTCTCGAAGACAGTGGTATTACGGTTTTATCGTTAGAAAAACAAATTCATGTTTTTAGAAATAAAATTGTATGGATACTCGAAATTTTGTGAGTAGTAACAAAATTGTATGGGTATAATTGTGATTTCGGATTTATTTTCCAATTTTACGAGCTATTGATTAGTTTTTATATTTTACGGTTGTATCGTTTCAACCCAGTTGATCCGGGGGTTTGATCGTCAATTATGGTTGGAAGCAATTATTATTCTTTAGATTGCTGAATTAGTTTGGAGAAGAGAAGACTTGAGAAATCACGATTCGTATTGAATTGAATTTTTATATTTGTGATATGGGTATAGATACTAAATATTTTATCTAAAGCTATAATATGTTACATTTTATGCTTTTGATGTTATTTTATTGGTTTGTCTTTGTTCAAATTTTTTCAGCACTTTACAATTATCGATCAAACATTCGTAGCAACTCGGAGGCATGTTAATTTTCACTGAGTAAAAAGAAAACTAATCTTTAACACGAACAAAACTCTAGCGGAATTCGATATCTCTTTATTATATATTCTTTTTTCTGCAATTAATGCATAATAATGTTTTATCGATGCATAATTTGAACCCAGTGATTGTTTATTTGTACCTTAATTATTAGAAAATTTATCATTTTACATAACTTTAATTTTAAATTACATTTTGGAAGTAACGAACAAATCGCATCTCAATTTTTTGTATTTTTCTTTTTTCAAATTTACTATTTTTTGTGACATATTTTTTTTAGAGAGAGACTGCATTGGAATTCTACTTTGGTATAATTTATTCACAATTTAAATAAGTAATAAAACATATTTGAATCAAAAAGTTCCTGACAAACAAGTATTTGTACTGATTGATACAAGTGACTTGAACGACTTGAACAAAATATTATCACAAGTTCTTCACTTCTCACTTCTGTTGCATTTTTATTGTATTCATTAAGAATAAATAGATCTCTTAAATCATCACATTTGCACTCAGTTCCTACTTAGATCATATTATGTATTTTTTTAGCTTTATCTATCGTACAACTATCATTTTTTGTATTTTTATCTTTTTCCAAAAATTTAGAAAATGTATTCTTCCTGTTTTTTTAAATGTTTTAGCGAACAAAAAATTAAGTTAATTATTAATAAGCCGTCGCGGGTCGAATATATTTTCTAATGTTAAAAGAATATTCCCCATGTGTATAATACATTTATGAGTGGCCAAAATTGCTTCTTAACGTCACACAATGAAAGGTGCACTTTTTGTAAATATTTTGTAAATACGAATACGATTTTTTTTGAAAAAAATCCTTAAAATTTATTGAAGAAAAGTTTTTTTTTGTTTACTTTACGATATCTAAAAGTGCTTATGCTCAATTATATTAGCCTTAAGAACTCAGGGGTAGTGGCGTACATCGGAATTGTATAGTATTCCTATTTTCCGTACTTAATAGGCCCTTCGTACATCGATTTTTTAGACTAGTTTCAAGTATACGAACATGGAAACTGTTGATTTGTTTTAATTTTTCGAACGAATCAGCGTTAGTAGGTAAAATTAATAAAAAATGTGATAGGAGATGGAATGGGAAAGAGTGACTATTTTTGGAGGAATGTCTATTTTCCTTCTCAATTTATTTGCTATTGATCTTTTTAGTTATTAAAAAAAAATTGTTAGGTTGTGGTTATTCGTTAGGGGTCCGCGGGGCATGATGGCCGTCTGTCTGTCACAAGTTAGCCAAATCTTAATTTTTTCTTGTACAAATATGTTTTTTCTTTAATGTTAAATAACGGCAATAAGTATTTCTTCCGATCGTTTGTTGTTAAGTAAGCACTATTGTATATTAATTGTATCATGACAATGAGCCAAGAGTTTTTAAAAACCCATTTTTTTCGAACTTTGGATTTAAGGGAATAAAAATCGCCAATATCTCTCTATTGTAAGTAGACATGTGATATTGTAATTTGATTTTTTTAAGTTAAGTGTAAACTTATTATTATGAATACGATATTTTTGTAAGTAATTTTTTTTTTTCGTTTTACGTTAGTTTTCGCTTTTTCTAGCGTTCTCGTTTTAAGATTTATTGATGAAAATGAACGAAAATCATTTTTTGTTACTTAAAATTGATTAAAAATTAATTACAACTATGCCAAGAATTATATCCGTGTCTTTTATTTTTTAATGAATCCTTCTTGAACTGATGTTAATACTTCTACTTCAAAGTATTGACTTCACATTCATCATAAAAATAAGGTACTGAAAATTTCTAGATCCTGAGATTGTCTCAGAATCAAACGAATACAGTAGAAGAGTACATATTTAACGGGTTCGATCCCCATACCACAATTCGGAACTATCATATTGAAAAATACAACGTATTTTCCTTTCCCGGTTTGTTTCGAGACAACCCGGTTGCATGAAAGCACCACGCTTTTGTAACATAGTGCATGCACCATACATCAAAACGTGTTCAGTTTGCGTATTTCCGCACACTGTTCTGTAAAAACAAGACAAGGCGAGTGGATTACTAAACAGTGTTTAATTAAACTGGTACACGGTTTTGATGGGAAATATGAAAACGCTGAAATGTAAGATCTCTTGTACCATCCAAGAACTTCATATTCTATACATCGTTAGGACTATTTCTGCGTGCAGCGCTCGGCGGCTATAGAACCGGGGCGGTAACAGATGTGGTCATCGTGTTCACGGGATTTTGTTCTCAAAGGGCTTAGATATGAAGTTCTTTGATAGTACATTGGATCTTTATCACTGCATTTAGAAAGTGTATCAACCAGCGCGATTTTATTAAAATTAATCAAAAGTGAGTAAGTATTAAATTTTGGATTTTTTATGTGGAAGGTACTAGAAGCAGGGTTGAAGAGAACAGTAATATTATCTAAAGGAACATTCGAAAAAACAAACAACTTTTAGAACTTTCCTCTTTTTATTTAGTTAACAGTCGCAAAATACATTATAATAATTAAACACTTAAACAATAGGTATTTACAAATACGGGATCATTCTACCTACGTAGGCAAAGTCCATACACAAACCATACAAAAATTAGAAAGCAAATACATAATACTTAAATCAGAAGGCTAAGGCACAATTAACAAATAATCTTAAGAGTAGAAATTCACAAAAATATTGAAATATCTACCAAAAGTTAACAGCCAAAAATTATAAGCGAATTTATCAAAAATTCCTCTAACAATTGAACAACTTTTAATAAAAAAAGACGTAGAGGAATTTGTAAAAAAGTTAAATAAAATAAAAATAGTAAAAATTCGCAAAAATTCTTGGGCAGCAAATTGTGTCTCGCTAAACTTATAAATTAAAGGGAATATTTTTGAGTTAATACTTTATATGTATTGTCATTTAGTCGCCCTAAATACTAAACGAGAATCATATAAATTGGCCAGAATACTGTTATACGACAACGTGATTTTTTTCTTTATTTGCCAAAGTAAAGCAAACAAAAATAACTTTGGCAAATAGAGAAACATTCTATCTGCCGAGTGTCAAAGAATTTTTTGTAAAAGATCGATAGAATAATTGTAAAAATATTTAATAAAAAATTCAGTCTGACAAAAATATAACATAATAAAAAGTAGACCTAAAATACGACTTGACTTAGATTTTAGTAAAAAAATTACTTATTAATGGAGTTACACAAATACGCCTACCACTTCTAAATAAGCAACTAAACACAAATAAAAATAACTCCGTTGAAAAAACAAAAAGTTACTACAAAACAGAAATAAAAAAACAAAAAAAAACAATAATCTATCGACATTACAACTGACATATCGACATCGTTGTCGCAGAACAAAAAACAAATAATTTCTGTGTTTTTATTAAAGTAAATGATTACGTATATCTTACTTTGTTAGAACTTTAGAAAAAATGCCTTAATATAATAGGGAATTGCGATGACAATTTGATGAATTCAAATAAATATATTTAAAAAAAATTACAAAAAATAAAGGATCAAGAAAAACACGAGATGGATAGTGAAAAGGTTTGGACTAGTAAGACGTGACTACGCCGTAATATTATAACCATTTTAACCTCGAATTGTGGTGACTCTGATCTCAATAGTTAACTTAGTAGAAAATAAAGAATTGGTGGAAGAAAAATCTAAAATTACAAAGCTTGGCCACCATGCAAATTGACATAATATGCAGGACCAAACTGTAGATGCAGTAGCAAATCAGAGGATGATAAAGAGACACTTTGATTTGGTGTAGGTAACTAAGTTGTAAACGATTTTAATTCTACAATCAAGAGTACGAAAGGCAGTCGCTAGATGTAAAATATTCAGCTAGTTAGACTGGAAGCCGACCCCAACATAGTTGGGAAAGCCCTAAGATGATAATACGAGTAACAGAATCTCCACACGACAAGATGAAAACAATAGAAAAAGTCACGGTGTAAAAGAGATCATTTTTAAAGAAGATGGTTACAGAAACCTTTTCGTTATCCTGTAGCATAATCAAGCTTTTGATCATAGATAGAAAACTTAAAACATGCTTAGATACATCTTAGAAATAGCAACTAAAAATAAAGACTCCACAATTATTAATAATATTTTTGTCTTTAGTGCTTGTAGTCTGTAAATTGATTGGTTGAGTTAGTACCGGAGTATTTTTACTCTCAAAAGTGTTAAAACACAATCCTTTTAGATGCCAATTTCAAGTCTATATCTGAATATGTTTTAAGGAAAAAAAAAAATAACTTAAAACTACGACCGCGCATACAGTTTCGAATAAAAAAGTCTAGCTAAAAAGTAATTTAACTATCAATAGACCAAGTTTTTGACTAGACAAAAATGCACTAGAAAATAATCCAACCGAATTTTCAAAATCAAAATTCATATATTTAAAAAAATGATGATAAATTAAGTCTGTATGCGCTACCCTCCTCTTTTCATCCATTAGACCTCAACTTTGTAGGGGGATCCGGGAATATGTTCATCTCCCCACTTGACGATGACGATGTAGTCTCCCCTGTCTCTGACCACGTACCAGCATTCGTAGTTGTTCTTACCTTTGTGCTTGAGCTGGACCTCATCACAAGGACCCTTGGGTCCGTAGATACCGACGTAGCAGATGTTGTTACCTAAAGGGAGAAAGGAAATTTTATTAAGGCTGTAGACAAATGCTTGAAAGACGTGTAACACTTCCACTAAGTATTGGTGTGGATTGGTAATGAGGACCTTAATGGCAGAATAGATCAGGAACATGTCTGTCATCCATAGTAATGACAAAAGGCAGTAACTGCAAAATTCTGAATTCAGAACAGAATTTTGTTCTTCGAGCTACGATGATCGCAACTATTAGTTCCTGTTCCCATCGTTATAATCTTTGAAATGAGGGCCTAGACCAAATTAAATTCTATTAGCGATAACGAGGATCAAGATCAAAAAGTCAAAAATATATTGGACTGACATAAGCTACCGAAAAGCTTAACGTCAATCCTGTTGAAACTTGGAAGTCGTTGAAGAAATACGAAACACTTTGAAAATGATTGTCATTTGTCTAGGCCATCATCATATTACGGTCTAAATTCACAACATTGCGCTTGGTGAATTCATTATGCAATTTATAGGATCCATTTTTTTCCAGACAAATCAGACACTAAACAATTGAAAATAAACTTAAACTGAGGATAGTGAACGAATCAACAAAATATTATAATAATATTATTTTATTATATTTGTATTCTTCAAAAGCTTACCAGCATCACCAGCATGCACCGTGAACTGGTTGTGCTTGTTAAGATACGCCTTCTTCAGACCCATTCCTTTGCTTGTCACCTTCGTGGCGTCTGACTTGAAGGTCGGCAGCACTGGTCCCTGCTTCTGCATAGACTTGGCCACTTTCTGGACTGTCTCCACTGTTACTGACGATGTTTCTTGCGCTCCTATTTCGGCTAAGTTTGAACCTGTAGGAAAGTTAGATATCGTTAATAAATGGTCAAATCTTTTGATCAACAAAAGCAAATGATGAAAGAATATAGATGATTATGTCTCACACTTCGTTATCAACTTTATCATTCTTTCCTAAACGTAGCAGAGAAACATTTATTTGTAGTAGCTGACAGAAAAACTCATAATTATTTCTTCTATTTTGATTGTTTCTACGTGTAAATCCATTGAAGTGATCTCTGTTCCTACTGTTACGCAGATAGGTAAAAACTTAGCTGCTATCCTACGTTTATTCAGAGGAAAAAGTATCAAGTAAGTATTTTTTTTAAATAATATTGACATGTATAATTACTACATGCGTATACGACGTAAGGACAAATTGCGCACAGTTGCTAGCAAGACTCATCTAAGTAATGCATGAAAGTATCTTTTGTATAGCTTCACGCCTCTTTAATAATAGTCCGGGGTTTATTAGAATAATTACGGTTTTTTTTTAAACAGAATCTCCATGATCTGTTAGTAAACAAGTGCTGCTACTCTATAAAAAGACTTCTTATCAGACAAGTCACTTCTCCAATACAGCCTCTTTCAGTCATGATGCGTCCAGTGTCCCACTGATATGAACCTACCTAAATTAGTTCCGTTTAATTTTTTTCTTATCTTAATAATTTGTAATAACAATGTAAAAATTCTGTGTAACCATTGTATGCCCTGAGGGCGGGACATGATCACAATTAAATTATTTTAGACCTGTATTATATCCTACCTATGATTCACAATAAAGATATTGATTGATTGATTGAAAATAGCTTGAAAGAAGCTTACCAGTTGCTTCAATCTTGAATGGAGATCCAACAATATGTGCACCGTTGTACTTTATGCTCATGTAGTAGAATCCAGGAGCCAGAGGTGTGTAACGCACCTGTATGTACAAAATATACATAAGTATTAAACATTAAAGCCACTATGGTCTCCGGGTGTTCATGTAGGAATGATATGAGCCTCATATCAAATCCTACATTGGGGAGAAGAAATCAACAGTATGTTGGCTTTATATGCAAAAAACAATATATGTCACTATCATTTTCTATGTTTCTTGCAGTGCTACTCCACCATTTGCTATTAGCCTATTTGTGATACAGAACGAGCATGCATGTTTCTACAGCTAGAATAGAGGTTTCCTCTCTGTGACTGGGCCGTAATCCACCATGCGGGCCCAGTGACACACACTGCTTGGTGGATGACACACACGTCTTCGAATTTTTGGTTCTAGAACATGCTGGCTATTTCACGCCTCACGATGTTTTCCTTCACCGTTTTGAGAGCAGTAGTGTTGAAATAATTTACACAAAGTAAAGTGCCAAAGTAAAGCCAGGCAGAAACTAAAACTCGTTAGTCGCTGCTGAGTCCACTGGATTATCACCGCCCTCCCACTGCTAAATGAGCATGAAGAAGATTAAATGAAGACTGAAGTTGAGTTGTGGATGTTCACTGTCTTATAAAATACTGATGATGATTACCTTGTAGCCCTCATCGATGTCCGTGCAGTCCATGGCGACCCTGGAAGGTCCGTCCACGGTGACGGCTAGCAGACCTACTCCAGCATTGCATGTGTCGATGATGAGGTCCGTTTTTACACCTAAGAAAGACAGATGTTATTTTAGGAAAGTGCAGAAGAAATAGTAAAGATTTTGAAAGATGTTCAATACCAAGAATACTAGAAAGGAACGTATGACAGTGTATTTTTTTTTTAAGCTGGGACAGCCTGGAGATGTCCAAATCCATAGGAGATATTGGGAAACTCACGTAGGAACCATTAGTTATTTTTTCATGAAATCAATTTTGGCATAGGTACTAAATTTGGTCAAGCTGAGAGCTTTTCGAGTTGAATTATTGAGTTTAACATAGTGAGTTGAGCCCAGTAGGTGACCACGTTTATCGCAGCAGCATTTAGGTCCTCAGAACCAGTTAATTATTTGGATGACTTACCAGTCTTGACTGCTCCCAGTCCAGGTCCGTGGGCATGGACTGCCGCGGGGTCAGCGTCATCCTTTCCGACCTAGATAAATAATGTCAGATTATTATCACGAGAAAATATTAAGTCTTGTTAAAAAAAGGTATATTCCCCGATTACTCGAAGATGGCTGGACAATTTTATGGACGTATAACTCCATTTTCAACATTAGACATATCTGTAGGTGAATTTAGCAAACTTTGTACATGTAAACGAATTGTTTGAAACTCCACATATCATATCATAAGTATATTGAGATATTTTATTTCTATTCTCTCTCTCTGTAGCAGTAAGAGGTTTATTTCTCTATTCATTTATATGTACAGGGGTATTGGTTATTACCAATAACACTGTACATTCATTACAACAATTTTCGAGTAATTTGACGTTTTATATTCATTTTAAAATATAAAATGTTAAATTACTCGAAATTGGTTGACATTTGCATGGGACTCATAACGGTTCATGTGGTTGTAAATGACCTCTCTTACATCTCTCTCTTAATGGATTGCCGACATTTTACCAATAACTCTGTTTAAATAAAAATACATTGTTCTAATTAAATCAACAACAGTGAAAGCTGTTTTAGAACAGTATTTTCAGTCGCTCATTTATATAAGTCGTTAGTGAATTCGTTGTCTCGTTTGCTTTATAGGGGATGCGTAGTGCCATCTATGATACCGAGTGGGAACTATCATTACAATATAATATATTACGCTCGTAGCACGCAGATATTTCCTAGCCAGTTTTTTTTTTGTATTAGCTACACTGACGAAAAGAGTTTAAAGTAAATATTTATTTTATACTGAGAAAAATTCATGAATGAAATAGGATATTTTAAATCTGGGTAAATGAAACCAGTTAGTCATTATTTGTCAAGCCTTTTCCCAACTATGTTGGAGTCGGCTTCCAGTCTAACCGAATGCAGCTGAATACTAATATTTTTCATGGAGCGACTCCCTATCTGACCTCCGAAACCCAGTTACGTAACAGCTATAATTGTACCTACCTATATTAAGAATAAAAAATCCATTGATACACACCTTAATCCTCAGCGGAGACGCAGGAATATGCACTCCATTGAATTTGACATTGATGTTGTGGACTCCGTTCTCCCTCGGCATGAACCTGATGCTGTACTGGTCCCCGTCGATGTTCTGGATGAAGCAGTCGTCGGTCTTGCCTGATGGGGCGATTACCTGGATAAGGAAGATGATTTTGATTATGTATCTGGAAATGAATATAATGCTATCGAGCAAAATTCTTCCTGAGAGTACATAAATTAATATCGAAATGACTGGTTGACACTTCCCGTGACCCAAGGGCTGGCTTTTACCTCGGCCAGAGGCTAAGCACTGCCATACAACGTGGCAATGCGGCCAGTCTCTTGGGTACATTACCAGTCGACAGCGATGCGGAGGAATTGGACGTCATATTCAAGGTTGTTGATAGTTTTAGTTAGGTTATAAGTTAATTTAGTATAAAAAATTCATCTAGTGTATATACGGTCCCATTAAAAAAGATGGACAAAATTTTAGAAATCATTCAGACTACCAAAATAAGGACAATGGTAAAAAAAAAATAAGAAAAACGCATTAGATACTTACAAGAAAAATAAATCAGCTAACGAAAATACACTAAAAATGTTGGTTACCCAATGCCATTTATTATTTTAGGTCAAAATAAAATCACTTTAATCAGTGTTTTTTTTTGCTTGGATATCTTTGACTAGACGTACTAAACGCTGTGTTAAAATTTGTCCATCTATTTTAATGGGACATTGTAAATATATTTTTATCCTCTTCATTAAATAAAATTATTGTCGTACCCGAAAAAGTTGAAATGTCGTTCAAAATAATAATTTCCTATTTGTGGTTTTATTAGGACATTATTTTTGGGATTCCGAACTTAAAACGGAAAATGGATGTTTATATAAGATTACTTGCTTATTCGTCTATCACGGAGGTTTTTCTCGACATCGATACAACGCGTAGGAATTTGAATTTTGGCATAATTTTAGATCTCGATGACGAGCACAAAGATGCCAGTCTATTAATACAGTCGTTCGTAACGACAGTTTACAAGTAGACCCCAGGTTGCTGTTAGAGTGTAAAGTTACCGAACTGCTGAGGACTTTGTTGCGCCAGTTCTTCTTCCCAGCTAAAGCACTAGGAAGTGGTGAAAGGCGGGCGTTTTTGGAAGTGTCTTATGTAATTTTGACGTTCGGAAAGTGCTGATTCTCAGCCTAGTTTGAATAACTGACTTTTGATTTTGATTTTGAAATGGTCGGATGGACCACATGGACAAAAACGTATAGAGTAAAGATACTATCGATTTTTTTCCATTACTTTGTAAAGAAAATAATTACTGACTGTTGCAGTATTTAAAAGAAGAGTGAAAGAACACTATCTTTCCACTTCGTCATAGTTGCGTTGGTATTTATTTTGTATTTTATTTATTTTAGTATGTACGATTGTATGTATGTATGTATGTAAGTATATTCTCATATATTTTTTTATCTTATTAAGTGAATTGTTTTGCTGTTATGTACTTACCCTCTGTCCTATCGCAGGTATGCTGGAAGAGATTTCTTTAGAAATAAGCATCACCTTTGTACGTATTTTTCTGTTCTTTTCTTCTTGTCTGTTTATATATGTGTGTACATAAATGGTTAAATAAATAAATAAATAATTTTACAATACTTTCTTAACACACATAAAAATCTAAAGAAACCTGCCCATTTTTTCCACTATCCCCTGAAGAAACAAGAGGCAAACTTCGCAACCCCATATTAATTTTTATGGCACAACTTGGCATAACTTGCCACAATATTCAGCCTAGCACACTGTTATAAAATATTAGCGTGAACATGATTTATTTCGTAGCAACCCGGTCACGTGCGGTCAGACCGTTTTATTACATTTTTTTGGCCACAAAGTGTGGGGTAGACACACTGCAAGAATATATTGTTTTAGTTATATTTGGTAGTGGTAGAAGATTTCCTTTTCTCTAGTAAATATTTGCTACATATAAGAAAGGGTAACTTATATACCTTCTAAATGTAGGTAGGCACTAGAATTTTATCAAGGGACAATATTTCGAAATCACTTGAACTGCTTTTACTTTATAGACTAAATGCGAAAGTCAAAATTTATTCTCTAAATTATAATAATTGCAAAAGAACCGTCAAGGAAGCTCTTCAAAGTATGTCCTATGAAGATACAGAGAAATTATTTGTTGTACTTAAATAACGACTTTGACGACACGGTTGGCGCAGTGGTTAAGCGATTGACTGCTGCACTGCCTGTCGCGGGTTCGATTCCCGCACGGAACAAATATTTGTATGACCTGCAAGTAGTTGTTCCGGGTCTGGCTGTTTGTGTATGTGAGTATATATGTTTGTAAACGCACCCACGATACAGGAGAAATTCCTAGTGTGGGGCAACGTTTTAAAAAAAAAAAAAAAAAAAGTTGTATTTGTACTAATTAAGTTTAGCAAAGTTAGGATAGGTACTAAGATTTTAGCAAGTAAGATTTATTGTACTATTTACACCTTTTTACATACCTATTAGATGACTTGATTTTTATTAATGTGATTATTTACAAATATTATACCTTGCCTCGCCTGAAACACAGGATGACCTAGTTCAGGCACATAACATAATTGATTTTTTCGTAGATTTAAGCAAATTTGTATTTAGTGTTTTACCTTTTTATCTGAATATACTTTTTATTATTATATTATTATTATTACTGATAAAAGTTCTCAATATACTTACCTACTGAGATGCGACTTTTCCTAGTGCCTCCACGAGTTTAAAGCATGATTCATTTTCTAATTAGTAAGTACCGAAAATATTGATGACAAGCTAAATAGCCGTACACGCCATAAAGACAGACTACGGTTGCCGCAAATAAAATTACAATTATTTAAAAGAAATGTCTACTGCATGTCTATTATAATATATACCCATTTACCAAATCCCCTTCAAAATTTACCATTGACATTGTTTATAAAAGTTCTGTATTAACTTTTACTGATTAAAAAATATTACACCATTAAGGAATATTTAGAGGATAAGTAAGTCGATAGATAAATACTATAATAGGGATGCAACGATACGGCTATTACGATACCAATACGAATGACGAATACATCGTAATGGCCAAATACGATAACGAATTACGATACGAATGCATTACGATATTTGTTTAATACCATTTTGATGAATTTATTGGAAGCTTTGTTGTATGTTATTATTGTAAAACTAAGTAAAGTAAAGGTATAAAAAAAAGTTATGCATTTTTAATCAATATATTTATTAATTTTATCAATTTTCATCATTAACTTATATTTTAATTTTTTAAATTGTTACTATTTGTTACATTTACTGACTATTATTTAATTTTAATTGTAGTCGTAATTTATTACTGGCAAATTCTTATTCAGAAAACACAACATTTGTAAGTTTTTTCCCTTAAGTCGGTTTCTCTCATCACTGTGTATCAGTCCTGCTGTGGAGAATAGTCTTTCAGATGGCACCGTTGCAGGTTTAGGGGATAAATATTTCAATGCTATCCTTTTCAAATTTGGATACTCTGAAGCTTTATTGTGCCAATAGTCAGCAACACTAGCGTCCATATCTAAATTAGTAGTTTTCAAATAGTTTTTTAACTTAAAACTGTCAATGCCAAAAGTGACGGATGCGAAGCGTTCAGAAATTGACGCGTTATGCGTTTCGTTTCACCCGAAACAGTAAAAATTTAAAATTTTTGAAATAAATGTATCGTAAAAATAGCGTATCGTAATATTTACGATAACGAATGATCGTAAAGGTTTACGATAATCGCCGATATACGATTATCGTATCGGTATCGTTGCATCCCTATACTATAATATAAATACTGTAATTGACATGAAAATGTATTTGCACGGCATATCATGGCAGGATATGCTGAAACCAAAATGACTGTAATATCTATTGTACCATATTGTAGCAAATAAATATTATACATATATTATTTTATTTATATTTTGACTTAAAACTGAGAAATATCGCGAGTATCTGGTAAAGTTACAGGCTTAGTTGATAAGAAGGTTGTAATCCAACCTCCAACAATCGACTTTTTAAATACTAGGTATATTAAGAAAAGCTACCATTTATTATACTTATTATGATGGCTATGAAATCACTCCTCCCTACAAAAATAAAAAACCAAAACTCACACAGTGTCCCTGCTTTACCCAAAAAAATTGCCCTAAACGTGGAATAATCGCACGTATGATATGATACTGCACAGTGGTCCATCGATCATAAATCTTGGACACAACTGGGCATGGCCGATCGTCATGTTCTCACGATAAATCAAACAGACCCAGGGGTAAGTTAGAGTATATTAGAAGACATTGTCTAGCTCGCTTCGTAAATGTTTAAATGTAGGATCTTGTAAGGGAGTGTGTGATTTTGTATCTTTGTGCAATATTGACGGTTCAAGGGTAATCTTTGTCTAGTTTCAATAGTTATGATTGTCGATTCGTAGTTTAAAATCGGACATGTGCCTTCAGATCTATCATAAATAATAATTGTGAAATTAAGAGCATTCATTCTAAAAGTTGGCAACGTCGCAAATAGCTGTCAAATATGAAATAATGCTTTATTAATATTCTCGTTCACTAGTAACGAGAATATTTATAACTAGCGACCCACTCCTGCTTCGCACCGTTTTTACGACTTGACAAAACACCGAGATTTCTTAGGTAAATATAACTTTAATATTAAAATATTGTACACATAAACCTTTCGGAATAAATTCTCTAAACGATGATGAAAATCGGTTGCGTGGTTTAGAAGAGCAATGCCGACGATGAATTGCAATTATAACACTGGCATTTGGAAAGTTTCCAAATACTTTTTTTACAACTAAAACTAAATAGTCGGTGCTACGATATTAATTATTGCATTTCATTATCAATATTTTAGTTCACTAGTTAGCCATATTTCCATAGAGTAATATTGCCAAATTAATCAGAACACCGAAATATTTGACAGCTATTTCCCGTTGCCCACTTCCAGAATAAACGCTCTTAACAATGTCTGTCCATAGTTTTGGGTTGAAACGGCGATTGTCAGTTGTTTATGGCTTTTGAGTGTAATTAAAAGTTATTTCAATAGACGGTACAATGTCCTACATTCCCTAAACATTCGCGTGTATATTACAGCATTATCTTTATATCACAATTTGAGGTTATTGTAAAGCTACTCGAGCCGTCGCGAAACCAAAGTTTGTGGTAGGGCCAAGGAAACATGTCCTTCTGGCTTGTTTAAACAGATATAAATTAAATTTAAACTTATTGTTTATGCCCGATGAACTCACCCGCTTTTTTATACCGTACTATAATATTATTATTTTAAGGTTGTAAGTATTTGTCTTTACATTGAAAGATTACTAAGTACTTCTTTGGTGACATACAAGGCTGTTCAATAAGTAATATTTTCTATACTAATAATACTGAAGAAGAGAGCTAAGTTTTTTTGTATGTTTGAACGTGCTAATCTCGGGAACTGCCAGTCGGATTTGAAAAAATCTTTTTGCATTTGATAGCCCAATTCTTGAGGAAGGCTACAGGCTATTTATAGCCGCCGAGCAAACAGAAAAATAACCGATTGTCATTATTTTTTGAACAGCCTACTATGCATATGTTTAAAAACGTAGTTTCAACAACTTACCCTGCCATCCAAGCTGCCTTTAGCCCCATTGAGCCTGATATAGAACTGGGTAGGCTTTTCCACTTGTGCGGAGTCTGGGAACTGAGCCACCTCCAGGAGGTAAGCGTCTCCAACTGCTGGGGAGATGTAGACCTTGAAGGGGGAGTCGGGGATGTGCTGCTCGTTGAACTTGAGACCGATGCGGTATTCACCTGGGGAGAGGAGATCTGGTTAGTTATAGTCTTACAGAAGAAGATAAGCGCAAGGGCATAGACAACTTAAAATTTTTAAAAGCGTTAAATACTGACAAGCTTCCATTAAAATAGTTCATCTGTCTGGTCAAGCACTGCCTCTTTTTACCCGACTGCGGCGAAGCCAAAAGTCAAGGAGGGTTATGTGTTTGATCTGTATCTCATGCAGTCGGAGGCCTTTATTGTTAAATTTAAGAAGATACCTCCGACTGCATGAGATTTTTTATAGTATTAAGTGGGATTACAGACAGAAATAGGCCATCTTTTTTAAAGTTCTCTTTTTTACGCAGTAAGGTTTTAGATTTTTGAAGTGAAAACTTCTTTAGGCGCGTTGAGCACTTTTTGGGTGAACAAAAATCATGGAACTCGCGTCATCGTCACCGAACGCTTTCCATGAGCTATATGTATACTGTGTATATATGTGTACTTTTTGGGTGAACAAAAAGCGAAGAACAGAAACTTGCGTCATCGTCACCAACTAGTTTTCACTTCTATCGGCAGTCCCCAGAGACTGCCCCGCATGTTTATTACTTTTTTTTTCTATCGCCAAATAGTGTTACTGATCTGATTTAGGGCGAATTTCAATCTAAATACGTTCAAGAGCTGTCACTGTCATCATTGTTTTGGAATTTTGACACTGACAGCTGTTGAACGCGATTTTAAGTGTGCTGATCGCGTTCAGTTTAATTGGTGAAACTAGCCCTTAACCGATAGGATGCTGGTGAAGTTCCAAATACATGATACTTAGCCAATGCAATGCAATGCAATCTCAATGTTATCTACCAAGGCCATTGAGGAGATGGGAGATATTGTAATATGCAAAGGTTATTGTTTAACAGCAAGTGGGAAATATGCCGTAGAATGGACATTATCATAAAAAAGGCATAGAACCGCCGGTGACGTAGTTGCTAGGCATCTTAAGCCCTAAATCTTAGTCAGTACTTTCATTTCACAACTTCTAAAGAAAGACTTTAACCCTCTCAATCCCACATAACAAAATCAAACCGTAAACAGAGCCACAGACCACAGATCCATAGACCAGCGCTGGGGCTCTGTCTCGCATAGGGTCGCAGCATTATGCTGAACGATGACCGTTTTGCGTGGATGTGACGCATATTTTCCCCCAAATTTTTATTTTCGTGTTTTGTTCTTTCCTTACGTCATTCATGTGTAACGCATATAAACGTATTTTCTTTCTTTCTTTCTTTTTCTTTATCCGGAAACGTCCTACAACCGAGTCCCACAAAAAACCGGAACACCCAATTAAATATTGAAACAAATCGTATTCTAATACGGCCAGCCACCCAAAAACACCGACAAATATACTAATAAATTCGCGAAGCTCTAAAAACCTGACGAAATGGCAAAAAATACTGTTTGGTTTGTAAAAAAATGAGGAGTACATGTCGCTCCGACTAACGATGCATCCAATAATTCTTGGCGACTGTCTTGAGATATTTAAATTTTCTACGTTTATTTAGGGTTCTATACTGAGAAGAATGTCTCAGGAAGCCTATAGTCAGTTCATCTGCTTTCAGATTTTATAGTTGCACTTGTGTACTAGGATATCTGGCTAAGACAGAGGCTTTCCACTTGTAAAGTTTTTTTTTTGTTTTTAAATTTTTGTGAATGTGAGGACTACCTATGTGGATTTTTTTTTTTTTCTTTCTTATTTAGTTTTAATGATGGTCTGGCAGTTTGAGTAGTTTATGAGGCCTACCCAAATGTCCTTTCTTTGGTATTGTTCGTCGAGTTGAGCTCCTTAAGTTCTGGGTTGAGCTCCACGATTACTGACAAATGCTTGCACAGGACAGGTCCACTCAAATCTGTGTGGTTCTTTTCTCAAAAGACCATTTCAGACACTAATCTACATGGTCCTCATATGGCCTGACCAAGATTATGTCTGGACTTTAAAAGAGACTGTGACCTCTGAGTTTGTTTCGGCCTTTCTTCTCAGAGTAGTCAGATAGGAAACGCCGAACTCATCTAGCTAATTTATAATATTTTTTTTAAGATGACGTGTAAAAGTGATTCCAATATCCTATTTACACAATAAACAATTTCATTTCATTTCATTTGTCGCAATGATTGATAGTGTTACAGCATCGTCTACATAGTTATAGTCGTCACTAATGGCTTACAGTGGTTCACAGCTCCACATCAAGCTATACATTTCCAGTATATGCTGACCTCGCATTGTGCGGAAATCCTATACAATGCGAGGTCAGCATAAACTGTAAATGTATAGCTTGATGTGGAGCCGTGTGTACAAATGGCTGCTTTTTTTTAGGATTTTGGTCGTTTTGTAACTAATTTAAGTAATTATTCTTGCAACAGCTCCCCTACTTCACGTCAATAGTGCTTCTGTCAGATGGGGTCAAAATAAACGAGCTATAAAACGATAGTCCGATGCTTTCGCCATAAAAGTACCATTCCTTAGCCAACCGCAGGCGGCAGCAGCAGACGACGTGTGGCAGCGACACGACTGGTTTCTATGAATGTCTATGAAATACTTCCCGTAGCTAGCGATACATCGAAATCAGTCGTGTCGCAGCGACACCGTCGCCTGCTGCTGCCGCCTACGGAATTGTACCTTTACACTATTCTTGCATAGCAGACTTTTCACATCAAATACACAATACTCATTTCCACATCAAAAGTCTATTACAAACTTCTGCTAGACATCTATGACCGTTATCTAGTAAGTATTTTTAAAATATTTCTGCAGAACCCAGAAACCCGGTCAAGCTCTCTCACTTGATTATCGTTTTTCAATATGAACGAATTCTCCGCGGTGGCCATATAGTTGCTACAGATTTATTTACATCCGAGGTGGACTTTTTTCGATAAAGTTTTTACTGATTGGACGAAAAAAAAACTGATCGTAGACTTTTTCGGAAACAATCCTTTTGTTTCGAAATTAGTTGAAGGGTTGACTCCACCATGGATATAAAGTTTAATCAGTTAGTTAAAAGTTCAAAGAACGTATTTTTAAGAAGTACTTGTATATCCATTACGGAACTTATATGTTATCACTTTTGTATAATTTATAATTTATAGATTATTACATTGACGATACTGTTTTATAATATGTACAAACCTTAATCCTTTTAAGCAGCATGGAACAAACAACAACAGATCATTAAAATGACGTAGGTACCTTCTATTAAAACAACACCAGAAACCGTAATTATTTTGGCCCGTCTTGTTCTGCATATAAATATGAAGTAAGACTTCCCATAGCTGTGCTGTATTGTGTGCAACCTACCCCCTATACTGCCCTCTATGCCCCTAAACATGCAGTCAAAGTAACGTCTGCGCTACCACCATCGACACCGTGGAAGTGGCGAAGCTTATAAGCCAACAACATTTGAAATACTGTCGTGATAGCTACACGAAGAAGAGAAAGACTCAAAGTTAAAGAAACGAAACCCATCGAAACTAACCACAGTTTAACCAACAGTGCAACCCACCACCCAGTGCTTCAAATAATGACGTATGCTATGCAAAATAGTGGTATTGACATGTTAAAGGTTCGATGCCCGGCCTGTTTCCTCCCGTTTCTTATTAAAAAGTTTTTGTTGAAGCAAAAACTGAATTTTAGCTTTTTGCGGATAAAACATTTCGCAGGTGGCTGTTGGTGTTACGTCAGGTATTCGAATGGAGAGAAAAAGAGGAATTTTGTCACCAGAGATTTGGTTAGAATTGACGATGGGTGACAATAGTGATAATGACTAAAAAAAGTGTTTTTGTCCGCCTTATAAATTATGAAAAAATTACTGTTTACGTTTAGTCTTTATTTATTTTTATTTTATTTTTTCTGCCTGAGTACAGTTCTTGATATTTTTGGTTGGTATATTGGCGTGTGCTAGCTGACATATGGCTATTAATTTATAATTTAAATTATGTTTTGTGTTGCGTAATGTAAATTATTTTGCATACTATTATATAGAAGCCTTTTTTTTTTCTAACTGAACAGACAGCTGTGCTGCTGGGGAGTTTGTTGCGCCACTTCTTCTTCCCAGCTAAAGCACTAGGAAGTTGTGAAGGGTGGGCGGTTTGGGGGACTGTCTTATGTAATTTTGACGTTCGAAAAGTGCTGATTCTAAGCCTAGTTTGAATAAATGACTTTTGAAATTTTGAATTTTTATTCACGTATTTTTTCTTTTTTACGTTACATAAAGATTACGGCGATACATTGAGTGAAAATGTGCCATGACGTCACGAGTATGTAGATTATATACTTACTTGTGACGTATCAACCCCCACTCCCCAACTTTAATACGTTTTTATCTAAGTCATTTTTTATTCATATGATAAAGCAAAAAAATACCTGTCTAATATTTTTTTATTATCTGACTGACGGAATAAATAAAATTTCTTTTTTTTCGACCCAGGCTTCATCCCTATTGCTTTGATAGATTAGGATATATAATTTCTACGAAGAATTCATTCAGTTCAGGTTAATAATTAAGTTTTCTACGTACGTGGAATCAACAGTAGAGCCCTTTGCAATGGTTAGAATATAATTATGGTTATATTATGTAGATATGACTGCCTCATCGATCGCAAGCGCTACTGCTGAACATGAGGTCCTGGGTTCAATTCCCGGGTCTTAGAATATAGAATTTGTCAGACGCAGCCCGGAGTCTCGATTAATTTGTGCCCGGTTGATGGCAATAGGCCCACTGCCTAATACATGGCAAATTGTGGGTGTACTACAACGTAACCTCGGCCCAACCCTTTGATGAAAACAGGCGTGAAGCGTGTATCCTTAAACACAGCACAAAGTCAAGCTAGTGCAAAATGAAGTTCTACTAACATAGTCTAAGCCTATTTATTAACACCAAGTTTTTGTTTATATTAAAATATGTATGTTTAGGTTAAGGTACTTTTCTATGGGCCACAGTCGCCTGAAATAAATGGAATTATTATTATTAAAAACCTGCTTGAATAGAAAACTGAGATGACGGCTGATACAACTTAGATGTAGCATAAATTTGAAAATTTGCTTTCAATCATTTCAATTTTACGAATGTATTTGGCTATATGGCTTCAAAAGTTATTGCGTTTGCATAAAGATCATTTTCACTCAAATATTGGTGAATTTGAAGGCGCACTCAGTTCTGATGGTGATCGGTTTTACGAATTTTGCCGAAGCTACATCTAAGTTGAAGGAAGTAAGTTGTACTGTGACAACGATGAAATAGATTTCGCTAATTACGTACAACAAATTTGATACCCTCTGGCAGCGAGCCTCTCCCTCCCTTCCTCCCTCTGCCTTTGGTGAGGAAACCAGCATGCTTGAGAGATATTTCTCGACGGCATGTGAAGCCAAATCTGAAGCCCATGGGCGGCTTTAAAACTCTGACACCAGGTAAGTCACTAACCACACGAAAAAAGAAATTAAGAATGCTCTAATGTCTTTAAAAGGCATCTGGGACCAACTGGACGGAAAACGGATAACCGGGTGTTGTAACGTAACTTAAGAGAGCCCTATGTCCAGCAGTGAACTACGATAATGAATTTGCAATTAAATGAAAGAAAATTTAAAGCTCATATTAAAAGTACACTTTGTAAACAAGCATATTACAAATTAGAGGATTATATCCAAGATAAGAATGCTTGGAAACATGCTGGTCCTGCTCCATAGGATAATTTAGAATCAAGACAAAATCAAACTGGTTGCAAATTTAAGTGTATATTTTATTATTATTTCTTATTATATGACATTGTTTTTACATTCTATGACCAATTCCTCGCACACTGACTTATAAATTGTGTAATCTTAGGAGGATCGTCTACTTTTACAATGTTTGTAAATATGTGAGCACCATGTATCTATCACATAATTAGTTTATCTGTTGTTGCTTCATTTTTAATTCTTAATTTTTTTTTTTTTTTTTTTACCTATTGTGGTATAATAATTTTATTCTAGGTGCATCGTCCTCACATATAATTATATAACTAATGTACTCATACAAAATATTGTAAAACATTTTAAAAGAGTAACGGTGGAGTTTCTTGCCCATTCTTCTCCATACGAAAACTACCTTTTGGAAGGGGCAACTAGAATCAATTAATTTTTTTTGTAAATTTTTGACGTTCAAAAGTGCCTTATACGGGCCTACTTGAAATAAATGATTTGACTTTGACTTTGACTTTGATAGGCGAGTGAATTGGTTGAATGGCAAATCGAGCCTAAGTGACCGTGAGTGAGTGACCGCAGAATTTCTTGCCCGTTCTTCTCCATAGGTGCCTAATACGCTTTGGAATGGGCAACTAGCTTCATCTTTCTGACTGACCGACCCCTTGACAATTCAAAAGTGGTTAATTGGTTTATTTGAAATCATTTGAGTTTGAGTTTTTAGTGTTTATCCAGGTGATGATAATGCCTTCTAACTTTAGGCCACAGCGACGGTATTATTTATTTATTTATTTATTTATTTAACCATATTTAAGCTATCTTTACAGGCAACCCAAGACGATAGTTAAACATACACACTCACATATAATATTCTACATTTCACTAGGTACAACATACCCTATTAACACATAGGTACACATATTACACACTTCTGTAAGAAATTATAAACATTGCCACCTTTGTGAATTCATTCAGAGTACAGCTGAATAGATCTATGTCCCCTGCTATAAGGTTGAGAGTGCGCAGTGCGTGCGTCAGAGGCGCCTCGCTCAGGAGGTTGGTGGTGTATTCTATGACTTCCGAGCATGGTGATGTGGAGTTTCGATATGCTGCTCTTTTACATGTGATATCCGTAGGCGCGGGCTTGCGGACGGTGAGCAATGGGTAGCTCGCCGTCTGATAAGGACCAGGCCCGGGCCGACGGCGCGTTGTGTTCCACGCGCGCCTCAAAGAGATGTCAGCAAGTGAAGGGGTCCGATAGGACCGATGCCTGCCCGGGTTGCGGGAAAGTCCGAAAGGGATACCGTGGCAACGGAAGGAACACGGGTGGGTTTTAGTCAGTAAGAGTCTGACACGCCCTCCCGCTCCGCCCAGAGCGGGAGAAGTTATTTGATAATTTCCAATCCAAAAAAAAAAAGAAAAAGATAATCTAACTTTGAATTATTATATTTCAAAACTTTGGAAAGCCTGCAAGAGTTACAACATTGACATACGGCATATAATATATTATAACTATATATATTATAAATATATTAACTATGTTGCAATTAATTTAAAAATAATGCGTGTTTACTTGAAAAATTCCTTCCATATCTTCATAGATATCAACATAACACAACGTTACAAACACAAGGAGACATAGATAGACACGTCAGCTGCATTTAATGACATTTTAACCGAAGCTAAAGGGGTAGTCCGCCATATTGTATTGCTAATGTCATATTAGCATACTGTATTTATAATTAAGTTGGCAAGTTTAATTGCTTTAAGATTAGCCGATTATGGGGTTTGAATTAAGTGGGTATAATTTTACAATTATTTACATACCTGACAATTGGATTATAATAACCGTGAATGAGTTTACTGCCCAGTCTAATAGTTACCTATTAGATGAATGAAATGAAAAATGTGCGCATCTAATAAGACAAGAAGTTGACCCCAACAGAGTCCGAAATCTTTGTCTTTTAATGATCTCCATTAGCTTGAGTTCAAGAAGAGTGGCTCGAGGTATTACTTTTTAAATTCATTGTTGCTGTGTGATTTAAACGGCCAATCATCTTATCGGCTCAGAAAATACTTATAGAGAGATGTGACCTCAGCACGGTAGGCTACATCATGAAATAGAAAATAAATACCAAATACATCATATCTTATGATGTATTTGGTACTTTAATTTTAACTTGACTGTGACTTGGCTATCGCATTAGACTAAGACCTGTAATGGTATGATGATGTATTTGGAACTTTAATTTTAATTTGGTGTGTGTGACTTAGCTATCGCATTAGGCTAAGACCTGTAATGGTATGATGGTGTATTTGGTACTTTAATTTTAATTTGGTGTGTGTGACTAGGCTATCGCATTAGACTAAAACCTGTAATGGTATGATGATGTATTTGGTACTTTAATTTTAATTTGGTGTGTGTGACTTAGCTATCGCATTAGGCTAAGACCTGTAATGGTATGATGGTGTATTTGGTACTTTAATTTTAATTTGGTGTGTGTGACTTGGCTATCGCATTAGGCTAAGACCTGTAATGGTATGATGGTGTATTTGGTACTTTAATTTTAATTTGGTGTGTGTGACTTAGCTATCGCATTAGGCTAAGATCTGTAATGTTATGATGGTGTATTTGGTACTTTAATTTTAATTTGGTGTGTGTGACTTAGCTATCGCATTAGGCTAAGATCTGTAATGTTATGAAGGTGAATTTGGTACTTTAATTTTAATTTGGTGTGTGTGACTTAGCTATCGCATTAGGCTCAGACATTTAGTTTTAGTTTTAAGGCATTTAAACAAATAAATAAATAAAATAAAATAATTAAAATAAATAAATAAAATGAACAAAATACACACAGCAAAGAGTTTTTTCATCCCTAGAAAAACAGATAAAACTCTACGTAATCATGATGTCATCTCAAAGAAAAACAAATGTCAGCTAACATTATAAAACCCTTCATAACAAGATTAGCGTCATCGAAAAACTAACAAATTTTCTAGCCATCCAAAACAGCCCAGTGTTCCGAATGTCGGTCAAAAACTCGTCCGAAGAATCAAAAGTAACATTCCGTCAAAACGCGTCCACCATTTTGTACGTTTTTTTCCTAAACGATTATTACCATCGGACGGTCAATTAAAATGGCTGCAGCACACCACAGACGAGGAATGCCGGCTCCAACTGAATTTGTCCCGTATTCTATTGTATTCTGAGCGACAAAAAAAATGGCGATACTTTCCGACAAAGAAGCGGTCCCTTTTTGTCTTGAGATACTTCATAAGTGTATCGCGATTAGAAAATTTTGAACAATCCCAAAATAATAATGACTTAAGTTTTGTTAGGCGACAGTTATTCTGTGATTGGTTATTTTTTTTGGCGGGAGAACGCTTGTTTTGCCCACTGTTATGCTATTGAAAATTATTTGGTATTTAATGCGTTGAAAGTGTTTTTGTTGAATTTATAAACGAGTTTAAAGAGCGATTGTTTTCAATGCTTAATAATGCCATTTTTAATAATGAGCTTATTGTTACTGTGTTTGATATTTTTGGCGTCATTTCATCAAATTATAAGCGCTAAGTCTAAATATGATATAAATGCCTTTACTTACAAAAAAAAGTAAGTTACCTCTGGTTCTCTTTTTCAAAACAACCTCAGTCCTCCGTCATTTCGCCTTTTGCAATTCAATGAATACAATTAATTTCTAATGAAACCAAAGACAGCCTTTTCATTAATATTATACTACATAAAATCCATAACCCCTGCTGTTATCATTGACGAATTTCAAGAAATTCCTAATTTAAAAATAAAAAAGAACAGATAAAAAATTGCAACTTTTTAAAATTCGAACGCGATGCTCGACCGACAAAGCTACCGCTGCCAACGAATGCGAATATATTATCTGTATTATACTTTTACGGATTAAAAAGTAAGAAAACGATAATGGTTTCATTTTAAAGTAAAAGTTGTTGTTTAAAAGAAATGGTATTGAATATTATAGTGTTTTAATGACGGAATACCAACAATATTTCATTTATCATATTTACGAACAGCAGCATGAGTTGTAGTGGCCCAGTGATTACAGCCGCGACTTTGAGTAAATTATTTATTTTCATCGCCGCTGCTCTCAAAACGGTGAAGGAAAATATCGTGAGGAATAATATCGCTGTCTGATGTATCGCTGAGCCCGCGTGGTGGATTACGGCCCACACCCTCTCGAAGACAGGAGGCCTGTGTACCAGCAGTGGGGACATTATAAGCTGATTATGATATTTACGAACGCTACGCGAACTTTACGCTTTAGAATATTTGGTTGTCGTTATGAAAATTGCTTAAACATACATAATAATATTAAAGTGAAGATTAATATTTACCACTGCGTCATTTGTTATTGCTATATTTTTTTATGAATCCAAAGCCTTCTTACAAAAATTAATCATATACAAAAAAAAGTACGAAAATTAATTCATCGCCTTAAATCACTCGAAACCGGTATATGAGGCTGTTTTCAATGTGTCTATGCTGGAAACTATATCGAAACAGCAACGTACTAAGCAAACAGCAGTAAAAAAGTGAGGAATGCTTCAAGAATTACGAGATTCATTAGCAAAAAGGTATATCGTAAATCGGTACAATCATGTGCCGAAAACGCGACGAGCATTGAGGTTTAAAAAACGAACGCGCCCCTCTATGGTCAGTGGGCAAAAAAAATAAAAACAAATTGAAAAAATGAATGGACAAGATCGAAATCGAGTTGGATTGTGAGTTCCGTAAAAATTTCACGAACTTTTTACTTGCGGTGTTCGGTATTTTCTATTTTGTGTAAGTTTTGGTGTAATACAAGACGAATTAACCACTAATTAATTTGGTAACATACTCATAAGAGTCATAAGTTAAGCGAGATTTTGGTGGGAGTGATTTAACCACCATGTGAGTGTGCACCATTTTGTTGTCTTTTAGGTCAATGTCAATAATTATGATGAAAAATAAATCTATAAAAAAGCACACATTTTTAACCCAAGCAGATTTTTACGATTTCTGTAGAATCCATAGCCATGATAAATGGAAATATTATCTTTCTATACCGAGTAATATCACGCAGTCCAGCCTTAATCCAACAAAATACAACTAACAAACCAGCGGTAAGCCACTGACCGGAACCTACACTATTTGCCGTCCGTTTTTTACCCCACAACAAGGAACTCTAAAAATCGAACTGTCAAAATGGTTCGCAGTAAATTTTGCCGCGCTCGACGCTGATTGGCCGACTGGCCAGTAGGCGTGGTCAACAATTGAAATACAAGACAGTTTATTTATGAACAGAAGTCGAGTTGTTTTTGCAACAGAAAGGAGGGGGTCGCTGGTACAAATAGCAAGAAATTGTGTTTAAATATATTTGAATGAAGCATCCACTAAAAACTTACTACAAGCATTTAAATATATTGAACAGTTTCTTATTTTAATTCTTTTGCGAAAATATTTGAATTGTGGAGTTTATTTTTAAATATTTTAATACAGGCAAGTCCTGTGCTTGGTTTAAAAAATAAGCGTTACATTGACTGGCCGTAGTTTTATTTGTGATTGATTTATAGGGAACAGCCATTACAATTGGAAAAAATATTTTGCCTTGTCTCACAAGACTCGTTCTACGTTCTTCAGAGCTAAAATATTTGGGTAATATTTTAGCTCTGAAACAAGAATCAGGTATAAGCTCTTCGATTCTTAGGGACTGAAAACCTTTCGAATTCATGGTAATTATATTATATGATATTTTTAGTGACATATTTTTTTTAATAGTTTAGTCATGAATAAATAGTACACCTACATAATTATGTAATTTAGTATTAGTCGTTCAGCAGTGAGCAGCAGCCTTTTAGTATTACTATAATGTAATTTTTTTTTTTTTTTTTTCTCCTTGTGTATTATATCTAAGTGTATTTACATTGTAATAAGTTATGATGGGGTTGACATATCCTTTTTGGACAAAAACCCCTATTAAATTTAAAAAAACAAAGTTAAAAAAAAATAGTACCTGACTTTTAAAACATTCACTAACTCTTCACCTTTTTATAATTTATTTTAGAAACTATATTTTGCATTAAGATGTCATTTTTATTTCAGTTTATACTGAGTGGCCGAAATTGCAATATTGTTTTGTTCGTTTTGTAATTTTATTTTCCCTTATGTTATTAATCTTAAGTTTAAGAAGTATTTTGTCATAATTTACTAATTCTTAATTCTAGAGCCTTTAGTTTTTGTATTATTTTGTGTTAGTTATCATCTATTTCTGAGATAGCATGGTTATCCTGTAATTGGCGACTGTGCAAGTCCGAGGCTATTGGTACCCATAGTACTTCAGATATATTATTTATAGAAGCTGTTGGTGTACCTTTATAAATAAATAAACAAAATAAACCTTGAAACTGTGCCTAGATAGATCGATCTATCAGAAGATACATTTTTAGTAAGAGTCACCCGTTTTCTGAAAAAAAGAGAACAGAAATAATATAAGAGAACTCACCAGGCTCCTCAATCTTATAAGAAACATCGCAGGATCCGTCCTTCCTATCCTTGAAGTCAATCTCAGCCTTGCTCGGTCCCTCCAAGGATATGGCGAGCTGACCAGCACCGGCCTCCCTGGTCCACACGTTGAACTCGTTGAAGCGACCAGCCTCGCCTCTTTCGAGACCAGGACCTCCGGCCTTCACTAAGTGAGCACCGGAATCACTGAGAGGTCCTACTGTGAACTGGAAGGGTGATCCTGAAAAAATATTGGTGGATTAGGCAAACGGTAACCGACATTGTAGAAAAGGTAACTAGAAACTGTTTTGCTTTCAAAATAATGTACTAACGGTAAAGGTGTCTATAGAGATACCACACTGCAGGGCTATAAAAAACAACGATCATTATTTCGACCATATTTCAAACGAACGCCCACATTTAAAATTTTTAATTAAAGAGAAAGCTACAGGGTACCCCGCGAACTAGCTCGCCGTCCGATAAGGACCAAGCCCGGGTCGACGGCGCGTTGTGTTCCACGCGCGCCTCAAAGAGATGTCAGCAAATTAAGGGGTCCGACAGGACCGATGCCTGCCGGGGTTGCGGGAAAGTCCGAAAGGGATACCGTGGCACCGGGCAACGTACAGGCAACGGAAGGAACACGGGTGGGTTTTAGTCAGTAAGACACCCAGACACCCAGAGCGGGAGAAGTTATTTGATAATTTACAAACCAAAAAAAAAAGGGTACCCCGCGAAATGCAAGTTCGAAATGAAAATTTGAATTTTCTGGGCTATCTCAGTGCATCCCCCTTAAACGCGCCAACCCTTGTGGAGATGCAACCTAGTACAAGACGGAATAAAAGCATTTTTTTGTTGTTGGCTTGGTGGTTTAATTCCTATTTATTTATCAGGCACTTACACGTTCATCCTTCTCTGATACTTTCCGGGACATACAAAGCAAAGCATTTTCCATGTATTTTCATGAAAATTGTAACATTTTTTTATTATTTGGTTTAAACGTAAAAAATCGATTATTTCAACATCTAAATTACATTATTAATGTACTGTTGGTCCCAAACTAGGCACAGCCTGTAATTTGGGCACCATTACTTATAAATATAAAATATTTTATATTTTGATTAATTTTAAATAAAAGTTGAAATTGGCGACAGTTAAACTAGTTAGCCTCTTCGAGACTGCAAAACTAACAAACTACAAAACTAAATTTACAAAAATGAAATTCAGTAAAACTAAAATAATTCTTATAGATAATAAAAGAAGATAAAACTTGTTATAATTTCTATATTTTGCTGCTGTTCTGTGTTATATGAGTGTGAAAAAAAAAAAGAAAGAAAGAAAATACGTTTATTTGCGGTAAACATGACGCAAAAAAAAGAAAACAAAATTAAAAAATGGAAACAAGTTTCTGGGAAAATGTGTGTGTCTGGGGGTGTGTGTGTGTGTGTGTGTGTGTGATCGCGTAGGAGTTTCTAAGGATACTAACCAGGAATATGGATCTCCCTGTACTTGACGGACACAGTGTGTACTCCCAACTCCTTAGGTACAAAGTGCACGGAGTACAGGCCATCTTCCACCTCCTGGATCTCAGCGTCTTCGGAGACACCACCAGGGCTGGTGACGGTAGCAGCCAGGTCGAAGGATGTGATGCCTGTGGGAAATTATGCAAATAAGTAAATGCTTAGACAGATGCAAGATTCTAATATGACTTTTTCATAGTGTATTTTCGTTTAATTTAATCCGAGGTATGGAACCCTATAGAAAAATTACCGTGATGTTTGGCAACCCAAAGAGCAAAACAAAAGTCAATTCAATAGAGAATAACAAAGCAGGTGGCTAGTGTTAACAACAATTGACTGGCAGTGTTTAGACGGTACCAGTCAGGGGCCGTATTATGAAGTATTAAATCCATCATTGTTCCACTGCGAAAAAGGGATGATGCTATAGGCCTTGTATAGCTCCGTCTCTCACTCACACTGGAAAAATGGTGGCATTAATATGTCATAATACGGCCCCTGTTGTTCACAAGGATACGGGCAAGTTAGTAGTACAATAAAATCGCATTTAAGTCTATCATGTAAATTTTCAACCATTCAAACATGAGCGAACGACATAAGTAAAAAAAAATCTTGAAAAGACGTTCAATAAAATTTAATCAAATATTTTGCTGCTCAAATACGGGTAATACTTGAATCAATTGTACAAGGCGTGCAACTCTGTGTTTAGTTAAAATTTGCGTGCAATGATTACCTTCGTATAAACAGAAGTCGGATTCAATTATTGTATGCCATTTTATAGAAATTCACACGTATAAACACTTGCATGCAATAATTGAACGTGCTTTAAGGCATGCGATTATTGCTCTTTAACGTTACAGAAACTTGCACAGTTGCACCTTGTATGTAAATGGGGCTTTATGTATGAATTTCCTAGAGTTTTTTTTTCACAATGCCAATATTTTTTAATCTTCAGATTAAAGGCCATCGTCGACCACACCATCGCGAATCATCAAGTAGATTGTGGTCAAAGGCTAGCCTAGCCATCAAGACAACAATAAAAAATGCGCTGTTGAACTCACCAGGCATTTTGAAGGTAAGTTTGCAGTTGGTGCCGACCTCTGTGAGAGGTGCCTGGTCCCTCTGTCTCTGGATCTTCTCTCTTTGCCTGTTGCTGCCCTCACCGATAACCTGAATACGTTGAAATTAATTATATTGAACTCGACTGCCCAAGACAAGATGAAGAAGTAAGGACAGGCAACTATGTCAATAGGCAATTAAAAAGCCACGGTATATTTTATTAAAATTGTGATCTAAATAACAATAAATATATTAACTACTTATGTGAACAACATAAATAATCGACTAATGTGGACACAAATCCCAAAAAAAAAAGAATAATAAAAAAACATTTTATCTCCATGTTTTTGCGAACCTAGTGTTGTCAGTTTTTTCAAGAGTATCATGAATACCTTAGCTAACTCAATAACGACACAAAAAATGCAAACGTCGCAAACGCGCATGTAACTACAATTTTCTCACAAGTTGTTAGGTCCCGTGGTGTTAGTTGGTAGGTGAGAGTAGTTTGCGCTACTCCAAAACTGCTAAATTCTGGCACTTGTTTCAGTTTTTTTATTTATATATTTTCACCGCCATGGCGGCCGGGAATCGGCTATTGATTCGCGACACCCAGGGCGTCTCCTGCGGCGGCTAGGGACGCGAAATTTGCCTCTCCTTCACGCGTTCCGCCTCCTCCTTCGCGAGCATTACTGCTTCGCACAAGGAGGTGACGGCCTCCCATGCCCTCTCGCTCCATACCATGGCCTTGACCAGGGCCGGACGCGAGAGATCCTCACCACCGTTCACCTCCACGAGGACACGGCAATGCTCTGCCCAAGCCGGGCAGACCTCCACCGTGTCCTCCAGGCAATCCACGCAGTGATGACACCCGGGCGTTTCCTCCCGCCTGATACGAAACAGGAACCTCCCGAAACAACCGTGTCCGGTGAGGACCTGCGTCAGGTGGAAAGTGAAGACGCCGTGGCGCCTCTCTAGCCACTCCTCAAAGAGGGGACTTATCGCCGCAATAGTGGCGTGCCCAGCACTGGGTTGCGACCACTGGTTGGTTTTTTTATATAAGTACTCTTAGGAGACCTAACAACATATAAAAAATCGTAGTAACATGCGCGTTTGTGATGTTTGATGTTGTTATTTACTGGGCTACCTGCAATAATAGGGTTTTAAAAATAGGGACTTGAATTCCTTTTGGCCTTAAATCTTATGCCCTAATTGTCGAAGAGATATTTTAGCTTTAATTTCGGGTTTACCTTGACAGTGAAAGGCGATCCCTCCACATGGTGGTCAGCGAACTTCAGGTTGACGATGTAGTACCCTGGCTCTGTTGGCTTGTAGCTGATAGCTAGCACGCCGTCCTTGCTGTCTGCGCACTGGATCTCGGCTTTGCTGGGACCTGCGCAAAGCATGAAAGTTTAGACTTCCTTATCACGACAAAAATGATAAGTGTCCTGTACCAACAGACACTTGAACTAATAGATCATGTATCATCGAAGAAGTTGATATCTATACACCGTAAGGACTATTTCTGCTTGCAGCGCTCGGCGGCTATAGAACCGGGGCGGTAACAGATGTGGTCATCGTGTTCACGGGATTTTGTTTTTAAACTGCTTAGATATGAAGTTGTTCGATACTACGTCCACAAAAGAAGTCTCCTAGGCTCAGTATAAGCATTTTTTTTAACAGAACCTTTCAAACTAGGACACTGCTGCTTGGTGGCAGAAGTACATAACGAGGGTTCACAGGCTATTTGTATTAAGCGTCATTTTTGGAACTTCACAAGAGCATTTCAAAGTTTCATTTTAGGAGAAAAAAAAAAAAGTGTCTTATGTTGTTTTCCTTTACAAAAATCCGCACAATTTTGTCTAATTTTAATTTTTTTGAGCTTTTGTAACTGGAAATAAATGTTGCTTGATACAAAATTACCTCAAATCACTTTTATTTAGAAACAGGCCAAATGATTCAAGCGCCATAGACTGTAAATATAGGTTCAGGAAAAAGGATTTAACGACATTCGGCGTTGTTTCAGTGTAAGGCGAAATGTATAACAACCATCGTGATAATAAAATTGAATCAGGCTATTCAACTTAAACACCTGAAGTATCATAAAGTATTTGCAGATCAAAATGATTTATGTAGCACTTTACACTAAAAGTGAATGGTTTGAAATTAGATGCAGGATAAATGGTTTAAGCGACATTAAGGTATGAATTTCAGGAGCAGGCTAAATGTTTTAATCGACATCAAGTATGGATTTCAGATTAAAACGCTATTAAAACCCTATGTTACGAAATTTATCAGGAGAAACAGCTTATGTCAAAATCGCAAAATATTTTGTCTGTATGAAGTCCATCTTTTATAAAAATTGTGTCGCAACAATCAAATCAGATTCAAACTAGACCTAAATGTACTGATTCCGAATAAGATTATGACTCAATATCTGGCAAGATGTCGATACAAACAGCCTGTGAACCCTCGATAATGAATGAATGAATGAATGTATGAATTGCACCGATCCCAGCGTGGTTTAACCAGACTAGATAAATCGAATGAAAACCTAGATTTGCACTAGCCCATGAAGCCTCATGTTTCATGGGAGTACATAGGCCATTGCATATCAAGGCGTAGACCGGGTGGCGCGGTAACGGCCCGTGAATGCTCGATAAGGTCTCCGAAAAAATGTTCAACAAGAAGGTATAAAAAACGTAAATTGCCTAATTGCTTCATTTAGGAAAGGGTTAAAAATCTAGAAAAATTATAGAGTTATGATGTAGCCCAAATGATGGTAAAGCGTATCCACCTGTTTAGTCCATTCCCTATTTGTTTTTCTAGATTAATTGCTAATTATTATGTATTAGTATTACAACTATGTATTTTGTAAATATGTAGTTACCTTCGATGGAGAGTGAGAGACCACCGTAACCAGCGTTCCTGGTGTCAACTGAGAAGGTGTTCTCACTGTGAGTCTTGCCTTCCTTCAGGGCGGAGCCAGAAACCTGAGGAAGAAATAATGATTAGCATGATCATTAAACTAATGTCAATGTAGTAACTTTGATCTTCCTGAATGAAAGAAAAAGATAGCAAAACCTATGAACAAACCTTCTAAAAACGAACTGTGTGTCATTAATCCCCCCGGGTTTGATTGAGCATTGAAACTGTGGCTCAAATCCATTTACTCCCGGTTTTTGAAAGGCTTGCCTAAATCAACACTCAGATTAGTTTACAGTACTCATGACACAGTGGTTTTTTCAGTAATAGCTAATAGACATAATAAACTTACAAACAAATGTCAAGTGACAAATCACTGGACAGGACTGTAGCAGTCTATTAGCAAATTCTGGACACCGATGGCAACCAGTGGCGTATTTGCGCAATTACGTTCAATTGCAATGTCTTTCATTTTGACAATTCAACAATATTCGCTACTCGAAATTCAACTAGCGGAACATGACGCGAGCCATGTAAAATGAACTACTGCGGTTTCGCAGCGGAGGTGTCCCACTGGTGTTCTATGTTAAGGGGTTTGGTTTCCGCACTTAGTCCGTCAGGTGGACCATTGTGCGTGGGCCATAGCGACCGTTTGGTGATTATTCCAACCAGCCCACCTCCCTCCAGAAGTTAATTAAGTCTCCTGGTCTGTTTAGAACATCTGTGTATGATCTGGGTGACCCGAGGGTTTCTGTTCTAATCTGGGTGATATCCGTACATTCAAAGAACTCGTGCGCAACGGTCTCCTCAGCCTCCATGCCGCCCTGCACAGAGGACTGTCCGTTATGACCATTGTGTGGAAGTGCTTGTTTAGCGAGCAGTGTCCCGTGATGGTCCTCGTCACCAGTCGTCCTACGTGTTATACAACACTGACGACCGTGCCTACACACATCGCGGCATATAAACCGCGCCGTAGAAATAACGTGTCTGTAAACAAGCTTCCATAGTGATCCATGCAACACTGACGACCGTGCCTACACACGGCGTATAAACCGTAGTTTTTTATGGCAAGAAAAACGTGTGTACTACGCAATTAGGGTAATGTTTTTGTTAATGTTACTTTTGTGAAAGATTCAACGTTCTGGCTCACCTTCACTTTCTTAGCGTCACCGACTTCCTGGGCCAACACGGTAATGTTGAAGGGAGAGTTGTGGATGTGAACGCCCATCTTCTTCACTGAGACGATGTGCTGACCAGCCTCGCGAGGGGTGAAACTGATGCCGATATTTTCTGAGGGCAGACGCTTGAGGAAGCAAGGTTCTTCGAGTCCTGAGGGCGCCTGGGGATGGAGAAATGAGGTTATTAAATACAAAATTTGGAAAAAAAAAATTAAAATGTAAGTAATAACTTCGACTACTAACTGATAGTATCTTTAAAACGCTTGGTGGTAAATAAAACAAAAAAAAATATTACGTAATCAATAGATTACAGCGATACATTGAGTTAAAATGTGCCATGACGTCACGAGTGTGTAGATTTTATACATACTTTTGACGTAGCGAGCCCCCACTCCCCAACTTTAATGCGATTTTTCTAAGTATTTTATTATTAAACCAATAAAGCAAAAAATACGTGTCTAATATTTTTTTTATTATCTCACTGACGGACTAAATAGAATTTATTTTCTTTTGACCCAGGCATTATCCTTATTACTGCCAACAATAATGATTAATTTGTGTATTATGGAGCAGTGGTTGCCCAGAGGTATCGGCCCCGACTTATACGGCTTATAGGTCGGTTCGAACCCAAGCAGGCGCTTTACCTTGTATACTTAATTTATTTCATCACCACTGCTCTCAAAACGGTGAGGGAAAACATTGTGAAACAAAGCATGTCCGAGAACCGAAAATTCGAAGACGTGTGACATCCACCAACACACGCTGAGCCCGCGTGGTGGATTACGGCCCACTGCCTCTCACAGAGAGGAGGCCGAATAACGCAGAAGAGTTTGTTTTTCTTTTTTGTTTGTTCGATCGCGATTCTCTGGATCTACCAGTCGGATTTGAAAAAGTCTTTTTGCATTTGATAGCCCAATTGAGAAAAGCTATAGGCTATTTGACATCACGCTAGGACCCTTAGGAGCTGAGCAAAAAGAAATAAAAATCAGAAAGAACGGTAAGCGAAAATGAAGTATTAGCGCGAGCAGGCGATCCGATGGGGTGGATCGGGAGAACAAGAAATTTCACGCGATGAAGTATATGTAAGTAATATCGACGAATTTCATATCTAAGCAGTTTGCAAACAAAATCCCGTGAACACGATGACCACATCTGTTACCGCTCCGGTTCTATAGCGGCCAAGCGCTGCAAGCAGAAATAGTCCTTACGATTTATAGATATGAAGTTCTTCGATGGTGTTAACTAATATGAGCTAGTCACCAATATAGATCAGACTACTTACACAGATGGAAGCGTTGAGGGTGCGGATGTCACTGTCATTGATCTTCCCGGGGAGAGTGACTTCGCTGCAGCTGCCTACGGAGATCTGGTTCCTCTTGCGACCTTCACCGGTGACCTGGAAGGGAGATAAAACAAAGGTAAGATTTCTATAAGAGCTGTCAACTAAATGTCAATTGGACATACATTCTTGTAAGACCGTCTTTAAATATCGTGTAGCTTATGGCCGCCATTACATTTGTAATTTTCCTCGCGTAGGTCGCTTACATAATTAACTTACGGTAATTTTCCAAATGTGAACTGTCTTGTAAGTAGCTTATCGTAATTTCTTCATATATCTGACGCAGTCATAAGTCACTTACATATAATTTTACGAATGCAACTTACAAGTGTAATGGCGGCGTTAAATCAGCCGTATCGCAAATACATTGATTTCCAAAACGTAAAGGCGGAGACGGTAGTCATTATAACTAATAAAAAATAAAACCTCGTCAAACGATGATTTTTCAGGCTAAAGCCAGAAATCAACTTATTAAAAATCTTAAAGTCAGTGACAGACAACGCACAGCCTAAATCGCTGGATCCAGATGCTTGAAATTTTGCACAGTGAGTTCCTTATACAATGAAGATGAACAATAAAGAAGGATTTTTTTAAACTCATCCCTTAAAGGGGTTACAAAATATGAAGGGTTGTAAGACAGTTCGTCATTTTTGCCGTTGAGAAACTGATTTTATTTCTGTAAGTTGGTTTGTAGGTTTGTGCTTCGGAAAGCATGTTAAGCCGTTGGACCCGGCTGTCATTCTTAGATCTTTGACAGTCGTTACGGGTAGTCAAAAGCCCGAAAGTCTGACAACTAGTCTTACCAAGGGGTATCGTATTACCCAGTTACTGGTTTGTGGAGGTCAGATAGACAATCACTCCATGTAAAATACTGGTATTCGGCTGCATCCGGTTAGACTGGAAGCCAACCCCAACATAGTTGGGAAAAGGCTGGACAGATTGAATTAAGTTTATACAAACACACATCAATCATGTTTTAAAAACTAGATGAGGTCGTTTCCTATCTGACTACTCTTAGAAGAAAAACCGAAAAAACTCGGAGATCTCAGTCTCTTTTAAAGTCCAGAAATAATCTTGATCAGATTATGTAAAAGCAAGAATGTAAAACGCTACATACCTTGGCCGTGTAAGGTGACCCCTTGATGTGCCTGTCTCCGAACCTAACGGAGATCTTGTACTCTCCAGGAGCTGTGGGCAGGTACGACACCGATACTGTGCCATCCTTGTTGTCGTGGCATGTGATCTGGAAGGAGAAGTAGAAGATAGTAAGTTAAGAAACAATAAAAAGGTAAATGAAGACGAGAACGTGCAATTTTATGGTAAACAATTAATAAGAGGGGAAGAGCACTGGTGGCCTACTGGTAACGGTGAAGGAAAACATCATCGTGGGGAAACCGGCAAGTCCTAGAACCAAAACTTCGAAGACATGTGACATCTACCAACTCGCACTGGGACCACTCATTCTCGAAGAGAACAGGCCTGTGTCCAAGCAATAGGATCATTATAAGCTAATCATGATAAGATTGTGTAAAGAAGAAAGAAAATAAATTAAGTAGGAAGTATTAAACATTAAGTTGGTCTATTGAAATGATAAAAGAAGACTGTAAGGAACCGATATTGCAAGACAGGATTGAAAGAGGAAGACTTAAAAATGTTATATTGCTGGTTACGTTCTTAATGTGGCACATGGGAGCGTAAGGATAAATTACATTATTCAGAGAAAGTGCTACATTCGCAAATAACATTCAGGGTGTGAACTTCATTTGGTCATATTACCTCTGCAGTGATAAGAAGCTTGTCTTGTCTTTAGATCTAGAAAGCAACAGTGCCGTGTGCTTGATTCATCGTTATTTTATTTTATGAAATGATCTCTTACCTCAGCCTTGCTAGGTCCCTCTACAGCCATGGACAGTCCACCAGACCCCGCTCCCTTGGTGCTGATGGTGAACTCGCTAGGCTCGCCGCTGACGCCACTGATCAGCCCGGGTCCATAGGCTGTCACATACCCTGATGATATGGAGTCGACGTGGAACTTGTAGGGGGAGCCTGAAATGAGAATATTTTGAGATGATTTTACCATAAACATGAACTTGAATGGAAAAGCTGTTCCACTTGAGAGAGGCTTATATCCATCAATTGATTGCAAGACGAGAGGTCGATTGTAGTTTGCAGTTTCATGCAAGCTTTGAATGGAAACCTTAAGTACTATTCAACGTCATGCATTAACGATTAGGTTCTTTCCATCATCATTATTAAGCATCAACTTGGCTTTGCTAGTCATCGGACAACTCACGAAAGGTAAGAAATTTCCTGTTAAGGTGTTTCCACTCTGAACATCCCACTACCGCATTAAGTTATACTGCATCAGGTTAGACTGGAAGCCAACTCCAATATAGTGTGGAAAAGGATGAAAAGATTGAAGGCAGTAGAAATGACTGCATTAAGGCATCCTTCTAGGCCCGTCATACGAGTAAAACAATACCCAGTTCGGTGATAAATTTTGTTTTTGTTAGTGCTTACAACGATGCTGTTGCCTATCCGCTCTTGTACCTCCGCTATAGACTCCTTTTGAGGAATGAACCCATGGTTATAATATTACACTACACTGTATAAGTCTATTACAGGATAAACACTTATTTTTCTTTGTTGGACAAGGACAAGGTTGCGCGCGAAAACAAAACACACGCCCGCCCGCCGAACTCGTCGCGCATCGAAATGCCCTAATTATTGCACTGCACGATGGTTAGCGCACTGAGGGAGTAAGGCGGACCGGGTCCACTCTGATGCCCTAATGATGCCCTAACTGCTTTACTCTTATTACACCTCTCTTATTAAGGGTTTAGCCTGATTCAGTGTAGTGTAATACCCACTTAACAGTGCCTTTATCCTTAACACACAAAACAACGTTTATACAATGTATTATCATCATGATGATGGACCTACCTTGCACATGTTCGCCATTGTACTTGACAAAGAGCTCGTGGATACCTTCCTCTCGAGGTTCATACTTGATGCTGACTGTGCCGTCTTTGTTGTCCTCGATCTCGGGCTGGTCTATGTGGCCTGATGGCATTTTGACTTCGGCTGGAAAAGAAATAGGTGCTTTGTCAATTTGTGGTACCAGGAGTGAAGGACGAACTGGAGGCTTTTTGAATACAGAATTCAACCCCAGGCAACTGCCGAAATTGAATTTTGTGGTGATGGCGTAGGTAAAAATATCTAGACATTATTAATATCCAGTTGAGTAAAGAGCTAGCTTTGTTTTCAGGCAAACAAATAAAAATAATATATAATACTGATAATTAAATACATATTACGCAATTTATATGTTTTTATACTGAACTATACCAATGGTTATAATATGGTCCAGAAATACTACATCAAATTACATATGAAAACAACAAGGAATTTCACCATCATAAATATTATTATTTTTACGCCCGTTGACGCGTATGCTGCGTCAACCGACGGATATTTAAATACGTATTTAAATATATTGTACGTAAACAGGGGTCTTAAACCAGACCTTGTAACAAGGTCAAAACAGTTGATGGGAATGAATCTATGTCAAAAATCATGAACGGGTTATTAAAAATATTTTATTACTATTATTTTTGACAGAACCTTGGAAAAAGAAAATGTTGTGGCTTTACGATATTTAATTTTATGGTTAAGCAACAAATTATCTTTTCCAAGAGACGCTATAATATTCAAGTAAAATTAAATATTTTTTGCTAAGGGCGCACACACATTAACGATCACGCGGCAAAAAAGTGCTTTAATTTAACATAACTTCAAACACAAAATATATGGGATATTTTCAAAGAAAAAAACCGAATAAATAAAAAAATAACCTCATTTCTACAAACCTCTTCTACTATCAATGTGGTAAATAGTGATGACATTCAGCGGCGTAAAATGGGTACCGAACCCATGTCTATTGAAAGCGATCTTGTGACTCTCCCCAAACACTATAGGTATTGCTTCCTGGTCTATCTCAGATACTGAGAAATATTTCCGAGTACCATCAAAGTAGAACCTGGACAGTTCTTTCCAGTTCAAGTCTTCCTTATCGTTGTTTCCAACGAGAGAATTCCAGAGTTCGCTTACAAACGCCATTTAAAAAGAAATGGGTTTCTTCTGGTGCGAAAAATAGTATTAGTTCTGTGCAGTGTGCGTGTCAAATGTGTGTCATTGTTTTGTGCTCACTTAGGTTTGTGTATTGGTTCCTGTGTTGGTATATAGATAAGTATTTTTGTGGGTTTGTCGGTGCTACGTAGGTACGCAAAGTTTTTGTTTATATGTTGATACGGATTTCAAATTAATTTGTGCATTTTTCACGACATACTGCGACATTTACCGAAAATATTGTTTAAAATAAAATCGACTTCTCATGAACTGTAAATTCCACTTTTACACCACACTCAAAAACAACGAATCGGCTTACAGCATAGGGCGCAGACAGATAGACTGAAATCGTCAAAAAAATAAGAAAAGGTGCAAGTCCAACGGACGGCGAGAGGAAAACATGCTTTGCGTTTGCAAACCAGTTATAAAAAATATAAAAAACTCTGTTTCGTGTCAGTCTCATACAGCTCTTCTCCAAACTGACTGAAATATATTCGCAAAACTTTTGCTTATAATAATAGCTTAGGTATGAGTCAAATTAAAAAGCATAAATCTGATTCCTCACAGAAAACGTAGGCAGATAATTTTAAAGCAACGCGCATTATAATATAAAAATTCTGAATGTCAAAACATTGATGAAAATATAACAAGAACTATGAATAAGTATGCATATAAAATACAAAATTATATAAAAGAATTTCATTCAAAAATTAAAAGGTGAAAATATTGCAACTGTTTTCTGAAAAATGCGTCATATTTTTCATCAAATGATTCATATTATGATTTTTTACTATACTCATTCTGACTATTACTGTCAGGTGACTTTTGACGTCAGGTTTACCACTATTTTTACATAACATAGCACCTTAAAAAATGTACGCTACCTAAAATCATACACTACTGAACTGATTTTTGTAATGACTGTCTAACCTATTTACTCGTGTCGCAGTTATTTTAATATATAATAATTTATTTCCGGGCTCAAAAAAAAAACGCTTTGATGTGGCAAAAACTGGCGTTCGTGCCGCCTCATTTGTAAGAGGCCTAATTTATCTTCGTACTTGACAGCAAGTATGATATTATTTTAGAAATTTTATTGACTTGTTCTACAAAACATCAATTTGTGTAGAATATCCGGGGTTACGCCGATCTGAGGACATGTGATCGCTTGAAATATTATAAAACACACTGTTTATTCTATAATTTTGACATCGTAACGCAACATAAAAATAGTTGGCAACCCCTGACGCATTTTGGATATAAAAATCACGGATGTTTTGCGTCAACGCGAAATGTTTATGACCTCTGCCCGATGACAATTTCATCGGTAGTCAGATGTCGTCAACCGTTTAGCTCTATATTTTTTTTATAAATGGCTAATAAAATTGTTTATTTAATAGCTGCAACATGATTTTTAGATAGGGCGTTATTAATAGGTTTAAGTATAAACACATAATATTTGAGGGTTTTATGTCATATGTTTTATTCGTTTTTTTTTTAAATAAATAAGTGACGTAGGCATCGTTTTTTTTATAAGTTAAGTCAAGACTTGATTATATTCGTCGTAGAAAAATACGCGAGCAGTTATTTTTGTGTCACCTTGTAAATAAGGAAGAGCTTGGCAGTTTATTGAATAAAATAAGTCAGTTTCAGAGTAAATAAGTCCCTAAAGCCATTTAACACTAAGATTTATAGCAATCCTTCACTAGCCTATTGCTGTGATAGTGACTTTCATTTCCTTCGGTTGAGTTTTACGATATGCGTTGACAGATAAGCCGCCATTTAAATCTAATTTTCTTGCGTAAAATCACGTGGCGGCTAAAAAAATACACAAAAATATTATAATATTTTCGTAATAAAAACCAGCTGTTTAACATATTCGCGTGTTTTCATTGGTGAATAAATTTAACAAAGTAAAGAGCTTTTACATAAGTTTAAAAAGATTGATATTTTTTGTAATACATATAATATATTTGTCGTGTAAAAGATGATTTGGCTAGAAAGGGAGTGATAACCGAGATGACGACTAATAGAGAAGGACTAATTATTTTCCAGGCGAATAACAACTTAAAGGGCGACTAACTATTTGCTTTTAAATTAAATATTTTAGGCATAATGATATTAGATGAGCTTCAAAATGCGAAGAATTATAAAAACTAAATAATGGCTGCTACTTTAAGGTAGCGAACATATTAAACAGGGTCAATTGAAATCATAGGCGTGGTACTAACAAATATTGTATTAGAGGCAACTATAGACTTCCATATAAAAAACACTTTTACAAGCGTTTATTTTTGAGAAGAGGCTGATGTTAATTCCTTTCATCTTTAGCCGGCTAAACTTAAGTGTAGCCGTATCCCCCTTGTTAAAATGAAGTAGTAAATGAAAATGGCTCAAAGGTAGGTTAGGTTAGAACTGTGACTACACAACGCACGAGCCGAGCGAGCTAAGCGAGCGCTGCTGCGGCAGCGGCCGGCGAGTGCCAGTGTCAAGTGTTCGCTTAACAATAAAATCAGTTACCAAAACAAATACTCGATGCTAGTTTATATTAAAACTAAGCTAACAACCTTAACCTTATTAAGCTGCTACTTTCTACTTAAAATTATCCTTGTTAACCTAAAATTTTTGCTACCGGCTTTAATTATTTTTTAATATTATTTTCTATTATTAATATTATATTTAGATTAATTTGTCGCCGCGTTAAATACATGCCAAAGAGAAGTATGGAAGAAAAAAAGACATGTTACGCCGACCACAAATAAATTGGAATAAGGGCACGAGAATGATGATGATGACTTAGGTGGGTGACCTTATAACCTACCGTCATCCATCTACAAAACATAAATAAAATAAGGGTAATCTCTATTCGATCTGTCATTCAAGTTAGCTAATCTCACAGTTACTACAAAACACAAAGATTATGAATTTGTTGCGAAATTAAAATAACATGATCACGTAAACCTTTGCCCCTACTTTTTAAATATTTTTATTTCCATAATAATACAACCATCTAGACGAAAGTAAAAAAAAAATTACATACCTACACTGACCTATTTTTCTTAAAACAGATCAGTTAGTTTGACGCGTGACTAACGTCTACATTACCGAAAATAATAAAATTCTACATTTTAATGTTTTCCTGATAAACAAAATTGTCTAAAATACCCATTTCATGGCAGGCAAAGTCAATAAATTATAGTTATAAATATTATCGATCTGTCAGTCAAGACGCCAAAATGTTGTCGACCAATGCTTCTAATTATATTTCTTTGAGGTTAAAATAATGTTATCCTGCAATAAAGTTTGTATGTACGTTTCTATAAATAACTTTGTTTTGGATGGAAATAGACTCATCTTGAGACGACCTTATGGCATTTGTTTACTTCGTAATATTTCACAAAAAAAATACTGGAAATAAATAACAGCTTCAAGCTTGCAAGTCCTTCGACTTAGACATTGAGTTCCTGTGACTTTATTTTACTACATAATATGATCGGTTCTGCCGCTAATGAATAGGGTGAGCGGTTCGCGCGCAAATTTAGGCATTTCCTTCGTATTATTAAAACAAATACACATTTTGAAAATTTAAATATGAAACGTCAGAAGCTAGATGCAAGGTTCCAATTAGTCGTTTCCTATGGAGAAGAGCCGGCAAGAAACACCACGGTTACTCTTTTAAAAGTAAATGGTATTTACAATGTTTCCAAATTACAGTGTTAATAGGTATGAGAGGACAGTGTAGGCCTATCAACAAGTACCAGTAGTTTGTTTATCGAAAACATGTAATTTTGTTATTATTAAAAAAACTGATGAACTTCCGTGAAGTATTTACGCCATACTAAGGGTTTATGTTGTTTTTTAGAGATTACTTTGAATTTTTTTTCCATCGAGGAAACTACAAGTAATCGTGTTTCTAAAGTGTATGATTTAAATATCTTACATATTAATTGCATAACTAAAGGTTAAGTAATAACGATGCAGTAAGGGATTGAACGAACGCAATTATTTTGTAATTACCTCGGTGCGCTCTTAAGGGGGAACAGAGCCTGCGATTCTCCAACAAATGTATTCCCCTTTTTTCTTCCTGAATAATGCCTCTAGAGCAACCTTTTTTTCAGCAACTTATTGGTAAAGAAAATATGATCCTCCAAAAATTACAAAAATGCCCCATTTTTACCGCCGCCGCCGCGATTGGAGGACTACCAGACAAATTCGAAAAGTTTTTAACATAAAGAAAATGATAGGAACCTAGACATACTCTTTCTTAAAATTTGAATGTAAAATACAATTCAATCGGCTCAGTTTTCGAAAAGAAAAAAGGGGAATACGAAACGTCGATCTCGTTATTTTTTTTGTGATATAATCGGTCTGAGCTGCAGCTGTTCCAATCGCACTCTACAGGGGCAGAGTTCAGGTAACACGATGGCAATAGTTTCTTCAAATACCTATTTTTCAAATTCCTCGCAGGCCCTGTTCCCTCTTAAGTCATAATATATACTATCTTGCTACGCCCCCGTAGCATTACCCCTCTAGATGGATTGCAAGTAATCCAAATTTTCGGTAGCCGTACAGATACTTGTAACACAAAAGGATTGCTGATGCGAAGACAACTTAAGAGACAAACGTTGAAATGTGTTATGTGCCTGTAAAGGTGCTCCATCACCGGGAGCATTACACCAGTGAGGGAGGAGAACCGAGCATTACAGTGCGCAACCTGTAATGATACAATTCGAGCATTACATCAGTGAAGGAGGAGAACCGAGCATAACAGTGCGCAACCTGTAATGATACAATTCGAGCATTACATCAGTGAAGGAGGAGAACCGAGCATTACAGTGCGCAACCTGTTATAATACAATTCAAGCATTATATCAGTGAGGGAAAAGAAACCGAGCATTACAGTGCGCAACCTGTAATGATACAATTCGAGCATTATATCAGTGAGGGAAAAGAAACCGAGCATTACAGTGCGCAACCTGTAATGATACAATTCGAGCATTATATCAGTGGGGGAAAAGAAACTGAGCATTACAGTGCGCAATGTCTGTAATATTTAATCTGAAATGTTATATTACAGCGAAAGCTCGTCAGTCAGGCAAGCAGATAGATGATAGAAATACTTTTTATTGTACACCATAAAAATTACAAACATACATTTAAAACCAGTGAGTGTGTGAGTGAGTTTTGGCAGTATTGTAACGTAATGCTCAAAATCGAATTTGTAACATTACATTACAGGCGAATTCTCTCAGTGAGGGAGCACCTTAATATTACCACAATCGACTATTCTACCTTTCACATAATATAATAACAATCTTGCTTGGCGGCAGAAGTATGTAAGTAGCTATGGTGGTACTTATTTATTTAACCATTTATGTACACACATAATATAAACAGACAAGAAGAAAAGAACAGAAAAATACGTACAAAGGTGATGCTTATTTCTAAAGAAATCTCTTCCAGCATACCTGCGATAGGACAGAGGGTAAAAAGAGATGTAGACACCGTGTCTAAGAGTAGAGAGAAAGTAAAGTACATAAAATCAGAACAATTCACTTAATTAACTTAGGTACTTCCCTAGTTTTTTTTTCTCTGGCATTAACATTTTAACAAATTACTTCAGTTTTCTACAACCGACACTTGCCCAATTAATGTCTTATGAATTATGACACTTTGGGTGTCTTTGGCACTCATTAGCACTATTTCGACATATTTTGACATTTCTGAAACGGAGCAAAACGAAATAAAAATGGCTTCTTTAAAATCTGATATCTGATCTGATGTTACTTACAATTTCACAGCTAATAAAATTCGCGTCAGTCAGCAGTTAGGCTAAAGTGTGTTTTTATAGATATAATTATATAAGTATATTGATATAATTTATGTTTATTGGTCTGAGTCACCGGTAGTCGATTAACATTCTTGGTATAAATCACTTTTGAGAGACATACGTGTGCGCACTTTGGTGGGACGAATCTTTAAGAAATATGCTTTTACTCTCTAGATATTTAGAGTAGGTTAGCATGTGGACTGTGGTCTAGAATGAAGTTCACTGATTTTCTTTGTTAGTCAAGACCAGGAGACCAACTAACTTTTACGTTAAATAAGAATTGACAAGAAAACCGTATCTACTAAGTACTAAATGAGCAAATGCGGTGATCAACGATCTTTCTGTATAATAGGCCTCGCTAGGCCTAAACCTAATTCACCATCGGCCTAACAGCTAGGCCGACGACGTACGAGCATACTTACTATGCTCGTACGTCGTCGGCCAAACTCGTCCGATCGAACCAAACCGAAAGTGAGAACCTACACCTAGTTATCGGACGTCATCGGACGATGTCGGTTGAAGTAGTGAATACATTCTTTAACATAATTATGTTTGATTCGGTCGGCCAGGTTCGGCCAACGACGTACGACCACAGTTTAAGCGTCGAGTATGTTCGCTGAAGCGAGAGTTTTATGATGACGCGATCTCGCGTAGCATCATTTTCCAGCAGATTACAAAAATCCACCAATCAACGGTTAGTGAGCATTAGAGCAGTCCTATCCACAGGTATTGGGTCGAATTTCATCGGAGTGCCAACAGACGGCAAAGATTTTGTGGTTTTTTTTTTTGTAGTAATAATTTAATTAATTATTATATATTTTTTAATGACTATTTTATGTATTTACTATTTTTTTATTTCCCGAGACCCAAAGGCTGGCTTTTACCTTGGCCAGAGGCTAAGTATTGCCATACAACGTGGCAATGCGGCCAGTCTCTTGGGTACACTACCAGTCAATCGGATGAATTTTTCGACGCTATATACTAGTTTGTATAATACTTAGTTGTATATACATAGTTTAGATAGTCTCTATTGTTTATGTTAATTATTAATTCTCGTTTCTTCCAACCAATAAATATTTTTTATGTGTGTATTTGTGATTTGTATATTGGGACGTGCCTTAGTAAATAAATAAATAAATAGCTAAGCCGATGACGGATCGAATACGGTAGGTTAGGTACGCGAGCCGTCAGCAAGCCTTTCAAGAACCGTGTGTAAACTAACTATTTTTCTTTTTTGTAATTTTATGTCAACAATGTGAGAATGCACAAGAACAGCATTTTATTAACAAAATGTTTTTCTTCCCTACTTATGATATGTATGGTATACTATGTTCTATTTTGGGTTCATACCCTTTCTAAACACGATCTTTGACAGTCGTTACGAGTCATCTGAAGCCCGAAATTCTGACACCAGTCTTACCAAGGGTATCGCAGTTACTGGGTTTTGGAGGTCAGATAGGCAGTCGCTCTATGAAAAATACTGGTATTTAGCTGCATCCGGTTAGACCTTATGGTTGGGAAAAGGCTAGGCAGATTGATTAACCCTTTCTAAACACGGTAGATTGCGACCAATTTCCTAGTCTATGCTTTCCCTCGAACAGTCCTTAATCTGTCAACATTCATGTTCCTATATTATCCCAGAAACAAGTTTTATTCTAACCTCTCGTAATTTATTCAAATACAATTTATAATTATCTTGTTCAAAGTGAAAGTTTTGCGATCATTAACATAACATTGAAAATATATCAAAGGAATCTCATATTTTTAGCTAGATTCAAACAGATAGGTAAACATTTTAGATTTTATTTATCGTACCGACCTATATAATGTGACAAAAATATTTGAGAAATTACAACAGATTAGCAATTAATTATTAATTTAATTGCTCATTTTTGTGTCTAAGTTATTTGACGTTTTGACATGCTGCCAGGCTGCCACTTGTCAGCGTTTTGGACACTTTAGCTTGTTGACAGCGATGCGGACGAATTTTTTTTGTCTTTAAAGGATTATTGAATGAATGAATGAATGGATAATTATTATTATTTTAAATATTATCTTTTTGACATTATATAACTACCTACAATTTAATTTCAACTCTTTATTAGTGGCTTTTGTGGACATGATCACGTAATAGCAATCACGTCATTTCGTTTAAAATACGTTTTTATTTTTATATTTATATAGATTCTATTCAATCTTGTGAATGTGAGAACGCTGTAGGCCTAATGGACTGTAGATTTGTTGACCATCATTATTCTGTTAAGTACTTGGTACTTGTTGAAAGACCTACACTGTCCTCCCATACTTAATAACACTGTTATTTGAAAATATTGTAAAAGCCCATTATTTTTTAAAGAGTAACCGTGGAGTTTCTTGCCGGCTATTATGTGAAATAAAATATTTTGATTTTGAATTTGATATTTGTTTGAAAATTAAAATGACACCTTTCGTAAATATTACGTAAATACATAATTATCAAAACGAATTTTATGTCATGTAGTGCCAAATGAAGAAAATTACATTTTTCACTCTGTTGGCATTGAGTTATTAGTAATTAAAAAGCAGAATTCCTCGTTTATTTGTAATAATTTTGATAAAATGGTGTCTGACATGATTTCAATGAGAAATTATTTAATTTACAGCTTGTGGAAATGAAATATTTCAAGTCAATTTGTTTTACAAGAGTAATTAATTATTATTATCTGTTAACATATTTTAAAATGTAATGATATCATATTATTTTTAGAGTACCTAATCGGTGTCATCCTTCTAGTATTTTTCCAAATTCCGAGTGAATCAATAATCACTTACAGTCAGATAGGTTTCGCTCCAGCCAGTCTATTCTGTAATAATCTCACGGTGAAAACTTAGGTGAAGTGAACGTTAAGTGAACTGTCATTCCACCTACTGCTAGGGACTGACAGCTCACACTGAGCTCACTTCACCTAAGTTCTCACGGTGAGATGGTTACAGAATAGCACTGCTGGTCTCATACTACTCTGTATCTGATCTACTCGACCTACTCAGTTACAACAAAAGTTTTTGTAAAAAAAAAATAGACATGCATCAGATACATCAACACGAATCTAAAATCCGATTTCAGTCAGAAATCGAATCGTATCGATAATCCGAACTAGACTAACCGATTTCACAAAACCAAGGCAAGAGTAGATTTGCGTAAGCAAGTTTAGGTTTGGATAGTTTTTATCGATGCACTTACAACCTAATAATGTGTCGGTGTCTGCGACTCTCTACTTGTCACAACAATGCCACAGACAGTAAAAGCATAGACTAGTAGGTGCTGACACGCGGACTACATTATGTTTTGTTTTTTATTGTATTTTATTTTATTTAGTGTTTATTTATGTATCTTTCTATCCGTGACATCACTGCAGGCCCTATCAGAATACCAGCGCTGCGACATTTATTATTAAATATCGCAGCATCATGTCGAGATAGGAGCCTTTTGGCCTCGCACAGGACTTTCCGCTTTATTTTAATTTAAACTTTGTTTGTTTTTTCTATTTTTATTTTTAGTGAATGTGTGTGTGTTTAATTTAATTAAGATCTCCTGTGCTTGTCCCAATAAATACTTTTTCTTTCTATCTTTCTAATAATATTACTAGAGATGATCGAAACTGCGAGCCGGAGGCTCCTGAGCCTCTCCTGAAATTGACTTTCATAAGATGCCTGTTATGTTTAAAAAACTAAGGTATTTTTCTATACCTATATCTTATTAAAATAACCCTACCTACCTATTAATGTAAAATTAATTTGCATGCCATAAACAGGCAAAATATGGACTGTACATTAAACCACCAACTTTTACAACTGGTAACACCTGTATTTTCTGCAAATAAATGATTCTTTTTCTTATTCTGCAAAATGAAAGCATTCAAAATTTTGCAAAACAAAAGCCGACCACAACAATACTCAGAAAACATAATCATAATATCACAGTTGAATGAAAACACCGACACGCAACGAAAGATCAGAGGAAAGCATTAACGCAACATACGTATCCGCTTCTTAGCGAGATAAGTAATTAGTACATATATTATGCACTATTTTCGTTGTAGGTGCGATTAGGGCCAGCGCACACTGTAAGACTTTTAGTCGGGCTCAATTTGATCGGCCAGGGTATCAATGCGAAGCTTTACAGGCTGACAAAATCAAACTGGTTGCTAATTCAATTGTATATATATTTTTTTTTTATATATTGCGTTGATTTTACATTCTGTGTACTTTTGTACATCCTCACACACTGACTAATTAATTGTAAAATTTTAGGAAAATCGTCTACTTTTACAAAGTTTGTAAATATGTGAGCACCATGTATCTATCACATAATTAAATTAATTAATAAAAAATAATAAAAAAAGAAAAAAAAGAATTAATTCTTTTTACCTATTGTGGTATTTTTATGCTAGGTGCATCGTCCTCACATATAATTATATAACTAATCTACTTATACAAAATATTGTAAAACATTTTAAAAGACTAACGGTGGAGTTTCTTGCCCATTCTTCGCCATGCGAAAACTACCTTTTGGAAGGGGCGACTAGAATCAATTCAATTTTTTTGTAAATTTTGCCGTTCAAAAGTGCCTTATAAGTGCTTATTTGAAATAAATGATTTGACTTTGACTTCTGGGGATGAAAGTATCGTGAATATAAACCAATTTTACTATGGAAACAATACTGAAATAACAAAAAAGAAAACAATACTGTAATTGATTGGGATAGGATACATTTTTGTACGAAACACCAGTTTCCTTTTTTCGATTCGCTCCATTTTAGCAAGTTAAAAGGTTTGGTAAGTGTCATTAATCTGACGGGAAAAAACGAGCGCCCGCGACAATTTCCCTATCTGCAGAACATCATCATCTGCTTCCTGTTCCAGTCTAACCGAATGTAGCTGAATTATTATTATTATTTATTTATTTATAAAGAGGATACAGTAGTTTTGGTACATGGAGCTTATCTGAACTCGTGAAATTCCAGTGTTTTTTGCACCGATATAGATAGTGTCATCCACGAAGACGCGCCCGACTCCGCGATTACCGTACTGACTTTAGTACGAAGCGGAGTGGGGCCCATCTTCGTGAATGTCCTTTCTTTGGTATTATTCGTCGAGTTGAGCTCCTTAAGTTCTGAGGATTACTGACAAATGCTTGCACTGACTGGACAGGTCCACTCAAATCTGTGTGGTTCTTTTCTCAAAAGATCATTTCAGACCCTAATCTACATGGTCCTCATAAGGCCTGACCAAGATTGTCTGGACTTTAAAAGAGACTGTGACCTCTGAGTTTGTTTCGGCCTTTCTTCTCAGAGTAATCAGATAGGAAACGCCGAACTCATCTAGCTAATTTTTAATATGACGTGTAAAAGTGATTCCAATATCCTATTTACAGAATAAACAATTTCATTATGCCCCAAGACTAAAAATCTCTAGTGTGCGCTAAGTCTTAGTACATAGACACTATTTTAGTTACAATAAAGTTCTTCCCTTGCTGACAGTTTGCTAGTGCCACATTCCGGCCCGTGATTTATACTTATGGCTGTTTAGTGAAGCGATAATGTTAATTTTAATATTTTATACAGTTGGGTAGGCAAGTATTTTTGTAGAGATGTATAGTTTGTGGAAGCTTTTTTTCGTGGGTGCTCCCGTGTCGAAGGAAAAATGTACCTAATTGAAATCATATCAGAAATTAATAACTTGACTGTGTAGACATTACAATTATTATTCGGATGTGTATTATCAACACGAAACAGGCTTTAAGTCAGACATCTTACAAATTACTTTAAAAAGTATATTGATAGATCTTTTTCTTTGCTTTCAGGACATTTCTTGACACAATATACCTAGATAGGTACATTATATTGCGTAGATAACCTATTCAAAAACTTCATTTCGGATCGGAAAAACATCTACCAAGTTTAAGAATTGAATATTATTTATAGAATTCGATATGTACGCAGAACATCACCATAATATTTTAATTCAAAATTAAAACTAGAACATGAAAGTGTTCTCCACAAAAACTGACAAATGTCCCAAAAAAAACATATTATCACATAAACTCCGCTGTACCGCTACGCACCATTTAAATATTCAAAATAAGTTTATTCATGAATGTAATATTTTTGAATAAGAAATGGTGCAGCTCTATTTCTGATTCGCTAGCTGATTTTCAGTACGTGAATATTACGTGTTTCCGTTTGATTCACTTTGAATGAAAATAGAAATATCTAATAAGTAGTTGTAGGTGTCTAGAACAAAAAATTCAACAGTGTAAACTACGGTAAATGAATTCATCTTCAATCTTTTGGAAGAAAATGCCTTTGTTCTGCCTCAAAGTAAAAACAAAGTAAGGATGGGTGAATATTATACCGCTTTATTTTAGACTAGCTTCCATCAGCGGCATCGCCCGCGTTTTGTCGTTATAAATTATAGCCTATGTTACTCAGTTATTGTACAGCATTATACTGGTAAAATTATTTTAAAAAGCGGAAAGATTTTGAGTTTATTCATTATAAAAAAAATACAAAATAATTATTAGTGTAGATAAGCCCATGACTTCGTCTGCGTGAAATGACTGCAACCCTCGGCCCCCGAAACACCGCATCGCATCGCATCGTCCGCCCGCGCTATTACTTCGTTTTCGCTTAGACCAATTCCTCGCACACTGACTTATTAAATTGTGGAATCTTAGGAGGATCGTCTACTTTTACAATGTTTGTAAATATGTGAGCACCATGTATCTATCACATAATTAGTTTATCTGTTGTTGCTTCATTTTTAATTCTTTTTACCTATTGTGGTATAATAATTTTATTCTAGGTGCATCGTCCTCACATATAATTATAATTATATAACTAATGTACTTATACAAAATATTGTAAAACATTTTAAAAGAGTAACGGTGGAGTTTCTTGCCCATTCTTCTCCATACGAAAACTACCTTTTGGAAGGGGCAACTAGAATCAATTAATTTTTTTTGTAATTTTTTGACGTTCAAAAGTGCCTTATACGGGCCTATTTGAAATAAATGATTTGACTTTGACTTTGACTTAGCGTTCTTTCTGACATTTTTTTCTTTTTGCTGAGCTCCTAAGGGTCGTTACCAGGTGTTAAATAGCAAAAACTTATAACCTACCTCAGGAATTGGACTATCAAACGCTAAAAGAATTTTGCAAATCCGACTTGTACTTCCAGAGATAGCGCGTTCAAACAAACAAACAAAGAAACTCTTTTGCTTTATTATTAGTACCTATTACAAAAACGGTGAATTTATTCAAAAATTAACAAAATGATAAACATAATCATGCCCCTACATACAGTCCGACTGTTCCGAACATCGCTCGAAAAATTCAAATAGTAATCACTCGCTTCCATTGCCACATTTAAAAATGACATAAACATATGTCACAAAATCGTGATACACTATAAAAATGCAATATATGTGTGTTACACTTTATAATGACATGTAAGTCTAATTTATGTCGCAAACTATTCTAAAATCCGACTTGAATTCGAATTGTTGAGATTTTTCTCAGTCGTAACCTGTCGGCGATAAAATTTGTCTATGATAACAACGTAAAGTAAGGTATTTTTAGTGTCAGCAACATCGTTTGGTGGTAAAATTAATGTTTGGTTCAATAAATAAACTTTTCCCTCTTTATTTTCGAGTAGATTATGAGACAGGTTAAAAAAGTATTCTTACCTTTTTTATTACAAGTGTGAACGGTTTCTAAAACCCTAACATCCTATATTCTACTTACTTTTAATGGTGATAGAAAAAAAATGTGTAAAAGCTTAAACTATTTTCTGGAATAGAATCATTTCCTAGCGAAGTCTACTCGAATAGAGTGAATTCGAAGTGCATTTAACAGACTTACAGTCTGTTAAACCTCAAAACCTCTTCTCATCTTTTATGACCCAACAGCTAACTCAGGATTAATCCAATAATTCTCTTCAAATTAGCTGTTAAATCCGAGTTATTTAGCTAACCCATGAACGCGCAAGTGGGCCTAAGAGAAGGATAAAGCAGTATTGCTATAGTTTTGCGGACGGTGAGCAATGGGTAGCTCGCCGTCCGATAAGGACCAGGCCCGGGTCGACGGCGCGTTGTGTTCCACGCGCGCCTCAAAGAGATGTCAGCAGAACTGGCGGGGTCCGCTAGGACCGATGCCTGCCGGGAAAATCCGAAAGGGATACCGTGGCCCCTGGCAAGTACAGGCAACTGAAGGAACACGGGTGGGTTTTAGTCAGTAAGAGTCTGACACGCCCTGCCGCTCCCCCCAGAGCGGGAGAAGTTTTTTGATAGTACAGTGTAGATAATAAGTAGTGTATCTAATAATAATAAACCTTGAATTTGTATGACACAGAAAACTTCACATGAAAACAGGTTAGGTGGCAAGTAAAGTTTTCAATCTGGTTTGTAACTGGACCACCAGGTGTAAATCCGATCGAAATAGATAGTTTTGCTATCACTCTGTTCAAATTCACGTTTACTAAAATAATATTTCATCTGAAAATTAAATAAATTAACTAGTCTAGGTGACCATTAATATAATATCACCATTAAGGTTACATGACATTTTCATAATTACGTGTCACATTCGTATATATTAATGTCAGAAATTAAAACCGACTGTTTGTCTGTCTGTCCGTTATTTTGTATATTCGTAAGGACACGACCTCGAGAAATCACGTGCAGGGAAATTTTGCATAGACTTTTCACATCTATGGCATCTGGGGCCTCCAATCAGATAAACAGATGAAAATCGGTTTTTTACTTTCATAGCGGGTGCGTTCTGCCTGCAACCCTGTTACTAAAAAAACACCTAGACTACAGTTTTTTGAAGGATCTGAACTGCGAGGCGTGGATGGAACTTTTTGCTGTCACCTTTCTTCGAATTTGGTAGTTGAGTACTAGATAGGTACTTAGGTACACTAGAATATAAGTGAAGAGAATGTCAATCTCATTTTAACTGATTCATAAAATAATATGGTGCCTGTATTCCCGAAGGGTTACCGTACACCCATATTACGCCAGTTATGTTTGAGTCCCATGTAATAGAGGGCGAGCCTATCGCCATCAACCGGGCACAAATCCAGAGTCCAAGCTATTACTGAGAAATTCCAGATGGAAAAACTCAATAATAACTTTGCCCAACCCGGTAAGCGAACCCAGGACCTCATGGTCAGCAGTAGCGCTTTGCGATCTCTAGACCAAAGAAGCAGCTGTTCACTGATATCTGAAATGAGAACAGCCAATCCGTCAGCAAATTTTTAGGTGTCGTTATTAACCTCCCAGATTGCCACCCGCGTATTAGCCACGTGGCTTGTGGCTGAAAACCGTGTGGAGCAATCCAATGACGTAGTTACACAGAAAAACCCTGAAAATTCATGCCTCGTGTTCAATATTCGGAACGTATAAACATTATAAGAAAAATGTGACACAACATTATATGAAGAAAAATATTTTTATAATTGTGAATATTTTAAAATCGTAAGATTAGTAACGGAGTTTTATATAACGTTGGTATGTGTATTAATATTACATTTTTACTTGTCACCTAAGCTGTCGGGTAGCCAAGTAGCCATTTGTAAAAGAAGTCGAGTGTAAAATACTTTACATAATGTGACTTTCACATTTTTTACGAAACTTTTTTTGTAAAACATATTTTATATAGCAAAGACAACTTTTTCATTTTCCGGGATAACAAGGCTCATTTATTAAAACTCATCTGCTTAGCCTCTTTTCGACTATGTTGGACTCGGCTTTCAGTCTGAACGGATGCAGCTGAATACCAGTATTTTACATGGAGCGACTGCATATCTGACCTCCACAACCCAGTTACTGGGTAACACGATACTCCTTAGTAAGACTGGTTGTCAGACTTTCGGGCTTATTTCTTTCTAAAGGTATTCTATAATTAGTTTAAAAAAAATGATTTTCTACGCATTCAGTAATTTTATTATATTTTTTGTCAAATACGGTTTGGGAGTGGAACTGATTCTGTATGATGGCGTTTTAAAGCCATCATGATTCCAGTTCGAGAGAGAAATAGAGCTGAATGGACCGTAGTACCTTCCATTTTTACAGGTACAGGTACTTCATTTACAAGAATTCACTAGAATTTATAATTAATGATCTCCTAATAAAGTTTACTCATGAATTGATACGCAGTTTAAATAACTGCTGATAGGAGCAACACTTAATTATGCCATTTGCAACAAATAAATTCACTTTGTTTTTTTTGGATGGAAAGCCAGAGGCTAAGCTTTGCCATACAACGTGGCAATGCGGCCAGTCTCTTAGGTACATCACCAGTCGACAGCGATGCGGAGGAATTTTTCGGTGCCATAATTTAGTTTGTCTATAGTTTTAATTCGTAATTTTAATAGTTTGTTAGTTAATTTAGTATATGAAATTTATCCAGTATAATACACTGTGAAATCTTAATGGTTCTTTTCCCGCAGCGAAATGGTTTTCTCTTGGTAATACAATCGTTATATAAACAAATAAAATATTAGAAACAATTTTGAAAAAAAAAAATATGTTGTTGCGTGCAAACTAGTTTATGCCGTATCACTACGTGCGAGAGTTTATTTTGCTTTGAACATGCATCGCTGTTCCCTTTGTCGGCAGTGCGATTTGAGTACTACCTACAAGTTACCTGTTACTATTCATTCTCACGTTTTCGAGTTGATGAATATTTTTTTAATTATTTTAAAACAAATTTTAAACTTTTTACTTTTACTCCATGCTTCAAAAGTGCTCCTTATGGCAAGTTGTTCTGCCGCGGGAAAACAACCATTAAGATTTCACGGTGTATATGTTGGTCCTCTTTAATAAATATTCTCCATTATGAATAAATTATCTAAATGATGGTAAAAACCGCAACAAAATCCGTTGCGGAGCTTAGAAAAACAACGCGGTCACACAGGCAGACATGAAAAGCGACTTTATTTAGAACATGTATAGATGAGCCACGAGCCATATTTTTTTACGTCTCGGCCCCACTTGGGTGGCATATAACTTTACACCGGCTTTTCAGTGAGAATCGTTGCTCACTATGTTAATGAATGTTTCGGGTGTATTATAATGAGTCTTAATTACGTGAAAGACACTTTATTAAGGATCAAAAACCTAATTGTTACAATATTTAATACAACACAACTAACTTTTTACACCAGATACTAAATTAAATAACAAACTCACTATACAAATATATACAAAAAAAAGGACCCTTAGGCGTCGAAGTACTCGTCCGTATCGCTGTTATCCGGAAACGTGCCCAGAAGACTCGCAGCATTGACACGTTGAATGGCAATGCTAATTCTTTGGCCATAGTATGAGCCAGCCCTCTGGTCACGCGGGGTGTCGACAAGTCGGCGAGAAATTTCCTTATTTATTTCTTATCAGAGAGTGAATTTTTGTAATCAGATCAGTACTTCCAGAGTTTACCTTTTAGAAACCTTTGAATAACTAGCTTCCGCAAGCTGCTTCACCCGCGTGATATCTTTATAAATTATAGCCTATGTTACTCAGTGATAATATAGCATTCTACTGGTGAAAGAATTTTGAAAATCGGTCCAGTAGTTTTTGAGTTTATTCGTTACACAAAAATACAAATCTTTTCTCTTTATAATATTAGTTTAGATAAATTTTAACTATTTTTCAAATCAAATCAAATCATTTATTACTTTGCAAACATAGGTAATTATTACATATCTGTTTTATTATGAAAGTCCTCCATGTTCTACCGTTGCATGGGCATGCAAATCATATTTAATAATTTTTTGATGCCCAATGAGCTCTTCCGTATATGTTTTTTTCCTTTCCATACTTTCACAAAATATATATAATGCTTAGTTAGTTGTATACACATAGTTTAGATAGTATATTTTATACAACGTGTAACGTTAAATTCGCAAAACCTGAAAATATTATGATCAGAATAACGAGCAGAATCAATTGAACCACTTTTAATATAGGTCTAATTTAAAAAAAAAAAAACATTAAAAACGTTGCCGTGTCTATTTATTAATAGGTCAAGCCATGACATTCGCAAACCCACCAAAATAGGTAAACAAACACAAATTGTTGTCACAAATTGTGGTTCTCATTCGCGGGATAATAATAGCTTTTATTTCAATGCAAATACGAATCTTCTAAAACTAAAACAGCACATAAAACCTTTACAATTTTTTAATAAATTTATTATTCTCTCTGAAATAGGTTAATTGAATTAAAAATCAGTTGGGGTGTCTGAGGTTTTGCGTATTTAACGTTACACGTTGTATAAGATTTGTACGTAAAATAAAATCATACTTAATAAAAATAAAATAAATAGTTTTGACAATCCTGAAGAAAGTGGTAAAATTCTATGAAGAGCAAGCGTAGTACTCTATCCTACTTAAAAGTGCAAGTAGATATAAAAATGTGCAATTTTTACGAACGCTTGTCGAAATAATATCACTTGCACCAATTGTTAACGGTTAACGGTTGTTTACTCGTACCGAAACCGTGAAATATCAAGTTACACAGATCAATCGCACATTTAAATTGCAGTCTATACTAACATTGCTTAACTAATAATGTTTTTACATTGCAACTAAGGTTAAAAGTTATTTGAATGCTGTTGTAATGCATTTGTTAACGATTTTACACTATCCGATAAAAATATCGGTTAATTGAGAAATAAACGGTACTTGGGTGCTTGAGTCAGTTTTTTAGATCGATTCGTTCTGTCATGGTTGCCAACACAAATGGATTGTTATCATTATTTGTTTGCGTTATTCATAAAGTAAATAAAATATACCTTTTAATAGCTCTGAATGTCATTTTCCTTTTCAAACTGTTCGTAAATGATAAATGATTTTATTTCTATGAATAAGTTTGTACAAACACTTTTACACACCAATCATATTTTAAAAACTAGATGATGTCGGCGTTTCCTATCTGACTACTATGAGAAGAAAGGCCAGACATACTCAGAGGTGACAGTCTCTTTTAAAGTCCAGAAATAATCTTGGGATCAAGTGAAGACACATGGTCATAGACAGATTGGTGTCAGAAATGGTCTTTTGAGGAAAGAAACCCACAGATTGAGTGGACCTGTCCCAGTCAGTGCATGTATTTGTCAGTAATCGTGCAGCCCAACTCAGAACTTAAGGAAAATAAATAAATGATAAAATTTAATTGAATTAAATAAATAGGACTTAATTTGATGTGTCTCAATCCTAGGCAAAGGGTCAAAAATAATCCGTAAGTATGTAAATATACTTATAGAATGTTAACAGTTTTCTAAAGGTAAGGAAATTCGTTATTTATCTATATCTAAACATCCATCCATACATATCATTAATTAAAGTCGTTTTTCAGGTCAGTCTGGTTTCTGGTTTCTGCCTGCCGGGGTTGCGGGAAAGTCCGAAAGGGATACCGTGGCCCCGGGCAACGTACAGGCAACTGAAGGAACACGACTGGGTTTTAGTCAGCAAGAGTCGGACGCGCCCTCCCACTCCACCCAGAGCGGGAAAAGTTAGGTATTTGAAAATATCACACCCAAAAAAAACAACCTTGTTGTTCTTCTAAACTACGCAACGAATTGTGATGCGGTTTTCATCATCATTGAGGAAATTTATTCCGGAAGATTCATGTGTATAAAACATTAATATTTAACTTACATATAATAAAGAGATCATCATGTTTGTCCTAGCGTAAAATCTGTGCAAAGCTGGGGCGAGTCGCTAGTTCTTTATAAGATAAAAAAATGAATACTCAGATGTGCCCTCCTCTCAACGGACTTAGGTCGCGCGAAAAAGTGTACACATAAGAATAAGCTCACACATCCCGCTAGAACGATAAATACGATTTTCAGTATGAGTGAGCGAGACAATACTATTCAAAAGTCATTGTCAAAGAAACGGATACGTGTCAACTTTTGACGCGGTAAATGCGAATCTTACGATTTAAATATTCCACTCGGGCAAAATATGTAATATATTCTCCTGTGAGATAGTCATTACTACATAGCAGTGGAATTCCGATTGCCTTTGTAAAGTAAACACACCAGATTTCATGTAAGACGTAAGCTTATTCCTACCTCAAAAACACTCAATTTAATATCAAAGCTAACACATCACCCTGTATCTAGATATTACATCTGCCGTATAATATTTTGCGCAAGCGCAACGGCGAGGGCGATTTTAATTCTGGAAACTAGAGCAGATTTCCAAGATATGCGAATACACATTAGATATACACTACACTTAAGATTTTATCTAAATGTTTGACGAGACCATTTGTTGATCTATTCTTTGGTAAGAAGGAGTATAAATTAGAAAAGATTGAAGGAATGGAAGCTTTTTCCCAGTTTTGGGACAGGTTTTTGGTTGAGGTTCACATATTTTGAGGAGTTAAGATCAACGTCAACGTCAACAGAAGTCAAAGTCAACTGAAAAATAGGGATTAAGTGAATTAATCATCGTTATTATTTCAGTCTCAAATTACCCACTGATAAGCTATTAAGCCTCCTTTCTTTTCTGATTAATTACAGTTAATTGCTCGACTTTAAAAAAAGCCGCCGAGATTTATTTCAATGCAAGAAGTAAGTCTAAACAATGTGATCCGAAAAGAACTCAAAATTAAAAAAGAACTGAAGCCATGTGAAGTCTTCAATTAGTGACAATAAATAAATATTTATCGTTAAGAAATACACGCACGCCTCCAAGGACCAACATTGAAACAAAAGAAGATTCCTACAACTTGCTTCATAATCAGAATGTAAACGTAGAAATGAAATGAAATTGTTTATTCTGTAAATAGGATATTGCAATCACTTTTACACGTCATATTAAAAAAATAACAAAATTGCTAGATGAGTTCGGCGTTTCCTATCTGACTACTCTGAGAAGAAAGACCGAAACAAACTCAGAGATCACAGTCTCTTTTAAACTCCAGGCATAATCTCGGTCAGGCCATATGAGGACCATGTACATTAGTGTCTGAAATGGTCTTTTGAGGAAAGAACCACACAGATTTGAGTTGTCCAGTCAGTGCAAGCATTTGTCAGTAATCGTGGAGCTCAACTCAGAACTTAAGGAGCTCAACTCGACGAACAATACCAAAGAAAGGACATTTGGGTAGGCCGCATAAAGTACTCAAACTGCCAGACCATCATTAAAACTAACTGAGAAAGAAAAAATTAAAGAAAGAGGAAAACAAATAAAAATATCCACATAGTCGTCACATTCACAATAATTAAAACAATATAATACTTTACAAAGTAATCATGTTATTTTGTATATAATTTTCAACAATGTCAGTATGTATATAAAACTGTTATTTTTAATGATTTACATAATAATAGAGGTAGGTGGCTTCCATTATTCCAAACGCAAATATTATTCACGAATGACAGCTCCATTAGTTAGACAATATTCCTATCACATTTGCAAAGTCTTCAAAAATATAACACCGACTTCAAAATCTAAGTGTTCATTTGACAAATGGACTCATATTTCTGGCCAAAGCCGACGTCAGTACTTTATGACGGATGCATGTTTTGACGAGAGTACACTCGTGAAAATATTTCAAGGATAGCAGCTGGGTTCCGTAGTCAGATTTGATTTAGAGGCGCACTTTGAATTCCTGTGATGTAAGTACATTGTGGGATGTATTAGTGTTGGCTATGACTTAGGAAAGTATTTCTTGTGAAGCTGATGAATCTGTTGCCACGTTGACTATTCATTACAATGAACTGGCCATATAAGCATAGCTTCGAGGGTCTGGCAAGGGAGAGTTCGGAAGTTCTGGCGTTTACACTGAAGTTAGTTTGAACACCAGAGGCCTATTTAACAAAACCGACAGGCAACAATCACACAATTACAAGTTAGGCAGGGCTTTACGAATAGTGTACCCATATTACAGCAATTAATAGGGGGGCAGCCTATTGCCATCGATCGGGCACAAATCCAGACTGCAGGCAAGTACTTTTTTCATATTTATCTGCTTTATTAAGGAGCATGTCGTGGAAATATGTCAATTTTATTATATTTTGTCAAATATGACGCCTTGTCAGTTATATTAAATGGTTATCGAGATGTGGTGTAGGCAAAGGCTACTTCGTATACCATGGAACGCCATGAGAACGAATGAATCCATACAGGAGTAACTCAACATCACCAAGCGGCTATCTATAATATGCCAGAAGTGTGCCCTCAGCTTTTTCAGACATATCAAGCGTTCACAATTTCATTTCATTTCGCCTAAGCATGGTCTAGAAAGGCTTATGATACTGGACCGGATGGAAGGAAAACAAGCACAAGGCAGGGCACCAGCAAGATGGTCAATCGCGATCAGGAAGAAATGAAGGATTGGAGGCAGCAGTTACCGAGCGGTCCACACTGCAGAAGATCGCATAGTTTGGAGACGCGTCGTGTGTGGTCGTGATCCTCAGCATTGAGGGAATGACGATGAAGAAGTAGACACGCTGGGCGGTCTAATCGCTAAAAGCGTTCCACCAACCAGAACCTTAGAGACACCTTAGACAACCTTAGATAAGATAATAGATAAGTCTCATGGATGATTATGCATTAACGTGCAATGGTTGTGTGCACATGTCAAATTAAGATCAAACGTTTTGCTAATTACTACTCCAAGGATTCCTCATTCGTTCCAATTCCAAATCGTATGCAAATCAATTGATTGATCGATGTTAGATCTAAACCTCTCGCAATAGACTGAATTGTAAACTACTACAGCATTATTATAAACACGAAAACAAGTAAGTACTCCTGATAATGGAATCTTCTTTGTAAACAATTTACAGTCCTGATACTTAGAATAGAATTTGTGGGTGTATTTTTAGTTTGTAAAATTTGGTCCTTAGTCACCAAGGTTTAGGACCAAGTTTTGAAACCATGCTACAAAATACGTCACGTTACATAAGAGAATGTTAAAAGACTGTGAAATAGGAACTAAGATACCTGCCTCTCTATTCTGTGAAAATCAATTTAAGAATTACGTGAACTGAGCTTGAAGTGGGCTGTCAATAGGACAATACCTAACGTCAGGTGGAATGACAAACACCCACTTTAAGCCCACTTCACCTAAGTTATCACGCTGAGATTTCTTACAAAATATACAGACCGACTGTTCTCATACAAGGAAGTAACAAGCCCTGATCACGAGGCCATGATGCTAAATACGTGTTAGTGATTACAGACCATAAGGACCAAATTCCCACTCGATGTTTTCGTAAGTCAGTATACACACAGAATTGAAAAGTTAGTCACTGCAAGGATAATTAAATATATAACCCTCTTTGCGGCCCCAACACTACTTTTACTACACATGAATGACACCAGATAATAATCTACGTTGCTTTTCCATTTTATATAAGAATGTACAAACTTCCGGAGCGTCTCCCCAGATTAAAATCAAGATGTAGGCAGTTCTAATTCGAGATCTCTAATGTGTTTTATGCGACTTCAAATCTTCAACCTCACTCACAAATTCAACGAATCTCTTTAATAATTCACACAACATAATATTTGTACGTCTCGATTAAAGACTGCGTCAGGCGGGTTTACATGGTTAAGTTCATCGTCAAATGAATCCTACTTCTAATCATGAAAATCTCAATTACTGTTGACTTTTGAAATGACTTCCCTAGCCATCTGACAGCTATAACAGGTAAGAATGGCGAGTACTTTCTTACTACCACAAAACACGCTTACTAGACCACTTTGACGTAGACGAAGAGTGTACTCTGTAAGTACCAGGAAAAAACTAGAAAACATATATTTGAGGACCTATCCATATAGAACAAGCTTTTACAAAAATATTAATTCCCTGAAACCATGGCTAATGTAATACACGTGAATGTTTAAGCCTTGTAACCATGGCCCTACCCACTCTTCTCATCTCTAAAATATATTTACAAACCCGAATAAAAATAATATATTAAAATAAATAAAAATCCTACAAAGTGTTGCAACATTGCCTATATATTAGCCGGCGAAGCAGAAATATTCAGGGGCATAGATCGTAGGAGCATGTCAACGGCGAACCGCCAAGAATTTAGTCACCAAATTACATATCCGCCAAATATGTTACATATATTATAATAAATAATGTGTAACAGCGCAACGGCTAGTGACGTCGATAATATAAATCTGGTGAAGGCGACAAGAACTACTTAACGTGATTTTTTGGTGTCTGATAGCAAATTTTTGCTGTGACCGTAATGTTGGGTGGAATTTGGAGATTGGAAGCTATGCAAGGCAATGCAGCTGTCTAGGTATGCATGGAAGAATGAGTGTGTTCTGAGATAACCCTAATGTTGGGTAAGACAATTTCTATAACAAGATTAATACATTTGGTCTATTTGCCCTCACCTAATGCCACCATTATTCCAGTGTGAGTGAAAGACGGAGCTATACAAGGCCGCTAGCACTATCCTTTTTTCGCAGCGGAATAATGATGGCATAAATACTTCATAATAAGGCCCCTGAACTACCCTTTACGGCAACGGATGGACAATATGTACAGATTTTACTTGTAGCTTAGTTTCCTGCTGTCATAATTGAAATTCTAATCGACACGATAACAAGAAGCATTTTGACAATGAAAGAATGACTTAAAATTTAACTTAGTTGTTGGAAGGATGTCAAAAAATATTTGTTGCGTTGTAGTTATATTTCTGATTTCAGCAACAATAATGGACAATAGCTACAGTAAGAAATGGATAACATAGCACGGCAAAGTAATAGGCAATTTACTGTCAAGCGACCGTATCTTTGCGCTTGTCCATAAAGCTAATGAATTTGCTTCCATCAAACACTGCGAGCACAGGAAGTAAATTTTCTTTTCGTACCCAAAACCCACATAATTTTGATTAAGATTATGTTCAAGAAACGCCTTCAGATTGATAATAATTGCGTACACACTTATACGAAACTTCAGCACCTTCTTGTTCACTTAAAGTTACATCAAATTCACTGAATACTTGAAAAAAACAACGAACTACACACATCTCACAAAGAAAAAATCCGGCCAAGTGCGAGTCGGACTCGCGCACAAAGAGTTCCGTACCATTATCTATAAAAACGGCAAAAAAAAACACGTTTGGTTGTATAGGAGCCCCCTTAAATATTTATTTTAATCTGTTTTTAGTATTCGTTGTTATAGCGACAATAGAAATACATCATCTGTGAAAATTTCAACTGTCTAACTATCACGGTTCATGAGATACAGCCTGGTGACAGACGGACAGCGGAGTCTTAGTAATAGGGACCCTATTACTAGACTCCGCTGTAAGGGACCGTTTCACCCTTTGGGTACAGAACCCTAAAAATGAGACATATATCGCCACTGAACAAAATCCTAATGAAACCGACGAATTCGTACGACAAAAAGGAAACGACAATTCATACGAAAGCCAAAAAAAACACAGGATTTGCACTACACAACAAGTTTTTGCACAACCTTCAAACTCTCCCGTCTTTTTCAATGTCTCCCGGAAGACATCACGACCTCTACCGTCCTATTAACGTCCAAAAACACATCCCGAACTGATGTTGATCAAGTATGTCATTAACAACTTTAATATTCTGTCCTAAAATTATCAAGAAATTGCGTCGTAAACACATAATGTACTGCCGTGAAATTGATCTTACACATTTTCATGTATTTGTCGGTCATTTTAATTTACTTCAATGTATGTTGAAATTGAAACAGGTGGTTGATGTCGACCTAAATTGTTAATATAATCTGGCTATCAACTCAATCGTACTAGGTTTTTAGGTATATATTGGCTTGCAGTCTAATTAGGCAGGTCAGTGATAGGGTTTTATCATTACACAGAGTGAATGCAACCTGGTTTGACTAAAAGATTATCAGATTGTTAAGAAAGAGACCTCACTTGACAACATCACTAAGTTACATACAGTTACAATATTTTTATTTAAAAGAGCGTCCATAGATTTTCTTACTTCTCCATAGGAACCTACTACGCTTTGGAATCGGCAACTAGCTTCAACCTTCTGACTGACTGACTCCTTGACAATTCAAAAGTAGCTTTAATTGCTTTAACTAATTAAATGCTTTGAGTTTGAGATAATATCAAACTTATTTGGTTATACACCAAACATGTATTCATAACCTTAGTACGTATCCATTTTACTGTACGCTCTACGCCATGATAATTATCACAGCTGTTTAAAAGTCTCTACAGGCAATAGAGGCAAAAAGGGAGATTGAGAAGAAAGTACCTATCTACCAACTGAATGAAAAAGCTTAGTGAAAACTTTTACAAAAGGACAAATCACTGATATCAAGAGCAAGTATTTTCTGAAGATTGAAATTACGGATACTGAGGAGTATCCGTAATTTCAATCTTTCAACAAGCAAAGTCCTTGGTTAGCTAGGTTGAAGACCTTGGTAAGGTAATTAGAAGTCGCGCTCTAATTACTAAGGCTGACGTTAATATTTCTGGCTTCTACATCTCATTGAAATGAGTGTAATGAGAATAACGATGTGTAACATCACTTGGCACTATGGACAGTTTATTTAATGGAAGAGCCAAGCCTACTTCTCACAAGAAATACCAGGATATTATTTCGTAAATGTTTTTGAGATTTTATTCAAAAGTTATTAAACTACTGGCCAGACAAAAGCTTATATAAAAAATATAAGGCATTTCTATTTAGTATATATTAATTTAATTCTTTATCGCATGAGCAATAAAGAAATAAAAATAAGTTGAAAAAAAATTTCTAAGTATTGTTTCCGCAAAATTATTTCAAATTCAAAGTCTCGCTAAAAATCTCACTTATTGCCAAAAAAAATCTCTTTTTTAACACCAATAATCTACGTATTAACCCTACATCCTGACAACAATAGATATAAAAGACTACATACCATCGTTACCAAACTGTCGTAGCTCGAACATGATTGCTCAACCGCGCCCCCAAAGTGCACTGCGTGATTATACGGGCTCAGTGACAAATTGAATTCACGGAAAGCTCAAGTAGTGGGTTACCTAACGGTAACTAAAAATAATCGTCAAGATATTTGGCTCCTCCATCTTATATGAAAAAACATAATAAATTCTAAATTATGTTCTATAAAATGACCACAACTGTTCACAGTTATGAGTGCTGGAAATAAACGTGGACTGTGGTGTGGTGGGATTTTTAGTAATATAATACTTTTAGCGAGATTAGTAGAAAGGTGCTGGAGAAATTATGTGACGTAGACATTTTTTTTGTTTGATATTTTTTTTATTAGTTTAGGGGTTGCGTTTATGGATTTTCTGTATTGAATTCGTTTTTTATTGAATTAGGATTTTTGTTATTTAGAATTTTGGTTGGAAGTTTTAATATTTCATACGCGTCAATTTTACGTTCTCATTTCTTTTAAATAATATTATTTTAGATTTAATTTTTTTCTCGAATAAAAACTATTTTGCTATTTTTAACACTGATAACGACGACGTGATCACTTTTTTATAAAAAAAAATAAACCAAAAAATTTATCTTGCCAAATAATCACAAGAACTTAAATAGCCTAATTAACAAACATTGAAATTATTTTTTGCAGATTTTTTGGCAAAAACCTCCTCCATTCATCATTTTAGAATCTCGTAGCACCGAACAAAGCGCGTAGCTCTCTCGTAGCACGCTCCCACCAACACTGTATGTGTCACATATTAATTATTTCTATTCCAAAATAATTATTCGAAACTGTGTAGTGTAGAAAAGTGGAAAAACTTGAAAATTTCGTACTGGCGCCATGATCAACACGGACCGTTACAATTTACCAGCACTTTAAATCACTTCACACTTTGCACTTAAAAAAAAACTCCAGAATGTACCGTACGGGTTAACGCGTGCGCCGAGACTAGGCAGCGGCCTGCCCGTCCAGTAGAAACGTGAAAATTACGTATTTATATTAAACACTAATTATGTACATATTCCGAGATATTTTTGTGACGATAAATTGAATTATAATCAACGTGTTTTGACGTGTTTTCGGTGATTGTGCTCGAGTACTTATGTTAACGGGTTTTTTCAATACCCTAAAATTAGTTGAGTGAAGCATTCGGATAGAATGCATGATTAACCGACTCGGAATGAAAGAGGTTCGACAGTGACGTGGTTTTGATATAGTTACGTGGTCTTTCGAGACGAGACTCAATTTTACCGGCTCATAGCAATAAATGTGTTAGCTCAACGATGTACTACTGTCTGTCTGGAGAAATTTTGACGGCACGTCATCTTCACGAATTATTTTCTACGTGGTTCAGGCTAGTTAGAATTTCAACTATTGTTAGTCTAATATTAATTATAAAATCATTCTATAGCAAAACACATTTAATTAATTAAAACATATCTTTTTTACTTTTTCTTGTCACTGTACGATGATATATTTTCAGGACCGAAAATCTCGATTTTATTTTATGACTCAAAGGACCAAATTAATATTAATTATTATTTTATTCTTTAACTGTGAAAGTGAGTGCGTCAGCCTGCTGTATACCTGTATAGTAGAAATACTACCAACCGTATGAAAATTGGTAAATGAACAAGACATTCGGATATACAGTCCCCTGAAGGATAATTTAAAAATTGTCACGTTCTTATATTAAAAAAAACAAAGTTTTAAAAATAATTTTATCAAAATGTTTAAAGGTTCGAGGCGCCAATCATAAAACGTCATTTTACTAAGCGCATTTATAATAAAACTATAAGCTTGTTGCCTCATAAACATATGAAATGAATTTCATTCGCTGAAATGCCTAGATCTCTAAATGACATCTGTGTTTTACACTGATATGTTAGAGCTAATAAAATAGCTATAAAGTTAGATACAAAACCAATTTCTCATGCAGGGGTCTTGCAACAAAGCAATAATAACATCACTCCTGTAAGTATCCCACTTAAAGACAAAGGTCTCTTCTTCTCTTCTCATATGCAGAAGTAACAATCGATCACCAGGTTTGCCCACTGTCTGGTCTTTACCTAAGTTAGCTTACCTTTACCTACCTTAGTATAATCAGCCTATAATGTCTCAAATGCTGGGTCACAGGCCTGCTATCTCGTATCGTTTCATTTTGACAGTTCAACAACATTCATTGCATTATTTACGTTGTTGAGCAGATTTTTTTTCGAACTTATGAAGCAATGGATTAGCAAGCTGTTTCAAAATGATTCAGATTCTGATTGATCGTGTATTACGTAATTAGGGTACTGCTGCTCTCTGTGAGAGGGAGTGGGCCGTAATCCACTACACGGGCCCAGTGCGGGTTGGTAGATGTCACATGTCTTCGATTTTTTGGTTCTAGGACATGCCGGTTTCCTCACGATATTTTCCTTCACCGTTTTGAGAGCAGTGGTGATGAAATAATTTATACAAAGTAAAGCGCCTGCGTGTAAATACACCTACGAGCAAGTCGGGACTGTTATCACTGGGTCTTTACCAGTGGAGTTTACTGCCCATTCTTCTCCATATGAAAACTAGCTTTTGGAAGGAGCGACTAGAATCATTTTTTTTTTTTTTTGTAAATTTTGACCTTCAAAAGTGCTTTTTTTGTGCCTAATTGAAATAAATTCTTTGACTTTGAGTAACAGTAAAAAGTAAATGAAGTGATACTTATTTCTGGTCCTAAGCAGCGTGGCTTTTTTCCGGATTAAAGGTATCCTGGTGTAATTACAAGCACAAAATGCACATGTAACATTTCAGCATTATCTCTTATGGCAAATCATGTGAGATGTCTCTGCTTTTGCAGATGACATCCAGTGCGTTATCGAGCAGATAATTTTATCAAAGATTAATGAAGCAATTCCCTTCAAAATCTTTCAGATTGTTATTGAAAGTTTGTTACGCAACTTGGTTGTAGCTGTAGGTACCACCAGGTGGGCCGCCAGCCCGATTGTTATTGCTACATGTGATTCTAAAGGATTATAGACTCTGATTTTCAGAAAAGGCTTCTAAAGAATAATCCTAAGGAGACGGAGAGCAGTGTTTCTGACCATAACAGTTTCTATCATAAATCCTGTGGCCAATGGCTTTTTGCTCAGTCGCCTTTTTTATCAAGGCCAAATATTTTAATGACAGCCCACTTACCTACGAGGTTCATTTAGCGTAACCTCTCCTAAACGCCAGAAGTCAATAATTACTCTATAACATTAATAATCACTGACACAAGATATTTTGGAAACTTCACCAGCATCACGTTAACAACAGCATGTTGCCAAATCGTTATTATTTTGAACACTTTATTAGCAACCGTAATCTACTTACCGGTTTTTATGAGCTTATAATATTTTTTGATATTATAAGAATGCGGGGAATTTTATTAAAATTATTAGTCCAAGGTTATAGAGATTTTGGGAGCCCCACCTGTTTGAACTTCTTCATCATAAATTTTACATATTATTATGTGCCTCGAATACCTCTACATCAGGAGTGGTGGACTGCGGTCCGGATCCGTACCGCTGACACCTATTTTGTGTGGTCCTTAGTTAACAATATTTTATAACAATTAATCTAAAAAATTTGAAGAATTTAATTTAGTCCGCGCTTTATGTTTTCTGCCGGCGACACGACCATTGAAATAGCTTGCACCAACTTTACTCCAGACTTGAGATAGATGCAAAAGAAAATTTAAAAAAAGTAAATTACTTACTGTTATTTTTATTGATTACTTCATTAAAAAAAATCTTGGTTTCTAATAATCGTCTACTAAACGGACCGCGGCAGTCATATTATTTTTAAAAACGGACCCCCAATGAAACTAATTGCATCATATTAAACCAATTTGAAGAATTGTGACATCCACAAACCTGCACAGAGCCCGCGTGGTGAATAATGTCTCGCTCTCTTTCACAGAGGCATTAGAACATCTTAGCCTAATGATGTACCATGTATTTCGTGGTTGTGGGTGGGTGGGTGCTTAAACATTACTGGTGAAATGTGGGTGTACTATGGGTACACCTCTGCCTAACTCTTCTTTTATTCATCATCATTATCATTTCAGCCAAAAGACGTCCACTGCTGGACATAGGCCTCCCCTAAGCATCGCCACTTCGTCCGATTCTGGGCCTCCCGCATCCAGCGGATTCCTGCGGCCTTTAAAAGGTCATCGGTCCATCTTGTGGGAGGCCTTCCAACGCTACGTCTTCTGGTATGCGGTCGCCACTCCAGAAACTTCTTTTATTCAGATTGAACGATTTAAAAAAACATGCATTTAATAAACTGTATTCAGTTTGTAGGCCGTTCACTTCATGAACAAAGTCATTTGCCTTACAGCGGGCCAATTCCACGCTGGTATTAAAAATCCACTTAATTTAAAAGTGTAAACTTAAAGACAACACACACATTAATTGCAACAACAAGAAAGGAATTAAACAGCTTTGCCTTTGAAAGCTCTTCCAAAAATATTTGCATTAAAAACAGCGCGAATGCTTCCAAAGATACGCAAGAGTTGTTATCTTTAACGTAAATAAAACAATACTGTGCAAGGACGATGGTTCAAGAACCTTTGGGATTTCGCTATATTTAACTTTTTACAATGTAACATAATATTATTATTATTATAACGAAGCATGTATCATGTTGTTTTAGTGAAAAATACCTTAGCCAGAGTTACGAATGCCAGACTTTATTCAGTAAAAATTACCAGCTGCCCGCGGCGGTGGACCCTTGTTCTTTATCTAAAATAAATCCTTATAATATCTGCAATCTGCCAGTCAAAGTCCCGGAGATTAGCCCAAACAGACAGACAGACAAAAAATTTGTTTGTTTTTGTAATAAGTCCTGTATATACTTTCATATTATGCTTTTAGAAAAAAGCTGTTATTTTGACATTACTGACAAAGAATTAAATTTTATTTGTATAATTATGTAGATCTTTGGTTCCCAAACTATGGGTCGAATACTGGTGAGCGAATATTGATTGAAAAACTGATTTTCAGCTATGATTAATATTAAAACAAAATACCGAAATAAATTGGACGTATCAAATTCATTGCGATTAAAAATTACTAAAATTGAATTTGATGCTACGAGTAAAGCTATTATGACAAAAAATGGGAAACAAATACGTCTTTTCCATTGAAATAGCACTCCTTGTATTTAATTAAGTATTAAAATTTTCGATTTTAACCGAATGTTTTTTTTTTCTTTTTTGAATACACCTTCATTCATAATTGTTAAGTATGCCCTTTTTTCACCATTGCAACCAAGATGTGAGTCCCGAATTTTGGAGTTTTTGTTAGGTGGGCCGCGGTCCAGTCAACTTTGGGAACCACTGGGATAGATAAAGTCTGGCATTCATAGCTCTGGCATTCATAAATTATACTCAGGATATGACTGAATTATTCGATATTCATTCATAATTAATTTATCTTCATACACAGCGTTAAAACTTATTAACATGTCATTCATTCGATTCCTTATCAGAAGTCCGTAGACTTTTTTTGATGCCAATACTGAACACAACTTTAAATATGCACAAGACCCTCTCTTTTGATCCATCAAAACTTGGCAAAAGACGTAAAGATATTGTGGCTGTTTCCACTCGAGTCCGTACTGTTTTCGCCAGGCGTCAGTATAACACACAATCTTCTTATATTTATAATAAATTAAACCTCAAATTGAATATTTATCCCATGCTATGGTATAAATGTAAGATTACTCTAACGGAATGGTTAATGTCACAAACGTACGACGATATTGAACTGATATTAACCAGAATATGCTAATCAATAACCTGAACCCAATCTTAACTCACACACGCACACACACACGCACACACACACACACACACATACACACACACACACACACACAAATACCTAAATATGCCAAAAAAAAAAAAAAAAAATGTAGCTTATTAAATTAACGATTTCTTTTTCTTTTAATCAGTCTCAACATTGTTTATGTATAACCCATGGGAAGTTGCGAGGTAACCCCATCACAAGTATCCTCATAACTTACCGGGGCTGCCTCAATTTTGTGCTGTAGAACAATTGTATGAGAAACAATAAAAACTTTTTATTATTATTTTATTTAATCGACCCTGTTTCTTATAAGGATCAAAAAACTCTATTGAACTAACTGAGGATTGAGTACTAGAAAAGTCAGAATACTCAAAAAACTTGTTCCATACTTTAGGTAGGAAAAAAATTCCAACTTACCTTTTTATGATGGACAGACTATCCGAAAATAAACAAAAAAAATGAACTTCGAACGAATACGCGATATAATTGTATTTGCTTTGGGAAAAAAATTGTTTGTTGCTTGTGAATTCCAACGTTCTAAAAAAAAATTATCTCAAATAATTTTAAACTTTCAGATTTGTATGGGAAAAGTTAAAAAAGACCGTCCGTTACAAAAGTCAGAAAACGCAAAAACCTTTGTATGGAAAAGTTTTTTTAAAAGCAACAAGTTTTGTTCTCAAATCATTAAAATAAAGAAAACAAGGATATTTCAAATTTCGCCAGTCTATCTATCGTAAAAAGTAGGTTGAACTCTTATTTCCTACGAAATCTATGGATTTTTTTTTTAATTTTCTGACTTTTCTAGTACTCAAACCTCAGTTGGTCCTGTAGAGTTTGTTGATCCTTATAAGAAACAGGATCGACAGGAATCAAAAAAAGTTTTTGTGAAAACTACTCATTTTCTTGCTGACTGTATTTTTTTTTAAATCTGTGAATGCAGATCAAAATGTCTCAAAAAGTTAAGGACAGTCTCCTAAGACCGTTTTCCTGTAGCTACAAAAGTTAAGGTAGCTGCCCTTACTGCCCTATCTCAAAAATCCATCCTGTATTCTACAAATATTGCTAGTTTAATAGTATAGGATCTGTAAAGACTGTGCACCTAGAATAAAAAATACTATACCAAAATAGGTAAAAAGAATGAAAAATGAAGCACTGACAGATAAATTAATTGACATGTAGAGTCATAGACTAACAAAAGACAAAAAGAACAACACTCGTAATTCATTTTCTATTTAAAACTACAGAGTTGAGTAGTAGAGTTTTTTGATCCTTATAAGAAACAGGATCGACAGGAATCAAAAAAAGCTTTTGTGAAAACTACACATTTTCTTGCTGACTGTATTTTTTTTTCAAAATCTGTGAATGCAGATCAAAATGTCTCAAAAAGTTAAGGACAGTCTCCTAAGACCGTTTTCCTGTAGCTACAAAAGTTAAGGTAGCTGCCCTTACTGCCCTATCTCAAAAATCCACCCTGTATTATACAAATATTGCTCGTTTAAAAGTATAGGTTATGTAAAGACTAGACTAGACTAGACTAAGAGGTAAAAAGAATGAAAAATGAAGCACTGACAGATAAATTAATTGAAATAGAGTCATAGATAAAAAAAGACAAAAAAGAACAAAAGTCGTCATTCATTTTCTATTTGCTCACAACATAGGGTAATGTTCGAAGAATAATGCAAGCAAAAAATTTCTCAAAAAATCTTTGCAATTTAGTTATGCACTAAATTAACTCCACAAATACCGAAAATAACGGCAATCTGGAATATTAATCGATGTTTACTCGACTCCGGCGCATTTGGGACATATCCAAAATGAGGGTAGATGTGAATACCTATACCTTGACATATTTGAGCATTTAGTGTAATGTCTGAATTTTTTCAGCTTATTCGAGTTAAAAGGGAGAGTTTATTTTTATTGCTATCCGACGAGACAGCTTTGACGATAGGTACAGACGCCAGCAGGTCAACCTACCCGAAATTGTCAAATTTTCCCAATCGACTTTGAACCTTATGCTTCAGTGATAAAGTTGAAAATCTATTAAAGAAATTTGATAGATTGTAGTAGGTTGATGTGCTGGCGTCTGTACAATAAAAATTTTAATTTTTTTTTTTTTTTTTTTTGTTATTATTATGCATCAACCAGCATATCCAAGTGACCATGCATACATTTAAAAGCTTACATATTATATATATATACAGATAAAAGTCACCTTTAGTGACTGTCTGTTTGACCGCATTGTTTTTCTAAACTACGCAACGAATTTTGATACGGTATTCACCATCATTAAGAGAATTTATCCCGGACGGTTTCGTATGTGTAAAACATTAATATTAAGTAGTCCGACTAATAATCCTAACTAATATCATAAATGCGAAAGTGAGTTTGTCTGTTTGTTACGCTTTCACGCTAAAACGGCCGAACGGTTTTGGATGTAATTTGGCTCATGGGTAGACCATGGCCTGGTTTAGGACATACAATACTTTTTATCTCGATAATCCAACGGGATCGAGACTTATGCGGGTGAAACGGCGAGGCGCAGCTAGTAATTATTAATAATAATATTATAAAGAGGTAAAATTGTAAATTTGTAATGGGGGTAATCTAGAAAATACTAATCCGATTCCGAAAATTCTTACACTAAAGAAGAAGCTACAGTATTTCCGAGTCAATCTGCCTAGCTGTTTCGCAACTATGTTGGGGTTGGCATCCAGTCTAACCGGATGCCGCTGAATAACGTATTTGACATGGAGCGACTGCCTATGACCTGCACAACCGAGTAACTGGGTAATACTATACCCCTTGGTAAGACTGGTTGTCAGACTTTCGGGCTTCTGACGACCCGTAACGAATGTCAATGGTCCACGAATGACAGCCGGGACAGGGTTGACGTGCTTTCGGAGGCACGGAGGAGTCTCTTATAAGATGGCCACCCATCTACAGAACAACCCCGGCGGCCTTAGCTTAACCTGATGGATCGAACCGTGCGGCTGTACTGCAGGACTTCGTGGCTAAATAATAACCACAAGCTCCTGCAGTATTACCGAGTGTCGTAGGATATATAAGTGGTAGTATTCTATAATGAAGAAAGCATCCTTTCGCCAAAAGGTGGGAAATCCATACAAAACCAGCACTACTTATATAATTTCAATGGTAATGGATTTAATTTAATGTTGCAAAGGAATTAATCTTAACGGTCTCTGTGGTCTAGTGGTAAGACCACCTGGTTCAGACCAAGAGGTCTCGGGTACGATTCCCAGCGGGAGTCAAAAATTTCTGCTCGGTTTGGTTGGTCGTAGGGCTTGTCAGCAAGCTACCACCATCTTATCTAAGTCTGTCGCCATAACAACAATGTTAACAGCATTGTTGTGTTTCGGCAGTTAGAGGTAAGATAGCCAGTTCGTCTGTGGTTGAGGATTACGGGTGAAGCTTGCTTCCACCTTCAGCCTGATGAATACTTACCATCAGGTGAGATGAAGAGCAATCGTTCCTTACCAGAAGCTGATGAATATTGCAATAACCTCGAAAATGCAAGGAAATGGTCATAAATATCCTAAATCTTACAAGGCTTCATATTTTGAATGTGTTGAATGTAAACACGTCGACAGATCGTAACTAATGACAGGTAGCGAGAGCCAAGTAACGGCTAATGACTCATTATATACTCGGGCTGAAAAACGATCAGCTGATAGCGACCATTTTGTGTTTTGCGGATGGAAGGACCAATTTTTGGAACTCAGATATTGCTTATGACTTCGTTCAAGAAGTTAGTAGTTTTGTCTCATATATTTTACTTATACTTAATAATATAATATTATAAGAAGGTAAAATTTGTTTGTTTGTAAGTTTGTATATAGGGGGTAATCTCCGGACCTACCAGTCAGATTTTAAAAAATCTTTTTGCATTGGATAGCCCAATTCTTGAGGAAGGCTATAGGCTTAACTAATAACAACGAAATCAATTGTTAGATAGATGCACTGCATGACACCATTGAGGTTCAATGTAAACTAGAGCAGACGCCGCGAACAAAATGTTTGCGCAAATTTGGCGTCCGGATACGCATACACTGCGGTTGTCTCATTTTGACAACCGTGGGGCACAACTTTGGTACAAACTAAAGTTGTACCCCGTGGATGTACCTATAGGATAGCTGCTCAAGTTTACATTGAACCTTTAATTTACTGACATCTATTTATTACAGAAGCTCATCTGCGTATGGAAAAACCATTGCCGTGCATTAGTCTTGAAAATAACTATAACCAACTAATTAATAACTGAACGTAATAACTATTGTGGTTATTTCATTTTTCTAGCATTATGCTGCACTGATTGACGTCATCACGTCAACGCCGGCTGTCGCTGAAAACCAGCGCTGGGGCTCTGTCTCGCATAGGGTCGCAGCATTATGCTGAGCGATGGCCGTTTTGCGTGGATGTGACGCATATTTTCCCCCAAATTGTTATTTTCGTGTTTCAATCTTTCCTTGCGTCATGTGTAAATAAACGTATTTTCTTTCTTTTCTTTAAATTGCTCGACCGATTGTGATGAAGGTTCCTAACAAAAAAAAAGGCATTGCAATTTATGCCGGACATTAACTAGTTCTAAAATGCTTTGTAACATTAGTTTCCTTAACTTGATAAGTGTCTCCCACTGTTATTTCCAATCAAACACCTATTTCAAATCTTCGTAGTTTGCGTCCCAAATTCGGTGGACTTTTTAATTTTTTTTAAACATGTTTTACTAATACAGAATGGTACGGCCAAGCAACGCCTTTTCACAGCAAACACAGATAACACTTTCGACAGCCAAATATTTGCCGTTACAGACAAAGAAAAAAATAGATTACAAAGTGAACTAAACCAATGAAATTGTAGCAAACACTTTAATTTCTGACTCATTACGTAACATTCACAGTTTTAAACCCTTTAAGAACACAAACATACTAAAACTATGTTGTTATACTGAGCCTTTTAACATTCTTCACGAGTTTACGTTGTGATGTCGTAAGTACAGATCAAAGACAGTACGTACTGTGGCAGTAAAATTTCGAAGAGTTTATGGTCATTGAGATATTTCAAACTCATATTCTATTAGTACCTAAGTATTACAGTAATAACAATAATAATACTTCTTCCCATTGGGGTAGGCAGCTATTACAGAACGCCCCCTTCTACGATCCTTACATTATCCTTTTGCCTCGTTTACGTTCATACATCTGGTCATACACGCACGCCAGTTGCGATTACTACGCACCTGACCTTTCTGAAGAACATCACCAATAAGGTCACTATTTGTCCTCTCCCGGCGTTTCCACTCACATTTGCCTTGTGAATACCAGGAATAATGTGAAGATTAAAGAACAGTGGTGGCCCAGTGGTTGCGAATATGGGTTCGACCCCAGTCATGCAGGCACTTTGTGCAAGTTATTTCATTATCACATTCAACACTGCAAACGGTGAAGGAAAACACTGTGTGTAAACCGGCATGTCCTGGAACCAAAAATTCGAAGAACTCCCAGGCCCCCTCTTAAAGAGAGAACGCCGGAGTCCTAGCAATGATAGTTATAGGCATTTTTTTTTTGGCTGGGAATTAGCGTGGGAGGGCGTGTCAGACTCTTACTGACTAAAACCCACCCGTGTTCCTTCAGTTGCCTATACGTTGCTAGGGGCCACGGTATCCCTTTCGGACTTTCCCGCAACCACGGCAGGCATCGATTCTATCGGGGCCCTTCAGTTCTGCTGACATCTCTTTGAGGCGCGCGGGAAACACAACGCGCCGTCGACCCGGGATGGTAATTATAGGCTGAACGTTATATTATGATAAAATGAGAAGAATACCTCTATTTACATTGATAAAGAAGAAACACAAGTTTGGATGGAATTTGGCACATGAGTAAATCATGACCTGGGTAAAGAAATAGGCTATTTTTCATCTTAAATAGAAAGACAAAAAAAAAAGAAAACATTTATTTAAAAAAAACATCTAATCAATCAATCAATCGCAGTCAAAGACGATGCAGATATGAATTTTCATAATAATATTTCAATGTTAAAAGGTCGTTTTCGTGCAAATTATTATAAATATTCTGAACAAAATGATACGTCAATGTCAAATACTGAGGTATGACAATCCACTATGACAGAATAAAAAATAAAATAAATCCTTTCCAGCCAGTTTCATCGATATTAAAATGTCAAGGAGCGTAGTTCCCATAGCGTAGAAAAATAGATTCTCCCATAGCTTAGTAACTTTAACAGGCGATATTTAGGTCATAAGGACCAGTATTGTGAAATAAAAATACCAAAAAAACTAGTTCGCGGAACGAAGAACCCACAATCAAAGTACCCACTATTTTATGACATTAGCTAGTTTTATTTAAAAAAAACAAAGAAGTCAATAAAAGTTTTAATTACTTCCGTTGAACATAATTATATCTGCCCAGTTATTTGACGCCTACGATCGTTCTTTGAAAGAATGCCGTACCTAGATAAAATTTCCAATAGTTTCAACTAAGGATTTAACCAATTTAATAGTTTTTCTTTTATTGCGAATTGGGCCTGCCAGATTTCTAATTAGGATTAAATAGACAATGGGGATTGTTAGGAATACGATCTTGCATTTGATTTCCTGATAGCCATAGAAAAGAATAGGCAATATCAGAAGATATAAGAAAATAAAAGCACAAAATCCTCATTCACTTTGACTAAATTTCAAAATAAGCAATGGGTTTTTTAGACTGGGTTTCAGTGCTACTGACAATTGTCTAAAAAAGCCTTTTATTTAGCGCTCTTTCTTTGAACCTGCAGCAATACTGCTGGAGACCGCGTACCCTCAGCTGGATGGACCCACGACCTTAAAAACCGGGCCCTATCATCATGCTGAGATAAGAGCCTTTTGGCCTCGCACAGGACTTTCTGCTTTTATTTTAATTTTACTTTATTTTTATCTCTACTGTTTTTTTATTTTTATTTTTCAATGAATGTGTGTTTAGTTTAATTTGAGATCTCCTGTGCTTGTCTCAATGAATACTTTTTCTTTCTTTCTTTCTAAAAAGGTGGCTGGGACGGTAGGCGGGGGACAGGGTGTTGTGGCGTAGCTTTGGAGAGAGGCCTATTCATCGATTGAATACTGCCTAGCAGACTGTTACTACTAGGGCGTTTAGGACTTTTTGATACGGAGGGCCCGAAAAAGCCCTTTCACAAAGAGCTCCACTCAACAGTTTTACCACACCTGTTATCAATTCAACATCAAACTTCATCCTCAAAAAGCTGCTCAAAATATTTCAGATTCACGCATTCCAGAATCTAGTCACAGAACTAAAATATCATACATACGCAATAAAAACGTATAATTTGGCGTAACTGAGTGTATTAATATAAAAATAAAATAATATGACGCCGATCAGTTGCCGAGTAATTTTGTGACATTTGTATAAAGTGGCCGGTGGCCTTCGGGGTTGAGTTAATGGTTCCTTGTGGACTGATGCGGTTGGCTGTTACCTTGTGACGGCTTACCATGTTCAAATAGACTTCTAGATGATTTCGTCTTAGGTCGGCGTAAATCGGAATGTCTTGCTGAATTCAGAAAATGAATGATCTGGAAAATTCAGAAACTGAAGCTTACATATTGCTTACTATTTCTTCTGCACATTCAGATGAATCGGACAGCGGGCGATTGACGAGCGTTGGTTGATTAAAGCCAAATTGGTTCTTAATTTCCAGATCATTCACTTGCTGAATTCAGAAAGGCCTTTCAGATGTTTACGCCTTAGTATTCTAGGTACTACATAACTCTAGCTAAAGAAACGTGTTTTTTAAGAAGCTAGAGGACCTTCTAGCTTCTTTAAAAACACGTTTCAGGAAGTTCAACCACGATATCTGTTGTATTACCACATTAATCCTAACTATAATATTACAAATGCGAAAGTGAGTTTGTTTGTTACGCTTTCTCGCTAAAACGGCTGAACAGATTTGGATGAAATTGAACACATGGGTAGACCATGACTTAGATTAGGTCATATGATACTTTTTATCCCGATATTCCCACGGAATCGAGATTTACGCGGGTGGGACCGCGGGGCGCAGCTAGTTTAAAGTACATAAATTACTGACTTCGACTTATTACCACCAGCATTACTGTGTCATAGTTTAAAGGGGAGAGACAGTTTTCAAGCTCCATGTAAAGTTCTGGTATTCAGCTGCATTCGCTTAGACTAGAAGCTGACCCCAACATAGTTGGGAAAAGGCTAGGCAGATTGTTTTTGGAATCGAAGTTCTTTAACACGACTTGCAGAAGGAGTTGACTGGTAGAAGTCGTCACGTAACGAAAAAGCGTTATAATAATAATAATTGCTTTATTTTCAGGCAACTAAGGGCCATAGACAAAATATACAAAATCATCTTATATAATAATAAACTAATACACATAATAAAAAAACATCACTACAAAATCTAGTTATTACGTTGGGTCGGCGCCATGTTATGCTCCCACCATGTGACTTTCTCTCTCTCTCTCTCTCTCTTTCTACGAGTGTGTGTGCGTGCGAGTATCGCACATTTAACTTGGTTCCTAGGGGTCTACTCCCTAACTCCGTCAACAAAGATATGGGCCCGTCCGAAAGTGGCTGGTCCGTCCAAAAAAAGTGTCAAATTCTATTTTTTGAACGGGCAAAGACACGTTGGGAGTAGGGATACTATATCTCAACAATGCGTCGACATACGTCTAAACATAGAAAATGTAACACTCGTTAGTAAAACATTCCTAGTTTATGATCTACGTATCATAATAAAATCATCTAGCGTCAGGAGATTTGTCATAAGAATGATAAAAGAAATCATCACTATGTCAGTAGTACCTAAATAAAATATAAAATTGTTTCGATTAGACGAATATAATTGTATTCAGCTGCATTTGGTTAGACTGGGAGCCGACCCAAATATAGTTGGAAATTGGCTAGGCAGACGATGAGTTTCAATTAGACGATATACATTCTAGTGAAAAATAATCACTCGAAAACCTTTCAAAGAAGCGTATCATATATAAGTAGAGCTCCTTGGAAAGGGCTCGTAAGTATGCTTAAATATCTTAGGGTAACAGGTAAGTCTGAGAGGCTGAAATGTGACTGGGTAGGTCACAGTTACAGGATCCATCAGGATAGATGGGCCAGGACCGTCGTAAAGTGTGTGCCTGAAGACGGACGTCGTCACCGAGGCAGGCTTAAGAAACGCTAGCGTGACGATTGGACTCGTTCCTGACCGATTGGCCGGAGAAGACAAAACACAAAGAAATTTTGAAAAATTTGGGGGAATCTTTGCCCAGCAGTGGGACTACAATAGTTTTTTTTTTTTAACTTTACCTAGGACATCACTGTAATTAATTGCCAGATTAATCTTTTTATCTATATCATTCAAGGCGCATTTTTGTAGACTGTCAACAGGATAATAAAATAGTCAAGATGATTTACTATGTTTTCAATAGTTAACTTTCCATTCTGAACTGGAACTGGAGGATTTATGATAGAACAGCTGCGTGGCATCCCACTCACGTAAAAGTCAATCACCTACAATGAATCAGTGGTCGCCTTTATAATTACTGTTGACAACTAACATGCAACTTCTGCCTAGCCTTGTCCTGACTTTTTTCGAGTCTGAAGTCTGGTCTTCTGGTTTAACAATGCGACTGAAAATTATCTACTAAGTACATAATATCTTACACACTTACACAGAGCGACTGCTGTCTGGCCCCTGAACTGTTTTTCTGTCTTGGCAGTCGAAAAACTCAAACTCAAAACTCAAAGCATTTATTTCAGTTAAACCATTTAAAGGCACTTTTGAATTGTCAAGGAGTCGGTCAGTCAGAAATATAAAGCTAGTTATCCATTCCAAAGCGTAGTAGGTACCTATGGAGAAGAACAGGCAAGAAACTCCATGGACACTCTTCCAAATAATATTGTTACAAAACTATTCGTTACATCATTAATGTTGAATTTATAATTATATGTGAGAACGATGTGAAAAAACGACCTTCACCTCAAAAGCTTCCAGAGTAAAGAAACTAAAAAAAAAACAAACTGACAGACTTTCAAGCTTCTAAGTCTATCCTCGTCGTACTTTTGATGATCAGCTTCTCGTTGAATGCAAACGATTATAATAAGATACAGAAATTAGAGCCTAAAGAGCCTCTCCTCTGCCTAACTCTTCGGGGATTACAAGCGTGATGTTTAGTTATGTTTAGATTCACTTACTAAACTGACTGCTAAAATATGAATTAAACAGTTATTGAGAAAGGCTTGTATAATCTTTTGTAGATACAGTCATATACTCATCATCTGCCTAGCATTTTTCCCAACTATGTTGGCGTCGGTTTCCAGTCTAACCAGATGCAGCTGAATACCAGTATTTTACATTGAGCGACTGCCTATCTGACCTCCACAACCCAGTTACTGGGTAATACGATAAGAAAGGCTGTCAGACTTTTGGGCTTCTGATGACCCGTAACGACTGTCAAAGATCCACGGACCAACCCCAGCAAGCGTAGCTTGACCTGATGGTTCGACCCGTGCGGCTGTTATTACTTAGCCACGGGCTCCTCCGTCATAGAATGATTGTCACATAATATTCAGTGAACATACAAGAGAAGCTCCTTATACCACTACCTTTACTGCCTACCCTTTAAAAAACGGATTTTTAATCTAGTGATACATATGATTGCCGTTTATTTCGGATCTCCGTGGCCTGACTCACTGATATGAAAATATATGTCTATCTAGATGTCAGTAGTTCCAGGAACTTGGTCACTGAGGTATTTCCGTGATTACTGAAACGATTTGGTTTAGAAAGAAAACATTTTAGTCTGGAGTTTTCAGCAGAATTTTATTTGTCAATGTACTCAACATTGACCAATAGAAATTCTGCTTAAGTAGATATAAGTTTTCAGATCACGCAAAAGTAGACTTCCATGTAAACAGATATCTTAAAACTCACTGACAAATTTAGATGCTTTTGTGGCATCCATCCTTGTGGGCCTTCCAACTCTACATCTTCCGGTACGCGGTCGCCACTCTAGAACCTTTCAGCCCCATCGGCCATCTATTCTGCGAGCAATGTGCCTTGCCCGCTGCCACTTAAGTTTAGCAATTCTACAAGCTATGTCGTTTTTTTATTATTATTCTCAAACATATGTACATCATTTGTTGCTTTTACAGTTTTACTCGCCAAACTTTACCTTGGTTTTCCTGCGGATCTCTTCATTTCTGATTCGATTCAAGCCCTGCATTGAGCTAAACAATAGTTGCTTATTGAAGGTTACAGTACAGCAACAGGCTACCTTTTTTTTTTTTTTTTTGGTGGGAAATTATCGAATAACTTCTCCCGCTCTGGGTGCAGCAATGTCAGACTCTTACTGACTAAAACCCACCCGTGTTCCTTCCGTTGCCTGTACGTTGCCAGGGGCCACGGTATCCCTTTCGGACTTTCCCGCAACCCCGGCAGACATCGGTCCTAACGGACCCCTTCACTTCTGCTGACATCTCTTTGAGGCGCGCGTGGAACACAACGCGCCGTCGACCCGGGCCTGGTCCTTATCGGAGGGCGAGCTACCCATTGCTCACCGTCCGCAAGCCCGCGCCTACGGTGGCCGGGAATCGGCCTGCGATTCCCGACGCCCGGGGCGTCTCCTGCGGCGGCTAGGGGCGTGAGGGCGCGAAATTTAACAGGCTACCTCTACCTGACATCTCTTAGTCCATGATCGCAAGGAGAAAGTACCACCAAAGGTAACAACACAAAAAGGTACAAACTAGTGCTGTAATATAAAACGTGCCTAGATAAATATACTACAACGTATTCACAATTATAATGAACTAGATGCCACCGTGTTTGACCATTTTCTTACAACACCTCGGACCACCGTACCTGACTAATTAAACGATCAAAATCCTTTATTACTAGTCACCTAACTAACACTACTGACACACTAACTAACTCACTACACTAACACACTGAGTTTTATGAAACTTGATCAACTCTAAATACACGCCAAACATATCACATAGTTACAAAATAATTTTAATGAAATTAAACATATATTTTCTGAAGCTAATAATTATAATCCTGCACAAATAGTTCACTGGATACAAGTACATAAATTATATGATTAAACTGCATCTTAATAGGACAGACAAAGTTGTGTGCGATGCCAAATTATAAAACCTATGCGATTTGGGACACCACATACCGGTGGGTAAGGCTCGGGCTAAGATGGTAGCGGGAAGCGAAACTTTAGGCGGAGCGGATCTTATTGGGCCTATTTCTCATTGAATTAAGAAAATACTTACCCACGCATTTTAACAATGTTTTTCTATGAGTTGTATTGCAATATGTGGTTAGCTAGCGACCTCGACAATTGATCATATTATTTTTTACCTGAGCAACCAGCAGCAAGTTCGTCATGCTCGCTTAGATCACTGCTAGCGTTAGCGTCGTGGGTCGGGTTGCCTCCTTCCCTCAAATATGGCAAGGGTGGTACTGGCTGATCTTTGCGTTATGCTCGTGAACGGGTGCTGCTTGTGGTGACTGGTCGTCTTGCTGATCATGGTTTTGTTATTGTTATTAGTAATTAAATGCTTATTTACTTTACCTTGATGGTCCTAGTTTATCAATTATAACTTCCAGTTACAGCTATATATAGCTATATGTAAGCGGGCACGCCCTTTACGCCTGGAGGCTTTTATTTAGATATTGTTTACATTTAGTCTTTATTTTTTTATTTCTGCCTGAGTATAGTTCTCGATGTTTTTGGTTGGTATATTGGCGTCTGCTAGCTGTCATATGGCTATTAATTTATAATTTAATTAAATAATGTAATTTTTACAGTCTAAAAGATTTTATGGATGTGAGATGTTGATTCCTTTTGTCATAATAGAAATTTTTTGCATGCTATGTTATATCTTAACGAAACATGTTGAGCTACTGTAATAATATTAACATCAATTTATACCATGTTTTACGCAAATAAATGATTTACTTACTTTAAATTATGTTTTGTGTTGCGTAATGTAAATTATTTTGCATACTATTATATAGAATCATTTTTTTCTAACTGAACACACAGCTGTGCTGCTGGGGAGTTTGTTGCGCCACTTCTTCTTCTCAGCTAAAGCACTAGGAAGTGGTGAAGGGTGGGCGGTTTGGGGGAATGTCTTATGTGATTTTGACGTTCGAAAAGTACTGATTCTCAGCCTAGTTTAAATAAATGACTTTTGAATTTTGAATATCAGAGGAAGAAATAGCTACTCTATTAAATTAGAACTGATAAAAAAATAACGATTCTTATACATATTCAACCTCAATAAATCTGCTTTTGGCGAAAGCCGAATCACATCAGTGTCAGCGTCAATTTTGACAGTCGCTATATCAAACCGCTACCGCTTCCCGCTTTCTGCTGCACTTCGACTTTATAATTATAATATTTAATATAATAAAACGTCATCTAATGTTTGGCAATGTTTCAGAATTTTAGGAAAAGTGTAAAAATTACCAATACGTAGCCACAGTGAGTCACGCGGCGTCTCTCAACGACAACTTATGTAAAGTTATTTTAAGAAATCTATGATATTTATTTGCACTGTAATCGTCTTGTTACATCGCGTCATAGGCAATATATTAGCTTGTATATTATGGTCGGTTTCTGAGGAACTGCTGTAAAGTAGTGAATTTAGGATTAACGCGCGACTGAAAAAGTTCATCTGAATCCTCTGATCTTCTCTAATAAATTGTAAAGACGGAATTAGGGACGTTAATGTGCTTAGGATGTTGTTGCCACTGCCCCGTTTCTGCAACGCCTCGGAAATGTTCGCTAAGACCCAAGCAGATGGCTTTCAAGTCATAATTCGCAAAAAAAGAGTCGCTGCTGAGCAGAGAGCGAGGAAATCGCAACTACATATATCCTGAGAGCTGTGGCGGAGAGCTATACTCCAAATTTTATACGAGACATTTTATGCGGGAGGGAAACATATTTTCTTGTCTGGCCGTCCTCTGTGTGAAATGTTCATTATTTTAAATCAATAGGTACTACTAAACCTAGAATATTACGAGTAAGTTGTTTTGAAATACTAACACAATATGGATCACTGTTGTCCGTAGCAGGATCAGTACTTCCAGAGATTATATCCTACACATCGAAACTTACAAACTCTTCCTCTTTATGAAATAAGTGTAGGTAATATAGAGAAATACCTTTTGTAAAAAACAGATTCCGTATAATTCCGTAGTGCCCCGAGTAAGTGAAAAACTCTGTCACGACCCTGTTATTCTTTGTAATCTGAATATAAAAACTTTAAAATTAAAGGTAGAGTGGAATACACCAAGAAGTAAAATCTCTCCGGCGGCTGTCGCTGAAAACCAGCGCTGGGGCTCTGTCTTGCATAGGGTCGCAGCATCATGCTGAGCGATGGCCGTTTTGCGTGAATGTGACGCATATTTTCTCTAAACTTGTTTCTTTTTTTAAATTTTGTGTTCTTTTTTTGCGTCATGTTTACCGCAAATAAACATATTTTCTTTTTTTCTTCTTTTCTCCCTTAAATCCTCCAACTACTTAAAATAATTTGGAAAATCTTGTAGTTCTTATTAGCAAATATTATAGCATGTAGAAGACCTATTACAAAAAACATTTTTTTTAACCCTAATAGAACCTAACACAAGAATTTACCCTTAATAGCCTCACTCTCAGCCACATAACCTCGATGCAGGTTCCAAGTTTCTCTCACCAACCAATTCACTTTTCTGTCATCGTAATAATCTCTTGTTTGTCATGTATATTTCCTCAGTGCACTCCTCACGACAAAGCGCCATCTTTCGCTGTCAACGCGTTATTAAACGATCTATCATCATTCTACAAAACGTGACTCTTTGAAAATAAAATAAAGTTATTGAGGAATTTGGCAAAGCGTATGTTGTGGCGCCAAGTGGTAAGTTTTTTTCCACACAAGTGGACTGCTGGATAAACAAGGCAGCGCATGTTAGAAAATGTTTTTCGATCGTCTGATTTGTCTACCTAAGTCATTTATCCCTGCTGGCAGTATTAGTCCCTAAGAATAGTCTACCTATGTCCTTCTTCTTCTTCTTTTCGTGTGGTTAGTGCAGACAAACTTGGTGTCAGAGTTTTAAAGCCGCCCGTGTTCCTCTGACTCGGCTTCACATCATCATTCAGCCGAAAGACGTCCACTGCTGGACACAGGCCTCCACGCACCGCCACTTCAACCGATTATGTGCCTCCCGCATCCAGCGGATTCCTGCGGCCTTTGCAAGATCATCGGTCCATCTTGTGGGCTTCACATACCGTCGAGAAATATCTCTCAGGCATGCCGGTTTCCTCACGATGCATTCCTTCACCGTTTTTGAAGCAAGTGATAATTATACAATACGCACATGAATCCGAAAAATCAGAGGTGCGTGCCTTCGGTTCGAACTCGAGACCTATGACTTGGCAGTCCGACGGTCACACCACTAGGCTATCACTGCTCCCTATTATTATGTCCCTCATAATTACAAACTATATGAACCTTCAAAATGTTAACACTTCACATTCTGTTTATACCTACCACTTTCAAGTGTTACCATTTTTATTAATTAACCGTCTGGTTGGTCTAGTGGTCGTAAGCGCTACTGCTGATCATCAGGTCCTGGATTCACAGGTCAGGTCTATTATTGGGTTTTTTCCAACAGGAATTTCTCAGTAGCAACCCGGAGTCTGAATTTGTACCCGGTTGATGGCAATAGACTCGCCCTGTATTAAATGGGACTTATAACATAACTGGCGAAATGTGGGTGGACTATAGGTACACCTCTGCCCAAGCCTTCGGGGAAACGAGGCGTGATGTTATTTTCTGTATTTTAATTTTATACTTATGCTAGTTAGATTGAGATGGGTAAGAGGACATCATCTGCCTAGCCTTGTCCCAACCATTTTGGAGTCGGCTTCCAGTCTGACCGGATACTGCTATACCAATATTTTACATGGTGCAACCGCCTATCTGACCTCTGCAACCTAGTATATACTGAGCAAGACGATACCCCTTGGTACCTAACGGCCGAACCCAATAACCTATCTACCACCAGTTTTGGCATACTGGAGATAGAAAAACCTACTTATGTATAGTTTTAACAAAAAGTCACTTAATTAAACAAGGCTGAGAATCAGCCCCAAAACGCCCACTATTCACCACTTCCTAGTGCTTTAGCTGGGAAGAAGAAGTGGCGCAACAATCTCCCAAGCAGAACGTCTTAACGTCCCAATAATCTGTCAGAGACTAGGAATCTTATGGAATGTGACACAATGACATATAAAGTTATACTGTCTACCATCAATAGCGATCTGTCTTTTACTGACAATACTCGTATGTTATTGGATTCGGCCGTAAGAGTGACTGTCAGACTTTCGTTCTTTTTACTGCCCGTAACGACTGTTAAAGACCTACGAATGACAGCGAGATGGGACAGAGGATGTGATAAAAAATGGGCTGAAATTGCCATCAAACAGTGAAATAGCCAGCCATGCTGAAGTAGCAGTAGACTGGCCATATTAAGTGACGAAAAGAAGGTAGAGAAATGAACTTAGTGGTATGCAATCACAGATCTATATTTAGCAGTGGACTCCTTCCTATAGGCTCAGAATGAAGTAAGCGAAAAGAATGCTTAACTTCAGTCATATCAGCCGAATGACGTCCACTTCTGGACGTAGACCTCCCCCAAGCGTCGCCTCATCAAACGGTCCTGTGCTTGTCGCATCCAGCGGATTCATCATCGGTCCAACTTGAGGGAGGCCTTCCATTCTACGCATTCCGGTACGCGGCCGCCACTCCAGAACCTATCGGCCCCATTGGCCATCCGTTCAGCGAGCAATGAACCCTGCCTACTGCCACTGAAGTAAGACTCTTCAGTAGTACGTAGCATTACCTATCAATCCATGAACTAGTGTTTATACCTTCACTCTACCTCTGTTCAAACTAATGTTATTTAATATTTGAATGTCTACTAAAATCTAGGACAGCATATTCGGACATTCGGACGTCAACCTTCATTACCGATGACAAATCGTACATTTTAAATAATGTAACTTTCAAAAATTATTTAATTACAAATTGTTGACAGATTGGGCCGTGTTTGTCCGAATTCCACACCGCCCATAGAAATGAATAATATTAAATATTCTGACTAGCGATACACCAAAACTTTTAATATACTAACCTACTACATGATCGAAGCAGATATTATCATTACCTGTCTCGCCTTTTCCCAACTATGTTCGGGGTCGGCTTCCATTCTAACTGGATGCAGCTGAATACCAGTATTTACATGGAGCGACTGCCTTTCTGACCTCCACAACCCAGTTACTGGGTAACACAATACCCCTTGGTAAGACTGGTTGTCAGACTTTCGGGCTTCTGACGACCCGTAACGAATGTCAAATATCTACAAATAACAGCAGAGACCAACGGCTTAACGTGCTTTCCGAGGCACGGAGGAGTCTCGGTATGTATCCACAGACCGACTTTGGCAAGCGTAGCTTAACTTTCGACCGACCCGTGCGGCTGTTATTAGGTATTTAGCCACGAGCCCCTCATCAAAACAAATATTATAAGGAGATATAATTGTTTGTTTGCGAGAAGTAATCTCTGGAAGATAAGTATGATCCGAATACAAAAAATCTTTCACTGATAGAAAGCTATACTATAATAGAGGTGTGAGTAACTGCCCGACGATTGACGATTGATGTCGGGACGTTGTATATATGCTAGTCGCGCGGTAAACTCTGCTTGCGCGATGCAGGAGGCGAGACGTCAGTGTGATGCTTAGTTCGCATGTGGCAATGTAGATGACACCACACTATTGCCCAGAGCCATAGAATATGTTTTATAGATAAAGAGATATTAATTACAAAGGCTAGATAGCTTATGTAAGTCACGAGACCCATAAGAAAGGACAAGTTTATTTCTGAATTTCATAAAATTCATACCTAAGGAAAGTGATTTCTGCTTTGCCATGACCAATCTTATGAACACATGCCTAGCAGGGTAACCTTAGGTAACATCAAAGGTGAATTACTTTAGCCTCATAAAAATATAGGAAACCTAGTAGTTAAGGTACCTACAATTTGTCTTTAAGTACCTGCAACCTACACTGCTCTCAAAGTGGTGAAAGAAAACATCGTGAGGAAACCGGCATGTCCTAGAACCAAAAATTCGGAGACATGTGACATCTACCAACCCGCACTGGGCCCGCGTTGTGGCTTACGGCTCACTCCCGGCCTGTGTCCCAGCAGTGGGGACATTTAAGACTAATTATGCTATAGTTATGTTAACCCACACTATAGTTATACTTTTTCAAACTCTCTCCACTACTCACAATTACATATTCAGTGTGACGATTTACGGTCGGGCCCAATAACCTATTTATCACCATTTTTGGCATGTTGGAGATAGAAAACCTATCTATCTATGGTTTTAACGTCCCAATAATCTGTCAGAGACTAGAACTCCTATGGAATGTGACACAGTGACAGATATAATTATACTGCCTACCATCACTAGCGCCCTGTCTTTTACTAACAATAGGTTATTGGGTTCGGCCGTAAGACACAGACATCCGTCAAGGGGGTGATTCTAGGCGTCATACTCAAACAACATTCACCATGAAACTCATATCCGATTCGTGAAAAAAAAAAACAAATTCCTTTACAACTGTAGATAGGCTATTTCGAATCATGTATGAAGTTTTGTTTTTTATTAATTGTATAAATATGAGTTTTATAGCGAAAATTGTTTATTATGACAGATAAAATCACCCCCTCGGCTGATGCAGGTAACTAAATCGCCACCCTGTATATTTGGGTACTGGGTACACCCAGATTCAAACTTAAGGGGGATGCGATAAGGTAGCCGCGAAATTAAAATTTTCTTTAGTTTTTTGTAATTTGCAGGTCAGTGGCAGGTTCAATATTGATTAAAATATGATTCGCGATCGCAACAAATATGGCTTTAATGAAATGAAATTAAATTAAATTAAATTAACACATTAATTAAACAAATTAACCTGCCATTGTATTTAGAAATTGATTTATTTTGCACGAGTGCGTTAAGAATCAGGACAATTTTGAATAGGGAATATTTCAATGGGTAAATATTTGTGGTTTATCACGGCATACCTACCTATTTTTCCATACCTTTTTTTTCTTCTTTAATCCTGTATCACAACTTTGTTATTTATATGGAAGCTTGTAATTAGAAATTGTCAGAAAAAAAAAAAAAATGTGTACATCTGATAAACATGTTAAAATTAGTATTTTTGTTTAAGCGCAGTTTATTTTAATATTGTGACACTGTAACACATTACTTAAGTTAGCATAATCCTCAAATGTTATGATTAGTTGAGAGAGAGAGAGTTTTATTGATCATTTTTATGATTATAATTCGATAAATAAACATTTGATACGGCCGCGAATCATATTTAGATCAACATACAGCATGATACTGACCTGCAAATTACAAAAAACGTAATTTGAATTTCGCGGGCTACCTTAACGCTTTCGCCTTAATGGCGCGATGGCGGTTCGGAACATGAGGCGAGTCGCTGCGCAGGAACGAAGTCAAGGGTCAGCGGGGGTGAGGGGTGTGGTACTGCGCAGCGAGTAGCGTACTTCAAAGCCTCTGATTACAACGATACATGATTATTATCACCTCTCTGCCCAACACCATCGGACGATCGCCTCATGCCTATCACCCAGTCACTATCGCAATGTGACTATCTCAACGAAGCTAATTATAATATAGTAGCCACATTTTTGCGTCGTTAATGTCCATTAGCAAAGGAAGTGTCGTTTTAATGGTCTGTGTCGACGATGACTCTTGCATATAACAAATTCTAAAATAAAAGTTAAAGTAGGTATATAAAGCTCAGTATTCACTAACGATAAATAGGCTATGAGTAGCCTAAGACTGGACAACCTGCCCTAATTTCGGTCAGTCTGTTTGGTAGTTTTTTGTTGTAAATCATGTCCCGTGCTGCCTTCAATTTTGTGTTCGGTGAATACGGTGGCTAATACGACCACTAGGTCATCATGTGCCGAGCCATTTCGGTGTTGGCTTTCAGTTTAACTGAACGCAGCTGAATACCAGTATCTTACATGAAGCGACTGCCCATCTGACCTCCACAACGCAGTAGCGGGGCGATACCCCTTGGCAAGAATGGTCGTCAGATTTTCTGACTTCTGACGACCCGTAACGACTGTCAAAGATCTACGAATGATAGCCGGGACCAACGGCTTAATGTGCTTTCCGAGGCACGGAAGGGTTTCGGTGTGTTATGGATGGTCACCAATCCACGGACGGACATCGGCAAGCGTTGATTAACCTTGAAGAATGACCCGTGCGGCTGCTATAATTTAGGCACGAGTCGCTCCCAGAGCGACACAGCAGGGAAGCAGCCAGTTTTTGAAAGAGATACTTAGTGCGGATTTTGCCAATGAAATTGAACGCGTTCAGCACATCTAAACGCGTTGAAGAGTAGTGTACTAATGTTCCATAACAATTTGACACTGACAGCCTTTTTTTTTGGGTGGGAAATTATCAAATAACTTTTCTCGCTCTGGGCGGAGCGAGAGGGCGTGTCAGACTCTTATTGACTAAAACCCACCCGTGTTCCTTCAGTTGCCTGTACTTTTCCCGGGGCCACGGTATCCCGTTCGGACTTTCCCGGGACCCCGTCAGGCATCGGTCCTAGCGGACCCCGCCAGTTCAGCTGACATCTCTTTGAGGCGCGCGTAGAACACAACGCGCCGTCTACCCGGGCGTGGTCCTTATCGGACGGCGAGGTACCCATTGTTCACCGTCCGCAAGCCCGCTCTTGAACGCGTTTTAGAAATTCTGACCGCGTTCAGTTTCATTGGTGAAATCAGCCCTTAGTCGAGAAATTGCCCGTACAATTATTGGCTAGTGAATACTCAGCTTTAGCTTCTGAAAGTCACCTTAAAAACGATGGATATTAATTTATAATTTTATTACCTAAATTTTCTAGACTTCATTAGTTAGATGATATTTTTCAAATTTAAATGTGACGTGTCTCCTGAACGTCCGCTACTGGACATGTCTACATGCATAATATTGCAGATTTTATCGTGTGCTGTCCAATTAGTAAATTACAAATCTGAGAAGTTTGACGGAAAGTAGAAAAAATTGCCTTCTAGTTGTTTTTTTATAGTTAAATAAATACGAATATCTAGAATTATATTTTCTTAACTTTATAACTAGTTTTCTGCTTCCGGCAATTTGTTTAATCAATCGAAAGTTTTGATTTCATTTGGAGAATTTCTTAAGGGTTTTGATTAAAAACCTGTAAGGGCCTGTATCTACTACTTCAAATTGCTTAGGCTGCAGCATTCGTTTTGAAATAAAAATATGTTAAATTTGAGCATTAATGTTTAGTAAGTAGGTACTATGTTTGACGAAAACATGATTCCATAAAAAAAATCTAGATAGAAAAAAAACCAAAGTTACCACCAAACCGAAGAATAGGTAAGCTGCTGGATTACAAAAATACTTCAAATCAGATCATGAAACTTTGCATAATAACTGAACTAATTAAAAAGCAGATAAGTACTACGTTTTTTATTATTTTCGTCGTAAAAAGAAATTACCTAAACTATTGGTGTCATTAGAGCCGCGAGCTCCCCACTCAGTCTCGGTCCGCAAACAGTATGGTGCGAGCGAGATAAAAAGTGAATTTGAGCTCAGGTAATAGGCATATCAATTCACATCATAACCAAATCATTTATTACGAAAACCAATTTGAAAAATCGTAAACATTATGTCACTTATTAATGGAACTTCGCACTTCCTACAAAAATTGGAGGCAAAAAAACAGGCTTGTAAAATATTCATAACATTATATCATATGAAATCTTAACACCTGCTCTCATAAAACATAATATATTATGTTTACGTCAAACTTTAAATAAATATCTGACATTTTTTAAGTAGGTATCGTGTAAAATATTTGTCTAAGGGACTGCTCATGAAAATGGATTTAATAAAATATTACAACTCATTAGCGAGCTATTATTTTTCAATTAATGAACGCAAATCGCAGTGAATCTGTGAAGAATTCAAGATACTTATAGCTTCCTGTAAATTTCTTTGAAGTGGTATACCTACAGAGCGAATATGAAAGCTATAAAATCATAATGTAATTATGGTTTATTAGAATAATATAATACATATAGTTCCATAATACTGTATATACAGAGCATATTAAACAGAAGTTTAAAAAAAAATTACACCTACGCCATCTAGCTTCAAACGGTCGAATGAGCAAACTCTAAAGCTCCACAACGCCATCCCACTCAGTTCCACACAACGTCAACAGATGGCGCTTGACACAAACAACACATTTATTTGAACATGAGTTATAGATTCAACAGTGCTTTTGTCAACATCAATACTTTATCAAAATAAACCACACATTCAAAGGACGGACAAAAATAAAATGGACAAACACATATATCAATGTATCGTTTATGTGCAATACACAATCAACACTAAAATAAGGCGTAAAAAGTCTCAGAAAAACTCAACACGAGAAAGAAAATGCAGTCAAAGTCATTTAGTAATCTTTGATTGCAACAAATACAAGATAATAACTAGCATACCAAATATGTATCTTCTGATATCGCTTTGACGAAACCACGGGTGGAAGTCTGAAAATGCAGTGTCATTGTAGGTAATGTCTATTTTTCATACATAGATCTACTCTATGGCGCAGTGGTAGGTACCTAAGTCCAGTGCCGTATTCAATGGTAGTAGGTTTGACTTACGATTGCAAGTTTTGTACTTGGCTTGGAAGAAGCTTTTACAGTCAATCTCCTATATCATTATGGTAGCTCAAAAATTATGCCTGTTTGAAATATTACTTGCGACTTTTAGTACGTTCCAAATGTGAGAGCGTGCAGTGTACACAACACTTGTGAGAAATATTTTCAGTGTGCATACAGAATTAAGTGTTTACATATGTATAACTCAATGTGTTTTTGTAAAGTAATCAATCAAAGTTTTACCCTCTACCCCAAATTCTCAAACGCAACGTAATTTAAGTCACCACTGTTAAGTCTAATGCTGGTGTATTAGTTAGGTAAGTATATGAAGACTTAGGAAAGTACTGTTTGAGTATTTGAGGTACAATATGGTAAAAAGCAAGTACTAACCTTCTAAAAACTGTCTGGTGGGTAAACGTAGCGAGACTTTGAGAGATGACGCGTACGCCGAGTCGATGTACCAGTGAGGGTCGCGCTTCTCACCCAGCCTACTGGTGCTGCCTCTGGAAGGGAGAAAAGAGACTAATTAGTAACTTTGTAAGAGTATTCATGATGAAGTTGATTAAGGCCAAACTTATCAAAGGGTCACAATCTGCGTTGGATGTGGCGTTACTTTATGGCTCTCCCGTGAAGTTCATCCTCCGAGACTTCCTATCCATAAGGTTTATTTTGGTGAAGTGATAAGTGGTTAGGGTTTATAAGGTAGAGGTGGGCGTATCCCACGATCGACAACCTTCTTCAGGTCTAGTAATATTCAGTGTGTGTTGGAATGTTGGAAACTCAAAAATAAAAAAGCAAAAGAATTTTACAAAATATCTGTCTACTATGTATAATAATATTTTTTTATGAATTGGTAGCCAAATGACTTTGTTGAATATAAGCACGTAGGTATTAGAGTTATTTCTAACGCGTTTATAAAAATACAACTGTTTTCCAGATCTTTACTCAGCAAGTACATATGACCTTGTCCTAATGAAACCAGTGAACCAAGGCAACATAAGCTTTGCCTAATACTAAAGTGTGTAGTACTAAATGGCAGAACGTATTTAAATAATATGTTAACTATTTGAAACAAAAATAAAGCAGAAAATCCCCGAGCAAATTTTCATTCATGATTGCCGTTTCATTCATTTAAAACCAACCAATGCAACGGAATTTATATCTAAAGCGAAAGTACAATATCAACGTGTAAAACTCTAAATATAAAACAGATGTGCATTAAATGAGCGAAAAACGCTAGAAAAATACACAGTGTGAGGTTATGACGAATCAAAACATTCGGGACTAACGCCTTTTGTAAATCTGATAGCAATCATGCAGGAAAAGCCGGTCAGAATATTTACCCTGAATCCATTTTTACTGTCATCTAAAGGAGCACGGGTTTATTATAAATAAAATTAAATTCGCGAGGCGATATTCAAAATAAAAACTACATGTTTCCACCATATGTCAAACTCGGAACTATTTTTGTACAGCCCCAAGTTCACGTTGGATAGATGCAAAAATAAACGCGCCGCTTGCGTCGCTTTTCGCGGGTGAAATTTAAAAGATAAAGCTCTTGGTAGTTCCGAGCTGCGGAAACAGATAGCGCTGCTCATTTCGATCGCCGGTGAATTAATTCTGCTATTCGGTAAGAGATGGCGTTAGTGATAAATTTTGAATGCATTTCGTTAAATAATTTGAAATTCAATGTTTGGTGATTATGTCTACACTTTATTTGGATAACCCTTCTGCCAATTTATTTGGGATCAGAGCAACATGTCTTTTTCTTACATACTTACATTGGTTTCTCTATTAGTGGATATCTCGATAATTGCCCCCTTTCTAGCCATAACATTTTTCACACAGTACATCCATCCACAGAAATACATTTATGTAGAAACAACAACATAATATCCAATAGCTATTACGACATTGATTTTATTGAAAACAAGTTTGCCTAGAAAATGCACAGCTGAAATTACAAAGCTAAAAAATTACCAATCTTGCGTGGCACCAGATAAACATAATAATTACATATACGTTTTATCTAAATATTTTCAAACTAAAATAAATAAGGCGTCCGCTGGTCATTGTTTTTACAGCTGGACTGAAACGTCTGGCGGGTTAAATTGTAAATAATGTGAATGAGAAAACACTGATACTGCAGATGAAAATACCAACGTAAAAATAGACGTAAACAAAGTAAGCTTCACGTTTTATCGTTATGATTATGACGGTACCTACCTCTTCATCTGCCTTGCCTTTAACCGACTATGTTGGGGTCGGATTCCAGACTAACCGGGTACAGCTGAATACTAGTATTGTACATGGAGCGACTGCCTATCTGACCTCCACAACCCAGTAACTGGGTAACACGATAACCCTTGGGTAAGACTGGTTGCCAAGACTTTTGGGCTACTGACTAACCGTAACGACTGACAAATATATATACGAATGATAGTCGGGACCAACGCCTCCGAGGTACGGAGGGGTCTTCATATGTAATGGACGGCCACGGACCGAACGTGGCAAGCGTAGGTAACATTCAATTTTTTTTTTTTTTTTTTTTATATATTTGTGCCTGTAGGCAAGCCTAAGTTTGCAAAGCTATTAAAATGCTGTTTGAAAGACCTTACTGTGGAAACCTACCTTTATTATTATTAGGAAGTAGCTTTTGATACCTATGATAACTAACAAACTGGACTAGACCACAGTATAAATATGGACAGTACAGAAACTACGTAGTAAACGTTCTAAACGGCACACTCACACAAACGCGCTCATTGACGAGACCCTAAGTGATTGTCGCGGTGCTGTCAGTTGCGGGTGCCGTGTTGAGACGGGTGGTCGTCGCGATCTTTTTAAAAATGGAGTTTCCATACTGCGTATTTATATTGTGACGAGACTCATTTCTCTGCTCACAACAGACTCTCATAAGGACATAAACAAAATGAACTTGACAAAGCGTGCATTGAATATCGGTGGTCAGTGGAACCATCCTACACATTTGTAGGATTATTAACAAGTCATGGACTGAACGTACAGAAGGGTGTTATGTGAAAAGGAAATATTATGCATTATTTAAAGGATATAAAATTGATACATAAGTACAGACGCCAGCACATCAATCTACTACAATTTGTCAAATATCTTTAAAAGATTTTCAATTTTATCACTAAATCATAAGGTTCAAAGTTGATTGGGAAAATTTGACAGTTTCGGGTAGGTTGACCTGCTGGCGTTTGTACAACAATCAAACAACACCTGAATTATGCTATCGGAATCAAAATCGCTATTTTCGTAAAATGCTTAAAACAATACCAAATCAATAAATACAGGGTGGCGATTTAGGGCTGATTTCACTAACGAAACTGAACGCGATCAGCATTTTTAAAACGCGTTCATAAGCTGTCAGTGTCAAAATTGTTAATACGGAATATTGTACACTGACAGCTCTCGAACGCGTTCAGATGTGCTGAACGCGTTCAATTTCATTGGTGGAATCCGCACTTAGTCACCTACATCCGTCATGGGGGTGATTCTACCCGCCATACCAAACAACTTTCACTATGATCACTGAGTTTGTTTCGGTGTTTCTTCTCAGAGTAGTCGGCAAGGAAATACCGACCTCAACTTGATTCGATCAAACAATTTACATGTAAAAGAGTTATTTTTAACCAATGAGGGTCTGCTGTAGACACGTCCCTGTTATTTCCTTTTTTTCAGCAACTTATTGGTCAAGAAAATATGAGCCTCCAAAAATTACAACTATTCCCCATTTTTAGATTTTATGAAAAAAAAAAGATTGCTTTAGAGCCATTATTCAGGAAGAAAAAAGGGGAATACATTTGTATGGAGAATCACAGGCCCTGTTCCTCCTCTTAAGAGCATATTAAACGAATACATATTGTAGAATAGACGAACTAACACAATAAGAATATAACCTGGATTAACACGTTGGATACTTCTAATCTCGGTAGTACCTGCGTTCCCGTGGGATGTTATCCGACATTCACTCGGGCAAAGTCGCAGCCAAAAGGTAATAGATAAATAATGTAACAACACATCGCGCTGTAATAACTAAACACACTATTAACAATGATCATCATATATAATAATAGCATGTTTACACCAATTCCTGGATTTTACGACGCATTGTGTGCAATGCCGTGGTCTACCAATTCCTGTGCTCTGCTAATATTAGGTTTTATTGGAACTAACCGGACATTCTGTGCATGCCTAGAGGAATCACTCAGGAAATCATTTGTGTCAAAGACTACAAGATTTCTAGGTGTTGCGATGTAACTTGGGTCAGAAACCCGAAAATCTATCAACCAGTGATTCCAAGGAGTATCGTGGGTTGTGGTAGTCAGATAGGCAGTCGTTCCATGTAAACTAAAATAATAATATCAGCCTGTTACTGTCCCACTGCAGGGCAAAGGCCTCTTCTCATACAGTGAAGGCACGAGCATTGATCACCACGCTTGCTCAAGACGGGTTGTTGATTTCAGACTTATATTAACTATAGTCCAGGTTTCCTCACGATGTTTTCCTTCACCGATGTCAGTAATGTCCAAGATAAACTCAGAAAGTACAGACTCCAGCACATCAACCTACTACAATCAACTTTATCACTAAAGGTTCAAAGTTGATTGGGAAAAGTTGACAGTTTCAGGTAGGTTGTTGTTCTGCTGGCGTCTGTACATATGAATTGAAAAAGTCACACACACGGCCTTAACCACTGGGCCATCACGCTACTAGTATGAATTAGCTGCTTATCTGGAAGTTGACCCCAGCATAGTTGGGAAAAGGCTAGGCAATGTCATGCAACTTAGGAGGCTTATGTCTAGCAGTCGAAGAGAACGCTGAAGTTGTTTTTTTTTAATTCTCTTTTTTAATTAGGGACTTTTATGACCGCAATGCGTATGACAGTGCCATCGTACCCTAAACACATACTACTACGGATCACATTTGGGCCATGAACCCGAACAGACTCTTCGCATCATCACCATTTGGTTGAGACAGAATGTTATGGAATGTGCCCATATCAAGTTGGTTCAACTTCAAAACCCCAAACAGATCCCTTCTTTGAGCCTCATATCGACCACATTCCATCAATAAGTGATGTAAGTCCTCCACAACTCCACACTCCACACAATTAGGCGAGTTAGTTTTCTTCATCATAAAGGCAAACTTATTACATGGAATGTGTCCTGATCTAAGTCTATGAGCTGTAACAACTAATTTCCTACTTAACTGACTATTAATAAACCAGGGCACACGAAAAGGCTGACTCTGCATGGTTTTATACCAGATCCCTTTTTCCAACGAACGTCTATTAAAATATTCCTTCCAATCATCATAACACTTATTTTTAAATTTAGGCAACACTTCTGAATAATCTATCATAATATTAGTTTCCTTTCCATTTTTAGCTGCATATTTTGCCAGCATGTCAGCCCTTTCATTGCCCTGTATCCCAATATGCGATGGAACCCATTGCAGTCTCAATTCAACAACTTTTACAATTAATTTATCGATCTTAGATATTATCACATAAGCTAGCGATACACCCCTTTGGCCAGAGGCGCATCGAGCAAAATGTTGTAAAGAACTTTTACTGTCTGTACAGATAACAATTTTTTTTATGTTGACTACTATCACAGTAAGACAATGCTTCAGAGATCGCAATAAGCTCCAACGTCATAATGGACGCATTCTTATGATCTATTTTAAAACAATTTATTTCACAACCTATCGGCTCACTAGGTACATAAAAGGCTGCTCCACGACCTTCTACACTCTTCGACCCATCTGTAAATATACTTAACCAATCATTGTATTTAAAATACAACTCTCTAATAATTTCAAATTTTAATAAATTACTTTCATATGATTGTTTAGACAATTTAACTGCATCTGAAGTTGTTGATGAATAAGATTTTTTAATGGTCAGGGCTTCGGCTACTGTTGGGTATCATAAAATGACGAAGACATCAGGAGGAAAGGCATCAGTAGCGTCGTTCTTTCCATTTCTCTTTTTGCTTCTACTAATGCCGTCAAGAGTAGGGTGGCATTCGCGTTAAGGACCTCAATAGCTGTTGTCATGGTTAAAAGTTTAACCTGTTGTCAACTGGGATGGTAACGGAGTGATTACCCAATGTTTTCCGCCTTGGGATCAGCTTTCTTTTAATACTTTCAACTTCACAACTTTTCATAGAACTCGTACGTCATGCCGCCATACATATTGGAAGTGAACTCTACGGGAGGGTCACCGGCATTACGTTTGCGCTAAAGTTAACCATCGCGGACGGTCAACGGCATTAGGTTTAAAACCGTGTCATAAAACACTTAAATTGTGTTTTCAGGGGGTCTTGAAATTTTTTGTGAATTTTTGTAACTGTGATCATGAAAAAGAAAGTGCTTGGATTTTAAAAACTACGCATATACTAATAAATCTTGTTAAAATATTGACATAAGATTTTATTTTCACGGTTTTTAATGTTGTATTCGGTAAGAAAAACCGACATTTAAAATGAGCCCTCCGCGAAGGCTCCTGGTATCCCATATGCGACTAGGTGAGCCCTCCAGGAGGGCTCCCGGTACTGAACATTTGATGCAACGTTCTGCAATAGCATGCCATAATTTTATAGTCTTAAATACATACCTACACACATACTTACACTCACCCTTTCTTCCGATAGGGGTAGACAGAAACTACAGAACGCTACCTGCTACGATCCTTACATACTCTTCACTTCGTTTACGTTCCCTGGTCATTCACGCACGCCGGTTGCAAGTACTACACACCTGACCTTTCTGAAGAACGTCCTTTATGGTACTAAAGGTCATGTACTATATGTCCTTTTAGGTCGACCCCTCCCGATGTTTCCACTCACATCTGCCTTGTAAATACTTTTTGTTAGTTGCCTTTCACTGATCATCAAGCCAGGGTCATGACATAGGGGGGTCCGTCTTGCGGTGCGGGCGCCGCTCGAATCGAATGCTCCCGCGCCGCTCTCCTCTGCGCAAGTCGCACCACGGCGACTCATGGCACGCTCTAAATAACTTGTAACATTTGTTCTCGCCGCGGTCGCAGACGCAAGACGCAGGTTGCGCGAGCGGTGATCTGGGGCCGTATTATGACGTGTTAATGCCACCATTATTCCAGTGTGAGTGAGAGACGGAGCTATACAAGGTCGCTAGCACCATCCTCTTTTCGCAGGCCCCAGGCCAAGGGGTAAAAGTCCGCCAAAAATACGTATAAAATAATAAACTGGGATGATAAATCATCTAAACTATGACGATCATTAAATATGATTGTTTGTTAGCTCCAATGATATGATTTTACGAACTTACTGCAACTAAAATATTATTTATTGATTCACTTCAAAGAAAGAAGTTTTATTGTGCAATATATTTTTCAGTAATTGCCTGTTAGTGTGTTATGTGTTTACTATATATTTTAAACGATGTAAACATGTTTTTGATTTTAAACATACCTTTAATAACAATAATAATATTTATAAAGAGGTAAAATGTGTGGGTTTGTATTCAAGGGGTAATCTTTGGAAAGTTTGGAACTACTGAACCGATTTCTAAAATTCTTACTAATGGAAACCACAGTATTGACGAGTGTCGTAGGATATAAGCATCAGTATAATCAGCCTATAATGTTCCCATTGCTGGTGTCCCAGCAGTGGGCGACCTCTCTGTGAGAGCGAGTGGGCCGTAATTCACCACGCGGACCCAGTGCGGGTTGGTAGGTGTCACATGTCTTCGAATGTTTGGTTCTAGGACATGCCGGTTTCCTCACGATGTTTTCCTGCACCGTTTTGAGAGCAGTGGTGATGAAATAATTTACACAAAGTAAAATGTCTGCTTGGGTTCGAACTCACGACCTTCAACTCGTAAGTCGCCACCAAGTCACCAATGTTCCAGGATATATTTTGTGTTAAAACAAGAAACTATTGGTAAAATTTGATTGTAACAGCATCTCAAGCTAGCAAACGGGAGGACCTGGGTTCATGCCGTGTTGAAGCAAAAGAGTGTTTAATTGGATTTTTCTATTCAAATATTTGTCTTGTATTTTGGAGAAGTTGCTTTGTCTTACGACTCTCAATAAAGGACATTTTAAACATTGCTGTAATCTAGCTTATAAAAACAAGTTTTTCGGCTATCAGAAACACTCTTTAGCCTGTTGGAATTGTCCCGTAATATAAGTACTTAATGCCGATGACTAAATCTCCAGAACACTTTTATTTGAGGAATAAAAATTGAGGTTTAACAGGCATTGTATTGAAAATAAGTAGGATATCAAACTACCAAAGTGCTTCTGATAAAAGGATTGTATTTTCTATGAAAAACATGCAACATTACAAAATTCTGCGTATAAGTACCACAATCGTAAGAACGCAAAGAAAATCACGTAAAACGAAAAACCACCGGTAACCTGCTTTCATTGTAAACATTCATTCATAAAATGAATATTTTATGAAAACTTTCTCAGAGCGTTCAACTCTTATAAATCTCGTATTTTATTTTTTAGTCAACTATTTTGTTATACGTTATTTTTAGCGTGCGCAGGAGTCATCGTGCGATCGAGCTACATGTGAGAATTTTGTTGTACCTATGTGTTTTGACATGTCAATCATTTTTGAGATTGATACTTCTGCATCTTTAGCCTAACCTAAAACCCTTAACATTTGAATTCAATGGGGGTTTTCAGAAATTACGTTCATTAGGTTCAGTCAGCACTGAGATGTCAGGTCCGCGCACCTGTCAAAACTGTCAAAGCGCCTAAATTTTCTTTAGTCGTGCCTGAATGATGAACGAATGAATGAAACGAATGATGATCGTCATCAATATAGGTATTTTATTATTGACGAAATGGGAGACTTCTTGTCAGCGTGGCACCAACTAGTTGCGTAAATTTTCATGAAAACCTTCATTGAGATCCTACAAAAAAATACAAGAAGCCTTTGCCATACAGTGGGACAGTAATACCAGCCTATTACTGTCCCACTGCACGGCAAAGACCTCTTCTCATTCTCATAGAGAGAAGGCACGAGCATTGATCACCATGTTTGGTCAAGACGGGTTGGCGATTTCAGACGGCTGACCCGACTGACGTTGCCCTGTCCAAATTCCAATCATTCACACAAAAAGGGACGTTCTGTTTTTCCCCATTTTGAATATTTTACAGAAACATTTTATAAAACTCATTCAATAAAAACTTTTAGTTGTAATCTAAACAATCTGCAGAGAAGTGCGAAAATGTAAAAGTTAACATCAAAAACACTTTGTGAAGACATTCATTTGAATGCGCATGACCATCGTTTTGCAATTTTATGGAAAACTAGCTGTGCCCTGGGGTTTCATCCGCCGTTGAAATTAAAAGAAATCGACTTATTTGTAAATTACTTGGTTTTCGCAGCGTTCTTTCCGACTTTTTTCCTTTTTGCTCGGCTCCTAAGGGTCGCAGCGTGATCTTAAATAGCTTGTAACCTTCCTCAAGAATTGGGCTAAGAAATGCAAAAAGATTTGAAATGAAATGAAATGAAATTGTTTATTCTGTAAATAGGATATTGCAATCACTTTTACACGTCATATTAAAAAAAAGAAGAAAATGCTAGATGAGTTCGGCGTTTCCTATCTGACTACTCTGAGAAGAAAGACCGAAACAAACTCAGAGGTCACAGTCTCTTTTAAAGTCCAGACATAATCTTGGTCAGGCCATATGAGGACCATGTAGATTAGTGTCTGAAATGGTCTTTTGAGGAAAGAACCACACAGATTTGAGTGGACCTGTCCAGTCAGTGCAAGCATTTGTCAGTAATCGTAGAGCTCAACTCAGAACTTAAGGAGCTCAACTCTGCATTTGTTAGCCCGATAGTAAAACGCAGCTAGTAATATTATATTGTAGAGTGTAGACAAACAAAAATACAAATCTTTTCTTTTTCAAATATTACAGTTCGCGTCCAATAACTTTGCCGTTCTGAAGTTAGGTAGCGCATGCGCGTTAGCATGCGCGCTACTGCTTTATAAGGAAGATTGACTACTGCGCAGTCATATGTAGCCTACTTCAGAGTGGCAAAGTTATTTGACGCGAAATGTAGTGTAGATCAATTTCTACGGAAACCTAACTTTTTTTGATCTCACTATCCACTCCACCGCGGCTCCTCAACCGGTGTGGCCTATCATTATTATAGGCGCTGACAGCTGTTGGCGCAGTGCCCACCATTGTGACTGACAATGTATGTGCCATTACTTATGCCAATTGAGCGGAATATGTAAGCTCTGCTATTCGTTTTCTCTGTAAGAAAACGAATTTTCCCAGATATAATAATTATAAGACCTAGCTAGATCGATTTTTCGCCCCGTAAACCCCTATATTGCAACTTTCATCGAAATCGTTAGAGCCGTGTTCGAGAACGTGATTACAAATATATATACAAATATTGCTCGTTTAATAGTGTAAGTTTACACAGTAGGACCATACTGCTGGCGGGGATCTCTCGTGTCCGGCCCTGGTCCAGGCCATGGTACGGAGCGACAGGGCATGGGCTCGCGAAGGAGGAGGCAGAACGCGAGAGGGGGAGGCAAATTTAGGCCACCGCAGGAGACGCCCTGGGCGTCGGGAATCGATTCCCGGCCTCCCAGAGCGGGAGAAGTTATTTGATACCATACAAAAAAAAAGGACCATACTGCGTGGATAAGATGAGTGGGGGTTTTCGAAAAGAAGAAACTGTTTTCAAAAATCCCATACATATTTTATGACACCCAAAAAAATAATTAAATAAAAAAAAACAAAAAAATGTTTATATCTCTCCAGAATAGTAACAAGGATTACATAGTAAAATTACTTAGTACAGACGCCAGCACATCAACCTACTACAATCTGTCAAATTTCTTTAAAATTTGACAGTTTCGGGTAGGTTGACCTGCTGGCGTCTGTACAACAAGGATTAGTATAAGTAATAAGAGCGTTTATTCTGAAAGTGGCAAGTATAGGAAGGAGGCAGCTTATGTTCTTTGCCAAATCGCTTTCAATTAGTCTGCCTAGCCTTTTCCCAACTATGTTGGGGTCGGCTTCCAGTCTATCCGGATGCAGCCGAATACTATTAGCATGGAGCGACTGCCTATCAGAGTTCCACAAGCCAGCTACTGGGTAACATGATACCCCTTGGTAACACTGCTTGTCAGACTTTTGGGCTTGATACCCCTTGGTAACACTGCTTGTGAGACTTTTGGGCTTGATACCCCTTGGTAACACTGCTTGTCAGACTTTTGGGCTTGATACCCCTTGGTAACACTGCTTGTGAGACTTTTGGGCTTGATACCCCTTGGTAACACTGCTTGTCAGACTTTTGGGCTTGATACCCCTTGGTAACACTGCTTGTCAGACTTTTGGGCTTGATACCCCTTGGTAACACTGCTTGTGAGACTTTTGGGCTTGATACCCCTTGATAACACTGCTTGTCAGACTTTTGGGCTTGATACCCCTTGGTAACACTGCTTGTCAGACTTTTGGGCTTGATACCCCTTGGTAACACTGCTTGTCAGACTTTTGGGCTTGATACCCCTTGGTAACACTGCTTGTGAGACTTTTGGGCTTGATACCCCTTGGTAACACTGCTTGTCAAACTTTTGGGCTTGATACCCCTTGGTAACACTGCTTGTGAGACTTTTGGGCTTGATACCCCTTGGTAACACTGCTTGTGAGACTTTTGGGCTTGATACCCCTTGGTAACACTGCTTGTCAGACTTTTGGGCTTGATACCCCTTGGTAACACTGCTTGTCAGACTTTTGGGCTTCTAACTACCCGTAACGACTGTCAAAGATCTACGAATGACAGCCGTGACCAACGGCTTAATGAACTTTGCGAAGTACGGAGGGGTCTCGATATACAATGGATGGTCACCCATCCATGAACCCACCGCGTCAAGCGTACGACTCGTGCGGCTGCACCAAAATGTGAAAACCAAAGGAACGGTACCAACCAAACCATTTGAATGAACTATGTTTACCTACGTGCCAACAATGAGAATACCTTTAGTCTTGATTTATTTCAGTTCAAGAATCTGTATACAACATACAACAATACCTATTATTGTGCTAGCCAAACTGTCTGGCGATAAAATGGTAACGTTTGAAATAGAAACATCAGCTATCTAATTACTCAACACATTTTCGTAAGCGATTACCTCAAATTTGTTTAATTTTGACAGTTCAACTACATTCATTGAGTTATGTTTTTTTCGAAGTTATGAAGCAATGGATTAGAAATTTGTTTCAAAACGATTCAAATTCCGATTGATCGTGTATTACGTAATTAGGGTACTGGACGTAAAAGCTACATTTTTCTTGAGTTGTAACTGTGTATAAATAGAGATTTTTGTTGGTAGTATTAAGACGTTTTTTTATATATAAGTATGTTAATCTGATATGGAAAAGATCAGGTAAGAGCAGTCATGGTGGCTCAGTGGTAACGGCCACGACTTCGAGCCCTTATAGGCACTTTACTTTTTGTAAATTATTTCATCACTACTGCTCGCAATACGGTGAAAGAAAACATCGTGAGGAAACCGGCATGTCCTTGAACCAAAAATTCGAAGAAATGTGACATCTACCAACCCGCACTGGACCCGCGTGGTGGATTACGGCCCACTTGCTCTCACCGAGAGGCCTGTGTCCCAGCAGTGCATGGGAACATTATAGACTGATAATACGATATAATAGTGATTTTTGTTGGTATGGAAAAATAATGGTAGTTGGAGGATATTTCTGTTAAAAGAAAAGAAAGAAAAGAAAGAAAAACTATGTATTGTAGAATTTTTGTTTTTATTTTTTATTCTGTTAGAAGTATTAAGGCGTTTTTTTTTTAATATTAAATTTTCTTATATTCGTATTTTCATATACGCAAAATGTGTGCTGACGATTTTGTTAATAAAGGACAATTTACTTTCGATTTTTTCATTTAGTTTCGAATGCTAATAGAAATATTTATCCATTGAAAACTGTTTTTGGTATAGGTAGGTACCCTAGCTAGACGAAGCCGTTCAATACGTAGGAATTATTATAAAGATTTGTACCCGATGGCAATAGGCTCGCCCTCTATTACATGGGACTTAAAGATGATGAGGGTCTACTCTGCCTAACCCTTCGGCGAAACAGGCGTGATATCACAAAACAAAGTCCCCTCGCCGCGTCTATCTGTCTGTCTGAACGTGATAAACTCGAAAACTACCGAACGGATTTCCATAGAGTTTTCACCAATGGACGGAGTGATTCATGAGAAAGGTTTAGGTGTATAATTCATAAAGATTTTGTGTAGGTAAATTGGCTGAAATATGACGATGATTGTCGAAGATGTCGGAAAAAAATCATGCCGACGCTTTACTGGCGCGTGCGCGTTAAGGTAGTACGTTTCCGAAAAATATTTTCCAATCTCCACACGGGTGAAGCCGCGTAAAAAAGATAGTGTGTTATAAATATTGTAGATTAGAATATGTTTATTGTACACTCAAAAACTGAAGATAACTTTATATGTCGTGATTTCTTTGAATTATTTAAAAAAAAGGTATTATTTTAATATCGATTTATAATATCCACTGTGGCAACACCGTCAAAGTACAAATTATTATTGTAATAAACTTTCAAACGTATTTTCACTATGGCAACTGAATGTATTATTTAACTTTGGCAACACTTAGAAATAGCGGTTATGATATTATCGTTATTTCTGGGTGGGGCAAGTCGTTTTAAATGGTAAAATGTAATGCATGGTCAGTGGTCGTTAAATTACATGCTCTGTGGTGGTCGTTTGATTGTGAAATAGTACAGTTGTGTGGATTAAAAGTATCAAAAAGAGTGTTTTCTTTTACACATACATTGGAAAAGTAGTAATGCATTTTCCATAACTGTTAGATTATAAACATTCTTCAAGATTTTTTGCGTAATATATTAATTCTAGCACACTTGATAGCAATTCGCGTGCGATTTTAATTCACAAGCGCGTTTACATTAACAACGAATTAACGTCTGCAATAAATTTGAACGCGTTTGTTTTAACGGTTTTATGGCTGCCATCTTACTTTCCTGTTCTATTTTTAAACTGAATTCTATTTCTGTGTCGTTGCTGTCGAGATGTAATTGTTATTGCGAATAATTTATGTGAATTCCCTATAGTGCGTAAATGAGTGCTGGTTAATTAATTAATTGGGTTTTAAGCTGAGAATATTTTTATACTTACATTATTTTTACACTAGGTACGTACCTACTAATCTAAATAACTATCCAAGATGTTTTCTTCACTCGTTAACAGTAAATAATCTAAAGAATTTCAATAAATCAATCCTCAATGCCCACTAGATTCGGAATTTAACAAAGAAGTTTCTAATATTCGTAATCTGGGCAATGTGGGTAATTAGTATTTGGGTATTTTGCAAAGATATTGATAGGGCCATCGTTCACAAAAGTCATTAGGTAAATGTCGAATCTTGTAAACTCATTAATTAGTTTGATAAATGACTAAACGCCAAAGGCTCCCGCACTCAGGCGACTCTGGTGGAATAATTTCTATGAAAACTTCACGGAAATTGTTCTGCCGGTGTCGCGTCGCGCCTGTCTGCGGGAGCCTTAACGCTGTAGAAGTGAATGCCAAATTCTGGTTGAAGCTTATCCTACTATAATATTATAAATGTGAAAGTTTGTATCACACAAAAACGGCTGAACGGATTTGAATTAAATTTGGCACACAGATATTTTATATTTTATTTTTAATCGCGGTAGTACGTTCCCGTGGGATAATTTCCGACCTCCACGCGGGAAAAGCCACGGGCGAAAGCTAGTTTAAAATATAAGTAACAATGGAGTCATCGATACGACGAAGAAAAAGGATTATAAATACCTTCTGAACGAGTCATGCTCATGTATCGTACATGGCACGCGCGCATTGCATAGATCAGCACCTTTCCGTCGCCTTACACAAATCATAGCGTGAAGCGACTCGGCGGCGGCGCTCATAGTCAGCTGTACTCATTCACGCAACATTCATATAGCATTAGTTACGTGGTAGTTAAATATATTCAATAAACCATCATCTGAAAAATGTATATGAGCTTTCTCACACGAACTGTAGCTCGTGTGAGAAAGCTCATATACATTTTTAAAAAGCTCAGAGGCGCGGCCGATTTCAGCTGTTTATTAACAGTATACTTTGCCCTCGCTCAGTCTGTTCTGGGGTATTGCGTAACTGTCTGGGGGGGTGCCGGTAAAACATTGATGCTACGAGTCGAACGAGCGCAGAGAGCTGTCTTGAAGGTGCTGGCAAGGAAACCAATCCGATATTCGACATCCTCTCTATATACCCTCTGCCAGGTCCTCACCGTTAGACAGTTATTTATCCTCAAAACTATTCTTCGCAAACACAGCCAACTTAGTTTTGATCCTAAATGCTGTCCTACACGCCGCTCGAATAGGGTTTGTAACACTCAGTCCCGTAGAACTGTAGCTGCAAGTCGCCATTTCAAACATATAAGATCAAAAATATATAACAAGCTAAACAAAAGCTTACACATTTTTTTTTTTATCTTCGGCTATCCGTGACTTATCATTTCAAGCTATCATCCAAGGCGTGTACGACCCAATCAGTAGGGCAAACACCTTCTAATTCAGTTACCACGACATTGCCATCATTTGATTTGATTTCTTGAAATAATCGCGTGTATGTCCATACATAAATTTTATCTATGTATTGCTCCAAACATCCATTAAATCCTAAGTGGTTTGAGAGGATTTTGAATCAATAATCCAGAATGGTTCCGGATCAATCAATCAATCAATTCAACCTACGCTCAGTATGTTGATGGTTTCTGAAGCTAATTCTAAATCTATCGATCTCTTAAGATCCTGTTTCCATCAATGCTTTCATTTTTTATATATTAGGCTATGGCCGTAAAACTGTTTTCTTTAGTATTAATTTAAAATAGCATTGTGTGATATCAATCAATAAAATGTCGACACAATAAAGGGAAATTTTACAACTGACATTGACCGCAGTATAAAGCCGGCCGTCCACCGCGAGCTAAACTAAGTAAGTTTGCAGCATGGACGAATAAAAAAGTCGGACAGATTCTCGCTAACAAGAAACTGTGTCACTCAAGTCAGCCAGCTCGCTGTACATATGGGTGAATACTTATGTGTGAGTATTGACGTTTGCATGACTATTGGCTGACCACCTAATGTGTGAATGTGTGCGTGCCGGACAGCGTACAGCAAGCTGGCCGACTTGAGATACACAGTTTTACATGTGGGTGGACATGTATGTGGCAAGCTAAACTAAACTTACTGCAATCTAACTTAGTTTAGCTCGCGGTGAACGGCTCGCGTCAAAATCGACACAATAAACGTCGCAACGTGCATGTAACTACGATTTTTTTTTTATATTGTTAGGTAGGTTTTTTATGTGTTGACTGGGCTAAGGACAAATTGGTAAAAAAAAATTAAAATATAACCCTCCAAAAATTACAAAAATGCCCCATTGCTTCCGCCGTGATTAGAGGACTACCACAAAAATTCGAAAAGTTTTTAACATTAATGAAAATGATAGGAACCTAGACATACTCTTTCTTAAAATTTTAATGTAAAAATAATTGAATGGGCTCAGTTTTCGAGGAGAAAAAAGAGGAATACGAAACGTCAATCTCGTTATTTTTTTCGGTGTGAGCTAAGTAAGTAAGACGACGGAAATAGTTTATTCAAATACCTATTTTGCAAATTCCTAGCAGGCCCTGTTCCCTCTTAATACTAGACTAATCATAATCATTTATTTGTCAGAATTTGCTACATTGTATGGTCTTAAGATTAGTCAATGAAATCATCACATTCTGCCAAGTGGCAGAACAACTAACACTTATCTATCGAAGTATGCTCCATAAACTGTTTACATCTAAGAGATACAATAAACATACAGCCCATAAAATTCGCAAAACAAATACCTACGTCACAACTTGCCTGAAAGCAAGGTCAAGGTCACAAAACAGCGACCTTCCATCAAGTTCACCGATGACGTAGGGACTATCGACCCACCTCTGTCCTCCAAAAACTAGGTCTTTTCATTGACCTTAAAAGACAAGGTTTCCTCAAGGACTGCCCTTGGATCGAGGCCGCGGAAGAAGGCCGTGGCCTCGCTCAAGGTCTGGGCTCCGGGAGCGACCTTGTTGCGAGGATGCGAGGCCACGATTTGAGACCTTGAGGCCAAGGTTCGGGAAGCTTCTGGAGCTGAGATTTGCACAGTCAAGGTTGAATGGTTTTTGGTGGGCGGCCGTAAGTTTAGATATAAAGATAAAACAGTAATATGTACTTACATTTATTAAACTTATTATTTATCTGAAGTCTTTAAGAAGGTTTCATTATTACATTTTATGCAAGCTTCACTAAGCTCGATTTCATTTAAGTTGTAATATAATTTATTAATAAAATTATATTACAACTTAAATGAAATCCAGCTTAGTGAACTGCCTCGTTTGTCTAGTGTTCGCAAGGCGCTTCTACTGAGCATGAGGGCCTGGGTTCGATTCTCAGGTCGGGCAAAGTTTTATTGTGTTTTTCGAAATTTTTCAGTTGCAGCCCTGAGTGTGAATTTGTGCCCGGTTGATGGCAATAGAGTCACCCCCTCGAAATGTGAGTTTACTATAAGTACATATCTGCCTAACCCTTTGCAGATTATTGTACATGTATTTTATTTTCTCTTCTACTCTTACACACGTTGTTTACATCTCTTTTTATCCACTCTCCTATCGCAGTTATGCTGGAAGAGATTTCTTTAGAAATAAGCATCACCTTTGTACGTATTTTTCTGTTCCTTTTTCTTGTCTCTTTATATGTGTGTACATAAACTGTTAAATAAATAAATTAGAGGTGTGAAGTTATGTTAAGCTAAACTAGTGGAAACATCACAATAGTACAAGTTCCTGAAAACGTATAGTTTTAATCGCTTTCCTAGTATTATACAAGGTGTGCCTTTTGACATCCCATAACTCTATGGTATTCATGAGACCATGTCAAAGAATTAAGTGGCATAAGATGTTTTTATTTATATACAATATAATTCGACAAAGTCACGATTATTTATGTAAAAATGTGTGTAAAAATATTCAGACTATTTTTGTCCTTGAAAAAAATATGACAACGTCACGTTTTCTTAGCTTTAGCGTCGCGATGTTCGCGTAAAAATATCGCGACGGGATTTTATCGCGCACTGTTTTGTCAACTCTCGGTGTTGAGCCGAGTGTTGAGAATCCAACTCACTGGGCGTTGAAAAAACACACTGTTGGATTTTCAACCCCATCGGGGGTTGAAAATCCAACAGTGTTAACCAGAGCGTTGAAAATCCAGTGCACGAAAAAAAATCGCCGCGGTTTTATTACGTCCATGCGAATGTGGGCTAAATATGAATAATTTGGTTTGAATGAAAATGATTTACTCGTACTTATCAATGAAACTAAAATAAATACACTTAGATATACACATAGAGAGTCTAGTGTTATGTTATCTTCAAAAAAATTGTATTATTCACACTTAATGGACAAAAACATATTTTACAAATCAATTAATAAAAATAGCAGAATTATACACAAACTTAACTAAAACTATTGAAAAACTAAAATATAGCAACATAACATTTTTATAACATTTTTTTGTTTCCAAAAATATGTTGTATTTTTGGAACACTTGTTCTAGGACTTTTTGTATATATTTTTATTTATAGCATATAATTATATAACCTTAGAGTTATGGGACATCAAAAAAACACTTTTTATATGTCAATACATTTTAGTAAATAACTCTTCTGTATCTAATTTACGTCAAAGCATACCTGCGTCAAAGTATATTTAAACTTTTAATCAAATTCAGTAACAAAAACCTATTCATTTGTCTCTGAATCAAATTTCCCTAAATTTTGCTGAAAAAACATACATGTAAAAAAAATCTAATAACACTTTTTCTTTAATTTTTCAGCCAATGACAGGTGCTTGTCATCCGAGCGTGTTAATTTGACAGCTGTGAGAGACAAGCGCCATGTTGTTTTTTTATTATTTTTCTATTTTCCCGCCTCCTTTGTTTCAGTTCCAAACTACTAACTGACTGACTTTTTAATAAGTGTTAAATAGTTTTGACAGCTCTTTTTACGTATTTTTTTGTTTCCGTTTTAACATTTCTTGGTGACTTCATTTATGCAAAAATTATATTTTACAAAAGTAAAATAACCTAGCATTGTTACAGATGGTTTACAAAATAAATGAATAAGGTAAGTGTTACGTTGATCAAAATCTTCCTGCCTATATCCCATGTTACTTGACGTCGGTGCAACACGTTTTCTTTTCTCTCCTGACAACAGTCAGGCTAACATTCACACTTCCATATCATTTCTGGCACAATCCCTCCATCTTTTCTTTGGCCTCCCTCTCCATCCATCAATATTTATATTCATTACTCTGTGTAAACTTCAATTGAAACAAACCACAAACTCAAAGCATTTATTTCAATTGAACCAATTAAACTTTTGAATTGTCAAGGCACCACACACCTAATCAAAATATCGAGTCTAAAACGTAATGAGCTGGTTTCCGATTTCAGGGTAAGAGTTTTGGGGGTTTATAATATCACTAAAAATTCAAATACATATTATCTATGGACCTACTACAAAAACAAAATATTAGACTGATATTTTCGTTACCACTGAAATATTTTTTATAAGTAGGTACGATACTGAAACCTTTATCATCACCGAAACCGAAGCGAAAGTTTATCATCACATTTTCACATAAGTAATCGTCCCACAAACTTCAAAAAAACACTCCTATCTACTCCCAAACTACATAAAACTGACTTACCAAAGTCCTTCAAGCCTCCAGCTCAAAAACCAAGTCACAAAATAAGCACTAAACTAAAAACTAGGAACATCAAGCGTACGTGTCCTGCACTGCACACAAAACATGGCACTATGTTGAAAACGAACGCACAACTAAAAATAAAACTGAGTATGATGAAAATTCGTTAACGCCCGGAATAATAGTGTACTATATAGTGATGGGATATCGGTTTTCATAAATAAACGGACTCTTCATTTGTAATCGTCGCGAAAAAAATGTCTCTACACCATGTTTTACGACGAAAAAGAATATTCAGGGCTACGAAACAATATTATTGCTTCATAATACATAAAGTTTTAGTTTTGTCCTTTCTGGGCCGAGCTTGTATGGAACCGATATCCATCTCCTTTGAAAACACAACACGATTTAGGTATGAAACAATGAATTTGTGGCTCGCAAATTCGACGGGAGCTTGGTGGACAAAAACTATAATACAAAGACGGGTGAAAATGTGAGGTGGATACTGCAAAACAAAAGACAATAATGTATATTTACTTGTCTTGTCTTATTTCTTCTCAGAGACAGGTCCCTAACCAGAAAACCCTGGACTGATCTAGAAATAAAATATTTGACGAATAATGAAACATACGAACGCGGCATACAGCGTATGCCGCGTTCGTATGTTTTAAAAATGATAAGTAGATCGAACAAAAGGAAGAAGAGCGGAGAGTCATTTCCTTCTCCCCTTAAGTCCCCTGAAAAAAGGTTAGTTTTGTTAAAAACTAGGCTTGTACCAAAACACACACGTATTTATACAGCCATAAAGAAATATATTGTGAATATCTCCGAATTTCACCGCTTATTCCAATTTATTTGCGGTCGGCGCAACATGTCCCTTTCTTCCATACTTCTCTGTTACTCGTCATCTCGGTAGTCACCCCCTTTCTAGCCATATCATCTTTCACACAGTCCATCCATCGTTTCTTTGGTCTTCCCCTACTCTTATAGCCATCGACATTCATACTCAAAACTTACCTCACGAATCTGTAAATTATAATAACTTATTTATCTGAAGGATAACCTAAACATCCAGTCTCATCTTTAATCTCAGCATAAACACATTCACGTATAACTCAAGTTTTATCTTATGTTATTACTCATTTTCGCTATAAACATATACATTGCAGCTATACAAACTCTAGCTACAGAAAAGTGCATTTTCTCTGTTACGTACAAAAAAACCAGAAAAATAATAATAATATCGCAATCTTTATTCCAAATTATTACAGACCACATGATCCTTAAAAAAAAAAACAAATGCAAAATTAAAAATCAAAATTACAATTAAAATTAAAATCAAAATAAGATCTCTAAGAAATTTCTGGCAAAAGGAATACTAACATCGTTAAATAATACAAAGTTAATGCTCTTTTTTTCGGGATAAGCTACGGTTACCTTCAGACGCTGAGCAGACGATGGATAATTTGTCCGTGGAAAATTTGGAATCGTATGGAAATATGGAAATCAATTATCAAATACAGCCAAAGATACCCCAACCAAATACAGACGCGCCCCCCACGGACGCAATATGGCAAGAGAAATATAAAATACGAAGGTGTAAGTACTACTTTATAATAATTTACCGGCAGATATAAGGAGCACATCCTCTCATAACATAATTATTTAAAGCTAAACTCAAGCAGTATGTCACTAGCAACACAAAACTATTAAGCTAGTCTTGCACACAAAATGCGACATCGTACCTACCTACTTTAAGAAAACAAAATTACTGGACTACACTTACCTTAGTTATGTATTTATTCGCTAAGTGAACAATGTATGTTCTTTTGAATAAATAAAGAATATTTAAGCCCAATTGCAATTTTGTCCTACGTGCGCGTTAGATTTCCCTACGATTCCAAATTGTCCATCGTTTGCTCAGTGCCTTCGTTGCAATAAAAGAGTGTCTTTATGACGCATATTTATTATTGGAGATGAGTTATGGTTGTAACGAAAACATTCCAATAACAACATGACACCCACACTGTTCCAAAACAGCATTGTTACTATATTATCAAATGTATCCAGCCAACAATATATCAAAAAAAATATTCATCCATCCGATAAATTGGCCTGTATGTGAACGTCAAAAGTAATTGTGAGTAACGAGCATTGTAGTCATATGAAATATTCTGAAAACTCGCCAATTTGTTGTATAATTGTTTCATATAAATCACGGGAGACATTCAGAGTAATATATCATTAAAAAAAATATATGTTGTGAAATGTATATTGTTGTCTTTGAAAGTAGAACGAATTCTGTTTGAAAATATTATGATTAGAACAGTACTCTACACACTACTACGAAACCATTCAGAATACTCGTAAAATGGCTAGTGCGAAAATTTCTGTCAGTCTTTTTCTTTTCATAACAATAATTTGGATTATCCACAACCAAAACCAACCATTGTTGATAAAAAAATCAGAAAATTTATGCTAATTAAAATAAACGGTTGATATATACATATTTTTTTGAAGTGAAAACTTCTTTAGCGGCGTTGTGCACTTTTTTTAGTGGGTAAAAAATGTTAAACTCGCGTCAGGACACGTGACCTGATCGAAAATTCGTAAGACGGAGGGAGAGTAGTACCAAAATATCAAAAAAATTCACTTCTACCGGCACTCCCGGAGTGCAAACCGTTGTTTTTTTTTTAAAATTATATTTATTGTAGGAATAATTTAGAAGGAAAATACGTTACTTCCAAAACTAAAAATATAACATCTTAACCTAACTAAAACTGTTAATACAAAGTAAAATATAGCGTCGAAAAATTCATCCGCATCAATGTCGACTGGGAGTGTATTCAAGAGACTGGCCGCATTGCCACGTTGTATGGTAATGCTTAGCCTCTGGCCGAGGTAAAAGTCAGCCCTTGGGTCACGGGAAGTGTCAACCAGTCATTTAGAGATTTCATTGAACAAAACATGGCCATGTCAAACGGCTCAAAAATATAGTTACCTATAAGGTTATTATTCTTTCGCCGCTTAATAATTGTGTTTCATTAAGCTCGTAGCTAAGTAATAACAGCCGCACGGATCGATTGAAGGTTAAGAGGCTACGCTTGCCGAGGTCACTCCGTGGATGGGTGACCATCCATTACATTCCGAGACTACTCCGTGCCTCGAAAAGCACGTTAATCTGTTAACTGGGTTGTGGAGGTCAGATAGGGAGTTGCTCTATATAAAATACTGATATTCAGCTGCATCCGGTTAGACAGGAAGCTGACCCCAACATAGTTGGGAAAAGGCTAGGCAGATGATGAATTGTGTTTCTTTAAGCTAAGCTCACGTTACTGCCGCAACGGGCCGCAGCGCAACGCATTTTCATACAAAAATTGCGATGCGGCCCACTCTTAGTGTCCGTTGCTTCATATGAAATGTACGAAAGTGCTGAAGACGGATTTTAGCGCTAGCCTTAATAAAAACTATTTTACAAAAAAAAAACAACCGACTTCCAAAAAAAACACTTAAAAGAGAAAAATAACTTGAATTTCGGAAGTCGGTGGCAAAAACGAAAATACAGATCCATATAGTTATATTTTAAGATGGTTCGCAGTTCGCATAGTTGAAGCCGTGATATAGTTATATCCCTAGGGAAATAGTTATGAATTGCTTTCATATATATTACGGTAGGTATATTTTACTATATATGTATCTAATAAAATACTATTGTTTTTGCCACCGACTTCCGAAATTCAAGTTATTTTTCTCTTTTAAGTGTTTTTTTTGGAAGTCGGTTGTTTTTTTTTTGTAAAATAGTTTTTATTTTTCACTTTTTAGTTGTGTTTATACCTACCCCGCACAAATTCGTATACCAGTCGAATAATGGAAACATAACAAAAGATTTTTCAAAAATTAACGAATCATTCCAAGCGCCCCGCTGGTGGGGCAAAGAGGAATGCCTAAAAATTTTCAGTGGAATATGCCCCACTAGTTCGACTTGGTGGGGCAGATTCCACTAGTCTAAAATCTTTATGGATTCTGCCCCACTAGGGTTGGCACCTTAGAAATAACTATAAGTCCATGTTTCCTCACGATGTTTTCCTTCCCTGATGTCAATAATGTCCAAGATAAACTCAGAAAGTTCATATGAATTGAAAAAGTCACATTAGAACCCACAACCACATGCATGAGAGGCGAGGCCTTAACCTCTGGGCCATCATAACATATTAAATTACCAAAAAATATATATTTTACTTAACTATACATTTCTTTCTTTTCCAAACAAATATAAAATACGAGCTTATCCCCTAACCTTCTAACCTTTCACAGTAAGTTCCTATATGTACTGTTCACCGATGAGGAGTTCCATGCGGTATCTTCGAAGACTATAATTAGTTCACCACGGATGGATAGATAGAACCAGCAATTATTTTTGATCTTTAGTACAATATCCAAATCACATTACGTGTACTGTTTGTTTTTGAGGAGTTCCTTCGTTTATCTCCCAAAGTATACATCAAATCTTCACAAAATTAATATGGGACCACCTCAGGAGTATACCCTTACGAATAAAAAAAGAATTTTCAAAATCGGTTGACAATTGGCGGAGAAATCGGTGAACATAGGTACATAAAAAAAAAAAAAAAAAATACATACAGTCGAACATATAACCTCCTTTTTTTGAAGTCGGTTAAAAAAACAGTTAATATCGACGTTAATATCATAAGACATTTTTGCTACCAAGAACACTGATAGTCGGAAACGTAGAACTTAATCAATTATTTATTACCTACTACTGAAAAGCATAAAAGCCGTAATTTTCAAAATTACAAAGCACATAATGAGACCTACTGAAAACAAGCCACTTTAGAACCTCAAAGGTTGTTTCACAATATTTAAGCTAGAATTTAATGAAAAAGCACCGTTTCACAGTCAATTAGCACAAACATGATTACAGAGGAAAAACATTTACTAGATTTAAAGAGAAGACAACTGACTTTAAGAATGTTATTTTTTTTTAATGAACATTGCAAGAACAAGGCTTATTATGAATAAGCCTATAATGTTTCAACTGCTGGGACAGAGACCTCCTCTCTTCAAGAGGGAGTGGGCCGTAATCCACCACGCGGGCCCAGTGCGGGTTGGTAGATATCACATGTCTTCGAATTTTTGGTTCCAGGACATGCCGGTTTCCTCACGATGTTTTCCTTCGCCGTATTGAGAGCAGTGGTGATGTAATAATTTACACCAAGTAAAGCGCCTGTTTGGGTTCGACCCTACAACTCGTAAGTCGCGGCCGTTACCACTGGGCCACCACTGCTCACTGGGCCACCAATGCTCACTGGGCCACCACTGCTCACTGGGCCACCAATGCTCACTGGGCCACCAATGCTCACTGGGCCACCAATGCTCACTGGGCCACCAATGCTCACTGGGCCACCAATGCTCACTGGGTCACTGCTCAAGATTCAAAAACAAGGATAAAGGATAAAATTTTGCTACAACTGACAGCCAAATTCAACATATCATTCATTAACATTCATTAAGATTATTTTAGTGATCAAAGTGTAATTTATGATGTATCAATACAAGTTCCAAGATCGTTTTAGAGACGAGCTTCTCTGCTGAAGGATGATTATGACTGTGTACTTGGAGCAAAAGTTTCTAATAACAATGAATAAGCAAGGTGACAATTTTGGTAATTTTTTTAATGATTTCTACTTTATGTTTTGTACTTCTACAAAAGAGTCTGTCTCTTAAGTCGGGACCTGTAATTTAACAAAACGCTCGCGCGCTCTTTTGAATGCTTGGTTCGCATCATTTTGCAAACACTACTCGTAAACACTTAACACAACAAACTCGCTTTGACTGTATAAGTTCTAGTTCGGAATCATCGTCAAAATGGAGTTAGATTTCGATAAAATCTTTAAAATTCCAACCAAAGCTTTGAATATTAGTCGAGCCCATCCTTACATACCAAGGGACAAGAAATGGGCGCTCCAATTCTTCATTGTCCATGGCCTCTTTACTCTGGCCTTCCTCAACATCGTCTATAACATTGTCTACCACGATTTGAAGTCTAACAACTTCTCCCAAATCTGCAAAAACGGGGTCTTATTTGTCGTTTATGTAGTTATTACCTTTCAGTACTGCGTTTTGTTGTGGCACCAAGATACTCTCATTGACTTGATAAACAACATGAAAAGGGACTATGACCAGTCCAAAGATTTGAATTCAGTAGAAAAAGATGTGATGTACAAATACGTAAATCTAGGGGTTTGGGTGTGCAAGCAATGGCTGGTGATTCCTATAACGGGATCGGGAATATTTCTTGTCAAAAATTTTACTATCATGTTTTATTATTATTGCATCAATGAGTTTAGACTAGTGCCTTTATACGATTTGGTTTATCCGACGATTATTGAAGAGAATAAGGATAATATCTACGTGTTTTTGCTGACTTACTCGTTGATGGTGCTTTATGGTTCTTATTCGGCGCTTATGTACGCTGCTTATGTGCCTTTGGGTCCTATTTTAATTCTGCATGCGTGTGGGCAGCTTGAGTTGGTGCAGAATCGAATTGATGATCTGTTTTCGGAGTGTGATGATCAAGTTATTAGAAGAAAGCTTAAAATTATTATCGTGCAGATGCAGTATATTTACAGGTAAATATTCTAAATTCTTTATAGTCATAGACAAAAATCGTTTAAAGGCGGCTAAGAGAACAATAAAATATAAGATCATTAAGAAAACCTCACTGTTATAAAAACATTATTGTGAAACAATAGTAAGAATATGACTTTGTGATTATTTAATAAGAGTTATAAAATAATAAAAAATATTTTCTCTTTCATTGATCACAGCTTTGTGGACCGTATCAAGCAGGTTTTCAAACTTGCGTATGAGCTAACCCTGAAAGCTACTACACTGATTCTACCAATAACTTGCTATGAAGTCTTGGAGGTAAGACTAGTCTTTCATCTCCTATTACACAAATAAAACATAATCTTTTAAAGACAAAAGAAATAGCCCGTCCTTCGGCAAATAGAACGTATTCAAAATCGCGATATTTTAAGTTTCTTATATTTTGTATGAACCATCGCACACTACAGGTGTTTTTTGTTTTTTTTTTGTGTAGGGCATCTCGTAGCTGACCTCATGACTACTTATCCGGGCTTTTCTGTGGCTGCCTTAAGCTACTACACTCAAAGCCTCCAGTCAGGGGCAAAAACTATTTTAATTAAAACTAGGCGAGCGCTCGCTAAGGGCACCCTCGTGGTCGTGGGGTACGAACCTCGGCTTAGGGCATCGCTGGGGGAAGGACAGCAAGATGGGACAGGCTGGATCAAAGATATATTATTATTATTAGTCGGGGAGTTTAAAGCTACAGACTCAGCATCAACGCGGGCTGGCGCATCGTCGAGCAAGGGTCGGGGGAACACTACAGGTGGGCCGATGCAGCTGTAATATAGTAATAATAGTAACCCTACCGCCGTACCTCTACCACGGTAGGGCTTGTGCGGTCTTGAACTCTAGGTCTGTACCAGTATAATTTACTTTGCCGAAATAGGTCTATGGTGAGGAGCCAGACCAAGAGAGATACATAAACCCGCAGGGCAGCATATGGCGAGCTGTTGGGAGGTAGTTCCTCACCTCTGGCTTGCTTTTATTGGCCGGCTTGAGTGAACACTGACGAGGAACAGAGGTCCCATCTCTTTCTTGTCTTCCTTTGCCTGCTTGAGTGGAGATTTGTAAGAGCAAACGTGCTCTGAGGAAGGAAGAGATACTGGTAGGGATACTTACTTCCGGGATTGTCCTGATAACCGTGGAATACCTCACATGTTGCCCACTTGTCGCTACGACACTATGTGCAAGCGACCATTTTCGGGGACACATTATTAAGTGTGCAAGTCACCCCCTGCCCTGCCATTATATCTGTATTTGCTATACATGTAGGAAAGCCAACGTCTCCCCTTTCAGAGATGGACGCTAATGGCTGCAATACAGTTTTTTAAAACTAATGTAGTTGTTAACGAACACAAAAAATTTGTGAACCTGTTTTTGTTCCAATAAATATTTGAAATTTTCTTACAGGGTTCTGTATGACTCTTTAAGAACAGTTAGCGGATTAGGTTATTAAATATACGTCGTCTATTGTATTTTATAAAACACTGGTCAGCCAGGGGCCATAGGTTTTCCATAGTCCTATATAACCAGTTCACTTAAGCCACCCAAACCCATAATCCAATATCTTGCTGTCCATTTCCTGCAACAATCCTACACCAAACGGGGTTGTCCTTGGGCGCACTTGCATAGTGCGAACAAGGATATTCGTCGGTTGGTGCCTCATTTAATTAAAAACATCTAACGGGCCTCTGCGGGTCTTCGGCTCTTCATACGCTTTTCAAAGGACCGAATCCCGAGGTCCCAGAGTTATGTCAAATCATAAATAAGAATACTACAGTACGTTCATTATAACTTGTCCCTCCCTGTTCTGTCGGTCGCCATTTTGAACTCTATTAGTATTAAAACTAAGCTTGACAAGCAATTGTGCCAATATGACGGCAAGGGACAAGTTATAGTGAACGGTCTGTAGTAATAATTGCATGTGTGTTTAGCTAAATTATTACCGCTACGTCGACTCGGTTTATGTCAATTCTCAAAACAAAAAAACTGTTTTTTTAAAAGTTCTCTACAGTTTCGGGGACTATCATACACCTACTTTCAGTTTCTTCTATAAAAAACTATGATCTTTTTATATATGACACATTCAACAATTCCAATAATTAATGATTTTGCCCTATTTGCTTTTGCTAACGAAATAATCTTTGCAGGCATTAAACCATGGTGAAGTGAGCCTAGAATTCCTCACGTTCATAATTGGAGGCACCCTGATCAGCAGCTCACCCTGTTACTACAGCGACCTACTTATGGAAAAGGTCAGGTATTAATGGAATATAGTCCTTAATGATCAATTAGTTTTTCTGAGGACTAGTCTGAGTTTATTACAGAACTGATGCGTTTATTTTACATCGAAGAATATCAAACAGAATAATCACAAACGAAGTAATTTAAATGCCTTGTTGGTCTAGTGGTCGCAAGCGTTACTGCTGAGCATAAGGTCCTGAGTTGTATTCCCGGGTCGGGCACAGTGTTATTGGATTTTTCTATCTGGAATTTCTCAGTAGCAGCCTGGAGTCCGGATTTTGTGTACGCTTGATAGTAAAATGCTATTACATAGGACTTAAACATTTCTGGCCAAACGTGGATGTCAACCACTGCTTAACCTTTCGGGAAATACAGACATGATGTTATTATATTATAACCACAATAGTTTTGACTAGGGTTTTACTTTTTAGTACCTAAGTGAAAAAGTGATGCATAACAATACCAGCCTGCAGTGGCGAAGGGTAATTTTATGGGAGAGGTAAGCCGGAGCAACAAAATGCTTACCTAGGCCAGCCGTGGCGCACACAGACTTAAGTCACTCACTCAAGACTTCCTGGCTTCAGTATTGTATAGGCAGGTGTGTCTTCAGCCCACCTTTACTACGCGTGTAAGCACTGATAGATTGTAACACTCCTATAGTCCCACTGTAGGCTAATAAATAGCCTCTTCTCATACAGAGAAAGAGTGAGAGTTAATCACGACGCTGGCTCGTCGAGTGTTTGCAATCAAAAATCAAAGAGAGGACTAGTGTTTAGTCCGCTCTGGTATTAGTAGTCTATAATTGCAAATATATGATCAAACTAGCAAATAGTTGTATTCGCTAGATTTGTGTTGTTGAAAATATCAAATAATCGCGTTGAATTACGTAGAAAGTAAGGATCGGGCAATTTGAAGAGGATACATCAACTAAACAGATCTCGTTATCGCCATGAAGTTGTACTGGGGGTAAAAGATCCATCACATAACCTTTATCTCGTAAGTTAAAACCAGTGATCGGAGTAGGTAGATTGAATTGGGGTCATTGATCCGAAACGTATACATTAATATGGACATTCCTCCGGAATTGGTTGATTATTTTTTTAATACCGGAACTTAGGTAGGAATTGTATTAAAATGAGCAATATTATATTCTTCATAATTTGTTTTAACGGCACACAGTCACAATTTGACACAACCCAACGACCAATGAGACCAAAGGATCATGGGTGGTGCACTAACCGATTATCAAAACAATGCGTACGCCCGCCGACGACATTTCAGATAGCTCACTCGTTTACTTCGGTTCGTAGAGTGCGCTTCTTTGTTTGTTACTGTGTTGTGAAAATAATATCACTACCAACATTAACAATATTTAATTGAACCCGGAAATACCGGAATTGCTTTCCGGAAAAATGGCTTATCCATGTTATTCTTTCTGTGTGCATTTATGATAGTAAGTACCAAAAATCAATCTACCTACTCCGATCACTGGTTATAACAATTAAAACGTGTTTTCGCGATAAAAGTCAAAGTTCCAAGTTTTTTGAGTTTTGACCTTCAATATCTACCTCACCCAAGACTTACCGTAACCAGAGGGTTCCCAGTACAACTGACTTTCGGCTTCGTTAGCGTCTTATAGTCACTATCCAATAACCAGCTATGTACATACCCAAATAAATTACGTTGTACATTTCCTTCCCCAGGGTGAAAACGTCCGCCTAGCCCTCTACACTTGCGGCTGGGAGCTGCACTACGACCGGCGCACGCGCACTACTTTACAGCTGATGTTACAGAACGCGCTCAGACCCGTAGCCATACAAACTATCTTCAGGGTGTTGTGTCTGGACGCGCTAACTGATGTATTTAAAGTATTATTTTCCTTTTTTATCATTATATGAAGCTACAGCCTTTTCCAAAATAATAATCGCATGAATCATGAAGGTAGGAAACGAAAATAACAAATTCCTTAGGTACTTATTTCCTTAAATTATTATTAAAATAAAAAAAAATAAAATATTATTTAGTAGGATTCATACATTCTGAATACAGTGCTCACTGTATGCAAAATGTATTTTGGTAAGGAAATAAGTAAATAATGTGTTTTTGTTTACTACCTTCGTGATTAATGTGATAATTATTTTGGAAAATGCTGTGGCTTCAAAACCCTTTAGAATACATAACCACAACTACAACACTTTACCTACAACATTACAACAACAACAATTACCCATTGCAATGCTGGCAATATTGCTTACTTACTTAAGTTTTGGGCCATTTGGACTACTACGTCCAATAGTTAACTTAGTCCCTTGCGTCAAACTTATAAATTAATCTGTTTCGAACATTGGCTAGGCTATTCAGGGTGACTTTTACCTAACTAGTACCTAGTACAGTGGTCGGCAAAACGCGGCTCGCAAGACGCATGCGGCTCTTTAGCCTATAAAGTGGCCGCGGCTCTGTACAAATGTCGATGATTGGAGAGCGAGATACACGCTGGGGTCGAGGTTTCGGTCTTTAAGCAAGACATCAAGTTTTATTAAAAATTCAAACTATATTTCAAAGATCTATTTCCGAAGTATTTTCACCAAAAATTAACAGGACATCGAAAATTAATCATTTACGGTTCCTTTACAAAAAATTCCAAGGTTAACTTGTTAATAAGTAAGATGCCTTCATCATATTATTATCAGCCGATATGATGATGATGATGAAGGCATCCTACTTCTTAGCAAGTACATTTTAGGAAGCGTTGTGGAGTGAAAGAGGATGGGAGTTTTAAGAATTAAGAAAAGTGTATTGAGACAGTTTGGATACAGAGAAAGGATTGAATTTGGCTGTCATAAGAAATCTTAGTTGTTATAGTATTGATATTTGGCTCTATTGACTAATGAGTTTGCCGACCACTGACCTAGTAGATACAATTCACCTACATAAAAAAACATTAACAAAATCCAAGAAAGAATGTATATTTATTACATGTTGGAATCTGTTGATATTATATTGATATGAAAAGGAAACATTAACAAATCACACACACGGAAAAAGATACTTATATTAATAACTTCTCTCTTATTACCGTTTAACTTATGATTTAAATGACAGAAAATATCTAACATCCGCTAAGACTTCCTGTGTCGTGGGTGGGATTATACGCACATATTGTAGATCTAGATTCAGAAAGTATCAAAATGAATTGAGTGCCACGGTGGGATAATTTTCTGATGAGTGCCTTTAATTTTTTTTCTAATACCGGACCGTCAACGGAACGAATCCGATTTTGGGGTAGGTATCTAAGAAAAAAGTACGAAACGGATCATCGAAAAGACTAAATAGGTTCTTGTATTAATTAGGTATTGAATACAAGTACAAGTTTTTACTTTCATAAAATATTGAAAAGCGCAAATGATTGCGCCTACAAGGACAAAAATCGAATCAGTCGAACGCACTTTTATAGACACTTCACCAGAGATAACATTGTCGCCGGTAGCACACCTCCGCCGCGAAACCATAGCAGCGAAACCGCAGTAGTTCAATTCAACTGGCTCACGTCATGTTCCGCTACTCGAAATTCGACTAGCGGAACTCGAGTAGCGGAACATGACGCGAGCCGTATAAATTGAACTACTGCGGTTTCGCTGATATGTGATCCATAATTCATTCACGCCGGTAGCACACCTCCGCCGCGAATGAATTATGGATCACTATGGAATCTCGTTGAAGAAATTCGAGTAGAGGAACTCGAGTAGCGGAATATGACGCGAGCCAGTTGAATTGAACTACTGCAGTTTCGCTGCTATGGTTTCGCGGCGCAGGTGTGCTACCGGCGTGAGAGCAGTGGTGGCCAGTGGTAACAGCCCCGACTGACTGAGTGGTCGTGGGTTCACCCAGGCAGGCGCTTTACTTTGTGCAATTTATATCATCACCACTGCTCTCAAAACGGTGAAGGAAAACATCGTGAGGAAACTGGCATGTCCTAGAACCAAAACCTGTCCTTCAACCACAGAGAGGACCCATTTGTCCCACCAGTGGAAACATTATAGGCTGAGTGTACAGAGATTACAAAACAACAGTTTAATTACATATAACTATACAGAAAGCTTTAGTTCCAACGTAATAGAAGTGTATACTTAATGGACTGTTTTATTTATTTTTCAGCTGTTCCAGCAGTCATACGCCATCTTTAATCTTATGAATGCCATGTGGAGTTAGTCTGGCTTTACTGGATTAGCCAGTCTTATAAAATTCAAGCTTGCTAAATGATATTTTTTGCAAAATACCTCAAGCACATTGCCTATTAAAAACTTCTATATTTAACAGTATTATATCTATTCAAGAAATAACGACATTAAATTATTAAAGTGCCTCTTTAGCGTAACACGAAGATGCCAGCGCTTGTATTTTTTTTTTCTTGCCTACGCTGTCCTACTCCTTGGCAAAGGGTTCCCTCCACTCCTTCCATCGCTGGCGAGCCCGCGCGTCCTCTTTCCAGTTTTGACGGAACCTATCCAGCTCATCCCGCCATTTCCTGCGTGGTCTGCCGCGACCAGCCTCACTGTCTCAAGGGACCAGTTCTGTCCTATTTGGGCCGACAGTTCGTCCGGTATGCGGCAGACATGTCCTGCTCATTCCCATAATAATATTTTGACTACTCAATTAAAAATATAGCAATAAAGCCTTTTTCATTTAACCCCACTAATAAAAGTTAACTGCAAGTTAAAGGCAGTTACGAAGAAAAGTTATCAATTCGAATTCATTTTTATGGCGAATAATTAATGCAAAGTTATTCAAATAATTAACATTGGATGTACCTACAGGTAAAGACAACTTCATAATAAGGCTGTTTATAAGATACTAGCTGCGCCCCGCGGTTTCACTCGCATAAGTCGCGATCCCGTGGGAATATCGGGATAAACGGTATCCTAAGACCTTCTCCAGGTAATGGCATACCAATGTGCCAAATTTACCCATATTCGTCTAGCCGTTTTAGCATGAAAGCGTAACAAACTAATAAACAAACTCACTTTCACATTTATAATATTATTAGCTGCGCCCCGCGGTTTCACCCGCATAAGTCGCGATCCCGTGGGAATATCAGGATAAACGGTATACTACGTCCTTCTCCATATAATGGCATACCCATGTGCCAAATTTCATCCAAATCCGTTCAGCCGTTTTTGCGTGAAAGCGTAACAAACAAACTCACTTTCGCATTTATAGTATTAAGTTAGGATAGTTGGGACCAGGACTAGCACTTCGCGCCTGCGCCTTCGCCTGCCCGTGAATTATATCCCGTGGGAATAAAAATCCGCCTTATTCCTTGTCTACATCATAAAGGGTTCTAAGTCCAAGGGTTTCAAAGGCTGCCCAGAAGACTGGCAGCATTGCCACGTTGAATGGCAATGCTAATTCTTTGGCCAAAGAACGAGCCAGCCCTCTGGTTACGTGAAGTGTCGACTAGTCGGCGAAACGGTCTAAGAAAGTAACTACGAAATATAAGTCTAATTTCAAGGATGTGATAGGTACATGGAGGTACATCATGCACACGACACCTCTGATAAATAAAATAAAAAACATATTACGTCATGTAATTAAAAATCTTCAACGCATTATGAGTCGTGCAAATAGCACGACTCATAATGCGAAGTGCTTTGCGACCAAAAAAATTGTTTTGCCTCCTTTCTGCAACTGTTTTTATTGTTATAGTCCTGCTAGTACACAGAAGCTACTTAATTTATATACCAATGTACAGATAATTTAATGAAGATTAATTCTGTACTTTTCAAAAATTGATTCAATGCAGCAGAAACGAAAAAACATCAAAATAGTTTTAATTTTTTTCCTGTCAATTAAGTGTGAAACCTGAAAACTTTGTAGCTTGCAAAAAAATCATTTTTTTTTTTAAGATTATTTTCTGCCATAAGAGGAACCCTATTGAAAATGACTATTTTATTCAAAGTAGTTTAATTATAATTAATAAAAAAATAACTAATATAATATCTATATCTATTTCCAACTTCGACCTTCTTCCGTTGCCTAGCAACCAACAAAACAAACCTAAATAGTCTTTGACAGTACGTAAAGATTGCGAGGTGAGAAGTTTATAATGATGGCAAACATTTTTGAATGAGCGTTATGAGGCGTGCACGAGGCAACGGAAGGAACACGGGACGGTTTTTTTTTTTTTTTTTTGTTTTGTTTTAGTCATTAAGAGACTGACACGAAGAGCGGAAGAAGTTATTTGATAATAACCCATCCAAAAAAAAAAAAAAGGCGTGCACTTTTGATGGATTTTCCAAAATATTTCTATTTTTTTAAACCTTTAATAATGCACTGCTAAGATATTGCCAGAAAACCTCGGTTTTCAAGAAAATTTGATACAAAATAGCATTTGCCATCACACAGTCATTTTCTCAAAGAAAAGAGTAAAAACAACAGTTTTACTAAATCCTCTAGGAATGCAAAGCGCGCGATACATTCTTGAGATTACAACAACACACTTAAAAATAGTTTTAGAGAAATGAAATTACATAATGTAGCTAGTTTTGTGAAGTGAATAAACTACCTACATTAAAAATAGTGCAAGAAAGTGAAGAAAGAAAAGGATTTTCAAATTCTGGTTGGACTAAGAGCAGTGGTTGCCCAGTGGTAACGGCCGACTTACGAGTTGCTCGAACCCTGACAGTCATTTTACTTTGTGTGAATTATTTCATCACCACTGCTCTCAAAACAGTTAAGGAAAACATCGTGAGGAAACCGGCATGTCCGAGAACCAACATTTTGAAGACATGTGACATCTACCAACCCGCACTGGGCCCGCGTGGTGGATTACGGCCCACTCCTCTCACAGAGTGGAAGCCTGTGCCCAGCAGTGGGAACATTATATACTAATTAATATACTGGTTGGACTAAAACTTCAATAGATACTTCAGTCATTTATGCGTTCAGGTTTCTGCCATTCCATATACCTATATATACGCATTTTTCTTTCTTTCTTTATATTAACTATAAGTCGGTATCGCAACTGTTTTAAACTCTATTGCTTATCTTGGTATTTCAGGAATTTGTTTATTTGGCTCCGGCCACAAAACTAGGACATCATCGTTTTGTTTTGATCGTAGACCATAATGCAGAAGAGTGACGTTATTTTTAATGTTTTAGGCGACACTGCGATACAATAAGATATTTACACTTTTGGTAAAAGGACCAAAAATATAATTCAATAAAAAGAAATATCTAAAGCCAATATAATTTATTACAGTTGAGAAATAAATTTTCACGGTTAATTTAAACTTGGTATCGCTAATAAAAATTTTCAAGCATCCACTTAACAACAACCCTATTAATTACTTAAATATACGTACATACGTACACCCAGAAATCAAACATCTTCCCATAAGTACCACTCAAGTGACTGGACATCGATTTCGAAAAATCTCTCAAACTATTTCTATTTCCCATGAAAGTCATTGGAACACATCCTAAATCCCTATCAACATCAGAAATTGTTGAGACAGTATTCTCTACCATATCATACGGCTCCTACACTATAATTGACACAATCAACAATGATTTCAAATTAAATCAAATCAAATATTTTATTGTGGGCATAGGTTATACAAACAGATGTTAGGTAAATTACAGTTTCATTATGCCTATTAGGCAGGAGCCTAATAGGCATACAATAATTATATCAACATGCAGTATAAAAAAATACTTAGGTATCACTTATAAAGCAAATCTTACAAAATTACAATTAGGTGTATTAGATTGTAGTAGGTACTAATTATTAAGAAAATCTTGGATCATGTAATAAAGCTTTGTCTTGCATTGCTTTGTCTTTGGTTTGGATTTGTCTATGTAATTTTTCTGAAGCTTAATATGGCGGCTGAACTACCTTGTCAATAACAGTAAGTTTTCCAGGATTATGTAAAAAAGCTCGATCGCAGATTAAGCTACACTTGCTGCGGTCAGTTCGTGGATGGGTGACCATCCATTACATATCGAGATCCTCCGTGCTTCGGAAAGCACGTTAAGCACTGCTGTCATTCGTAGATCTTAGACAGTCATTACGAGTAGTCAGAAGCCCTCATGTCTGACAACCAGTCTTACCAAGGAGTATCGTGTTACCCAGTACCTGGGTTGTGAAGGTCAAATAGGCAGGCGCTCTATATAAAGTACTGGGAAGCCGACCCCAACATAGTTGGGAAAAGGCAGATGATGATGTCAAAAAAACAGTAGTACTCACCATTGTTTTCTTTTCAACTCCACTTGTCTTTCAATCATCAACTTTGGTTGATCCTGTTCAACAATATATTGCTGCTTATTCAGTGTTAAGGATGCTACAACAGGACAATTAGTGTCCTGATGATTTGATATTTCATCATCGGTGAGCCACGGTTGATGCATTTGTATGATCTTGTGTACTCAGATTTTATTGAGAAAAGAAAGAGAGAATTGTCTATTTATCTGGTTGTGTACTACTTCAAATTTGCCTGCGGCGTGTACGCTGGATTTGTCTAAATGAGCTTTCTCCCATTTAGACCTGTGCTTATAGTCCACGCCTCCAAACATTTGGAGATAACCAAGAAACGAATCGAGATCTTATTCACTGGAAATCCAAAGGAAGTCAATAAAAATGAAACGATATTGTTAAGAGACTACAGTATACATACAGATATGTTATAGCTGGTGCTATTTTAAGAACATTTTCTAATTTACAGTTCATTAGATTCGTCATAAAACAGATTGATGTTTCAAATGGTGCATAAATGTAACATAAATCATTAAGATTTGTTGTAGTTTTGATTTAGATTAATTTCATAATTTTGTTGAGAGTCTACAGGAAGAGCCTTGGTCAACCGGTAGTCTGAGAAATGAAAATGAAGATTACAGGAAAGAACTGAATGTGATTATACAAAGGAAATTACATCAATGAAAGGACCTAAAAGCGCTAAAAATATCTTGTTTACTCATTCGTTTGGCAATAGTAGTTAGTATCTAAGAGAAAGAGAGACTGACAGAGGGATAATGAGACACTAACAAAACATTTGATTGATGATGAAAATACTGCAAATAATGACGATACCGATTTCGCTCCTAATTTCATCCAAATACAACCCATAGAATTCAAACCAAACAAAAACCAACTAGTAAATAAAACAGTGAATTATTACATTTTCGTGGAAACGCTGAAGGAGTGTTTCCAAGTGTTTTACGCTAAAAATGTCTGCCCTTGCGCTGCCTGTCACATGCTATGCTCTGCTGGAGGTACTATCGAGGAACCTCATATGTAAGCAGTTTGAAAACAAAATCCCGTGAAGACGATGACCACATCTGTTACCGCCCTGGTAATATAGCGGCCGAACACTGCAAGCAGAAATAGTCCTTACGGTGTATAGATATGAACTTCTTCGATGGTACGTGTGGACACTCGTGATTTGTAGCACTATGTGTAATCAGCTGCAATAAGATGTATTATATGTATAATTTGTGCTTAAAGACATTGTAAGGGATTCTAAAACCCAAGATAGAAACAACGTAGTTTATGGACATAAGGGTTATAATGCCACCTCAAGATAGCGCCACTATACAAGACATAAATAAAAAAAATAACAACATTAATATAAATTGTTCTGCCAGACTCAGGTAACGGGAACATATCCGGATAGAGAGTTAAAAACACGGAATAGACGAAACAGTAACTGGAGCGGTAGATAACAGTTTTTTCTATTCCGCTGTGAAATAGGCAGAAGAACGTTTCCTTTGTATTAAAATAGAAAGTATAAAAATATCACATTGTTAAAATTAGTTTATAGTATTATTTGTAAATTGAATCAGTTGTTACCATATGCTGGAAAATTATGTATGGTAAAAATGACGTTTTGCTATCGTAATCAAGATTCATACGAAAACTCATAATATAATTTGACAAATTATGTCAGCGTACAAATGCTTCTATTTCTTCGAGAATATCCGAAATGTGTGGACAGATTGAAGCACACTTAATTTTCGTTGCCACCCGATCAAATTACAGCATCTCAAACTAATCGTTTCTACGAATTCATTCACTAAAAGTCGGTATCAAATCAAATCTTCCATCACTTGGAATCATTCCAAATCTTAACATGTTGTATCTATTATTTTCCCGTGATTCAACGAAAAAATATTTCATACACAACACGATGACAAAATTAAGCTGTTACATCAAATTAATGAGATTTGATATCGATTTCAGTTTTTTCTATATGTTTTTTTTTGTAGACATGTAATTGGTAGACATGTTTATTGGTCCAGAAAAACTGGGTGAGTCAGATTTTGTTCATAAATCATTCACTCTCGCCGAGCGAGCCTGACCTCCTCTTCTGGAAATCGGTGTTTCACAGCTGTATCTTAATAATTGATCAGCAAGTGTATCAGTAAATATAAATAGATAAATATAAACTGTACTTTTAGTAACTAGGGCAACTTTTAGAGGGGATTTGACTCGATATAAACCAATTTCTACGGTCTAAAAAAGGACGGAAACGTGGAAAACATCTTAGTCCTTTGGTCCTAAAGAATCAAATTCTTTATGAAAACTACGATTAGAAAATATGGCAGTGTTCGTTTTAAGAATCAAAAACAATGGTAAGGTGCTGAATGCCTTTTTTTTTGTTAGTAGGGAAATTATGAAATAACTTCTCCCGCTCTGGGAGGAGCGGGAGGGCGTGTCAGACTCTTACTGACTAAAACCCACCCGTGTTCCTTCAGTTGCCTGTACGTTGCCAGGGCCTCGACCCCGGCAGGTATCGGTCCTAGCGGACCCCACCAGTTCTGCTGACATCTCTTTGAGGCGCACGTGGAACACAACGCGCCGTCGACCCAGGCCTGGTCCTTATCGGACGGCGGGCTACCCATTGCTCACCGTCCGCAAGCCCGCGCCTACGGTGGCCGGTTCATGGTGAGTTCAGTTTCGAGTTTGGATAGTTTAATATTAAGCGGGATAACATATGCTTTTAGAGAAGGTAAGAACTGTAGTAGTCCGTTTTAATTTTCAATGGTTTTAGAAACCCAGTCCAAATACCTGTGACAGTACCCAAAGAAAACAAGGGCAAGTAAGGGCGTGTAGGATGATTTTAGCAAGCCGTAAGATGTGTCACCAAACTGCACAAAAATTGTATTCGGTAACATAAATGAGAATCTTACTAAAATCTATTTTTATGTTTTGGGCGTCTTTAAAAAGGCATAACAGTATCTTCTTCTACAGAGTGAAGTAAGACACGTCTGGTTGGGAGCAACAGTTAAAAAAAATATCGCGATAGCTAAGAGTATGGTTTAGCGCCTTTAGTACGGAATTTGAACCAGATGGTTATGATGATAATCATTATATCATCAAAATCAGCCTATAATGTTCCCACTGCTGGGACGCAGGCCTCTTCTCTATGAGAGAAAGTGGGCCGTAATCCACCACGCGGGCCCAGTGCGGGTTGATAGATGTCACATGTCTTCGAATTTTTGGTTCTAGGACATGCCGGTTTCCTCACGATGTTTTCCTTCACCATTTTGAGTGCAGTGGTGATGACATAATTTAAAGCTTAAGCGCCTGTCTGAGTGTGAACTTACGACCTATAAAACCTTCAACGCACTACCGGCTAGCCGCAATGCAGTGGGCCGATGTGGCACGCCGCAATATTCAACCGGCACGGTGCACCGCAGTCTCGAGTCAACGGGAGCGGTTGACGGCCAGCCGCAAGTCAGTGCGTTGGAATTATACGATTTCATATAAAATAGACATGTGACGTGCCGCACCGGGGCGCACCGCTTTGGAGCTAGCCGGTAGTGCGTTGAAAGACTTACTCGTAAGGCGCGGCCGTTATCACTGGGCCACCACTACTCTCTGAGATTATGATGATACCTACGTAAAATTATGTGTAGAACCAAAATTCAAAAGAAAATAAAGATAGATAGTGAATCTCCAGAATCTGACACTGCTAGCGCTACTAACGAGACAAGGCTACTCTACACCCTTGAAACAAGTAGAAAAAGTAAAAAATAATTTACAAATTTCTAGAAAAAAACCTGTCACCAGACATTTCAATTAGGTCTTGACAAGCAAGACTAGTAATCTAGATTTCAACGCCAGTTACAAGCCTGTAATAATCTTGGTGACAGCTATTACGCCTACTGGCTGAAAATTAAAAGGTTCAGGACCAGTTTGATTGATACGGTGTAATTTGCAATGCTGAAAGGTAATTGGAATTATTTAAAGCGAAGATGTACCATCGAATTCATATCTATACACCGTAAGGACTATTTCTGCTTGCAGCGCTCGGCAGCTATAGAACCGGGGCAGTAACAGATGCGGTCATCGTGTTCACGGGATTTTGTTTCCAAACTGTTTAGATATGAAATTCTTCTATAGTACTTTATCGTTGAAAAATGTTATTATGGAACAAAAAAATAATGCTGAAAAATATCGCAAATGGCCCTGATCTGTCACTGTCAACATCATAGATGAGATGACTAAAAGCATGACGACATATTAAAAATATTCAATAGCAAATTGTGAATATGAAAATGTCTCATATGGAGATCATTTAATTTTCAGTTGGGTACACAATGACCAGTCTGATTATTTCATTAGTGATGGATGATGCTACTCGGATGAGGAGCTCGTGGCTAAGTAATAACTCCCGCTCGGGTCGATCCATAAGGTTAAGCTACGCTTGCCGGGATCCATCCACCGGGACCATCTTTACATACCGAAACTCCTCCGTGCCTCGGAAAGCAAATTCAACCGTTGGTCTCGGCTGTCATTCGTGGATCTTTGACAGTCGATACGGGTCGTCAGAAGCCCGAAAGTCTGACAAGCAGTCTTACTAAGAGGTATCGTATTACCCAGTTACTGGGTTGTGGAGGTCAGATAGGCAGTCGCTCCATGTAAAATACTGGTATTCAGCTGCATCCGGTCAGACCTGGAGCCGACTCCAACATAGTTGAGAAAAGGCTAGGTAGATAGATGGATGATGCTACTATAACGCTCTATTTATATCTCTTCCATAAAAACCGGCTTTAAGTACAAACGGATATAGGATTCGCAACCGAATTTCATGCAGTTTGAACGCTACTTGAACTAATCAATTAGTTATAATATTGATTCTCAACCAACAGAAAAGCATATCAAATAATTCTGTAGTTACATTTTTCATTATAGCTGGCTCTTAACTCAATGCTCATTAAAAGACAAAAAGCATTAAGTAGAATCCTTACCTGCTGTTATTTCATTGATCAGGATTATTTGACCTGGCAGTACAACTTATATTTCTTGACTAAAGACCAAAAACTCAAAGCAATGGAAATAAACTACGACAAAATCTTCAAAATTAACACAAAAGCGATGACTCTAAACCAGTGCCACCCAGACATACAGAGAAACAAAAGATGGTGTTTTCGCTTCCTCATCATGCACGGAATATTCTCTTTGGTATTCCTCATCATCATGTACAATATCATCTTCCATGATTTAAGGAACAATGATTTTTCGAAAACTTGTAAAAATGGGACGTTTTCCGTCGTCTACATTGTCATCACTTTCCAATATATCATCATGCTCTGGAAACAGCACTTGTTGAAGGGCTTAATTCAAACAATGAAAAATGATTACGAATCCATAAGGTCTTCTCATATTGAAAACCAAGGAGTAGTCTTAAAATATGCCCTAAACGGAGCTTATGTTAGCAAACAATGGTTTATTATATCTCTTATAGCGATTTGCATGTTTCCTTTAAAAAATATCGTTGTCTACATTTATAATTACGCTAATGGAGAATTTAAAATGGTCCCTATTTATGAGTTAGTGTATCCTGGTGTAATTGAAGAAAAGAAAGATGATTTGGCTGTGTATCTTGCTATATACGCCATTTTAATATACTATGCGGCTTATTCCGGGATGATGTACACTTCATTCGTGCCTCTTGGTCCTACTTTCATGCTGCATGCTTGTGCACGGATTGAGCTGCTGACGATAAGAATGGAAAGTCTATTTAAGGACCACAGTGGAGATGAAATCATGGTGGAACTGAGAAGTATCGTTGTGGAATTACAGCATATATACGAGTAAGTAAAAAATCTATAAACCTCTGTGCAGGGCGTGCATGGAGGCTGAGGAGATCGTTGCTCACCTGCTCTTCGAATGTACGGGCGTCACCCAGATTAGAACAGAAACCCTCGGGTCACCCAGATCATACACAGATATTCTAAACAGACCAGGAGACTTAATCAACTTCTTGAGGGAGGTGGGCTGGTTGGAATAACCACCAAACGGCCGCTATGGCCCACGCACAATGGTCCACCTGACGGACTAAGTGCGGAAACCAAACCCCTTAACATAGAACATAGAAGTAAAAAATAGCAAGCGGGCCTTATAGTAGTCGCATCTGATGTGTATCTGACATCTTGACTGACAGTACCAACCTCTCGGAAAATGGGTTGGTACCATCTGACGGGCTAACTCTAGCACCGCGCGCGCTCAGTGGTCAAATCAAATAGCGCGCGCTTCCCCGGCTTCCTGTTACACACTTCCGTCCCTTTTCATGATATCACTCCCACAGATTGCAGGAAAGCGAGGGGAAAGATTTTACACATCAAAAGTACAGAAATTGTTCGATCACTTGTAAGAACCGCATACTTACACTCGAAGCCTAAAGTTTTGTTCCTTCTAATCGAACTCTTTCAAGATTAAGGGCAGATTAAGGGTACGCTAGTCGGTCATTTTTTCCATACAAACGTAGTATGGTGATTACTCGTATGTTTGGCGGTGTGCGTTTAAAACTAAAAATTATATCAATTTGTCTTTTTATTACCTAGACCTGTATGGAAGCAGAATTGGAAAAAAATATTGGTTGGAAATTTATGACCGTCGAAACTTCCATATTTCGACACTAATTTTATCTCGTGTTTGAGCGTATAAAATAACTTATGTAATACAAAAATGGCAAAATAGAAACCATACAGGGATAGATAATTTATTCAATAATTCAAATAATTTTATTTTGAGTAAATACATTCAGTAGTTTTTTCATAATATCTATACGCCCAAAGGTCTGTTCATAAAATTTTACGCGCTTGTTTTCGTTATAAATCATTATCTATTTCACTAAATAAATGAATAAGTATATAGATAAATCAGGAATAATACAAAAATACAGAAATAAATACAAAATTTAAAAAAACTAAATAAAATAATAATTAGACTAATTAGCATGCATATTAGTTACGCTCACCAACGAGTTCGAGCCGTGCGTCGACTAGTATGTTGTTGTTGCTGCGCAGTTGGTTTTTGATAAGACATCTATCTTATTAAATAATTTTGACAAAGCTTTCATTTTCTTTACAGTTTCGTAGACCGCATCAAAGACACTTTCAGACTGGCGTATGAATTAACTTTGAAGGCTACAACCATTATTTTACCTATAACTGTTTATGAAGTTATTGAGGTCAGTAAATTACACTACAGTAATGTTTAAATTTTTACAATTCTATGAAGAGAGAACCAAAGTCTTTGAAACAGCCTACACGATAACAAAGCTGAAGTAGCTAGTGACTCTGTACACTTACGTAATAATCGATCAATCGGAATTTGAATCATTTTGAAACAAATTGCTAATCCATTGCTTCATAAGTACGAAAAAAAAAATCTGCTCAACAACGTAAATACCGCAATGAATGTTGTTGAACTGTCAAAATGAAACAAATTTGTCGTAATTGTTTACGAAAATGTGTAGCGTATTAGATAGATGGTCTAGATCCGCATTTATGTTGAAGAAGTGAGGGCCGTTGGAACAGTGTTCTCTAATGGTGACCATAGATTGGTAAATGTGAGTGAACGAGGATCGACGTCACTGGTGAGCAATTTGATGGGCCTAAGTACAGCACTAAACTGCTATGATGAATGAAGAACCATAACAGCAAGAAATAGTCCCAAATACCTCAATAATCCTATTTCCGTCGCCGATTGAACTGATAAACAATGCTTGATTACTTCACTTTGACAGACATGTTTGTTGTTTATTCCTAAGTAATTGTTTGTTTAATCATTCCAGTCCTTTGGCAAAGGGGAGGTGAGCTTGGAGTTTATCACGTTTATATTTGGAGGCGCTTTGATCAGCAGCTCGCCCTGTTATTACAGTGAATTGCTTATGGAAAAGGTGTGATTACGTTAATTATCCTGTATTTGTGTTTCACTCACGTTCTGGGGAAAATTCTTCTCGTACCTACATGAAAAAAAGTTGATTGATGATGATGTGTAACATCTGACAACTTACCTCGGTAATAAGCAACATTAGGGAATAAGCTATATTAAAGGAGCGGTCAAGGTCCTTTCTGACAGCCAAATCTATCACCGCGCGCGCTCATTGGTCAATTCAAATAGCGCTCCCTGTAATACAATTCCGTTGTTTTTTACGACATCACTTCCACAGATTGCAGGTAAGCGAGAGAAAAGATGTTACAGATCAAAAATTGCCAGTTTTAGAGTATATACTCGTAGTTATAATGTTGAAGTAAAAATGACGATATTTTTTTTATTGTGAGAAATCAACGAAAGACGGCCATATAAAATTACAACACGTTTAATGTAATATTTTGTCATTTAGTAGGAAGTAATATAATATCACGACTTTTCTCCGACAGGGTAGGGCAAGAGTATTAAAATACATCCACATTTCGATTATGGGAAAGCCGGGTAATGCTTGCTGAAACTATGAAAAAATAGTAGTATTACTGTAATTTTTAAATCGCGATTTTTTTTTTAAGTAGCTACGAGTATATCATAAATACTGTAGTCTGTTTCAAAATCAACATAAACCAGTGGTTAGTAAGACACACTAGTGAAAACAATTCAGCTCAAAGATCAAGCTGGCAAGCTGCCATACCACGGCCCTTTAATTTTGCTAACTATTTAAAAAAATAAACGTATCTTTTTTTTGCTTTTCATTTACGTGCTGACACTTTTTGTCATGTCGGTATTAGTGTGGCTATAAATATGTCAAAACAATGGACAGATTTTTTGTTTCGACAGAAATCAACAGAGAATTTGGCATAGGTACATATTGGGTTGAGGTAAAATAATGTTTAGATGAAGAGACAAATTGCTGTACACGTATGCAGTCTTCAGGATTTGGCTCCTCCCAATTTAGGTAATTAGAGCCCTATTAGACTATCATAGAAATAGGATCAGAGATGTATGAGTAATTTTTATATGAAGAACCTATGATGGTATAATAACTACATAATGATTCGTATCGTCTATGATCATAGTTAAGGGATCCTTTTTGACAACAAGCGTACAAATATGATCATATCCGTCTAACCTCAAAAATAGCTAAGAGCCATATTAAACTATCATGGAAATATGATCAGAGATGTATGAGTCATTCTTATATGAAGAACCGATGGTGGTATAATAACTACATATGATTCATATCGTCTATGATCATAGTTAAGGGACAACAAGCGTACAAATATGATCATAATATCCGTCTAAGCTCAAAAATGGCTAAATCAAACACGGATAAATCGTTATCCATTTTGATTAAGTATGACGTTTATATGGTCATATAAGTGTAATATGTAAAAATAAGGATCATTTAACTATGATCATAGAATTTGACAGATATGAAATCATATTTGTGTGATAAATATATGATAGTGTAATTGGGGCCTTACTGTAAATAGTACATACGAGTACATACATACTTATAGGAAAATTTCGCGAGGAAAGGTTTGAGTATGAATGTCGATGGCTATAAGAGTAGGGGAAGACCGAAGAAACGATGGATGGACTGTGTGGAAGATGATATGGCTAGGAAGGGGGTGACTACCGAGATGACGACTAATAGAGAAGTGTGGAAGAACGACTTCTTGCGACGACTCAAATAAATTGGGATAAGGGCAAAAAAATAATGGGTAGGTACATACTTAGAATTATAAAAGAAAGAAGACAATTTGAATTTCTAAATCTTATTAAGAGTCAGATTATATCCCCTAGAAAATAAATTGAGGTCATAAGAAAAATGCAGTAATACTTGGACTTTTAATCGTATTCAGTAAGTTGAGAGTTCGAAGCAAAATAAATCGCTCATTACTCATTGTTTAAGTACACTACAAAGTTCATTCGATTTCGGTCATTCTTGTTTCTCCTCACTACCTTTTATTTTTCTGAAACTGGTATCCCTCCAACTGTCAAGTTACTGAATACGATAAGTCCAAGTATAAGTTCAAATCCTAAGTTCTTTTTTAGAGCGGGATAGAATAAGCCCAAATAAATATAACCTCCAAAATTCTTAGTTAACATAAAATCTACCTATCACAGTGCACAGCAGAATAAACCTTTCTGTCATCTTGAAAACCTCAAAACAATCATTTTTCTCTGTTCCTCAGGGTGAACAATTCCGCCAAGCAGTATACTCATGTGGTTGGGAGCGTCTCTACGACCGGCGCGCGCGCACAACCATTGCGCTGATATTGGAGCGTGCGCTTCGTCCTACAGCCATACGTACGATGTTCAGGACTGTGTGTTTGGATGCTCTGGCTGATGTAATGACCCTGTAACTTTTACAATATAACCTCGCACTACTGGGCGCTTCTACTACTTCCTCTGGATGCGGAAAGAACAGCAGTGCTATTCTGTAACCATCTCACCGTGAAAACTTAGGTGAAATGAGCTCACTCCGAGCTCACTTCACCTACGTTTTCACGGTGAGATGGTTACAGAATAGTACTACTAAACCGGTCGAAGTAGCGGTGCTTGGGGAAGGCCTATGTCTATGGACGTCTTTCGTTTTAAATGATGATGATGACTACTGAGCATAGGTCCTTTGATTTCACAAACTTTTTGGTTTTGCACTAGATAATCTAGTCTTTGTAACTTGAAAGAGGCCTCAGTCCAGCAGCGGACTGTGATTAACTTTTCAAAGCTTTCGAATACAGTCTGCTGTCTGAAATCGCTAACACGCAGCAACTTGGTTATAATTATTGTCTCTACCTACCTTTTGTATGAGACAACCTTTGCCTTAAGCTCGTCACACAGTTTGAAGATAACATAAAATATATTATATTATCTTCGACACATCTCTCACCGTACAATTTAATGGACCACCACAAACAGTGAAGATAATAAATATTTGACCTTAAAGTATTTTAAAGCGCTTTAAAATATATATTTTTGATGTGTGTGATGAGCTTGTCAGTATGACACTAGGCATTTGGTTTTGGCTTTGTGGTTGCCTACAAAAAATGTTCCCGTTCTCAAACATTCAAATAATCGTATCGATGAGTGCACCCTCTATCTTCTTGTATTGATTAAAAGGCGACTAAAGTTTCACATAAAGAGACCACAAATCGTTTTCCATAATAGTACCACCATTCATTTAGACGGTCTATTCAAAGACACAATCTTCAGCAGTAAAGGTTTACTTACGCGCAGATGTCTTAATTAACATCACGATAAAACAGACATTCCAGTGCGTAGAAGAAATAAAATCTAAATACGAAACATCCCATAAAGTTATATTTCACAAAAACAGTATCATTATCTTTTACTATTGCTTTTTTTCAGCTTTTCCATCAATCTTACGCCATATTTAATCTCATGAATGCCATGTGGAATTGAAAGATTTAACCGATTTCGTTATGACTTCGGAGATTTTGTGAAATGGTGGCGAAAGCACAAAATCACGGATTATCATGCTCTAAATCTACACTTTTGGGATACCAATTGATATACTACAATTTTTTAAGCAATCTTTTCATGGCACATAGTTCAAACCAACTTTTTAAATAAAAGTTCAATAAGTACCAAATTAATGTTTATTTATGTTTCTGCCTACCCAAAAAGACGTAATTTTTACATAATTACGAGTATGTGTGTGTGTTATTTTAAGTCCGCACGGAATTTTCATAAGCACTTTTCCAATAATATAAATAATTCAATCTCAAAATAAACAAATGGTGCAGTCGTCGCCCAAAGAAAATAGGTTGCCACTACCACAGTCGATTTACGTCTCGACTCTATATTTTGAAACAATGGACTATATATCTAGCTAAATCACTGTTTTGTACATAGAAATATAAATAACAGGAGAAGTGGCATGGGGGCGTGTCTGTGTCTGCGCGTCGTGATCACGATCAACGAGGCAGTAATACACCAAATTATAATCAACAGGAGTACCAGAACTGACCACCACTCCTACTCACTCTCAAAGAAGTGATTTTCAAATAGAGGTTGAAGGATCAATGGCCACTGGAGTATATCAGTCTCCTCTACCTGTCGATATCCCACGCCGTGGTCAGTAAATTCGCCTGTACTGGTCGTGTTATTGAAGTCTTCGTTTGCAAACCAAGCTTTTTTCTGAATAAAAAATACAACCTCGCCAACCTCATTGGTCTAGTGGTCGCGAAGGCAGCTACTACTGAGCATGAGGTTCTGGGTTCAATTCCCAAGTCGGGCAAAGTGCTATTATGTTTTTCCATTAGAGATTTCTCAGTAGCAGCCCGTAGTCTGGATTTGTGCCTGGTTGATGGCAATAGGTTAGGTTCGCCCCCTATTACATTGGACTTAAATAATTTTATTAAATTCCCTTTGTCCCCGTAAACGGGGACAACGGGAATACACCATGCTGTTTTCCTTCACCATATTTCAGGGTAATAAATACGAGTCTTTATTAAGACATATTTAATGTAGTGCATCAAATAAGAGTTTCCTCTAAATTCGTCACGGCGCAAGAATGTCGGTACGCATAAGAGATTGCCAACCTTCGGAATTTATTTAGCTTACTTTGTATTTTGACACTTGTTGGAAATTAATATTCAGTAATAAACACAGTAGGCTAAACCTTGTTTATTGAATGTGTTTTAGATTCTGCGAACAGTTTCTAGGTTATAGAGATGTAGGTCAATGTGTTGTTCTAAGGATCCTTTATACTGTTGTAAATCGTAAAGTGTGTATGTTTGATACATCTTGACGCCTCAATTACTGAACCAATTTCAACAAAATTACGCAGAAAGCTTAAGCGTGACCCGCAAAAGGACATAGAGCTTTAACACATAAAATCGCCCCGAAGAGTTAGGCAGAGGTGTACCTACACCTCTAGGTAGGGGGCGACCCTATTGCCATCAACCGGACACAAATCCAGACTCCGAACTGCAACTGAGAAATTCCTGATGGAAAAACCTAATAACACCTTGCCCGACCTGGGAATCGAACCTAGGACTTCATGCGCAGCAGTAGCGCTTGCGACCACTGGACCAACGAGGCTGTCTACGCTGTATTTTTTATCTAGAAAAATAGCTCGGTTTTCAAACGAAGACTTGACAAAAACACGACCAATACACGCTAATTTACTGCCGGATGTAAGTTATATAAATGAATGAATCAATTGTATAAATAGCGTTTGTTTCTTGGCTGAATACGAGGCTTTTGGCTACTTTTGTATTTGTGTATTTTGTGTTTTTATTTTATTTAAATGTGCGTTTTGTTTGTGCAGAATAAACGTATTTTCTTTCTTTTCTTTTTTTTCTTTTATATAAAAAAACGTAATGGTTTAAATCCCTGAACTAATATTTGATGACAAATCGTCTATTTTCAATTAAATAATCGTCAACTGAGCACGCGAGCACTTAGCAAAATATTCAGTCTGTAAAATAAATTCATTCAGTGCTTCAGCTAAACGTTTTCACAATAAATAATGTTTTATTAAAGACGTTATTTTGTGAAAATATCGCGTATTAGCCGCATTCACATCTCTGCAAGTAATAAACGCTGAAAACGTTACGTATCAATGAACATTAGTACTCGAATAACACAAATTAAATTTACGTGGTTCGTTTAGTTGCCATTCCTTGGAATTTGGAACATATCGGAGTCATTCCACGATCGAGCAGTAGAGGTAGACCGCCACTGATGCCGCAATCAACCTGGCCACCTACTAGGCTCAAAAAACAATATGAAAACAACAAAGAAGAGGAAAAATCAATCAATCAATCTGTCTAGCCTTTTCCCAACTATGTTGGGGTCGGCTTCCAGTCTAACCAGATGCAGCTGAATACCAGTATTCTACATGGAGCGACTGCCTATCTGACCTCCACAACCCAGTAACTGGGTAATACGATACCCCTTGGTAAGACTGGCTTCTGACGACCCGTAACGACTGTCAAAGCTCCACGAATGACAGCCGGGACCAACGGTTTAACGTGCTTCTCGGATGAGTCTCGGAATGTAAAGATGGTCACCCATCCACGGACCAACCCCAGCAAGCATAGCTTAAACTGATGGATCGACCCAAGCTCGACACAAGCTCCTCAACAAAGAAGAGAACCATCGACATAAAATGAAGAAGGAAAAACTAGCAAAGCATCATCAAAATACCTTGACAAATTTGTGGGTCAGACTTATGGGTTACTATCTACCCGTTACGACTGTCAAAGATCTACAGTATAGCACACTTAACAAATAAAAAACCAACACATAGCGCTGCGAACAATACAGTGAAGCATGCCAAAACTACACCTCTGTGCATCCACGCTCACACGCGCACATATACAACCATTTACTATCAAACTACACCTCATTAAGCACATAAGGCACACATGTTTTCGAAACCGGCCTCACGTCACTGTTGACAGCGCTGTCTTGGCTTTTTATTTGGTCTGAGATAGCACATCGAACTCCTAAATATCGAATAGTATGAGACAGCATAATGACTGCAAAGTGCAGTCTGGCGGTTACCCAGCGAATGAACAAGCACTATTTTATTAATTACTTATGTATTGCTCTAGTTAAAGGCGAATAATAATGCTGGACTTGTTAGTACTCCTGCGCACTAGGTAGTAGTAACAACGAAAGAAAGGATTAAGATTCATTTGGACACCGTTTGTGAAACAAAAAATACAAATTAAAAAAATAAAGAAAAAATAATGTTTTAACAACAACAGCGTATGCCTCACGGCTGCAAAAATGTGCATTTCAGCATTAATGAGATTACAGATGATTTAAAGCTTGTCCACTCTGAAATGACGCGCCCCACTACCGCATTTACGCACACGGTAATGCGGATTTCTATGGGTAATGCGGTAGTGGGGTGCGTCATTTCAGAGTAGACAAACTATAAACATGTGGGCTCTGTTAACAATAGCTTCGGCTTTTTTGTGCGTTTTCTAAAAGAGGAACCTACTGCTGATGTTCATGTCCCTGAGGTATCACCATACACCCTATGCAGGCAGGTTAGACTAGGGCACAGATTTTCAGGCTTCTGATAACCTTTAAAACATAGTTTACAAATAACAGTCTACTAAGTTGCAGTGCTAAGAACGCGATAATTAATTTATTTTATCTACGGAACCCTCCTTTAGAAACAGTCCGTTAAAACCGCAAATGAATAATTAAATAACCTAAACAATCCTATAATTGCAACTTCAAAGTATGTTTCGCTCGACAAAACTTGAAAGGATACTTATTACAGAATAGTTTCTGGGAAAAAGTCTGAACGGAAATGTGGTAAAGAACAAATGGATTACACGTAAATAATAGTAAGGATTTTCCGCACTGTGCAAATCGGTTATTAAATAAATGTATTTCCTGAATGGTTACAAGCTATTAATATGAGTAAACATAACATAACACCACGCCGGTATTCTCCGAAGGGTTAGGTAGAGGTGTTTCTATAGTACACTCACAATTCGCCAGTTTTATTAAGTCCCATAAAAGTACCTTCAACTGAAATCCCTTGACCCTTAGCCGACGTTTACAAAAACTTCGATGCATTATCGCAGTCTTTGTAATTAAGTTATAAATAATCTGTAACGGCTAATAATTCTGATTCTAATTTCTAATTTCTATAGGCAAAAAGTTTTTAGTGAGCTTCTAGGCCAAGCTGTATGTAAATTGTTTAAATGTCAAGTAAATAGAGACGCACTCGTGCGTAACGAGTAGATAACAAAAAACGAAAGTAGATAATTATGCACGAATAAACCACGCCTTAGGGTGTCCCCACACTGACTAACGCGGAAACGGATCAAGCCGCTCTTAATTCTTTATGTCTAGGAGATGACAGCGGGAACGACCTGTGACGTCGCTCGATCGCCTACCGCATCGGCCGACTTGTCTAAATGGAGCTATACCAAATAGGCCATCCATTGCGAAGACAGACTGACTTGAGAAAAACGTAGTTTTAGAGGAGACGCATTTTCTTGATTAAGGCTAAAGTTAGCCTAAAGAGGAAATAAACCGGTATCCGAGAAAAGGAAGACGGGGATTTTTTGTCTTTAAATGTGGCGAATGAGCGGCAATCGTGCGAAGCTGCCGCTGTAATTGGTCGACTGCCGCGAACATTCGTCGATTTATTCATAACTAGAGCGCGGCAGAAATGTGTCCTGCAAACGCCGCGTGTTGCTGCCGCGCTCTTGCCGCTCAATGTTTAGACACACCTAAAGGCATTTTTAATTCATTATCAATGGTGTGTCCGCGTGTATGCTGCCGCGCGCGGTAGCCGCTTTATTTTTGGACACACCTTAAGACTCAGGGTAGTGCTAGAGAAGTGTATATGTTATAAAAACTGCTCTAAAGCAAGGGTTTCTTAAGACTGCGATGAATTCCACATAGCATCCGCAATTTACCGTCGAATGAGTCACTGAAACGTTACATGAAACTAAGTTGGTGTATTTTCTTACAGAGCGTTTTTTGACACCGTTAAGTCAAACCCCGATGTCATCATTTTCATGATAGCCGTCACTGCGGCGGTTGTGTGGCGATCACCAATGTCGTACGAAACCAAAGCTGGGTGGGTATTTATCAAGTCCTCATGATCAAATCTAGCCCATCCGTTACCGCAACGCTTTTGCATCATAACCACAGAGTATATTACAAATAAGCTTATAAATCATAACTGTCCGGCAGACGGACGCACGGACGGCTAAAATGACCCGTGATGACTTCCACGTCAAGATATAAGGTGGATACATGTGTCGAGCATCTGTGTGAAAATATGTAATACAGAAATTATTGCATGGATTTATTGGACAGATAAGTACGTTTCGTGATGTGTGTGAAACTAACCTAACCAATAACATCGCTTCACTGTCACAGCTTGAGCTAAGCTAGCGTTGTTATTCGTTAGTTTTACTGATATTCCTCGCTACACATCCTCGCTCATCTCTGGTGGAAACGCAGCCTAAAGTAGACATAACAGTGATGGCAAATGGCAGGCAATGACAGAAAGAGAAGTAGCCATAGTAACGTATGGGCTCACTCGGCAATAGAGCATATCGAAGTAACTCCACGCCCTTGAGGACCATGTTTGAGAATTCCCTTTGTGCTCACTAGTTCCTTTGGCAGTTCGTTTGAAGGAACTACTGAGAATTTTTGGATCAGACATATATCTCCCTAGTAAGATGGAACCCGTCATCATCAAGTGTACTGCTGCGTGCACTTCTGATGTCTTTTCAGGTTCAAACAGAGATCATGAAAAGTGCTTAGAGACAGATTTTCTTTCACAAGTATACGTTTTCTCGCACAAATCTAACATGAACAAACACATTATTAGGTATCATCTGCCTACCCTTTTCGCTACTATGTCGGGTTGGCTTACAGTCTAACCGGATGCAGCTGAATACTATATACATGGAGCGTTTGCCGAAATGATCACAAAAGTCATAGGGAGAGGGGGGAGGAGTGAAAGGTAACACGATACCCCTTGGTAAGACTGTCGTGTTCTTTCTGATATGAATTTACATCAATGTTAGACTGCCCCGTTGGTCTCGTGGTTGCAAGCGCGACTGCTGAGCGTGGGGTCCTGGGTTCGATTCCAGGGTCGGGCAAAGTGTTATTGGGTTTTTCCATTAGGAATTTCTTAGTAACAGCCCGGAGTTTGGAAGTTGGCGGTGTGATACCCCCGTGCCTCGGAAAGCACGTTAAGCCGTTGGTCCCACGCCTGATCTCTCTCCGGTCGTGTCGGATTGCCGTCCCATCGGACCATGAGAGTGAGGGAAGAGAGAGTGCACCTGTGTCTGCGCACACACTTGTGCACTATAATATCTCCCGCGCCGAAGGCTAGTCTGCTTTGAGATTGGCCGTCGTGGCCGAAATACGATCTGGAGGACTATACACTAATGTTGCTGAATTCATATCCTACTAATATCATAAACGTGAAAGTTTGTGAGGATTGATGGATGTTTGTTACTCTTTCAAGCTAAAACTACTAAACGGATTTGGATGAAATTTGGCACACAGATAGTTTTTAGCCTGGATTGACACATATAATACTTTTTATCTCGATATTTTTACAGGATCGAGACTTATGGGGGTGAAACCGCGGGGCGCAACTAGTACCATCATAATGATGAAGTGGATTCTGCAGGGGACAAAATTTCCATAGTTTTATTTTATCAGAACGTGGAAACCTACTTCTAGAGTACTACACTAATTTTAAGATGACATTTATAGGAGTGCTATAAAACTTATTTATTATGTCTGTGTAGTCACTAGTTACCGCAAAATGGAGATTTAAGAATGGAGACCGGCAAGTTCGTGCGATCTGGTAAAAATTACCTAAATATTATATCGGCTAGAAGTTTTCTACAAGTCGGAAAAAGTTATTGGTTACTTTCTGCGCTCTGCGGTTTCACCCGCATAAGTCTCGATTCCGTCGGAATATCGAGATAAAAAGTATTGTATGTCCTAACCCAGGTCATAGTCTACCCGTGTGCCAAATTTTATGCATATCCGTTCAGCCGTTGTAGCGTGAAAGCGTAACAAACAAATAAACAAACAAAGTCAGTTTCGCATTTATAATATTATTAGTTAGGATTACAAAAAACTCGAATTTCATGTACAAAACTTAATGTTTTTACAAAATTGGGGAATAGTTAAGTGGAATAGAGGAAATATAGAATATTTCTGACATCCTATGACACTTCCTTGAGCTCATCAGACAAGAATAGAAAGGAGGAAAATTATGTGAACTTGTAGCAACCTCAAGCTTAAGAATTTTCACGATTAACATTTCATTTTTGTTTTTGTATTTTCACTTTGATTTCTGTGATCGACTGTCAAGATAGACGAAATATATTCTATTATTTTAATATTTAAAACTATATTTAATTATCCTACCTATTTCCCATGAACTTTTACAATAGTTAATTGACTCAGACGTGACTTTGCGGAAATCCATTATAAAATACAATAGTCGTAGATATATTTAATAACCTAACCCGCTTAAGTATTCTTAAATGTCATAAAAAACACTGTAAGAAATCGACACGTGTTTCACCTCTCAACGAGGCATCCTCAGGATGACGATTGACTTGTCGCGAACCCGATCACGACATGTTACCACGCCAAGCGCTGGTCGCAGAGTCTCTCTGTAATAGCAGAGTAAACACGTGGAAACACATGTCGATTTCTAACAGGGTTTTTAAGACTCTTTAGGAATAGTCTATTGTACTTTTTAAACTTTTACAAGCATAACTAGACTTTATTTATAGAAACTTTCCTCAATCTTCGTCGTCCCACTACACGAACAATATCGCCTTCTACCCAGAATATAGACTACTCATATGACAACATCACATGACTTGGGCAGTGGGCAGGCCACGACTGATCCCGCTATAAAACACATTATAAATAACTTTCTTACATTAATTAACTAACGCAACACACGGAGTTTTGAACCGTTTCAAAATAGATCTTTTTTTAAACAAAAAGTATAATTCATTTATGTTTTTGTAGCTGGCGACATTAATGAGCGACAATTCGAAAAAAGAACGGTCTGTGAGCCCCTTTTCGCGGTATAGGATGATGTTTCAACAAAAGTTTAGGTTTTAATCAAATAAATACATAGAACTTGTATTGTATACAGTGCTTAAAAATAACATTAAATGCACCATGCAGTAGAAGAAAACAAACCTGTATATTGCTATCGTTTGCCCGTACAAAAATGTCCATGCTCCATTTCTGAAGCCTTTTAATGACCCCCAAAATTCTAAATATGCAAAGAAGGAAACCATACGTACATACAGCTTAATGAATCTTGTACCCTGAGTTACACTGTCAAGTGTCAAGTAAATTCGTTGAAACCGTAATTGATTAATGAGTTTTTTGCCGAAACTGTTCTCGAAAATGTTTGGCGTAGCGCCAAAAAAAATCCGCAATTCCGTAAATAATAAATGCATTTTCTTTAAAAAAAAAACAAATCATCATCTTCCTGCAGTTATCCCATCTTACTTGGGGTCGTCGCAACACGTTTTCTCTTTCCATTCTCTCTGTCAACTGTCACCTTATCATAAACTTCCTTCTCTTGCTTATCATTCTTCACACAATGCATCTTTTCATTTGCTTTCCTTTCCCTCTCTAAAATCTGCTTAGCATTTTCCCAACTATATTGGGGTCGGCTTCCAGTCTAACCGGATGCAGGTGAATACCAGTATTTTACATGGAGCGACTGCCAATCTGACCTCCACAACCCAGTAACTGGGTAATACGACACCTCTTAATAAGACAGGCTGTCAGACTTTCGGGCTTCTGACGACCCGTAACGACTGTCAAAGAGCCATGAATGACAGCCGGGACTATCGGCTTAACGTGCTTTCCAAGGCACGGCGGCACTGTTATTACAATACAAAAATAGACTTACATAAACAAAACATTAAGAAGACAATTTCAAAAACATTAAAACCCATTTAATCATGTGGCGAATTATTTTACCAATAAAAACAAAGTGTGCTCACAAAATACTGAATTGTTTACCAACTTCTAAATATCTGGTGCAAGTGTATTTATTTTTTAGCCAAATTCTTCGAATGCTCTGGCAACATCATTAGTAAATGTCAAACAGTCAAATCTTACACGTAGCTCTATTACTTTTCTGCATAATCGAATGAAACATACAGGACGTTTCAATGATATTTAATAAAAATTAAACACTTGCGAAAAATTAAACTTTTTGTTGCAGGAATGTAAGTACCTATAGGAAATTGGTTATAGAGCTGGTGGTCTTGTTTCAGTAAATTATAGACAACGTCTACCGAAGTCTCATCAACTTTTAGCTCGCTTAATAGAAAGAAGAACGAGAGAAAATACTTTTATTTATCATTCGTCACCATCATTTCACCCGAAAGACGTCCACTGCTGGCAATTGGCCTCCCCCAAGCATGGCCACTTCGACCGGTTCTATGCTTTTCGAATCCAGCAGATTTCTGCGGACTTCACAAGGTCATCGGTCCACCTTGTGGGAGGCCTTTCAACGCTTCGGCTTCCGGTACGAGGTCGCCACTCCGGAACCTTTTGGCCCCATCGCTCATCTGTTCTCCGAGTACTGTGCCCTGCCCTCTGCAATTCTTTGAGCTATGTCGGTTACCTTGGTTCTCCTGCGGTCCTCTTCATCTCTTTAATTTTTGAAGTGAAAACTTCTTTAGCGGCGTTGAGAATTTTTTTTTGTGATGGGTAAAAAATGTTAAACTCGCGTCAGGACACGTGACCTGATCGAAAATTCGTAAGACGGAGGGAGAGTAGTACCAAAATAGCAAAAATGCACGACGTTAATATTCAAGTTTTCACTTCTGCCGACACTCCCGGAGTGCAACCCGTTGTTTTTTTTTTCGTCTCCTATTTTGAGGCTATATTAGTTAGCAAACTCAGTATTTTAAGTCCGGTTCAGTAACCTACAAAATCGGGAGCACTGAAACAAAAATAATTGATCTACTTCCGACATAAACGAAGGTAAACACAACATCGATGTCTTATGAAATGACATGTATCTTTATATCAAAGGAAATTGCAGACGGCAACACTTTCTATAAATACTCAACCCGGGTAAAGCGTAACATTAGCTATAAATTAAGCCGGGTAGTGTTTACACTGGCTAGAGTAGGTGATTTATTCCGGTTACTTAATACTGCGTGGCGACGAGTGCCGTAGAGTACTATCAAAGAAGTTCATATCTATACACCGTAAAGACTATTTCTGCTTGCAGCGGTCGGCCGCTATAGAAATCTCATCAACAGATTTTTGATGTGTCCCTTATTTTTGTAAATAAAAAAAAAATTGTAAACATTAAAAAAAAAAATCTCATCTTTGTTCCTAGTGGTCGAAAAAGGGTCAGACATCTGTGATCTGTTACAGAGCCTACAAAACACACGAACAACAAAAAGGACAAAATATTACTATGTTTTTATTTGTTTCACTGGTCGACGCAAATAAGGCGTTAAACAGATGTGGTCATCGTGTTCATGGGATATGGTTTTCAAACAGCTTAGATATAAAGTTCTAGCATCTTATTCAGCTTAGATAATACGTGTATTTTCAAGTCATTTTGTAGTAAGTTACGGTTAGGGATTATTGGTAGTTATTCCAAACTACCAGGTGTTGTGGCGCAGTCTGGAAGAAGCCTTTGTCCACCAGTGGACTGCAATAAGCCGAGTTAATTGATACTACCTATATAATAAACCTAGTTTTAATTTTTGGTCCTTTGGTACGGAGAACGGTTTCGGACGGGGCAAAGAACGATACTGCTCGAGTTACTAATTTACTGTAGGTACTCATTTTCCGACCCCGATTTCGGGTTAGTAAGCTCTTATGGACAAGAGCCTAAAGGAGACGCGACGCGACACTGGTCAAACAATTTCCATAAAGTTTTTATAGAAATTGTTCTACGAGAGTCGCGTCGCCCTGTCGCGTCGCCTGACTGCGGGAGCCTTAACACACCTTAGAGTACCTACAGGTTGCTAGTCGATTAGGTTTTCCTGAGACTATGATTAGATAAATATGCTTTTCTTCACTGTGCTTTGTCAACAAATAGTCAGATTGAATTATTTTCACCACGAACTACGCAAGTATTAATTACTTGTGTAATTGCGTTCCTAATTACTACTCTGACGTTTACACCAGTTATTGTTTGTACTTAAATCTGTTTCTAAACGTAAACGTGTCAAGACTGACGCTAAGCCATTAACATATTATTATTGGCAGAATATTGTTCACAGTTGGAACTAATAAATGTTTGTTAACGAGGACTAGAGGGTTAAATCGATGGTCTTTATCTCTAACGTGTTAAATGCTTAACTTTGAAGTTTCATTGACAGAGAAAGAGTGTCCGTGGATTTTCTTGCCCGTTATCCACCATAGGCAGATACCTACTACGCTTTGGAATGGGCTAGAAATGGAAATATTTCTGACTGGCCGACTCCTTGACAGTTCAAAAGTGTCTCTAATTGGTTTAATTGAAATAAATACTTTAAGTTTGGGTTTAACAGCTGAGTGACTGGCTAATTCCACTGATGTACGAAAAACAGATAGTTAGATAGAACTCTGAAGCTGGAGATGCTGTGATGGTTCCCGCCAAATAGAATTACAGTCACGTCAGTCACTTAAAACTAACCTCCCTTGGGCACGTTGTAAAAGAAATTATTCACTTCCAGACACCTGCATCGAGCCACCCTGGCATTTTTTGTATAGAGTTCTGTAACGTTTTAGATGGTCGTGAATTCCAATTTTGATCAATGATGAATGATGACACCAAAATGATGGATGAAATTATGTCGGTTTAAAAACGATTTTCTTTTTTACTTATTCTTATTTTGTTGTTTTAGACCTTTATACCTACATGAAAATATGCATGGTAGCTCGATTTAGGAGTCCCGAAGTGTAACTGGTCCTTCCAGAATGACTACCTAGGTACCAAAAGACCGACTACTTTGTTAAGAGCCGAAGAAAATATAAATTAAAACTGCTAACTGTTAATGAACGAAACTCACGAATGAGCCACAACTAAATGTGTACCGTACCTACATTCAACTACAACGGATTCATAACTATGTAGCGAAGTAGATCTTACATACAATAAAATAGTAACGTAGAATTTTTGTTCATTAGCCTATTTGTTTGTTCCGGATTGATGCAAAAACGGCTGAACGGATTTGGATGAAATTTGACACACAGATAGTTCATATTCACTTTTATTCCCGATTGACGTTCCCGTGGGATATTTTCTGACATCCACGCGGGCTAAGCCGCAAGCAAAAGCTAGTACCTATATTTCTACAGCAAAAATATGCTGACAAATGCGTTGTATGTAATTTCCAAGCACGAAAAGCGGCTCTTAGACTACCTCTACTCTTAAATTTTCTGTCATGCCATAATATCACTTTCATAGACCCTATAATTTTTACTCATCAGAACCAAAATTATTTTATAATATTTTTCACAATCATCAGAAAATAAGTACTTCTTATAATTCAAGGATTCCAAAACATCTCTACAACCCCACTTTTACCCAACACCATTAATTATGATACATACATTTTTACCCACCACCATTAATTATGACACATATTTTAACGTCCCATATTCTTGGTAGCAACAAAATGATCTAAAATTCATCCTTGTCCTATATACCGTTGCTAATTAATTAAGGAACCAGACAGTAACGACGTAAATAACTTCAGTGTACATAAATATTATGAACGCCGTGATATAATGTCGGAGACGACAAGATAGGGACGTCGCTTGTCATGTCTTGTGGATGAGTTAGTTTTTCAAACGTTTGTCACAATTTTGGTGGAAAATAGAGTAATTAGACTTGATGCAACAGGATTTTTTGATTGCAGCATAATCAGCCTATAATGTCTTCGAATTTTTGGTTGTAAGACATGCTGGTTTCTTTAAGATGTTTTCCTTCAACGTTTTGAGAGCAGTGGTGATGAATTTATTTACGACCTACAACTCGTAAGTCGGGGCCGTTGCCACTGGGCCACCGCTGCTTCCTGATCAATACAATGATAATGTCTTATTTGAACCGAAGCCGAAGGTCTACTATGGAAAAGATTGTGAAGTTGCTATCTTGCCAGAGGGTGGTGGAAAATAGAGTAATTGGAGTTGACTCAACGGGATTGGTTGATTGAGACAATGAACCTGACCCGTTCGGACCGAAGGACCAGTATGGAATAGAGGAATTGAGCTTGATGCAACAGGATTGTGGATTGTTCAACAGGATGCAAGAGCAATGGTGGTCCAGTGATAACGGCCGCGACTTACGAGTTGTGTAGGTCGTAGGTTCGAACCTAGACAAGCACCCAGCAGTGGGAACATTATAGGTTCATTATGTAACAGGATTGGTTGATTGATATAGGTAATGATACTCCCTTATTTGAACCGAAGGACCAGATTCGAATAGATATCGAATTCAAATGATAAATGATTTTATTTCTGTAGGTTCAAACACTTTCACATGAATTACGTTTTAAAACTACATAGATATGTTTGTTGTTTCCTATCTAACAACGCTTAAATTCATAAAATAAAAATTAAATATCCTAACGTAACTAAAACTATTAACAAACTAAAATGGCGTCGAAAAATTTCTCCGCATCGCTGTCGATTGGTAATGTACCCAAGAGACTGGCCGCATTGCCTCGTTGTATGGCAATGCTTAGCCTCTGGCCAAGGTAAAAGCCAGCCCTTGGGTCACGGGAATTGTCAACCAGCTGTTTGGAGATTTCTTTTAACAAAACATGAGCACTCAGAGCCCACGGCCCTAAGGTTTCAACACCAAGCGGCTTGAAAACACAGTTACCTATGAAGGCTAAGCTGAGAGAAAAAACCGAAACAAACTCGAAGGTCACAGTCTCTTTTAAAGTCCAGATATAATATTGGAAAGTCAACGGAGAAGTCAAAAAAGATCAAGTCAGTCAGTCAAGAAATCTTTATTAAGTAATAGGTCAGCTCTTGACTTCGATCTCGCCTTGTGGAAAGTAAAAATGGATGTTCTACGAAGAAACAAGTGCACCTAGAAGATGCTATTTGATCTCTCATGACTCGGGATATGAAAAATACGTGCTGTTGTTTATCATTCTAACACCATAATTAAACTAGACAAACAGTTAACGAACCAAATCGTAATTTTACACGGTCCAGTCATTCAGCTGCAACTAATAGCAACATTTTAATATTAATAGAAATCGTCCTACACAAAAAAATCACGAGGGATACATTTAAAATAACGGCATACAACCTAATCCTAAAATAGCAGGTTCAGCTAACCGATTACATCACATCGTGACATTCTCAATCTACCCGTTTAATATTACTCGTAATTTGTGCGAAATCCAGTATTTATGCCAAGTCCAATTTAATGTCTTTCTGCGTAATAATTAGTCCACTGAACGCACTTGGACAATTTGGCAATGGAAAACAACGATTTAGCAAGCTTGAAATCGATTCGAAACGTTTAATAACAATGTAAAAACTGTTTACTATTATAAGCCCTTAATTCTACCTTACCTTACAGTAAATACTTATAATAGAAAAAAATATCACTCACAGTACACTCCGAAAAAGGATGTAAAGCACAAATAAATAGGCTGTTTAAACAAATTCCATTGCACTTACTTCCGGGGCGGAAAACTCGAAAGCGCGCAAGATGGCGTCGAAAGCGCGCGAAAAGTTTCAGGCGGCAAGTGATATCGCCGACGAGGGTATCACAACTGCGTCGTTATATAATTATATTACTATCAAGTTTATGAGTGTCGGGTGTTGGAATTTTTATCGCGTAGTCTGCGCCCGTCCAGCGAACATTCGTGACTAAGACTGTTTCACGTGCTTTTAATATAAAATTTAGGTGGCACGGGTGAAATGCTGGGCGGGTAACGATGTATTTTGGATCGCGTCATAAAGTCATGCGACGCGGTTGCATGGAAATAATAACTGGTCAGTACATGAGCTGAGTCATGGAGAACATCGTCACTGTACAATTGAGAAAAAGTCCTTGTTCGGAAAAACTATGATCTACCACAAAAAGAAAATCATTTGATGAAAATAGACTTACTATTTTAATGTTTTTTTAATGTGAGAACCTATAGAAACCTAAAGGTAGACAACGATTCTAAATCAAGCAATATTTTATTCAATAAAACAAAAGAATGTGCTCGAAAAAAAATTGTGTTTTTGGTTGTCCTGACAATAGATTCAGGTTCTTGACCTATTGTTAGATGAGTCGATCAGTCCATGAGTATGTATTATCGAAAAACTTCATATCTAAGCAGTTTGAAAACAAAATCCCGTGAACACGATGACCATATCTGTTGCCGCCCCGGTTCTATATCGGCCGAGCGCTGCAAGCGGAAGTAGTCCTTACGGTGCATTTGTAAAACTCAACTCAACAGACATGCTATTTCATAATACACTAGGTTCCGCTAGCGGCTTTACTCGACTGATATCTTTATAAATTATCGCCTATGTTACTCAGTGATAATATAGCATTCTACTGGTGTTTTTAAATCGTTCCAGTAGTTTTTGAGTTTATTTATTACAAACAAAAATACTAATCTTTTATCTTTATAATATTAGTGTAGATAGGTACTTGACATATTTTATTGATGCTTTAACAGTTTACAGAACATAAGCGATGATTATTTTCTAAATGAATTGTAATAAATTTAAAAAAATGTAGCGTAAATACACATTTAAAATTTGCTTTAACAAACTCAAGAGATACTTTCCTTTGGAATTCAACATTCGGGCTCATGGCTAGGTAATAACAGCCGCACGGGTCGATCAGGTTAAGCTACTGTTGCCGCGGTTGGTCCGAGGATGGGTGACCATCTTTACATTCCGAGATTTAATGTGCTTTCACATTGAAAGCACATTAAACCGCTACTCCCGGCTGTCATTCTTGGATCTTTGACAGTCGTTACGGATCGTCAGAAGTCTGACAACGAGTCTCCAAGGGGTATCGTGTTACCCATATTGATATAGAAGTCAGATTGGCAGTCGCTCCATGTAAAATACTGATATTCAGCTGCATCCGGTTAGACTGGAAGCCGACTCCAACATAGCTGAGTGTTAAGCTGTTCTGGAAACAGGTAAGATTGGCTCGCGGAGTGACAGGAACATTGAGTATGAATGTTATTAGAGCAGAAGATGGATGCTTACTAAGCGAAGAATGTAAGGTCTTGGAACGGTGGCAGGGACACTTTGAAAGTTTATTTAGTTGTCAGGATAGTGTGCAAGGAGTTGGTAACTGGACAGACGCCAGTTTTGAAGACCCAAACTCAGAGGTAGATGAACAGAATGCAATAGAAATAGATGAGATTGTAAGAGCGCTGAAAAGGTTGAAAGTTGGGAAAGCTGCAGGGTATGACAGAGTGTCTGCTGAAAGCTGAAGGGCCGTGATGGGGTGGTTGCCTGTTGTGCCGGATATTTAATATGTGTTGGAGACATGGCTATGTGCCGGATGATTGGTGCAAGGCTGTAATCGTAGCGCTATATAAGGGAACAGGAATGTAAAAACTACCGCAGCATTAGTCTTTTGAGTGTTGTCGGCAAACTGTATGCGAAGGTATTAATAAATAAAGTGATAAGAGTGACAGATGAGAAAATATGGGATGTGCAGGCAGGATAGAGAGGGAATGAGCTGTATGGATCAGATCTTCTTTCCTAAGGTGCATAGCCGAAAAACATCTGGCAAAGCACAAGAAAGTTTATTGTGCTTTCGTTGATTTGGAGAAGGCCTACGACAGTGTGTGGAGGGAAGAACTGTGGTCGACACTATCCATGTACGGTGTGGACTAGCACTTGGTACGGGCAATGAAATGTTTATACAAAGATTCCAGTGCTTGTGTTAGGATAAATGGGGCTTACACGAACTGGTTCTGCTTCTCGAAGGGTGTTAGACAGGGATGTGTAGCGTGACCGTGGCTCTTCAACTTGTACATGGATAGTTTTCTGACAGGTTTAAAAGAGGGTGAGTGCGGATTTTGGATGAATGAGTTGCCTGTCAAATGCCTTCTCTACGCAGATAATCAAGTTCTACTTGCATCGTCAGCAAAACAGTTGCAAGACATGGTGACTGTGATGAATGAAGCATATTAGAGGAAAGGGATGAATATAAATGTGAATAAGACGAAGGTCATGGTGTTTGAAAGAGGAGAGGATGTATTGGTGTGTGATATGAAAATAAATGATAAGAGTGTGGAGCAAGTAAGTGAGTTTGTATACTTGGGGAGTCTGTTTACAAGGGATGGGAAGATTGATGAAGATGTGGAAAGGAGAGTAAATGCGGAAAATAAAGTAAATGGTGCTATACATGCGATTGTGACCAACCAGTTGATGTCCAAAAAGGCTCGACTGGATGTTCACAATGGTGTGGTGGTACCTACGATTATGTATGGCAGTGAATGCCGAGTGTGGCAAAAAAAGCATGAAAGTAGGATAAATGCTGTGGAAATACGTTCCTTTCGAAGCATATGTGGTCTGACTATGAATGATAAATGAGAATTTTGGTCACTCAAGGAAATTTTAAAAGGAGACTACTCGATAATCTTGAAAAAAATTCTACCTGTATATTGCCGTGTTTGTTGTATGGTTGTCAAACATGGGTATTCACGACAAAACCTAAGCAAACGATCAGAACAACACAAAGAGCGATGGAGAGAAGCATATTAAATATAAGGAAAATACAAAAGGTTAAAGGTGAGGATATTAGACAAAAAACCAAGATAACTGATGCACTCACCGAAACCCTAAAGTGCAATGGGCCGGTCATATAACACGCTATACAGACAGCAGGTGGACATTCAGAACTACGCGATGGAAGGGACCAACAGGAAAAAGAACCGAAAAGAAGGTAGGCTGATGACATAAAAGAAACAGCAGGGAAAGACTGGTAGACTACTGGCAAAGACAGAAACGTGAAAGAAGTTGGAGGAGTCACCCGAGGAGGAGTCCATCTCCGCCAAAATAACTAATATGTACTAATAACTAGAAAATAAGTAAAACTACTAACAACATTTGCAATGTAAGGATATGGAAATAAAAGGCATTTTTATTTATTTCTTTCTTTGTTATGGACTGGGCCTTATCCAGACGTATGTAAAATATGATTATTGCTTCGTAATGTATGAGAATCCTATTGTTATAATTCTTTTCTTATTATTATAACACCGGCCGCCGTACTACGAGTCAGTCATATAGCAGAATATCTAGATTTTTTTCTAGGCACAACTCATTGTGAAATATTAAAATGGTCCTATGTTCACATTTTTCTTTAAGTTTCTGATAAATCCAAAAATCCTCCACATAATATCATGAATGAAAAATAAAGCAGAAAAATATTTTTTTATAATTTAGTACAAGCACAGACAGTTTTTCTGAAACAATTTGAATTATTCGATCTGTTTTTTAGAGTACATGCGGACATTCTCGATTCACTAACAACCAGACAAAAGTTAATAATACAGACTTTACCCGTTTAATCTCTGACGAACGGGTTTCCCGCTAAAAATTTGACATTTATGACCACTTCAGCTGTGGCGGGGCGTATTTTTGGGTGTTACCAACTAAATGAATATTTTACGAACGCGCTAACATAACAAATGTAAACATTAATTTTGTTGCAAGACTTACAGAGTGCTGAAACATTTTGGCCGGATTTATTGAACGGTTTGTACAGGATTAATTACTTTCGAATTTTTTGTTGAGGCAAATCCGGTCCTAAAAATAATTGGAACATCTTTATGGATTCAAACATCAGACATACACTCACTTGCTATTAATCTACACGTCCCTAAAAATTCAGACACATTTACCGAGTGCAAAAGAAATGTCTTCTTAATTATGGAATGACGCAAATGTATTTAAAAATACATCAAGGGACAGAAATAAAATGAAAAATGCACGCGAATATATCTTATTACTGAAACATGTCGTTGACCCAAAAAAATATTGTTTATGTATCTCAACATTTCCTGTAGACGTGTGACGTCGACACAACGTAGATAACGCCACACGTCTTCAGAATTTTCGTTGTGATGACAAGTTGCATCAACACGCACTCTTGTTAGCCCATCCGCGAGATTTCGCGTAATGGGCAATAGCAGTGGAATAGACCAGAGGGTACAAAATCAAAAATACCTAGAATGTATAAGTAAGCTGATTTTTGAACGTCAAAATTATATAAGACAGTCCCCCAAAACACCCGCCCTTCACAACTTCCTTGTGCTTTAGCTGGGAAGAAGAACTGGCACAACAAACTCCCCAGCAGCACAGCCGTTTGTTCAGTTAGAAGAACTTGATTCTATACAATATTAGGCAAAGTAATTAAAATTACGAAACACAAAACATTAAATTATTTTATTTGCCATATGTCAGCTAACACTCGCCAATATACCAATTTATTAACAACAAGAAGAGAATAAACAAGACTTAATGAGGTAGATAAGTTCGCAAACGAAAGAGGACAATAGCGAATTATCACAGTATGACTCCTGCAAACTGATCCATTTGATCCATGGTATGAGCCATGGGTCATATGCTAATTAAACGGGGAAAGCTGCTGATAGGAAGCCGACTTGTTCTTGAGTGGAGTCCCTGACAGCCTAAATTGTCAAGCGTATAGAGTAGGACGCGCTCAAGCTATGTTCTGTGTGCCAAAATCCATCCAAATTTCTATCAGTCGTTTCTACGCCAATCCGGAACATTCATCCAGACAAGCGGACAAAAATTCTAAAAACTATATTTTCGGCATCAGACTCGTTCCCACACCTCGTAGCAATTACTTTTTCCAAAGATATTCAATGTACAGACGCCAGCACATCAACCTACTACAATCTGTAAAATTTATTTAATAGATTTTTAACTTTATCACTAAAGCATAAGGTTCAAAGTTGATTGGGAAAATTTGACAGTTTCGGGTAGGTTGACCTGCTGGCGTCTACAGTTTTGACTTCATTAGAATTTTAATATAATTAAATGTTGATGGATGGAGAGAGAGAGGGAGGCCAAAGAAAGACGAATGGATTGTGTGAGGAACGATATGAAAGAGAAGGGAGTGAGTGATAACGTGGCGGTTGACAGGGGAGAGTGGAAAGAGAAAACGTGGTGCGCCACCCCCACGTACCATGGGACAAGGGCAGGAAGATGATGATGAAGACCATGGAAGAATAGACACATCTTTCCATTCTGTACAAGGCCAGAACGCAAGGGTGTGAAACTAATCGCGTATAGATTGGAGATCAATTTTTTACTAAAGTTTTTTACAATCTATACAAGAGTAGTACGCAAATACTCGCGTATACTTCGTAGTGACCTAATTAACTACCTTAGGTATTCAATAATATTATACAGTGCCAGTACGCAGTACTAATCGGGTATAGATTGCGATAAATTGTGGACTAGTATCCAACTTGTTTGCGACGTAATGCACCTTGCGCTAATACTAAATAGCCTGCATGGCTGCAAGCAACTTGGAAGTAGCGCTCGCTCGGCTCGCGCCCGGTTTTTTCACATTTCTAACCCTACCTAACCCATTTTATCCCGTTCACATTTTTGTTATTTTAAATTTTATTTGATTAAACTATATCTTTAAAATTCTTGTCAGGCGTAAGTGATGTAGTATAGTTTGGAACATTCATTGTAATCACAGATTTAAAAATAGCATTACAATGTATACGCGAGCATATTCCTATGGCTGCGTTCTGGCCTTGTATAGATTGGAAATACGCAGAATAGAGTGGGATCGCAAGTAGAGTAGCACGAGCGCTTCGGCTCGCGATCCCAATCTATTTTACCGTTTACCCCACAAATGATAAAACTTGCAGTTTTGACAACATACCTTTTTTTTAAATCTCGTATTACGTTTGAGTTATTAGGTATCAAATTGGCGTAAGTAGCAACACATTTTTCATTACGAAATTCTGTCAAGAAATAAAGTTGCAACAAATAATAAATTATGTCCGTTTGGTACGGCATTATGTTCACCAAATATTAGGTTGGGGAAAAAGTTTCTTCGCATTTTTTAAGAAAATTCAAAACATTTTTTAACATAGTATGTTTACATTTAACTAAAGTATGTAGGTACCATTTTGTTCGATAACTTTTTGCCATCTTGTAGGTAGGGACATGATCCCATTGCTATAGAAATTTTGGGACTTCTGATCAAAATACCGCGACAAGTGGTTTTGGCAGTCCTCCCGTGATGTTAACCTGACACTGCCTAAAGAATTCTGAAGAGACCGAAACAGGTGGAAATCTGAAGGTGCAAGGTCAGGACTATACGGCGGATGCATTAACACCTCCCAGCCAAACTCTCTTAATTTTTGCTGAGTGGCTAAAGATGTGTGAGGTCTAGCGTTATCATGATGAAAAACCACACCCCTTCTGTTGATTAATTCCGGCCGCTTTCTCTCAACTTCTTGCTTTAATCTCATCAGTTGTTCGCAGTAGAGTTCAGAATCGATGGTCCTGCCTGGTGGTAACAGCTCATAATGAATAATGCCCTTCCAATCCCACCACACACACAGCATCACCTTGTTGCGAGTTAACCCGGGTTTTGCCACAGTCTGTGAAGCCTGACCGGCCTTTGACCACGACCTTTTTCGCACGTTCTTGTCGTACGTGATCCACTTTTCATCACCAGTTATCAGCTTCTTCAAAAATGGTTCGGTTTCATTACGTCGTAATAAAGAATCACAAATGAGTACACGGTTCATTAGGTTTCTTTCAGTGAGCTCGTGAGGTACCCAAATATCGAGCTTTTTTGTGTACCCAGTTTTTTTCAAATGCGCCAAAACTGTTTTGTGGTCAATTCCCAGTTCTTCAGCTACGTCGTAACTACTAATATGCCGATCTTGCTCCACTTTTTCAAAAATGGCATCCATTTTATCCGTAATAGGGCGACCAGAGCGACGTGCATCTTTGACATCAAAATTTCCGGATTGAAAACGCTTAAACCAAATTTGTGCTACTCTCACAGACACTGCACTAGGTCCATAAACATCGCAAATTTTTTTCGCGGCTTGCGTTGCATTTTTACCTTTTTTGTAGTAAAATTTTAAAATGTATCGAATTTCTTCATTAGATTCACTCATCTTGACAGTACAAAAACAAATAAAAATCACACATTTTCCTAATTTGAATTTGGAATTATGTTCTTTAAAATTTAAACTTTCAATGATACCAAAACCAGCCAGATACACATAGTATAGCCAAAGAGATTTTATTACAAGTTCATACATACTATAATGCGAAAAGACTTTTTCCCCAACCTATTATATCAAAATCGGATGTACCTAGTAATCATATTCTTGTTTGCAATTAATGTTGTTTCCACTCAAATATATATTTCAACTTTATGCTAAGTGTACTCAAATTAAGTGGATTTCAGACTGGATATTGTATTTGAAAGCAGGTTTTCTAGTGATGGTTTATATATGTTATGGCTACATTGTTGCGCAAAGATTCTTGTCGCGTTGTCGCGATAAAAACTATAAAATTCGTGTTCGGTCTACGACAAACTATATTGGCCACATTACATTTTAGCGATAAAGCGAAGATTCTTATTGTCGCGACACATCTGGACAAGCAATTCTTCACATCGCGAATCATTCACGCGAATGTGCTACGGTGCGACAACATCGATTCAGCCGTTTGAAGATTATCAGCTCTCTTCTAGTTGATGAATGGATGTGAGCGTCTTCCACAGGTCTGATCGATTTGAAATTTGGTATTCTGTTACTTCAATGATATTAGAAGAACATAGTAACCTTGAACTGATGCTGCAGCATCACCTGGACTTTGCAGGATACCCAACTCCCTTACCAATTTACAGAACAGGTATTGCCGTGTTTGGGCTCATTGGAATTGTCTCAATGAATAGGTTATAAATAATAGAATCTGATAATGGAGTAGGAAAGAGAAATGAGGGATACCGTGTCCTCTGGCAACGTACAGGCAACTGAAGGAACACGGGCGGGTTTTAGTCAGTAAGAGACACGCCCTCCCGCTCCGCCCAGAGCGGGAGAAGTTATTTGATAATATCCTTTCCAAAAAAAAAAAAAGATGTTTTATAGATTTTAGTATAATTTCACTCACTTTCGACTCCACCCACTTTTCGTGGGAATGTTGGAAGTGAACCCTCCGGGAGGGTTTATTTTATTTTATTTATTTTATTTATTCGGGAAAATAAACAGTTATACATTAAAATCTTATACTAAGTTATAAATACTCAAGAATTACAAATGTATAACCTACGACATTTTCCACAACATATGGGTTACCGGCATTACGTTTGCGCTAAAGTTAAAACCATCGCGGACGGTCTACCGCATTAGGTTTAAAACCGTGTTATAAGACACTGTAAAACGAAGTAAAATTGTGTTTAAAGGGGGTCTTATCTTATCGAGATGTCAGCACAACGGAAGGGGTCCGTTAGGACCGATGCCTGCCGGGGTTGCGGGAAAGTCCGAAAGGGATACCGTGGCCCCTGGGAACACGGGTGGGTTTTAGTCAGTAAGAGTCTGACACGCCCTCCCGCTCCACCCAGAGCGGGAGAAGTTATTTGATAATTTCCCACCCAAAAAAAAAGGGGGTCTTATCGCTAGACGTAGTTTCGAATCTTTGTGAATATTTGTAACCAAAACAACAAAAATTGAAAGAAAATAAAAATGCTTGGGTTTTAAAACCAACTCATTTACTAATAAATCTTGTTAAAATATGCACTAGATTTTATTTTCAGTTTATAATTCTGTATTCGCTAAGAAAAACCTACATTTAAAATGAGCCCTCCGTGAGGGCTCCCGGCATCCCATATGTGCCTAAGTGAAACCTCTATGAGGTCTCCCGGAACTGAACGTATACCGCATTTAAATCGGTTCACCCGTTTAAGCCCAAGTTCGCACGAACGTGATTTTATCGCGGCGATTTTTTTTTGTACACTGGATTTTGAACTCTCGGTATTGAGCCGAGCAGTGAGTATCCAACAGAGCGCATCAAGAAAACACACTGTTGGATATTCAACTCGCGGCGCTAAGCAGAGAATCGAAAATCCAATGCGAAAAAATACGCTTCGGGGGTCAAAAATGCACATGAGTTCGACAGTTGAGCCGAAGATCTTTTTGTACCTATAGTTGAAATTGCAAAATTAGGGCTCAGTCAGATACACTTTCTGTGGTCACGCTTACTCGAAGCAAATGAAAATATTAAATTATCGTAGTTTTAGTTCAAATAGCATGGTTTGTAAAGATTGTTTTCTACTAGCTTCTGCCCGCGACTTTGTCCGCGTGCTTGTTCCCCCAATCCACCCCGTCGCATCGCATCGTCTGCCCGCTTTACTTCGCTTAGCGTTCTTTCTGACTTTTTTTCTTTTTGCTCGGCTCGTAAAGGTCCTAGCGTGATGTTAAATAACCTATATAGCCTTTTTCAAGAATTGGGCTATCAAAATGCAAAAAGATTTTTTTATTCCGGTGTAGTTCCAGAGATTAGCTTGTTCAAACAAAGAAAAAACAAATTCTTCAGCTTTATTATTAGTACCTATAGTCAGAGGTCCCCAAACTTAGATGTTAGCAGAACTGGCGGGGTCCGCCAGGACCGGTGCCTGCCGGGGTCGGTCGCGGGAAAATCCGAAAGGGATACCTTGGCACATGGCAACGAACAGGCAACAAAAATGTTTTTGGTTTTGGGTAGACCCCCTATATACCCCTGCTTACCTAATATTGAATTTCTGTGTATAGTGCTACTCACTTTAGAGGATTTTTTCTAACTTTTGTGAAGTGTAGTGTGAAATACAAAAAAAAAGTATTCAAGAAAAAAGTTAGGAAGCACGAAATTATCTTGGACGAAGTAAAAAAATTCTTCAGCCAAGAAAATTACTTCGTCCAAGATAATTTCGGGCTTCATAACTTTTTCAAGAAATTTATACTACAGCTAAGATTTTATTTTTTTCTTACTAATATTATAATTGCGAAAATAAGTTTGTAAGTATACAAAACCGTAGTAGAATGGTAGGTCTGTATGATACGTTTTCACATAAAACTAAGCAACATATGTCCGTGATTTTTTGCACAGATAAACTTGGAAGTCTAGCCAACTAAAAAGTTAACACACGCTACAATTTACTGCGTATTTTTTTTTACAAAATAAAACTTACACGCAGAGAAATTAAAAACTTCACTTATATAGAAACTGTGTTTATTTATATAAAATTGAAGTCACGACCTGCTTAAATGAGATCCACTATCCCTGGACCCCTATTTGCATCTCATGGACCCCCATTTATTTTCCCGCACACATTGACCCCTTGCAAGTCGTCGTCGACCCCTGGGGGTCAATATAGACCAATTTAGGAATCACCACAGAGCATGTAATTTAGGAATCACTGGTATAGATTATGTTTTGTGTCACTGTTTGTTTTTCCTAATAAATAATAATGAATAAAATAATTTTAATTCTGACAAATACGAGATCCATAAATTATTAGTAACAGGTTTGCACTTAAACACTATTATTGTAACTTTACTAAAGACGAATCAATGAGAAGACCACCCATTAACTAGACAACGAGAAATGGAAACTAGGGTATAAGTCTTCTCACAAATTGCCTTATGGCCGAGGAAGTATCTGCCGCCACAGCCTTCAGGATGCTATTGTGACTGCCCCTTATTCTGCTCAGAAGTGAAGCCGTTTTATTCGTTTTATTTGCAATGGTTTATTGCGAACATTTCTGAGGCACTGCAATAACGAGGCAGTCGCAACAGCATCCTAATAACATGGTTATATTGGACGCGTAGAACATCCAGCAACCTTTTCGAGTAGTTGACCCAAAGATTACCGGTGTAAAAGCTCTGTTTTTAAAGCTACAATAAGCTTTAAAAACCGTAATTTGGTCAGAATACCGAGCAAATCTACGTGACAACATAATTATTACCCCTGACCGCCAGAGCCCTACGCAACCTCTCAATGTCACCTTGGTGACTAAGGTAGTCGGTAAGAAAATGCCCAAGATATTTGAACTTAGTCACTCTGCGTATTGGCGTACCGTTTATGCCAAGTTTGAGTGACAGTTTCACATTTTGCATTATAGATCAAACCATGTGCAGCAGCATAGGTCTCACATACTTTTAACAGCTCCACGATTGCTCCCGGCGACGGGCCCAGCAGCACCATGTCATCCGCATAGCTGATGTTGTTACTAATAACACCACTTACCCTGCATCCGACATGCATTCTGCTGAGCTCGGCAATGAGGTCATTAACATATAGATTGAAGAGCCGAGGAGACGACAAACCACCCTGCCTCACCCCGCACTCCAATCCATATGATTCCGAGAGCGCATTAGACCATTTAACACGGTTTGTCTGGCTACGATACGAGAACTGTAATACACTGAGCAGTTCCGCCGGTATACCTCTACTCCTCAATTTACTCCATAGCACGTCATACAAAACAAGATCGAAAGCCTTGGAGAGATCAAGGAAGCAGGCGTACACCGGTGTCTTACGGTCAGTGTAGTAGTATTTGACAGTATACTGACACCTAGGATAGCACTTTCAGTTGACAGTCCAGGACAAAAGCCAAACTGTGCATCGTGTAACTTAACATACTTTGCCAAATAAGAGTCAAGCATACTCTCCAACACCTTAGCCATAACAGTTGCAAGCGAGATGGGGCGATAGTTAGGTACTCACGTCCGAGATGTAAAATAAAATTAATCATAAAGAAGAACCTCATACGGAAAGCCCCTACCATGTACCATACCATATTCCCAATTACCTCTAGTAAAGTGACTAAGTGAGTTACCATAAACCTAATACCTACAACATCAGAAGTGATGATCCACGGTTGTGTGGAAAATCCCAAAAAAAGAAAATTAACGGATTTCATTATTATAGAGTGCTTCCACTCTCTTCTGGCTTCGGGTAACCCATATTATAATACCCATCGTAACTTACTAAATTTTTGTCAAAATCTTTTCTTCTCTATCTTTGAGAAAATAACAATAAATGTCAAGTGAACCTGACTTTTCTGTCAGTTACAAGAAAATGATCTCAATTATTCTACGGCTACTTATCTTTTTTAAATCTCACCTTTTAAATCTCTACAATAATTGCACTGTGTAAGGGACTTAGTCTTCTTTAATAGCGTTTATTCTTGGTTTGATCAATATCATGCTAAAGATAAAGTAAATTTGAAACAATTTGGTCAAGAACATTTATTTATGTCAGAAATTTAAAAAATTATAATATTATTTAGGTCAAATTTTGTTTTTGATCTTTCAAAAAAGTCTGTCCCTTGAGATGCGAAATTTCCATCGTGATAAGTCAATTTAAAACTAAGATAATGTGAAATTATTCACGTAAACTAACTTGAGAAGCTACTTGGTATATAATATTCTCATTAAAAAATCCATAAGAATAGGTTTAGTTTCATCACAAATTCGAGTTTAGCTTTTGGGCCATATTTACTGCGCTGAGTGTATCAAATGCCAATCAATGCCATCTGTTGGGGAATAGTTGCAACTCTCGCAAACGACGATGGTAGTTAATGACTTTCCTTTTTACACACAATTTTTGAGTCAGTGCATTTTCTAGTTATCTAGCTGTCTGTAAGGGTCCCAATTAATTAGGAGTGATGCTGTCATGAATCTATCACAAAAATGTGCAAGGTCTTATTTCATAAAGGCGCTTTTTGTTTTTTTTTTTCATCTTAAGACGAGCTGATTTAGAATCTAGCGCTAACGATTGACACTTGCTCGTAATGGAACGGAACGTGGTAAGTGAAGAGTTGCTAAGCAATTTTGTTGAATCGATATCGGTTCTTCATTTATTCAAAAATATTTAAGAGATAATAATATTTATTAGCATAGTGTTTTACAACTAATTATAAAATATTGAAAAAGAGGAATTTTTAACATTGAATATCAATGAAAGTATAATACTTAACCTCCCTAATAAACTACACTATAAGTGACCGAGACAACTCAGTGACAAAAACTTTAGATTCGATTATGATTCAATGATGTTCAATCATCCGTTATATCGATAATTTTCTATACAGGTGCATCTCTACTGTGACTTGTCTATGTTTTGTGTAATGTATTCGATTACAGTAAAATAAGTTCGTTTTTAATTTTTTCAGTGAATAATCTTCTTTTTATGTTAAATTGTGATCGAAAATGTATAGGAAAAGAAGACAAAAGTGAAGACAATAGAACGTGTTAATTAAATCTTCATTGCAACTGTCATTAATTCAATAAAGAGTGGAACAACCTTTAATTATGTACTTGCTGTGGCTATAAACAAACATCTGTAGATGTGTGCCTACACTTGTTGCACCCACTTTCAAAAATATAGAGATTCAGTTTACCTGTTTGTGAGAAAGTGAACTTATCTTATTTACATGTCATAGAATTCATTTTGTGATCATTTACCGTTACAACTGTCTTGTGAATGTGGGAAATGTGGTATGATATTGTTATCGTGGAAGTACGTTACGATGCACCTGCAGCACATTACGTTGCATTGAGCCGAGTGCATCGCGGTTGTTAACAAGGTCTGACGGAAAGCTAATTGAAATCCAGTTATTTGTTACGTAGTTAACTATGGCGCAGGTAAAAAAGTACACGAATCGACAAGTCAGCGAGGAGTCAGTCCCAAAATGACTCATAGGTGGTCACTGGCATTCCTGTATTGTTTTGTTTTTGTGGAATGCCATATCGATGAGTAAATTGCGGAGAGAATGAACAAAAAAAGATAAAATTATCTATGAAGATAAGAGAAACAAGAAGGTTCTATATTTGAAAATTTTAAGAAGATAAAAAGTTATTTTTAGTTTGGCGCGAACAAGAGTGAATATTAGCGAGTGTTATGTGTAAAATGTGTTGAAAACTGGTTTAATAATATTTGCCATGGCTCAGAGCTCTGTTGACTCGGACAGGCTGTCCTCAGCAGGTATATCAACACATAGCTCTGGAACTGCAGGTACAGTTGGTGGTTCAGTGGTTGGAGTAAGACCCGGCGATGCTGTTCTAAAAAGGGAGGATGAGGATGAATACAACCTCGGACCTTTGCCTCCAATGTGGGAGAAAGCATTCACACCTTCCGGAGAAGTGTATTTTATTGAGTAAGTGGAATAACACTTTTTATCATTGCCTAATCTAACAGATCTAGCCTCAGTTATGGGTTTTAAAGTAAAATCTACAAGTTTTAAAAGTAAATACAAAGAAAATCCAACAGGCAACATAGAATCTTTTTGATTGATTCTATTCCATCCTGTGACACAACTTTTTTCAGAAAATGTCTAATCATTTTTATCAACAATGGACACAATTTAAGATCAATAATAGGAATATAATAGGCATTAAATTGTGCACCTACCAATAACAATAGAATGTCTGTATGTAAGCTGTTTATATTAAGAACAAAATAACCTGTTTTTTTATTTAAATGGAATAACTATATATCTGCATATTGTGTCATTGTATCTAATTTGATGGTCAACTTTTGATATACCTAACAATTTATTAAAAAAACAAAAAAAAAGCAGTCCAGTAATTATTTTCTTTTTTATAAACAAATCAGCAATGATGCATTTTTTGTGAGAAACACCATTATCACTTATAGCTAGAACTATGAATAGTTACTGTGTTCCATTTATTGCTGTACTAGGCTACCAATATTTTGTAATAATTTTTATATTTAAAAGAGTCTGGAGTGGAGTGTCTTGCCCATTCTTCTCCATAAGTACCTACTAAGATTTGAGATAGGCAACTAGCTTCAAATTTCTGACTGACCTACTCCTTGACAATTCAAGTTTTAATTGAAAAAAAATATTTAATTGAAATAAATGGTTTGAGTTTTGAGCTGTATCTTATTCAGGAAAGCTAGACTGACAAACAACAACTTATCCACATTTCAGCTTATTCCTTTGTTAGGTGACTAAAACATTTAATGCTGCAGCAATCATAGTAGTCTTTTATGTTCTCAAATAGGATCTAGGAACTCATAAGCATAATAACGGTTTATTCCCGGTCATCCCCACTTGGCACGAGCGGGAGAAAAAAGTTTCGTTCCTCCCCAGTGGTGACGATTGGAACTTTTTATTTCCCACTCGTTCTGTTATAGACCGAGAGTCAAAATGCAATAGTGGGAATTTCAATATGAGATTTCACGGATTGTTAAAATGTTTTAATTACAACTTTCTGAGCAAGAGTGAACAATGTTTTTGATTAAAAATATTTAAAAAAGACAGGCAATTAGTACAGTATAAAATTTGTGAATCACAGGTTATCAACGAATTTACAATAATTCTCTCAAAATTATGCATCAGAGATAATCAACTTATTTACACAAATTCTTACAGTTTGAAGGTGCGTATCACAGCTATTCAACTAATAAAAAATATTGAAAACTGTAAGAATTTGTGTAAATAAGTTGATTATCTGTGATGCAAAATTTTGAGAGAATTATTGTAAATTCGTTGATTACCTGTGATTCACAAATTTTATACTGTACTAATTGCCTGTCTTTTTTAAATATTTTTAATCGAAAAGATTGTTCACTCTTGCTCAGAAAGTTGTAATTAAAACATTTTAACAATCCGTGAAATCTCATATTGAAATTCCCACTATTGAATTTTGACTCTCGTCTATAACAGAACGAGTGGGAAATAAAAAGTTCCAATCGTCACCACTGGGGAGGAACGAAACTTTTTTCCCACTCGTGCCCAGTGGGGATAACTGGGAATAAACCATAATAACTTATAAGGTGTGTTGGGGTAAGGGCCCTGGGATAAGACCTTACAAATCAAGTTCTGCACAATTTTATTATTACAAAAAAATATATACATATATCCTTGTATAAAAAAATACTGGCAAATTAGCCAGTAATTTGATTTATACGGGCTTATCTGAGTGCGGAACTTGCCACAACCTATCAAATAGTAGTAAGCCCCTACTTACTGTATAATATTTTCTTCCTTCAAAACATAAAGTAACCAATTTCTGGTTATAGCGTGTTATTTAAGTGTTAAATTGATAATCCTCCTTGAAACATGTTGATCACTTCCAAAAATATGACTAGACAATAAAATAATAATTTTTTTTTAGCCACAACTCTGGCACATCACACTGGCTGGATCCAAGACTAGCTAGAGTCCGGAAACATTCCCTCGGAGAATGTGGAGAAGATGAACTGCCTTTTGGTTGGGAAAGAGTGTCAGACGAGAGATATGGCTCTTATTATGTGGACCACATTAACAGGAGAACACAGTATGAGAATCCAGTACTGCAAGCGAGGAGGTTGAGAGGTAAGTTATTTATCCTTTTATTATTTTATTTGTAACAAAAGTAAACATATTCCATGCTGGTTTTAAATATATAGGAATTGTATAATAAATTAAAACAAGCTGGTAATATCTGCTAGGTACTTAGTCTCTCTTAAAGATCTCTAAGATGAGTATTCAAAAGAAGAAATTGTGTTAATTGGAATCAATTGACAATATGCATGATTGTGTTAACCCTTAACCACCTGACGTGTTTTTCAGTTACATTACCACCTGACGTCGGTCCTGGATACCGCTTGCGTATTTTCCATATTTAATAACCATTATTTAAAATATTACAATATAAAAGTCACATCTGTATTTTAGTTATATTTTTATTCATCATAAGTTTTTAAATTGTGCAAAAGTATGCATTTACATATAAAAAATCAACACTACAAAAATATATAAATTTTAGCAAAAACTCTAGGATCTTCGAAAATCTGAGATATTAGTAGGAAATTACACTGTAACTCAATAGTTTTTACAAATATAATTACGTATAATGTTTAAATGCGCGCGCATATGGAGCTGCCGAGGTGCACGTCGCGTACTGGTGGAAGCGAGGTAAAAGTACATGGACACAATAGGTGCGTCGAATGCATAGTAATGGAATAATTTGAAAAAGAAAATCGCCGGAGTCTCTCAGACCGACGTCAGGTGGTTAAGGGTTAATTAGTCTTACTTGTCAGATAAATTGGTGATGTTCTATGTTATATGGTTAGATTTCCGCACCATAGGTGGACAATTGTGCGTCGGTCATGGCGGCTTTACTCCAACCAGGCCACGTCTAGAAGTTGATTACGTCCTCGGTCTATTTAGAACATCTAATTAGATGTTCTAAATAGACCATAACATCACCAATTGGTGATGTTACTATAATGCAGAAGGATACTGCTGGCTGCAAGTCTTCTTTACATAAAATATACCTAGAATCTCATCATCATCATCATTTCAGCTGAAAGACGTCCACTGCTGGACATAGGCCTCCATGCATCGTCACTTCGAACGGTTCTGTGCTTCTCGCGGTTTGACAATTCTTCGGGCTATGTCGGACCTTGAAGTGGCTCTCCTGCAGATCTCTTTATTGCTGATTCGGTCACGTAGGGAAAATCCAAGCATAGCCCTCTCCATTGGCCTTTGGGTGACTTTCAGCCTGCTAATGATCCCCATTGTGAGCGACCACGTTTTAGTACCATAGTTCATCACTGGCAACATGCACTGGTCAAAGACTTTCGTCTTGAGACACTGCATTATGTGAGACGAAAAGATATTGCTAAGCTTCCCGAACGCTACCCAGCCTAGTCGGATTCGACAATTGACCTTTTTCTCGAAGTTGGACCTACCTAACCTTTTGTTTTGTTTGTTCTGGGTAAACATAATCGTATACAGCTTAGACTGGAACCTGGAATATGTAGTTTGGATAGCCTTAGAACTTTAGGCATATAATTATGCCTATTATGACCCTTTTATGACGTGTAAAAGTGATTGCAATATCCTATTTACAGAATAAACAATTTCATTTCATTTCATTTCATTTCCTACCCAGTAGCTATTTTTGTAAATCCCTGGAACCTAAGTTTGGGAGGTCCATTTTTGTTCCGAACGGTCTAAGTAAGCCCTGTCTGACCCGTCTAAAATTGATGTTCTAAGATATAAATTCTAAAATCGTAGTCGACTTAACAGTTAAGCCATAAATCCTTTATATAATGTCAGTCTCAATCTAAAATTCAGGAAGTAATAAGTCAATTATTATTATGCTGTAGAGTTCCACTCGACTGGAAGTAATTCAGCCAGAACTTGTTTTGTAACACTGTTATTGTTGTTATGTCTTATCGTAAGTTTTTCTTTATTGAATTAACTGTAATTCTCTGGTATCTACTTTTAATGCATAATATTGCCTCTATGCTAGTCATAACTATAAGGCTCTTCTTCATTTTATTTTTACGGACAATATCTTGAAAATAGTTGATGCTGTAGTAAAGGCCGCAAGAAACCGCTGGATGCGGGAAGCACAGAATCGGTCGAAGTGGCGGTGCTTGGGGGAGGGCTATGTCCAGCAGTGGACGTCTTTCGGCTGAAATGATATAGTAAAAACATGTGGGCTTACTGCTGGGCTGGATGTAACGACAGTCTAATTTAAAATTTGCGCGCTCCTCCATTAACTATATAAATATTTGAAATGTGTATGCAACGTGCAGTGAACAGGCGTGCTATTTTAAATTAGACGATCTCTACCTTTGTAGTAATAGTGGATTTAATAGAAAAAATAAAGCCCCTTTCACACTTTCCGCAAACGCGGCCGACCAAAAATTTGTCGTCCAAATTTAAACGCTCAAGGATGGCCCAAGGTTATGTCCATGCCTAAAAGCCAGTTACCGCAGCTACAAAAAAAAACATCTTTTGTTTATTTAAACTAGCGACACACCCCTACTTGATAAATTAACTAGGTTCCTTTTTATTTTATCTATGTAAGTTTAATATTAATGTATAAATACACACAAGCCTTCCTGAATACATTCTCTAAATGATAGTGAAGACCGCAATAAAATCCGTTGCGTAGTTTTGAAAACTGCGGTCAAGCACAGACATGAAAAGCCACTTCAATCTTCTATGTATACAAATAAATAAAGTTAAAGTATCTGTTCGTAATGCCAAAATAACAGCTTTTTACAAAATGCATATGAATGTATAACATTTTTTTTTGTTCAAATATTTTGTTTCTGTCTATTTGTTTCGGCTAATCTCCGAAACGGTTGGACCAATTTAGACGGGACTTTCACTGACAGATAACTGATGTTATATGGAGTAACTTTTATTTTTGAAAAATAATTTGTTTCTACGAGGGCTAGTTTATTTATTTATAATATGTTACATAGATGAATGCGAGTTCATAGACACCATGTCCTCCCTCCCATGTACTGCCTGTTTAAAGTTATAGTTTCAAGTATGGTGTTGTTAAACGCCCTCGCAAAAGGTGTCCCTAAATAGTTTGACCATGTGGAAAGGATGCATGAACGCAGTTGACCAAAATGTATTCTTTGAAGTTTATTGACGTGGATAATAATGTTATGTCGATTATCTAAACGGTTTTGAGGAATATTTCTGACCATTGACCCTAGTGGTAGGAAGTTATTTACTACTTAACACCATTTATTTATCTGCCGCTTAATTCCTTCTTTCTAAAACGAAAGGTCTTCGTTATTTTACTTTGTCGTAGAAAAAGGGTTTCTAATAACTTTGCCTCTGTTAGCACGGTAGGGCCCTATCTCACAGGGTCACCAGTGGCAGCGCAACATGATCGCACTGTCAAAAAAAAAATGGTTGGTTGCGCAACCGATCAGACGCCTGGTGAGATACCCACCATAAAGATATAAATATTTTACTGGCAGCGCGGCCATGGTTGCGCCACCATGGTGTCCTAGTGGGATATAAATCTAAGCCTAAGCAGTCAGTCCCATAATATGAAAACTTGAACACCTAACACGGAATTCGTTATCTAAATTATACACACTTCGAAAAGGCAAAACCCCCTTATTACGAACGACGGGCGCTTCTAGTAAAAAAAATCTGCATTTAGTTTGAAAATGTCCGATATTACTAGTTTGAGAAAGGTGCATTTTGAGAATGGTGCGTTTTGTTAGGGGTGCATTTTGCGAAAGGTACATTCTGAGACTGAACGGTGTGTGCATTGGAAATGAAATCGAACTTGATGTACGTATTTACAGTTTGAAACATTTCTATGTTGCACCAACAGTGATAAATATGCTAATGAATAGTTGCCCATCGTTGCCTCAGCTAACTTTCACAAAATACTCAATTATTTCTGTTGTTCTCAAATTGAGTAATCACTGTTAACATTCTTTACCTATTTTCGATTTTTTTACTTTCTGTATTTGAGAAATTACGTAAGGGAACCATGAGTTTTAGTTTTCATATTGCCATCACACAGTTAGTGATATATGCTCGTTTCTAGCTGCTTTGTATAGGAAGGGGTGCGCTGTATTGAGATCATTTGAACCCGTATCCCACGCAAAGAATTGCGGACACCAGCCTGATATACAGACGCCAGCACATCAACCTACCCGAAACTCTCAAATTTTCCCAATCAACTTTGACCCTTATGCTGTAGTGATAAAGTTGAAAATGTATTAAAGAAATTTGACAGATTGTAGTAGGTTGATGTGCTGGCGTCTGTATAATACAACAAACACAATTTCAGGCTCTACCTGTTAGATTAGAACGTCCTATCTGATAGCCTGTTGAACATTAGGGGGTTCATGTATCAACGTTGCTTATAGTTAAGTAACGATTAACTATACATTTTTGACGTTTGAAAGTCACTTAACTTTAAACAACATTTATAAATAAACCCCTAAATAAATATATATAGACTTTCTTCATCATCGTCTTCCTGCCCTTGACCCATGGTACGTGGGGTTGGCGCACCACTTTTCTCTTTCTACTCTCCCCTGTCAATCGTCACGCTATAACTCGCTCCCTTCTCTTTCATATCGTTCCTCACACAATCCATTCGTCTTTTCTTTGGCCTCCCTCACCCTCCATCAACATTTATATTCATAATTTCAAAGTCAAAGTCAAATCATTTATAGGCCCCTATAAGGCACTTTTGAACGTCAAAATTTACAAAAACATTGAATTAACTCTAGTCGCACTTTCCAAAAGGTAGTTTTCAGAAGAAAAATGGGCAAGAAACTCCACAGTTACTCTTTCATTCTTCATATATAGACTCTTTAAACCGACACAATTACCGCATCCATGTTCTCATTACTTTAATCGCTCTCTAAACCATTTTATTTTTATCAAAGAATCTTAATTTGGTGTCGACAAAGTAAAAGCTGTAATATACTGGCTCAATTGAGCGTAGCAGACAGTAATTTCTTTGATTATTCATGCTAATTTTCATAACTGAATGCACAATTCACGGGTAATATACAGTAGATGAAAATTATGTAAAGTTAACCTTTAAAAAATTGCCCAAACGAGATCGACATAATTTTACTTTACAATATTTTATTAATTTGTCATGCCACAGTAGCTTTAGTGTCTGATAGTCTGATACTTAAACAGGTCTTGCGCACCTTGAGCAGTCAGTCCCTCTACTATTCTTGCTATTATATTTTCCAGGACATGAGCTATTCTCGTATATTTTGGGCTGATAAAATGCCTGTGCGCTTAGTACATCGTCTGACGAATCGGACGTGGGTGACCCAATAAAGTCACGAAATAAATCTAGACTTTTCTTTCTGTTTTGGGTATTCAACGCTACTTTTTAGGGTTCCGTATCTCAAAAGGGAAAAACGGAATCCATAGAGGATCACTCGTGTGTCTGTTTGTCCGTCTGTCACAGCCAATTTGCTCCGAATCTAATGGACCGATTAAGTTGAAATTTAGTACACATATGTATTTATGTGACCCAAACATGGAAGTGTAACATAAATTAATTAATTCACTCACTTTTGGGGGGCAAGAAAAAAAAGTTTTGTTAACAGCACCGTGTGACATATCAAATGAAAAGGCTTGTTGTGAAGATCTCAATTGATTTTTCAATTCAATTCAACAGTCATACAGTCCACTAGGCCTACAGCGTTCTCACATTCACAAAATTGAGAAGAATCTATATAAAGATAAATAAATTAATATAATAATTATATATATATAATTATTATATTAATTTAATAATAATAATATAATTATTATATATATAATTAATAATTTAAAAATAAATAGGTACTTTTAAAGATAATTAAGAAAGTTGATGAAAATTGACCATTCCCCCCCTTATCTCTTAGTTGATTACTATTCACATACTAATCCCCTAACTAATATTATAAATGCGAAAGTGAGTTTGTTTGTTACGCTTTCACGCTAAAACGGCTGAACGGATTTGGATGAAATGTGGCACATGGATAGACCGATAGATAGACAGATACTTTTTATCGCGGTAGTTCCCATGGGATAATCTTCTACGTCCAGGCGAGCATAGCTGCATGCAGTTGGTAATGATAAGACGATGCTGCTTCCGATCATTTTAAGATAATCACACTGGACACATTGGTGAAAATCTAGCCTGTATAAAGTCAAAGTCAAATTATTTATTTCAAATAGGCCCGTATAAGGCACTTTTGAACGTCAAAAATTTACAAAAAAAATTAATTGATTCTAGTCTCCCCTTCAAAATTCAAAATTCAAAAGTCATTTATTCAAACTAGGCTGAGAATCAGCACTTTTTGAACGTCAAAATTACATAAGACAGTCCCCCAAAACGCCCACCCTTCACCACTTCCTAGTGCTTTAGCTGGCAAGAAGAAGTGGCGCAACAAACTCCCCAGCAGCACAGCTGTCTGTTCAGTTAGAAAAAAATGAATCTATATAATAGTATGCAAAATGATATTTACATTACGCAACACAAAACATAATTTAAATTATAAAATTAATAGCCATATGAAAGCTAGCACACGCCAATATACCAACCAAAAACATCGAGAACTATACTCAAGCAGAAATAAAAATAACTTAACGAAAACAATATCTAAATAAAACCTACCTTCCAAATTTAGTCTTCGCATGGAGAAGAATGGGCAAGAAACTCCACCGTTACTCTTTTAATATGTTTTACAATATTTTTTATAAGTACATTAGTTATATAATTATATGTGAGGACGATGCACCTATAATAAAATTATTATACCACAATAGGTAAAAAGAATTAAGAATTAAAAATGAAGCAACAACAGATAAACTAATTATGTGATAGATACATGTTGCTCACATATTTATAAACATTGTAAAAGTAAAAGTAGACAATTTTATATATGCCAGGACTCCGGGAGTCAGTCGATTGCTTTGAAATGTCATGTTTGTCAAAATCGTAGTAGGTGGCGTTCTGTAATTCCTGCCTATCGACGTGGGATAAAGGTGTGAGCTTGTGAATGGCAGATCCATGCCTTTCAGCTTATCAACAAGCATATAAAAATAGTAGTTAATTCTTGAAATCCTTACATAATATAAAATACAACATATCTCGGTCTGTCTGTCCATTATTAACTAGAGAACCACTTATCGTCTTACGTGTTGTTTCTTTAATTTAAAGAATAAATTTGTTTTCTATACTTACTGCAGCACGCGAGAAAAATAATACTAATATCTACTGAATTTTATTTCAGCGGAGAAATTATCATCTGAGAACGGAGGCACCAGCCAGTCTAACGGGCCCACGCCCACGGGAGAACTTCGCGGCGAGAGATTCACTCTCACTCTCACTAAAGGCACTCAGGTAAGCAATCAGACTGACGTTTCCGAAGCTATTAGAACGACGTTTCCGAATAATTTCCTATGATTGTGACTCAGAAGCAATTATTATTCGATTCATTTCCGATGTCTTCGTGAGTCAGTGTCTGGTTGTTGACCCTTTTCTGATGGCACACTCATTTAGATGTCGGAATGTAGGTATTTTTTCTCTATTGCTCCAGAATAAATGTAATGTTTTTTGATGCACTCTACAGACACCACTAAAGTATTAATTGGGTACCACTTACGTTACTAATTAAATCCCTTTGAAAAGGGGCCAATTACTGCAGAGACCGTACCTATATTTAGCCTCAACCAGACTAGGATATAAGTTGCGAAATAGGTTGCCATTTTCGCATCGCCACATGTTTTGGTTAAAGTTTTAAGATCAAACACAAATTCAAAGTACCGGTCAAAATCGGGAATTAACAAAAATCCAAACACATTTCTTATGGAAAAAATATTTTACAAAAAAAAAAACGAATAAAAATTTTTTTTTTTTTAATTTTTCTATCTAGTGTTTTTATTTTTCACTTTTTAGTTGTGATAATTAACAGTGACAGGAACTTATAATCATATCATCCGTATAGGCTAAGTGGGAAAAATACATATTATTGAAGCTAACTCAAAAACTACCCAAGCAAAGTTTTTAAAATTTAGGTATATGGGACCACCTCTAAAATATGATCTACCAAACAAAAAAAGAATCATCTAAATCAATTCATAATTGGCGGAGTAATCGCGTAACAAAAAAACAAAAAAAAAACATACAGTCGAATTGAGAATTAAAAATAATAAATTCATCAGACAGGACGACTTTCTTCAAAAGACCCATGTTTCCGGGCAGAACGGAGCTGAACCGTAACTGGTTGACCCTGTTTATCCTTGCTCAGTAGCCGTGACGACCGAGCTAAATACTGCTACTGTTTAAATTAAACGGGTATGAGTTGTAATATAATAACTTACATCAGTGACAATCATATTAATTATAATTTAATAAATTTACAGAACTTATAAAATTATAATTAATAAAATCAAAGCATTTGTTTCAATTAAACCATTTACAGGCACTTTTGAATTGTCAAGGGGTCAGTCAGTCAAAAATATGACGCTAGTTGCCCATTCCAAAGCGTAGGTTCCTATGGAGAAGAACGGGCAAGAAACTCCACGGACACTCTTTTAAATCATAATATTGTTACAAAATATTGGTTACATCATTCATGTTGAAATTATACATGTGAGAACAATGTAGAAAGACGTGCACGTAAAAAGCGTCCGTAATAAAAAGATAAAAACAATTCAAAAATTTAAATAAGCCGTGGCAGATAAGAGATGACCAGTCCCTACCCACGGCGCCCGTTCACGCATGACGCATGGATCAGCACCGTTTAGCTCAACCATTTTGAAGGAAACTTAACGATCTAACACACACGCCACCACCAGCGAGACATTTGAGTGAGCATGACATACTCTCAGCCGCCAGGGCACATTCAAGCCAATGAAAGACGTACCCAGTAAATGGTAGCTTTATAGAAGGTACATGGTCACAGTGCTCACACATGTGCTATGCAATTATACAATACAATATAAATAACACATTGTCATAGTGACACATTATAAGAAGGTACTTTTAGTGAGTAAAGCTTCTCAATTTTATTAAGGTTTTTAAATAGGTATTTTTGGACTAAAAAAAAACGATTATTGTGAGTTGATATCTCAAAAGGAAAAAACGGAACCCTTATAGGATCACTCGTGTGTCTGTCTGTCGGTCTGTCACAGCCAATTTGCTCCGAATCTAATGGACCGATTAAGTTGAAATTTGTTACACATATGAATTTCTGTGACCCAAAGATGGACGTGTAACGTAAATAAGTAAAGATATCAAATGAAAGGGCTTACCGTGAGGGTCTCAAATAGTTATTTAATTTTTTTTTATTTAAGAAAATAGACGAAAATTTACCATTAAAACCACGAAACAACTTAGCCTAAAATATTGAAAAACATACAGAATTTAGTTCTATACTTATAGATTACAGGAAAACCTATTAGAGGTCTTAAATTGCCGTGGTAAATCCTTCAATATTGTGCGTACAAACTTACATTTGCAGTTGGAATTTATGGGAGAACATGTATTTTAACTACAATGTTAAGTTTGTTCTTGAGATAATCCTTTATTTTTCTTTCTTCATCCCAACTACGGAACCCTTCATTGTGCGTGGTTCGACACGCACTTGGCCGGTTTTGTTGTATCTCAAACTTCAGTAGAACTTCTTTCTTGAAAAGTTGATCTCCTCAAGAGAAAGGCTCTTATTGTTGTGCTTGCCTTTTAAGTTCAAATGGTGTATCTTAACCTCCCCAAGGACCATGACTTATTATTTATAAGATTCCGTGATTTATGGGAGTATTTCAAATGGAGATTGAATTGGCTTTCCACGAGCTTAAGAGAAGCTGGTGGATTATTCAATGTAAACTTACTTTCAGTACCTTTTGTTGGATTTTGTCTCCAGGGTTTGGGCTTCACGCTAATCGGTGCTGAAGGTATACCAGAAACAGAAGGCTATCTCCAAATACGCAGCATCGTGCCACACAGCCCTGCTTGGATTGATGGTAAGTGTGTGACAGACACAAGTTTTTGCAATCGTTAAGTTAAACAGAATAATAAATAATTAATATAGCAGATGCCTTATTATTTTCTTCAATCCTAGTTATATTACCGAATTCTGCCTTTCTCTAGTTCGAGATGGGAGCTGACAAACTTAAAGAACGACCTAGTTCGCTAAAGAGCTCCGATTTAAACTGAGCACTCGTACAACGTAAATAACACAATGATTAATTTAGCGTAATTAGATAGCAGCTATCTAATTACGCAACACATTTTCATAAACGATTACGACAAATTTGTTTCATTCTGACAATTCAACAACATTCATTGCGTTATTTACGTTGTTCAGCAGTTTTTTTCGAACTTATGAAGCAATGGATTAGCAATCAGTTTCAAAATGGTTCAAATTCCGATTGATTGTGTATTACGTAATTAGGGTACAAGTCCCGAACTGATAAGGGCAAGACTTATCTGCCTTTCTCTGGTTCGAGACGGGAGCTAACAAATTAAAAGAACGACCAAGTTCGCTAAGAGCTCCGAACTAAACCGAGCACTCTTAATGTGCTCACTTACCATAATTTAATGGGGCCACCTACTTGTTGCTGCTTGAGTCGCCGACGGAATGAAATATTGCCATTTTAAATATTATATCATTTAGGAAGTGTATTTATTTTATTTTTGATTTTGTTATTTCACTATATGCTGCACTGGTTGACGTCATCACGTCAACGCCGGCTGTCGCTGAAAACCAGCGCTGGGGCTCTGTCTCGCATAGGGTCGTAGCATTATGCTGAGCAATGGCCGTTTTTGCGTGGACGCATATTTTCCCCCAATTTGTTATTCACGTGTTTTTGTCTTTGCGTCATTTATACCGCAAATAAACGTATTTTCTTTCTTTCTTTGCCATTATAATATACCCATTAAAAAGCGCTTGAGCGAAAGAAAGCGCATATTGACTAGTCTATTTTCCTTCAGGTGCCCTACGTCCCGGTGACGTGGTAGTCGGTGTTGGGAACCGAGGTGTACGTGGATTGTCGCATGCTCTAGTTGCCCAGGTCTTCCAATCTATTACACCTGGGACTGATGTTACACTGCATCTTGTAAGAGGTAAGCATAAAGAAATTAATTGACATTATATACCTAAAATATTCTATATTTTATCATAAATTAGATTTGTTACAGCTGTAGTGGTAATCATGTCATTTGGTTTAAATAGGTTTTTATTTTTATTATTTTATTTTATATAGATTTTTTCTATTAGATTTTGTGAATGTGAGAACGTTGTAGGCTTAACAGACTGTAGATCTGTCGACCATTTTCTATCTTGCTAAGTACCTGGTACTTGTCGATAGGCCTACACTGTCCTCTCATACCTATTAACACTGTAATTTGAAAACATTGTAAATACCATTTACTTTCTAAAGAGTAACCGTGGAGTTTCTTGCCGGCTCTTCTCCATAGGAAACGACCAATTGGAACCGTGCACCTAGCTTCTGACGTTTCATAAGTGCCCTTGTAGGTTTATGTGAAATAAAATATTTTGAATTGAATTGAATTGAAATTGTTTATTGTGTTAGTACGATATCGAAATCACTTTCACAATTTTTTATTTTTTTAAATCAGCCAAGTGCATGTCGGACCACGCACATTGAAGGGTTTCGTAATCGATGAATTTATCCCAGTTGAAAAACGTGCTCTCCCATACTGAATTAAAACCATAATGTCTTTAATATCCTATCTGCAGGTTACCCTCTATCTTTCGACTCTGAAGACCCAAACACCCGTGTTCTAAGTACTATGGCAGTAGATGCAACTACGCCCGCTACGTCAGACGCTGTTGCCATGCAACAACTCACCAGGGCGCTGCGGACCAGGTGAATATTATATTATTAATGTTAATGTCTAATTTATCCTAAAGTTAACACACTTACTGCTGCTGTGAGCATCAATGTCAGTACATGTGGTCAAGGCGATAGAAGAGAATAGAATACATTTTATTATGTATACCATACAAATAGCTAGTTAATAGCTTTACTGAAATATCTAGCCATATCGGTTCCAATAGGTCGAAATTTTTTAGAAGAGAATATAACGGCTGATGTCGGTCTAAGAATGTGTTCTTAGTATAGAAGCGAAACTAGGCGTGTGATACACCCTGAAGTTGTAGGCGCAATTCCAAATGCTTTTCGAGCAGAGTTTTGACTTCTGTAATCAGCAAATATGAAGTACTAGCTTATACCCGCAGCTTCGCCTGCATGGAAATCGGAAATTGCCCCACGCTAACGTACTACCGGGATAAAAATCCTATGTCCTAGCCCAAGTCTTGGTCTACCCATGTGCCAAAGTTCATCCAAATCCGTTCAGTCGTTTAAGCGTGAAAGCGTAGCGAACAAACTCATTTTAGCATTTGTCATATTAAGAGCGTTTCTCCTAAAAGTTGTCAACTTCGCGAATAGCGTCAAAAATGTACCTGTTTTGATTAATTTGGCAATATTACTGTATGGAAATAAGAAATATGGCTAACTAGCGAACTAGAATATTGATAATTAATTGCAATTATAACATTGAATTTGATATTGTACCCGTTTTAGGTGTAAAAAAGGCATTTGGAAAGTTTCCAAATACTTTTGATACGTCTTATTTAAAAAAATAAAATATGTAATATGTATGTATGCCCATATTAATTTTCTCGCTGATAATTTAGCTTTCTGTAGGTGAAATATTTTTTTTAATCGGTTCAGTATTTTACGAGTTTATCCATGACAAACAAACAAATATACAAACATACAAAAGATTAAAACTTTTCTCTTTATAATATTAGTTTAGATTAGGATGTAGTATTTTTTCTTTTCGATGCCACAATGCAGTTTTGACATAAGCAGTAAGCATAGCATTTGGGGCTTATGGCCAATTTCTATAAAATTGAGACTCCTGTATCTTTACCAATAATGAAACAAAGAGCTTTGCAAAGTAGATCCTATATGGAGGCAGCTATCACAGGTAAAATTAGTTAACGAATCTATTTATTTGCCCAGTTTTTCAATTTAAAAAGGTAACCAGTGGTAAGCAAAACGATTTGTTTTTGTTGTTTTTAGAAACTGAGCATTAGTAAATAAGAAAATGCTAAAAGATGGCTAACATTAAATGGTAATTACTCTAGATTATGACGGTCTTGTTTCTTTATGATTCTGAATTTAATTTTAATATTATTGTATACACCGTGAAATCTTAATGGTTGTTTTCCCGCGGCAGAACAACGTGCCAAAAGGAGTACTTTCGAAGCATAGAGTAAAAGTAAAAAAACAGAGACGTTTTTGTTTTAAAATAATTTAAAAAATTCATCAACTTGAAAACGTGAGAATCAATAGTAACAGGTAACTTGTAGGTACTACTCGAATCGCACGCGCCGCCGACAAAGGGAACAGCGATGCATAAATGTTCAAAGCTATATAAACTCAAACGTGGTGATACGGCCATAAACTAGTTTGCACGCAACAACACAAAATTCGTTTTCAAAATTGTTTCTAATATTTTATTTGTTTATATAAAAATTGTATTGTACCAAGAGAAAACCTTTTGGCTGCGGGAAAACAACCATTAAGATTTCACGGTGTATATCCACTGTAACTATAAAATTTGTCCGCCACTGGCAAAACATAGAGAGCCAACAGAATTTTTACTGAAGACCTGTGTTTAATAAATAATCATTCATTAATGTATACTAAACCAATTCGTTAGTACTAAGGACAATCTAGAGAAATACTCAGATCTGCGTACAATTCCAGATTCAACCTGAATTCTCCGAACCTGGACTCTTCGGCCCAGGGTCGGGACAAGGTGGATAGTGGTCCTACTCCTCACAGCCCAGGACAGAGGAGGATGATGTCCAGATCTTTCGATCTCGATGAACTGACTATAAATGATGATAATCAGGAGCTTCCGCGGTGTCCGTCATTGGATCATGTGCTATCTTTGGCTAGTGGTAAGAGCAGTTCTTTGTTTTTTTTTTTATATAGGGTGGAATTTTTGAACCTCATCTGGAGGGAAAGTACTCTAAATTCTGGAGACAGCAAATTTTACTCAAAGAAAACATTCCTCTATTTTTTTAAACAAATACATCTGCATTTAAAGATTTTCGAAAATTCGCTTGCCACACTCGGGAATCGAAACAGCTAAAATCCGAAAAATTATAACCTGTACTTTTAAGGTTTCAATCGATAGGGTAAATCATAAGGATCAAATCTTTCTAACAAACATGTTAAATTAAATTAAAGGAAAACCATAAAATCTTAACTTATTTTAAATGACCGAAAAAAAAGGGTAAATTAACTAATTCATTGCTTTAAATGAGCTCCATTTTGTTGGTTGGATTCTACAGCAAGATGGTAATCACCACTGCCTATGTTAATAATCATTTTAATACAGGTATTGAAATGGTTATTGGAAAGTGGTCGTACCAGGGTACAAACGGTACAATCAGATTTTTTCCTTCACCATTTTGAGTGCAGTGGTGATGAAATTATGTACAGACGCCAGCAGGTCAACCTACCCGAAACTGCCAAATTTCCCAATCAACTTTGAACCTTATGCTTTAGTGGTAAAGTTGAAAATCTATTAAAGAAATTTGACATATTGTAGCGGCGTGTGGTCAGATAGACCGCAGCCTATGAAAAATCATGTTTTAAATAGCATCAACTAAAAACAAGTTCTATATCTTCTTGCCATTTTAAATATTATATCATTTAGGAAGTAATATATTTATTTTATTTTTATTTTGTTATTTCACTATGTCCTGCACCGGTTGACGTCATCACGTCAACGTCGGCTGTCGCTGAAAACCAGGGCTGGTACTCTGTCTCGCATAGGGTCGCAGCATTATGCTGAGCGATGGCCGTTCTCTCTATCTTTCTCCCAATTTGTTATACTCGTGTTTTTTTTTTTTCTTTGTGGCATATTTACCGCAAATAAACGTATTTTCTTTCTTTCTTTCTTAATAATATGATTCAAATTTGCAGAACATCAGTCACGAGCTGATAACAACACAACTAATGAGCCGGGTCGAGAACTAGTGCTCACGTTACGCCGAGGTGCAGCGGGCTTCGGATTTACCATCGCTGATAGTGTGCACGGACAGAAAGTTAAGAAGGTAAATTCTTTATAAACACTTCAGTAATTATTCCTAGAAGTGATTTACGTTAAATGCCATCTTTCATTCTGTTCATTCAGTAAATAAAACTGCTGCTATACAGATGGACGGACTGCCTCGTTGGTCTATTAATCTCAAGCGCTACTGCTGAGCATGAGGTCCTGGGTTCGATGCCTAGGTCAGGAATTTCTCAGTAGCAGCCCGGAGTCTGGATTTGTACCGGGTTGATGGCAATAGGCTCGCCTCTTATGACATGGGACTTAAACATAACTGGCGAAATGTAGGTAGACTTTAGGTACACCTCTGCTTAACCCTTTGGGGATTACAGAAGTGATATTAAGTTATGTCTTACATTTTCATCTTTCAGGTGTTAGATCGTAGTAGATGTGCAGGCCTACGGGAAGGCGACTTGCTACTGCAGATTGGAGAAAATGATGTGCGTCATGCACCACACCAACATGTCGTACAGGTAACCCATTCAAACCTCTCATACACCTGTAGGTAGTAGGAGGTGACTTAAAAAAAACAGGCTCAAAAGCTGGATCAACAAGAAGCTTAAAAAAAACTAAAAAAGCTCGCCTAATAAATAAAAAATAAAAAATAAAAATGTTTATTTCATCAACTTATACGATTAACATAATATGTGTGTGGAAGCACCTTTTAAGCAACAATATGCTTGTGTTAGGTGGTTCCGCTCTTCCAGTTTGCAATAACTAGGTATAAATGCTGTGAGATAAACAAAGGTAATCTAAAATAATCTAAAATAAGCATGCAGTGGACGATGGGCGAAATAACAACGCACACGGTGTAATAAGTGTGAGGTGTGTCTGAGTGTGTATGTGTGATTGTGTATATGTGCGTGAGTGTGTGTGAGGATGTCAGGGATGTGTGTGAGTCATTTGTGCTTTGTCTGTTTTGGGGTCAGCCCTACGACTATGTCTTGGGGTCGGAAGACACTGAAACCAGTATCTTCCACTGACTGTAGAAGTCCCTAGTGATCGGTCACGTAGCAGTTTGTAATATTGACTCGACTTCTGCGTAGCTTTTGGTTGCTAACCACTGTGTGAGGGTCTTTCGACAGTCACGGTAACTCATTGGGTAAATGCCTAATTCTTTGTTTAGAAAGTTATAAATGTGGGTTGACTGTCTATTATATTGTCTAGCAGCAAATTTGGTGTTAACAGGTGTAGGTGGAGCTACTCTATTTTTCCTCCTAGCCACTGTCTTGGAAGGGACGAAGGAAAGTGACTTGTGCTTTTTCAGGGCTATCTGAAGGATGTATAATTTCCTGACTGATAGAAGGTTAGAGTTTAAATAGAGACTTTCTGTGGGGTATCTGAGTGGCTTGAAGAACATGACTTTAAGAAGGGCCCTTTGTGCTCTTTCAAGTTCTAGAAATTTGGTCTTGGTCGCTCCACCCCAGACTGGTAGACAATACATTAGGATAGATTGACCCAGAGAGACGTAAATTTGGTCAATCAGTTTTTTTGTCGCAACGTGCCGTAGTGTTTTAAATGTCCAGATCAATTTCCGAACTCTATTCATTATAAGCTCTACGTGGAGGTGCCATGATAGTCTTTGGTCCAACATTACTCCCAAGTATTTGGTGTGAGTTACTTTATTTATTGTTAGACAAGAGCAATCAGGGCAAGAAGGGTTAAGGCAGTTATGGATTTTGATCCGGAAATCCTGTGGCGGCTGGGTACGATTGGACTTGGTAAAGCAAATGAAATTTGTCTTTGAAATGTTCAACGTTAGAAGATGATGGTCTAGCCAAGTAGCAATCAAAGTCAAGGCATGCTCAGCGGTTCGGCCGACGCTGTCCCAGGTTTTACCTGAGAAGACAATAGCAGTATCGTCAGCGTATGAGAAAAATTGAGCACCGTCGATCTTCATACTGCAGAGGTTATTAATGTAAATGAGGAACAGCGTTGGCCCGAGCACACTACCCTGCCCGACCCCGTATGTGACAGATACCTCAGAACTAATAGCTTCCCCTATCTTCACCACATACCTGCGCTCACTCAGATAATTTTTGAACAGTTTGAGGGGGGTCCCTCTGACACCAATGGCTTCCAGTCTGTGTAGAAGCATGGGGACAGAGACTGTGTCGAAGGCTTTTTTGAGGTCGAGGAAAACAGCCAAGCACTTGCCACCACCGTCTACCTTGGAGGTGACAGTGGAGGCAAGCGCCAGGACTGCATCCTCGGTGCTCATTCCCTGCCTAAAACCAAACTGCGAGGGTGAGAGAATATTATTCTTATTTAGGTAACGAATTAAACGTTGGTTTAATAATCTCTCGATGATTTTAGACAGGGATGGAAGGACAGAGATTGGCCGGTAGTTCGAGGGGTCAGCCTTGTCCCCACCCTTGTGCACTGGTGTAATTACAGCTTGTTTTAGTGCAGTAGGGAATGTACCCTGGTCAAAACAGAGGTTTGCAAGATGGGAAACAATAGGGGCAACGATGGTCTGGGAAATTTTTAAAAAGCTGATAGGAATTTTGTCCCAGCCGGTAGCGCTATCAGATTTCAGACTCCTAATTACGGTTCTCACTTCATCAGGGTCTGTGTCTAATAACATAAAAGATGAGACCGGCGGGTTTAAGGGAGTTAAAATTTTAGGGTCGCTTATTGATACCCTCTTGGGGTTGTTTAAGATGTCGTCAGCAAGAAGTTGACCTATAGTGCAAAAGTATTGATTTACACCATTTACCGAATCACCTGGAATAGGGTTTAGCGCTTTTGCTGGTTTTCGCAAAGTAATTTTGTTGATGGTGTGCCATAGCTTTTTAGGGTTTTTTTCGGCCTTTTGTAGCTGGTCTCGGTCGTATTTCCGTTTTTGTTTTTTAATTATACCGTTACAGAAGTTACGATATCTTTTGTAGGTGATTTTTAGAATGACATTGTGTGGGTCCAAATTTAGCTTTTTTTGCATATTATTTCTGTTATGTATACATCGTAGTAAACCGATAGTCATCCAGGGTTTAATCAGTCTATTTTTCAAGGGGATTCTTGTGACGAGGGTGTTGGCTATAAGACAATTTTGCAGTAGAGTTATTAGGCTGTTTGTTAATATTTCAGGGTTAGTTTGGTTTAGTAATTCTTGGGTGTTCTTGGTTTTTAAGAGATCTAGTGCATTTTCTAAGTTTATAGTCGTTCTTGTTTTGGTAACCTTATCTGTGTTTTTCAAATTGGATAATTTTAAGAAAATCATTGAATGATCGGTGATAGTAGTATTAATAACTGATATACTTGCGGATTTATTACCAGGTGTCAATTTGAGTATGAAGTGGTCCAAGCAGCTTTTGCCTCTAGTGGGAAGTGAATGCCCGGGAAGCAGGCTATGCATAGCTAACATGTTTAAATAATTGAGCCTGTTTGATCGTTCGTAAGATTGTTCGTCTTGCTTATAGATTAAGTTTATATTAATGTCTCCCGTGATTATTATATGTTTACATGACGCTATGGTCGTTAGGTGGAGGTTTAATGAATTAATGAAATCATCCGTATTAGTTCTTGATGGTGACCGATATATACCTAGAATTATGAGGTCGGGTATAACGTTAACCTGTAGGCAAGAAGCGTGAATTAATTTGATTTCTTTTATTTTTATTTTGTGTCTGTTATTTACAAAAGCGACGACTCCGTCGGCTTTGTTTACGTGTTGGGTGGTGTGGTGTGCCGAATAATTTGTCAATTGTGGAATATTTTTGTTTTGATTCAGTCTACATTCACTTAAAATTATGAGGTCAACGTTAAAATTTAGGTTTATTATGTTTAATTGTAAGTCATTAAAATTGGAATAAATACTTCTGATATTTTGTGAGATGATCGTAAAATCCGTGCTTTTAACTCTTATTGCTTTGATAAAATCACTAAATGAACAGATTGAGGCTTGGGCTATTTCTGTTTTATCTAGTTCGGATAAAACTGTCAGTGTGTCACTCATATTTAGGGGTTTTGTAAATACAGTAAGGCATAGTAACTGGACTAATATCAGTGTTTGTGGAAGTGTGTGTAGTATAATTTTGAGAGTGTGAGATATGTAAAATGGTTGTTAGTTTGACATGTAAGAGTAGTTTGTTTGTGTATGTTCTAAGGATGTGAGTGCGCGCTTGTTTAACAAAATTTCTAATCCTATTTCTAATTAATATTAAGTTATGATAGATATAAAGAAAATAATGCAAAAACATAAAATAGTAGAGTAAGTCTGTTAAACATGGAGAACAAAAACTAACAGAATTTAGTCATATTTGCTGCATAAGTTTGTTGACTTGTAATTCATTTTTAATAATTATTTTCGGCGAGTTATCGTCTTTTTTTACATAAACGCGGCCGTTAGCAGTCCAACAGTATTTAAAAATTTTTGCCTTTGTAAGGTCACGGGCGAGAAAATGTAAGCGCGCCCCTTTAGCGGTTAGTTGTTCAGATAAGTAGACTGGGGTATATTCATTTGTTGTGAAGCCCAGGTGTTTGGCGCATAACTTCTCTTTGTTTGTCTTGTTAAAGCTTCGCGCCGTTTTCAAGAAGTCAGTTTTCAGGATAGTTGACGACATTTCTATGACGATTGTGCTGTTGTTCGTGTCACTTCGTTTGCTCGGGACTCGGAAAATGTCCGTTATGTCATTACGTTGGATAGTGCAGCTCGTCTCTTTTGACAGGTTTAAAACCATTTTTATTAAGTCGTCTCTGGTTTCCTTGTCGACTTTTGGAACATTTTTCAACTCAAGATTGGACTTTCGGCTACCTCGCTGTAGGTCCTCGATTTTATCCTCTAATAGAACTATGTAGTCTTGGTCTTTCTTTGCATTAACTTCTAATTGTTCAATTTTTTTCTTTAGTTCTTCGTTTTGTTTAGTCAAAGAGACCATCGAATTTTCTATATTATAATTTGTACTTTTAATTTCTAATAGTGTTGCAGATATATTTTTTATTTCATTGCTTTGAGAAGCCATCAGCTCCGATATCAACGTTTTGACTTCCTCTTTGAAGTCGTGGAAATCAGCTTCATACTCGTTTTCTCTCGGACGCTTATTACGTAGGGATACGAAGTTGGGTGGCGTCTGCTGGTCGACACTGACGGAGACGTTTGAGTCCGATAGTGATTTATTTAATGAATGCGCCATTTTTAGTACTAGGATATTATAACAGCAGTGTGGCGTGTGAAGTATGTGCAGCGTTAGATATACGGCGTACGCCTTAAACCCTTGTTATAAGTGCCAAACGTACTGAGTACGCGATCTGGTACCAGGAGCCTATGATTCAGAGATGTTAGTCACGGCGCCCGCGCACACAGTAGTAATTAGGTGCTAGTAGTAGGCGGAACTTGCTTAGCCAATCATAAGCAATGGAGGCGGAGTCAGAAGCAAGTAGGCGGCGTCAGAAGCAAGTAGGCGGCGTCAGAAGCAAGTAGGACGATCTCGTCCTTGTATAGTCTCGCCTGCGTGTGCGTTGATTTGTCGGTGAAGTAAGAAGAGATGATCACCATACCTTGTAAGAGGCCAGGCGAATTGAAGTACCAGGAGATTATGAGTTTGCAGGAGTTTCACAGTTCTTGCGTTGTTCACTCAAAGTAGACCTCCTTGTAGTTGATGCACTCCTATTTTTTTATATTATTTGTTTGATTCTGAATTTACTTTAATTATTTATTAAACGTTTAAATACGGGCAGTGGGCACATGTACACCTTACGGCGGTCCGAGGGAAGAGCTAATACATGATAACATGACGAATTGTGGGTATACTATAGGTAGACCTCTGCCTTCCTGCCCAGAAAAAACAGGCGTGATGTTATGTTATGTAAAGTCTTCTTATCACAGTTTCGTCCCAGTCCTATCTCAAAAGCTGTTAGCTGTTTGTGTATGTGAGTTTAAATGTTTGTAAACGCACCCACGACACAGGATAAATTCCTAGTGTGGGGCAAAGTATTAAAAAAAAAAAAAAAAAGAAAAAAGGGGATTGAAGATTTATGTACATAGAGCTTGGCATACCTACTGTCCACCATTTTTTTTTTAAGTCAATACTTCTTTAGCGGCGTTGTGCACTTTTTTTGTGATGGGTAACTTGAAAACTGTTAATCGATAGCTGGCATTAATGCAAACAGAAAACATAATAAGACTTAACTCCGTAAAGCGTCACGTTTTCAGTGATTATTTCATACATCTTTACAGCAAGATGTAATGGATGTCCCGTCGTCAACTTTGGACGTTAATATCTCGGAAACGTGACACTTTACGGGGTTTGGTCTGATTATGTTTTCTGTTTGCTTTGATGTCAGCTATCGATTTATGTAGGTTTCATGCGTAGCCGCCATTTTGAAAAAAAAACAAGATGGCGGTCGGTAGGTATGCCACGGACCTTCAAAGCCCTTTATCCTGTATTTTCAATGTCGAGATCAGCGGTGGTCCTGTGGTAACGGCCCCGACTTAAAGGGAACAGGTCCTGCGATTCTCCATACAAATGTATTCCCCTTTTTTCTTCCTGAATAATGCCTCTAGAGCAATCTGTTTTTTTTTTCATAAAGGTCCGCTGTAGACGCGTCCCTGTTATTTCTTTTTTTTTAACAACTTATCGGTAAAGAAAATATGAACCTCCAAAAATTACAAAAATGCCCCATTTTTACCGCCGTGATTAGAGGACTACCAGGCAAATTCGATTTTTTTTTAACATAAAAGAAAATGATAGGAACCTAGACATACTCTTTCTTAAAATTTTAATGTAAAAAATATTGAATCGGTTCAGTTTTCGAATAGAAAAAAGGAGAATACAAAACGTCGATCTCGTCAATATTTTTTGTGATATAATTGGTCTGAGCTGTAGCTATCCCTATCGCACTCTACGGGGGCAGACTTGAGGTAAGTCGACGGCAATAGTTTCTTCAAATACCTATTTTTCAAATTCCTCGCAGGCCCTGTTACCTCTTAAGAGTTGTAGGTCGTGGGTACCTATGCTCTCGAAACGGTGAAGGAAATACCGTGAGGAAACCGGCATGTCCTAGAACCAAAAATTCGAAGACATATTATGTGACATCTACCAACCTGCAATGGGCCCGTAGATTACAGGCTGTAATCTTTACAGATCACTTCCTCTCGAAGAGAAGAGGCCTGCGTACCAGCAGAGGAAACATTATAGACTGATTATGCTGATGCTTTTCAATTTCTATACACTATCAGTTTTCCTTCGAGCAGGTACTAAAAGACTGTCCAGCGATGCACGAGACCACGCTCCGAGTCTGGAGACGTAACAACGCTGCCACCAGAGCGCCCAGGAGTAGATCTGCGACACGCGTACAACCTGTTTCTAGTAAGTGATGTCGATAGCGTATTTAGTCGGCTCAGAAGTTTCTGCTGGTCATTGGCTTATCATAAAAGGATAAATGAAAAGTTCCAAGAAAGTATCAAACCTATTCCTGTAGTCTAGCAAATATTGTTATAGAACTACGTAATTTCCGCTCAAGAAATATTACCGTCGTAAATCGTAGAATTTTTGTGGTAGTGTAAGTAAACTTGCGCTAGAAAAAAATATTAATATATATCTCTTATAGACTAGACTCAAACAACGCATGCCGTTTTTAGCTCGTATGATTATAACATTATAAACCTATTGTTTTATTACAGCTGCATCAAATAACAACCAGCTGATTAGAAGCAAAACGCCAACTGCAGAACAACTGCGGTCACCAAATCTACACACACAAGACTCTTTGAGAGATAGACTTAATGGCATGAATTCAGGTAAAATACGACAATGTTATGTTCACTTATTATGTTTACGAGAACGTGACAAAATGTGTCCAGAATATTTTGAAATACCTCCACAAATGAAGAAGCTGAACACACTAAGTAGTCAGCCTCGCTGCCTTCCTTGATAACCACAACATAAGCTATTTACTTTAAATGGCTACTGTGAAACGAGATAAAAATAATAAATGTCTGTTATGCAAAGGTTGTATGTAAGAACTTGATGGAACAAGGCCATTACCATTTATTACTATACAAAAGGTTAATCAATTCAACACCAGTATCTGAATGCATTACATATTATTATCAAAATAAATAATAACTCGTTCTATTACCTTCAACAGAAGCAACATACGCCGTACCGGAACACAAGAACCGTGAACGAGAAAGCCTCATAGACCGGCGCCGGCGCAGCAGCACCCCGGGGGGGCGCCTCACGCTGCCGGCCGCGGGCCCCTGGGGGCCGCCGCCGCAGCCTGACAACCAGTGGCAGGAACGAGAGACATGGGTCGATAACTCCAACATACGGAATTGGGCCGAAAACGCACAGAAATGGGACGAAAACGGACAAAAATGGGACGAGAATGGCCAAAAATGGGTCGAGAACGGACATAAATGGGACGAGAACGGCCAAAAATGGGTCGAAAATGGACAGAAGTGGGATGAAAATGGCCAAAAATGGGTTGAAAACGGTCAGAAATGGGACGAGAATGGACAGAAGTGGGAAGAGAATGGACAGAAATGGGTTGAAAATGGTCAAAAATGGGATGGTAGTGCGAATGGTAACCAGTGGGAAAATAATGAAAGGTGGGGCAACGGGAATTGGGGAGAAGTGCCCACGCCGACTGTGCATGTTGATATGAATGCGGCGTACTGGAGGGGCAACGCTAGTGTAGCCGATAGCAGTGATAATGGAGGTGAGAAATATACCTAATCAAGTTATAAATAAAACTTACTACTCTTATAAATTAATTTATAACACATCAAAAGTTTCACATATGCATGAAAGAATGCTATCCTCTTTGCGTGTCACCTATTCTTTGTATTAAAGTTGTGTAAAAAAACCTTCCATAAGTGCCATTGCAAAGGTATGTCTAAAACAATGACGGTTTTGATGAAAATTCACGCCACCAGTTGGCGCCATTTTGACAAGAGGTATTCCATTTCGACAATGAATATTTGTGATGACGTTTATCATTCAGTCACGACTAAACAAAATATAGGCGCTTTGACACTTTTGACAGGTCCCCGGACCTGACGTCTCAGTGCTGCCACCTAGTGAACGTCATTTCAGAAAACCCTCATTTTACTGTTAGCCCTCATAACGCGTTGTCGTTGACTGGCTACCTTTTCATCACTAAAATCGAAATAAGCTATCGTATGAACACGTCTTGAAAGTAGATTCTGGGCAAGGAGGTAAAAATCGTATAAAACACTGTTAACATTGCTTAGGTTTCCCAGAAGACGGTATGCTGCACTCGCCCACTACAGCCGCGATTGGTGGCCTCACGAGGCAGTCGCCTTCCACCAGCAGGATAAGGCCTCACTCACCGTCTAATTCCACTGGTAAGTATTAGGTTGGGGAATAAGTCTTTTCGCATTATAGTATGTATGAACTTGTAATAAAATCTCTTTGGCTATACTATGTGTATCTGGCTGGTTTTGGTATCATTGAAAGTTTAAATTTTAAAGAACATAATTCCAAATTCAAATTAGGAAAATGTGTGATTTTTATTTGTTTTTCGTACTGTCAAGATGAGTGAATCTAATGAAGAAATTCGATACATTTTAAAATTTTACTACAAAAAAGGTAAAAATGCAACGCAAGCCGCGAAAAAAATTTGCGATGTTTATGGACCTAGTGCAGTGTCTGTGAGAGTAGCACAAATTTGGTTTAAGCGTTTTCAATCCGGAAATTTTGATGTCAAAGATGCACGTCGCTCTGGTCGCCCTATTACGGATAAAATGGATGCCATTTTTGAAAAAGTGGAGCAAGATCGGCATATTAGTAGTTACGACGTAGCTGAAGAACTGGGAATTGACCACAAAACAGTTTTGGCGCATTTGAAAAAAACTGGGTACACAAAAAAGCTCGATATTTGGGTACCTCACGAGCTCACTGAAAGAAACCTAATGAACCGTGTACTCATTTGTGATTCTTTATTACGACGTAATGAAACCGAACCATTTTTGAAGAAGCTGATAACTGGTGATGAAAAGTGGATCACGTACGACAAGAACGTGCGAAAAAGGTCGTGGTCAAAGGCCGGTCAGGCTTCACAGACTGTGGCAAAACCCGGGTTAACTCGCAACAAGGTGATGCTGTGTGTGTGGTGGGATTGGAAGGGCATTATTCATTATGAGCTGTTACCACCAGGCAGGACCATCGATTCTGAACTCTACTGCGAACAACTGATGAGATTAAAGCAAGAAGTTGAGAGAAAGCGGCCGGAATTAATCAACAGAAGGGGTGTGGTTTTTCATCATGATAACGCTAGACCTCACACATCTTTAGCCACTCAGCAAAAATTAAGAGAGTTTGGCTGGGAGGTGTTAATGCATCCGCCGTATAGTCCTGACCTTGCACCTTCAGATTTCCACCTGTTTCGGTCTCTTCAGAATTCTTTAGGCAGTGTCAGGTTAACATCACAGGAGGACTGCCAAAACCACTTGTCGCGGTATTTTGATCAGAAGTCCCAAAATTTCTATAGCAATGGGATCATGTCCCTACCTACAAGATGGCAAAAAGTTATCGAACAAAATGGTACCTACATACTTTAGTTAAATGTAAACATACTATGTTAAAAAATGTTTTGAATTTTCTTAAAAAATACGAAGAAACTTTTTCCCCAACCTATTATGTTTCTTTAAAGATAATAATAGTAAATAAATAATAAAAGTTGATTTGGAACAGTTTAGTTTTAGACTGCCTCGTTGGTCTAGTCGTCGCAAGCGCTACTACTGAGCACTAGCTCCGGAGTTTGATTCCCAGGTCGGGCAAAGTGATGTTGAGTTTTCCATTAGGAATTTCTTAATACCAGTCCATAGTCTAGATTTATGCCCGGTTGATGGCAATAGGCTCGCCCCTATTACATGGGACTTAGACATAACTGGCGAAATGTGGGAATACCTACTGTGGGTACACCTCTGGTTAACCCTTCGGGGAAACAAGCCGTGATGTTATGTAGTTTTACACTTCACAAAAGAATCAAGGATAGCTACAAAAGTAAAATACTTTGGCGTAGCACTATCAACGCCCATCACAAAATATATACAGACATTTGTTCCAGACTATCTATATTAAAAGAAATCTTATAGTGCATTCCGAGTTACGTTGTAATCGATTTGTGACGTTAATTCGGTACGGGTGTTAGCACCCTACCCGTACCGAATTAACGTGGGCGCTATAACGATGTGTCTTGAATCTACATAGATGACGTCATGACATGCGCCCTTTTGCTATAACACCGACCTTTTACTAATATCGCCGTGAGCGCTGTCAAAAATGACAGTTGTGCTGTTTTATTTTGATTCGCATAATATCTTTGGACTAAACTAACGTGGCATTTCCGAAATTGTGCTTCTGGCTACGTCCGCCATCTAACCAAAGAAGAAGAACAAATTTGTTGTATAAACACAAAGAAATATGATATGCAAGTGTTGACGTTGAGCGAGTACTGTGAGCGCGTTCACGAGCGTTCCGAATTGTTCACAGCCCTCAGCTGTCATTATTGTGATATCCTAATCGGTAGGCAAATTATCGATGTCAGTGCTGTGAGCGATTATATTCTAATTCAGAAAGCGGCCTTATTATAAACTGGCGTTTTCACGACTTGACAGAACGTCGAGATTTCTTAATTATCTATAAGTTTAATATTAATGTATTATACACATAAACCTACCGGAGTACATTCTCTAAATTATGTCGAAAACCTCATCAAAATGCGTTGCGTATTTTAGAAGAACAACGTGGACAAACGCGAAAAGCGACTGTTTTATAATTTAGAGTAGGGGTAGTATAAATATAGAGTAGGGCTTTGTGTGTGTGCCCTGTCTGAACGCAACGCTCGTTCGGAAGATGAATTGATGGAGGTGTAGTCCTTCAACGCACTACCGGCTAGCCGCAAAACGGCACGCTGCATATCTATTTTATATGAAATCGTATAATTCCAACGCACTGCCTTGCGGCCGGCCGTCAACCGCTCGGGTTGACTCGAGACTGCGCCAGCTGAATATTGCGGCAGAGCGCAAGACGCGTTGCTGCTAGCCGGTATTGCGTTGAAGTTTTGAATCTCATAATAAGCCGTGTTTTTTGATGAAAAGTATTTTTCCGAATTTTTCATACGCTTGCGAGATATTTAGTTGTTGCACTTTCTGGCATCTGATGGGATTTTGCTAAGCCTTATCAAGGGTAATATCCAGTTCCAGGTCAATCAGACTTCATAGCCCTTATCTTCTAAGACAAATAAAACTTAGGTTTTTATTTCTATCGGCAGGTCGTCTACGAAGTCACTCGCCATCCAACAACAGCGCTACGGACCGACTGTTGTCAAACTCGCCATCAACTCGGCTACAAAGTCAATCGCCATCAAATAATTCATCCAATAGCAGGATCAAGTCGTCGCCACTAAGGTAAGATAGATAATCTAAACTAATATTGTAGAGTAGTGTAAGAGAAAATATTCGATTTTTTGTATGTTTGTTTGTTAAGCTTGCACGCTAAAACGGCTGTACGGATTTGGATGAAATTTGGCACATGGGTAGACCATGACCTAGGTTAGGACAAGATTGAGAAAGAAAGAAAATAAATTTATTTGACTCAGGTTAAGTACTCACAATATTCTCACAAAAACAAAAATAAACTTGAAATAGTACTGTGTACCTCACGGCTGTGCCAAATAGGCCCAGGGGCCTTATTATGAAGTATTAATGCCATCATTATTCCACTGCGAAAAAAGGATGGTGCTAGCGGCTTTGTATAGCTCCGTCTCTCACTCACACTGGAATAATGGTGGCATTAATACGTCATAATACGGCCCCAGTTCAGCATAAATGCCAGACAACTAGTGTCTGACGCTGTTTTACTTGATTGCTGGTTTGATTACTTTTTATTCCGTTATTATATTGGTCTCGTGGTTGCAAGCGCGACTGCTGAGCGTGGGGTCCTGGGTTCGATTCCCAGGTCGGGCAAAGTGATATTGGGTTTTGTCCATTAGGAATTTCTTAGTAACAGCCCGGAGTTTGGAAGTTGGCGGTGTGATACCCCCGTGCCTCGCGCGCACGTGGCGCCTGCGCCTGAGCTCTCTCCGCTCGTGTCGGGTTGCCGTCCCATCGGACTATGAGGGTGAGGGAAGAGAGAGTGCACCTTTGTCTGCGCACACACTTGTGCACTATAATATCTCCCGCGCCGAAGGCTAGTCTCCGTTGAGATTGGCCGCCGTGGCCGAAATACGGTCTGGAGGACTATATATTCCTACGGGATCGACACTTATACGGGTGAAACCGCGGGTCGCAACTAGTTAGAAATACGCACGGAATAGACATTAGTAGTTTATTCCTATTCCATCCGGTTGTCTTTCGTGTTCTTGCTAATTAGAAGAAACGTTTGTTTGTCTCTTTTGTATGTTTTTGATGTTTATTTAACAAACCCACTGCGGTACTTATATTTGACAGGAAAATGTATGGAAATTAGGTACTATGAAAACTTAAAATTTCAAAAGAATGTGGCCGTTGCGGGAGATCAGAAACATGGTCAAAGTCAAATCATTTATTTCAAATAGGCCCTTATAAGTTACTTATGAACGTCAAAATTTACAAAAAATTGAATTAATTCTAGTCGCCCCTTCCAAAAGGTAGTTTTTGCATGTCAAAGTCAAAAAGTCAAATAATTTATTTCAATTAGGCACAAAAAGGCACTTTAAAACGTCAACATTTAAATAATAATTGATTCTAGTTGCCCCTTCCAAAAGGTAGTTTTCGTATGGAGAAGAAATGGGCAAGAAACTCCACCGTTACTCTTTTAAAATATTTTCACAATATCTTGTATACATCAATTATATAATTATATGTGAAGACGATGCACCTAGAATAAGATTACTATACCACGTTAGGTAAAAATAATGAAAAATTAAGGAATGACAGATAAATTAATCATGTGATAGATGCATGGTGCTCACATATTTACAAACATTGTAAAATTATAAGATATTCCTAGCATTTTTACAAGTAATATAACTCAGTGTGTGAGTTCGAGTAATTACAGAATGTAAAACCAATATAAAAAATATATATTATATATTATACAATTAAATTAGCAACCAGTTAGATTTTGTCTAGATTCTAAATTGTCCTATGGAGCAGGACCAGCATGTTTCCAAGCATTTTTATCTTGGATATAATCATTCATGGAGAAGAATGGGCAAGAAACTCCACCGTTACTCTTTTAAAATGTTTTAAAATATTTTGTATAAGTAGTGTTATATAATTATATGTGAGGACGATGCACCTAGAATAAAATTATTATACCACAATAGGTAAAAAGAATTAAGAATTAAAAATGAAGCAACAACAGATAAACTAATTATGTGATAGATACATGGTGCTCACATATTTACAAACATTGTAAAAGTAGACGATTTTCCTAAAATTTTACAATGAATAATTCAGTGTGTAAGGAAGTAATCAGAGAATGTAAAATCAATGTAATATATTTAAAAAATATATATTATACAATTGAATTATCAACCAGTTTGATTTTGTCTAATCATGGCGAAAGAGGGCAACACGTCATAAGAGAGCGTCATGCAGTGTGCCGTCACGGCATACGAGTCGGTCTTACCCCCAAGGCGCGCCATTAGATGTTTTACATCAAAACCTAATACTAGCAGAACTTTCTTTAACCTTAAGTGAAAAAGCCATCCATTATCTGTAAGTTCCAAATTAAAACTATGATTTTCTGTTTTTGTTTTAGGTTACGAGAATCATCGCCATCTCGACACATGCACTCACCAGTTTCACGACAATCGCCATCTTGTTATGAGAACGAGGCACAGCCCAGCAACCTGTATGTGGCTAACTACCCGCAGGTATGTTCTAATACATAATTCTACTTACACGTACGTAAAATTTGAAAAGTCAAGTGTTTTAAGTCAATTATGAAACTGTTTTCCCAAACTTCACGTAAATAAAAATGTTAGTTTTAAGAGCGTTTATTCTGAAAGTGGGCAAGGTCGCAAATAGATGTCAAATATTTCGCTGTTTTGATTAATTTAGCAATATTATTGTATGGAAATATGAAATGTGGCTAACTAGCGAAATAAAGAAAAAGTATTTATTGAGACAAGCACAGGAGATCTCGATTAAATTAAACAAACTCACTGAAAAAAAAAAAAACAGAAAGTAAACCGATTTTGACTTCTATACCGTAGGATGGCATTTAAGCAAATGAAATTTATTTATTTGCCAGAATATACGAGGTGAATCAAAAAGTTCTTAGATTTGCATAATAATATATATAAAACCTTTTTGGGAGAAGTTCGATATTCAAATTAAAGAGTGTCAATCACACAATATTTATGCAAACTGTCACTTGTTTTTGTCAGTTCGTTCGCACGTAATAAATTGTTTTGTGCGACGAGTTACAATAAACCCAAGATTATGGATAAAAGTGAGTTACGTGAGGTGATAAAATATCTCAGTTTGAAAAAAATGTCTACGAAGGAATTTTTTTCGGACATTCAGCAGACATTAGAGGATGATGCTGTACCATATTCTACGGTTGCGTACTGGGTGGCTGAATTTAAAAGAGGTAGATCAAGCTGTAAAGATGACCCGCGTTCTGGGCGGCCTTCAACCTCCGTTACGGAAGAAAATGTCAAAAAGGTTGAGAATCTGGTTTTGGAAGACAGAAGAATAACTATAAAACATATAGCTGAGATCCTAAAGATATCATTTGGTAGCGTTCAATCCATTTTAATTGATTCACTGGGGTTCAAAAAAGTGTCGGCAAGATGGGTGCCACGAATGTTAACCGACGAAAACAAAAAGCGACGTTTGGAAATTTCTAAGCGTAATCTCGAAATGTTCCAGCGTGATTCGGATAATTTTTGCCGTCGCCTTGTCACCATGGATGAAACGTGGGTCCAATATTTCGATCCTGAAACTAAGACAAAGCATATCTTGGAAACGACCATCCTCTCCATCCATTAAGAAATTTCGAGTTGCTCCTACCGCTGGCAAAGTTATGGCCTCAGTATTCTGGGATAGTGAAGGAATCCTTTTTATTCATTAAATGCCAAAAGGCCAGACGATTACTGGACCCTATTATGCAAATTTAATCCCGAAAGTGCGTGAAGCGATTAAAGAAAAACGTCGTGGAAAACTATCGTTGGGCGCGTTGTTTCTTTAAGATAACGCTCCTGCTCATCGATCGGAAGTTGCGCTCAACGCGATCCGCTGTGCTGGCTTCAATCTCCTTGACCATCCAGCATTCTCCGGACTTAGCGCCAAGTGATTTTCACTTATTCCCAAAATTAGTTCCCAAAGAGAACATTCGTGGAACAAAATTTTACGATAATGCCGCGGCTGCCGTAGCGGAGTTTTTCGAGAGTCAAGAAAAACAATTTTTTTCACAAGGAATAACGCGTTTCTAACTTCCTTGTAGAAATGTAGAAAAATAAAATATTTTTGTTTAAATCTTTGCATTTTTTTATATTGATCCAAGAATTTTTTGATTCACCCTTGTAGGTACATAATAACATGGTAGAATAATTTTAGTCTCACTATATTCGACTTATCAGTCGTGCAAATATTTATAGTATGCACGCATAATAATATCATGAAATTATATCTATGTCATTTTAGTCATACACATCATAGTCATAATACAATGTACAGTCTTGCTTCGTTAATATTAAGGGCGCGTTTGCAAATCGGACAAAATTCTGCTGTTTTTCGGTTCATTTTGTGACAAAACTAAACCGAATTTTATATGACTAATAACTACCACATATAGATTGGTTCTTCATCTTCAAATTATTGGAACTTTTGTGTTCAAAATTATAGTTTTTTATATTGTAAAAACGATCTTCCGTTGCCATTTTCCATAAATTAACGATACTGGGTTGAGTTTCCGTACAGTTTTTATTCTATTATCAACATATTTTGAGATTTCTAAAAATACTGTAAGTAGGTAAACATACTCATTTCTAAAACTTAGTAAAAAAATGTTTCAAAAACGCACGCCCCAAATAGTCGCAAAAAAAAATAAAAACCAAAACTAACTTTTTCACATATTTTGCTATTACGGATGAATCTTAATGGATTGCATTAAGGGTTATTTTATTTTTGGTTCCTGTTTTGATTTATTGCACAAACATTTCGAAAGAAACCTCAGTCCGCGCTCGGCCGCTGTCGTGAGTGGACCCTGTGTTGCCTGTGCAGCGGTTCGTGTGGAAAAAGATCGCTGTACAAATACAAAATATTCTATAAACCAAATTTGATACTTGATATTGTGGTAAGATAATTTTATAATCACACATTTTTATTTCGGTAAAAGTAAGTAAGGTTTATAAATGCCTATTCGTCTGGGACTTGATGGAGTGACCTGAAGGTGTACTTCGGTGACTGCTACTAGTACTCCACGATGAGTAGAACTAAGTGTGCCGAGTTTGGGCTCGTTTTGTTAGTTATGATGAGACCTCACCACCGGACTTGATGGAGTGACCTGAAGGTGTACTTTGGTGACTGCTACTGGTACTCCTCGACGAGTAGAACTAGGTGTGCCGAGTTTGGGCTCGTTTTGTTAGTTATGATGAGACCTCACCACCGGACTCGATGGAGTGACCTGAAGGTGTACTTTGGTGACTGCTACTGGTACTCCTCGACGAGTATAACTGGGTCTGCCGAGTTTGGGCTCGTTTTGTTAGTTATGATGGGACCTTACCTCCGGACTTGATGGAGTGACCTGAAGGTGTACTTTGGTGACTGCTACTGGTACTCCTCGACGAGTACAACTAGGTCTGCCAAGTTTGGGCTCGTTTTGTTATTTATGATGAGACCTTACCTCCGGACTTGATGGAGTGACCAGAAGTTGTACTTCGGTGACTGCTACTGGTACTCTACGACGAGTAGAACTAAGTGTGCCGAGTTTGGGCTCGTTTTGTTAGTTATGATGAGACCTCACCACCGGACTTGATGAAGTGACCTGAAGGTGTACTTTGGTGACTGCTACTGGTACTCCTCGACGAGTAGAACTAGGTCTGCCGAGTTTGGGCTTGTTTTGTTAGTTATGATGAGACCTCACCACCGGACTCGATGAAGTGACCTGAAGATGAACTTTGGTGACTGCTACTGGTACTCCTCGTCGAGTAGAACTAGGTCTGCCGAGTTTGGGCTCGTTTTGTTAGTTATAATGAGACCTTACCTCCGAACTTGATGGAGCCGGCGGATTCCGGTGACTGATACTGAAATCTAGAACTCCTAAACGAGTAGAACTAGGTCTGCCGAGTTCTTCTGATCTTGTTTGTAAGGTCTCATCATAACTTACAAAACTAGCCCAAACTCGGCACATCTAATTCTACTAGTCGAGAAGTACCTACTAGTAGCAGTAACCGAAGTACACCTTCAGGTCACTCTTGATGGAGTGTCCGGAGGTAAGGTCTCGTCATAACTAACAAAACGAGCCCAAACTCGACACACCTAGTTCTACTCGTCGAGGAGTACCGGTAGCAGTCACCGAAGTACACCTTCAGGTCACTCCATCCAGTCTGGAGGTAAGGTCTCATCATAACTAACAAAACTAGCCCAAAGTCCACAGCCCACATCTTTCTACTAGAAGAGGGCTTCCAGTGCCTCCTAGCAGTCACTGAAGTAGGTATTTGTATCTAAGTATTATTTAGTAAAAATTTAAACAACAATACGAAATATTTTTTGTAGATGCCTATGTATTATAAAGAATATATAGAAAAAATAACTTTCAAAGTACCAAAATTAGTTCACTTGACTACTATTCCCGCAACTAACCGTGCGTACACTTGTGTGTGTGACCTTTGTCAATGTAGTAGTTCGATTCTATACCTATCAAATTTGCAAACGCGTCCTTAATCAGGCATATTACGTTACAAAATATATTCATTTAGTTTATTAGATTGTATAGTTACAGTTAAGACAGTTCATCAATTTATTGATTAGATTTATAAATAATGTCAAGAATTATAATTTGAATAAGTGTTCGTAAATTTATATGGTTATATCATCTCTGTTTAAAATTTAAATAATCATCTATTGAATAAAAACATATGTCACAAAGCCATTTGTTTAAAGTTCGATTAAATTCTAAGTTATTCATTTTTCTTATTTTTTCCGGTAGATTATAAATTTTCACCGTCATGGTGTAGCAGTTTCTGTCAAAAAGTGGTTACAATACCATCTGTTTACTGCAGCTGCCATTTGTCGTGCCACCAACGCCACAGAAGATCAAAATCGGTTGAACGGACTGTAAAAAAGTCTTATTTAAAAGTATAATTTTATTTCAAATGGAGTATAGGTTAGTCTTAAGACTGAGTAAGGCATCTCTTACCTTCAATGAGTTGCCGATATCTAGGATTGGATCAATAATGAATTGTCAACTATAGTATCGAACAGTGAATACCGTCTAGTTAACTTAGTCCAGTCGGGGCCGCAGGTGGAGGCGGGCGGCGCGGGCGGCGACCCGGCCGCCGACGTGCTGGTGCGCCTGGCGCGCGGCGCCGCCGGCTTCGGCTTCCGCATCGTGGGCGGCACGGAGGACGGCAGCCGCGTCGCCGTCGGCTACGTCGTGCCGGGTGAGTCATTCTACTTTGTAGCTATACCTTAGATACAGATCATGGCTCGAGATATACGTCATACTCCCATTATTTACGCAAATAAAGTATGAACAAAGGTACAATCATATTCAAACGGACAAAAAAGAAAGTTACAGTGAAAACTAAACTTTTACACAATGGAAATGAACTACAATACGCGACGCAAATTTGAATTTGAATCTCGATCCCGTGAGAACATCTGGATAAAAAGTATCCTATGTAATAATCCAGGTATTAAACTATCTGTGTGCCAAATTTTATCAAAATCCGTTCAGTAGTTTTTGCGTAAAAGAGCAACAAACATCCAGCTATCCTCACTAACTTTCGCGTTTATAATATTAGTGTGAAAGAATAATGTTTTACAATAACTTCGGCTTTGTAGGGCGTCGTCTATGTCAGTTATACCTGTGTGTATATTTGTGTATTTCTACCTAAAGTACAGACGTCAGCAGGTCGACCTACCCGAAACTGTGAAATTTTCTCAATCAACTTTGAACCTTATGCTTTAGTGATAAAGTCGAAAATCTATTAAAGACATTTGATAGACTGTAGTAGGTTGATGTGCTGGCGTCTGTACCTTAAGGTCGATCCGTCATATCAATGCGATTGAGGCTTTATATTTTTAAATCGCATGTGTTATGTAATCAGGTGGTCCAGCGGACGGACTCCTAAGACCAGGCGACTTATTGACCTCTGTAGACGGTATACCATTAGCGGGAGCTACGCATACCCGTGCAGTTTCTTACGTGTGCCAAGCGGCTTCCAGAGGTCATGTAAGTATTTCAAGTTTACTTTGTGTTTTTGTACGTATTCGGTACGAAATCATAGAAGCAAATTGAATTTTCTATTGTTGGGATTGAATTTAAAAATATTATTCTTGTATACAGGTGGATTTTTCAGATGGGGCATTAAGGACGGGTTCCTTAACCGTTGTCGCTACAAGAAAACGGTTTTAGGAGACTGTCCTTAACTTTTTGAAAGATTTCGATAAGCATTCACAGATAAAAAAAAAATGTAGTCATCAAGAAATGGGCAGTTGTCACAAAAGCTTTTTTTGATGCCAATCGATTTTGGTGGATAGTCTTTTTTTTTTTTTTGGGTGGGAAATTATCAAAATAACTTCTCCCGCTCTGGGTGGAGCGGGAGGGCGTGTCAGACTCTTACTGACTAAAACCCACCCGTGTTCCTTCCGTTGCCTTTACGTTGCCAGGGGCCACGGTATCCCTTTCGGACTTTCCCGCAACCCCGGCAGGCATCGGTCCTATCGGACCCCTTCCGTTGTGCTGACATCTCTTTGAGGCGCGCGTGGAACACAACGCGCCGTCGACCCGGGCCTGGTCCTTATCGGACGGCGAGCTACCCATTGCTCACCGTCCGCAAGCCCGCGCCTACGGTGGCCGGGAATCGGCCTGAGATTCCCGACGCCCAGGGCGTCTCCTGCGGCGGCTAGGGGCGTGAGGGCGCGAAGTTTGCCTCTCCCTCACGCGTTCTGCCTCCTCTTTCGCGAGCATTACTGCTTCGCAGAAGGAGGTGACGGCCTCCCATGCCCTCTCGCTCCGTACCATGGCCTGGACTAGGGCCGGACGCGAGAGATCCCCGCCGCCGATTGCCTCCACGAGGACACGGCGATGCTCTGCCCAAGCCGGACAGACCTCCACCGTATGCTCAACCGTGTCCTCCGGGCGATCCACGCAGTGATGACACCCGGGCGTTTCCTCCTGCCTGATACGAAACAGGAACCTCCCGAAACAACCATGTCCGGTGAGGACCTGCGTCAGGCGGAAGGTGAGGACGCCGTGGCGCCTCTCTAGCCACTCCTCAAAGAGGGGACTTATCGCCGCAATAGTGGCGTGCCCAGCACTGGGTTGTGACAATCGCACTCTCCATGACGCCATGAGATCCCGCCGGAGATCTGTCCGCTGTGCCGCGATTTCTCGCGGCAGCGGAGTTACGCCCCGGGCGGCGTTTCGCGCCACTCCCAAATGTGCGCGAGGACTTTTGCCTCCAGATCCCATGGCGGTAATCCGGCAAGGAGGCTCGCCGCCTCACCGGAGACCGTGCGGTATCCCCGGACCAGCCGGGTGGCCATGACCCTCTGGGACGCGTTCAACCGGCGGGCTGGCCGCCGCCTCAATGAACGCGCCCAATTGGTGGATAGTCTTATTCAACGTTTTCCATACAAGCCAGAACGGAACTTCGAAAATCAAAAGCAATAAACTATCTTGTTCATAAAGCAAAAATAATTATAACTCATGTTCGTTCAAAGTTTAATTTTTTTGTTTCTTTTTGGCTAGTCTATCATAAAAAAGTACATTGGAGTATAATTATATAAGTATGTTTTTTTTTGTGTGCGATTTCTGACTATTTTAGTACTCTAACCTCAGTTGGTCCAGTAGAGTTTTTTGATCCTTATAAGAAAAATGATCAATTGGCATCACAAAACATTTTCTTGCTAACTGCACAAATTTTTCAAAATCTGAGAATGCAGATCTAAATGTCTCAAAAAGTTAAGGACTGTCTCCTAAGACTGTTTTCCTGTAGCTACAACGGTTAAAGTAGCTGTCCTTACAACCCCATCTCAAAAGTCCACCCTGGGCCGTATTAATGCCACCATTATTCCAGTGTGAGTGAGAGACGAAGCTATACAAGGCCGCTAGCACCATCCTTTTTTCGCAGTGGAATAATGATGGCATTAATACTTCATAATAAGGCCCCTTTATGATGAAATGAATAAAGAACGTATTCATTTGTGAACTGTTTGCTCTATGCTCCATAATTATAATCTCTTTAAAGATATTTCTTCAACTTTTTCTAAATGTTAACAACAAGTAGACGATGATATGGAAAATAGCCATTAATTTAATGAGTATTGTTTTGTATCAGGTAACATTAGGCGTGAGACACAATCGCGCTGATATTCAGCCGCTTGGTCTACCCACGATGGTGGCGCCACATCCACACCAACCTTTACTAACGTAAGTATAATTATTCAAATATTTTTATATTTAACTACTAACAAATTTGTTAAAATTTATGACACATACATTTACTTACATGCTGACTTCGGAATAACAGGAGGTCAGAATATATGAGCTGGTTAACATCACGTACAAGACGTCGATTGAGGTAAAGGAGAATCATTCTCCCTTACCCAAAACACCCACCAAACCTGAACAAGCTTCATTCATTCGCGCGATAAAATTGCACCTGGAGCATTAATTAACCAGCGTATTGCTTTGTACAGACGTCAGCACGTCAACCTACCTGAAACTGTCTAATTTTCCCAATCAACTTTGAACCTTATCTGTTAGTGATAAAGTTGAAAATCTATTAAAGAAATTTGACAGATTGTAGTAGGTTGATGTGCTGGCGTCTGTACAGTCAGCCTCAATAAGATGAACATCAACAAGAATCTAGAATTCATTCGTTATCATCTACAAGAATTGATTTAATTGCCTACAATCTTTGCTTTATAATAAAATAGCAATGGGTTGCCATATATTAACATTACACATTGGGTACTTAAAGTGCGTGTAATGTGAGCAGTGGGGGCTCGAACCCAGGCAGACGCTTTACTTTGTGTAAATAATTTCATCACCACTGCTCTCAAAACGGTGAAAGAAAACATCGTGAGGAAACCGGCATGTCCTAGAACCAAAAATTCGAAGACGTGACATCTATCAACACGCACTGGGCTCGCGTAATGGATTATAGCCTAGACTATTATTATACTTATAGACTAGCCTAGACTGTGATGTGTTCGCGGATAAATGGAAGAAGATCTTGTCAGTATGTCTGGAGTATTGTGAGTTGAGCGTATGACTGTCGAGTAGTTTAATTTTGTTTGTCTTTGTCTTTAACTAATGTAATTGGCCTTGGCCGTTTTATGTTAAAGTAAAAATAAATAAATAGCCTCTATCCCAGCAGTGAGAACATTAGAGGCTGATTATGGGTACTCAATTTTAGCTACACATTATTAAAGAACGCAAATTGTAGCCAATCAAATGAATTCTTGTCAATGTACTTAATATATATAATTTAGAGGCTGGCTGTAGTCAGTAGGTATATTTAGTCGATCACAAATACACTTATTCAACCTAAACAAAAAACAAATTGTAGCTATGTAACCTTTTTTTTTTCTTTGAGGGGAAATTATCAAATAACTTCTCCCGCTCTGTGCGGAGCGGGAGGGCGTGTCAGACTCTTACTGACTAAAACCCACCCGTGTTCCTTCAGTTGCCTGTACGTTGCCAGAGGCCACGGTATTCCCTTTCGGACTTTCTAGCTATGTACCCTGTCAACACCTTCATCCTGTTGTTTATTAAGCGTAGGTACAATACGCGCTACGAAAGATGACGTTTCAGACTATCTAAAGTACATACATCTTTTATGGGGTACTGTGTTAAATGTTACAACAGAATACCTTGTGATATATTAGAATTAAATGAAAGAAAATTTAAAACTCATATAAAAAATACACTTTGCAAACAAGCATATTACAAATTAGAGGATTATATCCAAGATAAAAATGCTTGGAAACATGCTGGTCCTGCTCCATAGGACAATTTAGAATCTAGACAAAATCTAACTGGTTGCTAATTTAATTGTATAATATATATATATACTTTTTTATATTGGTTTTACATTCTGTGATTACTCGAACTCACACACTGAGTTATATTACTTGTAAAAATGCTAGGAATATCGTATAATTTTACAATGTTTGTAAATATGTGAGCACCATGCATCTATCACATGATTAATTTATCTGTCATTCCTTAATTTTTCATATTTTTACCTAACGTGGTATAGTAATCTTATTCTAGGTGCATCGTCTTCACATATAATTATATAATTGATGTACACAAGATATTGTGAAAACATTTTAAAAGAGTAACGGTGGAGTTTCTTGCCCATTCTTCTCCATACGAAAACTACCTTTTGGAAGGGGCAACTAGAATCAATTATTATTTAAATGTTGACGTTCAAAAGTGCCTTTTTTTGTGCCTAATTGAAATAAATTATTTGACTTTGACTTTGACTTTGAGACTTGACCGCGCCTCCCGCGCTCTTTCCGCCGCCCCGATGACGCCCCGGCGCAGACCTCATACCGCTAAAGAGACCCATAAATCGTATACTGCGCAAGTCAAACCACGTAGTGTGTCAAGTCTCATCTTTAGTGGCACGTAAACGTATTGTAATTAATATGTGCAAAATTAAGGAGGATTCTTTTTTTTTTACGTTGCCCCACTCTAGTAATTTCTCCTGTATTGTGGGTGCGTTTACAAACATTTAAAACTCACATACACAAACAACCAGACCCGGAACCACTACTCATAGACTCACTATTTGTATGACACTGGTCATACAAATATTTGTTCCGTGCGGTAATCGAACCCGCGACACGCAGTGCAGCACTCAATCGCTTAACCACTGCGCCAACCGTGCCGCCGTGATTCGTCAGTGTACCCTGCGATATTTTAAATTTGTTACATTTTTTTTTTTTTTAAAGTTTCGGTCACAAATAGCGAATAATACTCGCAGCGACAATTCGCTGCCTGCTTGTCACTGTTAGAATAAAAGAGTATGTTTTTTTTTATAACGACCTTTTTTGTTATGACTTCTGTCAGATAACTTACCTTGAATGTGTTGCTTTATCTCAGCTTTTTTTTTTAACAATCAGTTTTTATCATCTTCTTCATTCCACATAGGTACAAGCACACTGCACGCTAGTAGGACATATGTAGCCCTACTAACTACGCTCTACTAACAGTCAGACACAGCGAGTCCTAAACTAGAATTTCGATAATACAGGCGCGCTGAGCGGAATTGCTACTCGCAGCGAGTACCCTGTCACACACGGCGAATTCTCGCGGCGAGTACGCACACGCAGAGTAAAATTGAACATGCTCAATTCAAATCGCGGCGAATGAAACTATTCGCAACGAATAACCGGTCTCAAATCTCAAATCGTTTATTGCAATCCATAATGTACAATTACTTTATTTATTTATTTCTTTTAGGAGGACTTACAGACAAATAATAAAATAATTACAATTTAGGTAACTATTTAGCTAATTACAAGTCCACAAATATAGGTAACTTAGTGCAATATATATTGTTGGTATACAAACCAAGGGGAGTGCTAAAAGACTGAAGAGATTAAAATTAAAATAAAGAAATAATTACAGTTTTAAAACTACTACAACACTACAGAAAAGGAAATTAAGTTCAACTTTATGTGAAGTTCAGTCTACGTTCCATTTATGTCGATACTATATAGATTACAGTGTAAGCATTAACCGAGTATGCACAAGTGCTAGTGCAAAAGTCCAAGTGCAAAAGCTCCCTAAAGGACGTTCACACGATCCCCAAAGTACTCCTCACCTGCGCGCTTCCTTATCACTCTCGAGCTGGTGCAGAATAAGTCAAAGTCTAGCCGCAATGCAAGATCATTACAGGTGGTAAATAAAAGAAATAAGAATAGGAAGAGCGCTTTATTCATTTTCCTTATTATTAAGTTAGAATTATTTTATATCGTATTACCTATGTACTTATATTTCCATTCATTCACTAATTCTATTAATATTTTATATGCATTATTATGTTATATATTATTATTATTGAAAAGTTATGTATCATTATTATTGAATTATTATTATATCACACAGCGAGTGAATAATCGCAGCGAGTATTCGCTGTGCGTGACCGAGGCTTAAGAAATTTAGAATTTTGCGTTAAAAATAAGTCGGGAGATGTCGTGGGACACTCGGTTGAAACGAAGTTTCTTTCGCTGTATATTATGTATTAATACAAAGGAATCTAGTATAAGTTTTATCTTACTAAAAGCAAAAACTTTTGACACTTGAAACTGAATTTTTTGTTTATTACTAGAAATACTCTTTGGGCATAACGCTTTTTCGTTACGTGACGATTTCTACCAGTTAACTCCTACAGCAAGCCACGTTCCAAAAATTTGTTCGTGGGCTACATTGTAGGAATCACCTCAAAGTGTTCAATATACACACATCAACACGGTCTAGGGATATTTTTAAAAAAGCGAATTACTATCAATGTGTTAATTATTTATATGACATGTATATATTTAAAAGATACGTTATTTAATATTCTACCATTTTTTAATAATGGTTAAGGTACTTCGATTAAAATTTCAGGATTTTATGGAAAAAAAATGAAGCATAGACGGAAACCGTATATGAATTAACTTTTAATTTATGAGTAAAAACTGAAAAAAAATAGAAAAATCATTTAATTTGTGTTTATAAACTTGAAGTTAGTAGTCTGAGAAAGCGCCCATGATGTTCATAACACATCGGCAACGATTCGGCATGCTCAGAACAAGGTTGTCAATGTCTTGCTGCGGAATATTGTCCCATGTCCTTCTGAGGTGCGCAAAAAGTTGACCTTCTGTAGCCAGATTTTCAGGAACTTCCTTCAGAGCTCTTCTTTGCAGCATATCCCATGCATGCTCAATGGGATTTTGATCTGGTGATTGAGCAGGCCAGTCTAAGGCCCTAACATTGTGTGTATGTAACCAAGCTGCTACCGTTCTCGCCGTGTGTGCCCGGGGCATTGTCGTGCATGAGCAGGAAATCTTGCCCCATTTGTGTTCTGTGGGGCAAGATTACGGGCCCCAGCACCTGTTGGACGTATCGTTCTGCCGTCATATTGCCCCACACCCAAACGAGATCCGTCCGTCCTCCAAGACGAATTCCTGCCCAAACCATAATTGTTCCTCCTTGGTATGGGTGAACTTCCTGAGGGTTCTGAAGACGGCTCCATCGTCCAGGAACTCGCCAAACACGCGTCCTTCGTGAATCTGGATGGAAGCCGAACCTGGATTCATCCGTGAACAGCACATTGGACCATTGCTCACGGCCCCAGTCCACGTGGTTCCGAACCCATTCTAATCGTCGTCCACGATTGCCTCTCCGTAAAGGTGGACGGAGTGGTCTACGAGAGCGTAGATTGCTTTCATGCAGTCGCCTTCTTACAGTTTGGTCACTCACAAGCACTTGGTGTTCCACTCGCAGCCTTTAGACCAATTGAGTCGCCGTTGCATTTGGTTCAGCTCGCGCAGTAATTTGCAAAAATCGATCTTGTCTGGGGGTAGTGATGCGACTTGGCCCCCGGTGCCTCTCCGCTACTTCACCTGTGGCACGATAGCGTGTCCACAATCTTGAAATTACATTTTGGTGGGTCCCTATGGCCTCAGCAACATTACGCTGAACAGACCCAGCTTCCAGCATTCCCACAGCTCGTAACATCTCCGCCCTCGTCAAATGTTGGCGTTGCATGACTAAAATACCTCAATTTTAACTTTATCTTTCGTTTAAAAATGAATAAAAACTGTAACTAAACGTAATTCGTATTGTTTTCTAAATTTCGCACAAATGAAAATTCCCTCTCCTACACATCAAGACATTATTATGCCACCGAAACAAAAGAATTTTCAAAAATTTGAATTTGGAATTAGTCTGAGATAAATTACAAACAAATCGGTGTATGAAAGATTACAATGCGGCCAGTACTTTTCGAGTTATTTAATTGAGTATGAAATATCCCTACTAGACCGTGTTGATGTGTGTATACGGGACGGATTTTTGATATGGGGCAGTAAGAACAGCTACTTTAACCGTTATAGCTACAGGAAAACGGTCATAGGAGACTGTCCTTAACTTTTTGAGACATTTTGATCTACTTTCACAAATTTTGAAAAAAATGTACAGTCAACAAGAAAATAGGCAATTTTCACAAAAACTTTTTTTAATGCCAATCGATTCTGTTTCTTATAAAGATCAAAATACTCTACCGGACCAACTGAGGTTTCTTGTAGCTACAACGGTAGGTAGCTGTCCTTACTGCCCCATCTCAAAAATCCACCCTGACCCTGTTAGTAACTTCATCCACAGCGCGGACCCCGCGATGCATCACAACATGCCACCAGTTTCTTACAACATTCTGCACCCGGCGCCGATGTATCCACCCGCAGCACATGTCCCAATGTAAGTTTTCAACGTCAATGCCGGCTGTCACTGAAAACCAGCGCTGGGGCTCTGTCTTGCATAGGGTCGCAGCATCATGCTGAGCGATGGCCGTTTTGCGTGAATGTGACGCATATTTTCCCTGAACTTGTTTCCATTTTATAATTTTGTGTTCTTTTTTGCGTCATGTTTACCGCAAATAAACGTATTTTCTTTCTTTCTACTGTCTTATTCTGTCCCAGCTAAGAAAATGAGCACCCATTGGAACTAGATTGTACTTTATTTCCGCCTCAAGTTATTAATGAACTGACGTTTATTTAAAGTAGGACCACCGATAGCTTTATGTTGAGCGATGGCCGTTTTGCGTGGATGTGACGCATATTTTCCTCCAATTTGTTATTCTCGTGTTTTTTTCTTTGCGTCATATTTACCGCAAATAAACGTATTTTCTTTCTTTCTCTTTCTTTCATAATTTAACTGCTATAAAAATAAAGATTCCAGTATGCTATAAAGTAATAAAGTCGTTAAACAAATTGAGAATTTTCTAACACATAACATCACACCTTGTATCTCCGGAGGGTTAGGCAGAGTACACAAACATTTCGCCAGCTATGTTTAAGTCCCATGTAATAGGGGGCGAGCCTATTGCCAACCAGGCACAAATCCAGAATCAGCCCGGATTCTACTGTGCTACTGAGAAATTTCCAATGGAGAAACCCAATGACACTTTGCCCGACTTGAGAATCGATCCAGGACCTCAGAACGAGAAATTTAAGTTTTTGAAAATTCTGTCATTGTCGCTAAAGCGGATTTTGTACTGGGTACTTGCCTAACCCAAAGCCACTGTCTCAATCAAGTTATCAAAACTATAAAACAGAAATGATATCTTCAGGTACGGCGTACAATATGACACCACGACTGGCGGGTGGGCCTCCGTACCGTATGACGTCACAGTGACCAGGAATGAAGGCGAAGGATTTGGCTTTGTCGTCATTTCATCTGCTAACAAGGCAACTAGTACTATTGGTAAGTTTTACACCTTTTTTTCGACCTTTTTATTCAGTGTGTAGCCACCTTATCCCGTGGAGTTTCGTGCGAAAGTTTTATCATGGTTGAGTTGAAAAAGAGTCTTAAAAACTCAGAAGCCTTTTTTTTTTTTTTTGGATGGGAAATTATCAAATAACTTCTTCCGCTCTGGGTAGAGCGGGAGGGCGTGTCAGACTCTTACTGACTAAAACCCACCCGTGTTCCTTCCGTTGCCTGTACGTTGCCAGGGGCCACGGTATCCCTTTCGGACTTTCCCGCAACCCCGGCAGGCATTGGTCCTATCGGACCCCTTCACTTGCTGACATCTCTTTGAGGCGCGCGTGGAACACAACGCGCCGTCGACCCGGGCCTGGTCCTTATCGGACGGCGAGCTACCCATTGCTCGCCGTCCGCAAGCCCGCGCCTACGGTGGCCGGGAATCGGCCTGCGATTCCCGACAAAACTCAGAAGCCTAACCTCGTATAAAACTAAATTGCGTCGAGACAATAGCTATTCGCAATTTACAGTTTTGTCTTTTACTTATTAATACTGGGTTCTGTTTTTAATTTGCTCTACCCAGCCAATGTCCACCTACATTAGAACGATTAAATAAGTGTTATTCAACGTTAACGTGGTATTGGTATATCTTATTTCAAGTTTATTAAGAAGTCGATGTAATTTTTTGGGCTCCGTCGTCAATAAAGAACCCTTATAGTTTCGCCATGTCCGTCTATCTATCTATCACTGTACATAATAGGTCCTTACATATGAAATTGCCGTTTTGTATGAAAAAATTTAAACGATTTTTTTTCATGTATTTTTTTTTTGTATTAATCGAAGTAATCACCCATGCAATCAATTCATCTTTGCCAACGCAGTGGCAGTTTATTGATGCCCTTCTTAAAGAAATCAGCTGGACGGGAGGCAACAAATTCTTCAAAGGCATTTTGTACTGCCTCTCGGGTATTGAATTTTTTTCCCGCCAAGAAGTTCTCCAAATTCTGGAAAAAGTAGTAGTCTGTAGGTGCAAGGTCTGGTGAGTAGGGCGGATGACGAAGAGCTTCCAACCCCAGTTCTTGCAACTTGGAGACCGTCTGCTGTGCAGTATGAGGTCGCGCGTTGTCGTGCAGGAGCAGCGGAGACGAGCGATTGACCAATGCTGGTTGGAGATGTGCCAGCTTCTCCATCATTGTGTTCAGTTCTTCACAGTACACATCTGCAGTAATGCTCACCCCGTTTGGTAAGAAGCTGTGATGAATCACACCGGCGCTAGACCACCAAACAGTGACCATCACTTTTCTAGGGGTAAGTTTTCGTTTAGGGCATTGTTTAGGTGCTGAACCAGGATCCAACCAACTTGCTGAGCGCTTGCGGTTATCAAACAGAATCCATTTTTCATCACAGGTAACAATGCGGTTCAATATTCCTTCATTTGTATGTCTGTTGAGCAGTGCAAGGCACGTCTCGACGCGTACTTCGCGCTGGCGATCATTGAGTTCGTGGGGCACCCATTTGTCAAGCTTTTTTACCTTGCCAATTTGACGCAAATGGACCAATATTGTTTTGACGCTAACGTCGAAAGCTGCTGCTAATTCAGCCGTAGATTGTGTATAATCAGCTTCCACAATCGCCTTTAATTCGTCATTGTCGACCAAAGTCTTCGGGTGACCACGAGGTTCATTTTTCAGGTCGAAATTTCCAGAACGGAAGCGAGCAAACCAATAACAGGTGGTGCGTTGGTTTGTAGTGTTAGCTCCGTAAACGTCGTTGATGTTGCGTGCCGCTAGTGCCGCGTTGCTGCCAGGACGGTACTCATATTCCATAATTACTCGAATTTTGAACGTATCCATGATGACGAAAAAGATTGAAATGCGATGAAAATGTAACACTAATCAATAAACAAATGACTACTTTTGGAAAAAACAATCCATGTTTTTAAAATAAAATTAATTTGAAATTAGAATTCTTAGCCAAACAAAAATTATTTTGATTTGAAATGGCCAGTACTGCAGAACGGCAATTTCATAGGTAAAGACCTAATATTAATCACGCCGACAAATTGGTAAAATAAAATCATGAAAAATATTTTGATTCAGCTACATCCGGCTAGACTGGAGACCGACCCCAACACAGTTGGGAAAAGGCTAGGCAGATTGATTGAATGACAGTAAATTATGTTTGTTCCGCTTGTGTTAATTGAAGTTTAATATCTTGCGCAGGCCAACTGATCCCCAACTCGCCGGCCGCGCGCTGCGGCCTGCTGCACGTGGGCGACACCATCGTGGCCATCAACCACGTGTCCATCCGCAACCTGCCGCACCCCGAGGTGGTCGCGCTCATCAAGCACTCGGGCACCGGCGTCACGCTCACCGTGCTGCCCGACCGGCCCGACCGGCCCGACCGGCCACACTGACGCAGGAAACTCAGTCTGCCGCCGCAGACTGATGTGCTCTACAGGTACTGAACATATTCGAACTCCAGGTAGAACGCAAAACATTTTTAGGAAGAAACTCATGCCCATTTTCACAAACACTACCTAAATATTATTGCAGGTTGGCTTTTCAACTCTCAGCGCTGAGCCAAGCGTTGAAAATCAAACAGCATTTGTTTAGGAATCATACGTTACTTAGTGTTCATGAAAACGGGCACGAAGTAGGCTCATTCTGGTAATCATCACCTGCCTAGAATCTTCCCAACTATGTTGAGGTCAGCTTCCAGTCTAACCGGATGCAGCTGAATACCAGTATTTTACATGGAGCCGACCTCCACAACGTAGTGACTGGATCAGACTAGTCGTCAGACTTTCAGGCTTGCCATTCTATTATATGATTCGTAATCTCATGGTTATTATACTTTTTCGGAGTAATCTCAAATTCCCACAGTAATCTCAGTTTTGGTCATTTCTGAACATTTTAATTAGAAGTAAATGTATCGTGGATCCCTTGTAATTTTTTATCTTTATTAATATCCTGGCGAGACCTAAAATAATTAAACGTTCTGTCAGTTTCCCACAGTATCGTTAAGTTTATTGTATTGGAATGCTAACTTCATGTAATGTAATTAAAACCATATTCTTTTAGCTGATGAATAATTAGAGAGAACCTTTATTGTATGATGTAGTAACATAGTCAACATTGTTGATATTATGTATTGATGATATTAATGAAGTATATAAAAATCACGTGCATTTAATCTTGAAATAACATACAGTGGAATTGCTGTTCTACAGGGTCAAATTTAATTCGATACCCATCACGTATGTGAAGTTTACACATAAAAAATGATTTTCCGGGTTCCTTACTTCAAAAGAAAAAAAAGGGGACCCTTATAAGATCACTCGTGTGTCTGGGTGTCTGTCTGTCGGTCTGTCACAGCCAATTTGCTCCGAATCATTCAATCTGTGTATTTCTGTGACCCAAACACGGATATGTAACGTTAATAAATGAATTTTGATGAATATGGGGGTCACTTTTGGGGGCAAATATGAAAATAATAAAAGGCTTATTGCGAGGATTTCAATTTTTTTTTCCTTATTTTAAAATGAATACTTTTAAAGATATTTAAGAAAATTTATGAAAATTTTCCATTCCGGGCCCCCTGATCTCCGAAACTATTGAGCACAAAATATAAAAAAAATCAGAGTATGATTCCTGACTCATAGAATACAGGAAACCCTATATGAAATCTGTGCTCTTAAAATAACATGGTAAATCTCTCAATATTATGCGTACAAACTTACAATTGCAGCTGGAATGTATGGGAGAACATGTTTTTCAACCACAACGTTATAGTTCTTGGGATAAATTCATCCCAACTACGGAACCCTTCATTGAGCGTAGTCTGACACGCACTTGGCCGGTTTTTTAAACTAATATTTCAAGTGACTACACTAACTACGGTCGATGACCCCACAAAAAAACATCAACAAATTAAATTATTTTTTACCCATCACGTCTGGGGAGTTTCACTAGGTAATTTAATTTGACCCTGTATTTACATCTTTAATTTAATAATATTGTATAGTTCGCGTCATATAACTTTGCCGGTCTGAAGTAGGCTACAAATGACTGCGCAGTAGTCAATCTTAAAAAACAGCAGAGCGCATGCGCAACCTAACTTCAGAGCAGCAAAGTTATTTGACGCGAACTGTAGGTAGGTGCGATGTTTAGTACTTAGATATCGACTAATTTAAAACTTCACGCCCCTCCACAAAAATTTATATACAAACATTATGCAACAAACAGTGGAGGGGCGAGCAATTTTAAAATATTGATACGATACGACCTCTATCTAAATTCATGATTTTACAGTGGTTATGTTTGGATGTTTCCGCGATTCAAGTCGGTTGTAGCCACAGATTGTGGACATCACAGATTAGTCGCTCAATACGGACTGAATAATTATCAAAGAAAGAAAATAAATTTATTTGACTCAGGTCAAGACAATATTTACACAAAAATTAAAATAACTTAGAATAGCACCATGTGCCTCACAACTGTGCCAAATAGGTCCAGTTCAGCATAAATGCCAGACAACTATTGTCTGACGCTATTATCACGGTGATGAAAGATACGAGCAGGATACAAAAAATTATACTAATGACATGCATTTTATTGCATGAAAGAGACTTCTTAATTAATTAAAAACATTATTTCAATGTTTTACGATTCATTACTGGGACATAAAACACAAAATAGTGGGTACCCCAGAGATACGCTCTTACTATGGAGGTATTAGCCGGGTCCAGACGGGTGTAATGTAATGTAATGCGAATAGTGTGAACTGCTTACAAACTCAACGCAAATCCGTGTTAAAACTGCTAGAACCTTTGTGTTCGCCCTAAAAACCGACAGCCGATGGATCAGCGCGAGCACCAGCCTGAGCGTTACATGTAATGCTCGTGGTGCTGTCCTCACGCAAAATTTACGTTTCGTTATGTTATAATTTACATTACACACGTCTGGATCCGGCTTTCAATACCATTACAACTGGTAACCAATCAAGAAAATTATAGCTTTAATAAAGAATATCTACACTAGTTGTTAAGAGTTATAATTAAACTTTTCGGTGTTAAGTATTGTATGTACCGACCGGCAGCTAATCTTAGGACCCTGCTCAATATATATTAAATATACATATTTTGTTGAAGAATAGATGAGTTAGACTCCTATTCATAAAATAAACGATTTTCCAGCTGTAGGATAGTTGAAGTATTATCCAAGAACTTCATATCTAAGCAATTTGAAAACAAAATCCCGTGAACACGATGACCACATGTGTAGCCGGTTCCCCGGTTCTATAGCGGCCGAGCGCTGCAAGCAGAAATAGTCCTTACGGTGTATAGATATGAACTTCTTCGATAGTACATTGCCAATGAAGAACTCGTTCGTGTCATCATGACTTTAATGAACATTGACATAAGGTTTAAATTACAATTATTAATGCACGCTTGTGAAATGCAATAATTATACCACAAGTATTGTCTCGTAGCTATTGCTATCTCCCTTCCACATTTTGCTCAGTATTTCATGTAGTATTCGCCCTTATTTTATCTTTTATTAAAGATGAAAATAATCTTTTTATCTTTTTGTAACAGTCTCGGTAAAAAAACAGGCTCATAATGAAATCTTCCCAATTAATCTGTTGTGAATCTCTTTATATCATGTAAATATTACATACATTTAGTAAGTTAAGTTTAAACTTAGTTTTACATCCCAGTAGTTATTAAAATTATTAGAAAGTAAGGCTCTGGTTTATCGAGGCAGTTTTATTAAAAAAAGTATTTTTATAATGGAGTACATACATGATAAATACAATGACAAATAACAAATTCCCAGATTGCAGTATTGTTGATATTTGATGGCAGCTGTTGTTTGCAAAAAAGTTAAATAAAAAAAAAAATAGTTTTTAAGATGTCGAATCCCTTCCATAAATCATGCAATATACACCCTTTTATGTCAATATTTTATATAAGAAAAAATTGACTGTTAAATAAATAAATTACCTTTTAAATGCTACATAATATTTGTAGTTAATAATCATGGTGACTGATTATCAAATTATTTTACTATAAGTCCCGTTTAGAAACGTATTTATAATGGTTATTATTAATTTGGACCACCGAGATTGGAAAAATACTTGTTTTAGAAATAAGTTTTCTCTATAACTTAGTTTTACCATGTTTTGGTAAGAAATCGTACATAAAATAAGCTACATATTTTGCCAATATTACTTAAAATGCATTAATAGTTTGAATTAATTGTTGTAAATGTATGTTTTAGAATATGTAGATTTAATATGAATTGTTGAATACCCATTGTGTCGTCCATTATGTCTTCTAATAAATAAAATTAAATACATAGTATATAGGATTACTGATACAAGCCATGTTCCGAAGAAATAAAGTACCCTTGTCAGAAATGTCGAAATGTTAATTAGTTGTGTAAAATCATTGATAAAAATATGAATTTCCCTGAAAAATCATGCCTTTTGATATTATATCACAAAATTAAGAATCTACTTAAAACCCGTATTATATTTTAATTAGATATAAGAGTTTGCAATAATCATAGTGCCTTTAATGTAAACATTGTCTTGCCTTACCCAAGATTGTAAAAAAAGTAAAAAAAAATACCTATTTGTATAAAACTATATCCAAAGAGGGCTCCATTCCGTTCATAAGATCTGTAGATCCGAATGTATAACGATATTATAAGAGAGATTTACTCAATAAATATTTTTTATTAAAATTTTTTGTACAATCATTTCTAAAGTACCTCCCCTCAAGCTCAATATTAAACAATGTTCTAACATAAAATCTAAATGAAAAAAATAAAAGTATAAATAAAAATTTAAAAAATGATAAAATATACATGATCATTTAAAAATAAAACAAAACAGTTTTCTTAAATCAATGTATAATTCTTAGCTTAAAAGTTAATTTGCTGTTTTAAAACGGCTGTCGATGAGAAAGAGCAGATCACATAATATTAATATATTATAATGTTCTCCGAAGCCTGAGTTTTTACATGGCAACTACGGGAGCATCCCTGAAGCCAGCTTTGCGCGCAGCACCAGCAGTAGCGACTTCCAAGATCCAGTTGGTAAACCTATCAACCCTGGTGAAGAGATCAGGGAACTCATCGGTAAGGCAGTCCTTGAAGAAGGAGGAGGTTCCTACCACCACGCTGTCTATGACCATGGGGGCGCCGGAGTCGCCCAAGCACATGCCTTTGCCGGCACCAAATACACATATGTGCTCTGTAATAAGAAAAGACGATTAGTATCGAAAAACAGTTAAAGGTCTGGCTAGCGCTTCTGGTTTACTATATGGGTGTCGATTATTTGATAACCGATTTAATAAATAAAACGGAATAAAGACTATTCTGCCCGACAAGTTTCGAACTTTTCATATCATAATTATATTAGAGCTCCGTTCGAGTTGGAAACAAGTCGGATCAACCTGAGATAAAAACGTAAGCATCATTAAGCATGGAATATGCCCAACAAAGTAAAGAAATAGTCATGCTTACCGTCAGAAATGGCAACATTTTCGCTGTCTCCATAGGCAGCCTGGCAATCTTCTATGCTGATCTTGTTCAAGAACACGGTCTTAAGTGTTTCTAGTTGGGGTCCGTTTTCCTGTTATAAGGAATATAACGTTAGTTCTACCTTCTAATTATTTTCTCCAAGTAACCAGGTTTTAGGATATTGAAATAACCAGCAAACAAAAGAAATCCATTCACAGAATTTGAAGCTATCTCTCACTCTCTCTCAATCAGTCTATAATATCCCCACTGCTGGGACACAGGCCTCCCCTCGATCAGAGGGAGTTGGCCGTAATCCACCACGCGGGGCCCAGTGCGTGTTGGTGGATGTCACATGTCTTCGAAGTTTTGGTTCTTGGACATGCCGGTTTCCTCACGAAGTTTTCCTTCACCGTTTTGAGAGCAGTGGTGATGAAATAATTTACACAAAGTAAAGCGCCTGTCTGGGTTCGAACCTACGACCTACAATCCGTAAGTCGCGGCCGTTACCACTTGGCCACCACTGCCCTGCCTTGAAGCTATGACTGAACAAAAACTAAGAATGAAGATAATAGCGTTTCCTGGGTTTTGTTTTTAAATTCTTTGGATAGTACTTACAGTCTCGAATCCCCAGCTGACAATCTTGACGGACTGACCATCAGCGATAAACCAGTTCTGGGGAGGCAGGTACAGAACGTTAACAACGTCACTAATGCCCAGGGGAGTCTCGAGGAACGTGACGGCAAGATCGTTGGTCCGGGGAACCTCAGTGTAGCCCGGGTGCTTAATCACGTCTCTGATATTGACCACGATTCCACCTGCGAGACTGTTGGTGGAACCAGCTCGAATCTGGAAGTTGGGGATGATGGCACCACTGTCGAGAAAATTATTTATTGATGTTATTGAATAGCATTGGAAACGGAAGCGTGGTGTAACGCGAATGGATAGCATAAGAAATTAGTAGGTATATAAGAGGTCTGAAAGTGGCACTGGTGACTGAAAAGTTTTTGGAAACCGTATGCGCATGTGATGCGAAGGAATGAGGAAAAGGTCGTAAGGAAAGTTTTGAGTATGATTGTGGATGGCTATAAGAGTAGGGGAAGACCAAAGAAACGATGGATGGACTGTGTGAAAGATGATATGGCTGGAAACGGGGTTGACCACTAGAATGTCGACTATTAGAGAAGTAGAGACCACAACTTGAATAAGGGCAAGACACTAAAATATGATGAATGGCATTGTGAAACAAGCCTTTGGCCCACCTAATGGTGAGAATTCGCCGACGTTTAGGCATGAACATGGGTATCTGCAATGGAGAGGCATCACCGGTTTCTTGCCATCCCAGACACGGTTTGAAATATCTCATGTCGGTACGAATTGCGTGCGGTTAGTGCTTATTGACAATCCGAAGTAAACTTGACTAAATACCAATATTCATAGCAAAAAAAGCTCTGTACCTATTATACCACAACAAGACTAGGTATCCACACAAGGTACTTACGTGTAGCAGAAACCCGAGGTCAGCACATGCCAGGAAGAGATCAGGGATCCCACACAGCGCTGCACAGTGATTCCGGGTCCAGGGTAGAGGTAAGTGAAGGCGACTACGTAGGGGAACTCCTGGATGGTGACATGGTCTCCACCTACGATGCGGTTCTCTGGAGCTGCCGAAGCTGAGAGGAAACGGAGATACCTAAGTGTTATAAATTACCCTAAAAAAAGGAAAATGCACGTGCCTCGCTGGCACAGAGAATCTGTGACCCCCAAGACGAAGCAGAAAATTTTCCCCAACCCAACTTCAATGATATGGTGATGATGAGTAGTTCTTGCAATATTATGATTTGGTTTCCTGTTATAGTTTATTGCTAGACCACAACATCCAACCTCTGGCTGCTGAAGACCGTCAAAGGCTTTGTAAGCCTCCACAAGTGGCGGTGCTTAGACGTATCTACGTGCTCACCCTTGGCAGTCAGTCCACCAACCACCTAGCTGACGGGCTAACATTGCTACCACAGCATAAGCTAATTTCTTATTTAGTTAGCTGCGATAAACAAGAAGATTTTTATATAAAAACTTACTAAAAAAAAAAACTACAATGACTTTAATTTCGGAAGTCTGTGTCTTCGGTTTTGTATTTTCGTTTTTTCAATGCAAATCAAATTTCAAACAATGACAGTATAATAACATCATCAACATACACAAAGTGGATTAAATTACGTATTACATAGTGAAGCTGACTCAAAAACTACCAAAGGAAACATAATATGATAATAAGTTTCACATAGGGCCAACCACCGCGCGAACTTCGTCTACCAAAAGAATTTTCAAAATCGGACTACAATTTGATGAAAATATCGATAAACATACATAAAAAAATACAAACAAACGAACATTTAGAACCTCGTCCTTTTTTAAGTCAATTAAAAATAATGTGTGTGATGGAAATACGTACCAACAGCCAGGATGGCGAGGATCAGATATGCAACAGAAGCCATGTTTCGACTGACCCACTGAACTAGACTCAGGTAACAAGCGTGGCGGTCTTTATACTACCTGTATTAATCCATCGGGGTTATCAATGATGCTTATTATTAGATGTACAGGATGTTTCATTTTTGTGGTTGTAGCTGTAGGTATTGCTAACAAGACCTCAGTAGGTGAGAAACATTCAGCCAGGGATATCGTAACGGTAACCTTACTGACAGATTTGAATCAGAGTCCATGAATATTTCACAAAGGTAAAGTATACAGCAGTTTTTTTTTTAAATAACCGTCGAAAAATTTTAACGCATGCGGTTTATTGTCAATCATGTACTGCATCCATGGTAACAGTTTTTGCGTCGATTCCCTGCCACCGTGTACCGGTACTAATTTTCATCGCCATAATGCCTGCATCAGCAGTATTTTCACTGGCGGCTTTCATTTGGCCATGATAATAATGCTTTTCTTTTTCGAAAGATCGAGAGATAAGTTTAGGTACCTACTTAAATAAAGGTACCTAAATAAATCGTAATAAGGGTTTTTATAGATGACACTTTCTTGTTTAAAAATACGATATACTTAACCACATTTATTGTAGATTTATAAAATAGTTTCCTATTTTATGAATTATTAAACTTTATCATTTATTCAAACTCAAACTCAAAGCATTTATTTCAATTAAACCATTTACATGCATTTTTGAATTGTCAAGAAGTCGGTCAGTCAGAAATATGAAAAAATAAATTCATTCTGTATACCTACCACAGTTTTAGCATGGATACGTAGCCGATAATGTGCATCACAATCACGCACGTACAAATTATCTAATTCACTCAGATCATTTGATAACGTAACCATTCCAAATCAGTCGTTATTTATAGGTACCAATTCATTTCACCAAGCACTAATCCCTGTAAATATGAATTGTATCGGATTAAACTGCTGTAGGTACCTACCTAAAAAATATAAAAATCCTACCTATACTTCTTAATTTAGGGACTTCCTGGCTCGAATTTTAGCAACAGTTGCGGATCCCTGAGCGGAAAAGCATTTGAGTTCTTCCGTGACAAATCTTAAAGTGAACTTGATATTATTCTAATTAAACTTCTTAACAAGTATTACACTAGGTACCAAAGGGACAATTAATTGTCGTTAATTATCCTTAACTTAATAAGTACTTATTATGTTTTCAAGTTTAAAATTTCTATAAGATGTTTTGTTTAAGCGACGAATTTTGAATCCGCGCGCCACTCATTCTGCCACTTACGCTGCCTCCACCGCCAGCTTTCCGCTCGCGCGTCGCCGCCATCGCGCCGACGTGATACCTATTGCAAGTGTCGTTTTAGTGCTTTTTTGTGTTCACCTTGCTAAACCTACTCTCATCAGGGTTAAGCCCCCTACAGACGACAATCCTGGATCCGCCACTGAATGGCAAGCTTTACCCCTTCGCTACTTACGGAAATCGCTATAGCACATCTCGAGACTACAAAGGGTTGCTTCTTCGACTTCATCAACAAACTATAGCAGTACCTACCTATACCGCTGATCATAGGCCTAATCCGATCTTCTACCAGCCACTCGGCGAAAATCGTGATCTATGTGATCTAGTGGTTAGACCACCTGTCTCAAACAGAAGGTCCCAGTTCCGATTCCCAGTGGGGGCAAAATATTTTGCTCGATTTGGTTGGTGGTAGGGCTTGTTCTAAGTCTACCTGGCTAGCTACCACCATCTTATCTAAGTCTGTCGCCATAACAACAACGGTAACAGCACTGATGTGTTTCGGCAGTTTAGACGTAAGATAGTCAGATTCCGGGTGAAGCTCGTTTCCGACTTCGGTCTGATCATCACTTACCCTCAGGTGAGATGCAGGCCAAGACCTTCGCTGTTGCGGATTTAAAAAAAATCGTAACTCCACCTAGCCCGAGAGCGTCTTCTAATATTTTCCGACTTACACGGAATAAAAACTACGCAGGGGTATGAGATCTCCTGCACTGTTGCATTTATTTTACTACCACAGCCCTGCTTTGGCAAACATCACCCTTGGAGCATGGAGAGTCCCGGCCCGGCGCACGCAACTCCTGCGTGCGCCGGGCCGGGACTGTCCATGCTGTTGCCTATAGTTTACCAATTTAGCTTGTATGTTAGGTACATTTCGAATGTCCACTGGCGGTTCCCGAGTTCAGCAATTTTGCCTTCACCAGGCAGGTGGCAAGCGTATTGAACTAGACTAAGAACAGCAGAAGAGTGATCTCGACAGCAGGCGATGCGACCTTGGTAATGGTGTTGTTTGTTGGAGAGTACGCTACCCTCCAACATTAAAATACTTACCATTACCAAAATGGTATTCTAACGTGTCTACACTGTGCACGTCCCTTCACAGCCAACATTTATTAGCACTCGCTCGTAACCCATTGATAGCCGTCAAAAACAGAAAACGTCACCGTAGCCGAAATCGCTATGGGAATATAGACTAAGAAGACTGGAGACACTGGGACAGCCTGGCCCATTCTTGTGTCATTATGCTAGGTTACCACCGAGAAGAGACGAGATCCAGGGCTAGGGTCACTAGGGTGACTATTGTACGCAGGGAACCACCTAAATTGTACCTAATTTTCCTACATGTGTGTATTAATATCATGTTACTCTAGTTAAGCAAAAAGTAAGACTTACGTCATATGTGCTTATTATGTTGTTATTACGGTCCCACCCCACTAAGGGGCCTTAGTGGGGTGGGACCCAGTTTACTTTCGTAGAAACTAAAATACAAAAAAGTGGTGGTCACTTTTATTCCTAGGTAGGTACTAGTACTGAGGTTGTAGTTTTAGGTAAGTAGTAAGATAAGTAGGTACCAAAAAGTTTTCACAGATTGATTTTTAATAAGTACTATTTGTTATGAAACTTTTTTTTGGTTTTGCACTAATTAAAAAGTCATAAAAAACTAGTGTCATAAAAATTTGCTATTGTTTCTCAAAATTATTTGTAGGTACTTACATAGAGTAATTTCTTAAATATGATGTGACTATAAATAAACAGTAGGTGCTTATTAATTATTATGGGAAATCAAAGTGTGAAGGATTTTAACAACGGCTGGGGAGAAGCCATTGAAAGCATAGCAGGAGAGGCAAAAAATAATGTTCGTAACAGAAATATAAATCGTGAATCTAAACACAAAATCCTTGAGCCAGAAACGAGAAAAATATTAAAAACCAAAAGAAAGGCAAAGTTAAAATCCATATCAAACAGATCGCTGAAAATATCATCATCATGTTACGAATTTCAGAGAATTCGAACACGGTTCGGAGATAATACACCGGTTGTTCTAGCATTATTGACTGACTCCTCCTGTCGAATACGACTTGAAAATAAACCAGTAAACCATTGTTGTTCACAACTAAACATCAGGTTACCTTGCGACCAGGGGTGGCAAAGGTTCATTCCAAATTCTTGTGCGACTTTCTGTAGAAAGTGCAAGAAATCTTGCATTAAACGCAAGAAACAAAAACGTTTTCGTTAAGTATTTTGTAAGTACAGTTTTTGTGCATATTATTATTGTTTTGTGTTCACAGAAATAAATAATTTAGCAAACTGACATTTGTTATTGGGTAAACGTAGTTTGTAAAGGGGCAACACCGCAGTGGCGCGCCTTCACGCGAGGTGACTTCGCTCCGCCGTGTGTCACTAGAAATCAAAGTTTTTATGTTTTTTCTCGAATTATCGCATTTAAAATCCATTTTTAATCCTCGAGTGATATTATTGTGATTATGTGCCGTTATCTTATGAGTGGCAGAGGTGTACGATAAGGGTAAGATAACATTGTAAATACTAATGTTTGTCCATATCAGGCGGTGCTTCGAAAAACTCAAATTCATTCACAGCATGATTGCAATATTAGAATAATTATAAAATATTCATCTCTTTGTGTATTTTAGACGTTTTTTGACCTTACGGGGTCGATCATGGTGCTAATATGTGGTTATTTGTAATATTTGTTGATTATTATATTGACACGATTTTCAATGTTTTTGCTTATTATTAATAGTGAGGCGGGTTATTTCATGTTATAGTTATATTATCAGTTTTGCGAGGTTTTTTCGAGTTCTATCAACCTTGCACATTCCTTTAGGAATCTTGTTGGAGTAGCAAAAACTTTGAAAGTTAGTTTCAGGTAATTTAGAAAAGTCAAACTTAATATTTTAAGAAGATTACATACACTCACATAGAAACTTAAAAAGTTGTTAATTTCAAAAGAATATAGAAAGAAGCTTCCAAACTTACAAACTTAATTTCACTTATAATATTTACCTACCTTCAACTAAGATACAATTTTCAAGCATGTCTGTAGGTTAAGTAGGTATAACTTTGTTTTGACCAAACTTACATTGGTTCTCATATTGACCATGAACTTCTAAAGGATAAAGGGGAACTAAATATTTTAAACAAAAATTAAAAGAGAAAAAGTTGTATATTGTCGAGAAACTGCATCAGAAGATATTATTTACGACCTACCTTAACATTTTCATATAATTAAAAGGACACCCACTTAAAAACAATATTGAAAATAACTTTAAACTGGACTCCCCAACCCGTTGATAAATTAAAATGACTAAAAATTTAATTATGATAATAATATACTGTACATAACATTATATATATTTTTAATATGGTATACATAATAAAGTATTCTATATTTTTGTCTATACAATCTAATATTAACTTCGAACCAATTAAATTTGTTACTTTTTAATCTTGAAATTATAAATTATTCTGTCCATTTATGGATCAGGAAATAAAGAAAGAAACTTTAATAATCATTGTGATTGTTGTCGCTTAGGTTAGCAGTTTAGGTTATTTTTAATTGCTGAGTAAGCGTTGTTCACTAATACACATATATTCCAACTCCGCCATTTTTGCCTGTCTTGACTTACAACAGAACAGATACATGATGGTACATTCGTAGATCATAAATCGGGTCAAGATTTTCAACTAACTAGGTACCTATTTATGTACATTAAGTATGAGCAACTATGCTTTGAGTGTGACCAATTCAATTAACAAAAAGTTACATTATAAATTGTAATTACTCATTACCATTATTTAATCCAATATTTTTGTACCTACATGCTTTAAAAGATAATATTATTTAAAAAAAAAGTACTTAATCAAGTTATTTTTGTAAGAATGTGCACATAAGTTAAAAACATTGGCATCAACACGCTTAAAAGGGAAATAAGATACTTAGCATGTTAACAAAATACTGGATCCAAATTAATTCTATTTTCAATGTAAATCAGAAAGAGTTGTGAGATAGTATCACAAACAACACAATCACTACCGTAGCAAGCCAATCTCTCCCACACACTTGGTAATTGACTCTAATCAAAACTAAATGCAGTACCATTTATGTTGTAAAACAAGTCTGTAAAAAGATTTGTTAGAAATATCAGCATCTTATTGTTGAAAGGACCATTGTTTGGTGTATTTGTGGTTGTAAATTGTTTATTTTGATTTTGTCACAACATATTAATAAACATTGCTATTGAAAGAGTGGTATTATGTTTTTTTTATTTATTAAACGCTTTACTTTGTGTAAATTATTTTATCAGCCCCTGCTCTCAAAACGGTGAAGGAAACCATCCTAAAGAAATTGACATGTCCTAGAACCTGCTTGATGGATTACGGCCCACTCCCTCTCACAGTGAAGAGGCCTGTAATTATATTATGTATGTCAAGGTTTGCCATATTCTGTAGCGAACAAACAGTAACTTTCTTTAATAAAACTACATACCTACTACAAAACATAACAAATAACAGATTATTTTGCATTTTCACTTCCTTTGAAAGACAACCTTTTGATCTTTCTCCTTATCAGTTGCTAAAGGTGTGTTCCCACCGAGTAGGTGTGCAATTGTATTTCCCCACTAATAAATAAGGTGATACAAGTTTGAGCATTTTTAAACATTGATTTCCATTTATCCAATAGGTACTATAGCTGTGTCAACATCAAATTGATGTAACTAGTTTTTCGTCCACTGTTTAATTTTAGGGAGCTGACCATTCAATTATTTTTTTACCTCTTCTTCATTAACAAAAGGTGCATTCATACCAAATTACTATTTTTTTATTTGCCCTAATCTTTTTATCTTACTTTGATTATGAATGAGAGAAATGACTGTTTATTTCACAATTTTCTCTTCGTAAACACATCTTATGATCTTTAAGTACTGTCCGACCTATACAGTGATAATGCGCCTGCGCCTACTATGCGATATGAGAATATGACACAGCCGCTCAATCTCCCGCGGCCGCTAATTGATCTAAATGGACGTCGGGCTCCGCTGGCGTACTAATTAATTGAAGGGAACTGCAGTACTGTGTGCTAGGATTCCTACTGATTTGTTTGTTTATGCTTTTATTGCTTTGTTAACGTTAGTGATTTTCATTCACTCATGCGTTTACGCAACTGCCGCAAAAAGAGGATAATGTTTCATTGGTGTGTGTATGTATGTTTGTTTAATCATACTTTTTTTGTTGTTTAATCATAATCACATTTTGATGTCGATAATCACGACATGTCTGTGAAATCTAAAACATTGACCCCATATAAAAAATATTTATTTTAATTTGGTAATTGTTTTAAATACTTAGTTGTTTTAAATGCTCAATACAAGTTACGACATATATATGGTTAATGATGCATTCAAATACAAAGATTATTTTATTTTAATGGCGACAAGCTGTTGACTTACAATAAATAGCTATACTACTGCAAAAATACTTAAAAGACAATAAATCTTTAACTGACACCAGTAAGAGACTATTCATAACATATTCGCGAATCAAAATATATTGTAATTATCTTACTCGAAATCAAATTAAGCGCCATAGTCGCCATTTAAAACAAATAATTTCTAAATTCCGTGATACAGAGATCCACAGACGACTTTATTATAATAACTGGTACATACGACCTTCGCCGTATCTGCGCAGGATTCGAGCAGCGTGATAACAACGCGAATCTATTAATAAATTAGCTCTAAATTGTTTGTTTTATGGGATTTTGTGTTAGAATTGCTGTTGCTTGTTTGGTGATAGTGGGTTAGTAGAAGTCTTGGTTGTGCGTGGATTAGTTTCGGAGTTTTTAAAGTGACTTTTGCCTATCAATTAGCGATATCTGCCAAAGACTAACTATAAAATTCCTCTCTCTCTCTCTCTTTGTCTTCCTGGCCATGTATCCCACATGGTGCTGAGGCAGCTGAGGTCAGCCTTCCTGGTCTTTCTCTTCCTTTTCGCTCTATCCTCGACATCGTCTTCGGATACCTGACACTATTTCATGTCCTTTAGCACTACAGCTTTCCACCTTGTTTTGGGTCTGCCTCTGGGTCTTGGACTGGGAATGGAAAGTTGTAGCGTCAAGTACTTCCCTACGTATTCAGGCGGCCTCCTTTTCACGTGACCATACCATCGCAGCCTAATCTCTTGCATCTTATTGGTAACATTGCGCACGCCCAGGCTTAAAAAAATTACTTTTTTTAAAAACAATGCCAGATAAACACCATTAGAAGGAGTTTTTTAAGGAGAACCTTTGCTACTCGACTTTTGCCAATTGTTAGTCAATTCGGAGTTAAGGACCTAAATAGATGACACCTAAGTTTAGGAATGTTCTTGGCGCTCCAATAGTCATAAGCGATAATATCAATTGGATTTATTATTAATAGAAAGAGTGCAATTTTTGAAAAAAGAAACATTTTTGAAATTTTTATGAATCATAGTCTGGCCAGGATTTTTTTTGCCAACCCACACGCGATAAATTTTTTAACATACTAAATTTGATATAAAAGACTTTATCCATTAAACAGATGAACGAAGGTCGTCTCTAGGTCGGATATTAGACCATATTGACAGTTCACTTCACCTGAGTTTTCACGGAGAGATTTTCAGGTATAACTGCTGAACATAGGTATAAAGAATCGAAGAAAACAATGATTTAAGAACTATTGCAAAAATTAACGTACGAGATTTATGTAAGTACCTACTCATAGAAACTTATTAGGATTAATTATTCGTTACCGTGACCTCTAAGTTAATAATTCAGCCTGACTTGCGATGGCCGAAATTAACGTCAATTCCTCGATTATAGTATAAGTCATTACATGTGGAGATGCCTTCAATGATCAATAGATTTAATGGAGCGAGGGAGGGGTCGATTCCCATGTCGGGTAAAGTGTTATTGGGTTTTTATATAAGGAATTCCTCAATAGCAGCCCGTTGTCTGGATTCATGTCCGGTTGATGACAATAGGCTCGCCTCCTATTACATGGGACTCTAACATAACTGATGAAATGTGGGTATACTATTTGGTACACCTCTGCCTAACTCTTCGGAGATTACAGGCGTCATGTTGTTGCGGGAAAGTTTGAAAGGGATACCGTGGCCCCTGGCAACGTACAGGCACCTGAAGGAACACGGGTGGGTTTTAGTCAGAAAGAGTCTGATATAAAAAAAAAAAAGCGTCATGTTATGTTATGTCATTAAATATAAAATTACTTAAACACTGTTACACTAATCTTAGAAAGGTAGTTTCCCTTGTTTCATTGGAAGCACGTGCTCATGGCCTGATGATAACAAACTGATTTATTAAGTATATAACGCGAACTTATTTCGAACCGCCCTCGGTAAAGTCCGCTAGCCGATTAAGGTTGTTTTTTTTGTTGGACCGGTAATGAGGACATAACCCGGTTAAAGGGGGAGAATGCATGCGTTCCTTACTTTGTTAACCAGGCATGGGGCCATAACCTGCTCAAAAGATTTTATTTTTGTAATTTTAAATTTTGTAGAATAGAATAGAATAGGTCTTTATTTGCTTGGAATGTAGGTACATAAAAATGAGTTGTTAAATTACATAATAGGATCCATGTACATTCTGCCTTAATATAGCATGCAAATGTATTACAATAAAAATATGTATTACAAAAAATTATCATTTAAGAAATCCTGCACAGAGTAATAACATTTATCTACAAGTAATTTTGTAAACGTTTTTTAAATTTTTGCAACGGAAAGTTTTTAATTTCGTCAGGTATTTTATTAAAGATTACAGGAGTCATACATATCACATTTCTTTTCAGTAAGCTAGTTTTAAATACGCCTGTGCATAATAGATTCTGGTATTGTGATCTCTTAGGTGTACTTCGTTTTCTAGTTTCTATTAAAGTTGCAAATAGACATCGGTTTGTTTTTACAAATATCGCCAATTCAAGGATATAAAGGCATGGGAAGGTTAATAATTTATGAGACTTAAATATAGGTACGCAACTGTCTGTTACTTTAAGACCAAATATAGCTCTAAGGCAGCGCTTTTGAGCTTTGAAAATACTTTCTCGTTCACTACAGTTACCCCAAAAAATTATTCCAAATCTTAAGATGGAAATTACTAGACCATGGTAAGCCACTAATATTGTCGGTAAATTTACTTTTTTAGACAGATTATGCAACATAAACGCGGTTGCTTAAACGCTTACATATATCTTCTGCTTGCAGCTTCCAAGTTAACTGGCTGTCAATTATGATTCCTAAAAACTTTGTACTGTTTACTTTTTCTATAGATTGACCATTGTAGTTTATATCCATATCTCCCGCAGATATTCGTTGGTAGAGGTGCATGAATTTAGTTTTCTGGAGATTAATAACTAAATTATATTATGTAGGAGGCTTTTATCCACAGTGGTATGTCAGGCTCATCTTAACTTAAACTATTCTAAACTACATCTACAAATACAATATAGGTACATTATTAATGTCTAAACAAATCAGTGAGTAGGTTTGCTATCTGAGGTGAAGGTTGCGCTCAGTTGCGCTAATATTGGTTTACTTTTATTCTGCTCCTCCTCAACATTGTCTTTTTTCCTTCTTTGTCTTAGCACACTCTATAAGTAGATGGTGAACATCTTCTACCGTTCCGCATGTTTCACAATTGGGAGAATTCACTTTCTTCATCAAATAACCAATCTTGCGGGATGGGTAGTGACCAGAGCGTAATCTATGAAGCAGAACAATATGATACTTTATTTCCTTGGTAGCAAGCCACGGTATTCGAGGAGGCTGATACTTTATAGTTTTATACCAGATACCCTTTTCCCTACTTCGTATAAGGCGAACTTATTTCGAACCGCTCCCGCCACAATCCGCTCGTCCAGTAAGGGTGCAGCTTCTAGCTAGAATGTTCTAGAAGCCGTGTGAAAGACAGACGACGGGCACCCTTTTTTTGACAAGAGTCGTCTCTCATTCGTCAGCTGGGCAGCGCACCAAGATATAAAGTCAAAGTCAAATCATTGAAAGTTGCGTATTGAATTTCATACAAATGCAACATATTATTTATGTTCATTGATAAAATCTGCATTTCAACAGATGTTATCTATAAGAAGTGCCCTAGAATCGCAGGCGCATTTGCGTTTGCGCCTACTTTGTCACATGGCAACAATATGATGAAAGTATCTAATGATAAAATGTAGTTAGGAACTCATAATTCTACTGCCCTTATTCCAGTTTATTTGTGGTCGGCGTAACATGTCTCATTCTTCCATACTTCTCTATTAGTCGTTATCTCGGTAGGTACTACAGAGAACAAATATTTCGGAATATACACACATCAACACGGTCTAGGGATATTTCATACTCAATTAAATAACTCGAAAGTACTGGCCGCATTATAATCTTTCATACACCGATTTGATAATTCCAAATTCAAATTTTTGAAAATTCTTTTGTTTCGGTGGCATAAAAATGTCTTGATGTGTAGGAGAGGGAATTTTCATTTGTGCGAAATTTAGAAAACAATACGAATTACGTTTAGTTACAGTTTTTTTTTTCATTTAAACGAAAGATAAAGTTAAAATTGAGGTATTGTAGCCATGCAACGCCAACATTTGACGAGGGCGGAGATGTTACGAGCTGTGGGAATGCTGGAAGCTGGGTCTGTTCAGCGTAATGTTGCTGAGGCCATAGGGACCCACCAAAATGTAATTTCAAGATTGTGGACACGCTATCGTGCCACAGGTGAAGTAGCGGAGAGGCACCGGGGGCCAAGTCGCATCACTACCCCCAGACAAGATCGATTTTTGCAAATTACTGCGCGAGCTCAACCAAATGCAACGGCGACTCAATTGGTCCAAAGGCTGCGAGTGGAACACCAAGTGCTTGTGAGTGACCAAACTGTAAGAAGGCGACTGCATGAAAGCAATCTACGCTCTCGTAGACCACTCCGGGTCCCACCTTTACGGAGAGGCAATCGTGGACGACGATTAGAATGGGTTCGGAACCACGTGGACTGGGGCCGTGAGCAATGGTCCAATGTGCTGTTCACGGATGAATCCAGGTTCGGCTTCCATCCAGATTCACGAAGGACGCGTGTTTGGCGAGTTCCTGGACGATGGAGCCGTCTTCAGAACCCTCAGGAAGTTCACCCATACCAAGGAGGAACAATTATGGTTTGGGCAGGAATTCGTCTTGGAGGACGGACGGATCTCGTTTGGGTGCGGGGCAATATGACGGCAGAACGATACGTCCAACAGGTGCTGGGGCCCGTAATCTTGCCCCACAGAACACAAATGGGGCAAGATTTCCTGCTCATGCACGACAATGCCCGGGCACACACGGCGAGAACGGTAGCAGCTTGGTTACATACACACAATGTTAGGGCCTTAGACTGGCCTGCTCAATCGCCAGATCTAAATCCCATTGAGCATGCGTGGGATATGCTGCAAAGAAGAGCTCTGAAGGAAGTTCCTGAAAATCTGGCTACAGAAGATCAACTTTTTGCGCACCTCAGAAGGACATGGGACAATATTCCGCAGCAAGACATTGACAACCTTGTTCTGAGCATGCCGAATCGTTGCCGATGTGTTATGAACATCATGAGCGCTTTCTCAGACTACTAACTTCAAGTTTATAAACACAAATTAAATGATTTTTCTATTTTTTTCAGTTTTTACTCATAAATTAAAAGTTAATATATACGGTTTCCGTCTATGCTTCATTTTTTTTCCATAAAATCCTGAAATTTTAATCGAAGTACCTTAACCATTATTAAAAAATGGTAGAATATTAAATAACGTATCTTTTAAATATATACATGTCATATAAATAATTAACACATTGATAGTATTTCGCTTTTTTTAAAATATCCCTAGACCGTGTTGATGTGTGTATAAGGTAACAGAATAATCGGGACATAACTCACAATAGTATCGAATACCTAAGCTCTAGTATTATTTGTTCGTTTTTCCTGTTTCGGTACAAAACGTACGTATTATAAAAATAAGAAAACCGAGAATCTAAAAATGCTTATTTTTCCTGAATTCATCAATGGTTCAAAGAGTGTAATAACAAGTCTGTCTGTATGTCTGTCATCGGAAGTTTTCGGTATACGCGAACTGATTTATTTGCTTGCCACGTTGTCTTGATGTTGGTATTGGAAATATGGTCCCACATAATAGCTACGAAGCCGAAGCTATTGGCTTTCTTTTATTCAAACTTGAGGCGAAAAGGGAACACCTCCTGCGAAACAGTAATGCTCGCGAAGGAGGAGGCGGAACGCGTGAGGGAGAGGCAAATTTCGCGCCCTCACGCCCCTAACCACCGTAGGCCTGCGGATGGTGAGCAATGGGTAGCTCGCCGTCCGATAAGCACCAGGCGCGGGTCGACGCCGCGTTGTGTTCCACGCACGCCTCCAAGAGATGTCAGTACAACTGACGGGGTCCGCTAGGGCCAATGCCTGCCGGGGTCGCGGGAAAGTCCGAAAGGGATACCGTGGCACCTGGCAACATACAGGCAACTGATAACTTCCCACCTAAAAAACCAACACCTTCATTATCATCATCATTTCAGCCGAAAGACGTCCACTGCTGGACATAGGTCTCCCCCAAGCACCGCCACTTCGACCGTTTCTGTGTTTCCCATATCCGATGGGTACCTTCAATAAGTTAATTATCTATTTAATTAGTGGTTTAATTAAACGTGTGGCACGCACGATTGATCTGTCGCTTGACTTTTTTTCTTTTATCCTCGACTTAATCCAATCAATAGTTGTCATATCCGGCGGTAGTATAGCTGTAATTGGTAGGACGTAGCTAAAATTCTTGATTTGTGCGAATATGAAATAAATCGGTAGTATGATATCGACATTTTTTAGTTTTTTTACTTTAAGCATCAGGACAGAGAAAACAAAATAAAGAAAGAAATATGTTTAATCTGCACAAACAAAACGCACATTTAAAGAAAAAAATACAAAAATAGCCAAAAGCCTCGTATTCAACCAACAAATAAACGCTTGGAAATTTGTTCATCGGTTGATGTCAAGGCCACGGACCAAATACAATATTGTAGTAATATACGATCAATCATAAATATCATCATTTTGAAGGATATTGCTAATCCATTGCTTCATCTGTTTGAAAACTTTGTCTGCTCAAAAACGTAAATAACGCAATGAATGTTGTTGAACTGTCAAAATGAAACAAATTTGTCGTAATCGTTTACGAAAATATGTTGCGTAATTAGATAGCAGGTCTAGCCTTTTGGATTAGGGGAAGGTCTGTTCTACATGTTCCTCAATCCAAGTTTCTAAACTAAGATGGGCCGTAACGGCCGAATTGAACAATGGTTTTCTACGGTAAGGAGGCGACAATGAAATCTATAAACTGAAATTTAAAAATTTGTACGCCACTAAGGCCAAACATGACAGATCTAAACTATAATGTGATTTAAAACTTGCATGCTCTGTATGTGTACTCATGTTTCCACAAATAAATAATCTTGAATCTTGAATAAAAAATTATTACGAGCAGCGCCTCGCGGTTTCACCCGCATAAATCCCGATCCCGTGTGAATATCGGGATAAAAAATATCCTATGTGTTAATCCAGGCTATAAACTATCTGAGTGCCAAATTTCATCCAAATCCGTTTAGTAGTTTTTGCGTGAAAGAGTAACAAACATCCATCAAATCCATTCTCACAAACTATCGCGTTTATAATATTTTATTACATAAAATTAATACTATTACAATTTAAGTAAGAAAGAAAGAAAGAAAAAAAGATTTATTTTTCACAGAGACACGTGCATATAAATAAAAAAATATAAACATAAATATTTGGCAGCTGCACGTCATGACTGTGACAAGAAGGCTTCCACTCAGCATAATTCTATGCTATGAGGGACCCACAGCACAGCGCTGATTTTCATTGGCCACCCGAAAAATACGTACGGACATCAAGTCAGTAACTAGATATGAATGAAATAAGAAAATAAGTACTATCTTAAATAAACTTTCCTATTCAACATTTATCCAGTAGATACTTCGCCCAAATGGCTATTCGGTTCTTAGCACTTCATCACATAAATGGTACACACAAAGACCACAAATACCGGTTTTCCGTTCACAGAATCCTCTCTACTATCATCTCCATTCACTAACGAATAGATGTCGTAATTCTTTCTTCCCATTTCCCGAACAATTTCTGAGGCTGTATCAGTCTGACAGCGAGTTTCATGTAATAGCGATGTTGTCTGTTGTTGATGTCTTTTGTGTCATACTTCCCTAGGGCCCAGAAACTGCATCTTTTCTGAACTTTGATATATTTTTGTTTTTCTATAAAATGGGTTTGTTTCTTTCTTCAACAGCATAAAGACACTTACTCAACAGGTAACTTTAAAGTTGATTTTTAAATAAAAGAGCTTGAGTTCATAGGGCTTTTTATATCTAGAGGCAACTTATTAAATAATATAACCGATTGATATCTGGGACTGTGCTTCACAATATTCAAATTAGGCTGTACCTTGTAACGTTTAATGTCTTGTCTACCTACGTGTGCTTTCTCTAATCTGTCGTTCTTCTGCTGTCTCATATTCATGTATATATTTGGCCATGTTACTTAGAAGTACAAATACATAAATGCTCGGCACTGTAAGTATATTCAGATTTTTAAAGTGTTCACGGCAACTCTCTTTGCGGGATACGGACTAATGTGCGAATTGCGCGTTTTTGTAAGAAAAAAGCTCTTTTGATTATTATAGTCATAAGTTTTTCCCCAAAACATTATGCTATATCTAATTTTTCATTCTACCAACGCGAAATATACCGTTTTCATCCATTGGTCAATGCTAATTTCTCCGCTTTTATGGTACCTATTCTCTAATTGAGGGTCTGTCATATGTCCGAAAGGGATACCGTGGCCCCTGGCAACTTACAGGCAACGGAAGGAACACGGGTGGGTTTTAGTCAGTAAGAGTCTGACACGCCCTCCCGCTCCACCCAGAGCGGGAGAAGTTATTTGATAATTTCCCACCCAAAAAAAAAAAAAAAGGGTCTGTCATATTGAGTTTTACTATAGCCATCCGAGTTCTTCTACAATCTACGGTACTAACACCGTGGAAGAACTCATTCGAGTCATTAGTTTTTAAACGATATTTTTGACAAAACTTTTAAAACAACACGGATCAACCTTTATCCCCGTCTGTTTAGCCTTTTCCCAACTATGTTGGAGTCGGCTTCCAGTGTAACCAGGTGCAGCTGAATACCAGTATTTAACATGGAGTGACTGCTTATCTGACCTCCACAATCCAGTTACTGGGTAATATGATACCCCTTGGCAAGACTAGTTGTCAGACTTTCGGACTTCTGACTACCCATAGATATATACAATAATATTAAAAATATATCTATGTAAGTACCCGTAACGACTGACAAAGATCTACAGATCGACTGACAAAGAGTTTGTTTCGGCCTTTTTTCGCAGAATAGTCAGATAGGAAACGCCGAACTCATCTAGCTATTTTTTTTTATGATGACCTGTAAAAGTGATTCCAATATCCTATTTACAGAAAAAAACAATTTCATTTCATTTCAAATGACAACCAGGGCCAACGGCATAACGTGCATTCCGAGGCACGGAGTGGGTCCCGATGTGTAGGATGGTCACCCATGCACGGACCGCCCTCGGCAAGCCTAGCTTAACCATCGATCGACCCGTGCGGCTGATATTATTTAGCCACGAGCCCCTCCGGTTTACATGTACTAAATATATATGTGTGTGTTAAAGGTTACTTTATGTAGGTATATATATGTATGTATCCAAATAAAGGTACAGTCATTGCCGTTCCTATAATCTTTTAATCGTTCATTATTTTCACATATTGAAAACAAAACAAATATTTTCACATCGCTGTGCGTCTATTTCTGGCTGCCAGATACCTAGAAGGCGTCAATCTCTGAGGAAAATGTATGAACGTAAACGAAGCAAAGGGATATGTAAAGATCGTATCAGGTGGTGTTCTGTTGTTTCTGCCTACCCCCATGGGAAGAAGCCCTGAGTTTATGTATGTACCATCGAAGACGTTCATATCTATACACCGTAAGGACTATTTCTGCTTGCAGCGCTCGGCCGCTATAGAACCGGGGCGGTAACAGAGGTGGTCATCGTGTTCACAGGATTTTGTTTTCAAACTACTTACATATGAAGTTCTTGGATAGTACCTATGTAAAATATTAATAAATCAGCGTCTTGTGCTCGTCTGAATGAGAAATTTGTCAGGAGCTTGCTGTATCTATAAAGGTGCACTTACATGGGCATTTTTTTGAGCAATTGTTGCTCGGAAGCAGGCAATTTCAATAAAATGCGGCAACTGTTTTGTCAATATTGTTTCTAATTGCTCCATATATTCCATATTGCTCAATGTCGCCGATACGAATTGCCGAATATCCAGTGGGTATGAAAATTTAAGTTTTTTTTCCTCTCTCGCTTGCGCTTATTTATTCTGCGGTATAATTACGTCTCGCTTCCGCGGGGAGAGCAAGCGGAAGAATAATGTCGTCCATGGCGGGCGATAGTTCTTCAACTAAATTGCTCGTGTATGAAAGTATTGCCTCGTTTCTTGGAGTTGCTCCATATCGCTCAATATTGTCGTTGCAAAACATTTTGCCAAATTAACGCTTGTTGCCGTTGTCGTAAATAGCTTGGTATTTTGTCACGTCACAATCTATCATGAAAAGTGCTCATAATTGAGCAATTTTCATTGCCCGTGTAAGCGCACCTTAAAGTCAATTCAAATTCATGTTACCAATTGAGGTTATTTTAACTTAAGCAAATATTAACTTCATTGTAGTATAAATTAAGTTGATTTCAGTGACTAGTACTAGAAAAAGTTATAAAAATGTTTGAAGTCGTAGCGTAAACTCAACTTTATAAGAAGGTGTTAAAGTTATTTTTCCAAAAACTCATACTTGTTTACATGTTTGAAAACTAAATCGCGAACGCAGATTAGATTCATATACCTGTTGCATTAAAATAGCCTTCACGAATGGTAAAACATCTTGAATGTCACTTAAAGCCAGTCAGTCCCGCTACCGCTGATATTTTACACTGTCATGAGCTGTTCTCATTAGTTCTTGCCGATACCAGAGAAGATGTAGAATATGAGAAACCGACTGAAAGTAAAAAAACCCGCCAAGTGCGTGTCAGACCACGCACAAGGAAGGGTTCCATAGTTGGGATAAATTTATCCCAAAAGCAAACTTAACATTGTAAACATGTTCTCCCATACATCAATATACGTCGCGGTCAATTCTCCAACTGGAATTGTAAGTTTGAAATCGCAAAAAATATTGAACATCATCCGTTTATATTTTTTTATGTGATAAAACTACAAATAAACGATTTGCGGACTTTGTCGTTTACTTGTGGTGTAAGACCTTGTTTCTTGCCATCTAGGTCAACGGGAAATACCCTATAGGTTTTGATTTATTTGCTAGTATCAAAATATGTCGTATAAATGGCCGTATTTTTTTATTGCGTTGACTTTGAAGCTGAACACTGAATGCTGAAATAACAGGTACGTGTCTACAGCAGACCTGGATTTTATGCCAAAAAAAAAAAGATTGTTCTAGAGGCATTATTCAGGAAGAAAAAAGGAATACATTTGTATGGAGAATCGCACGCCCTGTTCCCTCTTAATTTCCAGAGTGCTACAAGGGACCGTTAAAACGTATACCGTACGTATAGTACGTATTTGATATTAATTTCAATTTGATACTCCACACGTTCCTGCGAAAAAGGGTCTTGACCGACTGACAGAGGGACAACGAAGTGATCCTAAAACAACATTTTTAAAAGCACTGGTATACTCACTACTCCATTTATACAGACTCTAGATCCCAATAAATACTAAACTGTCATCTTTCCAATAAAAAAGTAAACAGAAACTCGCGTTGTGACCTATTTCGAAAGATTTAAGAGCAGTCGGGTAGAAGGTAAGCGACGTATTTTCTCATTTCAGGGTTCCGTGATACCGCAACAGACTGTGGGTTTTTCACAAACTTTTTGCAACGATTAATTTACGATTATCAGATAGGTACCGGTCCAAAATCGAATAATTGCGCTAGCAATTTATACAATATAAATCTACGCATTCTTCAATAGACCTTGTGCACAAGTTAATCAAGTCTAAAAAGCAGTTAAATATGAAATATCAGATTGCTTGTGTTTCGAAACATTTATTTTGCCCTATGGAACCGTAACAACTTATGTGACACCTACGCACCCTAAAGACAACCTGGCACGTACATAACCTGCCAGGTTGTCTTTAGTCTGCCCTTTTTTAATTAACCTCCGATGCAAAAAGAGGGTTCAACATTTTTTGTTTATTTCTACTTAGATCGAGAAATAGACAAAATACTAGTACCTATCAGTTCTTTTTAAGAGGGAACAGGGCGTGCGATTCTCCATACAAATGTATTCTCCTTTTTTCTTCCTGAATAATGCCTCTAGAGCAATCAATTATTTTCATAAAAATTAAGGTCTGCTGTAGTCACGTCACTGTTATTTCCATTTTTCAGTATCGGTAAAGAAAATATGAACCTCCAAAAATGACCCATTTTTACCGCCGTGATTAGAGGAGTACCAGACAAATTCGAAAAGTTTTTAACATAAATGAAAATGATAGGAACCTAGACGTACTCTTTTTTTAAATTTTAATGTAAAAAATAATTGAATCGGTTCTGTTTTCGAGGAGAAAAAAGGGGAATACAAAACGTCGAATTCGTAATTTTTTTTTGTGATATAACTGGTCTGAGCTGTAGCTATCCCTATCGCACTCTACGGGGGCAGACTTGAGCTAAGAAGACGGCAATAGTTTCTTAAAATACCTATTTTTCAAATTCCTCGCAGCCCCTGTTCCCAGAACGGTGCCTGATGACTCTTATGTTCTGGTTCAGCCAATTGTAACCACTAGATAGATTACCCTAGATCAGGGGTTCCCAACCTTTTTTTGTCTACTGCCCACTTTAAGAATAAATTATTTTTTAACGCCCCCCTTTACACAAAAAAGAGGGAATTTTAAACGACTGGTGGGGCCTTTTACACAAAAAAGTGGGGATTCTTAACTGATAAGTGGGGCCAAGAAATATCTCACGTGGGGCCCTAAGGGCCCCATGGGACGGGGGTTTGACATCACTGCCCTACACAATGCCCCCTTTTTTTTCTGGGTCTCTTACCGCCCCCCTTTAGGCCTGCAGCGCCCACAAGGGGGCGTTATCGCCCACGTTGGGAAAGACTGCCCTAGATGAAGGCTGTCTTGCGTTTAGTCCATCTTTATCCAGTTACTTCTGCTTTTTCGTGTCGCTGGCACGACAGTATTTCAAATCTTGATGGGCCAAAACTTTGACACTTTCACGGCGTCGTCATTGGCAGTGCAAAGGTGATTTTGACTGCATTTTTTGGGATACAGTGGGCAGGATAGGAGGTGGAGCATAGTTTGCCGCACAGCTCAGCTTCAACATCCTGCTGCCGTTCTTCAGCCATGTTTGTGATGTAGTCTCTGTGAAAGTTCTCCCGATGAATTTGGGCGACAGTCATGCTGTAGTTCAAATGGCCAGCCTACAAAACAACCGTCTTCTCTTACCTATCCCAAGTCGTTTGTTGTCAGCGACGTGTCCTCAAAAAATAAAGTACTCTTCGTTGATAAAGGTAAAAAGTATGAGACTTCCCGAGTTTTTTCTGTACACAAACCAAGACGGCATTGACTTGCAAATTACCAAAGTAAATATTAATTTTGTGCCGGCTGCCGACTCTTTTCTATACATTTATGCATGTTCTCTACGGGAATAGGGAATATAGTAGATTTTTAGTATTCTAATCTATGTATGATCAGGGTTGGAAAAAACCAAGATTTAAAAAAAAAAAACGAACAATACGTTATTTTTATTTATTTCAATTTATTGTACAAATTTCTGCGTAAAACGGAACGCGCCCATAGGTTTCGGAGAGAAGAGGAATCCCGCGAAGTGTTTTCTAAACATCGCATGCAATTACCATATTAAATTAAGAAACGACTGGGAATTGAAAAGGCTGGAAATCTAGTTTTTTTGTTCAAGCATTATAAATTATAATAATGTTTATGTTATTGATTTTTCAGTCCCTAGTCTTTTACATAACAGGTAACTTGTAGGTACTACTCGAATCGCACGCGCCGCCTCCAAAGGGAACAGCAATGCATAAATGTACAAAGCAAAATAAACTACGATACGGTATAAACTAGTTTGCACGCAACAACACAAAATTTGTTTTCAAAATTGTTTCTAATATTTTATTTGTTTACATAACGATTGTATTACCAAGAGAAAACGATTTCGCTGCGGGAAAACAACCATTAAGATTTCACGGTGTATATAAATTCAAATCTATTAGGTAAAGAAGCAGGCAGGCATTCCTTAGTAGAAACCACAAGTGTCACGTTAGGAGGAGGTCTCCTGCGCGTTATGTTAAAAGCTGTAACATCCGAACCTATAAAACGCAGTGTTATGGCGTATAAAAGAGTGATCTACCAACATTTGTGCTCACCCCAATAAAATAACCCGTCTTTCTCTGACTTTTATAACTCCCACGAGACTATAAATAGTTGATACTGTTTTATTTCTTGGAGGAGCTCGTGGCTAAGTAATAACTGCAGTCAGGTTAAGCTACGCTTGCCGGGGTTGGTTTGTGGATGGGTCATCTTCACATACCGAGACCTCCTCCGTGCCTCGGAAAGCACGTCAAGCCGTTGCTCGCGGCTGTCATTCGTGGATCTTTGACAATCGTTACGGGTCGTCAGAAGCCCGAAAGTCTGACAACCAGTCTTACCAAGGGGTATCATATTACCCAGTTACTGGGTTGTGAAGGTCAGATAGGCAGTCGCTCCATGTAAAATACTGGTATTCAGCTGCATCCGGATGGAGCGCAAAGGGCAAAAGCTGCCTAGCCTAACGATTGAGTTTGAGTTGTAGTCGAGATTGAGTTTTTTGACTGTTATAATATTTCTTGCTGGCTATTTCAACAAACTGCTGTTCAATATTTGTTTGAAATGTTTGTTACAAATACCTACACTATAGCAAATAATAGCAAAGTCCGGCTGTTTAGTATCAACCTATTACGTAAAGCGATGACCAGTGTTCTAAAAATCTGAATGAGTGATTTTGAAAACAATTTTTGGCCCCGACCTTTTATTGCTACTTCAAATACCGTAAAGTTTAGTGAGAGATAACGTTTAAAGAGTACTTATCTTGTTCCAAAGAGTAGGAGATTACCCATCTTCATCATACATTTTCCTTATAGAAGAGAAAAACTAGCAAAATAAGCAGTCAATGAAATACAAAGTAAAAAGTGTAGTCGAATACAAGTATAATAATTTCTTTATTTTCAAGACACATTTATCTGTGTAGCCCTATTTTTATTTTATTTGGGTCGGAAATTGTCAAATAACTTCCCCCGCTCTGAGTGGAGCGGGAGGGCGTGTCAAACTCTTACTGACTAAAACCCACCTGTGTTCCTTCAGATGTCTGTACGTTGCCAGGGACCACGGTATCCCTTTCGGACTTTCCCACAAATCTGTGTAGCCCTGGGTCTTGTACAAGAGTTCCTGTATCACAAGAGCCAGTATAAACCATACTACATTACAGCACCCTAATTGCCTAAAGCACTTTCAATAACAATCTGAATGATTTTGAAGGCTATTGCTAATCCATAGCTTCATATGTTCGAAAATAAAATCTGCTTAACAACGTAAATAACGCAATGTATGTAGTTGAACTGTCAAAATGAAAGCCATTGCTACTGTTAGTGTGTTACGGAATTACCCCGAAGGTCTTACCTAAGTATCCAATAGCGTTCTGACATCCAAAAATTCATCCTACATCCTAACATTTAAACTTATGCTTTTACAATATCAGGAGGATTATAAAGAGGGTCTCTGCCTCAGGTTGTAATTCCCTCTGTAGATTACCGACGGAAATTGAGTTTTGCGGTGAACGTAAACGATGAGCCCAGCCCATCCCTACTCGAAAAATTAAATTAGGTGTTCAAATTATTTAGCAGTTCAACTTTTTATATTTTGGTAAAGTTTTGGCCAAATTTTCGGTGGGGACAAGTACGACGTCAGCAGCTAAATTGTTATTACTTACCTATTTCCTTATTGTTTTTCCGTTCCTATTTAAGACCGACAGATTCAACTTGGTGTTACCATAACGACTCATTGTTGGAATTGGTCGCGTAGTTATCATGAGCCTGAATCCGCAATCTTGCGTAACACACTTTCAATCACAATCTGAATCACTTTGTTTTGATGGATATTGCTAATCCATTGCTTCATTTGTTCGAATAATTTGTCCGCTCAATAATGTAGATAACGCAATGCATGTTGTTGAACTGACAAGATCAGAGCCGTTGCTCCGGTCATTAGAAAGAAAGAAAGAAAATACGTTTATTTGCGGTAAACATGACGCAAAGAAATAACAAATGGAGGGAAAATATGCGTCATATCCACGCAAAACGGCCATCGCTCAGCATAACGCTGCGACCCTATACGACACAGAGCACCAGCGCTGGTTTTCAGCAACAGCCGGCGTTGACGTGATGACGTCAACCGGTGCAGCATATAGTGAAATAACCAAATCAGAAATTAAATAAAATAAAAACAATACTTCCTAAATGTGTATATAAATATAATATTTAAAATGGCAACATTTCGTTCCGTCGTCGACTCAAGCACCGCAGATGCAACTGTGCGCGCAGCTGTTTTTGACAGCTATTTTTTTGAACGTTTTGAATTCTCACACTGTACGATGTTTTACGGAAGAAAGTTGGGCTCACACCTTAACACCACACTATTTATATGGTTTAAAACAAATTTAGTATGAAACTGCCCAACATTATAAATTAACGTGTGTTACGCTATCACCCCGCTGGTCTAATTCCTAATTTATTTTTATTGATGATTGAGAACTAAGAATTTATCGACCCGATCTCTAATCCAACAAAAAATACTTAATCCCTCGAATGATGCAAAACTTAATTAAAATTTCTTGTAACTTAAAAGCACTCAGTGGCACACATTTTGACTCCAGAATCATTGCATTTGATTTGCAGAATGTTGACTATGCTTTGAGTACTCAGTGTTCACAAAGGGAAATCCAGCTCGCCTTTTGTCGAAACCGGGTCAATCGTGTGCTCTGTGGTGCACACTGAAAATTCCCGGTTTTGTTTTAAAGAATACTCGTGATCCGGGACATGGCTGCTCGGTAGTCTTACATGCTCCAATATATCTCGATATTTTATATTTCTTTTCCCTGTCGAAGTCTTGATTCGTTCGACTCACCCCTATTACATGAGTTACCGTTTCGAGGGGGATAAAGGCGTGTTGTTACGTAGTTTCCTGCATTCCTTTGGACTTGTTCGGCATTTGTTGTAGATCCTGGCTTACAGTAGCAATGTGTGGCGAGCATACCAGATTTCCGCCTAGTCACTGTGAGAAATTGCGATTTTATCTTTGCTTAGTTCTGCGAAAGTAGTTTACCGCATTCTAATTTAATTAGAACGGACTGTGGGGTTAACTTTAGCGATTGCGAAGCGTAAAAATCAATGGTTAGTTCTATGCGCTGCCATACCGTTAATCCGATTGTGATAAAACTCTGTCAACTAATTGACAAAAAAATACTTACGCGAAGGTAACAGGCAAAAAAAAAAAACACGAGGAAGAAGTCCCGGGTAGACGTTCTAAATAAAATTCCTTGCCAATCCATAGAAACTGTGATACGGTTTCTCGAAGGATCAATTTTAAGCATCAACATTACACTGATAAAAAGGCGGTCAACCACAAGATTTCCTAAAAAATCCACAGCCTTTCAGCAAGAATACCTTTCTATTGAGGTTGTCGTTTCTAAATATAGTCTCGTACTTACAGCGTCCCTTTCGGGTTGCATAAAACGTCGTTTAGTGGTTTCGGCGGTCCTTTGGGAGTTTTGGGATAATGTGACAATGTATTTTGTTGGGTTGTTGTGTATATTGTCCCTTGATTGTTAACTTGCTTTTCTATGGACCTTCGTTCATGTCGGTGTGATTCTCTAATAGCTTCAAACATGTAATTAAAGTCTCATTTGTCAATGTCTATCTATATTTTTTTTATCTCTACCTACTCCTTACTTAAGCTATGGTTTTCTAGAAGAGCGATGGCCGCCATATAGCGTTCGCAATTTACCACCAGAAACGTTATATACGAAAGTAAGTTGATCTGTTTTCCGAGATAGCGTTTTTTTGACACCGTCAAAGTCAAACCCCGTTGCCATCATTTCCATGGCAGCCGTCATTGCGGACGTTATGTGGAGACCACCGCTTTTCTAGGATGTTGTAGCTTTAGCTAACAGGGGCAATTCCCGTCATTTTCAAGAACGTTCGCAATGTGTCAAAAATACAATAAATTTACCCTGGATCACATATTTTTTGAATGTCCTGACAATATCCCACCTCTAGATTTGTATAGCCGTCCCCTTAAATTCAAGATCCCTCTTCCTATTAATATCCCCTCCCTTTTAACATATTCCTCTCCAGAACTGCTTGTGCCGCTGATGATTTTCATCCGTCACAATAATATAAAATTATAAAATATTCCCAAATATTCTGTCTGTGTGGATGTGCTATATTATGTATATTAAATGTTCTAACAAATATAATATTTATGTAATTTTATTTTTTTATTTGTTTCAGTCCAGTACTAACCCCACAAGTTCTACATTTAGTTCAACTGATCATTGAAGATTTTTATTATAGATTTATTTTTATTTTATTTTAGCAATACACACTTGCATTTCCAATTCACTTAGACGTTGGCAGAATAGTCGACATCGGCTTTGCTTGCCATAACAAAAAATAGAATAGAATAGAACATTTTTGACAAGTTTGACAGATGCGACTTGAATGTGAACTTTTTTTAAGTTCGAGAATTATTGGCCTTCTGATATCGTACTATAATTGAATCATTCCATTATACCAGTCGTGATGTGTTATTACCGGACATTGATATAACAGGAAGTAGTAGATATCCCATTAGCATTCTTGAGTATTTTTGTATAGGTACTTGTCTTGTGCCGATTGATCTATCTTCAATCGGCATTCAGTAAACAATTCTTAAAACTTTTGTATGTTGCCCAACGGTCATGTTAGTGTCTTGTCTTTACATTTTTTTTCAGAATATTATGGCTTCATTTTAATCTAAATCATTATTTTTTTCTCTAAATTATAACAACCGCACGGGTCGATCGAAGGTTAAGCTACGCTTTCCGAGGTCGGTCCGTGGATGGGTGACCATACATAACATATCGAGACCCCTCTGTACCTCGGAAAGGACGTTAAGCCGTTGGTCCCGGCTGTCATTCGTAGATCTTTGACAGTCGTTACGGGTAGTCAGAAGCCCGAAAGTCTGACAACCAGTTTTACCAAGGGGTATCGTGTTACCCAGAAACTAGTTTGTGGACATCACATAGGCAGTCGGGGTCGGCTTCCAATCATTATTTTTTCTTCTGTGTTATAATTATTTAATATTTTTGTCGTGTTCTAGTTGTTAATTAAGTTTTATAATTAAAATGTCTGTGACAATTACCTTTTCTGTTAGACGTTTTTTGAATAATTGCTAACTACAGACGTAGATTGATGTCTTATTTATGAGCGGGCATTGGACTTGGAATATTTAATTGTTTCTAAAAAGCCATTACAGATTCTGCTATTCATGACCTGTTTACAAATCTCCATTCATTATAAGCAGGCGTGTGTGTAAGTACTATCGCGTTTTTTGGAGTCATTTTCTGTTGCAGTATGATTTCTACTAAATGGTAATTTTTTGGTTTTACTTTGCGGTAGGCATGTTGCACCGTCTTTAAATGGGATAAGAGCAAGCTAATGATGATGGCTTTGTGATAGGTAGACCTTATATTAGAAAATGGGCTTATAATATACATATAAGGTGGTCCAAGAGCACCAATACTGACGTTGTAATCATAACTAATATTATAAATGCGAAAGTGAGTTTGTTTGTTACGCTTTCGGCTAACGACTGAACGAATTTGGATGAAATTTGGCACATGGGTAGACCATGACCTGGAAAAGGACATGGGCTACTTTTCATCCTGGATCGCAGACGAAGAAGCGGGCAACAGCTAGTAATAAGTATAATTCAAACATACATAGGACCAATATGATCTTCAATAATAACTTTAACGATCCATAATATATTTTTTTGTCATGAATGTACTTACCTACATTTTTACTAAAGATGATAGATTTATTATTTTAATGTAGTAACACAGATATTGGGTATTTATTTTAGTTTTTCGCAACGTAACACACACTCATCTATGTCACAACATTTTATTTGTTTTTGTTTTTATTTGCTTTTTTATACTATCCTACTTATATTACCTTTAATTTACGCTCTTAAATTACGGGCACACACTTTCCTGTGTTTATTATTCTAGCATATGACACTCGTGGGTTACAGCTGAAAATCAGCGTCAGGTGGCACTTTGTGTTGTCATCTGACATTATGCTGAGCTGAGGCCCTTTTGGCATTATAATCATTGTTTTCTGATTTTATAGTTTTAAAAGAGAAAGAAAATACGTTTACTTTCGGTAAACATGACGCAAAAAAAGAACACAAAATAAAAAAAGAAACAAGTTTAGGGAAAATTGCGTTACACCCACGCAAAACGGCCATCGCTCAGTATAATGCTGCGACCCACCCTATGCAAGACACAGCCCCGGCGCTGGTTTTCATCGACAGCCTGCGTTGACGTTATGACGTCGACCGGTGCAGCATACAATGAAATATAATTATGATATAAAAATAAAATAAATATACAATAATTAATTCTACTTGTATAAATAAAAAATAATATTTAATAATGGCAACATTCCGTCAAGTCGGCAATCGACTTGCTCGCTCGCTCGCTCGTTTGCTCGCTTTAAGGTGTATTTTTGTAATGCCAATAAACACATTTTTCTTTCTTTCTAACATTGCGTAACACATAAGTAAGACCGTATAGTATTATAACCATTGACTACGGAGATGATGACTAATAGAGATATACGGAAGAAAAGAAGATAAATGCAGGTAATGATAATGAACCGTTGACTGCGACAACATATCCAACAGATTGAATTTTCCAAAACGTAGGGAACATTTCTTAAGTCCCTCTCCGAAGTATTTCATTGAAATCCTGCCACTCATTGCTAACTTCAACTTCGCAAATGTTTGGAAATTTCCCGCATTTGTTATGATTCTACTAGAAAGTTTTGATTTGTTGGCTGTTTCGGGAGTTTTTCTCGTTTAAATGGCAATGAGAGTACTTACAGTAACAATTTCATTTTATTTCTGTAGAAAGTTTTATTTGTTGTTTTGGAAGATTTCCGATTTGGATTTTTTTTGTTCTTTAAATTAAGTACTCCCTGTGGACTGATGCTTGACAACTAAAAACATTTTATCGACTTGGTGCACAATATCATCCGAAGATCTTTGTTATTTGTCTTTTTGTGGATCACACCCGTCTTTTAATTTTACAAATTTGGATTGTCTTAAAGATCACGGAGGAGCTCGTGGCTAAGTAATAACAGTCGCACGGATCGATTTATCAGGTTAAGCTACGCTTGCCGGGGCTGGTTCTTGGATGAGTGACCATCTTTACACCATACTCCTCGGTTGCCGTCTCGGCCGTCATTTGTGGATTTTTGACAGTCGTTAGGCGTCAACCCGAAATTCTGACAACCAGTCTTACCTTGTGGGTTGTGGAGGTCAGATAGGCAGACGCTCCATGTAAAATACTGGTATTCAGCTGCATCCGGGTAGACTGGTAGTCGACCCCAAGCACCGGCTAGGCAAAGTGATATATGGATTGGATTGTCTTAAAGATATTGTAATTTTAATATCAATTCATTCTCTAACGGCAATCACAGCCTACCCCATTTTAGCGATTATCTTTTCTTATAATTTCAAATCGTTATGTATATTAAAGCAATGCCTCTTTACTTTGTGCGCCTACATTGAGATTTAAACAATATCCGTAGGTAAAAAGTCCAGGAAAAATATTTTACTCTTACGCTTCAAACCTGTAGGCATCCTAATTGCGTAATACACAATCAATAAGAACCTGGAATCGTTTTGAAACAGATTGCTAATCCATTGCTTCACAAGTTCGAAAGAATTTTTGCTCAACAACATTAATAACGCAATGAATGTTGTTGAACTGTCAAAATCAAATGGTTTAGTCGTATTCGTATACGTAATTACATAGCTGGTTTAATATATTTTGTCTGTCAGTCAGATAATCAAAAAACATGGACACGTATTTTTTGCATTAAAGTGCCCGCTCGCTACGTCACAATTCAGTACAAAATCTACGGAAGAGTGACGCCACGCCACATTTTAACTCAATGTATTGTCGTAATCTTTTGATTACGTAAAAAAAGAAAAAATAAGTTTCCAATATTTTTTTAATAAGGAAATATATTTTTCATCCCACCATCTCGGAAAGAGTATTTTTAATCTTCAATATCTGAGTGGAAAAGCCGTTTTTATTCTCTAGAGGATAAAGTAAATTGAATTTAGAACATCGTGTGCACTAAGTTTGTGAATTAAAAAAAACATTAAACCTATTTACTGCTACCTCTATGGTGCCGAATATATCATACAACTTTTTTTTAATTTGTTAAAAACTCAGACTCGGAACCTTCTTGGTGTTCTTTTTTCAATTTGCTTTGTACGCGGTTCTTTACGCGGCATTTTTTCACGTCATTGTTAAACCTTATATTAAAAACAAGAAACTTGAAAACAAGTGAAAAAACTAAAATGAGTGATTCTAGCGAAGAGGAAGTTTGCTTGACGCCAACAGAATTGACTGAAACTGTTAATAATGCGCAAATGAGCTTTCTCCCTCAACAATCACGCGAGAAGTATTTAAAACAGTACGATATGTTCAACACGTGGCGACTAGCAAAAGGAGCCAAAACTTTCTCAGAAAACGTTTTGCTGGCATATTTTATAGAATTATCCGAGAACAAGAAAGCAAGCACTCTATGGAGTACGTATTCGATGCTAAAAGCAACAATAAAGATGAAAAAAGACAAACATATCGATACCTATCCTAAATTAGTGGCATTTTTAAAAAGAGCCTCATCTGGTCATCATCCAAAAAAATCGAAGGTTTTCACAATATCTGATAAATTAAATAGTATACTTAGTAGATGTTGATAGGCATAATTATGCGTTCATATCAATTTTATTCATTTATCTACTACAATACTCTTTACGTTACAGGTTGTTCTTATTATTGGAATAAACGGAGCATGTCGAACTAATGAACTAACACAACAATTCATGTCAAAAACATTGAGAAACATTCAGATGACTTACTATTAATTAATTTACCTAATACAAAGACAAAAAGAGACCGCAACTTCGTCATTCGCAAGGAATACGTAACGATTGTTGAGAAATATCAAGCCTTACGCCCGCCTAACACTCCAATCAATCGATTTTTTCTACAGTATCGCAATGGAAAGTGTGTTAGACAGCCTATGGGTACTAATAAAATTGGCAGTATCCCACGAGAAATAGCAACATTTCTTGAACTTCCAGAACCCCTGTTGTACACGGGTCATTGTTTCCGACGAACTTCAGCCACACTTTTGGCTGATTCCGGAGCTGATCTCCTGTCCCTTAAGCGCCACGGAGGCTGGAAGTCCAATGCAGTTGTAGAGGGATACATAGAGGATTCCATCCAAAATAAGTCTAAAATATGTGAAGGCATCGTAGGAGCCATTACACTGAAAGAGCCTCAATCAGATCCTTGGACTGGCCCTTCTACATCAAAAATAAGCCGTTATGAAACACCTAACCATCTCCCTCTCTCCAACATTCACGCCAAGGGAATCCGATGAATCGGTACAACTATTAAGTATGACAGATAGTTTACCGAAAAACAGTACACAAGTGACTAACACCAATATTACAGTACCAAACAAAAATATTACACTCAATTTAAATAACTGTAGCAACGTTACTTTAAAATTTTCTTTATTATACCTTAGTATTATTTTGTTATAATTTAAAGATTATTCTGTAATACTTACCTGTCATAATGTAGTAATTAATACCTAAACTGAAATAAAAGTGTACCTATCTTGTGATTGTAAACGTTTTTTTTTTGCATTTAGTCATATCCTCGCTGAGGTGGAATGAAAAGTTACGTGTTGCACTCGAGTGCAAAGATTTTTCACCTCGTGCTCTTTTGATTCCCTCGCTAACGCTCAGGATTCTAATTTTGAATCACTCGCTGCGCTCGTGATTCAATTTTAGAATCCTTCGCTTGCTCGGTCATCAAAATTGAACACGCGGTTAAAAAGCAACTTTGCACTCTTGTATAACAAATAACTATTTTTTTCGACATCCCGTATTCATCATCGATATTATTAGACGTGGGAAGTCGGGCATTTTGCCGTACGATGTAAAACTTAACTGAAGGAAGCCTAAGTATCGTGTGTGGCTCTGGAACGAGGCCGCATTGTTAGCACTTAGCACTGTTGCGATTCTACGCTGATTTCAGGCATTTATTTTTCTTTATTTAAGTTTTTTGCTGCAGTTGCTTTGCATTAAGCTCATATAGCTGGTATTCCTTTTTTAAATTTTTTAAAGTCATTGTTTCCTATTTTGAGGTTTGCAGAGACGAGACCGGATGACCTATCAAATTCCGATTTTATAGATGAATTCTTATTGTTAGCGTAGATATATCATTAAACTAGTTTCTGCGTAAAATTTCGGCCTCCGACCCACCACATCACATCGCATCATATCGCATCGCCTGCCCCCGCTATTACTTCGTTTTCGCTCAGCATTTTTTCTGAGTTTTATTCTTTTGTTCGGCTCTTAATAGTCGTAGCGTGATGTTAAATAGCCTATAAGCTTCCTCAAGAATTGGGCTACTAAATGCTACCTAATAGTTTTATTTTTTTTCGATGGTATTTCCAAAGATTTGTGCGTTCAAACCTCAGACCAAATAGGTTCTTTATTTGGTCTGAGGTTCAAACAAACAAAAAAAAAACTTAGTTTTATTATTTTTGTATAGCTATGCTTTTGTGTTATTTCTTTTGTGTTGCACAAAATAAATGGTTTATCAATAAAGTTTTCATGTAGGTTATAGACCCGGCATTAGTAACTGAAAGTAGTAGTAGTAGAGCCAACGATATCTCTTTATAGTCGGTTCCTTGTTTTAGCTGAATCTACATCCCACACACGCAATCCCGACTCTCCCACAAAAAATGCTGGCGACACATGTTACAAATTCATGAGACACATCCCTGTAGTGCTTTTTCAGCTGTAAACAAAAAAAAATACGTTCAAAACATTTCACCCATAACATCACGCCTGTAACTCCCGATAGGTTAGGCAGAGGTGTAACTGTAGTACACCGACATTTCACCAATTAAGTATCATTTAATAGGGAATAAGTTTATTGCGAATAACTGGGCACAAATCCAGTCTCCGGGCTACTGAGACACTACTACTGGGATACTCAGATACTACTACTGGGATACTGAGATACTACTACTGGGATACTGGGATACTGAGATACTACTACTGGGATACTGAGATACTACTACTGGGATACTGAGATACTACTACTGGGATACTGAGATATTTTTGTGGAAAAACCCAATAACACTGGAAATCGAAACCAGGACCTCATGTTCAGCGTTAGCGCTTGCGACCACTAGACCAACAAGGCAGTTAAAATATTTCCTTCACAATATTCTGGACTTTGTTCAGCTATAACATTTTCTTCAAATGAGAGGTTATGTGATCCATGTTCCAGCATTGTAAATCATGTTGCTAAGCCCGCTTTATTAGATTTTAAACATCAGTTTTACGCCGACAGACTGCTGTAAGCGTTGCTCGTGATATTACTCTAGTTTATAATTGCTTGTTACGTTTATATAATAGTACCTGGTCGACCGTGCTCAGCTCGGGTGAAAATAGAGAATGCTTATTTAATAGTAATTCCATGTATAGTACTTACATACTAATTCCATGCTGCCATTATAGTAGGTACTTACTTATTCCATGTTGCCATGATAGTAGGTACTTACTAATTCCATGCTGCGCGACCGCGAATTTTGGGCGACCGAACTCTGCTCATGAGACCTAGCTAGATCGATTCGAAATCGTTAGAGCCGTTTTCGAGAACGTGATTACATATATGTATATAATTATATACAAATATTGTTCATTTAATATTACTTATAGGATAGGTACTACTTATTATAATATGTAGGTATGTTTAAGAGTCTTATTTCAAAGTCTTACACCCAGTCTTACCAAAGGGTATCGTGTTACCCAGTCGCTTGGTTGTACAGTTTAGATAGAACAGAAAAATAGAAAATAGTTTATTGTCCATGTAATACAAGTTAGAAGTTGAGACGACATGTCATTGTGTGTAGGCATTTGCTTTATGTAAAATCCTTATAATCAGCTGCTTCCGGTTAGACTAAAAGCCGACCCCAACATAGAACAAGGCTAAGCAGATGATAATGGTGTTTGTGAGTGCCAAAGCCCAAAAAAGCCACGCAAATTAAAACGTACAGATTCTATACTATAGGTACACGGTGACTTTTGAATCACAGTTTTGCTAGAACAAACGTTGTTCAGACCATGGTCTACTACCTTTCTATATCATCCAATAAAAAAAAAACTCATTAGTTTTTGACAAACAAAACACAAAAAAGACAAAGTTGAAAGCGCCGGGATTATCGTACTCCCTACAACACAGACACTGCGGCGCTCGCGTCTCAAAGTAGTTGCTGCGCGGCACGTGGCACACGCACGAAATACAGCATTGTCTACAGGGAAATGTGCCTCCATAAACGAAATTTAGTAAGCACTTACGAGTATTTTTGTACGTCTCAGTGGTAGTAGACCATGGTCTGAACAACGTTTGTTCTAGCAAAACTGTGATTCAAATGTCACCGTGTATATTGTCTGAGTCTGTAAATAAAGGTCCAAGACCGTAGTCGATTGCAGACAGCAGCAGCAGGCGACGTGTCGCTGCGACACTACTGGTTTTTATGTATTTCTATGAAATACCTTCCGTAGCTACGACGTCGTCGCTGGAAGATGGATAAAGACATCTCCATCCATTAACATTTCATTATAATAAAATCGTAATGAAGTCAAAACTGTACATGGTTTTTTTTTAACTAATTGCTACGAGATGTGGGAACGAGTTTGATGCCGTAGAATTTTTGGCCGTTTGTCTGGATGTTTGTATGTTCCGGATTGGCGCAAAAACGTTGAACGAATTTGGATGAAATTCCGCACACAAATAATGTATAAACTGGATTAACACATAGGGTACTTTTAATCCCGGTAGTACATATGTTCCCGTGGGATATTTTCCGACATCCACGCGAGCGAAGCCGTGGACAAAATTGTTACTAACCCTATAGCCTGTCTGAATTAAACGTTTTCTATTCTTCTTGTTTCCTAATAAATCATTTAAGTAACACAACGAGAAGATTTTGCAAGCGCCACCAGCCATTTTGAACCACATCCGCCTGTCTTTATTATTTCATCTAATTGGACTTATTTATGGTCTGGTCACGTATTAACGTTTCGGAGACTCTCTGTTATTAGATAGCTTGTTAGTTTTGGTCGGTGGCTTTTGTTAAGAAGTGAAATTGTGGAAAGATATGTGGCTGTCTCATTGTTCTTGTGGTCGCAACCTCTATTGCTGAGCATCAGGTCCTGGGTTCGATTCCCAGATTGGGCAGTGTTATTGGGTTTTTCTACCTGGAACTTCTCAGTAGCAGCCCGGAGTCTGGATTTGTGCCCGGTCGATGGCGATAGGCTCGCCCCCTATTGCATGGGACTTAAACATAACTGGCGGAAATTTGGGTGAACCTGCTACAGGTACACCTACTGCCCAACCCTTCGGGAAAACAAGGCGTGATATTATGTTTATGGGTTTCAAATTCAAAAGTCATTTATTCAAACTAGGCTGACAATCAGCACTTTTCGAACATCAAAATTACATAAAACAGTCCCCCAAAACGCCCGCCCTTCACCACTTCCTAGTGCTTTAGCTGGGAAGAAGAAGTGGCGCAACAAACTCCCCAGCAGCACAGCTGTAATTTAAATTATGTTCTGTGTACAGATAGAAAAATAATAATTCTATATAATAGTGTGCCAATGCATTACGCAACACAAAACAAAATTTAAATTATAAAATTAATAGCCATATGTCAGCTAGCACACGCTAATATACCAACCAGTTTCGTTATTTTGTCTGGATAACAACAGCGGGTATGTTGAGATTGCAACGTGGAGATGACAGCTTGTTTCTTTTCCACATTGGAACAGACTTTATGCTCCAGTGAGACTGATTGATTGATTGATTTTAAAAGTCTTTATTGTTAACATAATAATATAACGTGCGTACAATAATATCCTATTCTAATTGTGTAGTTCTTAGGCTAACTTACCTTTACAAACATTTTACATTGAGTTTACTATTCATATTCTTTAAAAATTCAAAATTTCTTTCGTTTTTTCCAATTTGCAGGTCAGTGTCAGGTTGTATGTTGATTAAAATATGATACGCGACCGTAACAAATATGGCTAATTATTATGGCAACTCCTTAAGTTAGCATAATCCTCAAATGTCATGGTTTCATGAAAAAATCATTCAGTAGGATTACAATGAACTTGAGAGAGTTGTACTGATGATTTCTATGAATATAATTCTATTAATAAACATTTTTTACGGTCGCGAATCATATTTAGATCAACTGACCTGCAAATTGCAAAAAACGTAAGAAAATTTGAATTTCTCGGGCTACCCTGACGCTTTCGCCTTAAGTCCAAAAGAACACAGTGATATTCGAACGCACAAAAGTCTTAGTAGCACTTACTCTTAACGCATACCACTACTGTTTACCTACTAAAGGTAATGCACTCAACAAATACAAGAACTAATTGAAGCGCAGTATAAAAAAATACAATAAGTAGTTTAATTTAAAGTAACTAAGATTTAATCATAAATATCATCGATGTGTTAAAATAAAGAAATAATCATTATTCCAGTGAGACTAGATAGGTGTATTGTTGTGTAAGGTTTTTTCAACTTGTATTGTGTATTTACTTATTTCGTATTGAAAGTATCTCAAGTTCTCAACGCTGATTGTCGCTGGAATCAGCGCTGTGACTCTTAACCCAGGCTCGCAGGGTCATATTTTTATCGCGGCGATTTAACTTCGTAGGTACACTGCCGAGCATTGAGAATCCAACAGAGCGCATCCAGCGTGTATCCCAGCGCGTCAAGAAAACACACTGTTGGATATTCAATTCTGGGCGCTAAGCAGAACGTCGAAAATCCAATACGCGAAAAAAAATACGCCCGTGCGTACCTGGGCTTGTAAGGTCACACCAATACGCTGAGCCGTGATGGCCGTTTTACGTGGATGTGACGCATATTTTCCCGTGACTTTTCTTTTTGTGTTTGTGGTTTTTCTTTGCGTCATTTCTTACCGCAAATAAACGTAAGTCTACGCTTTATTTTTTTATTTTCTTTGTTTTTAAAAAATCTTGTTTGTTTGCATATTACTGTAAGTATGCAAGTTCGCAAGTGACGATTTACGTCCGGCACACCGTTGACTGGCTTAGTTTTACTACTGCTTGAACTGTTGTAGGTACACCTCTGCCTAAGCCCTCGGGGAAACGGGCGTGATGTTATGTTGTTGTGTTGTATACGAGAACAGTTCAACACAACAACACACAACGTTATTCTTTTTCCAAATAAGAATTCGGCAAAAGAAGAATTCTTGAAAACCTTGCCAATAAAGCCTTCTACCGAATACAGTTATGTTGGTCTACAAGTTAATTAAAAACACATGTAGACATGCCAGAGCTCTTATCTAAGTCACGTTCGCCCGTCCGTCCGTAAGGCACCTGATCCCTTGGGTTGTCAGTTGTTACCGCTAAATTGGACAGTCGATATAGTTTTAGATGTTTGTTGAATAATATCACGTTGGTAGACTTGTATTGGAATTTCCCGGAACTCGACAAAAACATAACATAACATCACGCTCGTAATCCCCGAAGGGTTGGGCAGAGGTGTGTACCTGTAGTACACCCACATTTTGCTAGTTATATTTAAGTCCCATGATCAACCGCACAGAAGTCCTCCTCAGAATGTCTCAATAGCAGAGTAATTCCTGATGGAAAAGCCCAATGATACTTCGCCCGACCTGGGAACCGAACCCAGGATCTCATGGTCAGCAGTAGCGCTTGCGACCAGTAGACCAACTAGGCAGTCCAGCAGTTATGTCTTGTCGTCAAAAGCATCGTTTTTGTTTAAAAATAGCTGATGTTGTGTCTGACTGCCCAGGGTACGTCAGACGAACTAAGAATGGGCACCCTACTACGGTTTTTCATGATAGGAATCTCAAATAAATACCCTGATGCTGCCTTCTTGACACGAATAGTATTAGGAAATGAGGAACTTGTCTCTAAAGGTTCATTAGCCCTTTTTAAGGTGGAGGCAGTATACGTGCCACCAACAAAATATATTTTTTTACTGTTTATTTTCACTGATGGTACCACTGATATTTTTTACTTCAAAGACAAGTACGACAGTTATAGTAAATTGAAAACAAACATAAAAATCTTTAAAAAATATCCTTATTAATATAATACCTACATTTCGTTTCTCTGCGTCAGACAACATCTGTCTGGCTTTAGTGCTGAAATGAACCTTTTTGACGTAGCCGTGATGCACACACTAAATATTGTTGTTAAGACATTATTTTCACTGTTTTATTTAGTTATTTGTATTTTGTGTTTCACAAACTGTGTCCAAATAAACATTATTGAAGTGAAAACTTCTTTTGGCGCGTAGAGCACTTTTTGGGTGAACAAAAATCATGGAACTCACGTCATCGTCACCGCACGCTTAGTTTTCACTTCTATCGGCAGTCCCCAAAGACTGCCCCGCATTTTTCTTTCTTTCTTTCGAGTACATAAAAAAAACAACCGATTTCCAAAAAAAAACAACCGACTTCCAAAAAAAAAACACTTCCTAGGGAAAAATTTAGTCTGTTTTTGAATTTTCGTCATTTCGCCACCGACTTGCGAAATTAAAGTTATTTTTCACTTTGATGTGTTTTTTTTGGAAGTCGGTTGTTTTTTATTTTATTTTATACAATTGAGAACCTCCTCCTTTTTGAAGTGGGTTAAAAATGGCCTGTTTAAAATAGCAACATAAAATAAAACTGACAGAAAATTCCGTTGTAAAATTACCTCGCAAAATTAGAATTTCATTCGCGCCAACCTAGAAAAATACCCGAACATTCGAAAGGCTTTTCTTGCCCAAAACGCCAACGATAACAATAGCTTACCGAGATGAGATGGAGTGGTCTCCACGTCGACTACGGACGGGCTCGAAATAGCTACGTTACTACGATTTTGTGAATAAGTTTCATGGCTTTATCCCCTGAAATATTGCGCCGGATTATACTTCATGAGCTTTAGATTATCCCATATTTCTTGAGGATATAGTTTATTTTATGCTTGCTTATTTTACGGGAAATGTTGTTGATATTCGTTATGAAGGATTGGAAGTATGTTGTAATTTCTCTTGTCATGTTTAAACCTATTTCTTCAGTAAGTTAACATTTGCTTTAGTAGTTTGAAGGTCATCGTTTTAACCATCAAAAAGCGCTAATGAATAGAAACGGTTCAATGATATGTTTTTGTCAAATTACTGTTTAGTTTTCAATATAATTTATTTGCCATTTCATGATAAGCTGGGTGGATTGTCGTTAGTGCAGGTACGGACGTCTGAATACTTTTATACTTACCCATTCTTCATACAACACTGCCACCTGTCCTCGTCTACCCCGGCAGCCAGAGTGTGTGAAAGACACTTAAGTCATTCCCATTTCTTTGCCATTTCTATAATTCATAGAAATTAGATTTAAAGTCTTATATCTTTCTTTTCTTTTTCGTGAGGTTAGTGAATAACCTCCTCAGAGTTTTTATGCCGCCCATGGGCCTCTGGCTTGGCTGCCGTCGAGAAATATCTCTCAGGCATGCACGTTTTCTCACGAAGTTTTCCGTCACCGTTTTTGAAGCAAGTGATAATATTTTAAGTATACAATACGCACATGAATCCGAAAAGTCAGAGGTGCGTGCCTCGGGTTCGAACTGGAGATCTATGACTTGGCAGTTCGACGATCACACCACAAGGCTATCACTGCTGGCGTCTTTTATCGTAGCGAAAAAAAAACAATATATATACAAAGACGAATAGATATGAAAAAATCAATACATATAAAAAGAAAAGTCCTGATACACTCAGTGGCTGACTCATCAACGCCCAGCCCAAACCCTTGGACTCAGAAAGCTGAAATTTTGCACAAAGGTTTCATTTATAATGTGGCCAAGGAATTAGGCTTGCTTGGACTTAGGCTTGCATATTGATAATACACTGAACTGGCGTACTCAAGTCGCTAGGGTAAGCCAGAAGGTTACTGGAACGCTGCGGGCTCTATACCGATTGAAAAATGTATTGCCATCGAGTACGAAGACAATGCTTGTGCAGTCCTTAATTTTCCCTATCATCGATTATGGTGATGTGTGCTACTATGACCTAAATGCAGATCTCCTCAACAAACTTGACCGTCTTCTCAATAACTGCATTCGATTCGTTTTCAATCTGCGTAAATATGATCATGTCTCTGCGCATCGGTCGCTTCTAAGGTGGTTGCCCATACGCCAGCGCAGAGAGCAAAGGGCGTTGACTACCTTGTTTTCATTTCTTAACTCTCCCTCTTCCCCTAGTTATCTGGCCCCCCACTTTCAGTACATTTGCGCCAACCACAATAGAAATCTACGTTCATCTCACAATCGTCTTCTTCAATGTCCCACTCACCGCACAGACTTCATTCACTCTTCCTTCTTCATTCAGTCTATCTCTCTGTGGAATGCGCTCCCCCAGGAAATCAGGATGGTGACGAGAGCACAAAAGTTTCTCCCAATCGTTGCGTAATTGACCTGCTCTGGACCGGTGCTAAAAAGCGCTACGGTGTAAAGCGATGGATGAATTCTAAGATGATTCTAAGATGGAAAGAGCAAGCCCAGAAGATGTCATAAATAATAAACCCAAGAATAGTAACCCCAATAACATCCCCATCTCGTGAAGTCGTAGCTCCCATTAAATTATTCTTGAAGTATACGCCCTGCGGTCTGTAGACGCGGAGATAGTGCTCATATATAATGTTATGTGACTGTTATGTTTCTTGCTGACATTTCGTCGTCTTTACTCGAACTGCGTATAAGATAGGTAGATAGGTACTTACCTACTTCGGTTTAATGAATTTGGGTCTGGGTTTTTACAGTCTTAGAAGATAATTATTTGATTTAGGTATAGGTACGACTTTGCATTATATCACGATTAAGATACATGAATTAAGATTTACTTAGTAATAGGAGAAACAGGTAAAAAATATTATTTTGTAGTCTTAAATTATATTAACATGTTTTTACCTCTTTTGTTTGATTTGTTTACGTGAATAAGGTATATCGCAGCATGTAGAAGTAAATAATCTTTCTTATTAGTTAAATATTTCTGTTAAAAATGACGCGTGAAGCGTTGCTAATTCTGCCGTCTAATTTATTATGCTTCTACTATTTGTTTCGAGAGTTACCAAAATATTGGAGGAAATGTCACAAATATTAAACAAGGAAGAAACATGTTTTATATTTAGATGATGCTGTTCAAATGATCGACATTTATTCGAGAAACGATATAAATTCGCTACAAATTGCCTTTCAAACTTCGTAACAAATTCGATAACATCTGAATAAAAAAATCACACACTGAAATTTTTTAACGAACCACAAAATTCATTTACATTTTTCTAGGAAACGATAAACTTTAACGGACTATCTCCTCGCCTCATAACACTGGCAACATTGCTCATGAAAATGCACAGACGAGGCAAAATAAACACTTTTAGTAGTTTTAGCAAGGTCCCACTATACGTCAATCATTGTACAGACAAACAAACATTGATATTTTTACTAATCCTTTGTAGGAAGACGGTTGATACTGCGTTTCATGTGCTCATTGTTCAGTGAAAAGTGTGTGTTGTTAGTCTAAATTCGTGGCTTCTATTACTGTGATTTTTCTGAAGAAAATGTGATAAAAACTGTCTGAAAAGTTGCGATCAACTTTACCGTTGACTATCCTAACTTTTAAACCAAAAAATAATTCTGCAAAACTTCCGTGAACGCACCTTTAAATTCCGTGAATATTTGCATCTACGAAAACAACGTTCCTATCCCGTACTGAAACATCCTTATACCCAATATTTATCAAGCGGAAAATAAAGACAATATCCATACATTCTACGGACCGCACCCAGCAACCCTGAAACAGGATTACACGGCCAAGAGAATCCAAATCCAGGTCACTAAGCTAGCAAAAAAGCAGAAATATCTCCAAAGGCTCCCCTATATTTAGCCTCACGGAGTTACGGCCCTACCTGACGCTTGATTAGACTTTACGCAGCCAGTCATGCCCACATATTGATTGGCATTATCTCGCTCAGCGTTAGGTGTTACTGCTAGTTCAAGATAATATACGCTAACTGATGGCCGGTTTCACGTTTATCTTTTCGACAAAAGCTTAAAATTCTTGTGGTTGGGTTTTGGAGAACCCTGTTAAATGTTCATTTGTGGCTGTGGACTCATTTGGTGCTGTGATTGAAATGTTACCTTCAGGAGTTCATTTTTCATTGTTTTTGTACGGTTTTTTTTGTTATGGGTATGTTGCTAGATTTCCTGTATGATAACGGTTTTAATTGACTCTCTAATGACGTCCTTGACTCATTGATTTCAAAATACTTCCTCTTGTGTTCGAATGTCTATTTTCCCTGTGATAAAATGCTTCCAAAAACTGTTCTTTCGCTACAGCCATATCTTTAGATCTGGAATATTTTATCGCCCGAATAAAACGCACCTAAATGCTGGCCCGTTCCGTCGCTATAAGAAGCTACAAGTGCCTATAAAAGCTGGTTACGTTTGGCAACAGGTGGCACCTAACAGCCCTAACCTTGCCCAAACACGCAGCACTTCAAAGTAACATTGTTTAACCATTTTATTCCTTTTATCCAACACATTTTTCTTCCATTCAGTATTTCTGTAACAAAAACATAAAGTTTTGCTATTAATAATACTCCATCAAAACCTAGAGATCAAAATCTCGAAAAAAAATTGAAAAAAAAATCCCTCTCCCTACTACATGTTATACTTGTCTTAACAAAACGATAACCACTACAACAAGGGTTCTTCAAAACCAAATCTAAATCCAAAGGTGCGAACACAAGGTTCAATTTCGTTCAACACTTACATCTTGAACTCGGTACCGGCGTTTCAGATGGTCATAAGTGAAAATCGGAAGATACTATGCTACTGCGCGGCCTGTCTGTTCGCTATAGTGATTTGTTATTACTACATAGACGTAAAACGCGCGTGGTATAAGCTCTTGCTGCATACCTTTTATATCGTGTGTGACTTGCTGAAACTGCTCATGAAATTGGTTGAACTTGATGTATGAACCGAAGACGATTTTTTTTGTGGGTAAGTGGAGAATACGGAGTATTATTATTTCGCTCGGAGCATAATAGAAGTGTGGATTTCGCAGATGGATTGTCGAACCCGCTGTTTTACAAAACAGCTCCGTTATGTAAACTAGCTGAACGACGTTTACCTTACCGGTTTTTCATAATTACTGGACTTTAACACGCAGAATTACATAAACGTTTTGCATTTATCAACGCAGAGGGGGGTCAGCTACAAGAGGTTCTAAATTTTGTCGATCGAGCGTGGCTCCGTGTATCATAACAACAATAATGGTGTCCGAAACAGAAATAAATATAACGAGTAATATAAGTAAAAATTACCCTAACTCAAGTGAAAACAGTGATTTAATGGACAATCATTTCTTAAAACTCTGATAACTTTTCATTACAATTATTGTAATAAAGTCAGTAACTGCGACCAACTTGGAAGTTTGAACTTGGCCGCTGTCGCGGCACCGGTCGCTCCGCTTGCTCGGCTCGCGCGGGGTTTGTCACAGTTCTAACCTAAACCAAGGTCAAGGTCAAGGTAGCCTTGCTTAGTTACTGCGACCAATTCGGTATTAGAGCACACCGGCCAGTCCGGCTACATCAAACGCTTATTGTGACTGCAGATAAGCCATTCTAAATTACTAATTAACTGCCCAACTTTTTGGCGTTAAGCATTGGCTTTCGCGCGTCATCAGGGGCCGTGTTATGAAGTATTAAAGCCATCATGATTCCAGTCTGAAAAAAGGGATGCTGCTTACGGTCATGTATGTATAACTCCGTCTGTCTCACGCAACGGGAGTCATGATGGCATTAAAACTTCATAACGACACCAGATTCTGCTGAAGTCCTTACAGAATAAATGTTTTGTTGTAAAAATTGAACTATTCTACCCAGCCAAAGAAATTAGAAACAAAATTTCTTCTTCTCGCTTTACTGATTCGTTGCGTTGGTTTTACTGCAGTTTAATGAGTTCTCCGGAGCAAGCTTAACGTCTTTATTTTGTGTGTTCATCGACGGTTACTATTTGAAACTTTGGCTTACTGCGGGCGATAACTGCCTGTGGCGGATTGGTTTAAACAGCCACGCTACTTGGGTGGTTATTTGTCGGTTTATTTGTATTCAGTTTCTTGCTATTATTTTGGATTCTGTTAACTTTATCTTAGCCTGCTAGGATGAATTGTTAGGCGCATTACTTTCTTTAAAATACGTAAAATTTTTTGACCGTGTGCCTCGAGTTCGTTTGCATACAAAGTATAATAAAGCATTAAAAACTATTTTATCAAAACGGGGATTTTTTTCGAAAAATCCTTTCTTTTTGCTCTCTTTTCCTCATTCTTATCTTCAGAAGTTTAGGCTATGTTTTGTTTTTCCAAGTCAAGAAGAATAATCATTTTTCAAATCTCGAAACACATTTCATATTTTTTTTCGGTCGAGCATACACGTTCCTGTCGGAGTGGCGAATATTTGCCAATTGAGAAGCTTCGATAAACAGACAAACAGTTGTTAAGCTCAAACATTAAAGCTAGATGTTCCGTTCGGCTTTGAACTGACCAAATTGGATGCCTGAAGTTTGTACAACAGCTGTCTTGTTAATTCGGTGTCCGTATACACCGATTCGCTTTAAGAGGTACGAGACTGCATTCTGAAAGTTGGCAAAGTCGTCGCTGCTTCGAAATAGTCGCAAATAGTTGTCAAATATTTATGGAATATCGCTGTAGTGCACTACAACATTGGTCATTTATTTGTTTCATTGCATTTGGGTGACTCGTAACTAACAATACAAGAAGTAATAGCAGGTACTTAAATTACATGTCAATTTAAACTAATTACCTAATATCTCATCATTGGATATTTAGTTTTAGTTGTAAAAAGGCTTACAATGCATGTGCTCGAAAAGAGCATTCAGATTAAGTTATTATAAAAATGCTCTAATTTAACATATTTTTTTTCCAAATCATTAACAATACTCGTTTAGACGTGATCTTCAGTATAAAACCATTAAAAGTTGGTTATTGTCGCCTTAAGTCTAGCGTTCGTGCGAGAGCATCTGTTGTTAAACTGGCAAGTTAAATGATTACTTTGGTAAGTTAATCCCATCAGCTAGTGTGAGCTTTGGTAGCTGATTGACTGCTAAAAGACTTATTAGGGCGGTAAGCTTATCTACTGGTGTAAATGGTATGGGGATTAATAAGTTAATTCCTTTCAAACTATCGTCTCTAGGGAATAGAAGAGGTATCAACAGGATCAACTTCATATCATAGATATGAAGTTTATTCCTTCCTATTGGGGATTTACACTAATTATTCATTTACAAGGTCGGAGTTCACCGAACTTTTCTTTTACTGGGATCGTCCCTGAAATGGCGAAAAAAAATAGCTGGATAAGCACACAGTACCTAATCGATGAAAAGTTTAAACCAAAAATAAAAAATCTGTGTTTACAAAGTGGAAAATAACTTTAATTTTGGAAGTCGATGTCTTTGGTTTTGAATTTTCGTTCTGCCACCAAACTAAAAATGAATCAACAAAATCAAACCCTCTGCAAAGGCATCCCTCCAGTCCTTCCATTTTTGCGAGCCCTTATTAACGAAGTTTAGGGTAAACAAAAACTAAGTTTGTATAAATCAGCGCTTTGCTTTGAAAACCACATAAAAAAAGAACTTGTATCAATATTTTTCAATACGTAAGAATTTCTAAAGAAATCTTCAGCAATACAAACTAAATGGTAGAGCTTCGTATGAATAGCATTGCGTTCTTTTCATCTTCACTAACGTGGGCGAAGAAGCGGCAAAAAGTTAGCAGCCACTTTAATCGTAGAATAAATAATTTGTAACGGAGCTATTTTTATATGACAGTGTAAAATTGTTTCAGATTTAGCCATTGAATTCTAATATGGAAGTTGTAGAAATAGGTACAATATAATAGTAAGAAATGAATACTCTTTTTAGGGTTCCGTACCTCGAAAGGAAAATACGGAACCCTTATAGGATCACTCGTTTGTCTGTCTGGCTGGCTGGGTGTCTGTCTGTCCGTCTGTAACAGCCAATTTGCTCCTCATCTACTGGACCAATTTAGTTGAAATTTTGTACACATATGAATTTCTGTGACCCAAACACGGACGTGTAACAAAAATAAATGAATTTTGAATATAGGGTCACTTTTCGGGGGCAAATTGGAAAATAAAATAAAAAAGTTTTGCAAACTGTACCGTGTGACGTATCAAATGAAATGGCTTGTTGTTTGCGAGGATCTTAAATATTTTTTTGTTATAATTTTAAAATAATCACAATTCAAAAGATATTCAAGAAAATATATGAAAATGTACCATTCCCCCACCCACCCATTTTTTTTTAATACACAGGGAATGGTTTTTTACTCAGATTACAGGATAACCTATAAGAAGTCTAAGGTCTTAAAATAACATGGTAAATCTTTACGGAACCCTTCATTGTGCGTGGTCCGACGCGCACTTATCCGGTTTTTTTAATCTATACCTTACGAATTACAGATTTGTATAAATGTAGTTTACATTGGGTGACACAATGGACGGTCTAATCGCTAAGGACGATCTTTTAAAGACAACGTTTGGATGGAAGAGACAATACTGCAGTTAGTCTGCTGTAACTAGGTTGCTTGTATAACGTCATTTATAAAATGTTTCGTAAGCTTCTCGACTATCTTTACTTGATTTCTTTCGTCTTACTTGTCATTTACAAAAATGGGAAATAAGTGGGTAAGTGCACGTTAGTTGGTCATCAAGATCAACAAGTTGACTGCACAGAATGTTTCGTTTTCCACTCAAAAACTCTTCTCTTCGGTGGCTCTTATAAAAGCTAGTGGTCGTCTTATTTAAAATTGCACGCCCCTCCACTGCTTGTAGCATTCACATTTCAAATGTTTGTAAGATAGACATTTTTGTGGAGGGTCGTGCAATTTTTTTATTGAAGATCTCTACATCAAAATCGGTGAAATTCATGCCACGCGATGTAAACTTTGCACTCTTTACAGCCTCCATTTACCATATAATATAACCTTATATAACCGAATATATGGCTTTGAGTGCCGTCTCTAAATAATTTACCCTTCCTCAAGGAACGCAAATAGAATAATTTATTGAATCAATCAAGAAGGATTTGCAAAATCCAGTAAGACGACAGACTTCGAATCTGCGTCGTCGTAAGGATTTTGATGGTTTATTAAATCAATATTTATTTAGAAAAGGGGAATGAGTATATCTGATTACCTTACAGTTTTAACTGTGATTTGGTTTGTAAACTACAAACTGTTGACATAATCTACTCAATACAATGTTTTTTTTAATGAGTTGTATTGCAATATGTTAGCTAGCGACCTCGATATTTTTTTAATTTACCTCGATGGTCCTAGTTTATCAATTATAACTTCTAGTTACAGTTATTTGTAAGCGGGCACGCCCTTTATGCCTGGAGGCTTTTATTTAGATATTGTTTTCGTTAAGTTATTTTTATTTCTGCTTGAGTATAGTTCTCGATGTTTTTGGTTGGTATATTGGCGTGTGCTAGCTTTCATATGGCTATTCATTTTATAATTTAAATTATGTTTTGTGTTGCGTAATGTAAATATCATTTTGCATACTATTATATAGATTAATTTTTTTCTAACTGAACAGACAGCTGTGCTGCTGGGGAGTTTGTTGCGCCACTTCTTCTTCCCAGCTAAAGCACTAGGAAGTGGTGAAGGGTGGGCGTTTTGGGGGATTGTCTTATGTAATTTTGACGTTCAAAAAGTGCTGATTCTCAGCCTAGTTTGAATAAATGACTTTTGAATTTTTGACAAACAACATCATTTTCTTACCCTTTCCAAATTTATTTGTCGTCAGTGTAACATGGCGTTTGCTTCCATATTTCCCAATTAGTCATTATCTCAGTAGTCACTCACTTTCGAGCCATATCATCTTTCACACAGTTCATCCATCGCTTCTTTGGTCTTTCCCAACTCTTACAGCCTTCCCCCCACATTCATACAGAAAATTATCCACACGAAATTTTGCTTCCTCGCAAACAACATACAGTTTAAACTTGCTTGTTAGTTATTTTTAAACTTCCCTGCCCAGTGAAGTTGACCATCGTAGTAGCGTAGCAAATACTTACCTATTTTCAAATTACTTACCTAGATTACTAAAATAATATCCTGTATTTCTGTAGTACTGATTTTATTTTATATGCCTCTATTGCTTGGCACTTATACTTGTATTTAATACTCGAGGGAAATGGTGCTGATAGCCGAAATACAGGCTATGCCTAGTTCGGCTACAGATGCTAATCTGTTTACTTTAATTGAAATTGTTGCCACATTGCCATTGTAAAGTAGTACTAAGTTTTTGGAAATAAAATAAACTAAACTAAGAAATAACCCTATTTGCTACGATGGTCACTTATACTCCTTGGACAGGTTGGTATAGTTTAACCGAGACCGTTGTTCCGCGTCTTAAGTATGTGCGCGGCGAGACGGAAGGGCAGTGCAGGCCGCTCATTCGTCAATGCTCACGGTGCGCGGCGTCCCGTCCGCCGCTCATTCTTCAAAGCTGCCCTCCGCTTCGCCGCGCATTCCTAAGGCGCGGAACAGCGTTCCCGGTCAAACTATAGTAGTACCTATGTTATAAAAAACGTTATTTTGGGGATGTTTAATTGACCTTCTTATTTCTGTCACATAAGCCGCATAGGTGTGATATGGGTGCTCTTAAAATTACATTTATTGTCACATCTTCTCTTTACGTAGCCAGCAGTTTCCACTATCCATCAGATGGCCCTTAACATAAAAAGCTTTTCCCAAATACTAAACTTTAATCAACATTCCACATATCAGCTATCTTTATCTGCACCAAAATCATTATCTATAGTTATTACGATTTAATATCGGATGCCTTATCTCATAGTTCCCCTGACATTTGGCTGCTATCGATCCGTTGGACTGAAACTGACTGAAACCATATTGCCTCAGCTACGAAGAGGGCGGGTCGGGGTCGCTCTGCTTTCAGTGTGACGTGGCTCTTACTAGCCTTTGACTTTGGAACCACAGCGACCGCGATGCTTCTACCGTTATTAAGCCAGATTTATACGATGCGATATAATTGCCTGTAGCATATCACAATTTGAAGTACGTTTAGTTAAGTCATTTGTTGCTTCAATTTTATTGTATGCCATACGCAAGAAACTTTACTTTATTTTATTTTGTATATTGGATAGACTGTCGTTTGACAACTTTGCCACCGTCTTCTTCACCCGCGATTAAGCGATGATTAGGTGGAGGTGGGGAGAACAGTGTGGTGGCCCGGTGGCCCAGTGGTCGTGGGTTCGAGCTCAGGCAGACACTTTACTTTGTGTAAATCATTTTATCACCACTGCTCTTAAAACAGTGAAGCAAAACATCATGAGGAACGGCATGTTCTAGAACCAAAAATTCGAAGTCATGTGACATGTACCAACCCGTACTGTTACCGCGTGGAAGATTGCAGCCCACTTTCTCTCGAAGAGAAGAGACCTGTGTCCCATCAGCTCCCAACATTATAGGCTGATTATGCATGCGTAATCGCAGGTGGTTAAGTGAAGAACATAAATTAGCAGTATTCTGAAATCGGTAATTTGCTCGTGTAGATTTTTCGTAGCCATGATATTAAGGAGGATGGGTCACCTTTAACATTCAGCCCCTATATAACAGATTCAAGTGCTGCTGTCTATGTATATGTTACCGGCCAAACCCAATTTTCGGATGAACTAGTTTCGCCTGGGCCAAACCAGTTCTCACGATAGGACAAACTAGTATCGCCTAGGCCAAACTCGTTGATCCTGCTACCGATAGGATAAACCAGTTTAGCCTAGGTCAAATCGGTTTATCCTAGTTAGAATTTACATACTTTAGAATAAACTGGTACGTCCTAGTCTGAACTAATTTCACTTAGTTTGTACTCGTAGTTTTAAGATTTTCAAAGTAAACTGAATAAAGGAATATAATTAAAATAGTCAATATGATTTATTAAAGTTATTTATTAACTAATCAGTAATTTCACATAATTTCAGATCAACTTATATTCATCTACAGAAATCACCTTATCTCTAACTAGGACAAACCGATTCGACCTAGGCTAAACTGGTTTACCCTATCGGTAACAGGATGAACGAGTTTAGCCTAGGCTATACTGGTTTGTCCTATCGCGTGTAGGGAAAACTGGTGTGGCCTAGGCGAAACTAGTTCATCCTAAAATCGGGTTTGGCCGGTAACATATATAACAAAACAATCCTTTACCAAACCTACCTTGCACCAAGACTACCTTACACCAAGCCTTGAGAGAAGTTACTCTCAAGGATTGTTGTAAGTTAGTCCCGGCGTCTGCCTGGGCGTTAAAATAGGGATGATACCTGAGTAAAAAAAAGAAGTTCTATTTATTTCGTCAGTCAGATAATAAAAATATTAAATACGTATTTTTTGCTTTATAATATTAATAACAAATTACTAAGATAAAGTTGGGAAGTCGTTTCGTCATAACTCGGTATTAAATCTACCAAGGCGTGACATCATGCCATATTTTAACGCGAATGTGCCTATCGCTGTAATCTTTTGAATACATAAAAAAAGAAAAAAATCCCATTCAAAATGTCCAATATTTTTTTATAAAACTTTTAGTCATTATCCCAAGTGAACAAATGTGAATTGGCATAGACGCTCTATTTGCTATCGAAACCTTACATTGAGGTTTTTCTTTAAACTTGTGATGTTAACTTAGCCATCTCTTATAACAAAACTAATAAATTCCAGTACAAAACGATCATCAATCTTGTCACATGTAGGCACTCGTCTTCACTTTAAAAGTTTAAACGTTCCAGTACAAAACTTTTCTCCTCGTAAAGCTAGTAAAATGGAAGCTTAAAAGAAAAATATGAAGACAAACGAGGTCATGCTACAAACAAAGGCAAAGTTGTGCAGACTTGTGTTAAGTTCACAATCTCTGATAGTGTCCACGGCTTTGTGTTTTATCAAAGACTTAATTGTTCTGCCTACGTTACCTGATAACTAGCCTATCTTATTGACAGTTTTTTAAAGGGAAGTTGGCGGATCATCATCAACAGTGGCAGCCTTCTTCCACACACTGCTGAGTGCCGACCTCCCTTTTGTGCCATGCTTTCCTGGTCTGTGCAAGTCTCATTCAGGTCTTCGCTGCTATCTTCTGTTGGTCGTCCACCTATCTGACTAGTCGGTTCACGTATGTAATAATAAGTATCTATGTAGTACCTAGTAGCTAAGGGTGGAAGATTTGAGGGAAGCTGGTTTAAAAATGTTGATAAGCCTTTTTTGATAAGGGAAGCCGCAAAGTATTTTTTTATAAATATCCCTTCGCCACTGTTGTATGTATAAGTGCGTTGGCCTATTAATCCTATACTATTAAATGAGGAATATTTGTGGCTTACGGGGGCGAAAAATCCATCTAGCTAGGTCTCATATCTAGGAAAATTCGTTTTCTCCGTATTTTCACCCGAGCAGAGCTCGGTCACCTAAAAGTTTAGAACAAGATGGCTACCTTAAAATAATGACATGGTAGCATGGAATTAGTAAGTACCTACTATCATGGCAGCATGGTATTAGTAAGTACCTACTATCATGGCAGCATGGAATTAGTATGTACTATACATGGAATTAGTATGAACTTGGTCGACCGACTGTCTTTTAAACGACTTTAGTTTCAACAAAAATATTAGGTACATATTTTCCCAAAATTAAAAGGTTTCATTATATTTTCTTTAAAACTTTATGTACTTAGATGATAAATAAAACGTTGCTTGCACCAACCCGTTTGTTAGGTTTGGCAAAAAATAATTTGATAGTGTCGACAATAGATTGATATTTTCCTAAATCAACATTGATAAAAAGCTTCGGAATTTGTAAAATTTTATCCCAACCATGCTGTAGATATAAAAGCTGTATCTACACAACTTTCTCGATGAGAATTTTATACTAAAAGTCTTCATCTATATTTCACACACGACTTATACAAGAATAGAAATAATACCAGCAGACCGGTCTCAGAAAATAAATCTCTTTTCTATAACAGTAAGTTTAAACCAAGTTAATGGTTGTAGGCAAAAACTATTTATTTAAAAAAAGTGGATTAATGTTATGGTCTCAGATAAAAGCCTTTATTTTTTGTTAAAAACCCCTATTTTTACAAGATCGTTAATCTCTCGGAGAAAACGTTGGTGGCGTACAAAAAGTTTGTGGAATTCGAGTCGGTTGTAACCCCTGGCAACAAGCAGGGGTAGGCACTGGATTAACTTACTAGACACTTTAATTTATCGTGGTATTTTGTTTCGTCACACTAGATTTTACTAAGGTATCTTTAATTGGAAAACAAAATGGCGTGCGTTACATAAGTGTTCTGAATTTAGGTTCGGATGCTAAGTACTTACTTAAAACTCGTTTTTCAATCTCTTGGTTCTTCAATTTGTTATATTTATCTATTTAAATTATCAAGTACCTACCTATCAAGTACACAATCACCATCTAACAAAAACGTTTCCAAATGCTAAACTTTACTGTTATCATTCAAAAATTCTGTCAATATTTAAATTGCGGGTATACTTGCGTAATTTCATTCCGCATATTCCACTTTTCACAACACCGATATAAATCGCATATTTATTATCTCATCTGCTCGACGTCCGTATGTCACTGCAGGGATCCAGCAGAATATCAGCGTCAGGCCTGACACATGCTAAGTTGGACTCCCATTTGGTGCTACCTTGAGCCAACGCACACCGCACTTTGTATGTTTCATTATTTTAAAGTGTCTTAGCCAATGGTGTCATTACAATGTCATGTTTTCTTTTTTATTTATTTTTCTGTATATTGACATTTTGTAGCTATATTCTTATATTTAGTTATCAGAATCCGTCGAAGTGGCGGTGCTTGGGGGAGGCCTATGAGGTCCCAGCAGTGGACGTTTTCTGGCTCAAATGAGGAGGAGAGAATGATAATAATGATGATTGTTCTTCAAATCTTCCCACTGTAAAACACTGGTAGCTAGCCTTCTCTCCAACTGTACAGCAACATTTGGTCTTCGGCTTTCCTCATCCAGTCTGCCAAATCTTGCATAGGCGTTACCTATAATGTTTGCCCTACTGGGACTGGGCTGCAGGGGCGATGGCTTCAAACAACCCGATTCCTACCGGCTTCCCTTCGCAAATTCGGAACACAACCACTCTATCGTCATATTCGTAGCTGTTTTATGAGTTCGGGGCTGGTAGGAATAGAATTATTTTGACTAATTTGCACAAAGCTCTTATTAGAAAATTAGATCGAAATAGGTACATAGGATTGTAATGAAACGGTTTATTGACACAGTTATTTTGTTAGGTAAACAAAAAGTAACTTTTCGCGGCCACGATCAAAAGCTCCGGCTTACCCCTCTCGTCTTACTACGCCTCGCCACTGCTGGGCTGTTATCCATCGCGCGAGCCCAGTGCTGGTTGTTAGATGTCACATCTTAACCTTCGATTTTTTGGTACGTGGACGTGCGGAAAATCGTTAGGAAATTATTTTATTCACCATTTGGACCGATTCTGCATGCTTCTCATCAATACACCAAGATGACTCAAGCCTGTGAAGATTACGCAACGGCTCGACGCGACACCAATAATAAGGATGTTGACTGGGGAAAAAAACTATTTAATATTAGACACATATTTTTTGCTTTATCATATTAATAAAAAATGATTTAAATAAAACGCATTAAAGTTGGAGAGCTACGTCACAAGTCGGTATAAAATCTACCGTAGTGTGACGTCATGCCACATTTTAACTCAATGTACTAAAAAAAAAAACGTGTACAATAGTTTTTATTAATCCAACTGACGGGCCAAAAAAATTTTTTTGTCGATATATCTATTGTTTTACCGTGAAGTTTTCTTAGAAATTGTTTAGTTAGTCGCGTCGTCGCGCCTGTCTGAGGCTGTCATATTGTATTTGCCCATAGGTTAAAATGACAAAACAGCATGGCCAAGGTCTGCAACAAACTTCTTAAACGTCTGCGATCAGGTATCAAATTCTGTGGTCAATGTCTATCAACAATAATTGGGCAGTATTTGGCAGAATTCCATTCGACTGAACTGAGATTTTTCCATCGGAACATTTCAATTACCTACACTTGGCTTATATTGGGTTTATTGATCGTTACCATCGTATCAGATCAACGTGATGACAGTTTGATGGTCAATAGCGTTTACGTGTTACGAGTCCAGCCCAATTTTCTAATTATAAGTATTACTGAACATATTTATTTCATTGATGAAGTAATGGATTCATTTAAGGGTTATACGGTTCACGCACTGATTGATAAATCTAAAGGCTAAGAAAATTAGATAAAACCCAAAGCAACAGCCGGAATACTAATAAAAACTAAAATTTGGTCTCACGTGGTACGAAGTTTATCGGGGAATCTAGTATAATATAAAAATCAATTGTCATGCGTTATTCACGCAAAAACTCGAAAATTGCTCGATCGATTTGGCTATTTTTTTTGTTTGTTTTGTTCGCCTCAATACTAGGGTGGTTTAGGAAGACCCGAAAAAAAGAAATTTTGCATGGAAAATGCATTGTCACTCCGGATTACTCACGTGGTACGAAGTTCAGCGGGTCATATAGTGAAAGATATTTGTAACTGTTAACAGCATATACTTAACCACAATAATCATGGGTACAGAGGCCCTAGTCTGAGTTTCTTTTAAACATCTCGACTTTACGCATCGACCGCGTTCGGCGCTCCGATTGGCCCTTCATTGGTGAAGGCCGGCCGGCTGCCAATCGGAGCACCGAACGCGGTCGATGCGTAAAGTCGAGATGTTTAAAAGAAACTCACACTAGGGCCTCAGTACATGATGACAGTAACGCAAATTATTGAGTGAGTTATAATTTACTGATCGCACGGTGTGCTGAGTGAACAGTGAACTAAAAGACAATTTATAAAATGGCTACTGCTTGACAACATGCCAATTTACAGATTGTCGAAATCTGTAATGGTTCCTTGAAACTTTAAATTACCATTACAGAGATGGTTAGGTACTTCTGTGAAAGTGTAACTTCTCCTAATTTCCCCAAATTGTTAATTTAACGAAGTTGAAACACGGATTCCTACTTAGATAAAATCCCTGAGTTTATTCTTAGTCTTAACCAGCTTATTTAATTGTCTTGAGCTCCAATTTCGCTCTGAACTCAAAGTGGAAGAAATTACACTCAAACAAGTACGTTGTATTAGAGCAGTGGTGGCCCAGTAGTAATGGCCGCGATTTACGAGTTGTAGGTCGTAGGTTCGAGCCCAGACAAGCGCTTCACTTTGTGTAAATTATTTAATCACCACTGCTCTCGAAACGGTGAAAGAAAACATCGTGAGGAAACCGGCATGTCCTAGAACCAAAAATTCGAAGACATGTGACATCTACCAACCCGCACTGGGCCCGCGTGGTGGATTACGGCCCACTCTCTCTCACAGAGAGGAGGTTTGTGACCCAGCAGTGGGAACATTATAGGCTGAATATGTAAATACGTTGTTTTAGTTAATGTAACATTTTAGGATATTGTTCTTGACGTAATCATCATTATAAGCATCCTCTTGTACTGTCCTTATTCCAATTTGCTTGGGATTGGCGCTGCGTGTCTTTCTTACATCTCTGGAGCTGTCATCCCATTATTTCCCGTCTTAGCCATATCAGTTGTCAGTTCCATTCTCCCGTTACTATTTTTTTTTTTTTTTTTAAGGGGAGTAACAATATACAGAATTGAATCTGGCGTCCTAGCTAACCTGTATTAAGGTTCGCCAGCCCAGGTTCCCAATAAAAGGAGTACAAACTTTATTATAGACTGCTTAGGACTATGAGTTGCAAACAGAGCTTAGGTACGGAGTGTTAGGAAAGTCACCACGATTGTGATGTAAGCAGATATTCAGTGTCGTCGTAGTTTAAACTGGTTAGAAATGGTAGTAAAAGAATCGTTTAGTAAAGGCAAAACGTGTGAAGGGCACTTTACAAATGTCGTTCTTTCGCCTATATTGTGAGGATTGAGTTTGTGTAAACGGAATTTTTGTATGTTGTTGTAATATAATGTTGAGAATGAATGTTTGCCGTACCGTGAGGACTTTGCATTTTTTATACAAATCAAGGGTTGGGAAGAGCATTGAGCATTATATTTAGGGGTCGTCTATTAATCACGTGAGCCTCGAAAGGGGGGGCGGAAAAAATCACGAATTATCACAAGGGGGGCTGTAGTGAGATATCCCCTATCACGTGTATTTATTTTTTTGTTGAACGCGCGATTTCTAAACCTTGACCGTGACCTTTACTCGCCAAAGGGGTGATATTTCGTGATTTTTCCGCTACTGGACTGTAGTGAGAAATCACGTGTATTTATTTTTTCGTTGAACGCGCGATTTCTAAACCGAAAAACGGCGCGTGACCTTTACTGGCAACGGTATACCTGTATTTAAAGATAAAATACTTATTCTGTTTTTTTTTTTAAGATAATTTGTAGCAATGTGATTTTAAAACGTCATTTGGGGGAAGTGTTAGTCTAAAACCTCACCACGTATCATTAATTGACCCCCTCCATCGACCTCCATCCATCGACCCCCTAGTTCAGTTAGCGTCCACGCGCCTGAGTCTATACTGGATTATTGCAATTATTTCATTGGACCGCATCCCGTTATATCATGCCTGACCATGGCCATATGTATTTACTTACATGCTGCAGTTTAAACAAATTGGATTTGATGACGTAATAGCTTCGTCCTTTATCCCAAGTTTCTAAGTAAATCTGTTGTCGATTTTCAGGTTATCTGTTGTTGGTTGAGCCTAAATAACAACGAAGTACCAATCATATTCCTATGTCGAGAAGAAAAGCCTCAGAGCTCGATTATGTCCCGAAGATTTTTTCTTCTTCTGGTAAACAACAACAGGAGTTTTTCAAGAAAATTGGTATAAGGATTCTCATGGACTGTAAAAACAGTTATCTGCGGTCTCTAATTAGTCATTTGTTTGCCAAACGTGGTCATTATCTCTAACGACTGTTTATTGTTGATTCGGTCTAAGGCAGTGATTCCCAACAATTTTCGAGCTCGCTTCGTTCGCTCAATCTTCCATTCTATATTTTCTTGGTTCTTTAACTTTTCTGCACAAGTCGACAAAGTAACTCCTTTTTCTGTATGAATGGTCGAAACGAAATATGTAACAAATCCGAAATTGTACACACGGCTACACATCAAGCTATACGTTTCCAGTATAAGCTGACCTCACATTGTACGGAAATCCTATACAATGCGAGATCAGCATAACCTGGAAATGTATAGTGATGTGTAACTGTGTACCTACAAACATTTTTGAGATCGCTTTGCTCGCTCTTACATTATGCATTCTCATAATTCTAGAGCTTTTCTGACAAACTTGACAAAGTAACTTCTATTAAGGTTGAATGATCAAAAGAAAATCTAACCTATGCAACGGGGTGCACACATTTTTAATTTCGCTTTCGCTCGCTTTACATTCTTATGATTTTCTGCTTATGTCGACAAAGTATCTCAGTGCGTAGTGACTTTAAAAGAAAGTTAGGGCGGCGCGTATGTTGAAAGGTTGGGAACCCCTAGTCTAAGGTGAGGCCTATTTTCAGCATGGGCGTGTACAGCATTTTCAGCGTGGGCGTGTACAGTGAAAACCGTTTTATAACGACTTCAAAGGGACCATCGGTTGTTATAACCGATAGTAGGTAGTTATAACCAAAAACTATGTTAAGTAAACATAAATGCTGGGACCTCAAATTTCGTCGTAATAATCGGCACGTCGATTAAAGCGAAGTCATTATAAACTGTTTTCACTGTATTAGCAAAGGGTTCAGTGGGCTTAATTTTTAATATTCTCATAAGGATGTACTAAAGAATTGAAGAACCTAACGATAGGTCCGATATCGTAGACAGAAAAGATTTTCTTCCTCTCATATTTTCTTTTTTATTTGTTTTTGTGTCAAAGTAAAAAAAAACAAATAAATTTATTTTCTTTCTTTCATTTTGTGCGTAATTTGGAAATGAAATAAGAGCGTTCATCCTAAAAGTTTGCAACGTCGCAAATAGCTGTCAAATATTTACCTGTTTTGATTAATTTGGCGATATTACTGTATGGAAATATAATAGCTAACTAGCGAAGTAATAATGAATTGCAATTATAAAACTGAATTTGATGTTGTAACCGTTTTAGGATATTAATTTAATTTTAATTATTGCATTTCATAATCAATATTTTAGTTCACTAGTTAGCCATATTTCATATTTCCATACAGTAATATTCCAAAATTAATCAAAACAGCGAAATATTTGCGACGTTGCCCACTTTCAGAATAAACGCTCTTAAGTCCTATGCTAAGGATCTCTCACCACACTGAGAAATAATAAAAAAGTACGTTTGGTTTACAGAATAAACTAGCTTCGCAAACACCATTAATTAGATAGAAAATGAACACCATTTTAAACTTAATACCACAATCTTACCTCATAATCATATAACATAAAGGAAGTTTCGGAGCTCACTCTCGTCATAAATACAACAATGTTTACATACATTTTACAAAATCATACCAAACGTTACGAGCTACTGTTAGCTAGTCTAGAATATGTCTAACCTAAATAGCCTTGATGATGAACATACGTAGGCGTAACATTTACCATGCCTTGCCAACTGATCGTTGTTCAAATAAACTGTAGAATTTGGGGAACCATTGCATTTTTTTAATGTTTTCGAATCAACTGTTTCGCGAGTTCTGTGTTTGATGTCTGGAGATAGTCTGTTCTTTGCTCCGTTATCGTTTTTAGCTGTTTCAGGCCTATCAATCATTACTTGTGTGTTGAAATGAAACAGCTGGCTTAATCCGGACGTTATTGATTTAGTATTCAGTAGTGTCAATCAATACATTTATTTGTATCGATGTTAAATCAATCTTTGATTTGGTTCCGTAATCAAACGTTATAATGTATTATGAGTAGGTAAGGTAGACGTAGTAGTTGGAAGGCCTCCCACGAGATGGAACGATGACCTTGTAAAGGCCGCAGGAATCCGCTGGATGCGGGAGGCACAGAATCAGTCGAAGTGGCGGTGCTTGGGAGAGGCCTATGTCCAGCAGTGGACGTCTTTCGGCTGAAATGATGATGATGATGATGATAAAGCTAGACAGTAGATATGAGTAAAATTAAGAATTAGTATTTTTTTTAATTCACGACCAAAATTAACTGTTTTAAAAATATTCATTCAACGCTAAATGTCATTGAAAATTTGTCGGCTAGAAAAAAAGAGTGAGTTTGTTTGTCTGTTTTTTACTGGTTTTGTCATCCATTGTCACGCATTTCAGGTAAAAGGAAAACGACGAAAATTATTCCCTGAAAATATTCGCACCTAATAACGTTAGCAAAGAGCTCTTCGTGTATGATACGGCTAGTCTGTAGTTTTACGATGTGCGAAGACCGTTTGATCTTTATGATTATGACTAAACCAGCTTTCGCATTTAGCTTTAGTCTTGAAGATAAGGACCTTATGTCCGTGTCACAACTATCAATGTGGAAAATTTTATGAGCGGCGTATGAACCGTGAAAGCACACAAAGTAAACGACAGTAAACATGACCGCCTGCCATTCTTATTTGCCTTCTGACTGTTCTATAACAGACCGAATCGATTACGGGTTATTCTTATTATTATAAAATACTTAATTACTCATATTATGTTACATTTTTAGGGTTACATACCCAAAGGGCACCGGGACCCTATTAAGAAAGAAAGAAAGAAAATACTTTTATTTGCGGTAAACATGACGCATAAAAAAAAAGAACACAAAATTAAAAAAGAAACAAGTTTAGGGAAAATATGCGTCACATCCACGCAAAACGGCCATCGCTCAGCATAATGCTGCGACTCTATGCAAGACAGAGTCCCAGCGCTGGTTTTCAGCGACAGCCGGCGTTGACGTTAAGACGTCGACCGGTGCAGCATACAATGAAATATAATTATGATATAATAAATATAATAAAAATAAAAAATAAAATAAATATACAATAATTAAATCTACATAAATAAATAAAGTATAATATTAAAAAATGGCAACATTCCGTTAAGTCGGCAATCGACTCGCGCGCCGTTGGCTTAGAGTAATCTGTGCGTGCAGCTGTCAGAAAACTATTTGTATGACGTTTTGACATCCGCTGTTCACCCGTCCGTCTGTCACAGGAATGTATCTTTTGATCCGTAATAGGTAGACAGAGTGTGTGTACTACTATGGCCGCTATTTTGATTTGTTTAAGTTTTTGAATTGTTTTTATCTTTTTATTACGGACGCTTTTTACGTGCACGTCTTACTACATTGTTCTCACATGTATAATTTCAACATGAATGATGTAACCAATATTTTGTAACAATATTATGATTTAAAAGAGTGTCCGTGGAGTTTCTTGACGTTCTTCTCCATAGGAACCTACGCTTTAGAATGGGTAACTAGCTTCATATTTCTGACTGATTGCCCCCTTGAAAATTTAAAAGTGCCTGTAAATGGTTTAATTGAAATAAATGCTTTGAGTTTGAGTTATAAAAACAAATAATGAAATTAAAATAAAAAAATAAACGGACCCTGTTTATTTTTTTATTTTAGTTTCATTATTTGTCTTCATACAAGAATCGTTTTTTTTTATTGAAGTGTTTCGAAAATAATATGTAGTGTTAAATATTTTACGGTGGTACGGTACCATTCGTCTGCGATTCCAACTCTCACTTGGCTCTTTCTATCTGAAGGATTAGATTTTGATGACACATCATAAAAATAAATGATCTGGCTTAACTGGGCCCATAAAACGACTATAGATTTGTTTGTACTTTAAAAATGTATTAGGTAATCAAATCTTTATTGGTTCATTTATAGACCATTGTCCATACAAATTTGCCTAGTTTCCATACTAAAACCAATTTCCATACATCTTTGCCACGGTGATAACTTCGGCAGACAGGCGCGACGCGACTCGTGGATTTTTTTTTAAGAAACATTCATGGAAATTATACTAGAATGGCGTCACGACGTAGCAGTGTAATCGGGCAAAATTGAATTGTGCATGCCTGAGAGATATTTCTCGACGACATTTGAAGCTGAGTCAGAGGCACATGGTTTTGTTATTATTATTAGTAATTAACTGTTTATTGATTTTACCTCGATGGTCCTAGTTTGTCATTTATAACTTCCCGTTACAGCTATATACAGGCTGGCATATTTAGATCGGTCAGTATGGGAAAGTCTGGATCTATAAGACATACGAAGATCTCTTCTTAGGAACCATGTCATCAATTTTAGTAACAAGAAAAACGGCATTCATACTTTTTAAAAAACTTGTACTCAGCTCGGGAATCGAACCCGGACGTTTTGAAAAATAAAACTAACACTATTATCTATTTAGATATCGATTGTGTAGGTCTTAAGCAGCAAATGTATACAAAATATGATATCTAAAATTAATAAAATGCATTGTTTTCATATCCTTTAATTTATTTTATTAATTTATTTTTTTGTAAGTTTACCACCATTTTTTTCAATACAACATTCAACTCTTTTAGGTGCGTAAAATTGTCTCTATGGTTGTTTGTAGGTCTTTGCTGGTGTCGCAACTTGTTACATACACTGCTTTACATATGGCATTGGCATGGCATTAAGCCATTCCGGAAGTTTTGTTATCTGCGATAATCTTTTGCGTTTTGTGATCTTCGTATGTCTTATAGTTTCAGACTTTCCCATACTGACCGATCTAAATGTGCCACCCTGTATAGTTTTATGCAAGCGGGCACGCCCTTTATGCCTGGAGGCTTTTATTTAGATATTGTTTACGTTTAGTCTTTATTTTTTATTTCTGCCTGAGTATAATTCTCGATGTTTTTGGTTGGTAGAAGGGCGGGCGTTTTGGGGGACTGTCTTATATAATTTTGACGTTCGAAAAGCGCTGATTCTCAGCCTAGTTTGAATGAATGACTTTTGAATTTTGATGGGCGGCATAAAAACTGACACCAGGTTAATATATATATTTTTTTTAAATGTTTATTTACACCATCATGTTACAGTTTTATTTTTAACATAACACCTGCCAAACTGCTAAGAAGTTTGTCGGCAGTAGGTAGGTTCTCGTGGATGAAGCACGAATCTTTGCTTAACTAAACATAAAAAAACTAAAACTAAAAGGCTATGGCTCTGTTAGTTAGTTACTAAGCACACGAAAATGAAAGAGAAGAGATTGAAAAGATAGCTTTTCTCATGATATGCAGCCATGATTTAGCTATCAATTTTATAAGGAAACATTTAATGAAGATTTAGTAGCCTTTACTAAACTCATATATCTGACACCGGTACTTCACATACTCGCTTCGTAAGTTAATATGAGGGAGATATTACGTGACTTTGGTGCGAGGAAGCTTCTTATAACATGATTTTCTCGGCGTGAAACTTTTCCTTTGGTAGGTAATATTGTTTATGATACAATTTTGGTACGTGACGATGTGGAGAAATAAGAAATGGTTGAAGGAAATATAAAGGTAGTGGGATATTTGATTAAAGAAAGAAAGAAAGGTAAAGTTTTGCACAGGAAATACAAATTAAAACCAAAAATAATAGAGCCTCAATTTACAAAGAATATGAGGGCAAAATGGGCTCCGCTGCTTAATGCTACGACATTACAGAACTTATCATGTTACTTGTTTTCTACTCGACTGCGCGACAGCAAACACAGATTTAAGTATATTTTTACCCGACTACGGCTAAGCAAAAAATACGGTTATGATTTTGACCGGTATGTATGTTCATCTGTGCCTTCATAACTTCTAAACTACTTATCATAATTTGACAATTATGAGGTATCGATGACGATGAAGCGTCTTGATCGTCCGCTATGTGACGTCACATTAAATTGAATAGGTATAACAAAATAATACATTCTAGCAGTAGTAAGTGTTCAAAAGCTTTAGGGCAAAGTGGCAAACTCCGGCTATCCTCTGAACATCACTATGAATACATATTAATTACATTAAAATTTATTACGTGTAATTTGTATCAGACGATAAATATTGAATACTATGTCATAAAAATTCCAGATGAAAAAAAAATCTTTTTTCATACTTTTTACGCCGGTAGCACACCTCCGCCGTGAAACCATAGCAGCGAAACCGTAGTAGGTCAATTCAAAAGACTTGCGTCATTTTCCGCTACTTGAATCAGATGCGAGTAACGGAACATGACGCGAGTCAGTTCAGTTGAACTACTGCGGTTAGAGCGGGATTTTTCAGTAGATTTTACGAGAATGTTCAGTAATTGACTTAAAACTGCGTCTACAATCAAAGATCGCGACCGCGTTATAAATAAAAAAAGTCTCGTCAAAATGCTATTAGGTACATTTTTCGTAGCCGACCGACATTTTCAAGCCAACTTCCACGCTTCAGAAACTAACACATCGGGTAAAAAGCGAAAGGTTTCCACCCTATCTAACACAGAGTGTATAACACTAAGGCAATTTTTTCGCCATCGCCCCCTGCCTCGAACAATGTATGTTGCTCAGTAAACTTCGTGAGAGCCTCCAATTTCGGAGCCATATTGACGTGAAAACTACTGAAGTCTGATACTGTTAGCATTTGTTTTGTGAAACAAGGTTTTGAGTTTTATTTGGAAATTGATAGTTAAGCGATATGTATAGTAATCTGGGTGTACTATACTTATGACTACTTAGGACACGATAATAATTCAGATTTGTTACAGCTGCAATAGCAATCACGTCATTTCGTTTAAAATACGTTTTTATTTTTATTAATTTATTTATCTTTTTATAGATTCTTTTCTATTTTGTGAATGTGAGAACGCTTTTACGATTTGTTGACCATCATTATTCTGTTAAGTACCTGGTACTTGTTGAAACACCTACACTGTCCTCCCATACCTAATAACACTGTTATTTGAAAATATAGTAAAAGCCAATTATTTTTAAAAGAGTAACCGTGGAGTTTCTTGCCGGCTCTTCTCCATAGGAAACGACCAATTGGAACCGTGTACCTAGCTTCTGACGTTTCATAAGTGCCCATGTAGGTTTATATGAAATAAAATATTTTGAATTTGAGTAGGTACACCTCTGCCAACCTAACCCTAAGGGGAATCCAGGCGTGATTTAATGTATGTATTATGTTGTGGTAGTTAGGTTCAGTTACAAGTGGTGGTCATATAGTTTTGTGCCGTGTAAAATAATCTCTAGTATAGAAGAGTTAAGTTGAAGAATGGTACGTTCTCTCTCTTCCTTTGTGTACAGGGTTATATGTCGGCAATCCATTAAGGTGACGTAGGAGAGGACATTTACAACCAAATGACCATGACTCCTTTTGACTCCTATGCAAATGTGAAGAATTCACACACACACATGTCAATTCCTGCTAGTTCAACGCACTTTACACTTTTTATTTGTATTCTTTCTTTTTATTTTATTTCGTTTTTACTTGTGTGCCTTTTAGGCTATGCTAAATAAATGTATTTTCGTTCTTTCTTTTTTCAATTTTAGAGTCATTTGTAATTTTATATTTTTATTTTTATTCATTTTAAAATATAAAATGTCAAATTACTCGAAAATGGTTGACATTGGCATAGGAATCATGAGAGGTAATTTGGTTGCAAATGACCTCTCCTACATCTTAAAGGATTGCCGACATATAAACAATTACCTTGTTTATTGATTAGCGACCCGCCCCGCCCCTGCTTCGCACGGTTTTTAGTGTCTTTATGAAACATCGTACACAAAACATTAATTAATGAAGAACCTTCCTTATGATCATTCCGTCCATTGGTGAAAACCGTACGAAAATCCGTTCGGTTGTTTTTGAGTTTATCGCGTTCAGACACACAGACGCGGCGGGGGGACTTTCTTCTTTCTTTTATAATATTTAGTGATAGTGATCAAACTCAAACTCAAAGCATTTATTTCAATTAAACCATTTACAGGCACTTTTGAATTGTCAAGAAGTCGGTCAGTCGGAAATATGAAGCTAGTTGCCCATTCCAAAGCGTAGTAGGTACCTATGGAGAAGAACGGGCAAGAAACTCCGGGCTGATATTTATGGAGTTCCTCATAAAATGGGAACATGTTGTGAGGAAGTTTTCGATATGAAGGTGATGGCCATAAGAGTAGGGAAAGACCAAGGAAACGATGGATGGACTGTGTGAAAGATGATATGGCTAAAAAGGGGGTGACTACCGAGATGACGACTTATAGAGAAGTATGGTAGAAAAAGACATATTGCTCCGACTACAAATAAATTGGAATAAGGACAGGAGAATTATGATTATGATTTACGGTGTTCTGTATTTTTTTTCTTCGAAATTAAGTATCTAACTAAGCCTTTACTTATGTAAACCTCGACTTTAACAGTTTTGGAAATATTGAGGATTTGAAAGTTCTGAGACGAAAACGATTTTTTTTTTAACATCTCGAATCTTTTTGAAGCAAAAAGGAGGGTTATGATTTTGACCAGTATGTATGAATGTATATTCATCTGTGCCCTCATAACTTCTAAACTACTGATCATAATTTGACAAATAAGGTATCGTTGGAAGCGTCTATAATCGATATATATAATCTGTTCGATTATGCCCCTAACACGTGTGACTCCGGATTTTTAATTTGTCAGTCTGTGATGTCTTGTTTGTACCTTTTTAGATGACTTTTTGTCGTAGTTGGGTTTTAATTTTATAATTTTTATTTTTTGTTGTTTAAGCCAAAGAATAGTATCCAATAATTATCGTGATATTTTAATAATAGAGATCCGTAGATTTATTACCCCTCTACCATTATAAATTCTGCTGCGTAACAGCATTACTGCATTGCGGTTAGTTTCGTGGATGGGTGTCGTTGAAGTTGAAATACAGACAAGGACAACTTTGTGTTTAGCGTTTGCAAAAAGTGTTTGAAAGAAACAAAAAATTAATAAAATACGTTTATTTGGGAAATAAACAAACCCAATAAAGAATCAGAATCGCAATAGTGTCAAAGTTGTCTATAGGTGAATTAAAAATAAATCTGATATGAACGTTACCGGACTGTTTTTTAATCTATGTGTAATGAAAAATAACTTTCTACATATCAATCAATAAATCATGTAGATAAATAGGTATTGATAATTCCAATATAATCTCTAGCATGAATGAAAACCAGATAGCCGCCATTAAATATACACGCATTTATGATCAACAACAAGATACGCAGGAGATTACAGATTATTTCATAAGATAACACATTTCTAAGATATTAATTTCGATAAAACTGTCTTAATACGGATTTCACGGATTTCCGAACTTATCTAGTTACCTATAGACTTCATCGTTATCTATGCAGTGCATTGATAACCTATTAGTACATACCGTGGCTACATCGCCACATGCGAACCACTTATCACACTGACGACACGAAAAATCCTGCATCGCGCAAGCAGAGTTTATCGCGCGATTAGCATATATACAACGTCCCGTCATCAATCGTTGGGCAGTTGCTCACCAGACTGACCGAAGGATCCTCCGTTTTCTATAGAGGATGAGTGAACTTTACACCCTGTTCCTCGACTACCTCCAGTAGCGATTCTCTTACCGTATGGCATAGGTTACCTAGTCTAGGTATGAATAGAACATTTGATTAACCACAATAACTTAATCTACATCATATTGCGGTTACCTTAGAGTTTAGACAAAGTTACTTCTAAACCGCCAGAGTTACACTGTGCGATTTAATTGCTTGTGGCATACCACATTTTGAAGCAACAATAAAAGTTACACCGTCTAAGCTGTGTTCAGACGATGCAAGTCATTTGTTGCTTTAGTTTTATTGTATACCACGGGCAAAAACGTGTGCGGTCGGGGGACAAAATTCCTTCTCGCGTATGACATAAAAAAACTAAAAAACCATAGCAGCCGCCTCTTGGATTTACATTTTAAGCTCACGATCGGCTTTAGAACCCTCGAAAACTATAAAAACGACACCCTTGACGAAAAATGAGTTTTTTTTTGTAGCCGCCATCTTGGATTTTCATTTTGACCAAATTCATGAACTCAAATCAAATGAAAATCATGAGCTTCATATTCATGACTGTATTCTTCTAATTCAAAGAGAAAGAAAGAGACACAGACATAGTGTTAATGTAAATTCACACTTTCTCTCTCTCTTTTTTTCTCTTTGAATAATTAGACGAAGACAGTCGCAAGTATGAACGCTTTTGAGCGTGATGATTTCTGCCAGTGCACTCATACCGCAAGCCGCGTTAAAGAACTTCGTTCCCAAAACTTATACCTATCGTTTAAATGGGGATTTACGCATAGAAAAGTTTTCATCTTTCTTTAAAAGAAAAAGTACCCTCCGGACTTTGAAATGCCACACCTGGTTGGAAGGCTACAAATCCCTTCGAACTGAAAAGCTGGGAAGCTTTTCTAGGCAAATACAGGCCTCCTAGCAAAGTTCCAATGCAAATCCTACTTTAAATTCTACCAAGGTATCTAAGAAAACAGGGGCTTTCGTCTAGGCTGAGTTGTTATTGTCTTTGTCTCTACGTATTCATTGTTAGATACCTACTGTCTATACAATATAATAGTGGTACAAAAGGCGGATTTAATGCCGCCCTACCGCCCTAATACCTTAATACTGTTATACTACTATGTATTCTACTGAATTCTTTACGCGTTATAAATAATAACCAACACTTATTTGGAATCAGAATTTGGGGCCCGAAAAATTCTTCTTGCTTTTACAAAAATGAAGGTCATATAGGCAGTTGCTCCATGTAAAATACTAGTCTTCAGCTGCATCCGGTTAGACTGGAAGCCAATTCCAACATAGTTGGGAAAATACTAGGCAGATGAGTTTGCCGAGATGGCGGAAGCATGATGAATTACATTTATAGTTTTCTTAAAACCTTTCTTTGTTTTTCCACAGGTGTTGTTGCATGGTGGGGGTAAGAAAAAGGTGCCAACATGGGAGACAGTTTCTTGCACCTGGGGGACATTGTCTCCCTGCACGCGGAAGGCACTGTATCAGGATTCCTCAGTACTTTAGGGTAAGTTTATTTTTCCCTCTTCTTCTTAAACCCAGTTTTTGCTGAATGTAGGTTTCCTTGTGAAATGTCCGGAAGCCTTAGCCTCAATTAACATTGCCGCAGAATGGAATGGAAGCGAACTCTTTTGTAAAAATAATTATAAAGTTTTTGGCTCGTATCTAGATACGAACCAAAATACAGGTCGCGTGTCTTCCGCAAAATTCTCGCGCATTCTCGGGAATTCCCAAAGCTATCAGCTCGTTTCTCCGCAAAATCATTTAACCTACAGTTATATTCACCTAGAAGTTGCCTCTCTTTCTATCGCGTAACTCTTAGATCTTCTGACTACGTTACACTCACTGAATTGGCCCAGCAAGACGGGCCCGCCGCGTACTTGTAGCTTCATACCTAAACTGCGGAGTGTCTCATCTGTCTGTGACATTCAAAAATTGACAGAATTATCCCGACTGTCGCTGCTGTGCGATGATTCTGAGCGATGGCCGTTTTGCGTGGATGTGACGCATATTTTCCCTAAACTTGTTTATTTTTTTATTTTGTGTTCTTTCTTTTGCGTCATGTTTGCCGCAAATAAACGTATTTTCTTTCTTTCTTTCATTAAACTTTGTACAATTTCGTGCCAAAAATTCTCTTCCATTTCGTTACGCAGCAATGTAAATTGAGCCTAATTCTTTAGGGTGTGTTTCTCATGATCTTATAATGATGATATCAGCTAAAAGACAGCTACATTTGGACATATGATACTCATTTTAGAATCGCCAAGGTATGTATGAATCTGTTTTAGTACTTTTATTTAAAAACAGCATGAGATTCTGTTTATTTTTTATATAAGGACAGTTGAAAAAAATAAGCCTTGTCACCTGAGTTTCAGCTATAGGTCGTTACAAAAGGGTTATTTAAGGGACGACGATCGATTACCATTGAATTTTAATGGTCGCCACCCCCCGGCTGTCAGGCTGAAAACGGTTCGATCAGGTGTGTCTAAGTTTCTGTGGGGAAATTACATGTTCTCCCGTACCAGGGACCCGTCTACCCTCTGAGCAATTAGTGGTTTCGTCAGAAGTTACGGGCCTTTCCTAACCATTATCACTTACGGACTCATGATTAGTTCGGAGCCCGAACTTAGAATGAATAACAACACAATTTGACACTTGTCCCTAACCCCGATGTTTTTGCCCGTCCGAAAAATTGAATTGGTCACTTATTTTAACCTTTCAATTACTTTCAAACGAGCCCGTATCTTCGTTGACGGCCTAGAAGTTATAAGATAAGCTCATGTCATGCCATTCCAGTAACCTAGTCAGTAGCGAGGCTGAATACCCAGGGAGCGCCTGCGCCAGGCGTACAACGAATAAATATCGCCCCTCGTCGAGGTTATTTTAATTTCCATCTAATGTATCTAATGTGTGTTACTGTCCCACTGCAGGGCAAAGGCCTCTTCTCATACAGAGAAGGCACGAGCATTGATCACCACGCTTGCTCAAGACGGGTTGGCGATTTCATACTTATATTGACTATAGTCCAGGTTTCCTCACGATGTTTTCCTTCACCGATGTCCAAGAAAAAAAAAAAAAAAAAAAAAAAACTCAGAAAGTACATATTAATTGAAAAAGTCACATTGGTACTTGGAGTTTGAGCCCACAACCTCGTGCATGGGGGGCCTTTACCACGGGGCCATCACGATTTTTTATTTTTTATGTTCTTTAATTCCCTTATTTTTACTTCATGTAAAATTCGAATATTTGCCCCCCTCGACGACTGCCTCGTTGGTCTAGTGTTCGCAAACGCTACTGCCGAGCATGAGGTCCTGGGTTTAATTCCCGGGTCGGGCAGTGTTATTGAATTTTTCCGTCTGGAATTTCTTGGAGTCAAAATTTATGTCCGGTTGTTGTCAACAGGCTCGCCCCCTATTACATGGGACTTAAACATAACTGGCGAAATGTGGGTGTACTATAGGTACGCCTCTGCCTATCCCTTTGGGGAATACATGCGTGATGTTATTTTAGGTCGCCCCTCGATTACTGCTCGATAACAAACCGTATCGATTAATATAATAGTAGCTCTATTATTTGACCACGGCAATGACTTCTTGTAATTCGTACGGAGTGACGTCAATTTTTCAACATCAATAAAATTATCGATGGGAGGAGCTCGTGGCTAAGTAATAACAGCCGCACGGGTCGATCCATCAGGTTAAGGTACACTTGCCGGGGTTGGTCCGTGGAGGGGTGACCATCTTTACCTACCGATACTCTTCCATGCCTCCGAAAGCACGTTAAGCCGTTGGTCCCGGCTGACATTCGTGGATCTTTGGCAGTCTTTACGGGTCGTCAGAAGCCCAAGGTCTGACAACCAGTCTTACCAAAGGGTATCATATTACCCAGTTACTGGGTTGTGGAGGTAAGATAGGCAGTCGCTCCATCTAAAATACGGTATTCAGCTGCATCCGCTTAGACTGGAAGTCGACCCCAACATAGTTGGGAAAAGGCTAGGCAGATTTTAGTGGAAAGGTTGATAAAAATAAAGGGAAATTATGAGTGCAGCAACAAAAGTTTTTTTTTAGCACCTGCAACCTAACTTCTTTTTTTGTATGTAGGCAACGAGTTAATAGAACTGCTTCTATTATATTAATTCATCATCATTACTATTACCATAGACGTATAAAAAAGGTTTAAAAATATAAAAAAACCAGCGTCAATTATAAACGTAAATTAATATGACTCAGAGCTACCGATAAATATATTTACTTCTGAATTGATAACTCAGCGACTAATTTTGTAAGTGGGCTACTTTATATATTTTAGAGATTCAACATCTGTCTGCTAATAAAATCAAATGCCAGCCTCAAAATTACCCATCAAACTTTTTTATTCAACAACTAAATTAATAAATCATGTTCTTTTTTCATGAAAATTATTAGTAACACAAGCGCGGGAGTGTACCTAACGCTCGCTGGGAACGAAAGGGGCGCAACCGGCCATTTGCGCCAATATGCGAGCTCTATTCCAGTTCTGGTACCGGTTCCGATTCCGATCAATCAATTTTAAAACCTCCGATTCCGGTTCCGTAAAACGACTTCCGTGACATCCCTGATAGTCATATCCCTAGGAATATAGCTATATACCGTAATATAGTTATATGAAAGCGGTTCATCTAACAAGGAATATAACTACGATACGAGCACGGCCTTGTAATATAACTATTAGGGCACTCCGACCTAATAGGTTAGTTCACAACTGTGACCAACTACGCGCGAGCCGAGCGAGCGCTACGTCGAAATTGGTCGCAATAACAAAATTAGGGCACTCTGACAGTTATTATCATTCACCTCTGTTTCCAAACGCCATCACTTACAGTCTTGTATATAATTTTTGTATGTTCAATTGGGTAGGTATAACAGTCAAGTCATCAATTACCCATGGTAACATTATAAATAGATAGGTGACTACATGAAACGAGCTTTCATTTACCATTATTTGATGACAATAATAAGGTAGTTTTATGTTCAATTATAGTAGATTCACTCATCAATTACTTATGCTAACGTATAAAAATATAGGTGACTATATGAAATTTGAGTACGTTGTAATTATACACAATGTAATGTGTAATTACACTTATTAGCAGCTGCCACAAATAGAACCAAATCACAAATTTATTTGGTTAAGAATTGTCTCCATACTGCGACGTCAATTGTTTTACAATATTTGGTCGCATGAAAAGCATTTATTAGACGCTAAAAGTTCGTCGCTGACCTATTAATTCATTAGACAACTAAATATATTTGAAGACGAGAATGACATTTTAAAGAAGCTGCCTTAATTAGCACCCAAAAATAAATAACGGAACGGTGTCTAAGATTTAACTACAAAAGAATGAGACATTGAGTTTGACTGAATAGGGCTGAAGATATTTTTACAAGCAATTTTTTAGCTTCACCTGCTAGTAAGCTCTTGTAGATTTAACTATATAGGGACTTTATTAAAAGGTGTAACTGAAGTAACTAATATCGTCATTATGAACAACTTTTACTATCATGGAACCCAGAAATAACGAAAAAACATTCATTATGCTGCTAATACATCGTAGCATGTCGCTGGCAAATATTAATTTAAATTTCCTTTTTGGCCCGGAACTCAGCAACGCTAACACTATTCGCTGATGCAGACATTAGGTTCTCACGTGTATAGGTGACAGGACATCCATATATTAAATGTTCGCATAACTCGAGATAATGTAGCGACCAGCTGATTTTCCGTAATTTCAGTTGACGGCTAGAACTCGTTGGTGGGCGTGACTAATATCCATGATAATTAGTTTAATTATTTATTTATTTAAAAAATAAAAATTAATTTATTTCAGGTACCACATAACCCATATAAGAAATCTTTAAATTACACACAAAAACACAAAATTAAATAATTCAAATTAAAATTCAATCAAACAGTAGTCTCTTACGTACGACACTGTATGTAACTTGTTTGTCACAGCAGTGTTGCACATAAGGACAGTCCAACCTATTAGCTATCATACTCAGAACGATATTGGAGCTGGCCCGCACCCTGCGCACAAGAGACGCGCAGCGCTTCCGCATGGTCGCATAAAAACAGTCCGTGCGCGCCCACGCGAACATACCCGAAGCGCTGCAATAGCGAGGCAGACCCAACATCGCTCTGAAAGCGTTGTTAAACTGAATGCGGAGGGTGCTGTAGCTTTTCTGCGTGTAATTAGCCCACAGGCTGCATGTGTACATGGACGTGCAATATGCTCGGAAAAGAGTTATTTTCACGCCATCCGAGCAACGCGCGAACCTGCGGGCCAGCATATTGGCTCGTTTGGACAACGCCCTCCGCTCCCGTTCCAAGTCAGCATGATCCCTGAGGTCAACCGTGACTATATGTCCTAGGTATTTAAACTGATTCACCCTGTCTAAGGGTACACTATTTAGACGTATAGGTGGTACATAGTCGGGGCATTTTGCACCGCCGGCCTCAAAGACCATGTACTGACTTTTCTTAATATTATAAACAAGTCCATGTTTAACAGCGTAATCCTCACACGTCGCTATCAACCTCCTTAGACCACAGATCGACGCGCTCAGCAGAACCATGTCGTCTGCATAGCTTAAATTGTTGATACACACGTCGTCTATATGACAGCCGACGTGCTGACTGCTCAGCGCGACGATCAGCGCGTCCATGTAAAGGTTGAATAACGAGGGTGAGGTCAGTCCGCCCTGCCTCACACCGCATTGTAATCGATATGGCTCCGACATTGCCCCCGACCATCTGACGCTGTTGACTTGGTGCGTATACCAATACCTGAAGATGGTAACAAGTTCTGGTGGTAGGTTGATACCCTTAAGTTTTTCCCACAAGAGATCATACGCCACCAGATCAAAGGCCCTGGACAAGTCAAGAAAACACGCGTATACCGGGGTTTTACGGTCATTATAGTATCTGACGGTATGCTTAAGACACAGTATGGCACTTTCCGTCGATAATCGAGGTCTAAATCCAAACTGATTATCGTGCAGAGATATATATTGACTTAACTGTGTATTAAGCAAACCGTCAAACACCTTCGCTATAACTGTAGCTAGAGAAATGGGCCTATAACTTTACTTTTATCAGCTAAGTCACCGGTTTTATCTTTAAGTATAGGCACCACCACGGTTTTCATTAGGTCCGGCAGAAGATAAGAGTGGGTGTATTTAAGTAGTATTTATTTATCTCATTTTTGTTTATTTTTTTAAGTAGTATTTATTTATTTAACTTTTGTTTATTTATTTAAGTATTATTTATTTATCTAATTTTTGTTTATTTATTTAAGTAGTATTTATTTATCTAATTTTTGTTTATTTATTTAAGTATATATTTATTAATTTATTTAGTGAAATATACGATGATTTATAACGAAAACGAGCGCGTAAAATTTCATGAACAGACCTTTGGGCGTATAGATATTATGGAAAACTACTGGATGTATTCACTCAAAATAAAATTATTTCAAATATATTAAGCCGAGCGTTGAGAATCCAATGCACTGGGACGCGCTCTCGTCCCAGCGCGTTGAAAAAACACACTGTTCCATTTCCAACTATCGGCGCTAAGCAGAGCGTTGAAAATCCAGTGCACGAAAAAAAATCCCCGCGGGAAAAACTCTGGGCTTATAGACATATTTTCTACCTAAGTTTCGGCCGTAATTACGCTTGTAATCCCAGAAGTTTAGGCAGTGGTGTACCTATGTATAGTACATCCATATTTCGATAGTTATGTAAGTCTCAGTTATCAACCGGGTACAAAGCCAGAGTCCGAGCTGCTACTCCATTACGTATAAGCCCACGTTCGCACGGACGTAATAAAATCGCGGCGATTTTATTAATTTGAACTTTTGAATAAATTATAATTTATTTAATAGTAAAAAAAAAATTATATAATATAATAGGGATAGATAATGATCTATCCATTTAGGGTTTCTATTTCGTATTTTTTTTACTACATAAGTTATTTATTTGCGCCCAAAGACGAGTTAAAATTAGTATATAATATTAGTTAGATTAAGTTCACATTACGGCGCACAATTTTTCAAAAAAGGCCGTATCGTCAAATACATCTTTACCTACATTATAAAATCCTAATAAAGGATAGCGTATTTCAGTAACTTTGTACTTAAAGTAGTTTCAGCGTTACTCCTGAATTATTCATGAATATAAACTTTGGGATGGACCAGTGTAACATTATTTTCAGTTAGCGTTTCAAATGGGGTAATCAAGTTAAGTGGATTTAGGTATATTATTAGGTAAAGTTGTCTGCTATGCAAAATAGGCTACAAAGATAATTCGTAGATTTGAGTAAATTGGTACTATTAGCCCATTTTCGCACGGACGTAAAAATATCGCGGCGGGATTTTATCGCGCACTGGATTTTCAACTCTCGGTATTGAGCCGAGCGTTGAGAATCCAACGCGTTGGGACGAAATCTCGTCCCAGCGCGTTGAAAAAAGACACTGTTGGATTTTCAACTCTCGGCGCTATGCAGAGAGTTGAAAATCCGGTGCATGAAAAAAAATCGCCGCGATTTTATTACGTCCGCGCGAACGTGGGCTTATGCGTAATGGATATTTTGTGTAGAGACACTTGGTATTTAATATGAATTATACTAAGTATTAGCTATCTGTAATTTTCTCTTCAAAGGGGTTTAGTCCTATTCTCAAAGATGCCTCGTTGGTCTAGTGGTCGCAAGCGGTACTGCTGAGCATGAGGTCCTGGGTTTGATTCCCAGGTCGGGCAAAGTGTTATTGGGTTTTTCCGTAAGGGATTTCTCAGTAGCAGCCACTGATAACTGAGACTTACATAACTATCGAAATGTGGATGTACTATACATAGGTACACCTCTGCCTAAACCTTCGGGGATTACAAACGTAATTACGGCCGAAACTTAGCGCAGACATAAGCCAAGATACGCACGGGCGATTTTTTCCCGCGGCGATTTTTTTTCATGCACTGGATTTTCAACGCTCTGCTTAGCGCCGAGAGTTGAAAATGCAACAGTGTGTTTTTTCCAACTCGCTGGGGCGAGGAAGCGACCGTGTGCATTGGATTCTCAACGCTCGGCTTAATACTGAGAGTTGAAAATCCAGTGCGCGATAAAATCCCGCCGCGATATTTTTATGTCCGTGCGAACTTGGGCTTAATGCCTATGAAAATAAGGTTTTTTTTTGTGAACTACTGAGCTTTCAAACCTTCAAAGTCTAGTGACGTTTAGGTCTGTACGTAATAAAAAGATGATCAATTAAAAATACTGGTTTCACTGGATATGAGGCTATATTTTTTATTTTGATAGACGAGTTGTTTTGACAGGTGATGTGTATTCAATTCAATGAGATACTTAGTAGGTAAATTTCTATATAGCATAATTTATAATCAGCCTATAATATTCCCATTGCTGGGAAACAGACCTCTCTGTGAGAGGGAGTGGGCTGTAACCCACCACGCGGGCCCAGTGCGGGTTGGTACTTTGGTAGATGTCACATTCATTGAAAGACTTTAAGCCGTTGGTCCTGCGCCTGATCTCTCTCCGGTCGTGTCGGATTGCCGTCCCATCGGACTATGAGAGTGAGGGAAGAGAGAGTGCATCTGTCTGCGCACACACGCCTGCACTATTACCTATATCTCCCGCGCCGAAGGCTGGTCTCCTTTGAGATTGGCCGCCGTGGCCGAAATACGGTCTGGAGGACTAGGGTTCGGACTAGGGTTGACTTACGAGTTGTAAGTCACAGCCTTTACCACTGGGCCACTACTGCTCTCACCAATGCTCAATTTAAATGTCAACGCACACTTATCCGAAATCCGAACCGAACGAAATTAATTTTAGAATTCTGCTTCTTATTGCGATGCGTTCGGCTCCGATAAGTATGCGTTCACCTTTACTGTGCTATATACAGTTATATAAGAGAATAGGTTTATGTAAACTTTGCAAGATGAAAAGTGTCCGATGTGCTGAAGATTTCATGTGGTTGCGTTCTTGGGAAATTTCCAACGTTCGCAATAGGACGATTATCAAATATTCAAATTGAGTTTTTGTGTTTATTTGTATCATTAATTAACTCATTTGATTTAGTACCTAGTATAACTAGTTTATAATAACTGTAAATAAGTAGACCAAAATGTTACATAAATAATAGTTAGCTGGTATGTTTGCCAGTCATCTTCTATCAACAGGTTTTTTTTTTCTTTTCCTGCATTTGAATTTTTTGAGTGGTTCATTTTAACCATGTTTGATCAATGATCACCTAAACATCTTTTGTCCGTTCCTCGGTTCTCTTTAAACAAATTCGTAAAACTACAGACAAACTCAGAAATACCCTTACTCACCAGTATCAATTCAAATAGTTTTGTGTACAAAGAAAAACAGAACCGACCCGTGGAGAAAAGTTTTGGACGATCCAAGATTGTGACCGTCATCACAATCTTGGATCGTTCAAAACTTTTATCCTTAACCTGAGCCCATTTTCTATTCCGTATACAGGGTGGCAGGGACATCGACCCGAAAACTGTTACCATGGAGTCAGTACATGATTCTGAACCCCCCTGCGTTGAAATTGGTGGCCGGTTATTTAAAAAAAAATCAACTGCCATAATATATAATATTATGTAGCTGCTAGCTGCAATACATGAACACATTCGTCCGCCGACACAGCTAACGCTTCACTGACGGGTAGATTATTTAACTATGGCATCTCGCAGGTGACCACTAAGGTCGTGGCTGCTTATCCGGACTTTCCTGTGGTTGCCTTTAGCTTCTACACTAAGAGCCTCCAGCCAGGAGCATATGCAAACTATTCTAGGTTAAAACTTCGCTAAGGGCACCCCCTGTGGGGTACGAACCTCGGCTTAGGGCGTCGCTGGGGGGAGGACAGCAAGATGGGACAGGCTGGATCAAGGATAGATTGTTAGAATTTAAAGCTACACGCTCAGCTGCGGCACGGGCTGGCGTTTCATCGGGTAAGGGTCGGGGGGGAGTATTATTTACTCGGGATGGTCGCGCACGCGGTGGACCTCTGTGGCGAGGTCGGAACGACGGGTGTCGGGTGTATTTGTGCACTGTACTGGTGGCCCTACTGCTCTCCTGGAGGAGTGTGGTGGGATCATCGGGATCGGATAAGATTGACGGTTAGATGGAGCCTCAAAATATATATATGTGTGGCACGGCGCGCAAGCACTGCGTCGACGCGACACCACACGGATTGATGGTGTATTAGACTCAACAATTCTCGACTTACCGACGTATGCTTTGATTTATTTGATTAATATATGTATGTAGGTAGTCGCTGATTATTTCGTAAATATTTTTGTATATAATAGGTTTAGTTTAGCAATAAAATTCATTCGCATTTCAGTCGTCTTTCACTCCAGACACTATCAGCGACTCCTACCTCAACAATTATAAATCCGAAAGTGAGTTTGTTTGTTACACTTTCACGCTAAAACGGCTAAACGCAATTGGATGAAATTTGGCACATGGGTAGACCGTCACCTGATTTAGGACATAAGATACTTTAAATCCCGATATTCCCACGGGATCGAGACTTATGCGGGTGAAACCGCGGGGCGCAGCTAGAACTGTATAAGTCAGAGTCAGTGCTAGAACTAGAACTCTCTGTGGAGTTGTTCGAGTACCTACATGCATTTTGCCTGAAACCGCAAAGCTGGGAACCGGTAATTCTGAGATAATCCGGATGTGAAACAGATGTGGTTATCCGTTTAAGGATATGTTGTTTCTGTTTGAACCCGGGTTCCTGCTGTCTGTATGTCCCTTTATTTGGAGTCACCGCAGAATGTCGATTACGGAATTTCTGCAGTAACATTTTTGACAATGTTTTGTGGGAATAAATGCGCACTTTTATAGATACTACTTTGTTTTGAATATTATATAATTTTAAATTTATGTTGGCGTCAGTTCTTTTAATGCTTACGAATTCCAGTGTTTGAAACCGTATCCATACATAATATACGAGTATGTATTAAAATGTTTGGTTACTCTGTTTGTCTGTTAATTTTTCAAACCTAAAACACTCAACTGATCGTTATGTAATTCGACAGAATGTACGTGCTACAAATCAAGCTATACATTTCCAGTATAAGCTGACCTCGCATTGTACGGAAACCTACAATGCGAGATTAGCATAAACTGGAAATTTATAGCTTGATGTGTAGCCGTGTGTACCATATGTATTTCTGTGACCCAAACACGGACGTATAACGTAAATTAATTAATTTTGAAAGTGGGGTCATTTTTGGGGGGAAAATAAGAAAATAAGAAAGGGCTTTTTGCGAGGGTCTCAATTTTTTTTTTCATAATTTTAAAATACTTGTATAGTTTTAAAGATATTTAAGAAAATTTATGAAAATTGACCATTCTCCCCCTTATCTCCGAAACTACTGAGACTATACATATTTAAAACTACATAGATTACAGGAAAAACTATGAGAATCCTATGGTCTCAATATAAGAATTCTATAATGTCTCAATATTGTGCGTACAAACTTACATTTGCAGTTGGAATGTATGGAAGAACACGTTTTTCAACTACAATGTTAAGTTTGTTCTTGGGATAAATTTATCCCAACTACGGAGCCCTTAATTGTGCGTAGTCCGACACGCACTGGGCCGGTTTTTTTTGCCTTTAATTCGGTATCTTTCACTCGAAGTAAAACATCTGAACACAAAATGAATCAAAAGTGAAAAATGAATTCTTCAGTGAACCAATCGAACGATGTTGAAATTCGGCACTCGCCTACCGTATGTTTGAAAAAAATAAATAAAAGGGGCGTTTGATGGCGTGCCGTGGAATGAAAAACAAAAATGAACCTTCATGGCGCGTCCTATGTCGCGCGAATACGCGATCGACGCACTCATATTGTGTCACTTTTTGTTGGATGAACCTGAACGCGTGGTCGCGCCGACACAGGGCATTTTCCGGTTTTCCGAACAAGCAGTGACATTCATTCACGCACCGATCGTGTATTCGCGCGGCGATCGCTTTTAAAAGAAACGGGGTTACTCGAGTAAAGCGTCTGATATCGGCTTTAGATTTTCAGGGTACTCGCTCTTGTTTCGGGAGGTTCCTGTTTCGTATCAGGCGGGAGGAAACGCCCGGATGTCATCACTGCGTGGATCGCCCGGAGGACACGGTTGAGGTCTGCCCGGCTTGGGCAGAGCATCGCCGTGTCCTCGTGGAGGCAATCGGTGGCGGGGATCTCTCGCATCCAGCCCTGGTACGGAGCGAGAGGGCATAGGAGGCCGTCACCTCCTTCTGCGAAGCAGTAATGCTCGCGAAGGAGGAGGCAGAACGCGTGAGGGAGAGGCAAATTTCGCGCCCTCACGCCGCTAGCCGCCGCAGGAGACGCCCTGGGCGTCGGGAATCGCAGAACCAGACCCAGGTCGACGGTGCGTTGTGTTCCACGCGCGCCTCAAGGAGATGTCAGCAATTGAAGGGGTCTGATAGGACCGATGCCTGCCGGGGTTGCGGGAAAGTCCGAAAGGGATACCGTGGCCCCAACGTATAGGCAACTGAAGGAACACGGGCGGGTTTTAGTCAGTAAGAGTCTGACACGCCCTCCCGCTCCTCCCAGAGCGGGAGATTAGTTATTTGATAATTTCCCACCCAAAAAAAAAAGGGTACTCGCTCTAGTTAGCATATCTTGCCAATTTTGCTTCACATGTACGTAATATCATAGTTATTACATGGTTATGCAAGTATCATAACTGTGTCACACACCGCTATCCACACATTGTGGGTATCATCATATTATTATAATCTAAGTTGTTTATGTTAGCAATATAAACAGATGAGTAACATTTGCATCGCCGCAACCTTCGAGATTCGTTCTGATGACCTGGTTTTTTTGGAAAGGAATGCTGTTTTTAATTGAGTAGATATTTTGATATTGGTAATAATATTTTTAAATAAATAGCTCACCGCTTAAAATATTAAACTGTATTAATTTATATGTCCAGTCATCCAGTTTAATATCCGGTTGGTAATCATTAAAAAAAAACAAGAAAAATAACTTTAATTTCGTTTTTTTTATTTTAAGTATAATAATTTTGTAATGTTATTTTAATAATTACTTAATTAGATGTTCTACCGTAAAGTTTTGTTAGAGTCGAGTCGCGTCGCGCCGCCGCGTCGCGCTAGTCTGCACGAGGGTTATATGGCGGCCCTTGCTCCTACAATATTATTGCACAATTGAGGTTTTTCATGAAAATTTCGATACTTAACCATTTCGACAATGCATATAAAATATATGATGTCGTTCATCATTCGTTTCATTCATTCGTTCGTTCATCATTTAGTCACGATACGTCTAAAGAAAATATAGGCGGTTTGACACTTTTGACCGGACCTGACTTCTCAGTGCTGCCACCTAGTGAACGTCATTTCAGAAAACCCTCATTGCGCAATGTTTTTTGCTTAATAAAGGTGCATTTATATCTGTTCAACAAGGTGGCGATTTTATTGAATTTTTTTAACCGGTCAAGACCAGCTGTTTGACATTCACGCGCGGATTATGTCGATTTAAACATAAATATTTCAGAATTTTTCGGTGTTACCTGTCATTTTTTGACAATTTTTGGTCTAATTGACGAGAATATCTGTAAGACCATAGGTTAAAACAGCCCACAGACGATAATAGCCATTATTGAGCAGTAAAAATAGTGATTTATAGATCCTATGGTCTTACGGATGGTAACACCGAAAAATATTTAAACTGACGTAAACCGTGCGTGAATGTCAAACATACGTAAGTATCTCTATGTAGTCTGTGCAGCTTGGCCTGTATTTCAATGCGATTGATGATCCCAAAAAAATTCATTAAAATAATTTATTTTTTGTTTGATTATGTTTAATATCGATAACATCACGTCTGCGGAGTTTCGCTAAGTAAGTTAACTTGACCCTGTATCTTGAGTTCTTGACTAATACTTGACCCATTGTCCACAGGTTGGTAGATGACAGGTGTGTGGTGTGCCCGGAAGCGGGCGACCTGACTGATCCTCCTAAAAAGTTCCGGGGTAAGTATCCAATTTATTTGCCAAACGTAAACAAACACGAGTTTTAGGAAAAACAACTGTAATGCATACATCTGCCGGGCTCGCGGGAAAGTCTGAAAGGGATACTGTGGCCCCTGGCAACGTACAGGCAACTGAAGGAACACGGGTGACGTGGGTCTGACACGCTCTCCCGCTCCGCCCAGAGCGGGAGAAGTTATTTGATAATAACTCATCCTAAAAAAAAAAAACCGCTTACTTATAAGCTTCAGTTAGTGCTACAACTTTATATATTTTTATAACTTTTTCAACAGTAATAATCAGTCTAAAATCAACTTTATTTACACTGACATAAAGTTGATGTTTGTTTAAGTGGAAATAACATCAATTGGACACAAGTATTGAATTTGACTGCGTTGGATACCCAGAACCTACTTATCGACTCAAGGATACAGAAGCGAGGAAAAAATGGAGATGTAGGATTTGTATTAGAAATAAAATCTATGCCAAAGCCGCCGATACGTCATCCAATATTACATTACGGAAAAAACAAATTTTAAAAACCCCGTCGCCTCCAAAACAAATAATAAACACACAGGCAAAACTAGAATGCGAGACATTGAAACGTCTTTCCCCTGTTCAGAAGGGTATACAGTTATTTAGCTCCATACTAACCGACTGTGAAACATCAGACGATGAGTCATATGTTACTCCCAATAGACTTTCAAAGAGTGTTGACAGAACTGTCACTGATTTGGAAACAATCTCAGAAATGAAGGAGATCATAGCTCAACTCACTCATAAACTTGAAAGTACAGAAGAGGAACTGGGAAATATATTATTAGAAAACACCGATCTACGAAAACAAATTGAAAAACTAACAACGGTAAACAAACTCCTTCAGAAAATCGATAGCCCCGCTAAACCAAGATCTACGCCAAAGAAAACTACAAACAGATGTGCAAATAATAAAGAGACCCAAACAGACAACTTAATTAACGTAACTGAAAGCATAAATGATAAGACTAATACAAGTGAGTTATCACAAAAACGTTCTAATACTACTCGAGTATCACCGCCAAGCAGAACCCACCGAAAGCAGACTATTACTATAGATAAACCAAAAATACGTATATTAAGCAGCGAAACTTCAAATATATTATACACCGCTTCAGAGGAAACTAACCTGCGAAACTACGAGATTTGTCACTATCGCAAACCAAAATGTGGATTGCATCAAGTACTTGAGAATATTGACGTAAAAGTTCAAGACTTAACAAGTAAGGACTACTGTATTATTTACATCGGCGAAGAGGACTTTCGAAGAACGCAAAACTATGTAGAACTAGTCATGTTTATTCGAGAAAAATTAGTTGCATTAACCCATACAAATATCATTATTTGTCTACCGACTTATAAATTTAAATTTAATAATAACTATTATGTAAGACAACAAAATTATGGCAATACTCTGTACAATAGTAGAATAGAAACTTTTAATAACCTTTTATATATGGATACAAAGACATTTAACTACGCATACCTGTTGGACTCTAATCTAAATCTTTCCTATAACTACGATATGTATAATCAGCGCACGGGCGCACTGAATAGTAATGGCACGGAAGTTGTTATATCAGACCTACAGGATCTTGTCATGACAATAAGCAACCTAAAAAATGAAGATCTCGAAGTAGAGTTTTTACAGTCAGATAAATCAGAAATATCTACGGGCTCACAACCACAAACCAGCCCTAAGTTTTTTCTTTAACAACACATCAACAAACAGTACACAAACACATTCATGCAGTAACATAAACATCCTTTATCAAAACATACAAAGCCTAAAAAATAAACGTTACCTTATAGAAGCAATCACGAACGAACATAGAATAGATGCGCTTTGTTTTACGGAAACATGGATTACAAAAATAAAAAAAGACCTACTAAGTTTGGAGGGATATACTATAGCCGCCAAATACTGCCGCCCAAACTATGCGGGAGGTGGTGTTTGCATATTCTTAAAAGATGGAATTGATTCCAAAGAAAGACGAGATTTAACGGAATTGTCAATTGAATTTATATTTGAAACGTGTGCAGTAGAAATTCCTAAAATGAATCTGTTACTAATAGTTATCTATTGGCCACAAAAAAATAGGGAAACTGACATATTTTATACATCCTTAGAAAAACTGCTGCTTAAAATTAACATAAAAGACAAACATAAAGACATAATTATAGGCGGGGATTTCAACGTAAATATCCTTGAGAAAAATCGCAATTCATTTAATCTTTTAAATACTATGACAAAGTTCAACTTTCGACAACTAGTGACGGAACCTACCAGAGTAACAGCCTCAAGCACCACATGTATTGACCTAATATTTACAAACACACACGACAAATTCCATTTAGAAGTAATAGAGCTTGGACTCTCAGACCACAGAGGAATAGCAATCACTATACCTACCCACGATCCAATAATTAATAAAAAACAAATATTAACTCTAAAAAGGATCTATAACAAACAAAACATAGACGCGTTTAAAAAAGAGCTTGAAAAACTAGAATGGAGTAAAATAATAGACACAAACCAAAATATAAATACTAATTATCTGTCATTTAATAATACCCTACAAAACATATTAAATAAGTGTATACCTAAAAAACCCGTGAAAATTAAAAAGAGATCATCTAAATCATGGCTAACGACTGGACTAAGAGTAGCGTGCAAGCATAAAAGACAACTAAAAGCATTAGCAGCAATTAGCATTAGCAATTACTACAACTAATAATACTATATTGACAAAATACTATAAGCGTTACGAAAAATTACTTAAGAGAACAGTAGCCCACTCTAAAAAACTAAACTACATAAGAATAATGAGTAAATCGGATAATAAAACTAAAACAATGTGGCAAATAATAAAAGAGCGTACAAATAAGAATAACAAAAAGCCAATAAATAACATAAAATTGCGTGTACAGAATACTGTGACAGAAAACGCGACTACCATTGCCAACGCTTTTAATGATTATTTTGTATCAGTAGGAAAAACGGATACCGCAAATGGGAACGCTTGTCCGACTGGCCGTCCTACCTCCTCCCAAAGCGTAAACTCCATTTACCTAAGACCTGTTGACCCTAACGAAATAAAGTTTATTATAAAAAAATTGAAAAACAAGCGAAGTTATGGTCATGACGAGTTACCGCCTATACTTATAAAAACATGCGCTGAAGAATTAACGTTACCGCTAACTTATTTAATAAATCAGTCCCTAGATGAAGGCTCAGTCCCTGACCTGCTGAAAGTATCTATAGTAAAACCGATTTATAAAAAGGGAGACAAGACTGACACAAGTAATTATCGGCCGATAGCCTTGCTACCGACCTTCTCAAAAATATTGGAGACTGCGATGTCAAAAAGACTATTCTTATTGCGAAAGATATAAAATATTCAACGATAGCCAGAATGGGTTCAGGAAAAACAGATCCACAACATTAGCAATATTTAAGTATATCCAGGAAGCTTTAAATATAATCAATAACAAACATTATGCAGTAGGTATTTTACTGGATATGAGCAAAGCCTACGACAGAGTTTCATATGAAATTTTACTTAATAAATTATATGCAATAGGTGTTAGAGGTACAGCACACAAGTGGTTCTGCTCGTACCTAGAAAATAGGGAACAATTCGTAGAGGTAGAATATAGCGACACACATACTGGCCAAATAACACGCGTAAGATCCAATAAAGCAAAAATAACAATGTCTATACCACAAGGCAGCGTGCTGGGATGCTTATTATTCCTAATTTATATTAATGACCTCCCTAAAGAAATTGACGCTCAAAGTATTTTATTTGCTGACGATATCTCTATCATTTTTCCTAACACCAATACAGAAAACTTAAACTTAAGTCTAGACGAGAAGCTCTCCAAAATAATAGCATGGTTAAAAATCACAACTTAGAATTAAATTTTAACAAAACAAAGCTAATGCAATATAAACCATACCAAAAACGCAAATTAGATATAAACTACTCATACAACAATATAAAGCTGCAATGCATAAACGAGTTTAAACTGTTAGGTCTGAGTATAGACACTAATATAAATTGGAAATCTCATATAGACACATTGGCAAATAGACTAGCCAGCTTTATATATGCCTTGGAGGAGCTTAAAAGAGCTACCGATTTTAAAACTGCTCTAACAGCATACTATGCCTACGCATACTCCTGGCTCAATTATGGAATCGTGGTCTGGGGAAACAGTGTAGACAAAGATAGACTTTTTATTCTACAAAAGAGATGTATACGTATTCTTGCCAATATAGAAAACACAGTAAGCTGCAAGCCATTCTTCGTAAAATTCAAAGTTCTTACACTAACTAGTATCTACATTTTTGAAGTTAGCAAATTTGTAAGAAAACACCAGTCACTGTTCCCACTCACTAAAGACCTTCGCCCACAACATCGCAGTATTAGACGCCAAAACCAACATGAACTAGCTTTACCAAGTTCAAAATTAACTATGTTCCATTCAGGACCTTTAGCCATGTGTGTAAAAATATATAACAAGCTTCCAAATTCAATTAAGGGTATAGAGTACGAAAATAAATTTAAAAACAGTCTCCAAAAATATCTAACAATAAAATCGTATTATACTTTAAAGGAATTCTTAGACGATAAGACAGTAAATTTTGACATTTGAATTCACATCTTTACACAACACACACAACACCTACATTTTTATCTGATTACCTACCTGTTATGTTATTTTATGATTATTATTGTTATTGCTTATTGCTTGATTTTATTTAATTTTATCTTTAATGTTAAGACAATAAATACTATTTTGCTGTGCCCTAACAGGGTCCATAACTGTACTTTAGCTTTAAGCTTCATGTAACATCTTTTATACACATTATGGTACGCAAATAAATGATTATGATTATGATTATGATTAGACCTTAGCAGTACCAATACTATAGTCGCTGCGTTAAGAACTGAGTCGTCGGGCCTGTCTGTCGGCCTGAACTGTCTCGCTCGCACTTTTGGAGCAGGAGCAGGTAGCAAACTATCGATAAGACGCAAGGCGTTGTAGATTCTTATTGCTACTGATATCTATGGCCCGACGACTCAGTTCATAACCCGAGTACTATAGGATTTTTTCTCTATCAACCTGAATTGCCTCACTGCTGGACGACTTAGATGCGTTTCTAGGAGACTGACAAGACAATAGGGATAATGCCTGGGTAAAAAAAAGAAATTCTATTTAGTCCGTCAGTTAGATAATAAAAAAATATTAGATCCGTATTTTTTTCTTTATCATATTAATAAAAAATGACTTAGATAAAACGCATTAAATTTGGGGAGTGGGGGTTGATACGTCACAAGTTAGTATAAAATCTACATACTCGTGACGTCATGGCACATTTTTTCTCAATGTATCACCGTAATCTTTTGATAACGTAAAAAAAGAAAAATACGTGTACGTAATTTTTTTATAATCTACAAGACGGATAAAAAAAAAATTGTTTAGTTATCATCCCTATTCAGCGCCTAGAGAACCGTGGAAAGTTATGGGGCAGACCACATTGTTTCAGTGGGACTATTATCTTTCTGAGAGAAAACCCTTAATAGGAGTACAATTAAGGTTTTTATAAGTCCACTGATAGACTGGCCACAGGTTGCACCATGGTTAATAAGGGATCCGCTTCTCAAGCGTGAAATTGCGGGCTCCAAACTTGGAAACACCAAAGTGACTTAGGTATTAATACTTTCTACATTAATATTTGCCAACACTGCCTGTATGGTACAAGGGTGACACTGAAAATTCTTAGAAAATCAAAAACTGAGCACACTAGCAAGTTATTAGTTTTCTATCTTTTCAAAATAGTGTCCATTTACATCAATACATCGCTGCATCCGATGGAACCACTGAGAAAAGCACTTTGCCCACTCGTCCTTAGGGGTCTCTTCGACGGCATTTTGAAACGCAGCCACTGCTAGTCCTCGGCGTCCATAAAACGTTTTCCTCGAAGTTTTTCTTTTATTTTCGGAAATAAATAAAAATCGCAAGGTGCGAGGTCGGGGCTATAGGGCGGGTGACCCAGTTATTCCACGTCTGACGTCGCCAAGTAGTCGATTGTTTGCTTGGCGGTGTGCGAAGAGGCGTTGTCGTGGTGAAGGAGGATCCTACTGCGAGGTCGTTTCTCCCGAACTTTTCCAAGACAAGTGGCAAACAATTGTTAGTGTACCACTCTGCAGTAACTTGTAGTTTTTCGATCCTCTAAAACATTTGTTGCGTAATGACCTGTCCTTCCGAAGAACGAGGCCACCATCTTTTTTCCCACGCCTCGACCTCTCTTCACTTTAGTTGGCAACTCCTCGGAAGGAAACACTCAGACAACAGACTGTCTCTTAGTTTCAGGATCATAACAATAAATCCAGCTTTCATCACCCTTCGTGTAAGTATGTCGAACACAGCATTTGAGTCACCTCCGTTAAATATTTGAACCATCTCACGACACCAATCAACACGACGGAGTTTTTGGGCCTCTGTCAAATTATGAGGTATCCACGGGGCACAAAGCTTCCTGACCGCTAAATGTTCATGGAGGATTTTGTGCACTTGACTCATACCGATGCCTAAGCTTGTCTGAATCTACTGATAAGTCACTCTTTTGTCAGTCTGTATCATACGCCGCACAACACTGATGTTATCTTCAGTCGTCGCCGTAGAAGGCCGTCCCTTACGCAGATCATCGCATCGGTGAGATTAGTGCGACCAGGTTTAAACTCATTAAACCAGTTGTATCAGTTGCGCGAGATGGAGCTTCATCGTGAAAGGCCAATTGAAGTCTAACATAACTTTCTTGTTGACTTAAATGACATCGAAAGTCATAAAAAATCATTGTACGAAAATTTTCTCGCGTTAAATTCATGCTGACGTGTCACAAACAATTTTGCAATTTGCCGACAAATCGTAAACAAATGACAAATGAATAAAATACATACACAATAATATTGGCAACAAGTTCCATTTTCAAAATTTGAACCTATTTTTTTATTATATCGTTTACAAGTGGCCAGTTCTAAAAACTTTCAGTGTCGCCCTCGTAAAGGAGAACGTTGTAAAGAAATCTACAAAACTACTAGCACTGAGCTTTGTGGTGATTAATGCTCGTTTCTATACGTGTGTATGAAAATGAATAGAGGCCTTTTACTTGAGTTATGGTAATTACAGGCCAGTAAAGTTAAAATTGCAGGGCTGCAAGCCTTCTTTTAAAACTATGATTACCTAGCTAAGTAACTACTACGCGAGTTAAGCCCCGTGCAGAGTGGCGCGACGCGACAGCACGACGCGGTCATTGTTATACGTCGGAAGTTTTTTTTTTAAATTATTTCATTTTATGAAAACTTACAGCTAATACATTCAAACTCAAACTCAACTAAAGATATCTAAGCAAAAAATGCACTGATTAAAGTGATTTTATTTTGACCTATAATAATAAATGGCATTGGGTAACCAAAAATTTTAAGTGTATTTTCGATAGGTGATTTATTTTTCTTGTAAGTATCTAATGCGTTTTTCTTATTATATTTCTACCATTGTCTTGGTGGTCCTTATATAAACTTATGTATAAAATTAACAAAACGGTACAAACAGCGTGAGAGTTAAACATAGAAATAAAGAGAATAAACAAAATACATTACGCAACAATGTTACTCTTCAAAGAAAAAGTTACTTATCATTTTTTAAAATTTTTGGACACTATTCGTTACCTTTAAACACCATTAAACATTCCACATGCTCTTAAAATATATATCTTTTGCCTATAGATAGTTTTCACAATAGGTACATGAAGGAGATGAGATCTCCGAAGAAACACAGACGGTACACGAAGTCCAATCTTGGCCACAAACTCAGGGACGTCAGTAGACCCGGTCATTATATTAAATAGGAAAGCAAGATCTGCAATTTTTCTTCGCTCGTGTAAAGGAAGAATATCGTATTTTCTTAGATTTTTTTTTGTTAGAGGCCCGTCGCTCTGTCGCGTTGTGCTGTCTTGTCGCGCCAGTCTGCACGAAGCTTTCCTTAGCCTACAGTACCTACAGATCAATAGCATGATGCGAAGTTTTGCTGCACTGCACTTGCTGCGGTTAGTTTACCCTGCAGTATAAATAATAGGTTGGGGAAAAAGTTTCTTCGTATTTTTTAAGAAAATTCAAAACATTTTTTAACATAGTATGTTTACATTTAACTAAAGTATGTAGGTACCATTTTGTTCGATAACTTTTTGCCATCTTGTAGGTAGGGACATGATCCCATTGCTATAGAAATTTTGGGACTTCTGATCAAAATACCGCGACAAGTGGTTTTGGCAGTCCTCCCGTGATGTTAACCTGACACTGCCTAAAGAATTCTGAAGAGACCGAAACAGGTGGAAATCTGAAGGTGCAAGGTCAGGACTATACGGCGGATGCATTAACACCTCCCAGCCAAACTCTCTTAATTTTTGCTGAGTGGCTAAAGATGTGTGAGGTCTAGCGTTATCATGATGAAAAACCACACCCCTTCTGTTGATTAATTCCGGCCGCTTTCTCTCAACTTCTTGCTTTAATCTCATCAGTTGTTCGCAGTAGAGTTCAGAATCGATGGTCCTGCCTGGTGGTAACAGCTCATAATGAATAATGCCCTTCCAATCCCACCACACACACAGCATCACCTTGTTGCGAGTTAACCCGGGTTTTGCCACAGTCTGTGAAGCCTGACCGGCCTTTGACCACGACCTTTTTCGCACGTTCTTGTCGTACGTGATCCACTTTTCATCACCAGTTATCAGCTTCTTCAAAAATGGTTCGGTTTCATTACGTCGTAATAAAGAATCACAAATGAGTACACGGTTCATTAGGTTTCTTTCAGTGAGCTCGTGAGGTACCCAAATATCGAGCTTTTTTGTGTACCCAGTTTTTTTCAAATGCGCCAAAACTGTTTTGTGGTCAATTCCCAGTTCTTCAGCTACGTCGTAACTACTAATATGCCGATCTTGCTCCACTTTTTCAAAAATGGCATCCATTTTATCCGTAATAGGGCGACCAGAGCGACGTGCATCTTTGACATCAAAATTTCCGGATTGAAAACGCTTAAACCAAATTTGTGCTACTCTCACAGACACTGCACTAGGTCCATAAACATCGCAAATTTTTTTCGCGGCTTGCGTTGCATTTTTACCTTTTTTGTAGTAAAATTTTAAAATGTATCGAATTTCTTCATTAGATTCACTCATCTTGACAGTACGAAAAACAAATAAAAATCACACATTTTCCTAATTTGAATTTGGAATTATGTTCTTTAAAATTTAAACTTTCAATGATACCAAAACCAGCCAGATACACATAGTATAGCCAAAGAGATTTTATTACAAGTTCATACATACTATAATGCGAAAAGACTTTTTCCCCAACCTAATAATTTAACATTTTTAACATAAGTAATGAGCAGTGGTGGCCCGTGTGGTAACGGCCCTGACTTACGAGTTGCAGGCAGGCCCAGGCTCGGTGTTTTTTTTTGTACACTGCATTTTCAACTCTCGTTATTGAGCCGAGCATTGAGAATCCAACAGAGCGCATCCAGCGCGTATCCCAGCGCGTCAAGAAAACACACTGTTGGATATTCAACTCTCGGCGCTAAGCAGAGAATCGAATATCCAATACGCGAAAAATATATATATATACCGTGCGTACCTGGGCTAAGTCTCTCAAAACAGTGACGAAGTCAAAATTGTACATTGCGTGTTTAAAAAAAAGTAAAGCTGGAGCCCCACTGCTGCGCACGGACAGGCTATGCACGTGTGTCTAGCTTTTTGCTTTTGCAAGAAAATATTTGTGATAATGTCCACTCATCCACTGCAACGTCTGCAACCCACGAACACGCTACGCACGAATACGAGATTAATGACGTCATTGCTACACGCGTGGCTTGCTCGAATATGGTGCTCGGATTTGGTTGAAATTTGGCACACAGATAGTTTATAACTTGGATTAAAACATAGGGAACTTTTAGGACATCATTGCGGGCAAAAGCAAAAACTTCAATCGCTTCAACTCTATAAAGCTATAAAGCCTAGTGCAGACTAGCGCGACGCGACTCGAACAATACAATTTCTAAGAAAACTTCACAGTATAACAATAACCGGTGTCGCGTCGAGCTAGTCTGCACGAAGCTTAAGTCGGAATGCAAGGAGTTTTGTTGCCAATTTTGCCATAAACATTCAGTTATTACGAGCCTATTTATTTTTTATGAACTGTTAAAATCCTTTTCGAGAAACGTTTCATTAACACCATCTACCTACATTACCCGGGAACATTATTCAGAGAATGGGCAACAGCACAGATTAGTACAGAAGGGTCCACGCGCGCCTCAAAGAGATATCAGCAACTGAAGGGGTCGATAGGACCGATGCCTGCGTGCCGTCAGAAAGGGATACCGTGGCCCCGGGCAACGTACAGGCAACTGAAGGAACACGGGTGGGTTTTAGTAAAAAAAAAAAAAGCGTAAACACGCCAAATCAAAAAAAAAAAAAACGTGTATTTATACACGTTTTTTTGTTTATAAACAAAATTAAATTAGTACCAAAATACTATGTTTTTGTTTTCATGGTGAGATTTTTATAATTTTATAAAATAGACCGGCTGAACGCTGTTCTGTTGGGTCATTTTCCGCAACGTAAAAGACAAGAAATAAGCAAACGCACAGTAATTCAAAGATATGTTTTAATTTTCCTTACTTTCTCTTCATTCTAGAGTCTTTAGTTTTAGTATTATTATTTCTTTTACCACCTATTTCTGAGATTGCTGGTTATCCTGTAATTGGCGACTGAGTAAATTCGAGGCTATTGTTACCTATAGTACTGATGATGCACACAGAAGCTGTTGGTGTACCTTTATAAATAAATAAATAAACACTTTTCTTAGTTATCGGCGACACGAGAAAGCGCGAAAAAAAAAACATGTGGTGCAGTCTATGGGGACTGCCGATGAAGTGAAAACTAAGCGTACGGTGACGGTGACGCGAGTTTCACGCTTTTTGTTCACCCAAAAAGTGCACATATAAACACCGAACGTTTTCCATGAGCTATATGTATATATATATAGCTCACGACGATGACGCGAGTTCCATGATTTTTGTTCACCCAAAAAGTGCTCAACACGCCTAAAGAAGTTTTCATCAAAAATGGCCACGTTGACATGAAACCGCTTACCATCCCTGGTACCTATATGAATATGTTGTGCGCAGTATTGTAACTCGGGGGCCGTCTGTCTGACATAACCTGGATTAGCACAGATACGGGTTGTCGCGAATGAATAACATGGGATTATCCACGATGGTTAAAGGTTTTTGTTTACAACTGGGGTACCTATACGTGTAATGTGGGTGTAATAAACATAAATACAACATGTAAAAAATAACACTGTCCTATCCGTGAGGGTGTACTGAGAGTCTATTTATGAAAAAATATTCAAGAAAAAAGAAAAAAAAATTGACACATTTTCTTTTCAATGGGGAATTTTACTGGTTTATTACATGGGATGGGAAGCAGGCGGCTGTCGTTTAGGGGGTGTCTACAAGTCATAACTTATGAGTATGAGCCATGTTGAACATTTGCTATATATGGATTTGGGGTAATTTTGGTACAAAAAATGTGAAGTTAGCAATAACTTTTTTATTTTCAAAAATAATAAGATTTTTTATCACTTTTCGGTAATGTTATTGCAGTACCTATGTGCCCGTTTCGGATCGGACAGGTTTTTCTTACATATTGTATAACAGCTTGTTATTGTAGACCTCTGCCTAACCCTTCGAGGATTACAGGCGTCATGTTATGTTGTGTTACATCTGTCATTCTCGCACTGCTACGCGAAAGCCTTTTACAGAGAAGATCAGAGAGCCTAGCACGACCGCACGAAAAAAATATAACGCTATTTTGAACGACTTTTGAATATACAGCTATCGTACCTATCTATAACATTTTTGTTGAATACGACAAGCACAATTTTACCCATATGTATAAAGTCTTCAAACTCAATAAATATTCTGAGCGAAATGAGTATTTTCGATTCAATAATTGTTCGAATTTACCTACTTACGTTTCCGCGCGTTCGGGCTAGGCTTACAGGGCGGTATTATATGCCAATATATTAATGCCACCATTATTCCAGTGTGAGTGAGAGATGGAGCTATACAAGGCCGCTAGCACCATCCTTTTTTCGCAGTGGAATAATGATGGCATTAATACTTCATAACACGCAACGTTTTGGTGATTCCAGACCTACCTTGTATTGTTATGTGTCCAAGTTTGTCCATCTTGTACAGCATGTATCAGAAATGTGTGGTCATATTTAAGGGTGTGGTACAGACCATCAAATATACGTATGGCTCGAAACTCATAGCCGTCAAAAACAAAAATAGTCACCGAATTCGATATCGGTATGGGAACATACAGTGTGAGTCTTAATAATGTGCACATATCGAAATGAGGGAAACAATGCTTAATTTTATCGACGGAAAAAACATTTAAAAAAAAACTTGTACGCTACAATCGCTACTGTGACCCCTCTGTAAGCAGCAGCAACAGGACGTAGTCATAAAAAAAAAATAAGAAAAAAAAAACACCTTCCTTTTTTTATTAGGTACTTTAAATTATTCTACATCGTATCAGCTTTCTAAAAGTAAAAAATAGCACGTTTATATCTGAATCACAACATGTTCTATCAACTGTTAAAGGCCCTGCACACGGCTACATACCATATTTTAGCAGGTAGAGACTATTAGAATGTTTATTTTTTTGGCTTTTGAAAATATTTTTTCCGTCGATAAAATTAAGCATAGTTGCCCTCATTTTGACATGTGCACATTATTAATACTCAAACTGATGATTTTAATTCATTGTTAACCTTCCAGGGCGTGAGGGCGTTTCATGATTATGAGCAACTTTCACTATCAGACCAACTCTGAAATAACGAAAAATATATGTATCAACTGCTTCATACAAAAATGCAGTATTTGCTTGAAACCTCGTACAGACTCGCGAGACGCGACTCGAACAAAACAATTTCTAAGAAAACTTCACGGTAGAACAACTACCGGAGTCGCGTCGCGCCAGTCTGTACGAAGCTTGATGAAAATGTATGAAACAGATGTATATTTTTTTGCTATTTCGTAGTTGGTCCCAGTGTTAATAATCTTAGTACTTTCACCTCATGCTTCAGGTTAACAGTGAAAAAAAAACACCGTGTATACATACAGACCATAAAACTAAACATTTTTATTCCGTGGGACCAACATCGAAATCGCGAAAAACTTATCAACGGTCCCGTAAAAAACTCGACCCAAATGTATGGGAATCACCGTGTATATACAGACATCAAACTGTTTTTTTATCCATGGGACCAACATCGGAATCGCGAAAAACTTATCAACTATCCCCTACAAAACTCGACTCAAATGTATGGTAATCACCGTGTATATACAGACTATTAATCTGTTTTTTTTTCCATGGGACCAACATCGGAATCGCGAAAAACTTAGTAACTATCCCGTAGAAAACTCGACCCAAATGTAAAAATCACCGTGTATATACAGACATCAAACTGTTTTTTTTTCCATGGGACCAACATCGAAATCGCGAAATACTTATTAACTATCCCGTAGAAAACTCGACCCAAATGTAAGAAAATCACCGTGTATATACAGATATCAAACTGATTTTTTTCTCCATGGGACCAATATCGAAATCACGAAAAACTTATCAACTGTCCCGTACAAAACTCGACTCAAATGTATGGGAATCACCGTGTATATACAGACTATTAATCTGTTTTTTTTCCATGGGACCAACATCGGAATCGCGAAAAACTTATTAACTATCCCGTAGAAAACTCGACCCAAATTTAAGAAAGTCACCGTGTATATACAGACATCAAACTGTTTTTTTTTCCATGGGACTAACATCGGAATCGCGAAAAACTTATTAACTATCCCGTAGAAAACTCGACCCAAATGTAAGAAAATCACCCTCGACTCAAATGTAAGAATGTATGGGAATCACCGTGTATATACAGACTATCAATCTGTTTTTTTTTCCATGGGACCAACATCGGAATCGCGAAAAACTTATTAACTATCCCGTAGAAAACTCGACCCAAATGTAAGAAAATCACCGTGTATATAGAGATATCAAACTGATTTTTTTCTCCATGGGACCAACATCGAAGTCACGAAAAAGAAAACTCGACCCAATTGTATGGCTGATTATTTTTGTTCACTTTCATGGTCTGTACCACACCCTTAAATATTATACACCTTTCTGGTACTTATACGGTAAAAACAGCGCGACCTAAATTTAGCAAAAATAAATTGTAACGTAATAAGAATTACTTTCGGCACAGAATTCTGTAAAGGGATCTCGATCGAAACAGGGTCTCAAACATAACGCACGTGATTCGTTTTTCCGATAAAGTATTTACTTTTATAGCAGCTTAGTAAATCATTTACTATAGACAGGATTAGGACGGTATATTTGCAATAGAGCCCAAGGCTTCTCAAAGAGCTTTAGGCTCTATCGCAAATAACTTGAGCCGAAATTCAATCTTGAAATATTAGAGGATTTGAAACGGATAAAAAGTCGCCCATGAATGATTCTATTCTATTCTATTCGTTGCAAAAGGGCGATATCTTCTGAAAAAGCTACTATGTGTTCGTTTTTATATCTATACTTCCATACTTAATGTTATAAAAATGTTATAGTAAGTCTGTCTGTCTGTCTGAAAGGCATACGTAGGTATATAGACAATGACGTAAATAAGGATACAGGATAATTTTTATCCCGGTAGTATGATGTGTGTCCCGTGTTATAATATGGATAACGCCTGCGTAAAAAAAAAAACAAATTCTATTTAGTCCGTCCGCGTCAGTCAGATATTAAAAAAATATTAGACTCGTATTTTTTGCTTTATCATATTAATAAAAAATGACTTAGATAAAACGCATTAAAGTTGGGGAGTGGGGGTCGCTACGTACTTACTTGTGACGTAGCGACCCCTGCTCCCCAACTTTAAAATATAAAATAATAAGTCAATAGTCCATATATGAATAATAGATAATAAAATCGACATACTCGTGAAGTCATGGAACTTTTTAAACTCAATGTATCGCCGTAATCTTTTGAATACGTGAAAAAAGAAAAAATACGTGTCTAATATTTTTTAATAATCTACCTGACTGACAAAAATATTATTTTTAATCATCATACTTGTTTCCGACCTCCACGCTGGCGAAGCCGTGGTCTAAACCTAGTAATTTATATGTATATTAATGTCCAACCTTATTATGAAATGTGTCTTATTAAAATATTTCCACAGCTATTATTCTAATGTAAGAGCTATAAATATCGCCCAGACATCTATAAAGGAAATTAAATTACGTTATGAATGTTCTGAACAAAAGAAAAGGAAATGACTAGAATATTTATTGATGTTCTGCGAAGTTTTACAGTATATTTATAGAAACTAGCTGTGCTAGTTTATAATACAGCACAATGATTTTTTCTTTGTAATTCTTATTTTTGTACGCCATACACATTTCAATGGCGATTGAATCATGTATTTTACATGAATCATGTATTTACCCCCGAAAAATGATCAGGCTCTAGACCTATATATGTGTTGTAAAATGCGACTAGAGGTTACATCAATCATGATGAATTGTCTCCCTATCTACAGAACTGCCACCACTAAGGGATCTCGCGCACCAGACGGCCATGACTCCGGCTAGTCGTGGCCGCCTATTGATATTGTATATTCTGCGGCTTGTTGGCTGTTACGACCAAGGCGCCATCTCCACGGACGAGAGAATCGCGGCGATACTCACGCTGTGCCTTCAAATTATCGCCGCGATGATATTGCCGTGTGGAGACACGTTCTAAGAGAGTGTATAGAAATACGTGGCACGACGATAATATAGCCGCGATTCTCTCGCTCGTGGAGACGGCCCCTAAATGCGCGATTCGTATTGGTTTTTTAGTTTACCTGGTCGCTGCGACTACTGGTCGTGGTCGTGGGCGTCTAGTGCGTGATATCCCTAAGCTGTGCCTTGGAAGGCTTTGGAGCTTAGTATTCTTAAAACTTCGTGAGGAAACCGGCCATGTCCAGAACCAAAAATACAAAGACATCCACCAAATCGTTGTGGGCACGCGCACGCGCATGGTGTGGATAAACTCCCGCTCCTTCTGACAGAGAAGAGGCCTGAGTTTCAGAAACGGTAACATTAACATTGTGGGGGGCTTACAACCCCATTTTAACCTTCTATTATTGTAGGGTTGATCCAGAGTGTATTCACGTTGTTCACCACAATGAACACCAGACCTTTTACGCCCAGTTTTTTATTAGGGCTTTTAAATATTTACCATCTGGTTCCGGATAATAATGGTCACCTCGTTTCCTCCCTTGGGTATCGCATACCTACGTTGATAATATCATATTGTGACCACCTAATTTCCCTAAGGGGTAGGGACAGACGGCGTTTGCGGTGAAATGGGACATCTGATATGCTCCTGTTATAAATGTGGATGTGTGAGTACGATAGTAGTTTTTGGTCACCATAATTTGGTTAAAAAGAAAAAAAAGATAGAAAATACGTTTATTTTTCAGTAAATGACGCAAAGAAAAAAACACAAGAATAACAAATTGGGGGAAAATATGCGTCACATCCGCGCAAAACGGCCATCGCTCAGCATAATGCTGCGACCCTATGCGAGACAGAGCCCCAGCGCTGATTTTCAGCGACAGCCGGGCGTTGACGTGATGACGTCAACCGGTGCAGCATAATATAGTGAAATAACAAAATCAAAAATAAAATAAATACAATACTTCCTAAATTATATAATATTTAAAATGGCAACATTTTAAATATACTACTTCTAAGTAACTTGTTCATCTTTCTGACTGACCGACCCCATGACAATTCAAAAGTGCCCGTAATTGGTTTATTTGAACTAAATGCTACTCAATTAGAGCTGAAAGGAATTGAATATTTAACACCAAGGAAACAAATAATACCTATGGAAGGGAAACAAAGCAGTTACTCGCAGTGCGCGCAAAACCACTTTTCCATTCCCGGTTTCAGTGGTAAGAATATTAATATTGATGTGATTTAACGTCTGATGGGTGTGCAATAACTTTCCGCTGTGCTGCATTAAAGACCCTTATGGTATATTTCTTATAACATTAGCTTGAGGTTAAATAATAACATTATCAAGAGGCTATATTATCAAAATCTTGAAAAATTGTGGTAAAAAATTGTAATGAGTAAATTATGTCAACAATAAATTAAAATAAATTGACTTATAAGAGAGCTCGTAGTTTGTCCTTATTTCTAGTGTTAACATTGTGAATATCACTGTTTTTAGTGTATAAGTGTATATTTTGCCTAATATATAATATGTTGGCGAAGATGAATTGTGATGTCACTGTGAGGATACCAATATCTTTGAAAAAATCTCTCAAAGAAACTCTGGCACCTAGCTGGTAAATTGCTCGAACAACTCGTTTTTGAAGGACAAATATATTTTGAATATCAGCAGCTTTGCCCCACAGCAGAATACCGTAGGACATAACGCTATGAACTAAAATAGACTAACCGAGCTGTATCAACGTCAGTGTATTGTCTTATTTTCTTGACGGCGTAGGCGGCCGAACTGAGCCTTCCTGCTAGGCTCGATATATGTTGGTCCCACTGAGGTTTGGCATCTACTGATATGTCCAGAAAATGTGCCGAGTTTACAGTTTCAAGCACCTCTTTATCTAGGACGATGTTGGGTCCTAGATTTCTAACATTTGGAAGGGCGAACTTTACACATTTCGTTTTCTTGGTATTGAGAACTAGGTTATTTGTCGTAAACCAATCCGTAACCATTGAGAGTGCACTGTTTACATCGTCAAAATCTTGTCTATTCCTGTCTACTATAAAAATAAGAGAAGTATCATCCGTAAACAGTACAACTTCACTGATACATTTTAAATAGAATGGTAAGTCATTGATATACACTAAGAACAAGAATGGACCCAGTATTGAGCCTTGAGATACACCTAACTGAACTGGTAGCCCGGAAGATTTCTCACCATTAACATCTAGATATTGGGACCTATTATGTAAATAAGAATTTATAACGTTGAGAGCTTCGTTTTGGACACCGTTATGACGCAGTTTACGCAAAAGCGTGTCATGGTGCACGCAATCAAAGGCAATCAAAGATACACAGCTTAGAGGCGCGGTGGCGGCGCGGCGACGGCGTCGTGTCGCTGAGCACTAAGGCAGCATCTTCCCGAGTGTTAGAGCAATAATGGCCTCATGGTCTTCAACTTGATCAACTTGATGACCTAGCTTGGTGACTGAAGGCAAATAATTAAATGCAGTTGACCATTAGTGAGATGCGATTGAATTCTTGCAGAGAAAAAGAATTTGTCATGTCTACATAATACCTACCGTAATAACCTACTGTGAATGGTTAAGACTACAATTTTACAGCACTGTTTTGTTTTTTTTTCAGATTGCCTGTTCAAAATATGTCCTATGAACCGCTATTCCGCTCAAAAGCAGTTCTGGAATACTGCCAAGCAGTCCGCCAACTCCAACACCGATACAGGACTGCTCAAGAGGTTACACGTGAGTATTTACATTAATATAACAACATATAATAAAGATGGAATCATTCAGTCAAGATAACGCTTTTCAGAGCTTATTGACAAGTGTTTTACACGTGCAGCCTGTAGACCAACTATACTCAGCGGGCTATCAGCGCCCTACGGGTCCAATTTAATAACGGGTTCAAGATGTTGATGGGGCTGCCCCGTTTCTGCAGTGCGTCAGGTATGTTTGCACAAGCACATGTCGATGGCTTCGATGCCATCGTCAGACAGAAATCTGCCTCTTTGCTCTGCAGAGTGCGGGAAAGCTCCAACTCTATCCTGAAGACCATAACGGGGAGGTACGATTCTCCTTTGTTAGGTGATGTTGTTCGAAGATGCATGTCGAACAAGAACCTTGTCTCTAAATAGTTTACTAACATAGATATAAGTTATCTTTTTGTTTACTAACCCATATGGATGTTGCTTATCCGAGTCAACCAAAAGAGTAACAATTAAAGAGTATAATTGCGGTATTTTCGCTCTTATTGCTGATTTTCATTAGTCGATAAGTCGGTCGATATAGGTAATGAATGAAAGTCATACACCGTATGCGGGGAATCCCGGTAGTGGGCGTAGGCGAGGGCCTAAGGCTATGGTCTCCTATAAACACTATTGGCCGCTTACAGCATCACGCTGTACTCCACGTGACGATGCTTACATAGAAATGAGAAATTCATATCTAAGCAGTTTGAAAACAAAATCCCGTGAACACGAAGACCACATCTGTTACCGCCCCGGTTCTATAGCGGTCGAGCGCCGCAAGCGGAAATAGTCCTTACGGTGTATAGGTATGAACTTCTTCGATGGTATTGTACAGACGTCGATTGGAAGGTTGAAGCTGAAGTCGGACGTCGCGTATAGCATAAAATACGAGACCATAGTCTAGGGCGAGCAATGAAATTCATCGGTGCGTAAAGTGCGGAGACTCACACCTAATGAAAATGAGCCTTCAAACTAGTTGGTTTTTTGTGTTTGGCAGTTGCCAAACGTGCGGTGCAAGTTCTCGGTATGCCGCAATCGTTTTATCGACGAATGAAAACCGTCCCCCGGATACGGGCCCTATGGCATACGTTACAGAAATCTCCCGCAACCCCCCCCCCCCCCCCCTCCCGTGTCGAAATCAACCTTTAGCGATACGTACTATCAAAAGAACTTCATATCTAAGCACTGTAAAGACTATTTCTGCTTGCAGCGCTCGGACGCTATAGAAATCTCATCAACCAATAGTATCACAGCATCAGATTTTTTATGTGTCCCTTGTTTTGTAAAAAAAAAAACAGTAAACATTAAAATTAAAAAGTCCTTGTGGTCGAAAAATGGTCAGACATCTGTGATCATTGTAACAGAGCCTACAAAACACACGAATAACAAAAAAACAAAAACGACAAAATGTTACTAAGTATGTATTTTTTTGTTTCATTGGTCGACGCAAATAGGGGCGTTAAACAGCCGGTCTATTCTGTAATAATCTCACGGTGAAAACTTAGGTGAAGTGAAAGTGAAGTGAGCTGTCATTCCACCTGCAGTGCTATTCTGTAAAAATCTCACCGTGAAAACTTAGGTGAAGTGAGCACGGAGTGAGCTGTCAGTCCCTAGCAGCAGGTGGAATGACAGCTCACTCCGTGCTCACTTCACCTAAGTTTTCACGGTGAGATGGTTACAGAATAGCACTGCTGCTGCTAGGGACTGACAGCTCACTCCGAGCTCACTTCACCTGAGTTCTCACGGTGAGATGGTTACAGAATAGCACTGCAGATGCGGTCATCGTGTTCACGGGATTTTGTATCTTCGATAGTAAGTACCTACCCGACAAGGTTTAAAAATTCAAATAGGGGAAAAGTACTAAAATACTCACGTATATAGATAGTATCATATATTGATACCATGTTAAAGCACACCGTATCTTTATCATAGGTCGCAGATAAAAGGTAAAATCTGCCGTAACCGTTTTTCAAAGAGGCCGCTTCCTAACGCCAAAGTTTAGGTACGCCCGACGAAAAGTCAGTCTAAAAAGCAAGGCTTTATCCGACCTTTTAAGCAGTGGTGGTAGAGCTCATTGTAAAAAGCATATCCGGAAAAATGTCGCACTTCTTTCTGCCGTCAAGCGGCGGCGTTGCAGTATTTCGGTTTGAACGGTGCACTTGTGCTGGTGTAATTACATGGACTTACGGCTTTATTTCTGGGATTGTAAACCAGAGACCGAAAACCCTTATAACTTACGGTACAGGTATCGAAGAATTTCGGTTACTTCTACGACTAAGGTTACCGCAATCTGGGTAACTAAGAAGATGAAACATGTTACCTCATTTAGGTTACCGTATTAAAACCGGTTACACACAGAGCGGAAGCACTGTACTTTAGGGACCGGCGATTTTTTATAGTAGGTATTTTTTTTTTGGTAGAGTACATCCTTTTTAGTGTAAGTAATTTTGAAAACCGCAAATCTAGCAAAACCGGGGGCAAAAATAGGGGCTGAGAAAAAAATTGCCAAAAGTTTCTTTCGGGATTGGTGGGATAGTGGGAGTATTAAGGGTGGGGAAGTTTACGTGGCGGGTCTAAATTAGGTTCCAAGCAATAATGAGGTCAATGACATCTTCAAGGTCAAGGTCAAGACCCCAAAAGTCAAGGTCAAGGTCCCAAAAGTCAAGATCAAACCAAAAAACTTGGAATATTACCTTGTAACAAGCTCTCAGGTCAAGGTCAATGTGAAACTCGAAAGTCAAGGTCAAAAAAAAATTTGTAAGTCGTTGTCGACGGAGCCCCGCTTCGCGGGGCTCCTACTTCTGTGTGGTTTAAAAAAAATAACCACGAAGGGGATGGATCCCCGGATCCGAGGATCCCAGGATCCCCTTCTAACCTAACCTGTCCGAGTCGGGGTGCCCCAAGTCCCGAGCTCGCTTCGCTCGCTCTTGCATCCTAGGTTCTCATTACCTTTTTACTAAGTCAAGCTATGTCGGGACTTGGGGCACCCCGACTCGGACAGGTTCCGAGCCGGGATGCCCCAAGTCTCAAGCTCAGTAGGTTCGCTCAATGGGAAACTGGGGTCATTCCGCTGTCGCATGAGTAACTACAGAGCAAAAGAACAAGAAAGAGCTACCGGAACACGGTTTGATAGTGTTCGTGTACATAGATACGAACACTGACAACTGTCAGGGTCACTTACCTTCTATTACGTTTCGTTACCAATCTTTTATGAGTAGGAATTTAAACTTTATTATTTTTAATTTAATTAATTATATGATTTGCTTCATAATTGAATTCATTACAGTGGCAGCTTTTTAAAAATGAATTAAACTTAAAACCTTACTATATTTATACTAAAAACCGTTAAAATCCGCTGTCACTTTGTCCGAACGTAAAACGGAACAACCTAGGAGTGGAATTCTTACATTATCTGTGACAAAATGTCAATTTTTTTACGTAAATATGTTGAATTTTTCGAAACTTTAGGATTTTTTTTCTCGGAAACTGGGCGTTTGCTAGCTGTTTCGTTTTGTAAAAGTGTTCTACACGGGTGATATCTATACGCAAAAAAAATATGAAGCTTCGCACGCGCGGTCCCTAAAGTACAGTGGAGCCCACAGAGCCGATGCGCGCCCTTTGACTAATGCAGTACGTGTAAGATAGAGGTAATTTTTATTTCGGTAACCGGTATTAATACTGGTTGTATTCAATGTAAAGAATATTTATGTTGTAACCGGAAAAATACCCGTATTGATATACCGGTATCGGTCCCTGTTGCAAACCAACTGCGTGCCGATCGTGTAAGCACGTCTAATAATAGGGACAGTGACTGGGTCAAAAAAAAATGTGATAGTAACTCTGTCTGTCTGTTACCTTTTCACGTCTTAACAACTGAAAAGCATACGTAGGTATATGTATAGACCATGACGTACATAAGGCTACAGGATATTTTTTATCCCGGTAGTATGATCCCGTGTGATAATATGGATGATGCCTGCATAAAAAAAAACATTTTCTTTTTAGTCCGTCGCGTCAGATAATAAAAAACTATTAGACACGTATTTATTGCTTTTTTATATTAATAAAAAAATACTTAGATAAAACGCTTTAAAGTTTGTAGAACGGGGGTCGATACGTCACAAGAACATACTCGTGCGTGATGTCATGGCACATTTTAACGTAATGTATCGCCGTAATCTTTTGATAAGACTAAGTTACAAAAGCAAAAATACGTGTTCAATATTTTTTAATAATTTGTATTATTAAAAAATATTGAACACGTATTTTAGCTTTTTTATTTCACGTATTTTTATTTTTATTTTTTTTCGTCAGTTGTCTGACGGACAAAAAAAATTTTTTTGTCATTTTCCCTATTGATGTTATAAAGCCTCGTAGCAACAATAAAGTTAACTGTTGCTCTGCAAAAGGCCTGTCTTCTTGAATGAGCAGGCATGCAATTAAGAACATGGAAATCTCCTCGTGAATGGGGTAAGTCCGTGAAAGCAGTATTGATAATTTCCGGTTTAAAGGGTGTGACAGCCATTGAAATTACAGGCACGTTCTAGGTAGACGTGACTTACAGTATTGTAGTTGGATATGTAATAATGGGCGCTAGTGTGTTACTGCTGGATATGACGTAGGCAATCTGCACGTTTCGTATAAAAACATCACATATGAAAGAAAGAAAGAAAATACGTTTATTTGCGGTAAATATGACGCAAAGAAAAAACAAAACACGAGAATAACAAATGGGGGGAAAATATGCGTCACATCGCTCAGCATAATGCTGCGACCCTATGCGAGACAGAGCCCCAGCGCTGGTTCTCAGCGACAGCTGGCGTTGACGTGATGACATATATAATCTAATAAAAACATCGCGGAACGATCTATGGAAATACGCGCAAATTCGAAGTGTAGCGTAAGCACGCCGAATTTCCGTCGCGTATTATTTGGCTGACGGAACGAGGCAAAAAGAAAAATAAATGATCACACTCAATTTACTGAAAGTTAGCTACTCTTTCCCAAGACTCATTTTATTTCTACAATTTCACGTCGTAGGATAGAATTAGGGATCCTTTATTTTCGTTTTCCCTCAGTTGAAAGTGAAAAAAAAAGTAAGTTTTAAAACAATTGAAAGTTGTAAAAAAAGCTCTTAGGTTCCGTTTTGCTTTATCGTTCACTTCAAACGACCTAAGACCCTTCATAAGACCTACTCTTATCGTTAAGTTTTATCGTCACGAACAACTCATCTTTAGAAAAAGGGCTGAGAAAGTGCTCCATTTTCCTCCGTCTTGATATGGAACTGAATACTTAATTATTGCACACAAAGAAACGGCCAGACACCATTTATGTAATCACCGTCTGCACTATTAAAAACCACCATTAAATCAAGAAAATTCCAAATAACTAAAAAATATTATTAAGTCTAAATAGGTTAATGAGTTCATTTCCTTTACGAAAATCATTCATCTGTCCTGAAAAAGTATAAAAAGTTTAATTAACCCAATTTTTTTGTCTTTGACTAGAAAAATATTGCCAGAAAGCTGTCTGTATTTATCTTGGTAGATTTATTAATAAAATTAATTGGATCATCTATCATAATCTAGTAAAGCTATTAACGTCAAGCTCCATAAAATAGAGAAGGGATTATTTTCTGTCTGCTTTTGGTGCCTTTTCTTAAGTGCCAATTTCATCAATGAAACGGAACGCGATCAGCACTTGCGTTCAAGAGCTGTCAATGTCAATATTCCACAATGATAACAGTGACAGCTCTTGAACACGGATTCACGGAAGATGTGCTGATCGCGTTCTGTTCAAAGATTTCAATCGTAGATTTGCCCTGCCGCGTCAAACGATGGTCGCGTTTCTGTTTCATTTTGTTTGGCACCAAGATGTCGCAGAGACTTGGCTTGATTGTCATGGAAGAAACGTTTTTATAATTGTGTGAGCTCTCTCTTCTCAGTATGGACACTTTTTCGACAACTCAGTACGGTGAGGGCAAATTTAACGATTTAAATCTTTGGTTCTGTTTCATTGCACGAAGTCCCTTAATGATTGTGTCTGCAAGGAAAAATAGCCATGATTATAAACCCTAGTGCAGACTGGTACGACGCGACTCTAACAAAACAATTTCTAAGAAAACTTCACGGTAGAACAATTACCGGTGTCGCGTCGCGCCAGTCTGCACGAGGCTAAATTGTTTTTTATTCGATGCCCAACTAAATCTACACACCTTAGTTGCGTAACAAATTATCAATCACAATCCGAGATTTTTGAGAAGGATATATTCTATTCTAATGAAATGAAATGAAATTGTTTATTCTGTAAATAGGATATTGCAATCACTTTTACACGTCATATTAAAACAATAATTTAAAAAAAAAGAAGAAAATGCTAGATGAGTTCGGCGTATCCGATCTGACTACTCTGAGAAGAAAGACCGAAACAAACTCAGAGGTCACAGTCTCTTTTAAAGTCCAGACATAATCTTGGTCAGGCCATATGAGGACAATGTAGATTAGTGTCTGAAATGGTATTTTGAGGAAAGAACCACACAGATTTGAGTGGACCTGTCCAGTCAGTGCAAGCATTTGTCAGTAATCGTAGAGCTCAACTCAGAACTTAAGGAGCTCAACTCGACGAACAATACCAAAGAAAGGATATTTGGGTAGGTCGCATAAAGTACTCAAACTGCCAGACCATCATTTAAACTATATGAGAAAGAAAAAATTAAAGAAAGTGGAAAAACAATAAAAATAAAATATGCACATAGTCCTCACATTCACAATAATTAAAACAATATAATACTTTACAAAGTAACCATGTTATTTTGTATATAATTTTCAACAATGTCAATATGTATATAAAAAACTGGTATTTTTAATGATTTACATAATAGTTAAAATGTCAAATTTTATCGTTTTATCACAAAGCTTAACAGAGCGAGCAGCTCAATCCCACGCTTTTTTATCTTCTAAATAATCTGAAATTTTATAGTACCCTTTTTTACAAAGTTTGGTTTTAATACAGCTTTTAAATCGTTTAATGGGTAAGTTTCGAATATCAATGGGAAGTTTGTTGTAAAAGCGTATACATTGACCCATGAACGAGTTGCCTACTCTGTGGAGACGTGTGCGATGTACAGCAAGGTTGTGTTTATTCCTGGTATTTAAACTATGAATATCGGTCATTTTCTTAAAATTTGATATATTTTTGTGTACATGTAATAGGTTTTCAAAAATATATTGTGAGGCTACAGTCAGGATGTTTATTTCTCTGAATTTTTCTCGAAGGGAATCCCTTGGACCTAGGTTGTAAATGGTAATCTATTGCTTCATAGGTTTAATAAATTGGTCTGCTAATAACGCAATAAACATGGCTGCACTGTCAAAATGAAAGAAAACGCGATCAATTGTTATTATATGTGTGTTACGGAATTACCCCACAGCATTATTACATCCCTTTATTGAATCGACGAATGACCTAACTGGCCATTTATTAACATTCAGAGAAAATAATTCTCACTTTAGGCCATCAAAATAAGCTTAAATAAATAAATAGCAACATTAATGAGACAAATGGGCTGTTTATAGGCAATAATAGTTTTTTATGCTCTAATAATATGGGATATAATCGTTTAACAAAATTTATGAGAGGATATTACTATTTTTCATATGTAATAATGTGGTCTTTAAAACCTCGTAAAAAGGGCTGTTTTCGTTCAGCTTAAAGTTGATAAATAGACTTATAGTAATATAAATAAAAGCTATTATCGTTCATTAAATTGTTGATAGATGGGTCCCAGGATATTGAAGAGACATTATGCATTCAGCCACATAATTTATTCTGGATAATGTGACAACAGGATTTATGTATAAAAGTGTGTCATTTTGATATTATTATGTAACTAATTAACCGCATGCGAATGGTTGAAAAATAAAGTACAAAGTTGTGTCGACATTCAATCTGCCTAGCCTTTTCCCAACTATGTTGGGGTCGGCTTCCAGTCCGACCGGATGTAGCTGAATACCAGTATTTTACATGTAGCCACTACCTATCTGACCTCCACAGCCCAGTTACTGGGTAACACGCTACCCCTTCGTAAGACTGGTTGTCAGACTTTCGAGCTTCTGACTGAACGACTGTCAAAGATCCACGAATGACAGCCGGGACCCACGGCTTAACGTGCTTTCCGAGGCACGGAGGGGTCTCGATTTGTAATGTATGGTCACCCATCCACGAACCGCGGCAAGTGTGGCTTAAGAGGAGGCTCCCTAAATTGTATGTTAATTTGCATTTAATATTCTGAAACAGTCACGCATACAATCAAAATGAAACTATAGTATATGATTTATTGGATATTTTTCTTTCCATGTACAAGACAGTTTCGTAATTATAAAATTTTTGTTCGATTAATTTTTTATTTGAAAATCATGTCTTTTCTTAAAGATTGTTTAAATCAAAATCAAGATTACTCGGCTTTTATGTCTAAAATAAATATTCACAATAAGAAAATATAGTTTATTATCTAGCCACAAGATATTTTTTCTCTAGAATCAATTATTACTTCAGGCCAAAATATTCAATAATCGACAAGCCATAACCATACTCTACAATGCATATATCCGCAGTTTACTTGAAACGAACAGTTCAATCTGGAACCCCCATGAAAAGGCCTACACCCTGCTTATTGAACAGGTCCAGAAATGTTTTATCCGCTACCTCTATCTCAAGTTATATGGATACTACCCTTACATGTACCCAACTCCATTTGTGCTAGGTATGGTGGCTTACCAAAGTTTGGAAGTTAGGAGAAATTTTGCTCTGGTTAAATATGTCATCCGTCTGATTCGCGCTTCTCACGGAATGGTATGAGGAATTGGTATTCCTCATTACTGTTATATGTCTCTTTTCGAATCCCGCTACTGATCAGACACGCACTTCGCCCTCGCCAACCACGTCCTCTATTTGCTATACCGCAAGGTAGTACCGTAGCCCTTAAGACCAGTCCACTGTACCTAGCCCTTTCCCTTATTAATAACATTTTGCTACATGACGATACTTTAGATGTCTTTGCAAGTACCGAACTGAGGCTCCTAAGTGCTGCTTATCGATACTTGGAGTCTATTGCCACTCCCAGCACTATCTCAAATTAAACTTAAGAATTTAATTGTTTTGTTATTTTGCTTTTAATGATGTTATAATTTTGTTTTATTTTTTATTTTATTTTGTTTACTGTGCAATTTTTCAAATTTTATATTTTTATGTTTTTCTGTATGTTTAGTATGTATTAATTAACCTATAACTTGTATGTCTGGTGCAAACTGTTAATAGAAGTTGGTTATCTTTAAATAAATAAATAAAAAAATAAAAAAACTTACGAAATAAGAATTGAGACAAGTTACGCCATTTAGTTTCCTGTTCGAACATGATCAGAGAGTGCACGCGATATTCAACTTTATTACTTACGTGTTAGCGTTTAGCATATATCGGAGTAGCAGGGTGCATGGGGGCGGAGCTAGTGGAAATTGTCTTTAGAGTGCCTGGTCTTAACCTTCGAATCTTCGATAGACCCGTACTGCTGTTGTTCACGAGCTCTTCCTCCAAGTTGTTTCAACATTACCAACCATTAAACAAAATAACATTAATTTCCGAAGTCCTCCAAGTTTCCTTTTTTGCCACTGACTTCCGAAATTAAAGTCATTTTGCACTTTGTAGTGTCTTTTTTTTAAGTAGGTTATTTTTTTTTGTAAAAAGTTTTTATTTTTCACTTTTTTGTTGTGGTTCCTATCTCACACAAATTCGAATACCACTACTTGCTATATTTAAATAACAGTGACAGGAACTATAACATCATCCATATAGACTAAGTGGAAAAATACGTATTATTGAAGTTAACTCAAAAACTACCCAAGCAATGTTAATAAAATTTATATGGGGCCACCTCTGAAGTATGACCTACCAAACAAAAAAAGAATCATCAAAATCATTTCATAATTGGCTGAGTAATCGCGTAACAAAAAAAATAAATACATACAGTCGAATACAGAATCTCCTCCTTTTTGAAGTCGGTGAAAAATAAAAAAAGAGTGCACAAATAAGTGAAAACTTGAATATTAACGTTGTGCATTTTTGAAATTTTGGTACTACTCTCCCTCCGTCTTACGAATTTTCGATCAGGTCACGTGTCCTGACGCGAGTTTAACATTTTTTACCCATCACAAAAAAGTGCACAACGCCGCTAAAGAAGTTTTCACTTAAAAAAAACACGCTAAAAACTCACTAATTCACAAACACTAACAAAGCTGCGGTTACTACTAGTATCAATATAATACCAGTCAAATCCTGTTATTCAGGCATAGAATACTCAACCCGCACGTAAATTGCCCCGTTTGACCCAATTTCGGGATCCAATGAATGCCCACACAAATTAAAGGGTTAATTTTATGGCAACTTCATTAAAATCCTCACGAATTTCTGACATAATAGGCCCAGGCAGGTGTACTGGTTTCCACGGTGATATTAGAAAAACATTACTCCATTCTGGGGCAGTCGGGTAAAAATATGGCCAGGCTTATTTGTTTTTCATCCGACGATTAGCCGTATTGTATTCAAAACGGAGCTTTTGTTTTTGTAACGTAAAAGTTACAAAATGTATGTAATATGTAAAATATTTAAAAAGCAATTGTATTTTTTGGCATTGATTTGAAGCTTCCTTTTAGTAAGCCACTTTTTTGTTCCAAATATCAAGCCAGTTTAGGAATAATAATTATATTTTACAGCTGGAATTGAAATCTCTAGTCTTGCATTCGATACGATTGCTAGGAGGTTCTTCTCAAAATCGTTGACCACTGGTAGCCCGGTTTCCGATACCGGTGAGCTCCATAGGATTCCATTTTCAATAAAATGCAGTTTCTTATTGAGTTTTTCTCTCAGGAATCTCTCAATAAAACAGCCCAGAGTTAGGAAGATAGCGGTAGGCGTTTCTGCGTCTCTGAGACGAACACGGGAACCCATTGGTCCCTAGCCTAGTCTACGATATTATTATTTTTGAATAAGTGATATAATTATGTTTTCTTCAACAGCATGCCGCTGAGATAGAAAAGAAGCAAAATGAGTTGGAGAACAAGAAGTTGTTGGGGTCTATCGTTCAGTACGGCAGTGTTCTTCAGCTGCTGCACGTCAAATCTAACAAATACCTCACTGTAAGTAATATATTCTGACAACTATGTACAAAATGAGTTAGAGAACAAGAAGTTGTTGGGGTCTATCGTCCAGTACGGCAGTGTTCTTCAGCTACTGCACGTCAAATCCAACAAATACCTCACTGTAAGTTATATGTATATTGTGACAACTAATACAAAATGAGTTGGAGAACAAGAAGTTGTTGGGGTACGTCGTTCAGTACGGCAGAGTTTTTCAACTGCTGCACGTCAAATCCAACAAATACCTCACTGTAAGTAATATATTCTGACAACTATGTACAAAATGAGTTGGAGAACAAGAAGTTGTTGGGGTCTATCGTTCAGTACGGCAGCGTTTTTCGGCTGCTGCACGTCAAATCCAACAAATACCTCACTTTAGGTTATATGTATATTCTGACAACTTTACAAAATGAGTTGGAGAACAAGAAGTCCTTTGAGCTTATTTACTTACTATCTGCCATGTGGGTCAAAGTCAAAGTCAAAGTCAAATAATTTATTTCAATTAGGCACAAAAAGGCACTTTTGAACGTCAACATTTAAATAATAATTGATTCTAGTTGCCCCTTCCAAAAGGTAGTTTTCGTATGGAGAAGAATGGGCAAGAAACTCCACCGTTACTCTTTTAAAATGTTTTCACAATATCTTGTATACATCAATTATATCATTATATGTGAAGACGATGCACCTAGAATAAGATTACTATACCACGTTAGGTAAAAATAATGAAAAATTAAGGAATGACAGATAAATTAATCATGTGATAGATGCATGGTGCTCACATATTTACAAACATTGTAAAATTATACGATTTTTACAAGTAATATAACTCAGTGTGTGAGTTCGAGTAATCACAGAATGTAAAACCAACATAAAAAAATATAAAAAATAAAAATATATATTATACAATTAAATTAGCAACCAGTTAGATTTTGTCTAGATTCTAAATTGTCCTATGGAGCAGGACCAGCATGTTTCCAAGCATTTTTATCTTGGATATAATCCTCTAATTTGTAATATGCTTGTTTGCAAAGTGTATTTTTTATATGAGTTTTAAATTTTCTTTCATTTAATTCTAATATATCACAAGGTATTCTGTTGTAACATTTAACACAGTACCCCATAAAAGATGTATGTACTTTAGATAGTCTGAAAAATGGTTGATTTAATTTATCTTTATTTCTAGTATTAAAATTATGTCTATCACTTATTTTGTTAAAAAGATGTAGATTTTTTCTCACATACATAATATTTTCATAAATGAATTGGCAAGGTACCGTCATAATATTAATCTTTTTAAATAGTTCCCTGAGAGATTCGCGACGACGTAGATTATAAATGGCTCTGACAGCTCTTTTTTGTAAAATAAAGATAGATTCAATGTCAGCAGCCCGACCCCACAGTAAAATGCCATACGACATAATACTGTGGAAGTAACTAAAATAGACCAAACGCGCGGTTTCTACATCTGTTAACTGTCTTATCTTTCTAACAGCATAAGCGGCTGAACTTAGCCGCCCCGCGAGAGATGTTATATGGGGTCCCCATTGTAACTTCTCGTCTAGCGTGATTCCTAGGAAAACTGTTTGATTAATAAATTCCAGTTTTTCTCCATTCAATATGATGTCACATTCGCTACTTCTAACATTTGGTAATTTAAATCTAATGCATTTGGTTTTTTTTTTATTTAGTACCAGGTTATTTACCGTAAACCAATCTTGGACCTGAACAATAAAGCTATTCACGTCGTCAAGATTTTGTGACCGTCGGTTTATTTTAAAGATCAATGATGTGTCATCAGCAAATAACACCATCTTCGGTTGATTTTGAAATAATTGGGGTAAATCATTAATATAAACTAAAAAGAGGAATGGACCCAATATCGAACCTTGAGGAACGCCCATTACCATTTCAGACCCTAATGAGTTTGTGCCGTTGACTTGAACTTTAACCTTTCTATCTTTCAGGTATGATCTAAGCAAATCAAGAGCTGTATTTCTAATCCCATAATGCTCCAGTTTCAGCAGAAGTGTCTCATGGTCTACGCAATCGAACGCCTTCGAGAGGTCGCAAAAGATTCCAATGGCATCTTGTGCTTCTTCCCAGGCGTTAAAAATGTTCTTTATTAGGGTGACACCGGCGTCAGTGGTACAACGCCCTTTGGTGAAACCGTATTGATGATCATGAAAGATGGAATTTTTATTAAAGTGACGTAACATTTGATTGAGTATCAACTTTTCAAACACCTTACTGAGAACTGGCAGAATTGACACAGGCCTATAATTGTTGGGTTCCTTACTATCACCGGATTTGAACAAAGGAACTACTTTACTGTGTTTCATGAGATCCGGAAAGACTCCTTGGTCTACACTGGTATTAAATATGCAAGCTAAATAAGGCGCAATGGTTTCGATGATAGATCTACAGACTTTTACAGACATTCCCCATAGATCTTCTGTTGATTTAATTTTAAGATCTTTAAAAGCTTTTATGACAGCCTGGGGGTTTGTATGCTGAAACCTAAACTCCAAAGGGCATGCCTTTACATTCTTTCTAAGTAAGGCAGCAGAAAGCGCGGGTGAGGAATTTAAAGCCTCAGTAGTTTTATGGGGAATATTAGCAAAAAAGTTTTCAAATTCCTGAGCTATTTCCACATCTGAGTTGATGGGGCCATGTGCAGTCTCTAAATTAAATTCAGTATTACGTTGTTTTTTCCTACCGGTTTCATTATTTATTATTTGCCAGGTAGTTTTTATTTTATCATCAGCTGATTTTATTTTATTGCTAATGTGAAGAGCTTTAGCCAATTTGCACACAATTTTAAAAGTTTTAGAATATTTTGCAACATACTGATGAAATCTTGTATTATTCATATGTTGCTTTAGGCCATAAAGTTCAAAAAGTTTTTCCCTGCTTTTACGAATACCTGGAGTCGCCCAATCACTAAATAAGAACTTTGTGTAAATAGTTTTAGTCTTTAGTGGAAAAGTGTCAATAAATTGCTTGTTTAATAGTGAAAAGAACTCGGCGTAGAACTCATTTGGGTCACATATATTATTAAAACTCTGAATACATAATCTACTTGCCAAAGCATTATTTAATTTCTCTAGATTTTTACATGTAATTGGCCTAAACCTTATTTGAATTTTTTGTAAAGGCATGTAGGAGCAAAATGTTATTGATTGTCCACTGTGATCAGATGGCAACTTATTTACAATTTGTTTATGTAAGTAATCACAATTACAGAAAATATTATCTATACAAGTGGCAGAAGAAGCTGTCACTCGGGTTGGTTCAATAAAAACATTTGACAAATCAAATGACTTGAAAAGACTTAGTAGTCTGACAGTATTAGAGTTATTTTCTAATAGATTAATATTAAAATCACCACATATGATTATTGACTTACTACTAGCATTTAATTTCTTTAGCACATCTTCCATTACAGAATCAAACATAGATAGATTCTGGTAACTTGGGGGTCTGTATACACATACTATAACATGCTTATCGAGCTCAACACAGGACAATTCAATGGTGTGTTCAACAGAGAGTCCGATTATGTCTTTTCGTTCTTTCGATTGAATAGAATTTTTTACTAATATTAATGATCCGCCATGTATCATACGTTTTCGGCTGAAATGGCTAACTACACAATAATTTTCAAAGTTAATTGACATTACTTGATGATCTTTTAACCAATGTTCAGTAATACAAATAACATCAAACTTAGTTTTTTCTAAAAACAATTCTATTTCCAGTAATTTGGAAGAGCAACCTTGAATATTTTGATTGAATAATTTTAAAGTATGTTGCCCCCCTTTTGGATTTTTATTATGTGTAATATTGCCAGAAGATACCATTTTATTATTCACTAATGATAATTGGTTATTTGAAGGGGTAACTTCTGTTGTCTTACTAACTAGTTTAAAAAGTTATCCGGAGTGACCTCCACAACTACAATGGAAGAGTCTAGAAAGTCTGTATGAATTCTAGCAGGAAGAGAATTCCCTATCTGGCTGGTAGTGGCCTCCAAAGATGTTGGCATTATAGGTGGATTCTCCTTCGTACAACATGATGACTTAAAATTAATCACTATGTTGTTAGTATAACTAGGCAACACAGACTCGTCACTAACACTACAATTTGTTATATTAGCTATAACCTCATTAATATTATATGCTATTAACATAGCAATCATATGTCTACATTCCCAAGACAGAGATAAAGTTCTCTGAGTCAACTTAAAACCACTAACAAACTTGTTAGTGTCAAAATACAATAATTTGTCACTATGACAACATGTCAGCCTGTGAATAGTACTATTCAACTTATAAATATAGTTATTTTCATAAACTGATAAAGTATCAGAGTAAGGTAAAGCACACAACATTAGCTTTCCTATATTTAACTTTAATAAGGTGTCCACACCATCCACTATGTCCTTTCTGGTAATACCAGTACTATTTCCTAATAGCAAAACCATTGTAGAATAATTATCTAGGTTTGTGTTTGCAATTCTTTTAATTATTTGTTTGAAAGTTATGTTATGATAACTATGATTGGTAAAACTATGGCTAAGGTAATTTAGTAAGATTTTTCCAAAGCCTGAACCTAATTCGTCACAGAAAAATATTGATTTATTGTTATTCTGTGTATTAACACAGGTCTCTGCTGGAAGAGCCAACACCGGCGGAGGCAACTCAGACTGAGACTGAGGAGGTGGTAGTTCATAGGCACAGCTGCATGAGATATTATTAGTCAAAGACTCATACCTCTCAGCATTGCACTTCACTAAATCCAGTAGTTCCCCAGCCTCAATCAAGCGCTCACTTAGTTGTTGTTGTGAATTCTCATATTTCTCAAAAATATCGTTCAGCAAGTGCTCCTTTTGTATTATATCATTATAAAGGAGCTTAGTATCAATATCATACTTTTCCCTACATTCATCTAACTCAACAGTACAACTATTTAAACTTTTTGAAAGGATAACACGTTCCTTTCTAAGGGAAAGATTTAATTTTAAAAGATTTTGTTTTTTGAGAGCCCTCTGTGACCGTTTAAACCGACCGTTTAAAGTGACCGTGGGTTTCAGAGGTCGACGATACAACACATAGAGCAAATGAGGATAATATTCAGAAAATAGAAATATCTTCCTGCCCATTGTATTATCTAATTTCTTTATGGAATTGGTTCTCATAAATATATTTATTTATTTCATGCAATTTTCCACCATAGGTAAACAAAAGACTGCCCGCGTTGCTGGAAAAGAACGCGATGCGCGTTCACCTGGACGCGAACGGCAACGAGGGGTCTTGGTTCTATGTCATGCCTTTCTACAAGCTGAGATCCACTGGTGAGCAACCGCACCCTATTGTAGTAAACTAAGTTTTAATTTCAAGTGCAGAAGCTTGTGAAGAATGAGACAAATGGTGCAAGCGTAGAACTTCTTCACAAGAATTGTGACGAATTTTTATTTCAAGTTTACTTGTATGTCATCATACATAACATCACGCTTGTAATCCCGAAGGGTTAAACTCAAACTCAAACTCAAAGCATTTATTTCAATTAAACCATTTACAGGCACTTTTGAATTGTCAAGGGGTCAGTCAGTCACAAATATGAAGCTAGTTGCCCATTCCAAAGCGTAGGTTCCTATGGAGAAGAACGGGCAAGAAACTCCATTAAGCAGAGGTGTACCTAAAGTCCACCTACATTTCGCCAGTTATGTTTAAGTCCCATGTCATAAGGGGCGAGCCTATTGCCATCAATCCGGCACACATCCAGACTCCGGGCTGCTACTGAGAAATTCCTGACCTGGGAATCGAACCCAGGACCTCAAGCTCAGCAGTAGCGCTTGCGACTACTAGACCAACGAGGCAGTCCGTAATCATAATAAAACCAAATCAAAGGATTCTTTTGCCACCGACCCAGTGAAATGAGCCACGACGAGAGAAGCTTTAAAGACAGTTGAGTGGTCTGGTAAGATTAAAAATCCTTTCATGGTACATCAGTAGATTTTTTACTTTGACCATGATCACCAGTCTCGTACATAAGCATAATTAGCCTATAATGTTCCCATGTTTTCCTTCACCGTTTTGAGAGCAGTGGAGATGAAATAATTTACGCAAAGTAAAGCGCTTGTCAAGGCTTGAACCTATGACCTACAACTCATAAGTCGCGGCCGTTACCACTGGGCCACCACCAACCATATTATCTCGTTTGCGACTGCAGGATACAAAAGTAAAATCAACGAAGCAGGTTCTATTTCGAATCGAAATTGAACCTTTAGTAGGAGCTCCAAGAACGGTAAACAGTTCGATGGTTTTTATTTTTACCAACTAACTCTTGCCTTTCATCTCGTCTGATGGCAAGTGATGATCTGGCCGAAGGTGGAAGCGAGCTTCACCCGAAATCCTCAACCACAGAGGAAATCTTACCTCTTACTGCTGAAACAATGTTAACATTATTGTTATGGCGACAGTCTTAGATAAGATGGTGGTAGCTAGTCAAGTGGACTTAGATAAAACTCTACCAACGACCAAACCGACCAGAACTTTTTTTTCCCCGCTGGGAATTAAACCCGGGACCTCTGGGTCTGAGACAGGTGGTCTTACCACTAGACCACAGGGACGGTTCCTCTTTTATTCTCCTACTGATTCCTCAATCTCTTGTATTTCAGGTGACAATGTAGTTGTAGGCGACAAAGTGATAATGAACCCCGTAAACGCGGGTCAACAAGTCCTACACGTGTCCTCAAACCACGAACTGCCCGACAATGTTGGCTGCATGGAGGTGAGAATTTTCTACATTAAACGCTTACATTTATCATAGAAAGATAAATTATTCTTCGTTCGGATACATCGTAACTTTAATTTCAATAGGGATGATGACAATGATTTTTTGTCTGACATTTAGATTATTAAAAATATTAAACACGTATTTTTTCTTTTGTTACGTAATCAAAAGATTACGGCAAAACATTGAGTTAAAATGTGGCATGAAGTTACTCTTCAGTTGATTTTATACTGAATTGTGACGTAGCGAGTCCCCCACTCCCCAACTTTAATGCGTTTTATCTAAATCGTTTTTTATTAATATGATAAAGCAAAAAATACGTGTCTAATATTTTTTTATTATCTCACTGACGGACTCAATAGCTTTTTTTTTACCCAGACAATTTCTCTATTAGTTGGCAAAACTATGATAATCGATATCAATCATAATAAAAATCTAAAACACCACAGTTTGTAAATAAGATTATAAATCTACAAAGCTGCTGGTAATTCTTGGTAAATGTGTTTTTTTCGCCAAAAATGTCACTGGAGTATGAAATCTGTGAGACGCGATTGAGTAATTTGGAACGCTTGTATGCGAAATAATATTAATTTTTCTATAGTCCTAAAATGTTATTTAATTGACTAAGTTGATTTACAGCAGGGTAAAGATTTCTTCTCGTACTGTGCTCAAATGGCAAAAAGACGAGCACTGATCTCATCACTCTCTGAAGAGACCTGGCCCGTTTTGCTGCTTCCAATTTTCAACGAAAGTGTTAGTCCTCAATAGACTAATTTCCATGTGTTAATAGAAAGAGCTAAGAGATCTATCATACGTTAAAACCTAGTTATGCTAGTCTTTTTCGATCTTCGCTCCTAGAGTTATCTTACCTGCGTCTTTACAAACACAAATCTCAGTCACAAACAGCTTGTAAAACTCGCTATAGGCCATATACCTTGTTCAAAATTTTGTTTCCACAAATGTAAATAAATTTGTGTATTTGGATAAATAACTTTAATATCTACACAAAAGTTTTAATTGGCGCTACAACGACAACAGTTTTTATGACTTTCGATATTACTGGTCATTCAAAAATCGTCAATTTTCAGAGGCTCTAGTGTGAGTTTCTTTGAATCATCTCGACTTTACGCATCGACCGCGTTCGGCGCTCCGATTGGCCCTTCACTGGCCTTCACTGACGAAGGGCCAATCGGAGCGCCGAACGCGGTCGATGCGTAAGGTCTTAAAAAAAACTCACAGTAGGGCCCTCTGTAGTACAAAGTTGATATTTGTTTAAGTTAAAATAACATCAATTAGAAACAATTATTGGAGAAGACTTTAGGTAGCAATATTTATTCCGCTTTCCCTGCGGGAATCGATTCCGCGTCACGTAATGCAGCTGCTAACCGCTCAGCGACTGCCCCAAATGTGCCGTCAATTTGTGAAAGTCTGAGTTGCTGTGCTATGCTAGTTCATATCCATCGCGGTAGATGTACTTGAAGCTACCATATATACCATACATGACACCATCAGTTCGCCCCATCATAAGGCCTCCTCAAGAAGAGAAATTCCCGTTTTTTTAAGAACATTCTCATTATAATCTCAAACTCAATCTAGCAAAAAAAAAATCTTGTACCTAACCTACATTCTGACAAGTTTTTGACATTGATCAATCAATCAATCAGTTTATTTGTGAAACATAGGTGTTTACATAAATATGTTTTGCGCTATGTTTTGTCATAATTAAGACATACAAATTTATAAGTGACCCATTAGGTTTGCGGGAAAGTCCGAAAGGGATACTGTGGCCCCTGGCAACGTACAGGCACCGGAAGGAACACGGGTGTGTTTTAGTCAGTAAGAGTCTGGCACGCCCTCCCGCTCCAACCAGAGCGGGAGAAGTTATTTGATAATTTCACATCCAAAAAAGGTGGTAGCATTAGGTGTCATTAGATTATGTCATTAGAAAAAATAATATTTTAAATTAATTAAATACATGAAAGGAAAAAGAAACATCAAATACAATAAAATCAATAAATAGTTATAATGATTGGTCGTTCAAAAATCGTCGATCAATGTTGATCATAATTATTGATCTCAATCACAAGAATTTGTCTTTAGGCCTACGCGCATGCGGAAGTAGAAACGTCACTATTTTAAACAAATTCTTGAAATCTTTGAGATGTACCCATAGATCTGATCAGGTCAAGTTTACCAGTTCAGTTTGGCCTCTTCATGTGGATTCAAAAAAAAATAACCTATTTTAATTAATTCATTTCTATTTCCCAGGTCAACGTAGTAAACTCCTCAACATCGTGGAAGGTTACCCTCTTCCTCGAACACAAAGAGAACCAACAGGAAATCCTGAAGGGTGGTGACGTGGTGAGGCTGTTCCATGCTGAACAGGAAAAGTTCCTTACGATGGATGGGTACCAGAATAGACAGCATGTGTTCCTGAGGACTACTGGACGGTCCAGTGCTACTGCTGCTACTAGCAGTAAGGCGTTGTGGGAGATCGAGGTGAGGCATTGTAGAATTAAGTCATTATTTTGAGGTAGAACATTTAAGCCGTTTGTCCCGGCTGTCATTTGTAGATCTTTGACAGTCATTACGGGTAGTCAGAAGCCCGAAAGTCTGATGAGTCCCGGAAGCTAGACATAATTAATTTGAATGTTTCATTGCTATGAATCCTTGATGTAGTTATTTATTATTTATTGACGACCGTCCATTGTTTCTTGTGCTACCATACCATTTTATTTATTTCCTTATACAGCACTATATAATTATCTATAATTATTTTTAAACAAATATCTAATCGAGTTTAATATTATTTGCTATTTTTATTTAAATATAAAACACTTACACACTATAAAACTGATTTACATCCGTAAGTCGTCCTCGTAACATAAGGTCCAGTTGAAAACCAGCGTCAGACACTATTTTTCTGGCATTTATGCTGAACTGGGCCTATTCGGCACAGCCGTGAGGCACACAATATTGTTTTAAGTTATATTTATTTTTTCTGTTTTTTTGTGAATATTGTGTGCCTTAACCTGAGTCAAATAAATTTATTTTGTTTCTTTTTCTTTTGATAACTGGTCTAACTAGTATTACCCAGGAACTGGAGTGTGGTTGTAGTCAGTCTCTCCATGTAAAATACTGGTATTTAGCTGCCTCCAGTTAAACTGTAAACCCACCCCAACATAATTAGGTTTACCTAATTATGTTGATTTTTCCAACAAAATCATCAGGTTTTTTTTAAAATCATGTGTTTCTATGAAATATTTAAAATTCATCCCTTTTCTCGCCACTCTTTACCGTCTTGACGAAATCTTTTCTAAAAAAATCTGGTCGAACATAATTTCAGCGTAAGAAGTTTTACAGCAGAGTTGTCTACTGACATCTATCTATCAATATCTTTCCAAAACAATCAGTTTCACCTTATAATACAGCACTAGCGGCCCGTTATGAAAAAACCGTAAGTGAGAAGGAGCGCGAAGCACCCGTAACTTCGGCCGAAACTACGGATTTCGCTTAGGGAGTAGACCCCCCGCTTCGAACGGTTTTTACGACATGACAAAACATTGACATTTCTTAGGGGTCATCCATAAAGTACGTCACACGAATTCATGATTTTTTGAGCCCCCCCCGTCCTTGTCACAGGTGGTCACATTTATGAGACCCCACCCCCCCCCTCCCTAGTGTGACATCACATGTTTGGCAAATTTCACATCGAAAAATTATTAAATTAAAACAGCAGTTCCGAAATTAGTTTTATTTCCATTTAAATTAAGTACTTTTTTATGAAATCAACATTATATCAGATTTTGAAATGTGATGTCACGAAACTTAGGACCCCTCCCATCCCTTGTCACACCATGTCACACTTTGTCGACCCCCTCCCCCCCCCCCCTTTACGTGTGATGTACTTTATGGATGACCCCTTAGTTTTATGTAACTTTAATATTAAAGTATTATACAACGTGTAACGTTAAATGCGCAAAACCTCAGACATCCCAACAGATGTTTAATTCAATTGACATAGGTCAATTGAAATAGTTCAGAGAAAAAAAAAATCAGTAAAAAAATTATAAAGGTTTTATGTGCTGTTTTAGTTTTACTGGCAATTCTGTTCGTTTCTTGCGTCTGCGACGACGCTCTTGTCTTATTCATGGTACTGTATGGATGATTCGTATTTGCATTGAAATAAAAGCTATTATTATCCCGCGTATGAGTAAAGTTAAATTGGTCGACAACAATTTGTGATTGTTTACCTATTTTGGCGGGTTTGCGCATGTGATGGCTTGACCTATTAATAAATAGACACGGCAACGTTTTAAATGAAGATTTTTTGAAAAATTTGACCTATATTAAAAAGTGGTTCAATTGATTCAGCTCCTTATTCTGATCAAACTATTTTCAGGTTTTGCGCATTTAACGTTACACGTTGTATACATAAACCTTTCGGAATAAATTCCGTAAGGTTTATGTATATGGCCCTAGTGTGAGTTTCCTGGCCTTCACCGGTGAAGGGCCAATCGGAGCGCCGAATGCGGTCGATGCGTAAAGTCGAGAGGTTGAAAAGAAACACAACCTAGGGCCACTGTTGCGTGGTTTAGAAGAACAACGCGGACATACAGACATACACGAAAACTGACTTTAATTTATATTATGTATGTATCGATGTATCAAAATACAAAACTTCAATATCTACTCGACCCAAATGTATGGGTCGGCTGATAATTTCTTCTCGATTACGATGCTGGTTTCATGGAGAAAGTTGTTCAGTTTCAAGGTCTGTACCACACCCTTATATTTGACCACACTTTTCTGATACACACTAGAGCTAGTAAATTCTGTGGTTGCGACCTGCTGCAAGATTTCCGTTTAGACAGCCAAGTTTAGTGATTTATCCAGAAGTAATCCAAAATACTGCTGTAATAACTACTCTCGATAAAGGAGAGGTGCTGTTGATTACCTACTAACCAACTCCACCCCTTTAATCAGAGACCAAAGGGGGTGGGGGGTGGGGGCAAAGTTTTCTGCTCAGTTTTGTTGGTCTTGACTTGTTCTAAGTCCGCCTGGCTACCACCATCTTATCTAAGTCTGTCGCCATAACAACAATGTTAACAGTATTGTTGTATTTCGGCAGTTAGAGGTAAAATTGTCAGTTCCTCTGTAGTTGAGGATTCCGAGTGAAGCTCGCTTCTATCTTGGGCCTGATCACCACTTACCATCAGGTGAGATTCAGGCCGAGACCATCCTAATTGTGGTTAAAAAAAAAACATTTATCCTTATTTTACAGGTGGTACAACATGACCCCTGCCGCGGAGGTGCTGGACACTGGAACTCCATCTTCAGGTTCAAACACCTCGCCACAGGACACTATCTGGCTGCTGAGGCGTGTAACAGACCTCCGTAAGTCAATAGAAATATTTTATTTAGATAAATAAAACATATAATGCAAACAATTACAAAATTCTAAATAATTGCGCTAATACACAATAAATCCGTCAAATGAAATAAAAAAAACTGATTAATGTGAACTCAACTTTGTAAAACCATTGTTTTTTAAAGAATAACTGTGGAGTTTCTTGCCCATCCAGACGAAACAGTCTTTTGGAAGGACAACTACGGAAATGTTTCTTTTTGTTGTAATTTGTGACGTTTAAACGTGCCTTCTAATGGTCTAAGGCTGCGGGCACGAAAATAGCGGCGAGGAGCGCTGGCCGAGCGGGGCGGCAGAAATGATACAAAATTGTTCCGACGTCACCGCCCCGCTTGGCTACCGCACCTTACTGCTGGTTTGGTACCCACAGCCTATTTGAAACAAACGATAACAAGGCTCACATTTTAGTACAACTTTACAAAATGTGCGTAAATGAGGAAATTATATTTATTTTGATATAACAAAAGTACCAGTTTTTTTTTGTTAAATCCATACACCAAAAATAGTTTTCAAAAAGTAAAAAAAACATTATTTCGCTGTTGTTTACTCCAATAAAAAAATCTTTAACTGCTCCAGTTATTGACACATTGAGAAAAAAAAAATCTCATAACCCATGTTAATTTCAGTGACGCTCCAGTGGATCCTTGCGAGCCTGCATACCAGCTGGTATCGGTTCCGCATTCCTCAGAGATTGCGACGCTGTTCGAGCTGGATCCAACCACCATGACGCATTCTGATTCACCGGTACCTCAAAGCAGCTACGTCAGGTATGTTAAGAAAGAACTTTGATTCTTGAACTAGTAAAGTACACTTGTATGATGTAAATGAATATGATGTTTTTGGTTGGTATATTGGCGTGTGCTAGCTGTCATATGGCTATTAATTTTATAATTTAAATTATGTTTTGTGTTGCGTAATGTATATAATTTTGAATACTATTATATAGAATCAGTTTTTTCTAACTGAACAGACAGCTGTGCTGTTGGGGAGTTTGTTGCGCTACTTCTTCTTCCCAGCTAAAGCACTAGGAAGTGGTGAAGGGTGGGCGTTTTGGGGGACTGTCTTATGTAATTTTGACGTTCGAAAAGTGCTGATTCTCAGCCTAGTTTGAATAAAGGACTTTTGAATTTGAATACTTACGGTTAAAGATATTCATTTTCTCAAAAGAATTACAAAAAAAAAAACTTACAAGGGCAAAATTGACAGCTGTTTTAGTAGGTACCAGCAGTGTAACAGTGGTTGATCAACCATATACTTTTTAGGATTTGGGAGATTACAAAAGTTGTGACTTTTCTAAAGTCCTATCAATACTCTGCACGATTGCTCTGCGAAAATGCTCGCGTTGCTGTAGTATCATTAGTAGATACCGCCTCGGTATCCCAACATCTACCGCAAATCTCAGAAAACTCCTTTACATGACTAGCCACGCTAAGTTATTTGTTAAACACTTTCTTTTTTTTTGTCGGCGTCGAAATCCTCATGTATGCCATCCATCCTGAGGTGGTCAGAGGGGTATGTCAGACTCTTACTGACTAAAACCACCCCGGTGTCTCGCGTACTTGCGTCGGGGGGCTGCGAGGTGTGATGGGGGGTGGCGGACGTCCCCGAGTCTGTCCCCCCTGGAGGGTATTTAGGGGGGCTGTAAGACGTTATTTTTTAAGCACTGAATCAAGCTTCTTGTACCACCTCTGACTTCCCTGATCGAAAGCACTGAATAAGTGTTTATTTTGCGCTAATGCTTTGTTTTTGTATTTTTCAGGCTCCAGCATTTATGCACGCATACGTGGGTGCATTCTACTTCGATACCTATAGACAAGGATAAAGACAAACCCGTAATGTCCAAGGTATAATTTGCTTTAGAATAAGGCCGCACGCACTTTGGACGCGTTTTCGTACGAATTTCAATCGTGCGAACACGCACGAACGGTCCCGACCTTCCAAGTACAAAGGGAGCGTGCAGACTGGGTGCGAGTTATTCGTACGTATAGTTCCGACGTCTGAACTTGTTGGGATTTTTCGTGCGTTCAATGCGATATCACTGGAACACTACCTATTTGACGGAGAAAAACGTATTCAGTGTGCGCACTCAATTCGTACGACCCCGATCGTACGTTTACCTACGATACAAATTCGTGTCTAAAGTGCGCGCGGCCTAACGCGGGTTTAGATACTAGACTAACATAGTTGAAAAATACAAAAATATAACTTGAAAATTAACAGCAGTGCAAGTCGGTTGTGGAAGTAGAAACTTACGATATTAAAACGATGCTCACCTATGATATAACTATGAAATAAGTTTCGATTGCCCGATGTTTTGGTGTGATTCCTTCGATGCCGAAAGCGATACGTCAATGGAAGCTAAATTTAAGCTAACTATATTTATATTATATTATTAATATAAATCAATACTAAAAAATTGTGCTCAAGCAGTTACCAAATGATAAAGTTTAAAATACATCAATAAAAGAGGAAAATATCGTAAAAATAGAAAAAATAATAATTTGGTTATACCGTATTTTTAATTTTAAACAAGAAAGTGTCATGTATAAAAACCCTTTTTACGGTTTGTTTACCTTTATTTAATGACCAAAACCAACGGAGTGTAGAAACATATAAAAACTAATTTAGAATTCAGATGACAGTTACTTTAATTTACCTTTTCTTATTTATTTTTTTTAACCATTTATGTACACACACGTATATAAACAGACAAGAAGAAAATAATAGAAAAATACGTACAAAGGTGATGCTAATTTCTAAAGAAATCTCTTCCAGCATACCTGCGATAGGACAGAGGGTAAAAAGAGATGTAGACGCCGTGTGTAAGAGTAGAGAGAAAGTAAAATACATAAAATCAAAACAATTCACTTAATAAAATAAAACAAATTATATGAGAATATACTTACTTACATACAATTGTACATAATAATATAAATAAAATACAAAATAAATACCAACGCAACTATGACGAAGTGGAAAGATAGTGTTCTTTCACTCTTCTTTTAAATACTGTCTTAATTCCTAATTCCACAACCGCACCGCGTGCACAGTGAAGGAGTAGGAGTAGAAGTCAGTGGAGTGGCCCTTTATGTCTGGAGGCTTTTATTTAGATATTGTTTTCGTTAAGTTATTTTTATTTCTGCTTGAGTTATAGTTCTCGATGTTTTTGGTTGGTATATTGGCGTGTGCTAGCTGTCTTATGGCTATTAATTTTTTTAATTTAAATTATGTTTTGTGTTGCGTAATGTAATTTTGCATACTATTATATAGAATCTTTTTTACTGAACAGACAGCTGTGCTGCTGGGGAGTTTGTTGCGCCACTTCTTCTTCCCAGCTAAAGCACTAGGAAGTGGTGAAGGGTGGGCGTTTTGGGGGACTGTCTTATGTAATTTTGACGTTCGAAAAGTGCTGATTCTCAGCCTAGTTTGAATAAATGACTTTTGAATTTTGAGTGGCGAGGTGGGAGGTGTGGGGTCTTGTCTGTTTCTTTCGTCTGCTGTAATATTGTTTTAAATAACTTGTTTTATACCTTTTTCCAGGTGGGCTGCTCCTTAATAAAAGAGGACAAAGAAGCGTTCGCTCTAATATCGGTGTCACCCAGCGAAGTACGAGACTTGGACTTCGCGAACGACGCTTGCAAAGTACTCTCGGCCTTGTCGACCAAACTACAACATGGGAATATAGAACATAACGAGAGGAGGTAAGGCGCAGTTTTGCTTGATGATAATAAGATCATAAATGTGGTGTAAAATATTATTCTGTGGCACAGCAATAATCATCTGCCGAGCCTTTTACCAACTATGTTCGGATCAGCTTCGAGTCTAACCGGATGCAGCTGAATACCAGAATTTTTGATTAAAAATGATAGCAAAATAGCAGGAACTGAGACAGTTTTTTTTTTGGGAAATGTAATGCATTTTCAAAAAGTTAAAATGACGTTCAAACTCAGGCGCAATGATATTAGAATTTACAAATAATGTACACACACAAGTGATATGTTATATATGTCATGGATCCTAGTAATACTTAGTGTAAAGTAAACTGATGGATTCTTTTTCTTATGCATTTTTCGCCTGCCGACAGCTGCAACAACAAGGAATATTACAATGTGTTGCCAGCCTTCAAACAAAACTGGTATGTCTCATGTGTCTGAAATTCACCAGCACCTATAACAATAACACGCCAAGGCTGCTTGTAGCACGACGTTTCACAATGTAGCTCTCCATTACCTGAACCCTCACCAATTTTCTAATGATTACCTTCTCCTCCTTCAGGGCACTTACCTGCCTCCTACAAGACATAGTGTACTTCATAGCCGGCTTCGAGAACGAGCCCAACAAGTCTGAAGCATTGGACCTGGTCGTGGAGAACCCCAACAGAGACCGACAGAAGCTGCTCAGAGAACAGGATATATTGAAGCAACTGTTTAAGATATTACAGGTTATCTTTTTACTAGGATAAGTGTACAGTCCAAAATTGTTATAACTTAGATAGATAGATAAATCGTTTATTTAGTGCACATAAAAAACAGCACATCATACAAAAACACGATTAAAAAATGACTAATTAGCTATTAGTAAATAACTGCAAGGTGCCTATATAAAAACAAAAAGGAAGAAAACAAGACATTGTGATGACACTATTGGCTATGACACACTTTAAAATAGTGGATCAACGAACAATGACGTAAATGGTTTTTCACTCAATACTTGCTTGTGTGAGTGAGGTTAAATAGCCTCGCGAGTAGTGATAAAGTCAAAGTCAAAGTCAAATCATTTATTTCAAGTAGGCCCGTATAAGGCACTTTTGAACGTCAGATATTTAAATGTAAGTACGGCGTATCCAATTGTCAAACTTAAGTGGCAGTGGGCAGGGCACATTGCTCGCAGAACTGATGGCCGATAGGGCCAAAAGGTTCTGTAGTGGCGACCGCGTACTGGAAGACATAGCGTTGGAAGGGCTCGCACGAGGTGGAGCGATGACCTGGTGAAGGCTGCAGGAATCCGCTGGATGCGGGAAGCACAGAACCGGTCAAAGAGGCGGTGCTTGGGGGAGGTCTACGTCCAGCAGTGGACGTCTTTTAGCTGAAATGATGATGACTGCGCATCCTGGACAGTCATGATCGCTACCACCTTTCTTACTGGCTGCAGTTATTCTCGTATAGTTAGAGCGGGTACAATAATATTTACCATTTATCATATATTTAATTGTAAGCATTCTTTACATTTAGGGTGCATTCCGAGTTACGCTGTAATCGATTTGAGCGCGCTAACTCCCATACCGAATTAACGTGGGCGCGATAACGATGTGTCTTGAATCGTCATAGATGACGTCATGACATGCGCCATCTTGCGATAACGCCGACCATGCCTTTTACTAATATCAACGAGAGCGCTCTCAAAAATGACAGTTGTGTAGTTTTGTTTTGACTCGCATCCTATCTTTAAACTAACGTGGCATTTTCGGAATTGTGCTTCTAGCTACCGTTCGCCACCTAACCAAAGAAGAAGAAGAAGAAATTTGTGGTATAAACACAAAGAAATATGATATGCAAGTTTTGACGTTGAGCGAGTACTGTGAGCGCGTTCACGAGCGTTCCGAATTGTTGACAGCCTGATATCTTAATGGGAACGCCAATTATTGATGTCAGCGCTTTGAGCGATTATGTTCTAATTCGGAAAGCGGCCTTAATGTCACAGAATGCTCACAATTTTGTAACATAAAAGGAAAATGACTTCAGCGTAGACACAATTTTTAGAACTGATGCCCTAACTATAGTGGTCTTACTTTGTTTTACGAGGTAGACCAGGCAAAGTGCTTCATTTACTGTGGATGAGACAAAGTATTACATGGATACTGCCGCAGTTCTTCTTGACATATTCCTAAAACATTGTATGCGACGCCCACGAAAAGACGTTGAATTGTAACCAATTGAACTTTAACTATGTAATATTCTGAGTCAGAAACCTAAAAATATATTCCTTGTACTAATTTGAACCCTTTCAATTCCAGGGTCCCTTCCAAGAGACATCGGACGGGGAAGCGTTTCTGAAGATCGAGGAGTTGTACGATCCTCGGTATGCCGCCTATAAGTATATCTTTCGTCTCTGCTACCGGATACTGAGACTCAGCCAGCAAGACTACCGGAAAAACCAGGTTTGCGCAATTTTCTAAGACCTTATCAAAACTATAAAACTAATTATTTTTCTTTATAGAACACTAGGTAATGTTAATTTGTTGTGAATAATTTTATGAAATATTTATTTATTTATTAATAGGAGAACCAACAGCAGTAACAAATGGATAACAGTGATTAAGAAACATAAAGCCAATTACAGGTTCTCACGGGTAAAAACAGAATAATAGGAGAAATCTTAGGATCACTAAGAAGCACGATAAAAAAAATTAAGAATATAAGGAGGTACAATAAGTATAATGCCCTATGCACTTAAAAAAAAAGTCAGCGTTCAGCCGAGCGCGTGCAGAATAGGTTTTGGTGGTAAACGGGTCAAATGAGAACTTTACAAAGAATATTAAAGTCCTTACTCGCTCGCACCATGTATGAGTTTTGCCTGTAGTTAGCAGAGGAAAAAGGAATGGAAATAGGCGGATTAAACCTAACTGATCTCTGAAGAACATTGCAACGTAGTTTATGTAGATAAAGTATTTCAAGTTAATTTATCATATTACATGTATTTACACACTTAATGTAAAACATAGCCTTTCTGATCTCAAATATATTTTCATTGAATGAACTAACTAACTAAAGCAAGTTTTATTTCTTCCTTTTTCTCATTCCAGGAATACATAGCAAAACACTTCGGCTTCATGCAGAAGCAGATCGGCTACGACATCCTGGCAGAAGACACGATCACGGCATTGTTGCACAATAACAGGAAACTCTTGGAGAAGCACATCACCGCCTCCGAGATCGAGACGTTTGTCGGTCAGTTAACATGTCGTTATCACCATCATATGAGTCTTTATTGCTTGATAAGCCGTGCGTCCGATAAGATTTCCCATCAGCAAAAATGACGAACTTCCACAAACAATTTCATCCTCTATTTAACCCATTAAAGCTCAACACAACGCGGGTTCGTGTCGGGCGCGTGTCGGGACGGCAGTACGGCGGGCTTGTATATATTGTAATTTCTTGTATTATATGGATGTCAGCAAACGAAACGCGTGCGCGGGTCGGGCGTGGAGCGGGTCGGGAGCGGGAGCCGTGCACGCTTTTCGTGTATAAGTACCATTTTTTGCCGTGCACGCGCTTCGTTCAAAAGTGCCTTTTTTTGTGCCTAATTTAAATAAATTATTTGACTTGACTTGCTGACATCCATATAATACATGGTATTACAATATAAAGCCCGTAGAACGTATCGTACTACTCCCTCGTTTCAGAGCACTGAGGGTGCTACCCGTACGGGTCTCCCGTGTACGGACGGCCCGTATGGGTCTCCCGGACAGCTGTGAAACCAGCCCAAGCGTTTGCGTGGACGGGCGCAGGTCGGGACGGGAGGCTTGTATATGAGGAGTAACAGATCAATGTGTATTTACTCCACCCACCGTAATAAGAATAGTACAAACGATTTTTTATCTATTTCAAACCTTGTCACTAATGTCAAATTATGACGCACCAAACTGTATTACTTTTTATAATAAAAAAGAACCAAAAGTGCTCATCGTTTCAAACAATATTAAATCCATGTTGTTTGTTTGTGTGCTCTCTTTAAAGTATTATGGAGTATGCCTTTATCTCAAAAGTTACATTGACGGAGTTAATACACTTTGATCTGTTACTCCTCATATACAAGCTTCCCGTCACGACCTGCGCCCGTCCACGCAACCGCTTCGGCTGGTTGGTGGCTGGCTGTCCAGAAGACCCGTGTACGGGCCGTCCGTACACGGGAGACCCGTACGGGTAGCGCTCGCAGTGCTCTGAAACGAGGGAGTAGTACGATACGTTGTACGGGCTTTATCCGGAGCGGGTCGCGTACGGACCAATCTGCGTCGCTGTGAAACAATGTCTCCGTTCTCACGTGTCTCCCTTCTGGGAGCCCGTACAGGACTCCCGGACAGCTGTGAAACCAGCCTTAGTGTGTGTGTTGAGCTTTAGGGAGTGAATTTTCAAAAATCCTTTTTTAGTGTACAGACGCCAGCACATCAACCTACTGCAATCTGTCAAATTTCTTTAATAGATTTTCAACTTTATCACTAAAGCATAAGGTTCAAAGTTGATTGGGAAAATTTGACAGTTTCGGGTAGGTTGACCTGCTGGCGTCTGTACTTTCGTTATAAAAGGAACTCTTATGTAAAATTTGATGCTTCTAAACCCAGCGACTTAGGCTGTGCGTTGTCTGTCGGTGGATTCTCCCAAACATGTATTCGCGAAAAAAAAAATCTGTTCTCTACATTTATTTTCACATATCTCGTCAAAATGTTGGGAGTAGCAGGTTTTTTGTCACGATTTCAGGTTTGGTTCCGAAGTAAAAGTTGTTCATAATTATGAGTACAATTACCCCTTAAGGGGTTGTTAGTGTTTTACCAATAACCCTGTATAACAGGTGCATTTATTTATAATATTTTTGTCTCGTTTCTCAGGTCTTGTCCGCAAGAATAAGAAGACCTGGCAGTCTCGCTTCTTAGACTACCTGAGCGATCTGTGCATCTCCAACAAGAAGGCTATTGCTGTGACGCAGGAGCTCATCTGCAAGAGTGTGCTCTGTGCCAATAACTCTGACATACTCATAGAAACTAGGTAAGTACTTCAACATGGAATATTTGTATTCACAAAATAAGTAGGTGGGGCTGCACAGGTATGCTATGGCGTCAAAATGAGGAAAATATTACTCTGAACCAAAATCATATGGGCTAAATTTAGACGCAACCAACAATTCAAAATTCAAAATATTTTATTTCACATAAACCTACAAGGGCACTTATGAAACGTCAGAAGCTAGGTGCACGGTTCCAATTGGTCGTTTCCTATGGAGAAGAGCCGGCAAGAAACTCCACGGGTACTCTTTTAAAAGTAAATGGTATTTACAATGTTTTCAAATTACAGTGTTAATAGGTATGAGACGACAGTGTAGGCCTATCGACAAGTACCAGGTACTTAGCAAGATAGAAAATGGTCGACAGATCTACAGTCTGTTAAGCCTACAACGTTCTCACATTCACAAAATCTAACGTAACCCGTGTTGGTGATATGCTAAAGTTAGTTTAACCAATGACGGTGTCTTCGGGTTACGAACAAAATTAAACTTTGTCTGACCTAGAAATATAACCTTGGACCCTAATTACGTAACATATTTTCAATCATAATCCAAAGTTATTGAAGGAAATTCCTAATCCATTGCTTCCTACGTTTGAAAAATTCGTCGGCTCAACAGTGTAAATAACGCAATGATAGTAGCTGAACCGTCAAAATTTGAGTATACATTGTAACAGCGAATCAATTTTCAAGCCACCCTTAAGACCTAGTATAAATATTTTTTGATGTTCGGGTAGCTCATGACCAGTGATCGGATATTCGGATGCATGTTTACGTAAAGTTGGCTTTTATGGAATGCATTTTTGTACCGAAAATTTTTGTAGTCGATCCCGGAATCCCGGGATTTCCCGGGATTCCGGGATCGACTACAAACTTTAGTTCTGATTATAGAATTGAATGTATATTTACTTACGTTGAGGTGTTGGCTAATATGGAATGTACTTTTCTATCGATCGTAAATTTTGTGCTTTATGACTATAGAAAGGCTAGCTATTGTTGTAAAGTAAGTTGCCAAACTGGCATAGAATATAGGTACAAACAACTCAGTGCCTTGAGTTTCGTTAAAAAATGATTACAGTATTATTAGGTATTTATTTTTGTGTTAACACCGCAAAAGTAATGTTCATAAGAGGGTTGATAAGTCGTTTCCATACTATCTGTCCGATTAGTTGTGCATTCCCGGATTTTCTGGAATATCGGGATTTATATTAAGAAAAAAAAAAATAACAAGCTTCCATAACTTTTTGCCATAAAAATATGAAATAAAAATCTAAAAAAAGTAAAAGAAATATAATTAATTAATTAAAAATTAATAATATATACATATATTATTATTATTTTTCATAATGATTAATTATATTATTTATTAATATTTTTTATTTTATTTTATAAATCTGCGTAATATCGCGAGTTAAAGTTAGTGAAAAACATTGCGATGAGTTGTAATTTGATGTGTTTTACGAAATTACCTCTCAGATATCTCTTATGCCAAGCCAGACAACCCGACATAGCTGCAGAGTTAGTTATAGAACATTATTTGTTTGCAGATTGGTTTCAACGAAATACGAAAAAAGCAGGACATTAGACCCGGACGATAGTAAATACACCGTAGAAGAGGAAGTTATGCTGTTATGGAACAATAAAAAGGTAAATATCTACCTGTTACACATCAACTATAAAGATGTTGTATCCACAATAATCCAAATACAGATATGAAAGAAGAAGAAAGAAAGAAAATACGTTTATTTGTGGTAAATATGACGCAAAGAAAAAAAACACGAGAATAACAAATTGGGGGAAAATATGCGTCACATCCACGCAAAACGGCCATCGCTCAGCATAATGCTGCGACCCTATGCGAGACAGAGCCCCAGCGCTGGTTTTCAGCGACAGCCGGCGTTGACCTGATGACGTCAACCGGTGCAGCATATAGTGAAATAACAAAATCAAAAATAAATACAATACTTCCTAAATTTTATAATATTTTAAATGGCAACATATTATATTGATATTGAGTAGTCGATTCAAGTCCGATATGTGCAAAAATAAATCTTTCAATTACCAGAAGCCAACACTACTATTAGTCATTTATGTTTCTTGAGAACGCTGTGGAAACGCACAACACACTCCGCATATTTTAAAGCACTTTTTCTTTCCCGCAGTGTTCTCGCCTTCTTTCGGAACTAGCAGCCGAAGCCCGCATAGACCCGAACTGCCAATCAGCCGCCATCTTAGACTACTACCGACACCAACTTGACCTGTTCTCAAACATGTGTCTCAACAGACAGTACTTAGCGCTCAACACGCTCTCGCCTCAGCTGCACATACATCTTATATTGAAGTAAGTAAGCCCACTGGTGGGATGCCGAACTACGAATATACAACAGCTAGACTTGTGCTCAAACATGTGTCTCAACAGACATCACTTAGCGCTCAACACGCTCTCGCTTCAGCTGCACATACATTTTATATTGAAGTTAGTAAGCCCACTGGTGGGATGCCGAACTACGAATACACAACAGCTAGACTTGTTCTCACACGTGTCTCAACAGACATTACTTAGCGCTCAACACGCTCTCGCCTTAGCTGCACATACATCTTATATTGAAGTAAGTAAGCCCACTGGTGGGAAATTGGACTACTGCACAACATCTAGACCTGTTCTCACACATGGTCTCACTCTCAACAGACAGTACTTACCGCTCAACACGCTCTCGCCTCAGCTGCACATAAATCTTATATTGAAGTAAGTAAGCCCACTGGTGGGAAGTTGGGACTACTACACAACAACTAGACTTGTGCTCAAACATGTGTCTCAACAGACAGTACTTAGCGCTCAACACGCTCTCGCCTCAGCTGCACATACATCTTATATTGAAGTAAGTAAGCCCACTGGTGGGAAGCTGGACTACTACACAATAACTAAACCTGTTCTCACACGTGTCTCAACAGACAGTACTTAGCGCTCAACACGCTCTCGCCTCAGCTGCACATACATTTTATATTGAAGTTAGTAAGCCCACTTGTAGGAAGCTGGACTAATGCACAACAACTAGACTTGTGCTCAAACATGTGTCTCAACAGACAGTACTAAGCGCTCAACTCGCTTTCGCCTCAGCTGCACATACATCTTATATTGAAGTAAGTAAGCCCACTTGTAGGAAGCTGGACTAATGCACAACAACTAGACTTGTGCTCAAACATGTGTCTCAACAGACATTACTTAGCGCTCAACACGCTCTCGCTTCAGCTGCACATACATTTTATATTGAAGTAAGTAAGCCCACTGGTGGGAAGTTGGGACTACTACACAACAACTAGACTTGTGCTCAAACATGTGTCTCAACAGACAGTACTTAGCGCTCAACTCGCTTTCGCCTCAGCTGCACATACATCTTATATTGAAGTAAGTAAGCCCACTTGTAGGAAGCTGGACTAATGCACAACAACTAGACTTGTGCTCAAACATGTGTCTCAACAGACATTACTTAGCGCTCAACACGCTCTCGCTTCAGCTGCACATACATTTTATATTGAAGTAAGTAAGCCCACTGGTGGGAAGTTGGGACTACTACACAACAACTAGACTTGTGCTCAAACATGTGTCTCAACAGACATTACTTAGCGCTCAACACGCTCTCGCTTCAGCTGCACATACATTTTATATTGAAGTAAGTAAGCCCACTGGTGGGAAGTTGGGACTACTACACAACAACTAGACTTGTGCTCAAACATGTGTCTCAACAGACAGTACTTAGCGCTCAACTCGCTTTCGCCTCAGCTGCACATACATCTTATATTGAAGTAAGTAAGCCCACTGGTGGGAAGCTGGACTACTACACAATAACTAAACCTGTTCTCACACGTGTCTCAACAGACAGTACTTAGCGCTCAACACGCTCTCGCCTTAGCTGCACATACATCTTATATTGAAGTAAGTAAGCCCACTTGTGGGAAGTTGAGACTACTGCACAACATCTAGATAGACCTGTTCTCACACATGGTCTCACTCTCAACAGACAGTACTTAGCGCTCAAGTCGCTCTCGCCTCAGCTCCACATACATCTTTTATTGAAGTAAATAAGGCCTATTCTCCACAACGCTTCTCAAAAGTAACGTGTTAAATTCAAATCGTCAATGTCACAGCACTAGTATTTCAATGGTGGTCCGTACACGACGCAACCATTCGCAAACTCGTTAATTACGTCTCGGTAAATAGTCCCAATGCTGGGACACAAACCTCTCTGTAAGAGGGAGCGAGCCATTGTCTACCACGTTATACCACTCGGGCCCAGTACAACACTAACTTTAAGCCAATCATGTTTTTTAGTTTATAAGAAAGAAAAAGTTTTTTTTTGGTTCTCACATAGAAAGAACACAAACTTTTAAATAACTGTAATTAAAATAACAGTAGGTACAGACGCCAGCACATCAACCTACTACAATCTGTCAAATTTCTTTAATAGATTTTCAACTTTATCACCCAAGGATTAAGGTTCAAAGTTGATTCGGAAAATTTGACAGTTTCGGGTAGGTTGACCTGCTGGCGTCTGTACTACAAAAAATAGTAGTATAATTGTAGTAGTATTTGAAATCAACAAAATTTTATTTTTGGGACTAGATTTTTGACAAATTACCTTTTTTTTGTAAAAAATCTCTTATTATTAAAATTAAGTGTACAAATAAAACTAAAAAATATCTCTAAACAAAATTCCCTGATGCACAGGTGCATGTCAAACGCGTCGCTCTCATACGAGGTGCGCGCATCATTCTGCCGACTGATGCTGCACCTGCACGCCGACAGGGACCCTCAGGAGCCTGTCACTCCCGTCAAATACGCAAGACTGTGGACCGAAGTGTGCGACAGGATACATATACATGAGTAAGTATAGCTAGGTACCTGCACGCGACAGGGACGCTCAGGAGCCTGTCACTCCCGTCAAACCCGTTTTTTACTGTGTTGTCTGCACAAAAAAATCATTTAAAACTTTTGTCGGAATATTATATTCGGTAGTCTTAATTACACGAGCTTTTAAAGTATTACAAAAATAATATTCAAACCAGACAAATAATTATTTGTCTTGTTTGAATATTCTGTTTATGTTTACTGACGTCGTATGTTGGACGATTTACATTCCAAATTTTTGATGTAATTACCTGTTTTTTTTTCTGAATACTACTAATTTAGTAGATTTAATGAACAATGCCACATTATGCGAGAGGGAAAAACTACCAATCAGTGTTTCTCCTTTTCGAGATCATTATTTTCGTAAGTCTATTTTTACACGTCCAATGTCACGTGATCAATGGCTTTATTTTACGTAGTTATAAATCTAAAATCGTTTACCAAATTAAGTTGATTTTTATATTTTTAGCACACAGCCATTCTACAAAACAAAATTCATAAGGTATTTTTCCTACTGCCCACTAGCCTATTACTGTATTGCGCTGCGCTAGCTCCTGAAGTATACATCCAAAGGCCTTTTTTTTGTTAGTCATTTTGTCCCACTGTCAAAGTCAAATCATTTCAAATACGCACTTATGAGGCACTTTTAAACGTCAAAATTTACAAAATATACTATATATAAGTGATTTTAGTCGCCCCTTCCAAGAGTTAGTTTCGTATGGAGAAGAATGGGCAAGAACTGCTGGGCAAAGCTACTCTCTTTCCAAATGACATAGTGGAAAAAAAGTTAGTCGTCACGAGACGCCCAGCTGATGTGAAACATCGAAGTTGATGGTCATTGAAAGAATTTATAATAAAAGAAAACTAATGAATAAATATGGAGAGAAAATAAATATATTACACATGACATGATTATATTATTATACATGACGGGGCATGACGGCATAGAGCGTCATGTCGTTTTCCGTCACGGCATACGAGTCGGTTTTACTTCAAAGGCTTATAGATGTTTAACATCTAAAAATATCTGCACTATTATGATTCAGCTAATTAACTATTTTTATTTGATAAAGATTAATACTAACTTTGTAAGTAAGCACCTATTTTTGTTTTTTTATCAGCAATTATTTTAGTGTCGCAAATAGCTATAATTTTCCTGTAAAAAATGGTTCAACGACAAGGACGGATTTCTTTTGCAAATTTTGAGCCATATTTTCAAGGCCGTTAAACCTAACAAAAAAATTTTTTTTTTTTAACCTTTGAAAGAAGTTCTTTCAACTGATCATTGACCTCGAGAAAAAACTCAGTAACAGACGGACATAAACGTGATTTTATAGAGGTTCCGTGTTTTCTTTCAAGATCGATACCTTAAAAATTGCTCATTCCTACTGACTGATACTGTGATTTAAGTTTGGATGGATATATATACAAGGTCCCATTAAAAAAGATGGGCAAATTTTAACACAGCGTTCAGTACGTCTAACCTTTTATTTATATTATTTATTAATGACTTAATCAACTACATGAATACAATTCTACCTGACATTGATATAATTATTTTTGCCGATGACACAAATGCCATAGTAGCAGCAAATGACATAAATAAATTAACAGAGACTGTAAATGCAGCATTACAAGCATTTCACTTGTGGTTCACTATGAACAAATTGTTAATCAACACTGCAAAGACCAATATACTATTATTTAGAACGACAGCCCGTAATAACGACGATTTAGAGGTAGTGTTGAACGACGACAAAATTGCTCTTGTCAAGGAAGTTAAATTTTTAGGTATAAATATAGACGAACAGTTAAATTGGAAGGCAGAATTGAATGGTATAAATGCATCAGTATGTTCCGCATGTTACGCTTTAAGATCACTTAGAACAGAAATTAGCATTGAGCAATTGATAATGGTATATTTCGCGTTGGTAGAATCAAAATTCAGATATACTATTATGTTCTGGGGAAATAGTTATGACTATAATATTAAAAGAGCTTTTGTGCTACAAAAACGCGCAATTCGCACAATAGTCCGTATCCCGCAAACAGAGAGTTGCCGTGAACATTTTAGAAATTTGAACATTCTAACAGTCCCAAGCATTTATGTATTTGTTCTTCTAAGTAACATGGCCAAATATATACATGAATATGAGACAGCAGAAGAACGACAGATTAGAGAAGGCACACGCAGACAAGACATTATACGTTACAAGGTACAGCCAAACCTAAATATTGTGAGGCACAGTCCCAGATACCAATCGGTTATATTATTTAATAAGTTGCCTCTAGATCTAAAAAACGCAATCTACTCAAGCTCTTTTAAAAAGCAGCTTAAAAGTTTCTTGTTGAATAAGTGTCTTTATGATGTTAAGGATCTATGACGAAATTTTCAAATATGTTGTATTTTGTTTTGTTATTGTTTATTTTTGTGCAATGTTGTAATATTTTAACGTGTCTATTTTAATTTTTTTCTCTCTCCTTATGTAATTTAATATCAATTTTCTTTTTATACCATGTGATTTCATATACAATTTATTGTTCATGAATAAATGACTAATGACTAATGACTAATGACTAACCAATGATATGCAAGCAAAAAAAAACACTGAGAGTGATTTTATTTTGACCTAAAATAATAAATGGCATTGGATAACCAACATTTTTAATGTATTTTCGTTAGCTAATTTATTTTTCTTGTAAGTATCTAATGCGTTTTTCTTTTTTTTACCATTGTCCTTATTTTGGTGGTCTGAATGATTTCTAAAAGTTTGTCCATCTATTTTAATGGGACCTTATATACACACATTTTATGCACACATTTTGGGATTTTAGTTTGAATTCAAGTGTTTCTATAGTCCGACACATGAAGGGAGCTAGTTGTAATTCCCATGCTAGACATAACCCTCACTTGAAGTTGTGTGTGACTTTTTTACACACTATGTCTACGTCTCTCATCCGACTTTCCTTTCGCAGGTCTACGGAAAGAAATTTCTAATGAAATAAGCAGTACCTTTGTTCTCTTCTATCTTTATGTATTTTTTTAAGTGAAAACTTCTTTAGCGGCGTTGTGCACTTTTTTTGTGATGGGTAAAAAATGTTAAACTTGCGTCAGGACACGTGACCTGATCGAAAATTCGTAAGACGTATAAAAATAAAAGAACATCACTTCACCTTTATTATGGATGGAAGTTGTTTTTCTGAGAGAAAAACTTTTATATAATTGTAATAGTTCTGAAGTGTTAAATTTTTAATGTAATAAAAATTGTCATGTTCGTGTACGATAAATGAATATTGTATTTTACCACATAAATTATAGTACTTTTATACCGATAATTAAAGCAATTAGTGCAAAATTATTCCATAACGATTTCAAAATATCAAAAATGCACAACGTTAATATTCAAGTTTTCACTTCTGCCGGCACTCCCGGAGTGCAACCCGTTGTTTTTTCTTACGAGTGTTTTGAGTGTGCATAAATAAATAATAAATAAATACCAGTATCCCCTATGTTCCACCTTCTCTCTATTCCATCGAAACGTCGGGCTACTGATTTTTAAATGCTTATTTATTCCTTTCTTCATTGACTGTTGCAATATTCAAATATATGGTCTAGTGGCAATGTATTAAATAATCTAGAAATAACTGGCGACATGTGGATGTACTAAAGGTCTCCTCTTCGAGAAATACAAGCGTAATGTTATCTTATGTTATTTTTAACAAAAATAAACCATTTTGCTCTTTTTCCCCAGCTATCAATGCGTAAAAGGCGGTCCAGATGCAAACCGAGAAAAGGTCAAAGAACAGTTCGCGTCCACCATCCGCTTCGTAGAGAACTACCTCTGTAACGTGGTCACCAAGACTTGGTACTTTAGTGATCATGACCAGAATAAACTGACCTTTGAAGTCGTGAAGTTGGCAAGGGAGCTGATCTATTTTGGGTTTTATAGGTAAGTTACTTTTGTTTTTTAATGATAACATCTGAAACACTTACAGGATAGTCGGACCCGCTCAGTGGGAACTCTACTACCGCTAAATGTATTATTCCTTCAAAGTCAAAGTCAAATACTTAATTTATTTCAATTAGGCACAAAAAAGGCACTTTTTCACGTCAACATTTATAAAAAAAAACTAGTCGCCCCTTCCAAAAGGTAGTTTTCGTATGGAGAAGAATGGACAATAAACTCCACCGTTACTCTTTTAAAATGTTTTCACAATATCTTGTTTACATTAATTATATGTGAAGACGATGCACCTAGAATAAGATTACTATACCACGATAGGTAAAAATAATGAAAGATTAAGGAATGACAGATAATTTAATTATGTGATAGATGCACGGTGCTCACTTATTTACAAACATTGTAAAATTATACGATATTCCTAATATTTTAACAAGTAATAGGTACTAATAATTACTTCTATTAATAATAGGTACTTGGATTCACTTAATTCATAAACATACTGCTATTTTTAATGTGACCCTTCTAAACCATGATGCGGCTAACTTTTGAAGTTAGCCGTGGTTTTAAGAAAACAGAAAAATTCAGAAAAAAAAATCTGTTTTCTTTGTCACTATTGACTCCACCATCACCTGCCTAGCCTTGTCCCAACTATGTTGGGCTCGACTTCCAGTCTAACTGGATGCAGCTGAATAGTAGTATTTTACATGGAGCGACTGCCTATCTGACTTCCACAACCCAGTAACTGGATAATACGATACCCCTTAGTAAAACTATGGTTGTCAGATATTTGGGCTTCTGACGACCCGTAACGACTGTCAAAGATTCACGAATGACAGCCGGGACCAACGGCTTAACGTGCTTTCCGAGGCACGAATGGATCTCTCTATGTAAAGATGGTCATCCATCCATGGACCGACCGCGGCAAGCGTAGCTTAACCTGATCGATCGACCCGTGCGGCTGTTATTACTTAGCCCCTATGTATACACGAGTCTCTATTGACTTACCCCTGTATTTTAATTCCGCCATTTACGAAGACTGCAATAGGGATGATAACTAAAAAAAATTTTTTTGTCCGTCTTGTAGATTATAAAAAAAATACGTACACGTATGTTTTCTTTTTATTACGTTATCAAAAGATTACGGCGATACATTGAGTTATGAGTGAATGTGCCATGAGGTCACTACTATGTAGATTTTATACATACTTGTTATGTATCAACCCCCACTCCACAACTTTAATGCGTTTTATCTAAGTCATTTTTTATTAATATGATAAAGCAAAAAATACGAGTCTAATATTTTTTTATTATCTAACTGACGGACTAAATAGAATTTATTTTTCTTGACCCACGCATCATCCCTATTTGTGACGTTTTTTAAACCACATCCAGCGACCATGTTCTCTCAAAATCAATCTTTATTAACAGTATATCACTAAAGTCAAATCATTTATTTCAAATAGGCCCTTATGAACTTCAAAATTTACAAAAAAAAATTGAATTGTTTCTAGTCGCCCCTTCCAAAAGGCAGTTTTCGCATGGAGAAGACTGGGCAAAAAACTCCACCGTTACTCTTTTAAAATGTTTTACAATATTTTGTATAAGTACATTAGTTATAAAATTATATGTGAGGACGACGCACCTAGAATAAAATTACTATACCACAATAGATAAAAAGAATTAAGAATTAAAAATGAAGCAACAACAGATAAATTAATTATGTGAATTAAGTTTATAATTATTAAAATATTATTATTCTCGTCACCAGCTTCAGCGACCTGCTACGTTTAACTAAGACATTGCTGAGCATCTTGGACTGTGTCACCGCTATGGATCTACTCAACGAAACTAACGCTCTATCTGGAGAGGTTGAATGTGAGTATAAAAACTTAGGTGATATTGGCTTATTTACCTTTCAACATCACAAGGAATAGTTGTTGAAATCTTCGTGACCACGGTCCCCTATCACTTTTGGAGTATACAAATTAAAGTTGAAAACTAAAACACAACTACGATAAAAACGCCAACTAAAAAGGTATAAACAAGACATTACATACAGACAAATTAAAAATCCGGAGTCTCTCGTCCGTATTTAACCCGTTTTTTATTGGGTTTGGGATCAGTGAGGGTAGTACCTACCCCACTTATTTGGTTTGGGAAAATTCACCAGTAAAATTTGGAGCTTTATATGGGTCAAAACCAAAATTTAGATCATTTTCCCATTTTCTTTAACAATTAACGACACGATATTCATTTAGTAATTACAGTTCATAAGTGACTGAATAACGCAAATAAAATAGTTTTCGGATAATATGATTTAGATCAAACACACATATTGTATTTTTAAGAAGCAAGCAAGCAAGCAAGGAAAATCCAACTTATAAACTAAAAAAACTCAAACTTTCAATTAAACCATGTACAGGCACTTTTGAATTGTCAAGGGGTCAGTCAGTAATATGAAGCTAGTTGCCCATTCCAAAGCGTACGTTCCTATGGAGAAGAACGGGCAAGAAACTCTTCTAAGTTTCTTTTTCACCCCACACACAACACCTTCAAGTTGCTTGACACAACAATATGGCAGCCGCGCTTTGATTGGTGGTCTGGTGGCGTGACTAATTCCGTCAATGTTTCCAGTAGTAAGTTTAAAAAAACCTTTATATTAAAAAAAAAAATGCGTTACTTAAAGAGAATAATATAAATTAAATGGTTTTGAGACGTGTTGTTTTTATTTTAAAAAATGTATGAATTGAATAGATATTGGGTGATTTTGCAGATTTTAAATACTTTTTTGAATAAATAAAAACCTTTTCCAATGTTTTTTTCGGTTTGAAACATGGTAATCGATAGATGGACATAGGTTTTTTGAAGGAGATAATATGGAACCATTTTAATATTTTCATAATATATTTTTAAATATCACTGAAGTACCAGCAAATAAATTTAATATTAAACCAAATAAGTTTTGGCCCGTATAACTAATAATAATAGATAACTAATATATTTTCAGACCGTACTCCTTTAAGACTTCATTAGAAACCAAACACTATATCTTTTTTTTTCGATAACACTATTCATCGGCTATAAGCCGCCATTTTTATGACGTCATATAGCGGGTTTTAACCCGCGGAACAACATGACGCCTTCAACGATACCTCGTTTTTCATAATACGATGAGATGCTTAGGAGTTATGAAGGAATACATGAACATATATACATAGCCTGTTAAAATCATAACTCTCCTTTGGTTTTGCCGTAGTCAGTTAATAAAGTTCAAGGTGTAATAGCCCAACAGTACGGAACTCATATTTTTACAAAGTATTCTGTTTATATATTCTATTTCGCAAGCAGCTCAGGAAAAGGAGCAGATCAAACTAGAGAAACGTAAGTATTAACTTTAAGGCCGTCTTTGACTAACTTGCAACGTGTAAACATTTCAGTCAAGTAGACGGGCTAGACCAGTAGCCCGTCTACTTGACTGAAATGTTTACACGGTCCGGTCTAGGCCGGCCGTCGAACGCGTTAGACGGCCGATTCACGCGGCTGTTAAATAAGGGCTAATATCGTCTGTGGGCAGTTTTACTTTATGGCCTGACGGATATTCTCGTCAACTGAATCATTCAAAACCAAAAATATCGTTAGACAACATTGAAAAATTAATAAAAATAAGTTGAAAGTGACGTGGAGCGCGAGTCAACGTCGCACCACGGGGCTTGACAGCCGATGAATGACGTCTTAATGACGGAGGATATCGGTTAAGGGCCTACCACCTCTTATAGCAGTCCTATTTAAATCTTACTTCAGTGTGGAAAGAGATGGAGCTATACAAGACGTGTAGCTCCATCTCTTTCCCACACCTATGTATGGTTAAAATAATACTTTTCTATAGGGTTAGTTGTAGGCTCCCAGGTGTTCAAATATTAGTACTTAGGCTGAGCTAAACGGTTGCAATTTATTCGGGTAAAAAAATCAGGAGATATTGTAGTTATGTAGCTTTAAAATAGAAGATCTCGTATTTGAACTATCATTGTTATTTAGCTATACAAGACGTATCTTTTTGAACTGTGATGGGTTTAACACTTCATAACACGGTACCTGTAATGCTATCTGTAAATTTCAGCTGAAGGTGGTGTTTTGCGCAGTATCGGTGATATGGGCGCTGTGATGACATCAATAACTCTCGGTTCTGTAAGTTGCAATGCATTACTGTCAGTGCTCATACACACTGGCACGCTTGTGCGGCGGTGGCTGCAGTTGTCTCTGCCGTTGACGCGTGCGCTTGTTTATGAGCACGGAATCAAAATCGAACTTTAAATGCTGTTACAGTCTCCTACACTAGGTTTTTTAACGCAATTAAAATGTGATGAGAACTCGGTCCCAGTCTTTGAAAAAAGTAATTATGGCAGTTGCTTAGAAATAGATGTCGGAAAGCCTATGTCAGGCTTATGTAATCCCAGCAATTTCAGTGTGGAATTCAGATGCCAGTTGTTCCGTAATACTAAAACCTTATCTTCGTGGACAAAGGTGGAGAGGCTGACGAAACGAAGATGAAGTTTCTGCTATCATCTATGATACACTATTTTCACTACCCCTTAAGAGCTAAGCTAAATATTTTTTGATATTCGGATAGCTCATGAGTGACCTAAAGAGGTGTCATAGAGAATATGAATAAAAAAATGTACGTTCCACCACCCCCCAGGCAGGCGGCAGCACGTCCCCCGCGGGCGCCGGCGCGGCGGGCGGCGGGCTGCAGCACAGTCCGTCCGCGCTGCTGCTGGCGCGGGAACATCCGCTCGTCATGGACACCAAGCTCAAGATCATAGAGATACTTCAGGTGAGAGAAGTCCATCAATATCCTATACTATTAAATGAGCAATATTTGTATATATACAAGGTCCCATTAAAATAGATGGATACATTTTAACATAGCGTTCAGTACGTCTAACCAAAGATATCCAAGCAAAAAAACCACTGATTACAGTGATTTTATTTTGACCTAAAATAATAAATGGCATTGGGTAAGCAACATTTTTAGTGTATTTTCGATAGCTGATTTATTTTTCTTGTAAGTATCTAATGCTTTTTCTTAATTTTTTTTACAATTTCCTTATTAAGGTGGTCTGAATGATTTCTAAAATTTTGTCCATCTATTTTAATGGGACCTTATATATATAAATATATTTATTTGTAATCCCTTCTCGAAAACGGCTCTTACGATTTCGATGAAAGTTGCAATATAGGGGTTTCCGGGGGCGAAAAATCGATCTAGCTAGGGTACCTGGGAAGTTAGGTTAGTTTTCTCTATTTTCACCCGAGCAGAGCTCGGTCGACCAGGTACTGTCTTATGAAACCTCACAAAAAATCATGGAGCTACAGGTCAAAAGATTGACTTAGTAAGACTCGAACTTTGTTTTTATATCCAATCTCTTCTTTTATTCCTATTGGTTTGTTACTGCAATGTTTACGAAGCTCACTGAGTTGCTGCGATAAAACTTCGCTTCGAGATCAACGGCGTCAAGAAAGATTTTTTCTAACGAAAACGGTGGAAAACTGTAATGAATCATGAACCAAGGCAACTGAAGGAACACGGGTGGGTTAGAGTGGGTTAGTTTAGTCAGTAAGAGTCGACACGCCCTCCCGCTCCGCACAGAGCGGGAGAAGTTATTTAATCATTTCCCAGTCAAAAAAACAAGCACTTAAGTAATTATATGAGTACTTTTTTTCTTCAAGTCCTTGTTAAAATTTCCAAGTTTAGTGACAAAAAAGCGTATCAGAGCCAGATATTTTCCATCTGATGAAATTAAAACAAGTCTGCTTTGTTGGCATAATAATAAAAGATAATTATGTATCTATCTATTCTATTTTTATTAAATGGCAAGCAAAGCTGATGTCGACCCTTCTGCCAATATCAAAAGTGAGTTGGAATAGCAATTGGGAATAATAAATAAAAACAACAACAACTGAAGACACAAATAATATTCTTCGACTGATACAGTTGAACACAATGTAGATCTTGTAGGATTTATGTATTTTTGTAATTATGTCAAATACAGTCTAACCATTTACTCAGTCTTCCAATTTGTAACGGCCCCTTCGAAGGGCGCTTTATGATCCCCGGCCACCATGAGGAGGGGCCTGCGAGCGGTGAAATTGGGGCTGTGTCGTCGCTCCAGCAGTAAGGCTCAAAGAGTGCAGGCACGCATTGAATGCGAAGTGAATTCTTGTTGTTGTGGTTGTGTTTTTAGGGTTTCGTACCCAAAAGGTACCAACGACACCTTATTACTAAGCCTATTCCGTTTGTCCGTCTATATGTTTAACCGTAATAGAAGGTAGCCATTTGAAATCTCAGCACGTTTGACACTTAGTTGCCTGTAACAACTCTTAAGAAACCCTAGAATTATTGAAATGATCCTTTGCATCATGTTATAATCACCACCGTACCTCCAGTTCATCCTGGACGTGCGACTGGACTACCGCATCAGCTGTCTGCTGTCCATCTTCAAGAAGGAGTTCGAGCAAGCTGGCGAACGTTCTTCTGACACCATCGGAAGAGCTGATGTGGAGGCCATCGGGCTTCAGGCTGAGGGGATCTTTAGCTGTCGGTAAGTAGATAGTAGTAACTGAGGTGGGGTGTTAATTGAAGGGACCTTATTGACAATGGTTGGTAAATCAAACAAGATAAAGATCAGCAAATTTATCTTCTTATTTGTTTAGTTAATCGTTATTTGGGTTGCTCGCGGCCGCGTCCTATTCAAAAGCGATCGTCGCGCGGAAACGCGATCGTTGCGCTCATATGTCACCTTTATTTCGGTGAAAATGGATGCGTGGTCGCGCCGACAGAGGGCGCTTTCCGGTTTTCATAACAAAAAGTGACATAATGGACGCGACGATCGCGTACTCGTGCAACGATCGCTATTGAATAGGATGCAGGGTACAGCTAAAAATACAAAAAAAATATATATCAAAGTAAATTACAACGAGCCATTTACAAGCCTCCACAGTTAGCAATAGAGTTTTCTTGTTTTTTTATTTAAAAATGAAATTCTTCATCTTTTCGTGTGGTTAATGACTAACCTGGTGTCAGAGTTTTAAAGCCGCCCATGGGCCTCTGACTTGGCTTCACATCTTCACATAAGTGACCCCCGAAACAGTCAATTGCGATTGATCATTTGCTGTCAATTTTTATTGAAGTAATATTGTCAATCGCTTCAATTGCACTGGGATTACGATCAATTTGCGTATCAATCAAGTAAAAATTGTCAATTACAATATTGATCGTTTCGAGGACCCTTAAATCTTTGAGTTAAATAAATAAATGAATCAGTTCTACCTAATCTGGTGGATAGTGCCTATCTGTAGACTAAAACATACTTAGATTTTGATTGAATAATTTTGTTTGATTTATAAACCGCTTATTTATTTATTAGCTTACAATTTCTCTTATAAGTAGGTACTTAACAATTAGTATGATAGACAATTCAATTTATTTCCTATGTACTTAACATTACATTTGGTAAATGTTTACTATCATATTTCAATCTCTAGATTTCTTTTATAAAAATCATTTCATACAACTTTTTCTCACATTTTCTCTTCATATTCAATAAAAACTTCTTAATTAAATAAATATTGTTATGTCTGTAAAATAACTGTTCATAAATCACTGTAGAAAATGTACAAATTGTAAAATTAAAAATCTTTTTCAGATCATTATTTGTAAACTTTAGTCTCTGTAAAATCTGTTTCTATGTTTAATTTTAAAGACTGAGTTTCAATGAATCTGGAACATTTTCCATCGTTGGTTCGCTTCGGCTATAGCAGATGTTGTCTTCCAGTGTAAGAGAGATATGGACCGATACAGGACGAATAGCGCTATCCTTTTTTCGCACTGGAACAACTATGATAACTTTGACACTTTTTTATAAACGGTCACTGGACGCTAATAGGGACTTTGACAAAAAAAAAAATTGTTTGTCCATCAGATAGATTATTAAAAAATATTGGACACATATTTATACTTTTTTTACGTAATCAAAAGATTATGGCAATACATTGAGTTAAGATGTGGCATGACGCACTCTCCGGTAGATTTAAAATAAAAATAAAATTCATTTATTTCAGATAACTTAGATCCATAGATTTTATACTGAATTTTAACGTAGTTGGAAAGTGGGGGACTTCCCAACTTTAATACGTTTTATCTAAATATTTTTTTATTAATGTGATAAAGCAAAAAATACGTCTCTAATTTTTTTTTTTTCAGACTGACTGATTAAATAGTTTCTTTTCCCTGTCAACACCTATTAATGAAGATGACTAGAGTAAATAAATACACTGATAATTTCGTCCTTAAATTCATTGAAACTCAAGTAGAATCGCCAAATATTTCAATCTTCAAATAAAATATATGTCTATGACATTTGTAGAAGTATCTCTATTATCTATGGCTGGTAATCATTATCAGTGACTAACGCATGCTGACTGGTGACGGGACATTAAACTTCTGTGGTCATTACATGTAGACAAAAAATATGGGTTCAACTTTTAGTAGAAAACATTAGCTTTTTCACTTGATTCTAATGGGGATCAAAATTCGTATCTAAAACAGCTCTTTTACAAAAGTTTACATTTTTAGTAATTTGGCTGGTTTTTACTTAAGGTGGATGCGCAAAGTTGGTACGAAATTCAAATTTTCGTACGTTTTTTTTTCAATCTGCAGGTTTTATGTATAGATCAAAATATGATTTGGGACTAAGTACAAAATATATATATTTACATAATAATTATAACCATAAGAATCCTCCATGTCATGATTTCATGAAAATGTCATTCAATAGGTTAATTTGAACTTATAGAGTTTATTGATGATTTTAATAATTGTTATTCTGTAAATTATTAGTGTTGTGGTCGCGAATCATATTTGTATCAACTTACAACTTGATACTGACCTGCAAAAAAAATAAAAAGTAAAGCCGGCCAAGTGCGTGTTGGACTACGCACAATGAAGGGTTCCGTAGTTGGGATGAATTTATCCCAAGAACAAACTTAACATTGTAGTTGTAAAACATGTTCTCCCATACATTCCAACTGCAAATGTAAGTTTGTACGCACAATATTGAGAGATTTCCCATGTTATTTTAAGATCATAGTCTTCATATAGATTTCCCTGTAATCTATGAGTAAAGAACCAATCACTGTATTTTTTTCAAAAATTTTCGGGGAATGGTCAATTATCATCAATTTTCTGAAATGTATTTAAAGTATTAATTTTAAAATTATGAAAAAATAAATATTTGATTTTGATACTCGCAATAAGCCCTTTCATTTGATATGTCACATGGTACAGTTAACTTTGCGCATCCTTCACATTAAAAGAAATATAGACATAAAACTTTGCAACAATTACAAGAGAGAAAAAAAATAAGCTTTTGGCAGTCTATGCCCGGGTGTAGGTCGAGAACGACTTACTTTCGAAATAATTACCCACGGCAACGTACTACTGAGATAAAAAGTCTGCCTATGACCTAATGCAGATCAGGGTCTACCCGTGTGCAAAATTTCATCCAAATCTCTTCAGCCGTTGAGGCGTGATTAAAACCTTCACGTTTCAGGGTCTCTTGCCTGTATCATGGGTTAACTAACTTACACAGCTATATGTAATGACCAAAACTCTAATAAGAACTGTTCTAGTTCTGGGATAATGACATGTAAGATACTAATGTGAAATGTTTTTCAGAGCGATACAGACTGTGCCTGACAGCTGTCTTCCAAAAAATGTAGATTTGTTAGTATGACATAGTATATGCATGGAATGATTAACTTAGCATGTGGTTGGGGATTGATACTAATCAGCTTTGTAACTTATCTTTTTGGTCCTTTGAACGCTTAACAGAAAGATTTTTGAAGCAGCGTTGTGCACTTTTTTGTGATGGGTAAAAAATGTTACAACTCGCGTGACCTGATCGAAAATTCGTAAGACGGAGGGAGAGTAGTACCAAAATATCAAAAATGCACAACGTTAATATTCAAGTTTTCACTTCTGCCGGCACTCCCGGAGTGCAACCCGTTGTTTTTTCAGAATTTTAGTACAATCATTAGAATACAAGAATACATCATGTGGCATTAATTCTGTGTCAGTACATTTGTGTACTTGAAGGTATTAAATAAATATGAAAATACCATAGAGCGTATCAACGGTTCCCCCGGCCCGTGATGGCCGCCGTTGGCCCAGATGACCCGGGTCCTCTTTTGAACATACTCCAAGATTACATTCTGACTTCTAATCGAGTCGACTTGGGGTGCATGATATTCAGCGATTACAATTCCGATTTTTATTAAAAAAAACGAATAAATAATTATTTACAACCAAATCCAGATCGTCTGGTTATTTTTCAGAAAATACCAGAGCATTTCACTGAATAAAATTATTATTATTAACATAATATATATTTTTTTTTAAATATTAACGTCGACGTTCAAAGGACAAAAAGAGCAAGTTATTGCAAGAAACTCCAAACAATAACCTTGCATGTCATGCTGATCTTGTGAAAATGATTTACAGAATTTATAAACTAACCATTAACCCTTTGTTTTAGAAGTATTGTGAACCTTAGAATTAGTCGTGTATTTTTTCGGAGTAGAAATCATGGACAATAAGAAGTGACTGACCGAAGCTTCCTTTAAGGCCAAAAAAATCATGATTCGGCCATATTTTCGTTTTCGCCCATAAAACCGAAGCTTCGGCCAAGCCGAAAATCAGAAGTTCGTGAATTGTCGCGCGTCATTCGGCCTACTTCCTAAAACTCGATAGCAATATCGGGTGAATCAATACAACAAGAAATACACAAAATGTTGTATCCTCTAATGGAATTATCGTGTTTTATTTCTTTCAGAGAGAGAAAGAGCTAATATAGGCTTATATTAGCTCTTTCTCTCTCTAGGTGTAAACAAAAACAATAAGATTTCAGTGTACAGCGGAAATATTAATATCTTTTAATGTCTAAATAATTTTCGTTTTCTGCCAAAAATAAGACTAGACTATAAAGCCTTCTTTTTCGTTTCCGGGTGTAAATCCATTTTCGGTCGGACAGTAAAAGTTAAGATAAGATAAGATAAAGATTTATTGTTCAATTAAGACTAGATTACATGACAAAGTAATAAACACTAAAAAGCACAATCATAGTTCTTTATCTAGTTAGTGGGTGCCGTAATGCTCTCCTAGATAGGTTACAAAATAACCTGTGTTTAGGAGAAACAGTTCCGATCCCCGTCATAAATGGTTGACTTATAACAGCACGTGTTAAAAATATATATAAGAAATATGTGCATAGTAATCATTTCAGCAAGCTATAAAATGAGAGACAAAATTAGGTTATTAAACAACCAAAAAAAGAAAAAATAACTTAGAATCTAAAAATAGCAATTTTGGAAAAGACAATTTATAAATAAAACAGAAAAAAAGAAAAAAAAGATATGTTCAGTGATTTGGTGTGGTGTGTATATTGTTAGAGTGTGGTGAGTGTGTTGGGAAACATTTTGGCACGTGTCGTTAACTAAACACAATTTGTCCTAGTTCAGGCGCAGCTTATTATGCAGATTCTCCACACAGTCGCATAGTCGAGTAACTCTACATTTAGTGGAAAAAATGCATGAAGACCTTTCGATTTAGGTAGCACAAAGGCTTCAAAAAAGTTTACTAATACTCACGTCTACTTTCGGGCTTGGCCGACTTGTTTCGAACTGTAACGGAGTAAGATATGAATCTCACCGTTAACACTAGAAAACTTTTAAAAATAAAATCGTATAAAAAATACAGAAGTTTTTTATGTCACATTTTTCATTTGATGTAGGTATAGTTTTAGGAATGTACTGTGCCCCGTGAATTTAAAGGTGCATGTGAGAATATTGCTACTAACCATGTTGCTTGTGGAGTTCAAAGGATTTTCTAATACCCTCGCTTTTGTCAATATAATGGCTTCTGCGCGGGAGTTTAATTTTGTGACGAATTCGTTGAATTTTGGGTTTTGGATGATATTTATTTATTTTTGTTGCCAGTTACGAATAAAATAATCATTTGGGGGTGTGGATTATTTGATTTAACTAATGTTATGTTCGGATTGGTATATTTGTACCCGATTTTAAAGTTATAGTTTGCTATAGAAGATTTCCCGCAGCTTTATATTCCTTAAACATTCTCAAATATTTATTTGTAACAGACCCTTTCCTGATAAGATCTGTTTAAAAAACCGTCCCTTGCCCGCGAAATATATATTTTTTCCTTCTATTTCGAAAACCCCAGGAATGTATTACAACCTTGCCCAAATGTCCATATATTTATTCAAACTTATATCTCTATTTTTATACTATGCGTCCATTTTGGCGGTGTCAGTCGAGTCTTGCTTAAAACCTGCGCTTCATCTAAAGCACGGTCGCGAAACCCGACGAGTTTCATACGCTGACCGATCACTACTTATCTCTGTCGATCTGCCGAGTTCACAAAGGGACGAGCAAGCGAGACGACAATATACGCGCGAGCAAGATAAATAGTGATAGTCAGTGCACGAACTTCTTCGTGTTTTGTGATCGTGTTTTGCCAAACATCAAAATCCACACATAGCCTTTATTCTATCAATCTTCAACCTGCCCAGGGATGGATTGGACCTGGACGAATGTGGGGGTCGCATGGTACTTCGAGTCCTGCTACAGCTGTGCTCACAAGGGGCCTCTGCAGCCCTTGTGTCGGGGGCCCTGGCATTGTTGTTCAGGCATTTCAGTCAGAGGCAGGAGGTTTTGGCTGCTTTTAAGCAGGTTTGTTTATTTCTTTTTCACACTTTTGCCCGGGCATTGACAGATTTGCTTAATCTAGGAGGATTGTGATCAGCAATCCGACATAGTACAGTGGATACTGCCTATCTGCAAACATGTAGTACGTCCCCAGTTAGATGGATCAACGATCTTAAAAAGGCAGCTGGGAGAAGATGGATGCGGAAGGTGAAGTACAAGGTATTGTGCAATTTTGATGATGCATATGTCCAGCAATTGACTGTGATAAGCTGTGTTGATTGATTGTCTGATCCGAACACAGAGTTGACACTATTACTGCAATGTTTGTGTACCGATAAAATGACAAAGTACAACGTGAGAGCCCGTCCGATCCGTGAGGATGTGGTTAAGAATCGTATAACAGTCTATTTATGTATTAATTTTGAAGAAAAAAGTAAAAAAATATTCCCTACATTTTTTTCAATGGAGAATTTTACCGGGTGAATTTTACATTGGCCGCGGTCGGCTGTCGGCTGTCGTTTATCGGGCGTCTACAAGTCTTAACTTATGACCCTTGTTGAAAATATGCCATTTTTTTATAGAATCGGGATAATTTTTGTACTGAAAACGAAAACGTGAATTTTAAATAACAATAACTATTTATTTTCAAATAAGTTTTTTTATAAATTGTTGGTAATGTTATTGCAGTACCTTTATGCCCTTTTCGGATCGGATAGGGTTATCATAACACATTGTAGATGTAGAGTATTATACCATACTAAAAATTTCAATTAGACATCAGAAAAAATTACACAACATTCGCCGCCATTCACAAGACAAAACACAATTGGCATACAAATCAAGCATTCAATCAGACTCCACGATATCACATCGATTCTGTCTTTTTTTTAACCATATAGGGGAAGCTCTTGGCCTGCATCTCACCTGATGGTAAGTGATGATCCGGCCGAAGGTGGAAGCCAGCTTCACCCGGAATCCTCAACCACAGAGGAATTGGTTATCTTACCTCTAACTGCCGAAACACAACAATGCTGTTAACATTGTTGTATTGGCGACAGACTTCGATAAGATGGTGGTAGCCAGGCGGACTTAGAACAAAAAAATAAAAATAAAATAAAATTTATTGTGTCAAATAATTGGTCTTACAAATTGTTGTGTTCGGAATCTTCTTTTAGACAAATAATGCCTGTAGTAGAAGACTCCGCCCCTCCCTATTTTGTATAGCGTGATAATTAACACAATATTTTTAAAATGTAAAAGAATATTAAGTCTAGGCTAACCAAAATAAGAAATTAAAAAAGAAAAAAATTAAAGAGTATACTTAAAGGTTGTGAGTGTGCGTGTATGTGTTGTATGTTTGTGTGTGTGTGTAAGGGTGTGTGTGTGTGGGTGTGTGTGTCTGTGAGTATGTGAATAATTCCGTGTTATAACAATGCTTCTGTGTCTTCATACGTAAGTGGTTTTATCCACTTAATTAGTGTTTCTTTACAGTCATATTTATTTTTCGAGTGTATATTTATCTTTTTATTTATTCTATTATACAATTGAGCTGATTGTTTACGATATTGATTACATGCAAATTTGGTCTAGAACAAGCCCTACCACCAACTAAACTGAGCATAAAATTTTGCCCCCACTGGGAATGGAACCCTCTGGCCTGAGACAGGTGGTCTAACCACTAGACCACAGAGGCTGAGGGCGGCTTAGTACAGTAATTTTTACTCTTGCATATAAGTTTAACAAATGAAATATTAAAACCAACTTTTTGAACCATTGTTCTTTTTTTCCTCCACCAGGTCCAACTCCTAGTCTCGGATGCAGACGTAGAGTCCTACAAGCAGATCAAGGCAGATCTGGACCTCCTGAGACAAAGCGTCGAGAAGTCTGAGCTCTGGGTGTTCAATAAAGGACGCGCTGTGCTTATTGATGAGCATATTAGTGAGTTAAATATTATTTTCTCAAACATGCTTGCAAATTCGAGCATTACTTTTTGACAACCACCTTCGAGGTAATCGAAAATGCTGTACTGGTCAAATATATGTCAGCAGGCGGCCAGGAATGTTAGTATCAAAATCCATATCTGTCGTGTTTAGCGGCCGAATAATATATGAAAACTCATATTCGTTGTGTAATTTAAAAATGGAACAAACTTTTCACTTCGACAAATGGCAACCAAGGAGGTTTAAATTTCGATTTGGCTTGCAAAAAGAAACAAATGAACATATTATTAGCGCGTGAAATATGATAGTTGTTCGTCATTGGTTCTGGAATTTATTTTTAATTTACTTAGTTTGAATTTCTGCGCATTATTTGAGAAAAGTAGCCTCTTTTGCTAGCTGCGGCAATAATGTCCACTTCTTCTTATTCTCTTGAGTCGGGATAAGAAGTAATATGACAATAACTCATGCAGTTAAAAAAAGGTTAGCAAGCCAGCAAGGCTGGTAGCCGAACTAACGGCTCAGCGTGACCCAGGCTGGCGGCATAATGGCATATGCAGACGATTGATAATGTACAGGGCAATTTCTGACTATAAAATATACAAGCGAAACGTAACATTCGTTGCATTTCATTTTTGCTTGCCAAATGGACCGTATAGAATGTACGGTGTTCTTCCCGTTCCGCGTTCCGAACCATATCTCCCTTCTATAGGACTTTTGACTGATTCTTCCAAGGATCTCGAACGCTCAGGCAGAAAAGAAAACTCTTCCCGAACCTCTTGGCGGCGTCTTCAGGCGTCGTTTGGTTACCCCGTCGAACACTCACTGTAAAAACGAGGGAACGATTATGGAAATGGTTAAAGAATATCTAGAAACAAACATTATTTTGTAACAATTCATCTGTAACTGTAACCAACATTCTATGCGAATAAACATTTTCTGTTCTAGTCTATACAAACAATGTGTGTATTAGAGGTAGATACGACGTAATCAGTCCTTTGTGCGCAGTAGAGCAGATCTGATTATAAAGTATGTTTTCTGAGTTGTGCCACAGTATAAATAAGTAACAGTATTATGTCTTCATAGAAAACGGCCGAAACGACGCCCTTCGAAATCTCAGTGTATACCAGTACGCAACAGTCTCATTCTTCGTCTCGTCGAAGGTTTATCTACCGGGCGGCAGTAGATAATTATTTTAAGGTCTCTGCCGAGACATTATACTGTGGTTGTGCTTTTGTATTGCCACTTGTGGAGGCTCTTTTAATTCTGGAATTAATAATTCTAAATCATGAATATATCCCAAAATAATATTGTGGTTCCGAGACCAGAGTTCTTAATTCTTCTTTACTTCTAACTATACTGTATCTATCAGGTCTAACAGGTACAGTGGGTCCAGGCGGCGCAGTGTTGGAACGCAACGCGTCTCTGGACAATGTTCTAGACACATCTAGAACGGCTAAACACGACCACAACGAATATAAGAAGATTAAAGAGGTAAGTTACCGTTATGTCACAGATCAATATAGATGGTTCACTCCGCAAAATCAATTAAATAAAACGACTATTTCTACGACACAATAAAGTGCAATTCAGGTCGCACAGCGCTAATCTATCTATCTATTTAAATAAAAATCAATGTTTATTTGTTTGTTTGTCCTCTATGGACTCCGAAAATTTTAATGTAACTTTGATACGGTCTTCTGAGGACGACCGCGAGTTCTGGCCCCAAAAAGCTATATAAAAAAGTGGCATTGCAACGCATGTGGTAGTGCAGCTAATTACCTAATAATATAGGTAATAGGTATTATTTATACAGTAGGATATCGAACCCGGGTATCCTGACGCGTCGGTAAAACGATCGTGATGCAAATACTTCTGATAACACTTCACCTTCAGACTTTACAAAGAATGAATGAATGAACCAAGATGTTTAAAAAAAAAAACATTGTTGTCCCACAGATTCTACAACGCATGATAAAATACTGCACACACGGCAATAGCGGTTCGGGTGAGAGTGGCCGGCCACGCAGACACGAACAACGACTGCTGAGGAACATCGGAGTGCACAATATTGTGCTGGATTTACTGCAGGTATGTACAGCTACCGCGTACCGGAAGACGTAGCGTTGGAAGGCCTCCCACAAGATGGACCGACGACCTTGTGAAGGCCGCAGGAATCCGCTGGATGCAGGAAGCACAGAGCCGGTCGAAGTGGCGGTGCGTGGGGGAGGCCTATGTCCAGCAGTGGACGTCTTCCGGCTGAAATGATGATGATGTACAGCCTTAGCTTGTTTCAGGAGCCTTTGGGGAGTTTATGAATAACCTCTTTGTTTATGAACGTTGATTAAAGTTTAGAGACGTTTAAACGTCAAAAATATAAAACAGTCGCTAATCATTACTTAACTTTAAGCAACGTTTATAAATGAAGAGGTAATTCGGGGGTAGATTTGCGTTTTTTTTTCTAAAACTAAGAAAAATGAAAACAAATAGTCAAAAGAGTCATATTTTAAAAATTGAATATTATTTTATGATGTTAAAAGCAATGTCTTCTTATTATTCTTTTTTGTTCTTTGAATAAATTGAATTTAATTAAACAGAAAGGAAATTGGCTAGTTTTTGGTTTATCTAAAAAATTCACTCCATAATCTGTATTATTCAAATCTTTTAATTGGAGCTTGATACGGTTTTTTGATAAACATAAGTATAAAGAGATTTAAGGAAATTATTTGTTAAAAAAACTTAACGCATAAACAAGTAATACCAATAATATGTGTATTTGAAACCCAAACGAGTATCTATAGTAATATATGTATTAAACATAGCTCTCGTCTCATGATCCATGCCTCTCAATGTCCAGACGTCGCCCTGGCGGTCAAGCGTGAGTGCTTTTACTTCCTGAATGCGTGCATGCTGCAAGATTCGATCGAGGACCTACATTGGCAAAATCCTTCCATCCGAATTTACATGTCTTAAGCGTGCATTCTGAAGTGGACAACGTCGCAAATAGATGTCAAATATTTCGCTGTATTGATTAATATGGCAATATTACTGTATGGAAATATGAAAAAAAGCGAACTAGTGAACTAAAATATTGATTATGAAATGCAATAATTAATATCGTATTACCGAATATTTAGTTTAAAAAGTATTTGGAAACTTTCCAAATGTCTTTTTTACACCTAAAACGGTTACAACATCAAATTAAGTGTTATCATTGCAATTCATTATTAATATTCTAGTTCGCTAGTGAGCCACATTTCATATTTCCATACAGTAATATTGCCAAATTAATCAAAACAGGTAAATATTTGACAGCTATTTACGACGTTGTCAACTTTTAGGATGAACGCTCTTAAGTCTTTAAAAGATTGAAGAACTCTAATGTATTATTTTGTATTATAATAATAAACTCTGGTTGGATGCTTTACAAGGTTAGTTTCACGAAAAAAAATGTGGAGATGAACACAACCTCTTCAAAAGACTGAAAACTAACTTACTGCCTTATTATTATTACATAACCGTGTTTATCAGGTATTCGGACTAAACAACTGGAGTTTGACGTTAAACCGACATTACACACGATTTTAACAAATATCTTAGTTTTTATGGAAAGATCCAAGCTGTAGTAAAATTACCTGAAAACCATATAAAAGCCTTAAAAAGCCAGCACAAAAAAAAACTCCTCTCACGTTTTTCTCTATAAATTTTCATATTTTTTTTTTTCTAAAATCCTACATATTTTATTTCTATCCAGGTTCCTCACGACGAAGATGACTTAGGAATGGACGAGTTGCTGGCTCTAGCCCATGAGTTCCTACAGCACTTCTGTCATGGCAACCAGCAGAACCAGGCCATTCTTCATAAACATCTAGACCTGTTCCTGAATGCTGGAGTGAGTATGATGGTCTCAGTTACTTTTATTTTAGCTGGTGCTGAGTCAAAACAAGTTATGGCCTGCGCATACGCCAGTATGCGCAGGCCATAACTTGTTTTGACTGGACGGCACGGGAGAGGATTTAAAATGTATCAATTGAATTTAATTCTTATTCGCGGGTCATCGCAGCGCAGTTTTCTCTGGAGCCAGTCGGAACCTTATTACTAAGCCGCCGCTGTCCGTCCGCCCGTTTGTCTGTCAGCGAGCTGTATCCCATGAACCGTAATAGGTAGACAGTTGAAATTTTCACAGGTTGTGTAATATCACTATTGCCGATATAACAACAAATAATAAAAATAAAATAAAGTGAAAAAATAAGGCACACATACAAGAAACGTGTTTGTAACCTTTCGTGGTGGTACGAAACCCTTCGTGTGCGAGTCCCGATTCTCACTTGCCCAATTTTTTATTAAAGTAGGCAGGCAAGAGTAAAATATGGCGACCTTCTGGCCTTTTCTCAAAAACTCTAACAGCACTATCACTGCTGCATCCAGGACTATGGTAAGCTTTGAATTTTTGCACAGGTTAAAATGCTAACGTTCAACCAATCTGCAAGTCCGACTATTCCTGTAGCACCTGTGTCACTTGGCGTGTGATATGATTTATTGAAAGCGCTTGCTGATGACCCGCCGGAAGAACACTGGGCTTGCTAACTTTAGAATTTTATATCACCATACAATTTTATACTTTAAGGTATGATTCCAACCAACGCCGCACGCGGCATTGCTGCCGCGTCACTACTGGTCCCCATAAATTTTTTATAGGTTTATATGAGATTACATTCCGAGCACGGCAGCAATGCTGCACGTCGTTGCTGCGACGGTACTGCAGTCGCAGCAGACCAGTACTGCGCCGTTCATCACAGCGAAAACACCTGAATGTTGACAACTATAAGTCAAAGTCAACTTTCAAAGTCAAAGTCAACTTTCAAAGTCAAAGTCAACTTTCAAAGTCAAAGTTGACTTTGACTTGACTTTGACTTTGACAACTATAAGCCAAGAGCAGTAGTGCCGCGCGGTGGTGCTCGGCACTGAAGAAAGGTATGATTTCAAAAACGCCGCACGCGGCAGCACTGCCGCGGCATTGCTGCCTGGGGCGTGGCTGCCGCGTGCGGCGTTTTTCGAATTTATACCTTTCTTCAGTGCCCATACTCCTCAAAACTGGGAGTCTTTATATCTTAGCCATAAATAGTCTTCATAATCCATAAAGTTTTCTTATAGAATCTCATTACTTATAACCTACCTTTTTTTTCCCCAGATCCGCGAAGCCCAAACCGTCTGCTCAATCTTCAAAGACAACGCAGCACTGTGCGGTCACGAGGGTAACGAGAAGGTTGTAGGCCACTTTGTGCACTGCATCGAGTCGAGAGGCCGGCGGCCGGAGTACTTGCACTTCCTGCAAACGATAGTGCACGCAGACACGCACTACATACGTAGGAGCCAGGACCTGGTCATGCAAGAGGTGAGTTCTAGTTTGTATCAGCATCTTAGCGTGCCGATGGCAGTCTTAATTCAAGAGTCAGAATTCAGAGTCAGCCCAGAATTTGAATACGAGTTTAGCGCCTTCAGTAACGTCCAGTAACGTGCAGAGCACGATATTAAGTGTCCCAACGTTTGTGGAATGGAAGGCGTTACTGCTGGAAATAGCTCTCCCGAGTACCTGCGCTTCCTGGTGCACGCAGACACGCACTACATCCAGAGGAGCCAGGTAACTGCAGTTTTCGTATAGGCAGGAGATTAGACCATGATTATCAAAATCAGATATTTGGTAATGTTGAGTTATAGCCTAGCCTTCTTCGCGTTTATCTCTTATGCATGCCAAAGGCGTACCACATAAAAGGTAAAACAGTAGTTCATATGAAGATGATCTTTAACTTATGCAACTAGAATAGCTACCGTGTGTTTTTAATAAATGAGTCCGTAATATTATGTCACCCTCCACAGTCGTACCTTTTTTTTCCGTGGTTGCCCTCCGTCTTGGGAGAACGGAGCGTTATTTCGGACTACTACCGACTAAAACCCCACTGTTCCTACTACTACCATGTGTCGGGGGCCCGGGAGATACATGTACAGACGCCAGCACATCAACCTACTACAATCTGTCAAATTTATTTAATAGATTTTCAACTTTATCACTAAAGTATAAGGTTCAAAGTTGATTGGGAAAATTTTACAGTTTCGGGTAGGTTGACCTGCTGGCGTCTGTACTATCGAAGAACTTCATATCTAGGCAGTTTGAAAACAAAATCCTGTGAACATGATGACCACATCTGTTACCGCCGCGGTTCTATAGCGGCCGAGCGCTGCAAGCAGAAATAGTCCTTACGGTGCCACACCCTCGACTGCCTCGCCTGCCATGCCTAGCGGGCCCCATCACCAAGTGCGGCCAATCCCACAAAGTTTTAAGTTTTAATTACAAAAAAACTTTAAAAAAATAACTACTTTTTTTGTGAGCTCTGGGAAAAAAAGCTTATCGTGAAAATTTTATTGTTTTATGAAGTCACGACTACAGATAACAGTGGCTTGCTGAGTCGTGATTAGGCTAGGCTAAAGCTAACCGCTTTTCCGAACCACAGCTTTCTTGCTCAACGACCTCCATCTTCGAGAAAGCGTAGATCAACCTCGCTTAAAATAATCCGTTCCACATACCTATTTTATTTTTCGATCCTCAGATGGTGAACGCCGGCGAGGACGTGCTGGTATTCTACAACGACAAAGTGTCTTTCAACAACTTCATACAGATGATGAAACAGTTCCGGATGGGCAAAGAAATGCCGGAAGCACTCAGGTATGGTTAGGTTTAGTAAAGCGACACACTTGCCGAAATTACATCACCGTATATAGTCCAGACCGTATTTTGGCCACGGCGGCCAATCTCAACGGAGCCTTCAGTGCGGGAGATATTATATTATAGTGGCGTGTGTGCGCTGACACAAGTGCACTCTCTCTTCCCTAACTCTCATAGTCCGATGTGACGGCAACCCGACACGACGGAGAGAGATCAGGCGCAGGGCGAGAGGCCATAACTTCCAATAACGATATTTCTTTGAAATATCAGTTTTTTTTTTTAACCGGCTACGTGCGTCTTGGACCACCCACAAAAAAGGGCTCCGTAGACCGTTGTTGGGATGTATTTATCCCAAAAACAAACTTAGCTTTGTATGTAGTTGAAAAATATGTTCTCTCACAAATCGAATATACCTCATGGTCAATTCTCCAACCACAAATTGTGTGATAAAACAACAAATTAACAATTTTCGTACTTTTTCTTTAGGGACCATAGATCTACGTATTTAATATTAATTTCAATTTGCTACCTCCACGCGTTCCTGAGAAAATGGGTCTTGACAGACTGACAGACGTACGGACAACGAAGTGATCCTGTAAGGATTATTCCGTTTTTTTCTTTTGAGGGAACCCTAAGAATCAGTTTTTTTTTTGCTTATACTTCACAAAATTCAAAATTCAAAAGTCATTTATTCAAACTAGGTTGAAAATCAGCACTTTTCGAACGTCAAAATTACATAAGACAGTCCCCCAAAACGCCCACCCTTCACCACTTCCTAGTGCTTTAGCTGGGAAGAAGAAGTGGCGCAACAAACTCCCCAGCTGCACAGCTGTCTAATCAGTTTAGAAAAAAATGATTTTATATAATAGTATGCAAAATGATATTTACATTATGCAACACAAAACATAAATTATAAAATTAATAGCCAATATACCAACCAAAAACATCGAGAACATACTCAGGCAGAAATAAAAATAACTTAACGAAAACAATATCTAAATAAAAGGCTCCAGGCATAAAGGGCGTGCCCGCTTACATATAGCTGTAACTAGAAGTTATAATTGATAAACTAGGACCTTCGAAATAAATTGAAAAATTATCGAGGTCGCTAGCTAACCACATATTGCAATACAACTCATAAAAAAAACATTGTAATGAGTAGATTATGTCAACAATACATTAAAATAAAATAAATTGACTTATAAAGTAAAATACACGACGTGATGGGTATTTATACATGATAAATTAACAAAACAAACTCAACTCGTACTTCAAGCAACAATACCAAAGGTCGTTCACCCCAAAAACTGTTATTTTTTGTCGTTGTTAGATATCGATACCCTAATTTAATTTGGCCCTGTATTTTGCACCTTTGCCTACCTCTTCAGGGAATACAGACTTTATGTCATTTTATATCATGTTTCGCAAAAAAAGTTACCATGGTCAAACTAATGGGGGCTTGTGGCTAAGTAATAATAGCCGCACGGGTCGATCGGTCAGGTTAAGCTACGCTTGCCGCGGTTAGTCCGTGGATGGGTGACCATCTTTACATACCAAGACCCCTCCGTGCCTCGGAAAGCACGTTAAGACGTTGGTCCCGGCTGTCATTCGTGGATCTTTGACAGTCGTTACGGGTCGTCAGAAGCCCGAAACTCTGACAACCAGTCTTACTAAGGGGTATCGTATTACCCAGTAACTGGGCTGTTGAGGTCAGATAGGCAGTCGCTCCATGTAACAGTTGTATCGGTTAGACTGGACGCCGAGCCCAACATAGTTAGGAAAAGCCTAGGCAGATGATGGTAAATAAACCAATTGTTTTTCGTAAGCGTGGGTCTGGCAACAGTCTTCCCAACCCTGTAATATTAGAACTCAAGTAATGTATTTTACGCATGACTAATGTCTTTGTTCTTCCATCCAGGTACCACATACAACTAGTAAAGCTGCTAACTTGCTGCACTATGGGCAAGAACGTGTACACAGAGATCAAGTGTCACTCTCTACTGCCGCTAGATGACATCGTGTCTATGATCACTCATCCAGATTGTATTCCTGAGGTTAGTGTTATTAATTTACTGTATTTTTTTTTCTTATTTTGTTAGTGACCAAGGAATCTTAAACTTGTTTAACCTGCTGCATGTAAAAATGTTTTTTACCAATGATTTATGGTGAAGGAAAATATTGTGCGGTAATCTTCACATAGTTGGCACAAATAACTATAGATAGTGCATTGTTATAAATTATTAGATGTGTTTAATTAAGAATATATTTATATACAACGTGTAATGCGCAAAAACTCAGACACCGCAACTGATTTTTAATTTAATTGACCTATTTCGGAGAGAAAAAAAAACATTAAAAAAATTGTAAAGGTTTTATGTGCTGTTTTAGTTTTACTGGCAATTCTGATTGTTTCTTGCGTCTACGACGACGCTCTTGTCTTATTCATGGTACTGTATGGAAGATTCGTATTTACATTGAAATAAAAGCTATTATAATCCCGCGTATGAGAAAATTTGAATTGGTCGACAACAATTTGTGTTTGTTTACCTATTTTGGCGGGTTTACGCATGTGATGGCTTGACCTATTAATAAATAAACACGGCAACGTTTTTAATGAAGATTTTTTGAAAATAGTGACCTATATTAAAAAGTGGTTCAATTGATTCTGCTCGTTATTCTGATCAAAGTATTTTCAGGTTTTGCGCATTTAACGTTACACGTTGTATGTATACATAATTATACACCCAATTAAACACATCTAATAATTAATAATAATATTGAATTGCTTGAATTGCAACTTAGCCCTCTTCCTCTCTCCTAATTTTGCTGTGTCGTGGGTCCATAATGACCTTTTACTTTGTTATACCATCTATGTAATACATATGGAATGCAATAAAGATTTGAGTATCGAGTTTCCACGAAGACCCGCCCCACTCCGCGATTACTGTACTGTAAAGTGAACGTATGTTACTGTGTAAGTGTACGTATTTTTCTGTTCTTTTCTTCTTGTCTGTTTATATATGTGTGTACATAAATGGTTAAATAAATAAAATAAATAAATAAAGTACAGCTTACAGTAAATCTGTAAATAGCAAAAAAAAAAATAAGTTTTTGTACACATACACATAAACTCACGCTTTCTTCCCATGGGGTAGGCAGAAAATATAGAACGCCACTTATTACGATACTTACAATCTAGTCATACACGCACGCCGGTTGCGAGCACTGCCCTGACCTTTCTGAAGAACATCATCGATAAGGTCACTATATAAGGAGTTAAATAATTTACTTTACAAACTTTAAGAGGTGCTTTAGACCATTGAACTGAATAACTTTTTCCGTGGGACCAACAGAAAACACACAGAACAGCAGATTTTTTTCGCGATTACAAAGTTTGTTCCATAGTAAAAGCTATTCAATTCGATGGTCTAAAGCACCTCTTAAACTTTGTAAAGTTAATTTTTAACACCTTATGAAGTCCTCCTAGGGCATCCACTCTAGGCGTTTCCACTCACATCTGTCTTTTAAATACCTTTTGTTAGTCGCCTTTCATTCATCCTCTCAACATGACCAAACCATCTAATTATTATTATATTCATTTAATTCAGACTAATTGATTTGTCCATAAATTGTTACTTACAAACTTCTTAAAACCTCTGTTAGTCATCATTTATAAAATTCAAAATACAAAAATTATAAAATCACTCATGTCAAAAATCATACTATCATTTCGTCACGTGAAGCTGGATGAACCTACCCAGCACTGCAGACTCTGGCCTCTCCGAGATCATCCTTAGGATTCGGTTAGCGCTCCCCCGAATCCGGTGCATCAGAGAAGCTGTTTTCTTACGCATAATGGCGTAAAAGTCATCGACTCTTGCGTCAGCAAACATGCCCGATGCACTGCAGAATCGAGGGAGCCTCACCAGAATCCTAAAGGCGTTATTGTATTGTATGCGAAGAGCGTTGTAGGCTCGCTGCGTGTAGGTGAACCATAAAGCGCAGGCGTAAAAATTTTGGCAGTAGGCCCTAAACACCTTGCAAATCTATGAACCGACATGTTAGCACGCACTGACAATGCTCTTCGTTCCCACTCGATATCCGCATCATCATACAGTGTCTCTGTCACAATGTGCCCTAGGTACTTAAACTGAGCGGTACGTTCTAAAGGCACTCCGTTCAGATAGACAGGTGGTATCTATATGCTCCGGTTGCTTATTCCTACATCTAATGACCATAGACACACTCTTCTGCTCGTTGTACCTCAGTCCGTGCGCCACAGCATATGACTCACAGATATCGAGCAGTTTTCTTAAACCACTGAGCGATGGGCTCAGCAACACCATGTCGTCTGCGTAGCTGATGTTATTAACACAGACATTATCTACTCGTATATGACAACCGACATGGCTGTTATTGATCCCATCTATCAGTATCAGATCAACGTACAAGTTGAAAAGTCTTGGAGAGGACACGCCTCCCTGTCTCACACCATACTCAAGTAGGTACATACTCAGCCGACCCCCACTTTACGAAGTTCTTCTGGTTTTTGTACCAGAAGGACAAGATGTTAACGAGTACAGTCTAAGCATACTCTTTAAAAAAATTGTCACTACATCTTCTTTCAAACCGCACCGTTGCCGTACAACATCATTCCTTTCCTTTTTCGTTTCAAATTTTTCTAAGTTCTATGTATGTTTTTCATAACGCGGACTTGTGCTGAGCAAATGTGGACATCAATGACTGTTCCTATCTGCACGAGGAGAGACCTTTGGCTTGCAGTGCGAAACGTATCTAGTTGCCTTTATGTCACTCGAGTCGACACGATCTTTACAAGAATAAATTGAATGAATGTTGGGTTTTATCGTTTGTCTTTATTTTACTCAAGTTGATACGACTTTTACGAGAGTAACTTGACCACTCAGCGTTAGTTGGTAGCTGGTCTGACTTCCTTGTTAGTGTGGCGGCATCTACATCGCCACATGCGAACTACGCATCAAAGGCCTGACGTCACACAAAATCCTGCATCGCGCAAACAGAGTTTACCGCTCGATCAGCATATATATAACTTCCCCGACATCAATTGCTGGGCAGTTGCCTGCCAGACATGACACTCGTCTGGTCGGAGGATCTTCCCTTTTCTATAGAGGATGAGAAAACTTTGCACCCTGTTTTTCATACTTCTATAGTAGCAACAGAGCTATTTAAAAGAAACAAATTATTTATACGCTAAAACTAACAATTAATCTACATTACAGGTAAAAGAAGCATACGTGGGCTTCCTAAACCACTGCTACATCGACACCGAGGTGGAGATGAAGGAAATCTACTCCAGCAACTACATGTGGGACCTGTTCGAGCGCTCCTTCCTCCAGGACATGCAGGCTATCCTGCATGGCGACGCGCCGCATCAGATGCCAGGTATAAATAGTGAATTTTGGCGTCGGTATTAAGTTATTTTGTTTATGTTATGTATATCGTGTGCATTTAAATGAAATGAAATATGTAAACAATTGTAGGCTAACCTATTAATAAATAAATAAATACATAAATATCAAATAAAGGGGTTTGACATTTGTTCTAACGCATTCGCGAGCAAAAACTAAAGCAAAACATATTAATTTATTTATTTAACCATTTATCTACACACAAATAAACAGTCAAGAAGAAAGGAACTGAAAAATATGTACAAAGATATGTTGCGTAATAGAAATAAGCATCACCTTTGTACGTATTTTTAAAAACAAACAAAAAAAAATTCGGTTCAGCCGTTTGGGAGCTACGATGACGCAGATAAACAGATACACACGTTAAACTTATATCATCCCTCTTTTTCCGCCGGGAGTTGAAAACAAAAAATAAAACAAAAAAACTATATTTCAGATCTTTCCGTCCATATTATGTTAGCAATACACACTACTTATAAGCTATGTTAATAACAAATGTAATACAAAATTTTAATTCATAAATCTGTTGCACACCCCAGACGCACCGGGTACATCAAACTCAAAGAATTTATTTCAAATAAACCAATTACAGGCACTTTTGAATTGTCAAGGGGTCGGTCAGTCAGAAATATGAAGCCCATTCCAAAACGTAGTAGGTACCTATGGAGAAGAACGGGCAAGAAACTCAACGGACACTCTTTTAAATAAAAAAAATGGTTACATAATATTGGTTACATCATTCAAGTTGAAGTTATACATGTGAGAACGATGCAAAACATTAAAAGCGTCCATGCACATGTGCATGCACCCAATGTGCCGTAATGGCGCAACACGGCTTATCACTAGACCTTCAGAGAGCCGTTGACGCTCCCACGCACTATATGCATCCTAGACGCAATCCCTTTTCTTAGGACGGTATTGAAGCCATCAGTATGTGCTTCGGCAATAATTTCTGATGCATTGCAGTAACGTGGAAGCCCCAACAACATTCTGAAGGCATTATTATATTGAACTCTGAGTGCACATCGAACTTACAGAGTACACGTGTACAACAACTGGCAACAAGCCTTAAAAATACTTACTTTTACTTTCGGGGTATAACGTGCAAACTTGCGGGCTAACATATTGCATCGGACAGCCAACGCCCCTCGTTCTCTTTCGATGTCAGCATCATGTTTCAAGTCCTCAGTAACTTTGTGCTCTAAATACTTAAAATCTAGCACCCTTTCAAGAGCCACACCTTTTCAACATAACCGGGGGGATATGTGCTTGTTTAAAAAGAGATGTATACACCGTGTGTAAGAGCGAAGAGCGGTAAGACTGGTTGTCAGACTTTCGGGCTTCTAACTACCCGTAACGACTGTCAACTGTTATCCTGTATCTGCCAGAATAGCAGGGTATTTAATACATCGTGTCTGTTTTTCTTGCAGATTTCCCTTCATCTATGTATTTGCTTAACTTTATACTTCACTACGTTTTTTATACCAGGTCCATCAACAGAGATGCCTTCTACGTCCCGCAAGCCGCCTCAGATCGGCACGCAGAAGGCGTGGGTCAATTACGTGACTGACGTGCTCATGCACACGATATGCACGTTCTTCAATTCACCCTTTAGCGACCAGAGTACTACTGTGCAGGTGAGAGTGAAAAAAATTTATATAATTTGACAGAGACCGCTGTTCCGCGCCTTAATTAAGTCCGCGGCGAGACGAGGGGGCAGTGCAGGCTGCTCATTCGTCAACGCTCACGCCGTCCCGCCGGTCACTGGTCAAAGCTGCTCCCCGCTTCGCCGCGCGTTCCTAAGACGCCGAACAGCGGTCTCGGTCAAACTATAAGTAAAGGCTTTGCTTTCTTTTAAGAAAAAAATTGTACTTTTTCGCGATAACACTTCCAAACAAAACAACGTGATACTACACAAACACAGGTACGTGTCTGTTAAAAACATATAATATAAGATCGATTCCATATTATAGCATTGAAAAAGTACCAAACATTTTGAGAAATTTTTCGTCACGCGTGTAATAATACAGTGACTGAATTGAATAAGGAGTTTCATCAAAACGAATCAATTGCTAGATTTTGAAATGAGTAATGAGAAACTTTACAATATAAATTTCAAATCGTCAGAAAAAATATATCTTTCTTTAAAATTACCGTTCTCTTTTACCGCTGCTTGGGATATTCTACACTTCAACTTTACGTAAGTATCAAAAATAACTCACAAAATAAAATAAACCTTTCATCCTTTCGAGTCGGTTGACATCAAATCAATCTTTCATTTAAAAATGGACTATGACTTCGTTCAGATAAAAATAAAAATACACATTAAATTACAATACAGTATGTAACAAAAACCCTGTCCGATCCGAAAGGGGGCGCCTAGGTACGGCAATAACATTACCAAAAAGTAAATTAAAATATAAAAAAATTAAAAATAAAAATTTATTGCTATTTGAAATTCAGTTTTAGTACCATAATTACCCCAATTTCATTAATAAGCAAATTTTCCGCAGAAGTCATAACTTATGACTTGTAGATACCCACTAAACGACGTTCGCTCGCGCCCCTTGTAATAGCCTGGTAAACTGCCCCATTGAAAAAAAAAAATCTTTTTTTGCCTTACTCTCAGTATGATTCTTAACAACACCCTCACGTATCGGACAGAATTTTTGTTACACGCTGTATAATCTTGCGTTTTCTCACAGACTCGTCAGTCGATATTCGTGAAGCTACTACAGACTACGTTCAGCATCTACCAGTGTCCGTGGCTCACGCCGCCGCAGAAACTTAACGTGGAGAAGTGCATCCGAACACTTAGTGAAGTTGGTCAGTATTAAATTTTTTACTTTATACTTAAACTATGCTTTTAAATTTTAATTTCCACTTTTTAATTTCCCACCTTTAGTCAAATATTTGAAAAATTTATGCTAGATCAATTGCAAAGACATTTTAATAAACATAAGTTATTAAACAGTAAATAATTCGGTTTCACAAGGGGTTGCTCGACGTTGGTGTTGAGCTTCTTGCATATATTTTTAAGGCCTGGGAGAAGTCACATGATGGCCTAGGTATTTTTGTGACTTATCTAAGGCTTTCGATTATGTTTCTCATGATACATTGGTCAGGAATTTGCATCACTATGGTGTTAGAAACACTGGCTTGGATCTTCTTATTTCTTATTTGGATAATAGGATCCAAAGAGTGGACGTTAACGGCAAGCGATCCCCGCGTTTTATTGTCACTATGGGAGTTCCGCAGGGCTCAACTCTTAGCCCTTTTTTATCTCTCGTATATATTAATTACCTAAATTGTCTTATGAGGAACAGTAATGAAATAGTGTTATTTGCAGATGACACATCACTTATATTTCAGCTTAAGCGACAAGAGACAGTTATAGACGATATAAATAATGCTCTCTCTAAAATAGTGCATTGGTTTAGTGTTAATAATTTATTTTTAAACGAGAAAAAGACTAAATGTATTAGATTTCTGATCTAAAGTTGCGGATGTAAAAACCAATATATTAGTAAATACCACCACTATTTTCTTATGTATTATTTTGGATTCGAAGCTTTAGTTGGGCCCTCATATAACCAAATTGTCGAAGCAGCTAAGCTCTGCAGCCTACGCGGTGTATAAAATCCGTCATTTGACTGATGTAGAAACAGCTCGATTAGTATATTGTAGTTATTTCCATAGTGTAACGTCGTACGGCATTTTGTTGTGGGGAAATGTAGCCGACATTCAGGCTTTATTTGTGCTGCAGTAGTGAGCCATGCGAGCAATTTATAACCTAAGTTGTAGGCATTCACTGAGGGATAAATTTAAGGAAATAAACATACTGACAGTCGCGTCTCAATATGTATAGGAGAACCTGATTTGTGTAAAAAGAAATATAAATCTATATTCTAAAAACAGCGACGTTCATAACATAAACACTAGAAACAAAAATTTATTTATTGTTCCCAGGATTAGGCTCCAAAAAAATAGTACTTATTTCATTTATTTGCCAAAGTATACGTTTTTACAACAAACTCCCAAAACATGTTAAAGAACTGAGCCTCAATAAATTTAAATCATTCATAAGAAACTTCATCAAAAAGGTTTCTATAAAGTTAAGGATTATTTAGACGACAAAAAGGCTTGGGACTAATTTACCTACCCCAATGTACCCCGCACCAAGTAACAAACAAGTGTTTTAGAATCAACGACTTCATGACACTATATGAAGTCTCATATAATTGTTTAGTTTATTTTATTTGACTGTATAAATCAATTTATTTTAATTTATTATTTACATAATCTACTTATTAAAATGTTTTTATTGTATGAGAAGTATTGCATTATGTGGTAATGTAAATTATTTTTGCATTAAGTGCTATTATATCAAGTTTTTCCAACTGAACATACAGCTGTGCTGCTGGGGAGTTTGTTGCGCCACTTCTTCTTCCCAGCTAAAGCACTAGGAAGTGGTGAAGAGTGGGCTTTTTAGGGGAATGTCTCATGTAACTTTGACGTTCGAAAAGTCCTGATTCTCAGCTTTTTTTGAATAAATGGCGTTTGAATTTAAATCCCTGGTGAAAGCTGTTACAAAGTTGTATTTTTAAAATTCAAAAGTAATTTATTCAAACTAGGCTGAGAATCAGCACTTTTTAAGTTGCAAAAATCGTAAGAAAATTTTATTTTGCGTGCCACAGCTGCGGATCCACCTTAAAACATAATTATGAACAAGTAGCTAGTTACTTTAAGAAAAATCCGTGTCTTGCAACACCTCTTTAAGTTTATCTACGTCTTTGCAAGTGACTCTGAACTCTATCAACAAGACAGACAGTTTTATTTTTCGTTGTTGTTACACAAACAGCCAGTGTATTCCGTGCGGGAATCGAACCCGCGATACGCAGCACAGCATGTAGGGTTTAGGGAGATCAAACGCACATATTATTAAGTATTATTTTATAGCAAATTGAATTTAACAGCTTTAGTTGTCTCGCAATTTTTTTATTCAGAAAGGCACTGACATACAGCATTGAATGACATATTTTCTTTTTCTTGTTCACATACTATATTGATATAGCAAGGAGTTTTCATTTAAGCTTCGTGTCTTTCTATTACTCCTCCTCACGACGCTATCCTGATAATCCTATATGTCCTCTTAGCTGTGAAAGTCGTGGCCCAGCCAAAGCTTTAGTAAGCATGTCTGCTTCCATATTCTTAGTCGGCTGGTACTTTACATCCAGAATCCCATCTTTTATGCAGTCTCTAATAAAATGAATCTTCAGATCGATGTGCTTCGATCTTGCAGATATTATTGGGTTCTGACTGAGCTTCAGAGCAGCTTGGTTGTCGTTCCAGATGGTAATCTTTTCATTGTTTATACCCAAGTCTTTGAAAAGTGATTTCAAGTGCATTGCTTCTTTTGCAGCTTCTGTTATGGCAACATATTCGGCCTCTGCAGTTGATAGGGCGACACTTCTCTGTTTCTTAGATGCCCAGCTAATACTGGTTCCAGCAAACTTGAAACAATATCCAGAGTAAGATCTGCGATCTAGTTTACATGCGCCCCAGTCGGCGTCTGCCATGCCATGTAGTTCTCTTCCTGTTTTCTTGTATACCAGGCCAACATCCTTTGTCCCTTTTAAATATCTCAGGACTCTCTTAGCACTTTTAAAATGTGCATCACTATAACTATCATTAAACTGTGAAAGATAGCTTACTGCAAAAGCTATGTCCGGTCTAGTAGCTACAGAAAGGTACATTAGTGTCCCGATAAGATTTTTATAAGGTAAATCTTTCTTATCTTCCTCATTATGTTCCAGTATAAGACCAGGTTCTATTGGTGTAGTAACAGGATTGCATTCATTCATATTGAACTTATTGAGGCTGTTCTCAATGTATTTCTCTTGACTTAATTTTATTTCACCATCGTTGTAACTTAGTTCAATTCCAATTAGGCGTTTTGGTCTGCCTAAATCTTTTATTTCAAAATTTTTTTTAAGTAGGCTTTTAACCTCATTCCATTTCTTTTGACATGAATATGCTATGAGCAAATCGTCAACATAGATGGCCATAATTATTTTTTCTCCTCCTTTCTCTAGTATATAAACACAGGGATCGGCCAGTGACGCTTTAAAACCAATAGTATGTAATACTGTGTCGAGTTTAGTGTACCACTGCCTCCCTGCCTGCTTAAGTCCATAAAGGGCCTTCTTAAGTAGGCAAACCTTTTCTCCTTTTATGGTTTTCAAGTCTTTTAACATATTTCTGGCCATATTATATATACTTAGATTTCAGCTTCACTTTCTTCAATCATTATCTCTCTTACATATTTTTCGACATAATCAGGTAGTTTCATAACTATGTTCTCTTCCAGGTCCCCATTAAGGTACGCTGTAGTGACATCCATTTGGTCAAGTTGTAAATTTTCTTCAACTGATATTCCTATGACAGATCTGATTGTGCTTAATTTTGCAACGGGCGCAAATGTTTCATTAAAATCAAGACCTGGTCTTTGCGTAAAACCTCGAGCCACAAGTCGAGCTTTCTTTATCTCTTTGTTGTCTAGGCTCAGTTTTTTCTTAAGAACCATCTTGTAATCTAAAACTTTCACGTCTTTTTCTTTTTGTACTATTTTCCAGGTACCATTTTTGATATGTGCTTTTATTTCAGCCTTTATAGCCTCGTTCCAATCTTCATTGTCGTCTGACAGGTAAGACATTTCGGATGAAAATAAATTTTCATCTAAGTCTCTCTCTGACACATAATCTTTCAACCATTGAGGCTGGTTTCTCTCTCTTTGAGGTCTTCCGCTCGTAGTTGGTTGTTCAACGATATTAGGATTTGGTTGAATCTGAGCATCTTCAAAAATATCTTCCTCTTGTTGGCGGGAAGTTGATGAGGGAGGTGGAGGTTTTTCGAAATTTAAGTTATTTTTGCTTCTAATCTCAATCTCTACTTCCTTTATTTTATTTCTAATTTTATTTCGATTTTCATTTTTGTGTTGTATATTACTTTCCATACACTTTTGTTTTTCAGGCACCGTTTGCTGCAGTTGGTCCTGCTTTATCTGTTCAATGAAATCGTCGTAGGTTTTGTTGCTTTCTTCGTAATACAATTTGTTAAGTACTCTTACATCCCTACTAATAATAACATTATTTTCTTCGGGTATGTAAATTCGAAAAGCTTTAGCAGTTTTAGCATATCCCATAAAAACTCCTTCTTTTGCTTTTGTAGTTAATTTTCCTTTCCTATTCTTTTTCATAGCAAAAACTTTACTTCCAAAAACATGTAGATGATTTGCAGAAGGTGTTCGGCCCACCCATTTCTTATATGGTGTATCTCCATTTAAAACTTTTGTTGGGCATCTATTAATGAGGTAATTAGCAGTGAACACTGCTTCAGCCCATAGATTTTTAGGAGCATTTGCTTCTATCATTAAACATCTGGCCCTTTCCATCAAAGTTCTGTTCTTCCTTTCGCTTATTCCGTTTTGTTGCGGAGTGTAAGGAGTAGTCAACCTTCGTTGTATACCATTTAGCTTTAAATACTCATCGAATTCATTATTTATGTACTCTTTTCCATTGTCTGATTGTAAGTTCTTCAGTTTTTTGTTTGTAAAATTTTCTACTTCACTTTTATATTCCCTGAACTTTTCAAAAACTTGACTTTTCTTTTCAATGAAGTATACATACGAGTATCTTGTGTAATCATCGATAAAAGTAACGTAATATTTGGATCCAGCTAATGATTCGGATTCAAATGGGCCACATACATCACTGTGGATGATTTGTAATGGTTCGGTTGATTTTATTACACCATACTTGGGGAATGGCAATCTTGAGAATTTTCCCTTTATGCATGTTTCACATTCATCGAGTTTTTCATCGTTGAGATCTATGCCATATATAAGGGTGTCTTTTTCCATCATTCTTAAATCTTTTTCGTTTACATGACCAAACTTTCTATGCCATTGCATTATTTTGGTGTCAGAGCCAAATGTGAATTTTGAAGTCTCGTCTGATTTTTCAAATTCGAGATAGTACAATCCATTTTTTCTTATGGCTTTGAGTAAAACTTCATTATGTTTTCCTATTATGGAAGCTTTTCCTTTTTCAAATAGCACTTTATTACCCTTGTCGGTTATTTTTCCAACGGACATTAGGTTAGTGGTCAGATTGGGTACGTACAGGGTATCAATTAGATTAAATTTATCTTCATTTGTACTCACTGTTATTGTCCCGTTTCCCTTGACAGCTGCTGTATATTGGTTTGAAGCCAATCTTAAGATTCGTTCATCGGGCATAATTTTGTTGAATAATTCTTTTTCTCCACTCATATGAGAAGAACATCCACTGTCAAGGCACCACATTTCTTTGGCACCATCTGTCACATCTGTATTCAAACATACATTGAAATTCTTTTGAGATTTGTTTTTCGTGATGTTGTTTTGTTTTGCTTTACTCCAACAGGTTTGTATGGTATGACCTTTTTTGTTGCATTTAGTACAGTATTTTGCATTTTTATTTCTAGATAAAAATGCTTCGCTGTTTTTACCTGGCTCTTTATTCTTTCTGGCCTCGCTCTCCTCGATTATCTTAATTTTTAGTTCCTCAGGCTTTGGCAGGTCATCTCTCGTCTCAACAGCAATACGGAAATTTTCGTACGATGCTGGGAGACTGTATAACATCATAATGCTTAGGAGGTCAGGGTGCAAGTCGACATTCATGTCGGCCAACTTGTCTACGATGTCCATGAAATTGTTCAGATGATCTCGGACGTCATCTTTTTCTATTTTCTTTAAAATCAATTGTTTTAACAATGTCGCTTTTCGAGCCGGACCTTGGCTTTGATAAATACCCTTTAACTTGCTCCACAGCTCGTATGAGGTTTTGCAGCCTTTCACCTGCTTCAGTTCGGACGGCGAGATGAGTAGTAGAAGCTCAGATCGTGCGAGTAAATCTTTTTGATCATAGAGCAATTTTTCATCTTTGCTGGATGGCGGCGTAATGTCTCCACACGTGTACCCCCACAATCCATTTTTTATAAGGACTGCTTGGGCTTGTACATTCCATGTGTCGTAATTATCTTTTGATAAAGCATCGATCTTATGATACGATGTAGTCGAACTCATTTTTGGCTAACCACGCTCTGCTACCAATTTGTAGGGTTTAGGGAGATCAAACGCACATATTATTAAGTATTATTTTATAGCAAATTGAATTTAACAGCTTTAGTTGTCTCGCAATTTTTTTATTCAGAAAGGCACTGACATACAGCATTGAATGACATATTTTCTTTTTCTTGTTCACATACTATATTGATATAGCAAGGAGTTTTCATTTAAGCTTCGTGTCTTTCTATTACAGCAGTCAATCGCTTAACCACTGCGTCAACCATGTCGTCAAAAAATCTAACAAACACAGCTCCCTTGCACTAAAACACATTTTTATTCTAATATTTCCTTCGACAGCTAAATCTCGTAGCATTGCCATTCCCTTGGAACTGGAAGCCAAGATCCAGACCGTTTTCGAGAAGGCAGCCGCGCTCTCCCGACAGACCAGCAAGTGGTTGTTAGCGTCCAAGACTTCCAAGCTTGAGAAGATGGCGTCTCAGGTAAGTTCGGACTTTTTATAATGATTGCATTTAATCCATCATTCTATCGCCATCTTTTGCGTCTACTTCTTTCGGGTTTACTCAGCATGAAATCCGTAGTTTCGACCGAAGTAACGGGCGTTTCCTACTCCCTATCACGTACGGACATATGATTAGAATGAACGACGATTTGGCAGTTGTCCCTACTCCCGATATGTATTTGCTCGTTCGAAAAAAATAATTTGAAACTTTTGTTCAACCTTTTCGGACGGGCCCTTATCTTCGTTGACGGACTTAAGGACTTAGACTCGCTGGTGTCAGAGTCTCTGGCTTGGCTTCACATGCCGTCGAGAAATATCTCTCAGGCATGCCAGTTTCCACATGATGATTTGCGCCCACTGCTTTACATCGACTATTCATGCACTGTATTCTACTCGCCAGGGTTGGTATTCTGGCTAGCCCTAAAAACCTGTTAATAAAAGATCCCATTAAACTTCCAAACCTAAACCGTCTCATTACAAAACTAATTCTTACTTTAGTCCAACCTTAAACCTTCGTTTGGGAAGCTTCGCAATGTCTTCTCGTCCCACATAACGTAGTGTCTCAAGACGAATGTCTTTGACCAGTGCGTGTTGCCAGTGATGACCTATGGCACTGAAACGTGGTCGCTCACAATGGGCCTCATTAGAAGGCTAAAAGGCACCCAAAAGGCAATGGAGAGGGCTGTGCTTGGAGCCCTACGTGATCGAATGAATCCGCAGGCGAATCAAGGTAACCGACATAGCCCGAAGAATTGCCAAAGTCAAATGGCAATGGGCAGGGCACATTGCTCGCAGAACAGATGGCCGATGGGGCCGAAAGGTTCTGGAGTGGCGACCGCGTACTGGAAGACGTAGTGTTGGTAGGCCTTCCACGAGGAGGAAGGAGGTCCCTGGTAAAGGTCTCAGGAATCCGCTGGATGCCAGAAGTACAGTACCAGTAGAAGTGGCGGTGCTTGGGGGAGACCTATGTCCAGCAGTGGACGTCTTTCGGCTGAAATGATGATGATGATGATGATCCTTCTAGCTACTTCTTGTATTTCGAACTTTATTCCGACTTAGGTACAGTTTTTAATACAAAATTTTGTCAGTTTTTGTATTAAGAACTTTATCCAGACTTGGTCAATTTTTCTAGATTCTATTGTAAAAAACAATGTGAAATACGCGTTTTTCTATTCTATTTTTGATAAGTCGCAGTATCAACAGTCTTGCACACCTTTTTTTTTTTTTGGGTGATAAATTATTAAATAACTTCTCCCGCTCTGGGTGGAGCGGAAGGGCGTGTCAGACTCTTACTGACTAAAACCCACCCGTGTTCCTTCCATTGCCTGTACGTTGCCAGGGGCCACGGTATCCCTTTCGGACTTTCCCGCAACCCCGGCAGGCATCGGTCCTATCGGACCCCTTCACTTGCTGACATCTCTTTGAGGCGCGCGTGGAACACAACGCGCCGTCGACCCGGGCCTGGTCCTTATCGGACGGCGAGCTACCCATTGCTCACCGTCCGCAAGCCCGCGCCTACGATGGCCGGGAATTGGCCTGCAGTCTTGCACACCTTGCATGTTAGTTAATGTATTCTCAAAATATTGGCGTCCAATAAAATCTAATCGGTGATCTATTTTTTCCTTAGGCAAACCTCCAAAACGACAGATCAGTAATGGAAGGCCTCCAAGAGATCGTAGCCCTCCTAGAGGAACAACTGCGTCCTCTCCTGCAAGCAGAACAGTCCCTCCTCGTGGACATTTTGTACAAACCGCATCTGCTGTTCACCAGTCCAGGGGAGGTGTCGCATTCTGACACTAGCGGGATCTTTATATCCAGGTAAATGGTCTATTAGCTACAGGCTTTGCTTTTACAGCAAAAAAAGTTACTCAAACATTTATATTGTGATAAATTAACCTCTTCATATACTTCGGAATTAATATTCAGTCATATTACATACTTCAATCAATAATAGCAGAAGATAAGGATTAAAAACAAAAACTCATCGCTCAAGTGGCCGCCATTGCATATAACTTGATTATAAACCCTATCACACAAACATAAAATTTACCATCGTTTGCAACATATTTACTACTTTGATTGAAAAGTAATCGTATTTTTAAAGTAAGAACAAAAATATTTATGGAAAAATAAAGCATAATTTCTAAGCAATAAGGTTGAAAAAACAATGTTGCAAAATAAGATCACAACATAAATGTGTTCTTATTTTTCCGGTCGTTTTTGATGCGCTCATCGGAAATCTAGAATTATTGTTGATCGAAGCATACATAGGTCAGTTTTAACGCTACTACTCTTTTATTCCCTCGGGCGAAAACATCAAAATATTCTGCGACTGACTCGAAAGAGCATAGTCGTTAGTCAACCATAGCGATTTCCACTACTGGCTATTATTTACTTTCTACAAAACTCGACAGTATATTTTCACATCTAAAATGCTGGTTAACTAACATATTATTTCGTACTCAGACTGATTCGTCACACGGAGAAGCTTCTAGAAGAGAAAGAAGAAAAACTGTGCGTTAAAGTGTTACGCACGTTACGAGAAATGATGGCTGTAGACCCCGAATATGGAGAGAAGGTATGTCATTCAATTAGCTAAGTGATACAGAACCGTCTAACTCGAGCTCGTGGCTCCATAAGCTTAGCTACTCGGTTAAATTAATCTTGCCGGGGTTGGTCTGTGGATGGGTGACTATCTTTACATACCGAGACTCCTCCGTGCCTCGGAAAGCACGTTAAGCCGTTGGTCCCGGCTGTCATTCGTAGATCTCTGACAGTCGTTACGGGTCGTCAGAAGCCCGAAAGTCTGACAACCAGTCTTACCTAGGGGTATCGTATTACCCAGTTAGTGGATGGAGGTCAGATAGGCAATCGTTCCATGTAAAATACTGGTATTCAGCTGCATCCGGTTAGACTGGAAGCCGGCCCCAATATAGTTGGGAAAAGGCTAGGCAGATTGCTTGATTGATAAGGAAACGTCTATAGAATCGTTACAGAAAAATGACCTAAAGGTATAGTCGACCTCGTAATTGCGTCACCACCTTAAGGTTGATTGTCACATAAAACTACAAGGTCTGGTCCTTTTGACTGTTGGGGTTGGTTTCCAGTCTAACCGAATGCGGATGAATACTAGTATTTGAGATAGAGCGACCGCCTATCTGATCTCCACAACCCAGTTACTGGGTAATACGGTACCTCTTGGTAAGACTGGTTGTCAGACTTTCGGGCTTCTGAGGACCCGTAACGACTGTCAAATATCCACGAATGACAGACGGGACCAACGGCTCAAAGTTCTGAGGTACGGAGGGCCTCGGTATTTAAATATGGTTACCCGTCCACGGACCGACCGCGGTAAGCGTAGCTTCACCTAATCGATCGACTCGTGCGGCTGTTATTACTTAGCCAAGAGCTTATTTGTGTATGTGATCGTTAGATAGTTTCAACCTTAGTGAAACTTTAATTTAATGGGTACTAGCTGTTACCAGCGGCTTCTTCTGCGATCCAGGATCAAAAGTAGCCTATGTCCTTCTCCAGGTCATGGTCTACTCATATGCCAAATTTCATCCAATTCCGTTCAGCCGTTTTAGCGTGAAAGCGTAACAAAACAAACAAACTCTGTTTCGCATTTACAATATTAGTTAAGATTGACATCAAAGGTAATATAGCAATTACGAGGTCGACTGTACTTATCATACCTCGACTGCCCAGAGAGGATAAGTGCCTTCAGGTAAATTTTTACTTGCACTGTCATGAAACTTATTTTCTTTCCAATTAAGTACCGTACCGATGACATTAAAAAAGGTGAAGTATACTCACTGTGAGGTTCGCTTGCTTTGCAAAAGCAAGAAGAATTAATATGCCCATTATTTATCTACAAGGTGTTATCTTAAACGAGGGACATACTGGGGATAAAAGGGATAGTAGTATTCATGACAATGAACAAGTTTTACTATGGGAATATATGAAAATAAATTAATAGTTTAAAAAACACTAGAAAAACACGCTTTTATAAATGCACGTTAAAACAAAAAACCATTAAAAGTCAAAGTCAAATAATTTATTTCAATTAGGCACAAAAAAGGCACTTTTGAACGTCAGCATTTAAATAATAATTGATTCTAGTTGCCTCTTCCAAAAGGTAGTTTTCGTATGGAGAAGTATGGGCAAGAACGTGGCCTTTCTCACAAGTGCAAACACGACTATGATACGATATTCCATCATGGAATGCCAGTGCTTATCTACCGGCTTCATCATCAGACCTTGAAACCTAATCGTGTTCAAAGTTCATTACAAGACTTTTCTAAGAAATCCAAAACAGCTATGATACGATTTTCCATCATGAAGTTCCAGTTCATATCTTCTGGCTCCATCATCAGATCAGTTCGACAGTACCATATTATTGTATTGTCATCAGAACTACATACAGCTGCCAATTTTTATCACGCTACGACCCTTGGAAGATGGTTAAATTAGTTACCTTAGATTCCATTACATAGTTAGTTACATACAGGTCGACCTAATACAAGCGTGTTAAAAAAACTCATGTTCCCTTCAAAGTGAAGCCTTCGCGACCTTCGCGATCAAATGTTTTTTTTTTTCATTTATCTTAGTTGGTCCCAAAGTATAAGTTATTTATTTTCAAGAGTACCTTTCCTGAGAAATCTGCACTTTAAGGGACACTGCCTTAAAGTGCAGATTTCCAAGAAAAAGTATACGCTTCGGCAATCATCGTTCATTTTCGGAAATATGAACACGCGATGATGAGATCTAATATAGTGCTGTTACCACCATGAAAGTACTTGCCTAATTCGTATTATCATGGTTAGAACATTTAAGATTAACAAATCTATGCCATTCCAAAACTTTTGAGTGACTGATGACGGCCAGTGTAGGTAACCGGACAGAGAGAAAACTTCGCGCAATGATAGGTGCGCTACAACAAAGCGCGGTTGTACAAAACTTAGAATCATAGCCTCTGTGGGGATTCACTCTGGAACGCGACGTTCGTGCTAATTCGGAAGCACTAAGAAACTTTACGTCGTTGGAGATTTACTCTGAGACCCGACGTTCGCACCAATTCGGAAACACGAAGATTACCGAAGCGCATACCTTTTCAGGTTTAACTGTATGTCCCTCGTTTACGCTAACACCTTGTATAAAGTAACAGCAAATCTTACGCCATCCACAGACCAGTACATCTAAAAAATACTTCAAATTTGGTCACCAGGGCAATCAGCTACGCTCGAAGCTGTTGTCCCAATACTTCATAAACCGGAAGTCGGAACCCAAGATATTGCCGCCACCTAGCTCTGTGGCTGTTACTCATGGGCCTGGCGGTAAGTTGCGTGTGTGTTGTTTGGGGGTGTGTGTTTGGTGAAGTTCGGGTTATGCTGAGTTGGTTAACTGGTCAAAGTGGCTGCTAAAAGCAAAATTGTGTATCATGATATCAGTACTTTTTTTTTATTGGATGGGAAATTATCAAATAACTTCTCTCTCGCTCTGGGTGGAGCGGGGCATGTTAGATTCTTACTGACTAAAACCCACCCGTGTTCCTTCAGTCGTCTGTATGTTGCCAGGGGCCACGGCATCCCTTTCGGACTTTCCCGCAACCCCGGCATGATATCAGCACTTACAACGCTACAAGTTTCTTTTGTCACTCGAGTGACGTTGTCAGGTAGCGCTTTTGTGCAATGAACTTGACATATATTAAAAAATTTCCTGAAAACGTGCTTGTAAAGACGTGATGCGATTTTTTTTTTGGACGAGGAGGCCTCAATAAAAAAATAAAAACGATCGGCCGTTTCTCGTTCAAACAAAATCAAGTATGGTTGCCAACGTTTTCAAAAATAACTTGGAATATGGGTTTTGTGGTGGAAGGAAACGCCTTTTTCTAGCATAGTACTGTTTAATTAATATCACTTTCATCTGATTTTAAGTATTCGTGAGTCTACTCCTTCAATTAAATGTCAGCATAACCTGAACTACGCCCTCGTTCTGAGGTGTAAGGTAGTTATTAATGATGTAAGGCTGGTTTCACCATTTATCGAATAATGAACCTTTCAGGCAGACATTTAAGATTAGACTTTGGGTATCGGCACAAATGAATACAGAAGGTATTTTTTTTGTCTTGGAATGTATCAAATAACTTCTCCCGCTCTGGGCGGAGCGGGAGGGCGTGTCAGACTCTTACTGACTAAAACCCACCCGTGTTCCTTCAGTTACCTGTACGTTGCCAGGGGCCACGGTATCCCTTTACGGACTTTCCCGCGACCCCGGCAGGCACAACGCGCCATCGACCCGGACCTGGTCCTTATCGGACGTCGAGCTACCCATTGCTCACCGTCCGATACAGATAGTTCACTCCTCATTTTAGGTAGGAAGCTACAAGTACGCGGCGGGCCCGTCTTGTTGGGCCATTCAGTGAGTTTAACGTAGTCAGAAGATATAAGAGTTACGTGATAGAAAGAGAGGCAACTTCTAGGTGAATATAACTGTAGGTGATTAGCGCTGTGCAACCTGAATTGCACTTTATTGTGTCGTAAGAAGAGTCGCTTTTTATTTAATGATTTGATCTGATTTTGCGGAGTGCACCATCTGTATTCATTTGTGGTATCGGGTATCGAGTTTCTAACCAGTACCTAAATGTAATGTCAAATTGTATTCTTACTAAGGCTTTGATAAACTTGGGTTTAATCTCAAAGAAACATTATAGGATTGGTTTGTTAAAAATACAGTCGAATTGAATCTTTTTTTTCTTTTGTTTTTAATTTGGATTATTGTTTAAATCAGTTAAAATGGTGAAGCAGTCTTAAATGTAATAGTGAACTGACTAAATTAATAAACTTGTTAACAGTTTCCCAAGGTTAGTGTCAGACTAGTGTGCACAGTTAGCGGTAGATGTCAGCACTCTTCATAACTTGGTTAGATAACTTAAAAATGTACTGTGTTTCAAAGGGAAAGAAACTTAATTGTAGCTAATATTTATAACTAAATCGACATTATAAAACTGCGCTTAACCTTTCGTATGCCGTCATTACAGAAACAATAAAAAACCGAATACGAAATATTCCGAATACGAAGGGTTAAGGATGCAGACGGCAACAACAAAATTGAAAAGTAAAATCATTAAAATAACTTTTTTAAACCTGAATGAGGATAACAGTTATTTTAATGATTCTACTTTTCAATTTTGTTGCCGTACCTAAAGTTCGTTTTGTAATCCCAGAGACTAATTTGACAGGTACAACTGTCAAACTCTAAATTGAAAAAAACAAACAACAATCATTTGAAATGTCAAATTAGTATCTGGGATTAAAAAACGTACTGTAACAAAATTAGTCTTGTTCACATTATTGTTAAGAGTTATATGATGGATGACGTTTTAAAATTGGTCATACAAGATGAAAAACAAATTAAAATAAAATGATTAATTTATTCTTTGCAAAACGTATTAGGATGCAGTAAGCTGATTAAAAAATATAGGCGTTTTTGTAGGTAAATTTTTCCATTAAGAGCGTGTAGTCTGAAAGTGGGCAATGTCGCAAATATTTCGCTGTTTTGATTACTTTGGCAATATAACTGTATGAAAATATGAAATATCGCTTTATAGTGAACTAAAATAGTGATTATGAAATATAATAATTAATATCGTAACACAGAATATTTAGTATTAGATGTCTAAAACACCTTTTTACACCTAAAACTGTTACAACATCAAATTCAGTGTTATAATTGCAATTCATTGTTAATATTTTAGTTCACTATGGAGCAATATATCATATTTCCATACAGTAATATTAACAAATTAATAAAAACAGGTAAATATTTGACAGCTATTTGCGACGTTGCCAACTTTTAGAATGCAAGCTCTTAAAAAGTAAGTATTTAAGTTTCAGTTCTCTTTCCCTTTGAAAAGTTGTTGAACTTTCATATAAAATGACACTAAACTTGTTCTCAGTAAAGCTCAACACACACACAAGGCGGGTGCGTGTCGGGCGCGGGTCGGGACGGTAGTACGGCGGGCTTATATATATTGTAATTCCTTGTATTATATGGATGTCAGCATACGAAACGCGTGCACGGGTCGGGCGTGGAGCAGGTCTGGAGCGGGAGCCGCGCACGCGTTTCGTACAAGCCCGCCGTACTGCCGTCCCGACCCGCGCCCGACACGCACCCGCCTTGTGTGAGTGTTGAGCTTAATGGTGATAGGATTTAGTGCGTACATTAATTAGTGAAATAAAGGTGCCTTTGTTATGGAAAAAGTAAATATAATTTATGGTTAAACTAAACATTTTAATACTGACGAATGCGGTGTAAAATTCCCAAGAATAAGGATAGTAATAATAGTATATTACATTGGTTGCAATCAAATACTGCGCTACTGGGTTGCGTGTGACCTCTGTAAAAATATGAGGGAACCTTTAAACTAAGACCTAAAGCCAATACTTCAGAAGTATCGAAGATACAAGAACTAGTTTTATCAAAAAGACATAGGACACATAAATCACATAAATACATTAGTTTACTTTCTCCCCTCTTGTTTGACAAAGACATCTTTTACCCATAACACTATATAGTTTAGCAATCTTTCTTTATTTCTCACCGCATGCGATGCAGAAAGCCATCCGCTGAAGATGAAGACAGGTGGGTCCATGCCACTAGACGGTACCAAAAGTACCATTTTATACACGAGAGTTTTGTGTTGCAAAGTGTTTGGTATATTGCTTGGCATATTTAGATTTTTAGCCTATCAAACATGGAGATGCTAAATTGAACAGCAAACCAGCGTAGGCTTGCCTTGAAAAAAATAGGTTCAAAAAAGATCGGACTTTTCTCTCATAAATATGAACAACTTTTGTTATGGGACCAAATGTAAAAGATGAAAAATATTCCTTATACAATTGCAATACCACAGGATCTAAATTTATGGAACAGAAATTTTAAGCGCGCAACCTAGTTCCATTAATCTCTAATCCGTAACATTTTCCTCGAAATATGCCAAGCAATATTTTGCAGAAATATTTATTCTAAAACACTGAGTGCTCACAACTCGTAAATGTATCTGAACTGAAGTAATTAAATCATAATTTAAATTATTTCGTTCGTGCTTACTTGAGTTCTTATACATATAGGTATATTTTTATTGAATGTACTTCGCAAGCAAAATCACCCTTTTGCGAACTTTTCGCCCACCAATCAATTGCTTTATCGCTATACCCATTTCTTTAATTTATACTAGCACTATGTTAATAAATGCATTATATGTATGCCTTGTATTAAGAATTTATTTTATGATACTTATGTGTAGTTTCGTTAAAATGATTCCCTTGGTTCGGGTATACATTGTGGCGGCATCTACAATGTCACGTGCGAACTATTCATCACACTGACGTCACGAAAAATCCTGCATCGCGCAAGCAAAGTTTACCGCGCGACTAGCATATATACAACGTCCTGACATTAATCGTCGGGCACTAGTCCACCAGACACAACACCTGGTCGGAGGATCCTCCCTTTTCTATTAGGATGAGTGAACTTTACACCCTGTTCCTACCTGTAGAAAAGAAAGCATCACTCAATAAGAAATTTTCGGCTATCACTGTTACGAAAAAAGGATGGCGTTATTCGTCCTGTATAGCTTCATCTCTTTCTTACTGAACCAATGACGGCTAATATATCAAAATTTGGCCCCGGTACAGATTTTAAATGTGAAAAACAGTGGTGTAGAATTTTTAATTCCGTGTAATTTTCTAAGCTTGCAACTTTTTTATCTACATTTAAAATCCTCAAAAATAATAAATGTACCCCTTTTTTCTTCCCGACTCATAAAATATACCTTTCTTATATTTATTTAGATTTCCAAAAGCTTTCTAACACGTTTGCTAGCACCACCTCTTCATTGGCTATGTAACTAACTGTAAATACGCTTATTCAGCGAAAGTCCTGCTCCGCACCGGACAGACCCTGGCCCAAGTACAGGCACATCTGGACAAGGAAGGGGCTTCAGATCTGGTGGTAGATCTGGTCATCAAGAGCACCAATCGTCAGGCTATTTTCCTGGAAGCTATACAGCTTGGTGAGTTTAAGAAAACTTTTTTTAAATGCTATTTATGTTTTCTTTTTGTGACTTTTGAAAGATAATTATTTCGCATTTTAATGTTCTCATTCTCTATATGTTACAAATTGATATGGCTAAGTGACTATATAAGAGATTGACAAAAGGTTCTATTCCCTCTCAAAACAATTAATTTTTGTCGAATTCGTAGCCGTTTAATTGGAAAACTGTCCGTATTTCTATCAAGGTTTTCTAACTCTTAAACTCTTAATTAATAGAATTTTGACTTATTGGCGATTGTGGTTAAATTTAATAAAAAATATAATTTATTTGTTACACAGGTATTGCGCTCCTCGAGGGTGGCAACCCAATAATTCAACACAGCATATTTACCAAACTACAGAATGGCGAAATATCACAAGCATTTTTAAAGGTATTGTATATTTAATTTCAGTATCCATTATTGAATTGAACATGTTTTTGTTCCGCTTGTCTAGTAATTTAGACCAAATTTCATATTTTCGGTGAAAAATAAATTGGCTATTCCACTTTGTCTTGACTTCAGGTATTCTACGACAAAATGCGCGAGGCTCAGCAGGAGATCAGGTCGCTGGCAGCCAGCAGTACATCCGCCGCCAGCGAGAAGCAACGCACCAGCTACTCCGAGAAACAGAAGACCACCACCACCGATGGTAACTTCTACACATTAAATTTTCAGCGAGAAAGTTAAATGCTCTTAAGACGGTGAAGGAAAAGATCGTGAGGAAACCGGCATTCGGTTGTAGAACCAACATTTTTAAGACGTGATATCCACCAACCCGACTTGGGCCCGTGGTGGATGGCCCACTCCCTCTCGCAGAGCGGAGGCCTGTGGCCCAGAAGTGGGAACTTTATAGGCTGATTATGCTTAAGCAGAAAGTTAGACCGTCTGGTAAAAACTAAAGACACGGGTCACTGTCTCCGCGGCAATTATGATAAATTAATTACTAAATTATTTATTATTTATTTATTTTATTATTTATGTACACACAGAAAAATAGATACAGATAAGACATAATCATAATTATGAGTACAAAGGTACTGCTTATTTCTTAAGAAATTTCTTCCAGCAGACCTGCGATAGGAGAAATGAGAAAGAAATGTAGACAATAGTGTGTGAGAACAAGAAGAGAAAAATATAAATATGCGAAGTCTTAAACTAAAATATTGAAATAAACCTACACGTATAACGTAATTAATTATAATATTTTTAACAATCAATATAGCTCATATTTGCTGCAAATTGTCATAGTTTCACGAAAATTAAGAAATGCACATGAATATATTATTATGTCATAACACTTTGATGTAAATCTGACGTCGCCGCAAGCGTAAATCAAAAATAAACAAATCAAAATTAGTAAAACCTATTCCACTTATGTATAGCCGACCTCGTTATTGCCTAACCATGTTAACAACAGTGCCTATTAAACTAAAACTTCACTAAGTGCTCATACACACGAGCAGCACGTTGTCGACAGCAGCCGGTGATGCGTCGACGGCTGCAGTTGCGTCTGCCGTTGACGCGTACCGCTCGTGTGTATGAGCACTAAGATTGAAACTAAGATCAACCAAAAGAAACTAAAGATCTGACAGCCAAGTAGACCTTGTCGTTTTATAACGTACAAACGCCAGCAGGTCAATCTACCCGAAACTGTAAAATTTTCCCAATCAACTTTGAACCTTATGCTTTAGTGATAAAGTTGAAAATCTATTAAAGAAATTTGACAGATTGTAGTAGGTTGATGTGCTGGCGTCTGTACAACTGACAGTCAACCTTGAGGTGGTAAAGCAATTACAAGCATAATCAGAGGGAGTGGACCGTAATTCACCACGTAGGCCCAGTGCGGGTTGGTAGATGTCACATGTCTTCGAATTTTTGGTTCTAGGATATGCCGGTTTCTTCACGATGTTTTCCTGCACCGTTTTGAGAGCAGAATAGATGAAATAATTTACGCAAAGTAAAGCGCTTGTCAAGGCTTGAACCTATGACCTCAGTGTCTAATCGCTAGCGGTGTGATTAAGACGTGTTTATCGCACACTTGTGATCGGTCCGAGACTCTGTTATAGTATATTAACTCCGGCTTTCCGGCGGCGGTGGCGGCACGCACGTGTGCGTATCGCCAATTGCCAACATTCGTGTTGTGGAGAATGATACATCTTGTAGCGACATGAATGGAGATGCAATGGAGAATGACATGGATAGACAGATTCAGATCGATATGGACGGTAAAAGTAGAACTGAAGAGAACTTAACACAAAATGTTGAACAGGAACAAATTGATACCGAGATGGACAGGACTGAGGAAGTGAATGGTGGAGACACACAAGATGAACAGTGGAGGGTAGTAGGAACTCAGAAAAAAACCAAGGTCAACAAAATTGATGTCAGTATAGCTTACAAAGATAAATTACCAAAACAGTTCGCTTTGGCCAAAATGTTTAAAGCTCAAGGAATTTCTGGAATCAATTGTGTGAAATACATAAATCCATTTAAAGTTTTAGTTAGTTTTTCTGAAGAAACATGTGCGGAGAAGTTAATGAAATGCAGCGAATTTGAAAAATTGGGTTGGAGAATATTTATGCCTTGGGAAGTTAATGTATCTTATGGAATGATAAAAGATATTGACATCGGATTATCCGATTCTGAATTATTAGAAAATTTATCATGCCGTGGACCCGACATCCTTTCAGTCAAAAGATTAAACCGCAGAGATTTTGAGACTTCTGCTTGGCAAGAGAGTGAGACAATACGAATTTGCTTCAAAGGGAAATCCCTGCCTCAATATGTTTACATTCATAACCTGAGGATCAAAGTAGAAAATTACATATTCCCCGTCACTCAATGTTCAAGATGTTGGCGTTATGGGCACACTTCAAAATTATGTCCTTCAAATAAGGTTATTTGCCCTAAATGTGGTAAACATCATACAAATTGTGAGACTACTTCGTATAAGTGCTCTAATTGTAACGGAAATCACATGGCTTTAATAAGAACTTGCCCAGCGTATTTAAAAGAAAGGAAAATTCGAGAACTAATGTCTCAATTTAATTGCAGTTATAGACGTGCATTGACATTGTATGTTCCACCTTTTTCTCATAGACATAATGAACAGAATAATATCGACGAACGCCAGCGACCCCTGCAACGTAGTAGTTCCCCAATCTTGCCAACAACATGTGCATCAGTTACAACATCAAAAATCATCCCTACACAAACAACACCAACTAACAAGAAGAAAAAGAACAAAAAACGTAAGAAACGAGCAAGTACATCAAACGTGTCAACAAGTAATGAATCATCTGATTCCGAAACACACACTAATATGAACCATGGGGAAGGCGGAGCCACGGAGCCGATCGCTGGGCCGATCGACAACGACGGTGATACAGTCGCAGGTGCAAAGACTCCCCGCGCTCGTCAGTCCCGGTCGAGCCGAGCCGATGTGAGGTCAGACAATATGAATGCCAATGCACACTCAGATAACTGTGATTCGTATGACACGCCTCGTATTGAGTTAAATACCAACAATATCTCGTTTAAGCTATTGGTTAGTCAGATGAGTCGGGTTATGTTTGTTAGTAAAAATACATGGCAGGTTAAAATTGAAAAAGTGTTTAAAATGTTTACCCAGTGGTTTGTATCGTTTATAGTGACAAGTTTTGTGGACTTATCTGTATTAAAGAAGATGTTTAATTTTACTCCCGCTGCTAATGGATAGTTACAACGGTGGAAGGAATGTTAAAATTAATCTATTGCAATGGAACTCACAAAGTTTACGTCCTAAACTGTTAGCTTTTGAAAACCTGTTATATCAAGAAAAAATTCATATAGCTGTAGTAAGTGAAACGTGGTTGGATTCGGAAAAGACTTTAAGGATCAAAAACTACAATTTGTATAGGGAAGATCGGGGTGACAGTTATGGTGGGATTGCGATATTAACTCATAAATCAATTAAGTCACAGTTGTGTCAAATGACAAACAGTAATCCTGATATTCAAGTCATAAATGTTAAGATTTTAAATTGTAAACATTTAGAGAATATTGTTGGTATCTATTGCCCGCAATGGGTCCACACTAGGCTTCGTGATTGGGAGGAGATTTTTTCTCAATTTCCTAATAAGTGTCTGTTTCTCGGAGACTATAACGCTCACCACTCCAACTGGTCACATAAAACTGACACAAGAGGTGCTCAAATCTACGATGTTATAAGTGAAAGGAACATTTGTACGCTTAACGACGGTACATTTACTCGTATTAAGTTAGTGATGAATCATTTACAACAAAGTAGCCCCGATATTTCTATGGCTTCCTCTGATATTGCGCATATGTTTGATTGGCAGGTCACGAATGAGTTTTTAGGAAGTGATCATCTTATAATAAAACTTTCTTTAGCCATGACATTGGTCTCATCATTTTATAAAAAAAGGAATTTTAAATCTGCTAAGTGGTCGGAATACACTAAATATTTAGAAGAACTATTCATGGATTTCCACTATCACGAGGACCCTCAAATAACTTATGATCAGTTTATTGATAAATTAAATAAGGCTGCTGACAAATACATTCCCGCTGTTAAGTTTTGTCTAGATCCTACAAATACATTCAAACCAAAACCGTATTGGAACCCTGAGCTGTCTCATGCAGTAGCTAGAAGAAGATTGGCACTGGCAAAATTTCGAAGTAATCCGACCCCCTTAAATTTAGATATATTAAATGAATGCAATTCAGAAGCTCAGAGACTTATGAGAGTAGCATCAAATAAAAACTGGCAAGAAGTCTGTGATTCGCTAAGTGAGGTCTCTTCCTCTGCAGAAATGTGGAGAAAGATGAGATGGCTAAAGGGTAATAAATGCCAGAGAACCCCTGTAGATGAAGATAAAGCCCAAAGATTACTTAATTGCCTCTGCCCTGATTCTGCACTACCGGCCCATCCTGTTTTCATCTCGAACAACTTAAAATTACAGCTACCTATCCTTATGCATGAACTTGAGGTTTGTATAAAACCGAAAGACACCGCCCCAGGCCATGATGGTATTTCGTTTTCTATGATCAAATACCTCCCTCCGTCAGGAAAACAGGTTCTACTAAATTTGTATAATTATTACCTGTCCTCAGGCTTTGTTCCTACTCAATGGAGAGATATTTCCATAGTCCCTATTCCCAAACAAGGCCGCGATCCCACTTTAGTTTCTTCTCTTCGACCAATTTCTTTAATTTCTTGTGTCTGTAAAATCCTACATTTAATCCTAAATAAAAGGTTGGAATGGTTCTTTGAGGGTAATAGTATGTTTTCAGAGGAGACTGTTGGCTTTAGAAAGTCAAAATCTTGCTTGGATAGTTTAACACGTCTGGTTTCCAGAGTCCAAGCAGGATTTTCAAAGAATCTTAATACCGTGGCGTGCTTCCTTGATGTGGACAATGCCTATAATAATGTTGACTTAAAAAAACTTTTACAAATTTTAGATACATTGGGAGTTGGCTCAAAAATATGTACTTATTTGTGGAACTTCCTAAGCTTAAGATTTCTTAAAATTAAATTAGATAACTTGGACGTCACAAGAAGTACCGGTCGTGGTTTGGCTCAGGGTGACCCTTTATCTCCCTTGTTGTTTAATGTTGCGACGTATAATATTTGTAAATCAGTAAATAATGCATATGTTTCTCAATATGCAGATGACTTTGCTATTTATGCTATAGATAAAAATATTGAATCCGCTTGCAATGTTCTCCAATCAGCGATAAACATAATGGTTAAGTTATTAGAAGAATTGGGTTTAAATGTCTCTCCCTCTAAAAGTAATGTTTGTGTTTTTAAGAAAGGTCCAAATAGATCCCAGGTCAACATTATGATTGGTGGCGTACAGTTACAGGAAGTAGTAAATGTTAAATATTTGGGGCTTTGGCTTGACCGGTCTTTAAGGTGGGGAAAGCATTTGAATGAGACATCAGAAAAAACGATGAAATTTTTAAATATTTTTAAAGTTTTGGCTGGACCGGGTTGGGGAGTTCACCCTAAACATCTAAGACAATTGTATATTGCAATTATAAGAAGTCGTTTGGACTACGGTAGTTTTTTATTTGATAATAGCTGTCACTCTAAATTATATAAGCTGGACAAATTACAAAACCAGGCTATGCGCATTATCGGAGGATACGTAAAAAGCACCCCTATCCACGTTATGGAAACCGATCTGTGCTTGCAGCCACTACATATTCGCAGGATGTATCTAGCTGGTAAATTTTGGGTGAAATCCAAGTCTCTGACTAATAACCCTTCCATTTTAGTAATTAACGAACTGAGTTCCCTTGTAGATCAAAGATACTGGAGGCGGAAAAAGATTCCTGCGCTTATTACGATTCACAATACGTTTAAAGACATGATAATTCAGTCTGCTGATTTATTAGACATGTACACACTAAATTATTGGATGACGTACTATAATATCACAGAAATACTAAAACCTAGTATAGACACCGTCACCTGTCCAAAGAGATTATGTGATACTACAACCATACGTAATAACTGCATAAACTTCCTTGAAAACCAATATAGAGGGTACTTTAAAATCTTTACTGACGGGTCTAAAGATGGCAATAATTTCATGGGAGTAGCATTTTTTGACCCTCAATCTGATACCTCCATGAAATTTAATATTTCTAACAATATTTCTATCATGTATCTAGAACTTTTAGCTATTAGTGAAGCATTGGCATACATAGAATCTATTAAACACACTAATTTTATCATTTTAACAGACTCTAAAAGTTCAGTCCTACATTTAGCTCGATGTACCTCTGGCTTCAGAGGAACACCGATAGCTTACAAAATTATTGACTCCGTTATCAGATTGAGGGCCAATTCAAAAAATGTCATCATACAGTGGATCCCTTCCCACGTAGGCTTGGTGGGTAACGAAAGGGTGGACCAATTAGCAAGATTAGCTTCAAGTGACGGCATTCCATTAAACATCTTCCCATTTTATACAGATTGTATGAGATCTATACGCGAACAGTGTTTTTTGAACTGGAAGGAACACTTTGATCAGAGGTCTGTGGAGAAGGGAGTGTGGTATAAAACAATACAGGGAGAACCATGGAAATCGCCATGGTTCGATTCAGGTTTTATAAGCAGAGGAGAAATTGTGACAGCTCTCAGACTCCGTTCTGGACATATACCCTTAAATAAATTCGCATATCTTATGAAAAAAGTTCCTTCCGCCAACTGTACTGAATGTGGGAAAGTGGAAGACGTTCTTCACATTATGGTGGAGTGTGCCCGGAACGAAGATCTCAGAGCTGAGTTATTAACACACTTTGGTGTCGATGTTAAAGAGGTGGGAAGATGCAATAGTATTCTAGCATTCCCCCTCTCGGAAACAGCGAGACTATTGTATAAACTTGTGCGGATTGGTATTCGTAGAAGATAGTTAACCATAAGAACTATATTATATTTATTAAATAGCATATTATATTATAAGAAAGCCTTACGGAGCGACTTAGTCTTGTTGACCAAGCTCCTTAAATAAAGATTAAAAAAAAAAAAAAAAAAAACCTATGACCTATAACTCGTAAGTTGCGGCCGTTACCACTGGGCCACCACTGCAATAGGGAATAAACAAAAAAAAAAGATTGTAGATGTACCTAGTTTATAAAAAAATTACGTACAATTATTTTTTCTTTTTTTACGTTATCAAAAAATTACGGCGATACATTGAGTTAAAATGTGCCATGACGGCACGAGTATGTAGATTTTATACTTACTTGTGCCGTATCAACCCCCACTCCCCAACTTTAATGCGTTTTATCTAAGTCATTTTTAATTAATATGATAAAGCAAAAAATACGGGTCTAATATTTTTTTATTATCTAACTGACGGACTATATAGAATTTATCTTTTTTTGATCCAGGCATCTCATCACATCTATTATAAGGTCGACAATATCTAGGAAATTTATATTTCGAAAAAAAAACGTGTCTTTATGTACACCTTCAACACAGATCATTATCATCATTGTTTTTAAACACTAGCGACCCGCCCCTGCTTCGCACGGTTTTTACGACTTCACAAACACCGAGATTTCTTTATTATACAAGTTTAATACTAATGTATTCTATACATAAACCTTCCAGAATAAATTCTCTAAATGATGGTGTAAAGCGCCTCAAAATCCGATTCGTCGTTCATTTTTATTAGTTACAACAGGGAATCTCTCGGCCTGCATTTCACCTGATGGTAACTGATGATGAGGCCGAAGGTGGAAGTGAGAAGCTCGCGTCCACCTTCGGCCGAATCTTCAACTACAGAGGAACTGGCTATCTTTACCTCTAACTGCCGAAACACAACAATGCTGTTAACATTGTTTTTATGGCGACAGACTTAGATAAGATGGTGGTAGCCAGACGGAGCAGAAAATTGGTCCCCCACTGGGAATCGGTCCCGGGACCTCTTGGTCTGAGACAGGTGGTCTAACCACAGAGGCGGTCAAAAGAACAACGTTGTCAAACAGATACATGATAAGCGACTTGAATTTAGAATATGTATGTATGTTTGTATGTATTTATATGTTTTTTTACAGTTATCAAGGCAACCCCCGGTGTTTTAGTGGTCGGTGAAGAAATGGATGACGAGGTGAGCAGCGCTTGCGGCTCCGCTGTCCACGCGTACTCGGATATACACACCATGTCTCATGGTAATTATAATATTGACTTGACGAGCAAAACAATAGAATATAACAGAAATAGACAGGGAAAACGTGCTGTCTTTTGTCTGTTTGGTCATGGCAGATTATGTTGAAACGGAAGAACAATAATACAAATGTTTTCATTCATAATTCTTTATTTTTCTATACTTTTGAACTTGGGTATTTTAAAATACAATAAGTTTCGTAAAATATATTGATTCTTTTACTGTAATAACTGTGTACAAACACCTCCAATGAATTGAATAAACAGTTCAGAATAATTCGGTTATGATGTCAAAAAACAACGATTACGTCTCAACTATATCTTTTTTAAATTACAATGCAGGTACAACAGCTCTGGAAGAAATAATGGCCGAAAAGAAAGAGGCTGGCAACTCAGACGTGCTACCTCCCAAAGTGGCCATCATGAGGCCTATTTTACGGTTCTTACAACTACTCTGTGAGAACCACAACCCGGACCTGCAGGTAAATTAGACATCAATATTGCTAGATTTATAAGTAATTCCTACAGTTAGATGAATGTGCGTTTAGCAGGTTTAATTTTCATTAATAACTTTTCCATTGTCTATCCACAGAACCTTCTTCGAAATCAAAACAACAAGACAAATTACAACCTAGTATCAGAAACCCTGATGTTCCTGGACTGTATCTGCGGGTCCACTACTGGAGGCCTGGGCTTGCTTGGGCTGTACATCAACGAGGGCAACGTTGCGCTCATCAACCAGACCCTGGAGACCCTCACTGAGTACTGCCAAGGTATATTAATGAACTTTTTTCATATTTTTATGACCTGATAGTCTAAGTTCCGATAAAATATGCATACTTATGCTTGCCTATGCTAGGCAGTCTATTGATAAAGGCTGTTGATGGCGGCGCACACTCCTCCAAACGAAACCATCCCAGCTTGGCCTCGTTTATAAGGGAACAGGGCCTGTGAGGAATTTGAAAAATAGGTATTTGAAGAAACTATTTTCGTCGTCTTACCTCGAGTCTGCCTCCGTAGAGTGCGATAGGGACAGCTGCAGCTCAGACCGATTATATCACAAAAAAAATTGACGAGATCGACGTTTCGTATTCCCCTGTTTTCTCCTCTAAAACTGAGCCGATTCAATTATTTTTTACATTAAATTTTTAAGAAAGAGTATGTCTAGGTTCTAATGATTTTCTTTTATGTTAAAAGTTTTCTAATTTGTCTGGTAGTCCTCTAAATACGGCGGTTAAAATGGGCCATTTTTGTCATTTTTGCAGGGTCATATTTTCTTTACCAATAAGTTGCTGAAAAAAAGGAAATAACAGGGACGTGTCTACAGCAGACCTTGATTTTATCTTATATATAAAATTCTCGTGTCACAATGTTCGTTCCCGTACTTCTCCGAAACGGCTTGACCGATTCTCATGAAATTTTGTGAGCATATTGAGTAGGTCTGAGAATCGGCCAACAGCAATTTTTTTTTTTTTTTTTTCCTATCCTATAAAAATATTATATGGCAAAACAACGTTTGCTGGGTAAGGTAGTAAAAAAAAAATATTGCTCTAGAGGCATTATTCAGGAAGAAAAAAGGGGAATACATTTGTATGGAGAATCGCAGGCCCTGTTCCTCCTTAATGCAATAGGAATATCCAACAACGGGACTAAAATTATAAATCTAAAATAGATAAATATTTCCTCGCTATTGTGACAGTTTATCTGCTGAATTCAATTGTTTCAAGTAAAACTCGGCTGCTTCCATGCCATCACTAGCTTAGCTAAAAACCTTTAATGAACTATAGTCCGTTCGCGTTAAGAAAATAGTGAGTCATCGGCCTAGCCCCGGCCCTCGACCAATCGGGTCGCAACCTCGTACGAATTTCTCGTTCCAATTCAATTCAAAAGTCATTTATTCGAACTAGGCTGAGAATCAGCACTTTTCGAACGTCAAAGTTACATAAGACAGTAACCCAACCTTAACCACTTCCTAGTGCTTTAGCTGGTAAGAAGAAGTGGCGCAACAAACTCCCAGTAGCACAGCTGTCTATTCAGTTAGAAAAAAAAAATGATTCTATATAATAGGATGCAAAATAATTTACATTACGCAACACAAAACAAAATTTAAATTAAAAATTAATAGCCATATGTCAGCTAGCACGCGCCAATATTGTTTTATAATAATATTTATTATGATAATTTCTTTATGATAATATTTATTGGGATAGCGGCATAAATAAATATATTTGTGAGCAAGCATTGAATCTAATCTAGATTTTAATACTGAGAACTCCCAACTTCTCAGAGAGAACATGAACACAATGATAAATCGCGCTTCATCCCTCAGGCCCCTGCCACGACAACCAGAACTGTATAGCAACCCATGAAAGCAACGGCCTTGACATAATAACAGCGCTCATACTGAATGACATAAACCCGCTCGGCAAAACACGCATGGACCTCGTCCTAGAGCTGAAGAACAACGCCTCCAAACTGCTGCTGGCCATCATGGAGTCAAGGAACGACTCCGGGAACAATGCTGAGAGGATCTTGTATAATATGAACCCTAAGCAGCTGGTAAGTGGCTATTTTGTAACGTGGTTTACGAGACCAGGGCGGACAATAATCTTAATTTGAGATTTATGATTAAGGCCGATTCCTCATTGGTCGGTGTGGTATCGTTTCGGTATCTTTTGGGTACTGCTTATGTTTCCTCATTGGTTGGTAAGCACTCTGTACCGAAACGGTACCGCACTGCTTTCATTTAGTAATTCAAATTCAAATTAATTCTATTGACCAATGTTCACATGAAAACAAGATTTTCAGACGGGTTGACGTGTTTTTTGCCTCATTTTTAATTTTCTCCAATGGTTTCCTGGGTACGTGTGACGCTACTGGTTTCTGAAAATTGTGTTTTCGGTATCTTTAATCTATCGTTCAACTACATTCTGAAAATTAGACAAATTGCTATGAAACAGTTCGGTTTGTTTTTTTATATATGTAAAAATGCGGTCAGGTCAGGATTTTTGAATTTCAGAATAATCAAATCTATCGATTTTATACGATTTTGTAAGTTAAACGATAAGGCAAAAATAATATAATTTACTAGCTTTTGCCAGCAGTTACGCTCGCGTGCTTATAGAAAATAATCCCACGGGAAAGCACTAACGGGATAAAAAGTATCCTATGTACCCTGTAACCCCCCCCCCCCGTATCCTGTGTGTGTGTGTTTTGTATGTTTTGTCCTGTGTGTGTGTGTGTGTGCCAGGTCATGGTCAACCCATGTTCCAAATTTCATTCAAATCCGTTCAGTCGTTTTAGCAAGAAAGCGTAATTAACATATAAACTCACTTTCGCATTTATAATATTATATGTATATAAGGCGCTCGGTAAGCTTTCGGTACCGAAACGATCCCGCACCGCAGACGTACCGACAAGTGAGGAAACTATGTAAAGCTTGCTTACTATGCTTTTTAATGCACGCTCAACAGCGTGCTTTCTAAAAATTGGCAACGTCGCAAATAGCTGTCAAATATTTACCATTTTTTATTAACATAACATCACGCCTGTAATCCCCGAAGGGTTAGGCAGAGGTGTACCTATAGTACACGCAAATTTCGCCAGTTATGTTTAAAGGTCACAGCTCATTAGAGCCACCCGGCACCCACTCCGCACCGCCTCGTCGTACGGCGTCCACTCGTTGTCGACAGGTGGTTCACGGGTGGACGCCACGTTATCACCAAAACGTTGCACGATCAACCAGTGAACCCCGCGCGGTCAACGAGTGAACGCCGCGTGGTCAACGAGTGGACGTCGCTTAGTCCACGAATTTTCGAGTAGTCTGTTAACAATTGGCATTAGTCCTCGCGTGAATCACTCGCGGGCAGCGAGCGGTCCGCTTCGGACCCGCGCGTTGGCGATGCGCAGTCAACGCAGGGCAAGCGAGTTGTCACCGAGTGGTCCACCCGCCGTCCGCGCGTGGACGGCTTACGATAGAGGCGATCCGGTGACGCTACGGAGTTGATGTAGTGAGCGCATACCCATACAAGTCCATATCAAGAATACTAACCGCACGAGGCGAGGCGGTGCGGAGTGGGTGCCGGGTGGCTCTAATGAGCTGTGACCTTAAGTCTCATGTAATAGGGGGCGAGCTTATTGCCATCAACCAGGCACAAATCCAGACTCCGGGCTGCTAGTGAGAAATTTCTAATGGAAAAGCCCAATGACACTTACCCGACCTGGGAATCGAACCCAGTACCTCATGCTCAGTACTAGCGCTTGCGACCACTAGTCCAACGAGGCAGTCTGATTTTATTAATTTGTTAATATTACTATATGAACTTATTGCCTAGTGTTAGTACCAATCAACCTCCGCACAAACTGTTGTACAATCGGAGAGCCGAAGCTATCGGCTACAGTTTTCAGGATGCTGTTTTGACTGCCCCTCACTCTCCTCAGAAGCGACGCAGTATTTTTGCGTATAATTGCATTGCATTTATAGTATATCCTTTTTATAGTGTTGTGAATGAATAGTTGTGATATGAACTGCCTACTTTTATATTTATATGATTGTGTCAACTTTACACGAAATGAATTACGTAATTATTTCGTTATACCGATATATTAATAACGATATATCGTTAATATTGTTATTAGAGAGTTTAAGATTTATTTCCGTTTCTCAGTATCGTTTTAGCCAAGGAATTAATTTTGTTTCGGTCGGTGGAACGGTACAAATTATCGTTACTGGAACTACGCATAACATTATTTTGAGTAACGTTTGAAGTCCCTGCCTATAACCTTCTTCAAGAATTGGGCTATCAACAGCAAAAACAGTTTTTCAAATCCGACTGGTAGTTCCCGAGATGACCTCCCGACATACAAACAAACAAACAAAAAATTTTACTCTTTATAATATTGGTATAGATTATATATTATATTATTACCTTATATATTATACTTATATTTGTATTGTGTGTGATTTTTTTTTAAATGTATAATAGCTGACAGTTCTTCTGACATTTATTGCGTATTTTGACTTATTTAAATTCAACATTTCAATTTCAAATTTCATTAGATACTAGGTGATTGTTATTGTATGCCTAAGCGGCAAAACATAGCTGGTCCTATTTTAACTTATAAGAACATTGCATGTATTGTGTACTTACCTACCTATGATCCAAAATAAAGAATATGAATATATTAAAATATATATGGTAAATATAGTAAATTTAGTGAAGGAAGATGAATTCCAATTATATATAACACTGAATTTGATTTGCATTTGCAAAATTTCCAAATACTTTTTTTACATCATAAACTAAATATTCGGTGCTACGATATTTATTACTGCATTTCATAATCAATATTGTAGTTCACCAGTACTAAATCCGAACAAGTCAATTATGCTGGTAGGAATACGGCTTCCGGACTAAAAGATACCTTTTTTTCAATTAATTAATTTATTGTTTTTTCAAAATTCAAAATATTTTATTTCACATAAACCTACAAGGGCACTTATGAAACGTCAGAAGCTAGATGCACGGTTCCAATTGGTCGTTTCCTATGGAGAAGTGCCGGCAAGAAACTCCATAAATGGTATTTACAATGCTTTCAAATTACAGAGTTAATAGGTATGAGAGGACAGTGTAGGCCTACCAACAAGTACCAGGTACTTTGCAAGATAGAAAATGGTCGACAGATCTACAGTCTGTTAAGCCTACAACGTTCTCACATTCACAAAATCTAAAAGAAAAGAATCTATATAAAAGCAAAATCAAGTAATAAAAATAAAAAGCTATTTAGACCAAATGACATGATTGCCACTACAGCTGTATGTAACAATACTTATTTATTATTAAAAAAAAAAAAAAAAAATATTTCATTATAAGGCCCCTGGTGTCGATATTATGTTTCTAAAATAGTTGTATTATATTGTTGTACAGGTTGATGTTGCCTGCTCCGCCTTCCACCAGGAACACGCCATGGACGCCGACTCCGACTCGGAAGACGACGGCATTGTACAAGGCGTGTCTCCCAAGGAGGTCAGTTGCTTACTGTAAATACAATATGTTGTCGACATAACTTTTTTAAATTCATCATTTTTAGGTTTCCGTACCTTAAAAGGAAAAAACCGAATCCTTATAGGATCACTCGTGTATGTCCGTCTGTCACGGCCAATTTGCTCCGAATTTAATACACATATCAATTTTTGTGAGTCAAACACGGAAGTGTACAGCCCAGAAAAGCCAGAAAAGTGACCCCCATATTGAAAATTAATTAATTTTCAATATGGGGGTCACTTTTCTGGGCAAACTGATAAATAAAAAAATAAATTGCAATTTACTGTACCGTGTGACATATCAAATGAAAGGGCTTGTTGTAAGGACCTCAAATACATTTTTTAATCATTTTAAAATAAATACTTTTAAAGATATTTATGAAAATTTACCATTCCCCCCATCTTTATCTCCAAAAGGACTGAGCCTAAAATTTTGAAAAAAATACAGTAAAATGTTCTATACTTCTAGATTACACGAAAACCTATAAGGAGTCTATGGTCTTAAAATAATATGGTAAATCTCCCAATATTGTGCGTACAAACTTACGTTTGCAGTTGGAATGTATCGGAGAACACGTTTTTCAACTACAATGTTAGTTTGTCCTTGAGATAAATTCATCCCAACTACGGAACCCTTCATTGTTTGTTGTCATTTGTCAATGTCGCAACCACAGAGTACGTAATGTCGCAACAATAATTACGCAATATTGTCTTTGGTCTGTGGCCTTGACATCAACTGATGAACAACATTTTATTAAGTTAGCGTTTATTTATTGGTTGAATAAGAGACTTTTGGCTACTTTTGTATTTGTGTATTTTGTGTTTTTTTATTTAAATGTGCGTTTTGTTTGTGCAGAATAAACATATTTCTTTCTTTTTCTTTCATTGTGTATGGTCCGACACGTTCTTGGCCGGTTTTTTTTTGTTATGATTTCACGAATTCGTGTAAATACTACTAGGTACATGCTCATCAACTTTATTTCCGTACGATAACACAATCACAAAATCTATACTGTCTGTGCTTGAGGAGTTCCGTAGGGCATCTCTGAAGTTCATGATCAGTTGACTACAGTTTTGAGGTAACTAACCAACAATTTTCTTAGTCTTCAGTACAATAAACAATTCATGTATTGATCGTTATTGAGGAGTTCCATGGTCTATCTCCGATGGTCTTTATGAAATCTTCACCAAATTTATACGGGACCACAGCATATTCGATTTTCGTCTGACATTTTTGTATGATATTTTTTTATACAGCATGGTACTCAATTCCGCAGGTGGGTCACAACATCTACATCCTGTGCCACCAGCTGGCGGCGCACAACAAGGAGCTGGCGGCGCTGGTGCGCGCCTCGCCGCACGGCGCCAACGCCGACGCACTGCGCTACTACCGTACTCACACCGCGCAGATAGAGGTGAGCTTGCTGCGCTTGCATTTGTGCATACATTCTTTGATAAAAACAAGATCGCCATCATAAAAAAATACATAACAAATTCTACACCATGTATAACAGGATAACTTTTAAAACCAAAAGGAAATACGACCTCAATGCTGTTTTTATGCTTGAAATTATATCACGAAATGATGATCGTATTCTTTTAATTTGACTTCAGTTAAGCGAGACTACAGGACCTAACCCAGATAATCCCTTGCATCATACGAGATACTTGTATGACGCAAGGGATTGCTACATAGGGTTAGGAAGCCCAAGGCTACGGGCAAGAAACCAGCGGCAAGAAGTGGTAGCCAAGCGGGGGAGGGCGACGGAACAATATTCCATCACCCGCTCGGCCACCGCTCGTCACCGCTGTTTTCGTGTTCACAGCCTTAACACGACTACAGTTTTTTATATTTGAAAAAAACTGGAGAGGTACCATGTCACTAAATATCCTGTTTTCTCTCACAGATAGTCCGCACAGACCGTAGTATGGAACAAATAGTGTTCCCAATACCGGAGATCTGCGAATATCTGCCTGCGGATAGTAAGCATCGTGTACTGCAGAGCGCCGAGCGCGACGATCAGGGCAGTAAAGTGGCCGACTTCTTCTCACGACTTGACAACCTGTTCCACGAGATGAAATGGCAGAAGAAGCTTCGGGGTGAGTGTGATGCACAGGAACTAGGGTCTAGAGTGACGCAGCAAGGTGGCAGACTTCATCTCACTACTGGATAGCCTGTTCCACGAGATGAAGTGGCAGAAGAAACCTGCGGGGTGAGTGTGATGTACAGGAACTAGGGTCTAGAGTGACGTAGCAAGGTGGCAGACTTCTTCTGACGACTGGATAGCCTGTTCCATGAGATGAAGTGGCAGAAGAAGCTGCGGGGTGAATGTGATGTACAGGAACAAGGATTTAAAGTGACGCAGCAAGGTGGCAGACTTCTTCTGACGACTGGACAGCCTGTTCCATGAGATGAAGTGGCAGAAGAAGCTGCGGGGTGAGTGTGATGTATAGGAACTAGGGTCTAGAGTGACGCAGCAAGGTGGCAGACTTCATCTCACGACTGGATAGCCTGTTCCACGAGATGAAGTGGCAGAAGAAACCTGCGGGGTGAGTGTGATGTACAGGAACTAGGGTCTAGAGTGACGTAGCAAGGTGGCAGACTTCTTCTCACTACTGGATAGCCTGTTCCACGAGATGAAGTGGCAGAAGAAACCTGCGGGGTGAGTGTGATGTACAGGAACTAGGGTCTAGAGTGACGTAGCAAGGTGGCAGACTTCTTCTCACTACTGGATAGCCTGTTCCACGAGATGAAGTGGCAGAAGAAACCTGCGGGGTGAGTGTGATGTACAGGAACTAGGGTCTAGAGTGACGCAGCAAGGTGGCAGACTTCATCTCACTACTGGATAGCCTGCTCCACGAGATGAAGTGGCAGAAGAAACCTGCGGGGTGAGTGTGATGTACAGGAACTAGGGTCTAGAGTGACGTAGCAAGGTGGCAGACTTCTTCTCACTACTGGATAGCCTGTTCCACGAGATGAAGTGGCAGAAGAAACCTGCGGGGTGAGTGTGATGTACAGGAACTAGGGTCTAGAGTGACGCAGCAAGGTGGCAGACTTCTTCTCACGACTGGACAGCCTGTTCCATGAGATGAAGTGGCAGAAGAAGTTGCGGGGTGAGTGTGATGTATAGGAACTAGGGTCTAAAGTGACGCAGCTAGGTGGCAGACTTCTTCTCACGACTAGACAGTCTGTTCCATGAGATGAAGTGGCAGAAAAATCTCAGGGGTTGAGTGTGACCAGGGTTTAGAATGAGAAGTAGGTGGCTATAGATGCCAAGTACTATTTGGACAAAGTTCAAAGATAGTTTTAAAAGTAATATTACATTTTTCGTGTCTCTGCGTTGTTCTTTTAAACTACGCAACGGAATTTGATATGGTATTCACTATCATTTAGAGAATTAATTCCGAAAGGTCTATGTGCATAATATATTTATATTAAACTTACATATCCTAATCCTAACTAATATTATAAATGTGAAAGTGAGTTTGTTTGTTACGCTTTTACGCTAAAACGGCTGAACGGATTTGGATGAAATTTGGCACATAGGTAGACCATAACCTGGGGTAGGACATAGAATATGTTTTATCACGATATTCCTACGCGATCGAGACTTATGCGGGTGAAACCGCGGGGTGCAGCTTGTGTTTAATATTATGTCGTTGTTCCAGGACAACGTCTCCTGTTCTGGGTGTCGTCATACATGTCTTTGTGGAGCAACATTCTGTTCAACTTCGCTGTTCTAATCAACGTCATCGTGGCTTTCTTTTATCCCTTCACAGAAGAGAATCCAAGTAAGTGTCTAAACTATTGTTAATGCATGTGCATGTGTGTTGCTATCTGTTTAATAAAAGGAGGAAGGTCACAACATCCCAACTGACTAATCATTTTTTAGAAAAAAAGTGTGTGTCAGGGGGTCTACTCCCTTAGCTATATCCGTAGTTTCGGCCGAAGTTACGGTCGCTTCGAGCTCCGTCTCACTTACGGTATGTCCATAAGTGAGACGGAGTATGAAGCGCCCGTAACTTCGGGTAAAACTACGGATATCGCTAATGGCGTAGACCCTCAGCTCCGACGCACGACGGAGTTTACTCCTTAATATGTCTTTGAATAATATGCAATAGGCAAAGACGGCAAATAAACGATCTCTTAAAAAGAAAAAAAAAAACCGCCGAAAGATGTAGATCGAAACATAATAATAAATAATAATATATATCACGTTTAACTGTGTAACACTGATACTATATCTTTTGGGCAGTTCAACCTTAAGCTGGTTACTCACTAGTAAGCTAAATCTGTAACTGAAAAGTAACTAACCAAAAATCCAAGAGCAGATTGTGTCTCGCAGTAGTAAAAAAACTATGTTTAGTGCGAGCTTAGTCCACACTATGATTAGGTACAATTGCAGGTCGCTATAGATAGTGCCATCAATGAAGACGCGCCCCACTCTGCACCGCTCCATACTAAAGTACATCTTACGGTACAGTAATCGCGGAGTGGATGGCACTAAAGTATCCGCCTTCTAAGGCTTTATAAAAGTCTAAACAGACGGTGTTTGAACTGTAATCTGCAAAATTTCAGTTTATATGGAGTTAATATAACTGCATAGGTAGACATAACTTTTGATTTTTGTTCCGCTCGAATTATGATGACATAACCACTTTTTAGGCGTGCAGATCCGTCTGTTTAGACCCTAAACTGCAAAAGGGATGACGCCTGGGTAAAAAAAACAATATAATTAGTCCGACAGTCAGATAATAAAAAAATATGAGACACGTATTTTTTGCTTTATCATATTATTAAAAAACTTTAGACTTAGATAAAACGCCTTAAAGTTGGGGAGTGGGTGTTGCTACGTCACAAGTGAGTATAAAATCTAAATACTCTCAATTTAACTCAATGTATCGCCGTAATCTTTTGATTACGTAAAAAAAGAAAAAATACGTGTCCAATATTTTATAATAAACTACCTGACGGAAAAAAAAATTTTTTTAGTCATCATCCCTTCGTTTTCATTCCCATTCGTGTGTTAGGTTTTTTGTGGAGCTGGTTCTATATGTCGGTCATACGGTGTCCACATGTGCAGAGCTGGGCGAGCACCTGTCGCTGCTGGTGTGGTGCGTGTCGGGCGTGGCGGGCGCGCTGGTCACGTGGCTGCCGCGCGGCGGCGGCGCGCGCGCGCTGCTGGCCAGCGCCGCCGTGCGCTTCATGTACTCCGCCGGGCCCGAGCCCACGCTCTGGGCGCTCGCTATGCTCACTGTGACTATCTGCACTGACATAACACACACACACACACACATCGCACACTCGCATGTATAAAAATGTATAAATCTTTTGCTAGCACACACAATTTCACGGAAACCTTGCAAACAAAATGCAAGGCAGCTTGAAAATCAGAATTGTACACGTTTAAAAGATGCACCAAGGCCTATTCAGATAGATATAAGCGATATCGAAATAAAGAAAGAAAATACATTTATTTAGCACAGACTAAAAGGCACACAAGTAAAAGAAATAAAGTAAAAAGAAAGAATACAAAATAAAAAGTGTAAAGTGCGTTGTCAGATACTAGCAGGAATGTGTGCATCGCAGCTGCGCCAAATAGGCCCAGTTCAGCAAAAATGCCAGACAACTAGTGCCTAACGCTGGTTATCAACTGGACCTGAAATGTGAGGTGATATCGCTGCCGCGCTCGGTAGCGATATTGGTCCAAAGTGACGGACAAGTATTGCTACCGAGCGCGACAGTGATATTAGAGAAAACGATTAAAGATATGCGTTAGAATCGATTTAAAGTAGTTTTTATAAACGTACTAGAACATTTTGTTCTTGTACTTTTACTGAGGGGAAAGTGTTCGTAAGGCTTCTCCAGTGTTATATTCTCTAAGTTGACTAGCAATTAAATTATTACACTTTTTATCCGCAAAACACACAACAGCATGATAGTAAAAATAAATAACTTTTTATACAGTCGGTTTGTAAAGAAAAGTATCCACCCTAGCAAGAAATGAAAGAAATTACGTTTATTTAGCACTGACTAAAAGGCACACAAAATATCTGCAAAATAAAAACGAATTTTATTTTTATATTATGTTCTTGAAAAAAAAAACACTTAGTAGTTTACTTGGATAGGTGATGGATACTTATCTCGATACGCCGACTGTCCGTAGATCACCAAATAACTGCCCACTTTTCCCCACAGATAGTGGTAAAAGGCATCCACTTGGTGAGCATAATGGGCAACCAGGGCACCCTGTCGAAATCCCCGGGCAAGGTGCTCACCGACCCGGAACTGCTTTACCACAGCGTATATCTCGTTTTCTGCTTCTGCGGAATCTGCTGGCACCCATTCTTCTTTTCAGTTTTGGTGAGTATTTAGAATTATGAAGTTTTACTAAAGCTCCATTTACACGATGTCAGTTTCTTGCCTGTGGCATACAATTAAATTGAATCAACAAATGACTTGTATCGTCTAAACACTGTTTAGATGGTGCAAATTTGATTGTTGCGACAACTTTTGGTATGCCACAAGCAATTTAATCGTACCATTTAAATCAGGATTTATGAGCGATTATTCTGAAAGTGGGCAACGTCGCAAATAGAAAATTCTAATGTGATCGTGGCTAAGTACTAGCACTTCACTTCGAGATGTCCGTTACCTCCCTTCTCGCTTCCCCACACCGCACAAACAAACACGAAACAAACGACGATAGCAAACTCGCTATCCATACTAAGCGGGTCTGACTTGAGGCCGTCAGTAGAGACTGGTCATCTCTTAGCTGCCATGGCTTATTTTAATGTTTGAATTGTTCTTTGTTTTTATATTTTTATTACGGACGCTTTTAACGTGCACGTCTTTCTACATTGTTCTCACATGTATAATTTCAACGTTAATGATGTAACCAATTTTTTGTAACAATTTTTTGATTTAAAAGAGTGTCCGTGGAGTTTCTTGCCCGTTCTTCTCCATAGGTACCTACTACGCTTTGGAATGGGCAACTAGCTTCATATTTCTGACTGACCGACTTCTTGACAATTCAAAAGTGCCTGTAAATGGTTTAATTGAAATAAATGCTTTGAGTTTGAGTTTGAGTTTGGCGCGGTGTGAGGAAGCTGGAAAAGAGGTAACGGCTATCTCGAAGTGGACGGCTAGTATGAACAGCCGCACGGGTCGATCCATCAGGTTAAGCTACGCTTGCCAGTGACCATCTTTGAACACAGAGACTCCTCCGTGCCTCATAAAGCACGTTAAGCCGTTGGTCCCGGTTGTCATTCGTGGATCTTTGAAAGTCGTTACGGGTCGTCAGAAGCCCGAAAGTCTGACAACCAGTCTTACTAAGGGATATCGTAATGCCCAGTTTCTGGGTTGTGGAGGTCAGATATGCAGTCGCTCCATGTAAAATGCTGGTATTCAGCTACATCCGGTTAGACTGGAAGCCGACCCAACATAGTTGAGAAAAAACCTGGTAGATTGATATTGTGATGATAGTTCGTGGACTTTATTTATTTTTGGGTTTAAATTAAGTTGAAGAATATGTACATCTTTACTTACGTGCAGTATATTGGGTTTTTCAACAAATGTTAGCTCCCTTCAAAATGGAGCTGAATGGTGCTTATCCATGCGTCATGTTCGTGAACGAGCGTCAGTAGGGACTGGTCATCTCAGCTGCCAAGGCGAATTTAATTTAATGTCTGAATCGTTTTTTTTAATTTTTTTTTCTAACGGACGCTTTTAATTTTTGCATCGTTCTCACATGTATAACTTCAACATGAATGATGGAACCAATATTTTGTAACCATATTTAGATTTAAAAGAGTGTCCGTGCAGTTTCTAGCCCGTTCTTCTCCATAGGTACCTGCTACGCTTTGGAATGGGCGACCTGCTTCATCTTTCTGACTGACCGACCCCTTGACAATTCAAAAGTACCTGTAATTGGTTTATTTGGAATAAATGCTTTGAGTTTGAGTTTCGGATTCAAGCGTAGACCATATCATTTTTTTAACGCAAAGCCATACATAGTCTGGAATATGAATTTGATTGTTATATTATAGGCCCATAGGGGGCGAGCCTATAATATAACAATCAATATGTGTATAAAATCAATATGCGTGTAATAAATGCGTGGAACTTTAACATAACTGGCTAAATGTGGATGTACTACTAGGTACACCTCTGACCCCTTCGGGGAAATACAGCGTGATTATATGTAATGTTTATTATTATACTCAGCTGCTAGACATCGTGTACCGCGAAGAGACTCTTTTGAACGTGATGCGCTCAGTGACTCGCAACGGCCGGTCCATCCTACTGACGGCCGTGCTGGCGCTTGTCCTGGTCTATATGTTTTCCATCGTAGGCTACATGTTCTTCCGAGACCATTTCCTCGTCAGTGTCGATCGGCTTGACGGTGAGTACTTGCATTTTTTTTAACATTAAAATTCGATATTGATTCCATCTGCTTCCTTGATCTTGTGGTTGCACTTGCCAGCAAGCGCGGCTGATGGTATAATGCGGAAACTTGAGTTCGATCCCCCAAGGCGGGAGAAGTTGAATTAGGTTTTTCCATTGGGATGTTCTTAATAGCAGCCCTGAGTCTGTGCCCGGTTATATGGGACTTCCTATAAAATAAACTTATTTCAGACCCATATGTACCTATACTCCATTCGGTAAGTGTCACACGACTTAGAAACTAGTGTTATAGTTTGACATCACCGCTGTACCGCGCCTAAGGAATGCGCGGCGAGGCGGGGGGCAGCGTTGATGAATGAGCGGCGGGACGCCGTGAGTGTTGACGAATGAGCAACGGGACGCCGTGAGCGTTGACGAACGGGCGGCCTGCACTATCCCCTGTGAGCCGCGCACATACCTAAGGCGCGGTACAGTGGTACCGGTCAAACTATAGTACTTACATCTACCAGAAAAAACAACACAAACTATTAAATATTACGCCACAGTGGCATAGTATCCAATGTCCCAGTATGGGTTGTCCCAGAATTCACCTCACCCATTCCTTCAGGGAGTACAACCTTTAATAATATCGTTCTATAATTAATTATTTTTGACTACTCAAACAAATAATACCACTCAAATCTTAAAATCCTCGACTCCTATTACATGGGACCTAAAATATGACTGGCGAAACGTATAGGGGTAGATACACTCTTAGGGAATTTAGGAGTGATGACGTAAGTTATGTAAAAAAAAAACTAACATTAATAACTCACTCAGATGACGACGACCCACGCTATGAGCCTGATGGCTGCGCCGACGACAGCTCCTCCAAGTACCTAAAGGAAGCCGATCAATGCCGGCGCTCGTCTCGCTTCGTATCGGTCGGAGGAGAGCTGAGAGAACGCAGCTGTGATTCGCTGATCATGTGTATAGTTACCACGCTCAACCAGGGGCTGAGGAATGGTGGTGGAATAGGGGATATTTTGAGAGCCCCTGCTAGTTTTGTGAGTATAATATTACTGTTGCAACTTGTGATTTTTTAGGTAATAATTTTTTCTTGGTGATGACCAACTGTTATATCTCTCTCCTTAATATACAGTATGTTAATGAACGGAAGGCGTTGCCCGTGTACAGTGTTTATTTTACGTACCAATTAAATAAATTTTGTGAAAATTCCAGTATAAAAAATCTTTTTTTTTTAACGTATGGGCGTTGTACTATTACGTGTTAACCGGAACGTCTTAATTTCGTTAATTAACATACTGTATAGTTAGTTAGTTGATATTGTTTCATAATTATTTTTTATATGTAAATTGTACACCACAGACTGCCTACACTAACCCCCTGCCTTCTTCCTTAAAATCCATCCAAAGGTTGTCTTTAAAAGATCGAGATTAGTGATAAGACCGCCCATTGTGTTACCTATGTAAAATTTCTACTTTTATATCTGTAATTCATGTGGTCTAAATAATAAACAGGACGTAAGGTCTCGAATGTGTGGAAACTGATCCTCGACTTCAGAAATATTGATTAGGACGGATTAGTAAAAATCTTCTGTCTTCTTATTTATTTTGTTAAAGGTACAAAGGTGGACTTAATGCCTAATGTTTAATGGTTAAACTTTTTGAAACCCATAGAGTAAAACTGCACATGGAACAATTAAATTTGAGCACTGCATTTTTTTTAAACAGTGCCATTATCTTGTTGCCAGACAATTGAGTTTGTTTAGACATTTTTGCGGGCCCGCAATATTTAAGTAAATACTGCAGGTTATTGTCCCCTATTACGAATTACGAGTTGTAGGTCATAGGTTCGAACTCAGACAGGCGCTTTACTTTGTGTAAATTATTTCATCACCACTGCTCACAAAACGGTGAAGGAAAACATCGTGAGGAAACCGGCATGTCCTAGAACCAAAAATTCGAAGACATGTGACATCTACCAACCCACACTGGGCCCGCGTGGTGGATTACGGCCCACTCTCTTGAAGAGAGGGGGACTGTGTCCCAGCAGTGGGGACATTATAGGCTGATTACGCTATTGTCCTCTATGCCCCCAAAATTAAAAGTACGAGAGGAAATTTAAATTATGACGAATGAGTAACAAGATACAAGCGACACTTTGTTTGTGTGTCACCGACTTGTAAAAAACAATATTGTTACTGAAGCTTCTTATAAATTGCAATTATACCTTTTCAGGAGCCGCTATTCGTCGCCCGCGTGGTGTACGACCTGCTGTTCTTCTTCGTGGTGATCATCATCGTGCTGAACCTCATCTTCGGCGTCATCATTGACACCTTCGCCGACCTCAGGAGCGAGAAGCAGCAGAAAGAGCTCATACTTAAGAACACTTGTTTTGTTTGTGGTAAGTATATTTTTTTTTGTGGGAATAAAGGGTCAGAGGAAAAGTAAAAGAAATATCGTAAACTGGTTTATTTTTTATAAAGAAACTACTAAAACACATAACATAAGCTTCCTATTGAAATCAAAGAATTAAATTAAATATTGATTTCAAAATTTTATAAGAAGGTATATTACTCTGTTAATGAGTAATATACCTTAGACCTAGATGACAGATTTTAATCTATTGTAATCGTTATTAGTTCCTGTTTTTTTTATTATTATAGCATTTTTTTTTTAAGTTGTGTAGCTGTTAGTAATCACTATATTAAATATTATTAAATTATTGCCTATTGTTCTAAATATTAACAAATTACTGACTACTATATCAATTACTATTAAATTAAATTATTGACACTTTTAAATTATTGATTTTTTGACATTTCTCGGGACCCTAGGGTCCCGGACCTTTCCAAGGCGTACGAGGAGCCGAAGCCAACTCGCAGAGGCCCGTTAGACATGTTTAATGAAACGAGGCACCAACCGACGATTATCCCTGAACGCACTATGGCAGTGCACCCAAGGACAACCCCCGGTTGGTGCAGGACTATTGCAAGATATGGAAACAAAGATAGTGGATTATGGGTTTGGGTGGCTAAGTGAACTGGTTATCTAGAACTATGGGAAGACTATGGCCCCTGCCTGACCAATATTTTATATAAAATACACAGGTAAAATGGCAGGGGGTGACTTGCACACTCAATAAAAATGATTGATTATTATTATTATTTCTTATTATTGACTAATATTAAAATCATTGATTAATATTAAATTAGTGACTACTGCTATAATTTTGCAAAAGTCTTTAAATATTGTATGCCCAAAGGCTGGTCATAGATGTATTCACTTTATAAACTGTGACACCATAATTTTACCTGTGTACCACAATGAGCAATTTGAATTAAAAAAAAACTTAGTTAAAATATCAAGTCATTATCATTTTACTTTTTAAATATCTTCCACGCATTCGTATTTGGCAAACGTCATCTGTCTCACTTAAACCTTAGCATTCAGCTCTTTCGCACATTCATGCATTCATAAACGTTCCATTCCTACAAATACAGTTGTATCAGAAATGTGTGGTCATATTTAAAGGTGTGGTACGGACCATATACATATATATATAAATCATTCAGACTACCAGAATAAGGAAAATGGTAAAAAAATAATAAGAAAAACTCATTACATACTTGACAAGAAAAATAAATCAGCTAACGAAAATACACTAAAAATGTTGGTTACCCAAAGCCATTTATTGTTTTAGGTCAAAATAAAACCACCTTAATCAGTGTTTTTTTTTGCTTGGATATCTTTAGTTAGACGTACTGAACGCTGTGTTAAAATTTGTCCATCTATTTTAATGGAACCTTGTACATATTATTATTATTTTCGACCCTGGGGTCCCGGACCTTTAGAAGGCGTACGAGGAGCCAAAGCCAACTCGCAGAGGCCCGTTAGACGTTTTTAATGAAATGAGACACCAACCAACGCTTACCCCTGTATGTACTATGTAAGTGCAAGCACCCAAGAACAACCCCCGGTTGGTGTAGGACTATTGCCGGATATGGAAACAAAGATATTGGGCTATGGGTTTGGGTGGCTTAAGTTGACTGGTGACCTGGAACTATGGAAGGACTATGGCCTCTTATTATTATTATTATTTTAAGATTGTTAGCTTTAATTATGTAAATATCATCTTGGAAATTAAAACTTAAAATGAAACAATTGTCATTAGGAGTGCGTGGCCCAATTCGAGTGGTGGTTCTTGACTTACCATTTTTGTTTTGCTTTTATAGGTTTGAACAGGTCAGCCTTTGACAACAAGACAGTCTCGTTCGAGGAACATATTAAGAGCGAGCACAACATGTGGCACTACCTCTACTTTATGGTGCTGGTGCGGGTCAAGGACCCCACGGAGTTCACCGGCCCAGAGAGCTACGTGCACTCTATGATTAAGGTGAGTTTGTGCTAGGGTGGCGCGCAGAAACAATTACCTAGTCAGACTATGCTCTAATTCAAAAATAGGCGTTTTTTTTTTGCGACTTAAATTTTTGTTGACAAACAGACATAAATCATATTGACGAGAACATGCTGTTCAGCCAAAAGGCGTCCACTGCTGGACATAGGCATCCCCTAAAGAACACGAGAACACGGTATAAATAAGCCCTCGTATCGATGGGCGATTTTTATCGCGCACTGGATTTTAATAATAATAATAAGATTTATTGTTTAACTAGGACATTTCAACAGACTGCGTAGCGCCGAGAGTTGAAAATGCAACAGTGTTTTTTTTTGACGCGCTGGGATACATCCAGTTGGATTCTCAAAGCTAGGCACAACACTTCGAGTTGTAAATCCAGTGCTCGATAAAATATCGCCCGTGTGAGGTTAATGACTCCCGGCCGCCTAAATCTCTCAATTTGACTAATATTCTTAACCGACTTAAAAAAAGGAGGTTCTATATTCGTCCCGTATGTATGTCCGCGTTTCTCTCTAACACAAATAAATCAATTTTGATCATTCTTTCACTAAAGCAATTTACATCTTCATAAATCTTTGTTAAAATTCTGTCTTGCTAGCTTATAAATAATAAGTACTTGGGCGATCGAGCTCTGCTCGAGTGAAAATATAGAAACTAATTTTCTCAGATATGAAACCTATCTAGATTGTTCGCCCCCGTAAAACCTTATATTGCGACTGTCATTGAAATCGGTAGAGCCGTTTTCGAGAACGTGATTACAAAATATATATAAATATTGCTCATTTAATAATATACGATAAATCCTTGTTGGTACTGGTTGAAAGACCTACACTGTCCTCCCATACCTAATAACACTGTTATTTAAAATATTGTAAAAGCCAATTATTTTTAAAAGAGTAACCGTGGAGTTTCTTGCCGGCTCTTCTCCATAGGAAACAACCAATTGGAACCGTACACCTAGCTTCTGACGTTTCATAAGTGCCCTTGTAGGTTTATGTGAAATAAAATATTTTGAATTTTGTTCCAGTCCAACAACCTAGACTGGTTCCCTCGCTTACGAGCTCTCTCCCTCATCGCGTCTCGCGGTGGGGGAGGCGAGGGGGGCGAGTTGGAGTCGCGCGCTCTACTGCAGGCGGAACTCGACAGAGCGCAGCTTGCCGTGCACACACTCACCGAGTTGCTCACAGAGCTTAGGGACCAGGTGAGTCATAATTTACAAAAATATTCAATTCTATACAGACAGCAAGAGTAAAGCTTGATTTAGAAAGAAAGAAAATACATTTGCACACAAGGAAAAAGAAATCAAGTGAAAGAAAGAATACAAAATTAAAAGTGTAAAGTGCGTTGTAAGATACTAAGCAGGAATGTGTGCCTCGCTGCTGCGCCAAATAGGGCCAGGTAAGTTCATCTATGCGGTGCGATTTACAGTTTGAAACAACCATAAAAGTTGGACCTTCTAAACAGTGTTTAGACGATACAAGTCATTTGTTGCTTCAATTTTATTGTATGGCACAGGTAGGACACTTACATCGTGTAAATCGGGCTAGTCGTAGAAGGTCCCAAAACAAGAACGATACATAGTGTTGAATATTCTACGGTGGTACGGAACGGTGTGCGAGTCTGACTCGCATTTAGCCCTTTTATTCGCTTTTTTTTTTTCCAAAACTGCGTATTACTGGCGTCGATCGCTACCTGTTATTGCTGACCAACTGTAATCACCAACCAGCACAGTCATTAGTGGCTACAAGTATTCTTCAACTAAGGTTCGAGCACAGGCTTCAAATAAAAATATATCATCCTAAAACCAATTTAAATACAGTATGTTTGTCTAGAAAGAATGAAACGATAACATTTATTTGGACACAGTTCGTAAAACACAAAATACGAATAACAAAATGAAAAAGTGAAAATAATGTTTTAACAACAATGGTATGCCTCAAAAAAAGGCTGCTTCAAAAAGGTTATTTCAGCAGTCAGATGCTGTCTGACGCTGGTTTTCTAATGAACCTTTAGGAACAAGTGACGGGGCGTACAAACAGTTTCAACATACCTAATACATTTTTTTTATACTTCTAAACAAATAACTAAGCTAGTAATCAAATATAATTACGAAAACAAAAAACATACCAAAACAATAAGAACTGTCCCAACAAAATCTGTTCTTACCGATTAGCTAGATTGATCCGTGCATCTCACGAAGCGACGCGCGCTTTACTTGTGGTAACCAAGTGTACAAACACGCTCTTAATGTATGCGTAAAGACGAGTAGCGTCAGTACTTCGCCGTTGTCTCGACCGGTACCGAGAGCTCCTGCGCTTACACACATATTCACAGCGTGTTTCTGCACTTGGTAACCATAAGTAAAGCGCGCGACGCTTCGTAAGATATAAATAATATACTAAAGATGCTTTTCTTCACAGATGACAGAACAGCGGAAGCAGAAACAACGTATAGGCTTATTAAATTCAACCTCGGCGTACTTGCAGAACTTGCAAATGAACTTACCGCCGTGAGCGACACGCCGTGACGTCAGAACACCGTGCAAATACTTGTGTATTTATGTATGTATGTGATCGTGCAAGTTATGGCCGGTCGGATTGTGATTAGAGTAAATTTATTTTTTAGGGTAATTTTGACCGGCCACGTGTGTAATTTATAGTTTGTTTTTTAAATATAGATATTTTGGATTTGGTTGTAGCAATATCTATGAAGTTTTCAAGCATGTGTAAGGAAGTAATAAGGTCGTACCAAACTGCCATAGTGCAGTTTGACAAGCTCATTCAAATGAAATACGAATTAAAAAAAGTTTTTTTTTTACAATATTTACACATGCGCTTAAGTAGTATTTTTAAACTTTACATTAGTAGAAAGTATAAAAAAAAACTGAACTTAACATACCCAGGTAGAAAAACATTGCGTCATACATAAATACATGATTAAATAGTTAATATTTTTATGGTTATTGACCAAAACGCGTGTGTTTAAACCCAAGACATGTACACCTCTTTTACAGGTACCTCAATACCGCACAAGATAAATAACAGATAAAAAAACATAAATATATATATATAACAGTATATAATAATTATTACAGCTTTAGATTTCCTCTGACATACGCTGACGTCGATATTATCGAAAGATATATTTAAGTATAACAAAGTATATTTGAATCCTAGTGTAGTAATACCGAATTGTTTCGAGCAGTCGAGTTTTTATTGGGTCTGTGATAAATAAATATTTAATTTACCAACTAGGTAACTTTCTGTAAATTTCTTCGTTGATAGACAATAACATTAAATATTCCGTATTTAATGAGTGTTTTTGTCTCTAAACTGGCAGTAATATGGCCAAGATAGAATAAAAATATATCTTGGCATCTCATCTCTGCATTTCACATCTCGACCGCTCAACAAACGTATATTTCTCACATAAACCAATTTCAAAACAAATACGTAATTTAGTTTTCATATTTTAAAGGTACAGACATATACAAAGGAACAATACTTAGATGCGACGCTACCGTTCGAGGGGCCTACTTCAGTCTGGGAAAGAGATGGAGCTATACGATCTCTTTCCCACACTGAAGTAAGATTAATATACTACTGCTATAACAGGTGGTGGTAAGCCTTAGAATCGTGCTTATATCGTATAGTTTCGGGTCGGATACTTTGGAACCAGTATAATATTAACTACTTGAATTTGTCGTCGATCGTACAGTACATTTTGACTTTGATAACGTCTTTATTTCGTAGCAATACAGACTGCTTTCATAGATCAAGCGTTATAACTAACGTCTGGTTCACCGTACGCTTTGAACGCGCTCAAATTCGCGCTATTAGCGTCGAGGTGTAAGAAACGCCCAGTATCTCTTCTAAAAGAAGTATTATTTCTTTGTTTATGGTACAGGCTAAAGCCTAACGTGTGACTAGAGTGAATAGTAGTAGTTAAAACATATCTTGTTATGATATTTGAGTAGATAGAGTAGGCTAGCTAGAGAACTCGACGCCCGGTTGCACTGACACGAAATTGAAAGAAACCTACAAACTAATATTATAAATTCGAAAGTGAGTTTGTTTATTACGCTTTCACGTCTTAACGGCTGAACAGATTTTGATGAAATTTGGCACACAGGTGGACCATGACCTGAGTTCGGGTATAGGATTTTACTTTTTATCCCGGTTCGGTCGTTCCTGTGCGATATTTTCCGAACTCTACGCGGGTGAAGATCTATGCTAGTGTTTTTATAAGCAGTCAAATAAATTAATTTAAAATTACTTGTGTAACTATCGTGGCCAGATCTTAGAATTGACCATTTCATGAAATGGCCAGCTAACATTGGCCATATCGTTTAAACGTTAACGTTTAATGATATGTCAGTCGACGTTTGGCCATATCATTAATCTAGGGTATCCATGGTGTAAGGTGAAGTAAAAATAGTCAAGTAAATGCGACCAACTTGGAAGTAGCACTCGCCGGCCGCTGCCGCGGCACCGCTCGCTGCGCTCGCTCGGCTCGTGTGCGGTTGGTCACAGTTCTAACCTAACCTAACCCATTTGGTCGGGGTGCCACATAAGCGGCGTAATTTTTAATTTTTTGAAACTAATTTTAAGTGCTATGTTGCATGTTACGCCGCGGCAGCGGCTGGCGAGCGCTACTTCCGAGTTGATCGCTTTCCATAGTATCATATTTGGAAACCCAATAAAAGTCCATCGACTTTTTTTGCGTGGTCACTCTACTTTGTTTGATTTGTTTTATGCCGCCGCCATGATGCACAAACAAAGCGACATCAACGCCTCCACCGGTGGATAATCTAACTATTTTACGATATGATCACTAATGTTTGGCCACATCATGAAGTAGTCGTGCGTTAACTGTTTATATCATTAAACGTTGAGTATTCAATGATCTGGCCTGGCCACATCATGATGTGATCAGTGGATGATATTCATTTCATGAAATGATCTTTTTTAAGATCTGGCCACGACATAACCATTACTTTCAGTAAGGTATCTGAAGCGAATTTCCATAATCTCTATTCTGTTTGAGCATGAAGTGTGTGGGCTAGAATAAAAAAGAATTGCTTGTTTTACAAATAAAACAGAAATATTTTTCAATCAATTAAATTTGCGTGTCGCAAATTATAACCTTTTTTTATATGTATCTAATCTGATCCGCAGTTCCGTGTCTTGATTAAACAATTTAGTAGTTAAATAAAGTGAAATGTACTTCGTGGTCAGTGCAACAGCGGGTAAATTATTACTGTTATGTAGATTTTTAATATCTTAATAATGACCTTAAATACTACTGAATCGACGTCGATATTCACTTTCTGAACTTTCAATACAAGGTCATGGTCAAATAACAATATAAGTACTATAAAAATTGTCGAAATAATAATAATATACAAGAATAAATGAGATTAACTACCAAAACTCCACAGACATTTCGTCAGTGAAGTTTTGCCAGCTAATTAACCTATTTGACCTTGTATAAATGGGTTTTATCAAAGCTTTGACCGCAACTCTTAGACCATGACTTTATACCGGGCAAGACATGAATTTTCCAATAATAGTGGATTTTTGTCTTTATTATACAAAATTATTATATTTCTATATAATTAAATCTGAACAAAATGCAGTTTTGTTGGTAGATAGTTTTTAAAGGGGGAGATGATTTCAACCCTTTGCAAGAAGTTAAGAAGCAATGTAAGGGTTGTTTTTCAAATATTTTTCTTATATTTCATTATTTTTAAACACTTATAACTGTTAATATTATTAAGTTTCTTTTATATTTAGATATCCATATGCTTATGATTCCAGTGTTGTTTACCAAAAGCGTTAAATATTTCTAAAAACATTAACGTGCAATATATATCCAGTTTTTACGTATAAATACTATTTACTTACAAATGCTACAGTAGCAATCTTTTTTTCTAAAATATTAAAAAAGATGAATTTCACCAAGGGTGTGTTTTTCACATTATCCAATAACGGTCGAATTAAAAAATCTTTTAAAAATAAAATGCAGTGTTATTTTAGTTTTATAATAGAATATATTTTCTCTATTCTCTAGCATAATATTACTCAAAGTAATTAACGCAGCGAGAAGTTATCACTATTTCTAAATTTATTTCTGCTTTCTATTTTATTTAAATCTCCCCCAATTTGAAGTTTGGACGTGCATTACAGCTCAAACAAGTTACCTATACTATAGTTAGTTATCAAATTTTATTTGTAAAGAATATATGAAGTTTTTAGAGTGTAAAATACCGGGTTTTTGTTGGCCAAGTTCGTCTGCCAGATAATTTAATTTTACCATGTATAAACGGATATTAAGTAATGCTGTTCTGAGTAAATTATAATGTTTAAGGTGAATCAGCAAAGGTAGCCCGCGAAATTCGGTTTTCTTACGTTTTTGCAATTTACAGGTTAGTATCGGGTTGTATCTTGATTAAATTATGATTTACGACCATAAAAATATATATATATATAAACATTAGAAGCATAAATACGTCTCTCTAAGTTAGTTTGGTTTTCAAATATCATGATTTCAGGAAAAAGAAATTCAATGGACAAATCTAACTTATGTTAGAGATGTATTAATGATTCTAATAATTATGATTCTGTAAATATATATTTTTTATGTTCGCGAGTCAAAATTTGATCAGAATACAACCTGACACTGACCTGTAATTTGCAAAAAACGTAAAAAAACGGAATTTTGCGGTCTACGTTTGCGGATTCACCTTAAAGGGCATGAAGTATGGGTACAACAACATGAGACATTTCACCTTCTCTCTGAGATGGCAACGCACTTACAAGGCCTCTGGTACTGCAAATATCCAAAGATCTGTGACCACATTAGAAACGGGTTTTGTCGACGACAAGAATAGACAAAATGACAGATGTATTACTGTCATTTTGTCTATTCTTCCGTCTACAAAACCCGTTTCTGATGTGGTCATGCTACGCGTGCAGGTAGGCTGCCTAAAAGTTAGCCACCCACATAAAAAAAGTTTAAAGTGAGATTGTATTTGTCTTAAAAATAATTAATTTATCTTTTGCTCCAAAGGCTTCATATAAAAATGTTCTTGAAAAAGATCTGAATATAAGTAATCTATTTAGAGTCGTTGTGTGGTTGAAAATGTTGCGTTTGTCTAATGTTAGTTTGAAGGTGATAGCGTTTGTTACATTATGTCTAGGTTTAAGTCTTCGCAAGTCTAGATTTAGTCTAGAAAGTGAGGCTTAATACTGATCTTATTAGTTTGTAGAATTCGAGGGAAAAAAAAATTGGCTTCACTCAAGTTCTTGTTTTCGTTCTCATTACATAAATATATAATTATATATATAATTAAAATCATTTCATTTTTACTATGGTATTTTGAAGCGAATATTAATTTTGAAAGAATTGTTAATTATAATAAGTAAAGGTCACTTGAAATGAAAAAAAAAAGGAATGCTCAAACAATATGCCAAAATATTAACGAATTAAATCATGCATCAGTATTAAGTCTCCCACAAATATATATTAAATAAATAATCCGACGTGTAAGCGTAGGTTGTTTCCATATAAATGACAAGCGACGTGGTTTTGAATAGGCAAACGGTTTGGAAAAAAAATCTCATACTTATAAAAAAAAAACAATAATTTTTTTAAACTGTGACTTTAAAAAATAAAAATATTGAAAATATCTGTAGAAAAAATCTCTTATTCACTAATTTTATAAGTGTACGTAAAATCTGACGGTAAAAGTTCTCGTTTCTTGCGAAAAGAGATAGCTTCTAATCTGTGCACGTCACGGTCACACTTGTGGAAAACATTTTACCGAAAAAACTGACAAGTCTACTAGATACCGTAAAAGTTAATAGACAAAGAAAAGGTATTAAAAAAAATGTTCGAATTTCTTATATTAGTCCTTTTGGAAAATGTATATCTAAGTTAAATTACTTAAATCTAAAATTATGTGAAGATAACTTATGTTATTGGTGTGTGTATTGTTAAGTTTAAACAGTTTTAGCGTCTCGAGAAATATAGTTTAATTAAAATTTTATTAAAATTAGTTTATCTTCATTGAAATACAGATACAAGAATATACTTGAAAAACTAAATATCATAATAATGAAAAGTTACTATTATATCCTTAAATAAAAAAAGGGAAATTTGAAAATTATGTTATACTATTTTTTACCTATTATAGTATATTTAAAGTTTTGTCGATGTAAATTCAATTGCATTTTAAGAACAACGTAAGTATTTCTTTGTTGACTTGAGTTTTTTATTTAAAACACGCCGTGCCATAAGGTCCGTAGTGAGATGACAAATATAACTGTTTTTTTATAATATGGAATATATTAGATATACTATGTAGACATATTCTATACCAAATATTTAGATAATGTTAAATCTTTTGTATATTGGTGATTTTCGCAACTATTTTTCAACGATCGTCATCATATTTCAGTTTAAAATATACTTTGCGACAGAAATTGCCAATATTTTGCAAAAGGTTCTTACAGTTCATGTTTTTGTTAGAGCCATACCTCACCGGGACGCCATGGCGGCTTAGCCAGGTCGCATCTCCAACAAAATTACCTTACATTTTGTTGGCTGCGTTACCTAGCGGATGCTAGGTAAGCTGTATACATGTAGTTGTCATCGTGACCTGGTGACGTCACCATGGCGTCCTGGTGAGGTATGCCTCTTATTGCTATAATTTTATACTTAACATTTTATCTGTTCACATTCGTTTAAACTAACATTCTTTGGTTTATAAACGCTTTATTTTTCTATTCTGTAATCATTTCTTGGCCGCAGGGATTAGGTATACAAAAATAATATTTATTGAAAAAAGAGTATCTATATGAGCGTCAATAAAATTATGACTTGCAATAAGAAAATTAACAAAATATCTTAATTGAAACAATATCTACATTTTTTGCATATTCTGTGAATGTAGAATAAAAATTAAGGAGTGCTGTTAAATTAAATGAAATATTAGTATTTAATTCAACAAAAAAATAGTGATTAATTAAAAATCTTGTCCAGTAAATATTTAAATAAAAATTAAGTAGATATTCACACTCATCGTGAATTAGAAAACTCTCAAATCTCTGACTAACCTGCAAATCGTGATAACACTTAGTCCTGTTTCTCTGTCGGATTTAACACGAATCTTAAAACTCTTGACCAACTCTAACTAGCTAGTTCAATTTCTCTCTAGAGATCTATATTTTTAAATCATCTATTAACAAATGTTTTTATATACTGTATTTATTGCACATAATACATTCCTTGTGTATTTTTTATATTATTTATTACATATACTATATTCCATTGTATTTAGATCTGTATTTTTGAATCTTTCAACTATGCTAGCGAAAAACAGAAGTACTTATATCAGATTGTTTTTATCTTTAAACATATTTTTTTCACAAAACAGATCATTTTATCATTCATTTATAAATACAGTAAAAAGTTACGACAAAAACTTGACAAAAACTTCTGCTTTTCGTATGCATTGCGTTTAATTGTTTTAAAAGAAGAAAATAGTAGTAATAATGTTGTTTTTACATTATTTACTAACGTAGTATATGTAAGAACTTGCGATCGACTCGGTCCGTTGTGATGCCTGCAATAACGTGTTTTTTGTTTTTTATGAAGAATAAAGTTACGGCACAAAGTTTTTTGTGGTTTTATTTTACGATAGCCATACACATCATACATTACCTCCTGCTTATTAAAAAATACAACCTGTTAGATAGGAGACAAGTCTGCCAAGCCAGTACTGAATCGTTAATACACATAATCAGACTATAATGTACCCACTGTTGGGACAGAGGCCTCCTCACTTCAAGAGGGAGTGGGCCGTAATCCACCACGCGGGCCCAGTGCAGGTTGGTAGGTGTCATATGTCTTCGTATTTTTGGTTATAGGACATGCCGTTTTCTCACGATGTTTTCCTTCACTGTTTTGACAACAATTCCCAGTTAATTGAAACTTCATTATGGTTGAAATAATCTAAAGGACATCGCCCATTATAACAGCACCGTTCCAGCGCTGTAACGCAGCGGCATCGCTTCAAAAAATCTAGTCGTCAACGCGCCATTAGCAAGGCGACCGCTAGTCGCCAACGCGCCGTTAGCAACAGTGCTGTGAAACTCCGAACAAATATTTTTTGTATGGGATTTGTGACCTTCTTTAGCCAACATTCAGAAACACACGTCTAAATGACATAATGACCAACATTACATTACGAAGTGGTCACAAACATGTCTGCCTTCGCGCAAGTATTATTGTTTGTGTTGTGATTTATCTGTTTGTTTTTCCTTTTTCTGTATGATTTCGGTATATAACATATCAGAATAATTGACGGTGATTCCAAGTTTGTGAACCATCATGGGTAAGGGTCACAGAATATGTGGAGTTTGCATTTTTCCAAGTTTTCACTGAATCCATACCGGTGAGTACCGATATTTATTGCTAATGTGATCTTGTGCTCACCTAACGCAATGCTATTAATTTACAATCAGGAAATTAAAGCATCATTCAAATTCTGTAATACGACTGGAGCCATCAATGAAGATAAATTATTGAAACTCTTGAAGAAATGGTTTAAAACATTGTGCCTACAGTAATATTTGTCTAATTGTAGTCTAACTAGGTTGACTTCTAAATATATGGGTCAGAGAGACTCATATTATATTATCTACCTGTGACACCATTATGTAAATACTGGGAATATGAAATAAATCTTTTTCAGTTTCATATTCAAAGTATAATAATCTATTCCATTTAGTTATGCTGATAGTGTGAATTGGAGGTCTCTTAACTTTAAATCACACTAAATAAATTCACAGTCAAACTTAGTCAGTTATACGAGTAAGCTTAGTTATACGAGTAAGCGAGTAACCTTTTATATTTTGTGTCTTCCAGCTGTCGAGAGTGGCTAAAAGCAGTTGGTCACTGAGAACTAGTGCATCTACTAATAGAAAAACTGCATGAGCAGCGAAATGTATGTGCTAACCACTTTGGAAAAAAGGATTTTAACAAATAGGGAAATCGTCTACAGAAGTGAAGTAGTTTCATTATAATCCTCCATTAAGTTTTCATGTGATGATGTTACAAACAGGCAGAGAAATAAATTCTCTAAAATTGAATGAGCAATAGAGCACAAATTAATTGTGCTCTATTAATCATTTCAAATGAAAAGATCCTTGCGTTTTATATGCAGAGAAATGTTTACAAGTCTAATCGAAAATGTTGCTTATAAGTATTTAATTAATTGTCTTTACAGATTTAACACCAAGGGAAAATCAGTTGATGGAACAATTGCAAAAAACTAAATGCAGCCTGGCATCACTAAGACAAACACACAGGCAAATCTCTTGGAAAAATTTGAGTCAGATATGCTAAAAGGAATTGTGACGTTGGTGCTAAAAAAACAAAAAACGAAGCCATTTTGCCCTGATACCGATGTTGCTTGCTCATTTATATAAATTAATAAATACTGAAATCATTTAAATCTGTTTTATTTTACCAATATATAAAAATAAATTAGCTTTGGAACCTCACTATTATCTGGATAGAATGCATTTCATCGATATCGATAAGTTAATTGATTTCTATACGTTGTGCATCCCTATTTATGACAGTTCTTCCCTTCAAGGACATGGTTGTCAAGTTTGTTATAATTTTCATGTTGGTAGCTATGTTTTTTTTATGTGGTTGGCTAAAGACGGTCACAAATTCTCAAAAACTGAATGTTCTAAGTTCCGCCTCTTAAATTACATGCTCTGTGGTTAGCAAGGCGACCGCTAGTCGCCAACGCGCCGTAAGCAAGACGACCGCTAGTCGCCAACGCGCCGTAAGCAAGACGACCGCTAGTCGCCAACGCGCCGTAAGCAAGGCGACCGCTAGTCGCCAACGCGCCGTAAGTAAGGCGACCGCTAGTCGCCAACGCGCCGTAAGTAAGGCGACCGCTAGTCGCCAACGCGCCGTAAGTAAGGCGACCGCTAGTCGCCAACGCGCCGTAAGCAAGGCGACCTCTAGTCGCCAACGCGCCGTAAGCAAGGCGACCGCTAGTCGCCAACGCGCCGTAAGCAAGGCGACCGCTAGTCGCCAACGCGCCGTAAGCAAGGCGACCGCTAGTCGCCAACGCGCCGTAAGCAAGGCGACCGCTAGTCGCCAACGCGCCGTAAGCAAGGCGACCGCTAGTCGCCAACGCGCCGTAAGCAAGGCGACCTCTAGTCGCCAACGCGCCGTAAGCAAGGCGACCTCTAGCCGCCAACGCGCCGTAAGCAAGGCGGCCGGTAGTCGCCAACGCGCCGTAAGCAAGACGACCGGTAGTCGCCAACGCGCCGTAAGCAAGGCGACCGCTAGTCGCCAACGCGCCGTAAGCAAGGCGACCGCTAGTCGCCAACGCGCCGTAAGCAAGGCGACCGCTAGTCGCCAACGCGCCATAAGCAAGGCGACCGCTAGTCGCCAATGCGCCGTAAGCAAGACGACCGCTAGTCGCCAACGCGCCGTAAGTAAGGCGACCGCTAGTCGCCAACGCGCCGTAAGTAAGGCGACCGCTAGTCGCCAACGTGCCGTAAGTAAGGCGACCGCTAGTCGCCAACGCGCCGTAAGCAAGGCGACCTCTAGTCGCCAACGCGCCGTAAGCAAGGCGACCGCTAGTCGCCAACGCGCCGTAAGCAAGGCGACCGCTAGTCGCCAACGCGCCGTAAGCAAGGCGACCGCTAGTCGCCAACGCGCCGTAAGCAAGGCGACCGCTAGTCGCCAACGCGCCGTAAGCAAGGCGACCTCTAGTCGCCAACGCGCCGTAAGCAAGGCGACCTCTAGCCGCCAACGCGCCGTAAGCAAGGCGGCCGCTAGTCGCCAACGCGCCGTAAGCAAGACGACCGGTAGTCGCCAACGCGCCGTAAGCAAGGCGACCGCTAGTCGCCAACGCGCCGTAAGCAAGGCGACCTCTAGTCGCCAACGCGCCGTAAGCAAGGCGACCTCTAGTCGCCAACGCGCCGTAAGCAAAGCGACCTCTAGTCGCCAACGCGCCGTAAGCAAGGCGGCCGCTAGTCGCCAACGCGCCGTAAGCAAGGCGACCGCTAGTCGCCAACGCGCCGTAAGCAAGACGACCGGTAGTCGCCAACGCGCCGTAAGCAAGGCGACCGGTAGTCGCCAACGCGCTCACATATAATTATATAACTAATGTACTGATACAAAATATTGTAAAACATTTTAAAAGAGTAACGGTGGAGTTTCTTGCCCATTCTTCTCCATACGAAAACTACCTTTTGGAAGGGGCAACTAGAATCAATAATTTATTTTTTGTAAATTTTTGACGTTCAAAAGTGCCTTATACGTACGGGCCTATTTGAAATAGATGATTTGACTTTGACTTTGACTTTGACTTTGCGCCGTAAGCAAGGCGGCCGCTAGTCGCCAACGCGCCGTAAGCATGGCGGCCGCTAGTCGCCAACGCGCCGTAAGCAAGGCGACCCCTAGTCGCCAACGCGCCGTCAGCAAGGCGACCGCTCGCTGCCGACGCCGCCGGTGACAGCTTGTTGTTCATTCACAAGCGAGGCCTCACAGCGCGGCCGGCGAGGCACCACCGAGCGGACGGCGAGGCGCCGGCATGCATACCCTGCCTGCAGGCGTTTCTTCGCCGGGGAGCGGCTATACAATAATAGGACAAACGTAACAGGATAAAGTAAACAAATATACAATAGGCGGAAGTAGCGAAGTTAATGGCTTTCGATGAAAAGATAACACTTCCATATTTTATCTTCTTCGAGCATAATTATTATTGTTATCTTTTTAAGACTAATAATCATGAGTAAGCTACTGTGTCTTTCATTTATATGTATAGGTACTTAAATAAGCAATACATAAAATGCCGCACATGGGCATGTGACCGCCCGTATTTTTCTGAATATTCATGAAAAATTATCGAAAATTAACTTTAAAACTTTTTTAAATTTATTCTTAGGAAGTATATAGTTATTATTCTGTATATAGTGCTGCTAGCGGCATAATAGTAGCTTTGCCTCGGCCCGGCTAAAGTGCCCTAAGCATTGCATTGTCACTGTCACTAAGTCACTTGTTATTTTGTTTGATTGATGAGGTTAGTTCGCTGTAAAACATCACAGAGAGCCGAGGCAGCGCCACTATTATGCCGCTAGCGGTGGCTTTATCCAATAGGGATACACACTATACACTGCCTTATTCTTATATATTGTTTTTTCAAATCCCCCTATGGTTTTATGGACTAACGTAAGTCTTAGTGTAAGTCCATACACCATGTTTTTTAAATAAATATTGATTTCTTTTAAAAAAAAATAGTGTTAAAAAATGGTAGTTAATCCGATAAAATAACTCATAAGCTTTAAATAATAATATACAGAATCAAAATCGAGCAAATAACATCGGAGATATGGCAAATGAAACTCGAAAAAATAAAAATAATAATAACATGAAAAATATTAAAGATAGACCCCCCTTTTAAAGTTAATTTTCGCAAATTTTTCATGAATATTCAGAAAAATACGGGCGGTCACATCGGCATTGTATAATGAAGGTGAAGAATTTGTTGGTTTGAACGCGCTTATCTCTGGACCTAGGTGCCAGTTTATTTATTTTTTATTGGCCTATAGTTGTGTCCCACAGTTGAAAAAACGCCTCCCCTTATTCCTTCCAAATCTCTCTGTTTTGTGCGATTTCAGGCCATGTTGGCCCGCAATCATGATTAGACCGTCTTACCACCTTCGCCGCGGTCTTCCTCGAACCGGACCTCGTCCAGGGAGTGACGATCTTTGCTCATATCTCCGGGTGAATTCGTGCGACGTGGCCGGCCCACACCCACTTCAGCCTGGCTGTTTTAAAATATTTTTTTTCATTTGATAGCCCAATTCTTGAGGAAGGTTGAAAGCTATTTAACATCACGCTACGACCCTTAGGAGCCGAGCAAAAACAAAAAAAGAAACAACGCTAAGCCAAAACGACGTAATAACGGGGCGAGCGATGTGATGCGAAGCGGTGGGTTAAAGGCCAAGGGAGTTGTGTGACTGACACTGGCATGGCCACCATCAGGGATTTTAATTTTGATAACACAAAAGATTCGTCGCTAATTAGACGGAATTTGTCGCCAAATATCAGAATATGTCGGTCATTGGTTCCAAAGTAAAAAAAAGTTTACGAATAATCTTCGATCTAGCTCTTGGACTATAGGTACTTTAAAAATGTAATTCATTATAATTATCTTCTAAACTAAGACCTGACTAAATCTGTGACTAGGCGAAAAATTGCGACTAATTATCGACAAAATTTGTGAGAAAACAGATCTTCGCTAGAGGCCCTAGCTTTTGAGATTCAATTGGGCAAAGCTGGGGAGATGCTCCCCAGATACGCGAAAAAAAATCGCCGCGATAAAAACACGTCCCTGCGAACCTGGGCTAAAGGATGGACGCGTTTGTTTACAATGACCAAACCTAATATGCTAACTAACTGAAGCAGATCTTTTATAAAATAACCTACCTATATTAAGAAGCCTTTTTTATTTTTTGGTTTGGAAATTATCAAATAACTTCTCCCGCTCTGGGCGGAGCAGGAGGGCGTGTCAGACTCTTACTTCCTTCTCTTTCTTACTCCTTCAGTTACCTGTACGTTGCCAGGGGCCACGGTATCTCTTTCGGACTTTCCCGCAACCCCGGCAGGCATCGGTCCTATCGGACCCCTTCAGTTGCTGACATCTCTTTGAGGCGCGCGTGGAACACAACGCGCCGTCGACCCGGGATATTAAGAAGCCTTGACCACCAGTTTTATTATAAGTTAAAGGGATATGATCATCACGCTTCGAAGCCAATACTGAGGTGAACATGAGTCATATCGCACAAGTCATACCTATACAAGTATCTACTCAACACCATTGAAAGAGATAATATTGAAGATAACAGTCAATAAAATTGCACAATATTTTAATTGGTGATATCCCATGAGTTACATATAGAGGTACTAATAAGTATAAATATCAGAGAAGATAAGCCATCTGATGCATTCTAGGGTTTTATTGAACTGGGTTCGTCATGGCTTTTTCGGTAAAATTATTAAGTTCTGTTTTCGGCCCGGTATTCCAACCGGGCACCTCTTGCTGGCCAGCCTTATGTACAAGACTAGCTTTTGCGACTACGTCCGCCTGGAAATTTAGGCCCCCGACCCACGTACCGCGTCTCATCCTATCGCCCGCCCGCGCTTGTACTTCGTTTTCACTTAGTTTTCTGTTTTGCTAGGCTCCTAAGGGTCGTAGGATGATGTTAAATAGCCTATAAACCTTCCTCAAGAATTGGGCTATGAAATGCAAAAAAAAAAACTAATCCGACTGGTAGTTTCAGAGATTACCGCCTACATACAGACTTACAAACGAATTTTTACTTCTTTTCAAATTATATGTATGTAGTATAAATAGATCTACGTCACAGAACCGACGAGAAAAATAATTGAATAATTGCCTACAACGACGATGATTGCATTGGCAATGAAGAAAATTCTGATTTTCTGAAAATCACACGAACTGTCGCCGGGAAACACACCTCCGCCGCGAAACCATAGCAGCGAAACCGCAGTAGGTCAATTCAAAAGACTCGCGTCATTATCCGCTACTCGAATCGGATGCGAGTAGCGGAACGTGACGTGAGTTGAACTATTGCGGTTTCGCTGTTATGGTTTCGCGGCGGAGGTGTGCTTTCGGCGTGATCAGTCCGAAATGCTTTATTCGCTTCCTACCATGATTAAGTAGAGGAAGAGATTGAGAAAGCGACTCTTGAGACCCTTATAAAATTGATTGGGTATCTACGAAACCAAATCAGTAGGAAAGTGCCAAAAGACGCAAAGGTGTTAGCAGACGAGCAGCGCGTATAATCGACCACTCCTGCTTTAGTTGGTGCAACTTCGGATATACCTACCTATGTTGAGCAGTTAGCTACAGGAGCTAGCGTGGCTAAGTAATAACAGCGGCATAGGTCGATCCATCAGGTTAAGCTACACTTGCCAGGGTTGTTCCGTGGATGGGTCACCATCTTTTCATACTGAGACTCCTCCATGCCTCGGAAAGCACGTTAAGCAGTTGCTCCCGACTGTCATTCCTGGATCTTTGACATTCGGTTCCTAGGGGTATCGTATTACTCAGTTACTGGGTTGTGGAGGTCAGATGGGCAGTTCCATGTAAAATACTGGTATTCAGCTGCAACCGGTTAGACTGGAAGCCGACCCCAACATAGTTGTTAAGCAGTTACACGCCTACTTAGCTCATACAGTTGCAGTAGGTACCTAAGTAAACCATGTCATTAAATGGTTGAAAAATACCACTTCGAAGATACGGTATAGTTATATAAGGATCTTTTGGCGTGTGGCCAAAATCAGAACTACCGCCGCCGTCTTGTTTATTCAATACATTTCACAAAACAATTTCATAAATATTTACCAACTACGCCTCCCAGCGTACGTCATTCGAGTGCCAACAGATGCTTGAAACACTGCACACGTTGGCTCGCCCGTTGGCCGAGTCAAAATACACGCAAATCAAACGGCAAATCACGCAAAAAGGCCAAGTACGTTGGCCAAGCGACGGGTTCGCCCAACGTGTACTGGTGGCTTAAGGTAATAAAAGGTTGGCCAGTGAAAAAGATCCCTCTTTTGGAATATGAGAATACAGCTAAGAATACTGACTGTTCAGTGCTACGACTTTTTAAGTAACGTGCTGGCAAGATAAGTCTGCGTGCGGCTGAAATCGGAGCTAATCAGTATGCCGCCTTCTTGTCGTTTATGTAAGGTCTAATTTAGAATATAATGATTTAATTAATATTAGATAAATAATATAAAGATTAATTATTAATATAGATTTAATATTATATTTTAAATATTACCTATTGTATAGAACTAAGCACGCCACCAGTCGCGCACAGACTAAAGCCTTGCCCCCACAGGCGCGTTTTTATCGTTCGATAATAATGCAAGCGTTATTGCGATATCTGTTTTCAGTACATTTTGTATTAGGACGGCCATGAAGTTACACACTGCGGCAATAATAATGACGCAATAGAAGTAGGACGCTTGCGTTCCCACGTCCTGCGATATTCCGATATATGTTCTTAGAAGACGCAGACGTTAGAAATATCGGACGATAAAAACACAGCTGTGTGCAAGGAATCGGGACTCATTATCGCAATAACGCTTGCATTATTGTCGATCGATAAAAATGTGCCTTTATCCGGGAACTTTAGTAGGTAACTCTTATACCTACTGAATTGTTATGAATCTCAAGGCATAAAGTAAGTGGCATAATTATACTACTTACTACTTTTTAACACTTCAGTCAGTATGCTTATCTATCTGCATTCCCATATTCAAAAAGAGGGATCTTTTTCATTAGCCAACCTTTTAATACCTTACAACTATAGTGCTTCATACCTACTCGTCTGATAGTGTCCTAAGATTTCTCGCAGAAACGCATCCGATAAAATATTTTATCAATATGATAAGGCTTGTATCGACATCTAGGGCAAGTCATACAGTGAGGGACAAACGGACAGACATGTGGGGTGTTGCTCTATTTTTTATCGCAGTCGCAAACTGTAAGTGAAAATATTTATTTTTATTAATTTTATTATTTTTATGAATGGTGATTGTGGTTGATGTTAGTTGGTGGTTAATGTGCATTAATGTTAAATTGAATAGTGTTTACCAAATAAATAATTAAAGTAGGTAAGTGTTTATCTAACCACTTGAAAAATGGTCTTGGAGTGCTAAAATTGAAACAGTGTATAGGAAATTACTAAAATAATTGAACGTGATTTTTTTAATATTTTGTGGTGAGGAGGTCCGATTTAATTTAAGATAAGATTTTTATTCAATTTTCAAAATTTAGAAAGAAATCGATTTTTGATATCTACTCATATCTAAATATCCAATGATCGGAAAAACGGAAACTGTACTTAACTGATTGCCCTAAATGGAAAATGCTTAATTTGGCTCGATAAGATAACTTTGTTTTAACGAAAAAATAAGTATAATATTGATAACAACCATTAAGAACTCTTATGATACCTATGGTATTGGATCTGGGCAACATTCGTACTCTGAATCATGTAAAACTGTTATGATAAGTTATTTAAATGTTATCTATGAATCACTTCTAGGAAATACACCTTCGGAATTCGTTGGTACTTTTACTTTAATGGTCAATGGTCAAAGCATTTATTTCAATTAAACCGTTTACAGGCACTTTTGAATTGTCAAGAAGTCGGTCAGTCAGAAATATGAAGCTAGTTGCCCATTCTAAAGCGTAGGTTCCTATGGAGGAGAACGGGCAAGAAACTCCACGGACACTCTTTTAAATCCAAAATTTTATACAAAATATTGGTACATCATTCATGACACATTCTTTAGATTCAAACCAATGAATATATCTAAATCTTGTCTGTAGGTATTTATCTACATAGTATGTATATTTCTTGTTTGTCGATATTACACCAGAGGCTCTTCGAAGAAAATAATTATAGAAATTTAAATTTTCCCTGTTGTCAGTTCTCTTGATAATACAAGGAATGTCGTTATTTAATTTCTTTATTAATTTCTAGTTTTTAACTCGAGTTAGCCGTGTATTTACAAAAAAATCCGAATAAATTAATTTTTAATAAATTACGCCAACTCATAATAGCGTACCTACTATATTATGGAATGTCAAAAGGTGAGCCAAACTACTCGTACTTATAACTAAAATAACTGAAATAAAAAACATTTATTCATTACAATATTAATAACAACAAAAAACAATACTAATACATTAAAACCACCATGTAATAAGTATTTGTAAGAGTGTACTTACTCCCGGTTAAGTCGTGCCTTTGCTAACTAAGAGATAGCGGGTCGGTCTTTTCTCGGCAATTTGTAGTATAACTAAAAGTGATTTTAATATAAGAACATAGTCAATATTCTAGCTTCAATCAGATATATGAATGTATAATAGAGTAACGGTGGAGTTTCTTGCCCATTCTTCTCCATACGACAACTACCTTTTGGAAGGGGCAACTAGAATCAATTATTATTTAAATGTTGACGTTCCAAAGTGCCTTTTTTGTGCCTAATTGAAATAAATTATTTGACTTTGACTTTGACTTTATATCGCGCGATTGCAAAAATTACATTCACTTAGCGAAATGCAAAATATGTAACTTCGTTATTTTTTGGAATTTCTATGAATTCTTTTGGTACTAATTTAAAGTCCATAATATAAATAATATGGCATTTTTTTTTGTTTCTTTTTTTTTTAGATTGATTTGCTTATTTTTATTAGACACTGTATTTATAATTTGATGACATTGTATTTATTTTTATATTATGATTTGTATTTATCTCGTGATTCGTAACTTGTGATTTTATGGGAGAACCCGAAATAAATGGATTTTATTTTATGAAGGTATTTATTTATTAAAAACGGAAATTGCCCAAAATTCAAGTTAGCGTAGGTGTGGATTGGGAACACCGGGGTGGTTTTTACTCAGTAAGAGTCTGACAGACCCCTCTGCCCCCCCCAGGGCGGAGGACATCCACGAGGATTTTCCACCCCGGAACAAAAAAAAAAAAAAAAAAAAGGTAGTGTAAATTACTGGTGTCGTTTTGAAAGTTTCAATAATTTATTTTGATGATTTGACTTCCTACACGACCGCATATTTTTGCCATCGCTAATAGTCTTAAAAAGTTGTGAATGTAAATCAAAACAAAAAAAAAACTTTATTACCAGAATTTTTTTTATAGTTATTTTACCTGATTTTGCATCACTGTCAAAAGCACAGTGATCTTTATTTTCCTTGTAATAAGGTTGCTGTTGAGTTGCTGCTATCAGAGGTAAAATATTTGAAAGGACTGTTGGAAAGTTGTTGTTGTTTTCCAGGCAATGCGGAACTGTACCAACTAAACAACGCAGATCTACCGGCGACGGCAGATAGCCGTATTATTGGCGGGTCCGCTACCACCATACAACAGTTCCCATTCATGGTGCAGGTAAGATAACTCTATCCAGTCTTCCCCATAAATAAATTTAAAAAACTCTAATAAGATATTTGCGACGTTGACAACTTTTAGTTTAAGCGCTATTCTAAAAGTTGGCAACATCGCAAATAGCTGTCAAATATTTACTACCTGTTTTGATTAATTTGGCAATATTACGTTATGGAAAATATGAAATGTGGCTAACTAGTGAACTAAAATATTGATTTTGAAATGCAATAATCAATATCGCAACACCGAATATTTAGTTTTAGATGTTATAATATTTGGAAACTTTCCAAATGTCTTTTTTACACCTAAAACGGTTACAACATCAATTAAGTGTTATAATTGCAATTCATTATTAATATTCTAGTTCGCTAGATAGCCACATTTCATATTTCCGTACAGTAATATTGCCAAATTAATCAAAACAGCGAAATATTTGACATCTACTTGCGACGTTGCCCATTTTCAGAATAAACGCTCTTAAAAAATTGAATAGAAAAAAACTTGACTCAAAAAACAAGAAAATGAAACAGATTTTGTGATTTTTTGCAGTTGACTGATGGCTTCGTTGGTCAATTACAATGTTGTTACTGTCTGAATCTTTAAAAAACCGCCAGGTGCGTGTCGGACCACGCACAATGAAGGGCTCCGTAGTCGAGATGAATTTATCCCAAGAACAAACTTGTAGTTGAAAAACATGTTCTCCCATACGGAATGTATGGGAGAACATGTTTTTGCAACTGCAAATGTAAGTTGGTCGATTATTACTCGTTATCTTATAGAGCCTACCTACTTAGCTGTTATAGTTTTCCTTTTAATTTCGTTATATATAGGTACTACTGCTGTGAATTTTTTCACATATCCGACCATACCAAAAACCAACCATCACCTGACTCTAACAAAAATTAGCACCTTAAAGCTTAATATTTCGCAAAAGGATCCTTGAATCCAAAAATGCATTACACAAACTGACAATATTTTTGATAGACGACTTTCCAACGACACCCCACACCATAGGACAGACGAGAAAAATGAAAAAACATCCCCCTTAATTGTAGAGGAGGTAACATAAAAAAAAAACTTGATTTTATTTTCATCGGATTTTATTTTATCCATTTGGTCGGCGTAATTAATATGTATACCCATGCCAAATTACAGCTTTCTAGTACTATCAGTCTCTGAGCTAAGCCTAGGACAGACAGACAGACAGACGGACATGGCGAAACTATAAGGGCTCCTTGTTGACTAAGGAACCCTAAAAAGTACGCTCTACGGTCAAAGACGAATTCCGTCCTCCGCTAAGTAATTAGGTAGAACAGTTATAAAAACTGATCTCCTGCTTCTAGTCGGTTCTGTTTCCGATCCCAACGTTTGATGTATCCAACCTAGGGTGATGACTTTCCTTTACGTCTGCAGGTACTTTACACGTCGCAATTCCTTTGCGGAGGCTCCCTGGTAACGACGAGTCACGTCCTTTCAGCAGCACACTGCTTTGTTGATGAGTAAGTTACACTTTTCATTTATTAACCTCCCTAGAAAGTTTCTAACAACACAACTTTAAGACTTTCTTTGTTCGTTTTTATGTGTTTTACACGTGCAGCCTGTGGACCAACTATACTCAGCGGGCTATCAGTGCCCTACGGGTCCAATATAATAACGGGTTCAGGATGGTGATGGGGCTGCCCCGTTTCTGCAGTGCATTAGGTATGTTTGCACAAGCACACGTAGATGGCTTCCACGCCATCGTCAGACAGAAATCTGCCTCTTTGCTCTGCAGAGTGCGAGAAAGCTCCAACTCCATCCTGAAGACCATAGCGGGGAGGTACGATTCTCCTTTGTTAGGTGATGTTCGAAGATGCATGTCGAACAACAACCTTGTCTCCAAATAGTTTACTAACATAGATATAAGTTATATTTTTGTTTACTAACCCATATGGATGTTGCTTAGCCGAAGTAAAGATTATTTTATTTTATTTTTAAGACAATGACGGATACTACGTGAGGAAATTGCGTCAATTTATGTTCGTATTCCTCGACAAAATGTAGGGCACAGCTGATTTTTTGTCGCGATTTCGGGGTTGTAAAAGTTATTTTTTTTATAATAATAAGTACAATGCGCGCTTTACAGAATTTCAGTTATTTTAATTATACACTGTGTGTGTGTTGCCATTCTGTTCCCTGTATGTATTAATTAATTCACTATCCTATCTCAATATTTGCAGAAATAGCAATCCTATGAGCCCGAGTCGCTATTCAATTCGTGAGGGCACAACTATTTTGAATTCAGGTAAGTGACTCACAGTTATTTCGTACAGTCAACCCGACGTCCATAGCGTGACAATTTGACTTAGACAGCGCCTTTACTTCGTTGAAGTTATTGCTTAATTTCATGCATACACACGAGACGCCTTAAACTGAAAATTCAAAAGCGATTTTCATTACTACTGTCGCGGCCTGCTACAGGGGCATTGATAGACAATCGCGAAAATGAGGACCGAGGCAAACCCGAGGCACACGTACGTGAGTCCATCAATGCAAGGCTTTTTTAGTACTTTTCTCAAATATTGCGCGGAAATTCAAACTAAGTAAGTAATTATAAATTCCAGAATCCATGACGAACACCGATAATTTTTCATGCGCCATCATGTTAATTTGTTTCTTCTTTAAACAGCTCTATTTGCAAGCTAAATCGAAATTCAAATAAAATCTTTGATAAGTTACCTCCTTGATTGCCATGTGTGTTGAAGTAAAAAGTTCGTTCCTTTTTTAAATAACACGACAGATATGAGTTTTCATACAAACATTACCGGCCGGACGCTCGCGTGTATTCGACTAGTACAGCATTTTTATTTATCTCGAAGAAGGCTGTCGAAATAATGCTCGAATTTCTATGCATGTTTGAGAAAAAGACATATCATAATCAGTGATCGGAGTAGGTTGATTGATTTTTGGTACTTGTATCATAAATGCATACAGAAATAATAACATGGTTAAGCCATTTTTCCGGAAAGATATTCCGGTATTTCCGGATTCAATTAAATATTGTTAATGTTGGTAGTGATATTATTTTCACAACACAGTAACAAAAAAAGAAGCGCACTCTACGAACCGAATTAAATGAGTGAGCTACCTGGCATGTCGTCGGCGGGCGTACGCATTGTTTTGATAACCGGTTAGTGCACCACCCATGATTCTTTGTTCTGATTGGTCGTTGGGTTGTGTCAAATCGTGACGGTGTGACGTTAAAAAAAAATATGAAGAATATAATATTGCTCATTTTAATACAATTCCTACCTAAGTTCCGGTTCTTTTTAAATAATCAACCAATTCCGGAGGAATGTCCATATTAATATTTACGTTTCGGATCAATGACCCCAATTCACTCCTACTTCGATCATTGATATGGTTAAGAAAATATTACTTGCTACTAGTTCAAATGTTACTCCTGACATGCAGTTGACCGTACGATACTGAACAGAATTTAAAACTGGGATGAACTGGACCCATTTTTCCACAGGAGGAACTCTTCACCTGGTAACATCAATCAAAGTCCACGAGCTATATAACCTTCCGATCCGCGACAACGACGTGGCGGTGGTCCTGATGGCTACAGCGGTCGACCAGACCACCAGCGTCGCTCGAGTAGCCTTAATTCCTTATCAGAACGCCGTGGTCCCTGATAATTCATCCGTCACTGCTGTCGGATGGGGGCTGACTAATGTGAGTATTTATGAATCCAAAATCTTAAAAAAAAAAAACGTAAAAATCCCGACTGAAAATAGAAAGTTCAAAATAAGGTATCTTTTTAAGCAGTATGTTGAAGTTGGTGGCTGTTATTTTAGTTAAATCTCAGACTTAATGCCACCAACTTGAAAAGTAAGCAAGACTATAACGCGACCAAGACGAGTCGACACTCGACAGACACCTCTGACCTCATGTATTTAAAGCCATCCTGTCGTTAGGATGCATCAAGATTCCCACATATATACACGTTAAAAACATAACCCTGCTTTGTGCAGTCGGGTAAAAAGCATGTAAAGGGTGCTTCGTGAAACGGTTCAGTCTAGATAAAGGATCATTGTACCTACTGGTCAAATAATATCTTTGTACAGATTGACTTTCATCAAATAAACAAGATGACTTCATCAAAACAATGTAGGCATACATGATTCTGCATAAAAAATAAAGTTTTTGTGTGTTAGCTCTGACGCACAACTGGAGTATACTCCATAATTGAATATGCAATAGGCAAAGAGGGTAAATAAAGGCATCTATTAGAAAAAAAAAAACCCACGACCGAAATATCTAGATCGAATAAAACAAGGGTTATGCTTGTATAAATTTCACTCCTCAAAAAATTCCTTTTTTTTTTTTTTTTTTTTTTGACTAGGGCATCTTGCAGGTGACCACTAAGGTCGTGGCTGCTTAACCGGACTGTCCTGTGGCTGCCAATAGCTACTACACTAAGGGCCTCCAGCCAGGGGCATAAAAACTATTCTAAATTAAAATTAAGCGAATGCTCGCTAAGGGCACCCCCTGTGGGGTACGAACCTCGGCTTAGGGCATTCGCTGAGGGGAGGACAGCAAGTTCAGGGACAGGCTGGATCAAGGATAGATCATTATTATTAGACGGGGAATTTAAAGCTACACGCTCAGCTGCGGCGCGGGCTGGCGTTTCATCGGACAAGGGTCGGGGGGGAGTAATTACTCGGGGTGGTCGCGCACGCGGTGGACCTCTGCGGCGAGGTCGGAACGACGGGTGTCGGGTGTTTTTGTTTTTTACTGTACTGGTGGCCCTATTAGACTCCTGGAGGAGTGTGACTGGATCATCGGGATCGGACAGGATATGCCGTGGACGGCGAAATTGACTGAGGGTCGAGGGGGTATAATTGGCCGCAGCAACAATCAGGGGATTGCGGTGCAAGGCGGCGGAGTCAAAGTAACGCTTGGACATGCGTTTTAGAAACTGATGAATGGTGGGGATTCTAAAATCGAGATGGAGCATCTCGTTCCTAACGTACCAGGGCGCTCCCGTGGCTTTACGGAGGAATCGGTTTTGGATCGTCTGCATCCTATGGATAACGTGGGGCTTTGCTTGTGCAAAGACTGTACCCGCATAGGTCATGATGGGGCGGATGCACGCAGTATAAATGCGCAATTTGCCTTTAAGAGACAATTTGCTGCGTGCGTTAAGGACATAGTGGAGTCTACTGAGAGCGAAAGCGGCTCGCGAGCGAACCGACTTTATGTGCTCTGCGAAGGAAAGGTGGTGGTCTAGAATCACACCGAGATACTTGGCTCGCTTCTCCCAAGGGATAGGCTTGCCTAGCATGGTGATCTTCTGGGAGGGTTGGGGGCGCTTAGATTTCGGTTTAACAAATAAAACCGCCTGACTTTTGTCGGGATTTACTTCTATCCTCCACTTTCTAAACCAGATGCCAAGTTTATTGGCAGCTGTTTGTAGTCTGCGGAGGATATTGGAATGGGTGAAGCCCCTATAATATATGGCCGTATCGTCTGCGAACAGACCTAACTCGACCTGTGGAGTTTTGGGGATATCGCTCGTATAAAGCGTGAATAGGAGGGGGGCTAGCACAGAGCCCTGAGGGACTCCGGCTCGAATAGGACGGGGGGAGGATAGGGCTCCCTCGATACGATAGCGAAAAATGCGATTCGACAAGTAGTCTCGTAGAATGACTACGAGACGATCGGGCACACCGAGTTTGTATAGCTTGTATACCAACCCGTTGTGCCAGACCTTGTCGAACGCTTTCGCTATGTCGAAGAAGACCGCTCCTGTCGACCATCCACGGTAGTAACCACCATGGATGTATTCGACGATACGGTGGACCTGATGCACGCTAGAGTGCTGAGCTCGAAAGCCGAACTGCTCGTTGGGAATTAAGCCCTTGGTTTCGGCGTAATCCCTGAGACGCTTATAAATAAGCCTCTCATAGATCTTGCCTAGTACCTTGAGCAGACTAATGGGACGGTAGCTAGAGGGTGCGGATTTGGGCTTTCCGGGCTTTGGGATGCCTATAACAGTGGCCTCTTTCCACGCCTGGGGAAAGATGTTGTTGCTAAGCGCACCATTGAAGATGGTGGCCAATAGCATTATGAGATGGGCGGGAAAGAGCTGGATCACCTTATTGGTGATGCCATCTGAACCGGGGGCTTTGCGAGTATGTAGACCCTTGATAATGTCGTGCACTTCGTCTGGAGTGACGGGAGGCAGAGGACATTCGGGGTCATCAACTGGCGGGAGGGAAGCTCTACGTTCGACTTCGGCGTCTACCTCAGTGAGGTGAGCTTGGTCTACTGGTAGGGAGCTGGGGGAGCATTGAGCCTCTAGACTGTCGGCAAGGCACTCGGCCTTGTCGTCGTCGTCGAAAGCTATGGATTTATCGGGGCGTACTAGGGGGGGCATAGCGGTTTCCTTCCGGGACCTGAGTTTCCTCTGGAGTTCCCAGAAGGCCTGGTGATTTGGGGTCAAATCGCTCAACAGCTTATCCCAACCCGCTTCACGCAGCTCAGCTATGCGTGTCCTTACAGCACGCTGTAAGTAGCGCATGTGAGCCTTGTTGGCGGGGCAGGGGAAGTTGTCGTATGCACGGGTGGCCGCGTTCTTCTCAGTCAGCAGAGCACGTGCATCGTCCGGGAGTTTCAAGAAACGAGTATTCGTTTCCGGAACCTCCCTTGAACAATCGTTCAGGACGGTTTGAACGTGCTCCGTGAGTGAGTCGATCGCGACCGTGGTGTCAGCGATAGAATCAAAGATGTTGGGGATAGAGTCCAATTGGGGGGATGTGTTGGATTTCAGCTTATCGCTTACTTTCCTCCAGTCCGTCACCCTTTTGGTGGCTGGGGGTTCATTGGGGTCTGAGAGACCTATGCGGGGGGCCAGTCTTATAACTACTGGGCGGTGATCCGAGTTAAGCTCGTGAACCGTTTCTATTGACTCTAGTCTGAGATTGACGTTCTTAAGGAGCGCCAAGTCAAGGATATCGGGGGATCAAAAAATTCCCAAACCGGGGGCCTTATATGAAAATCGATTCATAAGGAGTAAAGTCCAAAAATTAATCTTGGATAAAAATATTTGACGAGAGGCATACCAGGACCTGACCTGACACAGGAGCGTGGGGATTGGCAATGGGAGGTGGTTCAGGAGTCAGTGGGTGAAGTCAGGGTGTGGATGATGATAATGCCTGATCTCAGGTAGTGCTGTCCGTAATCCCCCACGCGGGCCCAGCAACAGAGTGCTAAAGATTTATAGTTTAAGTTATAATAGATGTAACCTACTTACGTACAGAAATATTTAGCAAAACTCAATTATGCAGACACGGAAAAACTACTACAAATTTTAAAATAAAATTTTCTATCTACCTATTCTAATATAATTAATAATAGTGTCCACTTTAATATTATTCGTTAATTTATTCAAATATAATATTAAGATATATTATATTTATATATCATAATCTAGTTTTACAATAATATACCTAAATAGTTACTCTATAAGTCATTGAAAATATTATATCTTCTTTTTAATTTAGCTTCTAATAAACTTATTGTTGTCTTGGCCTGAAACACAGGTTTTCACAAACCTAGATCAGGCAGGTCTTAATTACAGTTAGAATTAAATATTACTCGATTGTAGTTAATCTAAATCATAATTTTACTTTATACTTGAATAAATTTTATTTTATTTATTTATTTAATACTTCAAGCACAGAAATGTACAGAGGCGGAATTAATGCCACAGGCATTTTCTACCAGTCAACCTTTGGGTGATGCAGAGACAAACAGTGGTAGGTGCAATTACGAGAAATTGAGGAATATTTTTTTAAAGTAACTATAAAGATACTACTAATATAATACTAGAAACTACTAATATAATATATATGCCTAATTATATATAAATATAAGCACAAATAAATATACATAAATACACGAATATACTAAAACAAATAAGACAAACAATGGGAAAACATTAAAGTTGTGATGATACTGCCAGCTTCTTACGAATGTGCTTGCGAACTTTAACTTTAAAGGATAATCGGTTTTATTTATTATTTATAGAGCAGGTTGGTAGATGTCAAATTTTGATGTCTGGTGTCTTCGAATTTTTTGGTGCTAGGACATGCCGGATGTCACAATGTTTTCGAAAATACAACAATACTTATTGCGATTGATTTATGTTCTCGAACAGAAGAATTTTTCAAATATATGATCAACTAATAGTTGCGCCCCGCGGTTTTACCCGCATAAGTCAAAATCCTGTGGGATTTTCGGGATAAAAGTGTCCTATGTCCTAACCTAGGTCATGGTCTACCTATGTGCCAAATTTTATCCATCCAAATCCGTTCAGCCATTTAAGCGTGAAAGCGTTACAACCAATCAAAGAAACTCACTTTCGCATTTATAATATTAGTTAATTAGGATGGATTATGAAAGGCCCCAATTGTTGTGAGTAAATCACGCAGTTGGGTTGTTGGTCATTGCAGTGGGAAACGCTAAATGATTATTTTATTTATTTTATGAAAAACGTTGAAATTCTTTCGGCAGTTGAGCAACTCATTTCCATCAACTGTGCTGAACCAAGTCACGGTCCGGAAGATAAACCAGTCCACCTGTCAAGCTCGCTACTTGAGACTTCAGACTGCGACCGGCGTGCCTTATCCCGTCAGCAGTAGTATGATCTGCGCTGGGATCCTCGACGTTGGAGGTAAGTGCTTTAGCTAAGACCAATAGCCCTATGGTCCTTTTTAAAAAAGGTCCATGGTTTTAGGTAATATTTTATTTCACATAAACATACATGGGCACTTATGAAACGTCAGAAGCTGTTGCCGATGCGCGGTTCCAATTGGTCGTTGCATATGGAGAAGAGTCGGCAAGAAACTCCACGGTTACTCTTATTGGTTTTTACAATATTTCCAAACTAGTGTTTATAGGTGGACAGTGTAAGCTTGTCAACAGCTGCAAAATAAAAAGTGGTGAGCAAAACGAATAATCTGTGAGTCTACAACGCCTATCTAGGTTATACTCGGCTCCTACCGACTAAAACTATAATCAGCCTGTAATAATGGGTCACAGGCTTCCTCTCTGAGAGAGAGTGGGCTGAAAACTACCACGCGGGCCCAGTGCGGGTTGGTAGATGTCACATGTTTTAGATTTTTTGGTTTTAGGACATGCTGGTTTCCTCACGATGTTTTTCTTCACTATTTTGAGAGCAGTTCTGATGAAATGATTTACACAAAGTAAAGCGCCTGGGTTCGAACCCATGATCTACAACTCGTAAGGGCTGTTACCACTGGGCCACACCTACTGCATCACGGTTTATTTGCTACTATGAGTGGTAGAGGGCCCTGACAATGCCCAGAAAGTTTTCTAAGAAATACACGACGACACATAAGTACAGTACAACTATGTTCTTAATGTCCCTCGGAAATCTTCGTGTTTCGTTGCACTAAGTGCGAAGGCAACTGATAGAAATCCGACAACTGACGAAACACGAAGTTTGCCGAGGGACATTAAGAAAACAGTTGTACTGTACGTGGTCCGGGTTAAACCTAAAAGATAATGAATAATTTCAACCATCATAATCGTTTTTAAGTAGACAATTGCAACATCACACTCATGAACTTCACTACTATTGAGTCATCGGCCTCAAGTACCTACGTGTCAACGATTGATAAAACTATAACACAATATACGTCTCACGTTATATAAGTATTAGGTAGGTAATTCACCGCTTCCCAATCGGAGGTAAATAGCAGTATAAAATGATAAAAAACTGACACATAAGCCCTTAAGTGCACATCAATATTAGTAGGTAGCACGCGTAATAACAGTCGCACGGGTCGGTCCATCAGGTTAAGCTACGCTTGCCGGTTGGTCCAAGGATGGGTGACCATCTGTACATACCGAGACTCCTCCGTACCTCGGCAAGCACGTTAAGCCGCTGGTCCCGGCTGTCTTTCGTGGATCTTTGACTGTCGTTACTTTCGGGCTGAGTCTGACAACCAGGATACCAAGGGGTATCGTATTACCACCAATTTGAGGTGAGCTGCTAAAATTATTGAGCTCGCTGCGTTCTTAAACTTTAGGCACTACTTATGTCGACAAAAAAAAAATTATCCTATCCTAGGCGGGGTGCTAAAATTGCATTGAAAAAGAATTAATCCCAAAAACAGCAGTGCAATTTTATTTCTTTTCGAGTCAATGATAAATTGTTAAATGAGTTGAGATCACTAGGAAGGTGGCCACGCCAATCGCGGCATAAGTGGCATTTTTTAGTTCCTTTGAAGTGCAGGTACACTATGTGTGTTTTACACTTTGGAAACGCCGACATATAGGGCATGGTCTGGTCAGGAGCACCGCACTCGTACAGGTTTGGGTCAATAATTCCCCATTTCGCTAGATTGTGCTTGCACCGGCTTTGGCTCCGCAGTCGATTGATTGCTGCATATAAATATAAATAAATATATATAATTCTTTATTCGAGTAACAATGACTCAATAATGTTAGTAATACTTAAAACTATGTTAGTATCATTAACAATTTAATTTATCCGACAATATTCAATCACTCACACGAGTCACCGCTGCTTCACCCCATGCGAGACGGCACAACAATGATTCACGTATGAGCAATCCAGACGCCCAGCAATCATACTCAGGACACTGTTGGAGCTGGCCCGCACCCTGCGCACCAGAGAAGCACACCTCTTTCGCATGGTCGCATAAAAGCAATCTACGTGTGCGTCAGCAAACATCCCCGATGCGCTACAGAAGCGAGGCAGCCCCACCAGTACCCTAAACGCATTATTGTATTGAACGCGGAGAGCGCTGTACGACTTTTGAGTATATCTGGCCCAAAGGCTACACGTGTAGAAAGAAGTACAGTAAGCTCGGAAGAGTGTGATCTTCACCTGAAGGGAACAACGTGCAAACCTACGGGCCAGCATGTTCGCTCGAACTGACAACGCTCTCCGCTCCCGTTCAATGTCGTCATCGTCGTGGAGGTTGGGGGTCAATAAGTGGCCCAAATATTTAAACTTATACACTCTCTTTAATGGCATTCCACTGAGTGTAACAGGTGGTATAGCACTAGTGTTTTTTCCCCCAACCTCGAAAACCATGATTTCCGACTTTTTGGAATTATACGTCAGACCATGTTGTTCTGCGTATCTTTCACATTGGGCCACAAGTTTTCTCAACCCACAGACCGACGCACTTAACAGCACCATATCGTCTGCGTAACTAATATTATTGACGCAGACACCATCGACATGGCAACCGACTCTGGTGCTGCCAAGTTCCTCAATCAGCTCATTCACATAAAGGTTAAAGAGCGTAGGTGAACTTAACCCCCCCTGCCTCACCCCGCACTCCAATCTATATGGTTCAGACAGCTCTCCATTCCACCGCACATTGTTGATCTGGCTTCCATACCAATATTTAAAGATGTTAAGGAGTTCTTTTGGCAGGTTAGTGTTTTCCAATTTTTGCCACAACTTATTGTAGGAAACCAGATCAAATGCCTTAGAAAGGTCCAAAAAGCAGGCGTAAATGGGTGTTCCTCTCTGAGTGTAATACGTGACAGTATGCTTAAGACCCAGCACTGCAGCCTCCGTTGACCACTATACCCAAAGACCAAAATATAGGCCACTGCTGATCATGTCCGGGTGGCAGGTGATGTCTGTCAGTCAGGGCTGAACGAAGTCTGATGGCAGTGGATGCTGTTTTTCCCAAGTACAACTAAATCTGAGGGACACTTCTTACCTGACTGGCCCATGTGTCCCTCCCAGAAATAAATCATGGATCCGCCCTTGATGATAAGGTAGTTATTTGAGGAACAGCACCTGAAAGGACCAAAAGGTTCTGGAGTGGCAACCACGTATCTGAAGCGTTGGTAAGCCTCTAGAAGGTTGACCGATGACCTTGTGATGGTTGCGAGAATCCGTTGGATGCGAGAAGCACAGGACCGTTTAATGTGGCGACTTTTGGGAGGCGTATGTCCAGAAGTGGACGTCTTTCGGCTGAATCAAGAAGTTTATTATTATGTTTTTTCAAATAACTACGTTTACGGATACTAATGAAATGCATAATCTTTATTTCTACTAATAAGCCTTACTTCCTAGTAGTCAAGTGTTATGTGATAAGAAAGTGACTGAAATGTCAAGTGCTCTTGTTACTTCGGCTAAAACATAAATCATGTCTCATTAAATAGATAACATAAATTCTTGGTAGTGGTTAAATTATCAATTTAATTACGAATTGAAAATACGGCCGATATAACTTGGCCGTACAGAACTTCGCGCAGAAGCCTGCGCAATGACATTTTTTAGGAATCATATGGTGACATGAGGCGAGTGTGAGTGAGAGAACATGCGCGAAAGTTCGCAGAGCCTATGTTCAAACCTGCCAAGTTATATCGGCCGTATTGTTGGTAGGTACCTCTTATGTACGAGTATATGGAACTTGTAACAATTCGAGAAACAAGAGAAATTCGATTTCTGAACTAAAAAATAATTGCCTTTGTTCATGCAAATTTTGTAAGATTTTTGTGGTTATAACCGACGAATAAAACGCTACATGAAGAACATTATGAGGTCTAAAAATTGCCATAAAGGTTTTATAGTACATATCTAACTTAGGAACACATTTGAGTTTTTTTTGTTTAGCCCTTAGTTAACATTGCTTAACGTAAAAGAAAAATCTCTTAAATATGCTCTTATTTACTGTTAAACCAGGTTCGCACTGGCGTTATTTTATCGCGGCGATTTTTTTCGTGCACTGAATTTTCACCTCTTGCGAATCCAACAAATCCCAGCGCGTCAAGAAAACACACTGTTGTATTTTCGACTCTAGGCGCTAAGCAGAGCGTTGAAATCCAGTGCGCGATAAAAAATCGCCCATCGGTACGAGGGCTTATTTATACGGTGTTCTCGTGTTATTTGGGAGAGGCCTATGTTCAGCTTGAAGGAGGCCTATGTCCAGCTTGGGGGAGGCCTGAAATGATGATGATGATGTTCTCGTGAAGTATAACGCGTAAATGTGTAGGCTACGGCGTGGTTTTACGTCGTACCGCAAAGATACTATGCCGTGTACAAAGGGCCTAAGGGATAGTTCAACCTTTCAACAAGAAGACGCAGACAAGACTGTCTGTCGCACTGGTCCAACACGGTTCAAAAAGAGAAACTTTCTCTTAACTCGATGTGCATATTTTAATTCGTGTCCCACCTGTTTCAGGCAAGGACGCGTGCCAGGGTGACTCCGGGGGGCCGCTGATCTACAACGGTGTAGTGGTGGGCATTACATCGTGGGGCTACAGCTGCGCGGAGCCCAACTACCCGGGAGTGTCCGCCAGGGTCGCCAGTTATACCAACTGGATCAACTACACGGTAACCAGGAGTTTAACTTACTAAGGGTCGATTTTTAATTTCTCAGATAATCATTTTGACAGTGTTTGTGTAGAAAATACAACCTCACGCCTGTGTTCACGCCTGAGTTAGGCAGAGGTGTACCTATAGTACACCCACATTACGCCAGTTATGTTTGAGTCCCACGTAATAGGGGGCGAGCCTATTGCCATCAACCGGGCACAAATCCAGACTCCGGGCTGCTACTGAAAAATTCCAGATGAAGAAAATAAGTCAAACTGTAATTACTGTTCAGATATTTTTTTTATGTTTCACTGTTTTAAACTTAGCCATTATTCTGTTACGCTGTAAACATTTTGACACCATAATATCAAACGACCAGCGTCATTTTAGGGCGGCTTAATGACGGCACCGGTTTTATAGGATTTTTATTAAAATTAATTAAATTCTTCTATGTCATTGTTCATCAATGCTTGCTGATTATGGTCATTATAGTGTTAGATTTAACCTTACATATATAAGGGACTGTCCAAATTATTATACGCTGATCAGCACGCGTAGCATGACCAGAAAAGAAACGGGTTTTGTCGAGGAATAATAGTCAAAATGACAGATTCATAATCACAATCTGTCATTTTGTCTATTCTTCCGTTGACAAAACCTGTTTTCTAAGGTGGTACACAACTAGTTATCGGTAGATATTGCTAAAAGCGTTTATTATGGCGACCAGTCACGTCTAAATAAATGAGTTATACTATATGTATTATTCGCTATCACACACATGTTATTAATATTATCGATTGATAAATGCATGTCGATGATAATTTGGAATAACTCGGTTAGTAGGTAATGATAATGATAATGATAATACTTTATTTGCCAAAATGTAGGTGTACAAAGTAGTATGAGGAGGTATATGAGGTTGGGCAGTTTTATCCTCTAATTATCAAAATGGTACACTAATCGATATTTTGGAGAACCGTGGAAATATCCTTGGGTGTCCAGATAATATGTAAAAAAAAAATTAAGTACCATTCATTTCACTGTAAAAAAGAAATTACCTAAATTTTCGGAGTCTTGGAGCCGCCAGCAACCCACTCATTCTCGCTCTCATTCAGTACGTGAGCGGTAGTGTGCGTGCGAGGAATACTCGCTGTCGATTTCTCTCAATCTCACGTCCTTCCGCAGATTTTGACAACCGAGACGAATAGCATTAGAAATGCCCGCCCCACGAGTGGATAGGTAGGTACTTATAGCTTGTCCACTCTGACATGACGCGCCCCGCTACCGCATTTTACGTACACGCCACGGCGCGCGGCGCTGTGTACGTAAAAAGCGGTAGTAGCCGGTAGTCAAAACCGGCTCGGCTCGAAAGTGGGGCGCGTCATTTCAGAGTGGACAAGCTATAGGTACTTAAATGAAGATCCGGCGCACTCTCTGCTGAAGTCCGGCTAAGCAGCCACGACCTTAGTGGTCAACTGTGAGATGCCATGGTCACAAAAAAAAAAGCATATTGCGGTCAGCCTCGCTAATAGTACAGAAGATTGGCGCCATACTACGTGACGCGTGTCTATGTCTGCGTGCGTTCTCGGCCACTGTATAGACTTACACTGTTTGTCCACCGCACCGTGAACGGGACGTCTGCGAGAAAATGTACTGTCGCTACTTCGGCGTCGCGGGTCAGTTCGTTCTCGTTGATGTCACGTTCACGGTGCAGTGGACTAACGGCGTTAGGCTTCCTGTACATGACCCCGGAGCCGCATTGGCGCACTGTGGAACGAAAAAAGGCTCTCGAAAATATTTAAGCTTACATTTTAAAGTGTTGGTTTTTTGCTTGAAATGGCTTCTAATAGCCAATATTATGCATACATATATCAATATCATACGTCAAAAAATCATAAATAAATAGTTACATCACCGTGTGCAAGGATATAACGGTTATTCTCTTCGTTCCAGAGATATAAGCATTTGCTCAAAACATTTTTTTTTGCAAAAAAAAAATATAAGTTGCCAATTTGCCTACCAGATTGCATCCTATGACATACATATGTATCCAAAATATTGGCTATTAGAAGCCATTTCAAGCAAAAAACCGACACTCAAATATAAGCTTAAATATCTTCGAGAGCCTTTATCAGCTGTTTGTGTGACTGCCAGTGCGGCAAAATCTTTGCGGCGCGGCGCAGTTACAGTATAACAACCCTACGGCGCCGCAGCTCCTGTGTGTCCGCCAATGCGGCAAAATCTTTGCGGTGTGGCACCGCAACCCGTCGTGTGCAGAGGCTCTTATGTTGCTTTCTGCAACAAGTTAAAACAAGTTAATGGAAGATTAGTATATATTGACAGCTTTAAAAGTTAAAAGGTCGTTTCTGCAACTAGCTATTAGTCTTATAGGCTAGTTTGTAGGTAATTATAGGGAACCTGGTTCTTTTTAATAAAGGATAAAAAAGGGGATAAGCAGCAGCGTCCTTTTTCGACTTTACTATCAATAAACTGTGATTCTCATTGACTGTTCTTTTTCCAGATAAATGACTCCCTGCAGATCCAGGCGCACAACGAAACCGGGAACGGTACCTACCCTGGCAACGCCAGCTCGCTTAGCAGGAAGGTCGGGGCTGTCACGCTGCTTACACCCCTCCTGTACTTAATATTCAGCGTTTAGTTGTTACGAGTCGATGCATTAGGCGCATTACGAGCAGAGGCCTTATTGTGAGTTTCTTTTAACCATCTCGACTTTACGCATCGACCGCGTTCGGCGCTCCGATTGGCCCTTCACTGGTGAAGGCCGGCCGGCTGCCAATCGGAGCGCCGAACGCGGTCTATGCGTAAAGTCGAGATGTTTAAAAGAAACTCACACTAGGGCCTCAGAGCAAGGCTACAAGTCGCGGGTTCGACTACCGCACTGTACAAATACAGGGTCAAATTAAATTAGCTAGTGAAACTCCGCAGACTTGATGGGGATATCTAAACATGATAAAACTAAAAAAGAATGAGTTTTTTTTTTGGAGGGTCTATGACCGCAAGTAGTCAGATTACTTGAAGCATCAGTTTAGAAGTGTTTTGATATCGATACCTGCCACACTGTAGAGTTTAGCTTGCTAATTTAACTTGACCCTGTAAGCTCTATTTATAACCTTGTTTCCAATTGATGTTATTTCCACTTAAACAAACATCAACTTTATGAAAGTGTAAATAAAATTGATTTTAGAATGACTAGAACTGTTGAAAAAGTCATAAAAATATGAAGCTGTAGCGCAAAATGAACCTATGATGTGTAGGCTTTACAGTTGGTTTTCCTAAAACTCGTGTTTATTTACATGTTTGGCAAATACATTGCGAAGGCAGATTTGATAGTTGCTACGGGTCCAACCCCGAAGGCCGTAACCGTGTAGGCAGTTTGTGCATGAGAGATTTGTGTGTATTTAAACGTACCTACAATACAGGAGAATTTGTGGGACAAAGTTATAACTTGAAAAATTATCTGATTTTATAAGCGTCTTCTAGGGTCTATGACGGTCGGTAGGTTTTAATTTCAAATTATTTTCTTATTAAACAAAAATATTGTAGGCCGAACGCCAAATCCTAGTAATTAGTTCTGTGATATTCTTTTGTCACCGCCCGTTGAAGTTTATATTGTGTTTGCTTTTGTAACTTTATATTTAAACTTAATAAAATGTAAATATTCCATTAAAGTTTAATTGGAAATTCAGGTGTTTTTGTTTTAACCTTCAGCCAACCAGCCAGCTTCTATATATAAAATAACAGTAGTTCACAGTTATGTGCTTATACAGTTGCCAATAACAGGTGAACCAATATTCTCAAATACAGTGATAACCTAAGGTAAAAATGAATTGTATTTTTTTTTAATAAAAATTAAGTGGTATTAAACTATGTGAACAGAAATATAAAATTATATAAGTTAAAAGTTACAAAGGTTGCAAGAAATACTTACCTACATACTAATACAAATAATCTTTAGATTGTGCGGGTTGCGTGCTTTTGGACCTTAAAATTTGGGTATTAAAGTTTTTTAGGGAGTCATGATATATGTCAACATGTGGAGTGAATTTTACATAAGAATTAATCTCTCGGCTGAGCCTATTGAGGTGAGTTTACTCTTATATTTGTGTTGGATGCTTTAGTGCAGGATAAATGGGTAATCGGATGGCTCTTTAAAATGAGTCGAGATCATTTTTGTCGTAGCGCAAACAAATGTGTCGGAAAAGGTTTACGTGATGGAGATAAATAAGAGTAAATAGCCAACATAAAAAGTATATTTTTATAAAATACTAGAAAAGGTTTAGGTAGGTTTAAGAGGGAGACGAACAACGCTCGCAACTGCAAGTCGCGAAATCCATTCGAAATATTGCTATCTCTGTTTGACAAAAGATGACGAGCGGGGGACGCGGTGCGGAGCCGTGTGTGTGTGTATGAGTGGGTAGATATCTATTATTAGGTGTACCTACTTGCCATTCATTCATAACGACTCGACGGCATTTATATAAATTAGTAATTAGATATGTTCAATATTTGCTTTATTTTTGTTGACTACTTTGGGGAATCGATAGCGAATGTACAGACTAGTAATGCGTTTTTTGGAAATATAATAATGTGTGTCAACGTTTTATAAAAAAAAAACAAAAAAAGAGTCAATTGCAAAGTAATAGTTGTGGTATTAGTAAATGACAAATATTACAATAATTTATATTTACACATCATTAAAAAACCATGAGACGAAACCTGATAAAGTCGTGTACGGTGACCATAAATTATCAATAACGAAACAAACAGGAATAAAAAACATAAAAATGATTTCACACTCGAAAATTCACGTGGTCTTATAAGCACTAACAAAGAAGTTGCTCGAGAATTTGTAAATTTCTTTACCAGTATCCCAGTTAAAACTACTAAAACCTTAAATTCCTCGCCCTCGCATTCTATTGATTTACTAAGAGCAAATGTTTCATCTTGCCCGATTGAATTTAAATTCAAGCATATAAATCCCTTAACAGTACTAAAATCTTTCAAGCAAATCAAGATCAAATTAACCGAGATCTATGGGAATGTCAATCAAAGTTTGTACCTCCATTACTGAGACTGTAGCGCCGTACTTAGCCTTAATATTTAATTTGTGTGTGGATCAAGGAGTCTTCCCTGTTTTAATGAAATATAGTAAGGTAATACCACTTTTCAAATCCGGGTACAGTAAAGACACCAATAATTAAAGACCCGTATCCGTGTTGCCAGTTTTAAGCAAGGTGTTTGAAAAGGTAATGCTTAACCAACTGCTCAATCATTTTAACACCAATAAAATCTTACATGATCAACAGTATGGTTCCACCAAGGGACGTTGTACGACTGACGCGGGTGTCACCTTATTAAAATACATATTTACGGCGTGGGAAGAGGCTCAAGACGCCATAGGATTTTTTTGTGACCTCTCCAAGGCATTTGACTGCGTCGACCACGAAACCTTAATCTTGAAACTTGAGCATTACGGACTTGGAAAACTTGCGCTCAGTTTAGTGAAATCGTATTTAAATGATAGACAACAGCAAGTTCAAATAAATGGTGTCAATTTACTCGGCTTAAAAGTAGAAATGGGTGTACCACAAGGATCAATATTGGGTCCTTTCCTCTTTTTAGTATATATAAATGATTTACCTCATTTATTGAAAAACCGACCACAAATGGTGTTATTTGCTTGACGACGTAAATAACGCCCTACTACAGGTCCAAAATTGGTTTACTGCTTATAATTTAGTATTAAATGGGAAAAAAACTAAATGCATAAGACTTGCTTTACTGAATGTTAAAACTAGTGATTGTGATGTAGTATTAAATAAGGAGAAACTAGAATTCGTAGATAAAACTGTTTTCCTGGGGATCACGCTCGACTCAAGGCTGCAATGGGGTCCTCATGTAACATCTCTTGCAGGACGGCTAAGTTCAACAGCATATGCTGTAAGAAAAATCCATCAATTTTCTATTTCAGTTACTTTCATAGTATTTCGTCTTACGGTATTTTACTATGGGGACGGGCTGCAGATATTGACTCTATTTTTATTCTGCAGAAAAGAGCCATTAGAGCAATATTGCCTCCGCAGGCGCGATTCTCTAAGGAAACTGTTTAAAAATATTAACATCATGACGGTACCTTGTATCTATGAAAACATCATGTACGTCAGGAAAAATCTTAATCTTTTCAGTAAAAGAGGTGAAAGACAATTATAGTACTAGAAATAGGGACCAATTAGTTCAACCGGGTTTCAGACTGGCTAAAGTAGACTCATCCTTCATGGGGTACTGTTTAAAATGTTACATTAAAATACCTCCCCACGTACTACAACTAAATGAAACGAAATTTAAATCTGGTATAAAACGCACACTATGCTGCCAAGCATATTATAAGCTGGGGAATTATATCGCTGACAAAAATGCTTGGCTCAACGCTGGTCCAGCTCCACAAGGACGCATAAACTAATTTGATTAGCATTCGAAAATATTGTTGGAGCTGCTGAAGATTTAAAAAACTATTTTTGCATTGCATAAATTCAATCTCTTAGCATTGTATAATTGCATAGCACATGTGTGAGTACTATGTACCGACTTTAAAGCTACCATTTAGGTACTGGGTATGTCTTTCATTGACTTGAATGTGCCCTGGCGGCTGAGAGTATGTCATGCTCACTCTAATGTCTCGCTGACAGTGGTGCGTGTGTTGGATCATTTAGCTCCCTTCAAAATGGTTGAGTTGAATGGTGCTAATCCATGTACGTGAACGGGCGCCGTCAGTAGGGACTGGTCATCTCTGAGCTGCCACGGCGATTTTAATTTAATTTAATGTTTGAATTGTTTTATTTTTATTTCTAACGGACGGTTTTATGATGAAACCAATATTTTGTAACCATATTTTGATTTAAAAGAGTGTCCGTGGAGTTTTTTGCCCGTTTTTCTCGTATTTAATATGGAGTGGGCAACTAGCTTCATATTTCTGACTGACCGACCCCTTGACAATTCAAAAGTGCCAGTAATTGGTTTATTTGAAGCTTTGAGTTTGAGTTCATATATTAACGGCGACATTCAAATGAAAAAAAAAATACATTTATGGTAATCAGAATCACGCCTGTATTCCTCAAAGGGTTAGGCAGAGGTCTCCCTATAGTACACCCACATTGCGCCAGTTATGTTTAAATCCCATGTAATAGGGGGCGAGCCTATTGCCATCAACCGGGCACTAATCCAGGCTCCAGGCTACTACTAAGAAATTCCAGATGGAAAATCTCAATAACACTTCGCCCGACCCGGGAATCGAACCCAGGATCTTATGCCTAGCAGGTGCTTGTGACCACTAGACCAATGAGGCAGTCAAAACAAATCGTAAATAAATATCTCTAAGTCCGTAAACAATGTTTACGGACTTGGATATATTTATTTACGTTTTTTTTTTGTAAGAATTTAGGTTACTCGATACCAAATCACAAGACTCCAAGTTCATAGCATAGGTTGAGGTTCCTGTACACTGCAGCTACAAGATATCAGCCACTCGCAGTACTTTTAATTAATTATTTTATTTATTCCAATATTATATATTTTTTTCGGATTTTGTCTTCTTTTATCTAATTTTGTTTAATTTCAACAAATGTTGTATAGTTTTAACCTAATTTTAAGATTGTATGTAAGTACTAGTATTGACCGAAAACTTGTATGTGTGGTGCAAACTTTAAGTATAATTTGGTTATTAATAAAAAACCGTGTGCGGTCTGGGAGCCCCCGTCTGGAACGAAGTTCTTTTTCACGTATAATTTAAAACAAAAACAAAATTTTCGCAGCCGACCTCTTGGATTTACATTTTGACCTCACTATCGACTTTAACACCTTCAAAAACTATGAAAACGACACCTATGACGAAAAATTTGAAAATGTTCGCACCCGCCATTTTGGATTTAAATTTTAACGTTACTATCGGCTTTAGCACCCTCAAAAACCATGAAAATGATACCCATGATGAAAAACTTGAAAATTTTTGCCGTCATCTTGTATTTTAATTTTGACCAAATTCACACTTTCTCAGAGAAAAGCCGCATGGACCATAAGCCCACGTTCGCACGGACGTAAAAATATCGCAGCGGGATTTTATCACGCACTGGATTTTCAACTCTCGGCACTAAGCAGAGCGTTGAAAATCCAGTGCATGAAAAAAAATCGTCGCGGGAAAAATCGCCCGTGCGAACCTAGGCTAACGCTTTTTTCGTTACGTGACGATTTCTACCAATTTACACCGGTTCCAAAAAAAATCGCCGCGATAAAAATACGCACGTGCGAACCTGGATAAATTAAAGGAAAGGAAAACCATACAATTTCAACTTTTTATAAATTCATTAAATTAAATTTTTAATTTAATATGAACAAAAAAAAATTGGTAAACTAGTTGCTCGAAATGAGCTTCATTTTGTTGGATACTCAAATTTATTATTTTAAGGAATTCATTTGACTAGCTGTATCTTCGCAACCAATAGACTTACGAGTGCTTGGGTTGAGCTCAAATTGCAGCAAATTTAGCTTAATTCCCAACATCGTCTTAGAAAACGAGTTGCTTGAAACTGTAAACTCGGCAGTTTTTCTGGGCATAACAGTAGATGCCAAACTTCAGTGGGGCCAACATGTATCGAGCCTAGCAGGAAGGCACAGTTCGGCCGCATACGCCGTCAGGAAAGTAAGACAATACACTGACGTTGATACAACTCGGTTAGTCTATTTTAGTTATTTTAATAGCGTTATGTCTTACGATATTCTGCTGTGGGGCAAAGCTGTTGATATTCAAAATATATTTGGCTTTCAAAAACAAGCTGTTCGAGCAATATACCAGCTAGGTGCTAGAGTTTCTCTGAGAGATTTTGTCAAAGATATCGGTGTCCTCACAGTGGCATCACAATTCATTTTCACCAACATCTTATAATATCAGGCAAAATATACACTTATATACTAAAAACAGTGATTCACAATGTTAACACTATAAATAAGGCTTCCTAAGGTTCATAACTCATTTGTTGGGCTTGGTATAACCTTTTATAACAAGCTACCTTCTTCTTTGCTAGATTTGCCATTTAATACGTTTAAAACTAAAGTAAAATCCAACCTATGAGATTTAAGGTCCCTCTGTAACCCAATAAGTATACTTCTGTAAGATCAATGTTGCTGCTGTTCTTTCTATTCTACTCTAAATATAATTTAAATTCAAATTCAAAAGTCATTTATTCAAACTAGGCTGAGAATCAGCACTTTTCGAACGTCAAAATTACATAAGACAGTCCCCCAAAACGCCCACCCTTCACCACTTCCTAGTGCTTTAGCTGGGAAGAGCGCAACAAACTCCCCAGCAGCACAGCTGTCTGTTCAGTTAGAAAAAAATTATTCTATATAATAGTATGCAAAATGATATTTACATTACGCAACACAAAACATAATTTAAATTATAAGATTAATAGCCATATGACAGCTAGCACACGCCAATATACCAACCAAAAACATCGAGAACTATACTCAAGCAGAAATAAAAATAACTTAACGAAAACAATATCTAAATAAAAAGCCTCCAGGCATAAAGGGCGTGCCCGCTTACATATAGCTGTAACTAGAAGTTATAATTGATAAAACTAGGACCATCGAGGTAAATTAAAAAATTATCGAGGTCGCTAGCTAACCACATATTGCAATACAACTCATAAAAAAAAACATTGTAATGAGTAGATTATGTCAACAAAATGAAGTGTCGCCTGGACGGCGCGCCACGCGAAATAATATTGTTTCCCTCTAATGCACCTTGCATTAGAGGGAAACAATATTTTTTCTCTTTCTTATACTCTAAAGACTTGTGCGACGTGTTCGAAGCGTAGGCAAGCTACTACTTGGTCCAGGTTTAAATCTCTCAACGACGGAAACGGAACGGAACGGAAAGATGACGATGCAGGGGGTGTATTGATCAAATGTATAAGTTATTTATTTAAATTCTCTAGATCCTAATTACCACTCCGTATCAATATTGAGTTTTCTAGATTCGGTATCTATAGCAAATATATGATGCGAAAATGAAAATGTCTCTTTTTTCCCACTTCCAAATCATGTTAGCTACCTCGTTTAAGTGCTGGTGTTGAGTTCCCCCCATTCTGTTAAAGTACGAAATAGAGGTAGAAGAACGCGTAAAAGAGTTTCGGAGTTTCTTCTATCTTTCGCGAATGATCTGAGGCCAAAACAAATTGCCAACAATTCCAGATAGTTTATCTGATAATTTCTCTCTGTGGTATTCCAATGCCCACCCGTTTTTTTTTCTCAACCCTTTAAAGGAGGCGTATGTGAAAATCTCAAGATGGTAACAAATTGAATTGACTTTCGATAAAATATTATTCTTCCACCAAGCTAAATCATCATGTAAACTATCTGGTACACTCAGGAATGCATCATAATTGCCATTGCTCTAAAAAAGCGCCAAATATTTAACTCCTTCTAGAGCCTCGGTCTTATTCATAAAAAGTTATCGAACATCTAAAAGCTTGCTAAAATCTGGTTGTCAAAAAGTATTATTCATAAACGCATTTTAGTACCTAAACGTTTTATAAACCTACTATAAAGTTATTAAAGCCAGAACCCTACTGTAATAGTACTAAAAGGAAAAAATAGCCGACTCTCTACAGCAGCTGATTAAGAAAATGACATTTGACGTACAAATGATGTATAATCCTCTCAAATGGCGCGCGATTTTGGCCGCGCCAAAATGGCGGTGTTTATTTGTCGCGCTACTTCTGGATGGTCTCGCGTGAAAACGGCTCGTTTGATTAAATAGACGATATCTCCTAAACTATGCATGGGAGCTGTTTAGAAGTTACGTCGTTGGAATTGTTATGAAATTACCTAACAGATTAGTTATGGATTAGTCCAGTTTTGCCTTGTAATATATAAGTAATTCTAATTTGTAATCAGTGCGAGGAAATTTTTCCCAGTTTCTTGTGTTTGAATTCTATGAAATATTTTGCAAAAAAACTGAAACATGTCCCAGAATTTCGCAGGTTTTCTGGTTGTTATTGACTGGGCTATGTAATAACTGTGCTAGTACGGAATCTTTAGTGAGTGAGTCCGAGTAGCACTATGCAAATTATTTTTGTTTTTTATTTCAATCTGCTAAGACTCATTTTTCGATTAATTGCTTTACTTGTCTTCGCTTTTACAGATGCAGTTATTTCCGAAGTTACTAGTCTCAAGAACAAAAATCCGAAGAAGAAGTAGTCTGAAAAGGCATGTGGTTTTAATCGAACAGTCTGCCAGCAAATTGGGCCAAGCTCTAAATTGTATTGTGAATTTATAAAATCGTGGAGACTATATTATTTAAATTCATGAAGGTTGAAAAGTACTCCAAAATTTCTGTATTACTCAGTTGTCAACTACTTGTTTCAAAACTAAATAAAACTAAAAATGTATGGTACCAAATGTATTTTATTCATTATGAATTCCAATTCTAATACTCGTGGGTTAAATATAGTAGAATCCGTCGCTTAAGTTGCTTATAAGGCTAGTATTCAAACTATTCTGGGCTCGACAAACCTTGCTAAAAAGACCCTGTCTCATAACAACACGAGCGACAAAAGGGTTAAAAAAAAAAAAACCTCACACTCAAAGCTTGCAGATCGAACAGCGATTTTTTCTACTAAGGGAGATTACCGCCTGAGTACTTGCGATAAGCGCATTTTTATGTATTTCAGTCGCCAACTTGAAATGGCCATTCGGTTACTAGATTTTTATGAATCTTAAATGTCGAACTTAAACATTTCTTGCTCGTCTGTCCAGCGTCCCTCAGATTAAATACAATATTTTATACATATTAATATCAAGTCATAAAGTGCGTACAAATTGATGGTTAAATAGATATGTGGGGTGTTTTTGTAATATATATCGCAGTCGCAAGCTGTGAGTTGATTTTGTTGAGTTAGTTGTTTTTTTCTTGATATTTTTCGTTGTGTGAATTTTGGTGATGTTTTTTTGTAGTTACTGTGAATTGATAATAAATTTAATAGTTTTTACCTAAGTATCGATTAAAGTGTTTATCTAACCACTTGAAGAATGTTCTTGGAAGTGCTAAAGTTCTAAGTGGTTTTTTTATTAAGTGTGAAATTTCGATTTAATTTTAGTTCCCAGAAGTTCGCTAGACACAGAAGACATGTGTCATCTACGAGACAAGATTCTTGTGTCCCGGCAGTGGGCACGTGGGCTTATTATGCTAGTTTTAAACAGTTGTTGATGTGAAACGCAATTAGGATAGTTGTTGATGTTATTTTGTAGGCAATGCGGAACTTTATCAATTAAAGACCGCGCATCTGCCGACGACGGTCGACGACCGTATTATTGGCGGGTCTGCTACCACCATAGAGCAATACCCATTCGCCGTACAGGTAAGAGAAGAGATGAGAAAGCTCTATTAAGTACGAATAATAACTAAGGCTTAGCGTGCACTGCGGTGCGTTTTGCTACAGCAAAATATGTGAAGTATGAAACACAGTGGAAGCGCGCGCACTGCGGGAAAAAAATGAATACAAAAACAAAGCAGAATTTTATTCGTTGCGGCGAAAAAAACAACGCATCGCAAGTCATCGCACCGCAGTGCGCGTTAGGGCTTATAGAAAAGCATGACTCAGATCAAAAACTACTGTTTTTTAAAATTTTTGCATTTGACAATAACTTTCGTTGATCTTGTGAATTCTTGTGGCCGCGAGCGCGACTACTGGGGCCTTATTATGAAGTATTAATGCCATCATTATTCCACTGCGAAAAAAGGATGGTGCTAGCGGCCTTGTATAGCTCCGTCTCTCACTCACACTGGAATAATGGTGGCATTAATACGTCATAGTACGGCCCCTGACCTGAACTCCTGGGTTCGATTCCCGGGTCAGTCAAAATGTTATTAAGTTTTTATTTGTTTCCATATCCATTATTCCAACTTTGACATGCTCTAAATTTGGATTCCACTTGGGTGCAGCAACTGAATCTCATTTTGATGATAAATTAATAATAAAAACTACTAGAAATTAAATAAATCGATCAGTAGGTAGGTACGAGTACTATCCGGACTATTAGGAAAATCTTAATAGCAGCCAAAAATAATGAAAATGCTCTCTACAAACAAATTCAGACTGCGGATCCGGATCCAGACCGGATTTGTTTATAGAGAGCATTTTCATTATTTTTACTGACTGAATCTTTAAAAAAAACAGTCTATGGTCAATTACTAAGTAGTAATAAAAGCTGATCTACTATGCATAAGGTTTCGTTTCTGGTCCCAACGTTTGGTTTTTCCAACCAAGTAATGATATTAGTAATCAGAGGTAGATTGGTTATACGCGCTCCATAAGGGCACGTCAAAGCTTGGCTAGTTAGCCAAGTTTTCTTCGTCTTGTCTCTTTTTCGCTGCGGTGAACGCCACATAGCGTCTGCAATTTACGTCAAGTGACGTCATCATTTCAGCTGAAAAATTTCCACTGCTGGATATAGGCCTACCCCAAACACCGCCACTTCGACCGGTTCTGTGCTTCCCGCATCCAGCCGATTCCTGCGATCTTCACAAAGTCATCCCTCGTGAGAGGCCTTCCAGCGCTACGTCTTCCGGTACGCAATCACCAGTCCAGAACCTTTCGGCCCCATCGGCCATTCTGTTCTGCGAGCAATGTGCCCTGCCCATTGCCACTTAAGTTTGGCAATTCTTCGGCCTATGTCGGTTACCTTGGTTCTCCTGCGGATCTCTTCATTTCTTATTTAATCACGTAGGCAAACTCTAAGTATAGCCCTCTCTATTACCCTTTGGGTGAGTTTTAGCCAGTTTTAGTCCATTGTGAGCGACCACGTTTCAATGCCATAGGTCATCACTGGCAACATGCACTGTTGGTCAAAGAATTTCGTCTTGAGACACTGCAGTATGTGGGACGAGAAAATATTGCATAGCTTCCCGAACGGTGCCCAGCCGAGTCAGATTCGAATATTGACCTCTTTCTGGAAGTTATACCTTCATAACTAGACAGTTTATCCTAAGTAAACATATTCGTTCACAACTTCGAGTGTAGTGTCTCCGATCTTCATGAAGAGTGGGTGTTACATGGGCATATGACGTGACCTTTGTCTTGTCCATGTTTATTATAAGACAACACTCTTTTGAAAGCTCTATTGAGGTCAGCGAGAATTATACTGAGGTCCCTCATAGTGTCAGCCATGATAAAAATATCGTCGGCAAGCCGAAGGTGAGTGATGTAATTACCGTTGATGTTGGTGTCTAGCCCTTTCCAGTCCAGAACCTTGAAGACATCCTCCAGTGCAGCGGTGAACAGTTTCGGAGAAATAACGTCTCCCTGTCTCACACCTCGCTGCAGAAACTTATCCTAGGTTTCGAGGTCTGGTCCTGGATTCCGACTGACTTAGTGGCGTTTTCATACAGACATTTCAGCACATCGATGTATTGATAGTTCTCGATCGAATCGGAGGCTTTCTCATAGTCAACAAATGCTAAGCATGGAGGCAAGTTATACTCTTCGGTCTTCTGTAGAACCTGCCACAATGTAAGTATGTGGTCTACGGTGTCTAAGCCTTTACGGAATACGGTTTGTTCGGGAGACTAGAATCGTCAAACCTGCGCGCGAAAGGGTGCGTCATGACTCTTGAAAACAGCTTGTAGACATGGCTCAGAAGGGAGATAGGCCTATAATTCTTAAGGAAGTGGAGTCGGATTATCGACGTTGTTAAAGAAATGTATCACCACACTGTTCTATGCCTGTGGCGTTTTGCCCTCGAGTATGACGTTATCAAACAGCATCTGGAGGGCCTTAAGAACGGGTTTTCCGCCGGCCATTAGGTGTTCGGCTGTAATTCCGTCATCACCGGCGCCTTATTGTTTTTGAGTTGATTCAGCGCCATCCTAATCTCGTTCAAGCTGACGTCCGGGAAGTCGTCGGTGTAGTTTTGGGTCAATCTAGCTCTTGGGCTGTTTGCTAGATTCGTAACGGGGTTACTTGTTGAAGTGTATAACTGTCCATAGAACCTCTCGATCTCTCAACAGCCGTTTTTTGTCACTGTCGTTTTTTGTACCATCAGGGGTCTGCCGGTCCACTTTCTGTGCTCACGTTTTCTGAAGAAGGAGTACATCATAAAAACTTCTCCTTAAAACTGGCCAGTAGGTGAACCTGGTGGTTCCGTCGTCCAACTCCAAATTGCCCCACTCGCAGCTTCGTTTGCCCAATTTCGCATTGAAGTCCCCCATGATAACGGTGAAGTGAGTTTTAGAGCCATGCATGACTCTGGAAATATCCTCATACATGGAGTCCACCTCATCGTTGGAGTGTGACGAGGTCGGGGCGTAAACTGGCACCGGTCACTGATACGTTATCTATGAAAGGACGTTGGTGTGTTTCCTTAGATAGGGTTTTTGACATCATGTTCATGACAGCTGTCACTGTGGCCGTTATGTGGCTGTCATAGGAAACCATAGCTTTATAGTGTGACATTGTGCCGTTTTACATGATCGAATGTTGAGTAGGAAACCTTTCTACCTCTTTTTATTAAAAAAATATACAACCGAGTGGAATGTTATCTTTATGTCTGCAGGTAATGAATCGCGAAAAGCGGATACGTTGCGCAGGCACCCTGGTAACGACGATACATGTCCTTTCAGCAGCACATTGCTTCGTAACTCGGTATATTACATTATACGTTTATTTACTGACGAAGTCTAAAATAACACGTGACATTAAGATGTTCTTTAAAACGTTTGGGGATATTTTGATTTTGACCAATGCACGCTTTTACTAACACTAGAAGACACCTCCTAAATGAATACCTAAATAAAAGCGTGCTATTGGATTGTCAACTTTTGGCACTGAGCGGAGCGTGGGAAATCTAACAGCGCGCTTTTAGGCTAGGCAGTAGGCATGATGCCTGGGTCAAAAAAAGAAATTCTATTTAGTCCGTTAGTCAGATAATTAAAAAATAATAGATACGAATTTTTTGCTTTATCATATTAATAAAAAAATACTTAGATAAAACGCATTCAAGTTGGGGAGTGGGGGTCGCTACGTCACAAGTAAGTATAAAATCTACATACTCGTGACGTCATTGCAAATTTTAACTCAATGTATCGCCGCCGCCGTAATCTTTGAATTACGTAAAAAAAGAAAAAATACGTGTCCAATATGTTTTTATAGTATAACTGACGGACAAAAATTTGTTTGTGTTATCTTCCCTATTGATTTTTTCATAAGTAAGGCCCAACAATAAATTGATGTTCGCATAAAGCTTCGTGCAGACTAGCGCGATGCGACACCGGTTATTGTTATACCGTGAAGTTTTTTTAGAAATTGTATTGTTCGAGTCGCGTCGCGCCGTCGCGTCGCGCTGGTCTGTACGAGCCTTAACTTGACAAAATGTTGGGAACGGCAGAAAACCCTAGGTTTTGCATATTAATGAGAACAATAACTCCTTTTCAGGTTTTCAGTTATTTAATTCACACATTGTATTAAATAATGATAAATTTTAATCTATATCAAAATTTACAGAAATGGCAGTCGTTTTCCACCGAAAAGTTATTCCGTACGAGCGAGTACAACTATGTTGAATTCAGGTGAGTGACTCACCGTTATTTCGTAGTCAACTGGAGGTCCATATGAACAACTTGAAATAGACAGCGCCTTTATTTCACGTACAGTCACGAGACACCTGGTTTACACTTACGCAACATTCATAAGCGATTTTCTCGTGAAATAACAATTGTACTGACTTCTTCCGCTAGCCTATAAACCTTCCTCAAGAATTGGGTTATCCAATACAAAAATATTTTTTCAAATCCAACTGGTAGTTCCGGAGATTACAAACAAACTTACAAACAAACTTTACCTCTTTTAACCTATTTTACCACAGGCGGTTCTGTTCACTTCGTAACAGCAATCAAAGCCCACGAGCTATACGACTTTAAGGCAACGGCGACCTACAACAATGATGTGGCGGTGGTCCTGATGGAAACACCGGTCGATTTGACCACCAGTGTAGCACGGCCAGTCCTCCTTCCTTATCAGGACGTCGTGGTCCCTGACAACTCGTTCGTCACCGCCGTTGGATGGGGGCGGACAAATGTAAGTATTTATGATTACTAAATCTTTTAAAAAAACAGGCTAAGTGCGTGTCGGACCACGCACAATGAAGGGTTTCGTGACGACACCAGCACATCAACCTACTACAATATGTCAAATTTCTTTAAAAGTTTTTTAACTTTATCTCTGAAGCATAAGGTTCAAAGTTTATTGGGAAAAATTTACAGTTTCGGGTAGGTTGATCTGCTAGCGACTGTACCTTAACATTGTAGTTAAAAAATTTGCTAATGTATGGGACATTCCGTATGGAAGAACATACTTATATTTTGCAACTGCGCAACTTATCAAGTATAAAAGTGTCAGCATCGTAGATGACTGCTACTATTCAATTTCCATCGCTAAACAACTTTTGAGCAAGACATGGTTCTACTTTCGACTGTACGAAACCTACATTGTGCATTTAGCTCATGGAACCAAGCGTTTGACGCTTGTTTCAGTCCTTAGAACGATCTTTGCAATTTACATACCTTTGTCTCTTTTTTTTCTGGGTGGGAAATTATCAAATAACTTCTCCCGCTCTGGGTGGAGCAGGAGGGCGTGTCAGACTCTTACTGACTAAAACCCACCCGTGTTCCTTCCGTTGCCTGCACGTTGCCAGGGGCCACGGTATCCCTTTCGGACTTTCCCGCAACCCCGGCAGGCATTGGTCCTATCGGACCCCTTCACTTGCTGACATCTCTTTGAGGCGCGCGTGGAACACAACGCGCCGTCGACCCGGGCCTGGTCCTTATCGGACGGCGAGCTACCCATTGCTCACCGTCCGCAAGCCCGCACCTATTGTGGCCGGGAATCGGCCTGCGATTCCCGACGCCCAGGGCGTCTCCTGCGGCAGCTAGGGGCGTGAGGGCGCGAATTTTGCCTTTCCCTCACGCGTTCTGCCTCCTCCTTCGCGAGCATTACTGCTTCGCAGAAGGAGGTGACGGCCTCCCATGCCCTCTCGCTCCGTACCATGGCCTGGACTAGGGCCGGACGCGAGAGATCCCCGCCACCGATCGCCTCCACGAGGACACGGCGATGCTCTGCCCAAGCCGGACAGACCTCCACCGTATGCTCAACCGTAACGTGTCCTCCGGGCAATCCACGCAGTGATGACACCCGGGCATTTCCTCCCGCCTGATACGAAACAGGAACCTCCCGCAATACCCTGCCCTGGAGTTGTATCAGGGAGGCACTCCGGTATCACCGGATGCCGACCTACCTCTGTCGTGTGGTCGAGGCCCATTTGAAGGACAGGGCCGTCATCTCCCCGGTCACCAGGGAGAATGGAACCGGCGAGAGATGTCGTGCGGTGTCCCACAGGGATCGGTCCTGGGGCCGCATCTGTGGGACATCGGATACGACTGGGTGCTGCGCGCCGACCTCCCTAGCGGCGTCAGCGTCGTTTGTTACACTGACGAAACGTTGGTCCTGGCGCAGGGGAGGTCGCACCAGGCGGCGGCCGAACTAGCGACACACGGGGTTGCGACAATCGTGGACAGAATCCGGCGGCAAAAATAAACTAGCATGTAAGGACGGCCGCATCGGAGGAGTCCCACATACAGGCGATTGATTGTATTCGGTTTCTACGCTCTCCAGTCGTATGCCAGAGCTTGTGGCGATTGTATCAAAGAACGCTTATAAAATATAAAATAATTTAAAAATAATGGAGATGACGAATTTCTATTAGCAACTCTTTTGTCAAAAGAATGTAAGAATGAAAGAAAAGAAAGCGATGCTATTGGGTATACACAGAGATTGTACGAAGTCAATTCTATCGTTTAAGTCGTCATGACGTATGTTCCATAAACATACGGGATACTTTTCGACAGTTAATTAGCACCACGTACGTCCGCATCGCACGATGGCCAAGGCGACCTGGACATCTGGAGACAAACCCGTACGAGCGAACCGAATGTGTGCACCGCTACATAGAAATTGTACTGCGAGTGCGCCTTCAGGTACCCGATTCGGTTACTTGAACGGTCGTCGAGTCGATCCGACGCACTGCCCGTGCATCCTGGTCGGACGTTAGATTTTTTAATCATTCGGGCAGAATCGTGCGTGTGCGGCGTAAGAATATTTTCTATGGAATTGACGCCTTCGGGTACCTTGATCCGCCCTTTTAGAAGTAAACGGTTTCCCAAACATGAAAACCTCTTTAGGCAATCTAGTATTGTTTGCATGTCATTATATTATCTATCAGTCATATCAATGTCAAGTGCACTACTAAAGCAAGCTAGAAATAATATCTATTGAAGCAATAATAGTTTTTCATGCTTAAATATGGCTACTTATCGCATTAGTGAGAACACAAAACATCGAATTATATATTTGAGGGAGGAAGGTGTTTCCGTAACAGATATTTCAAATGAATTGGGAATATCCGTAAGTATCGCTTTAGATGAGTTACCTATCGAATCGAATTATTCGCATCTCTTCAGTTTTTTCTTCTTTCTTTTATTTAGAGAAACACCGTATACCGTTGGCTAGAGAGATGGCAAAGTGATGGTGCATTGCAAAACCATGTTTCATTTGGTCGTCCACGTCAAACGAGTACAAATCAAGACAGAAATATAGTGCAGCGAGCTATTAGCAATCGTTTTATAAACTCCAGGAGTATGTCTGTGGAATTTGGTACATCACAGAGCACAATAAGACGTCGCCTGCGAGAACATGGGTTACGCCATCGTATTCCTGCTAAAAAGCCTATATTAACACCGAGGCTTAAAGCGCAGCGTTTACAATTCGCACGAAATTATTTAAATTTCAATTTTGATAATGTGATCTTTGTAGATGAAAAAGTTTTTTGTTCGTCTGCCCAGGGACGCTTATCTCTATACCGAACATCGAACACAAGGTATGATGAAAGAAATGTCCTCCCTAACAACCGCAGTGGCCGAATCACCTTAGGATTTTGGGGATGGATGACCCAAAGCGGACCAGGAGAGCTAGTCGAAGTGGGAGGAAGAATGAATGGCCCCCGATACAAAGACATCCTCGAAAACGTTTTGCTTCCAACAGCCAGGATTTTTTTTCCCCATGAAAGGATTAGCTTTGTCCAAGATAACAGTTCCGTGCACAACATCAGAGTTGTTCAAAATTACTTGGATGGTAACATGGACCTGGAATTAATTTCGATGCCGCCTCATAGTCCCGACCTAAACCCGATCGAAAATTTGTGGGGCAAAATGGTTCAGGTATGGGACAGTACTCGAGCACGAACCACCGCAAATTTAAGGACTCACGTCGAAGAAGTTTAGAAGTCCATGAGAGGAAACAATTTTTGCTATAATGCGGTACAATCCATGCGAAGACGTCTTTCTGACGTAATTCTAGCAGACGGTGGCTATACAAGATTTTAGTAAAAAAAAGAATTAAAGCAAAAATGTTTTTGTTTATTTTTACACCCGATGAGAGTTTTCTGTGTTCTATACGTTCCAAAGTGACTTGATAAAAAGTGCTCATTTTGTCGTTAATACGGAATGTGGTCATTTTAATTAAGTACAAAAGTTAAATTAAATACGAAATAATTTCGTATTAAGTAATACATTGGTGACATGAACATGTTATTGAATCATAGATAAGCACTCTTTCTCTATGAGATATATATACTCATACTCATTATCAATTTGATCGCATGCCGAGTCGCGAGACTAAGCGGACGTGTATTCTGTATTTGATTATAATGAAATAAACAATTACGACAAATAAATCTTGCCCCGTCAGTATCAAATTAAAGTGTGTCAAGTGTGACTTGTAGGTTTTCATCGTTTTCATAAGCAAGATGAACTAAGTAGTTATTAAAAACAATAAATAAAGTGCTTCTGGGAGAATGTCTAACCCAGGATCGAGCCCGTTTGGTCGTAGCCAATTACTACGGCGAAGTCCACCACCGACGCCCACCGAACCATTGACCCCGAGGGACCCAAACCCACCAGCACCTGCGGAGAATGAATTGCCGACTGAAGTCATCAGTACGCCGGAGATCCAAAAATGGATAGGATCCATAGATGGCATTCTGAATGAAGTTTGCACTATTGTCGGTGACGGGAAAATGAACTCGGAGCAGAAGCTACGTATCTCTACTCTTTGCCGACGGGTCTCAAGTGGGACTTCTCAGATGGCCGTGTTATACCAAGCTTTGAAGACAAAAACAGTCCAGGCTCACACCACAATTCAGCACCTTCAGGCTCAACAGAACATGGTGAACTCCCTCCAGCAGTTCAGAGAGGTCGTAGAGACTAAATTAAGTTCGTCGGAAAATACTTCTTATGCTAGCATGGTAAAGAAGGGTACCGACAACTTCATCCGCCCTTCAAATCTGAGATCAGTCGCCATCTATCCCAGTGATAAGACCCAAACAAGTGATGACACAAAGTCACTTGTCCAAAAGATCATCTCGCCGGAACAACTAAAGCTTCACGTCCGTGGCCTGAAAAAAGTGAAAAATGGGGGCGTTCTGATTAGCACCGAAAACAAAGGCGATATTGATAAGCTGATGAATTCGGAAAAACTCATATCATCCGGCCTTACATTAGAAGAACCTTCTAAACGCCGCCCTAGGGTCGCCGTCATTGGTGTCCCAGTAGCCCTTACGGAAAAGGAGGTATTTGACTGTATTTACGAGCAGAACCTATCAGACAAATTGCCGAACATGACTCGTGAGTCCTTCCTTGAGTGCATCAGACTAAGCCATAAATCGGGTAAGAAAGGCCTTCCTACTTGCAATTACATCCTGGAACTACCCGCTAGCATAAGAAAAATTATTATAAATCAAAGCCGAATTTTTATCAATTGGACGTCGTGCCCTGTGAGAGATTTCACGATAGTCACCAGGTGCTTTAACTGCCAGCAGTTCGGACACGCAGCCAAGTTTTGCCGGGAAACTAGTCCTACTTGCAACCACTGTGGAGAGAGTGGACACTCCTTCAAGGAATGTAGCAGAACATCTTCTCCCCCTCAGTGTGCGACGTGCAAGCGCTTCAAGAGGAAATGTGACCATCCAACTGGCGATGTTGGCTGCCCGGCCCGCAAACATGCAGAAACTAGTCACATAAACTCAATAGATTATGAAGGCGCCTAAGAGCGCCACCTAACACTTTATTTAGATAGCAGATTAACAGGTAAAAAGTATTTATTTCATCTTCATTTGTAAGTATCATGACAAATCAGCTAATATGCGATCTAGATAGTTTTTCTGTGTCAAATTCTAAAATGTGTAATTTAGAGGACTGTAAATACCTTCTTCCTTCTGGTGGCAAAACGTTAACCCTGCTCACACAGAATATTCGCAGCATACATCGAAACATGAACGGTTTTGAAGTGTTATTACATAATCTTGACGTAAGCTGTGATATTATTGTCTTGACAGAATGTTGGTTGTCAAACCAAACGGTCAACTTACCCTGCCTTGACGGGTATTACTCCTACAAAACAGACAGTTACATAAACCAGAACGATGGTCTAGTAGTTTATATCAAAAATAATTTAAGAACTATAAAAGAAGAACCTGTATCCCTGGATAGTAATTGTTTAATAATTAAAATTATTCCCGACACGGTAGTCATGGCTATTTATAGGCCACCTTCTCAAAACATGGACAGATTTTTAGGCTCACTTGACTCAAACTTAAAAAACTTATCATCATTCAAAAATATAATACTTTTGGGCGATATTAACATTAACATTGTATCTGGGAAAACAGATACCCATGTACATAATTATCTAAATATCTGCTCATTTCATGGACTTCTACCAGCTCACTATCACCCCACGCACCAGAGCGGCTCATGCTTAGACCATATCATCCTAAAATCAAAAAATCCATCCACAACATTGGTTACTAATTCCACGCTTACCGATCATCAAGCTGTTTTACTAACATTACAAATAAGTTCACCTAGAAAAAACTGCATGCGTAGCTACACTAAAGTCAATATGACAAACCTTGAAAATGACTTACGCGGTATTAATTTTGACCCTGTTTATAATTCTGACGATGCAAATAGTTCTTTAAAGTATTTTATAATTTCACTACAGTCTGCAATAAGTAAAAATACGTTCACTAGGTCAATGCCTAGAAAGTACAGTTGTATTAAACCCTGGATCACACCCGGGCTGGTTCGTTGCATAAGGCATAGAGACAAACTCCACCAAAAATTGAGATCCGCTCCTGATAACGAAGTACTTTCTGTAACTTATAAAAGGTATCGGAACTTCTGTAATAATCTTTTGAAAAAACTAAAAAATCAGTATGATAAAAATGAATTACAGAAGGCAGGGAAAAATAGTAAACTTGTGTGGAAATTTGTAAAAACGTACACACATAGAGCAAAAAATCCCGAACCTCCGCTTGATATACTATCAACAGAAATAAACCCATCCGAAGCAATCAATAAAGCAAACGATTTCTTTGTTAACGTTGGAAAAAACTTGGCTGAAAAATCACTGAACTCAGGTATTATTTCGCGACAAAAACCGACCGCCAAATCCTCTACGTTAAATTCATTTGTTTTGTTAGATATTGACGTTAACGAAGTAGTCAGAATAATAAACGGGTTAAAGGATGTTTGTGCCACTGGGTGGGATAACATACCTAATAATATACTTAAAAGATTTAAATTCCTACTTGCCCCTCCTCTAACCCACATTTACCAACTGTGCTTGACTAAAGGAATATTCCCAAAATTACTGAAAAAGGCTGTGGTCACACCTGTATTCAAATCTGGAGACAAAAACTGTGTGAATAATTACAGGCCCATTTCAGTCTTAACAGGCCTCTCAAAAATATTAGAAAAAATCATTAATAGTAGATTAATAAAATATTTAGAAGACAACAGACTATTATCAGAAAGTCAATTTGGTTTTAGGGCCAAAAGATCAACTAGCCAAGCAGTCCACAATTTGACTAACTATATTACTACAAACCTAGATAATGGTATGCACACACTTGGGATATTTCTAGATCTTGCCAAGGCCTTCGACACTATTTCCTGTACTTTACTTTTGCACAAGCTTGAAACACTTGGGATAAGAGGAGAACAACTTCTTCTATTTTCTGATTATCTCAACGATCGTCACCAATGTGTGAAAATTGGTCAGTATACAAGCTCCGATATTAAAAACACTTGTTTTGGTATTCCACAAGGTAGCATTTTGGGCCCTACATTATTTTTAATCTATATAAATGAATTATGTAGCCTGGTACTCCAAAATGGTGTTATAATGTCCTATGCAGATGACACCGCTCTATTGTTTTCAGCTAAAACAAAAGTTGAGGTCTATGAATATGCTCAAAATGGTTTTAATATTGTATCCAATTGGCTTCGTAATAACCTCCTAACATTAAATGCAGATAAAACAAAATACATATTATTTACAATGAGAAATACTAACATACCGCTTACTAATCTAAACATTCACGCACATAATTGTAGCACGTATGCTGACACTGCATGTTCTTGCCCTACTCTAGTTAGAGCTGACCATTTAAAATATCTAGGTATCACCATTGACACAAATCTAAATTTCCGTAAACATATCGAATTACTGTGTACGAGAGTACGCAAATTAATGTATGTTTTTAAGAACTTACGTAACATAGCCGACTTTAAATTAATTAAACAGGTCTATTTAGCTTTGTGTCAATCCATTCTTACATATTGCATAACTTCTTGGGGTGGCGTGGCCAAAACAATTTTACTCCCGTTAGAGCGTGCTCAAAGAGCAATTCTAAAGGTTGCTACCTTTCGCCCTTTTAGATTTCCTACGCACCAGCTCTACACAGAATGTAATGTGCTTACAGTACGGCAGTTGTTTATTTTGAACATAATACTACACCAGCACACTGCACTTCCTTTCGACCCTATACCTTCTGACAAGAGAAGGAAGGACTTGGTTTGCACACAGTCCCAAACTAGACATGCTTTTGCTCATCGTTTTTATTTATTTTTAGGACCTTTTCTTTATAATAGGCTCAACAAGGCTCTTAGCTTCTATAGTGTAAGATACAAACAGTGCAACAACTTGGTATTAGAATATTTAGCTATACTTAATTACACAGACACAGAACAACTTCTAGAAATATTGTCCTGATGATATTTGACCCTTCTTAAGTGTTTATTTTTGTATAATTTACATAAGTTTAGTTTTACGTTTAAATGTATCAAGATAAGCTTTTTCTCGTAGTTATAGGTTTATTTTAAATTTTACTGTCCTAAATGAAATATTTTTGTAAAGTGATTGCCTGAAACACAGGTTAAATTAACCTAGCTCGGGCGGGTCGCTACCTAACATTGCAATTTCCAAACCATCATTACTTGCACTTTTATTTATAATATCTTAGTTTTAGTTTACCTTTAGGCACTTTAATTATATGGAAAATCTTTTTACTGTTGGCTAGATGTACACTTTTTGTAATCGTTTTTTTTTTTTTTTTTTTTTTTTTTTTTATATGAATAAATTATTAATTATTAATCAATGAGGTTTACATCTATTTCCAGTCAGCTATTTATTGCATAAAATATAAGTACCTACTTATAGTAAACGGCTATGCACGAAATTATTTACAAAACAAAAGACATGTCTATGACGTCATGTTTAAAATGAAAAGGACAGCAGAAGTTTCTATCCCTTTCATTTTGTGAAATGTTGACGTGAGAAATAATATTTAAAATATAAAGCAGTAAAGTTTATTTTTCTAATGTGTTCCATATTTTTGAACACTTATAATGCTTGGATACCATTGGCGGGATGACTGTAACCATATTTATGGCGGTTTGACTGAACCGATCTATATGACATTTTAAACGTCTCGACCTTTTGAGCGAATATATTGTTGACAACAATAAGGAAACTTTGTTTGTACCGATATTATTGACTTTTTGGTTGCGTCTATTTATTTGGATACCCTGAGTGTCACTAACTATTTGACGCTGACTGGACAAAGAGCTAATCATATAAAATAATCTACAGTTAGTGAGATAACCAGTTTAGCTTCCTGCGAGCGGAGAATACGTGTCATTGTAGTCTACTCCACGTACTTAAGTAAATCCTTTAGCTACTAGCCTAGCCTTATACGTTACAAGTAGTGCGCGTGAGATGGAACGATTGTATTTCCGAAACAACATGCGCAGCGCTAACCGTTGCCAGCAAGTAATAATTATAACTTTTAACACAACTAACTACTTAATTAAAAGACTAACTAACTGTTCAAATAAAAACAAAAGGAGATTTGGCGTCGAAATATTTTTCCGCATCGCTGTTATCCGGAAACGTGCCCGGAAGACTGGCAGCATTACCATGTTGAATAGTAATGCTAATTTCTTAGCCAAAGAACGAGCCAGCCCTCTGGACACGTGAAGAGTCGATCAGTCGACCCCAAACGGTTCAAAAGTTTAGTTACCCATAAGATTAGAGTATTTGCGCCGCTTGAGGGTTTCAGCAGCCGCAGCAATGGCGCCAGCACAGCTCGCCGTGCTAGGAACATGAGTTGGTGCTTGGTTGTCGACACAGGTTGCGTCCCACACCAGAGGCCTACCTACCTTCCAAGGCTACAACGTCATCTCGTCTGGTCTCTTCCTATAGTCACGTCCCAAGCCGTTTGGTTCTAATACCGCTGGTACGTGACAAGGGCTCGATGAATAATATCGTTGATGCTAGCGTGCCATGCTATGTGACCTGCGGCCCTGTAGCAGGACAGGCCATGGTGCCCGAGACTGTCGACAGCTTTACCGCAGTGACGCAGTCTAATTAAACATCTGTATGTTTAATTAGATTGTGTACCTATACTAAATTAAATGTGTTAAGACGAGCGTTAACCCTGCCGACAGACTGTCACGCAGTTTGGCAGATTTATAAAATGTGTACCTATAAATGTTTCTTCCAAAATAAATGATTTATTTATTATTATTATTTTATAAAAAAAACCCTGTTCTTCTTTCGGCAGGAGACACCCAGCTGCATCAGCTTTTCTGAACCAAGTGACGGTGCGGATGATAAGCCAGAAAACTTGTCGGGCTCGCTACAAGCCCGCGAAAGGCAAACGTATTAATATCACCAATAGCATGATCTGCGCAGGAATCCTCGATGATGGAGGTCTGAACTTATAAAGTATGGCTCTTTATTCTTATTCGATGGGGAAATCTTCATGAATAGGTACCGCCTAGAGAGACCGTGGCGTTATGATGAACTCCTAACAATATTTAAACCATAAATTCTCAGTTTGTTATGGAATTTATTCACAGGGATCAGTCAAATTGGAGTGAGAAATAATGACAAACAAAAAAAAAACTGAAAATAAAAAGTAATTTAAAAAAACTATAGATTTATAATGCTTGTTTTTCTCTTTTCAGTTATGTATTTTTGCAGTCGGGTTTTTTAGTTTTGTAATGACTTTTTTTATAAGACATACTGGTATTTTTTTTTCCAATATTTTATAGTTAAATGTTCCCAGTTCATTGCAGTTGAAACGACGCAACTCCAGTAGTTCCACTTACAGCCTTTGAGTCATTACCATTATGAGGTTGAGGTTGTGTTAGAAGTGTTTTTTTTTTCTCCAACAATTGATTTCACTCAAGCACATAATAATTTTTTTGAAGTAAAATTGTTATTTTACTTTAAAAAATGCATAGTGCATCAGTTACATAAAAAATCTATAATTTGCCTCACGTGGTACGAAGTTCACCGGGTCATCTAGTCTATATAGATACTTTATAATATATTCTATATTACTATACTATAAATATTATAATGTGATAACATTTGTTTGTTTTGTAAGTATGTATGTAGGGGTAATCTCCGGAACTGCCAGTCGGATTTGAAAAATTCTTTTTGCATTGAATAGCTTAATTCTTGAGGAAGGTTATAGGCTCGCGGACGATTGTGGGCAGAAGCAGCTAATATATAAAATTAAAAACTTTGGCAAGTAAGATAAATGAAAACTGGATTAAAAATGATCAACAAAAAATACAAAATTGATTGAATCAAATTGATAACATCAGTAAAAATAAAAGATAAAAAATTCAAATAAATTTATGACGGTAGAAAAATTTACACAATTCATCTTTTTTTTTTTTTTTTGGTGGGAAATTATCAAATAACTTCTCCCGCTCTGGGTCGAGCGGGAGGGCGTGTCAGACTCTTACTGACTAAAACCCACCCGTGTTCCTTCCGTTGCCTTTACGTTGCCAGGGGCCACGGTATACACAATTCATCTTGATTAGGATTATAGTTCTATAAAATATATCTATCACAGTTTTAGTCCTTCATTTTTTCCTTTCTTTTCACTATTAAGATTTTGTTATCGTTCGTTTGCTATTTCCGAGCGCCTGACAGACACGCTCTTGTACCCGTTCGACAGGTATCAATGGTCCGCCATTTTGCCTTTCGCGCTCAAATAATCTTGTAGTTTGATGATTACCAGTGATCGGAGTAGGCAGAGCTATTTTTTGTACTTGCAATACGTTGTCTTAATATGGACACTCCCGGAATCCCGGGATTTGAAATATATATTATTAAATAAGTTAGAAACTACTTTGTAAAAAGCTATTCACGTCTTAAGGAATTATGGATACATATCCCTCCTCCCTTGCGACGGGTTAATGAAATTAAAAACTTTATTTTTTAAATGTTTTTTAATTTTCTGTAACAATTTTGTATAAACAAGTACTCGCGTTACACCTGAGCGGCAATATCGCGCGTGTGCGCATTGAAAATTAGCAACGCATCGCTGATGTTAGTTTGACAACGTCGTGCGCTCACTGCCAATATATATAAGACAAGCTTTCTTTTATCCTTGTTAATAAAAAAAACAATTAATATTTTTTCGAATCCCGGAGTTTCAGTAAGAATCCCGGGGAATGTCCATATTAACATCAACGTTTGCGGCCATTGAACCAAAATAGCTCTACCTACTCCGATCACTGATGATTACAGACGGGTTTCACTTTTTTCTGTTTGTCCACGTTTCGGCCTTATTATACTTATAACACACTGTCCTTATCAAAAATAGTTGTGTCCGTTTCGACCGCGCGGCCACGGCGAAATTTAAAAAAAAAAACCACGCCAAGATTTTGTAAAAATTTGTAGAAGTTGATTCCCAAAACCATAAATTTGTCAAAGTTATGGTTAAAAAGTTATAAGGGTTTGCACGTGGCCGCGCCATTGAAACGCGGCGAACCGCGCGGCCACGGAGATCTTTAAAACTAAGCGTTGCAGAGATCTGAAATTCAGGTAAATAACAGATTGAATTTGTAAAAAATTTGTAAAAATATATAAAAAAATCCTAGGTTTATATTTTGGGAGCTATAAGACTAAAACTCCATGGCCGCGCCATCGAAACGATGAAAAATACGTTATCGCCGATATCTCGCTGAAAAAGCATCGCAGGGGTCTGAAGTTTTTTGTAAAACGTAGATTTGAATTTGTCGAAACTTGTAAAAATACTACAAAAAATCCTAGGTTTATGTTTCAGGAGCTGTAAGACTAAAACCTCATGGCCGCGCCATTGAAACGGTCAAAAAACACGTTATCGCCGATATCTCGCTGAAAAAGCATCGTAGGGGTCTGAAGTTTTTTGTAAAACCTAGATTTGAATTTGTCAAAACTTGTAAAAATACTACAAAAAATCCTAGGCTAATATTTCAGGAGTTGTAGTACGGTATCGCGTAGAAATAAGTCGTGATTATTTATCGAAGAAAGTAATTGTAAAGCGAGTTTTTTTTTGTACGATTGCCATCATCTATTAGACCATATGTTAAATTATGAATTGTCAGAGGTTGTTCAGAACTTGCGTGCGTTCCGGTTTTATTATCGTCGTAACAAATCATTATGGAATTATTTACTAAGCAATGACACTTGTAATGACCAATCAGACCTACAACCGGGGGGACATATTCCACAGCACCTATCAGTCCATATTTTTTTTGCTTTATTTTGATGTAATGAGGTGTTTCTTGGAGCATAATTTTGTCTGTGCCATTGAGATCAAATAAAATAATATTACTCAATTCAAATTTAATTAATTCAATTATTATTCAATTATTATTACAAGACTAGGTCAACTATGTTGATAAAAAAATAGGAAAAGTATTAAGTGGTAAGAGAAGAGAGTAATTAGTATGAATTACTTACTTTGATAAGAAGTATTAATTTGAAATCAAATCCTAAGGCTTACGCCTTACGCTTTCGAAGTTGTAACAGCAGAACGTAGTTTTCCAAAGATAACAAATGTCCGAAACAGTGCACAAATTAAAGTCCGTAGGAATGTCAAAATTTAAAACACCAACGAGCAATCCGTGCGAATTAACTGAAAGTAAAACGACGACTGATCAACAAAAAAGCCTTTGGCGGGAAGACGGGGTGCAGCGGCCGGGATATCTCTCACATATTGGACTGCTGTGATTGGTTATACAGCCTTCGTCTCCCGCGCTGCACCCGCGTTCTGTTCGCTCCTGTGTAATGTAGTGTGTGTGGCCTTATAGTTAATTCCTTTAGTGCAATTCAATGTTGGAATGCATGAGTTAATTACACGTTACTTATGACATAATACTGTTAATTACAGGGGGTTATTTCTGGCAGAATTTAGTCTTAGACATAAGTTATGTGTTTGATTCCACAATTATTCATCAAATAATGCTATCTTACAGGAATTACGAATGTTGTGCAAAGTTATTTGTTATGGTTCTGGCACGTGTACTCAAAACCACAGTATTGTCAAATCAAGCAATGATTTAAGTGAATTTAAAAGAAATAAACATATGATTTTGTATTTTATCCGTTTCATTTTAATTGAATTTAGAATCCTTGAGATACAATTTCTAAAACGATAGGTGGAAAATTTTCTGTAAACAAAAAGCCATGGTCACCCTATCGAAATATTCAAAACGTATTGAAAGTTATAAATACCGAAAAATACATGTTTTTTGCCTAGTATCGGTAGTTTTACATATTAATAGGTGTTGTTTACAAAAAAAAAACTCGCTTTACAATTACTTTCTTCGATAAATAATCACGACTTATTTCTACGCGATACCGTACTACAGCTCCTGAAATATTAGCCTAGGATTTTTTGTAGTATTTTTACAAGTTTCGACGAATTCAAATCTAGGTTTTACAAAAAACTTCAGACCCCTACGATGCTTTTTCAGCGAGATATCGGCGATAACGTGTTTTTTGACCGTTTCAATGGCGCGGCCATGAGGTTTTAGTCTTACAGCTCCTGAAACATAAACCTAGGATTTTTTGTAGTATTTTTACAAGTTTCGACAAATTCAAATCTACGTTTTACAAAAAACTTCAGACCCCTGCGATGCTTTTTCAGCGAGATATCGGCGATAACGTATTTTTCATCGTTTCGATGGCGCGGCCATGGAGTTTTAGTCTTATAGCTCCCAAAATATAAACCTAGGATTTTTTTATATATTTTTACAAATTTTTTACAAATTCAATCTGTTATTTACCTGAATTTCAGATCTCTGCAACGCTTAGTTTTAAAGATCTCCGTGGCCGCGCGGTTCGCCGCGTTTCAATGGCGCGGCCACGTTCAAACCCTTATAACTTTTTAACCATAACTTTGACAAATTTATGGTTTTGGGAATCAACTTCTACAAATTTTTACAAAATCTTGGCGTGGTTTTTTTTTTTAAATTTCGCCGTGGCCGCGCGGTCGAAACGGACACAAATAGTTCCTTTTGCACATGTGGCTTCCCTGGTACCTCATTAACGGCATAAGTGTCTATTAACAGCGAGAACGTTGTAGGCCTAGTGGACTGTAGATTTGTCGACCATTTTGTATTTTGTTAAGCAGAAGAAGAAAAAGAAAATATTTTTTTTTTATTCTGCACAAACATAACGCACAATTAAAGAATTAAAAAAAAAAACAATTACAAAAGTAGCCAAAAGCCTCTGGTGTACAAAAGTACCTGGTAATTTGTATGGTGTACAATAAAGAGTATTCTATCTATCTATCTATGCCATACCTAATAACACTTTTATTTGAAAATATTGTAAAAGTCAATTCTTTTTTAAAGAGTTCCGTGGAGTTTCTTGCCAGCTCTTCTCCATAGGAAACAACCCATTGGAACCCTGCACCTACCTTCTGACGTTTCATATGTATGTGGCCATATTGGTTTACGTGAAATAAAATATTTTGATTTTGACTGTAAACACCAAGTCCAATTCCCGATGCCGATGATTGATGAAGCCGATGTCAGTAGCTACAACTGCCAGCAGGTCAACTTACCCGAAACTGTAAATTTTTCCCAATCAACTTTAAACCTTATTCTTTAGTGATAAAGTTGAAAATCTATTAAAGAAATTTGACAGATTGTAGTAGGTTGATGTGCTGGCGTCTGTACTACAAGCAAGACCAGTCAGTTAAACAAAAGCCGGGTCAGGTATTACAAGCAGAAACAGTCATTTAAACGAAAGTCGGGTCGTAAGAAAAACAGAACGAGATCGAAGAACTAGGGAACTGGAGAACGAAGTCTATGCCCACAAAACGACAACAGACGACTGTCTAGTTTTACAAAATGGCGGCCCATCACGGCATTTGGGGCTGCAATTTGTTTACAGAAATACAAAAGTAGCATTACGATATTGCCTGCGCGGGTTCGGTTTGGAAGAAGCGCGAAATTATAACTCATACATTGTAGCTTCTTCTTCTTCTCGTGGAGTTAGTGACTAACCTGGTTTTAGAGTTTTAAAGCCGCCCATGGGCCTCTGAATTGGCTTCACATGGTGTTGAGATATATATCAGACAAGACGGTTTCCTGACGATGTTTTCCTTCACCGTTTTTGAAGCAAGTGATAATTATACAATACGCACATAATCCGATCAGTCAGAGGTGAACTCGAGACCTATGACTTTTCAGTGCGACGGTCACACCACTATAAGCTATAGGCTATATAGGCTATCACTGCTCAATATTGTAGCTTGACATAATGATATAGTTTTTAATGATATTACTCTTTATTAGGACAAATAAACGATAATATTTTTATCGTAAATTATTCGCCCCTTCAAATTTACATCGTCCTTTCGATCACGATCTGTCAGGAACGGATTCTCTCAGCAGTCGAACTGTAGTGACACTTGTCTTTCAGGCAAGGACACGTGCCAGGGCGATTCTGGGGGACCGCTGCTCTACAAGGGAATAATCGTGGGCGTTACATCTTGGGGCAGAGGGTGCGCGAATCCCAAATACCCGGGGGTCTACGCCAGGGTTGCCAGTTATACCAACTGGATCAACTATACGGTAAGAAGGAGTTTAGTTGCACGAGGTATGTACACATTCCTATGAGCCCAAAACATCTTTCATAAGATTTTCTTTATAATATCTCCTTTTCTTAATAAAAATAATAAAAAACCAAAGGGGGGGCAACATACTTTAAAATTATTCAATCAAAATATTCAAGGTTGCTCTTCCAAATTACTGGAAATAGAATTGTTTTTAGAAAATACTAAGTTTGATGTTGTTTGTATTACAGAACATTGGTTAAAAGATCATCAAGTAATGTCAATTAACTTTGAAAATTATTGTGTAGTTAGCCATTTCAGCCGAAAACGTATGATACATGGCGGATCATTAATATTAGTAAAAAATTCTATTCAATCGAAAGAACGAAAAGACATAATCGGACTGTCTGTTGAATTATCCTGTGTTGAGCTCGATAAGCATGTTATAGTATGTGTATACAGACCTCCAAGTTACCAGAATCTATCTATGTTTGATTCTGTAATGGAAGATGTGCTAAAGAAATTAAATGCTAGTAGTAAGTCAATAATCATATGTGGTGATTTTAATATTAATCTATTAGAAAATAACTCTAATACTGTCAGACTACTAAGTCTTTTCAAGTCATTTGATTTGTCAAATGTTTTTATTGAACCAACCCGAGTGACAGCTTCTTCTGCCACTTGTATAGATAATATTTTCTGTAATTGTGATTACTTACATAAACAAATTGTAAATAAGTTGCCATCTGATCACAGTGGACAAACAATAACATTTTGCTCCTACATGCCTTTACAGAAAAATTCAAATAAGGTTTAGGCCAGTTACAATAAATAATGCTTTGGCAAGTAGATTATAATTATATTCAGAGTTTTAGTAATATATATGTGACCCAAATGAGTTCTACGCCGAGTTCTTTTCACTATTAAACAAGCAATTTATTGACACTTTTCCACTAAGGACTAAAACTATTTACACAACATTCTTATTTAGTGATTGGGCGACTCCAGGTATTCATAAAAGCAGGGAAAAACTTTTTGAACTTTATGGCCTAAAGCAACATATGATTAATTTACAAGATTTTATCAGTATGTTGCAAAATATTCTAAAACTTTTAAAATTGTGTGCAAAATGGCTAAAGCTCTTCACATTAGCAATAAAATAAAATCAGCTGATGATAAAATAAAAACTACCTGGCAATTAATAAATAATGAAACCGGTAGGAAAAAACAACGTAATACTGAATTTAATTTAGAGACTGCACATGGCACTATCAACTCAGATGTTGAAATAGCTCAGGAATTTGAAAACTTTTTTGCTAATATTCCCTATAAAACTACTGAGGCTTTAAATTCCTCACCCGCGCTTTCTGCTGCCTTACTTAGAAATAATGTAAAGGCATGCCTTTTGGAGTTTAGGTTTCAGCATACAAACCCCCAGGCTGTCATAAAAGCTTTTAAAGATCACTCCAGCCGGTCAATAAAGGCAAGCTACTGTCCAACAGCTCGCCACATGCTGCCCTGCAGGTTTCTGTATCTATCTTGGTCAGGCTCCTCATCCTAGACAGGTCTAGGATGAGGAGTTTACTTTGCTGGAACAGGTTCCGGCAAAGTAAACTCTACCAGCACAGACCTAGACATTGGAGCCTCACCACGACAAAGCCTCACCTAAAAATTGCAGATTTACAGCTTTTGTGAATAAATAAATTATGTCAAACTGTCTATAATCTTTAGCTAAACGATAATTGACTGTTGAAAACTGAGCCATTATTCAGTTACTGGTAACGTGTAGTTACAGAAATTACAAAACACAGACAGAGTAAAGAATTATAGGACGTAACGATCGTAGTGGCGTTCTGTAAAAAAAAATGAATTTCGCGGGCGACCCTGGCATTTTCGCCTTAGGTATTTTTTATAATTAAGATTAATCAAAGCTTTTTTATGGACTTTAAGATGATACGCAGAAGCATCCCCCTGTATTCCTCCAATTAACTGCGTTCTTTTCCCAGATAAATGAATCCCTGCTGCAGAAGGAAACCGAACGTTTCAACGCCGGCTCGCTCAGCAGCAAGATCGGGGCTATCACGCAGCTTACCTCCCTCCTGTACTCAGCGTTTAGTTGTTACAAGTTGACGGAATAGGCGGATTATCGAGCGGAGCTGTGCGAAAAAAACAGAGCGTTCAGCTAATATCGGTTCCAAAAGTATCTGATGCAAATGAAAACGAATGGATCTGAAAAGATACCCCACCTGTGGAGGCCAAATTGAAGTGCCACTTAACAAAGTTAGTTAGTTAGTCATTAGTACTTAGTGTAAATAGTTGTGTTAAATGTTGTAAAAGAATTCCTCTTATCTTAAAGAACGTTTCAAGTTCCTTCATGACGCACATAATAGATATCTGAGGTCATCGGAAAACTTGAGACTAGAGATGCCGGATGCATGCACCAGCTTTTATGACAAGTCTTTTACAGTTCAAGCAGTACGGTTATGGAATGCTTTGCCCGTGTCGATAAGGCGTGCTCAATCTTTGTCCACTTTTAAAATTCTGGTAAAAAAATACTTCCTCTATCATCATTACATATAGTTCCTTGCTCTTGTTTCACGTTTATAATTTTATATAAGTATATCTAAGTGTATAAGTATATCAATGTTTATGCTATATGTATTTATTGTTTATGTAAATGGTACACCACTGACTACCTGCAGTATTGTCTCACTCACCTTTAATCCATCCAAAGGTTGTCTGTAAAAGATCGCTTTAAGCGATAAGACCGCCCATTGTGTCACCCTATGTAAAATTTCTAAATTTATAACTGTAATTTTTATGGTGTACAATAAAGAGTATTCTATCTATCTATTATTTGAGTGCTTTGGTTTGATTATTTAAATAGGTACTTTTAAACTAGTGATTCTAATTTTAAACATCACCTTAAAAATATTTATAATTTGTTAAGGTTATGGTAGTCACACACGTAACGATTTACCTACTTGCGCAAATTTGGGCTTGCGCAAGTAAATCGTTGCGTGTGTAGCATTCAAATTATCGTCTATGATAATAGGTCTTTACCTATGAAATTGCCGTTTTGTATGAAAAAATTTAAACGAATTTTTTTCATGTATTTTTTATTTGTATTAATCGAAGTAATCACCCATGCAATCAATGCATCTTTGCCAACGCAGTGGCAGTTTATTGATGCCCTTCTTAAAGAAATCAGCTGGACGGGAGGCAACATATTCTTCAAAGGCATTTTGTACTGCCTCTCGGGTATTGAATTTTTTTCCCGCCAAGAAGTTATCCAAATTCTGGAAAAAGTAGTAGTCTGTAGGCGCAAGGTCTGGTGAGTATGACGGAGATACGGGATGACGGAGAGCTTCCAACCCCAGTTCTTGCAACTTGGAGACCGTCTGCTGTGCAGTATGAGGTCGCGCGTTGTCGTGCAGGAGCAGCGGAGACGAGCAATTGACCAATGCTGGTTGGAGATGTGCCAGCTTCTCCATCATTGTGTTCAGTTCTTCACAGTACACATCTGCAGTAATGCTCACCCCGTTTGGTAAGAAGCTGTGATGAATCACACCAGCGCTAGACCACCAAACAGTGACCATCACTTTTCTAGGGGTAAGTTTTCGTTCAGGGCATTGTTTAGGTGCTGAACCAGGATGCAACCAACTTGCTGAGCGCTTGCGGTTATCAAACAGAATCTATTTTTCATCGCAGGTAACAATGCGGTTCAAAATTCCTTCATTTGTGTGTCTGTTGAGCAGTGCAAGGCACGTCCCGACGCGTACTTCGCGCTGGCGATCATTGAGTTCGTGAGGCACCCATTTGTCAAGCTTTTTTACCTTGCCAATTTGACGCAAATGGACCAATATTGTTTTGACGCTAACGTCGAAAGCTGCTGCTAATTCAGCCGTAGATTGTGTATCATCAGCTTCCACAATCGCCTTTAATTCGTCATTTTAGACCAAAGTCTTCGGACGACCGCGAGGCACATTTTTCAGGTCGAAATTTCCAGAACGGAAGCGAGCAAACCAATCTCAAACTCAAACTCAAACTCAAAGCATTTATTTCAATTAAACCATTTACAGGCACTTTTGAATTGTCAAGAAGTCGGTCAGTCAGAAATATGAAGCTAGTTGCCCATTCCAAAGCGTAGTAGGTACCTATGGAGAAGAACGGGCAAGAAACTCCACGGACACTCTTTTAAATAAAAAAATTGTTACAAAATATTGGTTACATCATTAATGTTGAAATTATACATTTGTGAGGACAATGTAGAAAGACGTGCACGTTAAAAGCATCCGTAATAAAAATATAAAAACAAAGAACAATTCAAATATTAAAATAAGCCATGGCAGCTAAGAGATGACCAGTCTCTACTGACGGCGCCCGTTCACGAACATGACGCATGGATTAGCACCATTCAGCTCAACCATTTTGAAGGGAGCTAAATGATCCAACACACGCGCCACCGCCAGCGAGACATTAGAGTGAGCATGACATAATCTCAGCCGCCAGGGCACATTCAAGTCAATGAAAGACATACCCAGTACCTAAATGGTAGCTTTATAGTCAGTACATAGTACTCACACATGTGCTATGCAATTATACAATGCTAAGACATTGAATTTATACAATGCAAAGATAAATCTTCAGCAGCTCCAACGGTATTTTCAAATGCTAATTAATTAGTTTATGCTTGTGGAGCAGGACCAGCAATGAGCCAAGCATTTTTATCAATTATGTAATCCCCCAACTTATAATATGCCTGCCTACATAGTGTGCGTTTTATACAAGATTTGAATTTCGTCTCATTCAGTTGAAGTATGTGGGGAGGAATTTTATTGTAACATTTTAAACAGTACCCCATGAAAGATGAGTCTACTTTAGCCAGTCTGAAACCTGGTTGAACTAATAGATCCCTATTTGTTGTGCACAGGTGGTGCGTTGGTTTGTAGTGTTAACTCCGTAAACGTCGTTGATGTTGCGTGCCGCTTGTGCCGCGTTGCTGCCACGACGGTACTCATATTCCATAATTACTCGAATTTTTAACGTATCCATGATGACGAAAAAGATTGAAATGCGATGAAAATGTAACACTAATCAATAAACAAATGACTACTTTTGGAAAAAAAAAAACCAAGTTTTTAAAATAAAATTAATTTGAAATTAGAATTCTTAGCCAAACAAAAATTATTTTGATTTGAAATGGCCAGTACTGCAGAACGGCAATTTCATAGGTAAAGACCTAATATTACAATTAAAAGACATTGTTCGGCGCACGAGGAGATCGTGGCTAAGTAATAACTGCTGCACAGGTCGATTCATCAGGTTAAGCTACGCTTGCCGGGGATAGTGGGTTATGGAGATCAGATAGGCAGTCGCTCCATGTAAAATACTGGTATTCAGCTGCATCCAGTTAGACTGGAAGCGGATCCCGATATAGTTGGAAAAAGGCTTTTCAGATTGATTGTTCGGCGTCCATATATCGTTCGCCTAAGAACCAACAGAGACGTGAATTTACTTTCTGTGTTCTAAATAATGCATATATTCGATTGAAACAGAATTAAAATCACGGATACTTCTGAGAATTGTAAAAAATCTAAATACTTTCGGATTGTGGGGTTATAACTAGGCCAATAGAAATATTAACTTAGTGTTTACTTGTGAAAATACAAATGAAAAAATAACGACACTGTGACACTTACTATGAAATGTCAAAGTGTCATCTGTCAATTCATCGACTATCATTGTTGATGTTGCTCTTTTCACACAGCGCTTTCGATCGCTTTCCCGATCGTTGGCCGACGGTCGATGGTGACACCCAGGTATTAAGCCCGGGGTGACCACTCGATGTCGGTTCCTTGTAGTTTCAAGGGTGGTGCGAGGGGCGCGGACCCGGTGATCAGCGCCTGCGTCTTACCCACGTTAACCGAGAGCCGCCTCTTCGACAACCACTCGGGAAGTAGATCGAGGGTGCGCTGCATCTTGACCACCGCGTACTTCGCGGTAAGCGAGGTAGTAATGTATGCGATATCCTCTGCATACAGCGCGAGCATTGCGTCTGAAGTGGTGGGAATGTCGTCGGTGTAACGCGAGTAACACGCCGGCGATACGCCTTGCGGCCTTGCGGCACAACCGCAAACAACGGGCGGGAGCTTGATAGCACTCAGTCGACCACCACACTAAATGTTCTGTGGGAGAGAAAGCTAGAAATCACCTTTATTACGCAACGGGGCGCGTCTGAGGTGGCCAACTTGTGTACCAGACCTTCATGCCACACACGGCCGAAGATCGAAGGCCTTCTCCATGTCGAGGAATACTGTCACCGAGAATTCCTTTTTTTAAGTGCAGCTGCGAGTTGGTGCGGTACCCTCGATAACTGAAGCGTTATGCTATGTTCCGCCCGGCACCCGAAGTATTCCGGTCACGGCACTAAATGTGTGGTAGTAGATGTCGCAGCAGGAGTGCTTCGAAGACCTTAGAGACTGTCGGCAATAGGGTAATGGGCCGATAGCTTTCCGGCTTCAAGATGTTCTTACCCGCCTTGGGCAGCATAATAACGCGCCCCTCCTTCCACGAGGTGGGAAAGGCCGGTGCGCAGTATCGCTGTAAACAGGCGCGCCCTGTATTTGTGATACTGTCTGTACCAGGGGCCTTTCTAGGCATTGTCCTTAAGAATGCGCGTCTAACTGCGCCAGGCGAGAAGACAGGGTCCTCATCGGGAACTTTCGGCGTTGCGAAGTAGTTTTCCAGGTGTTTCTCGACTGCTGCGACGTGTTCATAGTTGGTGGTCGGGTTCGGTTGGAACTGATGCTGCAGGTGTCCAGTGAAGACCTCCGCGCGGTTCTCCACTACGTACTTAAGCGCCCCGTCACTGTTTAGCAGTGGGCGTACCAGGGCTGGGGTGTTCGTAAGTTGGCGGCAAAGCTTGTGTACCGACGGCCAACTGTCCGCCACAGCGGCATGCGCCTGTAGCTCGGCCTTAACCTTCTCCGCGAGACGGTTAAGCTGGGTCTTCAGTCTTGGGCATCTAAGTTGTTGCCACTGCTTGCGTATGCTTGATATGCGCCGGCAGGGGCGGCATTAGCCCTCCCCCTTGCGCCAACGTCATTTTCACCGCTTTGGATGCAAGCAATGACGTCACCCGCCGTTTGGTCCACGTCCACGGAGGTAACAATAGGTCGAGTCGGCGTGGTGATTTCTAGCTGCTCCTCGAAGGTTGTCCAGTCCGTTAATCGGCGTGGCGCTATTGGCTTCAATCGGGTCGGCGGCATACCCGAAAGGATGACGAGTACTGGTTAGTTGGTGGTCCGACTGTAACTCGTCGTCTATCACTTGTTGCGTGATCTGGCAGTGTAGCCCTCGGTGATCTACGACATCCAGAACGTCTGGCATGTACTGTGCTGCATCTAGGTAGTATGTCCGGCGTCTCTGGGTCGGACACCGTATAGCCGAAGGCTTCCGCGTCCGCGAAGAGCCGTCTCCCCTCGGTGTTAATATCGGCGAAGATGGTTGCCCTTTGCAATGTGTTAATAGGCTTTGCAAAGTGTTATTATTATTTCACGAATGACCTGAATCTATTCAGTTTTGAGCAAAATGGTATCTTTCTGGAAAACTATTCCTGTACACTGTAATACGTTCTTATATCTAATTTGAAAATTATGACCAGTTTGACATATGTAAATAATTATATTCTCGAATTATCTCAATTGTTTCATGCAAATGTTTGTTTGGCCTAGTTACATTTTTTTTTAATGGTAAATTATCAAATAACTTCTCCCGCTCTGGGCGGAGTGTCAGACTCTTACTGACTAAAGCCCACCCGTGATCATTTTTTTTTTTTTTTTTTAAATACGTTGCCCCACACTAGGAATTTCTCCTGTGTCGTGGGTGCGTTTACAAACATTCAAACCCACATACACAAACAGCCAGACCCGGAACAACTAATTGTAGGTCATACAAATATTTGTTCCGTGCGGGAATCGAACCCGCGACACGCAGCGCAGCAGTCAATCTCTTAACCACTGCGCCAACCGTGCCGCCAAAAGTCATTCAGTTGCCTGTACGTTATTAGGGGCCATCGCGAGCATTACTGCTTCACAGAAGGGGGGAAGGCCTCCCCTCCGTGCCGTTGCCTGGACCAGAGCCAGACGTGAGAGATCCCCGCCACCGATCGCCTCCACGAGGACACGGCGATGCTCTGCCCAAGCCGGGCAGACTACCACCGTATGCTCCACCGTGTCCTCCGGGTCCGATTCAGTGATGACACCCGGGCGTTTCCTCCCGCCTTATACGAAACAGGAACCTACCGAAACAACCATGTCCGGTGAGGACCTGCGTCAGGCGGAAGGTGAGGACGCCGTGGCGCCTCTCTAGCTACTCCTCAAAGAGGGGACTTATCGCCACAATTGTGGCGTGCCCAGCACTGGGTTGCAACAATTGCACTCTCCATGACGCCATGAGATCCCGTAGGAGCTCTGTCCGCTGTGTCGCGATTTCTCGCGGCAGCGGAGTTACTCCTCGGCGTTTCGCCTCCTCGCGCCACTCCCAAATGTGCGCGAGGACATATAGTTACTTCGGGTCCAACCCCGAAGCAACATAATATGCCGGCCGTTTGTGCATGTAAGATTTGTGTGTACGTAAACGTTCTGACGATACAGGTGAAGTTCCTAGCCGTACGGCCAACTAAGGCTTGTGTAGTGAGGTTAAGGTTTCGAATTTTAAACCTTTCATTTTGAATATTTTTTTGTTTATAAACAAAAATATTGTATGACGAAAAATTAGTTATGTGATATTCTTTTGTCTACTCTCATATCGTAATATTCGAATTATAAACTTCAAAACGAGTTTATATTGACATACCTACTTTATAAAAATTTAAAAATAGAATCATATTATAACACTTTGTCTGTAGGTAACAAAATAATGCTATTTTTTTTTTTTCTATTACGATACAGGGCAAATCCAAGAAGTTAATATCACCAAGGAGTTTCCTACTTTTGTAATGGAATATTAGGAGGGACATCAGCACCGCTCTGGCGCATGCGCGGTTATGTGCTGGGTGCAGGCGCCATTCATACGTGAATTTGTACTGAATTTCGTGGGTTTTTTTTTGTTATTGATCTTTAACTTTGATATTTTATTTAGTAAGTTCAATCCCAATGTATGAGAGCAGATAAAGTAGTGTATGAAACTGCACATAACTAGGTATTAAAACACTCGTATTTTAATACTGCTCATTATGCAACAGTTACATAAATTACTATTGTCACCGCCCGTTGAAGTTTTTAATATTGTGAGTTTGCTTTAGTAACTTTATATTTAAACATAAAATGTAAATATTCCATTAAAGTTTAATTGGAAAATCAATTGTTTTTATTTTCCCCTTCTCTTAATGAGGGCGAGCTCATTTTTGTCGTAGCAAAAACAAAGGCAAGTTGAAAAAGAACTTGAAAGAAAGAAACAAAGAAAAATATTTTATTTGGGACACGCACAGGAAATACAAACAGTAAAAAAAACAAAATTATTAAAAAAAATAAAAAGTGTGCTTAAGTATAAAAAACTAACAAAATAATAACGACTTGTGCGAGGCCAAAAAGGCCCCTATCTCAGCATAATACGGCGATAGTAAATACCACCGCGCTGGTATTCTGATAGGGCCCACTGTGATGCCACGGACACATCTACGGACTTAGATAAACTTAAATTAAATGCATTTGCCGCGCCGTCCATATTAATAGAAAACGCGAAAGTAACTGTCTGTCCGAATGTTACCTTTTTACGCCTTATGGGGATGCGCTACGGTAGCCCGCAAAATTAAAAATGTCTTTAGTTTTTGGAATAATTACAGGTCAGTGTCAGGTTGTATGTTGATTAAAATATAATTCGTGACCGTAACAAATATGGCTTACGAGAATTATAATCATTAGAATTAATCCTCAAATGTCATGATTTCACGAAATAGTCATTCAATAGGATTACATGAACTTTGAGACTTGTATTGATGATTTCTATGATTATAATTCTATATAATTATTAACATTTAATACGGCCGCAAATCATATTTAGATCAACATACAACCTGATACTGACCTGCAAATTACATAAAACTTAAGAAAATTAAAATTTGAATTTTGCGGGCTACCCTGACGCTTTCGCCTTAAGAACGTTTATTCTAAAAGTTGGCAACGTCGCAAATATTTACCTATTTTGATTAATTTGGCAACATTACTGTATGGAAATATGAAATGTGGCTAACTAGTGAACTAGAATATTAATAATAAATTGCAATTATAACACTGAATTTGATGTTGTAACTGTTTTAAGTTTAAAAAAGGCATTTGGAAAGTTTCCAAATACACACAGGTATATAGACCCTGGGGGATCTGGGTTAGGGCATTAGATACTATTTATACTGTAGAACATTCCTGGGGGATAACTTCCGACTACTACTTCTGACCAAGTTCTGGCTATTTTCGAGTTTATTTTGTAAAATTACCATTACCTTTCCTCTCAACTGTGAGTATTTATATACCTATAGTATGTATGTTTATATATTTAAGCTCTATGTATTTATTTAAGTATATATTAATTTATTACGTTATACGTGTAGGTTTATTTCAATATTTTAGTTTAAGACTTCGCATATTTATATTTTTCTCTTCTTGTGCTCACACACTATTGTCTACATTTCTTTCTCATTTCTCCTATCGCAGGTCTGCTGGAAGAAATTTCTTAAGAAATAAGCAGTACCTTTGTACTCATAGTTATGATTATGTCTTATCTGTATCTATTTTTCTTCTGTGTGTACATAAATAATAAAATAAATAAACTCGGCAATAATATTCGTCTTTTGCGATTATGGCAACCCCCCCCCCCCAAAACAATGTCAACCACTAAGAAAAAATGGCCCCTTGTGCCCGGCGACCCGCCTACCCTTGGCTACGTCAACGGTCATGGCGAGGCAAGGGGTACTAAGAATCGCCTGAAGAGATCCGGCTACTACCACAATCACTGAAAACTGGACCTAGGCAACATATAACACGCGTACACTCCGGACCGACGAGATGATCACAGAACTCGAGGAAGAATTGAGCAGGTTACGATGGAGTAGTAGTAGAGGATATGATAGTAGGGTTATCAGAAGTCCGTAAAGAGGGGGAGGACTCGATAATCCTCAAATCCGGAAACTTGCTCTATTTCCGAGAAGTCAATCAGCAGTCCCGAGGTGGTGTTGGGTTTATCGTCCATATCGCCTGTGAGCAACGTGGTGAAGATCGGGAGTATCAAATAAAAGCGATGAATCAAAATTTAGGTTTACTGCGTGTATTTATTTATATTATGAAATTTACTTCTATTTGTGAAAAGGCCAATATTAATACAATTGCAATTGATCGTATCGAGGACACCTTTTTTTTTTGGGTGAGAGCTTATCAAATAATTTTTCCCGCTCTGAGCGGAGCGGGAGGGCGTGTCGGACTATTACTGACTAAAACCCACCCGTGTTCTTCAGATGCCTGTACGTTACCAGGGACCATGGTATCCCTTTCGGACTTTCCCGCAAATCGAGGACCCCTTAGAAATGTTCAGCTCTGTAGAGTGTCGTTTCTGTCCCTCATAACTGTGTGACAATCTCTTTCTAAAGCTTGATGTGTCCACGTACGTACTGTACATATTCTGCACATTATGAAAGTGCTATGTTTCGCAGAGGAACGAACTTTACCCATATGTTTAATCATTAATTAATGAAAAGTTTTTTATATCAAAAGTATGTTAATAAATATATCACGAGTGTATGCAAACTGCTTTCTAACATACATATAAAGTAAAGCCAGATGTATTTGCTTATTGATAGAGGATTGAGGCCGGTGAAATAACTGGAACTTATTTGATATTTAACTGGTGTATTGGTAAAATTACAGTTTTGAAATCCAAATTATTGTAGAGCGAGAATGTTCTATAATGACTATTCACTTCGTTGGTTATTTTTTTAAAGAGTTACTGTCATGGCGTCTAAACGCAGACCACGCACCACACACTCAACACTTGTTGTCTTCTGATTGGTTGACTAGCCGTCGCGTCATCGACGCCCGGCCAATCGCAGCAGTCGATTAGTGATTTCCGTTTAGTTTGTCGTAGACACCATAGTGATTGTAGTGACGTGAAATTAGTAAAGTAGTGCGGCAACATGCTCCCGGCTTTGGAAGCGCTAGGTTCCAACTGGAAGTAGGCACGCCCGGCAGCTACAGTTTGTTTAGCTAATCAGTCAGAGGCAGCGGGCAAATTTTTGAAAAAGCCCGTCTGGTTATACCGTCTGCCTTTCTTATATCAGCTACACGCGATACGCCATCCCTTCCAGGGTAAGTTTTCAGGATTCTTCCTAAGCTCCACTTTAATGGTGGCATATTGTCATCTTTGATCAGAACAAGCGTGTTTTCCTTGAGGTCGTCTTTATGCTTATGCCACTTGCTCCTGGTTTGCAGTTCTGACACGTACTCCTTAGCCCAGCGCCTCCAGAAGTGCTGGCGTATCTGCTCAACCCTCTGGTATCGTGAGAGCCGGTGCTCAGGAACATCGTGAATGTCAGCAGGTACAGGTGCAGTTAGTGGACGACCAACCAAAAAATGAGCTGGAGTAAGGGCAAGGAAGTCAAATGGATCAGTGGACATAGGAGTCAAGGGTCGGGAGTTGAGAACCGCTTCAACTTGCACTAAAATCGTAGTGTACTCTTCGAAAGTGAGATGAGCATTGCCTACCACACGCTGGAGGTGATGCTTACAGCTCTTTACCCCAGCTTCCCACAAACCCCCAAAATGGCTTGCATAAAATGGAATCATCTTAAATGTAATGTTTTGTGAAGTCGCATATTCTTTAATATCGTCAGAGCAATCTTTCAAAAACTTTGAGAATTCATTCATCAGACCTACGAAGTTTTTTCCATTATCAGAGAATATCTCAATCGGTTTACCGCGTCGCGAAATAAAACGTTTGAGAGCTAAAAGATAAGCTTCTGATGAGAGATCGCTCACAAGTTCCAAATGAACAGCGCGAGTGACAAAACATACGAATAAACATATGTATGATTTCTGTAATTTCGCTCCTCTACCTTTACGAGTCAATGTGAATACTGGCCCTGCATAGTCCACGCCACATCGTAGAAAAGGAAAGCCAGGATCCAGGCGTTCTTGCGGCAGATTGCCCATTATTGGATTTACCGTGGTCGCGCGCAGTCGTGCACACTTAACGCAGGCATGCACTACCCTTCTTGCAAGGTTTCGACCACCAACCGGCCACCAAGTCTCTCTTAACGTAAATAGAAGCAGCTGTGGCGCAGCATGCATTGTACGGTGGTGCTCGTAACGAAATAGCAAAACTGAAAACCAATGTTTGGCAGATATTAAAATTGGATGTTTCTTATTGAAGCTAAAGTTTTGAGAAAACTGTATGCGCCCGCCGACTCGTATTAAATTATTGGTATCAATAAATAAATTCAATTTAACTAAATGAGCGTTCTTTATACCCTTTTTATTTTTAAGTGAACCATACACATCACCAAATGATTCTTGCTGACTCAATCTTGATAATGTTAATTCCGCATATTCAAGTTCTTCTACGGTTAATGAACCCGTCCGCCGACTAATTTTATTGCGCGTATTGTATATGAATCGAAATACATAAGCGGCGGAACGCTTCAATCTTGAATACTGAGAAAACTTCGAAAATGGAAACAAATTTATATCATTCGCATGATTTAATACATGACAAAGAACCTTTGTTTTTAATTCTGGCAAGTCATTCTGTTTTACGTTATTATTATTCGCCAAATTAGGCAGTTCAAAATTAGCATTATGTAAAAATTGCGGGCCTTTCCACCACAAAGATGAAGAACTAAGTGCGTCTAAACCTTGACCTCGCGACACTAAATCTGCTGGATTATCCTTACCAGAAACATGCCGCCAAGGATGTCCCTTTGTTAGGTCATGAATTTCTGCAGTTCTATTCTGAACGTAAGTTTTAAGTAAATTAGGTGGCATACCTAACCAGCCTAAAACAATAGTAGAATCAGTCCAGAACACGACTTTATTTACTGTAGAACGCAGAGATTCAATAACCTTTGCATATAATCGCGCGCCTAATACAGCGCCGCACAACTCTAATCTAGGTATAGTTATGGGTTTTGTAGGCGCGACCTTGCCTTTGGAACATAACAAGCGCATCGTAACGGCTGATTCACTATTAATTGTGCGGATATGCGCAAGCGCCATACGCTGTTTGTGACGCATCGGTAAATATATGTAATTCAATGTAAGTAGGATCATAACACATAACATAGCGCGGTATTCGTAAATTACCAAGTGAGGATAAACTACTAACAAATCGGTTCCAGACTTGCGCGACGTCTGTAGGAACCGGTTCATCCCACTCTAATTTTAATAACCAACATTTTTGTAACAATGTTTTAGCTATTGTTATTACTGGACTAATTAATCCCAACGGATCGTAAATCTGAGAGGCATTTGATAAAATAATACGTTTAGAAATTACACTCATTTCAGTTTTAATTTGCGAATAATAGTTCAATTCGTCAGACTTATTGTTCCATCCAATACCTAATGTTTTGTTTTGAATATTATCGCCCAATGCGAGTTGTTTTGTAATATTAAGTGTATCATTAGGGTTCGCGCGGTCAAAGTTAAAAACCCATTTGCGTAAAACTAGGCACGCAGAATTTAAAACCTGGCTTGTACCTTCGCAAATTGCATTCAATTCTGATATATTATTAGCACCACAGATTAAATCATCGACGTAGAAATTATTTCTAATAGTCTCCGCTACGTACGGAACCTCACATTCGTTTGCTAATTGTTTTAAACATCGGCAACTTAGAAATGGTGCAGAAGCTGTACCATACGTTACAGTATTTAACTGGTATACCTTCAATATATCGGACGGGTTGTCGCGCCATAAAATTATTTGTAGGTCGCGTTGATCTTTATCTATTAATACTTGGCGATACATCTTTTCTATATCAGCACAAGCTACGTATCGGTTTTCACGAAATTTAAGTAATATTGCAATCAAATCTCCTTGAATGGCTGGACCAACCATCTGCAGGTCATTCAACGAAACACCCGAACTGGAAATCATTCCAGCATCGAAAACGACACGCAATTTAGTGGTTGTGGCGTTTTCGTGAAACACACCGTGGTGCGGTAGGAAATAATGCGGTGTAGGTACTGTAAGTGTGAATAAGACTCATATGACCTAGCTGAATATATTCTTGAATGAAATCGCTATACATTTGTTTATAGCTAGGATTACGTTGTAGTTTTTTCTCCAGAGCATAAAATCGACGTTCTGCTTGGATACGAGTGTCACCTAACTTATTTGGTAAAAGCTTCAACGGGATTCGAACGCTGAACCTCCCGCTGGCAAGCCGTTTCGTTGTTTTATTGAAGTACTCTTCGCACGCGAGCTCGTCGTCGCTGCCGAGCTTATTATTATTACATACGGGTAACTCTTCGATCTCCCAAAACTTGTGCAACAGTTGATCGAGTGAACAGGTTTCACCTTCAATTGCAGATTTTGTAAAATTACATGTAACATGTTTAATTGGTCTTTGCATTAAATATTGAATTGAACCTGACACAATCCAACCTAATTTTGTGTTTTGAAGGTAAGGGCCATTTTTAAGACGCATCTTACCTTCACTAATTAACTCCCAAAATAAATCCGCGCCTATTAACAATGTGTTGACTATCATTAAAACTCGGATCGGCGAGAGTAATATTATCGGGTATACAAAAATAACTGGTACAAAAAGTTGTCGTAGGTAACTTTGACGATATTTGAGGTAGAATTAAGCACTGAACACGTGCAGTGAACTTACCGTTACGCGATCTTAACTCAATATTACAGGATTGCGAACACTGTGTTATTGAGTTTCCTACACCGTGAATTTGTTGAGTGGACTGTATAATCTGCGTATTTAATTTTTCACTAAATGATTGCGTAATAAACGAACGTTCGCTACCGCTGTCGAGGATCACGCGCGCTTTATGATCAACACCCGACTGGCTTCGTATATCTACAATGGCAGTTGACAACAACACATGTTGTACCGAAGATACATTATTATTTTTGTTAAAATTGTTTACATGTACATTATGTACCTGAAATGAATTACTATGAGTATTTGTAGAAGCTGTACTGTTACCACTTTCAATTCCATTACTAGGAACAGCTGATTGCTCGCTAGTTGTGAGTGTAACTACACCAAAATGGTTATCTTTACTTTTATTAATTACTTCACAAATTAATGAATTATGTTTTTTATCACATTTCCGACATGGACCAAAAACACAAGTACCCACAGAGTGACCAGAACGCATACAATTGATGCATAAATCTTTATCTTTGACAATCTTTAATCTGTCCTCAGCGCTTAAGTCTAGGAATCTTTGACAGGAATACAAAGGGTGTTTTTCATTACACATCAGACAAGCTTTGTACATCCGTGAAGCTTTATTTTGTGATTTACTATTAGAAAGTTTATTATTAGTAACTACATTACAATGAACTTTAGACGTTGATGCATTGTTGGTCTGTTTCTTATTTTCAGTCCCACTGTAAATACTTGATTTACTGTGTGATACTATAAGGGTCTCCAAAATATCCGCTTTATTCCTAAGAAACTGCATTAAATCATCCAATTTAATTACTGACTTTAATTTACTAGAAGCATTAAAGAATGTTCCTCGATGCTGTTCCCAATCACGTTCTGAAACAGGGTCTAATTTTGAAACCACAATATAAATTATTAATGTATCCCAATAGTCTGTTGGTTCTCCTAGTAATTGTAATGCACGAAGATTTTTTAGAATATTATCAATAAGTTTGCGCAACAGTCCCGGAGATTCCTTAGTTAATGCTGGTGTTGTAAACATAGACTTTACATGATTATAAACCAATAACTTGGTATTATCAAACCGATTGGTTAACAACTCCCATGCTACATCATAATTATCTGCAGAGAATTCAAGAGAATCTATGACCGACTTTGCATTGCCTTTTAATGATGACTTTAAATAATGGAATTTCTGAATTTGCGTTATTGTTTTACAGTTGTGCACTAATGATATAAATGTGTCACGGAACTCCAACCAGTGTTCATATGAACCTTCAAAGGTGGGGATGCGTCTCTCAATCGTCTCAATCGTCCGGTTTCTTTTATGCGTAGAAATCCGGCTCGAAGGACCAATTTTATGTATTTGCTTATTGATAGAGGATTGAGGCCGGTGAAATAACTGGAACTTATTTGATATTTAACTGGTGTATTGGTAAAATTACAGTTTTGAAATCCAAATTATTGTAGAGCGAGAATGTTCTATAATGACTATTCACTTCGTTGGTTATTTTTTTAAAGAGTTACTGTCATGGCGTCTAAACGCAGACCACGCACCACACACTCAACACTTGTTGTCTTCTGATTGGTTGACTAGCCGTCGCGTCATCGACGCCCCGCCAATCGCAGCAGTCGATTAGTGATTTCCGTTTAGTTTCCCGTAGACACCATAGTGATTGTAGTGACGTGAAATTAGTAAAGTAGTGCGGCAACACCAGAGTCAGTATATTTATTTCTAAGGGATTCCCGAGGACCTATATTATAATACTGTGGAAATATGAAAGTATATAACCTAGCTGGCTAATCAGTCAACTGCCTTATTTTCCTTACTGCATAGGCGGCCAAGTTTAATCTACCTGAAAGAGCTCTAATGTGGGCACTGCAATTTTGAATTAATAGTAATTTAGAAGTATAAGGAACAGGGTGTAAAGTTCGCTCATCCTCTATAGAAAAGGGACGATCCTCTGAACAGACGGGTGTCGTGTCTGGCGGGCAACCGCCTAACGATAGATGTCGGGGAAATTGTATATATGCTGTTCGCCCAGTAAACTCTAATTGCGCGATGCAGAATTTTGTGTGACAAATCCACAACAAAATATTGTGAGTGTGTGAAAACCATTTTTGGATTCAGGGATCCGTTTGCGAAATATTAAGCTTTAAAGTGGTAATTTTTGTTAGAGTCAAGTGTCCCCCCCCCCCTCTGCCAGCCCAATGGTAGGTTTTGGATACGTGAAAAAAATCACGGCAGTAGTATATAGGTACATATAACGAAATTAAAAGGAAAACTATCACTGCTAAGTAGGCTCTACAAGTAAACGATTAATAATATACTAACTTACATAATTTGCAGTTGCAAAAACATGTTCTCCCTTACATTCCGAATGAGAGAACATGTTTTTTAACTACAATGTTCAGTTTGTTCTTGAGATAAATTTCATCCCAACTACGGAACCCTTCATTACGCGTGGTCCGACACGCTCTTGGCCGGTTTTTAATCGAATGATTTAATAATACTAAACCTAACGTAACCAAACATTGTCAGAACTGAATAACCCTGGGACAGATTAATGAAGAAGAGAAGTGAAGTGAAATGAAATGAAATTAAATGTATTTGCAAGAATTGTAGTACATTAAAGTTGGTCGGATTATTTAACAGTTTCTAAAACAATTCGCTAAAACTAACATGCAAACATTCCATTAAATAAATGAAATAATGCAAACAAAGTTGGAACATACATCAAAGATACTATATTAAGAATAAGAATGTCAATCATTTGTCAAATTATAAAAGTAAAATGTCAGTGTGAGTGTTTAAAGTTTAGGTACTCATTCACAGAATAGAATGATTTTTCTGTAAGCCATTTGAATAACGCTGTTTTAAAACGATTGATTGGCAGTTCCCTATATGATTTATAAGTAATGTCTTCAAAACTACAGTGTTTTTGACTGTGGCGGTAGTGGGATCAACTCCCATACATTTTTGCCCAGCATCCTTTTTGTTTTGTAATGGTCGTTATGAGGCGTGCACTTTTGGATTTTGCAAAATTGATGGTCAGGTCTTGACTGGACTTTGGCGTTCTATTAAAAACAAATGTGACAATATGAAGCAGCGTTTTCGCAGCGAATATCTCGCTCTACTTACTCAGAAATCAACGGCTAGCATTAATCCAGCTGAAATCGGGGACAGAGTTTTGATAGGGTCTGATGATGTAAAGAGGGTTAAATGGCCATTAGGTATTGTTGTTGAGACGTTGAATTCAAATTCAAATTATTTTATTTCACATAAACCTACAAGGGCACTTATAAACGTCACGTAAGAAGCTAGGTGCACGGTTTCAATTGGTTGTGTTGATTTGTTGTTGTGATACGGGCCTTTTTGACCTCGCACAGGTCGTTATTAATTTGTTAGTTTTTTGTACCTACTTAAGCTCTTTTTTTATTTATATATATATATATATATATATTTTTTTACTGTTTGTATTTTCTGTGCGTGTCCAAAATAAAATATTTTTCTTTCTATCTTTTCTTTCTTTTTTCCTATGGAGAAGAGCCGGCTCTTCTCTTTTCTCTTTTAAAAATAATTGGCTTTTACAATATTTTTCAAATAACAGTGTTATTAGGTATGGGAGGACAGTGTAGGTCTTTCAACAAGTACCAGGTACTTAGGTACGCAAGAGGTGGATGGTCATAGGCGTGGAGCGTGGGCTAGAACCTTAAGAGGTGAAGTAATTAGACCTCTGCAGCACCTTTTCTCTTGGAGGTTCGTCATAGGGATGCCAACCACCGCACCTGCACAGCAGCTGCTAACTAAAATGCACGTTACTCGTTCCGGTCGGCTGGTGAAACTGCCCTCTAAGTACTAAACTCGACACTAGTGTCCTTAACTACAAATATAACTACGTTAGAATTTATAGAAGTGTAATTTCGAATGCTGAAAAACTTACAATCAGTGAAAAAATTTATCAATAAAAAAAATCACCTAGACTCCTAGAGAAAGGTCATTGGGCACCTTAGTATGGAAACCATACCCATGGCGGACACAAATGAAATTAGTAGAGTGTAATGATATGCACACCCAGGTGAGCTGTTCGCTAATGAGTTGCTAGCTTTTTGCACGGAACAATCGTGGTCGTGTCTAGACATTGAGTGGCTGCCTCGCGATACGTATACATTTGTGAGTGACGCGCACGGGTGCCAGCGATGGCTCGATCACTGTGTAGTGACAGGTGCGGCCCGGCGCGCGGTCGTGGATGTGTGCGTAGTGTATGATACATACTGGTCTGATCACTATCCGTTAATGATTGAATGTAATGTGAATATTATTAAACCTAAAGTTACAACCAGCTCAAATACTTTCAATTATATAAAATGGGGACTTAGGGACAATAATCAAATACAAGGCTATACTAGTTACTGTAATTTAAGATTTAAGCAGATTGACTTCCCATCTGAGTGTTGTAATTGTGCAGATGTAATGTGTAGTGATCAGAACCATAAAATGACAATAAATGGAATGTATAATAATATTGTAAATATTTTGACTGAAGCCGCTAAGAGAAGCTGCATTGCACCTAAGCGCAACAATTTTAGGTATGTAACGGGGTGGAACAGGCATGTTGGCGACGCTCACCGGAGGGCCAGGCTTTGTTTTCAGACGTGGGTGTCTTATGGGCGTCCTAGGTCTGGGCATGATTATAATAATATGTGTGAATCTAGGAAACTGTTTAAAGAAAAATTAAAGTACTGCCAAAATAATGAAAGTCAAATAAAGATGGACATCATTGCGGAACATCATGGGAATAAAAAGTTTGGTGATTTTTGGAAAAATACCCATAAACTGAATCCAAGGTCGGGCTCTCCGGCAAGTGTTGGTGGTGCGCATGAGCCGCGGGACATAGCCTGCGCCTTTCAGCGGCATTTTAGTGTGGTATCACCGCTCGGGTCCGCGTCGCAGGTGCTCGATGCTGAGGATCGCCCTGAGCATATTAACATTAGATTCTCCGCCAAGGATGTGGCCCAAATTATAAAGAAGATGGTGAGAGGCAAGTCCCCAGGTCACGATAGTCTTAGCATCGAGCACTTGAAGCACGCGGGCGTACACCTGCCAAGAGTCCTTGCACTATTATTTAACTTGTGTGTTAGTCATGGTTATTTACCCGATGATTTAATGCACACAGTCGTAGTGCCAATTGTTAAGGATAAGACGGGTGACTCATCGGATCTGTCTAATTACAGACCGATCTCGCTTGCGACTGTCATAGCTAAGGTGCTGGATAGTTTGCTTGACCGACAGTTGGAGAAGCACCTCCACTTGCATGACGCACAGTTTGGGTTCAGACCCGGTTTGTCAACTGAGAGTGCTATCCTCTGTCTCAAGCAAACTGTTCAGTACTATACGGACAGAAACACACCAGTGTATGCATGTTTTTTAGATCTTTCAAAAGCTTTTGACCTGGTGTGTTATGACAAGCTGTGGCAGAAGCTAAAATGTGAAACAGATGTGCCACATGAGATTGTATCCTTGCTGCGGTACTGGTACAGTGAACAGAAGAATACCGTTAGATGGGCGGGTGCGCGGTCGGACGTGTATGGGTTGGAATGCGGGGTGAGACAAGGGGGTTTATCCTCCCCTCGCCTCTTTAACCTTTACATGAACCGGCTGATCGGGGAGCTCAGCAGCACTAATATTGGATGTTCCATAGATGGAGTGTGTATAAACAACATTAGTTACGCGGATGATATGGTGTTGCTGAGCCCATCTATCGGTGCGTTACGTAAACTTCTGCGTACTTGCGAGACATATGCGGAGGCCCATGGGCTCAGTTACAATGCTAAAAAAAAGTGAATTTATGATCTTTAAAACTGGTACCAAATGTTACTCATCTGTACCTCCTGTCACTCTTTGCAGCATTCCTTTAAAAAGAGTGCAGCATTTCAAGTACCTGGGCCACTGGATCTCTGACGACTTGTGTGACAATCTGGACATTGAGAGGGAGCGCAGGGCGCTGTCCGTCCGGTGTAATATGTTGGCTCGCAGGTTTGCGCGATGTACTAGACCCGTGAAGGTGACTTTATTTAAGGCATACTGTCAGTCGTTTTACACGTGCAGCCTGTGGACCAACTTTACGCAGCGGGCGTACAGCGCACTGCGCGTGCAGTACAACAATGCTTTCAGGATACTGTTAGGGCTTCCGCGGTTTTGTAGTGCTTCGACTATGTTTGCTGAGGCGCGGACCGATGATTTTTTCGCGATCATGAGGAAGCGGAGCGCTTCACTATTAAGTCGCCTGCGAAGCAGCTCGAACAGTCTCCTGAGGGTCTTGTCCGAGAGGTGGGACCTGCCCCTGATACAGAGGTGGATGCAGCTTCATGTTAGCGCTTCTCCTCGTTTTATTTGAGATGCGTGTAAATTGTGTGATTGTTTTAATTTATATTTAATTTAATTCAATTTGTTGATTATACTCGTATCATTGTAATGTGTATGTCTAATTTTATTTTTATTTTTATTGATTATTTTAATGTACATGTGTTTTTTATTTTTATTTTCATATTCTGTATGGACCATGTCTGAAATAAATGAATTATTATTATTATTATTATTATTAAATCGTCCATTAATTTGTGAGTTAATTCAAAGTCAAAGTCAAATCATTTATTTCAAGTATAAGGCACTTTTGAACGTCAAAAATTTACAAAAAAAATTAATTGATTCTAGTTGCCCCTTCCAAAAGGTAGTTTTCGTATGGAGAAGAATGGGCAAGAAACTCCACCGTTACTCTTTTAAAATGTTTTACAATATTTTGTATAAGTACATTAGTTATATAATTAATTCCATTAACGGTGAGTCAGTGCGTGAGCGCAACAAAACTAGTTTGGCCTAACTAATGTGCGAAAGAGACAGCGTATACATGCCTCTAAATATCGGCTCATCAGTACACCATGCTGTATGCTATCGAAATTCTTTTATGCCTTTAATGATGGAATAAAATCCTCTGAAACCGTTTGTTTTTATTTTTTTTTAAACGATCCTGTACATTTTTCTCCATCGATTTTTAAATAAATAACTATATACAATGAAAGGTCATATTATTCCCCTTAGTTTAAAACTATTTTGATTAATGTCCGCCACTCTTCGCAAAGCGGGTCAGATACGCCCAATGACCTTTGGAAAGTTATAAATAAGAGCACAAATAGGGTTAAAGCAATGCGGGCAGAAATTCGCTTTAAAATAAATAACCAAATAATAGATAACCCAGAGGAAGTAGCTGACTTTCTAGTAAAGCAATTCGACCACAAGTACATAATGACTGGTAATAATGGTCAGGATGCTGTCGTTTTTCTTCAACAAAGCACGGAAAGAGTGGAAAACGATATCTCGCTAACTACTCCGAATGAAATGTCAAAAATCGTGAATAGTATGCAGAATAAGAAGTCTTGTTTGTGGCTATGATGAAATCCAATATCAGTAATTATTTATAAATTTAAAGATTCATTTCATTTTGTTATTCCCGAACAGTGTTTTAGTTTTATATAGATGTCTTCCGCTTTTTCGCGGGGCCGGATGATGTTATAATAATTGTCTTTGATTCAATTTGTAGATTGAAAATAAATAGTTTTTTAGAATGATAAAAACTGTCACTATAGAAAATATATCTCTCCATCTTTCTGTGATCCTTTTATTTTAAATCGTTGTACACACGGCTACAAATCAAGCTATACATTATTTCCAGTATAAACAAATGATATTGAAATTCTATACAATGCGAGATCAGCTTATACTGGAAATGTATAGTTTGATATGTAGCCGTGTGTACCGAATAAAGTAAAACATAAGCATAAAAATAACATCACGCCTGTAACCTTCGAAGGGTTAGGCAGAGGTGTATATATATTACACTCACATTTCACTAATAATTTAATAGGGGGCGAGCCTATTGCCATCAACCGGGCACAAATCCAGACTCCGGGCTGCTACTGACAAAATCCTGATGGAAAAACCCAATAACACTTTGCCCGACCTGGGAATCGAACCCACGACCTGATGCTCAGAAGTAGCGCTTGCGACCACTAGACCAACGAGGCTTTCAATATAATAAAGTGATCCCAAACCAATCTGTAAAACAGGCAATTATAACCTCACTGCGTCTATTAAGCGTCAATTCAGCGGGTTTATTTGGACTCGCCAATGATGACAGGAGCTCATAGCCCTCCTCACCCATCATAGAAATCAGCATCGTCAGGTTGAGCTCAGTTTTCACGTTATTGACTAAAAAGTACATCTTCAGTAGCACAAAATAAGCAGACCACGGGCCGTATTATGACGTATTAATGCCACCATTGTTCCAGTGTGAGTGAGAGACGGAGCTATACAAGGCCGCTAGCACCATCCTTTTTTCGCAGTGCAATAATGATGGCATTAATACTTCATAATAAGGCCCCAGTTCCCTGTTGTATCATTGAACTCACTTACCTGTCCCACCGACATTTCATTGGGTTTTGCGCTTTAATTTTACTATTTAACTTAGTTTTAATTTTCCTCGTCGTCGCCACTGTTGAATAAAAGGCGTGCGCTCGGTACAACATTTATTTAAGAAGGGCATAGACAATCAGCGTGGCTAGAAGTTTTCTCTATGACCGTATAACTATTGAGGCGTGTACACACAATAGGTACAACAGGTTCTCTATAGATAGGATAGGGACGAGCTGGCTGGAGGTTGGCCCGGGCTCACCTGTGCGCCAGACCCGTTCACTTACCGAGCTTCGGTAAATATTTATTTGTACATACATACAAGTGGATATGCCCATTCTCCTTTATTTCAGTTGCCAACCCGATTTAGCCATTCAATACCAACTAGATTTTTATGAATTAGAAATTTCAATGTATATAAGCTTTTGCTCTTTTGTAGTATCCTCAGATTTCTTGCAGAAACCTTTGCCATGAAATATTGTATTAATATATAACAAAGATCTGCTTGACTTCGAAGGCAAGTCATGGGACGGATTGAAATGCGGGCCTTTCTAATTTTTATCGTCATCGCAAGCTGTAAGTGAGAAATTGAATTTTTATCAAAACCGTTTAAAACCACCACGGGGCGCCCGCGCCCCTCCCGCTCCCCGCGCGCCGTCGCTTGATCACTCCGTGCGTTTTTACAGGAGCTAATGTCAGATTTTACGTCGTTCATTTCTGTATTTCGCAAGAATATGTGGCTTGGCCGTTTCCGGCCCGATAGCCGTCGATTTATTGGTGGGGCGTGTAGAATTAGAAGTTTAGCTCTACATGACAAATAATTAACTAAAATTAATAAATAATTAACTATTGTATAACAGAAAAGTAATGAACGTAGAAACTAATTGTCACCTTACGCCCATAAGTATGACGGTAGCCAAGCCACATATTTTGACTAAGGTGTAGACTTTGTGAAGTTAGGGCTTGTAGAATTAGAGTTAGAAGTTTGGCTCTACATGAGATCTGATGACTTTTTGCCAGTGCGAGCCATATGGTCTCGTCTTGGCAACATTTTATATGAAATTTTTTTGGAAACTCGATGTATTGAGTTAATGATGTATTGAATATTCGATTTATTAACCATTCGATATTAAGGACGTTCGAGTATTTAGACGTTCGATTTATAGTGGTCGATCAATTGAAATTCGATTATAAAATGCTAAAATTCTAAGTGGTTTTTTTTTATTAAGTGACAATGTTCGATTTAATTTTACTTCCCAGAAGTTCGCTAGACACAGAAGACATGTGTCATATACCAACCCGCACTGTGTCGGCGTGGTGGATTACGGCCCACTCTCTCTCACAGAGAAGATTCTTGTGTCCTGGCAGTGGGAAAGTTATAGGCTTAATTTAAGGCAAGCATAGTCTTAGAGTTGTGGATGTGAAACGCAATTAGGAAAGTTGTTGTTATTTTGTAGGCAATGCGGAACTGTACCAAATAAAGACCGTGAATCTGCCGACGACGGTCGAGGACCGTATTATTGGCGGGTCTAATACCACCATAGAGCAATACCCATTCGCCGTACAGGTAAGAGGAAGAGAGGAAAAGCTCTATTATGTACGAAAAATGACTAATAGAAAAGCATGACTCAGATAACAAAAAAAAGCAACACTGTTTTTGAATTTTTGTACCTTCGTTGATCTTGTCGCAGCACGACTATTCCCGAGTCGGTCGAAATGTTATTAAGTTTTTATTTGTTTCCATTTCCATTATTCCAATTTTGACATGCTCTAAATTTGTATTCCCCATTGGGTACAGCGACAGCGTTGGGAAATTCTCAATAGCAGCCAAAAATAATGAAAATGCTCTCTACAAACAAATCTAGACTCACCGGATTCGACACACCTACTCAACAAATCCAGACTCAACGAATCTTTAAAAAAAATCCACTCTATACTCAAACTGTACTAAGTAGTTACAAAAGCTGATCTGCAGTGCATAAGGTTCCATTTCCGGTCACAAAGTTTGGTGTATTCAACCGCGCAATTATATAAGTAATCAGAGGTAGATAGGTTATACGCGCTCCGCAAGTGACACGTCAAAGCTTGACTAGTTAGCCAAGTTTTCTTCGTTTTGTCTTTTCCGCTGCGGTGAACGCCACATAGCGTCTGCAATTTACCGTCAAATTACGTCATCATTTCAGCCGAAAGATGTCCATTGCTGGATATAGGCCTCCTCCAAACACCGCCACTTCTACCGGTTCTCTGCTTCCCGCATCCAGCCGATTCCTGCGGTCTTCACAAAGTTATCCCTCGCGAGAGGCCTTCCAACGCTACGTCTTCCGGTACGCGGTCGCCACTCCAGAACCTTTCGGCCCCATCGTCCATCTGTTCTGCGAGCAATGTGCCCTGCCCAATGCCACTTAAATTGGGCAATTCTTCGGGCTATGTTGGTTACCTTGGTTCTCCATCACATAATTGACCAACATTTAAGTTGGTACTCCCACCTTGAACATGTTGCTGATAGAATACGCAAATTGGGATGGATATTTAAATCACTAAGATATGTGACCCCTGCAAGTATAGCCACAAATGTGGGCGCCAAGAGAAATCTTCTAAATGAAATCTATACAGCCCTTGCACAATCTGTGATAGTCTACTGTATACCTGTATGGGGTGGGGCAGCGAAATCAAAATTTATAGACGTTGAACGAGCGCAAAGAGGTCTGATAAAAATAATGTACTTCAAGAAACGGAGATTCCCTACTGAAAGTCTATATGCGATTAGCGGCCTGCTATCTGTTAGGAAATTATATATCTGTGCGTCGACCTTAAAAAAGCATAAGGCACTTACATACGACAAAAACATAATGTTAAAGAGAAGAAAGGATATTATTGCGCAGGTGCCACAATCTAAAACCAATTTTGCTGCTACACAATATAATACTCAATCAGCACGGTTATATAATAAAATTAATAAAGACATATACATTTACACTGAACATCTTCATAAAGGTAAGAAAATGCTAATAGAATGGTTAAAATCACGCACCTACGCAGATATTGAATGGTTGTTACAATTAGTGGAAATTAGATAACTGACACCGCCACACCCGCACGCACATCCTATCATACACTCATACACACATCCGCACCAACCATACACCTCTCACACCTCGCACACTCCAAACACATCACACACCACATACACTCGGCACACTTAACACACCCCTTACATATCACACACTCCGCACACCCAACACACCCACATTAATGTAAAGTGTAACTTAACTAATAATAATATAATTTTGTAAATGTACAAACAGCCGAAGCTATGGAAGTGCGGAGTCTCCTAACACAGGCGTCATAATGCTTGAAAGGAGGCTCCAATCATAAACTAATGTAAACTAGTTGGTACAGAAATAAACATTTTGTATTTTGTATTGTATTTTTGTATCACGTAGGGAATCACGTAGGGAAACTCCAAGTATAGCCCTCTCCATTGCCCTTTGGGTGACTTTTAGTCTTCTAATAAGCTCCATTATGAGCGACCACGTTTCAGTGCCATAGGTCATCACTGGCAACATGCACTGGTCAAAGACTTTCGTCTTGAGACATTGCAGTATGTGGAATGAGAAAATAATACGTAGCCTCCCGAACGGTGCCCAGCCGAGTCGGATTCGACGATTGACCTCTTTCTCGAAGTTGGACCTACCTAACTGGACAGTTTGTCCTAGGTAAACATACTCGTCCACAACTTCGAGTGTAGTGTCTCCGATCTTCATGAGAGTGGGTGTTACATGGGCATATGACATGACCTTTGTTATTTCAATGTTTATGTTAAGGCCCCAGTCTTCTGGAAGTCTCTACTGAGGGCATCGAGCATTGCACTAAGGTCGTCCATAGTCTCAGCCATGACAAGTATATCGTCGGCACACCGAAGGTGAGTGATGCACTCGCCATTGATGTTGATGCCAGGCCCTTTCCAGTCCAGAACCTCGAAGACATCCTCCAGCGCAGTGGTCAACAGTTTCGGAGAAATATCGTCTCCCTGTCTCACACCTCACTGCAGAAGGATAGGTTCCGAGGTCTGGGCCTGGAGTCCGACTGACATAGTGGCGTTTTCGTACACTCTTCAGCACCTCGATGTACCGATACTCGATTTGTCACCGTTGAAGAGGCTGCAGTACAGCCCATGTCTCGATCGAATCAGAGGCTTTCTTGTAGTCAAAAAACGCTAAGCATCCCGAGGCAGGTTATACTCTTCGGTCTTCTGTAGAACCTACCTCAGCTTATGTTTGTGGTCTACAGTGCCTAAGCCTTTACAGAATCCGGCTTGTCTGGGAAGCTGGAAGTCATAAAACCAGCGCGCGAGAGGGTTCGTGATGACTCTTGAAAATTTCCCGCCAGCTATTAGGAATTCGGCAGTAATTCCATCCTCACCCGGTGCCTTATTGTTTTTGAGTTGCTACAGCGCCATCTTAATCTCGTACAAGCTGGCGTCCGAGGTCTTCGGTGTAGTGTCAGGTCAATCTAGCTCTTGGGTCGTTTGCCAGATTCGTAACGGGGTTAATTGTTGACATGTATAACTGTCCATAGAACCTCTCGATCTCTCAACAGCTCAGGTTAGACGGATACGCTCCTGCCATCATTGGTCTTTAGTTTCGTAAGCTGGCTCTGCCCAATACACAGATCTCTTGCAAAGAACTTGGAGCCTTTATTCCGCTCTATCGCGGCCTTAATGCGGTCTGCACTAAAGCGGCGTAGGTCGCTTTTCAAGGACTGAGATGGACAATGACGCTTTTGAAGAACTGGATCCGACTACTGGGCAATTCAATTCAATTTATTCAGTAACAATCTACATTGCGTTCGAAATAATCCAACATGAAACATACACAAATATTACAAAATGACGATGATACAGATTATTAATATGATTAAAAACCATGCAAACATAAATTATAAAAAACCATATGTCAAATAAACGTAAACAATAATCAAAAAATAAAATATAAACACAAATAACCCATAGACAAATAATGATACATGTCAGTTTAAAGAGAAGGACTATAAATCATCTAATGGATAGAGGCATCTTTCCAACAGGAATACTTTGAGCCTTGCCTTAAATGAGTCTGTGTACAGTATGCTTTTTAACTCAAGCGGTAATTTATTAAATACATTAACTGCCTGATACTGTGGACTATGTTTAATTATTCCAAAAGTCGGGATGATTTTATTTCCAAAATCTTTTCTTCGCGTTTTTTCCCTTACCAGTCTGTCCTCGTCTGTTTCATAGTCATATTTATTTTTATTGTTTAATAGTACTACCATATAAAGGCTAGGTACTGTGAGAATACTAAGTTCTTTAAAGTATGGTCGACAGGTGTCTCGTTGAGAAATGCGGACATAGGTTCGAATCGCTCTTTTTGGAGAATGAAAGCATAGGGCTTTCATTCTCCAAAAAAGAGCGGTGTAATGGTAGCTGTTTCCCCAAAACTGTATGCTGTACCTCAATTTAGACTCAACCAGCGCATAGTACACCATTTTTAACCCTTAACCACCTGACGTGTTTTTCAGTTACACTACCACCTGATGTCGGTCCTGGATACCGCTTACATATTTTCCATATTTAATAACCATTATTTAAAAAATTACAATATAAAAGTCACATCTGTATTTTAGTTATATTTTTATTCATCATAAGTTTTTAAATTGTCCAAAAGTATGCATTTACATATAAAAAATCAACACTACAAAAATATATAAATTTTAGCAAAAACTCTAGGATCTTCGAAAATCTGAGATATTAGTAGGAAATTACACTGTAACTCAATAGTTTTTACAAATATAATTACGTATAATGTTTAAATGCGCGCGTGTTAGAAAAAAGAAATAAAAGCAACATTAAAGGGCAATTAATTAGCTCTACATTAAATACACATACTTATATACTCAAAGAATATTATTATTTTAGAACAGAATAGTGAAATGAAAGTACTTTGTTCAGGAAACATATATTTTAATTTAATATTTCGTAACAACTAGGTATATACTATTATACATATAACTACACATTTATTGATTAAAAATAACCTTTCATAGTTATACTTATCTATTATTTTCTTCGGGAGCTCCGTACCAGTCAACGTTTCAAGCCAAAGTGATCCAATGAAGTCGGAACACTCGCTTTTATAAGCGACGACAAACAAGTATGATTCACACTTCCATGAACGATGACAAGCAAATATGATTCACACTTATTTGCTATTCAAAATTTAATCACACCTTTAAAATGATGTTTTTACAATACTTTTACTGCATTTAATTAGACATTAATTATTACTTTATATTACGACCCGGAATACGTTGTTATGTATTCATTACATCGGTATAAATCTAACACGGCCATACTGACAAGTACTTCGCTCTCGAAGTACAAACACAATATTCTTATTACATATAGGTACATTTTGTTTACATAATATCAGTAATCGTTTCATAATCATCATGCTATAATCAATAATCAGACCTTACTGGGCAGACCAAACACCCGCAGTCAGTGAAGCTTAATCACCCGCAGCCAGTGAATGTCATACCACAGCTAAGGTTTTAATCCATCCATAATAATACAATCATGTCTTAAATTAATATTATAATAAACCTTCTACTACAGCGTTTGGTTCAGTCCACTCTCCAGGCCATAGGCGAATTTTTTCTTTTGCAACTATTATGTTTCTTAAATTTCCAATACCCCTTAATGAGAATCTGTCACTATCTAATATGTTCATAATTTCGTAAGGTCCCTTAAACTTTGCTGTTAGTTTGTCATGTCGCCTATGGTCTTGATTTACATAAACAGTGTCACCTATGCTATAACTTATGTTATCTCTACGCGTTTGGTCAAAGCGGTCTTTGAATTTATCGGCAACAATTTTAAGACGTTGATGTGCTAACTGACGATCGGCCGTTACGTCAATAATTATATTATCATCTTGTATTATCTCATCCAATCGAGCTTGTATACACGGGATGTTCGAGTTTCTGCCAATAAGCAGCCTAATAGGTGAAAAGCCAGTTGATTGCTGTACAGTAGTATTTAACGACAATTGGACTTTCCACAAAACGCTCGGCCAGTCTGACACATCAGTACAAGAAGTGCTTATCATGTTTGTTATTGTGGATACGTACCGTTCGACTTGGCCGTTCCCCCGCGGGGTACCGGTTGCTATCATGTGATGCCTAGTTTGCCACTCATCAAATAATTGTCGCAACTGTCTTGAACAAAAATTTGTTCCACGATCGGTTATTATTAAGGATGGTGTGCCGTAGTCCGTAAGAGAACTTTGTAAAATCTCGACTAGTTCCTCAGCACCCATTGTTTTCAAAGGTTTTAATATACAAAATTTTGTAAACCCGTCAATTATGATGAGCAAATGTTTATGACCATTGTTAGACTGTGGAAAAGGGCCTGTACAGTCCAAATGTACTGTATGAAAAGGTACTGGGGTTTTTTCTATTGGATGCAGCATTCCTTGTTTTGGTCCATGATGAGTTTTCTTTTCGACACAAACTAGGCAATGTGCTATGTATTTTTTGATAAATTTTGACATGCCAGGAAACCAAAAGTACTCTGATAATTTGTGGTATGTTTTCCCAAAACCCACATGGCAATTCTCATCATGGAATAAACGAAGAATGTCGAGCCTACTCCCTTTTGGTACAAACAACTTGGTCGCAGACATTGAATCGCTTTTGTAATATAATAAATTATTTTGAACTATATATTGATTACAATCCAAGTCGCCCGTCCGAACGTTTTCTATAAGGGTTTGAGTTTCAGAATCCCCATCTTGAGCTACCTCTAACCAAGATCGTGGCAAGTCTATTGGGTTGATTGAAACATTTTGGGGAGGGTTGGATAAAACAGGAAGAACTTAAGCTTGGTTCTGGGTTTCTACTAAGGTAATCTACGTGACCAACGTATTGGCCTTTCCTATATATAATTTCAAAAGAAAAGTCTTGCATATAGGTCCACCATCGTGCTACTCGAGATGAAATGTCCTTTTTAGTTACTGTGGACTTTATAGCATTACAATCAGTAATTATCTTAAAGTTAATACCCAATAGGTAAACACGAAAATGTTTTAATGCATTATAAACAGCAAGCGTCTCCAATTCATAGGAATGGTAACGGGATTCGCAGGGACTTGTTCTCTTACTATAATATGCAACTACCCGATTTAATGAGTCATTTTTTTGTAATAGTATAGCACCAAACCCTATAGCACTAGCATCTGTATGTAATTCTGTTTGTAAGTCCGGGTTAAAGATTGATAATAAAGGTTCCCTTGTCAAATGATTCAAAACATAATCACGAGCCATGTCTTGTTCTGGTCCCCATACCCATTTTTGGTTATCTCTAACAAGTTTTGTAATAGAAGCAGTCCGGGAAGAAAATTCTGGTATAAACCGCCTAAAATAACTAGCAAGCCCCATAATTTGTCGAACCTGTCTTACGTTGGTTGGGATTGGAGAGTTTACTAAAGCAGATACTTTTCTATGACTGGGTTTTACTCCTTCCTGCGAGATAATACGGCCTAGGTATTCAATACTGGTTTCGAAAAAGTTACATTTGCTAAGATTAATAGTAAATCCGGCATTAGTTAAAGCGTTAAGGGTTTGATCTAAATAATCGAGCCCTTCTGGTATTGTGCTAAAAGCAGCAGCAGCAGCAGCAGGTCATCAATATAAACTAATATGAATTTAAGGTGCTTAACTGCTTTAGTAATAGCCTTTTGAAAAACTGAGGGACCATTACATATACCAAAAGGCATTTTCAAAAATTCAAAATGTCCATCTGGTGTAACAAAAGCCGTGTATTTTGTGGACTGTGGCTCAATGGAAATCTGATAAAACCCATTTTTCATATCGATAGCAATGTAATATTTAGCCTTCCCTAGTCGATCTATTTGGTCTTCGATGAGAGGGAGGGGATATCGTTCTTTTTCAATAATTTGATTTAATGCTCTATAATCTATGCAAAGCCTGTCACTTCCATCCTTCTTTTTTACAAGCAGGATAGGGCTCGCATATTCAGATTCACTTTCCTGTATGATTCTTTTTTCAAGTAAATCGTCAATTATTTGTTTAACCTTCTCCTTCTCAATCGGGGCCAAACGGTACGGGCGGTAGTTTATAATTTTATTAGTCTTTAATCGAATTTTAAGCTGACCTGTTGTTACTGTACTTATATTGTTGTCTGTTGGTAAAATATGAGGATACTTTTTAAAGATATTAATTATACTATTTTGTAAGGATGTGTCTAGATGGGCAAGAGCAATCGTGAGAGAATTTATATCTATACCAGAATTTATCTGCGTTTGAAGTGATCCAATTACCAATTGAGGCGTATAAGTATTAATGTTAACTAACTTGGTACTTAAGGAATCTAATACAATTGCTACATTGGGGTGTTTAACAGCGTTACGGCCGATTATACAATCGTAATGGAAATCTTTATCTGCTGCTACATAAAATTCTATATCAATACACAAGTCTCGACATTGAACGGGAACGTTTATTTTTGCAAAAACATGAAGTTTACCATGACCTATCCCGTCTAAATATAATGAACATGGTACTAAGTTACATCGTAGGCGCCTTGCTACACATTCTCTTATTAAACTACAGTCAGCCCCAGTGTCTAACAAAGAATTAATTTCGATACCGTTTATGTGAATTTTAGTAAATTTGCTAGATAGTCATTTGGTTTCTGCGGTATTAATGTTTTTATTTTGCTCAATTTTATGAAAACACCTGTCGGGTGAATGACCCATCTTATTACAAACTGCGCAAGCTACTCGATGAAAGCATTTTTCAAAGGAATGACCCTCTTTTTTACAAAAAGAACAAGTAATTTTAATGGTTCGCAAAGTTCTTGAAGAATTTGACTCTTTGTTACTGGAGTGGGCTTCAAGCTTTGGACAACGAGCCATCAGATGACCACTATTTCCACATGAGTAACATGTTTTTGCTTCTTTGTGCCCGACCTCAATGTTAGGTTTAAAACGTTTAGTACCGTTTTGTCCAGAGTTTGTAGCTATCTCCAAAGATCTCTTTTTGGGGGCTTTTTCATAGGTAGAGAATAGCGTTATTAAGTCTGGTACGGAATCTATCGAACTATTTAAGCTTGCCATTCTTACGTTAACTTCGCTAATGCCACCACAAATAAGTTCAATGAACTGCGATTCCGTAAAAGCTACTTTTGTGCTGCGTAATAGCCTGACTTTCTCCCTAGCATATTCACAATATGTGTCGGTAAGTTCAGATGTATATAAAATGGCCTTTGACATCTTTTCGGTTAAATTCTTCTTTGCTGGATATAAATCTATTATATCCTTACGCAAAGCTTCCCAAGACCGTTCGGTATCTGGTTCCCATGTTTCGAACCATTTCAATGCAGAACCCCGTAGGGCCTTACCGGCTGTGGCAGCTTGCTGGATGCTGGTCCACTTGAATTCAGCGCCAAGTTTCTCTATGCTCCGACACCAACCTTCAGCACCATTATCGTTTTTCTCTGGGTCGAAGATAGGCAAAGCGATGTCATCGGAGCGCCGATTTGAGGTTATTGCTTCCTGAATGGCTTTCACCAGACCTTGCAGTAGTTGGGACGGCTCCATGACCTGTACATTAACATACATTATTATGGGCAAATTAGGCCGATAATCCCACTTCTGATGTTAGAAAAAAGAAATAAAAGCAACATTAAACGGCAATTAATTAGCTCTACATTAAATACACATACTTATATACTCAAAGAATATTATTATTTTAGAACAGAATAGTGAAATGAAAGTACTTTGTTCAGGAAACATATATTTTAATTTAATATTTCGTAACAACTAGGTATATACTATTATACATATAACTACACATTTATTGATTAAAAATAACCTTTCATAGTTATACTTATCTATTATTTTCTTCGGGAGCTCCGTACCAGTCAACGTTTCAAGCCAAAGTGATCCAATGAAGTTTTTTTTTTTTTTTTTGATCTAGGGCATCTTGCAGGTGACCACTAAGGTCGTGGCTGCTTAACCGGACTGTCCTGTGGCTGCCAATAGCTACTACACTAAGGGCCTCCAGCCAGGGGCATAAAAACTATTCTAAATTAAAGTTAAGCGAATGCTCGCTAAGGGCACCCCCTGTGGGGTACGAACCTCGGCTTAGGGCATTCGCTGAGGGGAGGACAGCAAGTTCAGGGACAGGCTGGATCAAGGATAGATCATTATTATTAGACGGGGAATTTAAAGCTACACGCTCAGCTGCGGCGCGGGCTGGCGTTTCATCGGACAAGGGTCGGGGGGGAGTAATTACTCGGGGTGGTCGCGCACGCGGTGGACCTCTGCGGCGAGGTCGGAACGACGGGTGTCGGGTGTTTTTGTTTTTTACTGTACTGGTGGCCCTATTAGACTCCTGGAGGAGTGTGACTGGATCATCGGGATCGGACAGGATATGCCGTGGACGGCGAAATTGACTGAGGGTCGAGGGGGTATAATTGGCCGCAGCAACAATCAGGGGATTGCGGTGCAAGGCGGCGGAGTCAAAGTAACGCTTGGACATGCGTTTTAGAAACTGATGAATGGTGGGGATTCTAAAATCGAGATGGAGCATCTCGTTCCTAACGTACCAGGGCGCTCCCGTGGCTTTACGGAGGAATCGGTTTTGGATCGTCTGCATCCTATGGATAACGTGGGGCTTTGCTTGTGCAAAGACTGTACCCGCATAGGTCATGATGGGGCGGATGCACGCAGTATAAATGCGCAATTTGCCTTTAAGAGACAATTTGCTGCGTGCGTTAAGGACATAGTGGAGTCTACTGAGAGCGAAAGCGGCTCGCGAGCGAACCGACTTTATGTGCTCTGCGAAGGAAAGGTGGTGGTCTAGAATCACACCGAGATACTTGGCTCGCTTCTCCCAAGGGATAGGCTTGCCTAGCATGGTGATCTTCTGGGAGGGTTGGGGGCGCTTAGATTTCGGTTTAACAAATAAAACCGCCTGACTTTTGTCGGGATTTACTTCTATCCTCCACTTTCTAAACCAGATGCCAAGTTTATTGGCAGCTGTTTGTAGTCTGCGGAGGATATTGGAATGGGTGAAGCCCCTATAATATATGGCCGTATCGTCTGCGAACAGACCTAACTCGACCTTTGGAGTTTTGGGAATATCGCTCGTATAAAGCGTGAATAAGAGGGGGGCTAGCACAGAGCCCTGAGGGACTCCGGCTCGAATAGGACGGGGGGAGGATAGGGCTCCCTCGATACGATAGCGAAAGGTGCGATTCGACAAGTAGTCCCGTAGAATGACTACGAGACGATCGGGCACACCGAGTTTGTATAGCTTGTATACCAACCCGTTGTGCCAGACCTTGTCGAACGCTTTCGCTATGTCGAAGAAGACCGCTCCTGTCGACCATCCACGGTAGTAACCACCATGGATGTATTCGACGATACGGTGGACCTGATGCACGCTAGAGTGCTGAGCTCGAAAGCCGAACTGCTCGTTGGGAATTAAGCCCTTGGTTTCGGCGTAATCCCTGAGACGCTTATAAATAAGCCTCTCATAGATCTTGCCTAGTACCTTGAGCAGACTAATGGGACGGTAACTAGAGGGTGCGGATTTGGGCTTTCCGGGCTTTGGGATGCCTATAACAGTGGCCTCTTTCCACGCCTGGGGAAAGATGTTGTTGCTAAGCGCACCATTGAAGATGGTGGCCAATAGCATTATGAGATGGGCGGGAAAGAGCTGGATCACCTTATTGGTGATGCCATCTGAACCGGGGGCTTTGCGAGTATGTAGACCCTTGATAATGTCGTGCACTTCGTCTGGAGTGACGGGAGGCAGAGGACATTCGGGGTCATCAACTGGCGGGAGGGAAGCTCTACGTTCGACTTCGGCGTCTACCTCAGTGAGGTGAGCTTGGTCTACTGGTAGGGAGCTGGGGGAGCATTGAGCCTCTAGACTGTCGGCAAGGCACTCGGCCTTGTCGTCGTCATCGAAAGCTATGGATTTATCGGGGCGTACTAGGGGGGGCATAGCGGTTTCCTTCCGGGACCTGAGTTTCCTCTGGAGTTCCCAGAAGGCCTGGTGATTTGGGGTCAAATCGCTCAACAGCTTATCCCAACCCGCTTCACGCAGCTCAGCTATGCGTGTCCTTACAGCACGCTGTAAGTAGCGCATGTGAGCCTTGTTGGCGGGGCAGGGGAAGTTGTCGTATGCACGGGTGGCCGCGTTCTTCTCAGTCAGCAGAGCACGTGCATCGTCCGGGAGTTTCAAGAAACGAGTATTCGTTTCCGGAACCTCCCTTGAACAATCGTTCAGGACGGTTTGAACGTGCTCCGTGAGTGAGTCGATCGCGACCGTCGTGTCAGCGATAGAATCAAAAGTGTTGGGGATGGAATCCAATTGGGGGGATGTGTTGGATTTCAGCTTATCGCTTACTTTCCTCCAGTCCGTCACCCTTTTGGTAGCTGGGGGTTCATTGGGGTCAGAGAGACCTATGCGGGGGGCCAGTCTTATAACTACTGGGCGGTGATCCGAGTTAAGCTCGTGAACCGTTTCTATTGACTCTAGTCTGAGATTGACGTTCTTAAGGAGCGCCAAGTCAAGGATATCGGGGGAGTGATTGGGGTCGTGGGGATAGAAAGTATAAGTCATCGGAGCGATGACGTCAAAGTTACGAGAGGAGGAGAGGTTGAACAAGTGTCGACCTCTATTGTTGGCTACTGAGCTATTCCAAGAGGGATGTTTGGCATTGAGATCGCCTGCTATGATAACAGAGTCACTCAAGCCAAGAAGAATGTCTAAGTCGTCAGAGATGGGTTGAAAACTCTCTGCGGTACTACGGGGAGGAATATAGGCTGAGACTAAGGTAATCGGCTGATGGCCTGTCATACCTAGTCGGCAAATAGAGACTTCTACTTTAGATAGAGGGGGAGGGTCCATAGGGATGCAGTACAGATCCTTTTTATAATATATTAGAGTGCCGCCCTTGTGGCATCGCGTTCTATCGTTTCGAACGAGACGATAGTTCGCGACTGCCGGGTTGCTTTGAGAGGGTTTTAGAAACGTTTCCTGTGTGAGGAAAAGGTCAATGCGATGATCGCGGAGGAACTCCGCTACCTCATCGCGTTGACCTTTCAACCCATCTGCGTTGAAGACGCCTAGGTTAAGGGATCGGGGTTTGACTCTACATGGATTCGTATTATACATGATGGGGGGTTACGTAATCGGCGAGGGCCTGAGTGAGGTCCGGGTACGTGCGGAACACGTCCTGGATCCTCTTAATGTCACCGGATGCCCGAGCGACTCTAATATCATTCGCCATTTGAGTGGCGCGGGGGGTGCAGAAAAGTACGAATGTGTCAGAGATGACATTAAAGTCCTCTGACATGGACATTGCCTTAGGATAGGCAGCCTTAAGGGCAGGCGCGGGAGCGGGTTTCGCGAGGGGCGCGGAGGGCGCGAGGGGCGCAGAGGGCGCGGGTGGCGGGAGGGGCGCGGGGGGCGCAGAAGGCGGGGAGGGTGCTTTGGCCGCAGAGGGCGGCGGGGGAGGGTGGGCACGGATGCGCGGATCCATGAGCGAGTAGAGAGGGGTATGGGGGAGAGGGGGTCTCGCGGTTTGCATGGCTGGAAAAGCCTGATAGTGGTGGAGTTGATTCCACGGACTGGGTCTCTGGGGACTCAGTCGCTCGGGCATCTGGGAGGGTTGGAAGGGCATATAATCCCTTTGCTTAGTCTGGCGAGCGTCAAGACGCTTAGCCGGCTTCAGCGAATGTATCTTGGGGGCCTTGGGACAGCCACGGTAATTGGCCGTGTGGCCTTCTTGCCCGCATAGCACGCAGCTAGGCGGGCTCAGGCAGAGGTCGCGGTCCTTAGGGCGGGGACAGTCAGCAGTGCCATGGTCGCCCAGGCACTTTACGCACCTGGGTTTCGCATGGCAATGCCTCTGCGAGTGGCCGTATTTCTGACAATTATGGCATTGTCCTATGGAACTATTTTTCCAGGGCTTCTCAATAGTGAAGCCCGTGAGATGGCATATGGCCTTTACATTGAATATGGGGTGATGCCCCTCGGTTGGGGAGCACACGACAAGTACCATGTCGTATGCTTCCCTACCGCGCGAACGGTGCATCCGGTGCACCTCGTCTACCGGTATATTCTGCGACTTAAGGTCGGCCAGAATTTCGGGGGTGGGGATTTCGCGGGGGATGCGCTTAATGACCACGCGGGTCTGTTTTTCCTCAGGGAGGGAGTAGGTGTGGAATGACACACCTCTCTCTCTCAGGAGTCTAGTAAAGTCCCTAAAATCGCGGGAATTAGGGAGACTAACTTTAATACCCTGTTGGGTGGAACGGGCATTTGTGTAGTTGATCCGTTGATCAACACACCATTTGGAAACGGCTGTCCACTTCTCCTTGTCTTGTATGAAGACAGGGGGAGGTGGCGCCATTTTCTTTTGACCGGGGACATTGGACTGGGATTGAGAGGGCGCGGCGGTATCCATCGCGGTGGATGTAGACGCAATCGGGCGGGGGGTGAGGGGGAGGGAGAGGAGAGCTACGGGGGAGGGGGAAGCCGGGGGAGCGTCCCGGTCTATATAATTTTTGGGAGGGAGAGAGGGAGAGGGCTCCTCCAGGGCGGCTACCTTAGCCGCCTGGGAGGAACTTTGCTTCTTCTTCTTCCTCTTGTTCCCCTTCCCGGTGACGGGTGTGAACCCATCATCCTCGGATTGGGAACCAGAGGAAGAAGAATTAGCCTGGACCGTCTCGCTATCGGACGAATAAGGGGAGAGGGCCGACTTTGAGGAAGCCGGCTCAGAGGTGTCCATTGGACTGAAGGGGGCGGGGAGGGAGGGGGCTAGAGCGTCACTGAACGCATCCAGAGACTGATCGAGATCGGGGGAGTTGGGGGCTTGTTGTTTGAGAGACTGAAGGTCATCTCCGAACTTATCTATAAGAGTGGGACTCTCCTTAAGCATCTTCTGAATGAAGGTAAGGAGGGTCTCATTCCTATTTTGGAGTGCATCTAGCTTGTCGCTAAGCGACTGAATAGTTTCCCCCATGATAAGGGGGAAATTAGAAGAGGGAGGGAGTTTGGGAACCTATTATAGTCCCTAAAAATATTCCTAACTCTAACTCCCCGGGGGATAACCGGGGATGTGTAAACCCTCCCTGTCGGGTTAGACAGGGAGGTTGTGTACTTAAGGTGAGCCCTAAGCTTGCTTTTGCCCGTTGCCTATCTTATTGTGCAACGGGGTCCTAACCAGTCTAGTGCGCCGGGTGTAGACACACCCGACCGACACTAGGTGTGTAGCTGTGGAGGCAAAACTGTCACCAATGCCGACTAGGAGACCCCCCAAGGCCGGACACTGGGACCCGTCCAATTGACTGCCTTACCCTGAAGGGGTTCGGCGGGTGTGATTGGGCCAACACCCCACTCGGTTTCGTTGGCACCGTAAGGTATCCACCGAGGACCACGAAACTGTGGTTTTGCCCGGAAGGGGCCAAGGACGCGACGAATGTGTTTTTGACCAAAACTGTTACAGAAACACTTTATTAATTGTGTCCTGAAAAGGACAGCAATTAATAGCTGGAGAACACGATGAAACTCGGAGTTCAGGATGCCACAGGTGGGAGCACGGAGAAACAGCACGACCGTCCGCGACCGATGCCAGTCGCAGAGTGCGTCTGATCCAATGAAGTCGGAACACTCGCTTTTATAAGCGACGACAAACAAGTATGATTCACACTTCCATGAACGATGACAAGCAAATATGATTCACACTTATTTGCTATTCAAAATTTAATCACACCTTTAAAATGATGTTTTTACAATACTTTTACTGCATTTAATTAGACATTAATTATTACTTTATATTACGACCCGGAATACGTTGTTATGTATTCATTACATCGGTATAAATCTAACACGCGCATATGGAGCTGCCGAGGTGCACGTCGCGTACTGGTGGAAGCGAGGTAAAAGTACATGGACACATAGGTGCGTCGAATGCATAGTAATGGAATAATTTGAAAAAGAAAATCGCCGAAGTCTCTCAGACCGACGTCAGGTGGTTAAGGGTTAAGTGTAATATGCTTACTTCATCCCTAAGCATTCTTAAGGCATAGCAAGCAGATGATATAGATGAATTTCAATGCTGCTAACTCTTTCTTCCAATTTAAAAATTCATCAATATACACCGTGAAATCTTAATGGTTGTTTTCCCGCGGCAGAACAACTTGCCATAAGGAGTACTTTCAAAGCATACAGTAAAAGTAAATAAATAAAGTAGTATTATTGTACAAGTAATATTTGTTTTAAAATAACTTTATAAATATTCATCAACTCGAAAACGTGAGAATCAATAGTAACAGGTAACTTGTAGGTACTACTCGAATCGCACGCGCCGCCGACAAAGGGAACAGCGATGCATAAATGTTCAAAGCAAAATAAACTCTCGTATCGTTCGTGGTGAATGAAACGGCATAAACTAGTTTGCACGCAACAACACAAAATTTGTTTTCAAAATTGATTCTAATATTTTATTTGTTTATATAACGATTGTATTACCAAGACAAAACCATTTCGCTGCGAGAAAACAACTATTAAGATTTCAGGGTGTATACTCCTAAAAACTTGACTTCCAGGACCAGCTCAATTTTAACATTATCGAACTCAATGTCAATATCATCCTTGTTACGCGCAGTAGTTTCAAATAACATTGTAGTTTTAGTCGTTTTTATTATCAGCATATTCGCATTAAACCAAGAATGCCTCTAGAGCTGCATTCACCTTAACAGTAACTGGGCTGCCAGTACTTGAGCGCATCGTTTGAAGACTGCAGGATTATTTCGCGCCTCTCCTCCATGATGTTTATAGTACCTAGGATCAGAGAGATTCTTGTTTCTATTTTTACGTCGCGCGACGGGTCTTAAAGATTTTAGACCCGACCACATGGGACAGTTTTCCGAACCCATTGTTATAATCGTCCACGCTCCTAAGGCACGGACTTGTTTACAATGTAAAAAAGTGCGAATACATTGTCTTTGGGGTCGGCGGAAAATGCCCGGATACTATACCTGACATTACCCTAAACGGCTTGAACGTCAAAAGAGTGACAAAATTCAAATATCTAGGGCATTTTCTCACTGACGACCTTAAGGACAATGTAGATATTGAGAGGGAGCGTAGGGCATTGGCGGTCCGAGGTAACATGTTGGCTCGAAGATTCGCTCGATGTAGCTGTCTGGTAAAAGTAACACTTTTTAAGGCATATTGCCAGTGCTTTTACACAGGGAATCTTTGGGTCAACTATACCAAAAGAACGCTAGATGACCTACGCGTTCAATATAATAATATTTTTAGGATGCTGTTGGTACTGCCACGATGGTGCAGCGCGTCTGCAATGTTTGCACAAAACAGAGCTGACGGTTTCCATGCCGTCATTCGCAAGAGAACTGCGTCGCTGTTGTCAAGGTTGCGGGCGAGTGACAACAGCATTCTAAAAACTATGGCGGAGAGTATAGACTCTCTGATTATTAAAAGTTTTGTGAGAAGGATAATCACCGAGCATTCATTTGGGGATGTCCTTTTCACAATACTTACTATTTATTTTGTTTTATTTTGTATTTTAATATACTAACACTAGTCATAAGTTATAGAATTGTTTACTAACTCGATGGATCATTGTTATCTAAAAATAAATAAATAATAAATAAATAATAATAAGGCACTACAAACGATTCTAAAATTCGAGCTAAAAGCTCTCGGTTTTGGACTTGGATCGGTGCTGGGTGGAGCGTAGCTTCATTAGTCGAGATCTTTCCAGTTTGGTACTTAAATTTACCGCGTTAATCACAGAAATTATTGAATATTTGCTTTTTCATCGACATAATGAAGTCAATCTCATTTTTTGTTGCACAATCAGCTAGGTCCACTTTCTGTGTTCACGTTTTCTAAAGAAGGAGTTATAGGCCATAGATTTAAAGGAGAAATAAGGCCTCTTTATGATATAAAGAGGCCTTATTTCTCCATAAAACTGGCCAGTAGGTGAACCCGATGTACAACTAATAATTGCCCCACTCGCAACTTCGTGTGCCCAATTTCGCGTTGAAGTCCCCCATGAAAACGGTGAAGAGCCATACATGACTCTGGAAATATCCTCATACATGGACTCCACCTCCTCGTCGGAGTGTGATGAGGTCGGGGCGTAAACCGGCACCGGTCAGAAACGTTATTTATAAAAGTAAGTTGGTGTTTCCTCAGATAGCGTTTTTTGACATCTTTTTCATGACAGCTGTCACTGCGGCCGTTATGTGGCGGCCACTGCTGTCTTAGGAAACCATAGCTTTATAGTGTGACATTGTGCCGTTTTAAAATATCTAATGTATAGTAGGAAACCTATCTACCTCTTTTTATTAAAAATAGTACCTGGTCGACCGAGCTTTGCTCGGGTGAAAATACATAAAGCATATCATCCAGGTATACTAACGTTGTGTCACATTGCCGTGGCTGTGAAAATATAGAAAACGAATTTTCCCAGATATGAGACCGCTAAATAGATTTTTCGGCCCCGTAAACCCCTGTATTGCAACTTTCATCGAAATCATTAGAGGTGTTTTTGAGAACGTGATTACAAATATATATGTACAAATATTGCTCAATTAATAGTATAGGCTATCATTGCAACCGTAGCTTTCCTTTATATCTGCAGGTAATTCGCAAAAAGCGGTTCAGTTGCGGAGGCTCCCTGGTGACGACGAAACACGTCCTTTCAGCAGCACATTGCTTCGTTAATAAGTATATTATACGTTTATTTACCGACGAAGTCTAAAACGACACGTAACATTAAGGATGTTCTTTGAGACATTGAAGGCTATTTTGATTTTGACCAATGCCCGCTCAAACTCAAAACATTTATTTCAAACTAGTTTTTACCGCGTCTTCGCTAACGTGGAAGCCGGAAATTATCCCACCATAACGTACTACCATAAAACGTACTAAAACTATCTTCGGTGTTAATTCAGGTTATAAGCTATCTGCCTGCCTTAACCAGATCCTATGAGTAGCATAACATAATGATTGAAATACTATCGTGAATTCATGCAAGCCTAGTACTTTTTGTTAGGTTACTGCTCAGAATGGTCTTGATAATTATCTACTTTTCCAGTGGATTTTCCAAAAAGAATAGTGTGTGAAATGTTGCCACCGAATCGGGCAATCTGAAGGGCACCTTCACGCGTACCCTAAAGGAGGCGGCTGACGGCATCAAGGAGGCCGTTGAGGTCCTCCTTAGACGTAAGAGCACGGAGGAGACGGCGAAGCTATGGGAGGAGAACCGCCGTCTCCAATCCGAGTTGAAGGACCTCAAGCGGCAGTTTGCGATCCGGTGGCAGCGGGAGCTGCCTTCTGGGCGAGAAGGCAGCTCCCGCTGCCACCGGATCGCCGGTCCCGGCGTCGCCTCCATCGTTGACCCCATTATCGCCCCCTGCACTTGTGGATGCGGAGGTTGAGAAGATCGCTCGCATCTACATGATGCATCTACGTGATGGTTCGGCTGGATCAAGGCGAGGCTCCTCCCGGCCGAAACCATCCGCCCACCGCTCGCTGCGGACAAGCGGAGGCAGGCCTCGCCAAACCAGGGTCATCGGTCGTGGCGGCTGAGCAAAGCGGGTCCGGGAAGGGGGCCAGTAAGCCTGCGAAGGCCAAGTCAGCGCCCAATTCCTGGACGGGCGGTCTCCCGGCCACCGCATTCGTTCTCACTTCCCGGACGGCCGGTCGGAAGAAGAAGGCGGCGCCGCCTCCACCCGCTGGGGCACTGGCACCTTCTACGAGGAGAACTCAGAGGCCGCCTAGGGCGAAAGCCCCACGCTCTGCGGCTGTAGTAATAACACTGCAGCCCGGAGCCGTCGAAAGGGGCGTCTCATATAAGGCGGTCCTATTGGAGAGGAAAGCCAAAGTCATGTTCCCCGACCTTGGCATACCGTCCGGCTTAAGATTGAGGCCGGCGATTACGGGGGCGCGGCTGGAGGTGCCAGGTGCCTCTAGCGGCAAGAAGGTGGACATCCTGTCCGCCAAGTTTCGGGCGGCCTGGACAACTCGACAACCCCGGCTGAGGTTGTGGCAGCCGTCGCCAAATCCGGTGGATGTCCGCCCGATTATGTGCGGGTGGGCGAGATCCACATCGACACCGTCCTTGTTTAACAACGGGGCGGCTAGTTCGAGTGGCATTGCGTCTACATCATGCTCTCAAGGAGACATGGTCCTTATCAGTTCTTGGATGGATGTGGAACCCCTGGAAGTTCACCCTTTGCACAACAAGCATATCTGCAAGGCACGTGTATTCATGTCAGTTTGACCGAATTATTAATCTGAGATAAAGAATAGAAAATTCATGAATGACTAATAGAGTTGAGAATCGAAACTCAAGAATCATTGTTTAATGGAGTTGTTGATCAACTGTCTTGAAGGTCTATAGACAGCCCCAAAGCGCTCTCTTCCTAGTGTTTCAACTGGGGAGAAGAAGTGGCGCAACAAACTCCCTAGCAACACGTCTCTGTCTCTTTAGTTACATGAACTTTAATTATAATTACCAGCCTAGTATAACATTATTGTAATGAAAGCCTCACTCTATCGCCCCAACACACACACACACATTACATTAAGTACAATTTCTCAATTGTTTTATTATTATTATCTTTTATTTCGTTTTGAATACATATTGGAGTCTATAAAATAGAGAATATGTGTTTCTAAGTTGCCCGAAACATTTGTCGGTTTTAAAATAAATATTATATTTGTTTTTTAAATAGAGAAAGTGACACACCAGTCACAATAGCTAATAGCTAAGCGGTTCGGCGACTGCTTTGTTAATCTGTAGTTGTAAGTTCGATCTCTAATTGATATTATTTGTGATTCTTTTTTTTAAATTTTGCTACACTATGATAATTATGATAATTTCTAGAACGAATGAGTACCTACACAGAAAACCATGAAGATTATTAGGTATTTTCTGTCATCTATGGTTATAATAAAAATAAATATCTATGGTTAGGTGACTGTTAAGAGAAATCCCGTATGTTTACAATCTACTGTTATATAGTTTTAGTGATAGCCGTTCCTCAGGAATAACCTGCAAGAATGTATCAGTCAGAGTAATAAGTGTTGTGCTATTAGGTAGTATATGCAGGAACGCAGGCGTTCATTAATTCACTAAAAACGAAAAACTTCGCAAGCAATGGGAAATTGCTACTGAAGGCTGCAGCTGTCGATCTCAGGGCGAGCTGATTCTCATACAGACACCTGTGCGTCACTTGCTCCCGCGTCACAGTCCTAACTCTCTATATATTTTGGCTACTGAGACTAAAACTAAAAACGAAGTATACATGTTTTTTTTTTTTTTGTGGCTGTTCTTTTAGTATAGCGTGGTGTCTTACGACTTCCACGCGAACGAGGTCACGGGCAGAAGCTATAGCTTAAATCTAGATCGGCTATCGGCTAATATTCATACATCATTATTCATTATTTATACATCTACATACACCTAATGGGGTTGAAGCGATACTGTCGTGCCTCTGAAATGTTCGCGGAGGCGAGGTGAACGCGTTCAATGCCATTCATGTACAGGGTTGGTACGTGTAGTAACAGTATAGTTAAGGACCTTTCTGATAGGATGTATGCTACCGAGACCTACAAAAGGTGGGTAAAAATAGCCGCGTAAATGTTTTTAATTTTAATTTAGATTTTTGATTTTAATGTTGTTTTTAATATTAATTTTAATTGTTATTTTGATTTTGTTATTTTAAATTCATGTGTTTTTTTTATGGATCTTATGGTCTGCAATAATGATTTTTATTTATTTATTTATTACTAGCTTTTGCCCGCGACTTCGTCCGCGTTTCCGTCGTTTTTCGTAAAAAGTACCATATGTCCTTCCTCACGGTTCAGTGGTTTTGATGTAACAGACAGATTAACTTTCGTATTTTAGTAGGGAAATATAATATGTCAATCCACAATACTGTTGAAAAATATCGCAATAAGGAACCGCAGAATATTATTATTAATAACTCTAGTGTAACTCCTTGTATGTTATTAAGTTAATGTATTGGAAATATTGTTTAGATCACTTTCACATGAAGCTTAAGTACCTATAGAACGAAAATACTTCAGCGCAAAGCTTCCGGGTAAACTATGTTGAAAGTTGACCCGTCCGGCACGTGAACATAAAGATTTCTAGAACTGCTAACCCGGGAAAGAGCGACATATAACTGACCATGCGAGAAACAACTGACACCGAGATCTACTCCAGCAACACGAAAAGTCTGCCCTTGAGCCTTATTAATTGTCATTGCATAACACACCGATACTGGGAATTGCGTTCTTTTAAATTGGAATGGAAAATTATTTGGTATTATGGGAATTCTGGGAATAAAGACGGTCTCTCCTGCACCGCAGCCTGTTAAAATTTGAGCCTCGATTACATTTTGTTGCAACTGGGTTACTTTTAGCCGAGTTCCATTGCAAAGTTGTGGTGGTCTTAAATTTCGGAGCAGAATAATCGGAATGCCAATTTTTAAACAAATTTCATGAGAAGGAAGTCCGGGCATATTTAAAGAATTTAAAAATTCTATCGGGTAATTAGTGGTTTCTTGTTCATCGACCATTCTATTTATTGAACTATAAACTTTGCTTTCCCCCTGGATATTCGACAGTATTTTATTATTAATCTCAGATGCCTGGTCATTGCGAGGAGTTAAAATGGACCTTTCGCATAGCCAAGAATTGTGCCTATTTAATATATTTGTTACGTCACCGTAAACCGACGATATAAGATGTTGTTGGGATTGCACTATACAACATAACTCAGGCGTCAGAATAAGTTTTCCTTGGTGTAGTTGTGGATAGGTACCTTCACCAATCTTTAATAATATATCAGAAAAGTCACGATCATCCGGGTTATCTCCAGTTCTCACTCGCATGTTTATAGTCAAATGCACCGATTGTATATCACGCCACAAATAAGAGCTTTTCAGGCAAGCCCTAACCTCATCAGCTCGGGTTCCTCGTGGTATTACCGGTAAGGTTTGTCGGAAATCACCACAAAATAAAACTGTGATACCGCCCATTGGTCGATCATTTTGTCTTATATCCCTTAAAGTTCTATCTACCGCTTCTACTCCTTTTCGATGGGCCATCGTACATTCATCCCATATGATTAAATTACACTCACGTAATACCTTAGCTTTGTCGCTATTTCTTGAAATACTACAGGTTGGACTTTCCGTGCGATCTAAATCAATTGGTATTTTAAACATAGTGTGAGCAGTTTTACCTCCTGGTAGCAATGTTGCAGCTATACCTGATGAAGCCACGGCAAGAGCAATTTTACGCTGATTTCGAACATAAGCTAATATTAATTTAGTCAAAAAGGTTTTCCCAGTTCCTCCAGGTGCATCTAAAAACCATATTGTTCCCAAATTATTCTGAACACTCTCGCACACGCGATCATAGACTGAACGCTGTTCTGCAGTCATCATTGGGACACCGTTTTCTAATGTTGCCAGCAGTTCCATTGAGTTGTAACCAATCTCTGCGGAATATTCCCTATTGGTAACCTCTCCGACTGAGGTTGGTGTTGGCAAACCATATTCACAGAGTGATTTACCGCTTACTGCTGTTAAGTCTTCCTGAAGAGCTAATAAGCACTGATTTATGGCAAGATCACGGAAATTATCATAAGTTGCGCCTTCATCATTGTGGGATATATTCCGAAGAAAGTCTTCTGCAAATTTTTCTTTATATTTTTCCCATAATTGGACAGGATCTGACAAATTACAAAATGTGAGCAATGTTACAAATAAATGGCGTAACCGTCGTGGATTATCACTAACACAGGATTCTGCTAAAGCGTCATCCCAATGCTGATCATTTTCAAGCAAACGACGCGCTTGGCAAGCTGCATGGTAAGTTGGATAAACAGCATCGTCTACTTTTCTCAAATCTATAAATGATGTTGGTCCTCGCACTGTATGTAATAATAATCTCAAATAGAAACACTCGGCGTTGTTAGGATGAACGGTATACACTCTACCAAGAACATGTTCTTTGAAAATATCTGACTCGCCATCTACAGGCCTGCCACGGCGTCTACGGTTAAAGACACCTCGTTGCTTATCGTAGGTATAATACGACGGAACTTCGTCATACAAAAGAAATTTTGCAAAATTATCAGTTTGGCAAAGTCGAAAGAATGCTAATAAAGTTGTTTGTCTAGGGTTCTCTAATCGTTCTGTAACATTTTCGGCGTTGAAATATATACGTTGACCGCCTTCGAGATGAACATCCAGATGGGTCACAGGTGGATATCTTTCGTGAATGTTGAAACTTAAGATCCGCCACACAGCTTCTGAAGAGCTGATATATCTGCCTGACTGAAATCTAGTAACTTCATCATGTTCATTTCTCAACGCAAACGTAGCTTGGTCACTGCCCTTATTAATATACTTACAAATATATTTTATTGACTCTACACTATTACACATTTCTACATTTATGTGAGCTTGAAATGCTCTAGACAACACAGGCGAATACGGAACGACCCACCTATTATCTAAAGTAACCTGTTGTCCAGACACTCGCTTTTCAACAGTAAAACCACCATTGTCTCTTGAACGGCGACGATATAATGGGTATCCATCATGTCCTGTTACAGTTTCATCTACTAATGCTTTTGGATATCTTGTAGTGCAACGACCGTCTTGCATGCAAGGAGCATTCCTGTTTAATGCACCACATGGACCATGTATCATATGAGTTTTAACAATGTCATATAACATGGGATCTACAATCGGATCTGGAATTTCAGCACTGATTGAACTGTCTACATCATTAGGTCGAACCTTATCTTTTAACCAAAGCAAGATATGTGCGTGAGGTAAGCCGCGTTTTTGCCACTCAACACTATACATATAACACAATACTTCTCCAAAAATGTTATCTTTGGTAAGTAGATCTATCATTGATTTTAATTTTAAATGTAAAACTCTTGCGATAATATCATGGCGGTCATGCGGTGCTTGACCCTCAAGAAGCTCCCGAGTGATTTCATCCCACTTGGGATTGGTAGTTACAGTAATAAATAAGTCGGGACGTCCATATTTTCTTACGTAACAAAAAGCGTCTTGAGTACGTTCGTGCATGTAGCGTGGACCACCAGTAAAAGAAGAGGGTAAAATAACTAAACGGCCCATATTCACAGTATCATTATCTTGCTGCATGGCGTCGCGAAGGTGCACGTATTCTTCAGCGCGCAGCTGCCTTTGATTAGATCGTATATAAACTAATCTTTCGGTTTCAATTTTTGCGTACATGTCAACAATAAACTGATTAAATATGCCACGAAAACGTTGAAAGTATACAAATCTATTCCGTCTCACTTGCAAGTGGTAACAATAAAATTGAAGGCATGACACCTTTTTATTATAATTAGGTGCGCCTGTACGCGGATCAGTTTGGTATACAGCGAAATTATATCCATCTTCCCCTCGACAGTATATCAAAGGATATTGCAAACTGTCGTAAGCCCTGTGGGTTTCGAAAATACGTTGCAAACGATTGTCTCTGGAACGGATAACGATATCACGCCTATCACATTCCTGGTCGACCAATACTACAGCAACTTCATTCGTGGATGGAACGTTATAACGCCCAGGGTGTTCCTGAGTTGGACGCCTATCGGCATTTATAACAATTTTGTAATTGTTATCACCATCTTGAGGAAGAGCTTCTAATGCCGATTTAAAACTGCATACATACGAATTAACCTGATGCAACATGTTCTGAAGTTGTGAAATGAGTTCAGTATTTAAATTCGGGAAATATTGATTTCTTATATTCGACTGTTCGTTGTAGTCGGATACAAAATATATTTGAAGAAATTTAGGTTGGTCTTCAGGCAAAAGGGACCCTATCAAATGGTAAACCTGACCTTGTATCTTAAAAGTAGGCATGAAAGGACCTTCTGAGATTTGTTGAGCACCAAAGGATGTCATTTGAAATGCACTATTATAAGTTCGAATATTGTCTAAGAACTGTTTAGATTGCACATGTTCCCCTAAAAGTAGTGATTTCAAAGGTTCCGGTGGGTCTTCGAACAAAGGCAAATTTATTTTACCTCCAGAACAACAGAAACCAGCAGACTCCTTACTCCACTTTGAAGCATTACAAAAAGAACATACTACGTTCATATCGCCTATTACAGAAGATGATCTGTAATCAATTGAGAGGTTATAAGCAACCCCACTTTTATATTTGTCGGACCACGCCACCGAATTAGTAGATTGATCTTCTATGTGTACATCTAAGTCATTAAGACTATGTCGAAATCTGTCTGCAGTAAGACGGGCCTCTCGCTGATCGTCTGTTTCAAGAGACCGAATATTTTCAATTCTTAATCTTTCATTAGACAAAGTTATTAATCGTTCTTGTCTCAAAGAATTGTAATAATCGCGTCCCGACTCTAGTCGTTGTTCATGCTCATGTTCTTCAAGAGATCGAATAATATTATGGCGCACCCTATCATTTGTCAAACGGTCTTGATATTTAGTAAAAGTTTCAGATTCTCGAGATAAAATATGACGGTCGCGATCAGCTGTAAGCCGTAATTCCCTCTCAGTGTAAGTTTCAGACTCGCGAGATAAAGTATGCCGTTCGCGGTCAGCTGTGAGACGTAATTCCCTCTCAGTGTAAGTTTCAGACTCGCGAGATAAAGTATGCTGTTCGCGGTCAGCTGTGAGGCGTAATTCCCTCTCAGTGTAAGTTTCAGACTCGCGAGATAAAGTATGCCGTTCGCGGTCAGCTGTGAGACGTAATTCCCTCTCAGTGTAAGTTTCAGACTCGCGAGATAAAGTATGCCGTTCGCGGTCAGCTGTGAGACGTAATTCCCTCTCAGTGAAGGTTTCGGACTCGCGAGATAATGTATGCCGTTCGCGGTCAGCTGTAAGCCGTAATTCTCGTTGTGAAGCAATTTCAGCTTCTCGGGATAACGCATGTTGTTCTCGGTCAATGGTACGCCTTAGCTCTCGTTGAGAAGAACTTTGAGACGCCCGTGATGTAGCTCGTCTCGCTCTGTCAGCTGCTAATCGCATCTCTCTCTCTGGAGAGCTTTCATTGGCTCGAGAAGTTGAGGCACTAACTCTCATAGAGTTTAACCGATGTGCTCTTTCCTCTGCCGATTCTTGAGAACGCGTAATTCTCATTCTCTTAGCTTTACTCGAAGTTCGAGATAAAGATAATCGTTTTTTAGGTGGCATTGTGTATTTTATTTTTAATCGACGGTAACGGAAAGGCTGTCAGTTACCTAACAAAATAACCTACGTTAGAGGTCCTAACTATAGCTACCTTACACTTAAAATCTAAGTGCCTATTTAAACTAAAATATTCTAATAGAATTATACCCAGAAATATGTACAACTTACAAAAAAGAAATGAAAATAAAGCTGAAACGCCTGTGCAATACTATCTACCTATACCTACTTCACTTAAAAATAAATACCTATAACTACTATAATTAATAAAAGTATCTACGCTTTTACCTACTTAATAAAAAAATAAAATTGAACATAAATTAGCCAAAACTTACCTATCGGTATCTAAAAATCTATGCGTACTACTTCTACTACACCTAAAAAGAAATAAAATGCAAACTATTAATAATTTGTAATTTGAACGAATATTTAAACACTACCAAAAAAACTAATACCTATTTTATAAAATAACAACAAAAGAAATTCAAATAAACTATTTAAAGACAGAAAAGTCGCGCTGATAAGCACGGTTTGTTAATATCAATTATTGTCTGTCAATAAGGTCGAACGCTCTGAACGCATCAACAGCCAAATATTGAATGAAGCTCGCGCTTGAACCCCCGCCTTTTTATACCCTACCGCCACGACCCGCGTCGAGCGCGGCAACCGTTACACAAAAATAATCCTTATGGCATGATTCACGGCGCGATGGCTTATTAGCGTATTTCATGTATAAGTTTGGTGTTTCTATACCGATTACTATGATTCTTTTTTTATTGAATAGGTAATAATATTAACTTCTTTTAATTAGGGATGAGTGAGAGTATTATAAACGTAAGAGTAAACAAATATAATCAGAAAGCTCCGAACTGCTAAGCTATCGGGAGTTACACGTGTTATTGTGAGTCAACCATAAAAGATAGACATATGCTGTTTTGGGATATTTTTTAGATAATTTTATGTAGAACATTTCCGTCATAAATGATTTCTATGTAGCTTTAACCATTAAGGCTGCACACGCGACGGAAGCTTAAAAAATGGAGCAACTTCTCCCGTTTTCCCAACATTTCCGTTCACTGCTCTGCTCCTATTGATTGTAGCGTGATGAAAAGTATACTATAACCTCCCCAGGAGTATGAAGAATAATTGTACCAAGTTTCGTTAAAATCCGTCGAGTAGTTTTTGTTTCTATAAGGAACATACAGACAGACAGACAGACAGACAGACAGACAGACAGACAGACAGACAGACAAAAATTTTACTGATTGCATTTTTGGCATCAGTATCGATCACTAATTACCCCCTGATAGTTATTTTGAAAATATATTTATCATGTACAGAATTGACCTCTCTACAGATTTATTATAAGTATAGATTGCCAAATTAATCAAAACAGCGAAATATTTGACATCTACTTGCGACGTTGCCCATTTTCAGAATAAACGCTCTTAAAAAATTGAATAGAAAAAAACTTGACTCAAAAAACAAGAAAATGAAACAGATTTTGTGATTTTTTGCAGTTGACTGATGGCTTCGTTGGTCAATTACAATGTTGTTACTGCCTGAATCTTTAAAAAACCGCCAGGTGCGTGTCGGACCACGCACAATGAAGGGTTCCGTAGTCGAGATGAATTTATCCCAAGAACAAACTTGTAGTTGAAAAACATGTTCTCCCATACGGAATGTATGGGAGAACATGTTTTTGCAACTGCAAATGTAAGTTGGCCGATTATTACTCGTTATCTTATAGAGCCTACCTACTTAGCTGTTATAGTTTTCCTTTTAATTTCGTTATATATATACTACTGCTGTGAATTTTTTCACATATCCGACCATACCAAAAACCAACCATTACCGACCATTTAGCTGGCAGGGGGGGGAGGGACACACCTGACTCTAACAAAAATTAGCACTTTAAAGCTTAATATTTCGCAAAACGATCCTGGAATTCGAAAATGGATTTCACAAACTCGGAATATTTTTGATAGACCTTTCCAACGACACTCCACACCATAGAACAGACGAAAAAAATGAAAAAAAACATCCCCCTTACGTGTAGAGGAGGCAACATAAAAAAAAAACTTTTTATTTTCATCGGATTTTATTTCATCCACTTTGTCGGCGTAATTAATATGTATACCCATGCCAAATTACAGCTTTCTAGTACTATCAGTCTCTGAGCTAAGCCGCGGACAGACAGTCGAAACTATAAGGGCTCCTTGTTGACTACGGAACCCTAAAAAGTACGCTCTACGGTCAAAGACGAATTCCGTCCTCCGCTAAGTAATTAGGTAGAACAGTTATAAAAACTGATCTCCTGCTTCTAGTCGGTTCTGTTTCCGATCCCAACGTTTGATGTATCCAACCGAGGGTGATGACTTTCCTATACGTCTGCAGGTACTTTACACATCGCAATTCTTTTGCGGAGGCTCCCTGGTGACGACGAGTCACGTCCTTTCAGCAGCACACTGCTTTGTTGATGAGTAAGTTACACTTTTCATTTATTAACCTCCCTAGAAAGTTTCTAACAACACAACTTTAAGACTTTCTTTGTTCGTTTTTATGTGTTTTACACGTGCAGCCTGTGGACCAACTATACTCAGCGGGCTATCAGTGCCCTACGGGTCCAATATAATAACGGGTTCAGGATGGTGATGGGGCTGCCCCGTTTCTGCAGTGCATTAGGTATGTTTGCACAAGCACACGTAGATGGCTTCCACGCCATCGTCAGACAGAAATCTGCCTCTTTGCTCTGCAGAGTGCGGGAAAGCTCCAACTCCATCCTGAAGACCGTAGCGGGGAGGTACGATTCTCCTTTCTTAGGTGATGTTGTTCGAAGATACATTTTGAACAACAGCCTTGTCTCCAAATAGTTTACTAACATAGATATAAGTTATCTTTTTGTTTACTAACCCATATGGATGTTGCTTATCCGAAGTAAAGATTATTTTATTTTATTTTTAAGACAATGAGGGATACTACGTGAGGAAATTGCGTCAATTTATGTTCGTATTCCTCGACAAAATGTAGGGCACAGCTGATTTTTTGTCGCGATTTAGGCGTTGTAAAAGTTATTTATTTTATAATAATGAGTACAATGCGCGCTTTACAGAATTCCAGTTATTTTAATTATACACTCTATGTGTGTGCCATTCTGTTCCCTGTATATATTAATTAATTCACTATCCTATCTCAATATTTGCAGGAATAGCAATCCTATGAGCCCGAGTCGCTATTCAATTCGTGAGGGCACAACTATTTTGAATTCAGGTAAGTGACTCACAGTTATTTCGTACAGTCAACCGGACGTCCATAGGGTAACAATTTGACTTAGACAGCGCCTTTACTTCGTTGAAGTTATTGCTTAATTTCATGCCTACACTCATGAGACACCTTAAACTGAAAATTCAAAAGCGATTTTCATTACTACTGTCGCGGCCTGCTACAGGGGCATTGATAGACAATCGCGAAAATGATGGCCGAGGCGAACCCGAGGCACACATATGTGAGTCCATCAATGCAAGGCTTGTATAGTACTTTTCTCAAATAATGCGTGGAAATTCAAACTAAGTAAGTAATTATAAATTCCAGAATCCATGACGAACACCGATAATTTTTCACGCGCCAACATGTTAATTTGTTTCTTCTTTAAACAGCTCTATTTGCAAGCTAAATCGAAATTCAAATAAAATCTTTGATAAGTTACCTCCTTGATTGCCATGTGTGTTGAAGTAAAAAGTTCGTTCCTTTTTTAAATAACACGACAGATATGAGTTTTCATACAAACATTACCGGCCGGACGCTCGCGTGTATTCGACTAGTACAGCATTTTTATTTATCTCGAAGAAGGCTGTCGAAATAATGGTCGAATTTCTATGCATGTTTGAGAAAAAGACATATCATAATCAGTGATCGGAGTAGGTTGATTGATTTTTGGTACTTGTATCATAAATGCATACAGAAATAATAACATGGTTAAGCCATTTTTCCGGAAAGATATTCCGGTAATTCCGGATTCAATTAAATATTGTTAATGTTGGTAGTGATATTATTTTCACAACACAGTAACAAACAAAGAAGCGCACTCTACGAACCGAATTAAATGAGTGAGCTACCTGGCATGTCGTCGGCGGGCGTACGCATTGTTTTGATAACCGGTTAGTGCACCACCCATGATTCTTTGTTCTGATTGGTCGTTGGGTTGTGTCAAATCGTGACTGAGTGCCGTTAAAAAAAAATATGATGAATATAATATTGCTCATTTTAATACAATTCCTACCTAAGTTTCGGTTCTTTTTAAATAATCAACCAATTCCGAAGGAATGACCATATTAATATATACGTTTCGGATCAATGACCCCAATTCAATCTACCTACTCCGATCATGATATGATTTAGAAAATATTACTTACTACTAGTTCAAATGTTACTCCTGACATGCAGTTGACCGTACGATACTGAACAGAATTTAAAACTGGGATGAACTGGACCCATTTTTCCACAGGAGGAACTCTTCACCTGGTAACATCAATCAAAGTCCACGAGTTATACAACCTTCCGATCCGCGACAACGACGTGGCGGTGGTCCTGATGGCTACAGCGGTCGACCAGACCATCAGCGTCGCTCGAGTAGCCTTAATTCCTTATCAGAATGCCGTGGTCCCTGATAATTCATCCGTCACTGCTGTCGGATGGGGGCTGACTAATGTGAGTATTTATGAATCCAAAATCTTAAAAAAAAAACGTAAAAATCCCGACTGAAAATAAAAAGTTCAAAATAAGGTCACTTTTCAAGCAGTGTGATGCAGTTGGTGGCTGTTATTTTAGTTAAATCTCAGACTTAATGCCACCAACTTGAAAAGTAAGCAAGACTATAACGCGACCAAGACGAGTCGACACTCGACAGCCACCTCTGACCTCATGTATTTAAAGCCATCCTGTCGTTAGGATGCATCAAGATTCCCACATATATAGGGGAGACCGAGGGTAGTTGAAACAATTTTGACATTTTAATTCATACACAAAATTCTACAAACACTAATCGTATGAGTTTAGTGCCAATCGATAGTTTATTTCTTACACTTTCAAATACCTGTCACAAAGAACGTGTAAGTATGAAATTTGTGGTGAAAAATGAACTTGAATGTAACAAGTCATTTTGTTTCAACTCCCCTCATACCGAGGTATGTTGAAACAGGGGTCGAGGTGAGTTGAAACAGTTGATATTTTAGTAGAATTAAGGGTTGTAAAGTGGAAACGACGAGACAATTTGAAGGTATTTATTAAAATAAAACATTCTAACATATTTTGTACTGAACTAATTGAATATTTAACGAAATAATCATCACTTCTTATTAAATTCCCAAGAAATGAACATAAACTCTTAAATAATTAAGTAGTATGATACGCGATCATAATTAACAAATTATAATATTAATTATAGCAACAAGTTTAGAATCTACAATCATATTCTTACAAACTGACTCAATTATTATCAATTTTCAGTCGTTTAGAATCACTACAATCAGTCTTAATATTTCTTATGAAGGAGTCTAAATTTGTAACAATAATCTCACAAATGTGTAAATTTCGCGACTCGCCATACCTCTATCTGTCTTCCTTTTATAATCAGTAGGCATACTGAAACAAAATTAACAAAAAAAAAAGCATAAACGACAGCGTATTAGCATTCACCCATACAAAACTTAAGCGAGGTGAGTTGAAACAGTCTGTTTCAAATCTCCTCAGTGAGAAAAATCCTGCCAATCTTTATACAACCAAAAATCCAGAAGCAAAACACATAGAAATTAGTTTTACCAGCGCCATGGTTTCAATCGTTAGTTAATGAGCTTTCGAAACATTTAAAACCCAAGCTAAAATACAAACCCATTATCAAAATACAGGTATCTTAAAAAAACGTTAAAAACTTACTTTTCACGATTTTTGCGACGTGGCAGCCACAACGACTCAACCGCGTGTCTGAGCCACGGACGCGAACTGCGGGGCCCGGCGGGTGGTGGGGAGCGGCTGATTTTTGTCGGTGCCAGATCGCTAACGTTTTTAAATTTCGCGAAATCAGTGTTGTTTCAAATCACCTTTGTGTCAAAACCCCTCGGTCTCCCCTACACGTTAAAAACATAACCCTGCTTTGTGCAGTCGGGTAAAAAGCATGTAAAGGGTGCTTCGTGAAACGGTTCAGTCTAGATAAAGGATCATTGTACCTACTGGTCAAATAATATCTTTGTATTTGATTGACTTTCATCAAATAAACAAGATGACTTCATCAAAACAATGTAGGCATACATGATTCTGCATAAAAAATAAAGTTTGTGTGTGTTAGCTCTGACGCACAACTGGAGTACACTCCATAATTGAATATGTAATAGGCAAAGAGGGTAAATAAAGCCACGCCTTAGAAAAAAAAACCACGACCGAAATATCTAGATCGAATAAAAAACAAGGGTTATGCTTGTATAAATTTCACTCCTCAAAAAATTCCCAAACCGGGGGCCTTATATGAAAATCGACTCTTAAGGAGTAAAGTCCAAAAATTAATCTTGGATAAAAATATTGAGGCATACCTGATCTGGCACAGGAGCGTGGGGATTGGCAAAGGGAGGTGGTTCAGGAGTCAGTGGGTGAAGTCAGGGTGTGGATGATGATAATGCCTGATCTCAGGTAGTGCTGTACGTAATCCCCCACGCGGGCCCAGCAACAGAGTGCTAAAGATTTATAGTTTAAGTTATAATACGTGTAACCTACTTACGTACAGGAATATTTAGCAAAACTCAATTATGCAGACACGGAAAAACTACTACAAATTTTAAAATAAAATTTTCTATCTACCTATTCTAATATAATTAATAATAGTGTCCAGTTTATATACTTTAATATTATTCGTTAATTTATTTAAATATAATATATCTTACATAATCTAGTTTTGAAAATTTGAAAATATTATAATATCTTCTTTTTAATTTAGATTCTAATAAACTTGTTGTTGTCTTCTTTTTAAATGTTTGATGTAAATTGATGGCCTGAAACGCAGGTTTTCACAAACCTAGATCAGGCAGGTCTTAATTACAGTTAGAATTAAATATTACTCGATTGTAATTAATCTAAATCATAATTTTACTTTATACTTGAAAAAAATTCATTTTATTTTTAAATATTGTTTGTAGCGCAGGTTGGTAGATGTCAAATTTTGATGTCTGGTGTCTTCGAATTTGTTGGTTCTAGGACATGCCGGATGTCACAATGTCTTCGAAAATTCAACGTTTAGTTAGTTATTGCAATTGATTTACAAATTTAGAATTTTTCAAATATATGATCAATTAATAGCTGCCCCGCGGTTTCACCCGCATAAGTCAAAATCCTGTGGGATTTTCGGGATAAAAAGTATTCTATGTCCTAACCCAGGTCATGGTCTACCTATGTGCCAAATTTTATTCAAATCCGTTCAGCCATTTAAGCGTGAAAGCGTTACAACCAAACAAAGAAACTCACTTTCGCATTTATAATATTAGTTAGAATTAGGATGGATTATGAAAGGCCCCGATTGTTGTGAGTAAATCACGCAGTTGGGTTGTTGGTCATTGCAGTGGGAAACGCTAAATGATTATTTTATTTATTTTATGAAAAACGTTGACATTCTTTCGGCAGGTGAGCAACTCATTTCCATCAACTGTGCTGAACCAAGTGACGGTCCGGAAGATAAACCAGTCCACCTGTCAAGCTCGCTACTTGAGACTTCAGACTGCGACCGGCGTGCCTTATCCCGTCAGCAGTAGTATGATCTGCGCTGGGATCCTCGACGTTGGAGGTAAGTGCTTTAGCTAAGGCCAATAAGCCTATGGTCCTTTTTAAAAAAGGTCCATAATTTTAGGTAATATTTTATTTCACATAAACATACATGGGCACTTATGAAACGTCAGAAGCTGTTGCCGATGCACGATTCCAATTGGTCGTTGCCTATGGAGAAGAGTCGGCAAGAAACTCCACGGTTACTCTTATTGGTTTTTACAATATTTCCAAACTAGTGTTTAAGTATAGGTGGACAGTGTAAGCTTGTCAACAGCTGCAAAATAAAAAGTGGTGAGCAAAACGAATAATCTGTGAGTCTACAACGCCTATCTGAGGGTTATACTCGACTCCTACCGACTAAAACTATAATCAGCCTGTAATAATGGAACACAGGACTCCTCTCTGAGAGAAAGTGGGCTGTAAAATACCACGCGGGCCCAGTGCGGGTTGGTAGATGTCACATGTATTCGATTTTTTGGTTTTAGGACATGCTGGTTTCCTCACGATGTTTTTCTTCACTATTTTGAGAGCAGTTCTGATGAAATGATTTACACAAAGTAAAGCGCCTGGGTTCGAACTCATGACCTACAACTCATAAGTAGGATCCGTTACCACTGGGCCACACCTACTGCATCACGGTTTATTTGCTACTATGAGTGGTAGAGGGCCCTGACAATGCCCAGAAAGTTTTCTAAGAAATACACGACGACACAAAAGTACAGTACAACTATGTTCTTAATGTCCCTCGGAAATCTTCGTGTTTCGTTGCACTAAGTGCGAAGGCAACTGATAGAAATCCGACAATTGACGAAACACGAAGTTTGCCGAGGGACATTAAGAAAACAGTTGTACTGTACGTGGTCCGGGTTAAACCTAAAAGATAATGAATAATTTCAACCATCATAATCGTTTTTAAGTAGACAATTGCAACATTACACTCATGAACTTCAGTACTATTGAGTCATCGGCCTCAAGTACCTACGTGTCAACGATTGATAAAACTATAACACAATATACGTCTCACGTTATATAAGTATTAGGTAGGTAATTCACCGCTTCCCAATCGGAGGTAAATAGCAGTATAAAATGATAAAAAACTGACACCTACTAATATTGATGTGCACTTAAGGGCCATAAGCCCTTAAGTGCACATCAATATTAGTAGGTAGCACGGTCCATCAGGTTAAGCTACGCTTGCCGGTTGGTCCAAGGATGGGTGACCATCTGTGCATACCGAGAATCCTCCGTACCTCGGCAAGGACGTCATTCGTGGACAGTCGTTACTTTCGGGCTGAGTCTGACAACCAGGATACCAAGGGGTATCGTATTAGAAAGTCCGAAAGGGTTACCGTGGCCACGTACAGGCAACTTACAGGCAACTGAAGAAACACAGGTGGGTTTTATTCAGTAAGAGTCTGACACGCCCTCAAGACCCAACCAACCAAAAAAAAAAAGGGGGTATCGTTTTACCACCAATTCGAGGTGAGCTGCTAAAATTATTAAGCTTGTTACGCTCTTAAAGTTTAGGCACTACTTATGTCGACAAAAGAAAATGTATCCTATCCTAGGCGGGGTGCTAAAATTGCATTGAAAAAGAATTAATCCCAAAAACAGCAGTGCAATTTTATTTCTTTTCGAGTCAATGATAAATTGTTAAATGAGTTGAGATCACTAGGAAGGTGGCCACGCCAATCGCGGCATAAGTGGCGTTTTTTAGTTCCTTTGAAGTGCTGTATGGACAAGTGGTGTATGGACACTTTGGTCACGCGGACATATGGGGCATGGTCTGGTCAGGAGCACCGCACTCGTACAGGTTTGGGTCAATAATTCCCCATTTCGCTAGATTGTGATTGCACCGGCCTTGGCTCCGCAGTCGATTGATTGCTACATATAGGCCACTGCTGATCATGTCCGGGTGGCAGGTGAAGTCTGTCAGTCAGGGCTGAACGAAGTCTGATGGCAGTGGATGCTGTTTTTCCCAAGTACAACTAAATCTGAGGGACACTTCTTACCTGACTGGCCCATGTGCCCCTCCCAGAAATAAATCATGGATCCGCCCTTGATGATAAGGTAGTTATTTGAGGAACAGCACCTGAAAGGACCAAAAGGTTCTGGAGTGGCAACCGCGTATCTGAAGCGTTGGTAGGCCCCTAGAAGGTTGACCGATGACCTTGTGATGGTTGCGAGAATCCGTTGGATGCGAGAAGCACAGGACCAGTTAATGTGGCGACTTTTGGGAGGCATATGTCCAGAAGTGGACGTCTTTCGGCTGAATCAGGAAGTTTATTATTGTTTTTTCAAATAACTACGTTCACGGATACTTATGAAATGCATAATCTTTATTTCTATTAATAAGCCTTACTTCCTAGTAGTCAAGTGTTATGTGATAAGAAACTGACTGGAATTTCAAGTGCTCTTGTTGCTTCGGCTAAAACATAAATCATGTCTCATTAAATAGATAATATAAATTGTTGGTAGTGGTTAAATTATCAATTTAATTACGAATTGAAAGTACGGCCGATATACCTTGGCCGTTCAGAACTTCGCGCAGAAACCTGCGCAATGACATTTTTTTGGAATCAAATGGTGACATGAGGCGAGTTTAGTGAGAGAACATGCGCGAAAGTTCGCAGAGCCTATGTTCAGACCTGCCAAGTTATATCGGCCGTATTGTTGGTAGGTACCTCTGATGTATACGGAACTTGTCCATTCGAGAAACAAGAGAAATTCGATTTCTGAACTAAAAAATAATTGCCTTTGTTCATGCAAATTTTGTAAGATTTTTGTGGTTATAACCGACGAATAAAACGCTACATGAATAACATTATGAGGTCTAAAAATTGCCATAAAGGTATTATAGTACATATCTAACTTAGGAGCACATTTACGTTTTTTTTTGTTTAGCCCTTAGTTAACGTTGCTTAACGTAAAAGAAAAATCTCTTAAATATATGCTCTTATTTATTAAACCAGGTTCGCACTGGCGTTATTTTATCGCGGAGATTTTTTTTCGTGCACTGAATTTTCACCTCTTGCGAATCCAACAGATCCCAGCGCGTCAAGAAAACACACTGTTGTATTTTCGACTCTAGGCGCTAAGCAGAGCGTTGAAATCCAGTGCGCGATAAAAAATCGCCCATCGGTACGAGGGCTTATTTATACGGTGTTCTCGTGTTATTTGGGAGAGGCCTATGTTCAGCTTGAAGGAGGCCTATTTCCAGCTTGGGGGAGGCCTGAAATGATGATGATGATGATGTTCTCGTGAAGTATAACGCGTAAATGTGTAGGCTACGGCGTGGTTTTACGTCGTACCGCAAAGATACTATGCCGTGTACAAAGGGCCTAAGGGATAGTTCAACCTTTCAACAAGAAGACGCAGACAAGACTGTCGCACTGGTCCAACACGGTTCAAAAAGAGAAACTTTCTCTTAACTCGATGTGCATATTTTAATTCGTGTCCCACCTGTTTCAGGCAAGGACGCGTGCGAGGGTGACTCCGGGGGGCCGCTGATCTACAACGGTGTAGTGGTGGGCATTACATCGTGGGGCTACAACTGCGCGGAGCCCAACTACCCGGGAGTGTCCGCCAGGGTCGCCAGTTATACCAACTGGATCAACTACACGGTAACCAGGAGTTTAACTTACTAAGGGTCGATTTTTAATTTCTCAGATAATCATTTTGACAGTGTTTGTGTAGAAAATACAACATCACGCCTGTGTTCACGCCTGAGTTAGGCAGAGGTGTACCTATAGTACACCCACATTACGCCAGTTATGTTTGAGTCCCACGTAATAGGGGGCGAGCCTATTGCCATCAACCGGGCACAAATCCAGACTCCGGGCTGCTACTGAAAAATTCCAGATGAAGAAAATAAGTCAAACTGTAATTACTGTTCAGATATTTTTTTTATGTTTCACTGTTTTAAACTTAGCCATTACTCTGTTACGCTGTAAACATTTTGACACCATAATATCAAACGACCAGCGTCATTTTAGGGCGGCTTAATGACGGCACCGGTTTTATAGGATTTTTATTAAAATTAATTAAATTCTTCTATGTCATTGTTCATCAATGCTTGCTGATTATGGTCATTATAGTGTTAGATTTAACCTTACATATATAAGGGACTGTCCAAATTATTATACGCTGATCAGCACGCGTAGCATGACCAGAAAAGAAACGGGTTTTGTCGAGGAATAATAGTCAAAATGACAGATTCATAATCACAATCTGTCATTTTGTCTATTCTTCCGTTGACAAAACCTGTTTTCTAAGGTGGTACACAACTAGTTATCGGTAGATATTGCTAAAAGCGTTTATTATGGCGACCAGTCACGTCTAAATAAATGAGTTATACTATATGTATTATTCGCTATCACACACATGTTATTAATATTATCGATTGATAAATGCATGTCGATGATAATTTGGAATAACTCGGTTAGTAGGTAATGATAATGATAATGATAATACTTTATTTGCCAAAATGTAGGTGTACAAAGTAGTATGAGGAGGTATATGAGGTTGGGCAGTTTTATCCTCTAATTATCAAAATGGTACACTAATCGATATTTTGGAGAACCGTGGAAATATCCTTGGGTGTCCAGATAATATGTAAAAAAAAAATTAAGTACCATTAATTTCACTGTAAAAAAGAAATTACCTAAATTTTCGGAGTCTTGGAGCCGCCAGCAACCCACTCATTCTCGCTCTCATTCAGTACGTGAGCGGTAGTGTGCGTGCGAGGAATACTCGCTGTCGATTTCTCTCAATCTCACGTCCTTCCGCAGATTTTGACAACCGAGACGAATAGCATTAGAAATGCCCGCCCCACGAGTGGATAGGTAGGTACTTATAGCTTGTCCACTCTGACATGACGCGCCCCGCTACCGCATTTTACGTACACGCCACGGCGCGCGGCGCTGTGTACGTAAAAAGCGGTAGTAGCCGGTAGTCAAAACCGGCTCGGCTCGAAAGTGGGGCGCGTCATTTCAGAGTGGACAAGCTATAGGTACTTAAATGAAGATCCGGCGCACTCTCTGCTGAAGTCCGGCTAAGCAGCCACGACCTTAGTGGTCAACTGTGAGATGCCATGGTCACAAAAAAAAAAGCATATTGCGGTCAGCCTCGCTAATAGTACAGAAGATTGGCGCCATACTACGTGACGCGTGTCTATGTCTGCGTGCGTTCTCGGCCACTGTATAGACTTACACTGTTTGTCCACCGCACCGTGAACGGGACGTCTGCGAGAAAATGTACTGTCGCTACTTCGGCGTCGCGGGTCAGTTCGTTCTCGTTGATGTCACGTTCACGGTGCAGTGGACTAACGGCGTTAGGCTTCCTGTACATGACCCCGGAGCCGCATTGGCGCACTGTGGAACGAAAAAAGGCTCTCGAAAATATTTAAGCTTACATTTTAAAGTGTTGGTTTTTTGCTTGAAATGGCTTCTAATAGCCAATATTATGCATACATATATCAATATCATACGTCAAAAAATCATAAATAAATAGTTACATCACCGTGTGCAAGGATATAACGGTTATTCTCTTCGTTCCAGAGATATAAGCATTTGCTCAAAACATTTTTTTTTGCAAAAAAAAAATATAAGTTGCCAATTTGCCTACCAGATTGCATCCTATGACATACATATGTATCCAAAATATTGGCTATTAGAAGCCATTTCAAGCAAAAAACCGACACTCAAATATAAGCTTAAATATCTTCGAGAGCCTTTATCAGCTGTTTGTGTGACTGCCAGTGCGGCAAAATCTTTGCGGCGCGGCGCAGTTACAGTATAACAACCCTACGGCGCCGCAGCTCCTGTGTGTCCGCCAATGCGGCAAAATCTTTGCGGTGTGGCACCGCAACCCGTCGTGTGCAGAGGCTCTTATGTTGCTTTCTGCAACAAGTTAAAACAAGTTAATGGAAGATTAGTATTATATTGACAGCTTTAAAAGTTAAAAGGTCGTTTCTGCAACTAGCTATTAGTCTTATAGGCTAGTTTGTAGGTAATTATAGGGAACCTGGTTCTTTTTAATAAAGGATAAAAAAGGGGATAAGCAGCAGCGTCCTTTTTCGACTTTACTATCAATAAACTGTGATTCTCATTGACTGTTCTTTTTCCAGATAAATGACTCCCTGCAGATCCAGGCGCACAACGAAACCGGGAACGGTACCTACCCTGGCAACGCCAGCTCGCTTAGCAGGAAGGTCGGGGCTGTCACGCTGCTTACACCCCTCCTGTACTTAATATTCAGCGTTTAGTTGTTACGAGTCGATGCATTAGGCGCATTACGAGCAGAGGCCTTATTGTGAGTTTCTTTTAACCATCTCGACTTTACGCATCGACCGCGTTCGGCGCTCCGATTGGCCCTTCACTGGTGAAGGCCGGCCGGCTGCCAATCGGAGCGCCGAACGCGGTCTATGCGTAAAGTCGAGATGTTTAAAAGAAACTCACACTAGGGCCTCAGAGCAAGGCTACAAGTCGCGGGTTCGACTACCGCACTGTACAAATACAGGGTCAAATTAAATTAGCTAGTGAAACTCCGCAGACTTGATGGGGATATCTAAACATGATAAAACTAAAAAAGAATGAGTTTTTTTTTTGGAGGGTCTATGACCGCAAGTAGTCAGATTACTTGAAGCATCAGTTTAGAAGTGTTTTGATATCGATACCTGCCACACTGTAGAGTTTAGCTTGCTAATTTAACTTGACCCTGTAAGCTCTATTTATAACCTTGTTTCCAATTGATGTTATTTCCACTTAAACAAACATCAACTTTATGAAAGTGTAAATAAAATTGATTTTAGAATGACTAGAACTGTTGAAAAAGTCATAAAAATATGAAGCTGTAGCGCAAAATGAACCTATGATGTGTAGGCTTTACAGTTGGTTTTCCTAAAACTCGTGTTTATTTACATGTTTGGCAAATACATTGCGAAGGCAGATTTGATAGTTGCTACGGGTCCAACCCCGAAGGCCGTAACCGTGTAGGCAGTTTGTGCATGAGAGATTTGTGTGTATTTAAACGTACCTACAATACAGGAGAATTTGTGGGACAAAGTTATAACTTGAAAAATTATCTGATTTTATTTTAAGCGTCTTCTAGGGTCTATGACGGTCGGTAGGTTTTAATTTCAAATTATTTTCTTATTAAACAAAAATATTGTAGACCGAACGCCAAATCCTAGTAATTAGTTCTGTGATATTCTTTTGTCACCGCCCGTTGAAGTTTATATTGTGTTTGCTTTTGTAACTTTATATTTAAACTTAATAAAATGTAAATATTCCATTAAAGTTTAATTGGAAATTCAGGTGTTTTTGTTTTAACCTTCAGCCAACCAGCCAGCTTCTATATATAAAATAACAGTAGTTCACAGTTATGTACTTATACAGTTGCCAATAACAGGTGAACCAATATTCTCAAATACAGTCATAACCTAAGGTAAAAACGAAATAAACCTAAGGTAAAAATGAAATAGGACACGGTTGAGCATACGGTGGAGGTCTGTTCGGCTTGGGCAGAGCATCGCCGTGTCCTCGTGGAGGCGATCGGTGGCGGGGATCCGGCCCTAGTCCAGGCCATGGTACGGAGCGAGAGGGCATGGGAGGCCGTCACCTCCTTCTGCGAAGCAGTAATGCTCGCGAAGGAGGAGGCAGAACGCGTGAGGGAGAGGCAAATTTCGCGCCCCGCCGTCCGATAAGGACCAGGCCCGGGTCGACGGCGCGTTATGTTCCACGCGCGCCTCAAAGAGATGTCAGCAAGTGAAGGGGTCCGAAAGGACCGATGCCTGCCGGGGTTGCGGGAAAGTCCGAAAGGGATACCGTGGCCCCTGGCAACGTACAGGCAACGGAAGGAACACGGGTGGGTTTTAGTCAGTAAGAGTCTGACACGCCCTCCCGCTCCACCCAGAGCGGGAGAAGTTATTTGATAATTTCCCACCCAAAAAAAAAAAAAAAACGATATGTATATTTTTTTAATAAAAATTAAGTGGTAACAAACTACGTGAACAGAAATATAAAATTATATAAGTTAAAAGTTACAATGGTTGCAAGAAATACTTACATACTAATACAAAGAATCTTTAGATTGTGCGGGTTGCGTGCTTTGGGACCTTAAAATTTGGGTTTTTAAGTTTTTTAGGGAGTCATGATATATGTCAACATGTGGAGTGGATTTTACATAAGAATTAATCTTTCGGCTGAGCCTATTGAGGTGAGTTTACTCCTATATTTGTGTTGGATGCTTTAGTGCAGAATAAATCGGTAATGGGATGGCTCTTTAAATGAGTCGAGCTCATTTTTGTCGTAGCGCAAACAAATGTGTCGGAAAAGGTTCACGTGATGGAGATAAATAAAACCACGTAAATAGCCAACATAAAAAGTATATTTTTATAAAATACTAGAAAAGATTTAGGTAGGTTTAAGAGGGAGACGAACAACGCTCGCAACTGCAAGTCGAGACGCGTGCGAAATTCATTCGAAATATTGCTATCTCTGTTTGACAAAAGATGACGAGCGGGGGACGCGGTGGGCGCCGTGTGTGTGTGTATGAGTGGGTGAGATATCTATTATTAGGTGTACCTACTTGCCATTCATTCATAACGACTCGACGGCATTTATATAAATTAGTAATTAGATATGTTCAATATTTGCTTTATTTTTGTTGACTACTTTGGGGAATCGTTAGCGAATGTACAGACTAGTAATGCGTTTTTTGGAAATATAATAATGTGTGTCAACGTTTTATAAAAAAAACTGAAAAAGAGTCAATTGTAAAGTAATATTGGTGTTATTAGTAAATGACAAATAATACAATAATTTATATTTATACACCATTAAAAAAACATGAGTCGAAACCTGATAAAGTCGTGTACGGTGACCATAAATTATCAATAACGAAACAAACAGGAATAAAAGACATAAAAATGATTTCACACTTGAAAATTCACGTGTTCTCATAAGCACTAACAAAGAAGTTGCTCAAGAATTTGTAAATTTCTTTACCAGTATCCCAGTTAAAACTACTAAAACCTTAAATTCCTCGCCCTCGCATTCTATTGATTTATTAAGAGCAAATGTTTCATCTTGCCCGATTGAATTTAAATTCAAGCATATAAACCCCTTAACAGTACTAAAATCTTTCAAGCAAATCAAGATCAAATTAACCGAGATCTATGGGAATGTCAATCAAAGTTTGTACCTCCATTACTGAGACTGTAGCGCCGTACTTAGCCTTAATATTTAATTTGTGTGTGGATCAAGGAGTCTTCCCTGATCTAATGAAATATAGTAAGGTAATACCACTTTTCAAATCCGGGTATAGTAAAGACTCCAATTATTATAGACCCGTATCCGTGTTGCCAGTTTTAAGCAAGGTGTTTGAAAAGGAAATGCTTAACCAAATGCTCAATCATTTTAACACCAATAAAATCTTACATGATCAACAGTATGGTTCCACCAAGGGACGTTGTACGACTGACGCGGGTGTCACCTTATTAAAATACATATTTACGGCGTGGGAAGAGGCTCAAGACGCCATAGGATCTTTTTGTGACCTCTCCAAGGCATTTGACTGCGTCGACCACGAAACCTTAATCTTGAAACTTGAGCATTACGGACTTGGAAAACTTGCGCTCGGTTTAGTGAAATCGTATTTAAATGATAGACAACAGCAAGTTCAAATAAATGGTGTCAATTCACTCGGCTTAAAAGTAGAAATGGGTGTACCACAAGGATCAATATTGGGTCCTTTCCTCTTTTTAGTATATATAAAATGATTTACCTCATTTATTGAAAAACCGACCACAAATTGTGTTATTTGCTTGACGACGTAAATACCGCCCCGACTGCAGGTCCAAAATTGGTTTACTGCTTATAATTTAGTATTAAATGGGAAAAAAACTAAATACATAAGATTTGCTTTACCGAATGTTAAAACTAGTGATTGTGATGTAGTATTAAATAAGGAGAAACTAGAATTCGTAGATAAAACTGTTTTCCTGGGGATCACGCTCGACTCAAGGCTGCAATGGGATCCTCATGTAACATCTCTTGCAGGACGGCTAAGTTCAACAGCATATGCTGTAAGAAAAATCCATCAATTTTCTGATATAGATACCGCAAGGCTAGTCTATTTCAGTTACTTTCATAGTATCTTGTCTTACGGTATTTTACTATGGGGACGGGCTGCAGATATCGACTCTATTTTTATTCTGTAGAAAAGAGCCATTAGAGCAATATTGCCTCCGCAGGCGCGATTCTCTAAGGAAACTGTTTAAAAATATTAACATCATGACGGTACCTTGTATCTATGAAAACATCATGTACGTCAGGAAAAATCTTAATCTTTTCAGTAAAAGAGGTGAAAGACAATTATAGTTCTAGAATTAGTTCAACCGGGTTTCAGACTGGCTAAAGTAGACTCATCCTTCATGGGGTACTGTTTAAAATGTTACATTAAAATACCTCCCCACACACTACAACTAAATGAAACGAAATTTAAATCTGGTATAAAACGCACACTATGCTGCCAAGCATATTATAAGCTGGGGAATTATATCGCTGACAAAAATGCTTGGCTCAACGCTGGTCCAGCTCCACAAGGACGCATAAACTAATTTGATTAGCGTTCGAAAATATTGTTAAAGCTGCTGAAGATTTTAAAAAACTATTTTTGCATTGCATAAATTCAATCTCTTAGCATTGTATAATTGCATAGCACATGTGTGAGTACTATGTACCGACTTTAAATCTAACACTTTTTTTTTTGTTTTTTTTTTTTTAAAAACGTGCCTCACACTAGGAATTTCTCCTGTGTCGTGGGTGCGTTTACAAACATTTAAACTCACATACACAAACAGCCAGACCCGGAACAACTAATTGTAGGTCATACAAATATTTGTTCCATGCGGGAATCGAACCCGCGACACGCAGCGCAGCAGTCAATCGCTTAACCACTGCGCCAACCGTGCCGTCAAATAGGTCGCCGATCACTTAGGTACTGGGTATGTCTTTCATTGACTTGAATGTGCCCTGGCGGCTGAGAGTATGTCGTGCTCACTCTAATGTCTCGCTGACGGTGGTGCGTGTGTTGGATCATTTAGCTCCCCTCAAAATGGTTGAGTTGAATGGTTCTAATCCATGCGTCATGTTCGTCACGTACGGGCTCCGTCAGTAGGGACTGGTCATCTCTTAGCTGCCACGGCGATTTTAATTTAATTTAATGTTTCAATTTTATTTAACTTCAACATGAATGATGTAACCAATATTTTGTAACCATATTTTGATTTAAAAGAGTGTCCGTGGAGTTTCTTGCCCGTTCTTCTCCATAGGTACTTACAACGCTTTGGAATGGGCGACTAGCTTCATATTTCTGACTGACCGACCCCTTGACAATTCAAAAGTGCCTGTAATTGGTTTATTTGAAATAAATGCTTTGCGAGTTTGAGTTCATATATTATCGGCCACATTCAAATGAAAAAAAAAATACAATTATGGTAATCAGAATCACGCCTGTATTCCCCAAAGGGTTAGGCAGAGGTCTCCCTATAGTACACCAACATTTCGCCAGTTATGTTTAAATCCCATGTAATTGGGGGCGAGCCTATTGCCATCAACCGGGCACAAATCCAGGCTCCAGGCTACTACTAAGAAATTCCAGATGGAAAATCTCAATAACACTTCGCCCGACCCGGGAATCGAACCCAGGATCTTATGTCCAGCAGGTGCTTGTGACCACTAGACCAATGAGGCAGTCAAAACAAATCGTAATAAAAATCTCTGGATATATTTATTTACGTTTTTTTTTTGTAAGAATTTAGGTTACTCGATACCAAATCACAAGACTCCAAGTTCATAGCATAGGTTGAGGTTCCTGTACACTGCAGCTACAAGATATCTGGAGTCCATTGCCACTCGCAGTACTTTTAATTAATTATTTTATTTATTCCAATATTATATAATTTTGTCTTCTTTTATCTAATTTTGTTTAATTTCAACAAATGTTGTATAGTTTTATGTAATTTAACCTAATTTTAAGATTGTATGTACTAGTATTGACCGAAAACTTGTAACCGTGTGCGGTCTGGGAACCCCCGTCTGGAACGAAGTTCTTTTTCACGTATAATTTAAAACAATAACAAAATTTTGCAGCCGACCTCTTGGATTTACATTTTGACCTCACTATCGACTTTAACACCTTCAAAAACTATGAAAACGACACCTACGACGAAAAATTTGAAAATAATCGCACCCACCATTTTGGATTTAAATTTTAACGTCATTATCGGCTTTAGCACCCTCAAAATCCATGAAAACGATACCCATGATGAAAAACTTGAAAATTTTCGCCGTCATCTTGTATTTTAATTTTGACCAAATTCACACTTTCTCAGAGAAAAGCCGCATGGGCCATAAGCCCACGTTCGCACGGACGTCAAAATATCGCAGCGGGATTTTATCACGCACTGGATTTTCAACTCTCAGAAATAAGCAGAGCGTTGAAAATCCAGTACATAAACTAAAATCGTCGCGAGAAAAATCGCCCGTGCGAACCTAGGCTAACGCTTTTTTCGTTACGTGACGATTTCTACCGGTTCCAAAAAAAATCGCCGCGATAAAAATATGCACGTGCGAACCTGGATAAATTAAAGGAAAGGAAAACCATACAATTTTAACTTTTTATAAATTAAATTTTTAATTTAATATGAACAAAAAAATGGGTAAACTAACTAGTTGCTCAAAATGAGCTTTATTTTGTTGGATACACAAGTTTATTATTTTAAGGAATTCATATGACTAGCTGTATCTTCGCAACCAATAGACTTAGAGTGCTTGCGTTGACCTCAAATTGCAGCAAATTTAGCTTAATTCCCAACATCGTCTTAGAAAACGAGTTGCTTGAAACTGTAAACTCGGCAGTTTTTCTGGGCATAACAGTAGATGCTAAACTTCAGTGGGGCCAACATGTATCGAGCCTAGCAGGAAGGCACAGTTAGGCCGCATACGCCGTCAGGAAAGTAAGACAATACACTGACGTTGATACAGCTCGGTTAGTCTATTTTAACTATTTTCCTAGCGTTATGTCCTACGGTATTCTGCTGTGGGGCAAAGCTGTTGATATTCAAAATATATTTGTCTTTCAAAAACAAGCTATTCGAGCAATATACCAGCTAGGTGCTAGAGTTTCTCTGAGAGATTTTGTCAAAGATATCGGTGTCCTCACAGTGGCATCACAATTCATTTTCGCCAACATATTATATATTAGGCAAAATATACACTTATATACTAAAAACAGTGATTCACAATGTTAACACTATAAATAAGGCTTCCTAAGGTTCATAACTCATTTATTGGGCTTGGTATAACCTTTTATAACAAGCTACCTTCTTCTTTGCTAGATTTGCCTTTTAATACGTTTAAAACTAAAGTAAAATCCAACCTATGAGATTTAAGGTCCCTCCGTAACCCAATAAGTATACTTCTGTAAGATCAATGTTGCTGCTGTTCTTTCTATTCTACTCTAAATATAATTCAAATTCAAAAGTCATTTATTCAAACTAGGCTGAGAATCAGCACTTTTCGAACGTCAAAATTACATAAGACAGTCCCCCAAAACGCCCACCCTTCACCACTTCCTAGTGCTTTAGCTGGAATGAAGAAGTGGCGCAACAAACTCCCCAGCTGTCTGTTCAGTTAGAAAAAAAAAATGTATTTATAATAGTATGCAAAATGATATTTACATTACGCAACACAAAACATAATTTAAATTATAAAATGAATAGCCATATGACAGCTAGCACAGGCCAATATACCAACCAAAAACATCGAGAACTATACTCAAGCAGAAATAAAAATAACTTAACGAAAACAATAATTATCTAAATAAAAAGCCTCCAGGCATAAAGGGCGTGCCCACTTACATGTAGCTGTAACTAGAAGTTATAATTGATAAAACTAGGACCATCGAGGTAAATCACACCGCACTTTTTTATGTTCGTTGTCAATCCATTATTTTAAAGTGTGTTCCTTTTTTATTTGTTTTTATATTGGCACCTTGCAGCTATTTCCTAATAACTAATTAGTAATTATTTAATCGTGTTTTTGTATGTTGTGCTGTTTTTTTGTGTGCACTAAATAAACGATTTATCTATCTATATATCTAAATTTAAAAAAATTGAGGTCGCTAGCTAACCACATATTGCAATAGAACTCATAAAAAAAAACATTGTAATGAGTAGATTATGTCAACAAAATGAGGTGTCGCCTGGACGGCGCGCCACGTGAAATAATATTGTTTCCCTCTAATGCAAGGTGCATTTCCCTCTAATGCACCTTGCATTAGAGGGAAACAATATTTTTTCTCTTTCTTATACTCTAAAGACTTGTGCGACGTGTTCGAAGCGTAGGCAAGCTACTACTTGGTCCAGGTTTAAATCTCTCAACGACGGAAACGGAACGGAACGGAAAGATGACGATGCAGGGGGTGTATTGATCAAATGTACCTATAAGTTATTTGTTAAAATTCTCTAGATCCTAATTACCACTCCGTATTAATATTGAGTTTTCTAGATTATATGATGCGAAAATGAAAATGTCTCTTTTTTCCCACTTCCAAATCATGTTGGCTACCTCGTTTAAGTGCTAGTGTTGAGTTCCCCCATTCTGTTAAAGTACGAAATAGAGGTAGAAGAACGCGTAAAAGAGTTTCGGAGTTTCTTCTATCTTTCGCGAATGATCTGAGGCCAAAACAAATTGCCAACAATTCCAGATAGTTTATCTGATAATTTCTCTCTGTGGTATTCCAATGCCCACCCGTTTTTTTTTCTCAACCCTTAAAGGAGGCGTATGTGAAAATCTCAAGATGGTAACGAATTGAATTGACTTTCGATAAAATATTATTCTTCCACCAAGCTAAATCATCATGTAAACTATCTGGTACACTCAGGAATGCATCATAATTGCCATTGCTCTAAAAAAGCGCCAAATATAAACGCCTTCTAGAACCTCGGTCTTATTCATAAAAAGTTATCGAACATCTAAAAGCTTGCTAAAGTCTGGTTGTCAAAAAGTATTATTCATAAACGCATTTTAGTACCTAAACGTTCTATAAACCTACTATAAAGTTATAAAAGCCAGAACCCTATTGAAATTGTACTAAAAGGAAAAAATGGCTGTCTACAGCAGCTGATTAAGAAAATGACATTTGACGTACAAATGTATAATCCTCTCAAATGGCGCGCGATTTTGGCCGCGCCAAAATGGCGGTGGTTATTTGTCGCGCTACTTCTGGCGTGAAAACGGCTCGTTTGATTTAATACGACGATATCTACTACACGATGCATGGAAGCTATTTAGAAGTTACGTCGTTGGAATAGTTATGAAATTACCTAACAGATAATGTATGGATTAGTCCAGTTTTGCCTTGTAATATATTAGTAATTCTAATTTGTAATCAGGGTGAGGAAATTTTTCCCAGTTTCTTGTGTTTGAATTCTATGAAATTGTAGCGACCCTAGCGACTAGCTGTCTGCGAAACAATGGAACACCAAAAATCGTAGTTGCATGCGTGTCTGCGACGTTTGCATTTCTTGTCGATATTGACTGGGCTTACAGTTCTCACTATCTTTACTCGTTGTGTAATGCTTGATGCTTGCATGTTTTTCACTTCACTTTTGAATTCTTTGAACTCGGGCTTATTAGGACAAAGTAAATATTGACGTCATTGCGTCAACTATTACAATTCAGAACAGAGCACTTTTGGAACATACTGCAAGTTGTTATTACAATGACACTATTACAGCAGACATGTGTGGCAAATGACCATAACTCGAAAAAAATAACGTTTTGGCAAAAAACTCCCTAGATCTAGAGTTCTTGGGTCGGGCTCAGATTGTATCAAATTTAGATACCTAAAATTACGTTCGCAGGTTTTCTCGTTGTTATTGACTGGGCTATTTAATAACTGTGCTATACGGAATTCTTAGTGAGTGAGTCCGAGTAGCACTATGCAAAAGTTTTTTGTTTTTTATTTCAATCTTCTAAGACTCGTTTTTCGATTAATTGCTTTACTTGTCTTCGCTTTTACAGATGCAGTTGTCTCCGAAGTTACTAGTCTCAAGAACAGAAATCCGAAGAAGAAGTAGTCTGAAAAGGCATGTAGTTTTAATCGAACAGTCTGCCATGAAATTGTGCCAAGCTCTAAATTGTATTGTGAATTTATAAAATCGTGGAGACTATATTTAAATTCATGAAGGTTGAAAAGTACTCCAAAATTTCTGTATTACTCAGTTGTCAACTACTTGTTTCAAAACTAAATAAAACTAAAAATGTATGGTACCAAATGTATTTTATTCATTATGAATTCCAATTCTAATACTCGTGGGTTAAATATATTAGAATCCGTCGCTTAAGTTGCTTATAAGGCTAGTATTCAAACTATTCTGGGCTCGACAAACCTTGCTAAATAGACCCTGTCTCATAACAACACGAGCGACAAAAGGGTAAAAAAAAAAAAAACAGTCGTCACAAAGCTTGCAGATCGAACAGCGATTTTTTCTACTAAGGGAGATTACCGCCTGATTACTTGCGATAAGCGCATTTTTATGTATTTCAGTCGCCAACCTGAAATGGCCATTCGGTTACTAGATTTTTATCAATCTTAAATGTCGAACTTAAACATTTCTTGCTCGTCTGTCCAGCGTCCCTCAGATTAAATACAATATTTTATACATATTAATATCAAGTCATAAAGTGCGTACAAATTGATGGTTAAATAGATATGTGGGGTGTTTTTGTAATATATATCGCAGTCGCAAGCTGTGAGTTGATTCTGTTGAGTAAGTTGTTTTTTTCTTAAAATTTTTCGTTGCATGAATTTGTTGCATTTGGTGATGTTTTTTGGTAATTACTGTGAATTGATAATAAATTTAATCGTTTTTACCTAAGTATCGATTAAAGTGTTTTATCTAACCACTTGAAAAATGGTCTTGGAAGTGCTAAAATTCTAAGTGATTTTTTTATTAAGTGTGAATGTTCGATTTAATTTTAGTACCCAGAAGTTCGCTAGACACAGAAGACATGTGTCATCTACGAGACAAGATTCTTGTGTCCCAGCAGTGGGCACGTGGGCTTATTATGCTAGTTTTAAACAGTTGTTGATGTGAAACGCAATTAGGATAGTTGTTGATGTTATTTTGTAGGCAATGCGGAACTTTATCAATTAAAGACCGCGCATCTGCCGACGACGGTCGACGACCGTATTATTGGCGGGTCTGCTACCACCATAGAGCAATACCCATTCGCCGTACAGGTAAGAGGAAGAGATGAAAAAGCTCTATTAAGTATGAACAATAACTAAGGCTTAGCGTGCACTGCGGTGGGTTTTGCTACAGCAAAATCTGTGAAGTATGAGAAAAAAATGAATACAAAAACAAAGCAGGATTTTATTCGTTGCGGCGAATAAAACAACGCATCGCAAGTCATCGCACCGCAGTGCGCGCTAGGGCTTATAGAAAAACATGACTCAGATAACAAAAAAAAAACGCAACTGTACTGTTTTTTTAATTTTTGCATTTGACAATAACTTTCGTTGATCTTGTTAATTCTTGTGGCCGCGAGCGCGACTACTGACTTGAACTCCTGGGTTCGATTCTTGGGTTAGTCAAAATGTTATTTGTTTCCATATCCATTATTCCAACTTTGACATGCTCTAAATTTGGATTGCCCCTTGGGTACAGCGACTGGATCTCATTTAGATGATTATTGAATAATAAAAAAACTACTAGAAATTAAATAAATCGATCAGTAGGTAGGTACTTTCCGTATTATTAGGAAAATCTTAATAGCAGCCAAAAATAATGAAAATGCTCTCTACAAACAAATTCAGACTGCGGATCCGGATCCAGACCGGATTTGTTTATAGAGAGCATTTTCATTATTTTTACTGACTGAATCTTTAAAAAAAACAGTCTATGGTCAATTACTAAGTAGTAATAAAAGCTGATCTACAGTGCATAAGGTTTCGTTTCTGGTTCCAACGTTTGGTTTTTCCAACCAAGTAATGACATTAGCAATCAGAGGTAGATTGGTTATACGCGCTCCATAAGGGGCACGTCAAAGCTTGGCTAGTTAGCCAAGTTTTCTTCGTCTTGTCTCTTTTTCAAGTCAAGTGACGTCATCATTTCAGCTGAAAGATTTCCACTGCTGGATATAGGCCTACCCCAAACACCGCCACTTCGGCCGGTTCTGTGCTTCCCGCATCCAACCGATTCCAGCGGTCATCACAAAGTCATCCCTCGTGAGAGACCATCCAACGCTACGTTTTCCGGTACGCAATCACCACTCCAGAACCTTTCGGCCCCATCGGCCATTCTGTTCTGCGAGCAATGTGCCCTGCCCATTGCCACTTAAGTTTGGCAATTCTTCGGGCTATGTCGGTTACCTTGGTTCTCCTGCGGATCTCTTCATTTCTTATTTAATCACGTAGGCAAACTCCAAGTATAGCCCTCTCTATTGCCCTTTGGGCGAGTTTTTGCCAGTTTTAGTCCATTGTGAGCGACCACGTTTCAATGCCATAGGTCATCACTGGCAACATGCACTGGTCAAAGAATTTCGTCTTGAGACACTGCAGTATGTGGGACGAGAATATATTGCATAGCTTCGCGAACGGTGCCCAGCCGAGTCGGATTCGACAATTGACCTCTTTCTCGAAGTTGGACCTACCTAACTGGACAGTTTGTCCTAGGTAAACATACTCGTCCACAACTTCGAGTATAGTGTCTCCGATTTTCATGAGAGTGGGTGTTACATGGGCATATGACGTGATCTTTGTCTTGTCCATGTTTATTATAAGACAACACTCTTTTGAAAGCTCTGTTGAGGTCAGCGAGAATTATACTGAGGTCCCTCATAGTGTCAGCCATGATAAAAATATCGTCGGCAAGCCGAAGGTGAGTGATGTACTTGCCGTTGATGTTGGTGCCTAGCCCTTTCCAGTCCAGAACCTTAAAGACATCCTCCAGTGCAGCGGTGAACAGTTTCGGAGAAATAACGTCTCCCTGTCTCACACCTCGCTGCAGAAACCTATCCTAGGTTTCGAGGTCTGGTCCTGGATTCCGACTGACTTAGTGGCGTTTTCGTACAGACATTTCAGCACATCGATGTATTGATAGTACGTGTGGATTTCTCGATCGAATCGGAGGCTTTCTCATAGTCAACAAACGCTAAACAGGGAGGCAAGTTATACTCTTCGGTCTTCTGTAGAACCTGCCACAGCGTAAGTATGTGGTCTACGGTGTCTAAGCCTTTACGGAATACGGTTTGTTCGGGAGACTAGAATCGTCAAACCTGCGCTCGAAAGGGTTCGTGATGACTCTTGAAAACAGCTTGTAGACATGGCTCAGAAGGGAGATAGGTCTATAATTCTTAAGGAAGTGGAGTCGGATTATCGACGTTCTTAAAGAAAAGTATCACCACACTGTTCCATGCCTGTGGCGTTTTGCCCTCGAGTATGACCGAATCAAACAGCATCTGGAGGGCCTTAAGAACGGGTTTTCCGCCGGCCATTAGGTGTTCGGCTGTAATTCCGTCATCACCGGCGCCTTATTGTTTTTGAGTTGATTCAGCGCCATCCTAATCTCGTTCAAGCTGACGTCCGGGAAGTCGTCGGTGTAGTTTTGGGTCAATCTAGCTCTTGGGCTGTTTGCTAGATTCGTAACGGGGTTACTTGTTGAAGTGTATAACTGTCCATAGAACCTCTCGATCTCTCAACAGCCGTTTTTTGTCACTGTCGTTTTTTGTACCATCAGGGGTCTGCCGGTCTACTTTCTGTGCTCACGTTTTCTGAAGAAGGAGTACATCATAAAAAACTTCTCGTTATAACTGGCCAGTAGGTAAACCTGGTGGTTCCGTCGTCCAACTCCAAATTGCCCCACTCGCAGCTTCGTTTGCCCAATTTCGCATTGAAGTCCCCCATGATAACGGTGAAGTGAGTTTTAGAGCTATGCATGACTATGGAAATATCCTCATTCATGGAGTCCACCTCATCGTTGGAGTGTGACGAGGTCGGGGCGTAAACTGGCACCGGTCACTGATACGTTATCTATGAAAAGACGTTGGTGTGTTTCCTTAGATAGGGTTTTTGACATCATGTTCATGACAGCTGTCACTGCGGCCGTTATGTGGCTGTCATAGGAAACCATAGCTTTATAGTGTGACATTGTGCCGTTTTACATGATCGAATGTTGAGTAGGAAAATTTTCTACCTCTTTTTATTAAAAAAATATACCTACAACCGAGTGGAATGTTATCTTTATGTCTGCAGGTAATGAATCGCGAAAAGCGGATACGTTGCGCAGGCACCCTGGTAACGACGATACATGTCCTTTCAGCAGCACATTGCTTCGTAACTCGGTATATTACACTTTACGTTTATTTACTGACGAAGTCTAAAATAACACGTGACATTAAGATGTTCTTTAAAACATTTAGGGATATTTTGATTTTGACCACTGCCCGCTTTTACTAGAAGACACCTAAATGAATACCTAAATAAAAGCGTGCTATTGGATTGTCAACTTTTGGCATTGAGCGGAGCGTGGGAAATCTAACAGCGCGCTTTTAGGCTAGGCAGTAGGAATGATGCCTGGGTCAAAAAAAGAAATTCTATTTAGTCCGTTAGTCAGATAATTAAAAAATAATAGATACGAATTTTTTGCTTTATCATATTAATAAAAAAATACTTAGATAAAACGCATTCAAGTTGGGGAGTGAGGGTCGCTACGTCACAAGTAAGTATAAAATCTAGATACTCGTGACGTCATTGCAAATTTTAACTCTATGTATCGCCGTAATCTTTGAATTACGTAACAAAAGAAAAAATACGTGTCCAATATGTTTTTATAGTATAACTGACGGACAAAAATTTGTTTTTCTTATCTTCCCTATTGATTTTTTCATAAGTAAAGCCTAACAATAAATTGATGTTCGCATAACTTGACAAAATGTTGGGAACGGCAGAAAACCCTAGGTTTTGCATATTAATGAGAACAATGACTCCTTTTCAGGTTTTCAGTTATTTCATTCACACATTGTATTAAATAATGATAAATTTTAATCTATATCAAAATTTGCAGAAATGGCAGTCGTTTTCCACCGAAAAGTTATTCCGTACGAGCGAGTACAACTATGTTGAATTCAGGCGAGTGACTCACCGTTATTTCGTAGTCAACTGGAGGTCCATATGAACAACTTGAATTAGACAGCGCCTTTATTTCACGTACAGTCACGAGACAGGTTTACACTTACGCAACATTCATAAGCGATTTTCTCGTGAAATAACAATTGTACTGACTTCTTCCGCTAGCCTATAAACCTTCCTCAAGAATTGGGTTATCCAATACAAAAATATTTTTTCAAATCCAACTGGTAGTTCCGGATATTACCCCTACATACAAACTTACAAACAAACAAACAAACTTTACCTCTTTTAACCTATTTTACCACAGGCGGTTCTGTTCACTTCGTAACAGCAATCAAAGCCCACGAGCTATACGACTTTAAGGCAACGGCGACCTACAACAATGATGTGGCGGTGCTCCTGATGGAAACACCGGTCGATTTGACCACCAGTGTAGCACGGCCAGTCCTCCTTCCTTATCAGGACGCCGTGGTCCCTGACAACTCGTTCGTCACCGCCGTTGGATGGGGGCGGACAAATGTAAGTATTTATGATTACTAAATCTTTTAAAAAAACAGGCTAAGTGCGTGTCGGACCACGCACAATGAAGGGTTTCGTGACGACACCAGCACATCAACCTACTACAATCTGTCAAATTTCTTTAAAAGTTTTTTAACTTTATCTCTGAAGCATAAGGTTCAAAGTTTATTGGGAAAAATTTACAGTTTCGGGTAGGTTGATCTGCTGGCGACTGTACCTTAACATTGTAGTTAAAAAATTTGCTAATGTATGGGACATTCCGTATGGAAGAAGATACTTATATTTTGCAACTGCGCAACATATCAAGTATAAAAGTGTCAGTGTCAGCATCGTAGATGACTGCTACTATTCAATTTCCATCGCTAAACAACTTTTGAGCAAGACATGGTTCTACTTTCGACTGTACGAAACCTACATTTAGCTCATGGAACCAAGCGTTTGACGCTTGTTTCAGTCCTTAGAACGATCTTTGCAATTTACATACCTTTGTCTCTTTTTTTTTTTTTTCTGGTTGGGAAATTATGGGCAAAAGTCCTCGCGCATATCTGGGAGTGGCGCGAGGAGTCGAAACGCCGGGGCGTAACTCCGTTTCCGCGAGAAATCGCGGCACAGCGGACAGAGCTCCGGCGGGATCTCATGGCGTTATGGAGAGTGCGATTGTCGCAACCCAGTGCTGGGCACGCCACTATTGCGGCGATAAGTCCCCTCTTTGAGGAGTGGCTAGAGAGGCGCCACGGCGTCCTCACCTTCCACCTGACGCAGGTCCTCACCGGACATGGTTGTTTCGGGAGGTTCCTGTTTCGTATCAGGCGGGAGGAAACGCCCGGGTGTCATCACTGCGTGGATCGCCCGGAGGACACGGTTGAGCATACGGTGGAGGTCTGTCCGGCTTGGGCAGAGCATCGCCGTGTCCTCGTGGAGGCGGCGAGGATCTCTCGCGTCCGGCCCTAGTCCAGGCCATGGTACGGAGCGAGAGGGCATGGGAAGCCGTCACCTCCTTCTGCGAAGCAGTAATGCTCGCGAAGGAGGAGGCAGAACACGTGAGGGAGAGGCAAATTTCGCGCCCTGACGCCCCTAGCCGCCGCAGGAGACGCCCTGGGCGTCGGGAATCGCAGGCCGATTCCCGGCCACCGTAGGCGCGGGCTTGCGGACGGTGAGCAATGGGTAGCTCGCCGTCCGATAAGGACCAGGCCCGGGTCGACGGCACGTTGTGTTCCACGCGCGCCTCAAAGAGATGTCAGCAAGTGAAGGGGTCCGACAGGACCGATGCCTGCCGGGGTTGCGGGAAAGTCCGAAAGGGATACCGTGGCCCCTGGCAACGTACAGGCAACGGAAGGAACAACCCACCCGGGGTTTTAGTCAGTAAGAGTCTGACACGCCCTCCCGCTCCACCCAGAGCGGGAGAAGTTATTTGATAATTTCCCAACCAAAAAAAAAAAAAAAAAGGGCAGGGTATTGAAGGCATTGGCGATGTCTAGAGACACCGCCAAGACGACTCCACCCCGGGCCACGGCGTCCCCCGTCGTGAGGGCTCGCACGCGCATGATGGCGTCCACCGTAGAGCGCCCCCTGCGGAAACCAAACTGGCTCTCCGCCAAATCCGGCCCCACCCGCACCAGCCGCCCGACGAGGCGGTCTGCAATGACTCTTTCAAAGAGCTTGCCCACCTCATCGAGCAGCACGATGGGCCGGTAAGCGGACGGAAAGTCCGCAGGGCGCCCCGGCTTCTTGATGAGGACCAGTTTCCCCGTCTTCCAGCGAAGTGGGAACTGGCCCCAGGATCCTGTACAATCAACCTTACAATCGCTCCCTTAGGCTGAAAGCAGTCGTAACATCCCATTGGACAAAGAGCTAATCATATAAAATAATCTACAGCTAGTGAGATAACCAGTTTAGCTTCCTGCGAGCGGAGAATACGTTTCATTGTACATAGTCTACTCCACGTACTTAAGTAAATCCTTTAGCTACTAGCCTAGCCTTATACGTTACTAGTAGTGCGCGTGAGATGGAACGATTGTATTTCCGAAACAACATGCGCAGCGCTAACCGTTGCCAGCAAGTAATAATTATAACTTTTAACACAACTAAATACTTACACTAGGTACTAAATTAAAAGACTACCTAACTGTTCAAATAAAAACAAAAGGAGATTTGGCGTCGAAATATTTTTCCGCATCGCTGTTATCCGGAAACGTGCCCGGAAGACTGGCAGCATTACCATGTTGAATAGTAATGCTAATTTCTTAGCCAAAGAACGAGCCAGCCCTCTGGACACGTGAAGAGTCGATCAGTCGACCCCAAACGGTTCAAAAGTTTAGTTACCCATAAGATTAGAGTATTTGCTCCGCTTGAGGGTTTCAGAAGCCGCAGCAATGGCTCCAGCACAGCCCGCCGTGCTAGGAACATGAGTTGGCGCTAGGGTGTCGACACAGGTTGCGTCCCACACCAGAGGCCTACCTACCTTCCAAGGCTACAACGTCATCTCGTCTGGTCTCTTCCTATAGTCACGTCCCAAGCCGTTTGGTTCTAATACCGCTGGTACGTGACAAGGGCTCGATGAATAATATCGTCGATGCTAGCGTGCCATGCTATGTCACCTACGGCCCTGTAGCAGGACAGGCCATAATGCCCGAGACTGTCGACAGCTTTACCGCAGTGACGCAGTCTAATTAAACATGTGTATGTTTAATTAGATTGTGTACCTATACTAAATTAAATGTGTTAAGACGACCGTTAACCCTGCCGACAGACTGTCACGCAGTTTGGCAGATTTATAAAATGTGTACCTATAAATGTTTCTTCCAAAATAAATGATTTATTTATTATTATTATTTTATAAAAAAACCCTGTTCTTCTTTCGGCAGGAGACACACCCAGCTGCATCAGCTTTTCTGAACCAAGTGACGGTGCGGATGATAAGCCAGAAAACTTGTCGGGCTCGCTACAAGCCCGCGAAAGGCAAACGTATTAATATCACCAATAGCATGATCTGCGCAGGAATCCTCGATGATGGAGGTCTGAACTTATAAAGTATGGCTCTTTATTCTTATTCGATGGGGAAATCTTCATGAATAGGTACCGCCTAGAGAGACCGTGGCGTTATGATGAACTCCTAACAATATTAAAAGAGACCATAAATTCTCAGTTTGTTATGGAATTTATTCATAGGGATCAGTCAAATTGGAGTGAGAAATAATGACAAACAAAAAAAAAACTGAAAATAAAAAGTAATTTAAAAAAACTATAGATTTTGTTGGCGACGGGACCCTATCTATGCACCAGGGCACAAGTAGCAGGTAGTCTACTAACGAATATTAGCGCGATAGATTGCAAATTTTAAAGTTTTAACTTGTTTTTTATTAGAATTTGTATATTATAATGTTATTTTGAGCAATAGGACCATATCCGTGCACTAGGGTACAAGTAGCGGGTAGATTGCGACGGAAATCTTGTAATATTTTATGCTAAATTGTAGATTAGGAACATTTATTGTATGTCAAATTAGATTCCAACTAGAATTGATTATTGTGCTATTGTTTAGGTATATTCATGTTAGATTCATATTAGATTTGTGTTAGAATTCTTATCTTGAGCCATTAAGAGCATTAAAACTAAATTTGAAAGGAAATTTTTGTAAGGAAAAATTGTCATAGATAATTACGTAACTTGAAAACATACTTTTTTGTTTATGGAGATATTTTGCTAATTTTGGTCTCAAATGAAAGGTGTAGGCTTAAAACTAATTTGTATGTTTAGTTTATAAAAATCGGTCTGTGCAATAAAAAGATATAGTCACTTTTATGTAAGAAAATTTTACTTGACTAGAAATGTATAATTGTTTGTTCTAAAATGTTTTAATTACTTAAGTAAATGACTTGTAATCGTGTTTTATATAGATATTAGTTATGTAAGGATATAATGTACTAAGTTTTGTAAGGTTTTTTGAAAAAGGGCAAAATAAATGCAAAATTCTGAGAATACGGCTTGCACCCAAAAATCCTTAAGGATTTTAGTATAAAAGGCGTGCAATTTTTTTATAAAATGTAGTCGTAAATCAACCATCAACAAGGAATCAACTAAGCAAGCTGGAGTCTCAGAATTAAGTCAAAAACAAGGTGTCTTATTTCTTAAGTCAAAAACAAGGTGTCTTATTTCTTTAACAGACAGTCTGTGTCGTGGTCTCTGGGTAGTGATACCCAAAACCAGGTACGTATTCAGGGGTACGTGGTGGTGTGTGTAGCCAGCAGAGCCGTCTAGGCTCAGGTAAGTACGGAGCACACATCAAAATCAGTGGGAGATTGTCCCAGGGCGACTGCGGTGCTGTAGGTACCTAGGCCGTCCGCAACAGTTGGTCCTTCGAGTTCCGGATTCCCTGCAAGAAGATAGAAGAGTTCAGAACATAAGAAGACTTCAAGATGCCGGTTACCAGATCGCAGAAGGATGCCCCCTCACGCTCTGCGTCCCGTCCAACGGAAAAGGACGCGACAGAAGAAACGGCAGGGTCAGAAGGGGTCACGTCCGCGTCAGGGTCATCGGAGACTGAAGCTACATCGAACACTTCTTCGGGTACCACGACTACGGAAGAAACCACGACATCAGAAGCTACGATTACGACTGCGAACACGGCGGCGTCCGAGAAGAACGGACAGAAGAAGCAAGGTGCCGCCCAGAAGAAGACGAACGAGAAGATCCCAGAAGATACTCCGGAACAGGGAGGCCATGGCTCCGCCACGACCCTGAAGCCGAAGGGGGTCGTTCGTCGAGCCAGGTCCACGAAGACCACGAGTTCTACAGCCAGAAGACGCGAGTTAGAAGCCAGAGAAGAAGTAGCACGCCTGGAGTTGAAGCAAGCACAGGCTGCGGCAAAGCTAGCCCGTGTCAGATTGGAGCTGGCACAGTGTGAAGATGGGGACTCTGTGGATGAAGACCTGGCAGAACAAGAAGATAGAACAGCACAGGTGCAGAACTGGATCCAGTCATCAGTATTGGAAGATGGCAACATGGAGCAACCAGAGCAACGAAACCAGACGTCAGAAGAGCCTCAGAAGGTCAAGCCTGAAGTGAATACTGCAACGAAAGGAGCTTCGATCGAGATTCAAGCATTGACGACAGCGTTAAGAGAAGCTTTCACTTCAAGAGGCGGACCAGCAGCGCAGCCGAAGTACATACACGAGTTACCCTACTTCGACGGCAGCAGCAGCGAGTGGTTGGCGTTCAAGGTCGTCTACGAAGATACAGCACCGATGTTCAACGAAGTTCAAAACATGGCGCGACTCAGAAGAGCGCTGAAAGGCAACGCAAGAGAAGCAATCAAGAGTCTGCTGTACTCCGAAGCTTCTCCGTTGGAAGTAATGCAAGCCCTCAGGAGAAGATATGGAAGACCTGATGCGCTGGTGCTGGCTGAACTGGACAAGGTCAAGGCACTACCGAAGATTTCAGAAAACCCAAGAGACATCTGCATCTTCGCAAGCCAGATCAACAACAGCGTAGCAGCAATCAAGGGACTGAAGAAACCACAGTACCTACATTCACCTGAGATGGTGAAACAAATAGTGGAGAAGATACCTACAGTTCTCAAGTTCCGTTGGTACGACTTCACTGCAGCATCAGAAGAAGGCGAGTTCTCCGACCTGACGTTGATATCCAGATTCTTGAACGCAGAAGCAGACAAGTGTGGAGCCTTCGCGACTTCAGAAGAGAAGAGCGGCTTCAAGAGAATCCAGCGGCAAGCGGCGCATTCGACCAAAGAAAAGGACTTCAAAGAAAAGGATTCAAGAAAATCAGAGAAGACTTGCCCTGTATGTGAGGGTGAACACTTCCTGGTTGATTGTCAGAAGTTCCAGAAGGCATCGGTGCAAGATCGCTGGGCAGCTGTAAAGAAGAGTCACGTCTGTTTCAAATGTCTTCAAGGGAGACACAGGAAGGAGAGCTGCAAGAAACCACCGTGCAAGGAATGCAAAAGGTGGCATCATCATTTCCTGCACGTCCAGTCAGAAGATAACACTTCTGAAGACAAGAAGAAGGAGACACCGCAGGAGGTGGCAAGCGTCACTGCATCAGTGAATGCAGTCAACAATGCAAGAGCATACCTGAAGATAGTTCCGGTGGAAGTCTTCGGGTCACAAGGATCACAGAAGATATTAGCTCTTATGGATGAAGGGTCAACAGTATCACTTCTGAACAAGAAGGTGGCAGAAGAAATCGGCGCTCAAGGAAACAATGAAGAACTTGTCATCGAAACAGTGGGCGGCAAGCTGATAAGGAAGAAGGATTCTCAAGTGCTGGACCTGACAGTGAAGGGGGTTCATCAAGAAACCAAGAAGACACTGAAGAGAGTCCGGACCGTTGACGAGTTGAAGCTTACGCCGCAGTTCCTGGACAAGAAGAGGATTCAAGACTGTCAACACTTGAAGAAGATTGCCGATTCTCTGTACTACGAAGGAGAGTCACCACAGCTGCTCATCGGGCAAGACAACTGGGAGCTGATCGTGACTCAAGAGATAAGAAGAGGGAAGCCAGGGGAACCAGTGGCTTCGCGAACGGGACTTGGATGGGTGCTCCACGGGTCAGACATCGGAGGTGCAAGACCGGTACACTTCATGAACACATGTCTGCATGTCAACACGCCAGAAGAAGAAATGCATCAAGCAATCAAGGATCACTTCGCCATCGAAGCACTCGGCGTGCAACCGAGAAGACCCACTACGGACTCAGAAGGAAGAGCACTCACCATCCTGGAGAAGACCTGCAGGAGACTTGAAGATGGTCGATTCGAAGCTGGACTTCTGTGGAAGAACGAAGAAGAACGGATGCCAGAGAGCTACATTTCTGCCAAGAACCGACTGACTAACATCGAAAAGAAGATGGATAAGGATTCCCAGTTGAAGGCAGAGTACTGCAAGCAGATACAGCATCTAAACAGCATCTAATCGACAGCAAGTATGCAGAAGAAGCACCCGCTGGACAAGAAGACTCCAAGAAAATATGGTACCTCCCTCACTTCTCCGTGGTTCATCCGTTGAAGAAGAAGATTAGGATCGTCTTCGACGCTGCAGCCAAGTCAAAAGGAAGAAGCCTCAACGATGCTCTGTTGCCGGGACCAGATCTACTGCAGTCGCTGTTTGGAGTATTGCTGAGATTCAGACAAGGACCCCTAGCAGTGGCGGCTGACATCAAGGAAATGTTCCTGCAAGTTCGCATCAGACCAGAAGATCGAGACAGCCTGAGGTTCCTGTGGCGTGGAGATCGACGCGACGTGTCACCGAAGAAGTATAGGATGACATCAGTTATCTTCGGTGCAACATCATCTCCGAGCACAGCAATCTACGTCAAGAATCGAAACGCAGCGGACTACAAGGAACAGTATCCAGAGGCAGTCAAGGCAATCGAGCTGAATCACTACATGGACGACTATCTGCACAGCTTCCATTCAGAAGAGGATTTCAGAAGAGTGACAGAGCAAGTAAACTTCATACATAAGAAGGCGGGCTTCGAACTCAGGGGATGGGCATCAAATCAACCTGAGCTGCTGCGAGACGTGAAGACTGAAACCGCCGAGAAGACGGAAGTCGACCTTGGCGAGAAGGAAGAGAAGACATTAGGGCTACGCTGGTTCACAGAAAAGGACTCTATCGGCTTCAGGGCAAACCTCAGGAATACGCCAGAAGAGATTGCGAAAGGACTTCAGGTGCCGACGAAGAGAGAAGTCACCAGCGCAGTGATGTCGACCTTCGATCCGTTGGGATTAGCATCACCGGTTCTCGTCCAAGGCAAGAAGCTGCTTCAAAACACATGGCGAAGCGACGTCGGTTGGGATGAAGAAATAGAAGAAAAGGAGTACGAAACATGGAGAACATATCTGGAGAAGATGAAGCTACTCCAAGACCTGCAGATTCCAAGATGCCTGGCGCCACGTCGCACCGAGGGGGAGCTGCACACGTTCACGGATGCCAGCGAGACGGCGTATGCAGCGACGGTCTACTGGAGAACAGAAGATCAAGATGGAACTTACCACGTCAGCTTGGTGGCAGCAAAGGTGCGAGTCACTCCGTTGAAACCGGTATCGATTCCAAGACTCGAGCTGCAAGCGGCCCTCCTAGGAAGCAGATTGGCACACTCTGTTGAGGAAGAAATGGATCTGAAGGTGGAAAAGAAGACATATTGGACAGACTCCAGCATCGTACTTTCTTGGATCAAGACGGACCCGAGAACATTCAAGACGTTTGTGGCTCATCGCTTGGCTGAGATAGAAGATCTCACCAAACCTCAAGAATGGAGATGGGTACCCACAGCACAGAACCCTGCAGATGATGCAACACGCGACGTGCCAGATAACTTCAACTGCGATCACCGATGGTACACCGGACCGGACTTCTTAAAAAGAAAAGAAGTTCACTGGCCTGCGGCAAGAACCTTCAAAAAAGAAACCACCGGCGAAGAGAAGACAACAGACATCGCAGCGGCAGTAAGCATCACCCACCCATCACCGGATCCTGAAAGGTTTTCATCATGGAAGAGACTATGGCGAGCCACAGCAAGAGTACTGCAGTTCATACAACTCTGCAGACGCAAGGAAAAGGTCAACGTCAGCAAGAAAGATCCCACCTGGAAAGCAACACAAGGAAAAAAGAAGACAGTTGAGAAGCAACGACAGTCTTCAAAAGTAACAGAAAGGAGCTACAAGCCGCTGGACGCCGAACTACTGGAGCAAGCTGAAACTCTACTGCTGAAAAGAAGTCAAGAAAGAAGCTTCAAAGAAGACATCAGGTGTCTACAGCAAGGAAAGCAAGTAGAGAGCAGCAGCAGATTGAAGAAGCTCGACGTAGTGTCGGAAGACGGTCTCCTGCGGCTGAAAGGAAGAATCGACGCAATACAGGGCGTAACCAGAGACTACAAGCGACCCGTCGTGCTCGACAGCAAGGAAAGGACAACACGACTCATCTTAGAAGAGTTCCACTGCCGTTTCAATCATGGGAATCACGCAACGGTCATGAACGAGATAAGACAACGCTTCTGGGTGCTGGGACTACGATCGGCAATCAAGACAGTTCAGCATCAATGTCAGTGGTGCAAGACGAAGAAGGCGAAACCTCAAGAACTACCGACGGGTAACTTACCTGTCGAACGGCTGATGCACAGTAACCCTCCTTTTACGTGCACCGGCATAGATTACTTCGGCCCGATGACAATCACCGTAGCAAGACGTCATGAGAAGAGATGGGGAGCTCTGTTCACATGCTTAACCACAAGGGCTGTGCATATTGAGCTTACGCCGTCACTATCTACCGACAGCATGGTCATGGCGCTACGAAGATTCGCCGCAAGAAGAGGGATGCCGAAGACAATCTACACAGACAATGGGACCAACTTCGTCGGCGCGAACAAAGAACTGAAAGAAGCATTGGAAGCCATGAAACAAGAAGACTTCACTTCTGAAGCAGAGAAGATCGGCGTGCAGTGGAAATTCATCCCTCCGGGTGCACCCAACATGGGCGGTGCATGGGAGCGTCTGGTGCGATCCATTAAAACCGCACTGGACGCCACACTCAACGAGAAGCATCCACGAGAAGAGGTACTCCACACCCTCCTGCTAGAGGCCGAGCACATAGTCAACTCTCGGCCTCTCACCCATCTCTCCGAGAGCCTTGAGGAGGAAGCACTCACTCCAAATCACTTCCTCCTCGGGCGGTCATGCGGCGCTACGAGAGTCGGCCACTTCGGAGACAACGAGCTCGTGGGCAGGCACACTTGGAAGGCTACGCAGCGACTTGCCGACCACTTTTGGCAACGTTGGCTGCGAGAATACCTGCCCACCCTGCTGCCGAGGAAGACTCCAGGAAGAACCAGCGCCACAGACCTACACGTCGGGGACATCGTGATGATCGTCGACCACAGCCTGCCGAGATGCACTTGGCCACGCGGCAGAATCCAGCAAGTGTATCCAGGACCAGATGGGCGAATCCGCATCGTCGACGTCGAGACAAGTGGAGGTGGAGTACTGCGAAGACCCAGTTCGAGAGTGGTGCTGTTGGTGCCGGGAGTGTCGCCGAGTCTGGAGAATGGTGCGACGCACGAGGGGGAGAATGTTGGCGACGGGACCCTATCTATGCACCAGGGCACAAGTAGCAGGTAGTCTACTAACGAATATTAGCGCGATAGATTGCAAATTTTAAAGTTTTAACTTGTTTTTTATTAGAATTTGTATATTATAATGTTATTTTGAGCAATAGGACCATATCCGTGCACTAGGGTACAAGTAGCGGGTAGATTGCGACGGAAATCTTGTAATATTTTATGCTAAATTGTAGATTAGGAACATTTATTGTATGTCAAATTAGATTCCAACTAGAATTGATTATTGTGCTATTGTTTAGGTATATTCATGTTAGATTCATATTAGATTTGTGTTAGAATTCTTATCTTGAGCCATTAAGAGCATTAAAACTAAATTTGAAAGGAAATTTTTGTAAGGAAAAATTGTCATAGATAATTACGTAACTTGAAAACATACTTTTTTGTTTATGGAGATATTTTGCTAATTTTGGTCTCAAATGAAAGGTGTAGGCTTAAAACTAATTTGTATGTTTAGTTTATAAAAATCGGTCTGTGCAATAAAAAGATATAGTCACTTTTATGTAAGAAAATTTTACTTGACTAGAAATGTATAATTGTTTGTTCTAAAATGTTTTAATTACTTAAGTAAATGACTTGTAATCGTGTTTTATATAGATATTAGTTATGTAAGGATATAATGTACTAAGTTTTGTAAGGTTTTTTGAAAAAGGGCAAAATAAATGCAAAATTCTGAGAATACGGCTTGCACCCAAAAATCCTTAAGGATTTTAGTATAAAAGGCGTGCAATTTTTTTATAAAATGTAGTCGTAAATCAACCATCAACAAGGAATCAACTAAGCAAGCTGGAGTCTCAGAATTAAGTCAAAAACAAGGTGTCTTATTTCTTAAGTCAAAAACAAGGTGTCTTATTTCTTTAACAGACAGTCTGTGTCGTGGTCTCTGGGTAGTGATACCCAAAACCAGGTACGTATTCAGGGGTACGTGGTGGTGTGTGTAGCCAGCAGAGCCGTCTAGGCTCAGGTAAGTACGGAGCACACATCAAAATCAGTGGGAGATTGTCCCAGGGCGACTGCGGTGCTGTAGGTACCTAGGCCGTCCGCAACAGATTTATAATGCTTGTTTTTCTCTTTTCAGTTATGTATTTTTGCAGTCGGGTTTTTTAGTTTTGTAATGACTTTTTTTATAAGACATACTGGTATTTTTTTTTCCAATATTTTATAGTTAAATGTTCCCAGTTCGGTGCAGTTGAAACGACGCAACTCCAGTAGTTCCACTTACAGCCTTTGAGTCATTACCATTATGAGGTTGAGGTTGTGTTAGAAGTGTTTTTTTTTTCTCCAACAATTGATTTCACTCAAGCACATAATAATTTTTTTGAAGTAAAATTGTTATTTTACTTTAAAAAATGCATAGTGCATCAGTTACATAAAAAATCTATAATTTGCCTCACGTGGTACGAAGTTCACCGGGTCATCTAGTCTATATAGATACTTTATAATATATACTATATTATATATATTATAAAGTGATAAAATTTGTTTGTTTGTAAGAATGTATGTAGGGGTAATCTCCGGAACTGCCAGTCGGATTTGAAAAATTCTTTTTGCATTAAATAGCCTAATTCTTGAGGAAGGTTATAGGCTCGCGGACGATTGTGGGCAGAAGCAGGTAATATATAAAATTAAAAACTTTGGCAAGTAAGATAAATGAAAACTGGATTAAAAATGATCAACAAAAAATACAAAATTGATTGAATCAAATTGATAACATAAGTAAAAATAAAAGATAAAATTGATAAATTTATGACGGTAGAAAAATTTACACAATTAATCCTTTTTTTTTTTTTTTTGGGTGGGAAATTATCAAATAACTTCTCCCGCTCTGGGTCGAGCGGGAGGGCGTGTCAGACTCTTACTGACTAAAACCCACCCGTGTTCCTTCCGTTGCCTTTACGTTGCCAGGGGCCACGGTATACACAATTCATCTTGATTAGGATTATAGTTCTATAAAATATATCTATCACAGTTTTAGTCCTTCATTTTTTCCTTTCTTTTCACTATTAAGATTTTGTTATCGTTCGTTTGCTATTTCCGAGCGCCTGACAGACACGCTCTTGTACCCGTTCGACAGGTATCAATGGTCCGCCATCTTGCCTTTCGCGCTCAAATAATCTTGTAGTTTGATGATTACCAGTGATCGGAGTAGGCAGAGCTATTTTTTGTACTTGCAATACGTTGTCTTAATATGGACACTCCCGGAATCCCGGGATTTGAAATATATATTATTAAATAAGTTAGAAACTACTTTGTAAAAAGCTATTCACGTCTTATGGAATTATGGATACATATCCCTCCTCCCCTGCGACGGGTTAATGAAATTAAAAACTTTATTTTTTAAATGTATTTTTTTTTAATTTTCTGTAACAATTTTGTATAAACAAGTACTCGCGTTACACCTGAGCGGCAATATCGCGCGTGTGCGCATTGAAAATTAGCAACGCATCGCTGATGTTAGTTTGACAACGTCGTGCGCTCACTGCCAATATATATAAGACAAGCTTTCTTTTATCCTTGTTAATAAAAAAAACAATTAATATTTTTTCGAATCCCGGAGTTTCAGTAAGAATCCCGGGGAATGTCCATATTAACATCAACGTTTGCGGCCATTGAACCAAAATAGCTCTACCTACTCCGATCACTGATGATTACTGACGGGTTTCACTTTTTAATGTTTGTCCACGTTTCGGCCTTATTTATAACACACTGTCCTTATAAAAATAATTCCTTTTGCACATGTGGCTTCCCTGGTACCTCATTAACGGCATAAGTGTCTATTAACAGCGAGAACGTTGTAGGCCTAGTGGACTGTAGATTTGTCAACCATTTTGTATTTTGTTAAGCAGAAGAAGAAAAAGAAAAGATATTTTTTTTTTATTCTGCACAAACAAAACGCACAATTAAATCATTTAAAAAAAACACAATTACAAAAGTAGCCAAAAGCCTCTGGTGTACAAAAGTACCTGGTAATTTGTATGGTGTACAATAAAGAGCATTCTATCTATCTATCTATGCCATACCTAATAACACTTTTATTTGAAAATATTGTAAAAGTCAATTCTTTTTTAAAGAGTTCCGTGGAGTTTCTTGCCGGCTCTTCTCCATAGGAAAAAAACCCATTGGAACCCTGCACCTACCTTCTGACGTTTCATATGTATGTGGCCATATTGGTTTACGTGAAATAAAATATTTTGATTTTGACTGTAAACACCAAGTCCAATTTAACGCCGATGTCAGTAGGTACAACCGCCAGCAGGTCAACCTACCCGAAACTGTAAAATTTTCCCAATCAACTTTGAACCTTAAGTTTTAGTGATAAAGTTGAAAATCTATTACAGAAATTTGACAGATTATAGTAGGTTGATGTGCTGGCGTCTGTGCTACAAGCAAGACCAGTCAGTTAAACAAAAGCCGGGTCAGGTATTACAAGCAGAAACAGTCATTTAAACGAAAGTCGGGTCGTAAGAAAAACAGAACGAGATCGAGGAACTGGGGGACTGGAGAACGAAGTCTATGCCCACAAAATGACAACAGACGACTGTTTAGATGACAAAATGGCGGCCCATCACAGCATTTGGGGCTGCAATTTGTTTACAGAAATACAAAAGTAGCATTACGATATTGCCTGCGCGGGTTCGATTTGGAAGAAGCGCGAAATTATAACTCATACATTATAGCTTCTTCTTCCTCGTAGTTAGTGACTAACTTGGTGTCAGAGTTTTAAAGCCGCCCATGGGCCTCTGACTTGGCTTCACATGGCGTCGAGATATATATCAGACATGACGGTTTCCTCACGATGTTTTCCTTCACCGTTTTTAAAGCAAGTGATAATTATACAATACGCACATAATCCGATCAGTCAGAGGTGAACTCGAGACCTATGACTTTCAGTCCGACGGTCACACCACTGGGCTATCACTGCTCAATATTGTAGCTTGACATAATGATATAGTTTTTAATGATATTACTCTTTATTAGGACAAATAAACGATAATATTTTTATCGAAAATTATTCGCCCCTTCAAAGTTACATCGTCCTTTCGATCACGATCTGTCAGGAACGGATTCTCTCAGCAGTCGAACTGTAGTGACACTTGTCTTTCAGGCAAGGACACGTGCCAGGGCGATTCTGGGGGACCGCTGCTCTACAAGGGAATAATCGTGGGCGTTACATCTTGGGGCAGAGGGTGCGCGAATCCCAAATACCCGGGGGTCTACGCCAGGGTTGCCAGTTATACCAACTGGATCAACTATACGGTAAGAAGGAGTTTAAGCTGAAAGCATGAGGTATGTACACATTCCTATGAGCCCAAAAGATCTTTCATAAGAAGATTTTAAAGAAAGAAAGAAAGAAAAAGTATTTATTGGGACAAGCACAGGAGATCTTAATGATACTAAACACACACTCACTAAAAATAAAAATAAAAAACAAACAGAGTAAAAATTAATATAAAGTGGAAAGTCCTGTGCGAGGTCAAAAGGCTCCTATCTCAGCGCTGGTATTCTGATAGGGCCTGCAGTGATGTCACGTACAGAAAGATTCTAGATTTTAGACTGTTGTTGCTCCTTTAATTTATAAAAAAATAAATAAAGAGCTCAATACAGGGTGTAACGTAAATAGCGCAAGACCTCTTAAGGGGTCATTGTACTCATAATTATAAACAACTTTTACTATGTGGGACAAACCATGAAATCGCGAAAAAAAAAACAGCTGTTCAGTACATTTGTGTTCGTATAATTCGTCAAAATGTACTGAACAGCAGATTTTTTTTTCGCGATTTCAGTGTTGGTCCCATAGTAAAAGTTGTTCATGATGATGAGTACAATGACCCCTTGAGAGGTCTTGCGTTATTAATGTTGCACCTTGTATATATCCGCTCAAAAAATCCCTGTAAGAAGAAGGTACATAATTACCTAATTGCTCTTTCCTATGAGGAAACAGAGAAACTCTTCATTATTAAAAAATTGGAAATGCTTTTGTCAAATTATACATTTTATTATATGTAAAAAAATACACGGTAAGACGTATTTACACTACCCAACACCTTTCACTACTCTACACTGACACAAAATCACGCAAGACACACACACACACACCTACACACCGTCAGTACACTATGTACATACCTACACTACGTAATTTTTGTATGGTTTCAGTTTTAAGATTTTGATGCATCTTTTTGCATGTTATTGTCTATTTTGAGGGGTCTGGCACTGTATGCCGAGATAAAAAACTCGTCTTATTTCGGCTACAGATGCTCCCATGATGGTGAAATCTTAATGGTTGTTTTCCCGCAGCGAAATGGTTTTGTCTTGGTAATACAATCGTTATTTAAACAAATAAAATATTAGAAATAATTTTGAAAACAAATTTTGTGTTGTTGCGTGCTAGTTTAATGCCGCGTGCGAGAGTTTATTTTGCTTTGAACATTTTATGCATCGCTGTTCCCTTTGTCGGCGGCGCGTGCGTATCGAGTAGTACCTACAAGTTACCTGTTACTATACTATTGATTCTCACGTTTTCGAGTTGATAAATAATTTTTAAATTATTTTAGAACAAAATATCTTTATTTTTTACTTTTACTCTATGCTTCGAAAGTACTCCTTATGGCAAGTTGTTCTGCCGCGGGAAAACAACCATTAAGATTTCACGGTGTATACTCCCAAGTACTAGCCTATAAGTATGAGTAATTCGTTGTATTATTGTTTGGTGAAACAAATAAATTATAGTTATTATTTTTACGTCTCTTGACAATTCTCGGGACCTTTAGAAGGCGTATGAGGGGCCGAAGCCAACTCGCAGAAGCCCGTTAGACGTTTTTAATTAAATGAGGCACCAACCCACGATTATCCCTGTATGTACTATGCAAGTGCACCCAAGGACAACCCCTGATTGGTGTAGGACTATTGCAGGATATGGAAACAAATATATTGGACTATGGGTTGGGTGGCTTAAGTTAACTGGTGACCTGGAACTATGGAAGGACTATGGCCCCTGCCTGATCAATGTTTTATATGTACACGGATAAAATGGCAGGGGGTGACTTGCACACTCAATAATGGGCCCCCGAAAAATGTCGCTAGCACATAGTGACGTAGCGATAAGGGTGCAACATGTCCTGAGGTGCTTGAGGAGTGGAGAGGTATTCCACGGCTTTCAGAACAATTTCAGAGCCCGGAATATGGTCAAGATCCCTACGAGCACTTACTGGAATACTCCCTTCCTCCGAGCACGTTTGCTCTTACGAATCTCCACTCAAGCCGGCCAATAAGGGCAAGGAAGAGGTGAGAGCTCTGTTCCTTGTCAGTGTTCACTCCAGCCGGTCAATAAAGGCAAGTCAGAGATAAGGAACAAGATTTCTCCCGGGAGATAGGGTCCGTGGCGTCGCTACTGCCCAACAGCTCGCCGCATGCTGCCCTGCGGGTTTCTGTATCTGTCTTGGTCTGGCTCCTCATCCTAGACCTGTTCCGGCAAAGTAAACTCTACCGGCACAGACCTTGACTAGAGCGCGCATGCCCCAGCACGACGTCAACGTAGAGATTCGGCGGCGGGGTTATTATTATTAAATAACTAAAGCCTGATTTACACGATGCAATAAAATTGCCTGTGGCATACCATAAGTTGACGTAACAACAAAAATTGTACAGTCTAAACAGTGTCTAATAAACTTGCAAGTCATTTGTTGCTTCAATTTTATTGTACTATAGTATGCCACAGGCAAGAAAGTTCATCGTTGAAATGACTTACGAACCGATTTTTCATTTTTCAAATAACTTTTATATGAAAAATAAAACTTGCAGATTTACAGCGTTTGTGAATAAAATTATGTCAAACTGTCTATAATCTTTAGCTAAAAGAAAATTGACTGTTGAAAACTGAGCCATTATTCAGTTACTTGTAACGTGTAGTTACAGAACTTACAGAACACAGACAGAGTAAAGAATTATAGGACGTAAGAACCGTAGTGGCGTTCTGTAGGTTCTGCATACCCCCATGGCAGTAGGCGTGAGTTTTTTTTTTTTGATGATTCTAATGACAATAATTCTGGAAATATTTATTTGTTACGGTCGCGAATCATTTTTTGGTCAACATACAACCTGAGACCAACCTGCAAGTTGAAAAAACGTAAGAAAAATTGAACTTCGCGGGCGACCCATTTTTGCCTTAGGTATTTTTTATAATTAAGATTAATCAAGGCTTTTTTATGGACTTTAAGGGGATACGCAGCAGCTTCCACCTGTCTTCCTCCAATTAACTGCGATCCTGATTAATTGTTCTTTTCCCAGATAAATGAATCCCTGCTGCAGAAGGAAACCGAACGTTTCAACGCCGGCTCGCTCAGCAGCAAGATCGGGGCTATCACGCTGCTTACCTCCCTCCTGTACTCAGCGTTTAGTTATTACAAGTTGACGGAATAGGCTGATTATCGAGCGGAGCTGTGCGAAAAAAACAGAGTGTTCAGCTAATATCGGTTCCAAAAGTATCTGATGCAAATGAAAACGAATGGATCTGAAAACATACCCCACCTGTGGAGGCCAAATTGAAGTGCCACTTAACAAAGTTAGTTAGTTAGTCATTAGTACTTAGTGTAAATAGTTGTGTTAAATGTTGTAAAAGAATTCCTCTTATCTTAAAGAACGTTTCAAGTTCCTTCATGACGTACATAATAGATATCTGAGGTCATCGGAAAACTTGAGACTAGAGATGCCGATGCATGCACCAGCTTTTATGACAAGTCTTTTATAGTTCAAGCAGTACGGTTATGGAATGCCTTGCCCGTGTCGATAAGGCGTGCTCAATCTTTGTCCACTTTTAAAATTCAGGTAAAAAAATACTTCCTCTATCATCATTACATATAGTTCCTTGCTCTTGTTTCACGTTTATAATTTTATATAAGTTCCTTGCTCTTGTTTCACGTTTATAATTTTATATAAGTATTATATCTAAGTGTATAAGTATATCAATGTTTGTTCATGCATCAACCGCATGACCATGTACGGACGGCGCCAGGTGAATATTGTTAACTTCAGCTTAATAATAAAACTTCGGAATTCAAAATGTGGACTGTATTTCTCAAAATAAATAGATAGTGAGACGCGCGTGCCGTCCGATCGTGGAGTGACCCCCACCGCCGTCGCTCGCCGCTCATCGGCCGCTTCGTCCCGCGCCCGCGCCTCAGCCCCCTGCGCCGTCCGTACATGGTCATGCGGTTGATGCATGAACATCCTCCCGCCTGTTGACGTCTTCAAAGGGAAGAGGGCAAATATTGTTGAACCCTCTTGTGATGACTCCTCTCTTTGTCTTCACGTCTGCCACGCGTGTGATGCCGTCGACGCCCGCATATGTTCGTGTTACACGACCTAGTGCCCAAACAAGTGGTGGAAGCGCCTTCTCTCGGATGAGTACGAGTGTTCCTTCTCTGAGCTTCCTATCAGAAGCAACTGACCATTTGGTTTTCTGTTGGAGTAACGAAACATATTCATTAGAGAACCGCTGCCAGAAGTGTTGACGGACGTATTCAATCCTTTCGAAGCGGTCTAAGCAGCTGATGGTTTTATCAGGAACCTGTGAACACGGTGTAGACGTGAGAGTTCGTCCAATTAAAAAATGGGAAGGAGTGAGGACTGACAAATCGGATGGGTCACAAGACAAGGGAGTGAGAGGACGGGAATTTAGAACTGCCTCTATTTGACACAGACAGGTTGCCAGTTCTTCGTAAGTGAAGTTAGTGAGACTTAACAACTTTCTTAGATGGTTTTTGGTGGACCTTACGGCAGCTTCAGCCATGCCATTAAAGTGGGGGGAATAAGGAGGAGCAAAAGTAAATTTAATGCCCTGTTGTGCTATTTCAGATGCCACTTCAGAGTCAGTAATAATTCGTTTTAAGTCATTATCAGCCCCAACAAAGTTCGTGCCATTATCTGATAATATGCTTTGAGGTTTACCACGACGGGACGTGAAACGATTCAGAGCCGCAATAAAGCCTTCCTTCGTAAGGTCGGTGACGAGCTCCAGATGGACCGCCTTCGTTGCATGACAAACGAAGATGCATAAATAAGACTTTGTAAGCTTACAACCGCGACCCTTTCGGTCAGCTATCAGTACTGGGCCAGCATAGTCAACACTAGAGTTAAAAAATGGGAATGTAATGTTGGTTCTCGAGCATGGAAGTTGACCCATCATGGGTTGTATATTTTTACACTTATATCTAAAACATTTTATACATTGTCTGACAACAGCCTTAGCAAGATTCCTGCCGCCTAAAGGCCAATAGTTGAGTCGCACATTTGCTAATAACAATTGTGGACCAGCGTGAAGCAGTTTTTTATGTTGCATTTGAAATAGAATTCTAGTAAGGTGATGTTTACTACAAAGTAATATGGGATACCTTGTATTGTAATCGTATGGTGAATTATCAAGCCTGCCTCCAACTCGCATAATTCCCTTTGAGTCTACAAATGGTGTCAATGAAATTAAACGATTTTTATGAGGCAGTGATTTTCCCGACTTCACAATATTGTACTCTATTGGAAACATTTCTGCTTGTGCACTGAGTAGCAAACATGTTAAAGCGTTATCTAATTCATCAGTAGAAAGCGAACCATGCAATTTGCAATTTGAATTTTTTAAATTATGAATAAATCTATTGATATAGGCAATGATTCTTTGAAGACGATTGAAATTAGAATTATTGAGAATCAATGACTGAATTATTGAATTGTTAGATGTTTGATTAGAATTGATATGAGTGTCAGCTTGATTAGTAAAATTACACACTACTTCAGGTAGCTCGTATTTCGCGTTATTACAGGGCATAGTAGGCCAGCCACTTTCACAGCTTTGTAAAAAACTAGGGCCCGTCCACCATAACGAGCATGCACCGATGGAATCGGCCCTCGCCCCGCGAGAAACAAGGTCCGCCGGATTGTCCTTTGACGGTACATACCTCCACCGGTCTCCAGCAGTGCTTTCCTGAATTTCAGCGACCCGATTACGTACAAATGGTTTTAGTTGATTTGGCAATATGTTGAGCCACCCCAACACGATCATCGAGTCGCTCCAAAATAATCGCTTAACTATGGGCATAGTCAAGGATTCTATCACGGTAGTACACAGTCTTGCACCCAATAGCGCAGCACAAAGTTCCAGGCGCGGAATGGTTACAATCTTTATTGGTGCTACGCGATTTTTGGACACTAAAAGTTGTACATGTACTGATCCATCACTACATACTGATCGAACATATATGCATGCGCCATACGCCCTTTCTGAGGCGTCACAAAAAATATGCAATTCATGTTCCACGGCTAAGTTGCAGCAGACCCATCGTGGAATATTTAAACTGTTTAGACAAGGAAGTGTGCGAATAAAGGTAGACCACATGTCGATTATTTCTGGTGAGACTTCATCGTCCCAGTCGGACTGCTCAACCCATAGTTGCTGCATTATTAACTTTGCTTCCACAATACAAGGGCCGACCAGTCCCAACGGATCGAACACCTGACTAATGACAGAAAGAATAAGTCGCTTTGTTATTTTTTCCTTTGCGGAAATATTAATTAAGAAGGATAATGTGTCAGTATTTGGAAACCAGTGCAGACCCAGAGTTTTATTGGATGACTGGGAGTGACTGGACAAGTCTAGTGAACCAGATTTTCCTGAGTTGCCAGCTATTGCTTCGAGAATTTCTGGACTATTAGATTGCCACTTACGCAGAAAAAAATGAGCAGATGAAAGAATTGAATTAATTTGTTTCACTAGATCTATTGTTTCAGGTACAGTTGAACCTCCACCCAAGTAATCGTCTACATAAAAATCCCGTGCAATTGCAGACCTTACGTTGTCTGTGGTAGCGTCATCCGCAAGACTCACCAGACACTTTGTTGCTAGATAAGGTGCAGATGATGTCCCATAAGTGACTGTATTTAATCTGTACGTTTTTAATGGTTCTTTGGGATCTTTCCTAAAAATAATTTGCAGTAATGATCGTTGGGAATGAGCTACTTCTATGCAACGATACATTTTTTCGATATCACCAGTAACAACATATTTATGTTGCCGAAATCTTAACAAGATTGAAAATAAATCATCCTGTACCTTAGGCCCTACCATTAGAATATCATTAAGTGATACTTTGGAAGAAGTAATGGCAGATGCGTCAAACACAGCTCTCAGCTTCGTTGTCGTACTGGATTCGCGAATTACTCCATGATGAGGTATAAAGTATTCGATACACTTGTCTGAATGAGGACTTGAGTTGTTAACTTCACTCATATGACCAAGGCTTTCATACTCATTCATAAATTTGATGTATCTGGCTTTGAATTCTGGTTCCCGTTGAAAGCGACGTTCTAACGACAGAAACCGGTGTTTTGCCATATTGTATGAGTCGCCTAATACACTTGGATCGGCTTTCAAAGGCATAGTAACAATAAATTTGCCACTATCATTACGAGTCGTTTTTTGTTTAAAACTTATTTCACACTCCCGTTCCTCTTGAGACAGGGTGTGCTTAGAAGAGATGGAGTCCAGCTCCCAAAACCTTGTTAAATCAGGTTGTTCGGTTAAGTGGGTAAAATTACAAAAATGTGAGCCCTTTTTAAAAGATGAACGAAGCTGAGAAACTGGACCAGACACTATCCATCCAAATTTGGTTTCATATAGTTTAGGCATGCGCTTGCCTAAGTCGATCGTAGCAGTACCTATAACACTCCAAAATATTTCTGCGCCTACTAAAATGTCAATGACAGTAGGGACATTAAATGTAGGATCAGCTAACCGAAGACTTGACGGAATAGGAATATTCTTCGTATCAACATAAGAGGATGGCAAACGTTTAGTAATCTCAGGTAAAATTAGGCAATCCAAATTTATCCTATAGTCACCATTACAAGATTCAATATTTAGATTGCAAGACTGTGTACTGTAGGAAGACTGTTGGTTGATACCTGTGACAGTGGAGGTAGTATTACGTCGTAACAAATCCAGTTTGGTGCTGAGGCTTTCCGTCATAAAGTTAGCGGTGCTGCCGTTGTCGAGCAGTATTCGAGCGTTGATTCTCTCACCGCTGTTGCTCACCGCTTTCACAATTGCTGTGGACAATAATACATAGGGTGTACTAGTATGGTGTATAGTATCAGCTGATAAGACGACGCTGCTTGCAGTATCGATTGGTAAGGCGACACTATTTGACGCTGAAGGCATTGGGTCTTGATGAGACTGCTCAGTCGGTTCAACATGCAAGAGAGTGTTATGCCTGGATTTGCAATATTTACAACCGGCTAATCGACATTTCTTGGTTATATGACTCGAGCGCAAACAATTTAGACAGACACGTAGTTCCTTAGCCTTATGTATTCGTGTGTCAGTAGGTAAACTTCTGAATAATTCACATGTATAAAGAAGATGATCGTTAGAACATAATGGACACTTTAATTTGTTTTGTAAATTGTTACTATGTGCTTTTTTATTTTCTAACTTATTATTCATCCTTTCTATGTAGGTATTCTGATTTTCTTTGGTACTTGAAATAATAAAAGATTTTTGTTTATTATTGACACTAGTGCTTGACTTATTTTGATTAACCTCTATCGTTTCCAAGAGATCAGCCCTACCATTAATAAACGAAATTAATTTCGCCAAAGTCGGAGATTCAGGCAATGTATTACGGTGCTCTTCCCATTTTCGGTTTGTATGTAAATCTAACTTTCTAGACATCATAGATATTATAAGAGTATCCCAATACTCTGTCGGCTCCTTTAAGGTCTTGAGTGCTCGTAAATTTTTATTTATGACATCGATAAGACGTCGCAAAGCAGCTGATGATTCCTTGGTTATAGGTTCTACATCGAATAGCGCCTGCACATGATTATCAATTAACAGGCGATTGTTGTTGTATCGATCACATAGTAAGTCCCAAGCAATTACATAATTTTCGCCCTTAAAATCAATATTCCTAATTACTTCCGCCGCACGTCCCTTAAGGGATGCCCGGAGATAATGAAACTTATTTATGCTATCGATACATTCGCTGTTATGTATCAATGAAATGAAGGTATCTCTGAATTCTAGCCAGCACTGGTAGCTCCCGTCAAATTGCGGTAAATCAATTTTAGGTAAGCGAACAAAGTTATTTTTAAACGATGCACCTGGTTTCGAGTCCATTGTAGCGCCCGTCTCCGACCCTTCACGCTCAGCGCCGCTTGGCTGGAGCTGGCTGCGCGCTTTGGCGATCAATGAGTGGTACCTTTCTTCAATCTGATTTCGTTCCACGTACTCGTCTTCGGGGCTCGTCGACGCTAACTCGATCTCCATCTGTAATGCATCGAAAATATCGTACAAAGCTTCAAACTTGCTCAAGCGGCCTTCTAAATCAATGCGTTGAAGTTCGGATAAAGACTTTGACGAAGAAAGAATAGTAATAAATTTTTCAAAGTTAGTTAGCTTCGCTTTAATGCCACTGCGCTGTTTTACTAATTTATCGATATCCATGTTGCACTTAAAGAGAATTGAAAGGACTTAAGAAACGGTTAAGTTTTGAAACTAATTCAAAGCAAAAAAAAACTGTTTATTTTAAGCAAGAAGCCTCAATGCAAGTAGCAAAATATCGAATGAAAAAAAAAAAATTAAGTCGGTGCAAGCACATTTGATGCGAGAACAAAGAGGTGAGTCACCGCAGATAGCGAATAACCGGTTTGCAGGTACGGCGCACTGACTAATCCCGCTATGAATATTATAACCTTAGCACGGTAAAACATACGCGATAAAGCGATTGCAAATTATTTTCACTGCTTATGTCTGTCTCAAATAAAAGCGAAATAATCGATTGTGGGAAGAAATACTGATTTAAAAACACAGTAGTATGTGAAACGGATGTATAGGATTGAGGCACATAATTGGAACGAACTCACAGAGGTCCTTAACCGTTTCACTAGTTGACTTCTTCCCGCTGCAACGGTAATTTGCTGATCGACAACGGTTGACATTCGACTCCACTTCAACGGTTTTCTTGACGTCTTATTCTTGTGTTACTTCTGGCTGTTTCTCGGTAGAAGGACCATGTTCAAGCGCCGAGCTCCAGGTGAATATTGTTAACTTCAGCTTAATAATAAAACTTCGGAATTCAAAATGTGGACTGTATTTCTCAAAATAAATAGATAGTGAGACGCGCGTGCCGTCCGATCGTGGAGTGACCCCCACCGCCGCACGGTGGATCGAAAATCGGCTGTAGAAGACATAGGATCTCGATTTCTTAAATGTATTTTTTTTTGCTGGAAATGACTTCTGCTGATCATTACTGTTCTATAAAATGTCATATGAAGTAATTGTGTGCACAAATGGAAGAGTTATAATTTTTATAAGAAAAAAATGTATGGAGCTGACATGAAAAATGAGGATATCTCTGGAATCGAAAGGTTGGCCATTATATCCTTGCACACTGTTATAGTACTATTTATTTGTAAATTTTTGACATACTTAATATTGCGGCATCACTTGCGATTTTTTTTTAAAAATTAAAAAATTAAAAATGTTTATGATATGTACATTTTAATGCTTAAATATGGCTATACCAAGTGTAACTTACAATATTTTTTATGCTTAGACCAAAACATTCTAAGAAATCACAAAGTCGTATTACCTACTTTGTGATTTTCATTTGAAATGACATGGTAATTATGAATTACGTAATACGTAATCTTGTCTAATGCCTCAAGTCCACATTAGCTAATGATTAATAAAACTTAATACCTATATACCTGTTAAAAGGATACGTACCATAATGAGGGTAATTAGATAAACGTGATCATTAGTCAATAACAATAAATGGTAAACTATTGTATAATTAAAAATAAAAGCAAATTATTAAAAAAAAATATTAACTTAACCTAACCTAACATAAACAATAAAAGTTAACTTATTTTATACTTCGTCAAATTCAAATTCAAAATTCAAATTCAAAATTCAAATTCAAAATATTTTATTTCACATAAACCTATAAGGGCACTTATGAAACGTCAGAAGCTAGATGCACGGTTCCAATTGGTCGTTTCCTATGGAGAAGAGCCGGCAAGAAACTCCATGGTTACTCTTTTAAAAATCGTCACCATCAGAATCCACTTCAGAATCAGGCTCTACAATAGATATAACTTCTAAGAACTCTGTCGGAGCTTCCTGATCCTGAAGTTTCAGTAGTTCTACTGTTTCCTTAAAGTATGTCTGCCTCTTGTGGGCATTTAATTTTGGTCTTGTGGAAGAAATTAGAGGATCAGAAGAGACGATAAGCATATTGAGGATATCCTCGTTTGATGCTTGTCTACTCTTTTTCCTCGAATGGTGTTCTCTGAACCTCCTAAAGTCTTTGTTTCGGGCCTCTGAAGCTTCTTCCGAAAGACTTCCAATTGGTACAATAGCATTTTCTGCAATTATGTCCCCTCCGTGAATCAACAATTTGTGGACGGTTGATGACATGTAGTACCAATCGTACAGTTCCACGTATTTTTCAGCGGTTGTTCTAGCGTATTCTTTAAATTTCGGCACGTCTACAATCTCTCCAGATGTGATAGCTTGCAGAATCACAGCAAATCTGCGTATTAGGTCTTCATCTAATCCAGTGATCGCTGCAGTTTTATCAGGAAATTCAAAAAACCGCCTTGCTGTGTTCCCGTCGTTAGTTGTGCCTGATCCTTGCTTAACGATGTCAATCAAAAGGTTGAGATCATCTTTGAATCGATCTTGAATGAGTTTTTTTCGTGAATGCAATAACTCTTGATGACCTTCTCCTCTTGCAGACCACTTTTTGAAGTCGAGACGATACGCTATGTGTAGAAGACATTCCATCACATTAATGCGGGCATGAAGTGATGATAATCCGAACTCATACACACCAGAAGAAATGGTTTTTGACGCAATGACATCTAACTTATTCATTTCTGTAGGCTTAGCCAAACACAGGTAGCAGGCCGCATTTGACTTAGCTTCAGACAGATATGTACAAATTTTGCCGTCAATCATCGTCATCATTAATTTGTGACTAATTTCATGTCCTTGACATTTTGAGGGAACGAGAGCTTCAATTTCGTTATCCATTGCAGTTTTTTCATTTATGACAACGTCTTTGGTTTCTTTCACAAAACTAAACTGGACTGGACGGCAATACCTAGGTGAGCAGGGTTTTGGATTCACCCATACGGTATCACCGTCAGCTGTCAACTTTAATGGAACCAAAGAGGTCATAAATATGCTGGAATCATCTTGACCACTCTCTATGTTTTGCTTATATCTACTTTGGTTAGATGCACCGTCAAATCCCCACTTTGATATTAATATCAATTGTTTATCTTGTATCGCATCAGGACTACGAATAGTTTCAAAAATTCTGTTCACTGTTAAATCTAGTAACGCTTGTAGTGCAATCTTAGCAAATGAATCCGTTACAGTCACAAATGTCTTCGGAGGGTAGCACTGTAGCTTAGCTTTTTGCACTTTATAGTAAGACGGATATATCTCCTTTGAACCTTCTCGAATAGTCGTTTCCCTTAATGTGATATATTGCCATTTCGATAGTTTTAATGAAAGTAGCAAACCCAGTGCTTTTTCTGGTGAAACTATTGTTGAAGGAGCTGGTTTGTTCAACATTTCCTTGATTTTTGCTGCTGCTTCTGGATTTTGGAGCATAATTATGTTCAATAACAGATGCAATATCCTCACGACCATCTCCTTTCAAAAGTGCTGCAGCTGAATAAGCTACTTCATTAGGGTCATTGCCTATATGTTCATCAGATCGTCTCTTCTTCTGCTTGTTACTTAGATCTTCAAACGGCTTTCGAGATCTTTTTGTCATCGTTGAAGTTGATTTCATTGTTGAAGTTGATGGTACAGGTTCAGGTACAGGTTCAGTAGAAATATTTTCACTTGTTGATTCTTGAATGAGCAAATTGGTTTGCACGCAGTTTGGCCAGTCAATATTTGCCTCAAGCCAATTACTGTAATCACGTCTAAAAACTTCACTTTTCCTGTGGGATCGTAACCATCTCTTTTGAACTGCCCGTGTAAATCTTCGACAAAATTCTTTCACGGTAATACTGTCTTCATCTGAAAGGCTAGACCCCAGTCGAATAACAAGTGTGTTGAACAATATTTCATGATCGAAAGACGAAGCATCCTGATTGCTCAGAATAACAAACAAATCCAAATTTGTAATAATGCTTTCCATTATTCACGATCACTGAGTAAAAAGACACGGTAGGATAGATGTTAGTATTAGTAGAAATGCTCTAAATGAACTGAAGTTGTGAATCCAATGTTTGACTATTTATTGTTATTGACTAATGATGGTATCACATTTAACTAATTACTTTCATTAAGTTAATCCTGCACTAATTGCTAAATTAGCGAGTACCCCAAATTATTTTGGTACTTATCCTTTTAACTAGGTATATAGGTATTAAGTTTTATTAATCATTAGCTAATGTGGACTTGAGGCATTAGACAAGATTACGTATTACGTAATTCATAATTACCATGTCATTTCAAATGAAAATCACAAAGTAGGTAATACGACTTTGTGATTTCTTAGAATGTTTTGGTCTAAGCATAAAAAATATTGTAAGTTACACTTGGCATAGCCATATTTAAGCATTAAAATGTACATATCATAAACATTTTTATTTTTTTAATTTTGACGATTTTTAAAAAAAAAATCGCAAGTGATGCCGCAATATTAAGTATGTCAAAAATTCACAAATAAATAGTACTATAACAGTGTGCAAGGATATAATGGCCAACCTTTCGATTCCAGAGATATCCTCATTTTTCATGTCAGCTCCATACATTTTTTTCTTATAAAAATTATAACTCTTCCATTTGTGCACACAATTACTTCATATGACATTTTATAGAACAGTAATGATCAGCAGAAGTCATTTCCAGCAAAAAAAATAACATTTAAGAAATCGAGATCCTATGTCTTCTACAGCCGATTTTCGATCCACTGTGCGCCGTCGCTCGCCGCTCATCGGCCGCTTCGTCCCGCGCCCGCGCCTCAGCCCCCTGCGCCGTCCGTACATGGTCATGCGGTTGATGCATGAACATCCTCCCGCCTGTTGACGTCTTCAAAGGGAAGAGGGCAAATATTGTTGAACCCTCTTGTGATGAAGCAAATATTGTTGAACCCTCTTGTATGCTTTATATATTTATTGTTTATGTAAATGGTACACCACTGACTACCTGCAGTATTGTCTCTCCTGTTACCTTTAATCCAACCAAAGTTTGTCTGTAAAAGATCGCTTTAAGCGATAAGACCGCCCATTGTGTCACCCTATGTAAAATTTCTAAATTTTATAGCTGTAATTTTTATGGTGAACAATAAAGAGTATTCTATCTATCTATTATTTGAGTGCTTTGGTTTGATTATTTAAATAGGTACTTTTAAACTAGTGATTCTAATTTTAAACATCACCTTAAAAATATTTATAATTTGTTAAGGTTATGGTAGTCACACACGTAACGATTTACCTACTTGCGCAAATTTGGGCTTGCGCAAGTAAATCGTTGCGTGTGTAGCATTCAAATTATCGTCTATGATAATAGGTCTTTACCTATGAAATTGCCGTTTTGTATGAAAAAATTTAAACGATTTTTTTTCATGTATTTTTTATTTGTATTAATCGAAGTAATCACCCATGCAATCAATGCATCTTTGCCAACGCAGTGGCAGTTTATTGATGCCCTTCTTAAAGAAATCAGCTGGACGGGAGGCAACAAATTCTTCAAAGGCATTTTGTACTGCCTCTCGGGTATTGAATTTTTTTCCCGCCAAGAAGTTATCCAAATTCTGGAAAAAGTAGTAGTCTGTAGGCGCAAGGTCTGGTGAGTATGACGGAGATACGGGATGACGGAGAGCTTCCAACCCCAGTTCTTGCATCTTGGAGACCGTCTGCTGTGCAGTATGAGGTCGCGCGTTGTCGTGCAGGAGCAGCGGAGACGAGCGATTGACCAATGCTGGTTGGAGATGTGCCAGCTTCTCCATCATTGTGTTCAGTTCTTCACAGTACACATCTGCAGTAATGCTCACCCCGTTTGGTAAGAAGCTGTGATGAATCACACCGGCGCTAGACCACCAAACAGTGACCATCACTTTTCTAGGGGTAAGTTTTCGTTCAGGGCATTGTTTAGGTCCTGAACCAGGATCCAACCAACTTGCTGAGCGCTTGCGGTTATCAAACAGAACCTATTTTTCATCGCAGGTAACAATGCGGTTCAAAATTCCTTCATTTGTGTGTCTGTTGAGCAGTGCAAGGCACGTCCCGACGCGTACTTCGCGCTGGCGATCATTGAGTTCGTGAGGCACCCATTTGTCAAGCTTTTTTACCTTGCCAATTTGACGCAAATGGACCAATATTGTTTTGACGGTAACGTCGAAAGCTGCTGCTAATTCAGCCGTAGATTGTGTATCATCAGCTTCCACAATCGCCTTTAATTCGTCATTTTCGACCAAAGTCTTCGGACGACCGCGAGGTTCATTTTTCAGGTCGAAATTTCCAGAACGGAAGCGAGCAAACCAATAACAGGTGGTGCGTTGGTTTGTAGTGTTAACTCCGTAAACGTCGTTGATGTTGCGTGCCGCTTGTGCCGCGTTGCTGCCACGACGGTACTCATATTCCATAATTACGCGAATTTTTAACGTATCCATGATGACGAAAAAGATTGAAATGCGATGAAAATGTAACACTAACCAATAAAGAAATGACTACTTTTGGAAAAAAAAATCCAAGTTTTTAAAATAAAATTAATTTGAAATTAGAATTCTTAGCCAAACAAAAATTATTTTGATTTGAAATGGCCAGTACTGCAGAACGGCAATTTCATAGGTAAAGACCTAATATTACAATTAAAGGACATTGTTCGGCGCACGAGGAGATCGTGGCTAAGTAATAACTGCTGCACAGGTCGATTCATCGGTTAAGCTACGCTTGCCGGGGATAGTGGGTTGTGGAGATCAGATAGGCAGTCGCTCCATGTAAAATACTGGTATTCAGCTGCATCCAGTTAGACTGGAAGCGGATCCCGATATAGTTGGAAAAAGGCTTTTCAGATTGATTGTTCGGCGTCCATATATCGTTCGCCTAAGAACCAACAGAGACGTGAATTTACTTTCTGTGTTCTAAATAATGCATATATTCGATTGAAACAGAATTCAAATCACGGATACTTCTGAGAATTGTAAAAAATCTAAATACTTTCGGATTGTGGGGTTATAACTAGGCCAATAGAAATATTAACTTAGTGTTTACTTGTGAAAATACAAATGAAAAAATAACGACACTGTGACACTTACTATGAAATGTCAAAGTGTCATCTGTCAATTCATCGACTATCATTGTTGATGTTGCTCTTTTCACACAGCGCTTTCGATCGCTTTATTCTGTTTGTAACTAGAAATCTTATTCACCTTGCGAACGTGTGTCCCGATCGTTGGCCGACGGTCGATGGTGACACCCAGGTATTAAGCCCGGGGTGACCACTCGATGTTGGTTCCTTGTAGTTTCAAGGGTGGTGCGAGGGGCGCGGACCCGGTGATCAGCGCCTGCGTCTTACCCACGTTAACCGAGAGCCGCCTCTTCGACAACCACTCGGGAAGTAGATCGAGGGTGCGCTGCATCTTGACCACCGCGTACTTCGCGCTTAGCGAGGTAGTAATGTATGCGATATCCTCTGCATACAGCGCGAGCATTGCGTCTGAAGTGGTGGGAATGTCGTCGGTGTAACGCGAGTAACACGCCGGCGATACGCAGTTGCTTGCGGCACAACCGCAAGCAACGGGCGGGAGCTTGATAGCACTCAGTCGACCACCACACTAAATGTTCTGTGGGAGAGAAAGCTAGAAATCACCTTTATTACGCAACTGGGCGCGTCTGAGGTGGCCAACTTGTGTACCAGACCTTCATGCCACACACGATCGAAGCCTTCTCCATGTCGAGGAATACTGTCACCCAGAATTCCTTCTTTTAAGTGCAGCTGCGAGTTGGTGCGGTACCCTCGATAACTGAAACGTTATGCTACGTTCCGCCCGGCACCCGAAGTATTCCGGCCACGGCACTAAATGTGTGGTAGTAGGTGTCGCAGCAGGAGTGCTTCGAAGACCTTAGAGACTGTCGGCAATAGGGTAATGGGCCGATAGCTTTCCGGCTTCAAGATGTTCTTACCCGCCTTGGGCAGCATAATAACGCGCCCCTCCTTCCACGAGGTGGGAAAGGCCGGTGCGCAGTATCGCTGTAAACAGGCGCGCCCTGTATTTGTGATACTGTCTATACCAGGGGCCTTTCTAGGCATTGTCCTTAAGAATGCGCGTCTAACTGCGCCAGGCGAGAAGAAGTCGTCATCGGGAATTTTCGGCGTTGCGAAGTAGTTTTCCAGGTGTTTCTCGACTGCTGCGACGTGTTCATAGTTGGTGGTCGGGTTCGGTTGGAACTGATGCTGCAAGTGTCCAGTGAAGACCTCCGCGCGGTTCTCTACTACGTACATAAGCGCCCCGTCACTGTTTAGCAGTGGGCGTACCAGGGCTGGGGTGTTCGTAAGTTGGCGGCAAAGCTTGTGTACCGACGGCCAACTGTCCGCCACAGCGGCGTGCGCCTGTAGCTCGGCCTTAACCTTCTCCGCGAGACGGTTAAGCTGGGTCTTCAGTCTTGGGCATCTAAGTTGTTGCCACTGCTTGCGTATGCTTGATATGCGCCGGCAGGGGCGGCATTAGCCCTCCCCCTTGCGCCAACGTCATTTTCACCGCTTTGGATGCAAGCAATGACGTCACCCGTTGTCTGGTCCACGTCCACGGAGGTAACAATAGGTCGAGTCGGCGTGGTGATTTCTAGCTGCTCCTCGAAGGTTGTCCAGTCCGTTAATCAGCGTGGCGCTATTGGCTTCAGTCGAGTAGGCGGCATACCCGAAAGGATGAAGAGTACTGGTTAGTTGGTGGTCCGACTGTAACTCGTCGTCTATCACTTGCTGCGTGATCTGGCAGTGTAGCCCTCGGTGATCTACGACGTCCAGAACGTCTGGCATGTACTGTGCTGCATCTAGGTAGTAATGTCCAGCGTCTCTGGGTCGGACACCGTATAGCCGAAGGCTTCCGCGTCCGCGAAGAGCCGTCTCCCCTCGGTGTTCATATCGGCAAAGATGGTAGCCCTTTGCAATGTGTTAATAGGCTTTGCAAAGTGTTATTATTATTTCACGAATGACCTGAATCTATTCAGTGTTGAGCAAAATGGTATCTTTCTGGAAAACTATTCTTGTACACTGCAATACCTATGTTCCTTATATCTAATTTGAAAATGATGACCAGTTTGACATACGTAAATATATTCCCGAATTATAAACATTTGTTTGTGTATGGCCTACAAATAGTTACTTCGGGTCCAACCCCGAAGCAACATCTGTAGGCCGTTTGTGCATGTAGGATTTGTGTGTATATAAACGTTCCCACGATACAGAAGTTCAGCTGTACGGCGAACTAAGGCTGGTGTGTAGTGAGATCTTTCATTGTGAATAGTTTTTAGTTTATAAACAAAAATCATGGTGCCGATTATCTTGTCACAAATGCCTCTAAACTAGACTAAAAATCACCAAAATTTAGTTTATTCCTGTCACGATGATTTCCCATTCTGAAATAAGACTAGTGACACAACTTAACTATATTTATAGTTTGACAGCACTAAGACGGCACTGAGATTTTAATTTAGTGAAAATGACAATAATTTTTCTATTCTGAAATTGACGTTTTTCACCTAAAATTTTAATTATTATTATTTATTTATTTAACATGAACAAATTTTATAAAAAACTTACCTACTTAAAAACTATGCCCCGCAAAACCGTTTCCACGGTTTGTCTGTGGGAACAGAACACACATAACACATTTTTATTAGTGCAGACACATAATAGGTTTATCAGTCCAACTAAATCTGACCATTTTTAATCGCGATAAATTATTAGTTGTCATGGATGTTCTTTTGCTTATATCTCGAAAATGGTGTGTCCTATCGCAAAAATAATGAAAATTTCGACCCCCTTTATAAAACACTTATACTCCTCATTTTCAACACGTAGGTATTTTTCATATTTTCCATACAAAAAGTGAAACATTCCATATAAAACACGTCAAGGTTGCCCCCGCTGCGCGCCTCCGGCTCTAAAAAACATCACAGGGTAGGGCAAACAAGTATGTACCCGGTGTTGCGATTTTAGTTGCGTCAAAATATTTTTTAATTTAGAGATTTTTTATTGCAGAATAGCGTTAAGATTCTCATATTCAAAAGTAAGGAATTTTTGTGATAGTATAGTTAGTTTAGTTCGGTGTACAAGAAAATCGGCACCATTGTATGACGCAGAGCCCTAAAATTAGTTCTGTGATATTCTTTTGTCTACTCTCATATCGTAATATTCGAATTTTAAACTTCAAAACGAGTTTATAGTGACATACCTACTTTATAAACACAATACCGAAATTTAAAAATAGAATCATATTACAATACTTTTTCTCTAACAAAATAATGCTATAAAACATGTTTTTTTTTCTATTACGATACAGGGCAAATCCAAGAAGTTAATATCACCAAGGAGTTTCCATCAACTTTTGTAATGAGACGTTACGGGGCACAGCAGCACCGCTCTAGCGCATGCGCGGTGATGTGCTGGGTGCAGGCGCCATTCATACGTGAATTTGTACTGAATTTCGTTTGAATTTTTTATTCTTGATCTTTAACTTTGATATTTTATTTAGTAAGTTCAATCCCAATGTACCTATGAGAGCAGATAAAGTAGTGTATGAAACTGCACATAACTAGGTATTAAAACACTCGTATTTTAATACTCCTCATTATGCAACAGTTACATAAATTACTATTGTCACCGCCCGTTGAAGTTTTTAATATTGTGAGTTTGCTTTAGTAACTTTATATTTAAACATAAAATGTAAATATTCCATTAAAGTTTAATTGGAAAATCAATTGTTTTTGTTTTCCCCTTCTCTTAATGAGGGCGAGCTCATTTTTGTCGTAGCAAAAACAAAGGCAAGTTGAAAAAGAACTTGAAAGAAAGAAAGAGAGAAATATTTTATTTGGGACTCGCACAGGAAATACAAACAGTAAACGAAACAAAATTATATTTAAAAAAAAAGGAGCTTAAGTATAAAAAACTAACAAAATAATAACGACCTGTGCGAGGCCAAAAAGGCCCCTATCTCAGCATAATACGTCGATAATAAATACCACCGCGCTGGTATTCTGATAGGGCCCACTGTGATGCCACGGACACATCTACGGACTTAGATAAACTTAAATTAAATGCATTTGCCGCGCCCGTCCATATTAATAGAAAACGCGAAAGTAACTGTCTGTCCGTCTGTTACCTTTTCACGCCTTATGGGGATGCGCTAAGGTAGCCCGCGAAAATCAAAATGTCTTTAGTTTTTGGAATAATTACAGGTCAGTGTCAGGTTGTATGTTGATTAAAATATAATTCGTGACCGTAACAAATATGGCTTACGAGAATTATAATCATTAGAATTAATCCTCAAATGTCATGATTTCACAAAATGGTCATTCAATAGGATTACATGAACTTTGAGAGTTGTATTGATGATTTCTATGATTATAATTCTATAAATAAGTATTTGATTCGGCCGCGAATCATATTTAGATCAACATACAACCGGATACTGACCTGCATATTGCATAAAATTATATTTTCGATAGTTATTCGTCAAGATAACTTCGTCCATAATTGCACAGACGAAACCTTCAGTTTCCCCGAAAAGGTCACCAAAACGTAGCCAGGATACGGACGCTAGGAAATCTACACCGGGCTGATGAAGAGCCCGATAGAAGCGCCCGTGAAGCTCCTTGCTTTGCCATACTTCCTTGCGGTCCTCTGTAGTAAGTACCACAGGTTTGCGCCAGTTCTCTTTAGCCATGGAGAGCGGGGTGAGCCCCTTGTCCACTGCGACCACATCACGGTGCATACCCACTTCGGCTTTTAAGAAATATTCCCTGAGGCTGCACACCTCGCGGTTGTGGAGGGTCTTCGCATTTAAAAAGCCTCGACCCCCGCATTTCCGCGGGATGTACAGTCTCATCACCGATGAACGTGGGTGATGCATCCGGTTTGCGGTCAGTAGTGTACGGACCCTCCTGTCCAGGGCGTCGAGTTCGGTCTGAGTCCATTTGAGTATGCCGAAAGAGTACATCAAAACCGGCATGACCCAACCGTTGAAGGCGCGCACCTTGTTTCCGCCCGAAAGAAGACTAATTAATACCTTCTTCAGGCGACCAAAGAAGCGCTCCTTCAACGATTGCTTCATGTCAGCAACGTTGATGCCTAACGCTTCCGACATACCCAAATACTTATAGCTTTCGGCTGAGGAGAGTGATCTAAGGTGTATGGCGTCCGTGAGTTGAGTTCCCTCGGACTCCATAATCTCCCCTCGCTTTACATGCATGACTGCACATTTGTCCACACCAAATTCCATCCTGATGGCGTTACTGAATGTTTCAGTTAACTTCAGTAACTCCATCAGTCGCAATTTGTTGGGGGCAAAGAGTTTCAAGTCATCCATGTAGAGGAGGTGAGATATGACCTGACCACTTCTCCTCAGCTGATAGCCCAGTCCTGAATTCTCCAGCAGTGTGCTTAGAGGATTCAGGGCTAAGCAAAACCAAAGTGGACTCAAACTATCACCCTGGAATATTCCCCGTTTAATCCATACAGGTTCATTATTCCCCTGGATCTGTTGACATCCTGGATAGCGAAGGACCGTCCTCCATTGCCCCATACATGACATCAGGAAGGAGCGCAGAGTTGCATCTATTTTGTACAACTCCAGCACCCTCATGAGCCATGTATGTGGCACCGAGTCGTAGGCCTTCTTATAGTCTATCCAGCATGTCGACAGATTCTTACGGGATTGACGAACCTGTTGGCTTATGGCCATATCGATGAGGAGTAGCTCCTTAGTACCACGGGACCCGTTCCTACATCCATTTTGAGAGACAGACATGATTGAATTACTGTCAATGTGTGTGTTAATTTTCGCTCTCAAAATAGATGTAAGAAGTTTATAGACCGTTGACAAACATGTGATCGGTCTATAATTCTTGGGTTCCGCGGGACTACCTGACTTATGGAGCAGGTGGGTAACGCCTGTTGTTAGAAACTGCGGTAGCGACCCAGACTCTAGGGATGACTGGAATTGAGATGCCAGGCGAGTGTGTGAACTAATCAGCCATTTTAACCAAAAGTTGTGCAGTCCGTCCGGTCCCGGAGATTTCCAATTCGGTAACGGACGGACTGCTCTGGCCACGTCTGATGGCGTGATCAGTATAGCGTCCATTTCTGGAATAGTTTCACACATTCGCTTGACATCCTGCATCCAGCCAGCCTCAGCGTGACAGACGGGCACCGACCAGATGTTGCGCCAGAATGCATTCGTGGCGGCATCATCCGGGCGGCACACGTCCGTCATATTATGTTCAGGTCGCTCCCAAGATCTATATACCCACCTCTCATCGCTCTGGAACATGCGATTCTGCATGTATCGATCGACTCGCCGCTTATACCGCCGAATACGGCTCGCCCATGCACAAACTTTCTGCTTCAGAAAGTCGATGCGCTCTGTGACACGGGACATGTATTCTCGAGGGCTGATTCCAGTCCCCGAGAATGCCCGCCTTACAAAGCGCATCACTCGTGGTCGTGTATTGCCCTCCCTGAAGCAGTATAGTTTGCCGATGAGTACCCTGGCTCCATCGATACGTCGCTCGATCCTGCACTGCCAGGCTGGTACGGCTGGTTTTGGTCGAGTAGCTCCGTCACTGTTTGGAAACTTGACGTTAGCTAAACGACATGCCGCAGCAGCCGCGCAATACAGGATCGAGTGTGTATCAACGAGATCCTCGCTGCTCTCGAAAAAGTTGCTGAGCTGCGAGTCCAAGGCACACACCAGCGCCCTATTTTTTTTGTGCATAGGTAGACGTGGTAATCGGGGTCTAAGATCGGTTGGAGTGTACCTATACTCACGAAACGCATCCTCCAGTGCGCTCCTCAATCGGACGTTGCACTGGCTACTTACTGTGGCAACCCTATCATCCTCCTCTTCGACACTATGATTGGACCGCGGCGGGATTACATCAATAGGTGAGGCTTGTACCGCGGTTTGTGCCGGAGTTGAGACGATATGGTTGCTCAGTACCTCTGAGCGCAGCCTATCAAGCGCGGCATCGTCCAACCTATGATTGCGTTGGATGACCCGCACCTGATCCGACAGTCGTTGGGCCGAGACGTTGACGGTTGGTTCTAGTTCCTGAAACAGAGACAGTATCCTAACACGGTACGCAGTGAGGTTAGTTCCTCCCTCTGTAGACCCGTAATATGCGCGCATGACGTTCTCGTTCATAGACTGAGTCCATCTCATGCGCTGCACACAACCACCGGTAGCGGGGACCCGGCTCGGGGCCGGTTGGCCCCTAAGTCCCAAGCTCCTCGGTGGCCGGCCTCTCCCCTGCCGACGTACAGGTGTTGGCGACGTCGGCGGAGAAAAATACTCGTCACTCGAGCTCGACGCAACTACCGCGGCCGGTGTTGACACAGCGCTCACGGTGGGGCTGGGTACCGGCGGCGCCGAGGCGGAGCTGAGCAACGAGTCCGGAGGTGGTGGGCGTGCTTTACGTGCGGCTGATCGTGTCAACATTTCTCAAAATCATTCTTTATTTTTCGTTTTATCGGAGGTGACATGACAGCTGATGTCACCTCTTGTTCGGCATTTTTTCATTAGCATTTTTTGATTAAATTGTTTTTCTTTTTTTGGAATATTATTGTATTCTGGTTTTGTGGTTTGTTTGCGGCTTCTTTTTTGCACATAAAAATTATTAAATTGCGTCCAAAGATATTATGATATGATTAAATATGATGAAAAATCTGATAAATAAAATTTCAAGACGTTTTGTTGACGTTGGTGTTGCCGTGTTATTATTATTATTATTAAATCGTCCATTAATTTGTGAGTTAATTCAAAGTCAAAGTCAAATCATTTATTTCAAGTAGGCCCGTATAAGGCACTTTTGAACGTCAAAAATTTACAAAAAAAATTAATTGATTCTAGTTGCCCCTTCCAAAAGGTAGTTTTCGTATGGAGAAGAATGGGCAAGAAACTCCACCGTTACTCTTTTAAAATGTTATACAATATTTTGTATAAGTACATTAGTTATATAATTAATTCCATTAACGGTGAGTCAGTGCGTGAGCGCAACAAAACTAGTTTGGCCTAACTAATGTGCGAAAGAGACAGCGTATACATGCCTCTAAATATCGGCTCATCAGTACACCATGCTGTATGCTATCGAAATTCTTTTATGCCTTTAATGATGGAATAAAATCCTCTGAAACCGTTTGTTTTTATTTTTTTTTAAACGATCCTGTACATTTTTCTCCATCGATTTTTAAATAAATAACTATATACAATGAAAGGTCATATTATTCCCCTTAGTTTAAAACTATTTTGATTAATGTCCGCCACTCTTCGCAAAGCGGGTCAGATACGCCCAATGACCTTTGGAAAGTTATAAATAAGAGCACAAATAGGGTTAAAGCAATGCGGGCAGAAATTCGCTTTAAAATAAATAACCAAATAATAGATAACCCAGAGGAAGTAGCTGACTTTCTAGTAAAGCAATTCGACCACAAGTACATAATGACTGGTAATAATGGTCAGGATGCTGTCGTTTTTCTTCAACAAAGCACGGAAAGAGTGGAAAACGATATCTCGCTAACTACTCCGAATGAAATGTCAAAAATCGTGAATAGTATGCAGAATAAGAAGTCTTGTTTGTGGCTATGATGAAATCCAATATCAGTAATTATTTATAAATTTAAAGATTCATTTCATTTTGTTATTCCCGAACAGTGTTTTAGTTTTATATAGATGTCTTCCGCTTTTTCGCGGGGCCGGATGATGTTATAATAATTGTCTTTGATTCAATTTGTAGATTGAAAATAAATAGTTTTTTAGAATGATAAAAACTGTAGAAAATATATCTCTCCATCTTTCTGTGATCCTTTTATTTTAAATCGTTGTACACACGGCTACAAATCAAGCTATACATTATTTCCAGTATAAACAAATGATATTGAAATTCTATACAATGCGAGATCAGCTTATACTGGAAATTTATAGCTTGATATGTAGCCGTGTGTACCGAATAAAGTAAAACATAAAAATAACATCACGTCTGTAACCTTCAAAGGGTTAGGCAGAGGTGTATATATATTACACTCACATTTCACTAATAATTTAATAGGGGGCGAGCCTATTGCCATCAACCGGGCACAAATCCAGACTCCGGGCTGCTACTGACAAAATCCTGATGGAAAAACCCAATAACACTTTGCCCGACCTGGGAATCGAACCCACGACCTGATGCTCAGAAGTAGCGCTTGCGACCACTAGACCAACGAGGCTTTCAATATAATAAAGTGATCCCAAACCAATCTGTAAAACAGGCAATTATAACCTCACTGCGTCTATTAAGCGTCAATTCAGCGGGTTTATTTGGACTCGCCAATGATGACAGGAGCTCATAGCCCTCCTCACCCATCATAGAAATCAGCGTCGTCAGTATGAGCTCAGTTTTCACGTTATTGCCTAAAAAGTACATCTCCAGTAGCACAAAATAAGCAGACCACGGGCCGTATTATGACGTATTAATGCCACCATTATTCCAGTGTGAGTGAGAGACGGAGCTATACAAGGCCGCTAGCACCATCCTTTTTTCGCAGTGCAATAATGATGGCATTAATACTTCATAATAAGGCCCCAGTTCCCTGTTGTATCATTGAACTCACGTACCGGTCTCACCGACATTTTATTGGGTTTTGCGCTGTAATTTCACTATTTAACTTAGTTTTAATTTTCCTCGTCGTCACCACTGTTGAATAAAAGGCGTGCGCTCGGTACAACATTTATTTAAGAAGGACATAGACAATTAGAAGTTTTCTCTATGACCGTATAACTATTGAGGCGTGTACACACAATAGGTACAAAAGGTTCTCTATAGATAGGATAGGGACGCTCGTCCCTATCCTATCTATAGAGAACCTGTGGCTGGAGGTCGGCCCGGGCTCACCTGTGCGCCAGATCCGTTCGCTTACCGAGCTTCGGTCAATATTTATTTGTACATACATACAAGTGGATATGCCCATTCTCCTTTATTTCAGTTGCCAACCCGATTTAGCCTTTCGGCTACCAACGAGATTTTTATGAATTAGACATTTCAATGTGTATATTTTTTTGCTCTTTTGTAGTATCCTCAGATTTCTTACAGAACCCTTTCCCATGAAATATTGTATTATATTAATATATAACAAAGATCTGCTTGACTTCGAAGGCAAGTCATGGGACGGATTGAAATGCGGGCCTTTCTAATTTTTATCGTCATCGCAAGCTGTAAGTGAGAAATTAAATTTTTATCAAAACCGTTTAAAACCACCACGGGGCGCCCGCGCCCCTCCCGCTTCCCGCGCGCCGTCGCTTGATCACTCCGTGCGTTTTTATGCAGAGCTAATGTCAGATTTTACTTTATTCGATTCTATATTTCGCAAGAATATGTGGCTTGGCCGTTTCCGGCCCGATAGCCGTCGATTTATTGGTGGGGCGTATAGAATTAGAAGCTTAGCTCTACATGAGAAATACACACATCAACACGGTCTAGGGATATTTTTAAAAAAGCGAATTACTATCAATGTGTTAATTATTTATATGACATGTATATATTTAAAAGATACGTTATTTAATATTCTACCATTTTTTAATAATGGTTAAGGTACTTCGATTAAAATTTCAGGATTTTATGGAAAAAAAATGAAGCATAGACGGAAACCGTATATGAATTAACTTTTAATTTATGAGTAAAAACTGAAAAAAATAGAAAAATCATTTAATTTGTGTTTATAAACTTGAAGTTAGTAGTCTGAGAAAGCGCCCATGATGTTCATAACACATCGGCAACGATTCGGCATGCTCAGAACAAGGTTGTCAATGTCTTGCTGTGGAATATTGTCCCATGTCCTTCTGAGGTGCGCAAAAAGTTGATCTTCTGTAGCCAGATTTTCAGGAACTTCCTTCAGAGCTCTTCTTTGCAGCATATCCCACGCATGCTCAATGGGATTTAGATCTGGCGATTGAGCAGGCCAGTCTAAGGCCCTAACATTGTGTGTATGTAACCAAGCTGCTACCGTTCTCGCCGTGTGTGCCCGGGCATTGTCGCGCATGAGCAGGAAATCTTGCCCCATTTGTGTTCTGTGGGGCAAGATTACGGGCCCCAGCACCTGTTGGACGTATCGTTCTGCCGTCATATTGCCCCGCACCCAAACGAGATCCGTCCGTCCTCCAAGACGAATTCCTGCCCAAACCATAATTGTTCCTCCTTGGTATGGGTGAACTTCCTGAGGGTTCTGAAGACGGCTCCATCGTCCAGGAACTCGCCAAACACGCGTCCTTCGTGAATCTGGATGGAAGCCGAACCTGGATTCATCCGTGAACAGCACATTGGACCATTGCTCACGGCCCCAGTCCACGTGGTTCCGAACCCATTCTAATCGTCGTCCACGATTGCCTCTCCGTAAAGGTGGGACCCGGAGTGGTCTACGAGAGCTTAGATTGCTTTCATGCAGTCGCTTTCTTACAGTTTGGTCACTCACAAGCACTTGGTGTTCCACTCGCAGCCTTTGGACCAATTGAGTCGCCGTTGCATTTGGTTGAGCTCGCGCAGTAATTTGCAAAAATCGATCTTGTCTGGGGGTAGTGATGCGACTTGGCCCCCGGTGCCTCTCCGCTACTTCACCTGTGGCACGATAGCGTGTCCACAATCTTGAAATTACATTTTGGTGGGTCCCTATGGCCTCAGCAACATTACGCTGAACAGACCCAGCTTCCAGCATTCCCACAGCTCGTAACATCTCCGCCCTCGTCAAATGTTGGCATTGCATGGCTACAATACCTCAATTTTAACTTTATCTTTCGTTTAAAAATGAAAAAAAACTGTAACTAAACGTAATTCGTATTGTTTTCTAAATTTCGCACAAATGAAAATTCCCTCTCCTACACATCAAGACATTTTTATGCCACCGAAACAAAAGAATTTTCAAAAATTTGAATTTGGAATTAGTCTGAGATAAATTACAAACAAATCGGTGTATGAAAGATTACAATGCGGCCAGTAATTTTCGAGTTATTTAATTGAGTATGAAATATCCCTAGACCGTGTTGATGTGTGTAATTAACTAAAATGAATGAATAATTAACTATTGTATAACAAAAAAGTAATGAACATAGAAAATAATTTTCACCTTACGCCCATGTGACGGTAGCGAAACAGCCAAGCCACATATTTTGACTAAAGTGTAGAGTCTGTGAAGTTAGGGCTTGTAGAATTAGGGCGTGTAGAGTTAGAAGTTTGGCTCTACATGAGATCTGATAACTTTTTGACAGTGCGAGCCATATGGTCTCGTCTTGGCAACATTTTATATGAAATTTTTTTGGAAACTCGATGTATTGAGTTAATGATGTATTGAATATTCGATTTATTAACCATTCGATATTAAGGACGTTCGAGTATTTAGACGTTCGATTTATAGTGGTCGATCAATTGAAATTCGATTATTTGGCATTCAATCATAGTACACCCGTGTTTATCTAACCACTTAGAAAATGGTCTTGGAAGTGCTAAAATTCTAAGTGGTTTTTTTTTATTAAGTGACAATGTTCGATTTAATTTTACTTCCCAGAAGTTCGGTAGACACAGAAGACATGTGTCATATACCAACCCGCACTGTGTCGGCGTGGTGGATTACGGCCCACTCTCTCTCACAGAGAAGATTCTTGTGTCCTGGCAGTGGGAAAGTTATAGGCTTAATTTAAGGCAAGCATAGTCTTAGAGTTGTGGATGTGAAACGCAATTAGGAAAGTTGTTGTTATTTTGTAGGCAATGCGGAACTGTACCAAATAAAGACCGTGAATCTGCCGACGACGGTCGAGGACCGTATTATTGGCGGGTCTAATACCACCATAGAGCAATACCCATTCGCCGTACAGGTAAGAGGAAGAGCTGAAAAAGCACTATGAAGTACGAAAAACAACGAATATGTTTTTGAATTTTTGTAACTGACCATTACCTTCGTTGATCTTGTCGCAGCACGACTATTCCCGAGTCGGTCTAAATGTTAATAAGTTTTTATTTGTTTCCATTTCCATTATTCCAACTTTGATATGCTCTAAATTTGTATTACGCCTTGGGTGCAGCGACTGAATCTCATTTGGATGATAAAATTTATTGCCAAAATCGAGCAGTAGGTAGGTATCTCCCGTACTGTTGGGAAATTCTCAATAGCAGCCAAAAATAATGGAAATGCTCTCTGCATTTTCATTATTTTTAAAAGAAAGAAAGAAAGAAAATAAATTTATTTGACTCAGGTCAAGGTACACAATATTACTTTACTTTTATATTATGTATGTTAGAAAAAATCGACATCTTTTTAATAAAATAAGTGATAGACATAATTTTAATACTAGAAATAAAGATAAAATAGATCAACCATTTTTCAGATTATCTAAAGTACGTACATCTTTTATGGGGTACTGTGTTACAACTGTTAACTTGTACTGTTACAACAAAATACCTTGTGATATTTTGCAATTAAATGAAAGAAAATTTAAAGCTCATATTAAAAGTACACTTTGTAAACAAGCATATTACAAATTAGAGGATTATATCCAAGATAAGAATGCTTGGAAACATGCTGGTCCTGCTCCATAGGCTAATTTAAAATCAAGACAAAATCAAACTGGTTGCAAATTTAAGTGTATATTTTATTATTATTTTTTATTATATGACATTGATTTTACTTTCTATGACCAATTCCTCGCACACTGACTTATTAATTGTGGAATCTTAGGAGGATCGTCTACTTTTACAATGTTTGTAAATATGTGAGCACCATGTATCTATCACATAATTAGTTTATCTGTTGTTGCTTCATTTTTAATTCTTAATTCTTTTTACCTATTGTGGTATAATAATTTTATTCTAGGTGCATCGTCCTCACATATTATAATTATATAACTAATGTACTTATACAAAATATTGTAAAACATTTTAAAAGAGTAACGGTGGAGTTTCTTGCCCATTCTTCTCCATACGAAAACTACCTTTTGGAAGGGGCAACTAGAATATTTTTTTTTTTTTTGTAAATTTTTGACGTTCAAAAGTGCCTTATACGAGCCTACTTGAAATAAATGATTTGACTTTGACTTTGACTTTACTTTTATTTTTACTAAAGGCTATGTCGGTTACCTTGGTTCTCCTGCGGATCTCTTCATTTTTTATTTGATCACGTAGCGAAACTCCAAGTATAGCCCTCTCCATTGCCCTTTGGGTGACTTTTAGTCTTCTAATAAGCTCCATTATGAGCGACCACGTTTCAGTGCCATAGGTCATCACTGGCAACATGTACTGGTCAAAGACTTTCGTCTTGAGACACTGCAGTATGTGGAATGAGAAAATAATACGTAGCTTCCCGAACGGTGCCCAGCCGAGTCGGATTCGACGATTGCCCTCTTTCTCGATGTTGGACCTACCTAACTGGACAGTTTGTCCTAGGTAAACATACTCGTCCACAACTTTGAGTGTAGTGTCGCCGATCTTCATGAGAGTGGGTGTTACATAGGCATATGACATGGCCTTTGTCATGTTTATTTTAAGACCCACTCTTCTGGAAGCCTCTACTGAGGGCATTGAGCATTGTACTAAGGTCCTCCATAGTCTCAGCCATGACAAGTATATCGTCGGCACACCGAAGGTGAGTGATGCACTCGCCATTGATGTTGATGCCAGGCCCTTTCCAGTCCAGAACCTCGAAGACATCCTCCAGCGCAGTGGTCAACAGTTTCGGAGAAATATCGTCTCCCTGTCTCACACCTCGCTGCAGAAGGATAGGTTCCGAGGTCTGGGCCTGGAGTCCGACTGACATAGTGGCTTTTTTGTACACTCTTCAGCACCTCGATGTACCGATACTCGATCTGTCACCGTTGAAGAGGCTGCAGTACAGCCCATGTCTCGATCGAATCGGAGGCTTTCTTGTAGTCAACAAACGGTAAGCATCCCGAGGCAGGTTATACTCTTCGGTCTTCTGTAGAACCTACCGCAGCGTATGTTTGTGGTCTACAGTGCTTAAGCCTTTACAGAATCTGGCTTGTCTGGGAAGCTGGAAGTCATAAAACCAGCGCGCGAGAGGGTTCGTGATGACTCTTGAAAATTTCCCGCCAGCTATTAGGAATTCGGCAGTAATTCCATCCTCACCCGGTGCCTTATTGTTTTTGAGTTGCTACAGTGCCATCTTAATCTCGTACAAGCTGACGTCCGAGGTCTTCGGTGTAGTGTCAGGTCAATCTAGCTCTTGGGTCGTTTGCCAGATTCGTAACGGGGTTAATTGTTGACATGTATAACTGTCCATAGAACCTCTCGATCTCTCAACAGCTCAGGTTAGACGGATACGCTCCCAATATACAGCTCTGCCCAATACACAGATCTCTTGCAAAGAACTTGGAGCCTTTATTCCGCTGTATCGCGTCCTTAATGCGGTCTGCCCTAAAGCGGCGTAGGTCGCTTTTCAAGGACTGAGATGGACGATAACGCTTTTAAAGAACTGGATCCGACTATTGGGCAATTCAATTCAATTCAATTTGTTCAGTAACAATCTACATTGCGTTCGAAATAATCTAACATGCAATATACACAAATATTACAAAATGACGATTTTACAGATTATTATGAGTAACATGCAATTCAATTTAAATTACGAGATATTATTTAAATAAACAAAATTGTAAAAAAAAACATGCAAACATAAATTATAAAACCATATGTCAAATAAACGCAAAAAATAATCAAAAAAATTAAATATAAACACAAATAACCCTTATATAATGACAAATGTCAGTTTTAAGAGAAGTACTATAAAGCATCTAATGAATAGAGGCATCTTTCCAAGAGGAGTGCTTTGAGCCTTGCCTTAAATGAGTCTGTGTACAGTATGCTGTTTAACTCAAGCGGTAATTTATTAAATACTTTAACTGCCTGATACTGTGGACTATGTTTAATTATTCCAAAAGTCGGGATGATTTTATTTCCAAAATCTTTTCTTCGCGTTTTTTCCCTTACCAGTCTGTCCTCGTCTGTTTCATAGTCATAAATATTTTTTTTTAAATTGTTTCATAGTACTACCATATAAAGGCTAGGTACTGTGAGAATACTAAGTTCTTTAAAGTATGGTCGACAGGTGTCTCGTTGAGAAATGCGGACAATGGTTCGAATCGCTCTTTTTGGATAATGAAAGCATAGGGCTTTCATTCTCCAAAAAAGAGCGGTGTAATGGTAGCTGTTTCCCCAAAACTGTATGCTGTACCTCAATTTAGACTTAATCAGCGCATAGTACACCATTTTTAACCCTTAACCACCTGACGTGTTTTTCAGTTACACTACCACCTGACATTGGTCCTGGATACCGCTTGCGTATTTTCCATATTTAATAACCATTATTTAAAATATTACAATATAAAAGTCACATCTGTATTTTAATTATATTTTTATTCATCATAAGTTTTTAAATTGTACAAAAGTATGCATTTACATATAAAAAATCAACACTACAAAAATATATAAATTTTAGCAAAAACTCTAGGATCTTCGAAAATCGGAGATATTAGTAGGAAATTACACTGTAAACTGTAACTCAATAGTTTTTACAAATATAATTACGTATAATGTTTAAATGCGCGCGCATATGGAGCTGCCGAGGTGCACGTCGCGTACTGGTGGAAGCGAGGTAAAAGTACATGGACACATAGGTGCGTCGAATGCATAGTAATGAAATAATTTGAAAAAGAAAATCGCCGGAGTCTCTCAGACCGACGTCAGGTGGTTAAGGGTTAAGTGTAATATGCTTACTTCATCCTTAAGCGTTCTTAAGGCATAGCAAGCAGATGATATAGATGAATCCAATGCTGCTAACTCTTTCTTCCAATTTTAAAATTCATCTCCCTATGTTGTTACAACTGTGTAATGGGAACTGTTTCCCCAAAACTGTACCTCAATTTAGACTTAATCAGCGCATAGTACACCATTTTTAAGTGTAATATGTTTACTTCATCCGTAAGCGTTGATATAGATGATTCCAATGCTGCTAACTCTTTCTTCCAATTTAAAAATTCATCAATATACACCGTGAAACCTTAATGGTTGTTTTCCCGCGGCAGAACAACTTGCCATAAGGAGTACTTTCAAATCATACAGTAAAAGTAAATAAATAAAGTAGTATTATTGTACACGTAATATTTGTTTTAAAATAACTTTATAAATATTCATCAACTCGAAACGTGAGAATCAATAGTAACAGGTAACTTGTAGGTACTACTCGAATCGCACGCGCCGCCGACAAAGGGAACAGCGATGCATAAATGTTCAAAGCAAAATAAACTCTCGTATCGTTCGTGGTGATACGGCATAAACTAGTTTGCACGCAACAACACAAAATTTGTTTTTAAAATTGTTTCTAATATTTTATTTGTTTACATAACGATTGTATTACCAAGACAAAACCATTTCGCTGCGAGAAAACAACTATTAAGATTTCAGAGTGTTTACTCCTAAAAACTCGACTTTCAGGACCAGCTCAATTTTAACATTATCGAACTCAATGTCAATATCATCCTTGTTACGCGCAGTAGTTTTAAATAACATTGTAGTTTTAGTCGTTTTTATTATCAGCATATTCGCTCTAAACCAAGAATTGAAAGACTCTAGAGCTGCATTCACTTTAACAGTAACTGGGCTGCCAGTACTTGAGCGCATCGTTTGAAGACTGCAGGATTATTTCGCGCCTCTCTTCCATGATGTATATAGTAGGATCAGGGAGATTCTTGTTTCTATTTTTACGTCGCGCGACGGGTCTTAAATATTTTAAACCCGACCACATGGACAGTTTTCACGAACCCATTGTTATAATCGTCCACGCTCCTAAGGCACGGACTTGTTTACAATGTAAAAAAGTGCGAATACATTGTCTTTGGGGTCGGCGGGAAATGCCCGGATACTATACCTGACATTACCCTAAACGGCTTGAACGTCAAAAGAGTGACAAAATTCAAATATCTAGGGCATTTTCTCACTGACGACCTTAAGGACAATGTAGATATTGAGAGGGAGCGTAGGGCATTGGCGGTCCGAGGTAACATGTTGGCTCGAAGATTCGCTCGATGTAGCTGTCTGGTAAAAGTAACACTTTTTAAGGCATACTGCCAGTGCTTTTACACAGGGAATCTTTGGGTCAACAGATTACTATACCAAAAGAACGCTAGATGACCTACGCGTTCAATATAATAATATTTTTAGGATGCTGTTGGTACTGCCACGATGGTGCAGCGCGTCTGCTATGTTTGCACAAAACAGAGCTGACGGTTTCCATGCCGTCATTCGCAAGAGAACCGCGTCGCTGTTGTCAAGGTTGCGGGCGAGTGACAACAGCATTCTAAAAACTATGGCGGAGAGTATAGACTCTCTGATTATTAAAAGTTTTGTGAGAAGGATAATCACCGAGCATTAATTTGGGGATGTCCTTTTCACAATACTTACTATTTATTTTGTTTTATTTTGTATTTTAATATACTAACACTAGTCATAAGTTATAGAATTGTTTACTAACTCGATGGATCATTGTTATCTAAAAATAAAATAAATAATAAATAAATAATAATAAGGCACTACAAACGATTCTAAAATTCGAGCTAAAAGCTCTCGGTTTTGAACTTGGATCGGTGCTGGGTGGAGCGTAGCTTCATTAGTCGAGATCTTTCTAGTTTGAAATGTAAATTTACCGCGTTGATCACAGACATTATTGAATACTTGCATAATAATATGACATAATGAAGTCAATCTCATTTTTGTTGCACCATCAGGGCTCTGCTAGGTCCACTTTCTGTGCTCACGTTTTCTAAAGAAGGAGTGATAAACTCCTTCTTTATCATAAAGAGGCCTTATTTCTCCATAAAACTGGCCAGTAGGTGAACCCGATGTACAACTAATAATTGCCCCACTCGCAACTTCGTGTGCCCAATTTCGCGTTGAAGTCCCCCATGAAAACGGTGAAGAGCCATACATGACTCTGGAAATATCCTCATACATGGACTCCACCTCCTCGTCGGAGTGTGATGAGGTCGGGGCGTAAACCGGCACCGGTCAGAAACGTTATTTATAAAAGTAAGTTGGTGTTTCCTCAGATAGCGTTTTTTGACATCTTTTTCATGACAGCTGTCACTGCGGCCGTTATGTGGCGGCCACTGCTGTCTTAGGAAACCATAGCTTTATAGTGTGACATTGTGCCGTTTTAAAATATCTAATGTGTAGTAGGAAACCTATCTACCTCTTTTTATTAAAAATAGTACCTGGTCGACCGAGCTTTGCTCGGGTGAAAATACATAAAGCATATCATCCAGGTATACTAACGTTGTGTCACATTCCCGTGGCTGTGAAAATAGAGAAAACGAATTTTCCCAGATATGAGACCGCTAAATAGATTTTTCGGCCCCGTAAACCCCTGTATTGCAACTTTCATCGAAATCATTAGAGGTGTTTTTGAGAACGTGATTACAAATATATATGTACAAATATTGCTCAATTAATAGTATAGGCTATCATTGCAACCGTAGCTTTCCTTTATATCTGCAGGTAATTCGCAAAAAGCGGTTCAGTTGCGGAGGCTCCCTGGTGACGACGAAACACGTCCTTTCAGCAGCACATTGCTTCGTTAATAAGTATATTATACGTTTATTTACCGACGAAGTCTAAAACGACACGTAACATTAAGGATGTTCTTTGAGACATTGAAGGCTATTTTGATTTTGACCAATGCCCGCTCAAACTCAAAACATTTATTTCAAACTAGTTTTTACCGCGTCTTCGCTAACGTGGAAGCCGGAAATTATCCCACCATAACGTACTACCATAAAACGTACTAAAACTATCTTCGGTGTTAATTCAGGTTATAAGCTATCTGCCTGCCTTAACCAGATCCTATGAGTAGCATAACATAATGATTGAAATACTATCGTGAATTCATGCAAGCCTAGTACTTTTTGTTAGGTTACTGCTCAGAATGGTCTTGATAATTATCTACTTTTCCAGTGGATTTTCCAAAAAGAATAGTGTGTGAAATGTTGCCACCGAATCGGGCAATCTGAAGGGCACCTTCACGCGTACCCTAAAGGAGGCGGCTGACGGCATCAAGGAGGCCGTTGAGGTCCTCCTTAGACGTAAGAGCACGGAGGAGACGGCGAAGCTATGGGAGGAGAACCGCCGTCTCCAATCCGAGTTGAAGGACCTCAAGCGGCAGTTTGCGATCCGGTGGCAGCGGGAGCTGCCTTCTGGGCGAGAAGGCAGCTCCCGCTGCCACCGGATCGCCGGTCCCGGCGTCGCCTCCATCGTTGACCCCATTATCGCCCCCTGCACTTGTGGATGCGGAGGTTGAGAAGATCGCTCGCATCTACATGATGCATCTACGTGATGGTTCGGCTGGATCAAGGCGAGGCTCCTCCCGGCCGAAACCATCCGCCCACCGCTCGCTGCGGACAAGCGGAGGCAGGCCTCGCCAAACCAGGGTCATCGGTCGTGGCGGCTGAGCAAAGCGGGTCCGGGAAGGGGGCCAGTAAGCCTGCGAAGGCCAAGTCAGCGCCCAATTCCTGGACGGGCGGTCTCCCGGCCACCGCATTCGTTCTCACTTCCCGGACGGCCGGTCGGAAGAAGAAGGCGGCGCCGCCTCCACCCGCTGGGGCACTGGCACCTTCTACGAGGAGAACTCAGAGGCCGCCTAGGGCGAAAGCCCCACGCTCTGCGGCTGTAGTAATAACACTGCAGCCCGGAGCCGTCGAAAGGGGCGTCTCATATAAGGCGGTCCTATTGGAGAGGAAAGCCAAAGTCATGTTCCCCGACCTTGGCATACCGTCCGGCTTAAGATTGAGGCCGGCGATTACGGGGGCGCGGCTGGAGGTGCCAGGTGCCTCTAGCGGCAAGAAGGTGGACATCCTGTCCGCCAAGTTTCGGGCGGTCTGGACAACTCGACAACCCCGGCTGAGGTTGTGGCAGCCGTCGCCAAATCCGGTGGATGTCCGCCCGATTATGTGCGGGTGGGCGAGATCCACATCGACACCGTCCTTGTTTAACAACGGGGCGGCTAGTTCGAGTGGCATTGCGTCTACATCATGCTCTCAAGGAGACATGGTCCTTATCAGTTCTTGGATGGATGTGGAACCCCTGGAAGTTCACCCTTTGCACAACAAGCATATCTGCAAGGCACGTGTATTCATGTCAGTTTGACCGAATTATTAATCTGAGATAAAGAATAGAAAATTCATGAATGACTAATAGAGTTGAGAATCGAAACTCAAGAATCATTGTTTAATGGAGTTGTTGATCAACTGTCTTGAAGGTCTACAGACAGCCCCAAAGCGCTCTCTTCCTAGTGTTTCAACTGGGGAGAAGAAGTGGCGCAACAAACTCCCTAGCAACACGTCTCTGTCTCTTTAGTTACATGAACTTTAATTATAATTACCAGCCTAGTATAACATTATTGTAATGAAAGCCTCACTCTATCGCCCCAACACACACACACACATTACATTAAGTACAATTTCTCAATTGTTTTATTATTATTATCTTTTATTTCGTTTTGAATACATATTGGAGTCTATAAAATAGAGAATATGTGTTTCCTTGTCGGTTTTAAAATAAATATTATATTTGTTTTTTAAATAGAGAAAGTGACACACCAGTCACAATAGCTAATAGCTAAGCGGTTCGGCGACTGCTTTGTTAATCTGTAGTTGTAAGTTCGATCTCTAATTGATATTATTTGTGATTCTTTTTTTTAAATTTTGCTACACTATGATAATTATGATAATTTCTAGAACGAATGAGTACCTACACAGAAAACCATGAAGATTATTAGGTATTTTCTGTCATCTATGGTTATAATAAAAATAAATATCTATGGTTAGGTGACTGTTAAGAGAAATCCCGTATGTTTACAATCTACTGTTATATAGTTTTAGTGATAGCCGTTCCTCAGGAATAATCTGCAAGAATGTATCAGTCAGAGTAATAAGTGTTGTGCTATTAGGTAGTATATGCAGGAACGCAGGCGTTCATTAATTCACTAAAAACGAAAAACTTCGCAAGCAATGGGAAATTGCTACTGAAGGCTGCAGCTGTCGATCTCAGGGCGAGCTGATTCTCATACAGACACCTGTGCGTCACTTGCTCCCGCGTCACAGTCCTAACTCTCTATATATTTTGGCTACTGAGACTAAAACTAAAAACGAAGTATACATGTTTTTTTTTTTTTTGTGGCTGTTCTTTTAGTATAGCGTGGTGTCTTACGACTTCCACGCGAACGAGGTCACGGGCAGAAGCTATAGCTTAAATCTAGATCGGCTATCGGCTAATATTCATACATCATTATTTATACATCTACATACACCTAATGGGGTTGAAGCGATACTGTCGTGCCTCTGAAATGTTCGCGGAGGCGAGGTGAACGCGTTCAATGCCATTCATGTACAGGGTTGGTACGTGTAGTAACAGTATAGTTAAGGACCTTTCTGATAGGATGTATGCTACCGAGACCTACAAAAGGTGGGTAAAAATAGCCGCGTAAATGTTTTTAATTTTAATTTAGATTTTTGATTTTAATGTTGTTTTTAATATTAATTTTAATTGTTATTTTGATTTTGTTATTTTAAATTCATGTGTTTTTTTTATGGATCTTATGGTCTGCAATAATGATTTTTATTTATTTATTTATTACTAGCTTTTGCCCGCGACTTCGTCCGCGTTTCCGTCGTTTTTCGTAAAAAGTACCATATGTCCTTCCTCACGGTTCAGTGGTTTTGATGTAACAGACAGATTAACTTTCGTATTTTAGTAGGGAAATATAATATGTCAATCCACAATACTGTTGAAAAATATCGCAATAAGGAACCGCAGAATATTATTATTAATAGCTGTGTCCGCGACTCCGTCAGCGTGTAACTCCTTGTATGTTATTAAGTTAATGTATTGGAAATATTGTTTAGATCACTTTCACATGAAGCTTAAGTACCTATAGAACGAAAATACTTCAGCGCAAAGCTTCCGGGTAAACTATGTTGAAAGTTGACCCGTCCGGCACGTGAACATAAAGATTTCTAGAACTGCTAACCCGGGAAAGAGCGACATATAACTGACCATGCGAGAAACAACTGACACCGAGATCTACTCCAGCAACACGAAAAGTCTGCCCTTGAGCCTTATTAATTGTCATTGCATAACACACCGATACTGGGAATTGCGTTCTTTTAAATTGGAATGGAAAATTATTTGGTATTATGGGAATTCTGGGAATAAAGACGGTCTCTCCTGCACCGCAGCCTGTTAAAATTTGAGCCTCGATTACATTTTGTTGCAACTGGGTTACTTTTAGCCGAGTTCCATTGCAAAGTTGTGGTGGTCTTAAATTTCGGAGCAGAATAATCGGAATGCCAATTTTTAAACAAATTTCATGAGAAGGAAGTCCGGGCATATTTAAAGAATTTAAAAATTCTATCGGGTAATTAGTGGTTTCTTGTTCATCGACCATTCTATTTATTGAACTATAAACTTTGCTTTCCCCCTGGATATTCGACAGTATTTTATTATTAATCTCAGATGCCTGGTCATTGCGAGGAGTTAAAATGGACCTTTCGCATAGCCAAGAATTGTGCCTATTTAATATATTTGTTACGTCACCGTAAACCGACGATATAAGATGTTGTTGGGATTGCACTATACAACATAACTCAGGCGTCAGAATAAGTTTTCCTTGGTGTAGTTGTGGATAGGTACCTTCACCAATCTTTAATAATATATCAGAAAAGTCACGATCATCCGGGTTATCTCCAGTTCTCACTCGCATGTTTATAGTCAAATGCACCGATTGTATATCACGCCACAAATAAGAGCTTTTCAGGCAAGCCCTAACCTCATCAGCTCGGGTTCCTCGTGGTATTACCGGTAAGGTTTGTCGGAAATCACCACAAAATAAAACTGTGATACCGCCCATTGGTCGATCATTTTGTCTTATATCCCTTAAAGTTCTATCTACCGCTTCTACTCCTTTTCGATGGGCCATCGTACATTCATCCCATATGATTAAATTACACTCACGTAATACCTTAGCTTTGTCGCTATTTCTTGAAATACTACAGGTTGGACTTTCCGTGCGATCTAAATCAATTGGTATTTTAAACATAGTGTGAGCAGTTTTACCTCCTGGTAGCAATGTTGCAGCTATACCTGATGAAGCCACGGCAAGAGCAATTTTACGCTGATTTCGAACATAAGCTAATATTAATTTAGTCAAAAAGGTTTTCCCAGTTCCTCCAGGTGCATCTAAAAACCATATTGTTCCCAAATTATTCTGAACACTCTCGCACACGCGATCATAGACTGAACGCTGTTCTGCAGTCATCATTGGGACACCGTTTTCTAATGTTGCCAGCAGTTCCATTGAGTTGTAACCAATCTCTGCGGAATATTCCCTATTGGTAACCTCTCCGACTGAGGTTGGTGTTGGCAAACCATATTCACAGAGTGATTTACCGCTTACTGCTGTTAAGTCTTCCTGAAGAGCTAATAAGCACTGATTTATGGCAAGATCACGGAAATTATCATAAGTTGCGCCTTCATCATTGTGGGATATATTCCGAAGAAAGTCTTCTGCAAATTTTTCTTTATATTTTTCCATAATTGGACAGGATCTGACAAATTACAAAATGTGAGCAATGTTACAAATAAATGGCGTAACCGTCGTGGATTATCACTAACACAGGATTCTGCTAAAGCGTCATCCCAATGCTGATCATGTTCAAGCAAACGACGCGCTTGGCAAGCTGCATGGTAAGTTGGATAAACAGCATCGTCTACTTTTCTCAAATCTATAAATGATGTTGGTCCTCGCACTGTATGTAATAATAATCTCAAATAGAAACACTCGGCGTTGTTAGGATGAACGGTATACACTCTACCAAGAACATGTTCTTTGAAAATATCTGACTCGCCATCTACAGGCCTGCCACGGCGTCTACGGTTAAAGACACCTCGTTGCTTATCGTAGGTATAATACGACGGAACTTCGTCATACAAAAGAAATTTTGCAAAATTATCAGTTTGGCAAAGTCGAAAGAATGCTAATAAAGTTGTTTGTCTAGGGTTCTCTAATCGTTCTGTAACATTTTCGGCGTTGAAATATATACGTTGACCGCCTTCGAGATGAACATCCAGATGGGTCACAGGTGGATATCTTTCGTGAATGTTGAAACTTAAGATCCGCCACACAGCTTCTGAAGAGCTGATATATCTGCCTGACTGAAATCTAGTAACTTCATCATGTTCATTTCTCAACGCAAACGTAGCTTGGTCACTGCCCTTATTAATATACTTACAAATATATTTTATTGACTCTACACTATTACACATTTCTACATTTATGTGAGCTTGAAATGCTCTAGACAACACAGGCGAATACGGAACGACCCACCTATTATCTAAAGTAACCTGTTGTCCAGACACTCGCTTTTCAACAGTAAAACCACCATTGTCTCTTGAACGGCGACGATATAATGGGTATCCATCATGTCCTGTTACAGTTTCATCTACTAATGCTTTTGGATATCTTTTAGTGCAACGACCGTCTTGCATGCAAGGAGCATTCCTGTTTAATGCACCACATGGACCATGTATCATATGAGTTTTAACAATGTCATATAACATGGGATCTACAATCGGATCTGGAATTTCAGCACTGATTGAACTGTCTACATCATTAGGTCGAACCTTATCTTTTAACCAAAGCAAGAAATGTGCGTGAGGTAAGCCGCGTTTTTGCCACTCAACACTATACATATAACACAATACTTCTCCAAAAATGTTATCTTTGGTAAGTAGATCTATCATTGATTTTAATTTTAAATGAAAAACTCTTGCGATAATATCATGGCGGTCATGCGGTGCTTGACCCTCAAGAAGCTCCCGAGTGATTTCATCCCACTTGGGATTGGTAGTTACAGTAATAAATAAGTCGGGACGTCCATATTTTCTTACGTAACAAAAAGCGTCTTGAGTACGTTCGTGCATGTAGCGTGGACCACCAGTAAAAGAAGAGGGTAAAATAACTAAACGGCCCATATTCACAGTATCATTATCTTGCTGCATGGCGTCGCGAAGGTGCACGTATTCTTCAGCGCGCAGCTGCCTTTGATTAGATCGTATATAAACTAATCTTTCGGTTTCAATTTTTGCGTACATGTCAACAATAAACTGATTAAATATGCCACGAAAACGTTGAAAGTATACAAATCTATTCCGTCTCACTTGCAAGTGGTAACAATAAAATTGAAGGCATGACACCTTTTTATTATAATTAGGTGCGCCTGTACGCGGATCAGTTTGGTATACAGCGAAATTATATCCATCTTCCCCTCGACAGTATATCAAAGGATATTGCAAACTGTCGTAAGCCCTGTGGGTTTCGAAAATACGTTGCAAACGATTGTCTCTGGAACGGATAACGATATATCTATATACCTATCACATTCCTATATACCTATCACATCCCTATATACCTATCACATTCGATATACCTATCACATTCCTGGTCGACCAATACTACAGCAACTTCATTCGTGGATGGAACGTTATAACGCCCAGGGTGTTCCTGAGTTGGACGCCTATCGGCATTTATAACAATTTTGTAATTGTTATCACCATCTTGAGGAAGAGCTTCTAATGCCGATTTAAAACTGCATACATACGAATTAACCTGATGCAACATGTTCTGAAGTTGTGAAATGAGTTCAGTATTTAAATTCGGGAAATATTGATTTCTTATATTCGACTGTTCGTTGTAGTCGGATACAAAATATATTTGAAGAAATTTAGGTTGGTCTTCAGGCAAAAGGGACCCTATCAAATGGTAAACCTGACCTTGTATCTTAAAAGTAGGCATGAAAGGACCTTCTGAGATTTGTTGAGCACCAAAGGATGTCATTTGAAATGCACTATTATAAGTTCGAATATTGTCTAAGAACTGTTTAGATTGCACATGTTCCCCTAAAAGTAGTGATTTCAAAGGTTCCGGTGGGTCTTCGAACAAAGGCAAATTTATTTTACCTCCAGAACAACAGAAACCAGCAGACTCCTTACTCCACTTTGAAGCATTACAAAAAGAACATACTACGTTCATATCGCCTATTACAGAAGATGATCTGTAATCAATTGAGAGGTTATAAGCAACCCCACTTTTATATTTGTCGGACCACGCCACCGAATTAGTAGATTGATCTTCTATGTGTACATCTAAGTCATTAAGACTATGTCGAAATCTGTCTGCAGTAAGACGGGCCTCTCGCTGATCGTCTGTTTCAAGAGACCGAATATTTTCAATTCTTAATCTTTCATTAGACAAAGTTATTAATCGTTCTTGTCTCAAAGAATTGTAATAATCGCGTCCCGACTCTAGTCGTTGTTCATGCTCATGTTCTTCAAGAGATCGAATAATATTATGGCGCACCCTATCATTTGTCAAACGGTCTTGATATTTAGTAAAAGTTTCAGATTCTCGAGATAAAATATGACGGTCGCGATCAGCTGTAAGCCGTAATTCCCTCTCAGTGTAAGTTTCAGACTCGCGAGATAAAGTATGCCGTTCGCGGTCAGCTGTGAGACGTAATTCCCTCTCAGTGTAAGTTTCAGACTCGCGAGATAAAGTATGCTGTTCGCGGTCAGCTGTGAGGCGTAATTCCCTCTCAGTGTAAGTTTCAGACTCGCGAGATAAAGTATGCCGTTCGCGGTCAGCTGTGAGACGTAATTCCCTCTCAGTGTAAGTTTCAGACTCGCGAGATAAAGTATGCCGTTCGCGGTCAGCTGTGAGACATAATTCCCTCTCAGTGAAGGTTTCGGACTCGCGAGATAATGTATGCCGTTCGCGGTCAGCTGTAAGCCGTAATTCTCGTTGTGAAGCAATTTCAGCTTCTCGGGATAACGCATGTTGTTCTCGGTCAATGGTACGCCTTAGCTCTCGTTGAGAAGAACTTTGAGACGCCCGTGATGTAGCTCGTCTCGCTCTGTCAGCTGCTAATCGCATCTCTCTCTCTGGAGAGCTTTCATTGGCTCGAGAAGTTGAGGCACTAACTCTCATAGAGTTTAACCGATGTGCTCTTTCCTCTGCCGATTCTTGAGAACGCGTAATTCTCATTCTCTTAGCTTTACTCGAAGTTCGAGATAAAGATAATCGTTTTTTAGGTGGCATTGTGTATTTTATTTTTAATCGACGGTAACGGAAAGGCTGTCAGTTACCTAACAAAATAACCTACGTTAGAGGTCCTAACTATAGCTACCTTACACTTAAAATCTAAGTGCCTATTTAAACTAAAATATTCTAATAGAATTATACCCAGAAATATGTACAACTTACAAAAAAGAAATGAAAATAAAGCTGAAACGCCTGTGCAATACTATCTACCTATACCTACTTCACTTAAAAATAAATACCTATAACTACTATAATTAATAAAAGTATCTACGCTTTTACCTACTTAATAAAAAAATAAAATTGAACATAAATTAGCCAAAACTTACCTATCGGTATCTAAAAATCTATGCGTACTACTTCTACTACACCTAAAAAGAAATAAAATGCAAACTATTAATAATTTGTAATTTGAACGAATATTTAAACACTACCAAAAAAACTAATACCTATTTTATAAAATAACAACAAAAGAAATTCAAATAAACTATTTAAAGACAGAAAAGTCGCGCTGATAAGCACGGTTTGTTAATATCAATTATTGTCTGTCAATAAGGTCGAACGCTCTGAACGCATCAACAGCCAAATATTGAATGAAGCTCGCGCTTGAACCCCCGCCTTTTTATACCCTACCGCCACGACCCGCGTCGAGCGCGGCAACCGTTACACAAAAATAATCCTTATGGCATGATTCACGGCGCGATGGCTTATTAGCGTATTTCATGTATAAGTTTGGTGTTTCTATACCGATTACTATGATTCTTTTTTTATTGAATAGGTAATAATATTAACTTCTTTTAATTAGGGATGAGTGAGAGTATTATAAACGTAAGAGTAAACAAATATAATCAGAAAGCTCCGAACTGCTAAGCTATCGGGAGTTACACGTGTTATTGTGAGTCAACCATAAAAGATAGACATATGCTGTTTTGGGATATTTTTTAGATAATTTTATGTAGAACATTTCCGTCATAAATGATTTCTATGTAGCTTTAACCATTAAGGCTGCACACGCGACGGAAGCTTAAAAAATGGAGCAACTTCTCCCGTTTTCCCAACATTTCCGTTCACTGCTCTGCTCCTATTGATTGTAGCGTGATGAAAAGTATACTATAACCTCCCCAGGAGTATGAAGAATAATTGTACCAAGTTTCGTTAAAATCCGTCGAGTAGTTTTTGTTTCTATAAGGAACATACAGACAGACAGACAGACAGACAGACAGACAGACAGACAAAAATTTTACTGATTGCATTTTTGGCATCAGTATCGATCACTAATTACCCCCTGATAGTTATTTTGAAAATATATATCATGTACAGAATTGACCTCTCTACAGATTTATTATAAGTATAGATTGCCAAATTAATCAAAACAGCGAAATATTTGACATCTACTTGCGACGTTGCCCATTTTCAGAATAAACGCTCTTAAAAAATTGAATAGAAAAAAACTTGACTCAAAAAACAAGAAAATGAAACAGATTTTGTGATTTTTTGCAGTTGACTGATGGCTTCGTTGGTCAATTACAATGTTGTTACTGCCTGAATCTTTAAAAAACCGCCAGGTGCGTGTCGGACCACGCACAATGAAGGGTTCCGTAGTCGAGATGAATTTATCCCAAGAACAAACTTGTAGTTGAAAAACATGTTCTCCCATACGGAATGTATGGGAGAACATGTTTTTGCAACTGCAAATGTAAGTTGGCCGATTATTACTCGTTATCTTATAGAGCCTACCTACTTAGCTGTTATAGTTTTCCTTTTAATTTCGTTATATATATACTACTGCTGTGAATTTTTTCACATATCCGACCATACCAAAAACCAACCATTACCGACCATTTAGCTGGCAGGGGGGGGAGGGACACACCTGACTCTAACAAAAATTAGCACTTTAAAGCTTAATATTTCGCAAAACGATCCTGGAATTCGAAAATGGATTTCACAAACTCGGAATATTTTTGATAGACCTTTCCAACGACACTCCACACCATAGAACAGACGAAAAAAATGAAAAAAAACATCCCCCTTACGTGTAGAGGAGGCAACATAAAAAAAAAACTTTTTATTTTCATCGGATTTTATTTCATCCACTTTGTCGGCGTAATTAATATGTATACCCATGCCAAATTACAGCTTTCTAGTACTATCAGTCTCTGAGCTAAGCCGCGGACAGACAGTCGAAACTATAAGGGCTCCTTGTTGACTACGGAACCCTAAAAAGTACGCTCTACGGTCAAAGACGAATTCCGTCCTCCGCTAAGTAATTAGGTAGAACAGTTATAAAAACTGATCTCCTGCTTCTAGTCGGTTCTGTTTCCGATCCCAACGTTTGATGTATCCAACCGAGGGTGATGACTTTCCTATACGTCTGCAGGTACTTTACACATCGCAATTCTTTTGCGGAGGCTCCCTGGTGACGACGAGTCACGTCCTTTCAGCAGCACACTGCTTTGTTGATGAGTAAGTTACACTTTTCATTTATTAACCTCCCTAGAAAGTTTCTAACAACACAACTTTAAGACTTTCTTTGTTCGTTTTTATGTGTTTTACACGTGCAGCCTGTGGACCAACTATACTCAGCGGGCTATCAGTGCCCTACGGGTCCAATATAATAACGGGTTCAGGATGGTGATGGGGCTGCCCCGTTTCTGCAGTGCATTAGGTATGTTTGCACAAGCACACGTAGATGGCTTCCACGCCATCGTCAGACAGAAATCTGCCTCTTTGCTCTGCAGAGTGCGGGAAAGCTCCAACTCCATCCTGAAGACCGTAGCGGGGAGGTACGATTCTCCTTTCTTAGGTGATGTTGTTCGAAGATACATTTTGAACAACAGCCTTGTCTCCAAATAGTTTACTAACATAGATATAAGTTATCTTTTTGTTTACTAACCCATATGGATGTTGCTTATCCGAAGTAAAGATTATTTTATTTTATTTTTAAGACAATGAGGGATACTACGTGAGGAAATTGCGTCAATTTATGTTCGTATTCCTCGACAAAATGTAGGGCACAGCTGATTTTTTGTCGCGATTTAGGCGTTGTAAAAGTTATTTATTTTATAATAATGAGTACAATGCGCGCTTTACAGAATTCCAGTTATTTTAATTATACACTCTATGTGTGTGCCATTCTGTTCCCTGTATATATTAATTAATTCACTATCCTATCTCAATATTTGCAGGAATAGCAATCCTATGAGCCCGAGTCGCTATTCAATTCGTGAGGGCACAACTATTTTGAATTCAGGTAAGTGACTCACAGTTATTTCGTACAGTCAACCGGACGTCCATAGGGTAACAATTTGACTTAGACAGCGCCTTTACTTCGTTGAAGTTATTGCTTAATTTCATGCCTACACTCATGAGACACCTTAAACTGAAAATTCAAAAGCGATTTTCATTACTACTGTCGCGGCCTGCTACAGGGGCATTGATAGACAATCGCGAAAATGATGGCCGAGGCGAACCCGAGGCACACATATGTGAGTCCATCAATGCAAGGCTTGTATAGTACTTTTCTCAAATAATGCGTGGAAATTCAAACTAAGTAAGTAATTATAAATTCCAGAATCCATGACGAACACCGATAATTTTTCACGCGCCAACATGTTAATTTGTTTCTTCTTTAAACAGCTCTATTTGCAAGCTAAATCGAAATTCAAATAAAATCTTTGATAAGTTACCTCCTTGATTGCCATGTGTGTTGAAGTAAAAAGTTCGTTCCTTTTTTAAATAACACGACAGATATGAGTTTTCATACAAACATTACCGGCCGGACGCTCGCGTGTATTCGACTAGTACAGCATTTTTATTTATCTCGAAGAAGGCTGTCGAAATAATGGTCGAATTTCTATGCATGTTTGAGAAAAAGACATATCATAATCAGTGATCGGAGTAGGTTGATTGATTTTTGGTACTTGTATCATAAATGCATACAGAAATAATAACATGGTTAAGCCATTTTTCCGGAAAGATATTCCGGTAATTCCGGATTCAATTAAATATTGTTAATGTTGGTAGTGATATTATTTTCACAACACAGTAACAAACAAAGAAGCGCACTCTACGAACCGAATTAAATGAGTGAGCTACCTGGCATGTCGTCGGCGGGCGTACGCATTGTTTTGATAACCGGTTAGTGCACCACCCATGATTCTTTGTTCTGATTGGTCGTTGGGTTGTGTCAAATCGTGACTGAGTGCCGTTAAAAAAAAATATGATGAATATAATATTGCTCATTTTAATACAATTCCTACCTAAGTTTCGGTTCTTTTTAAATAATCAACCAATTCCGAAGGAATGACCATATTAATATATACGTTTCGGATCAATGACCCCAATTCAATCTACCTACTCCGATCATGATATGATTTAGAAAATATTACTTACTACTAGTTCAAATGTTACTCCTGACATGCAGTTGACCGTACGATACTGAACAGAATTTAAAACTGGGATGAACTGGACCCATTTTTCCACAGGAGGAACTCTTCACCTGGTAACATCAATCAAAGTCCACGAGTTATACAACCTTCCGATCCGCGACAACGACGTGGCGGTGGTCCTGATGGCTACAGCGGTCGACCAGACCATCAGCGTCGCTCGAGTAGCCTTAATTCCTTATCAGAATGCCGTGGTCCCTGATAATTCATCCGTCACTGCTGTCGGATGGGGGCTGACTAATGTGAGTATTTATGAATCCAAAATCTTAAAAAAAAAACGTAAAAATCCCGACTGAAAATAAAAAGTTCAAAATAAGGTCACTTTTCAAGCAGTGTGATGCAGTTGGTGGCTGTTATTTTAGTTAAATCTCAGACTTAATGCCACCAACTTGAAAAGTAAGCAAGACTATAACGCGACCAAGACGAGTCGACACTCGACAGCCACCTCTGACCTCATGTATTTAAAGCCATCCTGTCGTTAGGATGCATCAAGATTCCCACATATATAGGGGAGACCGAGGGTAGTTGAAACAATTTTGACATTTTAATTCATACACAAAATTCTACAAACACTAATCGTATGAGTTTAGTGCCAATCGATAGTTTATTTCTTACACTTTCAAATACCTGTCACAAAGAACGTGTAAGTATGAAATTTGTGGTGAAAAATGAACTTGAATGTAACAAGTCATTTTGTTTCAACTCCCCTCATACCGAGGTATGTTGAAACAGGGGTCGAGGTGAGTTGAAACAGTTGATATTTTAGTAGAATTAAGGGTTGTAAAGTGGAAACGACGAGACAATTTGAAGGTATTTATTAAAATAAAACATTCTAACATATTTTGTACTGAACTAATTGAATATTTAACGAAATAATCATCACTTCTTATTAAATTCCCAAGAAATGAACATAAACTCTTAAATAATTAAGTAGTATGATACGCGATCATAATTAACAAATTATAATATTAATTATAGCAACAAGTTTAGAATCTACAATCATATTCTTACAAACTGACTCAATTATTATCAATTTTCAGTCGTTTAGAATCACTACAATCAGTCTTAATATTTCTTATGAAGGAGTCTAAATTTGTAACAATAATCTCACAAATGTGTAAATTTCGCGACTCGCCATACCTCTATCTGTCTTCCTTTTATAATCAGTAGGCATACTGAAACAAAATTAACAAAAAAAAAAGCATAAACGACACCGTATTAGCATTCACCCATACAAAACTTAAGCGAGGTGAGTTGAAACAGTCTGTTTCAAATCTCCTCAGTGAGAAAAATCCTGCCAATCTTTATACAACCAAAAATCCAGAAGCAAAACACATAGAAATTAGTTTTACCAGTGCCATGGTTTCAATCGTTAGTTAATGAGCTTTCGAAACATTTAAAACCCAAGCTAAAATACAAACCCATTATCAAAATACAGGTATCTTAAAAAAACGTTAAAAACTTACTTTTCACGATTTTTGCGACGTGGCAGCCACAACGACTCAACCGCGTGTCTGAGCCACGGACGCGAACTGCGGGGCCCGGCGGGTGGTGGGGAGCGGCTGATTTTTGTCGGTGCCAGATCGCTAACGTTTTTAAATTTCGCGAAATCAGTGTTGTTTCAAATCACCTTTGTGTCAAAACCCCTCGGTCTCCCCTACACGTTAAAAACATAACCCTGCTTTGTGCAGTCGGGTAAAAAGCATGTAAAGGGTGCTTCGTGAAACGGTTCAGTCTAGATAAAGGATCATTGTACCTACTGGTCAAATAATATCTTTGTATTTGATTGACTTTCATCAAATAAACAAGATGACTTCATCAAAACAATGTAGGCATACATGATTCTGCATAAAAAATAAAGTTTGTGTGTGTTAGCTCTGACGCACAACTGGAGTACACTCCATAATTGAATATGTAATAGGCAAAGAGGGTAAATAAAGCCACGCCTTAGAAAAAAAAACCACGACCGAAATATCTAGATCGAATAAAAAACAAGGGTTATGCTTGTATAAATTTCACTCCTCAAAAAATTCCCAAACCGGGGGCCTTATATGAAAATCGACTCTTAAGGAGTAAAGTCCAAAAATTAATCTTGGATAAAAATATTGAGGCATACCTGATCTGGCACAGGAGCGTGGGGATTGGCAAAGGGAGGTGGTTCAGGAGTCAGTGGGTGAAGTCAGGGTGTGGATGATGATAATGCCTGATCTCAGGTAGTGCTGTACGTAATCCCCCACGCGGGCCCAGCAACAGAGTGCTAAAGATTTATAGTTTAAGTTATAATACGTGTAACCTACTTACGTACAGGAATATTTAGCAAAACTCAATTATGCAGACACGGAAAAACTACTACAAATTTTAAAATAAAATTTTCTATCTACCTATTCTAATATAATTAATAATAGTGTCCAGTTTATATACTTTAATATTATTCGTTAATTTATTTAAATATAATATATCTTACATAATCTAGTTTTGAAAATTTGAAAATATTATAATATCTTCTTTTTAATTTAGATTCTAATAAACTTGTTGTTGTCTTCTTTTTAAATGTTTGATGTAAATTGATGGCCTGAAACACAGGTTTTCACAAACCTAGATCAGGCAGGTCTTAATTACAGTTAGAATTAAATATTACTCGATTGTAATTAATCTAAATCATAATTTTACTTTATACTTGAAAAAAATTCATTTTATTTTTAAATATTGTTTGTAGCGCAGGTTGGTAGATGTCAAATTTTAATGTCTGGTGTCTTCGAATTTGTTGGTTCTAGGACATGCCGGATGTCACAATGTCTTCGAAAATTCAACGTTTAGTTAGTTATTGCAATTGATTTACAAATTTAGAATTTTTCAAATATATGATCAATTAATAGCTGCCCCGCGGTTTCACCCGCATAAGTCAAAATCCTGTGGGATTTTCGGGATAAAAAGTATTCTATGTCCTAACCCAGGTCATGGTCTACCTATGTGCCAAATTTTATTCAAATCCGTTCAGCCATTTAAGCGTGAAAGCGTTACAACCAAACAAAGAAACTCACTTTCGCATTTATAATATTAGTTAGAATTAGGATGGATTATGAAAGGCCTCGATTGTTGTGAGTAAATCACGCAGTTGGGTTGTTGGTCACTGCAGTGGGAAACGCTAAATGATTATTTTATTTATTTTATGAAAAACGTTGACATTCTTTCGGCAGGTGAGCAACTCATTTCAATCCACTGTGCTGAACCAAGTCACGGTCCGGAAGATAAACCAGTCCACCTGTCAAGCTCGCTACTTGAGACTTCAGACTGCGACCGGCGTGCCTTATCCTGTCAGCAGTAGTATGATCTGTGCTGGGATCCTCGACGTTGGGGGTAAGTGCTTTAGCTAAGACCAATAGCCCTATGGTCCTTTTTAAAAAAGGTCCATAGTTTTTGTTAAGTATAATTATCTCTAAATTCAAATTCATAATATTTTATTTCACATAAACATACATGGGCACTTATGAAACGTCAGAAGCTGTTGCCGATGCACTGTTCCGATTGGTCGTTGCCTATGGAGAAGAGTCGGCAAGCAACTCCACGGTTACTCTTATTGGTTCTTACAATATTTCCAAACTAGTGTTTATAGGTGGACAGTGTAAGCTTGTCAACAGCTGCAAAATAAAAAGTGGTGAGCAAAACGATAAATCTGTGAGTCTACAACGCCTATCTGAGGGTTATACTCGACTCCTACCGACTAAAACTATAATCAGCCTGTAATAATGGAACACAGGACTCCTCTCTGAGAGAAAGTGGGCTGTAAAATACCACGCGGGCCCAGTGCGGGTTGGTAGATGTCACATGTCTTAGATTTTTTGGTTTTAGGACATGCTGGTTTCCTCACGATGTTTTTCTTCACTATTTTGAGAGCAGTTCTGATGAAATGATTAGACACAAAGTAAAGCGCCTGGGTTCGAACCCATGACCTACAACTTATAAGTTACCGTTACCACTGAGCCACACCTACTGCATCACGGTTTATTTGCTACTATGAGTGGTAGAGGACCCTGACAATGCCCAGAAAGTTTTCTAAGAAATACACGACGACACATAAGTACAGTACAACTATGTTGTTAATGTCCCTCGGAAGTCTTCGTGTTTCGTTGCACTAAGTGCGAAGGTAACTGATAGAAATCCGACAACTGACGAAACACGAAGTTTGCCGAGGGACATTAAGAAAACAGTTGTACTGTACGTGGTCCGGGTTAAACCTAAAAGATAATGAATAATTTCAACCATCATAATCGTTTTTAAGTAGACAATTGCAACATTACACTCATGAACTTCAGTACTATTGAGTCATCGGCCTCAAGTACCTACGTGTCAACGATTGATAAAACTATAACACAATATACGTCTCACGTTATATAAGTATTAGGTAGGTAATTCACCGCTTCCCAATCGGAGGTAAATAGCAGTATAAAATGATAAAAAACTGACACCTACTAATATTGATGTGCACTTAAGGGCCATAAGCCCTTAAGTGCACATCAATATTAGTAGGTAGCACGGTCCATCAGGTTAAGCTACGCTTGCCGGTTGGTCCAAGGATGGGTGACCATCTGTGCATACCGAGAATCCTCCGTACCTCGGCAAGGACGTCATTCGTGGACAGTCGTTACTTTCGGGCTGAGTCTGACAACCAGGATACCAAGGGGTATCGTATTAGAAAGTCCGAAAGGGTTACCGTGGCCACGTACAGGCAACTTACAGGCAACTGAAGAAACACAGGTGGGTTTTATTCAGTAAGAGTCTGACACGCCCTCAAGACCCAACCAACCAAAAAAAAAAAGGGGGTATCGTTTTACCACCAATTCGAGGTGAGCTGCTAAAATTATTGAGCTTGTTACGCTCTTAAAGTTTAGGCACTACTTATGTCGACAAAAGAAAATGTATCCTATCCTAGGCGGGGTGCTAAAATTGCATTGAAAAAGAATTAATCCCAAAAACAGCAGTGCAATTTTATTTCTTTTCGAGTCAATGATAAATTGTTAAATGAGTTGAGCCCACTAAGAAGGTGGCCACGCCAATCGCGGCATCAGTGGCGTTTTTTAGTTCCTTTGAAGTGCTGTATGGACAAGTGGTGTATGGACACTTTGGTCACGCGGACATATGGGGCATGGTCTGGTCAGGAGCACCGCATTCGTACAGGTTTGGGTCAATAATTCCCCATTTCGCTAGATTGTGATTGCACCGGCCTTGGCTCCGCAGTCGATTGATTGCTACATATAGGCCACTGCTGATCATGTCCGGGTGGCAGGTGAAGTCTGTCAGTCAGGGCTGAACGAAGTCTGATGGCAGTGGATGCTGTTTTTCCCAAGTACAACTAAATCTGAGGGACACTTCTTACCTGACTGGCCCATGTGCCCCTCCCAGAAATAAATCATGGATCCGCCCTTGATGATAAGGTAGTTATTTGAGGAACAGCACCTGAAAGGACCAAAAGGTTCTGGAGTGGCAACCACGTATCTGAAGCGTTGGTAGGCCCCTAGAAGGTTGACCGATGACCTTGTGATGGTTGCGAGAATCCGTTGGATGCGAGAAGCACAGGACCAGTTAATGTGGCGACTTTTGGGAGGCATATGTCCAGAAGTGGACGTCTTTCGGCTGAATCAGGAAGTTTATTATTGTTTTTTCAAATAACTACGTTCACGGATACTTATGAAATGCATAATCTTTATTTCTATTAATAAGCCTTACTTCCTAGTAGTCAAGTGTTATGTGATAAGAAACTGACTGGAATTTCAAGTGCTCTTGTTGCTTCGGCTAAAACATAAATCATGTCTCATTAAATAGATAATATAAATTGTTGGTAGTGGTTAAATTATCAATTTAATTACGAATTGAAAGTACGGCCGATATACCTTGGCCGTTCAGAACTTCGCGCAGAAACCTGCGCAATGACATTTTTTTGGAATCAAATGGTGACATGAGGCGAGTTTAGTGAGAGAACATGCGCGAAAGTTCGCAGAGCCTATGTTCAGACCTGCCAAGTTATATCGGCCGTATTGTTGGTAGGTACCTCTGATGTATACGGAACTTGTCCATTCGAGAAACAAGAGAAATTCGATTTCTGAACTAAAAAATAATTGCCTTTGTTCATGCAAATTTTGTAAGATTTTTGTGGTTATAACCGACGAATAAAACGCTACATGAATAACATTATGAGGTCTAAAAATTGCCATAAAGGTATTATAGTACATATCTAACTTAGGAGCACATTTACGTTTTTTTTTGTTTAGCCCTTAGTTAACGTTGCTTAACGTAAAAGAAAAATCTCTTAAATATATGCTCTTATTTATTAAACCAGGTTCGCACTGGCGTTATTTTATCGCGGCGATTTTTTTTCGTGCACTGAATTTTCACCTCTTGCGAATCCAACAGATCCCAGCGCGTCAAGAAAACACACTGTTGTATTTTCGACTCTAGGCGCTAAGCAGAGCGTTGAAATCCAGTGCGCGATAAAAAATCGCCCATCGGTACGAGGGCTTATTTATACGGTGTTCTCGTGTTATTTGGGAGAGGCCTATGTTCAGCTTGAAGGAGGCCTATTTCCAGCTTGGGGGAGGCCTGAAATGATGATGATGATGATGTTCTCGTGAAGTATAACGCGTAAATGTGTAGGCTACGGCGTGGTTTTACGTCGTACCGCAAAGATACTATGCCGTGTACAAAGGGCCTAAGGGATAGTTCAACCTTTCAACAAGAAGACGCAGACAAGACTGTCTGTCGCACTGGTCCAACACAGTTCAAAAAGAGAAACTTTCTCTTAACTCGATGTGCATATTTTAATTCGTGTCCCACCTGTTTCAGGCAAGGACGCGTGCGAGGGTGACTCCGGGGGGCCGCTGATCTACAACGGTGTAGTGGTGGGCATTACATCGTGGGGCTACAGCTGCGCGGAGCCCAACTACCCGGGAGTGTCCGCCAGGGTCGCCAGTTATACCAACTGGATCAACTACACGGTAACCAGGAGTTTAACTTACTAAGGGTCGATTTTTAATTTCTCAGATAATCATTTTGACAGTGTTTGTGTAGAAAATACAACATCACGCCTGTGTTCACGCCTGAGTTAGGCAGAGGTGTACCTATAGTACACCCACATTACGCCAGTTATGTTTGAGTCCCACGTAATAGGGGGCGAGCCTATTGCCATCAACCGGGCACAAATCCAGACTCCGGGCTGCTACTGAAAAATTCCAGATGAAGAAAATAAGTCAAACTGTAATTACTGTTCAGATATTTTTTTTATGTTTCACTGTTTTAAACTTAGCCATTACTCTGTTACGCTGTAAACATTTTGACACCATAATATCAAACGACCAGCGTCATTTTAGGGCGGTTTTATAGGATTTTTATTAAAATTAATTAAATTCTTCTATGTCATTGTTCATCAATGCTTGCTGATTATGGTCATTATAGTGTTAGATTTAACCTTACATATATAAGGGACTGTCCAAATTATTATACGCTGATCAGCACGCGTAGCATGACCAGAAAAGAAACGGGTTTTGTCGAGGAATAATAGTCAAAATGACAGATTCATAATCACAATCTGTCATTTTGTCTATTCTTCCGTTGACAAAACCTGTTTTCTAAGGTGGTACACAACTAGTTATCGGTAGATATTGCTAAAAGCGTTTATTATGGCGACCAGTCACGTCTAAATAAATGAGTTATACTATATGTATTATTCGCTATCACACACATGTTATTAATGGGTTCCCTCTATCTGGCAGAATTTTGATGCTCCGAAATTTATTTGGCATAACACACTTGGCATAATCTTCTTTAAACGAATATATATATGGCATAAAAATCATTTAATATAATTATTGTTTGGCCGAATGTTTATATGTCCGAATTTACAAAGGCATACTTTTAAGATGGCAGAATTTTATTTGGCATAATTTACTTTTGGCAAAGCTTAATTTCGCATATTTTCGTTTCACATAACGTTTATTTAGAGCGACGATTATTTAGAATAATTTCACTTGGCATATTAAGAGGATGGCAGAATTTCATTTGGAATAATTTTATAAGGCATAATTATTGTCATTTCTATAAAATGTAATCATATTCTTAACCTTAAATTAAAATTTTGTCTTAAAAAGTCAATAAGTTGTACTACAAAAGTTAGTGAAGTGACAGAACCGAATCGCTGCAAAACCGACTGCACGTAGTCTTGTCTGCCCTACCCCTAGAGTGTAATTTAAGCCCGCGTAGGCGCGGAGGGGCGAGGCGGCCCGCGAGCTGAGGAGCAGGTGGTTTTAACGCTCGCCGCCGCGGCTGAGGCTGGCCGGCTTTGCCGGCCAGCAAGCCGAAGCTGCTGTGGTGAGCGTTACAACCATCTGCGACGAGAAGCTTGCGTGGGATCGCCGGAGCCCCGCAGCGCCGGAGCCGTGACAGAAACCATGCCTGCTGCATGTTGCATGCTTGCTTGCATGCTGCATGTTTGCTTGCATGCTGCATGCTTGCTTGCATGCTGCATGCATGGTGTGTGCTTTTTTGCATGTTTGCATTCTACATGCTTGATGCATATATGCATGGTGTGTGCTTTTTTGCATATTTGCATGCTACATGCATGAACTATGAATTTTCCGTAATGTGATAGATGAGTCTTTCAATTATTATGGATATGAAAAGTATGCCAAAAGATGATTCTAACTGTAAACTTTCTGAGATATGATAGTTCTACCTTTTAATGATTATCGATATGAAATGTATGTATGCCAAAAGACTATTCTGACAGTGAACTTTCTGCAATATGATGGTTCTACTTTTTAATTATTATGGATATGAAGTTTATGCCAAAAGACGATTCTGACAGTGAACTTTCTGCAATATGATGGTTCTACTTTTTAATTATTATGGATATGAAATTTATGCCTAAAGATGATTCTGACTTACAAAATTATGCGTTTTTAATGTATTATAAATGAGTGTATGCCAAACGATTTTCTGCGAAATGAAGTTTATGCTATGCGCTGTTATGCAAAATAATATTATGACATAAAAAGTTCTGCTATAAAGGGGGGACCCGTTATTAATATTATCGATTGATAAATGCATGTCGATGATAATTTGGAATAACTCGGTTAGTAGGTAATGATAATGATAATGATAATACTTTATTTGCCAAAATGTAGGTGTACAAAGTAGTATGAGGAGGTATATGAGGTTGGGCAGTTTTATCCTCTAATTATCAAAATGGTACACTAATCGATATTTTGGAGAACCGTGGAAATATCCTTGGGTGTCCAGATAATATGTAAAAAAAAAATTAAGTACCATTAATTTCACTGTAAAAAAGAAATTACCTAAATTTTCGGAGTCTTGGAGCCGCCAGCAACCCACTCATTCTCGCTCTCATTCAGTACGTGAGCGGTAGTGTGCGTGCGAGGAATACTCGCTGTCGATTTCTCTCAATCTCACGTCCTTCCGCAGATTTTGACAACCGAGACGAATAGCATTAGAAATGCCCGCCCCACGAGTGGATAGGTAGGTACTTATAGCTTGTCCACTCTGACATGACGCGCCCCGCTACCGCATTTTACGTACACGCCACGGCGCGCGGCGCTGTGTACGTAAAAAGCGGTAGTAGCCGGTAGTCAAAACCGGCTCGGCTCGAAAGTGGGGCGCGTCATTTCAGAGTGGACAAGCTATAGGTACTTAAATGAAGATCCGGCGCACTCTCTGCTGAAGTCCGGCTAAGCAGCCACGACCTTAGTGGTCAACTGTGAGATGCCATGGTCACAAAAAAAAAAGCATATTGCGGTCAGCCTCGCTAATAGTACAGAAGATTGGCGCCATACTACGTGACGCGTGTCTATGTCTGCGTGCGTTCTCGGCCACTGTATAGACTTACACTGTTTGTCCACCGCACCGTGAACGGGACGTCTGCGAGAAAATGTACTGTCGCTACTTCGGCGTCGCGGGTCAGTTCGTTCTCGTTGATGTCACGTTCACGGTGCAGTGGACTAACGGCGTTAGGCTTCCTGTACATGACCCCGGAGCCGCATTGGCGCACTGTGGAACGAAAAAAGGCTCTCGAAAATATTTAAGCTTACATTTTAAAGTGTTGGTTTTTTGCTTGAAATGGCTTCTAATAGCCAATATTATGCATACATATATCAATATCATACGTCAAAAAATCATAAATAAATAGTTACATCACCGTGTGCAAGGATATAACGGTTATTCTCTTCGTTCCAGAGATATAAGCATTTGCTCAAAACATTTTTTTTTGCAAAAAAAAAATATAAGTTGCCAATTTGCCTACCAGATTGCATCCTATGACATACATATGTATCCAAAATATTGGCTATTAGAAGCCATTTCAAGCAAAAAACCGACACTCAAATATAAGCTTAAATATCTTCGAGAGCCTTTATCAGCTGTTTGTGTGACTGCCAGTGCGGCAAAATCTTTGCGGCGCGGCGCAGTTACAGTATAACAACCCTACGGCGCCGCAGCTCCTGTGTGTCCGCCAATGTGGCAAAATCTTTGCGGTGTGGCACCGCAACCCGTCGTGTACAGAGGCTCTTATGTTGCTTTCTGCAACAAGTTAAAACAAGTTAATGGAAGATTAGTATATATTGACAGCTTTAAAAGTTAAAAGGTCGTTTCTGCAACTAGCTATTAGTCTTATAGGCTAGTTTGTAGGTAATTATAGGGAACCTGGTTCTTTTTAATAAAGGATAAAAAAGGGGATAAGCAGCAGCGTCCTTTTTCGACTTTACTATCAATAAACTGTGATTCTCATTGACTGTTCTTTTTCCAGATAAATGACTCCCTGCAGATCCAGGCGCACAACGAAACCGGGAACGGTACCTACCCTGGCAACGCCAGCTCGCTTAGCAGGAAGGTCGGGGCTGTCACGCTGCTTACACCCCTCCTGTACTTAATATTCAGCGTTTAGTTGTTACGAGTCGATGCATTAGGCGCATTACGAGCAGAGGCCTTATTGTGAGTTTCTTTTAACCATCTCGACTTTACGCATCGACCGCGTTCGGCGCTCCGATTGGCCCTTCACTGGTGAAGGCCGGCCGGCTGCCAATCGGAGCGCCGAACGCGGTCTATGCGTAAAGTCGAGATGTTTAAAAGAAACTCACACTAGGGCCTCAGAGCAAGGCTACAAGTCGCGGGTTCGACTACCGCACTGTACAAATACAGGGTCAAATTAAATTAGCTAGTGAAACTCCGCAGACTTGATGGGGATATCTAAACATGATAAAACTAAAAAAGAATGAGTTTTTTTTTTGGAGGGTCTATGACCGCAAGTAGTCAGATTACTTGAAGCATCAGTTTAGAAGTGTTTTGATATCGATACCTGCCACACTGTAGAGTTTAGCTTGCTAATTTAACTTGACCCTGTAAGCTCTATTTATAACCTTGTTTCCAATTGATGTTATTTCCACTTAAACAAACATCAACTTTATGAAAGTGTAAATAAAATTGATTTTAGAATGACTAGAACTGTTGAAAAAGTCATAAAAATATGAAGCTGTAGCGCAAAATGAACCTATGATGTGTAGGCTTTACAGTTGGTTTTCCTAAAACTCGTGTTTATTTACATGTTTGGCAAATACATTGCGAAGGCAGATTTGATAGTTGCTACGGGTCCAACCCCGAAGGCCGTAACCGTGTAGGCAGTTTGTGCATGAGAGATTTGTGTGTATTTAAACGTACCTACAATACAGGAGAATTTGTGGGACAAAGTTATAACTTGAAAAATTATCTGATTTTATTTTAAGCGTCTTCTAGGGTCTATGACGGTCGGTAGGTTTTAATTTCAAATTATTTTCTTATTAAACAAAAATATTGTAGGCCGAACGCCAAATCCTAGTAATTAGTTCTGTGATATTCTTTTGTCACCGCCCGTTGAAGTTTATATTGTGAGTTTGCTTTTGTAACTTTATATTTAAACTTAATAAAATGTAAATATTCCATTAAAGTTTAATTGGAAATTCAGGTGTTTTTGTTTTAACCTTCAGCCAACCAGCCAGCTTCTATATAATAAAATAACAGTAGTTCACAGTTATGTACTTATACAGTTGCCAATAACAGGTGAACCAATATTCTCAAATACAGTCATAACCTAAGGTAAAAACGAAATAAACCTAAGGTAAAAATGAAATAGGACACGGTTGAGCATACGGTGGAGGTCTGTTCGGCTTGGGCAGAGCATCGCCGTGTCCTCGTGGAGGCGATCGGTGGCGGGGATCCGGCCCTAGTCCAGGCCATGGTACGGAGCGAGAGGGCATGGGAGGCCGTCACCTCCTTCTGCGAAGCAGTAATGCTCGCGAAGGAGGAGGCAGAACGCGTGAGGGAGAGGCAAATTTCGCGCCCCGCCGTCCGATAAGGACCAGGCCCGGGTCGACGGCGCGTTATGTTCCACGCGCGCCTCAAAGAGATGTCAGCAAGTGAAGGGGTCCGAAAGGACCGATGCCTGCCGGGGTTGCGGGAAAGTCCGAAAGGGATACCGTGGCCCCTGGCAACGTACAGGCAACGGAAGGAACACGGGTGGGTTTTAGTCAGTAAGAGTCTGACACGCCCTCCCGCTCCACCCAGAGCGGGAGAAGTTATTTGATAATTTCCCACCCAAAAAAAAAAAAAAACGATATGTATATTTTTTTAATAAAAATTAAGTGGTAACAAACTACGTGAACAGAAATATAAAATTATATAAGTTAAAAGTTACAATGGTTGCAAGAAATACTTACATACTAATACAAAGAATCTTTAGATTGTGCGGGTTGCGTGCTTTGGGACCTTAAAATTTGGGTTTTAAAGTTTTTTAGGGAGTCATGATATATGTCAACATGTGGAGTGGATTTTACATAAGAATTAATCTTTCGGCTGAGCCTATTGAGGTGAGTTTACTCCTATATTTGTGTTGGATGCTTTAGTGCAGAATAAATCGGTAATGGGATGGCTCTTTAAATGAGTCGAGCTCATTTTTGTCGTAGCGCAAACAAATGTGTCGGAAAAGGTTCACGTGATGGAGATAAATAAAACCACGTAAATAGCCAACATAAAAAGTATATTTTTATAAAATACTAGAAAAGATTTAGGTAGGTTTAAGAGGGAGACGAACAACGCTCGCAACTGCAAGTCGAGACGCGTGCGAAATTCATTCGAAATATTGCTATCTCTGTTTGACAAAAGATGACGAGCGGGGGACGCGGTGGGCGCCGTGTGTGTGTGTATGAGTGGGTGAGATATCTATTATTAGGTGTACCTACTTGCCATTCATTCATAATGACTCGACGGCATTTATATAAATTAGTAATTAGATATGTTCAATATTTGCTTTATTTTTGTTGACTACTTTGGGGAATCGTTAGCGAATGTACAGACTAGTAATGCGTTTTTTGGAAATATAATAATGTGTGTCAACGTTTTATAAAAAAAAAACAAAAAAAGAGTCAAATGCAAAGTAATAGTTGTGGTATTAGTAAATGACAAATATTACAATAATTTATATTTACACACCATTAAAAAACCATGAGTCGAAACCTGATAAAGTCGTGTACGGTGACCATAAATTATCAATAACGAAACAAACAGTAATAAAAGACATCAAAATGATTTCAAGTTGCTCAAGAATTTGTAAATTTCTTTACCAGTATCCCAGTTAAAACTAAAACCTTAAATTCCTCGCCCTCGCGTTCTATTGATTTATTAAGAGCAAATGTTTCATCTTGCCCGATTGAATTTAAATTCAAGCATATAAACCCCTTAACAGTACTAAAATCTTTCAAGCAAATCAAGATCAAATTAACCGAGATCTATGGGAATGTCAATCAAAGTTTGTACCTCCATTACTGAGACTGTAGCGCCGTACTTAGCCTTAATATTTAATTTGTGTGTGGATCAAGGAGTCTTCCCTGATCTAATGAAATATAGTAAGGTAATACCACTTTTCAAATCCGGGTACAGTAAAGACACCAATAATTATAGACCCGTATCCGTGTTGCCAGTTTTAAGCAAGGTAATGCTTAACCAAATGCTCAATCATTTTAACACCAATCAAATCTTACAAGATCAACAGTATGGTTTCACCAAGGGACGTTGTACGACTGACGCCGGTGTCACCTTATTAAAATACATATTTACGGCGTGGGAAGAGGCTCAAGACGCCATAGGGTTTTTTTGTGACCTCTCCAAGGCATTTGACTGCGTCGACCACGAAACCTTAATCTTGAAACTTGAGCATTACGGACTTGGAAAACTTGCGCTCAGTTTAGTGAAATCGTATTTAAATGATAGACAACAGCAAGTTCAAATAAATGGTGTCAATTCACTCGGCTTAAAAGTAGAAATTGGTGTACCACAAGGATCAATATTGGTCTTTTCCTCTTTTTAGTATATATTAATGATCAACTCCATTTGTTAAAAACTCAACCACAAATTGTGTTCTTTGCTGACGATACTTCCTTGATTTTTAAAATTAATAGACGTGCTTCAAATCTTGACGACGTAAATAACGCCCTACAGCAGGTCCAAAATTGGTTCACTGCTAATAATTTAGTATTAAATGGGAAAAAAACTAAGTGCATAAAATTTTCTTTACCAAATGTCAAAAGTAGTAATTTTGAGATAGTATTGAATCAAGAGTAACTAGAATTCGTCGACAAAACTGTTTTCCTGGGGATCACGCTCGACTCAAGGCTTCAATGGGGTCCTCATTTAACATTCCTTTCAGGGCGGCTAAGTTCAGCAGCATATACTGTGAGAAAAACCCGTCCATTTACTGATGTAGATACCGCGAGGCTAGTCTACTTTAGTTACTTTCATAGTATTGTGTCGTACGGTATTCTAACTATGGGGACGGGCTGCAGACATAATATTTTTACAGAACCGACTAGAGTAACTTCAACTTCTGCTACTTGTATCGATAATGTCTTCTGCGATTGTGATTATTTAGCTAAAGCCATCGTTAATTATTTGCCGTCTGATCATAGTGGACAAACGGTAACTTTTAAGTTTAAAACACCTTTGCAAAAAGTGCAAATACAATTTAGACTAATAACAAAAGGCAAATTAAATAGATCCAACAGTATCCTAAATAATGAGTTAAATGTTCTGGGTCATAATATACACGATGCAAATAAATTGTATGAGGATTTCTTTCCAGTGGTGCACACTGAATTCAATAAAACTTTTGATAAGAAAACAAAAAATATTTGCCCCAATTTTATATTTAGTGACTGGGCAACTAGAAGTATTAGGATAAGTAGAGAAAGGCCTTTCGAGTTGTATGGCCTTAAGCCTTACATTAACACTGAAACTTTCAACAAGTATGTTGCTACATATTCCAAAAATTTTGAAATACCTGCAAGATAGCTAAAGTCCTGGACATTAGCAAAAAGATCAAATCAGCAGAAAATAAAATAAAAACAGTTTGGAAAGTTATAAATAATTAAATTATTAGGAAAAACATACAAAACACTGATTAGACATTGGACTTCACGTGGTGCAATAAGCTCTAATTTAGAAGTAGCTCAAGAATTTGTACATTTCTTTTCTAATATACATCGAAAACGACGGAAGCTATAAATTCTTCACCGGATGTCTCAATTGATTTATTAAGAACGTTCCAGGCTGTCCGGTTAAATTTCAATTTAAACATATAAACCCTATGATAGTTATTAAAGGTTTTCGGCAAATTAAAATCAAATTGACCGAAGATCTGTGGGAATTATCTATCAAAGTTTGTACATCCATAATGGAGACTATAGCACCATACTTAGCTTAAATATTTAATTTGTGTGTGGATTAAGGAGTTTTCCCGGATTTAATGAAATACAGTAAGGTTATACCACTTTTTAAATCTGGGGACAGTAAAGACACCAACAATTATAGACCAGTATCCGTGCTGCCGGTATTCAGCATTGTTCGAAAAGGTAATGCTTAATTATTTTAACACCAACCAAATCTTACACGATCAGCAATATGGTTTCACCAAAGGACGTTGTACGACTGACGCCGGTGTCACCTTATTAAAACATATTTACAACGTGGGAGGAGACTCAAGATGCCATAGGAATCTTTTGTGACCTCTCCAAGGCATTTGACTGCGGAAATCATGAGACTCTTAAAACTTGAGCATTACGAACCAGGTAAACTTGCGCTCAATTTAGTAAAATCTTATTTAAATGATAGACAAAAGCAAATCCAAATTAATTGTGTCAATTCACTCGGACTAAAAGTAAAAATGGGTGTTCCACAAGGCTCGATTTTGGGTCCTTTCCTCGTCTTAGTATATATTAATGATCTACCCCATTTATTAAAAAACCAACCACAAATGGTGTTATTTGCTGACGATACTTCCCTAATTTTTAAGATAAATAGACGTGCATCAAATCTTGACGACGTAAATAACGCCCTACTGCAGGTCCAAAATTGGTTTACTGCTTATAATTTAGTATTAAATGGGAAAAAAACTAAATGCATAAGATTTGCTTTACCGAATGTTAAAACTAGTGATTGTGATATAGTATTTAATAAGGAGAAACTAGAATTCGTATATAAAACTGTTTTCCTGGGGATGACGCTCGACTCGACTCTTTTTTTTTTTTCTTTTACATACTACCTTGACATAATCTCTTTACATATTTGATTTGTTACATACAGCTGTAGTGGCAATCATGTCATTTGGTCTAAATAGCTTTTTATTTTTATTATTTGATTTTGCTATTATATAGATTCTTTTCTTTTAGATTTTGTGAATGTGAGAACGTTGTAGGCTTAACAGACTGTAGATCTGTCTACCATTTTCTATATTGCTAAGTACCTGGTACTTGTTGATAGGCCTACACTGTCCTCTCATACCTATTAACTCTGTAGTTTGAAAACATTGTAAATACCATTTACTTTTAAAAGAGTAACCATGGAGTTTCTTGCCGGCTCTTCTCCATTGGAAATGACCAATTGGAACCGTGCACCTAGCTTCTGACGTTTCATAAGTGCCTTTGTAGGTTTATGTGAAATAAAATATTTTGATTTTTGAATTATTTTTTTAAAAACTCTTGGCTTGTCGGAGTGCAATGGGGTCCTCATCTCTTGCAGGACGGCTAAGTTCAACAGCATATGCTGTAAGAAAAATCCATAAATTTTCTGATATAGATACCGCAAGGCTAGTCTATTTCAGTTACTTTCATAGTATCTTGTCTTACGGTATTTTACTATGGGGACGGGCTGCAGATATCGACTCTATTTTTATTCTGCAGAAAAGAGTCATTAGAGCAATATATTGCATCCGCAGGCGCGATTCTCAGTCTAAGGGAACTGTATAAAAATATTAACATCATGACGGTACCTTGTGTAAGCACTGAACTATTAATTATTAGCTTTAGGATAATGGTAGTGTATGGAATGAAAGATTGAATAATCTCACAAACATTTATTGGAAAATATAACACTTTAGGATATTATTAACACCAGAAATGACATTATACAAAATTTATTACACAAATTAATTACAAAATTATTATGCTTAAAGTACTTTACACGGCTGGTTATATATTACGTAATTTTAGATATAACAAGCATAGCACACAAATATTTAAATATTAAAGACTAAATTAACTGACCTGGCCTTGCTCCAACGGATAGCAATATTTCTACGCAGGTGACACTTTATGATCTTTACACTTTGGCGTCGCAGGAACAACTGAACTGCGCACGGCCGTTTCGTCGTTTAAATAAACCAAGTGTCATGCGCACAGTAACGCGTCGCCCGCCGACCGTTACTTAATTCGAGCTAGAAGGCGGTAGTTGATAAAATAAATGCGTTTATCATAAATGTAAAACGCATTTATTAAATCCATTAGTTATAAATAGTTATAATTCTGTAATGAGTTTACTAAAATCCTAACACTTGTATCTATGAAAACATCATGTACGTCAGGAAAAATCTTAATCTTTTCAGTAAAAGAGGTGAAAGACAATTATAGTACTAGAAATAGGCACCAATTAGTTCAACCGGGTTTCGGACTGGCTAAAGTAGACTCATCCTTCATGTTTAAAATATTACATTAAAATACCTCCCCACATACTATAACTAAATGAAACGAAATTTAAATCTTGTATAAAACGCACACTATGCTGCCAAGCATATTATAAGCTGGGGACTTATATCGCTGACAAAAATGCTTGGCTCAACGACGCATAAACTAATTTGATTAGCATTCGAAAATATTGTTGGAGCTACTTAAGATTTTAAAAACTATCTTTGCATTGCATAAATTCAATCTCTTAGCATTGTATAATTGCATAGCACATGTGTGAGTACTATGTACCGACTTTAAAGCTACCATTTAGGTACTAGGTATGTCTTTCATTGACTTGAATGTGCCCTGGCCGCTGAGAGTATGTCATGCTCACTCTAATGTCTCGCTGACGGTGGTGCGTGTGTTGGATCATTTAGCTCCCTTCAAAAAAACATACACTTATATACTATAAACAGTTATTCACAATGTTAACACAAAAAATAAGGACAAACTACGTGCTCCCTTTCACCGGCTTCATAAGGTTCATAACTCATTTGTTGGGCTTGGTATAACCTTTTATAACAAGCTACCTTCTTCTTTGCTAGATTTGCCTTTTAATACGTTTAAAACTAAAGTAAAATCCAACCTATGAGATTTAAGGTCCCTCCGTAACCCAATAATTATACTCCTGTAAGATCAATGTTGCTGCTGTTCTTTCTATTCTACTTTAAATATAACGAGGTGTCGGCTGGACGGCGCGCCACAAGGTGCATTAGAGGGAAACAATATTTTTCCTCTATCTTATACTCTAAATACTTGTGAGACGTGTTCGAAGCGTAGGCAAGCTACTACTTGGTCCAGGTTTAAATCTCTCAACGACGGAAACGGAACGGAACAGAAAGATGACGATGCAGGGGGTGTATTGATGGTTGCATATTAGAAAATCAAAACTTTCCTGAGCAAATTTCAAAAGAACAACGTACAAATCAACAAAGTTTAAAATAACGATGGTCATTTGATTAAAAGTTCAGCTGACCAAAGTCTGGAATATCAATGTTTAAATTATTTATTACACTATTGACCAAATCGTTTAAAGGTCAAAATGGATTACTGGATAAATTATTAATTATCAAATAGATTAACTGAAAAAGGTAAAAATAATATTAATATTAGCGAATAGCGCCTGTCTGGCGCTTGGCGGCCGCTCCCGCGGCGCGCTCGCTTCGCTCGCTCGCCTTCGCGCGTTAATGATCACTGTTCTAACCTAACCTAACCCAAATGATTAACCAACAATAGAGGGGATCTGGCGCTCGGCGGTGTAATTTGATTAGTAATGATTTGATATTTTAAAATTACATCTAGCAACTTTTGATCAGTCGTTCATTTGATGTCACATACATTGGGATTTTAATTTTTTTCTAAATAAAACATTTGATCATTTAAATTTTGTTATTTCGTTTATTGTTCTTTTGAAATTTGCTCGAGAAAGTTTTAATTTTCTAATATGCAAACGTATTGATCAAATGTATAAGTTATTTGTTTAAATTCTCTAGATCCTAATTACCACTCCGTATCAATATTGAGTTTTCTAGATTCGGTATCTATAGCAAATATATGATGCGAAAATGAAATTGTCTCTTTTTTCCCACCACTTCCAAATCATGTTGGCTACCTCGTTTAAGTGCTGGTATTGAGTTCCCCCCATTCTGTTAAAGTACGAAATAGCGGTAGTATTATCAACGCGTAAAAGAATTTCGCAGTTTCTTCTTTTGCGAATGATCTGAGGCTAAAACAAATTGCCAACAATACCAGATAGTTTATCTGATAATCTCTCTCTGTGGTATTCCAATGCCCACCGTTTTTTTTTTGTCAACCCTTAAAGGAGGCGTAGGTATGTGAAAATCTCAAGATCGTATTTATGGTAACGAATTGAATTGACTTTCGATAAAATATTATTCTTCCACCAAGCTAAATCATCATGTAAACTATCTGGTACACTCAGGAATGCATCATAATTGCCATTGCTCTAAAAAAGCGCCAAATATAAACGCCTTCTAGAACCTCGGTCTTATTCATAACAAGTTATCGAACATCTAAAAGCTTGCTAAAGTCTGGTTGTCAAATTCATAAACGCATTTTAATACCTAAACGTTCTATAAACCTATTATAAAGTTATAAAAGCCAGAACCCTACTGTAATTGTACTAAAAGGAAAAAATGGCTCTCTACAGCAGCTGATTAAGAAAATGACATTTGACGTACAAATGTATAATCCTCTCAAATGGCGCGCGATTTTGGCCGCGCCAAAATGGCGGTGTTTATTTGTCGCGCTACTTCTGGATGGTCTCGCGTGAAAACGGCTCGTTTGATTAAATAGACGATATCTCCTAAACTATGCATGGGAGCTGTTTAGAAGTTACGTCGTTGGAATTGTTATGAAATTACCTAACAGATTAGTTATGGATTAGTCCAGTTTTGCCTTGTAATATATAAGTAATTCTAATTTGTAATCAGTGTGAGGAAATTTTTCCCAGTTTCTTGTGTTTAAATTCTATGAAATAATTTGCAAAAAAACTGAAACATCTCCCAGAATTTCGCAGGTTTTCTCATTGTTATTGACTGGGCTATGTAATAACTGTATGCTAGTACGAAATCCTTAGTGAGTCCGAGTAGCACTATGCAAATGTTTCTTGTTTTTTATTACAATCTGCTAAGACTCGTTTTTCGATTAATTGCTTTATTTGTCTTCGCTTTTACAGATGCAGTTATTTCCGAAGTCACTAGTCTCAAGAACAGAAATCCGAAGAAGAAGTAGTCTGAAAAGGCATGTGGTTTTAATCGAACAGTCTGCCAGCAAATTGTGCCAAGCTCTAAATTGTATTGTGAATTTATAAAATCGTGGAGACTATATTTAAATTCATGAAGGTTGAAAAGTACTCCAAAATTTCTGTATTACTCAGTTGTCAACTACTTGTTTCAAAACTAAATAAAACTATAAATTAATTGTACCAAATGTATTTTATTCATTACGAATTCCAATTCTAATACTCGTGAGTTACATATAGTAGAACACGTAGGTTAAGTTGCTTATAAGGCTAGTATTCAAACTATTCTGGGTTCGACAAACCTTGCTAAAAAGACCCTGTTTCATAACAACACGAGCGACAAAAGGGTAAAAAAAAAAAACAAACGTCACAAAGCTTGCAGATCGAACAGCGATTTTTTCTACTAAGGGAAATTACCGCCTGAGTACTTGAGATAAGCGCATTTTTATGTATTTCAGTCGCCAACCTGAAATGGCCATTCGGTTACTAGATTTTTATGAATCTTAAATGTCGAACTTAAACATTTCTTGCTCGTCTGTCCAGCGTCCCTCAGATTAAATACAATATTTTATACATATTAATATCAAGTCATAAAGTGCGTACAAATTGATGGTTAAATAGATATGTGGGGTGTTTTTGTAATATTATATATATCGCAGTCGCAAGCTGTGAGTTGATTTTGTTGAGTTAGTTGTTTTTTTCTTGATATTTTTCGTTGTGTGAATTTTGGTGATGTTTTTTTGTAGTTACTGTGAATTGATAATAAATTTAATAGTTTTTACCTAAGTATCGATTAAAGTGTTTATCTAACCACTTGAAGAATGTTCTTGGAAGTGCTAAAATTCTAAGTGGTTTTTTTATTAAGTGTGAATTTTCGATTTAATTTTAGTTCCCAGAAGTTCGCTAGACACAGAAGACATGTGTCATCTACGAGAGAAGATTCTTGTGTCCCAGCAGTGGGCACGTGGGCTTATTATGCTAGTTTTAAACAGTTGTTGATGTGAAACGCAATTAGGAAAGTTGTTGTTATTTTGTAGGCAATGCGGAACTGTATCAATTAAAGACCGCGCATCTGCCGACGACGGTCGACGACCGTGTTATTGGCGGGTCTGCTACCACCATAGAGCAATACCCATTCGCCGTACAGGTAAGAGGAAGAGATGAAAAAGCTCTATTAAGTACGAACAATAACTAAGGCTTAGCGTGCACTGCGGTGCGTTTTGCTACAGCAAAATCTGTGAAGTATGAAACACAGTGCAAGCGCGCGCACTGCGGGAAAAAAATGAATACAAAAACAAAGCAGGATTTTATTCGTTGCGGCGAAAAAAACAACGCATCGCAAGTCATCGCACCGCAGTGCGCGCTAGGGCTTATAGAAAAGCATGACTCAGATCAAAAACTACTGTTTTTTTAAATTTTTGCATTTGACAATAACTTTCGTTGATCTTGTGAATTCTTGTGGCCGCGAGCGCGACTACTGGGGCCTTATTATGAAGTATTAATGCCATCATTATTCCACTGCGAAAAAAGGATGGTGCTAGCGGCCTTGTATAGCTCCGTCTCTCACTCACACTGGAATAATGGTGGCATTAATACGTCATAGTACGGCCCCTGACCTGAACTCCTGGGTTCGATTCCCGGGTCAGTCAAAATGTTATTAAGTTTTTATTTGTTTCCATATCCATTATTCCAACTTTGACATGCTCTAAATTTGGATTCCACTTGGGTGCAGCAACTGAATCTCATTTTGATGATAAATTAATAATAAAAAACTACTAGAAATTAAATAAATCGATCAGTAGGTAGGTACTATCCGGACTATTAGGAAAATCTTAATAGCAGCCAAAAATAATGGAAATGCTCTCTACAAACAAATCCAGACTGCGGATCCGGATCCAGACCGGATTTGTTTATAGAGAGCATTTTCATTATTTTTACTGACTGAATCTTTAAAAAAAAAACACTCTATGGTCAAGTACTAAGTAGTAATAAAAGCTGATCTACTATGCATAAGGTTTCGTTTCCGGTCCCAACGTTTGGTGTATCCAACCGAGCAATGACATTAGTAATCAGAGGTAGATTGGTTATACGCGCTCCATAAGGGGCACGTCAAAGCTTGGCTAGTTAGCCAAGTTTTCTTCGTCTTGTCTCTTTTTCGCTGCGGTGAACGCCACATAGCGTCTGCAATTTACGTCAAGTGACGTCATCATTTCAGCTGAAAGATTTCCACTACTGGATATAGGCCTACCCCAAACACCGCCACTTCGACCGGTTCTATGCTTCCCGCATCCAGCGAATTCCTGCGGTCTTCACAAAGTCATCCCTCGTGAGAGGCCTTCCAACGCTACGTCTTCCGGTACGAAATCACCAGTCCAGAACCTTTCGGCCCCATCGGCCATTCTGTTCTGCGAGCAATGTGCCCTGCCCATTGCCACTTAAGTTTGTCAATTCTTCGGGCTATGTCGGTTACCTTGGTTCTCCTGCGGATCTCTTCATTTTTTATTTGATCACGTAGGCAAACTCCAAGTATAGCCCTCTCTATTGCCCTTTGGATGAGTTTTAGCCAGTTTTAGTCCATTGTGAGCGACCACGTTTCAATGCCATAGGTCATCACTGGCAACATGCACTGGTCAAAGAATTTCGTCTTGAGACACTGCAGTATGTGGGACGAGAATATATTGCGTAGCTTCCCGAATGGTGCCCAGCCGAGTCGGATTCGACAATTGACCTCTTTCTCGAAGTTGGACCTACCTAACTGGACAGTTTGTCCTAGGTAAACATACTCGTCCACAACTTCGAGTGTAGTGTCTCCGATCTTCATGAAGAGTGGGTGTTACATGGGCATATGACGTGACCTTTGTCTTGTCCATGTTTATTATAAGACAACACTCTTTTGGAAGCTCTACTGAGGTCAGCGAGAATTATACTGAGGTCCCCCATAGTGTCAGCCATGACAACAATATCGTCGGCAAACCGAAGGTGAGTGATGTACTTACCGTTGATGTTGTTGCCTAGCCCTTTCCAGTCCAGAACCTTGAAGACATCCTCCAGTGCAGCGGTGAACAGTTTCGGAGAAATAACGTCTCCCAGTCTCACACCTCGCTGCAGAAACCTATCCTAGGTTTCGAGGTCTGGTCCTGGATTCCGACTGACTTAGTGGCGTTTTCATACAGACATTTCAGCACATCGATGTATTGATAGTACGTGTGGATTTCTCGATCGAATCGGAGGCTTTCTCATAGTCAACAAATGCTAAGCAGGGAGGCAGGTATACTCTGCGGTCTTCTGTAGAACCTGCCACAGCGTAAGTATGTGGTCTACGGTGTCTAAGCCGTTACGGAATACGGCTTGTTCGGGAGACTAGAATCGTCGAACCTGCGCGCGAAAGGGTTCGTCATGACTCTTGAAAACAGCTTATAGACATGGCTCAGAAGGGAGATAGGCCTATAATTCTTAAGGAAGTGGAGTCGGATTATCGACGTTCTTAAAGAAAAGTATCACCACACCTCTGTTCCATGCCTGTGGCGTTTTGCCCTCGAGTATGACGGAATCAAACAGCACCTGGAGGGCCTTAAGAACGGGTTTTCCGCCGGCCATAAGGTGTTCGGCTGTAATTCCGTCATCACCGGCGCCTTATTGTTTTTGAGTTGCTTCAGCGCCATCCTAATCTCGTTCAAGCTGACGTCCGGGAAGTCGTCGGTGTAGTTTTGGGTCAATCTAGCTCTTGGGCTGTTTGCTAGATTCGTAACGGGGTTACTTGTTGAAGTGTATAACTGTCCATAGAACCTCTCGATCTCTCAACAGCCGTTTTTTGTACCATCAGGGGTCTGCCGGTCCACTTTCTGTGCTCACGTTTTCTGAAGAAGGAGTACATCATAAAAACTTCTCCTTAAAACTGGCCAGTAGGTGAACCTGGTGGTTCCGTCGTCCAACTCCAAATTGCCCCACTCGCAGCTTCGTTTGCCCAATTTCGCATTGAAGTCCCCCATGATAGTGAAGTGAGTTTTAGAGCCATGCATGACTATGGAAATATCCTCATACATGGAGTCCACCTCATCGTTGGAGTGTGACGAGGTCGGGGCGTAAACTGGCACCGGTCACTGATACGTTATCTATGAAAGGACGTTGGTGTGTTTCCTTAGATAGGGTTTTTGACATCATGTTCATGACAGCTGTCACTGCGGCCGTTATGTGGCTGTCATAGGAAACCATAGCTTTATAGTGTGACATTGTGCCGTTTTACATGATCGAATGTTGAGTAGGAAACCTTTCTACCTCTTTTTATTAAAAAAATATACAACCGAGTGGAATGTTATCTTTATGTCTGCAGGTAATGAATCGCGAAAAGCGGATACGTTGCGCAGGCACCCTGGTAACGACGATACATGTCCTTTCAGCAGCACATTGCTTCGTAACTCGGTATATTACATTTTACGTTTATTTACTGACGAAGTCTAAAATAACACGTGACATTAAGATGTTCTTTAAAACATTTAGGGATATTTTGATTTTGACCAATGCCCGCTTTTACTAACACTAGAAGACACCTAAATGAATACCTAAATAAAAGCGTGCTATTGGATTGTCAACTTTTGGCATTGAGCGGAGCGTGGAAAATCTAACAGCGCGCTTTTAGGCTAGGCAGTAGGGATGATGCCTGGGTCAAAAAAAGAAATTCTATTTAGTCTGTTAGTCAGATAATTAAAAAATAATAGATACGAATTTTTTGCTTTATCATATTAATAAAAAAATACTTAGATAAAACGCATTCAAGTTGGGGAGTGGGGGGTCGCTACGTCACAAGTAAGTATAAAATCTACATACTCGTGACGTCATTGCAAATTTTAACTCAATGTATCGCCGTAATCTTTGAATTACGTAAAAAAAGAAAAAATACGTGTCCAATATGTTTTTATAGTATAACTGACGGACAAAAAATTGTTTTTCTTATCTTCCCTATTGATTTTTTCATAAGTAAGGCCCAACAATAAATTGATGTTCGCATAACTTGACAAAATGTTGGGAATTGCAGAAAACCCTAGGTTTTGCATATTTATGAGAACAATGACTCCTTTTCAGGTTTTCAGTTATTTAATTCACACATTGTATTAAATAATGATAAAGGAGGATGCAAATCCTGGTCCCACCTTCCAATAGCTATGAGTGTTACATCGTTGGATAGGTATTTTTGAGCTGAATAAAAGTTACTATGGCGCCAAGTTCCAAATCTTAGTCCGTTCAGAGTTATTCTTTAATAAACATGGTAGTTTTATCAGTAGCCAAGTAATGCTATTTTTACGTAATAATTGCATTTGTGCTTTATACACGTAGTGTAGACGGTAACGCAAACCTTTTTATCGGTCTGTCTCAACTGAAGTTAGCGAAATCTTACTGCAGCGAACATCTACAAAATGGAATGTATACAATAGAAATATACCGAGAAGCTGCACTGGAGGATTTACCTGATTTTGGCATTGATGAGGATGCTTGGCTCTTACGTGGTCGTATACAGTCGCGACACGTGAGAGCTAGAAAGTACTACTGTTACTTATTAGTTCGCAACACTGATATTATACAAAGATATTGTACCTGCATGACGGGACGACGTACTGTAGGAACCTGTGCGCATATCGTGTCAATCGTTTGGTACCTAGGGCACGCCAGGCATGAGGGATTTGTAGGCCCAGCCTTATTTTTAAATAACGTCATTGTAGACAACGATGATTAAATAAATGTATACGTTTAAAATCCGCAATCGTTGTATTATTTGTAAAAAAAACCATTTTGTCAATGTTGACATCTGTTTAGCTTTTTGTCATAAGGTTTGCGACTCAGTGACGCAATTGATAACCGTAGGTTAGTATCTACACTACGTGTATAAAGCAAAGAAATGCAATTATTACTTAAATAGCATTACTTGGCTACTGATAAAACTACCATGTTTAATAAAGAATAACTCTGAACGGACTAAGATTTGAACTTGGCGCCATAGTAACTTTTATTCAGCTCAAAAATACCTATCCAACGATGTAACACACATAGCTATTGGAAGGTGGGACCAGCACCCTAATTACGTAATATACAATCAATCGGAATTTGAATCATTTGAAAAAAATTGCTAATCCATTGCTTCATAAGTTCGAAAAAAAAATCTGCTCAACAGCGTACATAACGCAATGAATGTTGTTGAACTGTCAAAATGAAACAAATTTGTCGTAATTGTTTACAAAAATAGCAGATCTCATACAAACTCTGGCATCATCCTTTTAATCTATATCAAAATTTGCAGAAATGGCAGTCGTTTTCCACCGAAAAGTTATTCCGTACGAGCGAGTACAACTATGTTGAATTCAGGCGAGTGACTCACCGTTATTTCGTAGTCAACTGGAGGTCCCTATGAACAACTTGAATTAGACAGCGCCTTTATTTCACGTACAGTCACGAGACAGGTTTACACTTACGCAACATTCATAAGCGATTTTCTCGTGAAATAACAATTGTACTGACTTCTTCCGCTAGCCTATAAACCTTCCTCAAGAATTGGGTTATCCAATACAAAAATATTTTTTCAAATCCAACTGGTAGTTCCGGATATTACCCCTACATACAAACTTACAAACAAACAAACAAACTTTACCTCTTTTAACCTATTTTACCACAGGCGGTTCTGTTCACTTCGTAACAGCAATCAAAGCCCACGAGCTATACGACTTTAAGGCAACGGCGACCTACAACAATGATGTGGCGGTGCTCCTGATGGAAACACCGGTCGATTTGACCACCAGTGTAGCACGGCCAGTCCTCCTTCCTTATCAGGACGTCGTGGTCCCTGACAACTCGTTCGTCACCGCCGTTGGATGGGGGCGGACAAATGTAAGTATTTATGATTACTAAATCTTTTAAAAAAACAGGCTAAGTGCGTGTCGGACCACGCACAATGAAGGGTTTCGTGACGACACCAGCACATCAACCTACTACAATCTGTCAAATTTCTTTAAAAGTTTTTTAACTTTATCTCTGAAGCATAAGGTTCAAAGTTTATTGGGAAAAATTTACAGTTTCGGGTAGGTTGATCTGCTGGCGACTGTACCTTAACATTGTAGTTAAAAAATTTGCTAATGTATGGGACATTCCGTATGGAAGAACATACTTATATTTTGCAACTGCGCAACTTATCAATATAAATGAATAAAAGTGTCAGCATCGTAGATGACTGCTACTATTCAATTTCCATCGCTAAACAACTTTTGAGCAAGACATGGTTCTACTTTCGACTGTACGAAACCTACATTGTGCATTTAGCTCATGGAACCAAGCGTTTGACGCTTGTTTCAGTCCTTAGAACGATCTTTGCAATTTACATATCTTTGTCTCTTTTTTATTTATTTTTTTCTGGGTGGGAAATTATCAAATAACTTCTCCCGCTCTGGGTGGAGCAGGAGGGCGTGTCAGACTCTTACTGACTAAAACCCACCCGTGTTCCTTCCGTTGCCTGTACGTTGCCAGGGGCCACGGTATCCCTTTCGGACTTTCCCGCAACCCCGGCAGGCATTGGTCCTATCGGACCCCTTCACTTGCTGACATCTCTTTGAGGCGCGCGTGGAACACAACGCGTCGTCGACCCGGGCCTGGTCCTTATCGGACGGCGAGCTACCCATTGCTCACCGTCCGCAAGCCCGCGCCTACGGTGGCCGAGAATCGGCCTGCGATTCCCGACGCCCAGGGCGTCTCCTGCGGCGGCTAGGGGCGTGAGGGCGCGAATTTTGTCTTTCCCTCACGCGTTCTGCCTCCTCCTTCGCGAGCATTACTGCTTCGCAGAAGGAGGTGACGGCCTCCCATGCCCTCTCGCTCCGTACCATGCCCTGGACTAGGGCCGGACGCGAGAGATCCCCGCCACCGATCGCCTCCACGAGGACACGACGATGCTCTGCCCAAGCCGGACAGACCTCCACCGTATGCTCAACCGTGTCCTTCGGGCGAGCCACGCAGTGATGACACCGGGTGTTTTCTCCCGCCTGATACGAAACAGGAACCTCCCGAAACAACCATGTTCGGTGAGGACCTGCGTCAGGCGGAAGGTGAGGACGCCGTGGCGCCTCTCTAGCCACTCCTCAAAGAGGGGACTTATCGCCGCGATAGTGGCGTGCCCAGCACTGGGTTGCGACAATCGCACTCTCCATGACGCCATGAGATCCCGCCGGAGCTCTGTCCGCTGTGCCGCGATTTCTCGCGGAATCGGAGTTACGCCCCGGCGTTTCGACTCCTCGCACCACTCCCAAATATGCGCGAGGACTTTTGCCTCCAGATCCCATGGCGGTAATCCGGCAAGGAGGCTCGCCGCCTCACTGGAGACCGTGCGGTATCCCCGGACCAGTCGGGTGGCCATGACCCTCTGGGACGCGTTCAACCGGCGGGCTGGCCGCCGCCTCAATGAACGCGCCCACACCGGTGCCCCGTAAAGGGCCATGGACCGCACGACCCCCGCGAATAGCTTCCGGCAGGAGGCGTTTGGACCCCCTAGATTGGACAGGAGCCGCTTCAAAGCAGCCCCGGCCCGCTCCAGTTTGGGAGCCAAACGTCGGAAGTGCTCCACGAAGTTCCACCGGCTGTCGAGGACGAGTCCAAGGTACTTCATCGTTGACTCGATGCCGATGTGAACTCGTCCTACCGTTATTTGGGAACCCGACGGTGGCGCGTTCCGAGGACCATGAAAACACATGGTCTCGGACTTGTGCAGGGCCACCTCGAGTCCCAATTGCCGGATTCTGTCCACGATTGTCGCAACCCCGTGTGTCGCTAGTTCGGCCGCCGCCTGGTGCGACCTCCCCTGCGCCAGGACCAACGTGTTGTCAGCGTAACAAACGACACTGACGCCGCTAGGGAGGTCGGCGCGCAGCACCCAATCATATCCGATGTCCCACAGATGCGGCCCCAGGACCGATCCCTGTGGGACACCGCACGACATCTCTCGCCGATTCCATTCTCCCTGGTGACCGGGGTAGATGACGGCCCTGTGTAGTGACCTACACCCTAAAGTAAAATTAAATTAAAAGTAAAACCAAATCAAATATAAATTATATATTACTTAAATAAAATTAATTATAATTTATGTACACATATTTAAAAATTAACTTAAAACTAGACTTATTTACAATCAACATGCAATATAAAACTAATTACAATAATAACTTTATTAATCAACTTAATATTCACCGAACAAACAGACAAGTACAAACATTGTATTAGTAGCTAATTTCTTATCAGTTGGTCGGCGTAGCTATGATATGACGCGTCTATTGTTCCAACGACGACCGGCGCTCGCGATACGTCATGCGAACCGTGTGCGTGAGTGGGACAGCGTCATCATGCGTTGCGCTCACGCACCCGGCCGTACAGGCGACGCGCGCGCCGTGACTTGCAAAATCAGTATGCTCACTGCGCGCATAGCTTTATGTGAAAAACACGCGATCCTAGTTTCACCTTGCTAACCCTCGAGACCTTCTTGTGTTTTCGTTTAATTGTATATCCGTGCTGTTCTCTGCTGTCTATATTTCTACCACTCCTTCTTTCTAAGTGGAACTCTTGTGTGTGTGAACTGAAACCTGTGTCTGTGTACCAATAAACTTTCATTCTTCTTCTTGTGTACTTGTGACTTTATTCTTCACTTCCTATTCCATCCACCACACATACCCATTCCTACACCTGTCCGTCAAATGGGCCTCGACCACACGACAGAGGTAGGTCGGCATCCGGTGATACCGGAGTGCCTCCCTGATGCAGCTCCAGGGCAGGGTATTGAAGGCATTGGCGATGTCTAGAGACACCGCCAAGACGACCCTACCCCGGGCCACGGCGTCCCCCGTCGTGAGGGCTCGCACGCGCATGATGGCGTCCACCGTAGAGCGCCCCCTGCGGAAACCAAACTGGCTCTCCGCCAAATCCGGCCCCACCCGCACCAGCCGCCCGACGAGGCGGTCTGCAATGACTCTTTCAAAGAGCTTGCCCACCTCATCGAGCAGCACGATGGGCCGGTAAGCGGACGGAGAGTCCGCAGGGCGCCCCGGCTTCTTGATGAGGACCAGTTTCCCCGTCTTCCAGCGAAGTGGGAACTGGCCCCAGGATCCTGTACAATCAACCTTACAATCGCTCCCTTAGGCTGAAAGCAGTCGTAATATCCCATTGGACAAAGAGCTAATCATATAAAATAATCTACAGCTAGTGAGATAACCAGTTTAGCTTCCTGCGAGCGGAGAATACGTTTCATTGTCATACGGACGCGTGAGACCAGCCATGGCCTCTAAGTTGTTAAAATGTTCGAGTTGTAATATAGTTATCAACGAGGTTCTAGCCTTTGTATGCAATAAAATCGATGTGATGAACGAGGAGAGTATTAGTCATATTTGTGTGACCGCTTTTTCTGACGAGGAGATTCACAGTGCTAAAAATCTTCTTTGCGAATCTTTACCCACGGAGAAGCGCAAGAAGATAAGGAGGAGGGATGGAAAGAAGCTCCGTGAAATAGATGACATCATCTGCATGCTCAAGGAGTCCAATCCTGAGGTATTACCGGTTTTTGTGGCCCGTGACCTACAGAAACTGCCGCCAGTGCTTTTTGATCACTTTGACGTCACTCGGATTTTAAAGGACTTGATGCGTATGCAGCAGGACATGAATCAGATGAAAGAACTGTATGCCACTAAGGAAACCCTAAATACTGTGAAATCTGATCTTGAAAACCTAAAAAAGGCATCTATAGTGAATAATTTTAGAAGTACCGCCAGTAATGTCAACATCAAAAGAGGAGGCTTTTTATTGGATAGTCTCGACGATTACTGCAGCGGCCCAAAGGGACTCGAATACTTGGAAACACAACATGACACACCATGCAAAAATACTAGCGATGTACGTGTAGATATGAGCTATCGGGATATGGCTCAACCATGTTCCGAACATGAGGGTACTCAACAAAATAGTGGTTGCGCTAATGATAACAGAATTCGTCTTACTGTGGCCGGCGATGAGCCCGAGTTGGTGAGTCATCCGCAATTAGCTACTATCGACGTATCTAGCGAGTCGAGACACACGGCCGCTCCGAACGTACACTATGAAGGCCTCGGCAACAAGAAATCTTTAGCTGATATTGTATGCAATGGTGACTGGAAAATACCAAAGGAAGATAAAGAATGGACCTTGGTACAGAGAAAACGTCTAAGGAATCGCTTTATTGCTAGTAGGGGAAAGGCAGTTTCAAGCACGAATACGAACTTCAAAGCTGCAGACATCAAAATTCCTATCTATATTTACAATGTTGCGAAGGACGTACCTGTGTGTGACATAATCAGTTATATTGCGACTAAAACTGATGTTACTGTACACCTGGAAAAAATGAATATGAAGTTACCTAAATCATATGATGCGTACAAAATACTGGTACCAAAACATAAACTGGAAACTTTCCTGAATGATGATTTTTGGCCAGAAGGCGTCGCATACCGTCGCTTTGTTAACTTCAGAGCAAGAAGTAATAAAGGTATTAAGAGTGCTGAATAATTGATCTGTGTGTAGTCTAACCAGCCGTATGAGTAGTAATACTAAACTCGTAACATTTAACTGCAAAAATATCATAAGATCTGTTGAATGTGTAAGGAAAATATGTGAAACAGCTGACATTGTGGCACTTCAGGAGACGTGGCTGTTGCCGCATGATATCCCATTCCTGGACAGCATCAGTGACAAGTTTGCGTACACGGGCAAGTCTGCCGTGGACACCTCGGCCGGTGTTCTCCGTGGCCGCCCATACGGAGGTGTAGCAGTGCTGTGGAGGAAGTCGGTGTTTCCCTCAGTGTCAGTGTTAGAGTGTAACAGTGATCGTATAGCAGCTGTTAGGATTGAGATACATGAGCGTTCTATGTTAATCATATCTGTGTATATGCCTACGGACTCAAAAGACAATTTGATCGAGTTTACGGAGTGTCTAGGCGAAATAAACTCCATAATTGAAGTTAGTGATGTTGAATCTGTGTTTGTGTTGGGGGACTTTAACGCGCACCCGGGTGAGTCATTTGCAATGCAACTCCTAGACTTTTGCGCGGAACAATCATGGACATGTGTTGATCTTGATTTATTACCTAACGATTCACACACTTTTGTTAGCGAGGCGCACGGATGCCGACGGTGGCTCGATCACTGTGTGGTCACTACCGCTGCGCGCGCAACCATCGATGATGTGACCATATTATATGACACCTACTGGTCTGATCACTACCCGTTGCTATTAACATGCAATTTAAATTTAATAAAACCTAAAATTGTGACATCTAATGTATTTAGAAATAATGTAATATGGGGTGAAAGGCAGGCCAGTCAAGTTGAAATATATCATAACTATTGTCACGCAAATTTGCGGCTTATTGATTTCCCACCGGAATTTGCTACTTGTGCTGGTAAAAAATGTAACTGTGTTATACATAAATCCTTAATTAAAGATATGTACAGGAATATAGTCTGTATACTGGCACAAGGCGCGGAATCTTCTTGTAGTGCGGCTTCAAATCCCGGTGGGGGTAAGCACATTATAGGCTGGAATAAACATGTGAGGGAGGCTCACGGTAGGGCTCGGCAATGTTATCAGAACTGGCTGTTGCAGGGGAGGCCTAACTTCGGCCGACTATATAATGAAATGACTGAGTCTAGACGCTTATTTAAAGTGAAATTGAAATGGTGTCAAAATAACCAACAACAAATTAAAATGGATATAATTGCACGACACCATTCCAATAATAACTTTTCCAAATTTTGGAAATCAACGAACAAATTGAATCTAAAGCCTAGCCGTCCCGTGAGCGTCGAGGGTGAGCACGAGCCAGATGGCATCGCAAGATTATTTCGACAGCATTTCAGAGTTGAGCCGCTTGTAACTTCTGCACAGTCTGAGATGATGTTGGTGTCTGATGCTGGGGCCATACCTGGAGATATCAATGTAAGGTTCACTGCAAAGGATGTTGATGTAGTTATCAAATCTATGAAAAGAGGAAAGTCTCCAGGTCATGATGGTCTCAGCATTGAGCACCTGCGGTTTGCTGGGATACACTTGCCAAGAGTGCTGGCTTTACTATTTAATTTGTGCATGAGCCACTCCTACCTGCCTGATGATCTCATGTATACCATTGTTGTCCCCATTGTAAAAAACAAGACCGGAAATGTCTCGGACAGGTCTAACTACAGGCCTATTTCCTTAGCCACGGTTATAGCGAAGGTAATGGACAGTTTGCTTGACGGCCATTTAACAAAACACATAAAACTGCACGATGGTCAGTTCGGCTTTCGAACTGGTCTATCAACTGAAAGTGCGATTTTGTGCCTCAAGCAGACTGTGCAATACTATACCGCGCGTAAAACACCAGTATACGCGTGTTTCCTGGACCTGTCCAGGGCATTCGACTTGGTCTCGTATGACCTGCTATGGACAAAACTGTGTCAAGACACTAGCCTACCCCCTGAAATCATATCTATATTTAAGTACTGGTACAAAAATCAGAAAAATACTGTTAGGTGGGCGGCTAGTAAGTCGGATGAGTACAAGTTGGAGTGTGGGGTGCGGCAGGGGGGGTTGACCTCACCGAAGTTATTTAATTTATATATGGATCGCCTGATTGGAAGGCTGAGCAGCACTGGCATCGGGTGTCATATAGACGGTGTTTGTGTAAATAACATCAGTTACGCGGATGACATGGTGCTGCTCAGCCCTTCAATCGGTGCGTTGCGCAAGTTACTCCGTATTTGTGAAGAGTACGCGGAGGCTCATGGGCTCAGATACAATGTAAAAAAGAGTGAGGTTATGGTTTTTAAAGCACCTAGAAAAGAGGTCACAGTGGTACCTCCCGTCTCACTCTATGGTACACCATTAAACCAAGTCACTCATTTCAAGTATCTGGGCCACTGGGTCACCGATGACCTAAAAGATGATATGGATGTGGATAGGGAACGCAGGGCGTTGTCTGTTCGCTCTAATATGTTGGCTCGCAGATTCGCACGGTGTACGGAACAAGTGAAGGTCACATTATTTAGAGCTTTCTGCCAGACCTTTTACACGTGCAGTTTGTGGGCCAAATACACGCGGAGGACATACGACGCCCTGCGTGTACAGTATAATAACGCGTTCAGGGTGCTGATGGGGTTGCCGCGGTACTGCAGCGCGAGTGGTATGTTCGCGGAGGCGCGCGTGGACGGCTTTCACGCTGTCATAAGAAAGCGAAGTGCGTCTTTAATGGCGCGGGTACGCTGCGGCCCCAGCGCCATCCTGACCGCGTGCGCTGACAGATGGGACTCCGCACTAACAGCGCACTTGATAGGCCTACACGCGAGAGCAAGCGCCTAATTTATTGTTAATATTATTATTAATTTATTATGATTTACTAACACTAGGTTAAGAACATTGTTACTAACAAATATGGAAGTAATTCTGAAATAAAATTTATCATTCATCATTGTAGTCTACTCCACGTACTTAAGTAAATCCTTTAGCTACTAGCCTAGCCTTATACGTTACTAGTAGTGCGCGTGAGATGGAACGATTGTATTTCAGAAACAACATGCGCAGCGCTAACCGTTGCCAGCAAGTAATAATTATAACTTTTAACACAACTAACTACTTAATTAAAAGACTAACTAACTGTTCAAATAAAAACAAAAGGAGATTTGGCGTCGAAATATTTTTCCGCATCGCTGTTATCCGGAAACGTGCCCGGAAGACTGGCAGCATTAACATGTTGAATAGTAATGCCAATTTCTTAGCCAAAGAACGAGCCAGCCCTCTGGACACGTGAAGAGTCGATCAGTCGACCCCAAACGGTTCAAAAGTTTAGTTACCGATAAGGTTAGAGTATTTGCGCCGCTTGAGGGTTTCAGCAGCCGCAGCAATGGTGCCAGCACAGCCCGCCGTGCTAGGAACATGAGTTGACGGTAGGGTGTCGACACAGGTTGCGTCCCATACCAGAGGCCTACCTACCTTCCAAGGCTACAACGTCATCTCGTCTGGTCTCTTCCTATAGTCACGTCCCAAGCCGTTTGGTTCTAATACCGCTGGTACGTGACAAGGGCTCGATGAATAATATCGTTGATGCTAGCGTGCCATGCTATGTGACCTGCGGCCCTGTAGCAGGACAGGCCATGATGCCCGAGACTGTCGACAGCTTTACCGCAGTGACGCAGTCTAATTAAACATGTGTATGTTTAATTAGATTGTGTACCTATACTAAATTAAATGTGTTAAGACGACCGTTAACCCTGCCGACAGACTGTCACGCAGTTTGGCAGATTTATAAAATGTGTACCTATAAATGTTTCTTCCAAAATAAATGATTTATTTATTATTATTATTTTATAAAAAAACCCTGTTCTTCTTTCGGCAGGAGACACACCCAGCTGCATCAGCTTTTCTGAACCAAGTGACGGTGCGGATGATAAGCCAGAAAACTTGTCGGGCTCGCTACAAGCCCGCGAAAGGCAAACGTATTAATATCACCAATAGCATGATCTGCGCAGGAATCCTCGATGATGGAGGTCTGAACTTATAAAGTATGGCTCTTTATTCTTATTCGATGGGGAAATCTTCATGAATAGGTACCGCCTAGAGACCGTGGCGTTATGATGAACTCCTAACAATATTAAAAGAGACCATAAATTCTCAGTTTGTTATGGAATTTATTCATAGGGATCAGTCAAATTGGAGTGAGAAATAATGACAAACAAAAAAAAAACTGAAAATAAAAAGTAATTAAAAAAAACTATAGATTTATAATGCTTGTTTTTCTCTTTTCAGTTATGTATTTTTGCAGTCGGGTTTTTTAGTTTTGTAATTACTTTTTTTATAAGACATACTGGCATTTTTTTTTCCAATATTTTATAGTTAAATGGTCCCAGTTCGGTGCAGTTGAAACGACGCAACTCCAGTAGTTCCACTTACAGCCTTTGAGTCATTACCATTATGAGGTTGAGGTTGTGTTAGAAGTGTTTTTTTTTTCTCCAACAATTGATTTCACTCAAGCACATAATAATTTTTTTGAAGTAAAATTGTTATTTTACTTTAAAAAATGCATAGTGCATCAGTTACATAAAAAATCTATAATTTGCCTCACGTGGTACGAAGTTCACCGGGTCATCTAGTCTATATAGATACTTTATAATATATACTATATTACTATACTATAAATATTATAAAGTGATAACATTTGTTTGTTTTGTAAGTATGTATGTAGGGGTAATCTCCGGAACTGCCAGTCGGATTTGAAAAATTCTTTTTGCATTGGATAGCTTAATTCTTGAGGAAGGCTATAGGCTCGCGGACGATTGTGGGCAGAAGCAGGTAATATATAAAATTAAAAACTTTGGCAAGTAAGATAAATGAAAACTGGATTAAAAATAATCAACAAAAAATACAAAATTGATTGAATCAAATTGATAACATCAGTACAAATAAAAGATAAAATTGATAAATTTATGACGGTAGAAAAATTTACACAATTCATCTTTTTTTTTTTTTTTGGGTGGGAAATTATCAAATAACTTCTCCCGCTCTGGGTCGAGCGGGAGGGCGTGTCAGACTCTTACTGACTAAAACCCACCCGTGTTCCTTCCGTTGCCTTTACGTTGCCAGGGGCCACGGTATACACAATTCATCTTGATTAGGATTATAGTTCTGTAAATATCTATCACAGTTTTAGTCCTTAATTTTTTCCTTTCTTTTCACTATTAAGATTTTGTTATCGTTCGTTTGCTATTTCCGAGCGCCTGACAGACACGCTCTTGTACCCGTTCGACAGGTATCAATGGTCCGCCATCTTGCCTTTCGCGCTCAAATAATCTTGTAGTTTGATGATTACCAGTGATCAGAGTAGGCAAAGCTATTTTTTGTACTTGCAATACGTTGTCTTAATATGGACACTCCCGGAATCCCGGGATTTGAAATATATATTATTAAATAAGTTAGAAACTACTTTGTAAAAAGCTATTCACGTCTTAAGGAATTATGGATACATATCCCTCCTCCCCTGCGACGGGTAGGTATAAGACGGACAGGTTTCAGGTTAATGAAATTAAAAACTTTATTTTTTAAATGTATTTTTTTTTAATTTTCTGTAACAATTTTGTATAAACAAATTTGTAAATATCGCGCGTGTTTTTATTGGAAATTAGCAACACATCGCTGATGTTAGTTTGACAACGTCGTGCGCTCACTGCCAATATATATAAGATAAGCTTTGTTTTATCCTTGTTAATAAAAAAAAACAATTAATATTTTTTCGAATCCCGGAGTTTCAGTAAGAATCCCGGGGAATGTCTATATTAACATCAACGTTTGCGGCCATTGAACCAAAATAGCTCTACCTACTCCGATCACTGATGATTACTGACGGGTTTCACTTTTTAATGTTTGTCCACGTTTCGGCCTTATTATAACACACTGTCCTTATCAAAAATAGTTCCTTTTGCACATGTGGCTTCCCTGGTACCTCATTAACGGCATAAGTGTCTATTAACAGCGAGAACGTTGTAGGCCTAGTGGACTGTAGATTTGTTGACCATTTTGTGTTTTGTTAAGCAAAGAAAACGAAAAGAAATATTTTTTTTATTCTGCACAAAAATAACGCACAATAAAAGAATTAAAAAAAAAAACACAATTACAAAAGTAGCCAAAAGCCCCTAGTGTACAAATGGTAATTTGTATGGTGTACAATAAAGAGTATTCTATCTATCTGTCTGGTACTTGTCTACACTGTCCTGCCATACCTAATAACACTTTTAATCCAACTATTTTTTAAAGAGTATCCGTGGAGTTTCTTGCCGGCTCTTCTCCATAGGAAAAAACCCATTGGAACCGTGCACCTAGCTTCTGACGTTTCATAAGTAGCCATGTAGGTTTACGTGAAAAAATATATTTTGATTTTGACTGTGAAACACCAAGTCCAATTTAACGCCGATGTCAGTAGGTACAACCGCCAGCAGGTCAACCTACCCGAAACTGTAAAATTTTCCCAATCAACTTTGAACCTTAAGTTTTAGTGATAAAGTTGAAAATCTATTACAGAAATTTGACAGATTATAGTAGGTTGATGTGCTGGCGTCTGTGCTACAAGCAAGACCAGTCAGTTTAACAAAAGCCGGGTCAGGTATTACAAGCAGAAACAGTCATTTAAACGAAAGTCGGGTCGTAAGAAAAGCAGAACGAGATCGAGGAACTAGGGAACTGGAGAACGAAGTCTATGCCCATAAAACGACAACAGACGACTGTCTAGTTTTACAAAATGGCGGCCCATCACGGCATTTGGGGCTGCAATTTGTTTACAGAAATACAAAAGTAGCATTACGATATTGCCTGCGCGGGTTCGGTTTGGAAAAGCGCGAAATTATAACTCATACATTATAGCTTCTTCTTCTTCTCGTGTAGTTAGTGACTAACTTGGTGTCAGAGTTTTAAAGCCGCCCATAGGCCTCTGACTTGGCTTCACATGGCGTCGAGATATATATCAGACATGATGGTTTCCTCACGATTTTTTCCTTCACCGTTTTTGAAGCAAGTGATAATTATACAATACGCACATGAATCCGATCAGTCAGAGGTGAACTCGAGACCTATGACTTTCAGTACGACGGTCACACCACTAGGCTGCTCAATATTGTAGTTTGACATAATGATATAGTTTTTAATGATATTACTCTTTATTAGGACAAATAAACGATAATATTTTTATCGTAAATTATTCGCCCCTTCAAAGTTACATCGTCCTTTCGATCACGATCTGTCAGGAACCGATTCCCTCAGCGGCCGAACTGTATTGACCCTTGTCTTTCAGGCAAGGACACGTGCCAGGGCGATTCTGGGGGGCCACTGCTCTACAAGGGAATAATCGTGGGCGTTACATCTTGGGGCAGAGGGTGCGCGAATCCCAAATACCCGGGGGTCTACGCCAGAGTTGCCAGTTATACCAATTGGATCAACTATACGGTAAGCAGGAGTTTAAGCCGAAAGCACGAGGTATATCCACGTTCCTATGAGCCCAAAACATCTTTCATAAGAATATTTTAGAATGTTGTTGCTCCTTTTCTTTATAATATCTCCTTTTCTTAATAAAAATAATAAAAAACCAAAGGGGGGGCAACATACTTTAAAATTATTCAATCAAAATATTCAAGGTTGCTCTTCCAAATTACTGGAAATAGAACTTAGTGTTTTTAGAAAATACTAAGTTTGATGTTGTTTGTATTACAGAACATTGGTTAAAAGATCATCAAGTAATGTCAATTAACTTTGAAAATTATTGTGTAGTTAGCCATTTCAGCCGAAAACGTATGATACATGGCGGATCATTAATATTAGTAAAAAATTATATTCAATCGAAAGAATGAAAAGACATAATCGGACTGTCTGTTGAATTGTCCTGTGTTGAGCTCGATAAGCATGTTATAGTATGTGTATACAGACCTCCAAGTTACCAGAATCTATCTATGTTTGATTCTGTAATGGAAGATGTGCTAAAGAAATTAAATGCTAGTAGTAAGTCAATAATCATATGTGGTGATTTTAATATTAATCTATTAGAAAATAACTCTAATACTGTCAGACTACTAAGTCTTTTCAAGTCATTTGATTTGTCAAATGTTTTTATTGAACCAACCCGAGTGACAGCTTCTTCTGCCACTTGTATAGATAATATTTTCTGTAATTGTGATTACTTACATAAACAAATTGTAAATAAGTTGCCATCTGATCACAGTGGACAATCAATAACATTTTGCTCCTACGTGCCTTTACAAAAAATTCAAATAAGGTTTAGGCCAATTACAATAAATAATGCTTTGGCAAGTAGATTATAATTATATTCAGAGTTTTAGTAATATATATGTGACCCAAATGAGTTCTACGCCGAGTTCTTTTCACTATTAAACAAGCAATTTATTGACACTTTTCCACTAAAGACTAAAACTATTTACACAACATTCTTATTTAGTGATTGGGCGACTCCAGGTATTCATAAAAGCAGGGAAAAACTTTTTGAACTTTATGGCCTAAAGCAACATATGATTAATTTACAAGATTTTATCAGTATGTTGCAAAATATTCTAAAACTTTTAAAATTGTGTGCAAAATGGCTAAAGCTCTTCACATTAGCAATAAAATAAAATCAGCTGATGATAAAATAAAAACTACCTGGCAATTAATAAATAATGAAACCGGTAGGAAAAAACAACGTAATACTGAATTTAATTTAGAGACTGCACATGGCACTATCAACTCAGATGTTGAAATAGCTCAGGAATTTGAAAACTTTTTTGCTAATATTCCCTATAAAACTACTGAGGCTTTAAATTCCTCACCCGCGCTTTCTGCTGCCTTACTTAGAAATAATGTAAAGGCATGCCTTTTGGAGTTTAGGTTTCAGCATACAAACCCCCAGGCTGTCATAAAAGCTTTTAAAGATCACTCCAGCCGGTCAATAAAGGCAAGCTACTGTCCAACAGCTCGCCACATGCTGCCCTGCAGGTTTCTGTATCTATCTTGGTCAGGCTCCTCATCCTAGACAGGTCTAGGATGAGGAGTTTACTTTGCTGGAACAGGTTCCGGCAAAGTAAACTCTACCAGCACAGACCTAGACATTGGAGCCTCACCACGACAAAGCCTCACCTAAAAATTGCAGATTTACAGCTTTTGTGAATAAATAAATTATGTCAAACTGTCTATAATCTTTAGCTAAACGATAATTGACTGTTGAAAACTGAGGCATTATTCAGTTACTGGTAACATGTAGTTACAAAAATTACAGAACACAGACAGAGTAAAGAATTATAGGACGTAACGATCGTAGTGGCGTTCTGTAAAAAAAATTGAATTTCGCGGGCGACCCTGGCATTTTCGCCTTAGGTATTTTTTATAATTAAGATTAATCAAAGCTTTTTTATGGACTTTAAGATGATACGCAGAAGCATCCCCCTGTATTCCTCCAATTAACTGCGTTCTTTTCCCAGATAAATGAATCCCTGCTGCAGAAGGAAACCGAACGTTTCAACGCCGGCTCGCTCAGCAGCAACGTCGGGGCTATCACGCTGCTTAACTCCCTACTGTACTCAGCGCTTAGTTGTTACAAGTTGACGGAATAGGCAGATTATCGAGCGGAGCTGTGCGAAAAAAACAGAGCGTTCAGCTAATATCGGTTCCAAAAGTATCTGATGCAAATGAAAACGAATGGATCTGAAAACATACCCCACCTGTGGAAGCCAAATTGAAGTGCCACTTAACAAAGTTAGTTAGTTAGTCATTAGTACTTAGTGTAAATAGTTGTGTTAAATGTTGTAAAATAATTCCTCTTATCTTAAAGAACGTTTCAAGTTCCTTCATGACGTACATAATAGATATCTGAGGTCATCGGAAAACTTGAGACTAGAGATGCCGATGCATTCCACCAGCTTTTATGACAAGTCTTTTACAGTTCAAGCAGTACGGTTATAGAATGCTTTGCCCGTGTCGATAAGGCGTGCTCAATCTTTGTCCACTTTTAAAATTCTTGTAAGAAAACACTTCCTCTCTCCTTAAAAATCATCTCATATAGTTCCTTGCTCTTGTTTCACGTTTATAATTTTATATAAGTATATCTATGTATATATATTTATATGAATAAGTTTATGCTTTATGTATGTATGTATTTATTGTATATGTAAATGGTACACCACTGACTACCTGCAGTATTGTCTCTCCTGTTACCTTTAATCCAACCAAAGTTTGTCTGTAAAAGATCGCTTTAAGCGATAAGACCGCCCATTGTGTCACCCTATGTAAAATGTCTAAATATTTATGTCTGTAATTTTTATGATGTACAATAAACAGTATTCTGTCTATCTACTATTTGAGTGCTTTGACTTGATTATTTAAATAGGTACTTTTAAACTAGAAATTCTAATTTTAAACATCACCTTAATTTTTTATCATATGCTAAGGTTGTGGTAGTCACACACGTAACGATTTACTTGCGCTAATTTAGGCTTGCGCAAGTAAATCGTTGCGTGTGTGGCTAGCATTCAAATTATCGTCTATGATATTACAATTAAAGGACATTGTTCGGCGCACGAGGAGCTCGTGGCTAAGTAATAACTGCTGCACGGGTCGATCCATCAGGTTAAGATACGCTTGCCGGGGTTGGTCTGTAGATGGGTGATCATCTTTACATACCGAGACTCCTCCGTGCCTCGGAAAGCACGTTAAGTCGTTGGTCCCGGCTGTCATTCGTGGACCTTTGACAGTCGTTACGGGTCGTCAGAAGCCCGAAAGTTTGACAACTAGTCTGACCAAGGGGTATCGTATTACCCAGTTACTGGGTTGTGGAGGTCAGATAGGCAGTCGCTCCATGTAAAATACTGGTATTCAGCTGCATCCAGTCAGACTGGAAGCTGACCCCAATATAGTTGGGAAAAGGCTAGGCAGATTGATTGTTCGGCGTCCATATATAGTTCGCCTAAGAACCAACAGAGACGTGAATTTACTTTCTGTGTTCTAAATAATGCATACCTATATTCGATTGAAACAGAATTAAAAAATCTGTCAATTCATCGACTATCATTGTTGATGTTGCTCTTTTCACACAGCGCTTTCGATCGCTTTATTCTGTTTGTAACTAGAAATCTTATTCACCTTGCGAACGTGTGTCCCGATCGTTGGCCGACGGTCGATGGTGACACCCAGGTATTTAGCCCGGGGTGCGAGGGGCGCGGACCCGGTGATCAGCGCCTGCGTCTTACCCACGTTAACCGAGAGCCGCCGAAGTAGATCGAGGGTGCGCTGCATCTTGACCACCGCGTACTTCGCGCTAAGCGAGGTAGTAATGTATGCGACGTCCTCTGCATACAGCGCGAGCATTGCGTCTGAAGTGGTGGGAATGTCGTCGGCGTAACGCGGCGGGAGCTTGATAGTGCTCAGCCGACCACCACCCTAAATGTTCTGTGGGAGAGAAAGCTAGAAATCACTTTTGTTACGCGACGGGGCGCGTCTGAAGTGGCCAACTTGTGTACTAGATCTTCATGCCACACATGATTGAAGGCCTTCTCCATGTCGAGGAATACTGTCACCGAGAATTCCTTCTTTTAAGTGCAGCTGCGACTTGGTGCGGTTCCCTAGACAACTGAAGCGTTATGCTATGTTCCGCCCGGCCCCCGAAGTATTCCGGCTGCGGCACTATGTGTGGTAGTAGGTGTCGCAGCAGGAGTGCTTCGAAGACCTTGGAGACCGTCGGCAATAGGGTAATGGGCCGATAGCTTTCCGGCTTCAAGATGTTCTTTCCCGCCTTGGGCAGCATAATGACGCGCCCCTCCTTCCACGAGGTGGGAAAGGCCGGTGCGCAGTATCGCTGTAAACAGGCGCGCCCTGTATTTGTGATACTGTCTGTACCAGGGGCCTTTCTAGGCTTTGTCCTTAGGAATGCGCGTCTAACTGCGCCAGGCGAGAAGAAGACTCCCGATGTGGACCCTCCACATCGCGAGCTTTCGGCGTTGCGAAGTAGTTTTCCAGGTGTTTCTCGACTGCTGCGACGTGTTCAGTTGGTGGTCGGGTTCGGTTGGAACTGACGCTACAGGTGTCCAGTGAAGACCTCCGCGCGGTTCTCCACTACGTACTTAAGCGCCCCGTCACTGTTTAGCAGTGGGTGTACCAGGGCTGGGGTGTTCGTAAGTTGGCGGCAAAGCTTGTGTACCGACGGCCAACTGTCCGCCACAGCGGCGTGCGCCTGTAGCTCGGCCTTCACCTTCTCCGCGAGACGGTTAAGCTGGGTCTTCAGTCTTGGGCATCCAAGTTGTTGCCACTGCTTGCGTATGCTTGATATGCGCCGGCAGGGGCGGCATTAGCTCTCCCCCGTGTGGCAATGTCATTGTCGCCGCTACCGCTCCGCGGAGGTAATAGGCCGAGTCGGCGTGGTGATTTCTAGATGCTCTCCAAAAGTTGTCCAGTCCGTTAATCGGCGTGGCGCTATTGGCTTCAGTCGGGTAGGCATACCCGAAAGGATGACGAGTACTGGTTGGTTGGTGGTCCGACTGTAACTCGTCGTCTATCACTTGCTGCGTGATCTGGCAGTGTAACCCTCGGTGATCTACAACGTCCAGCACGTCTGGCATGTACTGTGCTGCATCTAGGTAGTATGTCCGGCGTCTCTGGGTCGGACACCGTATAGCCGAAGGCTTCCGCGTCCGCGAAGAGCCGTCTCCCCTCGGTGTTAATATCGGCGAAGATGGTTGCCCTTTGCAATGTGTTAATAGGCTTTGCAAAGTGTTATTATTATTTCACGAATGACCTGAATCTATTCAGTGTTGAGCAAAATGGTATCTTTCTGGAAAACTATTCCTGTACACTGTAATACGTTCCTTATATCTAATTTGAAAATTATGACCAGTTTGACATATGTAAATAATTATATTCTCGAATTATCTCAATTGTTTCATGCAAATGTTTGTTTGGCCTAGTTACATTTTTTTTTAATGGTAAATTATCAAATAACTTCTCCCGCTCTGGGCGGAGTGTCAGACTCTTACTGACTAAAGCCCACCCGTGATCATTTTTTTTTTTTTTTTTTTTTTTTTTTTTTTTTTTTTTTTTTTTTTTTTTTTTTAATACGTTGCCCCACACTAGGAATTTCTCCTGTGTCGTGGGTGCGTTTACAAACATTCAAACCCACATACACAAACAGCCAGACCCGGAACAACTAATTGTAGGTCATACAAATATTTGTTCCGTGCGGGAATCGAACCCGCGACACGCAGCGCAGCAGTCAATCTCTTAACCACTGCGCCAACCGTGCCGCCAAAAGTCATTCAGTTGCCTGTACGTTATTAGGGGCCATCGCGAGCATTACTGCTTCACAGAAGGGGGGAAGGCCTCCCCTCCGTGCCGTTGCCTGGACCAGAGCCAGACGTGAGAGATCCCCGCCACCGATCGCCTCCACGAGGACACGGCGATGCTCTGCCCAAGCCGGGCAGACTACCACCGTATGCTCCACCGTGTCCTCCGGGTTCGATTCAGTGATGACACCCGGGCGTTTCCTCCCGCCTTATACGAAACAGGAACCTACCGAAACAACCATGTCCGGTGAGGACCTGCGTCAGGCGGAAGGTGAGGACGCCGTGGCGCCTCTCTAGCTACTCCTCAAAGAGGGGACTTATCGCCACAATTGTGGCGTGCCCAGCACTGGGTTGCAACAATTGCACTCTCCATGACGCCATGAGATCCCGTAGGAGCTCTGTCCGCTGTGTCGCGATTTCTCGCGGCAGCGGAGTTACTCCTCGGCGTTTCGCCTCCTCGCGCCACTCCCAAATGTGCGCGAGGACATATAGTTACTTCGGGTCCAACCCCGAAGCAACATAATATGCCGGCCGTTTGTGCATGTAAGATTTGTGTGTACGTAAACGTTCTGACGATACAGGTGAAGTTCCTAGCCGTACGGCCAACTAAGGCTTGTGTAGTGAGGTTAAGGTTTCGAATTTTAAACCTTTCATTTTGAATATTTTTTTGTTTATAAACAAAAATATTGTATGACGAAAAATTAGTTATGTGATATTCTTTTGTCTACTCTCATATCGTAATATTCGAATTATAAACTTCAAAACGAGTTTATATTGACATACCTACTTTATAAAAATTTAAAAATAGAATCATATTATAACACTTTGTCTGTAGGTAACAAAATAATGCTATTTTTTTTTTTTCTATTACGATACAGGGCAAATCCAAGAAGTTAATATCACCAAGGAGTTTCCTACTTTTGTAATGGAATATTAGGAGGGACATCAGCACCGCTCTGGCGCATGCGCGGTTATGTGCTGGGTGCAGGCGCCATTCATACGTGAATTTGTACTGAATTTCGTGGGTTTTTTTTTATTATTGATCTTTAACTTTGATATTTTATTTAGTAAGTTCAATCCCAATGTATGAGAGCAGATAAAGTAGTGTATGAAACTGCACATAACTAGGTATTAAAACACTCGTATTTTAATACTGCTCATTATGCAACAGTTACATAAATTACTATTGTCACCGCCCGTTGAAGTTTTTAATATTGTGAGTTTGCTTTAGTAACTTTATATTTAAACATAAAATGTAAATATTCCATTAAAGTTTAATTGGAAAATCAATTGTTTTTATTTTCCCCTTCTCTTAATGAGGGCGAGCTCATTTTTGTCGTAGCAAAAACAAAGGCAAGTTGAAAAAGAACTTGAAAGAAAGAAACAAAGAAAAATATTTTATTTGGGACACGCACAGGAAATACAAACAGTAAAAAAAACAAAATTATTAAAAAAAATAAAAAGTGTGCTTAAGTATAAAAAACTAACAAAATAATAACGACTTGTGCGAGGCCAAAAAGGCCCCTATCTCAGCATAATACGGCGATAGTAAATACCACCGCGCTGGTATTCTGATAGGGCCCACTGTGATGCCACGGACACATCTACGGACTTAGATAAACTTAAATTAAATGCATTTGCCGCGCCGTCCATATTAATAGAAAACGCGAAAGTAACTGTCTGTCCGAATGTTACCTTTTTACGCCTTATGGGGATGCGCTACGGTAGCCCGCAAAATTAAAAATGTCTTTAGTTTTTGGAATAATTACAGGTCAGTGTCAGGTTGTATGTTGATTAAAATATAATTCGTGACCGTAACAAATATGGCTTACGAGAATTATAATCATTAGAATTAATCCTCAAATGTCATGATTTCACGAAATAGTCATTCAATAGGATTACATGAACTTTGAGACTTGTATTGATGATTTCTATGATTATAATTCTATATAATTATTAACATTTAATACGGCCGCAAATCATATTTAGATCAACATACAACCTGATACTGACCTGCAAATTACATAAAACTTAAGAAAATTAAAATTTGAATTTTGCGGGCTACCCTGACGCTTTCGCCTTAAGAACGTTTATTCTAAAAGTTGGCAACGTCGCAAATATTTACCTATTTTGATTAATTTGGCAACATTACTGTATGGAAATATGAAATGTGGCTAACTAGTGAACTAGAATATTAATAATAAATTGCAATTATAACACTGAATTTGATGTTGTAACTGTTTTAAGTTTAAAAAAGGCATTTGGAAAGTTTCCAAATACACACAGGTATATAGACCCTGGGGGATCTGGGTTAGGGCATTAGATACTATTTATACTGTAGAACATTCCTGGGGGATAACTTCCGACTACTACTTCTGACCAAGTTCTGGCTATTTTCGAGTTTATTTTGTAAAATTACCATTACCTTTCCTCTCAACTGTGAGTATTTATATACCTATAGTATGTATGTTTATATATTTAAGCCCTATGTATTTATTTAAGTATATGTTAATTTATTACGTTATACGTGTAGGTTTATTTCAATATTTTAGTTTAAGACTTCGCATATTTATATTTTTCTCTTCTTGTTCTCACACACTATTGTCTACATTTCTTTCTCATTTCTCCTATCGCAGGGCTGCTGGAAGAAATTTCTTAAGAAATAAGCAGTACCTTTGTACTCATAGTTATGATTATGTCTTATCTGTATCTATTTTTCTTCTGTGTGTACATAAATAATAAAATAAATAAACTCGGCAATAATATTCGTCTTTTGCGATTATGGCAACCCCCCCCCCCCCCCCAAAACAATGTCAACCACCAAGAAAAAATGGCCCCTTGTGCCCGGCGACCCGCCTACCCTTGGCTACGTCAACGGTCATGGCGAGGCAAGGGGTACTAAGAATCGCCTGAAGAGATCCGGCTACTACCACAATCACTGAAAACTGGACCTAGGCAACATATAACACGCGTACACTCCGGACCGACGAGATGATCACAGAACTCGAGGAAGAATTGAGCAGGTTACGATGGAGTAGTAGTAGAGGATATGATAGTAGGGTTATCAGAAGTCCGTAAAGAGGGGGAGGACTCGATAATCCTCAAATCCGGAAACTTGCTCTATTTCCGAGAAGTCAATCAGCAGTCCCGAGGTGGTGTTGGGTTTATCGTCCATATCGCCTGTGAGCAACGTGGTGAAGATCGGGAGTATCAAATAAAAGCGATGAATCAAAATTTAGGTTTACTGCGTGTATTTATTTATATTATGAAATTTACTTCTATTTGTGAAAAGGCCAATATTAATACAATTGCAATTGATCGTATCGAGGACACCTTTTTTTTTTGGGTGAGAGCTTATCAAATAATTTTTCCCGCTCTGAGCGGAGCGGGAGGGCGTGTCGGACTATTACTGACTAAAACCCACCCGTGTTCTTCAGATGCCTGTACGTTACCAGGGACCATGGTATCCCTTTCGGACTTTCCCGCAAATCGAGGACCCCTTAGAAATGTTCAGCTCTGTAGAGTGTCGTTTCTGTCCCTCATAACTGTGTGACAATCTCTTTCTAAAGCTTGATGTGTCCACGTACGTACTGTACATATTCTGCACATTATGAAAGTGCTATGTTTCGCAGAGGAACGAACTTTACCCATATGTTTAATCATTAATTAATGAAAAGTTTTTTATATCAAAAGTATGTTAATAAATATATCACGAGTGTATGCAAACTGCTTTCTAACATACATATAAAGTAAAGCCAGATGTATTTGCTTATTGATAGAGGATTGAGGCCGGTGAAATAACTGGAACTTATTTGATATTTAACTGGTGTATTGGTAAAATTACAGTTTTGAAATCCAAATTATTGTAGAGCGAGAATGTTCTATAATGACTATTCACTTCGTTGGTTATTTTTTTAAAGAGTTACTGTCATGGCGTCTAAACGCAGACCACGCACCACACACTCAACACTTGTTGTCTTCTGATTGGTTGACTAGCCGTCGCGTCATCGACGCCCGGCCAATCGCAGCAGTCGATTAGTGATTTCCGTTTAGTTTCCCGTAGACACCATAGTGATTGTAGTGACGTGAAATTAGTAAAGTAGTGCGGCAACATGCTCCCGGCTTTGGAAGCGCTAGGTTCCAACTGGAAGTAGGCACGCCCGGCAGCTACAGTTTGTTTAGCTAATCAGTCAGAGGCAGCGGGCAAATTTTTGAAAAAGCCCGTCTGGTTATACCGTCTGCCTTTCTTATATCAGCTACACGCGATACGCCATCCCTTCCAGGGTAAGTTTTCAGGATTCTTCCTAAGCTCCACTTTAATGGTGGCATATTGTCATCTTTGATCAGAACAAGCGTGTTTTCCTTGAGGTCGTCTTTATGCTTATGCCACTTGCTCCTGGTTTGCAGTTCTGACACGTACTCCTTAGCCCAGCGCCTCCAGAAGTGCTGGCGTATCTGCTCAACCCTCTGGTATCGTGAGAGCCGGTGCTCAGGAACATCGTGAATGTCAGCAGGTACAGGTGCAGTTAGTGGACGACCAACCAAAAAATGAGCTGGAGTAAGGGGAAGGAAGTCAAATGGATCAGTGGACATAGGAGTCAAGGGTCGGGAGTTGAGAACCGCTTCAACTTGCACTAAAATCGTAGTGTACTCTTCGAAAGTGAGATGAGCATTGCCTACCACACGCTGGAGGTGATGCTTACAGCTCTTTACCCCAGCTTCCCACAAACCCCCAAAATGGCTTGCATAAAATGGAATCATCTTAAATGTAATGTTTTGTGAAGTCGCATATTCTTTAATATCGTCAGAGCAATCTTTCAAAAACTTTGAGAATTCATTCATCAGACCTACGAAGTTTTTTCCATTATCAGAGAATATCTCAATCGGTTTACCGCGTCGCGAAATAAAACGTTTGAGAGCTAAAAGATAAGCTTCTGATGAGAGATCGCTCACAAGTTCCAAATGAACAGCGCGAGTGACAAAACATACGAATAAACATATGTATGATTTCTGTAATTTCGCTCCTCTACCTTTACGAGTCAATGTGACCACTGGCCCTGCATAGTCCACGCCACATCGTAGAAAAGGAAAGCCAGGATCCAGGCGTTCTTGCGGCAGATTGCCCATTATTGGATTTACCGTGGTCGCGCGCAGTCGTGCACACTTAACGCAGGCATGCACTACCCTTCTTGCAAGGTTTCGACCACCAACCGGCCACCAAGTCTCTCTTAACGTAAATAGAAGCAGCTGTGGCGCAGCATGCATTGTACGGTGGTGCTCGTAACGAAATAGCAAAACTGAAAACCAATGTTTGGCAGATATTAAAATTGGATGTTTCTTATTGAAGCTAAAGTTTTGAGAAAACTGTATGCGCCCGCCGACTCGTATTAAATTATTGGTATCAATAAATAAATTCAATTTAACTAAATGAGCGTTCTTTATACCCTTTTTATTTTTAAGTGAACCATACACATCACCAAATGATTCTTGCTGACTCAATCTTGATAATGTTAATTCCGCATATTCAAGTTCTTCTACGGTTAATGAACCCGTCCGCCGACTAATTTTATTGCGCGTATTGTATATGAATCGAAATACATAAGCGGCGGAACGCTTCAATCTTGAATACTGAGAAAACTTCGAAAATGGAAACAAATTTATATCATTCGCATGATTTAATACATGACAAAGAACCTTTGTTTTTAATTCTGGCAAGTCATTCTGTTTTACGTTATTATTATTCGCCAAATTAGGCAGTTCAAAATTAGCATTATGTAAAAATTGCGGGCCTTTCCACCACGAAGATGAAGAACTAAGTGCGTCTAAACCTTGACCTCGCGACACTAAATCTGCTGGATTATCCTTACCAGAAACATGCCGCCAAGGATGTCCCTTAGTTAGGTCATGAATTTCTGCAGTTCTATTCTGAACGTAAGTTTTAAGTAAATTAGGTGGCATACCTAACCAGCCTAAAACAATAGTAGAATCAGTCCAGAACACGACTTTATTTACTGTAGAACGCAGAGATTCAATAACCTTTGCATATAATCGCGCGCCTAATACAGCGCCGCACAACTCTAATCTAGGTATAGTTATGGGTTTTGTAGGCGCGACCTTGCCTTTGGAACATAACAAGCGCATCGTAACGGCTGATTCACTATTAATTGTGCGGATATGCGCAAGCGCCATACGCTGTTTGTGACGCATCGGTAAATATATGTAATTCAATGTAAGTAGGATCATAACACATAACATAGCGCGGTATTCGTAAATTACCAAGTGAGGATAAACTACTAACAAATCGGTTCCAGACTTGCGCGACGTCTGTAGGAACCGGTTCATCCCACTCTAATTTTAATAACCAACATTTTTGTAACAATGTTTTAGCTATTGTTATTACTGGACTAATTAATCCCAACGGATCGTAAATCTGAGAGGCATTTGATAAAATAATACGTTTAGAAATTACACTCATTTCAGTTTTAATTTGCGAATAATAGTTCAATTCGTCAGACTTATTGTTCCATCCAATACCTAATGTTTTGTTTTGAATATTATCGCCCAATGCGAGTTGTTTTGTAATATTAAGTGTATCATTAGGGTTCGCGCGGTCAAAGTTAAAAACCCATTTGCGTAAAACTAGGCACGCAGAATTTAAAACCTGGCTTGTACCTTCGCAAATTGCATTCAATTCTGATATATTATTAGCACCACAGATTAAATCATCGACGTAGAAATTATTTCTAATAGTCTCCGCTACGTACGGAACCTCACATTCGTTTGCTAATTGTTTTAAACATCGGCAACTTAGAAATGGTGCAGAAGCTGTACCATACGTTACAGTATTTAACTGGTATACCTTCAATATATCGGACGGGTTGTCGCGCCATAAAATTATTTGTAGGTCGCGTTGATCTTTATCTATTAATACTTGGCGATACATCTTTTCTATATCAGCACAAGCTACGTATCGGTTTTCACGAAATTTAAGTAATATTGCAATCAAATCTCCTTGAATGGCTGGACCAACCATCTGCAGGTCATTCAACGAAACACCCGAACTGGAAATCATTCCAGCATCGAAAACGACACGCAATTTAGTGGTTGTGGCGTTTTCGTGAAACACACCGTGGTGCGGTAGGAAATAATGCGGTGTAGGTACTGTAAGTGTGAATAAGACTCATATGACCTAGCTGAATATATTCTTGAATGAAATCGCTATACATTTGTTTATAGCTAGGATTACGTTGTAGTTTTTTCTCCAGAGCATAAAATCGACGTTCTGCTTGGATACGAGTGTCACCTAACTTATTTGGTAAAAGCTTCAACGGGATTCGAACGCTGAACCTCCCGCTGGCAAGCCGTTTCGTTGTTTTATTGAAGTACTCTTCGCACGCGAGCTCGTCGTCACTGCCGAGCTTATTATTATTACATACGGGTAACTCTTCGATCTCCCAAAACTTGTGCAACAGTTGATCGAGTGAACAGGTTTCACCTTCAATTGCAGATTTTGTAAAATTACATGTAACATGTTTAATTGGTCTTTGCATTAAATATTGAATTGAACCTGACACAATCCAACCTAATTTTGTGTTTTGAAGGTAAGGGCCATTTTTAAGACGCATCTTACCTTCACTAATTAACTCCCAAAATAAATCCGCGCCTATTAACAATGTGTTGACTATCATTAAAACTCGGATCGGCGAGAGTAATATTATCGGGTATACAAAAATAACTGGTACAAAAAGTTGTCGTAGGTAACTTTGACGATATTTGAGGTAGAATTAAGCACTGAACACGTGCAGTGAACTTACCGTTACGCGATCTTAACTCAATATTACAGGATTGCGAACACTGTGTTATTGAGTTTCCTACACCGTGAATTTGTTGAGTGGACTGTATAATCTGCGTATTTAATTTTTCACTAAATGATTGCGTAATAAACGAACGTTCGCTACCGCTGTCGAGGATCACGCGCGCTTTATGATCAACACCCGACTGGCTTCGTATATCTACAATGGCAGTTGACAACAACACATGTTGTACCGAAGATACATTATTATTTTTGTTAAAATTGTTTACATGTACATTATGTACCTGAAATGAATTACTATGAGTATTTGTAGAAGCTGTACTGTTACCACTTTCAATTCCATTACTAGGAACAGCTGATTGCTCGCTAGTTGTGAGTGTAACTACACCAAAATGGTTATCTTTACTTTTATTAATTACTTCACAAATTAATGAATTATGTTTTTTATCACATTTCCGACATGGACCAAAAACACAAGTACCCACAGAGTGACCAGAACGCATACAATTGATGCATAAATCTTTATCTTTGACAATCTTTAATCTGTCCTCAGCGCTTAAGTCTAGGAATCTTTGACAGGAATACAAAGGGTGTTTTTCATTACACATCAGACAAGCTTTGTACATCCGTGAAGCTTTATTTTGTGATTTACTATTAGAAAGTTTATTATTAGTAACTACATTACAATGAACTTTAGACGTTGATGCATTGTTGGTCTGTTTCTTATTTTCAGTCCCACTGTAAATACTTGATTTACTGTGTGATACTATAAGGGTCTCCAAAATATCCGCTTTATTCCTAAGAAACTGCATTAAATCATCCAATTTAATTACTGACTTTAATTTACTAGAAGCATTAAAGAATGTTCCTCGATGCTGTTCCCAATCACGTTCTGAAACAGGGTCTAATTTTGAAACCACAATATAAATTATTAATGTATCCCAATAGTCTGTTGGTTCTCCTAGTAATTGTAATGCACGAAGATTTTTTAGAATATTATCAATAAGTTTGCGCAACAGTCCCGGAGATTCCTTAGTTAATGCTGGTGTTGTAAACATAGACTTTACATGATTATAAACCAATAACTTGGTATTATCAAACCGATTGGTTAACAACTCCCATGCTACATCATAATTATCTGCAGAGAATTCAAGAGAATCTATGACCGACTTTGCATTGCCTTTTAATGATGACTTTAAATAATGGAATTTCTGAATTTGCGTTATTGTTTTACAGTTGTGCACTAATGATATAAATGTGTCACGGAACTCCAACCAGTGTTCATATGAACCTTCAAAGGTGGGGATGCGTCTCTCAATCGTCTCAATCGTCCGGTTTCTTTTATGCGTAGAAATCCGGCTCGAAGGACCAATTTTATGTATTTGCTTATTGATAGAGGATTGAGGCCGGTGAAATAACTGGAACTTATTTGATATTTAACTGGTGTATTGGTAAAATTACAGTTTTGAAATCCAAATTATTGTAGAGCGAGAATGTTCTATAATGACTATTCACTTCGTTGGTTATTTTTTTAAAGAGTTACTGTCATGGCGTCTAAACGCAGACCACGCACCACACACTCAACACTTGTTGTCTTCTGATTGGTTGACTAGCCGTCGCGTCATCGACGCCCGGCCAATCGCAGCAGTCGATTAGTGATTTCCGTTTAGTTTCCCGTAGACACCATAGTGATTGTAGTGACGTGAAATTAGTAAAGTAGTGCGGCAACACCAGAGTCAGTATATTTATTTCTAAGGGATTCCCGAGGACCTATATTATAATACTGTGGAAATATGAAAGTATATAACCTAGCTGGCTAATCAGTCAACTGCCTTATTTTCCTTACTGCATAGGCGGCCAAGTTTAATCTACCTGAAAGAGCTCTAATGTGGGCACTGCAATTTTGAATTAATAGTAATTTAGAAGTATAAGGAACAGGGTGTAAAGTTCGCTCATCCTCTATAGAAAAGGGACGATCCTCTGAACAGACGGGTGTCGTGTCTGGCGGGCAACCGCCTAACGATAGATGTCGGGGAAATTGTATATATGCTGTTCGCCCAGTAAACTCTAATTGCGCGATGCAGAATTTTGTGTGACAAATCCACAACAAAATATTGTGAGTGTGTGAAAACCATTTTTGGATTCAGGGATCCGTTTGCGAAATATTAAGCTTTAAAGTGGTAATTTTTGTTAGAATCAAGTGTCCCCCCCCCCCTCTGCCAGCCCAATGGTAGGTTTTGGATACGTGAAAAAAATCACGGCAGTAGTATATAGGTACATATAACGAAATTAAAAGGAAAACTATCACTGCTAAGTAGGCTCTACAAGTAAACGATTAATAATATACTAACTTACATAATTTGCAGTTGCAAAAACATGTTCTCCCTTACATTCCGAATGAGAGAACATGTTTTTTAACTACAATGTTCAGTTTGTTCTTGAGATAAATTTCATCCCAACTACGGAACCCTTCATTACGCGTGGTCCGACACGCTCTTGGCCGGTTTTTAATCGAATGATTTAATAATACTAAACCTAACGTAACCAAACATTGTCAGAACTGAATAACCCTGGGACAGATTAATGAAGAAGAGAAGTGAAGTGAAATGAAATGAAATTAAATGTATTTGCAAGAATTGTAGTACATTAAAGTTGGTCGGATTATTTAACAGTTTCTAAAACAATTCGCTAAAACTAACATGCAAACATTCCATTAAATAAATGAAATAATGCAAACAAAGTTGGAACATACATCAAAGATACTATATTAAGAATAAGAATGTCAATCATTTGTCAAATTATAAAAGTAAAATGTCAGTGTGAGTGTTTAAAGTTTAGGTACTCATTCACAGAATAGAATGATTTTTCTGTAAGCCATTTGAATAACGCTGTTTTAAAACGATTGATTGGCAGTTCCCTATATGATTTATAAGTAATGTCTTCAAAACTACAGTGTTTTTGACTGTGGCGGTAGTGGGATCAACTCCCATACATTTTTGCCCAGCATCCTTTTTGTTTTGTAATGGTCGTTATGAGGCGTGCACTTTTGGATTTTGCAAAATTGATGGTCAGGTCTTGACTGGACTTTGGCGTTCTATTAAAAACAAATGTGACAATATGAAGCAGCGTTTTCGCAGCGAATATCTCGCTCTACTTACTCAGAAATCAACGGCTAGCATTAATCCAGCTGAAATCGGGGACAGAGTTTTGATAGGGTCTGATGATGTAAAGAGGGTTAAATGGCCATTAGGTATTGTTGTTGAGACGTTGAATTCAAATTCAAATTATTTTATTTCACATAAACCTACAAGGGCACTTATAAACGTCACGTAAGAAGCTAGGTGCACGGTTTCAATTGGTTGTGTTGATTTGTTGTTGTGATACGGGCCTTTTTGACCTCGCACAGGTCGTTATTAATTTGTTAGTTTTTTGTACCTACTTAAGCTCTTTTTTTATTTATATATATATATATATATATATTTTTTTTTTTTTACTGTTTGTATTTTCTGTGCGTGTCCAAAATAAAATATTTTTCTTTCTATCTTTTCTTTCTTTTTTCCTATGGAGAAGAGCCGGCTCTTCTCTTTTCTCTTTTAAAAATAATTGGCTTTTACAATATTTTTCAAATAACAGTGTTATTAGGTATGGGAGGACAGTGTAGGTCTTTCAACAAGTACCAGGTACTTAGGTACGCAAGAGGTGGATGGTCATAGGCGTGGAGCGTGGGCTAGAACCTTAAGAGGTGAAGTAATTAGACCTCTGCAGCACCTTTTCTCTTGGAGGTTCGTCATAGGGATGCCAACCACCGCACCTGCACAGCAGCTGCTAACTAAAATGCACGTTACTCGTTCCGGTCGGCTGGTGAAACTGCCCTCTAAGTACTAAACTCGACACTAGTGTCCTTAACTACAAATATAACTACGTTAGAATTTATAGAAGTGTAATTTCGAATGCTGAAAAACTTACAATCAGTGAAAAAATTTATCAATAAAAAAAATCACCTAGACTCCTAGAGAAAGGTCATTGGGCACCTTAGTATGGAAACCATACCCATGGCGGACACAAATGAAATTAGTAGAGTGTAATGATATGCACACCCAGGTGAGCTGTTCGCTAATGAGTTGCTAGCTTTTTGCACGGAACAATCGTGGTCGTGTCTAGACATTGAGTGGCTGCCTCGCGATACGTATACATTTGTGAGTGACGCGCACGGGTGCCAGCGATGGCTCGATCACTGTGTAGTGACAGGTGCGGCCCGGCGCGCGGTCGTGGATGTGTGTGATGCGTAGTGTATGATACATACTGGTCTGATCACTATCCGTTAATGATTGAATGTAATGTGAATATTATTAAACCTAAAGTTACAACCAGCTCAAATACTTTCAATTATATAAAATGGGGACTTAGGGACAATAATCAAATACAAGGCTATACTAGTTACTGTAATTTAAGATTTAAGCAGATTGACTTCCCATCTGAGTGTTGTAATTGTGCAGATGTAATGTGTAGTGATCAGAACCATAAAATGACAATAAATGGAATGTATAATAATATTGTAAATATTTTGACTGAAGCCGCTAAGAGAAGCTGCATTGCACCTAAGCGCAACAATTTTAGGTATGTAACGGGGTGGAACAGGCATGTTGGCGACGCTCACCGGAGGGCCAGGCTTTGTTTTCAGACGTGGGTGTCTTATGGGCGTCCTAGGTCTGGGCATGATTATAATAATATGTGTGAATCTAGGAAACTGTTTAAAGAAAAATTAAAGTACTGCCAAAATAATGAAAGTCAAATAAAGATGGACATCAGTGCGGAACATCATGGGAATAAAAAGTTTGGTGATTTTTGGAAAAATACCCATAAACTGAATCCAAGGTCGGGCTCTCCGGCAAGTGTTGGTGGTGCGCATGAGCCGCGGGACATAGCCTGCGCCTTTCAGCGGCATTTTAGTGTGGTATCACCGCTCGGGTCCGCGTCGCAGGTGCTCGATGCTGAGGATCGCCCTGAGCATATTAACATTAGATTCTCCGCCAAGGATGTGGCCCAAATTATAAAGAAGATGGTGAGAGGCAAGTCCCCAGGTCACGATAGTCTTAGCATCGAGCACTTGAAGCACGCGGGCGTACACCTGCCAAGAGTCCTTGCACTATTATTTAACTTGTGTGTTAGTCATGGTTATTTACCCGATGATTTAATGCACACAGTCGTAGTGCCAATTGTTAAGGATAAGACGGGTGACTCATCGGATCTGTCTAATTACAGACCGATCTCGCTTGCGACTGTCATAGCTAAGGTGCTGGATAGTTTGCTTGACCGACAGTTGGAGAAGCACCTCCACTTGCATGACGCACAGTTTGGGTTCAGACCCGGTTTGTCAACTGAGAGTGCTATCCTCTGTCTCAAGCAAACTGTTCAGTACTATACGGACAGAAACACACCAGTGTATGCATGTTTTTTAGATCTTTCAAAAGCTTTTGACCTGGTGTGTTATGACAAGCTGTGGCAGAAGCTAAAATGTGAAACAGATGTGCCACATGAGATTGTATCCTTGCTGCGGTACTGGTACAGTGAACAGAAGAATACCGTTAGATGGGCGGGTGCGCGGTCGGACGTGTATGGGTTGGAATGCGGGGTGAGACAAGGGGGTTTATCCTCCCCTCGCCTCTTTAACCTTTACATGAACCGGCTGATCGGGGAGCTCAGCAGCACTAATATTGGATGTTCCATAGATGGAGTGTGTATAAACATTAGTTACGCGGATGATATGGTGTTGCTGAGCCCATCTATCGGTGCGTTACGTAAACTTCTGCGTACTTGCGAGACATATGCGGAGGCCCATGGGCTCAGTTACAATGCTAAAAAAAAGTGAATTTATGATCTTTAAAACTGGTACCAAATGTTACTCATCTGTACCTCCTGTCACTCTTTGCAGCATTCCTTTAAAAAGAGTGCAGCATTTCAAGTACCTGGGCCACTGGATCTCTGACGACTTGTGTGACAATCTGGACATTGAGAGGGAGCGCAGGGCGCTGTCCGTCCGGTGTAATATGTTGGCTCGCAGGTTTGCGCGATGTACTAGACCCGTGAAGGTGACTTTATTTAAGGCATACTGTCAGTCGTTTTACACGTGCAGCCTGTGGACCAACTTTACGCAGCGGGCGTACAGCGCACTGCGCGTGCAGTACAACAATGCTTTCAGGATACTGTTAGGGCTTCCGCGGTTTTGTAGTGCTTCGACTATGTTTGCTGAGGCGCGGACCGATGATTTTTTCGCGATCATGAGGAAGCGGAGCGCTTCACTATTAAGTCGCCTGCGAAGCAGCTCGAACAGTCTCCTGAGGGTCTTGTCCGAGAGGTGGGACCTGCCCCTGATACAGAGGTGGATGCAGCTTCATGTTAGCGCTTCTCCTCGTTTTATTTGAGATGCGTGTAAATTGTGTGATTGTTTTAATTTATATTTAATTTAATTCAATTTGTTGATTATACTCGTATCATTGTAATGTGTATGTCTAATTTTATTTTTATTTTTATTGATTATTTTAATGTACATGTGTTTTTTATTTTTATTTTCATATTCTGTATGGACCATGTCTGAAATAAATGAATTATTATTATTATTATTCCCTTTATTTAACTATATACATATAAATTATATTTTTAAATATTAGAATAAAAAATTAAAAACATTTAAAAATATAAAAAATAGTGTTCCGCCGGTGTCGGGAGCAGGGTCCAAGCTACCGGTGGTTAGGGCTGCAGAGACAGGAACCTCCTCACAATACGAGCCGTATCGAGGAGTACTGCCTTCTGAATCAGGCCCTTGATCCAACCGCCTAATGAGAGCCTCGAGAGATGTTGGTCGAGGCTTTCGGCCATCAGGCCATTGGCCGTTACGACAATCGGCACAATGATAGCGGAGCACACGTTCCACATGTCGACAACCTCGTGTGCTAAGTCGAGATATTTTATTTGTTTCTCTTTCTCAGCTTTCACGAGGTTCTCGTCATGTGGAATGGTAACATCTACTATCATTGCGCGGCGCGTTAATCGGTCTATCACTACTATATCAGGCTTATTGGCAACAATAGTCCTGTCTGTAATGATAGACCGATCCCAGTACAACGTGACATGGTCATTTTCGAGAACTGGGTCGGGCACATACTTGTAGTACGGTACCTCAGAATCCACAAGTTTATATTTCAAAGCAAGTTGCTGGTGAATAATCCTGGCCACTTGGTTATGCCTGTGCAAGTACTCGCCGTTAGCCAGACGAGAACAACCAGAGATAATATGTCTGATGGACTCACCCGGACGGTGGCATGCCCGACACACGTCAACCGTCCCATCCTTCATAATATATTTTCGATAGTTATTCGTCAAGATAACTTCGTCCATAATTGCACAGACGAAACCTTCAGTTTCCCCGAAAAGGTCACCAAAACGTAGCCAGGATACGGACGCTAGGAAATCTACACCGGGCTGATGAAGAGCCCGATAGAAGCGCCCGTGAAGCTCCTTGCTTTGCCATACTTCCTTGCGGTCCTCTGTAGTAAGTACCACAGGTTTGCGCCAGTTCTCTTTAGCCATGGAGAGCGGGGTGAGCCCCTTGTCCACTGCGACCACATCACGGTGCATACCCACTTCGGCTTTTAAGAAATATTCCCTGAGGCTGCACACCTCGCGGTTGTGGAGGGTCTTCGCATTTAAAAAGCCTCGACCCCCGCATTTCCGCGGGATGTACAGTCTCATCACCGATGAACGTGGGTGATGCATCCGGTTTGCGGTCAGTAGTGTACGGACCCTCCTGTCCAGGGCGTCGAGTTCGGTCTGAGTCCATTTGAGTATGCCGAAAGAGTACATCAAAACCGGCATGACCCAACCGTTGAAGGCGCGCACCTTGTTTCCGCCCGAAAGAAGACTAATTAATACCTTCTTCAGGCGACCAAAGAAGCGCTCCTTCAACGATTGCTTCATGTCAGCAACGTTGATGCCTAACGCTTCCGACATACCCAAATACTTATAGCTTTCGGCTGAGGAGAGTGATCTAAGGTGTATGGCGTCCGTGAGTTGAGTTCCCTCGGACTCCATAATCTCCCCTCGCTTTACATGCATGACTGCACATTTGTCCACACCAAATTCCATCCTGATGGCGTTACTGAATGTTTCAGTTAACTTCAGTAACTCCATCAGTCGCAATTTGTTGGGGGCAAAGAGTTTCAAGTCATCCATGTAGAGGAGGTGAGATATGACCTGACCACTTCTCCTCAGCTGATAGCCCAGTCCTGAATTCTCCAGCAGTGTGCTTAGAGGATTCAGGGCTAAGCAAAACCAAAGTGGACTCAAACTATCACCCTGGAATATTCCCCGTTTAATCCATACAGGTTCATTATTCCCCTGGATCTGTTGACATCCTGGATAGCGAAGGACCGTCCTCCATTGCCCCATACATGACATCAGGAAGGAGCGCAGAGTTGCATCTATTTTGTACAACTCCAGCACCCTCATGAGCCATGTATGTGGCACCGAGTCGTAGGCCTTCTTATAGTCTATCCAGCATGTCGACAGATTCTTACGGGATTGACGAACCTGTTGGCTTATGGCCATATCGATGAGGAGTAGCTCCTTAGTACCACGGGACCCGTTCCTACATCCATTTTGAGAGACAGACATGATTGAATTACTGTCAATGTGTGTGTTAATTTTCGCTCTCAAAATAGATGTAAGAAGTTTATAGACCGTTGACAAACATGTGATCGGTCTATAATTCTTGGGTTCCGCGGGACTACCTGACTTATGGAGCAGGTGGGTAACGCCTGTTGTTAGAAACTGCGGTAGCGACCCAGACTCTAGGGATGACTGGAATTGAGATGCCAGGCGAGTGTGTGAACTAATCAGCCATTTTAACCAAAAGTTGTGCAGTCCGTCCGGTCCCGGAGATTTCCAATTCGGTAACGGACGGACTGCTCTGGCCACGTCTGATGGCGTGATCAGTATAGCGTCCATTTCTGGAATAGTTTCACACATTCGCTTGACATCCTGCATCCAGCCAGCCTCAGCGTGACAGACGGGCACCGACCAGATGTTGCGCCAGAATGCATTCGTGGCGGCATCATCCGGGCGGCACACGTCCGTCATATTATGTTCAGGTCGCTCCCAAGATCTATATACCCACCTCTCATCGCTCTGGAACATGCGATTCTGCATGTATCGATCGACTCGCCGCTTATACCGCCGAATACGGCTCGCCCATGCACAAACTTTCTGCTTCAGAAAGTCGATGCGCTCTGTGACACGGGACATGTATTCTCGAGGGCTGATTCCAGTCCCCGAGAATGCCCGCCTTACAAAGCGCATCACTCGTGGTCGTGTATTGCCCTCCCTGAAGCAGTATAGTTTGCCGATGAGTACCCTGGCTCCATCGATACGTCGCTCGATCCTGCACTGCCAGGCTGGTACGGCTGGTTTTGGTCGAGTAGCTCCGTCACTGTTTGGAAACTTGACGTTAGCTAAACGACATGCCGCAGCAGCCGCGCAATACAGGATCGAGTGTGTATCAACGAGATCCTCGCTGCTCTCGAAAAAGTTGCTGAGCTGCGAGTCCAAGGCACACACCAGCGCCCTATTTTTTTTGTGCATAGGTAGACGTGGTAATCGGGGTCTAAGATCGGTTGGAGTGTACCTATACTCACGAAACGCATCCTCCAGTGCGCTCCTCAATCGGACGTTGCACTGGCTACTTACTGTGGCAACCCTATCATCCTCCTCTTCGACACTATGATTGGACCGCGGCGGGATTACATCAATAGGTGAGGCTTGTACCGCGGTTTGTGCCGGAGTTGAGACGATATGGTTGCTCAGTACCTCTGAGCGCAGCCTATCAAGCGCGGCATCGTCCAACCTATGATTGCGTTGGATGACCCGCACCTGATCCGACAGTCGTTGGGCCGAGACGTTGACGGTTGGTTCTAGTTCCTGAAACAGAGACAGTATCCTAACACGGTACGCAGTGAGGTTAGTTCCTCCCTCTGTAGACCCGTAATATGCGCGCATGACGTTCTCGTTCATAGACTGAGTCCATCTCATGCGCTGCACACAACCACCGGTAGCGGGGACCCGGCTCGGGTCCGGTTGGCCCCTAAGTCCCAAGCTCCTCGGTGGCCGGCCTCTCCCCTGCCGACGTACAGGTGTTGGCGACGTCGGCGGAGAAAAATACTCGTCACTCGAGCTCGACGCAACTACCGCGGCCGGTGTTGACACAGCGCTCACGGTGGGGCTGGGTACCGGCGGCGCCGAGGCGGAGCTGAGCAACGAGTCCGGAGGTGGTGGGCGTGCTTTACGTGCGGCTGATCGTGTCAACATTTCTCAAAATCATTCTTTATTTTTCGTTTTATCGGAGGTGACATGACAGCTGATGTCACCTCTTGTTCGGCATTTTTTCATTGGCATTTTTTGATTAAATTGTTTTTCTTTTTTTGGAATATTATTGTATTCTGGTTTTGTGGTTTGTTTGCGGCTTCTTTTTTGCACATAAAAATTATTAAATTGCGTCCAAAGATATTATGATATGATTAAATATGATGAAAAATCTGATAAATAAAATTTCAAGACGTTTTGTTGACGTTGGTGTTGCCGTGTTATTATTATTATTATTAAATCGTCCATTAATTTGTGAGTTAATTCAAAGTCAAAGTCAAATCATTTATTTCAAGTAGGCCCGTATAAGGCACTTTTGAACGTCAAAAATTTACAAAAAAAATTAATTGATTCTAGTTGCCCCTTCCAAAAGGTAGTTTTCGTATGGAGAAGAATGGGCAAGAAACTCCACCGTTACTCTTTTAAAATGTTATACAATATTTTGTATAAGTACATTAGTTATATAATTAATTCCGGTGAGTCAGTGCGTGAGCGCAACAAAACTAGTTTGGCCTAACTAATGTGCGAAAGAGACAGCGTATACATGCCTCTAAATATCGGCTCATCAGTACACCATGCTGTATGCTATCGAAATTCTTTTATGCCTTTAATGATGGAATAAAATCCTCTGAAACCGTTTGTTTTTATTTTTTTTTAAACGATCCTGTACATTTTTCTCCATCGATTTTTAAATAAATAACTATATACAATGAAAGGTCATATTATTCCCCTTAGTTTAAAACTATTTTGATTAATGTCCGCCACTCTTCGCAAAGCGGGTCAGATACGCCCAATGACCTTTGGAAAGTTATAAATAAGAGCACAAATAGGGTTAAAGCAATGCGGGCAGAAATTCGCTTTAAAATAAATAACCAAATAATAGATAACCCAGAGGAAGTAGCTGACTTTCTAGTAAAGCAATTCGACCACAAGTACATAATGACTGGTAATAATGGTCAGGATGCTGTCGTTTTTCTTCAACAAAGCACGGAAAGAGTGGAAAACGATATCTCGCTAACTACTCCGAATGAAATGTCAAAAATCGTGAATAGTATGCAGAATAAGAAGTCTTGTTTGTGGCTATGATGAAATCCAATATCAGTAATTATTTATAAATTTAAAGATTCATTTCATTTTGTTATTCCCGAACAGTGTTTTAGTTTTATATAGATGTCTTCCGCTTTTTCGCGGGGCCGGATGATGTTATAATAATTGTCTTTGATTCAATTTGTAGATTGAAAATAAATAGTTTTTTAGAATGATAAAAACTGTCACTATAGAAAATATATCTCTCCATCTTTCTGTGATCCTTTTATTTTAAATCGTTGTACACACGGCTACAAATCAAGCTATACATTATTTCCAGTATAAACAAATGATATTGAAATTCTATACAATGCGAGATCAGCTTATACTGGAAATTTATAGCTTGATATGTAGCCGTGTGTACCGAATAAAGTAAAACATAAAAATAACATCACGTCTGTAACCTTCAAAGGGTTAGGCAGAGGTGTATATATATTACACTCACATTTCACTAATAATTTAATAGGGGGCGAGCCTATTGCCATCAACCGGGCACAAATCCAGACTCCGGGCTGCTACTGACAAAATCCTGATGGAAAAATTCAATAACACTTTGCCTGACCTGGGAATCGAACCCACGACCTGATGCTCAGAAGTAGCGCTTACGACCACTAGACCAACGAGGCTTTCAATATAATAAAGTGATCCTCGAATAAAGTGATTCCGACCCAATCTGTAAAACAGTCAATTATAACCTCACTGCGTCTATTAAGCGTCAATTCAGCGGGTTTATTTGGACTCGCTAATGATGACAGGAGCTCGTAGCCCTCCTCACCCATCATAGAAATCAGCGTCGTCAGTATGAGCTCAGTTTTCACGTTATTGCCTAAAAAGTACATCTCCAGTAGCACAAAATAAGCAGACCACGGGCCGTATTATGACGTATTAATGCCACCATTATTCCAGTGTGAGTGAGAGACGGAGCTATACAAGGCCGCTAGCACCATCCTTTTTTCGCAGTGCAATAATGATGGCATTAATACTTCATAATAAGGCCCCAGTTCCCTGTTGTATCATTGAACTCACGTACCGGTCTCACCGACATTTTATTGGGTTTTGCGCTGTAATTTCACTATTTAACTTAGTTTTAATTTTCCTCGTCGTCACCACTGTTGAATAAAAGGCGTGCGCTCGGTACAACATTTATTTAAGAAGGACATAGACAATTAGAAGTTTTCTCTATGACCGTATAACTATTGAGGCGTGTACACACAATAGGTACAAAAGGTTCTCTATAGATAGGATAGGGACGCTCGTCCCTATCCTATCTATAGAGAACCTGTGGCTGGAGGTCGGCCCGGGCTCACCTGTGCGCCAGATCCGTTCGCTTACCGAGCTTCGGTCAATATTTATTTGTACATACATACAAGTGGATATGCCCATTCTCCTTTATTTCAGTTGCCAACCCGATTTAGCCTTTCGGCTACCAACGAGATTTTTATGAATTAGACATTTCAATGTGTATATTTTTTTGCTCTTTTGTAGTATCCTCAGATTTCTTACAGAACCCTTTCCCATGAAATATTGTATTATATTAATATATAACAAAGATCTGCTTGACTTCGAAGGCAAGTCATGGGACGGATTGAAATGCGGGCCTTTCTAATTTTTATCGTCATCGCAAGCTGTAAGTGAGAAATTAAATTTTTATCAAAACCGTTTAAAACCACCACGGGGCGCCCGCGCCCCTCCCGCTTCCCGCGCGCCGTCGCTTGATCACTCCGTGCGTTTTTATGCAGAGCTAATGTCAGATTTTACTTTATTCGATTCTATATTTCGCAAGAATATGTGGCTTGGCCGTTTCCGGCCCGATAGCCGTCGATTTATTGGTGGGGCGTATAGAATTAGAAGCTTAGCTCTACATGAGAAATACACACATCAACACGGTCTAGGGATATTTTTAAAAAAGCGAATTACTATCAATGTGTTAATTATTTATATGACATGTATATATTTAAAAGATACGTTATTTAATATTCTACCATTTTTTAATAATGGTTAAGGTACTTCGATTAAAATTTCAGGATTTTATGGAAAAAAAATGAAGCATAGACGGAAACCGTATATGAATTAACTTTTAATTTATGAGTAAAAACTGAAAAAAATAGAAAAATCATTTAATTTGTGTTTATAAACTTGAAGTTAGTAGTCTGAGAAAGCGCCCATGATGTTCATAACACATCGGCAACGATTCGGCATGCTCAGAACAAGGTTGTCAATGTCTTGCTGTGGAATATTGTCCCATGTCCTTCTGAGGTGCGCAAAAAGTTGATCTTCTGTAGCCAGATTTTCAGGAACTTCCTTCAGAGCTCTTCTTTGCAGCATATCCCACGCATGCTCAATGGGATTTAGATCTGGCGATTGAGCAGGCCAGTCTAAGGCCCTAACATTGTGTGTATGTAACCAAGCTGCTACCGTTCTCGCCGTGTGTGCCCGGGCATTGTCGCGCATGAGCAGGAAATCTTGCCCCATTTGTGTTCTGTGGGGCAAGATTACGGGCCCCAGCACCTGTTGGACGTATCGTTCTGCCGTCATATTGCCCCGCACCCAAACGAGATCCGTCCGTCCTCCAAGACGAATTCCTGCCCAAACCATAATTGTTCCTCCTTGGTATGGGTGAACTTCCTGAGGGTTCTGAAGACGGCTCCATCGTCCAGGAACTCGCCAAACACGCGTCCTTCGTGAATCTGGATGGAAGCCGAACCTGGATTCATCCGTGAACAGCACATTGGACCATTGCTCACGGCCCCAGTCCACGTGGTTCCGAACCCATTCTAATCGTCGTCCACGATTGCCTCTCCGTAAAGGTGGGACCCGGAGTGGTCTACGAGAGCTTAGATTGCTTTCATGCAGTCGCCTTCTTACAGTTTGGTCACTCACAAGCACTTGGTGTTCCACTCGCAGCCTTTGGACCAATTGAGTCGCCGTTGCATTTGGTTGAGCTCGCGCAGTAATTTGCAAAAATCGATCTTGTCTGGGGGTAGTGATGCGACTTGGCCCCCGGTGCCTCTCCGCTACTTCACCTGTGGCACGATAGCGTGTCCACAATCTTGAAATTACATTTTGGTGGGTCCCTATGGCCTCAGCAACATTACGCTGAACAGACCCAGCTTCCAGCATTCCCACAGCTCGTAACATCTCCGCCCTCGTCAAATGTTGGCATTGCATGGCTACAATACCTCAATTTTAACTTTATCTTTCGTTTAAAAATGAAAAAAAACTGTAACTAAACGTAATTCGTATTGTTTTCTAAATTTCGCACAAATGAAAATTCCCTCTCCTACACATCAAGACATTTTTATGCCACCGAAACAAAAGAATTTTCAAAAATTTGAATTTGGAATTAGTCTGAGATAAATTACAAACAAATCGGTGTATGAAAGATTACAATGCGGCCAGTAATTTTCAAGTTATTTAATTGAGTATGAAATATCCCTAGACCGTGTTGATGTGTGTAATTAACTAAAATGAATGAATAATTAACTATTGTATAACAAAAAAGTAATGAACATAGAAAATAATTTTCACCTTACGCCCATGTGACGGTAGCGAAACAGCCAAGCCACATATTTTGACTAAAGTGTAGAGTCTGTGAAGTTAGGGCTTGTAGAATTAGGGCGTGTAGAGTTAGAAGTTTGGCTCTACATGAGATCTGATAACTTTTTGACAGTGCGAGCCATATGGTCTCGTCTTGGCAACATTTTATATGAAATTTTTTTGGAAACTCGATGTATTGAGTTAATGATGTATTGAATATTCGATTTATTAACCATTCGATATTAAGGATGTTCGAGTATTTAGACGTTCGATTTATAGTGGTCGATCAATTGAAATTCGATTATTTGGCATTCAATCATAGTACACCCGTGTTTATCTAACCACTTAGAAAATGGTCTTGGAAGTGCTAAAATTCTAAGTGGTTTTTTTTTATTAAGTGACAATGTTCGATTTAATTTTACTTCCCAGAAGTTCGGTAGACACAGAAGACATGTGTCATATACCAACCCGCACTGTGTCGGCGTGGTGGATTACGGCCCACTCTCTCTCACAGAGAAGATTCTTGTGTCCTGGCAGTGGGAAAGTTATAGGCTTAATTTAAGGCAAGCATAGTCTTAGAGTTGTGGATGTGAAACGCAATTAGGAAAGTTGTTGTTATTTTGTAGGCAATGCGGAACTGTACCAAATAAAGACCGTGAATCTGCCGACGACGGTCGAGGACCGTATTATTGGCGGGTCTAATACCACCATAGAGCAATACCCATTCGCCGTACAGGTAAGAGGAAGAGCTGAAAAAGCACTATGAAGTACGAAAAACAACGAATATGTTTTTGAATTTTTGTAACTGACCATTACCTTCGTTGATCTTGTCGCAGCACGACTATTCCCGAGTCGGTCTAAATGTTAATAAGTTTTTATTTGTTTCCATTTCCATTATTCCAACTTTGATATGCTCTAAATTTGTATTACGCCTTGGGTGCAGCGACTGAATCTCATTTGGATGATAAAATTTATTGCCAAAATCGAGCAGTAGGTAGGTATCTCCCGTACTGTTGGGAAATTCTCAATAGCAGCCAAAAATAATGGAAATGCTCTCTGCATTTTCATTATTTTTAAAAGAAAGAAAGAAAGAAAATAAATTTATTTGACTCAGGTCAAGGTACACAATATTACTTTACTTTTATATTATGTATGTTAGAAAAAATCGACATCTTTTTAATAAAATAAGTGATAGACATAATTTTAATACTAGAAATAAAGATAAAATAGATCAACCATTTTTCAGATTATCTAAAGTACGTACATCTTTTATGGGGTACTGTGTTACAACTGTTAACTTGTACTGTTACAACAAAATACCTTGTGATATTTTGCAATTAAATGAAAGAAAATTTAAAGCTCATATTAAAAGTACACTTTGTAAACAAGCATATTACAAATTAGAGGATTATATCCAAGATAAGAATGCTTGGAAACATGCTGGTCCTGCTCCATAGGCTAATTTAAAATCAAGACAAAATCAAACTGGTTGCAAATTTAAGTGTATATTTTATTATTATTTTTTATTATATGACATTGATTTTACTTTCTATGACCAATTCCTCGCACACTGACTTATTAATTGTGGAATCTTAGGAGGATCGTCTACTTTTACAATGTTTGTAAATATGTGAGCACCATGTATCTATCACATAATTAGTTTATCTGTTGTTGCTTCATTTTTAATTCTTAATTCTTTTTACCTATTGTGGTATAATAATTTTATTCTAGGTGCATCGTCCTCACATATTATAATTATATAACTAATGTACTTATACAAAATATTGTAAAACATTTTAAAAGAGTAACGGTGGAGTTTCTTGCCCATTCTTCTCCATACGAAAACTACCTTTTGGAAGGGGCAACTAGAATATTTTTTTTTTTTTTGTAAATTTTTGACGTTCAAAAGTGCCTTATACGAGCCTACTTGAAATAAATGATTTGACTTTGACTTTGACTTTACTTTTATTTTTACTAAAGGCTATGTCGGTTACCTTGGTTCTCCTGCGGATCTCTTCATTTTTTATTTGATCACGTAGCGAAACTCCAAGTATAGCCCTCTCCATTGCCCTTTGGGTGACTTTTAGTCTTCTAATAAGCTCCATTATGAGCGACCACGTTTCAGTGCCATAGGTCATCACTGGCAACATGTACTGGTCAAAGACTTTCGTCTTGAGACACTGCAGTATGTGGAATGAGAAAATAATACGTAGCTTCCCGAACGGTGCCCAGCCGAGTCGGATTCGACGATTGCCCTCTTTCTCGATGTTGGACCTACCTAACTGGACAGTTTGTCCTAGGTAAACATACTCGTCCACAACTTTGAGTGTAGTGTCGCCGATCTTCATGAGAGTGGGTGTTACATAGGCATATGACATGGCCTTTGTCATGTTTATTTTAAGACCCACTCTTCTGGAAGCCTCTACTGAGGGCATTGAGCATTGTACTAAGGTCCTCCATAGTCTCAGCCATGACAAGTATATCGTCGGCACACCGAAGGTGAGTGATGCACTCGCCATTGATGTTGATGCCAGGCCCTTTCCAGTCCAGAACCTCGAAGACATCCTCCAGCGCAGTGGTCAACAGTTTCGGAGAAATATCGTCTCCCTGTCTCACACCTCGCTGCAGAAGGATAGGTTCCGAGGTCTGGGCCTGGAGTCCGACTGACATAGTGGCTTTTTTGTACACTCTTCAGCACCTCGATGTACCGATACTCGATCTGTCACCGTTGAAGAGGCTGCAGTACAGCCCATGTCTCGATCGAATCGGAGGCTTTCTTGTAGTCAACAAACGGTAAGCATCCCGAGGCAGGTTATACTCTTCGGTCTTCTGTAGAACCTACCGCAGCGTATGTTTGTGGTCTACAGTGCTTAAGCCTTTACAGAATCTGGCTTGTCTGGGAAGCTGGAAGTCATAAAACCAGCGCGCGAGAGGGTTCGTGATGACTCTTGAAAATTTCCCGCCAGCTATTAGGAATTCGGCAGTAATTCCATCCTCACCCGGTGCCTTATTGTTTTTGAGTTGCTACAGTGCCATCTTAATCTCGTACAAGCTGACGTCCGAGGTCTTCGGTGTAGTGTCAGGTCAATCTAGCTCTTGGGTCGTTTGCCAGATTCGTAACGGGGTTAATTGTTGACATGTATAACTGTCCATAGAACCTCTCGATCTCTCAACAGCTCAGGTTAGACGGATACGCTCCCAATATACAGCTCTGCCCAATACACAGATCTCTTGCAAAGAACTTGGAGCCTTTATTCCGCTGTATCGCGTCCTTAATGCGGTCTGCCCTAAAGCGGCGTAGGTCGCTTTTCAAGGACTGAGATGGACGATAACGCTTTTAAAGAACTGGATCCGACTATTGGGCAATTCAATTCAATTCAATTTGTTCAGTAACAATCTACATTGCGTTCGAAATAATCTAACATGCAATATACACAAATATTACAAAATGACGATTTTACAGATTATTATGAGTAACATGCAATTCAATTTAAATTACGAGATATTATTTAAATAAACAAAATTGTAAAAAAAAACATGCAAACATAAATTATAAAACCATATGTCAAATAAACGCAAAAAATAATCAAAAAAATTAAATATAAACACAAATAACCCTTATATAATGACAAATGTCAGTTTTAAGAGAAGTACTATAAAGCATCTAATGAATAGAGGCATCTTTCCAAGAGGAGTGCTTTGAGCCTTGCCTTAAATGAGTCTGTGTACAGTATGCTGTTTAACTCAAGCGGTAATTTATTAAATACTTTAACTGCCTGATACTGTGGACTATGTTTAATTATTCCAAAAGTCGGGATGATTTTATTTCCAAAATCTTTTCTTCGCGTTTTTTCCCTTACCAGTCTGTCCTCGTCTGTTTCATAGTCATAAATATTTTTTTTTAAATTGTTTCATAGTACTACCATATAAAGGCTAGGTACTGTGAGAATACTAAGTTCTTTAAAGTATGGTCGACAGGTGTCTCGTTGAGAAATGCGGACAATGGTTCGAATCGCTCTTTTTGGATAATGAAAGCATAGGGCTTTCATTCTCCAAAAAAGAGCGGTGTAATGGTAGCTGTTTCCCCAAAACTGTATGCTGTACCTCAATTTAGACTTAATCAGCGCATAGTACACCATTTTTAACCCTTAACCACCTGACGTGTTTTTCAGTTACACTACCACCTGACATTGGTCCTGGATACCGCTTGCGTATTTTCCATATTTAATAACCATTATTTAAAATATTACAATATAAAAGTCACATCTGTATTTTAATTATATTTTTATTCATCATAAGTTTTTAAATTGTACAAAAGTATGCATTTACATATAAAAAATCAACACTACAAAAATATATAAATTTTAGCAAAAACTCTAGGATCTTCGAAAATCGGAGATATTAGTAGGAAATTACACTGTAAACTGTAACTCAATAGTTTTTACAAATATAATTACGTATAATGTTTAAATGCGCGCGCATATGGAGCTGCCGAGGTGCACGTCGCGTACTGGTGGAAGCGAGGTAAAAGTACATGGACACATAGGTGCGTCGAATGCATAGTAATGAAATAATTTGAAAAAGAAAATCGCCGGAGTCTCTCAGACCGACGTCAGGTGGTTAAGGGTTAAGTGTAATATGCTTACTTCATCCTTAAGCGTTCTTAAGGCATAGCAAGCAGATGATATAGATGAATCCAATGCTGCTAACTCTTTCTTCCAATTTTAAAATTCATCTCCCTATGTTGTTACAACTGTGTAATGGGAACTGTTTCCCCAAAACTGTACCTCAATTTAGACTTAATCAGCGCATAGTACACCATTTTTAAGTGTAATATGTTTACTTCATCCGTAAGCGTTGATATAGATGATTCCAATGCTGCTAACTCTTTCTTCCAATTTAAAAATTCATCAATATACACCGTGAAACCTTAATGGTTGTTTTCCCGCGGCAGAACAACTTGCCATAAGGAGTACTTTCAAATCATACAGTAAAAGTAAATAAATAAAGTAGTATTATTGTACACGTAATATTTGTTTTAAAATAACTTTATAAATATTCATCAACTCGAAACGTGAGAATCAATAGTAACAGGTAACTTGTAGGTACTACTCGAATCGCACGCGCCGCCGACAAAGGGAACAGCGATGCATAAATGTTCAAAGCAAAATAAACTCTCGTATCGTTCGTGGTGATACGGCATAAACTAGTTTGCACGCAACAACACAAAATTTGTTTTTAAAATTGTTTCTAATATTTTATTTGTTTACATAACGATTGTATTACCAAGACAAAACCATTTCGCTGCGAGAAAACAACTATTAAGATTTCAGAGTGTTTACTCCTAAAAACTCGACTTTCAGGACCAGCTCAATTTTAACATTATCGAACTCAATGTCAATATCATCCTTGTTACGCGCAGTAGTTTTAAATAACATTGTAGTTTTAGTCGTTTTTATTATCAGCATATTCGCTCTAAACCAAGAATTGAAAGACTCTAGAGCTGCATTCACTTTAACAGTAACTGGGCTGCCAGTACTTGAGCGCATCGTTTGAAGACTGCAGGATTATTTCGCGCCTCTCTTCCATGATGTATATAGTAGGATCAGAGAGATTCTTGTTTCTATTTTTACGTCGCGCGACGGGTCTTAAATATTTTAGACCCGACCACATGGACAGTTTTCACGAACCCATTGTTATAATCGTCCACGCTCCTAAGGCACTACAAACGATTCTAAAATTCGAGCTAAAAGCTCTCGGGGTTTTGGACTTGGATCGGTGCTGTGTGGAGCGTAGCTTCATTAGTCGAGATCTTTCCAGTTTGGTACTTAAATTTACCGCGTTAATCACAGAAATTATTGAATACTTGCTTTTTCATCGACATAATGAAGTCAATCTCATTTTTGTTGCACCATCAGGGCTCTGCTAGGTCCACTTTCTGTGTTCACGTTTTCTAAAGAAGGAGTTAATCATAAAGAGGCCTTATTTCTCCATAAAACTGGCCAGTAGGTGAACCCGATGTACAACTAATAATTGCCCCACTCGCAACTTCGTGTGCCCAATTTCGCGTTGAAGTCCCCCATGAAAACGGTGAAGAGCCATACATGACTCTGGAAATATCCTCATACATGGACTCCACCTCCTCGTCGGAGTGTGATGAGGTCGGGGCGTAAACCGGCACCGGTCAGAAACGTTATTTATAAAAGTAAGTTGGTGTTTCCTCAGATAGCGTTTTTTGACATCTTTTTCATGACAGCTGTCACTGCGGCCGTTAAGTGGCGGCCACTGCTGTCTTAGGAAACCATAGCTTTATAGTGTGACATTGTGCCGTTTTAAAATATCTAATGTGTAGTAGGAAACCTATCTACCTCTTTTTATTAAAAATAGTACCTGGTCGACCGAGCTTTGCTCGGGTGAAAATACATAAAGCATATCATCCAGGTATACTAACGTTGTGTCACATTCCCGTGGCTGTGAAAATAGAGAAAACGAATTTTCCCAGATATGAGACCGCTAAATAGATTTTTCGGCCCCGTAAACCCCTGTATTGCAACTTTCATCGAAATCATTAGAAGTGTTTTTGAGAACGTGATTACAAATATATATGTACAAATATTGCTCAATTAATAGTATAGGCTATCATTGCAACCGTAGCTTTCCTTTATATCTGCAGGTAATTCGCAAAAAGCGGTTCAGTTGCGGAGGCTCCCTGGTGACGACGAAACACGTCCTTTCAGCAGCACATTGCTTCGTTAATAAGTATATTATACGTTTATTTACCGACGAAGTCTAAAACGACACGTAACATTAAGGATGTTCTTTGAGACATTGAAGGCTATTTTGATTTTGACCAATGCCCGCTCAAACTCAAAACATTTATTTCAAACTAGTTTTTACCGCGTCTTCGCTAACGTGGAAGCCGGAAATTATCCCACCATAACGTACTACCATAAAACGTACTAAAACTATCTTCGGTGTTAATTCAGGTTATAAGCTATCTGCCTGCCTTAACCAGATCCTATGAGTAGCATAACATAATGATTGAAATACTATCGTGAATTCATGCAAGCCTAGTACTTTTTATTAGGTTACTGCTCAGAATGGTCTTGATAATTATCTACTTTTCCAGTGGATTTTCCAAAAAGAATAGTGTGTGAAATGTTGCCACCGAATCGGGCAATCTGAAGGGCACCTTCACGCGTACCCTAAAGGAGGCGGCTGACGGCATCAAGGAGGCCGTTGAGGTCCTCCTTAGACGTAAGAGCACGGAGGAGACGGCGAAGCTATGGGAGGAGAACCGCCGTCTCCAATCCGAGTTGAAGGACCTCAAGCGGCAGTTTGCGATCCGGTGGCAGCGGGAGCTGCCTTCTGGGCGAGAAGGCAGCTCCCGCTGCCACCGGATCGCCGGTCCCGGCGTCGCCTCCATCGTTGACCCCATTATCGCCCCCTGCACTTGTGGATGCGGAGGTTGAGAAGATCGCTCGCATCTACATGATGCATCTACGTGATGGTTCGGCTGGATCAAGGCGAGGCTCCTCCCGGCCGAAACCATCCGCCCACCGCTCGCTGCGGACAAGCGGAGGCAGGCCTCGCCAAACCAGGGTCATCGGTCGTGGCGGCTGAGCAAAGCGGGTCCGGGAAGGGGGCCAGTAAGCCTGCGAAGGCCAAGTCAGCGCCCAATTCCTGGACGGGCGGTCTCCCGGCCACCGCATTCGTTCTCACTTCCCGGACGGCCGGTCGGAAGAAGAAGGCGGCGCCGCCTCCACCCGCTGGGGCACTGGCACCTTCTACGAGGAGAACTCAGAGGCCGCCTAGGGCGAAAGCCCCACGCTCTGCGGCTGTAGTAATAACACTGCAGCCCGGAGCCGTCGAAAGGGGCGTCTCATATAAGGCGGTCCTATTGGAGAGGAAAGCCAAAGTCATGTTCCCCGACCTTGGCATACCGTCCGGCTTAAGATTGAGGCCGGCGATTACGGGGGCGCGGCTGGAGGTGCCAGGTGCCTCTAGCGGCAAGAAGGTGGACATCCTGTCCGCCAAGTTTCGGGCGGTCTGGACAACTCGACAACCCCGGCTGAGGTTGTGGCAGCCGTCGCCAAATCCGGTGGATGTCCGCCCGATTATGTGCGGGTGGGCGAGATCCACATCGACACCGTCCTTGTTTAACAACGGGGCGGCTAGTTCGAGTGGCATTGCGTCTACATCATGCTCTCAAGGAGACATGGTCCTTATCAGTTCTTGGATGGATGTGGAACCCCTGGAAGTTCACCCTTTGCACAACAAGCATATCTGCAAGGCACGTGTATTCATGTCAGTTTGACCGAATTATTAATCTGAGATAAAGAATAGAAAATTCATGAATGACTAATAGAGTTGAGAATCGAAACTCAAGAATCATTGTTTAATGGAGTTGTTGATCAACTGTCTTGAAGGTCTACAGACAGCCCCAAAGCGCTCTCTTCCTAGTGTTTCAACTGGGGAGAAGAAGTGGCGCAACAAACTCCCTAGCAACACGTCTCTGTCTCTTTAGTTACATGAACTTTAATTATAATTACCAGCCTAGTATAACATTATTGTAATGAAAGCCTCACTCTATCGCCCCAACACACACACACACATTACATTAAGTACAATTTCTCAATTGTTTTATTATTATTATCTTTTATTTCGTTTTGAATACATATTGGAGTCTATAAAATAGAGAATATGTGTTTCTAAGTTGCCCGAAACATTTGTCGGTTTTAAAATAAATATTATATTTGTTTTTTAAATAGAGAAAGTGACACACCAGTCACAATAGCTAATAGCTAAGCGGTTCGGCGACTGCTTTGTTAATCTGTAGTTGTAAGTTCGATCTCTAATTGATATTATTTGTGATTCTTTTTTTTAAATTTTGCTACACTATGATAATTATGATAATTTCTAGAACGAATGAGTACCTACACAGAAAACCATGAAGATTATTAGGTATTTTCTGTCATCTATGGTTATAATAAAAATAAATATCTATGGTTAGGTGACTGTTAAGAGAAATCCCGTATGTTTACAATCTACTGTTATATAGTTTTAGTGATAGCCGTTCCTCAGGAATAATCTGCAAGAATGTATCAGTCAGAGTAATAAGTGTTGTGCTATTAGGTAGTATATGCAGGAACGCAGGCGTTCATTAATTCACTAAAAACGAAAAACTTCGCAAGCAATGGGAAATTGCTACTGAAGGCTGCAGCTGTCGATCTCAGGGCGAGCTGATTCTCATACAGACACCTGTGCGTCACTTGCTCCCGCGTCACAGTCCTAACTCTCTATATATTTTGGCTACTGAGACTAAAACTAAAAACGAAGTATACATGTTTTTTTTTTTTTTGTGGCTGTTCTTTTAGTATAGCGTGGTGTCTTACGACTTCCACGCGAACGAGGTCACGGGCAGAAGCTATAGCTTAAATCTAGATCGGCTATCGGCTAATATTCATACATCATTATTCATTATTTATACATCTACATACACCTAATGGGGTTGAAGCGATACTGTCGTGCCTCTGAAATGTTCGCGGAGGCGAGGTGAACGCGTTCAATGCCATTCATGTACAGGGTTGGTACGTGTAGTAACAGTATAGTTAAGGACCTTTCTGATAGGATGTATGCTACCGAGACCTACAAAAGGTGGGTAAAAATAGCCGCGTAAATGTTTTTAATTTTAATTTAGATTTTTGATTTTAATGTTGTTTTTAATATTAATTTTAATTGTTATTTTGATTTTGTTATTTTAAATTCATGTGTTTTTTTTATGGATCTTATGGTCTGCAATAATGATTTTTATTTATTTATTTATTACTAGCTTTTGCCCGCGACTTCGTCTGCGTTTCCGTCGTTTTTCGTAAAAAGTACCATATGTCCTTCCTCACGGTTCAGTGGTTTTGATGTAACAGACAGATTAACTTTCGTATTTTAGTAGGGAAATATAATATGTCAATCCACAATACTGTTGAAAAATATCGCAATAAGGAACCGCAGAATATTATTATTAATAGCTGTGTCCGCGACTCCGTCAGCGTGTAACTCCTTGTATGTTATTAAGTTAATGTATTGGAAATATTGTTTAGATCACTTTCACATGAAGCTTAAGTACCTATAGAACGAAAATACTTCAGCGCAAAGCTTCCGGGTAAACTATGTTGAAAGTTGACCCGTCCGGCACGTGAACATAAAGATTTCTAGAACTGCTAACCCGGGAAAGAGCGACATATAACTGACCATGCGAGAAACAACTGACACCGAGATCTACTCCAGCAACACGAAAAGTCTGCCCTTGAGCCTTATTAATTGTCATTGCATAACACACCGATACTGGGAATTGCGTTCTTTTAAATTGGAATGGAAAATTATTTGGTATTATGGGAATTCTGGGAATAAAGACGGTCTCTCCTGCACCGCAGCCTGTTAAAATTTGAGCCTCGATTACATTTTGTTGCAACTGGGTTACTTTTAGCCGAGTTCCATTGCAAAGTTGTGGTGGTCTTAAATTTCGGAGCAGAATAATCGGAATGCCAATTTTTAAACAAATTTCATGAGAAGGAAGTCCGGGCATATTTAAAGAATTTAAAAATTCTATCGGGTAATTAGTGGTTTCTTGTTCATCGACCATTCTATTTATTGAACTATAAACTTTGCTTTCCCCCTGGATATTCGACAGTATTTTATTATTAATCTCAGATGCCTGGTCATTGCGAGGAGTTAAAATGGACCTTTCGCATAGCCAAGAATTGTGCCTATTTAATATATTTGTTACGTCACCGTAAACCGACGATATAAGATGTTGTTGGGATTGCACTATACAACATAACTCAGGCGTCAGAATAAGTTTTCCTTGGTGTAGTTGTGGATAGGTACCTTCACCAATCTTTAATAATATATCAGAAAAGTCACGATCATCCGGGTTATCTCCAGTTCTCACTCGCATGTTTATAGTCAAATGCACCGATTGTATATCACGCCACAAATAAGAGCTTTTCAGGCAAGCCCTAACCTCATCAGCTCGGGTTCCTCGTGGTATTACCGGTAAGGTTTGTCGGAAATCACCACAAAATAAAACTGTGATACCGCCCATTGGTCGATCATTTTGTCTTATATCCCTTAAAGTTCTATCTACCGCTTCTACTCCTTTTCGATGGGCCATCGTACATTCATCCCATATGATTAAATTACACTCACGTAATACCTTAGCTTTGTCGCTATTTCTTGAAATACTACAGGTTGGACTTTCCGTGCGATCTAAATCAATTGGTATTTTAAACATAGTGTGAGCAGTTTTACCTCCTGGTAGCAATGTTGCAGCTATACCTGATGAAGCCACGGCAAGAGCAATTTTACGCTGATTTCGAACATAAGCTAATATTAATTTAGTCAAAAAGGTTTTCCCAGTTCCTCCAGGTGCATCTAAAAACCATATTGTTCCCAAATTATTCTGAACACTCTCGCACACGCGATCATAGACTGAACGCTGTTCTGCAGTCATCATTGGGACACCGTTTTCTAATGTTGCCAGCAGTTCCATTGAGTTGTAACCAATCTCTGCGGAATATTCCCTATTGGTAACCTCTCCGACTGAGGTTGGTGTTGGCAAACCATATTCACAGAGTGATTTACCGCTTACTGCTGTTAAGTCTTCCTGAAGAGCTAATAAGCACTGATTTATGGCAAGATCACGGAAATTATCATAAGTTGCGCCTTCATCATTGTGGGATATATTCCGAAGAAAGTCTTCTGCAAATTTTTCTTTATATTTTTCCCATAATTGGACAGGATCTGACAAATTACAAAATGTGAGCAATGTTACAAATAAATGGCGTAACCGTCGTGGATTATCACTAACACAGGATTCTGCTAAAGCGTCATCCCAATGCTGATCATTTTCAAGCAAACGACGCGCTTGGCAAGCTGCATGGTAAGTTGGATAAACAGCATCGTCTACTTTTCTCAAATCTATAAATGATGTTGGTCCTCGCACTGTATGTAATAATAATCTCAAATAGAAACACTCGGCGTTGTTAGGATGAACGGTATACACTCTACCAAGAACATGTTCTTTGAAAATATCTGACTCGCCATCTACAGGCCTGCCACGGCGTCTACGGTTAAAGACACCTCGTTGCTTATCGTAGGTATAATACGACGGAACTTCGTCATACAAAAGAAATTTTGCAAAATTATCAGTTTGGCAAAGTCGAAAGAATGCTAATAAAGTTGTTTGTCTAGGGTTCTCTAATCGTTCTGTAACATTTTCGGCGTTGAAATATATACGTTGACCGCCTTCGAGATGAACATCCAGATGGGTCACAGGTGGATATCTTTCGTGAATGTTGAAACTTAAGATCCGCCACACAGCTTCTGAAGAGCTGATATATCTGCCTGACTGAAATCTAGTAACTTCATCATGTTCATTTCTCAACGCAAACGTAGCTTGGTCACTGCCCTTATTAATATACTTACAAATATATTTTATTGACTCTACACTATTACACATTTCTACATTTATGTGAGCTTGAAATGCTCTAGACAACACAGGCGAATACGGAACGACCCACCTATTATCTAAAGTAACCTGTTGTCCAGACACTCGCTTTTCAACAGTAAAACCACCATTGTCTCTTGAACGGCGACGATATAATGGGTATCCATCATGTCCTGTTACAGTTTCATCTACTAATGCTTTTGGATATCTTTTAGTGCAACGACCGTCTTGCATGCAAGGAGCATTCCTGTTTAATGCACCACATGGACCATGTATCATATGAGTTTTAACAATGTCATATAACATGGGATCTACAATCGGATCTGGAATTTCAGCACTGATTGAACTGTCTACATCATTAGGTCGAACCTTATCTTTTAACCAAAGCAAGATATGTGCGTGAGGTAAGCCGCGTTTTTGCCACTCAACACTATACATATAACACAATACTTCTCCAAAAATGTTATCTTTGGTAAGTAGATCTATCATTGATTTTAATTTTAAATGAAAAACTCTTGCGATAATATCATGGCGGTCATGCGGTGCTTGACCCTCAAGAAGCTCCCGAGTGATTTCATCCCACTTGGGATTGGTAGTTACAGTAATAAATAAGTCGGGACGTCCATATTTTCTTACGTAACAAAAAGCGTCTTGAGTACGTTCGTGCATGTAGCGTGGACCACCAGTAAAAGAAGAGGGTAAAATAACTAAACGGCCCATATTCACAGTATCATTATCTTGCTGCATGGCGTCGCGAAGGTGCACGTATTCTTCAGCGCTCAGCTGCCTTTGATTAGATCGTATATAAACTAATCTTTCGGTTTCAATTTTTGCGTACATGTCAACAATAAACTGATTAAATATGCCACGAAAACGTTGAAAGTATACAAATCTATTCCGTCTCACTTGCAAGTGGTAACAATAAAATTGAAGGCATGACACCTTTTTATTATAATTAGGTGCGCCTGTACGCGGATCAGTTTGGTATACAGCGAAATTATATCCATCTTCCCCTCGACAGTATATCAAAGGATATTGCAAACTGTCGTAAGCCCTGTGGGTTTCGAAAATACGTTGCAAACGATTGTCTCTGGAACGGATAACGATATCACGCCTATCACATTCCTGGTCGACCAATACTACAGCAACTTCATTCGTGGATGGAACGTTATAACGCCCAGGGTGTTCCTGAGTTGGACGCCTATCGGCATTTATAACAATTTTGTAATTGTTATCACCATCTTGAGGAAGAGCTTCTAATGCCGATTTAAAACTGCATACATACGAATTAACCTGATGCAACATGTTCTGAAGTTGTGAAATGAGTTCAGTATTTAAATTCGGGAAATATTGATTTCTTATATTCGACTGTTCGTTGTAGTCGGATACAAAATATATTTGAAGAAATTTAGGTTGGTCTTCAGGCAAAAGGGACCCTATCAAATGGTAAACCTGACCTTGTATCTTAAAAGTAGGCATGAAAGGACCTTCTGAGATTTGTTGAGCACCAAAGGATGTCATTTGAAATGCACTATTATAAGTTCGAATATTGTCTAAGAACTGTTTAGATTGCACATGTTCCCCTAAAAGTAGTGATTTCAAAGGTTCCGGTGGGTCTTCGAACAAAGGCAAATTTATTTTACCTCCAGAACAACAGAAACCAGCAGACTCCTTACTCCACTTTGAAGCATTACAAAAAGAACATACTACGTTCATATCGCCTATTACAGAAGATGATCTGTAATCAATTGAGAGGTTATAAGCAACCCCACTTTTATATTTGTCGGACCACGCCACCGAATTAGTAGATTGATCTTCTATGTGTACATCTAAGTCATTAAGACTATGTCGAAATCTGTCTGCAGTAAGACGGGCCTCTCGCTGATCGTCTGTTTCAAGAGACCGAATATTTTCAATTCTTAATCTTTCATTAGACAAAGTTATTAATCGTTCTTGTCTCAAAGAATTGTAATAATCGCGTCCCGACTCTAGTCGTTGTTCATGCTCATGTTCTTCAAGAGATCGAATAATATTATGGCGCACCCTATCATTTGTCAAACGGTCTTGATATTTAGTAAAAGTTTCAGATTCTCGAGATAAAATATGACGGTCGCGATCAGCTGTAAGCCGTAATTCCCTCTCAGTGTAAGTTTCAGACTCGCGAGATAAAGTATGCCGTTCGCGGTCAGCTGTGAGACGTAATTCCCTCTCAGTGTAAGTTTCAGACTCGCGAGATAAAGTATGCTGTTCGCGGTCAGCTGTGAGGCGTAATTCCCTCTCAGTGTAAGTTTCAGACTCGCGAGATAAAGTATGCCGTTCGCGGTCAGCTGTGAGACGTAATTCCCTCTCAGTGTAAGTTTCAGACTCGCGAGATAAAGTATGCCGTTCGCGGTCAGCTGTGAGACGTAATTCCCTCTCAGTGAAGGTTTCGGACTCGCGAGATAATGTATGCCGTTCGCGGTCAGCTGTAAGCCGTAATTCTCGTTGTGAAGCAATTTCAGCTTCTCGGGATAACGCATGTTGTTCTCGGTCAATGGTACGCCTTAGCTCTCGTTGAGAAGAACTTTGAGACGCCCGTGATGTAGCTCGTCTCGCTCTGTCAGCTGCTAATCGCATCTCTCTCTCTGGAGAGCTTTCATTGGCTCGAGAAGTTGAGGCACTAACTCTCATAGAGTTTAACCGATGTGCTCTTTCCTCTGCCGATTCTTGAGAACGCGTAATTCTCATTCTCTTAGCTTTACTCGAAGTTCGAGATAAAGATAATCGTTTTTTAGGTGGCATTGTGTATTTTATTTTTAATCGACGGTAACGGAAAGGCTGTCAGTTACCTAACAAAATAACCTACGTTAGAGGTCCTAACTATAGCTACCTTACACTTAAAATCTAAGTGCCTATTTAAACTAAAATATTCTAATAGAATTATACCCAGAAATATGTACAACTTACAAAAAAGAAATGAAAATAAAGCTGAAACGCCTGTGCAATACTATCTACCTATACCTACTTCACTTAAAAATAAATACCTATAACTACTATAATTAATAAAAGTATCTACGCTTTTACCTACTTAATAAAAAAATAAAATTGAACATAAATTAGCCAAAACTTACCTATCGGTATCTAAAAATCTATGCGTACTACTTCTACTACACCTAAAAAGAAATAAAATGCAAACTATTAATAATTTGTAATTTGAACGAATATTTAAACACTACCAAAAAAACTAATACCTATTTTATAAAATAACAATAAAAGAAATTCAAATAAACTATTTAAAGACAGAAAAGTCGCGCTGATAAGCACGGTTTGTTAATATCAATTATTGTCTGTCAATAAGGTCGAACGCTCTGAACGCATCAACAGCCAAATATTGAATGAAGCTCGCAATCGAGACGTCGCGACGCCCCCGCAAGGGGGCGTGGCGAACGGGGTCGGAGCATCGCCCCTCGCCCGCGGATGCACAACAGTGACCCGTAACTACGGGCCCTTCATTGTGTTTGCCTAAAACGGCCTGTGGCATTTGACACAGCAAGCTGTGTCTGTGTGAGTGGTTGCAATGAATATTTCTGTAGGCGCGCCGCGACGCTATTCCATATAGCGTCGCTTTCTTCACGGCATCTCGGCGGTCAGTCCCCGCCAGGTGAGACCCCCAGTTGCCTGGGGGAGGCCCGACGAAGACGACCAGCGACAGAGATGCCGACTCGACGCCCTACAGGTAGATATGTAGTTTACCCTCGCCCCGCTCACAGATCTAGCCGTTTACGGATTGAGGGATCAACAGTCGTGTATGTGGGAGCGGTTTGTATTGTAGTGTTACGCCGCTCGGTGTCTACGTGCGTCGCGGTCCGCGTCGCGCCTGCACGTGTTGTGTATAGATGCATGTATAGTTAGGTTGTCTGTATTTAGTTGCGTGACATGCCTATATTAACTTAGAACACGCCACGCAACAGATGTATGTGTACATCTGTAGAGTCTTATTATATCGAGTGAGCTGCGTGTAACCTGGGTGCGGCTCACTCGAGGCGTCAATGAAGCTCGCGCTTGAACCCCCGCCTTTTTATACCCTACCGCCACGACCCGCGTCGAGCGCGGCAACCGTTACACAAAAATAATCCTTATGGCATGATTCACGGCGCGATGGCTTATTAGCGTATTTCATGTATAAGTTTGGTGTTTCTATACCGATTACTATGATTCTTTTTTTATTGAATAGGTAATAATATTAACTTCTTTTAATTAGGGATGAGTGAGAGTATTATAAACGTAAGAGTAAACAAATATAATCAGAAAGCTCCGAACTGCTAAGCTATCGGGAGTTACACGTGTTATTGTGAGTCAACCATAAAAGATAGACATATGCTGTTTTGGGATATTTTTTAGATAATTTTATGTAGAACATTTCCGTCATAAATGATTTCTATGTAGCTTTAACCATTAAGGCTGCACACGCGACGGAAGCTTAAAAAATGGAGCAACTTCTCCCGTTTTCCCAACATTTCCGTTCACTGCTCTGCTCCTATTGATTGTAGCGTGATGAAAAGTATACTATAACCTCCCCAGGAGTATGAAGAATAATTGTACCAAGTTTCGTTAAAATCCGTCGAGTAGTTTTTGTTTCTATAAGGAACATACAGACAGACAGACAGACAGACAGACAGACAGACAGACAGACAAAAATTTTACTGATTGCATTTTTGGCATCAGTATCGATCACTAATTACCCCCTGATAGTTATTTTGAAAATATATATCATGTACAGAATTGACCTCTCTACAGATTTATTATAAGTATAGATTGCCAAATTAATCAAAACAGCGAAATATTTGACATCTACTTGCGACGTTGCCCATTTTCAGAATAAACGCTCTTAAAAAATTGAATAGAAAAAAACTTGACTCAAAAAACAAGAAAATGAAACAGATTTTGTGATTTTTTGCAGTTGACTGATGGCTTCGTTGGTCAATTACAATGTTGTTACTGCCTGAATCTTTAAAAAACCGCCAGGTGCGTGTCGGACCACGCACAATGAAGGGTTCCGTAGTCGAGATGAATTTATCCCAAGAACAAACTTGTAGTTGAAAAACATGTTCTCCCATACGGAATGTATGGGAGAACATGTTTTTGCAACTGCAAATGTAAGTTGGCCGATTATTACTCGTTATCTTATAGAGCCTACCTACTTAGCTGTTATAGTTTTCCTTTTAATTTCGTTATATATATACTACTGCTGTGAATTTTTTCACATATCCGACCATACCAAAAAACAACCATTACCGACCATTTAGCTGGCAGGGGGGGAGGGACACACCTGACTCTAACAAAAATTAGCACTTTAAAGCTTAATATTTCGCAAAACGATCCTGGAATTCGAAAATGGATTTCACAAACTCGGAATATTTTTGATAGACCTTTCCAACGACACTCCACACCATAGAACAGACGAAAAAAATGAAAAAAAACATCCCCCTTACGTGTAGAGGAGGCAACATAAAAAAAAAACTTTTTATTTTCATCGGATTTTATTTCATCCACTTTGTCGGCGTAATTAATATGTATACCCATGCCAAATTACAGCTTTCTAGTACTATCAGTCTCTGAGCTAAGCCGCGGACAGACAGTCGAAACTATAAGGGCTCCTTGTTGACTACGGAACCCTAAAAAGTACGCTCTACGGTCAAAGACGAATTCCGTCCTCCGCTAAGTAATTAGGTAGAACAGTTATAAAAACTGATCTCCTGCTTCTAGTCGGTTCTGTTTCCGATCCCAACGTTTGATGTATCCAACCGAGGGTGATGACTTTCCTATACGTCTGCAGGTACTTTACACATCGCAATTCTTTTGCGGAGGCTCCCTGGTGACGACGAGTCACGTCCTTTCAGCAGCACACTGCTTTGTTGATGAGTAAGTTACACTTTTCATTTATTAACCTCCCTAGAAAGTTTCTAACAACACAACTTTAAGACTTTCTTTGTTCGTTTTTATGTGTTTTACACGTGCAGCCTGTGGACCAACTATACTCAGCGGGCTATCAGTGCCCTACGGGTCCAATATAATAACGGGTTCAGGATGGTGATGGGGCTGCCCCGTTTCTGCAGTGCATTAGGTATGTTTGCACAAGCACACGTAGATGGCTTCCACGCCATCGTCAGACAGAAATCTGCCTCTTTGCTCTGCAGAGTGCGGGAAAGCTCCAACTCCATCCTGAAGACCGTAGCGGGGAGGTACGATTCTCCTTTCTTAGGTGATGTTGTTCGAAGATACATTTTGAACAACAGCCTTGTCTCCAAATAGTTTACTAACATAGATATAAGTTATCTTTTTGTTTACTAACCCATATGGATGTTGCTTATCCGAAGTAAAGATTATTTTATTTTATTTTTAAGACAATGAGGGATACTACGTGAGGAAATTGCGTCAATTTATGTTCGTATTCCTCGACAAAATGTAGGGCACAGCTGATTTTTTGTCGCGATTTAGGCGTTGTAAAAGTTATTTATTTTATAATAATGAGTACAATGCGCGCTTTACAGAATTCCAGTTATTTTAATTATACACTCTATGTGTGTGCCATTCTGTTCCCTGTATATATTAATTAATTCACTATCCTATCTCAATATTTGCAGGAATAGCAATCCTATGAGCCCGAGTCGCTATTCAATTCGTGAGGGCACAACTATTTTGAATTCAGGTAAGTGACTCACAGTTATTTCGTACAGTCAACCGGACGTCCATAGGGTAACAATTTGACTTAGACAGCGCCTTTACTTCGTTGAAGTTATTGCTTAATTTCATGCCTACACTCATGAGACACCTTAAACTGAAAATTTAAAAGCGATTTTCATTACTACTGTCGCGGCCTGCTACAGGGGCATTGATAGACAATCGCGAAAATGATGGCCGAGGCGAACCCGAGGCACACATATGTGAGTCCATCAATGCAAGGCTTGTATAGTACTTTTCTCAAATAATGCGTGGAAATTCAAACTAAGTAAGTAATTATAAATTCCAGAATCCATGACGAACACCGATAATTTTTCACGCGCCAACATGTTAATTTGTTTCTTCTTTAAACAGCTCTATTTGCAAGCTAAATCGAAATTCAAATAAAATCTTTGATAAGTTACCTCCTTGATTGCCATGTGTGTTGAAGTAAAAAGTTCGTTCCTTTTTTAAATAACACGACAGATATGAGTTTTCATACAAACATTACCGGCCGGACGCTCGCGTGTATTCGACTAGTACAGCATTTTTATTTATCTCGAAGAAGGCTGTCGAAATAATGGTCGAATTTCTATGCATGTTTGAGAAAAAGACATATCATAATCAGTGATCGGAGTAGGTTGATTGATTTTTGGTACTTGTATCATAAATGCATACAGAAATAATAACATGGTTAAGCCATTTTTCCGGAAAGATATTCCGGTAATTCCGGATTCAATTAAATATTGTTAATGTTGGTAGTGATATTATTTTCACAACACAGTAACAAACAAAGAAGCGCACTCTACGAACCGAATTAAATGAGTGAGCTACCTGGCATGTCGTCGGCGGGCGTACGCATTGTTTTGATAACCGGTTAGTGCACCACCCATGATTCTTTGTTCTGATTGGTCGTTGGGTTGTGTCAAATCGTGACTGAGTGCCGTTAAAAAAAAATATGATGAATATAATATTGCTCATTTTAATACAATTCCTACCTAAGTTTCGGTTCTTTTTAAATAATCAACCAATTCCGAAGGAATGACCATATTAATATATACGTTTCGGATCAATGACCCCAATTCAATCTACCTACTCCGATCATGATATGATTTAGAAAATATTACTTACTACTAGTTCAAATGTTACTCCTGACATGCAGTTGACCGTACGATACTGAACAGAATTTAAAACTGGGATGAACTGGACCCATTTTTCCACAGGAGGAACTCTTCACCTGGTAACATCAATCAAAGTCCACGAGTTATACAACCTTCCGATCCGCGACAACGACGTGGCGGTGGTCCTGATGGCTACAGCGGTCGACCAGACCATCAGCGTCGCTCGAGTAGCCTTAATTCCTTATCAGAATGCCGTGGTCCCTGATAATTCATCCGTCACTGCTGTCGGATGGGGGCTGACTAATGTGAGTATTTATGAATCCAAAATCTTAAAAAAAAAACGTAAAAATCCCGACTGAAAATAAAAAGTTCAAAATAAGGTCACTTTTCAAGCAGTGTGATGCAGTTGGTGGCTGTTATTTTAGTTAAATCTCAGACTTAATGCCACCAACTTGAAAAGTAAGCAAGACTATAACGCGACCAAGACGAGTCGACACTCGACAGCCACCTCTGACCTCATGTATTTAAAGCCATCCTGTCGTTAGGATGCATCAAGATTCCCACATATATAGGGGAGACCGAGGGTAGTTGAAACAATTTTGACATTTTAATTCATACACAAAATTCTACAAACACTAATCGTATGAGTTTAGTGCCAATCGATAGTTTATTTCTTACACTTTCAAATACCTGTCACAAAGAACGTGTAAGTATGAAATTTGTGGTGAAAAATGAACTTGAATGTAACAAGTCATTTTGTTTCAACTCCCCTCATACCGAGGTATGTTGAAACAGGGGTCGAGGTGAGTTGAAACAGTTGATATTTTAGTAGAATTAAGGGTTGTAAAGTGGAAACGACGAGACAATTTGAAGGTATTTATTAAAATAAAACATTCTAACATATTTTGTACTGAACTAATTGAATATTTAACGAAATAATCATCACTTCTTATTAAATTCCCAAGAAATGAACATAAACTCTTAAATAATTAAGTAGTATGATACGCGATCATAATTAACAAATTATAATATTAATTATAGCAACAAGTTTAGAATCTACAATCATATTCTTACAAACTGACTCAATTATTATCAATTTTCAGTCGTTTAGAATCACTACAATCAGTCTTAATATTTCTTATGAAGGAGTCTAAATTTGTAACAATAATCTCACAAATGTGTAAATTTCGCGACTCGCCATACCTCTATCTGTCTTCCTTTTATAATCAGTAGGCATACTGAAACAAAATTAACAAAAAAAAAAGCATAAACGACACCGTATTAGCATTCACCCAAACAAAACTTAAGCGAGGTGAGTTGAAACAGTCTGTTTCAAATCTCCTCAGTGAGAAAAATCCTGCCAATCTTTATACAACCAAAAATCCAGAAGCAAAACACATAGAAATTAGTTTTACCAGCGCCATGGTTTCAATCGTTAGTTAATGAGCTTTCGAAACATTTAAAACCCAAGCTAAAATACAAACCCATTATCAAAATACAGGTATCTTAAAAAAACGTTAAAAACTTACTTTTCACGATTTTTGCGACGTGGCAGCCACAACGACTCAACCGCGTGTCTGAGCCACGGACGCGAACTGCGGGGCCCGGCGGGTGGTGGGGAGCGGCTGATTTTTGTCGGTGCCAGATCGCTAACGTTTTTAAATTTCGCGAAATCAGTGTTGTTTCAAATCACCTTTGTGTCAAAACCCCTCGGTCTCCCCTACACGTTAAAAACATAACCCTGCTTTGTGCAGTCGGGTAAAAAGCATGTAAAGGGTGCTTCGTGAAACGGTTCAGTCTAGATAAAGGATCATTGTACCTACTGGTCAAATAATATCTTTGTATTTGATTGACTTTCATCAAATAAACAAGATGACTTCATCAAAACAATGTAGGCATACATGATTCTGCATAAAAAATAAAGTTTGTGTGTGTTAGCTCTGACGCACAACTGGAGTACACTCCATAATTGAATATGTAATAGGCAAAGAGGGTAAATAAAGCCACGCCTTAGAAAAAAAAACCACGACCGAAATATCTAGATCGAATAAAAAACAAGGGTTATGCTTGTATAAATTTCACTCCTCAAAAAATTCCCAAACCGGGGGCCTTATATGAAAATCGACTCTTAAGGAGTAAAGTCCAAAAATTAATCTTGGATAAAAATATTGAGGCATACCTGATCTGGCACAGGAGCGTGGGGATTGGCAAAGGGAGGTGGTTCAGGAGTCAGTGGGTGAAGTCAGGGTGTGGATGATGATAATGCCTGATCTCAGGTAGTGCTGTACGTAATCCCCCACGCGGGCCCAGCAACAGAGTGCTAAAGATTTATAGTTTAAGTTATAATACGTGTAACCTACTTACGTACAGGAATATTTAGCAAAACTCAATTATGCAGACACGGAAAAACTACTACAAATTTTAAAATAAAATTTTCTATCTACCTATTCTAATATAATTAATAATAGTGTCCAGTTTATATACTTTAATATTATTCGTTAATTTATTTAAATATAATATATCTTACATAATCTAGTTTTGAAAATTTGAAAATATTATAATATCTTCTTTTTAATTTAGATTCTAATAAACTTGTTGTTGTCTTCTTTTTAAATGTTTGATGTAAATTGATGGCCTGAAACACAGGTTTTCACAAACCTAGATCAGGCAGGTCTTAATTACAGTTAGAATTAAATATTACTCGATTGTAATTAATCTAAATCATAATTTTACTTTATATTTGAAAAAAATATATTTTATTTTTATTTATAGTTTGTAGCGCGAGTTGGTAGATGTCAAATGTTGATGTCTGGTGTCTTCGAATTTTTTGGTTCTAGGACATTCTGGATGTCACAATGTCTTCGAAAATTCAACAATAGTTATCGCGATTGATTTACGAATTTAGAATTTTTCAAATATATGATCAACTAATAGCTGCCCCGCGGATTCACCCGCATAAGTCAACCCCTCTGTGGGAATTTCGGGATAAAAAGTATTCTACGTCCTAACCCAGGTCATGGTCTACCCATGTGCCAAATTTTATACAAATCCGTTCAGCCATTTAAGCGTGAAAGCGTTACAACCAAACAAAGAAACTCACTTTCGCATTTATAATATTAGTTAGAATTAGGATGGATTATGAAAGGCCTCGATTGTTGTGAGCAAATCACTCAGTTGAGGTGTTGGTTACTGCAGTGGGAAACGCTAAATGATTAATTTAGTTATTTTATGAAAAACTGACATTTTTTCGACAGCTGAGCAACTCATTTCCATCAACTGTGCTGAACCAAGTCACGGTCCGGAAGATAAACCAGTCCACCTGTCAAGCTCGCTACTTGAGACTTCAGACTGCGACCGGCGTGCCTTATCCTGTCAGCAGTAGTATGATCTGTGCTGGGATCCTCGACGTTGGGGGTAAGTGCTTTAGCTAAGACCAATAGCCCTATGGTCCTTTTTAAAAAAGGTCCATAGTTTTTGTTAAGTATAATTATCTCTAAATTCAAATTCATAATATTTTATTTCACATAAACATACATGGGCACTTATGAAACGTCAGAAGCTGTTGCCGATGCACTGTTCCGATTGGTCGTTGCCTATGGAGAAGAGTCGGCAAGCAACTCCACGGTTACTCTTATTGGTTCTTACAATATTTCCAAACTAGTGTTTATAGGTGGACAGTGTAAGCTTGTCAACAGCTGCAAAATAAAAAGTGGTGAGCAAAACGATAAATCTGTGAGTCTACAACGCCTATCTGAGGGTTATACTCGACTCCTACCGACTAAAACTATAATCAGCCTGTAATAATGGAACACAGGACTCCTCTCTGAGAGAAAGTGGGCTGTAAAATACCACGCGGGCCCAGTGCGGGTTGGTAGATGTCACATGTCTTAGATTTTTTGGTTTTAGGACATGCTGGTTTCCTCACGATGTTTTTCTTCACTATTTTGAGAGCAGTTCTGATGAAATGATTAGACACAAAGTAAAGCGCCTGGGTTCGAACTCATGACCTACAACTCATAAGTAGGATCCGTTACCACTGAGCCACACCTACTGCATCACGGTTTATTTGCTACTATGAGTGGTAGAGGACCCTGACAATGCCCAGAAAGTTTTCTAAGAAATACACGACGACACATAAGTACAGTACAACTATGTTCTTAATGTCCCTCGGAAATCTTCGTGTTTCGTTGCACTAAGTGCGAAGGCAACTGATAGAAATCCGACAATTGACGAAACACGAAGTTTGCCGAGGGACATTAAGAAAACAGTTGTACTGTACGTGGTCCGGGTTAAACCTAAAAGATAATGAATAATTTCAACCATCATAATCGTTTTTAAGTAGACAATTGCAACATTACACTCATGAACTTCAGTACTATTGAGTCATCGGCCTCAAGTACCTACGTGTCAACGATTGATAAAACTATAACACAATATACGTCTCACGTTATATAAGTATTAGGTAGGTAATTCACCGCTTCCCAATCGGAGGTAAATAGCAGTATAAAATGATAAAAAACTGACACCTACTAATATTGATGTGCACTTAAGGGCCATAAGCCCTTAAGTGCACATCAATATTAGTAGGTAGCACGGTCCATCAGGTTAAGCTACGCTTGCCGGTTGGTCCAAGGATGGGTGACCATCTGTGCATACCGAGAATCCTCCGTACCTCGGCAAGGACGTCATTCGTGGACAGTCGTTACTTTCGGGCTGAGTCTGACAACCAGGATACCAAGGGGTATCGTATTAGAAAGTCCGAAAGGGTTACCGTGGCCACGTACAGGCAACTTACAGGCAACTGAAGAAACACAGGTGGGTTTTATTCAGTAAGAGTCTGACACGCCCTCAAGACCCAACCAACCAAAAAAAAAAAGGGGGTATCGTTTTACCACCAATTCGAGGTGAGCTGCTAAAATTATTAAGCTTGTTACGCTCTTAAAGTTTAGGCACTACTTATGTCGACAAAAGAAAATGTATCCTATCCTAGGCGGGGTGCTAAAATTGCATTGAAAAAGAATTAATCCCAAAAACAGCAGTGCAATTTTATTTCTTTTCGAGTCAATGATAAATTGTTAAATGAGTTGAGATCACTAGGAAGGTGGCCACGCCAATCGCGGCATAAGTGGCGTTTTTTAGTTCCTTTGAAGTGCTGTATGGACAAGTGGTGTATGGACACTTTGGTCACGCGGACATATGGGGCATGGTCTGGTCAGGAGCACCGCATTCGTACAGGTTTGGGTCAATAATTCCCCATTTCGCTAGATTGTGATTGCACCGGCCTTGGCTCCGCAGTCGATTGATTGCTACATATAGGCCACTGCTGATCATGTCCGGGTGGCAGGTGAAGTCTGTCAGTCAGGGCTGAACGAAGTCTGATGGCAGTGGATGCTGTTTTTCCCAAGTACAACTAAATCTGAGGGACACTTCTTACCTGACTGGCCCATGTGCCCCTCCCAGAAATAAATCATGGATCCGCCCTTGATGATAAGGTAGTTATTTGAGGAACAGCACCTGAAAGGACCAAAAGGTTCTGGAGTGGCAACCACGTATCTGAAGCGTTGGTAGGCCCCTAGAAGGTTGACCGATGACCTTGTGATGGTTGCGAGAATCCGTTGGATGCGAGAAGCACAGGACCAGTTAATGTGGCGACTTTTGGGAGGCATATGTCCAGAAGTGGACGTCTTTCGGCTGAATCAGGAAGTTTATTATTGTTTTTTCAAATAACTACGTTCACGGATACTTATGAAATGCATAATCTTTATTTCTATTAATAAGCCTTACTTCCTAGTAGTCAAGTGTTATGTGATAAGAAACTGACTGGAATTTCAAGTGCTCTTGTTGCTTCGGCTAAAACATAAATCATGTCTCATTAAATAGATAATATAAATTGTTGGTAGTGGTTAAATTATCAATTTAATTACGAATTGAAAGTACGGCCGATATACCTTGGCCGTTCAGAACTTCGCGCAGAAACCTGCGCAATGACATTTTTTTGGAATCAAATGGTGACATGAGGCGAGTTTAGTGAGAGAACATGCGCGAAAGTTCGCAGAGCCTATGTTCAGACCTGCCAAGTTATATCGGCCGTATTGTTGGTAGGTACCTCTGATGTATACGGAACTTGTCCATTCGAGAAACAAGAGAAATTCGATTTCTGAACTAAAAAATAATTGCCTTTGTTCATGCAAATTTTGTAAGATTTTTGTGGTTATAACCGACGAATAAAACGCTACATGAATAACATTATGAGGTCTAAAAATTGCCATAAAGGTATTATAGTACATATCTAACTTAGGAGCACATTTACGTTTTTTTTTGTTTAGCCCTTAGTTAACGTTGCTTAACGTAAAAGAAAAATCTCTTAAATATATGCTCTTATTTATTAAACCAGGTTCGCACTGGCGTTATTTTATCGCGGCGATTTTTTTTCGTGCACTGAATTTTCACCTCTTGCGAATCCAACAGATCCCAGCGCGTCAAGAAAACACACTGTTGTATTTTCGACTCTAGGTGCTAAGCAGAGCGTTGAAATCCAGTGCGCGATAAAAAATCGCCCATCGGTACGAGGGCTTATTTATACGGTGTTCTCGTGTTATTTGGGAGAGGCCTATGTTCAGCTTGAAGGAGGCCTATTTCCAGCTTGGGGGAGGCCTGAAATGATGATGATGATGATGTTCTCGTGAAGTATAACGCGTAAATGTGTAGGCTACGGCGTGGTTTTACGTCGTACCGCAAAGATACTATGCCGTGTACAAAGGGCCTAAGGGATAGTTCAACCTTTCAACAAGAAGACGCAGACAAGACTGTCTGTCGCACTGGTCCAACACGGTTCAAAAAGAGAAACTTTCTCTTAACTCGATGTGCATATTTTAATTCGTGTCCCACCTGTTTCAGGCAAGGACGCGTGCGAGGGTGACTCCGGGGGGCCGCTGATCTACAACGGTGTAGTGGTGGGCATTACATCGTGGGGCTACAACTGCGCGGAGCCCAACTACCCGGGAGTGTCCGCCAGGGTCGCCAGTTATACCAACTGGATCAACTACACGGTAACCAGGAGTTTAACTTACTAAGGGTCGATTTTTAATTTCTCAGATAATCATTTTGACAGTGTTTGTGTAGAAAATACAACATCACGCCTGTGTTCACGCCTGAGTTAGGCAGAGGTGTACCTATAGTACACCCACATTACGCCAGTTATGTTTGAGTCCCACGTAATAGGGGGCGAGCCTATTGCCATCAACCGGGCACAAATCCAGACTCCGGGCTGCTACTGAAAAATTCCAGATGAAGAAAATAAGTCAAACTGTAATTACTGTTCAGATATTTTTTTTATGTTTCACTGTTTTAAACTTAGCCATTATTCTGTTACGCTGTAAACATTTTGACACCATAATATCAAACGACCAGCGTCATTTTAGGGCGGCTTAATGACGGCACCGGTTTTATAGGATTTTTATTAAAATTAATTAAATTCTTCTATGTCATTGTTCATCAATGCTTGCTGATTATGGTCATTATAGTGTTAGATTTAACCTTACATATATAAGGGACTGTCCAAATTATTATACGCTGATCAGCACGCGTAGCATGACCAGAAAAGAAACGGGTTTTGTCGAGGAATAATAGTCAAAATGACAGATTCATAATCACAATCTGTCATTTTGTCTATTCTTCCGTTGACAAAACCTGTTTTCTAAGGTGGTACACAACTAGTTATCGGTAGATATTGCTAAAAGCGTGTATTATGGCGACCAGTCACGTCTAAATAAATGAGTTATACTATATGTATTATTCGCTATCACACACATGTTATTAATATTATCGATTGATAAATGCATGTCGATGATAATTTGGAATAACTCGGTTAGTAGGTAATGATAATGATAATGATAATACTTTATTTGCCAAAATGTAGGTGTACAAAGTAGTATGAGGAGGTATATGAGGTTGGGCAGTTTTATCCTCTAATTATCAAAATGGTACACTAATCGATATTTTGGAGAACCGTGGAAATATCCTTGGGTGTCCAGATAATATGTAAAAAAAAAATTAAGTACCATTAATTTCACTGTAAAAAAGAAATTACCTAAATTTTCGGAGTCTTGGAGCCGCCAGCAACCCACTCATTCTCGCTCTCATTCAGTACGTGAGCGGTAGTGTGCGTGCGAGGAATACTCGCTGTCGATTTCTCTCAATCTCACGTCCTTCCGCAGATTTTGACAACCGAGACGAATAGCATTAGAAATGCCCGCCCCACGAGTGGATAGGTAGGTACTTATAGCTTGTCCACTCTGACATGACGCGCCCCGCTACCGCATTTTACGTACACGCCACGGCGCGCGGCGCTGTGTACGTAAAAAGCGGTAGTAGCCGGTAGTCAAAACCGGCTCGGCTCGAAAGTGGGGCGCGTCATTTCAGAGTGGACAAGCTATAGGTACTTAAATGAAGATCCGGCGCACTCTCTGCTGAAGTCCGGCTAAGCAGCCACGACCTTAGTGGTCAACTGTGAGATGCCATGGTCACAAAAAAAAAAGCATATTGCGGTCAGCCTCGCTAATAGTACAGAAGATTGGCGCCATACTACGTGACGCGTGTCTATGTCTGCGTGCGTTCTCGGCCACTGTATAGACTTACACTGTTTGTCCACCGCACCGTGAACGGGACGTCTGCGAGAAAATGTACTGTCGCTACTTCGGCGTCGCGGGTCAGTTCGTTCTCGTTGATGTCACGTTCACGGTGCAGTGGACTAACGGCGTTAGGCTTCCTGTACATGACCCCGGAGCCGCATTGGCGCACTGTGGAACGAAAAAAGGCTCTCGAAAATATTTAAGCTTACATTTTAAAGTGTTGGTTTTTTGCTTGAAATGGCTTCTAATAGCCAATATTATGCATACATATATCAATATCATACGTCAAAAAATCATAAATAAATAGTTACATCACCGTGTGCAAGGATATAACGGTTATTCTCTTCGTTCCAGAGATATAAGCATTTGCTCAAAACATTTTTTTTTGCAAAAAAAAAATATAAGTTGCCAATTTGCCTACCAGATTGCATCCTATGACATACATATGTATCCAAAATATTGGCTATTAGAAGCCATTTCAAGCAAAAAACCGACACTCAAATATAAGCTTAAATATCTTCGAGAGCCTTTATCAGCTGTTTGTGTGACTGCCAGTGCGGCAAAATCTTTGCGGCGCGGCGCAGTTACAGTATAACAACCCTACGGCGCCGCAGCTCCTGTGTGTCCGCCAATGCGGCAAAATCTTTGCGGTGTGGCACCGCAACCCGTCGTGTGCAGAGGCTCTTATGTTGCTTTCTGCAACAAGTTAAAACAAGTTAATGGAAGATTAGTATATATTGACAGCTTTAAAAGTTAAAAGGTCGTTTCTGCAACTAGCTATTAGTCTTATAGGCTAGTTTGTAGGTAATTATAGGGAACCTGGTTCTTTTTAATAAAGGATAAAAAAGGGGATAAGCAGCAGCGTCCTTTTTCGACTTTACTATCAATAAACTGTGATTCTCATTGACTGTTCTTTTTCCAGATAAATGACTCCCTGCAGATCCAGGCGCACAACGAAACGGGGAACGGTACCTACCCTGGCAACGCCAGCTCACTAAGCAGGAAGGTCGGGGCTGTCACACTGCTTACACCCCTCCTGTACTTAATATTCAACGTTTAGTTGTTACGAGTCGATGCATTAGGTTCATTACGAGCAGAGGCCTTATTGTGAGTTTCTTTTAACCATCTCGACTTTACGCATCGACCGCGTTCGGCGCTCCGATTGGCCCTTCACTGGTGAAGGCCGGCCGGCTGCCAATCGGAGCGCTGAACGCGGTCGATGTGTAAAGTCGAGATGTTTAAAAGAAACTCACACTAGGGCCTCAGAGCACGGCTACAAGTCGCGGGTTCGACTACCGCACGGTACAAATACAGGGTCAAATTAAATTAGCTAGTAAAACTCCGCAGACTAGATGGGGATATCTAAACATGATAAAACTAAAAAAGAATGAGTTTTTTTTTTGGAGGTTCTATGACCGCAAGTAGTCAGGTTACTTGAAGCATCAGTTTAGAAGTGTTTGGATATCGATACCTGTCACACTGTAGAGTTTAGCTTACTAATTTAACTTCACCCTGTAAGCTCTATTTATAACCTTGTTTCCAATTGATGTTATTTCCACTTAAACAAACATCAACTTTATGAAAGTGTAAATAAAATTGATTTTAGAATGACTAGAACTGTTGAAAAACTCATAAAAATATGAAGTTGTAGCGCAAACTGAACCTTATGTGTAGGCTTTACAGTTGGTTTTCCTAAAACTCGTGTTTGTTTACATGTTGGAATGCAGATTTGATAAATCTGCATTCCAACATTGCTTGGTTGCTACGGGTCCAACCCCGAAGGCCGTAACCGTGTAGGCAGTTTGTGCATGAGAGATTTGTGTGTATTAAACGTACCTACGATACAGGAGAATTTGTGGGACAAAGTTATAACTTGAAAAATTATCTGATTTTATTTTAAGCGTCTTCTAGGGTCTATGACGGTCGGTAGGTTTTAATTTCAAATTATTTTCTTATTAAACAAAAATATTGTAGACCGAACGCCAAATCCTAGTAATTAGTTCTGTGATATTCTTTTGTCACCGCCCGTTGAAGTTTATATTGTGTTTGCTTTTGTAACTTTATATTTAAACTTAATAAAATGTAAATATTCCATTGAAGTTTAATTGGAAATTCTGATGTTTTTGTTTTACCCTTATCTTATTTATTTATTTATAAAGGTACACCAATAACTTCTGTATACAAAATAACAGTAGTTAACAGTTATCTGCTTGTACAGTTGCCAATAACAGGTGAACCAACATTCTCAAATACAGTGATAACCTAAGGTAAAAACGAAATGTATATTTTTTTAAATAAAAAATAAGTGGTAACGAACTATAAAAACAGAAATATAAAATGTTATAAGTTAGAAGTTACAAAGGTTGCAAGAAATACTTACATACTAATAGAAATAATCTTTAGATGTTGTTAGGGTTGCGTGCTTTGGGAGCTTAAAATTTGGGTTTTAAAGTTTTTTAGGGTGTCATGATATATGTCAACATGTGGAGTGGATTTTACATAAGAATTAATCTCTCGGCTGAGCCTATTGAGGCGAGTTTACTCCTATATTTGTGTTGGATGCTTTAGTGCAGAATAAATGGGTAATGGGATGGCTCATTAAATGAGTCGAGCTCATTTTTGTCGTAGCGCAAACAAATGTGTCGGAAAAGGTTTACGTGATGGAGATAAATAAGACCACGTAAATAGCCAACATAAAAAGAAATATTATAAAATACTAGAAAAGGTTTAGGTAGGTTTAAGAGGGAGACGAACAACGGTCGCAACTGCAAGTCGAGACGGGTGAGGTAATACCACTTTTCAAATCCGGGTACAGTAAAGACACCAATAATTAGAGACCCGTATCCGTGTTGCCAGTTTTGGGCAAGGTGTTTGAAAAGGTAATGCTTAACCAAATGCTCAATCATTTTAACACCAATAAAATCTTAGGTACATGATCAACAGAATGGTTTCACCAAGGGACGTTGTACGACTGACGCCGGTGTCACCTTATTAAAATACATATTTACGGCGTGGGAAGAGGCTCAAGACGCCATAGGGTTTTTTTGTGACCTCTCCAAGGCATTTGACTGCGTCGACCACGAAACCTTAATCTTGAAACTTGAGCATTACGCACTTGGAAAACTTGCGCTCAGTTTAGTGAAATCGTATTTAAATGATAGACAACAGCAAGTTTAAATAAATGGTGTCAATTCACTCGGCTTAAAAGTAGAAATGGGTGTACCACAAGGATCAACATTAGGTCCTTTCCTCTTTTTAGTATATATTAATGATCTACTCTATTTGTTAAAAACTCAACCACAAATTGTGTTCTTTGCTGACGATACTTCCTTGATTTTTAAAATTAATAGACGTGCATCAAATCTTGACGACGTAAATAACGCCCTACAGCAGGTCTAAAATTGGTTCACTGCTAATAATTTAGTATTAAATGGGAAAAAAACTAAGTGCATAAGATTTTCTTTACCAAATGTCAAAAGATAATTTTGAGATAGTATTGAATCAAGAGAAACTAGAATTCGTCGACAAAACGGTTTTCCTGGGGATCACGCTCGACTCAAGGCTTCAATGGGGTCCTCATTTAACATTCCTTTCAGGGCGGCTAAGTTCAGCAGCATATGCTGTGAGAAAAACCCGTCCATTTACTGATGTAGATACCGCGAGGCTAGTCTACTTTAGTTACTTTCATGGTATTATGTTGTACGGTATTCTAACTATGGGGACGGGCTGCAGACATAATATTTTTACAGAACCGACTAGAGTAACTTCAACTTCTGCTACTTGTATCGATAATGTTTTCTGCGATTGTGATTATTTAGCTAAAGCCATCGTTAATTATTTGCCGTCTGATCATAGTGGACAAACGGTAACTTTTAAGTTTAAAACACCTTTGCAAAAAGTGCAAATATAATTTAGACTAATAACAAAAGGCAAATTAAATAGATCCAATAGTATCCTAAATAATGAGTTAAATGTTCTGGGCCATAATATACACGATGCAAATAAATTGTATGAGGATTTCTTTTCAGTGGTGCACACTGAATTCAATAAAACTTTTGAAAAGAAAAGAAAAAAAATTTGCCCCAATTTTATATTTAATGACTGGGCAACTAGAAGTATTAGGATAAGTAGAGAAAGGCATTTCGAGTTGTATGGCCTTAAGCCTTACATTAACACAGAAACTTTAAACAAGTATGTTGCTACATATTCCAAAAATTTTGAAATACCTGCAAGATAGCTAAAGTCCTGGACATTAGCAGAAAGATCAAATCAGCAGAAAATAAAATAAAAACAGTTTGGAAAGTTATAAATAATGAAATTATTAGGAAAAAAATACAAAACACTGATTAGACATTGGACTTCACGTGGTGCAATAAGCTTTAATTTAGAAGTAGCTCAAGAATTTGTACATTTCTTTTCTATACCATCGAAAACGACGGCAGCTATAAATTCTTCACCGGATGTCTCAATTGATTTATTAAGAGCGAACGTTCCAGGCTGTCCGGTTGAATTTCAATTTAAACATATAAACCCTATGATAGTTATTAAAGTTTTTCGGCAAATTAAAATCAAATTGACCGAAGATCTATGGGAATTATCTATCAAAGTTTGTACATCCAAAATGGAGACTATAGCACCATACTTAGCTTTAATATTTAATTTTTGTGTGGATTAAGGAGTCTTCCCGAATTTAATGAAAAACAGTAAGGTTATACCACTTTTTAAATCTGGGGACAGTAAAGACACCAACAATTATAGACCAGTATCCGTGCTGCCGGTATTCGGCAGTGTTCGAAAAGTGCTCAATCAAATGCTTAATCATTTTAACACCAACCAAATCTTACACGATCAGCAATATGGTTTCACCAAAAGACGTTGTACGACTGACGCCGGTGTCACCTTATTAAAACACATATTTACAACGTGGGAGGAGACTAAAGATGCCATAGGAATCTTTTATTTTATTTTATTTATTAAGGGATAATAAACAACTACAACATATATAATACATAAGGTTAACAAAATTTTCGGTAGTAATGTTGCAGTCCACTGCATTATCCGTAGATAAAACATATTATAGGATCAGAGGTTGCCACTAGACGAGCATTACCAAAATTATCACATATTTTGAAACAAATAAATAAGTTAAGTACTATAAGGCTAGCTATAGCTACAAAACCAAAACAGATCAAAAACAATTTCATTCACTTAAATTATGCAATAAATAAATAAAATATTAAGATTACAATTAAGATAAAAATTTTATAACCTCTCCTCTCTCTCTTTTGTGACCTCTCCAAGGCAATTGACTGCGGAAATCATGAGACTCTTGAAACTTGAGCATTACGGACCAAGTAAACTTGCGCTCAGTTTAGTAAAATGTTATTTAAATGATAGACAAAAGCAAGTCAAGTAAAAATTGGTGTTCTAAAAGCCTCGATTTTGAGTCCTTTCCTCGTATTAGTATACAGCGTGGCGATTAGGTTATCACATTAAATAGTACAGCGGTTATTACAAGTTGTTATCAGTCTGTTAAAATAATAAAAACAAAAATAGACCTAAAAATAGAAAACTGATTTTTTCTAACTAAATAGCGTAAAAATTGGCAATAAATAATCCACCCTTGATACTATTAGTTTACTGACCTGTAAAAGCGGCAACGCCGCGGCGCGCGGCGCGGGCGGTTTGGCGGCGGGCGGCGCACACGCCAAACGACAGTGAGACTAGCGGAGGGTAGGTACTTGCGGGGCGTTGGTAATAGTTGATATCAACAATGCAACACAAACTTTATGGTATTGTTACCAAGTAATCACAAATTAAGTTTTAAAACCTCCACTTAGTTCACTTTATGCAATTTAAATTTTAAAATTTTTGAAATGTCCGCCGCGCACCCGAATGCATAATCGACACCGTCGTATGATATTATTACGGACATTTCTTAATAGATCACCTCAACATTCGCGGCTAAATTATTTAAGTTGTGGAAAGCCTGAATTATTCTTATTTTTAAATCTTCCACTGTCGTCACTTCAGTAGCGTACACTTCATTTTCTACATGTCCCCATAAAAAAAAATCCAGTGGTGTTAGGTCCGGTGACCGTGCTGGCCACCGAGTAGGCCCGTATCGGCCAATCCACTGCTCTCCGAACATTTCAGTGAGGCGCTGCCTGGCAGCCACTACTGAATGAGCAGGTGCTCCGTCAAGCTGGTACCATACCTGGCCATTGCCACCCAACGGTAGTTCATCAATGTACTCCGACACTGTGCCGTCAAGTAGTTCCACAAACTTAGGCCCATTGAGGTTGCCATTGATAAACACCGGACCGATTATGTGGTCTCCGTGTATTGCAGCCCAAACATTCACGGCAAATCGGTATTGGTGTGCCAGCGCTGCGTTTTGATAACATTCTCAATAAATCAATATCATATCGGTGTACTCCGATGACGTGAAATTGACAAGAGGCATCTTGAGAACACAACACAAAACGGAACAATAAAAGCGTCTGAATTCGCATAAACTGTCACACCACTTTCAAAAAGTTACCTACAACTAATTTTACTGTTGTAATTACGTGTCCTATCACAAAAATAGGAACCGCACGAACTGTCACAACACTTAACTAATCTACAACTAATAATAACGTACCTATCCTATTTCTATTACAAATAAAACAAGAATCTTAACAAAACGTCCTCAATACAAACACCAAAAAAATGCAAATAGGCAACTGTCGTGAACGAACTATCCTCAAGGACAACGGCGCGGGCACTGGAGTGAGTCACACACACACACACAAAACACAAACAATCGCACACGCCGCCCGCCGAAAAAATACGAAATTTGACGACACACACCCCCTTCCCCGTCCATTTCGCGCGTAGAGATTTATGCCGTAGATCGTTAGCAGTAAGAACATTTATCGCAGATGCTTTTTATTCCCCGCTGAGGTCCTTTATTTTTTAATTTTGCGCATATCGAACGCCTTAAACTATTAGCCGTAAGGACATTTTTCGCTTGATTTGTTTACGTCTTTTGTAATTGTTAGTAATTCCAAGTAATTCGGAATGGCATCGTCTTACATCGTTTGATTGAACTATCTACGCCGGCCACGGGTCTTTGACCTACTAGTATTGGTCAGGTGATTTTCTTTATGCAATACATGATGTTGTTAAATACTAAAAGGGAAAAAAAGGTCTCACGGGTAGAATGTTAACTTTTATTAGTTATTTTATTTATGTATGCTTAAAATACGTAATGTAGAATACGTGGTTTGAATTAATGTGATAGCCTAATCGCCACGCTGTATATTAATGATCTACCCCATTTATTAAAAAACCAACCACAAATGGTGTTATATGCTGATGAAACTTCCCTAATTTTTAAGATAAATAGACGTGCATCAAATCTTGACGACGTAAATAACGCCCTACTGCAGGTCCAAAATTGGTTTACTGCTTATAATTTAGTATTAAATGGGAAAAAAACTAAATGCCTTATGCATTTGCTTTACCGAATGTTATAACTAGTGATTGTGATATAGTATTAAATAAGGAGAAACTAGAATTCGTAGATAAAACTGTTTTCCTGGGGATCACGCTCGACTCAAGGCTGCAATAAGGTCCGCATTTAACATCTCTTGCAGGACGGCTAAGTTCAACAGCATATGCTGTAAGAAAAATCCATCAATTTACTGATATTGATTCCGCAAGGCTAGTCTATTTCAGTTACTTTCATAGTATCTTGTCTTACGGTATTTTACTATGGGGACGGGCTGCAGATATCGACTCTATTTTTATTCTGCAGAAAAGAGCCATTAGAGAAATATATTGCCTCCGCAGGCGCGATTCTCTAAGGAAACTGTTTAAAAATATTAACATCATGACGGTACCTTGTATCTATGAAAACATCATGTACGTCAGGAAAAATCTTAATCTTTTCAGTAAAAGAGGTGAAAGACGACAATTATAGTACTAGAAATAGGGACCAATTAGTTCAACCGGGTTTCAGACTGGCTAAAGTAGACTCATCCTTCATGGGGTACTGTTTAAAATGTTACATTAAAATACCTCCCCACATACTACAACTAAATGAAACTAAATTTAAATCTGGTATAAAACGCACACTATGCTGCCAAGCATATTATAAGCTGGGGAATTATATCGCTGACAAAAATGCTTGGCTCAACGCTGGTCCAGCTCCACAAGGACGCATAAACTAATTTGATTAGCATTCGAAAATATTGTTGGAGCTGCTGAAGATTTTAAAAACTATCTTTGCATTGCATAAATTCAATCTCTTAGCATTGTATAATTGCATAGCACATGTGTGAGTACTATGTACCGACTTTAAAGCTACCATTTAGGTACTGGGTATGTCTTTCATTGAGTTGAATGTGCCCTGGCGGCTGACAGTATGTCATGCTTACTCTAATGTCTCGCTGATGGTGGTGCGTGTGTTGGATCATTTAGCTCCCTTCAAAATGGTTGAGCTGAATGGTGCTAATCCATGCGTCATGTACGTGAACGGGCGCCGTCAATAGGGACTGGTCATCTCTTAGCTGCCACGGCGATTTTAATTTAATTTAATGTTTCAATTGTTTTTTTAATTTTATTTAACTTCAACATGAATGATGTAACCAATATTTTGTAACCATATTTTGATTTAAAAGAGTGTCCGTGGAGTTTCTTGCCCGTTCTTCTCCATAGGTACTTACTACGCTTTGAAATGGGCAACTCGCTTCATATTTCTGACTGACCGACCCTTTGACAATTCAAAACTGCCTGTAATTGGTTTATTTGAAATAAATGCTTTGAGTTTGAGTTCATATATTAACGGCGACATTCAAATGAAAAAAAAATACAATTATGGTAATCAGAATCACGCCTGTAATCCCCGAAGGGCTAGGCAGAGGTCTCCCTATAGTACACCCACATTTCGCCAGTTATGTTTAAGTCCCATGTAATAGGGGGCGAGCCTATTGCCATCAACCGGGCACAAATCTAGGCTCCAGGCTACTACTGAGAAATTCCAGATGGAAAATCCCAATAACACTTTGCCCGACCCGGGAATCGAACCCAGGATCTCATGCCCAGCAGGTGCTTGTGACCACTAGACCAATGAGGCAGTCAAAACAATTCGTAAATAAATCTCGGAATTTTAATTCGATTCCAGATTTGACAATTTCAGTGTTGCAACGTTATGACAAGTACTAAATAGTGACGTTGCGAAATTATTCGATATGGAAATGGAATATTTCTGGATCGATTCTTCTCGTTTATAATTTTACTCTCGTAAACTAAGTATATCAGGAAATTAAATATTTCTGAACCGATAATTTAGTTTTGACGATTAATTAACGATCTGAGACTTTTCTTTTATAATTGTGTGTGAAATAAATAAAAAAATTTGATCATGAAGGAACATGACAAATAAAACAGATAGATGTATTATGGTAATAATTTATTTTATAAATTGTCGCCGTCATCGCTATCGCTATCGCTGTCACTTTCTGTAACATTTATTATAAATGTGTCTGTGATATTGTCAATTAACATATCTAGCCTACTCATTTTTTCCTCTTCTTTGACAACATGGGATACGCATTTAGACCATTCGGTAGCCGTAATTTTTTGAATGCCTTCCTGAAATAAATTTCTCACGTCTGTCAATTTGAAGGTTTTATTATTTTGAGCTACATGCCCCTTTACCTGCGCCCATATCAATTCGATAGGGTTTAGCTCGCAATGGTAAGGGGGCAGTCTTAAAACCGTGATCCCATGTTGTGCTGCCATTTCGCCTACAGCGTACTTATTAAAAGACTCGTTATGTGGAATCAGTTCTAAAAGCGTAGTTTTAACCATATCTGGTTCGTAATGAATATTTTTATTTAAAAGCCAATCTTGAATGGCAGCTTTTTTCCAGCTCATTTTTGGTGCCGTTTCCAATTTTCGGGAGTGGTAAGGTGCATTATCCATCACCACAATTGAGTTTGGTCTTAATTTTGGTAAGACTCCAGCGAACCACTCCTCAAAACAAACTGCATTCATCTCATCATGGTAATCTTCACAATTTTTCTTTGCTTCAACAATCATGAGCCCCTCTTCCAGGAAGCCTTCTTCACTACCTATATGGCTAATTATGAGACGTTTGCCTTTTCCAGATGGATTTTTTAATCCAGTGGTCAGTCCCTCCAAAAACGCTTGTCGAGATGATGTGACTTTCTTGTCCACCCAAGTTTTTTTTACAGTATGACCTTAAAATAAATATAGTACATGAACATTCAATATTACTATTAAATTTAATGTAAAATGTATATAAATTCATTTTGCGTATAAATGTTAGCCTTACCTGCGTTAACCCAAGTTTCATCTTGATAATATATATGTCTCCCTTCTCGTCGAAACTGACATATAGATCGCAAGTAACGCTGGCGCCATGTTATTATATCATTTCGATCAATAAGTGTGCTCTTGCGTGACCGTGCAACAAATTTAAAATTAAGATGCTTCAAAATTTTTCTGAGGGTGTCTTTGGATATCTTGGGAATTTCTGAATCATCGTTCATCACTTATAAAATCTAAAATAGTAAATTTTATAATAGCTTGGAATCATTACTTATATATAAAAGATGTAGGTATAAAATAATACTGTCTGACTGATTGACTAACCTTTGCAATGGTTGGAGGTTCATTTCGGTAAAAGAACTGATGAACAATTCTTCGTATTGCAGAGAATGTAAATTCATCAATTTTATCTTTGAAACTTCGCTTTGGTCCAGTTTTTTTAGGAGGAGTTGGCGGCGCACCTTTATTTACTTCCTTCATAACGTTACAAACAGAGCGTGAGGTTATTCCCAATATGTCAGCAACTTTGCTCATACATTCATTTTCTTCCACAACTTCAAAGGCCTCCAATTGCGCAGAAATTTCAATTTTCACGTATTTGTAGGCGTTGCGGATCATTACTTTTTCAGTAACAGTGAAAGCTTTTCGTGGACGTTTTTTTCTTGGGGACAAGAAAACATCCACGTCTTTTTGTGATGTACTTGGCTGAGGATCCATTTTGATGGAAAACCAAAACAAATAGATTCACTCAAAGTTCACAAAAAACTATAAACGTAACAACAAACACAACGTAACAACCCAACAAAATAACAAAATATCGTATAGAGATCGTTGCAATACAACTCATAAAAAAAATATTGTAATGAGTAGATTATGTCAACAAAATGAGGTGTAGCCTGGACGGCGCGCCACGCGAAAAAATATTTTTTTTCTCTTTCTTATACTCTAAAGACTTGTGAGACGTGTTCGAAGCGTAGGCAAGCTACTACTTGGTCCAGGTTTAAATCTCTCAACGACGGAAACGGAACGGAACGGAAAGATGACGATGCAGGGGGTGTATTGATCAAATGTATAAGTTATTTGTTTAAATTCTCTAGATCCTAATTACCACTCCGTATCAATATTGAGTTTTCTAGATTCGGTATCTATAGCAAATATATGATGCGAAAATGAAAATGTCTCGTTTTTCCCACCACTTCGACACCACCGGTATCGAGTCGATACCAGCACCTAAACGAGGTAGCCAACATGATTTGGAATTCAGAATGGGGCGAACTCGATACTATCGAGTTCGCCCCATTCTGTTAAAGTACGAAATAGCGGTAGTATTATCAACGCGTAAAAGAATTTCGCAGTTTCTTCTTTCGCGAATGATCTGAGGCCAAAAGAAATTGCCAACAATTCCAGATTGTTTATCTGATAATTTCTCTCTGTGGTATTTTTGCGTTTTTTTTTTGTCAATCCTTAAAGGAGGCGTATGTGAAAATCTCAAGATCGTATTTATGGTAACGAATTGAATTGACTTTCGATAAAATATTATTCTTCCACCAAGCTAAATCATCATGTAAACTATCTGGTACACTCAGGAATGCATCATAATTGCCATTGCTCTAAAAAAGCGCCAAATATTTAACTCCTTCTAGAGCCTCGGTCTTATTCATAAAAAGTTATCGAACATCTAAAAGCTTGCTAAAGTCTGGTTGTCAAAAAGTATTATTCATAAAAGCATTTTAGTACCTACCTAAACGTTCTATAAACCTACTATAAAGTTATTAAAGCCAGAACCCTACTGTAATAGTACTAAAAGGAAAAAATGGCCGACTCTCTACAGCAGCTGATTAAGAAAATGACATTTGACGTACAAATGTATAATCCTCTCAAATGGCGCGCGATTTTGGCCGCGCCAAAATGGTGGTGGTTATTTGTCGCGCTACTTCTGGATGGTCTCGGTTTGATTAAAATGACGATATCTCCTAAACTATGCATGGGAGCTGTTTAGAAGTTACGTCGTTATTTCCGAAGTTACTAGTCTAAAGAACATAAATCCGAAGAAGAAGTAGTCTGAAAAGGCATGTTGTTTTAATCGAACATTCTGCCAGCAAATTGTGCCAAGCTCTAAATTGTATTGTGAATTTATAAAATCGTGGAGACTATATTTAAATTCATGAAGGTTGAAAAGTACTCCAAAATTTCTGTATTAGTCAGTTGTCAACTACTTGTTTCAAAACTAAATAAAACTAAAAATGTATGGTACCAAATGTATTTGATTCATTATGAATTCCAATTCTAATACTCGTGGGTTAAATATAGTAGAATCCGTCGCTTAAGTTGCTTATAAGGCTAGTATTCAAACTATTCTGGGCTCGACAAACCTTGCTAAAAAGACCATGTCTCATAACAACACGAGCGACAAAAGGGTAAAAAAACATCACAAAGCTTGCAGATCGAACAGCGATTTTTTCTACCAAGGGAGATTACCGCCTGAGTACTTGCGATAAGCGCATTTTTATGTATTTCAGTCGCCAACCTGAAATGGCCATTCGGTTACTAGATTTTTATGAATCTTAAATGTCGAACTTAAACATTTCTTGCTCGTCTGTCCAGCGTCCCTCAGATTAAATACAATATTTTATACATATTAATATCAAGTCATAAAGTGCGTACAAATTGATGGTTAAATAGATATGTGGGGTGTTTTTGTAATATATATCGCAGTCGCAAGCTGTGAGTTGATTTTGTTTTAGTGGTTTTTTTATTAAGTGTGAATTTTCGATTTAATTTTAGTTCCCAGAAGTTCGCTAGACACAGAAGACATGTGTCATCTACGAGAGAAGATTCTTGTGTCCCAGCAGTGGGCACGTGGGCTTATTATGCTAGTTTTAAACAGTTGTTGATGTGAAACGCAATTAGGATAGTTGTTGTTGTTATTTTGTAGGCAATGCGGAACTTTATCAATTAAAGACCGCGCATCTGCCGACGACGGTCGACGACCGTATTATTGGCGGGTCTGCTACCACCATAGAGCAATACCCATTCGCCGTACAGGTAAGAGGAAGAGATGAGAAAGCTCTATTAAGTACGAACAATAACTAAGGCTTAGCGTGCACTGCGGTGCGTTTTGCTACAGCTAAATCTGTGAAGTATGAAACACAGCGGAAGCGCGCGCACTGCGGGAAAAATATGAATACAAAAACAAAGCAGAATTTTATTCGTTGCGGCGAAAAAAACAACGCATCGCAAGTCATCGCACCGCAGTGCGCGCTAGGGCTTATAGAAAAGCATGACTCAGATCAAAAACTACTGTTTTTTTTTAATTTTTGCATTTGACAATAACTTTCGTTGATCTTGTGAATTCTTGTGGCCGCGAGCGCGACTACTGGGGCCTTATTATGAAGTATTAATGCCATCATTATTCCACTGCGAAAAAAGGATGGTGCTAGCGGCCTTGTATAGCTCCGTCTCTCACTCACACTGGAATAATGGTGGCATTAATACGTCATAGTACGGCCCCTGACCTGAACTCCTGGGTTCGATTCCCGGGTCAGTCAAAATGTTATTAAGTTTTTATTTGTTTCCATATCCATTATTCCAACTTTGACATGCTCTAAATTTGGATTCCACTTGGGTGCAGCAACTGAATCTCATTTTGATGATAAATTAATAATAAAAACTACTAGAAATTAAATAAATCGATCAGTAGGTAGGTACTTTCCGTACTATTAGGAAAATCTTAATAGCAGCCAAAAATAATGAAAATGCTCTCTACAAACAAATCCAGACTGCGGATCCGGATCCAGACCGGATTTGTTTATAGAGAGCATTTTCATTATTTTTACTGACTGAATCTTTAAAAAAAACAGTCTATGGTCAATTACTAAGTAGTAATAAAAGCTGATCTACTATGCATAAGGTTTCGTTTCTGATCCCAACGTTTGGTATATCCAACCAAGTAATGATATTAGTAATCAGAGGTAGATTGGTTATACGCGCTCCATAAGGGGCACGTCAAAGCTTGGCTAGTTAGCCAAGTTTTCTTCGTCTTGTCTCTTTTTCGCTGCGGTGAACGCCACATAGCGTCTGCAATTTACGTCAAGTGACGTCATCATTTCAGCTGAAAGATTTCCACTGCTGGATATAGGCCTACCCCAAACACCGCCACTTCGACCGGTTCTGTGCTTCCCGCATCCAGCCGATTCCTGCGATCTTCACAAAGTCATCCCTCGTGAGAGGCCTTCCAACGCTACGTCTTCCGGTACGCAATCACCAGTCCAGAACCTTTCGGCCCCATCGGCCATTCTGTTCTGCGAGCAATGTGCCCTGCCCATTGCCACTTAAGTTTGGCAATTCTTCGGCCTATGTCGGTTACCTTGGTTCTCCTGCGGATCTCTTCATTTCTTATTTAATCACGTAGGCAAACTCCAAGTATAGCCCTCTCTAATGGCCTTTGGATGAGTTGTAGCCAGTTTTAGTCCATTGTGAGCGACCACGTTTCAGTGCCATAGGTCATCACTGGCAACATGCACTGGTCAAAGAATTTCGTCTTGAGACACTGCAGTATGTGGGACGAGAAAATATTGCATAGCTTCCCGAACGGTGCCCAGCCGAGTCGGATTCGACAATTTACCTCTTTCTCGAAGTTGGACCTACCTAACTGGACAGTTTGTCCTAGGTAAACATACTCGTCCACAACTTCGAGTGAAGTGTCTCTGATTTTCATGAGAGTGGGTGTTACATGGGCATATGACGTGATCTTTGTCTTGTCCATGTTTATTATAAGACAACACTCTTTTGGAAGCTCTATTGAGGTCAGCGAGAATTATACTGAGGTCCCTCATAGTGTCAGCCATGATAAAAATATCGTCAGCAAGCCGAAGGTGAGTGATGTACTTGCCGTTGATGTTGGTGCCTAGCCCTTTCCAGTCCAGAACCTTGAAGACATCCTCCAGTGCAGCGGTGAACAGTTTCGGAGAAATAACGTCTCCCTGTCTCACGCCTCGCTGCAGAAACCTATCCTAGGTTTCAATGTCTGGTCCTGGATTCCGACTGACTTAGTGGCGTTTTCATACAGACATTTCAGCACATCGATGTATTGATAGTACGTGTGGATTTCTCGATGGATTTTTCGATCGAATCGGAGGCTTTCTCATAGTCAACAAATTGATTTATGATTTATTTATTTATTGTTAATTAAAACGGTAACACCAATTACATTAATTAACATAAAGAAATGCTAAGCAGGGAGGCAAGTTATACTCTTCGGTCTTCTGTAGAACCTGCCACAATGTAAGTATGTGGTTTACGGTGTCTAAGCCTTTACGGAATACGGTTTGTTCGGGAGACTAGAATCGTCAAACCTGCGCGCGAAAGGGTGCGTCATGACTCTTGAAAATAGCTTGTAGACATGGCTCAGAAGGGAGATAGGCCTATAATTCTTAAGGAAGTGGAGTCGGATTATCGACGTTGTTAAAGAAAAATATCACCACACTGTTCTATGCCTGTGGCGTTTTGCCCTCGAGTATGACGTTATCAAACAGCATCTGGAGGGCCTTAAGAACGGATTTTCCGCCGGCCATTAGGTGTTCGGCTGTAATTCCGTCATCACCGGCGCCTTATTGTTTTTGAGTTGCTTCAGCGCCATCCTAATCTCGTTCAAGCTGACGTCCGGGAAGTCGTCGGTGTAGTTTTGGGTCAATCTAGCTCTTGGGCTGTTTGCTAGATTCGTAACGGGGTTACTTGTTGAAGTGTATAACTGTCCATAGAACCTCTCGATCTCTCAACAGCCATTTTTTGCACCATCAGGGGTCTGCCGGTCCACTTTCTGTGCTCACGTTTTCTGAAGAAGGAGTACATCATAAAAAACTTCTCCTTAAAACTGGCCAGTAGGTGAACCTGGTGGTTCCGTCGTCCAACTCCAAATTGCCCCACTCGCAGCTTCGTTTGCCCAATTTCGCATTGAAGTCCCGCATGATAACGGTGAAGTGAGTTTTAGAGCCATGCATGACTCTGGAAATATCCTCATACATGGGGTCCACTTCATCGTTAGAGTCTGACGAGGTCGGGGCGTAAACTGGCACCGGTCACTGATACGTTATCTATGAAAGGACGTTGGTGTGTTTCCTTAGATAGGGTTTTTGACATCATGTTCATGACAGCTGTCACTGCGGCCGTTATGTGGCTGTCATAGGAAACCATAGCTTTATAGTGTGACATTGTGCCGTTTTACATGATCGAATGTTGAGTAGGAAACCTTTCTACCTCTTTTTATTAAAAAAATATACAACCGAGTGGAATGTTATCTTTATGTCTGCAGGTAATGAATCGCGAAAAGCGGATACGTTGCGCAGGCACCCTGGTAACGACGATACATGTCCTTTCAGCAGCACATTGCTTCGTAACTCGGTATATTACATTTTACGTTTATTTACTGACGAAGTCTAAAATAACACGTGACATTAAGATGTTCTTTAAAACATTTAGGGATATTTTGATTTTGACCAATGCCCGCTTTTACTAACACTAGAAGACACCTAAATAACTACCTAAATAAAAGCGTGCTATTGGATTGTCAACTTTCGGCATTGAGCCGAGCGTGGAAAATCTAACAGCGCGCTTTTAGGCTAGGCAGTAGGGATGATGCCTGGGTCAAAAAAATAAATTCTATTTAGTCCGTCAGTCAGATAATAAAAAAATATGAGACACGTATTTTTTGCTTTATCATATTAATACAAAATTACTTAGATAAAACGCATTCAAGTTGGGGAGTGGGGGTCGCTACGTCACAAGTAAGTATAAAATCTACATACTCGTGACGTCATTGCAAATTTTAACTCAATGTATCGCCGTAATCTTTGAATTACGTAAAAAAAGAAAAAATACGTGTCCAATATGTTTTTATAGTATAACTGACGGACAAAAAATTGTTTTTCTTATCTTCCCTATTGATTTTTTCATAAGTAAGGCCCAACAATAAATTGATGTTCACATAACTTGACAAAATGTTGGGAATTGCAGAAAACCCTAGGTTTTGCATATTAATGAGAACAATGACTCTTTTTCAGGTTTTCAGTTATTTCATTCACACATTGTATTAAATAATGATAAATTTTAATCTATAAAATTGCAAAATTTGCAGAAATGGCAGTCGTTTTCCACCGAAAAGTTATTCCGTACGAGCGAGTACAACTATGTTGAATTCAGGTGAGTGACTCACCGTTATTTCGTAGTCAACTGGAGGTCCATATGAACAACTTGAATTAGACAGCGCCTTTATTTCACGTACAGTCACGAGACAGGTTTACACTTACGCAACATTCATAAGAGATTTTCTCGTGAAATAACAATTGCACTGACTTCTTCCGCTAGCCTATAAACCTTCCTCAAGAATTGGGTTATCCAATACAAAAATATTTTTTCAAATCCAACTGGTAGTTCCGGATATTACCCCTACATACAAACTTACAAACAAACAAACAAACTTTACCTCTTTTAACCTATTTTACCACAGGCGGTTCTGTTCACTTCGTAACAGCAATCAAAGCCCACGAGCTATACGACTTTAAGGCAACGGCGACCTACGACAATGATGTGGCGGTGGTCCTGATGGAAACACCGGTCGATTTGACCACCAGTGTAGCACGGCCAGTCCTCCTTCCTTATCAGGACGCCGTGGTCCCTGACAACTCGTTCGTCACCGCCGTTGGATGGGGGCGGACAAATGTAAGTATTTATGATTACTAAATCTTTAAAAAAAACAGGCTAAGTGCGTGTCGGACCACGCACAATGAAGGGTTTCGTGACGACACCAGCACATCAACCTACTACAATCTGTCAAATTTCTTTAAAAGTTTTTTAACTTTATCTCTGAAGCATAAGGTTCAAAGTTTATTGGGAAAAATTTAGTAGTTAGTTTCGGGTAGGTTGATCTGCTGGCGACTGTACCTTAACATTGTAGTTAAAAAATTTGCTATCCCATACATTCCGTATGGAAGAACATACTTATATTTTGCAACTGCGCAACTTATCAAGTATAAAAGTGTCAGAATCGTAGATGACTGCTACTATTCAATTTCCATCGCTAAACAACTTTTGAGCAAGACATGGTTCTACTTTCGACTGTACGAAACCTACACTGTGCATTTAGCTCATGGAAAAAAGCGTTTGGCGCTTGTTTCAGTCCTTAGAACGATCTTTGCAATTTACATATCTTTGTCTCTTTTTTATTTATTTTTTTCTGGGTGGGAAATTATCAAATAACTTCTCCCGCTCTGGGTGGAGCAGGAGGGCGTGTCAGACTCTTACTGACTAAAACCCACCCGTGTTCCTTCCGTTGCCTGTACGTTGCCAGGGGCCACAGTATCCCTTTCGGACTTTCCCGCAACCCCGGCAGGCATTGGTCCTGTCGGACCCCTTCACTTGCTGACATCTCTTTGAGGCGCGCGTGGAACACAACGCGCCGTCGACCCGGGCCTGGTCCTTATCGGACGGCGAGCTACCCATTGCTCACCGTCCGCAAGCCCGCGCCTTTTGTGGCCGGGAATCGGCCTGCGATTCCCGACGCCCAGGGCGTCTCCTGCGGCGGCTAGGGGCGTGAGGGCGCGAATTTTGCTTTTCCCTCACGCGTTCTGCCTCCTCCTTCGCGAGCATTGCTGCTTCGCAGAAGGAGGTGACGGCCTCCCATGCCCTCTCGCTCCGTACCATGGCCTGGACTAGGGCCGGACGCGAGAGATCCCCGCCACCGATCGCCTCCACGAGGACACGGCGATGCTCTGCCCAAGCCGGACAGACCTCCACCGTATGCTCAACCGTGTCCTCCGGGCGATCCACGCAGTGATGAAACCCGGGCGTTTCCTCCCGCCTGATACGAAACAGGAACCTCCCGAAACAACCATGTCCGGTGAGGTCCTGCGTCAGGCGGAAGGTGAGGACGCCGTGGCGCCTCTCTAGCCACTCCTCAAAGAGGGGACTTATCGCCGCAATAGTGCCCAGCACTGGGTTGCGACAATCGCACTCTCCATGACGCCATGAGATCCCGACGGAGCTCTGTCCGCTGTGCCGCGATTTCTCGCGGAAACGGAGTTACGCCCCGGCGTTTCGACTCCTCGCGCCACTCCCAGATATGTGCGAGGACTTTAGCCTCCAGATCCCATGGCGGTAATCCGGCAAGGAGGCTCGTCGCCTCACCGGAGACCGTGCGGTATCCCCGGACCAGCCGGGTGGCCATGACCCTCTGGGACGCGTTCAACCAGCGGGCTGGCCGCCGCCTCAATGAACGCGCCCACACCGGTGCCCCGTAAAGGGTCATGGACCGCATGACTCCCGCGTATAGCCTCCGGCAGGAGGCGTTTGGACCCCCTAGATTGGGCAGGAGCCGCTTCAAAGCAGCCCCGGCCCGCTCCAGTCTGGGAGCCAAACGTCGGAAGTGCTCCACGAAGTTCCACCGGCTGTCAAGGACGAATCCAAGGTATTTCATCGTTGACTCGATGCCGATGTGAACTCGTCCTGCCGTTATTTGGGAACCCGACGGTGGCGCGTTCCGAGGACCATGAAAACACATGGCCTCGGACTTGTGCAGGGCCACCTCGAGTCCCAATTGCCGGATTCTGTCCACGATTGTCGCAACCCCGTGTGTCGCTAGTTCGGCCGCCGCCTGGTGCGACCTCCCCTGCGCCAGGACCAACGTGTCGTCAGTGTAACAAACGACGCTGACGCCGCTAGGGAGGTCGGCGCGCAGCACCCAGTCGTATCCGATGTCCCACAGATGCGGCCCCAGGACCGATCCCTGTGGGACACCGCACGACATCTCTCGCCGGTTCCATTCTCCCTGGTGACCGGGGTAGATGACGGCCCCGTCAAATGGGCCTCGACCACACGACAGAGGTAGGTCGGCATCCGGTGATACCGGAGTGCCTCCCTGATGCAACTCCAGGGCAGGGTATTGAAGGCATTGGCGATGTCTAGAGACACCGCCAAGACGACCCCACCCCGGGCCACGGCGTCCCCCGTCGTGAGGGCTCGCACGCGCATGATGGCGTCCACCGTAGAGCGCCCCCTACGGAAACTAAACTGGCTCTCCGCCAAATCCGGCCCCACCCGCACCAGCCGCCCGGCGAGGCGGTCTGCAATGTCTCTTTCAAAGAGCTTGCCCACCTCATCGAGCAGCACGATGGGCCGGTAAGCAGACGGAGAGTCCGCAGGGCGCCCCGGCTTCTTGATGAGGACCAGTTTCCCCGTCTTCCAGCGAAGTGGGAACTGGCCCCAGGATCCTGTACAATCAACCTTACAATTGCTCCCTTAGGCTGAAAGCAGTCGTAACATCCCATTGGACAAAGAGCTAATCATATAAAATAATCTACAGCTAGTGAGATAACCAGTTTAGCTTCCTGCGAGCGGAGAATACGTTCATTGTAGTCTACTCCACGTACTTAAGTAAATCCTTTAGCTACTAGCCTAGCCTTATACGTTACGCTAAGCAAGTAATAATTATAACTTTTAACACAACTAACTATTTACACTACGTACTAAATTAAAAGACTAACTAACTAACTGTTCAAATAAATACAAAAACAAAAGGAAATTTGGCGTCGAAGTATTTTTCCGCATCGCTGTTATCCGGAAACGTGCCCGGAAGACTGGCAGCATTACCATGTTGAATAGTAATGCTAATTCCTTAGCCAAAGAACGAGCCAGCCCTCTGGACACGTGAAGAGTCGATCAGTCGACTCCAAACGGTTCAAAAGTTTAGTTACCCATAAGATTAGAGTATTTGCGCCGCTTGAGGGTTTCAGCAGCCGCAGCAATGGCGCCAGCACAGCTCGCCGTGCTAGGAACATGAGTTGACGGTAGGGTGTCGACACAGGTTGCGTCCCATACCAGAGGCCTACCTACCTTCCAAGGCTACAACGTCATCTCGTCTGGTCTCTTCCTATAGTCACGTCCCAAGCCGTTTGGTTCTAATACCGCTGGTACGTGACAAGGGCTCGATGAATAATATCGTTGATGCTAGCGTGCCACGCTATGTGACCTGCGGCCCTGTAGCAGGACAGGCCATGGTGCCCGAGACTGTCGACAGCTTTACCGCAGTGACGCAGTCTAATTAAACATGTGTATGTTTAATTAGATTGTGTACCTATACTAAATTAAATGTGTTAAGACGAGCGTTAACCCTGCCGACAGACTGTCACGCAGTTTGGCAGATTTATAAAATGTGTACCTATAAATGTTTCTTCCAAAATAAATGATTTATTTATTATTATTATTTTATAAAAAAAACCCTGTTCTTCTTTCGGCAGGAGACACACCCAGCTGCATCAGCTTTTCTGAACCAAGTGACGGTGCGGATGATAAGCCAGAAAACTTGTCGGGCTCGCTACAAGCCCGCGAAAGGCAAACGTATTAATATCACCAATAGCATGATCTGCGCAGGAATCCTCGATGATGGAGGTCTGAACTTATAAAGTATGGCTCTTTATTCTTATTCGATGGGGAAATCTTCATGAATAGGTACCGCCTAGAGAGACCGTGGCGTTATGATGAACTCCTAACAATACTCTTTTAAGAGACCATAAATTCTCAGTTTGTTATGGAATTTATTCACAGGGATCAGTCAAATTGGAGTGAGAAATAATGACAAACAAAAAAAAAACTGAAAATAAAAAGTAATTAAAAAAAAACTATAGATTTATAACGCTTGTTTTTCTCTTTTCAGTTATGTATTTTTGCAGTCGGGTTTTTTAGTTTTGTAATGACTTTTTTTATAAGACATACTGGTATTTTTTTTTCCAATATTTTATAGTTAAATGGTCCCAGTTCATTGCAGTTGAAACGACGCAACTCCAGTAGTTCCACTTACAGCCTTTGAGTCATTACCATTATGAGGTTGAGGTTGTGTTAGAAGTGTTTTTTTGTTTCTCCAACAATTGATTTCACTCAAGCACATAATAATTTTTTTGAAGTAAAATTGTTATTTTACTTTAAAAAATGCATAGTGCATCAGTTACATAAAAAATCTATAATTTGCCTCACGTGGTACGAAGTTCACCGGGTCATCTAGTCTATATAGATACTTTATGATATATACTATATTACTATACTATAAATATTATAATGTGATAACATTTGTTTGTTTTGTAAGTATGTATGTAGGGGTAATCTCCGGAACTGCCAGTCGGATTTGAAAAATTCTTTTTGCATTGGATAGCTTAATTCTTGAGGAAGGTTATAGGCTCGCGGACGATTGCGGGCAGAAGCAGGTAATATATAAAATTAAAAACTTTGGCAAGTAAGATAAATGAAAACTGGATTAAAAATGATCAACAAAAAATACAAAATTGATTGAATCAAATTGATAACATCAGTAAAAATAAAAGATAAAATTGATAAATTTTTGACGGTAGAAAAATTTACACAATTCATCTTTTTTTTTTTTTTTTGGGTGGGAAATTATCAAATAACTTCTCCCGCTCTGGGTCGAGCGGGAGGGCGTGTCAGACTCTTACTGACTAAAACCCACCCGTGTTCCTTCCGTTGCCTTTACGTTGCCAGGGGCCACGGTATACACAATTCATCTTGATTAGGATTATAGTTCTGTAAATAAATATCTATCACAGTTTTAGTCCTTCATTTTTTCCTTTCTTTTCACTATTAAGATTTTGTTATCGTTCGTTTGCTATTTCCGAGCGCCTGACAGACACGCTCTTGTACCCGTTCGACAGGAATCAATGGTCCGCCATCTTGCCTTTCGCGCTCAAATAATCTTGTAGTTTGATGATTACCAGTGATCGGAGTAGGCAGAGCTATTTTTTGTACATGCAATACGTTGTCTTAATATGGACACTCCCGGAATCCCGGGATTTGAAATATATATTATTAAATAAGTTAGAAACTACTTTGTAAAAAGCTATTCACGTCTTAAGGAATTATGGATACATATCCCTCCTCCCCTCCGACGGGTAGGTATAAGACGGACAGGTTTCAGGTTAATGAAATTAAAAACTTTATTTTTTAAATGTATTTTTTTTTAATTTTCTGTAACAATTTTGTATAAACAAATTTGTAAATATCGCGCGTGTGCGCATTGGAAATTAGCAACGCATCGCTGATGTTAGTTTGACAACGTCGTGCGCTCACTGCCAATATATATAAGACAAGCTTTCTTTTATCCTTGTTAATAAAAAAAACAATTAATATTTTTTCGAATCCCGGAGTTTCAGTAAGAATCCCGGGAATGTCCATATTAACATCAACGTTTGCGGCCATTGAACCAAAATAGCTCTACCTACTCCGATCACTGATGATTACTGACGGGTTTCACTTTTTAATGTTTGTCCACGTTTCGGCCTTATTATAACACACTGTCCTTATCAAAAATAGTTCCTTTTGCACATGTGGCTTCCCTGGTACCTCATTAACGGCATAAGTGTCTATTAACAGCGAGAACGTTGTAGGCCTAGTGGACTGTAGATTTGTTGACCATTTTGTGTTTTGTTAAGCAAAGAAAACGAAAAGAAATATTTTTTTTATTCTGCACAAAAATAACGCACAATAAAAGAATTAAAAAAAAAAAACACAATTACAAAAGTAGCCAAAAGCCCCTGGTGTACAAATGGTAATTTGTATGGTGTACAATAAAGAGTATTCTATCTATCTGTCTGGTACTTGTCTACACTGTCCTGCCATACCTAATAACACTTTTAATCCAACTATAAGTATCCGTGGAGTTTCTTGCCGGCTCTTCTCCATAGGAAAAAACCCATTGGAACCGTGCACCTAGCTTCTGACGTTTCATAAGTGGCCATGTAGGTTTACGTGAAAAAATATATTTTGATTTTGACTGTGAAACACCAAGTCCAATTTAACGCCGATGTCAGTAGGTACAACCGCCAGCAGGTCAACCTACCCGAAACTGTCAAATTTTCCCAATCAACTTTGAACCTTAAGTTTTAGTGATAAAGTTGAAAATCTATTAAAGAAATTTGACAGATTGTAGTAGGTTGATGTGCTGGCGTCTGTACTACAAGCAAGACCAGTCAGTTAAACAAAAGCCGGGTCAGGTATTACAAGCAGAAACAGTCATTTAAACAAAAGTCGGATCGCAAGAAAAACAGAACGAGATCGAGGAACTGGGGAACTGGAGAACGAAGTCTATGCCCATAAAACGACAACAGACGACTGTCTAGTTTTACAAAATGGCGGCCCATCACGGCATTTGGGGCTGCAATTTGTTTACAGAAATACAAAAGTAGCATTACGATATTGCTTCCGCGGGTTCGGTTTGGAAGAAGCGCGAAATTATAACTCATACATTGTAGCTTCTTCTTCTTCTCGTGGAGTTAGTGACTAACCTGGTGTTAGAGTTTTAAAGCCGCCCATGGGCCTCTGAATTGGCTTCACATGGTGTTGAGATATATATCAGACAAGACGGTTTCCTGACGATGTTTTCCTTCACCGTTTTTGAAGCAAGTGATAATTATACAATACGCACATAATCCGATCAGTCAGAGGTGAACTCGAGACCTATGACTTTTCAGTGCGACGGTCACACCACTATAAGCTATAGGCTATATAGGCTATCACTGCTCAATATTGTAGCTTGACATAATGATATAGTTTTTAATGATATTACTCTTTATTAGGACAAATAAACGATAATATTTTTATCGTAAATTATTCGCCCCTTCAAATTTACATCGTCCTTTCGATCACGATCTGTCAGGAACGGATTCTCTCAGCAGTCGAACTGTAGTGACACTTGTCTTTCAGGCAAGGACACGTGCCAGGGCGATTCTGGGGGACCGCTGCTCTACAAGGGAATAATCGTGGGCGTTACATCTTGGGGCAGAGGGTGCGCGAATCCCAAATACCCGGGGGTCTACGCCAGGGTTGCCAGTTATACCAACTGGATCAACTATACGGTAAGAAGGAGTTTAGTTGCACAAGGTATGTACACATTCCTATGAGCCCAAAACATCTTTCATAAGAAGATTTTAGAATGTTGTTGCTCCTTTTCTTTATAATATCTCCTTTTCTTAATAAAAATAATAAAAAACCAAAGGGGGGGCAACATACTTTAAAATTATTCAATCAAAATATTCAAGGTTGCTCTTCCAAATTACTGGAAATAGAATTGTTTTTAGAAAATACTAAGTTTGATGTTGTTTGTATTACAGAACATTGGTTAAAAGATCATCAAGTAATGTCAATTAACTTTGAAAATTATTGTGTAGTTAGCCATTTCAGCCGAAAACGTATGATACATGGCGGATCATTAATATTAGTAAAAAATTCTATTCAATCGAAAGAACGAAAAGACATAATCGGACTGTCTGTTGAATTATCCAGTGTTGAGCTCGATAAGCATGTTATAGTATGTGTATACAGACCTCCAAGTTACCAGAATCTATCTATGTTTGATTCTGTAATGGAAGATGTGCTAAAGAAATTAAATGCTAGTAGTAAGTCAATAATCATATGTGGTGATTTTAATATTAATCTATTAGAAAATAACTCTAATACTGTCAGACTACTAAGTCTTTTCAAGTCATTTGATTTGTCAAATGTTTTTATTGAACCAACCCGAGTGACAGCTTCTTCTGCCACTTGTATAGATAATATTTTCTGTAATTGTGATTACTTACATAAACAAATTGTAAATAAGTTGCCATCTGATCACAGTGGACAAACAATAACATTTTGCTCCTACATGCCTTTACAGAAAAATTCAAATAAGGTTTAGGCCAGTTACAATAAATAATGCTTTGGCAAGTAGATTATATATTCAGAGTTTTAATAATATATGTGACCCAAATGAGTTCTACGCCGTTCTTTTCACTATTAAACAAGCAATTTATTGACACTTTTCCACTAAAGACTAAAACTATTTACACAAAATTCTTATTTAGTGATTGGGCGACTCCAGGTATTCGTAAAAGCAGGGAAAAACTTTTTGAACTTTATGGCCTAAAGCAACATAATGATTAATACAAGATTTTATCAGTATGTTGCAAAATATTCTAAAACTTTTAAAATTGTGTGCAAAATGGCTAAAGCTTTATATATATATATATGCATTAGCAATAAAATAAAATCAGCTGATGATAAAATAAAAACTACCTGGCAATTAATAAATAATGAAACCGGTAGGAAAAAAACAACGTAATACTGAATTTAATTTAGAGATTGCACATGGCCCCATCAACTCAGATGTTGAAATAGCTCAGGAATTTTAAAACTTTTTTGCTAATATTCCCCATAAAACTACTGAAGCTTTAAATTCCTCATCCGCGCTTTCTGCTACCTTACTTAGAAATAATGTAAAGGCATGCCCTTTGGAGTTTAGGTTTCAGCATACAAACCCCCAGGCTGTCATAAAAGCTTTTAAAGATCACTCCAGCCGGTCAATAAAGGCAAGCTACTGTCCAACAGCTCGCCACATGCTGCCCTGTGGGTTTCTGTATCTATCTTGGTCAGGCTCCTCATCCTAGACCTGTTCCGGCAAAGTAAACTCTACCAGCACAGACCTAGACATTGGAGCCTCACCACGACAAAGCCTCACCTAAAAATTGCAGATTTACAGCTTTTGTGAATAAAATTATGTCAAACTGTCTATAATCTTTAGCTAAACGATAGTTGACTGTTGAAAACTGAGCCATTATTCAGTTACTGGTAACGTGTAGTTACAGAAATTACAAAACACAGACAGAGTAAAGAATTATTATAGGACGTAACGATCGTAGTGGCGTTCTGTAAAAAAAATTGAATTTCGCGGGTGACCCTGGCATTTTCGCCTTAGGTATTTTTTATAATTAAGATTAATCAAAGCTTTTTTATGGACTTTAAGATGATACGCAGAAGCATCCCCCTGTATTCCTCCAATAAACTGCGTTCTTTTCCCAGATAAATGAATCCCTGCTGCAGAAGGAAACCGAACGTTTCAACGCCGGCTCGCTCAGCAGCAAGATCGGGGTTATCACGCTGCTTACCTCCCTCCTGTACTCAGCGTTTAGTTATTACAAGTTGACGGAATAGGCGGATTATCGAGCGGAGCTGTGCGAAAAAAACAGAGCGTTCAGCTAATATCAGTTCCAAAAGTATCTGATGCAAATGAAAACGAATGGATCTGAAAACATACCCCACCTGTGGAGGCCAAATTGAAGTGCCACTTAACAAAGTTAGTTAGTTAGTCATTTAGTATAGTACTTAGTGTAAATAGTTGTGTTAAATGTTGTAAAGGAATTCCTCTTATCTTAAAGAACGTTTCAAGTTCCTTCATGACGCACATAATAGATATCTGAGGTCATCGGAAAACTTGAGACTAGAGATGCCGATGCATTCCACCAGCTTTTATGACAAGTCTTTTACAGTTCAAGCAGTACGGTTATAGAATGCTTTGCCCGTGTCGATAAGGCGTGCTCAATCTTTGTCCACTTTTAAAATTCTTGTAAGAAAACACTTCCTCTCTCCTTAAAAATCATCTCATATAGTTCCTTGCTCAATGATGGCATCACCCTGCGACAAAGCCCCGAAAACACACCACTTTCAAAGGCACTACAATATAACACTTACAGAAGAACAGTGTGACTACTCAGGCCCAAAAGAGATGAGAGTTTACACCGACGGATCAAAGACCGACTCAGGTACCGGAGTCGGAGTTTTCTCACATGACCTCAACATAAATATATCCAGACCGCTGGGAATGTTCAACACCGTCTATCAGGCGGAGTGTGTGGGCATCATACAAGCGGTCCACGCCCTAGAAGCCAGGAGGGTTACGGACAGCCACATACGCATACTCTCCGACAGCGCCTCAGTTCTCCAATCCTTACGGAAGAAATATACTACCTCGAAGCTAATACTAGAATGTCACGATGCACTAGAACAAATAACGGTATCTAGCCGCAACACGGTGACACTGCAATGGATAAAAGGACACAGCGGATCGCTAGGTAACGACGCGGCTGACGAACTTGCTAGACGTGGATCCAGCACGGCAGCCTGCGGACCAGAGCCTATCGTACCCATACCCTTCAACCAAATACGCAGGTGGCTGCAGAAGTTCACCCACACACAAGCGGAACGTTGGTGGACCTCGACACCAGGTTGCAGACAGTCAAAGGAGGCTATGCCATCTTTGGACAGCAGGCTGACCAGGCGTTTGCTACGCCTGGACAGGAACGGCCTGCGCCTGGTGACGGGGACCATCACGGGACACTGTTCGCTAAACAAGCACTTCCACACAATAGGCATAACGGACAGTCCTCTGTGCAGGGCGTGCATGGAGGCTGAGGAGACCGTTGCGCACGTACTCTTCGAATGTACGGGCGTCACCCAGATTAGAACAGAAACCCTCGGGTCACCCAGATCATACACAGACGTTCTAAACAGACCAGGAGACCTAATCAGCTTCTGGAGGCAGGTGGGCTGGTTGGAATAACCACCAAACGGCCGCTATGGCCCACGCACAATGGTCCACCTGACGGACTAAGTGCGGAAACCAAACCCCCTAACATAGAACATAGAACATAGTTCCTTGCTCTTGTTTCACGTTTATAATTTTATATAAGTATATCTATGTATATATATTTATATGAAAAAGTTTATGCTTTATGTATGTATGTATTTATTGTATATGTAAATGGTACACCACTGACTACCTGCAGTATTGTCTCTCCTGTTACCTTTAATCCAACCAAAGTTTGTCTGTAAAAGATCGCTTTAAGCGATAAGACCGCCCATTGTGTCACCCTATGTAAAATGTCTAAATATTTATGTCTGTAATTTTTATGATGTACAATAAACAGTATTCTGTCTATCTACTATTTGAGTGCTTTGGCTTGATTATTTAAATAGGTACTTTTAAACTAGAAATTCTAATTTTAAACATCACCTTAAAAATACTTATCATATGCTAAGGTTATGGTAGTCACATACGTAACGATTTACTTGCGCAAATTTAGGCTTGCGCAAGTAAATCTTTGCGTGTGTGGCTAGCATTCAAATGATCGTCTATGATATTACAATTAAAGGACATTGTTCGGCGCACGAGGAGCTCGTGGCTAAGTAATAACTGCTGCACGGGTCGATCCATCAGGTTAAGATACGCTTGCCGGGGTTGGTCTGTAGATGGGTGATCATCTTTACATACCGAGACTCCTCCGTGCCTCGGAAAGCACGTTAAGTCGTTGGTCCCGGCTGTCATTCGTGGACCTTTGACAGTCGTTACGGGTCGTCAGAAGCCCGAAAGTTTGACAACTAGTCTGACCAAGGGGTATCGTATTACCCAGTTACTGGGTTGTGGAGGTCAGATAGGCAGTCGCTCCATGTAAAATACTGGTATTCAGCTGCATCCAGTCAGACTGGAAGCTGACCCCAATATAGTTGGGAAAAGGCTAGGCAGATTGATTGTTCGGCGTCCATATATAGTTCGCCTAAGAACCAACAGAGACGTGAATTTACTTTCTGTGTTCTAAATAATGCATACCTATATTCGATTGAAACAGAATTAAAATCACGGATACTTCTGAGAATTGTAAAAAATCTAAATACTTTCGGATTATAACTAGGCCAATAGAAATATTAACTTAGTGTTTACTTGTGAAAATACAAATGAAAAAATAACGACACTGTGACACTTACTATGAAATGTCAAAGGTTCATCTGTCAATTCATCGACTATCAGTGTTGATGTTGCTCTTTTCACACAGCGCTTTCGATCGCTTTATTCTGTTTGTAACTAGAAATCTTATTCACCTTGCGAACGTGTGTCCCGATCGTTGGCCGACGGTCGATGGTGACACCCAGGTTTTTAGCCCGGGGTGACCACTCGATGTCGGTTCCTTGTAGTTTCAAGGGTGGTGCGAGGGGCGCGGACCCGGTGATTAGCGCCTGCGTCTTACCCACGTTAACCGAGAGCCGCCTCTTCGACAACCACTCGGGAAGTAGATCGAGGGTGCGCTGCATCTTGACCACCGCGTACTTCGCGCTAAGCGAGGTAGTAATGTATGCGATATCCTCTGCATACTCGCGAGCATTGCGTCTGAAGTGGTGGGAATGTCGTCGGTGTAACGCGAGTAACACGCCGGCGATACGCAGTTGCCTTGCGGCACAACCGCAAGCAACGGGCGGGAGCTTGATAGCACTCAGTCGACCACCACACTAAATGTTCTGTGGGAGAGAAAGCTAGAAATCACCTTTATTACGCAACGGGGCGCGTCTGAGGTGGCCAACTTGTGTACCAGACCTTCATGCCACACACGATCGAAGCCTTCTCCGTGTCGAGGAATACTGTCACCGAGAATTCCTTCTTTTAAGTGCAGCTGCGAGTTGGTGCGGTACCCTCGATAACTGAAACGTTATGCTACGTTCCGCCCGGCACCCGAAGTATTCCGGCCACGGCACTAAATGTGTGGTAGTAGGTGTCGCAGCAGGAGTGCTTCGAAGACCTTAGAGACTGTCGGCAATAGGGTAATGGGCCGATAGCTTTCCGGCTTCAAGATGTTCTTACCCGCCTTGGGCAGCATAATAACGCGCCCCTCCTTCCACGAGGTGGGAAAGGCCGGTGCGCAGTATCGCTGTAAACAGGCGCGCCCTGTATTTGTGATACTGTCTATACCAGGGGCCTTTCTAGGCATTGTCCTTAAGAATGCGCGTCTAACTGCGCCAGGCGAGAAGAAGACAGGGTCCTCATCGGGAATTTTCGGCGTTGCGAAGTAGTTTTCCAGGTGTTTCTCGACTGCTGCGACGTGTTCATAGTTGGTGGTCGGGTTCGGTTGGAACTGATGCTGCAGGTGTCCAGTGAAGACCTCCGCGCGGTTCTCCACTACGTACTTAAGCGCCCCGTCACTGTTTAGCAGTGGGCGTACCAGGGCTGGGGTGTTCGTAAGTTGGCGGCAAAGCTTGTGTACCGACGGCCAACTGTCCGCCACAGCGGCGTGCACCTGTAGCTCGGCCTTAACCTTCTCCGCGAGACGGTTAAGCTGGGTCTTCAGTCTTGGGCATCTAAGTTGTTGCCACTGCTTGCGTATGCTTGATATGCGCCGGCAGGGGCGGCATTAGCCCTCCCCCTTGCGCCAACGTCATTTTCACCGCTTTGGATGCAAGCAATGACGTCACCCGCCGTCTGGTCCACGTCCACGGAGGTAACAATAGGTCGAGTCGGCGTGGTGATTTCTAGCTGCTCCTCGAAGGTTGACCAGTCCGTTAATCGGCGTGGCGCTATTGGCTTCAATCGGGTCGGCGGCATACCCGAAAGGATGACGAGTACTGGTTAGTTGGTGGCCCGACTGTAACTCGTCGTCTATCACTTGCTGCGTGATCTGGCAGTGTAGCCCTCGGTGATCTACGACATCCAGAACGTCTGGCATGTACTGTGCTGCATCTAGGTAGTATGTCCGGCGTCTCTGGGTCGGACACCGTATAGCCGAAGGCTTCCGCGTCCGCGAAGAGCCGTCTCCCCTCGGTGTTAATATCGGCGAAGATGGTTGCCCTTTGCAATGTGTTAATAGGCTTTGCAAAGTGTTATTATTATTTCACGAATGACCTGAATCTATTCAGTGTTGAGCAAAATGGTATCTTTCTGGAAAACTATTCCTGTACACTGTAATATACGTTCCTTATGACCAGTTTGACATATGTAAATATATTCTCGAATTATAAACATTTGTTTCATGCAAATGTTTGTTTGGCCTACAGATAGTTACATTTTTTTTAATGGTAAATTATCAAATAACTTCTCCCGCTCTGGGCGGAGTGTCCCACCCGTGTTCATTCAGTTGCCTGTACGTTATTAGGGGCCATCGCGAGCATTACTGCTTCACAGAAGGAGGGAAGGCCTCCCCTCCGTGCCGTTGCCTGGACCAGGGCCGGACGTGAGAGATCCCCGCCACCGATCGCCTCCACGAGGACACGGCGATGCTCTGCCCAAGCCGGGCAGACTTCCACCGTATGCTCCACCGTGTCCTCCGGGTCCGATTCACGCAGTGATGACACCCGGGCGTTTCCTCCCGCCTTATACGAAACAGGAACCTACCGAAACAACCATGTCCGGTGAGGACCTGCGTCAGGCGGAAGGTGAGGACGCCGTGGCGCCTCTCTAGCTACTCCTCAAAGAGGGGACTTATCGCCACAATTGTGGCGTGCCCAGCACTGGGTTGCAACAATCGCACTCTTCATGACGCCATGAGATCCCGTAGGAGCTCTGTCCGCTGTGTCGCGATTTCTCGCGGCAGCGGAGTTACTCCTCGGCGTTTCGCCTCCTCGCGCCACTCCCAAATGTGCGCGAGGACATATAGTTACTTCGGGTCCAACCCCGAAGCAACATAATATGCCGGCCGTTTGTGCATGTAAGATTTGTGTGTACGTAAACGTTCTGACGATACAGGTGAAGTTCCTAGCCGTACGGCCAACTAAGGCTTGTGTAGTGAGGTTAAGGTTTCGAATTTTAAACCTTTCATTTTGAATAATTTTTAGTTTATACACAAAAATATTGTATGACGCAGAGCCCTAAAATTAGTTCTGTGATATTCTTTTGTCTACTCTCATATCGTAATATTCGAATTTTAAACTTCAAAACGAGTTTATAGTGACATAGGTACCTACTTTATAAACACAATACCGAAATTTAAAAATAGAATCATATTATAACACTTTGTCTCTAACAAAATAATGCTATATTTTTTTTTCTGTTACCATACAGGGCAAATCCAAGAAGTTAATATCACCAAGGAGTTTCCTTCAACTTTTGTAATGGAATGTTAGGAGGGACATCAGTACCTACCGCTCTAGCGCATGCGCGGTTATGTGCTGGGTGCAGGCGCCATTCATACGTGAATTTGTACTGAATTTCGTGGGATTTTTTTATTATTGATCTTTAACTTTGATATTTTATTTAGTAAGTTCAATCCCAATGTATGAGAGCAGATAAAATAGTGTGTGAAACTGCACATAAATTAGGTATTAAAACACTCGTATTTTAATACTCCTCATTATGCAACAGTTACATAAATTACTATTGTCACCGCCCGTTGAAGTTTTTAATATTGTGAGTTTGCTTTAGCAACTTTATATTTAAACATAAAATGTAAATATTCCATTAAAGTTTAATTGGAAAATCAATTGTTTTTGTTTTCCCCTTTTCTTGATGAGGGCGAGCACATTTTTGTCGTAGCAAAAACAAAGGCAAGTTGAAAAAGAACTTGAAAGAAAGAAAGAAAGAAAAATATTTTTTTGGGGGCACGCACAGGAAATACAAACAGTAAACAAAACAAAATTATATAAAAAAAGGAGCTTAAGTATAAAAAACTAACAAAATAATAACGACCTGTGCGAGGCCAAAAAGGCCCCTATCTCAGCATAATGCGTCGATAATAAATACCACCGCGCTGGTATTCTGATAGGGCCCACTGTGATGCCACGGACACATCTACGGACTTAGATAAACTTAAATTAAATGCATTTGCCGCGCCGTCCATATTAATAGAAAACGTGAAGGTAACTCTGTCTGTCCGTCTGTTACCTTTTCACGCCTTAAGGGGGATGCGCTAGGGGTGCTTGGACAGGAAACCTCCCCGTGTGCCTGTGGGCTGGAGTTCCCTTATGGATGCGTCCGGGGGGAAGGCCAGTCTCCGGGACGGTGCACCCTGGGGTACGGGCAATGACTCCCCATTAGGTACTTTATGCCTAAGGGGTCTCGTTGCCCGTATGCCAATATCCTGTCGGAGGAACGCTCTAACGTGTACTCGGAGAGAGCACACGTTGAGCAGCGTTGGAGTGCGGGCTCGGCGTGCACTAACACTGCCGTCGGGCAGGCAGGAGGAAGTCTTTTCTTCTGCCACCGTTGGTCTCGTAGCCCCGAAGTCAAGGTCATGTCTCTGGCACTTGACGGGGGTCGAGGGTCTTGGCTTAACCGCCCGGGCCGCGAGGAAGAAATCCTCTATAAAAAATTACCCCAAACCTCCAAGCGGCGGCGCACCGTGAGGGAGGTTGTAAGCTTGATTAATGGGTAGCTAAGGAATTAGTCGCTAGTGCGAACCACAATTTTTTGAGTCAATAAACAAAGTTATATACTCGTGGGAACAATATGGAAAAAGATAAAACCAAAACAAAAACCAACCAGAAGGAGGGGAGTGATGTGGGGTCGGAGTCCGACGCTGCATCGGGCGCAAGGAGCTCTAGTCAGAGCTCGGAGCGCGAAGTGGTGGGAGCTGCTGGGAGGAACCGGAAGTTCCTCCGGAAGCGCTCCAAACCGGGAGAGGGGTCGTCCGCTGACGAGTGGGTCTCGAGCTCAGCCCATCGGGCAAAGATCCACTCCAGTCGGCGGGGTGCGGCCCGGGGAAAGGGTGTGGGTAGAGGGCTCACGACTAAGAAGGCCGGCGAGCCGAGACAGGCCAGCCCAACTGAGCTGGAGAGGCTGGCCACGGGCGAGCACCACCCTGTAGAGACCTGCACAGGGGCGGCCCTTACAGAGCCTGCAGGTAGTGAGCCGGACGCCGCTGGTGGCTCCAATTCGGAGCGAGCGGCCAGGTTTGCGGAGGTAGTGGCAGCCGCAATTAAGGGTGTGGCCTTGAAGAGGATCCAGTCCTCTAAAGACAAGGCCATACCCGCGGCCATGGCCTCTATCCTGGCGGCAGCGGAGGCCTTACACCTCAGTCCTCCGTCGGACGGAATGTCCGAGATGCGGGCGGAGGTCGCCCGCTTGACAGCCGCCATGGAGCTTCTCCGAAAGGAGAACGAGGAGCTCCGAGCGGACCTGGCAGGGCTCCGAGGAGCCGGCCCTTGTGTGGTGCCGCAGGGGAAGGAGCAGCACGGGCAAGGACGACCCGTGCCTGCCGAGGATCGGGTCCTGACCCTGGTGCGGCAGGAGATGGCTTCCCTGCGGGCTCGTTTTTCCGCTATAGAGGCCATCGTCCTGCGCCCCCCGTTGGCGACTAGCATGCCAGCCTCTGGCCAACGAAAGGCGACCTCTTATGCCGCCACCGCAGCTGCCTCGGCCAAACCGGGTTCGTCGGGGCAGACCAAGGGCGGGGCGGCTACACGGGCGGCTACACAGGCGGCGAGGGCCCCGGCCCAGGCAGCGGGGGCCCCGGCCCAGGCAGCGGGAGCCCCGGCCCTAGCGGCGAAACGGCCGCCCCCACCTCCTTCTTCTAGATCTCCTCCGGCTGATGCTGAATGGCAAGTAGCCGGGGAAAAGGAGAGGAAGGGGAAGGCGAAAAGGGCGGCCAAAAAGAAAGAGAGGCGGCAGCGGCGCAAGGAGCGAAGCGTCGCGGCTAGGCTCCGCGCCCCGAAGTCCGCAGCTGTAGTTATTACGCTACAGCCAGAGGCGGAGAAAAAGGGCGTGTCCTACCGCGACGTGCTCGCCAAGGTGGGGGCGGCGGTGGACCTGAAGGAGATCGGCGCCGCCGATGGCATCCGGGTAAGGGTCACGGCGACTGGGGCCCGGATGCTGGAGGTCCCCGGTGCGGCAAGCGGTCCGGCCGCTGACGCTCTGGCCGCAAGGCTTAGGGCGTCCCTAAACGCGGACGAGGCCCGAGTGTCCAGGCCCACCAAATGCGCTGATATGCGTATTCTGGGCTTGGACGACTCAGTGACGGAGGGACAGGTTGTGGCCGCTGTCGTTAGGACTGGGGGGTGCTCTGCCGAGCAGGTGAGGGCAGGCACCATCCGTCCTGACTACACGGGGATGCGAGCCGTTACGGTGAGCTGCCCTGTGTCAGCGGCCAAGAAAATAGCCGGGGAGGGCCAAAGGCTATTGGTGGGCTGGGTTTCCGCGCAGGTCAAACTGCTGGAACCCAGACCTCTGAGGTGTTTCCGCTGCCACGTGGGCAACCACGTGGGAGCTAAATGCACCTCGGAGGTGGACCGCAGCGGACACTGCTACCGCTGTGGTCAGGCCGGTCACAAGGCCGGCTCCTGTGACGCCACGCCGCACTGCGCTGTATGTGCGGCAGCTGGCAAGCCGGCCAATCACCGGATTGGGAGCAAGGCCTGCGCTCCACCCGCCAAAGCCAAAGGCAAACCCTCCGCCACCGCCGTCACGGCCGCAGCCGCCGCCACCGCCGCCGTTGCCGCCTCCAAAACTGTCGTTGTCGCCGCTGCAGCCGCCGCGGCAGGGCCCTCACAGGGGGCACGGGAGGGGGCTGAAATGGACTGCCAATAATGGCCCCATTACGCCTCCTACAGGCGAACATCAACCACTGCGCCGCAGCTCAGGATCTGTTGCTCCAGAGCATGGCGCAGTGGTCGATTAACATCGCCGTGGTCGCTGAGCCGTACTTTGTCCCGCCCAGGGACGACTGGGTGGAGGACCTGAGCGGATCAGTGACCCTAATTTCGTCGGCCGCCGCCGGTACTCCGTCCCTCGAGGCTGTTAAGAGAGGACGGGGTTGCGTTGCAGCACGGTTCGGGGAGATCGTTGTGGTAGGGGTATACTTCTGGGGTGCGTGTTGAAGAGCCTCCACGTGGCGCACCCTGGGCAACGTCAGCTCCAATTGCCCACCTGCTTTTGGTGGACAATTGGGGCTGGCGGCTAATCTTCAACAAACTGGGAAGGGCCGCGGTTCCATTCACCGATCATCTTTGATGGTCGAGGAAGGGAACCGGGCTAGGGGCGGGACGGCTAGTCCGTCATGGGGATAGGCCTGGTGGCCATCTCACGTCCACACCCCCTCTGATTGCAGAGGGTGAGTCTAGTGGGCGTAGAGTGGGGAGGGAAGAGGAAGACAACCTCTATAATAAATTACCCCAATCTCAAGGTCGAGCGTGCCGAGGGGATGAATGGCCGGGGGTATCCGGTCGCTAGCGCTGGGGGGGCATACAGGGGAAATGGGACCATACCCTTCAAAGGAACAATTAAAAAATGAAAAAGACAGACGAAAAAAAACTACCCCAGGGCGGTACCGGCTGCTCTGCAGCTGGAGAGTCCGCCACGTTCCCTTCGGGAACGTCAAGCCCCCATTCGTATTCTGGGGGGGGCAACGAATGTCTACCACTTGCCCATGGCAACAAGAGTCGAGGAGGCTCATCGCGGTCTCGGTCGTTCGAGGACCTGACAAATCCAGATTTGTCGGGTCGTCGAATGGGCGGCACCGCCGGCCAGCGAGAAAGGGAGCTCCAAAAGAACCCGGAGTTCCCGCGCGTTGTAGTCGCACCACTTGCCGTCACTGACGGCAACGCGAGTCGAGGAGACTCAAGTCCCGAAAGGGACCAATCGTCCGACCGGGGGGAGTCGCGGAGGAAGCGCGGTCCTTCCCCGGTCGAGGTCAACGTGGCGGCGGCTAAGGTGCCAAAGGCACGGGGTGGGCGAGGTCGCGCGGCAGCGAGTGGAGTCCCCGCTCGGCTGCCGGAGCGCGACAAGCGGGGTCGCTTTGTGCCAGTTTCGGCGGAGAGCGACCCTGAGCCAATGGTGGAGGAACAAGGTGGGGGCAGCACTGCGTCCCTGCTAGAAGCCAACCGAGCGGAGGCTAATGCAGGAAGGAGGGCTCAAGTGAGGACTGTCGCGGCTGACGAAGTCAGCGAGTTGGCCCGACAGGCCCGTGAGCGGCGCTCTGCTCGGATGGCTGCTGGAGGGGACATCACTGGGGTGGCGCTCAGTCGCCAAGTTTTGGACGGCGTGGATGTTGTCCTGAAGGTTGCCACCAAATCGGGCAACTTGAAGGGCACATTCACGCGTGCTCTCAAGGAGGCGGCTGAGGGGATTCGGGAGGCGGTTGAGGTCCTCCTTAATCGCACTAGCACGGAGGAGACGGCGAAGCTATGGGAGGAGAATGGCCGTCTCCGATCCGAGTTGGAGGACCTCAAGCGACAGTTCGCCGCCCAGAGGGCAGCACCTGCGGCCTCCGGCTCCTCTACCGTCGCGGCCCTGTCGTCGGCTCCATCGGTCCCGTCGTCAACGCCTGCGCTTGCGGATGCGGAGGTCGAGAGGATCGCACGCATCTGCATGATGCAGTGTGGTGCGATGTTGGGTGCCCGGATGGAGGCCATAGAGGAGAGACTCCTCCCGGCGGCAACCCTTCGCCCACCGCTCGCTGCGGACAAGCGGAGGAAGGAGGGGGCCGCTTTTCAGGGGCCCAATACCACCACGGCGGCTGGGTCCAGCCAGTCGGGAGGGAGGACCGGGGGGCCCACGGAGGGTACGCGTGTCCCCACTTCCCGGGCAGCTGCGCCACCGGCGGCCGCGCCCGGGCCTACCCCGGAAGCCTGGACGACGGTCGTCAAGAGGGGCCGCCGTCGCGGGACGAAGACGGCACCACCGCCACCGGCACCCGCTGGAGCACCGGCACCGAAGAAGGCCCGGGGACCGCCTAAGGTCAGAGCACCACGCTCCGCGGCTGTAGTGCTCACGCTGCAGCCCGGAGCCGTCGAAAGGGGCGTTACCTACGCGGCGGTCCTGACAGAGGCGAAAGCCAAAGTCGCGTTTCCCGACCTCGGCACACCGTCCGGCTTCAAACTGAGGCCGGCGATTACGGGAGCGCGGCTGCTCGAGGTGTCGGGTGCCTCTAGCGGCGAAAAGGCGGACATCCTGGCCGCCAAGCTGAGAGAGGTCCTCAATCCGGACGACGTCCGGGTGTCCAGGCCGATGAAGACCGCTGAGCTGCGCGTCGATGGTCTGGACGACTCGACGACCCCGGCTGAGGTCATGGCGGCCGTCGCCCGAGTAGGTGGATGTCCGCCCGAAGACGTGCGGACGGGCGACATTCGCGCCGACGCTTCCGGGCTCGGCACGATCTGGGTGCGGTGCCCGGTGGCGACGGCGAACAAAGTCGCTGACGGTGGGCGTTTGTTGGTGGGGTGGGTTGCAGCGAGAGCTAAGCTGCTGCAGCCCAGGGCCATGCGGTGCTACCGGTGCCTGGACATCGGGCATGTCCGAGCACGGTGCACTGCCGAAATAGACCGCAGCGACCAGTGTTATCGCTGCGGTCAGCCCGGCCACAAGGCGGCTCAGTGCTTGGCGGCGCCAAACTGTAGCCTCTGTACAGCTGCAGGGAGGCCCGCCGGACACAGGGCGGGTGGAAAGGCCTGTGGCGTGCCCGCCAACAACAACAAAAAGAAGAGAAGGGATGCCAAGGCTGCGGGGGGCTCTTTACCCCCCCCTCAGCCTGGCTGCCCTTCGGCCGACTCCCGGCCTAGGAATGGTGCGGAGGGAATGGAATGCGCATAATGTCTATACACCATTACCATTTCCTCCAAGGCAATATCAACCACTGTGCCAGAGCTCAGGATCTCTTGATCCAGAGCATGGCAGAGTGGTCGATTCACGTGGCTGTGGTCGCCGAGCCGTACTTTGTCCCCCCCCGGGATAGCTGGGTGGGAGACCTTGACGGTTTGGTGGCCATCATTGGCGGGGCTCTCGTCAACCCGTCCCGAGGTCACGGCTGGGTAGCCGCCCTCGCGGACGGCATTGGCGTTGTTGGAGCGTATTTTTCGCCCAACAAGAGTCTCGCCGACTTCGAGAGGTTCCTTGTCGAGTTGGGTGCCGTCGTGGGCCAACTCCATCCTCGCCCCGTGCTGTTGCTGGGCGATCTCAACGCCAAATCTGCGGCGTGGGGATCCCCAGTGACCGATGCTAGGGGTGAGGCATTGGAGGAGTGGGCGGTCACGACTGGCCTGGTCGTCCTAAACCGGGGCTCGGTCCACACGTGCGTGCGGCAGCGGGGCGGATCGATTGTTGACGTCTCGTTCGCTAGCCCTGCTGTCGCGAGCCGTGTTCGTGACTGGCGAGTCGCCGTGGAGGTGGAGACGTTGTCGGATCATAGATACATCCGTTTCGACGTCTCCGCCCAAACCGCTGGCGGCCGCAGATCATCAGTCTCGCGAATGGACGGCCCGCGCTGGGCGCGCAAGCGCATCAACAGGGAACTTCTCGAGGAGGCCGCTATTGTCCAGGCCTGGAGCCGGGAGTCGGCAACGAACGGACCCGTCGACGTCGACGTCGAACAGGAGGCGCTGTGGTTCCGCGGGGCGATGACGCAAATCTGCGACGCGTCCATGCCTCGGGTCCACGCACAGTCCGCAAGGCGCCAGGTGTACTGGTGGTCCGCCGAAATCGCGCACTTACGAGTCGCGTGCGTGGCGGTGAGACGCCAGTACACCCGTTATCGAAGACGACGTCGTCGGGTCCCTGACGAAGAAGCCGCGCTGTATGAGGTGTACCGCGCGGCTAAGGGGACTCTGTGGCTGGCCATCGGCGAGGCGAAGACGCGAGCCAGGGAAGGGATGTTGGAGACTCTAGACGGGGATCCGTGGGGGCGCCCTTATCGAGCGGTTCGAGGGAAACTAAGAGCCGCAGCGCCCCCACTTACGGAGAGTCTCCAACCCGAGCTGCTGGATGAGGTAGTCGCAGCCCTCTTCCCGGCAAGAGCGGAGCACACTCCGCCGCCGATGGCTTTGCCCACAGCCGCAGAGTCTACAGAGGAAAACGCCATCAGCGTCCCAGAGGTGACACAGGCAGAGATGGGGGCGGCCGTGATGCGGCTCCGGGCCAAGAATGTGGCTCCGGGGCCAGACGGAGTTCACGGCCTAGCATTAGCCCTCGCTCTGAAGGAGCTAGAGCCCCAGCTAAGAGGACTCTTCACAGCGTGCCTGGAGCGGGGCCAGTTTCCCACTTTGTGGAAAAGTGGTCGTCTGGTCCTGCTCAGGAAGGCGGGGCGCCCTGCAGACTTGCCGTCCGCGTACCGGCCCATAGTGCTGCTAGACGAGGTGGGTAAGCTGTTCGAGCGTATACTCGCAGCCCGCCTCGTCGGCCACTTGTGCGGAGAGGGGCCGGACCTGGATGAGAGCCAGTTCGGCTTTCGGCATGGGCGCTCCACCATACACGCAATAGCGCGTGTGAGAGTCCTGGCGGAGGAAACGGTGTCCCGGGGTGGGGTGGTGGTGGCGGTGTCCTTGGACATCTCCAACGCCTTCAACACCCTGCCCTGGAGTTGTATTCGGGAGGCACTGCGGTACCATCGGGTGCCTCCCTACCTCCGCCGCATCGTTGGGGCTTATTTGGCGGGGAGGTGTGTCACCTACGTGGGACGTGATGGCGGAAACCAGCGCCTCATGTCGTGCGGTGTTCCACAGGGATCGGTTCTGGGGCCGCTCCTGTGGAACATCGGGTACGACTGGGTGCTGAGAGGCGAGTTCCCACCGGGCGTGGACCTGACGTGCTACGCGGACGACACGCTGGTCACGGCTCGGGGGAAATCGCACAGGGAGGCAGCGTTGCTGGCGACGGCTGCGGTCTCACAGACGGTGAGCCGCATACGGCGCCTCGGCCTGGAGGTGGCCCTCAACAAGTCGGAGGCCATGGTGTTTCATGGTTCCCGGCGGGCGCCACCGCCCGGATCACACATCGTGGTCGGGGGGGTCCGAATCGCTGTCGAGCCCACCATGAAATATCTGGGACTGGTGCTCGACAGCCGATGGGATTTCGGCTCCCACTTCCGGCGGTTGGCGCCCAAGTTGTTGGGCGCGGCTGGGGCGCTGTCAACGCTGCTTCCCAATCTGGGGGGCCCGAGCGCCGCTTGTAGGCGGCTCTACGTGGGGATCGTGCGATCGATGGCCCTTTACGGGGCCCCGATCTGGGCGGCTGACCTGACGGCCGGTAGCATCTCTGTTCTGCGAAAGCCGCAGAGAGCTATGGCCGTCAGAGTCATCAGGGGGTACCGCACGATCTCCCACGAGGCGGCTTGTGCACTGGCCGGATCCCCGCCCTGGGACCTGGAGGCGAAGGTACTCGCGTCACTGTATCGGTGGCGCGAGGAAGCGCGGGCGCGGGGCGAGCGGCCGATGCAGCGCCATTTGGAGCAGCGTCGGTCGCAGCTTCGCGAGGTCCTGGTGGCGGAATGGCGGGACAGGCTTTCACGCCCTACCGCCGGCCTCGTCACCATCGAGGCGGTCCGGCCAGTGCTCGACCTCTGGCTCGGGAGGAGGCACTGCTCCCTGTCATTTCGGGTGACACAGGTGCTCTCGGGGCATGGTTGCTTCGGGAAGTACCTGTGTCGCATAAACAGGGAGCCGGACGCCCGGTGTCACCACTGCGTCGACTGCCGGGAGGACACGGCGCGGCATACGCTGGCAGAGTGTGCCGCTTGGGAGGAGCCACGCCGTGCCCTCATCAGTGAAGTAGGCAGTGACCTGTCGCTGCCGGCCGTAGTGAGTGCGATGGTCGGCAGCGAAGAGTCCTGGGACGCGGTGGTATCCTTCTGCGAAGTAGTAATCTCGCAGAAGGAGGCTGCGGAACGGGAGAGAGAGATTTCATCCTCTCACCCGGCCCGCAGCAGGCGCACCGGGCGTCGGCGGAGGGCGGACAACGCCCTCTTCCAGCCCCCCTAAATGGGTCCAGGGGCGACGGACCCGGGGACGTCCGTCGCCCCCCATACATCTGGACCCGAGGCGGCGGCGCGTAGTGTTCCACGCGCGCCCCTCTTAGACGTCGCGGGGGGAGTCAAACACCTCACTCCCCCCGCCCGACGAGACGGAGCCCGCAGAGGCGGGCTGGCACCAGTCGGGGTCGCGGAAGATTTGAACGTTCCCGCGACCCCGGCGTAGGTGTGAGATGGAACACCGGGGTGGTTTTTAGTCAGTAAGAGTCTGACAGACCCCTCCGCCCGCCCCAGGGCGGAGGACATCCATGAGGATTTTCCACCCCGAACAAAAAAAAAAAAAAAAAAGGGGTATACTTCTCCCCGAGCCGAACTCTTGCCGAGTTCCACAACTCCCTTGCGGAGTTGAGAGTTGTCGTCGTCGGGTTCTGTTCCCTTCCCGTGTTCGTCCTCGGGGACTTCAATGCCAAGAATGTGGCTTGGGGTTCCCGGTATACGGACACACGGGGCAGGATGGTGGAGGACTGGGCTCTGGAGACAGGCCTGGTCGTCCTGAATCGGGGTTCTGTCCCCACGTGTGTGCGGATGCGGGGTGAATCAGTGGTGGACATTTCGTTCGCCAGCCCCGCTCTGTCGCCGCGTGTAATTGACTGGCGCGTCATGGAGGGGGTGGAGACCTATTCCGATCACCGGTACATCCGGTTTGACGTCTCCGCCCAGACCTCGAGCGCGCCGGTCCGACAGGCCCCGAGTGGTCCGCGGTGGGCGCTGAAGCAGCTGGACCGGGAGCTCCTCCTGGAAGCCTCGATCGTGCAGGCCTGGGTATCACCACCGGATAGGCCTGCCGACATCAACGACGAGGCGGAGTGGTTCCGGGAGGCCATGTCCGAAATATGTGACGTGGCAATGCCCCGGGTCCAGCCCGGACGTGCCTCGCGCCAGGTGTACTGGTGGTCGCAACAGCTGACGACACTGCGCAATGCGTGCGTTGCTGCGCGACGCCGGTACACCAGGCACCGCAGGCTCCGTATTCGTCCTCCGGATACGGAAGCCATTCAGGCGGAGCTGTACGAGGGGTACAGAGCGGCGAAGACCGCCCTCCAAGCGGAGATCTTGCGGGCCAGGGGAGTGGCCCGCGAGGAGTCGCTGGAGACTCTGAACAGGGACCCGTGGGGACGCCCATACAAGATGGTGCGGGAGAATCTCCGCCCATGGGCTCCCCCGCTGACGCAGAGTCTCCGGCCGCAGCTTGTGGGGGACGTGGTGAGCGCTCTGTTCCCTTCGAGAGGGGAACATGCCTCCCCGCCCATGGCTCCGCCTACTGCGGTGCCCGATGCGGATCACACCGCCGACGACGACGACGAGGCTCCGGAGGTGACCGAGGTAGAGATGAGAGTGGCGGTACGTAGGCTGAATGCCAAAAATACCGCCCCAGGACCCGACGGCTTACCTGGGAAAGCCTGGGTCCTGGCCTTGGAGGCTCTCGGGCCTCGACTAAGGGGGCACCTAAGCGCATGCTTGGAGAGGGGCCAGTTCCCACTTCGCTGGAAGACGGGGAAACTGGTCCTCATCAAGAAGCCGGGGCGCCCTGCGGACTCTCCGTCCGCTTACCGGCCCATCGTGCTGCTCGATGAGGTGGGCAAGCTCTTTGAAAGAGTCATTGCAGACCGCCTCGTCGGGTGGCTGATGCGGGTGGGGCCGGATTTGGCGGAGAGCCAGTTTGGTTTCCGCAGGGGGCGCTCTACGGTGGACGCCATCATGCGCGTGCGAGCCCTCACGACGGGGGACGCTGTGGCCCGGGGTGGGGTCGTCTTGGCGGTGTCTCTAGACATCGCCAATGCCTTCAATACCCTGCCCTGGAGTTGCATCAGGGAGGCACTCCGGTATCACCGGATGCCGACCTACCTCTGTCGTGTGGTCGAGGCCTATTTGACGGACAGGGCCGTCATCTACCCCGGTCACGAGGGAGAATGGAACCGGCAAGAGATGTCGTGCGGTGTCCCACAGGGATCGGTCCTGGGGCCGCATCTGTGGGACATCGGATACGACTGGGTGCTGCGCGCCGACCTCCCTAGCGGCGTCAGCGTCGTTTGTTACGCTGACGACACGTTGGTCCTGGCGCAGGGCAGGTCGCACCAGGCGGCGGCCGAACTAGCGACACACGGGGTTGCGACAATCGTGGACAGGATCCGGCAACTGGGACTCGAGGTGGCCTTGCACAAGTCCGAGGCCATGTGTTTTCATGGTCCTCGGAACGCGCCACCGTCGGGTTCCCAAATAACGGTAGGAGGAGTTCACATCGGCGTCGAGTCGACGATGAAGTACCTAGGACTCGTCCTCGACAGCCGGTGGAACTTCGTGGAGCACTTCCGACGTTTGGCTCCCAGACTGGAGCGGGCCGGGGCTGCTTTGAAGCGGCTCCTGCCCAATCTAGGGGGTCCAAACGCCTCCTGCCGGAGGCTATACGCGGGGGTCGTGCGGTCCATGGCCCTTTACGGGGCACCGGTTTGGGCGCGTTCATTGAGGCGGCGGCCAGTCCGCCGGTTGAACGCGTCCCAGAGGGTCATGGCCACCCGGCTGGTCCGGGGATACCGCACGGTCTCCGGTGAGGCGGCGAGCCTCCTTGCCGGATTACCGCCATGGGATCTGGAGGCTAAAGTCCTCGCGCACATTTGGGAGTGGCGCGAGGAAGCGAAACGCCGGGGCGTAACTCCGCTGTCGCGGCAGCGGAGTTACGCCCCGGCGTTTCGCCAATTTTCGAAATCGCGGCACAGCGGACAGAGCTCCGGCGGGATCTCATGGCGTCATGGAGAGTGCGATTGTCGCAACCCAGTGCTGGGCACGCCACTATTGCGGCGATAAGTCCCCTCTTTGAGGAGTGGCTAGAGAGGCGCCACGGCGTCCTCACCTTCCGCCTGACGCAGGTCCTCACCGGACATGGTTGTTTCGGGAGGTTCCTGTTTCGTATCAGGCGGGAGGAAACGCCCGGGTGTCATCACTGCGTGGATCGCCCGGAGGACACGGTTGAGCATACGGTGGAGGTCTGTCCGGCTTGGGCAGAGCATCGCCGTGTCCTCGTGGAGGCGATCGGCGGCGGGGATCTCTCGCGTCCGGCCCTAGTCCAGGCCATGGTACGGAGCGAGAGGGCATGGGAGGCCGTCACCTCCTTCTGCGAAGCAGTAATGCTCGCGAAGGAGGAGGCAGAACGCGTGAGGGAGAGGCAAATTTCGCGCCCTCACGCCCCTAGCCGCCGCAGGAGACGCCCTGGGCGTCGGGAATCGCAGGCCGATTCCCGGCCACCGTAGGCGCGGGCTTGCGGACGGTGAGCAATGGGTAGCTCGCCGTCCGATAAGGACCAGGCCCGGGTCGACGGCGCGTTGTGTTCCACGCGCGCCTCAAAGAGATGTCAGCACAACGGAAGGGGTCCGATAGGACCGATGCCTGCCGGGGTTGCGGGAAAGTCCGAAAGGGATACCGTGGCCCCTGGCAACGTAAAGGCAACGTAAAGGCAACGGAAGGAACACGGGTGGGTTTTAGTCAGTAAGAGTCTGACACGCCCTCCCGCTCCACCCAGAGCGGGAGAAGTTATTTGATAATTTCCCACCCAAAAAAAAAAAAAAAAAAAAAAAAAGGGGGATGCGCTAAGGTAGCCCGCGAAATTAAAAATTTCGTTAGTTTTTGCAATTTGCAGGTCAGTGTCAGGTTGTATATTGATTAAAATATAATTCGTGACCGTAACAAAATATGGCTTACGAGAATTATAATCATTAGAATTAATCCTCAAATGTCATGATTTCACAAAATAGTCATTCAATAGGATTATATGAACTTTGAGAGTTGTATTGATGATTTCTATGATTATAATTCTATATATAAACATTTAATACGGCCGCGAATCATATTTAGATCAACATACAACCTGATACTGACCTGCAAATTGCATAAAACTTAAGAAAATTTGAATTTCGCGTTTATTCTAAAAGATGGCAACGTCGCAAATAGCTGTCAAATATTTACCTATTTTGATTAATTTGGCGATATTACTGTATGGAAATATGAAATATCGCTAACTAGTGAACTAGATTATTAATAATAAATTGCAATTATAACACTGAATTTGATGTTGTAACTGTTTTAAGTTTAAAAAAGGCATTTGGAAAGTTTCCAAATACACACAGGTATATAGACCCTGGTGGATCTGGGTTAGGGCATTAGATACTATTTATACTGTAGAACATTCCTGGGGGATAACTTCCGACTACTACTTCTGACCAAGTTCTGGCTATTTTCGAGTTTATTTTGTAAAATTACCATTACCTTTCCTCTCAACTGTGAGTATTTATATACCTATAGTATGTATGTTTATATATTTAAGCTCGATGTATTTATTTAAGTATATATTAATTTATTACGTTATACGTGTAGGTTTATTTCAATATTTTAGTTTAAGACTTCGCATATTTATATTTTCCTCTTCTTGTTCTCACACACTATTGTCTACATTTCTTTCTCATTTCTCCTATCGCAGGTCTGCTGGAAGAAATTTCTTAAGAAATAAGCAGTACCTTTGTACTCATAGTTATGATTATGTCTTATCTGTATCTATTTTTCTTCTGTGTGTACATAAATAATAAAATAAATAAACTCGACAATAATATTCGTCTTTTGCGATTATGGCAACCCCCCCCCCCCCAAACAATGTCAACCACCAAGAAAAAATGGCCCCTTGTGCCCGGCGCGGCGGCCCGCCTACCCTTGGCTACGGTAACGGTCAAGGGCATGGCGAGGCAAGGGGTACTAAGAATCGCCTGAAGAGATCCGGCTACTACCACAATCACTGAAAACTGGACCTAGGCAACATATAACACGCGTACACTCCGGACCGACGAGATGATCACAGAACTCGAGGAAGAATTGAGCAGGTTACGATGGAGTAGTAGTAGAGGATATGATAGTAGGGTTATCAGAAGTCCGTAAAGAGGGGGAGGACTCGATAATCCTCAAATCCGGAAACTTGCTCTATTTCCGAGAAGTCAATCAGCAGTCCCGAGGTGGTGTTGTGTTTATCGTCCATATCGCCTGTGAGCAACGTGGTGAAGATCGGGAGTATCAAATAAAAGCGATGATTACTTTTATGATATGACTTCCTTGTTTTAGTTTTTCAAAATTTAGGTTTACTGCGTGTATTTATTTATATTATGAAATTTACTTCTATTTGTGAAAAGGCCAATATTAATACAAAGCTTATCAAATAATTTTTCCCGCTCTGAGCGGAGCGGGAGGGCGTGTCAGATTACTGACTAAAACCCACCCGTGTTCCTTCAGTTGCCTGTACGTTGCCAGGGGCCACGGTATCCCTTTGGACCCGCAAATCGAGGACCCCTGAGAAATGTTCAGCTCTGTAGAGTGTCGTTTCTGTCCCTCATAATTGTGTGACAATCTCTTTCTAATGCTTGATGTTTCCACGTACGTACTATACATATTCTGCACATTATGAAAGTGCTATGTTTCGCAGAGGAACGACCTTCACCCATCTGTTTAATCATTCATGAAAGAAAAGTATTTTATATCAAAAGTATGTTAATAAATATATATCATGAGTGTATGCAAACTGCTTTCTAACATACATATAAAGTAAAGCCAGAGTCAGTATATTTATTTCTAAGGGATTCCCGAGGACCCATATTATAGATCGCACGGATTACTCTCTTTTGTAATATAAAAATTGAATGAAAGCTGCCGATCCGCTCAACAGAACGCCATAAGACATAATACTGTGGAAATAAGCAAAGTATATTAACCTAGCTGGCTAATAATCAGTCAACTGCCTTATTTTCGTTACTGCATAGGCGGCTGAGTTTAATCTACCTGAAAGAGCTCTAATGTGGGCACTGCAATTTTGGATTAATAGTTATTTAGAAGTATATGGAACAGGGTGTAAAGTTCGCTCATCCTCTATAGAAAAGGGAGGATCCTCTGAACAGACGGGTGTCGTGTCTGGCGGGCAACCGCCTAACGATAGATGTCGGGGAAATTGTATATATGCTGTTCGCCCGGTAAACTCTAATTGCGCGATGCAGAATTTTGTGTGACACATCCACAACAAAATATTGTGAGTGTGTGAAAACCATTTTTGGATTCAGGGATTCGTTTGCGAAATATTAAGCTTTAAAGTGGTAATTTTTGTTAGAGTCAAGTGTCCCCCCCCCCCTCTACCAGCTAAATGGTAGGTTTTGGATATGTGAAAAAATTCACGGCATCACGGCGTAACATAACGGCGTTATATAAATTAAAAGGAAAACTATCACAGCTAAGTAGGCTCTACAAGTTAAATAATAATAATAATAATTTATTTATTACAGACAATACAATCCAATTTGTTAGTATAAATCTTACATACTAGTGTTAGTAAATTATATTTGCACATTCTTAAATCATTAATAAAATCATAATCACAATACAATAAAATACATAACATTACAATAATCCATCACTAAATCGTACATTACAATATTATGTCATACAAAGATCGTACCACTACCACATCACTTCAAGGCACGATTTGAAGGTAAAACTAGGGTCTTAGTCCAGTGCCTAGGTATAAGACCTTCCGCCCTATCGGCCACAGTGACCAAGAGGCTGTTAGCGCTGCCCCGCACCCGCACCCAATTTAAAGGAGCTCCACCGAGAGTGACAGGCGGCACTTGACTATAGTCTTTAGTGCCTGCCTTGAACAGCAGACACTCACTCTTTTTTGCATTATATCTGAGGCCGTGGGTCTCCGCATATCGCTCACAAGCAGATATAAGTTTTCTGAGGGCACTGATCGATGGGGCCAGCAGCACCATGTCATCAGCTTAACTAATGTTATTGACGAACGTTCCGTCAATGGAACAGCCTACCATAGTGCCGCTGAGCTCACGAATCAGCCGATCCACGTACAAATAGAAGAGTTTCGGTGAGGTCAAACCTCCCTGTCTGACCCCGCACTCCAGCCCATACGAATCGGATAGTGAGCCTGCCCATTTCACCATATTAGTCTGATGACCGTACCAATATTTAAGCAACTCAATCGTCTCTCCCGGAAGTGTTGTCTCATTATAAAGCTTCTTCCATAAAACCTACATGGGCACTTATGAAACGTCAGAAGCTAGGTGCACGGTTCCAATTGGTCGTTTCCTATGGAGAAGAGCCGGCAAGAAACTCCACGGTTACTCTTTTAAAAATAATTGGCTTTTACAATATTTTCAAATAACAGTGTTATTAGGTATGGGAGGACAGTGTAGGTCTTTCAACAAGTACCAGGTATTTTCAAGTTAGGTACGCAAGAGGTCATAGGCGTGTAGCGCGGGTTAGAACCTCAAGAGGTGAATTAATCAGACCTCTGCAGCGGCTTTTCCCTTTAGAGGTTTGTCATAGGGATGTGCCAACCACTGCACCTGCACAGCATCTGCTAACTAAAATGCACGTTACTCGTTCCGGTCGGCTGATGAAACTGCCCACTAAGGCCCAGCGCACACCCGCTGGAGGCGCGGCGGAGAGGGCTCTCAAGGGCTCTTGACACCGCTCGGGGCCCGCGGAATCCACCCGCGCGTTTCAAGGAAATGCGCTCCGCCGCGCCTCCAGCAGTGTGCGCTGGGCCTAAGTATTTATAAATTTAAAGATTCATTTCATTTTGTTATTCCTGAACAGTGTTTTAGTTTTATATAGATGTCTTCCGCTTTTTCGCGAGCCAGACAATGTTATGAAATTGTCTTTGATTCAATTTGTAGATTGAAAATAAATAGTTTTTTAGAATGATAAAAACTGTCACTATAGAAAATATATCTCTCCATCTTTCTGTGATCCTTTTATTTTAAATCGTTGTACACACGGCTACAAATCAAGCTATACATTATTTCCAGTATAAACAAATGATATTGAAATTCTATACAATGCGAGATCAGCTTATACTGGAAATTTATAGCAACCACTAGACCAACGAGGCTTTCAATATAATAAAGTGATCCCCGAATAAAGTGATCACAAACCAATCTGTAAAACAGGCAATTATAACCTCACTGCGTCTATTAAGCGTCAATTCAGCGGGTTTATTTGGGAGCTCATAGCCCTCCTCACCCATCATAGAAATCAGCGTCATCAGTATGAGCTCAGTTTTCACGTTATTGCCTAAAAAGTACATCTCCAGTAGCACAAAATAAGCAGACCACGGGCCGTATTATGACGTATTAATGCCACCATTATTCCAGTGTGAGTGAGAGACGGAGCTATACAAGGCCGCTAGCACCATCCTTTTTTCGCAGTGCAATAATGATGGCATTAATACTTCATAATAAGGCCCCAGTTCCCTGTTGTATCATTGAACTCACTTACCTGTCCCACCGACATTTCATTGGGTTTTGCGCTTTAATTTTACTATTTAACTTAGTTTTAATTTTCCTCGTCGTCGCCACTGTTGAATAAAAGGCGTGCGCTCGGTACAACATTTATTTAAGAAGGGCATAGACAATCAGCGTGGCTAGAAGTTTTCTCTATGACCGTATAACTATTGAGGCGTGTACACACAATAGGTACAACAGGTTCTCTATAGATAGGATAGGGACGAGCTGGCTGGAGGTTGGCCCGGGCTCACCTGTGCGCCAGACCCGTTCACTTACCGAGCTTCGGTAAATATTTATTTGTACATACATACAAGTGGATATGCCCATTCTCCTTTATTTCAGTTGCCAACCCGATTTAGCCTTTCGGCTACCAACGAGATTTTTATGAATTAGACATTTCAATGTGTATATTTTTTTGCTCTTTTGTAGTATCCTCAGATTTCTTACAGAACCCTTTCCCATGAAATATTGTATTAATATATGTATAACCAAGATCTGCTTGACTTCGAAGGCAAGCCATGGGACGGATTGAAATGCGGGCCTTTCTAATTTTTATCGTCATCGCAAGCTGTAAGTGAGAAATTGATTTTTTATCAAAACCGTTTAAAACCACCACGGGGCGCCCGCGCCCCTCCCGCTCCCCGCGCGCGTCTCTTGACTCCATGCGTTTTTATGCGGAGCTGATGTCAGATTTTACGTCATTCGATTCTATATTTCGCAAGAAAAGGCTTGGCCGTTTCCGGCTCGATCACCGTCGATTTATTGGTGGGGCGTGCAGAATTAGAAGCTTAGCTCTACATGACAAATAATTAACTAAAATGAATAAATAATTAACTATTGTATAACAAAAAAGTAATGAACATAGAAAATAATTTTCACCTTACGCCCATGTGACGGTAACGAAACAGCCAAGCCACATATTTTGACTAAAGTGTAGAGTCTGTGAAGTTAGGGCTTGTAGAATTAGGGCGTGTAGAGTTAGAAGTTTGGCTCTACATGAGATCTGATAACTTTTTGACAATGCGAGCCATATGGTCTCGTCTTGGCAACATTTTACATGAAAAAATTTTTGGAAACTCGATGTATTGAGTGAATGATGTATTGAATCTTCGATTTATTAACCATCCGATATTAAGGACGTTCGAGTATTTAGACGTTCGATTTATAGTGGTCGATCAATTGATATTCGATTATTTGGCATTCAATTTGGCATAGTACACCTGTGTTTATCTAACTTCTTGAAAAATGGTCTTGGAAGTGCTAAAATTCTAAGTGGTTTTTTTATTAAGTGAGAATGTTCGATTTAATTTTACTTCCCAGAAGTTCGCTAGACACAGAAGACATGTGTCATATATCAACCCGCACTGTGTCGGCGTGGTGGATTACGGCCCACTCTCTCTCACAGAGAAGATTCTTGTGTCCTGGCAGTGGGAAAGTTATAGGCTTAATTTAAGGCAAGCATAGTCTTAAAGTTGTGGATGTGAAACGCAATTAGGAAAGTTGTTGTTATTTTGTAGGCAATGCGGAACTGTACCAAATAAAGACCGTGAATCTGCCGACGACGGTCGAGGACCGTATTATTGGCGGGTCTAATACCACCATAGAGCAATACCCATTCGCCGTACAGGTAAGAGGAAGAGAGGAAAAGCTCTATTATGTACGAAAAATGACTAATAGAAAAGCATGACTCAGATAACAAAAAAAGCAACTGTGTTTTTGAATTTTTATACCTTCGTTGATCTTGTCGCAGCACGACTATTCCCGAGTCGGTCGAAATGTTATTAAGTTTTTATTTGTTTCCATTTCCATTATTCCAACTTTGACATGCTCTAAATTTGTATTCCCCATTGGGTACAGCGACAGCGTTGGGAAATTCTCAATAGCAGCCAAAAATAATGAAAATGCTCTCTACAAACAAATCCAGACTCACTGAATCTTAAAAAAAATCCACTCTGTACTCAAACTGTACTAAGTAGTTACAAAAGCTGATCTGCAGTGCATAAGGTTCCATTTCCGGTTACAAAGTTTGGTGTATTCAACCGAGCAATTATATAAGTAATCAGAGGTAGATAGGTTATACGCGCTCCGCAAGTGACACGTCAAAGCTTGACTAGTTAGCCAAGTTTTCTTCGTTTTGTAGCGTCTGCAATTTACCGTCAAATTACGTCATCATTTCAGCCGAAAGATGTCCATTGCTGGATATAGGCCTCCTCCAAACACCGCCACTTCTACCGGTTCTCTGCTTCCCGCATCCAGCCGATTCCTGCGGTCTTCACAAAGTTATCCCTCGCGAGAGGCCTTCCAACGCTACGTCTTCCGGTACGCGGTCGCCACTCCAGAACCTTTCGGCCCCATCGTCCATCTGTTCTGCGAGCAATGTGCCCTGCCCATTGCCACTTAAATTGGGCAATTCTTCGGGCTATGTTGGTTACCTTGGTTCTCCATCACATAATTGGCCAACATTTAAGTTGGTACTCCCACCTTGAACATGTTGCTGATAGAATACGCAAATTGGGATGGATATTTAAATCACTAAGATATGTGACCCCTGCAAGTATAGCCACAAATGTGGGTGCCAAGAGAAATCTTCTAAATGAAATTTATACAGCCCTTGCACAATCTGTGATAGTCTACTGTATACCTGTATGGGGTGGGGCAGCGAAATCAAAATTTATAGACGTTGAACGAGCGCAAAGAGGTCTGATAAAAATAATGTACTTCAAGAAACGGAGATTCCCTACTGAAAGTCTATATGAGATTAGCGGCCTGCTATCTGTTAGGAAATTATATATCTGTGCGTCGACCTTAAAAAAGCATAAGGCACTTACATACGACAAAAACATAATGTTAAAGAGAAGAAAGGATATTATTGCGCAGGTGCCACAATCTAAAACCAATTTTGCTGCTACACAATATAATACTCAATCAGCACGGTTATATAATAAAATTAATAAAGACATATACATTTACACTGAACATCTTCATAAAGGTAAGAAAATGCTAATAGAATGGTTAAAATCACGCACCTACGCAGATATTGAATGGTTGTTACAATTAGTGGAAATTAGATAACTGACACCGCCACACCCGCACGCACATCCTATCATACACTCATACACACATCCGCACCAACCATACACCTCTCACACCTCGCACACCCCAAACACATCACACACCACATACACTCGGCACACTTAACACACCCCTTACATATCACACACTCCGCACACCCAACACACCCACATTAATGTAAAGTGTAACTTAACTAATAATAATATAATTTTGTAAATGTACAAACAGCCGAAGCTATGGAAGTGCGGAGTCTCCTAACACAGGCGTCATAATGCTTGAAAGGAGGCTCCAATCATAAACTAATGTAAACTAGTTGGTACAGAAATAAACATTTTGTATTTTGTATTGTATTTTTGTATCACGTAGGGAATCACGTAGGGAAACTCCAAGTATAGCCCTCTCCATTGCCCTTTGGGTGACTTTTAGTCTTCTAATAAGCTCCATTATGAGCGACCACGTTTCAGTGCCATAGGTCATCACTGGCAACATGCACTGGTCAAACACTTTCGTCTTGAGACACTGCAGTATGTGGAATGAGAAAATAATACGTAGCCTCCCGAACGGTGCCCAGCCGAGTCGGATTCGACGATTGACCTCTTTCTCGAAGTTGGACCTACCTAACTGGACAGTTTGTCCTAGGTAAACATACTCGTCCACAACTTCGAGTGTAGTGTCTCCGATCTTCATGAGAGTGGGTGTTACATGGGCATATGACATGACCTTTGTTATTTCAATGTTTATGTTAAGGCCCCAGTCTTCTGGAAGTCTCTACTGAGGGCATCGAGCATTGCACTAAGGTCGTCCATAGTCTCAGCCATGACAAGTATATCGTCGGCACACCGAAGGTGAGTGATGCACTCGCCATTGATGTTGATGCCAGGCCCTTTCCAGTCCAGAACCTCGAAGACATCCTCCAGCGCAGTGGTCAACAGTTTCGGAGAAATATCGTCTCCCTGTCTCACACCTCACTGCAGAAGGATAGGTTCCGAGGTCTGGGCCTGGAGTCCGACTGACATAGTGGCGTTTTCGTACACTCTTCAGCACCTCGATGTACCGATACTCGATTTGTCACCGTTGAAGAGGCTGCAGTACAGCCCATGTCTCGATCGAATCAGAGGCTTTCTTGTAGTCAAAAAACGCTAAGCATCCCGAGGCAGGTTATACTCTTCGGTCTTCTGTAGAACCTACCTCAGCTTATGTTTGTGGTCTACAGTGCCTAAGCCTTTACAGAATCCGGCTTGTCTGGGAAGCTGGAAGTCATAAAACCAGCGCGCGAGAGGGTTCGTGATGACTCTTGAAAATTTCCCGCCAGCTATTAGGAATTCGGCAGTAATTCCATCCTCACCCGGTGCCTTATTGTTTTTGAGTTGCTACAGCGCCATCTTAATCTCGTACAAGCTGGCGTCCGAGGTCTTCGGTGTAGTGTCAGGTCAATCTAGCTCTTGGGTCGTTTGCCAGATTCGTAACGGGGTTAATTGTTGACATGTATAACTGTCCATAGAACCTCTCGATCTCTCAACAGCTCAGGTTAGACGGATACGCTCCTGCCATCATTGGTCTTTAGTTTCGTAAGCTGGCTCTGCCCAATACACAGATCTCTTGCAAAGAACTTGGAGCCTTTATTCCGCTCTATCGCGGCCTTAATGCGGTCTGCACTAAAGCGGCGTAGGTCGCTTTTCAAGGACTGAGATGGACGATAACGCTTTTGTAGAACTGGATCCGACTATTGGGCAATTCAATTCAATTCAATTTGTTCAGTAACAATCTACATTGCGTTCGAAATAATCCAACATGAAACATACACAAATATTACACAATGACGATGATACAGATTATTATTATTATTAAGAACCATGCAAACAAAAAATTATAAAAAACCATATGTCAAATACCTAAACGTAAACAATAATCAAAAAATAAAAATAAAATATAAACAATTTCCAACAGGAATACTTTGAGCCTTGCCTTAAATGAGCCTGTGTACAGTATGCTTTTTAACTCAAGCGGTAATTTATTAAATACTTTAACCGCCTGATACTGTGGACTATGTTTAACTATTCCAAAACCTGGGATGATTTTATTTCCAAAATCTTTTCTTCGCGTTTTTTCCCTTACCAGTCTGTCCTCGTGTTTCATAGTCATAAATATTTTTTTTGAAATTGTTTCATAGTACTACCATATAAAGGCTAGGTACTGTGAGAATACTAAGTTCTTTAAAGTATGGTCGACAGGTGTCTCGTTGAGAAATGCGGACAATGGTTCGAATCGCTCTTTTTGGATAATGAAAGCATAATTAGGGCTTTCATTCTCCAAAAAAGAGCGGTGTAATGGTAGCTGTTTCCCCAAAACTGTATGCTGTACCTCAATTTAGACTCAATCAGCGCATAGTACACCATTTTTAACCCTTAACCACCTGACGTGTTTTTCAGTTACACTACCACCTGACGTTGGTCCTGGATACCGCTTGCGTATTTTCCATATTTAATAACCATTATTTAAAATATTACAATATAAAAGTCACATCTGTATTTTAGTTATATTTTTATTCATCATAAGTTTTTAAATTGTGCAAAAGTATGCATTTACATATAAAAAATCAACACTACAAAAATATATAAATTTTAGCAAAAACTCTAGGATCTTCGAAAATCGGAGATATTAGTAGGAAATTACACTGTAACTCAATAGTTTTTACAAATATAATTACGTATAATGTTTAAATGCGCGCGCATATGGAGCTGCCGAGGTGCACGTCGCGTACTGGTGGAAGCGAGGTAAAAGTACATGGACACATAGGTGCGTCGAATGCATAGTAATGGAATAATTTGAAAAAGAAAATCGCCGGAGTCTCTCAGACCGACGTCAGGTGGTTAAGGGTTAAGTGTAATATGCTTACTTCATCCCTAAGCGTTCTTAAGGCATAGCAAGCAGATGATATAGATGAATTCAATGCTGCTAACTCTTTCTTCCAATTTAAAAATTCATCAATATACACCGTGAAATCTTAATGGTTGTTTTCCCGCGGCAGAACAATTTGCCATAAGGAGAACTTTCAAAGCATAGAGTAAAAGTAAATAATTAAAGTAGTATTATTGTACACGTAACATTTAAAAAAAAAAAAAAACTTTCTTTATTTGCTACAGTAAATCTAACAACCTAGCGCAATATTTTCTAAGACAGTTTTATCAATAAGCTAAGTCTAATTTAGTGTAGGTAACACAACGTATTAATTGGTTGTTAGTTTATACGGATTTGATTCGCTCTGTCCCCCGTACTAGTATAAACTGTATTACGGTGGAACAGTTTTCCTCAATCGCAGTATAGGCAACTATATAAATATTAGACTTGTGGCATAATTAAGTATTTGTATTAATTAACAAAGCAAAGAAAGTGAAATTTATAAGGTAGGAGTTAAATTTTTAACATGTTCTTTTTTTTTTACTTTGTAGGTAGTTCTTAAAGTTTACATAGTATATGCAAAGTTTTTAGATGCTTTGCTTTGTTTACTAAATTAGTGTTTGTACATTTTTATGGTAGATGTATCACTTACTCTTAGTTTAAAATGCAAGTTAGAGAAAAGTAAAATAAAACTAAATTAAATAAAATTAAAATAAAATTTGGTCGTGATTATACTGCTTAAAATTTGTAAGTGTATGAATAGTGTAGTGTTTGTATGTAGCGGTGTGTATGTGCTAGTGAGTGTTTTAGTGAAATGAAATGATGTAATGAGCATATTAGTATGTTTTGTTTTATATTTGGTGATTTAACTAAGTTATGGTTTTGATGATTTTTTCAGTATCATCATAATTCAATGAGTCCAAAAAATTGAAAATTTGGGTTTTACAGGCATTTTTATTAAGATGACGAATTTGGATTTGCTTTGATATTTTGTTATACATGGACGGTCCTAGGAAATGTATGAACCTTTTCGCAAATGCAGTTTTACAGTAAGGCACGGCGTAAACAATATCTTGCCTTCTTTTTTTGGTATAGTCAGGTAAATTTTTATGTTGATTTTGTATTGTGTCACTGATAAATAGTTGCCTTACTGAACTGATAATTCGGAGTATAACGTATGGGTGGAGTATCTAATTTTTTTGTGACTCATTACCTTGAGAACTGCACGTTGTGCTCGTTCTAAATTAATAAGGACTGACTTGGAAGCACCCCCCCACGCAGTAATTGCATAAGTTATGATAGACTGGCATAAGGATAAATAAATGATTAAGGTCATATTTGGTGGACAAAAGCATCGAATATTTTTGAAAACATGTATTATAAGTAGTATTTGTTTTAACATAATTTTAAAAATATTCATCAACTCGAAAACGTGAGAATCAACAGTAACAGGTAACTTGTAGGTACTACTCGAATCGCACGCGCCGCCGACAAAGGGAACAGCGATGCATAAATGTTCAAAGCTATATAAACTCTCGTATCGTTCGTGGTGAAACGGCATAAACTAGTTTGCACGCAACAACACAAAATTTGTTTTTAAAATTGTTTCTAATATTTTATTTGTTTATATAACGATTGTATTTCTAAGACAAAACCATTTCGCTGCGAGAAAACAACTATTAAGATTTCAGAGTGTTTACTCCTAAAAACTTGACTTCCAGGACCAGCTCAATTTTAACATTATCGAACTCAATGTCAATATCATCCTTGTTACGCGCAGTAGTTTTAAATAACATTGTAGTTTTCATAGAGAAAGCCTCTAGAGCTGCATTCACTTTAACAGTAACTGGGCTGCCAGTACTTGAGCGCATCGTTTGAAGACTGCAGGATTATTTCGCGCCTCTCCTCCATGATGTTTATAGTAGGATCAGAGAGATTCTTGTTCCTATTTTTACGTCGCACGACGGGTCTTAAACATTTTAGACCCGACCACATGGACAGTTTTCACGAACCCATTGTTATAATCGTCCACGCTCCTAAGGCACTACAAACGATTATACAATTCGAGCTAAAAGCTCTCGGGGTTTTGGACTTGGATCGGTGCTGGGTGGAGCGTAGCTTCATTAGTCGAGATCTTTCCAATTTGATATGTAAATTTACCGCGTTGATCACATACATTATTGAATATTTGCTTTTTCATCGACATAATGAAGTCAATCTCATTTTTTGTTGCACAATCAGGGCTCTGCTAGGTCCACGTTCTGTGCTGACGTTTTTTAAAGAAGGAGTTTATCATAAAGAGGCCTTATTTCTCCATGAAACTGGCCAGTAGGTGAACCCGATGTCCAACTAATAATTGCCCCACTCGCAACTTCGTGTGCCCAATTTCGCGTTGAAGTCCCCCATGAAAACTGTGAAGTGAGTTTTTAGAGCCATGCATGACTCTGGAAATATCCTCATACATGGACTCCACCTCCTCGTCGGAGTGTGATGAGGTCGGGGCGTAAACCGGCACCGGTCAGAAACGTTATTTATAAAAGTAAGTTGGTGTTTCCTCAGATAGCGTTTTTTGACATCTTTTTCATGACAGCTGTCACTGCGGCCGTTAAGTGGCGGCCACTGCTGTCTTAGGAAACCATAGCTTTATAGTGTGACATTGTGCCGTTTTAAAATATCTAATGTGTAGTAGGAAACCTATCTACCTCTTTTTATTAAAAATAGTACCTGGTCGACCGAGCTTTGCTCGGGTGAAAATACATAAAGCATATCATCCAGGTATACTAACGTTGTGTCACATTCCCGTGGCTGTGAAAATAGAGAAAACAAATTTTCAAGCAAAGCTAAGTAGATTTTTCGGCCCCGTAAACCCCTTTACGGGGCCGAAAAATCTACTTAGCTGTCTCATATGGGAAAATTTGTTTTCTCTATTTTCTATGTCTGTATATTGCAACTTTAAAATCGTTAGAGGTGTTTTTGAGAACGTGATTACAAATATATATGTACAAATATTGCTCATTTAATAGTATAGGATATCATTGCAACCGAGTAGAATGTGGTTGCTTTCCTTTATGTCTGCAGGTAATTCGTAAAAAGCGGTTCAGTTGCGGAGGCTCCCTGGTGACGACGAAACACGTCCTTTCAGCAGCACATTGCTTCGTTAATAAGTATATTATACGTTTATTTACCGACGAAGTCTAAAACGACACGTAACATTACATTGGATGTTCTTTGAGACATTGAAGGCTATTTTGATTTTGACCAATGCCCGCTCAAACTCAAAACATTTATTTCAAACTAGTTTTTCCCGCGGCTTCGCTAACGTGGAAGCCGGAAATTATCCCACGATAACGTACTACCATAAAACGTACTAAAACTATCTTCGTTGTTAATTCAGGTTATAAACTATCTGTCTGCCTTATCCAAATCCTATGAGTAGCATAACATAATGATTGAAATACTATCGTGAATTCATGCAAACCTAGTACTTTATGTTAGGTTACTGCTCAGAATGGTCTTGATAATTATCTACTTTTCCAGTGGATTTTCCAAAAATAATAGTGTGTGAAATGTTGCCACCGAATCGGGCAACCTGAAGGGCACCTTCACGCGTGCCCTAAAGGAGGCGGCTGACGGCATCAAGGAGGCCGTTGAGGTCCTCCTTAGACGTAAGAGCACGGAGGAGACGGCGAAGCTATGGGAGGAGAACCGCCGTCTCCAATCCGAGTTGAAGGACCTCAAGCGGCAGTTTGCCGCCCAGAGGGCAGCTTCCGCTGCCACCGGATCGCCGGCCCCACCGTCGCCTCCATCGTTGACCCCATTATCGCCCCCTGCACTTGTGGATGCGGAGGTCGAGAAGATCGCTCGCATCTACATGATGGTTCGGCTGAATCAAGGCGAGGCTCCTCCCTGCCGAAACCATCCGCCCACCGCTCGCTGCGGACAAGCGGAGGCTGGCCTCGCCAAACCAGGGTCATCGGTCGTGGTGGCTGAGCAAAGCGGGTCCGGGAAGGGGGCCAGTAAGCCTGCGAAGGCCAAGTCTGCGCCCAATTCCTGGACGGGTGCTCTCCCGGCCACCGCGTCCGTTCTCACTTCCCGGACGGCCGGTCGGAAGAAGAAGGCGGCGCCGCCTCCACCCGCTGGGGCACTGGCACCTTCTACGTGGAGAACTCAGAGGCCGCCTAGGGCGAAAGCCCCACTCTCTGCGGCTGTAGTAATAACACTGCATCCCGCAGCCGTCGAAAGGGGCGTCTCATATAAGGTGGTCCTATTGGAGAGGAAAGCCAAAGTCTCGTTCCCCGACCTTGGCATACCGTCCGGCTTAAGATTGAGGCCGGCGATTACGGGGGCGCTGCTGGAGATGCCAGGTCATCCTGTCCACCAAGTTTTGGGCGGTCTGAACAACTCGAAAACCCCGGCTGAGGTTGTGGCAGCCGTCGCCAAATCCGGTGGATGTCCACCCGATTATGTGCGGGTGGGCGAGATCCACATCGACACCGTCCTTGTCTAACAACGGGGCGGCTAGTTCGAGTGGCATTGCGTCTACATCATGCTCTCAAGGAGACATGGTCCTTATCAGTTCTTGGATGGATGTGGAACCCCTGGAAGTTCACCCTTTGCACAACAAGCATATCTGCAAGGCACGTATTCATGTCAGTTTGACCGAATTATTAATCTGAGATAAAGAATAGAAAATTCATGAATGACTAATAGAGTTGAGAATCGAAACTCAAGAATCATTGTTTAATGGAGTTGTTGATCAACTGTCTTGAAGGTCTACAGACAGCCCCAAAGCGCTCTCTTCCTAGTGTTTCAACTGGGGAGAAGAAGTGGCGCAACAAACTCCCCAGCAACACGTCTCTTTAGTTATATGAACTTTAATTAAATATTACCAGCCTAGTATAACATTATTGTAATGAAAGCCTCACTCCATCGCCCCAACACAAACATACACATTACATTAAGTACAATTTCTCAATTGTTTTATTATTATTATCTTTTATTTCTTTTTTAATACATATTAGAGTCTAAAAATAGAGAATTTATGTGTTTCTAAGTTGCTCGAAACATTTGTCGGTTTTAAAATAAATATTATATTTGTTTTTTAAATAGAAAAAGTGACACACAGTCACAATAGCTAATAGCTAAGCGGTTTGACGACTGCTTTAACGACAATCTGTAGTTGTAAGTTCGATCTCTAACTATTGATATTATTTGTGATTCTTTTTTTTTACATTTTGTTACACTATGATAATATTATGATAGTTTCTAGAACGAACGAGTACCTGTAGAAAAACAAAAAAGATTTTGGTCTTTTCTGTCATCTATGGTTATAATAAAAATAAATATCTATGGTTAGGTGACTGTTAAGAGAAATTCCGTATGTTTACAATAAAGAATGTATCCGACAGAGTAATCAGTGTTATGCTATTAGGTAGTATATGCAGGAACGCAGGCGTTCATTCATTCACTAAAAACGAAAAATTTCGCAAGCAATGGGAAATTGCTACTGAAGGCTGCAGCTGTCGATCTCAGGACGAGCTGCTTCTCACACAGATACCTGTGCGTCATTTGCTCCCGCGTCACAGTCCTAACTCTCTATATATTTTGGCTACTGAGACTAAAACTAAAAACGAAGTATACATGTTTTTTTTTTTTTTTGTGGCTGTTCTTTTAGTATAGCGTGGTGTCTTACGACTTCCACGCGAACGAGGTCACGGGCAGAAGCTATAGCTTAAATCTAGATCGGCTATCGGCTAATATTCATACATCATTATTCATTATTTATACATCTACATACACCTAATGGGGTTGAAGCGATACTGTCGTGCCTCTGAAATGTTCGCGGAGGCGAGGTGAACGCGTTCAATGCCATTCATGTACAGGGTTGGTACGTGTAGTAACAGTATAGTTAAGGACCTTTCTGATAGGATGTATGCTACCGAGACCTACAAAAGGTGGGTAAAAATAGCCGCGTAAATGTTTTTAATTTTAATTTAGATTTTTGATTTTAATGTTGTTTTTAATATTAATTTTAATTGTTATTTTGATTTTGTTATTTTAAATTCATGTGTTTTTTTTATGGATCTTATGGTCTGCAATAATGATTTTTATTTATTTATTTATTACTAGCTTTTGCCCGCGACTTCGTCCGCGTTTCCGTCGTTTTTCGTAAAAAGTACCATATGTCCTTCCTCACGGTTCAGTGGTTTTGATGTAACAGACAGATTAACTTTCGTATTTTAGTAGGGAAATATAATATGTCAATCCACAATACTGTTGAAAAATATCGCAATAAGGAACCGCAGAATATTATTATTAATAGCTGTGTCCGCGACTCCGTCAGCGTGTAACTCCTTGTATGTTATTAAGTTAATGTATTGGAAATATTGTTTAGATCACTTTCACATGAAGCTTAAGTACCTATAGAACGAAAATACTTCAGCGCAAAGCTTCCGGGTAAACTATGTTGAAAGTTGACCCGTCCGGCACGTGAACATAAAGATTTCTAGAACTGCTAACCCGGGAAAGAGCGACATATAACTGACCATGCGAGAAACAACTGACACCGAGATCTACTCCAGCAACACGAAAAGTCTGCCTATAGAACGAAAATACTTCAGCGCAAAGCTTCCGGGTAAACTATGTTGAAAGTTGACCCGTCCGGCACGTGAACATAAAGATTTCTAGAACTGCTAACCCGGGAAAGAGCGACATATAACTGACCATGCGAGAAACAACTGACACCGAGATCTACTCCAGCAACACGAAAAGTCTGCCTATAGAACGAAAATACTTCAGCGCAAAGCTTCCGGGTAAACTATGTTGAAAGTTGACCCGTCCGGCACGTGAACATAAAGATTTCTAGAACTGCTAACCCGGGAAAGAGCGACATATAACTGACCATGCGAGAAACAACTGACACCGAGATCTACTCCAGCAACACGAAAAGTCTGCCCTTGAGCCTTATTAAATTGTCATTGCATAACACACCGATACTGGGAATTGCGTTCTTTTAAATTGGAATGGAAAATTATTTGGTATTATGGGAATTCTGGGAATAAAGACGGTCTCTCCTGCACCGCAGCCTGTTAAAATTTGAGCCTCGATTACATTTTGTTGCAACTGGGTTACTTTTAGCCGAGTTCCATTGCAAAGTTGTGGTGGTCTTAAATTTCGGAGCAGAATAATCGGAATGCCAATTTTTAAACAAATTTCATGAGAAGGAAGTCCGGGCATATTTAAAGAATTTAAAAATTCTATCGGGTAATTAGTGGTTTCTTGTTCATCGACCATTCTATTTATTGAACTATAAACTTTGCTTTCCCCCTGGATATTCGACAGTATTTTATTATTAATCTCAGATGCCTGGTCATTGCGAGGAGTTAAAATGGACCTTTCGCATAGCCAAGAATTGTGCCTATTTAATATATTTGTTACGTCACCGTAAACCGACGATATAAGATGTTGTTGGGATTGCACTATACAACATAACTCAGGCGTCAGAATAAGTTTTCCTTGGTGAAGTTGTGGATAGGTACCTTCACCAATCTTTAATAATATATCAGAAAAGTCACGATCATCCGGGTTATCTCCAGTTCTCACTCGCATGTTTATAGTCAAATGCACCGATTGTATATCACGCCACAAATAAGAGCTTTTCAGGCAAGCCCTAACCTCATCAGCTCGGGTTCCTCGTGGTATTACCGGTAAGGTTTGTCGGAAATCACCACAAAATAAAACTGTGATACCGCCCATTGGTCGATCATTTTGTCTTATATCCCTTAAAGTTCTGTCTACCGCTTCTACTCCTTTTCGATGGGCCATCGTACATTCATCCCATATGATTAAATTACACTCACGTAATACCTTAGCTTTGTCGCTATTTCTTGAAATACTACAGGTTGGACTTTCCGTGCGATCTAAATCAATTGGTATTTTAAACATAGTGTGAGCAGTTTTACCTCCTGGTAGCAATGTTGCAGCTATACCTGATGAAGCCACGGCAAGAGCAATTTTACGCTGATTTCGAACATAAGCTAATATTAATTTAGTCAAAAAGGTTTTCCCAGTTCCTCCAGGTGCATCTAAAAACCATATTGTTCCCAAATTATTCTGAACACTCTCGCACACGCGATCATAGACTGAACGCTGTTCTGCAGTCATCTCATCATTGGGACACCGTTTTCTAATGTTGCCAGCAGTTCCATTGAGTTGTAACCAATCTCTGCGGAATATTCCCTATTGGTAACCTCTCCGACTGAGGTTGGTGTTGGCAAACCATATTCACAGAGTGATTTACCGCTTACTGCTGTTAAGTCTTCCTGAAGAGCTAATAAGCACTGATTTATGGCAAGATCACGGAAATTATCATAAGTTGCGCCTTCATCATTGTGGGATATATTCCGAAGAAAGTCTTCTGCAAATTTTTCTTTATATTTTTCCCATAATTGGACAGGATCTGACAAATTACAAAATGTGAGCAATGTTACAAATAAATGGCGTAACCGTCGTGGATTATCACTAACACAGGATTCTGCTAAAGCGTCATCCCAATGCTGATCATTTTCAAGCAAACGACGCGCTTGGCAAGCTGCATGGTAAGTTGGATAAACAGCATCGTCTACTTTTCTCAAATCTATAAATGATGTTGGTCCTCGCACTGTATGTAATAATAATCTCAAATAGAAACACTCGGCGTTGTTAGGATGAACGGTATACACTCTACCAAGAACATGTTCTTTGAAAATATCTGACTCGCCATCTACAGGCCTGCCACGGCGTCTACTTATCTTATCGTAGGTATAATACGACGGAACTTCGTCATACAAAAGAAATTTTGCAAAATTATCAGTTTGGCAAAGTCGAAAGAATGCTAATAAAGTTGTTTGTCTAGGGTTCTCTAATCGTTCTGTAACATTTTCGGCGTTGAAATATATACGTTGACCGCCTTCGAGATGAACATCCAGATGGGTCACAGGTGGATATCTTTCGTGAATGTTGAAACTTAAGATCCGCCACACAGCTTCTGAAGAGCTGATATATCTGCCTGACTGAAATCTAGTAACTTCATCATGTTCATTTCTCAACGCAAACGTAGCTTGGTCACTGCCCTTATTAATATACTTACAAATATATTTTATTGACTCTACACTATTACACATTTCTACATTTATGTGAGCTTGAAATGCTCTAGACAACACAGGCGAATACGGAACGACCCACCTATTATCTAAAGTAACCTGTTGTCCAGACACTCGCTTTTCAACAGTAAAACCACCATTGTCTCTTGAACGGCGACGATATAATGGGTATCCATCATGTCCTGTTACAGTTTCATCTACTAATGCTTTTGGATATCTTTTAGTGCAACGACCGTCTTGCATGCAAGGAGCATTCCTGTTTAATGCACCACATGGACCATGTATCATATGAGTTTTAACAATGTCATATAACATGGGATCTACAATCGGATCTGGAATTTCAGCACTGATTGAACTGTCTACATCATTAGGTCGAACCTTATCTTTTAACCAAAGCAAGATATGTGCGTGAGGTAAGCCGCGTTTTTGCCACTCAACACTATACATATAACACAATACTTCTCCAAAAATGTTATCTTTGGTAAGTAGATCTATCATTGATTTTAATTTTAAATGAAAAACTCTTGCGATAATATCATGGCGGTCATGCGGTGCTTGACCCTCAAGAAGCTCCCGAGTGATTTCATCCCACTTGGGATTGGTAGTTACAGTAATAAATAAGTCGGGACGTCCATATTTTCTTACGTAACAAAAAGCGTCTTGAGTACGTTCGTGCATGTAGCGTGGACCACCAGTAAAAGAAGAGGGTAAAATAACTAAACGGCCCATATTCACAGTATCATTATCTTGCTGCATGGCGTCGCGAAGGTGCACGTATTCTTCAGCGCGCAGCTGCCTTTGATTAGATCGTATATAAACTAATCTTTCGGTTTCAATTTTTGCGTACATGTCAACAATAAACTGATTAAATATGCCACGAAAACGTTGAAAGTATACAAATCTATTCCGTCTCACTTGCAAGTGGTAACAATAAAATTGAAGGCATGACACCTTTTTATTATAATTAGGTGCGCCTGTACGCGGATCAGTTTGGTATACAGCGAAATTATATCCATCTTCCCCTCGACAGTATATCAAAGGATATTGCAAACTGTCGTAAGCCCTGTGGGTTTCGAAAATACGTTGCAAACGATTGTCTCTGGAACGGATAACGATATCACGCCTATCACATTCCTGGTCGACCAATACTACAGCAACTTCATTCGTGGATGGAACGTTATAACGCCCAGGGTGTTCCTGAGTTGGACGCCTATCGGCATTTATAACAATTTTGTAATTGTTATCACCATCTTGAGGAAGAGCTTCTAATGCCGATTTAAAACTGCATACATACGAATTAACCTGATGCAACATGTTCTGAAGTTGTGAAATGAGTTCAGTATTTAAATTCGGGAAATATTGATTTCTTATATTCGACTGTTCGTTGTAGTCGGATACAAAATATATTTGAAGAAATTTAGGTTGGTCTTCAGGCAAAAGGGACCCTATCAAATGGTAAACCTGACCTTGTATCTTAAAAGTAGGCATGAAAGGACCTTCTGAGATTTGTTGAGCACCAAAGGATGTCATTTGAAATGCACTATTATAAGTTCGAATATTGTCTAAGAACTGTTTAGATTGCACATGTTCCCCTAAAAGTAGTGATTTCAAAGGTTCCGGTGGGTCTTCGAACAAAGGCAAATTTATTTTACCTCCAGAACAACAGAAACCAGCAGACTCCTTACTCCACTTTGAAGCATTACAAAAAGAACATACTACGTTCATATCGCCTATTACAGAAGATGATCTGTAATCAATTGAGAGGTTATAAGCAACCCCACTTTTATATTTGTCGGACCACGCCACCGAATTAGTAGATTGATCTTCTATGTGTACATCTAAGTCATTAAGACTATGTCGAAATCTGTCTGCAGTAAGACGGGCCTCTCGCTGATCGTCTGTTTCAAGAGACCGAATATTTTCAATTCTTAATCTTTCATTAGACAAAGTTATTAATCGTTCTTGTCTCAAAGAATTGTAATAATCGCGTCCCGACTCTAGTCGTTGTTCATGCTCATGTTCTTCAAGAGATCGAATAATATTATGGCGCACCCTATCATTTGTCAAACGGTCTTGATATTTAGTAAAAGTTTCAGATTCTCGAGATAAAATATGACGGTCGCGATCAGCTGTAAGCCGTAATTCCCTCTCAGTGTAAGTTTCAGACTCGCGAGATAAAGTATGCCGTTCGCGGTCAGCTGTGAGACGTAATTCCCTCTCAGTGTAAGTTTCAGACTCGCGAGATAAAGTATGCTGTTCGCGGTCAGCTGTGAGGCGTAATTCCCTCTCAGTGTAAGTTTCAGACTCGCGAGATAAAGTATGCCGTTCGCGGTCAGCTGTGAGACGTAATTCCCTCTCAGTGTAAGTTTCAGACTCGCGAGATAAAGTATGCCGTTCGCGGTCAGCTGTGAGACGTAATTCCCTCTCAGTGAAGGTTTCGGACTCGCGAGATAATGTATGCCGTTCGCGGTCAGCTGTAAGCCGTAATTCTCGTTGTGAAGCAATTTCAGCTTCTCGGGATAACGCATGTTGTTCTCGGTCAATGGTACGCCTTAGCTCTCGTTGAGAAGAACTTTGAGACGCCCGTGATGTAGCTCGTCTCGCTCTGTCAGCTGCTAATCGCATCTCTCTCTCTGGAGAGCTTTCATTGGCTCGAGAAGTTGAGGCACTAACTCTCATAGAGTTTAACCGATGTGCTCTTTCCTCTGCCGATTCTTGAGAACGCGTAATTCTCATTCTCTTAGCTTTACTCGAAGTTCGAGATAAAGATAATCGTTTTTTAGGTGGCATTGTGTATTTTATTTTTAATCGACGGTAACGGAAAGGCTGTCAGTTACCTAACAAAATAACCTACGTTAGAGGTCCTAACTATAGCTACCTTACACTTAAAATCTAAGTGCCTATTTAAACTAAAATATTCTAATAGAATTATACCCAGAAATATGTACAACTTACAAAAAAGAAATGAAAATAAAGCTGAAACGCCTGTGCAATACTATCTACCTATACCTACTTCACTTAAAAATAAATACCTATAACTACTATAATTAATAAAAGTATCTACGCTTTTACCTACTTAATAAAAAAATAAAATTGAACATAAATTAGCCAAAACTTACCTATCGGTATCTAAAAATCTATGCGTACTACTTCTACTACACCTAAAAAGAAATAAAATGCAAACTATTAATAATTTGTAATTTGAACGAATATTTAAACACTACCAAAAAAACTAATACCTATTTTATAAAATAACAACAAAAGAAATTCAAATAAACTATTTAAAGACAGAAAAGTCGCGCTGATAAGCACGGTTTGTTAATATCAATTATTGTCTGTCAATAAGGTCGAACGCTCTGAACGCATCAACAGCCAAATATTGAATGAAGCTCGCGCTTGAACCCCCGCCTTTTTATACCCTACCGCCACGACCCGCGTCGAGCGCGGCAACCGTTACACAAAAATAATCCTTATGGCATGATTCACGGCGCGATGGCTTATTAGCGTATTTCATGTATAAGTTTGGTGTTTCTATACCGATTACTATGATTCTTTTTTTATTGAATAGGTAATAATATTAACTTCTTTTAATTAGGGATGAGTGAGAGTATTATAAACGTAAGAGTAAACAAATATAATCAGAAAGCTCCGAACTGCTAAGCTATCGGGAGTTACACGTGTTATTGTGAGTCAACCATAAAAGATAGACATATGCTGTTTTGGGATATTTTTTAGATAATTTTATGTAGAACATTTCCGTCATAAATGATTTCTATGTAGCTTTAACCATTAAGGCTGCACACGCGACGGAAGCTTAAAAAATGGAGCAACTTCTCCCGTTTTCCCAACATTTCCGTTCACTGCTCTGCTCCTATTGATTGTAGCGTGATGAAAAGTATACTATAACCTCCCCAGGAGTATGAAGAATAATTGTACCAAGTTTCGTTAAAATCCGTCGAGTAGTTTTTGTTTCTATAAGGAACATACAGACAGACAGACAGACAGACAGACAGACAAAAATTTTACTGATTGCATTTTTGGCATCAGTATCGATCACTAATTACCCCCTGATAGTTATTTTGAAAATATATATCATGTACAGAATTGACCTCTCTACAGATTTATTATAAGTATAGATTGCCAAATTAATCAAAACAGCGAAATATTTGACATCTACTTGCGACGTTGCCCATTTTCAGAATAAACGCTCTTAAAAAATTGAATAGAAAAAAACTTGACTCAAAAAACAAGAAAATGAAACAGATTTTGTGATTTTTTGCAGTTGACTGATGGCTTCGTTGGTCAATTACAATGTTGTTACTGCCTGAATCTTTAAAAAACCGCCAGGTGCGTGTCGGACCACGCACAATGAAGGGTTCCGTAGTCGAGATGAATTTATCCCAAGAACAAACTTGTAGTTGAAAAACATGTTCTCCCATACGGAATGTATGGGAGAACATGTTTTTGCAACTGCAAATGTAAGTTGGCCGATTATTACTCGTTATCTTATAGAGCCTACCTACTTAGCTGTTATAGTTTTCCTTTTAATTTCGTTATATATATACTACTGCTGTGAATTTTTTCACATATCCGACCATACCAAAAACCAACCATTACCGACCATTTAGCTGGCAGGGGGGGGAGGGACACACCTGACTCTAACAAAAATTAGCACTTTAAAGCTTAATATTTCGCAAAACGATCCTGGAATTCGAAAATGGATTTCACAAACTCGGAATATTTTTGATAGACCTTTCCAACGACACTCCACACCATAGAACAGACGAAAAAAATGAAAAAAAACATCCCCCTTACGTGTAGAGGAGGCAACATAAAAAAAAAACTTTTTATTTTCATCGGATTTTATTTCATCCACTTTGTCGGCGTAATTAATATGTATACCCATGCCAAATTACAGCTTTCTAGTACTATCAGTCTCTGAGCTAAGCCGCGGACAGACAGTCGAAACTATAAGGGCTCCTTGTTGACTACGGAACCCTAAAAAGTACGCTCTACGGTCAAAGACGAATTCCGTCCTCCGCTAAGTAATTAGGTAGAACAGTTATAAAAACTGATCTCCTGCTTCTAGTCGGTTCTGTTTCTGATCCCAACGTTTGATGTATCCAACCGAGGGTGATGACTTTCCTATACGTCTGCAGGTACTTTACACATCGCAATTCTTTTGCGGAGGCTCCCTGGTGACGACGAGTCACGTCCTTTCAGCAGCACACTGCTTTGTTGATGAGTAAGTTACACTTTTCATTTATTAACCTCCCTAGAAAGTTTCTAACAACACAACTTTAAGACTTTCTTTGTTCGTTTTTATGTGTTTTACACGTGCAGCCTGTGGACCAACTATACTCAGCGGGCTATCAGTGCCCTACGGGTCCAATATAATAACGGGTTCAGGATGGTGATGGGGCTGCCCCGTTTCTGCAGTGCATTAGGTATGTTTGCACAAGCACACGTAGATGGCTTCCACGCCATCGTCAGACAGAAATCTGCCTCTTTGCTCTGCAGAGTGCGGGAAAGCTCCAACTCCATCCTGAAGACCGTAGCGGGGAGGTACGATTCTCCTTTCTTAGGTGATGTTGTTCGAAGATACATTTTGAACAACAGCCTTGTCTCCAAATAGTTTACTAACATAGATATAAGTTATCTTTTTGTTTACTAACCCATATGGATGTTGCTTATCCGAAGTAAAGATTATTTTATTTTATTTTTAAGACAATGAGGGATACTACGTGAGGAAATTGCGTCAATTTATGTTCGTATTCCTCGACAAAATGTAGGGCACAGCTGATTTTTTGTCGCGATTTAGGCGTTGTAAAAGTTATTTATTTTATAATAATGAGTACAATGCGCGCTTTACAGAATTCCAGTTATTTTAATTATACACTCTATGTGTGTGCCATTCTGTTCCCTGTATATATTAATTAATTCACTATCCTATCTCAATATTTGCAGGAATAGCAATCCTATGAGCCCGAGTCGCTATTCAATTCGTGAGGGCACAACTATTTTGAATTCAGGTAAGTGACTCACAGTTATTTCGTACAGTCAACCGGACGTCCATAGGGTAACAATTTGACTTAGACAGCGCCTTTACTTCGTTGAAGTTATTGCTTAATTTCATGCCTACACTCATGAGACACCTTAAACTGAAAATTTAAAAGCGATTTTCATTACTACTGTCGCGGCCTGCTACAGGGGCATTGATAGACAATCGCGAAAATGATGGCCGAGGCGAACCCGAGGCACACATATGTGAGTCCATCAATGCAAGGCTTGTATAGTACTTTTCTCAAATAATGCGTGGAAATTCAAACTAAGTAAGTAATTATAAATTCCAGAATCCATGACGAACACCGATAATTTTTCACGCGCCAACATGTTAATTTGTTTCTTCTTTAAACAGCTCTATTTGCAAGCTAAATCGAAATTCAAATAAAATCTTTGATAATTTACCTCCTTGATTGCCATGTGTGTTGAAGTAAAAAGTTCGTTCCTTTTTTAAATAACACGACAGATATGAGTTTTCATACAAACATTACCGGCCGGACGCTCGCGTGTATTCGACTAGTACAGCATTTTTATTTATCTCGAAGAAGGCTGTCGAAATAATGGTCGAATTTCTATGCATGTTTGAGAAAAAGACATATCATAATCAGTGATCGGAGTAGGTTGATTGATTTTTGGTACTTGTATCATAAATGCATACAGAAATAATAACATGGTTAAGCCATTTTTCCGGAAAGATATTCCGGTAATTCCGGATTCAATTAAATATTGTTAATGTTGGTAGTGATATTATTTTCACAACACAGTAACAAACAAAGAAGCGCACTCTACGAACCGAATTAAATGAGTGAGCTACCTGGCATGTCGTCGGCGGGCGTACGCATTGTTTTGATAACCGGTTAGTGCACCACCCATGATACTTTGTTCTGATTGGTCGTTGGGTTGTGTCAAATCGTGACTGAGTGCCGTTAAAAAAAAATATGATGAATATAATATTGCTCATTTTAATACAATTCCTACCTAAGTTTCGGTTCTTTTTAAATAATCAACCAATTCCGAAGGAATGACCATATTAATATATACGTTTCGGATCAATGACCCCAATTCAATCTACCTACTCCGATCATGATATGATTTAGAAAATATTACTTACTACTAGTTCAAATGTTACTCCTGACATGCAGTTGACCGTACGATACTGAACAGAATTTAAAACTGGGATGAACTGGACCCATTTTTCCACAGGAGGAACTCTTCACCTGGTAACATCAATCAAAGTCCACGAGTTATACAACCTTCCGATCCGCGACAACGACGTGGCGGTGGTCCTGATGGCTACAGCGGTCGACCAGACCATCAGCGTCGCTCGAGTAGCCTTAATTCCTTATCAGAATGCCGTGGTCCCTGATAATTCATCCGTCACTGCTGTCGGATGGGGGCTGACTAATGTGAGTATTTATGAATCCAAAATCTTAAAAAAAAAACGTAAAAATCCCGACTGAAAATAAAAAGTTCAAAATAAGGTCACTTTTCAAGCAGTGTGATGCAGTTGGTGGCTGTTATTTTAGTTAAATCTCAGACTTAATGCCACCAACTTGAAAAGTAAGCAAGACTATAACGCGACCAAGACGAGTCGACACTCGACAGCCACCTCTGACCTCATGTATTTAAAGCCATCCTGTCGTTAGGATGCATCAAGATTCCCACATATATAGGGGAGACCGAGGGTAGTTGAAACAATTTTGACATTTTAATTCATACACAAAATTCTACAAACACTAATCGTATGAGTTTAGTGCCAATCGATAGTTTATTTCTTACACTTTCAAATACCTGTCACAAAGAACGTGTAAGTATGAAATTTGTGGTGAAAAATGAACTTGAATGTAACAAGTCATTTTGTTTCAACTCCCCTCATACCGAGGTATGTTGAAACAGGGGTCGAGGTGAGTTGAAACAGTTGATATTTTAGTAGAATTAAGGGTTGTAAAGTGGAAACGACGAGACAATTTGAAGGTATTTATTAAAATAAAACATTCTAACATATTTTGTACTGAACTAATTGAATATTTAACGAAATAATCATCACTTCTTATTAAATTCCCAAGAAATGAACATAAACTCTTAAATAATTAAGTAGTATGATACGCGATCATAATTAACAAATTATAATATTAATTATAGCAACAAGTTTAGAATCTACAATCATATTCTTACAAACTGACTCAATTATTATCAATTTTCAGTCGTTTAGAATCACTACAATCAGTCTTAATATTTCTTATGAAGGAGTCTAAATTTGTAACAATAATCTCACAAATGTGTAAATTTCGCGACTCGCCATACCTCTATCTGTCTTCCTTTTATAATCAGTAGGCATACTGAAACAAAATTAACAAAAAAAAAAGCATAAACGACACCGTATTAGCATTCACCCATACAAAACTTAAGCGAGGTGAGTTGAAACAGTCTGTTTCAAATCTCCTCAGTGAGAAAAATCCTGCCAATCTTTATACAACCAAAAATCCAGAAGCAAAACACATAGAAATTAGTTTTACCAGCGCCATGGTTTCAATCGTTAGTTAATGAGCTTTCGAAACATTTAAAACCCAAGCTAAAATACAAACCCATTATCAAAATACAGGTATCTTAAAAAAACGTTAAAAACTTACTTTTCACGATTTTTGCGACGTGGCAGCCACAACGACTCAACCGCGTGTCTGAGCCACGGACGCGAACTGCGGGGCCCGGCGGGTGGTGGGGAGCGGCTGATTTTTGTCGGTGCCAGATCGCTAACGTTTTTAAATTTCGCGAAATCAGTGTTGTTTCAAATCACCTTTGTGTCAAAACCCCTCGGTCTCCCCTACACGTTAAAAACATAACCCTGCTTTGTGCAGTCGGGTAAAAAGCATGTAAAGGGTGCTTCGTGAAACGGTTCAGTCTAGATAAAGGATCATTGTACCTACTGGTCAAATAATATCTTTGTATTTGATTGACTTTCATCAAATAAACAAGATGACTTCATCAAAACAATGTAGGCATACATGATTCTGCATAAAAAATAAAGTTTGTGTGTGTTAGCTCTGACGCACAACTGGAGTACACTCCATAATTGAATATGTAATAGGCAAAGAGGGTAAATAAAGCCACGCCTTAGAAAAAAAAACCACGACCGAAATATCTAGATCGAATAAAAAACAAGGGTTATGCTTGTATAAATTTCACTCCTCAAAAAATTCCCAAACCGGGGGCCTTATATGAAAATCGACTCTTAAGGAGTAAAGTCCAAAAATTAATCTTGGATAAAAATATTGAGGCATACCTGATCTGGCACAGGAGCGTGGGGATTGGCAAAGGGAGGTGGTTCAGGAGTCAGTGGGTGAAGTCAGGGTGTGGATGATGATAATGCCTGATCTCAGGTAGTGCTGTACGTAATCCCCCACGCGGGCCCAGCAACAGAGTGCTAAAGATTTATAGTTTAAGTTATAATACGTGTAACCTACTTACGTACAGGAATATTTAGCAAAACTCAATTATGCAGACACGGAAAAACTACTACAAATTTTAAAATAAAATTTTCTATCTACCTATTCTAATATAATTAATAATAGTGTCCAGTTTATATACTTTAATATTATTCGTTAATTTATTTAAATATAATATATCTTACATAATCTAGTTTTGAAAATTTGAAAATATTATAATATCTTCTTTTTAATTTAGATTCTAATAAACTTGTTGTTGTCTTCTTTTTAAATGTTTGATGTAAATTGATGGCCTGAAACGCAGGTTTTCACAAACCTAGATCAGGCAGGTCTTAATTACAGTTAGAATTAAATATTACTCGATTGTAATTAATCTAAATCATAATTTTACTTTATACTTGAAAAAAATTCATTTTATTTTTAAATATTGTTTGTAGCGCAGGTTGGTAGATGTCAAATTTTGATGTCTGGTGTCTTCGAATTTGTTGGTTCTAGGACATGCCGGATGTCACAATGTCTTCGAAAATTCAACGTTTAGTTAGTTATTGCAATTGATTTACAAATTTAGAATTTTTCAAATATATGATCAATTAATAGCTGCCCCGCGGTTTCACCCGCATAAGTCAAAATCCTGTGGGATTTTCGGGATAAAAAGTATTCTATGTCCTAACCCAGGTCATGGTCTACCTATGTGCCAAATTTTATTCAAATCCGTTCAGCCATTTAAGCGTGAAAGCGTTACAACCAAACAAAGAAACTCACTTTCGCATTTATAATATTAGTTAGAATTAGGATGGATTATGAAAGGCCCCAATTGTTGTGAGTAAATCACGCAGTTGGGTTGTTGGTCACTGCAGTGGGAAACGCTAAATGATTATTTTATTTATTTTATGAAAAACGTTGACATTCTTTCGGCAGGTGAGCAACTCATTTCAATCCACTGTGCTGAACCAAGTCACGGTCCGGAAGATAAACCAGTCCACCTGTCAAGCTCGCTACTTGAGACTTCAGACTGCGACCGGCGTGCCTTATCCCGTCAGCAGTAGTATGATCTGCGCTGGGATCCTCGACGTTGGAGGTAAGTACTTTAGCTAAGGCCAATAAGCCTATGGTCCTTTTTAAAAAAGGTCCATAGTTTTAGGTAATATTTTATTTCACATAAACATACATGGGCACTTATGAAACGTCAGAAGCTGTTGCCGATGCACGATTCCAATTGGTCGTTGCCTATGGAGAAGAGTCGGCAAGCAACTCCACGGTTACTCTTATTGGTTCTTACAATATTTCCAAACTAGTGTTTATAGGTGGACAGTGTAAGCTTGTCAACAACTGCAAAATAAAAAGTGGTGAGCAAAACGAATAATCTGTGAGTCTACAACGCCTATCTGAGGGTTATACTCGACTCCTACCGACTAAAACTATAATCAGCCTGTAATAATGGAACACAGGACTCCTCTCTGAGAGAAAGTGGGCTGTAAAATACCACGCGGGCCCAGTGCGGGTTGGTAGATGTCACATGTCTTAGATTTTTTGGTTTTAGGACATGCTGGTTTCCTCACGATGTTTTTCTTCACTATTTTGAGAGCAGTGGTGATGAAATGATTAACACAAAGTAAAGCGCCTGGGTTCGAACCCATGACCTACAACTTATAAGTTACCGTTACCACTGAGCCACACCTACTGCATCACGGTTTATTTGCTACTATGAGTGGTAGAGGGCCCTGACAATGCCCAGAAAGTTTTCTAAGAAATACACGACGACACATAAGTACAGTACAACTATGTTCTTAATGTCCCTCGGAAATCTTCGTGTTTCGTTGCACTAAGTGCGAAGGTAACTGATAGAAATCCGACAACTGACGAAACACGAAGTTTGCCGAGGGACATTAAGAAAACAGTTGTACTGTACGTGGTCCGGGTTAAACCTAAAAGATAATGAATAATTTCAACCATCATAATCGTTTTTAAGTAGACAATTGCAACATCACACTCATGAACTTCAGTACTATTGAGTCATCGGCCTCAAGTACCTACGTGTCAACGATTGATAAAACTATAACACAATATACGTCTCACGTTATATAAGTATTAGGTAGGTAATTCACCGCTTCCCAATCGGAGGTAAATAGCAGTATAAAATGATAAAAAACTGACACATAAGCCCTTAAGTGCACATCAATATTAGTAGGTAGCACGCGTAATAATAGTCGCACGGGTCGGTCCATCAGGTTAAGCTACGCTTGCCGGTTGGTCCAAGGATGGGTGACCATCTATGCATACCGAGAATCCTCCGTACCTCGGCAAGGACGTTAAGCCGTTGGTCCCGGCTGTCATTCGTGGATCTTTGACTGTCGTTACTTTCGGGCTGAGTCTGACAACCAGGATACCAACGGTTATCGTATTACCACCAATTCGAGGTGAACTGCTAAAATTATTGAGCTCGCTGCGTTCTTAAACTTTAGGCACTACTTATGTCGACAAAAGAAAATTTATCCTATCCTAGGCGGGGTGCTAAAATTGCATTGAAAAAGAATGAATCCCAAAAACAGCAGTGCAATTATTTTTCTTTTCGAGTCAATTTTAAATTGTGAAATGAGTTGAGCCCACTTAGAAGTTGGCCACGCCAATTGCGGCATCAGTGGCGTTTTTTAGGTCCTTTGAAGTGCTGTATGGACACTTTGGTCACGCCGACATATGGGTCATGGTCTGGTCAAGAGCACCGCACTCGTACAGGTTTGGGTCAATAATTCCCCATTTCACTAGATTGTGCTTGCACCGGCCTTGGCTCCGCAGTCGATTGATTGCTGCATATAGGCCACTGCAGATCATGTCCGGATGGCGGCGGGTGCTGTTTTTCCCAAGTACAACTAAATCTGAGGGACACTTCTTACCTGACTGGCCCATGTGCCCCTCCCAGAAATAATTCATGGATCCGCCCTTGATGATAAGGTAGTTTGAGGAACAGCACCTTAAAAGACAAAGGTTCTGGAGTGGCAACCGCGTATCTGAAGCGTTGGTAGGCCCCTAGAAGGTTGACCGATGACCTTGTGATGGTTGCGAGAATCCGTTGGATGCGAGAAGGACAGGACCAGTTAATGTAGCGACTTTTGGAAGGCGTATGTCCAGCAGTGGACGTCTTTCGGCTGAATCAAGAAGTTTATTATTAGGTTTTTTCAAATAACTACGTTCACGGATACTTATGAAATGCATAATCTTTATTTCTATTAATAAGCCTTACTTCCTAGTAGTCAAGTGTTATGTGATAAGAAACTGACTGGAATTTCAAGTGCTCTTGTTGCTTCGGCTAAAACATAAATCATGTCTCATTAAATAGATAATATAAATTGTTGGTAGTGGTTAAATTATCAATTTAATTACGAATTGAAAGTACGGCCGATATACCTTGGCCGTTCAGAACTTCGCGCAGAAACCTGCGCAATGACATTTTTTTGGAATCAAATGGTGACATGAGGCGAGTTTAGTGAGAGAACATGCGCGAAAGTTCGCAGAGCCTATGTTCAGACCTGCCAAGTTATATCGGCCGTATTGTTGGTAGGTACCTCTGATGTATACGGAACTTGTCCATTCGAGAAACAAGAGAAATTCGATTTCTGAACTAAAAAATAATTGCCTTTGTTCATGCAAATTTTGTAAGATTTTTGTGGTTATAACCGACGAATAAAACGCTACATGAATAACATTATGAGGTCTAAAAATTGCCATAAAGGTATTATAGTACATATCTAACTTAGGAGCACATTTACGTTTTTTTTTGTTTAGCCCTTAGTTAACGTTGCTTAACGTAAAAGAAAAATCTCTTAAATATATGCTCTTATTTATTAAACCAGGTTCGCACTGGCGTTATTTTATCGCGGCGATTTTTTTTCGTGCACTGAATTTTCACCTCTTGCGAATCCAACAGATCCCAGCGCGTCAAGAAAACACACTGTTGTATTTTCGACTCTAGGCGCTAAGCAGAGCGTTGAAATCCAGTGCGCGATAAAAAATCGCCCATCGGTACGAGGGCTTATTTATACGGTGTTCTCGTGTTATTTGGGAGAGGCCTATGTTCAGCTTGAAGGAGGCCTATTTCCAGCTTGGGGGAGGCCTGAAATGATGATGATGATGATGTTCTCGTGAAGTATAACGCGTAAATGTGTAGGCTACGGCGTGGTTTTACGTCGTACCGCAAAGATACTATGCCGTGTACAAAGGGCCTAAGGGATAGTTCAACCTTTCAACAAGAAGACGCAGACAAGACTGTCTGTCGCACTGGTCCAACACGGTTCAAAAAGAGAAACTTTCTCTTAACTCGATGTGCATATTTTAATTCGTGTCCCACCTGTTTCAGGCAAGGACGCGTGCGAGGGTGACTCCGGGGGGCCGCTGATCTACAACGGTGTAGTGGTGGGCATTACATCGTGGGGCTACAGCTGCGCGGAGCCCAACTACCCGGGAGTGTCCGCCAGGGTCGCCAGTTATACCAACTGGATCAACTACACGGTAACCAGGAGTTTAACTTACTAAGAGTCGATTTTTAATTTCTCAGATAATCATTTTGACAGTGTTTGTGTAGAAAATACAACATCACGCCTGTGTTCACGCCTGAGTTAGGCAGAGGTGTACCTATAGTACACCCACATTACGCCAGTTATGTTTGAGTCCCACGTAATAGGGGGCGAGCCTATTGCCATCAACCGGGCACAAATCCAGACTCCGGGCTGCTACTGAAAAATTCCAGATGAAGAAAATAAGTCAAACTGTAATTACTGTTCAGATATTTTTTTTATGTTTCACTGTTTTAAACTTAGCCATTACTCTGTTACGCTGTAAACATTTTGACACCATAATATCAAACGACCAGCGTCATTTTAGGGCGGCTTAATGACGGCACCGGTTTTATAGGATTTTTATTAAAATTAATTAAATTCTTCTATGTCATTGTTCATCAATGCTTGCTGATTATGGTCATTATAGTGTTAGATTTAACCTTACATATATAAGGGACTGTCCAAATTATTATACGCTGATCAGCACGCGTAGCATGACCAGAAAAGAAACGGGTTTTGTCGAGGAATAATAGTCAAAATGACAGATTCATAATCACAATCTGTCATTTTGTCTATTCTTCCGTTGACAAAACCTGTTTTCTAAGGTGGTACACAACTAGTTATCGGTAGATATTGCTAAAAGCGTTTATTATGGCGACCAGTCACGTCTAAATAAATGAGTTATACTATATGTATTATTCGCTATCACACACATGTTATTAATATTATCGATTGATAAATGCATGTCGATGATAATTTGGAATAACTCGGTTAGTAGGTAATGATAATGATAATGATAATACTTTATTTGCCAAAATGTAGGTGTACAAAGTAGTATGAGGAGGTATATGAGGTTGGGCAGTTTTATCCTCTAATTATCAAAATGGTACACTAATCGATATTTTGGAGAACCGTGGAAATATCCTTGGGTGTCCAGATAATATGTAAAAAAAAAATTAAGTACCATTAATTTCACTGTAAAAAAGAAATTACCTAAATTTTCGGAGTCTTGGAGCCGCCAGCAACCCACTCATTCTCGCTCTCATTCAGTACGTGAGCGGTAGTGTGCGTGCGAGGAATACTCGCTGTCGATTTCTCTCAATCTCACGTCCTTCCGCAGATTTTGACAACCGAGACGAATAGCATTAGAAATGCCCGCCCCACGAGTGGATAGGTAGGTACTTATAGCTTGTCCACTCTGACATGACGCGCCCCGCTACCGCATTTTACGTACACGCCACGGCGCGCGGCGCTGTGTACGTAAAAAGCGGTAGTAGCCGGTAGTCAAAACCGGCTCGGCTCGAAAGTGGGGCGCGTCATTTCAGAGTGGACAAGCTATAGGTACTTAAATGAAGATCCGGCGCACTCTCTGCTGAAGTCCGGCTAAGCAGCCACGACCTTAGTGGTCAACTGTGAGATGCCATGGTCACAAAAAAAAAAGCATATTGCGGTCAGCCTCGCTAATAGTACAGAAGATTGGCGCCATACTACGTGACGCGTGTCTATGTCTGCGTGCGTTCTCGGCCACTGTATAGACTTACACTGTTTGTCCACCGCACCGTGAACGGGACGTCTGCGAGAAAATGTACTGTCGCTACTTCGGCGTCGCGGGTCAGTTCGTTCTCGTTGATGTCACGTTCACGGTGCAGTGGACTAACGGCGTTAGGCTTCCTGTACATGACCCCGGAGCCGCATTGGCGCACTGTGGAACGAAAAAAGGCTCTCGAAAATATTTAAGCTTACATTTTAAAGTGTTGGTTTTTTGCTTGAAATGGCTTCTAATAGCCAATATTATGCATACATATATCAATATCATACGTCAAAAAATCATAAATAAATAGTTACATCACCGTGTGCAAGGATATAACGGTTATTCTCTTCGTTCCAGAGATATAAGCATTTGCTCAAAACATTTTTTTTTGCAAAAAAAAAATATAAGTTGCCAATTTGCCTACCAGATTGCATCCTATGACATACATATGTATCCAAAATATTGGCTATTAGAAGCCATTTCAAGCAAAAAACCGACACTCAAATATAAGCTTAAATATCTTCGAGAGCCTTTATCAGCTGTTTGTGTGACTGCCAGTGCGGCAAAATCTTTGCGGCGCGGCGCAGTTACAGTATAACAACCCTACGGCGCCGCAGCTCCTGTGTGTCCGCCAATGCGGCAAAATCTTTGCGGTGTGGCACCGCAACCCGTCGTGTGCAGAGGCTCTTATGTTGCTTTCTGCAACAAGTTAAAACAAGTTAATGGAAGATTAGTATATATTGACAGCTTTAAAAGTTAAAAGGTCGTTTCTGCAACTAGCTATTAGTCTTATAGGCTAGTTTGTAGGTAATTATAGGGAACCTGGTTCTTTTTAATAAAGGATAAAAAAGGGGATAAGCAGCAGCGTCCTTTTTCGACTTTACTATCAATAAACTGTGATTCTCATTGACTGTTCTTTTTCCAGATAAATGACTCCCTGCAGATCCAGGCGCACAACGAAACCGGGAACGGTACCTACCCTGGCAACGCCAGCTCGCTTAGCAGGAAGGTCGGGGCTGTCACGCTGCTTACACCCCTCCTGTACTTAATATTCAGCGTTTAGTTGTTACGAGTCGATGCATTAGGCGCATTACGAGCAGAGGCCTTATTGTGAGTTTCTTTTAACCATCTCGACTTTACGCATCGACCGCGTTCGGCGCTCCGATTGGCCCTTCACTGGTGAAGGCCGGCCGGCTGCCAATCGGAGCGCCGAACGCGGTCTATGCGTAAAGTCGAGATGTTTAAAAGAAACTCACACTAGGGCCTCAGAGCAAGGCTACAAGTCGCGGGTTCGACTACCGCACTGTACAAATACAGGGTCAAATTAAATTAGCTAGTGAAACTCCGCAGACTTGATGGGGATATCTAAACATGATAAAACTAAAAAAGAATGAGTTTTTTTTTTGGAGGGTCTATGACCGCAAGTAGTCAGATTACTTGAAGCATCAGTTTAGAAGTGTTTTGATATCGATACCTGCCACACTGTAGAGTTTAGCTTGCTAATTTAACTTGACCCTGTAAGCTCTATTTATAACCTTGTTTCCAATTGATGTTATTTCCACTTAAACAAACATCAACTTTATGAAAGTGTTAATAAAATTGATTTTAGAATGACTAGAACTGTTGAAAAAGTCATAAAAATATGAAGCTGTAGCGCAAAATGAACCTATGATGTGTAGGCTTTACAGTTGGTTTTCCTAAAACTCGTGTTTATTTACATGTTTGGCAAATACATTGCGAAGGCAGATTTGATAGTTGCTACGGGTCCAACCCCGAAGGCCGTAACCGTGTAGGCAGTTTGTGCATGAGAGATTTGTGTGTATTTAAACGTACCTACAATACAGGAGAATTTGTAGGACAAAGTTATAACTTGAAAAATTATCTGATTTTATTTTAAGCGTCTTCTAGGGTCTATGACGGTCGGTAGGTTTTAATTTCAAATTATTTTCTTATTAAACAAAAATATTGTAGACCGAACGCCAAATCCTAGTAATTAGTTCTGTGATATTCTTTTGTCACCGCCCGTTGAAGTTTATATTGTGAGTTTGCTTTTGTAACTTTATATTTAAACTTAATAAAATGTAAATATTCCATTAAAGTTTAATTGGAAATTCAGGTGTTTTTGTTTTAACCTTCAGCCAACCAGCCAGCTTCTATATATAAAATAACAGTAGTTCACAGTTATGTGCTTATACAGTTGCCAATAACAGGTGAACCAACATTCTCAAATACAGTGATAACCTAAGGTAAAAACGAAATGTATATTTTTTTAATAATAATTAAGTGGTAACAAACTATGAAAACAGAAATATGAAATGATATAAGTTAGAAGTTACAAAGGTTGCAAGAAATACATACTAATAGAAATAATCTTTAGATTGTGCGGGTTGCGTGCTTTTGGACCTTAAAATTTGGGTATTAAAGTTTTTTAGGGAGTCATGATATATGTCAACATGTGGAGTGAATTTTACATAAGAATTAATCTCTCGGCTGAGCCTATTGAGGTGAGTTTACTCTTATATTTGTGTTGGATGCTTTAGTGCAGGATAAATGGGTAATCGGATGGCTCTTTAAAATGAGTCGAGATCATTTTTGTCGTAGCGCAAACAAATGTGTCGGAAAAGGTTTACGTGATGGAGATAAATAAGAGTAAATAGCCAACATAAAAAGTATATTTTTATAAAATACTAGAAAAGGTTTAGGTAGGTTTAAGAGGGAGACGAACAACGCTCGCAACTGCAAGTCGAGACGCGTGCGAAATTCATTCGAAATATTGCTATCTCTGTTTGACAAAAGATGACGAGTGGGGGACGCAGTGCGGAGCCATGTGTGTGTGTATGAGTGGGTAGATATCTATTATTAGGTGTACCTACTTGTCATTCATTCATAACGACTCGACGGCATTTATATAAATTAGTAATTAGATATGTTCAATATTTGCTTTATTTTTGTTGACTACTTTGGGGAATCGTTAGCGAATGTACAGACTAGTAATGCGTTTTTTGGAAATATAATAATGTGTGTCAACGTTTTATAAAAAAAACTAAAAAAGAGTCAATTGTAAAGTAATATTGGTGTTATTAGTAAATGACAAATAATACAATAATTTATATTTATACACCATTAAAAAACCATGAGTCGAAACCTGATAAAGTCGTGTACGGTGACCATAAATTATCAATAACGAAACAAACAGGAATAAAAGACATAAAAATTATTTCACACTTGAAAATTCACGTGGTCTCATAAGCACTAACAAAGAAGTTGCTCAAGAATTTGTAAATTTCTTTACCAGTATCCCAGTTAAAACTACTAAAACCTTAAATTCCTCGCCCTCGCATTCTATTGATTTATTAAGAGCAAATGTTTCATCTTGCCCGATTGAATTTAAAGTCAAGCATATAAACCCCTTAACAGTACTAAAATCTATCAAGAAAATCAAGATCAAATTAACCGAGATCTATGGAAATGTCAATCAAAGTTTGTACCTCCATTACTGAGACTGTAGCGCCGTACTTAGCCTTAATATTTAATTTGTGTGTGGATCAAGGAGTCTTCCCTGATCTAATGAAATATAGTAAGGTAATACCACTTTTCAAATCCGGGTACAGTAAAGACACCAATAATTATAGACCCGTATCCGTGTTGCCAGTTTTAAGCAAGGTGTTTGAAAAGGTAATGCTTAACCAAATGCTCAATCATTTTAACACCAATAAAATCTTACATGATCAACAGTATGGTTCCACCAAGGGACGTTGTACGACTGACGCGGGTGTCACCTTATTAAAATGCATATTTACGGCGTGGGAAGAGGCTCAAGACGCCATAGGATCTTTTTGTGACCTCTCCAAGGCATTTGACTGCGTCGACCACGAAACCTTAATCTTGAAACTTGAGCATTACGGACTTGGAAAACTTGCGCTCAGTTTAGTGAAATCGTATTTAAATGATAGACAACAGCAAGTTCAAATAAATGGTGTCAATTCACTCGGCTTAAAAGTAGAAATGGGTGTACCACAAGGATCAATATTGGGTCCTTTCCTCTTTTTAGTATATCGCTCATGCAAAAGAACAACGACGTAATTACGAAAATGTCGAAAATGAGTTTTGAATGTCATAAGTTCACGTTTCGAAAGTTCTATCTATGACAAAAACGACAGAATTATAGTTACGGTGGTTTTCGATAGAGTGAGTGACTGTCGTTTGGGAATTGGGGTATTTTTCAAAAGGTCACCCGGAAACATCTTTTAAAACGTTCTCCTGAAAAATAGCTAAAACGTAATTACGTCATTGTTCTATTGGATGAGCGATATATAAAATGATTTACCTCATTTATTGAAAAACCGACCACAAATTGTGTTATTTGCTTGACGACGTAAATAACGCCCGACTGCAGGTCCAAAATTGGTTTACTGCTTATAATTTAGTATTAAATGGGAAAAAAACTAAATGCATAAGATTTGCTTTACCGAATGTTAAAACTAGTGATTGTGATGTAGTATTAAATAAGGAGAAACTAGAATTCGTAGATAAAACTGTTTTCCTGGGGATCACGCTCGACTCAAGGCTGCAATGGGATCCTCATATAACATCTCTTGCAGGACAGCTAAGTTCAACAGCATATGCTGTAAGAAAAATCCATCAATTTTCTGATATAGATACCGCAAGGCTAGTCTATTTCAGTTACTTTCATAGTATCTTGTCTTACGGTATTTTACTATGGGGACGGGCTGCAGATATCGACTCTATTTTTATTCTGTAGAAAAGAGCCATTAGAGCAATATTGCCTCCGCAGGCGCGATTCTCTAAGGAAACTGTTTAAAAATATTAACATCATGACGGTACCTTGTATCTATGAAAACATCATGTACGTCAGGAAAAATCTTAATCTTTTCAGTAAAAGAGGTGAAAGACAATTATAGTTCTAGAATTAGTTCAACCGGGTTTCAGACTGGCTAAAGTAGACTCATCCTTCATGGGGTACTGTTTAAAATGTTACATTATAAAAACTTTTTTACAAAAAAAAACAACCGACTTCCAAAAAAAACATAAAAATAACTTTTTTACAAAACAAAAACCACCGAATTCCACAAAAATACACTTAAAAGAGAAAAATAACTTGAATTTCGGAAGTCGGTGGCAAAAACAATAGTATTTTATTAGATACAATATACTAAAATATACCTACCGTAATATAATATATTATATGAAAGCAATTCATAACTATTTCCCTAGGGATATAACTATATCACGGCTTCAACTATGCGAACTGCGAACCATCTTAAAATATAAGTATATGGATCTGTATTTTCGTTTTTGCCACCGACTTCCGAAATTCAAGTTATTTTTCTCTTTTAACTGTATTTTTGTGGAATTCGGTGGTTTTTGTTTTGTAAAAAAGTTATTTTTATGTTTTTTTTGGAAGTCGGTTGTTTTTTTTTGTAAAAAAGTTTTTATTTTTCACTTTTTAGTTGTGTTTATACCTACCCCGCACAAATTAACGAATCATTCCACTTTGCCCCACCGGGCCGCCCACGCGCCTCGCTGGTGGGGCAAAGAGGAATGTCTAAAATTTTTCAGTGGAATATGCCCCACTAGTCACGACAATGGTCCACCTAACGGACTAAGTGCGGAAACCAAACCCCCTAACATAGAACATAGATGCCCCATTAGTTCGACTTGGTGGGGCAGATTCCACTAGTCTAAAATCTTTATGGATTCTGCCCCACTAGGGTTGGCACCTTAGAAATGTGTAGGTAGGTATGCTCGTATTTTATATATGTTTGGAAAAGAAAGAAATGTTGATGGCCCAGAGGTTAAGGCCTCGCCTCTCATGCATGAGGTTGTGGGTTCAAATCTGAGCAAGTACTAATGTGACTTTTTCAATTCATATGTACTTTCTGAGTTTATCTTGGACATTATTGACATCAGTGAAGGAAAATATCGTGAGGAAACATGGACTTATAGTTAATATTAGTCTGAAATCACCAACCCGTTTTGAGCAAGCGTGATGATCAGTGCTCGTGCCTTCTCTGTATGAGAAGAGGCCTTTGCCCTGCAGAGGGACAGTAATAGGCTGGTATTATTATTTTTTATTTACTATTTGTTTCTGGAAGGAATCGGGTTGTAAATCATACGTTAATTACACGATTTGTTACAAATAAAATAAAATCTAAGTAAATACAAGTCCTAGTTACATTTTACTTAGATATAAATTTCTTTCTTTTCCAATCAAATATAAAATACGAACATGCCTACCTACACAAATTCTAAGGTGCCAACCCTAGTGGGGAAGAATCCATGCCATGGGGCAGAATGCATTTCCCCACCAGTGGCGCGACTTGGTGGGGCAAAGTGGAATGATTTAAATTTGGGGTAAATTTAAATCATTCCACTTTGCCCTTGCTTTTGCTTTGTGGGTGAAAAGGGGGGATACTGAATGTATGAAAAATCTTATTGATTTGGTTTAGAAAACGCGGTATAAACTTACCTAGGTAATAATAAAAATGGAATCATACATTTTTCCAAACTGGTTTGAAAGTGTAGAAAGGGGGTTACAATTTTTTTTGCATCTCTTATGACATCTATTGGCCCAAAATGGTACACATTTTGGAATACATTTTTCTACATTCAATTTAACAGAAATAACATTTTTGAAATTTAATTACAGTCCTATTAAAATTGTAAATATAATATTATCACGATGTAACATTTAGTTTTTGTTTCATTGCAATCGTCTCATACAATAAAAAGATATGCTAATTTAAAGTTTTCAAAGTGAGACCCATACCACCAACAAGCACTACGTTCCAGGCGGCAAGGGGTTACGGAGATGTGGAGCGTATGCTGCCTCTAATATTAAGCTGGGCGGTCACAGTCCATAAATTACAGAACACCACCCCCGAAAGAGCTGTGATCGACTTTGGTAAAAAAAACTTTGCAAAAGAGCAAATATACGTCGCGCTTAGTCGTGTCAGAAGTTTGGAAGGCATAGTTTTATCAGAGTTGTACGCCAACAAATTATTGAAGCGACCACATGGCCGCAGATCATTAACGGAAATAACGAGGCTACAAAATCTGTCTTCTGTCAATCAAGGTCACACATAAAATACGACTCAAGTAGCGCAATTTGATGCCGGGATATTACCATTAAAATCATTTATAGCCAGAGTACATCTCATGGCAATTCGAATAAGCCCAAACACGGCTAGGATACATTGTTTTATGACGGAGTTCCGGTGCCGTCCTTCCGGCTTCATCTTCAGATCAATTCGATGGTCATCAGAATTATTTATTTAAACGTGCTTTACTGTCGTTTAACTATCTTAATCGAGATATCTTATCGCCACCCGTGAAATACTTATCATTGAGTAGTTCCGGTGGCCATCTGTCTTCTTCATCAGTTCAATTTCACCAATTGATACTTTTTGAATGCAAATGCTTAATTTGTTGCTGAAAATACCTAAATCGCTATGTGTGTGCCTATAATATTTGAGGAGTTCCCTCAATTCGTCATGGATTCCATCATCAGAACTGTTTTTTTTTTTAATGGGACCAATCTGGACGTATATCCTTTCAAATCAGAAAATAATTTTCCAAATCGGTTCATAAATGGCGCCACCCGTGAAATACCTATCATTGAGGAATTACGGTGGCAATCTGTGGTCTTCTTCATCAGTTCCACTTCACTAAATGATACTTTCTGAATGAAAATGCTTAATTTGTTGCTGAAAATACCTAAATCGCTATGTGTGTGCCTATAATATTTGAAGAGTTCCCTCAATTCCTCATGGATTCCATCATCAGAACTAAATTTTGATAAAAATGGGACCAATCGGGAAGTGTATCCTTTCAAATAAAAAAATAATTTTCAAAATCGGTTCATACATGACGGAGATATGAGGTAACATACATTATTGATAACCTCCTCCTTTTTGGGAAGTCGGTTAAAAATACCTCCCCACACACTACAACTAAATGAAACGAAATTTAAATCTGGTATAAAACGCACACTATGCTGCCAAGCATATTATAAGCTGGGGAATTATATCGCTGACAAAAATGCTTGGCTCAACGCTGGTCCAGCTCCACAAGGACGCATAAACTAATTTGATTAGCGTTCGAAAATATTGTTAGAGCTGCTGAAGATTTTAAAAACTATTTTTGCATTGCATAAATTCAATCTCTTAGCATTGTATAATTGCATAGCACATGTGTGAGTACTATGTACCGACTTTAAATCTACCACTTTTTTTTTTGTTTTATTTAAAAAAAAACGTGCCCCACCCTAGGAATTTCTCCTGTGTCGTGGGTGCGTTTACAAACATTTAAACTCACATACACAAACAGCCAGACCCGGAACAACTAATTGTAGGTCATACAAATATTTGTTCCATGCGGGAATCGAACCCGCGACACGCAGCGCAGCAGTCAACCGTGCCGTCAAATAGGTCGCCGATCACTTAGGTACTGGGTATGTCTTTCATTGACTTGAATGGCTGAGAGTATGTCGTGCTCACTCTAATGTCTCGCTGACGGTGGTGCGTGTGTTGGATCATTTAGCTCCCCTCAAAATGGTTGAGTTGAATGGTTCTAATCCATGCGTCATGTTCGTCACGTACGGGCTCCGTCAGTAGGGACTGGTCATCTCTTAGCTGCCACGGCGATTTTAATTTAATTTAATGTTTGAATTGTTTCTTTATTTTTATTTCTAACGGACGCTTTTAATGTTTTGCATCGTTCTCACATGTATAACTTCAACATGAATGATGTAATCAATATTTTGTAACCATATTTTGATTTAAAAGAGTGTCCGTGGAGTTTCTTGCCCGTTCTTCTCCATAGGTACTTACAACGCTTTGGAATGGGCGACTAGCTTCATATTTCTGACTGACCGACCCCTTGACAATTCAAAAGTGCCTGTAATTGGTTTATTTGAAATAAATGCTTTGGGAGTTTGAGTTCATATATTATCGGCCACATTCAAATGAAAAAAAAATACAATTATGGTAATCAGAATCACGCCTGTATTCCTCAAAGGGTTAGGCAGAGGTCTCCCTATAGTACTCCCACATTTCGCCAGTTATGTTTAAATCCCATGTAATCAACCGGGCACTAATCTAGGCTCCAGGCTACTACTGAGAAATTCCAGATGGAAAATCCCAATAACACTTTGCCCGACCCGGGAATCGAACCCAGGATCTCATGCCCAGCAGGTGCTTGTGACCACTAGACCAATGAGGCAGTCAAAACAAATCGTAAATAAATATCTCTAAGTCCGTAAACAAAACAAAACCTTTGTTTTGTTTACGGACTTGGATATATTTATTTACGTTTTTTTTTTGTAAGAATTTAGGTTACTCGATACCAAATCACAAGACAAACCTAAATCCAAGTTCATAGCATAGGCTGAGGTTCCTGTACACTGCAGCTACAAGATATCTGGAGTCCATTGCCACTCGCAGTACTTTTAATTAATTATTTTATTTATTCCAATATTATATATTTTTTTCTGATTTTGTCTTCTTTTATCTAATTTTGTTTAATTTCAACAAATATTGTATAGTTTTAACCTAATTTTAAGATTGTATGTAAGTACTAGTATTGACCGAAAACTTGTATGTGTGGTGCAAACTTTAAGTATAATTTGGTTATTAATAAAAAACCGTGTGCGGTCTGGGAGCCCCCGTCTGGAACGAAGTTCTTTTTCACGTATAATTTAAAACAAAAACAAAATTTTCGCAGCCGACCTCTTGGATTTACATTTTGACCTCACTATCGACTTTAACACCTTCAAAAACTATGAAAACGACACCTATGACGAAAAATTTGAAAATGTTCGCACCCGCCATTTTGGATTTAAATTTTAACGTTACTACATGAAAATGATACCCATGATGAAAAACTTGAAAATTTTTGCCGTCATCTTGTATTTTAATTTTGACCAAATTCACACTTTCTCAGAGAAAAGCCGCATGGACCATAAGCCCACGTTCGCACGGACGTAAAAATATCGCAGCGGGATTTTATCACGCACTGGATTTTCAACTCTCGGCACTAAGCAGAGCGTTGAAAATCCAGTGCATGAAAAAAAATCGTCGCGGGAAAAATCGCCCGTGCGAACCTAGGCTAACGCTTTTTTCGTTACGTGACGATTTCTACCAATTTACACCGGTTCCAAAAAAAATCGCCGCGATAAAAATACGCACGTGCGAACCTGGATAAATTAAAGGAAAGGAAAACCATACAATTTCAACTTTTTATAAATTCATTAAATTAAATTTTTAATTTAATATGAACAAAAAAAAATTGGTAAACTAGTTGCTCGAAATGAGCTTCATTTTGTTGGATACTCAAATTTATTATTTTAAGGAATTCATTTGACTAGCTGTATCTTCGCAACCAATAGACTTACGAGTGCTTGGGTTGAGCTCAAATTGCAGCAAATTTAGCTTAATTCCCAACATCGTCTTAGAAAACGAGTTGCTTGAAACTGTAAACTCGGCAGTTTTTCTGGGCATAACAGTAGATGCCAAACTTCAGTGGGGCCAACATGTATCGAGCCTAGCAGGAAGGCACAGTTCGGCCGCATACGCCGTCAGGAAAGTAAGACAATACACTGACGTTGATACAACTCAGTTAGTCTATTTTAGTTATTTTAATAGCGTTATGTCTTACAATATTCTGCTGTGGGGCAAAGCTGTTGATATTCAAAAAATATTTGTTCTTCAAAAATAAGCTGTTTGAGCAATATACCAGCTAGGTGCCAGAGTTTCTTTGAGAGATTTTTTCAAAGATATCGGTATCCTCACAGTGGCATCACAATTCATTTTCGCCAACATATTATATATTAGGCAAAATATACACTTGTATACTAAAAACAGTGATTCACAATGTTAACACTATAAATAAGGACAAACTACGTACTCCCTTTCACCGGCTTCATAAGGTTCATAACTCATTTGTTGGGCTTGGTATAACCTTTTATAACAAGCTACCTTCTTCTTTGCTAGATTTGCCTTTAAAACTAAAGTAAAATCCAACCTATGAGATTTAAGGTCCCTCTGTAACCCAATAAGTAGGTATACTTCTGTAAGATCAATGTTGCTGCTGTTCTTTCTATTCTACTCTAAATATAATTCAAATTCAAAAGTCATTTATTCAAACTAGGCTGAGAATCAGCACTTTTCGAACGTCAAAATTACATAAGACAGTCCCCCAAAACACCCACCCATCACCACTTCCTAGTGCTTTAGCTGGGAAGAAGAAGTGGCGCAACAAACTGTCTGTTCAGTTAGAAAAAAAAAAATCTATATAATAGTATGCAAAATCAAATTTACATTACGCAACACAAAACATAATTTAAATTATAAAATTAATAGCCATATGACAGCTAGCACACGCCAATATACCAACCAAAAATATCGAGAACTAAATAGAAATAAAAATAACTTAACGAAAACAATATCTAAATAAAAAGCCTCCAGGCATAAAGGGCGTGCCCGCTTACATGTAGCTGTAACTAGAAGTTATAATTGATAAAACTAGGACCATCGAGGTAAATTAAAAAAATATCGAGGTCGTTGCAATACAACTCATAAAAAAAACATTGTAATGAGTAGATTATGTCAACAAAATGAGGTGTCGCCTGGACGGCGCGCCACGCGAAAAAATATTTTTTTTCTCTTTCTTATACTCTAAAGACTTGTGAGACGTGTTCGAAACGTAGGCAAGCTACTACTTGGTCCAGGTTTAAATCTCTCAACGACGGAAACAGAACGGAACGGAAAGATGACGATGCAGGAAATGAAATGAAATTGTTTATTCTGTAAATAGGATATTGCAATCACTTTTACTCGTCATATTAAAAAAATATTTAAAAAAAAAAGAAGAAAATGCTAGATGAGTTCGGCGTTTCCTATCTGACTACTCTGAGAAGAAAGACCGAAACAAACTCAGAGGTCACAGTCTCTTTTAAAGTCCAGACATAATCTTGGTCAGGCCATATGAGGGCCATGTAGATTAGTGTCTGAAATGGTCTTTTTAGGAAAGAACCACACAGATTTGAGTGGACCTGTCCAGTCAGTGCAAGCATTTGTCAGTAATCGTAGAGCTCAACTCGACGAACAATACCAAAGAAAGGACATTTGGGTAGGTCGCATAAAGTACTCAAACTGCCAGACCATCATTTAAACTAACTGAGAAAGAAAAAATTAAAGAAAGAGGAAAAACAATAAAAATAAAATATCCACATAGTCCTCACATTCACAATAATTAAAACAATATTGCTTAACAATATAACTTTACAAAGTAATCATGTTATTTTGTATATAATTTTCAACAATGTCAATATATAAAACAATGTATATAAAAAACTGGTATTTTTAATGATTTACATAATAATTAAAATGTCAAATTTTATCGTTTTATCACAAAGCTTAGCAGAGCGAGCAGCTCAATCACACGCTTTTTTATCTTCTAAATAATCTGAAATTTTATAGTACCCTTTTTTACAAAGTTTGGTTTTAATACAGCTTTTAAATCGTTTAATGGGTAAGTTTCGAATATCAATGGGAAGTTTGTTGTAAAAGCGTATACATTGACCCATGAACGAGTTGCCTACTCTGTGGAGACGTGTGCGATGTACAGCAAGGTTGTGTTTATTCCTGGTATTTAAACTATAAATATCGGTAATTTAATAATTTTCTTAAAATTTGATATATTTTTGTGTACATGTAATAGGTTTTCAAAAATATATTGTGAGGTTACAGTCAGGATGTTTATTTCTCGGAATTTTTCTCGAAGGGAATCCCTTGGACCTAGGTTGTAAATGGCTCGAACAGCCCTTTTCTGTAGAACAAAGATAGTATTAATGTCCGCACAGGTTCCCCAGAGAAGAATCCCATAAGACATAAGACTATGAAAATAACTAAAATAAACAATTCTGGCTGTATCTACGTCAGTTATCTGTCTATTTTTTTTAACAGCATAAGCGGCCGATTTAAGCCTTCCTGACAATTTTTCTATGTGTGGGCCCCATTGTAATTTACCGTCAATAGTTATTCCAAGAAAAACTGTTGACTCTACAGGGTCCAACTCTATTCCATTAACTTGAACATTAGTAGTTAGCTGCCTGACATTTGGCGTTGAAAATCTAAGGAGTTTAGTCTTTTTTTCGTTCAGGAGAAGATTATTTACATTAAACCAATGCACAACTTTAGAGAGTGCATCGTTAACTTGTTCATAGTTGACTAACTGACGTTTGATTTTAAAAATGAGGGAAGTGTCATCTGCGAATAAGACGATCTTGTGATTATCCCTTATCATTTATATAAATTAGAAATAAGAAAGGACCTAGAATTGCACCCTGCGGAACACCCATGGTGACCGCAGATCCTGCAGATCTCTTGCCATTAACATCGACCCTCTGAATTCTGTTGTTCAGATAAGAAGTCAGAAGGTCAAGAGCCTTGTCCCTCATACCATAGTGGTACAGTTTCCTGATGAGTGTGTCATGATGTACGCAATCGAAGGCCTTGGACAAGTCGCAGAAAATGCCAAGAGCATCTTGCGACTCCTCCCAGGCCTCGAATATGCTCTTCAGTAATTCCACGCCCGCGTCTGTAGTTGAACGACCCTTTGTGAAACCAAACTGTTTCAGATGAAGTAAATTATGTGCATTAAAATGTCCTAACATTTGTTTTAAAACAATTTTTTCAAAGATTTTGCTCAATGATGGTAAAATCGAAATAGGCCGAAAATTTGTGGGATCAGTTGTGCTGCCAGATTTGAACAGTGGAATCACTTTGCTAAGTTTCATCAGATCAGGAAAAACACCAGATGCAACACAAGAGTTAAAAACGATTGCTAAAAAGGGTGAAATAACATCAATTATTGAAGACATGGTATGTACTGATAATCCCCAAGGGGGTGTATTGATCAAATGTATAAGTTATTTGTTTAAATTCTCTAGATCCTAATTACCACTCCGTATCAATATTGAGTTTTCTAGATTCGGTATCTATAGCAAATATATGATGCGAAAATGAAAATGTCTCTTTTTTTCCACTTCCAAATCATGTTGGCTACCTCGTTTAAGTGCTGGTATTGAGTTCCCCCCATTCTGTTAAAGTACGAAATAGCGGTAGTATTATCAACGCGTAAAAAAATTTCGCAGTTTCTTCTTTTGCGAATGATCTGAGGCTAAAACAAATTGCCAACAATACCAGATAGTTTATCTGATAATTTCTCTCTGTGGTATTCCAATGCCCACCGTTATTTGTTGTCAACCCTTAAAGGAGGCGTATGTGAAAATCTCAAGATCGTATTTATGGTAACGAATTGGATTAATTTTTGGTTAAATATTATTCTTCCACCAAGCTAAATCATCATGTAAACTATCTGGTACACTAAGGAATTCATCATAATTGCCATTGCTCTAAAAAAAAGCGCCAAATATTTAACTCCTTCTAGAGCCTCGGTCTTATTCATAAAAAGTTATCGAACATCTAAAAGCTTGCTAAAGTCTGGTTGTCAAAAAGTATTATTCATAAACGCATTTTAGTACCTAAACGTTCTATAAACCTACTATAAAGTTATAAAAGCCAGAACCCTACTGAAATTGTACTAAAAGGAAAAAATGGCTCTCTACAGCAGCTGATTAAGAAAATGACATTTGACGTACAAATGTATAATCCTCTCAAATGGCGCGCGATTTTGGCCGCGCCAAAAAGGCGGTGGTTATTTGTCGCGCTACTTATGGCGTGAAAACGGCTCGTTTGATTTAATACGACGATATCTACTACACGATGCATGGAAGCTATTTAGAAGTTACGTCGTTGGAATAGTTATGAAATTACCTAACAGATAATGTATGGATTAGTCCAGTTTTGCCTTATAATATATTAGTAATTCTAATTTGTAATCAGGGCGAGGAAATTTTTCCCAGTTTCTTGTGTTTGAATTTTATGAAATTGTAGCGACCCTAGCGACTAGCTGTCTGCGAAACAATGGAACACCAAAAATCGTAGTTGCATGCGAGTCTGCGACGTTTGCATTTTTTTGTCGATATTGACTGGGCTTACAATTCTCACTATCTTTAATCGTTGTTTAATGCTTGATGCTTGCATGTTTTTCACTTCACTTTTGAATTCTTTGAACTCGGGCTTATTAGGACAAAGTAAATATTGACGTCATTGCGTCAACTATTACAATTCAGAACAGAGCACTTTTGGAGCATACTGCAAGTTGTTATTACAATGACACTATTACAGCAGACATGTGTGGCAAATGACCATGACTCGAAAAAAATAACGTTTTGGCAAAAAACTCCCTAGATCTAGAGTTCTTGGGTCGGGCTCAGATTGTATCAAATTTAGATACCTAAAATTACGTTCGCAGGTTTTCTCGTTGTTATTGACTGGGCTATTTAATAACTGCGCTATACGGAATTCTTAGTGAGTGAGTCCGAGTAGCACTATGCAAAAGTTTTTTGTTTTTTATTTCAATCTTCTAAGACTCGTTTTTCGATTAATTGCTTTACTTGTCTTCGCTTTTACAGATGCAGTTGTCTCCGAAGTTACTAGTCTCAAGAACAGAAATCCGAAGAAGAAGTAGTCTGAAAAGGCATGTGGTTTTAATCGAACAGTCTGCCAGCAAATTGTGCCAAGCTCTAAATTGTATTGTGAATTTATAAAATCGTGGAGACTATATTTAAATTCATGAAGGTTGAAAAGTACTCCAAAATTTCTGTATTACTCAGTTGTCAAGTACAGTAGGTACTTGACAACTGAGTAATACAGAAATTTTTGATTGTTTCAAAACTAAAAAAAATATGGTACCAAATGTATTTTATTCATTATGAATTCCAATTCTAATACTCGTGGGTTAAATATAGTAGAATCCGTCGCTTAAGTTGCTTATAAGGCTAGTATTCAAACTATTCTGGGCTCGACAAACCTTGCTAAAAAGACCCTGTCTCATAACAACACGAGCGACAAAAGGGTAAAAAAAAAAAAAACAAACGTCACAAAGCTTGCAGATCGAACAGCGATTTTTTCTACTAAGGTAGATTACCGCCTGAGTACTTGCGATAAGCGCATTTTTATGTATTTCAGTCGCCAACTTGAAATGGCCATTCGGTTACTAGATTTTTATGAATCTTAAATGTCGAACTTAAACATTTCTTGCTCGTCTGTCCAGCGTCCCTCAGATTAAATACAATATTTTATACATATTAATATCAAGTCATAAAGTGCGTACAAATTGATGGTTAAATAGATATGTGGGGTGTTGTTGTAATATATATCGCAGTCGCAAGCTGTGAGTTGATTTTGTTGAGTTAGTTGTTTTTTTCTTGATATTTTTCGTTGTGTGAGTTTTGGTGATGTTTTTTTGTAGTTACTGTGAATTGATAATAAATTTAATAGTTTTTACCTGAGTATCGATTAAAGTGTTTATCTAACCACTTGAAGAATGTTCTTGGAAGTGCTAAAATTTCTAAGTGGTTTTTTTATTAAGTGTGAATTTTCGATTTAATTTTAGTTCCCAGAAGTTCGCTAGACACAGAAGACATGTGTCATCTACGAGACAAGATTCTTGTGTCCCAGCAGTGGGCACGTGGGCTTATTATGCTAGTTTTAAACAGTTGTTGATGTGAAACGCAATTAGGATAGTTGTTGATGTTATTTTGTAGGCAATGCGGAACTTTATCAATTAAAGACCGCGCATCTGCCGACGACGGTCGACGACCGTATTATTGGCGGGTCTGCTACCACCATAGAGCAATACCCATTCGCCGTACAGGTAAGAGGAAGAGATGAAAAAGCTCTATTAAGTATGAACAATAACTAAGGCTTAGCGTGCACTGTGGTGCGTTTTGCTAGAGCAAAATCTGTGAAGTATGAAACACAGTGGAAGCGCGCGCACTGCGGGAAAAAAATGAATACAAAAACAAAGCAGAATTTTATTCGTTGCGGCGAAAAAAACAACGCATCGCAAGTCATCGCACCGCAGTGCGCGCTAGGGCTTATAGAAAAGCATGACTCAGATCAAAAACTACTGTATTTTTTAATTTTTGCATTTGACAATAACTTTCGTTGATCTTGTGAATTCTTGTGGCCGCGAGCGCGACTACTGGGGCCTTATTATGAAGTATTAATGCCATCATTATTCCACTGCGAAAAAAGGATGGTGCTAGTGGCCTTGTATAGCTCCGTCTCTCACTCACACTGGAATAATGGTGGCATTAATACGTCATAGTACGGCCCCTGACCTGAACTCCTGGGTTCGATTCCCGGGTCAGTCAAAATGTTATTAAGTTTTTATTTGTTTCCATATCCATTATTCCAACTTTGACATGCTCTAAATTTGGATTCCACTTGGGTGCAGCAACTGAATCTCATTTTGATGATAAATTAATAATAAAAACTACTAGAAATTAAATAAATCGATCAGTAGGTAGGTACTATCCGTATTATTAGGAAAATCTTAATAGCAGCCAAAAATAATGAAAATGCTCTCTACAAACAAATTCAGACTGCGGATCCGGATCCAGACCGGATTTGTTTATACAGAGCATTTTCATTATTTTTACTGACTGAATCTATAAAAAAATACACTCTATGGTCAAGTACTAAGTAGTAATAAAAGCTGATCTACTATGCATAAGGTTTCGTTTCTGGTCCCAACGTTTGGTATATCCAAGCGAGCAAATGACATTAGTAATTAGAGGTAGATTGGTTATACGCGCTCCATAAGGGGCACGTCAAAGCTTGGCTAGTTAGCCAAGTTTTCTTCGTCTTGTCTCTTTTTCGCTGCCGTGAACGCCACATAGCATAGACACACACATAGTCTGCAATTTACCGTCAAATGACGTCATCATTTCAGCCGAAAAACGTCCATGGTTGGATATTGGCCTGCCCCAAACACCGCCACTTCGACCGGTTCTGTGCTTCCCGCATCCAGCCGATTCCTGCGGTCTTCACAAAGTCATCCCTTGCGAGAGGCTTGCCAACTCTACGTCTTCCGGTACACAATCACCACTCCAGAACCTTTCGGCCCCATCGGCCATTCTGTTCTGCGAGCAATGTGCCCTGCCCATTGCCACTTAAGTTTGTCAATTCTTCGGGCTATGTCGGTTACCTTGGTTCTCCTGCGGATCTCTTCATTTCTTATTTGATCACGTAGGCAAACTCCAAGTATAGTCCTCTCTATTGCCCTTTGGGTGAGTTTTAGCCAGTTTTAGTCCATTGTGAGCGACCACGTTTCAATGCCATAGGTCATCACTGGCAACATGCACTGGTCAAAGAATTTCGTCTTGAGACACTGCAGTATGTGGGACGAGAATATATTGCATAGCTTCGCGAACGGTGCCCAGCCGAGTCGGATTCGACAATTGACCTCTTTCTCGAAGTTGGACCTACCTAACTGGACAGTTTGTCCTAGGTAAACATACTCGTCCACAACTTCGAGTGTGGACGAGTATGTGGAGTATGTAAGTGGAGTGTCTGTCGACGAGTATGTAAGTGGAGTGTCTCCGATTTTCATGAGAGTGGGTGTTACATGCATATAACGTGATCTTTGTCTTGTTCATGTTTATTATAAGACAACACTCTTTTGGAAGCTCTATTGAGGTCAGCGAGAATTATACTGAGGTCCCTCATAGTGTCAGCCATGATAAAAATATCGTCGGCAAGCCGAAGGTGAGTGACGTACTTGCCGTTGATGTTGGTGCCTAGCCCTTTCCAGTCCAGAACCTTGAAGACATCCTCCAGTGCAGCGGTGAACAGTTTCGGAGAAATAACGTCTTCCTGTCTCACACCTCGCTGCAGAAACCTATCCTAGGTTTCGAAGTCTGGTCCTAGATTCCGACTGGTGGCGTTAGTGGCGTTTTCGTACAGACATTTCGGCACATCGATGTATTGATAGTACGTGTGGATTTCTCGATCGAATCGGAGGCTTTCTCATAGTCAACAAACGCTAAGCAGGGAGGCAGGTATACTCTTCGGTCTTCTGTAGAACCTGCCACGCCTGTCTACGGTGTCTAAGCCTTTACGGAATACGGCTTGTTCGGGAGACTAGAATCGTCAAACCTGCGCGCGAAAGGGTGCGTCATGACTCTTGAAAACAGCTTGTAGACATGGCTCAGAAGGGAGATAGGCCTATAATTCTTAAGGAAGTGAAGTCGGATTATCGACGTTCTTAAAGAAAAGTATCACCACACTGTTCTATGCCTGTGGCGTTTTTCCCTCGAGTATGACCGAATCAAACAGCATCTGGAGGGCCTTAAGAACGGGTTTTCCGCCGGCCATTAGGTGTTCGGCTGTAATTCCGTCATCACCGGCGCCTTATTGATTTTGAGTTGCTTCAGCGCCATCCTAATCTCGTTCAAGCTGACGTCCGGGAAGTCGTCGGTGTAGTTTTGGGTCAATCTAGCTCTTGGGCTGTTTGCTAGATTCGTAACGGGGTTACTTGTTGAAGTGTATAACTGTCCATAGAACCTCTCGATCTCTCAACAGCCGTTTTTTGTACCATCAGGGGTCTGCCGGTCCACTTTCTGTGCTCACGTTTTCTGAAGAAGGAGTACATCATAAAAACTTCTCCTTAAAACTGGCCAGTAGGTGAACCTGGTGGTTCCGTCGTCCAACTCTAAATTGCCCCACTCGCAGCTTTGTTTGCCCAATTTCGCATTGAAGTCCCCCATGATAACGGTGAAGTGAGTTTTAGAGCTATGCATGACTATGGAAATATCCTCATGCATGGAGTCCACCTCATCGTTGGAGTGTGACGAGGTCGGGGCGTAAACTGGCACCGGTCACTGATACGTTATCTATGAAAGGACGTTGGTGTGTTTCCTTAGATAGGGTTTTTGACATCATTTTCATGACAGCTGTCACTGCGGTCGTTATGTGGCTGTCATAGGAAACCATAGCTTTATAGTGTGACATTGTGCCGTTTTACATGATCGAATGTTGAGTAGGAAACCTTTCTACCTCTTTTTATTAAAAAAATATACAACCGAGTGGAATGTTATCTTTATGTCTGCAGGTAATGAATCGCGAAAAGCGGATACGTTGCGCAGGCACCCTGGTAACGACGATACATGTCCTTTCAGCAGCACATTGCTTCGTAACTCGGTATATTACATTTTACGTTTATTTACTGACGAAGTCTAAAACAACACGTGACATTAAGATGTTCTTTAAAACATTTAGGGATATTTTGATTTTGACCAATGCCCGCTTTTACTAACACTAGAAGACACCTAAATGAATACCTAAATAGAAGCGTGCTATTGGATTGTCAACTTTTGGCATTGAGCGGAGCGTGGGAAATCTAACAGCGCGCTTTTAGGCTAGGCAGTAGGAATGATGCCTGGGTCAAAAAAAGAAATTCTATTTAGTCCGTTAGTCAGATAATTAAAAAATAATAGATACGAATTTTTTGCTTTATCATATTAATAAAAAATTACTTAGATAAAACGCATTCAAGTTGGGGAGTGGGGGTCGCTACGTCACAAGTAAGTATAAAATCTACATACTCGTGACGTCATTGCAAATTTTAACTCAATGTATCGCCGTAATCTTTGAATTACGTAAAAAAAGAAAAAATACGTGTCCAATATGTTTTTATAGTATAACTGACGGACAAAAATTTGTTTTTGTTATCTTCCCTATTGATTTTTTCATAAGTAAAGCCTAACAATAAATTGATGTTCGCATAACTTGACAAAATGTTGGGAACGGCAGAAAACCCTAGGTTTTGCATATTAATGAGAACAATTACTCCTTTTCAGGTTTTCAGTTATTTCATTCACACATTGTATTAAATAATGATAAATTTTAATCTATATCAAAATTTGCAGAAATGGCAGTCGTTTTCCACCGAAAAGTTATTCCGTACGAGCGAGTACAACTATGTTGAATTCAGGTGAGTGACTCACCGTTATTTCTTAGTCAACTGGAGGTCCATATGAACAACTTGAAATAGACAGCGCCTTCACGAGACAGGTTTACACTTACGCAACATTCATAAGAGATTTTCTCGTGAAATAACAATTGCACTGACTTCTTCCGCGAGCCTATAAACCTTCCTCAAGAATTGGGCTATCCAATACAAAAATATTTTTTCAAATCCAACTGGTAGTTCCGGAGATTACCTCTACATACAAACTTACAAACAAACAAACAAACTTTACCTCTTTTAACCTATTTTACCACAGGCGGTTCTGTTCACTTCGTAACAGCAATCAAAGCCCACGAGCTATACGACTTTAAGGCAACGGCGACCTACAACAATGATGTGGCGGTGCTCCTGATGGAAACACCGGTCGATTTGACCACCAGTGTAGCACGGCCAGTCCTCCTTCCTTATCAGGACGTCGTGGTCCCTGACAACTCGTTCGTCACCGCCGTTGGATGGGGGCGGACAAATGTAAGTATTTATGATTACTAAATCTTTTAAAAAAACAGGCTAAGTGCGTGTCGGACCACGCACAATGAAGGGTTTCGTGACGACACCAGCACATCAACCTACTACAATCTGTCAAATTTCTTTAAAAGTTTTTTAACTTTATCTCTGAAGCATAAGGTTCAAAGTTTATTGGGAAAAATTTACAGTTTCGGGTAGGTTGATCTGCTGGCGACTGTACCTTAACATTGTAGTTAAAAAATTTGCTAATGTATGGGACATTCCGTATGGAAGAACATACTTATATTTTGCAACTGCGCAACTTATCAAGTATAAAAGTGTCAGCATCGTAGATGACTGCTACTATTCAATTTCCATCGCTAAACAACTTTTGAGCAAGACATGGTTCTACTTTCGACTGTACGAAACCTACATTGTGCATTTAGCTCATGGAACCAAGCGTTTGACGCTTGTTTCAGTCCTTAGAACAATCTTTGCAATTTACATATCTTTGTCTCTTTTTTATTTATTTTTTTCTGGGTGGGAAATTATCAAATAACTTCTCCCGCTCTGGGTGGAGCAGGAGGGCGTGTCAGACTCTTACTGACTAAAACCCACCCGTGTTCCTTCCGTTGCCTGCACGTTGCCAGGGGCCACGGTATCCCTTTCGGACTTTCCCGCAACCCCGGCAGGCATTGGTCCTATCGGACCCCTTCACTTGCTGACATCTCTTTGAGGCGCGCGTGGAACATAACGCGCCGTCGACCCGGGCCTGGTCCTTATCGGTCGGCGAGCTACCCATTGCTCACTGTCCGCAAGCCCGCGCCTACGGTGGCCGGGAATCGGCCTGCGATTCCCGACGCCCAGGGCGTCTCTTGCGGCGGCTAGGGGCGTGAGGGCGCGAATTTTGCCTTTCCCTCACACGTTCTGCCTCCTCCTTCGCGAGCATTACTGCTTCGCAGAAGGAGGTGACGGCCACCCACGCCCTCTCGCTCCGTACCATGCCCTGGACTAGGGCCGGACGCCAGAGCTCCCCGCCACCGATCGCCTCCACGAGGACACGGCGATGCTCTGCCCAAGCCGGACAGACCTCCACAGTATGCTCAACCGTGTCCTCCGGGCGATCCACGCAGTGATGACACCCGGGCGTTTCCTCCCGCCTGATACGAAACAGGAATCTCCCGAAACAACCATGTCCGGTGAGGACCTGCGTCAGGCGGAAGGTGAGGACGCCGTGGCGCCTCTCTAGCCACTCCTCAAAGAGGGGACTTATCGCCGCAATAGTGGCGTGCCCAGCACTGGGTTGCGACAATCGCACTCTCCATGACGCCATGAGATCCCGCCGGAGCTCTGTCCGCTGTGCCGCGATTTCTCGCGGAAACGGAGTTACGCCCCGGCGTTTCGACACCTCGCGCCACTCCCAGATAAGCGCGAGGACTTTTTCCTCCAGATCCCATGGCGGTAATCCGGCAAGGAGGTTCGCCGCCTCACCGGAGACCGTGCGGTATCCCCGGACAAGCCGGGTGGCCATGACCCTCTGGGACGCGTTCAACCGGGGCGGGCTGGCCGCCACCTCAATGAACGCGCCCACACCGGTGCCCCGTAAAGGGCCATGGACCGCACGACCCCCGCGTATAGCCTCCGGCAGGAGGCGTTTGGACCCCCTACATTGGGCAGGAGCCGCTTCAAAGCAGCCCCGGCCCGCTCCAGTCTGGGAGCCAAACGTCGGAAGTGCTCCACGAAGTTCCACCGGCTGTCGAGGACGAGTCCAAGGTACTTCATCGTTGACTCGATGCCGATGTGAACTCGTCCTACCGTTATTTGGGAACCCGACGGTGGCGCGTTCCGAGGACCATGAAAACACATGGCCTCGGACTTGTGCAGGGCCACCTCGAGTCCCAATTGCCGGATTCTGTCCACGATTGTCGCAACCCCGTGTGTCGCTAGTTCGGCCGCCGCCTGGTGCGACCTCCCCTGCGCCAGGACCAACGTGTCGCCAGCGTAACAAACGACGCTGACGCCGCTAGGGAGGTCGGCGCGCAGCACCCAGTCGTATCCGATGTCCTACAGATGCGGCCCCAGGATCGATCCCTGTGGCGCACGACATCTCTCGCCGATTCCATTCTCCCTGGTGACCGGGGTAGATGACGGCCCTGTCCGTCAAATGGGCCTCGACCACACGACAGAGGTAGGTCGGCATCCGGTGATACCAGAGTGCCTCCCTGATGCAACTCCAGGGCAGGGTATTGAAGGCATTGGCGATGTCTAGAGACACCGCCAAGACGACCCCACCCCGGGCCACGGCGTCCCCTGTCGTGAGGGCTCGCACGCGCATGTTGGCGTCCACCGTAGAGCGCCCCCTGCGGAAACCAAACTGGCTCTCCGCCAAATCCGGCCCCACCCGCACCAGCCGCCCGACGAGGCGGTCTGCAATGACTCTTTCAAAGAGCTTGCCCACCTCATCGAGCAGCACGATGGGCCGGTAAGCAGACGGAGAGTCCGCAGGGCTCTCCAGCTTCTTGATGAGGACCAGTTTCCCCGTCTTCCAGCGAAGTGGGAACTGGCCCCAGGATCCTGTACAATCAACCTTACAATCGCTCCCTTAGGCTGAAAGCAGTCGTAACATCCCATTGGACAAAGAGCTAATCATATAAAATAATCTACAGCTAGTGAGATAACCAGTTTAGCTTCCTGCGAGCGGAGAATACGTTCATTGTAGTCTACTCCACGTACTTAAGTAAATCCTTTAGCTACTAGCCTAGCCTTATACGTTACGCTAAGCAAGTAATAATTATAACTTTTAACACAACTAACTATTTACACTACGTACTAAATTAAAAGACTAACTAACTAACTGTTCAAATAAATACAAAAACAAAAGGAAAGGGAATTGTCCAATTTCTATGGGACTTTGGCCACTCTTAAACAAACAGTTCCGCTAATAATATGTGATTGATTTATTAGCTCAAATCAGTAAGAATGAGGATCTATAGCTATTTTTGTATCAAGATTTTTATTTAGATATTTTTTAACATTTAACTGAAACAGGTTAGGTATGAAATAAAACTTGTTTTTTTTTTATAATTATGTTTATTAGTCAGATTCATAAGTAATGAGAACATTGTCAAGGAACTGAGCAGGCGGATTGATATGTTCTTGATATCTTGCCCAACTTAAAAACCATATAATTGTCATTATATGTGCACAGCAACCTACTGTTCTACGGCCCACCATACAGTTGCAGCAATAATGTTTTATTGCTGACCTCCCTTCGGTGTTACTTTCATATAATATATACACAAAATATGTTTTTCTGCACAAAATATGTGCTTCCACAATTCACACATCGCTGCATTGAGACTTCATCCGTCATCAGATCACCGGGAGGTAACACGGGATTCATGTCCACATTCAAGCCGGGGTTTTCGTTAGGGCGAGGTTCGGTGTCCGTAGGTATGCCAGGTTCAACGTAAATACAAGGTTCGGGGTCCATAGAAGTGCCGGGGTCGTCATGAAGGGAAGAATCGGAATCCATTACAAAAAAGCTAGTGTTCGTTATAAAACTCACAAAAACAACACTCACGATGCAAATAGACAAAGCGAATGACAACTGTGAAAATGTCATTTTGAAGTTGAATGAAAGAACATTTTTAAACATCGTGTTGCCACATAAAAAAAAAACAATTAAATATCGATTCATTTGAAATCGATTATACTGCGATGATTTCTCCAGAAATAATGCAATAAAACCTCAGTTTTATCATGTTTGAAGTCCTATTTAATATATCGTTTATTATAATTTTTAATTAAGTTATTTAATGAAAACTAAATTCAATATAGTGGAGAGATTACATTGTATTTTAAATCGATTTGAATTTGTTGGTTTATGGAGTTTTGATTAGGCAACACTGAAACCAAATCCGAAGCCGGTTCATGTGTAACATCAAATCAAATACTAAAAAAAAAGGTTTTTTTTACAATGCACATTGATACAAAGTTATTTGCACCAGATGTTTACTAAAATAGACTTTAAAATATTGGTAAATCATTTTTTTGTATAGCATCGCGTACAAAAATGGCCAAGTTCAGACAATTCCCTTTGGCGTCGAAGTATTTTTCCGCATCGCTGTTATCCGGAAACGTGCCCGCAAGACTGGCAGCATTACCATGTTGAATAGTAATGGTAATTCCTTAGCCAAAGAACGAGCCAGCCCTCTGGACACGTGAAGAGTCGATCAGTTGACCCCAAACGGTTCAAAAGTTTAGTTACCGATAAGGTTAGAGTATTTGCGCCGCTTGAGGGTTTCAGCAGCCGCAGCAATGGTGCCAGCACAGCCCGCCGTGCTAGGAACATGAGTTGACGGTAGGGTGTCGACACAGGTTGCGTCCCATACCAGAGGCCTACCTACCTTCCAAGGCTACAACGTCATCTCGTCTGGTCTCTTCCTATAGTCACGTCCCAAGCCGTTTGGTTCTAATACCGCTGGTACGTGACAAGGGCTCGATGAATAATATCGTTGATGCTAGCGTGCCATGCTATGTGACCTGCGGCCCTGTAGCAGGACAGGCCATGGTGCCCGAGACTGTCGACAGCTTTACCGCAGTGACGCAGTCTAATTAAACATGTGTATGTTTAATTAGATTGTGTACCTATACTAAATTAAATGTGTTAAATTAAATGTTGTGTGTGAGACGAGCGTTAACCCTGCCGACAGACTGTCACGCAGTTTGGCAGATTTATAAAATGTGTACCTATAAATGTTTCTTCCAAAATAAATGATTTATTTATTATTATTATTTTATAAAAAAAACCCTGTTCTTCTTTCGGCAGGAGACACACCCAGCTGCATCAGCTTTTCTGAACCAAGTGACGGTGCGGATGATAAGCCAGAAAACTTGTCGGGCTCGCTACAAGCCCGCGAAAGGCAAACGTATTAATATCACCAATAGCATGATCTGCGCAGGAATCCTCGATGATGGAGGTCTGAACTTATAAAGTATGGCTCTTTATTCTTATTCGATGGGGAAATCTTCATGAATAGGTACCGCCTAGAGAGACCGTGGCGTTATGATGAACTCCTAACAATATTAAAAGAGACCATAAATTCTCAGTTTGTTATGGAATTTATTCACAGGGATCAGTCAAATTCGAGTGAGAAATAATGACAAACAAAAAAAAAAACTGAAAATAAAAAGTAATTTAAAAAAACTATAGATTTATAATGCTTGTTTTTCTCTTTTCAGTTATGTATTTTTGCAGTCGGGTTTTTTAGTTTTGTAATGACTTTTTTATAAGACATACTGTTATTTTTTTTTCCAATATTTTATAGTTAAATGGTCCCAGTTCGGTGCAGTTGAAACGACGCAACTCCAGTAGTTCCACTTACAGCCTTTGAGTCATTACCATTATGAGGTTGAGGTTGTGTTAGAAGTGTTTTTTTTTTCTCCAACAATTGATTTCACTCAAGCACATAATAATTTTTTTGAAGTAAAATTGTTATTTTACTTTAAAAAATGCATAGTGCATCAGTTACATAAAAAATCTATAATTTGCCTCACGTGGTACGAAGTTCACCGGGTCATCTAGTCTATATAGATACTTTATAATATATACTATATTACTATACTATAAATATTATAAAGTGATAACATTTGTTTGTTTTGTAAGTATGTATGTAGGGGTAATCTCCGGAACTGCCAGTCGGATTTGAAAAATTCTTTTTGCATTGAATAGTCCAATTCTTGAGGAAGGTTATAGGCTCGCGGACGATTGTGGGCAGAAGCAGGTAATATATAAAGTTAAAAACTTTGGCAAGTAAGATAAATGAAAACTGGATTAAAAATGATCAACAAAAAATACAAAATTGATTGAATCAAATTGATAACATCAGTAAAAATAAAAGATAAAATTGATAAATTTATGACGGTAGAAAAATTTACACAATTCATCTTTTTTTTTTTTTTTTTTGGGTGGGAAATTATTAAATAACTTCTCCCGCTCTGGGTCGAGCGGGAGGGCGTGTCAGACTCTTACTGACTAAAACCCACCCGTGTTCCTTCCGTTGCCTTTGTTGCCAGGGGCCACGGTATACACAATTCATCTTGATTAGGATTATAGTTCTATAAATATCTATCACAGTTTTAGTCCTTCATTTTTTCCTTTCTTTTCACTATTCAGATTTTGTTATCGTTCGTTTGCTATTTCCGAGCGCCTGAGAGACACGCTCTTGTACCCGTTCGACAGGTATCAATGGTCCGCCATCTTGCCTTTCGCGCTCAAATAATCTTGTAGGTTGATGATTACCAGTGATCGGAGTAGGCAAAGCTATTTTTTGTACTTGCAATACGTTGTCTTAATATGGACACTCCCGGAATCCCGGGATTTGAAATATATATTATTAAATAAGTTAGAAACTACTTTGTAAAAAGCTATTCACGTCTTAAAGAATTATGGATACATATCCCTCCTCCCCTCCGACGGATAGGTATAAGACGGACAGGTTTCAGGTTAATGAAATTAAAAACTTTATTTTTTAAATGTATTTTTTTTTAATTTTCTGTAACAATTTTGTATAAACAAATTTGTAAATATCGCGCGTGTTTTTATTGGAAATTAGCAACGCATCGCTGATGTTAGTTTGACAACGTCGTGCGCTCACTGCCAATATATATAAGATAAGCTTTCTTTTATCCTTGTTAATAAAAAAAACAATTAATATTTTTTCGAATCCCGGAGTTTCAGTAAGAATCCCGGGGAATGTCTATATTAACATCAACGTTTGCGGCCATTGAACCAAAATAGCTCTACCTACTCCGATCACTGATGATTACTGACGGGTTTCACTTTTTAATGTTTCTCCACGTTTCGGCTTTATTATAACACACTGTCCTTATAAAAATAGTTCCTTTTGCACATGTGGCTTCCCTGGTACCTCATTAACGGCATAAGTGTCTATTAACAGCGATAACATTGTAGGCCTAGTGGACTGTAGATTTGTCGACCATTTTGTATTTTGTTAAGCAGAAGAAGAAAAAGAAAATATTTTTTTTTTATTCTGCACAAACATAACGCACAATTAAAGAATTTAAAAAAAAACACAATTACAAAAGTAGCCAAAAGCCTCTGGTGTACAAAAGTACCTGGTAATTTGTATGGTGTACAATAAAGAGTATTCTATCTATCTATCTATGCTATACTTAATAACACTTTTATTTGAAAATATTGTAAAAGTCAATTCTTTTTTAAAGAGTTCCGTGGAGTTTCTTGCCAGCTCTTCTCCATAGGAAACAACCCATTGGAACCCTGCACCTAGCTTCAGACGTTTCATATGTATGTGGCCATATTGGTTTACGTAAAATAAAATATTTTGATTTTGACTGTAAACACCAAGTCCAATTTAAAGCCGATGTCAGTAGCTACAACTGCCAGCAGGTCAACTTCAACCTTATTCTTTAGTGATAAAGTTGAAAATCTATTAAATAAATTTGACAGATTGTAGTAGGTTGATGTGCTGGCGTCTGTGCTACAAGCAAGACCAGTCAGTTAAACAAAAGCCGGGTCAGGTATTACAAGCAGAAACAGTCATTTAAACAAAAGTCGGATCGCAAGAAAAACAGAACGAGATCGAGGAACTGGGGAACTGGAGAACGAAGTCTATGCCCACAAAACGACAACAGACGACTGTTTAGATGACAAAATGGCGGCCCATCACGGCATTTGGGGCTGCAATTTGTTTACAGAAATACAAAAGTAGCATTACGATATTGCCTGCGCGGGTTCGGTTTGGAAGAAGCGCGAAATTATAACTCATACATTGTAGCTTCTTCTTCTTCTCGTGGAGTTAGTGACTAACCTGGTGTTAGAGTTTTAAAGCCGCCCATGGGCCTCTGAATTGGCTTCACATGGTGTTGAGATATATATCAGACAAGACGGTTTCCTGACGATGTTTTCCTTCACCGTTTTTGAAGCAAGTGATAATTATACAATACGCACATAATCCGATCAGTCAGAGGTGAACTCGAGACCTATGACTTTCAGTACGACGGTCACACCACTGGGCTATCACTGCTCAATATTGTAGCTTGACATAATGATATAGTTTTTAATGATATTACTCTTTATTAGGACAAATAAACGATAATATTTTTATCGTAAATTATTCGCCCCTTCAAAGTTACATCGTCCTTTCGATCACGATCTGTCAGGAACGGATTCTCTCAGCAGTCGAACTGTAGTGACACTTGTCTTTCAGGCAAGGACACGTGCCAGGGCGATTCTGGGGGACCGCTGCTCTACAAGGGAATAATCGTGGGCGTTACATCTTGGGGCAGAGGGTGCGCGAATCCCAAATACCCGGGGGTCTACGCCAGAGTTGCCAGTTATACCAATTGGATCAACTATACGGTAAGCAGGAGTTTAAGCCGAAAGCATGAGGTATATCCACGTTCCTATGAGCCCAAAACATCTTTCATAAGAAGATTTTAGACTGTTGTTGCTCCTTTTCATTATGATAAAATAAATAAAGAGCTCAATATATATCCGCTCAACAAATCCCTGTAAGAAGAAGGTACATAATTACCTAATTGCTCTTTCCTATGAGGAAACAGAGAAACTCTTCATTATTCAGAAATTGGAAATGCTTTTGTCAAATTATAAATTTTATCATATAAAACAATTACACGGTAAGACGTATTTACACTACCCAACACCTTTTACTACTCTACACTGACACAAAATCACGCGAGACACACACACACACACACCTACACATCGTTAGTACACTATGTACCTACACTACGTAATTTTTTTATGGTTTAAGTTTTAAGATTTTGATGCATCTTTTTGCATGTTATTGTCTATTTTGAGGGGTCTGGCACTGTATGCCGAGATACAGAACTCGTCTTAGTTCGGCTACAAATCTCCCATGTTATACACGGTGAAATCTTAATGGTTGTTTTCCCGCAGCGAAATGGTTTTGTCTTGGTAATAAAATCGTTATAATAACAAATAAAATATTTGAAACAATGTTGAAAACAAATATTGTGTTGATAAGACAAACAATGGGAAAAAAATACTAAAAAATTATTAGTTTATATTATAGGAGAGTAGTTTTGATGATTCTAATGACAATAATTCTGGAAATATGTATTTGTTACGGTCGCGAATCATATTTTGGTCAACATACAACCTGAGACCAACCTGCAAGTTGAAAAAACATAAGAAAATTTGAATTTCGCGGCGACCCTTTTTCGCCTTAGGTATTTTTTTATAATTAAGATTAATCAAGGCTTTTTTATGGACTTTAAGGGGATACGCAGCAGCTTCCACCTGTCTTCCTCCAATTAACTGCGATCCTGATTAATTGTTCTTTTCCCAGATAAATGAATCCCTGCTGCAGAAGGAATCCGAACGTTTCAACGCCGGCTCGCTCAGCAGCAACGTCGGGGCTATCACGCTGCTTACCTCCCTCCTGTACTCAGCGTTTAGTTATTACAAGTTGACGGAATAGGCAGATTATCGAGCGGAGCTGTGCGAAAAAAACAGAGCGTTCAGCTAATATCAGTTCCAAAAGTATCTGATGCAAATGAAAACGAATGGATCTGAAAACATACCCCACCTGTGGAGGCCAAATTGAAGTGCCACTTAATAAAGTTAGTTAGTTAGTCATTAGTACTTAATGTAAATAGTTGTGTTGAATGTTGTAAAAGAATTCCTCTTATCTTAAAGAACGTTTCAAGTTCCTTCATGAAAAAAAACTTGACACTAGAGATGCCGATGCATGCCACCAGCTTTTATGACAAGTCTTTTACAGTTCAAGCAGTACGGTTATGGAATGCCTTGCCCGTGTCGATAAGGCGTGCTCGAACTATGTCCACTTTTAAAATTCTGGTAAAAAAACACTTCCTCTCTCCTTAAACATCATCATTACATAAGTTCCTTGCTCTTGTTTCACGTTTATAATTTTATAAGTATATCTATGTACGAGTATATAGGTACACACATCAACACGGTCTAGGGATATTTTTAAAAAAGCGAATTACTATCAATGTGTTAATTATTTATATGACATTTATATATTTAAAAGATACGTTATTTAATATTCTACCATTTTTTAATAATGGTTAAGGTACTTCGATTAAAATTTCAGGATTTTATGGAAAAAAAATGAAGCATAGACGGAAACCGTATATGAATTAACTTTTAATTTATGAGTAAAAACTGAAAAAAATAGAAAAATCATTTAATTTGTGTTTATAAACTTGAAGTTAGTAGTCTGAGAAAGCGCCCATGATGTTCATAACACATCGGCAACGATTCGGCATGCTCAGAACAAGGTTGTCAATGTCTTGCTGCGGAATATTGTCCCATGTTCTTCTGAGGTGCGCAAAAAGTTGCATCTTCTGTAGCCAGATTTTCAGGAACTTCCTTCAGAGCTCTTCTTTGCAGCATATCCCACGCATGCTCAATGGGTTTTAGATCTGGCGATTGAGCAGGCCAGTCTAAGGCCCTAACATTGTGTGTATGTAACCAAGCTGCTACCGTTCTCGCCGTGTGTGCCCGGGCATTGTCGTGCATGAGCAGGAAATCTTGCCCCATTTGTGTTCTGTGGGGCAAGATTACGGGCCCCAGCATCTGTTGGACGTATCGTTCTGCCGTCATATTGCTCCGCACCCAAACGAGATCCGTCCGTCCTCCAAGACGAATTCCTGCCCAAACCATAATTGTTCCTCCTTGGTATGGGTGAACTTCCTGAGGGTTCTCAAGACGGCTCCATCGTCCAGGAACTCGCCAAACACGCGTCCTTCGTGAATCTGGATGGAAGCCGAACCTGGATTCATCCGTGAACAGCACATTGGACCATTGCTCACGGCCCCAGTCCACGTGGTTCCGAACCCATTCTAATCGTCGTCCACGATTGCCTCTCCGTAAAAGTGGGACCCGGAGTGGTCTACGAGAGCGTAGATTGCTTTCATGCAGTCGCCTTCTTACAGTTTGGTCACTCACAAGCACTTGGTGTTCCACTCGCAGTCTTTGGACCAATTGAGTCGCCGTTGCATTTGGTTGAGCTCGCGCAGTAATTTGCAAGAATCGATCTTGTCTGGGGGTAGTGATGCGACTTGGCCCCCGGTGCCTCTCCGCTACTTCACCTGTGGCACGATAGCGTGTCCACAATCTTGAAATTACATTTTGGTGGGTCCCTATGGCCTCAGCAACATTACGCTGAACAGACCCAGCTTCCAGCATCTATGTTCTATGTTCTATGTTAGGGGTTTGGTTTCCGCACTTAGTCCGTCAGGTGGACCATTGTGCGTGGGCCATAGCGGCCGTTTGGTGGTTATTCCAACCAGCCCACCTCCCTCCAGAAGCTGATTAGGTCTCCTGGTCTGTTTAGAACGTCTGTGTATGATCTGGGTGACCCGAGGGTTTCTGTTCTAATCTGGGTGACGCCCGTACATTCGAAGAGCACGTGCGCAACGGTCTCCTCAGCCTCCATGCACGCCCTGCACAGAGGACTGTCCGTTATGCCTATTGTGTGGAAGTGCTTGTTTAGCGAACAGTGTCCCGTGATGGTCCCCGTCACCAGGCGCAGGCCGTTCCTGTCCAGGCGTAGCAAACGCCTGGTCAGCCTGCTGTCCAAAGATGGCATAGCCTCCTTTGACTGCCTGCAACCTGGTGTCGAGGTCCACCAGCGTTCCGCTTGTGTGTGGGTGAACTTCTGCAGCCACCTGCATATTTGGTTGAAGGGGATGGGTACGATAGGCAGACTGCCGTGCTGGATCCACGTCTAGCAAGTTCGTCAGCCGCGTCGTTACCTAGCGATCCGCTGTGTCCTTTTATCCATTGCAGAGTCACTGTGTTGCGGCTAGATACCGTTATTTGTTCTAGTGCATCGTGACATTCTAGTGTTAGCTTCGAGGTAGTATATTTCTTCCGTAAGGATTGGAGAACTGAGGCGCTGTCGGAGAGTATGCGTATGTGGGTGTCCGTAACCCTCCTGGCTTCTAGGGCGTGGACCGCTTGTATGATGCCCACACGCTCCGCCTGATAGACGGTGTTGAACATTCCCAGCGGTCTGGATATATTTATTTTGAGGTCATGTGAGAAAACTCCGACTCCGGTACCTGAGTCGGTCTTTGATCCGTCGGTGTAAACTCTCATCTCTTTTGGGCCTGAGTAGTCACACTGTTCTTCTGTAAGTGTTATATTGTAGTGCCTTTGAAAGTGGTGTGTTTTCGGGGCTTTATCGCAGGGTGATGCCATCATTGGCTCACGTTTGATCGCATCCTCCTTAATGCGTATGTGCTTAACTCTGGAGTCGTTGCATAGGGTTCCTGTTAAATGGAGCCTAAAGGTGGCCAGGGCCGCTTCCTCCCGCACGATGAGGTGCAGAGGTGGCAGTCCCAGCATTGCCTGTAGGGCGGCGGTGGGTGCAGTTCTCATACTACCAGTGATTGCGACGCAAGCAAACCGCTGTAGTTTTTCGAGATCTTTTTGGGCTGTACACCGGTCTGTCCTGGGCCACCAGACCAGTGAGCCGTATGTGATAATCGGTCGGATGACTGTGGTGTATAACCAGTGGGTGACCTTGGGGCTGATTCCCCAACTCCGGCCAAGCAGTCGTTTGCACTGCCACAGGGATATGCTGGCTTTTGTAGTGATATAGTTCGTGTGTTTTGCCCAGTTCAATTGTTTGTCCAGATAGATGCCCAGGTATTTGGTTTCAGTTGAGAGGCTTAGGGTTGTTCCGAAGAATCGTGGCAGTTGTAGTGTTGTCAGTTTCCTCTTCTTCGTAAAGAGAACCAGTTCAGTTTTTGTAGGGTTTACTGAGAGTTGGTGCTTGTTGCACCATTCCTCTACTATTTTCAGGGCATGACGCATGAGGTTGCATAGTGTGTTTTCGTGGGTCCCGTTAATTATTATGGTTATGTCGTCAGCGTAGCCTACGGTGAAATAACCTTTGTCGTTGAGTGTTTTGATGAGGCTGTCTACTACCAGGTTCCATAGGAGAGGCGAGAGGACTCCCCCTTGTGGGCATCCCTTCGCAACGATGGCTCTCGTAGTGTCATTTACTGTGACTTGTACAGCCCTTAGTTTGAGCATGTTGGTGATCCAGCCACTCAGTGTCGAGTCTATGCTGTGTCTGTCGAGGGCCGTGTTTATACTGTTGAACGTGGTTTTGTCAAAGGCGCCCTCGATGTCAATGAAGGCAGCCAGTGCCGAGCACTTGTGATCCACTGCACATTCAATTTTGGAAACCACGCTGTGGAGCGCTGATTCCGTTGATTTGCCTGTGGAGTACGCATGCTGTTGTTTGTGTAGTGGGTTTACCCGAAGAGGTCCGTCTCGGATGTGCCTGTCACAGAGTCTCTCAAGGGTTTTCAGTAGGAAGGATGTGAGGCTTATGGGCCTATAAGCCTTGGGTTGCGTGTAGTCGGTTTTGCCAGGTTTGGGTATAAAAATGACCTTCACCTCGCGCCATGCGACAGGTACGAGCCTGAGTGCTATGCAGGCTCGAAATATCTCCACCAGCCATGGTGTGAGATAGTCCACCCCCCACTGCAGCAGGGCTGGGAAGATGCCATCCAGCCCTGCCGACTTGTATGGCTGAAAGGTGTTAATAGCCCACTTTACTCGGTCATCTGTTATCATGTAGCGGGCTCGTGACCAGTCTTGATCCGTGGGGGTCCATTCTGGCTCAGCCTCCCACGTCCTGTCGTCCAGGACTGCACAGTCTGGGAAGTGGGTTTCGAGAAGGACCTTACAGGTTTCACGGTCAGTCAATGTGTATGAGTTGTCGGGTTTTTTGAGCGCGCCGAGGGTTCGGTCCTGATCGGTTGACAGGATCTTCCTTACCCTTGCGGCTTCATTGTTTGTCTCGATGGATTCGCAGAACTTACGCCATGCTGTTCTTCTTGCGGTTCTAATCTGCTTTTTGTATATATATTGGGTTTCTTTGTATATCTCCCAGTCGTCCGGAAGTCTAGTATTTTTGGCTCTGTTAAATTGCTTAAGTAGCGCATCTCTGAGTTTACTAAGTTCAGCGTTCCACCAGGGGTTTCTCTCCTTCTTGGTCTGTGGCGCTCTTAGTTTACAGCATGCGTGGTATGCTTCGGTTATACACACATCAACACGGTCTAGGGATATTTCATACTCAATTAAATAACTCGAAAAGTACTGGCCGCATTGTAATCTTTCATACACCGATTTGTTTGTAATTTATCTCAGACTAATTCCAAATTCAAATTTTTGAAAATTCTTTTGTTTCGGTGGCATAAAAATGTCTTGATGTGTAGGAGAGGGAATTTTCATTTGTGCATTCATTGCATTTTCATTGCATTTCAATTTAGAAAACAATACGAATTACGTTTAGTTACAGTTTTTTTTTCATTTTTAAACGAAAGATAAAGTTAAAATTGAGGTATTGTAGCCATGCAACGCCAACATTTGACGAGGGCGGAGATGTTACGAGCTGTGGGAATGCTGGAAGCTGGGTCTGTTCAGCGTAATGTTGCTGAGGCCATAGGGACCCACCAAAATGTAATTTCAAGATTGTGGACACGCTATCGTGCCACAGGTGAAGTAGCGGAGAGGCACCGGGGGCCAAGTCGCATCACTACCCCCAGACAAGATCGATTTTTGCAAATTACTGCGCGAGCTCAACCAAATGCAACGGCGACTCAATTGGTCCAAAGGCTGCGAGTGGAACACCAAGTGCTTGTGAGTGACCAAACTGTAAGAAGGCGACTGCATGAAAGCAATCTACGCTCTCGTAGACCACTCCGGGTCCCACCTTTACGGAGAGGCAATCGTGGACGACGATTAGAATGGGTTCGGAACCACGTGGACTGGGGCCGTGAGCAATGGTCCAATGTGCTGTTCACGGATGAATCCAGGTTCGGCTTCCATCCAGATTCACGAAGGACGCGTGTTTGGCGAGTTCCTGGACGATGGAGCCGTCTTCAGAACCCTCAGGAAGTTCACCCATACCAAGGAGGAACAATTATGGTTTGGGCAGGAATTCGTCTTGGAGGACGGACGGATCTCGTTTGGGTGCGGGGCAATATGACGGCAGAACGATACGACCAACAGGTGCTAGGGCCCGTAATCTTGCCCCACAGAACACAAATGGGGCAAGATTTCCTGCTCATGCACGACAATGCCCGGGCACACACGGCGAGAACGGTAGCAGCTTGGTTACATACACACAATGTTAGGGCCTTAGACTGGCCTGCTCAATCGCCAGATCTAAATCCCATTGAGCATGCGTGGGATTTGCTGCAAAGAAGAGCTCTGAAGGAAGTTCCTGAAAATCTGGCTACAGAAGATCAACTTTTTGCGCACCTCAGAAGGACATGGGACAATATTCCGCAGCAAGACATTGACAACCTTGTTCTGAGCATGCCGAATCGTTGCCGATGTGTTATGAACATCACGGGCGCTTTCTCAGACTACTAACTTCAAGTTTATAAACACAAATTGAATGATTTTTCTATTTTTTTCAGTTTTTACTCATAAATTAAAAGTTAATTCATATACGGTTTCCGTCTATGCTTCATTTTTTTTCCATAAAATCCTGAAATTTTAATCGAAGTACCTTAACCATTATTAAAAAAATGGTAGAATATTAAATAACGTATCTTTTAAATATATACATGTCATATAAATAATTAACACATTGATAGTAATTCGCTTTTTTAAAAATATCCCTAGACCGTGTTGATGTGTGTATATTCAGATAGTTTTGTTACGGTGTATTCCTAATTGTGTTCGGTCTCTTATGGTAAATTGCGTTAGGTGTTTAGCCAATAGGGAGGCCAGGAGGCGTTTGTACCCGGGAACATTGGTGCGCCTTGGGTTTCGCCTCGGATCGGGTTTTCTAGTGTTGGTAGTTAGTGAGAAGCGGATCCTTCTGTGATCAGAACAGGAAGGTTCGTCCGATACGTGCCAGTTTGTAATAAGGTTCGTCGCGTTTTCCGTAGCAAGTGTTAGGTCTATAATCGTTTGTCCACGGACTGTGACCCAAGTGGGTTCTGAGCCGCGGTTTATAATATTAAGGTTAGTAGAGAATAAATAGGTGGATAGTACCTCTCCTCTGGAGTTCGGTGCGTCGCTGCCCCAGAGTGGGTGGTGGGCGTTCGAGTCGGTGCCGATGATCAGGTCTAGTTCGGCGCGTTCACAGTGTTGCACTAGGTCGGCCATCTCTTTAGGCGGGCAGTCCAAGTCCTCGCCTGGCATGTATACCGAGGTCAGTACAACATCTGGAACGCTACCTTCGGTCTGGAGCCTGACAGCTGTCAGATCTCTGGAACAGAATTGGGTGAGTGGTGCGATAGGAATGTCTTTGGGTATGTAGATGCAAGTTCTCGGCTTATCTGAGCTGTGTGTGTTGAGAATCAGCTTACCTCCGATGTTACCGAGGCCACATATTCTATTGTTCCTGATCCACGGCTCTTGGATCAGTGCGATGGTTCGGGGCTTGACCTCCAGTGCCCTGCGTAGGTTAGCCGTGGCAGTCTGGCTGTGCTGGAGGTTGGTCTGGATGATGTTGATGGGTGTTGACGGCGATGGAGAGGAGTTAGTCGGAGGTGGATCCATCGGACAGCCTCTCCCCTACCTCCTCTCTGTATTTGTCTTGTTCTACCCCCGGCGACGAGGCGAGTAGACGCTCGCTCCAGCCAGGTGATTCGGGCGGATTGGTGTCGGCGTCATCAGCCATGACCGCTCGGGCCATGACCTCCTCCAGCTGGTCAATCTCTGGGTCGTCAGTCTGTGTCAGCGTCGGTTGTGCGGTCTTAGAGTCGCTGTCGGTCTGGACGTCAGAGGGTTCGGCCGTGGGCCAGAAGCGTACGTATATCGACCCGAGCAGGTATGATATGCGTCGCTCCCTGGCCCGGACCTTTACGGCTTCCTCCGGTGGCACACCCAGGGTCAAATAAGTCCCGTAGTTGTCGCCACCGACGGTAGTCGCCCTGTACAGTGACCACCTGGCGATGTCGTACCAGGTACCAGCTTCCAGCATTCCCACAGCTCGTAACATCTCCGCCCTCGTCAAATGTTGGCGTTGCATGGCTACAATACCTCAATTTTAACTTTATCTTTCGTTTAAAAATGAAAAAAAACTGTAACTAAACGTAATTCGTATTGTTTTCTAAATTTCGCACAAACAAAAATTCCCTCTCCTACACATCAAGACATTTTTATGCCACCGAAACAAAAGAATTTTCAAAATATTTGAATTTGGAATTAGTCTGAGATAAATTACAAACAAATCGGTGTATGAAAGATTACAATGCGGCCAGTACTTTTCGAGTTATTTAATTGAGTATGAAATATCCCTAGACCGTGTTGATGTGTGTATATATATATATATTAATAAGTTTATGCTTTATGTATGTATGTATTTATTGTATATGTAAATGGTACACCACTGACTACCTGCAGTATTTTCTCTCAAAAGATCGCTTTAAGCGATAAGACCGCCCATTGTGTCACCCTATGTAAAATGTCTAAATTTATGACTGTAATTTTTATGGTCTACAATAAAGAGTATTCTATCTATCTATTATTTGAGTGCTTTGGTTTGATTATTTAAATAGGTACTTTTAAACTAGTAATTCTAATTTTAAACATCACCTTAAAAATACTTATCATATGCTAAGGTTATGGTAGTCACATACGTAACGATTTACTTGCGCAAATTTAGGCTTGCGCAAGTAAATCGTTGCGTGTGTAGAATTCAAATTATCGTCTATGATATTACAATTAAAAGACATTGTTCGACGCACGAGGAGCTCGTGGCTAAGTAATAACTGCTGCACGGGTCGATCCATCAGGTTAAGCAACGCTTGCCGGGGATGGTCTGTGACCATCTTTACATACCGAGACTCCTCCATGCTTCGGAAAGCACGTTAAGTCGTTGGTCCCGGCTGTCATTCGCGGACCTTTGACAGTCGTTACGGGTCGTCAGAAGCCCGAAAGTCTGACAACCAGTCTGACCAAGCTGTATCGTATTACCCAGTAACTGTGTTGTGGAGGTCAGATAGGCAGTCGCTCCATGTAAACTACTGGTATTCAGCTGCATCCAGTCAGACTGGAAGCTGACCCCAATATAGTTGGGAAAAGGCTAGGCAGATTGATTGTTCGGCGTCCATATATAGTTCGCCTAAGAACCAACAGAGACGTGAATTTACTTTCTGTGTTCTAAATAATGCATACCTATATTCGATTGAAACAGAATTCAAATCACGGATACTTTTAAGAATTGTAAAAAATCTAAATACTTTCGGATTGTGGGGTTATAACTAGGCCAATAGAAATATTAACTTAGTGTTTACTTGTGAAAATACAAATGAAAAAATAACGACACTGTGACACTTACTATAAAATGTCAAAGTGTTATCTGTCAATTCATCGACTATCATTGTTGATGTTGCTCTTTTCACACAGCGCTTTCGATCGCTTTATTCTGTTTGTAACTAGAAATCTTATTTACCTTGCGAACGTGTGTCCCGATCGTTGGCCGACGGTCGATGGTGACACCCAGGTATTAAGCCCGGGGTGACCACTCGATGTTGGTTCCTTGTAGTTTCAAGGGTGGTGCGAGGGGCGCGGACCCGGTGATCAGCGCCTGCGTCTTACCCACGTTAACCGAGAGCCGCCTCTTCGACAACCACTCGGGAAGTAGATCGAGGGTGCGCTGCATCTTGACCACCGCGTACTTCGCGCTAAGCGAGGTAGTAATGTATGCGATATCCTCTGCATACAGCGCGAGCATTGCGTCTGAAGTGGTGGGAATGTCGTCGGTGTAACGCGAGTAACACGCCGGCGATACGCAGTTGCTTGCGGCACAACCGCAAGCAACGGGCGGGAGCTTGATAGCACTCAGTCGACCACCACACTAAATGTTCTGTGGGAGAGAAAGCTAGAAATCACCTTTATTACGCAACGGGGCGCGTCTGAGGTGGCCAACTTGTGTACCAGACCTTCATGCCACACACGATCGAAGCCTTCTCCATGTCGAGGAATACTGTCACCCAGAATTCCTTCTTTTAAGTGCAGCTGCGAGTTGGTGCGGTACCCTCGATAACTGAAACGTTATGCTACGTTCCGCCCGGCACCCGAAGTATTCCGGCCACGGCACTAAATGTGTGGTAGTAGGTGTCGCAGCAGGAGTGCTTCGAAGACCTTAGAGACTGTCGGCAATAGGGTAATGGGCCGATAGCTTTCCGGCTTCAAGATGTTCTTACCCGCCTTGGGCAGCATAATAACGCGCCCCTCCTTCCACGAGGTGGGAAAGGCCGGTGCGCAGTATCGCTGTAAACAGGCGCGCCCTGTATTTGTGATACTGTCTATACCAGGGGCCTTTCTAGGCATTGTCCTTAAGAATGCGCGTCTAACTGCGCCAGGCGAGAAGAAGACAGGGTCCTCATCGGGAATTTTCGGCGTTGCGAAGTAGTTTTCCAGGTGTTTCTCGACTGCTGCGACGTGTTCATAGTTGGTGGTCGGGTTCGGTTGGAACTGATGCTGCAAGTGTCCAGTGAAGACCTCCGCGCGGTTCTCTACTACGTACATAAGCGCCCCGTCACTGTTTAGCAGTGGGCGTACCAGGGCTGGGGTGTTCGTAAGTTGGCGGCAAAGCTTGTGTACCGACGGCCAACTGTCCGCCACAGCGGCGTGCGCCTGTAGCTCGGCCTTAACCTTCTCCGCGAGACGGTTAAGCTGGGTCTTAAGTCTTGGGCATCTAAGTTGTTGCCACTGCTTGCGTATGCTTGATATGCGCCGGCAGGGGCGGCATTAGCCCTCCCCCTTGCGCCAACGTCATTTTCACCGCTTTGGATGCAAGCAATGACGTCACCCGCCGTCTGGTCCACGTCCACGGAGGTAACAATAGGTCGAGTCGGCGTGGTGATTTCTAGCTGCTCCTCGAAGGTTGTCCAGTCCGTTAATCAGCGTGGCGCTATTGGCTTCAGTCGAGTAGGCGGCATACCCGAAAGGATGACGAGTACTGGTTAGTTGGTGGTCCGACTGTAACTCGTCGTCTATCACTTGCTGCGTGATCTGGCAGTGTAGCCCTCGGTGATCTACGACGTCCAGAACGTCTGGCATAGGGCTTTCAAATACCGGATTTTTTCAATACCGGTATCAGTACCGGTATTAGAAATTTCAATACCGTGATCACGTGATCACGGTATTGAACTCAAGTTTTTCAAGCTTTTTAAAAAAAAAATAAACTAGCGCTTGACTGTCATCCCTTCTAAGGGATTCTTCTAAGGTTCATAAGAACTTTAATTAGGCCATTAATAAAACCATTTAAATACGTATTTTTGTTTCCAAATCAGTCTTTATTCTCTTTTAATAGCATAACAATTTGGTATTGATTGATTATAGGACTAGAATTTATAAACGTACCTAATCAAAACTTAAACTAAATGTAATATCGCAGTAGACAATTAACTTAGAATATGCAAATTACAATGATAATGAGATCATTTCATTTCATTTCATTTCATACATATTCCTTTCTTAAATTGAAGTTTTGATTTATGATTAGTGAGTAGATATAGTACCTTTAGTAGATAGCAGACCAAAATTATTTATTGGTGTATCTATCGACTTATTTTTTATCAACTATGGCGAGCAGTCGAAATTACCCCGCCTAAACCTTTAATGTCTTTTTATTCAAAAATGAGCCTAGCTGCATAAATGACAAGATTAAATTTAGATTACCATCCCTATAAAAAAACTCTGCAACTGACTAACATCAAGCTAAGAGCTCTAGAAGAGAAATTATAATTAATAGTTGAAATTGCCCCACGGAGGGGGAATTATAACTATTTTTGCCTTTTTTGACAAAAACACATTTTTAAGCCTATCTATTGAATATTTTTCAATATGAGTTTGTAAAAATAATACATAATACAGATAATGACTCTGGAGCGTCAATACATTACATTTTTAATAAAACTATATCATCTAATATTTTTATACCTTCAAAGTTGTGGTTTAGGTTTTACCAGTCGAGATTGCCCCGCTGCACCTTAGTTATTTATATTATTTAATACAACTTCCTGCTACTTATTACAACAAACCACAATAATTAAAATTATAAAATGATTGTAATACCGTAATCACGGTATTGGCTCGTCAGTACCGGTATTGAAAAAAGACCAAAATATATCCGTGATTACGGTATTACGGGATCCCGTAATACCGGTATTGAAAGCCCTAGTCTGGCATGTACTGTGCTGCATCTAGGTAGTAATGTCCAGCGTCTCTGGGTCGGACACCGTATAGCCGAAGGCTTCCGCGTCCGCGAAGAGCCGTCTCCCCTCGGTGTTCATATCGGCAAAGATGGTAGCCCTTTGCAATGTGTTAATAGGCTTTGCAAAGTGTTATTATTATTTCACGAATGACCTGAATCTATTCAGTGTTGAGCAAAATGGTAACTTTCTGGAAAACTATTCTTGTACACTGCAATACCTATGTTCCTTATATCTAATTTGAAAATGATGACCAGTTTGACATACGTAAATATATTCCCGAATTATAAACATTTGTTTGTGTATGGCCTACAAATAGTTACTTCGGGTCCAACCCCGAAGCAACATCTGTAGGCCGTTTGTGCATGTAGGATTTGTGTGTATGTAAACGTTCCCACGATACAGAAGTTCAGCTGTACGGCGAACTAAGGCTGGTGTGTAGTGAGATCTTTCATTGTGAATAGTTTTTAGTTTATAAACAAAAATCATGGTGCCGATTATCTTGTCACAAATGCCTCTAAACTAGACTAAAAATCACCAAAATTTAGTTTATTCCTGTCACGATGATTTCCCATTCTGAAATAAGTCTAGTGACACAACTTAACTATATTTATAGTTTGACAGCACTAAGATGGCACTGAGATTTTAATTTAGTGAAAATGACAATAATTTTGCTATTCTGAAATTGACGTTTTTCACCTAAAATTTTAATTATTATTATTTATTTATTTATCATGAACAAATTTTATAAAAAACTTACCTACTTAAAAACTATGCCCCGCAAAACCGTTTCCACGGTTTGTCTGTGGGAACAGAACACACATAACACATTTTTATTAGTGCAGACACATAATAGGTTTATCAGTCCAACTAAATCTGACCATTTTTAATCGCGATAAATTATTAGTTGTCATGGATGTTCTTTTGCTTATATCTCGAAAATGGTGTGTCCTATCGCAAAAATAATGAAAATTTCGACCCCCTTTATAAAACACTTATACTCCTCATTTTCAACACGTAGGTATTTTTCATATTTTCCATACAAAAAGTGAAACATTCCATATAAAACACGTCAAGGTTGCCCCCGCTGCGCGCCTCCGGCTCTAAAAAACATCACAGGGTAGGGCAAACAAGTATGTACCCGGTGTTGCGATTTTAGTTGCGTCAAAATATTTTTTAATTTAGAGATTTTTTATTGCAGAATAGCGTTAAGATTCTCATATTCAAAAGTAAGGAATTTTTGTGATAGTATAGTTAGTTTAGTTCGGTGTACAAGAAAATCGGCACCATTGTATGACGCAGAGCCCTAAAATTAGTTCTGTGATATTCTTTTGTCTACTCTCATATCGTAATATTCGAATTTTAAACTTCAAAACGAGTTTATAGTGACATACCTACTTTATAAACACAATACCGAAATTTAAAAATAGAATCATATTACAATACTTTTTCTCTAACAAAATAATGCTATAAAACATGTTTCTTTTTCTATTACGATACAGGGCAAATCCAAGAAGTTAATATCACCAAGGAGTTTCCATCAACTTATGTAATGAGACGTTACGGGGCACTGCAGCACCGCTCTAGCGCATGCGCGGTGATGTGCTGGGTGCAAGCGCCATTCATACGTGAATTTGTACTGAATTTCGTTTGAATTTTTTTTTCTTGATCTTTAACTTTGATATTTTATTTAGTAAGTTCAATCCCAATGTATGAGAGCAGATAAAGTAGTGTATGAAACTGCACATAACTAGGTATTAAAACACTCGTATTTTAATACTCCTCATTATGCAACAGTTACATAAATTACTATTGTCACCGCCCGTTGAAGTTTTTAATATTGTGAGTTTGCTTTAGTAACTTTATATTTAAACATAAAATGTAAATATTCCATTAAAGTTTAATTGGAAAATCAATTGTTTTTGTTTTCCCCTTCTCTTAATGAGGGCGAGCTCATTTTTGTCGTAGCAAAAACAAAGTTGAAAAATAACTTGAAAGAAAGAAAGAAAGAAAAATATTTTATTTGGGACACGCACAGGAAATACAAACAGTAAAAAAAACAAAATTATATAGAGAGAGAGATTAAGTATAAAAAAACTAACAAAATAATAACGACCTGTGCGAGGCCAATAAGGCCCCTATCTCAGCATAATACATCGATGATAAATACCACCGCTGGTATTCTGATAGGGCCCACTGTGATGCCACGGACACATCTATGGACTTAGACAAACTTAAATTAAATGCATTTGCCGCGCCGTCCATATTAATAGAAAACGCGAAAGTAACTCTGTCTGTCCGTCTGTTACCTTTTTACGCCTTATGGGGATGCGCTACGGTAGCCCGCAAAATTAAAAATGTCTTTAGTTTTTGGAATAATTACAGGTCAGTGTCAGGTTGTATGTTGATTAAAATATAATTCGTGACCGTAACAAATATGGCTTACGAGAATTATAATCATTAGAATTAATCCTCAAATGTCATGATTTCACGGAACAAATATTTGTATGACCTACAAGTAGTTGTTCCGGGTCTGGCTGTTTGTGTATGTGACTTTAAATGTTTGTAAACGCACCCACGAGACAGGAGAAATTCCTAGTGTGGGGCAACGTTTTAAAAAAAAAAAAAAAAAAAAATGGATGATTTCTATGATTATAATTCTATAAATAAGTATTTGATTCGGCCGCGAATCATATTTAGATCAACTTACAACCTGATACTGACCTGCAAATTACATAAAACTTAAGAAAATTAAAGAATTTTGCGGGCTACACTGACGCTTTCGCCTTAAGAGCGTTCATCCTAAAAGTTGGCAACGTCGCAAATAGCTGTCAAATATTTACCTATTTTGATTAATTTGGCAATATTACTGTATGGAAATATGAAATATCGCTAACTAGTGAACTAGAATATTAATAATAAATTGCAATTATAACACTGAATTTGATGTTGTAACTGTTTTAAGTTTAAAAAAGGCATTTGGAAAGTTTCCAAATACGTACAGGTATATTGACCCTGGTGGATCTGGGTTAGGGCATTAGATACTATTTATACTGGTAGTACTTACATTTCCGAGGGGTAACTTCCGACCACTACTTCTGACCAAGTTCTGGCTATTTTCGAGTTTATTTTGTAAAATAAACTCGCCAATAATATTCGTCTTTTGGTCAGTCGGAACGCTTCGTAAACGAATGCTCGAGTATGAATTATGGTCGAGTATAATAGTTTTTATGCGCAAAAGAATCTATAGACGTGCAGTTTATCTAATCAATAAATAGTTTTTTTTTTTGTTCATCTGTAAAACGTCGTTTCAGATAAAAAAATAACACTTATTTTTTTAAGATATTCTGAAATATTTCTGTAAATAAATAGGTATAGTTAGATAAATCACATAATTATGAATATTTTATTTACAGACAGTGATATAGATTCGGTCAGGGTCCGTGTGGTGCCGGACGTAAAGAATAGCACCATTCTATTACATCCTGTGGGTGTCGTAAAACGCGACTAAGGGACTTACTAGACAATGGGCAGCAGCGTTCTCTATGATTTTAACTCCATACTGCGACCACCACCACCACCACGTCCAAGTGTGGCGATTATGGCACCCCCCCCCCCCTAAAACCAATGACAACCACCAAGAAAAAATGGCCCCTAGTGCCCGGCGGCCCGCCTACCCTTGGCTCTTGGCTGCGGTAGCGGTCAAGGGGATGGCGAGGCAAGGGGTGCTAAGAATCCCCTGAAGAGATCCGGCTACTGCCACAATCACTGAAAACTGGACCTTGGCAACATATAACACGCGAACACTCCGGATCAACGAGAGACGAGAAGATCACTGAACTTGAGGAAAATTTTTGCAGGTTACGATGGAGTATATAATAGTAGGGTTATCAAATTCCTAAAAGAGGGGGAGGACTCGATAATCCTATTCAAAATTCAAATTCAAAATATTTTATTTCACATAAACCTACAAGGGCACTTATGAAACGTCAGAAGCTAGGTGCACGGTTCCAATTGGTCGGATATGTAATTGATAATATGGAGAAGAGCCGGCAAGAAACTCCACGGTTACTCTTTTAAAAGTAAATGGTATTTACAATGTTTTCAAATTACAGTGTTAATAAGTATGAGAGGACAGTGTAGGCCTATCAACAAGTACCAGGTACTTAGCAAGATAGAAAATGGTGACAGATCTACAGTCTGTTAAGCCTACGACGTTCTCACATTCACAAAATCTAAAAGAAAAGAATCTATATAATAGCAAAATCAATAAATAAAAATAAAAAGCTATTTAGACCAAATGGCATGATTGCCCCTACAGCTGTATGTAACAAATCTAATTTACTATAAATAAAAATAAATAAAAAAACAGGTATATAATGTCAAATAACGAAGAGATATGTCAAGGTAGTATGTAAAAGAAAAGAAAAAGGTAAAATAAAATAATCATCTTAATTTGGGAGCAGTTAATAGACATTTACATAGCTATGCCGTTAATGAGGTACCAGGGAAGCCACATGTGCAGAAGGAATTATTGCCAAACTTCCTTGTCTTCAACGTAGTCTTTAATCTTATAATATGCTTTTTTGATAAGGACACGTTTGATGTGGGTTTTGAACTTTCCATCGCTAAGTTCTGTAACCGACTTTGGCAACTTGTTGTCCGGCCCTGGTCCAGGCCATGGTACGGATCGAGAGGGCATGGGAGGCCGTCACCTCCTTCTGCGAAGCAGTAATGCTCCCGAACGAGGAGGCAGAACGTGTGAGGGAGAGGCAAATTTCGCGCCCTCACGCCCCTAGCCGCCGCAGGAAACGCCCTAGGCGTCGGGAATCGCAGGCCGATTCCCGGCCACCGTAGGCGCGGGCTTGCGGACGGTGAGCAATGGGTAGCTCGCCGTCCGATAAGGACCAGGCCCGGGTCGACGGCGCGTTGTGTTCCACGCGCGCCTCAAAGAGATGTCAGCAACTGAAGGGGTCCGATAGGACCGATGCCTGCCGGGGTTGCGGGAAAGTCCGAAAGGGATGCCGTGGCCCCTGGCAACGTACAGGCAACGGAAGGAACCACAGCAGGAGAAGTTATTTGATAATTTCCCACCCAAAAAAAATAAAATAAAAAGGTAGTATGTAAAAGAAAAGAAAAGGGTAAAATAAAATAATCATCTTAATTTGGGAGCAGTTAATAGACATTTACAATCCTATAATCCGGGAACTTGATCTATTTCCGGGAGGTCGATCAGCAGTCCTGAGGTGGTGTGGGGTTTATCGTCCGTATCGCCTGTGAGCAACGTGGTGAAGATCGGGAGTATCAAATAAAAGCGATGATTACTTTTATGATATGACTTGCTTATTTTTGTTCATCAAAATGTAGGTTTACTGCGTGTATTTATTTATATTATGAAAATGACTTCTATTTGTGAAAAGGTCAATATTAATACAATTGCAATTAATTGCAATTGACCGTATCGAGGACCCCATTTTTTTTTTTGTGGGAAATTTTTAATAACTTCTCCCGCTCTGGGCGGAGCGGGAGGGCGTGACAGATTACTGACTAAAACCCATCCGTGTTCCTTCAGTTGCCTGAACGTTGCCAGGGGCCACGGTATCCCTTTCGGACTTTCCCGCAAATCGAGGACCCCTGAGAAATGTTCAGCTCTGTAGAGTGTCGTTTCTGTCCCTCATAACTGTGTGACAATCTCTTTCTAAAGCTTGATGTGTCCACGTACGTACTGTACATATTCTGCACATTATGAAAGTGCTATGTTTCGCAGAGGAACGAACTTTACCCATCTGTTTAATCATTAATTAATGAAAAGTTTTTTATATCAAAAGTATGTTAATAAATATATCACGAGTGTATGCAAACTGCTTTCTAATATACATACGAGTATAAAGTAAAGCCAGAGTCAGTATATTTATTTCTAAGGGATTCCCGAGGACCTATATTATAATACTGTGGAAATATGAAAGTATATTAACCTAGCTGGCTAATCAGTCAACTGCCTTATTTTCCTTACTGCATAGACGGCCATGTTTAATCTACCTGAAAGAGCTCTAATGTGGGCACTGCAATTTTGAATTAATAGTAATTTAGAAGTATAAGGAACAGGGTGTAAAGTTCGCTCATCCTCTATAGAAAAGGGAGGATCCTCCGACCAGATGGGTGTCGTGTCTGGCGGGCAACTGCCTAACGATTGATGTCGGGGAAGTTATATATATGCTGTTCGCACGGTAAACTATAATTGCGTGATGCAGAATTTTGTGTGACACATCCACATCAAAATATTGTGAGTGTGTGAAAACCATTTTTGGATTCAGGGATTCGTTTGCGAAATATTAAGCTTTAAAGTGGTAATTTTTGTTAGAGTCAAGTGTCCCCCCCCCACCCTCTGCCAGCTCAATGGTAGGTTTTGGATACGTGAAAAAAATCACGGCAGAAGTATATATAACGAAATTAAAAGGAAAACTATCACTGCTAAGTAGGCTCTACAAGTTAACGATTAATAATCTACTAACTTACATTTACAGCTGCAAAAACATGTTCTCCCTTACATTCCGAATGAGAGAACATGTTTTTCAATTACAACGTTCAGTTTGTTCTTGAGATAAATTCATCCCAACTACGGAACCCTTCATTACGCGTGGTCCGACACGCTCTTAGCCGGTTTTTAATCGAATGATTTAATAATACTAAACCTAACGTAACCAAACATTGTCAGAACTGAAGAAACCTGGGATAGATTAATGAAGAAGAGAAGTGAAGTGAAGTGAAATGTATTTGCAAGAATTGTATGTAGTACATTACAGTTGGTCGGGTTATTTAACAGTTTCTAAAACAATTCGCTAAAACTTACATGCAAACATTCCATTAAATAAATGAAATAATGCTAACAAAATTGGAACATACATATTAAGAATAAGAATGTCAATCATTTGTCAAATTATAAAAGTAAAATGTCAGTGCGAGTGTTTAAAGTTTAGGTACTCATTCACAGAATATAATGATTTTTCTGTAAGCCATTTGAATAACGCTGTTTTAAAACGATTGATTGGCAGTTCCCTATATGATTTGTAAGTAATGTCTTCAAAACTACAGTGGTTTTAACTGTGGCGGTAGTGGGATCAGCTTCCATACATTTTTGCCCAGCATCCTTTTTGTTTTGTAATGGTCGTTATGAGGCGTGCACTTTTTGATTTTCCAAAATTGATGGTCAGGTCTTGACTGGACTTTGGCGTTCTATTAAAAACAAATGTGACGATATGAAGCAGCGTTTTCGCAGCGAATATCTCGCTCTACTTACTCAGAAATCAAAGGCTAGTATTAATCCAGCTGAAATCGGGGACAGAGTTTTGATAGGGTCTGATGATGTAAAGAGAGTTAAATGGCCATTAGGTATTGTTGTTGAGACGTTGAATTCAAATTATTTTATTTCACATAAACCTACATGGGCACTTATGAAACGTCAGAAGCTAGGTGCACGGTTCCAATTGGTTGTTTCCTATGGAGAAGAGCCGGCAAGAAACTCCACGGTTACTCTTTTAAAAATAATTGGCTTTTATTTATCCTTTTATTTTAAATCGTTGTACACACGGCTACAAATCAAGCTATACATTATTTCCAGTATAAACAAATGATATTGAAATTCTATACAATGCGAGATCAGCTTATACTGGAAATTTATAGCTTGATATATAGCCTTGTGTACCGAATAAAATAAAACATAAACATAAAAATAACATCACGTCTGTAACCTTCAAAGGGTTAGGCAGAGGTGTATATATATTACACTCACATTTCACTAATAATTTAATAGGGGGTGAGCCTATTGCCATCAACCGGGCACAAATCCAGACTCCGGGCTGCTACTGACAAAATCCTGATGGAAAAACCCAATAACACTTTGCCCGACCTGGGAATCGAACCCAGGACCTGATGCTCAGAAGTAGCGCTTGCGACCACTAGACCAACGAGGCTTTCAATATAATAAAGTGATCCCAAACCAATCTGTAAAACAGTCAATTATAAGCTCACTGCGTCTATTAAGCGTCAATTCAGCGGGTTTATTTGGACTCGCTAATGATGACAGGAGCTCATAGCCCTCCTCACCCATCATAGAAATCAGCGTCGTCAGTATGAGCTCAGTTTTCACGTTATTGACTAAAAAGTACATATCCAGTAGCTCAACATAAGCGGACCAGTTCCCTATTGTATCGTTGAACTCACGTACCGGTCTCACCGACATTTTATTGGGGTTTGCGCTGTAATTTCACTATTTAACTTAGTTTTAATTTTCCTCGTCGTCGCCACGGTTGAATAAAAGGCGTGCGCTCGATACATCATTTATTTAAGAAGGGCATAGACAATCAGCGTGGCTAGAAGTTTTCTCTATGGACCGTATAACTATTGAGGCGTGTACACACAGTACAACAGGTTCTCTATGGATAGGACAGGGACGAGCTGGCTGGAGGTCGGCCAGGGCTCACCTGTGCGCCAGACCCGATCGAGCTTACCGAGCTTCGGTACATATTTATTTGTACATACATACAAGTGGATATGCCCATTCTCCTTTATTTCAGTTGCCAATCCGATTTAGCCATTCAATACCAACTAGATTTTTATGAATTAGAAATTTCAATGTATATAATCTTTTGCTCTTTTGTAGTATCCTCAGATTTCTTGCAGAAACCTTTGCCATGAAATATTGTATTAATATATAACAAAGATCTACTTGACTTCGAAGGCAAGTCATGGGACGGATTGAAATGCGGGCCTTTCTAATTTTTATCGTCATCGCAAGCTGTAAGTGAGAAATTTATCAAAACCGTTTAAAACCACCACGGGGCGCCCGCGCCCCTCCCGCTCCCCGCGCGCCGTCGCTTGATCACTCCGTGCGTTTTTATACGGAGCTAATGTCAGATTTTATGTTATTCGATTCTATACTTCGCAAGAATATGTGGCTTGGCCGTTTCCGGCCCGATAGCCGTCGATTTATTGGTGGGGCGTGTAGAATTAGAAGCTTAGCTCTGCATGAGGAATAATTAACTAAAATGAATAAATAATTAACTATTGTATAACAGAAAAGTAATGAACATAGAAAATATTTTTCACCTTACGCCTATGTGACGGTAGCCAAGCCACATATTTTGACTAAGGTGTAGACTTTGTGAAGTTAGGGCTTGTAGAATTAGAGTTAGAAGTTTGGCTCTATACGAGATCTCTTCCATTTTTGACAGTGCGAGCCATAGGTCTCGTCTTGGCAACATTTTACATGAAAATGTTTTTGGAAACTCGATGTATTGAGTGAATGATGTATTGAATCTTCGATTTATTAACCATTCGATATTAAGGACGTTCGAGTATTTAGACGTTCGATTTATAGTGGTCGATCAATTGAAATTCGATTATTTGGCATTCAATTTAGCATAGTACACCCGTGTTTATCTAACCACTTAGAAAATGGTCTTGGAAGTGCTAAAATTCTAAGTGGTTTTTTTTAATTAAGTGACAATGTTCGATTTAATTTTACTTCCCAGAAGTTCGCTAGACACAGAAGACATGTGTCATTACCAACCCGCACTGTGTCGGCGTGGTGGATTACGGCCCACTCTCTCTCACAGAGAAGATTCTTGTGTCCTGGCAGTGGGAAAGTTATAGGCTTAATTTAAGGCAAGCATAGTCTTAGAGTTGTGGATGTGAAACGCAATTAGGAAAGTTGTTGTTATTTTGTAGGCAATGCGGAACTGTACCAAATAAAGACCGTGAATCTGCCGACGACGGTCGACGACCGTATTATTGGCGGGTCTGATACCACCATAGAGCAATACCCATTCGCCGTACAGGTAAGAGGAAGAGATGAAAAAGCTCTATTAAGTACGAAAAATAACGAAAAGAAAAGCATGACTCAGATAACAAAAAAACGCTACTGTGTTTTTGAATTTTTGTAACTGACCATTACCTTCGTTGATCTTGTCGCAGCACGACTATTCCCGAGTCGGTCGAAATGTTATTAAGTTTTTATTTGTTTCCATTTCCATTATTCCAACTTTGACATGCTCTTATTTTGTATTCCCCATTGGGTGCAGCGACTGAATCTTGATTATAAAATTCATTGCCAAAATCTAGCAGTAGATAGGTATCTCCCGTACTGTTGGGAAATTCTCAATAGCAGCCAAAAACAATGAAAATGCTCTCTACAAACAAATCCAAACTCACCGGATTTGTTTATAGAGAGAATTTTCATTATTTTTACTGACAGAATCTTTAAAAAAAATCCGCTCTATGGTCAAACTGTACTAAATAGTTATAAAAGCTGATCTGCAGTGTATAAGGTTCCGTTTCCGGTCACAAAGTTTGGTGTATTCAACCGAGCAATTATATTAGTAATCAGAGGTAGATTGGTTATACGCGCTCCGCAAGGGGCACGTCACAAAACGAAACAAGACGAAGAACTATCCTAGCTTTCTTCGTCTTGTCTCTTTTTCGCTGCGGTGAACGCCACATGGCGTCTGTGATTTACCGTCAAATGACGTCAAAATTTCAGCCGAAAGATGTCCATTGCTGGATATAAGCCTCCCCCAAACACCGCCACTTCGACCGGTTCTGTGCTTCCCGCATCCAGCCGATTTCTGTGGTCTTGAGTCTTCACAAAGTCAACCCTCGTGAGAGCCTTTCCAACGCTACCGCTACGTCTTACGGTACGCAATCACCACTCCAGAACCTTTCGGCCCCATCGGCCATTCTGTTCTGCGAGCAATGTTTCCTGCCCACTTAAGTTTGGCAATTCTTCGGGCTATGTCGGTTACCTTGGTTCTCCTGCGGATCTCTTAATTTTTAATTTGATCACGTAGGGAAACTCCAAGTATAGCCCTCTCCATTGCCCTTTGGGTGACTTTTAGCCTTCTAATAAGCTCCATTGTGAGCGACCACGTTTCAGTGCCATAGGTCATCACTGGCAACATGCACTGGTCAAAGACTTTCGTCTTGAGACACTGCAGTATGTGGAATGAGAAAATAATACGTAGCTTCCCGAACGGTGCCCAGACGAGTCGGATTCGACGATTGACCTCTTTCTCGAACTCTTGGACCTACCTAACTGGACAGTTTGTCCTAGGTAAACATACTCGTCCACAACTTTTAGTGTAGTGTCGCCGATCTTCATGAGAGTGGGTGTTACATGGGCATATGACATGACCTTTGTCATTTCAATGTTTATGTTAAGGCCCCAGTCTTCTGGAAGTCTCTACTGAGGGCATCGAGCATTGTACTAAGGTCCTCCATAGTCTCAGCCATGACAAGTATATCGTCGGCACACCGAAGGTGAGTGATGCACTCGCCATTGATGTTGATGCCAGGCCCTTTCCAGTCCAGAACCTCGAAGACATCCTCCAGCGCAGTGGTCAACAGTTTCGGAGAAATATCGTCTCCCTGTCTCACACCTCGCTGCAGAAGGATAGGTTCCGAGGTCTGGGCCTGGAGTCCGACTGACATAGTGGCGTTTTCGTACACTCTTCAGCACCTCGATGTACCGATACTCGATCTGTCACCGTTGAAGAGGCTGCAGTACAGCCCATGTCTCGATCGAATCGGAGGCTTTCTTGTAGTCATAAAACGCTAAGCATCCCGAGGCAGGTTATACTGTTCGGTCTTCTGTAGAACCTACCGCAGCGTATGTTTGTGGTCTACAGTGCCTAAGCCTTTACAGAATCCGGCTTGTCTGGGAAGCTGGAAGTCATAAAACCAGTGCGCGAGAGGGTTCGTGATGACTCTTGAAAATTTCCCGCCAGCTATTAGGAATTCGGCAGTAATTCCATCCTCACCCGGTGCCTTATTGTTTTTGAGTTGCTACAGTGCCATCTTAATCTCGTACAAGCTGACGTCCGAGGTCTTCGGTGTAGTGCCAGGTCAATCTAGCTCTTCAGTCGTTAGTCAGATTCGTAACGGGGTTAATTGCTGACGTGTATAACTGTCCATAGAACCTCTCGATCTCTCAACAGCTCAGGTTTGGCGGATACGCTCCTGCCATCATCGGTCTTCAGTTTCGTAAGCTGGCTCTGCCCAATACACAGATCTCTTGAAAAGAACTTGGAGCCTTTATTCCGCTCTAACGCGTTCTTAATGCGGTCTACACTAAAGCGGCGTACGTCACTTTTCAAGGACTCAGTCCTTCTTTCAAGGATCCGACTATTGGGCAATTCAAATCAATTCAATTTATTCAGTAACAATCTACATTGCGTTCGAACTAATCCAACATGAAACATACACAAATATTACAAAATGACGATGATAAAGATTATTATTATTAAGAAACATGCCATTCAATTTCAATTACGAAATATTATTTAAATAAACTGTAAGGTCCGGAAGTAACTGGCACCTTACACTTGTACTATAAGTTCGCTCACTTGAAGTATTTAGAGTTAGGTTAGGTGAGTTGACGGAAACCACGGATTATAATAGGTCTTTACCTATGAAATTTTGTAGTTTTGTATGAAAAAAATTTAACGAATTTTTTTCATGTATTTTTTATTTGTATTAATCGAAGTAATCACCCATGCAATCAATGCATCTTTGCCAACGCAGTGGCAGTTTATTGATGCCCTTCTTAAAGAAATCAGCTGGACTCGGGTATTGATTTTTTTTCCCGCCAAGAAGTTATCCAAATTCTGGAAAAAGTAGTAGTCTGTAGGCGCAAGGTCTGGTGAGTAGGGCGGATGACGTAGAGCTTCCAACCCCAGTTCTTGCAACTTGGAGACCGTCTACTGTGCAGTATGAGGTCGCGCGTTGTCGTGCAGGAGCAGCGGAGACGAGCGATTGCCCAATGCTGGTTGGAGATGTGCCAGCTTCTCCATCATTGTGTTCAGTTCTTCACAGTACACATCTGCAGTAATGCTCACCCCGTTTGGTAAGAAGCTGTGATGAATCACACCGGCGCTAGACCACCAAACAGTGACCATCACTTTTCTAGGGATAAGTTTTCGTTTAGGGCATTGTTTATGTGCTGAACCAGGATCCAACCAACTTGCTGAGCGTTTGCGGTTATCAAACAGAATCCATTTTTCATCGCAGGTAACAATGCGGTTCAAAATTCCTTGATTTGTGTGTCTGTTGAGCAGTGCAAGGCACGTCTCGACGCGTACTTCGCGCTGGCGATCATTGAGTTCGTGGGGCACCCATTTGTCAAGCTTTTTTACCTTGCTAATTTGACGCAAATGGACCAATATTGTTTTGACGCTAACGTCGAAAGCTGCTGCTAATTCAGCCGTAGATTGTGTATCATCAGCTTCCACAATCGCCTTTAATTCGTCATTGTCGACCAAAGTCTTCGGACGACCGCGAGGTTCATTTTTCAGGTCGAAATTTCCAGAACGGAAGCGAGCAAACCAATAGCAGGTGGTGCGTTGGTTTGTAGTGTTAGCTCCGTAAACGTCGTTGATGTTGCGTGCCGCTTGTGCCGCGTTGCTGCCACGACGGTACTCATATTCCATAATTACTCGAATTTGCAACCTTGACAACAGCGACGCGGTTCTCCGCGTCGCTGTTGTCAAGGTTGCGGGCGAGTGACAACAGCATTCTAAAAACTATGGCGGAGAGTATAGACTCTCTGATTATTAAAAGTTTTGTGAGAAGGATAATCACCGAGCATTAATTTGGGGATGTCCTTTTCACAATACTTACTATTTATTTTGTATTTTAATATACTAACACTAGTCATAAGTTATAGAATTGTTTACTAACTCGATGGATCATTGTTATCTAAAAATAAACTTACTATTTATTTTGTTTTATTTTGTATTTTAATATACTAACACTAGTCATAAGTTATAGAATTGTTTACTAACTCGATGGATCATTGTTATCTAAAAATAAATAAATAATAAATAAATAATAATAAGGCACTACAAACGATTCTAAAATTCGAGCTAAAAGCTCTCGGTTTTGGACTTGGATCGGTGCTGGGTGGAGCGTAGCTTCATTAGTCGAGATCTTTCCAGTTTGGTACTTAAATTTACCGCGTTAATCACAGAAATTATTGAATATTTGCTTTTTCATCGACATAATGAAGTCAATCTCATTTTTTGTTGCACAATCAGCTAGGTCCACTTTCTGTGTTCACGTTTTCTAAAGAAGGAGTTTATCATAAAGAGGCCTTATATCTCCATAAGACTGGCTAGTAGGTGAACCCGATGTACAACTAATAATTGCCCCACTCGCAACTTCGTGTGCCCAATTTCGCGTTGAAGTCCCCCATGAAAACTGTGAAGTGAGTTTTAGAGCCATGCATGACTCTGGAAATATCCTCATACATGGACTCCACCTCCTCGTCGGAGTGTGATGAGGTCGGGGCGTAAACCGGCACCGGTCAGAAACGTTATTTATAAAAGTAAGTTGGTGTTTCCTCAGATAGCGTTTTTTGACATCTTTTTCATGACAGCTGTCACTGCGGCCGTTATGTGGCGGCCACTGCTGTCTTAGGAAACCATAGCTTTATATGTGACATTGTGCCGTTTTAAAATATCTAATGTATAGTAGGAAACCTATCTACCTCTTTTTATTAAAAATAGTACCTGGTCGACCGAGCTTTGCTCGGGTGAAAATACATAAAGCATATCATCCAGGTATACTAACGTTGTGTTACATTCCCGTGGCTGTGAAAATAGAGAAAACGAATTTTCCCAGATATGAGACCGCTAAATAGATTTTTCGGCCCCGTAAAACCCCTATATTGCAACTTTCATCGAAATCGTTAGAGGTGTTTTTGAGAACGTGATTACAAATATATATGTACAAATATTGCTCAATTAATAGTATAGGCTATCATTGCAACCGTAGCTTTCCTTTATATCTGCAGGTAATTCGCAAAAAGCGGTTCAGTTGCGGAGGCTCCCTGGTGACGACGAAACACGTCCTTTCAGCAGCACATTGCTTCGTTAATAAGTATATTATACGTTTATTTACCGACGAAGTCTAAAACGACACGTAACATTAAGGATGTTCTTTGAGACATTGAAGGCTATTTTGATTTTGACCAATGCCCGCTCAAACTCAAAACATTTATTTCAAACTAGTTTTTACCGCGTCTTCGCTAACGTGGAAGCCGGAAATTATCCCACCATAACGTACTACCATAAAACGTACTAAAACTATCTTCGGTGTTAATTCAGGTTATAAGCTATCTGCCTGCCTTAACCAGATCCTATGAGTAGCATAACATAATGATTGAAATACTATCGTGAATTCATGCAAGCCTAGTACTTTTTGTTAGGTTACTGCTCAGAATGGTCTTGATAATTATCTACTTTTCCAGTGGATTTTCCAAAAAGAATAGTGTGTGAAATGTTGCCACCGAATCGGGCAATCTGAAGGGCACCTTCACGCGTACCCTAAAGGAGGCGGCTGACGGCATCAAGGAGGCCGTTGAGGTCCTCCTTAGACGTAAGAGCACGGAGGAGACGGCGAAGCTATGGGAGGAGAACCGCCGTCTCCAATCCGAGTTGAAGGACCTCAAGCGGCAGTTTGCGATCCGGTGGCAGCGGGAGCTGCCTTCTGGGCGAGAAGGCAGCTCCCGCTGCCACCGGATCGCCGGTCCCGGCGTCGCCTCCATCATTGACCCCATTATCGCCCCCTGCACTTGTGGATGCGGAGGTTGAGAAGATCGCTCGCATCTACATGATGCATCTACGTGATGGTTCGGCTGGATCAAGGCGAGGCTCCTCCCGGCCGAAACCATCCGCCCACCGCTCGCTGCGGACAAGCGGAGGCAGGCCTCGCCAAACCAGGGTCATCGGTCGTGGCGGCTGAGCAAAGCGGGTCCGGGAAGGGGGCCAGTAAGCCTGCGAAGGCCAAGTCAGCGCCCAATTCCTGGACGGGCGGTCTCCCGGCCACCGCATTCGTTCTCACTTCCCGGACGGCCGGTCGGAAGAAGAAGGCGGCGCCGCCTCCACCCGCTGGGGCACTGGCACCTTCTACGAGGAGAACTCAGAGGCCGCCTAGGGCGAAAGCCCCACGCTCTGCGGCTGTAGTAATAACACTGCAGCCCGGAGCCGTCGAAAGGGGCGTCTCATATAAGGCGGTCCTATTGGAGAGGAAAGCCAAAGTCATGTTCCCCGACCTTGGCATACCGTCCGGCTTAAGATTGAGGCCGGCGATTACGGGGGCGCGGCTGGAGGTGCCAGGTGCCTCTAGCGGCAAGAAGGTGGACATCCTGTCCGCCAAGTTTCGGGCGGTCTGGACAACTCGACAACCCCGGCTGAGGTTGTGGCAGCCGTCGCCAAATCCGGTGGATGTCCGCCCGATTATGTGCGGGTGGGCGAGATCCACATCGACACCGTCCTTGTTTAACAACGGGGCGGCTAGTTCGAGTGGCATTGCGTCTACATCATGCTCTCAAGGAGACATGGTCCTTATCAGTTCTTGGATGGATGTGGAACCCCTGGAAGTTCACCCTTTGCACAACAAGCATATCTGCAAGGCACGTGTATTCATGTCAGTTTGACCGAATTATTAATCTGAGATAAAGAATAGAAAATTCATGAATGACTAATAGAGTTGAGAATCGAAACTCAAGAATCATTGTTTAATGGAGTTGTTGATCAACTGTCTTGAAGGTCTACAGACAGCCCCAAAGCGCTCTCTTCCTAGTGTTTCAACTGGGGAGAAGAAGTGGCGCAACAAACTCCCTAGCAACACGTCTCTGTCTCTTTAGTTACATGAACTTTAATTATAATTACCAGCCTAGTATAACATTATTGTAATGAAAGCCTCACTCTATCGCCCCAACACACACACACACATTACATTAAGTACAATTTCTCAATTGTTTTATTATTATTATCTTTTATTTCGTTTTGAATACATATTGGAGTCTATAAAATAGAGAATATGTGTTTCTAAGTTGCCCGAAACATTTGTCATTTAAAATAAATATTATATTTGTTTTTTAAATAGAGAAAGTGACACACCAGTCACAATAGCTAATAGCTAAGCGGTTCGGCGACTGCTTTGTTAATCTGTAGTTGTAAGTTCGATCTCTAATTGATATTATTTGTGATTCTTTTTTTTAAATTTTGCTACACTATGATAATTATGATAATTTCTAGAACGAATGAGTACCTACACAGAAAACCATGAAGATTATTAGGTATTTTCTGTCATCTATGGTTATAATAAAAATAAATATCTATGGTTAGGTGACTGTTAAGAGAAATCCCGTATGTTTACAATCTACTGTTATATAGTTTTAGTGATAGCCGTTCCTCAGGAATAATCTGCAAGAATGTATCAGTCAGAGTAATAAGTGTTGTGCTATTAGGTAGTATATGCAGGAACGCAGGCGTTCATTAATTCACTAAAAACGAAAAACTTCGCAAGCAATGGGAAATTGCTACTGAAGGCTGCAGCTGTCGATCTCAGGGCGAGCTGATTCTCATACAGACACCTGTGCGTCACTTGCTCCCGCGTCACAGTCCTAACTCTCTATATATTTTGGCTACTGAGACTAAAACTAAAAACGAAGTATACATGTTTTTTTTTTTTTTGTGGCTGTTCTTTTAGTATAGCGTGGTGTCTTACGACTTCCACGCGAACGAGGTCACGGGCAGAAGCTATAGCTTAAATCTAGATCGGCTATCGGCTAATATTCATACATCATTATTTATACATCTACATACACCTAATGGGGTTGAAGCGATACTGTCGTGCCTCTGAAATGTTCGCGGAGGCGAGGTGAACGCGTTCAATGCCATTCATGTACAGGGTTGGTACGTGTAGTAACAGTATAGTTAAGGACCTTTCTGATAGGATGTATGCTACCGAGACCTACAAAAGGTGGGTAAAAATAGCCGCGTAAATGTTTTTAATTTTAATTTAGATTTTTGATTTTAATGTTGTTTTTAATATTAATTTTAATTGTTATTTTGATTTTGTTATTTTAAATTCATGTGTTTTTTTTATGGATCTTATGGTCTGCAATAATGATTTTTATTTATTTATTTATTACTAGCTTTTGCCCGCGACTTCGTCCGCGTTTCCGTCGTTTTTCGTAAAAAGTACCATATGTCCTTCCTCACGGTTCAGTGGTTTTGATGTAACAGACAGATTAACTTTCGTATTTTAGTAGGGAAATATAATATGTCAATCCACAATACTGTTGAAAAATATCGCAATAAGGAACCGCAGAATATTATTATTAATAGCTGTGTCCGCGACTCCGTCAGCGTGTAACTCCTTGTATGTTATTAAGTTAATGTATTGGAAATATTGTTTAGATCACTTTCACATGAAGCTTAAGTACCTATAGAACGAAAATACTTCAGCGCAAAGCTTCCGGGTAAACTATGTTGAAAGTTGACCCGTCCGGCACGTGAACATAAAGATTTCTAGAACTGCTAACCCGGGAAAGAGCGACATATAACTGACCATGCGAGAAACAACTGACACCGAGATCTACTCCAGCAACACGAAAAGTCTGCCTATAGAACGAAAATACTTCAGCGCAAAGCTTCCGGGTAAACTATGTTGAAAGTTGACCCGTCCGGCACGTGAACATAAAGATTTCTAGAACTGCTAACCCGGGAAAGAGCGACATATAACTGACCATGCGAGAAACAACTGACACCGAGATCTACTCCAGCAACACGAAAAGTCTGCCTATAGAACGAAAATACTTCAGCGCAAAGCTTCCGGGTAAACTATGTTGAAAGTTGACCCGTCCGGCACGTGAACATAAAGATTTCTAGAACTGCTAACCCGGGAAAGAGCGACATATAACTGACCATGCGAGAAACAACTGACACCGAGATCTACTCCAGCAACACGAAAAGTCTGCCTATAGAACGAAAATACTTCAGCGCAAAGCTTCCGGGTAAACTATGTTGAAAGTTGACCCGTCCGGCACGTGAACATAAAGATTTCTAGAACTGCTAACCCGGGAAAGAGCGACATATAACTGACCATGCGAGAAACAACTGACACCGAGATCTACTCCAGCAACACGAAAAGTCTGCCTATAGAACGAAAATACTTCAGCGCAAAGCTTCCGGGTAAACTATGTTGAAAGTTGACCCGTCCGGCACGTGAACATAAAGATTTCTAGAACTGCTAACCCGGGAAAGAGCGACATATAACTGACCATGCGAGAAACAACTGACACCGAGATCTACTCCAGCAACACGAAAAGTCTGCCCTTGAGCCTTATTAATTGTCATTGCATAACACACCGATACTGGGAATTGCGTTCTTTTAAATTGGAATGGAAAATTATTTGGTATTATGGGAATTCTGGGAATAAAGACGGTCTCTCCTGCACCGCAGCCTGTTAAAATTTGAGCCTCGATTACATTTTGTTGCAACTGGGTTACTTTTAGCCGAGTTCCATTGCAAAGTTGTGGTGGTCTTAAATTTCGGAGCAGAATAATCGGAATGCCAATTTTTAAACAAATTTCATGAGAAGGAAGTCCGGGCATATTTAAAGAATTTAAAAATTCTATCGGGTAATTAGTGGTTTCTTGTTCATCGACCATTCTATTTATTGAACTATAAACTTTGCTTTCCCCCTGGATATTCGACAGTATTTTATTATTAATCTCAGATGCCTGGTCATTGCGAGGAGTTAAAATGGACCTTTCGCATAGCCAAGAATTGTGCCTATTTAATATATTTGTTACGTCACCGTAAACCGACGATATAAGATGTTGTTGGGATTGCACTATACAACATAACTCAGGCGTCAGAATAAGTTTTCCTTGGTGTAGTTGTGGATAGGTACCTTCACCAATCTTTAATAATATATCAGAAAAGTCACGATCATCCGGGTTATCTCCAGTTCTCACTCGCATGTTTATAGTCAAATGCACCGATTGTATATCACGCCACAAATAAGAGCTTTTCAGGCAAGCCCTAACCTCATCAGCTCGGGTTCCTCGTGGTATTACCGGTAAGGTTTGTCGGAAATCACCACAAAATAAAACTGTGATACCGCCCATTGGTCGATCATTTTGTCTTATATCCCTTAAAGTTCTATCTACCGCTTCTACTCCTTTTCGATGGGCCATCGTACATTCATCCCATATGATTAAATTACACTCACGTAATACCTTAGCTTTGTCGCTATTTCTTGAAATACTACAGGTTGGACTTTCCGTGCGATCTAAATCAATTGGTATTTTAAACATAGTGTGAGCAGTTTTACCTCCTGGTAGCAATGTTGCAGCTATACCTGATGAAGCCACGGCAAGAGCAATTTTACGCTGATTTCGAACATAAGCTAATATTAATTTAGTCAAAAAGGTTTTCCCAGTTCCTCCAGGTGCATCTAAAAACCATATTGTTCCCAAATTATTCTGAACACTCGCACACGCGATCATAGACTGAACGCTGTTCTGCAGTCATCATTGGGACACCGTTTTCTAATGTTGCCAGCAGTTCCATTGAGTTGTAACCAATCTCTGCGGAATATTCCCTATTGGTAACCTCTCCGACTGAGGTTGGTGTTGGCAAACCATATTCACAGAGTGATTTACCGCTTACTGCTGTTAAGTCTTCCTGAAGAGCTAATAAGCACTGATTTATGGCAAGATCACGGAAATTATCATAAGTTGCGCCTTCATCATTGTGGGATATATTCCGAAGAAAGTCTTCTGCAAATTTTTCTTTATATTTTTCCCATAATTGGACAGGATCTGACAAATTACAAAATGTGAGCAATGTTACAAATAAATGGCGTAACCGTCGTGGATTATCACTAACACAGGATTCTGCTAAAGCGTCATCCCAATGCTGATCATTTTCAAGCAAACGACGCGCTTGGCAAGCTGCATGGTAAGTTGGATAAACAGCATCGTCTACTTTTCTCAAATCTATAAATGATGTTGGTCCTCGCACTGTATGTAATAATAATCTCAAATAGAAACACTCGGCGTTGTTAGGATGAACGGTATACACTCTACCAAGAACATGTTCTTTGAAAATATCTGACTCGCCATCTACAGGCCTGCCACGGCGTCTACGGTTAAAAACACCTCGTTGCTTATCGTAGGTATAATACGACGGAACTTCGTCATACAAAAGAAATTTTGCAAAATTATCAGTTTGGCAAAGTCGAAAGAATGATAATAAAGTTGTTTGTCTAGGGTTCTCTAATCGTTCTGTAACATTTTCGGCGTTGAAATATATACGTTGACCGCCTTCGAGATGAACATCCAGATGGGTCACAGGTGGATATCTTTCGTGAATGTTGAAACTTAAGATCCGCCACACAGCTTCTGAAGAGCTGATATATCTGCCTGACTGAAATCTAGTAACTTCATCATGTTCATTTCTCAACGCAAACGTAGCTTGGTCACTGCCCTTATTAATATACTTACAAATATATTTTATTGACTCTACACTATTACACATTTCTACATTTATGTGAGCTTGAAATGCTCTAGACAACACAGGCGAATACGGAACGACCCACCTATTATCTAAAGTAACCTGTTGTCCAGACACTCGCTTTTCAACAGTAAAACCACCATTGTCTCTTGAACGGCGACGATATAATGGGTATCCATCATGTCCTGTTACAGTTTCATCTACTAATGCTTTTGGATATCTTTTAGTGCAACGACCGTCTTGCATGCAAGGAGCATTCCTGTTTAATGCACCACATGGACCATGTATCATATGAGTTTTAACAATGTCATATAACATGGGATCTACAATCGGATCTGGAATTTCAGCACTGATTGAACTGTCTACATCATTAGGTCGAACCTTATCTTTTAACCAAAGCAAGATATGTGCGTGAGGTAAGCCGCGTTTTTGCCACTCAACACTATACATATAACACAATACTTCTCCAAAAATGTTATCTTTGGTAAGTAGATCTATCATTGATTTTAATTTTAAATGAAAAACTCTTGCGATAATATCATGGCGGTCATGCGGTGCTTGACCCTCAAGAAGCTCCCGAGTGATTTCATCCCACTTGGGATTGGTAGTTACAGTAATAAATAAGTCGGGACGTCCATATTTTCTTACGTAACAAAAAGCGTCTTGAGTACGTTCGTGCATGTAGCGTGGACCACCAGTAAAAGAAGAGGGTAAAATAACTAAACGGCCCATATTCACAGTATCATTATCTTGCTGCATGGCGTCGCGAAGGTGCACGTATTCTTCAGCGCGCAGCTGCCTTTGATTAGATCGTATATAAACTAATCTTTCGGTTTCAATTTTTGCGTACATGTCAACAATAAACTGATTAAATATGCCACGAAAACGTTGAAAGTATACAAATCTATTCCGTCTCACTTGCAAGTGGTAACAATAAAATTGAAGGCATGACACCTTTTTATTATAATTAGGTGCGCCTGTACGCGGATCAGTTTGGTATACAGCGAAATTATATCCATCTTCCCCTCGACAGTATATCAAAGGATATTGCAAACTGTCGTAAGCCCTGTGGGTTTCGAAAATACGTTGCAAACGATTGTCTCTGGAACGGATAACGATATCACGCCTATCACATTCCTGGTCGACCAATACTACAGCAACTTCATTCGTGGATGGAACGTTATAACGCCCAGGGTGTTCCTGAGTTGGACGCCTATCGGCATTTATAACAATTTTGTAATTGTTATCACCATCTTGAGGAAGAGCTTCTAATGCCGATTTAAAACTGCATACATACGAATTAACCTGATGCAACATGTTCTGAAGTTGTGAAATGAGTTCAGTATTTAAATTCGGGAAATATTGATTTCTTATATTCGACTGTTCGTTGTAGTCGGATACAAAATATATTTGAAGAAATTTAGGTTGGTCTTCAGGCAAAAGGGACCCTATCAAATGGTAAACCTGACCTTGTATCTTAAAAGTAGGCATGAAAGGACCTTCTGAGATTTGTTGAGCACCAAAGGATGTCATTTGAAATGCACTATTATAAGTTCGAATATTGTCTAAGAACTGTTTAGATTGCACATGTTCCCCTAAAAGTAGTGATTTCAAAGGTTCCGGTGGGTCTTCGAACAAAGGCAAATTTATTTTACCTCCAGAACAACAGAAACCAGCAGACTCCTTACTCCACTTTGAAGCATTACAAAAAGAACATACTACGTTCATATCGCCTATTACAGAAGATGATCTGTAATCAATTGAGAGGTTATAAGCAACCCCACTTTTATATTTGTCGGACCACGCCACCGAATTAGTAGATTGATCTTCTATGTGTACATCTAAGTCATTAAGACTATGTCGAAATCTGTCTGCAGTAAGACGGGCCTCTCGCTGATCGTCTGTTTCAAGAGACCGAATATTTTCAATTCTTAATCTTTCATTAGACAAAGTTATTAATCGTTCTTGTCTCAAAGAATTGTAATAATCGCGTCCCGACTCTAGTCGTTGTTCATGCTCATGTTCTTCAAGAGATCGAATAATATTATGGCGCACCCTATCATTTGTCAAACGGTCTTGATATTTAGTAAAAGTTTCAGATTCTCGAGATAAAATATGACGGTCGCGATCAGCTGTAAGCCGTAATTCCCTCTCAGTGTAAGTTTCAGACTCGCGAGATAAAGTATGCCGTTCGCGGTCAGCTGTGAGACGTAATTCCCTCTCAGTGTAAGTTTCAGACTCGCGAGATAAAGTATGCTGTTCGCGGTCAGCTGTGAGGCGTAATTCCCTCTCAGTGTAAGTTTCAGACTCGCGAGATAAAGTATGCCGTTCGCGGTCAGCTGTGAGACGTAATTCCCTCTCAGTGTAAGTTTCAGACTCGCGAGATAAAGTATGCCGTTCGCGGTCAGCTGTGAGACGTAATTCCCTCTCAGTGAAGGTTTCGGACTCGCGAGATAATGTATGCCGTTCGCGGTCAGCTGTAAGCCGTAATTCTCGTTGTGAAGCAATTTCAGCTTCTCGGGATAACGCATGTTGTTCTCGGTCAATGGTACGCCTTAGCTCTCGTTGAGAAGAACTTTGAGACGCCCGTGATGTAGCTCGTCTCGCTCTGTCAGCTGCTAATCGCATCTCTCTCTCTGGAGAGCTTTCATTGGCTCGAGAAGTTGAGGCACTAACTCTCATAGAGTTTAACCGATGTGCTCTTTCCTCTGCCGATTCTTGAGAACGCGTAATTCTCATTCTCTTAGCTTTACTCGAAGTTCGAGATAAAGATAATCGTTTTTTAGGTGGCATTGTGTATTTTATTTTTAATCGACGGTAACGGAAAGGCTGTCAGTTACCTAACAAAATAACCTACGTTAGAGGTCCTAACTATAGCTACCTTACACTTAAAATCTAAGTGCCTATTTAAACTAAAATATTCTAATAGAATTATACCCAGAAATATGTACAACTTACAAAAAAGAAATGAAAATAAAGCTGAAACGCCTGTGCAATACTATCTACCTATACCTACTTCACTTAAAAATAAATACCTATAACTACTATAATTAATAAAAGTATCTACGCTTTTACCTACTTAATAAAAAAATAAAATTGAACATAAATTAGCCAAAACTTACCTATCGGTATCTAAAAATCTATGCGTACTACTTCTACTACACCTAAAAAGAAATAAAATGCAAACTATTAATAATTTGTAATTTGAACGAATATTTAAACACTACCAAAAAAACTAATACCTATTTTATAAAATAACAACAAAAGAAATTCAAATAAACTATTTAAAGACAGAAAAGTCGCGCTGATAAGCACGGTTTGTTAATATCAATTATTGTCTGTCAATAAGGTCGAACGCTCTGAACGCATCAACAGCCAAATATTGAATGAAGCTCGCGCTTGAACCCCCGCCTTTTTATACCCTACCGCCACGACCCGCGTCGAGCGCGGCAACCGTTACACAAAAATAATCCTTATGGCATGATTCACGGCGCGATGGCTTATTAGCGTATTTCATGTATAAGTTTGGTGTTTCTATACCGATTACTATGATTCTTTTTTTATTGAATAGGTAATAATATTAACTTCTTTTAATTAGGGATGAGTGAGAGTATTATAAACGTAAGAGTAAACAAATATAATCAGAAAGCTCCGAACTGCTAAGCTATCGGGAGTTACACGTGTTATTGTGAGTCAACCATAAAAGATAGACATATGCTGTTTTGGGATATTTTTTAGATAATTTTATGTAGAACATTTCCGTCATAAATGATTTCTATGTAGCTTTAACCATTAAGGCTGCACACGCGACGGAAGCTTAAAAAATGGAGCAACTTCTCCCGTTTTCCCAACATTTCCGTTCACTGCTCTGCTCCTATTGATTGTAGCGTGATGAAAAGTATACTATAACCTCCCCAGGAGTATGAAGAATAATTGTACCAAGTTTCGTTAAAATCCGTCGAGTAGTTTTTGTTTCTATAAGGAACATACAGACAGACAGACAGACAGACAGACAGACAAAAATTTTACTGATTGCATTTTTGGCATCAGTATCGATCACTAATTACCCCCTGATAGTTATTTTGAAAATATATATCATGTACAGAATTGACCTCTCTACAGATTTATTATAAGTATAGATTGCCAAATTAATCAAAACAGCGAAATATTTGACATCTACTTGCGACGTTGCCCATTTTCAGAATAAACGCTCTTAAAAAATTGAATAGAAAAAAACTTGACTCAAAAAACAAGAAAATGAAACAGATTTTGTGATTTTTTGCAGTTGACTGATGGCTTCGTTGGTCAATTACAATGTTGTTACTGCCTGAATCTTTAAAAAACCGCCAGGTGCGTGTCGGACCACGCACAATGAAGGGTTCCGTAGTCGAGATGAATTTATCCCAAGAACAAACTTGTAGTTGAAAAACATGTTCTCCCATACGGAATGTATGGGAGAACATGTTTTTGCAACTGCAAATGTAAGTTGGCCGATTATTACTCGTTATCTTATAGAGCCTACCTACTTAGCTGTTATAGTTTTCCTTTTAATTTCGTTATATATATACTACTGCTGTGAATTTTTTCACATATCCGACCATACCAAAAACCAACCATTACCGACCATTTAGCTGGCAGGGGGGGGAGGGACACACCTGACTCTAACAAAAATTAGCACTTTAAAGCTTAATATTTCGCAAAACGATCCTGGAATTCGAAAATGGATTTCACAAACTCGGAATATTTTTGATAGACCTTTCCAACGACACTCCACACCATAGAACAGACGAAAAAAATGAAAAAAAACATCCCCCTTACGTGTAGAGGAGGCAACATAAAAAAAAAAACTTTTTATTTTCATCGGATTTTATTTCATCCACTTTGTCGGCGTAATTAATATGTATACCCATGCCAAATTACAGCTTTCTAGTACTATCAGTCTCTGAGCTAAGCCGCGGACAGACAGTCGAAACTATAAGGGCTCCTTGTTGACTACGGAACCCTAAAAAGTACGCTCTACGGTCAAAGACGAATTCCGTCCTCCGCTAAGTAATTAGGTAGAACAGTTATAAAAACTGATCTCCTGCTTCTAGTCGGTTCTGTTTCCGATCCCAACGTTTGATGTATCCAACCGAGGGTGATGACTTTCCTATACGTCTGCAGGTACTTTACACATCGCAATTCTTTTGCGGAGGCTCCCTGGTGACGACGAGTCACGTCCTTTCAGCAGCACACTGCTTTGTTGATGAGTAAGTTACACTTTTCATTTATTAACCTCCCTAGAAAGTTTCTAACAACACAACTTTAAGACTTTCTTTGTTCGTTTTTATGTGTTTTACACGTGCAGCCTGTGGACCAACTATACTCAGCGGGCTATCAGTGCCCTACGGGTCCAATATAATAACGGGTTCAGGATGGTGATGGGGCTGCCCCGTTTCTGCAGTGCATTAGGTATGTTTGCACAAGCACACGTAGATGGCTTCCACGCCATCGTCAGACAGAAATCTGCCTCTTTGCTCTGCAGAGTGCGGGAAAGCTCCAACTCCATCCTGAAGACCGTAGCGGGGAGGTACGAATCTCCTTTCTTAGGTGATGTTGTTCGAAGATACATTTTGAACAACAGCCTTGTCTCCAAATAGTTTACTAACATAGATATAAGTTATCTTTTTGTTTACTAACCCATATGGATGTTGCTTATCCGAAGTAAAGATTATTTTATTTTATTTTTAAGACAATGAGGGATACTACGTGAGGAAATTGCGTCAATTTATGTTCGTATTCCTCGACAAAATGTAGGGCACAGCTGATTTTTTGTCGCGATTTAGGCGTTGTAAAAGTTATTTATTTTATAATAATGAGTACAATGCGCGCTTTACAGAATTCCAGTTATTTTAATTATACACTCTATGTGTGTGCCATTCTGTTCCCTGTATATATTAATTAATTCACTATCCTATCTCAATATTTGCAGGAATAGCAATCCTATGAGCCCGAGTCGCTATTCAATTCGTGAGGGCACAACTATTTTGAATTCAGGTAAGTCACTCACAGTTATTTCGTACAGTCAACCGGACGTCCATAGGGTAACAATTTGACTTAGACAGCGCCTTTACTTCGTTGAAGTTATTGCTTAATTTCATGCCTACACTCATGAGACACCTTAAACTGAAAATTTAAAAGCGATTTTCATTACTACTGTCGCGGCCTGCTACAGGGGCATTGATAGACAATCGCGAAAATGATGGCCGAGGCGAACCCGAGGCACACATATGTGAGTCCATCAATGCAAGGCTTGTATAGTACTTTTCTCAAATAATGCGTGGAAATTCAAACTAAGTAAGTAATTATAAATTCCAGAATCCATGACGAACACCGATAATTTTTCACGCGCCAACATGTTAACTTGTTTCTTCTTTAAACAGCTCTATTTGCAAGCTAAATCGAAATTCAAATAAAATCTTTGATAAGTTACCTCCTTGATTGCCATGTGTGTTGAAGTAAAAAGTTCGTTCCTTTTTTAAATAACACGACAGATATGAGTTTTCATACAAACATTACCGGCCGGACGCTCGCGTGTATTCGACTAGTACAGCATTTTTATTTATCTCGAAGAAGGCTGTCGAAATAATGGTCGAATTTCTATGCATGTTTGAGAAAAAGACATATCATAATCAGTGATCGGAGTAGGTTGATTGATTTTTGGTACTTGTATCATAAATGCATACAGAAATAATAACATGGTTAAGCCATTTTTCCGGAAAGATATTCCGGTAATTCCGGATTCAATTAAATATTGTTAATGTTGGTAGTGATATTATTTTCACAACACAGTAACAAACAAAGAAGCGCACTCTACGAACCGAATTAAATGAGTGAGCTACCTGGCATGTCGTCGGCGGGCGTACGCATTGTTTTGATAACCGTTTAGTGCACCACCCATGATTCTTTGTTCTGATTGGTCGTTGGGTTGTGTCAAATCGTGACTGAGTGCCGTTAAAAAAAAATATGATGAATATAATATTGCTCATTTTAATACAATTCCTACCTAAGTTTCGGTTCTTTTTAAATAATCAACCAATTCCGAAGGAATGACCATATTAATATATACGTTTCGGATCAATGACCCCAATTCAATCTACCTACTCCGATCATGATATGATTTAGAAAATATTACTTACTACTAGTTCAAATGTTACTCCTGACATGCAGTTGACCGTACGATACTGAACAGAATTTAAAACTGGGATGAACTGGACCCATTTTTCCACAGGAGGAACTCTTCACCTGGTAACATCAATCAAAGTCCACGAGTTATACAACCTTCCGATCCGCGACAACGACGTGGCGGTGGTCCTGATGGCTACAGCGGTCGACCAGACCATCAGCGTCGCTCGAGTAGCCTTAATTCCTTATCAGAATGCCGTGGTCCCTGATAATTCATCCGTCACTGCTGTCGGATGGGGGCTGACTAATGTGAGTATTTATGAATCCAAAATCTTAAAAAAAAAACGTAAAAATCCCGACTGAAAATAAAAAGTTCAAAATAAGGTCACTTTTCAAGCAGTGTGATGCAGTTGGTGGCTGTTATTTTAGTTAAATCTCAGACTTAATGCCACCAACTTGAAAAGTAAGCAAGACTATAACGCGACCAAGACGAGTCGACACTCGACAGCCACCTCTGACCTCATGTATTTAAAGCCATCCTGTCGTTAGGATGCATCAAGATTCCCACATATATAGGGGAGACCGAGGGTAGTTGAAACAATTTTGACATTTTAATTCATACACAAAATTCTACAAACACTAATCGTATGAGTTTAGTGCCAATCGATAGTTTATTTCTTACACTTTCAAATACCTGTCACAAAGAACGTGTAAGTATGAAATTTGTGGTGAAAAATGAACTTGAATGTAACAAGTCATTTTGTTTCAACTCCCCTCATACCGAGGTATGTTGAAACAGGGGTCGAGGTGAGTTGAAACAGTTGATATTTTAGTAGAATTAAGGGTTGTAAAGTGGAAACGACGAGACAATTTGAAGGTATTTATTAAAATAAAACATTCTAACATATTTTGTACTGAACTAATTGAATATTTAACGAAATAATCATCACTTCTTATTAAATTCCCAAGAAATGAACATAAACTCTTAAATAATTAAGTAGTATGATACGCGATCATAATTAACAAATTATAATATTAATTATAGCAACAAGTTTAGAATCTACAATCATATTCTTACAAACTGACTCAATTATTATCAATTTTCAGTCGTTTAGAATCACTACAATCAGTCTTAATATTTCTTATGAAGGAGTCTAAATTTGTAACAATAATCTCACAAATGTGTAAATTTCGCGACTCGCCATACCTCTATCTGTCTTCCTTTTATAATCAGTAGGCATACTGAAACAAAATTAACAAAAAAAAAAGCATAAACGACACCGTATTAGCATTCACCCATACAAAACTTAAGCGAGGTGAGTTGAAACAGTCTGTTTCAAATCTCCTCAGTGAGAAAAATCCTGCCAATCTTTATACAACCAAAAATCCAGAAGCAAAACACATAGAAATTAGTTTTACCAGCGCCATGGTTTCAATCGTTAGTTAATGAGCTTTCGAAACATTTAAAACCCAAGCTAAAATACAAACCCATTATCAAAATACAGGTATCTTAAAAAAACGTTAAAAACTTACTTTTCACGATTTTTGCGACGTGGCAGCCACAACGACTCAACCGCGTGTCTGAGCCACGGACGCGAACTGCGGGGCCCGGCGGGTGGTGGGGAGCGGCTGATTTTTGTCGGTGCCAGATCGCTAACGTTTTTAAATTTCGCGAAATCAGTGTTGTTTCAAATCACCTTTGTGTCAAAACCCCTCGGTCTCCCCTACACGTTAAAAACATAACCCTGCTTTGTGCAGTCGGGTAAAAAGCATGTAAAGGGTGCTTCGTGAAACGGTTCAGTCTAGATAAAGGATCATTGTACCTACTGGTCAAATAATATCTTTGTATTTGATTGACTTTCATCAAATAAACAAGATGACTTCATCAAAACAATGTAGGCATACATGATTCTGCATAAAAAATAAAGTTTGTGTGTGTTAGCTCTGACGCACAACTGGAGTACACTCCATAATTGAATATGTAATAGGCAAAGAGGGTAAATAAAGCCACGCCTTAGAAAAAAAAACCACGACCGAAATATCTAGATCGAATAAAAAACAAGGGTTATGCTTGTATAAATTTCACTCCTCAAAAAATTCCCAAACCGGGGGCCTTATATGAAAATCGACTCTTAAGGAGTAAAGTCCAAAAATTAATCTTGGATAAAAATATTGAGGCATACCTGATCTGGCACAGGAGCGTGGGGATTGGCAAAGGGAGGTGGTTCAGGAGTCAGTGGGTGAAGTCAGGGTGTGGATGATGATAATGCCTGATCTCAGGTAGTGCTGTACGTAATCCCCCACGCGGGCCCAGCAACAGAGTGCTAAAGATTTATAGTTTAAGTTATAATACGTGTAACCTACTTACGTACAGGAATATTTAGCAAAACTCAATTATGCAGACACGGAAAAACTACTACAAATTTTAAAATAAAATTTTCTATCTACCTATTCTAATATAATTAATAATAGTGTCCAGTTTATATACTTTAATATTATTCGTTAATTTATTTAAATATAATATATCTTACATAATCTAGTTTTGAAAATTTGAAAATATTATAATATCTTCTTTTTAATTTAGATTCTAATAAACTTGTTGTTGTCTTCTTTTTAAATGTTTGATGTAAATTGATGGCCTGAAACGCAGGTTTTCACAAACCTAGATCAGGCAGGTCTTAATTACAGTTAGAATTAAATATTACTCGATTGTAATTAATCTAAATCATAATTTTACTTTATACTTGAAAAAAATTCATTTTATTTTTAAATATTGTTTGTAGCGCAGGTTGGTAGATGTCAAATTTTGATGTCTGGTGTCTTCGAATTTGTTGGTTCTAGGACATGCCGGATGTCACAATGTCTTCGAAAATTCAACGTTTAGTTAGTTATTGCAATTGATTTACAAATTTAGAATTTTTCAAATATATGATCAATTAATAGCTGCCCCGCGGTTTCACCCGCATAAGTCAAAATCCTGTGGGATTTTCGGGATAAAAAGTATTCTATGTCCTAACCCAGGTCATGGTCTACCTATGTGCCAAATTTTATTCAAATCCGTTCAGCCATTTAAGCGTGAAAGCGTTACAACCAAACAAAGAAACTCACTTTCGCATTTATAATATTAGTTAGAATTAGGATGGATTATGAAAGGCCTCGATTGTTGTGAGTAAATCACGCAGTTGGGTTGTTGGTCACTGCAGTGGGAAACGCTAAATGATTATTTTATTTATTTTATGAAAAACGTTGACATTCTTTCGGCAGGTGAGCAACTCATTTCAATCCACTGTGCTGAACCAAGTCACGGTCCGGAAGATAAACCAGTCCACCTGTCAAGCTCGCTACTTGAGACTTCAGACTGCGACCGGCGTGCCTTATCCCGTCAGCAGTAGTATGATCTGCGCTGGGATCCTCGACGTTGGAGGTAAGTGCTTTAGCTAAGGCCAATAAGCCTATGGTCCTTTTTAAAAAAGGTCCATAGTTTTAGGTAATATTTTATTTCACATAAACATACATGGGCACTTATGAAACGTCAGAAGCTGTTGCCGATGCACGATTCCAATTGGTCGTTGCCTATGGAGAAGAGTCGGCAAGCAACTCCACGGTTACTCTTATTGGTTCTTACAATATTTCCAAACTAGTGTTTATAGGTGGACAGTGTAAGCTTGTCAACAGCTGCAAAATAAAAAGTGGTGAGCAAAACGATAAATCTGTGAGTCTACAACGCCTATCTGAGGGTTATACTCGACTCCTACCGACTAAAACTATAATCAGCCTGTAATAATGGAACACAGGACTCCTCTCTGAGAGAAAGTGGGCTGTAAAATACCACGCGGGCCCAGTGCGGGTTGGTAGATGTCACATGTCTTAGATTTTTTGGTTTTAGGACATGCTGGTTTCCTCACGATGTTTTTCTTCACTATTTTGAGAGCAGTTCTGATGAAATGATTAGACACAAAGTAAAGCGCCTGGGTTCGAACTCATGACCTACAACTCATAAGTAGGATCCGTTACCACTGAGCCACACCTACTGCATCACGGTTTATTTGCTACTATGAGTGGTAGAGGACCCTGACAATGCCCAGAAAGTTTTCTAAGAAATACACGACGACACATAAGTACAGTACAACTATGTTCTTAATGTCCCTCGGAAATCTTCGTGTTTCGTTGCACTAAGTGCGAAGGCAACTGATAGAAATCCGACAATTGACGAAACACGAAGTTTGCCGAGGGACATTAAGAAAACAGTTGTACTGTACGTGGTCCGGGTTAAACCTAAAAGATAATGAATAATTTCAACCATCATAATCGTTTTTAAGTAGACAATTGCAACATTACACTCATGAACTTCAGTACTATTGAGTCATCGGCCTCAAGTACCTACGTGTCAACGATTGATAAAACTATAACACAATATACGTCTCACGTTATATAAGTATTAGGTAGGTAATTCACCGCTTCCCAATCGGAGGTAAATAGCAGTATAAAATGATAAAAAACTGACACCTACTAATATTGATGTGCACTTAAGGGCCATAAGCCCTTAAGTGCACATCAATATTAGTAGGTAGCACGGTCCATCAGGTTAAGCTACGCTTGCCGGTTGGTCCAAGGATGGGTGACCATCTGTGCATACCGAGAATCCTCCGTACCTCGGCAAGGACGTCATTCGTGGACAGTCGTTACTTTCGGGCTGAGTCTGACAACCAGGATACCAAGGGGTATCGTATTAGAAAGTCCGAAAGGGTTACCGTGGCCACGTACAGGCAACTTACAGGCAACTGAAGAAACACAGGTGGGTTTTATTCAGTAAGAGTCTGACACGCCCTCAAGACCCAACCAACCAAAAAAAAAAAGGGGGTATCGTTTTACCACCAATTCGAGGTGAGCTGCTAAAATTATTAAGCTTGTTACGCTCTTAAAGTTTAGGCACTACTTATGTCGACAAAAGAAAATGTATCCTATCCTAGGCGGGGTGCTAAAATTGCATTGAAAAAGAATTAATCCCAAAAACAGCAGTGCAATTTTATTTCTTTTCGAGTCAATGATAAATTGTTAAATGAGTTGAGATCACTAGGAAGGTGGCCACGCCAATCGCGGCATAAGTGGCGTTTTTTAGTTCCTTTGAAGTGCTGTATGGACAAGTGGTGTATGGACACTTTGGTCACGCGGACATATGGGGCATGGTCTGGTCAGGAGCACCGCATTCGTACAGGTTTGGGTCAATAATTCCCCATTTCGCTAGATTGTGATTGCACCGGCCTTGGCTCCGCAGTCGATTGATTGCTACATATAGGCCACTGCTGATCATGTCCGGGTGGCAGGTGAAGTCTGTCAGTCAGGGCTGAACGAAGTCTGATGGCAGTGGATGCTGTTTTTCCCAAGTACAACTAAATCTGAGGGACACTTCTTACCTGACTGGCCCATGTGCCCCTCCCAGAAATAAATCATGGATCCGCCCTTGATGATAAGGTAGTTATTTGAGGAACAGCACCTGAAAGGACCAAAAGGTTCTGGAGTGGCAACCACGTATCTGAAGCGTTGGTAGGCCCCTAGAAGGTTGACCGATGACCTTGTGATGGTTGCGAGAATCCGTTGGATGCGAGAAGCACAGGACCAGTTAATGTGGCGACTTTTGGGAGGCATATGTCCAGAAGTGGACGTCTTTCGGCTGAATCAGGAAGTTTATTATTGTTTTTTCAAATAACTACGTTCACGGATACTTATGAAATGCATAATCTTTATTTCTATTAATAAGCCTTACTTCCTAGTAGTCAAGTGTTATGTGATAAGAAACTGACTGGAATTTCAAGTGCTCTTGTTGCTTCGGCTAAAACATAAATCATGTCTCATTAAATAGATAATATAAATTGTTGGTAGTGGTTAAATTATCAATTTAATTACGAATTGAAAGTACGGCCGATATACCTTGGCCGTTCAGAACTTCGCGCAGAAACCTGCGCAATGACATTTTTTTGGAATCAAATGGTGACATGAGGCGAGTTTAGTGAGAGAACATGCGCGAAAGTTCGCAGAGCCTATGTTCAGACCTGCCAAGTTATATCGGCCGTATTGTTGGTAGGTACCTCTGATGTATACGGAACTTGTCCATTCGAGAAACAAGAGAAATTCGATTTCTGAACTAAAAAATAATTGCCTTTGTTCATGCAAATTTTGTAAGATTTTTGTGGTTATAACCGACGAATAAAACGCTACATGAATAACATTATGAGGTCTAAAAATTGCCATAAAGGTATTATAGTACATATCTAACTTAGGAGCACATTTACGTTTTTTTTTGTTTAGCCCTTAGTTAACGTTGCTTAACGTAAAAGAAAAATCTCTTAAATATATGCTCTTATTTATTAAACCAGGTTCGCACTGGCGTTATTTTATCGCGGCGATTTTTTTTCGTGCACTGAATTTTCACCTCTTGCGAATCCAACAGATCCCAGCGCGTCAAGAAAACACACTGTTGTATTTTCGACTCTAGGCGCTAAGCAGAGCGTTGAAATCCAGTGCGCGATAAAAAATCGCCCATCGGTACGAGGGCTTATTTATACGGTGTTCTCGTGTTATTTGGGAGAGGCCTATGTTCAGCTTGAAGGAGGCCTATTTCCAGCTTGGGGGAGGCCTGAAATGATGATGATGATGATGTTCTCGTGAAGTATAACGCGTAAATGTGTAGGCTACGGCGTGGTTTTACGTCGTACCGCAAAGATACTATGCCGTGTACAAAGGGCCTAAGGGATAGTTCAACCTTTCAACAAGAAGACGCAGACAAGACTGTCTGTCGCACTGGTCCAACACGGTTCAAAAAGAGAAACTTTCTCTTAACTCGATGTGCATATTTTAATTCGTGTCCCACCTGTTTCAGGCAAGGACGCGTGCGAGGGTGACTCCGGGGGGCCGCTGATCTACAACGGTGTAGTGGTGGGCATTACATCGTGGGGCTACAACTGCGCGGAGCCCAACTACCCGGGAGTGTCCGCCAGGGTCGCCAGTTATACCAACTGGATCAACTACACGGTAACCAGGAGTTTAACTTACTAAGGGTCGATTTTTAATTTCTCAGATAATCATTTTGACAGTGTTTGTGTAGAAAATACAACATCACGCCTGTGTTCACGCCTGAGTTAGGCAGAGGTGTACCTATAGTACACCCACATTACGCCAGTTATGTTTGAGTCCCACGTAATAGGGGGCGAGCCTATTGCCATCAACCGGGCACAAATCCAGACTCCGGGCTGCTACTGAAAAATTCCAGATGAAGAAAATAAGTCAAACTGTAATTACTGTTCAGATATTTTTTTTATGTTTCACTGTTTTAAACTTAGCCATTATTCTGTTACGCTGTAAACATTTTGACACCATAATATCAAACGACCAGCGTCATTTTAGGGCGGCTTAATGACGGCACCGGTTTTATAGGATTTTTATTAAAATTAATTAAATTCTTCTATGTCATTGTTCATCAATGCTTGCTGATTATGGTCATTATAGTGTTAGATTTAACCTTACATTATATAAGGGACTGTCCAAATTATTATACGCTGATCAGCACGCGTAGCATGACCAGAAAAGAAACGGGTTTTGTCGAGGAATAATAGTCAAAATGACAGATTCATAATCACAATCTGTCATTTTGTCTATTCTTCCGTTGACAAAACCTGTTTTCTAAGGTGGTACACAACTAGTTATCGGTAGATATTGCTAAAAGCGTGTATTATGGCGACCAGTCACGTCTAAATAAATGAGTTATACTATATGTATTATTCGCTATCACACACATGTTATTAATATTATCGATTGATAAATGCATGTCGATGATAATTTGGAATAACTCGGTTAGTAGGTAATGATAATGATAATGATAATACTTTATTTGCCAAAATGTAGGTGTACAAAGTAGTATGAGGAGGTATATGAGGTTGGGCAGTTTTATCCTCTAATTATCAAAATGGTACACTAATCGATATTTTGGAGAACCGTGGAAATATCCTTGGGTGTCCAGATAATATGTAAAAAAAAAATTAAGTACCATTAATTTCACTGTAAAAAAGAAATTACCTAAATTTTCGGAGTCTTGGAGCCGCCAGCAACCCACTCATTCTCGCTCTCATTCAGTACGTGAGCGGTAGTATGCGTGCGAGGAATACTCGCTGTCGATTTCTCTCAATCTCACGTCCTTCCGCAGATTTTGACAACCGAGACGAATAGCATTAGAAATGCCCGCCCCACGAGTGGATAGGTAGGTACTTATAGCTTGTCCACTCTGACATGACGCGCCCCGCTACCGCATTTTACGTACACGCCACGGCGCGCGGCGCTGTGTACGTAAAAAGCGGTAGTAGCCGGTAGTCAAAACCGGCTCGGCTCGAAAGTGGGGCGCGTCATTTCAGAGTGGACAAGCTATAGGTACTTAAATGAAGATCCGGCGCACTCTCTGCTGAAGTCCGGCTAAGCAGCCACGACCTTAGTGGTCAACTGTGAGATGCCATGGTCACAAAAAAAAAAGCATATTGCGGTCAGCCTCGCTAATAGTACAGAAGATTGGCGCCATACTACGTGACGCGTGTCTATGTCTGCGTGCGTTCTCGGCCACTGTATAGACTTACACTGTTTGTCCACCGCACCGTGAACGGGACGTCTGCGAGAAAATGTACTGTCGCTACTTCGGCGTCGCGGGTCAGTTCGTTCTCGTTGATGTCACGTTCACGGTGCAGTGGACTAACGGCGTTAGGCTTCCTGTACATGACCCCGGAGCCGCATTGGCGCACTGTGGAACGAAAAAAGGCTCTCGAAAATATTTAAGCTTACATTTTAAAGTGTTGGTTTTTTGCTTGAAATGGCTTCTAATAGCCAATATTATGCATACATATATCAATATCATACGTCAAAAAATCATAAATAAATAGTTACATCACCGTGTGCAAGGATATAACGGTTATTCTCTTCGTTCCAGAGATATAAGCATTTGCTCAAAACATTTTTTTTTGCAAAAAAAAAATATAAGTTGCCAATTTGCCTACCAGATTGCATCCTATGACATACATATGTATCCAAAATATTGGCTATTAGAAGCCATTTCAAGCAAAAAACCGACACTCAAATATAAGCTTAAATATCTTCGAGAGCCTTTATCAGCTGTTTGTGTGACTGCCAGTGCGGCAAAATCTTTGCGGCGCGGCGCAGTTACAGTATAACAACCCTACGGCGCCGCAGCTCCTGTGTGTCCGCCAATGCGGCAAAATCTTTGCGGTGTGGCACCGCAACCCGTCGTGTGCAGAGGCTCTTATGTTGCTTTCTGCAACAAGTTAAAACAAGTTAATGGAAGATTAGTATATATTGACAGCTTTAAAAGTTAAAAGGTCGTTTCTGCAACTAGCTATTAGTCTTATAGGCTAGTTTGTAGGTAATTATAGGGAACCTGGTTCTTTTTAATAAAGGATAAAAAAGGGGATAAGCAGCAGCGTCCTTTTTCGACTTTACTATCAATAAACTGTGATTCTCATTGACTGTTCTTTTTCCAGATAAATGACTCCCTGCAGATCCAGGCGCACAACGAAACCGGGAACGGTACCTACCCTGGCAACGCCAGCTCGCTTAGCAGGAAGGTCGGGGCTGTCACGCTGCTTACACCCCTCCTGTACTTAATATTCAGCGTTTAGTTGTTACGAGTCGATGCATTAGGCGCATTACGAGCAGAGGCCTTATTGTGAGTTTCTTTTAACCATCTCGACTTTACGCATCGACCGCGTTCGGCGCTCCGATTGGCCCTTCACTGGTGAAGGCCGGCCGGCTGCCAATCGGAGCGCCGAACGCGGTCTATGCGTAAAGTCCAGATGTTTAAAAGAAACTCACACTAGGGCCTCAGAGCAAGGCTACAAGTCGCGGGTTCGACTACCGCACTGTACAAATACAGGGTCAAATTAAATTAGCTAGTGAAACTCCGCAGACTTGATGGGGATATCTAAACATGATAAAACTAAAAAAGAATGAGTTTTTTTTTTGGAGGGTCTATGACCGCAAGTAGTCAGATTACTTGAAGCATCAGTTTAGAAGTGTTTTGATATCGATACCTGCCACACTGTAGAGTTTAGCTTGCTAATTTAACTTGACCCTGTAAGCTCTATTTATAACCTTGTTTCCAATTGATGTTATTTCCACTTAAACAAACATCAACTTTATGAAAGTGTAAATAAAATTGATTTTAGAATGACTAGAACTGTTGAAAAAGTCATAAAAATATGAAGCTGTAGCGCAAAATGAACCTATGATGTGTAGGCTTTACAGTTGGTTTTCCTAAAACTCGTGTTTATTTACATGTTTGGCAAATACATTGCGAAGGCAGATTTGATAGTTGCTACGGGTCCAACCCCGAAGGCCGTAACCGTGTAGGCAGTTTGTGCATGAGAGATTTGTGTGTATTTAAACGTACCTACAATACAGGAGAATTTGTGGGACAAAGTTATAACTTGAAAAATTATCTGATTTTATAAGCGTCTTCTAGGGTCTATGACGGTCGGTAGGTTTTAATTTCAAATTATTTTCTTATTAAACAAAAATATTGTAGACCGAACGCCAAATCCTAGTAATTAGTTCTGTGATATTCTTTTGTCACCGCCCGTTGAAGTTTATATTGTGAGTTTGATTTTGTAACTTTATATTTAAACTTAATAAAATGTAAATATTCCATTAAAGTTTAATTGGAAATTCAGGTGTTTTTGTTTTAACCTTCAGCCAACCAGCCAGCTTCTATATATAAAATAACAGTAGTTCACAGTTATGTGCTTATACAGTTGCCAATAACAGGTGAACCAACATTCTCAAATACAGTGATAACCTAAGGTAAAAACGAAATGTATATTTTTTAAATAATAATTAAGTGGTAACGAACTATGAAAACAGAAATATGAAATGATATAAGTTAGAAGTTACAAAGGTTGCAAGAAATACATACTAATAGAAATAATCTTTAGATTGTGCGGGTTGCGTGCTTTGGGAGCTTATTTGGGTTTTAAAGTTTTTTAGGGAGTCATGATATATGTCAACATGTGGAGTGGATTTTACATAAGAATTAATCTCTCGGCTGAGCCTATTGAGGTGAGTTTACTCCTATATTTGTGTTGGATGCTTTAGTGCAGAATAAATCGGTAATGGGATGGCTCTTTAAATGAGTCGAGCTCATTTTAGTCGTAGCGCAAACAAATGTGTCGGAAAAGGTTTACGTGATGGAGATAAATAAGACCACGTAAATAGCCAACATAAAAAGTATATTTTTATAAAATACTAGAAAAGATTTAGTTAAGAGGGAGACGAACAACGCTCGCAACTGCAAGTCGAGACGCGTGCGAAATTCATTCGAAATATTGCTATCTCTGTTTGACAAAAGATGACGAGCGGGGGACGCGGTGCGGAGCCGTGTGTGTGTGTATGAGTGGGTAGATATCTATTATTAGGTGTACCTACTTGCCATTCATTCATAACGACTCGACGGCATTTATATAAATTAGTAATTAGATATGTTCAATATTTGCTTTATTTTTGTTGACTACTTTGGGGAATCGATAGCGAATGTACAGACTAGTAATGCGTTTTTTGGAAACATAATAAATTGTGTCAACGTTTTATAAAAAAACTAAAAAGGAGTCAATTGCAAAGTAATAGTTGTGGTATTAGTAAATGACAAATATTACAATAATTTATATTTACACACCATTAAAAAACCATGAGTCGAAACCTGATAAAGTCGTGTACGGTGACCATAAATTATCAATAACGAAACAAACAGGAATAAAATACATAAAAATGATTTCACACTTGAAAATTCACGTGGTCTCATAAGCACTAACAAAGAAGTTGCTCAAGAATTTGTAAATTTCTTTATATATATATATGATCCTGACCGATTTCGGCCACAGCGACTTGGATCTTCCTATTAAGAAATGTTATCATCAAAATGTTTCATCTTGCCCGATTGAATTTAAATTCAAGCATATAAACCCCTTAACAGTACTAAAATCTTTCAAGCAAATCAAGATCAAATTAACCGAGATCTATGGGAATGTCAATCAAAGTTTGGACCTCCATTACTGAGACTGTAGCGCCGTACTTAGCCTTAATATTTAATTTGTGTGTGGATCAAGGAGTCTTCCCTGATCTAATGAAATATAGTAAGGTAATACCACTTTTCAAATCCGGGTACAGTAAAGACACCAATAATTATAGACCCGTATCCGTGTTGCCAGTTTTAAGCAAGGTGTTTGAAAAGGAAATGCTTAACCAAATGCTCAATCATTTTAACACCAATAAAATCTTACATGATCAACAGTATGGTTCCACCAAGGGACGTTGTACGACTGACGCGGGTGTCACCTTATTAAAATACATATTTACGGCGTGGGAAGAGGCTCAAGACGCCATAGGATCTTTTTGTGACCTCTCCAAGGCATTTGACTGCGTCGACCACGAAACCTTAATCTTGAAACTTGAGCATTACGGACTTGGAAAACTTGCGCCCGGTTTAGTGAAATCGTATTTAAATGATAGACAACAGCAAGTTCAAATAAATGGTGTCAATTCACTCGGCTTAAAAGTAGAAATGGGTGTACCACAAGGATCAATATTGGGTCCTTTCCTCTTTTTAGTATATATAAAATGATTTACCTCATTTATTGAAAAACCGACCACAAATTGTGTTATTTGCTTGACGACGTAAATAACGCCCGACTGCAGGTCCAAAATTGGTTTACTGCTTATAATTTAGTATTAAATGGGAAAAAAACTAAATACATAAGATTTGCTTTACCGAATGTTAAAACTAGTGATTGTGATGTAGTATTAAATAAGGAGAAACTAGAATTCGTAGATAAAACTGTTTTCCTGGGGATCACGCTCGTCTCAAGGCTGCAATGGGATCCTCATGTAACATCTCTTGCAGGACGGCTAAGTTCAACAGCATATGCTGTAAGAAAAATCCATCAATTTTCTGATATAGATACCGCAAGGCTAGTCTATTTCAGTTACTTTCATAGTATCTTGTCTTACGGTATTTTACTATGGGGACGGGCTGCAGATATCGACTCTATTTTTATTCTGTAGAAAAGAGCCATTAGAGCAATATTGCCTCCGCAGGCGCGATTCTCTAAGGAAACTGTTTAAAAATATTAACATCATGACGGTACCTTGTATCTATGAAAACATCATGTACGTCAGGAAAAATCTTAATCTTTTCAGTAAAAGAGGTGAAAGACAATTATTAAATAGTTCTAGAATTAGTTCAACCGGGTTTCAGACTGGCTAAAGTAGACTCATCCTTCATGGGGTACTGTTTAAAATGTTACACTAAAATACCTCCCCACACACTACAACTAAATGAAACGAAATTTAAATCTGGTATAAAACGCACACTATGCTGCCAAGCATATTATAAGCTGGGGAATTATATCGCTGACAAAAATGCTTGGCTCAACGCTGGTCCAGCTCCACAAGGACGCATAAACTAATTTGATTAGCGTTCGAAAATATTGTTAGAGCTGCTGAAGATTTTAAAAAACTATTTTTGCATTGCATAAATTCAATCTCTTAGCATTGTATAATTGCATAGCACATGTGTGAGTACTATGTACCGACTTTAAATCTAACACTTTTTTTTTTGTTTTTTTTTTTAAAAAAACGTGCCCCACACTAGGAATTTCTCCTGTATCGTGGGTGCGTTTACAAACATTTAAACTCACATACACAAACAGCCAGACCCGGAACAACTAATTGTAGGTCATACAAATATTTGTTCCATGCGGGAATCGAACCCGCGACACGCAGCGCAGCAGTCAATCGCTTAACCACTGCGCCAACCGTGCCGTCAAATAGGTCGCCGATCACTTAGGTACTGGGTATGTCTTTCATTGACTTGAATGTGCCCTGGCGGCTGAGAGTATGTCATGCTCACTCTAATGTCTCGCTGGCGGTGGCGCGTGTGTTGGATCATTTAGCTCCCCTCAAAATGGTTGAGTTGAATGGTTCTAATCCATGCGTCATGTTCGTCACGTACGGGCTCCGTCAGTAGGGACTGGTCATCTCTTAGCTGCCACGGCGATTTTAATTTAATTTAATGTTTCAATTGTTTTTTTAATTTTATTTAACTTCAACATGAATGATGTAACCAATATTTTGTAACCATATTTTGATTTAAAAGAGTGTCCGTGGAGTTTCTTGCCCGTTCTTCTCCATAGGTACTTACAACGCTTTGGAATGGGCGACTAGCTTCATATTTCTGACTGACCGACCCCTTGACAATTCAAAAGTGCCTGTAATTGGTTTATTTGAAATAAATGCTTTGCGAGTTTGAGTTCATATATTATCGGCCACATTCAAATGAAAAAAAAAATACAATTATGGTAATCAGAATCACGCCTGTAATCCCCGAAGGGCTAGGCAGAGGTCTCCCTATAGTACACCCACATTTCGCCAGTTATGTTTAAATCCCATGTAATAGGGGGCGAGCCTATTGCCATCAACCGGGCACTAATCTAGGCTCCAGGCTACTACTGAGAAATTCCAGATGGAAAATCCCAATAACACTTTGCCCGACCCGGGACTCGAACCCAGGATCTCATGCCCAGCAGGTGCTTGTGACCACTAGACCAATGAGGCAGTCAAAACAAATCGTAAATAAATATCTCTAAGTCCGTAAACAAAACTTGACGGACTTGGATAATTATATTTATTTACGTTTTTTTTGTAAGAATTTAGGTTACTCGATACCAAATCACAAGACTCCAAGTTCATAGCATAGGTTGAGGTTCCTGTACACTGCAGCTACAAGATATCTGGAGTCCATTGCCACTCGCAGTACTTTTAATTAATTATTTTATTTATTCCAATATTATATAATTTTTTCTAATTTTGTCTTCTTTTATCTAATTTTGTTTAATTTCAACGAATGTTGTATAGTTTTATGTAATTTAACCTAATTTTAAGATTGTATGTACTATATGTATGGACCGAAAACTTGTATGTGTGTGATGCAAACTTTAAGTATAATTTGGTTATTAATAAAAAACCGAGTGCGGTCTGGGAGCCCCCGTCTGCAACAAAGTTCTTTTTCACGTATAATTTAAAACAAAAACAAAATTTTCGCAGCCGACCTCTTGGATTTACATTTTGACCTCACTATCGACTTTAACACCTTCAAAAACTATGAAAACGACACCTATGACGAAAAATTTGAAAATTTTCGCACCCACCATTTTGGATTTAAATTTTAACGTCACTATCGGCTTTAGCACCCTCAAAATCCATGAAAACGATACCCATGATGAAAAACTTGAAAATTTTCGCCGTCATCTTGTATTTTAATTTTGACCAAATTCACACTTTCTCAGAGAAAATCTGCATGGGCCATAAGCCCACGTTCGTACGGACGTCAAAATATCGCAGCGGGATTTTATCACGCACTGGATTTTCAACTCTCGGCACTAAGCAGAGCGTTGAAAATCCAGTGCATGAAAAAAAATCGTCGCGGGAAAAATCGCGCGTGCGAACCTGGATAAATTAAATTAAAGAAAAATTAAAGGAAAGGAAAACCATACAATTTCAACTTTTTATAAATTCATTAAATTAAATTTTTAATTTAATATGAACAAAAAAAAATTGGTAAACTAGTTGCTCGAAAGGAGCTTCATTTTGTTGGATACACAAGTTTATTATTTTAAGGAATTCATATGACTAGCTGTATCTTCGCAACCAATAGACTTAGAGTGCTTGCGTTGAGCTCAAATTGCAGCAAATTTAGCTTAATTCCCAACATCGTCTTAGAAAACGAGTTGCTTGAAACTGTAAACTCGGCAGTTTTTCTGGGCATAACAGTAGATGCCAAACTTCAGTGGGGCCAACATGTATCGAGCCTAGCAGGAAGGCACAGTTCGGCCGCATACGCCGTCAGGAAAGTAAGACAATACACTGACGTTGATACAGCTCGGTTAGTCTATTTTAACTATTTTCCTAGCGTTATGTCCTACGGTATTCTGCTGTGGGGCAAAGCTGTTGATATTCAAAATATATTTGTCTTTCAAAAACAAGCTATTCGAGCAATATACCAGCTAGGTGCTAGAGTTTCTCTGAGAGATTTTGTCAAAGATATCGGTGTCCTCACAGTGGCATCACAATTCATTTTCGCCAACATATTATATATTAGGCAAAATATACACTTATATACTAAAAACAGTGATTCACAATGTTAACACTATAAATAAGGCTTCCTAAGGTTCATAACTCATTTATTGGGCTTGGTAGGTATAACCTTTTATAACAAGCTACCTTCTTCTTTGCTAGATTTGCCTTTTAATACGTTTAAAACTAAAGTAAAATCCAACCTATGAGATTTAAGGTCCCTCCGTAACCCAATAAGTATACTTCTGTAAGATCAATGTTGCTGCTGTTCTTTCTAGAATAGAAAGAACAGCAGCAACTATCTAAATATAATTCAAATTCAAATTCAAAAGTCATTTATTCAAACTAGGCTGAGAATCAGCACTTTTCGAACGTCAAAATTACATAAGACAGTCCCCCAAAACGCCCACCCTTCACCACTTCCTAGTGCTTTAGCTGGAATGAAGAAGTGGCGCAACAAACTCCCCAGCAGCACAGCTGTCTGTTCAGTTAGAAAAAAATGATTCTATGCAAAATGATATTTACATTACGCAACACAAAACATAATTTAAATTATAAAATGAATAGCCATATGACAGCTAGCACACGCCAATATACCAACCAAAAACATCGAGAACTATACTCAAGCAGAAATAAAAATAACTTAACGAAAACAATATCTAAATAAAAAGCCTCCAGGCATAAAGGGCGTGCCCACTTACATGTAGCTGTAACTAGAAGTTATAATTGATAAAACTAGGACCATCGAGGTAAATCACACCGCACTTTTTTATGTTCGTTGTCAATCCATTATTTTAAAGTGTGTTCCTTTTTTATTTGTTTTTTATATTGGCACCTTGCAGCTATTTCCTAATAGCTAATTAGTCATTATTTAATCGTGTTTTTGTATGTTGTGCTGTATGTTGTGCTGTTTTTGTGTGCACTAAATAAACGATTTATCTATTTATCTATCTAAATTAAAAAATTATCGATGTCGCTAGCTAACCACATATTGCAATACAACTCATAAAAAAAAACATTGTAATGAGTTGATTATGTCAACAAAATGAGGTGTCGCCTGGACGGCGCGCCACGCGAAATAATATTGTTTCCCTCTAATGCACCTTGCATTAGAGGGAAACAATATTTTTTCTCTTTCTTATACTCTAAAGACTTATGCGACGTGTTCGAAGCGTAGGCAAGCTACTACTTGGTCCAGGTTTAAATCTCTCAACGACGCGACGGAAACGGAACGGAACGGAAAGATGACGATGCAGGGGGTGTATTGATCAAATGTATAAGTTATTTATTTAAATTCTCTAGATCCTAATTACCACTCCGTATCAATATTGAGTTTTCTAGATTCGGTATCAAATATATGATGCGAAAATGAAAATGTCTTTTTTTTCCCACCACTTTCAAATCATGTTGGCTACCTCGTTTAAGTGCTAGTGTTGAGTTCCCCCCATTCTGTTAAAGTACGAGATAGCGGTAGTATTATCAACGCGTAAAAGAATTTCGGAGTTTCTTCTTTCGCAAATGATCTCAGGCCAACACAAATTGCCAACAATTCCAGATAGTTTATCTGATAATTTCTCTCTGTGGTATTCCAATGCCCACCTTTTTTTTGTCAACCCTTAAAGGAGGCGTATGTGAAAATCTCAAGATCGTATTTATGGTAACGAATTGGATTAATTTTTGGTTAAATATTATTCTTCCACCAAGCTAAATCATCATGTAAAATTCATCATAATTGCCATTGCTCTAAAAAAAAGCGCCAAATATTTAACTCCTTCTAGAGCCTCGGTCTTATTCATAAAAAGTTATCGAACATCTAAAAGCTTGCTAAAGTCTGGTTGTCAAAAAGTATTATTCATAAACGCATTTTAGTACCTAAACGTTCTATAAACCTACTATAAAGTTATTAAAGCCAGAACCCTACTGTAATAGTACTAAAAGGAAAAAATAGCCGACTCTCTACAGCAGCTGATTAAGCAAATGACATTTGACGTACAAATGTATAATCCTCTCAAATGGCGCGCGATTTTGGCCGCGCCAAAATGGCGGTGTTTATTTGTCGCGCTACTTCTGGATGGTCTCGCGTGAAAACGGCTCGTTTGATTAAATAGACGATATCTCCTAAACTATGCATGGGAGCTGTTTAGAAGTTACGTCGTTGGAATTGTTATGAAATTACCTAACAGATTAGTTATGGATTAGTCCAGTTTTGCCTTGTAATATATAAGTAATTCTAATTTGTAATCAGTGCGAGGAAATTTTTCCCAGCTTCTTGTGTTTGAATTCTATGAAATATTTTGCAAAAAAACTGAAACATGTCCCAGAATTTCGCAGGTTTTCTCGTTGTTATTGACTGGGCTATGTAATAACTGTGCTAGTACGGAATCTTTAGTGAGTGAGTCCGAGTAGCACTATGCAAATTATTTTTGTTTTTTATTTCAATCTGCTAAGACTCATTTTTCGATTAATTGCTTTACTTGTCTTCGCTTTTACAGATGCAGTTATTTCCGAAGTTACTAGTCTCAAGAACAAAAATCCGAAGAAGAAGTAGTCTGAAAAGGCATGTGGTTTTAATCGAACAGTCTGCCAGCAAATTGGGCCAAGCTCTAAATTGTATTGTGAATTTATAAAATCGTGGAGACTATATTATTTAAATTCATGAAGGTTGAAAAGTACTCCAAAATTTCTGTATTACTCAGTTGTCAACTACTTGTTTCAAAACTAAATAAAACTAAAAATGTATGGTACCAAATGTATTTTATTCATTATGAATTCCAATTCTAATACTCGTGGGTTAAATATAGTAGAATCCGTCGCTTAAGTTGCTTATAAGGCTAGTATTCAAACTATTCTGGGCTCGACAAACCTTGCTAAAAAGACCCTGTCTCATAACAACACGAGCGACAAAAGGGTTAAAAAAAAAAAAACCTCACACTCAAAGCTTGCAGATCGAACAGCGATTTTTTCTACTAAGGGAGATTACCGCCTGAGTACTTGCGATAAGCGCATTTTTATGTATTTCAGTCGCCAACTTGAAATGGCCATTCGGTTACTAGATTTTTATGAATCTTAAATGTCGAACTTAAACATTTCTTGCTCGTCTGTCCAGCGTCCCTCAGATTAAATACAATATTTTATACATATTAATATCAAGTCATAAAGTGCGTACAAATTGATGGTTAAATAGATATGTGGGGTGTTTTTGTAATATATATCGCAGTCGCAAGCTGTGAGTTGATTTTGTTGAGTTAGTTGTTTTTTTCTTGATATTTTTCGTTGTGTGAATTTTGGTGATGTTTTTTTGTAGTTACTGTGAATTGATAATAAATTTAATAGTTTTTACCTAAGTATCGATTAAAGTGTTTATCTAACCACTTGAAAAATGGTCTTAGAAGTGCTAAAATTCAAAGTGTTTTTTTTATTATGTGTGAATGTTCGATTTAATTTTAGTTCCCAGAAGTTCGCTAGACACAGAAGACATGTGTCATCTACGAGAGAAGATTCTTGTGTCCCAGCAGTGGGCACGTGGGCTTATTATGCTAGTTTTAAACAGTTGTTGATGTGAAACGCAATTAGGAAAGTCGTTGTTGTTATTTTGTAGGCAATGCGGAACTTTATCAATTAAAGACCGCGCATCTGCCGACGACGGTCGACGACCGTATTATTGGCGGGTCTGCTACCACCATAGAGCAATACCCATTCGCCGTACAGGTAAGAGAAGAGATGAGAAAGCTCTATTAAGTACGAATAATAACTAAGGCTTAGCGTGCACTGCGGTGCGTTTTGCTACAGCAAAATATGTGAAGTATGAAACACAGCGGAAGCGCGCGCACTGAGGGAAAAAAATGAATACAAAAACAAAGCAGAATTTTATTCGTTGCGGCGAAAAAAACAACGCATGGCAAGTCATCGCACCGCAGTGCGCGCTAGGGCTTATAGAAAAGCATGACTCAGATAACAAAAAAAAAAACGCAACTGTACTTTTTTTTAATTTTTGCATTTGACAATAACTTTCGTTGATCTTGTGAATTCTTGTGGCCGCGAGCGCGACTACTGACTTGAACTCCTTGGTTCGATTCCCGGGTCAGTCAAAATGTTATTAAGTTTTTATTTGTTTCCATATCCATTATTCCAACTTTGACATGCTCTAAATTTGGATTGCCCCTTGGGTACAGCGACTGGATCTCATTTAGATGATTATTGAATAATAAAAAAAAACTACTAGAAATTAAATAAATCGATCATATAATCGTAGGTAGGTACTTTCCGTACTATTAGGAAAATCTTAATAGCAGCCAAAAATAATGAAAATGCTCTCTACAAACAAATCCAGACTGCGGATCCGGATCCAGACCGGATTTGTTTATAGAGAGCATTTTCATTATTTTTACTGACTGAATCTTTAAAAAAAAACACTATGGTCAAGTAAAAGCTGATCTACAATGCATAAGGTTTCGTTTCTGGTCCCAACGTTTGGTTTTTCCAACCAAGTAATGACATTAGTAATCAGAGGTAGATTGGTTATACGCGCTCCATAAGGGGCACGTCAAAGCTTGGCTAGTTAGCCAAGTTTTCTTCGTCTTGTCTCTTTTTCGCTGCGGTGAACGCCACATAGCGTCTGCAATTTACGTCAAGTGACGTCATCATTTCAGCTGAAAGATTTCCACTGCTGGATATAGGCCTACCCCAAACACCGCCACTTCGACCGGTTCTATGCTTCCCGCATCCAGCGAATTCCTGCGGTCTTCACAAAGTCATCCCTCGTGAGAGGCTTTCCAACGCTACGTTTTCCGGTACGCAATCACCACTCCAGAACCTTTCGGCCCCATCGGCCATTCTGTTCTGCGAGCAATGTGCCCTGCCCATTGCCACTTAAGTTTGGCAATTCTTCGGCCTATGTCGGTTACCTTGGTTCTCCTGCGGATCTCTTCATTTCTTATTTAATCACGTAGGCAAACTCCAAGTATAGCCCTCTCTATTACCCTTTGGGTGAGTTTTAGCCAGTTTTAGTCCATTGTGAGCGACCACGTTTCAATGCCATAGGTCATCACTGGCAACATGCACTGGTCAAAGAATTCGTCTTGAGACACTGCAGTATGTAGGACAAGAACATATTACGTAGCTTCCCGAACGGTGCCCAGCCGAGTCAGATTCGAATATTGACCTCTTTCTGGAAGTTATACCTTCATAACTAGACAGTTTATCCTAAGTAAACATATTCGCTCACAACTTCGAGTGTAGTGTCTCCGATCTTCATGAAGAGTGGGTGTTACATGGGCATATGACGTGACCTTTGTCTTGTCCATGTTTATTATAAGACAACACTCTTTTGGAAGCTCTACTGAGGTCAGCGAGAATTATACTGAGGTCCCCCATAGTGTCAGCCATGACAACAATATCGTCGGCAAACCGAAGGTGAGTGATGTACTTGCCGTTGATGTTGTTGCCTAGCCCTTTCCAGTCCAGAACCTTGAAGACATCCTCCAGTGCAGCGGTGAACAGTTTCGGAGAAATAACGTCTCCCAGTCTCACACCTCGCTGCAGAAACCTATCCTAGGTTTCGAGGTCTGGTCCTGGATTCCGACTGACTTAGTGGCGTTTTCATACAGACATTTCAGCACATCGATGTATTGATAGTACGTGTGGATTTCTCGATCGAATCGGAGGCTTTCTCATAGTCAACAAATGCTAAGCAGGGAGGCAGGTATACTCTGCGGTCTTCTGTAGAACCTGCCACAGCGTAAGTATGTGGTCTACGGTGTCTAAGCCGTTACGGAATACGGCTTGTTCGGGAGACTAGAATCGTCGAACCTGCGCGCGAAAGGGTTCGTCATGACTCTTGAAAACAGCTTATAGACATGGCTCAGAAGGGAGATAGGCCTATAATTCTTAAGGAAGTGGAGTCGGATTATCGACGTTCTTAAAGAAAAGTATCACCACACCTCTGTTCCATGCCTGTGGCGTTTTGCCCTCGAGTATGACGGAATCAAACAGCACCTGGAGGGCCTTAAGAACGGGTTTTCCGCCGGCCATAAGGTGTTCGGCTGTAATTCCGTCATCACCGGCGCCTTATTGTTTTTGAGTTGCTTCAGCGCCATCCTAATCTCGTTCAAGCTGACGTCCGGGAAGTCGTCGGTGTAGTTTTGGGTCAATCTAGCTCTTGGGCTGTTTGCTAGATTCGTAACGGGGTTACTTGTTGAAGTGTATAACTGTCCATAGAACCTCTCGATCTCTCAACAGCCGTTTTTTGTACCATCAGGGGTCTGCCGGTCCACTTTCTGTGCTCACGTTTTCTGAAGAAGGAGTACATCATAAAAACTTCTCCTTAAAACTGGCCAGTAGGTGAACCTGGTGGTTCCGTCGTCCAACTCCAAATTGCCCCACTCGCAGCTTCGTTTGCCCAATTTCGCATTGAAGTCCCCCATGATAGTGAAGTGAGTTTTAGAGCCATGCATGACTATGGAAATATCCTCATACATGGAGTCCACCTCATCGTTGGAGTGTGACGAGGTCGGGGCGTAAACTGGCACCGGTCACTGATACGTTATCTATGAAAGGACGTTGGTGTGTTTCCTTAGATAGGGTTTTTGACATCATGTTCATGACAGCTGTCACTGCGGCCGTTATGTGGCTGTCATAGGAAACCATAGCTTTATAGTGTGACATTGTGCCGTTTTACATGATCGAATGTTGAGTAGGAAACCTTTCTACCTCTTTTTATTAAAAAAATATACAACCGAGTGGAATGTTATCTTTATGTCTGCAGGTAATGAATCGCGAAAAGCGGATACGTTGCGCAGGCACCCTGGTAACGACGATACATGTCCTTTCAGCAGCACATTGCTTCGTAACTCGGTATATTACATTTTACGTTTATTTACTGACGAAGTCTAAAATAACACGTGACATTAAGATGTTCTTTAAAACATTTAGGGATATTTTGATTTTGACCAATGCCCGCTTTTACTAACACTAGAAGACACCTAAATGAATACCTAAATAAAAGCGTGCTATTGGATTGTCAACTTTTGGCATTGAGCGGAGCGTGGAAAATCTAACAGCGCGCTTTTAGGCTAGGCAGTAGGGATGATGCCTGGGTCAAAAAAAGAAATTCTATTTAGTCTGTTAGTCAGATAATTAAAAAATAATAGATACGAATTTTTTGCTTTATCATATTAATAAAATAATACTTAGATAAAACGCATTCAAGTTGGGGAGTGGGGGGTCGCTACGTCACAAGTAAGTATAAAATCTACATACTCGTGACGTCATTGCAAATTTTAACTCAATGTATCGCCGTAATCTTTGAATTACGTAAAAAAAGAAAAAATACGTGTCCAATATGTTTTTATAGTATAACTGACGGACAAAAATTTGTTTTTGTTATCTTCCCTATTGATTTTTTCATAAGTAAGGCCCAACAATAAATTGGTGTTCGCATAACTTGACAAAATGTTGGGAATTGCAGAAAACCCTAGGTTTTGCATATTTATGAGAACAATGACTCCTTTTCTGGTTTTCAGTTATTTAATTCACACATTGTATTAAATAATGATAAATTTTAATCTATATCAAAATTTGCAGAAATGGCAGTCGTTTTCCACCGAAAAGTTATTCCGTACGAGCGAGTACAACTATGTTGAATTCAGGCGAGTGACTCACCGTTATTTCGTAGTCAACTGGAGGTCCATATGAACAACTTGAAATAGACAGCGCCTTTATTTCACGTACAGTCACGAGACAGGTTTACACTTACGCAACATTCATAAGCGATTTTCTCGTGAAATAACAATTGTACTGACTTCTTCCGCTAGCCTATAAACCTTCCTCAAGAATTGGACTATCCAATACAAAAATATTTTTTCAAATCCAACTGGTAGTTCCGGAGATTACAAACAAACTTTACCTCTTTTAACCTATTTTACCACAGGCGGTTCTGTTCACTTCGTAACAGCAATCAAAGCCCACGAGCTATACGACTTTAAGGCAACGGCGACCTACGACAATGATGTGGCGGTGCTCCTGATGGAAACACCGGTCGATTTGACCACCAGTGTAGCACGGCCAGTCCTCCTTCCTTATCAGGACGCCGTGGTCCCTGACAACTCGTTCGTCACCGCCGTTGGATGGGGGCGGACAAATGTAAGTATTTATGATTACCTACTAAATCTTTTAAAAAAACAGGCTAAGTGCGTGTCGGACCACGCACAATGAAGGGTTTCGTGACGACACCAGCACATCAACCTACTACAATCTGTCAAATTTCTTTAATAGATTTTTAACTTTATCTCTGAAGCATAAGGTTCAAAGTTTATTGGGAAAAATTTACAGTTTCGGGTAGGTTGATCTGCTGGCGACTGTACCTTAACATTGTAGTTAAAAAATTTGCTAATGTATGGGACATTCCGTATGGAAGAACATACTTATATTTTGCAACTGCGCAACTTATCAATATAAATGAATAAAAGTGTCAGCATCGTAGATGACTGCTACTATTCAATTTCCATCGCTAAACAACTTTTGAGCAAGACATGGTTCTACTTTCGACTGTACGAAACCTACATTGTGCATTTAGCTCATGGAAAAAAGCGTTTGACGCTTGTTTCAGTCCTTAGAACGATCTTTGCAATTTACATATCTTTGTCTCTTTTTCATTTATTTTTTTCTGGGTGGGAAATTATCAAATAACTTCTCCCGCTCTGGGTGGAGCAGGAGGGCGTGTCAGACTCTTACTGACTAAAACCCACCCGTGTTCCTTCCGTTGCCTGTACGTTGCCAGGGGCCACGGTATCCCTTTCGGACTTTCCCGCAACCCCGGCAGGCATTGGTCCTATCGGACCCCTTCACTTGCTGACATCTCTTTGAGGCGCGCGTGGAACACAACGCGCCGTCGACCCGGGCCTGGTCCTTATCGGACGGCGAGCTACCCATTGCTCACCGTCCGCAAGCCCGCGCCTATTGTGGCCGGGAATCGGCCTGCGATTCCCGACGCCCAGGGCGTCTCCTGCGGCGGCTAGGGGCGTGAGGGCGCGAATTTTGCCTTTCCCTCACGCGTTCTGCCTCCTCCTTCGCGAGCATTACTGCTTCGCAGAAGGAGGTGACGGCCTCCCATGCCCTCTCGCTCCGTACCATGGCCTGGACTAGGGCCGGACGCGAGAGATCCCCGCCACCGATCGTCTCCACGAGGACACGGCGATGCTCTGCCCAAGCCGGACAGACCTCCACCGTATGCTCAACCGTGTCCTTCGGGCGATCCACGCAGTGATGACACCCGGGCGTTTCCTCCCGCCTGATACGAAACAGGAACCTCCCGAAACAACCATGTCCGGTGAGGACCTACGTCAGGCGGAAGGTGAGGACGCCGTGGCGCGGGGTGCTTGGACAGGAAACCTCCCCGTGTGCCTGTGGGCTGGAGTTCCCTTATGGATGCGTCCGGGGGGAAGGCCAGTCTCCGGGACGGTGCACCCTGGGGTACGGGCAATGACTCCCCATTAGGTACTTTATGCCTAAGGGGTCTCGTTGCCCGTATGCCAATATCCTGTCGGAGGAACGCTCTAACGTGTACTCGGAGAGAGCACACGTTAAGCAGCGTTGGAGTACGGGCTCGGCGTGCACTAACACTGCCGTCGGGCAGGCAGGAGGAAGTCGTTTCTTCTGCCACCGTTGGTCTCGTAGCCCCGAAGAGTGTCAAGGTCATGTCTCTGGCACTTGACGGGGGTCGAGGGTCTTGGCTTAACCGCCCGGGCCGCGAGGAAGAAATCCTCTATAAAAAATTACCCCAAACCTCCAAGCGGCGGCGCACCGTGAGGGAGGTTGTAAGCTTGATTAATGGGTAGCTAAGGAATTAGTCGCTAGTGCGAACCACAATTTTTTGAGACGATAGAATGATAATTACTCGTGGGAACAGATATGGTTAAAAATAAAAACAAACAAAACAGAAAGGAGGGGAGTGATGCGGGGTCGGAGTCCGACGCTGCATCGGGCGCAAGGAGCTCAAGTCAGAGCTCGGAGCGCGAAGTGGTGGGAGCTGCTGGGAGGAACCGGAAGTTCCTCCGGAAGCGCTCCAAACCGGGAGAGGGGTCGTCCGCTGACGAGTGGGACTCGGGCTCAGCCCATCGGGCAAAGATCCACTCCAGTCGGCGGGGTGCGGCCCGGGGAAAAGGTGTGGGTAGAGGGCTCACGACCAAGAAGGCCGGCGAGCCGAGCCCGGCCAGCCCAGCTGAGCTGGAGAGGCCATCCTCTGAGGAGCACCAGCCTGTAGGGACCAGCACCGGGGCAGCCCTTATGCAACCCGCAGGTGGTGAGCCGGACGCCGCTGGCGGCTCCAATTCGGAGCGAGCGGCTAGGTTTGCGGAGGTCGTGGCAGCGGCAATCAAGGGTGTGGCCTTGAAGAGGATTCAGTCCTCCAAAGACAAGGCCATACCCGCGGCCATGGCCTCTATTTTGGCGGCAGCGGAGACCTATGTCCTCAGGCCTCCGTCAGACGGAATGTCCGAGATGCGGGCGGAGGTCGCCCGCTTGACAGCCGCCATGGAGCTTCTCCGAAAGGAGAACGAGGAGCTCCGAGCGGACCTGGCTGGGCTCCGAGGAGCTGGCCCCCGTGAGGTGCCGCAGGGGAAGGAGCAGCATGGGCAGGTACAGCCCATGCCTGCTGAGGACCGAGTCCTGACCCTGGTGCGGCAGGAGATGGCCTCCCTGCGGTCTCGGTTTTCCGCCCTCGAAGCCATCGTTCTACGCCCCCCCTTAGCGGCGAGCATGCCGGCCTCTGGCCAGCGGAAGGCGACATCGTATGCCGCCACCGCAGCTGCCCCGGCCAAACCAGGTTCGTCGGGGCAGACCAAGACCAAGGGTGGGGCGGCTAGTCAGGCGGCGAAGGCCCCGGCCCTGGCGGCGAGAGGCACGGACCCAGTGGCGAAACAGCCGCCCCCGCCTCCTAAAGCTACTCCGGCTGATGCCGAATGGCAAGTAGCCGGGGAAAAGAGGACGGCGGGTAAGGCTAAGAGGGCGGCCAAAAGGAAGGAGAGGCGACAGCGGCGCAAGGAGCGAAGCGTCGCGGCTAGGCTCCGCGCCCCGAAGTCCGCAGCTGTAGTGATAACACTACAGCCAGAGGCGGAAAAGAAGGGCGTGTCCTACCGCGACGTGCTCGCCAAGGTGGGAGCGGCGGTGGACCTTAAGGAGATAGGCGCCGCCGATGGCATCCGGGTTAGGGTCACGGCGACTGGGGCCCGGATGCTGGAGGTCCCCGGTGCGGCAAGCGGTCCGGCCGCTGACGCTCTGGCCGCAAGGCTTAGGGCGTCCCTAAATGCGGACGAGGCCCGAGTGTCCAGGCCCACCAAATGCGCTGATGTGCGTATTCTGGGCTTGGACGACTCAGTGACGGAGGGACAGGTGGTGGCCGCTGTCGTTAGGACTGGGGGGTGCTCTGCCGAGCAGGTGAGGGCAGGCACCATCCGTCCTGACTACACGGGGATGCGAGCCGTTACGGTGAGCTGCCCTGTGTCGGCGGCCAAGAAAATAGCCGGGGAGGGCCAAAGGCTATTGGTGGGCTGGGTTTCCGCGCAGGTCAAACTGCTGGAACCCAGACCTCTGAGGTGCTTCCGCTGCCATGTGGGTAATCACGTGGGAGCTAAATGCACCTCGGAGGTGGACCGCAGCGGTCACTGCTACCGCTGTGGTCAGGCCGGTCACAAGGCCGGCTCGTGTGACGCCGCGCCGCACTGCGCTGTATGTGCGGCAGCTGGCAAGCCGGCCAATCACCGGATTGGGAGCAAGGCCTGCGCCCCACCCGCCAAAGCCAAAGGCAAGCCCTCCGCCACCGCCGTCACGGCCGCAACCGCCATCACCGCCGCCGTTGCCGCCTCCACTAACGTCGTTGTCGCCGCCGCAGCCGCCGCGGCAGGGCCCTCACAGGGGGCACGGGAGGGGGCTGACATGGAGTGCCAATAATGGCCCCATTACGCCTCCTCCAGGCGAACATCAACCACTGCGCCGCAGCTCAGGATCTGTTGCTCCAGAGCATGGCGCAGTGGTCGACTAACATCGCCGTGGTCGCTGAGCCGTACTTTGTCCTGCCCAGAGACGACTGGGTGGAGGACCTGAGCGGCTCAGTGACCCTAATTTCGTCGGCCGCCGCCGGTACTCCGTCCCTCGAGGCTGTTAAGAGAGGACGGGGTTGCGTTGCAGCACGGTTCGGGGAGATCGTTGTGGTAGGGGTATACTTCTCCCCGAGCCGAACTCTTGCCGAGTTCCACAACTCCCTTGCGGAGTTGAGAGTCGTCGTCGTCGGGTTCTGTTCCCTTCCCGTGTTCGTCCTCGGGGACTTCAATGCCAAAAATGTGGCTTGGGGTTCCCGGTATACGGACACACGGGGCAGAATGGTGGAGGACTGGGCTCTCGAGACAGGCCTGGTCGTCCTGAACCGGGGTTCTGTCCCCACGTGTGTGCGGATGCGGGGTGAATCAGTGGTGGACATCTCGTTCGCCAGCCCCGCTCTGTCGCCGCGTGTAATTGACTGGCGCGTCATGGAGGGGGTGGAGACCTATTCCGATCACCGGTACATCCGGTTTGACGTCTCCGCCCAGACCTCGAGTGCGCCGGTCCGACAGACCCCGAGTGGTCCGCGGTGGGCGTTGAAGCAGCTGGACCGGGAGCTCCTCCTGGAAGCCTCGATCGTGCAGGCCTGGGTGTCATCACCGGACAGGCCTGCTGACATCAACGACGAGGCGGAGTGGTTCCGGGAGGCCATGTCCGAAATATGTGACGTGGCAATGCCCCGGGTCCAGCCTGGACGTGCCTCGCGCCAGGTGTACTGGTGGTCGCAACAGCTGACGACACTACGCAATGCGTGCGTAGCTGCGCGACGCCGGTACACCAGGCACCGCAGGCTCCGTATTCGTCCTCCGGATACGGAAGCCATTCAGGCGGAGCTGTACGAGGGGTACAGAGCGGCGAAGACCGCCCTCCAAGCGGAGATCCTGCGGGCCAGAGGAGTGGCCCGCGAGGAGTCGCTGGAGACTCTGAACAGGGACCCGTGGGGACGCCCATACAAGATGGTGCGGGAGAAACTCCGCCCATGGGCTCCCCCGCTGACGCAGAGTCTCCGGCCGCAGCTTGTGGGGGACGTGGTGAGCGCTCTGTTGCCTTCGAGAGGGGAACATGCCTCCCCGCCCATGGCTCCGCCTACTGCGGTGCCCGATGCGGATCACGCCGCCGACGACGACGACGATGCTCCGGAGGTGACCGAGGTAGAGATGAGAGTGGCGGTACGTAGGCTGAATGCCAAAAATACCGCCCCAGGACCCGACGGCTTACCTGGGAAAGCCTGGGTCCTGGCCTTGGAGGCTCTCGGGCCTCGACTAAGGGGGCTCCTAAGCGCATGCTTGGAGAGGGGCCAGTTCCCACTTCGCTGGAAAACGGGGAAACTGGTCCTCATCAAGAAGCCGGGGCGCCCTGCGGACTCTCCGTCCGCTTACCGGCCCATCGTGCTGCTCGATGAGGTGGGCAAGCTCTTTGAAAGAGTCATTGCAGACCGCCTCGTCGGGCGGCTGGTGCGGGTGGGGCCGGATTTGGCGGAGAGTCAGTTTGGTTTCCACAGGGGGCGCTCTACGGTTGACGCCATCATTTTTTTTTTTTTTTTTTTTTTAAACTCACATAGGTACATTGTTCTTTTACAAATTCACTCGCCAAACTTTCAAGTTTGATGGCGAGAAGCGCTTGTTACATACCTACAGTAAAAAACCTGCCTTAAAACTATCAACTAAATGATTCACACCAAGGAAAATTAAAGAGTTTTTCCACCGACAACGAGGACTCCACCCCCACCGAGAGACAAACTCACACCCTCCATCACAGCATCATTAACTCATGACTACTTTTTTATTTATAACAATGAATCAAACGATACTCTAACAAAAGGTACGAATCTATCTCCCGGCCGGGGCAGAGTCCCCGCCATCAAGAAACAAATCCCTCAACCTTGATTTTAACATACCTTTACTTAATTTCGGGTTTTGTCGTAACAGATCTATTTTATTGAATACTTTTGGCACTAAATATTTTGAAGTTCTTTCCCCGTAGTAGTTTGTTATTTTCGGTTGAACTAGTCTTTTCTCTCTTACACTTCTTGTATTATATTTATTTTCAACAGTTACTTTATACTTATCACTAAAATAGTGTTCTAGGCTTATCAAATAATTAACTTTGTTCTCTATAGGTAGGATTTTACAAATGGGAAATAGTTTTTCATACTCCTTGTTACATTTTTCCTTGACCTTTTTGCTGACTAGGAACTTGATTAGTCGTATCTGTAATTTTTTTATGTATTGTAAGTAAGTTTTAAACGTTCTCCCATACACAATAAGTCCATAACTGATTAGTGAGTCGGCAAGTGCATAATACACAGTCAATAGCGTCTGTTTTTTTACCACATTGTTCAACTGGTAGAACTTACCCAATACAGATCTCAACTTATTACATATGCCAATTACATGTGTTTTCCAATTAAAATTTGAATCAATAATAAGTCCCAAATATTTAAATGTGCTAACATACTCCAATTTCACACATACGCAATTGACCTTATCATTATGTAGACATTCGTATGTATGTCCTATTACATCGAGATCCTCTCTGTGTACAGTTTTAGCTCGTAGATTGTGTGGCGAGTGTATATGCATGCATTTTGTCTTGGACAGATTTAATATAATTCCGTTATCATGTGCCCATTTGGTGATACGTTCGAAGTCTTTTTGTACGTACTGTTGTACCTCAGATATATCCTTCGAAGCATAGGTCACACACATGTCGTCTGCATACATAAACACTCGACACTTTTTTACAATATTCGACACACTGTTCACGTGCATTATATAACCTACTGGCCCAAACACTGATCCGGTCGGCACACCGAGATCCACACCTGCCTCCTCACCTGTCACACCAGCTATGATTGTACGTATTTTTCTGTTAGTCAGATAGTTTTTAAACCACTTATTCGTGGGACCACGTATTCCGCATTCATCCATCGCCTGCAGTAGTATGTCGTGATCCAATGTGTCGAACGCCTTCTTATAATCAATAAAAAGTGCTATCAGCTGTTTACCAGAGTCTAGGCACTCATTAACATAGTCACTATACGCTGTTAGGGCCGAGGCAGTACTGCGCCCTTTCCGGAACCCAAACTGTGTGTCTGACAATATACTATGACATTCTAAGAATTTATTAATTTGGCTAACAATACTTTTTTCTACTATTTTATCAATTACAGACAGTATGGCTATGGGTCTATAGTTAACATATTCCAGGTGGCTTCCAGACTTATAAATTGGGCGTATTATTGTATTCTTTAACTCATTAGGATAAAGACTCTCCGTCAAGCACATGTTCATGAATTTTGCTAAAATAGGACTTATTTGTCTTCGTATATTTGTCTTCATGCGCGTGCGAGCCCTCACGACGGGGGACGCTGTGTCCCGGGGTGGGGTCGTCTTGGCGGTGTCTCTAGACATCGCCAATGCCTTCAATACCCTGCCCTGGAGTTGCATCAGGGAGGCACTCCGGTATCACCGGATGCCGACCTACCTCTGTCGTGTGGTCGAGGCCTATTTGACGGACAGGGCCGTCATCTACCCCGGTCACCGGGGAGAATGGAACCGGCGAGAGATGTCGTGCGGTGTCCCACAGGGATCGGTCCTGGGGCCGCATCTGTGGGACATCGGATACGACTGGGTGCTGCGCGCTGACCTCCCTAGCGGCGTCAGCGTCGTTTGCTACGCTGACGACACGTTGGTCCTGGCGCAGGGGAGGTCGCACCAGGCGGCGGCCGAACTAGCGACACACGGGGTTGCGACAATCGTGGGCAGAATCCGGCAATTGGGACTCGAGGTGGCCCTGCACAAGTCCGAGGCCATGTGTTTTCATGGTCCTCGGAACGCGCCACCGTTGGGGTCCCAAATAACGGTAGGAGGAGTTCACATCGGCATCGAGTCGACGATGAAGTACCTTGGACTCGTCCTCGACAGCCGGTGGAATTTCGTGGAGCATTTCCGACGTTTGGCTCGCAGACTGGAGCGGGCCGGGGCTGCTTTGAAGCGGCTCCTGCCCAATCTAGGGGGTCCAAACGCCTCCTGCCGGAGGCTATACGCGGGGGTCGTGCGGTCCATGGCCCTTTACGGGGCACCGGTTTGGGCGCGTTCATTGAGGCGGCGGCCAGCCCGCCGGTTGAACGCGTCCCAGAGGGTCATGGCCACCCGGCTGGTCCGGGGATACCGCACGGTCTCCGGTGAGGCGGCGAGCCTCCTTGCCGGATTACCGCCATGGGATCTGGAGGCAAAAGTCCTCGCGCATATCTGGGAGTGGCGCGAGGAGTCGAAACGCCGGGGCGTAACTCCGTTTCCGCGAGAAATCGCGGCACAGCGGACAGAGCTCCGGCGGGATCTCATGGCGTCATGGAGAGTGCGATTGTCGCAACCCAGTGCTGGGCACGCCACTATTGCGGCGATAAGTCCCCTCTTTGAGGAGTGGCTAGAGAGGCGCCACGGCGTCCTTTTTTTTTTTTTTTTTTTTTTTTGGGTGGGAAATTATCAAATAACTTCTCCCGCTCTGGGTGGAGCGGGAGGGCGTGTCAGACTCTCACAGATCCAATGGCGGTAATCCGGCAAGGAGGCTCGCCGCCTCACCGGAGACCGTGCGGTATCCCCGGACCAGCCGGGTGGCCATGACCCTCTGGGACGCGTTCAACCGGCGGGCTGGCCGCCGCCTCAATGAACGCGCCCACACCGGTGCCCCGTAAAGGGCCATGGACCGCACGACCCCCGCGTATAGCCTCCGGCAGGAGGCGTTTGGACCCCCTAGATTGGGCAGGAGCCGCTTCAAAGCAGCCCCGGCCCGCTCCAGTCTGGGAGCCAAACGTCGGAAGTGCTCCACGAAGTTCCACCGGCTGTCAAGGACGAATCCAAGGTATTTCATCGTTGACTCGATGCCGATGTGAACTCGTCCTACCGTTATTTGGGAACCCGACGGTGGCGCGTTCCGAGGACCATGAAAACACATGGCCTCGGACTTGTGCAGGGCCACCTCGAGTCCCAATTGCCGGATTCTGTCCACGATTGTCGCAACCCCGTGTGTCGCTAGTTCGGCCACCGCCTGGTGCGACCTCCCCTGCGCCAGGACCAACGTGTCGTCAGTGTAACAAACGACGCTGACGCCGCTAGGGAGGTCGGCGTGCAGCACCCAGTCGTATCCGATGTCCCACAGATGCGGCCCCAGGACCGATCCCTGTGGGACACCGCACGACATCTCTCGCCGGTTCCATTCTCCCTGGTGACCGGGGTAGATGACGGCCCCGTCAAATGGGCCTCGACCACACGACAGAGGCAGGTCGGCATCCGGTGATACCGGAGTGCCTCCCTGATGCAACTCCAGGGCAGGGTATTGAAGGCATTGGCGATGTCTAGAGACACCGCCAAGACGACCCCACCCCGGGCCACGGCGTCCCCCGTCGTGAGGGCTCGCACGCGCATGATGGCGTCCACCGTAGAGCGCCCCCTGCGGAAACTAAACTGGCTCTCCGCCAAATCCGGCCCCACCCGCACCAGCCGCCCGGCGAGGCGGTCTGCAATGACTCTTTCAAAGAGCTTGCCCACCTCATCGAGCAGCACGATGGGCCGGTAAGCAGACGGAGAGTCCGCAGGGCGCTCCGGCTTCTTGATGAGGACCAGTTTCCCCGTCTTCCAGCGAAGTTGGAACTGGCCCCAGGATTCTGTACAATCAACCTTACAATCGCTCCCTTAGGCTGAAAGCAGTCGTAACATCCCATTGGACAAAGAGCTAATCATATAAAATAATCTACAGCTAGTGAGATAACCAGTTTAGCTTCCTGCGAGCGGAGAATACGTTCATTGTAGTCTACTCCACGTACTTAAGTAAATCCTTTAGCTACTAGCCTAGCCTTATACGTTACGCTAAGCAAGTAATAATTATAACTTTTAACACAACTAACTATTTACACTACGTACTAAATTAAAAGACTAACTAACTAACTGTTCAAATAAATACAAAAACAAAAGGAAATTTGGCGTCGAAGTATTTTTCCGCATCGCTGTTATCCGGAAACGTGCCCGGAAGACTGGCAGCATTACCATGTTGAATAGTAATGCTAATTTCTTAGCCAAAGAACGAGCCAGCCCTCTGGACACGTGAAGAGTCGATCAGTCGACCCCAAACGGTTCAAAAGTTTAGTTACCTATAAGGTTAGAGTATTTGCGCCGCTTGAGGGTTTCAGCAGCCGCAGCAATGGTGCCAGCACAGCCCGCCGTGCTAGGAACATGAGTTGACGGTAGGGTGTCGACACAGGTTGCGTCCCATACCAGAGGCCTACCTACCTTCCAAGGCTACAACGTCATCTCGTCTGGTCTCTTCCTATAGTCACGTCCCAAGCCGTTTGGTTCTAATACCGCTGGTACGTGACAAGGGCTCGATGAATAATATCGTTGATGCTAGCGTGCCACGCTATGTGACCTGCGGCCCTGTAGCAGGACAGGCCATGGTGCCCGAGACTGTCGACAGCTTTACCGCAGTGACGCAGTCTAATTAAACATGTGTATGTTTAATTAGATTGTGTACCTATACTAAATTAAATGTGTTAAGACGAGCGTTAACCCTGCCGACAGACTGTCACGCAGTTTGGCAGATTTATAAAATGTGTACCTACCTATAAATGTTTCTTCCAAAATAAATGATTTATTTATTATTATTATTTTATAAAAAAAAACCCTGTTCTTCTTTCGGCAGGAGACACACCCAGCTGCATCAGCTTTTCTGAACCAAGTGACGGTGCGGATGATAAGCCAGAAAACTTGTCGGGCTCGCTACAAGCCCGCGAAAGGCAAACGTATTAATATCACCAATAGCATGATCTGCGCAGGAATCCTCGATGATGGAGGTCTGAACTTATAAAGTATGGCTCTTTATTCTTATTCGATGGGGAAATCTTCATGAAGGTACCGCCTAGAGAGACCGTGGCGTTATGATGAACTCCTAACAATATTAAAAGAGACCATAAATTCTCAGTTTGTTATGGAATTTTTTCACAGGGATCAGTCAAATTGGAGTGAGAAATAATGACAAACAAAAAAAAAACTGAAAATAAAAAGTAATTAAAAAAAACTATAGATTTATAATGCTTGTTTTTCTCTTTTCAGTTATGTATTTTTGCAGTCGGGTTTTTTAGTTTTGTAATGACTTTTTTTATAAGACATACTGGTATTTTTTTTTCCAATAATTATTTTATAGTTAAATGGTCCCAGTTCGGTGCAGTTGAAACGACGCAACTCCAGTAGTTCCACTTACAGCCTTTGAGTCATTACCATTATGAGGTTGAGGTTGTGTTAGAAGTGTTTTTTTTTTCTCCAACAATTGATTTCACTCAAGCACATAATAATTTTTTTGAAGTAAAATTGTTATTTTACTTTAAAAAATGCATAGTGCATCAGTTACATAAAAAATCTATAATTTGCCTCACGTGGTACGAAGTTCACCGGGTCATCTAGTCTATATAGATACTTTATAATATATACTATAAATATTAAAAAGTGATAACATTTGTTTGTTTTGTAAGTATGTATGTAGGGGTAATCTCCGGAACTGCCAGTCGGATTTGAAAAATTATTTTTGCATTGGATAGCTTAATTCTTGAGGAAGGCTATAGGCTCGCGGACGATTCGCGGGCAGAAGCAGCTAATATATAAAGTTAAAAACTTTGGCAAGTAAGATAATGAAAACTGGATTAAAAATGATCAACAAAAAATACAAAATTGATTGAATCAAATTGATAACATCAGTAAAAATAAAAGATAAAATTGATAAATTTATGACGGTAGAAAAATTTACACAATTCATCTTTTTTTTTTTTTTTTTGGGTGGGAAATTATCAAATAACTTCTCCCGCTCTGGGTCGAGCAGAGGAGGGCGTGTCAGACTCTTACTGACTAAAACCCACCCGTGTTCCTTATACGTATACACAATTCATCTTGATTAGGATTATAGTTCTGTAAATATCTATCACAGTTTTAGTCCTTCATTTTTTCCTTTCTTTTCACTATTAAGATTTTGTTATCGTTCGTTTGCTATTTCCGAGCGCCTGACAGACACGCTCTTGTACCCGTTCGACAGGTATCAATGGTCCGCCATCTTGCCTTTCGCGCTCAAATAATCTTGTAGTTTGATGATTACCAGTGATCGGAGTAGGCAGAGCTATTTTTTGTACTTGCAATACGTTGTCTTAATATGGACACTCCCGGAATCCCGGGATTTGAAATATATATTATTAAATAAGTTAGAAACTACTTTGTAAAAAGCTATTCACGTCTTAAGGAATTATGGATACATATCCCTCCTCCCCTGCGACGGGTTAATGAAATTAAAAACTTTATTTTTTAAATGTATTTTTTTTTAATTTTCTGTAACAATTTTGTATAAACAAGTACTCGCGTTACACCTGAGCGGCAATATCGCGCGTGTGCGCATTGAAAATTAGCAACGCATCGCTGATGTTAGTTTGACAACGTCGTGCGCTCACTGCCAATATATATAAGACAAGCTTTCTTTTATCCTTGTTAATAAAAAAAAACAATTAATATTTTTTCGAATCCCGGAGTTTCAGTAAGAATCCCGGGGAATGTCCATATTAACATCAACGTTTGCGGCCATTGAACCAAAATAGCTCTACCTACTCCGATCACTGATGATTACTGACGGGTTTCACTTTTTAATGTTTGTCCACGTTTCGGCCTTATTATAACACACTGTCCTTATCAAAAATAGTTCCTTTTGCACATGTGGCTTCCCTGGTACCTCATTAACGGCATAAGTGTCTATTAACAGCGAGAACGTTGTAGGCCTAGTGGACTGTAGATTTGTTGACCATTTTGTGTTTTGTTAAGCAAAGAAAACGAAAAGAAATATTTTTTTTATTCTGCACAAAAATAACGCACAATAAAATAATTAAAAAAAAAAAACAATTACAAAAGTAGCCAAAAGCCTCTGGTGTACAAAAGTACCTGGTAATTTGTATGGTGTACAATAAAGAGTATTCTATCTATCTATCTATGCCATACCTAATAACACTTTTATTTGAAAATATTGTAAAAGTCAATTCTTTTTTAAAGAGTTCCGTGGAGTTTCTTGCCAGCTCTTCTCCATAGGAAACAACCCATTGGAACCCTGCACCTACCTTCTGACGTTTCATATGTATGTGGCCATATTGGTTTACGTGAAATAAAATATTTTGATTTTGACTGTAAACACCAAGTCCAATTCCCGATGCCGATGATTGATGAAGCCGATGTCAGTAGCTACAACTGCCAGCAGGTCAACTTACCCGAAACTGTAAATTTTTCCCAATCAACTTTAAACCTTATTCTTTAGTGATAAAGTTGAAAATCTATTAAAGAAATTTGACAGATTGTAGTAGGTTGATGTGCTGGCGTCTGTACTACAAGCAAGACCAGTCAGTTAAACAAAAGCCGGGTCAGGTATTACAAGCAGAAACAGTCATTTAAACGAAAGTCGGGTCGTAAGAAAAACAGAACGAGATCGAAGAACTAGGGAACTGGAGAACGAAGTCTATGCCCACAAAACGACAACAGACGACTGTCTAGTTTTACAAAATGGCGGCCCATCACGGCATTTGGGGCTGCAATTTGTTTACAGAAATACAAAAGTAGCATTACGATATTGCCTGCGCGGGTTCGGTTTGGAAGAAGCGCGAAATTATAACTCATACATTGTAGCTTCTTCTTCTTCTCGTGGAGTTAGTGACTAACCTGGTGTTAGAGTTTTAAAGCCGCCCATGGGCCTCTGAATTGGCTTCACATGGTGTTGAGATATATATCAGACAAGACGGTTTCCTGACGATGTTTTCCTTCACCGTTTTTGAAGCAAGTGATAATTATACAATACGCACATAATCCGATCAGTCAGAGGTGAACTCGAGACCTATGACTTTTCAGTGCGACGGTCACACCACTATAAGCTATAGGCTATATAGGCTATCACTGCTCAATATTGTAGCTTGACATAATGATATAGTTTTTAATGATATTACTCTTTATTAGGACAAATAAACGATAATATTTTTATCGTAAATTATTCGCCCCTTCAAATTTACATCGTCCTTTCGATCACGATCTGTCAGGAACGGATTCTCTCAGCAGTCGAACTGTAGTGACACTTGTCTTTCAGGCAAGGACACGTGCCAGGGCGATTCTGGGGGACCGCTGCTCTACAAGGGAATAATCGTGGGCGTTACATCTTGGGGCAGAGGGTGCGCGAATCCCAAATACCCGGGGGTCTACGCCAGGGTTGCCAGTTATACCAACTGGATCAACTATACGGTAAGAAGGAGTTTAGTTGCACGAGGTATGTACACATTCCTATGAGCCCAAAACATCTTTCATAAGATTTTCTTTATAATATCTCCTTTTCTTAATAAAAATAATAAAAAACCAAAGGGGGGGCAACATACTTTAAAATTATTCAATCAAAATATTCAAGGTTGCTCTTCCAAATTACTGGAAATAGAATTGTTTTTAGAAAATACTAAGTTTGATGTTGTTTGTATTACAGAACATTGGTTAAAAGATCATCAAGTAATGTCAATTAACTTTGAAAATTATTGTGTAGTTAGCCATTTCAGCCGAAAACGTATGATACATGGCGGATCATTAATATTAGTAAAAAATTCTATTCAATCGAAAGAACGAAAAGACATAATCGGACTGTCTGTTGAATTATCCTGTGTTGAGCTCGATAAGCATGTTATAGTATGTGTATACAGACCTCCAAGTTACCAGAATCTATCTATGTTTGATTCTGTAATGGAAGATGTGCTAAAGAAATTAAATGCTAGTAGTAAGTCAATAATCATATGTGGTGATTTTAATATTAATCTATTAGAAAATAACTCTAATACTGTCAGACTACTAAGTCTTTTCAAGTCATTTGATTTGTCAAATGTTTTTATTGAACCAACCCGAGTGACAGCTTCTTCTGCCACTTGTATAGATAATATTTTCTGTAATTGTGATTACTTACATAAACAAATTGTAAATAAGTTGCCATCTGATCACAGTGGACAAACAATAACATTTTGCTCCTACATGCCTTTACAGAAAAGTTCAAATAAGGTTTAGGCCAGTTACAATAAATAATGCTTTGGCAAGTAGATTATAATTATATTCAGAGTTTTAGTAATATATATGTGACCCAAATGAGTTCTACGCCGAGTTCTTTTCACTATTAAACAAGCAATTTATTGACACTTTTCCACTAAAGACTAAAACTATTTACACAACATTCTTATTTAGTGATTGGGCGACTCCAGGTATTCATAAAAGCAGGGAAAAACTTTTTGAACTTTATGGCCTAAAGCAACATATGATTAATTTACAAGATTTTATCAGTATGTTGCAAAATATTCTAAAACTTTTAAAATTGTGTGCAAAATGGCTAAAGCTCTTCACATTAGCAATAAAATAAAATCAGCTGATGATAAAATAAAAACTACCTGGCAATTAATAAATAATGAAACCGGTAGGAAAAAACAACGTAATACTGAATTTAATTTAGAGACTGCACATGGCACTATCAACTCAGATGTTGAAATAGCTCAGGAATTTGAAAACTTTTTTGCTAATATTCCCTATAAAACTACTGAGGCTTTAAATTCCTCACCCGCGCTTTCTGCTGCCTTACTTAGAAATAATGTAAAGGCATGCCTTTTGGAGTTTAGGTTTCAGCATACAAACCCCAAGGCTGTCATAAAAGCTTTTAAAGATCACTCCAGCCGGTCAATAAAGGCAAGCTACTGTCCAACAGCTCGCCACATGCTGCCCTGTGGGTTTCTGTATCTATCTTGGTCAGGCTCCTCATCCTAGACCTGTTCCGGCAAAGTAAACTCTACCAGCACAGACCTAGACATTGGAGCCTCACCACGACAAAGCCTCACCTAAAAATTGCAGATTTACAGCTTTTGTGAATAAAATTATGTCAAACTGTCTATAATCTTTAGCTAAACGATAGTTGACTGTTGAAAACTGAGCCATTATTCAGTTACCGTAACGTGTAGTTACAGAAATTACAAAACACAGACAGAGTAAAGAATTATAGGACGTAACGATCGTAGTGGCGTTCTGTAAAAAAAATTGAATTTCGCGGGCGACCCTGGCATTTTCGCCTTAGGTATTTTTTTATAATTAAGATTAATCAAAGCTTTTTTATGGACTTTAAGATGATACGCAGAAGCATCCCCCTGTATTCCTCCAATAAACTGCGTTCTTTTCCCAGATTAATGAATCCCTGCTGCAGAAGGAAACCGAACGTTTCAACGCCGGCTCGCTCAGCAGCAAGATCGGAGCTATCACGCTGCTTACCTCCCTCCTGTACTCAGCGTTTAGTTGTTACAAGTTGACGGAATAGGCAGATTATCGAGCGGAGCTGTGCGAAAAAAACAGAGCGTTCAGCTAATATCGGTTCCAAAAGTATCTGATGCAAATGAAAACGAATGGATCTGAAAACATACCCCACCTGTGGAGGCCAAATTGAAGTGCCACTTAACAAAGTTAGTTAGTTAGTCATTAGTACTTAGTGTAAATAGTTGTGTTAAATGTTGTAAAAGAATTCCTCTTATCTTAAAGAACGTTTCAAGTTCCTTCATGACGTACATAATAGATATCTGAGGTCATCGGAAAACTTGAGACTAGAGATGCCGATGCATTCCACCAGCTTTTATGACAAGTCTTTTACAGTTCAAGCAGTACGGTTATGGAATGCCTTGCCCGTGTCGATAAGGCGTGCTAATACTATGTCCACTTTTAAAATTCTGGTAAAAAAACACTTCCTCTCTCCTTAAACATCATCTTTACATGTAGTTCTTTGCTCTTGTTTCACGTTTATAATTTTATATAAGTATATCTATGTATATATATTTATATGAATAAGTTTATGCTTTATGTATGTATGTATTTATTGTATATGTAAATGGTACACCACTGACTACCTGCAGTATTGTCTCTCCTGTTACCTTTAATCCATCCAAAGGTTGTCTGTAAAAGATATCTTTAAGCGATAAGACCGCCCATTGTGTCACCCTATGTAAATGTCTAAATATTTATGTCTGTAATTTTTATGATGTACAATAAACAGTATTCTGTCTATCTACTATTTGAGTGTTTTGGCTTGATTATTTAAATAGGTACTTTTAAACTAGAAATTCTAATTTTAAACATCACCTTAATTTTTTATCATATGCTAAGGTTATAGTAGTCACACACGTAACGATTTACTTGCGCTAATTTAGGTTTGCGCAAGTAAATCTTTGCGTGTGTGGCTAGCATTCAAATTATCGTCTATGATATTACAATTAAAGGACATCTGACCAAGGGGTATCGTATTACCCAGTTACTGGGTTGTGGAGGTCAGATAGGCAGTCGCTCCATGTAAACTACTGGTATTCAGCTGCATCCAGTCAGACTGGAAGCTGACCCCAATATAGTTGGGAAAAGGCTAGGCAGATTGATTGTTCGGCGTCCATATATAGTTCGCCTAAGAACCAACAGAGACGTGAATTTACTTTCGCGTTGCGAAGTAGTTTTCCAGGTGTTTCTCGACTGCTGCGACGTGTTCAGCTGGTGGTCGGGTTCGGTTGGAACTGACGCTGCAGGTGTCCAGTGAAGACCTCCGCGCGGTCTTCCACTACGTACTTAAGCGCCCCGTCACTGTTTAGCAGTGGGCGTACCAGGGCTGGGGTGTTCGTAAGTTGGCGGCAAAGCTTGTGTACCGACGGCCAACAGTCCGCCACAGCGGCGTGCGCCTGTAGCTCGGCCTTCACCTTCTCCGCGAGACGGTTAAGCTGGGTCTTCAGTCTTGGGCATGTAAGTTGTTGCCACTGCTTGCGTATGCTTGATGTGTTCCGGCAGGGGCGGCATTAGCCCTCCCCCTTGCAGCAACGTCATTTTCACCGCTTTGGATGCAAGCAATGACGTCACCCGCCGTCTGGTCCACGTCCACGGAGGTAACAATAGGTCGAGTCGGCGTGGTGATTTCTAGCTGCTCCTCGAAGGTTGTCCAGTCCGTTAATCAGCGTGGCGCTATTGACTTCAGTCGGGTAGGCGGCATACCCGAAAGGATGACGAGTACTGGTTAGTTGGTGGTCCGACTGTAACTCGTCGTCTATCACTTGCTGCGTGATCTGGCAGTGTAGCCCTCGGTGATCTACGACGTCCAGAACGTCTGGCATGTACTGTGCTGCATCTAGGTAGTAATGTCCAGCGTCTCTGGGTCGGACACCGTATATATAGCCGAAGGCTTCCGCGTCCGCGAAGAGCCGTCTCCCCTCGGTGTTCATATCGGCAAAGATGGTAGCCCTTTGCAATGTGTTAATAGGCTTTGCAAAGTGTTATTATTATTTCACGAATGACCTGAATCTATTCAGTGTTGAGCAAAATGGTATCTTTCTGGAAAACTATTCCTGTACACTGCAATACCTATGTTCCTTATATGTATAATTTGAAAATGATGACCAGTTTGACATACGTAAATATATTCCCGAATAATTATAAACATTTGTTTGTGTATGGCCTACAAATAGTTACTTCGGGTCCAACCCCGAAGCAACATCTGTAGGCCGTTTGTGCATGTAGGATTTGTGTGTATGTAAACGTTCCCACGATACAGAAGTTCCTAGCTGTACGGCGAACTAAGGCTTGTGTGTAGTGAGGCCTTGCATTGTGAATAGTTTTTAGTTTATAAACAAAAATCATGGTGCCGATTTTCTTGTCACAAATGCCTCTAAACTAGACTAAAAATCACCAAAATTTAGTTTATTCCTGTCACGATGATTTCCCATTCTGAAATAAGACTAAAGTGACACAACTTAACTATATTTATAGTTTGACAGCACTAAGATGGCACTGAGATTTTAATTTAGTGAAAATGACAATTTTGCTATTCTGAAATTGACGTTTTTCACCTAAAATTTTAATTATTATTATTTATTTATTTATCATGAACAAATTTTATAAAAAACTTACCTACTTAAAAACTATGCCCCGCAAAACCGTTTCCACGGTTTGTCTGTGGGAACAGAACACACATAACACATTTTTATTAGTGCAGACACATAATAGGTTTATCAGTCCAACTAAATCTGACCATTTTTAATCGCGATAAATTATTAGTTGTCATGGATGTTCTTTTGCTTATATCTCGAAAATGGTGTGTCCTATCGCAAAAATAATGAAAATTTCGACCCCCTTTATAAAACACTTATACTCCTCATTTTCAACACGTAGGTATTTTTCATATTTTCCATACAAAAAGTGAAATATTCCATATAAAACACGTCAAGGTTGCCCCCGCTGCGCGCCTCCGGCTCTAAAAAACATCACAGGGTAGGGCAAACAAGTATGTACCCGGTGTTGCGATTTTAGTTGCGTCAAAATATTTTTTAATTTAGAGATTTTTTATTGCAGAATAGCGTTAAGATTCTCATATTCAAAAGTAAGGAATTTTTGTGATAGTATAGTTTGTTTAGTTCGGTGTACAAGAAAATCGGCACCATTGTATGACGCAGAGCCCTAAAATTAGTTCTGTGATATTCTTTTGTCTACTCTCATATCGTAATATTCGAATTTTAAACTTCAAAACGAGTTTATAGTGACATACCTACTTTATAAACACAATACCGAAATTTAAAAATAGAATCATATTACAATACTTTTTCTCTAACAAAATAATGCAATAAAACATGTTTTTTTTTCTATTACGATACAGGGCAAATCCAAGAAGTTAATATCACCAAGGAGTTTCCATCAACTTTTGTAATGAGACGTTATGGGGCACAACAGCACCGCTCTAGCGCATGCGCGGTGATGTGCTGGGTGCAGGCGCCATTCATACGTGAATTTCGTTTGAATTTTTTATTTTTGATCTTTAACTTTGATATTTTATTTAGTAAGTTCAATCCCAATGTATGAGAGCAGATAAAGTAGTGTATGAAACTGCACATAACTAGGTATTAAAACACTCGTATTTTAATACTCCTCATTATGCAACAGATTCATAAATTACTATTGTCACCGCCCGTTGAAGTTTTTAATATTGTGAGTTTGCTTTAGTAACTTTATATTTAAACATAAAATGTAAATATTCCATTAAAGTTTAATTGGAAAATCAATTGTTTTTGTTTTCCCCTTCTCTTAATGAGGGTGAGCTCATTTTTGTCGTAGCAAAAACAAAGGCAAGTTGAAAAAGAACTTGAAAGAAAGAAAAATATTTTATTTGGGACATGCACAGGAAATACAAACAGTAAAAAAAACAAAATTATATAAAAAAAATAAAAAAGGAGCTTAAGTATAAAAAACTAACAAAATAATAACGACCTGTGCGAGGCCAAAAAGGCCCCTATCTCAGCATAATACGGCGATAATAAATACCACCGCTCTGGTATTCTGATAGGGCCCACTGTGATGCGGACACATCTAAGGACTTAGATAAACTTAAATTAAAGGCATTTGCCACCGCCGCGCCGTCCATATTAATAGAAAACGCGAAAGTAACTGTCTGTCCGTCTGTTACCTTTTTACGCCTTAAGCTTCGTGCAGACTAGCGCGACGCGACAGCGCGACGCGACACCGGTTATTGTTATTCCGTGAAGTTTTCTTAGAAATTGTATTGTTCGAGTCGCGTCGCGGCGTCGCGTCGCACTGGTCTGTACGAGCCTTTATGGGGATGCGCTACGGTAGCCCGCAAAATTAAAAATGTCTTTAGTTTTTGGAATAATTACAGGTCAGTGTCAGGTTGTATGTTGATTAAAATATAATTCGTGACCGTAACAAATATGGCTTACGAGAATTATAATCATTAGAATTAATCCTCAAATGTCATGATTTCACGAAATAGTCATTAAATAGGATTACATGAACTTTGAGACTTGTATTGATTTTTACGGCACGGTTGGCGCAGTGGTTAAGCGATTGACTGCTGCACTGCGTGTCGCGGGTTCGATTCCCGCACGGAACAAATATTTGTATGACCTACAAGTAGTTGTTCCGGGTCTGGCTGTTTGTGTATGTGACTTTAAATGTTTGTAAACGCACCCACGATACAGGAGAAATTCCTAGTGTGGGGCAACGTTTTTAAAAAAAAAAAAAAAAAAAAAAATGGATGATTTCTATGATTATAATTCTATAAATAAGTATTTGATTCGGCCGCGAATCATATTTAGATCAACTTACAACCTGATACTGACCTGCAAATTACATAAAACTTAAGAAAATTAAAGAATTTTGCGGGCTACACTGACGCTTTCGCCTTAAGAGCGTTCATCCTAAAAGTTAGCAACGTCGCAAATATTTACCTATTTTGATTAATTTGGCGATATTACTGTATGGAAATATGAAGTATCGCTAACTAGTGAACTAGAATATTAATAATAAATTGCAATTATAACACTGAATTTGATGTTGTAACTGTTTTAAGTTTAAAAAAGGCATTTGGAAAGTTTCCAAATACGTACAGGTATATAGACCCTGGTGGATCTGGGTTAGGGCATTAGATACTATTTATACTGGTAGTACTTAAATTCCCGAGGGGTAACTTCCGACCACTACTTCTGACCAAGTTCTGGCTATTTTCGAGTTTATTTTGTAAAATAAACTCGCCAATAATATTCGTCTTTTGGTCAGTCGGAACGCTTCGTAAACGAATGCTCGAGTATGAATTATGGTCGAGTATAATAGTTTTTTATGCGCAAAAAAATCTATAGACGTGCAGTTTTCTAATCAATAAATATATATATTTTTTTTTTTTTGTTAATCTGTAAAACGTCGCTTCAGATTAAAAAAAACACTTATTTTTTAAAGATATTCTGAAATATTTCTGTAAATAAATAGGTATAGTTAGATAAATCACATAATTATGAATATTTTATTTACAGACAGTGATATAGATTCGGTCAGGGTCCGTGTGGTGCCGGACGTAAATAATAGCACCACCCTATTACATCCTGTGGGTGTCGTAAAACGCGACTAAGGGACTTACTAGAGAATGGGCAGCCGCGTTCTCTATGATTTTAACACCATACTGCGACCACCACCACCACCACGTCCAAGCCAGCGTTATTGACTAAAAAGTACATCTCCAGTAGCTCAACATAAGCGGACCAGTTCCCTATTGTATCGTTGAACTCAAGTACTGGTCTCACCGACATTTTATTGGGGTTTGCGCTGTAATTTCACTATTTAACTTAGTTTTAATTTTCCTCGTCGTCACCACTGTTGAATAAAAGGCGTGCGCTCGGTACAACATTTATTTAAGAAGGACATAGACAATTAGAAGTTTTCTCTATGACCGTATAACTATTGAGGCGTGTACACACAATAGGTACAAAAGGTTCTCTATAGATAGGATAGGGACGCTCGTCCCTATCCTATCTATAGAGAACCTGTGGCTGGAGGTCGGCCCGGGCTCACCTGTGCGCCAGATCCGTTCGCTTACCGAGCTTCGGTCAATATTTATTTGTACATACATACAAGTGGATATGCCCATTCTCCTTTATTTCAGTTGCCAACCCGATTTAGCCTTTCGGCTACCAACGAGATTTTTATGAATTAGACATTTCAATGTGTATATTTTTTTGCTCTTTTGTAGTATCCTCAGATTTCTTACAGAACCCTTTCCCATGAAATATTGTATTATATTAATATATAACAAAGATCTGCTTGACTTCGAAGGCAAGTCATGGGACGGATTGAAATGCGGGCTTTTCTAATTTTTATCGTCATCGCAAGCTGTAAGTGAGAAATTAAATTTTTATCAAAACCGTTTAAAACCACCACGGGGCGCCCGCGCCCCTCCCGCTTCCCGCGCGCCGTCGCTTGATCACTCCGTGCGTTTTTATGCAGAGCTAATGTCAGATTTTACTTTATTCGATTCTATATTTCGCAAGAATATGTGGCTTGGCCGTTTCCGGCCCGATAGCCGTCGATTTATTGGTGGGGCGTATAGAATTAGAAGCTTAGCTCTACATGAGAAATACACACATCAACACGGTCTAGGGATATTTTTAAGAAAGCGAATTACTATCAATGTGTTAATTATTTATATGACATGTATATATTTAAAAGATACGTTATTTAATATTCTACCATTTTTTAATAATGGTTAAGGTACTTCGATTAAAATTTCAGGATTTTATGGAAAAAAAATGAAGCATAGACGGAAACCGTATATGAATTAACTTTTAATTTATGAGTAAAAACTGAAAAAAATAGAAAAATCATTTAATTTGTGTTTATAAACTTGAAGTTAGTAGTCTGAGAAAGCGCCCATGATGTTCATAACACATCGGCAACGATTCGGCATGCTCAGAACAAGGTTGTCAATGTCTTGCTGTGGAATATTGTCCCATGTCCTTCTGAGGTGCGCAAAAAGTTGATCTTCTGTAGCCAGATTTTCAGGAACTTCCTTCAGAGCTCTTCTTTGCAGCATATCCCACGCATGCTCAATGGGATTTAGATCTGGCGATTGAGCAGGCCAGTCTAAGGCCCTAACATTGTGTGTATGTAACCAAGCTGCTACCGTTCTCGCCGTGTGTGCCCGGGCATTGTCGCGCATGAGCAGGAAATCTTGCCCCATTTGTGTTCTGTGGGGCAAGATTACGGGCCCCAGCACCTGTTGGACGTATCGTTCTGCCGTCATATTGCCCCGCACCCAAACGAGATCCGTCCGTCCTCCAAGACGAATTCCTGCCCAAACCATAATTGTTCCTCCTTGGTATGGGTGAACTTCCTGAGGGTTCTGAAGACGGCTCCATCGTCCAGGAACTCGCCAAACACGCGTCCTTCGTGAATCTGGATGGAAGCCGAACCTGGATTCATCCGTGAACAGCACATTGGACCATTGCTCACGGCCCCAGTCCACGTGGTTCCGAACCCATTCTAATCGTCGTCCACGATTGCCTCTCCGTAAAGGTGGGACCCGGAGTGGTCTACGAGAGCTTAGATTGCTTTCATGCAGTCGCTTTCTTACAGTTTGGTCACTCACAAGCACTTGGTGTTCCACTCGCAGCCTTTGGACCAATTGAGTCGCCGTTGCATTTTTGTCTGGGGGTAGTGATGCGACTTGGCCCCCGGTGCCTCTCCGCTACTTCACCTGTGGCACGATAGCGTGTCCACAATCTTGAAATTACATTTTGGTGGGTCCCTATGGCCTCAGCAACATTACGCTGAACAGACCCAGCTTCCAGCATTCCCACAGCTCGTAACATCTCCGCCCTCGTCAAATGTTGGCATTGCATGGCTACAATACCTTTTTTTTTTTTTTTTTTTTTTTTTTTTTTTGGGTGGGAAATTATCAAATAACTTCTCCCGCTCTGGGTGGAGCGGGAGGGCGTGTCAGACTCTTACTGACTAAAACCCACCCGTGTTCCTTCCGTTGCCTGTACGTTGCCAGGGGCCACGGTATCCCTTTCGGACTTTCCCGCAACCCCGGCAGGCATCGGTCCTAACGGACCCCTTCACTTCTGCTGACATCTCTTTGAGGCGCGCGTGGAACACAACGCGCCGTCGACCCGGGCCTGGTCCTTATCGGACGGCGAGCTACCCATTGCTCACCGTCCGCAAGCCCGCGCCTACGGTGGCCGGGAATCGGCCTGCGATTCCCGACGCCCAGGGCGTCTCCTGCGGCGGCTAGGGGCGTGAGGGCGCGAAATTTGCCTCTCCCTCACGCGTTCTGCCTCCTCCTTCGCGAGCATTACTGCTTCGCAGAAGGAGGTGACGGCCTCCCATGCCCTCTCGCTCCGTACCATGGCCTGGACTAGGGCCGGACGCGAGAGATCCCCGCCGCCGATCGCCTCCACGAGGACACGGCGATGCTCTGCCCAAGCCGGACAGACCTCCACCGTATGCTCAACCGTGTCCTCCGGGCGATCCACGCAGTGATGACACCCGGGCGTTTCCTCCCGCCTGATACGGAACAGGAACCTCCCGAAACAACCGTGTCCGGTGAGGACCTGCGTTAGGCGGAAGGTGAGGACGCCGTGGCGCCTCTCTAGCCACTCCTCAAAGAGGGGACTTATCGCCGCAATAGTGGCGTGCCCAGCACTGGGTTGCGACAATCGCACTCTCCATGACGATGGCTACAATACCTCAATTTTAACTTTATCTTTCGTTTAAAAATGAAAAAAAACTGTAACTAAACGTAATTCGTATTGTTTTCTAAATTTAGCACAAATGAAAATTCCCTCTCCTACACATCAAGACATTTTTATGCCACCGAAACAAAAGAATTTTCAAAAATTTGAATTTGGAATTAGTCTGAGATAAATTACAAACAAATCGGTGTATGAAAGATTACAATGCGGCCAGTAATTTTCGAGTTATTTAATTGAGTATGAAATATCCCTAGACCGTGTTGATGTGTGTAATTAACTAAAATGAATGAATAATTAACTATTGTATAACAAAAAAGTAATGAACATAGAAAATAATTTTCACCTTACGCCCATGTGACGGTAGCGAAACAGCCAAGCCACATATTTTGACTAAAGTGTAGAGTCTGTGAAGTTAGGGCTTGTAGAATTAGGGCGTGTAGAGTTAGAAGTTTGGCTCTACATGAGATCTGATAACTTTTTGACAGTGCGAGCCATATGGTCTCGTCTTGGCAACATTTTATATGAAATTTTTTTGGAAACTCGATGTATTGAGTTAATGATGTATTGAATATTCGATTTATTAACCATTCGATATTAAGGACGTTCGAGTATTTAGACGTTCGATTTATAGTGGTCGATCAATTGAAATTCGATTATTTGGCATTCAATCATAGTACACCCGTGTTTATCTAACCACTTAGAAAATGGTCTTGGAAGTGCTAAAATTCTAAGTGGTTTTTTTTTATTAAGTGACAATGTTCGATTTAATTTTACTTCCCAGAAGTTCGGTAGACACAGAAGACATGTGTCATATACCAACCCGCACTGTGTCGGCGTGGTGGATTACGGCCCACTCTCTCTCACAGAGAAGATTCTTGTGTCCTGGCAGTGGGAAAGTTATAGGCTTAATTTAAGGCAAGCATAGTCTTAGAGTTGTGGATGTGAAACGCAATTAGGAAAGTTGTTGTTATTTTGTAGGCAATGCGGAACTGTACCAAATAAAAACCGTGAATCTGCCGACGACGGTCGAGGACCGTATTATTGGCGGGTCTAATACCACCATAGAGCAATACCCATTCGCCGTACAGGTAAGAGGAAGAGCTGAAAAAGCACTATGAAGTACGAAAAACAACGAATATGTTTTTGAATTTTTGTAACTGACCATTACCTTCGTTGATCTTGTCGCAGCACGACTATTCCCGAGTCGGTCTAAATGTTAATAAGTTTTTATTTGTTTCCATTTCCATTATTCCAACTTTGATATGCTCTAAATTTGTATTACGCCTTGGGTGCAGCGACTGAATCTCATTTGGATGATAAAATTTATTGCCAAAATCGAGCAGTAGGTAGGTATCTCCCGTACTGTTGGGAAATTCTCAATAGCAGCCAAAAATAATGGAAATGCTCTCTGCATTTTCATTATTTTTAAAAGAAAGAAAGAAAGAAAATAAATTTATTTGACTCAGGTCAAGGTACACAATATTACTTTACTTTTATATTATGTATGTTAGAAAAAATCGACATCTTTTTAATAAAATAAGTGATAGACATAATTTTAATACTAGAAATAAAGATAAAATAGATCAACCATTTTTCAGATTATCTAAAGTACGTACATCTTTTATGGGGTACTGTGTTACAACTGTTAACTTGTACTGTTACAACAAAATACCTTGTGATATTTTGCAATTAAATGAAAGAAAATTTAAAGCTCATATTAAAAGTACACTTTGTAAACAAGCATATTACAAATTAGAGGATTATATCCAAGATAAGAATGCTTGGAAACATGCTGGTCCTGCTCCATAGGCTAATTTAAAATCAAGACAAAATCAAACTGGTTGCAAATTTAAGTGTATATTTTATTATTATTTTTTATTATATGACATTGATTTTACTTTCTATGACCAATTCCTCGCACACTGACTTATTAATTGTGGAATCTTAGGAGGATCGTCTACTTTTACAATGTTTGTAAATATGTGAGCACCATGTATCTATCACATAATTAGTTTATCTGTTGTTGCTTCATTTTTAATTCTTAATTCTTTTTACCTATTGTGGTATAATAATTTTATTCTAGGTGCATCGTCCTCACATATTATAATTATATAACTAATGTACTTATACAAAATATTGTAAAACATTTTAAAAGAGTAACGGTGGAGTTTCTTGCCCATTCTTCTCCATACGAAAACTACCTTTTGGAAGGGGCAACTAGAATATTTTTTTTTTTTTTGTAAATTTTTGACGTTCAAAAGTGCCTTATACGAGCCTACTTGAAATAAATGATTTGACTTTGACTTTGACTTTACTTTTATTTTTACTAAAGGCTATGTCGGTTACCTTGGTTCTCCTGCGGATCTCTTCATTTTTTATTTGATCACGTAGCGAAACTCCAAGTATAGCCCTCTCCATTGCCCTTTGGGTGACTTTTAGTCTTCTAATAAGCTCCATTATGAGCGACCACGTTTCAGTGCCATAGGTCATCACTGGCAACATGTACTGGTCAAAGACTTTCGTCTTGAGACACTGCAGTATGTGGAATGAGAAAATAATACGTAGCTTCCCGAACGGTGCCCAGCCGAGTCGGATTCGACGATTGCCCTCTTTCTCGATGTTGGACCTACCTAACTGGACAGTTTGTCCTAGGTAAACATACTCGTCCACAACTTTGAGTGTAGTGTCGCCGATCTTCATGAGAGTGGGTGTTACATAGGCATATGACATGGCCTTTGTCATGTTTATTTTAAGACCCACTCTTCTGGAAGCCTCTACTGAGGGCATTGAGCATTGTACTAAGGTCCTCCATAGTCTCAGCCATGACAAGTATATCGTCGGCACACCGAAGGTGAGTGATGCACTCGCCATTGATGTTGATGCCAGGCCCTTTCCAGTCCAGAACCTCGAAGACATCCTCCAGCGCAGTGGTCAACAGTTTCGGAGAAATATCGTCTCCCTGTCTCACACCTCGCTGCAGAAGGATAGGTTCCGAGGTCTGGGCCTGGAGTCCGACTGACATAGTGGCGTTTTCGTACACTCTTCAGCACCTCGATGTACCGATACTCGATCTGTCACCGTTGAAGAGGCTGCAGTACAGCCCATGTCTCGATCGAATCGGAGGCTTTCTTGTAGTCAACAAACGGTAAGCATCCCGAGGCAGGTTATACTCTTCGGTCTTCTGTAGAACCTACCGCAGCGTATGTTTGTGGTCTACAGTGCTTAAGCCTTTACAGAATCTGGCTTGTCTGGGAAGCTGGAAGTCATAAAACCAGCGCGCGAGAGGGTTCGTGATGACTCTTGAAAATTTCCCGCCAGCTATTAGGAATTCGGCAGTAATTCCATCCTCACCCGGTGCCTTATTGTTTTTGAGTTGCTACAGTGCCATCTTAATCTCGTACAAGCTGACGTCCGAGGTCTTCGGTGTAGTGTCAGGTCAATCTAGCTCTTGGGTCGTTTGCCAGATTCGTAACGGGGTTAATTGTTGACATGTATAACTGTCCATAGAACCTCTCGATCTCTCAACAGCTCAGGTTAGACGGATACGCTCCCAATATACAGCTCTGCCCAATACACAGATCTCTTGCAAAGAACTTGGAGCCTTTATTCCGCTGTATCGCGTCCTTAATGCGGTCTGCCCTAAAGCGGCGTAGGTCGCTTTTCAAGGACTGAGATGGACGATAACGCTTTTAAAGAACTGGATCCGACTATTGGGCAATTCAATTCAATTCAATTTGTTCAGTAACAATCTACATTGCGTTCGAAATAATCTAACATGCAATATACACAAATATTACAAAATGACGATTTTACAGATTATTATGAGTAACATGCAATTCAATTTAAATTACGAGATATTATTTAAATAAACAAAATTGTAAAAAAAAAACATGCAAACATAAATTATAAAACCATATGTCAAATAAACGCAAAAAATAATCAAAAAAATTAAATATAAACACAAATTACCCTTATATAATGACAAATGTCAGTTTTAAGAGAAGTACTATAAAGCATCTAATGAATAGAGGCATCTTTCCAAGAGGAGTGCTTTGAGCCTTGCCTTAAATGAGTCTGTGTACAGTATGCTGTTTAACTCAAGCGGTAATTTATTAAATATTTTAACTGCCTGATACTGTGGACTATGTTTAATTATTCCAAAAGTCGGGATGATTTTATTTCCAAAATCTTTTCTTCGCGTTTTTTCCCTTACCAGTCTGTCCTCGTCTGTTTCATAGTCATAAATATTTTTTTTTAAATTGTTTCATAGTACTACCATATAAAGGCTAGGTACTGTGAGAATACTAAGTTCTTTAAAGTATGGTCGACAGGTGTCTCGTTGAGAAATGCGGACAATGGTTCGAATCGCTCTTTTTGGATAATGAAAGCATAGGGCTTTCATTCTCCAAAAAAGAGCGGTGTAATGGTAGCTGTTTCCCCAAAACTGTATGCTGTACCTCAATTTAGACTTAATCAGCGCATAGTACACCATTTTTAACCCTTAACCACCTGACGTGTTTTTCAGTTACACTACCACCTGACATTGGTCCTGGATACCGCTTGCGTATTTTCCATATTTAATAACCATTATTTAAAATATTACAATATAAAAGTCACATCTGTATTTTAATTATATTTTTATTCATCATAAGTTTTTAAATTGTACAAAAGTATGCATTTACATATAAAAAATCAACACTACAAAAATATATAAATTTTAGCAAAAACTCTAGGATCTTCGAAAATCGGAGATATTAGTAGGAAATTACACTGTAAACTGTAACTCAATAGTTTTTACAAATATAATTACGTATAATGTTTAAATGCGCGCGCATATGGAGCTGCCGAGGTGCACGTCGCGTACTGGTGGAAGCGAGGTAAAAGTACATGGACACATAGGTGCGTCGAATGCATAGTAATGAAATAATTTGAAAAAGAAAATCGCCGGAGTCTCTCAGACCGACGTCAGGTGGTTAAGGGTTAAGTGTAATATGCTTACTTCATCCTTAAGCGTTCTTAAGGCATAGCAAGCAGATGATATAGATGAATCCAATGCTGCTAACTCTTTCTTCCAATTTTAAAATTCATCTCCCTATGTTGTTACAACTGTGTAATGGGAACTGTTTCCCCAAAACTGTACCTCAATTTAGACTTAATCAGCGCATAGTACACCATTTTTAAGTGTAATATGTTTACTTCATCCGTAAGCGTTGATATAGATGATTCCAATGCTGCTAACTCTTTCTTCCAATTTAAAAATTCATCAATATACACCGTGAAACCTTAATGGTTGTTTTCCCGCGGCAGAACAACTTGCCATAAGGAGTACTTTCAAATCATACAGTAAAAGTAAATAAATAAAGTAGTATTATTGTACACGTAATATTTGTTTTAAAATAACTTTATAAATATTCATCAACTCGAAACGTGAGAATCAATAGTAACAGGTAACTTGTAGGTACTACTCGAATCGCACGCGCCGCCGACAAAGGGAACAGCGATGCATAAATGTTCAAAGCAAAATAAACTCTCGTATCGTTCGTGGTGATACGGCATAAACTAGTTTGCACGCAACAACACAAAATTTGTTTTTAAAATTGTTTCTAATATTTTATTTGTTTACATAACGATTGTATTACCAAGACAAAACCATTTCGCTGCGAGAAAACAACTATTAAGATTTCAGAGTGTTTACTCCTAAAAACTCGACTTTCAGGACCAGCTCAATTTTAACATTATCGAACTCAATCATCCTTGTTACGCGCAGTAGTTTTAAATAACATTGTAGTTTTAGTCGTTTTTATTATCAGCATATTCGCTCTAAACCAAGAATTGAAAGACTCTAGAGCTGCATTCACTTTAACAGTAACTGGGCTGCCAGTACTTGAGCGCATCGTCTGAAGACTGCAGGATTATTTCGCGCCTCTCTTCCATGATGTTTATAGTAGGATCAGAGAGATTCTTGTTTCTATTTTTACGTCGCGCGACGGGTCTTAAATATTTTAGACCCGACCACATGGACAGTTTTCACGAACCCATTGTTATAATCGTCCACGCTCCTAAGGCACTACCAACGATTCTAAAATTCGAGCTAAAAGCTCTCGGGGTTTTGGACTTGGATCGGTGCTGGGTGTAGCTTCATTAGTCAAGATCTTTCCAGTTTGATATGTAAATTTACCGCGTTGATCACATACATTATTGAATATTTGCTTTTTCATCGACATAATGAAGTCAATCTCATTTTTTGTTGCACAATCAGGGCTCTGCTAGGTCCACTTTCTGTGCTCACGTTTTCTAAAGAAGGAGTTTATCATAAAGAGGCCTTATTTCTCCATAAAACTGGCCAGTAGGTGAACCCGATGTCCAACTAATAATTGCCCCATTCGCAACTTCGTGTGCCCAATTTCGCGTTGAAGTCCCCCATGAAAACGGTGAAGAGCCATACATGACTCTGGAAATATCCTCATACATGGACTCCACCTCCTCGTCGGAGTGTGATGAGGTCGGGGCGTAAACCGGCACCGGTCAGAAACGTTATTTATAAAAGTAAGTTGGTGTTTCCTCAGATAGCGTTTTTTGACATCTTTTTCATGACAGCTGTCACTGCGGCCGTTAAGTGGCGGCCACTGCTGTCTTAGGAAACCATAGCTTTATAGTGTGACATTGTGCCGTTTTAAAATATCTAATGTATAGTAGGAAACCTATCTACCTCTTTTTATTAAAAATAGTACCTGGTCGACCGAGCTTTGCTCGGGTGAAAATACATAAAGCATATCATCCAGGTATACTAACGTTGTGTCACATTCCCGTGGCTGTGAAAATAGAGAAAACGAATTTTCCCAGATATGAGACCGCTAAATAGATTTTTCGGCCCCGTAAACCCCTATATTGCAACTTTCATCGAAATCATTAGAGGTGTTTTTGAGAACGTGATTACAAATATATATGTACAAATATTGCTCAATTAATAGTATAGGCTATCATTGCAACCGTAGCTTTCCTTTATATCTGCAGGTAATTCGCAAAAAGCGGTTCAGTTGCGGAGGCTCCCTGGTGACGACGAAACACGTCCTTTCAGCAGCACATTGCTTCGTTAATAAGTATATTATACGTTTATTTACCGACGAAGTCTAAAACGACACGTAACATTACATTGGATGTTCTTTGAGACATTGAAGGCTATTTTGATTTTGACCAATGCCCGCTCAAACTCAAAACATTTATTTCAAACTAGTTTTTCCCGCGGCTTCGCTAACGTGGAAGCCGGAAATTATCCCACGATAACGTACTACCGTAAAACGTACTAAAACTATCTTCGTTGTTAATTCAGGTTATAAACTATCTGTCTGCCTTATCCAAATCCTATGAGTAGCATAACATAATGATTGAAATACTATCGTGAATTCATGCAAACCTAGTACTTTATGTTAGGTTACTGCTCAGAATGGTCTTGATAATTATCTACTTTTCCAGTGGATTTTCCAAAAATAATAGTGTGTGAAATGTTGCCACCGAATCGGGCAACCTGAAGGGCACCTTCACGCGTGCCCTAAAGGAGGCGGCTGACGGCATCAAGGAGGCCGTTGAGGTCCTCCTTAGACGTAAGAGCACGGAGGAGACGGCGAAGCTATGGGAGGAGAACCGCCGTCTCCAATCCGAGTTGAAGGACCTCAAGCGGCAGTTTGCCGCCCAGAGGGCAGCTTCCGCTGCCACCGGATCGCCGGCCCCACCGTCGCCTCCATCGTTGACCCCATTATCGCCCCCTGCACTTGTGGATGCGGAGGTCGAGAAGATCGCTCGCATCTACATGATGGTTCGGCTGAATCAAGGCGAGGCTCCTCCCTGCCGAAACCATCCTTTGCATACAGCGCGAGCATTGCGTCTGAAGTGGTGGGAATGTCGTCGGTGTAACGCGAGTAACACGCCGGCGATACGCTTGTGCCGCAAGGCAACTGCGTATCGCCGGCGTGTGCTACGGGCGGGAGCTAGATAGCACTCAGTCGACCACCACCCTAAATGTTCTGTGGGAGAGAAAGCTAGAAATAATAATAATAATAATAATAAATCGTTTATTTATAAAAAGGGGCCCGTTTACAATAAGTAACTTAATAATTAAAATAGAGCACAGTTGCTTATTTGCCTGAACTAGGTTGAACCTGTGTTTCAGGCTAGGAAGTGCATAAATACTTAATGTAATAAATTAACAATGGTGCCGATTCTCTTGTCACAAATGCCTCTAAACTAGACTAAAAGTCACTAAAATTTAGTTTATTCCTGTCAAACGATGAATTCCCATTCTGAAATAGACTAAAGTGACACAACTTAACTATATTTTAGTTCGACAGCACTAAGATGGCTCTGGGATTTTAATTTAGTGAAAATGACAATTTTGCTATTCTGAATTTGACGTTTTTCACCTAAAATTTTAATGTTTTATCTAAATCTGACCATTTTTAATCGCGATAAAATATGGTGTGGAATACTATTAGTTGTCATGAACTAAAATTCACACGAACACCTCGACTTCAGATGCAAAAACAGTACTGTATATATATTTTTTTCTTTTCTTTTGCTTATAACTCGAAAATGGTGTGTCCTATCGCAAAAATAATGAAAATTTCGACCCCCTTTATGAAACCCTTATACCCCTAATTATCAACACGTAGGTAATATTTTTTTTTATTTTCCATGCAAAACGTGAAAAATTCCATATAAAACACGTCGAGGCTGCCCCCCCTGCGCACCTCCGGCTCTAAAAAAATTCACGGGGTAGAGCAAACAAGTGTGTACCACGTGGAGTCGCGATTGTCAAATTCGATTTAGTTGTGTCAAAATAATTTTTAAGTTTACGAGACTTTTTATTGCAGAATAGCGTTAAGATTCTCATAGTAAAAAGTAAGGAATTTTAGTGATAGTTTAGTTAGTTTAGTTCGGTGTACAAGAGAATCGGCACCAATGAGTAAATAGTATAAACTAAATTAAAATTAGGTAAATCAAAATAAAATAGCATGTTAACGATTCTATTTGCAGACAACAAGTAGATCTTCTGCTTGTGCATAATCTATGGCTAGTAAATATTCAAGTATAATTTTTTTACAGCTAAAGTAATTTAATTTATAAATACTAAGTTTTCTATTTAATCTATTGTACAGAAATGGGCCTAAGAATGTAAAAAATCTTTCTACAAAGACATGTTTTGAGGTTGTATTAGATGTGCATACTATATCATTCCGTCTCTTGTTAGTATTATCTGCAGTGTAGGTAAGCATGGTGTGCTGTTTTAATACTAAGTGCATAATGAAAAGTTGGCGAACAGTCAGCACGTTGCATGATTTATATAGCAGATCTGTGGGAAAGAAAAAGGGATGGAAGTTTGCAACCTTTAAAATTGATCTCTGAGCTCTTTCAAGAGAAAGTAGATTGGTTTTTGGTGCACCACCCCATGAAGTGATGCAGTATTCAATTATAGATTGACATAGGGCCAAATAAACTTGTTTAATTAATTTTGAATCTGCAAATGTTCGCAATTTTTTAAAAACATATATTAATTTGCGCACTCTTTTAACTAGACTTTCAAAATGTTTTCTGAAAGACAGTGTGTCGTCCATTATTACCCCGAGGTATTTTATACTGCTCGTTTTGAGGATAAAAGGGCAATTACACATGTTGACTGAACAATTTCCACATTGATGGGCATATAGATGAGGGTCAATCACCTTTATTACGCGACGGGGTGCGTCTGAGGTGGCCAACTTGTGTACCAGACCTTCATGCCACACACGATCGAAGGCCTTCTCCATGTCGAGGAATACTGTCACCGAGAATTCCTTCTTTTAAGTGCAGCTGCGAGTTGGTGCGGTACCCTCGATAACTGAAGCGTTATGCTATGTTCCGCCCGGCACCCGAAGTATTCCGGCCGCGGCACTATGTGTGGTAGTAGGTGTCGCAGCAGGAGTGCTTCGAAGACCTTGGAGACCGTCGGCAATAGGGTAATGGGCCGATAGCTCTCTGGCTTCAAGATGTTCTTTCCCGCCTTGGGCAGCATAATGACGCGCCCCTCCTTCCACGAGGTGGGAAAGGCCGGTGCGCAGTATCGCTGTAAACAGGCGCGCCCTGTATTTGTGATACTGTCTGTACCAGGGGCCTTTCTAGGCATTGTCCTTTAGAATGCGCGTCTAACTGCGCCAGGCGAGAAGAAGACAGGGTCCTCATCGGGAGCTTTCGGCGTTGCGAAGTAGTTTTCCAGGTGTTTCTCGACTGCTGCGACGTGTTCATAGTTGGTGGTCGGGTTCGGTTGGAACTGACGCTGCAGGTGTCCAGTGAAGACCTCCGCGCGGTTCTCCACTACGTACTTAAGCGCCCCGTCACTATTTAGCAGTGGGCGTACCAGGGCTGGGGTGTTCGTAAGTTGGCGGCAAAGCTTGTGTACCGACGGCCAACTGTCCGTCACAGCGGCGTGCGCCTGTAGCTCGGCCTTCACCTTCTCCGCGAGACAGTTAAGCTGGGTCTTCAGTCTTGGGCATCTAAGTTGTTGCCACTGTTTGCGTATGCTTGATATGCGCCGGCAGGGGCGGCATTAGCCCTCCCCCTTGCGGCAACGTAATTTTCACCGCTTTGGATGCAAGCAGTGACGTCACCCGCCATCTGGTCGACGTCCACGGAGGTAACAATAGGTCGAGTCGGCGTGGTGATTTCTAGCTGCTCCTCGAAGGTTGTCCAGTCCGTTAATCGGCGTGGCGCTATTGACTTCAGTCGGGTCGGCATACCCGAAAGGATGACAAGTACTGGTTGGTTGGTGGTCCAACTGTAACTCGTCGTCTATCACTTGCTGCGTGATCTGGCAGTGTAGCCCTCGGTGATCTACGACGTCCAGAACGTCTAGCATGTACTGTGCTGCATCTAGGTAGTGTGTCCGGCGTCTCTGAGTCGGACACCGTATAGCCGAAGGCTTCCGCGTCCGCGAAGAGCCGTCTCCCCTCGGTGTTCATATCGGCGAAGATGGTTGCCCTTTGCAATGTGTTAATAGGCTTTGCAAAGTGTTATTATTATTTTACGAATGACCTGAATCTATTCAGTGTTGAGCAATGGTATCTTTCTGGAAAACTATTCCTGTACACTGCAATATGTTCCTTATATCTAATTTGAAAATTATGACCATAATATGTAAATATATTCCCGAATTATAAACATTTGTTTCATACAAATGTTTGTTTGGCCTACACATAGTTACTTTTTTTTTATGGTAAATTATCAAATAACTTCTCCCGCTCTGGGCGGAGTGGGAGGGCGTGTCAGACTCTTACTGACTAAAACCCACTCGTGTTCATTCAGTTGCCTGTACGTTGCCAGGGGCCACAGTATCCCTTTCGGGCTTTCCCGCAACCCCGGAAGGCATCGGTACTGTCGGACCCCTTCAGTTGCTGACGTCTCTTTGAGGCGCGCGTGGAACACATCGCGCCGTCGATCCGTCCTATCGGACGGCGAGCTGCGTTCTGCCTCCTCCTTCGCGAGCATTACTGCTTCGCAGAAGGAGGGACGGCCTCCCCTCCGTGCCATGGCCTGGACCAGGGCCGGACGTGAGAGATCCCCGCCACCAATCGCCTCCACGAGGATACGGCGATGCTCTGCCCAAGCCGGGCAGACTTCCACCGTATGCTCCACCGTGTCCTCCGGGTCCGATCCACGCAGTGATGACACCCGGGCGTTTCCTCCCGCCTGATACGAAACAGGAACCTACCGAAACAACCATGTGCGGTGAGGACCTGCGTCAGGCGGAAGGTGAGGACGCCGTGGCGCCACTCTAGCCACTCCTCAAAGAGGGGACTTATCGCCACAATAGTGGCGTGCCCAGCACTGGGTTGCGACAATCGCACTCTCCATAACGCCATGAGATCCCGTAGGAGCTCTGTCCGCTGTGACGCGATTTCTCGCGGCAGCGGAGTTACTCCTCGGCGTTTCGCCTCCTCGCGCCACTCCCAAATGTGCGCGAGGACAGATAGTTACTTCGGGTCCAACCCCGAAACAACATAATATGCCGGCCGTTTGTGCATGTAAGATTTGTGTGTACGTAAACGTTCTGACTTCTGACGATACCGGCGAAGTTCCTAGCCGTACGGCCAACTAAGGCTTGTGTAGTGAGGCTAAGGTTTCGAATTTTAAACCTTTCATTTTGAATAATTTTTAGTTTATACACAAAAATATTGTATGACGCAGAGCCCTAAAATTAGTTCTACTCTCATATCGTAATATTCGAATTATAAACTTCTCGAATTATTGACATACCTACTTTATAAACACAATACCGAAATTTAAAAATAGAATCATATTAATAACACTTTGTCTCTAACAAAATAATGCTATATTTTTTTTTTCTGTTACCATACAGGGCAAATAAGAAGAAAAGAAGAAGTTAATATCACCAAGGAGTTTCCATCAACTTTTGTAATGGAATGTTAGGAGGGACATCAGTACCTACCGCTCTAGCGCATGCGCGGTTATGTGCTGGGTGCAGGCGCCATTCATACGTGAATTTGTACTAAATTTCGTGGGATTTTTTTATTATTGATCTTTAACTTTGATATTTTATTTAGTAAGTTCAATCCCAATGTATGAGTGCAGATAAAGAAGTGTTTGAAACTATATAACTACGTATTAAAATACTCGTATTTTAATTCTCCTCATTATGCAACAGTTTCATAAATTAGGTACTATTGTCACCGCCCGTTGAAGTTTTTAATATTGTGAGTTTGTTTTAGTAACTTTATATTTAAACATAAAATGTAAATATTCCATTAAAGTTTAATTGGAAAATCAATTGTTTTTATTTTCCCCTTCTCTTAATGAGGGCGAGCTCATTTTTGTCGTAGCAAAAACAAAGTTGAAAAATAACTTGAAAGAAAGAAAGAAAGAAAAATATTTTATTTGGGACACGCACAGGAAATACAAACAGTAAACAAAACAAAATTATATAAAAAAAGGAGCTTAAGTATAAAAAACTAACAAAATAATAACGACCTGTGCGAGGCCAAAAAGGCCCAGGCCCCTATCTCAGCATAATACGTCGATAATAAATACCACCGCGCTGGTATTCTGTTAGGGCCCACTGTGATGCCACGGACATATCTACGGACTTAGATAAACTTAAATTAAATGCATTTGCCGCGCCGTCCATATTAATAGAAAACGCGAAAGTAACTGTCTGTCCGTCTGTTACCTTTTTACGCCTTAAGCTTCGTGCAGACTAGCGCGACGCGACAGCGCGACGCGACACCGGTTATTGTTATTCCGTGAAGTTTTCTTAGAAATTGTATTGTTCGAGTCGCGTCGCGGCGTCGCGTCGCGCTGGTCTGTACGAGCCTTTATGGGGATGCGCTACGGTAGCCCGCAAAATTAAAAATGTCTTTAGTTTTTGGAATAATTACAGGTCAGTGTCAGGTTGTATGTTGATTAAAATATAATTCGTGACCGTAACAAATATGGCTTACGAGAATTATAATCATTAGAATTAATCCTCAAATGTCATGATTTCACGAAATAGTCATTCAATAGGATTACATGAACTTTGAGACTTGTATTGATTTTTACGGCACGGTTGGCGCAGTGGTTAAGCGATTGACTGCTGCACTGCGTGTCGCGGGTTCGATTCCCGCACGGAACAAATATTTGTATGACCTACAAGTAGTTGTTCCGGGTCTGGCTGTTTGTGTATGTGACTTTAAATGTTTGTAAACGCACCCACGATACAGGAGAAATTCCTAGTGTGGGGCAACGTTTTTAAAAAAAAAAAAAAAAATGGATGATTTCTATGATTATAATTCTATAAATAAGTATTTGATTCGGCCGCGAATCATATTTAGATCAACTTACAACCTGATACTGACCTGCAAATTACATAAAACTTAAGAAAATTAAAGAATTTTGCGGGCTACCCTGACGCTTTCGCCTTAAGAGCGTTCATCCTAAAAGTTGGCAACGTCGCAAATATTTACCTATTTTGATTAATTTGGCGATATTACTGTATGGAAATATGAAGTATCGCTAACTAGTGAACTAGAATATTAATAATAAATTGCAATTATAACACTGAATTTGATGTTGTAACTTTTTTAAGTTTAAAAAAGGCATTTGGAAAGTTTCCAAATACACACAGGTATATAGACCCTGGTGGATCTGGGTTAGGGCATTAGATACTATTTATACTGTAGAACATTCCTGGGGGATAACTTCCGACTACTACTTCTGACCAAGTTCTGGCTATTTTCGAGTTTATTTTGTAAAATTACCATTACCTTTCCTCTCAACTGTGAGTATTTATATACCTATAGTATGTATGTTTATATATTTAAGCTCGATGTATTTATTTAAGTATATGTTAGTTTATTACGTTATACGTGTAGGTTTATTTCAATATTTTAGTTTAAGACTTCGCATATTTATATTTTTCTCTTCTTGTTCACACTATTGTCTACATTTCTTTCTCATTTCTCCTATCGCAGGTCTGCTGGAAGAAATTTCTTAAGAAATAAGCAGTACCTTTGTACTCATAATTATGATTATGTCTTATCTGTATCTATTTTTCTTCTGTGTGTACATAAATAATAAAATAAATAAACTCGACAATAATATTCGTCTTTTGCGATTATGGCAACCCCCCCCCCCCCAAAACAATGTCAACCACCAAGAAAAAATGGCCCCTTGTGCCCGGCGCGGCGGCCCGCCTACCCTTGGCTACGGTAACGGTCAAGGGCATGGCGAGGCAAGGGGTACTAAGAATCGCCTGAAGACATCCGGCTACTACCACAATCACTGAAAACTACAACATATAACACGCGTACACTCCGGACCGACGAGATGATCACAGAACTCGAGGAAGAATTGAGCAGGTTACGATGGAGTAGTAGTAGAGGATATGATAGTAGGGTTATCAGAAGTCCGTAAAGAGGGGGAGGACTCGATAATCCTCAAATCCGGAAACTTGCTCTATTTCCGAGAAGTCAATCAGCAGTCCCGAGGTGGTGTTGGGTTTATCGTCCATATCGCCTGTGAGCAACGTGGTGAAGATCGGGAGTATCAAATAAAAGCGATGATTACTTTTATGATATGACTTCCTTGTTTTAGTTTTTCAAAATTTAGGTTTACTGCGTGTATTTATTTATATTATGAAATTTACTTCTATTTGTGAAAAGGCCAATATTAATACAATTGCAATTGATCGTATCGAGGACACCTTTTTTTTTTGGGTGAGAGCTTATCAAATAATTTTTCCCGCTCTGAGCGGAGCGGGAGGGCGTGTCAGATTACTGACTAAAACCCACCCGTGTTCCTTCAGTTGCCTGTACGTTGCCAGGGGCCACGGTATCCCTTTGGACCCGCAAATCGAGGACCCCTGAGAAATGTTCAGCTCTGTAGAGTGTCGTTTCTGTCCCTCATAATTGTGTGACAATCTCTTTCTAATGCTTGATGTTTCCACGTACGTACTATACATATTCTGCACATTATGAAAGTGCTATGTTTCGCAGAGGAACGACCTTCACCCATCTGTTTAATCATTCATGAAAGAAAAGTATTTTATATCAAAAGTATGTTAATGAATATATCATGAGTGTATGCAAACTGCTTTCTAACATACATATAAAGTAAAGCCAGAGTCAGTATATTTATTTCTAAGGGATTCCCGAGGACCCATATTATAGATCGCACGGATTACTCTCTTTTGTAATATAAAAATTGAATGAAAGCTGCCGATCCGCTCAACAGAACGCCATAAGACATAATACTGTGGAAATAAGCAAAGTATATTAACCTAGCTGGCTAATAATCAGTCAACTGCCTTATTTTCGTTACTGCATAGGCGGTTGAGTTTAATCTACCTGAAAGAGCTCTAATGTGGGCACTGCAATTTTGAATTAATAGTAATTTAGAAGTATAAGGAACAGGGTGTAAAGTTCGCTCATCCTCTATAGAAAAGGGAGGATCCTCCGACCAGACGGGTGTCGTGTCTGGCGGGCAACTGCCTAACGATTGATGTCGGGGAAGTTATATATATGCTGTTCGCACGGTAAACTATAATTGCGTGATGCAGAATTTTGTGTGACACATCCACATCAAAATATTGTGAGTGTGTGAAAACCGTTTTTGGATTCAGGGATTCGTTTGCGAAATATTAAGCTTTAAAGTGGTAATTTTTGTTAGAGTCAAGTGTCCCCCCCCCCCTCTGCCAGCTCAATGGTAGGTTTTGGATACGTGAAAAAAATCACGGCAGTAGTATATACATATAACGAAATTAAAAGGAACACTATCACTGCTAAGTAGGCTCTACAAGTAAACGATTAATAATCTACTAACTTACATTTTCAGTTGCAAAAACATGTTCTCCCTTACATTCCGAATGAGAGAACATGTTTTTTAACTACAATGTTCAGTTTGTTCTTGAGATAAATTTCATCCCAACTACGGAACCCTTCATTACGCGTGGTCCGACACGCTCTTGGCCGGTTTTTAATCGAATGATTTAATAATACTAAACCTAACGTAACCAAACATTGTCAGAACTGAATAACCCTGGGACAGATTAATGAAGAAGAGAAGTGAAGTGAAATGAAATGAAATTAAATGTATTTGCAAGAATTGTAGTACATTAAAATTGGTCGGGTTATTTAACAGTTTCTAAAACAATTCGCTAAAACTAACATGCAAACATTCCATTAAATAAATGAAATAATGCTAACAAAGTTGGAACATACATCAAAGATATTATATTAAGAATAAGAATGTCAATCATTTGTCAAATTATAAAATTAAAATGTCAGTGTGAGTGTTTAAAGTTTAGGTACTCATTCACAGAATAGAATGATTTTTCTGTAACCCATTTGAATAACGCTGTTTTAAAACGATTGATTGGCAGTTCCCTATATGATTTGTAAGTAATGTCTTCAAACTACAGTGGTTTTAACAGAGGCGGTAGTGGGATCAGCTCCCATACATTTATGCCCAGCATCCTTTTTGTTTTGTAATGGCCGTTATGAGGCGTGCACTTTTGATTTTCCAAAATTGATGGTCAGGTCTTGACTGGACTTTGGCGTTGTATTAAAAACAAATGTGACTATCTGAAGCAGCGTTTTCGCAGCGAATATCTGGCTCTACTTACTCAGAAATCAACGGCTAGTATTAATCCAGCTGAAATCGGGGACAGAGTTTTGATAGGGTCTGATTATGTAAAGAGGGTTAAAATGCCCATTAGGTATTGTTGTTGAGACGTTGAATTCAAATTAAAATTATTTTATTTCACATAAACCTACAAGGGCACTTATAAACGTCACGTCAGAAGCTAGGTGCACGGTTTCAATTGGTTGTGTTGTTGTGATACGGGCCTTTTTAACCTCGCACAGGTCGTTATTAATTTGTTAGTTTTTTGTACTTAAGCTCTTTTTTTATTTTTATATATTTTTTTTTTACTGTTTGTATTTTCTGTGCGTGTCCAAAATAAAATATTTTTCTTTCTTTCTTTTTTCCTATGGAGAAGAGCCGGCTCTTCTCTTTTCTCTTTTAAAAATAATTGGCTTTTACAATATTTTCAAATAACAGTGTTATTAGGTATGGGAGGACAGTGCAGGTCTTTCAACAAGTACCAGGTACTTAGGTACGCAAGAGGTGGATGGTCATAGGCGTGGAGCGTGGCTAGAACCTCAAGGTGAAGTAATTAGACCTCTGCACCACCTTTTCCCTTGGAGGTTCGTCATAGGGATGCCAACCACCGCACCTGCACAGCAGCTGCTAACTAAAATGCACGTTACTCGTTCCGGTCGGCTGGTGAAACTGCCCTCTAAGTACTAAACTCGACGCTAGTGTCCTTAACTACAAATATAACTACGTTAGAATTTATAGAAGTGTAATTTCGAATGCTGAAAAACTTACAGTCAGTGAAAAAATTTATGAATAAAAAAATTCACCTAGGGAAATTTGGAAAGTTATAAATAAGAGCACAAATAGGGTTAAAGCAAGGTGGGCAGAAATTCGCTTTAAAATAAATAACCAAATAATAGATAACCCAGAGGAAGTAGCTGACTTTCTAGTAAAGCAATTCGACCACAAGTATGTACATCATGCCTGGTAAGGTAATGATGGTCAGGATGCTGTCGTTTTTCTTCAACAAAGCACGGAAAGAGTGAAAAACGATATCTCGCTAACTACTCCAAATGAAATGTCAAAAATCGTGAATAGTATGCAGAATAAGAAGTCTTGTTTGTGGCTATGATGAAATCCAATATCAGTAATTATTTATAAATTTAAAGATTCATTTCATTTTGTTATTCCCGAACAGTGTTTTAGTTTTATATAGATGTCTTCCGCTTTTTCGCGGGGCCGGATGATGTTTTGATAATTGTCTTTGATTAAATTTATAGATTGAAATCTAAATTGTTTTTTAGAATGATAAAAACTGTCACTATAGAAAATATATCTCTCCATCTTTCTGTGATCCTTTTATTTTAAATCGTTGTACACACGGCTACAAATCAAGCTATACATTATTTCCAGTATAAACAAATGATATTGAAATTCTATACAATGCGAGATCAGCTTATACTGGAAATTTATAGCTTGATATATAGCCTTGTGTACCGAATAAAGTAAAACATAAACATAAAAATAACATCACGCCTGTAACCTTCGAAGGGTTAGGCAGAGGTGTATACATATTACACCCACATTTCACTAATAATTTAATAGGGGGCGAGCCTATTGCCATCAACCGGGCACAAATCCAGACTCCGAGCTGCTACTGACAAAATCCTGATGGAAAAATCCAATAACACTTTGCCCGACCTGGGAATCGAACCCACGACCTGATGCTCAGAAGTAGCGCTTGCGACCACTAGACCAACGAGGCTTTCAATATAATAAAGTGATCCCAAACCAATCTGTAAAACAGTCAATTATAACCTCACTGCGTCTATTAAGCGTCAATTCAGCGGGTTTATTTGGACTCGCTAATGATGACAGGAGCTCGTAGCCCTCCTCACCCATCATAGAAATCAGCGTCGTCAGGTTGAGCTCAGTTTTCACGTTGTTGCCTAAAAAGTACATCTCCAGTAGCACAAAATAAGCAGACCACGGGCCGTATTATGACGTATTAATGCCACCATTATTCCAGTGTGAGTGAGAGACGGAGCTATACAAGGCCGCTAGCACCATCCTTTTTTCGCAGTGCAATAATGATGGCATTAATACTTCATAATAAGGCCCCAGTTCCCTGTTGTATCATTGAACTCACGTACCGGTCTCACCGACATTTTATTGGGTTTTGCGCTGTAATTTCACTATTTAACTTAGTTTTAATTTTCCTCGTCGTCACCACTGTTGAATAAAAGGCGTGCGCTCGGTACAACATTTATTTAAGAAGGACATAGACAATTAGAAGTTTTCTCTATGACCGTATAACTATTGAGGCGTGTACACACAATAGGTACAAAAGGTTCTCTATAGATAGGATAGGGACGCTCGTCCCTATCCTATCTATAGAGAACCTGTGGCTGGAGGTCGGCCCGGGCTCACCTGTGCGCCAGATCCGTTCGCTTACCGAGCTTCGGTCAATATTTATTTGTACATACATACAAGTGGATATGCCCATTCTCCTTTATTTCAGTTGCCAACCCGATTTAGCCTTTCGGCTACCAACGAGATTTTTATGAATTAGACATTTCAATGTGTATATTTTTTTGCTCTTTTGTAGTATCCTCAGATTTCTTACAGAACCCTTTCCCATGAAATATTGTATTATATTAATATATAACAAAGATCTGCTTGACTTCGAAGGCAAGTCATGGGACGGATTGAAATGCGGGCCTTTCTAATTTTTATCGTCATCGCAAGCTGTAAGTGAGAAATTAAATTTTTATCAAAACCGTTTAAAACCACCACGGGGCGCCCGCGCCCCTCCCGCTTCCCGCGCGCCGTCGCTTGAGCACTCCGTGCGTTTTTATGCAGAGCTAATGTCAGATTTTACTTTATTCGATTCTATATTTCGCAAGAATATGTGGCTTGGCCGTTTCCGGCCCGATAGCCGTCGATTTATTGGTGGGGCGTATAGAATTAGAAGCTTAGCTCTACATGAGAAATACACACATCAACACGGTCTAGGGATATTTTTAAAAAAGCGAATTACTATCAATGTGTTAATTATTTATATGACATGTATATATTTAAAAGATACGTTATTTAATATTCTACCATTTTTTAATAATGGTTAAGGTACTTCGATTAAAATTTCAGGATTTTATGGAAAAAAAATGAAGCATAGACGGAAACCGTATATGAATTAACTTTTAATTTATGAGTAAAAACTGAAAAAAATAGAAAAATCATTTAATTTGTGTTTATAAACTTGAAGTTAGTAGTCTGAGAAAGCGCCCATGATGTTCATAACACATCGGCAACGATTCGGCATGCTCAGAACAAGGTTGTCAATGTCTTGCTGTGGAATATTGTCCCATGTCCTTCTGAGGTGCGCAAAAAGTTGATCTTCTGTAGCCAGATTTTCAGGAACTTCCTTCAGAGCTCTTCTTTGCAGCATATCCCACGCATGCTCAATGGGATTTAGATCTGGCGATTGAGCAGGCCAGTCTAAGGCCCTAACATTGTGTGTATGTAACCAAGCTGCTACCGTTCTCGCCGTGTGTGCCCGGGCATTGTCGCGCATGAGCAGGAAATCTTGCCCCATTTGTGTTCTGTGGGGCAAGATTACGGGCCCCAGCACCTGTTGGACGTATCGTTCTGCCGTCATATTGCCCCGCACCCAAACGAGATCCGTCCGTCCTCCAAGACGAATTCCTGCCCAAACCATAATTGTTCCTCCTTGGTATGGGTGAACTTCCTGAGGGTTCTGAAGACGGCTCCATCGTCCAGGAACTCGCCAAACACGCGTCCTTCGTGAATCTGGATGGAAGCCGAACCTGGATTCATCCGTGAACAGCACATTGGACCATTGCTCACGGCCCCAGTCCACGTGGTTCCGAACCCATTCTAATCGTCGTCCACGATTGCCTCTCCGTAAAGGTGGGACCCGGAGTGGTCTACGAGAGCTTAGATTGCTTTCATGCAGTCGCTTTCTTACAGTTTGGTCACTCACAAGCACTTGGTGTTCCACTCGCAGCCTTTGGACCAATTGAGTCGCCGTTGCATTTGGTTGAGCTCGCGCAGTAATTTGCAAAAATCGATCTTGTCTGGGGGTAGTGATGCGACTTGGCCCCCGGTGCCTCTCCGCTACTTCACCTGTGGCACGATAGCGTGTCCACAATCTTGAAATTACATTTTGGTGGGTCCCTATGGCCTCAGCAACATTACGCTGAACAGACCCAGCTTCCAGCATTCCCACAGCTCGTAACATCTCCGCCCTCGTCAAATGTTGGCATTGCATGGCTACAATACCTCAATTTTAACTTTATCTTTCGTTTAAAAATGAAAAAAAACTGTAACTAAACGTAATTCGTATTGTTTTCTAAATTTCGCACAAATGAAAATTCCCTCTCCTACACATCAAGACATTTTTATGCCACCGAAACAAAAGAATTTTCAAAAATTTGAATTTGGAATTAGTCTGAGATAAATTACAAACAAATCGGTGTATGAAAGATTACAATGCGGCCAGTAATTTTCGAGTTATTTAATTGAGTATGAAATATCCCTAGACCGTGTTGATGTGTGTAATTAACTAAAATGAATGAATAATTAACTATTGTATAACAAAAAAGTAATGAACATAGAAAATAATTTTCACCTTACGCCCATGTGACGGTAGCGAAACAGCCAAGCCACATATTTTGACTAAAGTGTAGAGTCTGTGAAGTTAGGGCTTGTAGAATTAGGGCGTGTAGAGTTAGAAGTTTGGCTCTACATGAGATCTGATAACTTTTTGACAGTGCGAGCCATATGGTCTCGTCTTGGCAACATTTTATATGAAATTTTTTTGGAAACTCGATGTATTGAGTTAATGATGTATTGAATATTCGATTTATTAACCATTCGATATTAAGGACGTTCGAGTATTTAGACGTTCGATTTATAGTGGTCGATCAATTGAAATTCGATTATTTGGCATTCAATCATAGTACACCCGTGTTTATCTAACCACTTAGAAAATGGTCTTGGAAGTGCTAAAATTCTAAGTGTTTTTTTTTTATTAAGTGGGAATGTTCGATTTAATTTTACTTCCCAGAAGTTCGCTAGACACAGAAGACATGTGTCATATACCAACCCGCACTGTGTCGGCGTGGTGGATTACGGCCCACTCTCTCTCACAGAGAAGATTCTTGTGTCCTGGCAGTGGGAAAGTTATAGGCTTAATTTAAGGCAAGCATAGTCTTAGAGTTGTGGATGTGAAACGCAATTAGGAAAGTTGTTGTTATTTTGTAGGCAATGCGGAACTGTACCAAATAAAGACCGTGAATCTGCCGACGACGGTCGAGGACCGTATTATTGGCGGGTCTAATACCACCATAGAGCAATACCCATTCGCCGTACAGGTAAGAGGAAGAGCTGAAAAAGCACTATGAAGTACGAAAAACAACGAATATGTTTTTGAATTTTTGTAACTGACCATTACCTTCGTTGATCTTGTCGCAGCACGACTATTCCCGAGTCGGTCTAAATGTTAATAAGTTTTTATTTGTTTCCATTTCCATTATTCCAACTTTGATATGCTCTAAATTTGTATTACGCCTTGGGTGCAGCGACTGAATCTCATTTGGATGATAAAATTTATTGCCAAAATCGAGCAGTAGGTAGGTATCTCCCGTACTGTTGGGAAATTCTCAATAGCAGCCAAAAATAATGGAAATGCTCTCTGCATTTTCATTATTTTTAAAAGAAAGAAAGAAAGAAAATAAATTTATTTGACTCAGGTCAAGGTACACAATATTACTTTACTTTTATATTATGTATGTTAGAAAAAATCGACATCTTTTTAATAAAATAAGTGATAGACATAATTTTAATACTAGAAATAAAGATAAAATAGATCAACCATTTTTCAGATTATCTAAAGTACGTACATCTTTTATGGGGTACTGTGTTACAACTGTTAACTTGTACTGTTACAACAAAATACCTTGTGATATTTTGCAATTAAATGAAAGAAAATTTAAAGCTCATATTAAAAGTACACTTTGTAAACAAGCATATTACAAATTAGAGGATTATATCCAAGATAAGAATGCTTGGAAACATGCTGGTCCTGCTCCATAGGCTAATTTAAAATCAAGACAAAATCAAACTGGTTGCAAATTTAAGTGTATATTTTATTATTATTTTTTATTATATGACATTGATTTTACTTTCTATGACCAATTCCTCGCACACTGACTTATTAATTGTGGAATCTTAGGAGGATCGTCTACTTTTACAATGTTTGTAAATATGTGAGCACCATGTATCTATCACATAATTAGTTTATCTGTTGTTGCTTCATTTTTAATTCTTAATTCTTTTTACCTATTGTGGTATAATAATTTTATTCTAGGTGCATCGTCCTCACATATTATAATTATATAACTAATGTACTTATACAAAATATTGTAAAACATTTTAAAAGAGTAACGGTGGAGTTTCTTGCCCATTCTTCTCCATACGAAAACTACCTTTTGGAAGGGGCAACTAGAATATTTTTTTTTTTTTTGTAAATTTTTGACGTTCAAAAGTGCCTTATACGAGCCTACTTGAAATAAATGATTTGACTTTGACTTTGACTTTACTTTTATTTTTACTAAAGGCTATGTCGGTTACCTTGGTTCTCCTGCGGATCTCTTCATTTTTTATTTGATCACGTAGCGAAACTCCAAGTATAGCCCTCTCCATTGCCCTTTGGGTGACTTTTAGTCTTCTAATAAGCTCCATTATGAGCGACCACGTTTCAGTGCCATAGGTCATCACTGGCAACATGTACTGGTCAAAGACTTTCGTCTTGAGACACTGCAGTATGTGGAATGAGAAAATAATACGTAGCTTCCCGAACGGTGCCCAGCCGAGTCGGATTCGACGATTGCCCTCTTTCTCGATGTTGGACCTACCTAACTGGACAGTTTGTCCTAGGTAAACATACTCGTCCACAACTTTGAGTGTAGTGTCGCCGATCTTCATGAGAGTGGGTGTTACATAGGCATATGACATGGCCTTTGTCATGTTTATTTTAAGACCCACTCTTCTGGAAGCCTCTACTGAGGGCATTGAGCATTGTACTAAGGTCCTCCATAGTCTCAGCCATGACAAGTATATCGTCGGCACACCGAAGGTGAGTGATGCACTCGCCATTGATGTTGATGCCAGGCCCTTTCCAGTCCAGAACCTCGAAGACATCCTCCAGCGCAGTGGTCAACAGTTTCGGAGAAATATCGTCTCCCTGTCTCACACCTCGCTGCAGAAGGATAGGTTCCGAGGTCTGGGCCTGGAGTCCGACTGACATAGTGGCTTTTTTGTACACTCTTCAGCACCTCGATGTACCGATACTCGATCTGTCACCGTTGAAGAGGCTGCAGTACAGCCCATGTCTCGATCGAATCGGAGGCTTTCTTGTAGTCAACAAACGGTAAGCATCCCGAGGCAGGTTATACTCTTCGGTCTTCTGTAGAACCTACCGCAGCGTATGTTTGTGGTCTACAGTGCTTAAGCCTTTACAGAATCTGGCTTGTCTGGGAAGCTGGAAGTCATAAAACCAGCGCGCGAGAGGGTTCGTGATGACTCTTGAAAATTTCCCGCCAGCTATTAGGAATTCGGCAGTAATTCCATCCTCACCCGGTGCCTTATTGTTTTTGAGTTGCTACAGTGCCATCTTAATCTCGTACAAGCTGACGTCCGAGGTCTTCGGTGTAGTGTCAGGTCAATCTAGCTCTTGGGTCGTTTGCCAGATTCGTAACGGGGTTAATTGTTGACATGTATAACTGTCCATAGAACCTCTCGATCTCTCAACAGCTCAGGTTAGACGGATACGCTCCCAATATACAGCTCTGCCCAATACACAGATCTCTTGCAAAGAACTTGGAGCCTTTATTCCGCTGTATCGCGTCCTTAATGCGGTCTGCCCTAAAGCGGCGTAGGTCGCTTTTCAAGGACTGAGATGGACGATAACGCTTTTAAAGAACTGGATCCGACTATTGGGCAATTCAATTCAATTCAATTTGTTCAGTAACAATCTACATTGCGTTCGAAATAATCTAACATGCAATATACACAAATATTACAAAATGACGATTTTACAGATTATTATGAGTAACATGCAATTCAATTTAAATTACGAGATATTATTTAAATAAACAAAATTGTAAAAAAAAACATGCAAACATAAATTATAAAACCATATGTCAAATAAACGCAAAAAATAATCAAAAAAATTAAATATAAACACAAATAACCCTTATAATGACAAATGTCAGTTTTAAGAGAAGTACTATAAAGCATCTAATGAATAGAGGCATCTTTCCAAGAGGAGTGCTTTGAGCCTTGCCTTAAATGAGTCTGTGTACAGTATGCTGTTTAACTCAAGCGGTAATTTATTAAATACTTTAACTGCCTGATACTGTGGACTATGTTTAATTATTCCAAAAGTCGGGATGATTTTATTTCCAAAATCTTTTCTTCGCGTTTTTTCCCTTACCAGTCTGTCCTCGTCTGTTTCATAGTCATAAATATTTTTTTTTAAATTGTTTCATAGTACTACCATATAAAGGCTAGGTACTGTGAGAATACTAAGTTCTTTAAAGTATGGTCGACAGGTGTCTCGTTGAGAAATGCGGACAATGGTTCGAATCGCTCTTTTTGGATAATGAAAGCATAGGGCTTTCATTCTCCAAAAAAGAGCGGTGTAATGGTAGCTGTTTCCCCAAAACTGTATGCTGTACCTCAATTTAGACTTAATCAGCGCATAGTACACCATTTTTAACTCTTAACCACCTGACGTGTTTTTCAGTTACACTACCACCTGACGTTGGTCCTGGATACCGCTTGCGCATTTTCCATATTTAATAACCATTATTTAAAATATTACAATATAAAAGTCACATCTGTATTTTAATTATATTTTTATTCATCATAAGTTTTTAAATTGTACAAAAGTATGCATTTACATATAAAAAATCAACACTACAAAAATATATAAATTTTAGCAAAAACTCTAGGATCTTCGAAAATCGGAGATATTAGTAGGAAATTACACTGTAAACTGTAACTCAATAGTTTTTACAAATATAATTACGTATAATGTTTAAATGCGCGCGCATATGGAGCTGCCGAGGTGCACGTCGCGTACTGGTGGAAGCGAGGTAAAAGTACATGGACACATAGGTGCGTCGAATGCATAGTAATGAAATAATTTGAAAAAGAAAATCGCCGGAGTCTCTCAGACCGACGTCAGGTGGTTAAGGGTTAAGTGTAATATGCTTACTTCATCCTTAAGCGTTCTTAAGGCATAGCAAGCAGATGATATAGATGAATCCAATGCTGCTAACTCTTTCTTCCAATTTTAAAATTCATCTCCCTATGTTGTTACAACTGTGTAATGGGAACTGTTTCCCCAAAACTGTACCTCAATTTAGACTTAATCAGCGCATAGTACACCATTTTTAAGTGTAATATGTTTACTTCATCCGTAAGCGTTGATATAGATGATTCCAATGCTGCTAACTCTTTCTTCCAATTTAAAAATTCATCATTATACACCGTGAAACCTTAATGGTTGTTTTCCCGCGGCAGAACAACTTGCCATAAGGAGTACTTTCAAATCATACAGTAAAAGTAAATAAATAAAGTAGTATTATTGTACACGTAATATTTGTTTTAAAATAACTTTATAAATATTCATCAACTCGAAACGTGAGAATCAATAGTAACAGGTAACTTGTAGGTACTACTCGAATCGCACGCGCCGCCGACAAAGGGAACAGCGATGCATAAATGTTCAAAGCAAAATAAACTCTCGTATCGTTCGTGGTGATACGGCATAAACTAGTTTGCACGCAACAACACAAAATTTGTTTTTAAAATTGTTTCTAATATTTTATTTGTTTACATAACGATTGTATTACCAAGACAAAACCATTTCGCTGCGAGAAAACAACTATTAAGATTTCAGAGTGTTTACTCCTAAAAACTTGACTTCCCGGACCAGCTTAATTTTAACATTATCGAACTCAATGTCAATATCATCCTTGTTACGCGCAGTAGTTTTAAATAACATAATGTTAGTTTTAGTCGTATTTATTATCAGCATATTCGCATTAAACCAAGAATGCCTCTAGAGCTGCATTCACCTTAACAGTAACTGGGCTGTCAATACTTGAGCGCATCGTCTGAAGACTGCAGGATTATTTCGCGCCTCTCCTCCATGATGTTTATAGTAGGATCAGAGAGATTCTTGTTTCTATTTTTACGTCGCGCGACGGGTCTTAAATATTTAATCATGGACAGTTTTCACGAACCCATTGTTATAATCGTCCACGCTCCTAAGGCACTAACAAACGATTCTCTAATTCGAGCTAAAAGCTCTCGGTTTTGGACTTGGATCGGTGCTGGGTGGAGCGTAGCTTCATTAGTCGAGATCTTTCCAGTTTGGTACTTAAATTTACCGCGTTAATCACAGAAATTATTGAATATTTGCTTTTTCATCGACATAATGAAGTCAATCTCATTTTTTGTTGCACAATCAGCTAGGTCCACTTTCTGTGTTCACGTTTTCTAAAGAAGGAGTTTATCATAAAGAGGCCTTATATCTCCATAAGACTGGCTAGTAGGTGAACCCGATGTACAACTAATAATTGCCCCACTCGCAACTTCGTGTGCCCAATTTCGCGTTGAAGTCCCCCATGAAAACGGTGAAGAGCCATACATGACTCTGGAAATATCCTCATACATGGACTCCACCTCCTCGTCGGAGTGTGATGAGGTCGGGGCGTAAACCGGCACCGGTCAGAAACGTTATTTATAAAAGTAAGTTGGTGTTTCCTCAGATAGCGTTTTTTGACATCTTTTTCATGACAGCTGTCACTGCGGCCGTTAAGTGGCGGCCACTGCTGTCTTAGGAAACCATAGCTTTATAGTGTGACATTGTGCCGTTTTAAAATATCTAATGTATAGTAGGAAACCTATCTACCTCTTTTTATTAAAAATAGTACCTGGTCGACCGAGCTTTGCTCGGGTGAAAATACATAAAGCATATCATCCAGGTATACTAACGTTGTGTCACATTCCCGTGGCTGTGAAAATAGAGAAAACGAATTTTCCCAGATATGAGACCGCTAAATAGATTTTTCGGCCCCGTAAACCCCTGTATTGCAACTTTCATCGAAATCATTAGAGGTGTTTTTGAGAACGTGATTACAAATATATATGTACAAATATTGCTCAATTAATAGTATAGGCTATCATTGCAACCGTAGCTTTCCTTTATATCTGCAGGTAATTCGCAAAAAGCGGTTCAGTTGCGGAGGCTCCCTGGTGACGACGAAACACGTCCTTTCAGCAGCACATTGCTTCGTTAATAAGTATATTATACGTTTATTTACCGACGAAGTCTAAAACGACACGTAACATTAAGGATGTTCTTTGAGACATTGAAGGCTATTTTGATTTTGACCAATGCCCGCTCAAACTCAAAACATTTATTTCAAACTAGTTTTTACCGCGTCTTCGCTAACGTGGAAGCCGGAAATTATCCCACCATAACGTACTACCATAAAACGTACTAAAACTATCTTCGGTGTTAATTCAGGTTATAAGCTATCTGCCTGCCTTAACCAGATCCTATGAGTAGCATAACATAATGATTGAAATACTATCGTGAATTCATGCAAGCCTAGTACTTTTTGTTAGGTTACTGCTCAGAATGGTCTTGATAATTATCTACTTTTCCAGTGGATTTTCCAAAAAGAATAGTGTGTGAAATGTTGCCACCGAATCGGGCAATCTGAAGGGCACCTTCACGCGTACCCTAAAGGAGGCGGCTGACGGCATCAAGGAGGCCGTTGAGGTCCTCCTTAGACGTAAGAGCACGGAGGAGACGGCGAAGCTATGGGAGGAGAACCGCCGTCTCCAATCCGAGTTGAAGGACCTCAAGCGGCAGTTTGCGATCCGGTGGCAGCGGGAGCTGCCTTCTGGGCGAGAAGGCAGCTCCCGCTGCCACCGGATCGCCGGTCCCGGCGTCGCCTCCATCGTTGACCCCATTATCGCCCCCTGCACTTGTGGATGCGGAGGTTGAGAAGATCGCTCGCATCTACATGATGCATCTACGTGATGGTTCGGCTGGATCAAGGCGAGGCTCCTCCCGGCCGAAACCATCCGCCCACCGCTCGCTGCGGACAAGCGGAGGCAGGCCTCGCCAAACCAGGGTCATCGGTCGTGGCGGCTGAGCAAAGCGGGTCCGGGAAGGGGGCCAGTAAGCCTGCGAAGGCCAAGTCAGCGCCCAATTCCTGGACGGGCGGTCTCCCGGCCACCGCATTCGTTCTCACTTCCCGGACGGCCGGTCGGAAGAAGAAGGCGGCGCCGCCTCCACCCGCTGGGGCACTGGCACCTTCTACGAGGAGAACTCAGAGGCCGCCTAGGGCGAAAGCCCCACGCTCTGCGGCTGTAGTAATAACACTGCAGCCCGGAGCCGTCGAAAGGGGCGTCTCATATAAGGCGGTCCTATTGGAGAGGAAAGCCAAAGTCATGTTCCCCGACCTTGGCATACCGTCCGGCTTAAGATTGAGGCCGGCGATTACGGGGGCGCGGCTGGAGGTGCCAGGTGCCTCTAGCGGCAAGAAGGTGGACATCCTGTCCGCCAAGTTTCGGGCGGTCTGGACAACTCGACAACCCCGGCTGAGGTTGTGGCAGCCGTCGCCAAATCCGGTGGATGTCCGCCCGATTATGTGCGGGTGGGCGAGATCCACATCGACACCGTCCTTGTTTAACAACGGGGCGGCTAGTTCGAGTGGCATTGCGTCTACATCATGCTCTCAAGGAGACATGGTCCTTATCAGTTCTTGGATGGATGTGGAACCCCTGGAAGTTCACCCTTTGCACAACAAGCATATCTGCAAGGCACGTGTATTCATGTCAGTTTGACCGAATTATTAATCTGAGATAAAGAATAGAAAATTCATGAATGACTAATAGAGTTGAGAATCGAAACTCAAGAATCATTGTTTAATGGAGTTGTTGATCAACTGTCTTGAAGGTCTACAGACAGCCCCAAAGCGCTCTCTTCCTAGTGTTTCAACTGGGGAGAAGAAGTGGCGCAACAAACTCCCTAGCAACACGTCTCTGTCTCTTTAGTTACATGAACTTTAATTATAATTACCAGCCTAGTATAACATTATTGTAATGAAAGCCTCACTCTATCGCCCCAACACACACACACACATTACATTAAGTACAATTTCTCAATTGTTTTATTATTATTATCTTTTATTTCGTTTTGAATACATATTGGAGTCTATAAAATAGAGAATATGTGTTTCTAAGTTGCCCGAAACATTTGTCGGTTTTAAAATAAATATTATATTTGTTTTTTAAATAGAGAAAGTGACACACCAGTCACAATAGCTAATAGCTAAGCGGTTCGGCGACTGCTTTGTTAATCTGTAGTTGTAAGTTCGATCTCTAATTGATATTATTTGTGATTCTTTTTTTTAAATTTTGCTACACTATGATAATTATGATAATTTCTAGAACGAATGAGTACCTACACAGAAAACCATGAAGATTATTAGGTATTTTCTGTCATCTATGGTTATAATAAAAATAAATATCTATGGTTAGGTGACTGTTAAGAGAAATCCCGTATGTTTACAATCTACTGTTATATAGTTTTAGTGATAGCCGTTCCTCAGGAATAATCTGCAAGAATGTATCAGTCAGAGTAATAAGTGTTGTGCTATTAGGTAGTATATGCAGGAACGCAGGCGTTCATTAATTCACTAAAAACGAAAAACTTCGCAAGCAATGGGAAATTGCTACTGAAGGCTGCAGCTGTCGATCTCAGGGCGAGCTGATTCTCATACAGACACCTGTGCGTCACTTGCTCCCGCGTCACAGTCCTAACTCTCTATATATTTTGGCTACTGAGACTAAAACTAAAAACGAAGTATACATGTTTTTTTTTTTTTGTGGCTGTTCTTTTAGTATAGCGTGGTGTCTTACGACTTCCACGCGAACGAGGTCACGGGCAGAAGCTATAGCTTAAATCTAGATCGGCTATCGGCTAATATTCATACATCATTATTCATTATTTATACATCTACATACACCTAATGGGGTTGAAGCGATACTGTCGTGCCTCTGAAATGTTCGCGGAGGCGAGGTGAACGCGTTCAATGCCATTCATGTACAGGGTTGGTACGTGTAGTAACAGTATAGTTAAGGACCTTTCTGATAGGATGTATGCTACCGAGACCTACAAAAGGTGGGTAAAAATAGCCGCGTAAATGTTTTTATTTTTAATTTAGATTTTTGATTTTAATGTTGTTTTTAATATTAATTTTAATTGTTATTTTGATTTTGTTATTTTAAATTCATGTGTTTTTTTTATGGATCTTATGGTCTGCAATAATGATTTTTATTTATTTATTTATTACTAGCTTTTGCCCGCGACTTCGTCCGCGTTTCCGTCGTTTTTCGTAAAAAGTACCATATGTCCTTCCTCACGGTTCAGTGGTTTTGATGTAACAGACAGATTAACTTTCGTATTTTAGTAGGGAAATATAATATGTCAATCCACAATACTGTTGAAAAATATCGCAATAAGGAACCGCAGAATATTATTATTAATAGCTGTGTCCGCGACTCCGTCAGCGTGTAACTCCTTGTATGTTATTAAGTTAATGTATTGGAAATATTGTTTAGATCACTTTCACATGAAGCTTAAGTACCTATAGAACGAAAATACTTCAGCGCAAAGCTTCCGGGTAAACTATGTTGAAAGTTGACCCGTCCGGCACGTGAACATAAAGATTTCTAGAACTGCTAACCCGGGAAAGAGCGACATATAACTGACCATGCGAGAAACAACTGACACCGAGATCTACTCCAGCAACACGAAAAGTCTGCCCTTGAGCCTTATTAATTGTCATTGCATAACACACCGATACTGGGAATTGCGTTCTTTTAAATTGGAATGGAAAATTATTTGGTATTATGGGAATTCTGGGAATAAAGACGGTCTCTCCTGCACCGCAGCCTGTTAAAATTTGAGCCTCGATTACATTTTGTTGCAACTGGGTTACTTTTAGCCGAGTTCCATTGCAAAGTTGTGGTGGTCTTAAATTTCGGAGCAGAATAATCGGAATGCCAATTTTTAAACAAATTTCATGAGAAGGAAGTCCGGGCATATTTAAAGAATTTAAAAATTCTATCGGGTAATTAGTGGTTTCTTGTTCATCGACCATTCTATTTATTGAACTATAAACTTTGCTTTCCCCCTGGATATTCGACAGTATTTTATTATTAATCTCAGATGCCTGGTCATTGCGAGGAGTTAAAATGGACCTTTCGCATAGCCAAGAATTGTGCCTATTTAATATATTTGTTACGTCACCGTAAACCGACGATATAAGATGTTGTTGGGATTGCACTATACAACATAACTCAGGCGTCAGAATAAGTTTTCCTTGGTGTAGTTGTGGATAGGTACCTTCACCAATCTTTAATAATATATCAGAAAAGTCACGATCATCCGGGTTATCTCCAGTTCTCACTCGCATGTTTATAGTCAAATGCACCGATTGTATATCACGCCACAAATAAGAGCTTTTCAGGCAAGCCCTAACCTCATCAGCTCGGGTTCCTCGTGGTATTACCGGTAAGGTTTGTCGGAAATCACCACAAAATAAAACTGTGATACCGCCCATTGGTCGATCATTTTGTCTTATATCCCTTAAAGTTCTATCTACCGCTTCTACTCCTTTTCGATGGGCCATCGTACATTCATCCCATATGATTAAATTACACTCACGTAATACCTTAGCTTTGTCGCTATTTCTTGAAATACTACAGGTTGGACTTTCCGTGCGATCTAAATCAATTGGTATTTTAAACATAGTGTGAGCAGTTTTACCTCCTGGTAGCAATGTTGCAGCTATACCTGATGAAGCCACGGCAAGAGCAATTTTACGCTGATTTCGAACATAAGCTAATATTAATTTAGTCAAAAAGGTTTTCCCAGTTCCTCCAGGTGCATCTAAAAACCATATTGTTCCCAAATTATTCTGAACACTCTCGCACACGCGATCATAGACTGAACGCTGTTCTGCAGTCATCATTGGGACACCGTTTTCTAATGTTGCCAGCAGTTCCATTGAGTTGTAACCAATCTCTGCGGAATATTCCCTATTGGTAACCTCTCCGACTGAGGTTGGTGTTGGCAAACCATATTCACAGAGTGATTTACCGCTTACTGCTGTTAAGTCTTCCTGAAGAGCTAATAAGCACTGATTTATGGCAAGATCACGGAAATTATCATAAGTTGCGCCTTCATCATTGTGGGATATATTCCGAAGAAAGTCTTCTGCAAATTTTTCTTTATATTTTTCCCATAATTGGACAGGATCTGACAAATTACAAAATGTGAGCAATGTTACAAATAAATGGCGTAACCGTCGTGGATTATCACTAACACAGGATTCTGCTAAAGCGTCATCCCAATGCTGATCATTTTCAAGCAAACGACGCGCTTGGCAAGCTGCATGGTAAGTTGGATAAACAGCATCGTCTACTTTTCTCAAATCTATAAATGATGTTGGTCCTCGCACTGTATGTAATAATAATCTCAAATAGAAACACTCGGCGTTGTTAGGATGAACGGTATACACTCTACCAAGAACATGTTCTTTGAAAATATCTGACTCGCCATCTACAGGCCTGCCACGGCGTCTACGGTTAAAGACACCTCGTTGCTTATCGTAGGTATAATACGACGGAACTTCGTCATACAAAAGAAATTTTGCAAAATTATCAGTTTGGCAAAGTCGAAAGAATGATAATAAAGTTGTTTGTCTAGGGTTCTCTAATCGTTCTGTAACATTTTCGGCGTTGAAATATATACGTTGACCGCCTTCGAGATGAACATCCAGATGGGTCACAGGTGGATATCTTTCGTGAATGTTGAAACTTAAGATCCGCCACACAGCTTCTGAAGAGCTGATATATCTGCCTGACTGAAATCTAGTAACTTCATCATGTTCATTTCTCAACGCAAACGTAGCTTGGTCACTGCCCTTATTAATATACTTACAAATATATTTTATTGACTCTACACTATTACACATTTCTACATTTATGTGAGCTTGAAATGCTCTAGACAACACAGGCGAATACGGAACGACCCACCTATTATCTAAAGTAACCTGTTGTCCAGACACTCGCTTTTCAACAGTAAAACCACCATTGTCTCTTGAACGGCGACGATATAATGGGTATCCATCATGTCCTGTTACAGTTTCATCTACTAATGCTTTTGGATATCTTTTAGTGCAACGACCGTCTTGCATGCAAGGAGCATTCCTGTTTAATGCACCACATGGACCATGTATCATATGAGTTTTAACAATGTCATATAACATGGGATCTACAATCGGATCTGGAATTTCAGCACTGATTGAACTGTCTACATCATTAGGTCGAACCTTATCTTTTAACCAAAGCAAGATATGTGCGTGAGGTAAGCCGCGTTTTTGCCACTCAACACTATACATATAACACAATACTTCTCCAAAAATGTTATCTTTGGTAAGTAGATCTATCATTGATTTTAATTTTAAATGAAAAACTCTTGCGATAATATCATGGCGGTCATGCGGTGCTTGACCCTCAAGAAGCTCCCGAGTGATTTCATCCCACTTGGGATTGGTAGTTACAGTAATAAATAAGTCGGGACGTCCATATTTTCTTACGTAACAAAAAGCGTCTTGAGTACGTTCGTGCATGTAGCGTGGACCACCAGTAAAAGAAGAGGGTAAAATAACTAAACGGCCCATATTCACAGTATCATTATCTTGCTGCATGGCGTCGCGAAGGTGCACGTATTCTTCAGCGCGCAGCTGCCTTTGATTAGATCGTATATAAACTAATCTTTCGGTTTCAATTTTTGCGTACATGTCAACAATAAACTGATTAAATATGCCACGAAAACGTTGAAAGTATACAAATCTATTCCGTCTCACTTGCAAGTGGTAACAATAAAATTGAAGGCATGACACCTTTTTATTATAATTAGGTGCGCCTGTACGCGGATCAGTTTGGTATACAGCGAAATTATATCCATCTTCCCCTCGACAGTATATCAAAGGATATTGCAAACTGTCGTAAGCCCTGTGGGTTTCGAAAATACGTTGCAAACGATTGTCTCTGGAACGGATAACGATATCACGCCTATCACATTCCTGGTCGACCAATACTACAGCAACTTCATTCGTGGATGGAACGTTATAACGCCCAGGGTGTTCCTGAGTTGGACGCCTATCGGCATTTATAACAATTTTGTAATTGTTATCACCATCTTGAGGAAGAGCTTCTAATGCCGATTTAAAACTGCATACATACGAATTAACCTGATGCAACATGTTCTGAAGTTGTGAAATGAGTTCAGTATTTAAATTCGGGAAATATTGATTTCTTATATTCGACTGTTCGTTGTAGTCGGATACAAAATATATTTGAAGAAATTTAGGTTGGTCTTCAGGCAAAAGGGACCCTATCAAATGGTAAACCTGACCTTGTATCTTAAAAGTAGGCATGAAAGGACCTTCTGAGATTTGTTGAGCACCAAAGGATGTCATTTGAAATGCACTATTATAAGTTCGAATATTGTCTAAGAACTGTTTAGATTGCACATGTTCCCCTAAAAGTAGTGATTTCAAAGGTTCCGGTGGGTCTTCGAACAAAGGCAAATTTATTTTACCTCCAGAACAACAGAAACCAGCAGACTCCTTACTCCACTTTGAAGCATTACAAAAAGAACATACTACGTTCATATCGCCTATTACAGAAGATGATCTGTAATCAATTGAGAGGTTATAAGCAACCCCACTTTTATATTTGTCGGACCACGCCACCGAATTAGTAGATTGATCTTCTATGTGTACATCTAAGTCATTAAGACTATGTCGAAATCTGTCTGCAGTAAGACGGGCCTCTCGCTGATCGTCTGTTTCAAGAGACCGAATATTTTCAATTCTTAATCTTTCATTAGACAAAGTTATTAATCGTTCTTGTCTCAAAGAATTGTAATAATCGCGTCCCGACTCTAGTCGTTGTTCATGCTCATGTTCTTCAAGAGATCGAATAATATTATGGCGCACCCTATCATTTGTCAAACGGTCTTGATATTTAGTAAAAGTTTCAGATTCTCGAGATAAAATATGACGGTCGCGATCAGCTGTAAGCCGTAATTCCCTCTCAGTGTAAGTTTCAGACTCGCGAGATAAAGTATGCCGTTCGCGGTCAGCTGTGAGACGTAATTCCCTCTCAGTGTAAGTTTCAGACTCGCGAGATAAAGTATGCTGTTCGCGGTCAGCTGTGAGGCGTAATTCCCTCTCAGTGTAAGTTTCAGACTCGCGAGATAAAGTATGCCGTTCGCGGTCAGCTGTGAGACGTAATTCCCTCTCAGTGTAAGTTTCAGACTCGCGAGATAAAGTATGCCGTTCGCGGTCAGCTGTGAGACGTAATTCCCTCTCAGTGAAGGTTTCGGACTCGCGAGATAATGTATGCCGTTCGCGGTCAGCTGTAAGCCGTAATTCTCGTTGTGAAGCAATTTCAGCTTCTCGGGATAACGCATGTTGTTCTCGGTCAATGGTACGCCTTAGCTCTCGTTGAGAAGAACTTTGAGACGCCCGTGATGTAGCTCGTCTCGCTCTGTCAGCTGCTAATCGCATCTCTCTCTCTGGAGAGCTTTCATTGGCTCGAGAAGTTGAGGCACTAACTCTCATAGAGTTTAACCGATGTGCTCTTTCCTCTGCCGATTCTTGAGAACGCGTAATTCTCATTCTCTTAGCTTTACTCGAAGTTCGAGATAAAGATAATCGTTTTTTAGGTGGCATTGTGTATTTTATTTTTAATCGACGGTAACGGAAAGGCTGTCAGTTACCTAACAAAATAACCTACGTTAGAGGTCCTAACTATAGCTACCTTACACTTAAAATCTAAGTGCCTATTTAAACTAAAATATTCTAATAGAATTATACCCAGAAATATGTACAACTTACAAAAAAGAAATGAAAATAAAGCTGAAACGCCTGTGCAATACTATCTACCTATACCTACTTCACTTAAAAATAAATACCTATAACTACTATAATTAATAAAAGTATCTACGCTTTTACCTACTTAATAAAAAAATAAAATTGAACATAAATTAGCCAAAACTTACCTATCGGTATCTAAAAATCTATGCGTACTACTTCTACTACACCTAAAAAGAAATAAAATGCAAACTATTAATAATTTGTAATTTGAACGAATATTTAAACACTACCAAAAAAACTAATACCTATTTTATAAAATAACAACAAAAGAAATTCAAATAAACTATTTAAAGACAGAAAAGTCGCGCTGATAAGCACGGTTTGTTAATATCAATTATTGTCTGTCAATAAGGTCGAACGCTCTAAACGCATCAACAGCCAAATATTGAATGAAGCTCGCGCTTGAACCCCCGCCTTTTTATACCCTACCGCCATGACCCGCGTCGAGCGCGGCAACCGTTACACAAAAATAATCCTTATGGCATGATTCACGGCGCGATGGCTTATTAGCGTATTTCATGTATAAGTTTGGTGTTTCTATACCGATTACTATGATTCTTTTTTTATTGAATAGGTAATAATATTAACTTCTTTTAATTAGGGATGAGTGAGAGTATTATAAACGTAAGAGTAAACAAATATAATCAGAAAGCTCCGAACTGCTAAGCTATCGGGAGTTACACGTGTTATTGTGAGTCAACCATAAAAGATAGACATATGCTGTTTTGGGATATTTTTTAGATAATTTTATGTAGAACATTTCCGTCATAAATGATTTCTATGTAGCTTTAACCATTAAGGCTGCACACGCGACGGAAGCTTAAAAAATGGAGCAACTTCTCCCGTTTTCCCAACATTTCCGTTCACTGCTCTGCTCCTATTGATTGTAGCGTGATGAAAAGTATACTATAACCTCCCCAGGAGTATGAAGAATAATTGTACCAAGTTTCGTTAAAATCCGTCGAGTAGTTTTTGTTTCTATAAGGAACATACAGACAGACAGACAGACAGACAGACAGACAGACAGACAGACAAAATTTTTACTGATTGCATTTTTGGCATCAGTATCGATCACTAATTACCCCCTGATAGTTATTTTGAAAATATATATCATGTACAGAATTGACCTCTCTACAGATTTATTATAAGTACTAGCTTTTGCCCGCGACTTCGTCCGCGTTTCCGTCGTTTTTCGTAAAAAGTACCACATGTCCTTCCTCACGGTTCAGTGGTTTTGATGTAACAGACAGATTAACTTTCGTATTTTAGTAGGGAAATATAATATGTCAATCCACAATACTGTTGAAAAATATCGCAATAAGGAACCGCAGAATATTATTATTAATAGAGCTGTGCCCGCGACTCCGTCAGCGTGTGACTCCTTGTATGTTATTAAGTTAATGTATTGGTAATATTGTTTAGATCACTTTCACATGAGGCTTAAGTACCTATAGAACGAAAATACTTCAGCGCAAAGCTTCCGGGTAAACTATTAATATAAAGATTTCTAGAACTGCTAACCCGGGAAAGAGCGACATATAACTGACCATGCGAGAAACAACTGACACCGAGATCTACTCCAGCAACACGAAAAGTCTGCCCTTGAGCCTTATTAATTGTCATTGCATAACACCGATACTGGGAATTGCGTTCTTTTAAATTGGAATGGAAAATTATTTGGTATTAGGTATGGGAATTCTGGGAATAAAGACGGTCTCTCCTGCACCGCAGCCTGTTAAAATTTGAGCCTCGATTACATTTTGTTGCAACTGGGTTACTTTTAGCCGAGTTCCATTGCAAAGTTGTGGTGGTCTTAAATTTCGGAGCAGAATAATCGGAATGCCAATTTTTAAACAAATTTCATGAGAAGGAAGTCCGGGCATATTTAAAGAATTTAAAAATTCTATCGGGTAATTAGTGGTTTCTTGTTCATCGACCATTCTATTTATTGAACTATAAACTTTGCTTTCCCCCTGGATATTCGACAGTATTTTATTATTAATCTCAGATGCCTGGTCATTGCGAGGAGTTAAAATGGACCTTCGCATAGCCAAGAATTGTGCCTATTTAATATATTTGTTACGTCACCGTAAACCGACGATATAAGATGTTGTTGGGATTGCACTATACAACATAACTCAGGCGTCAGAATAAGTTTTCCTTGGTGTAGGTACCTTCACCAATCTTTAATAATATATCAGAAAATTCACGATCATCCGGGTTATCTCCAGTTCTCACTCGCATGTTTATAGTCAAATGCACCGATTGTATATCACGCCACAAATAAGAGCTTTTCAGGCAAGCCAGGTTTGTCGGAAATCACCACAAAATAAAACTGTGATACCGCCCATTGGTCGATCATTTTGTCTTATATCCCTTAAAGTTCTGTCTACCGCTTCTACTCCTTTTCGATGGGCCATCGTACATTCATCCCATACCTTGTTCCCCTAAAAGTAGTGATTTCAAAGGTTCCGGTGGGTCTTCGAACAAAGGCAAATTTATTTTACCTCCGGTCCTAACTATAGCTACCTTACACTTAAAATCTAAGTGCCTATTTAAACTAAAATATTCTAATAGAATTATACCCAGAAATATGTACAACTTACAACAAAAAAAAAAATGAAAATAAAGCTGAAACGCCTGTGCAATACTATCTACCTATACCTACTTCACTTAATAATAAATACCTATAACTACTATAATTAATAAAAGTATCTACGCTTTTACCTACTTAATAAAAAAATAAAATTGAACATAAATTAGCCAAAACTTACCTATCGGTATCTAAAAATCTATGCGTACTACTTCTACTTCTACTACTACTTCACCTAAAAAGAAATAAAATGCAAACTATTAATAATTTGTAATTTGAACGAATATTTAAACACTACCAAAACAACTAATACCTATTTTATAAAATAACAACAAAAGAAATTCAAATAAACTATTTAAAGACTAAAAGTCGCGCTGATAAGCACGGTTTGTTAATATCAATTATTGTCTGTCAATAAGGTCGAACGCTCTGAACGCATCAACTACCGCCACGACCCGCGTCGAGCGCGGCAACCGTTACACAAAAATAATCCTTATGGCATGATTCACGGCGCGATGGCTTATTAGAGTATTTCATGTATAAGTTTGGTGTTTCTATACCGATTACTATGATTCTTTTTTTATTGAATAGGTAATAATATTAACTTCTTTTAATTAGGGATGAGTGAGAGTATTATAAACGTAAGAGCAAACAAATATAATCAGAAAGCTCCGAACTGCTAAGCTATCGGGAGTTACACGTGTTATTGTGAGTCAACCATAAAAGATAGACATATGCTGTTGTGGGATATTTTTTAGATAATTTTATGTAGAACATTTCCGTCATAAATGATTTCTATGTAGCTTTAACCATTAAGGCTGCACACGCGACGGAAGCTTAAAAAATGGAGCAACTTCTCCCGTTTTCCCAACATTTCCCTTCACTGCTCTGCTCCTATTGATTGTAGCGTGATGAAAAGTATACTATAACCTCCCCAGGAGTATGAAGAATAATTGTACCAAGTTTCGTTAAAATCCGTCGAGTAGTTTTTGTTTCTATAAGGAACATACAGACAGACAGACAGACAGACAGACAGACAAAAAATTTACTGATTGCATTTTTGGCATCAGTATCGATCACTAATTACCCCCTGATAGTTAGTTTGAAAATATATATCATGTACAGAATTGAACTCTCTACAGATTTATTATAAGTATAGATAGATTGCCAAATTAATCAAAACAGCGAAATATTTGACATCTACTTGCGACGTTGCCCATTTTCAGAATAAACGCTCTTAAAAAATTGAATAGAAAAAAACTTGACTCAAAAAACAAGAAAATGAAACAGATTTTGTGATTTTTTGCAGTTGACTGATGGCTTCGTTGGTCAATTACAATGTTGTTACTGCCTGAATCTTTAAAAAACCGCCAGGTGCGTGTCGGACCACGCACAATGAAGGGTTCCGTAGTCGAGATGAATTTATCCCAAGAACAAACTTGTAGTTGAAAAACATGTTCTCCCATACGGAATGTATGGGAGAACATGTTTTTAACCGACTTCCCAAAAAGGAGGAGGTTATCAATTCGGTTGTATTTTTTTTTTTTTTTTTTTTTTTTTTTTTTTAATGTATGTTACCTCATATCTCCGTCAATTATGAACCGATTTTGAAAATTATTTTTTTATTTGAAAAGATTCACTTCCCAATTGGTCCCATTTTTATCAAAATTTTGTTCTGATGATGGAATCCATGAGGAATTGAGGGAACTCCTCAAATATTATAGGCACACACATAGCGATTTAGGTATTTTCAGCAATTATTTAAGCATTTGCATTCAAAAAGTATCATTTAGTGAAGTGGAACTGATGAAGAAGACCACAGATTGCCACCGGAATTCCTCAATGATAGGTATTTCACGGGTGGCGCCATTTATGAACCGATTTGGAAAAATAATTTTCTGATTTGAAAGTATATACACCCAGATTAGTCCCATAAAAAAAAAATCAGTTCTGATGATGGAATCCATGACGAATTGAGGGAACTCCTCAAATATTATAGGCACACACATAGTGATTTAGGTATTTTCAGCAACAAATTAAGCATTTGCATTCAGAAAGTATCATTTAGTGAAGTGGAACTGATGAAGAAGACTACAGATTGCCACCGGAATTCCTCAATGATAGGTATTTCACGGGTGGCGCCATTTATGAACCGATTTGGAAAATTATTTTCTGATTTGAAAGTATATACACCCAGATAGGTCCCATTAAAAAAAAAATCTGTTCTGATGCTGGAATCCATGACGAATTGAGGGAACTCCTCAAATATTATAGGCACACACATAGCGATTTAGGTATTTTCAGCAACAAATTAAGCATTTGCATTCAGAAAGTATCATTTGGTGAAATGGAACTGATGAAGAAGACAGATGGCCACCGGAACTACTCAATGTTAAGTATTTCACGGGTGGCGATAAGATATCTCGATTAAGATAGTTAAGCGACAATGAAGCACGTTTAGATAAATAATTCTGATGACCATCGAACTGATCTGAAGCTGAAGCCGGAAGGACGGCACCGGAACTCCGTCATAAAACAATTTATCCTAGCCGTGTTTGGGCTTATTCGAATTGCCATGGGATGTACTCTGGCTATAAATGATTTTAATGGTAATATCCCGGCATCAAATTGCGCAACTTGAGTCGTATATTATGTGTGGCCTTGATAGTTAGAAGACAGATTTTGTAGCCTCGTTATTTCCGTCAATGATCTGTGGCCGTGTGGTCGCTTTAAAAATTTGTTGGCGTCCAAATCTGATAAACTTATGCCTTCCAAACTTCTGACACGACTAAGCGCGAAGTATACTTGCTCTTTTGCAAAGTTTTTTTTTACCAAAGTCGATCACAGCTCTTTCGAGGGTGGTAGCCTGTCATTTATGGACTGTGACCGCCCAGCTTAATATTAGAGGCAGCATACGCTCCACATCTCCGTTACCTCTTGCCGCCTGGAACGTAGTGCTTGTTGGTAGTATGGGTATCACTTTGAAAACTTTAAATTAGCATATCTTTTTATTGTTGAGACGATTGCAATGAAACAAAAACTAAATGTTACATCGTGATTATATTCTATTTACAATTTTAATAGGATTGTAATTGAATGTAGAAAAATGTATTCCAAAATGTGTACCATTTTGGGCCAATAGATGTCACTGAGATGCAAAAAAATTTGTAACCCCCTTTCTAAACTTTCAAGCCAGTTTTGATAAATGTATGATTGTATCTTTATTATTACCTAGATAAGTTTATACCACGTTTTCTAAACCAAACGAATAAGATCTTTCATACAAACCGTATCCCCCCTTTTAACCCACAAAGGGGTTAATTTAAATCATTCCACTTTGCCCCACCAAGTCGCCCCACTGGTGGAGCAAATGCATTCTGCCCCATGGCATGGATTCTTCCCCACTCGGGTTGGCACCTTAGAATTTGTGTAGGTAGGTATGCTCATATTTTATATTTGATATGAAAAGAAAGAAATTTATATCTAAGTAAAATGTAACTAGGACTTGTATTTACTTAGATTTTATTTTATTTGTAACTAATCGTGTAATTAACGTATGATTTACAACCCGATTCCTTCCAGAAACAACTAGTAAATAAAAATTAATAATAAAATAATAATACCAGCCTATTACTGTCCCACTGCAGGGCAAAGGCTTCTTCTCATACAGAGAAGGCACGAGCACTGATCATCACGCTTGCTCAAAACGGGTTGGTGATTTCAGACTAATATTAACTATAAGTCCATGTTTCCTCACGATATTTTCCTTCACTGATGTCAATAATGTCCAAGATAAACTCGAAAATACATATGAATTGAAAAAGTCACATTAGTACTTGCTCAGATTTGAACCCACAACCTCATGCATGAGAGACGAGGCCTTAACCTCTGGACCATCATAACATATTAAATTACCAAAAAATATATATTTTACTTAACTATACACTTCTTTCTTTTCCAAACAAATATAAAATACGAGCATACCTACCTACACGTTTCTAACGTGCCAACCCTAGTGGGGCAGAATCCATAAAGATTTTGCACTAGTGGAATCTGCCCCACCAAGTCGAACTAGTGGGGCATATTCCACTGAAAAATTGTAGGCATTCCTCTTTGCCCCACCAGTGGGGCGCGTGGGCAGCCCGGTGGGACAAAGTGGAATGATTCGTTGATTTTCGAAAAATCTTTTGTTATGTTTCCATTATTCGACTGGTATACAAATTTGTGTGGGGTAGGTATAAACACAACTAAAAAGTGAAAAATAAAAACATTTTACAAAAAAAACAACCGACTTCCAAAAAAAACACCAAAATAACTTTTTACAAAACAAAAACCACCGAATTCCACAAAAATACACTTAAAAGAGAAAAAAAACTTGAATTTCGGAAGTCGGTGGCAAAAACGAAAATACAGATCCATATAGTTATATTTTAAGATGGTTCGCAGTTGAAGCCGTGATATAGTTATATGCCTAGGGAAATAGTTATGAATTGCTTTCATATGTTACGGTATATTTTACTATATTATGTATCTAATAAAATACTATCGTTTTTGCCACCGACTTCCGAAATTCAAGTTTTTTTTCTCTTTTAAGTGTATTTTTGTGGAATTCGGTGGTTTTTGTTTTGTAAAAAGTTATTTTGGTGTTTTTTTTGGAAGTCGGTTGTTTTTTTTGTAAAATGTTTTTTTGCAACTGCAAATGTAAGTTGGCCGATTATTACTCGTTATCTTATAGAGCCTACCTACTTAGCTGTTATAGTTTTCCTTTTAATTTCGTTATATATATACTACTGCTGTGAATTTTTTCACATATCCGACCATACCAAAAACCAACCATTACCGACCATTTAGCTGGCAGGGGGGGGAGGGACACACCTGACTCTAACAAAAATTAGCACTTTAAAGCTTAATATTTCGCAAAACGATCCTGGAATTCGAAAATGGATTTCACAAACTCGGAATATTTTTGATAGACCTTTCCAACGACACTCCACACCATAGAACAGACGAAAAAAATGAAAAAAAACATCCCCCTTACGTGTAGAGGAGGCAACATAAAAAAAAAACTTTTTATTTTCATCGGATTTTATTTCATCCACTTTGTCGGCGTAATTAATATGTATACCCATGCCAAATTACAGCTTTCTAGTACTATCAGTCTCTGAGCTAAGCCGCGGACAGACAGTCGAAACTATAAGGGCTCCTTGTTGACTACGGAACCCTAAAAAGTACGCTCTACGGTCAAAGACGAATTCCGTCCTCCGCTAAGTAATTAGGTAGAACAGTTATAAAAACTGATCTCCTGCTTCTAGTCGGTTCTGTTTCCGATCCCAACGTTTGATGTATCCAACCGAGGGTGATGACTTTCCTATACGTCTGCAGGTACTTTACACATCGCAATTCTTTTGCGGAGGCTCCCTGGTGACGACGAGTCACGTCCTTTCAGCAGCACACTGCTTTGTTGATGAGTAAGTTACACTTTTCATTTACTAACCTCCCTAGGAAGTTTCTAAGAACACAACTTTAAGACGTTCTTTAAGCGATATCGGTTTTCAAAGCTTATTGCCATGTGTTTTACACGTGCAGCCTGTGGACCAACTATACTCAGCGGGCTATCAGGGTCCAATATAATAACGGGTTCAGGATGTTGATGGGGCTGCCCCGTTTCTGCAGTGCATCATGTATTTTGCACAAGCACACGTCGATGGCTTCCACGCCATCGTTAGACAGGAATCTGCCTCTTTGCTCTGCAGAGTGCGAGAAAGCTCCAACTCCATCCTGAAGACCATAGCGGGGAGGTACGATTCTCCTTTGTTAGGTGATGTTGTTCGATGATGTCGAACAACAGCCTTGTCTCCAAATAGTTTACTAACATAGATATATGTTATATTTTTGTTTACTAACCCATATGGATGTTGCTTATCCGAAGTAAAGATTATTTTATTTTATTCTTAAGACAATGAGGGATACTACGTGAGGAAATTGTGTCAATTTATGTTCGTATTCCTCGACAAAATGTAGGGCACAGCTGATTTTTTGTCGCGATTTAGGCGTTGTAAAAGTTATTTATTTTATAATAATGAGTACAATGCGCGCTTTACAGAATTCCAGTTATTTTAATTATACACTCTATGTGTGTGTATTGCCATTCTGTTCCCTGTATATATTAATTAATTCACTATCCTATCTCAATATTTGCAGGAATAGCAATCCTATGAGCCCGAGTCGCTATTCAATTCGTGAGGGCACAACTATTTTGAATTCAGGTAAGTGACACAGTTATTTCGTACAGTCAACCGGACGTCCATTGGCTAACAATTTGACTTAGACAGCGCCTTTACTTCGTTGAAGTTATTGCTTAATTTCATGCCTACACTCACGAGACGCCTTAAACTGAAAATACAAAAGCGATTTTCATTACTACTGTCGCGGCCTGCTACAGGGGCATTGATAGACAATCGCGAAAATGAGGGCCGAGGCGAACCCGAGGCACACATACGTGAGTCCATCAATGCAAGGCTTGTTTAGTACTTTTCTCAAATATTGCGCGGAAATTCAAACTAAGTAAGTAATTATAAATTCCAGAATCAATGACGAACACCGATAATTTTTCATGCGCCAACATGTTAATCTGTTTCTTCTTTAAACAGCTCTATTTGCAAGCTAAATCGAAATTCAAATAAAATCTTTGATAAGTTACCTCCTTGGTTACCATGTGCGTTGAAGTAAAAAGTTCGTTCCATTTTTAAATAACACGACAGATTAGAGTTTTCATAGTAATTTATTTGGCCGATAAACACGACAGATATAGATTTTCATACAAACATTACCGGCCGGGCGCTCGCATATATTCGGCTAGTACAGCATTTTTTATTTATCTCGAAGAAGGCTGTCAAAATAATGCTCGATATTCCAAGCATCTTTGCAGTTGACCGTACGATACTGAACAGAATTTAAAACTGGGATGAACTGGACCCATTTTTCCACAGGAGGAAGTCTTCACCTGGTAACATCAATCAAAGTCCACGAGTTATACAACCTTCCGATCCGCGACAACGACGTGGCGGTGGTCCTGATGGCTACAGCGGTCGACCAGACCACCAGCGTCGCTCGAGTAGCCTTAATTCCTTATCAGGACGCCGTGGTCCCTGATAATTCATCCGTCACCGCTGTTGGATGGGGACTGACTAATGTGAGTATTTATGAATCCAAAATCTTTAAAAAAAAAACGTAAAAATCCCGACTGAAAATAGAAAGTTCAAAATAAGGTCACTTTTCAAGCAGTGTGATGCAGTTGGTGGCTGTTATTTTAGTTGAATCTCAGACTTAATGCCATTAACTTGAAAAGTAAGCTAGACCATCGCGCGACCTAGACGAGTCGACACTCGACAGACACCTCTGGACCTCATGTATTAAAATCCACCCTGTCGTTAGGATTAGGACGCATCAAGATTCCCACTGTAGATACACGTGAAAAACATAATCCTGCTTCGCGCAGTCGGGTAAAAAGCATGTAAAGGGTGCTTCGTGAAACGGTTCAGTCTAGATAAAGGATCATCGTACCTAAGGGTATACCACTGGTCAAATAATATCTTTGTACAGAGTGACTTTCATCAAATAAATAGGATGACTTCATCACAACAATGTAGGCATACATGATTCTGCATAAAAAATAAAGTTTTTGTGTTAGTTCTGACGCACGACTGGAGTTTACTCCTTAATTGAATATGCAATAGGCAAAATATCTAGATCGAATAAAACAAGGGTTATGCTTGTATAAATTTCACTCCTCATAAAATTCCCAAACCGGGGGCCTTATATGAAAATCGATTCTTAAGGAGTAAACTCCAAAAAATAATCTTGGATAAAAATATTTGACGAGAGGCATACCTGACCTGGCACAGGAGCGTGGGGATTGGCAATGGGAGGTGGTTCAGGAGTCAGTGGGTGAAGTCAGGGTGTGGATGATGATGATGTCTGATCTCAGGTAGTGCTGTACGTAATCCCCCACGCGGGCCCAGCAACAGAGTGCTAAAGATTTATAGTTTAAGTTATAATAGGTGTAACCTACTTACGTACAGAAATATTTAGCAAAACTCAATTATGCAGACACGGAAAAACTACTACAAATTTTTAAACAAAATTTTCTATCTACCTATTCTAATATAATTAATAATAGTGTCCACTTTAATATTATTCGTTAATTTATTTAAATATAATATTAAGATATATTATATTTATATATCATAATCTAGTTTTACAATAATATACCCAAATAGTTACTCTATAAGTCATTGAAAATATTATATCTTCTTTTTAATTTAGCTTTAATAAACTTATTGTTGTCTTGGCCTGAAACACAGGTTTTCACAAACCTAGATCAGGCAGGTCTTAATTACAGTTATAATTAAATATTACTCGATTATAATTCATCTAAATCATGATTTTACTTTATACTTGAATAAAGGTAATGGCCCATTTAGTGTGAAAAATATACCCACGGCGTACAGAAATAAAATATGGCGGGAATCAAAGACAAATGATTATACTTTTCAATGATAAGTGGCGCATTGCTGTGGCTCATGGGGATCATGAGAGAATAATAATAAAAAAATGTAATCTACCTAGTATGAAAACTTACTTATTATACTCCTTATTACTTACTATATCCCAACTACTTATTATATCCCAACTTATTATATTACCTGATCGAACGAGTTTGCTTTATGTGTGATGATATTATTATTTAACAAAACAATGGCAATTTGTTTGTTTCATTTTCAAGTCTAAACCACTGAACCGATTTTGATTAAATTGCCGTGTATAGATATATTTTTTGATTTGGAGTCGGACATAGTATACTTTTTACCCAAGTGACATGTTTCCATGGATAAAATAATTTACAGACAGGCGAAACCGCTAATTATTATCCAATATTTATTGGTCTGCTGCAAGATTTCTCCAACGAATTATTTTTTTCTTTTTACATATAATGAAAAGTGGGTTATGCTTGCATTATTTACCACCATTTTCGTTTTTGTACAAAAACATTTTTGTACCGGGTCGGATTATGGGCCATGACCTTTTATTTTATTTTTATTTATTATTTATGAGCAGCCGGTCTATTCTGCTAATATCTCACGGTGAAAACATAAGTGACGTGAGCTATCATTCCATCTGATGCTAGGGATTGCCACTATTGACAGTTCACTTCACACTCACATCACCTAAGTTTTCTCGGTGAGATAATTACAGAATAGATCGGCTGGTTGGTAGATGTAAAATGTTGATGTCTGGTGTCTTCGAATGTTTTGGTTCTAGGACATGCCGGACGTCACAATGTTTTCGAAAATTCAACAACACTTATTGCGATTGATTTATGTTCTCGAACAGAAGAATTTTTCAAATATACGATCAACTAATAGTTACGCCCCGCGGTTTTACCCGCATAAGTCAAAATCCTGTGAGATTTTCGGGATAAAAGTATCCTATGTCCTAACCTAGGTCATGGTCTACCTATGTGCCAAATTTTATCCAAATCCGTTCAGCCATTTAAGCGTAAAAGTGTTACAACCAAACAAAGAAACTCACTTTCGCATTTATAATATTAGTTAGAATTAGGATAGATTATGAAAGGCCCCAATTGTTGTGAGTAAATCACGCAGTTGGGTTGTTGGTCATTGCAGTGGGAAACGCTAAATGATTATTTTATTTATTTTATGAAAAACGTTGACATTCTTTCGGCAGGTGAGCAACTCATTTCCATCAACTGTGCTGAACCAAGTGACGGTCCGGAAGATAAACCAGTCCACCTGTCAAGCTCGCTACTTGAGACTTCAGACTGCGACCGGCGTGCCTTATCCCGTCAGCAGTAGTATGATCTGCGCTGGGATCCTCGACGTTGGAGGTAAGTGCTTTAGCTAAGGCCAATAAGCCTATGGTCCTTTTTAAAAAAGGTCCATAGTTTTAGGTAATATTTTATTTCACATAAACATACATGGGCACTTATGAAACGTCAGAAGCTGTTGCCGATGCACTGTTCCGATTGGTCGTTGCCTATGGAGAAGAGTCGGCAAGCAACTCCACGGTTACTCTTATTGGTTCTTACAATATTTCCAAACTAGTGTTTATAGGTGGACAGTGTAAGCTTGTCAACAGCTGCAAAATAAAAAGTGGTGAGCAAAACGATAAATCTGTGAGTCTACAACGCCTATCTGAGGGTTATACTCGACTCCTACCGACTAAAACTATAATCAGCCTGTAATAATGGAACACAGGACTCCTCTCTGAGAGAAAGTGGGCTGTAAAATACCACGCGGGCCCAGTGCGGGTTGGTAGATGTCACATGTCTTAGATTTTTTGGTTTTAGGACATGCTGGTTTCCTCACGATGTTTTTCTTCACTATTTTGAGAGCAGTTCTGATGAAATGATTAGACACAAAGTAAAGCGCCTGGGTTCGAACTCATGACCTACAACTCATAAGTAGGATCCGTTACCCCTGAGCCACACCTACTGCATCACGGTTTATTTGCTACTATGAGTGGTAGAGGACCCTGACAATGCCCAGAAAGGAATACACTTACACACAATTTTCTAAGAAATACACGACGACACATAAGTACAGTACAACTATGTTCTTAATGTCCCTCGGAAATCTTCGTGTTTCGTTGCACTAAGTGCGAAGGCAACTGATAGAAATCCGACAATTGACGAAACACGAAGTTTGCCGAGGGACATTAAGAAAACAGTTGTACTGTACGTGGTCCGGGTTAAACCTAAAAGATAATGAATAATTTCAACCATCATAATCGTTTTTAAGTAGACAATTGCAACATTACACTCATGAACTTCAGTACTATTGAGTCATCGGCCTCAAGTACCTACGTGTCAACGATTGATAAAACTATAACACAATATACGTCTCACGTTATATAAGTATTAGGTAGGTAATTCACCGCTTCCCAATCGGAGGTAAATAGCAGTATAAAATGATAAAAAACTGACACCTACTAATATTGATGTGCACTTAAGGGCCATAAGCCCTTAAGTGCACATCAATATTAGTAGGTAGCACGGTCCATCAGGTTAAGCTACGCTTGCCGGTTGGTCCAAGGATGGGTGACCATCTGTGCATACCGAGAATCCTCCGTACCTCGGCAAGGACGTCATTCGTGGACAGTCGTTACTTTCGGGCTGAGTCTGACAACCAGGATACCAAGGGGTATCGTATTAGAAAGTCCGAAAGGGTTACCGTGGCCACGTACAGGCAACTTACAGGCAACTGAAGAAACACAGGTGGGTTTTATTCAGTAAGAGTCTGACACGCCCTCAAGACCCAACCAACCAAAAAAAAAAAGGGGGTATCGTTTTACCACCAATTCGAGGTGAGCTGCTAAAATTATTAAGCTTGTTACGCTCTTAAAGTTTAGGCACTACTTATGTCGACAAAAGAAAATGTATCCTATCCTAGGCGGGGTGCTAAAATTGCATTGAAAAAGAATTAATCCCAAAAACAGCAGTGCAATTTTATTTCTTTTCGAGTCAATGATAAATTGTTAAATGAGTTGAGATCACTAGGAAGGTGGCCACGCCAATCGCGGCATAAGTGGCGTTTTTTAGTTCCTTTGAAGTGCTGTATGGACAAGTGGTGTATGGACACTTTGGTCACGCGGACATATGGGGCATGGTCTGGTCAGGAGCACCGCATTCGTACAGGTTTGGGTCAATAATTCCCCATTTCGCTAGATTGTGATTGCACCGGCCTTGGCTCCGCAGTCGATTGATTGCTACATATAGGCCACTGCTGATCATGTCCGGGTGGCAGGTGAAGTCTGTCAGTCAGGGCTGAACGAAGTCTGATGGCAGTGGATGCTGTTTTTCCCAAGTACAACTAAATCTGAGGGACACTTCTTACCTGACTGGCCCATGTGCCCCTCCCAGAAATAAATCATGGATCCGCCCTTGATGATAAGGTAGTTATTTGAGGAACAGCACCTGAAAGGACCAAAAGGTTCTGGAGTGGCAACCACGTATCTGAAGCGTTGGTAGGCCCCTAGAAGGTTGACCGATGACCTTGTGATGGTTGCGAGAATCCGTTGGATGCGAGAAGCACAGGACCAGTTAATGTGGCGACTTTTGGGAGGCATATGTCCAGAAGTGGACGTCTTTCGGCTGAATCAGGAAGTTTATTATTGTTTTTTCAAATAACTACGTTCACGGATACTTATGAAATGCATAATCTTTATTTCTATTAATAAGCCTTACTTCCTAGTAGTCAAGTGTTATGTGATAAGAAACTGACTGGAATTTCAAGTGCTCTTGTTGCTTCGGCTAAAACATAAATCATGTCTCATTAAATAGATAATATAAATTGTTGGTAGTGGTTAAATTATCAATTTAATTACGAATTGAAAGTACGGCCGATATACCTTGGCCGTTCAGAACTTCGCGCAGAAACCTGCGCAATGACATTTTTTTGGAATCAAATGGTGACATGAGGCGAGTTTAGTGAGAGAACATGCGCGAAAGTTCGCAGAGCCTATGTTCAGACCTGCCAAGTTATATCGGCCGTATTGTTGGTAGGTACCTCTGATGTATACGGAACTTGTCCATTCGAGAAACAAGAGAAATTCGATTTCTGAACTAAAAAATAATTGCCTTTGTTCATGCAAATTTTGTAAGATTTTTGTGGTTATAACCGACGAATAAAACGCTACATGAATAACATTATGAGGTCTAAAAATTGCCATAAAGGTATTATAGTACATATCTAACTTAGGAGCACATTTACGTTTTTTTTTGTTTAGCCCTTAGTTAACGTTGCTTAACGTAAAAGAAAAATCTCTTAAATATATGCTCTTATTTATTAAACCAGGTTCGCACTGGCGTTATTTTATCGCGGCGATTTTTTTTCGTGCACTGAATTTTCACCTCTTGCGAATCCAACAGATCCCAGCGCGTCAAGAAAACACACTGTTGTATTTTCGACTCTAGGCGCTAAGCAGAGCGTTGAAATCCAGTGCGCGATAAAAAATCGCCCATCGGTACGAGGGCTTATTTATACGGTGTTCTCGTGTTATTTGGGAGAGGCCTATGTTCAGCTTGAAGGAGGCCTATTTCCAGCTTGGGGGAGGCCTGAAATGATGATGATGATGATGTTCTCGTGAAGTATAACGCGTAAATGTGTAGGCTACGGCGTGGTTTTACGTCGTACCGCAAAGATACTATGCCGTGTACAAAGGGCCTAAGGGATAGTTCAACCTTTCAACAAGAAGACGCAGACAAGACTGTCTGTCGCACTGGTCCAACACGGTTCAAAAAGAGAAACTTTCTCTTAACTCGATGTGCATATTTTAATTCGTGTCCCACCTGTTTCAGGCAAGGACGCGTGCGAGGGTGACTCCGGGGGGCCGCTGATCTACAACGGTGTAGTGGTGGGCATTACATCGTGGGGCTACAGCTGCGCGGAGCCCAACTACCCGGGAGTGTCCGCCAGGGTCGCCAGTTATACCAACTGGATCAACTACACGGTAACCAGGAGTTTAACTTACTAAGGGTCGATTTTTAATTTCTCAGATAATCATTTTGACAGTGTTTGTGTAGAAAATACAACATCACGCCTGTGTTCACGCCTGAGTTAGGCAGAGGTGTACCTATAGTACACCCACATTACGCCAGTTATGTTTGAGTCCCACGTAATAGGGGGCGAGCCTATTGCCATCAACCGGGCACAAATCCAGACTCCGGGCTGCTACTGAAAAATTCCAGATGAAGAAAATAAGTCAAACTGTAATTACTGTTCAGATATTTTTTTTATGTTTCACTGTTTTAAACTTAGCCATTACTCTGTTACGCTGTAAACATTTTGACACCATAATATCAAACGACCAGCGTCATTTTAGGGCGGCTTAATGACGGCACCGGTTTTATAGGATTTTTATTAAAATTAATTAAATTCTTCTATGTCATTGTTCATCAATGCTTGCTGATTATGGTCATTATAGTGTTAGATTTAACCTTACATATATAAGGGACTGTCCAAATTATTATACGCTGATCAGCACGCGTAGCATGACCAGAAAAGAAACGGGTTTTGTCGAGGAATAATAGTCAAAATGACAGATTCATAATCACAATCTGTCATTTTGTCTATTCTTCCGTTGACAAAACCTGTTTTCTAAGGTGGTACACAACTAGTTATCGGTAGATATTGCTAAAAGCGTTTATTATGGCGACCAGTCACGTCTAAATAAATGAGTTATACTATATGTATTATTCGCTATCACACACATGTTATTAATATTATCGATTGATAAATGCATGTCGATGATAATTTGGAATAACTCGGTTAGTAGGTAATGATAATGATAATGATAATACTTTATTTGCCAAAATGTAGGTGTACAAAGTAGTATGAGGAGGTATATGAGGTTGGGCAGTTTTATCCTCTAATTATCAAAATGGTACACTAATCGATATTTTGGAGAACCGTGGAAATATCCTTGGGTGTCCAGATAATATGTAAAAAAAAAATTAAGTACCATTAATTTCACTGTAAAAAAGAAATTACCTAAATTTTCGGAGTCTTGGAGCCGCCAGCAACCCACTCATTCTCGCTCTCATTCAGTACGTGAGCGGTAGTGTGCGTGCGAGGAATACTCGCTGTCGATTTCTCTCAATCTCACGTCCTTCCGCAGATTTTGACAACCGAGACGAATAGCATTAGAAATGCCCGCCCCACGAGTGGATAGGTAGGTACTTATAGCTTGTCCACTCTGACATGACGCGCCCCGCTACCGCATTTTACGTACACGCCACGGCGCGCGGCGCTGTGTACGTAAAAAGCGGTAGTAGCCGGTAGTCAAAACCGGCTCGGCTCGAAAGTGGGGCGCGTCATTTCAGAGTGGACAAGCTATAGGTACTTAAATGAAGATCCGGCGCACTCTCTGCTGAAGTCCGGCTAAGCAGCCACGACCTTAGTGGTCAACTGTGAGATGCCATGGTCACAAAAAAAAAAGCATATTGCGGTCAGCCTCGCTAATAGTACAGAAGATTGGCGCCATACTACGTGACGCGTGTCTATGTCTGCGTGCGTTCTCGGCCACTGTATAGACTTACACTGTTTGTCCACCGCACCGTGAACGGGACGTCTGCGAGAAAATGTACTGTCGCTACTTCGGCGTCGCGGGTCAGTTCGTTCTCGTTGATGTCACGTTCACGGTGCAGTGGACTAACGGCGTTAGGCTTCCTGTACATGACCCCGGAGCCGCATTGGCGCACTGTGGAACGAAAAAAGGCTCTCGAAAATATTTAAGCTTACATTTTAAAGTGTTGGTTTTTTGCTTGAAATGGCTTCTAATAGCCAATATTATGCATACATATATCAATATCATACGTCAAAAAATCATAAATAAATAGTTACATCACCGTGTGCAAGGATATAACGGTTATTCTCTTCGTTCCAGAGATATAAGCATTTGCTCAAAACATCTTTTTTTGCAAAAAAAAAATATAAGTTGCCAATTTGCCTACCAGATTGCATCCTATGACATACATATGTATCCAAAATATTGGCTATTAGAAGCCATTTCAAGCAAAAAACCGACACTCAAATATAAGCTTAAATATCTTCGAGAGCCTTTATCAGCTGTTTGTGTGACTGCCAGTGCGGCAAAATCTTTGCGGCGCGGCGCAGTTACAGTATAACAACCCTACGGCGCCGCAGCTCCTGTGTGTCCGCCAATGCGGCAAAATCTTTGCGGTGTGGCACCGCAACCCGTCGTGTGCAGAAGCTCTTATGTTGCTTTCTGCAACAAGTTAAAACAAGTTAATGGAAGATTAGTATATATTGACAGCTTTAAAAGTTAAAAGGTCGTTTCTGCAACTAGCTATTAGTCTTATAGGCTAGTTTGTAGGTAATTATAGGGAACCTGGTTCTTTTTAATAAAGGATAAAAAAGGGGATAAGCAGCAGCGTCCTTTTTCGACTTTACTATCAATAAACTGTGATTCTCATTGACTGTTCTTTTTCCAGATAAATGACTCCCTGCAGATCCAGGCGCACAACGAAACCGGGAACGGTACCTACCCTGGCAACGCCAGCTCGCTTAGCAGGAAGGTCGGGGCTGTCACGCTGCTTACACCCCTCCTGTACTTAATATTCAGCGTTTAGTTGTTACGAGTCGATGCATTAGGCGCATTACGAGCAGAGGCCTTATTGTGAGTTTCTTTTAACCATCTCGACTTTACGCATCGACCGCGTTCGGCGCTCCGATTGGCCCTTCACTGGTGAAGGCCGGCCGGCTGCCAATCGGTGCGCCGAACGTGGTCTATGCGTAAAGTCGAGTTGTTTAAAAGAAACTCACACTAGGGCCTCAGAGCAAGGCTACAAGTCGCGGGTTCGACTACCGCACTGTACAAATACAGGGTCAAATTAAATTAGCTAGTGAAACTCCGCAGACTTGATGGGGATATCTAAACATGATAAAACTAAAAAAGAATGAGTTTTTTTTTTGGAGGGTCTATGACCGCAAGTAGTCAGATTACTTGAAGCATCAGTTTAGAAGTGTTTTGATATCGATACCTGCCACACTGTAGAGTTTAGCTTGCTAATTTAACTTGACCCTGTAAGCTCTATTTATAACCTTGTTTCCAATTGATGTTATTTCCACTTAAACAAACATCAACTTTATGAAAGTGTAAATAAAATTGATTTTAGAATGACTAGAACTGTTGAAAAAGTCATAAAAATATGAAGCTGTAGCGCAAAATGAACCTATGATGTGTAGGCTTTACAGTTGGTTTTCCTAAAACTCGTGTTTATTTACATGTTTGGCAAATACATTGCGAAGGCAGATTTGATAGTTGCTACGGGTCCAACCCCGAAGGCCGTAACCGTGTAGGCAGTTTGTGCATGAGAGATTTGTGTGTATTTAAACGTACCTACAATACAGGAGAATTTGTGGGACAAAGTTATAACTTGAAAAATTATCTGATTTTATTTTAAGCGTCTTCTAGGGTCTATGACGGTCGGTAGGTTTTAATTTCAAATTATTTTCTTATTAAACAAAAATATTGTAGACCGAACGCCAAATCCTAGTAATTAGTTCTGTGATATTCTTTTGTCACCGCCCGTTGAAGTTTATATTGTGTTTGCTTTTGTAACTTTATATTTAAACTTAATAAAATGTAAATATTCCATTAAAGTTTAATTGGAAATTCAGGTGTTTTTGTTTTAACCTTCAGCCAACCAGCCAGCTTCTATATATAAAATAACAGTAGTTCACAGTTATGTACTTATACAGTTGCCAATAACAGGTGAACCAATATTCTCAAATACAGTCATAACCTAAGGTAAAAACGAAATAAACCTAAGGTAAAAATGAAATAGGACACGGTTGAGCATACGGTGGAGGTCTGTTCGGCTTGGGCAGAGCATCGCCGTGTCCTCGTGGAGGCGATCGGTGGCGGGGATCCGGCCCTAGTCCAGGCCATGGTACGGAGCGAGAGGGCATGGGAGGCCGTCACCTCCTTCTGCGAAGCAGTAATGCTCGCGAAGGAGGAGGCAGAACGCGTGAGGGAGAGGCAAATTTCGCGCCCCGCCGTCCGATAAGGACCAGGCCCGGGTCGACGGCGCGTTATGTTCCACGCGCGCCTCAAAGAGATGTCAGCAAGTGAAGGGGTCCGAAAGGACCGATGCCTGCCGGGGTTGCGGGAAAGTCCGAAAGGGATACCGTGGCCCCTGGCAACGTACAGGCAACGGAAGGAACACGGGTGGGTTTTAGTCAGTAAGAGTCTGACACGCCCTCCCGCTCCACCCAGAGCGGGAGAAGTTATTTGATAATTTCCCACCCAAAAAAAAAAAAAAAACGATATGTATATTTTTTTAATAAAAATTAAGTGGTAACAAACTACGTGAACAGAAATATAAAATTATATAAGTTAAAAGTTACAATGGTTGCAAGAAATACTTACATACTAATACAAAGAATCTTTAGATTGTGCGGGTTGCGTGCTTTGGGACCTTAAAATTTGGGTTTTAAAGTTTTTTAGGGAGTCATGATATATGTCAACATGTGGAGTGGATTTTACATAAGAATTAATCTTTCGGCTGAGCCTATTGAGGTGAGTTTACTCCTATATTTGTGTTGGATGCTTTAGTGCAGAATAAATCGGTAATGGGATGGCTCTTTAAATGAGTCGAGCTCATTTTTGTCGTAGCGCAAACAAATGTGTCGGAAAAGGTTCACGTGATGGAGATAAATAAAACCACGTAAATAGCCAACATAAAAAGTATATTTTTATAAAATACTAGAAAAGATTTAGGTAGGTTTAAGAGGGAGACGAACAACGCTCGCAACTGCAAGTCGAGACGCGTGCGAAATTCATTCGAAATATTGCTATCTATCTCTGTTTGACAAAAGATGACGAGCGGGGGACGCGGTGGGCGCCGTGTGTGTGTGTATGAGTGGGTGAGATATCTATTATTAGGTGTACCTACTTGCCATTCATTCATAATGACTCGACGGCATTTATATAAATTAGTAATTAGATATGTTCAATATTTGCTTTATTTTTGTTGACTACTTTGGGGAATCGTTAGCGAATGTACAGACTAGTAATGCGTTTTTTGGAAATATAATAATGTGTGTCAACGTTTTATAAAAAAAACTGAAAAAGAGTCAATTGTAAAGTAATATTGGTGTTATTAGTAAATGACAAATAATACAATAATTTATATTTATACACCATTAAAAAAACATGAGTCGAAACCTGATAAAGTCGTGTACGGTGACCATAAATTATCAATAACGAAACAAACAGGAATAAAAGACATAAAAATGATTTCACACTTGAAAATTCACGTGTTCTCATAAGCACTAACAAAGAAGTTGCTCAAGAATTTGTAAATTTCTTTACCAGTATCCCAGTTAAAACTACTAAAACCTTAAATTCCTCGCCCTCGCATTCTATTGATTTATTAAGAGCAAATGTTTCATCTTGCCCGATTGAATTTAAATTCAAGCATATAAACCCCTTAACAGTACTAAAATCTTTCAAGCAAATCAAGATCAAATTAACCGAGATCTATGGGAATGTCAATCAAAGTTTGTACCTCCATTACTGAGACTGTAGCGCCGTACTTAGCCTTAATATTTAATTTGTGTGTGGATCAAGGAGTCTTCCCTGATCTAATGAAATATAGTAAGGTAATACCACTTTTCAAATCCGGGTATAGTAAAGACTCCAATTATTATAGACCCGTATCCGTGTTGCCAGTTTTAAGCAAGGTGTTTGAAAAGGAAATGCTTAACCAAATGCTCAATCATTTTAACACCAATAAAATCTTACATGATCAACAGTATGGTTCCACCAAGGGACGTTGTACGACTGACGCGGGTGTCACCTTATTAAAATACATATTTACGGCGTGGGAAGAGGCTCAAGACGCCATAGGATCTTTTTGTGACCTCTCCAAGGCATTTGACTGCGTCGACCACGAAACCTTAATCTTGAAACTTGAGCATTACGGACTTGGAAAACTTGCGCTCGGTTTAGTGAAATCGTATTTAAATGATAGACAACAGCAAGTTCAAATAAATGGTGTCAATTCACTCGGCTTAAAAGTAGAAATGGGTGTACCACAAGGATCAATATTGGGTCCTTTCCTCTTTTTAGTATATATAAAATGATTTACCTCATTTATTGAAAAACCGACCACAAATTGTGTTATTTGCTTGACGACGTAAATACCGCCCCGACTGCAGGTCCAAAATTGGTTTACTGCTTATAATTTAGTATTAAATGGGAAAAAAACTAAATACATAAGATTTGCTTTACCGAATGTTAAAACTAGTGATTGTGATGTAGTATTAAATAAGGAGAAACTAGAATTCGTAGATAAAACTGTTTTCCTGGGGATCACGCTCGACTCAAGGCTGCAATGGGATCCTCATGTAACATCTCTTGCAGGACGGCTAAGTTCAACAGCATATGCTGTAAGAAAAATCCATCAATTTTCTGATATAGATACCGCAAGGCTAGTCTATTTCAGTTACTTTCATAGTATCTTGTCTTACGGTATTTTACTATGGGGACGGGCTGCAGATATCGACTCTATTTTTATTCTGTAGAAAAGAGCCATTAGAGCAATATTGCCTCCGCAGGCGCGATTCTCTAAGGAAACTGTTTAAAAATATTAACATCATGACGGTACCTTGTATCTATGAAAACATCATGTACGTCAGGAAAAATCTTAATCTTTTCAGTAAAAGAGGTGAAAGACAATTATAGTTCTAGAATTAGTTCAACCGGGTTTCAGACTGGCTAAAGTAGACTCATCCTTCATGGGGTACTGTTTAAAATGTTACATTAAAATACCTCCCCACACACTACAACTAAATGAAACGAAATTTAAATCTGGTATAAAACGCACACTATGCTGCCAAGCATATTATAAGCTGGGGAATTATATCGCTGACAAAAATGCTTGGCTCAACGCTGGTCCAGCTCCACAAGGACGCATAAACTAATTTGATTAGCGTTCGAAAATATTGTTAAAGCTGCTGAAGATTTTAAAAAACTATTTTTGCATTGCATAAATTCAATCTCTTAGCATTGTATAATTGCATAGCACATGTGTGAGTACTATGTACCGACTTTAAATCTAACACTTTTTTTTTTGTTTTTTTTTTTTTAAAAACGTGCCTCACACTAGGAATTTCTCCTGTGTCGTGGGTGCGTTTACAAACATTTAAACTCACATACACAAACAGCCAGACCCGGAACAACTAATTGTAGGTCATACAAATATTTGTTCCATGCGGGAATCGAACCCGCGACACGCAGCGCAGCAGTCAATCGCTTAACCACTGCGCCAACCGTGCCGTCAAATAGGTCGCCGATCACTTAGGTACTGGGTATGTCTTTCATTGACTTGAATGTGCCCTGGCGGCTGAGAGTATGTCGTGCTCACTCTAATGTCTCGCTGACGGTGGTGCGTGTGTTGGATCATTTAGCTCCCCTCAAAATGGTTGAGTTGAATGGTTCTAATCCATGCGTCATGTTCGTCACGTACGGGCTCCGTCAGTAGGGACTGGTCATCTCTTAGCTGCCACGGCGATTTTAATTTAATTTAATGTTTCAATTTTATTTAACTTCAACATGAATGATGTAACCAATATTTTGTAACCATATTTTGATTTAAAAGAGTGTCCGTGGAGTTTCTTGCCCGTTCTTCTCCATAGGTACTTACAACGCTTTGGAATGGGCGACTAGCTTCATATTTCTGACTGACCGACCCCTTGACAATTCAAAAGTGCCTGTAATTGGTTTATTTGAAATAAATGCTTTGCGAGTTTGAGTTCATATATTATCGGCCACATTCAAATGAAAAAAAAAATACAATTATGGTAATCAGAATCACGCCTGTAATCCCCGAAGGGCTAGGTAGAGGTCTCCCTATAGTACACCCACATTTCGCCAGTTATGTTTAAATCCCATGTAATAGGGGGCGAGCCTATTGCTCCAGGCTACTACTGAGAAGTTCCAGATGGAAAATCCCAATAACACTGCCCGACCCGGGAATCGAACCCAGGATCTCATGCCCAGCAGGTGCTTGTGACCACTAGACCAACGAGGCAGTCAAAACAAATCGTAAATAAATATCTCTAAGTCCGTAAAGTTTACGGACTTGGATATATTTATTTACGTTTTTTTTTTGTAAGAATTTAGGTTACTCGATACCAAATCACAAGACTCCAAGTTCATAGCATAGGTTGAGGTTCCTGTACACTGCAGCTACAAGATATCTGGAGTCCATTGCCACTCGCAGTACTTTTAATTAATTATTTTATTTATTCCAATATTATATAATTTTGTCTTCTTTTATCTAATTTTGTTTAATTTCAACAAATGTTTTATAGTTTTATGTAATTTAACTTAATTTTAAGATTGTATGTGTGGTGCAAACTTTAAGTATAATTTGGTTATTAATAAAAAACCGTGTGCGGTCTGGGAGCCCCCGTCTGGAACGAAGTTCTTTTTCACGTATAATTTAAAAGAAAAACAAAATTTTGCAGCCGACCTCTTGGATTTACATTTTGACCTCACTATCGACTTTAGCACCTTCAAAAACTATGAAAACGACACCTATGACGAAAAATTTGAAAATGTTCGCACCCGCCATTTTGGATTTAAATTTTAACGTTACTATCGGCTTTAGCACCCTCAAAAACCATGAAAATGATACCCATGATGAAAAACTTGAAAATTTTCGCCGTCATCTTGTATTTTAATTTTGACCAAATTCACACTTTCTCAGAGAATATCTGCATGGGCCATAAGCCCACGTTCGTACGGACGTCAAAATATCGCAGCGGGATTTTATCACGCACTGGATTTTCAACTCTCGGCACTAAGCAGAGCGTTGAAAATCCAGTGCATGAAAAAAAATCGTCGCGGGAAAAATCGCCCGTGCGAACCTAGGCTAACGCTTTTTTCGTTACGTGACGATTTCTACCAATTTACACCGGTTCCAAAAAAAATCGCCGCGATAAAAATACGCACGTGCGAACCTGGATAAATTAAAGGAAAGGAAAACCATACAATTTCAACTTTTTATAAATTAATTAAATTGAATTTTTAATTTAATATGAACAAAAAAAATTGGTAAACTAGTTGCTCGAAATGAGCTTCATTTTGTTGGATACACAAGTTTATTCTTTTAAGGAATTCATTTGACTAGCTGTATCTTCGCAACCAATAGACTTAGAGTGCTTGGATTGAGCTCAAATTGTAGCAAATTTAGCTTAAGTCCCAACATCGTCTTAGATAAGGAGTTGCTTGAAACTGTAAACTCGGCAGTTTTTCTGGGCATAACAGTAGATGCCAAACTTCAGTGGGGCCAACATAAATATCGAGCCTAGCGGGAAGGCACAGTTCGGCCGCCTCCGTCAGGAAAGTAAGACAATACACTGACGTTGATACAGCTTGGTTAGTCTATTTTAGTTATTTTCATAGCGTTATGTCCTACGATATTCCGCTGTGGGGCAAAGCTGTTGATATTCAAAATATATTTGTCCTTCAAAAACATGCTGTTCGAGCAATTTACTAGCTAGGTGCCAGAGTTTCTCTGAGAGATTTTTTCAAATATAACGGCCTCACAGTGGCATCACAATTCATTTTCGCCAAAATTTTCGGCAAAATATACACTTATATACTAAAAACAGTGATCCACAATGTTAACACTAGAAATAAGGACAAACTACGTGCTCTCTTTCACCGGCTTCATAAGGTTCATAACTCATTTGTTGGGCTTGGTATAACCTTTTATAACAAGCTACCTTCTTCTTTGCTAGATTTGCCTTTTAATACGTTTAAAACTAAAGTAAAATCCAACCTATGAGATTTAAGGTCCCTCTGTAACCCAATAAGTAGGTATACTTCTGTAAGATCTATGTTGCTGCTGTTCTTTCTATTCTACTCTAAATCTAATTCAAATTCAAAAGTCATTTATTCAAACTAGGCTGAGAATCAGCACTTTTCGAACGTCAAAATTACATAAGACAGTCCCCCAAAACACCCACCCTTCACCACTTCCTAGTGCTTTAGCTGGGAAGAAGAAGTGGCGCAACAAACTCCCCAGCAGCACAGCTGTATGTTCAGTTAGAAAAAAAAAAATCTATATAATAGTATGCAAAATGAAATTTACATTACGCAACACAAAACATAATTTAAATTATAAAATTAATAGCCATATGACAGCTAGCACACGCCAATATACCAACCAAAAACATCGAGAACTATACTCAAGCAGAAATAAAAATAACTTAACGAAAACAATATCTAAATAAAAAGCCTCCAGGCATAAAGGGCGTGCCCGCTTACATGTAGCTGTAACTAGAAGTTATAATTGATAAAACTAGGACCATCGAGGTAAATTAAAAAATTATCGAGATCGTTGCAATACAACTCATAAAAAAAAATATTGTAATGAGTAGATTATGTCAACAAAATGAGGTGTAGCCTGGACGGCGCGCCACGCGAAAAAATATTTTTTTTCTCTTTCTTATACTCTAAAGACTTGTGAGACGTGTTCGAAGCGTAGGCAAGCTACTACTTGGTCCAGGTTTAAATCTCTCAACGACGGAAACGGAACGGAACGGAAAGATGACGATGCAGGGGGTGTATTGATCAAATGTATAAGTTATTTGTTTAAATTCTCTAGATCCTAATTACCACTTCGTATCAATATTGAGTTTTCTAGATTCGGTATCTATAGCAAATATATGATGCGAAAATTAAAATGTCTCTTTTTTCCCACTTCCAAATCATGTTGGCTACCTCGTTTAAGTGCTGGTGTTGAGTTCCCCCCATTCTGTTAAAGTACGAAATAGAGGTAGAAGAACGCGTAAAAGAGTTTCGGAGTTTCTTCTATCTTTCGCGAATGATCTGAGGCCAAAACAAATTGCCAACAATTCCAGATAGTTTATCTGATAATTTCTCTCTGTGGTATTCCAATGCCCACCCGTTTTTTTTTTCTCAACCCTTAAAGGAGGCGTATGTGAAAATCTCAAGATGGTAACAAATTGAATTGACTTTCGATAAAATATTATTCTTCCACCAAGCTAAATCATCATGTAAACTATCTGGTACACTCAGGAATGCATCATAATTGCCATTGCTCTAAAAAAGCGCCAAATATAAACGCCTTCTAGAACCTCGGTCTTATTCATAAAAAGTTATCGAACATCTAAAAGCTTGCTAAAGTCTGGTTGTCAAAAAGTATTATTCATAAACGCATTTTAATACCTAAACGTTCTATAAACCTATTATAAAGTTATAAAAGCCAGAACCCTACTGTAATTGTACTAAAAGGAAAAAATGGCTCTCTACAGCAGCTGATTAAGAAAATGACATTTGACGTACAAATGTATAATCCTCTCAAATGGCGCGCGATTTTGGCCGCGCCAAAATGGCGGTGTTTATTTGTCGCGCTACTTCTGGATGGTCTCGCGTGAAAACGGCTCGTTTGATTAAATAGACGATATCTCCTAAACTATGCATGGGAGCTGTTTAGAAGTTACGTCGTTGGAATTGTTATGAAATTACCTAACAGATTAGTTTTGGATTAGTCCAGTTTTGCCTTGTAATATATAAGTAATTCTAATTTGTAATCAGTGCGAGGAAATTTTTCCCAGCTTCTTGTGTTTGAATTCTATGAAATATTTTGCAAAAAAACTGAAACATGTCCCAGAATTTCGCAGGTTTTCTCGTTGTTATTGACTGGGCTATGTAATAACTGTGCTAGTACGGAATCTTTAGTGAGTGAGCCCGAGTAGCACTATGCAAATTATTTTTCTATCAATCTGCTAAGACTCGTTTTTCGATTAATTGCTTTACTTGTCTTCGCTTTTACAGATGCAGTTGTTTCCGAAGTTACTAGTCTCAAGAACAGAAATCCGAAGAAGAAGTAGTCTGAAAAGGCATGTGGTTTTAATCGAACAGTCTGCCAGCAAATTGTGCCAAGCTCTAAATTGTATTGTGAATTTATAAAATCGTGGAGACTATATTTAAATTCATGAAGGTTGAAAAGTACTCCAAAATTTCTGTATTACTCAGTTGTCAACTACTTGTTTCAAAACTAAATAAAACTAAAAATGTATGGTACCAAATGTATTTTATTCATTATGAATTCCAATTCTAATACTCGTGGGTTAAATATATTAGAATCCGTCGCTTAAGTTGCTTATAAGGCTAGTATTCAAACTATTCTGGGCTCGACAAACCTTGCTAAAAAGACCATGTCTCATAACAACACGAGCGACAAAAGGGTAAAAAAATATCACAAAGCTTGCAGATCGAACAGCGATTTTTTCTACTAAGGGAGATTACCGCCTGAGTACTTGCGATAAGCGCATTTTTATGTATTTCAGTCGCCAACTTGAAATGGCCATTCGGTTACTAGATTTTTATGAATCTTAAATGTCGAACTTAAACATTTCTTGCTCGTCTGTCCAGCGTCCCTCAGATTAAATACAATATTTTATACATATTAATATCAAGTCATAAAGTGCGTACAAATTGATGGTTAAATAGATATGTGGGGTGTTGTTCTAATATATATCGCAGTCGCAAGCTGCGAGTTGATTCTGTTGAGTAAGTTGTTTTTTTCTTAAAATTTTTCGTTGCATGAATTTGTTGCATTTGGTGATGTTTTTTTGGTAGTTACCATGTGAATTGATAATAAATTTAATCGTTTTTACCTAAGTATCGATTAAAGTGTTTTATCTAACCACTTGAAAAATGGTCTTGGAAGTGCTAAAATTCTAAGTGATTTTTTTATTAAGTGTGAATGTTCGATTTAATTTTAGTACCCAGAAGTTCGCTAGACACAGAAGACATGTGTCATCTACGAGAGAAGATTCTTGTGTCCCAGCAGTGGGCACGTGGGCTTATTATGCTAGTTTTAAACAGTTGTTGATGTGAAACGCAATTAGGAAAGTTGTTGTTATTTTGTAGGCAATGCGGAACTTTATCAATTAAAGACCGCGCATCTGCCGACGACGGTCGACGACCGTATTATTGGCGGGTCTGCTACCACCATAGAGCAATACCCATTCGCCGTACAGGTAAGAAGAAGAGATGAGAAAGCTCTATTAAGTACGAATAATAACTAAGGCTTAGCGTGCACTGCGGTGCGTTTTGCTACAGCAAAATATGTGAAGTATGAAACACAGTGGAAGCGCGCGCACTGCGGGAAAAAAATTAATACAAAAACAAAGCAGGATTTTATTCGTTGCGGCGAAAAAAACGCATCGCAAGTCATCACACCGCAGTGCGTGCTAGGGCTTATAGAAAAGCATGACTCAGATCAAAAACTACTGTTTTTTTTAATTTTTGCATTTGACAATAACTTTCGTTGATCTTGTGAATTCTTGTGGCCGCGAGCGCGACTACTGACTTGAACTACTGGGTTCGATTCCCGGGTCAGTCAAAATGTTATTAAGTTTTTATTTGTTTCCATATCCATTATTCCAACTTTGACATGCTCTAAATTTGGATTGCCCCTTGGGTACAGCGACTGGATCTCATTTAGATGATTATTGAATAATAAAAAAAAACTACTAGAAATTAAATAAATCGATCATATAATCGTAGGTAGGTACTTTCCGTACTATTAGGAAAATCTTAATAGCAGCCAAAAATAATGAAAATGCTCTCTACAAACAAATCCAGACTGCGGATCCGGATCCAGACCGGATTTGTTTATAGAGAGCATTTTCATTATTTTTACTGACTGAATCTTTAAAAAAAAACACTATGGTCAAGTAAAAGCTGATCTACAATGCATAAGGTTTTGTTTCTGGTCCCAACGTTTGGTTTTTCCAACCAAGTAATGATATTAGTAATCAGAGGTAGATTGGTTATACGCGCTCCATAAGGGGCACGTCAAAGCTTGGCTGGTTAGCCAAGTTTTCTTCGTCTTGTCTCTTTTTCGCTGCGGTGAACGCCACATAGCGTCTGCAATTTACGTCAAGTGACGTCATCATTTCAGCCGAAAGATTTCCACTGCTGGATATAGGCCTACCCCAAACACCGCCACTTCACTTCACACCGCCGGTTCTATGCTTCCCGCATCCAGCGAATTCCTGCGGTCTTCACAAAGTCATCCCTCGTGAGAGGCCTTCCAACGCTACGTCTTCCGGTACGCAATCACCAGTCCAGAACCTTTCGGCCCCATCGGCCATTCTGTTTATGCGAGCAATGTGCCCTGCCCATTGCCACTTAAGTTTGTCAATTCTTCGGGCTATGTCGGTTACCTTGGTTCTCCTGCGGATCTCTTCATTTCTTATTTGATCACGTAGGCAAACTCCAAGTATAGTCCTCTCTATTGCCCTTTGGGTGAGTTTTAGCCAGTTTTAGTCCATTGTGAGCGACCACGTTTCAATGCCATAGGTCATCACTGGCAACATGCACTGGTCAAAGAATTTCGTCTTGAGACACTGCAGTATGTGGGTCGAGAAAATATTGCATAGCTTCCCGAACGGTGCCCAGCCGAGTCGGATTCGACAATTGACCTCTTTCTCGAAGTTGGACCTACCTAACTGGACAGTTTTTCCTAGGTAAACATACTCGTCCACAACTTCGAGTGTAGTGTCTCCGATTTTCATGAGAGTGGGTGTTACATGGGCATATTATGACGTGATCTTTCTCTTGTCCATGTTTATTATAAGACAACACTCTTTTGGAAGCTCTATTGAGGTCAGTGAGAATTATACTGAGGTCCCTCATAGTGTCAGCCATGATAAAAAAATCGTCGGCAAGCCGAAGGTGAGTGATGTACTTGCCGTTGATGTTGGTGCCTAGCCCTTTCCAGTCCAGAACCTTGAAGACGTCCTCCAGTGCAGCGGTGAACAGTTTCGGAGAAATAACTTCTCCCCGTCTCACACCTCACTGCAGAAACCTATCCTAGGTTTCGAAGTCTGGTCCTGGATTCCGACTGACTTAGTGGCGTTTTCGTACAGACATTTCAGCACATCGATGTATTGATAGTACGTGTGGATTTCTCGATCGAATCGGAGGATTTCTCATAGTCAACAAATGCTAAGCAGGGAGGCAGGTTATACTCTTCGGTCTTCTGTAGAACCTGCCACGCCTGTCTACGGTGTCTAAGCCTTTACGGAATACGGCTTGTTCGGGAGACTAGAATCGTCAAACCTGCGCGCGAAAGGGTGCATCATGACTCTTGAAAACAGCTTGTAGACATGGCTCAGAAGGGAGATAGGCCTATAATTCTTAAGGAAGTAAAGTCGGATTATCGACGTTCTTAAAGAAATGTATCACCACACTGTTCTATGCCTGTGGCGTTTTGCCCTCGAGTTTGACGTTATCAAACAGCATCTGGAGGGCCTTAAGAACGGGTTTTCCGCCGGCCATTAGGTGTTCGGCTGTAATTCCGTCATCACCGGCGCCTTATTGTTTTTGAGTTGATTCAACCATCCTAATCTCGTTCAAGCTGACGTCCGGGAAGTCGTCGGTGTAGTTTTGGGTCAATCTAGCTCTTGGGCTGTTTGCTAGATTCGTAACGGGGTTACTTGTTGAAGTGTATAACTGTCCATAGAACCTCTCGATCTCTCAACAGCCGTTTTTGTCATTGTCGTTTTTTGTACCATCAGGGGTCTGCCGGTCCACTTTCTGTGCTCACGTTTTCTGAAGAAGGAGTACATCATAAAAACTTCTCCTTATAACTGGCCAGTAGGTGAACCTGGTGGTTCCGTCGTCCAACTTCAAATTGCCCCACTCGCAGCTTCGTTTGCCCAATTTCGCATTGAAGTCCCCCATGATAGTGAAGTGAGTTTTACTGGAAATATCCTCATACATGGAGTCCACCTCATCGTTGGAGTGTGACGAGGTCGGGGCGTAAACTGGCACCGGTCACTGATACGTTATCTATGAAAGGACGTTGGTGTGTTTCCTTAGATAGGGTTTTTGACATCATGTTCATGACAGCTGTCACTGCGGCCGTTATGTGGCTGTCATAGGAAACCATAGCTTTATAGTGTGACATTGTGCCGTTTTACATGATCGAATGTTGAGTAGGAAACCTTTCTACCTCTTTTTATTAAAAAAATATACAACCGAGTGGAATGTTATCTTTATGTCTGCAGGTAATGAATCGCGAAAAGCGGATACGTTGCGCAGGCACCCTGGTAACGACGATACATGTCCTTTCAGCAGCACATTGCTTCGTAACTCGGTATATTACATTTTACGTTTATTTACTGACGAAGTCTAAAACAACACGTGACATTAAGATGTTCTTTAAAACATTTAGGGATATTTTGATTTTGACCAAAAACCTTTTACTAACACTAGAAGACACCTAAATGAATACCTAAATAAAAGCGTGCTATTGGATTGTCAACTTTCGGCATTGAGCCGAGCGTGGAAAATCTAACAGCGCGCTTTTAGGCTAGGCAGTAGGGATGATGCCTGGGTCAAAAAAAGAAATTCTATTTAGTCCGTTAGTCAGATAATAAAAAAATAATAGATACGAATTTTTTGCTTTATCATATTAATAAAAAATTACTTAGATAAAACGCATTCAAGTTGGGGAGTGGGGGTCGCTACGTCACAAGTAAGTATAAAATCTACATACTCGTGACGTCATTGCAAATTTTAACTCAATGTATCGCCGTAATCTTTGAATTACGTAAAAAAAGAAAAAATACGTGTCCAATATGTTTTTATAGTATAACTGACGGACAAAAATTTGTTTTTGTTATCTTCCCTATTGATTTTTTCATAAGTAAGGCCCAACAATAAATTGGTGTTCGCATAACTTGACAAAATGTTGGGAACGGCAAAAAACCCTAGGTTTTGCATATTAATGAGAACAATGACTCCTTTTCAGGTTTTCAGTTATTTAATTCACACATTGTATTAAATAATGATAAATTTTAATCTATATCAAAATTTGCAGAAATGGCAGTCGTTTTCCACCGAAAAGTTATTCCGTACGAGCGAGTACAACTATGTTGAATTCAGGTGAGTGACTCACCGTTATTTCGTAGTCAACTGGAGGTCCATATGAACAACTTGAATTAGACAGCGCCTTTATTTCACGTACAGTCACGAGACACCTGGTTTACACTTACGCAACATTCATAAGCGATTTTCTCGTGAAATAACAATTGTACTGACTTCTTCCGCGAGCCTATAAACCTTCCTCAAGAATTAAGCTATCCAAAACAAAAATATTTTTTCAAATCCAACTGGTAGTTCCGGAGATTACCCCTCCATACAAACTTACAAACAAACTTTACCTCTTTTAACCTATTTTACCACAGGCGGTTCTGTTCACTTCGTAACAGCAATCAAAGCCCACGAGCTATACGACTTTAAGGCAACGGCGACCTACAACAATGATGTGGCGGTGGTCCTGATGGAAACACCGGTCGATTTGACCACCAGTGTAGCACGGCCAGTCCTCCTTCCTTATCAGGACGCCGTGGTCCCTGACAACTCGTTCGTCACCGCCGTTGGATGGGGGCGGACAAATGTAAGTATTTATGATTACTAAATCTTTTAAAAAAACAGGCTAAGTGCGTGTCGGACCACGCACAATGAAGGGTTTCGTGACGACACCAGCACATCAACCTACTACAATCTGTCAAATTTCTTTAAAAGTTTTTTAACTTTATCTCTGAAGCATAAGGTTCAAAGTTTATTGGGAAAAATTTAGTAGTTAGTTTCGGGTAGGTTGATCTGCTGGCGACTGTACCTTAACATTGTAGTTAAAAAATTTGCTATCCCATACATTCCGTATGGAAGAACATACTTATATTTTGCAACTGCGCAACTTATCAAGTACATATAAAAGTGTCAGCACACTGCTACTATTCAATTTCCATCACTAAACAACTTTTGAGCAAGACATGGTTCTACTTTCGACTGTACGAAACCTACATTGTGCATTTAGCTCATGGAACCAAGCGTTTGACGCTTGTTTCAGTCCTTAGAACGATCTTTGCAATTTACATATCTTTGTCTCTTTTTTATTTATTTTTTTCTGGGTGGGAAATTATCAAATAACTTCTCCCGCTCTGGGTGGAGCAGGAGGGCGTGTCAGACTCTTACTGACTAAAACCCACCCGTGTTCCTTCCGTTGCCTGTACGTTGCCAGGGGCCACGGTATCCCTTTCGGACTTTCCCGCAACCCCGGCAGGCATTGGTCCTATCGGACCCCTTCACTTGTTGACATCTCTTTGAGGCGCGCGTGGAACACAACGCGCCGTCGACCCGGGCCTGGTCCTTATCGGACGGCGAGCTACCCATTGCTCACCGTCCGCAAGCCCGCGCCTATTGTGGCCGGGAATCGGCCTGCGATTCCCGACGCCCAGGGCGTCTCCTGCGGCGGCTAGGGGCGTGAGGGCGCGAATTTTGCCTTTCCCTCATGCGTTCTGCCTCCTCCTTCGCGAGCATTACTGCTTCGCAGAAGGAGGTGACGGCCTCCCATGCCCTCTCGCTCCGTACCATGGCCTGGACTAGGGCCGGACGCGAGAGATCCCCGCCACCGATCGCCTCCACGAGGACACGGCGATGCTCTGCCCAAGCCGGACAGACCTCCACCGTATGCTCAACCGTAACGTGTCCTCCGGGCGATCCACGCAGTGATGACACCCGGGCATTTCCTCCCGCCTGATACGAAACAGGAACCTCCCGAAACAACCATGTCCGGTGAGGACCTGCGTCAGGCGGAAGGTGAGGACACCGTGGCGCCTCTCTAGCCACTCCTCAAAGAGGGGACTTATCGCCGCAATAGTGGCGTGCCCAGCACTGGGTTGCGACAATCGCACTCTCCATGACGCCATGAGATCCCGCCGGAGCTCTGTCCGCTGTGCCGCGATTTCTCGCGGAAACGGAGTTACGCCCCGGCGTTTCGACTCCTCGCGCCACTCCCAGATATGCGCGAGGACTTTTGTCTCCAGATCCCATGGCGGTAATCCGGCAAGGAGGCTCGCCGCCTCACCGGAGACCGTGCGGTATCCCCGGACCAGCCGGGTGGCCATGACCCTCTGGGACGCGTTCAACCGGCGGGCTGGCCGCCGCCTCAATGAACGCGCCCACACCGGTGCCCCGTAAAGGGCCATGGACCGCACGACCCCCGCGTATAGCCTCCGGCAGGAGGCGTTTGGACCCCCTAGATTGGGCAGGAGCCGCTTCAAAGCAGCCCCGGCCCGCTCCAGTCTGGGAGCCAAACGTCGGAAGTGCTCCACGGAGTTCCACCGGCTGTCGAGGACGAATCCAAGGTATTTCATCGTTGACTCGATGCCGATGTGAACTCGTCCTACCGTTATTTGGGAACCCGACGGTGACGCGTTCCGAGGACCATGAAAACACATGGCCTCGGACTTGTGCAGGGCCACCTCGAGTCCCAATTGCCGGATTCTGTCCACGATTGTCGCAACCCCGTGTGTCGCTAGTTCGGCCGCCGCCTGGTGCGACCTCCCCTGCGCCAGGACCAACGTTTCGTCAGTGTAACAAACGACGCTGACGCCGCTAGGGAGGTCGGCGCGCAGCACCCAGTCGTATCCGATGTCTCACAGATGCGGCCCCAGGACCGATCCCTGTGGGACACCGTACGACATCTCTCGCCGATTCCATTCTCCCTGGTGACCGGGGTAGATGACGGCCCTGTCCGTCAAATGGGCCTCGACCACACGACAGAGGTAGGTCGGAATCCGGTGATACCGGAGTGCCTCCCTGATGCAACTCCAGGGCAGGGTATTGAAGGCATTGGCGATGTCTAGAGACACCGCCAAGACGACCCCACCCCGGGCCACGGCGTCCCCCGTCCTGAAGGCTCGCACGCGCATGTTGGCGTTCACCGTAGAGTGCCCCCTGCGGAAACCAAACTGGCTCTCCGCCAAATCCGGCCCCACCCGCACCAGCCGCCCGACGAGGCGGTCTGCAATGACTCTTTCAAAGAGCTTGCCCACCTCATCGAGCAGCACGATGGGCCGGTAAGCAGACGGAGAGTCCGCAGGGCGCTCCGGCTTCTTGATGAGGACCAGTTTCCCCGTCTTCCAGCGAAGTGGGAACTGGCCCCAGGATCCTGTACAATCAACCTTACAATCGCTCCCTTAGGCTGAAAGCAGTCGTAACATCCCATTGGACAATGAGCTAATCATATAAAATAATCTACAGCTAGTGAGATAACCAGTTTAGCTTCCTGCGAGCGGAGAATACGTTTCATTGTACATAGTCTACTCCACGTACTTAAGTAAATCCTTTAGCTACTAGCCTAGCCTTATACGTTACAAGTAGTGCGCGTGAGATGGAACGATTGTATTTCAGAAACAACATGCGCAGCGCTAACCGTTGCCAGCAAGTAATAATTATAACTTTTAACACAACTAACTACTTACACTAGGTACTAAATTAAAAGACTAACTAACTGTTCAAATAAAAACAAAAGGAGATTTGGCGTCGAAATATTTTTCCGCATCGCTGTTATCCGGAAACGTGCCCGGAAGACTGGCAGCATTACCATGTTGAATAGTAATGCTAATTTCTTAGCCAAAGAACGAGCCAGCCCTCTGGACACGTGAAGAGTCGATCAGTCGACCCCAAACGGTTCAAAAGTTTAGCGACTATTTAGATAAAGCAATAGTTAATTATCTCCCATCTGATCACAGTGGTCAAACCATAACTTTGAGTCCAACATTCCAATACAAAAAGTGCAGATACAATACAGACCAATAACATCTGTTAATTTAAATAAATATAATAGCACTTTAGTTTGTAAGTTAAGTAATCAGGACTTTACAATGAACAATGTTAATATTTTGTATAAAGAATTCTTTTTGTTAGTCCAAACCGAGTTCGATAATTCTTTTAAGAAGAACACTAAGACTATCAGCCCTAAGTTTTTATTTAGTGACTGGGCAACTAAAGGACTCAGGAAAAGTAGGGATAGACTTTTCGAGCTGTATGGCCTTAAGCCTTATATTAACACGGAAACTTTTAATAAATATGTTGCTTCTTACTCTAGAACTTTTAAGAACACTTGTAAGACAGCTAAAGCCTTATACATTAGCAACAAGGTTAAATCAGCAGACAATAAAATACAGACGGTTTGGAAAATTATCAATAATGAAACGAACAGGAACAAAAAGCATAATTCGGAGTACACCCTGAAGACGTCATGTGGTGGTCTCATAGCAAAGAAGTTGCTCAAGAATTTGTAAATTTCTTTACCAGTGTCCCACTTAAAACTACTGAAACCTTATATTCCTCGCCCTCGCTCTCTTTTGATTTAGTAAGGGCGAATGTTTCAGCATGCCCGATTGAATTTAACTTTAAGCATATTAACCCCATAATAGTAATAAAAGCTTTTAAGCAAATCAAGATCAAATTGACCGAAGATCTTTGGGGAATGTCCATTAAAATCTGTACCTCCATAATTGAGACCATAGCGCCTTACTTAGCCTTAATATTTAATTTGTGTGTGGATCAAGGAGTCTTCCCGGATTTAATGAAATACAGCAAGGTAATACCACTTTTCAAATCCGGGGACAGTAAAGACACCAATAATTATAGACCCGTATCCGTGTTGCCGGTTTTCAGCAAGGTGTTTGAAAAGGTAATGCTTAATCAAATGCTCAATCATTTCAACACAAATAAAATCCTCCACGATCAACAGTATGGTTTCACCAAAGGACGTTGTACGACCGACGCCGGTGTAACCTTATTAAGACACATTTTTAACGCGTGGGAAGAGGCCCAAGACGCAATAGGAATTTTTTGTGACCTCTCAAAGGCATTTGATTGCGTCGATCACGAAACCTTACTCTTGAAACTTGAACATTACGGACTTGGAAAACTTGCGCTAAATTTAGTAAAATCTTATTTAAATGATAGACAACAGCAAGTTCAAATAAACGGTATCAATTCACCAGGTTTAAAAGTAAAAATGGGTGTGCCACAAGGCTCGATTTTGGGTCCATTCCTCTTTTTAGTGTATATTAACGATCTACTCCATTTATTAAAAAATCAACCACAAATGGTGTTATTTGCTGACGATACTTCCTTAATTTTTAAGGTAGATAGACGTGCTACAAATTTTGACGACGTAAATAACGCCCTACTGCAGGTCCAAAATTGGTTCACTGCTAATAATTTAGTATTAAATGGAAAAAAAACTAAGTGCATAAAATTTTCTTTACCAAATGTTAAAAGTAGTAATTGTGAGATAGTATTGAATCAAGAGAAACTAGAATTTGTCGATAAAACTGTTTTCCTAGGGATCACGCTCGACTCAAGGCTACAATGGGGTCCTCATTTAACATCTCTTGCAGGACGGCTAAGTTCAGCAGCATATGCTGTCAGAAAAATCCGTCAATTAACTGATGTAGATACCGCGAGGCTAGTCTATTTCAGTTATTTTCATAGTATCATGTCTTATGGTATTCTGCTGTGGGGACGGGCTGCAGACATCGAGTCTATTTTTATTCTGCAGAAAAGAGCTATCAGAGCCATATATTATCTCCGTAGGCGCGATTCTCTAAGGGAACTGTTTAAGGACATTAACATCATGACGGTACCTTGTCAATATATCTATGAAAACATCATGTACGTAAGAAAAAAATTACATATTTTTAGTAAAAGAGGTGATAGACATAATTATTGTACAAGAAATAGGGATTTATTAGTTCAACCAGGTTTCAGACTGGCTAAAGTAGACACATCTTTCATGGGGTACTGTTTAAAATGTTACAATAAAATTCCTCCCCACATACTTCAACTGAATGAGACGAAATTCAAATCTTGTATAAAACGCACACTATGTAGGCAGGCATATTATAAGTTGGGGGATTACATAATTGATAAAAATGCTTGGCTCATTGCTGGTCCTGCTCCACAAGCATAAACTAATTGATTAGCATTTGAAAATACCGTTGGAGCTGCTGAAGATTTTAAAAACTATCTTTGCATTGTATAAATTCAATGTCTTAGCATTGTATAATTGCATAGCACATGTGTGAGTACTATGTACCGACTGTAAAGCTACCATTTAGGTACTGGGTATGTCTTTCATTGACTTGAATGTGCCCTGGCGGCTGAGATTATGTCATGCTCACTCTAATGTTTCGCTGGCGGTGGCGCGTGTGTTGGATCATTTAGCTCCCTTCAAAATGGTTGAGCTGAATGGTGCTAATCCATGCGTCATGTTCGTGAACGGGCGCCCTCAGTAGAGACTGGTCATATCTTAGCTGCCACGGCTTATTTTAATTTTTGAATTGTTCTTTGTTTTTTATATTTTTATTACGGACGCTTTTAACGTGCACGTCTTTCTACATTGTTCTCACATGTATAATTTCAACGTTAATGATGTAACCAATATTTTGTAAAAAAAAACTGATTTAAAAGAGTGTCCGTGGAGTTTCTTGCCCGTTCTTCTCCATAGGTACCTACTACGCTTTGGAATGGGCAACTAGCTTCATATTTCTGACTGACCGACTTCTTGACAATTCAAAAGTGCCTGTAAATGGTTTAATTGAAATAAATGCTTTGAGTTTGAGTTTGAGTTACCTATAAGGTTAGAGTATTTGCGCCGCTTGAGGGTTTCAGCAGTCGCAGCAATGGTGCCAGCACAGCCCGCCGTGCTAGGAACATGAGTTGACGGTAGGGTGTCGACACAGGTTGCGTCCCATACCAGAGGCCTACCTACCTTCCAAGGCTACAACGTCATCTCGTCTGGTCTCTTCCTATAGTCACGTCCCAAGCCGTTTGGTTCTAATACCGCTGGTACGTGACAAGGGCTCGATGAATAATATCGTCGATGCTAGCGTGCCATGCTATGTCACCTACGGCCCTGTAGCAGGACAGGCCATGATGCCCGAGACTGTCGACAGCTTTACCGCAGTGACGCAGTCTAATTAAACATGTGTATGTTTAATTAGATTGTGTACCTATACTAAATTAAATGTGTTAAGACGACCGTTAACCCTGCCGACAGACTGTCACGCAGTTTGGCAGATTTATAAAATGTGTACCTATAAATGTTTCTTCCAAAATAAATGATTTATTTATTATTATTATTTTATAAAAAAAACCCTGTTCTTCTTTCGGCAGGAGACACACCCAGCTGCATCAGCTTTTCTGAACCAAGTGACGGTGCGGATGATAAGCCAGAAAACTTGTCGGGCTCGCTACAAGCCCGCGAAAGGCAAACGTATTAATATCACCAATAGCATGATCTGCGCAGGAATCCTCGATGATGGAGGTCTGAACTTATAAAGTATGGCTCTTTATTCTTATTCGATGGGGAAATCTTCATGAATAGGTACCGCCTAGAGAGACCGTGGCGTTATGATGAACTCCTAACAATATTAAAAGAGACCATAAATTCTCAGTTTGTTATGGAATTTATTCATAGGGATCAGTCAAATTGGAGTGAGAAATAATGACAAACAAAAAAAAAACTGAAAATAAAAAGTAATTTAAAAAAACTATAGATTTATAATGCTTGTTTTTCTCTTTTCAGTTATGTATTTTTGCAGTCGGGTTTTTTAGTTTTGTAATGACTTTTTTTATAAGACATACTGGTATTTTTTTTTCCAATATTTTATAGTTAAATGTTCCCAGTTCGGTGCAGTTGAAACGACGCAACTCCAGTAGTTCCACTTACAGCCTTTGAGTCATTACCATTATGAGGTTGAGGTTGTGTTAGAAGTGTTTTTTGTTTCTCCAACAATTGATTTCACTCAAGCACATAATAATTTTTTTGAAGTAAAATTGTTATTTTACTTTAAAAAATGCATAGAGCATCAGTTACATAAAAAATCTATAATTTGCCTGAGGTGGTACGAAGTTCACCGGCTCATCTAGTCTATATAGATACTTTATAATATACAGGGTGGCCCAAAAGTCGTGGATCAAACGCATCTAGGGGTTAGGTGGGGTCATCAGCTGCAAAAAGTTGTTCTACGGGAGGTCCTTAAGGTCAACCCCTGCAGAGTATAATTTATTTTGAGTTTTTATGAGAAAATTGACTTTTTTTAACTAATTCTTATTGAAATTCGAAAAAATCTACATCCTGTATCTTTTTTATAATTTTCACTAGATTGGTACTGATGAGTACTTGCCTTAGACATGCTATTTATGGTTGTTTATTGGGTGTGTTGAAGATAATATTAAGTTTTACGATTTTTTTTTTCTCAAATCATAACTTTTCATTTACTTTGGACCCCAGTGTGAATAAAAAATACTCTACCGAAAAGTGACCCTGTGTTACAAGTATTGGCGCATTTAATAGGGATTCCGAAAAGGTATTACACATGGCCATGAGTGGCTCTAATATCTTTCTAGGACGAAAAAACAAGACAACGATTGTGAAATAATTGTTTTATTAAGCAAAACATTTTACAATAAATGCTCAAAATTCCTGCCTCTGACCATAATACATAATCTGCACCGTCTAATAAAATTCCTCCGTAACCTACGGAATGCACCTCTGTTGTTAGTAACTTGTAACCTAGCAAATTCGAGCTTTTGTCGTAGTTCTTGTTCGCTATTGTTCTCTCCTTGGTAAACTATTTCTTTAAAATAGCCCCAAAGAAAAAAATCTAATGGGTTTAAATCGGGCGACCGGGGTGGCCACGCAATATGTCCGCCTCGACCAATCCACCGGTTGGGGAAGCGCTCGTTCAAATGATCTCTAACTGCTCGAGCGTAGTGAGGCGGGGCGCCATCATGTTGCAGCCACATTTCTGCTATTCTTTCTTCTGGAACTTCAGCTTCGTTAAGGATATGGTTTAAATTATTTTGCAAAAAATTTAAATACTGAGCACCATTCAGCCTTGCTGGCATTTCATGCAGCACCAACTGCTGGCCAATTATACCAGCCCACATGTTAATACAAAACAGATGCTGGAATCTATCATTTCTTATGATATGGGGGTTCACTCTGGAGTAAAAATGTAGATTGTGGATATTGAATACTCCCATTCTTCTAAAAGTTGACTCATCCGTCCATAAAACCTTGTTGAAGAACTGCGGATCCTCTCTGTGGTATCTTAGCATCTCTCTGCAAAACCGCACTCTGGGTTCATAGTCACTGGGCAGCAAAGCTTGCACCCCTTGCTTGTTCCAGTTTATTTTTAAATAAGCCTAACCGAGTTTTATGGTTGGATTAACTTTGGCCTTGCTACGAATAATCGTCCTTGAAAGATATTAGAGCCACTCATGGCCATGTGTAATACCTTTTCGGAATCCCTATTAAATGCGCCAAAATTTGTAACACAGGGTCACTTTTCGGTAGAGTATTTTTTTTTCACAGTGGGGTCCAAAGTAAATGAAAAGTTATGATTTGAGAAAAAAAAATCGTAAAACTTAATATTATCTTCAACACACCCAATAAACAACCGTAAATAGCATATCTAAGGCAAGGACTCATCAGTACCAATCTAGTGAAAATTATAAAAAAGATACAGGATGTAGATTTTTTCGAATTTTTGTAAGAATTAGTTAAAAAAAAGTGTATTTTGTCATAAAAACTCAAAATAAATTATACTCTGCAGGGGTTGACCTTAAGGACCTCCCGTAGAACAACTTTTTGCAGCTGATGACCCCACCTAACCCCTAGTTGCGTTTGATCCACGACTTTTGGGCCACCCTGTATACTATAAAATTCAAAATTCAAAATTCAAAATTCAAAAGTCATTTATTCAAACTAGGCTGAGAATCAGCACTTTTCGAAAGTCAAAATTACATAAGACAGTCCCCCAAAACGCCCACCCTTCACCACTTCCTAGTGCTTTAGCTGGGAAGAAGAAGTGGCGCAACAAACTCCCCAGCAGCATAAAAAAAATATAAATATTATAAAGTGATAACATTTGTTTGTTTTGTAAGTATGTATGTAGGGGTAATCTCCGGAACTGCCAGTCGGATTTGAAAAATTCTTTTTGCATTGGATAGCTTAATTCTTGAGGAAGGCTATAGGCTCGCGGACGATTCGCGGGCAGAAGCAGCTAATATATAAAGTTAAAAACTTTGGCAAGTAAGATAAATGAAAACTGGATTAAAAATGATCAACAAAAAATACAAAATTGATTGAATCAAATTGATAACATCAGTAAAAATAAAAGATAAAATTGATAAATTTATGACGGTAGAAAAATTTACACAATTCATCTTTTTTTTTTTTTTTTTTGGGTGGGAAATTATCAAATAACTTCTCCCGCTCTGGGTCGAGCGGGAGGGCGTGTCAGACTCTTACTGACTAAAACCCACCCGTGTTCCTTCCGTTGCCTTTACGTTGCCAGGGGCCACGGTATACACAATTCATCTTGATTAGGATTATAGTTCTATAAAATATATCTATCACAGTTTTAGTCCTTCATTTTTTCCTTTCTTTTCACTATTAAGATTTTGTTATCGTTCGTTTGCTATTTCCGAGCGCCTGACAGACACGCTCTTGTACCCGTTCGACAGGTATCAATGGTCCGCCATCTTGCCTTTCGCGCTCAAATAATCTTGTAGTTTGATGATTACCAGTGATCGGAGTAGGCAGAGCTATTTTTTGTACTTGCAATACGTTGTCTTAATATGGACACTCCCGGAATCCCGGGATTTGAAATATATATTATTAAATAAGTTAGAAACTACTTTGTAAAAAGCTATTCACGTCTTATGGAATTATGGATACATATCCCTCCTCCCCTGCGACGGGTTAATGAAATTAAAAAATTTATTTTTTAAATGTATTTTTTTTTAATTTTCTGTAACAATTTTGTATAAACAAGTACTCGCGTTACACCTGAGCGGCAATATCGCGCGTGTGCGCATTGAAAATTAGCAACGCATCGCTGATGTTAGTTTGACAACGTCGTGCGCTCACTGCCAATATATATAAGACAAGCTTTCTTTTATCCTTGTTAATAAAAAAAACAATTAATATTTTTTCGAATCCCGGAGTTTCAGTAAGAATCCCGGGGAATGTGCATATTAACATCAACGTTTGCGGCCATTGAACCAAAATAGCTCTACCTACTCCGATCACTGATGATTACTGACGGGTTTCACTTTTTAATGTTTGTCCACGTTTCGGCCTTATTTATAACACACTGTCCTTATAAAAATAATTCCTTTTGCACATGTGGCTTCCCTGGTACCTCATTAACGGCATAAGTGTCTATTAACAGCGAGAACGTTGTAGGCCTAGTGGACTGTAGATTTGTCAACCATTTTGTATTTTGTTAAGCAGAAGAAGAAAAAGAAAAGATATTTTTTTTTTATTCTGCACAAACAAAACGCACAATTAAATCATTTAAAAAAAAACACAATTACAAAAGTAGCCAAAAGCCTCTGGTGTACAAAAGTACCTGGTAATTTGTATGGTGTACAATAAAGAGTATTCTATCTATCTATCTATGCCATACCTAATAACACTTTTATTTGAAAATATTGTAAAAGTCAATTCTTTTTTAAAGAGTTCCGTGGAGTTTCTTGCCAGCTCTTCTCCATAGGAAACAACCCATTGGAACCCTGCACCTACCTTCTGACGTTTCATATGTATGTGGCCATATTGGTTTACGTGAAATAAAATATTTTGATTTTGACTGTGAAACACCGAGTCCAATTTAACGCCGATGTCATTAGGTACAACCGCCAGCAGGTCAACCTACCCGAAACTGTAAAATTTTCCCAATCAACTTTGAACCTTAAGTTTTAGTGATAAAGTTGAAAATCTATTACAGAAATTTGACAGATTATAGTAGGTTGATGTGCTGGCGTCTGTGCTACAAGCAAGATCAGTCAGTTAAACAAAAGCCGGGTCAGGTATTACAAGCAGAAACAGTCATTTAAACGAAAGTCGGGTCGTAAGAAAAGCAGAACGAGATCGAGGAACTAGGGAACTGGAGAATTCGTTCTCCAGTCTATGCCCACAAAACGACAACAGACGACTGTTTAGTTTTACAAAATGGCGGCCCATCACAGCATTTGGGGCTGCAATTTGTTTACAGAAATACAAAAGTAGCATTACGATATTGCCTGCGCGGGTTCGGTTTGGAAGAAGCGCGAAATTATAACTCATACATTATAGCTTCTTCTTCCTCGTAGTTAGTGACTAACTTGGTGTCAGAGTTTTAAAGCCGCCCATGGGCCTCTGACTTGGCTTCACATGGCGTCGAGATATATATCAGACATGACGGTTTCCTCACGATGTTTTCCTTCACCGTTTTTAAAGCAAGTGATAATTATACAATACGCACATAATCCGATCAGTCAGAGGTGAACTCGAGACCTATGACTTTCAGTACGACGGTCACACCACTGGGCTATCACTGCTCAATATTGTAGCTTGACATAATGATATAGTTTTTAATGATATTACTCTTTATTAGGACAAATAAACGATAATATTTTTATCGTAAATTATTCGCCCCTTCAAAGTTACATCGTCCTTTCGATCACGATCTGTCAGGAACGGATTCTCTCAGCAGTCGAACTGTATTGACCCTTGTCTTTCAGGCAAGGACACGTGCCAGGGCGATTCTGGGGGGCCACTGCTCTACAAGGGAATAATCGTGGGCGTTACATCTTGGGGCAGAGGGTGCGCGAATCCCAAATACCCGGGGGTCTACGCCAGAGTTGCCAGTTATACCAATTGGATCAACTATACGGTAAGCAGGAGTTTAAGCCGAAAGCACGAGGTATATCCACGTTCCTATGAGCCCAAAACATCTTTCATAAGAAGATTTTAGAATGTTGTTGCTCCTTTTCATTATGATAAAATAAATAAAGAGCTCAATTATATCCGCTCAACAAAGCCCTGTAAGAAGAAGGTACATAATTACCTAATTGCTCTTTCCTATGAGGAAACAGAGAAACTCTTCATTATTCAGAAATTGGAAATGCTTTTGTCAAATTATACATTTTATTATATATAAAAAAATACACGGTAAGACGTATTTACACTACCCAACACCTTTCACTACTCTACACTGACACAAAATCACGCGAGACACACACACACACACCTACACACCGTCAGTACACTATGTACCTACACTACGTAATTTTTGTATGGTTTCAGTTTTAAGATTTTGATGCATCTTTTTGCATGTTATTGTCTATTTTGAGGGGTCTGGCACTGTATGCCGAGATAAAAAACTCGTCTTAGTTCGGCTACAGATGCTCCCATGATGGTGAAATCGTAATGGTTGTTTTCCCGCAGCGAAATGGTTTTGTCTTGGTAATACAATCGTTATTTAAACAAATAAAATATTAGAAATAATTTTGAAAACAAATTTTGTGTTGTTGCGTGCAAACTACAACTATTATTATTATTTCCTTTATTTCAATATTTCAATATAAATTATATTTTTAAATATTAGAATAAAAACATATAAAAACATTTAAAAATATAAAAAATAGTAGCCCACCGGTATCGGGAACAGGGTCCAAGGTACCAGAGAGGTCAGGGCTCCAGAGAGAGGAACCTCCTAACAATACGAGCCGTGTCCAGGAGTACCGCTTTCTGAATCAAGCCCTTAATCCAGCTGCCCAACGAGAGCCTCCTAAGGTGTTGGTCGAGGCTCTTGGCAATTAAGCCATTGGCTGATACGATTATCGGCACAATGATCGCTGAGTCCACATCCCACATGTCGACAACCTCGCGAGCCAAGTCAAGATACTTAATCTGTTTATCTTTCTCGGCTTTCACGAGGTTCCCGTCATGCGGGACCGTTATGTCAATAATCATTGCGCGCCGCTCTCCTCGATCCACCACCACTATATCAGGCTTATTGGCAACAAAAGTCCTGTCAGTGATGATGGATCGATCCCAGTACAATGTGATATTTCCATTTTCGAGAACTGGGTCGGGCACATACCTGTAGTACGGCACTTCTGATTCCACTAGGCTGTATTTCAGAGCAAGTTGCTGATGGATAATCCTGGCTACAAGGTTGTGTCTATGCAAGTACTCTTCGTTAGCTAGACGAGAACACCCGGAGATAATGTGTCGGATTGATTCTCCCGGACGGTGGCATGCCCGACAGATGTCAACCGTGCCATCCTTCACAATGAATCTCCGGTAATTGTTCGTCATCATAACTTCGTCCATAATTGCACAGACAAAACCTTCGGTTTCCCCAAAGAGGTCACCAAAACGCAGCCAGGCTACGGACGCTAGTAAATCTACATCGGGTCCATGTAGGGCCCGGAAGTAGCGTCCGTGAAGTTCCTTATTCTGCCATACCTCCTTGCGATCGTTAGTGTCAAGCACTACAGGCTTGCGCCAGTTCTCTTTAGCCAAGGAGAGCGGGGTAAGGCCCTTGTCCACCGCGACCACATCTCGATGCATCCCCACGTCGGCTTCTAGGAAATATTCCCTGAGACTGCATACCTCGCGATTGTGGAGAGTCTTAGCGTTTAAAAAGCCTCGACCTCCACACTTTCGCGGGATATACAGTCTCATTACCGATGACCGTGGGTGATGCATTCGATATGCAGTTAGCAGCGTACGGACCCTCCTATCCAGGGCGTCGAGTTCGGTCTGAGTCCATTTGAGTATGCCGAAAGAGTACATCAAAACCGGCATGACCCAACCGTTGAAGGCGCGCACCTTGTTTCCGCCTGATAGAAGACTATTAAATACTTTCTTCAGGCGGCCAAAGAAGCGCTCCTTCAACGATTGCTTCATGTCAGTAACATTGATGCCCAACGCTTCCGACATACCCAAATACTTGTAGGTTTCGGATGCGGAGAGGGCTCTAAGGTTTATGGAATCCGCGAGCTGAGTTCCCACGGATTCCACAATCTCCCCTCGCTTTACACGCATGACCGCACATTTGTCCACACCAAATTCCATCCTGATGGCTCTACTGAAAGTTTCAGTTACTTTCAGTAGCTCCATCAGTTGCAAGTTGTTGGGGGCAAAGAGTTTTAGGTCATCCATGTAGAGGAGGTGAGATATTACCTGACCACCTCTCCTCAGCCGATAGCCTAGACCTGAATACTCCAGCAGTGTGCTAAGAGGATTCAGGGCTAAGCAGAACCAAAGTGGACTTAAACTATCGCCCTGAAATATGCCTCGCTCGATTCTTATCGGTTCGCTATTCCTCTGGATATTTCGACATCCTGGATAGCGAAGGACCGTCCTCCATTGCCTCATACACGACATCAGGAAGGTGCGCAGAGTTGCATCTACTTTATACAACTCCAGTACCCTCATGAGCCATGTATGTGGCACCGAGTCATAGGCCTTCTTATAATCTATCCAGCATGTCGACAGATCTTTTCGGGAACGGCGAACCTGTTAGCTAATGGCCATATCAATGAGGAGTAGCTCCTTAGTACCGCGGGACCCGTTCCTACATCCATTTTGAGAGGCAAACATGATGGAGTTGGTGTCTATATGTTTGATAATTTTAACTCTCAAAATGGATGTGAGAACTTTATAGACCGTCGGTAAACACGTGATCGGCCTATAATTTTTGGGGTCCGCGGTGCTACCCGATTTATGGAGCAGGTGGGTAACTCCTGTCGTTAGGAACTGGGGTAGCGAATCAGACTCCAAAGCAGTCTGGTACTGAGCCGCCAAGCGAGCGTGCGATCTTATGAACCATTTAATCCAGAAATTGTGCAGCCCGTCCGGCCCTGGAGACTTCCAGTTGGGCAACGGACGAACTGCATGAGCTACATCTTGGGGGCAGATGGTAATAGCCCCCATTTCTGGTATTGGATCGCAGGCTCGCTCGACTTTCCGAGTCCAATCACCTTCGGTGTGGCTGACAGGCGTCGACCAGATACTTCGCCAGAAAGAACACATGGCATCATCATCCGGAAGGCGCGTGTCAACCACACCTTGGTTCGGTCGCTCCCAAGCCCTATAAACCCACCTTTCATCACTCTGGAAGGTGCGATTCTGAGTGTATCGTTCTACTCGCCGCTTATACCTACGAATACGGTTCGCCCATGCATACACTTTCTGCTTCAGGAAGTCGATGCGCTCTGTGGCATGGGACACATAGTCCTCAGGGCCGATATCAGTCCCTGAGAACGCCCGCCTCACAAAACGCATCACTCTAGGGCGAGTATTGCCCTCCCTGAAGCAGATAAGTTTGCCAATGAGCGCTCTGGCCCCAACAATACGGCGTTCAATTCTGCACTGCCAAGCTGGTACGGCTGGTACGGCTGGTTTTGGTCGTGTAGCTCTAGAGTCATTTGCAAATTTGACGTGAGCTACACGACATGCCGCTACAGCCGCACAGTACAGAATCGAATAAGTATCGGTGAGGTCTTCGCAGCTATCAAAATAGTTTGATAGCTGCGAAGACTATTATTATTATTATTATAAACTAGTTTAATGCCGCGTGCGAGAGTTTATTTTGCTTTGAACATTTTATGCATCGCTGTTCCCTTTGTCGGCGGCGCGTGCGTATCGAGTAGTACCTACAAGTTACCTGTTACTATACTATTGATTCTCACGTTTTCGAGTTGATGAATATTTTTTAAATTATTAACAAAAATAGCTTAATTTTTTTACTTTTACTCTGTGCTTCAAAAGTACTCCTTATGCCAAGTTGTTCTGCCGCGGGAAAACAACCATTAAGATTTCACGGTGTATACTCTCAAGTACTAGCCTGATGAGTAATTCGTTGTATTATTGTTTGGTGAAACAAATAAATTATTATTATTATTTTTACGTCTCTTGACAATTCTCGGGACCGTGGGGTCCCGGACCTTTAGAAGGCATACGAGGGGCCAAAGCCAACTCGCAGAGGACCGTTAGACGTTTTTAATGAAATGAGGCACCAACCGACGATTATCCCTGTATGTACTATGCAAGTGCACCCAAGGACAACCCCCGGTTAGTGTAGGACTATTGCAGGATATGGAAACAAAGATATTGGACTATGGGTTTGGGTGGCTGGTGACCTGGAACTATGGAAGGACTACGGCCACTGCCTGATCAATGTTTTATATGTACACGGATAAAATGGCAGGGGGTGACTTGCACACTCAATAATGGGCCCCTGAAAACTGTCGCTAGCACATAGTGCCGTAGCGATAAGGGTGCAACATGTCCTGAGGTGCTTGAGGAGTGGAGAGGTGTTCCACGGCTTTCAGAACAATCCCAGAGCCCGGAAGATGGTCAAGATCCCTACGAGCACTTGCTAGAATACTCCCTTCCTCCGAGCACGTTTGCTCTTACGAATCTCCACTCAAGCCGGCCAATAAGGGCAAGAAAGAGGTGAGAGCTCTGTTCCTTGTCAGTGTTCACTCCAGCCGGTCAATAAAGGCAAGTCAGAGATAAGGAATAAGATTTCTCCCGGGAGATAGGGTCCGTGGCGTCGCTACTGCCCAACAGCTCGCCGCATGCTGCCCTGCGGGTTTCTGTATCTGTCTTGGTCTGGCTCCTCATCCTAGACCTGTTCCGGCAAAGTAAACTCTACCGGCACAGACCTTGACTTTAGAGCGCGCATGCCCCAGCACGACGTCAACGTAGAGATTCGGCGGCGGGGTTATTATTATTAAATAACTAAAGCCTGATTTACACGATGCAATAAAATTGCCTGTGGCATACCATAAGTTGACGTAACAACAAAATTTGTACAGTCTAAACAGTGTTTAATAAACTTGCAAGTCATTTGTTGCTTCAATTTTGTTGTACTATATAGTATGCCACAGGCAAGAAAGTTCATCGTTTAAATGAGACTTACGGACCAATTTTTCATTTTCAAATAACTTTTATATGAGGAATAAAAATCGCAGATTTACAGCTTTTGTGAATAAAATTATGTCAAACTGTCTATAATCTTTAGCTAAAAGATAATTGACTGTTGTAAACTGAGCCATTATTCAGTTACCGTAACGTGTAGTTACAGAACACAGACAGAGTAAAGAATTATAGGACGTAAGAACCGTAGTGGCGTTCTGTAGGTTCTGCCTACCCCCATGGCAGTAGGCGTGAGTTTATATATAGGAGAGTAGTTTTGATGATTCTAATGACAATAATTCTGGAAATATGTATTTGTTACGGTCGCGAATCATATTTTGGTCAACATACAACCTAAGACAAACCTGCAAGTTGAAAAAACATAAGAAAATTTGAACTTCGCGGGCGACCCATTTTCGCCTTAGGTATTTTTTATAATTAAGATTAATCAAGGCTTTTTTATGGACTTTAAGGGGATACGCAGCAGCTTCCACCTGTCTTCCTCCAATTAACTGCGATCCTGATTAATTGTTCTTTTCCCAGATAAATGAATCCCTGCTGCAGAAGGAAACCGAACGTTTCAACGCCGGCTCGCTCAGCAGCAAGATCGGGGCTATCACGCTGCTTACCTCCCTCCTGTACTCAGCGTTTAGTTGTTACAAGTTGACGGAATAGGCAGATTATCGAGCGGAGCTGTGCGAAAAAAACAGAGCGTTCAGCTAATATCGGTTCCAAAAGTATCTGATGCAAATGAAAACGAATGGATCTGAAAACATACCCCACCTGTGGAGGCCAAATTGAAGTGCCACTTAACAAAGTTAGTTAGTTAGTCATTAGTACTTAATGTAAATAGTTGTGTTGAATGTTGTAAAAGAATTCCTCTTATCTTAAAGAACGTTTCAAGTTCCTTCATGAAAAAAAACTTGACACTAGAGATGCCGATGCATTCCACCAGCTTTTATGACAAGTCGTTTACAGTTCAAGCAGTACGGTTATAGAATGCTTTGCCCGTGTCGATAAGGCGTGCTCAATCTTTGTCCACTTTTAAAATTCTTGTAAGAAAACACTTCCTCTCTCCTTAAAAATCATCTCATATAGTTCCTTGCTCTTGTTTCACGTTTATAATTTTGTATAAGTATATCTATGTATATATATTTATATGAATAAGTTTATGCTTTATGTATGTATGTATTTATTGTATATGTAAATGGTACACCACTGACTACCTGCAGTATTGTCTCTCCTGTTACCTTTAATCCATCCAAAGGTTGTCGTAAAAGATCGCTTTAAGCGATAAGACCGTCCATTGTGTCACCCTATGTAAAATGTCTAAATATTTATGTCTGTAATTTTTATGATGTACAATAAAGAGTATTCTGTCTATCTACTATTTGAGTGCTTTGGCTTGATTATTTAAATAGGTACTTTTAAACTAGAAATTCTAATTTTAAACATCACCTTAATTTTTTATCAAATGCTAAGGTTATGGTAGTCACACACGTAACGATTTACTTGCGCAAGTAAATCGTTGCGTGTGTGGCTAGCATTCAAATTATCGTCTATGATATTACAATTAAAGGACATTGTTCGGCGCACGAGGAGCTCGTGGCTAAGTAATAACTGCTGCACGGGTCGATCCATCAGGTTAAGATACGCTTGCCGGGGTTGGTCTGTAGATGGGTGATCATCTTTACATACCGAGACTCCTCCGTGCCTCGGAAAGCACGTTAAGTCGTTGGTCCCGGCTGTCATTCGCGGACCTTTGACAGTCGCTACGGGTCGTCAAAAGCCCAAAAGTCTGACAACCAGTCTGACCAAGGGGTATCGTATTACCCAGTTACTGGGTTGTGGAGGTCAGATAGGCAGTCGCTCCATGTAAAATACTGGTATTCAGCTGCATCCAGTTAGACTGGAAGCCGACCCCAATATAGTTGGGAAAAGGCTAGGCAGATTGATTGTTCGGCGTCCATATTCGTTCGCCTAAGAACCAACAGAGACGTGAATTTACTTTCTGTGTTCTAAATAATGCATATATTCGATTGAAACAGAATTAAAATCACGGATACTTCTGAGAATTGTAAAAAATCTAAATACTTTCGGATTGTGGGGTTATAACTAGGCCAATAGAAATATTAACTTAGTGTTTACTTGTGAAAATACAAATGAAAAAATAACGACACTGTGACACTTACTATGAAATGTCAAAGTGTCATCTGTCAATTCATCGACTATCATTGTTGATGTTGCTCTTTTCACACAGCGCTTTCGATCGCTTTATTCTGTTTGTAACCAGAAATCTTATTCACCTTGCGAACGTGTGTCCCGATCGTTGGCCGACGGTCGATGGTGACACCCAGGTATTAAGCCCGGGGTGACCACTCGATGTCGGGTCCTTGTAGTTTCAAGGGTGGTGCGAGGGGCGCGGACCCGGTAATCAGCGCCTGCGTCTTACCCACGTTAACCGAGAGCCGCCTCTTCGACAACCACTCGGGAAGTAGATCGAGGGTGCGCTGCATCTTGACCACCGCGTACTTCGCGCTAAGCGAGGTAGTAATGTATGCGATATCCTCTGTATACAGCGCGAGCATTGCGTCTAAAGTGGTGGAAATGTCGTCGGTGTAACGCGAGTAACACGCCGGCGATACGCAGTTGCCTTGCTGTATTACGGTGGAACAGTTTTCCTCAATCGCAGTATAGGCAAGTTGGTGTGGTACCCTCGACAACTGAAGCGTTATGCTATGTTCCGCCCGGCACCCGAAGTATTCCGGCCGCGGCACTAAATGTGTAGTAGTAGGTGTCGCAGCAGGAGTGCTTCGAAGACCTTAGAGACTGTCGGCAATAGGGTAATGGGCCGATAGCTTTCCGGCTTCAAGATGTTCTTACCCGCCTTGGGCAGCATAATAACGCGCCCCTCCTTCGACGAGGTGGGAAAGGCCGGTGCGCAGTATCGCTGTAAACAGGCGCGCACTGTATTTGTGATACTGTCTGTACCAGGGGCCTTTCTATTCTTTGTCCTTAGGAATGCGCGTCTAACTGCGCCAGGCAAGAAGAAGACAGGGTCCTCATCGGGAGCTTTCGGCGTTGCGAAGTAGTTTTCCAGGTGTTTCTCAACTGCTGCGACGTGTTCATAGTTGGTGGTCGGATTTGGTTGGAACTGACGCTGCAGGTGTCCAGTGAAGACATCCGGGCGGTCCTCCACTACGTACTTAAGCGCCCCGTCACTGTTTAGCAGTGGGTGTACCAGGGCTGGGGTGTTCGTAAGTTGGCGGCAAAGCTTGTGTACCGACGGCCAACTGTCCGTCACAGCGGCGTGCGCCTGTAGCTCGGCCTTCACCTTCTCCGCGAGACGGTTAAGCTGGGTCTTCAGTCTTGGGCATCTAAGTTGTTGCCACTGCTTGCGTATGCTTGATATGCGCCGGCAGGGGCGGCATTAGCCCTCCCCCTTGCGGCGACGTAATTTTCACCGCTTTGGATGCAAGCAGTGACGGCTGACGAACTTGCTAGACGTGGATCCAGCACGGCAGTCTGCGGACCCGAGCCTATCGTACCCATCCCCTTCAACCAAATACGCAGGTGGCTGCAGAAGTTCACCCACACACAAGCGGAACGCTGGTGGACCTCGACACCAGGTTGCAGGCAGTCAAAGGAGGCTATGCCATCTTTGGACAGCAGGCTGACCAGGCGTTTGCTACGCCTGGACAGGAACGGCCTACGCCTGGTGACGGGGACCATCACGGGACACTGTTCGCTAAACAAGCACTTCCACACAATAGGCATAACGGACAGTCCTCTGTGCAGGGCGTGCATGGAGGCTGAGGAGACCGTTGCGCACGTGCTCTTCGAATGTACGGGCGTCACCCAGATTAGAACAGAAACCCTCGGGTCACCCAGATCATACACAGACGTTCTAAACAGACCAGGAGACCTAATCAGCTTCTGGAGGGAGGTGGGCTGGTTGGAATAACCACCAAACGGCCGCTATGGCCCACGCACAATGGTCCACCTGACGGACTAAGTGCGGAAACCAAACCCCCTAACATAGAACATAGATAGAACATAGATGCAAGCAGTGACGTCACCCGCCATCTGGTCCACGTCCACGGAGGTAACAATAGGTCGAGTTGGCGTGGTGATTTCTAGTTGCTCCTCGAAGGTTGTCCAGTCCGTTAATCGGCGTGGCGCTATTGGCTTCAGTCGGGTCGGCATACCCGAAAGGACAACAAGTACTGGTTGGTTGGTGGTCCGACTGTAACTCGTCGTCTATCACCTGCTGCGTGATCAGGCAGTGTAGCTCTCGGTCCAGAACGTCTAGCATGTACTGTGCTGCATCTAGGTAGTATATCCGGCGTCTCTGGGTCGGACACCATATAACCGAAGGCTTCCGCGTCCACGAAGAGCCGTCTCCCCTCGGTGTTCATATCGGCGAAGATGGTTGCCCTTTGCAATGTGTTAATAGGCTTTGCAAAGTGTTATTATTATTTCACGAATGACCTGAATCTATTCAGTGTTGAGCAAAATGGTATCTTTCTGGAAAACTATTCCCGTACACTGCAATACCTATGTTCCTTATATCTAATTTGAAAATGATGACCAGTTTGACATACGTAAATATTTATATTCCCGAATTATAAACATTTGTTTCATACAAATGTTTGTATGGCCCACAGATAGTTACTTCGGGTCCAACCCCGAAGCAACATCTGTAGGCCGTTTGTGCATGTAGGATTTGTGTGTATGTAAACGTTCCCACGATACAGAAGTTCCTAGCTGTACGGCGAACTAAGGCTTGTGTGTAGTGAGGCCTTGCATTGTGAATAGTTTTTAGTTTATAAACAAAAATCATGGTGCCGATTCTCTTGTCACAAATGCCTCTAAACTAGACAAAAAATCACCAAAATTTAGTTTATTCCTGTCACGATGATTTCCCATTCTGAAACAGACTAAAGTGACACAACTTAACTATATTTTAGTTTGACAACACTAAGATGGCACTGAGATTTTAATTTAGTGAAAATGACAATTTTGCTATTCTGAAATCGACGTTTTTCACCAAAAATTTTAATTGTCCAACTAAATCTGACCATTTTTAATCGCGATAAATTATTAGTTGTCATGGATGTTCTTTTGCTTATATCTCGAAAATGGTGTGTCCTATCGCAAAAATAATGAAAATTTCGACCCCCTTTATAAAACACTTAAACTCCTAATTTTCAACACGTAGGTAACAATTTTTCATATTTTCCATACAAAAAGTGAAACATTCCATATAAAACACGTCGAGGCTGCCCCCGCTGCGCGCCTCCGGCTCTAAAAAAAATCACGGGGTAGGGCAAACAAGTATGTACCCGGTGTCGCGATTGTCAAATTCGATTTTAGTGGCGTCAAAATATTTTTTTAATTTGGAGATTTTTTATTGCAGAATAGCGTTAAGATTTTCATAGTCAAAAGTAAGGAATTTTAGTGATAAGTAGTTTAGTTCGGTGTACAAGAAAATCGGCACCATTGTATGACGCAGAGCCCTAACTTCTACTTCAAAACGAGTTTATATTGACATACCTACTTTATAAACACAATACCGAAATTTAAAAATAGAATTATATTATAACACTTTGTCTCTAACAAAATAATGCTATATTTTTTTTTTCTGTTACCATACAGGGCAAATCCAAGAAGTTAATATCACCAAGGAGTTTCCATCAACTTTTGTAATGAGACGTTACGGGGCACAGCAGCACCGCTCTAGCGCATGCGCGGTGATGTGCTGGGTGCAGGCGCCTACACATGAATTTGTACTGAATTTCGTTTGAATTTTTTATTCTTGATCTTTAACTTTGATATTTTATTTAGTAAGTTCAATCCCAATGTATGAGAGCAGATAAAGTAGTGTATGAAACTGCACATACCTAGGTATTAAAACACTCGTATTTTAATACTGCTCATTATGCAACAGTTACATAAATTACTATTGTCACCGCCCGTTGAAGTTTTTAATATTGTGAGTTTGCTTTAGTAACTTTATATTTAAACATAAAATGTAAATATTCCATTAAAATTTAATTGGAAAATCAATTGTTTTTGTTTTCCCCTTCTCTTAATGAGGGCGAGCTCATTTTTGTCGTAGCAAAAACAAAGTTGAAAAAGAACTTGAAAGAAAGAAAGAAAGAAAAATATTTTTTTTGGGGCACGCACAGGAAATACAAACAGTAAACAAAACAAAATTATATAAAAAAAAGGAGCTTAAGTATAAAAAACTAACAAAATAATAACGACCTGTGCGATGCCAAAAAGGCCCCTATCTCAGCATAATGCGTCGATAATAAATACCACCGCTGGTATTCTGATAGGGCCCACTGTGATGCACGGACACATCTACGGACTTAGATAAACTTAAATTAAATGCATTTGCCGCGCCGTCCATATTAATAGAAAACGCGAAAGTAACTGTCTGTCCGTCTGTTACCTTTTCACGCCTTAAGGGGAATGCGATAAGGTACCCCGCGAAATTAAAAATTTCGTTAGTTTTTGCAATTTGCAGGTCAGTGTCAGGTTGTATGTTGATTAAAATATAATTCGTGACCGTAACAAATATGGCTTACGAGAATTATAATCATTAGAATTAATCCTCAAATGTCATGATTTCACGAAATAGTCATTCAATAGGATTACATGAACTTTGAGACTTGTATTGATTTTTACGGCACGGTTGGCGCAGTGGTTAAGCGATTGACTGCTGCACTGCGTGTCGCGGGTTCGATTCCCGCACGGAACAAATATTTGTATGGCCTACAAGTAGTTGTTCCGGGTCTGGCTGTTTGTGTATGTGACTTTAAATGTTTGTAAACGCACCCACGATACAGGAGAAATTCCTAGTGTGGGGCAACGTTATTAAAAAACAAAAAAAAAAAAAAAAAATGGATGATTTCTATGATTATAATTCTATAAATAAGTATTTGATTCGGCCGCGAATCATATTTAGATCAATATACAACCTGATTACTAACCTGCAAATTACATAAAACTTAAGAAAATTAAAGAATTTTGCGGGCTACACTGACGCTTTCGCCTTAAGAGCGTTCATCCTAAAAGTTGGCAACGTCGCAAATAGCTGTCAAATATTTACCTATTTTGATTAATTTGGCAATATTACTGTATGGAAATATGAAATATCGCTAACTATTGAACTAGAATATTAATAATAAATTGCAATTATAACACTGAATTTGATGTTGTAACTGTTTTAAGTTTAAAAAAGGCATTTGGAAAGTTTCCAAATACACACAGGTATATAGACCCTGGGGATCTGGGTTAGGGCATTAGATACTATTTATACTGGTAGTACTTACATTCTCGAGGGGTAACTTCCGACCACTACTTCTGACCAAGTTCTGGCTATTTTTGAGTATATTTTACAAAATAAACTCGACAATAATATTCGGCTTTTGGTCAGTCGGAATACTTCGTAAACGAATGCTCGAGTATGAATTATGGTCGAGTAGGTACTTATAACAGTTTATTGTGCGCGAAAAAATCTATAGACGTGCAGTTTATCTAATCAATAAATATATTTTTTTTTTTTCTGTAAAACGTCGCTTCAGATTAAAAAAAAACACTTATTTTTTAAAGATATTCTGAAATATTTCTGTAAATAAATAGGTATAGTTAGATAAATCACATAATTATGAATATTTTATTTACAGACAGTGATATAGATTCGGTCAGGGTCCGTGTGGTGCCGGACGTAAAGAATAGCACCACTCTATTACATCCTGTGGGTGTCGTAAAACGCGACTAAGGGACTTACTAGACAATGGGCAGCAGCGTTCTCTATGATTTTAACTCCATACTGCGACCACCACCACCACCACGTCCAAGTGTGGCGATTATGGCACCCCCCCCCCCCCCCCTAAAACCAATGACAACCACCAAGAAAAAATGGCCCCTAGTGCCCGGCGGCCCGCCTACCCTTGGCTCTTGGCTGCGGTAGCGGTCAAGGGGATGGCGAGGCAAGGGGTGCTAAGAATCCCCTGAAGAGATCCGGCTACTGCCACAATCACTGAAAACTGGACCTTGGCAACATATAACACGCGAACACTCCGGATCAACGAGAGACGAGAAGATCACTGAACTTGAGGAAAATTTTTGCAGGTTACGATGGAGTATATAATAGTAGGGTTATCAAATTCCTAAAAGAGGGGGAGGACTCGATAATCCTATTCAAAATTCAAATTCAAAATATTTTATTTCACATAAACCTACAAGGGCACTTATGAAACGTCAGAAGCTAGGTGCACGGTTCCAATTGGTCGGATATGTAATTGATAATATGGAGAAGAGCCGGCAAGAAACTCCACGGTTACTCTTTTAAAAGTAAATGGTATTTACAATGTTTTCAAATTACAGTGTTAATAAGTATGAGAGGACAGTGTAGGCCTATCAACAAGTACCAGGTACTTAGCAAGATAGAAAATGGTGACAGATCTACAGTCTGTTAAGCCTACGACGTTCTCACATTCACAAAATCTAAAAGAAAAGAATCTATATAATAGCAAAATCAATAAATAAAAATAAAAAGCTATTTAGACCAAATGGCATGATTGCCCCTACAGCTGTATGTAACAAATCTAATTTACTATAAATAAAAATAAATAAAAAAACAGGTATATAATGTCAAATAACGAAGAGATATGTCAAGGTAGTATGTAAAAGAAAAGAAAAAGGTAAAATAAAATAATCATCTTAATTTGGGAGCAGTTAATAGACATTTACATAGCTATGCCGTTAATGAGGTACCAGGGAAGCCACATGTGCAGAAGGAATTATTGCCAAACTTCCTTGTCTTCAACGTAGTCTTTAATCTTATAATATGCTTTTTTGATAAGGACACGTTTGATGTGGGTTTTGAACTTTCCATCGCTAAGTTCTGTAACCGACTTTGGCAACTTGTTGTCCGGCCCTGGTCCAGGCCATGGTACGGATCGAGAGGGCATGGGAGGCCGTCACCTCCTTCTGCGAAGCAGTAATGCTCCCGAACGAGGAGGCAGAACGTGTGAGGGAGAGGCAAATTTCGCGCCCTCACGCCCCTAGCCGCCGCAGGAAACGCCCTAGGCGTCGGGAATCGCAGGCCGATTCCCGGCCACCGTAGGCGCGGGCTTGCGGACGGTGAGCAATGGGTAGCTCGCCGTCCGATAAGGACCAGGCCCGGGTCGACGGCGCGTTGTGTTCCACGCGCGCCTCAAAGAGATGTCAGCAACTGAAGGGGTCCGATAGGACCGATGCCTGCCGGGGTTGCGGGAAAGTCCGAAAGGGATGCCGTGGCCCCTGGCAACGTACAGGCAACGGAAGGAACCACAGCAGGAGAAGTTATTTGATAATTTCCCACCCAAAAAAAATAAAATAACAAGGTAGTATGTAAAAGAAAAGAAAAGGGTAAAATAAAATAATCATCTTAATTTGGGAGCAGTTAATATACATTTACAATCCTATAATCCGGGAACTTGATCTATTTCCGGGAGGTCGATCAGCAGTCCTGAGGTGGTGTGGGGTTTATCGTCCGTATCGCCTGTGAGCAACGTGGTGAAGATCGGGAGTATCAAATAAAAGCGATGATTACTTTTATGATATGACTTGCTTATTTTTGTTCATCAAAATGTAGGTTTACTGCGTGTATTTATTTATATTATGAAAATGACTTCTATTTGTGAAAAGGTCAATATTAATACAATTGCAATTAATTGCAATTGACCGTATCGAGGACCCCATTTTTTTTTTTGTGGGAAATTTTTAATAACTTCTCCCGCTCTGGGCGGAGCGGGAGGGCGTGACAGATTACTGACTAAAACCCATCCGTGTTCCTTCAGTTGCCTGAACGTTGCCAGGGGCCACGGTATCCCTTTCGGACTTTCCCGCAAATCGAGGACCCCTGAGAAATGTTCAGCTCTGTAGAGTGTCGTTTCTGTCCCTCATAACTGTGTGACAATCTCTTTCTAAAGCTTGATGTGTCCACGTACGTACTGTACATATTCTGCACATTATGAAAGTGCTATGTTTCGCAGAGGAACGAACTTTACCCATCTGTTTAATCATTAATTAATGAAAAGTTTTTTATATCAAAAGTATGTTAATAAATATATCACGAGTGTATGCAAACTGCTTTCTAATATACATACGAGTATAAAGTAAAGCCAGAGTCAGTATATTTATTTCTAAGGGATTCCCGAGGACCTATATTATAATACTGTGGAAATATGAAAGTATATTAACCTAGCTGGCTAATCAGTCAACTGCCTTATTTTCCTTACTGCATAGACGGCCAAGTTTAATCTACCTGAAAGAGCTCTAATGTGGGCACTGCAATTTTGAATTAATAGTAATTTAGAAGTATAAGGAACAGGGTGTAAAGTTCGCTCATCCTCTATAGAAAAGGGAGGATCCTCCGACCAGATGGGTGTCGTGTCTGGCGGGCAACTGCCTAACGATTGATGTCGGGGAAGTTATATATATGCTGTTCGCACGGTAAACTATAATTGCGTGATGCAGAATTTTGTGTGACACATCCACATCAAAATATTGTGTGTGTGAAAACCATTTTTGGATTCAGGGATTCGTTTGCGAAATATTAAGCTTTAAAGTGGTAATTTTTGTTAGAGTCAAGTGTCCCCCCCCCCCCCTCTGCCAGCTCAATGGTAGGTTTTGGATACGTGAAAAAAATCACGGCAGTAGTATATAGGTACTTATAACGAAATTAAAAGGAAAACTATCACTGCTAAGTAGGCTCTACAAGTTAACGATTAATAATCTACTAACTCATTCCAAATGAGAGAACATGTTTTTCAACTACAATGTTCAGTTTGTTCTTGAGATAAATTCACGCTCTTGGCCGGTTTTTAATCGAATGATTTAATAATACTAACATTGTCAGAACTAAATAATCCTGGGATAGATTAATGAAGAAGAGAAGTGAAGTGAAATGAAATGAAATTAAATGTATTTGCAAGAATTGTAGTACTACAGTTGGTCGGGTTATTTAACAGTTTCTAAAACAATTCGCTAAAACTTACATGCAAACATTCCATTAAATAATGCTAACAAAATTGGAACATACATCAAATATAGTATATTAAGAATAAGAATGTCAATCATTTGTCAAATTATAAAAGTAAAATGTCAGTGCGAGTGTTTAAAGTTTAGGTATCATTCACAGAATGAGTACCTAAACTTTAACAGAATAGATTGATTTTTCTGTAAGCCATTTGAATAACACTGTTTTAAAACGATTGATTGGCAGTTCCCTATATGATTTGTAAGTAATGTCTTCAAAACTACAGTGGTTTTGACTGTGGCGGTAGTGGGATCAGCTCCCATACATTTTTGCCCAGCATCCTTTTTGTTTTGTAATGGTCGTTATGAGGCGTGCACTTTTTGATTTTCCAAAATTGATGGTCAGGTCTTGACTGGACTTTGGCGTTGTATTAAAAACAAATGTGACGATCTGAAGCAGCGTTTTCGCAGCGAATATCTGGCTCTACTTACTCAGAAATCAACGGCTAGTATTAATCCAGCTGAAATCGGGGACAGAGTTTTGATAGGGTCTGATGATGTAAAGAGGGTTAAATGGCCATTAGGTATTGTTGTTGAGACTTTGAATTCAAATTAAAATTATTTTATTTCACATAAACCTACATGGGCACTTATGAAACGTCAGAAGCTAGGTGCACGGTTCCAATTGGCCGTTTCCTATGGAGAAGAGCCGGCAAGAAACTCCACGACTACTCTTTTAAAAATAATTGGCTTTTACAATATTTTCAAATAACAGTGTTATTAGGTATGGGAGGACAGTGTAGGTCTTTCAACAAGTACCAGGTACTTAGGTACGCAAGAGGTGGATGGTCATAGGCGTGGAGCGTGGGCTAGAACCTCAAGAGGTGAAGTAATTAGACCTCTGCAGCACCTTTTCTCTTGGAGGTTCGTCATAGGGATGCCAACCACCGCACCTGCACAGCAGCTGCTAACTAAAATGCACGTTACTCGTTCCGGTCGGCTGGTGAAACTGCCCTCTAAGTACTAAACTCGACGCTAGTGTCCTTAACTACAAATATAACTACGTTAGAATTTATAGAAGTGTAATTTCGAATGCTGAAAAACTTACAGTCAGTGAAAAAATTAATCAATAAATAAAAACAACCTAGAGAAATTTGGAAAGTTATAAATAAGAGCACAAATAGGGTTAAAGCAATGCGGGCAGAAATTCGCTTTAAAATAAATAACCAAATAATAGATAACCCAGAGGAAGTAGCTGACTTTCTAGTAAAGCAATTCGACCGCAAGTACATCATGCCTGGTAATAATGGTCAGGATGCTGTCGTTTTTCTTCAACAAAGCACGGAAAGCGTGGAAAACGATATCTCGCTAACTACTCCGAATGAAATGTCAAAAATCGTGAATAGTATGCAGAATAAGAAATCTTGTGGCTATGATGAAATTCCAACATCAGTAATTATTTATAAATTTAAATAATCATTTTATTTTGTTATTCCCGAACTGTGTTTTAGTTTTATATAGATGTCTTCCGCTTTTTCGCGGGGCCGGATGATGTAATGATAATTGTCTTTGATTCAATTTATAGATTGAAAATAAATTGTTTTTTAGAATGATAAAAACTGTCACTATAGAAAATATATCTCTCCATCTTTCTGTGATCATTTTATTTTAAATCGTTGTACACACGGCTACAAATCAAGCTATACATTATTTCCAGTATAAACAAATGATATTGAAATTCTATACAATGCGAGATCAGCTTATACTGGAAATATATAGCTTGATATATAGCCTTGTGTACCGAATAAAGTAAAACATAAAAATAACATCACGTCTGTAACCTTCAAAGGGTTAGGCAGAGGTGTATATATATGACACTCACATTTCACTAATAATTTAATAGGGGGCGAGTCTACTGCCATCAACCGGGCACAAATCCAGACTCCGGGCTGCTACTGACAAAATCCTGATGGAAAAACCCAATAACACTTTGCCCGACCTGGGAATCGAACCTAGAACCTGATGCTCAGAAGTAGCGCTTGCGACCACTAGACCAACGAGGCTTTCAATATAATAAAGTGATCCCAAACCAATCTGTAAAACAGGCAATTATAACCTCACTGCGTCTATTAAGCGTCAATTCAGCGGGTTTATTTGGACTCGCTAATGATGACAGGAGCTCGTAGCCCTCCTCACCCATCATAGAAATCAGCGTCATCAGGTTGAGCTCAGTTTTCACGTTGTTGCCTAAAAATTACATCTCCAGTAACTCAACATAAGCGGACCAGTTCCCTATTGTATCGTTGAACTCACGTACCGGTCTCACCGACATTTTATTGGGTTTTGCGCTGTAATTTCACTATTTAACTTAGTTTTAATTTTCCTCGTCGCCACTGTTGAATAAAAGCCGTGCGCTCGGTACAACATTTATTTAAGAAGGGCATAGACAATCAGCGTGGCTAGAAGTTTTCTCTATGACCGTATAACTATTGAGGCGTGTACACACAATAGGTACAACAGGTTCTCTGTAGATAGGATAGGGACGAGCTGGCTGGAGGTTGGCCCGGGCTCACCTGTGCGCCAGACCCGTTCGCTTACCGAGCTTCGGTAAATATTTATTTGTACATACATACAAGTGGATATGCCCATTCTCCTTTATTTCAGTTGCCAACCCGATTTAGCCTTTCGGCTACCAACGAGATTTTTATGAATTAGACATTTCAATGTGTATATTTTTTTGCTCTTTTGTAGTATCCTCAGATTTCTTACAGAACCCTTTCCCATGAAATATTGTATTAATATATAACAAAGATCTGCTTGACTTCGAAGGCAAGTCATGGGACGGATTGAAATACGGGCCTTTCTAATTTTTATCGTCATCGCAAGCTGTAAGTGAGAAATTGAATTTTTATCAAAACCGTTTAAAACCACCACGGGGCGCCCGCGCCCCTCCCGCTCCCCGCGCGCCGTCGCTTGATCACTCCGTGCGTTTTTATGCAGAGCTAATGTCAGATTTTACTTTATTCGATTCTATATTTCGCAAGAATATGTGGCTTGGCCGTTTCCGGCCCGATAGCCGTCGATTTATTGGTGGGGCGTATAGAATTAGAAGCTTAGCTCTACATGAGAAATAATTAACTAAAATGAATGAATAATTAACTATTGTATAACAGAAAAGTAATGAACATAGAAACAAATTTTCACCTTACGCCCATGTGACGGTAGCGAGCGCCAATACCCACGACACGGGTTGTGCCTCCCACGGGCCTCTGGCAACAGAGCACCGTGCGGAATAGCAAAACGAACCCGGACAAAGACCCAGACCAACACAGACAAACAGAGACGGGGGAAGATGATGGATCTGGCAACCCCAACACTCTTCCGGCTGCCTGTGGTGAAGTACGCCTGCTGACTAAGCGCGAAAAAATCCAGGCCCGGAAGAAGAGAATCGGCGAACGAAAGCGCAAAATCCGCGAAGGCATTAGCCAGCGCGAAGCGCGATCGGACGTCGAAGGGGAGGTGCGCGTCCGGCCCCAAGTCCGCGAAGGGGAAACCCAGCGCGAAAAGGGGCCGGATGCACGCGACCAGCCGCGAGAGCGCGAAGGGGAAACTCAGCGCGCAAAGCGGCCGGACGCGGAACCACGCCTGCAGGGGCGTGCTTGCGAAGGGGCAACCCAGCGCGAAAAGCCTCTGCAGGCGACCGAGTCCGCCGGGACCGACAGCCGACCCCAAGACAAAGACGGATCCCACGACCGACCAAAACACAACAGGGGCAAGCGGGGTGGTGCCTCACACCAGACGTCGCCGGCAAAAAAGAACCAGCCTGGCACCTCTAAGCCGCAACCTGGACCGAGCGGTACAGGACCGGCGAAGAGGGGACGCCCTGATGACACGGCCTCACCGAGCGCGATCCAGGGGGACGCCAAACGGGTGAGAATCCACTCTGCTCAAAGGGAGCAGAGGACCTACGCGCGAGCCACGAAGGACATCCCTGCGCGGCTGGCCGTAGCAATCTGCCTTCCACCCCCCTCCAGAGACCTGACAAAGGACGAGGCCGAACTCATTAAGACCGGACTGGAAAACCTGGTCATGGACACGGACCCGACGGCGCCACTCCCTGCTTTTCGCGGATACCCAAGGGTAGCGGAAGGTACCGTGCAGATGTGGTGCGAGGATGACTGTGCCCTGACCTGGTTGACCCAGAACGTGCCCAAGATACGACTCCCAACTACAGACCTGACACTCACGGTACTGAAACAGACTGACGTGCCCACCCGTGTCCGAGTCTCGCTATTTGTCCCTCGCTACAGAGGTGACGTAGCCAGACTCCAAGGTATTCTGATCCGTCAGAATACCTGGTACGACATCGCCAGGTGGTCACTGTACAGGGCGACTACCGTCGGTGGCGACAACTACGGGACTTATTTGACCCTGGGTGTGCCACCGGAGGAAGCCGTAAAGGTCCGGGCCAGGGAGCGACGTATATCATACCTGCTCGGGTCGATATACGTACGCTTCTGGCCCACGGCCGAACCCTCTGACGTCCAGACCGACAGCGACCTTAAGACCGCACAACCGACGCTGACACAGACGGACGACCCAGAGATCGACCAGCTGGAGGAGGTCATGGCCCGAGCGGTCATGGCCGATGACGCCGACACCAATCCGCCCGAATCACCTGGCTGGAGCGAGCGTCTACTCGCCTCGTCGCCGGGGGCAGAACTCGACAAATACAGAGAGGAGGTAGGGGAGAGGCTGTCCGATGGATCCACCTCCGACTAACTCCTCTCCATCGCCGTCAACACCCATCGACATCATCCAGACCAACCTCCAGCACAGCCAGACTGCCACGGCTAACCTACGCAGGGCACTGGAGGTCAAGCCCCGAACCATCGCACTGATCCAAGAGCCGTGGATCAGGAACAATAGAATATGTGGCCTCGGTAACATCGGAGGTAAGCTAATTCTCAACACACACAGCTCAGATAAGCCAAGAACCTGCATCTACATACCCAAAGACATTCCTATCGCACCACTCACCCAATTCTGTTCCAGAGATCTGACAGCTGTCAGGCTCCAGACCGAAGGTAGCGTTCCAGATGTTGTACTGACCTCGGTATACATGCCAGGCGAGGACTTAGACTGCCCGCCTAAAGAGATGGCCGACCTAGTGCAACACTGTGAACGCGCCGAACTAGACCTGATCATCGGCACCGACTCGAACGCCCACCACCCACTCTGGGGCAGCGACGCACCGAACTCCAGAGGAGAGGTACTATCCACCTATTTATTCTCTACTAACCTTAATATTATAAACCGCGGCTCAGAACCCACTTGGGTCACAGTCCGTGGACAAACGATTATAGACCTAACACTTGCTACGGAAAACGCGACAAACCTTATTACAAACTGGCACGTATCGGACGAACCTTCCTGTTCTGATCACAGAAGGATCCGCTTCTCACTAACTACCAATACTAGAAAACCCGATCCGAGGCGAAACCCAAGGCGCACCAATGTTCCCGGGTACAAACGCCTCCTGGCCTCCCTATTGGCTAAACACCTAATGCAATTTACCATAAGAGACCGAACACAATTAGAATACACCGTAACAAAACTATCTGAATATATAACCGAAGCATACCACGCATGCTGTAAACTAAGAGCGCCACATACCAAGAAGGAGAGAAACCCCTGGTGGAACGCTGAACTTAGTAAACTCAGAGATGCGCTACGTAAGCAATTTAACAGAGCCAAAAATACTAGACTCCCGGACGACTGGGAGTTATACAAAGAAACCCAATATATATACAAAAAGCAGATTAGAACCGCCAGAAGGACAGCATGGCGTAAGTTCTGCGAATCCATCGAGACAAACAATGAAGCCGCAAGGGTAAGGAAGATCCTGTCAACCGATCAGGACCGAACCCTCGGCGCGCTTAAAAAACCCGACGACTCATACACACTGACTGACCGTGAAACCAGTAAGGTCCTTCTCGAAACCCACTTCCCAGACTGTGCAGTCCTGGAGGACAGGACGTGGGAGGCTGAGCCAGAATGGACCCCAACGGATCAAGACTGGTCACGAGCCCGCAACATTATAACAGATGACCGAGTAAAGTGGGCTATTAACACCTTTCAGCCATACAAGTCGGCAGGTCTGGATGGCATCTTCCCAGCCCTGTTGCAGTGGGGGGCGGACTATCTCACACCATGGCTGGTGGAGATATTTCGAGCCTGCATAGCACTCAGGCTCGTACCTGTCGCATGGCGCGAGGTGAAGGTCATTTTTATACCCAAACCTGGCAAAACCGACTACACGCAACCCAAGGCTTATAGGCCCATAAGCCTCACATCCTTCCTACTGAAAACCCTTGAGAGACTCTGTGACAGGCATATCCGAGACGGACCTCTCCGAATAAAACCACTACACAAACAACAGCATGCGTACTCCACAGGCAAATCAACGGAATCAGCGCTCCACAGCGTGGTCTCCAAAATTGAATGTGCAGTGGATCACAAGTGCTCGGCACTGGCTGCCTTCATTGACATCGAGGGCGCCTTTGACAAAACTACTTTCAACAGCATAAACACGGCCCTCGACAGACACGGCATAGACTCGACACTGAGTGGCTGGATCACCAACATGCTCAAACTAAGGGCTGTACAAGTCACAGTAAATGACACTACGAGAGCCATCGTTGCGAAGGGATGCCCGCAAGGGGGAGTCCTCTCGCCTCTCCTATGGAACCTGGTAGTAGACAGCCTCATCAAAACACTCAACGACAATGGTTATTTCACCGTAGGCTACGCTGACGACATAACCATAATAATTAACGGCACCCACGAAAACACTCTATGCAACCTCATGCGTCATGGCCTGAAAATAGTAGAGGAATGGTGCAACAACCACCAACTCTCAGTAAACCCTACAAAAACTGAACTGGTTCTCTTTACGAAGAAGAGGAAACTGACAACACTACAACTGCCACGATTCTTCGGAACAACCCTAAGCCTCTCAGCTGAAACCAAATACCTGGGCATCTATCTGGACAAACAACTTAACTGGGCAAAACACACGAACTATATCACCACAAAAGCCAGCATATCCCTGTGGCAGTGCAAACGACTGCTTGGTCGGAATTGGGGAATCAGCCCCAAGGTCACCTACTGGCTATACACCACAGTCATCCGACCGATTATCACATACGGCTCACTGGTCTGGTGGCCCAGGACAGACCGGTGCACAGCCCAAAAAGATCTCGAAAAGCTACAGCGGTTTGCTTGCGTCGCAATCACTGGTAGTATGAGAACTGCACCCACCGCCGCCCTACAGGCAATGCTGGGACTGCCACCTCTGCACCTCATCGTGCGGGAGGAGGCGGCCCTGGCCACCTTTAGGCTCCATTTAACAGGAACCCTATGCAACGACTCCAGAGTTAAGCACATACGCATTAAGGAGGATGCGATCAAACGTGAGCCAATGATGGCATCACCCTGCGACAAAGCCCCGAAAACACACCACTTTCAAAGGCACTACAATATAACACTTACAGAAGAACAGTGTGACTACTCAGGCCCAAAAGAGATGAGAGTTTACACCGACGGATCAAAGACCGACTCAGGTACCGGAGTCGGAGTTTTCTCACATGACCTCAACATAAATATATCCAGACCGCTGGGAATGTTCAACACCGTCTATCAGGCGGAGTGTGTGGGCATCATACAAGCGGTCCACGCCCTAGAAGCCAGGAGGGTTACGGACAGCCACATACGCATACTCTCCGACAGCGCCTCAGTTCTCCAATCCTTACGGAAGAAATATACTACCTCGAAGCTAATACTAGAATGTCACGATGCACCAGAACAAATAACGGTATCTAGCCGCAACACGGTGACACTGCAATGGATAAAAGGACACAGCGGATCGCTAGGTAACGACGCGGCTGACGAACTTGCTAGACGTGGATCCAGCACGGCAGCCTGCGGACCCGAGCCTATCGTACCCATACCCTTCAACCAAATACGCAGGTGGCTGCAGAAGTTCACCCACACACAAGCGGAACGTTGGTGGACCTCGACACCAGGTTGCAGACAGTCAAAGGAGGCTATGCCATCTTTGGACAGCAGGCTGACCAGGCGTTTGCTACGCCTGGACAGGAACGGCCTGCGCCTGGTGACGGGGACCATCACGGGACACTGTTCGCTAAACAAGCACTTCCACACAATAGGCATAACGGACAGTCCTCTGTGCAGGGCGTGCATGGAGGCTGAGGAGACCGTTGCGCACGTACTCTTCGAATGTACGGGCGTCACCCAGATTAGAACAGAAACCCTCGGGTCACCCAGATCATACACAGACGTTCTAAACAGACCAGGAGACCTAATCAGCTTCTGGAGGGAGGTGGGCTGGTTGGAATAACCAAACGGCCGCTATGGCCCACGCACAATGGTCCACCTGACGGACTAAGTGCGGAAACCAAACCCCCTAACATAGAACATAGAACATAGACGGTAGCGAGACAGCCAAGCCACATATTTTGATTAAGGTGTAGAGTCTGTGAAGTTAGGGCTTGTAGAATTAGGGCGTGTAGAGTTAGAAGTTTGCCTCTACATGAGATCTGATAACTTTTTGATAGTGCGAGCCATATGGTCTAGTGTGGGGCAACGTTTTAAAAAAAAAAAAAAATAATAATAATAATAATTTTACATGAAAATGTTTTTGGAAACTCGATTTATTGAGTGAATGATGTATTGAATCTTCGATTTATTAACCATTCGATATTAAGGACGTTCGAGTATTTAGACGTTCGATTTATAGTGGTCGATCAATTGATATTCGATTATTTGGCATTCGATTTGGCATAGTACACTCGTGTTTATCTAACCACTTGAAAAATGGTCTTGGAGGTGCTAAAATTCTAAGTGTTTTTTTTTATTAAGTGGGAATTTTCGATTTAATTTTACTTCCCAGAAGTTCGCTAGACACAGAAGACATGTGTCATATACCAACCCGCACTGTGTCGGCGTGGTGGATTACGGCCCACTCTCTCTCACAGAGAAGATTCTTGTGTCCTGGCAGTAGGAAAGTTATAGGCTTAATTTAAGGCAAGCATAGTCTTAGAGTTGTGGATGTGAAACGCAATTAGGAAAGTTGTTGTTATTTTGTAGGCAATGCGGAACTGTACCAAATAAAGACCGTGAATCTGCCGACGACGGTCGAGGACCGTATTATTGGCGGGTCTAATACCACCATAGAGCAATACCCATTCGCCGTACAGGTAAGAGGAAGAGAGGAAAAGCTCTATTATGTACGAAAAATGACTAATAGAAAAGCATGACTCAGATAACAAAAAAAAGCAACAGTGTTTTTGAATTTTTGTACCTTCGTTGATCTTGTCGCAGCACGACTATTCCCGAGTCGGTCGAAATGTTATTAAGTTTTTATTTGTTTCCATTTCCATTATTCCAACTTTGACATGCTCTAAATTTGTATTCCCCATTGGGTACAGCGACAGCGTTGGGAAATTCTCAATAGCAGCCAAAAATAATGAAAATTCTCTCTACAAACAAATCCAGACTCACTGAATCTTAAAAAAAAATCCACTCTATACTCAAACTGTACTAAGTAGTTACAAAAGCTGATCTGCAGTGCATAAGGTTCCATTTCCGGTTACAAAGTTTGGTGTATTCAACCGAGCAATTATATAAGTAATCAGAGATAGATAGGTTATACGCGCTCCGCAAGTGACACGTCATAGCTTGACTAGTTAGCCAAGTTTTCTTCGTTTTGTGTTTTCCGCTGCGGTGAACGCCACATAGCGTCTGCAATTTACCGTCAAATTACGTCATCATTTTAACCGAAAGATGTCCATTGCTGGATATAGGCCTCCTCCAAACACCGCAACTTCGACCGGTTCTGTGCTTCCCGCATCCAGCCGATTCCTGCGGTCTTCACAAAGTTATCCCTCGTGAGAGGCCTTCCAACGCTACGTCTTCCGGAACCTTTCGGCCCCATCAGTCATTCTGTTCTGCGAGCAATGTGCCCTGCCCAATGCCACTTAAATTTGGCAATTCTTCGGGCTATGCTGGTTACCTTGGTTCTCTATCACGTAGGGAAACTCCAAGTATAGCCCTCTCCATTGCCCTTTGGGTGACTTTTAGTCTTCTAATAAGCTCCATTATGAGCGACCACGTTTCAGTGCCATAGGTCATCACTGGCAACATGCACAGGTCAAAGACTTTCGTCTTGAGACACTGCAGTATGTGGAATGAGAAAATAATACGTAGCCTCCCGAACGGTGCCCAGCCGAGTCGGATTCGACGATTGACCTCTTTCTCGAAGTTGGACCTACCTAACTGGACAGTTTGTCCTAGGTAAACATACTCGTCCACAACTTCGAGTGTAGTGTCTCCGATCTTCATGAGAGTGAGTGTTACATGGGCATATTAAATTAATTAAAATTAATAGTTTTTTTTTTTTTTTTTTTTTTTTTTTTTTTTTTTTTTTTTTTTTTTTTTTTAAAAACGTTGCCCCACACTAGGAATTTCTCCTGTATCGTGGGTGCATTTACAAACATTTATACTCACATACACAAACACCCAGACCCGGAACAACTACTTGCAGGTCATACAAATATTTGTTCCGTGCGAGAATCGAACCCGCGACACGCAGAGCAACAGTCAATCGCTCAACCACTGCGCCAACCGTGCCGTCGACATATGACATGACCTTTGTCATGTCCATGTTTATTTCAAGACCCACTCTTTTGGAAGCTCTACTGAGGGCATCGAGGATTGTACTGAGGTCCTCCATAGTCTCAGCCATGACAAGTATATCATCGGCACACTGAAGGTGAGTGATGTACTTACCATTGATATTGATGCCTAGCCCTTTCCAGTCCAGAATCTTGAAGACATCCTCTAGCGCAGTGGTCAACAGTTCGGAGAAATAATGTCTCCGTCCGTCAGTTCCGAGGTCTGGGCCTGGAGTCCGACTGACATAGTGGCGTTTTCGTACAGACACCTCGATGTACCGATACTCGATGTGTCACCGTTGAAGAAACTGCAATACAGCCCATGTCTCAATCAAATCGGAGGCTTTCTTGTAGTCAAAAAACGCTAAGCATCCCGAGGCAGGTTATGCTCTTCGGTCTTCTGTAGAATCTGCCGTATGTTTGTGGTCTATGGTGCCTAAGCATTTACGGAATCCGGCTTGTCCGGGAGGCTGGTAATCATAAAACCTGCGCGGTACAGGGTTCGTGATGACTCTTGAATATAGCTTGTAGACATCGAGCTTGTAGGCTCAGAAGTGAGATGAGCCTATAATTCTGAAGGACACCTTTGTTCCATGCCTGTGGCGTTTTTCCCTCGAGTATGACGGAATCAAACAGCATCTGGAGGGCCTTAAGAACGGGTTTTTCGCCAGCCATTAGGAGTTCGGCTGTAATTCCATCATCACCCGGTGCCTTATTGTTTTTGAGTTGCTACAGCGCCATCTTAATCTCGTACAAGCTGACGTCCGAGGTCTTTGGTGTAGTGTCAGGTCAATCTAGCTCTTGGGTCGTTTGCCAGATTCGTAACGGGGTTCATTGTTGACATGTATAACTGTCCATAGAACCTCTCGATCTCTCAGCAGCTCAGGTTTCGCGGATACGCTCCTGCCATTAACGGTCTTCACTTTCGTAAGCTGGCTCTGCCCAATACACAGATCTCTTGCAAAATTCAAAATTCAAAAGTCATTTATTCAAACTAGGTTGAAAATCAGCACTTTTCGAACGTCAAAATTACATAAGACAGTCCCCCAAAACGCCCACCCCTCACCACTTCCTAGTGCTTTAGCTGGGAAGAAGAAGTGGTGCAACAAACTCCCCAGCAGCACAGCTGTCTGTTCAGTTAGAAAAAAATGAATCTATATAATAGTATGCAAAATGATATTTACATTACGCAACACAAAACATAATTTAAATTATAAAATTAATAGCCATATGACAGCTAGCACACGGCAATATACCAACCAAAAACATCGAGAACTATACTCAAGCAGAAATAAAAATAACTTAACGAAAACAATATCTAAATAAAAGCCTCCAGGCATAAAGGGCGTGCCCGCTTACATATATAGCTGTAACTAGAAGTTATAATTGATAAACTAGGACCATCGAGGTAAATTATCGAGGTCGCTAGCTAACCCACATATTGCAATACAATTCATTAAAAAAAAACATTGTAATGAGTAGATTATGTCAACAATAAATTAAAATAAAATAAATTGACTTATAAAGTAAAATTATAAACAATTATATAAACTCATAAGAACTTGGAGCCTTTATTCCGCTCTATCGCGGCCTTAATGCGGTCTGCACTAAAGCGGCGTAGGTCGTTTTCAAGAACTCATTACTTCTTTCAAGGATCCGACTCCTGGGCAATTCAATTCAATTTATTCAGTAACAATCTACATTGCGTTCGAAATAATCCAACATGAAACATACACAAATATTACAAAATGACGATGATACAAATTATTATTATTAAGAAACATGCTATTCAATTTCAATTACGAAATATTATTTAAATAAACTGTAAGGTCCGGAAGTAACTGGCACCTTACACTTGTACTATAAGTTATAGTTCGCTCACTTGAAGTATTTAGAGTTAGGTTAGGTGAGTTGACGGAAACCACGGATTATAGTAACACTCAAAAGTTTATTAAGTAGCCCCATTTACAAGTAAAGATTGGATGCTAATCCGCAGTGCTCGTGATAGTAGTAATTTGTCAACTAGCTTAAAAATATGTTTAACGTTATTATAAGTGGATAAAGTAAGTAGGTTGCTGCGTACGCAGTTTAATAAATTGTACGTGAACCGTACATAAACAAAATTGTAAAAAAACCATGAAAACATAAATTATAAAACCATATGTCAAATAAACGTAAACAATAATCAAAAAATAAAATATAAACACAAATAACCCATAGACAAATAATGACACATGTCAGTTTTAAGAGAAGTACTAAAAATTATCTAATGAATAGAGGCATCTTTCCAACAGGAATGCTTTGAGCCTTGCCTTAAATGAGCCTGTGTGCAGTATGCTTTTTAACTCAAGCGGTAATTTATTAAATACTTTAACTGCCTGATACTGTGGACTATGTTTAACTATTCCAAAATCCGGGATGATTTTATTTTCAAAATATTTTCTTCGCATTTTTTCCCTTACCAGTCTGTCTTCGTCTGTTTCATAGTCATATTTATTTTTATTGTTTAATAGTACTACCATATAAAGGCTAGGTACTGTGAGAATACTAAGGTCTTTAAAGTATGGTCGACAGGTGTCTCGTTGAGAAATGCGGACAATGGTTCGAATCGCTCTTTTTGGATAATGAAAGCATAGGGCTTTCATTCTCCAAAAAAGAGCGGTGTAATGGTAGCTGTTTCCCCAAAACTGTATGCTGTACCTCAATTTAGACTCAATCAGCGCATAGTACACCATTTTTAACCCTTAACCACCTGACGTCTTTTTCAGTTACACTACCACCTGACGTTGGTCCTGGATACCGCTTGCGTATTTTCCATATTTAATAACCATTATTTAAAATATTACAATATAAAAGTCACATCTGTATTTTAGTTATATTTTTATTCATCATAAGTTTTTAAATTGTGCAAAAGTATGCATTTACATATAAAAAATCAACACTACAAAAATATATAAATTTTAGCAAAAACTCTAGGATCTTCGAAAATCTGAGATATTAGTAGGAAATTACACTGTAACTCAATAGTTTTTACAAATATAATTACGTATAATGTTTAAATGCGCGTGCATATGGAGCTGCCGAGGTGCACGTCGCGTACTGGTGGAAGCGAGGTAAAAGTACATGGACACATAGGTGCGTCGAATGCATAGTAATGGAATAATTTGAAAAAGAAAATCGCCGGAGTCTCTCAGACCGACGTCAGGTTGTGGTTAAGGGTTAAGTGTAATATGCTTACTTCATCCCTAAGCGTTCTTAAGGCATAGCAAGCAGATGATATAGATGAATTCAATGCTGCTAACTCTTTCTTCCAATTTTAAAATTCATCAATATTCAAAAAAATTCAAAAGTCATTTATTCAAACTAGGCTGAGAATCAGCACTTTTCGAACGTCAAAATTACATAAGACAGTCCCCCAAAACGCCCACCCTTCACCACTTCCTAGTGCTTTAGCTGGGAAGAAGAAGTGGCGCAACAAACTCCCCAGCAGCACAGCTGTCTGTTCAGTAAAAAAGATTCTATATAATAGTATGCAAAATGATATTTACATTACGCAACACAAAACATAATTTAAATTATAAAATTAATAGCCATATGACAGCTAGCACACGCCAATATACCAACCAAAAACATCGAGAACTATACTCAAGCAGAAATAAAAATAACTTAACGAAAACAATATCTAAATAAAAGCCTCCAGACATAAAGGGCGTGCCCGCTTACATATAGCTATAACTAGAAGTTATAAATGATAAACTAGGACCATTGAGGTAAAGTAAAAAATTATCGAGGTCGCTAGCTAACCACATATTGCAATACAACTCATAAAAAAAAAACATTGTAATGAGTAGATTATGTCAACAATAAATAAAGTAAAATTAGTAAAATTATAAACAATTATATAAACTCATATAACCTGTCAGTAAGTAAGCTAATTCTGGAGAAAGAACATTTAAACATTGTCTTGAGTTAATCACAGCGACCAACTATTCTTATCATTTAAGTAGTCGTTGATAGAATAGTATGCCTTTGAAGAGAGGTTGGATTTTACTTTAGTTTTGAACGCATTAAAAGGCAAATCTAGCAAAGAAGAAGGTAGCTTGTTATAAAAGGTTATACCAAGCCCAACAAATGAGTTATGAACCTTATGAAGCCGGTGAAAGGGAGTACGTAGTTTGTCCTTATTTCTAGTGTTAACATTGTGAATATCACTGTTTTTAGTATATAAGTGTATATTTTGCCTAATATATAATATGTTGGCGAAAATGAATTGTGATGCCACTGTGAGGATACCGATATCTTTGAAAAAATCTCTCAGAGAAACTCTGGCACCGAGCTGGTAAATTGCTCGAACAGCTCGTTTTTGAAGGACAAATATATTTTGAATATCAGCAGCTTTGCCCCACAGCAGAATACCGTAGGACATTACGCTATGAAAATAACTAAAATAGACTAACCGAGCTGTATCAACGTCAGTGTATTGTCTTACTTTCCTGACGGCGTAGGCGGCCGAACTGAGCCTTCCCGCTAGGCTCGATATATGTTGGCCCCACTGAAGTTTGGCATCTACTGTCATGCCCAGAAAAACTGCCGTGTTTACAGTTTCAAGTGACTCATTATCTAAGACGATGTTGGGTCCTAGATTTCTAACATTTGGAACTTTACACATTTGGTTTTCTTGCTATTGAGAACTAGGTTATTTGACGAAAACCAATCCGTAACCATTGAGAGTGCACTGTTTACATCGTCAAAGTCTTGTCTATTCCTGTCTACTTTAAAAATAAGTGACGTATCATCTGCAAACAATACAACTTCACAGATACCCTTTAAATAGAATGGTAAGTCATTGATATAGACTAAGAACAAGAATGGACCCAGTATTGAGCCTTGAGGCACACCTAACTGAACTGGCAGCCCGGAAGATTTCACACCATTAACATCTACACATTGGGACCTATTATGTAAATAAGAATTTATAAGGTTGAGAGCTTCATTTTGCACACCGTAATGACGCAGTTTACGCAAAAGCGTGTCATGGTGCACGCAATCAAAGGCTTTGGAGAGATCACAGAAAACCCCAATAGCATTTTGCGAGTTCTCCCATGCGTTAAATATGTGTTTCAGCAGAGCAACACCCGCATCTGTGGTCGAACGACCCTTTGTAAAGCCATATTGTTCATTATGGAGGAGGCTATTTAAATTAAAATGGATTAGCAACTGCTTGAGTATTAACTTTTCAAATATTTTGCTAAATGCTGGTAAGATAGAAATAGGCCTGAAATTGCCAACATCATTTTTATTACCTGATTTAAATAATGGTATGACTTTACTACTCTTCATGAGGTCAGGAAAAGTTCCTAAATCAACACATTTATTAAAAGTAACAGCTAGATGTGGGGCTACGATGTCTATTATATTGCTTAAAAGTTTAATGTAGATGCCCCCCAGTAATCACCAGTGTTTTTTGACTTGAGTGTGTTAAAAACATTAACTACATCACGCGGCGTAACATGTTCGAAGCTGAATAAGCGACTACTTTTAGACACACTACTAAACAAAAGGTTTTCAGCTTTGGACGGGGACGAATTTAAGGAGCGAGTCGTGGTTATAGGTATGTTTGCAAAAAACTCATTAAACGCCTCAGCTACGTCAGCTGCTTTAGTAACTAATTTATTGTCGACCATATACACCGTGAAATCTTAATGGTTGTTTTCCCGCGGCAGAACAACTTGCCATAAGGAGTACTTTCGAACCATAGAGTAAAAGTAACTAAATAAAGATGTTTTTGTTTTAAAATAATTTTGAAAATATTAATCAACTCGAAAACGTGAGAATCAATAGTAACAGGTAACTTGTAGGTACTACTCGAATCGCATGCGCCGCCGACAAAGGGAACAACGATGCATAAATGTTCAAAGCAAAATAAACTCTCGTATCGTTTGTGGTGAAACGGCATAAACTAGTTTGCACGCAACAACACAACATTTGTTTTCAAAATTGTTTCTAATATTTTATTTGTTTATACAACGATTGTATTACCAAGACAAAACAATTTCGCTGCGAGAAAACAACTATTAAGATTTCAGAGTGTTTACTCCTAAAAACTTGACTTCCAGGACCAGCTCAATTTTAACATTATCGAACTCAATGTCAATATCATCCTTGTTACGCGCAGTAGTTTTAAATAACATTGTAGTTTTAGTCGTTTTTATTATCAGCATATTCGCTCTAAACCAAGAATTGAAAGCCTCTAGAGCTGCATTCACTTTAACAGTAACTGGGCTGCCAGTACTTGAGCGCATCGTCTGAAGACTGCAGGATTATTTCGCGCCTCTCCTCCATGATGTATATAGTAGGATCAGAGAGATTCTTGTTTCTATTTTTACGTCGCGCGACGGGTCTTAAAGATTTTAGACCCGACCACATGGACAGTTTTCACGAACCCATTGTTATAATCGTCCACGCTCCTAAGGCACGGACTTGTTTACAATGTAAAAAAGTGCGAATACATTGTCTTTGGGGTCGGCGGGAAATGCCCGGATACTATACCTGACATTACCCTAAACGGCTTGAACGTCAAAAGAGTGACAAAATTCAAATATCTAGGGCATTTTCTCACTGACGACCTTAAGGACAATGTAGATATTGAGAGGGAGCGTAGGGCATTGGCGGTCCGAGGTAACATGTTGGCTCGAAGATTCGCTCGATGTAGCTGTCTGGTAAAAGTAACACTTTTTAAGGCATATTGCCAGTGCTTTTACACAGGGAATCTTTGGGTCAACTATACCAAAAGAACTCTAGATGACCTACGCGTTCAATATAATAATATTTTTAGGATGCTGTTGGTACTGCCACGATGGTGCAGCGCGTCTGCTATGTTTGCACAAAACAGAGCTGACGGTTTCCATGCCGTCATTTGCAAGAGAACCGCGTCGCTGTTGTCAAGGTTGCGGGCGAGTGACAACAGCATTCTAAAAACTATGGCGGAGAGTATAGACTCTCTGATTATTAAAAGTTTTGTGAGAAGGATAATCACCGAGCATTAATTTGGGGATGTCCTTTTCACAATACTTACTATTTATTTTGTTTTATTTTGTATTTTAATATACTAACACTAGTCATAAGTTATAGAATTGTTTACTAACTCGATGGATCATTGTTATCTAAAAATAAATAAATAATAATAAGGCACTACAAACGATTCTAAAATTCGAGCTAAAAGCTCTCGGTTTTGGACTTGGATCGGTGCTGGGTGGAGCGTAGCTTCATTAGTCGAGATCTTTCCAATTTGATATGTAAATTTACCGCATTGATTACATTATTGAATATTTGCTTTTTCATCGACATAATGAAGTCAATCTCATTTTTTGTTGCACAATCAGGGCTCTGCTAGGTCCACTTTCTGTGCTGACGTTTTCTAAAGAAGGAGTTTATCATAAAGAGGCCTTATTTCTCCATAAAACTGGCCAGTAGGTGAACCCGATGTCCAACTAATAATTGCCCCACTCGCAACTTCGTGTGCCCAATTTCGCGTTGAAGTCCCCCATGAAAACTGTGAAGTGAGTTTTAGAGCCATGCATGACTCTGGAAATATCCTCATACATGGACTCCACCTCCTCGTCGGAGTTTGATGAGGTCGGGGCGTAAACCGGCACCGGTCAGAAACGTTATTTATAAAAGTAAGTTGGTGTTTCCTCAGATAGCGTTTTTTGACATCTTTTTCATGACAGCTGTCACTGCGGCCGTTATGTGGCGGCCACTGCTGTCTTAGGAAACCATAGCTTTATAGTGTGACATTGTGCCGTTTTAAAATATCTAATGTATAGTAGGAAACCTATCTACCTCTTTTTATTAAAAATAGTACCTGGTCGACCGAGCTTTGCTCGGGTGAAAATACATAAAGCATATCATCCAGGTATACTAACGTTGTGTCACATTCCCGTGGCTGTGAAAATAGAGAAAACAAATTTTCAAGCAAAGCTAAGTAGATTTTTCGGCCCCGTAAACCCCTTTACGGGGCCGAAAAATCTACTTAGCTGTCTCATATGGGAAAATTTGTTTTCTCTATTTTCTATGTCTGTATATTGCAACTTTAAAATCGTTAGAGGTGTTTTTGAGAACGTGATTACAAATATATATGTACAAATATTGCTCATTTAATAGTATAGGATATCATTGCAACCGAGTAGAATGTGGTTGCTTTCCTTTATGTCTGCAGGTAATTCGTAAAAAGCGGTTCAGTTGCGGAGGCTCCCTGGTGACGACGAAACACGTCCTTTCAGCAGCACATTGCTTCGTTAATAAGTATATTATACGTTTATTTACCGACGAAGTCTAAAACGACACGTAACATTACATTGGATGTTCTTTGAGACATTGAAGGCTATTTTGATTTTGACCAATGCCCGCTCAAACTCAAAACATTTATTTCAAACTAGTTTTTACCGCGTCTTCGCTAACGTGGAAGCCGGAAATTATCCCACCATAACGTACTACCATAAAACGTACTAAAACTATCTTCGGTGTTAATTCAGGTTATAAGCTATCTGCCTGCCTTAACCAGATCCTATGAGTAGCATAACATAATGATTGAAATACTATCGTGAATTCATGCAAGCCTAGTACTTTTTGTTAGGTTACTGCTCAGAATGGTCTTGATAATTATCTACTTTTCCAGTGGATTTTCCAAAAAGAATAGTGTGTGAAATGTTGCCACCGAATCGGGCAATCTGAAGGGCACCTTCACGCGTACCCTAAAGGAGGCGGCTGACGGCATCAAGGAGGCCGTTGAGGTCCTCCTTAGACGTAAGAGCACGGAGGAGACGGCGAAGCTATGGGAGGAGAACCGCCGTCTCCAATTCGAGTTGAAGGACCTCAAGCGGCAGTTTGCGATCCGGTGGCAGCGGGAGCTGCCTTCTGGGCGAGAAGGCAGCTCCCGCTGCCACCGGATCGCCGGTCCCGGCGTCGCCTCCATCGTTGACCCCATTATCGCCCCCTGCACTTGTGGATGCGGAGGTTGAGAAGATCGCTCGCATCTACATGATGCATCTACGTGATGGTTCGGCTGGATCAAGGCGAGGCTCCTCCCGGCCGAAACCATCCGCCCACCGCTCGCTGCGGACAAGCGGAGGCAGGCCTCGCCAAACCAGGGTCATCGGTCGTGGCGGCTGAGCAAAGCGGGTCCGGGAAGGGGGCCAGTAAGCCTGCGAAGGCCAAGTCAGCGCCCAATTCCTGGACGGGCGGTCTCCCGGCCACCGCATTCGTTCTCACTTCCCGGACGGCCGGTCGGAAGAAGAAGGCGGCGCCGCCTCCACCCGCTGGGGCACTGGCACCTTCTACGAGGAGAACTCAGAGGCCGCCTAGGGCGAAAGCCCCACGCTCTGTGGCTGTAGTAATAACACTGCAGCCCGGAGCCGTCGAAAGGGGCGTCTCATATAAGGCGGTCCTATTGGAGAGGAAAGCCAAAGTCATGTTCCCCGCCCTTGGCATACCGTCCGGCTTAAGATTGAGGCCGGCGATTACGGGGGCGCGGCTGGAGGTGCCAGGTGCCTCTAGCGGCAAGAAGGTGGACATCCTGTCCGCCAAGTTTCGGGCGGTCTGGACAACTCGACAACCCCGGCTGAGGTTGTGGCAGCCGTCGCCAAATCCGGTGGATGTCCGCCCGATTATGTGCGGGTGGGCGAGATCCACATCGACACCGTCCTTGTTTAACAACGGGGCGGCTAGTTCGAGTGGCATTGCGTCTACATCATGCTCTCAAGGAGACATGGTCCTTATCAGTTCTTGGATGGATGTGGAACCCCTGGAAGTTCACCCTTTGCACAACAAGCATATCTGCAAGGCACGTGTATTCATGTCAGTTTGACCGAATTATTAATCTGAGATAAAGAATAGAAAATTCATGAATGACTAATAGAGTTGAGAATCGAAACTCAAGAATCATTGTTTAATGGAGTTGTTGATCAACTGTCTTGAAGGTCTACAGACAGCCCCAAAGCGCTCTCTTCCTAGTGTTTCAACTGGGGAGAAGAAGTGGCGCAACAAACTCCCTAGCAACACGTCTCTGTCTCTTTAGTTACATGAACTTTAATTATAATTACCAGCCTAGTATAACATTATTGTAATGAAAGCCTCACTCTATCGCCCCAACACACACACACACATTACATTAAGTACAATTTCTCAATTGTTTTATTATTATTATCTTTTATTTCGTTTTGAATACATATTGGAGTCTATAAAATAGAGAATATGTGTTTCTAAGTTGCCCGAAACATTTGTCGGTTTTAAAATAAATATTATATTTGTTTTTTAAATAGAGAAAGTGACACACCAGTCACAATAGCTAATAGCTAAGCGGTTCGGCGACTGCTTTGTTAATCTGTAGTTGTAAGTTCGATCTCTAATTGATATTATTTGTGATTCTTTTTTTTAAATTTTGCTACACTATGATAATTATGATAATTTCTAGAACGAATGAGTACCTACACAGAAAACCATGAAGATTATTAGGTATTTTCTGTCATCTATGGTTATAATAAAAATAAATATCTATGGTTAGGTGACTGTTAAGAGAAATCCCGTATGTTTACAATCTACTGTTATATAGTTTTAGTGATAGCCGTTCCTCAGGAATAATCTGCAAGAATGTATCAGTCAGAGTAATAAGTGTTGTGCTATTAGGTAGTATATGCAGGAACGCAGGCGTTCATTAATTCACTAAAAACGAAAAACTTCGCAAGCAATGGGAAATTGCTACTGAAGGCTGCAGCTGTCGATCTCAGGGCGAGCTGATTCTCATACAGACACCTGTGCGTCACTTGCTCCCGCGTCACAGTCCTAACTCTCTATATATTTTGGCTACTGAGACTAAAACTAAAAACGAAGTATACATGTTTTTTTTTTTTTTGTGGCTGTTCTTTTAGTATAGCGTGGTGTCTTACGACTTCCACGCGAACGAGGTCACGGGCAGAAGCTATAGCTTAAATCTAGATCGGCTATCGGCTAATATTCATACATCATTATTAATTATTTATACATCTACATACACCTAATGGGGTTGAAGCGATACTGTCGTGCCTCTGAAATGTTCGCGGAGGCGAGGTGAACGCGTTCAATGCCATTCATGTACAGGGTTGGTACGTGTAGTAACAGTATAGTTAAGGACCTTTCTGATAGGATGTATGCTACCGAGACCTACAAAAGGTGGGTAAAAATAGCCGCGTAAATGTTTTTAATTTTAATTTAGATTTTTGATTTTAATGTTGTTTTTAATATTAATTTTAATTGTTATTTTGATTTTGTTATTTTAAATTCATGTGTTTTTTTTATGGATCTTATGGTCTGCAATAATGATTTTTATTTATTTATTTATTACTAGCTTTTGCCCGCGACTTCGTCCGCGTTTCCGTCGTTTTTCGTAAAAAGTACCATATGTCCTTCCTCACGGTTCAGTGGTTTTGATGTAACAGACAGATTAACTTTCGTATTTTAGTAGGGAAATATAATATGTCAATCCACAATACTGTTGAAAAATATCGCAATAAGGAACCGCAGAATATTATTATTAATAGCTGTGTCCGCGACTCCGTCAGCGTGTAACTCCTTGTATGTTATTAAGTTAATGTATTGGAAATATTGTTTAGATCACTTTCACATGAAGCTTAAGTACCTATAGAACGAAAATACTTCAGCGCAAAGCTTCCGGGTAAACTATGTTGAAAGTTGACCCGTCCGGCACGTGAACATAAAGATTTCTAGAACTGCTAACCCGGGAAAGAGCGACATATAACTGACCATGCGAGAAACAACTGACACCGAGACCTACTCCAGCAACACGAAAAGTCTGCCCTTGAGCCTTATTAATTGTCATTGCATAACACACCGATACTGGGAATTGCGTTCTTTTAAATTGGAATGGAAAATTATTTGGTATTATGGGAATTCTGGGAATAAAGACGGTCTCTCCTGCACCGCAGCCTGTTAAAATTTGAGCCTCGATTACATTTTGTTGCAACTGGGTTACTTTTAGCCGAGTTCCATTGCAAAGTTGTGGTGGTCTTAAATTTCGGAGCAGAATAATCGGAATGCCAATTTTTAAACAAATTTCATGAGAAGGAAGTCCGGGCATATTTAAAGAATTTAAAAATTCTATCGGGTAATTAGTGGTTTCTTGTTCATCGACCATTCTATTTATTGAACTATAAACTTTGCTTTCCCCCTGGATATTCGACAGTATTTTATTATTAATCTCAGATGCCTGGTCATTGCGAGGAGTTAAAATGGACCTTTCGCATAGCCAAGAATTGTGCCTATTTAATATATTTGTTACGTCACCGTAAACCGACGATATAAGATGTTGTTGGGATTGCACTATACAACATAACTCAGGCGTCAGAATAAGTTTTCCTTGGTGTAGTTGTGGATAGGTACCTTCACCAATCTTTAATAATATATCAGAAAAGTCACGATCATCCGGGTTATCTCCAGTTCTCACTCGCATGTTTATAGTCAAATGCACCGATTGTATATCACGCCACAAATAAGAGCTTTTCAGGCAAGCCCTAACCTCATCAGCTCGGGTTCCTCGTGGTATTACCGGTAAGGTTTGTCGGAAATCACCACAAAATAAAACTGTGATACCGCCCATTGGTCGATCATTTTGTCTTATATCCCTTAAAGTTCTATCTACCGCTTCTACTCCTTTTCGATGGGCCATCGTACATTCATCCCATATGATTAAATTACACTCACGTAATACCTTAGCTTTGTCGCTATTTCTTGAAATACTACAGGTTGGACTTTCCGTGCGATCTAAATCAATTGGTATTTTAAACATAGTGTGAGCAGTTTTACCTCCTGGTAGCAATGTTGCAGCTATACCTGATGAAGCCACGGCAAGAGCAATTTTACGCTGATTTCGAACATAAGCTAATATTAATTTAGTCAAAAAGGTTTTCCCAGTTCCTCCAGGTGCATCTAAAAACCATATTGTTCCCAAATTATTCTGAACACTCTCGCACACGCGATCATAGACTGAACGCTGTTCTGCAGTCATCATTGGGACACCGTTTTCTAATGTTGCCAGCAGTTCCATTGAGTTGTAACCAATCTCTGCGGAATATTCCCTATTGGTAACCTCTCCGACTGAGGTTGGTGTTGGCAAACCATATTCACAGAGTGATTTACCGCTTACTGCTGTTAAGTCTTCCTGAAGAGCTAATAAGCACTGATTTATGGCAAGATCACGGAAATTATCATAAGTTGCGCCTTCATCATTGTGGGATATATTCCGAAGAAAGTCTTCTGCAAATTTTTCTTTATATTTTTCCCATAATTGGACAGGATCTGACAAATTACAAAATGTGAGCAATGTTACAAATAAATGGCGTAACCGTCGTGGATTATCACTAACACAGGATTCTGCTAAAGCGTCATCCCAATGCTGATCATTTTCAAGCAAACGACGCGCTTGGCAAGCTGCATGGTAAGTTGGATAAACAGCATCGTCTACTTTTCTCAAATCTATAAATGATGTTGGTCCTCGCACTGTATGTAATAATAATCTCAAATAGAAACACTCGGCGTTGTTAGGATGAACGGTATACACTCTACCAAGAACATGTTCTTTGAAAATATCTGACTCGCCATCTACAGGCCTGAAACGGCGTCTACGGTTAAAGACACCTCGTTGCTTATCGTAGGTATAATACGACGGAACTTCGTCATACAAAAGAAATTTTGCAAAATTATCAGTTTGGCAAAGTCGAAAGAATGCTAATAAAGTTGTTTGTCTAGGGTTCTCTAATCGTTCTGTAACATTTTCGGCGTTGAAATATATACGTTGACCGCCTTCGAGATGAACATCCAGATGGGTCACAGGTGGATATCTTTCGTGAATGTTGAAACTTAAGATCCGCCACACAGCTTCTGAAGAGCTGATATATCTGCCTGACTGAAATCTAGTAACTTCATCATGTTCATTTCTCAACGCAAACGTAGCTTGGTCACTGCCCTTATTAATATACTTACAAATATATTTTATTGACTCTACACTATTACACATTTCTACATTTATGTGAGCTTGAAATGCTCTAGACAACACAGGCGAATACGGAACGACCCACCTATTATCTAAAGTAACCTGTTGTCCAGACACTCGCTTTTCAACAGTAAAACCACCATTGTCTCTTGAACGGCGACGATATAATGGGTATCCATCATGTCCTGTTACAGTTTCATCTACTAATGCTTTTGGATATCTTTTAGTGCAACGACCGTCTTGCATGCAAGGAGCATTCCTGTTTAATGCACCACATGGACCATGTATCATATGAGTTTTAACAATGTCATATAACATGGGATCTACAATCGGATCTGGAATTTCAGCACTGATTGAACTGTCTACATCATTAGGTCGAACCTTATCTTTTAACCAAAGCAAGATATGTGCGTGAGGTAAGCCGCGTTTTTGCCACTCAACACTATACATATAACACAATACTTCTCCAAAAATGTTATCTTTGGTAAGTAGATCTATCATTGATTTTAATTTTAAATGAAAAACTCTTGCGATAATATCATGGCGGTCATGCGGTGCTTGACCCTCAAGAAGCTCCCGAGTGATTTCATCCCACTTGGGATTGGTAGTTACAGTAATAAATAAGTCGGGACGTCCATATTTTCTTACGTAACAAAAAGCGTCTTGAGTACATTCGTGCATGTAGCGTGGACCACCAGTAAAAGAAGAGGGTAAAATAACTAAACGGCCCATATTCACAGTATCATTATCTTGCTGCATGGCGTCGCGAAGGTGCACGTATTCTTCAGCGCGCAGCTGCCTTTGATTAGATCGTATATAAACTAATCTTTCGGTTTCAATTTTTGCGTACATGTCAACAATAAACTGATTAAATATGCCACGAAAACGTTGAAAGTATACAAATCTATTCCGTCTCACTTGCAAGTGGTAACAATAAAATTGAAGGCATGACACCTTTTTATTATAATTAGGTGCGCCTGTACGCGGATCAGTTTGGTATACAGCGAAATTATATCCATCTTCCCCTCGACAGTATATCAAAGGATATTGCAAACTGTCGTAAGCCCTGTGGGTTTCGAAAATACGTTGCAAACGATTGTCTCTGGAACGGATAACGATATCACGCCTATCACATTCCTGGTCGACCAATACTACAGCAACTTCATTCGTGGATGGAACGTTATAACGCCCAGGGTGTTCCTGAGTTGGACGCCTATCGGCATTTATAACAATTTTGTAATTGTTATCACCATCTTGAGGAAGAGCTTCTAATGCCGATTTAAAACTGCATACATACGAATTAACCTGATGCAACATGTTCTGAAGTTGTGAAATGAGTTCAGTATTTAAATTCGGGAAATATTGATTTCTTATATTCGACTGTTCGTTGTAGTCGGATACAAAATATATTTGAAGAAATTTAGGTTGGTCTTCAGGCAAAAGGGACCCTATCAAATGGTAAACCTGACCTTGTATCTTAAAAGTAGGCATGAAAGGACCTTCTGAGATTTGTTGAGCACCAAAGGATGTCATTTGAAATGCACTATTATAAGTTCGAATATTGTCTAAGAACTGTTTAGATTGCACATGTTCCCCTAAAAGTAGTGATTTCAAAGGTTCCGGTGGGTCTTCGAACAAAGGCAAATTTATTTTACCTCCAGAACAACAGAAACCAGCAGACTCCTTACTCCACTTTGAAGCATTACAAAAAGAACATACTACGTTCATATCGCCTATTACAGAAGATGATCTGTAATCAATTGAGAGGTTATAAGCAACCCCACTTTTATATTTGTCGGACCACGCCACCGAATTAGTAGATTGATCTTCTATGTGTACATCTAAGTCATTAAGACTATGTCGAAATCTGTCTGCAGTAAGACGGGCCTCTCGCTGATCGTCTGTTTCAAGAGACCGAATATTTTCAATTCTTAATCTTTCATTAGACAAAGTTATTAATCGTTCTTGTCTCAAAGAATTGTAATAATCGTGTCCCGACTCTAGTCGTTGTTCATGCTCATGTTCTTCAAGAGATCGAATAATATTATGGCGCACCCTATCATTTGTCAAACGGTCTTGATATTTAGTAAAAGTTTCAGATTCTCGAGATAAAATATGACGGTCGCGATCAGCTGTAAGCCGTAATTCCCTCTCAGTGTAAGTTTCAGACTCGCGAGATAAAGTATGCCGTTCGCGGTCAGCTGTGAGACGTAATTCCCTCTCAGTGTAAGTTTCAGACTCGCGAGATAAAGTATGCTGTTCGCGGTCAGCTGTGAGGCGTAATTCCCTCTCAGTGTAAGTTTCAGACTCGCGAGATAAAGTATGCCGTTCGCGGTCAGCTGTGAGACGTAATTCCCTCTCAGTGTAAGTTTCAGACTCGCGAGATAAAGTATGCCGTTCGCGGTCAGCTGTGAGACGTAATTCCCTCTCAGTGAAGGTTTCGGACTCGCGAGATAATGTATGCCGTTCGCGGTCAGCTGTAAGCCGTAATTCTCGTTGTGAAGCAATTTCAGCTTCTCGGGATAACGCATGTTGTTCTCGGTCAATGGTACGCCTTAGCTCTCGTTGAGAAGAACTTTGAGACGCCCGTGATGTAGCTCGTCTCGCTCTGTCAGCTGCTAATCGCATCTCTCTCTCTGGAGAGCTTTCATTGGCTCGAGAAGTTGAGGCACTAACTCTCATAGAGTTTAACCGATGTGCTCTTTCCTCTGCCGATTCTTGAGAACGCGTAATTCTCATTCTCTTAGCTTTACTCGAAGTTCGAGATAAAGATAATCGTTTTTTAGGTGGCATTGTGTATTTTATTTTTAATCGACGGTAACGGAAAGGCTGTCAGTTACCTAACAAAATAACCTACGTTAGAGGTCCTAACTATAGCTACCTTACACTTAAAATCTAAGTGCCTATTTAAACTAAAATATTCTAATAGAATTATACCCAGAAATATGTACAACTTACAAAAAAGAAATGAAAATAAAGCTGAAACGCCTGTGCAATACTATCTACCTATACCTACTTCACTTAAAAATAAATACCTATAACTACTATAATTAATAAAAGTATCTACGCTTTTACCTACTTAATAAAAAAATAAAATTGAACATAAATTAGCCAAAACTTACCTATCGGTATCTAAAAATCTATGCGTACTACTTCTACTACACCTAAAAAGAAATAAAATGCAAACTATTAATAATTTGTAATTTGAACGAATATTTAAACACTACCAAAAAAACTAATACCTATTTTATAAAATAACAACAAAAGAAATTCAAATAAACTATTTAAAGACAGAAAAGTCGCGCTGATAAGCACGGTTTGTTAATATCAATTATTGTCTGTCAATAAGGTCGAACGCTCTGAACGCATCAACAGCCAAATATTGAATGAAGCTCGCGCTTGAACCCCCGCCTTTTTATACCCTACCGCCACGACCCGCGTCGAGCGCGGCAACCGTTACACAAAAATAATCCTTATGGCATGATTCACGGCGCGATGGCTTATTAGCGTATTTCATGTATAAGTTTGGTGTTTCTATACCGATTACTATGATTCTTTTTTTATTGAATAGGTAATAATATTAACTTCTTTTAATTAGGGATGAGTGAGAGTATTATAAACGTAAGAGTAAACAAATATAATCAGAAAGCTCCGAACTGCTAAGCTATCGGGAGTTACACGTGTTATTGTGAGTCAACCATAAAAGATAGACATATGCTGTTTTGGGATATTTTTTAGATAATTTTATGTAGAACATTTCTGTCATAAATGATTTCTATGTAGCTTTAACCATTAAGGCTGCACACGCGACGGAAGCTTAAAAAATGGAGCAACTTCTCCCGTTTTCCCAACATTTCCGTTCACTGCTCTGCTCCTATTGATTGTAGCGTGATGAAAAGTATACTATAACCTCCCCAGGAGTATGAAGAATAATTGTACCAAGTTTCGTTAAAATCCGTCGAGTAGTTTTTGTTTCTATAAGGAACATACAGACAGACAGACAGACAGACAGACAGACAGACAGACAGACAGACAAAAATTTTACTGATTGCATTTTTGGCATCAGTATCGATCACTAATTACCCCCTGATAGTTATTTTGAAAATATATATCATGTACAGAATTGACCTCTCTACAGATTTATTATAAGTATAGATTGCCAAATTAATCAAAACAGCGAAATATTTGACATCTACTTGCGACGTTGCCCATTTTCAGAATAAACGCTCTTAAAAAATTGAATAGAAAAAAACTTGACTCAAAAAACAAGAAAATGAAACAGATTTTGTGATTTTTTGCAGTTGACTGATGGCTTCGTTGGTCAATTACAATGTTGTTACTGCCTGAATCTTTAAAAAACCGCCAGGTGCGTGTCGGACCACGCACAATGAAGGGTTCCGTAGTCGAGATGAATTTATCCCAAGAACAAACTTGTAGTTGAAAAACATGTTCTCCCATACGGAATGTATGGGAGAACATGTTTTTGCAACTGCAAATGTAAGTTGGCCGATTATTACTCGTTATCTTATAGAGCCTACCTACTTAGCTGTTATAGTTTTCCTTTTAATTTCGTTATATATATACTACTGCTGTGAATTTTTTCACATATCCGACCATACCAAAAACCAACCATTACCGACCATTTAGCTGGCAGGGGGGGGAGGGACACACCTGACTCTAACAAAAATTAGCACTTTAAAGCTTAATATTTCGCAAAACGATCCTGGAATTCGAAAATGGATTTCACAAACTCGGAATATTTTTGATAGACCTTTCCAACGACACTCCACACCATAGAACAGACGAAAAAAATGAAAAAAAACATCCCCCTTACGTGTAGAGGAGGCAACATAAAAAAAAAACTTTTTATTTTCATCGGATTTTATTTCATCCACTTTGTCGGCGTAATTAATATGTATACCCATGCCAAATTACAGCTTTCTAGTACTATCAGTCTCTGAGCTAAGCCGCGGACAGACAGTCGAAACTATAAGGGCTCCTTGTTGACTACGGAACCCTAAAAAGTACGCTCTACGGTCAAAGACGAATTCCGTCCTCCGCTAAGTAATTAGGTAGAACAGTTATAAAAACTGATCTCCTGCTTCTAGTCGGTTCTGTTTCCGATCCCAACGTTTGATGTATCCAACCGAGGGTGATGACTTTCCTATACGTCTGCAGGTACTTTACACATCGCAATTCTTTTGCGGAGGCTCCCTGGTGACGACGAGTCACGTCCTTTCAGCAGCACACTGCTTTGTTGATGAGTAAGTTACACTTTTCATTTATTAACCTCCCTAGAAAGTTTCTAACAACACAACTTTAAGACTTTCTTTGTTCGTTTTTATGTGTTTTACACGTGCAGCCTGTGGACCAACTATACTCAGCGGGCTATCAGTGCCCTACGGGTCCAATATAATAACGGGTTCAGGATGGTGATGGGGCTGCCCCGTTTCTGCAGTGCATTAGGTATGTTTGCACAAGCACACGTAGATGGCTTCCACGCCATCGTCAGACAGAAATCTGCCTCTTTGCTCTGCAGAGTGCGGGAAAGCTCCAACTCCATCCTGAAGACCGTAGCGGGGAGGTACGATTCTCCTTTCTTAGGTGATGTTGTTCGAAGATACATTTTGAACAACAGCCTTGTCTCCAAATAGTTTACTAACATAGATATAAGTTATCTTTTTGTTTACTAACCCATATGGATGTTGCTTATCCGAAGTAAAGATTATTTTATTTTATTTTTAAGACAATGAGGGATACTACGTGAGGAAATTGCGTCAATTTATGTTCGTATTCCTCGACAAAATGTAGGGCACAGCTGATTTTTTGTCGCGATTTAGGCGTTGTAAAAGTTATTTATTTTATAATAATGAGTACAATGCGCGCTTTACAGAATTCCAGTTATTTTAATTATACACTCTATGTGTGTGCCATTCTGTTCCCTGTATATATTAATTAATTCACTATCCTATCTCAATATTTGCAGGAATAGCAATCCTATGAGCCCGAGTCGCTATTCAATTCGTGAGGGCACAACTATTTTGAATTCAGGTAAGTGACTCACAGTTATTTCGTACAGTCAACCGGACGTCCATAGGGTAACAATTTGACTTAGACAGCGCCTTTACTTCGTTGAAGTTATTGCTTAATTTCATGCCTACACTCATGAGACACCTTAAACTGAAAATTCAAAAGCGATTTTCATTACTACTGTCGCGGCCTGCTACAGGGGCATTGATAGACAATCGCGAAAATGATGGCCGAGGCGAACCCGAGGCACACATATGTGAGTCCATCAATGCAAGGCTTGTATAGTACTTTTCTCAAATAATGCGTGGAAATTCAAACTAAGTAAGTAATTATAAATTCCAGAATCCATGACGAACACCGATAATTTTTCACGCGCCAACATGTTAATTTGTTTCTTCTTTAAACAGCTCTATTTGCAAGCTAAATCGAAATTCAAATAAAATCTTTGATAAGTTACCTCCTTGATTGCCATGTGTGTTGAAGTAAAAAGTTCGTTCCTTTTTTAAATAACACGACAGATATGAGTTTTCATACAAACATTACCGGCCGGACGCTCGCGTGTATTCGACTAGTACAGCATTTTTATTTATCTCGAAGAAGGCTGTCGAAATAATGGTCGAATTTCTATGCATGTTTGAGAAAAAGACATATCATAATCAGTGATCGGAGTAGGTTGATTGATTTTTGGTACTTGTATCATAAATGCATACAGAAATAATAACATGGTTAAGCCATTTTTCCGGAAAGATATTCCGGTAATTCCGGATTCAATTAAATATTGTTAATGTTGGTAGTGATATTATTTTCACAACACAGTAACAAACAAAGAAGCGCACTCTACGAACCGAATTAAATGAGTGAGCTACCTGGCATGTCGTCGGCGGGCGTACGCATTGTTTTGATAACCGGTTAGTGCACCACCCATGATTCTTTGTTCTGATTGGTCGTTGGGTTGTGTCAAATCGTGACTGAGTGCCGTTAAAAAAAAATATGATGAATATAATATTGCTCATTTTAATACAATTCCTACCTAAGTTTCGGTTCTTTTTAAATAATCAACCAATTCCGAAGGAATGACCATATTAATATATACGTTTCGGATCAATGACCCCAATTCAATCTACCTACTCCGATCATGATATGATTTAGAAAATATTACTTACTACTAGTTCAAATGTTACTCCTGACATGCAGTTGACCGTACGATACTGAACAGAATTTAAAACTGGGATGAACTGGACCCATTTTTCCACAGGAGGAACTCTTCACCTGGTAACATCAATCAAAGTCCACGAGTTATACAACCTTCCGATCCGCGACAACGACGTGGCGGTGGTCCTGATGGCTACAGCGGTCGACCAGACCATCAGCGTCGCTCGAGTAGCCTTAATTCCTTATCAGAATGCCGTGGTCCCTGATAATTCATCCGTCACTGCTGTCGGATGGGGGCTGACTAATGTGAGTATTTATGAATCCAAAATCTTAAAAAAAAAACGTAAAAATCCCGACTGAAAATAAAAAGTTCAAAATAAGGTCACTTTTCAAGCAGTGTGATGCAGTTGGTGGCTGTTATTTTAGTTAAATCTCAGACTTAATGCCACCAACTTGAAAAGTAAGCAAGACTATAACGCGACCAAGACGAGTCGACACTCGACAGCCACCTCTGACCTCATGTATTTAAAGCCATCCTGTCGTTAGGATGCATCAAGATTCCCACATATATAGGGGAGACCGAGGGTAGTTGAAACAATTTTGACATTTTAATTCATACACAAAATTCTACAAACACTAATCGTATGAGTTTAGTGCCAATCGATAGTTTATTTCTTACACTTTCAAATACCTGTCACAAAGAACGTGTAAGTATGAAATTTGTGGTGAAAAATGAACTTGAATGTAACAAGTCATTTTGTTTCAACTCCCCTCATACCGAGGTATGTTGAAACAGGGGTCGAGGTGAGTTGAAACAGTTGATATTTTAGTAGAATTAAGGGTTGTAAAGTGGAAACGACGAGACAATTTGAAGGTATTTATTAAAATAAAACATTCTAACATATTTTGTACTGAACTAATTGAATATTTAACGAAATAATCATCACTTCTTATTAAATTCCCAAGAAATGAACATAAACTCTTAAATAATTAAGTAGTATGATACGCGATCATAATTAACAAATTATAATATTAATTATAGCAACAAGTTTAGAATCTACAATCATATTCTTACAAACTGACTCAATTATTATCAATTTTAAGTCGTTTAGAATCACTACAATCTTCTTATGAAGGAGTCTAAATTTGTAACAATAATCTCACAAATGTGTAAATTTCGCGACTCGCCATACCTCTATCTGTCTTCCTTTTATAATCAGTAGGCATACTGAAACAAAATTAACAAAAAAAAAAGCATAAACGACACCGTATTAGCATTCACCCATACAAAACTTAAGCGAGGTGAGTTGAAACAGTCTGTTTCAAATCTCCTCAGTGAGAAAAATCCTGCCAATCTTTATACAACCAAAAATCCAGAAGCAAAACACATAGAAATTAGTTTTACCAGCGCCATGGTTTCAATCGTTAGTTAATGAGCTTTCGAAACATTTAAAACCCAAGCTAAAATACAAACCCATTATCAAAATACAGGTATCTTAAAAAAACGTTAAAAACTTACTTTTCACGATTTTTGCGACGTGGCAGCCACAACGACTCAACCGCGTGTCTGAGCCACGGACGCGAACTGCGGGGCCCGGCGGGTGGTGGGGAGCGGCTGATTTTTGTCGGTGCCAGATCGCTAACGTTTTTAAATTTCGCGAAATCAGTGTTGTTTCAAATCACCTTTGTGTCAAAACCCCTCGGTCTCCCCTACACGTTAAAAACATAACCCTGCTTTGTGCAGTCGGGTAAAAAGCATGTAAAGGGTGCTTCGTGAAACGGTTCAGTCTAGATAAAGGATCATTGTACCTACTGGTCAAATAATATCTTTGTATTTGATTGACTTTCATCAAATAAACAAGATGACTTCATCAAAACAATGTAGGCATACATGATTCTGCATAAAATATAAAGTTTGTGTGTGTTAGCTCTGACGCACAACTGGAGTACACTCCATAATTGAATATGTAATAGGCAAAGAGGGTAAATAAAGCCACGCCTTAGAAAAAAAAACCACGACCGAAATATCTAGATCGAATAAAAAACAAGGGTTATGCTTGTATAAATTTCACTCCTCAAAAAATTCCCAAACCGGGGGCCTTATATGAAAATCGACTCTTAAGGAGTAAAGTCCAAAAATTAATCTTGGATAAAAATATTGAGGCATACCTGATCTGGCACAGGAGCGTGGGGATTGGCAAAGGGAGGTGGTTCAGGAGTCAGTGGGTGAAGTCAGGGTGTGGATGATGATAATGCCTGATCTCAGGTAGTGCTGTACGTAATCCCCCACGCGGGCCCAGCAACAGAGTGCTAAAGATTTATAGTTTAAGTTATAATACGTGTAACCTACTTACGTACAGGAATATTTAGCAAAACTCAATTATGCAGACACGGAAAAACTACTACAAATTTTAAAATAAAATTTTCTATCTACCTATTCTAATATAATTAATAATAGTGTCCAGTTTATATACTTTAATATTATTCGTTAATTTATTTAAATATAATATATCTTACATAATCTAGTTTTGAAAATTTGAAAATATTATAATATCTTCTTTTTAATTTAGATTCTAATAAACTTGTTGTTGTCTTCTTTTTAAATGTTTGATGTAAATTGATGGCCTGAAACACAGGTTTTCACAAACCTAGATCAGGCAGGTCTTAATTACAGTTAGAATTAAATATTACTCGATTGTAATTAATCTAAATCATAATTTTACTTTATATTTGAAAAAAATATATTTTATTTTTATTTATAGTTTGTAGCGCAAGTTGGTAGATGTCAAATGTTGATGTCTGGTGTCTTCGAATTTTTTGGTTCTAGGACATTCTGGATGTCACAATGTCTTCGAAAATTCAACAATAGTTATCGCGATTGATTTACGAATTTAGAATTTTTCAAATATATGATCAACTAATAGCTGCCCCGCGGATTCACCCGCATAAGTCAACCCCTCTGTGGGAATTTCGGGATAAAAAGTATTCTACGTCCTAACCCAGGTCATGGTCTACCCATGTGCCAAATTTTATCCAAATCCGTTCAGCCATTTAAGCGTGAAAGCGTTACAACCAAACAAAGAAACTCACTTTCGCATTTATAATATTAGTTAGAATTAGGATAGATTATGAAAGGCCCCGATTGTTGTGAGTAAATCACTCAGTTGAGGTGTTGGTTACTGCAGTGGGAAACGCTAAATGATTAATTTAGTTATTTTATGAAAAACTGACATTCTTTCGACAGCTGAGCAACTCATTTCCATCAACTGTGCTGAACCAAGTCACGGTCCGGAAGATAAACCAGTCCACCTGTCAAGCAAGTATAATAAAATACCCGATATAATTAAAAATTTGCCCTTAGTTAAATTTAAGAAGCTTGTCTACTCATTATTAATAGAAAAATGTTATTATACTGTAGAAGACTTTATGAATGATAATAATTTTTAATATTTCTTAAGCGATAAACACTTATACACATGCTTATGTATACAATGTAATTTTAAAGACTGCTTTGAGATTTTTAAGATATTTTTTTATATTAAGTTCATTTTAATTATAATTTTTATTAAGTTATTTTAAAATAGTTCCTTTTCGCATGTTAGAGTTTATTTTTGTTTTCTTTTTATGTTAGTAGTATTATTATTTTATGATTTTTTGTTTTACTTCAATATTTGTACGCCTTCACGGCAAAACATAGCGCACATGTAATAATCTAAGATCTTTATGTAAATACCTATGTTTCACAAATAAACACTCTGATTCTGATTCTGATTCTGAGACTTCAGACTGCGACCGGCGTGCCTTATCCTGTCAGCAGTAGTATGATCTGTGCTGGGATCCTCGACGTTGGGGGTAAGTGCTTTAGCTAAGACCAATAGCCCTATGGTCCTTTTTAAAAAAGGTCCATAGTTTTTGTTAAGTATAATTATCTCTAAATTCAAATTCATAATATTTTATTTCACATAAACATACATGGGCACTTATGAAACGTCAGAAGCTGTTGCCGATGCACTGTTCCGATTGGTCGTTGCCTATGGAGAAGAGTCGGCAAGCAACTCCACGGTTACTCTTATTGGTTCTTACAATATTTCCAAACTAGTGTTTATAGGTGGACAGTGTAAGCTTGTCAACAGCTGCAAAATAAAAAGTGGTGAGCAAAACGATAAATCTGTGAGTCTACAACGCCTATCTGAGGGTTATACTCGACTCCTACCGACTAAAACTATAATCAGCCTGTAATAATGGAACACAGGACTCCTCTCTGAGAGAAAGTGGGCTGTAAAATACCACGCGGGCCCAGTGCGGGTTGGTAGATGTCACATGTCTTAGATTTTTTGGTTTTAGGACATGCCGGTTTCCTCACGATGTTTTTCTTCACTATTTTGAGAGCAGTTCTGATGAAATGATTAGACACAAAGTAAAGCGCCTGGGTTCGAACTCATGACCTACAACTCATAAGTAGGATCCGTTACCACTGGGCCACACCTACTGCATCACGGTTTATTTGCTACTATGAGTGGTAGAGGACCCTGACAATGCCCAGAAAGTTTTCTAAGAAATACACGACGACACATAAGTACAGTACAACTATGTTCTTAATGTCCCTCGGAAATCTTCGTGTTTCGTTGCACTAAGTGCGAAGGCAACTGATAGAAATCCGACAACTGACGAAACACGAAGTTTGCCGAGGGACATTAAGAAAACAGTTGTACTGTACGTGGTCCGGGTTAAACCTAAAAGATAATGAATAATTTCAACCATCATAATCGTTTTTAAGTAGACAATTGCAACATTACACTCATGAACTTCAGTACTATTGAGTCATCGGCCTCAAGTACCTACGTGTCAACGATTGATAAAACTATAACACAATATACGTCTCACGTTATATAAGTATTAGGTAGGTAATTCACCGCTTCCCAATCGGAGGTAAATAGCAGTATAAAATGATAAAAAACTGACACCTACTAATATTGATGTGCACTTAAGGGCCATAAGCCCTTAAGTGCACATCAATATTAGTAGGTAGCACGGTCCATCAGGTTAAGCTACGCTTGCCGGTTGGTCCAAGGATGGGTGACCATCTGTGCATACCGAGAATCCTCCGTACCTCGGCAAGGACGTCATTCGTGGACAGTCGTTACTTTCGGGCTGAGTCTGACAACCAGGATACCAAGGGGTATCGTATTAGAAAGTCCGAAAGGGTTACCGTGGCCACGTACAGGCAACTTACAGGCAACTGAAGAAACACAGGTGGGTTTTATTCAGTAAGAGTCTGACACGCCCTCAAGACCCAACCAACCAAAAAAAAAAGGGGGTATCGTTTTACCACCAATTCGAGGTGAGCTGCTAAAATTATTGAGCTTGTTACGCTCTTAAAGTTTAGGCAAAAATTCAAAATTCAAAATTCAAAAGTCATTTATTCAAACTAGGCTGAGAATCAGCACTTTTCGAACGTCAAAATTACATAAGACAGTCCCCCAAAACGCCCACCCTTCACCACTTCCTAGTGCTTTAGCTGGGAAGAAGAAGTGGCGCAACAAACTCCCCAGCAGCACAGCTGTCTGTTCAGTAAAAAAGATTCTATATAATAATATGCAAAATGATATTTACATTACGCAACACAAAACATAATTTAAATTATAAAATTAATAGCCATATGACAGCTAGCACTACTTATGTCGACAAAAGAAAATGTATCCTATCCTAGGCGGGGTGCTAAAATTGCATTGAAAAAGAATTAATCCCAAAAACAGCAGTGCAATTTTATTTCTTTTCGAGTCAATGATAAATTGTTAAATGAGTTGAGCCCACTAAGAAGGTGGCCACGCCAATCGCGGCATCAGTGGCGTTTTTTAGTTCCTTTGAAGTGCTGTATGGACAAGTGGTGTATGGACACTTTGGTCACGCGGACATATGGGGCATGGTCTGGTCAGGAGCACCGCATTCGTACAGGTTTGGGTCAATAATTCCCCATTTCGCTAGATTGTGATTGCACCGGCCTTGGCTCCGCAGTCGATTGATTGCTACATATAGGCCACTGCTGATCATGTCCGGGTGGCAGGTGAAGTCTGTCAGTCAGGGCTGAACGAAGTCTGATGGCAGTGGATGCTGTTTTTCCCAAGTACAACTAAATCTGAGGGACACTTCTTACCTGACTGGCCCATGTGCCCCTCCCAGAAATAAATCATGGATCCGCCCTTGATGATAAGGTAGTTATTTGAGGAACAGCACCTGAAAGGACCAAAAGGTTCTGGAGTGGCAACCACGTATCTGAAGCGTTGGTAGGCCCCTAGAAGGTTGACCGATGACCTTGTGATGGTTGCGAGAATCCGTTGGATGCGAGAAGCACAGGACCAGTTAATGTGGCGACTTTTGGGAGGCATATGTCCAGAAGTGGACGTCTTTCGGCTGAATCAGGAAGTTTATTATTGTTTTTTCAAATAACTACGTTCACGGATACTTATGAAATGCATAATCTTTATTTCTATTAATAAGCCTTACTTCCTAGTAGTCAAGTGTTATGTGATAAGAAACTGACTGGAATTTCAAGTGCTCTTGTTGCTTCGGCTAAAACATAAATCATGTCTCATTAAATAGATAATATAAATTGTTGGTAGTGGTTAAATTATCAATTTAATTACGAATTGAAAGTACGGCCGATATACCTTGGCCGTTCAGAACTTCGCGCAGAAACCTGCGCAATGACATTTTTTTGGAATCAAATGGTGACATGAGGCGAGTTTAGTGAGAGAACATGCGCGAAAGTTCGCAGAGCCTATGTTCAGACCTGCCAAGTTATATCGGCCGTATTGTTGGTAGGTACCTCTGATGTATACGGAACTTGTCCATTCGAGAAACAAGAGAAATTCGATTTCTGAACTAAAAAATAATTGCCTTTGTTCATGCAAATTTTGTAAGATTTTTGTGGTTATAACCGACGAATAAAACGCTACATGAATAACATTATGAGGTCTAAAAATTGCCATAAAGGTATTATAGTACATATCTAACTTAGGAGCACATTTACGTTTTTTTTTGTTTAGCCCTTAGTTAACGTTGCTTAACGTAAAAGAAAAATCTCTTAAATATATGCTCTTATTTATTAAACCAGGTTCGCACTGGCGTTATTTTATCGCGGCGATTTTTTTTCGTGCACTGAATTTTCACCTCTTGCGAATCCAACAGATCCCAGCGCGTCAAGAAAACACACTGTTGTATTTTCGACTCTAGGCGCTAAGCAGAGCGTTGAAATCCAGTGCGCGATAAAAAATCGCCCATCGGTACGAGGGCTTATTTATACGGTGTTCTCGTGTTATTTGGGAGAGGCCTATGTTCAGCTTGAAGGAGGCCTATTTCCAGCTTGGGGGAGGCCTGAAATGATGATGATGATGATGTTCTCGTGAAGTATAACGCGTAAATGTGTAGGCTACGGCGTGGTTTTACGTCGTACCGCAAAGATACTATGCCGTGTACAAAGGGCCTAAGGGATAGTTCAACCTTTCAACAAGAAGACGCAGACAAGACTGTCTGTCGCACTGGTCCAACACGGTTCAAAAAGAGAAACTTTCTCTTAACTCTATGTGCATATTTTAATTCGTGTCCCACCTGTTTCAGGCAAGGACGCGTGCGAGGGTGACTCCGGGGGGCCGCTGATCTACAACGGTGTAGTGGTGGGCATTACATCGTGGGGCTACAACTGCGCGGAGCCCAACTACCCGGGAGTGTCCGCCAGGGTCGCCAGTTATACCAACTGGATCAACTACACGGTAACCAGGAGTTTAACTTACTAAGGGTCGATTTTTAATTTCTCAGATAATCATTTTGACAGTGTTTGTGTAGAAAATACAACATCACGCCTGTGTTCACGCCTGAGTTAGGCAGAGGTGTACCTATAGTACACCCACATTACGCCAGTTATGTTTGAGTCCCACGTAATAGGGGGCGAGCCTATTGCCATCAACCGGGCACAAATCCAGACTCCGGGCTGCTACTGAAAAATTCCAGATGAAGAAAATAAGTCAAACTGTAATTACTGTTCAGATATTTTTTTTATGTTTCACTGTTTTAAACTTAGCCATTACTCTGTTACGCTGTAAACATTTTGACACCATAATATCAAACGACCAGCGTCATTTTAGGGCGGTTTTATAGGATTTTTATTAAAATTAATTAAATTCTTCTATGTCATTGTTCATCAATGCTTGCTGATTATGGTCATTATAGTGTTAGATTTAACCTTACATATATAAGGGACTGTCCAAATTATTATACGCTGATCAGCACGCGTAGCATGACCAGAAAAGAAACGGGTTTTGTCGAGGAATAATAGTCAAAATGACAGATTCATAATCACAATCTGTCATTTTGTCTATTCTTCCGTTGACAAAACCTGTTTTCTAAGGTGGTACACAACTAGTTATCGGTAGATATTGCTAAAAGCGTTTATTATGGCGACCAGTCACGTCTAAATAAATGAGTTATACTATATGTATTATTCGCTATCACACACATGTTATTAATATTATCGATTGATAAATGCATGTCGATGATAATTTGGAATAACTCGGTTAGTAGGTAATGATAATGATAATGATAATACTTTATTTGCCAAAATGTAGGTGTACAAAGTAGTATGAGGAGGTATATGAGGTTGGGCAGTTTTATCCTCTAATTATCAAAATGGTACACTAATCGATATTTTGGAGAACCGTGGAAATATCCTTGGGTGTCCAGATAATATGTAAAAAAAAAATTAAGTACCATTAATTTCACTGTAAAAAAGAAATTACCTAAATTTTCGGAGTCTTGGAGCCGCCAGCAACCCACTCATTCTCGCTCTCATTCAGTACGTGAGCGGTAGTGTGCGTGCGAGGAATACTCGCTGTCGATTTCTCTCAATCTCACGTCCTTCCGCAGATTTTGACAACCGAGACGAATAGCATTAGAAATGCCCGCCCCACGAGTGGATAGGTAGGTACTTATAGCTTGTCCACTCTGACATGACGCGCCCCGCTACCGCATTTTACGTACACGCCACGGCGCGCGGCGCTGTGTACGTAAAAAGCGGTAGTAGCCGGTAGTCAAAACCGGCTCGGCTCGAAAGTGGGGCGCGTCATTTCAGAGTGGACAAGCTATAGGTACTTAAATGAAGATCCGGCGCACTCTCTGCTGAAGTCCGGCTAAGCAGCCACGACCTTAGTGGTCAACTGTGAGATGCCATGGTCACAAAAAAAAAAGCATATTGCGGTCAGCCTCGCTAATAGTACAGAAGATTGGCGCCATACTACGTGACGCGTGTCTATGTCTGCGTGCGTTCTCGGCCACTGTATAGACTTACACTGTTTGTCCACCGCACCGTGAACGGGACGTCTGCGAGAAAATGTACTGTCGCTACTTCGGCGTCGCGGGTCAGTTCGTTCTCGTTGATGTCACGTTCACGGTGCAGTGGACTAACGGCGTTAGGCTTCCTGTACATGACCCCGGAGCCGCATTGGCGCACTGTGGAACGAAAAAAGGCTCTCGAAAATATTTAAGCTTACATTTTAAAGTGTTGGTTTTTTGCTTGAAATGGCTTCTAATAGCCAATATTATGCATACATATATCAATATCATACGTCAAAAAATCATAAATAAATAGTTACATCACCGTGTGCAAGGATATAACGGTTATTCTCTTCGTTCCAGAGATATAAGCATTTGCTCAAAACATTTTTTTTTGCAAAAAAAAAATATAAGTTGCCAATTTGCCTACCAGATTGCATCCTATGACATACATATGTATCCAAAATATTGGCTATTAGAAGCCATTTCAAGCAAAAAACCGACACTCAAATATAAGCTTAAATATCTTCGAGAGCCTTTATCAGCTGTTTGTGTGACTGCCAGTGCGGCAAAATCTTTGCGGCGCGGCGCAGTTACAGTATAACAACCCTACGGCGCCGCAGCTCCTGTGTGTCCGCCAATGCGGCAAAATCTTTGCGGTGTGGCACCGCAACCCGTCGTGTGCAGAGGCTCTTATGTTGCTTTCTGCAACAAGTTAAAACAAGTTAATGGATATATTGACAGCTTTAAAAGTTAAAAGGTCGTTTCTGCAACTAGCTATTAGTCTTATAGGCTAGTTTGTAGGTAATTATAGGGAACCTGGTTCTTTTTAATAAAGGATAAAAAAGGGGATAAGCAGCAGCGTCCTTTTTCGACTTTACTATCAATAAACTGTGATTCTCATTGACTGTTCTTTTTCCAGATAAATGACTCCCTGCAGATCCAGGCGCACAACGAAACCGGGAACGGTACCTACCCTGGCAACGCCAGCTCGCTTAGCAGGAAGGTCGGGGCTGTCACGCTGCTTACACCCCTCCTGTACTTAATATTCAGCGTTTAGTTGTTACGAGTCGATGCATTAGGCGCATTACGAGCAGAGGCCTTATTGTGAGTTTCTTTTAACCATCTCGACTTTACGCATCGACCGCGTTCGGCGCTCCGATTGGCCCTTCACTGGTGAAGGCCGGCCGGCTGCCAATCGGAGCGCCGAACGCGGTCTATGCGTAAAGTCCAGATGTTTAAAAGAAACTCACACTAGGGCCTCAGAGCAAGGCTACAAGTCGCGGGTTCGACTACCGCACTGTACAAATACAGGGTCAAATTAAATTAGCTAGTGAAACTCCGCAGACTTGATGGGGATATCTAAACATGATAAAACTAAAAAAGAATGAGTTTTTTTTTTGGAGGGTCTATGACCGCAAGTAGTCAGATTACTTGAAGCATCAGTTTAGAAGTGTTTTGATATCGATACCTGCCACACTGTAGAGTTTAGCTTGCTAATTTAACTTGACCCTGTAAGCTCTATTTATAACCTTGTTTCCAATTGATGTTATTTCCACTTAAACAAACATCAACTTTATGAAAGTGTAAATAAAATTGATTTTAGAATGACTAGAACTGTTGAAAAAGTCATAAAAATATGAAGCTGTAGCGCAAAATGAACCTATGATGTGTAGGCTTTACAGTTGGTTTTCCTAAAACTCGTGTTTATTTACATGTTTGGCAAATACATTGCGAAGGCAGATTTGATAGTTGCTACGGGTCCAACCCCGAAGGCCGTAACCGTGTAGGCAGTTTGTGCATGAGAGATTTGTGTGTATTTAAACGTACCTACAATACAGGAGAATTTGTGGGACAAAGTTATAACTTGAAAAATTATCTGATTTTATAAGCGTCTTCTAGGGTCTATGACGGTCGGTAGGTTTTAATTTCAAATTATTTTCTTATTAAACAAAAACATTGTAGACCGAACGCCAAATCCTAGTAATTAGTTCTGTGATATTCTTTTGTCACCGCCCGTTGAAGTTTATATTGTGAGTTTGCTTTTGTAACTTTATATTTAAACTTAATAAAATGTAAATATTCCATTAAAGTTTAATTGGAAATTCAGGTGTTTTTGTTTTAACCTTCAGCCAACCAGCCAGCTTCTATATATAAAATAACAGTAGTTCACAGTTATGTGCTTATACAGTTGCCAATAACAGGTGAACCAACATTCTCAAATACAGTGATAACCTAAGGTAAAAACGAAATGTATATTTTTTAAATAATAATTAAGTGGTAACAAACTATGAAAACAGAAATATGAAATGATATAAGTTAGAAGTTACAAAGGTTGCAAGAAATACATACTAATAGAAATAATCTTTAGATTGTGCGGGTTGCGTGCTTTGGGAGCTTAAAATTTGGGTTTTATAGTTTTTTAGGGAGTCATGATATATGTCAACACGTGGAGTGGATTTTACATAAGAATTAATCTCTCGGCTGAGCCTATTGAGAGGTGAGTTTACTCCTATATTTGTGTTGGATGCTTTAGTGCAGAATAAATGGGTAATGGGATGGCTCTTTAAATGAGTCGAGCTCATTTGTGTCGTAGCGCAAACAAATGTGTCGGAAAAGGTTTACGTGATGGAGATAAATAAGACCACGTAAATAGCCAACATAAAAAGTATATTTTATATAAAATACTAGAAAAGATTTAGGTAGGTTTAAGAGGGAGACGAACAACGCTCGCAACTGCAAGTCGAGACGCGTGCGAAATTCATTCGAAATATTGCTATCTCTGTTTGACAAAAGATGACGAGCGGGGGACGCGGTGAGGAGCCGTGTGTGTGTGTATGAGTGGGTAGATATCTATTATTAGGTGTACCTACTTGCCATTAATTCATAACGACTCGACGGCATTTATATAAATTAGTAATTAGGTATGTTCAATATTTGCTTTATTTTTGTTGACTACTTTGGGGAATCGTTAGCGAATGTACAGACTAGTAATGCGTTTTTTGGAAATATAATAATGTGTGTCAACGTTTTATAAAAAAACTAAAATGGAGTCAATTGCAAAGTAATAGCTGTGGTATTAGTAAATGACAAATATTACAATAATTTATATTTACACACCATTAAAAAACCATGAGTCGAAACCTGATAAAGTCGTGTACGGTGACCATAAATTATCAATAACGAAACAAACAGGAATAAAAGACATAAAAATGATTTCACACTTGAAAATTCACGTGGTCTCATAAGCACTAACAAAGAAGTTGCTCAAGAATTTGTAAATTTCTTTACCAGTACAGTTAAAACTACTAAAATCTTAAATTCCTCGCCCTCGCATTCTATTGATTTATTAAGAGCAAATGTTTCATCTTGCCAGATTGAATTTAAATTCAAGCATATAAACCCCTTAACAGTACTAAAATCTTTCAAGCAAATCAAGATCAAATTAACCGAGATCTATGGGAATGTGAATCAAAGTTTGGACCTCCATTACTGAGACTGTAGCGCCGTACTTAGCCTTAATATTTAATTTGTGTGTGGATCAAGGAGTCTTCCCTGATCTAATGAAATATAGTAAGGTAATACCACTTTTCAAATCCGGGTACAGTAAAGACACCAATAATTATAGACCCGTATCCGTGTTGCCAGTTTTAAGCAAGGTGTTTGAAAAGGTAATGCTTAACCAAATGCTCAATCATTTTAACACCAATAAAATCTTACATGATCAACAGTATGGTTCCACCAAGGGACGTTGTACGACTGACGCGGGTGTCACCTTATTAAAATACATATTTACGGCGTGGGAAGAGGCTCAAAACGCCATAGGATTTTTTTGTGACCTCTCCAAGGCATTTGACTGCGTCGACCACGAAACCTTAATCTTGAAACTTGAGCATTACGGACTTGGAAAACTTGCGCTCAGTTTAGTGAAATCGTATTTAAATGATAGACAACAGCAAGTTCAAATAAATGGTGTCAATTCACTCGGCTTAAAAGTAGAAATGGGTGTACCACAAGGATGAATATTGGGTCCTTTCCTCTTTTTAGTATATATTAATGATCTACCCCATTTATTAAAAAACCAACCACAAATGGTGTTATTTGCTGACGATACTTCCCAAATTTTTAAAATAAATAGACGTGCATCAAATCTTGACGACGTAAATAACGCCCTACTGCAGGTCCAAAATTGGTTTACTGCTTATAATTTAGTATTAAATGGGAAAAAAACTAAATGCATAAGATTTGCTTTACCGAATGTTAAAACTAGTGATTGTGATGTAGTATTAAATAAGGAGAAACTAGAATTCGTAGATAAAACTGTTTTCCTGGGGATCACGCTCGACTCAAGGCTGCAATGGGGTCCTCATGTAACATCTCTTGCAGGACGGCTAAGTTCAACAGCATATGCTGTAAGAAAAATCTATCAATTTTCTGATATAGATACCGCAAGGCTAGTCTATTTCAGTTACTTTCATAGTATACATACACACCTGTACATAGTCCAAACAATATTAAAAAAGCATAAGTCTTTGCCCCTTAATGTGGGTATTACCCCGAAAAGAAGGAAGTTCAGCATAGCAGATATACCATCAACTAAGACCAAATTTGCATGTAATCAATATCGTAAACGATCAGCTCAATTGTATAATAGAATAAATAAAAAGATAAATATACACTCGAAAAATAAATATCACTGTAAAGAAACACTAATTAAGTGGATAAAACCACTTACGTATGAAGACACAGAAGCATTGTTATAACACGGAATTATTCACATACTCACAGACACACACACCCACTTACTCTGACAGACACGCTCATACACACACACACACACCCTTACACACACACACAAACATACAACACATACACGCGCACTCACAACCTTTAAGTATACTCTTTAATTTTTTTTCTTTTTTAGTTTCTTATTTTGGTTAGCCTAGACTTAATATTCTTTTACATTTTAAAAATATTGTGTTAGTTATCACGCTATACAAAATAGGGAGGGGCGGAGTCTTCTACTACAGGCATTATTTGTCTAAAAGAAGATTCCGAACACAACAATTTGTAAAACCAATTATTTGACACAATAAATTTAATTTAATATTATTATTATAGTATCTTGTCTTACGGTATTTTACTATGGGGACGGGCTGCAGATATCGACTCTATTTTTATTCTGCAGAAAAGAGCCATTAGAGCAATATTTTGCCTCCGCAGGCGCGATTCTCTATGGAAACTGTTTAAAAAGATTAACATCATGACGGTACCTTGTATCTATGAAAACATCATGTACGTCAGGAAAAATCTTAATCTTTTCAGTAAAAGAGGTGAAAGATAATTATAGTACTAGAAATAGGGACCAATTATTTCAACCGGGTTTCAGACTGGCTAAAGTAGACTCATCCTTCATGGGGTACTGTTTAAAATGTTACATTAAAATACCTCCCCACATACTACAACTAAATGAAACGAAATTTAAATCTGGTATAAAACGCACACTATGCTGCCAAGCATATTATAAGCTGGGGAATTATATCACTGACAAAAATGCTTGGCTCAACGCTGGTCCAGCTCCACAAGGACGCATAAACTAATTTGATTAGCATTCGAAAATATTGTTGGAGCTGCTGAAGATTTTAAAAACTATCTTTGCATTGCATAAATTCAATCTCTTAGCATTGTATAATTGCATAGCACACATGTGTGAGTACTATGTACCGACTTTAAAGCTACCATTTAGGTACTGAGTATGTCTTTCATTGACTTGAATATGCCCTGGCGGCTGAGAGTATGTCATGCTCACTCTAATGTCTCGCTGACGGTGGTGCGTGTGTTGGATCATTTAACTCCCTTCAAAATGGTTGAGTTGAATGGTTCTAATCCATGCGTCATGTTCGTGTACGGGCTCCGTCAGTAGGGACTGGTCATCTCTTAGCTGCCACGGCGATTTTAATTTAATTTAATGTTTGAATTGTTTCTTTATTTTTATTTCTAACGGACGCTTTTAATGTTTTGCATCGTTCTCACATGTATAACTTCAACATGAATGATGTAATCAATATTTTGTAACCATATTTTGATTTAAAAGAGTGTCCGTGGAGTTTCTTGCCCGTTCTTCTCCATAGGTACTTACAACGCTTTGGAATGGGCGACTAGCTTCATATTTCTGACTGACCGACCCCTTGACAATTCAAAAGTGCCTGTAATTGGTTTATTTGAAATAAATGCTTTGCGAGTTTGAGTTCATATATTATCGGCCACGTTCAAATGAAAAAAAAAATACAATTATGGTAATCAGAATCACGCCTGTAATCCCCGAAGGGCTAGGCAGAGGTCTCCCTATAGTACACCCACATTTCGCCAGTTATGTTTAAATCCCATGTAATAGGGGGCGAGCCTATTGCCATCAACCGGGCACTAATCTAGGCTCCAGGCTACTACTGAGAAATTCCAGATGGAAAATCCCAATAACACTTTGCCCGACCCGGGAATCGAACCCAGGATCTCATGCCCAGCAGGTGCTTGTGACCACTAGACCAATGAGGCAGTCAAACCAAATCGTAAATAAATATCTCTAAGTCCGTAAACAAAACAAAACCTTTGTTTTGTTTACGGACTTGGATATATTTATTTACGTTTTTTTTTGTAAGATTACTCGATACCAAATCACAAGACTCCAAGTTCATAGCATAGGTTGAGGTTCGTGTACACTGCAGCTACAAGATATCTGGAGTCCATTGCCACTCGCAGTACTTTTGATTAATTATTTTATTTATTCCAATATTATATAATTTTTTCTAATTTTGTCTTCTTTTATCTAATTTTGTTTAATTTCAACAAATGTTGTATAGTATTATGTAATTTAACCTAATTTTAAGATTGTATGTACTAGTATTGACCGAAAACTTGCATGTGTGGTGCAAACTTTAAGTATAATTTGGTTATTAATAAAAAACCGTGTGCGGTCTGGGAGCCCCCGTCTGGAACGAAGTTCTTTTTCACGTATAATTTAAAACATTATGATTTAAAAGATTAAAAGATTGATTTAAAAGATTTATGATTTAAAAGAGTGTCCATGGAGTTTCTTGCCCGTTCTTCTCCATAGGAACCTACGCTTTGGAATGGGCAACTAGCTTCATATTTGTGACTGACTGACCCCTTGACAATTCAAAAGTGCCTGTAAATGGTTTAATTGAAATAAATGCTTTGAGTTTGAGTTTTTGAGTTTGAACAAAAACAAAATTTTCGCAGCCGACCTCTTGGATTTACATTTTGACCTCACTATCGACTTTAACACCTTCAAAAACTATGAAAACGACACCTACGACGAAAAATTTGAAAATAATCGCACCCACCATTTTGGATTTAAATTTTAACGTCATTATCGGCTTTAGCACCCTCAAAATCCATGAAAACGATACCCATGATGAAAAACTTGAAAATTTTCGCCGTCATCTTGTATTTTAATTTTGACCAAATTCACACTTTCTCAGAGAAAAGCCGCATGGGCCATAAGCCCACGTTCGCACGGACGTCAAAATATCGCAGCGGGATTTTATCACGCACTGGATTTTCAACTCTCAGAAATAAGCAGAGCGTTGAAAATCCAGTACATAAACTAAAATCGTCGCGAGAAAAATCGCCCGTGCGAACCTAGGCTAACGCTTTTTTCGTTACGTGACGATTTCTACCGGTTCCAAAAAAAATCGCCGCGATAAAAATATGCACGTGCGAACCTGGATAAATTAAAGGAAAGGAAAACCATACAATTTTAACTTTTTATAAATTAAATTTTTAATTTAATATGAACAAAAAAATGGGTAAACTAACTAGTTGCTCAAAATGAGCTTTATTTTGTTGGATACACAAGTTTATTATTTTAAGGAATTCATATGACTAGCTGTATCTTCGCAACCAATAGACTTAGAGTGCTTGCGTTGACCTCAAATTGCAGCAAATTTAGCTTAATTCCCAACATCGTCTTAGAAAACGAGTTGCTTGAAACTGTAAACTCGGCAGTTTTTCTGGGCATAACAGTAGATGCTAAACTTCAGTGGGGCCAACATGTATCGAGCCTAGAGGGAAGGCACAGTTAGGCCGCATACGCCGTCAGGAAAGTAAGACAATACACTGACGTTGATACAGCTCGGTTAGTCTATTTTAACTATTTTCCTAGCGTTATGTCCTACGGTATTCTGCTGTGGGGCAAAGCTGTTGATATTCAAAATATATTTGTCTTTCAAAAACAAGCTATTCGAGCAATATACCAGCTAGGTGCTAGAGTTTCTCTGAGAGATTTTGTCAAAGATATCGGTGTCCTCACAGTGGCATCACAATTCATTTTCGCCAACATATTATATATTAGGCAAAATATACACTTATATACTAAAAACAGTGATTCACAATGTTAACACTATAAATAAGGACAAACTACGTACTGCCTTTCACCGGCTTCATAAGGTTCATAACTCATTTGTTGGGCTTGGTATAACAAGCTACCTTCTTCTTTGCTAGATTTGCCTTTTAATACGTTTAAAACTAAAGTAAAATCCAACCTATGAGATTTAAGGGCCCTCCATAACCCAATAAGTATACTTCTGTAAGATCAATGTTGCTGCTGTTCTTTCTATTCTACTCTAAATATAATTCAAATTCAAAAGTCATTTATTCAAACTGGGCTGAGAATCAGCACTTTTCGAACGTCAAAATTACATAAGACAGTCCCCCAAAACGCCCACCCTTCACCACTTCCTAGTGCTTTAGCTGGGAAGAAGAACTGGCGCAACAAACTCCCCAGCAGCACAGCTGTCTGTTCAGTTAGAAAAAAATGATTCTATATAATAGTATGCAAAATGATATTTACATTACGCAACACAAAACATAATTTAAATTATAAAATTAATAGCCATATGACAGCTAGCACACGCCAATATACCAACCAAAAACATCGAGAACTATACTCAAGCAGAAATAAAAATAACTTAACGAAAACTATATCTAAATAAAAAGCCTCCAGACATAAAGGGCGTGCCCGCTTACATATAGCTGTAACTAGAAGTTATAATTGATAAAACTAGGACCATCGAGGTAAATCACACCGCACTTTTTTATGTTCGTTGTCAATCCATTATTTTAAAGTGTGTTCCTTTTTTATTTGTTTTTTATATTGGCACCTTGCAGCTATTTCCTAATAGCTAATTAGTCATTATTTAATCGTGTTTTTGTATGTTGTGCTGTATGTTGTGCTGTTTTTGTGTGCACTAAATAAACGATTTATCTATCTATCTATCTAAATTAAAAAATTATCGAGGTCGCTAGCTAACCACATATTGCAATACAACTCATAAAAAAAACATTGTAATGAGTTGATTATGTCAACAAAATGAGGTGTCGCCTGGACGGCGCGCCACGCGAAATAATATTGTTTCCCTCTAATGCACCTTGCATTAGAGGGAAACAATATTTTTTCTCTTTCTTATACTCTAAAGACTTGTGCGACGTGTTCGAAGCGTAGGCAAGCTACTACTTGGTCCAGGTTTAAATCTCTCAACGACGGAAACGGAACGGAACGGAAAGATGACGATGCAGGGGGTGTATTGATCAAATGTATAAGTTATTTATTTAAATTCTCTAGATCCTAATTACCACTCCGTATCAATATTGAGTTTTCTAGATTCGGTATCAAATATATGATGCGAAAATGAAAATGTCTTTTTTTTCCCACCACTTTCAAATCATGTTGGCTACCTCGTTTAAGTGCTGGTATTGAGTTCCCCCCATTCTGTTAAAGTACGAAATAGACGTAGTATTATCAACGCGTAAAAGAATTTCGCAGTTTCTTCTTTTGCGAATGATCTGAGGCTAAAACAAATTGCCAACAATACCAGATAGTTTATCTGATAATTTCTCTCTGTGGTATTCCAATGCCCACCGTTTTTTTTTTTGTCAACCCTTAAAGGAGGCGTAGGTATGTGAAAATCTCAAGATCGTATTTATGGTAACGAATTGAATTGACTTTCGATAAAATATTATTCTTCCACCAAGCTAAATCATCATGTAAACTATCTGGTACACTCAGGAATGCATCATTGCCATTGCTCTAAAAAAGCGCCAAATATTAACTCCTTCTAGAGCCTCGGTCTTATTCATAAAAAGTTATCGAACATCTAAAAGCTTGCTAAAGTCTGGTTGTCAAAAAGTATTATTCATAAACGCATTTTAGTACCTATACGTTCTATAAATCTACTATAAAGTTATTAAAGCCAGAACCCTACTGTAATAGTACTAAAAGGAAAAAATGGCCGACTCTCTACAGCAGCTGATTAAGCAAATGACATTTGACGTACAAATGTATAATCCTCTCAAATGGCGCGCGATTTTGGCCGCGCCAAAATGGTGGTGTTATTTGTCGCGCTACTTCTGGATGGTCTCGCGTGAAAACGGCTCGTTTGATTAAATAGACGATATCTCCTAAACTATGCATGGGAGCTGTTTAGAAGTTACGTCGTTGGAATTTTTATGAAATTACCTAACAGATTATGTATGGATTAGTCCAGTTTTGCCTTGTAATATATAAGTAATTCTAATTTGTAATCAGTGTGAGGAAACTTTTCCCAGTTTCTTGTGTTTAAATTCTATGAAATAATTTGCAAAAAAACTGAAACATCTCCCAGAATTTCGCAGGTTTTCTCATTGTTATTGACTGGGCTATGTAATAACTGTATGCTAGTACGAAATCCTTAGTGAGTCCGAGTAGCACTATGCAAATGTTTCTTGTTTTTTATTACAATCTGCTAAGACTCGTTTTTCGATTAATTGCTTTATTTGTCTTCGCTTTTACAGATGCAGTTATTTCCGAAGTCACTAGTCTCAAGAACAGAAATCCGAAGAAGAAGTAGTCTGAAAAGGCATGTTGTTTTAATCGAACAATCTGGCAGCAAATTGTGCCAAGCTCTAAATTGTATTGTGAATTTATAAAATCGTGGAGACTATATTTATTCATGAAGGTTGAAAAGTACTCCAAAATTTCTGTATTACTCAGCTGTCAACTACTTGTTTCAAAACTAAATAAAACTAAAAATTAATGGTACCAAATGTATTTTATTCATTATGAATTCCAATTCTAATACTCGTGGGTTAAATATAGTAGAATCCGTCGGTTAAGTTGCTTATAAAGCTAGTATTTAAACTATTCTGGGTTCGACAAACCTTGCTAAAAAGACCCTGTCTCATAACAACACGAGCGACAAAAGGGTAAAAAAAAAAAAACAAACGTCACAAAGCTTGCAGATCGAACAGCGATTTTTTCTACTAAGGGAGATTACCGCCTGAGTACTTGCGATAAGCGCATTTTTATGTATTTCAGTCGCCAACTTGAAATGGCCATTCGGTTACTAGATTTTTATGAATCTTAAATGTCGAACTTAAACATTTCTTGCTCGTCTGTCCAGCGTCCCTCAGATTAAATACAATATTTTATACATATTAATATCAAGTCATAAAGTGCGTACAAATTGATGGTTAAATAGATATGTGGGGTGTTGTTCTAATATATATCGCAGTCGCAAGCTGCGAGTTGATTCTGTTGAGTAAGTTGTTTTTTTCTTAAAATTTTTCGTTGCATGAATTTGTTGCATTTGGTGATGTTTTTTTGGTAGTTACTGCATGTGAATTGATAATAAATTTAATCGTTTTTACCTAAGTATCGATTAAAGTGTTTTATCTAACCACTTGAAAAATGGTCTTGGAAGTGCTAAAATTCTAAGTGATTTTTTTATTAAGTGTGAATGTTCGATTTAATTTTAGTACCCAGAAGTTCGCTAGACACAGAAGACATGTGTCATCTACGAGAGAAGATTCTTGTGTCCCAGCAGTGGGCACGTGGGCTTATTATGCTAGTTTTAAACAGTTGTTGATGTGAAACGCAATTAGGAAAGTTGTTGTTATTTTGTAGGCAATGCGGAACTTTATCAATTAAAGACCGCGCATCTGCCGACGACGGTCGACGACCGTATTATTGGCGGGTCTGCTACCACCATAGAGCAATACCCATTCGCCGTACAGGTAAGAGAAGATATGAGAAAGCTCTATTAAGTACGAACAATAACTAAGGCTTAGCGTGCACTGCGGTGCGTTTTGCTACAGCAAAATCTGTGAAGTATGAAACACAGTGGAAGCGCGCGCACTGCGGGAAAAAAATGAATACAAAAACAAAGCAGAATTTTATTCGTTGCGGCGAAAAAAACAACGCATCGCAAGTCATCGCACCGCAGTGCGCGCTAGGGCTTATAGAAAAGCATGACTCAGATCAAAAACTACTGTTTTTTTTTAATTTTTGCAATTGACCATAACTTTCGCTGATCTTGTTAATTCTTGTGGCCGCGAGCGCGACTACTGACTTGAACTCCTGGGTTCGATTCCCGGGTCAGTCAAAATGTTATTAAGTTTTTATTTGTTTCCATATCCATTATTCCAACTTTGACATGCTCTAAATTTGGATTCCCCCTTGGGTACAGCGACTGGATCTCATTAATTTAGATGATTATTGAATAATAAAAAAACTACTAGAAATTAAATAAATCGATCATATAATCGTAGGTAGGTACTTTCCGTACTATTAGGAAAATCTTAATAGCAGCCAAAAATAATGAAAATGCTCTCTACAAACAAATCCAGACTGCGGATCCGGATCCAGACCGGATTTGTTTATAGAGAGCATTTTCATTATTTTTACTGACTGAATCTTTAAAAAAAAACACTATGGTCAAGTAAAAGCTGATCTACAATGCATAAGGTTTTGTTTCTGGTCCCAACGTTTGGTTTTTCCAACCAAGTAATGATATTAGTAATCAGAGGTAGATTGGTTATACGCGCTCCATAAGGGGCACGTCAAAGCTTGGCTAGTTAGCCAAGTTTTCTTCGTCTTGTCTCTTTTTCGCTGCGGTGAACGCCACATAGCGTCTGCAATTTACGTCAAGTGACGTCATCATTTCAGCTGAAAGATTTCCACTGCTGGATATAGGCCTACCCCAAACACCGCCACTTCACTTCACACCGCCGGTTCTATGCTTCCCGCATCCAGCGAATTCCTGCGGTCTTCACAAAGTCATCCCTCGTGAGAGGCCTTCCAACGCTACGTCTTCCGGTACGCAATCACCAGTCCAGAACCTTTCGGCCCCATCGGCCATTCTGTTTATGCGAGCAATGTGCCCTGCCCATTGCCACTTAAGTTTGTCAATTCTTCGGGCTATGTCGGTTACCTTGGTTCTCCTGCGGATCTCTTCATTTCTTATTTGATCACGTAGGCAAACTCCAAGTATAGTCCTCTCTATTGCCCTTTGGGTGAGTTTTAGCCAGTTTTAGTCCATTGTGAGCGACCACGTTTCAATGCCATAGGTCATCACTGGCAACATGCACTGGTCAAAGAATTTCGTCTTGAGACACTGCAGTATGTGGGTCGAGAAAATATTGCATAGCTTCCCGAACGGTGCCCAGCCGAGTCGGATTCGACAATTGACCTCTTTCTCGAAGTTGGACCTACCTAACTGGACAGTTTTTCCTAGGTAAACATACTCGTCCACAACTTCGAGTGTAGTGTCTCCGATTTTCATGAGAGTGGGTGTTACATGGGCATATGACGTGATCTTTCTCTTGTCCATGTTTATTATAAGACAACACTCTTTTGGAAGCTCTATTGAGGTCAGTGAGAATTATACTGAGGTCCCTCATAGTGTCAGCCATGATAAAAAAATCGTCGGCAAGCCGAAGGTGAGTGATGTACTTGCCGTTGATGTTGGTGCCTAGCCCTTTCCAGTCCAGAACCTTGAAGACGTCCTCCAGTGCAGCGGTGAACAGTTTCGGAGAAATAACTTCTCCCCGTCTCACACCTCACTGCAGAAACCTATCCTAGGTTTCGAAGTCTGGTCCTGGATTCCGACTGACTTAGTGGCGTTTTCGTACAGACATTTCAGCACATCGATGTATTGATAGTACGTGTGGATTTCTCGATCGAATCGGAGGCTTTCTCATAGTCAACAAATGCTAAGCAGGGAGGCAGGTTATACTCTTCGGTCTTCTGTAGAACCTGCCACAGCGTAAGTATGTGGTCTACGGTGTCTAAGCCTTTACGGAATACGGCTTGTTCGGGAGACTAGAATCGTCAAACCTGCGCGCAAAAGGGTTCGTCATGACTCTTGAAAACAGCTTGTAGACATGGCTCAGAAGGGAGATAGGTCTATAATTCTTAAGGAAGTGGAGTCGGATTATCGACGTTCTTAAAGAAAAGTATCACCACACCTCTGTTCCATGCCTGTGGCGTTTTGCCCTCGAGTATGACGGAATCAAACAGCACCTGGAGGGCCTTAAGAACGGGTTTTCCGCCGGCCATAAGGTGTTTGGCTGTAATTCCGTCATCACCGGCGCCTTATTGTTTTTGAGTTGCTTCAGCGCCATCCTAATCTCGTTCAAGCTGACGTCCGGGAAGTTGTCGGTGTAGTTTTGGGTCAATCTAGCTCTTGGGCTGTTTGCTAGATTCGTAACGGGGTTACTTGTTGAAGTGTATAACTGTCCATAGAACCTCTCGATCTCTCAACAGCCGTTTTTTGTCACTGTCGTTTTTTGCACCATCAGGGGTCTGCCGGTCCACTTTCTGTGCTCATGTTTTCTGAAGAAGGAGTACATCATAAAAACTTGTCCTTAAAACTGGCCAGTAGGTGAGCCTGGTGGTTCCGTCGTCCAACTCCAAATTGCCTTGTTGACTACGGAACCCTAAAAAGTACGCTCTACGGTCAAAGACGAATTCCGTCCTCCGCTAAGTAATTAGGTAGAACAGTTATAAAAACTGATCTCCTGCTTCTAGTCGGTTCTGTTTCCGATCCCAACGTTTGATGTATCCAACCGAGGGTGATGACTTTCCTATACGTCTGCAGGTACTTTACACATCGCAATTCTTTTGCGGAGGCTCCCTGGTGACGACGAGTCACGTCCTTTCAGCAGCACACTGCTTTGTTGATGAGTAAGTTACACTTTTCATTTATTAACCTCCCTAGAAAGTTTCTAACAACACAACTTTAAGACTTTCTTTGTTCGTTTTTATGTGTTTTACACGTGCAGCCTGTGGACCAACTATACTCAGCGGGCTATCAGTGCCCTACGGGTCCAATATAATAACGGGTTCAGGATGGTGATGGGGCTGCCCCGTTTCTGCAGTGCATTAGGTATGTTTGCACAAGCACACGTAGATGGCTTCCACGCCATCGTCAGACAGAAATCTGCCTCTTTGCTCTGCAGAGTGCGGGAAAGCTCCAACTCCATCCTGAAGACCGTAGCGGGGAGGTACGATTCTCCTTTCTTAGGTGATGTTGTTCGAAGATACATTTTGAACAACAGCCTTGTCTCCAAATAGTTTACTAACATAGATATAAGTTATCTTTTTGTTTACTAACCCATATGGATGTTGCTTATCCGAAGTAAAGATTATTTTATTTTATTTTTAAGACAATGAGGGATACTACGTGAGGAAATTGCGTCAATTTATGTTCGTATTCCTCGACAAAATGTAGGGCACAGCTGATTTTTTGTCGCGATTTAGGCGTTGTAAAAGTTATTTATTTTATAATAATGAGTACAATGCGCGCTTTACAGAATTCCAGTTATTTTAATTATACACTCTATGTGTGTGCCATTCTGTTCCCTGTATATATTAATTAATTCACTATCCTATCTCAATATTTGCAGGAATAGCAATCCTATGAGCCCGAGTCGCTATTCAATTCGTGAGGGCACAACTATTTTGAATTCAGGTAAGTGACTCACAGTTATTTCGTACAGTCAACCGGACGTCCATAGGGTAACAATTTGACTTAGACAGCGCCTTTACTTCGTTGAAGTTATTGCTTAATTTCATGCCTACACTCATGAGACACCTTAAACTGAAAATTCAAAAGCGATTTTCATTACTACTGTCGCGGCCTGCTACAGGGGCATTGATAGACAATCGCGAAAATGATGGCCGAGGCGAACCCGAGGCACACATATGTGAGTCCATCAATGCAAGGCTTGTATAGTACTTTTCTCAAATAATGCGTGGAAATTCAAACTAAGTAAGTAATTATAAATTCCAGAATCCATGACGAACACCGATAATTTTTCACGCGCCAACATGTTAATTTGTTTCTTCTTTAAACAGCTCTATTTGCAAGCTAAATCGAAATTCAAATAAAATCTTTGATAAGTTACCTCCTTGATTGCCATGTGTGTTGAAGTAAAAAGTTCGTTCCTTTTTTAAATAACACGACAGATATGAGTTTTCATACAAACATTACCGGCCGGACGCTCGCGTGTATTCGACTAGTACAGCATTTTTATTTATCTCGAAGAAGGCTGTCGAAATAATGGTCGAATTTCTATGCATGTTTGAGAAAAAGACATATCATAATCAGTGATCGGAGTAGGTTGATTGATTTTTGGTACTTGTATCATAAATGCATACAGAAATAATAACATGGTTAAGCCATTTTTCCGGAAAGATATTCCGGTAATTCCGGATTCAATTAAATATTGTTAATGTTGGTAGTGATATTATTTTCACAACACAGTAACAAACAAAGAAGCGCACTCTACGAACCGAATTAAATGAGTGAGCTACCTGGCATGTCGTCGGCGGGCGTACGCATTGTTTTGATAACCGGTTAGTGCACCACCCATGATTCTTTGTTCTGATTGGTCGTTGGGTTGTGTCAAATCGTGACTGAGTGCCGTTAAAAAAAAATATGATGAATATAATATTGCTCATTTTAATACAATTCCTACCTAAGTTTCGGTTCTTTTTAAATAATCAACCAATTCCGAAGGAATGACCATATTAATATATACGTTTCGGATCAATGACCCCAATTCAATCTACCTACTCCGATCATGATATGATTTAGAAAATATTACTTACTACTAGTTCAAATGTTACTCCTGACATGCAGTTGACCGTACGATACTGAACAGAATTTAAAACTGGGATGAACTGGACCCATTTTTCCACAGGAGGAACTCTTCACCTGGTAACATCAATCAAAGTCCACGAGTTATACAACCTTCCGATCCGCGACAACGACGTGGCGGTGGTCCTGATGGCTACAGCGGTCGACCAGACCATCAGCGTCGCTCGAGTAGCCTTAATTCCTTATCAGAATGCCGTGGTCCCTGATAATTCATCCGTCACTGCTGTCGGATGGGGGCTGACTAATGTGAGTATTTATGAATCCAAAATCTTAAAAAAAAAACGTAAAAATCCCGACTGAAAATAAAAAGTTCAAAATAAGGTCACTTTTCAAGCAGTGTGATGCAGTTGGTGGCTGTTATTTTAGTTAAATCTCAGACTTAATGCCACCAACTTGAAAAGTAAGCAAGACTATAACGCGACCAAGACGAGTCGACACTCGACAGCCACCTCTGACTTCATGTATATAAAGCCATCCTGTCGTTAGGATGCATCAAGATTCCCACATATATAGGGGAAACCGAGGGTAGTTGAAACAATTTTGACATTTTAATTCATACACAAAATTCTACAAACACTAATCGTATGAGTTTAGTGCCAATCGATAGTTTATTTCTTACACTTTCAAATACCTGTCACAAAGAACGTGTAAGTATGAAATTTGTGGTGAAAAATGAACTTGAATGTAACAAGTCATTTTGTTTCAACTCCCCTCATACCGAGGTATGTTGAAACAGGGGTCGAGGTGAGTTGAAACAGTTGATATTTTAGTAGAATTAAGGGTTGTAAAGTGGAAACGACGAGACAATTTGAAGGTATTTATTAAAATAAAACATTCTAACATATTTTGTACTGAACTAATTGAATATTTAACGAAATAATCATCACTTCTTATTAAATTCCCAAGAAATGAACATAAACTCTTAAATAATTAAGTAGTATGATACGCGATCATAATTAACAAATTATAATATTAATTATAGCAACAAGTTTAGAATCTACAATCATATTCTTACAAACTGACTCAATTATTATCAATTTTCAGTCGTTTAGAATCACTACAATCAGTCTTAATATTTCTTATGAAGGAGTCTAAATTTGTAACAATAATCTCACAAATGTGTAAATTTCGCGACTCGCCATACCTCTATCTGTCTTCCTTTTATAATCAGTAGGCATACTGAAACAAAATTAACAAAAAAAAAAGCATAAACGACACCGTATTAGCATTCACCCATACAAAACTTAAGCGAGGTGAGTTGAAACAGTCTGTTTCAAATCTCCTCAGTGAGAAAAATCCTGCCAATCTTTATACAACCAAAAATCCAGAAGCAAAACACATAGAAATTAGTTTTACCAGCGCCATGGTTTCAATCGTTAGTTAATGAGCTTTCGAAACATTTAAAACCCAAGCTAAAATACAAACCCATTATCAAAATACAGGTATCTTAAAAAAACGTTAAAAACTTACTTATCACGATTTTTGCGACGTGGCAGCCACAACGACTCAACCGCGTGTCTGAGCCACGGACGCGAACTGCGGGGCCCGGCGGGTGGTGGGGAGCGGCTGATTTTTGTCGGTGCCAGATCGCTAACGTTTTTAAATTTCGCGAAATCAGTGTTGTTTCAAATCACCTTTGTGTCAAAACCCCTCGGTCTCCCCTACACGTTAAAAACATAACCCTGCTTTGTGCAGTCGGGTAAAAAGCATGTAAAGGGTGCTTCGTGAAACGGTTCAGTCTAGATAAAGGATCATTGTACCTACTGGTCAAATAATATCTTTGTATTTGATTGACTTTCATCAAATAAACAAGATGACTTCATCAAAACAATGTAGGCATACATGATTCTGCATAAAAAATAAAGTTTGTGTGTGTTAGCTCTGACGCACAACTGGAGTACACTCCATAATTGAATATGTAATAGGCAAAGAGGGTAAATAAAGCCACGCCTTAGAAAAAAAAACCACGACCGAAATATCTAGATCGAATAAAAAACAAGGGTTATGCTTGTATAAATTTCACTCCTCAAAAAATTCCCAAACCGGGGGCCTTATATGAAAATCGACTCTTAAGGAGTAAAGTCCAAAAATTAATCTTGGATAAAAATATTGAGGCATACCTGATCTGGCACAGGAGCGTGGGGATTGGCAAAGGGAGGTGGTTCAGGAGTCAGTGGGTGAAGTCAGGGTGTGGATGATGATAATGCCTGATCTCAGGTAGTGCTGTACGTAATCCCCCACGCGGGCCCAGCAACAGAGTGCTAAAGATTTATAGTTTAAGTTATAATACGTGTAACCTACTTACGTACAGGAATATTTAGCAAAACTCAATTATGCAGACACGGAAAAACTACTACAAATTTTAAAATAAAATTTTCTATCTACCTATTCTAATATAATTAATAATAGTGTCCAGTTTATATACTTTAATATTATTCGTTAATTTATTTAAATATAATATATCTTACATAATCTAGTTTTGAAAATTTGAAAATATTATAATATCTTCTTTTTAATTTAGATTCTAATAAACTTGTTGTTGTCTTCTTTTTAAATGTTTGATGTAAATTGATGGCCTGAAACGCAGGTTTTCACAAACCTAGATCAGGCAGGTCTTAATTACAGTTAGAATTAAATATTACTCGATTGTAATTAATCTAAATCATAATTTTACTTTAGACTTGAAAAAAATTCATTTTATTTTTAAATATTGTTTGTAGCGCAGGTTGGTAGATGTCAAATTTTGATGTCTGGTGTCTTCGAATTTGTTGGTTCTAGGACATGCCGGATGTCACAATGTCTTCGAAAATTCAACGTTTAGTTAGTTATTGCAATTGATTTACAAATTTAGAATTTTTAAAATATATGATCAATTAATAGCTGCCCCGCGGTTTCACCCGCATAAGTCAAAATCCTGTGGGATTTTCGGGATAAAAAGTATTCTATGTCCTAACCCAGGTCATGGTCTACCTATGTGCCAAATTTTATTCAAATCCGTTCAGCCATTTAAGCGTGAAAGCGTTACAACCAAACAAAGAAACTCACTTTCGCATTTATAATATTAGTTAGAATTAGGATGGATTATGAAAGGCCTCGATTGTTGTGAGTAAATCACGCAGTTGGGTTGTTGGTCACTGCAGTGGGAAACGCTAAATGATTAATTTAGTTATTTTATGAAAAACTGACATTTTTTCGACAGCTGAGCAACTCATTTCCATCAACTGTGCTGAACCAAGTCACGGTCCGGAAGATAAACCAGTCCACCTGTCAAGCTCGCTACTTGAGACTTCAGACTGCGACCGGCGTGCCTTATCCTGTCAGCAGTAGTATGATCTGTGCTGGGATCCTCGACGTTGGGGGTAAGTGCTTTAGCTAAGACCAATAGCCCTATGGTCCTTTTTAAAAAAGGTCCATAGTTTTTGTTAAGTATAATTATCTCTAAATTCAAATTCATAATATTTTATTTCACATAAACATACATGGGCACTTATGAAACGTCAGAAGCTGTTGCCGATGCACTGTTCCGATTGGTCGTTGCCTATGGAGAAGAGTCGGCAAGCAACTCCACGGTTACTCTTATTGGTTCTTACAATATTTCCAAACTAGTGTTTATAGGTGGACAGTGTAAGCTTGTCAACAGCTGCAAAATAAAAAGTGGTGAGCAAAACGATAAATCTGTGAGTCTACAACGCCTATCTGAGGGTTATACTCGACTCCTACCGACTAAAACTATAATCAGCCTGTAATAATGGAACACAGGACTCCTCTCTGAGAGAAAGTGGGCTGTAAAATACCACGCGGGCCCAGTGCGGGTTGGTAGATGTCACATGTCTTAGATTTTTTGGTTTTAGGACATGCTGGTTTCCTCACGATGTTTTTCTTCACTATTTTGAGAGCAGTTCTGATGAAATGATTAGACACAAAGTAAAGCGCCTGGGTTCGAACTCATGACCTACAACTCATAAGTAGGATCCGTTACCACTGAGCCACACCTACTGCATCACGGTTTATTTGCTACTATGAGTGGTAGAGGACCCTGACAATGCCCAGAAAGTTTTCTAAGAAATACACGACGACACATAAGTACAGTACAACTATGTTCTTAATGTCCCTCGGAAATCTTCGTGTTTCGTTGCACTAAGTGCGAAGGCAACTGATAGAAATCCGACAATTGACGAAACACGAAGTTTGCCGAGGGACATTAAGAAAACAGTTGTACTGTACGTGGTCCGGGTTAAACCTAAAAGATAATGAATAATTTCAACCATCATAATCGTTTTTAAGTAGACAATTGCAACATTACACTCATGAACTTCAGTACTATTGAGTCATCGGCCTCAAGTACCTACGTGTCAACGATTGATAAAACTATAACACAATATACGTCTCACGTTATATAAGTATTAGGTAGGTAAATATTAGTAGGTAGCACGGTCCATCAGGTTAAGCTACGCTTGCCGGTTGGTCCAAGGATGGGTGACCATCTGTGCATACCGAGAATCCTCCGTACCTCGGCAAGGACGTCATTCGTGGACAGTCGTTACTTTCGGGCTGAGTCTGACAACCAGGATACCAAGGGGTATCGTATTAGAAAGTCCGAAAGGGTTACCGTGGCCACGTACAGGCAACTTACAGGCAACTGAAGAAACACAGGTGGGTTTTATTCAGTAAGAGTCTGACACGCCCTCAAGACCCAACCAACCAAAAAAAAAAAGGGGGTATCGTTTTACCACCAATTCGAGGTGAGCTGCTAAAATTATTAAGCTTGTTACGCTCTTAAAGTTTAGGCACTACTTATGTCGACAAAAGAAAATGTATCCTATCCTAGGCGGGGTGCTAAAATTGCATTGAAAAAGAATTAATCCCAAAAACAGCAGTGCAATTTTATTTCTTTTCGAGTCAATGATAAATTGTTAAATGAGTTGAGATCACTAGGAAGGTGGCCACGCCAATCGCGGCATAAGTGGCGTTTTTTAGTTCCTTTGAAGTGCTGTATGGACAAGTGGTGTATGGACACTTTGGTCACGCGGACATATGGGGCATGGTCTGGTCAGGAGCACCGCATTCGTACAGGTTTGGGTCAATAATTCCCCATTTCGCTAGATTGTGATTGCACCGGCCTTGGCTCCGCAGTCGATTGATTGCTACATATAGGCCACTGCTGATCATGTCCGGGTGGCAGGTGAAGTCTGTCAGTCAGGGCTGAACGAAGTCTGATGGCAGTGGATGCTGTTTTTCCCAAGTACAACTAAATCTGAGGGACACTTCTTACCTGACTGGCCCATGTGCCCCTCCCAGAAATAAATCATGGATCCGCCCTTGATGATAAGGTAGTTATTTGAGGAACAGCACCTGAAAGGACCAAAAGGTTCTGGAGTGGCAACCACGTATCTGAAGCGTTGGTAGGCCCCTAGAAGGTTGACCGATGACCTTGTGATGGTTGCGAGAATCCGTTGGATGCGAGAAGCACAGGACCAGTTAATGTGGCGACTTTTGGGAGGCATATGTCCAGAAGTGGACGTCTTTCGGCTGAATCAGGAAGTTTATTATTGTTTTTTCAAATAACTACGTTCACGGATACTTATGAAATGCATAATCTTTATTTCTATTAATAAGCCTTACTTCCTAGTAGTCAAGTGTTATGTGATAAGAAACTGACTGGAATTTCAAGTGCTCTTGTTGCTTCGGCTAAAACATAAATCATGTCTCATTAAATAGATAATATAAATTGTTGGTAGTGGTTAAATTATCAATTTAATTACGAATTGAAAGTACGGCCGATATACCTTGGCCGTTCAGAACTTCGCGCAGAAACCTGCGCAATGACATTTTTTTGGAATCAAATGGTGACATGAGGCGAGTTTAGTGAGAGAACATGCGCGAAATTATAGATCATTCGTCGCCTCGGTCGCGCGCGCGGTGATTAATGTCGCCTCCGTACGAAAATATTTAAAAAATATTAATGTTAAGAATATTGTGTTCATTGTGGGACTAGTTTGTGTAATTAGTCAAAAACTATCTGTGACACAGTTATCTTGTGAATGTGATATTGACTAAAGTGTAAAAACTCACGTTTATTATATTAACTTGAGCACTAGTGGAAAAAGACAACATAAATAAAATATTACGGCTTAAAATTATCAATTCTCCATCTTATTCTTAACTAGCAAACAAAAAGTGATAAATAATAATAATAATAAATAAAAATACATAATTATTTAATAAAAAAAACCTGGAAAAACCTTATATTATACCTCAATACTTATGTAAACAAACTACAATAAATAAATGTGACTAAAGTGTTTATAAACAAAAAACTTTATGATTATACACAAATAAACTTAACAATAAACATACAGGTGAAATAACAATCTAAAAAATCACTAAAAAAAGTGTGATGTTGTGAAGTACAACGAACAAAGAAACAGTGCAAAAAATTCCTAACGCATGAATCATAATAACCGCCACTAAATTTTTAAAGAACGAGTACTTCTATTAGGATCCATAAATTCAACGTTAGACGTAACTGCTCAAATAGCTTAGTGGTAAAGCCATTCTACACGTTCAGCGTGGTTAACTCCAAGTTCGAATCCAGCGATCAGGGCTCTCTTTTTGGAAGTTTTATTTAGACAAATAAGAACTATGGATGAAAACATTACTTTCCGAAACAAAAAATTATTTAAATCAAGCTCTGTTAACGATATTAGTCAAGAAAATTCAGTCCTTTTTGACACGACTATGATGAGTCTGCCAAATACATCTTTAAATTCTAGTCAAACAATTATTGATCTTCAGGAAAAAGTTAAAATATTATCAGACGACTTACAGAGCGCCCACCAAGAAATAGAAAATTTAAACTCCGAAAATTTTAGATTAAAAACGGACTTGCAAAAATACATAAAAATAGTAAATGCATACAAAGACATCAATTCTATAGATAAAAGAATTTTGACTCCAAGATCAGAACACAAACGTAAATCAAGCCACAACAAGAATATAACGCCTGGTACAAATAAAAAGCAATTTCACATAACACAAGAAATACATGGAGCGCCTGCAATGGAAATGAAGCAATTAGACGCAGTGACTACAAAAGAAACCAATTACGATGGAAAGGTAAACATTGCAAACACCTCAAAAACAGCTGGAAAAAATACGAACTTAGAATGTACCGAGATAACGAGACCAGAAATGAACCTAAACTTGAAAAGTCCGTCAAATCATTTAATACAACAAATGCCTGTTAAAAAGGTAACTTACTTAAGAAAATCTACGGCTGCTCTGGGAACACCTACATCAGTCAAAAAAGCAACCAAGTATACTCAAATGGAATATGCACAGAAACCTCAAGACACACATCCACATATTAATAACATACCGGAAATACAAACTCTACCGACCATTACTAACAGTCTCCTCAAAAATTCATCTAAAAACTGTCAAAAAAATCACAAAAAAATATGTTTGATTTCTAGTAATAATGTGAATAAGATGTTAGACATTGGAAAAAGTACGTTCAAAGGTTATAAGTTCTGCCATTATATCATACCAAATGGTGGCATAAAACAGCTGTTCTCAAATTTGGATAAAAAACTCGAAAACTTTACCCATGACGATTATTGTGTCATTTATATAGGTGAAAGAGATTTTGAAGTCTCCAAAAACTATAGACTATTAATTGACTTCATAAAAAAGGAGCTTAGTAATGTCATAAATACTAATATTGTCATCTGCTCCCCTAATTTTAAATTAAGTAATATTTTTTCTATATTTAATAAACGTATTGAAATGTTTAATCAGCTAATGTATTTAGATAATGAACTATGGGAGTATGCTTATCTTTTTGATTCTAATTATTGTGTGGAATATACATATGAAATGTTCCGAAAATATACTGCAACAGTAAACAATAAAGCAATTGCTAAAATATTAAAAAACTTAATGGAATATATTGCGTATCTAGGTTCAGAAGCAGAAGTGAATGAAGTAACTTGCTATAGTCTTGATTCTTGTCATTATTTTGAAAATACTGCTGTTGCGGATATCCTAAACCAATTACCAAAAAGTAATAAAAAGTTATATAATGATCAGTCCACCCAAACCGAAAGCTCTTCTGACAACGATTTTTTTCGTGTATAATCAAATAAATATCTTACACCAAAATATTAATGGATTAATAGGAAAGTCAGACTTGTTAACCCTTAGTATAAATAAACTCTTATATGAAGGGAAAGCAGTGGATGTTATGTGCATTACGGAACATAATATGAAAGATGACGATACTATGCACTTATATATACCTGAATATAAAATTGCAACATACTCTTCACGAAAGACCAGGAATGGTGGTACCTGTATACTTATTAGACATAGATACGAGTTCAAGATCTTAGACATTAAGGAATTCAGTGTGCCCAGTTTTATAGAGTGCTGTGCCATCGAACTGGTAGTTCACAAGTTAATTATAATTTGCATTTATAGACCTCCTAAATACACGCGAGATGCTACTTCTATTTTCTTGGAAAGAATTGAGCGTATTTTAAATTATTGCGGAAGAAATTTGGAAAAAAGGGTTTTGCTCTGCGGTGATTTTAACATTGATATTCTGAAAAAAGCAAGAATATCCATTGAATTTCTACATTTATTGCTGAGCTACAAACTTAAACCGAGTATAAAAAAGCCCACACGTGTATCGAGTGGAACCTGCATCGACAACATCATGCATAATGTTAGAGGTGGTACTGGCGAAATTTTAGAGTTGGCCCTTTCGGACCACACCGCCCAGCTGTTTAGTTGTCCTGTTAGAAAATCATGTTCAATTGATCACTGGTATATATTAAGTCGAGATTATAGCTCTGAGAATATATCTAAGTTCATTGAAGCCATTAGCAATTTAAGTTTTATTGAGGTATTTAATGGTACAGATCCGGAAATAGCTTTTAATTCATTTTATGATATGTTTAAACTTCTTTACGATCTGTGCTTCCCGACCGTGAAAAAAAAGATTTCCACTCGGAAAACTCCACGATGGATATCTAAAGGTATCAAAAACTGTTGCAAACGAAAAAGAGAGATGCTATATTTATACAGGCGATCACCAAACATTGAAAACAAACAATTACTTAAACAATATTCGAAACGATTAAAGAGAGTAGTACATTTGACGCAAAAGTCTCAAAATAGTCATACTATTAATAGTGCAGAAAATAAAACCAAAGCTACGTGGAAATTAATTAATAGGTGTAAATTAAACTTTCCGCCAGAACCTGTGAAGCAAATTCTTATTGGTGACAAACAAATTAACGATCCTAAAGACATAGCTATGGCTTTCAATGATTATTTTATAGATTCGGTACATCCTGCAACAAAATTTGATAACGGTAATGCAATTTCCCATATAAATCACCACCCAAAAACCCTTTTTATGGCGCCGACGGATGCTATGGAGATTTTCAATACAATAAATTCGCAAAAAAATACCAATAGCACGGGATTTGATGAAATCTCAACAAAGATTCTAAAACTAGTGGCGCATGTAATTGCACCCGTGCTAAGCTTTATAATTAACCTATGCATAGAGTGTGGTCACTTTCCAAGCATACTAAAAACGACCATAATTAAACCACTTCATAAGAAAGGTGATAAAACAAACCTTTCAAATTACCGTCCAATAGCATTAATACCAGTATTATCAAAAATTTTTGAAAAAGTAATTTATACTTCTCTTAACTCATTCTTTGAAAAAAATCATATACTTGCAAAGGAACAGTATGGTTTCCGGAAAAATAGAAATATTGACAATGCAATCAATGACTTGGTTATGAAAATTATTAGTAATGTTGACAAAAAAAATCCCATTGCCGCAGTACTCATGGATATGTCCAAGGCATTTGATCACGTGGATCACACAATACTGCTGGGTAAAATAGAACGTTATGGTGTTCGAGGAAATATATTGAGCCTAATCAAAAGCTATCTGTATGGAAGAAAACAAATCACGGTTTTAAATAGAATTTGTCCTAACTCTAAGATAGAAGTCGCTCACAAGTCGTCCATTAGGTATACTACCCGCGGTGTACCCCAAGGCAGTGTCCTTGGGCCCTTGCTCTTTCTCATATTTATTAATGATCTGCCGAAATGTACCCACTACCAAACTGTCTTGTTTGCCGATGATAGTACGCTCATTGTACCATGTAGTGACCTTCAATCATATGAGAATGAAATAAACAAGTCTATCCATAACATTATACATTGGTTAAATAACAATAAACTTAAAATAAACTTAGAAAAAACACAAATTATGATGTTCCAACAAAGGACAAAAAAACTAAACTTAAATATAAAATACAACGATAAAAAAATACTCGAAACTGATAGTGCCCGTTTTCTGGGACTTCACTTGGATAGTCACCTAAACTGGAAATGTCATATAGAAACCGTATGTAAAAAACTAAACCAGTATTCCTATGCACTTCATAACCTTGCAAAAATATGTAACGAGGCTGTAGTTTTAATAGCATACAAAGCTTATATTCCATCATTGTTGCGCTTTGGAATAATGTATTGGGGAAACTCCACTGACAAAGAACTTGCTTTCAAAGCCCAGAAGAAGTGTATACGTAGTATGTTTAAGCTGAAAACGACTGACAGTTGTAAACCATTATTCAATAAATATAAACTATTGACTTTGCCATGTATGTACATATACGAGACAGCAGTATTCGTTAGATTGAACTTGCATTTGTTCCAAACGCTCAGATCAAAGCGACGCAATGATATATGTGCTATTCCACACAGAACTAAGCTCTATTCGAAAAGCTTTTTGGGAATGGGTCCCAAATTGTACAATAAGCTACCCATTACAATAAAAGATGTTGGCGGCATACAGCATTTCAAAAAGGCTCTTCTAAATTTATTAGTCGCAAAAACATACTATACAGTCAATGAGTTCTTAGAAGATGTATTTTAATTTGTTGACATTTCATTATTTTATTGTTATTTTAATCCATTTATTTGTAATTAATTGACATTGACATAATATTATAATTGAAAATTGACATATTAAGAAATTGACATAGTATGTAATAATTAGTAATTGAAAATTGACATATTAATATAATTAGAAATTGACATGGTAATAATTAGTAATTGAAAATGTACACAGTAATAATTAGTAATTGAAAATTGACATATTAATTAATTAGAGATTGATATAGTAATAATTCGTAATTGTAATTAGAATATTTTAGAATTAAAATTAGAATATTTGTACGCCGCTGACGGCAAGACATAGCGATAATTTTAAAAGCACTAACATCTGCATATATGTATTTTTTCACCTATGATCTACAAATAAAGTGATTTGATTTGATTTGATTTGATTTGAAAGTTCGCAGAGCCTATGTTCAGACCTGCCAAGTTATATCGGCCGTATTGTTGGTAGGTACCTCTGATGTATACGGAACTTGTCCATTCGAGAAACAAGAGAAATTCGATTTCTGAACTAAAAAATAATTGCCTTTGTTCATGCAAATTTTGTAAGATTTTTGTGGTTATAACCGACGAATAAAACGCTACATGAATAACATTATGAGGTCTAAAAATTGCCATAAAGGTATTATAGTACATATCTAACTTAGGAGCACATTTACGTTTTTTTTTGTTTAGCCCTTAGTTAACGTTGCTTAACGTAAAAGAAAAATCTCTTAAATATATGCTCTTATTTATTAAACCAGGTTCGCACTGGCGTTATTTTATCGCGGCGATTTTTTTTCGTGCACTGAATTTTCACCTCTTGCGAATCCAACAGATCCCAGCGCGTCAAGAAAACACACTGTTGTATTTTCGACTCTAGGTGCTAAGCAGAGCGTTGAAATCCAGTGCGCGATAAAAAATCGCCCATCGGTACGAGGGCTTATTTATACGGTGTTCTCGTGTTATTTGGGAGAGGCCTATGTTCAGCTTGAAGGAGGCCTATTTCCAGCTTGGGGGAGGCCTGAAATGATGATGATGATGATGTTCTCGTGAAGTATAACGCGTAAATGTGTAGGCTACGGCGTGGTTTTACGTCGTACCGCAAAGATACTATGCCGTGTACAAAGGGCCTAAGGGATAGTTCAACCTTTCAACAAGAAGACGCAGACAAGACTGTCTGTCGCACTGGTCCAACACGGTTCAAAAAGAGAAACTTTCTCTTAACTCTATGTGCATATTTTAATTCGTGTCCCACCTGTTTCAGGCAAGGACGCGTGCGAGGGTGACTCCGGGGGGCCGCTGATCTACAACGGTGTAGTGGTGGGCATTACATCGTGGGGCTACAACTGCGCGGAGCCCAACTACCCGGGAGTGTCCGCCAGGGTCGCCAGTTATACCAACTGGATCAACTACACGGTAACCAGGAGTTTAACTTACTAAGGGTCGATTTTTAATTTCTCAGATAATCATTTTGACAGTGTTTGTGTAGAAAATACAACATCACGCCTGTGTTCACGCCTGAGTTAGGCAGAGGTGTACCTATAGTACACCCACATTACGCCAGTTATGTTTGAGTCCCACGTAATAGGGGGCGAGCCTATTGCCATCAACCGGGCACAAATCCAGACTCCGGGCTGCTACTGAAAAATTCCAGATGAAGAAAATAAGTCAAACTGTAATTACTGTTCAGATATTTTTTTTATGTTTCACTGTTTTAAACTTAGCCATTATTCTGTTACGCTGTAAACATTTTGACACCATAATATCAAACGACCAGCGTCATTTTAGGGCGGCTTAATGACGGCACCGGTTTTATAGGATTTTTATTAAAATTAATTAAATTCTTCTATGTCATTGTTCATCAATGCTTGCTGATTATGGTCATTATAGTGTTAGATTTAACCTTACATATATAAGGGACTGTCCAAATTATTATACGCTGATCAGCACGCGTAGCATGACCAGAAAAGAAACGGGTTTTGTCGAGGAATAATAGTCAAAATGACAGATTCATAATCACAATCTGTCATTTTGTCTATTCTTCCGTTGACAAAACCTGTTTTCTAAGGTGGTACACAACTAGTTATCGGTAGATATTGCTAAAAGCGTGTATTATGGCGACCAGTCACGTCTAAATAAATGAGTTATACTATATGTATTATTCGCTATCACACACATGTTATTAATATTATCGATTGATAAATGCATGTCGATGATAATTTGGAATAACTCGGTTAGTAGGTAATGATAATGATAATGATAATACTTTATTTGCCAAAATGTAGGTGTACAAAGTAGTATGAGGAGGTATATGAGGTTGGGCAGTTTTATCCTCTAATTATCAAAATGGTACACTAATCGATATTTTGGAGAACCGTGGAAATATCCTTGGGTGTCCAGATAATATGTAAAAAAAAAATTAAGTACCATTAATTTCACTGTAAAAAAGAAATTACCTAAATTTTCGGAGTCTTGGAGCCGCCAGCAACCCACTCATTCTCGCTCTCATTCAGTACGTGAGCGGTAGTGTGCGTGCGAGGAATACTCGCTGTCGATTTCTCTCAATCTCACGTCCTTCCGCAGATTTTGACAACCGAGACGAATAGCATTAGAAATGCCCGCCCCACGAGTGGATAGGTAGGTACTTATAGCTTGTCCACTCTGACATGACGCGCCCCGCTACCGCATTTTACGTACACGCCACGGCGCGCGGCGCTGTGTACGTAAAAAGCGGTAGTAGCCGGTAGTCAAAACCGGCTCGGCTCGAAAGTGGGGCGCGTCATTTCAGAGTGGACAAGCTATAGGTACTTAAATGAAGATCCGGCGCACTCTCTGCTGAAGTCCGGCTAAGCAGCCACGACCTTAGTGGTCAACTGTGAGATGCCATGGTCACAAAAAAAAAAGCATATTGCGGTCAGCCTCGCTAATAGTACAGAAGATTGGCGCCATACTACGTGACGCGTGTCTATGTCTGCGTGCGTTCTCGGCCACTGTATAGACTTACACTGTTTGTCCACCGCACCGTGAACGGGACGTCTGCGAGAAAATGTACTGTCGCTACTTCGGCGTCGCGGGTCAGTTCGTTCTCGTTGATGTCACGTTCACGGTGCAGTGGACTAACGGCGTTAGGCTTCCTGTACATGACCCCGGAGCCGCATTGGCGCACTGTGGAACGAAAAAAGGCTCTCGAAAATATTTAAGCTTACATTTTAAAGTGTTGGTTTTTTGCTTGAAATGGCTTCTAATAGCCAATATTATGCATACATATATCAATATCATACGTCAAAAAATCATAAATAAATAGTTACATCACCGTGTGCAAGGATATAACGGTTATTCTCTTCGTTCCAGAGATATAAGCATTTGCTCAAAACATTTTTTTTTGCAAAAAAAAAATATAAGTTGCCAATTTGCCTACCAGATTGCATCCTATGACATACATATGTATCCAAAATATTGGCTATTAGAAGCCATTTCAAGCAAAAAACCGACACTCAAATATAAGCTTAAATATCTTCGAGAGCCTTTATCAGCTGTTTGTGTGACTGCCAGTGCGGCAAAATCTTTGCGGCGCGGCGCAGTTACAGTATAACAACCCTACGGCGCCGCAGCTCCTGTGTGTCCGCCAATGCGGCAAAATCTTTGCGGTGTGGCACCGCAACCCGTCGTGTGCAGAGGCTCTTATGTTGCTTTCTGCAACAAGTTAAAACAAGTTAATGGAAGATTAGTATATATTGACAGCTTTAAAAGTTAAAAGGTCGTTTCTGCAACTAGCTATTAGTCTTATAGGCTAGTTTGTAGGTAATTATAGGGAACCTGGTTCTTTTTAATAAAGGATAAAAAAGGGGATAAGCAGCAGCGTCCTTTTTCGACTTTACTATCAATAAACTGTGATTCTCATTGACTGTTCTTTTTCCAGATAAATGACTCCCTGCAGATCCAGGCGCACAACGAAACCGGGAACGGTACCTACCCTGGCAACGCCAGCTCGCTTAGCAGGAAGGTCGGGGCTGTCACGCTGCTTACACCCCTCCTGTACTTAATATTCAGCGTTTAGTTGTTACGAGTCGATGCATTAGGCGCATTACGAGCAGAGGCCTTATTGTGAGTTTCTTTTAACCATCTCGACTTTACGCATCGACCGCGTTCGGCGCTCCGATTGGCCCTTCACTGGTGAAGGCCGGCCGGCTGCCAATCGGAGCGCCGAACGCGGTCTATGCGTAAAGTCGAGATGTTTAAAAGAAACTCACACTAGGGCCTCAGAGCAAGGCTACAAGTCGCGGGTTCGACTACCGCACTGTACAAATACAGGGTCAAATTAAATTAGCTAGTGAAACTCCGCAGACTTGATGGGGATATCTAAACATGATAAAACTAAAAAAGAATGAGTTTTTTTTTTGGAGGGTCTATGACCGCAAGTAGTCAGATTACTTGAAGCATCAGTTTAGAAGTGTTTTGATATCGATACCTGCCACACTGTAGAGTTTAGCTTGCTAATTTAACTTGACCCTGTAAGCTCTATTTATAACCTTGTTTCCAATTGATGTTATTTCCACTTAAACAAACATCAACTTTATGAAAGTGTAAATAAAATTGATTTTAGAATGACTAGAACTGTTGAAAAAGTCATAAAAATATGAAGCTGTAGCGCAAAATGAACCTATGATGTGTAGGCTTTACAGTTGGTTTTCCTAAAACTCGTGTTTATTTACATGTTTGGCAAATACATTGCGAAGGCAGATTTGATAGTTGCTACGGGTCCAACCCCGAAGGCCGTAACCGTGTAGGCAGTTTGTGCATGAGAGATTTGTGTGTATTTAAACGTACCTACAATACAGGAGAATTTGTGGGACAAAGTTATAACTTGAAAAATTATCTGATTTTATTTTAAGCGTCTTCTAGGGTCTATGACGGTCGGTAGGTTTTAATTTCAAATTATTTTCTTATTAAACAAAAATATTGTAGACCGAACGCCAAATCCTAGTAATTAGTTCTGTGATATTCTTTTGTCACCGCCCGTTGAAGTTTATATTGTGTTTGCTTTTGTAACTTTATATTTAAACTTAATAAAATGTAAATATTCCATTAAAGTTTAATTGGAAATTCAGGTGTTTTTGTTTTAACCTTCAGCCAACCAGCCAGCTTCTATATATAAAATAACAGTAGTTCACAGTTATGTACTTATACAGTTGCCAATAACAGGTGAACCAATATTCTCAAATACAGTCATAACCTAAGGTAAAAACGAAATAAACCTAAGGTAAAAATGAAATAGGACACGGTTGAGCATACGGTGGAGGTCTGTTCGGCTTGGGCAGAGCATCGCCGTGTCCTCGTGGAGGCGATCGGTGGCGGGGATCCGGCCCTAGTCCAGGCCATGGTACGGAGCGAGAGGGCATGGGAGGCCGTCACCTCCTTCTGCGAAGCAGTAATGCTCGCGAAGGAGGAGGCAGAACGCGTGAGGGAGAGGCAAATTTCGCGCCCCGCCGTCCGATAAGGACCAGGCCCGGGTCGACGGCGCGTTATGTTCCACGCGCGCCTCAAAGAGATGTCAGCAAGTGAAGGGGTCCGAAAGGACCGATGCCTGCCGGGGTTGCGGGAAAGTCCGAAAGGGATACCGTGGCCCCTGGCAACGTACAGGCAACGGAAGGAACACGGGTGGGTTTTAGTCAGTAAGAGTCTGACACGCCCTCCCGCTCCACCCAGAGCGGGAGAAGTTATTTGATAATTTCCCACCCAAAAAAAAAAAAAAAACGATATGTATATTTTTTTAATAAAAATTAAGTGGTAACAAACTACGTGAACAGAAATATAAAATTATATAAGTTAAAAGTTACAATGGTTGCAAGAAATACTTACATACTAATACAAAGAATCTTTAGATTGTGCGGGTTGCGTGCTTTGGGACCTTAAAATTTGGGTTTTAAAGTTTTTTAGGGAGTCATGATATATGTCAACATGTGGAGTGGATTTTACATAAGAATTAATCTTTCGGCTGAGCCTATTGAGGTGAGTTTACTCCTATATTTGTGTTGGATGCTTTAGTGCAGAATAAATCGGTAATGGGATGGCTCTTTAAATGAGTCGAGCTCATTTTTGTCGTAGCGCAAACAAATGTGTCGGAAAAGGTTCACGTGATGGAGATAAATAAAACCACGTAAATAGCCAACATAAAAAGTATATTTTTATAAAATACTAGAAAAGATTTAGGTAGGTTTAAGAGGGAGACGAACAACGCTCGCAACTGCAAGTCGAGACGCGTGCGAAATTCATTCGAAATATTGCTATCTCTGTTTGACAAAAGATGACGAGCGGGGGACGCGGTGGGCGCCGTGTGTGTGTGTATGAGTGGGTGAGATATCTATTATTAGGTGTACCTACTTGCCATTCATTCATAATGACTCGACGGCATTTATATAAATTAGTAATTAGATATGTTCAATATTTGCTTTATTTTTGTTGACTACTTTGGGGAATCGTTAGCGAATGTACAGACTAGTAATGCGTTTTTTGGAAATATAATAATGTGTGTCAACGTTTTATAAAAAAAACTGAAAAAGAGTCAATTGTAAAGTAATATTGGTGTTATTAGTAAATGACAAATAATACAATAATTTATATTTATACACCATTAAAAAAACATGAGTCGAAACCTGATAAAGTCGTGTACGGTGACCATAAATTATCAATAACGAAACAAACAGGAATAAAAGACATAAAAATGATTTCACACTTGAAAATTCACGTGTTCTCATAAGCACTAACAAAGAAGTTGCTCAAGAATTTGTAAATTTCTTTACCAGTATCCCAGTTAAAACTACTAAAACCTTAAATTCCTCGCCCTCGCATTCTATTGATTTATTAAGAGCAAATGTTTCATCTTGCCCGATTGAATTTAAATTCAAGCATATAAACCCCTTAACAGTACTAAAATCTTTCAAGCAAATCAAGATCAAATTAACCGAGATCTATGGGAATGTCAATCAAAGTTTGTACCTCCATTACTGAGACTGTAGCGCCGTACTTAGCCTTAATATTTAATTTGTGTGTGGATCAAGGAGTCTTCCCTGATCTAATGAAATATAGTAAGGTAATACCACTTTTCAAATCCGGGTATAGTAAAGACTCCAATTATTATAGACCCGTATCCGTGTTGCCAGTTTTAAGCAAGGTGTTTGAAAAGGAAATGCTTAACCAAATGCTCAATCATTTTAACACCAATAAAATCTTACATGATCAACAGTATGGTTCCACCAAGGGACGTTGTACGACTGACGCGGGTGTCACCTTATTAAAATACATATTTACGGCGTGGGAAGAGGCTCAAGACGCCATAGGATCTTTTTGTGACCTCTCCAAGGCATTTGACTGCGTCGACCACGAAACCTTAATCTTGAAACTTGAGCATTACGGACTTGGAAAACTTGCGCTCGGTTTAGTGAAATCGTATTTAAATGATAGACAACAGCAAGTTCAAATAAATGGTGTCAATTCACTCGGCTTAAAAGTAGAAATGGGTGTACCACAAGGATCAATATTGGGTCCTTTCCTCTTTTTAGTATATATAAAATGATTTACCTCATTTATTGAAAAACCGACCACAAATTGTGTTATTTGCTTGACGACGTAAATACCGCCCCGACTGCAGGTCCAAAATTGGTTTACTGCTTATAATTTAGTATTAAATGGGAAAAAAACTAAATACATAAGATTTGCTTTACCGAATGTTAAAACTAGTGATTGTGATGTAGTATTAAATAAGGAGAAACTAGAATTCGTAGATAAAACTGTTTTCCTGGGGATCACGCTCGACTCAAGGCTGCAATGGGATCCTCATGTAACATCTCTTGCAGGACGGCTAAGTTCAACAGCATATGCTGTAAGAAAAATCCATCAATTTTCTGATATAGATACCGCAAGGCTAGTCTATTTCAGTTACTTTCATAGTATCTTGTCTTACGGTATTTTACTATGGGGACGGGCTGCAGATATCGACTCTATTTTTATTCTGTAGAAAAGAGCCATTAGAGCAATATTGCCTCCGCAGGCGCGATTCTCTAAGGAAACTGTTTAAAAATATTAACATCATGACGGTACCTTGTATCTATGAAAACATCATGTACGTCAGGAAAAATCTTAATCTTTTCAGTAAAAGAGGTGAAAGACAATTATAGTTCTAGAATTAGTTCAACCGGGTTTCAGACTGGCTAAAGTAGACTCATCCTTCATGGGGTACTGTTTAAAATGTTACATTAAAATACCTCCCCACACACTACAACTAAATGAAACGAAATTTAAATCTGGTATAAAACGCACACTATGCTGCCAAGCATATTATAAGCTGGGGAATTATATCGCTGACAAAAATGCTTGGCTCAACGCTGGTCCAGCTCCACAAGGACGCATAAACTAATTTGATTAGCGTTCGAAAATATTGTTAAAGCTGCTGAAGATTTTAAAAAACTATTTTTGCATTGCATAAATTCAATCTCTTAGCATTGTATAATTGCATAGCACATGTGTGAGTACTATGTACCGACTTTAAATCTAACACTTTTTTTTTTGTTTTTTTTTTTTTAAAAACGTGCCTCACACTAGGAATTTCTCCTGTGTCGTGGGTGCGTTTACAAACATTTAAACTCACATACACAAACAGCCAGACCCGGAACAACTAATTGTAGGTCATACAAATATTTGTTCCATGCGGGAATCGAACCCGCGACACGCAGCGCAGCAGTCAATCGCTTAACCACTGCGCCAACCGTGCCGTCAAATAGGTCGCCGATCACTTAGGTACTGGGTATGTCTTTCATTGACTTGAATGTGCCCTGGCGGCTGAGAGTATGTCGTGCTCACTCTAATGTCTCGCTGACGGTGGTGCGTGTGTTGGATCATTTAGCTCCCCTCAAAATGGTTGAGTTGAATGGTTCTAATCCATGCGTCATGTTCGTCACGTACGGGCTCCGTCAGTAGGGACTGGTCATCTCTTAGCTGCCACGGCGATTTTAATTTAATTTAATGTTTCAATTTTATTTAACTTCAACATGAATGATGTAACCAATATTTTGTAACCATATTTTGATTTAAAAGAGTGTCCGTGGAGTTTCTTGCCCGTTCTTCTCCATAGGTACTTACAACGCTTTGGAATGGGCGACTAGCTTCATATTTCTGACTGACCGACCCTTTGACAATTCAAAACTGCCTGTAATTGGTTTATTTGAAATAAATGCTTTGAGTTTGAGTTCATATACTATCGGCCACATTCAAATGAAAAAAAAATACAATTATGGTAATCAGAATCACGCCTGTAATCCCCGAAGGGCTAGGCAGAGGTCTCCCTATAGTACACCCACATTTCGCCAGTTATGTTTAAATCCCATGTAATAGGGGGCGAGCCTATTGCTCCAGGCTACTACTGAGAAGTTCCAGATGGAAAATCCCAATAACACTGCCCGACCCGGGAATCGAACCCAGGATCTCATGCCCAGCAGGTGCTTGTGACCACTAGACCAATGAGGCAGTCAAAACAAATCGTAAATAAATATCTCTAAGTCCGTAAACAAAACAAAACCTTTGTTTTGTTTACGGACTTGGATATGTTTATTTACGTTTTTTTTTGTAAGAATTTAGGTTACTCGATACCAAATCACAAGACTCCAAGTTCATAGCATAGGTTGAGGTTCCTGTACACTGCAGCTACAAGATATCTGGAGTCCATTGCCACTCGCAGTACTTTTAATTAATTATTTTATTTATTCCAATATTATATAATTTTGTCTTCTTTTATCTAATTTTGTTTAATTTCAACAAATGTTTTATAGTTTTATGTAATTTAACTTAATTTTAAGATTGTATGTGTGGTGCAAACTTTAAGTATAATTTGGTTATTAATAAAAAACCGTGTGCGGTCTGGGAGCCCCCGTCTGGAACGAAGTTCTTTTTCACGTATAATTTAAAACAATAACAAAATTTTGCAGCCGACCTCTTGGATTTACATTTTGACCTCACTATCGACTTTAACACCTTCAAAAACTATGAAAACGACACCTACGACGAAAAATTTGAAAATAATCGCACCCACCATTTTGGATTTAAATTTTAACGTCATTATCGGCTTTAGCACCCTCAAAATCCATGAAAACGATACCCATGATGAAAAACTTGAAAATTTTCGCCGTCATCTTGTATTTTAATTTTGACCAAATTCACACTTTCTCAGAGAAAAGCCGCATGGGCCATAAGCCCACGTTCGCACGGACGTCAAAATATCGCAGCGGGATTTTATCACGCACTGGATTTTCAACTCTCAGAAATAAGCAGAGCGTTGAAAATCCAGTACATAAACTAAAATCGTCGCGAGAAAAATCGCCCGTGCGAACCTAGGCTAACGCTTTTTTCGTTACGTGACGATTTCTACCGGTTCCAAAAAAAATCGCCGCGATAAAAATATGCACGTGCGAACCTGGATAAATTAAAGGAAAGGAAAACCATACAATTTTAACTTTTTATAAATTAAATTTTTAATTTAATATGAACAAAAAAATGGGTAAACTAACTAGTTGCTCAAAATGAGCTTTATTTTGTTGGATACACAAGTTTATTATTTTAAGGAATTCATATGACTAGCTGTATCTTCGCAACCAATAGACTTAGAGTGCTTGCGTTGACCTCAAATTGCAGCAAATTTAGCTTAATTCCCAACATCGTCTTAGAAAACGAGTTGCTTGAAACTGTAAACTCGGCAGTTTTTCTGGGCATAACAGTAGATGCTAAACTTCAGTGGGGCCAACATGTATCGAGCCTAGCAGGAAGGCACAGTTAGGCCGCATACGCCGTCAGGAAAGTAAGACAATACACTGACGTTGATACAGCTCGGTTAGTCTATTTTAACTATTTTCCTAGCGTTATGTCCTACGGTATTCTGCTGTGGGGCAAAGCTGTTGATATTCAAAATATATTTGTCTTTCAAAAACAAGCTATTCGAGCAATATACCAGCTAGGTGCTAGAGTTTCTCTGAGAGATTTTGTCAAAGATATCGGTGTCCTCACAGTGGCATCACAATTCATTTTCGCCAACATATTATATATTAGGCAAAATATACACTTATATACTAAAAACAGTGATTCACAATGTTAACACTATAAATAAGGCTTCCTAAGGTTCATAACTCATTTATTGGGCTTGGTATAACCTTTTATAACAAGCTACCTTCTTCTTTGCTAGATTTGCCTTTTAATACGTTTAAAACTAAAGTAAAATCCAACCTATGAGATTTAAGGTCCCTCCGTAACCCAATAAGTATACTTCTGTAAGATCAATGTTGCTGCTGTTCTTTCTATTCTACTCTAAATATAATTCAAATTCAAAAGTCATTTATTCAAACTAGGCTGAGAATCAGCACTTTTCGAACGTCAAAATTACATAAGACAGTCCCCCAAAACGCCCACCCTTCACCACTTCCTAGTGCTTTAGCTGGAATGAAGAAGTGGCGCAACAAACTCCCCAGCTGTCTGTTCAGTTAGAAAAAAAAAATGTATTTATAATAGTATGCAAAATGATATTTACATTACGCAACACAAAACATAATTTAAATTATAAAATGAATAGCCATATGACAGCTAGCACAGGCCAATATACCAACCAAAAACATCGAGAACTATACTCAAGCAGAAATAAAAATAACTTAACGAAAACAATAATTATCTAAATAAAAAGCCTCCAGGCATAAAGGGCGTGCCCACTTACATGTAGCTGTAACTAGAAGTTATAATTGATAAAACTAGGACCATCGAGGTAAATCACACCGCACTTTTTTATGTTCGTTGTCAATCCATTATTTTAAAGTGTGTTCCTTTTTTATTTGTTTTTATATTGGCACCTTGCAGCTATTTCCTAATAGCTAATTAGTAATTATTTAATCGTGTTTTTGTATGTTGTGCTGTTTTTTTGTGTGCACTAAATAAACGATTTATCTATTTATCTATCTAAATTTAAAAAAATCGAGGTCGCTAGCTAACCACATATTGCAATAGAACTCATAAAAAAAAACATTGTAATGAGTAGATTATGTCAACAAAATGAGGTGTAGCCTGGACGGCGCGCCACGCGAAAAAATATTTTTTTTCTCTTTCTTATACTCTAAAGACTTGTGAGACGTGTTCGAAGCGTAGGCAAGCTACTACTTGGTCCAGGTTTAAATCTCTCAACGACGGAAACGGAACGGAACGGAAAGATGACGATGCAGGGGGTGTATTGATCAAATGTATAAGTTATTTGTTTAAATTCTCTAGATCCTAATTACCACTCCGTATCAATATTGAGTTTTCTAGATTCGGTATCAAATATATGATGCGAAAATGAAAATGTCTCTTTTTTCCCACCACTTTCAAATCATGTTGGCTACCTCGCTTAAGTGCTGGTATTGAGTTCCCCCCATTCTGTTAAAGTACGAGATAGCGGTAGTATTATCAACGCATAAAAGAATTTCGCAGTATCTTCTTTTGCGAATGATCTGAGGCTAAAACAAATTGCCAACAATTCCAGATAGTTTATCTGATAATTTCTCTCTGTGGTATTCCAATGCCCACCGTTTTTTTTTTGTCAACCCTTAAAGGAGGCGTATGTGAAAATCTCAAGATCGTATTTATGGTAACGAATTGAATTGACTTTCGATAAAATATTATTCTTCCACCAAGCTGAATCATCATGTAAACTATCTGGTACACTCAGGAATGCATCATAATTGCTATTGCTCTAAAAAAGCGCCAAATATTTAACTCCTCCTAGAGCCTCGGTCTTATTCATAAAAAGTTATCGAACATCTAAAAGCTTGCTAAAGTCTGGTTGTCAAAAAGTATTATTCATAAACGCATTTTAGTACCTACCTAAACGTTCTATAAACCTACTATAAAGTTATTAAAGCCAGAACCCTACTGTAATAGTACTAAAAGGAAAAAATGGCCGACTCTCTACAGCAGCTGATTAAGAAAACGACATTTGACGTACAAATGTATAATCCTCTCAAATGGCGCGCGATTTTGGCCGCGCCAAAATGGTGGTGGTTATTTGTCGCGCTACTTCTGGATGGTCTCGGTTTGATTAAAATGACGATATCTCCTAAACTATGCATGGGAGCTGTTTAGAAGTTACGTCGTTATTTCCGAAGTTACTAGTCTAAAGAACATAAATCCGAAGAAGAAGTAGTCTGAAAAGGCATGTTGTTTTAATCGAACATTCTGCCAGCAAATTGTGCCAAGCTCTAAATTGTATTGTGAATTTATAAAATCGTGGAGACTATATTTAAATTCATGAAGGTTGAAAAGTACTCCAAAATTTCTGTATTAGTCAGTTGTCAACTACTTGTTTCAAAACTAAATAAAACTAAAAATGTATGGTACCAAATGTATTTGATTCATTATGAATTCCAATTCTAATACTCGTGGGTTAAATATAGTAGAATCCGTCGCTTAAATTGCTTATAAGGCTAGTATTCAAACTATTCTGGGCTCGACAAACCTTGCTAAAAAGACCATGTCTCATAACAACACGAGCGACAAAAGGGTAAAAAAACATCACAAAGCTTGCAGATCGAACAGCGATTTTTTCTACCAAGGGAGATTACCGCCTGAGTACTTGCGATAAGCGCATTTTTATGTATTTCAGTCGCCAACCTGAAATGGCCATTCGGTTACTAGATTTTTATGAATCTTAAATGTCGAACTTAAACATTTCTTGCTCGTCTGTCCAGCGTCCCTCAGATTAAATACAATATTTTATACATATTAATATCAAGTCATAAAGTGCGTACAAATTGATGGTTAAATAGATATGTGGGGTGTTTTTGTAATATATATCGCAGTCGCAAGCTGTGAGTTGATTTTGTTTTTTTCTTGATATTTTTCGTTGTGTGAATTTTGGTGATGTTTTTTTGTAGTTACTGTGAATTGATAATAAATTTAATAGTTTTTACCTAAGTATCGATTAAAGTGTTTATCTAACCACTTGAAGAATGTTCTTGGAAGTGCTAAAATTCTAAGTGGTTTTTTTATTAAGTGTGAAATTTCGATTTAATTTTAGTTCCCAGAAGTTCGCTAGACACAGAAGACATGTGTCATCTACGAGAGAAGATTCTTGTGTCCCAGCAGTGGGCACGTGGGCTTATTATGCTAGTTTTAAACAGTTGTTGATGTGAAACGCAATTAGGATAGTTGTTGATGTTATTTTGTAGGCAATGCGGAACTTTATCAATTAAAGACCGCGCATCTGCCGACGACGGTCGACGACCGTATTATTGGCGGGTCTGCTACCACCATAGAGCAATACCCATTCGCCGTACAGGTAAGAGAAGAGATGAGAAAGCTCTATTAAGTACGAACAATAACTAAGGCTTAGCATGCACTGCGGTGCGTTTTGCTACAGCAAAATCTGTGAAGTATGAAACACAGTGAAAGCGCGCGCACTGCGGGAAAAAAATGAATCCAAAAATAAAGCAGGATTTTATTAGTTGCGGCGAAAAAAACAAAGCATCGCAAGTCATCGCACCGCAGTGCGCGCTAGGGCTTATAGAAAAGCATGACTCAGATAACAAAAAAAAAACGCAACTGTACTGTTTTTTTTAATTTTTGCATTTGACAATAACTTTCGCTGATCTTGTGAATTCTTGTGGCCGCGAGCGCGACTACTGACTTGAACTCCTGGGTTCGATTCCCGGGTCAGTCAAATGTTATTAAGTTTTTATTTGTTTCCATATCCATTATTCCAACTTTGACATGCTCTAAATTTGGATTCACCCTTGGGTACAGCGACTGGATCTCATTTAGATGATTATTGAATAATAAAAAAACTACTAGAAATTAAATAAATCGATCAGTAGGTAGGTACTTTCCGTACTATTAGGAAAATCTTAATAGCAGCCAAAAATAATGAAAATGCTCTCTACAAACAAATCCAGACTGCGGATCCGGATCCAGACCGGATTTGTTTATAGAGAGCATTTTCATTATTTTTACTGACTGAATCTTTAAAAAAAACAGTCTATGGTCAATTACTAAGTAGTAATAAAAGCTGATCTACTATGCATAAGGTTTCGTTTCTGATCCCAACGTTTGGTATATCCAACCAAGTAATGACATTAGTAATCAGAGGTAGATTGGTTATACGCGCTCCATAAGGGGCACGTCAAAGCTTGGCTAGTTAGCCAAGTTTTCTTCGTCTTGTCTCTTTTTCGCTGCGGTGAACGCCACATAGCGTCTGCAATTTACGTCAAGTGACGTCATCATTTCAGCTGAAAGATTTCCACTACTGGATATAGGCCTACCCCAAACACCGCCACTTCGACCGGTTCTGTGCTTCCCGCATCCAGCGAATTCCTGCGGTCTTCACAAAGTCATCCCTCGTGAGAGGCCTTCCAACGCTACGTCTTCCGGTACGAAATCACCAGTCCAGAACCTTTCGGCCCCATCGGCCATTCTGTTCTGCGAGCAATGTGCCCTGCCCATTGCCACTTAAGTTTGTCAATTCTTCGGGCTATGTCGGTTACCTTGGTTCTCCTGCGGATCTCTTCATTTCTTATTTAATCACGTAGGCAAACTCCAAGTATAGCCCTCTCTATTGCCCTTTGGGTGAGTTTTAGCCAGTTTTAGTCCATTGTGAGCGACCACGTTTCAATGCCATAGGTCATCACTGGCAACATGCACTGGTCAAAGAATTTCGTCTTGAGACACTGCAGTATGTGGGACGAGAATATATTGCGTAGCTTCCCGAATGGTGCCCAGCCGAGTCGGATTCGACAATTGACCTCTTTCTCGAAGTTGGACCTACCTAACTGGACAGTTTGTCCTAGGTAAACATACTCGTCCACAACTTCGAGTGTAGTGTCTCCGATTTACATGAGAGTGGGTGTTACATGGGCATATGACGTGATCTTTGTCTTGTCCATGTTTATTATAAGACAACACTCTTTTGAAAGCTCTATTGAGGTCAGCGAGAATTATACTGAGGTCCCTCATAGTGTCAGCCATGATAAAAATATCGTCGGCAAGCCGAAGGTGAGTGATGTACTTGCCGTTGATGTTGGTGCCTAGCCCTTTCCAGTCCAGAACCTTGAAGACATCCTCCAGTGCAGCGGTGAACAGTTTCGGAGAAATAACGTCTCCCCGTCTCACACCTCGCTGCAGAAACCTATCCTAGGTTTCGAGGTCTGGTCCTGGATTCCGACTGACTTAGTGGCGTTTTCATACAGACATTTCAGCACATCGATGTATTGATAGTACGTGTGGATTTCTCGATCGAATCGGAGGCTTTCTCATAGTCAACAAATGCTAAGCAGGGAGGCAGGTATACTCTTCGGTCTTCTGTAGAACCTGCCACGCCTGTCTACGGTGTCTAAGCCTTTACGGAATACGGCTTGTTCGGGAGACTAGAATCGTCAAACCTGCGCGCGAATGCATCATGACTCTTGAAAACAGCTTGTAGACATGGCTCAGAAGGGAGATAGGCCTATAATTCTTAAGGAAGTGAAGTCGGATTATCGACGTTCTTAAAGAAATGTATCACCACACTGTTCTATGCCTGTGACGTTTTGCCCTCGAGTTTGACGTTATCAAACAGCATCTGGAGGGCCTTAAGAACGGGTTTTCCGCCGGCCATTAGGTGTTCGGCTGTAATTCCGTCATCACCGGCGCCTTATTGTTTTTGAGTTGATTCAGCGCCATCCTAATCTCGTTCAAGCTGACGTCCGGGAAGTCGTCGGTGTAGTTTTGGGTCAATCTAGCTCTTGGGCTGTTTGCTAGATTCGTAACGGGGTTACTTGTTGACCTGTTTAACTATCCATAGAACCACTCGATCTCTCAACAGCTCAGGTTTGGCGGATACGCTCCTGCCATCGTAGGTCTTCAGTTTCGTAAGCTTGCACTGCCCAATAGACAGATCTCTTGCAAAGACCTTGGTGCCTTTATTCCGCTCTATCGCATCTTTAATGCGGTCTGTACTAAAGCGGCCAAGGTCGCTTTTCAAGAAATGAAATGATATGAAATGAAATTGTTTATTCTGTAAATAGGATATTGCAATCACTTTTACACGTCATATTAAAAAAAAAATTAAAAAAAAAGAAGAAAATGAGTTCGGCGTTTCCTATCTGACTACTCTGAGAAGAAAGACCGAAACAAACTCAGAGGTTGTTGAAGTGTATAACTGTCCATAGAACCTCTCGATCTCTCAACAGCCGTTTTTTGTCATTGTCGTTTTTTGTACCATCAGGGGTTTGCCGGTCCACTTTCTGTGCTCACGTTTTCTGAAGAAGGAGTACATCATAAAAACTTCTCCTTAAAACTGGCCAGTAGGTGAACCTGGTGGTTCCGTCGTCCAACTCCAAATTGCCCCACTCGCAGCTTCGTTTGCCCAATTTCGCACTGAAGTCCCCCATGATAACGGTGAAGTGAGTTTTAGAGCTATGCATGACTATGGAAATATCCTCATACATGGAGTCCACCTCATCGTTGGAGTGTGACGAGGTCGGGGCGTAAACTGGCACCGGTCACTGATACGTTATCTATGAAAGGACGTTGGTGTGTTTCCTTAGATAGGGTTTTTGACATCATTTTCATGACAGCTGTCACTGCGGCCGTTATGTGGCAGCCATCGCTGTCATAGGAAACCATAGCTATATAACATTCAAAAATTCAAAATTCAAAAGTCATTTATTCAAACCAGGCTGAGAATCAGCACTTTTCGAACGTCAAAATTACATAAGACAGTCCCCCAAAACGCCCACCCTTCACCACTTCCTAGTGCTTTAGCTGGGAAGAAGAAGTGGCGCAACAAACTCCCCAGCAGCACAGCTGTCTGTTCAGTAAAAAAGATTCTATATAATAGTATGCAAAATGATATTTACATTACGCAACACAAAACATAATTTAAATTATAAAATTAATAGCCATATGACAGCTAGCACACGCCAATATACCAACCTAAATATATATAGTGTGACATTGTGCCGTTTTACATGATCGAATGTTGAGTAGGAAACCTTTCTACCTCTTTTTATTAAAAAAATATACAACCGAGTGGAATGTTATCTTTATGTCTGCAGGTAATGAATCGCGAAAAGCGGATACGTTGCGCAGGCACCCTGGTAACGACGATACATGTCCTTTCAGCAGCACATTGCTTCGTAACTCGGTATATTACATTTTACGTTTATTTACTGACGAAGTCTAAAATAACACGTGACATTAAGATGTTCTTTAAAACATTTAGGGATATTTTGATTTTGACCAATGCCCGCTTTTACTAACACTAGAAGACACCTAAATGAATACCTAAATAAAAGCGTGCTATTGGATTGTCAACTTTCGGCATTGAGCCGAGCGTGGAAAATCTAACAGCGCGCTTTTTGGCTAGGCAGTAGGGATGATGCCTGGGTCAAAAAAAGAAATTCTATTTAGTCCGTCAGTCAGATAATAAAAAAATATGAGACACGTATTTTTTGCTTTATCATATTAATAAAAAATTACTTAGATAAAACGCATTCAAGTTGGGGAGTGGGGGTCGCTACGTCACAAGTAAGTATAAAATCTACATACTCGTGACGTCATTGCAAATTTTAACTCAATGTATCGCCGTAATCTTTGTTTTACGTAAAAAAAGAAAAAATACGTGTCCAATATGTTTTTATAGTATAACTGACGGACAAAAATTTGTTTTTGTTTTCTTCCCTATTGATTTTTTCATAAGTAAGGCCCAACAATAAATTGATGTTCGCATAACTTGACAAAATGTTGGGAATTGCAGAAAACCCTAGGTTTTGCATATTAATGAGAACAATGACTCCTTTTCAGGTTTTCAGTTATTTCATTCACACATTGTATTAAATAATGATAAATTTTAATCTATATCAAAATTTGCAGAAATGGCAGTCGTTTTCCACCGAAAAGTTATTCCGTACGAGCGAGTACAACTATGTTGAATTCAGGTGAGTGACTCACTGTTATTTCGTAGTCAACTGGAGGTCCATATGAACAACTTGAATTAGACAGCGCCTTTATTTCACGTACAGTCACGAGACAGGTTTACACTTACGCAACATTCATAAGCGATTTTCTCGTGAAATAACAATTGTACTGACTTCGTCCGCGAGCCTATAAACCTTCCTCAAGATTTGAGCTATCCAAAACAAAAATATTTTTTCAAATCCAACTGGTAGTTCCGGAGATTACCCCTACATACAAACTTACAAACAAACTTTACCTCTTTTAACCTATTTTACCACAGGCGGTTCTGTTCACTTCGTAACAGCAATCAAAGCCCACGAGCTATACGACTTTAAGGCAACGGCGACCTACAACAATGATGTGGCGGTGGTCCTGATGGAAACACCGGTCGATTTGACCACCAGTGTAGCACGGCCAGTCCTCCTTCCTTATCAGGACGCCGTGGTCCCTGACAACTCGTTCGTCACCGCCGTTGGATGGGGGCGGACAAATGTAAGTATTTATGATTACCTACTAAATCTTTTAAAAAAACAGGCTAAGTGCGTGTCGGACCACGCACAATGAAGGGTTTCGTGACGACACCAGCACATCAACCTACTACAATCTGTCAAATTTCTTTAATAGATTTTTAACTTGTATCTCTGAAGCATAAGGTTCAAAGTTTATTGGGAAAAATTTACAGTTTCGGGTAGGTTGATCTGCTGGCGACTGTACCTTAACATTGTAGTTAAAAAATTTGCTAATGTATGGGACATTCCGTATGGAAGAAGATACTTATATTTTGCAACTGCGCAACATATCAAGTATAAAAGTGTCAGCATCGTAGATGACTGCTACTATTCAATTTCCATCGCTAAACAACTTTTGAGCAAGACATGGTTCTACTTTCGACTGTACGAAACCTACATTTAGCTCATGGAACCAAGCGTTTGACGCTTGTTTCAGTCCTTAGAACGATCTTTGCAATTTACATACCTTTGTCTCTTTTTTTTTTTTTTCTGGTTGGGAAATTATGGGCAAAAGTCCTCGCGCATATCTGGGAGTGGCGCGAGGAGTCGAAACGCCGGGGCGTAACTCCGTTTCCGCGAGAAATCGCGGCACAGCGGACAGAGCTCCGGCGGGATCTCATGGCGTTATGGAGAGTGCGATTGTCGCAACCCAGTGCTGGGCACGCCACTATTGCGGCGATAAGTCCCCTCTTTGAGGAGTGGCTAGAGAGGCGCCACGGCGTCCTCACCTTCCACCTGACGCAGGTCCTCACCGGACATGGTTGTTTCGGGAGGTTCCTGTTTCGTATCAGGCGGGAGGAAACGCCCGGGTGTCATCACTGCGTGGATCGCCCGGAGGACACGGTTGAGCATACGGTGGAGGTCTGTCCGGCTTGGGCAGAGCATCGCCGTGTCCTCGTGGAGGCGGCGAGGATCTCTCGCGTCCGGCCCTAGTCCAGGCCATGGTACGGAGCGAGAGGGCATGGGAAGCCGTCACCTCCTTCTGCGAAGCAGTAATGCTCGCGAAGGAGGAGGCAGAACGCGTGAGGGAGAGGCAAATTTCGCGCCCTGACGCCCCTAGCCGCCGCAGGAGACGCCCTGGGCGTCGGGAATCGCAGGCCGATTCCCGGCCACCGTAGGCGCGGGCTTGCGGACGGTGAGCAATGGGTAGCTCGCCGTCCGATAAGGACCAGGCCCGGGTCGACGGCACGTTGTGTTCCACGCGCGCCTCAAAGAGATGTCAGCAAGTGAAGGGGTCCGACAGGACCGATGCCTGCCGGGGTTGCGGGAAAGTCCGAAAGGGATACCGTGGCCCCTGGCAACGTACAGGCAACGGAAGGAACAACCCTCCCGCTCCACCCAGAGCGGGAGAAGTTATTTGATAATTTCCCAACCAAAAAAAAAAAAAAAAAGGGCAGGGTATTGAAGGCATTGGCGATGTCTAGAGACACCGCCAAGACGACTCCACCCCGGGCCACGGCGTCCCCCGTCGTGAGGGCTCGCACGCGCATGATGGCGTCCACCGTAGAGCGCCCCCTGCGGAAACCAAACTGGCTCTCCGCCAAATCCGGCCCCACCCGCACCAGCCGCCCGACGAGGCGGTCTGCAATGACTCTTTCAAAGAGCTTGCCCACCTCATCGAGCAGCACGATGGGCCGGTAAGCGGACGGAAAGTCCGCAGGGCGCCCCGGCTTCTTGATGAGGACCAGTTTCCCCGTCTTCCAGCGAAGTGGGAACTGGCCCCAGGATCCTGTACAATCAACCTTACAATCGCTCCCTTAGGCTGAAAGCAGTCGTAACATCCCATTGGACAAAGAGCTAATCATATAAAATAATCTACAGCTAGTGAGATAACCAGTTTAGCTTCCTGCGAGCGGAGAATACGTTTCATTGTACATAGTCTACTCCACGTACTTAAGTAAATCCTTTAGCTACTAGCCTAGCCTTATACGTTACTAGTAGTGCGCGTGAGATGGAACGATTGTATTTCCGAAACAACATGCGCAGCGCTAACCGTTGCCAGCAAGTAATAATTATAACTTTTAACACAACTAACTACTTACACTAGGTACTAAATTAAAAGACTACCTAACTGTTCAAATAAAAACAAAAGGAGATTTGGCGTCGAAATATTTTTCCGCATCGCTGTTATCCGGAAACGTGCCCGGAAGACTGGCAGCATTACCATGTTGAATAGTAATGCTAATTTCTTAGCCAAAGAACGAGCCAGCCCTCTGGACACGTGAAGAGTCGATCAGTCGACCCCAAACGGTTCAAAAGTTTAGTTACCCATAAGATTAGAGTATTTGCTCCGCTTGAGGGTTTCAGAAGCCGCAGCAATGGCTCCAGCACAGCCCGCCGTGCTAGGAACATGAGTTGGCGCTAGGGTGTCGACACAGGTTGCGTCCCACACCAGAGGCCTACCTACCTTCCAAGGCTACAACGTCATCTCGTCTGGTCTCTTCCTATAGTCACGTCCCAAGCCGTTTGGTTCTAATACCGCTGGTACGTGACAAGGGCTCGATGAATAATATCGTCGATGCTAGCGTGCCATGCTATGTCACCTACGGCCCTGTAGCAGGACAGGCCATAATGCCCGAGACTGTCGACAGCTTTACCGCAGTGACGCAGTCTAATTAAACATGTGTATGTTTAATTAGATTGTGTACCTATACTAAATTAAATGTGTTAAGACGACCGTTAACCCTGCCGACAGACTGTCACGCAGTTTGGCAGATTTATAAAATGTGTACCTATAAATGTTTCTTCCAAAATAAATGATTTATTTATTATTATTATTTTATAAAAAAACCCTGTTCTTCTTTCGGCAGGAGACACACCCAGCTGCATCAGCTTTTCTGAACCAAGTGACGGTGCGGATGATAAGCCAGAAAACTTGTCGGGCTCGCTACAAGCCCGCGAAAGGCAAACGTATTAATATCACCAATAGCATGATCTGCGCAGGAATCCTCGATGATGGAGGTCTGAACTTATAAAGTATGGCTCTTTATTCTTATTCGATGGGGAAATCTTCATGAATAGGTACCGCCTAGAGAGACCGTGGCGTTATGATGAACTCCTAACAATATTAAAAGAGACCATAAATTCTCAGTTTGTTATGGAATTTATTCATAGGGATCAGTCAAATTGGAGTGAGAAATAATGACAAACAAAAAAAAAACTGAAAATAAAAAGTAATTTAAAAAAACTATAGATTTTGTTGGCGACGGGACCCTATCTATGCACCAGGGCACAAGTAGCAGGTAGTCTACTAACGAATATTAGCGCGATAGATTGCAAATTTTAAAGTTTTAACTTGTTTTTTATTAGAATTTGTATATTATAATGTTATTTTGAGCAATAGGACCATATCCGTGCACTAGGGTACAAGTAGCGGGTAGATTGCGACGGAAATCTTGTAATATTTTATGCTAAATTGTAGATTAGGAACATTTATTGTATGTCAAATTAGATTCCAACTAGAATTGATTATTGTGCTATTGTTTAGGTATATTCATGTTAGATTCATATTAGATTTGTGTTAGAATTCTTATCTTGAGCCATTAAGAGCATTAAAACTAAATTTGAAAGGAAATTTTTGTAAGGAAAAATTGTCATAGATAATTACGTAACTTGAAAACATACTTTTTTGTTTATGGAGATATTTTGCTAATTTTGGTCTCAAATGAAAGGTGTAGGCTTAAAACTAATTTGTATGTTTAGTTTATAAAAATCGGTCTGTGCAATAAAAAGATATAGTCACTTTTATGTAAGAAAATTTTACTTGACTAGAAATGTATAATTGTTTGTTCTAAAATGTTTTAATTACTTAAGTAAATGACTTGTAATCGTGTTTTATATAGATATTAGTTATGTAAGGATATAATGTACTAAGTTTTGTAAGGTTTTTTGAAAAAGGGCAAAATAAATGCAAAATTCTGAGAATACGGCTTGCACCCAAAAATCCTTAAGGATTTTAGTATAAAAGGCGTGCAATTTTTTTATAAAATGTAGTCGTAAATCAACCATCAACAAGGAATCAACTAAGCAAGCTGGAGTCTCAGAATTAAGTCAAAAACAAGGTGTCTTATTTCTTAAGTCAAAAACAAGGTGTCTTATTTCTTTAACAGACAGTCTGTGTCGTGGTCTCTGGGTAGTGATACCCAAAACCAGGTACGTATTCAGGGGTACGTGGTGGTGTGTGTAGCCAGCAGAGCCGTCTAGGCTCAGGTAAGTACGGAGCACACATCAAAATCAGTGGGAGATTGTCCCAGGGCGACTGCGGTGCTGTAGGTACCTAGGCCGTCCGCAACAGTTGGTCCTTCGAGTTCCGGATTCCCTGCAAGAAGATAGAAGAGTTCAGAACATAAGAAGACTTCAAGATGCCGGTTACCAGATCGGAGAAGGATGCCCCCTCACGCTCTGCGTCCCGTCCAACGGAAAAGGACGCGACAGAAGAAACGGCAGGGTCAGAAGGGGTCACGTCCGCGTCAGGGTCATCGGAGACTGAAGCTACATCGAACACTTCTTCGGGTACCACGACTACGGAAGAAACCACGACATCAGAAGCTACGATTACGACTGCGAACACGGCGGCGTCCGAGAAGAACGGACAGAAGAAGCAAGGTGCCGCCCAGAAGAAGACGAACGAGAAGATCCCAGAAGATACTCCGGAACAGGGAGGCCATGGCTCCGCCACGACCCTGAAGCCGAAGGGGGTCGTTCGTCGAGCCAGGTCCACGAAGACCACGAGTTCTACAGCCAGAAGACGCGAGTTAGAAGCCAGAGAAGAAGTAGCACGCCTGGAGTTGAAGCAAGCACAGGCTGCGGCAAAGCTAGCCCGTGTCAGATTGGAGCTGGCACAGTGTGAAGATGGGGACTCTGTGGATGAAGACCTGGCAGAACAAGAAGATAGAACAGCACAGGTGCAGAACTGGATCCAGTCATCAGTATTGGAAGATGGCAACATGGAGCAACCAGAGCAACGAAACCAGACGTCAGAAGAGCCTCAGAAGGTCAAGCCTGAAGTGAATACTGCAACGAAAGGAGCTTCGATCGAGATTCAAGCATTGACGACAGCGTTAAGAGAAGCTTTCACTTCAAGAGGCGGACCAGCAGCGCAGCCGAAGTACATACACGAGTTACCCTACTTCGACGGCAGCAGCAGCGAGTGGTTGGCGTTCAAGGTCGTCTACGAAGATACAGCACCGATGTTCAACGAAGTTCAAAACATGGCGCGACTCAGAAGAGCGCTGAAAGGCAACGCAAGAGAAGCAATCAAGAGTCTGCTGTACTCCGAAGCTTCTCCGTTGGAAGTAATGCAAGCCCTCAGGAGAAGATATGGAAGACCTGATGCGCTGGTGCTGGCTGAACTGGACAAGGTCAAGGCACTACCGAAGATTTCAGAAAACCCAAGAGACATCTGCATCTTCGCAAGCCAGATCAACAACAGCGTAGCAGCAATCAAGGGACTGAAGAAACCACAGTACCTACATTCACCTGAGATGGTGAAACAAATAGTGGAGAAGATACCTACAGTTCTCAAGTTCCGTTGGTACGACTTCACTGCAGCATCAGAAGAAGGCGAGTTCTCCGACCTGACGTTGATATCCAGATTCTTGAACGCAGAAGCAGACAAGTGTGGAGCCTTCGCGACTTCAGAAGAGAAGAGCGGCTTCAAGAGAATCCAGCGGCAAGCGGCGCATTCGACCAAAGAAAAGGACTTCAAAGAAAAGGATTCAAGAAAATCAGAGAAGACTTGCCCTGTATGTGAGGGTGAACACTTCCTGGTTGATTGTCAGAAGTTCCAGAAGGCATCGGTGCAAGATCGCTGGGCAGCTGTAAAGAAGAGTCACGTCTGTTTCAAATGTCTTCAAGGGAGACACAGGAAGGAGAGCTGCAAGAAACCACCGTGCAAGGAATGCAAAAGGTGGCATCATCATTTCCTGCACGTCCAGTCAGAAGATAACACTTCTGAAGACAAGAAGAAGGAGACACCGCAGGAGGTGGCAAGCGTCACTGCATCAGTGAATGCAGTCAACCATGCAAGAGCATACCTGAAGATAGTTCCGGTGGAAGTCTTCGGGTCACAAGGATCACAGAAGATATTAGCTCTTATGGATGAAGGGTCAACAGTATCACTTCTGAACAAGAAGGTGGCAGAAGAAATCGGCGCTCAAGGAAACAATGAAGAACTTGTCATCGAAACAGTGGGCGGCAAGCTGATAAGGAAGAAGGATTCTCAAGTGCTGGACCTGACAGTGAAGGGGGTTCATCAAGAAACCAAGAAGACACTGAAGAGAGTCCGGACCGTTGACGAGTTGAAGCTTACGCCGCAGTTCCTGGACAAGAAGAGGATTCAAGACTGTCAACACTTGAAGAAGATTGCCGATTCTCTGTACTACGAAGGAGAGTCACCACAGCTGCTCATCGGGCAAGACAACTGGGAGCTGATCGTGACTCAAGAGATAAGAAGAGGGAAGCCAGGGGAACCAGTGGCTTCGCGAACGGGACTTGGATGGGTGCTCCACGGGTCAGACATCGGAGGTGCAAGACCGGTACACTTCATGAACACATGTCTGCATGTCAACACGCCAGAAGAAGAAATGCATCAAGCAATCAAGGATCACTTCGCCATCGAAGCACTCGGCGTGCAACCGAGAAGACCCACTACGGACTCAGAAGGAAGAGCACTCACCATCCTGGAGAAGACCTGCAGGAGACTTGAAGATGGTCGATTCGAAGCTGGACTTCTGTGGAAGAACGAAGAAGAACGGATGCCAGAGAGCTACATTTCTGCCAAGAACCGACTGACTAACATCGAAAAGAAGATGGATAAGGATTCCCAGTTGAAGGCAGAGTACTGCAAGCAGATACAGCATCTAAACAGCATCTAATCGACAGCAAGTATGCAGAAGAAGCACCCGCTGGACAAGAAGACTCCAAGAAAACATGGTACCTCCCTCACTTCTCCGTGGTTCATCCGTTGAAGAAGAAGATTAGGATCGTCTTCGACGCTGCAGCCAAGTCAAAAGGAAGAAGCCTCAACGATGCTCTGTTGCCGGGACCAGATCTACTGCAGTCGCTGTTTGGAGTATTGCTGAGATTCAGACAAGGACCCCTAGCAGTGGCGGCTGACATCAAGGAAATGTTCCTGCAAGTTCGCATCAGACCAGAAGATCGAGACAGCCTGAGGTTCCTGTGGCGTGGAGATCGACGCGACGTGTCACCGAAGAAGTATAGGATGACATCAGTTATCTTCGGTGCAACATCATCTCCGAGCACAGCAATCTACGTCAAGAATCGAAACGCAGCGGACTACAAGGAACAGTATCCAGAGGCAGTCAAGGCAATCGAGCTGAATCACTACATGGACGACTATCTGCACAGCTTCCATTCAGAAGAGGATTTCAGAAGAGTGACAGAGCAAGTAAACTTCATACATAAGAAGGCGGGCTTCGAACTCAGGGGATGGGCATCAAATCAACCTGAGCTGCTGCGAGACGTGAAGACTGAAACCGCCGAGAAGACGGAAGTCGACCTTGGCGAGAAGGAAGAGAAGACATTAGGGCTACGCTGGTTCACAGAAAAGGACTCTATCGGCTTCAGGGCAAACCTCAGGAATACGCCAGAAGAGATTGCGAAAGGACTTCAGGTGCCGACGAAGAGAGAAGTCACCAGCGCAGTGATGTCGACCTTCGATCCGTTGGGATTAGCATCACCGGTTCTCGTCCAAGGCAAGAAGCTGCTTCAAAACACATGGCGAAGCGGCGTCGGTTGGGATGAAGAAATAGAAGAAAAGGAGTACGAAACATGGAGAACATATCTGGAGAAGATGAAGCTACTCCAAGACCTGCAGATTCCAAGATGCCTGGCGCCACGTCGCACCGAGGGGGAGCTGCACACGTTCACGGATGCCAGCGAGACGGCGTATGCAGCGACGGTCTACTGGAGAACAGAAGATCAAGATGGAACTTACCACGTCAGCTTGGTGGCAGCAAAGGTGCGAGTCACTCCGTTGAAACCGGTATCGATTCCAAGACTCGAGCTGCAAGCGGCCCTCCTAGGAAGCAGATTGGCACACTCTGTTGAGGAAGAAATGGATCTGAAGGTGGAAAAGAAGACATATTGGACAGACTCCAGCATCGTACTTTCTTGGATCAAGACGGACCCGAGAACATTCAAGACGTTTGTGGCTCATCGCTTGGCTGAGATAGAAGATCTCACCAAACCTCAAGAATGGAGATGGGTACCCACAGCACAGAACCCTGCAGATGATGCAACACGCGACGTGCCAGATAACTTCAACTGCGATCACCGATGGTACACCGGACCGGACTTCTTAAAAAGAAAAGAAGTTCACTGGCCTGCGGCAAGAACCTTCAAAAAAGAAACCACCGGCGAAGAGAAGACAACAGACATCGCAGCGGCAGTAAGCATCACCCACCCATCACCGGATCCTGAAAGGTTTTCATCATGGAAGAGACTATGGCGAGCCACAGCAAGAGTACTGCAGTTCATACAACTCTGCAGACGCAAGGAAAAGGTCAACGTCAGCAAGAAAGATCCCACCTGGAAAGCAACACAAGGAAAAAAGAAGACAGTTGAGAAGCAACGACAGTCTTCAAAAGTAACAGAAAGGAGCTACAAGCCGCTGGACGCCGAACTACTGGAGCAAGCTGAAACTCTACTGCTGAAAAGAAGTCAAGAAAGAAGCTTCAAAGAAGACATCAGGTGTCTACAGCAAGGAAAGCAAGTAGAGAGCAGCAGCAGATTGAAGAAGCTCGACGTAGTGTCGGAAGACGGTCTCCTGCGGCTGAAAGGAAGAATCGACGCAATACAGGGCGTAACCAGAGACTACAAGCGACCCGTCGTGCTCGACAGCAAGGAAAGGACAACACGACTCATCTTAGAAGAGTTCCACTGCCGTTTCAATCATGGGAATCACGCAACGGTCATGAACGAGATAAGACAACGCTTCTGGGTGCTGGGACTACGATCGGCAATCAAGACAGTTCAGCATCAATGTCAGTGGTGCAAGACGAAGAAGGCGAAACCTCAAGAACTACCGACGGGTAACTTACCTGTCGAACGGCTGATGCACAGTAACCCTCCTTTTACGTGCACCGGCATAGATTACTTCGGCCCGATGACAATCACCGTAGCAAGACGTCATGAGAAGAGATGGGGAGCTCTGTTCACATGCTTAACCACAAGGGCTGTGCATATTGAGCTTACGCCGTCACTATCTACCGACAGCATGGTCATGGCGCTACGAAGATTCGCCGCAAGAAGAGGGATGCCGAAGACAATCTACACAGACAATGGGACCAACTTCGTCGGCGCGAACAAAGAACTGAAAGAAGCATTGGAAGCCATGAAACAAGAAGACTTCACTTCTGAAGCAGAGAAGATCGGCGTGCAGTGGAAATTCATCCCTCCGGGTGCACCCAACATGGGCGGTGCATGGGAGCGTCTGGTGCGATCCATTAAAACCGCACTGGACGCCACACTCAACGAGAAGCATCCACGAGAAGAGGTACTCCACACCCTCCTGCTAGAGGCCGAGCACATAGTCAACTCTCGGCCTCTCACCCATCTCTCCGAGAGCCTTGAGGAGGAAGCACTCACTCCAAATCACTTCCTCCTCGGGCGGTCATGCGGCGCTACGAGAGTCGGCCACTTCGGAGACAACGAGCTCGTGGGCAGGCACACTTGGAAGGCTACGCAGCGACTTGCCGACCACTTTTGGCAACGTTGGCTGCGAGAATACCTGCCCACCCTGCTGCCGAGGAAGACTCCAGGAAGAACCAGCGCCACAGACCTACACGTCGGGGACATCGTGATGATCGTCGACCACAGCCTGCCGAGATGCACTTGGCCACGCGGCAGAATCCAGCAAGTGTATCCAGGACCAGATGGGCGAATCCGCATCGTCGACGTCGAGACAAGTGGAGGTGGAGTACTGCGAAGACCCAGTTCGAGAGTGGTGCTGTTGGTGCCGGGAGTGTCGCCGAGTCTGGAGAATGGTGCGACGCACGAGGGGGAGAATGTTGGCGACGGGACCCTATCTATGCACCAGGGCACAAGTAGCAGGTAGTCTACTAACGAATATTAGCGCGATAGATTGCAAATTTTAAAGTTTTAACTTGTTTTTTATTAGAATTTGTATATTATAATGTTATTTTGAGCAATAGGACCATATCCGTGCACTAGGGTACAAGTAGCGGGTAGATTGCGACGGAAATCTTGTAATATTTTATGCTAAATTGTAGATTAGGAACATTTATTGTATGTCAAATTAGATTCCAACTAGAATTGATTATTGTGCTATTGTTTAGGTATATTCATGTTAGATTCATATTAGATTTGTGTTAGAATTCTTATCTTGAGCCATTAAGAGCATTAAAACTAAATTTGAAAGGAAATTTTTGTAAGGAAAAATTGTCATAGATAATTACGTAACTTGAAAACATACTTTTTTGTTTATGGAGATATTTTGCTAATTTTGGTCTCAAATGAAAGGTGTAGGCTTAAAACTAATTTGTATGTTTAGTTTATAAAAATCGGTCTGTGCAATAAAAAGATATAGTCACTTTTATGTAAGAAAATTTTACTTGACTAGAAATGTATAATTGTTTGTTCTAAAATGTTTTAATTACTTAAGTAAATGACTTGTAATCGTGTTTTATATAGATATTAGTTATGTAAGGATATAATGTACTAAGTTTTGTAAGGTTTTTTGAAAAAGGGCAAAATAAATGCAAAATTCTGAGAATACGGCTTGCACCCAAAAATCCTTAAGGATTTTAGTATAAAAGGCGTGCAATTTTTTTATAAAATGTAGTCGTAAATCAACCATCAACAAGGAATCAACTAAGCAAGCTGGAGTCTCAGAATTAAGTCAAAAACAAGGTGTCTTATTTCTTAAGTCAAAAACAAGGTGTCTTATTTCTTTAACAGACAGTCTGTGTCGTGGTCTCTGGGTAGTGATACCCAAAACCAGGTACGTATTCAGGGGTACGTGGTGGTGTGTGTAGCCAGCAGAGCCGTCTAGGCTCAGGTAAGTACGGAGCACACATCAAAATCAGTGGGAGATTGTCCCAGGGCGACTGCGGTGCTGTAGGTACCTAGGCCGTCCGCAACAGATTTATAATGCTTGTTTTTCTCTTTTCAGTTATGTATTTTTGCAGTCGGGTTTTTTAGTTTTGTAATGACTTTTTTTATAAGACATACTGGTATTTTTTTTTCCAATATTTTATAGTTAAATGTTCCCAGTTCGGTGCAGTTGAAACGACGCAACTCCAGTAGTTCCACTTACAGCCTTTGAGTCATTACCATTATGAGGTTGAGGTTGTGTTAGAAGTGTTTTTTTTTTCTCCAACAATTGATTTCACTCAAGCACATAATAATTTTTTTGAAGTAAAATTGTTATTTTACTTTAAAAAATGCATAGTGCATCAGTTACATAAAAAATCTATAATTTGCCTCAGGTGGTACGAAGTTCACCGGCTCATCTAGTCTATATAGATACTTTATAATATATACTATATTACTATACTATAAACATTATAAAGTGATAACATTTGTTTGTTTTGTAAGTATGTATGTAGGGGTAATCTCCGGAACTGCCAGTCGGATTTGAAAAATTCTTTTTGCATTGAATAGCACAATTCTTGAGGAAGGTTATAGGTTCGCGGACGATTCGCGGGCAGAAGCAGCTAATATATAAAGTTAAAAACTTTGGCAAGTAAGATAAATGAAAACAGGATTAAAAATGATCAACAAAAAATACAAAATTGATTGAATCAAATTGATAACATCAGTAAAAATAAAAGATAAAATTGATAAATTTATGACGGTAGAAAAATTTACACAATTCATCTTTTTTTTTTTTTTTTTTGGGTGGGAAATTATTAAATAACTTCTCCCGCTCTGGGTCGAGCGGGAGGGCGTGTCAGACTCTTACTGACTAAAACCCACCCGTGTTCCTTCCGTTGCCTTTGTTGCCAGGGGCCACGGTATACACAATTCATCTTGATTAGGATTATAGTTCTGTAAATATCTATCACAGTTTTAGTCCTTCATTTTTTCCTTTCTTTTCACTATTAAGATTTTGTTATCGTTCGTTTGCTATTTCCGAGCGCCTGACAGACACGCTCTTGTACCCGTTCGACAGGAATCAATGGTCCGCCATCTTGCCTTTCGCGCTCAAATAATCTTGTAGTTTGATGATTACCAGTGATCGGAGTAGGCAGAGCTATTTTTTGTACATGCAATACGTTGTCTTAATATGGACACTCCCGGAATCCCGGGATTTGAAATATATATTATTAAATAAGTTAGAAACTACTTTGTAAAAAGCTATTCACGTCTTAAGGAATTATGGATACATATCCCTCCTCCCCTCCGACGGGTAGGTATAAGACGGACAGGTTTCAGGTTAATGAAATTAAAAACTTTATTTTTTAAATGTATTTTTTTTTAATTTTCTGTAACAATTTTGTATAAACAAATTTGTAAATATCGCGCGTGTGCGCATTGGAAATTAGCAACGCATCGCTGATGTTAGTTTGACAACGTCGTGCGCTCACTGCCAATATATATAAGACAAGCTTTCTTTTATCCTTGTTAATAAAAAAAACAATTAATATTTTTTCGAATCCCGGAGTTTCAGTAAGAATCCCGGGAATGTCCATATTAACATCAACGTTTGCGGCCATTGAACCAAAATAGCTCTACCTACTCCGATCACTGATGATTACTGACGGGTTTCACTTTTTAATGTTTGTCCACGTTTCGGCCTTATTATAACACACTGTCCTTATCAAAAATAGTTCCTTTTGCACATGTGGCTTCCCTGGTACCTCATTAACGGCATAAGTGTCTATTAACAGCGAGAACGTTGTAGGCCTAGTGGACTGTAGATTTGTCAACCATTTTGTATTTTGTTAAGCAAAGAAAACGAAAAGAAATATTTTTTTTTATTCTGCACAAAAATAACGCACAATAAAAGAATTAAAAAAAAAACACAATTACAAAAGTAGCCAAAAGCCTCTGGTGTACAAAAGTACCTGGTAATTTGTATGGTGTACAATAAAGAGTATTCTATCTATCTATCTATGCCATACCTAATAACACTTTTATTTGAAAATATTGTAAAAGTCAATTCTTTTTTAAAGAGTTCCGTGGAGTTTCTTGCCAGCTCTTCTCCATAGGAAACAACCCATTGGAACCCTGCACCTACCTTCTGACGTTTCATATGTATGTGGCCATATTGGTTTACGTGAAATAAAATATTTTGATTTTGACTGTAAACACCAAGTCCAATTTAAAGCCGATGTCAGTAGCTACAACTGCCAGCAGGTCAACTTCAACCTTATTCTTTAGTGATAAAGTTGAAAATCTATTAAAGAAATTTGACAGATTGTAGTAGGTTGATGTGCTGGCGTCTGTACTACAAGCAAGACCAGTCAGTTAAACAAAAGCCGGGTCAGGTATTGCAAGCAGAAACAGTTATTTAAACGAAAGTCGGGTCGTAAGAAAAACAGAACGAGATCGAGGAACTAGGGAACTGGAGAACGAAGTCTATGCCCACAAAACGACAACAGACGACTGTTTAGTTTTACAAAATGGCGGCCCATCACAGCATTTGGGGCTGCAATTTGTTTACAGAAATACAAAATTAGCATTACGATATTGCCTGCGCGGGTTCGGTTTGGAAGAAGCGCGAAATTATAACTCATACATTATAGCTTCTTCTTCTTCTCGTGTAGTTAGTGACTAACTTGGTGTCAGAGTTTTAAAGCCGCCCATGGGCCTCTGACTTGGCTTCACATGGTGTTGAGATATATATATCAGACAAGACGGTTTCCTAACGATGTTTTCCTTCACCGTTTTTAAAGTAAGTGATAATTATACAATACGCACATAATCCGATCAGTCAGAGGTGAACTCGAGACCAATGACTTTCAGTACGACGGTCACACCACTGGGCTATCACTGCTCAATATTGTAGCTTGACATAATGATATAGTTTTTAATGATATTACTCTTTATTAGGACAAATAAACGATATTACTTTTATCGTAAATTATTCGCCCCTTCAAAGTCACATCGGCCTTTCGATCACGATCTGTCAGGAACGGATTCTCTCAGCGGCCGAACTGTAGTGACCCTTGTCTTTCAGGCAAGGACACGTGCCAGGGCGATTCTGGGGGACCGCTGCTCTACAAGGGAATAATCGTGGGCGTTACATCTTGGGGCAGAGGGTGCGCGAATCCCAAATACCCGGGGGTCTACGCCAGAGTTGCTAGTTATACCAATTGGATCAACTATACGGTAAGCAGGAGTTTAAGCCGAAAGCATGAGGTATATCCACGTTCCTATGAGCCCAAAACATCTTTCATAAGAAGATTTTAGACTGTTGTTGCTCCTTTTCATTATGATAAAATAAATAAAGAGCTCAATATATATCCGCTCAACAAATCCCTGTAAGAAGAAGGTACATAATTACCTAATTGCTCTTTCCTATGAGGAAACAGAGAAACTCTTCATTATTCAGAAATTGGAAATGCTTTTGTCAAATTATAAATTTTATCATATAAAACAATTACACGGTAAGACGTATTTACACTACCCAACACCTTTTACTACTCTACACTGACACAAAATCACGCGAGACACACACACACACACACCTACACATCGTTAGTACCTACACTATGTACCTACACTACGTAATTTTTTTATGGTTTAAGTTTTAAGATTTTGATGCATCTTTAATGCATGTTATTGTCTATTTTGAGGGGTCTGGCACTGTATGCCGAGATACAGAACTCGTCTTAGTTCGGCTACAAATCTCCCATGTTATACACGGTGAAATCTTAATGGTTGTTTTCCCGCAGCGAAATGGTTTTGTCTTGGTAATAAAATCGTTATAATAACAAATAAAATATTTGAAACAATGTTGAAAACAAATATTGTGTTGATAAGACAAACAATGGGAAAAAATTACTAAAAAATTATTAGTTTATATTATAGGAGAGTAGTTTTGATGATTCTAATGACAATAATTCTGGAAATATGTATTTGTTACGGTCGCGAATCATATTTTGGTCAACATACAACCTGAGACTAACCTGCAAGTTGAAAAAACATAAGAAAATTTGAATTTCGCGGCGACCCATTTTCGCCTTAGGTATTTTTTTATAATTAAGATTAATCAAGGCTTTTTTATGGACTTTAAGGGGATACGCAGCAGTTTCCACCTGTCTTCCTCCAATTAACTGCGATCCTGATTAATTGTTCTTTTCCCAGATAAATGAATCCCTGCTGCAGAAGGAAACCGAACGTTTCAACGCCGGCTCGCTCAGCAGCAAGATCGGGGCTATCACGCTGCTTACCTCCCTCCTGTACTCAGCGTTTAGTTATTACAAGTTGACGGAATAGGCAGATTATCGAGCGGAGCTGTGCGGAAAAAACAGAGCGTTCAGCTAATATCGGTTCCAAAAGTATCTGATGCAAATGAAAACGAATGGATCTGAAAACATACCCCACCTGTGGAGGCCAAATTGAAGTGCCACTTAACAAAGTTAGTTAGTTAGTCATTAGTACTTAGTGTAAATAGTTGTGTTAAATGTTGTAAAAGAATTCCTCTTATCTTAAAGAACGTTTCAAGTTCCTTCATGACGCACATAATAGATATCTGAGGTCATCGGAAAACTTGAGACTAGAGATGCCGATGCATGCACCAGCTTTTATGACAAGTCTTTTACAGTTCAAGCAGTACGGTTATGGAATGCCTTGCCCGTGTCGATAAGGCGTGCTAATACTATGTCCACTTTTAAAATTCTGGTAAAAAAACACTTCCTCTCTCCTTAAACATCATCTTTACATGTAGTTCTTTGCTCTTGTTTCACGTTTATAATTTTATATAAGTATATCTATGTATATATATTTATATGAATAAGTTTATGCTTTATGTATGTATGTATTTATTGTATATGTAAATGGTACACCACTGACTACCTGCAGTATTGTCTCTCCTGTTACCTTTAATCCATCCAAAGGTTGTCTGTAAAAGATATCTTTAAGCGATAAGACCGCCCATTGTGTCACCCTATGTAAAATGTCTAAATATTTATGTCTGTAATTTTTATGATGTACAATAAACAGTATTCTGTCTATCTACTATTTGAGTGCTTTGACTTGATTATTTAAATAGGTACTTTTAAACTAGAAATTCTAATTTTAAACATCACCTTAATTTTTTTATCATATGCTAAGGTTATGGTAGTCACACACGTAACGATTTACTTGCGCTAATTTAGGCTTGCGCAAGTAAATCTTTGCGTGTGTGGCTAGCATTCAAATGATCGTCTATGATATTACAATTAAAGGACATTGTTCGGCGCACGAGGAGCTCGTGGCTAAGTAATAACTGCTGCACGGGTCGATCCATCAGGTTAAGATACGCTTGCCGGGGTTGGTCTGTAGATGGGTGATCATCTTTACATACCGAGACTCCTCCGTGCCTCGGAAAGCACGTTAAGTCGTTGGTCCCGGCTGTCATTCGTGGACCTTTGACAGTCGTTACGGGTCGTCAGAAGCCCGAAAGTTTGACAACTAGTCTGACCAAGGGGTATCGTATTACCCAGTTACTGGGTTGTGGAGGTCAGATAGGCAGTCGCTCCATGTAAAATACTGGTATTCAGCTGCATCCAGTCAGACTGGAAGCTGACCCCAATATAGTTGGGAAAAGGCTAGGCAGATTGATTGTTCGGCGTCCATATATAGTTCGCCTAAGAACCAACAGAGACGTGAATTTACTTTCTGTGTTCTAAATAATGCATACCTATATTCGATTGAAACAGAATTAAAATCACGGATACTTCTGAGAATTGTAAAAAATCTAAATACTTTCGGATTGTGGGGTTATAACTAGGCCAATAGAAATATTAACTTAGTGTTTACTTGTGAAAATACAAATGAAAAAATAACGACACTGTGACACTTACTATAAAATGTCAAAGTGTCATCTGTCAATTCATCGACTATCATTGTTGATGTTGCTCTTTTCACACAGCGCTTTCGATCGCTTTATTCTGTTTGTAACTAGAAATCTTATTCACCTTGCGAACGTGTGTCCCGATCGTTGGCCGACGGTCGATGGTGACACCCAGGTATTTAGCCCGGGGTGCGAGGGGCGCGGACCCGGTGATCAGCGCCTGCGTCTTACCCGCGTTAACCGAGAGCCGCCTCTTCGACAACCACTCGGGAAGTAGATCGAAGGTGCGCTGCATCTTGACCACCGCGTACTTCGCGCTAAGCGAGGTAGTAATGTATGCGATATCCTCTGTATACAGCGCGAGCATTGCGTCTGAAGTGGTGGGAATGTCGTCGGTGTAACGCGAGTAACACGCCGACGATACGCAGTTGCCTTGCGGCACAACCGCAAGCAACGGGCGGGAGCTAGATAGCACTCAGTCGACCACCACCCTAAATGTTCTGTGGGAGAGAAAGCTAGAAATCACCTTTATTACGCGACGGGGCGCGTCTGAGGTGGCCAACTTGTGTACCAGACCTTCATGCCACACACGATCGAAGGCCTTCTCCATGTCGAGGAATACTGTCACCGAGAATTCCTTCATTTAAGTGCAGCTGCGAGTTGGTGCGGTACCCTCGATAACTGAAGCGTTATGCTATGTTCCGCCCGGCACCCGAAGTATTCCGACCGCGGCACTATGTGTGGTAGTAGGTGTCGCAGCAGGAGTGCATCGAAGACCTTGGAGACCGTCGGCAATAGGGTAATGGGCCGATAGCTCTCTGGCTTCAAGATGTTCTTTCCCGCCTTGGGCAGCATAATGACGCGCCCCTCCTTCCACGAGGTGGGAAAGGCCGGTGCGCAGTATCGCTGTAAACAGGCGCGCCCTGTATTTGTGATACTGTCTGTACCAGGGGCCTTTCTAGGCTTTGTCCTTAGGAATGCGCGTCTAACTGCGCCAGGCGAGAAGAAGACTCCCGATGTGGACCCTCCATATCGCGAGCTTTCGGCGTTGCGAAGTAGTTTTCCAGGTGTTTCTCGACTGCTGCGACGTGTTCAGTTGGTGGTCGGGTTCGGTTGGAACTGACGCTACAGGTGTCCAGTGAAGACCTCCGCGCGGTCTTCCACTACGTACTTAAGCGCCCCGTCACTGTTTAGCAGTGGGTGTACCAGGGCTGGGGTGTTCGTATGTTGGCGGCAAAGCTTGTGTACCGACGGCCAACTGTCCACCACAGCGGCGTGCGCCTGTAGCTCGGCCTTCACCTTCTCCACGAGACGGTTAAGCTGGGTCTTCAGTCTTGGGCATCTAAGTTGTTGCCACTGCTTGCGTATGCTTGATATGCGCCGGCAGCATTAGCTCTCCCCCGTGTGGCAATGTCGTTGTCGCCGCTACCGCTCCGCGGAGGTAATAGGCCGAGTCGGCGTGGTGATTTCTAGATGCTCTCCAAAAGTTGTCCAGTCCGTTAATCGGCGTGGCGCTATTGGCTTCAGTCGGGTAGGCATACCCGAAAGGATGACGAGTACTGGTTGGTGGTATGACTGTAACTCGTCGTCTATCACTTGCTGCGTGATCTGGCAGTGTAACCCTCGGTGATCTACGACGTCCAGCACGTCTGGCATGTACTGTGCTGCATCTAGGTAGTATGTCTCTGGGTCGGACACCGTATAGCCGAAGGCTTCCGCGCCCGCGAAGAGCCGTCTCCCCTCGGTGTTCATATCGGCGAAGATGGTTGCCCTTTGCAATGTGTTAATAGGCTTTGCAAAGTGTTATTATTATTTCACGAATGACCTGAATCTATTCAGTGTTGAGCAATGGTATCTTTCTGGAAAACTATTCCTGTACACTGCAATATGTTCCTTATATCTAATTTGAAAATTATGACCAGTTTGACATATGTAAATATATTCCCGAATTATAAACATTTGTTTCATACAAATGCTTGTTTGGCCTACACATAGTTACTTTTTTTTTATGGTAAATTGTCAAATAACTTCTCCGGCTCTGGGTGGAGTGGGAGGGCGTGTCAGACTCTTACTGACTAAAACCCACCCGTGTTCATTCAGTTGCCTGTACGTTGCCAGGGGCCACGGTATCCCTTTCGGGCTTTCCCGCCACCCCGGCAGGCATCGGTACTGTCGGACCCCTTCAGTTGCTGACGTCTCTTTGAGGCGCGCGTGGAACACAACGCGCCGTCGATCCGTCCTTATCTGACGGCGAGCTACGTTCTGCCTCCTCCTTCGCGAGCATTACTGCTTCGCAGAAGGAGGGACGGCCTCCGCTCCGTGCCATGGCCTGGACCAGGGCCGGACGTAAGAGATCCCCGCCACCGATCGCCTCCACGAGAACACGGCGATGCTCTGCCCAAGCCGGGCAGACTTCCACCGTATGCTCCACCGTGTCCTCCGGGTCCGATCCACGCAGTGATGACACCCGGGCGTTTCCTCCCGCCTGATACGAAACAGGAACCTACCGAAACAACCATGTCCGGTGAGGACCTGCGTCAGGCGGAAGGTGAGGACGCCGTGGCGCCACTCTAGCCACTCCTCAAAGAGGGGACTTATCGCCACAATAGTGGCGTGCCCAGCACTGGGTTGCGACAATCGCACTCTCCATAACGCCATGAGATCCCGTAGGAGCTCTGTCCGCTGTGCCGCGTTTCTCGCGGCAGCGGAGTTACTCCTCGGCGTTTCGCCTCCTCGCGCCACACTCTCAAATGTGCGCGAGGACAGATAGTTACTTTGGGTCCAACCCCGAAGCAACATAATATGCCGGCCGTTTGTGCATGTAAGATTTGTGTGTACGTAAACGTTCCCACGATACAGGCGAAGTTCCTAGCCGTACGGCGAACTAAGCCTTGTGTAGTGAGGCTAAGGTTTCGAATTTTAAACCTTTCATTTTGAATAATTTTTAGTTTATACACAAAAATATTGTATGACGCAGAGCCCTAAAATTAGTTCTGTGATATTCTTTTGTCTACTCTCATATCGTAATATTCGAATTTTAAACTTCAAAACGAGTTTATAGTGACAACAATACCGACCTACTTTAAAAACAATACCGAAATTTAAAAATAGAATCATATTAAAACACTTTGTCTCGAACAAAATAATGCTATATTTTTTTTTTCTGTTACCATACAGGGCAAATCCAAGAAGTTAATATCACCAAGGAGTTTCCATCAACTTTTGTAATGAGACGTTATGGGGCACGCTCTAGCGCATGCGCGGTGATGTGCTGGGTGCAGGCGCCATTCATACGTGAATTTGTACTGAATTTCGTTTGAATTTTTTATTCTTGATCTTTAACTTTGATATTTTATTTAGTAAGTTCAATCCCAATGTATGAGAGCAGATAAAGTAGTGTATGAAACTGCACATAACTAGGTATAAAAACACTCGTATTTTAATACTCCTCATTATGCAGCAGTTTCATAAATTACTATTGTCACCGCCCGTTGAAGTTTTTAATATTGTGAGTTTGCTTTAGTAACTTTATATTTAAACATAAAATGTAAATATTCCATTAAAGTTTAATTGGAAAATCAATTGTTTTTGTTTTCCCCTTCTCTTAATGAGGGCGAGCTCATTTTTGTCGTAGCAAAAACAAAGGCAAGTTGAAAAAGAACTTGAAAGAAAGAAAGAAAGAAAAATATTTTATTTGGGACACGCACAGGAAATACAAAGCGTAAAAAAAAATATAAAAAAGGAGCTTAAGTATAAAAAACTAACAAAATAATAACGACCTGTGCGAGGCCAAAAAGGCCCCTATCTCAGCATAATACGGCGATAGTAAATACCACCGCGCTGGTATTCTGATAGGGCCCACTGTGACGCCACGGACACATCTACGGACTTAGATAAACTTAAATTAAATGCATTTTCCGCGCCGTCCATATTAATAGAAAACGCGAAAGTAACTGTCTGTCCGAATGTTACCTTTTTACGCCTTATAGGGATGCGCTAAGGTAGCCCGCGAAATTAAAAATGTCTTTAGTTTTTGGAATAATTACAGGTCAGTGTCAGGTTGTATGTTGATTAAAATATAATTTGTGACCGTAACAAATATGGCTTACGAGAATTATAATCATTAGAATTAATCCTCAAATGTCATGATTTCACGAAATAGTCATTCAATAGGATTACATGAACTTTGAGACTTGTATTGATTTTTACGGCACGGTTGGCGCAGTGGTTAAGCGATTGACTGCTGCACTGCGTGTCGCGGGTTCGATTCCCGCACGGAACAAATATTTGTATGACCTACAAGTAGTTGTTCCGGGTCTGGCTGTTTGTGTATGTGACTTTAAATGTTTGTAAACGCACCCACGAGACAGGAGAAATTCCTAGTGTGGGGCAACGTTTAAAAAAAAAAAAAAAAAAATGGATGATTTCTATGATTATAATTCTATAAATAAGTATTTGATTCGGCCGCGAATCATATTTAGATCAACTTACAACCTGATACTGACCTGCAAATTACATAAAACTTAAGAAAATTAAAGAATTTTGCGGGCTACACTGACGCTTTCGCCTTAAGAACGTTTATTCTAAAAGTTGGCAACGTCGCAAATAGCTGTCAAATATTTACCTATTTTGATTAATTTGGCGATATTACTGTATGGAAATATGAAATATCGCTAACTAGTGAACTAGATTATTAATAATAAATTGCAATTATAACACTGAATTTGATGTTGTAACTGTTTTAAGTTTAAAAAAGGCATTTGGAAAGTTTCCAAATACGTACATCTGTAAAACAGGCAATTATAACCTCACTGCGTCTATTAAGCGTCAATTCAGCGGGTTTATTTGGACTCGCCAATGATGACAGGAGCTCATAGCCCTCCTCACCCATCATAGAAATCAGCGTCGTCAGTATGAGCTCAGTTTTCACGTTATTGACTAAAAAGTACATCTCCAGTAGCTCAACATAAGCAGACCACGGGCCGTATTATGACGTATTAATGCCACCATTATTCCAGTGTGAGTGAGAGACGGAGCTATACAAGGCCGCTAGCACCATCCTTTTTTCGCAGTGCAATAATGATGGCATTAATACTTCATAATAAGGCCCCAGTTCCCTGTTGTATCGTTGAACTCACGTACCGGTCTCACCGACATTTTATTGGGTTTTGCGCTGTAATTTCACTATTTAACTTAGTTTTAATTTTCCTCGTCGTCGCCACTGTTGAATAAAAGGCGTGCGCTCGGTACAACATTTATTTAAGAAGGGCATAGACAATCAGCGTGGCTAGAAGTTTTCTCTATGACCGTATAACTATTGAGGCGTGTACACACAATAGGTACAACAGGTTCTCTATAGATAGGATAGGGACGAGCTGGCTGGAGGTTGGCCCGGGCTCACCTGTGCGCCAGACCCGATCGAGCTTACCGAGCTTCGGTAAATATTTATTTGTACATACATACAAGTGGATATGCCCATTCTCCTTTATTTCAGTTGCCAACCCGATTTAGCCTTTCGGCTACCAACGAGATTTTTATGAATTAGACATTTCAATGTGTATATTTTTTTGCTCTTTTCTCCTCAGATTTCTTACAGAACCCTTTCCCATGAAATATTGTATTAATATATGTATAACAAAGATCTGCTTGACTTCGAAGGCAAGTCATGGGACGGATTGAAATGCGGGCCTTTCTAATTTTTATCGTCATCGCAAGCTGTAAGTGAGAAATTGAATTTTTATCAAAACCGTTTAAAACCACCACGGGGCGCGCGCGCCCCTCCCGCTCCCCGCGCGCGTCTCTTGACTCCATGCGTTTTTATGCGGAGCTGATGTCAGATTTTACGTCATTCGATTCTATATTTCGCAAGAAAAGGCTTGGCAGTTTCCGGCTCGATCACCGTCGATTTATTGGTGGGGCGGGCGTGCAGAATTAGAAGCTTAGCTCTACATGACAAATAATTAACTAAAATGAATAAATAATTAACTATTGTATAACAAAATAGTAATGAACATAGAAAATAATTTTCACCTTACGCCCATGTGACGGTAGCGAAACAGCCAAGCCACATATTTTGACTAAAGTGTAGAGTCTGTGAAGTTAGGGCTTGTAGAATTAGGGCGTGTAGAGTTAGAAGTTTGGCTCTACATGAGATCTGATAACTTTTTGACAGTGCGAGCCATATGGTCTCGTCTTGGCAACATTTTACATGAAATTTTTTTGGAAACTCGATGTATTGAGTTAATGATGTATTGAATGTTCGATTTATTAACCATTTGATATTAAGGACGTTCGAGTATTTAGACGTTCGATTTATAGTGGTCGATCAATTGAAATTCGATTATTTGGCATTCAATTTGGCATAGTACACTCGTGTTTATCTAATTACTTGAAAAATGGTCTTGGAGGTGCTAAAATTCTAAGTGTTTTTTTTATTAAGTGGGAATGTTCGATTTAATTTTACTTCCCAGAAGTTCGCTAGACACAGAAGACATGTGTCATATACCAACCCGCACTGTGTCGGCGTGGTGGATTACGGCCCACTCTCTCTCACAGAGAAGATTCTTGTGTCCTGGCAGTGGGAAAGTTATAGGCTTAATTTAAGGCAAGCATAGTCTTAAAGTTGTGGATGTGAAACGCAATTAGGAAAGTTGTTGTTATTTTGTAGGCAATGCGGAACTGTACCAAATAAAGACCGTGAATCTGCCGACGACGGTCGAGGACCGTATTATTGGCGGGTCTAATACCACCATAGAGCAATACCCATTCGCCGTACAGGTAAGAGGAAGAGAGGAAAAGCTCTATTATGTACGAAAAATGACTAATAGAAAAGCATGACTCAGATAACAAAAAAAGCAACTGTGTTTTTGAATTTTTATACCTTCGTTGATCTTGTCGCAGCACGACTATTCCCGAGTCGGTCGAAATGTTATTAAGTTTTTATTTGTTTCCATTTCCATTATTCCAACTTTGACATGCTCTAAATTTGTATTCCCCATTGGGTACAGCGACAGCGTTGGGAAATTCTCAATAGCAGCCAAAAATAATGAAAATGCTCTCCACAAACAAATCCAGACTCACTGAATCTTAAAAAAAAATCCACTCTGTACTCAAACTGTACTAAGTAGTTACAAAAGCTGATCTGCAGTGCATAAGGTTCCATTTCCGGTCACAAAGTTTGGTGTATTCAACTGAGCAATTATATAAGTAATCAGAGGTAGATAGGTTATACGCGCTCCGCAAGTGACACGTCAAAGCTTGACTAGTTAGCCAAGTTTTCTTCGTTTTGTCTTTTCCGCTGCGGTGAATGCCACATAGCGTCTGCAATTTACCGTCAAATTACGTCATCATTTCAGCCGAAAGATGTCCATTGCTGGATTGCATTGCCTCCTCCAAACACCGCCACTTCTACCGGTTCTGTGCTTCCCGCATCCAGCCGATTCCTGCGGTCTTCACAAAGTTATCCCTCGTGAGAGGCCTTCCAACGCTACGTCTTCCGGTACGCGGTCGCCACTCCAGAACCTTTCGGCCCCATCGTCCATCTGTTCTGCGAGCAATGTGCCCTGCCCATTGCCACTTAAATTGGGCAATTATTCGGGCTATGTTGGTTACCTTGGTTCTCCATCACATAATTGACCAACATTTAAGTTGGTACTCCCACCTTGAACATGTTGCTGATAGAATACGCAAATTGGGATGGATATTTAAATCACTAAGATATGTGACCCCTGCAAGTATAGCCACAAATGTGGGCGCCAAGAGAAATCTTCTAAATGAAATTCATACAGCCCTTGCACAATCTATGATAGTCTACTGTACACCTGTATGGGGTGGGGCAGCGAAATCAAAATTTATAGACGTTGAACGAGCGCAAAGAGGTCTGATAAAAATAATGTACTTCAAGAAACGGAGATTCCCTACTGAAAGTCTATATGAGATTAGCGGCCTGCTATCTGTTAGGAAATTATATATCTGTGCGTCGACCTTAAAAAACCATAAGGCACTTACATACGACAAAAACATAATGTTAAAGAGAAGAAAGGATATTATTGCGCAGGTGCCACAATCTAAAACCAATTTTGCTGCTACACAATATAATACTCAATCAGCACGGTTATATAATAAAATTAATAAAGACATATACATTTACACTGAACATCTTCATAAAGGTAAGAAAATGCTAATAGAATGGTTAAAATCACGCACCTACGCAGATATTGAATGGTTGTTACAATTAGTGGAAATTAGATAACTGACACCGCCACACCCGCACGCACATCCTATCATACACTCATACACACATCCTCACCAACCATACACCTCTCACACCTCGCACACCCCAAACACATCACACACCACATACACTCGGCACACTTAACACACCCCTTACATATCACACACTCCGCACACCCAACACACCCACATTAATGTAAAGTGTAACTTAACTAATAATAATATAATTTTGTAAAATGTACAAACAGCCGAAGCTATGGAAGTGCGGAGTCTCCTAACACAGGCGTCATAATGCTTGAAAGGAGGCTCCAATCATAAACTAATGTAAACTAGTTGGTACAGAAATAAACATTTTGTATTTTGTATTGTATTTTTGTATCACGTAGGGAATCACGTAGGGAAACTCCAAGTATAGCCCTCTCCATTGCCCTTTGGGTGACTTTTAGTCTTCTAATAAGCTCCATTATGAGCGACCACGTTTCAGTGCCATAGGTCATCACTGGCAACATGCACTGGTCAAAGACTTTCGTCTTGAGACACTGCAGTATGTGGAATGAGAAAATAATACGTAGCCTCCCGAACGGTGCCCAGCCGAGTCGGATTCGACGATTGACCTCTTTCTCGAAGTTGGATCTACCTAACTGGACAGTTTGTCCTAGGTAAACATACTCGTCCACAACTTCGAGTGTAGTGTCTCCGATCTTCATGAGAGTGGGTGTTACATGGGCATATGACATGACCTTTGTTATTTCAATGTTTATGTTAAGGCCCCAGTCTTCTGGAAGTCTCTACTGAGGGCATCGAGCATTGCACTAAGGTCGTCCATAGTCTCAGCCATGACAAGTATATCGTCGGCACACCGAAGGTGAGTGATGCACTCGCCATTGATGTTGATGCCAGGCCCTTTCCAGTCCAGAACCTCGAAGACATCCTCCAGCGCAGTGGTCAACAGTTTCGGAGAAATATCGTCTCCCTGTCTCACACCTCACTGCAGAAGGATAGGTTCCGAGGTCTGGGCCTGGAGTCCGACTGACATAGTGGCGTTTTCGTACACTCTTCAGCACCTCGATGTACCGATACTCGATTTGTCACCGTTGAAGAGGCTGCAGTACAGCCCATGTCTCGATCGAATCAGAGGTTTTCTTGTAGTCAAAAAACGCTAAGCATCCCGAGGCAGGTTATACTCTTCGGTCTTCTGTAGAACCTACCTCAGCTTATGTTTGTGGTCTACAGTGCCTAAGCCTTTACAGAATCCGGCTTGTCTGGGAAGCTGGAAGTCATAAAACCAGCGCGCGAGAGGGTTCGTGATGACTCTTGAAAATTTCCCGCCAGCTATTAGGAATTCGGCAGTAATTCCATCCTCACCCGGTGCCTTATTGTTTTTGAGTTGCTACAGCGCCATCTTAATCTCGTACAAGCTGGCGTCCGAGGTCTTCGGTGTAGTGTCAGGTCAATCTAGCTCTTGGGTCGTTTGCCAGATTCGTAACGGGGTTAATTGTTGACATGTATAACTGTCCATAGAACCTCTCGATCTCTCAACAGCTCAGGTTAGACGGATACGCTCCTGCCATCATTGGTCTTTAGTTTCGTAAGCTGGCTCTGCCCAATACACAGATCTCTTGCAAAGAACTTGGAGCCTTTATTCCGCTCTATCGCGGCCTTAATGCGGTCTGCACTAAAGCGGCGTAGGTCGCTTTTCAAGGACTGAGATGGACAATGACGCTTTTGAAGAACTGGATCCGACTATTGGGCAATTCAATTCAATTTATTTAGTAACAATCTACATTGCGTTCAAAATAATCCAACATGAAACATACACAAATATTACAAAATGACGATGATACAGATTATTAATATGATTAAGAACCATGCAAACATAAATTATAAAAAACCATATGTCAAATAAACGTAAACAATAATCAAAAAATAAATATAAACACAAAATAACCCATAGACAAATAATGACACATGTTGATAGGCCTACACTGTCCTCTCATACCTATTAACTCTGTAATTTGAAAGCATTGTAAATACCATTTATTTTTAAAAGAGTAACCATGGAGTTTCTTGCCGGCTCTTCTCCATAGGAAACGACCAATTGGAACCGTGCATCTAGCTTCTGACGTTTCATAAGTGCCCTTATAGGTTTATGTGAAATAAAATATTTTGAATTTTGAATTTTGAATGTCAGTTTTAAGAGAAGTACTATAAATCATCTAATGAAGAGAGGCATCTTTCCAACAGGAATGCTTTGAGCCTTGCCTTAAATGAGCCTGTGTACAGTATGCTTTTTAACTCAAGCGGTGATTTATTAAATACTTTTACTGCCTGATACTGTGGACTATGTTTAACTATTCCAAAATCCGGGATGATTTTATTTCCAAAATCTTTTCTTCGCGTTTTTTCCCTTACCAGTCTGTTTTCGTCTGTTTCATAGTCATATTTATATTTATAATAGTACTACCATATAAAGGCTAGGTACTGTGAGAATACTAAGTTCTTTAAAGTATGGTCGACAGGTGTCTCGTTGAGAAATGCGGACAATGGTTCGAATCGCTCTTTTTTGGAGAATGAAAGCCCTATTTTGAGGAAACAACTGTGTAATGGTAGCTGTTTCCCCAAAACTGTATGCTGTACCTCAATTTAGACTCAATCTGCGTATAGTACACCATTTTTAAGTGTAATATGCTTACTTCATCCTTAAGCATTCTTAAGGCATAGCAAGCAGATGATTTAGATGAATCCAATGCTGCTAACTCTTTCTTCCAATTTAAAAATTCATCAATATACACCGTGAAATCTTAATGGTTGTTTTCCCGCGGCAGAACAACTTGCCAAAAGGAGTACTTTCAAATCATATAGTAAAAGTAAATAAATAAAGTAGTATTATTGTAGACGTAATATTTGTTTTAAAATAATTTTAAAAATATTCATCAACTCGAAAACGTGAGAATCAATAGTAACAGGTAACTTGTAGGTACTATTTGAATCGCACGCGCCGCCGACAAAGGGAACAGCGATGCATAAATGTTCAAAGCAAAATAAACTCTCGTATCGTTCGTGGTGATACGGCATAAACTAGTTTGCACGCAACAACACAAAATTTGTTTTCAAAATTGTTTCTAATATTTTATTTGTTTATATAAAAAAGAAAGAAAGAAAGAAAGAAAATACGTTTATTCTGCACAAACAAAACGCACATTTAAATAAAATAAAAACACAAAATACACATACAAAAGTAGCCAAAAGCCTCATATTCAGCCAACAAACAAACGCTATTTATAAAATTCATTCATTCATCGGTTGATGTCAAGGCCACAGACAAAGACAAAGACAATATTGCGTAATTACTGTAACAACATTACATACTCTGTGGTTGCGACATTGGCAAATGACAACAAAAACATAACAATAACAAAATGCCGATTGCAGAGTAAACTACTTTTGTAATAAATAATGAGAAAAATTAAACTGTGCGTCGCATCTGTGCAAGAACAGGTCATTGCTCAGCGAAATGCTGTGACTTCGGATGAACCTAACGTCAACAGCGCTGGTTTTCAGCAATTACCTAAGGAATGACACATTGACGTCCCCCCGTGTGCTGTAATTATATCGGGTAAGTATTATTTTCCACTGAAATAATATGTGTGATTCAACGGAACATAGTATGTTCACATAAATAAGTAATAAAATAAAAATATATATCTGCATTTGTGCGTAACATAAATTTAAGAAATAATAATAATACATTAAATAATACAATGAGAATATAAAATAAGCACGAAATTACCAATTAAACGTAGTGTACAGTCTGTTGTGTTTTCCCATTCATTTCTGTTTTTAGTAATTATAATAATTCAGATAATTCACGAACAATCTATAATTAAGCCTGCATTTATATACCATACATTCTTAGATGCGCCATGGGAATTGCGATTTGTGACTATGGCGTGGCGGCCATTTGCAAAACAGTAAGCGTCTAGGCATGGGGTTGGTAAAAGTCAACCATGCTTTTTCAGTCAAAATGGTAAATAAGCTAATTTGTACAGATTGATAGTGTTATTTATGGATTCTTTAATATTATTCTAGTAGGATGACATGGACCCATTGATGTACGAAGGAGTAAGATCCACCGACATACGGACGGAACGCAAAACCTAACCGCCGTCAAAGCCTCCTCGTAAGTACTACTATAGGATTTATTAAACTCAATGAAACAGAATCCCAGCCTAACATTAAATAAAATTGGTAATTCTTCTGAACTTCATTGAAATTATATACTATTGTCCCATCTAGATAATACAACTTCAGCAGGACTCACAGCAAACGCGCCACAGATAACTGAGTACTACCAATCCCTTATGACAATGACACAGACCGGACCTAAACAGGGAGGAATCAAACAAAGGCCACTCACACTGTTGGAAATCCATATCCATTGCCTGTAGGCCATGACCCTCGAGGTAAGTACAAAAAGAGCAGTTATTATTACCAATTCTAATTCTACAATCAAGTGGATTGCTGTATCTTCATGAAATATTTCTTTAAGATATTCAGAAAATGCTTTTTTGTTCTCAGGACTCTTACTGGTGGAGGAATGTTATTCCAACAGTGCGTGGCGGCGTATCTGAAGCTCCCCCTGAATGCTGCGGTCCTATGCTTTGATGTACAAAGAGGATTGGTAGTAAAACGTGGTTCGTATTTGCTCTGTCTCCAATTTAACTTCTTAAAAAGATAGTCTGGCTTTTGTGTAGTTACTACTCCAAAAAGTAAACTGGCCATATGTAACTTTCTCCTAGTAGCCATTTTCAAAATATTATTGTCATTTATAAAAGGAGTGACATGACTTCTACGAGGTATTGTTACACAGAAGCGTGTACATGCATTTTGTATGCGTTGTATCAGCTTTTCAGTTCTTGCTAACAGGCATGGGCCATACACGGTATCACAGTAGTTAAGTCTTGATAAAATTAGGCTATCTACTAATTGTTTACGTAGGTCAACACTCAGGTAGTCTCTAATTGAATATAAGAGTTTCAATCTATAAAAACAATTCCTCATGGCGTTACCTATGTGTTTCTCAAATCGAAGTTCAGGATCCATGGTTAACCCAAGGTTGCACGCTATCTCCACCCTATCAATTTTGTCCCCCCTGATGACAACCTCTGGCTTGGCTGACAGTATAGCGCTAATCATTTTTCTACTTCCTAAAACCATAAATTTAGATTTCTGTGGGTTTAATACGAGTGAGTTATTATCCGACCATACCACCACTCTTTCAAGATCGTCATTAATTTTTCCCACTGCCACCAAGGTATCAGCTGGCTTAAAAGTTATATATAATTGGATGTCATCTGCATACATATGATACCTGCAATGCTGGAATGACATAATAATGTCTGCGCTGTAAAGGATATACAAAAGGGGCCCTAAAATTGATCCTTGAGGCACGCCACGTAACACTTGACGAGGGGGGGATGACACCTTTGATCCATCCTCCTTCTGGATTTCAACGAGCTGTGACCTATTTTGCAAGTAGCTAGCGAACCACAGTATTGTTTCTGTTGTAAAACCATAATAGGCCAACTTAGAAAGTAACAGAGTGGTGTTTATTGCATCGAAGGCCCGCGAAAAATCAAGAAGTGCAAGTATCGTTCCCTCCCCCCTGTCCCGTGCTTCTAGGATATTTCCTACTACGTCAGAAAGAGCTGTAGCCGTCCCACGACCTTTCCTAAAACCAGACTGAAGATCAGGAAGCATATTATTTGTTTCCAAATATTCTAACATTTGGTTATAAACCACCCTCTCTAAGACTTTCGATAGACAAGGCAGAATGCTAACAGGTCGTAGGTCTTTAAAAGTACTTGGGTTACTAATTTTGGGTAAAGGACGCACAATAGCACACTTCCATAAGTCAGGGAAGGTGTGGGTATCTATTGACTTATTTACTATTGTGGTGATAGCCTGAAGGGTGGTTGGTAACGTTAGCATTATCATATCCAAACTCACTCCATCAATCCCTTTAGCATTAGACCCCAAGCTCTTAATAATTTTTGAAATTTCCTCCTCATTAACATTTTGTAGCTCAAATTGGGTTTCACTAAATTTATTAGTATCAAAATATAATAGTTGCGATGTGGGCACCAAGCATTGACCTGGTACATTCAAAAATGCCTTGTTTATCTCGTCTGGTTCATTAAATTGTCCTGGAAGCATACCATCACTATGCTCTGAGAAAACATCGGATTTGAGACTTTTCCAAAGCTTTTTGGGGTTTTTTATCTGAGTATTAATATGCCTGTCAAAGTATACCTTCCTTTCCTGCATTAGTGCTGTAGCAGCTTGTTTTTTAAAATCCAAATAATATTTTTTTGTAGTATCCAGTTTGTCCTTATGATAATTATTTTTTGCCTCGTCTCGCAGCTTAATCATCAATTTAATGTTATCTGTGATCCACGGCGTGGGTCGGTCTCTAAATATCCTACTTTTTATGGGGGCATGTAAGTCATATAATTGGGTGATAAAGACATTAAAATGTTCAATCATGCTATTAACATCTGACAGTGAACCAATTTCCAACCATGGCATTAATTTCAGATCCACTACAAAATACTCCATCAATATATCCCTTAGAGGCCGATACACAACTAACCTAGGTTTGCTATTTACCTTCTTTATGACAGTATCACATACAACAAATGAGTGATGACCAAGTTCACTGACATGACTGACTAATACATTGCGAACCCCTACATCGGTACAGATCACGTCTATGAGAGTGCTACTATCCCCTACAAAATGTGTTGGTGACTGTACTACCTGATTTAGATTGGTGTAATTTAGGAATTCCATCATCTCAATAGTTTTTGTACTATTCATATCCAATAGATTAACATTGAAATCCCCCAGTAACACCAAATTATCGTAAGGAGCCAATGCGCTAATACTGTCAGTTATTCCATCCAGAAATGTTGCCAATTCAAACCAGGGTGGTCTGTATGCAGTGCCAATCAACAATCTTCTACCATTGATAGTTAGGTTCAACCACATTTGTTCCACTTCAGACTGCTCTGAGTATGACCGTACGCGCGCCCTAATTCCCGTTTTAATGTAAAACGCGACACCTCCGCCTCGTCCCCCACGTATAGTCACAGGGCGCGGCACGTGCCTTAACCTATATCCAGGGACCTTAGGCGCGCGGCCCTCCTCCCCAGGTCGCAGCCACGTTTCGTTGATTGCCATTATATCTACTGAGTGTTGTGACATTGCAATTAGAAACTCGTCCTGTTTAGTTGCCAGAGACCCCGCATTGAATAAACCTAACTTTAGTGATTTTGATTTAGTCATGGAATGTAAATAGTAATGGCTGTATATGTATATTTAGATAGTAAGGATAATATTTTATTAATATATTTAGTATAGTGTTTTTGTTTATTTTTCTTGTGTAAATAATAATTGTACATAAGTGTTAGTTTTGGTGATAAATAAATATCTATGTTACCTTTAAAATAATTCTCCCAATCATTATGAGCTGAAAATAATAAAATATATTTATTATTTGTAAATAATGTTGTTGTTTGTGTATAGATAATAATATGTGTAGATAATATAACTATGTTCCTCATTCGATTGCAGTACTCACTCTGATATTCCCAGCTCCCCAGATCACGACAGATACGACACACAGACATCATGTTTACTAAACGATTACAACTATAAAAACTATGAATTAATACATAAAAATGTGCCACATCAAACAAAGATTTATTTGTAAGTGTCCGTGTAAGGTCCAATAAACTGACTAATATCTTCCTCAGATGCAATCCTGTGAGTGGGTTCTCCAGGCTTTTGCCGGACCAAGATGCGACCGCGCTTCGTCCATACGAATCGCCATCCATGAATCCCTGCAGCTGCCTTTGTTGTGCGAAACAATTGCTGATTCAACCTGGTCAGCCTCTCATTTACAAAGAAGCGTACGGGTTTCCCAGTGAGTCCGAGACTTTCTGTTGTGGCGTCACGTCGCACGCGGGCGCCGTTCAACACGGCGTCACGCTGGTCACGTCGAGCGAGGCGCACCATGATAGCGCGAGGGCGGGGCTCTGTTGAAGCTATGGGGCTTGTCGCTTTAATGTGTCTGCCGCCAACTCGCTCCGCGCTCACGATGTCACGGTCCTCCAAAGCGACTCCTAGCTTTGTGGCAATCAGCTGAAACAGGTGTGTTGGGTTTTCCACTTGCGTCTCAGGTACGTTCGCGATCACCAGATCGTTTGCCATCAGCTCCTGATCCCTGTCATTGAGGTCCCTCTTGAGCTGTTGAACCACACTCTCCACCGCATTTAAATTTGTTGTCGGATCGCAACCGGCATCGTGACACTTTTCAAGCGCCTCCAGTCTTGACTCAATCCCATCCATGCGCGTGTGACACGAGTCGTTAGAGGCCTTCAGCTCCGCTACGTCTTTCCGAAGCTCTGAGACTTCAAACCGCAAGGTGCGTATCTCCTCCACTACCAATCTCAGAGTAGAGCCTACGTCCGGCGGGAACTCGGGGATCACAGGCGACGACGGTGCAGCGACTGACTGGGGCGTCAACGGTGCGGCAGTTGACAGAGATGTCGGCGATGCGGCAGTTGACATTTGCGTCGTCATAGGCGTCGTGGGCTCCTCACTCTGTATTTCTGCCGCACACCCTCGTACCGGCGTTTCGGCCTTATTGTCCCTACGGACATGTTTCTTGCACTCAGGGCAATGCCAGGCAGATACTATGGGGCCTTTCGTAGGGAGGGCGACGCACACTCGGTGATAAGAGACGCTGCACTTTGCGCACCTAGCAGTGTCAACCGCTGACACAAATTTACCGCATCCACCGCACTTCACCGCCATTCTAATAGCAGGAATTAGTTCAATGAACCCCCTACTGTGACACACAAAGATTATTTACTTTGGCAGTTTATTGTCGCAAACTTATTTTATAAAAATGAGGGTATTTATATTGTGGTATTTATATTTTATTTTGGTTAATATAAGAATTATGTACTTTAGGAACACTCACAAGACCTCACTACACTGTATATACTGTATTATGTTGCTAATGACTTAATTAAAAACTTTCTAGACACTTTATCGACGTTATTTTATTTTATTTCCGTGAAAAAAATCAGACTACGATCCCACCAGTAGAAACGTCAAAACGTCACTCTATATAACGATTATATTCCAAGACAAAATCATTTCATTGCGGGAATACAACTATTAAGATTTCAGGGTGTATACTCCTAAAAACTTGACTTCCAGGACCAGCTCAATTTTAACATTATCGAACTCAATGTCAATATCATCCTTGTTACGCGCAGTAGTTTTAAATAACATTGTAGTTTTAGTCGTTTTTATTATCAGCATATTCGCTCTAAACCAAGAATTGAAAGCCTCTAGAGCTGCATTCACCTTAACAGTAACTGGGCTGCCAGTACTTGAGCGCATCGTTTGAAGACTGCAGGATTATTTCGCGCCTCTCCTCCATGATGTTTATAGTAGGATCAGAGAGATTCTTGTTTCTATTTTTACGTCGCGCGACGGGTCTTAAATATTTTAGACCCGACCACATGGACAGTTTTCACGAACCCATTGTTATAATCGTCCACGCTCCTAAGGCACTACAAACGATTCTAAAATTCGAGCTAAAAGCTCTCGGGGTTTAGGACTTGGATCGGTGCTGGGTGGAGCGTAGCTTCATTAGTCGAGATCTTTCCAGTTTGAAATGTAAATTTACCGCGTTGATCACATACATTATTGAATATTTGCTTTTTCATCGACATAATGAAGTCAATCTCATTTTTGTTGCACCATCAGGGCTCTGCTAGGTCCACTTTCTGTGCTGACGTTTTCTAAAGAAGGAGTTTATCATAAAGAGGCCTTATTTCTCCATAAAACTGGCCAGTAGGTGAACCCGATGTCCAACTAATAATTGCCCCACTCGCAACTTCGTGTGCCCAATTTCGCGTTGAAGTCCCCCATGAAAACGGTGAAGAGCCATACATGACTCTGGAAATATCCTCATACATGGACTCCACCTCCTCGTCGGAGTGTGATGAGGTCGGGGCGTAAACCGGCACCGGTCAGAAACGTTATTTATAAAAGTAAGTTGGTGTTTCCTCAGATAGCGTTTTTTGACATCTTTTTCATGACAGCTGTCACTGCGGCCGCTATGTGGCGGCCACTGCTGTCTTAGGAAACCATAGCTTTATAGTGTGACATTGTGCCGTTTTAAAATATCTAATGTGTAGTAGGAAACCTATCTACCTCTTTTTATTAAAAATAGTACCTGGTCGACCGAGCTTTGCTCGGGTGAAAATACATAAAGCATATCATCCAGGTATACTAACGTTGTGTCACATTCCCGTGGCTGTGAAAATAGAGAAAACGAATTTTCCCAGATATGAGACCGCTAAATAGATTTTTCGGCCCCGTAAACCCCTGTATTGCAACTTTCATCGAAATCATTAGAGGTGTTTTTGAGAACGTGATTACAAATATATATGTACAAATATTGCTCAATTAATAGTATAGGCTATCATTGCAACCGTAGCTTTCCTTTATATCTGCAGGTAATTCGCAAAAAGCGGTTCAGTTGCGGAGGCTCCCTGGTGACGACGAAACACGTCCTTTCAGCAGCACATTGCTTCGTTAATAAGTATATTATACGTTTAATTACCGACGAAGTCTAAAACGACAGATGTTCTTTGAGACATTGAAGGCTATTTTGATTTTGACCAATGCCCGCTCAAACTCAAAACATTTATTTCAAACTAGTTTTATCTCGCGGCTTCGCTAACGTGGAATCTAAATTATCCCACGATAACGTACTACCATAAAACGTACTAAAACTATCTTCGGTGTTAATTCAAGTTATAAACTATCTGTCTGCCTTATCCAAATCCTATGAGTAGCATAACATAATGATTGAAATACTATCGTGAATTCATGCAAACCTAGTACTTTATGTTAGGTTACTGCTCAGAATGGTCTTGATAATTATCTACTTTTCCAGTGGATTTTCCAAAAAGAATAGTGTGTGAAATGTTGCCACCGAATCGGGCAACCTGAAGGGCACCTTAACGCGTGCCCTAAAGGAGGCGGCGGACGGCATCAAGGAGGCCGTTGAGGTCCTCCTTAGACATAAGAGCACGGAGGAGACGGCGAAGCTATGGGAGGAGAACCGCCGTCTCCAATCCGAGTTGAAGGACCTCAAGCGGCAGTTTGCCGCCCAGAAGGCAGCTCCCGCTGCCACCGGATCGCCGGTCCCGGCGTCGCCTCCATCGTCGACCCCATTATCGCCCCCTGCACTTGTGGATGCGGAGGTTGAGAAGATCGCTCGCATCTACATGATGCATCTACGTGATGGTTCGGCTGGATCAAGGCGAGGCTCCTCCCGGCCGAAACCATCCGCTCACCGCTCGCTGCGGACAAGCGGAGGCAGGCCTCGCCAAACCAGGGTCATCGGTCGTGGCGGCTGAGCAAAGCGGGTCCGGGAAGGGGGCCAGTAAGCCTGCGAAGGCCAAGTCAGCGCCCAATTCCTTTACGGGCGGTCTCCCGGCCACCGCATTCGTTCTCACTTCCCGGACGGCCGGTCGGAAGAAGAAGGCGGCGCCGCCTCCACCCGCTGGGGCACTGGCACCTTCTACGAAGAGAACTCAGAGGCCGCCTAGGGCGAAAGCCCCACGCTCTGCGGCTGTAGTAATAACACTGCAGCCCGGAGCCGTCGAAAGGGGCGTCTCATATAAGGCGGTCCTATTGGAGAGGAAAGCCAAAGTCACGTTCCCCGACCTTGGCATACCGTCCGGCTTAAGATTGAGGCCGGCGATTACGGGGGCGCGGCTGGAGGTGCCAGGTGCCTCTAGCAGCAAGAAGGTGGACATCCTGTCCGCCAAGTTTCGGGCGGTCTGGACAACTCGACAACCCCGGCTGAGGTTGTGGCAGCCGTCGCCAAATCCGGTGGATGTCCGCCCGATTATGTGCGGGTGGGCGAGATCCACATCGACACCGTCCTTGTTTAACAACGGGGCGGCTAGTTCGAGTGGCATTGCGTCTACATCATGCTCTCAAGGAGACATGGTCCTTATCAGTTCTTGGATGGATGTGGAACCCCTGGAAGTTCACCCTTTGCACAACAAGCATATCTGCAAGGCACGTATTCATGTCAGTTTGACCGAATTATTAATCTGAGATAAAGAATAGAAAATTCATGAATGATTAATAGAGTTGAGAATCGAAACTCAAGAATCATTGTTTAATGGAGTTGTTGATCAACTGTCTTGAAGGTCTACAGACAGCCCCAAAGCGCCTACCCTTCACCACTTCCTAGTGTTTCAACTGGGGAGAAGAAGTGGCGCAACAAACTCCCCAGCAACACGTCTCTTTAGTTATATGAACTTTAATTAAATATTACCAGCCTAGTATAACATTATTGTAATGAAAGCCTCACTCCATCGCCCCAACACAAACACACATTACATTAAGTACAATTTCTCAATTGTTTTATTATTATTATCTTTTATTTCGTTTTGAATACATATTGGAGTCTATAAAATAGAGAATTTATGTGTTTCTAAGTTGCCCGAAACATTTGTCGGTTTTAAAATAAATATTATATTTGTTTTTTAAATAGAGAAAGTGACACACCAGTCGCAATAGCTAATAGCTAAGCGGTTCGGCGACTGCTTTGTTAATCTGTAGTTGTAAGTTCGATCTCTAATTGATATTATTTGTGATTCTTTTTTTAAAATTTTGCTACACTATGATAATTATGATAATTTCTAGAACGAATGAGTACCTACACAGAAAACCATGAAGATTATTAGGTATTTTCTGTCATCTATGGTTATAATAAAAATAAATATCTATGGTTAGGTGACCGTTAACAGAAATCCCGTTTGTTTACAATCTTCGTTATATATTTCGTTATATAGTTTTAGTGATAGCCGTTCCTCAGGAATAACCTGCAAGAATGTATCAGTCAGAGTAATCAGTGTTGTGCTATTAGGTAGTATATAATATGCAGGAACGCAGGCGTTCATTATTCACTAAAAACGAAAAATTTCGCAAGCAATGGGAAATTGCTACTGAAGGCTGCAGCTGTCGATCTCAGGACGAGCTGCTTCTCACACAGATACCTGTGCGTCACTTGCTCCCGCGTCACAGTCCTAACTCTGTATATATTTTGGCTACTGAGACTAAAACTAAAAACGTAATACATGTTGTAGCTGTTCTTTTAGTATAGCGTGGTGTCTTACGACTTCCACGCGAACGAGGTCACGGGCAGAAGCTATAGCTTAAGACGCAGATATATGCCAGTGACCTTGAGTGGATAGCTTGCGTGTTCTGTACTGAGCTCAGGTAACGCGTCGTATGTCCAGCCTGTAATAGGACTCGCCCATCCAGGAGCGCTGTACCAAATTAGACGCATTATTAATTTATTATACATAAAACAAAAGTATTTTAATAAAACACGTATACTAAAAGATCAATAATTAAATTATGTTTAAAATGGTGAAGGTTTCAAAACAATACGCTTGATAGATTTTGCGTGATTCTCAGTTTTTTATCCGCGTTAGACACAACTTTACAATTTAATTTAATTAAGTAATATAAACATAATCAAAAATATTCATATATTAAGTTATTAAAAAAATGCTCTAATTTAACATATATTTTTTCCGAATCATTAACACTACTCGTTTAGACGTGATCTTCAGTATAAAATCATTAAAAGTCGGTTATCGTCGCCTTAAATCGAGATCGGCTATTAGCTAATATTCATACATCATTATTCATTATTTATACACCAACATACACCTAATGGGGTTGAAGCGATACTGTAGTGCCTCTGGAATGTTCGCGGAGGTGAGGCTGAACGCGTTCAATGCCATTCAGAGAAGCAGAATTGCATCATTCATGTCCAGGGTTGGTGCGTGTAGAAACAGTATAGTTAAGGACCTTTCTGATAGGATGTATGCTACCGAGACCTACAAAAGGTGGCTAAAAATAGCCGCGTAAATGTTTTTAATTTTAATTTAGATTTTTTATTTTAAATTTGATTTTAATATTGTTTTTAATATTCGTTTTAGTTGTTATTTTGATTTTGTTATTTTAAATTCATGTGGTTTTTTTTTATGGATCTTGTGGTCTGCAATAATGATTTTTATTTATTTATTTATTTATTATAAAATGTGAAAGTTTGTATGTTTGGATGTTTGTTATTCAATCACGCAAAAACGGCTGAATGTATTTGGATGAAATTTGGCATACAGATAGACCATGACCTGGCTGAGGATATAGAATACTTTTTAACCAGGTAGTACATTCCCGTGAGATAATTTCCGACCTCCACCGAGAAGCGGCGGGCGAAAGCTCGTAATAAATATTAATCTATTTCAAAATTTGCAGATCTGGCTATCATTATGACCCGGCCAGTTATTTCATACGTGCGGGTACAACTTATTTGAATTCACGTGAGTGACACACAGTTATTTCTTACAGTCAACCGGAGGTCCTTAAGGTAACGATTTGACTTAGCGATTTTCTTGTGAAATAACATAATTATATTGCATTACTGCTTCAAGTCTGGCAAAATTTGCTTTCGTGTGTCAGTTTGTTGGTACTCCTCTACAGGTCGTATTTTACAACTGATCTGGACGAAACTTGGTATACATGTATAATGTTATTTCTTTCTTACACCTCAATAATTGGGAACAATGAAACAAGACGTAATTGCGTTTCTCTGTAAAAACAAAATATTTTTTTTAAAAATGATCCCTCTACATTTAATCACATCATCTATTAATGATTTATTTACCTGTAAAAACAAAAGAAACATTTAAGGCCTTTATTCGCTAACACTTTTTTTTTTTTTTTTTTTTCTTTTTGGCGTTGCACTATTCGTGCTTATTGCCACTGACATTGTTTTATTTGATAACAAAACGTAAGAATCAAGTACTCGCGAAATGATTAAATATTATAACGGGAAATTTGGAAATGGAAAGGAGATTAGTTGTTATTAAATAAAAATAATAAATTATAACAAATTAACTTTAACAGAAAACTAACGTTTTAACGCCACCATGTGGCCCAGCAAAAAAGGCCGACTCGGTGCGTAAACTAAGAGCTACATGGTACATAAAAGAGGTTCATAAATGATGTTTAAATAGATATATTATTATTTACAAGAAAAAGAGCTATGGATTTATAGATATCTACATTAAAATTAAATAAAATACATGCAATAGAAGTGGGAAAAGGGACTCGGAGGGAAACAAGACTTTGGAAAAGTGAGGAGTGGTCATAAAGGGGGCAGGAAAAAATAAGGTGGTTCAGATCTCCCACTTCAGCGCCACATTCACACGCAGGGTTCTGCACAATGCCAAGCCTGGCAAGATGAGCAGGAGTGCACACATGACCTAATCGCATACGTATGAATATTGTTGTAATCTTTTTGCTTAGTTTGTATTTGCTAAACCAAGGTTTAACAAAAATGGATGGCTGAATATTACGATAAAATTTCCCTTTCACTGATTGCCCGGACCAAAGCTGACCCCAGGATTCCTGTAGATAAACCTTGGGCAGAGCTGCCAGATCTTGGGTGTTATTTTTGTTCGGAAAAACGTCTCCACACAATACGGCATCATTAGCTATCTGGTCAGCTCTCTCATTACCTAAAATGCCACAATGCGAGGGTATCCACGCAAAATGCACTGAATACCCCTTAATAGAACACCTATAAAGGAGTTCACGTGTTTCAAATATAATATAAGGATTATGAGAATAGAAAGGGAATCTGGCCAAAGATTGTAAGGCACTCCTTGCATCAGTCAAAATTAGTGAATTCCGTAAGCCCATTATAAGTATATATTCGACAGCTTTGAATAGACCGTAACATTCTCCCGTAAATACAGATGTTTCGGGCGGGAGTTTTACTTTTTGAACGATATTATATTGGGAGTGGTATACACCTACTCCCACACATGAGTCTCTTCCATGTTTCGAAGCATCTGTGAACAAGAGCTGACAGTCCTTCCAGTCTCTATCCATAGTGAAGTTAAAGATATGGTTGTGACATACGTCATCTCGGTAAATGTTAAGGTTATATTGTATATTTGGTGACATAATTAATGAACTGTAATTACAGTGAAATATAGGAAGAAATTGAGATTGGTGACAGGGAGCTTCAATTAAATTGAATTTTCTAAAGCTTTTAACTAAACACGGAGTAGCTTTGTGCTTCCAGTAAGTGGATGAAATTACTTCTTCAGAGAGAATGAAAAGTTTATTTCGCAAAGGATGATATGTAAATTGCAGACACCGAGCCATAAATCTATCAGCTAAAAATTGACGTCGTAAATGAAGTGGAGGGTCTCCACATTCCACCTGAAGACAATTAATAGGACTGCTTTTCATTGCACCTGAAACCACTCTAAGTGCCTTTGACTGAACACTGTCAAGTTTCTTAAGACCAGCAACATTAGCAGGTTCCAGCAAAAACGTCCCATAGTCCAATACGCTTCTAATCAAGGTGTTGTACAACAGTTTTAATGAAAAGGGATGTGCTCCCCACCAAACACCAGCAAGACATCTAATTATGTTGATATTTCGTTCACATTTAGCAGCTATATAATCACAGTGTGGTAAACCAGTAAGATGTGTATCCAAAATAAGGCCTAAAAATTTTACCTGGTTTTTAACAGGCATAGGGATATTATTATACCTTACTATAACTATAGGGGGCTTACGCATTCTAGTAAACAAGACAATGTTGCTTTTATCAATTGACAGGTGTAGACCATTGGTTTCTAGCCAAGTCTTCAGTAAGCATAAAGAAGAGGTTAAGGAAGTACAAATATTCTCAACAGAATGACCAGATGAATAAAGAAGTAAATCATCAGCATATTGAAGAACTTGTACTGACTCATTTAGAGAGGATTCCAAATCAAAAGTGTAAATATTGTAGAGAATTGGACTAATTACAGAACCTTGAGGGAGACCTTTCCATACTAAACGGGTAAATGTATACCCTTCAATATGAAGATTTAAAGATCTCTCTGAAAGCATGTTAATTATGAACTTAGACAGCATTAATGGAACTTGTAATGAATTCAGCTTTTGTTCTAGGATTGATACCTGGACATTATCGTAAGCTGAGCTAATATCCAGGAAAGCAGCAATTACAGAGTTATTAGAAGAGAAGGCTAAGCGAATATCAGTTGTGAATACACTAAGGCTGTCCATCGTACTTTTACCCTTCCGAAAACCAAACTGTGATGTAGCTAGCAAGTTTTTGCTTTCCAAAAACCACTCCAAACGATTCTTAATGAGATGTTCAACAATTTTAGCAAGAACTGTAGAAAGTGCAATTGGTCGATAAGATGTAACATTAGAGGAATGTTTGTTTGGTTTCAGAATGGGAATAATTATTTGAGACTTCCAACTTGATGGTATGTTGCCAGATATCAAAGCTGTATTGATGAGATTTAAATATATTAAAAGAACAGAGTCGGATAAATTAGCTATAAATGAATATGGTATACCATCTTCACCAGGAGCTGAATCCTTAACATGTGAAAGGACTCCCTTCAACTCACTTAGTGTGAACAGGGAATTCAACTCAGAATTAGGAATAGGAACATAGGGATAGTGCATTAAAGATCTCTGTTCTGGGACTGAAGGAGGAGCTAAATGATCCATAAACTCATTGGCTAATTCTAATGGCAGTTTTGAGGCTGTTGTGTCACTAAATGCTGACCTGAATCGCCTAATATTTTGCCATACTAGAGATGCGTTAACTTCTGGCGAGATAGATGCACAGAATCTTTGCCAACCTTCAAATTTCTTTTTCCTAAGGAGCTTACGAGTTGTACGAGCAGCTTCTAGGTATATCTCAAAATTGTGACGAGTCATAGTATGACCATAATTTTTTTCTGCCTCTTTTCTTTTTTTAATGGCCTGAGTGCACTCAGCATCCCACCAAGGTGGTGAAGGAATTTTGCCTGTAGCACCATTCTTAATAGGGAAAGTATTATCTGCCACCTCTATTAAAATTCTTGTTATTTGATTAGATAATAACTGAGGATCGTGTAGTTGTAAGGAATTAGATAAACCAAGAATTCTTTCATCTACATCATTTTTGTATGTATCCCAATCTGCATTTTGAAGTCTATACTTTAATCGTGGTGTTGGATTGCTAGCAACTGGTTTTTTATGTGGAAAAGAAATTATTAAAGGGTAATGATCACTACCATAAGAAGACGGTAAAGGAGACCAGGATAATGTTGATGCTAACTCAGGTGTGCAGATTGAGAGGTCAGGGGCACTTATTCCCTCATCTGGATATGTTTGGCGTGTTGGGAGACATGTGTTTAAAATACACAAATTATTAAAGTCTAGAATTTCTAGTAACTTTTCCCCATAGCAATTGGAACTAGAACTACCCCAGGACTGATGTTGTACATTAAAATCTCCCATTACCAAAAATGGTTTAGGTAAAACAGAAAGAAGATTACTTATTTCAGAAAGAATATCTATAGTGGGACGAGAATAATATATACATACTAAACAGATTTTATTTACAATAGCAGCGACAGCAGATATTTCGTCACTGAGACGTGGAAGAGGAAAAGATTGAAAAGATAAGTTATTTTTAATAAGTATGGCGACACCGCCATACCCATCGCTTCTGTCTGTTCTTAGACACGCATAGCCGGGAATTCTAAAAGAAAACCCTGGTTTAAGCCATGTCTCACAGAGAGCGACTGCAAAGGGATCGTATTTGTTCAATATGTAGGACAGATCAGATTTCTTATTCACAATGCTGCGACTGTTCCACTGGACAATCTTGGGTAGATTTGGATCCATTATGATTAAGGTTGAATAAGTTAGACAGAGTATCAATTAAAGTGGCAACGTTGGACGGTTCAATATTATTATTTTTAGATAAAGTATTAATAAGCATAATTATTAAATTAAAAATTTGGCTCTCATTATTATTTGTAGTTTTATTTTGGAATGCAACACCATTCCCTGACACAGAAACATCGTTAGTGGTTAATGCTTGATGAGCTGCCCGGTCATACCCCTTAGTTGTTTTTGGGGGATCCCGAGGTTTAAGAAATACGGTTTTTCTTTGTGAGGAGACAATTGGTGTGTTACGTGATTGGGGCGAAGGTTGTGAAGAGAAAGAATTTTTAGTGGTATGTGATGGGGCAGATGTTACCACATCTGCATACAATTTTGAGATTGGTGGATGTAGTTGTGACGCTTCCGCATATGATACGCAGCTATGGGCCATATAATACTTAATTGCTTTTTGCCTCTCAAATTCTGGGCATTTTTTATTAATGGCGTAATGAATGCCACCGCAATTACAGCATTTACTACTACTCTCATCTTCAATACTGCAAGTGTCAGTAGAATGTTTCTCCCCACACTTGAAGCACTGAGGGTTCGACCTGCATTGTACCTTTGTATGGCCAAAACGACAACAATTAAAACATTGAATTGTTGGGAATGTATATAATTCAACTGGCATAGAATTGTAACAACAAAACACACGTTTTGGTAAAATTTGCCCGTCGAAGGTGAGCACGACTGTTTGCGATGGTTTCCACACAGGGGTCGGTTCGTGCACTTTATAATTGAGACGCCTTGCTTTGATAACTTTCCCGCATCCAGCGGGGACAGATATATTTTCCAGTATTTCCTCCGGAGACCATTCGGTAGGTACGCCTTTTACAATTCCAATGCGACACACATTAATTGATGGAACAAATGCCCTCAATTTTTCTTTGGCCAAACTTGGGTCATTTAAGAAAGAGTTAGCATCTACGTAACGAGAGAAACTTAGTGATATTCTATTACGACCAATGCGTTTTAATGAACCGTTAATGATGTTGTTGAACATGCGTTTTTTAAGAAAATGCCCTAAAGTTATTGGGTGTAATGTTTGAGCAGAGTTTTGTGTATCAAAAATTTTTTGGATGTGTACAACGTATGGCGACAGGTCTGTGGCCTCATACAAAGCCCTAGCAACTTGTGGCGCCTTCCGGGGAAGATCTGACTTTATGAGGTTTTCAGTCTGGGGAACATCCACAGAACGTGGAGAGGTTTCTTGGTGAACTAAAATTGAATGAACCGGTACGTCTGTATGTATTTTTGAAGTTAATGTGACTAAGTCATTGTCGCAATGACACTGTGCTTCCTTATTTATTTCTGTTGTAGTGTGAGAGTGACTATTTCGCCTTCTTTTATTGCAATTTTTGCACACTTTACGTGGAGCTCTAGTCCTTTTCCGCTCCGATCTGGTTATGGATGTATCGGTATCCATACTGGATTCATAGATAGTTATATTATGCCCGACCGAGGGGACTGTGCCCCCCGGATCAGGCGGTTCATTGTCCATTGTGGACAGAAAAAAATAAAATACAAAAAACTTACCCTAAATATGAAGTACAATATACACAAACAATAAAATTAACTAATCTAATGAATATCTACATATATTTACACAACTTATCTCAAATCTTAAGTGTTTTTTAATTTAAAAATGAAAACGAAAGAAAAATCACGCCCGCCAAATTCGATGATTCCCGCGCCCATTTTCTCGCTAACACTTATAGTCTTCCATTCAATGTGTCAAATGTCAGTGTCACTACTACTGTCAAGTGTCAGTCATCTCCACGTCTATGGTAGGCGTGGTAGCATAAATTGATAACGCGGCGAATTCAAATTTAAGAAGAGCGACGCTACAAGTACATCAGTGTCGAGATTTTCTTTACATCTCCCCCTTGGAGAGAAACAATCACAAGCGATTGTTCATTTACCAACCAAGACTGGAAATAGTTTTGGAAATCTTCTCGAGAATTCTGTACGGTCCAATCCGGTTCGGTTCATCCATTTTCTTTCTGTATTTTCCACGTAGACTCGGTCTCCAGCTTTTAATTTATATTCATCCCTGTGCAGGTCGAATATTTTTTTTATTATAATTGTGAGATTTTATTGTGTTTTTATAAGCTAGGATCCATTTGCGTATATGATCCAGATCTCACTCCTTATTTCATCAAACTAGACATCGGTAACCGTAGAAGAAAAACAACAACAGAAATAATAAAATAAATGATTGCATAGCAACATGAAATGCAAGAACATTAAAAACACAAGAGAGATTATACGAATTGGATAATGCACTACAAAATATTAAATGGGATATCATAGGTTTATCGGAAATTAGAAGGCTAGGCGAACAAATAGAAGAATACGACAATTATACATTATATTTCAAAAAAAATACTCCGGGACGATACAGCGTCGGATGCCTTGTGAAAAAGTACCTCAACGATTTAAAAGAAAAAAAAGAATATCTTAGAATTCAGTGGAATTTCAGACCGAATATCAGTTCTGAATATTGAATATTGAGTTACCCGAATTTATATAAACACTCCATTTCAATAGTGCAAATTTATGCTCCAACCGAAAATGCAGAAGAAGAAACAAAATACCATTATAAACTAAGAGAAATCATGGAAAAAATGCACAAAACAGTCATTATAGTTGGAGGATCTAAATGCCAAATAGGAAGCCGAACAACCAACGAGAACAGTTATTTGGGACCATATACATCTGGAAAACAAATCAACAACGGACAGGGGTTAATAGACTTTGCACAAGAGCACAATCTATAATAAATAATTTTTATCTTTCTTTTCAACCAAAAGCCAAGTAGAAAATGGACATGGCTGTCGCCAAACGGATACGTCAAAAATGAAACAGATTTTATAATTACGAACAAACCCAAATTGTTCGTGGACGTTGATGTCATAAACCAACTCAACTTCAACACCGACCATCGCATGGTTCGCGGAACAATGACTGTGTCCCATATGATACATTCACGCAAACATTTACGAAATAGTTAGCAACAATTTAAACTAGCCCTACCGGATACTATTTTAGACCCCTTTCTTTTTTTTCTTTTTTTGGATGGGAAATGATCAAATAACTTCTCCCGCCGACTCTTACTGACTAAAACCCATCCGTGTTCCTTCCGTTGCCTGTACGTTGCCAGGGGCCACGGTATCCCTTTCGGACTTTTCCGCAACCCCGGCAGGCATCGGTCCTATCGGACCCCTTCACTTGCTGACATCTCTTTGAGGCACGCGTGGAACACAGCGCACCATCGATCCGGGCCTGGTCCTTATCGGACGGCGAGCTACCCACTGCTCACCGTCCGCAAGCCCGCGCCTACGGTGGCCGGGAATCGGCCTGCGATTCCCGACGCCCAGGGCATTTTAGACCCCTTAAAAAAATATGGGGGGGATTTTAGACCCCTTAAAATATGTTTTACAAGACAAACATTTGGTGAAGCCAAACTCATACGACGAGTACTATACAACAAAAATACGATATCTTATAATACGCAATCAACTGAAGCATCAAAGGATAAAATCGGAAAAGAAGTGAGGGATTTAGTGGACACGAGACAGTTTGAGACGGCAAAAACCAGTTGACAGGAGAGAAATAACTAAGATAAATAAATAAGATAAGTAAAAGATCAACGAATGCATAAGAAATCATAGAAAAATAGACAAGATCGAATTATTTTTCACATAAAATCTACTGCAGGAGTCAAGAAAGCTTGGAAGAAGTTGGAAACATATACAAATTTGATACCAGAAATAAATAAACAGAAAGACCAAAAGAATAAAACGAAAAGATTCGAAATATTTGAAGCAGCAACAGATTTCTATAGAAACCTTTACAACGGCGACGAAGAAACCACATTATCATTAATATGTCAAAAAAACATGGACGGACGAATAAAATTTTGTTTGATTTGATTTGATGAGATCCCAGAAATAATGGAAAGTGAAATATTGAAAGCCATCTAATCACAAAAAAGTGGGCAAACACCAGGGGAAGATAGAATCTCGAACGAACTTTTGAAAGGTTCTTCAGATGTTTTACTTAATACGACATATTGAATGATATCCTTAGACAAGAAAAAGCGCCGAAACAATGGCCTAAGTCAACAATTACATTGCTCCATAAAAAGAGAAGAATGTATGACATTAATAACTATAGTCTCATGTCCAATCTCTACAAAATATTCTCAAAAATTATACTCAGTCGGATTTCAAACAGTTTAGATGAAAACCAACCAAAAGAACAGGCAGGATTTCGCAGCGACTTTTCGACCAAAGACCATATTTTTACAATCAAACAAATCACTGAGAAATACAAAGAATATGGATTATCTTACCATCTAACATTTGTAGACTATCATTAGGCATTTGACTCACTAAATCACAAAAAAGATCTGGGAAGCGCTGGCTAGTCAAGGAGTACCTGGAAAATATATTCGGGTTATGCGGATGAAAACGGAAAGACTGGGAGAACTATTTCCCATTAAAAAGGCGTCAGGCAGGGTCATCCCTTGTCACCTAAATTATTCTCAGCAACGATGAAATTTTTGTTTCGAAACCTAGAATTAACAACTTACGGCATAAGGGTAAATAGAGTAATGCTGAACCACCTTCGATTTGCGGACGACCTTATAATAGTTTCTGATAACCCGGATCAACTGCAAACTATGCTCAGACAATTTGTAAAGGAAACCCAAAAAGTTGGCCTGCAGATCAATCTAACAAAAGCTAAATTGATGACGAATCGTTCGAAACCACCCATACGGGTCAACAACGATCTAATCGAGTTTGGAGATTCATATACTTATCTTGCATACATCTTCCTACAAACAATACGTCTAAAGAAGTATACAACAGGGCAAATGCAGCGTGGAAGCGATACAAGAAGTCACAAAAAATCAGTCAATGAATGAAATGAAAGTGTATACTTCCTACCACAGAACATATCTTCCTACCATGACTTACGGTTGCCAAACATGGGCTTTAACTAAGCAAAACACTAAGAAATTACAAACATACCAACATAACAAGGAAAGAAGTATGCTCAATGTTAAGAGAAAGGACAAATGAAGCTTTTTTAAGCCTTAAACGCTTAATTTGTCCGTATCCTTTTCGTCCATACCAGACGGAAAACAAATGTAGCGGATGTATCATACAAGATAAAAAAACCGAAATGGAAATGGGCGGGCTACCTAATCAAAGACAAAAAGGAGAAATAGGTTAAATTTGTAGCCGAAGGGTACCCAAGAGAAGGCAAAAGGAAAAAAGGACGCCTGATAAGAAGGAAGGACGACGATCTTAAGGCAACAGCAAAGCCAATGTAGAGAATCACCGCAATCACCACAATCACCACCATCACCGCAATCACACCAGACAGTTCCGACTCACGACTCCGCGAACTATGCGGCAACCGGTTCTGACTCACTGGAACCTTAGCTGGCACTGTGATGCATTGCAAGATACAAGAGTCAGCCCACAATCTAACTCCGGTCTTCGGAGGGGAGTGATGTGGCGGCATCTACATTGCCACATGCGAACTACGCATCAAAGACCTGACGTCACACCAATCCTGCATTACGCAATTAGAGTTTACCGCGCGAACGAAATATGAGACTATCCAACATCAAACATTGGGCAGTTGCCCGCCAGACAAGACACCCGTCTGTTTGGAGGATGCTCCCCTTTCTATAGAGGATAAGATGAGCTAAACTACGAAACTATATGTCTGTTTCCACCAGAGCTAAGCGTTGTAGCGGAGCGAGTAAGATGTGCTATGAAGCAAATGTAAAAAACTTAGCTTCATTGAACCCTTTTCCACCAGAGCTAAGCAAAGCTACGCTATGAAAATCAGGCGGTCCTATTGGTAGATATCATACACATCCATACTTAATTGGCCCGTTGATCTCCTGGTCGCAAGCGTGACTGCTGAGCGTGGGGTCCTCATTAATTCTCAGTAGCAGCCCGGAGTTTAAGTTGGTGGTTTGACACCCCCGTGACTCGGATAACAAGTGAATCCGTTAGTCCTGCGACTGATCTCTCCCCGGTCGTGTAGGATCGCCGTTCCATCGGACTATAAGAATAAAAGAACAGAACAAGATACACTAGGTCGTGCCCACACTTGTGCACCGTTATTTATTTATTTAACATAAGCACACTAACAGCACAGTTACTTACAATTCAAATGAAATAACATCTAAAATTAGCATTTCAATAACCATGCAAATGACAGGTATGCATGACATTCACATATGAAATTTAGAGGAGAACAATATAAAGTGTGTCTAGAAGACATAAATCTACAACACTGCAAAAAAAAACAATTTGAGCTAGATAGACAGGCACTCATCACACTGTTTAAATAGGGAGCGTCTGTATGAAGCGAAAGTCATGGAGAAAATATCAATAGGGCAATTCGTCAAGTTGGACCTTTCATTATATTGCCTTGCCATACGTGTAAGGGGGCTATTAAATGTAGTATTCAAGGTGGATGTAGGTTATAATATCAATTATTTTATAATATCTTCTATAACTACTGCTACTACTTCTTCTTTATACTTGACTAATCTCAGTTGAGATTGGCCGCAATTTGGTCGGGAGGATATATTTGATTACACATCCATCTCAGGAAAGGCAGCCTAAAGGTGTTCGTTGTTCAAATGTTACTCCTGACTAGTACTGACTTGCAGTTGACTGTACGATACTGAACAGAATTTAAACTCGTCGTGTAAACTTGACCCATTTTTCTACAGGCGGTTCTCGTCACTTAGTCAAAGCAATCAAAGCCCACGAGCTATACGACTTTATGACAACGAAGACCTTCAACAATGATGTGGCGGTGGTCCTGATGGCCAAACCGGTAGATTTGACCACCAGTGTAGCACGGCTAGCCCTCCTTCCTTATCAGGACGCCGTGATCCCTGACAACTCATTCGTCACCGCTATTGGATGGGGGTGGACTGATGTAAGTATTTATGATTCCTAAGTCTTAAAAAAAACCGGCCAAGTGCGTGTCAGACCACGCACAATGAAGGGTACCGTACCTACTTGGGATGAATTTTTATCCCAAGAACAACCTTAACATTGTAGTTGAAAAACGTGGAATTTATCTATACTAATACCAATATAGTAATTACTAATAATATTATAAAGAGGTAAAATTATGTTTCTTTGTTTGTAAGTTTGAATGTAAAATTCTTTTTGCATTGGATAGCCTAATTCTTGAGGGAGGTTATAGGCTCGGACGAAGTTGCTGGCAGGGCAGTAGCTAGTCAAATTTAAAAATATGAGCAACGTAGATGTCTACTATTCTATTTCCATCGCTAAACACCTTTTTATAAAGAAATGGTTCTATTTACGACTATTGGAAACCTAAATGGTGTATCTAGGTCATGGAACCAAGCGTTTGTCGCTTGTTTGAGCCCTTCGAACTATCTTGGTAATTTAAATACCTGTATCTCTGAGATGTCCTCTTTGCTAGCTTGCTAGCTTGCCATACAGGGAAGCAGTCATAAAATATCATCGGTCAAATAGCTAATAATATTTTACAGCTAGTGAGAATAGTAATCGCAAGGTTGAGCTTCTTACAACCGGAGAATATATGTCATTGTAGTCTACTCCAAGTACGTAAATCAAATCCTTTAGCTACTAGCCCGACACCTTAACGTCACTGTCTCTCTTAATTTTGAAGACCCATTTACAATGCTTTTTATCACATTGTAAGTCTGATTCTCCTTCTCAGTCTGTTCATCATACATAGCTTTTTGCCATAAAAAAGAATCAGGTCTTGCCAATGTTTCTCCAAATGTTATTTTATCACCAACTATTTTAATTATATATTACAGGTTTACGCTCACGAAGATTGTAACTTCTTTCTAGTTCCGATCTACTGCTCGTGGTAGCAACCGTTTTGTCAGGCGCCGCTGCCGCCTCCGTTTCAATACACTCCGCTTCATGAAACTCTTCTTCGTCTTATATAATATTGTTAGAAGCACTACTTTCAATCACAGATTCTATTCGTTTCTCCTCTATGTCAATAGGAACGACTGTGTTCTTCTTCATGTCGGTACTATCTCCAGAAAAAACATTTAATTTAACAGTTTTTAAGAATTTTATTTCACCTGTTTTTGGGTTCATCAGTCGATAACCTGTAGTAGTTTCACTGTAGCTGATGAAAATCAATTCTTCAGTCTTCACAGCAAGCTTTTTTCGTTCCTGTTTAGGTTTCAATGCATATGCTTGACAGCCGAAAATTTCCAAATGACTCAAGTCCACTTTCTTATCTAACCAAAGTTCTTCAAGTATTTCATTCATTACAGTCTTTGTCTTTGTCTTTATCAGGTTCTGTGTACACAGGAAGTCAATGCATGCTAACAATGGTGAAATTAGTAAGCGAACACTAAAAGAAATATTGAAAATTGAACTGTTTAATGAATTAAAGAAGTCGCAACATGTGGCAATAATTAATAACTAAATTAATGATATATTATGTTATAGATCTTGTTGTTGTACACACAGCTACACATCAAGCTATACATTTCCAGTTTATGCTGATGCGAGATCAGCATAAACTGGAAATGTATAGCATTGTATAGGATTTCCGTACAATGCGAGGTCAGCTTAGGTATACTGGAAATGTATAGCTTGATGTGTAGTCTTGTGTGCACCTGTTGATGAACTTCATGGTCTCGCGTTCAATCCTTGTGAGTTGTGCTAGTGAACTACATCACAAGTTGTGCGCGTGAGAAGTAACGATTGTTTTTTGTATTTCTGAAACAGCATGCGCGGGCCGCCGCCGCTGGTGGCGCGGCGCGGCGGCCCGCGCTGCCATAGTTATAATATTCTTTATTATCACTATGGCAGCGTGGGCCGCAGCCATTCCTTTAAATTATCTGTATTTACTTAGATGTTTAATTAGATAGTGTATACCAAATGAGTTAAAACGAGCGCTAGCCCTGCCGGCAAACTGTCACGCCGTTTGGCAGATTTATAAAATGTGTAGGTACCTACAAAAATGTGTGTTGCAAAATAAATAATTTATTTATTATTATTATTTTATGAAAAACCCTGGACTTTTTTCGGCAGGCGGATATTTCAGGTTCATCACCTGTTCTGAAAGAAGTGACGTTGCAGAAGATAAACCTGAAAACCTGTGCGGATCGCTATAATAACAGGCGTAAAAACAAGACCGGCACAATATTTTATACCGCCGCCGGTAGTAATGTGATCTGCGCAGGGATCATCAATGTTATACCAGGTCAGTACTTGAACCTATGACGTATGGACCTTTATTCGGTGGAGAAATCCTCATGGAGACCGCCTAGAGAGACCGTGGTGTTATGTCGGACTCCTAACGACTTTAAGAGACCATGACCTCTGAGTTTGTTGCGGAATTTCTTCACATGGATCAGTCAGCTAGGAAATGCTGACACCATTTAGTTTAAAAATATTGGAAAAAATATGACCTGTAAAATTGTCTTATAAAAAATACTTACAGAAATAAATATATTTTCATTTGGTTCCTCCTACTACCATGACAGGTAGGGGGAAAGTACCCGCAAATTTAAAAATAATATAATAGATAAGCGAAATATTTAGTATCTTATTCGCGATCTCCTGACTTTGATTATAATATGTAAGTTAAAACTTGTTCCCGCAAAAACAACTTAATTATCTCCTAAAACAGGACTTCCTCTCTCCTACCCTTTTGCTGTGCCCTACAGGGTGCATAATGATCTAAATTATATAGTTACCACCTAAGTACACATTATGGTAAAGCAATAAAGATATTGAGTATTGAAGTTCGTCAGTTCACTGCCCGCCGACTAGGAAGCGACTAGCTATCAACGCTTCTCTCGCCCAAGAAAGGTACAAAAGATTGTAGGATTTGTACGTCCCGTGTAGGTAGAAGAGATAATTGTTGATCGCTGACCGTGGAAACCGCCGGCGAGTAGGTACTCATTTGTGGCAGCGAAGAGAGCAATCCAAGAGAGTACCCGAGTACTTTTTCTAAGACATTTTGCGTCTGTATAGTAACAAAATGACCCCAAAGGGCGACAGTGTTGCTACTCTCGTCTCACTGTAGGAAGATTAGAATTATTTGATCAAGTAATTCCTATTATTAATGGAGGGTAGTTTCAATCAATTTACTGTAGTATGTCCTAGTTTATTATAGATATATTGCATTTGAGAGTATTTTTATTACATTTAAAACTAAAAGGTCCCGGTTTGTTGCACTTGCAGCAGACGACGGAACTACTGCCACTACTACACACATTGCTAGTATGTTTTGTATTTCGGTTAAAGTTTAAAATCGTGCCGCCTCGTTAGGGGTGGAGGGGGGGAGGGAGAGAGGGGAGGGTTAGTAAAACCCCCTGTACGAACTACGCTGTGCATGCAACTAACTTGACCTACTTACAGTGAAACCTTGCAGTTTGTTTAATCCAACATTAATTGTACATAATTACTTTATAACATGTTATTTTTAGTAGCAATAAAACCTTTATACCAATCGGTTGTTTACTCGTTCAAAATAACATCCCAAGACACAACACACAACGTGTCTTTTACGGTCGCGAATCGGTTGGACTGGTCTCTCAGAAGCGAGTCACCCCAGTAACCAATTGAGAAGGCGCAGAGAAGAAGAAAAAGGTTGCACAATGCCAAGAACCAGGATTGTGGAGCAACAGTCGACGCTTGGAACAGAAGGTTTCATCTTGAAGTCAACAAGAAAAACAACATAAACAACATGTCGTCAGCTGATTTATACCAGAATCAGAACGAACTCTACGACAGCATAAAGAAGATCGGAGTAAATATCAAGAAAGATGGTTGGACCAGAAAACTATTAGGTCTTTACCTATGAAATTGCCGTTCTGCAGTACTAGCCATTTCAAATCAAAATAATTTTTGTTTGGTTAAGAATTCTAATTTCAAATTAATTTTATTTTAAAAACATGGTTTTTTTTTCCAAAAGTAGTCATTTGTTTATTGATTAGTGTTACATTTTCATCGCATTTCAATATTTTTCGTCATCATGGATACGTTAAAAATTCGAGTAATTATGGAATATGAGTACCGTCGTGGCAGCAACGCGGCACAAGCGGCACGCAACATCAACGACGTTTACGGAGCTAACAAACCAACGCACCACCTGTTATTGGTTTGCTCGCTTCCGTTCTGGAAATTTCGACCTGAAAAATGAACCTCGCGGTCGTCCGAAGACTGGTCGACAATGACGAATTAAAGGCGATTGTGGAATCTGATGATACACAATCTACGGCTGAATTAGCAGCAGCTTTCGACGTTAGCGTCAAAACAATATTGGTCCATTTGCGTGAAATTGGCAAGGTAAAAAAGCTTGACAAATGGGTGCCCCACGAACTCAATGATCGCCAGCGCGAAGTACGCGTCGAGACGTGCCTTGCACTGCTTAACAGACACACAAATGAAGGAATTTTGAACCGCATTGTTACCTGCGATCAAAAATGGATTCTGTTTGATAACCGCAAGCGCTCAGCAAGTTGGTTGGATCCTGGTTCAGCACCTAAACAATGCCCTAAACGAAAACTTACCCCTAGAAAAGTGATGGTCACTGTTTGGTGGTCTAGCGCCAGTGTGATTCATCACAGCTTCTTACCAAACGGGGTGAGCATTACTGCAGATGTGTACTGTGAAGAACTGAACACAATGATGGAGAAGCTGGCACATCTCCAACCAACATTGGTCAATCGCTCGTCTCCGCTGCTCCTGCACGACAACGTGCGACCTCATACTGCACAGCAGACGGTCTCCAAGTTGCAAGAACTGGGGTTGGAAGCTCTCCGTCATCCGCCCTACTCACCAGACCTTGCGCCTAGAGAAGACCTTCAAGCCATTTAATTATAAATGAGTTGGACTCTGATTACTGTGGCCAGTTGGTCACTTTTTCTCAAAAACAGTCAGAGCTCAAAGAAAACTTGTGAGTTTTGTTCCTGTAAATAAAAGTCGCTTCAATAAATGCATTTTGAAACAAATGTTAGGACATGCTCATCATTTACTACATCTGAAACAGTTTGGTTTTACAAAGGGTCGTTCAACTACAGACGCGGGCGTGGAATTACTGAAGAGCATATGCTCTTGGCATTTTCTGCGACTTGTCCAAGGCCTTCGATTGCGTAAAATTCAAAAAATTCAAAATTCAAAAGTCATTTATTCAAACTAGGCTGAGAATCAGCACTTTTCGAACGTCAAAATTACATAAGACAGTCCCCCAAAACGCCCACCCTTCACCACTTCCTAGTGCTTTAGCTGGGAAGAAGAAGTGGCGCAACAAACTCCCCAGCAGCACAGCTGTCTGTTCAGTAAAAAAGATTCTATATAATAGTATGCAAAATGATATTTACATTACGCAACACAAAACATAATTTAAATTATAACATTAATAGACATATGACAGCTAGCACACGCCAATATACCAACCAAAAACATCGAGAACTATACTCAAGCAGAAATAAAAATAACTTAACGAAAACAATATCTAAATAAAAGCCTCCAGACATAAAGGGCGTGCCCGCTTACATATAGCTGTAACTAGAAGTTATAATTGATAAACTAGGACCATTGAGGTAAATTAAAAAATTATCGAGGTCGCTAGCTAACCACATATTGCAATACAACTTATAAAAAAAAAACATTGTAATGAGTAGATTATGTCAACAATAAATAAAGTAAAATTAGTAAAATTATAAACAATTATATAAACTCATATAACCTGTCAGTAAGTAAGCTAATTCTGGAGAAAGAACATTGAGTTAATCACAGCGACCAACTATTCTTATCATTTAAGTAGTCGTTGATAGAATAGTATGCCTTTGAACAGAGGTTGGATTTTACTTTAGTTTTGAACGCATTAAAAGGCAAATCTAGCAAAGAAGAAGGTAGCTTGTTATAAAAGGTTATACCAAGCCCAACAAATGAGTTATGAACCTTATGAAGCCGGTGAAAGGGAGTACGTAGTTTGTCCTTATTTCTAGTGTTAACATTGTGAATATCACTGTTTTTAGTATATAAGTGTATATTTTGCCTAATATATAATATGTTGGCGAAAATGAATTGTGATGCCACTGTGAGGATACCGATATCTTTGAAAAAATCTCTCAGAGAAACTCTGGCACCGAGCTGGTAAATTGCTCGAACAGCTCGTTTTTGAAGGACAAATATATTTTGAATATCAGCAGCTTTGCCCCACAGCAGAATACCGTAGGACATAACGCTATGAAAATAACTAAAATAGACTAACCGAGCTGTATCAACGTCAGTGTATTGTCTTACTTTCCTGACGGCGTAGGCGGCCGAACTGAGCCTTCCCGCTAGGCTCGATATATGTTGGCCCCACTTTAGTTTGGCATCTACTGTTATGCCCAGAAAAACTGCCGTGTTTACAGTTTCAAGTAACTCTTTATCTAAGACGATGTTGGGTCCTAGATTTCTAACATTTGGAAGGGCGAACTTTACACATTTGGTTTTCTTGCTATTGAGAACTAGGTTATTTGACGAAAACCAATCCGTAACCATTGAGAGTGCACTGTTTACATCGTCAAAGTCTTGTCTATTCCTGTCTACTTTAAAAATAAGTGACGTATCATCTGCAAATAGTACAACTTCACAGATACCCTTTAAATAGAATGGTAAGTCATTGATATAGACTAAGAACAAGAATGGACCCAGTATTGAGCCTTGAGGCACACCTAATTGAACTGGCAGCCCGGAAGATTTCACACCATTTACATCTACACATTGGGACCTATTATGTAAATAAGAATTTATAAGGTTGAGAGCTTCATTTTGCACACCGTAATGACGCAGTTTACGCAAAAGCGTGTCATGGTGCACGCAATCAAAGGCTTTCGAGAGATCACAGGAAACCCCAATAGCATTTTGCGAGTTCTCCCATGCGTTAAATGTGTGTTTCAGCAGAGCAACACCCGCATCTGTGGTCGAACGACCCTTTGTAAAGCCATATTGTTCATTATGAAGGAGGCTATTTAAATTAAAATGGATTAGCAACTGCTTGAGTATTAACTTTTCAAATATTTTGCTAAATGCTGGTAAGATAGAAATAGGCCTGAAATTGCCAACATCATTTTTATTACCTGATTTAAATAATGGTATGACTTTACTACTCTTCATGAGGTCAGGAAAAGTTCCTAAATCAACACATTTATTAAAAGTAACAGCTAGATAGGGGGCTACGATGTCTATTATATTGCTTAAAAGTTTAATGGAGATGCCCCAGTAATCACCAGTGTTTTTTGACTTGAGTGTGTTAAAAACATTAACTACATCATGCGGCGTTACATGTTCGAAGCTGAATAAGCGACTACTTTTAGACACACTACTAAACAAAAGGTTTTCAGCTTTAGACGGGGACGAATTTAAGGAGCGAGTCGTAGTTATAGGTATGTTTGCAAAAAACTCATTAAACGCCTCAGCTACGTCAGCTGCTTTAGTAACTAATTTATTGTCGACCATAATCTCAAATTGTTTATCTTGCTTAACCGATTTACCCATTTCATTATTAATAATGTTCCAAGTGGTTTTTACTTTATTATTGGAATTTTTAATTTTATCGCTTAAAAATTTAGATTTAGCAAAAGCACTAACCTTTTTAAATAATTTTGAATAATTTTTGACATACTCTACGAAAGGAGTATCAAACCTATATTTTTTACATCATGATACACTCATCAGGAAACTGTACCACTATGGTATGAGGGGCAGGGCTCTCGACCTTCTGACTTCTTATCTCAACAACAGAATTCAGAGGGTCGATGTTAATGGCAAGAGATCTTCAGGATCTGCGGTCACCATGGGCGTTCCGCAGGGTTCAATTCTAGGTCCTTTTTTGTTTTTAATTTATTTAAATGACTTACCTTACCACATAAGGGATAATCACGAGATCGTATTATTCGCAGATGATACTTCCCTTATTTTTAAAATCAAACGTCAGTTAGTCAACTTTGAACGAGTGAACAATGCGCTTTCTAAAGTTGTGCATTGGTTTAATGTAAATAATCTTCTCCTGAATGAAAAAAAGACTAAACTCATTAAATATTCAACGCCAAATGTCAGGTAGCTAACTACCAATGTTCAAGGTTAATGGAATAGAGCTGGACCCTGTTGAGTCAACAGTTTTTCTTGGAATCACTATGGACGGTAAATTACAGTGGGGCCCACACATAGAAACAAATTCAGGAAGGCTAAGTTCAGCCGCCTATGCTGTTAAAAAAAATATACAGATAAATGACGTAGATACAGCCAGAATTGCTTATGTTAGTTATTTTCATGTCTTAAGTCATATGTAATTCTTCTCTGGGGAACCTGTTCGGACATAACACTATCTTGGTTCTACAGAAAAGGGCTGTTCGAGCCATTTACAACCTAGGTCCGAGAGATTCCCTTGGAGAGAAAAATTCAAAGAAACAAATATTCTGACTGTAGCCTCACAATATATTTTTGAAAACCTATTGTATGTAATTTACAATGGCTTTATCTAAATAGTCGCAGCAACAAAAGACATTATCAATACATGTAGCAGTAGTCGCAGTTATTCGCGTTGGTTCTAAAAACACATTTGACAGATTAAATGATTTGTAGAGGCTTAATAATCTACTGCTATTTGAATTATTTTCTAAAATATTAATATTAAAGTCACCACAAAAATTACTGATTTATTACCAGTTGCAAGTTTTGCCAAAATATCTTCCATTACTGGCTCAAATATAGAGTAGTTTTGATAACTTGGAGGTTTGTAAACGCACACTATAAAATGCTTATCTAGCTCAACACAGGACTGTTCAATGCTATGTTCCACCAATAGTTCAACTATGTCATTGCGAGTCTTAAATTTTATACAATTTTTCATTAAGATTTGTGTCCACATAGCATGAATTTTCGGTTAAAACAACTGCCCTCACTATAATTTTCAATAGTAATTAGCATTTCATAATCTTTCAACCAGTGTTCAGTTATACAAATAATATCAAACATTTTTTTTTTAAGCAATTCTATTTCTAATTGTTTGGAAGAAAAACCTTGAATATTTAATAAACAATTTCAAAGAATTCGGCTTAGCCCTTTTTTACAATTAAGTAATTGAGTGCCAGAAGATAGCTTGTTGATGGTAATACAAGGTGTCTCAAAAGTAAGTTCACATTTGCTTATTACGCGAAAGCAACTATTCTGAGGGGCGCGGGGGGTATGTCAGTCGGTAGTCTGGCTCTTGGGAATTTAGTCGCTATGGAGCGTTTCTCTGGTGCGGACCGTGCGTTGTGCGTACGTGAGTTTTACAAAAACGGTAATTCGGCGACTGTAGCGCGTAGAAAATTCTGCAGTATTCGACATATTCGTCACTTAAATGATGCGCCTAGCACTCGTCTCATTGCAAAATGGGTTGAGAAGTTTGAAGAGACTGGGTCAACTCTGGAGAAACCAAAATCTGGGCGACCAAGAACATCAAGAACAGCCGAAAACGTGGACAGTGTTACTCAGTCTATTCGAGATGATCCAAACCTCTCGATTCGGAAGCGTGCTGTTGCTTTAAATGTGCACAGATCTTCATTATGCCGCATTTTACACAAAGATTTAAAGCTGCACCCGTACAAAATTCAGTTAGTGCAAGAACTGAAGCCTCAAGATGCTGGTCAGAGGCTTGCCTTTGTAAATCAGATGACTGAGCGCTTTCCAACGTTCACCAACATCTTGTTTTCCGATGAAGCCCATTTTCACCTGAATGGGCATGTAAACAAGCAAAATTGTCGTTACTGGAGTGCAACCAACCCAAAACAAAAACATCAGAAACCGCTACATTCACCCAGTCACCGTATGGGCAGCGATGTCGGCGCGAGGAATTATCGGCCCTTACTTTTTTGAAGATGGAAGGGGACGCACACTCACAGTGAATTGGAGATGTTAGACGAGTTTTTCGTACCCCAACTGCAAAACTTTCCTGGTTACAACCAAAGAACATGGTTCCAGCAGGATGGAGCAACTTCACACACGTCCAACAGATCTCTGCCTCGAGTTCGAGAAATTTTTCCGAACAAATTAATCTCCAGGCGAGGTGACATAAATTGGCCTCCACGGAGTCCCGATTTAACGCCTATGGATTTTTTCCTGTGTGGTTATGTCAAATCAAAAGTTTACGCTAATAAACCGACTTCCCTGGCACAATTAAAAGAAAATATCCGTCATGAAATGGCAGCCATCACGGAGACTACCTGCCGAGCTGTCATAGGCAATTTTAGTGCCCGACTAAATGAATGCCGAGAGCGCAACGGTTTACATTTGGACGATGTTATTTTTAAAAAATAAATTCCCAAACAGTGTACTTCAATATAAAATAAACATTTTTTCAATAAAGCTAAGACTTTTCTTTTAAAAAAAGATTTAAATGTGAACTTTCTTTTGAGACACCTTGTATTAGCACCATTGTTGCAGGTTATTGCTAACAACCTTAATATTAGTATTACTGCTGATTTTTGTGGTGCTAAATACATAAGACTTCGATATACTACTTATGTCTGAGTTTATATTTAAAGCCATGCTATTTGACGTCTAAAACTAATAGGCAGATACGCAGTATCCTTAGTTGATTTTAATTTCTCAACAACAGTGTTGGTGTCAAAAAATATAAGTTTGTTACTATAGTGATTAACTAATAAATGCATATGGTTATTTAGCATATGTATATTAAAAAAAAAAAGCACACAATATCTTCTGATTTTGAATACGTAGGTAAGAGTTCAGTTGATAGCGGCGAATTATTAGTCGGTAGACCGTACGGCGGTGTGGCAATACTATGGCGAAAGGGTATTTTTGATAGTACTTCTGTTATATATTGTAATAGTGACAGGCTGTTAGCTATTAAGGCTACTATAGGTGGTCGCTCCATACTGGTCGTTTGTGTGTACATGCCAGTGAAAGCGAGAGAAAACGTACCTATTTTCACAGATATCCTTAGTGAAATCAGCTCAATTGAAGAGGGTAATGATGTTCAAAGTGTCATTATTCTAGGCGACTTGAATGCGCAACCTGGCCAATTTTTCTATACAGAGCTGAATAGCTTCTGCGCAGACAGATCGTGGGTGTGCGCTGACGTAGAATTTTTGGGGATTGACTCGGGTACGTTTACCTTTTTTGACTCGTATCATCGTAGGGGCAGTTGGTTGGACCATTGTGTTGTCTCGCAAGCGGCCTGGCAATCTACAGTAAGCGTCGGAATAATTGAGGATATTTTTGTTTCTGATCATCTGCCTATATTTATCGAGTGCAATTTGGGTGCAATTAGTCCTATCGCTGCGAGCCAGAATACATCGCGCAGTGCTGTAACCTGGGGGGAAAGAGATGAGGCGCAAGTTGCTAAGTATCGAGATTTGTGTAGCAAGGGCTTGCGAGACATCGACTTCCCCACAGAATTTGAAACATGTAGTTTTGGTCCCTGTACTATATCTGACCACAAGTTAGTCTTAGATAAAATGTATAAGACGTTTGTAGATGTACTATGTGATGCGGCTGTACAATCAAAAAACACTGTGAGACTGAATCGGCATAATAATCGTGTGTGTGGCTGGAACGAACATGTGAGGGAGGCGCATGAGGGGGCTAGGCTGAAGTACCAGGATTGGATGGTTCTGGGTAGACCAAGTACCGGTCCCGCTTACGACCAGATGTGTGAGTCCCGTAAAATTTTTAAAGGGCGGCTAAAATGGTGTCAGAAACACCGGGATCAATTAAGAATGGACGTAATTGCTAAACAAAGGGCCGAAAAAGATTTCTCAAAATTTTGGAAGTCCACTAGCAAGCTTGATATTAAGCCTGGCCTCCCTGCGAATGTTGATGGCCGGGATGACCCAGAGGATATAGCTAATTTGTTTATGGAGCACTTCAAAGTGCGCTCTCCGCTGGGTCCTTCGACCATTGTGTCAGATGGTGGGCCCACCGTGGCGGGTGAGGAACCTTTACTTAAATGTACCGCAAAGCAATTAAAAAAGGTGATAAGCGGTATGCGTAGAGGTAAATCTCCTGGCCACGATGGGCTCAGTATTGAGCATTTTAAACATGCTGGCGTACATGCGCCGAGGGTCATGTCTATGTTCTTCAATATGTGCATTAGTCATTCATACCTACCGGATGATTTGATGAAAACTACAGTGGTGCCCATAGTGAAGAACAAGACAGGTGACATAGCGAACAAGGGAAATTATCGCCCGATCTCGCTCGCGACAACTGTAGCAAAACTGTTGGATAGTGTGCTTGAGTCTTGTCTGGATAAGTACATAAACATACATGACGCACAGTTCGGGTTTAGACCCGGACTGTCAACTGAAAGCGCGATTCTGGCTCTTAAGCACACTGTCCAATACTACACTGAACGGAAGACCCCGATATACGCCTGTTTTTTGGATCTCTCCAAAGCCTTCGATCTCGTTTCGTATGAGGTGCTTTGGAGAAAGATGGAGGACAGGGGTATACCGCCGGAAGTATTGAAAATATTTCAATATTGGTACACAAATCAGACCAATTGTGTTAGGTGGTCAAACTGCCTCTCGGAGTCATACAGGTTGGAATGCGGGGTGAGACAGGGGGGGTTGTCTTCGCCTAAGCTCTTTAACCTGTATGTAAATGGCCTCATAGTCGAGCTCAGCGACATGCGTGTCGGTTGCCGTGTGGGGGGTGTTTGTGTAAACAACATCAGCTACGCGGATGATATGGTGTTGCTGGGCCCGACTGCGAGGTCAATCAGGGAGATGCTGAAGGTCTGTGAGAAGTACGCCGCATCACATGGTCTTATTTATAATATTGGGAAAACTGAGTTCATGGTCTTCAGGGCCGCTGGCAAGTGCCCAGACACCATTCCTTCAATTAGTTTGAACGGCGTCAATATAAAGCAGGTGAACAAGTTTAAATATCTGGGCCATATACTTGTCAGCGACCTTAAAGACGATGATGACGTGGAGAGGGAGCGCAGGGCGTTGGCGGTCCGCGGGAACATGTTGGCGCGCAGATTTTCTCGTTGTACTGATCAGGTAAAAATAACCTTGTTTAAAGCGTACTGTCAGGGCCTGTACACGGGGAGTCTGTGGTTCAGCTGTTCACGGGGGACACTAGATGCCCTGCGCGTCCAATATAATAATGTTTTCAGGATGATGTTGAAACTCCCTCGTTTCTGTAGTGCCTCGGGGATGTTTGCCAAAGCGAGTGCAGATGGTTTCCAGGCCATCGTCAGGAAAAAAGTGGCATCGCTTGTAAGGAGGATTCGGGGGAGTAGCAATAGCATCCTGAAAGTCGTGGCTGAGGACCCGGGAGCTCCTGTGTGTAATGAAACACACGCAGGTTGGTTAAACACTGATTTATTTCCAAACACCCTCACATACAATTATCATCTTATGTTGACATACCGTCAGACTACTTAATATACTACATCTTTTCCCTTCCAAGAAAAGAATGCCTAAAGATTATTAAAGACCTAAAAATAAGACTAACGACTACTTTAATGCTGTTTGCTGAACGTACAAACTGTTTCGTTTATGTAAATAACCTACTGACATTATTTATAATAATATTATATAACAACGCTACTTTTACTTACATAATAAATTATGCCAGTTGCGGCTTTTAACTTATTATAAATTAGATCAATACTTATTTTCTATGTTTATTTCTATTTTATTATTATTCAGCCAATTGTAAGCATTTCTATTCTCGACCCAAGAACAGATTAGTCAGCATTCGTACAGTTCTTTCCTTAGACCTTTCAATAGGAACCACTAGTGGCGAAGGTGTAGATGACTGATCGCTAGTAACAGTTGGACTTTCAAAGTCACCACCCTCGTCGAGCAGTGCTGACTGATTGTTGCTAGCTGGACTTGTCTGTGCTTGGGTTGAAACTTCAGCCTGTGTCCTTTGTCTACGTCTACGGACAACTGTCGTCGTCACCACACTCGGTGTCGTGCTACTACCTGCACTATCTGTTGGATGTCTCTCTGACTCCCCTACTCTTTCTGTTGAGCATCCCGTACGCACAACCAATTGACTTCGTGTTCGCCGATAGCGACCACCGCGTTCGTCTTCTACAATATACGAGCGTGGTTGTGCTGCATGTGCTACTATTGTTACCGGTTTTCTGTCGCCGTTACTAATTAAAGTTGCCTTATCACCTGATGTCAGGCTTTTTAGTGTGTTCGCCGTTTTGTCGTAATTTAATTTAATTTGTTTTCTGTTTATCATTATTCTTTTGTAATTTAGGTCATTATCTACCTTCTCCGTTAGCAACTTAGCACTAACTGGTAACCTAGTTTTAAGACGCCTACCCATTAAAATCTGTGCGGGTGAGTCTATATCATGGCGTGGTGTAGCCCTAAAATTTAACAGTGCCAAGAAATAATCCTGTCCCGAATCTACACACTTCTTTAACAAATTTTTTACTGTCTGTACGGTTCTTTCGCTTTTACCGTTTGACTGCGGGTAATGCGGTGATGACGTCTCATGCCGTATTTCCCATTCGTACATAAACCTTTTAAACTCCTGTGAGCTATAAGCCGGTCCATTATCACTCACCAGCTCCGCTGGTATACCGTGCCGCGAGAACTGCTCTTTCATAAAAGTAATAATTTGTCTAGAGCTAATACTTGACAACTGTCCGACCTCAACATAGTTAGAAAAGTAATCGACTAAAACAATATAATACTTTTTTTTATATTCAAATGTGTCCGAGGCTAGTTTGTGCCAGGGCAGCGCCGGCACACTGTGCTGCAGCAGCGGCTGACGGCGCGGGCGGGGCGCGTGCAGCGCGCATGCCGCGCACGAACGTACCGCACGTTCCACGTCCTCGCACATTCCTGGCCAAAACATTACTTCGCGCGCGCGCCGCTTGCATCTTTCTATACCTAAATGTCCTTCATGGACTCGTGATAGCATGTTTTCTCGTAAAGCACGCGGAATAAACACACACTCCCCCTTGAAAAGTATACCTTCAACGCAATGTAGTTGCTCGCGATACGGCCAGAAAACATTAACTCGGTCGTTCACATCACGCCTATTTTTAGGCCAGCCTTTCGTAATGTACCTAATTAACCATCTGCTGTCACTATCTAACTCAGTTTCTTTTTTAATGGCTTCCATATTTGGTTGGCTGAAAGGCACATTCTCTAACATAAAGCAAGTTTGTACATCAAGTTCTGCAGACACTCGGTCTTGCATAACTTCCTTTAGAGGAGCCCGCGATAGCGTGTCCGCTATATACATATATTTACCCGGAGTGTATACTACCTTAAAGTCGTACCCTTGCACTCTCATCATCATTCGTTGTAACCGGGCTGGAACCGAAACTAATGGCTTGCTAAATAATGCTTCCAGTGGCTTATGGTCACTATGCACGGTGATATCAGACCTGCCATAAATATACTGTCTAAACCGCTCGACCCCAAACACAATAGCCAGCATTTCTTTTTCTATATGTGCATACCTGGTCTGGGTGTCGGTGAGCGTTAGCGAGGCGAACTCCACCGGGCGGCCACTCTGCAGAAGCACAGCTCCTAGAGCGACGCTGGACGCGTCCACCGACAGTACTACAGGCACGCTGTCGCTGTACAGCGCCAGTACCGGTGCACTGCTAAGCTTTTTTTTTAAGCTGTCCACGGCCTCTGAATGTTGGGGTTCCCATGACCACTCAGTTTCCTTTTTTAACAATGACCTAAGTACATTTACACACTCTGAGTAGTTTTGTATAAATTTTGCCAAATAATTGACCATGCCTAAAAATCTCTCCAGAGCCTTCCTATCTGTCGGATACGGCATCTCCATTATAGCCTTAATTTTTGAGTCGTCTGCCCGCATTCCGTTTGCATCAAACTTGTGACCTAAGTATGTAATTTCCGGTACACCAAATTTACATTTTTCTCGATTAAATTTTACACCGATATCCTTAGCACGTCGCAAGAGACACTCCAATCTCCGATCGTGCTCATCCATAGTACGCCCCCATACTATTACGTCATCAATAAAAGATTCTACGCCTTCTAAATCTTCTAAGTGCTGCCTAAGCTTCGCATGAAATACCTCTGGCGCGCAGTTTATACCGTAAGGTAAACGTAGAAATTGGTATCGTCCGAACGGTGTGCTGAACGTACAAAGGTCGGCGCTCGCGTCATCTATCTGAACCATCCAGAAACCGCAGCGAGCGTCTAGCACGCTGTATACAGTAGCACCGCGCAAGCGCGCTGCCAGCTCGGGCACCGTCGGCAACGAGTACTGCGCACGCCGCACCGCGCGATTTAGAGGTCGTGGATCTAAACAAACACGAATGCAGCCATCTTTTTTCGCGACCAGAACAATTGCATTAACCCAAGAGGTTGGATGCGTAACCTTTCTTACTACGCCCAACTCTTCCATTCTATGTATCTCATCCAACAATTTATCTTTAAGTCCCAAAGGAATTTTCCTGGTTGGGCAAACAACTGGCTGTACATTTTTATCCACTACGATACTATATTTACCGGGTAATTTTCCCAGTCCTTGAAACAAGTCATAATAGTGATCAATATTTATTGCATTAATTTGACTTATTAATCCTAATGCAATGCAACCCTCCAAACCGAGTACATTCTGACATTTTAAATCAACAACAACAAATGACAACACGTAACGTGTTTTATTAAATACAAACGGCACATTGCCAATTCCTATAACTGGCAATTGATTACCGGTAAACGAATGTACACGTTTTGTGAACGGCTTAAGGTCTGTGATTAATAATCCTAAGTTTAAATAGGTAAGTTTAGAGACAACATTAATCATTGATCCTGTATCTATTTTTAATGAAATGTTTTTACCTTTGCATTTTACAACTTCTATCCATTCCATTGACGACTTACATTGTTGATTGTCCTCTTCGAGTGTATTAACATAAAACATTTCTTTATCATCACTATCACTATTTACGGTTTCTACACTGAGATTTAAAACTTTGCGTATTGCTTTCTTTTGCTCACACACTCGCGAGAAGTGACCTTTCTTTTCACAAACATAACACATGGCGTTTCGTGCCGGACAGCGCTCATCGCCGAGACACCGCCCGCTGCCGCACAGCTCGCAGGCGCTGCGCTGCGTGCGCGCCGGCCGCGGCCCAGCGGCGCCTTCACCGCGCGCTCGGGCTCCGCTGCCACCGCCACGTCGTCCTCTAGCGCACCGTCCGCCTCGTGCGCTGCTACCATCTTTAACTGCATTCACTTGCACACCCGCTGATGCGCTGTCGATGCACTTACTTTCCTCTTTGGACATCTCTGCGGCCTGGCAAATCTGTATCGCCTTTGGTAGTGACAAATCATCTGTGCGAAGGAGTCGGTCTCTCACAGTGTTGTTGACAATACCACACACAATCTTATCTCGCAAGAGGCTCTCATGCAATTCACTGAACTCGCACTGCTGACTTAATACCCTCAATGCTGTTACGTATTGGTCAATGTTTTCTGCGTCTTCTTGATTACGTGTAAAAAATTTAAACCGCCTCACTGTGATATTTGGTTTTGTCCCGAAATACTTGTCGAACTTTTGCAATACACAATTTATGTCGTCTTCACTTTCACCTTTATCAAACGTGAATGTTGTGTATGCCTCATAACCGGCTGATCCAATGAGGTTTACCAACAAACTAGCCTGGACTTCTTTAGGCTCTTTGCTCACTCCAGATGCTTTAAGAAAAACTTCGAACAGCTTCCGCCATTTGTGCCACGCGTCGGAGCGAGCGGCAGGACCACCGTCGAGCGATAATTCCGCTGGAGGACGTGCGTGCTCCATTTTTATTTATTTTTCTACAAACCGATGTGCCACAGCACTAAGATACAATATTTTATAGGTTCTAGTCCGTTTAAACTCATAAAAGTGTTAAAAAGGCACACCGCTGTCACCATGTAATGAAACACACGCAGGTTGGTTAAACACTGATTTATTTCCAAACACCCTCACATACAATTATCATCTTATGTTGACATACCGTCAGACTACTTAATATACTACACTGTGCTGAGGCATCTCATGCGGCTTCATTGTCCGCATGAAATGCCTCGTAAGTACATGACTCATTAGTTTTAATAATTATAATATGTTTAAATTTGTTACTAACCCTAGTGTATAAGCTATAGTTTCTAAGGTGTGTACTAACAAAAAATGGTTCCTATGTTGTTCCCAATAAAAAAAAAAAAAAAAAAAAAAAAAAAAAAAAAAAAAATATGCTCCACCGCGAAGATTTTTTTGGCCTGGGTGGAGGTCTGTTTCTTGTTCTTTCTCTTTTTCCCTTTTCCTTGGACGGAATCCATCGTCTTCGGAGTGGGCGGAAGAGGAGGAGCTAGAGAACTTTGCCTCTAAGTCAGAATGAGTGTATAGGGAGGTGGGGCGCTTTGAACAAGCGTTGGTTGGTTCATCAGTGTCGATTGGGTCTGACGGACTAAGTGGGATAGCTATCTGAACTCACAGACGGGCGACGTCTTAATTACTTAAGTTCCAAATTTGTGTGAATGTGTGGGTTACACACGACTTAAAAAAAAAAAAACTAAACGATTTTCTTATAGCTTAACTCTAAAATACAGTCGTCATAAACAAAAAAAAATTGGTGACAGTTTTACACAACAAACTCAAAAAACTAACTTGTTTTAATGGTCATTTTGGACAAATATAACACTAGTGCATTTTCATACTAAAAATACGAAAAAAAATGCTATTCTAGTAACAAAGAAGCTGATTTTGTTGAAATGAAATTGTTTATTCTGTAAATAGGATATTGGAAACACTTTTACAGGTCATCTTAAAAAAAAAAAAAATTGCTAGATGAGTTTGGCGTTTCCTATCTGACTACTCTGAGAAGAAAGGCCGAAACAAACTCAAAGGTAAACAGTCTCTTTTAGAGTCCAGACATAATCTTGTTCAGGCCATATGAGGACCGAATTTGAAAATGACAATGTATCTAACGTAATTTTGACAAAAACTAGTACGAGAGTAAGTAATAGCTGCTCATTTACGTGAATTATTATAAAACAAGTTGTGACACGTTAAATGCTACATGCACGCGTAATGGATAAAGGACTTTACCTGCTCGCCGACCCGACCCAACAGGTTACAGTCTAACAAAAGAAGCGCATGTGCTATCCCTCTCTTTTTAGGGTTCCGTACGTCCGAACGAAAGAACCGAACCCTTATTTGTACTGTGGTTTTGTGTCTCCCTCGCTCAATCTTATCTGCGAGTTCTGCCTTACCTTTTTTTTTTTTTTTTTTTTTTTTTTTTTTTTTTTTTTTTTTTTTTTTTTTTTTTTTTTGGGTGGGAAATTATCAAATAACTTCTCCCGCTCTGGGTGGAGCGGGAGGGCGTGTCAGACTCTTACTGACTAAAACCCACCCGTGTTCCTTCCGTTGCCTGTACATTGCCAGGGGCCACGGTATCCCTTTCGGACTTTCCCGCAACCCCGGCAGGCATTGGTCCTATCGGACCCCTTCACTTGCTGACATCTCTTTGAGGCGCGCGTGGAACACAACGCGCCGTCGACCCGGGCCTGGTCCTTATCGGACGGCGAGCTACCCATTGCTCACCGTCCGCAAGCCCGCGCCTACGGTGGCCGGGAATCGGCCTGCGATTCCCGACGCCCAGGGCGTCTCCTGCGGCGGCTAGGGGCGTGAGGACGCGAACTTTGCCTCTCCCTCACGCGTTCTGCCTCCTCCTTCGCGAGCATTACTGCTTCGCAGAAGGAGGTGACGGCCTCCCATGCCCTCTCGCTCCGTACCATGGCCTGGACTAGGGCCGGACGCGAGAGATCCCCGCCGCCGATCGCCTCCACGAGGACACGGCGATGCTCTGCCCAAGCCGGACAGACCTCCACCGTATGCTCAACCGTGTCCTCCGGGCGATCCACGCAGTGATGACACCCGGGCGTTTCCTCCCGCCTGATACGAAACAGGAACCTCCCGAAACAACCATGTCCGGTGAGGACCTGCGTCAGGCGGAAGGTGAGGACGCCGTGGCGCCTCTCTAGCCACTCCTCAAAGAGGGGACTTATCGCCGCAATAGTGGCGTGCCCAGCACTGGGTTGCGACAATCGCACTCTCCATGACGCCATGAGATCCCGCCGGAGCTCTGTCCGCTGTGCCGCGATTTCTCGCGGCAGCGGAGTTACGCCCCGGCGTTTCGCCTCCTCGCGCCACTCCCAAATGTGCGCGAGGACTTTTGCCTCCAGATCCCATGGCGGTAATCCGGCAAGGAGGCTCGCCGCCTCACCGGAGACCGTGCGGTATCCCCGGACCAGCCGGGTGGCCATGACCCTCTGGGACGCGTTCAACCGGCGGGCTGGCCGCCGCCTCAATGAACGCGCCCAAACCGGTGCCCCGTAAAGGGCCATGGACCGCACGACCCCCGCGTATAGCCTCCGGCAGGAGGCGTTTGGACCCCCCAGATTGGGCAGGAGCCGTTTCAAAGCAGCCCCGGCCCGCTCCAGTCTGGGAGCCAAACGTCGGAAGTGCTCCACGAAGTTCCACCGGCTGTCGAGGACGAGTCCTAGGTACTTCATCGTCGACTCGACGCCGATGTGAACTCCTCCTACCGTTATTTGGGAACCCGACGGTGGCGCGTTCCGAGGACCATGAAAACACATGGCCTCGGACTTGTGCAGGGCCACCTCGAGTCCCAATTGCCGGATCCTGTCCACGATTGTCGCAACCCCGTGTGTCGCTAGTTCGGCCGCCGCCTGGTGCGACCTCCCCTGCGCCAGGACCAACGTGTCGTCAGCGTAACAAACGACGCTGACGCCGCTAGGGAGGTCGGCGCGCAGCACCCAGTCGTATCCGATGTCCCACAGATGCGGCCCCAGGACCGATCCCTGTGGGACACCGCACGACATCTCTTGCCGGTTCCATTCTCCCTGGTGACCGGGGTAGATGACGGCCCTGTCCGTCAAATAGGCCTCGACCACACGACAGAGGTAGGTCGGCATCCGGTGATACCGGAGTGCCTCCCTGATGCAACTCCAGGGCAGGGTATTGAAGGCATTGGCGATGTCTAGAGACACCGCCAAGACGACCCCACCCCGGGCCACGGCGTCCCCCGTCGTGAGGGCTCGCACGCGCATGATGGCGTCCACCGTAGAGCGCCCCCTGCGGAAACCAAACTGGCTCTCCGCCAAATCCGGCCCCACCCGCACCAGCCGCCCGACGAGGCGGTCTGCAATGACTCTTTCAAAGAGCTTGCCCACCTCATCGAGCAGCACGATGGGCCGGTAAGCGGACGGAGAGTCCGCAGGGCGCCCCGGCTTCTTGATGAGGACCAGTTTCCCCGTCTTCCAGCGAAGTGGGAACTGGCCCCTCTCCAAGCATGCGCTTAGGAGCCCTCTTAGTCGAGGCCCGAGAGCCTCCAAGGCCAGGACCCAGGCTTTTCCAGGTAAGCCGTCGGGTCCTGGGGCGGTATTTTTGGCATTCAGCCTACGTACCGCCACTCTCATCTCTACCTCGGTCACCTCCGGAGCATCGTCGTCGTCGTCGTCGGCGGTGTGATCCGCATCGGGCACCGCAGTAGGCGGAGCCATGGGCGGGGAGGCATGTTCCCCTCTCGAAGGGAACAGAGCGCTCACCACGTCCCCCACAAGCTGCGGCCGGAGACTCTGCGTCAGCGGGGGAGCCCATGGGCGGAGTTTCTCCCGCACCATCTTGTATGGGCGTCCCCACGGGTCCCTGTTCAGAGTCTCCAGCGACTCCTCGCGGGCCACTCCCCTGGCCCGCAGGATCTCCGCTTGGAGGGCGGTCTTCGCCGCTCTGTACCCCTCGTACAGCTCCGCCTGAATGGCTTCCGTATCCGGAGGACGAATACGGAGCCTGCGGTGCCTGGTGTACCGGCGTCGCGCAGCAACGCACGCATTGCGCAGTGTCGTCAGCTGTTGCGACCACCAGTACACCTGGCGCGAGGCACGTCCGGGCTGGACCCGGGGCATTGCCACGTCACATATTTCGGACATGGCCTCCCGGAACCACTCCGCCTCGTCGTTGATGTCGGCAGGCCTGTCCGGTGGTGACACCCAGGCCTGCACGATCGAGGCTTCCAGGAGGAGCTCCCGGTCCAGCTGCTTCAGCGCCCACCGCGGACCACTCGGGGCCTGTCGGACCGGCGCGCTCGAGGTCTGGGCGGAGACGTCAAACCGGATGTACCGGTGATCGGAATAGGTCTCCACCCCCTCCATGACGCGCCAGTCAATTACACGCGGCGACAGAGCGGGGCTGGCGAACGAAATGTCCACCACTGATTCACCCCGCATCCGCACACACGTGGGGACAGAACCCCGATTCAGGACGACCAGGCCTGTCTCCAGAGCCCAGTCCTCCACCATCCTGCCCCGTGTGTCCGTATACCGGGAACCCCAAGCCACATTCTTGGCATTGAAGTCCCCGAGGACGAACACGGGAAGGGAACAGAACCCGACGACGACAACTCTCAACTCCGCAAGGGAGTTGTGGAACTCGGCAAGAGTTCGGCTCGGGGAGAAGTATACCCCTACCACAACAATCTCCCCGAACCGTGCTGCAACGCAACCCCGTCCTCTCTTAACAGCCTCGAGGGACGGAGTACCGACGGCGGCCGACGAAATTAAGGTCACTGAGCCGCTCAGGTCCTCTACCCAGTCGTCCCTGGAGTTCTGCCTTACCTTAAGCCGTGCGCAGCGCACCGCAGTGTTCACAAATTAGCCAGTTAGCGAGTTGGGTTGTGATATTATCTTCATTAGTGCATTCTTTTAATAATGAATGATTAAATAAAAACTTATTATTTAATAGTATAACGGCTGTAGGAATGCATTACAACTTGCCCTTCACAGTTTTTAACTCCGAAACCTTATTTTTCCTCAAAGTCCGTACCCCGTACCATCTTACAAATAACGTTTTTTGGCACATCACTACAACAATAAATAAAAAAATAATAAAATAAAAATAAAATAAAAAGTATATTCAGGTAAAAAGGTAAAACACTAAATACAAATTTGCTTAAATCTACGAAAAATTCAATTATGTTATGTGCCTGAACTAGGTCATCCTGTGTTTCAGGCGAGGCAAGGTATAATATTTGTAAATAATCACATTAATAAAAAACAAGTCATCTAATAGGTATGTAAAAAGTACAATAAATAGTGTAAATAGTACAATAAATCTAAAACTACTTGCTAAAATCTTAGTACCTATCCTAACTTAGCTAAACTTAATTAGTACAAATACAACTTTTATTTAAGTACAACTAATAATTTCTCTGTATCTTCATAGGACATACTTTGAAGAGCTTCCTTGACGGTTCTTTTGCAATAATTATAATTTAGAGAATAAATTTTGGCTTTCGCATTTAGTCTGTTATAAAGTAATGGTCCTAGGAAGATAAAAAATTTGGCTGCGAAAGCATGTTTTGTACTTTTTGTAGGGCAAACTATGTCTTTCCGTCTCTTTTTAGTAGTTTCAGTGCTATAGAGAAGGGCTGCGTGTTGTTTTAAAACGATGCTCATTATGAATAGCTGTCGAGCTGTTAGTACTTCACAGGATTTATAGAGTAGGTTAGTGGGAAAAAGGAAAGGGCGGCAAGTAGACACCTTGAGAATCGCTCTTTGAGCTCTTTCTATAGGTAATAGCAAACTTTTACCCACTCCACCCCAAGAGGTAATGCAGTAAGTCAAAATTGACTGACAGAGAGCAAGGTAAACTCGCCTAATTAATTTTGCGTCTGCAATATAACGTAGTTTTTTGAAAACGAATATTAGCTTACGCATTCTATTATTTAAAGCTTCTATGTGTGGTTTAAAAGATAGGGTTTCATCTATTATAATTCCCAGATATTTTATTTGATTAGTTATATTAATATTAGGACACGTAAGAAGGCAATCTGCAGGGACCATACAACAATGAGCAAACATCGTTGAGGGCAAAACAGATCTTTGTTTGCGCATTGAAAACTTAATATAATTTGTCTTAGCCGCATTTAATGTTAGTGAGTTATTGAAGCCACTTATTTACAATATTAAAACCGTGTTGCGCAAACTTGTAGACTTCATGTTCCGATTCAGCAGAAAAAAGGAGGGCAGTGTCGTCAGCGTAAGATATTATAGTACCGCGCTCAAGGTTTAGATTACAAAGGTCATTTATGTATATCAAAAACAGAGTGGGTCCTAAAATACTTCCTTGGGGCACCCCAAAGGACGTGTTTTTTTCGTCTGCGCTGAGAACATTGCCTATTTTAACGCACTGTGTTCGGTCTTCTAAGTAATTTTTGAAAAGTTTCAGTTGAATGCCTCTTATGCCCACTGTCTCAAGCTTGCGCAACAGAATAGGAATGGAGACTGTGTCAAAAGCCTTGGCGAGGTCCAGGAAAACTCCTACTGTGTGGTTACCCTTGTCAAGTTCTTGGGCTAGATAGTCAGTCAGATGATGTACGGCATCGGCAGTTGAAACTTTAGGTCTAAATCCATATTGACGTTCCGACAAAATTGATTTATCCTCCAAGTATTTAAACAATCTTTTATTTATGATTTTTTCCAAAATTTTTGACATAGAAGGCAGTAAAGAAATTGGTCTATAATTTGTTACTTGCTGTTTACTGCCTGTTTTGTATACAGGGACAATAACTGCTTTTTTGAGGCACTCAGGAAAAATACCCAAAGACAGGCACATTCGGAAAATATAAGTCAGTGGTGGCACTAAAATATTCTTGAATTGTTTGATGATTCTATTTGATATATTATCCCAACCAACTGCACAGCCGTCTTTCAAAGTCATGATTATTCTTTCTACCTCAGTTTCGTCAGTATCTAACAGGGCGAAGGATGTTAAGGTGGGGTTACATGCAAAAGGCGTGCTGGTTAGATAGTGTGATTGAACCCGATTTCTTTCAGCCAGATTCTTTCCGACGTTAACAAAGAAATTATTTGCTAAGTTAGCAGATGTCAGCGGTGTCGAGTGTGCTTTTAATAAACCTGAAGATGACTCATTGTTTTTCACGGTATATGTTACATTTTTAACATATTTCCAAATCTGTTTACTATTTGTTCCAGCCTTTTCCAGTGCAGTTTTATCGTAGTTGCTTTTAACCTTTCTGAGGAGATCATTACAGAAATTACGATATCTTTTGTACGACAGTTGCAGTATTTCATTATTTGGATGAGATTTAGCCTTCATGTGCAGTTTATCTCTATGTTTCATGCAACGAATAAGACCGGTCGTGATCCAGGGTTTTATGTTACATTTTTTACGGGTCAATATTGATATGTCTGTATTTTTCTGAATTGCATGTCGTATATTTTCTATTACATACAACATACAAAACTGCGGATCAGCAGAATTGTAGACTGGATCAAAGTTGATGACGCGTAAATCTTCTTCAAGTTTATTTATGTTTAATTTAGAAATTGTGCGAGTGTTTTGTTTAGGTAATTTACAGTTTATAATTAAAAGGGCAGCATTGTGATCAGTTATTGTTGAGTTAACAACAAGTGCAAGTGAAGGGAAATTTGATTTAACCATGATATGGTCCAAGCAGGAGCCACTTTGATGTGTAGGAAAATTGTGTGCGGGGAGCAAGCCATGAAAAGCGCATAGGTTGAGGTAGTCCTGAGCAGATGTATCAGCACTTCCTGGAAGAATATTAATATTAATATCACCAATTAAAATCGTGTTTTTGAAGGATGACAGGTTTTGCAAGGTATCATTCAAAGAGGTAGTAAAATTGCTGATATTTTTAAAGGAGGGTGACCGATATAATGCTAATATGCCAAATTCTGATCCAATTTTAACTAATAAACTGTTACTGTCGACCATATTAGGTTCCTCAACGGAGACATTCAGATAATTTCTGACAAAAACTATTACTCCATCATTTTGATTGTGATTTTTACTACTTTTGTACATATTATATCCCGTGATGAGCGGTATGTTATATTGCTTGGCAAGCCAACATTCGGTCAAAACAATTATGTCACAATTCATGTTTATCCGCTGTTGAAAAGTGCAAAAACTATCAAAATTCTTAAAAACGCTACGAATATTTTGTGTTAGTATGGTTAACGGAGTTTTATAGCCGGAAAGATATTGTTTGCAGTGTTCCGCTTCACAAACTTTAGACTCGGATACAGAGAAATTATCCAAGTCATCAATTAGCGTGTTAATCATATTTAAAAAAAATAAAAAAATAATAGAAAGTGAAAAAATAAAAAAATAAAAATGAGTAAAAGGTCTAAAAATAACTTATAAGCGGCGCTCTTAGGCGCCTACATAATCAATAGAATTTATGTATCTTTTCTCAGCCATAATTTTCGCCGGGCAGTCAGTAGCACCTGTTAAGTGATTGTCTGGCTTTTTGAAATACGAGCAAGTAGCGCATTTTGGTTCATTTTCCTTTTTTAAACAATCTTTGATCGAGTGACCTTGATCACCACAGTGGCCGCAGGTGTAATATGTCTGTCGACATGATTTGGCAGCGTGTCCGTACTGCTGACACTTATAGCAGCGTGTGACTAAAGTGAAGTCTCTGACAGGGCACGATGACCAATTCACAAAAACACGTTCACTTGACATCAGGGCTCTTCGAATGACCGGAGATACTTCTACGATATAATTGCAGGTCTCGGCTTCTTTCTTACCGGACTTATGGCTTAGCTTTATAGAAGTCAGAAATGACTCAAAACTGGAGTCCTGAAGTTTTTCGGCTAAGTTTTGATGGTATATACATGTGAAGACTTCATTTTCTGACATGGATGTCGGCACTCCTATGATGACTACTCTGGGCTTTCTTTTATGAGGCTCGTCGACGGTTAGACCCGACTTTGTGAGCTGCACCGATTGTCTCAGCTTTTCAATGTCGTCCTTCGTCTCGGTGCTGATAATTACTCCGCCGTTTTTAGTCTTGCGCAGGCCCCTCACGTGAAGTTGCATTTTTTCAAATATTTGACGTCACCTTGTAAGGACGCAGTATGGATAAAACAAGCTCGAAATTATTACATATATTGTAGCTTGACATAATGATAAATAGTTATAAATGATATTACTCGTTATTAGGACAAATAAACGATAGTAATATTTTTATCGAAAATTCTTCGCCACTTCTGCTCAAGGAGTCCAATCCTGAGGTATTACCGGTTTTTGTGGCCCGTGACCTACAGAAACTGCCGCCAGTGCTTTTTGATCACGTTGACGTCACTCGGATTTTAAAGGACTTGATGCGTATGCAGCAGGACATGAATCAGATGAAAGAACTGTATGCCACTAAGGAAACCCTAAATACTGTGAAATCTGATCTTGAAAACCTAAAAAAGGCATCTATAGTGAATAATTTTAGAAGTACCGCCAGTAATGTCAACATCAAAAGAGGAGGCTTTTTATTGGATAGTCTCGACGATTACTGCAGCGGCCCAAAGGGACTCGAATACTTGGAAACACAACATGACACACCATGCAAAAATACTAGCGATGTACGTGTAGATATGAGCTATCGGGATATGGCTCAACCATGTTCCGAACATGAGGGTACTCAACAAAATAGTGGTTGCGCTAATGATAACAGAATTCGTCTTACTGTGGCCGGCGATGAGCCCGAGTTGGTGAGTCATCCGCAATTAGCTACTATCGACGTATCTAGCGAGTCGAGACACACGGCCGCTCCGAACGTACACTATGAAGGCCTCGGCAACAAGAAATCTTTAGCTGATATTGTATGCAATGGTGACTGGAAAATACCAAAGGAAGATAAAGAATGGACCTTGGTACAGAGAAAACGTCTAAGGAATCGCTTTATTGCTAGTAGGGGAAAGGCAGTTTCAAGCACGAATACGAACTTCAAAGCTGCAGACATCAAAATTCCTATCTATATTTACAATGTTGCGAAGGACGTACCTGTGTGTGACATAATCAGTTATATTGCGACTAAAACTGATGTTACTGTACACCTGGAAAAAATGAATATGAAGTTACCTAAATCATATGATGCGTACAAAATACTGGTACCAAAACATAAACTGGAAACTTTCCTGAATGATGATTTTTGGCCAGAAGGCGTCGCATACCGTCGCTTTGTTAACTTCAGAGCAAGAAGTAATAAAGGTATTAAGAGTGCTGAATAATTGATCTGTGTGTAGTCTAACCAGCCGTATGAGTATTAATACTAAACTCGTAACATTTAACTGCAAAAATATCATAAGATCTGTTGAATGTGTAAGGAAAATATGTGAAACAGCTGACATTGTGGCACTTCAGGAGACGTGGCTGTTGCCGCATGATATCCCATTCCTGGACAGCATCAGTGACAAGTTTGCGTACACGGGCAAGTCTGCCGTGGACACCTCGGCCGGTGTTCTCCGTGGCCGCCCATACGGAGGTGTAGCAGTGCTGTGGAGGAAGTCGGTGTTTCCCTCAGTGTCAGTGTTAGAGTGTAACAGTGATCGTATAGCAGCTGTTAGGATTGAGATACATGAGCGTTCTATGTTAATCATATCTGTGTATATGCCTACGGACTCAAAAGACAATTTGATCGAGTTTACGGAGTGTCTAGGCGAAATAAACTCCATAATTGAAGTTAGTGATGTTGAATCTGTGTTTGTGTTGGGGGACTTTAACGCGCACCCGGGTGAGTCATTTGCAATGCAACTCCTAGACTTTTGCGCGGAACAATCATGGACATGTGTTGATCTTGATTTATTACCTAACGATTCACACACTTTTGTTAGCGAGGCGCACGGATGCCGACGGTGGCTCGATCACTGTGTGGTCACTACCGCTGCGCGCGCAACCATCGATGATGTGACCATATTATATGACACCTACTGGTCTGATCACTACCCGTTGCTATTAACATGCAATTTAAATTTAATAAAACCTAAAATTGTGACATCTAATGTATTTAGAAATAATGTAATATGGGGTGAAAGGCAGGCCAGTCAAGTTGAAATATATCATAACTATTGTTACGCAAATTTGCGGCTTATTGATTTCCCACCGGAATTTGCTACTTGTGCTGGTAAAAAATGTAACTGTGTTATACATAAATCCTTAATTAAAGATATGTACAGGAATATAGTCTGTATACTGGCACAAGGCGCGGAATCTTCTTGTAGTGCGGCTTCAAATCCCGGTAGGGGTAAGCACATTATAGGCTGGAATAAACATGTGAGGGAGGCTCACGGTAGGGCTCGGCAATGTTATCAGAACTGGCTGTTGCAGGGGAGGCCTAACTCCGGCCGACTATATAATGAAATGACTGAGTCTAGACGCTTATTTAAAGTGAAATTGAAATGGTGTCAAAATAACCAACAACAAATTAAAATGGATATAATTGCACGACACCATTCCAATAATAACTTTTCCAAATTTTGGAAATCAACGAACAAATTGAATCTAAAGCCTAGCCGTCCCGTGAGCATCGAGGGTGAGCACGAGCCAGATGGCATCGCAAGATTATTTCGACAGCATTTCAGAGTTGAGCCGCTTGTAACTTCTGCACAGTCTGAGATGATGTTGGTGTCTGATGCTGGGGCCATACCTGGAGATATCAATGTAAGGTTCACTGCAAAGGATGTTGATGTAGTTATCAAATCTATGAAAAGAGGAAAGTCTCCAGGTCATGATGGTCTCAGCATTGAGCACCTGCGGTTTGCTGGGATACACTTGCCAAGAGTGCTAGCTTTACTATTTAATTTGTGCATGAGCCACTCCTACCTGCCTGATGATCTCATGTATACCATTGTTGTCCCCATTGTAAAAAACAAGACCGGAAATGTCTCGGACAGGTCTAACTACAGGCCTATTTCCTTAGCCACGGTTATAGCGAAGGTAATGGACAGTTTGCTTGACGGCCATTTAACAAAACACATAAAACTGCACGATGGTCAGTTCGGCTTTCGAACTGGTCTATCAACTGAAAGTGCGATTTTGTGCCTCAAGCAGACTGTGCAATACTATACCGCGCGTAAAACACCAGTATACGTGTGTTTCCTGGACCTGTCCAGGGCATTCGACTTGGTCTCGTATGACCTGCTATGGACAAAACTGTGTCAAGACACTAGCCTACCCCCTGAAATCATATCTATATTTAAGTACTGGTACAAAAATCAGAAAAATACTGTTAGGTGGGCGGCTAGTAAGTCGGATGAGTACAAGTTGGAGTGTGGGGTACGGCAGGGGGGGTTGACCTCACCGAAGTTATTTAATTTATATATGGATCGCCTGATTGGAAGGCTGAGCAGCACTGGCATCGGGTGTCATATAGACGGTGTTTGTGTAAATAACATCAGTTACGCGGATGACATGGTGCTGCTCAGCCCTTCAATCGGTGCGTTGCGCAAGTTACTCCGTATTTGTGAAGAGTACGCGGAGGCTCATGGGCTCAGATACAATGTAAAAAAGAGTGAGGTTATGGTTTTTAAAGCACCTAGAAAAGAGATCACAGTGGTACCTCCCGTCTCACTCTATGGTACACCATTAAACCAAGTCACTCATTTCAAGTATCTGGGCCACTGGGTCACCGATGACCTAAAAGATGATATGGATGTGGATAGGGAACGCAGGGCGTTGTCTGTTCGCTGTAATATGTTGGCTCGCAGATTCGCACGGTGTACGGAACAAGTGAAGGTCACATTATTTAGAGTTTTCTGCCAGACCTTTTACACGTGCAGTTTGTGGGCCAAATACACGCGGAGGACATACGACGCCCTGCGTGTACAGTATAATAACGCGTTCAGGGTGCTGATGGGGTTGCCGCGGTACTGCAGCGCGAGTGGTATGTTCGCGGAGGCGCGCGTGGACGGCTTTCACGCTGTCATAAGAAAGCGAAGTGCGTCTTTAATGGCGCGGGTACGCTGCGGCCCCAGCGCCATCCTGACCGCGTGCGCTGACAGATGGGACTCCGCACTAACAGCGCACTTGATAGGCCTACACGCGAGAGCAAGCGCCTAATTTATTGTTAATATTATTATTAATTTATTATGATTTACTAACACTAGGTTAAGAACATTGTTACTAACAAATATGGAAGTAATTCTGAAATAAAATTTATCATTCATTCATTCACTTCAAATTTACATCGACCTTTCGATCACGAACGCATTCTCTCAGCGGCCGAATTGCAGTGTGCCTTGTGTTTCAGGCACGGGCTCGTGCTACGGTGACTCCGGGGGGCCGCTGCTCTACAAGGGAATAGTCGTGGGCGTTACATCGTTTGGCAAGCGCTGCGCGAGTCCCAAATTCCCAGGGGTCTACGCCAGGGTTGCAAAATATATTAATTGGATCAACTATACGGTAAGCCCCTGCGCTTAACTAAAATCTGATTTACACGGTGCAATTAAATTTCCTGTGGCATACCATAACTTGAAGCAACAACAATAGTTGTACGAGGGCGACACGGAAAGTTTTTAGAACTGGCTTTGCTGAAAGTTTTTAGAACTGGCTGGCACTTGTAAACGAGATAATAAAAAAATAAGTTCAAATTTTGAAAATGGAACTCTTTGCCAATATTATTGTGTAGGTATGTATTTTATTAATTTGTCATTTGTTTCCGATTTGGCGGCAAATTGAAAATTGTCTGTGTCACGTCAGCATGAATTTAACGCGAGAAAACTTTCGTACAATTACTTTTTATGACTTTCGATGTCATTTAAGTCAACAAGAAAGTTATGATAGACTTCGATTTTCCTTTCACGATAAAGCCCCATCTCGTGCCACTGTTTAAAACTGGTTTAATGAGTTTAAAACGTGGTCGCACTAATCTCACCGATGATTTGCGTGAGGGACGGCCTTCTACGGCGACGACTGAAGATAACATCAGTGTTGTGCGGCGTATGATAGAGACTGACTGATAAAAGAGTGACTTATCAGCAGATTCGGACAAGCTTAGGCATCGGTATGAGTCAAGTGCACAAAATCCTCCATGAACATTTAGCGGTCAGGAAGCTTTGTGCCCGGTGGATACATCATAATTTGACAGAGGCCAAAAAACTCCGTCTGTTGATTGGTGTCGTGAAATGGTTCAAATATTTAACGGAGGTAACTCTAATGCTGTGTTTGACATAATGAAAGCTGGATTTATTGTTATTATCCTGAAACTAAGAGACAGTCTGCTGTCTGGGTGTTTCCTTCCGAGGAGTTGCCAACTAAAGTGACGAGAGGTCGAAGCGTGGAAAAAAAGATGGTGGCCTCGTTTTTCGGAAGGACAGGTCATTACGCAACAATTGTTTTAGAGGATCGAAAAACAGTTACTGCAGAGTGGTACACTAACAATTGTTTGCCACTTGTCTTGGAAAAAGTTCGGGAGAAACGACCTCGCAGTAGGATCCTTCTTCACCACGACAACGCCTCGTCGCACACCGCCAAGCAAACAATCGACTACTTGGCGACGTCAGACGTGGAATTACTGGGTCACCCGCCCTATAGCCCTGACCTCGCAGCTTACGATTTTTATTTTTTTCCGAAATTAAAAGAAAAACTTCGAGGAAAACGTTTTATGGACGCCGAGGAAGCAGTGAATGCCGTCAAAGAGACCCCTAAGGACGAGTGGGCAAAGTGTTCTCAGTGGTTCCATCGGATGCAGCGATATATTGATGTAAATGGACACTATTTGAAAAGATATTAATAAAACTAATAACTAGCTAGTTTGTTCAGTTTTTGATTTTCTAAGAACTTTCAGTGTCGCCCTCGTACCGTCTAAACAATGTTTGTCGTTTGCAAGTCATTAGTCGCTTCAATTTGATAGTACTATAGTATGCCACAGGCAAGAAAGTTCATCGTTGAAATGACTTACGAACCGATTTTTCATTTTTCAAATAACTTTTATCTGAGGAATAAAAATTGCAGATTTACAGCGTTTGTGAATAAAATATATTCGGCCTTATTACAAAACACGGTTTATCTTTAGAACCAGGTTTAACCCAGTAAGTCATTTTTTAATTTAGAAATTTATTTCGACATCGTTAAAGTTCTAAATACAAAAACTGATTTTAAAGCCGAGTCTAAGTTGTTATTTTTTTATTAAAAACTTTAAACCAGTTGGAATAAGGTTCGAAATAAAACAACTGGCTGGATGGATTAAGCTTGGACCAAACTTAGAACTCGTTTCGTAATAAGACGGATTATGTCGAACTGTCACAGCTGTCACAACTGTCTTCAGCTAAAAGTTATTTGACTGTTGAAAACTGAGCCATTATTCAGTTACTGCAACGTGTAGTTACAGAACTTACAGAACACAGTAAAGAATCATAGGACGTAAGGATCGTATAGTGGCGTTCTGTAGTTTCTGCCTACCCCCAATGGCAGGAGGCGTGAGTTTATGTATAGGAGAGTAGTATTGATGATTCTAATGATATTAATTCTAATTCCATATTCTATCATAGTCATAACATTCATTGCATAATTATACGAATGCGCCATGCTAATTGTTATTTAACCAGATGTCAAAACGCCATACAAATAGTTTTCTGACAGCTGCGCGCACAGATTACTCTAAGCCGACGGCGCGCGAGTCGATTGCCGACTTAACGGAATGTTGCCATTTTTAAATATTACAGTTTATTTATTTATGTAGAATTAATTATTGTACATTTATTTAATTTTTATATCTTAATTATATTTTATGGTATGCTGCACCGGTCGACGTCATAACGTCAACGCCGGCTGTCGCTGAAAACCAACCAGCGCTGGGGCTCTGTCTTGCATAGGGTCGCAGCATTATGCTGAGCGATGGCCGTTTTGCGTGGATGTGACGCATATTTACCCTAAACTTGTTTCTTTTTTAATTTTGTGTTATTTTTTTTTTCCGTCGTGTTTTCAGCAAATAAACGTATTTTATTTTTATTTTTTTTTATTCTGGGAGTACGTATTTGTTACAGTCGCGAATCATTTATGTTGGTCAACATACAACCAACTAAACTATAAGTTGAAAAAGCGTAAGAAAGTTTGAATTTCGCGGGCTACCCTGGCGTTTTCGCCTCAGGTATTTTTTGTAATTAAGAATAATAATAAAAGCTTTTTGTATGGACCTTTTTTTATAAGCAGCAGTATCCTCCTGACTCCCTCTAATAAACTGTGATTCTCATTGACTGTTCTTTTTCCAGATAAATGACTTCGAGCTGCAGGGCCAGCAGGCACACGACGAAACCGGTAACGGTACCAACCCTGGCAACGCCGGCTCGCTCAGCAGCAAGATCGGGGCTATTACGCTGCTTACCTCGTTCCTATACTTAATACTCAGCGTTAACGGATTAGGTGATTTTCGAGCAAAACTGTGCGAAAAAAACGGAGTGGTCAGCTAATATCGGTTCCAAAAGTAAGTGATGAAAATGTAAACAAATGAAACGTACCTGTGGTTGCCAATTTGACGTGCCACTTACCAAAGACATTTAAATTATCTGAAACTACTTGCCGCTTACAATTTGAGTGCTTTGGTTTGATTATTTGAGTACTTAAACTAGAAATTCTAATTTTAAATCATCTTTTAAAGATGTTTTTCTTATGACAATATGGTCAATTTTATAACCAGAATTTTCATCTTTCGAATTTAAAAATGTTATTAAATCAATGATTGTGGGAAAAAGTGGTAAGATATATATTAACCGTACCTTTTATTGCGAGTTACGCAATAAAAGGTAAGGTTAGTTTAGGTTAGAACTGCGACCTCCAACGCACGAGCCGAGCGAGCGAAGCAAGCGGTGCCGCAGTAGGCGGCCGGCGAGAGGCAAAAACGAGTAGAAGATATAGAAAAAAAAAACTTAAGTATAGCCACATAATTAGGAATTTCTCCCGTATCGTGGGAGCGTATACATACACATCGATCCTACATGCACAAACGGCCTACAGATGTTGCATCAGGACTGGACCCGAAGTAACTATCTGTAGGCCATACAAACATTTGTTTCATGCGGGAATCGAACCCGTGACTTGTAGCGCAGCAGCCGAGCTAACAAGCGTATAGTCTGTTCCAAAATTATCTGATGGTAGTGTAAACAAACCCTGTTCTGGTTAAATTCTTACGCAATGACTCATTAAAGGAAATTAATAACACATTCATCTATTTAGGTTTCAACATCAAATCTTACCACTTTTTCCCACAATCATTGATTTAATAACATTTTTAAATTCAAAACACGAAAACGAGGTTATAAAATTGACCATATTGTCATATGAAAAACATCTTTAAGGTGATTTAAAATTAGAATTTCTAGTTTAAGTACTCAAATAATCAAACCATTTTAAAAGTAAAAGTCTTTGGTAAGTGGCACTTCAAATTGGCAACCACAGGTAGGTACAGTCGCCAGCAGGTCAACCTACCCGAAACTGTCAAATTTTCCCAATCAACTTTGAACCTTAGATACACTTAAGTGATAAAGTAGAAAATCTATTAAAGAAATTTGACAGATTGTAGTAGGTTGATGTGCTGGCGTGTTATTTGTTTACATTTCCATCACTTTCAACCTCACAAACTCACAACTACACAAAAAGCTTGTGTAGTTGTGAGTTTGTGAGGCTAAGGTTTCTTTTATACCTTTCATTTTGAATCATTTTTCTTTATAAACAAAAATATTGTATGACGCAGAGCCCATAAATTAGTTCTGTGATATTTATTCTCTTATCACCGCCCGTTGAAGTTTATATTGTGAGTTTGCTTTAGTAACTTTATATTGAAACTTAATAAAATGTAAATATTCCATTAAAGTTTAATTGGAAATTCAGATGTTTTTGTTTTCCCCTTCTCTTTAAAAGGCGAGCTCATTTTTGCCGTAGCGCAAAAAAGGCAAGTTTAATTAATTCACAGATCTCGTGCATTACACGACCTTCGAGGTACTTACATTGAAAATGAACTCAACAAAATAAAAAAACGCATTACATTTATATATTATTTCTCAAAAACATAAACAGCTTAAAAACCCTAAACAAAAATTTTGACAGAAAAAAAGATAAGCTTGACATTATGTCTAAAGTATAAAGAAAACACTCTTTTCTTGCCAATGATACTTTTAATGCACACAACTGTACTATTTCACAATCAAACGACCACTGACCATGCATTACATTTTACCATTTAAAACGTTTTTTGCCCCACCCAGAAATAACGGTAATATCATAACCGTTATTTCTGTGTGTAAGTGTTGCTAAAGTAAAATATTACATCCAGTTGCCATCATGAAAATACGTTTAAAAGTTTCTTATAATATTAATAATTTGTACTTTTACAGTTTGGCCACAGTGGATATTATAAATCGATATTAAAATAATACCTACCTTTAAATCAAAGAAAGCTGTTGAAAGATTGCTAAGAACATTATTATTAAACATTTTTAATATATTTTTAGTAAGAAGTTCAATGGTTTTATGTAGGTGTAACTTTTTATCTAAGTCGAGATGACCTGTACGGTCAGCCCTAACACCACTAATTAAGGAAGTCTTTTATTTTACATTTAGTACATACATAGTATGCAAATCCATCTACGACTGTTTAAAAAAGTGTCTCGAACCTGCCTCATATAAAATTTTATAAACCTACTAGCTGTGCTTTGCGGTTTCACCCGCCTCGCTCAGATCCTAAACGAGATGGTAAATAGCCTATAACCTTTCTCAAGAATTAGACTCAAAGAATTTTTCAAATCCGACAGTTCCAGAGATCGCGATCAAACAAACTCTTCAGCTTTATCTAAACTAATATTATAAAGAGAAAATATTTGTTTTTTTGTAATAGATAAACTCGAAAACTACTTAACCAATTTTAAAAATTCTTTCACCAATAGAAAGCTACATTATCAGTAAGAAATTGGGTTGTATTTTATCGACTTCCACGCGAGCGAAGTCGCGGGCAGATGGTAGTTATAAGTATATATATATACTTAAAAATAGAAATCTCTTTTATAAAATGTTGATAGTTTTTAACAGTCAACCCTCCTAATCTATTAATCATAGATCGTAAACATTTCGGAACGTAGCTCTCAATTTTAACTTTTCTGACAAATGCTTTATTTTTTCTTTAACAGCGCTTTTCACATTGGACGACCAATGTGAAAAGCGCTGTTAAAGAAAAAGGACATTAGAGAACATTTCACTTCAACAGTTTAGAATTTTCCTTCGCCTCTGACCGAACATGACTCCACGTCATCCACAACTAACTCAATTTCATAGTTGTATTATTTAAAAATAGCTCGTTTTCAATATTCATCTTACTAATCGTCATTTGACATACAAGTCGACACGCATGCGCACTTTCATTTATTTCAGTTGCCAACCCGAAATGGCCATTCAGCTACTAGATTTATCCTTTCTTTTTTTATGAATATCAAAATGTCGTAAAAATTTGTTGGTCTTCAGATTTCTTGCAGAAACGCTTTCGATAAAATATCTGTATCGATATCTAGGACAAGTCATAAAGCGCGAGACAACCGGATATACATGTGGGGTGTAACTCTAATTTATATCGCAGTCGCAAGCTGTAAGTGAGAATTTGTTTTTTTTATTTATATATTTCGTTGCATGAATGGAGAATTTTAATAAATTGAATAGTGTTCACCTAAGTGTCGATAAAAGTGTATATCTGTCGCGGGCAGATTGTATGATTCGTTATTTTACAAACGGCGCCGTCCGTTTACAAACGCTGGCGGCTTTGCAAAATGTCTAAGACAAAATGTAAATTGCCTAGTCATTTTATTTTTTTTATTATTTATGTACACACAGAAAAATAGATACAGATAACACATAATCATAATTGTGAGTACAAAGGTACTACTTATTTCTTAAGAAATTTCTTCCTGCAGACCTTGCACTTAGCGCACGAGCACGAGCACGAGCGGCACCTTATAATATGCGACAACATTTGATGGATAATTCAAACATCGTTTACAAAATGCCGCGGCAAATTTAAGTTATTAGTTACCCGGCACATGAAAAACGTAAGGTCCATGGAATCTAGTGCTCGGAGGACTCCTGCGAAATATGATTAGTACAAAATTGACGAAAATTTTGAACTGCAACAAACAATTTACAATTTAACGCATTATTTTTTGATAGTTTATAATTTAACAGAAATAATACCGACAAATTGTGAACAGCAGTGCTATTCTGTAACCATCTCACCGTGAAAACTTAGGTGAAGTGAGCTCGGAGTGAGCTGTCAGTACCTAGGCCGGTCTATTCTGTAATAATCTCACTATGAAAACTAAGGTGAAGTGAGCTCACTTCACCTAAGTTTTCACGGTGAGATGGTTACAGAATAGCAGTGCTGGTATCTAACTTGCGCGCACCTTGCGCTAACTAAATAGCCTGCCTAGCTGCAAGCAACGTGAAAGTAGCCCTTGCCGGTCGCTGCCGCAGCACCGCTCGCACCGCTCGCTCGGCTCGCGCGCTATTGTTCACAGTTCCCACCTAACCTAACCTATTTAGTAGTTCATAGTTTTTCGATTGTTTATAATCTGACGGAAATAATACCAATAAATTATAAACTAACGGTTCTCAGAATTTTTAACATAATAGGTACCTCATTGCTGGTATAAAGTATGATTTGACCAACCTGTGTTTAATGATGGCCTCAACCATTTTGCAAAACCGCCAGCGTTTTTAAACGGACGGCGCCGTTTGTAAAATGACGAATCATACAATTTGCCTGCATTACATATCTAACCAATTGAAAAATTGTCTTGGAAGTGCTAAAATTCAAAGTGGTTTTTAAAGTTAGAATATTCGATTTAATTTTATTTATTTATTTATTTATACCACAATTATAACACCTTTACAGATTCATTCAAGGCGATGTTATAAATTACAAGGTCTGTAACACTTTTTTACAAAAAATAACCTGTAAGCAAAATGCCAAAGAATTATAAACATACTAAGTAATATGACAATTATTATAAACATGGCAACTTTTATAATATCATACCTCTTTCAATTATTATTTGTGCCATTTGCATGAATTTCGGCAGGTTTTGCCCAAATATATCCAACCCGCACTGTGGTGGCGTGGTGGATTACGGCCCACTCCCTCTCACAGGGAAGATGCTTTTGTCCCAACAGTGGGAACATTATAGGCTTATTATGCTAGTCTTAAAGAGTTGTGGTTTTTAAACGCAATTAGGAAAGATGTTGCTATTTTATAGGCAATGCGGAACTGTATCAATTAAAGACCGTGCATCTGCCGACGACGGTCGACGACCGTGTTATTGGCGGGTCTGCTACCACCATAGAGCAATACCCATTCGCCGTACAGGTAAGAGGAAGAGTTGAAAAAGCTCTATTAAGTACGAACAATAACTAATAGAAAAACATGACTACAGATAACAAAAAAACACAATAGATTTTTTGAATTTTTGCAACTGACCATTACGAGTAGGTACCTTCGTTGATCTTGTGGTCGCAAGCGCAACTACTGACCTGAACTCCCGGGTCGATCAAAATGTTATTAAGTTTTTATTTGTTTCCATTTCCATTGTTTCAACTTTGATATGCTCAAAATTGGGATTGCCCCTTGGGTGTAGCGACTGAATCTCATTTTGATGATTATTGAATAATAAAAAACGACTAGAAATTAAATTCTTTCGTTATAAAATTCACTGTCAACACCGAGCAGTAAGTACGTACCTTCCGTACTATTACGAAATTCTCAATAGCAGCCAAAAATATTATATTGTTTGTAGAAAGCATGTTTATTATTTTTACTGAAAAAATCTTTAAAAAAAAACACTCTATGGTCAAGTACTAAGTAGTTATAAAAGCTGATCTACTATGCATAAGGTTTCGTTTCCGGTCCCAACGTTTGGTTTTTCCAACCAAGTAATGACATTAGTAATCAGAGGTAGATTGGTTATACGCGCTCCATAAGGGCACGTCAAAGCTTGGCTAGTTAGCCAAGTTTTCTTCGTCTTGTCTCTTTTTCGCCGCGGTGAACGCCACATAGCGTCTGCAATTTACGTCAAGTGACGTCATCATTTCAGCTGAAAGATTTCCACTGCTGGCATCGGCCATCTGTTCTGCGAGCAATGTGGCCTGCCCATTGCTACTTAAGTCTGGCAATTATTTGGGCTATGTCGGTTACCTTGGTTGTCCTGCGGATCTCTTCATTTCTGATTTGATCATGTATGGAAACTCCAAGTATAGCCCTCTCTATTGCCCTTTGAGTGACTTTTAGCCTTCTGATAATGTCCATTGCGAGCGACCACGTTTCAGTGCCATAGGTCATCACTGGCAATACGCACTGGTCAAAGACTTTCTTCTTAAGACACTGCAGTATGTGGGACGAGAAAGTATTGTGTAGCTTTTGTAGAACCTGCCGCAGCCTATGAATGTGGTCTACGGTGCCTAAGCCTTTACGGAATCTGGCTTGTTCGGGAGGCTGGAAGTCATCAAACCTGCAGGCGATAGGGTTCGTAATGACTCTTGAAAACAGCTTTTAGACATGGTTCAGAAGTGAGACGGGCCTTTAATTCTTAAGGAAGCGGAGGGCATTGTCACCGTTCTTAAAGAAAAGTATCACCACACCCCTGTTCCATGCCTGTGGCATTTTGCCCTCGAGTATGACGTTATCAAACAGCATCTGGAGGGCCTTAAGAACGAGTTTGTCGCCGGCCATTAGGAGTTCGGCTGTAATTCCCTCATCACCGGCGCCTTATTATTTTTGAGTTGCTTCAGCGCCATCCTAATCTCGTACAAGCTGACGTCCGGTAAGTCTTCGGTGTAGTGTCGGGTCAATCTGGGTCTTGGGTCTTTAGCCAGATTCGTAACGGGGTTACTTGTTGACCTGTTTAACTGTCCATAGAACCACCCGATCTCTCAACCTGAGCTGGTTTGGCGGATATGCTCCTGCCATCATAGGTCTTCAGTTTCATAAGCTTGCACTGCCTAATAGACAGATCTCTTGCAAAGCCCTTGGTGCCTTTATTCTGCTCTATCGCGTCTTTAATGCGGTCTGCACTAAAGCGGCCAAGGTCGCTTTTCAAGGACTTAGGGATCCATCTATTGAGCTTCCAATACTTGAGCGCATCGTGTGAAGACTGCAGGATGATCTTGCGCCTTTCCTCCATGAGCTGGATCAGAGAGTTTCCTGTTTCTATTTGTACGACACGCAACGGGTCTTAAAGATGTCACACCCGACCGTATGGACAGTTTTTACGAACCCATTGTGATAATCGTCCACGGAGTTCCTTAAGCACTAGAAACGATTCTGAAATTCGAGATGAAAGCTCTCGGGGTTTTGGACTTGGATCGGTGCTGGGTGGAGCGTGGACTTCATTAATCGAGATCTTTCAGTTCTTTTCAGTTTGATATTAAAAACCGAGTTGATCACAGGCATTATTGAATACTTGCATCTTCATCGACTTATTACAGTCAATCTCATTTTTTGTTGCATCATCAGGGTTCTGCCAGGTTCACTTTCTGTACTCACGTTTTCTGAAGAAGGAATTCATGATAAAGAGGCCCTCCTTCTCCATAAAACTGGCTAGTAGGTGAACCCGGTGGTTCCGACGTCCAATTCCAATTTCTCCCCACTCGCTTCGTTTGCCCAATTTCGCGTTGCGGTCCCCCATGACAGGGGTGAAGTGAGTTTTAGAACCATGCATGACTCGGGAGATCGGGTCGTAAACCGGCTCCGGTCACTGAAACATTATTTATGAAAGTAAATTGGTGTGTTTCGTTAGATAGCGTTTTTTGACATAATTTCCATGACAGCTGTCACTGCGGCCGTTATGTGACGGCCACCGTTGTCATAGAAAACCATAGCTTTACAGTGAGATAGACCATAGCTTTAGAATGTGGTAGCTTTCCTTTATGTCTGCAGGTAATTTACTACGGGCGGTTCCGTTGCGGAGGCTCCCTGGTGACGACGAGACACGTCCTTTCAGCAGCACATTGCTTCGTTCCTAAGTACTAACTTTATGTTTATTTACCAACGAAGTCTAAAACAACACGTAACATTAACGAGCCCATAGTACATTAGTTCAAATTCACTTTTTATCTCACTCGCACCATACTGCTCGCGGACTGAGTGAGAGTGAGACTAAGTAGGGAGCTCGCGGCTCCAAGACGACCAAAAGTTAAGGTAATTTCGTTTTACGGCGAAAATAATGGTTATAAAATAAAAAAAAAAAAACGTAGTATCTGCTTTATAGTTAGTTCAGTTATTACGTAAAGTTTCATGATCTATTTGAAGTATTTTTTGAATACCAGTGGTTTATTGTTGGGTTTGGAGCTGACTTTGTTTTTTTTTTTTCTATCGTTTTTTTTCGAATCGTGTTTTAGTCATACATTAATCATCACTTTTACCATATATTTATTTCAAAATGAATGCTGCATTCTCTGACCAAATCAAGAACCAAGACTGAGCGCTGCGAACAATAAAGTTAAGCATACTAAAACTCCACCACCGCTCTGTGCATACACGCTCACACGCACATATTTACAACCTTTTACAATGGCAGTACAATGAAACTACACCCAAAGTGCACACATGTTTACGAAACCGGCTTCACTTCACGTTGACAGCGTTCTATCTTCGTTTTTTATTTGGTCTGAGGCTGCAGTATTTTCAATATAACGGAGGATCGTGCTAAGCAATTTGAGATAGTATATATAGGCCCTTAAAATGTCTTTAAGACATTGAGGGATACTTTGATTTTGATCCATGCCAGCTTTACTAACACATATCTAAATGAATTCATAAATAAAAGCGTGTTATTGGATTGTCTACTTTCGGCACTAAGTCGAGCGTGCAAAATCTAACAACGGCGAGGCAAATAACGTTAGGTAGCACATAAGTAAGGCAATTGTACAATAACAAATTTATGTTCGTTTAACTCGACAAAATGTAGGGCCTACCGTTTGTAGGAAACCCTAGGTTTTTCATAGTAATGAGTACAATAACTCCTTTTCAGGTTTTCACTTATTTTATTTACACATTAATAATAAATATTAATCTATCTAAAAATTTGCAGACATGGCTATCATATTTACGCGAGCAGCTTTTTCATACGTGCGGGTACAACTATTTTGAATTCAGGTGAGTGACAATGGAGGTGGAGTGTACAGGTGGGTATTTCGTACAATCAACGAGAGGTCCATATGGACAATTTGACTTAGGCCTTGTTTACGGAGACGCGGGGGGTCGAGCGACGCGTTGGGCGGCGCGGTCAGCACTAAATTCAAACATACATATATGCGTTGTATGAAGCGTTTACGAAGAACCGATTTTACACGCGTTTGCTTGTCGGGCATAGCAAAGTAGGAGAGAGGAAGACGGCTTTTTATTTACCCCTTGATAAGACTGCGTTGTCTGACTTTCGAGCTTTTGACGACCCGTAACAACTTCAAAATTCCACGAATGACAGCCGAAACCAATCTTGGTATGTAAAGATAGTCACGATGGTCACTCATTCACAGACCATCGTTTCTACGTTAAGCGTAGCTTAACCTGATGGATCGATGTATCCCTAACTCATTAAAAGATCCAATTACATTTCAATCAAACGCATCGATGCTTGTTATGACATCCATTTTTAAACGCAAAAATACGTCCAGACACAATTAGTGATGAATGTTTCCTAAAAATATTTATGCGCGGCAGGTAGACAGAAGTGTTCGCGCTCGGCAGTTGTCCTGATGGACACACCTTTACGCGAAATTTATAAGCGATTTCTCGTGAAATAACAATTTCATAATAGTATGGTTCGGAAAAACGTCATTTCTATCAATTATACATATAGGTACTTGAGGAGAGCTGGCACTGGTTCGCCACTGTACTCGGTACGTGTAATGAAGGCTGTCTTTCCACCACAGTAGTGCAAGATAGAGCGATGAAACTAAACTACAAAACGATGTGTCTGTGGCGGCATCTACAACGCCACATGCTACGCATCAAAGACTTGACGTCACATAAATCCTGCATCACGCAAGTAGGGTTTACCACCCGATCATCATATATATAACTTCTCGACATCAATCGTCGGGCAGTTGCCCATCAGACCTGACACCCATCTGGTCGGAGGATTCTCCCTTTTCTATAGAGGATGAGTGAACTTTACACCATGTTCTCCATGCCTCTATACTGGTGACCCCGAGTATGATCGTCAGCGTAGCCTTCGTGCAACTAATTCAACGTGACGTCATCATCATCACTCCCGCAAGCTTTCGTGAGGTGAGTGACACAGCCAGCCAGCGCCCACGACTTGAACGGGTATCCTGACCACTAGCCTGCAGCGGACGAGAATTTCTGGTCATCACCCTCATCCTCATCATCAACCTTGGCACGGTACCTGCACTTTCGGCCGGTCCACAATCAGAGCCTTTCAAACCTCTCCGTTCAGTCAGCCTCAACCCGGCGCTGTACCTCATCCGACTCACTGGATAACGCAGTGCCACACAGTTCCGACTCACCGTGAACTATGCGGTACCCGACCAACTGGAACCTCAACTGGCACTGTGAAGCATCGCAAGATACAAGACTGAGCCCACTATCGGCCTCCGTCTCCAGAAGGGCACTTCCTTCCGGAGACCGGCGGCCGATAGAGAGATGCCGCCAGATCACTTTGTGGCGGCATCAACAATGCCACGCATCAAAAACCTCACGTCACACAAATCCTGCATCGCGCAAACAGATAGCCTTCCCCAAAAGTGCCACGCAGCCATCGCCGCGAAGCTCTGCTACTGTGACTGTCACCAGCCAATATCACTCTTACCCGACCTTTTCGATGATTCCAGCAAATTCGTAACAAATCGAGGCGGCGCCACTTGCTAATCTCCGTTGAAATTGGCCGCAATTCGGTCGGGAGGATATTAATATTTGATTACACATCCATCGCATTATACTTCTCTGGTTTCTAACAGCTTTCCACCAGCAATACTTAGGCTGCCTTTGTAGTTCAAAATATGTTACTCCTGACTAGTTCTGACAGTTGACCGTACGATATTGAACAAAATTTAAAACTAGTCGTATAAACTTGACCCATTTTTCCACAGGCGGTTCTGTTCACTTAGTAAGAGCAATCAAAGCCCACGAGCTATACGACTTTATGACAACGTCGACCTACGACAATGATGTGGCGGTGGTCCTGATGGCCACACCGGTCGATTTGAGTACCAGTGTAGCACGACTAGCCCTCATTCCTCATCAGGACGACACCGCCGTGATCCCTGACAATTCATCAGTCACCACTATTGGATGGGGGCAGACTGATGTGAGTATTCACGATTCCGACGCCTTAAAAACAAAAAAACGCGACTGCAACTGAATAGATCAAAACAAGTCACTTTTCAAGGAGTGCGGTACAGTTGGTGGAAGTTATTTTTGTTCAATCTGCTTGAAGAGTTAGAACATCGCGCGACCTAGACGAGTCGACAGTCGACAGACAACTTTGACCACATGTAAGTATTAAAATCCATCCTGTAGTTAATACGCTTCCAGGGTATAAAGAACTCCACATAGATACGTATGAAAAACGTAACCCTGACTTTGCTGTCGCGCCTCGGGTAGGAAGGAAGTAAAGGAAGCTTTGCGGAACAGTTTATTCAAGGTAAAGGATACGTCTACGATCACATGGAGCTAAAAAAAAATCAAGCTTTTAATTCAATGCAATAAAAGAAATACGGCCATTAATACGACATATTTTGATACTCGCAAATAAATCAAAACCTATAGGGTACTTCCCGTTGAGCTAGAATCATGTTTGGCAAGAAGCAAGGTCTCACAGCACAAGTAAAGGAAAAAGTTAATTTGTGGTTTTATCACATTATTTTTTTTTTCCGATTACTAACTTACATTTGCAATTGGAGAATTGACCGTGAAGTATATCGATGTATGGGAATTGGGAGGATATATGTTTTTCAACTACAATGTTTGTTCTTGGGATAAATATTCAGCCCAACTACGGAACCCCTTATTGTGCGTGGTCAGACATGCACTTGGCCGGTTTTTTTTTAACTAGGACTGTATTTATCGGGTTAGCTTATGTTCATCTTTATTAGATAATATTCATTTGAAATGTTGTGTAATTTAGTGGTCGCAAACCTCTATAAAACCGATTGCAATCGATTCCCTGGTTCGGAAACCAAACGCGTAACAAAGATTTACCATCCGATGTATCTTAAGTTTCTCGTAATCTCTTTCCATTTCAGGTTGAATTACCTATTCTGCAACTATTTTAATGATATTATTAATGCATTTTTCTTGATTCAATTCTTTTTTAAATACTGTTAAAGTGGTGGATTTATATTTTTATTTCGCTGTAGAACGTAGGTATGCGTTCTTATTTCCTCCAGGTGTAATATGCTTGTAGATTACTTGAAGACAAATTAAAACACAAATCATTTGCTAATACTGAATGTAATAATCAACTTTAGTTCATATTTTACACTTTGTACGGACACAACAGTAATTATCGACCTCACAAGTCGACGGTCCAGCCGATAGTGCAATACTGTGGAAATTTCAGTGCACACGTGAGGTGGAAAACCTGTACACAGTATGTTGTATTTCTGAAACAGTATGCGCAGCGCGAGCCGTCACCGGCGTGCTTACTCTCTTTTTAAACTACCTCTTTGTATGTACAGACGCCAGCACATCAATTCAATTCAATTCAAAATATGTTTATTTCATATAAACCTACATGGGCACTTATGAAACGTCAGAAGCTAGGTGCACAGTTCCAATTGGTTGTTTCCTATGGAGAAGAGCCGGCAAGAAACTCCACGGTTACTCTTTTAAAAATAATGGGCTTTTACAATATTTTCAAATAACAGTGTTATTAGGTATGGGAGGACAGTATAGGTCTTTCAACAAGTACCAGGTACTTAACAGAATAGTGATGGTCAACAAATCTACAGTCCACTAGGCCTACAGCGTTCTCACATTCACAAAATTGAAAAGAAACAACCTACTACATCTGTCAAATTTCTTTAATAGATTTTCAACTTTATCTCTAAAGTATAAGGTTCAAAGTTGATTGGGAAAATTTGACAGTTTCAGGTAGGTTGACCTGCTGGCGTCTGTACTTACATGTTTAGTTAGATAATCTATGCCAAATGTGTTAAGACGAGCACTAATCCTGCCGACAAACTGTCACTCAGTTTGTTAGGTTTATAAAATGTGTAGTGTACAAGAGTTGCTAATTATATACATAAGTTATTTATTATTATTATTTTAAGGAAAATCCTGTCTTCTTTCGGCAGATGATCAACCCAACTGCATCAACTGTTCTGAACGAAGTGACTGTGAGGAAGATAAACTGGAAGATCTGTCGGGCTCGCTTCATCAAGCTTCATGACGATAAATTTTTTTCCGTCACCAGTAATATGATCTGCGCAGGAATCCTCGATGTTGGAGGTCAGTACTTGAATCTATGACGTATATGGCCTTTTATTCTATGGGGAAATTCTCATGGATACCGCCTAGAGAGACCTTGGCGTTATGTCGGACTCTTTACGACTTTATAAGAGACACACACAGCCGTTAGCCTGAAGCCTGTCGGAGGCACGGGGCGGCAAATCTAAATGGGGCCACCCTGGCATGAACGTTGAAATATTTAGCACGCTGCCTCGAAAAGATTAGGTTTTATTTTAACCCGACTACAGTGGAGAGTTATTGACTATTGATGCAGAAATAGGAGATACTTTGTCAACAACAAAAAAGCTCAGAGCATCAGACTAATAGAGGATGGTAAAGCGGAGCGAACTCGAATTTTTTTATAAAGAAATAGGAATTACTTTGTCTACAAATGCAGAAAAGTTTGAAAATGTAGGTTGCAAGAGCGAGGTTTTTCGAAAATATTAGCACCCAACCCCGGATAGGTAAGGTTTTCTTTTGACTATTAGTAAATAAATAAAAGTTACTTTGCTCACTTACGCAGAGAAGTCTGAAAGAAAAGAGTTGCAATATAGGTTGCAAGACTGAGCGAAGCGAGCTCGAAAATTTTAGCACCCTACGTTTATATTTAGCATGGGTAGGGAGCTCCCAACTACAAATTGCCCTTTATTTACTGGACATGTTTTGGTCTCGTTTGGGATTTGATGGAAAAAAAATCTAAAAAGTAGGTATTTAGTTTTTTTTTTTTATTAGAAAAAGTATTTCTCGAGTTTTTGGGGCGCCCCACGTCCGGGGCCCTGGGGCGGACCACACCTGCCGCCCCCCGTTAATCCGCCAGTGAGACACACGCTCACGCTTCTGAGTTTATTCCGCAATGCCGGCGCCATTTAGACGTATTCGGCGCTTTTATGCAGCTTTTTTTTGGGATCCCAAAACTCGTCCCATAATGTTTTGGAGCAGTATGAAATTACTTTTTACAAGTTTATTTTACAACTTTGACATGCTGTAACTTTAGATTACTTTACACGCTTTTCTATATTTATTTGCCATATTTACGGCCGAGTACTGTAATTCGAGGGCTTAGTACTCGCAACGTACTTAGCACCACATATGTGAGTTTAAACAAAGCAAAAAGAGTATGTAATGATCGTAGCAGGTCCTGCCTACCCCATGGGAAAAAAGGAGTGAGATTATTTATTTATTTAGTACATGGAGGACTTACAGCTAATAAAAACATACAAAAAAGGAGACTACAGTCACCAGAGAGCCAATTACAAATCCTACGTATAGCCTTATAATAATAATTTATGGTGAGAGTACAAAAACAAAAAACACATCGACAAAATTAGAGTAAGAATCATAGACATATACTTGGTTTGCAATGTTATGACTAAAGTATAAGAGAAAATAAGAAAAAATAATGTATATAATCTACCGCTACTTGAATAATTTCAGTATATTATGTATTTATGTACTCGTACTGTAACTCGTATCCTCCGTGTTTCAGGCAAGGACTCGTGCCTGGGCGACTCCGGGGGGGCACTGCTTTACAAAGGAATAGTCGTGGGCGTTACATCGTGGGGCATCGGCTGCGCGGTTCCTCAATTCCCGGCGGTCTACACCAGGGTCGCCAGTTATACCAATTGGATCAACTATACAGTAAGCAGAATGCCACAAGTTGGAACAACAACAAAATTTGTACAGTCTAAACAGTGTTAGACTTTAGACGATTCTATAATTCTATACTGTCTGTGTTATTGACACAATCAATCTGCCTAGCCTTTTCCCATCTATATTGGGGTCAGCTTCTAGTCTAACCGGTTGTAGCTGAATACCAGTATTTTACATGGAGCGACTGCCTATCTGACCTCGACAACCCAGTTACTGGGTAATACGAAACCCCTTAGATGTCAGACTATCGTAACGACTGTCAAAGATCCACGAATGACAACCGGGACCAACAGCTTAACGTGCTTTCCGAGGCACGGAGGAGTCTCGGTATGTAAAGATGGTCACCCATCCAGGGACCAACCCCGACAAGCGTTGCTTAACCTGATGGATCGACCCGTGCGGCTGTTATTACTTAGCCACGAGTTCCTGTTGACGCAGACAGTATAGAATTATAGGATGTAAGGATCGTAGCAGGTGATGTTCTGTAGTTTCTGCCTACCCCCAAGGAAGGAGGCGTGAGTTTTTGTTTATGTATAGGAGAGTAGTATTATTGATTCTAATTATAATAATTCTTCAAATACATATTTGTTACGGTCGCGAATTATTTCAACATATAACCTGAGACCGACGTGCAAGTTGAAAATACGTAAGAAAATTTGAATTTCGCGGGCGACCCCTGGCATTTGCGCCTTATGTATTTTATTTTAATTAAGAATAATAATCAAGGCTTTTTATATGGATGGGGGGGATAGTTTTTAGGGGGATAAGCAGCAGCATCCTCCTGCCTCCCTCCAATAAACTACGACCCTGATTATTTTTTCTTTTTCCAGATAAATGACGTCCTGCTGCAGAACAGCAGCACTGACTCGCTCAGAAGCAAGATCGGGGCTATCACGCTACTGACCTCGTTCCTGTACTTAATACTCAGCGTTTAGTTGTTACGAGTTAACGGATTAGGTGGATTTTCGAGCAGAGCTATGCGAAAAAAACGGGGCGGTCAGTTAATATCATTTCCAAAAGTATCTGATGCAAATGTAAACAAATGAAACGTACATTTGTTACATTTCACAAAATAGGCTTAACTTTTGGCAATTGTGTACTTCTCTAAAACAGTCCTTTTGGAATGTGTGGTATCAATATTATTTAAAGAAGAATGGCAGCGCTACATGTAATTTGGGTGTCGCACTTAGACTTCGCGTACATTCGCAAAAATACTCTCAAAAGATAGATCTCAGTCAAATTAAGATAAAAGGTAATCATAGCATATTTTTTAAATATTGGGTTTCGCCAGAAAAACGTTGTTTAAAAATGAAGTGGCCCCGTATAAACAGACCCCACGACAGTAAACCAAAGAGTTGTTATGCAGTAAACCAACGACTAAACAGTATGTGACATTCAAAGATGGCGGAAATGAATAGTTCCAATAATGGCTATTTAAGGGAAGAGTGGCACTAATAGCTGAATTTGTATATTAAGCCCTCTACACCTTGGACATCTAGAGTCATGTCTTATTGTACTCCATGCACTTCTATGCAAAGCAAGCGGGGTTAATTATGTTATGATTGACAATTTTTTATTACTTCTAATGTGCACGTCATCCTAATATTATTAATGCGGAATTGAGTTTGTTTGTTTGTTACGCTTTCACGCTGAAACGGCTGAACGAATTTGGATGGCACACAGATAAACCTTGGATAAAGAACACCAAAAAATGCGACCTAGAGATACGTCCAAAAAATACTATGCACGATGGTTTGTTGCCCTGCAACTGCAAACCAACGCATTTTCGCTTTGTGTAGTGCATCGTACGCCATAAACGGCCAAAAAGGCTCCGACGTATAAAGCTTCCCACGATCCGTAGATATGTCTGGCGTATCCCTAGATACGTATCCACGTATCCCTAGATATGTCTGGCAACATCGAAAACGATGAAAAAAGTCGTGAGGCTTGGATATCTACAGACGTTGGTTAGACGTTTCAAGCGACTGGTGCCGCGGACACATTTGTCCAGTGAAAACGTGGCTTTATCACTGACAATACTTGTCAGTGGGCTTAATGGGACAACTGTCAGTTGTGATGTCATTTACAAATATTTTCAATATTTTAGCTACCTAGGTATTTAAAAATGTTTTTGCCTATACCTACCTAATATCTTATTATATGTATGCAAGGTTCATAGGCAAATGTAGAATTTAAGACTTGTGAAAGTATTCAAGCTGGGGAGGCCACGCATCTCATCATGGCTTATTCATACCTATTATGCACTAAGCAAAAATAAAACAATTATTTGGTAATTAAATAAAGCATTTTTATTATATACATACACACATTCATTCATTTATTACATTCTAATCTTAGAAGAACTTCTTCGAATAACTGAGTAGCCGGCGCGGTCGTCGTGCTTGTCGTCGGCATCACCATATGATGCTCATCACAAATATTAGCATCAACTGTAATCTATGTCATTGCATTAGATTCGATCATCTCTGCACACCTGGATTACGTACAATCCTCATATTCTATACTTCACAAAACAAATAAAACTAGTCCTACAACTATTTACAACGACGCGTCAAGAAAAACAGAGTAGTGACATATGAAAAATAAGATTCAAGATTATTTATTTGTGGAAACATGAGTACACATACAGAGCATGCAAGTTATTAAAACACATTATCGTTTAGATCTGTCATGTTTGGCCTTAGTGGCGTACAGGTATTTAAATTTCAGTAATAAAGGCCTATTCAGACCTAAGCGGTATTCGCTACCGTCTGCGGCAGAGAAAACCCAGTGGGTATGCGGTAATATTACTGTTCACACCAAAACGGATTTCGCTATCCTTGTGGGTAGAATAACGCGCGGTAGTCGAGTTTCACTCAGAGAGGTAAGAAATTTTCGCCAGTTAGTCATTTCTGAGTCGCCAAAGAATATACACGTAAGTCACATAATTTCTGCAGAGCATCTGATTTTAGTGATGGATAGTGATGAAGAGGAAGTTTTACTTTTATTAGCCTTAATTGACTCACCAGTTAAGAAAAGAATTTGGATCCATGACATCAACAGACAACACCGAATTCATGGGGAATTCCACACTTTATATCCAAGATTAAGATTGGATGAAGATCGGTTTTTTAATGCATTCAGAATGACGACTGAGAACTTCGATGAAATATTAAATATGATAAAGGAAAATATCAGCAAATCATTCACTAAATATCGAGAACCGTTCTTCAGGGCATATGCCCTGAAGAACGCTTAGCAATAACGTTGAGGTAAATACCTGAGCGAAACCCGCGCGGTATGTACCTCTACCCACAGCGGCAGCGAATATCGCTCAGGTCGCTCTAGCTGCGGTACTTGATACTAAATACCTGAGCGAAACCCGCGCGGTATGTACCTCTACCCACAGCGGCAGCGAATATCGCTCAGGTTTGAATAGGCCTTAAACGTTATTCGATAAAGTATTAGATTAAGTAAGAACAAAATAATAAATGTCAATTTCGAAAACAAATAAATTAAATATAATATGGTCATAGTTACGTCACAATTATTAAATGTCAATTAAAATTATCATCATAGCAATATAATATGTTGCTTTATGTGGATTATGTCAAAGATGTATTGATAATATTGGTTATTACACGGTATTAGATTTTGTCATTAAGGAATTCTAGAATACTGTAGTATGCTTTCCCTTCTAGCAGTATCTTTAATTTGTTTTTTAATTGATGGACTTTAAGCTTCTTCCAACTATTTGGGAATTTATTGAAAATTTTAAGGGCCATACAGAAAACACTTGTGCATTAATGCTGTTTTCGATCTATGTAGACAGAGAATACTGTCATCGAGTCTACTATGGTTGCGATCGACCACTTCTGATTGACGTGGAAATAAATGTTCATTTTGTTTTACGAACATGACTATCTCTAAAATGTAAAGGCAAGGCAGAGTTAATATATTTTATTTTTTTAAATAGCGCTTACAACTTTCGGTTGACTGTAATTTAAACATAGTCCTGATGCACCTTTTTTGGGCTTTAAAGGGTATGTCCTTGCCAGTTGAGTTGCCCCAGAAAATGATCCCATATCTTAAATGTGAAGAAACGACAAAGACGACAATGTACGACATTTCTGATTTGAAGCTGACATCAATATATATTAATGTTGCCATGGAGGCTAAATTCTCCAAAAAACGTATACATAGTGTATTTATTTAACTATCATCAACAATTATTTATATATAATATACGAGTAAAACATACAAAACATACTTACAACATACTTAGAATAATACTCTTGTGTTTCAAGGGACAGGAGTATGATTTTCTCCAAAATGTCTTAGATTTGATGGAACAGAACTGAGTTATCAATAATAATAGTATATGTAATATCAAACTACCTCTTTAATAATGACCACTCAGTAATTTTTAAAGCCTCCTATGTCGTGGCCCATGGCTCGAATTGTCTATTTGTTTCCAGGATATGATGGTGGAATTAGGGCAGTGGAGGTTAGGACCTCAAATAGATAAACTCAATCCCGGGCCATCCATAAAATCTGTCTATTACCAATAGAGTACTTTGATAGTTCTTAGGTATTTACCTAACTGTTAATGTAATTATATAATTAATGTATATAAGATTTTTTGAAAACATTTTAAAAGAGTGACGGTGGAGTTTCTTGCCCATTCTTCTCCATGCGAAAACTACCTTTTAGAAGGGGTGACTAGAATCAATTCTGTTCTTTGTACATTTTCACGTTCAAAAATGCCTTTTATGTGACTAATTGAAATAAATTATTTGACTTTGAATGTTGAAAAATAACATTGAATTTTCTTATGAAATGGTCTTAATTTGGTAAAGCATTTAATCGCCATTTTTTTATATACTTAGTATAAATAAACAAATGTAGCTTTGAGTTTATATAATTTAATTAAAAGTAATGTTTCACAATACATTAAGTTCATTGCTAACATCGTTCGCCGGTAAATTACTATTTATATGCCTAGGTATAAACCTACGCGCAAGTGTAAGCAATGCAATAAGTTGACAAAGTTTTATCGCAATCGGATTAACTGTATATACTGGCAGCGCATAAAATAAGAACACACCAACATTGATTTTTATATATTACATAAACACGCTTAGCAAACGCTAAAGTTAACCCCACCGCCCGTTGATATTAAATTAGAATACCAGACGATGCGTTAAACTACTATCCCAGCAATAAGAAAAGATAAAATCGCACAGAGACTAGACAGAAATCTGGTGAAGAGAACGCAGGAAACTACGTAACAACACGCGTTAATTCCCCACGAAATGGTGTCTCATGTAATATAGGGGGCGAGTCGAACGAATCCAGACTTCGACAGGAAAGAGAAATATAAAAGATATCATATTTGTAAGAACAGAAGGCACGCGTGTCCCGGATCACGAGTATTCTTTGAAACAAAACCGGGAATTTTCAGTGTGCACGAACACCAGAGAGCACATACGATTGACCAGTAGTGCTATTCTGTAACCATCTCACCGTGAAAACTTAGGTGAAGTGAGCACGGAGTGAGCTGTCAGTCCCTAGCAGCAGGTGGAATGACAGCTCACTCCACGCTCACTTCACCCAAGTTTTCACCGTGAGATTTTTACAGAATAGATCGGCAGGTTTCGACAAAGGCGAGCTAAAATTCGCGAATTAAAATTCTGCAAATCAAATGATGATTCTGAAGTCAAAATCAGTGCTAGACTGAGTGCTTTTGAGTTACAAGAATTTTTGATTAAGTTTTACATCATTCAAACTCTAACTCAAACCATTTATTTCAAATAAACCAATTACAGGCACTTTTGAATTGTCAAGGGGTCGGTCAGTCAGAAATAGTAGCATTCGAGGGATTACTTATTTTTCTTTAGATCCACTCGGTTTTGGAAGTCATACCTCGATAAAATTCTTATCTCTCAATCAATAATAACCGTCTCTAATGTTAGAGTGTTACGCAATCACCCCGCTGCACGCTGGTTGTAATTTGTAGACCTTTGACAGTCGTTACACCCTAGTCAGAATCCCGAAAGGCTGACAACCATTCTTACCATATTACCCAGTAACTGGGTTGTGGAGGCCAGATAGACAGTCGCTCCATGAAAAATACTGGTCTTCAGCTGCACCCGGTAAGACTGGAAGCTGACCCCAACATAGTTGGGAAACGGCTAGACAGATGATGACATTTAAAACTGAAAGAAGTTGGTTCAGGATCGGTAAAAGAATTGTTTTTTTTTGACGTTCCATGGTAAATACTGGTGTAATTCAGCTGCGTGTGGTAAGACTGGAAGCCGAACAACATAGTTGGGAAAAGCCTAAGCAGATGGATGAAGGTATTAGAATTGATTTGTGTAGTTTCGAAAAAAAATACTTTGTCAAAAATAACTACCAAAAATATCGTTTACAAACTAATGACAAATATCACCGTACTTGGCTAAAAGTATTGTTCTGGGAAAATAGAGTCATCTTCAGTTGTCAAGAACAGCCGCAGACGGCTGTCGGGCTTTTTAGTGGCGATTGGGTCCCAATTAATGTGATAGCATTTACCTATCAAACACTTTATAACCGGCGGTTTCGCTTCTACCTTTGCTGGTGATATGTTTTGGTAATAGAACGGATAAGTGCTCAATGTAATTAATATACGTTTTGCTGCTTCCTGCTCATACGTTTCTGGCTTATCGTTTTCGCGCCTGGCATCACTCTTTGGCGCCTTACTGCTACCTATTATTTTAACTATTGAACCTTGTGATGGATTTTGTGAGGTTCTTCCTTGAGACTTCTTCATGTCTCGAGTCGTACTACTGGACACACTTGCAACATCTTGCGCGGCTGAACTTCGTGATGCACCATTTCGAAACATTACATTTTCAGGTTTTATAGTTGGAGTTGTTTCACCGTGAGACAAACTATTTTCAGATACCATTTTCTGATTGGTAACAGGAGTCTTAAATATTGATCTCATGCTTCGCCCCGCTGTATTTTGATGTGGCACAGTGGAATTATTAACACGAGGTGTTTGTATACGATATTCATCAGTACTATGAGTAGTCATTTGAGACCCATTTTCATGTTTCACTAGTAACTTCAGAGACGTTGATATTCTTTCAGACACACTCGCTGGCGCTTCTCGAGCACTAAACCTTTTATGTATAATTTTACCAGATGTCGATGTAAGCTGTCCTAATAGACCACTCGATGGTTCAGGAACCGTTTCTTTTAATAGCGTCTGCTCAGTTTGCAAAGACGCTGGTACGTCACGAGTTATGTTTGATGAGGTCTCTACACCACGTAATATGGGTTTCTGTTTCTTGATGATATCAGGATGGGTTGTGTCAGGCGGTCCCGGGGTTGACTCGTCCCGGTCTGACCTCCGATCCCCCTGAAATCGGACGGCAGCTAAGTTCATTGAAGGCAATTCTATTACCAATATGATTATGAAAAATAATATGAACGTCATGTTTGAATGCTATGGTCTACATTTATAATAAAAGCATGAGCTATATCCTCATGTTTTTATAGTGCCAAATATGAATATAAAATGTGATAAAAACTTTATGACCATGTATGTAGTAAAGTTTTAATCACATTGTTAGGGTTCCGTACCCAAAGGGTGAAACTGGACCCTATTACTAAGACTGCTGTCCGTCTGTCTGTCCGTCTGTCCTCAGGCTGTATCTCATGAACCGTGATAGTTAGACAGTTGAAATTTTCACAGATGATGTATTTCTGTTGCCGCTATAACAACAAATACTAAAAACAGAATAAAATAAATATTGAAGTGGGAATTACGTAAACTGCAGACGATGGATCGAAAAAAAACCAAAGTTACTTTAAACTAATTTATTTTAAAGAAAATTATTACAATTAATATTGGTGAAACCTATTCGATGCTAGAATATGGGATGACAAAAATACGTATTAAAATAACTAATTGCTAATGTCGAATTCCGCTGCGTCGGCGGCTCGTGGTTGCATTGACGTGATCGATGCAGTTTCTATGCGCCCGGCGTAAACTGAAGGAATTGCAGGGTCGGCGGTATTCATGAGGATTCCGTACTTAACATGGGGCTCCCATACAAAAGACATGATTTTTTGTCGTTTTTATAGATAATGGTACGGAACCCTTCGTGCGCGAGTCCGACTCGCACTTGGCCGGTTTTTTTTAACCCCCGACGCAAAAAGAGGGGTGTTATTAGTTTGACCGCTATGTGTGAGTCTGTCTGTCTGTCTGTCTGTGGCACCGTATCTTTTAACGGGTTAACCGATTTGAATGCAGTTTTTTTTTTTACAGCAGGTTCTAGCGATGGTTCTTAGACATGTTTTATCAAAACCGGTTCAGCCGTTTGAAGATTATCCGCTCTTTTCTAGTTGATGAATGGATGTGAGTCTCCACAGGTCTGATTGATTTGAAATTTGGTATTCTGTTACTTCAATGATATTAGAAGAACATAGTAACCTTGAACTGATGCTGCAGCACCTGGAATTTGCAGGATACCCAACTCGCTTAACAACTTACAGCACAGGTATCGTGAATGGGCTCATTGGGATAGTCTCAATGAATAGGTTAAATAGATAGATGATGCACAGGGTCTAGGGATGGAATGGAAAGAGAAATAAGGAAATGTTTGTGTCGTAGGTTTTTACAATTTTAACTATTAAATTGTATTACATTCAGTGTGGTTTTCATTGGATGCGTGATAATATTATTTGTTTCCGGCACTCCTCTCCTCTGCTGTCCAGTAGAAGTGGTTATTATATTAACTGATCATTATATCAAATAAAATTATAGATTCAGTTATTATATCTTGTAAATATTAGAGATTTTGTAATTATATCATATATTACTTACACCCAAGAATCGGCTCGATTTATGTAGGTATCGTCCGACCAACTTTCTATTTTAATCTTCGATCTATATGTAAGTATAAATAAAAAGAAAAGTCCTGACTCATTTACTGACTCATCAACGCCCAGCCCTTGGACCTAGAAAGCTAAAACTTTGCACAAAGGTTCCGTTTATAATGTAGACAAGGAATAAGAAAGGATTTTTCGACCTAGAAAGCTAAAATTTTGCACAAGGGTTCCGTTTATAATGTAGACAAGGAATAAGAAAGGAATTTTCGACCTAGAAAGCTGAAATTTTGCACAAGGGTTCCCTTTATAATGTAGACAAGGAATAACGAAGGATTTTTCGAAATTCAGTCCCTAAAAGAATCAAATCGGGGATGAAAGTTTGTATGAAAAATCTTATTCCTTGAGAAAATAAACTTGAAACTTGGCACGAATATTTATCTAAATAAATTATAAAGTTTGTCATTTTTTGTTTTTATAAACTACCCTCTAAAGGAGGATTGCAGGGTGTCAAAGTTTGTATGGAAGAATTTTAACGCACTGTCCGATTAACTTGAAACTTAGTACCTATTTATACATATAACCGAAAATAAAGAATAACTTGTACTAGGGTTTTTTTGAAAATCTACCCCTTATCTTGAAAATTGGTATATAACCTATAAATTAAATATAGGAAAAGTCACAAAAGACTTTTTTCAAAAATATATTTATCCCCTTTTTGGGTGAAAAGGAGGATAGAGTTTATATAAAAAATCTTATTCCTTTGATCTAAAAACTTGAAACTTGGCCCGAATGCCTATCTAAATAATAATAAAGAACGTAATCATTAATTTTCGAAAACTACTTTGAAGGGGTAGTAAATAAGCCTGCCCGGCTTGGGCAGAGCATCGCCGTGTCCTCGTGGAGGCAATCGGTGGCGGTGATCTCTAGCTTCCGGCCCTGGTCCAGGCCCTGGTACGGAGCGAGAGGGCATGGGAGGCCGTCACCTCCTTCTACGAAGCAGTAACGCTCGCGAAGGAGAAGGCGGAACGCGTGAGGGAGAGGCAAATTTCGCGCCCTCACGCCCCTAGCCGCCGCAAGAGACGCGATTCCCGGCCACCGTAGGCGCGGGCTTGCGGACGGTGAGCAATGGGTAGCTCGCCGTCCTATAAGGACCAGGAAAACGGACTTCAAAGAGATGTCAGCACAACTGACGGGGTTCCGATAGGACCAATGCCTGCCGCGACCCCGGGAAAGTCCGACCAGAATTCTGTTCCGTACCGTGGCCCCTGGCAACGTACAGGCAACTGAACACGGGTGGGTATTAGTCAGTAAGAGTCTGACACGCCCTCCCGCTCCGCCCAGAGTGGGAGAACTTATTGGATAATTTCCCACCCAAAAAAAAGGGGTATTAAATAATAAAGTTATAAGTTTTTTAAACTAAACTAAACCCTCAAAAGGGTTAAGGAGCTGTCAAACTTTGTATGGAAATATTTAAACAAGCTGATATTTTCTGACATCCACACGGGCGAAACCGCGCGAAAATGTAGCTACCATTTACTGAGTACCTACGTCTTTCATTGACTTGAATGTGCCCTGGCGGCTGAGAGTATGTCATGCTCACTCAAATGTCTCGCTGGTGGTGGCGTGTGTGTTGGATCGTTAAGTTCCCTTCAAAATGGTTGAGCTAAACGGTGCTGATTCATGCGTCATGTTCGTGAACGGGCGCCGTCAGTAGGGACTGGTCATATCTTATCTGCCACGGCTTATTTTAATTTCTGAATTGTTTTTATCTTTTTATAACGCACGCTTTTTACGTGCACTTCTTTCTACATTGGTCTCATATGTATAATTTCAACATGAATGATGTAACCAATATTTTGTAACAACATTATGATTTAAAAGAGTGCCCGTGGAGTTTCTTGCCCGTTCTTCTCCATAGGAACCTACGCTTTGGAATGGGCAACTAGCTTCATATTTCTGACTAACTGACCCCTTGACAATTCAAAAGTGCCTGTACATTTACAGGCACTTTTGAATTGTCAAGGTTTAATTGAAATAAATGCTTTGAGTTTGAGTTTGAAAAGCTAGTACAATATAAATAAAATCTGTAGGAGCACACCGTTGAAAAGTCATTTTAAATTGTTATTCAAATTATCAACATATTTCACAGCTATAACAATTTCAATTTAGAATGTTGCCAATACCAAAATGAATAATATCGATACGAAATTGCACTCGCAAATCGATTCGCAATATGAAGCTACTTAGGTGAATTTATTACTTACATAAGTCGTAACTCGTATTTCGTATAACAATAAATAGGGTTAGTAATATTTTTGAATTTATTAAATAGAGGAAAGTAACTAAATGTAAGCTAGGCTAGTGCTTTAATATCGGCAGGTACAAATTCTCGAAAACAAACGACTATCACTCTATCACATCAGTTTGGCGCGAGGTGTCGCCCATAAACTAATATTATTTAAAGTATATAAATTATAATTGTCATAGACTGGCAACTGTCAGTTTGATTATTTCTTAGTGGTGAGCGGCATCTGGACGCCAAGCAGAGAACTGTATGAAATATACAGATAAGTTCATAGTTCACGAAATATCAAATGTACTGATTCGACCGACTTGCAATAAGAGATTATAGCAAATCGGTCTACCGGTCTGTCAATCGGTCATGTATATATTATTATACATGTTTAAATATTTAGTAACTGATCGACCGAGCTCTGCTCGGGTGAAAATACGGAGAAAATTAATTTTCTAGTTATGAGACATAGTTAGATCGGTTTTTCGCCCCTGTAAACACCTTGTGACAAGGTACTTTTTTTCTCAACAATATTTAACTCAATTCAATTTATTCAGTAACAATCTACATTGCGTTCGAAAAAATCCAACATGAAACATACACAAATATTACAATATGACGATGATACAGATAATTATTAGTAAGAAACATGCAATTCAATTTAAATCACGAAATATTATTTAAATAAACAAAATTGTAAGAAACCGTGCAAACATAAATTATGCCTAAGACCATTATGTCAAAATAAAAGCAACAAATAATCAAAAAAAAAAAAACTCTAAAACCCATAGACAAATAATGATACATGTCAGTTTAAAGAGAAGGACTATAAATCATCTAATGAATAGAGGCATATTTCCAAGAGGAATGCTTTGAGCCTTGTCTTAAATGAGCCTGTGTACAGTATGCTGTTTAACTCAAGCGGTAATTTATTAAATACTTTAACTGCCTGGTACTGTGGACTATGTTTAACTATTCCAAAAGCCGGGATGATCATGTACAAGTATCATCTCGTCTTCATCATTCGTTAGACCCGGGGAAGGCCTGCGACACTGATCGGTCCTGATCGGTCGACACTGATCGGTCCTGTGCTTCTAGCGTTCAACGGAATACAAAAATACAAAAATCGTCATCAAACTTTGATACATAGGTAAGTAAAAATACAGAAGGTTTATTTAACACTTTCGACTCCACCCACTTTTCATAGAGCTCATATGCCATGCCGCCATACATATTGTAAGTTGACATTCCGGGAGAGTCACCCGCATTACGTTTGCGCTAAAGTTAAGAGGGAACATGACTTGCGAGGAATTTGAAAAATAGGTATTTGAAGAAACTATTGCCGTCATCTTATCACAAGTCTGCCCGCATAGAGTGCGATAGGGATAGCTACAGCTCAGACTAATTATATCACAAAAAAATTCGTAAAAAATCGACGTTTCGTATTCCCCTTTTTTCTCCTCTGAACCGATTAAATTATCTTTTACATTAAAATTTTAAGAATGAGTATGTCTAGGTTTCTATAATTTTATTTTATGTTAAAAACTTTCTAGAATTTGTCTGGTACTCCTCTAATAACGCCGATAAAAATGCGAATATGGGTCATATTTTCTTTACCGATAAGTTGCTGAAAAAAAGGAAATAACAGGGACGTGTCTACAGCAGAACTTGATTTTATGAAAAAAAAATGATTACTCTGGAGGCATTATTCAGGAAGAAAAAAGGTGAGTACATTTGTATGGAGAATCGCAGGCGCTGTTCCCTCTTAAAGGTAAACACCACATGCATAAATTGTTAGGTTGGAAATTAGGGTCCAGTAACACTAAAGACCCTTCTATAATGTTATGTAGGCTACTTAAACAAACATAGGTATCAAATTCCATTTGGTAATTTGTAATAAGACAAATAAAAATAAAATCTCTAAAAGAACTAGAGAGACTAAGAACTCTCACTGGGTTAAAATACTGGGTGGCGACTAGAATCAATGATTATTTTTCTGTAAATGTTGACGTTCAAAAGTGCCTTTTTTGTGCCTAATTGAAATAAATTATTTGACTTTGACTTTGTTACATTAAGAACAGTTAATAAAAAACCAGCCAAGTGTGGGTCGGACCACGCAAAATGAAGAGTTCCGTAGTTGGGATGAATTTAAGTTGACAAACATGTTCGGGGTCGATTTTCGCCACGGTCAATTCTCCAATTGCAAATGTAAGTATGTAATCAATCTCAAATAAGCAAATTAACGATATTCGGACATTTTCCATTACTTGTGACCTTGCTTCCTGCCCATGATTTTAGGTCAACGGCAAGACTCTGTAGGTTTTTATTTGCGAGTATCAAATATGTCGCATAAATGGCCGTATTTTTTTATTGCTTTGTCTTAGAAGCTTGAAATGTTTAGAGCTCCAAGGGACCGTAGATCTACGTATTTGATTAAAATTTCAACTTGAACCTCCACGCGTTCCAGAGAAAAAGGGTCTTGACACACTGACAGACAGACAGACAGACAGACGGACAACGAAGTGATCCTTTATAGGTTCCGTTTTTCCTTTTGAGATACGGAACCCTAAAAAACTCGCCGAATGCATAACTTCCTCCTTTTTTGTATTCGATTAATAAATTTCTTTTGGTGGCCTACAATTGAACGAAACTACTACGAAATTGTTTGTACTACATTATGTGAAAAAAAATATGGCATGACCAATAAATGGGCATTGCGTTTTACATCATTTTTTAAATTGATTCAGTACCAAAATAAGAAACTACCGATAAGAACCTCGACATAAATCAAATTATGCTCTCCGCTTGTTGTAGGTTTATTTTTTATAAATATTGAAATTAAAAGTTAGGTAGTTGATAAGTAATGCGGTACGTAATAATTTTCTACTTCATAATCATGAAGCACTTAGTAATGTCATCTCCTTTCCATCACACGTTACGAATGTCAAACTTTCACAAAACAAATAGTGTTAAAAATAGACCAATTCAAGTGCAAGAGCCATCAGAGCTTTTTGATGAACAATGGCCAACGCCAAAGCTTACTACTTGTTCAAACAATGATCAAAACTCGGGAGCTGGAATTTTACATAAAATGGTGTGTGGCACAGTCGGGCCACAGCGGGCCGTAACTTTGCAGCCGAAACCAATATTACGACAGCACGATATACAAGTACCAATTCAAAAACCGCTTCAACAACTACTACCAAAACCATACCAAGAGTCGTTGCAACAACCGATCCACAAACCATTTCAACAGCTGAATCAACAGCGCTTTCAGAAACCGTTTCAACATCCAATTGACATGTCGGTTCCTCAAAAGTGGTTGGACGAACCGACACATTTGACGAATCAACCGCAGATGATGACATCGGATTTACGGTATAAGCTGACCTCCCAAAGGATTATTTATCACAGTAGAAAGAAGAACCTTCGAGGAAATCTAAGACAGCGGCAAAGAAAACAGTCATCTAGTACCAGACCGCCTTATCCCAACGGAACGTTAGCCGATGACAGTGTCCTAAAGCCAGATATTGAATTTTCCCCTTGTAAAGGAGGCTACGCTATGTGTGAAAGACACATTTGGTAATAATGTATTATTTAAATAAAAATAAATGTTTGTATGTTTGTCCTCTATGTGTTTCTAAACCATCAGATAGTGATGAAACTTTGGTGGGGTGTTCTGAGGACGCCCACGAGGGTTTCTGGTCCAAAAAATCTGTATAAATAAAAAATAAATAAGCTAGAATATTTATAACAAAAAATAGTTTTATTGAATAAGTTGCAAGGAATTGACACTTCGGTTTTGTGACAAATCTCCCTGGATTCTATGGCATTACAGAAAAGCCATACGTACAGTATGGATGTAGGGCATGTATGTATTTCTTGCTTATTTTCCATATTTTTTAATAAGGCGGAATTTATGAAGACTTTGACATTTCTTTTATATTGATGATACTTATAAACAATCAAACCAAGATTCAGCTTTATGCGAATTAATGTAACCTTACCCCTATTTTTAGGGTTCCGTACATTAAAAGGAAAAAAAAAACGGAACTCTTATAGGATCACTTTTTCGTCCGTCTGTCAGTCTATCAAGACCCATTTTCTCAGGAACGCGTGGAGGTAATAAGTTAAAATTAATACCAAATACGTAGATCTATGTTTCCTCTGAGCTCTACAAAAATCAAGCTTCTAAGTCAAAGCAATAAAAAAATACGGACATTTATGTGACATATTTTGATACTCGCTAATAAATTAAAACCTGTTGACGTAGAATCATGTTATTTGGCAGGAAGCAAGGTCTTACAGCACAAGTAAAGGAAAAAGTCCGAATAATGATAATTTGTAGTTTTATCACATTTAAGAAAAAAAATGCAATTCCAAGCTTACATTTGCAGTTGACGAACTGACCGTGACGTATATCAATAGGTATATATATTTTTTTTTTAAAACGTTGCCCCGCTCTAGGAATTTCTCCTGTATTGTGGGTGCATTTACAAACATTTAAACTCACATACACAAACAGCCAGACCCGGAACAACTAATTGTAGCTCATACAAATATTTGTTATGTGTGAGAATCGAACCCGCGACACGCAGTGCAGCAGTCAATTGCTTATCAACTACGCCAACTGTGCCGTCAAATGGGAGAACGAAAAGAACGCGAATCAATGTATGGGAGAACGTTTTTTCAACTACAAAGTTAAGTTTGTCCTTCCATCCTAAGATTGCCTCGTTGGTCTAATCGTCGCAAGCGCTACTGCTGAGCATGAGGTCTTAGGTTCGATTCCCAGGTCGGACAAAGTGTTATTTTCCATCAGTATTTTTCTCAGTAACAGCCCGGAGTCTGGATTTGTGCCCGGTTGATGGCAATAGGCTCGGCCCCTATTACATGGGACTTAAACATAACTGGCGAAATGTGGGTGTACTATATGTACTTTAGAAGAACTTTAAATATCTAAGCAATTTGAAAACAAAATCCCGTGAACACGATGAAATCTGTTACCGCCGCGGCGTCTATAGCGGCCGAGCGCTGTAAGCAGAAATAGTCCTTACGGTGTATAGATATGAACTTCTTCGATGGTACACCTCTGCCTAACCCTTCGAGGGTTACAGGCGTGATGTTATGTTATGTTCATTCAAATCGGTCCACTCGATAGTCAAAAGTTATTACTACTTGGCTTGGAACGGAGAGTTTGAGTTTATCAGTGTACTCGATAGATGGCGTTGTGCAAATGATGTATTGGACTCTATTAGAAGCTGTCACTTATACTGTGAAAAAATGAAAGTCTTCAAATCTTGTTGTTCGCCGTACTCAGTTTTCGATGGCAGGTACCAGCAGAAGGTACTCGTATAACAATTCACAAGTCGCAAGGTGCAACCTTAGAAAAAGTTGTGGTTCATATTTCGAAAAACGTCAAAGGATTTCTGTTGTATGTAGCTTGTTCTAGAGCAACGTCATCGTAGTCAAATTACTTTAGAGTAATTAGACTACGATGCGTTGGTCTCAAAAAAGGTCCATGGACCTTTTTCGGTCGTGAATTCAGGTGGGTTTCATGCTCCATCTGAAATATCGGAATCGATTGCTGTAAGTATAGAAATGGAAAGACTGGAGCAAAACAAATTGGTACCATATTTTCAGTTTTTGCAAACACTTGAAGATTTATTTATTTGGTACACCACAGCAGTACATACAAAACATTGAAACTAAACAATAGCCTAATAGAAGTACTGGTATGTATGCCTATAGGTAGGTATACAGAGCATTCACCACAAAACAACATCGTAATTAAATAAAAGAAATTTATGAAAAATTCAAATTGTATTTCATAACGTGCAATCATTGCGCAAACTGTTACCAGACGTCATCATAGACTGAGATAGGGGCCTTTTTGGCCTCGCACAGGTCGTTATTTTTTTTGTTAGTTTTTTTAAAAAAATATAAAAAAATTCTTTTTTATATTTTCTTCTTGTTTTCTCCCTTTTTATTTTATTTTTTATATAATTTTGTTTTTATTTTTATTTTTTTTACTGTTTGTATTTCCTGTGCGTGTCCCAAATAAAATATCTTTCTTTCTTTCTTTTCTTTTCATTCTAAATGATTCTTTCTTCCCATACTGCAGTGATTGTTGAAACCTGGGGATGTCATAGTGACACTTTTGAACTTGATGGTTTTAATGAGGTGTGCAGAGTAGACGGTCCAGCAGTAGCTAATGCAAATCCAGGTTGGGGATCAATCGCGTATGTACGTTGCAATCTTAAGAATGCTGTGACAGACGGATCACGTAAAAGGTATTGCCTAGTTAACCCGGACGCTACAAACGGCCATTGTAAGTGTATACATTTTGAAATGTTCGATGTCCGGTTAATTGCTGTTTATAGGTCGCCACGATGTCTAACCAATGTTGCTATAGAAAGCATAAACACAGCAGACACGCAGCAATATACAGCGGTAACAACGGCAATGATTTCTCGATAATTTCTCGTCTGATTGTTTCAGATTTCAACTTAGATTTTAAAACCAATCTCGAAAATTCTATTTAACTTTATTTCTCCGCCATAGGTATGTTACCCTTAATATGCACAAGCACTACAAGAATTGACACAATCACAGACAACGTTTTTTCTAACTTCGATGTACAATACGGTACTATTCATTTCTGTTTCCGTCACCACTTACAAATCTGGTTCAAATTTATACGCAAGTAATAACTTTGATTTATAATTTTTATATAAAAATTTCCCAATTCTTGTAAATATTTTTTATATAGGTACAAAACGAATAACTAAGCAACTAATAACTAACTCAATAACTTAAGCCTAATTTTTGAAAAAAAGACAAACCTTAAGTTCTGTACTTATAAATTACAGGAAAACCTATAAAGAAGTCTATGGTCTTAAAATAACATGGTAAATCTCTCAATAGTGTGCGTAAAAACTTACATTTGCAGTTGAAATGTATGGGAGAACATCTTTTTCAACTACAAAGTTACGTTTTTATTGGGATAAATTCATCCCAACTACGGAACCCTTCATTGTGCGTGGTCCGACACGCACTTGGCCGGTTTTTTTTGGGCTAACTTGACCAGACTACTGTACTTACATCTGGAATATAGAAGAAATAAGCACGCAAAAATGTAACAGTCACTTTGTCCTATCTCGAATGAGTTAAAGTCTAAGTCCACATACGTAATTATATGTATTAGGTTGGGGAAAAAGTCTTTTCGCATTATAGTATGTATGAACTTGTAATAAAATCTCTTTGGCTATACTATGTGTATCTGGCTGGTTTTGGTATCATTGAAAGTTTAAATTTTAAAGAACATAATTCCAAATTCAAATTAGGAAAATGTGTGATTTTTATTTGTTTTTCGTACTGTCAAGATGAGTGAATCTAATGAAGAAATTCGATACATTTTAAAATTTTACTACAAAAAAGGTAAAAATGCAACGCAAGCCGCGAAAAAAATTTGCGATGTTTATGGACCTAGTGCAGTGTCTGTGAGAGTAGCACAAATTTGGTTTAAGCGTTTTCAATCCGGAAATTTTGATGTCAAAGATGCACGTCGCTCTGGTCGCCCTATTACGGATAAAATGGATGCCATTTTTGAAAAAGTGGAGCAAGATCGGCATATTAGTAGTTACGACGTAGCTGAAGAACTGGGAATTGACCACAAAACAGTTTTGGCGCATTTGAAAAAAACTGGGTACACAAAAAAGCTCGATATTTGGGTACCTCACGAGCTCACTGAAAGAAACCTAATGAACCGTGTACTCATTTGTGATTCTTTATTACGACGTAATGAAACCGAACCATTTTTGAAGAAGCTGATAACTGGTGATGAAAAGTGGATCACGTACGACAAGAACGTGCGAAAAAGGTCGTGGTCAAAGGCCGGTCAGGCTTCACAGACTGTGGCAAAACCCGGGTTAACTCGCAACAAGGTGATGCTGTGTGTGTGGTGGGATTGGAAGGGCATTATTCATTATGAGCTGTTACCACCAGGCAGGACCATCGATTCTGAACTCTACTGCGAACAACTGATGAGATTAAAGCAAGAAGTTGAGAGAAAGCGGCCGGAATTAATCAACAGAAGGGGTGTGGTTTTTCATCATGATAACGCTAGACCTCACACATCTTTAGCCACTCAGCAAAAATTAAGAGAGTTTGGCTGGGAGGTGTTAATGCATCCGCCGTATAGTCCTGACCTTGCACCTTCAGATTTCCACCTGTTTCGGTCTCTTCAGAATTCTTTAGGCAGTGTCAGGTTAACATCACGGGAGGACTGCCAAAACCACTTGTCGCGGTATTTTGATCAGAAGTCCCAAAATTTCTATAGCAATGGGATCATGTCCCTACCTACAAGATGGCAAAAAGTTATCGAACAAAATGGTACCTACATACTTTAGTTAAATGTAAACATAGGGTAAACTCACCAGTAACTGGCCACTTAAGCGTATCGCCAAGTTCATGTCAGTGTTATGACAAAATGTGTCAAGAAAGTAATATTCTTAAATTACCTATGGTTAAAGCGTGTATCCGTTTATCGATATTGATGAGTAAAAAATCAATAAAACAGAATTCTGTAGAAATATTTTAATCGAATGAAAAAGTAGTCATTTTTAATAGTAACTGGCCATAAAATTTAGAAATTAGCCACCATAACACTAATAATTGGCCATGTAAAAATAATCATTAAAAACAATATTAAAAGATAGGATAAAGTCCCTATATTACAAATACGAATGCTTCAAAACTTAAATTGGCAAATTCCGACAATATTGTACTTAATTCGCTACAAAAAATCAACATCTTAGCTTAAAAGAGATTAGTATACCACAGTTTGTTCGTAAACTCTATAGGAACGAAGAACTTAGAACCGTTTTCATGTATCCTGGTTGACAACAAGTTTAAATAAACTATCTACATCATTATCATCATTATCAGATGTAGTGTTACTCTCTCTGTAACAATTATAGCACAAAAATGAATCACATTTATCCTCAGGAATATGAATTCTGTGGAATTATTCAAAATTCAAAAGTCATTTATTCAAACTAGGCTGAGAATCAGCACTTTTCGAGCGTCAAAATTACATAAGACAGTCCCCCAAAACGCCCGCCCTTCACCACTTCCTAGTGCTTTAGCTGGGAAGAAGAAGTGGCGCATTAAACTCCCCAGCAGGAATACAACTCTCATAAAATTGTTTTTTATAGAGACTGCATGAAATCACCTTTCTTTTGATTGGATTTAGACAATAGACGCAACAAGCTATTTATTGTTTTTTCTTATTTCCTAACAGTTTCTTAGACTCATCTTGACTATTCATCGTTTTGCTTTTAGCAGTGTTATTCGTTGTATTTTTAATCCTCCTAATCATTCTCCTGCCCCTATCCCAATTTATTCGTGGTCGGCGCAACATATCCGTTTCTTCCATACTTTTCTGTTAGTCGTCATCTCAGTAGTCGCCTCCTTTCTAGCCATGTCATCTTTCACACAGTTCAACCATCTTTCTTTGTTCTTCCCCTAGTCTTATAGCCATCGAAATTCATACTCAAAACTTTCCTCACGACATTTTCCTCATTCTTCTTCATTCTATATTCTGTATTTCCTCTTTTTTCTGGGCAATCCTCGTTTAGCTTGTTGTCTACTGACGTAACACGACTCATTTTCTTCAGCTTTGGTAAGCACGGGATCTGGTCCAGCCTTAAACGTTGTGTTAGGATTTCGTATTTTAAATTGGATACTACATCAATCAATCAATCAACTCAGCCTATTGCAGTCCACTGCTGGACATAGGCCTCTCCCAGGCTGCGCCACAACACCGTCTTCCGCCTTCTGCATCCAATCTGTCCCAGACAACTTTTTAAGGTTGTCGGTCCATCTAGCTGGGGGGCGTCCCACACTACGCTTGCCGATACACTGTCTCCACTCCAGGATTCGTCTGCTTGACCGGCCATCGGTTCTTCGACAAACATGGCCAGCCCACTGTCAATTCAGCTTGCTTACTTTGCAGGCTATGTCAGTAACTCCGGTTCTTTTCCGGGTAACTTACTTTCTAATCTTGTCCTTAAAAGAAATAGCGCCCTCCATAGCACGCTGAGCGATCTAAACTACTGCTGGGCATGGCGTGCCCAGCAGTAGTTTATTTTTTTGCCGTTTGGCAAATCGAACCTCATCTATCAATTGAATAGTCTTTTCTATTGCATCTTTGGAGTATTAGTGTTTTTTTTAACGACATTTTGGAAAATCAGTGTAACAAAAAATATTCTGTCAGTAACTGGCCATACAATTGGCCACCCATGCCAGTTACTGATAAATGTGTATATTTTTATTTGATATTTTTTTAGGAGATAGTATACCTTATGCACCTATTAAACACGTCTCATTTTTCATAAAATTCGAATATAAGGTTATAATCCAGTAACTGGCATGGGTGGCCAATAATTGAAAATATGCAAAAATGTCGATCAATTACAAGCCACCCGCCTAATCTCGGTTTACAATAGATGCTGACAGAATAGAACTTTAAAAAAGGATCGCTTACCATCTATACACCATACTAAACGCAATCGACTCATATTTACTACACAAAATACCACAAAATTCAATTTTTACCTCAAGCGTTACGTTAAGATTTTTTTAACGACTTACCGTTCATGTCAGAGCATGCACGCCGACTGTCACAAAATGATCGATATTTTTGGCGATAGTGTCCATAGTGGAAAAAAATGTTACTTTAACGAAAGCTACTTGAGTAGGTAATACCTTTAACAAATAATAGATGGCGTACTGTGAGGATAACTCTTAATTTATGCAGTTGAAGTGTATAGTGGCCAATTATTGAAAGCGGCTAGTTACACCTCGGTTTACCCTACTATGTTAAAAAATGTTTTGAATTTTCTTAAAAAATGCGAAGAAACTTTTTCCCCAACCTATTAAGTGAGTGCATGTTTGTTGTATCTCCACATAGTTTCTTAATAAAAAATTAATTTGTATAACTCCTATCTAATTTCATATGTATTAATTCTAATAATATAAAATAAAATATTTTAATAGTAATAAAATTCAATTTAAATCTCTGATCATCAATATAATTATTTTGCACTTACCATTGATCTCCTACTTATAAGTCACCGAGTTTGTCTTCTGCACCTTCTATTACTTTCACAAACACTGTTTACAAAAACCATAGCTACACAATCACCCAATACATCCTGTGTTATTACGCATTGCATCATACATAACATAACATTCATTTCGTTACATAATGCGCCATGATATAATTATTACGTAACCAGTACACAGCTTTGACAGCTACACGCACAGATTGCATCTGCGGCGCTTGAGTCGCTGACGGAACAAAATGTTGCCATTTTAAATATTATATAATTTAGGAAGTATTGTATTTTTTTTATTTTTTTTTTATTTCTGATTTTGTTATTTCACTATATGCTGCACCAGTTGACGTCATCACGTCAACGCCGGCTGTCGCTGAAAACCAGCGCTGGGGCTCTGTCTCGCATAGGGTCGCAGCATTATGCTGAGCGATGGCCGTTTTGCGTGGATGTGACGCATATTTTCCCCCAATTTGTTATTCTTGTGTTTTTTTTTTCTCTTTTTCTTTGCGTCATATTTACCGCAAATAAACGTATTTTCTTTCTTTCTTTCTTTCTTCATAAAAACTGTAAAATTATATAATTATTTGCTGTTTTTACTATAGATAAAAGCAGCCCGGAGTTTGGATTTCTACCCGGTTGATGGCAATAGGCTCGCCCCCTATTACATGGGACTTAAACATAACTGGCAAAATGTGGGTGTACTATAGGTACCATCGAAGAAGTTCATATCTATACACCATAAGGACTATTTCTGCTTGCAGCGCTCGGCCGCTATAGAACCGGGCGGTAACAGATGTGGTCATCGTGTTCACGAGATTTTGTTTTCAAACTGCTTAGATATGAAGTTCCTCTATAGTACACCTCTGCCTAACCCGTTGGGGAACACAGGCGTGATATCATAAACAATTCATAGATAACTCATGTATTAAGAAAGACCATCAAATCTAGAAACAAAATCTTTAAAAAAAATGGAGCAAAAAAATCTTTTACTGTAAAATGTAACGTAGATAGGACAAATAAGCTCTCAGGTGACGATTAGCTGACCGCTTCGTTTTTTTCACACAGCTCTGCTTGAAAATGCACTTAATCCATCAACTTGTAACATCTAAACGCTGAGTGTTAAGAACAGGACAATCAGCGTCATAGTCCCGACCTTGCTGCTGAGCGAGCCGCTGTTGCCCGGGTAGATAACGTTAATTTCTTTCGGCAGCAGGCAGTCAAGTATCTGGAGAAAGAAGAATTAATCAGGATCGCAGTTTATTGGAGGGACAGGAGGATGCTGCTGCTTATCCCCCTAAAGACCATACAAAAAGCCTTTAGCTTATTATTCTTAGCTAGCTGACCTGACAGACGTTGTTCTGTCCTTTCATATTTATTCTGTATTTCATATTCATACAAAAACTTCATACAAAAAAATACGTTCAGTTTTTGCAGCGGAGTTTGAAGCAGCTTTCCAATTTTTCTTTCTACAAAAACCTAATTCGTATTATTACGAAAATTTTAAAATAAATATAAGCTTTCTACCAACGAACAGCATTTCATAAATATAAAGAAAAAAAAATCGTCACATTTTTTTTCAATGGAGGATTTTATCGTTCAGCGGGGTCTACCTGTCATAACTGACCCCTGTTGAAACTTTGCTATCTTTTAATGGATTTGGGGTAATTTTGGTACAAAAAATTTGATTTCTAGATAGCAAAAACTTTTTCATTTTCAATAATAATAACATTTTTATCACTTTTGGGTAATGTTATTGCAGTACCCTTTTCGAATCGGAAAAAAAATTGTAAACATTACAAAAAAAAAAAAAAACAGTGCAGTTTTTTTTTCCTCTTTCATATCTTTTTTCTTTCTTAATTAGTTTTAATGATAGTCTGGCAGTTTGAGTAGTTTATGCGGCCTACCCATATATCCTTTCTTTGGTATTGATCGTCGAGTTGAGCTCCTTAAGTTCTGAATTGAGCTCCACGATTACTGACAAATGCTTGCACTGACAGGACAGGTCCACTCAAATCTGTGTGGTTCTTTCCTTAAAAGACCATTTTAGACACTAATCTAGGTACATGGTCCTCATATGGCCTGACCAAGATTATGTCTGGACTTTAAAAGAGACTGACCTCTGTGTTTGTTTCGGCCTTTCTTCTCAGAGTAGTCAGATAGGAAACGTAGAACTCATCTAGCCAATTTTTAATATGGCGTGTAAAAGTGATTCCAGTATCTTATTTACAGAATAAACAATTTAATTTAGCAAGTGTATCTATATACTTGCCACAGCAAGTACTCTTGATACATTAAACTTATTGCAAGTCAGATTCAAATTTATATTGCTATCTGGGATGGGGGTAGGCAGAAACTACAGAACTTTCTTCAACTTACGGTATGCCTCAAGCAATTTAATTGTATCGTGTAAATGAGGCTTTAGTTAGAAAGAAATAAAATACGTTTATTTGCGGTAAACATGACGCAAAAAAAAACACAAAATAAAAAAAGAAACAAGTTTAGGGAAAATATGCGTCACATACACGCAAACCCTATACAAGACAGAGCCCCAGCACTGGTAGTTAGTTAAACTCCTGCTTACCGTATTCTGGCACCAACTGGTATAATTTGCAACCCTGGTGTAGAGCCCGGGAACTTTGCGATTCACGCAGCCGCCGGCGTTTAACGTTGCAATGCCCACGACTACTCCGTTGTATACGAGAGGCCCCCCGGAGTCACCCACGCACGTGCCCTTGACTGAAACAGAAGGGACACTTACATGTCAACCTTTTAAGCGCGTTATGGCACCCTGGTTGTTTTGAAAGCAGTGCGGTACCGTTTGGGTACAGAGTGCTTACCGACCGATGAGGAAACATAAGCAGTGCGGGATCGTTTCGGAATTATACCAAAACGATACCGCACCGACCAATGGGTTGGCGTTTCGGGGGACTGTCTTATGTAATTTTGAAGTTCGAAAAGTGCTGATTCTCAGCCTAGTTTGAATAAATGACTTTTGAGTTTTGAATGAGGAAACGGCCTAAAAGTGGGAGCCATAGATTCATAGTGTTATGACCGCCAAGCAAGCGTCGCTGAGCGTGTAGTTTCTTTGATAGCTCTTCTCGCTGCAACAAACGATTACTCGCCGGCGATTTGCACAGTCAGCGATTAATTATTAATTAATTCTACGATCTTTTGTACGTTTCTTGGGCGAGAAAATTGTTGATCCCATCAAAAAAATAACATGTTAAAAGATGTGAGATCTAATGTAAAACCAAGTCTGTTAATTTATTCAGTACTTATCTATTTGTCATCTTTATTTATTTAATAAATATAATCACTTAGCCATCGCTCGGCTCTCGCACTGACTCACAGTGAGTGAGTATGTCAGTGACAAAATTAAGGAACTTTGAACTGCAATTGAATGTAGTTAAGGAATATACCTAGTTATACTATGTTCTCTTGGTCACTGAAAATTCACATTAGCTTTATCCACAATAAAGTTAAGCGCCTTAGGGGCAGCGCTGACGAATGAGCGGCGGGTTGCCCGCGCCGTGAGCGTTGACGAGTGAGCGGCCTGCACTGCCCCCGCGCATATACCTAAGGCGCCGTACAGCAGTCTCGGTCAAACTATATTAGGAGGTTTCAAATGAAATTATATTTATTTCTGTTCAATTATTGGCCAATATTGCACGACTCATAGTGCGTTGCTTGAGAGTGCTTTGCGATCGAAAAATTTGTTTTGCCTCCTTTTTGCAACTGTTTTTATTGTTACACTCCTGCTAGTACACAGAACCTACTTATTTTTTATATCATGTTTTTTTCAAAAATTGATTGGCAGCAGAAACGAAAAAAAAACAAAATGGTTTTAATTTTTTTCCCGTCAATCAAGAATGAAACCTGAAAACTTTTAATAGGTTTGTTTCAGCCATAGGAGGAACCTCCGGCTCTTTTATTCAAAGTATTTTAATTATAATTAAAAAAAAACGAATATAAATATCTATAATTATCTATTTCCAACTTCGACCCTCTTCCGTTGCCTAGCAACCAATAAAGCAAACCTAAATATAGTCTTTGACAGTATGTAAAGATTGCAAGGTGGGAAATTTTACCCATATTGATGGGTAAAAAAGCAGTCAAAACATACTTCAAAAAAAGTCGTTTAAATAAATAAATTGTTTATTTTTGTTAGAAATTATTTTTGCTTTTCAATTTTTTCTGTTTTTGAATAATCGTTATTAGGCATGCACTTTTGGATTAACAAAATATTTTAAAACTGGCGCCGGTATTTCCTAGCTGACTGATCCCTGTAAAGTAATTCCAAAACAAACTCAGAGGTCATGGTCTCTTTTAAAGTCGTTAGGAGTCAGACATAACGCCACGGTCTCTCTAGTCGGCCTCCATGAAGATTGTCCCAACGAATAAAGGGCCATACGTGATAGGTTCAAGTAGGTACTGACCTGCAACATCGAGGATTCCTGCGCAGATTAAGTTATTGCGGAGTTTACTGGGTTTGTGGCGAGCCCGACAGGTTTCCAGGTTTATTTTCCGCACCGTCACTTCTTTCAGAAGATTTGTATCATTTAGCACCTGCCGAAAGAGGTTCAAGGTTTTTCATAAGATAATAAAAAACATAAATACATTATTTTGGACCAAACACTTAATATAAACCAGCCAAACTGCGTGACAGTTTATCGGCAGGATTAAGGCTCGTCTTAACACGTTTGGTATACACAATCAAATTAAACATCTCAGTAGATACAGATAGTTTAAATATACAGAAGAATATCAGTATGGCAGCAGAGCCGCGCGCCGCCGCCCGCCGAAACACACCGGCGCGCGTCGAGTCGCCGGCGGCGACGGCTCGCGCTGCGCATGCTGTTTCAGAAATACAATTACAGTCGTTCCACCTCACGCGCACTACTTGTGACATAGTCACTAGCTCAACCTCACAATATACCACAATGATTGGCGTGAAGTTCATCAACAGGTGTACAAAAACAAGATGATCTATTGGTAATCATTATAATTAACATAATTATTAACTATTGTCACATGTTGCAAAATTACCTATTTCAGTAAGCAGATTGACTTCCTGTGTACAGACGCCATCAGGTCAACCTACCCGAAACTGTCAAATTTTCTCAATCAACTTTGAACCTTATGATTTAGTGATAAAGTTGAAAATCTATTAAATAAATTTGACAGATTGTAATAGGTTGATGGCGTCTGTACATTACATACACAAAAGCGCGACAAAGGCTGTCATGAATAAAGTAATCTAACCAAAGTTCTTCAGGTGCCTACCTGAAGAACTACCCATTGCTCATCGTCCGCAAGCCTGTGCCTGCGGTGGCCGGGAATCGGCCTGCGATTCCCGACGCCCAGGGCGACTCCTGCGGCGGCTAGGGGCGTGAGAGCGCCTTTCCCTCACGCGTTTCACCTCCTCCTTCGCGAGCATTACTGCTTCGCAGAAGGAGCGAGAGATCCCCGCTTTCCAGCCTTCTCGCTCCGTACCATGACCTGGACCAGGGCCGGACGCGAGAGTTCCCCACCACCGATAGCCTCCGCGAGGACACGGTGATGCTTTGCCCAAGCCGGGCAGACCTCCACCGTATGCTCCACCGTGTCCTCCGGGCGATCCACGCAGTGATGACACCCTGGCGTATCCTCCCGCCTGATACGAAACAGGAACCTCCCGAAACAACCGTATCCGGTGAAGACCTGCCTCAGGCGGAAGGTGAGGACGCCATGGCGCCTCTCTAGCCACTCCTCAAAGAGGGGACTTATCACCGCAATTGTGCGCTGGGTTGCGACAATCGCACTCTCCATGACGCCATGAGATCCCGCAGGAGCTCTTTCAAACGTCGGAAATGCTCCACGAAGTTCCACCGGCTGTCGAGGACGAGTCCTAGGTACTTCATCGTCGACTCGACGCCGATGTGAACCCCTCCTACCGTTATTTGGGAACCCGACGATGGCGCGTTCCGAGGACCATGAAAACACATGGCCTCGGATTTGTGTCAGCGTAACAAACGACGCTGACGCCGCTAGCGAGGTCGGTACGCAGCACCCAATCGTATCCGATGTCCTACAGATGCGGCCCAGGACCGATTCCTGTGGGACACCGCACGACATCTCTCGCCGGTTCCATTCTCCCTGGTGACCGGGGTAGATGACGGCCCTGTCCGTCAAATAGGCCTCGACCACACGACAGAGGTAGGTCGGCATCGGGTGATACCGGAGTGCCTCCCTGATGCAACTCCAGGGCAGGGTATTGAAGGCATTGGCGATGTCTAGAGACACCGCCAAGACGACCCCCACCCGGGCCACAGCATCCCCCGTCGTGAGGGCTCGCACGCGCATGATGGCATCCACCGTAGAGCGCCCCCTGCGGAAACCAAACAAATTCGGCCCCACCCGCACCAGCCGCCCGACGAGGCGGTCTGCAATGACTCTTTCAAAGATCTTGCCCACCTCGTCGAGCAGCACGATGGGCCGATAAGCGGACGGAGAGTCCGCAGGGCGCACCGGCTTCTTGATGAGGACCCCCGTCTTTCCAACAAGGTGGGAACTGGCCCCTCTCCAAGCATGCGCTTAGGAGCCACCTTAGTCGAGGCCCGAGAGCCTCTAAGGCCAGGACCCAGGCTTTACCAGGTAAGCGGAGTTCAAATCGAGCTTTGAAGTATTATTTAATTAATTATTGCATATTTGGTTATTGTCTTATTGGTGATTTTGACATTACTAGTAATAATGACCATAATTTGCCAAATATTATTATGTACTAATACTAGATAGACTAGATAAAGATGTATATATAATTACTAACAAATTAGATTGTATGAGCTGTAAATAAAATGATTTGATTGATTATACCCTTGAAGCGTCCTAACTACAGGGTGGATTTTAATACAAGAGGTCAGAGGTGTCTGTCGATTGTTGACTATATCCAGGTTGCGCGATGGTCAAGTGCATCAAATCTGAGGTTTAATTAAAATACAGTAATACGACTTTACGCGAGGGATGCATTCACAAACAACACAAAATCGCGTTAAGCGGAATTCAACGGTGTGATAAGTAATTAAAAGTAAAGCACTTTTAATTATTTATCATACACCGTTAAAAATAAAACAGAATTAGCCTATTAATAATGTTACTGAAAAGTTTTACTTATTCAATCAAATCAATGTTTTTTGAGTAGCATTTTGTTTGCGTTTTTGCAAAAGTCTTTCGTAACAAACAACACTGTTTTGTATTGCTTGCGGAACACTTATAATGCGATTAATGTTACTGTCTGATAATGGACCAATCAATACATCCGCCATTTCAGTGCGAAATTTGAAATTTGCTTAATTTTGGTTTTACGCAAATTTGCCGTGCTTTACGGGGTCGTGTAAAGCGGGGTGTTACTGTAACAGCCACCAACTGCATCACACTGCTTGAAAAGTGACCTTGTTTGGAACTTTTTCGTTGCAGACGGGTTTTTTTTTAAATTTTAGGAATCATAAATACTCACTTCAGACACCCCCCATCCAACAGCGGTGACGACTGAGTCGTCAGGGACCAAGGCGTCCTGATAAGGAAGGTTGGCTACCCGTGCTACACTGGTGGTCACATCCACCGGTGTGCTCATCAGGACTGCCGCCACATCGTTGTAGGGGATAGTCGTAAAGCTGTACCGCTCGTGGATTTTGACTGCTGCTACTGAGTGAACAGTACCGCCTTTGGAAAAATGGGTCAAGTTAATACGACGAGTTCTAAATTCTGTTCAGTATCGTACGGCAAGTCAGGACTAGACAGGAGTAACATTTGAACTACGAAAACCCTTAGACTGCCTTTCCAGCAGAGATGTACCTATATGTGCTGCGTAGCGATGGATGTGAGTAGTGGGGATTCCCCGGTTCTCGAACACGGGTAGTGGGGTGAGCGTGGACGGTCAAACTTAAAAAATAAAAATAAAGTTTTGTGGTGCGTTGATTCCAGCGGTCCCTTTTTTAACCGACTTCCCAAAAAGCAGGAGGTTATCAATTCGGTTGCATTTTTTTATATTTTTTTTTAATGTATGTTACCTCATAAAGGCTCGTGCAGACCAGCGCGACACGACGGCGCGACGCGTCCCGAACAATACAATTTCTAAGAAAACTACACGGTATAACAATAACCGGTGTCGCGTCGCGCTGTCGCGTCGCGCTAGTCTGCACGAAGCTTAACTCCGTCATTTATGAACCGATTTTGAAATTTTTTTTTTTTTTTTGACTGGATATGCTTCCCGATAGGTCCGGTGTTTATCAAAATTCAGTTCTGATGATGGAATCCATGACGAATTGAGAGAACTCCTCAAATATTATAGGAATGTATGTAAAAAAATGTAAAAATTAGTATCATTTTGGGCCAATAGATGTCAAAGAGATGCAAAAAAAAAAGTATAACGCCGTTTCTACACTTTCAAGCCAGTTTTGATAAATGTATGATTCCATATTTATTATTACCTAGATAAGTTTATACCACGTTTTCTAAACCAAAAGAATATTAGGTCTTTACCTATGAAATTGCCGTTCTGCAGTACTGGCCATTTCAAATCAAAATAATTTTTGTTTGGCTAAGAATTCTAATTTCAAATTAATTTTATTTTAAAAACATGGATTTTTTTTCCAAAAGTAGTCATTTGTTTATTGATTAGTGTTACGTTTTCATCGCATTTCAATCTTTTTCGTCATCATGGATAGGTACGTTAAAAATTCGAGTAATTATGGAATATGAGTACCGTCGTGGCAGCAACGCGGCACAAGCGGCACGCAACATCAACGACGTTTACGGAGCTAACACTACAAACCAACGCACCACCTGTTATTGGTTTGCTCGCTTCCGTTCTGGAAATTTCGACTTGAAAAATGAACCTCGCAGTCGTCCGAAGACTTTGGTCGACAATGACGAATTAAAGGCGATTGTGGAAGCTGATGCTACACAATCTACGGCTGAATTAGCAGCAGCTTTCGACGTTAGCGTAAAAACAATATTGGTCCATTTGCGTCAAATTGGCAAGGTAAAAAAGCTTGACAAATGGGTGCCCCACGAACTCAATGATCGCCAGCGCGAAGTACGCGTCGAGACGTGCCTTGCACTGCTCAACAGACACACAAATGAAGGAATTTTGAACCGCATTGTTACCTGCGATGAAAAATGGATTCTGTTTGATAACTGCAAGCGCTCAGCAAGTTGGTTGGATCCTGGCTCAGCACCTAAACAATGCCCTGAACGAAAACTTACCCCTAGAAAAGTGATGGTCACTGTTTGGTGGTTTAGCGCCGGTGTGATTCATCACAGTTTCTTACCAAACGGGGTGAGCATTACTGCAGATGTGTACTGTGAAGAACTGAACACAATGATGGAGAAGCTGGCACATCTCCAACCAGCATTGGTCAATCGCTCGTCTCCGCTGCTGCAGACGGTCTCCAAGTTGCAAGAACTGGGGTTGGAAGCTCTCCGTCATCCGCCCTACTCACCAGACCTTGCGCCTACAAAATACTACTTTTTCCAGAATTTGGATGACTTCTTGGCGGGAAAAAAATTCAATAACCAAGAGGCAGTACAAAATGCCTTTGAAGAATTAGTTGCCTCCCGTCCAGCTGATTTCTTTAAGAAGGGCATCAATAAACTGCCACTGCGTTGGCAAAGATGCATTGATTGCATGGGTGATTACTTCGATTAATACAAATAAAAAATACATGAAAAAAATTCGTTTAAATTTTTTCATACAAAACGGCAATTTCATAGGTAAAGACCTATTATATTTCATACAAACTGTATCCCCCCCTTTCACCCACAAAATCATTCCACTTTGCCACCACCACTGATGGGAGAAAGAGGAATGCCTAAAATTGTCCACTAGTTCGATCTGATGGGGCAGATTCCACTAGTCTAAAATCTTGGTGGATTTTGCCCCACTAGGGTTGGCATCTTAGAAATGTTGCCCCACCAAGTCACCCCACCCGTCGCGTCGCCCGCCGGCGTGGACTGAGTGAGTCACAATCGCACACGCCGCCCGCGAAAATTTTTCACACATTTTTTTTTCATTCCCTGCTGAGGTCCCATATCTTTTAATTTTGCGCATAGAGAACGCCTTAAACTTTCAGCCGTAAGGACATTTTTCGCTTGATTTACGTACGTGTTGTGTAATTGTTAGTAATTCCAAGTAATTCGGAATGGAATCGTTTGAACTAAGTACCTATCTTCGGCGGCCACGGTGCTTTGACCTACTAGTTTTGGTCAGGTGATTTTCTTTATGCAATAAATATAAAATGTTGTTAAATACTGAAACGGAAAAAAATCCCGCGGCTAGAACGGTAATAGTTATTAATTAATTTAATTGTGTGTGTTTAAAATACGTAATGTAGAATACGTGGTTTCAATTAATGTGATAACTTAATCGCCACACTGTATACTGCGGTTACCACTAATAACATCGGAGTAGGTATCGATACGAGTTTAAAAGGCTGTAGTTCCCCCTTAAGTTATGTTTCGCAATGACGATTAATAGGTTTCACGGTCAGTCACTGAAAACAGCGGGAAATGATCTTAGAGGGGACTGCTTCTTGCACGGTCAGTTTTACGTGGCCTGCTCAAGAGTGAGGTCATCTAGCAGCCTGTTTGCGTTAGCACCTGAGGGCAGAACCTTTAATGTAGTATATAAAGAGGTACTTTAAGTATAATCTAAAAAAAAATAGTCTAAACCCCCTGTGAATAACAATGTAAGTAATTTTACCCTCACTTACTGGATTTTACAATAGGTGGCGTGCGAGTCATTTCATAAAGAGTCAAAATGATTGTAAACGAAGTCTTATACTTACTTTTATTAATACATAGGGTACTTTTGATCCCGGTACTACGTTCCCGTGAGATATTTTCCGACATGCACGCGGGCAAAAGCTGGTTATATATAAGTATTAAAAGCACTTAGTACATTGCAATCGCTAAAACCACTTGAGTCATATTATTGACACAATTGCCCCTGTCCTAACAGGCATATTTAATCAATGTTTAGATAGCGGTACGTTTCCTGATTTAATGAAACATAGTAAAGTAGTACCAATTTTCAAATCAGGTACTAAGAGTGATCCCTCTAATTATAGACCTATATCTGTGCTACCAGCATTGAGTAAAATATATGAAAAAATTATGCTAGACCAGATGTCGTCTCATTTTAACTCAAATGGAATTTTACATAGTCACCAGTTTGGTTTCACGAAAGGTAGGTCGACGACTGACGCAGGAGTAAAACTCATCAGTCACATCTTGGAATCCTGGGAGAAATCCCAGGATGCAATTGGCATTTTCTGTGACCTCTCAAAAGCGTTTGACTGCGTTGACCACAAAACACTGATCTGTAAATTACACCACTACGGAATTCGTGGACCAGCTGCTGATCTTATTCTTTCATATCTATCAAATAGGCAGCAAAAAGTAAACGTTAACGGGGCGACGTCCTTGGGGTCTCTAGTAAAGATGGGCGTGCCTCAAGGATCAATTCTTGGCCCTTTCCTATTTCTAGTTTATATTAATGACCATGATGGCTAACTTATCAGATATAATTCTATTCGCTGATGACACTTCTCTTATTTTTTAAATAGATAGAAAAGATACGGATGTCACACATGTCAATAATAGTCTGGCAGTTCTTTCGAAATGGTTCGCAGCTAATAATCTTTTACTTAATGCGAACAAAACTAAATGTCTTAAGTTCTCATTACCAAATGTACCTCAAGTAGGTCTAAATTTAAAACTTGATGGCAAGAAACTAGATGCTATTACGGAAACTGCATTTCTAGGAATTACTTTAGATTCGAGATTGCAATGGGGCGCCCACATTAGAGCTCTTTCAGGTAGATTAAGTTCAGCTGCATACGCTGTACGAAAAATAATAAATAAAATAAATAATAATAAAAAAATAATAGATTCTTTTCTTTTAGAATTTGTGAATGTGAGAACGTTGTAGGCTTAACAGACTGTAGATCTATCGACCATTTTCTATCTTGCTAAGTACCTGGTACTTGTTGATAGGCCTACACTGTCCTCTCATACCTATTAACTCTGTAATTTGAAAGCATTGTAAATACCATTTATTTTTAAAAGAGTAACCATGGAGTTTCTTGCCGGCTCTTCTCCATAGGAAACGACCAATTGGAACCGTGCATCTAGCTTCTGACGTTTCATAAGTGCCCTTATAGGTTTATGTGAAATAAAATATTTTGAATTGAATCGAATTGAGTCGGCGGAAGATAACAGTTTGGATTACTTACAGTGCAACAGTCAATTGTAACGCAACTCTCAACATACAGCAATATTAATGGAGTACTTAACTGATGAATGTAAATAACTGTTCACCTGATGTGTACAGACGCTAGCAAGTCAACCTACCCGAAACTGTCAACTTTGAACCTTATGCTTTGGTGATAAAGTTGAAAATTTATTAAAGAAATTTGACAGATTGTAGTAGGTTGATGTGCTGGCGTCTGTACTATACTTGCGAGTCAAAAATGATCATCGCGTTGTTACAGAATTCATTCAACCTCGGCGATGATAATTACAAACATTCTCCCCTCGCGATGAAGAAGACAGTCTAGAAATGGTGATTAAAATGAATAGTGATACTAAGAAAAGGAAGTCTTCAGAGAAGAATTTAGAAAAAAAAATCAAAGTAGAACCGAAAAACAACAGTGGATCGAGCTGTAGCTGGAGGAGTGTCTTATATAACAGCCAATACAGATGACGGAAACCAGTCAACGTACCTAATCAAAGTCGACAATAAGACGCAATTTAACAGTGCACAAGTGGGCGCGCAAACTCCTACTCTTTGTTCCTTCATTCTTATTGTCCAATGGGACGAAAATCCGACACGAGTGGGGAGAGCTCAGGCGCAGGACCAACGGCTTTATGTGCTACCCGGGCCACGGGGGTGTCAAAATCAAACCACCAACACACACTGCAGACTGCTATACGACTTCATGGAAAACCCCAATAACATTTTGCTCGAACTTGGAATCGAACCCAGGACCTCACGCTCAGTAGTCACACTTGCGACCGCATGGATGTGTGTGTAAGTAAGTTAAGGGTGGATATTATCAAATTCAAATGATTTTATTTCACATAAACCTACATGGGCACTTATGAAACGTCAGAAGCTAGGTGCACGGTTCCAATTGGTTGTTTCCTATGGAGAAGAGCCGGCAAGAAACTCCACGGTTACTCTTTTAAAAATAAGGGGCTTTTACAATATTTTCAAATAACAGTGTTATTAAGTATGGGAGGACAGTGTAGGTCTTTCAACAAGTACCAGGTACTTAACATAATGATCATGGTCAACAAATCTACAGTCCATTAGAACTACAGCGTATCCAATAGGATCGTTTGATTTTCATGGCGTAGCTTTGCTTAGCTCTGGTGGAAAATGGTTCAACAAAGCTTTTTACATTTGCTTCAGCATTCGCTCCGCTACCGCATATAGGTCTGGTGGAAATAGACACATGGTTTCGTAGTTTAGCTTCACCGCTCTACCTCGCACTGCTCTGGTGGAGGGGCAGCCTTAACCCTTCATTACACGTACAGTGGCGAGACAGTGCCAGCTCTCCTACAGTATCATTTGTTACAGTTTTATGATGATGCCAACCTAAGCTGATCAAGCTAATAGGAAATATTGCAATTGTTATTTCACAAGAAAATTGCTTTTAAATTTTGCGTAAGTATCAGGTGTCTCGTGACTGTATATAGATAGATAGATAGATAAATAATTTATTTAGCGCACACAAAAAACAGCACAACATACAAAAACACGATTAAATTATTACTAATTAGCTATTAGGAAATAGCTGTAAGGTGCCAATATAAAAACAAATAAAAAAGGAAGAAAACAAGACATTGTGATGACACTATTGGCTATGACACACTTTAAAATTATGGAATGACAACGAACATAAAAAACTGCGGTGTGCGTCTCAAGGTTGCACCAAATGGGAGTCCAGCTCAGCATGTGCCAGGCAAATACACCTGACGCTGATATTCTGCTGTACGAGAAATCAAGCAATTATTTCTACGAAATAAAGGCGCTGTCTGAGTCAAATTGTCACCATGTTATGGACCTCCGGTTAAGTGTACGAAATAACTGTGTATTACTCACCAGATTCCAAAGTAGTTGTGCCCTCACGAATGTTAAAGAGGCTCGTGTTCCAACGACGTCCATGACTGCAAATTTTGAGATAAGTAGATTAATATTTTATAATAAATGAATACAATGTCTAAATAACATAAATAAAATTCATTTAATTCAGATAAATAAATCCATACAATTCGATTAAAATTAAAATTACAACTAAAATGTTGAAATTCAATTTAAATTACTCTCTGGACAAAGGTTCTCCACAACGGTGAAGAGACCCTGTCCGCTACAGTCTTTAGAATTCCGTTGCAGCTGCCACGCATTCTGCGGATCAGGGATACCGTTTTCTTGCGGATGACGGCATGAAAGCCATCAGTGCGATACAGCACAAACATCCCCGATGCACTACAGAAGCGAGGCAGCCACAACATTATCCTAAAGATGTTATTATACTGGACGCGCAGGACATCCAGCGACCTTTTGGTGTGGCTGACCCACAGATTTCCCGTATAAAAGCTTTGACAATACGCCTTAAACAACGTTACCTTCACTTGTTAAGAGCAGCGGTAGAATCTGCGGGCCAGCATGTTACCTATGACCGCTAAAGCCCTGTACTTCCTCTCAATATACTGATCGTCTTCAAGACCTTCGGTAATAAAATGCCCCAGGTATTTAAATTTCTGCAACCTGAAAAGAACCTGTACCTACTCATTACTATGAACAACCTAGAGAGCAACCTATAAATCGCCTAAAAATATTATTACCTACATTCTGTTGAGTTATACGAATATTAATTTTTGACACAATTGCCTTACTTTTGCCGATGTTAATGCCAATTGCTTCGCCTAAAAGCGCGCTGTTAGATTTTCCACGCTCGGCTCTGTACCGAAAGTTGACAATCCAAAAGCATGCTTTTAGTCATTAATTTAGGTGTCAACTAGTGTTAGTAAAAATGGGCATTGGTATCCCTCTAACGTTACGTGTCGTTTTAGACTTCGTAGATAATTTTTTTTTAAGAGGGAACAGGTCCTGCGATTCTCCATACAAATGTATTCCCCTTTTTTCTTCTTGAATAATGCCTCTAGAGCAATCATTAATTTTCATAAAATCAAGGTCTGCTGAAGACACGTCCTTGTTATTTCCTTTTTTTTAGCAACTAATTGGTAATGAAAATGACCCTCCAAAAATTACAAAAATAGCCCTATTTTTACCGCCGTGATTAGAGGACTACCAGACAAATAATAGGAACCTAGACATACTCTTTTTTAAATTTTTAATGTAAAATATAATTGAATTGGTTCAGTTTTCGAGAAGAAAAAAGGGGAATACGAAACGTCAATCTCGTTCATTTTTTTTTGTGATATAATCGGTCTGAGCTGCAGCTGTCCCTATTGCATTCTACGGAGGCAGGTTCGAGGTAAGACGACAGCAATAGTTTCTTCAAATACCTATTTTTCAAATTCCTTGCAGGCCATGTTCCCTCTTAAGTGTAATTTACCTTTCAAAGAAACAATGCGCTGCAGTAAGAACGTGCCTCCACGTCACCAGGAAGCCTCCGCAAACGCACGCCGATCTGTAATTTACCTGCAGACATAAAGAAAAGCTACCACATTCTACTCGGTTGCAATTATATTTTTTTTATAAAAAGAGGTAAATGTAGTCGAGTAAAAACTTAATAACATTTTGACCGACCCGGGGATCGAACTCCAACTTTTGAATTGTCAAGGTATCGGTTATTCAGAAAGATGAAGCTCATCGGCCTCAGGATTTCAGGTCAGTAGTCGTGCTTGCGACCTCAAGATCAACGATGCTTATAAGTCAGTTGCAAAAACTCACAAAATCAGTTGCATTTTCTGGTTTTTGGGCACGTTTTAGTATTCGTTTTTTTTTTCGTACTTAACTGTATCATCTCTTCCTCTTATTTATTTATTTAACAGTTTATGTACACACATAAAGAGACAAGAAAAAGGAACAGAAAAATACGTACAAAGGTGATGCTTATTTCTAAAGAAATCTCTTCCAGCATACCTGTGATAGGAGAGTGGATAAAAAGAGATGTAGACAACGTGTGTAAGAGTAGAAGAGAAAATAAAATAATTAACCATTCACTAATATAAAATATGACCTTCAAATATGAGAATATACTTACATACATACTTCTAAAATAAATATCTCTTAAATATATATACTAATAATTATAATTTAGAACTTACCTGTACGGCGTATGGATATTTATCTATGGTGGTATCAGACCCGCCAATAATACGGTTTTCGTCCGACGTCGGCAGATTCACGGTCTTTATTTGGTACTGTTCCGCATTGCCTACAAAATAACAACAACTTTCCTAATTGCGTTCACATCCACAACTTTAAGACTACGCGAGCCTTAAATTAAGCCCATAACATCCCCACTGCCGGGACACAAGAATCTTCTCTCTGAGAGGGATTGAATGTGGGCAGTAATCCACCACGCCGATGCAGTGCGGGTTGATAGCGATGTCACATGTCTTGGTGGCTCGCGATGTTTTCCTTCACCGTTTTTGAGACTATATAGTTACGACACCAGAAAGTTGCGAAAGGATTTTTTTTCCTTTGGTATATTTTTTTACAACGTGTTTATTCTGGTGTCCCTAAGGTGAGTCTAAGGTGCTATAAGTAAAAATAACACAAAAATACCAAAACAAGTGTTCCAAAAATACATAGTTTCGAAAACAACATAATATCAAAGTTTCATTGATAATTTTATTACGAGTAAATAATTTTCATTGAAACCAATCATTCATATCTATAGCTAAGAAAATGCGACGTTGTAATTATTTTTTTATGGACCAAAATTATAGTCTGCATAATATTTTTTTTTTAAATATATTTCACGTTAGGTTTACTTAATAAATAATGGGGTTTTATCGAAAAAAAATAATTGTAAAATATTTTTTAAGCCAGTTGATTCTTTGACATGGTCTCAATAATACTCTAGAGCTATGGGATATCAAAAAGACCACCTTCTATAATACTATCGCGAAATCATGGTTGACGAGAATAATCGTTCGGTTTTTTTTCGTTTACTGCACGTAACTTGGTCTCAACTCTAAGTCTAACTCGAATGTAAGTAGGTATGATTCTATAATACCTGGGTACTTATTTACGAAGGTGTATTTCTCAGAAGTGATTCATTTTGATATTATAAGTAACAGTTTTCTATGATTCAGAGTGTGAATGTTGCTTAATTATAGGTATTATAAGAGTTCCAATTATTGTTATGTGGCGGCATCTACAATGCCACATGTGAAACTACGCATCATACCTACGTCACGCTAAAGTCCTACATCGCGCAAGCAAAGTTTACCGCGCGACCAGCATAAATACAACGTCCCGACACCCTTTGCAAGTTTACATCCTTTTCTGGATCAGCCTGGTGTACTTAGAGTTAGTGGCCATATTCAGTGAGCCATGGACATGGTATATAATAAAAAGCACCATGGTTTAGTTCCTAAATCATGGAATTTCACAGATATTCTAATTCGTACTCTGGTTGAGGGCTAGAAAGGCCGATTGCGACGCTGCCACAACAAACACAGTACCACTCCTGCAAGCTAGGATTTTTTAGCTGCATTGCTCACCATCCTCCTGCCAGAAATGCCTCCTGCATATTTCCCGGTTGGACCCACAGACATCGAGAGAAAAGGAGCCAAGGTCTAATCAGTACCGAAGGAAGGGCGTTACTGAAGCTGTCGTGGATGAAGTCGAGCAGGTACTACAAATTTTCAGTCATACATCCTCGAAGTTCCCGCACTGCAAAAGGCTGTCGTCCTTAGCTCAGAATTTTGCCCGGCAGAAGTTGCGTATAGATTGTTACAGGGAAGCATGACCAAACCCAAGTATGATGTGATAATAATTATGTTTTTGTGGTATAAACCCAAGTATATAACTTGGCCAATGGCCATCAACCATAATTATTTTGGTACGCGTAATTCTGAATCTGTGATATCTTTTAAGAGGGAACAGGGGCTGCGAGGAATTAAAAAAATAGGTATTAGAAGAATTTATTGCCGTCGTCTTACCTCAAGTCTGCCTGCGATAGGGACAGCTGCAGCTCAGATCGATTATATCACAAAAAAAAATTGACAAGATCGACGTTTCGTATTCCCCTTTTTTCTCCTCGAAAACAGAGATTCAATAATTTTTTACATATTTTTTTGAAGAGAGTATGTCTAGGTTTCTATCATTTTCTTTTATGTTAAAAACTTTTCGATTTTTTCTGGTAGTCCTCTAATCATGGCGGTAAAACTGGGGCATTTTTTGTAATTTTTGGAGGGTCATATTTTCTTTGCCAATAAGTTGCTGAAAAAAAGGAAATAACAGGGACGTGTCTACAGCAGACCTTGATTTTAGGAAAAAAAATGAATGCTCTAGAGGCATTATTCAGGAAGAAAAAAGGGGAATACATTTGTATGGAGATTCGCAGGCCCTGTTCCCTCTTAAAGTATTCATTATGATATGATGTCTAGGCATTATTAATCTAAATTAAATGTCCAATTTAAATAACATCCGGTCAAAATAGCTTCGGAAATAACAATTGAAAGGTAAAAGTGGTTACTGTGGGTCAAGAGCAGTGGTGGCCAAGTGGTAACGGCCGCGGCTTACGAGTTGTAGGTTCGAACCCTGATAAGCGCTTTACTTTGTGTAAATTATTTCATCACCACTGCTCTCAAAGCTTGTTATGTTTTTTGGTGGTTTTAAACGATGAATATTAATAAAAAATCAATTTCTCACTTACAGCTTGCGATGACGACAAAAATTAGAACGGCCCACGTGTCAATATGTCCCATGACTTGCCTTAGAAGTCGAATAGATCCTTGTTATTATATTTATAAAAAATATTATATCGGAAAAGTTTCTGCAAGAAAACTGAGGATACTAACAAAAGCGCAACAAAAGATACACATTGAAATTTCCAATTCATAAAAATCGAGTTGGTACCCAAATGGCCAAATCCGGTTGGCAACTGAAATAAAGGAGAATGCGCTCGACATGTATGTATGTACAAATAAATATGTACCGCGGGTCTGGCGCACAGGTTAGCTCGGGCCGACCTCCAGCCAGCTCGTCTCGGTTCTATCTATACCACTTTTACAATGAAATGGCTCGCTGCACACAAACGCACAGACGCATATCTAGCTACCATAAGTCGCCCACTTTATTCGCTCAGGTTTTTGTAACGAGCTCGTAATACAACGCAAAATTACTGCTGCGATTGTTGGCAAATGAAAAGGTTGAATTACTCGCACTTCACGAACTTTGGTAAGGCACGCGAAAGTTTCGCTCGAGAACTCTGAGCGAAACTTTCGCGTGCTTTACCAAAGTTCGGTAATTAGGGAGGGGTGCTTTTAAAAAAATCGGCCAAGTGGATGTCGGACCACACACAATGAAGGGTTCCGTAGTTGGGTTGAATTTATCTCAAAAATAAACTTAACATTGTAGTTGAAAAACATGTTCTCCCAGACATCGATATACGCCACGGTCAATTCTTCAAATGCAAATCGACGGTTGGTAAGGGACATTAAATTCCCTGACCTTTACGACATTTGAAATTTCCACCGTCGAAATGTAAGTTTGTAATCGCAAAAAAAGTTATTTATAATACTAGTGCAGTAGGTAAGTTGGTTTTTACAAACGAATAGAGGAATGTAAGCCCGAGACGAAGTCAAGGGCTAACCATAGTCACGAGTTTGTAAATACTGATTTCCGCACGTGTGTCATACGTTTACCAACACCTTTACGAGAAAACAGAGCAATACTTAGGTCATGAAACAAACTTTTTCATCAGACTATTTTTAATAGCAAATAATATACAGATAGTTAAATTTGAACAATTGTTGAAATTCAGTGAAATTTGCTGCTTTGGAAGCTTAACTGACTGACTGACATTATTAATTTCGCACGTTTTATGTTGAACGGGAGATTATGGCGTAAAGGTCGGTGAGGATGGCGGTGATGGAGGTGGCGGCGGAGCTTGCAGCGGCGGCGGCGGAGGCTGGACGTTTTCGCGTGAGGTAGAAGGGCGCGATTCCACAGCATTATTTATCTTTCTATAGATACATAATAGATAGATTCCAATATGAAAATGGCGAGAATTTGCAAATAGCACCACGTGCGCGTGTTTAAAATTAGAACTACATATTTCGTCTATTTTCTCTTTAGTATTAAAGTGAGACAAACGTATTAAGCAAAAGCGCTTCCAAAGAGGTTCGATTATTAACCGTAAAGAATAAGCACCGCAATACAACGGAGTATGCGGTAAAACAGGTACTTAGGTACTTACCTATTTTACCGCACAATCTGTTGTATGGTGCGTAATTTTTTACTTTCGTACAATTTATACAGGCTTCGTAAATGTATTTTTTGAGCATTATGTTGAAAAATATTTTTTTATGTGATAAAACTATAAATTAACTATTTTCGGACTTTTCCTTTGCTTGTGCTATGAGACCTTGCTTCTTGCCAAATTTCATGATTCTAAGTCAACGGGAAGTACGTAAGTTTTGATTTTATAATGAGAGAGATATTAATATGAAAAGAAATATCTATAAGTACGGCGAATTTCATCATTTATATCCAGAATTGAAAAAGAACCCTGTCGACCGCTTGTATAAATTTAACTATTTAATCATTCTTCCACTCCATAATGCAAGGCAATCCGTAATTAAAACAAACAAAGGCACTTGAAAATTCGCCAGCTGCCACCGAATGTACGCGAACAAATAAATGTTTTCGCTCGACGGTCGAAACAAAACTGAGTGCGAGACAGGGCCGGATTTAGGGGAGGGCAACCGGGGCGAAAGCCCCGGGGCCTCCACAAACGGGGGGCCCCCACAATAGAGACTTCGGAAAAAAAATCTTTCAAATTCCTACTAGTGAACATCTTTTCCTTTGATATTTTTTTTTTTTTGCTCTTCTACCTTTACCTACAGCCTACAGTACTTTGCATATACATGATTTTTCGGCGAAAGGTTCCGTTCGTTAACCCTAAAATTTTATTTCAGATAATTCTTGTTTCCGTTTATATTTATATGTGTTTGTTCAATATTAAGGGAATCTACTTGGTTTCACAATAAATTATTTATTGAAAAACTCGACTGAAAAAAAATTGTTTACTTTATTTGGAAAATAATTTGCGGCGAGGGGGCCTCCGCTCCTTTGTTGCCCCGAGGCCTCTGGACCTCTAAATCCGGCCCTGGTGCGAGAACTCGTGTGCGTGTGCGCTGTCGCGAGTCCACCACTTGAACGAGTGCGGGAACAAAAGTTCACGGCTGTGCGCAAACTTGCCAATAAAGTGCGCGTGTTATATGTTTCAATTTTTAGCACTATGTTTTTGTTTACCCACATTAATTATTTAAGTAAAATTGAATTTGCTTGATTCCGGAAGTTGTTTCGGTTGTGATTCAAATCATAAAATTATTGTTAAAACTACTTTTACACCATTTAATTATTATGATATTTATAATTATAGTTTTTGATACAGTTATATCGCTTTAGTTAAGTAAATTAAGTAAAGAATGGATCGGATGATCAATTTTGAACACGTGTTCTTTGTACCGACGGCTCGATGACGCCACTTGTTTGTCACTGAGTATAAAAGCTAGAGCCCAACCGCTTGGGGGGCATCTCGAGTGAGCAGCATCCAGGTTACACGCAGCTCACTCGAAATAATAAGACTCTACAGATGTACACATACATCTGTTGCGTGGCGTGTTCTAAGTTAATATAGGCATGTCACGTAACTATATACAGACAACCACTACTAAACATGCATCCTACACAACACGTGCAGACGCGACGCGGGCCGCGACGCACGTTTGACACTGAGCGGTGATACACTACAATACTAGCCGCTCATACATACATGACTGTTTATCCCTCAATCCGTAAACGGCTAGATCTGTGAGCGGGGCGAGGGTAAACTACATATCTACCTGTAGGAGCGTCGAGTCGGCATCTCTGTCGCTGGTCGTCTTCGTCGGGCCTCCCCCAGGTAACTGGGGGTCTCACCTGGCGGGGACTGACCGCCGAGATGTCGTGAAGAAAGCGACGCTATTGTTATTAGCGTCGTGGCGCGCCTACAGAAACACTCAGAGCAACCAATCACACAGATGCAGCTTGCTGCATCACAGGCCGCAGGCCGTTTTTAGGCCACCTATAGTGAGGGGCCCGTAGTCGCGGGTCACGGTGTGCCTCCGCGGGCGAGGGGCGACGCCCCGACCCCGTCCGCCACGCCCCCTTGCGGGGGCGTCGCGACGTCTCCAATTGGGGGGCATTCTTTGTCGAGCCTTCGGACCGAGCAGATCACCGGTTAAGTATATTCTTTCCTGTTTCTTATTGTTGTATATGTATGACTATAAATATAATATTGCTATGTTGTATTTCTCCTAAAATATGTGTGAAATAATTGAATAATGGTATCAGTTATACTTCTGATATCGTTATATATGTGTTAATTAAATTGTACTGGTTTATTTAAAGTTAATACTGGCCATTAATTAATAATTTGTCTAAAATAAATATTTGCTATTATTTAATCCTTATTTTTTATTTAAAATGGTTTATTTAAAATACTTTCCATTTATTAATCTTTATAAATCATAAGAAAATACTTGTCATAAATGAATCTTAATTATACTTTGATACATCTTTATTATACTGAAATGGTATATTTAAAAATAAATACTTGTCATAAATTGCTTGAATATTATTTTCTTAGTATTAACCGTCCTATTCCTAACAAATGGTATATTTAAAAATAAATACTTGTCATAAATTGCTTGAATATTATTTTCTTAGTACTAACCTGCCCTTATTTCTAACACGCGCACATATTGTTAATGTTCACTCGCGTGAGTCCACTAAGAGAAACATTTGTGCTGTGTTTAGTAGTTGTAGTTTGCGGCACAGTGCTGCACTATGCTGCACACTGGTGGAATAGCACCTTAACATGAACCATTTCGAGCGACTTTTAACCATCCCATAAATCAAGTTGAAACTCGAAATTTTGCATATTTTTTAACTTACTTACTTTTTTTTCTTTTGTTTATTTACTTTTTTTTATACCTAGGTACTATGTGTTTCACGAACTGTGTCCAAATAAATATTATTCTTTCTTTTATTCTTTCTTATAGGTAGGTTATAGGTAAGTATATTAATCAAAAAACTAAAATAAAATAGGTACCTTGTGGGTTTGTTGTGGACAAAAGTACGAAACGGTATGCCAAGTTCCATTACCCCCTTCCCTCCGGATAGCCGAAGTGCTCAGACGTGTTTTTAGTTACATCGTATTAAAATAATTCTCTAATTTCTCTGCAAATTTTACAAAATTAAATCGACACTAATATTAGGAGCGCATACTAAGTGAAGAAGTAGCGGCGATCCTTGGCGAGCTAAGCTAACTCCACACACGGCGGCGCAGCGACACGCCTACAACTCATTCAAGCTTTCTGTATCATCGAGAGTGGACTAAAAACCGCCCCTCAAGAGTGACAAAGAAATAAACAACGTGAGTAAAGGACACATTCATTAATTAGCGGGCGGAGGTCTACTTATAATTGACGGAAAGCTTATTTACTCAAACTGCTCGATCGCCACCACTATAAGCTGACCCCCGGGCCCATCAAAACTTACAAACCTTCTTAAATTACTGGGAGCCTGGTACTAAACCTCGTGTCTTAGCAAAAATGCCATTAAATCGCACTCCACCGAGTACATCTCCGGCCCCGGCTGCAACTTTGCTCGTCACATCCGATCAGGCGCTACCATCTTTAAGTTCCTCCGAACCTAACCTTAACCTTAGGACGGATTCGCTTACTACTGAGATAACACCGAATATTACCTTTCGCAATGTTAAGCGAAAGCGTTCGGAAGACAATGGCGATAGTAACTTGGTGGAATTCATGGCTGAATTTAAACAACTTTTTCACGACTTCAAGCAACAGCAAGATGAAAAATACGACCAACTATTATCCTTAACTAATAGTATACGTGACTCTTTTGACCACCTAGCCATTCAGCATGACAGCCTTAAGAAGCATGTAGATCAGCTAGAATCTGAGCGTAAGGATAACTTAGCTTACATAAATGAGCTTGAACAAAAACTGGACAAAATGGAACAAAGTTCGAGATCGGCTTGTATTGAGATACGAAATATTCCTTGTAACAAGTCGGAAACCAAAGCCACCTTGCTGAATACTGTGATTGGAGTATCGAATTTGCTTAGTCTTAGTGTTCAGCAGAGAGACGTAAAAGACTTGTTCCGCATTAAAACCAAGGATCCGACCAACAGTCCCATTATTGTTGACTTTACCTCAGTCATCCTTAAAGAAGAGTTTTTACTAAAGTTCCGTAAACATAATAAGAATTCCTTTAGAATAACTACAGAACACCTAAAGCTGGATTGTCCTGCAAAGCCGATTTTTGTGTCCGAAAACCTATCAGGCAAGAAAAAGAGATTGTTCTTCTTAGCCCGAGACGCTGCTAAGTCAAATAACTTCGAATTTTGCTGGGTATCCCATGGAAAAATCTTCGTCCGAGAAAAAACTGGAATGCCACACTACCAGGTGAAAAGTGAAGCGGACCTTGCTCTAATTTTTAAGTCACCTATGACATGACTATTCTTACATCAATATTTAACCTGTCCATTTTATAGTAAACTGTTTTTGTTAATTTTGCATGTTAGTTTAAAAAAATATATTCATTACATTTATACCGTTGTCAAAGGCGTAAATCGCCTACCGAATTTGTACTATGCCGTTTTTACACACACTTCACATATCTCATACCCTTACTACACTCCACCACACATTATAACTCACATTTACCACAAATTCCACGTATTACACCATACTCTATGCCTCAACATAACATATTTTAATTTATGCACATTATTTTCCCTCTCTCAAGTATATTCCAAAAAACTCGAGAAGTGCCTTTTATCACAATTTTCTTGTCCCTTTGTTGTTTTAAAAACAAATTATGAATGAATTGTCCACAATAGCCAACGAGATTGAACAAGTTTCAATCTCACAATGTTTTATCTCCTCACCAGAAAATAGTGCAAATTTTTTAAATAAATCCTTACATGACTTTAAAATTTTACACACTAATATACGTAGCCTAAACTGTAACTTCGATAACCTGGTTTTATTTTTGGATAGGCTCACTTTCCAGCCTGATGTAATTATTTTATCGGAATGCTGGTTGAGCAAGTGTCATAGTATTCCTGCTCTAGATGGATACAACTCTCACGCTTCGGACTTTCAGAGTCAAAATGAAGGCGTAGTCGCCTATGTAAGGAACGTCTATAAACCAATAATTGAGTCACCAACTCTTAGTGATGCAAATTGCCTTTTATTAAAATTCTCCGATAAACTAGCCCTTGTTGCCGTATACCGCTCTCCATCATGCAGAGATTTGAGCCGATTTTTCTGTAGCCTAGATAGTTTACTGAGGCCTCTTGCACAGTTTAAGGCTGCTGGAATTATTGGGGATCTTAACATTAATATTGCACCAGATTGTTCTGACTCAAATTCTGACGAGTACCTCAACATAACTGCGTCCCATGGAATGCTCTCTGCTTACACCCTTCCAACAAGACTGTCTAGCTGTCTCGATCATGTGATCATTCGCTGTCATTCCATCGCTACAACATTGGTACTCGATTCCCTAATAACTGACCATTCTCCAGTAATTCTTTTTTGTAATGTGGATATCAAAGCCATACCTAAACCGCGTTGTAGCAACCCAAAAATTGACGTTCCTAGAGTTGTCGAAACAATTACCAACGCTGACTTCAGCCAAATTCTTGACTCTAAGGATCCGAATGAAGCTGCTGTTTCTTTTGTTAATATAATATCCATTGCCATAAAATCTAACTCTCATACCCCCGTTATTCCCAGTAAACGACGTATTATAAAGCCCTGGATTACTCCAGGCCTTTTAAGGTGTATACGACATAGGGACAAGTTACATCAGAAGTTCAAAAAACATCCTGAAAACGAAAATAACAAGGTAGTCTTCTGTCGTTATCGAAATTATTGTAACAATCTCTTAAAGAAAGTCAAAACTGAATATGAGCGTGGGGAGTTTAACAAAGCACGTAACAACCCAAAAGCTACATGGGCGCTCATAAAGCAATTAGTAAGTGCTAATCATAACAAAATACCGTCTTCCGACTTATTACAACTTTGTGAAAGTCCTTCTGAATCAGTTGATACTGTGAATGATTACTTCGCTAATATAGGTAGACTTCTAGCTTCCAAAATCCCTCAGCCGCGGCCCTTCGACAATTTTACACCAACTAAACTAGGCGAAAATTGTTCCTCTTCCTCAAATCTCCCTCCGTTACACTCTATGGTTTTGCACAATGTTGACGGCCCTGAGCTAGACAACATCATACTTAGTCTAAAGGATAAATCTGCTGTTGGTATTGATGGTATACCCACTTCAGTGATAAAAGCCACTAGATTTATCACCATACCAGTGCTAGTCCACATCTTTAATCTGTCTCTTTCGTTGGGTATTTTCCCTGACATTTTTAAAACAGCGATTGTTCATCCAATTTATAAATCTGGTAGCAGAGACAGTGTCACAAACTATAGACCCATATCGGTTCTAACAACTCTTTCCAAAATTCTTGAAAAAGTCATTAACTCTAGACTTATAAAATTCTTGTCTCAACACAATATCTTAGCTAGTAACCAATTTGGCTTCCGAAGTGGAAAGTCAACAGACGATGCCATTTTGGAACTAACAGACACTATAATTAATAATCTTGACAATAAAAAGAAAACCTTAGCAATATTTTTAGACCTTTCCAAGGCTTTTGACACTGTCTCTGTTCCCATACTACTCTCGAAGCTTGAGTATATTGGTATTCGTGGCGTCGCCCTGGATATCTTTAGAAGTTATCTGACGGGTCGCGGTCAACATATAAAAGTTGAAAATCACCTCAGCTCGAAGAAATTAGTTAACTTTGGTGTTCCACAGGGCAGCGTGCTTGGACCTAGCCTCTTCCTAATATACGTGAATGAGCTGTGCCGCCTTTCTCTTCCTAACTGCAAAATTGTTACTTATGCAGACGACACAGCTCTAATTATTAACGGGTGCACTTGGAATGATGCATCTACAAATGCTGAACTTGCTCTGGGTTCTGTTATGGGATGGCTAAGTACAAACCTTTTGACATTAAATATTAATAAAACAAAATTTATTAGTTTTTCTATAAATATGGCTGGACAACCCCAAACTCCTATCTGCCTTCGCGCGCACTCTTGTCTAAACAAATCTTCAAATACCGTCTGTGGCTGCCCTCAACTAGAAGCCACCACAACAATTAAATATCTTGGTGTAATAGTTGACTGTCATCTTAAATGGCATCATCAAATCAATTTAATCGTGGGTCGCCTAAGAAAACTTTTATTTATCTTTAGGAGACTCAGAAGTGTAGTGGACTTGAATACCCTTATATCCATTTACTTTGCACTTGCTCAATCAGTGATGGGATACTGCATCACGGTATGGGGTGGAGCCTATAAGTCGGCAATGCTGCGAATCGAAAGAGCACAAAGAGCAGTTCTTAAAGTTCTCGCCAAAAAACCGATGCTTTATCCCACAAACTCGCTCTACTCTGATTGCCAGGTTCTAACTGCTAGACAGCTCTTCATTTTTAGAACTATACTACGCACGCACTCTAACCTAAAATATGACCCAAACAAGTGTAGCAGTAGACGTCGTTCTGACCGCGTGTGTGATATTGTACCTCGAAGGACAGCTCTAGCACGTCACCATTTTACCTACTTGAGCTCCAAACTGTACAATAAAATTAATAAAAATATAGATATCTATCCCGATACTCTAAATAAATGTAAAAAAAAACTTGACTCTTGGTTGAAATCTCAAACCTACGACTCAATAGAAGCTCTCATGAAAGTCTAACTTTATAACAGGCACTCAACATCATACTCACTCTCCACCTCTCTCACACACATACACACCCCACACATACACAAGCTCTCAGACACCACACCGTCACACACACACCCTCTCACCCTCACTCACTTAGGCACACTCACGGCATATATCCCAAGATATCAGATTTGTATTTTCTTTATTTCTAATTCTCTTACCCTAATTTGTTATTGTTAAGTTCATTTTATCTATTCTGGAACACTTATCCTCTCGCTAGGAGACGGGCGCTGGCAGCTGCGCCACAGTTTTTAACTTTTGCAGTTGTCATCGTTTACATTTGTTTACTTATGTACTTGTTCCTGTTCCAAATAAATGAATTTTTACTTTACTTTTACTTTTTATTATATACTTTAAACTTTCTTTCAACTCTATAGAACTTATCACCCATTTAGACTTATTTTATCGCGAAGCCAAACATTGAGTTGGACTCTGATCACTCTGGCCAGTTAGTCACTTTCCCTCAGAAAACAGTCAGAGCTCAAAGAAAACTTGTGAGTTTTGTTCCTGTAAATAAAAGTCGCTTAGAACAATTTAAAAATAATTTAATGGAAAAACTACCGGGTTTGCCTTATCATAACGACCAGGACCAAGCTTATGCTGCACTATTTAACCTAATCAATTGTGATTTTAGGAAGGTTTTCACCTCAAAAACATTGCCTGTTTGTAACCGCGTTATATTTAGGTAGTGATTGGGCAACACCAGGTATTTTTAAAAGTAGGCAGAAGTTATTTGAATTTTATCATGAAAAAACATATAACCATGATGAAACTTAAAGAAATTGTCAAGAAATATTCTAAAACTTTTAAAAGAGCCTGTTCCTCAGCAAAAGCCATACACATTAAAAATAAAATAAAATCTTCTGGAAATAAAATTAAAAAGAACTTGCAATATTATTAATTCAGAAACGGGAAGAACGACAGTACGGAATCGTGGCTTCCATCTGAAAAAAAATGATGTAGATATTAAGGCAGATGTGGAGGTAAAATAAAAATAATAAGTGTATTGACACAAAATACCTTCGTATACAATACCACACATTTCACATAGGTACATTGGATTTTGGGAAAAGGTTGCACAAATAGTGTAAAACCCTGCCTCCTAAACTAGGGGAAACCTGTAACTTAGGAGTCAGTGTTCTACTGTAACTTCGTATACAAAAAATACCTTTATTTACGTGTGTTAATAAACAACAACTGCAACTGAGTTTGAAAATTTCATCACTAATATTCCCATTTTAACAACCAAAACTCTGTCATCGTCGTCCTCCACTTCTGCTTACTCAATACTTACAGAATGTGTACTATAATGACACAAACTTTTTGAATTCACAATTATTATTGCTAAAGACATTATAGAATCTTCTAAAAATCTTGATGTAAAAAAAACTGCTGACCTTTGGGGATTATCAGTACATACCATGTCTTCAATAATTGACGCTATTTCACCCTTTTTAACAATCGTTTTTAACTCTTGTATTGCATCTGATGTATTTCTTGATCTGATGAAACTTAGTAAAGTGATTCCACTGTTCAAATCTGGCAGCGCAACTGATCCCACAAATTTTCGGCCTATTTCGATGTTACCTACATTGGGCAAAATCTTTGAAAAAATAATTTTAAAACAAATGTTAGGACATTTCAATGCACATAATTTACTTCATCTGAAACAGTTTGGTTTACAAAGGGTCGTTCAACTACAGACGCGGGCGTGGAATTCCTGAAGAGCATATTCGAGGCCTGGGAGGAGTCGCAAGATACTCTTGGCATTTTCTGCGACTTGTCGAAGGCCTTCGATTGCGTACATCATAATACACTTATTAGGAAACTGTACCACTATGGTATGAGGGACAAGGCTCTTGACCTTCTGACTTCTTATCTGAACAACATAATTTAGAGAGTCGATGTTAATGGCAAGAGATCTGCAGGATCTGCGGTCACAATAGGCGTTCCGCAGGGTTCAATTTATTTATTTATTTATTTAATACTTCAAGCACAGAAATGTACAGAGGCGGACTTAATGCCATAGGCATTTTCTACCAGTCAACCTTTGGGTGATGCAGAGACAAACAGTGGTAATTACGAGAAAATTCAATTCTAGGTCCTTTCTTATTTCTAATTTATATAAATGACTTACATTACCATAATGATAATAATAAGATAATCACAAGATCGTTTTATTCGCAGACGACACTTCCCTCATTTTTTTTAAAATCAAACGTTAGTTAGTCAACTTTGAACAAGTTAACGACGCACTCTTTAAAGTTGTGCATTGGTTTAATATAAATAATCTTCTCCTGAACGAAAAAAAGACAACTACCTACTACAAATTTTAAACGACAAATGTCAGGCAGCTGACTACCAATGTTCAAGTTAATGGAAAGAGTTAGACCCTGTTGAGTAACAGTTTTCCTTACCATATTGACGGCAAATTACAATGGTGCCCAAAATTTTCAGGAAGGCTTAGTTAGGTTTAAAGAATTTTAGTTATTTTCATAGTCTTATATCTTATTGAATTCGTCTCTGGGGAGCCTGTGCGGACATTAAAACTATCTTTGTTCTACAGAAAAGGGCTGTTCGAGCCATTTACAACCTAGGTTCAAGAGATACACTTCGAGAAAAATTCAGAGAAATAAATATTCTGACTGTAGCCTCACAATATATATTTGAAAACCAATTGTGTGTACACGAAAATATATTAAATTTTAAGAAAATGTCCGATATTCATAGTTATACATACATACCAGGAATAAACACAACCTTGCTGTACATCGCACACGACTCCACAGTAGGCAACTCGTTAATGGGTCAATGTTTACGCTTTTACAACAAACTTCCCATTGACATTCCAAACTTACCAATTAAACGATTTAAAAGCTGTATTAAAACAAATTAAACCCTAGTTTCCATTTCACGTTGTCTAGTTGATGGGTGGTCTTCTCATTAATTCGTCTTTAGTTTAAGTTACTAACAATAGTGTTTTAAGTGCAAACCTGTTACTAACAATTTATGGATCTCGTAGTTGCCCGAATTACAATGATTTTATTTTTATTTATTTTTTTTTTAAACCAAACTGTAAAAAAGGGTACTATAAAATTTCAGATTATTTAGAAGATAAAAAGCCTGGGATTGAGCTGATCGCTCTGCTAAGCCTTGTGATAAAACCATAAAACTTGACATTTTAATTATTAAAAAGCCATTAAACATATCGACATTGTTGAAAATTATATACAAAATGACATGGTTACTTTGTAAAGTATTATATTATTTTAATTATTGTGAATGTGAGGACTATGTGGATATTTTTTTTTCTCTTTCATATTTTTTCTTTCTCAGTTAGTTTTAATGATGGTCTGGCAGTTTGAGTAGTTTGTGCGGCCTACCCAAATGTCCTTTCTTCGGTATTGTTCGTCGAGTTGAGCTCCACGATTACTAACAAATGCTTGCACTGACTGGACAGGTCCACTCAAATCTGTGTGGTTCTTTCCTCAAAATACCATTTTAGACACTAATCTACATGGTCCTCATATGGCAAATGACAAAGATTATGTCTGAACTTTAAAAGAGACTTACCTCTGAGTTTGTTTCGGCCTTTCTTCTCAGAGTAGTCAGATAGGAAACGCCGAACTCATCTAGCAAATTTTTTATATTTTTTTAATATGACATATAAGATGTATGGATGTGATGGATGTATGTAAAAGTGCTTGCAATATCCTATTTACAGAATAAACAATTTCATTTCATTGCTGAAAGACAGGTGTTTGACTGAAGATGGATTCCGGATATCGATATACAAAACAAATAGTAAAGGCTGTTTCTCCTACTGTCTTCCTCTAATAAACTGCGATCGTGATCAATTATTATTTTCCCAGATAAATGACATTGCAAACTGTAGCATGGGGCTACGTAGCAGGGAGCTACAGAAAGGAGACCGAGATCGTACCAGCCTTCGCTGCACCGGCTCGCCCCTACTGGGCGAGCTGGTGCTGCGAAGGCTGGTCGGGACTATCACGCTGCTTACCCCTATCTTGTACTTAATACTTAATAAATTGTCTGCTTTTTCTGGTGTGTTTACAGTCCGTTTCGGATTTTAAACCTTACATTTTGAATGATTTACTTAATAAATAAAAATATTGGATGACGCATAATCCTAGTCATTACGGGTAGTTTTGTGATGTTCTTTATTCACCACCCGTTTAAGTTTATAATTTGAGTTTGAACACATAGTTTGAATCTAAATTTAAACTAAATCAAATGTAAACATTCGATTAAAGTTAAATTGGAAATAAAGTTGTTTTTGTTTTTCTTCTCTTTAAGTAAGGCTAACTCATTTTTGTCGTAGTCCAAACAATGGCAAGTTGAAAAAAACAAACTGAAATAAACTCGTAAAGAATTCATCTTGTGGTCAGAACACTTCGCCAACGAACGCTCTTGAACAAATGAATGGTTGAGTATGACTTTTGTTTAGTGACAAATTAACGACTGTACTGTAAAGGCTGGCGCAAAAATTAGGGCGGGCCGCATTGCATTGCAAAAATCTTCATAGATCACTTCGTCTATTTTTTTCTACACACTAAAGTCGCAACGCATAACAGCGGCCGCAAAAATACGCCTGCCGAGCGATCCGCCAGTGCGTTGCGCCCGCACCGTGGCCCGGTGCGACCCGCCTGTAGTGGCGGATGGTTCATGCAGACAGATGCGAAGCCGGTTGTCTACCGAGCGGTAGATAATGTTCTTTTTCGATAACAACCATTATTTACATTTTCGACGGCTTGAAATGGATAAAAAACAGCTGTTCTTACTTAATAGATAGAATAAATAGCCCCACTTTACGGTAGATAATCAATTGTAAGTATTATTAAATGAATTATTTAATGAGATTTATTTTAGCGTAGGTACCTTTATTTGAAATGATTACTTCCGCATTGAGTAATTGGGTAGGTAGGGTAGTAGACGCCCTGGGCGTCGGGAATCGCAGGCCGATTCCCGGCCACCGTAGGCGCGGGTTTGCGAACGGTGAGCAATGGGTAGCTCGCCGTCCGATAAAGACCAGGTCCGGGTCGACGGCGCGTTGTGTTCCACGCGCGCCACAAAGAGATGGCAGTACAACTGGAAGGGTCCGCTAGAACCGATGCCTGCCGGGGTCGCGGGAAAGTCTGAAAGGGATACCGTGGCCCCTGGCAACGTACAGGCAACTGAAGGAACACGGGTGAGTTTTAATCAGTAAGAGTCGGACACGCCCTCCCGCTCCGCCCAGAGCAGGAGAAGTTATTTGATAATTTACCAACCAAAACAAAAAAAGGGTAGGTACCTATCTCGAGCTTGGAAGTTGAGCGACGCGGTGACGCTACTTTGCCACATCGTGTGGAAAGTGGCGTCGCCGCGAAGTGCATCAAGTGCACGAGTGTTCTTCTCCTAAACAGCTCTATACCATTTACAACAGAATTTGGTCGGGTTATACGCGGAGATTTAGTATGGAAGAGTACCTAATGAAAGAATACAACACTTAGGAATATGAATTTTTGGTCACTATAACTTCTTTAGGAGCACTAATTTTTGTATAAATTTGGGGAGAAATCACAAATCTTGAAATGAAAATTTAACACCGTGACTACCGCCACCCCACCAATGGCATAGTAAACTACTGGAGTACTAATTTTGAATTTTGGGCACTAGTTTTATCTTCCAGTGCACTAATTTTCTATGTAGGTTTGAGGAAAGCGACAAGCTGCTCAAACTTGGAATCTACTACGGCCGGACCACCTTTCAAAGTCGATTTTCTCGAAAACTACTAGGGTACCTACTAAATTTTGTTGTTCAGGCACTAATTAGCACCAATTGAGCACTAATTGTTTTCAAGATTCCAAGTCGTGGTCCGGCTGAACGAGCGCGCGAAAGTTATCATCGTTGATTTCTCGGTAAATACAAATGTTTCAGTTCTGTTTTTTACAAAATGAATCACATCTACGGGCACTAATTAGTTGCATACTTAGAATAGCTGTAGCATGCCCCCTTTTTCTGCGCTCATGGTGGTCCTGCTGAAGGAAGCGTGACTACGGCCGGACCACCTTCAAAGTCGATTTTCTCGAAAACTACTAGGGTACCAAACTTTGTTGTTAGAGCACTAATTAGCACAAATTATTTATTAAATATGGAAGCGATTGGTGTTGGTGGTCCGGCGGTAGTCACGGACATCTGTTTTACAACTATTCATACTAAATGAAAAGGATTTTTACAATGCAATGTGGCGCGCGGCCCGCCCAAATGTGCGTGAGTCTCGCTTCAGAAACATCCTACTAATTATAAATTTTAAAGTTTGTATGTTTGTGTTTGGATATTTGTTAGTCAATCACGCAAAAACTGCTGGACGGATTTAGATGAAATTTGGCACACAGATAGTATATAAAGTGGATCACAAATGAAATACCAAAACCGATATAGGCTGATGAAGTACGTTCTTCCGGGATATTTTCATTGTTTTTGAAGCCGCGGGCTAAACCTAGTGATATATAAAACTACCTATTATTCGAAGATATCCCGAAACATTGCTAGACTATGTAAATAAAAGAGGTATAGTTAGATATCACATATGAATATTTTATTTACGAAGTGATATAGATATATTACATGTTACAATAAATATAAGGTACAAGGTGATCGCTACTCTCGTCATAACTGCGCCGGTTGCACCGACACAAGCACCACCTGGCGACACACGGCTGAAACAATAAAACTATTGTTAGGAAAAATATGTAACCGCCTGGCCACGGGACAATCGCTGCAGCGAATATTCACGGGGTGCGAACGGCGGAGCGTCTATCGACTAAAACAAATGTATAGAAATCATGCCACGCGTAGCGGCAAATGGCGGGGCGACTGGCGGAATTTGCCGAGCGAGCACGAGCGTCTGGCGGCGCGCCGGGCGACGGGAACAAAACAATGTATGAATCAGAACGGCGCATGCCACGATGAAAACTAGTTTGGTTTCTTAGTTGTATTCGCCGCGAAATAAAGTATATCGAAACTTTTATTGCCGAAATTCTAGCTAGGCCAGCTATCGTATCTGCATTGACCTTTTTCTCTAGTTTTGGTTGAATATTCATAAGAATATAATCAAAGGTTTCGCCATTCATTCGGGTATAATCGAAAAAATTATCTACATATTCATGTCTCTATTTCTTACTACTATATATTTTCCAAGCAATATCGATATAACTTTGATAAATACATTCCGCTCTCGGTGTACACTGGCCGCGGTGGCGCACGCGCCTGCCCGCGGCCGCCCGCGGGGCCCGTGGCCAGGCCGTGAGGAGTGTTGCATAGATAAGAATGGTAACAAGTCACTGTCCCGAGTTCGTTTCACCAGTTTAGCTCAGTAGCACGACATATTGGTAAACAATACAATAGTGGATCACTGATTTACCTCTGTCGGTGAGCGTCTCATGCGTGACGAGGCTGGCGGACAGCGCGGGCTGGCCGGGCACGCTCAGCACGCACTCGCCGGCGCCGCCTGCCAGCTGCACGAGCTGCCAGCGCGCCAGCTCCGAGCGGGCGGACAGGGAGCCCGACTGCTGCAAATATTCGATTCAATTCATCTATATTGTGAACGGAGGTAGACAAAAGTTCAGAGGAATGAGCACTTTGTAATGCGAACAGGAATAAATCACGCAAGATCCATCATTCAAGAATCCAAAAGTAAAGCCTTAAAAACAAGAACAACAGCAATTTCAAGATTGGACTTTTTTATAAAGTGACGATATACACACATCAACACGGTCTAGGGATATTTCATACTCAATTAAATAACTCGAAAAGTACTGGCCGCATTGTAATCTTTCATACACCGATTTGTTTGTAATTTATCTCAGACTAATTCCAAATTCAAATTTTTGAAAATTCTTTTGTTTCGGTGGCATAAAAATGTCTTGATGTGTAGGAGAGGGAATTTTCATTTGTGCGAAATTTAGAAAACAATACGAATTACGTTTAGTTACAGTTTTTTTTCATTTTTAAACAAAAGATAAAGTTAAAATTGAGGTATTGTAGCCATGCAACGCCAACATTTGACGAGGGCGGAGATGTTACGAGCTGTGGGAATGCTGGAAGCTGGGTCTGTTCAGCGTAATGTTGCTGAGGCCATAGGGACCCACCAAAATGTAATTTCAAGATTGTGGACACGCTATCGTGCCACAGGTGAAGTAGCGGAGAGGCACCGGGGGCCAAGTCGCATCACTACCCCCAGACAAGATCGATTTTTGCAAATTACTGCGCGAGATCAACCAAATGCAACGGCGACTCTATTGGTCCAAAGGCTGCGAGTGGAACACCAAGTGCTTGTGAGTGACCAAACTGTAAGAAGGCGACTGCATGAAAGCAATCTACGCTCTCGTAGACCACTCCGGGTCCCACCTTTACGGAGAGGCAATCGTGGACGACGATTAGAATGGGTTCGGAACCACGTGGACTGGGGCCGTGAGCAATGGTCCAATGTGCTGTTCACGGATGAATCCAGGTACGGCTTCCATCCAGATTCACGAAGGACGCGTGTTTGGCGAGTTCCTGGATGATGGAGCCGTCTTCAGAACCCTCAGGAAGTTCACCCATACCAAGGAGGAACAATTATGGTTTGGGCAGGAATTCGTCTTGGAGGACGGACGGATCTCGTTTGGGTGCGGGGCAATATGACGGCAGAACGATACGTCCAACAGGTGCTGGGGCCCGTAATCTTGCCCCACAGAACACAAATGGGGCAAGATTTCCTGCTCATGCACGACAATGCCCGGGCACACACGGCGAGAACGGTAGCAGCTTGGTTACATACACACAATGTTAGGGCCTTAGACTGACCTGCTCAATCGCCAGATCTAAATCCCATTGAGCATGCGTGGGATATGCTGCAAAGAAGAGCTCTGAAGGAAGTTCCTGAAAATCTGGCTACAGAAGATCAACTTTTTGCGCACCTCAGAAGAACATGCGACAATATTCTGCAGCAAGACATTGACAACCTTGTTCTGAGCATGCCGAATCGTTGCCGATGTGTTATGAACATCATGGGTGCTTTCTCAGACTACTAACTTCAAGTTTATAAACACAAATTAAATGATTTTTCTATTTTTTTCAGTTTTTACTCATAAATTAAAAGTTAATTCATATACGGTTTCCGTCTATGCTTCATTTTTTTTCCATAAAATCCTGAAATTTTAATCGAAGTACCTTAACCATTATTAAAAAATGGTAGAATATTAAATAACGTATCTTTTAAATATATACATGTCATATAAATAATTAACACATTGATAGTAATTCGCTTTTTTAAAAATATCCCTAGACCGTGTTGATGTGTGTATTATCTTATTTTCTCTTTATTTAGCTAAGTAAGGGAGTCGATTTTTGGAAAATGCTACGCAATAGTTCAGTAACCTCGTTGTTGTTGTGCTGCGGCACGGTATACTTGGCCTCCTGGAAGGGCGTGAAGCCGGGCTCGGCGCTCAGGCGCAGCGCCCGGTCGATGACCGCGCACGTCAGCTGACGCCACGGGTCCACGATCAGGTAGGATTGCTCGCATTCTGAGCTGCCTTCTCGACGGTCTTCTGGTGAGCCAAGGACTGGTGAACTCTGACGAATATACATAAGGAATATATCATTAAAGTCGGCTTATGGCAACATTGACTATTCTTAGATCCTTGTCTTGCAAACGGCGGCGTGAAAAATGTCTCATTCACTACGTAATGTCAACTTGTAACATGTTATGGTTTCCTAAGTACAGACGCCAGCACAACCTACTACAATCTGTCAAATTTCTTTAATAGATTTTCAGCTTTAGCACTAAGGCATAAGGTTCAAAGTTGATTGGGAAAATTTGAGACTTTCGGGTAGGTTGAACTGCTGGCGTCTGTAAAAAAACACATTAATATTATTATTGTTATGGGATACAGAAATTCAACACTTTTTTATGAATATGGCTAGCTTTTTGGGACAGTAATTTCTTTTTACTATTATTTTAATGTAGTAAGAATTTATGGCTCAGACAGATTTATCTGATATCTCAAATTGCAAGTTAATTATTAACGGATTGTTTTCTAGTGAGACGTGGCGTCACCTCGTGCACGTTGCGGCCCGGGTCTATGATGGTGGCCACGGCGTCAGCCAGCGCGTCGTGCACCAGGTACGTGTGCGCGCGGCTGTCCGTGATGACGTAGGTCTCTCCGGCCGCAGCCTCTTCGTATGAGGAGTTGTTGTCTGCGCAGGATACTTCGTCTAAGCCACCCTCTGTGTAAGGGTGGGCTTGTAGAAGGTCCAGCTTTTCTTTGCCTGTAGAGAAAATTTCGAAATTAGCAACACTAAAAAAACGAATCAAATGAAAACAAGCCCAGTTCACATGGTCATCGGTCGAACGTTCGAGTGTTTAAGTAAAAGTTCATCATCAGACTCGCTCGCCTCCTTAAAAATGTGCTCACTTGAACACGCAGCGCTCAGGTCGCTTCAACGCCGGTTTACATGTGACATGTGAATGGACCAAGAAAAAATCCTGCAAACATTAGAATGCAACCGCAATCGATCGACGTCGACTTTAAATATGCCTCGAATCGTACGTCTCCAAAGCCACACATGATCGAAATCGGTCTGGTTGCAATTTTAAAGTGCGGGATCTTTTCATGCTTTATTTTTAGCCGTTACATCAGTATCGCTCACCATGTTCACTAGGCAGCAACCGACACAGCTCGTATCCGCGGCAGGGCGCAGCCCGGGACACGCGGAACCGCGCCGAGCGGGACTCCCACTCCGGACCCAGCTCTGTCGACAGACGAACGAATTTAATCAGTGCCGAACTTACGGACGGCAGTCTAGACTAATTTACAAACGTTGTAGTCAGTTGCGTCTCTTCATTGTTAGTTTTTGACAGATTTGCCATACAAAATCTGTCTGTAAAATTCACAATGGCGGGATCATTGTAACATTTATTAAATAAGTAGAAGTTTATTAAAGGCCAACTGAAATATAAGCGATATCGCGCTCGGTAGCAATACTGGTCCGCATTTTGGTTAGTCACTTTGGACCAGAATCGCTACAGAGCGCGAAAGAGATATCGCTTATATCTGAATAGGCCTTTAATTTAGTTAGGCACCAGTTTAGCTTTCTAAGAGGCACAGTATGACCACAATATAAATATGGACAGTATGAAAACTAGTCTTATTTGTTGAAATAATTACCTACGCTCCATTTCTAAAAAGATCGCGGCGACCTCTCGTCTCGACACGGCACCCGCAACTGACAGCACCGCGACAATTGCTTGGGGAATCGTCAATAAGCGCGTCTGTGTTAGTGTGCCGTTTCGAACGTTTATTACGTAGTTTCTGTACTGTCCATATTTATACTGTGGTATGACCGTCTTTTAACGTTTGCGGCAATAACAGCCGTCATAAAACGACATCTATAATTGTGATGACCGCCATATAACGGACGCCGCTATTATTATGACTCCGTGTTTTTACGTCATCGCGTGGCGGCACCGTTTTCTTAGAAAACTCAAATGGCAGTGTCTGTCGCCTAAAGATGTTTAATTTACCTGGCGTTTGCGCAGCCTAAACGTTCGACGAAAGCCACTAGAGTTACTTTTTTATCCTAAACAATACTGAGTAGGTACCCACTGTGTAACTAAAACGTAATATTTAGTGTCTAAAGCTGCAGTACAACAAAATAGTCACGACTAAAAGCTTTTAATTACTTGGTAATTGTTGTAGTAATGGATTAACTATGGTAAGCCTCAATATAATAACCCTAATCTCCCCCCTTGTTAGCCTTAATTTTAAGGCTATTAGTTCTAATCATGATTAGCTGTATAAGTTCTGTCTACGGATTTCTACAAAAACGACTTCAAAACTAAGAAAAAAAGATTTGTTTGAACAGTTTTGGGAATCTTCTGATTTTGGGCATCTCCTTCCAAAACTGTTACAGAAAACATTGTTTTCTTCGTTTTGAAACGGTTTATTTTGTGTCTTTTTTAAATAAATATTCAACTCACACAGAAAGAAAAGTACTTTAATATGTTTTTTTATTCATTTATTTTAGTTAACATTTTCATTTATTTCAGGTATCCAGGACTCTTACATATTATTATAAACCTTAAAGACTAACTTACAAATAGCGTTAAACGCACTATAATTTTATTATTATAATTTAAACACAACTCCTGATGGCCAAAAATCTTACATCGAGGGAAGGGGACTTAAAATTTATACTTCATTCAGGACAGCTTCCGTTCCTTTGCACGGAGTCCACCTTGGTTTCACCTAATGATACACCATCAAGCGAAAACAAGGTTGACTCCATGGAGAATTTTCTCTCTCGACGTCTGTCGGTCCCACTGGGAGATGTCATCAGCCTCATAATTCTCTTGCGCTTATACCAATTTATTTGGACTCGGCGCAACATGACCTGTTCTTATTAGCCGTCAACTGGGTAGTCACCAAGCTAATGAGACATGTATAAAACCATAATAGAGGCTGAGGGTTCAACTTCCTTGGTTGCAGAAGCATTAACACGTTTCTTGCGGTTACGACGTAATCGTCTCTTGTCTTTGACTGAAGTACAACTATCATTGTTTATTTTACTGGTTTGGGGAACTGGTGACTTCTGCAGTTTTGTCTCGACAACTATTTCTGCTGTCTGTGGGTCTAAGAAAGAGATGTAGAAGAGCATATTAGGCGTTGCAGCTGGAACATCTTGGTTTTTAGGAGCGGTGTGGCGTTTTTTGAGGTTACATCGCATTTGATTCTTCTTGCCATCAACAGAAGGAAAGCTGGTTTTGTTGACTTCTTTAGTTTGAGTAGCTGGAGTCTCCTGTTGTTTTGTTTCAGCAACCAATGCAGCGGACGGCCGGTGACAAGGGCGGTACCGTGAAATCTTCTTTGCGTATCTTTTCTTGGGGAGCTCTGGCGTTTGTGCTGGCTCTGACTGCCCTGTGAGGGTTATAACTTTAGGCTGTAACGTCATAGCATTATTTAGTTGCATGTCGCAGTCATCGACCTGGATTTCCCGCTCGGTATTCTTCGCGTTTTCGCTGACAGCCGCGCCACTGTGACTCACATTTACATTCTGTGAAGGTGATTTCACTGCACTGCGTATCAACGAGACTTTATTTTTCAATTCTGTAGCCGCTCTTTCTGAAGTCTCAAGCTTCTTGTTTATCAGTTCTACTTCAGTTTTTAATGCCGTTACGACATTTAACAGTCTTGTGAAGTCCATGTGGTTAATGGTTGGTAGTTTTGATAAGTCCCGAGCTACGTATGTTGGGATATCATCTGCATTAGTTTCTTTAAAGACTTGGAAGATGTCTTGTAGGTGACTCTTGCTTCGTCTATCTTGCGTTCTTGTATCAAGCATGTTGGTCTTGACAGTCTCCGTAAGTATATTCTTAGCTTCTAAAAGCTCTTCCTCCTTGAAACTAGACTTGCATATTTGCTCAAGAGAGATTTCATCCATCAATACTATCTTATTCTGAAGAAAGGCGAGGAGTTCATGCACCACAATGGTATCAGATAGTTTAGACTGCGTTGTCGACTTAATTGGCAGGCAATCTGTAATTTATTAATGACTACAAAATAATGTTCGCGCTGTGTTTGTTGACGGTACTGTCGAAACTAAAATAATATGTTAAGATGTTAGATAGAAAGTTATCATATATTTACCTAAAACCTTAAGCTTAAGTAGCATCAATAAAAAATGGGTATGGCCATTACAAATATACGAATGATTAAGACCTTCAAACTAGGAAAATCCTGTATCTTGAAGGATAGTGTTCATAAATGGGATCGACACGTTTTGCAAAATTATAATTTCTTAATAGTTCTGTTAACATATTTATTGAATTAATGGTTAATTGTGAGGAGTGTTTGTATGTGTCGCTGTGGGGTTAGATGGGATTGCGGTTAACATATATGGCATCCATCTGCTTATTCTTTTTCCAACTATGTTGTGGTCTGCTTCCAGTCCAACCACATGCAGTTGAATTTTGCATGGGGCAACTTACCAATAACGGTTAACTAATATGAAACCTCATGTTATATAATAGGGATAATGCCTGGTTCAAAAAATAAAAATTATTTAGTTTGTCAGTTAGATAATAAAAAAAATATTAGACCCGTATTTTTTGCTTTATTCATAAAAAATTACTTAGATAAAAACGCATTAAAGTTGGGGAGTGGGGGTTGATACGTCACAATTAAATATAAAATCTACATACTCGTGACGTCATGGCACATTTTAACTCAGTGTATCGCCATAATTTTTTGATAACGTAAAAGAAGGAAAAATACGTGTACGTATTTTTTTTATAATCTACAAGACGGACAAAAAAACATTTTTTTAGAAGTGTTAGGTAAGACATTGAAATAAGATGAGAACCACAAACAGAACTCAGGCACCGCGTCCTATTTAAAAGCGATCGTCGCGCAAAATAGGACGCGGTTTTAAAAAGAGAATGCCACAGAGGAATGAGAGACAGAAATGACGCTACACAAAGCCGATTTTTTTATTACTTATTTTTTTTACAATTTTGTATAATGTATCTATGGTCATCGGATTAAATAAAGATATCAAATCCTATATGTACTATAGAAGAACTTCATATCTAAGCAGTTTGAAAACAAAATCCCGTGAACACGATGATAACATCTGTTACCGCCCGGTTCTATAGCGGCCGAGCGCTGCAAGCAGAAATAGTCCTTACGGTGTATAGATATGAACTTCTTCGATGGTACTATTAAATGAGCAATATTTGTATACGTATATATTTGGCTCTAACGATTTCGGTGAAAGTTGCAATATAGATATTTACGGGGGCCAAAAATCGATCTAGCTAGGTCTCATATCTGGGAAAATTCGTTTTCTTTATTTTCAGCCGAACAGAGCTCGGTCGCTCAGTTACTAATAGATAGTATGTTAACCATTTAGTACTATTAGATAATAATTATGTTGACCATTTATGTAAACTGCAGAGCAATTCCCGTAAATAAAACCGTTGGAAATCAAGTCGCATTCTTATCGCAGCGACAATCATTGTCAAAAAAAAAAAAAAACTTAAAATACGGGAATTGCCTGTCCCTTCTACTGCTGACTTGCTTGACAGGCAGCCTTGCCTATGAAGTCTTAATACATTGACATGAGTAACACTTATCCGTTTAACGTGATTTTTGCTTTAATTCATAGATATGTTCTGGGGTTAAGTTTAGTATATTAGCGAGCGATTTCTTAGTATCTAGTTTAATACATGCTGTTGATATGGCACGTCGGCTTTTTAGTGCGTCCTCACCCCGTCACCCCTATATAATCGTAGCTTATGTCACTTGTTCGGAAAACCAGAAAACGCCCTCTGTCGGCGCGACCACGCGTTCTAAGTAGAACAGAGCAGTTCGTATCACCTCCACGTGCCACATCAACGGCTGCGGATTTTATAACAAAAAGCAACTGACCTTCATAATTGTTACCAGCACTGTCGTTGATGGTCGCCGCGAGCATTTCATGCTCCTCCGGGTTGTGTTCTATGAACACATCCTGCAACAACACACGCCTTAATTGTTTATCATTCAAAACGGTTATTTAGATAGATAGATAGATAAACCATTTATTTAGTGCACACAAAAAACAGCACAACATACAAAATGACGATTAAATTATTACTAATTAGCTATTAGGAAATAGCTGCAAGGTGCCAATATAAAAACAAATAAAAAAGGAAGAAAACAAGACATTGTGATGACACTATTGGCTATGACACACTTTAAAATTATGGAATGACAACGAACATAAAAAAGTGCGGTGTGCGTCTCAAGGTTGCACCAAATGGGAGTCCAGCTCAGCATGTGCCAGGCAAATACACCTGACGCTGATATTCTGCTGAATCCCTGCAGTGCATTCATTTGTGTATTTCGGTAAGCTTTAATTAGAATCAGAAGTTATTTTCAGGGTTCCGTAATCGAAGTGTGCCAGACGGAACTCTATTACTAAGCCTCCACTGTCCGTTTGTCTGTCTGTCCGTCCATCCGCCAGCGAGCTGTATCTCATGAACCATAATAGGTAGACAGTTGAAAATTTCACAGGTTATGTATTTCTATTGCCGCTATAACAACAAATAATATAAATTAAACGGAGACTCCCCTTTAACTATTAACTTTATGAATTTTGGATGATTATGAAATACAAATTTATCTTTGCGATGTTCAAAATTTAAGATGAAAAATAATAATATTCTTCGTTTAGTATTTTCATTTATTTAAGCCTGTGTTGTCCCACTGCAAGGCAAAGGCCTCCCTTCCCTCTTTCCACTCTTCCCGGTCTACTGCGATTACGGGCCAATTCTTTAAGGAGTCCAGTTCATCTCTTTCTGTGCCTGCCGCGTAGTCGTTTCCCGTTATTTGGGATCCACTGAGTGGTGATTTTTACGTATTGCTGCTCCGACATGCGACACATGTGGCCACTGACCAGGCCAGTCTACTTTAGTCCAGCAACTGTGCGGCCAGCGTCCGCTATTTGTGTTTTGGAACGAAGTAAAGAGTTTCTAATGCGGTCTGTGAGTATGACACCCAGTATGGTTCGTTCCGTTCATTTATTTGCTAAATATTGTACGGTGGTACGGAAACCCTTCATGTGCGAGCCCGACTCGCACCTCTGTTTTATTATTATAAGGTAAAAGGGTGTATTGTCATCCCGCTAAGTAGCTTAACCATCCTCTATGAAAATCTTTCATTTTTTTTTATCTTTTTGTTTGTGTTTAATCTAGTTAGATTTACAATTTATGAGTAAATCATTTAATCATTTTAAGCCTCACAACAGTTTTCCTAGTTGAATCTTGACGGTTTAATGTTCAAGTATGACTATCGCTGCGCTACGGCAACGCGCTACATGATTTTCGTTGGCACCGCTACGTTTCATTACATTTTTGTCTCAGCTTAATATAGCTATCCAAAAACCTATGACAAACCTATTGTTATCTATTGTATGTTTTGATTATACTTTAAATAAACACTAGCTGCGCGATTTCACTCGCGTAAGTCTCGAGCCCGTGGGAATATTGGGATAAAAAGAATCCTATGTCCTCCAAATTTCATCCAAAACTGTTCAGCAGTTTTAGCGTGAAAGCGTAACAAACAAAATAACTCACTTTCGCATTAATAATATTTATAATAAATATAACCACTTTTTAATTTGTTGCACTATAGCGAACAAACATTGCAAAGTTGTGTTTATCGAGTTCATTTCTACTAGATCTTTTTATACGGACCAACTATTGCCCTACAGTTCGGTTGTAAGTTCCCTACTGGCTAGTGCTGCCTACCTTGGGCGGCGGATGCTTGTAGTGCAGACTGATCTTGCTGAGCTCGTGGTCCAGCTCAGCGAGTTGGGCCGCGTGGCGCGTCTTGTGCACCACGGGCGGCCCGCCTTCCGACACCTCGGTGCCTTCCGTCTGGAAGAATACAACAGTTTATTATGAAACATGACTGAACGGGGTGTGAAGTTCACTCATCCTCCTTAGAAAATGGTGTTGTGGCTGGTGGGCTACTGCCCGACGATTGATGTCAGGACGTTGTATGTATGCTAGTCGCGAAATAAACTCTGCTTGCGCGATGCAGGGTTTTGCGTAACGTCAGTGTGATGCGTGGTTCGCATGTGGCGATGTAGATGCCGCTACACATGAGCCGAAATATGTTCACAGCGGATGATTTTTTTAATGAATGAATAAATTCACGGGCACGTCATAAAACGGCATGGTTTATATACTTCGCAACACACTGTATAAATATCACAGTTAGATAGTTTCAGCCTTAGCGAAGTTTCAATTTACTGAAAATGTGACGGCAAGTGGTAAAGCAATTACTAGTTCGACTATCATCATGATCATGATCATCATCATTTCATCCGAAAGCCACGGCTGGCACGTTGCTGGTAGTTGACCCCCAAGCACTGCCTTCACCAGGTCATGGCGGCCATGGCGGCCATGGCGCCACCTCGTGCGAGCCCTTCCAACGCTACGTCTTCCAGTACGCGGTCGCCACTACAGAACCTTTTGGCCCTATCAGCCATCTGTTCTGCGAGCAATGTGCCCTGCCCACTGCCACTTAAGTAGGTTGACTATTGACAAGATACTTTAATCCATGAGTAGTATAAAATAAAGTCGCTATTCGTGTGTGTGTGTGTGTGTGTGTGTTTATGTTCGCATAATTATTCTCCACAACACATGGGATTTTGATGAGGTTTTCACCATAATTTAGAAAATTTATTCCAGTAGGTTTACATGAACAGACACCAGCAGGTGAACCTACCTGAAACTGTCAAATTTTCCCAATCAAGTTTGAACCTTATGGTTTGGTGATAAAGTTGAAAATCTATTAAAGAAATTTGACAGATTGTAGTCAGTTGATGTGCTGGCGTCTGTACTACCACAGAATTATACAGAAGGTGCACTCCGCATTTTAGGTATGAAGCTACAAGTAAGCGGCGGGCTCGTCTTGTCGGGCTAATTCAGTGACTGTAACGTAGTCAGAAAATATAACAGTTACGCGATAGAAAGAGAGGCAACTTCTAGTTGAATATAACTGTAGGTAATTAGCGCTGTGCGACCTGAATTGCACATTATTGTGTCGTAGGAAGAGTCGGTTTTTATTTAAATTATTTTGCGGAGTGAAACGTCTAACTAATCTGTGGTACAACACATTAACCGTTTCGTTTTTACATTGTCACCATATCAGTACAACACACTATTTCAATATAATACAAGTTTTAACAAAGTACAACAGACCTTGGGCATGTTATGTAGGGGCGGCCGGTGCGTTGGGGATAATGCAGGACTGTACTCCAATGGAGACTGGGGAGATACAGGACCCTGCGGACAAAGTAGTTTTTGTTTAAGAAATGAGAACTATCGTGGTTTGCGGGAAAGTCTTAAAGGGATACCGTGGCCCCTGGCAACGTACAGGCAACTGAAGGAACACGGGTGGGTTTTAGTCAGTAAGAGTCTGACACGCCCTCCCGCTCCGCCCAGAGCGGGAGAAGTTATTTGATAATTTCCCACACAAAAAAAAACAAAAGAACCATCGTGTTGATTAACGGAATAAATTTACAAACAAAACATGTCATAATGGCGCTTAAAAATGATTGGTTAAGCTAATAATTTAATAATATCAGCCCACATTGCTTTGCCTGTGACATGCATGGTTTTAAAGCAAACAACTGGTTTAAAAGTAACAAGGAAACTAAGAAATACCGGGTTAAATTATCAATAAGAATTACATGTGTGCTTTTCACGCAAACGGCTATGCTCATGATGAAATTGAGCCCATCTAATATAAGTAGATAGTTACTTACACCACTACACCACCGCTACACCACTGACTACCTGCAGTATTGTCTCTCCTGTTACCTTTAATCCATCCAAAGGTTGTCTGTAAAAGATCGCTTTAAGCGATAAGACCGCCCATTGTGTCACCCTATGTAAAATTTCTAAATTGATGTATGTAATTTTTATGGTGTACAATAAAGAGTATTCTATCTATCTATCTATCTACTTTTTTACTAGCCCCGCGTAAGTCTCGGCAAAATCGGGATGAAAAGTATCCTATGCCCTAACCCAGGTCACAGTCTACCCATGTGCCAAATTTTATCCAAATCTGTTCAGCCGTTTTAGCGTAAAAGCGTAAGTAAATAACAAACAAACAAGCTCACTTTCGCACTATAATATTAGTTAGGATTTAGGTGTGCATGTATACTCACGCTATTCGATATGGAGGCCAGCTTGTGTTGGAGTGTAAGCATGTACTCGTTGTAGGAGTGCGCCTTGTTCGGCGTGCTCGGCTGAGACGAGCCCGTCGAGTTCACGTTCGTCATGCCTGTCACGACAAATTAATAATTAACTTATCAGAAAGTGTCCTAGAAGAGAATGGATAAAACTAAATATTGCGCCAACCTAAAGTATAGGGGGTTTATTTATAAACGTTGCTTAAAATTAAGTGACGTTCAAACGTCAAAAAAGTATGGTTAAACAGTCGCTAATCACTACTTAACTTTAAGCATCGTTTATAAATAAACCCCTAATACGACGAATGTGTCGCATGAAAACCCAAGAGTTTATGCTTATTAACGTTGAATTACAATTGGTATTGGAAATGTTTATTCTGTAAATAAGATATCGGAATCACTTTTACACGTCATTAAAAAATAAGGTAGATGAGTTCGGCGTTTCCTATCTGACTATTCAGAGAAGGCCGAAACAAACTCAGAGGTAGGTCTCTTTTAAAGTCCAGACATAATCTTGTTCAGGCCATATGAGGACCATGTAGGTTAGTGTCTGAATTATTTTTTTGAGGAAAGAGTCACACAGATTTCAGTGGACTTGTCCAGTCAGTGCAAGCATTTGTCAGTAATTGTGGAGCTTAACTCAGAACTTAAGGAGCAATACCAAAGAAAGGACATTTGGGTAGGCCGCATAAACTACTCAAACGGTCAGACCTCCTCACATTCACAATCATTTACACATTAAAAATAATATAATACTTTACAAAGTAATCATATCATTTTGTATATAATATTCAACAATTTCAATGGGTATATAAAACTGGTATATTTTGCTGATTTTACATAATAATTAAAATTTCTCCTGAATCATGGTACCTACGTCTACGTAGGCATGTACTCTAGATCCAGGCAAAATTTTTATGCCAGGAAATGTTTTTAATTTACTCTGTACAACTATTAAATTAACTGGTACTAATATTTGTAACGTTTGTCTTCAGTACATGTACATGAAAGTATTACGGCAAAACATATCTTCTCGCCTGGAGGAAAACAATGCATGAGGTCTAAGATGATCGTACCTAAAAAATATTTGTTATCTCTAATAGAACAAGAACAGACACCTGTGCTGCTGGGCAGTTTGTTGCGCCACTTCTTCTTCCCAGCTAAAGCACTAGGAAGTGGTGAAGGGTGGGCGTGCCGGGGGACTGTCTTATGTAACTTTAACATTCGAAAAGTGCTGATTCTCAGCCTAGTTTGAATAAATGACTTTTGAATTTGAATTAGAAAATATCAAATATAATGTACCTGCCATATCCATATCCACAGCCCTCCTCGCTAACGCATGATGAACCGCTCGATGTGCCACCAGCTGTCCCAAGTTCTGATTTATTAATCCTAGATTCTGCCCTCCTAGAGCCAAGTTCTGACCGCCTAGAGCGAGGTTCTGCCCGCCTATGAGATTCTGACCGCCTAATCCTAAGTTCTGACTTGCTAGACCTGAAAAAAAAAGTATTTTACTATTGCAGATGTTTATGTAAGGATGAGATTAACATTCGTGTTGAAAACTACCTGGAATCATCATTCAAAAAACTTCTTAAATAAAATGCCCAGCAAAAGCCAGTCCTGTTGTCACGTCGACCAATCGCTTGGCGATGTCTCGATAAAGCAAGCGAACACACATGGCTGTGTGTTTTAGCTGTACTCAATCAATCTGCTTAGCATTTTCCTAACTGTGCTGGGGTCGTCTTCTAGTCTAACCGGGTGCAGCTGAATACCACCACCATATGGGAAACATGATACTCCTTGTCAAAACTGGTAACGGCTGTCAAAGATCTACGAATGACAGCCGGGACCAACGGCTTAATGTGCTATCCGAGGCACGAAGTGTGGGGAAGTGTTTTAGCTGTACTATTGGCAATAAATTACGAATCTCGGGATTGTTTATAAATCTGTAAGTCCCAGGAAGATCCAGATCAACATAAGCATTTATTTGCAAGCAAATAATCACACTACTTAATTCATATCCCTGATTTATCGGTCGCAAATTGGCAAGCGTGGGGTATGACGCCCTAAGAGCTCGCAGCTCCACCTAATCGTTGGCAAATAGCATTTGTATAGGATTGAGCGAAATGGCGTGCAATTGGAGAGGCCTTTGTCTAGCAGTGGACAGCTGGCTGACTTATGAAAATAATGATTATGATCATAAATCGATTTATAGTTCGCGTCAAATAACTTTGCCGCTCTGAAATTAGCTTGCACATGCGCGCTGGCATGCGTGCTACTGTTTTTTTCGGCAAGATTGACTACTGCGCTGTCATTTGTAAAGATTCGTCAACTAATCTAAAGTAATGCAAGCAAGACAACTACCTGTATAGTTACCCAAGTTCTGTCCAAGATTCTGTCCCATAAGATTCTGGTTGAGGCCCATCTGTGCGATGTTCTGATGCTGGAAGGCTAGCGCCTGCGGGGGGAGGGGGGGCAGAGGGGGGGCCAGGCCCATCATGCCGAGTTGGCTCATCTGTTGGCTGGCCAGCTGGTTCACTGACGACTGCAAGGCTTGCTGCTGAGCTGATGACGGAAAGAGGGGATTGAATCCTGTGTTGGCAAGAAATAGAGTATTAATATTTGTTTGTTGGTCATGTTGGCCCTTTTTGTATCTGTTTCAGCACTTTTGATGAGCTATACCTTGTTTTTTTCTACAAGTCTTCAGGAAGAGGTCTCTGAATTACAGTAACTTTAATCATATAAATGATCTCACAAAACGTCACGAATTAAAAACATTTAGAAAACGAAGTACCGTACTCTAAAACGATACCCAAGCATTGATTTTTAACCAATTCTTATAGATCCCATACTTAGGACCGCATTACAGACTCAAGCACTGATTAAAACTAGTTTCAACCAATCAAAAGACATTAACCGAGTTTTAAGTAATGCTTGAGTTTTGAGTGAGGTTCTGTAATACGGGACTTAATCTAGCAGATTAAATAAATGATCATTGCATTTCGTATCGTTCTAGAGCTGTCACTAGACTGTTTTTAAGGTACCATTCCGTAGCCGACCGCAGACGGCAACTGCAGGCGAAGTGTCGCTGCGACACGACTGTTTTCTATGAATTTCTGTGAAATACCTTCCGTACGACACGTCAGCGACACGTCATCTTCATAGAAATACATAGAAACCAGTAATGTCGCGGCGACACGTCGCCTGCAGTTTTGCTACGAAATTGTGCCTTTTCAGTTGTTTTAATTCCACCGAGGCGTCAATGACAGCTATATTTCTTTAGCCTGAAATTGAAAACCATTATTAAATCCCCTAATGGGATACTCAAAAACAATTAAAGCTTTTGGGGTATAATTAGAACATTGAAAGCAAATTAAAATAAAAACACCGACAACTAAGACGAGCTTAAATGGCTTATTTTACTTCATAAAAGTATGATAGGCATATTTAACTAAAAGTTAAAAAAATAACTAAAACTATGTGCTGAGAAACAGATACAGTAATAAAGCCAACAGAAAAAGAAGTGCGACAACATATAACAATTATAACTAAACTATTAATAACACTGTGATTGAGAGAGAAGGCGATACCATCTGTAAGAGTAGGACAAAAAATAGAAACGTAATTTGTGATAGAACATTCGCTGACAAACCCAGAATAGGAAAAGACAGTGCAGTTCCCTAATCCCTTGTCAATTGTTCAGAGTTCACGTAACTTGTCTTTTGATGGCAGCCTCCCACAGATTTCTTGAACAACAATATATTTAATCAGCTGAGTATACTTAACGACGGCTGAAAAGCCTCAACAGAATTCCATTGCGACTGGAAAATAAGGCAGTAAAGAAGATTTGCATCATCAGAACCTACAGGGTAAGTTTTTTGATCATCAATATGATCCGTAGCCCATTGCTGGGCACAGGCCTTCCTATGCTTGTTCCAATCTCAACGTAACTTTGACAGTTGTGCATTTACTTAACTAGAAAACAGTATATTTTGCCCGATCCCTTGGGGCGTGTAACAGGTACCTTTTACATCTACTATATAAAAATAAGTCGGGTTTTCCTTCCTGACGCTATAACTCCAGAACGCACGAACCGATTTCCACGGTTTTGCATTCGTTGGAAAGGTCTCGGGCTCCGTGAGGTTTATAGTAGGTAGGGTAGGTAGGGTAGGTAGGGTAGGTAGGGTAGGTAGGGTAGGTAGGGTAGGTAGGGTAGGTAGGGTAGGTACGGTAGGTAGGGTAGGCAGGGTAGGTAGGGTAGGTAGGGTAGGTAGGGTAGGTAGGGTAGGTAGGGTAGGTAGGGTAGGTAGGGTAGGTAGGGTAGGTAGGGTAGGTAGGGTAGGTAGGGTAGGTAGGGTAGGTAGGGTAGGTAGGGTAGGTAGGGTAGGTAGGGTAGGTAGGGTAGGTAGGGTAGGTAGGGTAGGTAGGGTAGGTAGGGTAGGTAGGGTAGGTAGGGTAGGTAGGGTAGGTAGGGTAGGTAGGGTAGGTAGGGTAGGTAGGGTAGGTAGGGTAGGTAGGGTAGGTAGGGTAGGTAGGGTAGGTAGGGTAGGTAGGGTAGGTAGGGTAGGTAGGGTAGGTAGGGTAGGTAGGGTAGGTAGGGTAGAGTAGGTAGAGTAGTTTGGTAGGGTAGGTATAAGTACTTAGTGCTACCCGTGCGAAGCCGGGCCGGGTAAAGCTAGTAAGTTATAAAAGTGGTATCGTTCTCTATCTCAATTCAAGCACACACACAAAACACACACAGAAAAGAAAGAAAAGAGATATGGTTACCAATAAAGTCGTTGGAGAGCATCGGCTGGTAGTATTTCTGCTGCTGGTACTGCGGCGGCAGGCGCGCGGCCATCATGGGCGCTGACGTCACAACACGAGTTAGTCACACACAGGATGCAGGATACGGTTATGTGCGACAGGGCAACATAAATCGCCAGAGGTACTTTAAAATCGACTCGATTTTTGTTTGAAGGTTAATTTCTAGTATAGGTGCAGTGCGATCAAGTATCAATATTGTTCGATCGCAGTTTTGTTTAATCAACAAACAATTTGGTGTAATCTATATAGGGTGACTGGTATTAGTGACCAATACTTAATTAAACGCGTGACTTACAGTCATAAAAATATGAAGTTGTAGCGCAAACTTAACCATTTGTGTAGGCAATTTACAGTTCTTTTTGATCGTCAAAACTGTTCTGCCGACGTTGGAAAAATTCCGAGCACATCGGAGTACAATCTTTTACAAAATATATTAGCTCTGCAATATTCTGATCAATCAATGTGGCAAAATAACTATTACTGTAATTTTGCTAAGATCAGAAACTTATCGAATTCAAGGTATTTCTTAAAGTGCTAAGCGACTTATGTTGCCGACCGTACGAATATCACACAGAAACTATTCTACACAGCGGGTCATTGCTTTTGTATTTGACAAAACTTTGTCATCTTTCAGCTATTGCAATATACTTATTTTTCCAAAGAAGGTATAGTTAATGGTATGAAGGGGTCCGATAGGACCGATGCCTGCCGGGGTTGCGGGAAAGTCCGAAAGGGATACCGTGGCCCCTGCCAACGTACAGGCAACGGATGGATTTTAGTCAGTAAGAGTCTGACACGCTCTCCCGCTCCACCCAGAGCGGGAGAATTTATTTGATAGATTCCCATCCAAAAAAAAATTAAAAAGATATAGTTAATGGTGGGCTTAAAAGGAGTATCTTCTATACATTATAACAGAGAATCAATTTTCACGCCTCCCCCTAAGACCTAGGTCAAATCTTTTTTGATATTCGTATTGCTCATGACCTAAAGAGACCTAAAGAATATGAATTAAAAAGTTATGCAAAAATCGGCGAAATTTCGCGGTTATTCTGGTGTCTGACAAAACGATAGCTTTGACCAACTGTTTAGATAGTGGTATATTGGTAGACCGTGCATTTAATATTCGGAAAAGTATCTTACTTCTATTTTTATTATTGATATTTAAATGAAATAAAAGGCTATTGTGGACACAAATTCCGACTGGAAAGTATACGTAAAAGGGTCAAAATAATTTGTCATAGTTTGAATGAATGAAAAACTTATATGATGTAAAATTTAGCAAAGTCCTGAGTAGATACATAAATTATTCCACAGATTGAACCTTGTACGTTAAACCACTAAATGAAAGAAATGATTAAAAACTATTCATTCACGGAAAACACAGAGAAATATAGTGTTACTAGTTGATTTGCTCAATGTAAGAAAAAAACAAAAAAAAAGTGTACTAGAAACACATAGGAGTGTAACACATATTAATACTAAACGGTGCTTGCATGAAGAGGGGCCTGTACCATTAATCATTTGCAGGGCAGGTCAAAGTGGCAGTTAATAGTTGCACTGCATAAGGTACAAAATCGCTTGACGACATTGAGTATAGTTAAATGTTGGTCTTCATGTCAGATTTAATGTGTGGTAAAGTCAAAGTCAAATAATTTATTTCAAATTCTTCTGACAGTCAAAATTTACAAAAAAGGTAGTTTTGTATGGAGAAGAATGGGCAAGAAACTCTACCGTTTGTTTTACCAAAGATATAAAAATGTCTAGATAGACAAGATAAACAAGATAGACAAAGCTGTGAATTCGTGGAAAAAATAGCGTCCAACTGTTGGCTGCTAAATACACGCACATTAGAAAATCACAATGGCAGTACAATGTGACGTGACGCGAGTGCAAGACGTAGCTGTCACGCTCACCAGCCTAAAAAAGTTGGCTTGTTTGTTTTAGTTCTTTTGTAGCGCGACACTATCTAGACATATAAATAATCAAAGTGTTCTACAATATTTTGTATACATTAATTATACAGGGTGGGGCAAAAGCAATGTCATAATGTGAATTGGCTGCCATTTTGTTGAAAATGAAAAAAATTGGACCCTGTTTTCACGGAAAGATTATTTAAAGATGTAAAATTGATGACATTAAGTAAAAAAAAATATCGGTGAAATTACCACCTTCTGAGTTGATGCACATTTCTGCTTTTTGGTAGGCGACTTTACCTGTAGGCAGGCAACCTGCCTCTTTATGCAAGCACCACATAAACTCACTAATTTATTTTAAAAAAACAATAATCATTACAATTATTAAGCATTCTAAATAATAAAAAAATTGTAAACTCACCAGGCTGTGTGTTGTTGAGTATGGTGTTGTGTAGACTGAGGTCTGGTTGCGGGTACGATTGCTGGTTGAGCAACCCTAGTAGGTTCGGCCCGGATAGATTTTGTTGCTGACTGTACAGAAAAAAATAAGAAATGATTTAGGACTTTTTGTACTTGATCTGTCTTCTATGAAGCTTTCTTCTATAAATGAAAATTAAAAAGTGTGATTTATAAGTTTCATTGACCGCACGAGGTAGAAAAGGACTAATAGGATTAACTGTTACTTATTTCGTTAATTTGCGAAATAAATAAGATAAGTAATTAGCTAAAGAATTCATCGCGATCTACTTCAGAAAATTCCAATTCAAATTTTTCCATTCATAGAAAACTTTATTTAAAAAAAAATCGTTAACGGCATTAAGGGTTCACTCATTTCTGCATTTGAATCCTAAAGTACTTTAGGATTTGATTACACGTGTATGTTTGGACATTTCAAAACATACACGTGCTCGTAACAGATGTTTAATATCTTGAATTGTAACTGGCGAAACGTGGGTTACTATAGGCACACCTCTGCCTTACCCTTTGGGGTTACATGCGTGATGTTTCGTTGAATGGGGGAAGGGGCTCGTGGCTAAATAATAATAGCCGCACGGGTCGATCGATCAGGTTAAGCTACGCTTGCCGCCGGTCAGTCCGTGAATGAGTGACCAGCTTAACATACCGCGACCGGTCTTCATTCTTGGATCTTTGACAGTCGTTACGGGTCGTTAGAAGCCCGAAAGTCTGACAACCAGTCTTACTAAGGGGTAACGTGTTACCCAGTAACTGTGTTGTGGAGATCAGATAGGTAGACGCCCCATGTAAAATACTGGTATTCAGCTGCATCTGGTTAGACTGGAAGCCGATCCCAACATAGTGGAAAAAGGCTAGACAGATTTGATATTATGTTATGTTAAATATCAGGAAAATTGATAGGAAATTCTCTAAAAAAAAAAATCACTTACTTCATAATATTTTGCTTCAACAACATCCTCTGAATATTCTCTGCATTAGGCATCGTATCGTTGACGCCAGGCGTCGGGGTCACATTCTGCTGCGTAGTCATGCCCAACCCGACCCCCTGCAACCCCATATTCAGTCCTAATTCCCCACCCACCCCCATAGGCGTCCCCACTTGACTCAACCCTAATAACGGCGTATCAGTAGCAATTTGCAAAGGCGTTGTCAAATTAGGTTGTAAATTCGAAGTATTGATCATCGGATTCTGTATAAGATTTTGAGTTTGAACTGGAACTTGAGGCATAGTTTGAACTGTTTGAATATTTGACACTATAGGTGCCGGTACTATAGTGACAGTTACTGGCACTTCTTTAGGTACTTCGACAGGTCTTTCTATTGGCTGGATTTCGGGTCTAATTTCTACAGGGGGAGGAATCTGCGTAGGTACTGAATACTGTTTCGTGGGTACATATTCTTGTGGCGGGAGCGAAGGTGGGAGTTCCTGCTCTGGGAGGCCATTGACTTGGACTTCTTTCGCTAGTTCTTTAGTTTCCGTGGGTTCAGGGATGGGTTTTTCTTCCGGAACATTCTCGCCGCGGTCTACGACGGGGCTGACTAGAAATCTGGATATCTTTCGGGTTGGTTTCGACTGTTTTTTCTCGCCGTTCTGTGATTCTGTACTGCCGGAGCGTTCGGGAGCCATTGATCCGCCGTCTGATTGATTGGAACCTGGGTGAACGAAATTAGTTTATTATTATGGCTAGTACAGAACTTTAGAAAAACTTTGTTTTGTCATGGAATGCCTCTGTCACCTGCAAAGTTCAGCTATTGCCATTTCGTTAGAATCGCTACATTGATGAGTGAGGAATTTCCGCGTGTAGAGAGAAGACGCAAACTAGAAGCAGGTTAAATTAGTATTTAATCTGCATTTCTGTGGTTTGGCCTTGCCACTGACAAATTATATTTCGTTCTGTAAGTAGGTTTATACATACAAACATTTTTGCACGTCAATAATCCGACTACTCCAAGAAGAAACTTAGAGGTCAGTCTCTTTAAAAGTCAGACATAATATTGGTCACTGTCATTAGATGTGAATTAACTATTTCGATCTACAGAGCATTTCGTCTGCAAGACTCAGGTTATCTCAAAATAGTCTCGTCAACGTCACGAGGCAGACTGTTTTAAGATTACCTGATTACTCTACGTGATTATCCTGTTTTTGGTTTAGTGTTTTTTTTAACTTAATCCGGACGAAAATTTGTGAGATTAAAAAAAGAACTATTTGTTTATGCATACTTGTCATTCGGGAGTTCTACTCTCACGTTTTAAATGACTAATTTTAAATATCTGAATTTCTAATAAAAAGCTGACGTCCGAAAAATGGTCTCTATAATCTGTGCGCTTTCACGCTGAAACGGCTGAACGGATTCGAATGAAAATTGGCACATGGGTATACCATGACCTGCGTGGGACATAGGATACTTTGCATCCCGATAGTACGTTCCCGTGATACAATTTTCCACCTTCACGCGGGCGAAGACACGGGCAAAAACTAGTTATGTCATTAAATTGTGTCTCTGTTAGGTTAATTTCCACTAAAGAACTAGAAAATGTTTTTTATTGGTTTCGTTATGGACTTGATCATGTCCGCACGAAGCAAGGTAGTCTCCGTGGCTGTTTTATTACAATAAAAGCATCTCACCTATAGACGAAGCCGTACTGATCTTCCTGGCCACAGTGTCCACGTGTGCCACTTTAGCCACGGCGTCGTGCTGCGGTGCGGTCGGCGCGGGCGGCTCGGGCGGCGCGGGCGGTTCGGATGGCGCGCCGGGCTCGGGCGGCGCGGGCGGCTCGCCCGGCTCGGGCATGTCGTAGGCGAGCTCGGCCGCTATGTTGTCGTGGCTCGCCGTGGGCGTTGTGCACTCGGAGTTATCCTGGTTTGAATCCGTCAGATTTTCTTCACGTTCAGTAGTTTCGGAGTCGTAATCAGTCTAGAAAAAACAAATGGTAAGATTAATGTTAGAGGCAGCTGTATGCGCAAGATAAATAATAGTATATTTAATACCACTAACTCTTAGTATGAGAGCAACTCTGTTAAGAGATTGTGGTCCCACATTTCGGTTATCTATCTCCCATAGCCTCTCTTAACTTTGATTCACCTTTCACGAATTTAGATTAAAAACGCTACTACCAAACTTGGTTATCCTATTAATAGTCCTTTGAAAGTCAGCAAGTATGGTTAGCATCATCTCGGTCTAAAGGCGTCCAAGTTAAGTTTCTTTAACATTTTATTGAGCATATTACCTTGTCAATGTTGAGCCTAAGCGCCGAGTGGTGTGCGGGGTTGAGTACGGGCGTGACTCCAGGGTTACTGATCAGCTGGTTCACGATGTCCTTGATGAGCTCCATGAACGTGGCGCTCTGCCATTCTGGGAGTAGGTTGTTTGACACCTGAAAACAACCATGCAAATTAACAGTCACTAGTGTGATAAAGCGGGGCGAATAGAAAGTGTACGAATCATACATTCGCCTTGCATTCATAAGTGGAAGAAGTCGAGCATACGGGGAACTTACGTCCGCAGTATGAGAAAAATATATAACTTACAGGGTCAGTCACGAATAGCTTTTACGCCGGTAGCAAATCTCCGCCGCGAAACCATAGCAACGAAACCGCAGTAGTTCAATTCAACTGGCTCGCGTCATGTTACGCTATTCGAGTTACGAATTTCGAGTAGCGGAACATGACGCGAGCCAGTTGAATTGAACTACTGCGGTTTCGCTGATATGGTTTTGCGGCGGAGGTGTGCTATCGGCGTTAGGCAAAGATTAAATTCGGCTTAATTACAATTCAAAGTGTAAATCAAATAAATAATAAAATGCACTTGTGAACGTCGAAATTGACAACAAAATTGAATTGATTCTGAATGCTCCTTCCAAAACGTAATCTCGTACGGATAAGAATGGGCAAGAAGCGACATAGTTATTTATATTTTTAATCAAAATATTTTGTACACATTAGTTATATTATATATGTGAATCTTCACATATAATATAAATCATGTATACTAAATATTAGTACAGTAATCAGATAGTAGATAGTATTAAGAATTAAGCAAAGACAGATAAATTATTTATGTTGGTAGATACAATGGTGCTCACATACAAAGAGACCTAAACTTTAAACACTCACACTGACATTTTACTATTATAATTTGACAAATGATCGACATTCTTATTCTTCATATACTATGATGTATATTCCAATTTTCTTAGCATAATTTCATTTATTTAATTAATGTAATATAGCATGCTAGTTTTAGCGAATTGTTTTAGAAACTGTTAAATAACCCGACCAACTGTAATGTACTACAATTGGGATGAGCACAAAATTTTTTTTTTTTGTCCGTCATGTAGATTATGAAAAGTACACGTATTTTTTCTTTTTCTACGTTATCAAAAGATTGCGGCGATACATTGAGTTAAAATATGCCATGGCGTCAGGAGTATGTACATTTTATACTTACTTGTGACGTAGCGACCCCCACTCCCCAACTTTAATGCGTTTTATATAAGTATTTTTTTATTAATATGATAAAGAAAAAATACGTGTCTAATATTTTTTTATTATCTGACTGACGGACTTTACAGAATTTCTTTTTTTTAATCCAGGCATCATCCCTGTTCTTGCAAACAAATTTCATTTCATTTCATTTCACTTCAAATATTGCAATCGTAGACGATTTGTCCTAAGACGATGTTTCTGTTTTGTCGTTTGGCGATTTAACTAATTTTGGTACGATTTTCATTTCGAAAGAGTTTTACTCACCAAGTTACTAGCTATCTCCTCCGGATTGACATCAGTGACGTCGAACTTGAAGGTGACAGTCTTGGACTTGGACTCCAGCTGGCACTCCACTACGGTTGCAGCTTCATTCACCTCCAAGACAGTCAGCTTGGGCAGTTTGTCCTTCTCCCGGGAACGTTTCTTGGAACCCCGGGACTTCTTTTCACTGGTTATTGGAGAAGATATGGCTGTACCCGCTGGAAATGAAGGCGAAAATGTTTAGATGGTGTTTATTATGTCAATTTCGCGGGAAGAAACAAACTTTTGGGGTCAATCAAAGCGGAAACTTAAGACGCTGACAACAGCTAAACCGCGGTCACTGTCGGACTGCATAGAAAAGAAAGAGAAGCACGATGACACAACTCCTGTAATTTATGGCAAAATATGAAACAATTATCGATTTATTCAAAAATGAGTTGAGTAATCTGTAATGAAAAACAACCAAGTTCTGCATCCAAATATGACCTTCTTGTTATTAATTATAATACCAATGTACGTTGCTATTTAATACAGATATTTTGGATTAGAACTCAAGGAAAGAGGTTAGTTTAACGTTAATTTGTATCGAGATTTTTTTTTCAAAACGCGTTCTGGTAACAATCAAGTTCTGAGAAATATGTTCAAGGTTCACATATATTTTTTCCGTTACCACAAACTATATAAATTTGGCAATTTTTTGGTTTAAGTCAAGCCTATTTTAACCGTTTGCCTGTTGTCAGCGTCTTAAAGCATTTAAAAACTAACAATGACAATCTTTTTGGCAAAATGTAGGACTTTTTTACTCGAGCTGACTTCGACAAGAATACCAACTATTGTACAAAAACCTGGTATGGTAGCAACAAAATAGTTTCAATGATATCAGAAATTCATCTTGGATGTGACATCCGCGATATACAAACACCATATACACTTGGAAAATATTATCAAAACAACTTGAATTAACAAAATAGTAAATGATTCATAACTAACCTTCTTGTTGCTGGGTTTCGGCCTGCTTCTCCTCAACGGAACTAAGTTCAGGTTGCCTTATCGCCTCTGCATGGTTGTTAGGGAACTCCGTCAATGGCGTATGGAACTGTTCCTTCTGACCACTTTGGTACCCATTCTCCACCTGTTCTGGAGGTAGGTTCAACTGCTGGGGCTGTTGAACGATATCCTGGGGCAAGACCTGGTGGACTTGAGGATGCTGTTGCATTGAAGGCAAAGGCTGCGGAATTGATTGCACGGGCTGAGACATCTGAACTTGAGAAGACGGCATAGTTTGGATCTGTTGTTGCATCGGCTGCAACTGTTGAACTTGCGTCTGCTGTTGTAAAGACTGCGCAGGCTGCTGAACTGATTGTATCGGATGTGGTAAGGAAGACCCTTGAGGGACTGATTGTGTAGCTTGTGGTAACGACTGTACAGTTTGAGGTACTGTATGCATCGGCTGCTGAGGCACTGAGTGTACTGCCTGGGGTAAAGACTGAGGAACTGACGTCATCGATTGCGGAATAGACTGGGGAACTGTCATCTGCGGTTGCATGGTATCTTGGACTGACTGTGCTATTTGTTGAGGCATAGACGCGCCCACAGAAGACGGTATAGATTGTTCCATCTGGTTGGATTGGTATACGTTCTGCATCATCTGAACTGGTTGACTTTGACCTTGCTGGTACATCTGCAAAGGATTGGTAGAGTAATTCTGCACAGGAGTGCCTTCATGACTAGATATCTGCCTTTCGTTTTGCTGTACCACGCTAAAGTTCTGCTGCATTTGCATGTTATGTGGAAGAGACTGGCCCTGCATGGTCGGTATTTGGTGATAGTGGTCATCAGACCTCTGTTTAGCATAATGCATCTGGTCTACAGACATTTGTTGTTGCAGCTGAGGTTTCTGACCGTACTGATCTGGCATCATGACTTGTTGCTGATCGTGGACATCAGCTGAACTCATCTGACTCTGTTCTGAACCCTGACGTTGATACATAGGACGCTGAGACCTAAGAAGTTCTTCTACTTTCTGCTGCTGTTGGTCCATAAGTTGCTGTTTCTGAAGTAGCATCGCCCAGTTTTGAGTTATAATGTTCTGTTGGGTTTGAAGTTGTAATTCCTGTTGAGCTAAATACTGTTGTTGTTGTTGGAAATGCCTAAAATGGTGTGGAGAGAGAGTCTGACCAGGCATTTGGAATTGTTGTTGACTGATGATCTGTTGTTGTAAGACTAGCTGTTGTTGAGCCAACACTTGCTTTTGCATGTCCAGCTGTTGTTGAGCTTGGGCCACTTGTTGTTGGGCTTGAGCCACTTGTTGTTGTTGAGCTAAGAAAGATGGATCAACACCTAGTTGTTGTAACGTCGGTTGTTGGAACTGTTGGCCCTGATGGTAGTTCACATTCTGTTGTTGCATCTGTGTTGTTATAAGATTCTGCATCTGTTGCTGCAACGCTTCTTGTTCCTGATTCTGTTGCATTTCGACGTTTTCTTGTGGTTGTTGCGTCATTTGTTGCTGCTGTTGTTGTTGGGGCTGTTGTTGGTTTTCAGATTCCGACTCCTTTCGTGATTGCAGTGTATCAGGCCTTTGTATGATTTGAGCGAGAATATTCTGTAGGTTTTGAAGAGATGGGTCTAACATTTGACCTGAGGCGAGATTCTGAGGACCTGTGTGGATGTTTTCTTGAGCAGTAAACTGTTCTTCGAACTGTTTCTGCTGTATGGCGGCAGCTTGTTGAGCTATAATAGTTTGCTGCTGTTGTATGATCTGCTGCTGTAAGACCTGGTTTTGGTTGTTGATTTCAGCTGTTAACTGCTGGTTTAAGAGACTTGGTTGCAGTTGCGTTTGTGAGGGGGCCTGTTCCATAAGGTTCTGTTGGACCTGTTGCTCCATTAGAACCTGGCCTTGGACGGAATGTTCCAGCATTTGCTGGTTGATGAGATTCTGCTCCATCATTGCCTGGAGATTAATAATATTTTTCTTGGATTAAGGGATAAATCGTAATACGAACAAGGTATGACTAGATGTATGAACGTAAACGAAGCAAAAGGAGTATGTAAGGATCGTAGCAGGTGGCGTTCTGTAGTTTCTGCCTACCCCCACGGGAAGAAGGCGTGAGTTTATGTATGTAATTAATTAATATTAAGCCTATGGCATTAAGTCCGCCTCTGTACATTTGTGTGCTTGAAGTATTAAATAAATAAAAAATAATATTCATTAATATTATTAATGGCGAAGCCTCGGGCGAAAGCTAGTATTTTATAAGTGTCACTATTATACTATTTTTGTTTTAAATATTACGTCTTTATTAAAAGAACATATAATTACTCGTTTAAAATAATAATACACTGACTTTACCTATTTTAATAGGGAATATGCACGTGCAAGTGATTCAAAACGTTTTCATTATTTAAATATACATTATATAGGAGTCAAGCAACAAAAACCATTTTTTTTTTTGAGCCGCATGCGGTTGTTGAAACACTTTTAATACTCAGCTTTTAATACTTTTCTTAGTTTTATATAACTGTATTTAATTGATTTAATGAAAAAAAAAACATGCATATTCCCTATTTCCTTCGTTTATAAAGCCCAAAATTCTATTTAATTATAATAATTGAATTACTAATTTAGCTGATGCAATAATTGTTTAAAGGTTTAAACTATTCATCACCATTCATAACAGCTATTACGAGATTCGACACTGGATAGAGTGATCAGCTATCTTATTACGCAACACATTTCCGTAAACGATTACGACAAATTTGTTTCATTTTGACAGTTCAACAAAATTCATTGCGTTATTTACGTTGTTTTTCGAACTTATGAAGCAATGGATTAGCAATTTATTTCAAAACAATTCAAATTCCGATTGATCGTATATTAAGTAATTGGGCTTTTAGATCAAATTTGCATCAATCCAAGAATTTGATATTCCATAAAATTTAATTTAAAAAATAACTCTATCAAAGTCAAAGTCAAATCATTTATTTCAAATAGGCCCTTATAAGGCACTATTGAACGTCAAAAATTTACAAAAAAAAATTGAATTGATTCTAGTCGCCCCTTCCAAAAGGTAGTTTGCGCATGGAGAAGAATGGGCAAGAAACTCCACCGTTACTCTTTTCAATTTGAACACATACCTGTTGCTTCATATTCTGCTCCAGAAACATCGAATTCTGCAAGATTTGTTGGTCGGTGGTCATGGAGGGCGATATCCTGGCCTGCATGAAGTTTTGCTGCAGCAGCTTCATGGCCGCATCCTCATTGTTCAGCTGATGGAACTGCTGTTGAAGCAGCTGCTGCTGACATTGGAGGAGCTGCGATTGGGGGTCTAGTCTGGCAAGAGGAGAGTAAATAATTGTTAGCTTGTTGGGTTAACTGGTTGTCGAATAGTAAATTTTTCTTTAGGAGTTACGAAACCCTAAAAATGTTAACTATTAAGTTAAGAGGGAACGGGGCCTCCGTAGAGTGCGATAGGGACAGCTGCAGCTCAGACCGATTATATCACAAAAAAAAAATTACGAGATCGACGTTTCGTATTCCCCTTTTTTCTCCTCGAAAACTGAGCCGATTCAATTATTTTTTATATTATTTTTTTTTAAAAGAGTATGTCAAGGTTTCTATTGTTTTTTTTAATGTTAAAAACGTTTCGAATTTTTCTGGTAGTCTTCTAATCAGCGCGGTAAAAATGGGGCATTTTTGTAATTTTTGGAGAGTCAAATTTTCTTTACTAATAAACGTTTCGAATTTTTCTGGTAGTCTTCTAATCAGCGCGATAAAAATGGGACATTTTTGTAATTTTTGGAGGGTCATAGTTGCTGAAAAAAGTAAATAACAGGGCCGTGTCTACAGCAGACCTTGATTTTAAGAAAACAAAAAAGATTGTTCTAGAGGCATTATTCAGGAAGAAAAAATGGGAATACATTTGTATTGAGAATCGCAGGCCCTGTTCCATCTTAATATGTTTATTTAAAGTTAACTCACTGTACGCCTGCCAGGGGTTGTTGTCCGACGCCGTTGAGAAGCCCTGCTGTAAGGCCCTGATCTACAGGGCCTACTTGCTGCTGGTTTTGTATCATCTGAGAACACAGTTTAATAGAAGAATATCTGTTCTTTAAAAACATTCAGTCTGAAGTTAGCAAGAAGTGGTCAACGACATTATAAAGAGATGGCGTTCCATACATGCGCTTAATTAATGGTTAATAACTGTAATTTTAATAAGCTACAATTCATAACCATAATCAGCCTATAACAATTCCAGTGCTGGTAAACAGGCCTCCTCTTGGTCGAGGGAGGGAGTGGGCTACAATCCACCACGTGGGCCCAGTGCGGGTTGGTACATGTCACATGTCGTTTTGTTTACTTGTAGTTTGTTTTGATTTTGTTTTAATTTAGTTTAATTAATTAACAAAGTTCTATTCAGTGCAACTTTATAATTTTGTAATTTTTGACAACCTGTGCATGCAGAGTTTACCTATAAGTGATTGTTACACTTTATTCTGATTTGTTGCTTCTGTTTCATTGGATTATACCAGTGTATACAATTGTTGGTGAACCAAATAAATAAAAAAAATAATTAAACAAATGTCTTCGAATTATTGGTTCTAGGATATGCCGGTTTCCTCACGATGTTTTCCTTCACCGTTTTGGAACAGTGGTGGTGAAATTATTTACACAAAGTAAAGCGCCTGCCTGGGTTCGAAGCCACGACCTACAACTCGTGAGTCGGGGCCGTTACTACTGGGCCACAACTGCTCACAAACTACAATAGGGATGATAACTAAAAATATATTTCTTGTCCGTCAGTTGTATTAATGAAACATATTGGACACGATTTTTTTCTTTTTTTACTTTATCAAAAGATTACGGCGATACATTGCGTTAAAATGTGCCATGACGTCACGAGTATGTAGATTTTATGCTTACTTGTGACGTAGCAACCCCCACTCCCCAACTTTAATGCGTTTTATCTAAGTCATATTTTAATAATATGATAAAGCAAAAAATACTTGTCTAATAGTTTTTTATTATCTGACTGACGGACTAAATAGAATAACTTTTTTTTTGACCTAGTCATCATCCTTATTACAATTTTACACTATACATGGTGGCAGGGACATCGACACAAAAACTGTAACCATGGATTCAGTTCGTGGTTCGGAACAACCTGCGTTGAAATTTTTCGTGGGTTATTACAAAAAAATCTGCTGTTCCATACATTTTGCGCCGCAACCGCGTAGGTATTGCACTTTTCTATGAAACGGCGACCCGACAGACATTGTTCTGACAGGACAACGCCTGTCAGGTCAGCTAGTTTCCAAAAAAAAAGAAGACACTAAGAAAAGAGTACCATTTGTACTCTGAATCTCTCTTTCAAGACTAGGTCACCTTCTCACATAATCAAATTTTTACTTTCAATCCCAACTCATTCTGAACTACGTCACTAACGACCTTGACCTTGCCCTATCTCAATGTCACTGACCTGCCTCAACTGCTGTTCATAAAGCTGCTGCCTGTTCTGTTCGATGATCACCTCCTGGTTGAAAAGCATCTGAGCTTTCTTCTCGCTCCTCTCCCTGAGAACGAAAAAGATGACATGAGTATACAATAGGGAGATACATGAAGCTTGTAAAAATACTTTTGTCGTGTGGTAACAGCGCTTCCATGTTTCACGTAAATAATGGACTTTTTATGTAAGGATAGATGTATGGGATTATTTATCGGGCGGTATTTTTGTTTTGTAACGATACTCTGAAAGTACCACCATAGATGTCATATCTATCTACACCGTAAGGACTATTTCTGCTTGCAGCGCTCGGCCGCTATAGAACCGGGGCGTAAACAGATGTAGTCATCGTGTTCACAGGATTTTGTATTCAAACTGCTTAGATATGAACTTCTTTGATAGTACACATCTTAATGAATAATGGTAGTTTTTGGTTTTAGGTTTTTGGTGGTGGTTTAGTTTTCAGACTAAGGCAATATTTGTGACATTTTATCACATCCAACAAACTTTGGCGGCTGTTAATTTTCATCGAGAAACACTCGATGACGGGGCTAAAAGCCCCCATCGTATCGTGACGTTTTGACGTTTGTCACAGTTTGATTAACATCAGCTGTTTGTGGTCTCTGATGATGGCAACACTAACGTCAGAGGCCATGTTATGACGGAAATGTTTAAAAAAAAAATTTTTGATGCAAGTTGAATTGTTGTCAAAATTAGTGTATATCGAAATATCGGTCGAATTTTCAAGTGCAACTCAATTTTAAGTCTCGCGCTGTCTTCGTCATAATAAGGTGATTTTTAGATAAATATAAATTTAATTGAATATAGCAATAGAAAGACTTACTTTTTAAGAAAGTCTAATAGTTAAGCGTCGTTGAAGAATTCGGGGGTGAAGGTTCCGGAAATCGTAAAAGTAATGGTCTCGCGACTGTTTTCGCGTTTAAATGACAGACGATCAATAGTGTTTGCTGGCCGCACGTGTTCAGAAAGACAGCTGTGTTTGATAAAGTGGTATTTACAGGGTTTTATAACAGCTGTAACAGTGTAGGTAATTATGAAGTTTACGAAAGAATATTTTCTGTGATACTTGTAATTCTGAGGAATTTATTTAACAGTTGATCTTAAAATAACGAAAATGAAACAATAATTTGGAAACTTTGAAATACGTGGTATGTTTATATCCTTTAAAAACAAAATATCTGAACGCTTCATATTTTTTGGAAAATCTGATTATTGCGAAATTATTTATCACTCAAATCTGTATTTTATGAAAAATTTATTAAAATTGTGGCAAAACAGTTACGTTTATTCTACTAATACAAGCGAAACGAAAATTAAATAATACATTGCAATAAAACTCGGATTTAATTTTGTTGAAAACAATAATAATTAATATTATTTCAGTGAGTATTATTGTTAGAAATCTTTATCGTGACATAAACAACACACGTGGATAAAGGTAGTTAACACTTAGTAAATACATTTATTTTCCTGATAAACAAATAAATGATTTTAACTTAATCACAAAACTTCGAAAACAAAAATTGCAAGAAAACCCAAAAAATACCGCATGAATTTTGAAACTTTATTCACATAATATTTTATTAGCGAAAAATACCTTTCATTCTCCGCAAAGAAACCAAAAAAAAACTCGAAAAATCACATCATATAAAATAATCAAAACTAAATAAACAGGTATACATTTTTATAAGTACAGAAACCGCTCTAATTAAACTGAACGGCGCTGAATTAGAACTCAAATGGCTCACGCGAGGTCACAAAATATTTGAACTTGGTTACCGTTACCATGGTTACGGAGGTAACAATTTTTACATAGCGATGGTATTGCAGATAGTAAGAATGGGATTTGTGAAGGCTAGCCGTAGGGTTTTGTATGTAAATAGAGTCTATTTAAACATAATATTGTCTTGATACAATCTATGCTACTAAAAAAATGATTTTTATACAAATGTGTGTCGTTAGAATATTATTTAACTGACAAATCTTATATCGCGAGCAATGAACTAAGATTTTAAAACGCGTTTGTCTGGAATACACAACATGATTCAGCATTACCATCTTATTCACGTTTAATTTCTCAAATTGTAAATCATCGCTAACACGTCATTAAAAAGTCGCACCCAAAAAGATAAAAAAGCAAACTCACTTAAATCCTTTAGGAGGTTAATCACTTTCACAATGTCAACATGATCACAGAGTAACACCAAAACACTGTTACCAACTTTCACCACCACTTTTAAAACGCTCCAACACCACAAACTCACAAAAAAATATGTCTGCCACTTCAGAAACAGCTAAAAGATTTTTTGAAGTAACTATTAATTAATAAAACTGCAATCTAAAACTCCGAACTTATCGTCGATAGCATTGGCAAAACAATGATAATAAAACGCGATGTGCCCACACGGTACGTGCAAGTATTGTGACGCACTGCGCCTGCGACTGCTAAACAAATAACGAAATTAGTATAAACAAATACGAAGTTATTATCATTCATTATCCATGAAAAGATAAGTAGCGTGGGACGAGACGAGAGTAAGTAAGGTATACATCCGGTTCACCGGAACAGTTACTCGGGTATTGATAACCTATTTTATAAGAGGCGGAACCGATGACAAACATTATTTTTACAAATTCCGGAAATTCCCGAAAATGTGCCGAATATTTCCGAATATGTGTATAAGTTGGAAGTATGTTTGAATACAAGTTACAACTTTAGGCGAATCGTAAAAAATGACTGCGTTTTGTAACTCGTAATACCGGTTTCGATTGAGCAGTGCATTGCCTTTTCTTTCGCGTCAACATTCGCTGTGTGGCTGACGTGAAGCAGATACCCTTATTATATGCCATTCATTCACCAGGCAGGGCGCTTGGTACTATTTTTAACTTAGGTATGTTCATTATTATTTTTGTACTTTTAAAGAAGATTAGTGGGTAGAGACTACGGTAGGTCAACTAAACTGGACAAGAGTATCGACTGGTCCTTTTATAGCGCAAAACCTTTTTGGGACTATGTTGTGATATTAAAAATCTCTCGTCGGAACCATACAAGTGTCGTTCCAAAATTATATCTTCATTATTTTGCTTCTAATATAAGAGAAGCTATGTGTCATATTCAGACTATTAACCCAGGTTTTCGCGTGTTGGATTTTCAACGCTCTGCTTAGCGCCGAGAGTTGAATATCCAACAGTATGTTTTCTTGATGCGCTGGGATACACGCTGGATGCGCTCTGTTGGATTCTCAATGATCGGCTCAATGACAAGAGTTGAAAACCCAGTGTACGAAAAAAAAACGCCGCGATAAAAATCTCTGTGCTAACCTGGGCTTAAGCATCTAAACTGGTCTATACTAAATGTAAAAAAAAACCTGCCCGATCCGAAAGGGAAAACAAAGACATAGGTACTTCAATAACATTACCAACATAAATAAAAAATCTTATTATTATTAAAAAAAAAAAAGTTATTGCTGTTTAAAATTCTCATTTTTTGTACAAAAATGACCCCAAATCCATTAAAACTTTCAACAACCCGCTAAAGGACGGCCGCCCGTGCCCCATGAAATAGGCCGGTAAAATTCCCCATTGAAAAAAAAAACGAGGCGTTTTTTTTTTTCCTGAAAATTTCCCCATATATAGACTCTCAGTACGAACACCCTCACGGATCGGACACGGTTTTTGTTTACATGACGTAAATATGGCTTTGTATGTCTACTCCTCCAGCCAGCAGGAGTCTATAGATTCAAGAGTTCGTCGACCCATTTAATTAAAACAACAATAAATCAAAAACTTACGACCTAAATTGCTGCCTAATTTTAGCCAAAACCTTACCGAACAATACTACATAACTAACTACAATTTAGACTAGGAAAACATAATGATTCCCACAATACTGTGACCTTTGCATATATATAACTGATAAAGATAAATATAATCTCAACCTTGAACGGTACCGCTATCTTTTAATTTGCAAACGTTTTCTATTTTAATTTAGCGGCCATGTTAGTCTTTTAAATGTTAAGTATATAGAGATTAGGATACGTTGACCTCAGTGGCATAGACCTCCGGAAGAGTTTGCTTTGTAAGATAAGTGTAAAACCGTTTTTATTTCAGATAGACCATATGAGTAAATGATAAAACAGTTCAGTGCTCGGTTTTCATACTGTATTTCTGGGAAAACTAGATTATTTGTAAATAATGCTATGTGTTTTTATCAGTGTAAGTTATCACGTTTTAATTTGATAAGAATAAATTAAGGATTAAGGCAGATATCACATTGGAATTCCCGGAAGTTTCAGCAAGTCGCATTAGGATTGTATATAATTATGGCACTTGCTAAAATTGGCAAGTGTTAAAATTCACACCTATTACATGTCACTGAATACAGTCTTAATCATCATCATCATTTCAGCCGAAAGACTTCCACTGCTGCACATAGGTCTCCCCCAAGCACCGCCACTTCGACCGGTTCTGTGCTTCCCGCATCCAGCTGATTCCTGCGGCCTTCACAAGGTCATCGGTCCACCTTGTGGGAGGCCTTGCAACACTACGTCTTCCGGTACGCGGTCGCCACTCCAGAACTTTTAAATACAATACTGCCTTCAATCATCGTTTATTCAAAATATTTCTGAGATAAAACATATTTTCTTTCCTATAAAAATATTAACCAGTCCGGAAGGTGGTAACCACTAGCGGGGATGGGAGTTGTACATTTGAGCACAATTTTTTCTACTCGTGAAGACGGCCTTAAAAAGGTGGCTGGGACACACTGGATGTGGCCAACGGAGAACCGGGTATTGTGGCACAACTTGGTAGAGACCCTCGTGAAGACGATCTTAAAAAGGCGGCTGGAACACACTGAATGAGGCCAACGGAGAACCGGGTGTTGTGGCACAACTTGGTAGAGACCCTCGTGAAGACGACCTTAAAAAGGTGGCTGGTGCACACTGAATGAGACCAACGGAGAACCGGGTGTTGTGGCACAACTTGGTAGAGACCCTCGTGAAGACGACCTTAAAAAGATGGCTGGAACACACTGAATGTGGCCAACGGATAACCGGGTGTTGTGGCACAACTTGGTAGAGACCCTCGTGAAGACGACCTTAAAAAGATGGCTGGAACACACTGAATGTGGCCAACGGAGAACCGGGTGTTGTGGCACAACTTGGTAGAGACCCTCGTGAAGACGACCTTAAAAAGATGGCTGGAACACACTGAATGTGGCCAACGGAGAACCGGGTGTTGTGGCACAACTTGGTAGAGACCCTCGTGAAGACGACCTTAAAAAGATGGCTGGAACACACTGAATGTGGCCAACGGAGAACCGGGTGTTGTGGCACAACTTGGTAGAGACCCTCGTGAAGTCGGCCTTAGAGGTGGCCGGGACACAGGATGTGGCAAATGGAGGACCGGGTGTTGTGGCACAACTTAGAGACTAGAGACCCTCGTGAAGACGGCCTTAAAAAGGTAGCCAGGACACACAGAGGCTACAGCTAGAGTACGTTTAATTCACCCCAGATCTACAGCCAGTAACAACCATAATATCTAACGGCCTTTACCACACAAAAGCAGTGCATTATTGCGTCATAGTAATTACAAGACGCGTTCGTGCATGCATTTGATCGTTTGTATGCGTCGGAGAACCAAGCACGCATGCTCAAGTATTTAAGCAATTACAAATTAACTAAGCCGGATTAGCTGGCACATAACCCGTTCAATATTGGTTCAAGTTTTTCACAAGTCATACCAAGGGGTATCGTGTTGCCCAGTAACTGAGTTGTGGAGGTCAGGTAGGCAATCGCTCCATGTTAAATATTGGTATTCAGCTGCATCTGGTAAGGCTGGAAGCCGACCCCAACATAGTTTGGAAAAGGCTAGACGCAGACGATAATAAGATAATATTGAACAGTTATATAGAACCCATTTATCCTTGAGCATATAAATTATTTATTTGAGGTGTGAATAATTATCATATCGTATTTAATAACTGCAATTTCAATTAGCTTTATACTTTTTATTACAGTTATTTAGAACGATTATATTGAAGGTAAAAAAAATAAGAATACGTCCTTCTCGCATTATGAAATCCATTCTAGATTTATTTCGAACATAGTCAAACTGATTGCTGCAATCACCAAGCAATCACCTGCGGATTTTATTTAGTAAGCAAACATGAGGGAGATTAGTCGCTGTCTACCAACTCACAGCTGTAGCTCAGTAGCATGTTAGCTGTCTTTACTGCTTGAGGAGCGGAACTCGCATTCCTCAATTAATTCTATAATCGAAAAAAATACGGAAGCATACAAGAAACAAAATATAAGAAGACGCGATTTGGTAGGTATGTTTCAGCGGACTTTTTATTTTCTAAATAGGTGAACCAAATCAATAGCTTATTGTAATTTGCCGTAACAACTTTTTTAACATCAACGTACAAAAGGTACAAAAAAAATCGTTTTTTTTTTATATAAATAAAAATAAATGCTAAATTTATTAGCCAGCTGGATTCGTAGGATCGCGTGACCAGCATTCGTTCGTCTTCGGGCCGATGTCTCCGAAATAATCGGTTGCGTTCAATGCCGTTTCACGTTCCTTCAAATAATTATTCGTAGCTATAATCGTTTGTGAAATACTTTTGTTTTTATATCAATCGGTATTTGTGATTTGCCGCTGTGATTTCTTGTATTATTTTTAGATTTTTCGGGGCTTTGAACGTAGAAGATGAATGTAAAAAATCTGTCTGATTGACGGGAATAACGGACAGACGGGGTCGAGAGTCTTTGTTTTGTTTTATTCGTGCATTAACATTTGTTAGGAACTCTCGAAAGTTGAAAAAACGTCACAGCATATAGCAATTTTCATATAGACTTACTGGCGAAATGTGGGTGTACTGTAGATACATTTCTGCCTAATTGCTCATATACACGCGTCGATGCGATGGCAGAGGTTCCTGCAGCCGTCGAAAAGTCTACGGCTGCCGCCGACGAGTTTGGATGGCCGCAGTTGCCGCATACACGTGCGGTGACGCGTCGACGGACGAGTCTACGGCTGCCGCCGACGAGTGTCAACGACTGCAGTTGCCGCTGCCGTACGCAACGTGCCGCTCGTGTATATGAGCACTAACCAGAAGGGCAGGCGTGTTGTTATATTTCTTCTTACCCGGTTTAGGACATAGATATCTTTTATCCAACTTTTCTTAAATAATAATTGTGAGGTTCGCGTTGGGCCGCTATCTCACGTGATGGTAAGCGATGATATGGGCGAAAATGTAGCACGCTTGCCTAGAAGTAACCACAGACTCCGGCAGGGAAATCTACTAATTGGCTGTACACATAATTCATGTATTCGAAAATATGTATGTAATGTGTACATGAAAAATAGGCAGGCGAAACAACGGGTAAAGTTTACCTCGTCATTTAGGTCACATACGAGACAAAATATGCCAGAACAAACTCGGAATCAAAGAATTTTTCACCAAAAAGCATTTTCATTGGGAGCATACCAATGTGGGGCTTCGAAGCGTGATGGAATCTCACACATTGCATGTTCAGCTGCATACAACGTCCTTAACGAGGTTTCTATACACGAGCCTTGGAGTGGAATGTAGGGCACTTAGTATTTACATAAAATAGTGCGAACATCCTGATTATACTGACTGGGCGATGATGTTAGCGTACTGCGATTACGCACCTATAGATTCCTGACACATGAGCATACTATTGGTATAACTTAACTGGCTATTAGATTATTAAAAAATATTTTTTTTTATTTACTATTGTGTGTTATTGTTTTTATAGGTGGGAATCCAATACAACTATGTAGTCATAATTTCCACACTCGGAGACGTCACCCAAAAAACAATTAAGCAACCACCACCAACAAAAGTCGAGAGTTGATTGCCGACTTAACGGAATGTTGTAATTTTTAAACATAATAAATATTTATTTATGAAGAATTAATTATTGTATATTTATTTTATTTTTATATCATAATTATATTTCATAGTACGCTGCACCAGCGCTGGGGCTTTGTCTTGCATAGGGTCGCAGTATTATGCTGAGCGATGCCCGTTTTGCGTCGATGTGACGCATATTTTCCCTAAAGTTGTTTCTTTTTTTATTGTGTTTTTTTTTGCGTCATGTTTACCGCAAATAAACGTATTTTATTTCTTTCAAAAATGAACTCTTAGAAAATTTTGTGATCCGGATTAAAAAATATGCTAAAAAAAGTTTTTTTTTGTAGCTTTTTCACCAAGCGAGACGAAGGATCATTTGCTTATAAAATAAATTGCATCGTTTTCACACAAGGATTCCCTATTTCGTGAAATTAAAAGTAATATCTCGAGCGTAGTACACGCAGTCTGTCTGCATTTAGATCATTGGCGTAGATTTGGGTATGTAATACCTGGTAAGATAGTGATCAATATTAAGATATTAGGTATCACGTCTACGATCTGATCGATATTGTAACAATGGGGCCCATTAACTAATAGCTATTGTCTGGGCGCAATGAATCGAGATATCGTGGTGTAAGGTCAAATAAATTCGGGACGACGGCGCGTTGTGTTCCACGCGCGCCTCAAAGAGATGTCAGCTGATCTGGCGGGGTCCGCTACGGCCGATGCCTGCCGGGGTCGCGGGATACCGTGGCCCCTGGCAACATATAGGCAACTGGAGGAACACGGGTGGGTTTTAGTCAGTAAGAGTCTGACACGCCCTCCCGCTCCGCCCAGAGCGGGAGAAGTTATTTGAAGGTCAAATAAATTGATGTTTTATTGAGCTTGAATATCACTTTGATGACCTAGATCCTAGTGCTACTATTTACCTAAAGAACACCACAATGATTAAATATTAATATGAATTATAAACACTACTAGCTGCGCCCCGCGGTTTCACCCGCATAAGTCTTAATCCCGTGAGAATATCGGGACAAAATATCCTAATCCAGGTCATGGTTTACCCATCCAAATCTATTCAGCCATTTTAGCGTGAAAACGTTACAAATAAACAAACAAACTCACATTTATAATATTAGTTAGGATTAGGTATAATTAGGGTTGGCTGTCTCATATTGCGCTACTGGAACAGCGTACATACGAGTTTCAGACCTTTAATTTTTATTTTCGGACTAAGTTCGGTCCGCGTCTTTGTCCGCGTATGATTTCTAATCACCCTGACCCACCCGCGCCCACCTGCGCTATCACCCCGGTAACACACCTCCGCTGCGAAACCATAGCAGCGAAACCGCAGTAGTTCAATCCAATAGACTCGCGTCATTTTCCGCTACTCGCATCCGATTCGAGTAGCGGAACATGTCGCGAGTCTATTGGATTGAACTACTGCGGTTTCGCTGCTATGGTTTCGCGGCGGAGGTGTGCTACCGGCGTCACTTCTTTTTCACTTAGCGTTTCATCTGACAATAGGGATGATGCCTGGGTAAAAAAAAAGAACTTCTATTTAGTCTGTGAGTCAGATAATAAAAAAATATTAGACAAGTATTTTTTGCTTTATCATATTATTAAAAAATGACTTGATAAAACGCATTTAAGTTGGGAAGTGGGGGTTACTACGTCACAAGTAATACTTTACATACTTATACATACATGCTTTTTTTTTTTTAAACGTTGCTCCACACTAGGAATTTCTCCTGTGTCGTGGGTGCGTTTACAAACATTTAAAGTCACATACACAAACAGCCAGACCCGGAACAACTACTTGTAGGTCATACAAATATTTGTTCTGTGCGGGAATCGAACCCGCGACACGCAGTGCAGCAGTCAATCGCTTAACCACCGTCCGTGCCGTCAGACTCGTGACGTCATGGCACATTTGAGCTTAATGTATCGCCGTAATCTTTTGATTATGTAAAAAAATAAAAAATACATGTCGTAGCGCGATGTTAAATAGCCTCTTACCTTCCTCAAGAATTGGGCTATCAATAATATAAAAAGGATTTTTCAAATCCGACTGTCAGTTCCAGAGATTAGCGCGTTCAAACAAACAAACTCTTCAGCTTTTTTATATTACTAGCTGAGTACCCCGGTTTCGCCCGCATAAAGCTCGATCCCGTGGGAATGTCGGAATAAAAATATTACAAATGCGAAAGTGAGTTTGTTTGTTACGCTTTCACGCTAAAACGACTGAACAGATTTGGATGAAATTTGGCACATGGGTAGACCATGACCTGGATCAGGACAAGGGATACTTTTATCTCGATATTCTCACGGGATGCGGTTGAAACCGCGGGGCGCAGCTAGCTCATGATAGTTCTATTACGTTAACCTTATCGGTGACAGTTTCGTAAAACTATTATCTATTATGTTTTTGTTCTAAATAAGATAACAGACACATGGTTACTGATACGTAGTTTCATACACGTGAATACCGATCTGTACATCTATTTTCTTAATGTTCTCGGGAATCATCGCATTTCCGAATACAAACGAATGCTAACTTCCATGTCCATCAATTATTAGATTTATCGTGTATAATAATTTGAATTTAGAACTTAATACTTTATTACTATATTATTCACACGGAAATAAAAAAACAACAACAATAAAGTACTTAGTTCTGAATTCAAATTATTATACACAATAAATCTAATAATTGATGGACATGGAAATTAGCATTCGTTTGTATTCGGAAATGCGATGATTCCCGAGGAACATTAAGAAAATAGTTATACTGTACATCTCAGGCCGTACAAGTCCATTGCTTGATATGGGCCTTCAAATAACTATTATTGTAATGGTAATTTTCCCTTCATTTTTGATCGCAGTTTGTTGTTATTAACAGTAGAACACCATAGCCGCTTTTAATTGATTCGTAAGTATTTAAGTTTTATATACTTCACTTTTGCTACAGCACGAATTGTTATACTTAATTGACAGGACTGTACAAATGCTAGTATGAAACAAGTAACACTAATACTTTATCTACACTGTAGACAAATATCAACTTTAAGACTATGAAAACTACGTCTATTTCAGAATGACACTACTACTGAAATTGTTTTATTTTGTGCTACAAACAAAACCCGAGTTTTAAACAATAGAAATAAGATTGCTAATTGCAAATCAAAATGGAATACGTCAACATGATAATTTTACTTTAAAAGGTGCATAAACTAGCCCATTTTGCGCTCCACATTGTTTGTTGATGTTTTCTTGTGCAAAGTTTACGTCGCTGTGTTTGACTCCGGGGTCGTATACGTCTTGACTGCAAAATTATTTTATGTAGGTTACCAGGCAAAGGGTGTAGAACGCTGGTAGCCGGTGGCAAGCGTTTGTTATCAACAGCGCAAATCGTCGCCAATAAGGGTCGATTCGATTTAGCGACCTATCTGATTTAGTCGCTTCTGATTTGGCAAAACGTATAAAAACTGCTTTTGCTGAACAGCGCTGATAACAAGCGCTTGACGGCAGCGACAAGCGCTGGCATATCAGCGTCGGTTACCAGCGTTCGACATGAATACACTAAAACTCTATATCCAGATGGAGTAGGTTGCGTAAAAGCCAGTCTACGAGGAACTGTGTGTTCAAGAGGACACCAGTATTGATTATTCTTAGAGATTTTCATGCTTGGATTTTCTAAGGAAACTGTGCCGTCAAAAAACGGCCACAAAATGAGGGCATTACGTACGTAACGCTGATGGACTGGAACCAGAAGTGTGTCTTTTCACCATGGTTATCATGGGTTAGGACAGGGCTCAGTGTAGTTTAGTTGGACTCGATGAATATACCCAACTCTGAAATTGTCTCATCTTGGTTTTGTTAAGAACGAACGTCTATTTTCAACAACTGTTATCAAATGAGTCCCTTCACTTCTCACTGGCGACCATTTGTTGCAATCATTTATTCCGTACGGCTTACACCATGATAATAGGGACTCACGCCGTGTCTAGACGGCCATGACCACGACCAGTGGTCGCAGCGACCAGGTAAACTATAGAAACCTATAAGAATTACGCACTTGGTCGCAACGACCAACTAGCTGCAGACCATACAATACCACTAGACGGCCACTACAGGTCGGGGTCGTGGCCGCCTAGTGCGAGATCCCTAAAACCGTTGGACAGCAGGTGCCCGGTAGGCTAGACCTGTTGATATTGATGAACTGCGACTTGAGCAGCTTCAAGACAATCCTGGCGTCTTCTATGGTGAGACCTGCGTTCGCCATGTCGTTGTAACTACATTAACTCGAAATTATTCGTCTTTTAATAACTGACCTGTTGAGACTGATGAGCTGTGACTTGAGCAGCTTGAAGACGATCCTGGCGTCTTCTTCCATGATGAGACCTGCCTTCGCCATGTCGTTGGCGACTTCTTCGCAGTCGTCGTTCTCCATGTCGAACTCGAATTGGATTGCTTCGTTTTCTTTGTGGGTGTAGGACCTGGTGGCGAGACATGATTGTTATTTACTTAATAAACAATATGTAATAAATACCAGAGTAATATCTGGTAACTAAAGTAATTTATCTACGACAAATAAGGTTCTGCATTGATTCGACCTTATTTTTTTTTTGGGTGGGAAATTATCAAATAACTTCTCCCGCTCTGGGCGGAGCAGGAGGGCGTGTCAGACTCTTACTGACTAACTCCCACCCGTGTTCATTCCGTTGCCTGTACGTTGCCAGGGGCCATGGTATCCCTTTCGGAGTTTCCCGCAACCCCGGCAGGCATTGGTCCTGTCGGACCCTGCATTGATTCGACCTAAGGAACTGTCTGTCTTTTCTGTATGCCCCATCGCCTTTGCGTTTAGCATAATCAGCCTATAATGTCCCCACTACTGGGTCACAGCCCTCCTCTCTGTGAGAGGGAGTGGGCCGTAATCCACCACGCGGGCCCTGTGCAGGTTGGTAGATGTCACATGTCTTCGAATTTTTGGTTCTAGGACATGCCGGTTTCCTCACGATGTTTTCCTTCACCGTTTTGAGAGCAGTGGTGATGAAATAATTTACACAAAAGTAAAGCGCTTGCCTGGGTTCGAGCCTAGAACTTACAACTCGTTAGTCGCGGCCGGTACCACCGGGCCACCACTGCTCTTTAGCATAATCAGCCCATAATGTTCCCACTGCACAGGCCTCTCTCTTCGAGATCCGAGTTTGCGTTTACAGAAACAAATCCTATATTACGTACAATCATTCAAACCAACCATCTGTAGTATAACAAAACGTATATGTTAATTTATTACGTTATACGTGTAGGTTTATTTCAATATTTTAGTTTAAGACTTCGCATATTTATATTTTTCTCTTCTTGTTCTCACACACTATTGTCTACATTTCTTTCTCATTTCTCCTATCGCAGGTCTGCTGGAAGAAATTTCTAAAGAAATAAGCAGTATCTTTGTACTCGTAATTATGATTATGTCTTATCTGTATCTATTTTTCTGTGTGTACATAAATAATAAAATAAATAAATAAATAACGACTGTATTTGTCGAAATAGTATGCAGAACTGAATAGTTTCAGAATCCCACATTTCGATACAAGTCCCATGTTATAGTGGCTCGTAGCTCGCACGGGTCGATCGAAGGTCGGAAAACTACGCTTGCCGAGGTCTGTCTGTGGATGAGCGACCATCCATTACCCGTCCGTGCCTCGGAAAGTACGTTAAACCTTGGTCCCGACTGTCATTTGTAGATCTTTGACAGTCGTTACGGGTGGTCAGAAGCGCGGAAGTCTTGACAACCAGTCTTACCAAGGGGAATCGTATTACCCAGTAACTGGGTTGTGGAGGTCAGATAGGCAGTCGATATACCTTGGAGTATCGCAGCGCAGTTTTCTATCGATTACCGAGCATTGAAATATATACCTTATTTCTATTGGATAAGTATTAAATTCAATTGATAAATTTTAAATCCTCTGCCGTTAATATTTTGCTTACCTTTTCTTAGGGTCGATGATCTTCAAGCGGAACTGTATCTTGGTGATGTCAGAGGTGGTGACTAGGTCTCGGCCCACGATCTCCAGCCGAAGACCGATATCCTCGCCGAAGAACTCGTGGTTCAACAGGTCTTTTACCTTTGGCCTGTATTCACGAAGAAAAAAGATGATATTTAAATCTTGATTTGGTAGAAGATATTACAGTCCGGCCGTCGAGAAAATGCCTTCTCTCGACGGCCGGACTGTAAGGCTTCCTGCACATGACGCCCGCGCCGCATGGTTGTATATACGAATGAATATCGCGCATGCGCCGCACCGCGTAGCTTACACGTTTTCATTCTGAGATGTTCTGATTTTTTTTTTCATCTTCAAGCCGGTGTCGTGTACAGGAAGTCGAAGTATTCGCAGAACACTGCCTGTGTACTCGAGCTATGACAAACTATAGAGCGAGTCAGCTTAGCTAATAATATCGAATGCCCTAAGTATTATTATTCTAAAATTTCTTCTACTAAATAGAACTTATTTTTAATTGATAGTTATTGGAAAAACTAGCACTAACTTCTCTTCTAAATCTTTATAAGTAAAGTTAAAATATTAAATAATTGCCGATTTCAACAAAATCTAAAGGCTTTAAATTTAAAACTTTTGTACTCTGCTTAAGAGGGAACAGGGCCTGCGATTTTCCATACAAATGTATTCCCCTTTTTTCTTCCTGAATAATGCCTCTAGAGCAATATATTTTTTTTTCCATAAAATCAAAGTCTTCTGTAGTCATGTCCCTGTTATTTCCTTTTTTTCAGCAACTTATCGGTAAAGAAAATATGACCCGCCAAAAATTGCAAAAACGCCCCATTTTTACTGCCGTGATTAGAGTACCAGACAAATTCGAAAAGTTTTTAACATAAATAAAAATGATAGGAACCTAGGCGTACTCTTTCTTAAAGTTTTAATGTAAAAAATAATTGAATCGGTTCAATTTTCGAGGAGAAAAAAGGGGAATACGAAACGTCGATTTCGTCAGTTTATTTTGTGATATAATTGGTCTGAGCTGTAGCTATCCCTATCGCACTCTACGGGGGCAGACTTGAGGTAAGAAGACGGCAATAGTTTCTTCAAATTCCTCGCAGCCCCTGTTCCCTCTTAAAGCACTATTGGCTACACCAGCACTCTATGGCTTGTCTCTGTCTATGTTTTAAAAGGTGCACGTTGGGCGATCATAGCTGTATGATATTGAGGTTTTCATTACGAAAACGTCTTTCACTGTATTCATGCATAATACTGCACAGTTTCAAAATTTCCTCTCGCCGGACCGCATAATGTGCATGAACCCATAAAATTGGCTATATGTAACACGAAAAGGTAAATTGTAATAACGGTTTCACACACAAAAGTTCTCCCTCACCGGGGGCATATTGCTTGTAATGTAATGTTACAGATTCGATTTTGAGCATTTATTTTTATTTTTTATTTTATTGAGCAACGCACACCAACGACATATTTACAAGAATAAACAATAGGTAATCACACAACTTCAAAACTGTGTAAATACATCACTTATATTATAGGCATGCAAACTTTCTTATTAAATGATGAACAATGTTAAATTTTTTTTTTTTTTTTAATCATTACAATATTTATAAAATTATAAATAAAGTAAGTAAAATGACTAAATAGATTTGATTATCGAATAAAATAATACATTTCTTCACATTGCATGAGAGCAATACAACCATACAAAATCACGACAAAATATTCGCAAATAAGGTAACAAACGTGATAAAAGTTAAAAGATTAAATTATAATTAAATTATTATTTTTGATAACATTAAATTAAATTCCAACAGAATTAAATTAAAATTTCAACATAAGTAATTAAATTAAAATTACATTACTATTAAATTAGAACAAGTCAGTTTAAGTATAAGTAGGCAAATGATTACAGATCAACATTGCAACATGCATTACGTTACAGCACTGCTTACGTTGCGCACTTTATTTAATGCTCGAATCTCAACTGTTACATTAAAGGCGAATGCTCCCGGTGTGCGAGAACGTTAAAGCTACTAACGATAATAGTTAAAGAAAAAACACAACGAAAGCAACTCGACATGAGATAAACTTTGAAGTTATACATCGAACTTTTGTAATGTCAAAAGTATCAACTTTGTTTAAAAATCTACTAGCGTAATCACCCCATAATTGGGAACATTATAAGCTGATTACGCTAGTAGATTCTGCTGGGACCTCCTCTCTGTGAGAGGGAGTGGGCCGTAATCCACCACGCAGGCCCAGTGCGGGTTGGTAGATGTCACATGTCTTCGAATTTTTGGTTCTAGAACATGCCGGTTTCCTCCCGATGTTTTCCTTCATCTTTTTGAGAGCAGTGAAAAAATCTATTATTTTCTACAAATATTGAATTTGACTCCACACTTACGCACGAAAGCTAAGCTCACATAAAAACAGTAGTTCTAAAACACGAATAAGACATTTTCTGGCGAAGTTTAGCCAATTTTGACAAGTATAAAGCAATAAATAGATTGAACAGTTATTTAAATTGATCATATTACCTCAGCCTAGCCCATGTGGCACTGGGGAGATTATAAGTATTGAAATTGGGCTTTATTCCTCTTATTTTTAAAGTTCATTATTGCATTTCTCAAGTGCGAGTCGGCTGTATCATAACAAAAGCAAATAATAGTAACTTACAATGGTAAATTAAATAAATAACTTCTGATGAGGTTGAAATTAATATAATTGTCTCGTGTTTGAAAAATGCAACAACGATTGGTAACTCATATCCCTTCAAATCAAAATATTTACAAAAAAAAAAAAAACTTGGTCAACTTAAAATTTATCGATAGGGATGCGACTATGATATCGATAGCTTGTTCGTTTTCACCACAAGCAAACAATTATTATTAATATATTAAGGCTTAAATTATGTTCCAATTGTAGCTTAAAAAATCCCATAGCTGGGAAAATACAAAAATATTGATAAACATACCTGTCAGTTTTATTAGGCTTGATACACGACTCGATAATATCTCGGACCTCAGGGATGGTGACCTTTTCTAAACTTTGCGGTTTTACACCCTACGAAAAACACGAAAAAAATACAAATGGAGTGAATAATAATTATTATTAATTTCATTTCCATCAAGTGTCATTTAGGGCGAATTTCACCAATGAAACTGAACGCGTTTAGGACATCTAAACAGAGTTCAAGAGCTGTCTGTGTCAAATTATATAACTTACATATAATTATATAACTAATGTACTTATACAAAATATTGTCAAAAAAAAATAAAAGAGTAACGGTGGAATTTCTTGCCCATTCTTCTCCATGCGAAAACTTTTGGAAGGGGCGACTAGAATCAATTCATTTTTTTTGTAAATTTTGACGTTCAAAAGGGCCTATTTGAAATGATCTGACTTTGACTTTGAATTTGTAGGGAAATATTAACACTGACAGCTCTTGAACGCGGCTTTAGAGATAAAGAGATTATAACACTTGACGATTCGCTGTTTTCTATGCAATACAATTGCAAGGCTTCGCTGGCCAACTTATATGCGGGCTGCAAGTGGCATCGAATTCTTCTAATCGTTCGAAGATAGTTGTGTCCTTTTAGCTTTGTGCCCACCCATTTCGTAATTTAAATACAAAATATTATTTGTCCACCACCTTGAACCATTCTAATACACCATATTGCACCTTACAGCTACAGTAATAAGGTTTATGTCTCACCGACACCACTTTCTTGTAGATCTGCGCCGGCCCGCTACACTCGCTGTATGGGTACTCCCCGGTCGCCATCTCTAACATGCACATACCGAACGCGTACACATCTACTGACTCGTCGTAGTGCTCTTCGTACATCTCTGGGGCCATGAATTCTGGGGTACCTGGGAATAAAAAAGAATATGATCATATATAAAATATCGTTGCTCCACACGCTTGAAAAACACTACCCTAATGTCTTTAAACCCACATACAGTTCGATAGGTCTCTTCAATCGCTCGTTTATCAAACATATTTTGCCCGAAGCCATAAAACGATCGGTCATAGCGATCCATCGTAGAGCTTGATTTTTCTGTATTGTAGCGTAGAAGCCGGCCGTAAATGTGGGCCAGCAGGGGGTCTACTCCCTAAGCGAAGTCCGTAGTGTCGGCCGTGGGTACAGGCGCTCCGTACTCGCGGGTGTTACGGAGAACGTAGCGCCCAAAACTTCGGCCGAAATTACGGTTTACTCTTAGGTTCGTAAAAGACCGAAAGTTCACCGGAAAAAGTTTGGCTTTCGGAGTCTTTCTATAACTCGATGTGTCACGCCCTGCATGCGTAGCATTACCGTAGAAACTGGTTTTGTCAACGGAAGAATAGACAAAACGACATATTATAATTGTCTATGTCATTTTGTCTATTCTTCCGTCGACAAAATGCGTTCCTACAGTAATGATAACTCATTGGTCATTAGTCTCCAGCTAGACATTGATGTCGAATTGTACGAATCTTACGATGCAGGAAACAGTGTGTTCACTGTTCAGCGTACCTATAACGGACTTGGCGAAGCTCCTATTCTTGAGTGTGGCAAGTCCCAGGTCCCCGATCTTGACGCTGCCCGTCGTGCCGGTGATGAAGATGTTGTCGCATTTCAGATCTCTGCAAGCCAACGTAAATTGATTAGTTTTAAGGAGATTAAGTAATTTTAGACCGTAGTTGGCGAAAATAAGTATATTCCACCATGAAATGACACGTGGCATCGGAAAACCCACGCAGAAGGAAGCTTAAAACCTCGGTCACACGCAGCGACGATTAGGCATTCGCAGCGAGAACTCGATGTAAGTGACAGGCTATTCGCTGCGACTAGATTCATTCGCCACGATTAGAATTAAGCATGTTCAATTTCACCCGCGGCGAATCCAACTCGCTGCGAGCATTCGTTGCGTGTGACAGGGTACTCACTGCGAGTAGCCAGTCCGCTCAGCGCGCCGCTCTGTCGAAATTCGCGTATAGCACTCGCCATGTGTGATCGAAGCTTTACCACAAAAAAGGCTATACTCATGACATGACTTCACGTAGTACGCTTTTCTCATAGCACTATTATAGTGTTAAAAGCAAAAACAACATTATTTCTAGGCCTTAACGAAAATGCTGTTTTTGCGTTTGTTGTTTGCTTTAGAGTCTATGGCAGCAGAGCCTATGTTAATTGTAATTGTCTCTGGCACTGTTATTACAGTGGACAAATTTTTATTTCATAATTACTTAAGTAATAAACTAATAACACATGCACCTTAAACTCAAAGCATTTATTTCAATTAAACGATTTACAGGCATTTTTGAATTGTCAAGTGATCAGTCAGTCAGAAATATGAAGCTAGTTGTATACCTGTGTATAATAGGTGGTGTTCTCGAATGTAGAAAGTTCAATCCCTTGAGTATCTGGCGACACCACGACTTTAGCACTTTCGGGTTGATTCGCTTGAACCTTCGGAGATACCTGGAAAGAATATAAAAAAAAATTGAAAAATGTATATACTTTTACACACAGTTTTCTGGAGTGAATTTCGTCATCATTTATGAAACGATAAGCCATATTTCGCAAAGCTGGTGTTGTTATTCAAAAGGATAGATATCTGATTCCTTGCTTCAGCCACATATTTGTAAAACTCCCACGCAAGGTCAGCAATATGGAGTGGTCCAATACATCCAAGGATAAAAACGACTTCTAAGTTCCACCTGAGACTGGTCACCTGGTTCTTATCTAGTGGGACCGGCCATCCTAATCCTAACTTAAGAAGGAACAGGGGCTGCGAGGAATTTGAAAAATAGGTATTTGAAGAAACGATTGCCGTCGTATTACCTCAAGTCTGGCCTCCTTAGAGTGCGATAGTGACAGCTGCATCTCAGACCGCGTATATCACAAAAAAAATTGACGAGATCGACGTTTCGTATTCCCCTTTTTTCTCCTCGAAAACAGAGCCAATTCAATAATATTTTACATATTTTTTTTTAAGAAAGATGTCTAGGTTCCAATCATTTTCTTTTATGTTAAAAACTTTTCGAATTTGTCTGCTGGTAGTCCTCTAATCACGGCGGTGAAATTGGGGCATTTTTGTAATTTTTGGAGGGCCATATTTTCTCATTTTCTTTACCAATAAGTTGCTGAAAAAAAAGGAAATAACAGGGACGTGTCTACAGCAGACCTTGATTTTAGGGGAAAAAAAATGAATGCTCTAGAGGTATTATTCAGGAAGAAAAAAGGGGAATACATTTGTGTGGAGATTCGCAGGCCCTGTTCCCACTGACACATGGGTAGAACATGACCTGGGTTAGGACATAGGATTTTTATCCCGATATTTCCACGGGATCGAGACTTATGTGGGTGTAACCGCTGGGCGTAGTTGTATTTTATAAAGATTGTACTTACGCCTTAAGCGTACCACTGAGCATAAGCTCGGTGATAAGCACAATGTTCTTCTTCTTGGCCACGGTGCCCTCCCAGTAGTTGTAGAAGCGGACGATGTTCGGGTGCTGGAGCTTCTTCAGCATGTCAGCCTCCTCGCGGAAGCGGAGACGCTCAGTTTTGTTTAGCTTTTTCTCCTGGAAGGTTAAAAGATTTGGTTAGTTACGATCTTTATCTTATAATATCTAAACTTGCAAGAAGTGAGGGCCATGGAATTTAAAATAGCGCACAAACCAAGTCCTACACTAGCGTTATGAACCAAGGAACTTGTTATTTATGCAGGAAATGCGTATTGACGTGTTTTCGTACGCGCTATGATCAAATGGGCTCTAAGGTTGCCTGTCTGCGGTGCCTGTTTGCGGGAAAGTCCGAAAGGGATACCGTGGCCCCTGGCGACGTACAGGCAACTGAAGGAACACGGGTGGGTTTTAGTCAGTAAGAGTCTGACACGCCCTCCTGCTCCACCCAGAGCGGGAGAAGCTATAAGGCTGCCTGTCCACTGAAGCGGAGAAGAGAGGAGAGGAGTGGAGCTGTGCCAATATTAACCAATAGAATCTAAACTCTGAAGCGGAGTTTAGATTCTTTTGGTTAATATTAACACCATGTCCCAGCCTTAGAGTGCAGAATCTTGCACATATAGCTAAAAATGACGCTGCAACGACGTAAAAGTGACAACATCTACAAATGATAAACGTTTTCTTAAGTTACCTCTACTCCTCACATGGCCTACAATAACAATGGACACACTGTAATGTTATACAAATAGTAAGTAAACTAAAAGAGGTTATACGAACCAATAGCTCGCACCATGCGACGGCGACACCAGTCTGCGTGTCCAGACCGTGGTACACCGTCTTGAACGAGCCCCGACCCACCTCCTTGTCGTATTTGAAGAACCTGAAGACATAAAAATTGATGTTTTGAGAATTAAAGTCCTACAGACCAGTCACTTGTGTAAATTATAAAAGCAGGCTCAGCGGTAGGGCCGATGCCTGCCGGGGTCGAGGTAAAGTCCGAAACGGATACCGTGGCCCCTGGCAACGTACAGGCAACTGAAGGAACACGGGTGGTTTTTAGTCAGTAAGAGTGTAGGAGTCAGACATGCCCCAAAAAAAAGCTCAGAACTTCTCCAGCGCTGAACTACCAAGTAGGTTTTGGTGCATCTACGTGGAGCTTGGAACTGGACAAAGTACAATCCATCCAGAAAAAAAAAATAAAAATCTCTTTGAAATCTGGCTGGCTCTAGCTACTGGATGCATAAATTGCCAACGTACGCATACTACTACGTGGAATACGTACTACGTACTTGGAATGTATTTCAAAATTCTATTTTTAATGGGCTCAAACCAATGTCTCCAACCTACGCTACTCATACAGAGTATGTAAATATCTTTATCATTAATTACATTACTACATGAAACTATTTGTCACTAATTCGTCTAAACTAAAGTACCCGTCACGAGAAGTTATAAATTTTGTAAACAAAGAACTTTTACTAAGTTACGAAGCGAAACAAATAACTCGAACTCAGACGCGTTCAGAGGCCCTAGTGTGAGTTTCTTTAAACCGTCTCGACTTTACGCATCGACCGCGTTCGGCGCTCCGAGTGGCCCTTCACTGGTGAAGGCCGGCCGGCTGCCAATCGGAGTGCCGAACGCGGTCGATGCGTAAAGTCGGGATGGAAAAAATAAACTCACACTACGCCCTCAGTACCACAAAGACAAATAACATTTAACATTAGAAATATAACCCGACCAAGTGAAATTGCTCGTTAGTTTCGTGTTACACGTTGAATTAGGGATTATTTGTTGTTGATTGAATCGTCGCTACGTAACTTAGTAGAAGTTCTTTATTTACAAAATGTATAGCTTCTCGTGACGGGGACTTTAATATTATAAAGAGGTAATAAGGTATAAAATACAACGCACCTCCCGCAAGGAGACACTCCTATAGGTTCTTCTTCGTCTTCCTTGTCGTCTCTTTGTTTATCTTTCTCTTCCAACTTCTCTAGCTCGTAAATAGGACCGTACACCAAGCCTGAAAAACAAGAAGGTCACAATTAGAGGAGAATACATACATAAACTCACTCACGCCGACTGCTACGCTCCTTACATACTCTTATTAGGGAGACGAAAATACTAGAAAAAAACGAGCGAGCCTTACAGTAGTGCATATGATGTTTAACATCTGACAACTTGGCTGACAGTACCAACCTCTCGGAAAATGGGTTGGTACCATCTGACGGCCGACCTAGCACCGCGCGCGCTCAGTGGTCAAATCAAATAGCGCACGCTTCCTCGGCTTCCTGTTACACACTTCCGTCCCTTTTCACGAAATCACTCCCAGATTACAGGAAAGCGAGAGAAAGGATGTTACACATCAATAAATAATAGTATCCTATTATTACTGTACTGTTAGTATTTTGTGAATATCTGCATTTTAAATCTCGCTAAAGTCATAAGAGGAAGGACTTTGCCGGTATAAGTGGCAACTAGGTATCTCCGTGCTGGTTAACTCAACTGCAAATTTTATAAATCTGAGGTCTTAGTGTGAGTTTCTTTTAACCATCTCGACTTTACGCATCGACCGCGTTCGGCGCTCCAATTGGCAGCCGGCCGGCCTTCACCAGTGAAGGGGCAATCGGAGCGCCGAACGCTGTCGATGCGTACAGTGACACTTCCGCTGTACGGTCAAAACAAGCCAAATTGGAATCGTCCAGTTCGGTTCGTTTTGTTGTTAGGTACTTCGGTACCTACTACCCTAGACACAGATGACGCAGCACAGGGGCCTTATTATGAAGTATTAATGCCATCATTATTCCACTGCGAAAAAAGGATGGTGCTAGCGGCCTTGTATAGCTCCGTCTCTCACTCACACTAGAATAATGGTGGCATTAACACGTCATAATACGGCAGGCGAGGCAGACAGACCGCGAGCGCATGCTCCGATGCAGCTATACATTCGAGTCTTAGCTAGTACAAGCAATCTGTCATTGAAACAAAATGATAAATCAGTGGTAAAAAAAAAACAAGTGACGACCTGCACGCGACGCGCAGAAATCTGTGCCGGCACTACAACGAGACGCAGAGCAGGACAGACACATGTCTGCGTCGCGCGTGCCTGCGCCGCCGCGTACGCAGCTATCAGCATGTTCATGCATTATAAAATCTGCGCTGTGTGGACCTACGTCACCTGCATCGCATACGCTTAGCCTTATACGTGTGCCACTGTGTACCATCGAAGAAATTCAAATCTATACACCGTAAGGATTATTTCTGCTTGCAGCGCTCGGCCGCTATACAACCGGGGCGGTAACAGATGTGGTCATCGTGTTCACGGGATTTTGTTTTCAAACTGCTTAAATATGAAGTTCTTTGATAGTACTTGCGTAGATTTGTAATGTGACCACAATTTTCTCCCACAATCAGTATAACAATGTAAAAATACATAATAATAGTAAGAAAACTGTGTATGTATTATGTTATGATTATAATATACTATTCTAATTGGGGTCTTTGGTGGTGTTCGATGCCGGGACATATTGTATAAGAAAACAGCGCATACCATTCTGTGGTTCCTGCGGTTGATCTTCACCAGATGGGTCTGTCTTCGATATTCGCTTTTCCGTCGCTGTAGCTATTTCGATGTTTTCCTCCTGTAAATCATTCAAATCTAAATTATCATCATTTCCTATTAAGGTTGAACTAGTCGCGGGCTCGAACTCACTGGTGGGTGTGGCCAAAAAGCACGCTGCCTCACCTGGCATCGTGTCCAACAGAGATAGTACCAGTGATGAGCAGTTAAACGCTAGTCTACGTGCAAAACGTCTAGTTCGCACGCACACAAACATTGTTCCGAATGATTTTAGTAAAAAAACGAGTCCTTTGAAAAAACGAGTTTTATGAAAAAACCACTGCATAAATTATTTACAAATAAAGTTTATTGTTAACTCTTATAGGGTCATGATACGTACCAGATCCTGTTCAGAGATGAAGGCATCATCTTCCAGCCTGGCCACCAGCTTGTTGCCGCTGTCGTCCAGCTCTGGGTCGCAGAGGGCGCCCTGGCCGGAGCTCCGTCGATGGAAGCCGCCTACCCCGACTCCTACGCCCACCACTGGTTGACTAGCCTGGAAAAGTAGGAAGAAAATATTAGTCATAAAAGAATGCTGGGTTAAAAAAACATTGCAATTTATACTAAAGTGGCTTCATCAAATTTTGAAAATATTTTATCCAGAAATCAAGACAGGTACAAAAGTTGTCAAGGTAAAGCCGTGGTCGCATGTCTATACACCTACATACATGATTTCTGGATAAAATATTTTCTTGTTTCATACATTTTAGAGCGTGATTTTTCAGTAGTTGGTTTTTATTTGAATTATTTTGGGGTTATAATTTCGTGATAAAGTATCTGCAGAGCCGTTTTAAATGTTTTTGTTTAGGTTTTATTGTATAATAGGTATTAATTTTACAACCGCGCAGTACAAAAATTAAACATATTTTTTACTTAAACAATATGATATAATATAATTATACATATTTGTAATGCGCTCGTCAAGCCCTTTGATACCCAACATGGCATTATTAAAAAAAAATGTTTTAGTTCATTACTTTATGTCCTCCATTGGCCGCCATTGAATTTAATGTGACGTCACATGCCTATACCAGCAGAAGACGCTTCCAATGATACCTCATTTGTCAAATTATGATCAGTAGTTTGGAAGTCATGAGGTAACAGATAAACATACATACATACCGGTCAAAATCATAACCCTCCTTTTTGCTTCGCCGTAGTCGGGTAAAAACAAACACAACTGAGTACATTTTACGTTAAATATTTTTATTCACCATCTGATTGTCATAATCTGACTGTACAGTTTGTAGCATGAAGTGTAATGCACTTGTGGCGGTATCTACATCGTCACATGCAAAATAAATCTAAAGGCCAGGCGTCACACAAAATCCTGCATCGCGCAATTAGAGTTTACCGCGCGATCGACAAATATACAAGATCCCGACTTCAACCGTTGGGCAGTTGCCCGCCAGACACGACACCCGTCGGAGGATCCTCCTTTTTCAATAGAGGATGAGTGAAATTGACACCCTGTTCCTGATATCTCTTAACACTCACTAACGGTAGTGATGCTTTGAAGTGGGCGCGTGGATTACAGAGTACGTGACAAAAAGCAACTGTTTCAGTGTGATATCAAACGCTAAATCGCTTCAACTATGGAGCAATGCCGCTTGACATTTGTAGATTTTTCTAAGATCACCGACCGACCTCCGAGAATTTGTCTTTAGAGGAAGGACAACGAGGCACACACCTCTGCAATTTAGTGACTAAGAAATAATGTGTCATTTCGTCAATTTTGTTTACGTTAGAAATGCATGTTATCTTAGATAGTAAAGTGGGTGCGTCATTTTGATGCACCACCTCCTGTTATACATCTTTTTTTTATGACAAATGCGTTTTTATCAATAACTTAATTAGTCAAAATTTTGTGCAACTGAACCAATAGTTACCGTGTGAAGCTGACACATAGTTATATAACTTGATAATACACATTAACATCGATTCAAGTATCGGTAATAGGTGTATCAATTTTTTATCTTATGAGTTATGAATGAGGATTAAAAGTAACTGTACTTTACTAAACATAGTCGTATAATGGTCAAAGGCAAGTCTCCAATATTCCCGTTCTCTTGTTTAAGTTCATACCGAAATATCGCCTCGAAACTATCTGTGCTAAGAATTTTATGATTATTTTCCCATCGTGTGCAACAGAACTATCGTATTTTTGGTACCTGCAGGAATCGTTATTATGTATTTACTTTGGTGCAGCGATCAAATCAAACACTCTATAAGTACCATAATTTTTTACGCACACGGTAATGTGGTAGTGAAGCGCATCATTTCAGAGTGGACAAGCTATACCATAGCAACTCACGGTCTCATCTTAATCACACGCAAAACAAAACACTATCGTACAAAACTACAATCTTCATAGACCGATTGATCTCAACATTCATAAAAAATTGACATTTATATTTGAGAAAAACATTAAGATGTCTGATTCCGATAACGCAGAGATGAGTATCATCTGTTATCGATATCAAGGTCTATGACAAGAGGCAGGTGCTTGAACTTTCTTCTAGATGTCGATAGTTCGATACAAATTTTTAAAGCAAAGTCGCTTTTAATGTCTGTCTGTATGTCCGCTTAGCTCTTCGAAACTACTCAATTAATTTTGATGCGGATTTCACCATCATTTAGAGAATTTATTCAGAAAGGTTTATTGTGCAGAAAATATTGGGTTAATTCAGTGTTGTCATATTCTTGGAATTGTAATGTTTGACTGGCGGTAGGTGAAAACAGGGCTCATCCCGAACCAATTAAGACGCAGATATGCCAGTGACCTTGAGTGCGTGTTCTATGCTGAGCTCACGTAACGCGTCGTACGTCAAGCTAGTAATAGGACTTGCTCATCAAGGAGCGCTGTCCCAAATAATACACTTTATTAATTTATTATACGTAAAATAAAAGATATTCTAATAAAACGCGTATACTACTCGTAAAAGATATATAATTAAATTATCTTTAAAATGGTTTCAGAAAAATACGCTTTATAGTTTTTGCGTGATTCTCAGTTTTTTATACGCGTTACTTACTCGATAACTTTACAAATTAATTACACTATGTAATATAAACATAATCTAAGATATTCATAGATTAAGTTATTAAGGAAATGCTCTAATTTAACATATATTTTTTCTAAATCATTAACACTACTCGTTTAGACGTGATCTTCAGTATAAAATCGTTAAAAGTCTGTTTGTATCACCTTAACACTGCACCCCTAATAAAAACTCGGAATTTGTAGGTACTGATTTGTCATTACAAACCAAGGGAGCATGGTCCTCATAAAATGTATTTTTTTAACTACAATAGTTTACTACTTAAAGCCACGTGTAGCAATAACATAAAAGTTAAAAGATTACAATGTGAACTGCACGGTTCGACGCGTACTAACACCATAAAGCGAACGATTTACGTCACACTACTTTAACAATTACGCCGTTAAGATAAACTATTGAATATTGATGCACATTTTATATTCCCTTTGATTCTCAGAAATGTCGCATTTTTAAGTAAATTTTAAAATACCGTAAATAAACGTTTTTTTTATAAGCGGCTACGTTGAGAGCGTTTATTCTGAAAGTGGGCAACGTCGCAAATAGCTGTCAAATATTATTAATAATGAATCGCAATTATAACACTGAATTTGATGTTGTAAACGTTTTAGGTGTAAAAAAAAGGCATTTGGAAAGTTTCCAAATACTTTTTTTACATCTAAAACTAAATAATCGGTGTTACGATATTAATTATTGCATTTCAAAATCAATAGTTAAGTTCACTAGTTAGCCACATTTCTTAATTCCATACAGTAATATTGCCAAATTAATAAAAACAGGTAAATATTTGACAGCTATTTGCGACGTTGCCAACTTTTAGGATGAACGCTCTAAGATTCAACTGACCGATGGTTTTTATTTTTGCTGTCATGTTACTTCTTCTGCCACTGTCAGAAAATACTCAATATCAAAAGTAAAAACAGTACTTAGCATGTGTTTTTATCAAACTATCACTATTAAGTATAGAAAGCAAAAAAACCGGCCAAGTGCGAGTCGGAATCGCGCACGAAGGGTTCCGTACCATTATCTATAAAAAAAAAAACGGCAAAAAAATCACGTTTGTTGTATGGAAGCCGTCTTAAATATTTATTTTATTCTGTTTTTAGTATTTGTTGTTATAGCGGCAACAGAATAACATCATCTGTGAAAATTTCAACCGTCTAACTACCACGGTTCATGAGATACAGCCTGGTGACAGACGGACAGCGCAGTGTTAGTAATAGGGTCCCGTTTCACCCTTTGGGTACGGAACCCTAAAAAAAGTATATTGTTTTGTTCTTAAAAGTATGAGGAACAGCATGTAAAGTTCACTCACCCTCTATTGAAAAGGGAGGATCCTCCGACCAGACGGGTGTCGTGTCTGGCGGGCAACTGCCCAATGGTTGAAGTCGGGAGCTTGTATATTATGTCGATCGCACGGTAAACTCTAATTGCGCGATGTAGGATTTGCGTGACGTCAGGTCTTTTTGATGCGTAGTTCACATGTGCCGATGTTGATGCGGCCACAGTTCGATACAGCCGTACGACCCCATCGACATGTTCACAAATTATCTCAAACCAATTCTTTTTCCCAATAGGTACTATTGAAGTTTGAAGATTGGCGTGTGCTAGCTGCTAGCTGTCATATGACTATTAATTTTATAATTTATGTTTTGTGTTGCGTAATGTAAATATCATTTTGCATACTATTATATGGAATCATTTTTTTCTAACTGAACAGATAGCTGTGCTGCTGGGGAGTTTGTTGCGCCACTTCTTCTTCCCAGCTAAAGCACTAGGAAGTGGTGAAGGGTGGGCGGTTTGGGGGACTGTCTTATGTAATTTTGACGTTCGAAAAGTGCTGATTCTCAGCCTAGTTTGAATAAATGACTTTTGAATATTGATTTTTTTTTTTTGAAGAACTTCATATCTAAGCAGTTTGAAAACAAAATCCCGTGAACACGATGACCACATCTGTTACCGCCCCGGTTCTATAGCGGCCGAGCGCTGCAAGCAGAACTAGTCCTCACGGTGTATAGAAATTAATTTCTTTGATGGTACCTACTCTCGCAATGCGCAGGGCTATCACGACCCAATGACCCAACGTCCGCTGTCGCACCTAAAAGTAAAGACCGGACCGTATTTGGGAATCGACATAACAATTTGATACTTACAACGCTGGTGGTGAGAGAGTTGAGCATATCGAAGGTGTTGCTTTGCTGCGTGTGTATGATTGCCAGCGCGTTGTACGGCCGCGGTCCCACCAGAGGCGCTTTCATAACTCCCACTTCGCTGCCGACTACCACCTGGTGACAAAGGTTATAATGTTAGTAGCTGGTCAGCAATACATTGTGGGGGAAAAGGGGGCCAAAGAAGCAGGCTGATTTGTCTACATTCACATTTCGCGACCTATAACAAAGTATAATAAAGTAACAGTATTATGTCTCAGCAGTGACCTTAAAATAATTACCAGCCGCTCGGAAGATAAACGTTCCGCGTCCGTGCGTAACTACCGCCCACTCGAGACTGTTGCGTGCATACACTCAGATTTCAAAGCGCGTTATTTTGCCCGTTTTCTATGAAGACATAATACTGTTACTTATTTACACTGTGGCTATGCTTAAGTCCTTATAGCCCATTGCCTAAAAGACCTTCATAATAGTCCGTTTACAGTAACCAACTTAGTTATCTGATTTATATAATTAAAAGCAATATTAGTTGCACTATCCAAACACTATCAACTATTTCTTTTTATAATTTCTTCAACTTATTCAACTAGCAATTGAATTTCTCCGTGTAAATCAGCCTTGAACGAACTCACTCTGTTTTAGGCCTTATTCCTTTTACTGCATAAATATTTACTCACGTTTTTTCCCCATGGGGGGTAGTTTAGAAACCAGAAACTACAAAACGGTTTACTACGATCCCTTCGTATTCCTTTCGCTTCGGTGACGTCCATAATACTACTGCTCTGCTACTCAATATTTTTACCATATTTAATCCAGGACGTCCACTGGTAAATATATATTTATGCTGTCCATACTTTCCCGCAGCTAACCACAACCTACCCACAACCGAGTCTATGCAGCGGATAAATACACTGTGAATTTGTCATAGCCTACCAGCATCAATTGGATAAATACATAGTGACGTAAAAAAATGTCAATCTTACTTGAGAATAACATTGTTTCCGTGAATTTGTTTAATTATATAAACTTACGTGCATACAAAAGGAGTAGACTTTGACGTTTAAACAGAGTAGGTACATAAGTAATGAGGAAAATAGAGACGAAATTGGCCGAAATTGCCTACTCTTCTGATCTATTTGAACCAATTTATTTGCTTTCCTTGGATATGCCTGCTTTGGCTATGCCTTGAATTTTTTAAATAAAAATTAATGTCTGTCTTCTGACGTTCTGACCTACCTAACTAAACGCCGAGTAGTAAAAGTACTATGTGTATACTTACTTGGTTACATGTAGGTTGCACTTTTACAACTGATAACAAATAAATGGTAAATAGGTTTGTTTATCAGCAGAGGAGTTTATTGCGCCATTTCTTCCTCCCAGCTAAAGCACTAGGAAGTGGTGAAGGGCGGGCGTTTTAGGGGACTGTCTTATGTAATTTTGACGTTCGAAAATAGTTTAAATAAATGACTTATGATTTTTTTTTTAAACAACTCAAAAGAAAAGAAATGCGCTTACAGCAACGTACATGTCATAGAAGTGTAACTTCTTAAAAAATAACCTAACATCACGCCTGCATTCCGCGAAGGGTGTTGCAGAGGTGTACCTATAGTACACCCACATTACGCTAGTTATGTTTAAGTCCCATGTACCTAATAACGGGCGACTTCTTAAAAGATCCTAACTATAATAAATGCGAAACTGAATTCGTTTGTTTGTTACGCTTTCACGCTAAAACGGCTGAACGGATTCGGATGAAATTTGGCACAAGGATAGACCATGACCTGTAAAAGTACAAAGAATACCTTTCATCCCGATATTCCCTCGGGATCGAGACTTATGCGGGTGAAACCGCGGGGTGCAACTAGTAAAGAATAAGAGATTTATTGAGAGACAAACAGCTATATCTTTCTTCTCTATCATGAAACGAAATGTGCGTAAACGTGACGCCTCCTTGAAATTTCACTCCCAATTCCCGTCCAACTATCGAATCGCCGCCTACAGGCTACTACTACACAGTACTGGCGGCACGGACCGCGGGCTTTTGCCGAGCGACATAGCCACCAGCACTGTGTGTAGGAGCCTTAAAGAAGTTCAAAATGTGACAACGTACTTTAAAGGTCTTCTCTTTCCCGTGCACGGTCTTCTCCTTGGAAGAGAGAACGTTGGCTGATTCCAGATGGTGGCTCGGCGGTTGAGAGATCTGGTGCCCGTGACTGTGCAGTCCTGATGTCATCTGCGGATACAGAACAGTTATATTAATAAAAGAAAATTAAAAAACCATTTTAATTTACACTGGTTGTGGGTTAAATGTGACTTTTTCAATTCATATTCGTTCTTTCTGAGTTTATCTTGGACATTACTAACATCGGTGAAGGAAAACATCGTGAGGAAACCTGGACTTATAGTTAATATAAGTCTGAAATCAACAACCCTTCTTGAGCAAGCGTGGTGATCAATGCTCGTGCCTTCTCTGTATGAGAAGAGGCCTTTGCCCTGCAGTGGGACAGAAACAGGCTGGTATTATTTATTAACCTAAGTGACACTTTTGAAAAGTTAGAAGGGACTGTTATAATATGGGGAATCTCTCAAGTTAGAATTGGCCTCAAATTATATTGATGATTTTAATGATTATTATTCTGTAAATACATACTCGTTACGATCGCGAATCAAATTTTAATCAAAATACAACCAAATAATGATCTGCAAATTGAAAAAATCGCTTTCTCCATAAGACATCTTTGTGAATGTAATGGCGATGGCGGCACAGCTTGTAACAGAAAGATGTGAAATCCAATTCATTTCATGTTAGTCCTGCAGATTAACTTTTGTGGTTGAAGTGTCTGAAGATATGAGAGACTAGCTTCTGCTCGCAACTTCGTTCACGTGTAAGTCGATAAAATACAGCCCACGTTACTAGCTGATAATGTAGCTTTATTTAGGTCAAAGATTTTTTTTAAAACGGTTAAGTATTTTTGAGTTTTTCTATTAGGTACAAACAAACTATATATTATATAAGTAATATTAAATGTATAAGTATAGACACAATCTCCTGTCTTCCTTCTAGGATCATTTTTAAATGACACGTTATACCGAAATGCCCGCCTTAGTAGTGAACAGGGTCCGTACCACAGATAACTATATACTAGGTCCGTACCATCATGACCGGTGACAGTTATAGTTGCAGCCCACAAGGTTCAAAATCGCTTGACAATACACCTGTCATCCGAACAGGTCAGTGTCAAAATTGTTGTGGAATATTGACATTGACAGCTCTTGAACGCGTTCTAGATGTTTTGAACGCGTTCAGTTTCATTGGTGAAATCCCCACTTATTGACAAATAATTGGCCTGCTCTATGAGTCCATGGTAGCCCCCCAGAAGTGTAAAAAAAGGAGGGGATACCCTTATCTTGTAATGGACCATTGCTACGCCGTTAAATAGAGACGTGATTATTTATTACTAGTTGCGCCTCGCGGTTTTACCCGCATACGTTTCGATCCCGTGAGAATATCGGAATGAAAAGTATCCTGTGTCCCCAATAACACTTTGCCCGACCTGGGAATCAAACCCGGGATCTCGTGTTCAGCAGCAGCGCTTGCGACCACGTGACTGTCTTTAAAATTAAGGCGCTTTCAAATAGTCTGACTGTACATAAAACTACGTGGATATCACGGTAGTTCCAAACAGAATAGGGCCCTTTTTATAGTTTGACCGACACCGCTGTACCGCGACTTAAGTATGTGTGCGGCCAGTGCAGGCCGCTCATTCGTCAACGCTCACGGCGATCCGCCGTTCATTCGTCAACGCTCACGCTGCTCCTCGCGTTGCCGCGCATTCCTAAGGCGCAGTAAAGCGGTCTCGGTCAAACTCTATTATGCCAATACGATAGGGCAGCAGTATTTTACTGTCTGATAATATTCCCTGGTCTAATCGGCTAAGAAGATGATGAATCTTATTATATAAATCAGTATCAATCAGTCAAAATGTCATACACACAGCCGTTTCCCAAAGCAATCTCATTTTTATAAGTATTCTATTCATATGGATAAATATTATTGTAGCTAATTTCAGCACCATCTGTAGTTTAGTTTCCATAAGACAGAACCAAGAAATTTATAGAAACTTAATAGTATGAACTAGCATCCATTGTAGTTGAATCTTAGAGAAAATTTAAATGTATTTATTAGTAAACAGGTTGTACAAGAACAGATTGGACCGTGACCCCCAAACTAGGCATTTGCCTGTATGTTGGGGGTCGGACATACTAAATATTTTTTTAACAAAATTATTTTACTACATGTTCACACCAGCACTGATGATACACGGATAAATAAATGTCGAATTAAAATCAGTGTTTTTCACATAATTTTCCTCAATATGAAAAATACTGTTCTGTCTCATCCTCAAATATATGTCAAAATATAAATAGAAACAATAAAAACTCTTATCATATTGATAAGATACAATGTACAGAAATAGCTTCCCAGAAGTATTAGTTAATGCCCTTTACTTTTTACCCGACTGCGCGACAGCAAATATAGTTTATGTTTTGAATTTTGTCTTGATAATTACAAAGTAAAAGTGGTTATGTTAACCAAGTTATTGTAATCCATATTATGTTTTATTTTTGGTGGGAACTTCGAGGGCGTGTCAGACTCTTACTGACTAAAACCCATCCATGTTCCTCCAGTTGACTGTACGTTGCCAGGGGCCACGGTATCCCTTTCGGACTTTCCCGCATCCATATTATGTCTAAGGGACACTTTATTAAAAGTTTAAATTAAATTATTACAAAAAATGTGTACCTAGCTGATTTATAAATGCTTAAAAATATTTACAAAAACAAACTGATTACAAATTCCTGCCCAAAAAACAAAATAAATAAATTACATACCAATTTCCTAACAAAACAATAAATTATCACTTTCACTTAAAAACCACAAACAAAACTCACTGGTTCACACTTCCTTGTCCTTGCAAAAATAAAAAATATAAAAAATTAAATGCAAAATGCGCGCGCAACGCGTACTGTATACGTTTCACAACAAACAACAATGAATGAATGAGTAATAAATATAGCATTCACGCCTTATACACGTTCGTCTAGTAAACCGATGGATAATTTCTGTGACGATATTATAATCTGTGCTCAATGGCAGTTGATAAGAGTACGTCATCACTTATCGTGTGTGTAGTGTGATGTAACGGCATTCCATAATTATGTAAAATGTCTGCTGCGGAACTATAAACAAAGGATGGTAAGGCGGTGTGGTCACTTGTTCAAATAACAATACTTTTCATCAAAAGAAAAAAGAAGAAACTTGATTCTTTAAAGATTTGGCAGACAATTGGCACCAGATAATAATTACCAGAAGATTTGGGTGAAGAAAGGGATAGTTATTTATTTTTGAGTTAATAACCTCCGAGAATAACTCACCTATGAAAAGGACAAAAAAATACTTTTTACATCTCTAAATAAGAACCCACAAATAAAACAAAACCACAGATATGCTTTACGGCCACTTGCACAGGTTTGCACGAACTCGTGCACGTTCGCACGCACGCACATTGCATCCAAGTACGCGTGCGTGCCCTCACATCGAATACCTGTCACTTTTGATATGATAGAAAAATACAGACTTCATTTTTCTTTCTATATCAGTCCAAAAGGCCAATTCTCGTACTTGAAAATGTTAAAATAATTCAAGTCGCAATCTTATATCAGTAACAATCAATGTCAAAAACGTGTCAATAATGGAGGGAAATTAGAGCTCTTTTTGACAGATTGAGAATAAGATTAGAGTGTAAACGTTCTTAAAAATATGATTATTGCCCCTCTGATTCACTCCAAGCCATCTGGGCTTGTTATTCCAGATGTATGCTTACCTAAGTAAAGCAGTGAAAACCCCTAAAGGAGTGATATCCAGAAAGAGCGGCAGTTTGGAAAATCCACCAAAAAGAAACTCAAAACCGCGGCCTTTTTTAGGTTGAAACCCACACTTATGTCACACGCTTAAAATGCACGTTAAAACTTTTTTAGAATGACTTCTATTTTCAAATTCAAGAAAAGTAATAGCCGAAAATGTTTAACCTTTTGAGCGCCAGGGTCACAAATACGTGACAAGCGAAAACTGTCCCTGAGCGCCAACGACACAAATATGTGACAAAAACAGCGGTACATTAAAACACGAAATAAACTATTTAAACATTACTTTAATGCCTATTTATTTATATACCTGTAAAATAGAAGGTCCAAAATTTATTTATTTCCATAAAACTAATTAAATTGCATTATAAATATTGAGAAATTTTACGTTAAAAAGAAAGAAATAAACTCTGAAAAAAGAATGTCCTCACACGCCAGAGTCATAACTGCGTGACCGCTAGTGATGTAGCGCATGTTGGATAATATCATTATTTCAAATCAAAGATCGATTCGAAACTTTCCTCTGGAATATATTATTTTAGGTATAATTTGGTACTAGGATAAAGCAGCATTAATTTTATAAAACCAGTCTTAAAAATCATTCAATAAGCTACATAGTCAAAAATAAAATTTGGTTGGGTCGAATTTCGATATTCACTAATCCCAACTCAAGCGCATCCCTAACGCAACCCGAATTATCAGTACCCTGTACGCCATGGTCACGACTAGACGACAATATCGTGACGTCACAAGCGCGGCGACCAGAAATTAGTGAAGTGAATGAATAATATTTATGATTAATTTACTTGTGATATCGAGTTCAAGATTTATATTAAGTGACTATTATAATGAGTGGGAATTTAATGACTACGGAAGAACTTCTTCGCATATTAGAAGGAGTCTCAGATGACGATGATAATACAATGCAGATTTTGTATAATGTTGTTCTATTATTCTAAAGATTTATTAGTATAAGACTGATTGGTAACTGTGATAATTATATATAATCGTTAATTGTTTTAATTTGTTACTTTTTATGCCAGGTTTATAGAACTTATTAAAATTTTCTATTTTTTCATAGTTTTTATTTACCTTCTTAACCTATTTCAATCATATATTTTTAAGTACCTGTTACATTCGGAATTATAAATCTGATTTAAAAAACGTGTTTCATTTATTATAAAATAATATTGTACTAGAACATCGATAAACGAGATATTACGTTGCCACATCCTTATTTCGGAAGCGAAGTAGTTATTAAAATGGCGGGCCGTCCACGCCATGGTCACAATATGAAGACAGCAGATCAAGAATAGTGTTGTACCTACAGTTATTATATTTAAATATATTGTAGTCTCATATCTGTTATTACGGTATTATACAAGTCTGTAAATAGTGTATAACTATTACTTTAATAGGAAGAAATGTAATGTTGAATTAAATTTCAATGTTATAAGGACATTATATTTCGAAATTAAAGACGAAAATGAAAATAAAATTGATTATCGATGAAGTTTTGGAATCCCTATTTTTTTCGTAGGTATTTGCGGTGAATTTGTGGCCTGGCGTTGAGGGCAAGTTCATGCGTTTTTGCTCTGGCGTTCAAAAGGTTAACACGGTGACACTACTGTTTAACGACAATCTATTACCACAACCAGTGACAAAACTGACAGCTAAGGTCGCTGTTATGACTTAATAATGTTTACAATAATTAGATAATAATTAATTACCGGCTTACACGTTTTAAGTTAAATAATAAAATAAATAAATAATAAAAGTTTATTTGGAACAACTTAAGTTTACAATTTACAAAGGAAAACGAAGATAGCCACAAAGTTATTTTCTAGTACAACCGACATTAACAACGGTCTAATGATTTCTAAGCTCTGATAAAAATTGATACGATCTTATAAGGCTTTTTATGAGAACTATGCAAATATGCATTGGAAATAAAGACAAGTTTTTATAGCCGCATTTGCAGTGTAATAGAATATTAGTTTTTCTAATCGACGTTTTTCGTTTTTAATTCTAACTAGCTTTACCCGGCCCGGCTTCGCACGGGTAGCACTAAGTACTTATACCTACCCTACCAAACTACTCTACCTACTCTACCCTACCTACCCTACCTACCCTACCTACTATAAACCTCACGGAGCCCGAGACCTTTCCAACGAATGCAAAACGGTGGAAATCGGTTCGTGCGTTCTGGAGTTATAGCGTCAGGAAGGAAAACCCGACTTATTTTTATATAGTAGATATAGGTACTACCGAATAAATCTATTTATAACTACTATTGTTGCTAGCTTGATCAACCAATCGAAATAGCTAAATGAGAATTTATGGCAAATTGATTGATTAGGTTTTCAGACTTCAATTTGTAAACTGAATTCCAGACACATGTTTTTACAGGGATTGCTAGAAAGCTAATAAAAAAGAAACAAGTACAAATTTTCAGTCTGCTCTACTGAAATGTACTTACCTAAAACATGAAATAGGGTAGGGTTAATTTTCTTTTTCAGGAACAATTTGGTGTTTATTTATAAACGTTGCCTAAAAGGAGGATTCGCAGTGGTAGCCCGCGGAATTCAAATTTTCTTACGTGTTTTGCAATTTGCGGGTCAGTGTCAGGTTGTACGTGGAACAAAATATTATTCGCGACCATAACAAATATGTATTTACAGAACTATAATCATTATAATGTACATGTTACATATATGTATTTATTTTATTTTTGATTTTGTTATTTCACTATATGCTGCACCGGTTGACGTCATCACGTCAACGCCGGCTGTCGCTGAAAACCAGCGCTGGGGCTCTGTCTCGCATACGGTCGCAGCATTATGCTGAGCGATGGTCGTTTTGTGTGGATGTGACGTATATTTTCCCCCAATTTGTTATTCTCGTGTTTTTTTCTTTGCGACATATTTACCGCAAATAAACGTATTTTCTTTCTTTCTTTCTTTTTTTCTATTAGAATCATTGATACATCTCTTGTAAGTTAGATTTGTTCTCAAATGTCACGATTTCATGAAAAGTCATTCAATGGAACCTATAAGCGGAAGTGGTCTGTCTGTTTGTCTAGCATTGTTCTGAAACACATTGAGGGATGTAAATGACATTTTCGGTAGGGATACCCTTTAGAGTAAAGACATTAATATGACATGGCGCGGTGGTATTTATTATCGCCGTATTATGCTGAGATAGGGGCCTTTTTGGCCTCGCACAGGTCGTTATTATTTTGTTAGTTTTTTTATACTTAAGCTCCCTTTTTATTTTACTTTTTATATAATTTTGTTTTTATTTTTATTTTTTTACTGTTTGTATTTTCTGTGCGTGTCCCAAATAAAATATTTTTCTTTCTTTCTTTACATAACCAAAAGAAAAATAGAACATACCACACATAGAGAGCAGCCAAAAATACCTTTCAATAAATCTGCCGAACCTTTTTCGTTTAAGCTGAATACCAGTATTTTACATGGAGCGACTGCCTATCTGACCTCCACAACCCAGTAACTGTGTAATACGATACCCCTTGGTAAGACTGGTTGTCAGACTTTCGGGCTTCTGACGACCCGTAACGACTGTCAAAGATCCACGAATGACAGCCGGGAACGCTTAACGTGCTTTCCGAGGCACGGAGGAGTCTCGGTATGTAAAGATGGTCACCCATCCACGGACCCACCCCGGCAAGCGTAGCTTAACCTGATGGATCGACCCGCGCGGCTGTTATTACTTAGCTACGAGCTCCTCCAAAAAAACCTTTAATAAAAATTATGTTTAAGTATATAAAATCTAGAATCCATCAAGATAGCACGGCACTTGATTTTTATATGTTATAAATAAATAGATAAATAGACGTTTAAGAGGGAACAGGGCCTGCGAATCTCCATACAAATGTATTCCCATTTTTTCTTCATGAATATTGCCTCTAGAGCATTTTTTTTTTCCTAAAATCAAGGTCTGCTGTAGACACGTCCCTGTTATTTCCTTTTTTTCAGCAACTTGTTGGTAAAGAAAATATGACACTCCAAAAATTACAAAAAATGCCCCATTTTAACCGCCGTGATAAGAGGACTACCAGACTAGTTCGAAAAGTATTTAACATAAAAGGAAATGATAGGAATCTAGAAATACTCTTTCTTAAAAAAAATATGTAAAAAATAATTGAATCAGCTCTGTTTTCGAGGAGAAAAATGGGGAATACACATAATCGGTCTGAGCTGCAGCTGTCCCTATCACACTCTACGGAGGCAGACTTGAGGTAAGACGACGGCAATAGTTTCTTCAAATACCTATTTTTCAAATTCTTAATTACATTATCAAAATCAAGATAAGCAGTGTCCTTTATACGACCTATTACATTTATGGCTACCACAAAAACATCCTCTACATTTATGGATTTCATAATATTTTGTTGTGACGTAGGATTTGCGGTTATGTTATGAAAACAGATATATTTGAGTCTGTGACGTCAGAGATTGGAAGAGTGTATCGAAACCCTGATTTGGTTATACTTGATCAAGTGAAGCTAAATGGGCTAATATTTAACAGAAAGGCTCTCTCTCGTCGATTAGTGATACATTTAAATTTTAAGTGGAAGAAGTATTTTTTTACGTATTTAATTACTTAATGGATCCTCTGCCTATAAAATTGAAATTTAAATTAAAAAGTCATTTATTAAAACTAGGCTGAGAATCAGCACTTTTCGAACGTCAAAATTACATAAGACAGTCCCCCAAAACGCCCACCCTTCACCACTTCCTAGTGCTTTAGCTGGGAAGTGGCGCAACAAACTCCCCAGCAGAAAAGAAGAAAACGACACGGCCAACCTGTATCTAACGTTTCAGAGAGATTAACTTCGGGGTAGTTGCGTAACACATTAACAGTAGAAATGGCTTTATTTTGACAGAAACGGCAAGGAAAGAGTGTGAAGAAATACACAGCGGCAAAAAGAAAAACGCAGGTAGAGATATTTATATATATAGGTATATATAAATTAATCCCTATTTCCCTTGGTCACGGCATCATGCGTGAACGGCTGGACCGATTTCGCTAATTCTTTTTTTGTTGTGTTCGTTATTCTCAGAACAAGGTTCTTAGGATAGGTAGGTGAAGGTAGGGTAGGTAGGTAGGGTAGGGTAGGTAGGTAGGGTAGATAGGTAGGTGCACCATATATAAGTACTTAGTGCTACCCGTGCGAAGTCGGGGCGGGCAGCTAGTATGCAATAAATAATTGTTACAAGCGCACCGACGGCGAAGTCGACAGTTCTGTTTCGTGCATACCCAATTGGGATAATTGCCATTAGGGACACACATGGCATAACTTGTAAGGGATCAAGAAGCGCCTGCGGACTGTTAGGATTGCCAAGGGTGCTATGTCCGCAGCCGCCCCACGATTCGGCCCGTATAACGTACGTTGGAAGGGCCATGGGAAGGTTGAAGGGAGTTCAACAACATTAATTGCGTTATTCACTCGAACATATAAAGCAATGGATTAGCAATAATCCTTCAAAATCATTCAGATTGTGATTGAAAGAGTGTTTCGCAAATAGGTTCATAATCAGCCTATAATATCCCCATCCCCACTGCTGGGTCACAGGCCTCTCTGTGAGAGGGAGTGGGCCGTAATCCACCACGCGGGCCCAGTGCAGGTTGGTAGATGTCACATGTCTTCGAATTTTTGGTTCTAGGACATGCCGGTTTCCTCACGATGTTTTCCTTCACCGTTTTGAGAGCAATGGTGATAAAATAATTTACACAAAGTAAAGCGCCTATCTGGGTTCGTATCTACGACCTACAACTCGTAAATCGCGGCCGTTACCACTGCTCCACAGCAATTTGGTTGCTGATCGGAAATGGTTGTCATAACGATGATCTACAAAAAATCCCTTTTACCTCATATATGACTATTTTACACTTCCTTCCTATGTACATTATTTACAAAAGCCCCAATACGCACGCAGCTTCTAACATTTACCGCTTGAACTTAGAACCGTGTTATCTTTTCCTACCATTCACTATAGGCCATTTAAATATGCATTTACCCATGAATGACATTTCATTCAATTATTTTATTTATTAGGGACAAAAAACAGTTACACGCTGCAGATTACAGAGAAATACACACGCATCCATGACGCATCATTAGCAAAGTGGTCGCAAACGAGCCTGCTAATGCGTCGTTCGATACCCAGGTCGAAAAAAGTGTTTTTGGGGGACTCTCAGTAGCAGCCTAGTCTGGATTTGTGGCCACTTAATACAAAGGATTTTTTTTTGTTTTGCACACACAGATCAATGCACTGCAATGTACTGTTGGGTTCTATCAGGAATTTCTCAATAGCAGGCCAGAGTCTGGATTCGTGCCCGATTGATAGCAATAGGCTCGCCCCCTATTACATGGGACTTAAACATAACTGGCGAAATGTGGATGTACTACAGGTACACTCTCTGCGTGATGTTATGTAAAACAATGCAACTGCCTTGTTATCCCTCTACCACCCTTCGAGGGTCGGTAGTGAATGTCTAAGTCTATTGCTGATAGACTTAGACATTCACAACAACATTCAACATTCATTTGTAACAGAACATCGAGCTTCCCGTTTTTAAATTTGTCGAACTGAACAACGAACCAAGCATAGAAACAAACATCGCTACGAACATTTTCACGATCATTCTAGCGAAAGCGAACGCTCTAGTCAATGCTCTAGGCATAGACGGACGGCGGCGGAACAATGACAGAAAGGTTCGGCTCGGCAAAAAGCTCGAAGTAAATTTACTGTCCTTTCGCTAGAATACTCGCTAGAACGGTCCCGTTTATTTTTCTGTAATGTAACATTCGCTAGAATGCTCATTACAACTGAATGCTCAAGTCGTATCAGCACCTTAAAGGTCAGTTAACACCGAGACGTGACGCGACGCTGCGTAGATAGTGATACAAAATATAACTTTATTTACTACACTTTAGATACACATTTAATTTAGATTTCGAAAATGCCTCGCGGCGTAGCGCGACGCGTCACGAACCGGTGAGGCGTCCTGCGCGGGACTTCACGATGCGCCTCGCGACGTCGCGCTGCGTATCGCGGCGCCGCGCTGCCCAGCGCGAAACCACTGGCCTGTTCAAGCATCGTCGCGTCACGTCACGTCTCGGTGTGAACTGAACCTAAGGCATACGTCCGCCTTTGTACCTTTTTGTTTCATAAAATTCAATAAACAAATAACTTCCGAAATGTAGGTATTCTTCACACTTCTGCCTACCCCAGTGGGGGAATACAAGCGTGATTTTTCGTTATACTGACGCATGATCTTTTCATGCGTCAGTATAACGAAAAATCTAAGAAACCGATACGCACTGCGCATTGACAGGTAGGTATTCGTTCAATCTGCCTACAGTCAAGTACGCTGATCCACAACCTAGGTACCTACATGCGTCATATTTTGACGTCACAATTTTACCCGACACGGAAAGCATTATGAATATTTGTTTACGTTTTTTTTTCTTGGAAAGGGATTAGTGAAATTGGTGCAGCAAATGACCTAAGAGGAAGAAGTTTTTTTTTTCCTAATTTTACCACTTACATTATAATATGATAAGATAAGGTAAGGTTATGATCGATACAATAATATCTGCAAAAAGTAATTAATCAAGTTTGGTATGCAAAAAAAACCGGCCAAGAGAGTGTCGGATCACGCACAATGAAGGGTTCCGTAGTTGGGATGAATTTATCCTAAGGACAAACTTAACATTGTAGTTGAAAAACCTGTTCTCCCAAACATTACAACTGCAAATATAAGTTTGTACGCACAATATTGGGAGATTAACTATGTTATTTTAAGACCAAAGGTTTCTTATAGGTTTTCCTGTAATCTATAAGTATAGACCTATTTTCTGTTTTTTTTTTTTTTTTTTGGCTCCGTTCGGAGATATGGGGGGAATGATCAATGTTCATATATTTTCTTAAATATCTTTAAAAGTATTAAAAAAATTGCGATCCTCACAACAAGCCCATAATTTAATATGACACACAGTACAGTTTACAAAACTTTTGTTTTTATTTTCATTTCACGTCCGTTTTTGGGTCACAGATATAATATGTGTATCAAATTTCAACTTAATCGGTAAATTAGACTCGGAGCAAATTAGCTGTGAAAGACGGACAGACGGACAGACAGACAGACACACGAGTGATCCTATAAGGGTGCCGGTTTTTTCCTTTTGAGGTACGGAACCCTAAAAACATAAAGGAGCTATGCATGCGATCTTTGTCCCTACTGCATCATGTAGATCAGTACCCTAATTACGTCATACACGATCAATCGGAATTTGAATCGTTTTGAAACAAATTGCTACTCCATTGGTTCATAAGTTCGAAAAAACAATCTGCTCTACAACGTTTATAACGCAATTAATGTTGTTGAACTGTAAAAATGAAACAAATTTGTCTTAATCGTTTACGAAAATGTGTTGCGTAATTAGATAGCAGGTCATAGTAAGGAACCACGAAACTATAAATGCCAACATAAATAATGATGAAATTGATTAAAACTTGTAATATGTTATAGTTTGCACTTTGTAGTACGCTTTCACGGTTGGTGTTAGGTACAAGATGTTGTATACAAGTATTAGGATAAAAACGGGAAAAAATGTAAACGTGCCAAAATGCCTCGCGCGAGCGCAATAAATATTTGATTCTGTTTTCAAATATTTGTTTTTTTTTCTCATCGCTTGACAGAGCATGTAAGTTCACAAAAACTTGTAATGCACACAATATCAATGACAGATTTTCCGAGCAAATATGTTCGATTTTAGATTGCACACTTAACTCTTTTGTTAAGTCTACTTCAACGTAAAATATGTACCTACCAAAAACTAGTCTAGATATGGACTTATAAGTTTTTGCGATGTGGCAGGTATGTTTTACTTAATTCAAAATGCTTTCAGAGTGCTTAAATAAGAAGGCTATTGGCTTGTTTAAGCACTCTGAAAGCATTCAGGCAGCTATTATATTGGCAATAAATAGCTGCTTGAATTTTATTATATGGATGCAACTAAAGATTATAAAAAAATAACAAACACATTGAAAACGTATCGTACTGGTACTAAGTACTAACATCGTATGTATAGCATGTTTTAAAAGCGGTACGTTAGTTATTTTTTGAAACCACAAATTCTGTTGCACTTATTCATCAATATTTTTTTTAAATGTCAATAGAAAATTATTCAATGTTAAACAATATGTTTTTCCAGAAAACGTAAAATGCGTAAATAAGAAAATATGTAAATCTGTCAACTGAGTTTGTCTTTTTTTTTTAAAGTTAATAGAAATTAGAATAAATAGAATTGAATAGAATAGATAATAGAATTAGAAAAATGTTATTATACTGTAGAAGACTTTATGAATGATAATAATTTTTAATATTTCTTAAGCGATAAACACTTATACACATGCTTATGTACACAATGTAATTTTAAAGACTGTTTTGAGATTTTTAAGACTATTTTTTATATTAAGTTCTTTTTAATTAAAATTTTTATTAAGTTATTTTAAAATAGTTCCTTTTCGCATGTTAGAGTTTAATTTTGTTTTCTTTTTATGTTAGTAGTATTATTATTTTATGATTTTTGTTTTACTTCAATATTTGTACGCCTTCACGGCAAAACATAGCGCACATGTAATAATCTAAGATCTTTATGTAAATACCTATGTTTCACAAATTAACACTCTGATTCTGATTCTGATTCTAATTACATTTTTTTTATGGTGATGTGGTACCTATAATAGGCATACATACCAGTAATTTTATTATGTTATTGTTGTTTTAATTTTTTATATCTGCTGCTGTTGGTGTAAGTATCAAATTAATAATTTAAATTTCACTAAGTACTATACATTATATATAAGTACTTTTTTTTTTTTTTTTGGATTTAGAGGTGTCTATAAAAAAAAAAATATGACTATCGGCCCTTTATTGCATGGGACTTGAACATAACTGGCGAAATGTCGGTGTACTATAGGTACACCTCTGCCTAATAGAAAGACCGACTTCCTAGGGTCGACGGAGCGTTGTGTTTCACGCGCGCCTCAAAGAGATGACAGCAGAAGTGAAGGGGTCCGTTAGGACCGATGCCTGCCGGGGTTGCGGGAATGTCCGAAAGGGATACCGTGGCCCCTGGCAACGTACAGGCAACTAAGGAACACAGGTGAGTTTTAGTCAGTAAGAGTCTGACACGCCCTCCCAAATAACTTTTCGCAGAGCGCGAGAAGTTATTTGATAATTTCCGATCCAAAAAAAAAAAAGTACTTCGAGACCAACTATTGAAACTTTCATAAAAATGTCATATCCACTGCTGAACTAAAGGTATAGTCTCATTTTCTCAGCAAGATGCCGCAGTAATATTACGTCGCTTAGCCAGACCGTTGACCGCAACCGTCAGTAGTGACGTCACGAACGCCAGCCTATTTATTACCTACCTAAGCCGCCTGACCGCCTAGTACAACCCCCACGGGTACAATAGGGTGTTTTTAACCTATTCATGGCCCTGAACTTTCCGAAATAAGCTTAAGTTCGTGCCTTTGATATAATCTAGACTTTTCATATGACTTGAAACTCTTTGGCCTTTGCTAGAATATTTTTGAACGAATTATTGGATTATTAACTTTATCTCAAGATACGAAAAAAGCCTCTTTATTATAACAGACAAATTTAAAAAAAAAACTAAACTACTCTATTTCGATCCTACATATTATGTGAAAATTTGTATGTTTGTTTGGCACACAGAAACCTGGATTAACACATAGGATACTTTTTATCCGTTCCCGTGGGATAATTGCCGACCTCAACGCGGGCAAAGCCGCAAGCAAGCTAGTTAAAAAATAAAATCTTCCAATGACCGCACCACATTAAATAAGGGGACTTTAAAAACGCACTTTAAAAATAATGTTTCACACTTTAAAATATTTAGCTTTAAAATTAATTGAATGAACTATAATAAAAATTATGGTTTCCACTATAAATATGCTTAGCTTATTACAATGTCGTAAGATTGTCTCGTTATCTAGTCGCAGACAGATTGTATGATTTCTCATTTTGAACTGGGTGATTTAGGTTATAACTGAGAGGAACCGCGCGCGAGCCGAGCGAGCTGAGCGAGCGGTGCCGCGGCAGCGGCCGGCGAGCGCTACTTCCCAGTTGCTCGCAGAAATTTGGATCATGTTTATTAAAGTGATAATATTAAATTTTAGATGTATTATTTTAATGCTGATATACCATTTTATAGCTATTTTCATCAAATTTAAAGTCCTATTAAACACATCCCATTTATAATATAATTCTCACTAATACGGGAAGTAAATGCGCAATTTTTTATGCATTGTTTGCCTATAATCGTTATATTACTTCACATATCTATAAAGACATTAGCTATGGCGCCGTTTCTCAGTACTTCATGAGAAAAGCATTAACAAAATAACAACATTCTGACTCATATTGATTATAATACCGTCATTAGGTACCTTGATTAGGTTTATATGCATTAAAGGTAAATAAACAGTTTTATTACTTTATGAATAAATGATTATTTTCTTCCTTATGTAAGAAGTTTTACAAATATGGTCAGCTAAGCAAATAGTTTAATTAAAATTATTGTCAATAAAGGACTTGTAGAAGTTCCTTTTTGAAAGTTATTTGGCCTTCGGTTTAATAGGATTAGAACGCATAAATTTAAATTCAATTCAATTGAAAATATTTCATTTCACATAAACCTACATGGGCACTTATGAAACGTCAGAAGCTAGGTGCACGGTTCCAATTGGTTGTTTCCTATGGAGAAGAGCCGGCAAGAAACTCCACAATTCAAATATATCCAAATAATCAAATATATTCCTTCTTAGAATCTGATTATATTCTAAAGCTAGCTGCGCCCCGCGGTTTTAACCGCATACGTCTCGATTCCGTGGGAATATCAGGGTAAAAATTATCCTATGTCCTAACCCAGGTCATGGTCTACCCATGTGCCAAATTTCATCCAAATCCGATCAGCCAATTTAGCTTGAATGGGTAACAAACAAACATACAAAACATCAAATCTTTTCTCTTTATAATATCAGTTTAGACAAATAACAAAACTGGCAGTAGCCCGCCTCGAACCGGCAAACGAGACTTTGTGGAATCAGAACCCGCTGCTCGTAACTATATCTGTTCCAAATCAATTCGATGAAAGTGTAAACAAACGGCTCAGAAAACGCACCTGTGTATGGCAAATTGGACAAGATTAGGAACTAATAAAGTTTAAATTCGTAAAACACGTATTCTTTTGTATTCAGCTGACAGGTGTCAGGAACGCATTCTCTTATCGGCCGGAGTGTAAACCCGAAATCCTAATTTTATATCACCTTAGAGATGTTTTTCATTTGACTATTGATGTTATTGTTTAATTCTCAATTTTCACCAATGATTTTTCAATTACAATTTAATAATGTTATTTAAACAATAATTGTTGTAAAAAGTGGTGAGATATAAAGTTGAAATCTCTCAATACAGATGAATTTGTTCCTAATTCCCTTTAGTGAGTGATTGAGTAAGAATTTGACCTGAACAGGTTTGTTTACATTTTCATCAAAAAGTTTTGGCACAGATCATAGTTACACAATTAACAATTCTAGTCATCTTTTTACAAAGACATTGAAAAATTATACTATAAACAAGATTTTGACAAGACATAACAGCTTTAACGAAACAACGTAAGCAATAAATAAACTATCGACAAATACTAAGATAACAAACATAAATTACATGATGGCTGTATTTCTCGGGGGAGAGGCAGAGGTGTTCTTATAACACCTACAGTGTTAGTAGTAATAAGATTATAAGATTATTATTTGTCTAACACGCAATATAAAATAATAGCATCGAATTTACAACGACTTGACAATATTTGTATGACCCAGAGTCACCATGAAATAAGTAATATGTTGAATGGGTCATGCCTTTTTAAGACTCTTTTCCTTCACAACAGTTACAAATGACCGCTTCTACAAGTACCATAATAACATTTTAGCGCCCCTTGACCATCAAATACAAACTTAATATCAAATACTGTGCAAATAATATAAAAAATACCCCCGAATACACAAATAATATACTTGACTTTTAGACATTCTTTAAAGTATTTCTGTCGTGACAATACACCTTAAACTGACAGAGACGGAATGAGCAAAAGTTCGTTTGAGTATTCGGCCGAAACACGTGCGAGTAGTATCGAATACACGATATTTGTGTAAATAGGGAAGAATTTTCCGTCACATAACGAGTTGACAGACATGTTCAATGTTTGTACACTTTGTACGATCGTAAATCGATGTACGATGTAGTCGTGATGGTGTTTGGGTAGTGATGGCGAGGAGTAGGGGCTAGAAACAGGCCGAACACTGCGAATGTTTGATTCTGTTTGATGAATTCGCCCAACTCTCCGTTGGAATTAATTTGTTAATTTTTTTGTGGAAACGTGGAAATAATAAGGCTGTGGTTTTTGGACGAAAAATGTAATAAACATTTATCGAAATAGCAATCTCTCTATATAAGGGAATAATTGCGAGGTTAAATATCCGGCCTAGCATTAGTATTCGGCCTTCGGCAAATCACTATGGTACCTATTATTTTCAAAACTCCATTCTGAGATCACATATTTTAGACGAAAATTCCAGCAAGAAAGACTGTGTTAATTTGAGATGTCTTAAATATATTGACTATTAACACCGTTCTGTTTGCCGCGAACATTGTCACATAACGATATGATGAATTGATGATTTATTAAAACTTTATTGGATTTATAAAACGTTAGCTTGCAATTTGAGAATCTATTTTTCGTTAAGGCTCGAAGACGTCAGTAAAATTCTGAGAAGTAGTATCATCAATTTATAGTAGAGCTCGTAATTGCTGTATCACTTTTGACAAGAATAAACACTTAATAGAAATTGAAACTGGAGTCTGGCAAACGAAAGTAGAAACTGAAATGTAAATAATATGAGGTGACGTCATGCCACATTTTAACGTATTACCTACTCAATGTATTACTGTAATCTTTGGATTACGTAAAAAAAAAAAAATGGTGTCCAATATTTTTTTAATAAATTAACTGACGTACAAAAAAATATTTAATCAACATCCCATTATGAGGTCGACTATACCGCAAAAACCGGCCACGTGCGAGTCGAACCCGCACACACGATACGTTTCTTCTATGGGGATGGGGACTGGGATTATTTCTAAGGGGGGGGCCCCTTTAATAAACAACTTTTATCAAATTGATATTATTCGTTGTTATAGCGGCAATAGAAATACATCTGTGAAAATTTCAACTGTGTCTACCTATTACGGTTCATGAGATACTGCCCGCTGACAGACAGACGGACGTTTGGCTTCCGTTTCCGGAAGGTTCCTTGGTTCCTTACTGGTGATAAATTGACCAAAAAATTCGTTGGACTGAAAGTTAACCACATATATTAAGCAGGGTTCTCACGAGCCGATTTTAGTTGATCAACTTATATTGGTTCACGAATTGAATGACAATCGCTAATGAGAACATGTTTTTAATAAAAGTTGATCAACTTTTATTGAACAACAGAAAGTTTTATGAAGATTCTCAACTTTTGGTGTGCGAGTCGGTTCATTTTGATGACGTCACCGTGCAAGCAACAACTTGTCGAAAGTGAAAAAAAAAAAGAAAAAAAAAAAGAACGATCCGTTCAAGTTAAAAACGATTTTTATCTGTGGTGGTAGTATTGTTTGCTGTCAAAAGTGAGTGAGTGCGTGCAGCTAAAATGACTACAAAAAAGGTTATAGTGTATTTCCTTCCGCAAAATAAGTCTCAGTTCGTCAATTAAAATATTTCTAATTTCGCTGATACATGTTCGCACGACATTGTTTGACGCCATTGTGAAGCAACTGCCCGTTCGGTCCGATTATCGGTGTGAGCGTGAGAACGCAATTCGTATCGATTTTTCTTGATCTATTAAAAGTTGATCAACTAAAATCGCCTCGTGAGAACCCCGCTTTAAAAAGAAACCAAGGTTGATGACAAATTGACCAATTCCTTTCATCCTCGTTTAGCTGGCGCTTACAGGTCATTGGTCAATAAACTGTACCTATTATAAGTTCGTTTATATACCAAGGGCGTGTTTCAGTGTCCGAAATAGGCATGATCTACCAGAAAATTTCAAAAATGGGGCAGAATTTGTATGCAATTATATGTCAGACAAATTAATCAGAACTAGCACTGAAAGTGGTTAAACAGATCATAATTCCGAAGCAATTCAAAAAGATTGGGGACGGTCGACGTAATACTTAACAGATTGCCTGGAAGAACTCCGCCGTTTTCAGACAGAATCTCGCATGAACAAATATAATTCTATCAAAAGAGTTTCATTGACACGTGAGATATAGATTTTATCTAAAACTAGCTTCTATCCGCGACTTCGTCCCGAGCCTATAATCTTCCTCAAGATTTGAGCTATCCAATGCTAAAAAATCTTTCAAACCAGACTGGTAGTTCCCGAGGATTACCCCCTACATACAAACTTGCAAACAAACAAATTTTATCTCTATTATTATAATTATATTATAGTAGATACTGAGGCCGCCAGCACGTCAACCTACCCGAAACTGTCAAATTTTCCCAACCAACTTTGAACCTTATACTTTAGTGATAAAGTTGAAAATCTATTAAAGAAATTTGACAGCTTGTAGTAGGTTGACAAATATCACCGATTATTTTGAAGACATAATAGATAATAAAACACGAATTAGTGATAAACAATTGGGGTCTCCCGTTTAAAAAAAAAAGTTGGTACCTCGTTGTTTGGCACTGTAAATTCTTGATAGGGCTTCCCCTAATCAGTATAAACCCACTTTGCTACTCATTATTACAGTCATTCAGATTCCAAACCATTAATATTTCGCCTATTTTCGTCCATTTCTGGATTTAGGCCTCGCATCACTACAATAGAGTAGACAAAGAAAAAACAATCTAAAAATCATAATGGACACTTGTATAACGATTGTTTTTTCCCATTTCTTAAGCTTCCTCCACAATAGCATAACACTAAGAACCAAAAGTCTCAAAAACAAATTTTTCAAAGCCAACTCCAGATTTCTTCCTCCACAATTGGTCGGTAGATCCTACAGTGTCAATCCTCACTGATCTAAGTTACCGTGTTAACTGTTTGACCTTGCGGTACTCAATTGACACAGCTGAGGTCCACCTACGCCCTTTTGTTTATGCCTAATTAGATCTGCATTGTCTTGAGAAATGATTTGGAAATGTGCAAGTATTTTGATTTGAGTTTTGGAAGATGGAAAATTACCTTTTTCTTAAAATCCCCTTTTTAACCCCATTCCGGGATGAATTTTCAAAAATCCTTAATGCTTACGATTAAGATATAAAAGGTACTCTTGTGCAAAATGTCTGGTTCATTGGCCCAGCTTTAGGCTGTGCGTTGTCAATCAGTGAATTTAAGATTTTCAATAGATTTCTGAGTTACAGAAGCTCGTGGCTAAGTAATAACTGCCGCACGGGTGGATCCGTCAGGTTAAGCTATGCTTGCCGGGGTTGGTATGTGGATGGGTGACCATCATTACATATCGAGACTCCTCCGTGCCTCGGAAAGCACGTTAAGCTGTTGGTCCCGGCTGTCATTCGTGGATCTTCGACAGTCGTTACGGGTCGTCAGAAGCCCGAAAGTCTGACAACCAGTCTTACCAAGGGTTATCGTATTACCCAGTTACTGGGTTGAGGAGGTCAGTTAGGCAGTCGGTCCATGTAAAATACTGGTATTCAGCTGCATCCAGTTGCGACTGGAAGCCGACTCCAATATAGTTGAGAAAAGGCTAGGCAGACAAGGCAAACATTGTGTATTGGTATAGTTTGACCGAGACCGCTGTACCGCGCCTTAGGTATGCGCGTGACGAGACGGGGGGCAATACACACTGCTCATTCGTCAACGATGCCCCCGCCACGCTGCGCATTCTTAAGGCGCGGTACAGAGGCCTCGGTCAAACTATACACGGTTTGCGGGGAAAGTCCGAAAGTTGCGAGAAAGTCCGAAAGTTGCGAGAATGTCCGAAAATTGCGGGAAAGTCCAAAAGGGATACTGTGGCCCCTGGCAACGTACAGGAAACTAAAGGAACACTGGTGGGTTTTAGTCAGTAAGAGACGCGCCCAGAAAAGACAGAAGTAACTTGATAATATCCCACCCAAAAAAAAAAAACTATACACGGTGATTTTTAATTCACTGTTAACCTTTCAGGACATGAAAGTATTCAAGATTATAAACAACTTTCACTATGGGACCAAAACAGAAATAGCAAAAAAACTGTTTCACACTTTTTCATTGGGATGCATTTTTTTGATTTTTCAGAGTTGGTCTTATTGTGAAAGTTGCTCATAATCACGAGTACTTTCACGACCTGAAAGGTTAACAGTGAATTAAAAATCACCATTTATAAGTTATAGTAGCAATGTATTAGACTATATTTGTGTCATAAGTCGAATTTGAGTCGCAAAGGCCAAGAAATTTTCAGCGTGACCTTGTGAAGGTTATCAGACGTTCAATAACCTAGTGAAGGTCATACGTTGCTGTTTAATTAAAACTAGGACTGACCGTTGTACTAAATCTATAAGGGGATATCCATTATTCAGCAATAGGCCTAATCGGCTTCGGAAAATATTTTGAGCCTTCGGAGAAATTTAAATCGGTTTGAAGACCGGAATTCGATCAGGAAATCAATCAGGGATTAGGATCAGGAATTCAAGACGAGTTGAACCATACCCTGGCGGACACTAACTGCAGATAAAGTTCTGGGTAAACTGCAGTTTGGTTTTACGACAGAATTTGAAATGCCAAATTACGTAAAAGTTCAACGGAAATGAGAACCAGTGAAAAATGCTTGAAATACTTTTCGTTATAAAAGTTATGAAATCGACTCGAGGATAAAGTTATTATTGTAGTAGGTTGACATGCCATAGGTCACTAACCTGTTGCTGCACTGCACTTTTATTACTTTTATAAGTGGCTGTAATTCTGTCTAAAGTGCCTAAACAGTTTTCGCACTCGTTGTTATTTAGCTCAATGCTGTAAGAATTGATTCTGAAGTTTTGGAGCTACTGAAAAGAGTTATATTAATATATCCAGCAGCAGAAGTGCGATGAAAAGATTCGAGATGAAGTACATTTTTCTTGCTGAAGATTTCAAGAAAAAATTACTTCTCATGTCAATCTAAGCCAAGTTCGCAGCCCCGTGGCCGTGCGAGCCTTCATTAACCGGTAGTGTCTTAGCCCAGGTACGCACGGGCGCTTTTCAACGCGACGCTATTTTTTCGCGCACTGGTTTTTCAACGCTTTGCTTAGCGCCGAGAGTTGAAAATCCATCAGTATGTTTTCTTGAAGTGCTGGGATGCGCTCTGTTGGATTCTCAATGCTCGGCTCAATACCGAGAGTTGAAAATCCAGTGCGCGAAAAAGATATCACACATACACACATATCATTACGCCTGTATTCCCCGAAGGGTTGGGCAGAGGTGTACCTATAGAACACCCACATTTCACTGTTATGTTTAAGTCTTAAGGACGTCCATGTATTAAGGACTTAAATCCGAATGCGAAATCCTGCCGCCATTTTTTTCTACTAAGGTACGTGTTGTTTTAACAGCACACTCCATATCGGTAGTTATCTTAAGTGCCAACTAAAGTGTTAAATCTAGTCCACAAATTGTACACAAGGACTAGGGAGTTAGCCTATTGCCTATGAGCGGAACGGATTTTCTCCAATTGACGCTCACAAATTGGTTATGATAGACGAGTTGAGTGTTATTCTAGACTTAGATTCTGACGAGATTGATACTGAAGTGATCATCATTTTCCTCCTCTAGTCCCATGTTACTTGGGGTTGGCGCACATGTTTTCTTTTCCATACTCCTGTCAACCATCACGCTATTTCCCTCCTCTTTCATTTCACTCCTCAACTAATCTATTCATCTTTTCTTTGGCCTTCCTCTCCCACTCCATGCATCACCATTAATTAATATTCATCACTCTTTTAGTTAACATGCGTTTCCTCCCTCCTCATCACATGCCCATACCAGGCCAAACGATTTCCTTTCAACTTTTCTGTCACTGGCGCCACTTTAATATACTCATTTCTTACTTTATCCATTTTTGTCACTCCACACCATCCATTTCAACATTCTCATTTCAGCTACTGATACTGAAATAAAAACATAATTGACAAAGTTGAGGCTCGGTGTTGAATGCCAAAAAAGTATAAGAGAAAGAAAGAAAATATATTTTACGTCTGGAAAAGTTTTTATGACCTAGTTCCGTCAAGAGGACAGGCAGCGTCCTCCAGCCGGCTTTTTCTTTTCGTTTCGATATACAGTACAAACTATTTTCTTAATGTCACTCGGCAAACTTTCGTTTCGTCAGTCGAACACACGAAATCCGACGACTGACGAAACACGAAGTTTGCCGAGGGACATTAAGAAAATAGTTGTACTGTACATCAATGTTGCTTAAATACTGTTTGGGCCCAGTTAGAACACGTTTATTGCGGCGTCAGATTCGTTCTTCAACATGTAAAGAATGCAGGCGAACGGACATTTGGGATGGCTAATAACGAACTATCATATGTTTATTTATTTACTATCACCACTTACATTTGTTTTTACAGGTAGGAACCAATACAACAATGTAGTCACAATTTCCACACTCAGAGACGTCACCCAAAAACCGATTTAACACCACCACCAACAAAAATGAAGTCTTTTTAAACTGTCCTATTTTGACTGACAGAGTCCAAATTTATATCTGTCGATTAACATGGATAATCAATTAACAAGTCCCAAGTAACGAGTCCGAGTACTGACACTAGTTATACAGAGCAGTACTAGTGGTAGTGTATAGTTATGTAGAGGACTCTAATTTTCTTTATGGCTAAGTAGTGGTCACTGGGAGATTTATGTAAGCAGTAGGTTTTTACAGGCCGTTACGGGAGTGGAGTCGTGTTTTCGGACAATTGTGACATCGAAATCTTCAGATTCCAAGATCGTCAAAAGTTATGGTAACTATGAACAGCGTAAAATGACTTGACATTTGACCTTTTCATGACAAGGCTTAGTTAAATACTAGTGTAGAAATATAATCAGTTTCGATCAACAATAGCGCTAGATTAAGAGAAAAAAAACATCGATCAAGTGGCCGCGATTGCATATAACTTGATTATAAACCTTAATACTCAAACATAAAGTTTATTATCGTTTGTAATATACTCGTATTACATATACTTCGACTGAAAAGTAAACTTATTTTTAAAATAAGCGTAAAAATATTTATGGAAAAATAAAACATAATTTCTAGGCAATAAAGATTGAAAAAACTATGTCACAAAATAAGACCACAGCATTATATTGTGATCTTTTTTTTTCAACAGTTTTTGCTGCGCTCATCGGAAATCTAGTAGATTTTTTTATCAAATAGAATCAGAAATCAAAAAGACTCACTTGTCCATACCGAGACGAAGCTAAATGCACGTTCCTGTTCTTGAGAGAGAAGTCGGGTCTCTTCCCGAGCCCATAGTTGCTTTTGTTCTGTGATATGAATTTCTTTGGTCTGTCCAGTCTTTCCGTGGAACCCGTCTCATTGTCTTCTTCGGTCGGTCTTTTGGAAGTAGACGGGATGCCTCTGTATGCCCCCCTCGTCCCCCTAATCGTCTTCTCTGGAGACTTATCCTGCTTCCTCGTTATGAGGTTATCTTTCCTTTGCTTATTGCTTCTTAAGCTCACATTTGACGCCATATTGTCCATTATGGTGCTCAAAGCGACCTTATCAATCCCTTATTATTATAATTATCATAATTCATGTGATTAATTAAATTATTAATTGATTAAATAATTGAATAAATAGTGATTTAAGCTTCAGGGATAGCGTTTAACATAAATTCATATCGTTATTTGTTTATGAGAGTATATAGTAATAACTTGAAAAAAATAATAACAGTTACAATGGATTACACTAATTAATTAATATAAATAAATAGCTAAATCCGTCTTTTGTTTCTCTCTCGCTTGGTTGGCATCTTCCGCTAGTCACCGCTCCGAACTGTCTTTATTATACTAAGTGAAAATAATTAAATATCTAATAAAAAAAATAACAGTCTTCAGGAAGATTTTGGAAAGTTTTCTTGCAGGTTTTTTTTAGATGTTATCTGAAACAAGTGAGGAATACGTTAGGAATACATGCTCTGATCACACAAGCAGTTTATGGTAAGTTAAGATGAAAGAGGCCCAACCAGTGCCAAAGACTAAGATAATACTAGAAGTCTAACCTCATCTCATTGCACTATGATCAGAACTTGCTTATTGGTAACAAAAATATCCAGCTCCCAAACAAACGTGAATAAGTTAAATAGTCATTAATTAGCATAGTTTTGTCTAAAAACCCTCAATGACAGTTCACTCAAAAAAATTCCATCTACCCTCCAATGACATACTACAACTACTTACACGTGCTAAAACTTTCTCACACATACATACAAATTAATGACGTCACACGTCCTTTATCAGCTCTTCACACAACACGTTATCAGTAAAATCTGTGTTATACAAGATAATCAACGGCATTGAGTAACTTCTGTTTATTTACTCGTAAAGGTAATGCCGGGTGTAAAAATGCCTGCTTACTAATTACAAAAGAGTGTTGATACTTGATTACTTTCGCCAAACCCTGCCAGCTACACATCAACTATACATTAATTCCAGTTTATGCTGATCTCGCATTGTATAGAATTTCCGTACAATGAGAGGTCAGCTTCCAACCATGCTGCTTGGAAAAACTTTAAGAGAACATGAGATGAGAAAAGAATGGTGTTTGAATGGAAAAATAAATTCATGGCCAAAAGTTGTTGCACTATACTAAACAACAGTCATTTTTGGTTATTTGATTATAATTTGACATTCTGAATACCATAGTGTTACCACCACCACGCGTAGCATGACAACCATAGAACCGGGGTTTCTACCGGTTTTGTTGACGGAAGAATAGACAAAATGACAGATTGTGATTCTTGTATCTGTAAATTTGTCTATTCTTCCATCGACAAAACCCATTTCTTTTGTGGTCATACTATACATGCTGGTAGACTCTAGCAGTGGATAAAAGTAATAACATTGGAATAACTGAATTTGTCAGTACTTATAATATTTGAAACTTCCACGAATGTGTATCAGGGACATAATAATTACACCAGTAGCAACAGTTTATACTGATAAATTTTCTATTGTTTTGTCTTATCTAAAGAATGTGTTCATAGATAGTGAATTTCAAATCTTTCTTTGTGAATTAACAGATTATTGATTTAAGGTGGATTTCTATTAGATTTTATTAGATAGTCTTAGCAAGACTTGATTAATCAAATAACAATGATATCCATAAGAAAAGCTACACTATCAAATCAATATATCACAATTAATTAAGAATAAAAGGACAATCCATTTTATCACTCAATTAACCCTTAATGAACTTCAACATAGAAATTGTAACACCAATTCAACAATGAATTGTAATCTCGTTATCTTGAAGAGCAAACGGGCTGAGATTAATGGGTCAAGATATCAATGGATAACAAATTATATGCTCTAGAACAATGATTAGATGACCAGACATACAATAAGGAAGCCACAAACATTTGATAGTATCAATGTCAATCAAACATATCAGTATCATACCATACATAATACATACATCATCTACATGACATACATACTTTGCACAGATTTCTTACTCAATTCAATCAACCATTTGAGTACCAAGACTTTCACATAGAGATAAAATTAGTGTGTAACGATGACAGGTAACACAAATTATTTTATTTACTAAACTGGGTACGAACATGCTGCATTGTTTACAGCGTAAAGATTGTAAGATGAAACGATCACAAAACGGTGCAAAAACATGGGCGGCCGGCAACGGTGGGTGTACACTCCCGGTTTAAGCCCACCGCTCGACATCATGACGCACTTGACGACAAAAAAACTATGCAAACGACACTGGAATAACGAAAACTAGGTGCCGGCATGAAAAACTACACACGACTTAACACGAATAGGATACACGGCGACGACACATTCCACACACTATTATACATACATTCTACACCTGTGTCGCGAGGAGTTTTATTACCAGTAGCACTAAAATCCGCAGACAGCGGCCGTTCTAATGCAGTAAATGGCGCATAGCTGAATCAAGCTGAATAAATAGAATAAAAAACTGAAATGACAGCACGTCAAACTCACAAAACCAATTTCTAGTTGATATTATGCGTTTTGTACCTCGGTATCGCCATCTTCGGGCGGGGGGGCGATTTTAATGACACTGAAACGTTACTTTAGCTAAATTGATATTGGATTCTATAAATACTTACAAATAAAAATCTGGAATCACACCATTGTTTTTTCTTCTGCACAATCAGTAATCGATGTTGCTATACTAGAAAAAAATGTTACCGTGAAAAGTGGGTCATCATCGATCACTTGCATTTCTTCTTTCACTTTCACTTCAAGAAGCTGTTCTCACGTAGAGTATTGCTGCATGACTAATATTCTGTCGTGTATTGTTTAGCCGAACGTTTGAATAAGTCTTATTCTTCTAAATTAACAAGAAACAATGTACTAGAATCAAATCCACATTCATATTTAATGACAATAATTCATTAAACGAGTTAAATCTAATTAAAGCTTCATTTTATTCCACAAAATCACTGTCTTCTTCTAACATAATCTATTGCGGTTATTCACAGTGGGCAAAATAGGGTAAAATTACTAAATGTGGTAACTTAAATTAACTTAATATTCTTTCTGGTCACACTAAACGTTACATAAATTCCTTTACACTTGAATAAAAATGACTAATTCTTATAACAAAATGCACATGAATGCATTTTTTTCTATCAATGTGTTGTGACTACACTATTACAACAATATTTTTAGTTAAGTATTCACGGATAAATGCTTTTTATAAAAAACTTAGGTCTCCTGCAAAATAATGTGCTAAAGCGTAAAGGAATGGACGCAATATTTCGTTTAAAAATATTCAAAAATACAATGTTTTCTTTCTTCTAATTCATTTTGTAAATTTATTATTAACTATTAACTTTTCACACATATATGATTTTTGATCATGTTTTCCGTATTTTTTTATAAAACTTACAAATTTTCGAAAACGAATTAATTTTGAAATATTTGTAAAAAATACACTTGGTATGTTTCGGTTTCCGTACTGAAAATTGTGATGTCGATATGTACTCGATTGTAGATAGTGTACAGACGCCAGCACATCAACCTACTACAATCTGTCAAATTTATTTAATAGATTTTCAACTTTATAACTAAAGCATAAGGTTCAAAGTTGATTGGGAAAATTTGACAGTTTCGGGTAGGTTGACCTGCTGGCGTCTGTACATAGCTAAAACTAAAATAATAGATTCAATTTCTTAAATGTGTTACGTGAATTAAGATGTAAATAAGGGAATTAGCAGCAATAAATAACATAAACGCTTTCTTAAGCACTGTAACCGGCTATGACTGCACGAAGAAATTCATGGACGTCCTTCAAAATGATTTCAAGACATTGAGTTTGGAGACCAAAAAGAAATATCCTCAGACATGAGAGGTTTTTATCATTTAACTGTTATAATATAATTGCAAAGCATAATTGGGACTCAACAGCATACATTCAACAATTATTTGAAACTTTTAATTACACACAGAAGTATGAAAATTGGAAAAATTTCAATATTTTTGTCATGTATTTCCTATGAATAATAAAAGTAAGTAATTGAATTGTTCACAAGTTATGTATTTAATCTTGCCGTTGTTTGTAAGCCGGCCCTACACCCATCATCTACAATGTCACCACTGGAGCAGTTTAATGCCTGATACTACATATCATTTCAATCCAACAATAGAACATTTTATGTCCTTATTTCAACACTAGTCATTGACAATACGCTAACTTGAATTTTGGGCAATTTCGGTTTAAAGAAACTTTATTCCCAATAAAGACATAAGTCACTTACTTGAGAACAATACTAAAAATATAGATTACAATTTCCGTTTCTAATGTCAAATTATTTATAGTATGGATTTTAAATTAGTACTGTAATTTTTGCAATCGCGCGATATACATTATGCTACCTATAGAGTATATTTAATTTAATTTAATATCTTTATTTCAGACAATACAGTTCATGTTTTCTACATAATTATCTAGCGTTAGTAAGGGTTGTTAGTAGTACACAAAAAAATACAATAAAAGGTGTTAGTAATTTGTTAGTAAACAAGAAAAGTTACACAATAATCCTATTTCCTATTTCTATGCAGGTGTACACCTGCCCAGAACACAGTAAAAGGACTGTCGATTTTGCAAGCGTATAGGCTAACTGAGAGATCCGTTCAGTTTAGGTAGAATAAAGGTAAACAAAAAAACCATGTGAAAATCATTATCCATAACATGTTTGCTATAAACTTCGGTTACCATAATGTTAGGATAAATGATAGGTAAGAAGTGGGGCCTATCCCCCAAAATAATACTATGGCTGTACACCGCAGTGATCCGCCCCATGATAGCCTACGCGGCTGTGGTCTGGTGGCCCCGCACCCAGCTGGTTACAGCCTCCAGTAAACTACAACGCATGCAAAGACTGGCCTGCATGGCGACCACGGGCTGCATGAGAACTACTCCGACTGCAGCTATGGAAGCCTTGCTGGGACTACCACCGCTGCACCTGTTTATACAGCAGGAAGCGACGATGGCGGCAGTGCGTCTAAATGCAGTAAATCTCTGGGGTAAGAGAAACACACAACACACCGCGCTGCTTGAGGGACTCAGCAAGGAGTTCCCCATTACGAAAGCCATCAATGACCGGGTACCTAAACAATTTATCTTCGATAAAAAATACAAAATCCAACTTCACGAGGATCGCCGATGTGAGGGTTTGCGCCCAACAGAGCTGCGCATCTTCACGGATGGATCCAAAACAGGTAGTGGTACAGGTGCTGGAGTCTTCTCAGAGGACTTCAACATCCACATAGCTACACCATTGGGAGTCCATAACACAGTGTTCCAGGCCGAGTGCTTGGGTATTTCTCTTGCCGCTTCAGCAATTCTGGCTAGGAAAGTTAAGGACCACTCGATACGTATACTCTCAGATAGCATGGCTGTTCTGCAAGCGCTGAACAGTCACACTGTGGACTCTGGGCTGATATACGAGTGCCACCAGAACCTTAACCAGGTGGGTGACCTCAATAACATAACCATTCAATGGATCAAAGGACACAGCGGTTCGCTGGGGAACGATGCAGCCGACGAACTTGCTAGAAGGGGGTCGAACATGGCACCAGTGGGGCCCGAACCCATTGTACCACTCCCCTTCGGCTACCTACGCACTCTGGTAAGGAAACGAACTAGGGATCAGCATCACAAACTATGGTCGGACCAAGGTGAGTGCAGGCAGGCTAAGGAGGCACTGCCTTCAATCGATGGCCGCCTCACGAAACAGGTTCTCCGATTAACTAAACAGCAGCTGCGTACGGTTACTGCAGCTATAACTGGCCATGGGTCATTTAATAAACACCTCTTTGTCATAGGAGTTACAGACAGTCCGCTCTGCAGAGCCTGCATGGAGGACGACGAGACAGCAGCTCACGTGCTGTTAAACTGCCCGGTGGTCGCCACTTACAGGGCAAAGTACTTCGGTAACCCAGGTACCCTACGCGAGATTGCCAGTAACACCAAGGCGTTGCTGGCCTTCTTTGAGGAGCTGGGGTGGATCGAATAACAGATTTTTCCCACCCGTACGCAAAATACGCGCTTTGACGTGGAGTTGCGGAAACCAGCCCGTATTACCTATTACCTATTACCATAATGTTCAAAAATTCGAAATTTTGTTTTACATAATTATCCTTACTTCGAAAACTATTCTGTCATAATATTGAGTACTATAATTGAGTCTCCTAATTTGATTATAATGTGTATTAATCCGAATGTTCATTTATAATAAAATTATTAGACCTAAAACATTTGCTAAAAATTAGATTTAGTGATGGAAACAAATCGCTGTAAATCCGACTCCACGTAGTCTTGTCTGCCCTACCTCTAGAGTGTAATTTAGAATCGCGTAGGCGCAGAGGGGCGAGGCGGCCTGCGAGTTGAGGAGCAGGTGGTTGTAAGGCTCGCAGCCACTGCTGAGGCTGGCCGGCCAGCAAGACGAAGTGCGGTGGTGAGCGTTAAATCATCTGCGACAATAAGCTTGCATGGGACCGCCAGAGCCCCGCAGCGCCGCCGCCGGAGCCGTGACAGAAACCACGCCTGCTGCGTGTTCGCTTGCATGCTGCATGCTTACTTGATGCTACATCTTGCATGCGCGCCTGCATGCTGCTTGCTTGCATGCGTGGTGTATGCTTGTTTGCATGCTTCTTACAGGGAAATAAAAACCACATGTTCCCAATCTACTGTTTTATTGAGTGATAATACATGCAGCGCCGGAGCCGTGACAAAGCCATATTGCTTTTGCATCTTTACTATTTGTGTATTGTATCAGTTGGATTTGGTAAAATAATAAACAATTGTAATACAAAATCAGATTATATTTAATTACAAAAAATGAAAAATTAAATAATTTTAATTTAGGACATAACTTTTATTGAAAACGGTTTTAAGTCTTTTGTATATTATTAATTAGCTTTTGCCCGCGTCGATGTCGGAAAATATATCACAGGAACGTGCTACCGGGATTCAGAGTATCCTATGTCCTACCCAGGTCATGGCCTATCCGTATCCGCACGCCTTTCATCTAAATCCGTTCAGCCGTTACGACACGAAAAGGTAACAGGCCGATAACAAATCTGTTTTAGGGTTCCGTACCTCAAAATGAAAAATTGAAACCGTTAAAGGCTCACTTCGTCGTCTGTCAAGACCCTTTTTCTTAGGAATGCGCGTAGGCTCAAGTTGAAATACACACATCAACACGGTCGGTTAAGGTACTTCGATTAAAATTTCAGGATTTTATGGAAAAAAAATGAAGCATAGACGGAAACCGTATATGAATTAACTTTTAATTTATGAGTAAAAACTGTAAAAGATAGAAAAATCATTTAATTTGTGTTTATAAACTTGAAGTTAGTAGTCTGAGAAAGCGCCCATGATGTTCATAACACATCGGCAACGATTCGGCATGCTCAGAACAAGGTTGTCAATGTCTTGCTGCGGAATATTGTCCCATGTCCTTCTGAGGTGCGCAAAAAGTTGATCTTCTGTAGCCAGAGTTTCAGGAACTTCCTTCAGAGCTCTTCTTTGCAGCATATCCCACGCATGCTCAATGGGATTTAGATCTGGCGATTGAGCAGGCCAGTCTAAGGCCCTAACATTGTGTGTATGTAACCAAGCTGCTACCGTTCTCGCCGTGTGTGCCCGGGCATTGTCGTGCATGAGCAGGAAATCTTGCCCCATTTGTGTTCTGTGGGGCAAGATTACGGGCCCCAGCACCTGTTGGACGTATCGTTCTGCCGTCATATTGCCCCGTACCCAAACGAGATCCGTCCGTCCTCCAAGACGAATTCCTGCCCAAACCATAATTGTTCCTCCTTGGTATGGGTGAACTTCCTGAGGGTTCTGAAGACGGCTCCATCGTCCAGGAACTCGCCAAACACGCGTCCTTCGTGAATCTGGATGGAAGCCGAACCTGGATTCATCCGTGAACAGCACATTGGACCATTGCTCACGGCCCCAGTCCACGTGGTTCCGAACCCATTCTAATCGTCGTCCACGATTGCCTCTCCGTAAAGGTGGGACCCGGAGTGGTCTACGAGAGCGTAGATTGCTTTCATGCAGTCGCCTTCTTACAGTTTGGTCACTCACAAGCACTTGGTGTTCCACTCGCAGCCTTTGGACCAATTGAGTCGCCGTTGCATTTGGTTGAGCTCGCGCAGTAATCTGCAAAAATCGATCTTGTCTGGGGGTAGTGATGCGACTTGGCCCCCGGTGCCTCTCCGCTACTTCACCTGTGGCACGATAGCGTGTCCACAATCATGAAATTACATTTTGGTGGGTCCCTATGGCCTCAGCAACATTACGCTGAACAGACCCAGCTTCCAGCATTCCCACAGCTCGTAACATCTCCGTCCTCGTCAAATGTTGGCGTTGCATGGCTACAATACCTCAATTTTAACTTTATCTTTCATTTAAAAATGAAAAAAAACTGTAACTAAACGTAATTCGTATTGTTTTCTAAATGTCGCACAAATGAAAATTCCCTCTCCTACACATCAAGACATTTTTATGCCACCGAAACAAAAGAATTTTCAAAAATTTGAATTTTGAATTAGTCTGAGATAAATTACAAACAAATCGGTGTATGAAAGATTACAATGCGGCCAATACTTTTCGAGTTATTTAATTGAGTATGAAATATCCCTAGACCGTGTTGATGTGTGTAGATATTAAAAACTTAGATCTACTGTCTCTTGGAGCTGTAACGAAAATCAAACTTCCAAGACAACGCAATAAAAAAATACGGCCATTTATGCCGCAAATGTTGGTAATTCCCGTTTGGCTAGCAGCATGAAGTTTGGCGATAAGCAAGGTCAAGTACAGAGGAAAATCCGAAAATTGGTAATATGTATATAGTTATGCTACAAAGTTAAGTTTGTTCTACAATCTGAGATCACAAATTCCTAGGCCGGGTCTTGAAGTAACACACAACAAACAACCGCACTGGGTACACTTTCTTCAACCGCGCATGTGCGTTCATAGCACCACACGATTTTTTTTTAACGCGGAAAAGCGTTTGCCGCACAGAGTTACTGAGCTAATTAATTAGCATTTACATAAAGTTCGCTAATTGTTCAGCAGGTAACGCGTTAAGTCTGTATTTCATTTCTCTATAAAGTAATTTTTCAATTGAAAAATTAAGTTTGTCCTTCAATCCAGATTTGTAAATTAGGGCAGCCAACCAAGCACAACTTTGAGACGGAACCCTCAGGGCGCCAGTCCTACTCACACTTGTCCGGTTTTATAAAACAAGTTTATTTGATTCTAAATGCCTTACTTAAATACTAATTATTTATTTTACTATTATTATCACCATTAATTTGTAATACCTATTCTAGTGCCGCCATTGAACACACTGTTGAGGTAGGAGTCCCTGATAGTGTCTGGAGTGAAAGACGATTGAGATGCGAATCCATTTTATTGCTAAACTTAACTTATTATATACAAAAATATTTACAAAATAATTAGCGACTACCTACATACATATATTAATTATATAAATCAAAGCATACGTCGGTAAGTCGAGAATTGTTGAGTCTAGTACACCATCAATCCGTGTGGTGTCACGTCGACGCAGTGCTCGCGCTCCGTGCTACACATATACATACATTGAGGCTCCATCTAACCGTCACTCAGATCCGCCGCCCTAGGCAAATCCTCACCGACCCTGATGACCCCATAACCCTCCTCCAGGAGAGCAATAGGGCCACAAGTACAGACACCGACCCGCATTCCGACCTCGCCGCCGAGTTCCTCCGCGATCGCGACCCTCCCGAGTAAATAATACTCCACCCCGACCCTTGCTCGACGATGCGCCAGCCCGCGTCGATGCTGAGCCTGTAGCTTTAAATTCCCCGATTAATAATCATGAAATATCTTTGATCCAGCCTGTCCCATCTTGCTGTCCTCCCCCCAGCGACGCCCTAAGCCGAGGTTCGTACCCCACAGGGGGTGCCCTTAGCGAGCGCTCGCCTAGTTTTAATTAGAATAGTTTTTGCCCCTGGCTGGAGGCTTTGAGTGTAGTAACTTAAGACAGCCACAGGAAAGTCCGGTTAAGCAGCTACGACCCTCTTCTGAGGTCAACTGCGAGAGGCCCTAGTCGAAAAAATAAATTAAAATAACCGTCAGTGAAACGTTAGCTGTGTCGGCGGACGAATGTGTTCATGTATTGCAGCTAGCAGCTACCTACAACACAATACCTACATGTTAGAAAGGTTAGCTATTGACTTTATGTAATAACTTTTCCCGGAGTGGGCCGATTTTAATGAAATAAAGACTAAATGTTAATTCAAGATACGGACTATGACTATATTTCCAATCCTTTAAATATCTTGAAAAGAAGACACAAAAAAACAATATTACATGTGAATTTTAAAATCATCCCCAATTTTACCCCTTTGGGGGATGATTTTACAAAAACGCTAAAATGTGTAATTCTTTATTTTTTATCAAAAGCATAAAATTTCATATCCCTAACTTAAGAAATGCTAGAGTTCCCATACAAACTTTCATCCCCTATATCACCCCCTTTAGGATTATTTTTGAGACAAAAAGTACCCTATGTCCTTCTCCAGGATCCCATCTATCTCCTTGCCAAATTTTATAGAAATCCGTTCCGTGGCTTAGCTGTGAAAAGGTGACAAACAGAGTTACTTTCGAATTTAAACGCCCCCGCGATTTCACCCGCATATGTCGCAGGCGTGGCATGATTAGGCGGGGTTTCTTTATGACTGGGTTCGTTCTGTATCGAGATATAGGCCAAATGGTCTCGGGTCAAAAGCCAAAGCCAAAGTTTCCCGGCGCTTGGGGTAAGTTACCCCAAACCCCGGGAAACTTTGGCTTGGGGCAACTTTGTACCACATTTTGGAGCTATGAAAGCAAGAAAATAGGAGTATTCATGGATATTTCTAAATGAATATATACGTTTATAGCTAAAGATTCCACTAGGGGTTTTCAATAAGAAACAAAAAGAAAATTTGTATAAACAAGAATATTATTCCAAAAAATCTCAATCTGTCAAATAAAATATTATCATTTTCTGCAGGTAACAGAAAATTTTCAACTGTTATAAAGATTCCACTAGGGGTTTTCAATAAGAAACAAAAAGATATAAACAAAAATTTTATTCCTAAAAATCTCAAAATCTGTCACAATGTCACCTCGCTTACGGTACTTTTGGTGTCGTTTTGGTGTCGTTTTTCGACAGACTATTGGTGTCGTTTACAGCCGAAATGGGTGTAGTTCCTTTTTTTTCATTTTCTGCAAGTCTGTAACAGAAAATTTTCAACCGTTATTAAGATTCTACTAGGGGTTTTCAATAAGAAACAAAAAGATATAAACAAAAATTGTATTCCTAAAAATATCAAAATCTGTCACAATCCCCTGCTTACGATACTTTTGGTGTCGTTTTGTTGCCGTTTTTCGACACACCATTGGTGTCGTTTACAGCCAAAACGGGTGTAGTTCCATTTTTTTCATTTTCTGCAGGTCTGTAACAGAAAATGTTCAGCTGTTATAAGGATTCCACTAGGGATTTTCAATAAGAAACAAAAAGATATAAACAAAAATTGTATTCCTAAAAATATCAAAATCTGTCACAATCCCCCGCTTACGATACTTTTGGTGTCGTTTTGTTGCCGTTTTTCGACACACCATTGGTGTCGTTTACAGCCAAAACGGGTGTAGTTCCATTTTTTTCATTTTCTGCAGGTCTGTAACAGAAAATTTCCAGCTGTTAAAAGGATTCCACTAGGGGTTTTCAATAAGAAACAAAAAGATATAAACAAAACTTTTATTCCTAAAAATCTCATAATCTGTTACAATGTCACCCCGCTTACGGTACTTTTGGTGTCGTTTTGGTGTCGTTTTTCGACCCACTATTGGTGTCGTTTTTCAACACACTATTGGTGTCGTTTACAGCCGACACGGATGTATTTCCATTTTTTTCGTTTTCTGCAGGTCTGTAACAGAAAATTCTCAACTGCTATGTCGCTTTTTTAGATTATGCGTTTAATTAAAGGTAAAGTTTGTGAATGAACATACCCATCAGGATGATCTTCCCACGAAATGTGTGTCTCAACTAATTTCAATCCCTGTTCATTAAGAAGATTACTGCAAATTCTACGTCTGTTTAAAGTAAATTAATATATTATTAAACACAGATATACAGGGTTAAATTAAATTGGCTATCTAAACTCCGCAGATAGATATCCCAGATCGTCGTCGTCATCGTGGGTATCTGGGATATCTAAACACAATAAATTGAAAAATTAAGATTCGTTTTTTTTTGGAAGGTCATCATCTGTTAGTGTTGCTACTTGAAGTATGAGTTGTAATATTATGATACTAGTGTGTAATGATCAATGCACTCACGTTTCAGATGTTTTTCAACACACTTGCGAGGAAAAAAAACATACATGTTGTAAGAACGTATGCTACAATAACGTAATTACGCTTATAGATTTATAAAATTCAACTGACCTTTGTTGCCAGGTACTGACTATCCGGAGCTTCGTTTAAAAAATTTTCAACGTCGGTCGGTGACAATACTTTAGATTTCGTATTTTTGATAAAAATGGCGCGCTGGTTTTGTTTTTTCTGCGCGCCGCGCTAGATAATCTACTAACTAAACAGCCTATATAAAAAATATAATACAAAATAATGTTTTGAATACGCAAATAACATAATATCACGCTTTGTTTCCCCGTAGGGTTAGGCAGAGGTGTACCCATAGTAGGTACACCCACATTTTGCCAGTTATGTTTAAGTCCAATGTAATCGGGGGCGAGCATATTGCCATCAACTGGGCACAAATCCAGACTCCGAGCTTGTACCAACTAGGGAAATTCCTAATGGAAAAACCCAATATCACTTTGTCTGACCTGGGAATTGAACCCAAGACCTCATAATACGCAGTCTTAATAGTTTTAATCTTAGGCAAGATAAATAATATGTAGTGAAAAATATATAATTTGATGAAATATTATATTAATTTATCATGTTTTATTTATTTACACAGTAGGCATAAAAAGGCTTGAAGTCTCTTTAATGAGATTTAACCTTTTGAACGCCAGAGTATAAACGTAACGCCGTACCCCTGACGCCAGGCCACTTTTTCTGTCAAATGACCTTCATAAAAAATAGGGATTCCAAAACTTGTATCGATATACAACTGAGTTTTTATTTTCGTCTTTAATTTTCTAATAAACCGTACTCACGACACTGAAATTTTATTTAACCTGCCAATATATTCCATTATAGTAATCTTTACACAGCATTTAACAGAGACTATCAATGAAAAATCAGATATTAGAAAACTAAAAAAAAATATTTATTACAATATGGTTACAACACTATTCAACATGACTTGTCTTGGTATTGTGACAATGGCGTTGCTTGCCAGTCAATTTTATGACATTCTCGCATCTGAATTAGGGATGTATCAGTGTACACGTTGGTTATCGATTCTAACAAGTATTCTTATCTAATATAATACCTATCCATATCAAATACGTAAGTATTTTATGTAGTAATAAAAGAAAATTGTATTTTAATAATTGTTTTTTTTTACATGTAAAAAATACGCAGAAATAATTTAAAAATCAACAGTTACATATACCTAATAATTATTATTACAAATCAGTCTTACAATATCACAAATCTTTAACAAAATGTACCTAATAATATACTAGGAAGAACATCAGTTTAGTACCTAATATAAACAAAACCTCAGGAATAACAGGAATAGAAGTAACAAAAGGATTATAATAAGGATAATCCTGATATGTAAAATCAACAATGTTACCAACTTACAAACAATGGAATGTCATAAATCTCTAAAATAGGAACAATAAAATTATATCACACATTAGCAAATCATATCTTAAAAGTAAAAAAGAGGATGTGGTAATACATAGTCAAATAAAAAAAATTATAAATGGTATTTTTCAAAGCATGGCGCAGCACATAAATAAACGTTACACACCTTGCAACAAAAACGGGTATTTTTTCGTTGTTTAATTAAAGAACATTGCTTACATCTTTGATATTTCCCCATTTTAGTCGGCATGTGATCCTTTGCGTTCCTGGGTAATACACGGAGGGGATTATTACTACTGGTTGAAGCTGACATTGGTCGCTCTAAAACACTGCTGCTGCTGTATTGTTCTACGAGTTGATTTATGACGTGCAATTGAAAATCGGCAAATTTTAAGTTTGGTATATTTTTAGCGTGTCTATAACAAAAAAATGAATTTAACAAATGCATATCCAATATATGGAAAAATAACTTTTTATACCATTTAATGGTTTTGCGTATGCATTGTATTGACGACAATAACATATCCGCGGTATCGACACTACCCATATTTTTAGAATAATCCAAAACTGCTTTTGGTTTTATTACAGGTAATCCCGTATTTCTGTTTGTTCTTTGTGATGGTTCCATCGAATTATCGTGAATGGTAGACACAATATTGCACAGCCATTTCGTGTAATTGTAGGACATTATGGAAAATTGGCATTCCCTTTCTATTTTTTTTTACGGTACCGCAAGCATAAATCTTGTTTTCATAGAGATATTTAAATAATCGTGGGCTTGTGTACCAATTGTCCACATATAAATGACGATTTGATTCCAAAAACGGTTTGAGCAAAGTAGCAATAACAGCCCCTCCAACGCCTAGATTGCAAGGATCGGTAATGTCTGTAGTTGCACCGCAATATATAATAAAATCAATAATTATTCCCGTACGTACGTCACACAAAACAAACAGTTTGACTCCAAATCTGTTCCTTTTATTTGGTAGATATTGTTTGATGGACAAACGACCCTTAAATGGAACTATACTTTCATCAATACATATGTTTTTATATGGCGTTATTATATTATTAAACTTTTGCCTCGCGTGATCTACGCACTTTTGTATTTTACTTAAAATCGTAGTGTTTTCCCTTTGGTCCGTAAAATGTAACATACTAAGTATCATAGAAAATCTGTTTCTAGACATTAATTTAGAAAATATTGGTGCATTCAGCAAAATATTGGTAGACCAATGCTCTTCTATGGTTAAGTGGCGATTTCTTGTCATTAGCATTATAATTGCAAAAAATATATACATTTCTGGAATGGTTACGTCGTACCACGCTTGCAAACGGGAATGTATTCGCAAATCTACATTTAATAGAAAGTAAGTATGAAATTTGTTCAGAAAAGCGAGACAGCAAAAGGACTTGGATGATATCAGTCTGCCAAGCTACCAAGATTCTGAATAATAAAAAAGAAATAAATGAAAGTGATTAAAAAGACGATGACAGATTAGGTGTTAATTATTTATAATCATAAATCATTAATAACACAAAATTCTATGAAGCTTTTTATTTTTCCTTATAATTAGTATCAGAAACCAAAAGTTATTATAGTTCTAAACTTTATGTCCGCTGTTTGTAAACGACAATCTATGTACCTATATACTTCGGAGCGGCCATATTGGCCTGGCCACGATTCCGGTCTAAGCCAAGGCGGTAAAGTGTATAGAATAATAATACGTACACTAACTGGTTCCGTCTTAGTAGTATATTTAAAATTAATCAATGTTTAATTAGGTTAGCTTACATATTTTCAGCTTTACATATTAGGTGCATACTATGATTACTACCTTTATTAATGCATACCTAAATAAATACCTATGTAGACAGTGTGCGCTGGTCTAGGTGCGACATATTTCTCATTCGTAAGAGTTATATAAAAAAAAAACAAGAATAATAAGGTCAGATAATATTTTCAACGATGTTTCATATCATAAGTAAATCTAATAAAAGAGAAAATATTTCAGGTGCTTATCAAAGCCTGTATCGTTCTTCTATAATAGTTTGGGTTACTTGTTGAAAAAATTTCGTTTCAGAAATTACTGACCTGTTTTTGTCCCTAGTAAATAAATGAAAATGTTGAAACAACATTTTTGATCATAGTTTTTAAAATAACTCACCTCTAAATCATCTTCTCGTATTGATTCCCCTTCCGAGAACTCTTCGTCATTTCCAATTCCTTCCAATATTCGAAGAAGTTCTTCGGTAGTCATTACACTCATGATCGGTTTATAATATAAGTAACTGTTACACGATATTTTAATAATAATAAATACAAAAAAATACTACTACTACTATTAAAGCACTTCACTAGACTTAATCGCCTGCGCTTACGACGTCACCGTTGTGTCACAGATTTATGACTATGGCGTACAAGGGACGGACAATATTGGTTTGCGCTAGGGATGCGCAAGAGATGAGTTTAACAAGTGTCGATATTAGACATTTGCATATTTTATTTTTGATTGTGTAGCTAGAGGCATGGTTCTATAAGGCTGAGTTGTTTTAAAAATACGTTTTATTTCTCCTGATACCAACTTATACACATATAATATACTCTGGACTAAAATTTAATATTCATCTTCTTAAGTTTTCATTGATTTTACAATCATACGTCACAACACTAGCTGTCACATATAGCAGACTACGGCGTGTGAGGCACTCCTTTTATACGCGTTTAACATCTACTTTTAAAACAGCAAATTTCTCGATATTGGTGGTTTATTTATATTTGTTTCATGCAATACAATATAGACGGAAGCTTAAACTTTTAAATTATATAAATAAAAACACACAAAAGTAATGATTAAATTGTTTATTTCATAATATGGTGCGACGTGTATTTTGTCATATATTTGTGACGTTGGCGTTCAGGGTAAGATTTCGTTTGTCACATATATGTGACAATGGCGTTCAAAAGGTTAAAAAGCGCACATCACCGACTAGTAAATAGTTATCTGTGGCGCACATTACCGCACTAGTTCGGTAATATAAAGTAAAAAGCATGGGTGTTTAATTCACTGCATTATGAACCTAAAAGCGGTTCAATGAGAGCCTCTTTACGAGCAAGTGTGTTGAAAAAAACAACAATTAGCCTTTCAGTTAACAGCCTAGACTTTTCGGCTGATGCTTAGGCCATTTATACAATAGGGTGACCACGGACCGAAAAAAAATTAAACTAAATTGAAATTGGTAAGTACCTACCTAATTATTTTAACAACTGTTGTTTAAACATTAGGGATGTTATTATGATCAGTTGGAAAAAATAGTCATTTACTTTTTCGTTGGTAAATAAGTATGACAGAAGACTGCGGGCACGAAATTAGCGGCGACGAGCGATGGCGACATCATTATTCTGTTAAGTACCTGGTACTTGTTGAAAGACCTACACTGTCCTCCCATACTTAATAAATAACACTGTTATTTGAAAATATTGTAAAAGCCCATTATTTTTAAAAGAGTAACCGTGGAGTTTCTTGCCGGCTCTTCTCCATAGGAAACAAACAATTTGAACCGTGCACCTAGCTTCTGACGTTTCATAAGTGCCCATGTAGCTTTATATGAAATAAAAATATTTTGAATTGAATTGACAACGGAGAGGCGCGGCGCACAGTGGTCCTTAAAGTCTGGAATTAAAAAAATATAAAAAGGATGTAGTAGAGCGGGCGTCACCGAGTGTACGACTAAACGCCGACAGACACTACGCCGACAGACTGAACACCGACAAGACTTTACTTCGACGGGACTCTTCCCCGACAGGATTATTGTTGTTGATTGTCTTGTGTCTGTCATGCATGACTACTTGTAATAATATATTTGTATTTAATCTGAAATGGAATTAGAATTTTAGACTCATATTTTCACTATGTTATTTAATAATTTGTATGCCCAAGTGGCTGATCATGGAATGAACATTATTAGTATATAATTTTGTAATTAACACCTGCATGTAACCCATGTATCAATAAACGAATTGATTTGATTTGATTTGAGGTCGTGAGGGAAAAGATGACCCCTTCTTTAGTGTTAGTAGAGCGGTGACGCCCAGTGTACGACTAAACGCCGACAGACACTACGCCGACAGACTGAACACCGACAAGACTTTACTTCGACGGGACTCTTCGCCGACAAGACTCTTCGCCGACAGGGCTCATCTGCTCTCATTGCTATTAGCGAATAGCGCCTGTCTGAAAAGAGGGTATCTGGCGCTCGGCGGCCGCTCCCGCGGCACGCTCGCTTCGCTCGCTCGCCTTCGCGCGTTAATGGTCACTGTTCTAACCTAACCTAACCCAAATGATTATATTCAATACAGAAAATTATGAGCCCTGTCGGCGAAGAGTAGATGAGCCCTGTCGGCGAAGAGTCCTGTCGGCGAAGTGTCCTGTCGGCGAAGAGTCCCGTCGAAGTAAAGTCTTGTCGGTGTTCAGTCTGTCGGCGTAGTGTCTGTCGGCGTTTAGTCGTACACTGGGCGTCACCGCTCTACTAACACTAAAGAAGGGGTCATCTTTTCCCTCACGACCTCAAATCAAATCAAATCAATTCGTTTATTGATACATGGGTTACATGCAGGTGTTAATTACAAAATTATATACTAATAATGTTCATTCCATGATCAGCCACTTGGGCATACAAATTATTAAATAACATAGTGAAAATATGAGTCTAAAATTCTAATTCCATTTCAGATTAAATACAAATATATTATTACAAGTAGTCATGCATGACAGACACAAGACAATCAACAACAATAAATTATCGCCAAGCGGACATGAAACATTTAAAAAGTTCTAGTCGAGAAAAATTCATCTACAGAGTAAAAACACTTTTCTATAAGAAATTGGAACAATTTATTTTTAAAGATTATTTTCAATTTATTTTTAAGGCCATTGTATGTTCTGTTGCAGCCATGTCTCATACTTTTTTATGAATGTACGTCTCGTGCGATAGTGTGATTAAGCTTGTTCGATTTCGCCGCTCGACGGCCGCTCGTTCCAGATTGTATTTTGTTTTTTACCGCCAGTATCGTGCCCAAGCCTAGGTCGCTGCCGGATCGGCCCGACCCACGCCACTACGCTATCGCCATCGCTCGGTGTGCCGCTAATTCCGTGTCCGCAGACTCGCGGCAGCGGTCGGCCAGCGCTACTTCCAAGTTACATTTCTTACCGACTAATTCCGATTTGTTAAATCCCCACACGTAACTGCCCTTTGATACATTTTACTACTACATATTACATAGTTGATCGCTCTGTTCACACCGCCAGTGAGTACTCATTTGCCGCAGTAACAAGAGCTATCAAAGAGAGTCCTCAGAACACTCGCTGAGAGACTCACGGAAAATCACAAGTAATTACACTCGCTCGTCGCGGCAGCGCAGTCGATGGTCGTTGCTCACCAACTCGGTTTTAGTTTCTAGCACTACCTCTAGCTTCTCTTCAATCACCGGCGCGATGGGACTGGTGGCCTAACAATTACATAATTATTTTGTAATCAATACTTGCCTCTCATCGTTAGTTCTTGTCGGATCATCTTTTAATATACAATCCAGGAATAATCCGTTACACTGCGTGCTTGTGTACAAATATGGTCCGGCGCACTGTCTGCTTTCTGTCAGTAAATATGTAGAAGCAACTCCTATGAGCATTTCGTGAGCTCCGACCCAAGTGACGAGCGGTCCACCGTGATCATTCTGAAAAAAATTATATTGATTATATACACAAGGAGTCTGTGTGTACAAATACAAGATTATATCAGTCGTGGTATTCAAGCCATTATACGTAGGTAGGTACTTGGTCGACCGAGTTCTGCTAGGGTGAAAATAGATAAACATATCGTCCAGGTATACCAACGTTGTATCACATTCCCGAGGCTGTGAAAATAGAGAAAACGAATTTTCCCAGATATGAAACCTAGCTAGATCAATTTTTCACCCCCGTAAACGCCTATTATATATAACCATATTGTAACTTTCATCGAAATCGTTAGAGCTGTTCGAGAACGTGATTACAAATATACAGGATGTCCAGTAAATAAGTACGACATAGTACAGGGAGTGATAGCTTGAGTCAATACTTTTTTTTTTTTTTTTTTAGAATACGTTACCCCACACTAGGAATTTCTCCTGTGCCGTGTGGGTGCGTTTACAAACATTTACACTCACATACACAAACAGCCAGACCCGGAACAACTAATTGTAGGTCATACAAATATTTGTTCCGTGCGTGAATCGAACCCGCGACACGCAGCGCAGCAGTCAATCACTTAACCACTGTGCCAACCGTGTCGTTAGACCTACCAAAACAACACAATATATGTTCCGCAAAATGTTACGGATGTACAGATAAACAAAATTTTCTAAAATATCGAAAAATATCTGCCTTCAACCAGATTTTTAATCATCTTGTAATGAGACACATAAAATACGACATGCACGCGTAATGGGTAAAGGGCTTTACCTGCTCGCCGACCCGACCCGACAGGATACTGTTTGACAAAAGAAGCGCATGTGCTATCCCGCTTTTTTTAGGGTTCCGTACGTCTTGCACCACAGAAATAGAAAGATGTTTTAAATTCGTTTAACGCATAAAGTCTTTAAGGAGTTGTGGTGCAAGTGTGGGCCAAAGTATCAATTATTTCCTAGAGTTGATTTTGCACATTATTCAAGCTGGTTTCACAGCTGTAAGGGTAGCGGCCGCAGTGCTCTTAAACGAGGGAGTAAGGCTGACTGTCCACTGGAGCGGAGAGGATAGGAGCGGAGCGGAGCTGTGCCAATATTAACCAATGGAATTGCATAAAATCTCCGCTCCGCTTCAGTGGACAGAGATATGCGAACTAGTTTAAAAATTCATCTAAAACCGCGGAGCAAGGAAGAGGACTGGGGAAGCGGAGCGGGGAAGGAGAAAACTCTGGCTGCCGCAGCCCGCTCAAACTACTCGTCGCGTGAACTCGGCCTAACTCCGCACAGTCCGCAACTCCGCTCCACACTACCTCGCTCCGCCTCAATGGACAGACACAGTCCGCAACTGTGATCCACATTACTCCCTCGCTCCGCTCCGCTGTCTCGCTCCACGTCAATGGACAGGCAGCCTAGTACCATACGTTGTACGGGCTCTACTCGGAGTGGGTCGCGTACGGACCAATTCGCGTTCCTGTGAAACAATGTTCTAGCGCCTCACGTGTATGTCTCCGTTCCGGGAGTCCGTACGGGGCTCCCGGATAGCTGTGAAACCAGCCTTAAAGCATTTCGTGTGCAGGTGTTAAAAACACTTTAGCAAGTTTTTCAAGTTTTAAATTAAATACCAAAATATTAAACCAAGTAAACTTTACCTGACAAATTCCATTTCTTCTAGTATTAGATCTTCTTGAATTTGAAGCAGTTTTATTCATTTTATGAATTAGTGAGGAATTATGTGAGCTTTGGTCCGTATCATTCCTTGAAAATTTGAGTTTTATATCTTTCCTTAAATTTTCTATTAAAATTATCTGGTCTTCTGGAATATCATTTTCACACTGTAAAAGAGATTTTCATTGCAGTTATTTTAATGTCCTTAGCGTAAGGATCATTGCAATATTGACGCGCGCTCGCGATTTGTATATTTTTTTAATACTAGTTTCTGGTTCTGTGTTATTTGCGCCCACAGTTAGGTATTTTATTTTTTTAAATGTTATTAGCTTATACTGGGCCACCTTGATCCAATAATTGCGGTACGCGTCTATAGGTTCCTTGGCCGGCCTCGGCGGCGCCGTCGATCCTCAGCCTCTAAATGGATAAAAATATGTCTTGTACTTACAGTTGGCTCCCAATGTAGAGGCTGCTGGTTATTGATCGATTTGATATTATCATTATGACCATTACACCCGTCCACTTTTGGGAACCCTTTTAGTATTGTCACTCCTACATCGTCCAAGTTACCCTTTTCGATAGTACAAATCATATATTTGTCTATTACAGCACCCATACCAGGATAAACTTCATATTCTTTTTTACATATTTCCTTGTCTTCTATCAATATCGATGCATACTTTAACTGTGGCTGATTGAGGTCGGTAACATCGTTTTCCTAGAAATAAGAAAGTAGTACATGATGTGAAATTAATCGGCTAAATAAGGTTAAACGGTTTATTATATGTATTTTATAAAATATAATTGTATAAAAAGCAAGTGTTCGACTGACACATAATCTCCAGCGCAAACCGAAATAGAAATTCGAAATTTGGACCATCCAAATTTCGAAGTAAGTGGTTCTAAATTGGACGGTAGGGAGGTTCCTTGTGTGATGTAGGCATCCACTAAGAAAGGATTTTAGGAAATTCTACCCCTAAGGGGATGTAAAGGGGGAATTTCGTAATCGTATTGCTTGGGTATATAAAATTGAATCTTAGCACAAATACTTACATATCTGAAGAAATAATAAAAATCGTAATCAATGATCATTTAATGATTGGATGGAATAGAGGAGGCGTTGAAGTTCCAAGGGTAAATAATAAAATCCACGCGAATGAAGTCGTGGGTGAAGAGCTAGTCTGTCTATGACCAGAGTCTAAATATCAATGGTCCGTTTTCACTAACACTAGGCGACAACTAAATGTAATTGCATTGCCTGAATATTATTGCATTGTTAGATTTTCAATGTTCGGCACTGAGTCGAGCGTTAAAAATCCAACAGTGCAATATGTAGGCATTACCTAAATATAGGTGTCGTCAAGTGTTAGTAAAGAAAGAAAGAAAGAAAAATATTATATTTGGGACACGCACAGGAAATACAAACAGTAAAAAATAAAACAAACAAAATTATATAAAGAAAGAAAGAAAGATCATAATAAGGCTAGGTTGATCAACATGACTTTTAGAAAGAAACCGTTAAGGCGAAAGCGTCAGGGTAGCCCGCGAAATTCAAAATTTCTTCAGTATCAGGTTGTATGTTGATCTATACAAGGTCCCATTAAAATAGATAGACAAATTTTAACACGGCGTTCAGTACGTCTAACCAAAGATATCCAAGCAAAAAAAATAACACTGAATACAATACAGTGATTTTATTTTGACCTAAAATAATAAATGGCATTTTGTAACCAGCATTTTTAGTCTATTTTCGTTAGCTGATTTATTTTTCTTGTAAGTATCTAATGCGTTTTTCTTTGTATTTTTTTTACCATTGTCCTTATTTTGGTGGTTAGAATGATTTCAAAAATTTTGTCCATCTATTTGAATGGGACCTTATATTCATTTTATTCGCGATCGTATCAAATGTTTATAATTATATAGAATTATTATCATTATTAATCATAGAAATCATCAATACAACTTTCTAAGTTCATGTAATCTTATTGAATGACTATTTCATGAAATCATGACATTTTAGGACTATGCTGATTATAATTCTGTAAAGCCATATTTGTTACGGTCGCGAATCATATTTTAATCAACATACAACCTGACACTGACCTGCAAATTGCAAAAAACTAAAGAAATTTTGAATTTCGCGGGCTACCTTAGCGCATCCCCCTTAAGACTCGTGCGTGAAGAATAAAACAATTTCTAAGAAAACTTCACGCTAGAACAATATTATCGGTGTCGCGTCGCGTCAGTCTACACGAGGCTTTACACTGGTATGGTCAAAAGCGCTTAAAAATAAATGAGTCGGTATACATATTAATAAAATCATAAATATGTAACACAAAAGATATATTTTGTGTGCTATTTTTGCTATCGAAACTCTAAAAACAAGAATAATCGTAAATTCATTAATTCGCTGACAGACAACGTACAGTCTAAACCATGGTTCTAGAAGCATGTATAAGACTTCCTTTTTAACCGACTTGTAAAAAAGGAGGTTTTCAATTCGGATGTTTATATTTTTTTAAATGTATGTTTCCACGTTCGCACGGACGTTATAAAATCCCGACGATTTTTTTCCTGCACTGAATTTTCAACGCTCGGCTCAACACTGGGAGTTGAAAATCCAGTGCGCGATAAAATCCCGCCGCGATATTTTTACGTCCGTGCGAAATTGGGCTTATACAGGTGGTTTTTTTAACCATAATCGTTGTAGCTACCAAAAAACGGTCTTGGACCACAACTGCCTTCATTGATATTGAGGGTGCCTTTGACAAAACCATGTTCAATAGTATAAATATGGCCCTCGACAGACACAGCGTAGACTCGACCCTGAGTGGATGGATCACCAACATGCTCAAACTGAGGTACAAGTCACAGTAAATGACACTACAAGAGCCATCGTTGCGAAAGGCTGCCCGCAAGGGGGCGTCTTCTCGCCGCTTTTATGGAACCTGGTAGTAGACAGCCCCATTAAAACACTCAACGACAAAGGTTATTTCACCGTAGGCTACGCCGATGACTTAACCATAATAATCAACGGGACCCACGAAAACACCCTATGCAACCTCATGTGTCAAGCCCTGAAAATAGTAGAGGAATGGTGCAACAAGCACCAACTCTCAGTAAACCCTACAAAAACCGAACTGATTCTCTTCAAAAAAAAGGAAAACGAATGACACTACAATTACCACGATTCTTTGGAACAACCCTAAACCTCTCAACTGAAACCAAATACCTGGGCATCTATTTGGACAAATGACTGAACTGGGCAAAACACACGACCTATATCATTACAAAAGCCAGCATATCCCTGTGGCAGTGCAAGCGACTACTTGGCAGGAATTGGGGGATCAACCCCAAGGTCACCCACTGGTTATACACCACAGTCATCCGACCAATTATCACATACGGCTCACTGGTCTGGTGGCCCAGGACAGACCTGAGCACAGCCCAGAGAGATCTCGTAAAACTGCAGCGGTTTGCTTGTGTCGCAATCACTAGCAGTATGAGAACTACGCCGACCGCCGCCCTACAGGCAATGCTAGGACTGCCGCCTCTGCACCTAATCGTGCGTGAGGGAGCGGCCCTGGGCGCCTTTAGGCTCCATTTATCAGAAACCCTAAATAATGACTCCAGAGTTAAGAACTGAGCTAAGAACTCACACACGCATAAAGGAGGATGCGATCAAACGAAAGCCAATTATGGCATCACCCTGCGACAAAGCCTCAAAAACACACCACTTTCAAAGGCACTACAACATAATACGTACAGAAGAACAGTGTGACTACTCAGGCCCAAAAGAGATGAGAGTTTACACCGACGGATCAAAGTCCGACTCCTCAACATAAATATATCCAGACCGCCGAGTGTGTGGGCATCATACAAGCGGTCCACGCCCTAGAAGCCAGGAGGGTTACGGACACCCACATACGTATACTCTCCGACAGCGCCTCAGTTCTCCAATTCTTACGGAAAATACATATTACCTCAAAGCTAACACTAGAATGTCACAATGAATTAGAACAAATAACGGTATCTAGCCGCAACACGGTGACACTGCTATGGATAAAAGGACACTGCTAGTCGCTAGGTAACGACGCAGCTGACGAACTTGCTAGACGAGGATCCAGCACGGCAGTCTGTGGACCCGAGCCTATCGTACCTATCCCCTTCAACCAAATACGTAGGTTACAGGAGCTCATCCACACACAAGCGGAGCACTGGTAGACCTCGACACCGGACTGCAGGCAGTCAAAGGAAGCTATGCCATTTTTGGATAGCAGGCTGACCAGGCGTTTATTACGCCTGGACAGGAACGGCCTACGCCTGCTGACGGGGACCATCACGGGACACTGCTCGCTAAACAAACATACAATAGGCATAACGGACCGTCCCCTATGCAGGGCGTGCATGGAGGCTGAGGAGACCGTTACGCACGTACTCTTTGAATGCACAGGCGTCACCTAGATTAGAACCCAGATCATACACGGATGTTCTAAACAGACCAGGAGACCTAATTATCGTCTGGAGGGAGGTGGGCTGGTTGGAATAACCACCAAACGGCCGCTATGGCCCACGCACAATGGTCCACCTGACGGATTGAATGCGGAAAACAAACCCCATAACATAGAACATAGATATGATAAAAACGCCTACGTAAAAACACAAAGCAAAATTGCATAAGTAATATACTCATTGTAACTTAGTCTAATTATTGATTAGTTGTAGCCTGTAGGTAGCTTAACAAATATAATTGTTAGTTGTCACTTTGTGTGCATAATCTTGCTCAGTTAAATAATCATTTATTTCTTTAAAAATGGATTCTTACAAGAGACATACAAAAGTTCAAACGGTGCAGTAAAATTCTTTGTGGAGTGGATACAGCTATAATAAAAACAGACAAATAAATAAACAGTTCTACTGGATTTGTGAACTGAACAAACGAGAAGAATATACTACTAAGACACTACACTATACTACTAAGAATATACTGTTACTGTTACAATTATAAGCATATATGCATGATGAAATTGCAATGCCCTAACAGGGCCACTATGTTCTAAGAACTGATATCCTCTGTTAAGAACTTTATTTATGTACACATAGTTAGCAATAAAGAATTTGAATTTGAATTTGAATTTGAATATAATTCTCGTGCCATCACAACATTAAACAGTGAGTCAAAAAGGTCACTGTTCTAACCTAACCTTTTTTTTTACGGGTGGAAATCCTCATGGATGTCCTCCGCCCTAGGGAGGGCGGAGGGGTCTGTCAGACTCTTACTGACTAAAACCACCCGGTGCTCCGTCTCACACTTGCACCGGGGATCACGGGATCTAATGCGACTTCCGCGATCCCCAACTAGTGCCGGCCTGCAGAGGCGGGCCACCTCGAGTTAGGGGGGAGTGAGGTGTTAAACTCCCCCCTTACGTCATTGAAAGGCGCGCGTGGAACACTACGCGCCACCATCTCGGGTCCTAAGGAGTAGGGGGCGACGGATTTCCCCAGATCCGTCGCCCCTGGACCCATTTAGGGGGGCTGGAAGATGGCGTTATCCACCCTCCGTCGAAGCCCGGTGGGTCTGCTGCGGATTGGGTTAGCGGAAGCAATCTCCCGCTCCCTTTCCGCAGCCTCCTTCTGCGAAATGACTATTTCACAGAAGGATACCACCTGCGTCCCAGGACTCCTCGCTGCCGACCATCGAGTCGACAACGGCCGGCAGCGACAGGTCTCCGACCGGACTGCCGACTCCTGAGATGACGGCACGGCGCGGCTCCTCCCAAGCAGCACACTGCTAGCGTATGCCAAGCCGTGTCCTCCCGACAGTCGACGCAGTGGTGACACCGAGCGTCCGGCTCCCTGTTTATGCGACACAGATACTTCCCGAAGCAACCATGCCCCGAGAGCACCTGCGTCACCCGAAACGACAGGGAGCCGCGCGTCCTCCCGAGCCAGCGCTCGAGCACCGACCGCCCTGATAGTTCTAACCTAACCTAACTCAAATGATTCACCAACAATATAGGGGATCTAGCGCTCGGCGGCCGCCCCCGCCATAGCGTTCTAGCCTTACCTATCCAAGTCGGATAGCTCTGAATCGGGGTGCTAACCATAATCATGGTATCAATATAATATTTTAAACAACAGACCTATTGATTTTCGATTTAAGTATATCCAATAACGTTATACGAAATAAGTTTTAGAGTATATAAATGTTATATGTAAAAAAATTATATCAATTTATCACCTATAAATCTCACATTTATTACATCTTATGAACTTTATTGAAATGAAAATATACCAAATAACTTTATATGATAATAGACGCACCACTCCCGAAGTGGTCCCATGTAAATTTTTATTATCTATGCTTGGGTACTTTTTGAGTAAGCTTCGATAATACATATTTTTCCCCACTTGTTCTTTAACATCATCTGTTATAATAATTTCCTGTCACTGTTATTTACATAGCAGGTGTGGTGTTCGAATTTGTGTGGGAACAACTAAAAAGTGAAAAATAAAAACTTTTTACAATAAAGCAAATTATTTAAAAAAACAAAACCCGACTGCAAAAACACATAACTGAAAAGAGAAAAACAAGCATTATCTATAGAATTTTGGTATTGCAGGCGGGAACAAACAAAAGTTACACCATAATTTCAGGTTATTGGTTTGCGTTATTTCAAGCTTTTTAGTTTTATATAGGTATAGGTACATATATATATTTGGAATTGAATCATTACTAGCTTTTATTTGATACCAATATTGTGGTAATTTATTTTTAAAAAAACCTACCACTGCCTTTTTTTGTATTTTAAGATGCAATGAATAAATATTATATTATAGCCTATGTCACTCCCACAATTAATACAAATCTAACGACACCTCTTAAGTTAAAATACATCAAGCCGTTTAGACTACAGAGCGTGTCAAAGAAATAGACATACATACATACTCTCGAAACATTACCCGCCTTAAAAAACACTAGGTACTAAGTGAAAAAGAACATCGGAAGTCGGTGGCAAAAAACGTACATTCAAAATCAAAGACCGACTTCCGAAATAAAGTGATTTTTCACTTTGTAGTGTTTTTTGAAGTGAGCAGATACATTTTGGATTTTGAAAATGTATCCCCGAAAGGGGTTTTTTTTTTTTTATAGTATCAACTATTTAACCCCTTTCGGGGATACATAAGTTGGCACCATGGAAGTTCGTCACTTTTGCCGAAGCGAAATCCCATTGGTACATGGCTTGTAACTATATAACAAAAAAAAAAAAACATACCTCTCGATATAATTTATCGTGACCCCATCCTAACACTATCGCATCGATTCCAGCCATCTGATATTTCTCATCGTAATTAATATCTATTTTTCCAGGCATGTAAGAGCAAGCTCCCACATAAGGAGAGGTGTCCGTCCTGAAAACGTAAGGCGATTCTACTTTCACCACTGCTATGTCTATATTTGACCATTTTTCTTGATGTATGTACCCCAGTTCGTAAGCTGTAATTATTTAAATATGATACACAAACACCCATTTGCAAAATCGGAAAAGTAACTGTAGAATAGAATAGAATATTGTCTATTGTTGTAGAGTTCGCGCCACCACTAAGTTCGATAGACGCCGCGCTATTATCTATGTCATTGCATCAAATAGCATAAAAAAAATGTAGTTCCACAATTTTCCGCCGGACTTCAGTGGTGACTGAAATGAAATGAAATGAAATGAAATTGTTTATTCTGTAAATAGGATATTGCAATCACTTTTACACGTCATATTAAAAAAAAGAAGAAAAAGCTAGATGAGTTCGGCGTTTCCTATCTGACTACTCTGAGAAGAAAGACCGAAACAAACTCAGAGGTCACAGTCTCTTTTAAAGTCCAGACATAATCTTGGTCAGGCCATATGAGGACCATGTAGATTAGTGTCTGAAATGGTCTTTTGAGGAAAGAACCACACAGATTTGAGTGGACCTGTCCAGTCAGTGCAAGCATTTGTCAGTAATCGTACAGCTCAACTCAGAACTTAAGGAGCTCAACTGGACTGGAGACTGGTGACGCGGACTGTTTTAGGTAGGATGCGCTAAGGTAATGAAATTAAATGAAATTGTTTATTGTGTAAATAGGATATTGCAATCACTTTTACACGTCATATTAAAAAAAAAAAAAAAATTTGCTAGATGAGTTCGGCGTTTCCTATCTGACTACTCTGAGAAGAAAGACCGAAACAAACTGAGAGGTCAGTCTCTTTTATAGTCCAGACATAATCTTGGTCAGGCCATATGAGGACCATGTATATTAGTGTCTGAAATGGTCTTTTGAGGAAAGAACCACACAGATTTGAGTGGACTTGTCCAGTCAGTGCAAGCATTTGTCAGTAATCGTGGAGCTCAACTCAGAACTTAACGAGCTCAACTCGACGAACAATAAAAGTCCAAAGTAAGGACATTTGGGTAGGTCGCATAAACTACTCAAACTGCCAGACAATCATTAAAACTAGCTGAGAAAGAAAAAAATAATTTAAGAGAAAAAAATATCCGCATGGTCCGACACAATAATTAAAACAATATAGGTAATACTTTACAAAGTAGCAATCCCACGCTTTTTTATCTTCTAAATAATCAGAAATTGTATAGTACCCTTTTTTACAAAGTTTGGTTTTAATACAGCTTTTAAATAGTTTAATGGGTAAGTTTCGAATGTCAATGGGAAGTTTGTTGTAAAAGCGTATACATTGACCCATGAACGAGTTGCCTACTCTGTGGAGACGTGTGCGATGTACAGCAAGGTTGTGTTCATTCCTGGTATTTAAACTATGAATATCGGACATTTATCTAACTAACTAATAACTATGAATATCGGACTTAAAATTTGATATATTTTTGTGTACGAGTACATACAATAGGTTTTCAAAAATATATTGTGAAGCTACAGTCAGAATGTTTATTTCTCTGAATTTTTCTCGAAGGGAATCTCTTGGATCTAGGTTGTAAATGGTTCGTATAGCCCTTTTCTGTAGGACAAAGATAGTATTAATGTCCGCACAGGTTCCCCAGAGAAAAATCCCATAAGATATAAGACTGTGAAAATAACTAAAATAAACAATTCTGTCTGTATCTAGTATCTACGTCAGTTATCTGTCTACGTTTTTTAACCGCATAGGCGGCCGAACTAAACCTTCCAGACATTTTTCTATGTGTGGGCCCCATTATAATTTACCGTCAATAGTTATTCCAAGAAAAACTTTTTACTCAACAGGGTCCAATTCTATTCCATTAACTTGAACATTGGTAGTTAGCTGCCTGACATTTGGCGTTGAAAATTTAAGGAGTTTAGTCTTTTTGTCGTTCAGGAGAAGATTATTTACATTAAACCAATGCACGACTTTAGAGAGTGCATCGTTAACTTGTTCAAAGTTGACTAACTGACGTTTGATTTTAAAAATGAGGGAAGTGTCATCTGCGAATAAAACGATCTTGTGATTATCCCTTATGTGATAAGGTAAGTCATTTATATAAATTAGAAATAAGAAAGTACCTAGAATTGAACCCTGCGGAACGCCCACAGTGACCGCAGATCCTGCAGATCTCTTGCCATTAACATCGACCCTCTGAATTCTGTTGTTCAGATAAGAAGTCAGAAGGTCAAGAGCCTTGTAACTCATACCATAGTGGTACAGTTTCCTGATGAGTGTATCATGATCATGTCAGAGCCATCTACAACCTCCGCAGACGCGAATCTCTAAAGCAGGGGTTCCCAACCTTTTTTTGTCTACTGCCCACTTTAAGAATAAAGGGCCTTTTACACAAAAAAGTGGGGATTCTTAACTGATAAGTGGGGCCAAGAAATATCTCACGTGGGGCCCTAAGGGCCCCATGGGACGGGGGTTTGACATCACTGCCCTACACAATGCCCCCTTTTTTTTCTGGGTCTCTTACCGCCCCCCTTTAGGCCTGCAGCGCCCACAAGGGGGCGTTATCGCCCACGTTGGGAAAGACTGCTCTAAAGGAACTGTTTAAGAAAATTAACATCATGACGGTACCTTGTCAATATATTAGGTTGGGGAAAAAGTCTTTTCGCATTATAGTATGTATGAACTTGTAATAAAATCTCTTTGGCTATACTATGTGTATCTGGCTGGTTTTGGTATCATTGAAAGTTTAAATTTTAAAGAACATAATTCCAAATTCAAATTAGGAAAATGTGTGATTTTTATTTGTTTTTCGTACTGTCAAGATGAGTGAATCTAATGAAGAAATTCGATACATTTTAAAATTTTACTACAAAAAAGGTAAAAATGCAACGCAAGCCGCGAAAAAAATTTGCGATGTTTATGGACCTAGTGCAGTGTCTGTGAGAGTAGCACAAATTTGGTTTAAGCGTTTTCAATCCGGAAATTTTGATGTCAAAGATGCACGTCGCTCTGGTCGCCCTATTACGGATAAAATGGATGCCATTTTTGAAAAAGTGGAGCAAGATCGGCATATTAGTAGTTACGACGTAGCTGAAGAACTGGGAATTGACCACAAAACAGTTTTGGCGCATTTGAAAAAAACTGGGTACACAAAAAAGCTCGATATTTGGGTACCTCACGAGCTCACTGAAAGAAACCTAATGAACCGTGTACTCATTTGTGATTCTTTATTACGACGTAATGAAACCGAACCATTTTTGAAGAAGCTGATAACTGGTGATGAAAAGTGGATCACGTACGACAAGAACGTGCGAAAAAGGTCGTGGTCAAAGGCCGGTCAGGCTTCACAGACTGTGGCAAAACCCGGGTTAACTCGCAACAAGGTGATGCTGTGTGTGTGGTGGGATTGGAAGGGCATTATTCATTATGAGTTGTTACCACCAGGCAGGACCATCGATTCTGAACTCTACTGCGAACAACTGATGAGATTAAAGCAAGAAGTTGAGAGAAAGCGGCCGGAATTAATCAACAGAAGGGGTGTGGTTTTTCATCATGATAACGCTAGACCTCACACATCTTTAGCCACTCAGCAAAAATTAAGAGAGTTTGGCTGGGAGGTGTTAATGCATCCGCCGTATAGTCCTGACCTTGCACCTTCAGATTTCCACCTGTTTCGGTCTCTTCAGAATTCTTTAGGCAGTGTCAGGTTAACATCACGGGAGGACTGCCAAAACCACTTGTCGCGGTATTTTGATCAGAAGTCCCAAAATTTCTATAGCAATGGGATCATGTCCCTACCTACAAGATGGCAAAAAGTTATCGAACAAAATGGTACCTACATACTTTAGTTAAATGTAAACATACTATGTTAAAAAATGTTTTGAATTTTCTTAAAAAATGCGAAGAAACTTTTTCCCCAACCTATTATGTATGAAAACATAATGTGTAAGAAATCATTTACATCTTTTTAGAAAAAGAGGTGATAGGCATAACTATATAGTACAAGAAATAGGGACCTATTAGTTCAACCAGGTCTCAGACTGGCTTTAGCTTTTTTGAGTCTAATTTATTAGACTCATAATTTCATTGGGTACTGTTTAAAATGTTTCAATAAATTTCCTCCCCACATACTTCAACTGAATGAGATGAAATTCAAATCTTGTATAAAACGCACACTATGCAGGCATATATTAAAAACGCTTGGCTCATTGCTGGTTCTGCTCCACAACCACAACTAATTGATTAACATTTGAAAATACTGTTGGAGCTACTAAAGATTGTAAGACCATCAATGAGCCAATTTGTATTGTATAAACTCAATCTCCTTTGTATTATATAATTGCATAGCACAGGTGTGAGTACTATGTACTAAAGAGCTACTATTTACCGGGTAATATGTCTTTCATTGACTTGAATGTGCCCTGGCGGCTGTGAGTATGTCATTGATTACTTAGATGTCTCGCCGATGGTGGTGCGTGTGTTGGATCATTCAGCTCCCTTCAAAATGGTTAAGTTGAATGGTGCTGATCCAGTTTTCGTATGGATTGAGGAGCCATATCTCATATTTAAACGCGGGTACTACCAATCTTTAGTAGTAAATTATCCGATTGTGTATTATTTATTTTTTAAGTCGTTTATGTGTCAATAAATAAATAAATTATATATTTTTTTTATTTGTCTCATTGTTTACAGTAATTTTGTTCCCTCATAGCAATCAAATGGCGACCAAACCTACCGGAGGGATTCTACAGTCGTGGATTAAAGATCACCCTGAATTATACCACGACCCCGATAGCAACACAATATACTGTGAGAATAGTATTGCAAGAAAATCAATATCAGGAGACATATTGACGGACCGAAACACCAAGGTGCTCGAAAAGTGAATGAAACATTTTATCTTGATAATACAATTCCTTATATTGTGTATGGTGGATGGGGATACAATAGCTCAATTTGTGATCGGTTGCTTAGAAAAAATGTGGGGAAAAATAAACTATAATTATGCCAAACTATGTCTATGCTTAACAGGTAACATGTTACCTGTTAAGCACGCGCTCTTAACCGCGTTGCAGAACAAATACGGACACAATATACTATACGGATGTTGAACGTTAATTTCAAATGTAAAAAATATATTTTTAGTCTCCTAATTATTAAAGGAAAATTTTCCGAGTCTGCCATTGCCACCCGAGCCCATCATAACAAGGTGGGGTACATAGCTATAAGCAGCTTCGTATTATGGTAAATATTACGAACAAATTAAAACTATTTTAATACTTCTCAGAAGCTCTGATTCTTTGTCTATCAGGCATGCTAAAACAGTACTGGAAAAAGAAAATTTAAAAACTGATTTAGATTATATTGACGAATATTAAAAAAAAAAACTAATTTCTTTAAAGGAATTACAAAAGTCAGAGTTCAGAGTTCAGAGCATTTATTTGTAAACATAGGTTACAGATACATAGGTGTGTGAGATGTTACATTTTTATAAGTTCTCTATGCTTTGCCATTAGGCGTACAAATATTAATATTAATTTCAGTTATTTAATTAACAATATCAAAAGAAAATAATAAAATGAGCTAGAGTGTTGGGTAAAACAATATAATATTCCCCTGACAATTAATTAAGTTTCAAATAATAACTACAATGTCAAAACAAATACCAAATTAATTAAATATTTCAAAGATGTCAACAATAAAAATTTAAGATAAAACAGAAATGTCAAAAAAAATTAAATAGTAGTTTAATACAAATGTCAAAATAGGTAGTAATTAAATATTTTTAGAATGTAATCAATAAAATATAAGCAAGTACAAAAACAATAGAATATAATCCATAATGTCAACAGTAAAACTTAAAGTGTAATGTCAAATATAATGATTATTATCTGAAGGAGGGATTATAGAACTGTCATCCAAATAATAATAATATTGAGTAGTAACATTTATCGATTAAAACTTTCATAAGTACACATTTGAATTTGTCCAGATTCAATGATTTTAATGTCTCAACCCAAGGCAGCTTGTTAAATATTTTTGTGGCCATACAGAAAGTACCTACTTTTATTCATTAAGGCTGTTCTGCCATGTGTTATTTCGAGCTCTAACTTATTTTTGTCGCGTAACTTTCTATAGTAGCTTTTGGAAGCTATTTTGTATTGCGACATGTGTGTTTTGACAAATATATTAGTTTCGTAGATGTATAATGATGGTAGGGTAAAAATATTTAGGCTTTTAAAGAACGGTTGACAACTGTCGGTGCTATTTAGGCCACACATAGATCTGATACATCTTTTTTGAGCTCTAAATACAAATTCTCTATCGACTGAGTTACCCCAATACATTATGCCATACCTAAGTGTTGATGCAACATAACCGTGATATGCCGTTAATACCGATTCTAGGCTGACAGTCTTTGACAGTTTATAAAGAACATAATATGCGAATTTACTATTTTTTTTACAAATATCGTCTGTCTGGGATCTCCAGGTCAAATTTTTATCTATTATGATACCAAGGAATTTGGTGACAGTAGTTGACTCTATCTGAGTCCCTAAATAACTAATGTCAGGGATCTTACCCGGAATTCTCTGGTGAAAATGCATAATTTTAGTCTTTTCTAAATTTATAATAAAATTATTTTTGTCAAACCATGATATAATTGTATTTATTGTCATATTTATTACATTTTCATAAGTCATAGGATCGTCGCATTTAATTACAACTGTGCTGTCATCAGCAAATAGTACCATAGGATGGTTTATGTGTCCGGGAAGGTCATTAATGTACAGCAAGAAGAGGGGAGGCCCTAGCACGCTGCCCTGAGGTACGCCGTATTTTACTGTCCTATATTTGGATCGATATTTCTTCTCGTAACCAATATTTTTGCAAATTTGTGTGATTTCTACATATTGTTTTCTATTTGCCAAATAGGATTCTAACAGTTTAAGTATATTCCCCCTGATACCATATTTTTCAAGTTTACTTAACAAAATTGCGTAATCTACATAATCGAAAGCCTTATCAAAATCAATCTTAAAAAGTCTATCTTATTATTAACGAAGAATTTGCCACATATTTGACGAAGCAAAAACTATTCTAAGCTGGTGTTCGTCTGAATCAATTAAAATAAAATTAGAAAACGTTATAAACAGAAATCCCGATCTAGATGCATTAAGAGACATTTGTAACAATATAGAAAAAGGATTTGACAATGAAAATGAATCATTGTCATACTATAAATATGTACCTATAACTTCAGTTTATGTTGAATGGTTCTTCTCTATCTATAAATGGATTTTAAGGACAAAAAGAAATCGTTTGAAGATAGATAATATGGAAAAACTCCTCATAATTTATTTTAATTCTCCGGAAGAAGATAAATCTTGCGATGACAAAGGAAATTCAACAACTTTCAACATCAACAGAAATAATATTCTGATTGAGTCTAATTGGTGACTTTATTCATTATTGAGGTTGATTTCTGTTTACGTTTAGTTCCAATAATTGTACAAAATTAGTAAATGTTATGAAAAGCTATAACATTGTTTTTTATTACCTTTACCTTGATAGTTATATAATTATTAAAGCTGGTATGTAAATTACATTAGCTTCCGCGCTTACTTCCATCGTTCAAACGAAAATAACGAGATTACTTTTATTTTTTTAAAACAATAAAAATCGTGTACCTACTCTTTTTTTTTAAACAGAAACAGGAAATGAATTCGATATCTATTATTACTTTATTAATTTTAGTTTTACTTAAGTAATGTTCCGAATCTCGAGACATTAGACCCGAAAAAATATTTTATCGTAAGGCGTCTCGTCGACTTTGTTGTGTGTTCTTTTTCGAACTTTAGTTATTTTAGCTTAACAATTTTTTTTTTTTCGTTTTCCTATAATGAAATAGATTTGAAGGGCGCGGAGCGGGACGGCGTGTTAGACTCTTACTGACTAAGCCTACCCGTGTTCCTTCAGTTGCCTGTACGTTGCCAGGGGCCACGGTTTCCCTTTCAGACTTTCCCGCGAGCCCGGCAGGCATCGGTCTTAGCGGACCCCGTCAGTTGTGCTGACATCTTTTTGAGGCGTGCGTGGAACACAAGGCACCGTCGCCCCGGACCTGTACCCTAATTGCGTAATACACGATCAATCGGAATCTGAATCGTTTTTAAACAAATTGCTAATCCATTGCTTCATAAGTTCGAAAAAAAATCTGCTCAACAACGTAAATAACGCAATGTATGTTGTTGAACTTTAAAAATGAAACAAATTTGTCGTAGGTAATTGTTTACAAAAATGTGTTGGGTAATTAGATAGCAGGTCCTTATCGGATGGCGAGCGCTCACCGTCCACAAGCCCGCAATTGCGACAATCGCACTCACCATGACGCCATGAGATCCCGCCGGAGCTCTGTCCGCTATGCCATGATTTGTCTCGGCAGCGGAGTTACGCCCCGGCGTTTCGCCTCCTCGCGCCACTCCCAAATGTGTGCGAGGACTTTTGCCTCCAGATCCCATGGCGGCAATCCGGCAAGGAGGCTCGCCGCCTCACAGGAGACCGTGCGGTATCCCCGGACCAGCTGGATGGCCATGACCCTCTGAGACGCGTTCAACCAGCGGGCTGGCCGCCGCTTCAAGGAACCCGCCCACACCGGTGCCCCATAAAGGGACCACACGACCGCACGACCTCCGCGTAGAGCCTCCGGCAGGAGGCGTTTGGTCAACTGTGAGTATCATGGAGCCGTTTATTACGTTACTATGTTGTACTTATGTTAGCTTGAAAGAACATGGCAGTTGAGAATATGTCATGCTCACTTAAATGTCTCGCTGATGGTGGCGACTGTGTTGGAACATTCGGTTCCCTACAAAATGGTTGAGCTGGATGGTGCTGATCCACGCGTCATGTTCGTGAACAGGCGCCGTCAGTTGAGACATATCAATGATTGAGACTGGTCATCTCTTATCTGCTAGGGCTTATTTTTAATCGTTTTTATTATATTTTTTTACACTGTTATTATTATATTTTTACAACAAGAATAATGTACCCAGGATTTTGTAATATCTATATTTAAAAGAGTGTCCTTGGAGTTTCTTGCCCGTTCTTCTCCATAGAGATCTACGTTTTGGAATGGCTTTAACTTTCTGACTAACTGACCGACTCTGACAATTCAAAAGTGCCTGTAAATGGTTTAATTGAAATAAATGCTTTGAGTTTGAGCATAAATGTCTATCTTCTAAAGATGACCTACAGTACCATTTTTATCTTTCAGAATTTGATAAAAAATTCATTGTTATTTCCGAATTTATTTTGGCCATTATGACCACAGTATTAATTTTATCCTTATCCAATCAAATATGTTATTTACTCGGGGAAGGCTGGATCGCTCCAACGCAAATGTATACGTACATCCGTGGTGGGGCGACCCAGACTGCCAGGCACTTCTTCTCATGCAACCGAGCGGGTGGGCAGGTTGCGGATAGCCCAACTTCGGCTGCGGGACCGACCACTGATGGTTATATTGGACCGTTAGTGGGCGATCCTGCAATCGGAGCATCTCTCTTAAAAAAGATCCCGGACAAGAGAAGTTCTCGAAAGCCAAATCCCAGGCTTAGGGTAACCTTTATACCTCTTCCTATGCTACCCACCAACAAACCGAGCCATCCCTCCCTATTCATACATATCCCGTCGATCCTAAACCCCTAGGCCAAATCCCAAGCCTAGGGTGACCCCCAAGAACCCACACCCTCCATCCAACAAACGCCGTCCCTCCTTCTCCTTTATCCCGTCGGTCCCAGAGGAAGGGTAACCTCGATTCCAAAAAAGCCCACCACCCGTTACAATGCAGCAGGATGACGAATTAACTACCCAGGTGGGTCCCGGCCAAGCCGGGGAATCCCACACCGCTTCGGCGGTCAGCCCCCATCGTATTCTGGGGGGGGCATCAAACTGCCTAATAGAGAGATTGTTGCCGCGCTTCTTAGCGCGGCCGGCTGCTGACTTAGCGCCCACTACACAGGCTGCGTTAAACGCGCCCACACACCCAACCTCGGCTGCGACCAACGCGCCAATACCCATGACACGGGTTGTGCCTCCCACGAGCCTCTGGCAACAGAGCACCGTGCGGAATAGCAAAACAAACCCGGACAAAGACCCAGACCAACAGAGACAAACAGAGACGGGGGAAGATGATGGATCTGGCAACCCCAACACTCTTCCGGCTGCCTGTGGTGAAGTACGCCTGCTGACTAAGCGCGAAAAAATCCAGGCCCGGAAGAAGAGAATCGGCGAACGAAAGCGCAAAATCCGCGAAGGCATTAGCCAGCGCGAAGCGCGATCGGACGTCGAGGGGAGGTGCGCGTCCGGCCCCAAGTCCGCGAAGGGGAAACCCAGCGCGGAAAGGGGCCGGATGCACGCGACCAGTCGCGAGAGCGCGAAGGGGAAACTCAGCGCGAAAAGCCTCTGCAGGCGACCGAGTCCGCCGGGACCGACAGCCGACCCCAAGACAAAGACGGATCCCACGACCGACCTCGACCAAAACACAACAGGGGCAAGCGGGGTGGTGCCTCACACCAGACGTCGCCGGCAAAAAATAACCAGCCTGGCACCTCTAAGCCGCGACCTGGACCGAGCGGTACAGGACCGGCGAAGAGGGGACGCCCTGATGACACGGCCTCACCGAGCGCGATCCAGGGGGACGCCAAACGGGTGAGAATCCACTCTGCTCAAAGGGAGCAGAGGACCTACGCGCGAGCCACGAAGGACATCCCTGCGCGGCTGGCCGTAGCAATCTGCCTTCCACCCCCCTCCAGAGACCTGACAAAGGACGAGGCCGAACTCATTAAGACTGGACTGGAAAACCTGGTCATGGACACGGACCCGACGGCGCCACTCCCTGCTTTCCGCGGATACCCAAGGGTAGCGGAAGGTACCGTGCAGATGTGGTGCGAGGATGACTGTGCCCTGACCTGGTTGACCCAGAACGTGCCCAAAATACGACTCCCAGATACAGACCTGACACTCACGGTACTGAGACAGACTGACGTGCCCACCCGTGTCCGAGTCTCGCTATTTGTCCCTCGCTACAGAGGTGACGTAGCCAGACTCCAAGGTATTCTGATCCGTCAGAATACCTGGTACGACATCGCCAGGTGGTCACTGTACAGGGCGACTACCGTCGGTGGCGACAACTACGGGACTTATTTCACCCTGGGTGTGCCACCGGAGGAAGCCGTAAAGGTCCGGGCCAGGGAGCGACGTATATCATACCTGCTCGGGTCGATATACGTACGCTTCTGGCCCACGGCCGAACCCTCTGACGTCCAGACCGACAGCGACTTTAAGACCGCACAACCGACGCTGACACAGACGGACGACCCAGAGATCGACCAGCTGGAGGAGGTCATGGCCCGAGCGGTCATGGCCGATGACGCCGACACTAATCCGCCCGAATCACCTGGCTGGAGCGAGCGTCTACTCGCCTCGTCGCCGGGGGTAGAACTCGATAAATACAGAGAGGAGGTAGGGGAGAGGCTGTCCGATGGATCCACCTCCGACTAACTCCTCTCCATCGCCGTCAACACCCATCAACATCATCCAGACCAACCTCCAGCACAGCCAGACTGCCACGGCTAACCTACGCAGGGCACTGGAGGTCAAGCCCCGAACCATCGCACTGATCCAAGAGCCGTGGATCAGGAACAATAGAATATGTGGCCTCGGTAACATCGGAGGTAAGCTAATTCTCAACACACACAGCTCAGATAAGCCAAGAACCTGTATCTACATACCCAAAGACATTCCTATCGCACCACTCACCCAATTCTGTTCCAGAGATCTGACAGCTGTCAGGCTCCAGACCGAAGGTAGCGTTCCAGATGTTGTACTGACCTCGGTATACATGCCAGGCGAGGACTTAGACTGCCCGCCTAAAGAGATGGCCGACCTAGTGCAACACTGTGAACGCGCCGAACTAGACCTGATCATCCACCGACTCGAACGCCCACCACCCACTCTGGGGCAGCGACGCACCGAACTCCAGAGGAGAGGTACTATCCACCTATTTATTCTCTACTAACCTTAATATTATAAACCGCGGCTCAGAACCCACTTGGGTCACAGTCCGTGGACAAACAATTATAGACCTAACACTTGCTACGGAAAACGCGACAAACCTTATTACAAACTGGCACGTATCGGACGAACCTTCCTGTTCTGATCACAGAAGGATCCACTTCTCACTAACTACCAACACTAGAAAACCCGATCCGAGGCGAAACCCAAGGCGCACCAATGTTCCCGGGTACAAACGCCTCCTGGCCTCCCTATTGGCTAAACACCTAGCGCAATTTACCATAAGAGACCGAACACAATTAGAATACACCGTAACAAAACTATCTGAATATATAACCGAAGCATACCACGCATGCTGTAAACTAAGAGCGCCACAGACCAAGAGGAGGAGAAGAAGGAGAGAAACCCCTGGTGGAACGCTGAGCTTAGTAAACTCAGAGATGCGCTACGTAAGCAATTTAACAGAGCCAAAAATACTAGACTCCCGGACGACTGGGAGTTATACAAAGAAACCCAATATATATACAAAAAGCAGATTAGAACCGCCAGAAGGACAGCATGGCGTAAGTTCTGCGAATCCATCGAGACAAACAATGAAGCCGCAAGGGTAAGGAAGATCCTGTCAACCGATCAGGACCGAACCCTCGGCGCGCTTAAAAAACCCGACAACTCATACACACTGACTGACCGTGAAACCAGTAAGGTCCTTCTCGAAACCTACTTCCCAGACTGTGCAGTCCTGGAGGACAGGACGTGGGAGGCTGAGCCAGAATGGACCCCAACGGATCAAGACTGGTCACGAGCCCGCAACATGATAACAGATGACCGAGTAAAGTGGGCTATTAACACCTTTCAGCCATACAAGTCGGCAGGGCTGGATGGCATCTTCCCAGCCCTGTTGCAGTGGGGGGTGGATTATCTCACACCATGGCTAGTAGAGATATTTCGAGCCTGCATAGCACTCAGGCTCGTACCTGTCGCATGGCGCGAGGTGAAGGTCATTTTTATACCCAAACCTGGCAAAACCGACTACACGCAACCCAAGGCTTATAGGCCCATAAGCCTCACATCCTTCCTACTGAAAACCCTTGAGAGACTCTGTGACAGGCAGATCCGAGACGGACCTCTCCGGGTAAAACCACTACACAAACAACAGCATGCGTACTCCACAGGCAAATCAACGGAATCAGCGCTCCACAGCGTGGTTTCCAAAATTGAATGTGCAGTGGATCACAAGTGCTCGGCACTGGCTGCCTTCATTGACATCGAGGGAGCCTTTGACAAAACCACGTTCAACAGCATAAACACGGCCCTCGACAGACATAGCATAGACTCGACACTGAGTGGCTGGATCACCAACATGTTCAAACTAAGGGCTGTACAAGTCACAGTAAATGACACTACGAGAGCCATCGTTGCGAAGGGATGCCCGCAAGGGGGAGTCCTCTCGCCTCTCCTATGGAACCTGGTAGTAGACAGCCTCATAAAAACACTCAACGACAAAGGTTATTTCACCGTAGGCTACGCTGACGACATAACCATAATAATTAACGGCACCCACGAAAACACTCTATGCAACCTCATGCGTCATGCCCTGAAGATAGTAGAGGAATGGTGCAACAAACACCAACTCTCAGTAAACCCTACAAAAACCGAACTGGTACTCTTTACGAAGAAGAGGAAACTGACAACACTACAACTGCCACGATTCTTCGGAACAACCCTAAGCCTCTCAACAGAAACCAAATACCTGGGCATCTATCTGGACAAACAACTGAACTGGGCAAAACACACGAACTATATCACCACAAAAGCCAGCATATCCCTGTGGCAGTGCAAACGACTGCTTGGCCGGAATTGGGGAATCAGCCCCAAGGTCACCCACTGGCTATACACCACAGTTATCCGACCGATTATCACATACGGCTCACTGGTCTGGTGGCCCAGGACAGACCGGTGCACAGCCCAAAAAGATCTCGAAAAACTACAGCGGTTTGCTTGCGTCGCAATCACTGGTAGTATGAGAACTGCACCCACCGCCGCTCTACAGGCAATGCTGGGACTGCCACCTCTGCACCTCATCGTGCGGGAGGAGGCGGCCCTGGCCACCTTTAGGCTCCATTTAACAGGAACCCTATGCAACGACTCCAGAGTTAAGCACATACGCATTAAGGAGGATGCGATTAAACGTGAGCCAATGATGGCATCACCCTGCGACAAAGCCCCGAAAACACACCACTTTCAAAGACACTACAATATAACACTTACAGAAGAACAGTGTGACTACTCAGGCCCAAAAGAGATGAGAGTTTACACCGACGGATCAAAGACCGACTCAGGTACCGGAGTCGGAGTTTTCTCACATGACCTCAACATAAATATATCCAGACCGCTGGGAATGTTCAACACCGTCTATCAGGCGGAGTGTGTGGGCATCATACAAGCGGTCCACGCCCTAGAAGCCAGGAGGGTTACGGACAGCCACATACGCATACTCTCCGACAGCGCCTCAGTTCTCCAATCCTTACGGAAGAAATATACTACCTCGAAGCTAACACTAGAATGTCACGATGCACTAGAACAAATAACGGTATCTAGCCGCAACACGGTGACACTGCAATGGATAAAAGGACACAGCGGATCGCTAGGTAACGACGCGGCTGACGAACTTGCTAGACGTGGATCCAGCACGGCAGTCTGCGGACCCGAGCCTATCGTACCCATACCCTTCAACCAAATACGCAGGTGGCTGCAGAAGTTTACCCACACACAAGCGGAACGTTGGTGGACCTCGACACCAGGTTGCAGGCAGTCAAAGGAGGCTATGCCATCTTTGGACAGCAGGCTGACCAGGCGTTTGCTACGCCTGGACAGGAACGGCCTGCGCCTGGTGACGGGGACCATCACGGGACACTGTTCGCTAAACAAGCACTTCCACACAATAGGCATAACGGACAGTCCTCTGTGCAGGGCGTGCATGGAGGCTGAGGAGACCGTTGCGCACGTGCTCTTCGAATGTACGGGCGTCACCCAGATTAGAACAGAAACCCTCGGGTCACCCAGATCATACACAGACGTTCTAAACAGACCAGGAGACCTAATCAGCTTCTGGAGGGAGGTGGGCTGGTTGGAATAACCACCAAACGGCCGCTATGGCCCACGCACAATGGTCCACCTGACGGACTAAGTGCGGAAACCAAACCCCCTAACATAGAACATAGAACAATATGTTATTTAAATTGAGCATTTAATTTATATTAAAATATGCCTTGACATGATATAATTAAAATTAATACTTTAAAAGATATCACAGATTTAAAATTACGCGTAACAAAATAATTATGGTTGACGACAACGCGGGCGCAGCAGTAGGAGTCAATGACCATTTTCTCGGCTATTAGGTATGTAATCCCGGTAGTACGTTCCCGTGGGATATTTTCCGACATCCACGCGGGCGAAACCGTGGGCAAAAGCTAGTTTCTTATAAGCAGTATCCGCTTTTATAACAAGTTGCCAAAGTCGGTTACAGAACTAAGCGATGGAAAGTTCAAAACCCACATCAAACGTGTCCTTATCAAAAAAGCATATTATAAGATTAAAGACTACGTTGAACACAAGGAAGTTTGGCAATAATTCCCACTGCACATGCGGCTTCCCTGGTACCTCATTAACGGCATAACTATGTAAATGTCTATTAACTGCTCCCAAATTACGATGATTATTTTATTTTACTTTTTTTACATAGTTCCTTGACATAATCTTTTCATTATTTGACATTATATAGGTACAATGGGCAAACCTTCCGCAAGCTCACCTTTAAGTTTTTGTTGCGACAAACGCCATAACAGTCAGCCCAGGTTCGCACTGGCGATATTTTCCTGCGGCGATTTTTATTCGTGCACTGTATTTTCAACGCTCTGCTTAGCGCCGAGAGTTAAAAATCCAACAGTGTGTTTTTTCAACGCTCTGGGACGAGAGCGCGTGCTAGCGGCTAGATTCTCAACGCTCGGCTCAACACCGAAAGTTGAAAATCCAGTGCGCGATAAAATCCCGCCGCGAAATTTTTGCATCCGCGCGGACGTGGCCTTACTTCCTAACATCTAGTAAAAGCAAATGTAGGACACATATAAGTAAAATCTTACCTATAAAAATCGGAGGGCATGCTAGTTTGGTGCTAACAATCCGTTAGAAGTCACGACTAGGACAAATCAATCATATAATATCCTTGACCTAATAGCAGCTATATCTAAGGGACTAGTTTATGACAAGCGCACGAGGCGCGCGCACAGTACGCTGCGTTTTGGGCGCGCGTTGGACGCTCGTCAAACGCAAAAAGATTTCCACATTTTGTTTTAACTTTGAACCCTCAACATGCTCAGTATAACTTTGTTTTTTTTTATGCTTATTACTGATGCAGAGAAAACGGCAAAGAAAAATAGTAAAAAAGGAACTTGCGTCCACGCGTCGTGGGCGCGCTAAGGGCGCCCGTGACGGGCGCGCGTTCGGTTCGGTCGGCAGCGCTTGTTAGAGTTCGTTATATAGAAATCCATACAGTTTTATTGAGCGCCCAAAAAATTTTAACAATAAAAACAATACAAATTATCCGATACGTCGGATAATTTGCATTGTTCTCATAGCCGGATCAGACTATCGGATCCGACTATCTGACGTGTATTCCCAGCCTTAGACGTTTATAGAACAGCATGTCTTATAGAAGAATGAAACAAGACGTTAAGAAGTTAACAAAAGTAAGCAATCTTATTAAATGCATTTATAGTATCAAAGGCGCAAATCGTCTTATTGAATTTCGCGGTCAACCCTAGAGTTTTCGCCTTTACTTAAAGGGGTGATAGACGTTCGAGCAAGTACGCGTACTTTCTCGCCCATGTGTCACACTAAGTACGCGTACCTTAAAACCGCTGAGTAAGTTCGTCGGCGATCCAACAGTTTTGAAATTTTGCTCGTAGCCCGCCTTGGTTCGTAGTTTCGTACGTCTATCATCGCCGCGAGTCTCTAGCCGCCATTTTGTTTCAACATTTGTGTAATGTTTGTTTAGTTTGGTTCAGAAAATTCGACAACATCGAGATACAGTATGAGCAGGCATCACGTGTGTCACCGACGGCGAGCCGAGTAAGTTCGCGAACTTAAAAACCGCGTACTTAAAGTACGCTGGTCTATCACCCATGTGGGTTATAGGCATGCGAACTTTAAGTACGCGGTTTTTCTAAACTAAAACTAAAGTTCTAACTCATGGTCTGCCAAAAATCAAAAGTAACTTACCCAAAGGTGTGCATATTAAGACAATTTTCTTTTTGTTATTCTTGGTACAGACATTGTTATAAATGTCAGTGTCTTTTACGTATTCTTTGTATCCTGCTATGGCATATAGATGCTGGACGTCCGTTACGCACGCTGCTGATGTCACAATGTAAAATTCTGAAACTATCGCCCCTCCACAAAGCCAGCCGTTGTAGTTTTTTGGCGAAAATGCGGCTTTGAGCAGGTATACCTAGAAGATATCAAAATATGAGTTTACATAATTGTTTATTTTATTTGACTTTATAAGTCAATTTATTTTAATTTATTGTTCACATAATCTACTCATTACAATGTTTTTTATGTGTTGTATTGCAATATGTGGTTAGCTAGCGACCTCGACAATTGATCATTCTATTTTTTGCCTGAACAACTGACAGCAAGTTCGTCATGCTCCCTTAGATGTCACTGCTTGCGGTAGCGTCGGGGGTCGGGTTGCCTCCTTCCCTCAAATATGGCGCCCTCGCCATATTTGAGGGAAGGAGGCAAAGATTAGCTATTACCCCCCTGGGTAATGGCTAATCTTTGCGTTGTGCTCGTGAACGGGTGCTGCTTGTGGTGAATGGTCGTCTTGCTGATCATGGTTTTGTTATTGTTTTTAGTAATTAACTGTTTATTTATTTTACCTCGATGGTCCTAGTTCATCATTTTTAACTTCCAGTTACAGCTATATGTAAGCGGGCACGCCCTTTACGACTGGAGGCTTTTATTTAGATATTGTTTACGTTTAGTCTTTATTTTTATTTTTTTCTGCCTGAGTACAGTTCTTGATATTTTTGGTCGGTATATTGGCGTGTGCTAGCTGACATATGGCATATTAATTTATAATTTAAATTATGTTTTGTGTTGCGTAATATAAATTATTTTGCATACTATTAATAGGTCTTTACCTATGAAATTGCCGTTTTGTATGAAAAAATTTAATCGAATTTTTTTCATGTATTTTTTATTTGTATTAATCGAAGTAATCACCCATGCAATCAATGCATCTTTGCCAACGCAGTGGCAGTTTATTGATGCCCTTCTTAAAGAAATCAGCTGGACGGGAGGCAACATATTCTTCAAAGGCATTTTGTACTGCCTATCGGGTATTGAATTTTTTCCCGCCAAGAAGTTATCCAAATTCTGGAAAAAGTAGTAGTCTGTAGGCGCAAGGTCTGGTGAGTAGGGCGGATGACGGAGAGCTTCCAACCCCAGTTCTTGCAACTTGGAGACCGTCTGCTGTGCAATATGAGGTCGCGCGTTGTCGTGCAGGAGCAGCGGAGACGAGCGATTGACCAATGCTGGTTGGAGATGTGCCAGCTTCTCCATCATTGTGTTCAGTTCTTCACAGTACACATCTGCAGTAATGCTCACCCCGTTTGGTAAGAAGCTGTGATGAATCACACCGGCGCTAGACCACCAAACAGTGACCATCACTTTTCTAGCGGTAAGTTTTCGTTTAGGGCATTGTTTAGGTGCTGAACCAGGATCCAACCAACTTGCTGAGGGCTTGCGGTTATCAAACAGAATCCATTTTTCATCGCAGGTAACAATGCGGTTCAAAATTCCTTCATTTGTGTCTGTGTGTTGAGCAGTGCAAGGCACGTCTCGACGCGTACTTCGCGCTGGCGATCATTGAGTTCGTGGGGCACCCATTTGTGAAGCTTTTTTACCTTGCCAATTTGACGCAAATGGACCAATATTGTTTTGACGCTAACGCCGTAGATTGTGTATCATCAGCTTCCACAATCGCCTTTAATTCGTCATTATCGACCAAAGTCTTCGGACGACCGCGAGGTTCATTTTTCAGGTCAAACCAATAACAGGTGGTGCGTTGGTTTGTAGTGTTAGCTCCGTAAACGTCGTTGATGTTGCGTGCCGCTTGTGCCGCGTTGCTGCCACGACGGTACTCATATTCCATAATTACTCGAATTTTTAACTTATCCATGATGACGAAAAATATTGAAATGCGATGAAAATGTAACACTAATCAATAAACAAATGACTACTTTTGGAAAAAAAAAAACATGTTTTTAAAATAAAATTAATTTGAAATTAGAATTCTTAGCCAAACAAAAATTATTTTGATTTGAAATGGCCAGTACTGCAGAACGGCAATTTCAAAATTTCATAGGTAAAGACCTAATATATAGCATCCATTTTTTTTCTAACTGAACAGACAGCTATGTTGTTGGGGGGTTTGTTGCGCCACTTCTTCTTCCCAGCTAAAGCACTAGGAAGTGGTGAAGGGCGGGCGGTTTGGGGGACTGTCTTGTGTAACTTTGACGTTTGAAAAGTGCTGATTCTCAGCCTAGTTTGAATAAATGACTTTTGAATTTTGAATTTTATCATGGTGTATTACAATACAGTGGGCTGGGCACACGAAAATCAAACAATTAAGCTTGAATCAAGACAAAACAGCTATCTAATTACACAACCCATTTTAGTAAACGATTACAACAGATTTGTTTCATTTTGACAGTTCAAAAACATTCATTGCGTTATTTACGTTGTTGAGCAGTTTTTTTTGTGAACTTATGAAGCAATGGATTAGCAATTTGTTTCAAAACGATTCCGATTGATCGTGTGCTACGCAATTAGCGTACTGTTTTTTATCGAGTGTGATTGCCATCATTTTTTTTCCATAAAGTCATAAATATAATTTAAACTAAGGTCGAGCACAGCCTTGATAATGGTAAAAATAGCCCTAGCAGCCTTTATAAAAAATACTATATTCATCGTATAGAATTCGGTAAATAAAGTAAAAATGTTCTACGCCCAACTAGCAAAACAGTCGAATAATTAATAAGTTATTCGGCTACAGATCGATTAAATGATGAGTAGTTGCTACGTAGTAAGCACAATGTAGTGTAAAAGCGTTTATTACGACTTTTTTGCATTTTTGGCTTTTAAGTGCTTTAGTCGGTACCTAAGTCCGGGATATCTTCGGTGTAGTATCGGATTAATCTAGCTCTTGGGTCGTTTGCCAGATTCGTAATGAAGTTATTGGTTGACGTGTATAACTGTCCATAGAATTACTCGATCTCTCTCAATAGTTCAGGTTTGGCGGATACGATCCTGCCATCATCGGTCTTCAGTTTCGCTAGCTGGCTCTGCTCAATAAACAGATCTCTTGCAAAGTCCTTGTAGCCCTTATTCCGCTCTATCGCGTCCTTAATGCGGTCTGCACTAAAGTGGCGAAGGTCGCTTTTCAAGGGCTTAGAGATCCTTCTATTGAGCTGTCGGTACTTGAGCGCATTATCTGGAGACTGCAGGATCATCTCGCCCCTCTCCTTCATGAGCTGTATTGTAGGATCAGAGAACTTCTTGATTCTATTTGTACAGACGCCAGCAGGTCAACCTACCCGAAACTGTCAATTTTTCCCAATCAACTTTGAACCTTATGCTTTAGTTATAAAGTTGAAAATCTATTAAAGAAATTTGACAAATTGTAGTAGGTTGATGTGCTGGCGTCTGTACGACGGGTCTTGAAAATGTTGGACCTGACCGTATGGACAGTTTCTACGAACCCATCGTTAAAATCATCCACGGAGCTCCCTATACCCTCGAAACGATTCTGAAGTTCAAGCTGAATGCTAAGTTCGTTCGATCGTTAAGTTCTCTTCAAAATGGTTGAGCTAAACGGTGCTGATCCATGAGTCATGTTCGTGAACGGGCGCCGTCAGTAGGGACTGGTCATCTCTTATCTGCCACGGCTTATTTTAATTTTTGAATTGTTTTTATCTTTTTATTACGGACGCTTTTTACGTGCACGTCTTTCTACGTTGTTCTCACATGTATCATTTCAACATGAATGATGTAACCAATATTTTGTAACAATATTATGATTTAAAAGAGTGTCCGTGGAGTTTCTTGCCCGTTCTTCTCCATAGGAACCTACGCTTTGGAATGGGCAACTAGCTTCATATTTCTGACTGACTGACCCCTTGACCATTCAAAAGTGCCTGTAAATGGTTTAATTGAAATAAATGCTTTGAGTTTGAATTTGAGTTTGAATTGTCACTGTGAACTTAGCTTTCTAATTTGTTGCGGCAAGTATTAGGTACCTATAGGGTTTTTCCATGGATTTCTGCCCCAGCAGGGCAGCCTGCCCATAAACTCGCCCCGTAGGTATATTAACATGCCAATAAACTCGCCCCGTAGGTATATTAGCTACCTACCAAAATAAAACGAGATATGTGTGAACTATGGGTACACCTGTACTGCCCCTTCAGGTGGGTACAGACTAGAGCACAACGCCTCCCTGTCAATGTCATTCAGGTGTCAACAAGAGACAGACAGACAGGTGTCGACAGAGAGGTTGTAACAAGAGATGCGCCGAATACAAGTTTTACCAAGTAATCGGGTGCCGAGTATTGCTCGGTATTATGTTTACCGAACCGCGAGTACTCTGCCGAGTAACTTGGTTTAGTTGACGCAGGTATTGGGCGCGAAAACAGGCTTAAACTTGCTCGCAATGTGCGGACGGCGACCGTGTGTGGCGACACTTGTCATTTGTTTTCTTAACATACGCACGGAGTGAGTTACGTTGTTACAAAAATTGTTTTTAGGGTAAAATCATTCAAATTAAAAGTACTGAATATTGTGAGTTTGTTTGTAACTATTTCAGAGATGATGATGATGATGGTGCAAAAGATTTAGAGATCCTATGACGAAATAGAAAGCGACAAATCTAACGAGGTCAGCACTCTAATTCCGTAACACACTCAACACAATCCGAGAGTTTTTAAGGATATTGCTAATCCATTGCTTCATAGGTTCGAAAAATTCGTCTACTCAACAACGTAAATAACGTAATGAACGTGGGTGAACCGCCAAAATGAAACCCATTGCGATCAATTCTTAATTTATGTGTGTTACGCAATTCCTCGCAGGTTATTTTAAGTCTTTGCTACTAATACTATAAGGATTGTATAACACACATCAACACGGTCTAGGGATATTTTTTTAAAAGCGAATTACTATCAATGTGTTAATTATTTATATGACATGTATATATTTAAAAGATACGTTATTTAATATTCTACCATTTTTTAATAATGGTTAAGGTACTTCGATTAAAATTTCAGGATTTTATGGAAAAAAAATGAAGCATAGACGGAAACCGTACCTATATGAATTAACTTTTAATTTATGAGTAAAAACTGAAAAAAATAGAAAAATCATTTAATTTGTGTTTATAAACTTGAAGTTAGTAGTCTGAGAAAGCGCCCATGATGTTCATAACACATCGGCAACGATTCGGCATGCTCAGAACAAGGTTGTCAATGTCTTGCTGCGGAATATTGTCCCATGTCCTTCTGAGGTGCGCAAAAAGTTGATCTTTTGTAGCCAGATTTTCAGGAACTTCTATGTTCTATGTTCTATGTTAGGGGGTTTGGTTTCCGCACTTAGTCCGTCAGGTGGACCATTGTGCGTGTTTCAGGAACTTCCTTCAGAGCTCTTCTTTGCAGCATATCCCACGCATGCTCAATGGGATTTAGATCTGGCGATTGAGCAGGCCAGTCTAAGGCCCTAACATTGTGTGTATGTAACCAAGCTGCTACCGTTCTCGCCGTGTGTGCCCGGGCATTGTCGTGCATGAGCAGGAAATCTTGCCCATTTGTGTTCTGTGGGGCAAGATTACGGGCCCCAGCACCTGTTGGACGTATCGTTCTGCCGTCATATTGCCCCGCACCCAAACGAGATCCGTCCGTCCTCCAAGACGAATTCCTGCCCAAACCATAATTGTTCTTCCTTGGTATGGGTGAACTTCCTGAGGGTTCTGAAGACGGCTCCATCGTCCAGGAACTCGCCAAACACGCGTCCTTCGTGAATCTGGATGGAAGCCGAACCTGGATTCATCCGTGAACAGCACATTGGACCATTGCTCACGGCCCCAGTCCACGTGGTTCCGAACCCATTCTAATCGTCGTCCACGATTGCCTCTCCGTAAAGGTGGGACCCGGAGTGGTCTACGAGAGCGTAGATTGCTTTCATGCAGTCGCCTTCTTACAGTTTGGTCACTCACAAGCACTTGGTGTTCCACTCGCAGCCTTTGGACCAATTGAGTCGCCGTTGCATTTGGTTGAGCTCGCGCAGTAATCTGCAAAAATCGATCTTGTCTGGGGGTAGTGATGCGACTTGGCCCCCGGTACCTCTCCGCTACTTCACCTGTGGCACGATAGCGTGTCCACAATCTTGAAATTACATTTTGGTGGGTCCCTATGGCCTCAGCAACATTACGCTGAACAGACCCAGCTTCCAGCATTCCCACAGCTCGTAACATCTCCGCCCTCGTCAAATGTTGGCGTTGCATGGCTACAATACCTCAATTTTAACTTTATCTTTCGTTTAAAAATGAAAAAAAACTGTAACTAAACGTAATTCGTATTGTTTTCTAAATTTCGCACAAATGAAAATTCCCTCTCCTACACATCAAGACATTTTTATGCCACCGAAACAAAAGAATTTTCAAAAATTTGAATTTGGAATTAGTCTGAGATAAATTACAAACAAATCGGTGTATGAAAGATTACAATGCGGCCAGTACTTTTCGATTTATTTAATTGAGTATGAAATATCCCTAGACCGTGTTGATGTGTGTACTTACTTTTTATGAATGATCCGAAGTAAATGAAATAGATTTTTAAGCTTATGAGTTCTTTTCGAGTACCTCGGCAGTCAAACCGAGTTTTTCGGCCGATAACGAGTAAGTACTAACGAAATGGCCGCGTATGCCCAGTAATAAACGAGTACTCGGAGCATCTCTACTAGATGAAACGAATTATTCTCAGTTCTTACCACGTAATTTTTGGGTACGTTCTCGTTAACATTTTGGCCACCTTCAATTCTTCTTTGACAATCATAACCTAAAAAAGTAAAATTTGAAAGTAATTTTAACTACCTACATATATTTTCATTTAGTAGATTTCTATAGTAGAAGGTATTATTGCCTTCTACTTTTATTGTCCGAAGCTCCGTTTTGTTAGGTGAAGTAGTTTTTGACTTTGTGAAATTTTTCGACCAATGATGACAACATTTTGGCAAATCCAGTTGTCTGGCTAACCTTTTCACAACTATGTTGGGGTCGGATAACTTAACCTAACCGGATTCTACAGTTGAATGCCTATCTGCAGTTTTGTTCCCCAGACTGGTGTGTAGGTTAAAGATATTTATTCGCTTCGCGGTGTTTGCATTGACATCACAAAATTATTATTTACAAAATCTATATAATGCTTACCGTGAAAAAATAAAAAAAATAAAACTTGATTCAGTTTAAATGAAAACATTTCAAATGGTTCCTTCGGCTGGATTTACAGGAAATTAGAAATCACTATTTTGCGGTGGATTTTATAGGAAAGTAGAAATTACAATTTCGCGGTAGATACTTAATAAATAATTGAATGTCTTTGGTTGGATAACACCGTAACGAATTGATTGGAATTATCAACGTAACGGAATGATTGGAAAATGTTTTTTTTTTTTCACTTCTCTGGATAATGGTAGGTACTTAGTTGTTTTTAAGTTGGCCACCAATATTGACATTATTCAAAGTACATATTCAAACATCGAGCATAGATTTTAAGAATGTACAGACGACAGCACATCAATCTACTACAATCTGTCAAATTAGATATTCAGCTTCACTAAAGCATAAGGTTCAAAGTTGATTCGGAAAATTTGACAGTTTCGGGTAGGTTGACCTGCTGGCGTCTGTACCTATTAGTTAGTACTGCTAAAGTTTTTTTAACTGATGATTAGGCCGAAGGTGAAAGCGAACTTCACCCGGAATCCTCTACCACAGAGGAACTGGCTATCTTACCTTCTAACTGCTGAAACACAACAATGCTGTGAACATTGTTGTTATGGCGACAGACTTATATAAGATGATGGTAGCTAGCCAGGCGGACTAAGAACAAGCCCTACCACTAACCAAACCGAGCAGATTTTTTTTCCCCCACTGGGAATCGAACCCGCGACCTCTAGGTCTGGTGGTCTAACTACAGAAGCGGTTCGTACTATTGTATGGCAAAAATAAGTAGGTATGTTAGCTGTACTACTTTTCCGAATGAAATTCGCTATACGTGGCCACAACCACGACCGGTCTCGCGACCGCAATCTTGGCCACGGAAGCTCCGACAAATAGAATAAATTATGATTAATAGTTTAGAAGTTATGAGGGGACAGATGAACATACATACATAGTGGTCAAAATAATAACTATTTTGTGCTTCACCGTAGTCGGGTACGGACTCATCTCTTTTTATCCAACGTGTTATTTATTTTCTTACGCATAATTGTTGGATATTATAGTGGCAACATTAAGGAGGATGCGCTGAACGCCCGGGCGTCATCATTGTGTGGATTGCCCGAAGGACACGGTGAAGCATACGGAGGAGGTCTGCCTGGCTTGGGCGGAGCATCGCCGTGTCTTCGTGGAGGCGATCGGTGGCGGTGATCTCTCACGTCCGGCCCTGCTCCAGGCCATGGTGCGGAGCGAGAGGGCATGGGAGGCCGTCACCTCCTTGTGCGAAGCAGTAATGCTCGCGAAGGAGAGACGGAACGCGTGAAGGAGAGGCAAATTTCGCGCCCTCATGCCCCTAGCCGCCGCAGGAGACGCCCTGGGCGTCGGGAATCGCAGGGCGATTCCCAGCCACCGTAGGCGCGGGCTTGCGGGCGGTGAGCAATGGGTAGCTCGCCATCCAATAAAGACCGGCCCGAGTCGCGGCGCGTTGTGTTCCACGCGTGCCTCAAAGTGTTCAGTACAACTGACGGGGTCCGCTAGGACCGATGCCTGCCGAGGTCGCGGGAAAGTCCGAAAGGGATACCGTGGCCTCTAGCAACGTACAGGCAACTGAAGGAACATGGGTGGGTTTTAGTCAGTAAGAGGTGGGTTTTTGTTCCCACCCAAGAAAAAAAAGGGGGATGCGCTAAGGTAGCCCGCGAAATTCGAAATTTCTTTCGTTTTTTGCAATTTGCAGGTCAGTGTCAGGTTGTGTGTTGATTAAAATATGATTCGCGACCGTAACAAATATGGCAGTACAGAATTATAATAATTAGAATCAGCAATACAACTCCTTAATCCTCAAATGTCATGATTTCATGAAATAGTCATTCAAAAGGATTACATGAACTTAGAGAGTTGTATTGAGTTATAATTCTATAAATAAACATTTGTTACGAAATCATAAATTTAGATCAACATGCAGCCTGATATTGACCTGCAAATTGCAAAAAACCGTAAGAAAATTTGAATTTCGCGGGCTACCCTGACGCCTGCCACCGCGACATTCCGTAGGACTTAATCGGTGTAATGTTTCTTGTACTACATATACATCGCTGCCCACTCCTTCGTTTTATACAGTCGTCGTGTTTTACATGTCCAGAGCACACGCTTGACGCTTATGCCTTAACTTGGCTAATGAAGTTACTCGTGTTAAAATGAGATATGAAGATATTGAATAATCGAATGGCAACATTTTATATTTTAAATAATACCGTGTGGCAGCACTTAGCATGTCCGGCCAATGGGCCAATATTCCCGAAAGAAGAATCTCCATCTAGTGCACGTATAATAAAACAAGCAATATATTCCTTCCTTTTATTTCGCTCTAATCCACTTCAAAATTAACACCAAAAGAAGGCCGGACGACATTGTGACTGTCATGGTCATGGATGTGACTGGTACAGGAGCGTGGACATTGGTATAAGGAAGACAGGCCTATGTCCAGCTGAGGGAAAGTAGCGCTTTCGCCTTAACCGATAAAGTCCCCACCGTCGCTTATAAGTGACAGTAACGGTACCAACCGTCAAGCCCCGGCCGTCGCTTATTTAAGCGACGACCTTGACGCGCGCGCCAAGAGTGATGTGGCGCGCGCGTCACTGTCAAACCGTGGGGCTTGACAGTTATAACTTTACAAAAGTGGCGAGGCTTTAGCGGAAATTGGAACAGACTCAGAATAGCCCCATTTTACATTGAATCTGAGAAGCTCCAATGTAGTCCATTGAACCGCTTCTTGGGCAGAAATGGCGCCTCAATAGTAAAGTCTCCAACACGATGTCCTCAGCTGAAATATCATCGTAAATTTTTAACAGGTTTGGAATTATTCCGCTGTAACGATGGTCTAGTTCTTCGTAAAATATATCGTGACATTCTAACATTTCATTTCACACAACTCCTCCGGTAATGTATTGTCGTTGTCATTGGTGCTTGGCACCCGGGGCGGACCGCCCCCTCGCCCCTTTCCACCGCCACTGAGGAAACCACACCAACCCTTTCATAATCAACGGTCCAGTGAAGTCATTCGTAAAATTTGGACCCTATATTATGTCAGCAGTCACCGCTCTTCTAGGAAACCGTAGCTTTATTCACAGTGGGCAAAATCGGGTAACATTACTAAATGTCGTAATTTAGTTTTCTTTCTGGTCACACAGATTGACACACAAATTTCTTTACAAGTAAATAAAAATGACTAATCTTTTAACAAAATGCACATAAATGCATTTTGTTATATGTTGTGACTACACTTCATCGTAATACTATTTTTTGAGGTATTTTATATTACTAAAATATTATTAGTATGTTTTGTTTGAAAAATGTTTTTGTTATTATAAAAATAAAACATAGGTGGCCGTAGAATAATGTGCATTTGGCGTAAAGGAATGGACACAAATATTTCGTTTAAAAATACTCGAAAAAACAAACATGTTTATTTTTTCTAATTAATTTTGTAAATTTATCATTTGCTATAACTTTTCAGATTTATGATCTTTTGATTATGTTATTCGTTATTTTTTATAACACTTACATATTTTCAAGAAAGAAATCATTTTGAAATATTTGATAAAAATACACTTCATTTGGTGGTATGTTTCAGTTTCCGAACTGAAAATTGTGATGTCGATTGTGTACATGGCATAAATTCAATTTTTTTACGTGAATTACGATGTGAATAAGTGAATTAGCAACAATAAATTAAATAATGGCGTTCGTAAGCGCTGTAACCGGCGATGACTGCACGAAGAAATTCATGGACGTTCTTCAAAATGATTTCAAGACATTGAGTTTGGAGACCAAGAAGAAATATCCTCAGATAAGAGAGGTTTTTATCATTTAACTGTTATTTATAATTGCAAAACATAATTGGGACTTAACAGCATACATGCAACAATTATTTGAATCTTTAAGTACACACACAGTATGTAAATACATTGAAAAAAAATCTATATTTTTGTCATGTTTTTCATTGAAATTGTTCACAAGTTATGTATTTAATCTTGCCGTAAGCCGGCACTTACTCCCATTATCTACAATTTCCCCACTGAAGCAGATTAATACTTGACACATACCATTTCAATCCATTAAAAGAACATTTTTATGATTCTATTTATGGGTGGAGTGGAGTACAGTAATTATCATTTTAAAAACAGTATTTTATCGAACAAAAACCAGAAAACCAGTTGTTTATGATTTAGACATAGTAACTTTTCCATAATATAAGATCAGACTTATCACTTATTTAAGAATATAATATTTTATGTTGATACATTTTGAAAGATTTATCATTTTCTTTCCTCCAGTTTCATGTCATGTATGTTTGCATATTAATTTTCAAATAACAAGGTTGTGATTTTTAGCATGCTTACTATGTGACCAAACACATTTATGTTATGAAAAGAAACAAACCTAATCAGCTGGTGCAATATTCAAATGTTTTATTGTAAACACCAACACAGAGTTAGCAATGGTTACAGTATTTTGCACCCTGTCTAATTCTTATTTCTTCCCACCTAAATAAAAGATTATATTGACATAAAATATCTAAATAAAAACAAAGAAACATAAATAAAACAGAGACTAATTTTATAAGAAACACAACAGGTAGGTATTAAAAAAAAAAATATAACTAAAATATTTATTACTGTTTCACCACTTGGGATGAATCTAGTTAATTTATTTGGCTCATGATTTCATACAAAGTCTGGTCACACTATACAGTAGAACATCACAGTAGCCCTAAAAATTATGTTAAATACTTGATTCTTACTACCTCGTTGGTCTAGTGGTAGCAAGCGGTGAGCATGAGGTCCTGGGTTTTGATTTCCAGGCCAGGCAGTGTCTAGATTAGCTTGAAGTCTGGCTGTCACCCTATTACATGGGACTTAGAATAACTGGCGAAATTTGTGCGTACTATAGGTACATTTCTGCCGAACCCTTTGGGGTATGCAGGCATGATGTTATGTTACTTGATTCCAAAGTTTTAAACGCCTGCTGATTAATTATTTTTCAATAATAGTTACGGCACAGTTGGCGCAGTGGTTAAGCGATTGACTGCTGCGCTGCGTGTCGCGGGTTCGATTCCCGCACGGGACCAATATTTGTATGACCTACAAGTAGTTGTTCCGGGTCTGGCTGTTTGTGTATGTGAGTATAAATGTTTGTAAACGCACCCACGATACAGGAGAAATTCCTAGTGTGGGGCAACGTTTAAAAAAAATGTTGTACTTAGCAAACTAATTGTATCTACCTAGATTATAAGTAAACTAGCGACCCGCTCCTGCTTCGCACGGTTTTTACGACTTGAAAAAACATCGAGATTTCATAGTTTTATGTAACTTAATAATTTAGATGGTGAAAACCTCATAAAAATCTGTTGCGTGGTTTAGAAGAACAACGCGGGCATACAGACAAGCACCAAAAGCGACGTTAATTTATAATATGTATAGATGATGTGGCCTCCTATAATTTGAAAGCGCACACTAGTATTAGGTCCTATTCTTCTAAATTTGCATGTAATTGTGGAGGCTCTGTTGGAAAAAACAATATACAAATAAGTAATGTTAAATAATATTTCATATTTCTCCATATTTTCTTACCAGGCATGTGATGAAGCGATAGAGAAACTGTCCCTGGCCGCTAACAACCCTCAGGCCTCTCTCTATGGAGTGGTGAACCAGATACTATACCCTCTTGTGCAAGGCTGTGAATCTAAAGATCTGAAGATTATAAAGGTAAGTTGTATCCCTCACTGCATGTCTTGGACCATTAAAGCTTTGGTCTTTATAATGTTTGAATGCTTAAATCATAATTAAATGTAAGTCAAGTGAATTGCTAAAACACCAGCCAAGTGTGAGTCGGACTCGCACTCAAAGGGCCGTACCAGTTACCACTACAATATTTAGCAAAAATGCCAAAAACGGCACATTACAGTTAAAAAATAATTAAAGTGGATACCTTCTGGTATGGACCCCCTTTAATTTTTAACTTTATTTTATTTTTTATTTGTTGTTATAGCCGCAATAGAAATATACAATCCATGAAAATTTCAACTGTTAACCTATAACGGTCTATGAGATACAGCCCGCTGACAGACAGACGGACAGTGGAGACTTAGTAATAGGGTTTTGTGTTGCACCCTTCAGGTACGGACTTAAAAGGTTCATGCCTCTTCCAAAGTTATAATTTTAAAATCAAATTAATTCAAACTCAGTGTGAATAGGTATGGGAGGGCAGAGTAAGCCTGTCAACAAGTACCAGGTTACTTAACAAAATAGAAAAGAATCCATATAAACGATAAGACAAAAAAAAAACGTGCGATCCTTACATTAGTCGCATATAATTGTTCAAGTGACATCTCGGCTGCCAGTACCTACCAACCTCTCGGAAAATCGGTTGGTACCATCTGACTGCCGAAGCTAGCACCGCGCGCGCTCAGTAGTAAAATCAAATAGCGTGCGCTTCCCTGGCTTCCTGTTACACACTTCCGTCCCTTTTCACGAAATCACTTCTACAGATTGCAGGAAAGCGAGAGGAAAGATGTTACACATCAAAAATAAAACCTATTTAAGAGCGTTCATCCAAAAAGTTGTCGGCAACGTCGCAAATAACTATCAAATATTTACGTGTTTTGATTAATTTGAGAATATTACTGTATGGAAATAAGAAATATGGCTAACTAGTGAACTAGAATATTAATAATGAATTGCAATTATAACACTGAATTTGATTTTGGTACCATTTTAGGTATAAAAGGCATTTGGAAAGTTTCCAAAAACTCTTTTTACATCAAATACTAAATATTCGGTGTTACGATATTAATTATTGCTTTATTACTATTACTAAGTGCAGTAATATTGACAAATTAATCAAAACAGCGAAATATTTGAAAGCTTTTTGCGATGTTGCCCACTTTCTGTATAAAAGCTCTTAAACCAAATGACATGATTGTAATTACAACTGTAACAAATCTGAAACGATGACATGTCCACAAAAAAAAAAACATTTTTATCCACCTTTTACTGATTTCGCAGACTGGTCTGTTTCTTTAACTAAAACCCACAGAATGAAAAATCATTTATTCAAACTAGGCTGAGAATCAGCACATTTCGAACGTCAAAATTACATAAGACAATACCCCAAAATCACCCGCCCTTCACCACCTCCTAGTGCTTTAGCTGGGAAGAAGTGGAGCAACACACTCCCCAGCAGTACAGCTGTCTGTTCAGTTAGAGAAACTTGATTCTATACAATAGTACCTATTTATGCAAAATAATTTACATTATGCAACAGAAAACATTAAATTAAATTAAATGCTATGTCAGCAAAATAACGTCGAAATTTATACTCGAGCTAAAGTAAAAAGTAAACAGAACTTAATACCCGAAAGAAAGCCTCCAGGCGAAAAGGGCGTGCCAGTTTACATATAGCTATTAAAGCTGTAACTCGAACTCAAAATCACAAATGATAAACTAGGACCATCGAGAAAAATAAATACAGTTAATTACTAATAACAATAACAAAACTATGGTCACCCGTTCACGAGCATAACGCAAAGATCAGCCATTACCCCCCTCGCTATATTTGAGGGAAGGAGGAACGATGTAAAAATGTCAATAACTCAATTTTATTTATAGTTCTGCCTTGGAACAATCCAACGCCTTATCGCCCAGCAAGGCATAGATGCTAAAGGCGCCAGACATGTGGTGGACTGCCTCTACAACCTCGGACAAGGCGGAGTACTGGAGCTGAAGCTGCTGCAGACTGCTGCCCTGTTGATGACCACATCTGACCTGGTGCATGGAGATACGTTGGCTAGGGTGAGAAAGGAAATCTGAAACAAAAAAAACAAGTCTTTGGATTAGCTACATATACAGATATCCCAAGAAAAGAATGCACTTCGGGAATGAACGTCTATCTTCGGAATTACGAACTCGCGATATTGATATCTAATTACTTGCCTATTTTGTATTACCATGATTACAAAATTATATTAATAAAAAACTTGTGTGGCAAATTACGGTCGACTCTGCGACCAGAGTAGGTAACATGACCTAAATATAGAAACTTTGCCTCTGTACTCTTCTGCCGCCATTCGTGCTAATTCGGAAACACAAAGATTACCGAAGCGTATACCTTTTCTGGTTTAACTGTACCTTTTCAGGATTAATTGTATATGACGGAGAAGGTACGTCTCTCTCGTTATCTTACGTCATATTTTAAGTATCGTGGGTGTACTATGGGTAGTGTTGGTTATTGCGCAATAGAAAAACCGTTTGCAGTTCCTGATCAAATTATTATTTACATACGATCAAATTAATCACACTAGCAATACACACTCTGTAGGTACACGACACAACTATACGGAACGCGTTACAGTTTCTAAACGTGTTCATTGGTTGACCACCACCGACAAACTACTTAACTTCGGTCGGGCGTTATGTTGTAGACCAGGGGTTCCCAACCTTTTTTTGTCTACTGCCCACTTTAAGAATAAATTATTCTTTAACGCCCCCCTTTACACAAAAAAGAGGGAATTTCAAACGACTGGTGGGGCCTTTTACACAAAAGTGGAGATTCTTAACTGATAAGTGGGGCCAAGAAATATCTCACGTGGGGCCCTAAGGGCCCCATGGGACGGGGGTTTGACATCACTGCCCTACACAATGCCCCCTTTTTTTTGTGGGTCTCTTACCGCCCCCCTTTAGGCCTGCAGCGCCCACAAGGGGGCGTTATCGCCCACGTTGGGAAAGACTGTTGTAGACTCTGTCGAGCGCCCCGATCAGTCAAATCAGTGACGTATTTCCGACATATACAGGATGGCATCATCGAAGCGAAAACTGATACCATGGATTCAGTACATGATTCTGAACCCTCATGCGTTGAAATGTTTCATCGGTTATTACAAAAAAAAAATGCCATCCATACATTTTGACCGCGTAGGTATTACACTTTACTATGAAACAGCTGATTTAAAAAAAAATACCGACGAAATATCTCAACGCCCCCTGCGTTCAGAATCACATACTGAATCCATGGTGTCAATTTTCGCGTCGATAATGCCACCCTTTATAATACTGGTTGTTTTTTTATTGTTGGCCTAATTAGCTTTTTTGTTTCAAATGTGAAAAAGCGGTTGACCACAACCGGAGAAATAACGCCATCCATTTTCTCTCATTGGTACAATAATACCTGATACTTCATACGGGCCCTTGATTTATTATAACCCTCTTTCTGAAGCAGTTTGGAAAAAAATACAAATGCAATATCGTCCAAGCTTGCCATACAACCATGGATATATCAAACGCCGGAAATATGACACTTCAGATAAGAAAACACAACACATACATTATCTGTCAAATCAACAATATTTTGAAGTGCAGAACTAGATTCAAACAATTATGGATAAGATTAGATCACTATACAGATTTCATTAACAGAGTAAAACAATTATTATTAAATAAACTTCTAGAGTGATAGTTGATGTTAAAAAGTGGAGTGTTTTTAATAATGAGTATTCCTGTGGGTACCCACGGACATGGTTCTTCAAAAATGATAAGAACTGAAAGGGAAAGACTGCTTGGGGTAAATTTATCCACTTTTTATTTATTTTCTTTCGTGTTTGAGCCTTAAAAAATGATATTAAAATCATTGTGATAAAAATGGACTTGAGTTGGTAATGGTCAGTAATGAGCATTCTCCGTCTTAAACAGATTTACCGCCATTTGGAAAGACAATTAAATAAACATTTTCGCATATTTTTCTTTGGTTTATTCAACATCAGCTTGAAGCAGTCCACTGATTTACTGTACCTCTTCAATCGCAGGACATTTTACTCGACCCTTTACTGCTCTCATCGAGCTGCTACCAGCCACCCTGCTAAGATTGTTCCACCTAGCTTAAATATGACGTCCTAAACTACGTTTACCCATTCGCGAAGTCAATTCATCAACACGTTTACCTAGACGTATTCTTTAGTTGGTATTTTGTGAAGACCACGTCTGTCTTTAGTATTTAACAATTAACAATATCTTCTCTCCACTAGACAATGGTGATGTGCATGCGAATGGTATCACCTTCAGAGAGCCGTGACGTCAGCACCAGCCATGCTGCCGCCGCTACCGTGCGTCAGCTGGTAGCTTTGGTCTTCGAGAGAGCTCTGGCGGAAGCTGAGGGTAAGATCTTCGTAATATTAATAAAGAATAGTACAATATATCTCCTTCGGAGAGCCGTGACGTCAACCGACAGTTGGTCGGTCTAGTCTTTGAGAGGACTCTGTCTGGCAGACACTAAGGGTCAAATTTCCATAATATTAATATACGTAAACCATGCTGCCGCTGTTTCAGGCCTTTGACAGGGCTCTGGTAGAAGCTGAGGGATCTTCCTATTTCCACTAAATATGACTGGAGAGCAGTGGTGACCCAGCAGTATTGGCCCCAACTTACGTACCCGAGTTCGAACCCAAACAGGCACTTTATTTTGAGTATTTAATTTAATCACCACTGCTCTCAAAAACGGTGAAGTAAAACATCATGAGGAAGACGTCATGTCCTAGAACCAAAAAATCAAAGACTTGTGACATCTACCAACCCGCACTGGGTCCGCGTGGTGGATTATGGCCGCTGGTTTCTCGCCGAGAGGAGGCCTGGCCTGTTTCCCAGCAGCGGGAATATTGTAGGCTGATTATGCTTATTATGCTATTGGTTTTAAACTATTTACTAGTGAAATACAGCGCTACTATAGACCTTCCAGCCCGTTTCATGGAGAATTCCACTTCCAAAAATTCTAAAGCAAACTCCTCTATTTTTTATTTAAACACATTTAATGTTAAAAATACTTATCATTCTGCAACAGGTCTATACATGGTAGTTAATAATTAAGAAAAATATCGATCGCTTTTTTATAAGCAAGAATCATCAACAGTACCAGTATTTTACATGGAGCGACTGCTTATCTGACCTCCACAACTCAGTTACTGGGGAACACGATGCCCCAAGCAAGAATCCCAGTATAACATATTTAATCTATTGCAGGCGCTCTAAAAGTGAACCCGGCTGACGTCAGACCACAGACAAATAACAAGGCTCCTAAGGACCTTAAACCATGCGCTGTCGATGCATATCTTATACTGCAGGTAAGATATTAATATTATTTTTCATTAATTATTATTGTAAATTTTATTACCTACAGAAAACTTGCAGATGAATAAACATACTTTATATAAATATAACTCGATATTGGTCATTTGCTAATGACAAAGTTTTAGATTTGAGCTATCTGAAATAAATTTTGTTTCTGGTAGTGTCAGCAAAAACGTTTTTAAAACCAACAAAAAATATGCAATTTCTTAACCTTTTGTCCCTTGACTTCAAATTAGTGTCTGATCATTCTGACCATGGTAATAAAAAACGTGTGCGGTCGGGGGACCCACGTCAGGAACGAAGTACCTTCTCACGTATGATTTAAAAGAAAAACCAAATTTTCGCAGACTCCATCTTGGATTTACATTTTGACCTCACTATCGACTTTAGAACTCTCGAAGACTATGAAAACGACACCCATGACGAAAAAGTTTAAAATTTTCGCAGCCGCCATCTTGGATTTTCATTTTTTGGCCGGAGATCATTAAGCGCCCTTCGACGCCCGGCTGCTATTCTGGTGCGGGGGCTTTAGCACCCTTGAAAACCATGAAAATGATACCCATAAAATTAATAAATTTGAAAGTTTTCGCAGCCGCCATCTTGGATGTCATTACTCTTTACTTAACACTTACACACTTACTTTTCTCTTTACTTTCTTTTTCTTTTTTTTTTCACTCTCTCTGTCACTTTCTATTTTAGGTAATAGAAAGAGTGAAAGTCGCACGAAAATCTACTAAACTACTTATACCCCAAGCCGCGTTAAACAACTCCGTACCAAAAAGCAAAACCTAGATGTTGTCAACTTATGTAGCCAACTGAACGGCAGTAAAAAAAAAGTTTTCTTACCAAAATTTATTTCTTTTCAGGATATAATCCAGCTTATAAATGGCGACTCAGCCCATTGGTTGGTCGGTATCTCTGACGTGCCAAAGACTTTCGGACTTGAACTACTGGATACGGTCCTCACTGATTTCTCCCCTATTTTCTTCAAGGTAAGCAAACTAAAATGAGCTTTATGTTTGTTGATATGAGTTCTACAAAAAAATGGTTTTTAACAGAATTGAGCTGTAATGTTTTGTCAAAGAGATAACAATAATTTGAACTTATGTTATCTAAAGTAAGCCTTATATCTTCGAAATAAAGTTCAAAGTCTTATACGATGGGACCTGCTTTGCTTAAGAAGAATAACAAATAATGGATATATCCTTTGATTACAGATACCGGAATTCAGATTCTTATTGAAGGAGCATGTATGTGCGCTAATCATCAGGCTATTCTCTCCTAATGTCAAATACAGGTAAATAATCAATGTATCGATCGAGCGCTTTTTTAATACTGTAGTTGTTACGTTTAATATACATGTAAATGACTCTACTGACACTGAAAGTTGGTAAAAAGGGTAATTAGATTACCATTTATACATATGGTGATATGTAAAAAAAATCCTGTCCGATCCGGAAGGGCCACATAGGTACTGTAATAACACCTAAAAGTAATAAAAATATTATTATTATTGAAAATAAAAAAGGGATTTTTATCACTTTTTTAGTCCCAAAATTACTCCAAATCCATTTTAAATATGCATATTTTCAACATGTGTCATAAGTTATGACTTGTAGACATCCGCTAAACGACGGCCGCTCGCGCCCTCTGTAATAACACGGTAAAATTCCCCATTAACAGTGGGCCCTATCAGAATACCCAGCACTGCAGTATTTATTTTTTTAAATATCGCCGCATTATGCTGAGATAGGAGCCTTTTTAGCCTCGCACAGGTCGTTATTATTTGGTTAGTTTTTAAATGCTCCTTTTTTATTTTTTTTCTTCTTTATTTCATTTAAATACTTATTAATTACATTTTTAATTATTAGAATATAAAAAAATAAAAACATTTAAAAATGTAAACAATGCTATCGGGAACAGGGTCCAAGCTACCGGCAGTCAGGGCTCCAGAGAGAGGAACCTCCTAACAATGCGAGCCGTGTCCAGGAGTACCGCTTTCTGAATCAAGCCTTTCCACAACACCTAAGGAGGCCCTCGGGGCAACTGCCCCGAGGGCCTCCTTAGGTGTTGGTCTAGGCTCTTGGCAATTAAGCCATTGGCTGATACGACTATCGGCACAATTATCGCTGAGTCCACATCCCACATGTCGACAGCCTCGCGAGCCAAGTCAAGATACTTGATTTATTTATTATTTTTATTAATACTACTACTATTTTTCTTTATTTCTTTAATTGAAAATGAATGTGTTTTTTTGAATTTTTTCCGGGAAATTACCACATAAATAGGACTCTCAGTACGATACCCAACAACACCCTCACGGATCGGACCGGGTTTTTTTTTAACATGTTGTATAGTGTGTAATTATTAACATTTTATTTTTTAAATAAAAAAATAACATAACATCACGGCTGTATTTTCACAAAGACACCGATGAATACAGATGAGACACTCCACAGTTTAGGTATGAAGCTACAAGTACGCGGCGGGCTCGACTTGTTGGGCCAATTCAGTGAGTGTAACCTAGTCAGAGGCCCTTGTGTGAATTTCTTTTAACCATCTCGAATTTACGTATCGACCGCGTTCGGCGCTCCGATTAGCCCTTCACTGGTGAAGGCCGACCGGCTGCCAATCGGAGCACCGAACGCGGTCAATGCGTAAAGTCGGGATGGTTAAAAGAAACTCACACTAGGGCCTCTGAAGATCTAAGAGTTACGCGATAGAAAGAGAGGCAACTTCTAGGTGAATATAAGTGTAGGTGATTAGCGCTGTGCGACCTGAATAGCACTTTATTGTGTCGTAGCAAGAGTCACTTTTTATTTAAATCTCAAAGTCAAAGATTTTATTTGCATACTAAGTGTACATTTTGGTGTTGTTTACAAATGCAGGTACTTACAACTTAGCGGCCTTTTCCAGGCATCGCAAACTTGAGGGCTAACTAGCAAACATTTAAACTATACGACACAATGAAATTCATAATTATCTTTTATCATTACTAATAATTTAAGTCATAACATTTTGACGCATGCACATTCTTATAATTAATTAACTCTATTTGTGTACCATGTCTGTGAGCGAGGCTATGTGTGTCTGTATTATTTAGTTAATCATTCAAGTATGTCTGGTGTTTAGGTATTTGTTTATTTAATTATTCACTATTCAATTATTTAAGTATGTATGTATTATTTCATTTTTAGCTATTCAATTATTTAATTATTTTTTATTATGTAAGTAATTATTTCTGATTCAAAATCAATCAGATTAATCATTCATCCGTATTAATCTGTGCCAAAGGGTTAGGCAGAGGTATACCTATAGTACACCTACATTTTGCCAGTTATGTTTAAGTCCCATGTAACAGGGGCCGAGCCTATTGCCATCAACCGGACACAAATCAAGACTCCGGGCTGCTACTGAGAAATTCCAGATAGAAAACTCAATAACACTGCCCGACCCTGAAATCGAACCCGGGACCTTATGCTCAACAGTAGCACTTGCAACCACTAGACCAACGAGGCGGGGTTTTGAATATTAAAATATTAGGGCTATTTTTAATTGAATATTTTTTGTTACTTCTCAGAGCCGCATTCACAGCGCTCCACATCCCGGGCGCGGGCGGCGCGGGCGGCGCGGCCAGCCCGGCCGCGACCGAGCGGCCTCACTTCCCGGTCACCATGCGGCTGCTGAGACTTGTGTCTGTCATCGTGCACAAGTACCATTCAGTTCTGGTGAGTTAGGACGGAAAGAATATCTGTTTCAGTAACTGTAATTCACGGCCTAGGATTTTTGTGTCAAAAAATCATCTTGTATACAGGTGCACATTTAGCATTTGTCGAATATCGATATTGTTTTTTATCAATATCTAATCAGATTATGAGTGCAGTTATTGTTTTTTCGAAAGTAATGTTTCCTTACACCATTATACTCTATACCAGGGATAACCAATTAGTTTCGATGGGACCTTGGGGTTCCGTTTAAAAAAATAATATGAGTGTCGCGGTCCGTTTGAAAGATATTACCTACTAACAACCAAGATTAAAAGATGTTCAAGAAGTTACCGTACTTTGTCTTTTCTTGGAAATCGATCATTTCGTACAGATCAAGTACCTATAGGCCGACCGCTTAACTGAGTCCGCGCCTGAGATAGCTGAGCGGTGCGGGATGGTTGTCACAAGTTGTTGTTCACTGAGCTCTCGCATCACGACACCACACCCCTCCCGCACCGCGCAGCTACCATTTTCTTTTTTTTGGATGGGAAATTATCAAATAACTTCTTCCGCTCTGGGCGCAGCGGGAGGGCGTGTCAGACTCTTACTGACTAAAACCCACCCGTGTTCCTTCAGTTGCCTGTACGTTGCCAGGGGCCACGGTATCCCTATCGGACTTTCCCGCAACCCCGGCAGGCATCGGTCCTGTCGGACCCCTTCATTTGCTGACATCTCTTTGAGGCGCGCGTGGAACACAACGCGCCGTCGACCCGGGCCTTGTCCTTATCGGACGGCGAGCTACCCATTGCTCACAATCCGCATCGCGCAGCTTCCTCAGGCGCGGACTCAGTTAAGAGGGAACACGGACTGCGATTCTCCATACAAATGTATTCCCCTTTTTTCTTCCTGAATAATGCCTCCAGACCAAACATTTTTTTTTCATAAAATCAAGGTCTGCTGTAGACACGTCCCTGTTATTTCCTTTTTTTCAGCAACTTATTGGTAAAGAAAATATGACGCCCCCAAAAATTACAAAAATGCCCCATTTTTAACGCCGCAATTAGAGGACTACCAGACAAATTCGAAAAGTTTTAACATAAAAAAAGTGATAGGAACCTAGACATACTCTTTCTTAAAATTTAAATGTAAAAAGTAATTGAATCGGTTCAGGTTTCGAGGAGAAAAAAGGGGAATACGAAACGTCGATCTCGTTATTTTTTTTGTGATATAATCGGTCTGAGCTGCAGCTGTCCCTATCGCACTCTACAGGGACAGAATTGAGGTAACACGATGGCAATAGTTTCTTCAAATACCTATTTTTCAAATTCCTCGTAGGCCCTGTTCCCTCTTAAGCGGTCGGCCTAGAGCTCTATCACTTTCGAAAACATTTGCAGCTTCATGCGGCTTACGTCTCGCGTCATCCGCTGTCATATCTACGACAGAAAATACAAAGCGCGGGCTTAAAGTACTAAAATTTTCTAGATTTAGTTTTAGTTTCAAATTTTTATTAACTGTTTACCTACTTTAAGTCCGTACAAAACAGGTCAGCGGTCCGTCTTTTGGTGACTCCTGCTCTGTCCAATAACATGAAGGAGCTCCTGGCTATGTAATAACAGCCGCACGGGTCGATCTATCAGGTTAAGCTACGCATGCCGGGGAGGATGGGTGACCATTTTTACAAACTGCGACTCCTCCGTGCCTCGGAAAGCACGTTAAGCCGTCTCGGCAGTCATTCGTGGGTCTTTGACAGTCATTACGGGTCGTTAGAAGCCTGAAATTCTGACAACCAGTCTTACCAAGGGGAATCGTATTACCCAGTTACTGGGCTGTGGACGTCGGATAGTTGCTCCATGTAAAATACTGGTATTCAGCTGCATACGATTAGCACAGTATAAATATGGACAGTACAGAAACTACGTAGTAAACGTTCAAAACGGCACACACACAGACGCGCTCATTGACGAGACCCCAGGCGATTGTCGCGGTGCTGTCAGTTGCGGGTGCCGTGCCAAGACGAGTGGTCGCGGCGAGGAGCGTAGGTAATAATTTCAACGAATACTAGTTTCCATACTGTCCATATTTATATTGTGCGGTTAGACTGGAAGCTGACCCCAGCATAGTTGGGAAAACGGCTAGGCAGTCGACTCTATACCATATATTTAATGAAGCTATCGGCCAGTAGCTTGAGCATTCGCCCTGAAATCCCCTTAAAAAAAATCATATTGTAAAAAACCCTATATGTAGAGAGCCATGCATGATTTCAGAATGTAATAACTATCTTTGTTCTCAGGTGACAGAATGCGAGATATTCCTGTCGCTCACTATAAAATTCCTGGACCCTGACAAACCCATGTGGCAGAGAGCGCTGGCCTTAGAAGTTCTGCACAAAATGACTATACAACCAAGTAAGTACTCTGGAAATGGGGAATATGCATATTTTTTTTTTTTCCTCAAACATGCTTTGAAATTCGAACATTATTTTGACAACTATCTGATAAATCGCAGTTGTGGTACTGGTCGAATACACGCGAGCGCCCGGCCGGCAATGTTTGTATGAAAATCCATTTCTGTCGTGTTTAACGGCCAAATAAATTACTATGAAAACTCATATCTGTTGTGTAATTTAAAAATGGAACGAACTTCGACAAATGGCAACCAAGAAGGTAACAACAAAGATATTATTTAAATTTCGATTTGGCTTGCAGATAGAGCTAGAGATTAACAACCCTCGAAAATTGTTTTTCAATCGTGGATCAAATTCTGATCCTACGTGGATCAGAATTTGATCCACGATTGAAAGTTGAGCTGAATGGTGCTGATCCATGCGTCATGTTCGTGAACGGGCGCCGTCAGTGGGAACTGGTCATCTCTTAGCTGCCACGGCGATTTTAATTTAATTACATTTTTTAATTGTTTTTATTTTTATATTATGATTAAAAAAATATATATATTATGAGTGTCCGTGGTGTTTCTTGCCCGTTCATCTCCATAGGTACCTACTTCGCTTTGGAATGGGCGACTAGCTTCATATTTCTGGATGACCCACCCCTTGACAATTCAAGTGTCTGTAACTGGATTATTTGAAATAAATGCTTTGAGTTTGAATCGTCTTTTGATTAACAAATATTTAAACACATGTTTTCTTTACAGATCTCCTAAAAGCCTTCTGCGAATGCTACGACATGAAACCTCACGCTACCAACATCTTCCAAGACATAGTGAACGCACTCGGCGCCTATGTACAAAGCTTGTTCGTTGCTTCAAATGTCAACACAGCGGCTGGTAAGTTTATCATTATTGAGCGCTAATTAATACATTTTATAAAAAGTACATGCGTAGAACGTTTAAAAAAAAACTAAGGGTAAGTTCACACCGAGTCGTGACCCGAAGCGACGCTGCGCGCACTTTTGAAGATAATGATACAAAATATAACTTTATTTACTACACAAAAAGATACACATTAAATTGAGATAATTCGAAAATGTCCCGCGACGCATCACGACGCAGCGCTGCTTCGCTGGTAGGCGTAGCGTGCGAGAGCGGCGCGCGCTGCGCCTCGCGAAGCCGCGTGATCCAACGCGACGCAGCCTGAAGCTGTCGTGGCGACTTGTCTCTACTATTAGCTAGCAGAGCGGTAGCTCACGGCGAACGTAGACACGTTCCGTAGCGCCTCGGTTCACGATGTGCCTCGCGAAGTCGCGCTGCGTCTCGCGGCGCTGCGCTGCGCAGCGCGAAACCACCACCAACTCTTCAAGCATTGTCTGGGTCTCTGTCTCGCATAGGGTCGCAGCATTATGCTGAGCGATGGCCGTTTTGCGTGGATGTGACGCATATTTTCCCCCAATTTGTTATTCTCGTGTTTTTTTCTTTGCGTCATATTTACCGCAAATAATCGTATTTTCTTTCTTTTTTATTTTTTCTTTTCGTCGCGTCGCGTCACGTCTCGGTGTGAACTGACTCTAAGATTAACAAAATTAAATGAATAAAAATACGAGCGAGCTTTACAGTAGCCGCATATGATGTATAACATCTGACACCTCACCTTGATAATAAGCAACATTAAAGGGGCGGAGCCTCGTCAAGGTCGTTCCTGATGGCCAACACTAGCACCGCACGCGCTCATTGTTCAAATCAAATAGCGTCCGATTTCCCGGCTTCCTGTGACACACTTCCGTCCCTTTTCACGAAAGATTTACATTTATTTGAACAACAAAATCTCCTTGTTACTGAAAAAGTTTTTTTATCAACCTATCACAACCTGACATATTATGAGATGAAACAACAGATTATTGAACAGAAACTCACCTCTTGTACAGTGCAAGCACAGCACAGTTTTCATATTAATATGTCAGCATTTTACCTGCGCCGGGCCGGCCAATTTAGTACACGAATAGCATTCATACCGCGTGCACTCATCTATCATGCAATCATACTTTTATCAATAAATATCAATCAATCAATAATCAGTGTATCAATCAGCATCAACTCAAGGTGTAAGGTCCCTAACCATACACCTCTAAAACCTCATCTAATCATTTTGCTGCCAAATGTTATTTAAGATGCGAGCTACTGTGATTGGTCCATCAAAATAAGTCAAATCAATCTTGAACTTGGTGTCCTGTACACTTTGTTTATAATCAAACCTTTTAAGTACCTAACATACATTCTATAAAATGCACACTGCCTAGCTATTATAGTTCTAATGGGCTTCGGAGACCAGCACTACAATTGCGTTACACACTTTCAATCACAATCAAACGGGTTTTGAAGGATATTGCTAACCATTAGTTTATTTCTTTAAAAAAATCGTCAGCTCGGCGACGTAAATCACGCAATTTTGAATAATCAAAATGAAAGATATTGTTATTGTTGGTGTGTTACGTAATTACCCCGCAGTTCGCTAGTTCAGTTGACAGTTCAGTCACTGGCCTTGTACATTTGAAGACAGTTCAGTACCAACTGGCTTTATGTACGCACACAAACTGTCTGGAGCCCAGTATGATTTACCTTACCCTGTGACATACAAACTGATGGCGTACTAGGGTCTAGTAATAGCCTTGTAATTGGGACCCTTTGGAACCCTCTGGTTCCCGTTGGAACCCCCTGGTTCCCGTTGGAACCCTTTGGGTACGTAACCCTATAATCCGAAAATGTACTTTATGTAAATAAAACAGTTTTTCAAAACCCACACACTATTATTCACCACATATTCAATAATGCAGGAGATCAGACCTAATCTCCCCAAGCACATAGTCCACGTCTGCAGGCATTATATCCTCGTTCACGTTGCCATCTTTATACACGATGAACCTGGTGTCGCCTTCACCTTGTTTATACTCGTATTCTTCTTCAGTGTCTTCGCTCAGGTCTTCGACGTTAACTGGTATGTCTTTCTGGGATCCAGTTGTAATTATATATTCTGGAATAAAATTATGACAATATCAAATACACTCGCCCCATAATCCATGGGATTTAAAAATTATTAGGTTGGGGAAAAAGTCTTTTCGCATTATAGTATGTATGAACTTGTAATAAAATCTCTTTGGCTATACTATGTGTATCTGGCTGGTTTTGGTATCATTGAAAGTTTAAATTTTAAAGAACATAATTCCAAATTCAAATTAGGAAAATGTGTGATTTTTATTTATTTTTCGTACTGTCAAGATGAGTGAATCTAATGAAGAAATTCGATACATTTTAAAATTTTACTACAAAAAAGGTAAAAATGCAACGCAAGCCGCGAAAAAAATTTGCGATGTTTATGGATCTAGTGCAGTGTCTGTGAGAGTAGCACAAATTTGGTTTAAGCGTTTTCAATCCGGAAATTTTGATGTCAAAGATGCACGTCGCTCTGGTCGCCCTATTACGGATAAAATGGATGCCATTTTTGAAAAAGTGGAGCAAGATCGGCATATTAGTAGTTACGACGTAGCTGAAGAACTGGGAATTGACCACAAAACAGTTTTGGCGCATTTGAAAAAAACTGGGTACACAAAAAAGCTCGATATTTGGGTACCTCACGAGCTCACTGAAAGAAACCTAATGAACCGTGTACTCATTTGTGATTCTTTATTACGACGTAATGAAACCGAACCATTTTTGAAGAAGCTGATAACTGGTGATGAAAAGTGGATCACGTACGACAAGAACGTGCGAAAAAGGTCGTGGTCAAAGGCCGGTCAGGCTTCACAGACTGTGGCAAAACCCGGGTTAACTCGCAACAAGGTGATGCTGTGTGTGTGGTGGGATTGGAAGGGCATTATTCATTATGAGCTGTTACCACCAGGCAGGACCATCGATTCTGAACTCTACTGCGAACAACTGATGAGATTAAAGCAAGAAGTTGAGAGAAAGCGGCCGGAATTAATCAACAGAAGGGGTGTGGTTTTTCATCATGATAACGCTAGACCTCACACATCTTTAGCCACTCAGCAAAAATTAAGAGAGTTTGGCTGGGAGGTGTTAATGCATCCGCCGTATAGTCCTGACCTTGCACCTTCAGATTTCCACCTGTTTCGGTCTCTTCAGAATTCTTTAGGCAGTGTCAGGTTAACATCACGGGAGGACTGCCAAAACCACTTGTCGCGGTATTTTGATCAGAAGTCCCAAAATTTCTATAGCAATGGGATCATGTCCCTACCTACAAGATGGCAAAAAGTTATCGAACAAAATGGTACCTACATACTTTAGTTAAATGTAAACATACTATGTTAAAAAATGTTTTGAATTTTCTTAAAAAATGCGAAGAAACTTTTTCCCCAACCTATTACGTGCGAAATGTGGGAATATGAATATGTTATCCAGCCCTTCGGGGAATATATATGCTTAGACGAGTACTCTAAAATGATGCTGATCAAACTCCTGCATTAATCTTGGTTTTTTTATTTGTCCGCCTTGTTGGTTAAGTGGTCGCAAGCGACTGCTAAGTATAGGCGGGCCTCCGTCACTCATTCGAGGTCGCCCACTAACGTACCTAAGGCTCGCGTTCCCCCGAGGGAATAAAAATCCAGTCGGTACTCTCGGGCGTCCGCGTAAGGTACATTTTAGCGCAGTTAGTTAAGTGGTTGCAAGCGACTGCTAAGTATAAGCAGGCCTCCGTCACTCGTTCGAGGTCGCGCACTAATGTACCTACAGCTCGCGTTCCCCCGGGGGAATAAAAATCCAGTCGGTACTCTCGGGCGTCCGCGTAAGGTACATTTTAGTGCAGTTAGTTAAGTGGTTGCAAGCGACTGCTAAGTATAAGCAAGCCTCCGTCACTCGTTCGAGGTCGCGCACTAACGTACCTAGCTCGCGTTCCCCTAGGGGAATAAAAATCCAATCGATACTCTCGGGCGTCCGCGTAAGGTACATTTTAGCGCACACGAAACACCTGTAATATTTTGGTGCGTTAGCTATCTACAGGAGTGAAGTATCTGTATTAATCCTTGGTATAAGGTCCTGCGGACCTTAAAAGAGTAACGATGGAATTTCTTGGCCATTCTTCTCCATACGATAACTACCTTTTGGAAGGGGCGACTAGAAACAATTCTGTTTTTTTGTAAATTTTGACGTTCAAAAGTGCCTTTTATGTGCCGAATTGAAATAAATTTGTTGACTTTGACATAAGCTATACGAATATCAAAAAATATTTGACCTAGGTCTTAAGGGGGAGGCGTGAAAATTGATTCGCTGATCCAAGGAATGATAGATACCTACCACTACTAAAAAAATCGGGCGTAAAGTAATGAAAATAACATCGCTTACTAGTAAATCCCCCCCGTAAGTTACGATCATCAGTATCATTTCCGTCCCCCGCGTTGTCGAGCGTGTCATTCGAGTCAGCATATCTTTCCTCAGACTCCACCATCTTAAGGTACATTTCCACGAGCGGGTGGCACCGTCTCATGCACATCCGGTAGCTCCGGAAACGGTTTGTGCGGTAGTTGTTTAGGCAGCCGAGTCGTTCTCTGAAAGTTGAATAATGTTGGTAATTTTTTGGAGGACTATATTGATCTTGAAAGCGAAAGTTCACGGTTGAACTAAGGCCTTCATACTATCCTAACTGATATAATATTATAAATGCGAAACTGATTTTGTTTGTTTCTTACGCTTTCACGCTAAAACGGCTGAACAGATTTGGATGAAATTTGGCACATGGATAGACTATGACCTGGGTTAGGACATAGGATACTTTTTATCCCGATATTCCGACGGATCGAGACTTATGCGGGTGAAACCGCGGGGCGCAGCTAGAGACCAATAAAAAAAAATTAAGGACAGTCGATTATTCCTGCACCAATTGAAACGAATAGTATAACATATCAATCATCAACCCATAATGGTAGTCAATCTGACTGACTGAAATAAATTCTATGAATCCGTTGTCTTCATTGGATTTAAGCGGCGACTTACCTGTGATTTTTATGAGACTTTTATTCTAGACAAGACCCCCCCTCTCCACTTTGTTTTTTAGTTCATTCTGTTCTCAAAGCTTTTAATGCTACCACAACAGCTAACGAGAGTATTAACACCATATTTACTCACCAAAGACTTGATAAAGCCTTCCAAAAACCGCTATTTTATAGCTGTTCCACCTTAACCAGATAATTTAAAAAAAAACAACTTTATCTCTTCACCAAAATCAACTTGATCTAAAACTATCATCAGCCATCATTACCTGCCTAACCATTTTACGTTGGGGTCGGCGTCCAGTCTGACCGGATACAAAAACCCTAAGCCCACGCTCACATGAAAAATATCGCGTCGGGATTTTATCGCGCACTAGATTTTCAACTCTCGGGGTTAAGCCGAGCGTTGAGAATCCAACAGAGTGTATAAAAAACACACTGTTAGGTTTTCAACTCTCGGCGCTAAACAGAGCGTTGAAAATCCAGTGTGTGAAAAAAATTCGCCGCGATATTTTTACGTCCGTGCGAATGTGGACAAATAATAATAATATTCGCTTGGTTCAGCAGGTATTAGATTCATAAACAGTTGGAATATTACAATTTCGGTCAAAGTAAGTAATTCTAAAAGTATCTATCCTTCTCTCTTCTCTCCTAATTCACTCTTTAACTATAATATAATAAATAAATAAATTTCTTTATTGCCATAAAAACAGGTTACAGTTTTGTGAGACCCTGGCTCAAGAGCTAGGTTGGAGTACCTGTAACTAATATCAACTAGATTTTAAACCATATTACGTGCAGTTTTGCTGCAAAAACACGAAGGTCCACACAGGTGCGACATCGTCAACGCACACTCCTGGTGAGAATCGTCGCGTGCACCGCATCTTGATCAACTTGGCTAAAGCTGGGTGCGGAACGCTTTCCGCTGTGATAGAAAAAAACATATAAATATCATCACTTATCAGCCTATAGCAAGCAATCCACAGCTAGACATACGCCGCCCACAAAAGTTCCTGCCGATCTATTCTGAGCGTGAATTCTGAAAGCTGTCAAATATTTCGCTGTTGTGATTAATTTGGAAATAATAAATATAGCCAACTAGTGAACTAAAATATTGATTATGAAATGCAATATTTATTTATTTATTTTTATTTATTTATTTAACCATTTATGTACACACATTTATATAAACAGACTCGTAACACCGAATATTTAGTTTTAGATGTAAAAAAAGTATTTGGAAACTTTCCAAATGCCTTTTTTACACCTAAACGGTTACAACATCAAATTCAGTGTTATAATTGCCATTCATTATTAATATTTTAGTTCACTAGTTAGCTATATTTCATATTTCCATACAGTACTATTGCCAAATTAATCAAAACAGCGAAATATTTGACAGCAATTTGCGACGTTGCCCACGAGAGCGTTTATCCTAATAAATTGTAACATTGACATGTTATACCCGTTTTGGGTGTAAAAAAGGCATTTAGAAAGTTTCCAAATACTTTTTTTGCATTCGGTGCTACGATATTAATTGTTGCATTTCATAATCAATATTCTAGTTCGCTAGTTAGCCACATTTCTTATTTCCATACAGTAATATTGCCAAATCAAAACAGCGAAATATTTGACAGCTATTTGCGACGTTGCCAACTTTTAGAATGAACGCGCTCTTAAAATCTCGCTCTAAAAGCTTTCATTCAACCTGATGCTAGAGATTGACACTATTGACAGCTCATTTTCACTTCATCATGCGATTTTTGCTATTTTCAGAATCTCACGGCTGTGCACCAAGGTGCGATTCTAGTTATTATTTTGAGAAGGTGAATTGCTCTGTACTGCAGTAAAATTATTACCCAAGTCTAGTTGTAAAAAAAATCTTGCTTATTATTATTCTCTTAACATATTAGTCACAGTTTTGAATATTTCTTATTATTATTAATTCCACTAAAGGAACAAAAATGACTCCCTATTTCTTCAAATTTTCCGCAAATCTTCGAGGTTTTGAAAGCTAGCCCGTTAAATAGATTTTACATAAATCGAATGAGGCAGTTTTACTTTTCTATCAACATCGGCCTCGAGACGACTTTGAGTAAATAATAATACCAGCCTGTTACTGTTCCACTGCAGGACAAAGGCCTCTTCTCATACAGAGAAGTCACGAGCATTGATCACCACGCTTGCTCAAGACGGGTTGACAATTTCAGGCTTATGTTGACTATAAGTCCAGGTTTCCTCACGATGTTTTTCTTTCACCGATGTCAGTAATATCCAAGATAAACTCAGACCGTCTTATTACGAAACGAGTTCTAAGTTTGGTCCAAGCTTAATCCTTCCAGCCAGTTGTTTTATTTCGAACCTTATTCCGACTGGTTTAAAGTTCTTAATACAAAGTTGACAACATAGACTCGGATTTAAAATCAGATTTTGTATTTAGAACTTTAAAGATGTCGAAATAAATTTCGGAATTCAAAAATGGCTCGTTGGCTGGTTGTAAAGATAAACCTGGTTTTGTAATAAGGCCGAGAAAGTACATATGAACTGAGTATCTTTCGCTATTTTTATCTCATAGTTTTGGTTTTATAGTTTTAGTTTTGGCTTGGAAAATTCATACTTATATATACTCACTAAATCTTTGTTCTAAATCACAGCTGCCCAAGCTGATTATTAATAACAATATTGCAGATAACGTTATTGCAAAGAATTCTTTACACATTATTGTTGTATTTTTATTAACAATGATTGTCAAAAAGCACAGCTTACTAGAGTTTTGCAAACATGAGGATACGTTTAGTTTTTTTTAAACCAGGAATCACCAAATGGCGGGCCACGGTCCGTCTTCGGACCGCCGACCTATTTTGTGCTGACCTTACGTAAAAAGTACAATTTATAACTAAAACTTAAAAAAAAGAGTTTTAGTTTACACCAACTTTACTCCAGGCTTCAGACAGACAGTTATGAAATGAAATTAAATTTAATCTTGGTTTCTAGTACCGTAATAGTCTACCAAACGGACCGTAACATAAACATTTTTATTTAAATGGACAACTAGTAAAACTAATTGGTGATCCCTGAACTTGAAGTTTTGTTTGATAAAAATAATGAAATTTAAAATTCAAAAGTCATTCATTCAAACTAGGCTGAGAATCAGCACTTTTCGAACGTCAAAATTAAATAACACAGTCCCCCAAACCGCCCACCCTTCACCACTTCCTAGTGCTTTAACTGGGAAGAAAAAGTGGCGCAACAAACTCACCAGCAGCACAGCTGTCAATGTTGATCAATAGTTGCATAGCCTTAAGATATATTCAGGTCGATAACTTGTTTCGTTCCTCACGTTTTCAGTCCGGTACGATCAGTAACGTAAGTCGGTTACCACTTCAGTCACAACATCATTACTGAACAGTGAACACCATTAAAAAATAAGGACCAGACGTATCTTCTTATAACGCAAATAACTCAAATTCATCATTCAAAAAACAGTGATATAGAATCGAAATTTATAGGCAGTCAATTTCGATTCTATGTCACTGTGATAAATAAATGGCTTTTGTTGCTGCCCGTATACTGTACCATCGAAAAAGTTCATATCTATACACCGTAAGGACTATTTCTGCTTGCAGCGCTCGGCGGCTATAGAACCGGGGCGGTAACAGATGTGGTCATCGTGTTCACGGACTAATTAGATATGAAGTTCTTCCATAGTACAATAGGTTGACTGGAGAAAAAAACTATTTAGTCCGTCAGTCAGATAATAAAAAAAAAGTTGGACACGTATGTTTTGCTTTATCATATTAATTAAAAAATGATTTAGATAAAACGCATTAAAGTTAGGGAGTGGGGGTTCGCTACGTCACAAGTCAGTATAAAATCTACCGGGGAGTGACGTCATGTCACATTTTAACGTATTGCCTACTCAATGTATTGCCGTAATCATTTGATTACGTAAAAATATAAAAAATATGTGTCCAATATTTTGAAATAATCTAGCTGAGGGACAAAAAATTGTTGGTCGACATGCCTATTATAATATATCAGCCGGGTTTTTTTTAAATATTTTTTTCAGCGTGTCTATGTCTAAATGAAGTCGGCCAAGAATTCGGCTACGATTTTCAAATTAAAATTCCAACCATTTAATTCAAGTAACATAGACTCATAATAACATAGGCATAACATTTACAAATAAAATTAAATTAAAATCAAAACTTAAATTAAATTAAAATTTACAAATAAAATTAGGTTAAATTGTGCATCAACGAAAGAAAGAAAGCGACACATAACACGCTTGAAAATATAAATTTTATACTTCCAAGCGCTCCACGTACCGCTTACAACTTTTTTGGCATCCGTAGTAGCCTTCATTAGTTCCTGTAACGTAATTTTAATAGAAGATTTTGTTGCCAGGCTCATCAGGCATACCGCAGCAGTCAGGATTCTATTGGAAGGGTGTCTGGCTGCCTCTCTGCATCACATTCGACCCCGGCACTGCTAAATCTGTGTAGTAAGTATTTTAGAGCATGTGGAATTTTTGATTACTTAAAATTTTATTGAAAACACTAATTTTCGATGTTGTATAACAAGTTATTGTATAATGGGTGCTAGTAGCAACCATCGTTTCGTAGATCCTAGCGGCCCAGTCACCATCTTTGTCTGTAATTATTACTTGTAGGGTGCATTAAAATAGCCTCTACGAATGGCGATACTTAAAAGCACCTAACGGGCGCACCCTAAACATCCAGTCAGCCTCGCTATCACCTTACTGACTGTTGTTTAACGGATTCCGCTGTACCGCGCCTTAGGTATGTGCGGGACTCACGGGGGCAGTGTAGGCCGCTCATTCATCAACGCTCACTGCATCCCGACGCTCATTCGTCAACGCTCAAGGCGTCCCGGCACTCATTCGCCAACGCTCACGGGCGTTCCGCCGCTCATTCGTCAACGCTGGCCCGCGCCTCGTCGCCGCGCATTCCTAAGACGCGGTGCAGCGGTGAGGTCAAACCATCCTAAAGTTCGCGTCCAATAACTTTGCCGCTCTCTACAAATGACTGCGCAATAGTCAATCTTATTTATAAAACAGTAAACCCGCATACCAGCACGCATGCGCAGCCTTACTTCAGAGCGGCAAAGTTATTTGTCGCGAACTGTAAGGGTGCGTTTCCACTGAAGCGGAGACGAGCGGAGCTGAGCGGAGATCTGCAGGTATCGACCGATCACAATGGTTGCAATACTCATCGCGTCTCTCGTCTCGTCTGGGATTGGACGATTCCTACACGTCTCCGCTCGTCTCCGCTTCAGTGGAAACGCACCCTGACTATCCTATCCTAACTAACATTATAAATGCGAAAGTGAGTTTGTTTGTTAGTTACGCTTTCACGCTAAAACGGCTGAACGGATTTGGATGAAACTTGGCACATGGGTAGACCATGGCCTAGGTTAGCACATAGGATACTTTTTATCCCAATATTCCCACGGGATCGAGACTTAGCGGGTGGAACCGCGGGGCGGAGCTGCGGCATGTGTTTTTCTCATATTGGTTATTTTTGTTACGAAGGCAGAAGTCCTCAGCAGTCGTTGGTGACGTGGCCCTCGTCTGCTAGCGCCCTTACAGTTAATTTAGCTAATTATAATTCATCAAGCTTTATTTTTCTTAATATAATGTTGTCGTGTGTCAGCGTATAATGATGTGACGTATTTACATATTACAGCATAGAAATGCTAGACCGCACCGAAGCACCCACAATTCAGGATGGGTACGGCATATCAGTGGCGTACGCTTGCCTCATGGAGATCATACGGTCTATAGCCATCAGTGTTGAGGGTGACGAGTACTTCAGGTATCTAATAAACTTTCCATAATTTTCATAAAAAATGCACCTCCGAGATCATTGAGGTTCAGATCCAATCCTGAGGCATTGTCGCTCATGCATGTCCAAGAACAAGAATAAGAAATTTTATTTGCTCAAACATGTGTATACTACATGAATTAAAATAATATATGCATGCAATATCTTAAATAAGAGCGGCATGCCTGCCATATCTCATGGCGTGCAAATATTAGGTACACAATTATTATTATTGAATTAATGATTTTTAAATATTACACTATAAATACATTAAATTTCAGTTAATATACATTATAACAAAATAATTATTATTTTAAATTTTGCTAAGTACTTTTTACTTTTTTTTTTGTTTTTTACCTAACAATGAGCATCAACCTACTAACATAATAAGGACTAGTATCAATTACTGTGTGTTTGGTTTGAAATAAATATTCTCATTTTTTTTTTCATATCTTACCCAGACCTTATCAGAATCTTATAGCTTCATAGTCATATATGGCAAATACTGTAATACCTCGTTACTGTGTCTGTTTTAACAAAGCTCTTTGTTGTTTTAGCGCTCTTAAAATAACCATTTTATTTATGTTTCAATTGACAGCAAGTTTACCTAGAACTCTTGTTTGCAGACTGCAAGAAATGTATGATGATATACAGAACGACACAGAAGAAAGAGAAATTAACTCTAATAGGAATGGGAATAATAAAGGTAAGACTACCCAACACATAAAACTTTCACAGCTGGGCATAGAAAATGAACCAATCACTATCAACGTAGATCTTTTACCGTCGTTACGGGCACTAAGAAGCCCAAAAGTCTGACAATAAGTCTTACCAAGGGGTATCGTGTACCCAGTAACAGGGTTGTGGAGGTCAGATAAACAGTCGCTCCATGTAAAGTACTGGTACGCAGCTGCATCCGGTTAGGCTGGAAGCCGACCCCAGGCAGATTGATGAACGTAGACGTACGACCAAGCCTAACCTATTTATTTAATCACTTCTATTTGACACAACCTATCTCATGCTCAAAATATTTTAATCTCTTTAATGTGGCCCATACTTCCCTTTCTTAAATCTAAAACAGCTAGACTTTTAGATGCATGAGGAACAGGGTCTCATCCTATATAGAAAAGGGAGGATCCTCCAACCAGACGGGTGTCGCGTCTGACGGGCAACTGCCCAACGATTGATGTCGGACAGTCTTATATATTATGTCTTTACCTATGAAATTGCCGTTCTACAGTACTGGCCATTACAAATCAAAATAAATTTTGTTTGGCTAAGAGTTCTAATTTCAAATTAATTTTATTTTAAAAACATGGATTTCTTTTTCCAAAACGGCAATTTCATAGGTAAAGACCTATTATGTCGTTGGCGCGGTAAACTCTAACTGCGCGATGCAGATTAGAGTGACGTCAGGATTTTGTGTGACGTCAGGTCTTTGATGCGTAGTTCGCAGGTAGCGATGTAGATGGCGCCACAGACTTATTAATTTTTTTTACGCTCACTAGACGCAGACAGCAAGACTGACAAAATTATAACAAACAACTCACACAACGGCGAAGCTGATCAGAACTCCAACGTGGTGCAGAAGATAGAAGACGAGGTAGAGAATAAAGAAAGAGAAGTAAGATTGCAAGTAAGTAGCTGAGTGATCTGCTTGAATTTGATAGGGATTTTGTTTATAGTCCATTCGCTACTACGGTCACACCACTAGGCTTTCTTCACTGATAATTATATATAAGGGTCAATAAAAAAAATTGTAATAGATGTCTATTACAATATTTTGTATTGATTTAATTTTTAATAATATTATTACAAAAAGTAACTGGCTTTTTTAAGATCAATTTTATCCGTCTGTGATTTTCAAAATCCAAGTTGAATGCGTTTATTCTAAGAAGATTATTTTATACTAACTGCGTTCTGCGGTTTCAAGCGCATAAGTCTTGATCCCGTAAGAATAACGGGATAGAAAGTATCCTATGTCCTAATCCAGGTTATGGTCTACCCCTGTGCCAAATTTCATCCAAATCTGTTCAGCCGTTTTAGCGTGAAAGCGTAACAAAACAAACTCATTTTCGCATTTATAATATTACTTAGGATTACGAGCAATTATTCCTATAGGACTATACGACTCACTATTTTCTTAACGCGAATGGACATTCGCGTTAAGAAAATAGTGAGTCATCGGCCTAGCCCCTCGACCAATCAGGTCGCAAAAGACACATTTCGTACGTACACGCGTTTCGTACGAAGATCTGCCGTCAATAGTCACTGTGAAAATTTGTTGCGACCCGATTGGTCGAGGGTCGGGGGACTATGATGACACACTATTTTCTTAACGCGAATGGACCATAGGAATAATAGGAATGATGACTAAAAATTTTTTTTTGTCATGTAGATTATAAAAAAATATTGGACTCGTATTTTTCCTTTTTTTCGTAATCATAAGACAATACAATGAGTTAAAGTGTAATTGTACTCATAATTATGATTATGTCTTATCAGTATCTATTTTTCTGTGTGTAAATAAATAATTAAATAAATAAATAAAAATGTGCCATGACGTCACGAGTATGTAGATTTATGTGGCAGAGCGATCCCCACTCCCCAACTTTAATGCGTTTTATCTAAGTCATCTTTTATTAATATGATAAAGCAAAAAATACGTGTCTAATATTTTTTTATTATCTGACTGACGGACTAAATTGTATTTTTTTTTACCCAGGCATTTTCCCTATTGCTTGTAATCCTAACGAATATTATAAATGCGAAACTGAGTTTGTTTGTTTGTTACGCTTTCACGCTAAAACGGCTGAACAGATTCGGATGAAATTTGGCACATGGGTAGACCATGACCTGGATTAGGACATAGGATACTTTGTATCCCGACATTCCCACGAGATCAAGACTTATGCGAGTTAAACCGCGGAGTGCAGCTATTATAAAATAATCTTCCAAATATTACAGGCCAGTTCTTGCCAGAACTGTTGAGTTATTGGTTCTTCAATATTATTAACGCAAAGAAAATACATAATACGTCTTATGAAGCATTTTAGATACCCTATAACAGTGGTCGGCAAAATCATTATTTAATAGAGCCAAATATCAATACTATAACGACTAACATTTCTTATGAGAGCCAATCCTTTCTGTGTGTCCAAACTGTCTCAATACACTTTGCTAAATCAGTAAAACTGGGAGTTTTACTGATTTAAACTGGGAATTTTACTGATTTAAACTGGGAGTTTTACTGATTTAAACTGGGAGTTTTACTGATTTAAACTGGGAGTTTTACTGATTTAAACTGGGAGTTTTACTGATTTAAACTGGGAGTTTTCCCCTTTCACCGCTGGGATCCTGGTTTCCTGAAACATTGGCCACAAACCTAGGTAAGTAAGTATATAATGTGGGAGACTAGTGCCTAAGACTAGTCTCCCACACTATATACTTACTTACCTGAATTGTGTATGATTGTCGAATTTGACCAATGTAAAATAATTTAGATATATTGTGGTGAGAAAAATAAAGTTGATTGATTGATTGGTTATGTATGATTGAGTACTCCACAACGCTTCCTAAATTAACTTGGTAAGTAGGATACCTTCATAATCATCATATCGGCTGATAATAATATAATGAAGGCATCTTACGTATTAACAAGTTAACCTTGGAAAACTTTGAAAGGTAGACAGTAAATGATAAATTTTCAAAAAAATTGTGAAAATACTTCGGAAATAAATTAATATAGTTTGATTTTGAATAAAGCTTGATATCTTGCTTAATATGACCGAAACCCCCCCCCCCCCCCCCCCCCCGTATCTACGCTCGCACTCATCGACATTTGTACAGAGCCACACTCTATAGTCCAAAGAGCCGCATGCGGCTCGCGAGCCGCGGTTTGCCGACCACTGCCCCTATACCTACCTATATATACAGGGTTATTGGTTAAACATCAACAGCCTGAATTATGAACAAGTTTTACAACTGAAAAAAAAGCAAAGTTGTTCATATTGATGAGTACAATGGCCCCTTAAGAGATTGTTAGTGTTTTACCAATAACCCCGTATAATCGTTTATTGCAATCGAAAACAAAAATACACTTAAAGCGCAGCTATGACACATCTATTGAATTTTCTTAACATTATTTTATAGGTCCTGAAATCATCATGGTGCGGCCTAGTATGGGGTTTATCAGTGCTAGCTGAAGCCAGTATTGGTGAGCTGGAAAACATACTTCGCGCTATACAAACGCTGGCTAGAGTCAGTGGAAAGGTAAGTGCTACGTGACCAATTTGCTGATTGTCAATGTCAAAAAAAAAGGAAAATCATTCAGCAGCCGTGAGTGAGGTTTGGTGAAAACTAAGGTGTTTTATAGATCGTGTTGAGAATTTGCAATAAAAAACGATGCGTTAGTTTAAGAGGGAACAGGGCCTGCGATTCTCCATACAAATGTATTCCCCTTTTTTCTTCCTGAATGCCTCTAGAGCAACCATTTTTTTCCATAAAATCAAGGTTTGCTGTAGACACGTCCCTGTTTTTTCCTTTTTTTTCAGCAACTTATTGGTAAAGAAAATATGACCCTCCAAAAATTATAAAAATGCCCCATTTTTACCGCCATGATTAGAGGACTACCAGACAAATTTGAAAAGTTTTTAACATAAAAGAAAATAATAGAAACCAAGAGATACTCTTTGTTAACATTTTAATGTAAAAAATAATTAAATCGGGTCAGTTTTCGAGGAGAAAAAAGGGAAATACGAAAGTCGATCTTGTGTATTTTTTTTGGTGATATAATCGGTCTGAGCTGCAGCTATCCCTATCGCACTCTACGGAGGCAGACTTGAGGTAAGACGACGGCAATAGTTTCTTCAAATACCTATTTTTCAAATTCCTCGCAGGCCCTGTTCCCTCTTAACGAACAAATTATGTATTCGACATCTTGATCGTACAAAATTCTGGGAGAGAAGGGGTGTGCGAACAACATACTCGTATATATTATTTGTTTACCTGTTTTGTCCCACTGCTTGGAAAAAGTCTCCCCACACTCTTCCAGTCTTCCTTATGTTGTGCCATCTCCGGTCAATCGATGAGGAACGAGTCCAAATCGTTAAGGAACAATATCTACACTAATATTATAAATAAGATTTGTATTTTTGTTAGAGCCGCTGAGCCGCTGGCGGAAGTTAGTTTTAAATAAAACTATTCACGGTCGAGACATAAGTATGACGTAGCGTATGGTATCGTTTCTTGTCTCGAGATATCGCTATCAGTTCTTGATGTGCGTTAATAGAGGAAGAGTTCACAACAGCACACAATATCTAATCATCCACGAATATTTAAATTCGGAACTAAATAACAAATGGCATTGTACTTTGCACTCAAGTATCAAGATTTTTAGCTTTGCTGTGTTTAACACCAATAGACCTTAAGAGCGTTTATACAGAAAGTGGGCAACGTCGCAAATAACTGTCAAATATTTAGCTGTTTTGATTAATTTGGAAATAAGAAATATGGCTAACTAGTGAACTAAAATATTGATTATGAAATGCAATAATTAATATGTAACACCGAATATTTAGTTTCAGATGTAAAAAAAGTATTTGGAAACTTTCCAAATGCCGCTTTTACACCTAAATCGACGATCAACAACATCAAATTCAGTGTTATAATTGCAATTCATTATTAATATTCTAGTTAGTGAACTAGAATATTAATAATGAATTGCAATCATGGAAATAAGAAATATGGCTAACTAGTGAGTTAGCCATATTTCTTATTTCCATACAATCGTAATTAATCAAAACAGGTAAATATTTAACAGCTATTTGCGACGTTGCCAACTTTTTGGATGAATAGCCTTAATCATGTGAATCTTGAAACTTTGTTCATTGCAACGGCCACCATGTGTGGCCATCATATTTAACTACAGTTCGGCCGTCAAGAGAATGTGTCCTTGACACTTGTCAGTTTCATACTAACGAATATGTGTTTTGCGAATTTGTTCCTTATTACTACTAGAAATTGTCCAACTACAGGTGTCAGAAACGCATTTTCTTGACGGCCGGACTGTACCTACATCTAGCGCTTCCTGTAGTTATCCACTACCAAACTGACACTTCTACGCCTAAAGTATAGCTCTTTCGGACACGAGACAATTTTTTTTTCAATGTTTTATTTTTTCTTATACAGGTGGGCCACTCAGTAGGTCGCGACGCCTGCGTCAGCGCCCTCTGCCGCTGTGCTCTGCCAGCTCAATACGTGGTCCCGGCATTAGGAGCCCTAGGAGCCCTGCCCTGTCCTTGGCGACGAGAGCCTCCTCCACCGCCCGACCCTGACTACAGGCACCAGGTCGTGTGGGTGGGCACCCCGTTGCCGTCAGCGTCACTACCCACAGGTATACTAGCAGTCTGGACACCAGCGTCAACCTCTAATTATGCTTAACTGCCCAGGGGCTGTGTAATGACGTATTAATGCCACCATTTTAAAAAATTGATGTGGAAAAGCCTCGCACAATATGACATCATTCATAGTTGTTTCACGAGAGCCGTATCGAGGTCAAAAACGATCACTTGCAGTAACAATGGTCCTAAAAATAAAAATAAAATCTGAAAGCGAAGTTCTCTAAGTGGTCTGAAGTTACTTATCGGTTATAACGACGATATTTTGAGGTCCCAGCATTTCTGTTAACATAGTGTTTGGTTATAACGACTATCGGCTATAACAACCGTTATCTGACGGTCCCTTCGAAGTCGTTATAAACGGTTGTGACTGTATTTATGCAGACTTCTTGAACCCTTGCTATTTATCGTCTCATAGATAGATGTCCAGCATTTGAGATCTATGTAGCTCCATAGTCATTATCTACTGAATAAGATACATTCATTCACTGGCAAACAATTCACAGCCTAAGGGCCTTTCACGCTGCGTGTGCGTAGCGTGCACGCCACGTGTGCGATTGACGTGAGAGAGCGAGACAAGCGAGTGTACAATACCGTGGAAAAGCGAAGAACGTGTCGCGTAGTCGCGGTTAGCTCGCTTCGTACCCGTGGAGAGCACGTTCAAAGATCGCCTCATTTGATGCATGCTGGTAAATCGTCAGCGTGATAACGCTTTAAAGTCTAATCCACTGGACCTACAAGCATGACATTTTGCTGTTCCTTATGTAGTGAAATTGAACACTAAGGAAGGATATTTGAAAATTCACCCCTAAAGGGGTTAAATAGGGAATGAAAGTTTTGTGTGGAAGGAAGACCGTAATGTTTTTATTTGGAAGTTGGTATGTAGACTTTAGCTAATAAGTACAAGTTGTATCGCTGAAGGTTTTCGATATAAAAGAATTATGGAACTCAAATGGAGTTGGGCAGGACACCTGACAAGGCGCAGTGGTGACAGGTTGAGTAGGGCAGTGACCGATTGGCGTTCACGTACTGGCAGACGGAAGTGTCGGTCGTCCGACGGCGAAATGGGTATTTGACATTGTTGCCATCGCGGGTAGAACCTGGATGAGGCTGGCACAGGACCGTGGGGACAAGAAGCCGATGCCCAGCAGTGGGTGAAGATGATCAGTTGTATCATGGTTTTTTGAGAACTCATCCCCTAAGGCTCCTGAGAAGTACCCGATGAGAAATCCCACTGGACACATGGCTTGTAATCATTATAAGTGCGTTTTAATGATATTTCTTTATAACTGACTGCCTCGTTGGTCTAGTCGTCGCAAGCTCTACTGCTGAGCATGAGGTCCTAGGTTCAATTCCCAAGTCCGGTAAAATGTTATTCGGTTTTTCCATTAGAAATTTCTCAGTAGCAGTCCGGAGTCTGGATTCGTGCCAGGTTGAAGGCAATAGGCTCGCCCCCTATTACATGGGACTTAAACATAACTGGCGAAATCAGGGTGTAATATAGGTACACCTCTGTCTAACCCTTTGAGGATTACAGGCGTGATGTTATGTTATGTTCTTTGTAACACAGGTCAACAACAATCCTTCGTGATGGTAACTTCTCGACACGTCACTGCCATGAGAGCCTTGCTATGTGCCGCTCAAAGAGATGGCGATACGATACAGCAAGCCTGGTTACCAGTTCTTACTACACTTCAGCATCTGGTAAGTCGATCAATCTTCTCTGCAGTCCAATTTTAGGATAAGGATGTGGCGGCATTTTCCCGCGTGACTGGCATATATACAACGTCCCGACAACAATTGGCGGGCAGTAGCCCACCAGACACAACACCCGTTTGGTCGGAGGATCCTCACATGCAGTTTTCCCAAGACTTTTAATGTTAGAACAGGGCAATATTTTCTCTTTCGAGTTACTTCACTACCTTTTACTGAAAGTTCTTAATTGTTTATCTTTAACTCCCATGCTCAGACCGAATAAAAAAACCAAGACGTATCGCTGCAAACAATACAGTGAAGCATGCCAAAACTACACTTCCGCTTTGTGCATACACGCTCACACGCACACATATACAATCAAACTACACCTCAATAAGTACACACATGTTTACGAAACCGGCTTCACGTCATTGTTGACAGCGCTCTGTCGTGGTTTTTTATTTGGTCTGAGCTCTCATGTTATAGTTTTAGAGTTTCTGACTGTAACATCGTAATTCGACGATTTCAGAATCATATTAATACAATTTTAGGAATGTTTAAGGAACATAATAAGTATGCGGCTTCAAGTTGCTTGAAAACATGTTCTATTGACAAATGGGTTTGTTTGCTGGAAGCTTCACCGCGAGAGGGCGCTGGGCGTTAATACTTGAATTAAAAGTCAATCGGCGATAAAACAAAACACTTAGCGCCATCTCACAGCAAAGTTTTTAACAAGAAACTCCATTGGCTGCTGCTGAATGAAAGTAACCGAAAGTAACAAACTCTTAACGCCATCTTCACGGAACTAATTTGACAGTTTGCTTCCCCATTGCCCATCTAATATTACTTACTTCTATCAATCTGCCTAGCCTTTTCCCAACTATATTGGGGTCGGTTTCCAGTCTAACCGGATGCAGCTGAATTCCAGTATTTTACATGAAGCGACTGCCTATCTGACCTCCACAACCCAGTAACTGAGTAATGCGATACCCCTTGGTGAGACTGGTTGTCAGACTTTCGGGCTTCTGACGACCCGTAACAACTGTCAAAGATCCACGAATGACAGCCGGGACCAACTGCGAGGCACAGCGGAGTCTCGGTATGCAAAAATGGTCACCCATCCACAGACCAACCCCGGCAATCGTAGCTTAACCTGACGGATCGACCCGTGCGGCAGTTATTACTTAGCCACGAGCTCCTACCTAATATTACTTACTTGCTAATTAAAAATGAGTATTTCTCTTAACATTTTCTTTGTGTGCAGGTATGGATCCTAGGTCTGAAGCCATCCACCGGCGGCAGCATGAAAGCAAGCCGCGCCAGTGCGGACGCGAATGCTGTCATGAGCACTTCCGCTGTCATGGCCGACCTACCTGGTCAGTATTATAGGAACTGTTATTTGATGTAGCTATCAATGTGATTTGCACATTTCTATTATATTGTACTAGAGAAGAATGATCTAAAATAAATAGGCTATTTTATTCTAGCCTTAATTTTGACTTGAGTAATTTAGACTATAGTTTTTATCAGAAAAAAATAGTTGCGCCCCGCGGTTTCACACGCATAAGTCTCGATCCCGTGAGAGTATGTGATAAAAAGTGTTCTATGTCCTAAGCTAGGCCATGTTCTACCCATGTGCCAAATTTCATCCAAATCCGTCCAGACGTTTTAGCGTGAAAGCATAACAAAGAAACAAACCCACTTTCGAATTTATAATATTAGTTAGGATAAGCCAATTATAACAAATGATATAACGTTCATGAGATAGTTGCTGTTAATTCTTCTGCTTCTGATATCATTAATCAGGGTAAGAAATTAAAATAGGACAGTGAGAGTAGCCACCTACCCTAAAAGGGGCCTTATTATGAAGTATTAATGCCATCATTATTCCACTGCGAAAAAAGGGTGGTGCTAGCGGTCTTGTATAGCTCCGTCTCTCACTCACACTGGAATAATGGTGGCATTAACACATCTTAAAACGGCCCCTAGGTCTTGTCTGACTCTAACCAGTCCCAAAAAACTTAAACATGTGGAAGAGCCCATTAACGACCTTGCATGACCGCCTTGTAATACGTGTGATTACTGTGTGGCGTACGAGACCATGCAACGGCGGACTGCATGCAAGAAAAAAACTGTTATCTTCTGTACTTGCTTGGCAGTTAGTGGACGGACTATCTGTTTCATGCAAAACTTAACGCTTACTACTAACAATAACCTAAACATATCAATGTCTTATTGACCCACGTCCTGAACAAAATGGCCGACTATTATACCCGCTGTGTAGGTGTATAAACAATTTGTATAACGGCAGTGTTTGCAGGTCAGCAAGTTCCTGTGGCCGAGTCACTCGGAGTCATGAGTGGTATAACATAGTATTTTAGCATTCTTAAAAAAAAGTATACATTTGGAAGAGTAATTTTCCATTAAAATCGGGTATTTTCTTAAATTTAGTTTTTGAAAAAAATAATTGAAAATAGCTGACAATTTTAAGTAAAAGGTTTTCGCTGCTTATTCATTTTTTATGTGCTAAGTATTTGTCTATAGAAGTCCACTGCTGGACATAATGGGAAGTAATCCTACGTTAAATCTGCTCACAATATTGTCATGGTGCTAAAAGTCTCATTTTATGGCTGCTGACTAGTTTTTCAGCTGGGAAATAGTTATTTGTGCAACAAGAGAGCAATGTTGGTTTTTTCTGCGTGTGTTGATTTTGAATCGAGTAAGCGAAGGATTCTATAAATCCGCTGCAGGAAACGCCCTGGGCGTCGGGAATCCCAAGCCGATTCCCGGCCACCGTAGGCGCGGGCCTGCGGACGGTGAGCAATGGTTAGCTCGCCGTCCGATAAGGACCAGGCCCGGATCCACGGAGCGTTGTGTTCCACGCGCGCCTCAAAGAGATGTCAGCACAACTGACGGGATCGTGTGCGTACGCGCAGCGGAATGTTGTTGAATTTAAAGATTTTAATTATGCAGATATTTAGTGTATGACGTCGTATAATTGTGTATGGTAAAAAAAAATTTGTGCACGCAACCATTGTGGAGAAATTCACCAAAAACTGATTCCGCTGGGCGAACGTTGTCCTGGCGGAACTTTTTTTAATCCATAGACTTAAGAAGAAAAGAGATGTGTCCAAAAATTAGTGTGTATTTGTGTGTAATTGTGTATGTATGAATAAAACTAGTGCATGCATAAACTTCGGAGAAATTCAAGTTTCCGCTACGCGAACGTTTGGCCATTAGCTAGTTTTCATATAAAGCGCTTACATAGAGAACTGTAGATTTTTACATACGTTGTTTTGAATTTGTTTATATTTGTTTAAAAAACAGATTTAGAAAAAATCGTAGGGCTTAAAAGATAAAAATATAAACGTAAAATACGCTTATTAGGTCTTAGTTCTTAAAGTATGCACTTTGGGGTCTAGATTTTCACGTTTATACAAACCTTGTAAGTGTCTGCAACATGTTGCCAAGTATCAATGATGTTCCGTTAGTAATTAAAGAGTTATAGGACAAATTTACCATGAATAGATCACTGTTTACAAAGCAGTCAAATATCACGACGTTCTAAATGAATTGCATGGTAAAATGTATGCCAATAATTAGTGTATTCATTCAACTATTCACATGCAAAATTTCATGTCATTAAATTCAGTAATTAAAGAAAAACAATTATAATACTGACGAAGCATCGAAAACCTACATAACCCGACCAAGTTCGGATGGCTACAAAAAAGCGGCCGTGCCATATATCTAAGAAACGTTCTTAACCTTCCAATATAGTATTTATTAATATGGTACAGTTGCGTACACAAGCGTTAGGAAAAAATAAAACAATTGCATTTCTTGAATGAAAAATATTTTTTTAATAATAACGCCACTATCTACGATAAAAACAAATCTTCAATTAACAAGTACTTCTCTGTTTAAATATCCGCGTACAAAAATATTTTTATTTTTTTTCACACAAGAATATTTTTGATCAATTCATAACTACAATACTTAGACTATTTAACTATAGGATTAAGCGTACCGAACTTCGAACAAAATAATTCTGCATATTTTGGTGGGGTGCGGGGGAACACGCTCACATACATAAGAAAAAAAAATCGATTCAAGAAGTAGTTTTTTTTAAGTTATTAGATTGTTTGATCCACTAAAGTTGCAAACGCTCGTGCATGCCTAGTCTATTGGTTAAATAGTGTAATAAGCTACAATATGATAAATATTTACCTAAACAGTAGTACATACTTACATGTGGTAAATGTTTAATTTCCCTAAGGGGTCTATAGTTAGAATCCTGATCCGTGAAATCTTCAATAGAAATTAGCTGTATGAATTTTATTTGTCTTAAATAATATATTTAGATTATATCTCAAGTCTCAAGCGCATACTTAAATAAAGTACCTACGTAAATAGTACCTACTTTCTGTCATAGTCAAATACATATAAAAAAGTAGGTGTACAAAAATAAATGACCTATAAATTATATCGAAACAACAATTGTGTTATCACCTATACCAATTCAATACCGGTATTATACTGTAAATTTTGGGATATTACCTAAATATATTGCACGGCCGCTTTTTTGTAGCCATCCGAACTTGGTCGGGTTATGTAGGTTTTCGATGCTTCGTCAGTATTATAATTGTTTTTCTTTAATTACTGAATTTAATGACATGAAATTTTGCATAAGAATAGTTGAATGAATACACTAATTATTGACATACATATTACCATGCAATTCCTTCAGAACGTCGTGATATTTGACTGCTTTGTAAACAGTGATCTGTTCATGGTAAATTTGTCCTATAACTCTTTAGTTACTAACGGAACATCATTGATACTTGGCAACATGTTGCAGACACTTACAAGGTTTGTATAAACGTGAAAATCTAGACCCCAAAGTGCATACTTTAAGAACTAAGACCTAATAAGCGTATTTTACGTTTATATTTTTATCTTTTAAGCCCTACGATTTTTTCTAAATCTGTTTTTTAAACAAATATAAACAAATTCAAAACAACGTATGTAAAAATCTACAGCTCTCTATGTAAGCGCTTTATATGAAAACTAGCTAATGGCCAAACGTTCGCGTAGCGGAAACTTGAATTTCTCCGAAGTTTATGCATGCACTAGTTTTATTCATACATACACAATTACACACAAATACACACTAATTTTTGGACACATCTCTTTTCTTCTAAAGTCTATGGATTAAAAAAAGTTCCGCCAGGACAACGTTCGCCCAGCGGAATCAGTTTTTGGTGAATTTCTCCACAATGGTTGCGTGCACAAATTTTTTTTTACCATACACAATTATACGACGTCATACACTAAATATCTGCATAATTAAAATCTTTAAATTCAACAACATTCCGCTGCGCGTACGCACACGACGGGATCCGCTAAGGCCGATGCCGAGGCCGGGCCGGGTCGCGGGAAAGTCCGAAAACGATACCGTGGCTCCTGGCAACATACAGGCAACTATAGGAACACGGGTGGGTTTTAGTCAGTAAGAGTCTGACACGCTGTCTCTCTCCGCCCAGAGCGGGAGAAGTTATTTGATAATTTCCCACCCAAAAACAAAAAAAAAGGATTTTATAATTGAATAACGAGAGTTAGCGAGTGTGTCTTGGTTTAGAATCCTGAGCGCAGCGAGGGATTCAAAGACACGAGATGCAAATAACTTTGGTCTCGTGTAACACATACAACTTTTCATCTCAGCAACGAGAATATTATTACCTAAAGGTAAAAAATACAACATGGTAAAAATTTAACCACATGTGTAAAACAAACAATAATCAAAAAATCTAAGTTAAAAGTATTACTTACCTTTAAAACCTTAACAGATGATTTGCAATTTTACTATTATTTGTGTATCCGAACGTTTTATTGTTTGTTGATTTTTTGGGCCTACTTAGGTATGGAATTTGAAATCGAACTTCGAATCGACTTTTTTCTATCTGTCGCTGTTTTTCCGTAACGAACTGATAGTTTTAGACACAGCACTGTTTTCGGCATAATTTTTTTTTTATTAAAAAGTTACTTTGTCTCACGCTCGCAGCAAAATCGAATTTTGCTCACTGTCTTTAGACAGCAAAACCTGCTTATTTGAGGTGTTGAGGTGAAGAAGCTTTTTTTCGTCTACCTTTCCCCCCCCGGCTACTTAGGGTGTCGCCGGTCGGTGCAAAATGTTTTTCGGTAACATTCACATTTCATTTATTTAAAAGGGAGCTTAAAAGGCCCTTTTAAAAGTAGCCTTGCCATCAACCCTTTCTTAATTGAGTTCATACTTTTGATCCGACTTTATAATAGTATATCTTGTGTTATGAAATTTCCAAATGTATACACATTTAGGGGTTTTAAAAGCTTATACACAGGAGCACGGGGATGGAGCTTGCTGGCCGTTTGTGTGTCTTTATGTTTGTCGCACACGTTTCTATAAAGAACTGTAGTCAAATCAACTTTTGTCTGATTCGGATCACGATGTTTGACCTCTTTTTCGTACGAAAAAGCAGTTTTTTTTTCATTATTACTGCTCCTGCGAGTTACTATCTAGTTACTCATTGGCATGACTTGTTAATACATAATAATAATTGAATCAATGTATTTGACTGCAAAACAACAGAATAATTTCATCTTAAGGTCGTAAATGACAATAATGAAATCGATTGGGATGAGGTTTTCGATTCTTAAATTAAAATTTATGCTTGTATGAAAAAGTTGATTTGATCACCATCTCTGTACAAACGTAAGAATAACAAAGTTAATTGTGAGGTCTTGTGTGAGTTTTAGTATGTTTATCATTTTTATATTATAATTATTATCTATATACACACTCGCTAAGCACTGTGAAACGCTTTGTTAATGTTTTTTGACAATTCAGAATTTATTTTTGTATAAAAATGTTTTATTTAAATAATAGTTTTTATTATTGAATATATATTTTAGATTATAATCTTACACCCGATTTCTGAAAGCCAACACAATAACTTGTTAATGGGCTGTCAAAAAAGAAAGTGTTGTAATTGGCCGTTGTTAATGTGTTTTAGTTGCAAGACATGGCGACTGTGATGGATGAAGTATATAAGAGGAAACGGATGAATATAAATGTGAATAAGACGAAGGTCATGGTGAAAGAGGAGAGGATGTATCGGTGTGTGATATGAAAATAAATGATAAGAGTGTGGAGCAAGTAAGTGAGTTTGTATACTTGGGGAGTCTGTTTACAAGGGACGGGAAGATCGATGAAGATGTGGAAAGGAGAGTAAATGCGGGAAATAAAGTCATACATGCGATTGTGACCAACCAGTTGAAGTCCAAAAAGGCTCGACTGGCTGTTTACAATGGTGTGCTGGTGCCCACGCTTATGTAGATAGATAGATAAATCGTTTATTTAGTGCACACAAAAAACAGCACAACATACAAAAACACGATGAAATAGTGACTAATTAGCTGTTAGGAAATAGCTGCAAGGTGCCAATATACAAACAAATAAAAAAGGAAGAAAACAAGTCATTGTGATGACACTATTGGCTATGACACACTTTAAAATAATGGATCAACGAACATAAAAAAGTGCTCTGTGCGTTGGTTGCACCAAATGGGAGTCCAGCTCAGCATGTGCCAGGCAAATATACCTGACGCTGATATTCTGCTGAATCTCTGCAGTGACATACGGACGTCGAGTAGATGAGATAAATATACAAGTTATTGGTGTTGTGAAAAAGTGAAATGTGCTGAGTGAAATGTAAGTATACCTGCAATTTAAATATAATATGTATGGAAGTGAATGCTGGGTGTGGCAAATGAAGCATGAAGGTAGGTAAATGCTGTGGAAATGCGTTCCTTGCGAAGCATTGTGGTCTAACTATGAATGATAGGCTGAGGAATGATGTGATAAGGCAACGGTGTGAGTTAATAGAAGATGTAGTGACAAACATTGAAAAGGGTATGCTGAGATGGTTTGGTCATGTTGAGAGGATGAATGAAAGGCGACTAACAAAATGTATTTACAAGGCAGATGTGACTGGAAACGCCGGGACGCCCTAGGAGGACATATACTGACCTTATTGGTGATGTTCTTCAGAAAGAACAGGTGCGTAGTACACGCAACCGGCGTGCGTGTATGACCAGATGTATGAACGTAAATGAGGCAAAAGGAGTATGTAAGGATCGTAGCAGGTGGTGGTCTATAGTTTCTGTCTACCCCCACGGGAAGAAGGCGTGAGTGTATGTATGTATGTGTTGTTATTCATTCAGCCAATCACAGCACGTTAACAAGTTTATTTGTGTTAATAAGCGTTTTAGAAATCTAGTGTTATCTAAAAAATCAGTTTCAAAAGTTACTCCATCAAAACGAGCGCTTTCAAAACGACCATTTCATATTCGTAAATCAAAATAATCGTCTACACATTACATTTTAACAATTTGTAAATTGCAGCGCTTTCAGCGATGTTGTCGCGTGTGTTCGAGTCTTCTAAGAACTTGGATGATGTAGCGCTGCATCATTTGATTGATGCGCTGTGCAAACTATCGAACGAAGCTATGGAGCTGGCTTATTCTAATAGGGTAAGTTAAATAATCGACAACGATATTTTCTAATTATTTTAAGCTCAGGGATCCATTGCGGGAAAGTCCGAAAGGGATACCGTGGCCCCTGGCAACGTACAGGCAACTGAACTAACAGGGGTGCGATTTAGTCAATAAGAGTCTGAGACGCCCTCCCGCTCCGGCCAGAGCGGGAGAAGTTATTTAATATTAAAAAAAAAAATACTGAGGTCCATTGAGAAAATGTATCATGATATAATTTACGTTATCAAGTAAATTGTTGATTCAAATAATTTTCACGTGTAATTTTTTATAGGAATTTTAAAGTTACTTCTAATGGTTACAAGGTCCTTATCTTGTGAGTCAAAGTCTTTAAGAGTTATATTAGTCGTAACTAAAGCCTATGTATTTTTACAGGAACCATCATTATTCGCTGTAGCAAAGTTACTCGAAACCGGGTTAGCCAATATGCACAGAATAGAGGTCATGTGGAGGCCCATAACCAATCATCTTCTGGAGGTAAGTCAATATACCTTATCTAGACAAGAATACTAATTGTAGACATACAAGTATTCCGCAAATATACAATTGTGTTTCTTGTGATTAAATCTACTTAACCTTTTCCCAAATATGTTGGGGTCGGCTTCCAGTCTAACCGGATGCAGCTGAATAAATGTATTTTAGATGGAGTGACTGCCTATCTGACCAGAGGGTCAACTCCCTAAGCAAAGGCCCTAGTTTCGGCGAAAGTTAGGGATGCTTCGCACACCGTCTCACTTACGGTATGTCCGTGAGTCAGACGGAGCGCGAAGCGTCCGTAACTTCGGCCGTAAATACGGATTACGCTTAATATAATAATCAGGTTCAGGGGGAACCTGATTATTATTTTTTGTTATTGTGTATAAGCCGCTTCACTTCTTTGATTCTCATTACTTTAATGCACCTAAATACTGATAATTATTGATGTGTAACATCTGTCCTCTCGCTTTCCTGCAATCTGTAGAAGTGATTTCGTGAAAAGGGACGGAAGTGTGTAACAGAAAACCAGGAAAGCGCGCGCTATTTGATTTGACCAATGAGCGTGCGCGGTGCTAGAGTTGGCCGTCAGATGGTATCCAACCCATTTTCCGAGAGGTTGTAAACAGGATGATGACGATGGTGATGAATATTATTAATATAATTTTAACGTCGGCCAAAATGTCAGATGTTACACATCGTAGGCGACTACTGTAAGGTTTTTTTTTCTTAGGTATGCCAACACCCCCACATAAGGATGCGAGAGTGGGGTGTAGAAGCCATCACGTACCTGGTACAGGCTGCTTTTCAATACCATCATAACAATCCAGTTCTTGTTACCGAGGTAAGTGTTTATTTTTATCAATGTTTCAACAAAAATATACCGAAGGCGACAGATTGCTCCTGATTTCTCAAATCTTTTTAATTCAAATCAATAGTCATGGCTTGAGTAGTCATTGCTTGAACCTGGGCAGGTACCGAAAACCTTTATAAATTACTCTTAGTCTTACTCTTGTTTTAAATACCTTTTTAGTTGGTATTTTTGTCGTAGTTGGGTTTTAGTTTTAATAACTTTTATTTATTTTATTTTACTTGTGTTTTGTTTCTCAGGCCCGCGAACGCCTCCTCCTGGAGCCTTTATCAGAACTATGTGCAGTACGTCAATGTGACGTCAGAGCGAGACAGCTGGAATGCGCAGCCAGGCTCCTGCATACACGAGGCGATCAGCTCGGCGCCGCCTGGCCACTGATGATGGAAATCATCTCCGCCATATCCTCGCATCACAGGTATGTCATCATCTGCTAACTAATTATTGTGTAGTTCTTTTTGTTTATTATATTTACAGAAGAGCCGGCAAGAAACTCCCGTGAGGTTTTTTCCCGGCTCTTCTCCATAGGAAACGACCAATTGGAACCGTGCACCTAGCTTCTGACGTTTCATAAGTGCCCTTGTAGGTTTATGTGGAATAAAATATTATGATTTTGACATGTAAATTGCATTCCTGCAAAGCCGGGTCGCTGGTTGTCTACAGGGTGACCCTTCTAGGACGTGATAGTGTGACCCATTTGTAACAATTAAGTACCCCATAAACCCTAGGCAAAAATGTATGGTTTTTGACTGGTTTGCTAAGGCCTCAACATACCTATTGCGTGCAAACTTTAAAGCTCAACGCACACACAAGGCTGGCGCGGGTCGGGACGGCAATACGGCGGGCTTGTATACAACTTGTAACGTTAAATGCGCAAAACCTTAAAATAGTTTGATCAGAATAACGAGCAGGATCAATTGAACCACTTTTTAATATAGGTCACATTTTTTTCAAAAAATCTTAGTAAAAACGTTGCCGTGTCTATTTATTAATAGGTCAAGCCATCACATGCGCAAACCCGCCAAAATAGGTAAACAAACACAATTTTTTATCGACTAATTTAAATTTTCTCATACGCGGGATAATAATAGCTTTTATTTCAATGCATATACGAATCTTCCATACAGTACCATGAATAACACAAGAGCGTCGTCGCAGACGCAAGAAACGATCAGAATTGCCAGTAAAACTAAAACAGCACATAAAACCTTTACAATTTTTTTTCTCTCTGAAATAGGTCAATTGAATTAAAAATCAGTTGGGGTTTTGCGCATTTAACGTTACACGTTGTATATTGTAATTTATAGTATTATATGGATGTCACACACGAAACGCGTGCGCGGGTCGGGAACGGGAGCCCGCCGTACTGCCGTCCCGACCCGCGCCCGACACGCACCCGCCTTGTTTGTTCAACTTAAGCTGTTGTTTGTCATTTACGTGTAAACTGAGCCATATTGTTTATCCCTTAGCGAGCAGTTAATCCGCTCAGCATTCCAGTGCGCACAAGTAGTTGCGGGCGACCTCCTAGGCTGTGCCGGTCCGAGGTGTCTGCGACAGGTGTTAGCTGCTGCAGCCGCCTTCGCCACGCAGACTAAAGAGTTGAATATCAGTTTGACTGCTGTTGGGTTGATGGTGAGAAGTATAAAAAAAAGACAGTTATGGATGTTTCATAAGCAGAGATCGAATAATCGGATGCATGTTTACCTAAAGTAATTTTTTGGCTAAGAAACTAATTGAACTAATCGGTATTCGGTCTTATAATTATATAATTGATGTTGTGAAAACATTTTAAAAGAGTAACGGTGGAGTTTCTTGCCCATTCTTCTCGAGTTGCTTGTCGTATGTGCTGTGCCAGTTTGGCAACTTACTTTACAACATTAACTAGCATTTCTATAGTCAAAATGTACAAAATTTATCAAATCCGGAATCGCGAGATTTTTACGCTCGATACAAAAGTGCTTTCCATATCAGCCAACACCTCAACGTTAGTAAATATACATTCGATTCTATAATTAGAACAAAATTTGTCGATCCCGGAATCCCGGGATTTTTTCGATACAAAAGTGCATTCCATAGTAGCCAACACCTCAACTTGAGGTAAATATGCATCCGAATATCTTATCACTGTTCATAACAAAAGCCAAACCACTGCCACCACATTTTCTCCATTAATTTTAATCGCCTGTTATATGTGAGCATTTTTTAAGTTAAATATTTAGGACCTATTTCACAGTGTCCAAATAAGCGCTAGAAAAGATTAAAAGAAAATGAAACTTGGTAAAAAATCTGTTACATACCTAACTTACCCGTGACTTATCCGAAGTTGGTGAAACATTCCATAACAACACAATATTAAACATACAAAAAATCTTCTTCAAATCCTAACTGCATCTTTCATTCCACAGTGGAACATATCGGACTACCTCTACCACAACCGGGATAAATTAGTAGCAGCGCTTGCAAACGACACGGCCGTGTGTCCCGAAGTGCCCAACCACGCCGAGTTACCGCCCCTGGACAAGCTGTGGATGTGTCTTTACATCCGACTTAGTACGTATTATTTATTTATTTAACTATTTATGTACCCACATGCAAACAGACAAGAAGAAAGGAACAGAAAAATACGTACAAAGGTGATGCTTATTTCTAAAGAAATCTCTTCCAACATACCTGCGATAGGAAAGTAGTTCAAGAGATGTAGACAACGTGTATAAGAGTAAAAGAGAAAATAAAATACATAAAATAAAAACACTTAACTATTCACTACTTTACATATAAGAGAATATACTTACATACATATAGATTAACTAAAACGAGCAAGTCATTTCTTATAAACAGTATCCGCTTTTATAACAAGTTGCCTAAGTCGGTTACAGAACTTAGCGATGGGAAGTTTAAAACCCACATCAAACGCGTCCATATTAAGAAAGCGACTATTATAAAATTAAAAGACTACGTTGAAGACAAGGAAGTTTGGCAATAATTCCTTCTGCACATGTGACTTCCCTGGTACCTCATTAACGGCAAATTATGTAAGAGTCTATTAACTGCTCCCAAATTATCATGTTTTTTTTTTTTTTTTACATTCTTCCTTGACATAATCACCCTATTATTTGACATTATATACCTAAAATTTAATTTCAACTCTTTATTAGTGGCTTCTGTGGACATGATAATAATCCAGATTTGATACAGCTGTAATAGCAGTCACGTCATTTCGTTTAAAATACGTTTTTATTTTTATTAATTTATTTATCTTTATATAGATTCTTTTCAATTTTGTAAATGTGAGAACGCTGTAGGCCTAGTGGACTGTAGATTTGTTGACCATCATTATTCAGTTAAGTACTTGGTACTTCTTGAAAAACCTACAGTGTCCTCCCATACCTAATAACACTGTTATTTGAAAATATTGTAAAAGTCCATTATTTTTAAAAGAGTAACCGTGGATTTTCTTGCCGGCTCTTCTCCATAGGAAACGACCAATTGGAACCGTGCACCTAGCTTCTGACGTTTCATAAGTGCCCATGTAGGTCTATGTGAAATAAAGACTAAGTTTTGACTGTTATATCAATGGCATTTACTCACATACAGTTGATTGCCTTTTGCGATTGATTGTACGAGGAAACTTGATCAGTATATCACGCAAGTTAAGAACTAATCAGGCATGTCCGATAAACACGTGGGTGTTGAGATCGTAAATATTTGTAATCAAGTTATTATTATTCAACTAGCTTTGGCAACGGTTTCGCCCACGTGTATATCGGAAACTATCCAACGGAACGTACTACCGAGATCAAAAGTATCATATGTCCTTATTCGGCTCATGTGCCAAATTTCATTCAAATCTGTTCAGCCGTTTTAGCGTGAAAGCGTGACAAACAAACAAACTCACTTTCGCTTTTATAATGTTACTAGCTGCGCCTCGCGGTTTCACCCGCGGTCTCGATCCCGTAGGAATATCGGGATTAAAAGTATCCTATGTCCTATTCCAGGACATGGTCTACCCATGTGCCAAATTTCATTCAAATCTGTTCAGCCGTTTTAGCGTGAAAGCGTGACAAACAAACAAACTCACTTTCGCTTTTATAATGTTATTACTAGCTGCGCCCCGCGGTTTCACCCGCAAAGTCTCGATCCCGTGGGAATATCAGGATAAAAAGTATCCTATGTCCTATTCCAGGTCATGGTCTACCTGTGTGCCAAATTTCATTCAAATCTGTTCAGCCGTTTTAGCGTGAAAGCGTGACAAACAAACAAACTCACTTTCGCTTTTATAATGTTATTACTAGCTGCGCCCCGCGGTTTCACCCGCAAAGTCTCGATCCCGTGGGAATATCAGGATAAAAAGTATCCTATGTCCTATTCCAGGTCATGGTCTACCTGTGTGCCAAATTTCATTCAAATCTGTTCAGCCGTTAAAGCGTGACAAACAAACAAACTCACTTTCGCTTTTATAATGTTATTACTAGCTGCGCCCCGCGGTTCCACCCGCAGTCTCGATCCCGTGGGAATATCAGGATAAAAAGTATCCTATGTCCTATTCCAGGTCATGGTCTACCTGTGTGCCAAATTTCATTCAAATCTGTTCAGCCGTTTTAGCGTGAAAGCGTGACAAACAAACAAACTCACTTTCGCTTTTATAATGTTATTACTAGCTGCGCCCCGCGGTTTCACCCGCAAAGTCTCGATCCCGTGGGAATATCAGGATAAAAAGTATCCTATGTCCTATTCCAGGTCATGGTCTACCTGTGCGCCAAATTTCATTCAAATCTGTTCAGCCGTTTTAGCGTGAAAGCGTAACAAACAAACTCACTTTCGCATTTATAATATTAGTTAGGATAGGTACAAACAAGAAAGATAGGCCCACACCACAGAGACCCACCTGGAACAATAAATCTTCATAGGCTACTGTTCTTCCAGGTGAATTATGTACGGAACCCCGCGCTCCAGTGCGTCGTGCCGCCAGCCAGACATTGTTCAGTTGTATAGGTGCCCACGGGACCCTGCTCAGTAAGCCTGCCTGGAGGGCTTTGCTGGCTGTGTTGTTCCCGATGTTGGAGCAGGTAAGAGACTTCAGACGCTAGATGAAATCTCAAGAACAGCAATTGTATTGTAATAGCTATACAGCCGTAAATCTGGCACATTCAGTTTTAGAAACAGCACAGATAAGTACAGATGGGTCACTCCGCAAACTCATTCAAATAAAAAGCGACTCTTGCAATCACACAATAAAAAGCAATTCAGGTCGCACAGCGCTAATTACCTACAGTTGCATATATTCACCTAGAAGTTGCCTCTCTTTCTATCGCATAACTCTTATATCTTCTAACTACGTTCCGCCTACTGAATTCGACAAGTCGAGCCTGCCGCATACCTACATGTAGCTTCATACCTAAAACGCGGAGTATCACATCTGTTTTGTAGAGCGTTGTCTCTATCACTCTTACCTGTATGACAGTCACGTTCAAAGCAATATTTACGCTCGGGTACGTTTCTTACTAGTTTAGACCAGGATTCACAAATTAGTTTCATTGGGGGTCCGTTTAAAAAAATAATATGACTGTTGCGGTCCGTTTGGTAGACGATTGCTAGAAGCCAAGATTAAAAATATCCATAAGAAATATAACGAAAAGAAACCTGAATAATTTTTATTAAGTAATAAACAAACAATAAGTTATTGACAAAAATAACAAAGTAAGTTATTAATATGAATGTACAAAATTATATTTTTTAGTTTGGACCATCTGTCTGAAGACAAAGCGCGGGATAAATAAAATTACAAAAAAAAAACATTTTTGGTTTAAGTATTAGGTTGGGGAAAAAGTCTTTTCGCATTATAGTATGTATGAACTTGTAATAAAATCTCTTTGGCTATACTATGTGTATCTGGCTGGTTTTGGTATCATTGAAAGTTTAAATTTTAAAGAACATAATTCCAAATTCAAATTAGGAAAATGTGTGATTTTTATTTGTTTTTCGTACTGTCAAGATGAGTGAATCTAATGAAGAAATTCGATACATTTTAAAATTTTACTACAAAAAAGGTAAAAATGCAACGCAAGCCGCGAAAAAAATTTGCGATGTTTATGGACCTAGTGCAGTGTCTGTGAGAGTAGCACAAATTTGGTTTAAGCGTTTTCAATCCGGAAATTTTGATGTCAAAGATGCACGTCGCTCTGGTCGCCCTATTACGGATAAAATGGATGCCATTTTTGAAAAAGTGGAGCAAGATCGGCATATTAGTAGTTACGACGTAGCTGAAGAACTGGGAATTGACCACAAAACAGTTTTGGCGCATTTGAAAAAAACTGGGTACACAAAAAAGCTCGATATTTGGGTACCTCACGAGCTCACTGAAAGAAACCTAATGAACCGTGTACTCATTTGTGATTCTTTATTACGACGTAATGAAACCGAACCATTTTTGAAGAAGCTGATAACTGGTGATGAAAAGTGGATCACGTACGACAAGAACGTGCGAAAAAGGTCGTGGTCAAAGGCCGGTCAGGCTTCACAGACTGTGGCAAAACCCGGGTTAACTCGCAACAAGGTGATGCTGTGTGTGTGGTGGGATTGGAAGGGCATTATTCATTATGAGCTGTTACCACCAGGCAGGACCATCGATTCTGAACTCTACTGCGAACAACTGATGAGATTAAAGCAAGAAGTTGAGAGAAAGCGGCCGGAATTAATCAACAGAAGGGGTGTGGTTTTTCATCATGATAACGCTAGACCTCACACATCTTTAGCCACTCAGCAAAAATTAAGAGAGTTTGGCTGGGAGGTGTTAATGCATCCGCCGTATAGTCCTGACCTTGCACCTTCAGATTTCCACCTGTTTCGGTCTCTTCAGAATTCTTTAGGCAGTGTCAGGTTAACATCACGGGAGGACTGCCAAAACCACTTGTCGCGGTATTTTGATCAGAAGTCCCAAAATTTCTATAGCAATGGGATCATGTCCCTACCTACAAGATGGCAAAAAGTTATCGAACAAAATGGTACCTACATACTTTAGTTAAATGTAAACATACTATGTTAAAAAATGTTTTGAATTTTCTTAAAAAATGCGAAGAAACTTTTTCCCCAACCTATTATTAAGTAATTTTACTCTTTGTATTCTGCATAAAATAGGTCGGTGGACCGAATCCGAACCGCGGTCCGCCATTTGGTGACTCCTAGCCAAATCAGCTCCGTTAAGCTACTTAATAAATACTATTTACTTTGTATTTTTCTTCCTTTAGGTTCAAAAGCAGTCGAACATAGCGAGTTGTGAGAAAGTGGACACCGGAGATCATATCTTAATACATCATACCAGAAACACGGCGCAGAAGCAGTGGGCAGAAACACAGGTATGTTTTTGATACCCATAGAAATAATCCTTTTATTTCCAAAGTTAACGGAATTAATCATAACGTAAAAAATGACATGATTACTTTGTAAAGCATTATATATTCCCTGTCTAGCAGTTTGAGTAGTTTAAGCGGCCTACCCAAATGTCCTTTCTTTGGTATTGTTTGTCGAGTTGAGCTCGCTTAAGTTCTGAGTTGAGCTCCACGATTACTGACAAATGCTTGCACTTACAGGACTGGTCCACTCAAATCTGTGTGGTTCTTTTCTCAAAAGACCATTTCAGACACTAATCTACATGGTCCTCATATGGCCTGACCAAAATTATATCTGGACTTTAAAAGAGACTGTGACCTCTGAGTTTGTTTCGGCCTTTCTTCTTAGAGTAATCAGATAGGAAACGCCGAACTCATCTAGCTAACTTTTAATTAAAAAAATTAAGATGACGTGTAAATGTAATTCCAATATCCTATTTACAGAATAAACAATTTCATTTCATTTCGTGCCTTATGAGAATAGAATACTCATTATTATGTAAACCAAGGCTGGTGAACCCCAGGCCCGCGGCGGTCAATTCAACGCATTTGAATTGGTCGCCAAATCTTTCAGCTGACGATAGTCTTTTGAGAACAGATTTCAGGACTTCAAACCATGTCTAAAAATATTTTTATTCTTATTTACACCGTGAAATCTTAATGATTGTTTTCCCGCGGCAAAACAACTTGCCATAAGGAGTACTTTCGAAGCAGGGTAAAAGTAAAAAAATAAAGATATTTTTGTTTTAAAATAATTTAAAAAATATTCATCAACTCTATAACGTGAGAATCAATAGTAACAGGTAACTTGTAGGTACTATTCGAATCGCACGCGCCGCCGGCAAAGGGAACAGCGATGCATAAATGTTCAAAGCAAAATAAACTCTCGCACGTGGTGATACGGCATAAACTAGTTTGCACGCAACAACAAAAAACATATTTTAAAAATTGTTTCTAATATTTTATTTGTTTATATAACGATTGTATTACCAAGACAAAATCATTTTTCACGGTGTATATATTCTATTCTCAATTATCCAACAATAAAACATTATTAACATTATTTTCGGACTTGATTATACATATTATTATCGAGCTCAGATTTGTCGCCAAATAATTGATAAGTTGTTAGCATAAAAACTTCTTCAAAGGTGTCAGTTTTTTTTAGATTATTGAAACTATGAGTATCTCAAAGATTTGTTTAATTTTAATCATTTTGTATCTATCATAAATGTAGGCAAGTTTTATTTACTAGATGGATGGCCCACCGGCTGACTCGGAATCGAAGTTACTGCCCACCTTCAAAATTGGTTGGGCCGCCTTGATGTTAACCATAAAACTTATACAACGTGTAACGTTAAATGCGCAAAACCTCAGACACCCCAACTGATTTTTAATTCAATTGACCTATTTCAGAGAGAAAAAAAATCATAAAAAAATTGTAAAAGTTTTATGTGCTGTTTTAGTTTTACTCGCAATTCTGATCGTTTCTTGCGTCTGTGACGACGCTCTTGTCTTATTCATGGTACTGTATGGAAGATTCGTATTTGCATTGAAATAAAAGCTATTATTATTCCGCTTATGAGAAAATTTAAATTGGTCGACAACAATTTGTGTTTGTTTACCTATTTTGGCGGGTTTGCGCATGTGATGGCTTGACCTATTAATAAATAGACACGGCAACGTTTTTAATGAAGATTTTTTGAAAAATGTGACCTATATTAAAAAGTGGTTCAATTGATTCTGCTCGTTATTCTGATCAAACTATTTTTAGGTTTTGCGCATTTAACGTTACACGTTGTAGATATAAATGTAGAAATGTATGTAGGGTGACACAATGGGCAGACAATAGGAGAGAGACAACGAACACACTACAACAAAGAGTACTATAGCCAATATTCTATCTATAGATTTTCATCTAAGTTTTTAGCCAAAAACTCTGTCCTTATAAAGTGTTCATGAAGATCTACTTTGGTGTAAGAATAAACAATCTTCCTTTTCTTCTTCACTCGCTAAGAATCGCCGGAAGCCCATAGGAAGTTCTAAGTGACACCCATTTATCTTCCTGCATATCTGGAAACTGCACACTTCGTCTCAATTAAAACCAACAAAGTCAAATCATTTATTTCAAGTAGGCCCTTTTAAGGCACTATTGAACGACAAAATTTACAAAAAAAATTAATTGATTGAATTGAAGGTAGTTTTCGCATGGAGAAGAATGGGCAAGAAACTCCACCGTTACTCTTTTAAAATGTTTTACAATATTTTGTATAAGTACATTAGTTATATAATTATATGTGAAGACGATGCACCTAGAATAAAATTATTATACCACAATAGGTAAAAAGAATTAAGAATTAAAAATGAAGCAACAACAGATAAATTAATTATGTGACAGATATGGTGCTCACATATTTACAAACATTGTAAAAGTAGACGATTTTCCTAAAATTGTACAATTAATAAGTCAGTGTGGACGAAGTATGTAGTAGTCATATGTAGTATACTAGATATGACTTTTTGTGTGTGTGGTATTGGACATCATAACGACTGCTAGACATGTTTTTTTTTTATTTTATTTTTCTGAAATGTATTGTATTGATTATGTAAATATGTTAATTAGTGTTCAACAACTCAACAGTAAACCAACATTGTACTTTGCAGTGCCCTGACAGGGTTCATGTACCAAAACCGACTTAATATATTGTAAAATGCGTGATGTACATGAGAGAAAATAAATAAATAAAGTAATCACAGAACAACGTCCTATTCCCCTAGGTGCTGACCCTATCAGGCGTGTCGCGAGTCTTCCACTCCAGGTTCCAGCTGCTCACGACAGTGGGAGACTTCAACAGGTCCTGGACAGCTCTGCTGGATTATATCACTGACTTCGCGCTGAGGAGGAGTCATGAGGTAAGGATATTTAATGTTTTGTAGACTAGTCAAGCTTTATTTGTGATTTAGTCTTTAAGAGGGTTCTATCAAAAGTTGGCAACGTCGCAAATAGCTGTCAAATATTTCACTGTTTTGATTAATTTGTTAATATTACTGACATAAATTATGAAATATTTCTCTGTAGTGCACTAAATTAGCTCTGCTATGCATAGCCAGGATATGATTCAGTTGAGGGCTGTAAACTTTAGGATAGGTGACTTAGTCCCAGGACCCGAAAACCTTTATAAATTACGGTACAGGGGCCTTATTATGAAGTATTAATGCCATCATTATTCCACTGCGAAAAAAGGATGGTGCTAGCGGCCTTGTATAGCTCCGTCTCTCACTCACACTGGAATAATGGTGGCATTAATACGTCATAATACGGCCCCAGGAATCGAAGAATTTTCGTTACTTCTACGACTAAGGCTACCGCTATCTGGGTAACCAAGAAGAAGAAACATGTAAACTTTATTTAGGTTACCGGTAATGTAATTTTGACGTTCGAAAAGTGCTGATTCTCAGCCTAGTTTGAATAAATGACTTTTAAATTTTTACCGTTTTAATACCGGGTACATACAGGCGATGCACGCCCTTTGACTAATGCCGACAGCACGTGTAAGATAGAGGTAATATCTATTTTGGTAACCGGTATTAATACTGGGTGTATTCAATTTAAGGTAACTTTTAAAAATACCTGTAAAAAATATTGATGTTGTTACCGAAAATTACCCGTTTCTGTTTCGGAACTCTTGGTTTTCGTGCAGCCCGTTTGGTGACGCAAATACAAGCCATTACTCTGATCAGACCGTTTACAGAAGGGTGGGATATTTCTTGAATCCGAATATATGTTTATATATTTAAGCTCTATGTATTTATTTAAGTATATGTTAGTGTATTACGTTATACGTGTAGGTTTATTTCAATATTTTAGTTTAAGACTTCGCGTATTTATATTTTTCTCTTCTTGTTCTCACACACTATTGTCTACATTTCTTTCTCATTTCTCCTGTCGCAGGTCTGCTGGAAGAAATTTCTTAAGAAATAAGCAGTACCTTTGTACTCACAATTATGATTATGTCTTATATGTATCTATTTTTCTGTGTGTACATAAATAATAAAATAAATAAATATATTTGTAAAACCAAAATCTTCTACCAATTTTTTCTTTTCTACCTTTAGGTGTCAGTAGGCGCTCTTAAATCGTTCCAAGAAGTGGTGTCAGCTGCGGGTCGCGCTACTGAAGTGGAGGCTTCTCTACAGAGACGAGTGTGGGCCGCGGCGTGGGCCGCGTGGAGTAATATAGCGGCCGCATCGCCTTCTGACCCTCCACGTAAGTTTGCTATCAAAAGCAAGTATTTTGATGAAACTAGCTTAGACCGGGACTGCGCGTAATATTGCGACTGTCAATGACCTTTTTCTTTGTTAAGCCGCGACAAAATGCCGAGGATCTAAAGGAAATCTATGGGATTGTTATCACCATCTAAGGGTACTGCTACATCGCCACCAAAACCAGTCTTGGTAGTTCCACAACAAGACATAAACCTCCACCCTTTTTTTTCTTTTGGTTGTGAAATTATCAAATAACTTCTCGGGGCGTGTCAGACTCTTACTGACTAAAACCCACCTGTGTTCCTTCAGTTGCCTGTACGTTGCCAGGGGCCACGGTACCCCTTTCGGACTTTCCCGCAACCCCGGTAAACCTCCCCCCTTACGCTAGATAAAGTTCGTTTATTAATCCCAGAGACTAATTTTACATTAAAAGTGATTGTTGTTTGTTTTTAGGGTTCCGTACCTTCAAAAGGAAAAACGGGACCCTTATAGGATCACTTCGTTGTCCGTCCGTCAGTCTATCAAGACCCATTTTCTCGGAAATGCGTGGAGGTATCAAGTTGAATTTATTAACGAATACGTAGATCTATGTTTCCTTAGAGCTCAAAAAAAATCAAACTGCTAAGTCAACGCAATAAAAAAATACGGCCATTTGTGTGACATATTTTGATACTCGCAAATAAATCAAACCTATAGGGTACTTCCCGTTGATCTAGAATCATGAAATTTGGCGAGAAGTAAGGTCTCACAGCACATGTAAAGGAAAAATTCCGTAAAAAGTTAATTTGTTGTTCACACAAAACATTTTTTTTCTGCGATTACAATCTTACATTTGCAGTTGGAGAATTGACCGTGAAGTATATCGATGTATAGGAGAACATGTTTTTCAACTACAATGTTAAGCTTGTTTTTGGTATAAATTCATCCCAACCACGGCCGGTATTTTTCAATTTGGTGTTTGACATTTGCACCTGTCAAATTAGTCTCTGGGATTAAAAAACGAACTGTAGTAGTGTTCAGACCTTGACAAGCTTAGTTGTGTCGTCGAACCAGAATATAGAGTTCTTTTCGCTCTTAAAATTAACCATAATCGTGTGCTGTACATGGTGTCTGTTTGGACATAAGCTCCCTTTGCTGAATAATAATAGCAGATACAAAAGTGAAAAAATAGGGAATTTAATTCGAGGGACTAAATTAGATCCCGATTGCGGCGAGATTCTAGATTAGAATTCTGAGCGGAGCGAGAGATACAAGGATCGAGATAAAATTTTTTTCACGAGTTGCTTGCATTACTTTTTACCATTGACTGCGAGAAAATAAATAATACTCGTAGTATAGTATTTATATTTATCACATTTTATTATATCATCGGTAATAAGAGAACAAAGGATTAAATATAAACATTGAGATTCTGGAGTCAGTGTCTCATTTTCGGCACTGTAAGAACTTTAACAGATAGAAAAGAACCTAACTAAAATTGGCGGGATATTTTTTTTATTTTACTGAATCGTATAGCTCTATGGAATAGCTCCACTTAACCAGCCTGTAGGTACTGTCAGTACGTTTTATTTATTTTTTGTACATATTTCGTATAATTCGTGCTTGTTCCAAATTCAAAAGTTTTCGTTCACTCAGTGACTATAAGAGAGTTTTATTCACTTTTATCTATGAATCAATTGCCCTTTTTCGAGTGGCAATGGTATAATAGTATATTATGCAATTAGTAAATAAAGGACGGATTTAAAGCGAGGACCATAGATGAATCAAGAGCAAGTGAAGGATTCTAACGACTGAATCACGACCGTAGGGAGTGATTCATGGTGATTCAAGTGTAAGAATGAGCGACGCGCGTGATTGATGACCCTCGATATAAATTTACATCTTTTTAGTAAAAGAGGTGATAGACATTATTATAGTACAAGAAATAGGGACCTATTAGTTCAACCAGGTTTCAGACTGGCTAAAGTAGACTCATCTTTCATGGGGTACTGCTTAAAATGTTACAATAAAATTCCTCCCCACATACTTCAACTGAATGAGACGAAATTCAAATCTTGTTTAAAACGCACACTATGTAGGCAGGCATATTATAAGTTGGGGGATTACATCATTGATAAAAATGCTTGGCTCATTGCTGACAACCACAACTAATTGAATAACATTTAAAAAAAACTTTTTATTCACTGAAAACAGTGAATAAAATAAGCTTTTTAGAGGGGGAATGGTATAAACACATTTATTTCCTCCGCAGCATCCGAGGATGGTAAGCCAGTGGAGGTGTACGCGCCGTCACTGAACTTCCTCACCACGTTGGTGCAGATCTTCCCGCTCATCTTCCAGCATATACGACCCACGTGAGTATATTTATTTGTGTTATGATAAAATGCAACCAATAAGAACATTTTTATGAATGTGGATTTGAATTAATTAAGTACCATCTTTCACAATAATAACGTGTCCATACAGAGTTGTATGGACACGTTATTATTGTTTGTAATTCCGTTTGTATTTTTAACGATGTAAACGGAAACCTTGTTTCCGATTTTTTATTTTAGAAATGTAAATTAACCGACTTCTTACTTATTGATTTCTAACAGACTTAAAAAAAAAGGAGGTTATCAATTCGACAAGTATATACATACTTGTAATATTATTGGGACTGCCATATATTCACATATGATAATCTATTAGGGCTTCCAAACCATACAATATTTTATAGGTGTATGTATGTTAGTCCACGCATTTCTCTGAAACTATTAATCGGATCGTGATCATTTTTTTTTTATTGGCCTACATTTACTTTAACTTAGGGAACAGTGCAAGTTTCATCAAAATCGGCTTTGAAGTTTTCAAGATATGGACTAATACATAGGTATAAGTGTGACGGCCTGGCTTATTGGTACGAGCTACGGGTGTGGTTTAAAAGGAAAGAGATTTCAAAACCTTGGTAAACCACAACTAAAAAGTGAAAAATAAAAAACTTTTTTACAGAAAAAAACTGATTTCCAAAAAAAACACAAAAAACTGAAAAATTACTTTGTTTTCAGAAGTCGGTGGCAAAAAACGAAAATAAAGAACCAAAGACACCCCACTTCCGAAATTAAAGTTATTTTTCAGTCTTTAGTATATTTTTTTTGGAAGCCGTTTTGTTAAACTTGAAAAAAAACTCTTTTTGTGCGTTAGGTAGAAGTCAAGTTAGTCTAGACTCTAGAACATTCCTTTTCTATTGGCAAACACAGATATTATAGATACTTATTCCATGCAGGATGAGCTTTCTTCTAAGTTATCTAGTTATATTAACTCATTAATTAGTTAATGGGGTTGGTGGGTAAAACTACAGGTATACAAAATCAAATCAAAAGAAAGAAAGAAAAAGTATTTATTGGGACAAGCACAGGAGATCTTAATTAAACTAAACACACACTCACTAAAAATAAAAATAGAAAATACAAACAAAGTAAAAATTAAAATAAAGGGGTAAGTCCTGCGCGAGGCCAAAAGGCTCCTATCTCAGCATTTTAATAATAAATGTCGCAGCGCTGGTATTAAAATTAGTTATTCAAACTAGGCTTAAAAGTCAGTCCCCCAAAACGCCTAAATCTTCCTATATCCCTTCGGGGAAATAGAGGCATAATGTTATATTATGTGTAATTAGTTCATTACAAATTTAATCGACTTTCAGGCATCTAATATAGATAGATAGATAGATAGAATCTCTCTTTACTGTACACCTTAAAACATTACAGACAAACATTTTGAATTGTACAAAAAAAAAAAAAAAAAATTAATATATGGATTATAACTCAATTTCGTCTTTCCAGGTTCACTCCAGCAGACGTAACGAAGCTAGGCTCCTGCCTATCCCACGTGTGCAGTACAGAACCGTCAGCCGCAGCATCAGCGTTAGACTCTCTCGCTGCCGCCGCGCCCGTCAGTCTGCATGCGTTGCACTGTCTAGATATAGTCCATAAGGTACGACCACAGATTGGTACAGACGCCAGCAGGTCAACCTACCCGAAAGTGTCAAATTTTCCCAATCAACTTTGAACCTTATGCTATAGTGATAAAGTTGAAAATCTATTAAAGAAATTTGTCAGATTGTAGTAGGTTGATGTGCTGGCGTCTGTACAGATAATTCATTGTCTAAAAAACAAGGTCATTCTGGGAGTGACACATGTTTACGTCACTATCCAGTTGTCATTTTATTGCAATAAAACAAGAATTAAGGAAAGATTTTCAGTCACCATTCATAACCTGCGCTTCTTGTACCTATTTACATAGATAGGGACTAGGTGCCTAGTGTACCTCATAATCAGCCTATAATGTCCCCACTGCTGGGACAAAAACCTTCTCTCTGTGAGAGGGAGTGGGCCGTAGTCTACCACGCGGGCCCAGTGCGGGTTGGTAGATATCACATGTCTTCGAATTTTTGGTTCTAGGACATGTCGGTTTCCTCATGATGTTTTCCTTCACCGTTTCGAGAGCAGTGATGATGAAATTATTTCCACAAAGTAAAGCGCCTGCTTGGGTTCGAACCCACGACATATAACTCTTAAGTCGGGGCCTTTAGTACTGGGCCACCACAGCTCCCTAATCTAGTGTACCTATCTAATGGAATATAACAAGACCATTTTACAAGTAACTTCGAAAAACTGATCTCTTCGAAAGTTACTTGTAAAATGGTCAATAAATGAAATCAGTTGGTTTACAATTTTACATACGATGCCGCAGATAGACACACAAATTCACACGTTTTATTAAACTGATGTAGGTTCAGTATCAGTATCGGGGATTCGGGGTATCCCAAAAATCCCTACCAAAAAAAAAGGGTACCTACAAAAAGATTTTAGATCCCATCAAAAACGTAACATGTCTCGCAACGCAGTTCTTCTACTGTAAAAAGATATGAGATCTAATGTAAAACCAAGTCTGTTAATTTATTCAGTACCTAAATGGAATGATTTGGCTATCGCACGCGGCAAAAGCATTTACATTCTACATACAACAAAGTCTACCTAATATATGTAATATTAGCGCTGCGCTTTATTTAATTGGGATTATTTAAAATAGTAGATTATTGTTATGTGAATGTTGTCGTGCGATAGCCAAGAAGTAGTCAAATCTCAGTTGGTCCGATAGAGTTTTTTTTTATCCTTATAAACAGGAGCGATTGGCATCAAATAACTTTTTATGAAAACTGCCTATTTTCTATTTTTTTTTCGAAATCTGTTAATGCAGTTTTTTTGTTTGATGGGAAATTATCAAATAACTTCTCCCGCTCTGGGCGGAGCGGGAGGGCGTGTCAGACTCTTACTGACTAAAACCCACCCGTGTTCCTTCAGTTGCTTGTACGTTGCCAGGGGCTACGGTATCCCTTTTGGTCTTTCCCGCAACCCCAGCAGGCATCGGTCCTATCGGACCCCTTCAGTTGCTGACATCTCTTTGAGGCGCGCGAGAAACAACGCGGCGTCGACCCGGACCTAGTCCTTATCGGACGGCGAGCTACCCATTGCTCACCGTCCACAGGCTGGGAATCGACCTGCGATTCCCGACGCCCAGGGTGTCTCCTGCGGAGGCTAGCGGCGTAAGGGCGCGAAATTTGCCTCTCCTTCACGCGTTCCGCTTCCTGACTTTACTGCCTCATCTCAAAATTCCACCCTGTATACTTTCATATGCATTTAATAAAAAGCTGTTTTTTTGATATTACAAATCAATTTTATTTATTTGTATAATATATGAGTAATGTGGTTCCCTGAACAGGAACACCCTTTGTCTTATGAAAGCGCTTTTTAGCTGGCAACATCGTAAAATAATATGTTTAATACCCACAGGAAGCTCTGCAACGCCACGAGCTCCTGCCAGCTCTGTTCGGCGCGCTGACGGCGCTGGCGGCGGCGTGCGGCGAGCGCGCGGGCGGCGCGGCGCCGCGCTGCCTGGCCGCCGCCGCCGCGCTGTACCGCGCCGCGCCGCGGGCGGCCGTCGATGTCTTGCCGCATTTGCTGCTGGTAACGAAGTTAATATGATCATGAAAAAGCCAAATCGACCGCGGCTACCGTCCGTCCGGCTTTTTGGCCCAAGTCAATAACTCGTTTGAGACCCGAAACAAATTTCCTCTGCATAAATTCAATTCATTATTATTTCTAGGCGCTACACTCATCAGTACAAAAATACGGCCAAGACAAGCGACGTAAAACAGCAGAGCAAATGGACGAGATCGCACAAATCTCATCACTATTATTACAGGTATAACTACCGACTTCTGGCTAAAATCCTTTATGTTCATACAATCATCGACACCATAATCCTTTTGCCATATCCCAACTTATTTAAGGCGGCACAACATTTCTTCTTCCATACATTTCTATTAAGAGTCTATGCTACCTCAAATTGCTTAGCATGATCCTCCGTTATATCGAAAATACTGCAGCATTAATTTTGAAATAAATAAATGATAAAGTTAAGGATTAATGTTAAGTACCATGTTTGACGATTACACGATTCAACATAAAAATCTTAGCAGAAAAATTAACCAAAGTTACCTCCATACCGAACAATAAACCGCTGGTATTCAAAAATTTGATCATGGAACTTTGCTTAATAACTGAACTAACTATAAAGCAGATACTATGTGTTTTTTTTTTTTTTTTTTATAAAATTAAGGTCTGCTGTAGTCACGTCCCTGTTATTTCCTTTTTTTCAGCAACTTATCGGTAAACAAAATATGACCCTCCAAAAATCACAAAAATCCTCCATTTTTACCGCCGTGATTAGAGGAATAGAGGAGTACCAAACAAATTCGAAAAGTTTTTAACATAAAAGACCTATCATTTGATAGGAACCTAGACATACTCTTTCTTAAAATTTTTATGTAAAAAATAATTGAATTGGTTCAGTTTTCGAGGAGGAAAAAGGGGAATACGAAACGTCGTTATCGTAATTTTTTTTTTTGTGATTCAATTGGTCTGAGCTGTAGCTATCCTTATCGCACTCTACGGGGGCAGATTTGAGGTAAAACGACGGCAATAGTTTCTTCAAATACCTAATTTTCAAATTCCTCGCAGGCCCTGTTCCCTCTTAAGGAGTAAACTCCAGTCGTGCGTCGGACCTGACAACAACACCCTTTTTTTTTTATTCGTCACTCGTTTTGTCACGTGTATTTCACCCCGCCTCATAATGCTTGTGATGTACTGACTGACATTTGATTGAAGTCAAACTTTACGTAATAAATGTTACAAGTTTATCGCACACTAGCTTCCGCCAGCGGCTTCGCCCGCGTGTAATCTTTATAAATTACTCAGTGATAATATAGCATTCTACTGGTGAAAGAAAATCGGTCTTGTTCTTTTTTGAATTTATTAATTACAAAAAAAAACTACAAATCTTTTCTCTTTATAACATTTGTGTAGATAATCATTAATGTCTTACGTTATATTCCTTGAATGTAATTTAAAGTAATATCACAGATTAGTACACTCATTTAAATAAAAACCGACTCTTGCTACCACACAATAAAGTGCAATTCAGGTCGCTCAGCGCTAATTACCTACAGTTATACTCACCTAGAAGTTGCCTCTCTTTCTATCGCGTAACTCATATCTTCTGACTACGTTACGCTCTCTGAATTCGACAAGTTGAGCCCATCGTGTACCTACTTGTAGCTTTATACCTAAAATGCGAAGTGTCCCATTTGTATTCATCTGTGGTAATACAATCTTTGTTGTTATAGGTATTAGGTACGGGTTTGCCGTTAGCAAGGGAACAGCCTGATGAGTACAAAGAATTTTGGGAAACATTACCCAAAGTGCTGGAAACATTCCTGTTTGAACCACCGTAAGTAAATTATTATTTAACAGCATTTTGGATTTTTACTGTACATTTGTGGCGATGAACACATCGTTCACTTGAATGACCATGTAACATCCCTACGATAGAGACACATCACTACGTTTCTTGACAGAAGCTAAGACGAGAATTTTCCTGGGGATTTTGTTAGATTAATAATCCAGGCTCTCACCGTTTCTATAGTGCGACTATCACTTGTTTTAACATTGTATCACTCTACCTAGTGTAATTACAATTTGTGGGCGTTCCTAGCTGATTAAACTTTATAACCTATGGATCACAGTGATTGGTTTTATTTCGAATAATCGGGAGCAACCAAATCCCACACATTATTGACCCAATAAAGAACTCAGTTATGGCTACTACCATTAAGACGCTGACAACAGCTAAACCGCGGTCACTGTCGGACTGCATAGAAAAGAAAGAAGCGCGATGACACAACGTCTGTAATTTATTGCAAACTATGAAGCAATTATCGATTTATTCAAAAATTAGTTGAGTAATCGATAATAAAAAACAACCAAGTTCTGCATTCAAATAAGATGTTCTTATTATTAATTATAATACCAACGTACGTTGCTATTTAATACAGAATTTTTGGATTAGAACTCAAGGAACGTTAACGTTAATTTGTATCGAGTTTTTTTTTTTTCAAAACGTGTTTTGGTGACAATCAAGTTCTGAGAAATATGTTCGAGATCCACATATAATTTTTTCCGCTACCACAAACTATATAGATTTGTTATTTTTTTTGTTTAAGTCTAGCCTACTTTTACCGTTTGCCTGTTGTCTGCGCCTTAAGCAATTTTTAACCTACATGTACTCATTTTAAAATAATTTGTAACATATTTTTTTCTCAAAACTGTCTGGTCAGATTTTGGTGTCGAGTCCTAACAAAATATGATGCTCTACGTAATGCCTTATTTCTCTCATCAGTTCATAGATTCTTCGGTTTCTTTTTATGTTTACATCTTCATTGTTAAACACACTCTCGGAACTGTTTAATACATAAACACATAACGAGGGGTTGGGCAGAAGTGTACCTATAGTGCGCCCACATTTCGCTAGTTAAGTTTAAGTGCCATGAAATAGGGGGCGAGCCTGTTGACACAAATCCAGATTCCGGGCTGCTACTGAGAAATCCTAGATAGAAAAAAACTGATAATACTGCCCGACCTGGGAATCAACCAGGACCTCATGCTCGGCAGTAGCACTTTGCGACTACTAGGCCATCGAGACAGTCCATACTGTTTAATATGTTAATTATTTTATTTTTCCTCACAGAGTAGGCGGCGGGCGCGCAGCCCGGCAACTGGTAATAGCAGTTCGTGAACAAGCTCTTCGCGCACGACCGCGGCTACCTCCTCAACATCTAAGAGCACTGCTAGCCCTCATCAGAGCTGGCTCACTACATACACAACCACCACAACCAATACGTAAGTGTAACATCACGCCTGTGTTCTCCGAGTAGTAAGCACCATCGAAGAAGTTCATATCTATACACCGTAAGGACTATTTCTGCTTGCAGCGCTCGGCCGCTATAGAACCGGGGCGGTAACAGATGTGGTCATCGTGTTCACGGGATTTTGTTTTCAAACTGCTTAGATATGAAGTTCTTCGATAGTACATCCACATTTTTAGAGCTATGTAATAAACCGCATGTGATTCGAGATAAAACGCATTATAGTTGGGGAGTGGGGGTTGATACGTCACAAGCAAGTATAAAATCTACATACTCGTGACGTCATGGCACATTTTAACTCAATGTATCGCCGTAATCTTTTGATAACGTAAAAAAGGAAAAAATACATGTACGTTATTTTTTCATAATCTACATGACGGACAAAAAACATTTTTTTGTCATCATCCCTATTGTCAAGGGGTCGGTCAGTCAGAAAGATGAAGCTCGTTGCCCATTCCAAAGCGTAGTACGTATCCTAAATATTATTATTCTACAATAATAATAATTAAGATACCTACTGCGTGGCATCAAGCGCCCGTGTGAAACGACGGCATTCAGGCGACGGATTGACCAATCGTATTTGTCTAAAATGCAATTAAAACTAGTTACAAAATAAAATAATTGTCAACAGAAAATGAACAAGAATTGAAAGAGAGAGAAGAGTTCGCGCGAACGTGCTTCGAGACTCTTCTGCAGTACTCCATGTTAGAAGATATTGATTCTTTCGCTGGAGTTGAAAGTAAGTCATATGTTTATTTATAGAATCTTTCATATTAATCTTCTTCCTTATCCCAATTAATAAGCGGCGATTCATAAAAAAACACGCGACTGCCCAGTCGTGCTCATTTTTGTTGGGGGACCGCTGTGTCGTTTTGTGGAACACTTTTAAAATTTTCATTGCTGTCGGGGGACCGTTGTGTCGTTTTGTGGAACACTTTTTTAATCTAAGAGGTCCACCGACTTTTGATTTTAAAATTTTAATAAGATGATAAATGCTTTGTTTTCAGATGACACGGACCCCCTAGCCATAGTAGCGTTACTGGACAGGTTCCAGGAAGTGATATCGAAATACACGCAGGACGAGGATAATACCGAACCACTGCCTAGGTAAGATAGCTTGCTCTAATTTATCTGTATTTAAATCAAAACAAACAAATGGAGCATACAAGTGACCCTGTGGTACAGTGCGTGCCACTAAAGATGAGACTTGACACACCACGTGGTTTGACTTGCGCAGGCGACGATTTATGGGTCTCTTTACCGGTATGAGCGCCGCGCCGCACTGTGGATCGAAAAAAGGCTCTCGAAGACATTGGAGCCTAAATTTTAAGTTGTCGGTTTCTTGCTTTGCTTTATATGAGTTTATAATTTTACTTTATAAATCAATTTATTTTATTTTAATTTATTGTTGACATAATCTACTCATTACAATGTTTTTTTATGAGTTGTATTGCAATATGTGGTTATCTAGCGACCTCGATATTTTTTTAATTTACCTCGATGGTCCTAGTTTATCAATTATAACTTCTAGTTACAGCTATATGTAAGCGGGCACGCCCTTTATGCCTGGAGGCTTTTATTTAGATATTGTTTTGGTTAAGTTATTTTTATTTCTGCTTGAGTATAGTTCTCGATGTTTTTGGTTGGTATATTGGCGTGTGCTAGCTGTCATATGGCTATTAATTTTATAATTTAAATTATGTTTTGTGTTGCGTAATGTAAATCATTTTGCATACTATTATATAGAATCCATTTTTTCTAACTAAACAGACAGCTGTGCTGCTGGGGAGTTTGTTGCGCCACTTCTTCTTCCCAGCTAAAGCACTAGGAAGTGGTGAAGGGTGGGCGGTTTGGGGCACTGTCTTATGTAATTTTGACGTTCGAAAAGTGCTGATTCTCAGCCTAGTTTGAATAAATGACTTTTGAATTTATTCCAAGAAAAATATAAGTTTCCAATTTGCCTACCATATTGTATCCTTTGACATATATATGCATAATATTGGATTTTAGAAGCCATTTCAAGCAAAAAATCGACACTTGCTGCTTGCTGCACAAGCTCCAATGTCTTCGAGGGCTTTTTTGCGATCCACAGTGCGGCGGGGCCACATCGGGGTGGCGGGTGGCGCGGTCAAGTTTCATCTTCCATGGCGCGTATTGTACCCAAGAGACGGGATTGGAAACCGGGGCGCCCAAAAACAAGATGGGTAGACGACATCCGTCTAACCCTGGGTCCATACTCGACCAGATTTGCAGAAGACAGAGTAGTGGAGACAGTTCTAGCAGGCCTCAGCCAAAAAGCACACCAAGCTGCGGGACATAATTATCATGATTTGCTTTTGGCATAAATACTTTCTGTTAGCAAATGATGTACAGACGCCAGCAGGTCAACCTACCCGAAACTGTCAAATTTTCCCAATCAACTTTGAAGCTTACGCTTTAGTGATAAAGTTGAAAATCTATTAAAGAAATTTGACAGATTGTAGTAAGTTGATGTGCTGGCGTCTGCACCCAAAGTTTTGAAACAAACGGCTTTCCAAATACCGTATAAATATACTACTTCTCATTCAACTTTTCCTAATGTCTATTATTAATTCTGTACTGTATTCTTTTCAGGCACCAACTATCAGAGATATCATTCGTGTTGAAGGCAGTGGCGACCCTCACCGAATCCATGAAAAAGGCTCCCCCCGGCAAAGTAGACGCTGTGGCGTGGCAGAAATTAATAGGTCAGTATTACATAAATAAACTATATAAACGGACGGACGACTATGAAATTAGGCACAGTTAAAGTTTATATGGAATAGGTAAAATATGAATTAGAAATAAATTAAATTAATTAAAAAAACATTACACACTACACGCGTTTGACAACACAATGAAAGTCAAACTTCCAATATGTCAATTTATACGTCATCGTTAATGGAGTTTCGGTACCTTATGGCCCTAGTCATAACGAGCGGCCGAGGCGCGCTTGTATTGTACGCTCAATAAAATTGTATGAATTTCTTTGTAACAAGCGCTGCCGTCAAAGGGCGTGCGTCGAACGGGCGTACGACGCGCGTCTCTCCCGGGCGCCCTTAGCGCGCCCTCGACGCGTAGAAGTTCTTTTTTTACTATTTTTCCTTGTTATGTCTGCATCAGTAATAAACTTACAAGAAACACAGTTATACTGAGCATGTTGAGGGTTCAAAGTTACAACAAAATGTGGAAATCTTTTTGCGCGCCCAAAACGCAGCGTACTATGGGCGCGCCTCGGAGTCCCTATGAAGTTATGACATTCAACCAAAAATTTCAAACTTATCTCTTTTTATCGGAACAAAATACTATTAAAGAAAAAATACTAACTTTAAATTGAAATTAATTATGGTCGAATTTCGACCACTGGGCGACCAGTAGTATAATATTAATAGGTAAGTATTATATGACTGCCTCGTTGGTCTAAAGTCGCAAGCGCTACTGCTGAACACGAGGTCCTGAATTCGATTCCCAGGTCGGGCAGTGTTATTGGGTTTTCATCTAGAATTTCTCAGTAGTAGCCCGGAGTCTGGATTTGTGCCCGGTTGATGGCAATAGGGTCGCCCCTTATTACATGGGACTTGAACATAGCTGGTGAAATGTGGGTGTACTATAGGTACACCTCTGCCTAACCCTTTGAGGAATACAGGCGTGATGTTATGTTATATTAATAAAATAATAAAATTGCCTTTTGCTATTGTCTTTACCTGCAAGTATAAACTGGTGATTATATTAATGCTTGTGATATAACTGTATTAGTACCCGCGCCAATTTTTGTTTTCTGTTTTTCACTTTATACCTGTTTCGATCCCTGTTCTGCCACAGATAAATACAGATGGTTCACTTCGCAAAATCATTTCATTAAAAAGCTACTCTTGCTACGACACAATAAACTGCAATTCAGGTCACACAGCGGTATTTTCCTACGGTTATATTGACCTAGAAGTTGCCTCCCTTTCTATCACGTAACTCTTATATCTTCTGACTATGTTACGCTCACTGAATTGACCTCACAAGACGAACCTGCCGCGTACTTGTAGCTTCATACCTAAAATGCTGAATGCGCCTTCTGTACTATTCTGTAGCTCTGCAGTAGCTATCACGGGACGAGCGACAGCTACCTAATTAATTTACATATTTAACCACAAAAATGTGTATCCGTTAAGTTAAAATACAGTTCGCGTCAAATAACTTTTCCGCTCTGAAGTTAAGTTGCGCATGCGCACTACTGTTTTATAAGCAAGATTGACTACTGCGCAGTCATTTGTAGTCCACTTCAGAGCGTCAAAGTTATTTATCGCGAACTGTACATCGAAATACACGTTCCCCCGGTCGCTGCAGTGAGAAATTAGTCAAAACTGCACAATCAAAACCGTAGGTTACTTATAACAATCGTAGGTACCATACATTTGGTGTTATCAATCTACTAAGGGCGAAATTCACCAATGAAACTGAACGCAGCACATATAAACCGCGTTCAAGAGCTGTCAGTGTCAAAATTGTTGCGGAATATTGACACTGACAGCCGTTGAACGATGTAAAACTGTCATCAAATTTCGTGAGGTTCGTTGAGGATAGTCCCGTATATAATGAAAGTGAATGGACTTTCTTGGGAAGAATAAAGATGACAGCTAACATGAATGATGCGAAGTTTTGCACAACTGGTTTATAATATGAATGTGGATTTAGTTTATCGTAGTTCGCAGCCCGACTGTGCTTGTTCATAGATACAATGGGGAAGGATTAGTTACCTCCCTGCGCAGACACTTTCCCCCTCTTTATAACTTGGGTAGGCAGATAACACAGCTGTACCTAAGGCATTTTAAGTAAGGTGTAAGTAATAGTAAGGTGGATCAATGCGGCGCAATTTGCACGCTTAATGTTTCCAAATTTTCAAGAATATTTGATAATTCACCCCCTAAAGGGGTTAAATAGAGAATGCAAGTTTGTGATTTTTGGCGATGGGTCAAACGTTAAAAACTATCACGTCTTGAAAATTGGATACCTCGATCAAGACCCATGAGAATTTTCTGTGTTGTTCGCAGGTCTATACCCCGCGCTGGTCCGCCTGGCCGCGAGCGCGCGTGCGGCCGGCGCGGGCGCAGCCCTGCGCGAGGCTCTGCTGCAGTTCTGCGGACTGCTGGCCGCGCCGCTATAGCGCCGAGTGCTCTACACCATACACATCTAGAGCACGAGGCTCTAGTGAGGCCCACTGGTAATTTAAATAAAGCTTTTTAGTAATCATCACCATTCTCCTGCCCTTATCCCAATTTATTTGGGATCGGCGCAACATTTCTTATTCTTCCATACTTCTCTGTTAACCCGGGTACAATACCTCCACAACCCAATAACTGGTACTGGTAATACGATACCCGTTGGTAAAACTGGTTGTCAGAAGTTTCGGGCTTCTGACGATGGCCAAAGACCGTGAAAAAAAAAAAAATTTCAATTAAACAATTTACAAGCACTATTGAACTGTCAAAGAGTCGGTCAGTTAGTCAGAAATTTGAAGCTAGTTGCCTATTCCAAAACTTACATCTCTATAGAGAAGAACAGGCAAGAAACTCCAAGAATACTCTTTTAAATCATACGTACATTGTTCTTGTTGCTTCTATACGTGAGAACAATGTAATAAAAAATAAAAAAATCATGGATTTTTGTTTTTTCAGTGACGTCAAACTCTAAGAAGTTGTCAAGACGTGAACACAGAGGGCGCCCCGAACCGATAATTATGACTAGGTATAAAACATGAATTGTATGAAGTAATATAACTAATATATTGTCGAAGAACCGTTTACATTAAGTTATATTTAGCTAGATTAAATTTTATAGATAGAAATATTTGTTAGGTTGAGGTGTTACACAGATTCAAGTATGACCTAACTAGATTAAGAACACATTCTAATAAGGAGGAATATCGTGTCAAAGACTTGCGGGTAATTGCGTACTAGCAATGGTTTTCATGTTGACAGTTCAACAATATTCATTGCGTTATTGAAGTTATTGAGCAGACATTTTTTCGAACCTATAAAGCATTATCTTTCAAGATCATTCAAATTGTCTGTTACGCAATCAGGGTCCAGGCCCTACACGTTACAGTTAAAAACACACGACAGAAGTGAAAACTTACGATTGGAGCCGAGTATACGCGATTCAGCGCCGAGTATACGCGATTCAGCGCCGAGTATACACGATTTAGCGCCGAGTATACACTATTTAGCGCTGAATATACACGATTCAGCGTCACCGACCGACTGAAGCCGAGTATATCCGATTCAGCGTCACTGGCCTGACGGTTCAGTTTCGTTAACAGTTCAGGAAGAGCGATTTACCCACATTTCGGCAGTTATATTAAAATCCAATCCAATAGCGGGCTTGCCCGTTAGGTACTAACCATAAAATATGTGTAACAACTTAACCCAGCATAGCTAATTAATTTAATTATTGAAAAGAAACGACATATTAATTTAATACTTTATTCTTCTATTATATTTTGGTTTCTATACATAATAGTCAATTTTGGTCTTATTATAAGTTTCGCAAGACGGCTGAAAAAGTGCGGCCAAGGGAGAATCGGACTTGGACGAAGGGTTCAGTACCACCTTACTATATTTAACACTATATATTTGTATTCATTGTTGTTATAGCAGCCATGGTAGGTACACACTTTATGAATATTACAAGTGTCTACCTATTACAGTTAAAAAAATACAGCCCTATGACAGTCAGACGTACGGACAGCGGATCCTTAGTAATAGGGCACCCTTTGGGAACCCAACCCTAAAAAAACCATAACCCTTCCTTTTGGCTTTGCTGTAGTTGGGTAAACATGATCAAATAAAGATATCTCGAAGTTGAACCAAAATGGACTAATATGTAAATGCACCAAGAAAACATTCCTATTTATAATCGGTCAAATTTATAAGTTGTAGTATAAGTCATTTGTATATAACGGTCTGTAATTTTAATACATAGATATTAAATGTTTTATTATTATTATTATTGGCGATTTATGAAAAATCTCACGCAGGCAATTAAAATTAAAAAAATCACAGTAATTATGAAATGGTATGAATAATGCTAGAATTTGAACAGGGATACTGAAACTAATGGCATTGAAAGAACGTATATAGCGTCAAATTAAATTAGCTGGGACTGCAGTCTTGACATAGATAGCGATCGTTTTACGACCGAATTCGGTCGCAAAGTCCTTTTTCCTTTTTTTTGTTTTTGGTCGGAAATTATCAAATAACTTCTCCCGCTCTGGGTGGAGCGGGAGGGCGTGTCAGACTCTTACTGACTAAAACCCACCCGTGTTCCTTCCGTTACCTGTACGTTGCCAGGGGCCACGGTATCCCTTTCGGACTTTCCCGCAGGTCGCAAAGTCCTAATAGAATATAATAGAATCGCTTTATTTCGGACACACAAATATCCATATGGTGTTAGTAACATGCAGACAATAACTTATCAATAGGGTCCCTAGACGGTCAAAATTGCGTGATTTTTTCGTGCTTCTCAAGCAATTTTGACCACGTTCTTGGACTTTACGACCGAATTCGGTCACTGGTGAACTTTACAGACGTGATGGGTATCTAATGACAATGAAATTAAAAAAAAAGACTACCCCGTTGTGCCAGTGGTCGCAAGCGCTATTGCTAACCATGAGGTCCTGGGGCCGTATTATGAGGTATTAATTCCATCATTATTCCACTGTGAAAAAAGGATGGTGCTATCAGCCTTGTATAGCTCCGTCTCTCACTAACACTGGAAAAATGGTGGCATTAATATGTCATAATACGGCCCCTGGGTGCGATTCTCAGATCGGACAAAGTGTAATTGGGTTTTTCCATTAGGAATTTCATAGTAAGCCCACGTTTTCACGGACGTAATAAAATTGCGGCGATTTTTTTTCGTGCACTGGATTTTCAACACTCTGATTAGCGCCGACAGTTGAAAATCCAACAGTGTTTTTTTAACGCGCTGGGACGAGAGTACGTCCCAACGCGTTGGATTCTCAACGCTCGGCTCAACACCGAGAGTTGAAAATCCAGAGCACGATAAAATCTCGCCGCTATATTTTTACGTCTGTGCGAACAACTAACATTCCGAAGTCTCGAAGCCCGGTTGATGGCAATAGACTTGCCCCCTATTACATGGGACTTAAACATAACTGGCGAAATGTGGGTGTACTAAAGTTATAGGTCACCTCTGCCTTTCACTTTGTGGAAAACTGGCGTGATGTTATGTTTGTAATACAAAAAAAAAGGTTTTCTAAACTCATAATTTTAAGTAATCAGCTGTGACTTGAAATTATAAGTTTCCTGTTTTTTTTTTTGTCATTCGGTGTCACCATGTCTTTAAAGTTTCGTTAGCTAATTTTATTTGACCCTGTGTAAGTAAAACAAATAGTTTCTGCCATGACTTCTTTTCTTGTACCGGCAAATATTCTTGTATTATTTATACTATTGACTTCAAGCAGCTATCAATAAATAACGACACTCGCTTAGAAGCAAATAGTTAATAATCTAAGGTAAATTTGACAAATACATGCTAAATTAAATTAAGAAAGAGAAGCCATAGATACGAAGAATAGCGGATTTTGTTTATGTGGCTTAAAATTTTGGCAGAAATAGATATAAAAAGGTTTTACAAACTCTGCTCAAATAGATATCAGGAGTGCTTAATTTTTTATTTAAAAAAAAACACAAATCTCAATCATAGCTCTATATTTATACTGCATTTCGGATAATTGATCAATTTTAAGCAAAGATTTAAATCGTTAGATGTGCCCTCACTATACTTAGGTCACGCGAAAAAGTGTGCATAGAAAAAAGAGCGAGACGCATCCCGCATAGATAGTTACGATTTTCAGTATGAGTGAGAGAGACAATACTATTCAAATGTCGTTGTCAACGAAATAGAAAGGATTTTTTGATGCGGTTGGGCGAATCTAACGATTTAGATCATTTGTACAACCGTGTTCCTTTTGATGTCCCAAAACTCTCAGGTTATAAGGCTATAAGTAAAAATAATACAAAAAGTCGACACGTGTTCCTAAAATACAAAGTTGTGAAGATATCATAACACTAAAACTAACACTCTATCGTGTAAGAATCTAAGTTACATTGATAAGTAAGACACTTTCATTCAAACCAATCATTCATATTTAAAGCTAAGAAAGTGCGACATTGTCATATTTTTTTAAATGGAAAAAAGTAGTCTGAATTAAATGTTTTTATTATGTTTCACTTAAGGGTGTTTTAAATAAATAATCTTGATTTTGTCAAATAAATTTGTAAGAAAAATGAAAAAAAAAAAATGCATATGCCAGTTGATTCTTCGACATGGTCTCATACCAATACCTTAGAATAGAGTTATGCTAGATATCAAAAGGAACAGCTTGTATAGGGGCCCGTTCATACGTACCACAACAACAACACGCGGACACTGTTCGGTTCGGTTCACTGTTCAGAAAGAGCGCGAAACTAAACAAGTTTTCACTTAAAACATTTCAAACAAACACACACTTGCATTACTGCTTACCCCACAACGCCTTAATATTAAGCCTCCTAAACAATCAAATCAGTGAGCTGTTACCGATTGAAATGAGTTATAATTAAAAAATCAATATGATTAAAAACATTTTTCATAACGTGCAATGTCAATAGTAAAGTAGCGATTCTGTTGTTTACTAACTGAGCTGCATTAAAATATTGCTGTCTCTTTCTAACATAAGAAATAAGAAAGAGATGGTCATGGATACGATGCGACCGAAGAATCATGGCCGGTCCAACCTTTGCGCAGAAGCCTGCACAATAACATTTTTAAGAACCAAATGGCATGTGTGAGTGCGAGAACAAAGTGAGTGTAAAGTTCACTCATCCTCTATAGAAAAGGAAGGATCCTCCGACCAGACGGGTGTCGTGTCTGGCGGGCAACTGCCCAACGATTGATGGAAAGTTATATACAATGTGGAGACAACAATACGACAATAAATGAGAACACTAGCAATACTAATGCATAAGAGTATTTTGGAACCATCAAATAAATCCTAGCATCGATATTAAAAAAGTGATTTTTTCAAACAAGCTAAATAGTAGTGATGCGCCGACTATGGGTTTTGCCAATCTTTGACTAGCTAGTGACTAAACTATTGGATATTGTCGTGGGCGTCCAAGCAAAAAAGGTCCAGTTTGTTTCCGAGATATAAGAAGTTTTGTAAAGTTGGGTGAAAAACTTGCCTTTCGCGATTTTAATTGATTATTAATAAATGCTCAATTATCGACAATTTCATATAGTAAATGACTATATACGACTTTTTCAGAATTTCAACTTCAAATGTCTGATATAAAAAAAATGTGCCAGTTTTTGAATATTTTTTCAATCCTTACTATCAATTAACTATTCTAGATACCGAATCTAGTCTTAACTCAATACCCCACTACTGGACCCTTTTTGCTTGGACGCCCACATTTGATTGAACTTTCGTATGCAGACTAAGAACGACATTAGATATACGCAGTTTAATTTATTGTCGTAATCTCGTCTCCACCTTGTATATGCTGATCGCGCGGTAAACTCTGCTTGCGCGATGCAGGATTTCGCGTGACGTCGGTGTGATGCGTAGTCCGCATGTGGCGATGTAGATGCCGCCACAAACATGCGCGAAAGTTCGGAGAGAGAAAGATTTATCGGCCGTATATAGCTGGGTTTATTTAACCAGGATATGTTCAAGGTTCCATTCGGGAATTTGATCCTCGTTTTCAGTTATTATATTAAATTTAATCTACTGTCCGATCTGGTTACTTATTGGTTGGTCGGTTTTATTTTCGTCAGCCAATCACAAGAGCTCACATCAGTTTTGAAAGTTGGTTTACTGATCAAACACCACCAAACAATCAGGCTTTTAAAAATGAAAATTCATCAGATACGCTTCTGTGCCGAATCGAGCATCAATCAATGTTATCAAACGAGTCCTCTAAAAGCTGTTCAGTAACTGAAAACCCGGAAATTTCGACAGTTTAAATAAAATAGACGACCGCCATTTTCCGACAGATTTTTGCTGTCGGGGGCAAGGCAAATTAGTAATTGAAAATTTGTCATATTCGATTCAACCACCTGTCGAATGGTTGTGGAAATGCAGGATTTTAATTCTCTCATATTTTATCTACAAGAAATAAATAGACATTTTGTTTAGTTTTATTTGCTAGTACACAACAGAAACGTTGTCAATAGCCATATTTTTTAGCTTTATAATATTAGTACACGCAGAATTATCCTGAGAGGTGATAATCCAGATTTATTAAAGCTAATTAGTGTTTTATACAGTAGTCAGTAACATGGACAAGATAGAATTAATCATAGACAAAATGGTAGCGTTTCTCTTTTCAACAATGGCGCTAGTGGACTTGGCTGTTAGAAATATTTTGTGTGTGTACATTATGTAAATAGGTTTTATATTATAGCGCTATAGTAGCCTACACTTTAATGTTTAGTATCCTTTTGAACAATATCTTCTTAATATCCAAAATTAAATAGTAAAAAAAAAACATGGATAAATTAGGATTATTGCAAGCACCTAGCACTAGTTAACATAAATATGTTGCTCTTATTTCTAATTATGGTAAGTATGGTTATTATAATTGTTATTACTATAGAACCCTAGCGAGTAGACCTAAACCATGCGTCTTACATGCTACCAAAGGCAATACAAAAATATTATATCGAATAATTGCTGTTCTTGCTACCTACCTAATGAGGGTTTTCATGATGATTCACGCCACCAGTTGGTGCCACTTTGACAAGAATTCACATTACATTACATTTCGAAATTGAATATAAAATATATATATGATGACATTCATCATTCGTTTCATACATTCATTCATCATTCAGTCACGACTAAGGCTGCAGTCCGAGTTAGGCTGTAATCGATTTGAGCGTACTAACACCCGTACCGAATTAGCGTGAGCGCGTTAACGATGTCCCGTGAATCGTCATAGATGACGTCATGACATGCGCCATCTTGCGACAACGCCGACCATGCCTTTTACTAATATCACCGTGAGCGCTGTCAAAAATGACACCTGTGCTGTTTTGTTTTGAGTCGCATCTTATCTATAAACTAACGTGGCGTTTTCGAAATTGTGCTTCTGGCTACCGTCGCCACCTAACCAAAGAAGAAGAAGAAATTTGTGGTCTCACACAAAGAAATAATTAGGATATCCAAATGTTGACGTTCAGCAAGCACTGTGAGCGCGTTCACGGGCGTTCCGAATAGTTGACAGCCCTCATCTGTCATAATTGTGATATCTAAATCGGTACGCAAATTATTTATGTCAGCGTTACGAGGGATTCTGTTCTAATTCAGAAAGCAGCCTAGAAAAATATAGGCGCTTTGAAACTTGACAGGTGCCCGGACCTGACGTCTCAGTGCTGCCACCTAGTCATTTCAGAAAACCCTCATTAATATGTAGCAAATAACTTGTTGCTATTGCCTAGGACAAAAACCTATCTATTAAGCCGAAATAAGCTAGAAATATTAATTCCAATACAATCTCTATTTCTATCTCGCTAGAACGCTAATCTTTGTGAATTAAATAAGTAACTATTTGTATGTTTCTCTCAGGATAATTCTGCGTTCCTCACATAACAATAATCTTCCATATAGTGTGAATATAACCATTGTTCTGTAACTAGATGTCTTAAAAGTTCTGTTTGTCGTCATTGATAGATGTTTTATTTAAAAAGTTGACGTATCTAGTCAAACTGCATAGCCTTTTCCCAACATGTTCCAGTTTAAACGGATGCCTCTGAATACCAGTATTTTACATGGAGCGACTGCTTATCTGACCTCCACAACCCAGTAACTGAGTAATACGATACCCCTTGATAAGACTGATTGTCAGACTTTCGGACTTCTGACGACCCGTAACGACTGAGGTTCACGAATGACAGCCGGGATCAACGGCTTAACGTGCTTCCCGTGGCACGGAGGAGTCTCGGTATGTAAAGATGGTCCCATCCACGGACCAACCCCGGCAAGCGTAGCTTAACCTGATGGATCAACACATGCGGCTGTTACAAGCTCCTTAAGATAGACAAATCTAGTGCCAATGTATTACTGTAAAAGTTTCTTTGTAGATAGGAATATAGTAATTACTTTGCAGTGCCAAAGCACTTTTTCACCAATTTAGAAATAGATGCCTATCAATTTGGTAAAAAATCTCTAAGCAGACAATGGCTGTCCAATTCTAGACCAAAGTCCCCGTCACTAAAGCATAAGGTTCAAAGTTGATTGAGAAAATTTGACAGTTTCGGGTAGGTTGATCTGCTGGCGTCTGTACACCGAACAAAAAGTTCGAACGATCGTGTATTCGCGCGACGATCGCTTTTAAATAGAACGCGGGGTTAGTCTAGAATTGGACAGCCAGTGTCTGCTTAGAGATTTTTTCAGATAAACGCGTGATTGCGCCGACTGGGGGCGCTTGAACAAAAAGTTCGATCTATCATATATTCGCGCGACGATCGCTTTTAAATAGAACGCGGGGTTAGTCTAGAATTGGACAGCCATTGTCTGCTTAGAGATTTTTTCAGGTAAACGCGTGATTGCGCCGACTGAGGGCGCTTTCCGTTAACCGAACAAAAAGTGACATATGCATGCGACCGATCGCGTATTCGCGCGACGATCGCTTCCCCCCTCTCTATGAGTGACTGACGTGCCCTATGCGATTTGTAGCATTTGTGATTAAACGTGCTGATTTAAGTATAAAGACTATTTTATTGATAACAATAGAACGCGGTCATAGGCTATGCTGACACCATAGACCATAGAATATATTTGTTATTCTGTGATTAATATGTTATGATTCTTTAACCAGCAGTGGGTGACTTTGGACTGTGGGTGAGAATATCTCTTCCACTTCAACTAAATATTGAAATACATCTCCCTACTTGTTTTTTTTTACGATTTACTTATCTATCAATGACGATACTGAGTTTGTACCTCGATGTATTGCATGGAATGTAATTACATCTGTAATTTAAATATATTATGTTTGTGTGTGAAATTGTTCAGTATTTTTGTAACGGAGGCACGTAACTCCAACTGAGATCTACCTGTGGCAAAATGTTCTCTTCTAGGTATTTAAATAAAAGAAAGGTTATTTAGTACTTACTACATATTTATTTATTTAATACTTCAAGCACAGAAATGTACAGAGGCGGATCAATCTGCCTAGCCTTTTGCCAACTATGTTGGGGTCGGCTTCCAGTCTAACCGGATGCAGCTGAATACCAATATTTTACATAAAGCGACTGCCTATCTGACCTCCACAACCCAGGTACTAGGTAATACGATATCCCTTGGCAAGATTGGTGTCAGACTTTCTCTGTAATTACTGAAGAGTACTGGGGGCCTACCACCACCTCTTTAAGCAGTATTATTTTAATATTACTTTAGTGTGGGAAAGAGATGAAGCTCTACAGGACGTATTGCTCCATCTCTTTCCCCCACTGAAGTAACATTAAAATAATACTGCTTAAAGAGGTGGTGGTAGGCCCCCAGTACTCTTATGCCCCTCCTATTTTTTTATCGTTATTGTCCGTATCCATGCACATTGTATATTCTGAATTTTCTAAATATTAAAATTCATCAATGGAGCTCTAATCTATTAACTATTTCGATCTTTTACAAGAAATAATATTAACTGTTCGTCATTGCGTGGGTCTCAGTTAGAGCTTCGAGCCTTAAATAGCGACGTGTAGAATTAGTTGAACAACGCTTTGATGACGTGTGCGTGAAGTAACATTGTGTTGTTATTATCAACGAAATAAACCATAATTGTATCATAAATTATACCGGCTTTTTATTCTGATTACATTACCTATTTGATTCTCTAATTGTATTGTATCGCTGAAGAAAAACATCGTGAGGAGACCGGCACGTCCTAGAACTAAAAATTCGAAGACATGTGACATCCGCCAACCCGCACTGGGCCCGCGTGGTGGATGGTCCACTCCCTTTCACAGAGAGAAGCCTTTGTCCTAGCAGTGTGAACATAATAGACTGATTATGCTGATGTAGATTTCGGCAAGTTTGCGTTGGGACTACACAATTACAATTCAATCATTGGACGACTTAGGCCTGTGTTTTGTTTTTCTTGTTTCCGTCACACAACTGTCAAACTGCAAGACAGGCGAAAACATGTCTAAGTCAAAGCACGAGGTAAGTAGCGTTTATGGATCTCGGCCTCAGACTGCTTCATTTGGCTACATAACGTAAGGTAAGTAGGTATCTTCTACTATTATTTCCCATAAACTGATAGACGACCCACGAACTTGGAACGTAGCCATAATAATCACACGTGGCAGACAAATTACTGAACGCAATACCACTAATACACACACAAGTAGGCAGTAGGCAAAAGTCGTAAAAGACTACCTGCCACGATCCTGGCCCCAGGCATCTACAGTACAACTATTTTCTGAATGTCCCTCGGCAAACTTCGTGTTTCGTCAGTCGTCGGATTTCTATTGCACTTGGTGCAGACCGGACGCTCTCAATCGACTTGGAAGTATATAGAGTTATTAATACTCTGAGAAAAGTTGCTAGACTGACGAAACACGAAGTTTGCCGAGGAAATAGTTGTACTGTAGGTAGGTACTTCATTTGCTTCGTCCACGATGTATATTGTAACCACCCTATTGTAAATACCTACATTCTGAGCAAATAAATAAATATGAATATGAATATGATGTCACCGTTATAAAATAACATCACGCCTTTTTTCCCCGAAGGGTTGGCCAGAGGTGTACACGTGTTATGTTTAAGTCCCATGTCATAGAGGCGAGCCTATTGCCATCAATTGGGCACAAATCCAGACTTCAGACCGATACTGAAAAAAATCCAGATAGAATAACCCAATAACACTTTCCCCGACCTGTTGATCTAAACCAGGACCTCATGCTCAGCAATAAGCGACCACGAGGCAGTTACACAGACACATTATTAAGGCGCGTTTCCATTATGCAAGTGATTTGCATATTAGTTGCAAGTTGCATGCAAATTGTATAGTGGAAACAACAACTTGCAAACAAGTTTCAACTTGTATGCAATTAGGTTTAGACTTGTACGCACAATAATCAAGTCGGCACTTTTGCACGCAAATTGCAAGCGCATGCGGGATTACTTTGTTTATGACTTTATTACTTTGTAAAAATGACTGCTAAATGGGATACGGAGAAAACAATAATGTTTATTAAGGAATATCATAGACATGATTGTCTTTGGGAACCAAAAAACAATCTTTACAAAAATGTATAGGTACCACTAAAATCTTGTATGCAAGCTGCAAGTTGAACAAAATCGTGTTTCCAATTCAAATCACTTGCACACAAGTCTGACGTCATACATGTATGCAAACACTTGCATAATGGAAACGCGCCTTTACTCTAAGCTGACGGCGCGCGAGTCGATTGCCGACTTAACGGAATGTTGCCATTTTTAAATATTACACTTTATTTATTTACATAGAATTAATGATTGTATATTTATTTTATTTTTATACCTTAATTATATTGCATTGTATGCTGCACCGATCGACGTCATAACGCCAACGCCGGCTATCGCTAAAAACCAGCGCTGGGGCTCTGTCTTGCATAGGGTCGCAGCATTGCATGCTGAGCGATGACCGTTTTGCGTAGATGTGACGCATATTTTCTCAAAACTTGTTTCTTTTTTAATTTTGTGTTCTTTTTTTTGCGTCATGTTTACCGCAAATAAACGTATTTTCTTTCTTTCTTTTCAGTTACCGTTTTATTTTTGCTTATTAGCGAGGAATCAAATAGGTTGTCATGGTATGGGAAGTGATGCGGAGGAATGAGGGAAATGTCGACAGGAAAGTTTGAGTATCAATGTGGATGGCTAAACGAGTAGGGGAAGACCAAATATAGACTGTGTGAAAATGATATGGCACAAAAGGAAGTGACTACCGAGATGACGATTTATAGAGAAGTATGGAAGAAAAATACATGACAAACACCACGAATAATAGGGATAAGGGCTGGAGAATTATTATGAGCAAAGGAACGATTATATCATATAATAGTATCCATGTCGTACTGTTGCACGTTGTGCTAAGTCGCCAATTCCTCGCTGATCTCTTGGATTCTAACCCAACAGGCGACCTGTTTGCGGATGGATGTACGAAGATTTTATTGGTATGTCAGAAGTATTGTGAGAGGAATTTATGACAGTTTTGTTAACCTTCTTTTATTTTATTTTTTGCATATTTTAATGTCTGTTATAATTTTCTCTTTTACACAGCCGTTGTAGCTAAATAAATAAATAAATAGTATGTACAGACGCCAGCACATCAACCTACTACAATCTGTCAAATTTCTTTAATAAATTTTCAACTTTTTAACTAAAATGTAAGTTTCAAAGATGATTGGGAAAATTTTAAAATTTACCAGAAATTTAAAAAAAAATTAAAATTTCTGGTAGGTTGACCTGCTGGCGTCTACAATAGGTGAAATGACACCTCGTCAACAAACAAATGATGAAATCTGAATCAGTTTCTGATATTACTAATAAGAAACATGATAGCGTTGAGTTGTGGGTAGGGTTGTCAACCCTACTTAATGTAGTACCCTACTATATTAGAGGCTTAAATACTATTATATTTCTAAAGAAAAAATATAAGTAGTAGGCGAAACTAATATATTTTTATTTCAAAACAAAACAGCGTGATGATCGCAATAGGGCCAGTATTAAGCTCATAAAAGCTTAATTAATAAGTAACCATATTTTAGAGTATAAAAATACTAGGTTCGAAAAATAAAATAAAAAACAGTTAATAATAAAAAAATGCCTAGCAGCATAGTAGCAAAAAATATGCATTTTAAAGAATCAAAATGTTTTTGAAACAGGACCTACTATATTTTCTCGCCATCTACTATATTTTTACAGGCAATAGCTCCGAAAATACTATATTTGATATTAAAAAATTGGCAACCCTAGTTATGGGATATCGGATGAAAACACGATACCTACCTATGTGTTGGTATCGATTCGTGATACAAGTCAACACGGAAGTAGGTACGATAAAGTCGGAAATTATTTGTTAAGCATATCGACTAACAACTTGTCCGTAGGTTGTCATTCAGATCACAACTGTCATTCTGGCTATAACACGACAAATTGACGTAGAGGGTCAATTTGCTTATAAATGAATGTCCCTGACTTACCTAAGTACCTACTTGTAACATTATGTCATGGTAGATGTTAGGTAGAAAAACCGGCCAAGTGGCCACAATCCGGCCACAATGAAGGGTTCCGTAGTTGGGATGAATTTATCCCAATAACAAACTTAACATTGTAGTTGAAAAACATGATCCCCATACAACTGCAAGTGAAAGTTTGTACGCACAATATTGAGTGATTTATCATGTTATTTTAAGACCATAGACTTCTTATACCTAATAGTTTTCCTGTAATCTATAGCATAGAACTATTCTATGTATTTTTTCCAAATTTTAGACTGTAGTTTCGGAGATAAGGGGATTGAATGGTCATTTTTCATCTATTTTCTTAAATATTATAATAAAGTGTATTTGAGATCCTCGCAATAAGCCCTTTTATTTGATATGTCACACGGTACCTACAGTTGGCAAAACTTTTTTTTTTAATTTTCTTATTTCCCCCCATAAGTGACCCCATATTCAAAATTCATTTATTTACGTTACACGTCTGTGTTTGGGTCACAGAAATACATATGTGTACCAAATTTCAACTCGGTCGATTAGATTCGGAGCAAATTGGCTGTAACAGACGGACAGACAGACAGACACACGAGTGATCCTTTATGGATTCCGTTATTACCTTTTGAGGTACGGTATCCTAAAAATGTTTTTAGCACTAGGAAGAATCGTCTACGCTGAATCGCAAAAGCGTTTCAATTATCTTTTTCTTCACGAGTTCTTCCAATATTAGGATGTTGAAATAACAAAAGCATGAAAACACGATGCAGACGGCCGGCGGCGAGTTAAAATAAACTGTTTGGTTCAACGAACCCTACGTACCTTGCGTTCATCCGTAAATAGACACGCAGCTTCCTTGTGCGATCAGAGATGAATTTAAGATTTACAGTCGATTAGAATTGATCGTTCGCTACCCACTTGCAATACTATCTATATCTAAACAATCTTTTATGAAAGTACCTAGTTGCCAACAAATTTTAATAATGTTACTTGCCATAAGGATCGATGGACCAAGGGCAGTGGTGGCCCAGAGTTGTAGGTCGTGAGTTCGAACCCAGGCAGGCGCTTTACTTTGTGTGAATCATTTCATCACCACTGCTCTTAAAACGGTGAAGGAAAACATCGTGAGGAAACCGCGCGGCATGTCCTAGAACCAAAAATTCGAAGACATGTGACATCTACCAACCTGCACCGGGTCTGCGTGGTGGATTACAGCCCACTCCCTCTCGAAGAGAAGTATGTCCCAGCAGTGGGGACTTCATAGGCTGATGGCCAAAAAAGAAGCTGCACCAGCACAAAGCACACTATTATTGTGCAACTTGGGAGACCTCTACCTACCACCACCTCGTATAGCAGTAAGTATTATTTTAATCTTACTTGAGTGTGGGAAAGAGATGGAGGGACATCTCTTTCTCACACAGAAGTAACATTATAAGTATACTTACAGTCACAAACTCACAAGCCACCACGGCTTGTGAGTTTGTGACTGTAAGTATCTAAATTACTCTATGCTGCTAAAATTAATTAAAGTTTTTCCTAATTAGGTTAAAGCGCAGGCCACACCGCAAGCTAGCGGGCGGGCGGGCTAGGCGGTCGAACATCGTTTCACCTCTTTACATACTTCGGTTCACACCGCGAGCTACCGACTAACCTAACGAGCTAAGCTAACGAAATTTCCGACGATTCCAGCGAAGCTACTCGTTCACCTCGTTGGCGCCCCCGGTTCGTTCGCCCGTCCTCCCCGTTTCGAGTAGACTAGTCGACGCTCGTCTTTCGAATAGCAGTGTAGTGTTGTTTGTGAACGATGAATATGTCATATATCGACGAAAGTTCTGATGATGATTTAACTACAAATGTTAAAAAAAAATATTACTGTTAAATTCTCTTCGAATTAAGAAGAAGAAGAGAAAGCGTAGATTTTGGTTGCGTAGACATATTCAATTCAGGCAACAATCTGGAGAATTTTATACTTTGTTTCGGGAGTTGAATGACGAAGATTTTCCAGATTTTTATAGACTCACAAGAGTACAATTTCAAGAAATATCCGCCCGTCGCTCGTCTGTCCGTAGTTTTCTGTGTGAACCCCATAGTTTAGCTCGCCAATATTTCGCGTAGTTTGTATAGTTTCCTTCGTTCGCTTCGCCCACCCGCCTAGCTCGCCCGCCCGCTAGCTGGCGGTGTGGCCTGCGCTTAATACTAGCTGTTATCTCCAGGTCAAGGGCTACTCCTGTGCCAAATTTCATCCAAATCCGTTCAGCCGTTTTAGCGTGAAAGCTTAACAAATAAACTGACTTTTGCATTTATAACATTAGTTAGAATTAGTGTTAAGCCTGTCCCCCACAGGTGCATTTTTGCGATATTGCGATAATGCGTCCTAATGGAGGGGCTTTAAGATCGGTTCCCCCACCTACTAGCAGGCAAAAACTATGAAAATGACGATCACAACATCGGTCACTCAGAAACGAAAGATACTAATTCAGCAGCCAGTCGTACTCGTACGTGCTCCACCTCCATGATGTCGACCGAAGCAAATCAGCAAATTGAGTGCGCATTTCCTCGAGCGAACGGCACTCCGTGTTTGGTTCAGAGAATTTCATTGTTAACCGCTGACGCCCCTACTTCATATTCTTATTGTATTCATCAACCATCAACACCCTGTAGGTACGAGCACTAATAGTTACGAACATAATATATTATTATTTTGGAACCATGATAACATGAAATAGGTCTTATCAAAGTTGCAAGCGTTATTCCAAGAGAAAATCTCGTTTGAGTTTTGCTAAGTGTACCTATAGGCACAATATTTCTTGGTACTCAGCTATTTTTATTATTATTAGGTAGGTATTGTCGCCAATTGTCCTTATTTTGTTGAGGAAAACTATAATTATACTATTTATATCTAATGTTTTCGTTTTTCCTTCATTTGCCTATATAACAACATAGCCTTTTGCAGCGCATTCTACTCCACTAGGCGACTATACGGTAACTAGTCCATTCGCCGGTCATCAGGCATCTGTTTCATTTCATACGATCCAGTTTGAGTTAGAGGACAACAATAATTAGGATGTTTTATAACAAATGTTTTCGCTTTTCCGTCATTTGGCTTTATCATCCTAACCTTTGGCAGCCGCTCATTCCATTCCGCTCGACTGAAACGACCTTTACATTAAACGCTACTGCAGACTCGCTGAGCATGAGATCCTGGATTCGATTCCCGGGTCAGGCAAAGTGTTATTGGGTTTTTCCATCTGGAATGTCTCAGTAGCAGCCCGGAGTTTGGATTTGTGCCATCAAACAGGCACAAATTCAGACTCCGGGCTGCTACTGAGAAATTCCAAACGGAATAGGATAGGGCTCGACCCCTATTACATGGAACTCTAACATACATGGCGAAATGTGGGTGTATTATAGGTACTAACTGTTCGGGAAATACAGGCGTGATGTTATGTTTTGTGTTTATCTATGTCCACCGGCCTCATGCATCGATATCGGTTTCATAAAATCCAGTATGAGTTAGGTTAGCCTAGCTCTAAATTCCTTCCAATCAAATAGGAGTTATGGGTAATCTGTGGTTATGTCATCAAAATTCAAATTCCGGAATATTTAGTCATCATAAAAGTTCTTACGATCATACCGTTCGCAACAAGGCCCATTTACGGCTAGTCGTCAAGCTCAAGAATATTTTAACTTCGTCATCTCCATAAATGGCGGTGTGCAATGATGTCACCGCGCCTACATGCAAAACAAGTCAATGTTCTTGGACCCATTACTTTCAATCTTGTCCATGTTATATGCGATTACGTCAGGCCTTCAATCATAACAGCGTGGGTTGTCTTTTTGAACATGTATAGTACTTCAGAAAGAGAACACTACGGCACTGCCTACCTACGTACGGTAAGTAGAGTGAAGGCCATTTGTTTGATAGCAGATAGTGAATGAATAACACTTTTTGTGTTACCTATACCTTGTATGTGCGGTTATTAAAAAAAAGCTGCTGTTCCATACATTCTAACCGCGTAGTTATTGCACTTTTCTATGAAACAGCTGTTTTTTTAAAATAACTGACGAAAAATATCAACGCAGGGATTACAGAATCATGTACTGAATCCATGGTAACAGTTATTGCGTCGATGTGCTTGCCACCCTGTATGTAGGTACCTACCTATATACCTAACTCAAGAATTTATGTAATTTAAAGACGCCAGCAGGTCAAACTACCCGAAACTGTCGATTTTTTGCAATCAATTTTGAATCTTATACTTTAGTGATAAAGTTAAAATTCTATTAAAGAAATTTGACAGATTATAGTAGATTGATGTGCTGTACCTAGTTCAAATAATCATTATTGTTGCGATAGGCAGAGATGCACCCACGGGATAGAGAAATTGGCACAGGAAGGGATAAGGGACACTTTAGTAGAAGAAAAAACGTCGTTTGTATGGGATACCTTTAATTTTTAACTTTATTTTATTTTTATTATTATTGTTGTTATAGCGGCAATAGAAATACACAATCTGTGAAAATTCCAACAGTCTACGGATGGACAGCGGCTTAGTAAATCTGTGGTTCCGTTTGGCACGCTTCAGATACGGAAGCCTAAAAACTATTTCTATTCCATGAATGCACACTGAATAAGAGAGGGAAACGATTATAAATATACAAGTACTTACCTACTTCTTTCCTATGCTACACTAGGTAGGTACAACTTTCTCCACCCATGTGCACCCAGTATGTGTGAACCTTCAGGATTTACCTGCATGTATCAAAAAAACATATTATGCTGTACACTGTGCTTTATGCAATTGGTAGGTACCTAACAAATTACCAATTGGCAAAGACAAAGTAAAATTCTTTACTCATGTGGCTAACTAGTAGTAGCTACTAGCTACACTATTTTTGGAAGTAATAGATACTTATTTATTGAGTACGAGAACCTTTTTATGTACATACCTACCTACTTGCAGGTTACGGACGGGATCAAAAAATATAGGTAGGTAGGTGATTAAACTACTTGGTACATACCTAGGTATCTACATTATTGATCACGTTATCGAAGAACCCGGCTGAGTAGATAATACGTATGATAATATTACATAGGTAGGTGTGGAATCCTATAAATTGATTAGTGATAAGGATTCCGTGCGGAGTCATCAGTATTCTGGTATAAGTTTTATCAAAGTTGACCTTTACTTTATTGACGAGCGATAAGATGCTTTTTTCAATGCACCGTTATAATGAACTTAGTGTGCAAAATCGCGTACATAGATGCTCTGATAATTTAGTTACCTATCTGAATTGATCGATGTCATTGTTGTAACAATAGTCCTTGTATTAAGTATGTTTTGTGTCCGGTTTACTCATAGAAATATATGTTTTGTCTATTATGGTATAATTAATTAATGTGTTTGTGTTAGCGGTAATAAGTGGGAAATCAAACGACAAAGTTCAACATAATTGTTTTTTATTTCATGTCACCGGAATGTATCGGTGCGAGAGCTCAGTGAACAAGTTCAGCTTAGTACTCCTCGGCTCCCTCTCCTTCACCCTCGGCGGAGTCCATGCCGACCTCTTCGTAGTCCTTCTCCAGCGCAGCCAGATCCTCGCGCGCCTCTGAGAACTCTCCCTCCTCCATACCCTCACCGACGTACCAGTGCACGAACGCACGCTTGGCGTACATCAGGTCGAACTTGTGGTCCAGACGCGCCCAGGCCTCGGCGATGGCCGTGGTGTTGGACAACATGCACACGGCACGCTGCACCTTGGCCAAGTCACCGCCGGGGACGACGGTCGGGGGCTGGTAGTTGATGCCCACCTTGAAACCAGTAGGACACCAGTCCACGAACTGGATGGTACGCTTGGTCTTGATGGTGGCGATAGCCGCGTTCACGTCCTTGGGTACGACGTCTCCACGGTACAACATGCAACACGCCATGTACTTGCCGTGGCGGGGGTCGCACTTAACCATCTGGTTGGCGGGCTCGAAACACGCGTTGGTGATCTCGGCCACAGACAGCTGCTCGTGGTACGCCTTCTCGGCGGAGATGACGGGCGCGTAGGTGACCAGGGGGAAGTGGATACGCGGGTAGGGCACCAAGTTGGTCTGGAACTCGGTCAAGTCGACGTTGAGGGCGCCGTCGAAACGCAGGGAGGCTGTGATGGAGGACACGATCTGCCCGATAAGACGGTTCAGGTTGGTGTAGGTGGGGCGCTCGATGTCGAGGTTGCGGCGGCAGATATCGTAGATGGCCTCATTGTCTACCATGAAGGCGCAGTCAGAGTGCTCCAGGGTGGTGTGGGTTGTGAGGATGGAGTTGTAGGGCTCCACGACGGCGGTGGACACCTGAGGCGCCGGGTAGATGGCGAACTCCAACTTGGACTTCTTGCCGTAGTCCACGGAGAGACGCTCCATGAGGAGGGAGGTGAAACCGGATCCGGTACCTCCACCGAAGGAGTGGAAGATGAGGAAGCCCTGCAGGCCAGTGCACTGGTCGGCGAGCTTGCGGATGCGGTCGAGGACTAGGTCTACGATTTCCTTGCCGATGGTGTAGTGTCCACGCGCGTAGTTGTTGGCCGCATCTTCCTTACCAGTGATAAGTTGTTCTGGATGAAACAACTGTCTGTATGTTCCAGTGCGGACCTCATCTGTTGGCAAAAACAGAAATATTTGGTTAGATATGAAGTCTATATTTCAAATTGTTGAGGACTTTGAACTTGTAATTTTTAATTTTGTGAAGCTAAATTCTTAGGGTTTTTTATAAGTGTTCTGAAGTGCTTTTGATTACTTACCAACTACAGTGGGTTCCAAGTCGACGAACACAGCCCTGGGGACGTGTTTGCCGGCACCGGTCTCGCTGAAGAAGGTGTTGAAGGAGTCATCACCACCGCCCACGGTCTTGTCTGTGGGCATCTGGCCGTCAGGCTGGATTCCATGCTCAAGGCAATATAATTCCCAGCAGGCGTTACCGATCTGGACTCCGGCTTGTCCAACGTGTACTGAGATGCACTCACGCTGTTGGTAAAAGAAAAAATATTGTTAGAATGATTGTCAAGAAATTCAAAACGCTTGCATGTTTTCTTCTGACAAATGGTAATGATAAATTATTTTTGCTAGTAATCAGATGCATTTAAATTATGTACTGCTACTGATTCATAGATTTTTTTGATATAGCCAATTATTAATGTACAATCTGATGTCTTATCGAGTAAGTTATGCTTGGTAAGCATTTTAATACCAATTTACGCTGCAGTGTGGAGCATAAGGCTGAATATTCTTATCAAAACCCATCAATTCCCAATTTAAATATGTGCAGCTACTGAAAATAATCATAATCAAGCCATTTTGAGTCCTTAGTAAACTCCAAAATGTTCTGCATAAAGCGCCTATCCCATGATAAACTTGAAAGTACCAATCTGGCACACCATCAATTAGCTTCAGTACCACAATTTTCTCAGTATTGTACTCGTCATACAGAGAAAGGTGAAAGCCAGTAACTAATTACTGGTAAGAACGGGCGAGTGAAAGCTTTTGTCAGGCAGCGGCACTATCGATCGATGGGGAAACCGCCCGCCGGCCGCCATCTTAAAAAGTGGGGTGATGTGGGGTCATGGAAATTTATCGAACCTATCCTAATGAACTATGGAGGATAGACAGAAAAGTAGACGCAGAGAACTGCCTTTGTCGCTTTTAAAAGTTATGAATGTTGAAAACGATTCGGATTTCTGTCAAGTATTTTGTATTTTCCGCGAAATGGTGATCTAATCTGTTGTTGACGATGACTGTATCATTGAATATTCAAAGTTTGAACAAGTGACAAACCGGTTGAATATTATAACGAAAATTAAAAATATTGTTGGCAAGGCCGTGGTAAATGAATAAATTAAGTGTTATTTCTCAAAACATGAGTGCCTATGTACTTGTACCGTAACCTCGAATGAGGTCATCGACACGTCATCGCGAAATCGGTCGAGTAGAATTGCATGAAAAACAGGAAAATTCAACGAATTATTTCAGAAATAGATGCAGATAAGCAATTATACCGTTATCAAACAGTATTAGGTACTGTAAATCTATAGTAGAACAAGTTTAGTCGTTCTTAGATGAAAATCATTTGGGCGTGGCGTCAACCGGCATGGCATCCTTGAATGCAATCACGAAAAGTTAAGATGAACAATCTACTTTGTGTCAAACAATATCACATCAAGCAAATAATATACATTAGAAAGATGCAAATCCAGAAAAATATGAAGATCAATATTTGAAAATGATAAGGATTTCAAATTGAGAAGTCAATTCTACTAGAACATTCAAGTGACGCATAGGAATATTGAACTTGGTCGGTTAACATGCCGACAAAATGGTGGCGTGTCCACCCGGTACTTTAGTTTCTCGAAAAACGTGACAATAAGTGATGAAGGACCCTGAATCCCTGAAATAAAGATGATTAGAACAATAATAAACGTGTACTCACCATTTTGAATTGAGTTTTGTTGAACTTAACGTAGAATATAAATTAGTTTAAATATTTCAGTCGTCGTTCAGCGCGACCGGTTAAGAGGCTTGCCAAACGAATGTGATTGACGAAAATTCCGTTGAAGCCGCTTTTATAGGGCACCCGCTGCGGGGGACCGACGCTCCCAGATCAGTTCTCTGATTGGTGCGTTCAACTGCCGCATGGGCGGACTAGCCAATAAGGTCAAAGCTGCATTATATCACCATTGCGGGAATATGTGGGTTGGTGAATCATTCAAGTTAACGCCATTTAGGGAAGTTAGTTAAGTTATGTCGATATCGATATTAACTATGACTTAATATACGTGATACGCCTACTATTAAACATTAACATTTAAAGCAAGAATTAGTAATATTAATTCTAATACACATGCACTTTATCTATTTGGTTGTTCTGAATGAAGATGACGCAGAAATGATTACGTACTTGTATATGGAAATAAACATCACTCACTATTTATAGCTGATCTGTTATGCGTCTGATACGCAGAAAATGATTTGCACTTTCTCATCAATTTGCTAAGTACAAATAGTTGCAAAGTAAAACATAGGTACCTGTTGTCAAGAAATTAATTACGTGTCAAGTTACCAACCCACTTCTTTTATTAAACTGATGGTGAAAAAAAAATTTTGTCCACATTGTAAATATTGTAACAAAATAATAATGAGATGAAGAAGTATACCTACATTAAGTACTATTCACAAGATGTTCCTAAAATCAATCCGAATCAGCACACAAAGACAGCACAGTGAGGCACGAAATAAACTGTGGTTCTTGAAACATCCTGCACCGGCAGACTATGTTGAGCATACAGAAAAATGTCAAGGGGAAAAACAACTGTCTTAATCCACCTGAAAATCTCTGACACGTGGCTATCTTTGTGACACGTGGCTACTGCAGGTACGGCAGTAACACTTGAACAATGAAACCAACCTCACTACTGATAAGCAAAGACTTAATCAAAGTTAAGAGGGAACAGTACCTGCAATTCTCCATACAAATGTATTCCCCTTTTTTCTTCCTGAATAATGCCTCGAGCAATTTTTTTTATCATAAAATCAAGGTCTGCTGAGGAAACGTCCCTGTCATTTCCTTTATTTCAGACACTCCAAAAATTACAAAAATGCCCCATTTTTACCGCCGTGATTAGAGGACTACCAGACAAATTCGAAAAGTTTTTAACATAAAAGAAAATTATAGGAACCTAGACAAATACTCTTTCTTAAAATTTTTATGTAAAAAATAATTGAATCGGCTCAATTTTCGAGGAGAAAAAAGGGGAATACGAAACGTCAATCTCGTCCATTTTTTTTTTGTGATATAATCGGTTTGAGCTGCAGCTTTCTCTATCGCACTCAACGGAGGCCGACTTGAGGTAAAACGACGGCATGAGTTTCTTCAAATACCTATTTTTCAAATTCCTCGCAGGCCCTGTTCCCTCTTAAACTGTTCCCATAGGCGTAACTAACTGGTTGTACAACTTAATTAGATGGACACACTGATCAGCTACAAGGCAACTGTAAAGCTCCATCACAGACAATGATGCCTCGCCGACACAGACGAACAATACTTGCTCTTTGTGCAATAGCAACGGCACCTGCTTTAAGAAAACCCGTGTGAGGTTACTGTTAATAACGCTGTCAAAGTTTTGGAGTCTAGACGAAGCTAATACAGGTAAATAATTGATGGAATGTAATGGAATAATTATTATTAAATATAAGTGAAGTTTAAATTACGTTGCTTCTTTATCTATTTATTGTAAGTTTGTGATAGAAAGATACTAGCTTAACCTTTAGCTATGTTTCTGATACTACTTATTGACTGACCTTAATACGAAATGGGCTGTTAAAGTTAGCTAATTATACCGTACTAGTACATTATTATTGTATTTCAGAGTAATTATGAATAAAATAATGTAAATAGTGTCATCTACATATTTTATTCATAAATAGTCAGTATCGATAAATGCGGATGACAAGCTACAACACTAAAAAGATCGTTATTTTCACGTTGTTGGTGTGTTCAGCTGGCGAGACGCACACAAAGAAAAATATTGTTTTTGTGTGCAACACAGTCTGGAATGTTTTTGCCAACAACCGCTGCATTCAAAACAAAATTCGTACAGGCAATACTTTTATTTGTCAAAAGAAATAGATATAGATAAGTTTTTGGTGCTAAAATCTTATATTATTTGTTATTTCATCGTTAATACAGTCGGGCGGATTTCTGACACACACAAGCAAAGTGTGTCCATATAAGATTGTCGCTATGGAGCGATGTTAAACCTTTTTAGGGTTCCATAGTCAACAAGGAACCCTTATAGTTTCGCCATGTCCGTCTGTCTGTCTGTCTGTCCTCGGCTTAGCTCAGAGAGTCTTAGTGCCAGAAAGCTGTAATTTGGCATGGGTATACATATTAATCACGCGCCGACAAAGTGGTACAAAAGGATGAAATATTTTTTTTTTGGGTACCACCCCTGCACGTAAAGTGGGCATGTTTTTTTTTTCTCATCTATCCCATGGTGTGGGGTGTCGTTCAAAAATACTGCGAGTAGGTAGAGTAGAGTATATGTGAAAACCAGTTTTGGATTCAGGGATCCTTTTGCGAAATATTAAACTTTAAAGTGCAAATTTTTGTTAGTCAGATGTCTATTTTCGTAAACGATTACGACAAATTTGTTTCATTTTGACAGTTCAACCACATTCATTGCGTTATTTACGTTGTGGAGCAGATTTTTTTTTTACGAACTTGTGAAGCATTGGATTAGCAATTTGTTTCAAAACGATTAAAATTCCGATTTATCGTGTATTACGTAATACAGCTGGTTGGTTTTGGAATGTGAAAAAATTTAAGTCAGTTGTATATATTATAACGAAATTATAAGGAAAACTATCTCAGCTAAGTAGGCTCTACAAGTTAAAACTAGTAATAACCGACCAATTTACATTTGTAGTTGAAAAACATGTTCTCCCTTACAGAATGTATGGGAGAACATGTTTTTGCAAAGTTAAGTTTGTTCTTGGAATAAATTCATCCCGACTACGGACTCATTCATTGTGAGCGGTCCGACACGCACTTGGCCGGTTATTTTTTCTATTATTAGTACCAGGCAAACTGCGATCAATAGTTTTATTCCTTCATGCACGCACGCACGAAACTTTCAGGAGAACCTACCTACCTACAGCTGACTCATTTTATTTGCTGCGGCATACTTATTTCTGAATTCTGTCTGTTTTGCCTTTAAGTATAACTAAGTTGAGTAGGTAAATTCTCTGTTCTAGGTAAGGTAGCCTGTACAGCAGGAGTACGTACAGCTGCTTATCATCAAGGTCTTGAATGAATAGGTAGGTAAACAAATGAATAAAGTTATTGAGAATTTCTTATTTTAAAATTAACAATGACCTATTTTATGAGGATGAACAAAAAGTTAGGTACTTATTCATTGTATAAATATTTTATTTCATACTGACTAGGTAGGTATGTAGTCACTTATGCCTACACATTTGAAGATTACACTTGGCCCAATATTTAGGTTGATGTGTTTTTTTTAATAGGGATCCTGCCCCCCTTTCTTTTATTATACCATCCCCATTTAGGGAAATGATCTCTGAACATCTTGTAGTGTATGTAATAACTAGTCAGAAGGGTAGGAGAAAACACAGAACTGACAGGGTCAGACCATAGAGGTAAAAAAAAGTTTTTTTTTTATATGTCTATGGGCCAGACACAAAGTTAGTAAGTAGGTACCCAGCTACCTGTATTTTTTATAGGTCTGTCTGATAGCAGGTAACAAAGGGATATGATAGAAGAGGCTCGTTAAAAAAATATCAAAACGATGGTTATGATTTTAGAGTAGGTTAGTTATCTTATTATAAGTTAGTTAAAAATATTATTAACTAAAAAGGTTGGGTTCGATGAGGTACTGGTGTCTCCAAAATCAAGGTTCGTTGACCACATTGCCGCATTTACCTAGGTATCATAATATATTAGATATATAGTTTTGGATTTCTTCACCTTTCTCAAAAATAATTCTGTACAGATTGCCTGTGATCATTTTTGTGATTTCGTGTTTTCAAATAACGAGCAAATTGCAACATATATTTTGACTTGAATGTAATTTTGAGAATTATTATTTATTTATTTAACAGTTTATGTACCTACACACATATAAAGAGACAAGAAAAAAGAACAGAAAAATACGTAAGTACCTACGAAGGTGATGCTTATTTCTAAAGAAATCTCTTCCAGCATACCTGCGATAGGAAAGTGTTTAAAAAGATATTATGTAGACAACGTGTGTATAGAGTAGAAGAGAAAACAAAATACCTACATAAAATAAAAACATTTAACTATTCACTAATATAAAAAAAACCAACGATAGGAGGATATACTTACATAGGTACTTACATACTTCTAAAATAAAAATCACAAGTATATATACTAATAATTATAATTTAGTAGGTATATAATATAATAATAAATAATTACCTACTGTCCTAGTCCTAGTTGAACTGAACAAACATAAAAATCATTGTTTATACTTTTATCATTCGCTAAATGCATTAAGTAACAAATTCTATTCAAATATATTTTTTTTTTTGATATTTCAATTAATTTTATTTAAAATCGTTGCGTTTTGCCCTTCGATCAATAATAGACTCTATTATTGATCGAAGGTTTTGCCTAAGAAAATGAGAAAGATTTTGTCTTTTGTAATTTTTAATTTAGCGCCCTCTATCTATTTATATAGTAACCAACTATACAGTCGAGGGTAGACTTACTGCCACGAGTCCACGACAGACTGACTGACATATTTACAGCGCCATCTACACTTACATTTTGTAAACAGAAAATATTATGATACCGTATTTTTACAATTTAGGTAGTCTCTTAATTGGTAATTCTAATCAAATTGAAAATAAATGCCCCAATGATAAATGCTGTTTTCTGCACATTGCAAGTAATTCCAATCAATCATGCATCTGGCTGGCTGAGATGAGGCTTCTGCTTATCTCTTTTCTCGTGTTTACGTAGGCCATAATTGAATTTCAGTCTATTCGATTTTGGTAAATTAAATCTAATAAGACTATGCAAGACATAGCGAATCAAAATAGAGTTTTGTTTTGTTAGAAAAAAAATGTTCGTATAAAGGACCTGAGTTCAGTAAATGAGTTTTATTTGTGAAAATAAAGAAAAAAAAATACAGTTATTGTAAATTACATCATAAAACGTTATATCTATCATCCTATCGGGGTAAACATATAACCTACCCATAAATTTAAAATAAGTAAAAAAACAATGACGCGAAGTTAGCCAATCGTGACGTGGGCGTACTTCACTCGATACTTGATATTTCCGTTCAACTTTTCCCGCGCGTCGTTCAACAAGTGCGCGCGCAACTCCATTCCGCGCGCGAACGCATTCTCGCGCAGTTTATAAACGAACTGTCGAATTAAAATCGAAAAATAATACCTATATCGTTAATTATTAATCGTTGTTATTGTGTGCTAATAATGTTATAAGAAGTTCTCTGTGAATAATAGTGAAGTGTTGTGTCAGTGAATTTATTTTTAACAAAAGGTGAGTTTTTATTTTAATTTTTAATTGAAATTCTCCGAGCGATTTTAGCCTTCGGAAAATTCATGATAGCATTGTAGAGGTGCTCGATTTTTCTTCTTGATAACTTGTATAGCCTTTTAAGGCTGCATGTAGCCGTTATCTTGGCAAATATGGCGTAAGCCAGGTCCTAAGTCGTCTAGGTACTATATAAGCAGGTATACCTACGATCTAAGTTGCTCGCGGCTAACTTTCAAGTGCAATATTGTGAGTTGCATTGATTTAAGATTAAAACTTTCTACTTAACGGTATTGTACCTTAGAGTTAAGTAAAGCTAGGTTATTTAATCCCTTTATCTTCCTTCTTAGAGCGAATTTATGGGCGATTTCGCGTAGACATTAAGGTATTCAATAAATGACTGATGTATCTACTTTTTAATTGTAATCTTAAGTAGTACATATATAATCAGTTAATTAATTAAAAGACATTAAGGGTTGTGACGTAACAATTTGCAGGATTAAATGCTACAAAACTAAAAACAGATTTTCCTGCGATTTTGCAATCATATCAGCATTGGAGTGGATTATGGATTTTTCTGAGATAACACAAAATAATATCTAAGTAAAAATAATACCAACTGTATTATTTCGATACAAAAAAAAACCACTGGTTTCCGAATGAACCATTTTATTTATTCAAAACACTTATTTTTTATGATAGCTAGGTAATAAAATAAATAAGTATACACAATTAAATCTTTATTTTATATGCTTCGTTTATCTCCTTTTACAAACATCTGTAAGTATCTATACTTATACCTATTTTATTGTTACATATTTAGACAGACATTTCCATCAAAGGCGAATGTTTGGTCCTCTAGCGCCTCTTAGGACCACGGCGCCTGAAAGATTAATATCAAAAACGAATGGGCAGCACTGGCCTTCCATACTGATAATATCCCACAGAAGAAACCTGATTTCTCTCAGGGTTACTGAGGTCATGTAGGAGATTAAGTCACAATATAATCACGCCTGAAGCAGGTAATCGAAGGGATAGAGCTGGTAGAGGTCGGCAAGCTAAAACCTAGACTCAGGGCTGCTGCTGAGAAATTCCTGATGGAAAAATTCGGTCAGAGGGTTGGCATATCCAAAGATACTTTCGTCGACTTAGCCCGACTTGGGAGTCAGACCCAGGAATCTCACACTCAACTTTCACGCTTGTGACCCCAAGACCAACGAAACTGTCTAAAAGGAGGAGAGAGCACATTACCGTAAAATCAGGGCACTTATTCACCGTATGGAGTGTGACGTCAGACGTCGTGTGTTTGCTAATGGATGCATCACTAATCAGTACTTAAGGAGATTAATGACCCTCGTGCAAGTGGCCGATGCTAAAATAGGATAATAAAGAAAGAATTGTACTTTTAAAACAATATTATTGGGTAATACGAAAGGTCTTGAATTGAATCTTGGCAATTTGGAACTTAGGACCAGAATTCTAAGAGATGTTGCCATAAAGTAAACTTCCACATTTAATTAGAGTCTGCTAAAGTGATAATAACATGGAAGTTAATTAATAAATGATTATACAAATAAGCATCTCTATAAAGTTATCTATAACCGACAAAGAAGGAACTAATAAGATCAGTTAATTAATAATTTAATATTGACCTCAATGTTTCCGCAATACATGAGCTATCATAGAATTATAGATGAAAGTCTTATTGGTACATAATTATAGATATCGCACACCGGGTGCAATAACGTCATATACCTATACTAAAATTGGTAAAATGAGATCTTGATCACAAATGATGTCAAACATCCGGTGCACAAATATCATAAATGTAACTCTCAAAATGACCAACTGAGGGTTTTTATAAGCGCTAGTGCGAGAACGTCCTAATAGGGATGATGACTAAATTTTCTTTCTGTTTTTCAATCTGTAAAAAACGTCATTTGTTACTTGTGACGTTGTAGCACCCGGTGTGCGATATATAAATAAAGGAACAACGTTTTCAATATGACCTAGTGCAGAAATCCGATCGGATTTGTTTTTCCATTTCTATCGATGCTGGTCTTCCTCTTTCCAGTCTTTTATCTCCTTTGTCATCATTATCAACATCCACAGCCCTAGTTCTCCCACTGCTGGGCATAGCCTGTCTTTTCTTCTGCTAATCCCCATGCTGCCAGCCTCATCCTGGTTCTATCCGCGATGGCAACAATGTCATCCAGCCATCTCGCCGCCGAACGACCGACACTTGTCTTCCAGTCCTTGGACGCCACTCGTTCACAGTCTTACTCCACCTGTGTCCTCACCACGCCTTGCTAGGTGTCCAGCCCAACTCCATTTGAGCTCCAGTACCCATCTCGTTCGTAAATTGTATTTTAATGTATGAAATCCAAGTAATCAAACACATAACATGACATGTATGCCTATTATGTTAGTCAATACTACGTTTGCTGTCGCCCCCACGACGACAGCTGTTTGAACAAGGTGGGCAGATCCTTAGGTGTGTAAGGCCATATTTATATTAACACCTACACGTATGTTTTCGTTGTAAATCATACATTTACTGTTTTTAAATATGGATTTATGATAGCTTAAGGTTCTATATTGTAGGTGTTTTTAACACACACAAATTAACCTACAAGCATATACGAGAAATTGACCAAATGACCCCGGTTTTGGGAAGCAGACAGGCGCGACGCGACACCAGTAGAACATTTTCCGTAAAGCTTTACGCATTTAGCATAGAAATTGTTCTACCAGAGTCGCGTCGCGCGGGAGTGTTATTTTCTGCCAAGCAATCACATTATAGCAGACTTAACACAATATGAGATTTGTTAGCAGAATAAGACACTGATCAAATAAGAAGAGTGCTAGTCCTAGTTGGTTTGGTCATGTTGAGAGCATGAATGAAAGGCGACTAACAAAGGCAGATGTCAGTGGAAGGAAACTCTGGGAAGGGAAGGGACATAATTAGGGAATGCAATCTCGTCTCGCCGAGATCCCGATCTCGCGAGATCCCGGCCATATTTTACGAGATTGTATCTCGTCAAATTTCGTACGAGATCTCGCGAGATAACGAGATCGACAAATGCAGCGTGACGACGTGTATTTCAAGTGTTGAGGCAGAACGAGCTTTTTCAGCAGCAGGGTATTTGGCATGCAAAATCAGAAGTCGTCTGTCAGATGATACTCTCGACATGATGTGTTTTTTGAGAAGCCATTTTCAGACAAACTAACTTGCCTTTCCGTACCTTGATAACTTCATCTGACTTCTACTTTAAACTTCTTTTATTTGATTAATACGATCTCACAACATTTATTTAAGAACTTTTGAAGTTAAGTTTTTGTTTTGTTGTATTTATTTACCATAAGTAATGTTTCTATTACTCTTAATTATTGAAACTAAAGTAATAATTTACAAAAGACTAAATATAGATAATTATTGTTTTGTTACCAATATTGTAAGAATTTGAACTGATTAGCTACAGTAGGTATAATAATTATAGACATAAACAAATGTTATTAGAGTTAGAGACAAAATAATAAGTACTCTGTTAATTTTTAAAATAAAACTTACATTATTTTTATAACTAAGTAACGCAGTTTCTATTTAATTACATATCATGTCAATTACTAGTTCTTAAAACAAGCATTTGCATATGTTTTAATTGCGATTCTCCCAATCTCGCGAGATCCCGTAATTTGCGAGATCTCGCGAGACTGGGTTTTGAGTCTCGCGAGATCTCGCTAGGCGGAAATCTCGTACGAGATTGCATTCCCTAGACATAATAGAGTGATATTATGTTCTTCAGAAAGGTTAGTTTAGGTAATGACCAGATGTATGTGTAAGAAGAATGAGTATGTAAGGATCGAAGCAGGTGGTGTTCTGTAGTGTCTGCCCACCCCCGTGGCAAGAAGGCGTGAGTTTATGTATGGTGATCAGAGGCCCTAGTGTGAGTTTCTTTTAACCATCTCGACCTTACGCATCGACCGCGTTCGGCGCTCCGATTGGACCTTCACTGGTGAAAGCCGGCCGGCTGCCAATGATGAGACGGGAATTATGATCACCCTTTTTGTTATTTTTTATAAGTATATTTGCTGCAATCGAACCAGCAATACTTCGTAAGGATTTATCCTCTTATTCATAAACGTTGCTTAAAGTTAAGTGATGTTTAAACGTCAAAAATGTATGGTTAAACAGGCGCTAATCATTACTTAACTTTAAGCAGCGTTTATAAATAAGGGGGTTGGTGTTTACCAGATCACGTAGTAGCAGACAATGTTCGGGATATTTAATATGGCTGAGGCAATGACTTAAATAGGGTTTTTACTTAGCATAATGAATAACAGATTCATTAGGCAATGAACATCAGTATGAATCGCCTACTCATTATTACTATCATAATGACTGGGGCTTCATGTTTGTTACAAGCATCTTTCAAAGTTTCAACCAGTAACGCTGACCTGCTGAGTGATTGCAAACAGTCTAGAGTAAAATATCTAACAAACATTAAACTACCACAAGTTTTTCTTGGAATATTATCTGGAACACTACTTATCGTAACATAAAGAATCAAAATCATGACTTCTGACGACTTCAGGGCTTCAGCACCTAGAGAAAAACTTGTACCTATGAACCAAAACTGCCTTTATTGTTTTAGAAAATGACCATCATTCATTTATTCAGGATATTTTTACATATTTTCTTAAAGACCCTTACAGTTGCAGCTGTTTACTTGGAAATACTTAGATAGAATTGTAGGTACCTGCCAAACAATATTTTAATTGATTACACAACAAGTGTTCGAAGTGTTCGAGCAAAACATGTTTATTTTAATCAAATTGAGTCACACTTTTCTCGCAATCAATCATGGAAAATTCAACAAAAATAACAAAAAACATTATGTTCTCATTTACAACAAAACCTCTTTGGTCATAATTCCAGGATCCTAAGAGCCTTGTTCTCGTTTGACACAATCTTGCATTGCTCACTGGCTATTTTGGTGAATTACAAAACGTTGAGTATGAGAACGAATGGAAACCGCAAGGAGTGCGTCAGCTTAATATTATCGTATTCGTGAATTTGTTTATGCACAATTTATTTTTTATTTCGTGTAAATAATGTTTTTGTCATTATTTAAGATTCGTGTAGCCTTCGGCAGCTGTGGATTTAACCGCAAGGTTTGTGAGTCAGAATTATACTCATTCATGTTACCACAGATGGTTTTCTTTTCTGTAATTGTTTGCTATGTAGTGGGTATACCTATGTTGTAAGAAGTGACCTTTAGTACAAAACAACTGACTCAAATGTTTGTTTGATAAATATGTTTTCTCTTGTTTTCCATCAAACGGTCATTTTCCTACTATATGTACCTACATTTTGAATTCAAATTCGAGAGTTTCAAGTACTTAATCAGCGGATTTTTCTGCAAAACCTGTAAAAACGACTGAAACTTTTCTGTCGATTATTGAGCTATTTTCTTTGTGACGATTTCTTGATCCCTATTTGTACAGCTTCAGTTGGTATTGGTCCTTCACTACCTACAAATCAGGTTACAACCTAGATGATTCGATAGAAATTGTGAGCATAATTGTATAATGAAAGTAAAAAAAACTTCAGAAAATCAATCTTCACACTGACCACCACCTAAAACTCGTTAACTTGCTAAACAAAAGCCAGCAACTCTCAAAATGCTCCCAAAATTTAACGTTCTCATTTCTCCCCATTTCTCATGCCTCCGCTAATCACGACAGGAACGTTAAAAACAATATGTTACCGATTCCGTGAGTAAACACTGCAGTGCCGATGACATCAGCTAACCAGGCCGCTAATATTAAAACTTGGCACACTTCCACAGCCGACCATCGACATGGATCATACTGGGATTGAGATATTAGGCGGAGTTTGTAATATTTTACTAGTCTAGAAATAACGGAAATACGGGTTTGAGAAGCATTTTAATGCGAATCAAACATAAACAGTATTGCCCTCATTATACACGATAATTATTCTTTTGAACTCAATAAACAGGAGGAAAATCTTGTGGTTCTCATAAAAAAAATCTATCAATACAATGTAGATTTTCAATTTTCGTCAATGTCAGTAGGATACTCCACGTCCACGTACTGAATGACAAGCCTTTCCTTGGAGATACGATATATCTAGAAATAATCCATCTAACTCTATTAAAATCAAAACATTACCAACTATACAGTCATCTAGGTAGGTAACTGCTGGTCCTATGGCATTGAGTAGTGACAGCATCATTGTGTATTCCAAGAACTACTTCTCCATTGGCGTGAGAAATAGGCTTATGTCTATCGTGTGACGTAAGTTTCCTGTGTCATGGCAGCCATTTTCCATCGTCATCCCTTCTATTGATGTGATTGAGGAAAACAAATACTATTTCGCTATAAGTTAAGTCAAGGGATCACGTCATATTTATTCCTTTTAAAAAACAAAAACCAAACGCAAAGAAAAACACGATGAAGTAGTGTTTTTTGAAATGTCATGTCAATTTTAAATGCCAACATTGACAATAAACAAGAAGTGATTGAGGTAATTTAATTAGGACCACTCAAGACTAAATGCGGACCTAAGCAATGAAAAACCTATGCTGGTAAAGTGGTGACAGAAAGTATTTCAAACGTCACCAGTGGCATTAAAATTGAATCCAAGTACGTATTCAAATATAAAATTGTTTTAATTAACGCGTTGCAAGATTGTCGTCTCCAAATAGAAAGTGGCATGTTTATGTAATTCTTAAGAGCTTCAAATATACAATACTTGTTAGAACTAATGAGACGATTTATTGTCGAAATATTCTTTACAATTCAATTGACGTGTTTCGAAATGGTGGACGTGTGAGTGCCGAAATACAATGCCAAACGTAAGTGCGATTTGCAGTACCAGCTCATATGCCAATTAAGTCGATTTGTACCCTAGGACCAGAAACCTGTGAAGCCGAGCTTTGGAACGATGACCAAAAGCGTACAATGATAGTTGATTCAATGTCCTTGCTCCAACCACGAGGTGAAATAGTTTTACATAACATAACACTCTAAACAAATGAATTCATCTCGTGGCGTCATTTCATCCAATATTGCTATTGACGAATTTCTAGGAAACACGTTTGGCGATTGTCCCAAAACACTAGATTTGATGCTTCGCCAGACTATCCATTAACAATTTGAGGCCTTCGGGGTGTTGTTATCACAATCCAAGGTGAGGAGTTCAATAACGTTGGAGAGCATCTTCCGAACATCTTCTGCTGAACAAATCATAAGATGGAAAGCGATGATAGGCATGAGCATGACGGTGGAACTGGAAACAGAACATAAATATATAAATGGAACTAGTTATTTGTACTATGATGGTTTCAATGTTTATGATATTAAAGTGGTTACACATAGCTGCGAAATACCGCTCAGTCCTCCGAAACAGTCTTGACGCGCTTTCGGCGGCATACCACTGTGATAAATTTGCCTTTGAAAATAGCACGTCGAACTGCAAAACAGATTTGAGATCGGCGTTTGCTGCCATTGTATACAGAGCTATAAGTTCTGTTATTCAAGAATATTCGCCCCACGATCCCTATTAGTATTCTGTCAGTAACATATTAGTATTCTTTCCTGAGGACCATTAAAATATATTTATGACCTTGCGAATCTACGGTATTCGTTTTTTCCTCGAATCCTCAAAAGGTCATTCGGTGTCTAGTCTTGTACGTGGAATACATTAGTTAGCTCGGCTGCTACGGCTCAAATAACTATTTGTGTCAGGGTCTTCTCGAAACTGTGGATAAACATTTAACATGCTGGTTGAATTATGGTTATGACTATGAGGAACGATTGATATAGCCCTTTCGGTGTTTGAATCGAAGGACCACGAATTGAAGATGTTTTGTTTTGGGAATAATAGAAACGTAAAGAAACAAAACCGTATAATAAATAAAAACAAAAACTGCCAACAAAATACAAGTGTTAAGTCAAATGTCACTAATAAGAATACTTATCATCTACGAAGGCAAAAAACACAAATGTCTCGCTCAAACTAAAATAAACTGCTACGAATATACGGCATATTAATCTAATTCTAAAACTTCGACTTACTCTGCAACTAAAGGCGACTAAAACAATGACATTACGTAAATAAACACTGATTCAAACTGAGAAAGAACAAAGAAACTAAAAAACATAATGTCAATTCATGTGTGTTCCCCGAAATGACGTGTTGTACTATAATTAGTGATACTATTAGTTTATTTCTGTTACCTGCGCCTGCGGCTGCCAACTGGGGCTGCTCATATCCGTGGTTTGATCAGGAAGTTACATCATACGTCTGCACTAGCCTGGTCTAGTTTAGATACTATGGTTTATTTTGATCACGTTGGTGTTACACTTAAAGACCTAAAGATTGTTTGCAAGAGATTCTGGATGGCAGATGCATGTTCTTAAAACCAGAAGCTTATGGCATCATAAAACTTTTCCTGAGGACAGGAAAAGTGATGACTCGAAAGACCAAGTCTACTCTTTGTTTCCCAGATAATATCTATGGGCTATTAATAAGACTAGATTTAGATAAAGCTGCTTCCAGTATATGAAACGCTTAATACACAACATTAACTCTCTATTGGATGTTAAAATCTAGTTATATCTACAGTTTTAAAGTAAGTTCTTACGTGCTTGGGAATTTTGGCACAGCTCTGGTGAAATTGTGTTTTATTTTGGAATAAATTGTTTCAACACACAAATGGTTATTTTGGGATTTCGCTTGCGAGAGAATGATAGAAATTCGGTTGCGTTTTTTGCTTGTTCTGTTTCTGCTATAGAAATGATCCTATGATGTAAGGTCTTCGTCATGACATACAGTGTTGAAACGTGGACTTTGACAGTCGGGCTGGTCCACAAATTCATGGTCGCTCAACGCGCTATGGACTGGGCTATACTCGGAGTCTCTTTGAAGGATAAAATGAGGAATGCAATTATGCGGAAAAGAACCGGAGTTACTGACATAAATTTCAGAGTAAGCAAACTGTAATGGCAGTGGGCTGGCCTGGTTTGTGAAGGACCGATGGCCGGTGAAGCAGACGAGTCCATGAGTGGAGATCGCGTATCGGTAAGCGTAATGTGGGACGCTCCCAAGCTAGATGGACCGAAACCTTAAGAAGGTCGCTGGGACAGACTGGATGCGGAAGGCGGAGGATAAGGTTTTGTGGCGCAGCCTGGGAGAGGCCTATGTCCAGCAGTGGATTGCAATAGGCTGAATTGATTATGTTTCTGCTGCTAATAATTTGTAACTAAAGTGGTCCTTTATGATAGGTAAAAAGACCAGCCGGTATAATCTGGAAAAATCTCATCTGTGAAAACTTAGGTCAAGTGAGCTGTCACTCCATGTGATACTAGAGGATTGACACTATTCACAGCTCACTTCAAGCTCACTTCAAGTAAGTTTTGCACGGGAGATTTTACGGAATAGCACGGCTGATATCCTGTCTATCTTACAAGTGCTCAACTAGAAAGAATTCATCATCATTCTCCTACCTTTGTCCCAATTTATTTGCGGTCGGCGCAACATGTCCTTTTCTTCCATACTTCTATTGGTCGTCATTTCGGTAGTCACCCCCTTTTATAGCCATATTATCTTTCCATACCATCTATTGTTTCTTTGGTCTCCCCATAATCTTATAGCTATCGAAATTGATATTCAAAACTTTCCTCAAGCTATGCTTCATTTATAAAGTCAAGGCTAATCTGTTTCTTGTGAAAAATATATTTTGATGTCATGTATGTTTTGCCTTTCTTGATCAAACTTGTCTCATTTTGAATTTGACTCTTTAGCTGCTTGTTCATAATCATTTTTCAAATTAATACAATCAACAGAATCAACACAAGTCAGTAATTCAATAGATTTAGAAGGTCAATTTACAAGAACAATTAGATTGGTCTCAAATTAAATGAACATGAGTCTCATGAATTGGCAATATGAGACATTATATCTAACATTCGTTGAACCTTTTGTCTCTCTTGTCTGAAATCCTTTTTAGAGAAACAGGGTCAAATTAGCTAGCGAAAGTCCGCATTTGTGATGGGTTTCGATATCTAATGACATAAAACAAAAAAGAAATGATTTTCAAAACACATAATTTCAAGTACACACTACCAGCTGACCTCGTAGTCAGCTGTAGTTACTTGAAATTAAGAGGTTTTTTTTCGTCATCACTTCATCAGATATCAATTCGATAGTTCAATACCCAATATACCATCACATTAACGGAGTTTCGCTTGCTAATTTAATTTGACCCTGTGTATTAAAAGTTAATCTGTGCTCGCAATTTATTTGCCAAACATGTAAACAAACACGGGAAAAACATCTGTAATGCCTACATCAACTTTATTAACGCTTACATAAAGTTGATGTTTGTTTAAGTGGAAATAACATCAATTGGAAACAAGGATTTAAATAGAGGATTTAGATAGAAATAGATAGTTGAATGTTTCTATATGTTTATTGTGTTTAATAACTTTGTCATATACAAAGCAGTACATAAGAAGTGATCTATCGTTTGCATTAAGTTTTACAATCAGACAATCACAAATTCACAATGGACAATGACAGTATCTTTATAATATATTTCTATTTCTATTCTATTCATAATCTTATTAATTTCCGTCTAACGGTTCCATTGAACCAACAGCGTTGTAGATCGTGAACGATAAAAATTTCATTAAAATGAAATATTTTCTATGCTTCCTATCAAGAAGTTTGCAATAAACTGTTATAAAAGACCGCGTCGTTGGTCTAGGGTCGCAAGCTTGACTGCTTAGCTTAAGTATTAGCTCCTGGAATCGAGCCCCAATTCAGCATTGTCTTTGGGTTTTTCTCAGTAGCCGCCCATAGTCTGGATATTCTACCGCTATCCTGTTGATGCTAATAGGACCGCTCCCAATGACATAGAACTTAACCCCAGAAAAAAAATCTAATCTATTTTTTCTTTGTGTTATCGTGTTTAGATATCGATAGCCGTCACATCTGCGGAGTTTCGCTAGCTAATTTACTCTATATAACTGGCAAAATGTGGGTGTTCCTAGCTACCTCTACCTACCCCTTCTGGTATACAGGCATGAAGTTATGTTATAATATCCAAAACCGGTCGTTCATGTTTTGCATGCACTAAATTTATTTTTTGTGGGGCCAGACAGGCTGATAACCTTGGCTTTATTTGTAAGCGCCACAGAGTAAATTATCTTCTATCATATGCTATTTACGAGTCTTTTTAATTAAATGACGTAACTGCTATTTGAATGGTTAATGGAGTTAAATTTTTTTGCTGAAAAATTATGTCCATTAAAAGTATGATCAGAGGCATTTAAGTGCACTTTTCGTCATTCATGGTCATCAGTGGATAAGTAATAAGGTAGTCGACAGTGTGATGATATTGCAATTGATAATAATTACCAAAAATATCAAACTCAAACTCAAAGCATTTATTTCAATTAAACCATTCACAGGCACTTTTGAATTGTCAAGAAGTCGGTCAGTCAGAAATATGAAGCTAGTTGCCCATTCCAAAGCGTAGTAGGTACCTATGGAGAAGAACGGGCAAGAAACTCCACGGACACTCTTTTAAATCAATTTTTTTTTTACAAAATATTGGTTACATCTCTCTATCCATTTATTTCCCGAGGATCCATTTATTTTTCGAGGAAATAAATGCAAAATACGCTGGGGTTCCATAAGGAACTCTTGTGGGACCTGATTTAAATATTCATGATTGGTAGAGAAGAGTAGCTTAACAAGTATTCTGAAGATCATCATGATCATCATCATCCACAGCCTGACTTTACCCACAGTTGGACATAGGCCTCTCAATCTCCACGTTCCTGTGCCAGACTCATCCAGGTATTGCTCCCTCTGAAGTTATGTTACCAGTCACATTTCACAGTTTCTACCAGCACATTTATTAGTGGGGGATATCTCTCGACGGAATTTCGAGTCATATCAAATTCTTCAATCGTCCTTCCTTTGTCGTGAAGTTTAATTGTCAATTTATCACAATCATGTTAATAGACAATGATTAAAACAATCTTAGATAAAGCAGTGCAATGATGAAGACGATGATGATCTCATTGATGCGCATACGAGTTTATAAAATTATGCTTTTTCACTTCATCTTGGAATTTATAATTAACAGCCACGTTAGCATTTATATAACAAGACATGCAAAATATGCATTCCTACCTAATATGGATCCCAAAATATTTCAAAAACAGTATAAAAAGATTAGAAAATTGCGATTTCGCGGTTTGCTCGGTCGTCCGTCTCAAAACTGGTTTTCTGATGTATTCTGTTGGTATACAATGAAGTCATAAAAATGTTATGCTTGCTGCTATAATGGATTATCTGTGAAGTGTTATCTTCTTACTTGTTTTAGACTTCATGCGGGCTCACAGCAACTACCTACATAATAGCTAGCAAAAATATTAGGTCTTCCTTTATCTTTTTTCTTGCTTTTTCAAGCCAATAAGGCCGTATTGGCCTTGATAAAGTTTACATAACATAACATCACGCCTGTAATCCCCGAAGGGCTAGACAGAGGTATACCCACACCCTCATCCCACATTTCGCCAGTTATGTTTAAGTCCCATGCAATAGAGGGCGAGCCTATTGCCATCAAACTGGCATAAATCCAGACTTCGGGCTGATACTGAGAAATTCCAGATGGAAAAACCTAACCTAATCTGACCTGTATTAGTATTCCACTTAATCGGATATCTTCAACTTTTACCTAACTAGTTTAGCCATACATCTCTAAGTTGCCTTATGAGGATGCCATTAGTAAAGATTTGCGTGCCAGGATACCAAACAGACCTTTCAAATTGAAGAACTGTTGCAATCAAAAGAATTAAACAGCAAAACGTTTTATTTCGTACATTATCTGTGTATTAATTAATTCCAAACTCGATTCAACATGGCGCTGTTGTCACTTAATTAATGTCAATCGATCACCTCAACCCACACTCGAACACTTTAACACTCATTCATAAACTGTTTTTACGAACCAAATCTCCTTGAGATCACCTACATAGGTGAGAAGAAAGAGACAGACATATCAACAACATTCTACGCGAGAAGGAGACAGAAGATTATTTGTAAAGGTGTATGCGTAGGAGTTGTTCGCACATCCGCCGGTCTATTTTCGACGTTTCTTGAAAACTCCCATAGCAACTAAATATGTTTTAACGATCGAGTTTCGTGACAGATCTAGTGGTACTTTGTTAGTTTGTATTATTCATTTCGTTATTTTTAAGATGCTTAAACCCTCGTGAAATGGGACTGGAAGATTTGGTGGAGTTATTTTTGAAAGAGGTGGAAATTATATTGAAACAGCTGTTTTATCTGTGAACGTAATTTTAACCGTAATTTAAACCGTCTTCCACTTAGCATATTTGTTTATGAGTATCTATGAATGTAAAAATAACTAAATATTGTCTGTCTCTTCCGGTTGTCCGACCAACGTGAATGGACGCTGGTCCCAATAAAAGATTATTAATATTATAATGAAGTTTTATTTCAAGAACCTCGCTCAGCTCCACCAGAACCCCGGCAGGCCCATACAGATGGAAAATGCGGAACAGTTACGACTAAAAGTACATCAACATCTTTCCAAAACACACTGCTACTCTCGACGTAAGCATTCCATACATTTCCAGCCATTCCTGTCGGCAGCCATGTAGGCTAAGGAAAAGTATTAAATTGTTTGAAAACCTGCAAGGAAACAATAAGAAAGAAAAGGGACAATTAAAATACCAGTGGCTAAACATGTTGACTTGTTCCGGCCTCATCAGTAGTGCTATTCTGTAACCATCTCACCGTGAAAACTTAGGTGAAGTGAGCTCGGAGTGAGCTGTCAGTCCCTAGCAGCATGATTGTGGAATGACAGCTCACTTCACTTATAAAGTTTTCACCGTGAGATTAATACAGAATAGACCGGCAGGTCGTCATCTCAAAGTAAAAGAAAATAACGTGTGGAACCTCGTCCGGTGTGCCTTTGCGGAAAATTAATTTCATCCGAGCAATTTTTAAGGAACCGTTATAATCGTACTGCATTAATTCTCAAGGAATTTCTTTCTCGATAAACATTCCAGTTTCATTGCTAAATAAAAAACTATTTTCGAATGTAAATTCAACCTTCACGAAACTATACATAATATTTGCACGTATGTATGATCTGAATTCTGATACTGAAATAGATAAATCAGTCAGCAGAGAGACCGAATTGTGTTTTCAAACAATATTTTTCATGAGAGCGTTAACCAAGAAAATAGCTAGCGTTTTAACAGTAACTTCATAGCCATCAATCAAATCAGCTTATAGTGGCACAGCATTAGGAATTGCAGTAGTCCTATGACAGTCGGTATAATCGCTAGACCGGAACTATTGAAGAATATCTTATACTGTGGCAAAATATCCAGGCCGGTTGGCCAGTCAGTAAGATGGTAGCTAGGTATACTTCCCTGGATACACTGGAAACTCGACGTACCGACATGAATTACGATATGTAGTCAATTATGGAGACTATTTTAACTGATCCTAAAAATTACATAGAGTGAGAGATCCAGCTCTATTCCAGAGATGCAAGGTCGGAGCCTCTAGACTGAATAAATAAAATATACCAGAAATATTCATAGTCACAGTTATACTTCATACATTAGACACGTGCAAGTAGCGCAAGCACGTGCATACAGTGTTAAAGCCGATAAAATAATTGTTCAAAGTACTCACCTAGAACAATGTGATAAGTGATAATACAAGTTTAAACTATGAACATAATTTAAGTACATTACAAGGCAGTGTGATTCTGTAAGACCTCGTTCTAAAGTCTGTTCTCGAACTTGAGAAAATTTAGAATGTATTAATTCAAGATGAACGAGATGAAAATACTACTATGTATTCAGTGCTTAAATATTGTATGTACACTGCCCCCACACAGTTCCATTTGCCCCACAAGGTGGAAGGATGACCTGGTGAAGGTAACGGGTATCAGCTGGATACGGGAGTACAGGACCGGCCGATGTTGCGGTGCTTGTCCAGCAGTAGCCGTTTTACGGCTGATGGTATCTGGGAGCCTACTCTCTAAATTCGGGCCCGGCCAAAAGTAGTTCGAAACTTCAGAGTTCGGACGGTCACAAACACATCGGGAGTAGGGACATAAACTGTCAAACCGTGTTGCCATTCATTCTAATTTCGGGCCCCGAACGAAGCTTATGTCCGTATCTGGGAGCCGAAACCCGAGGCGAATTCCGTAGTTTCGGCCGACCTTACGGACGCTAGCAACTAAGTCTCATTTACGTTATGTCTGCAAGTGAGACGGAGATGGAAGCGCCCGTAATTTCAGCTGAACCTACAGTATTTCACTTAGGTGGTAGACCCCGTGATACGGAGTTTTAGTCACCCGTAACTTCGGCCGAAGTATCGGTTATAGCGCCTTGGCAGTAGACCTTCGGTCGCACCTTGGACAATGCACAGCACTTTTTTTTTTTTTTTTTTGGGTGGGAAATTATCAAATAACTTCTCCCGCTCTGGGTGGAGCGGGAGGGCGTGTCAGACTCTTACTGACTAAAACCCACCCGTGTTCCTTCCGTTGCCTTTACGTTGCCAGGGGCCACGGTATCCCTTTCGGACTTTCCCGCACAATGCACAGCCCTGCTACCTCTTTGCTGACTGGCAAATTTTCTCACCAAGACATAAGTAAAGCTACTCTTACATAGTTCATGTTGATACGGAAGAAGAAGAAATTGTGTTGATAGTTTGTTGATTCAATAAATGATGTCCCCTATGTACTGTAACAAGTGATATTAAAGTAATTCACTTTAATCTGTAAGTATAGGGGCTAATGACAACTCTAGAGGAAACGAGGGATCGATTGATGGAAAAGGATTTGCTTCGTCACAGGTTGTATCCGGTGCATTCCGACAGCGAAGATTCTTCTTCAGACAAACGCTGTCTATACAGGGTGTTAAAGAAATTGCGTGTCATAGCTTCAGGGTGAGTTCAGTATCGATAAAGGAACCCGTAGAAAATAAAAAAAAGTTTAAAAAACACCGAAAATTATCATAAGATGAACCTAATGTAGTAAGTACTAATCATATAGCAATCGTTTAGAATTGATTAAAAAATTGCTTAAAGTTTTTATTTTGTTTAAATGCTAATTCATTTCCTAGAGCTACCTACCTACTATCGAACGCAATGAAATACCTACGCCCGAACACTTCGATAACGCCGGGTGAAGGACAGGTAACTAGGTACGTAAATTAGGTACTAAATTAGGTTGACCTTGCAATATTAAAAAAAAAAAATTGCCTGTGTTCCTTTATCTATACTGAACCTACCTCTAAGCTATGGCACGCAATTTCTTTAACATCCTGTATGTATACATTCCATTCCCGGAATTAATTATGCAGATTATTTTCATTAGGAATCCCGGACAGTAATTATGCAGATTGGACATTTCATAAGATTCTCACTTCAATTACAAAGTATTGAAGTATTTGCTAACATAAGAAATAAGAGTAAATCGCCACCATTACTACACCATTTACAAATCCATATAAGTATACTTAAGCTAATAAGCCACCGGTATAACACCAGATAATACTTAAATAGCCAGTGGTAGAGCAGGACGTAGGCGGGCGGTGGCATTCTGATACCCATCCGCCCACCAGCAGGCTCGAGTATCGTAACCAGAGGACTGGACTTACGCAATATTTGTTTTGAAATGTTTTATGTAAAGGTGGGTCAGAATTTGTGAGTAATCCAAATTGTAGTTGAAACAAGTGATTCAGAACTGTTTTTTGGTAAACCCTGGTGGTAAATGCACGAAGAAAAGATTATCTCTCGAGATTTGTCTATTTATGAATTTAACAAAATCAAAATCAAAAGTTATTCAAACTAGGATGAGAATCAGCACTTTTTGAACGTCAAACAAAATTACACTAGACAGTCACCCAAAACGCCTGACCTTCAGCACTTCCTAGTGCTTTAGCTGGGAAGAAGTAGCGCAATAAGCTCCTCAGCAGTACAGCTGTCTCAGTTAGAAGAACTTCGTTTTTCGTAGATTTGGATAAAGAGTACGTATGCTGCTCGTAAAACTCAACTGCTGAATATACGGCTTCTAGTCGATGGACTAGAAGCCCTATGTTCAACAGTAGAATTTTAGGAGGAACATGGCTATGAACCAGCTGATATTTAGAACTTTCCTTTCCAGTTTCGCTAATCAAAAATGCACTGTAATAATTATTAAGTATGTGAGTACGAGAATCACTTAAGAAAATTATGGCCTCAAAATAGGTTTTGATTGCCGTCGACTTTTTTCCAAAAGCTACAAAATTACGAATTAGCAACTCTTAGACCATAAACATACACATTTAGTTTAATAGCTCTGACCTATTCACAAACCTGACCCTTGACTCGATTAATATTAATCGAGTCTTAACCGACTATTGTCCAATGCTCGTTCACATTTATAGTTAATTTCAGTCGTAGGTGTACGATCATCGAGTCAAGTGTTGACAAGGACATTACCGGCACCATTCTGATATAAAATATGATAGCTGTGGGTTGGTGTTCCGAAAATCATTATCATTATCCTTAGGATTATGATGTTTCTCTACGCTCACCATAATATAGACAGTCTACTTAAATGTCGTAAAGTGATTACCTACTATCTGACTCCTGCAATATTAAATCCAGTGCAGTGAGTATACCTGTTTCCGAAAGATTAACGCCTTGTGTTAGACCGGGGTATAGCAATAAATATCCCTAAGGCTCAGGGTACAGTGGTGAAGGCTCAAGGAAGGAACCAAACTACTGGTAAATTTTTGTCCCTGCCTCGTAAGGAACCCTGCAATGGGGGTTGATACCTGATAATACCATATCATATGCCTGAGAACCGATGTATGCTATCATTAATGTTCAAATAGATGTAGCCAAACATGATATCTCCCAGCTATAAAGTTGATAGCGATAATTTATTCAAACTATAATTAATACTGTATGGATTATATTTCAAGTGTTGTGTTATCGTGATGTTGAGAACCATTAGCGATAACGACAAGTGTACTACTGATATCAACTGTTGAGTATTTATTTTTAGGCCCATCCTTTCTATCTTTCACATTGAGATCCTAATTCAATATAAAATCAGAACTATCAGCCTAGTAATCACTAGTACACGAACATCCTATGACTTCATCTAAACGTCGTGGAACATCGCGGGATGTTGCGAGTTACCTTTTGACATCTGCTGATGTCGAGCGATGACGAGTAGCAGGATATTTCTGTCGCTTAAGTCTGGTTGTCGCTTTTAAGCCGTGATTATCAGATCCCCGACTTTTTTGCTAATCATATCATCAGAAATTCATCCAACACTAATTTTTGGATGAACCTGCAATGATCTTACATTGATTACTCTAGAATTTAATGAAGTAGAAGGTAAAACAAGCTAAACAGTGACTAACCCAAGTTCAAATCAAACCAAACTATGAAATCATCCACACAACCAATCCGGAATCGAAATGAATCTGTTCAATTCAACAGAATTATTAATTTTGCATCTGAATGCATTACGTCATCCATACATCCTCCATCCATACATAATTTGCAATATACTTCCTTTAACATTCACAAAGATCTTATTTATCCTTAATAAGACTTGAGATAAGGTAATATAAGGAGTTCTTACAAACTTGACCGAGCCGATTCCATTAAAATGACATCTGGCGAGGTCAGTATGCGATATCAGTGACCTCTCTGTATGATGTCATAGCTTTAAAGCTTTTTATATTTATAAAGAACGCCTTTCTGTTATTATTACAATCCTTTAAATGTCTGCTTTTGAACTTGACTCAGAAGAGTCCAATAAAAATTCAACAGGTGAATGCAATGACTAAGGATTTATCAGGATTTTAAAGCTCTGATAGAGGGAGGAGGCGCTCGTGGCTAAATAATAACAGCCGTACGGATCGATCGAAGGTTAAGTTACGCTTGCCGAGGTCGGTCTGTGGATGGGTGATCCATTTCATATCGAGACCCCTCCGTGCCTTGGAAAGCGTTAAACCGTTGGTAACGGCTATCATTTGTAGATCTTTGACAATCGTTACGGGTAGTCAGAAGCCCGAAAGTCTGACGACCGGTCTTATTGAGGGGTATCGTGTTACCCAGTTACTGGGTTGTGGAGGTTGAGTGTGCTCCATGTAAAATACTGGTATTCCGCTGAATCCGATTAGACTGAAAGCCGACTCAAGCATAGTTGGGATAAGACTAGGTAGATGATCATGAGCTCTGATAGAAAAAGAAGAAGGACGCCTGGCCTTGAAGGGAGCAATACAGGTCGTAGTCTCAGACCAAATAAAAAACCAAGACATAGCGCTGCGAACAATACAGTGAAGCATGCCAAAACTACACCTCCACTCTGTGCATACGAGCTCACATGTACACATTTACAATCAAACTACACCTCACTAAGTGCACACATGTTTACGAAACCGGCCTCACGTCACTGTTGACAGCGCTCTGTCTGGTTTTTTTTATTGGTCTGAGGTCACAATAATATAGATTATGTAGATGGATAGCCTTTGAAAGGGCAACAGCATTCCATCTGTAGTTGATGACGTCACATGCCGACGAATCAATCTACCAAAAGGAATGAACCAAACGGAGTCTGGAGAAACGTAGTACGAGGCGCTCGAGTAACTGCCTGCCCAATGGGAAAAATAAGCGAGTGTGTAAAGAAATCTGAAAACATCCACTGTTGTAATTAGGCATACTCCTGCTCGCGCCAAGAAGACCCTCTTCTCTTCATTACTCCCATCCACATTGTCTTAGTAGATTGACACTGTGAGGAGCTTTAAAAATATACATTCGTACTCCGATTAATTAATAAATAATTAAATCACTATTACATAAACCAGTCAACTGTCAGCCTTGCAAGAAACCGGTCCATCTGTCCTCTGTCTTTAAATAGGAAGTTGTTTATCACATGCGCCTGAGCATTATCTAGTTTCCTTGCAAATACTATAATGCCTGCTCTGTAAAGGAAGTTCGTTAACATCCTTTTAAATATTAACTTATTTTTGGGTGTTTGTTTTTCCCACATCCTTTGTGTAGAATTTAACTGACTTCAAAAAAGAAGATTCTCAAATTGTACCATGTCTATATTATTTTTGAAAATGCGTCGAATGTTTGTGGATTGGAAGTCAGTGGCAAATATAAAAACAAACCAAATGAAAGTTTCTTACAGTTTTTAGCTATTGTCTGTCTTTACTAAAACATTTATTGTTAAAGGTGGAATATATTAGCGTTGTAAACGATGTTAATGCTTGCTGTTATACGGTTGTTCTGACCTTAAAGGGGTCATTTTAATTAGCACGTCCAAACGGTTCGTCAGCATCGTCAATGACTTGAATCGTTTTAGTAGGGAGCTATTTTGTGAAGAGGCTCCTCCAAGGTATATCTACCACCATATTTCTTTCTGCAGCATAACAGAGTTGTGGTTTCGGTTTGAAAAATATTATGAGTGCCAATCATTAGCTATGATTGCCAATTAAATGCACAAGCACAAGAGCCATTTCGGCATTTTCACTGAAATGGAAATTCACCATCAATAACTTGGTATTGCAGATATCCATAAGCGGCAGTGATCAGTTACAATAAAGAGGGCCAACTTTTTGGCCAGCACAAAAGGAAATCTGTCTAATAAACTTTCTTTCTTTTCTTTCTTTCTTTCTTTCTTTCTTTCTTTCTTTCTTTTCTTTCTTTTCTATCTTCCCTTTCTTTTCTTTCTTTCTTTTTTTTCTTGAAAAGTTGAATAAAATCTTCCTACTCCATAATTAAAATCATTTAAAACCATGACTCCTGTTAGTAACTATATTCTAAATGACTGACGAATTTTGTGTAATTGCTGGCGCATGGCGTGGTGAGTGGTGACTAACGCGTTGACAACATGGGTGCCACGAATCCTGCTTATTGCTTACGTGATCAATGAACTCTATTAATTAGTATGAAGAAGATACTGTTTAAAATGTGAATGGGATATATTATTATAGCCTCTTGCTTTTGATAGTGATAATTGATTGATGAAAACATTTTTTTCGGAAATGAGTTTTACCAGGATTGGTCGGTAAGACTAGGATCTCTATTCTTTTACAGGTAGATGGTTACTAAAGGTTTTTTGGGTCCTAGTAATAATACTATATGATGGCAAAACACTCGTTTTCTCTAAGCTCTCTGGTTGAAAAGTATAGTGAAAGTTGTTTTTTAAATATTCAAAACAGCCTTGTAGAAGTTCTCATTAAAATAACCATAACCATTACATTACCATAAAAATAACCATTTATAACCAGAATAATAACAATCTGTTTCCTCTTGTTTTTGACAAATCTAACATCGAAAAAACTCACGAAAAACAAACGAAGACTGACTGTCTGATATAGCAGGCATACTCGAAAAATTCATTCACTTCGCACAGCTTAAAATTCCGCATACATTCGGAATCCCAAATCATTACCACGAACGAGAACCGAACCCATATACCTCCAGCTATATTCACTATAACATACTTAGAACCGACATCGCTAAAGAAAGCCCTTCATTCTAAAACCAAGTTTAATGATCATATGTGGGAAAAAGACAGCTATATTTTTAGTGCAAGAGTGAAAGAGATATAAGTACGGGCAAAAATAAATGAAAAAGCAAGCAAACTGCGAGATGATGTCATGCGTACGAGTCGAATAGCGGTCAAGGGTACATGTAAGATAACACAGAGCAGAAAATATAGGTATAATAAGTATCGATAATATGCAGTTGAGAAATCCTTGCGGTTTTATGAAGCTGCGCCTGCGACTGTGTCTATATTTGGGGTGAGTGACGTAGCAGAGTGGTATCACGTTAAAATTGGTGGTTAATTTAATTAAGATTTCGTTTACTTAGTGAATGGGGTTCCTCTTTTTGTTGCCCCTATCCATTTCTGCAGTCAGTCAGCACCGCATATTCCTCTCTGTCTTTTACCAGGCGAAAAACTTCTTCTCTAGTAATTCCTGTAGTTACGTCCACTGTGACTTCTTCTTCTCCGTTTTCATCTGGTTTCTATGCAATTACTTAAGATTAGTTATACTCGCAAAGGCCAAGGCGAAATATTCGGATGTAACAGACATTTCTGAGCCATAGTCCATTACTTAACCACTTCCTTTTTTCCGGCATTTAAATTTCCAGCTATATTGAATTTTACTGGTCATCACTGTCATTAGTTATCATCGCTTTTCGTAGACGACGTATTTAAAGCAGCACAACGGTTTTGGTGTAGTAGGTAGGACTGAAGGACAAGAGTTTATGACTTCCAGAGTTCTTAAAACCTAGTCTACATCTTACCTATAGTTCGATTCAAAGTTAATGGCGGCTCGGAAGTTAGCTGCTCGCTGCGCAGTACCGCACCCCTCATCCCCGTAGACCCATGAATTTGTTACTGCGCAGCGACTCGCATCATGTTCCGAGCCGCCATTAAGTTTGAATCGGGCTGTACCATACAATTTAAGGCTCCCGCAGACAGGCGCGACCGACGCGACACCCGGTAGAACAATTTGTCTCTAAAATGATATTTAATGCTAGGATCCGGTTCGATTGATAACATTAACAAATACTAATAATAACACTACGTGCCTAATCATTCATTTGTTTTTAGTCATATTGAAGTAGAAGATTTACCCTCACCGTACTAAGTCGCACGAAAAAGTGTCCATACTCAGAAGAGTGACCTCGTCCAATAATAATGGCGTTGGCGTCTCCATGGCAGTCAAGTCTCTGCGACATCTTGCGTGTCAGAGGTGTCAAAATGAAAACGAAACAGAAACGCGACCATCTTTTGACGCGGCAGGGCCAATCTACAATTGAAATCTTTGAATTAAACCTGACAAACAGCAAGAACCGACAAATGACATTCCGTAGTAAACAAGGAACCCTTATAGTTTCACCATGTCCGTCTGTTTGTCTGTCTGTCTGTCCGCAGCTTAGCTCAGCGACGGTTAGTACTAGAAAGCTGTAATTTGGCATGGGTACATAATAATGACGCCGACAAAGTGGTAAAATAAAATCAAGAAAAACTTTCCTTTGAGGGTAAAGTCAAAAGTCAAAGTCAAAGTCAAATAATTTATTTCAATTAGGCACAAAAAGGCACTTTTGAACGTCAACATTTAAATAATAATTGATTCTAGTTGCCCCTTCCAAAAGGTAGTTTTCGTATGGAGAAGAATGGGCAAGAAACTCCACCGTTACTCTTTTAAAATGTTTTCACAATATCTTGTATACATCATTTATATCATTATATGTGAAGACGATGCACCTAGAATAAGATTACTATACCACGTTAGGTAAAAATAATGAAAAATTAAGGAATGACAGATAAATTAATCATGTGATAGATGCATGGTGCTCACATATTTACAAACATTGTAAAATTATACGATATTCCTAGCATTTTTACAAGTAAAATAACTCAGTGTGTGAGTTCGAGTAATCACAGAATGTAAAACCAATATAAAAAAATAAAAAAAAATATATATATTATACAATTAAATTAGCAACCAGTTAGATTTTGTCTAGATTCTAAATTGTCCTATGGAGCAGGACCAGCATGTTTCCAAGCATTTTTATCTTGGATATAATCCTCTAATTTGTAATATGCTTGTTTGCAAAGTGTATTTTTTATATGAGTTTTAAATTTTCTTTCATTTAATTCTAATATATCACAAGGTATTCTGTTGTAACATTTAACACAGTACCCCATAAAAGATGTATGTACTTTAGATAGTCTGAAAAATGGTTGATTTATTTTATCTTTATTTCTAGTATTAAAATTATGTCTATCACTTATTATGTTAAAAAGATGTAGATTTTTTCTCACATACATAATATTTTCATAAATGAACACATGATGGTACCTGGGAGAACATGTTTTTCAACTACAAAGTTAAGTTTGTTATTGGGATAAATTCATTCCAACTACGGAACCCTTCAATGTGCGTGGTCCGACACCCACTTGGCCGGATTTTTATGTTGACAATCTACGTGTAAAAATATAAAGTAACGTAAATTATTATGAAGAATGTGTTAATCAGATGATTGCAGTAATTCCTCTTGGCTACATAATGATTATCATGGTGAACTGTTTCTAAGTAATGCTCGCTCTATTGCTGTTATCATGTTGGTATCAGTGATGCAAAGTATGAGTTCGTCAAGATCAGAGAAATTGTTCTCTTCCTCTCTTCCTCATAAATGACCCCAACTAGATATAAATTGGTATAAAAACTTTTTTTCAAAACAAAAACAACCGACTTCCAAAAAAAACACTTAAAAAAGAGAAAAATAACTTGAATTTCGGAAGTCGGTGGCAAAAACAATAGTATTTTATTAGATACATATATAGTAAAATATACCTACCGTAATATATATGAAAGCAATTCATAACTATTTCCCTAGGGATATAACTATATCACGGCTTCAACTATGCGAACTGCGAACCATCTTAAAATATAACTATATGGATCTGTATTTTCGTTTTTGCCACCGACTTCCGAAATTCAAGTTATTTTTCTCTTTTTTAAGTGTTTTTTTTGGAAGTCGGTTGTTTTTTTTTTGTAAAAAAGTTTTTATTTTTCACTTTTTAGTTGTGTTTATACCTACCCCGCACAAATTCGTATACCAGTCGAATAATGGAAACATAACAAAAGATTTCTCAAAAATTAACGAATCATTCCAAGCGCCCCGCTGGTGGGGCAAATAGGAATGATAAAAAATTTTCAGTGGAATATGCCCCACTAGTTCGACTTGGTGGGGCAGATTCCACTAGTCTAAAATCTTTATGGATTCTGCCCCACTAGGGTTGGCACCTTAGAAATGTGTAGGTAGGTATGCTCGTATTTTATATTTGTTTGGAAAAGAAAGAAATGTATAGTTAAGTAAAATATATATTTTTTGGTAATTTTATATGTTATGATAGCCCAGAGGTTAAGGCCTCGCCTCTCATGCATGAGGTTGTGGGTTCTAATGTGACTTTTTCAATTCATATGAACTTTCTGAGTTTATCTTGGACATTATTGACATCAGTGAAGGAAAACATCGTGAGGAAACATGGACTTATAGTTAATATTAGTCTGAAATCACCAACCCGTTTTGAGCAAGCGTGTTGATCAGTGCTCGTTCCTTCTCTGTATGAGACGAGGCCTTTGCCCTGCAGTGGGACAGTAATAGGCTGGTATTATTATTTTATTATTAATTTTTATTTACTAGTTGTTTCTGGAAGGAATCGGGTTGTAAATCATACGTTAATTACACGATTTGTTACAAATAAAATAAAATCTAAATGAATACAAGTCCTAGTTACATTTTACTTACATATAAATTTCTTTCTTTTCCAATCAAATATTAAATACGAGCATACCTACTTACACAAATTCTAAGGTGCCAACCCTTGTGGGGAAGAATCCATGCCATGGGGCAGAATGCATTTGCCCCACCAGTGGCGACTTGATGGGGCAAAGTGGAATGATTGAAATTTTTGTGGGTGAAAAGGGGGGATACGGTTTGTATGAAAGATATTATTAATTTGGTTTAGAAAACGTGGTATAAACTTATCTAAGTAATAATAAAGATGGAATCATACATTTTTCAAAACTGGCTTGAAAGTGTAGAAAGGGGGTTACAAAATTTTTTGCATCTCAATGACATCTATTGGGCCAAAATGGTACACATTTTGGAATACATTTTTCTACATTCAATTTAACAGAAATAACATTTTTGAAATTTAATTACAGTCCTATTAAAATTGTAAATATAATATTATCACGATGTAACATTTAGTTTTTGTTTCATTGCAATCGTCTCATACAATAAAAAGATATGCTAATTTAAAGTTTTCAAAGTGAGACCCGTACCACCAACAAGCACTACGTTCCAGGCGGCAAGGGGTAACGGAGATGTGGAGCGTATGCTGCCTCTAATATTAAGCTGGGCGGTCACAGTCCATAAATTACAGGCTACCCCCGAAAGAGCTGTGATCGACTTTGGTAAAAAAAACTTTGCAAAAGACCAAATATACGTCGCGCTTAGTCGTGTCAGAAGTTTGGAAGGCATAGTTTTATCAGAGTTGGACGCCAACAAATTATTAAAGCGACCACACGGCCGCAGATCATTGACGGAAATAACGAGGCTACAAAATCTGTCTTCTGACAATCAAGGCCACACATAACATACGACTCAAGTAGCGCAATTTGATGCCGGGATATTACCATTAAAATCATTTATAGCCAGAGTACCTACATCTCATGGCAATTCGAATAAGCCCAAACTCGGCTAGGATACATTGTTTTATGACGGAGTTCCGGTGCCGTCCTTCCGGCTTCATCTTCAGATCAGTTCGATGGTCATCAGAATTATTTATTTAAACGTGCTTCACTGTCGCTTAACTATCTTAATCGAGATATCTTATCGCCACCCGTGAAATACTTATCATTGAGTAGTTCCGGTGGCCATCTGTCTTCTTCATCAGTTCCATTTCACCAAATGATACTTTCTGAATGCAAATGCTTAATTTGTTGCTGAAAATACCTAAATTGCTATGTGTGTGCCTATAATATTTGAGGAGTTCCCTCAATTCGTCATGGATTCCATCATCAGAACTGTTTTTTTTTTTAATGGGACCAATCTGGACGTATATCCTTTCAAATCAGAAAATAATTTTCCAAATCGGTTCATAAATGGCGCCACCCGTGAAATACCTATCATTGAGGAATTACGGTGGCAATCTGTGGTCTTCTTCATCAGTTCCACTCCACTAAATGATACTTTCTGAATGAAAATGCTTAATTTGTTGCTGAAAATACCTAAATCGCTATGTGTGTGCCTATAATATTTGAGGAGTTCCCTCAATTCGTCATGGATTCCATCATCAGAACTGATTTTTTTTTTTATTGAGACCAATCTGGCCGTATATCCTTTCAAATCACAAAATAGTTTTCCAAATCGGTTCATAAATGGCGCCACCCGTGGAATACCTATCATTGAGGAATTCCGATGGCAATCTGTGGTCTTCTTCATCAGTTCCACTTCACTAAATGATAGTTTCTGAATGCAAATGCTTAACTTGTAGCTGAAAATACCTAAATCGCTATGTGTGTGCCTATAATATTTGAAGAGTTCCCTCAATTCCTCATGGATTCCATCATCAGAACTAAATTTTGATAAAAATGGGACCAATCGGAAAGTGTATCCTTGCAAATAAAAAAATAATTTTCAAAATCGGTTCATAAATGGCGGAGATATGAGGTAACATACATTAAAAAAAAAAAAAAAAAAAAAAAAAAAAAAATACAACCGAATTGATAACCTCCTCCTTTTTGGGAAGTCGGTTAAAAATATAAGCATAACGGCACAGCACAGCCTATACTAAAAGTGCTCATCGTATTAGTGGATCTACGTCCACGACACCTAATTCGGCACGATCCTGATAGTTGGGCCCCAAACTAATGTTATATCCATAGGTGATGCGAAGTTAGAATCGCCCGTAACTTCGGCCTAAACTACGGATTTCGTGCAAATGGAGAAGACCTCCAGAAGACAGCCGCCACGCAACCATCGACGCACCGCTAGAGTGACAGTCACTAGCCAGTGTCACTCTTATCCGACCTTTTCGGTGATTCCAGTTACTTCGTAGCAAAACTAGACGGCGCCACTTGCTGCGCCGTCAAGCATTATCACCACTATTGGCTAAAAATAAAATAAATAAAAATACTTTATTTCAGACCTTTCCGTTCACATGTTAGTAATACACACTACTTAAAAGCTATGTTAATAACAAATGTAATACAATTTTTTTATTCAAGTATCTGTTGCATTCACCAGACGTACCGGGTACATGCACCCAATGACCCTACTGTTTCTTGTTTTACATTATTATTTTAAAACCTTAGACTTAAATGATGATCTTTATATTTTGGCCCTTAGCTTGGTCAACGCTGCATTTACAGCTAGCGTGTTTAAAATATCACATTGTACAAATGTTACCTTATTAAAAATGAATCGTTGCTGAAACTTGAAAGACTGGATATCTTGGATGTACCGTCCAGTTTTGACAGAAAATAAACGTTTGGTTAACCCATCACGTACTAGGTCACTATCCTAGCGTTTTGGTTCTACGTGATCCAAAGTACATAGACTGTGGGACAAAAATACACAACTCATAAGTAATTAGGGTAATTTCTGATTTTCGTCACGTAAAACCAGCATATTCTCTAGCTTTTGAAGTTTAGTCACATAGGCCTCGTTGGTCTATTGGTCACAAGCGCTACTGCTGAACACGAGGTCTTGGGTTTTATTCCCAGGTCGGATAAAGTAGTGTAATTCGGTTTTATTTGGAATTTCTCAGTACCAGCCCGGAGTCTGGATTTTTGACCGGTTGATAGCAATAGGCTCGCTCCCAAATTCAAATGTCATTTATTCAAACTAGACTGAGAATCAGCACTTTTCGAACGTCAAAATTACATAAGACAGTCCCCCATAAACGCCCGCCCTTTACCACTTCCTAGTGCTTTAGCTGGGAAGAAAAAGTGGCGCAACAGACTGCCCAGAAGTATTACATGGGACTTAAACATAACCGGCGAAATGTGGGTCAAAAGTCATTTATTCAAACTAGGCTGAGAATCAGCACTTTTCGAACGTCAAAATTACATAAGACAGTCCCCCAAAACGCCCACCCTTCACCACTTCCTAGTGCTTTGGCTGGGAAGAAGAAGTGGCGCAACAAACTCCCCAGCAGCACAGCTGTCTGTTCAGTTAAAAAAAAATGATTCTATATAATAGTATGCAAAATGATATTTACATTACGCAACACAAAACATAATTTAAATTATAAAAATTAATAGCCTTATGACAGCTAGCACACGCCAATATACCAACCAAAAACATCGAGAACTATACTCAAGCAGAAATAAAAGTGGTGTTCTACAGGTACACCTCTGCCCAACCCTTCGGGAATTGTAGGCGTGATGTTATGTTCTGTGTTACTATAGGTAGTACGATTGACAACCCTAGTTAGATTATAGTAAACGTGGGTAGGCTGCCGCTCTGCACTCTGCAGTGAATGGGTGACGCAACCCGCGCCTACGCCTGCGTATTTACGACAAAGCCTTATGTGTAACGCATTTTTGTACGATGACATTCATGGGGATTTTGTACTCAAATATTTATGAGTTAATAAATTCCATGGTTAATATTAATATTGGTAACTCCCACTTAATAGCAGTGAAACGGTTTAAGGTTATGCTAGTCGGTCATCCTTCGATACAAATTTAGTATGGTGATTACTCGTTTGATCTCTCGTCTAACTCGTCTTAAGCGTAAATAAATAACTTGTGTAGTATAAACATGGCAAAATAGAAACCTTACAGGGATAGATAATTTATTCAATAGTTCAAATAATTTTATTTTGAGTAAATACATCCAGTAGTTTTTCCATAATATCTATACGCCCAAAGGTCTGTTCATGAAATTTTACGCGCTCGTTTTCATTATAAATTATTGTCTATTTCAGTAAATAAATTAATAAATAAATACTAAAGAAAGAAAAACAGAAAACAATGATTATAATGCTAAAAGGGCCTCAGTTCAGCATAATGTTCTATTCTATTCTATTCTATAATGTTATACAAAGTGTACCACCTGACGCTGATTTTCAGCTGCGAGAGCCATAGGCTAGAATAAAAGACAAGGAAGTGTGTACTAGATAAATAAAAACTAAATAAATAAATAATTAGACTAATTAGCATGCATATTAGTGACACCCATCGAGCCGTCGACTAGTCTACCCTTAAGAACAGTTTTTCGGGCTTATGTATGATGTGGTTAGTCGCAACATATCCACTCCGAGATAGTTCTGTGTAAACAAATTAACATCACGCCTGTGTTCCCCGAAGGGTTAAGCAGAGATGGACCCACATTTCGTCATACAATAGGAGGTGACGCTAAATTATTGCTTTCAACCGGACACGAACCCAAACTCCGGGCTGCTACTGAGAAATTCCAAATGAAAAAACACAATAACAATAACACTGCCCGACCGGGTACCGAACCCAAGACCTCATGGTCAGCGGTAGCGCTTGCGACTACTAGACCATAACGAGTAAAGTCAGGAAAATTACCAGGACACTGTACCTTATGCATGCTTAAATAGATATGGTGGGGTTAGGAGTCTGTAGGTCCTACCTACAGACTTTCCGCAAATACACGTATCTATAGATTATTTGCAGCTAGACCAAATTCATAAGTCACATTTTATAATTCAAGTAGCGTTTTCCCGTTTCGCCCGCATCCGCATGGAGATAGGAAACACTACCGGATAAAAAGTATCCTAGGTCCGATTCCGGTAAGACTGGAAGCCGACCCCAACATAGATGGCAAAAGGCTAGACAGATTAATTGATTGTCCTAACCCAGGTCATGGTCTACCCATGTGCCACATTTCATCCAAATACTACAAGTAGGTAGGTACCTAGTTACCTACTTATATTATTATGTACTTACTGTCAATACAACTGATGCCGGCGCTGCGATGCTGAGCATCCTAAGTGCTGTCAAAATATTGACCGGCGCACACGCATTCGATGAACTCATGTCACTCAATTTTCACACTTCCAAACTACTCAAATACATAATTAGGAACAATTACATCAAAATGCACTTTAGCATCTTCCACTTAAGGTTCATTTACGTACGAATTTAGTACAAATATAGCATTGTTTACCAATCTACATACTTCAAACAAGACAGTGGTTTAGTACTAAAATAGGCGGTTATAAGGGGCCGAACACATCAAAAGGGTAACATGAACGCGCGGTTTGGAAATGCCCTAATTCCAGTTAATTATATACGTTCCAAGTTAATTGAGTTTAAAATAGATGGGCCTAGTTATTTTTATGTTATTTTGAATGGTTGTGTCTGTTTTTTTGCAGGAGGAACGTAAATTATTTCTAATATTATTTTTGTTGCTTTACTGTTCGTGATGTAATTGAATAACTTTTACAATAAAAGTATAATTATATCCTATGTGATTAAAACCTATGTCGAGACTGCCGAGACTGTCGCCGCATTCTCGACTTAGATAGCGATCGTTATACAACCGAATTCATTCGCAAAGTCGTAAATTTATCGTCCTTAGACGCTCGCGACTTGCTTCACAAGCACGGGATTTTTTCGTGCTTGTCAATTAATTTTTACCGTCTTGCCCAGTCGTGGGACATTACGGGCATTACATTAGATAGATAGAGTGCCTCGTTGGTGAAGTGGTCGCAAGCGCTACTGGTGAGCAAACGGTCCTGGGTATGATTCCCGGGTCAGGCTAAGTTTTTGTATCTAGAATTTAGGCTCAGTAGCAGCCCGGAGTCTAGATTTGTGCCCGGTTGATGGCAATAAGCTCACCCCCTACTACATGGGACCTAAAACATGACTGGCGAAATGTGGGTGTACTATGGATGGGTAATTGGGTTCACTTCTGCCCAACCCTTCGGAGATTACAAGCGTGATGTTATGTTATGTTCAGAAAATAGTTCAGAAACTATGATTATTTTTTTATAGCCTTTATTCAGAGTTACAGTTGTATTACAAAAACGTTTTATGTTAGTTCTGAGTCTCTGAGTGCCCTTTGGCAAAGGCGTCCTCCATCCCTTTTCAATTCTCCCTGATCCTTGCCTGTCTTTTCTCGCCAACCTCACCAAGTCAGCCTGCCATCTTTTCAAAGGTTTCCCTTTCTTTCTCTTCACCTCCCTAAGGTACTATAGGGTCACTGTTTTGTTCCATTTCTCTTCTCCCCTGACAGTGTGGCCGGCCCATCTCCATTTTAATCTCAGTTTCAGTACTACATCACTTGTGTTTTTGTTGCCTTCCTGATTACACAGTGGTTCTGGTTCTTTCTATCTTTCTTTTATTCATCATAGTCCTTTCTATGCTACGCTGATACCTTTGAAGTTTTGTCTGTACGGCTTTTGGTCAGGGCCCATGTTTAGCATCCGTAAGTTAGTATAAAAAAGATGCTGGCGTTGAAAGTTTTCCTTTAACAAAGATGTTTATTTTCTCGTCTTTCATTATTTCTGCATGACCTATTCGTGTTTCTATCTCTTTGCTGGATATGTTATTTGTTGTGATTATCTATGATGACTTCATCAAAATTATTCATGTCGCCATATTCCCTTGTACCAAAGTCTAAATTCATGACCTTCCAAGTAACACCTATTTGTCATCTTCCCGACATATCATCTTATTACTCATCTCAGGGCTATGAGTAGGCAACGAACTTATACATCACCCTTTTAAGAGCATCACGTCATTGACAGACATGCAATATTTATATTAGAAGCACGAAATGATTTGCGATTAATGGTAAAGTGTACCTGACTCGGTCTCCAGATGCGGCTGAATGTCAGTGTTGTTGTACCTGGTCTCAGACCAAATAAAAAAAACAAGATATAGCGCTGCGAACAATACAGTGAAGCATGCCAAAACTACACCTCCGCTCTGTGCATACACGCTAACAATCTGCACACATTTACAATCAAACTACACCTCACTAAGTGCACACATGTTTACGAAACCGGCCTGACGTTACTGTTGACAGCGCTCTGTCTTGGTTTTTTATTTGGTCTAAAGTCACAGTAATATATATTATGTAAATAGATGGATAGCCTTTGAAAGGGCAACAGCATGCCATCTGTAGTTGATGACGTCACATGCCGAACAATCAATCAGCCAAAAGGAATGAACCAAACGGAGTCTGGAGGCAAGAAACGCAAAGTAAAATAGCCTTCACCTAACGGACTAATTTTGACGTTCAAAAAGTGCTGATATTCAGCCTAGTTTGAATAAATAAGTTTTGATTTTGGACGTTCCCTGAGCGAAATTATTAAGTTTTTTTTCAACTCTGCTTTCCGTTCGCTCTCATAAAGTATCCTCGTTGTTTTCATGTCATTCGACAATATAATTTTATAAACTCTAGTGTCCCTCCCTCTAGGAAATTGTCCTTCTGTCTAGCCAGGTCTCCCTCAGTCCCTCCTGTATCGTGGGTGCTATATAACGATTGAAGGTTTAAAATTGAGTTTAAACTTTAAACTGCCTCGTTGGTCTAGTGGTCGCAAGCCCTACCGCTGAGCATGAAGTCCTGGACTCGAATTTCCAGGTCGGGCAGAGTTATTATGTTTTCCAATCTGGGATTTCTAAGTAGCAACCCGGACTGCGTATTTGTGCCCGATTGACGGCAATAGGCTCGCTCCCTCTTACATGCGACAAATGGGTGTACTATTATGTATACCACTGCCCATCCCTTTGTGGAACACAGGCGTGATATTATGCTATGTTAGGGTTCAACGATTTCTTCCTTTCTTCTTTAGAACCGAACCCACGGCCAGTAGCGCTGCAGCAATTATATCATCCCAAATTCAACAACTGCCGTGTCGCCTTTTAGGGGTCGTTCATTATTCACGTGATGTTTTTTAGCAACCCCCTCCCGGTGATACGTTGTGAGGTTTTACACTGACCCCTCCCCCACAGTCACGTGTATTTTTTTGGTGCATCTTAAAAAAATACAGAATAATTTTATTTGCGGGGGTGGCCTCTTTTCGGTTTAGATATAGGTCGGTCGTTATCGGTTTAGCGTTAAACGAAAAAAATAATACACGTGTTATCTCACGACACCCCCCGTCCCCCTTGTGATATTTCGTGATTTTTTCGGAACCCCCTCCCCCCCTTTCAAGTCTCACGTATTTTATGGATGGCCCCTTACGGACGACCTTATCAGATAATACCTGTCTTGTATCCATAAGGACACCGGAACACTATGTCAAACACTCTCCCGACTTGCATGTCAACGCAACGATATGCAATAAATATGCTGCGCATGCGCAGTGTGACACATGTCGCTAGAATTGTAGCACTAATAGTCGCCACACGGTGTTGGAATAATAAATAAATTAAATATAATATGTCGATAAAGGTGTAGGATGAAATTATAAAACCGACCAAGTGCGACTATTATCTATAAAAACGGCAAAAAAATCATGTCTGTTGTATGGGAGCCCCACTTAAATATTTTTTATTTTATTCTGTTTTTAGTTATTTCGTTATTTTATTTGTTGTTATAGCGGCAACAGAAATACATCGTCTGTGACAGTTTCAATTGTCTAACTATCATGGTTCCTGAGATACAGCCTGGTGACGTACAGACAGACGGACAGCAGTCTTAGTAATAGGGTCCCGTTTCATCCTTTGGGTACGGAACCCTACAAACAGACAAAATATGTACTAATAAGTATACTAGCTGCGCCCCGCGGTTTCACCCGCATTAGTCTCGATCCTGTGGAAATATCGGGACAAAAAGTATCCTATGTCCTAACCCCTCATGGTCTACCCATGTGCCAAATTTTATTCAAAGTTCAGCTGTTTTAGCGTGAAAGCGTGACAAACAAACATACTCACTTTCGCATTTATAATATAATTTAGGATTACTTAGAATTATGCAGAGAGGAACTCGTGGCTACGTGATAACAGCCGCACGATTCAATCCATCAGGTTAAGCTACGGTTGGCAGGGTTGGTTTGTGGATGAGTGACTATCTTAACATACCGAGATTCCAAGGTGTGCTGTAGTCACGTCCCTGTTATTTCCTTTTTTTCAGAAACTTATCGGTAAAGAAAATATGACCCTCCAAAAATTACAAAAATACCCCATTTTTACCGCCGTGATAAAATCATGTCTAGAACGAGTCAATGATATTCATATAAATAATTTATATTTTTTTTCGTTTGACTGTACTAATTTTGGCTTGAATAATAGATTTTTTTAAGTTATCTATGAGTGGTCCCAGTCGCTGGAAGAAAAATGTTTATTTTTTACGGATCCGGCGACTGGGACCGCGGTCCCAGTTAATTGCGGTCCCAGTAGCCGGAAACAATTAGAGGACAACCAGACGAATTCGAAAAGTTTTTAACATAAAGAAAATTATAGGAACCTAGACATACTCTTTCTTAAAAGTTTTATGTAAAAAATAATGGTATTGGTTCAGTTTTCGAGGAAAAAGAAAAAAAGAGAATAAAAAGAAAAAAGAGGAATACGAAACGTTTATCTCGTAATTTTTTTTGTGATGTATTTGGTCTGAGCTGCAGCTGTCCCTATCGCACTCTACGGGGGCAGACTTGAGGTAAGACGACGGCAATAGTTTCTTCAACTACCTATTTTTCAATTTCCTCGCAGGCCCTGTTCCCGTTGGTCCCGGCTGTCATTCATGGATCTTTGACAGTTGTTACGGGTCGTCAGAAGCCCGAAAGTCTGACAACCAGTTTTATCAAGGGGTATCGTATTACCCTGTTACTGGGTTGTGGAGGTCAGATAGGCAGTCGCTCCATGTAAAATACGGTATTCAGCTGCATCCGGTTAGACTGGAAGCCGACCCTAACATAGTTGGGAAAAGGCTAGGCAGATTGATTTGACTTAGGATTATGCAAAGTTGCGCGAAAACTTTCATTAATTGCGCGATCTAAAATTCATTCAGAAATATTCACAATCTACGTTCTCAATGTTTGCGTTTATGTTAAACAGTATTTGATAATGCCTAAAATTGTTTATTCTATATTTTAGCCACTAAAAATATCTCAGATCATACAATAAATGTATTTCTTCGTCACAGTTAAAAAACAAATGCAAAAAGAATTGCAAGCGCTCGGTCTCCAACTCGTGCAGTTGAGACGGTCGCGATGGTACGGCGGATTTAAAGAATTGCATTTCAAGCACCACCTTTGACTTTTCAAAATTCAAACCTTTTCCAAAGAGATTAACTCAAATAAATAAAAACTACAACCCTTCTGTGCAACAGACCTGAACAGTCGGGTAAAGAAAAATTACGCGTGTAATGCAAAACCGTATCTATTTTAAATAGAATTCGGTTCAAAAAGGGGTCAAGAGTTAACCGTGAAGGTTCGCCATCGTCCTCGTAGGTGTCCTGTTTCCAGGACTATCTTCGGCTAAATGAATTTAATCAACTTCACCCTGAGCGAACAACTCGGGTATACTACTACCAACTTTGAAGGGACCGCCAATAAAATTTAGACCAGCTTGGCGAGCACTGGCTTACCCCGAGGTGATGGACCCCTGATGTGTTTACGAGAAGGGTAACTGGGCTTGCAAAGGGGTGCGAAAACTTTAATAGCGCGATTCAGGAATTATATTGTATTTAATATCATTGTAAAAAATGATTGATATGATATCATTGTTTAAATTCGAATTGAAATAAAAAATTATGATTACAAAAACTTATTAGGTCATTTGTAGTTTTTTTTTTTATCCTTTCTCATTAATTATGTCATAAAAACTGTGTTGTGTTTTATTAATACAAAAAAATACGAAAAAATTAACGAAAAATAACCAAAAATAATATCATTCGCCGGATCTCGAACTCATGACATGAAGGTAAAACAACGCCGATCGACAAAGCTTTGTTTGTCAATCCATCTTACGAAAGAAATCTCGCAGAGGCGGCGCCACTGTCGTAGGACGGAATCATAAATATTTATTTATCTCGACATCTTATTAAGTAGTACAGGCACTGGTTAATAAAATCCACAATCTTAAGAAGAGAAAACTGTATGAGGTACTAACTATATCTACACATAATAATAATTAGTTCCACTTATTGCCACGGGACTTCTTTCTTGAGACGGACTCTAAAACCTGTTGCCATTCAGTATCCTTGACATAATACACCATGCTAGTTTTGGACGGCAGCTGTTCATTCAAATAATAATGCTAAGTCTAGTATAGCAAGTTTTTTATGCATATATTGAAAAAATAAGGTAGGTAGGTTTTACCTAAGATGCTTTGGTATAAATATAATTATGAACCTTTGATGTGAGAAATATGATAACAAAATTTTGGTTTGATCGAAATAAGATGTATTAGTGTTTCCATTACCATGTTAGTGGCGAAACTAGAAGGTCAGTAGGATTAAATAAAACAAAAAAAAAGATACTTACCTCTTCTTTTCTTGATGTCGGTTAAAAAAGGAGTCGAATCTGAGTAGATCAGATTAGTTACCTCGGAGGTAGTGTGCGCAGGACGGAACCTGGCGAGGAGGGCTCTTCTTTAGAGAAGGGAATCGGACTGTCGACAGCAGATTCGCGGAGGTCGCGCCATCTGTGTGACTATTAGAATTTACTGCCCTATCGGGAGTACATCTTAAAGACCGCTAAATTAGACCAGCTTGGCGAGAACTGGCTTCCCTCGAGGACATTGGACCCCGAAAATAATTGTTCACATTTGACTCTTATTCTAAGTCGCGCGAAAACTTTGATTGCGCGATGCAGGACTGACCCCTTCGTATATATTTTTTAAACGTGTGTCGGGCCATAGGAACGTTCCTATGCAAGTAAGCGCTATTAAAAGTATATATTTGTGTTTTTTTTTTGTTAAGATTCCTATCCGATTCAACAAGTGATATTTTTTTGTTAGTGAGCATCCACACATAAAAAAAAAACTCAAAAAGAAATGCTTCATGCGGGAATCGATCCTGCGCCCCTAAGTGCAGTGTCGGTGCCAATCTTGCTTGGCATATTGTAGTTCCTCCCTGCCATGCCACTGTTACTAATGCCTGCTGTATAAAAATTATAGAAAAGTAATTTTGGTGAAACACTGTGTTCAAAAACAACCGAAATATTATTTTAACAGATTTATGCCCCAGTATATAGTCATGGGCTAATAATTCTATTACATAATTTATACTAATTATTACTTTAAATTCTTCATCATAACATACCATCACGCCTGTATTCACTAGAGGGGTTAGCAGAGGTCAACACCTCTGATGAAATGTAGGTATCTATACTATACCATAACTTATAAGTAATTTAGGTAAGTACCTAAACTATACCATACTTAGGTAGGTACCTAAGTATGGTATAGTTTAGATACCCACATTTCATCAGTGATGCCTAAGTCCCATCAACATAGGTACCTACCCACAAAGTCAAAGTCGAATCATTTATTTCAAATAGGCCCTTATAAGGCACTTTTGAACGTCAAAAATTTACAAAAAAAAAAAATTGATTCTCGTCGCCCCTTCCAAAAGGTAGTTTTCGCATGGAGAAGAATGGGCAAGAAACTCCACCGTTACTCTTTTAAAATGTTTTACAATATTTTCTACAAGTACTTATCTACATTAGTTATATAATTATATGTGAAGACGATGCACCTAGAATAAAATTACTATACCACAATGTCCACAATTAGGTAAAAACTGAAGCAACAATAGATAAATTAATTATGTGATAGATACATGGTGCTCACATATTTACAACCACCACTAATCTTTCATGAAATAATTACCAAAAATTCAAGTTAACATGTTGGTTTAGAGGCATGGGGCGTTTCAGCGTGTAAAGTTCCCTCATCCTCTATTGAAAATGGAGGATCCTCCGACCAGACGGGTGTCGTGTCTGGCGGGCAACTGCTCAATGTTTTTTTTTTTTTTTTTAACTTGTGCACCTCGCAGTCGACCACTATGGTCGTGGTTACTTAACCGGGCTTCCCTGTGACTGCCTTAAGCTCCTAAACTCAAAGCCAGGTCCAAAACTAAAGCTAATTAAAACTAGGCGAACGCTCGCTAAGGGGTAACCCTGTAACCCTGGGGTACGAACCTCGGCTTAGAGCATCGCTGGGGGAAGGACAGCAAGATGGGACCGGCTGGATCAAACATAGATGACTATTAATAGGGGAATTTAAAACTACAAGCGCTTCATCGAGCAAGGGTCGGGGAGGGGGGGGTATAAGATCGGGGTCCCGGTCGCGGAGTACCTCGGCGGCGAGGTCGGTATGACGGGTGTCGTCTGTTTTTGTATACTGTGCTGGTGGCCTACAGCTTTCCTGGAGGGGGGTTATGGGGTCATATGGGTCGGAAAGACCCAATGGTCGATATCGGATAGACTTATAATTATGATGTATATGTATGTCGTTCGTGCGGTAAATTCTAATTGCGCGATGCAGGATTTGTGTGATGTCAGGATTTTGTGTGACGTCAGGTCTTTGATGCGTAGTTTGCATGTGGCGATGTAGATGCCGCCATATTGGCATTTAGTAGCCCTGACTCAAGCTTCACAATACCTGATTTAGAAGGCAGCTGTTCTCAATGATATGCATACTTAACGATACGCCTATTTAGGTACAGACGCCAGCACGTCAACCTACTACAATCTGTCAAATTTCTTTAATAGATTTTCAACTTTATCACCAAAGTATAAGATTCAAAGTTGATTGGGAAAATTTTAAAGTTTTGGGTAGGTTGATGTGCTGGCGTCTGTACTTTAATATTAAAGGTCATAGGTTCGATTATACTTTCAATGTCTTGAATGAGTCGCATGTAGGGTCAAATTTTGACGTCACAATGGGTCAAGCAATACAGAGCTCATTGAAAAATGTGTTTGAGTCTAGACTCTAGAGGCTTTAAAACCTCGAATCGCAGGGTGTTAAAAATAAATGATGCCAATTACTAACAGCAACGAGACATACGGGGGATATATTATGAAGCAAGGGATTAACAATCTCTTTCAAAATTATTCAGATTGTGATTGATCGTGTATTACTTATTATTAACCTATAGGTATTCACTCCTTCGTGGCTTATATTGCCTACAATTAACATGAACATTACATATTTACCGTTCCATGTTTCATCTAACCGAACCAACCAAGCTATCTCATTACCCCAGCGATCTAGTAACTCATTGGCCCAGTGCTGCCATCAATTTGACTGACAGACATTTGACATTTGAGAAATGAAAGGCATTGCGCCCACGCACCTGCTGCGACCAGATTACGTTTCACCGCCTAATATGGTGCCACCTGTGGTGATAGGAGCTTAGAGTATGAATTAGATAAGCTGCAGCTTGCCTGTATAAGTTGACGGACCTCCACAAGAAGAAAACAGTATTTTTTTCTAAATCCACTTTTCTTGACATATGGCAAATAATTAAATTTATTGTTTTGCGTTTCGTATTGATAATAAGTTTGCATACTGATGTGGCGGCATCTACTTCGCCACATGCGAACTACGCATCAAAGACCTGACGTCACACAAAATCCTGACGTCACACAAATCCTGCATCGCGCAATCAGAGTTTACCGCGCGAACGACATATATAAGACTATCCGACATTAACCATTGGGCAGTTGCCCTCCAGACACGACACCCGTCTGGTCGGAGGATCCTCCCTTTTCTACGGTGGATGAGTGAACTTCACACCCTGTTCCTCATGCTTCTAAACGATTGTAAAGTCTTTCTAACTGAACAGACAGCTGTGCTGCTGGGGAGTTTGTTGCGCCACTTCTTTATCTTCACTGAAGCACTAGGAGAAGAAGGGTGGGCGTTGCTCAAAAAGTGCTGTTTCTCAGCCTAGTTTGAATAAATGACTTGATGTTGAGTTTATTTTACCAAGAGAGTACTTGTTCAAGGATTGCAGATGACTATCAATTCTCTGCATATGTAAGCTAGGTACTTATCTATTTACCTATTTCTAAAGAAACAGAATATATAAGTATTGAACTGACATTCCTGATCATATTAATATTTCTCATTTTATAAGCATCCAGTATAGGCTCGCATTGTATAGGATTTCCGTACAATGCGAGGTCAGCTTATACTGGAAATGTATAGCTTAATGTGTAGCCGTGTGTACAGCCCGATTCTAACTTAATGGCGGCTCGGAACTTGAGGCGAGCCGCTGCGTAGTAACAAAATTAATGGGTCAGCGGGGGTGAGGGGTGCGGTACTGCGCAGCGAGCAGCTAACTTCCGAGCCGCCATTAACTTTGAATCGAACTAAACCATTTCAATTCAGTTATAGTAGCAGCATATTATTATCGAGCGATCGACGCTTCGAGCTCCTAATAAGTTATTGTTGTTATTTAACCATTTTCTAACAGATTAATTAAGATATTATTTACATTCTGATTTGGGTTTGATAGAAGATATGGAGTAGTTTTTTTGGTATTGACAATCAATAATCGACTAGATCTAGAATCTAATAATGACAAATAAATAACGTCTACATTTCAACCGTACAGAATATTATTGCAATTTGCAAGATTTGCAGTTGCCTTTGAGCTATGCAAAGTGTGCAATGCATAGCAGCAGCATTGATGACTAGATACTCCTTTAAATGGATCTGATTAGGTATGGATTAGGTCTTGATTGCAGACTACATTTAACTTCCACCTAGGAATTTGTAGGCGCCTTTTTAAAATCCTCGTTTTGCCATTGCATTGGGTAGAAAAACATCGTCGTAATCTGCCTAGCCTTTTCTTAACTATTTTGGGGTCGACTTCTAGTCTAACCGAATGCATCTGAACATAAGTATTTCACATGGAGCGACTGCCTATCTGACCTCCACAATAACCCAGTTACTGGGTCTATACCCGTTGGTGAGACTGATTGTCAGACTTAGGGCTTCTGACGCCCGTAACAACTGCCAAAGATCTACGAGTGACAGACGAGACGTGCTTTCCGAGGCACGGAGTTGTCTCGATATGTAATGGTTGGCTCATCCACGAACCGTCCGCGGCAAGCGTAGCTTGATCTTCGATCGATCCGTGCGGCTATTATCATTTAGCCACGATCCCCAGACGAATAAATAATAGAATTTAACCGCCAACGCGTTGTGCCTCTATTGGAAATTTTGAAGAAATATTCTGGCAGTGCCACAAAAGGAGGAGCTTGTTATTATCACATATAATGTACACCACGTAACTAATATTTCTAAAATATCTCCATTATTTATTTATTTAACCATTTATGTACACACGTATATAAACAGACAAGAAGAAAAGAACAGAAAAATACGTACGAAGGTGATGCTTATTTCTAAAGAAATCTCTTCCAGCATACCTGCGATAGGACAGAGGGTAAAAAGACATGTAGACACCGTGTGTAAGAGTAGAGAGAAAGTAAAATACATGAAATCAAAACAATTCACTTAATGAAATAAAACAAATTATATGAGAATATACTTACATACATACATACATACAATCGTACATACTAAAATAAATACAATACAAAATAAATACCAACGCATCTATGACGAAGTGGAAAGATAGTGTTCTTTCACTCTTCTTTTAAATACTGCAACAGTCTGGCAGTCCCTAATGTCGGGCGGAAATGAATTCCACAACCGCACGTGCACAGTGAAGGAGTAGGAGAAGAAGTCAGTGGAGTGGGGAGGGGACTTAAGCAGGTTTCTAAGATGCGACCTGCAAGGCACATCAGAAGGACGGGCGTAGGAAAAGCGCTCCCGCAGATAGGACGGAGTTTTAGTATTATGAAGGACTTTAAATAGCAGACACAATATCCGAGAGTTCCTGCGAAGTCAAATAGGAAGCCACTTGAGTATCTTGCGAAAGTTAGAAACGTGATCATACTTTTTAAGGTTAAAAACACCATTAATTTTTCTACGACGTCCAATTTCATGGCATTTTTCATTAAACGTTCGTTTCTCTTGTTACAGCTAACACATTGAAGTCACCATGGCGACCAAGTCGTACAGCAAGCACAAGGAGTACAAAGAGTACTCCAGCAGCGGTACCACACCCTACACAGACGAGGCTTTCGGTAAGTGACCTTGTATTAATTCCACCATCAGGGCCCGTACCTATCTTATCCGTTTGCAGGACAGGTGAAAGTGAAAGTAATAGTAATACTGCATAAGGTTCAAAATTGCCTGCAATAAGAGTGCTGTGCCTGTAACCCTAGATGTGCCCTATAGGTATTACCTAATGTAATATAGCCAGAGAACAATGACGTCTCATTAGTCCTAGAAGGGGTTGCCAAATGAAAAATGCACCCACGGCATCTACAGCGTCACATGCGAACTACGCATCACAGTGACGTCACGCAAAATCCTGCATCGCGCAAGCAGAGTTTACCGCGAGCGATATATACATATACTGTCAATGCCCACCAGACACAACACGCGTCCGGTCGGAGGATCCTCCCCTTTCAATGGAGGATAAGTGAACTAACCCTGTTCTGCCTCTAAAGTCTAAATGTCAAAGTCAAATCATTTATTTCAAATAGGCCGATAGGGCCGATAGGCGATAAGGCACTTATGAACGTCAAAATTTATAAAAAAAAATAAATTGATTCTAGTCGCCCCTTCTAAGAGGTAGTTTTCGCATGGAGAAGAATGGGGAAGAAACTCCACCGTTACTCTTTTAAAATGTTTTATAAGTAATATTTTGTATAGGACATTCGTTATATAATTATAATTATGTGAAGACGATAGACGATGCACCTAGAATAAAATTACTATACCACAATAGGTAAAAGTTATTTAAAATGAAGCAACAACAGATAAATTAATTATGTGATAGATACATAGTGGTCACATATTTACAAATATTGTAAAAGTAGACGATATTCTTAAAATTTTACAATTAATAAGTCAGTGTGCGAGGAAGTAATCACAGAATGTAAAATCCATTTACCTAATACATATATTTAAAAAAAATATATAAATTATACAATTGAATTAGCATCCAGTTTGATTTTGTCTATAAAGTGACTGCTTCGTTGGTCTCGTAGAGGTTGCTAAGTGTAGGTTCCTGGCTACGTACGTACTATCCTCGAATCGAAAAAAGTGAAAGGAAATTGTCAGAAGCAGTCCGGGGTCCGGATATCTGTCCAGTTGATGGCAATAGGCTCACCGGATCGTCCCCTGTTCCGTGGAGTTTATATGTACCGACGCCAGCAGGTCAAGCTACCCGAAACTGTCAAATTTTCCCAATCTACTTTGAACCTTATGCTTTAGTTATAAAGTTGAAAATCTATTAAAGAAATTTGACAGATTGTAGTAGGTTGAAGTGCTGGCGTCTGTACATAACTACCAAAATGTGGGGGGTGTAGGTACCTACTTCTCAGGGAATGATATTGCTAAATGCTTTTCTTTTTCTGTTTCATAGAAAGATAAACCCACATTTTAATTTTCTTATCCTAACTCTTTGCAGACATGATGAAATCCGAGCTGATCCCGAAAGGCAGTAAGCTGGACTCCTTAGGTCGCGGCGGTGGTGGGGGTGCCCGGGAGTACCACTATGAGTACAAAGAGGAGAAGCATCCCTCCGGCAAGTACGACAGGAAGGATCTGCATACTGTTGAGGTGAGGATAGAACCTAGGGTTGGCAACCCTATTACGCTGTTTGTACCGTAAATGTAAATAATATAGTACTTAATAATAATATATAATTAGAGGCCAAAATACTATATTTCTTAAGAAAAAAATATACTAGGCGAAACAACAATATTTTCATTTCAATACAAAATGGCGAGAAGATCGTAATAGGGCCAGTATTAATTTTATTAAAAGCTGAAGTGATAGTATTTTGTAACCTTCATTTACATAACGTTAAAAAAAACTGTTAATAAAGGCTCAAAGTAGAACAAATATTCATTGAAAGCCTGAAAATGTTTTTGAAACATACCTACTACTTATATATTTATTTTATTTTTCGCCATCTACTATATTTTTTGATATAAAAAAGTTGGCAACCCTAGTAGAACCTTGGATAACGATTCTTAGGGCAAGATTAGCAAAAGGCACTTTGACATTGTAAAGTACCTAAGCGTCTTATACGAATACGAACCTTGTCTTATGCAGTTAATATTCATATTCGTAAGTGTACGTGAGCAAGCGTACGAATATACGAATAATATTTAATGCTATGTTCATAATCGCAGAAATAAAGATCGCCATATATATCCGACGCTTATTGAAGCGGACGGTTTCCTAGAAGAGCGGTTTGGACAGCCAATACTGTGTGACCGTACACCGCTTTCAGGAAACCAATGCAGAGCTGTTTGTCGAAGGACAACAAACTAGGGCTGGATCTAAACATGACGCCTGAGCGCAAGCAGCGTGGAGAAAATCATAATGAAAACATATTGCTCATCATCACACTGTATTCAGCTGAACTTAAAATAAGATTTTAACCATCATAAAGTCCTTGCCTGGAATAGTTCAGAATTCTTCGAAAATCGATAGGTATATAATCTGTTCAGTGGCTATTCTTGAAACTATCCGCCTGCCTTTAGGTACTTCAACCATCAGTTCTTGCATTGCCAATAACTATTCCACTAGTTCAGAATTCTTCGAACATCGATACATAAACTGCCAGTGGATATTTGTATCTTAAAACTATATTATCTGTCTTTGCCTTATGCATCAGTCTGAACGCAACGTGGTTTCGACTTCGAGTATAAGGTCAGGCAAATTGTTAGGCTTTATCCCCGAGTGTTCTTAGTTTTCAAAAATATTTCGAGCCCGGACTGCTGACTTATCCTTAGCGTCATTTTGTATGAAAATGCGATTTCAAAGGGCTCGATAATTATATTAAAACGATACCTATTTTTATTAAATCTAGAATTTCATCACATTTTTGCGCTACTTATTTTAATGTAACCAACGTTATTTTTAATCGTAAAATCAGCTTTACGGCCCGCCCACCGATAAAATAGCTATAAACATCTGAAATGCAAGAGTGACATCACTGCTAGCACAGTGCATTACTCACTATCGTCTTGCTAATTATACCAACGGATCTGTATGTTAGAACTGGTTAAAATTTATACTACCGCACAATTTTACATATTATGTACAGACGCCAGCAGGTCAACCTACCCGAAACTGTAAATTTTTCCCAATCAACTTTGAACCTTACACTATAGTGATAAAGTTGAATATCTATTAAAGAAATTTGACAGATTGTAGTAGGTTGATGTGCTGGCGTCTGTACCACAAAGTTGGGAAAAAAAACATGCGGGGCAGTCTTTGGGGACTGCAGATAGAAGTGAAAACAAAGCGTGCGGTGACGATGACGCGAGTTTCACGCTTTTTGTTCACCCAAAAAGTGCTCAACGCGCCAAAAGAAGTTTTCACTTCAATAAACACCTATCTATTTACGCAACACATTTTCGTTAACAATTACGACTAATTTGTTTCATTTTGACAGTTCAACAACATTCATTGCATCATTTACGTTTGGTGAGCAGATTTTTGTTTCGAACTTATGAAGCAATGGATTAGCAATCTGGTCCAAAATGATTCAGATTCTGATTGATTGTGTATTACGTACAGCCCGCCGCCTATCCGTATCTTCGACTTCCTTATACTAGATAGGTAGGTATAATAGAATGTATTTCAATAAATTCTAAGAGAAATAATTCTTTCAGACTTTCGCAGTCCACTATTGGACATAGGCCACTCCTAAGTTGTGTCACAACGTCTGACACCCTAATTGGTGATTGCGTAACACACGATCAATCTGAATCATTTTGAAGAATATTTCTAATCCATTGCTTCATATGTTCGAAAAGTTTGTTTGCACAACAAAATAAATATAGGAACCGCGGAAGTGGGGGGCAGAGGGGGCCAAATGCCCCACTCAAATGAAACGGGGCCGCGCCACCTCCAATTTTACTACTTGGTAAAGAAGGTTTAGAATGAAAAAGTGCAGAAATTATGTTCCAGTCGCCTTGTTTGTTTAATTGTCGCCCCGTTGCGCTATTCTACGAGTAACAGTACATTCGTTTTTGGGAGGTGGTGACCAAAGAAGTCAAAGAAGCTTGTGTATTTCAATTGCCGCTATAACAACAAATAAGTAATATAATATATAACAAGAAACGTGTTTTTTTTTTAAACTAAAATATTTAAAAAAATGTAGTGTTTAATATTGTACGGTGGTACGGGAACCCTTCGTGTGAAAGTCCGACTCGCACTTGGCCGGTATTTTTTTGCGAAATGGGCCAGTTCTTGACCTCGATCACACACCTGATGCAAAAGTTCTTGTTTTGTCAGCAAGATCGAAGCGGGGCTAAACACCTACCCAGTCTCCAAATTGCGTCCCTTGTCTTTATCCTGGGGTATATTAACACACAGCATTCTTTATTTCCAGGAGTACACAATCCCACCCAGGACTACTCCAAAGTCTTCAGAGTCCAGCTCCTATTACTATGAGAGGGAAGAGAGGGATCTACCAGCGATTACCTCGGGCACTCGTACTTATAACTATGAGTCTTCTGCCGCTTCTACACCAGGTATTACCTATACTTGTTTATATATGACTGTGTTGAGTGTCCTTCCATATCCTAAGAGCACGTCTTCCTTACCATTACCGTGCCACCCGGTCTACTCCTTGATATACAATAAGATGGTTGACCTGAATGGTGCTGATCCATGCGTCATGTTCGTAAACGGGCGTCGTCAGCTGGGACTGGTCATCTCTTAGCTGCCACGGCTAATTTAAAATTTTTGAATGGTTCTTTAATTTTATATTTTTATTACGGACGCTTTTAACGTGCACGTCTTTCTACATTCGCACATGTATAATTTTGTATCAAATTATTGATTTAAGAGAGTGTCCGTGGAGTTTCTTGCCCGTTCTTCTCCACAGGTACCTACTACGCTTTGGAATGGGCAACTAGCTTCATATTTCTGATTGACCGACTCCTTGACAATTCAAAAGTGCCTGTAAATGGTTTAATTGAAATAATTGCTTTGAGTTTGAATTTGAATAGCCTTTGTAACCACATGTAACATGAGGCTCCAGGGGCGAGTGCAAATCTTGGGTTTTATTCAATTTATCGAGTCTGGTTAAACGACGCTGGGGTCGGTGCATTTCATTCATTCATAGTTTCAGGATTTCCTGAATAGTTTCGATCTTGAACTGAGGTCTTATTACCCGACTGCGCGACAGCAAAGACAGGGTTATGCATGAAGTCATTAGACGGCTGTGCGTAGTTTTGAGGACGAAAGTGGTCGGACGATTTCGAAACTTTTAAGTAGGAATCTCAAGCACTAGACGGTAACGCAGCGACCAGGTAATCTATAGAAACCGATACGATTGCGTACATAGTCGGCTAGTTGGCCATTGTTGCGACTAAGTGCGCGATTCTTATCGGTTTATTTATAAAGTGCGGGCTGCACCACTGGTCATGGTCGTGGTCGTCTAGTGCGCGGGATCTCTTAAATATGCAAATGAAACTGTACTGTGCCTCACGAAAGTTGAGCTGATAAAGACATCCTGGCCATCCCTGTCCAGATTTCTTCAAGAGGTTTTTTTCCTTCACCATAAAGAAAGTAATCTATGATTAACTAGAAACTACTTGAAAGATGCTATAACATCATCCTTCACAGCCGGAGCACAGCCCTCAAGATTTCACTAAAGGAAACAAGCTTTTTAGGGTTCCGTTCCCAAAAAGTGCAAAACGGAACCCTATCACTAAGCCTCCGCTGTTCGTCCGTCCGTCTGTCTGTCAACGGGCTGTATCTCATGAACCGTAATAGGTAGACACAGTTGAAATTTTTACAGATTGTGTATTTCTATTGCCGCTGTAACAACAAATAATAAAAATGAAATAAAGTTAATAAGTAAAGGGGTATTTGCCGATGGTACATACCCCTTTAGTTAAAGAAGAAGTAGTTAAGAAATTCATATCTATCGGCACCGTAAGGACTATTTCTGCTTGCAGCGCTCGGCCGCTATAGAAGCCGGGCGGTAACAGATGTGGTCATCGTGTTCATGGGATTTTGTTTGCAAACTGCTTAGATATGAAGTTCTTTGATAGTACATACAAGAGACGTGTTTCTTTGGCGTTTTTTGCTCGATCTTAATACGCTACGGAACCCTTCGTGTGTGAGTCCGACTCGTACTTGTCCGGTTTTTTTTTGTTTACACTTAGTTTGTTCGGTTTTTTAAAAACTCCCACGACATTAGCCTATATCTTGAAGTTCTATAATCTTTTAACTTTATAATCTTTCAGGATACTCCAAAGTGAAGAGTTCTAAGGTCACAAAAGACTTGACACAAAACGTAGAAGAGCTGGACTCACTCCTCGATGACCTACAGAAAGACCAGGAGAGGCAACTGTACAAAAGTAAGAATCATGGTAGGTCTTATAGGGTTTTGAGGAGCGGTAGACAGACTGTGGTCAAGAGGTGTACCTACGTTAAAATAGATTTAGGAGAAAAGGCATCTACATCGCCACATGCGAACAAACGGACGTCACGCAAAAATCGTGCATCGCGCAAGCAGCGTTTACATTAGTAATGTAAATTATCATGTAATATAATGCGAATTCTGCGTTTGGACGGCACTATTAGCATTAGGGTATAATTCCGGACAATGCTGCTCGCCAGTGCTGCCTGCTGCGAGATTCCAAGCATCGCTCTGCTGCGCGGCACTGCTGTTTGTGGGTTACTTCTCAGCACTTATTTATATTCACGTGTTATCGCTGTGATGAACGCCGCGGTGGCAGGGCGACACGTAGTAGTGCCGTCACAGCAATGTCGCGCAGCAGTGCCGTCACAGCAATGCTGCGCAGCAGTGCCGTCACAGCAATATCGCGCAGCACCTATAGATAATGTATGAGGACCAGTAGTAATGCGGCAGATGCCGCGTGTAGCGTCGTTCGGAATCATACCTTTTCATGTACCTAACGCTCGGGGTGGCGCTCGCGCTGATCCAGCGGCTTTTGGTTTTTGACGCTGCTCTCTCTCTCTGTTCGTGGCAACTGTGTGGAACAACTCGAACACATTCAGGATTCGCGTTGAGTGTGTATGCTGCCCACACTGTTCGCATTACAGTACATTACACACGTGAACACGTCTCGATCCTGATACAAAGTCGCCATACCGCCCATTGCCCTCTGGAATGGCCGGACCAATAGCGTCGGAGAAGAATGGTTTGACCACAGTTTGTCTCGCTCTTGAAGTGGTGATGGCAAACTTTTCCATATTGTCTGATGATTGTTAACAATGTTGAAAATTACCATTTTACTTATTTTTCAGATGGCTACACATCTGATACGGCTGAGAGCACATCTTTCGACTACAGGAGGGGGTAAGAAGAACCATATTTTAAAAACATTTTACTAACTTAATGTCCATTCTTAGTCTCGGATTTTGCGTAAAGCCTCGTGCAAACTGGCGCGACGCGACTCTAACAAAACGATTTCAAAGAAAACTTCTCAGTAGAACAATTACCGGTGTCGCGTCGCGCGTATCTACACGAGGCTTGACACACTGCACGTAGGCCCCGTGCACGCGGCGATGATCGATAGTACGAGTCGATCAGTACCCAAATCAGTACCCGGAATTTGAATCGCTTTGAAACAAATTGCTAATACATTGGTTCATAAGTTCGTAAAAAAATTCTGCTGAACAACGTAAATAACCTAATAAATGTTGCTGCACTGTCAAAATGAAACAAATTTGTCGTAATCGTTTAAGAAAATGTGTTGCGTAATTAGATAGCAGTACGATATTTACACTGTATGATTCTGTGTTCACGCGGCAGTTTCATACTGCATTCGTTTTCAACCTTATGAACAGTGGGATATTGACGTGTGATCCCAACTTTTTACTCTAAAATATCGTACTGGACAGCGCCCTGTGAACGGGGCCTAAGGCTGCCTGTCCATTGACGCGAAGTGAGGTAGCGAAGCGGAGCGAAGGCGTAATGCGGAGCGGAGTTGCGGACTGTATCCGTCCATGAATACGGACTAAGGTAGTGCGGAGCGGAGTTGCGTACTATGCGGAGCTAGGCCGAGTTCACGCGACGAGGTATTTGAGCGGGCTGCAATACCACGCGGACGGTTTTTTTCCGCTTCCCCGCTCCGCTTCCCCGCGCCGCTACCTCGCTCCGCTCCCCCACGCCGCTTCCTCGCTCCGCATCCCGGTTTTGTATGAATTTTGAAACTAGTTCGCAAATCCCTGTCCACTGACGCGAAGCGGAGATTTTATGCAATTCCATTGGTTAATACTAGCACAGCTCCGCTCCGCTCCTCTCCTCTCAGCTTCAGTAAACAGTCAGTCTTAAAGTAGCAATAGCTTTCATTTTGACAGTTCAACCACATTCATTGCGTTACTGACGTTGTTGAGCAATGAATTAGCACTTTTTTTTTGGGCTAATATGGCATTGGCAAACCAAACCAACACAGAACCCGTAAAAAATCTAACCATAACCATCTTCTACTACCCACAGTACCCCAGCCAAGGCTCCATCCAGTGGCTACTCAACCCTGAAGCGAGAGGAACGCGTGGAGTCCTCTTCTTGGGGCTCTAGTCCGCCGCCCCCCACTGTCACCAGGGCTGCAGAGCTCAGGCAGGAGGTCTACAGGGAGGAGAAGACTGGTGAGTTTTATCTTCATCCATTCCCTGTTAAGCAAATATCAACGTTGTATTCCTTAAAATAAAGTGGAAAATAAATACCCCTCCGTTCGCTTTATCCTTTCCCTGGCAAGCAAATTTCAACGTTGTTTCTCTAAGGGTAAAGTCGGAAATCGCGTACCCCCGCTTTGATAGTTGAATGCTCTTTGATTACGAGTCCTATTACATTTTTTTACGGAAATTCTAGATTTTTGACGCTGTAATATTGTCAGCAGCAGTAAGATATTTTAATTATTTTATTATAATAACGATAGTGCAATTCTGTTTCTTGTAAGTCGGAGTTACACATTATTTTCGTGTAATTTACTGAATTGACGCGGAATATATATTATTAATATTATAGTACTTTAATTTTATTTATTGTAATTTTGTCTTATTATATTGAGAAACTAAAACTAATTAAATGTATTCATTGTAGATAGAAATTTTATATCAAATTAGTTTATTTGATTTTGTGTTTATTTGGAATATAATGGACGCTGAATCAAGACATTTATTGCTTTTCTTTACGATTTTTTCCGTGAAACCTCAAGGAATTTAAAGAAATTCTAGAACTCCAATAAACAAGTAAATAATTCAACTTATCTTTTAGTAATTTTAGCTTTTATTAGAATTGAATGAAACAATGTGAATTTGAGCGTCAAAGTTTCATCGCCGACGGTTTTTCTCGTAAACTAAGTTCGTAAAATATTTATAGTAAATTACACGAAGAGAAAAATTAAAACGTGTAACTTCAACTTACAAGAAAGAGAATGGCACCATCGTTATCCATATAATAAAATAATTAAAATATCTTACTGCTGCTGAAAATTACAGCGTCAAAAATCATGAATTTGCGTAAAAAATGTAATAGGACTCTTAATGGAAGTAGTATTTAATTTCAACTTTATTACAACAGTGGCAAGGTTGATATTTGGTCGCCAGTGAAAACTTTCTGGGTGGAATATATAGGCGTAGCGTAATATTATGGACGTTCTTATTCCCAGAGTCTCGCGTGATACCGTCACAGATCTCTCCCGCGGCCCCGCAGCTGGTGCCGCCGCCCACGTGCTCGCACTGCCACCACCAGCCGCCATCTACCGGCACTGTAAGTAAACTAACATTACATAACATCACGCCAGTAAATCCCTGAAGGGTTAGGCAGAGTGTACCTACTCTATAGTACACCTTCATTTCGCCAGTTATATTAAGTCCCATGTAATAGGGGGCGAGAAAGAAAGGCGTTACTGAGAAAAGGGCCTCATGTTCAGCAGTACCTAGCGGTTGCAACCAAGGAGGCAGTCGTCATTTTAATTAGCTACTTTTTGAACTGAAAACTTCTTTTTGGTAGGTGGTAAACTTATGAATGAATTCACGACACCGCGCGCTGTAGTGCAGAGTACAGATGGCGCTAATACCAGTTTTTTTTTAATATTGAGTTTTGTGAATGGCCATAAAGCCGTAGAAAAATAATGAGGGACACTATATAATGTTTTGAAGTGAATATTTGTTTAGGCGCGTTGAGATATTTTTTATAAGGGGTAAACTTATGGATTCGCGTCACCGAAGCGCCGTAGTGCTCGACTGTACAATATAGATGGCGCGAACACCAGTATTTTTTTTATATTAGGTTTTTTGAACGGCCATTAAGACGTAGAAAAATAATCAGGGCACACTATACGGTATATATTTTTTATGGTATATATTTTTATGGTATATATTTTTTTACTGAATAGGTAGGTACTGATTTAGGCCCGCTTAGCGATTTTTGGTAGGGAGTTAACTTATGGATTCCCGTCACCGACGCACCGTAGTGCTTTTCTGTAGAATATAGATGGCGCTAATAACAATTTTAAGTTTAAACTTCTGTCGGCAGACGCAATGACTAGGTACCAAAGAGAATATTATAGTCTTTGCTAGGTACCCATTTTTTTATTTGCTGTATTATTTATTATAAACTAAAGTTCTTAGTAACTGATTACAATGTAGCCTAATAGACTAATAATCAACTTAACTCTTTTACGAGATAGATTATATTATAACGAAGAATAGTGTCAATTTGCACTTTTACACAATTTCGTAGCACTTTCTTAGGGTATGATAATGAATGAAAACACTTTGTTCATGTGTTATATTCATAGCACAGCATTATTACTATTATTTATGCAACAGAGCACCAACATACCTACCAACCACAGAGCATGTAACCTACCAACCATTTGAGTTAGGTAGTTACCTAACTCAAATGGTTGGTTCTCTTTAGCCGACGCACTATATCCGAGTTGTCTAGCAGCTGGATTGCCTCGACATTCAGTGAATGTTCGTGGGCTTCAGTAGATTTTTGGATGATGACACCATAAATGAAATTTGAATAAATACAATGAAACCCTTTGAACTTGGCAAAAATGTCTGTAATTTAGTAATCGCATCGCGTCGTGTGCATGACAGTATGGCCCGTACGTATCATGTCATGAGTTCGAAACCCCGCGCATGCAATGTTTTTTGTATTTAAATTTATTAGTTTTGAAGTAATAAAATAAAATAAAAACTTTTATAGCTCGTAAAAACAATATTTGACGCTAAAATGTTACAAAATAAAGAAAAACTAAATTCTAATTTGTACTGGAGCCTAGACTGAACAATAACCTAGTACCTATCTACGCACACCTCAGAACAAATAAAAAACTAAGACAGAGCGCTGCGAACAATACAGTGAAGCATGCCAAAACTACACCTCCGCTCTGTGCATACACGCTCACACGCACACAGTTACAATTATTTACAATAACACTACAATCAAACTACACCACACATGTTTACATGGCTTCACGTCACTGTTGACAGCGCTGTCTTGGTTTTTTATTTGGTCTGATACGCACACACTAAAAAAAATCTTAGAGGTAGTCAGATAGGAAATGTCGACATCAAGCTTTTATTTTTTTCCGTGTAAGGTATTCCGATATGTATTATATTTACAGAATAAACCATATTGTAGTCGTGGGTTCGAACCCACGACCTACAACTCGTAAGTCGGAGCACCTAGACTACAATGTATATACGGTGTACTTAAAATAGGAATATATTAAAAAAAACACACCTCACTGCAATCTTGTCACGGATTCGAGACCCAGCAACTGCAATTATTTTTGGTTATTTTACAATTATTATTTGGTTACTTTCATTCAATTAATAAAAATACAACGCTATAAAGTCCTAATGATTACAAAATAAAGGAAATACAAACTACAATTCGAATATGAACTCACTCAGAAAGCAGACTGATCAAGCATTCAAAATGTATTGGATTCCTGAATCGCGCAATCAAAGTTTTCGCATAACATTGGACTTATACATTGACACTTCCCTTTTTCTCCGGGGGTCAATCACCTCGAGGTAAGCCAGTACTCGCCAAGCTGGTCTAAATTGGCGATCATTCAGATGTACCTGACCCGTAAGGGCGGTAAATTGGTAATATGAACAAGTAATATGAGAAAGAAACAATAGAACTGCTGCGCGCCTGGTATCAGGACAACCACCACCTTAGAGGAGGATGGAATAACCACACGGTTAACTCGACCCCTTTTTTATCTGGTTTCGAAACAGGGTTCTGTATTTTAGCCGTACCGTAGGTATAATGTTTTACAACCATCTTTTTGCGTACTCAAATGCTCATTAAATATGGTGAAAACGAGACCCCGTCGCTAAGCCAAGCCTCAGTATTTGAAAAATCAAAATAAATATGTAGTAATAGTGCATTCATAAAGTAATATTTAGTGTAATTGACTAATTGCTATACATTTCCAGAAATACATTTCCCTAAATTTATAAATAATTTTGACACAACTAAAATTGAATTTGACAATCGCTTCTTCACGTGGTAAGTACTTGTTTGCCCTACCCCGTGTTTTTTTTTTTGAGCCGTAGGCACGCAGCGGGGTTCTGTGATTTATAAGGAATTTTTCACTATATGTATGAAAAATATGAAAAATGTTGAGTTTTACCTACCTACATGTTGAGTTTTAGAGGTTTATGGGGCCGAAATTGTCATTATTTTTGCGATAGAAACATCATTTTCGAGATATAAGCAAAGAAAAGAAAAAAAATGCAGTACCGTTTCTGCGCCTGAAGTCGAGGTGTTGGTGTGAATTTTAGTTTATGACAACTCATTTTAATCCACACCTTTTTCATCTCGATTTAAAAATAGTTAGATTTAATTAGACAAACATAATTTTTAGGTGAAAAACGTCAAATTAAGAATAGCAAAATTGCCATTTTCACTAAATTAATAACTCAGTGCCATCTTAGTGCTGTCAAATTAAAATATAGTTTAAATTGTATCACTTTAGTCTATTTCAGAATGGGAAATCAACGTTTAACAAGAATAAACTAAATTTTGGTGATTTTTAGTCTAGTTGAGCGGCATTTGTGACAAGAGAATCGGCACCATTACCTATCGTTGTTTCCCTAAAACTTAAGTGTAAAGCAACAATACAAATGACTTATGTCCACTGTTTAAAAACTCAACAACTCAAATAAATCAATGACACTAAGATGACACTCCGTAAAAAGTTCGGCCCATACTACCTTAGGCCTACCGCATCGGTAGATTCTCTGAAAAAACACAGTTCCCAATCATGTCATCGATTCGAGACCCAGCAACTGCGATTTTTTTGTATATTTTTCAATTTCTATTTTGGTACTTTCATTGAATTAATAAAAGGATAATGTTAATATTACACTATATTATTATAGTCTTAATGATTACAATATAATAAAAAAACAAATTCAAATTGGAATTTTAACTAATTTTGAGTGATTAACCTTTTGGAAGTCGTAGATCGCGCAATCAAAGTTTTCGTACGTGGCATAGATAGTTCATCCTTTTCTCAGTACATTGAGGGTCAGTCGCCTCGCGGGGAGCCAGTATCCGTCAAGCTGCTATCTAATTACGCAACTCATTTTCGTAAACGATTACGAATTAACGACAAATTTGTCTCATTTTGACAGTTCTACAACATTCATTGCGTTATTTACGTTGTTAAGCAGGTTTTTTTTTCGAACTTATGAAGCAATAAATTCCAATTGATCGTGTATTACGTAATTAGGGTACTGGTCTAAATTGAAGATCATTCAGATGTACCTAGCCCGTCAGGCCGGTCAATTTGTAATAGCACATCCACGCACCTTCTCAAACAAAATCCTGGTCACAGGATAACCCACCACCTCCGAGGAGGATGTTAAAACCAATAAGTACCCTAATTGCGTAATACACGATCAATCAGAATCTGAATCGTTTGGAAATATATTGCTAATCCATTGCATCATAAGTTAAAAAAAAATCTGCTCAACAACGTAAATAACGCAATGAATGTTGAAGAACTGTCAAAATAAAACTGATTAGTCGTAATCGTTTACGAAAATATGTTGCGTAATTAGATAGCTGGTTAACCCCTTTTTAAAATTTTGAAAAGATTTTAAAAGATCTTAATAACAAAAAAAAAACCTAATACAGATAAATTTATTAAAAGCGACTACAACGGGAAAAAATCTTTTTTACAAAAAAAACCGACTTCCAAGAAAAAGTGAAAAGTGAAATAACTTAAATTTCGGAAGTCGGTGGCAAATAACGAAAATACAAAAACAGACACCGACTTCCGAAATTTCAGTAATTTTTCACTTTGTAGTGTTTTTTTGGAATTCGGTTGTTTCTTTTTTGTAGGTAAAAAAGTATTTATTCTCGCCTTTTAGTGGGTCAGTTTGTTTATCTAAGTTACAATAGCCTAATGTCTACTACTCATCACCTTTTACAAAATATTGCTATTCCCAATGCAGGGACGTTAATCATCAGCTCCACTTCTCCATATGTATTGTGACGAGCATAAATAGCTTGGCAACCATATTAAAGTAATCGAATCGCAACCCGTGAAATACTTATTATTGAGCAGTTCCGGTGGCCATCTGTGATCTTCATTATCAGTTCCACTTCACCAAATTGTGATTTCCGAGACCAACTGCACGAGTTACAAAGTTAAAAAAACACCCAAATCGCTACCTATAAGTAGGTGTTTATTCGGTTAAACTGGAAGCTGTTAACTGGAAAAGACTAGGCACATAACTAATGACTTTCATAGGTACTTATTACCTGGTCAATCTGCCTAGCCTTTTCCCATCTATGTTGGGGTCGCTCCCAGTCTAACCGGCTGCAGCTGCATACCAGTATTTTACACGGCGCGACTGCCTATCTGACCTCCACACCCCAATTACTGGGTAATACCCCTTGGTAGGACTGGTTGTCAGACTTTTGGGCTTCTGACTACTCGTAACGAGTTTATGACTGTCAAAGATCTACGAATGACAGCCAGGACCAACGGCTTGTGCTTCCGAGACACGTAATGGTCTCACGTCACGTGGGGTCTCAATACAATACATTATGTATTGTATTGTCACCCACGAACTGACCGCAGCAAGCGTAGCTTACCTTAATATCTCCAAAACTATTGAATTTATTACGTTCAGTGCCGGGAGCCCTCCTGGAGGGTTTATTTTAAATGTAGGTTTTTTTTAACGAATACAGCGTTATAAACCGTGAAAATAAAATCTGATGTACAGACGCCAGCAGGTCAACCTACCCTAAACTGTCAAATTTTCCCAATCAACTTTGAACCTTATGTTTTAGTGATAAAGTTGAAAATCTATTAAAGAAATTTGACAGATTGTAGTAGGTTGATGTGCTGGCGTCTGTACATTTTAACAAAATGTATTAGTAAAAAACCTACATTTAAAATAAACCCTCCAGGAGGGCCCTGGAGGGTTTATTTTAAATGTAGGTTTTTTTTAGCGAATACAGCGTTATAAACCGTGAAAATAAAATCTGATGTACAGACGCCAGCAGGTCAACCTACCCTAAACTGTCAAATTTTCCCAATCAACTTTGAACCTTATGTTTTAGTGATAAAGTTGAAAATCTATTAAAGAAATTTGACAGATTGTAGTAGGTTGATGTGCTGGCGTCTGTACATTTTAACAAAATGTATTAGTATATGCGTTGGTTTTAAAACCCAGCATTTTAATTTTTTTGTTCACGGTCACAAATATTCACTAAGAATTTAAAAGGTTGGAAACTACATATAGCGACAAGACCCCCTGAAAACACAATTTTAATTCGTTTTACAGTGTTTTATAACACAGTTTCAAACCTAATGCCGTTGAGCGTCCACGATGATTAACTTTAGCGCAAATGTAATGCCAGTAACCCTCCCGGAGGGTTCACTTCCAATATGTATGTATTCTATAAAAAGTAGGTGGAATCGAAAGTGTTAAAAAGATCTAATTTAGAGGTAAGCCCTAACTCATGCCCGTTCTTAGCTCCATAACATATAACTACACTTTGGAATGGGCAACTAACTTCATCTCTCTGACTGACCGACTCCTTGACAATACGAAAGTGCCTGTAAATGGTTTAGGTAATTGAAATAAAATGCTTTGATTTTGACTTAACTGTCATTTATTAATTAAGTTACAGTTTTTTTTACTTTAGATTACGTCTTCTCTAAGTCTTAGCGTACCTAATTATGTCGATTTTCGGTGGTAAAAATAATTAAAATAACTAAGTACCACAATTTATTTTATGCCAATTTATTCAAAACTTTCTCTCCAGCTATCCCGCGGTGGTACTCCTATGAACAAAGTGACAACTACCGTCAAAACATATACTTATGAGGTGCCAGCTGACCAGGACCCGGCCACAGTGCCGATACCAGTCCACGCAGAACATCAGCAAACCTACGTCAGCTCCGAACACAACAGGACCACGTAAGTAGCTTTTTTGGTAGTGTTGTAGTTTTTAGTGGTAGTTGGAGAAGCTGGTGAAATTACCAAACTTGCCAAAAATATCAAATATTGTAGTTAGTGAGGTTTTAGAAACGTTTTGAGTAATTTTTATTGTATTTGGCAAGTTTGGTAATATTGGTAAAATTACCAAAATTGCCAAAAAAACTCACATTTAGCGTCAAGCTATGATGATATCCCATACAAGAGCGTTTCCAATCATTTTCACTAGATTGACATGGTTTCCTGAATGACCAAATTCGCCAATATTACCAAAACCGTTATAATTTCAGCACAACGGCCGGTTCGCCGACTCCTGTCACGTTAGTGGCGCCCCCTGGCCCGGGAGGCTGCCAGTACTGCTCACACTGCAACACTTCCACCCGGGAGTACCGTACTGTTACTACCAGCGATGGTAAGAATTTTATTATTTACTAAAAAATATAACCTTTAAGTACCTGTAGTGGAAGAAAGTGGCTGCTCAGCCTTATTTACCTTCAAAATTGGGCCTTGGAGAGAGAGGTCGAGTTAAATCGCCATGAAAACGGTGGTTATGGCTTAAAATCATAATTTTTATCGACCAGCAGTCTATCGCTGGACATAGGCTTATCCAATTGAGCCTCCGCTACTAAGAAGTTCGATTCAAAGTTAATGGTGGCTCGGAAGTTAGCTGCTCGCTGCGCATTACCGCACCTCTCACCCCCATGAATTTGTTACTGCGCAGCGACTCGCCTCTTGTTCCGAGCCGCCCTGTATTAACAGTCATTTTTATTTGTCAAAAATATGTAGTAAGTAGGTACTTAGGTAACTTTGATCTTGGCAGAAGTATTTGTGATCGCAGTACAAATATAGGTACCTACTGCCAGGTACCTATATTTGTATGATCCCAAAAGCGGACTTATTTTGATAAACAATGTTTCAGACCGCACTAACGAACGCATGGTATACCCTGCACCCGCCAACGAAACCAAGGTCATACCCGCGGAACCGCATAATGGACACGGCCCTTATGTAAGTAAAAATTTGTATTTGGATAAACTTTTGTGTAATAAATAATAATTGATCTTTTAAGTAGGTACTTTTTTTGTGTAACTTTTGTGTTTGTCTGTAATCACAAGCACTTATTTAAGAATAAGTTTTCGTTCTTGATTATCAAGTCAATTGATGAATTGACCCAACATTCAACTTATTTCCAAAAATTCTTCTGTACAGGGTCCATCATCATACAAGTTCTCGGAGACGAGCTACTCTGCGCACAACACGACGCAGCGCTACCCCTCTCCCCTGCCGCACTCCCCGCACACTCCATACCATCCGAACTCCCTGCCGCACTCCCCGCACACTCCCCACCCCCCGCACTCCCTCCCGCACTCCCTGCACCCCGCGCCCTCGCCCTCCCCCGGCCCCTTCCCGCGCCCCTCCACCCCCTCGCCCGGCACTCAGCAGCCGCCCAAGAAGTTAGATGATCTGCTGGCTGACTTCCCTGAAGCTGTGAGTATGGGAGATCAATCAAAGTCTAACAGCTAGCCCACGTTCGCACAGACGTAATAAAATCGCGGCGATTTTTTTTCGTGCACTGGATTTTCAACACTTTGCTTAGCGCCGAGAGTTGAAAATCCAACAGTGTGTTTTTTCAACGCGCTGGGACGAGAGTGCGTCCCACCGCGTTGGGTTCTCAACGCTCGGCTCAACACCGAGAGTTGAAAATACAGTGTACGAAAAAAAATCGTTACGATAAAAACGCGTCCAGGTTTAGTTTAAAAATGCCTACGAGTGTTTGTGAAGAGTAAATATTACTATCATACGTAATGATACTGCGATGCAGTTATGCTGTGTTCTGCTTTGAAGGTGCAGCAGATAAAATAAAGGGCACATGATGATTTGAATCAAATCAAAAGTCATAATTATACCTATTCAAATTATGCTGAGAATCAGCACTTTTCGAACGTCAAAATTACATAAGACAGTCCCCCAACACGCCCACCCTTCACCACTTCCTAGTGCTTTAGCTCTGCGACTGTGACTTAGAGGTCGATAGACAACGACTAAGTACAGCAAGGGTCTAACTACTTCACCTAAATAGAAAAAAAACTTGTTATTAATACGTTTTATTTTTCCAGCGTTACCCAACTCAACCAGACGGCGTGGTCCGACGCAACGTCCACGTGACGCACGAGAGCTCCACGCAGGGCTCCACGCTCAACCGCGACGTGCGAGACACTCGGGACTCCGCCCCCAGTCCGCCAGTGAAGACCCCGCTGGTCGCTAACAGTCGCAACGTGGCCGGGCCTGCGGTGTACTACCCGCCCGGACATACGCCCTTCCAGAAGAAGGAGGGCGGCGGTTATCAGGCTAGCAGTGTGAGTGACTTTTAATTTATTTTCGAAACTACTTCAGAAGTTCTCATCATCATTCTCCTGGCCTTATTCCAATTTATTTGGTGTCGGCACAACATGCTTTTTTCATCCATACTTCTCTATTAGTCGGCATCTCGGTCAGGGCCGTAAGCAGGAGGCTTCAGTGGTTCAAACCCCCCCGACATATGAGAAACCAGAATCTCAATCTAGAGATCGACCCCATCTACGGTACCTCCGTACTCTAGTACACATAATTGTAATCTATTTCGCATCTCCTGTACTTTATAATCTACAAAAGCAGTAAGAGTACGCTTAAATACTGTATTTTTATCGACCCTGACTTTGTATTGAATAAATTCTAACCTATCACAGACAGGGTGCTAGAATTTTCGAGAAATTTTTGCTTCGCTCGCTCTTGTCCTATATTCTTAATTCTCAAACTTTTCTGCATAAGTCGATAAACTTACTTCTATTCTGTATGAACGGCCAAAGAGAAAGAAAATCTAACTTATTCGAAGTGGGATGCTAAAAATGTCTAGCTCGTTTCGCTCGCTCTTACGTCCTATATTCTTCATAGCGGCACCATCATGTTAAAATGGCCTTATCCCAGTTTTTGGTTATGATTTAAAAGTGGGCGGGAAGAGGGAAACTGGGCTTTATTGAAATTGATAATAACTAAGCTCTTCGAATCAATTTGAATTCTGACTTAGAATGTCTAAGATCGTCGAACGTCATTAATTTTTTTTCGTTAAAAGAAAAAAAAATGCTGTATTAAAAATAACAATACATAATACTCTTTTTTATAAATCAGTATTTTCCCTATCTGCAATCAGAAATAGGTACTTTATTTCTTCAAAAAAAGTTGGCAACCCTAATCGCCCCCGAAATGAACTCCTGGCTACGGTTCTGATCTCGGTAGTCACCCCCTTTCTAGCCAGATAATCCTTCACACAGTACATCCATAGTTTCTTTGGTCTTCCCCTGATCTTATAGTACTGTACTTACCTATACTTACTACCCATTCCTCTTGAACCATTGCGTATCACAGTTTTAGACTTTAGAATACAGGAGAAAAAGGTTTCAAGAGACTTAAAAGTCTCCTTTTACGACACTTACGCGGGGTGGCACCAAATGACATCTACGCAAGCCCCATACCTATCCAATTTCCATTTTTCTCTATAAGAATTACTATAACTACTGTCTAAAGACTTATAGATTGTTATCATGCAACAAATTCACTTCATATCAACATTTTAATGATATTCTACATTTCCTTCTCAGGCAATGGCACAAGGCGGTGGCGCCTACGCTTCAGGTCGCGGCATGTACGAATACGAATCAGGCTCACGAAGCAAAGAAAAGCATTCTGAGACGAAAACAGCCGTCCCTATCTGCTTACCTCTCTGTTGCGCCATGCCATGCGTGATCATGTAAAAATCTTGGGCGAAAAAACTTCATGGACATAACCAGATACCATTCTTACCAAACTGCCATTATTACAAAAAAAAAACAATATTCTGCCCATTTTTTGGTAAAGCTGGAATATGTCTGGATGGATCTGGGTAAGCCTATGGTCAATGTTGATATTATTTAGTGTTAAGCTTTGTATGTACGTAATTTTAATGAGTTTTGACAGCTATCGGAACGTACAATTTTACAATGACCTTGCATTCGAAATTCAAAGTAATTTTCATGTATAGCTCTCCTTTTTGTATGTACCCAATAATTGTAGCTAAATTCACCTCGACCTTCGTAACCAGGTCAAGGTCATATTTTTTCAAGGTCATCTTATGAATAAATTTAAGTTTTGACAGCTGTATATCGGAACAATAAATGTTTTTTTATTTATAATAAAATTTTAAGTAAAATAAGGCAAGTATCTATACGCTTCTCCTAAGAAAGTGTATTAGAGCTTGCAAGAACGAATACTTCAACGAATCTCAGAAATAAAGTGAAGGGAAAAAATTACATCTTATTTTTTTCAAATATTTTTTTATTAAGTAATAATTTTATGAAAGTTTTTGGACAGTAACTGAAAATATGTCGACAATTAAATTGTATATGTCTGTACTCAACTAAGCTGAAACTAACATGGTGCCATTAATGATATTTTTAACTATAAATAAATAAGTCGACTGCTGAGCGCATGTAAAGATAAAAAAAAAGATTTCATTACAAAAAAATCCTGTCAAAATTGAGTTAAATGGTGCTGCCATTTACCCAATAAGATGTGAAATCGATTTTTGTTATCAGTGCGCTCAGTTCTATTGTGTATAGAGCGATAATGTCATTTTTAATATTAATAAATTTTATTAACTTGACCTTTTGTTTTACTTGCGATCTGATCGTTGTTTCTAAAATATTCGGGCATTTATCCCCCTATTATATATATTATATCTCTTTCCGTATTCAATTCGAGACTAACGCCCAGTTTCTGGAATAAATGTCAACACAAAAATAAAATAAAAGTACTCTGTGAATAAAATCATAACCCTTCCTTTTGGCTGTGCCGTAGTCGGGTAATAAGCCAATCAAGCGCGCGTACACACCTGCTGTTAAGTTAGATAAAAAAAATATTTATTTATAAGATTTATCGTCAGCCAATCGCATCACTTGACTTGCGTATAATTTTGAAGCGTCGTCGGTAATTTTCATTCCAGAAACTGAGCATTAAATGGATAACTTGGAATCCCATTTTTGAGTTTTTCACAGACATCTCAGAAACTTCATGCCCTTTCTTTTCTTGTATTACACCCCCTCCTCTCTAGAATGTTTTTCTACAGATAACTATAAACTATAAATAAACAGAGTTCTGTTTTCGTCAACACCAGGGTTGCCAGACGATGTCTAGCGAATTATCGTATAAATAAATATTCGAAAATTATCGTACAGCAATTACCTGAGATTTCTGTGCTATATCTAAGTTAAATATTTCTGTATTGTAAGTTACTTTTGAATTGAATACTAGTTTGATGTTATCCGTTCCAATATAAATCTGACAATCTGTGCTAAAAAGATATTCTGAACTCATAATTTTAAGTACAGACGCTAGCACATCAACCTACTACAATCTGTCAAATTTATTTAATAGATTTTCAACTTTATCACTAAAGCATAAGGGAAAATTTTACAGTTTCGGGTAGGTTGACCTGCTGGCGTCTGTACCTACCTACTCTACCAGCAGCCGTTGACCCCGTATAATAGTTTAGAATTATATACTTTTTTATGTATCGTCATTCCTTACCGACCCAGACGACCCCATAACCCTCCTCCAGGAGAGCAATAGGGAAACCAGTAGTGCACAAACAAACACCGACCCGCATTCCGACTTCGCCGCAGAGGTGCTCCGCGATCGCGCCTCCCGAGTACATAATACTCCTCCCGACGCTTGCTCGATGATGCGCCAGCCCGCGTCGATGCTGAGCCAGTAGTATTATTAGTAAATCCCCATGATAATAATAATGACCCATATTTTTGATTCAGCCTGTCCCATCCCCCCAGCGTCCTAAGCGGAGGTTCGTATCCCAAAAGGGGTTGTTTTGCCCTGGCTGGAGGCTTTGAGTGTAGTAGCTTAAGCAGCCACAGTAAAGCCCGGTTAAGTAGTCATGACCTCCGAGCTCAGCTAAGAGATGCCCTACATAAAAACATATTTAAAAAGAAAAGTATCGTCATTGGATATAGCAGCTACTTGAACCCTGTCTGGAGTAGTTTAGGATATGTGAGAGGACACAAACTCACATCGGGTAAAAATCGTATAGTCTGCTTTATAGGAATTTTAGGTGGTTTATTGAAACGTCCCATCCTCTTTCTTGGTTTGATAATTAACTTTTCTAAGATCTTATTCAGACGAGTTGCGTGAGTGCAGTCACAGCGATATTCTCCGATGACAGCTGCCATTTTGGTTTCCAATTCTGGTTGCATACTGTACATACACTATGCAACCAGAATTGGAAACCAAAGTGTATATACACTACACCTATTTGGCACAACTCAATGGGCCAAGAAAATTTAATTATGCTGAGTAAAAGCTTTGGCAAAAGGCTGTGTGTAAAGATCGAAGCTACGACCATCTGAAATTTTAAGAGTGTAATGTGCAACTGTGTAAGTGTAAATGGTGCAGAATTTCTTGTGTAGATGTCAATTAGCTTCATTAACGAGTTGTAACTTCAGTGCATTAAATAAAACACAAAGGGATAATAAAAACACAGTGATATATATATATATTTTCGTTTGTTTAGCAAAGTTTTTGGATCTCGTCCAACAAGGCAGTGATGGGGTCCGTCGCCGGCGCACTCCCTGCACAAGCTCCGCGTCGGCTTCACCCGCAGCACGAAAGGCCTTCGTTTAGCGCCGACACATGCGTGACACTGCGACACCTGCGACCGTCGCAGACACTCCGCACTACGGACGGCGCGTAGTGTCCCGCGACGCCCGGACAGCGCCGCGTCGTTGCGCTAGCCGCGGTATCTATATTTGAATATCACCACAATGTTGGTACCTGTGTACTATTGCAACGCCACCATTAACACGCATCCCATTCTCAAAACAACACAATTACACATAAACCTAACGGAAATAATTAAAAATAAAGAGTTTTAACTTTTACAAAAACGTATTATTCAGCGAAAACATAAAAGCTCGCACTTTCGCATCACAATCGCCTTATAACACAACACATACAGTAGTCACCGCACAGCGGTTATCATTTGGCATCTTTGTAAACGTGATAACAAACTGTATGTAACAATATTCAACTATAGATACACAAAACTTGTCTTTTCATACAAGAAATGGTGAAAAATTTACCAAATTGTCATTCATACAGGTTGCTTGCTTTTTTTTTAAACATAATCAAAAGTAGGAACTGTTCAATTTGATTAATAAAATATTTGCAAATAGGTATTTTTGTTTTTGGTTCATTATAGAGTAACAGACACTTAAATTTTTACTTACGGTCAGCGCACACAGTTATTAGACGATGGAGAGTTAAAAAAGCATTTATAAATGTGTACAAAGACGACACTACAATAGTATCAAATGCAATTTACTATATAAAACTAGAGTTTGTACGCGTCGCGTCAAACTTGTGGTACATTGCTCTACGGAAGCTTATGTGCAACTCATATGTAAACTAAACTATGTACAAAAGTCTGTGTTCTCGGTGGATTGGTTCCGAAGGTTAGAGCGTACATACACACTGACAGATACGGTCAGCGCGATGCGGCCGGCGTATAACAGTGTGCGCTCACCTTTACATCAACAACAACAATTTGGTACAACTTTTCATATAGTAAATGTTTATATTTATAAAATTTAACATTCTCTTTCCCTTATCATTGATATTTCGACGCATGATAGATGCAATAATTATGTATAATATACAATTGGAACTCCTATTTAATTATTTATTAATTACCTAATTTTTTCTTTCTTTCATTTTAAAAATCACAAAAGGTAACGACAACTCATGAAACAGTCGGGAGATTATTATTGTAATCTTATTTGGGAACTCTATAACTATACAAATAAAGTGGTGGACCGGATCGAGAGCGAGGCCGCGTGTGCTGGGCGTCGCAGCCGTCGAGGGCAGGTGGACGGCTCGGCCATCGCTCGGCGCTTTGATCACGCACAATACCTTTGACAATATCAAGTGAGCAATGCATGTACTATTAATTACAAAAATACCAAGAGCGTCCAACATATTGAGCACAATCAAAGCTTCAGTCTGCGGCTCCGTTCATGAGTGTGGTGCGCGGGTCACTCGCGGGTCACGCGCGGGTCTCGACTGGGAATGTATGGCCGTCACAGTAACACGTCACAGAGCCCGCGGCCGGCGGCAGACGCACATACTATATAATATCACAACGCGCGGGCGACGCGGGACGACCCGCCCGCTACTAAATTTGTTAATCGGCCTTTACAAAATAAATATATGACTAGGCATGTGTCCGCCGGCCGGCCACTATAACTAACGTAAGGACACTTGGGTGTGGGCGCGGGGCGGGCGACACGCATTTGGCACTAGACGGTCAGTCGATGACCACGTAGGGCAGCGCCACGAGCGAGCCCAGCGTCGCGCACTCGTGCCACTCGGCGAACTTCGCGGCGGGCTCGGGCCGGCCGAGCGCGTCGCGCGCGTCGGGCGGCGCGGCCAGCGCCGCGCACAGCTCGGCCTCGTCGTCCTGCGCCGCGCACGTCAGCACGGGCGCGCACGCCAGCTGCTCGTACGCGTACGGCACGGCGGCCGACGCGGCGCGCACGGCGGCCACGAGCGCGGCGCCGCCGACGGGCGCGGCGCCGGGCGCGGCGGGCGGCTCTTTCGTGCGCGGCACGCTGCGGTGCTGCGGCGCGCCCGACCAGTGCGGCTCGGCGCCCGCGGGCCCGGCGCGCGCGGCCACGCCGAACGACGTCTCGTCTTCGGGCATCAGTATCGGCGCTTTCAGTCTCTCGCTGGGCTCGAGCGTCGGCACGCCGACCATCTCGGCCTCGACTTCGATCTCCTCTTTGACCGGTTCCCGCACGATCTCGGGTTTCGCGTCGAGCTCGCCGTCGTCGTCTCGCTCGACGGGTTCGGGGTCCGGCTCCGGGTACGGCCGGAGCGGCGGAGGCTCCGGCGGCGGGGGCAGGTCGGGCGGAGGCGGCGCGAAGCCGGTCCACGGCAGATGCGCGCACAGCTGCACTCGCGACATGTTCTTGGCGCAGTAATCGTCCGCGTAGTCGGAGTACTTGTAGAGCGGCACGACGCTGGCGAACAGGCCGGGCCGGTCGGGGTCCTCGGCGGGCCGCACGGCGAAGCGGTGCGGCAGCGCGGGCGCGCGCGTGCCGTTGACGCCGGGCACGAGCGCGTGGTGCAGCGCGTGCACGTGGCGCGGCCGCACGGCGCGCTCGGCCGCGGCGGGGCACGTGTCGGCGGGAAGCTCGGCGCACGTGCAGGCGGGCCGCGCGCGCGCCTCCTCCAGCGGGGAGGCCGGCGGGGAGGGCCGCGCCGGCGAGGAGGGCCGCGCGGGCGGGGAGGGCGCGCGCGGCGACGCGGCGCCGTTCCGCAGGGGAGACTCCGCCTTCACGACTGCCGGGAATGACATTTGTATGAGAGAAAACTTACGCACAATATGCAAAAAGAATAGGTACTTCAATTCGTCCGCCCGCGATCCTCATCAGACTAGTTCTACTATTAGGTAAACGAAAAACGTATCCGCTCGAAGACTTTAGCCACCTTTCAAGGTTCATTCTTCCAATGACCATTTTAGCAAATGTATACGGCCTTTGTCCTGGAATGGGACGGCTAAAGGCTAATAATAATACGTACTGTCGGGCTCTATGAGCATGACATCCGGCGAGGCCGGCGACCGCGGCGAGCCCGGCGACGCGGCCGGTTTACTGCCGCGCGACTGGATCTGTTCTAATAGCTCCTTCGTCGTTTTTACCTGAGGAATTGTTAGAAGAATTTAAATCTACAAGTTTATTTGACAAGAGAACATGATTTATTCTGACACTACGATACAAAAATTAATCGAACATCAACGCGACATGGCCGCATCAACAAAATTTCGTAAATAATCAAGAATATAAACATCAAAACGGTTAAAGATATTTATTTCTCATAAGAATTACAATGAATTCAGAAAACAGGAATAGGTCTAAACAAAATTATGTGCCATCAAGCGTAGCTTAAAATATTTGAGTATGTTATTGCTATCTTTTTGGATCGTCATTTTATTCTAGATAAATGTAGCTTTCGATCAAAAATCTCTAAAGTACACACATGAAAAGTGTCTAGGGATGTACGTTTTAGAGTATGGCCGCAATTGAGGATAATTATTTTAACTTTTTTGGATCGTTATTGATTCTTTTTAGTGAATTTCATTATTTGAATTTTGAAATTTTGATTTAAAATAGAAAATCAACTGTCAATCAGGATTCCTAAAAAGTGTGTAATATAGTTTATACAAAACCATTACAATTTCAGCATCGATACTGAAAAAAATTGCATCGATATTGGGCGACGACATCATTTGGCACGAGCAGAGATGATGAGCTCATGAGATGTTTACAATGGGCTCGCGAACACAGAAATTGGGAGGACGAAGACTGGCGTTGTAAGACATACTCGAGTTTGGAGGACCTCTGGACGTCAACGTTTAAAATTTTGTCAGGAAGTTCATTCATATGGAGGGGGAACAATAATGGTTTGGGCCGGTATTTGGATCGGTGGAAGAACCGATCTCATTTGGATCAGAGGCAACATCAATGCTAAGATTTATGCGGAGAGGATTTCTTCAGACGTGATCATAGCTTTGCGAAGCTGGTTGGCTGATTTTCGACTCACAATCGTAAAACATTACAATCAGTCTGTATTTTTTAGAGGTTAGGGAGAGAATAATAAAAAAAAGTTGGTCCTAAATAAAAAATCCGGCCAGAGGAATTGATAGACAATTAAATCATTAACAGTTTAAAAAAAATTGGTTGCCTGTAAAGTCGGTATACGAGCGAAAGTTTTACGTGACAACGACTTTGCGTGCCTTTCACTTTTTATGTCTGTCTCTCTCGCTCTTAGGCGGGCTAACCATGCCCGAGTGGAAGGGACGCGTGCCTCTCACTCGCTCTCATTGTGAGCGCATAACGTGAGCGGAGCGTAACGCAGTTTCTTGAAGTGTCACCCGGCAAACCAATTTATAAGACGTTGTCACGTCAAAAAATTGTATTGTTTACTTTAAAACTCTAGCCGTAAAGTTGATTTAAAACGAAAGTCAGTTTTTAGCTACTGTGCGCCGTAAGCTACCGCCGGGAGCGTGTGCTGACAGGACTCCGCGTGCTACCGACGGTCTTACGAAGGTCGTCCGGCCTGCTGCCGAGCAGGTCCCCACGTCTGCCACGTGCTACCAAGGATGGTATCCTTCCTAACTATATGTGCGAGTGCTAAGCGTTCAGTGACCTTTCCGACCTAACCGAGTGTTACTACCTACCTAAATTAATATATGTATTAACCTACCCGGCTGTTTTAATAATTATCTTCTACCTCTACCTGCGTATCAGTTAACGGCCTGCGTCTGCGCAGCCCTACACAACCGTTAACACTCGTTACAACGTCTACACACGGCTAGAGTCGTAACACGCACTCTTGCCGATGCTCGCATCAACGTTCTGCCGTGGCCTGCTCAATCGCCAGACCGCAACCCAATTGAGCACGCATGGGAATCATCCAAAGAAGAGCTCTGCCGAGAATGGATGCCCTGCATACCCCACAACAACATTTTGACTTATTAGAAAGAACTGATTTTAAGCATGCCAAATCACAGTGATTGTGTGATTCGTGTCAATCGTGGAAACACAGATTATTTATATTTTTATCTTTACAATAAAAGTTTTAAAAAAACTTTTTTTGCCATTAAATTGACGACATTAACTTGGGTCAATTTCCTACAATTTGGAATTTTTTAATTTTTTCCAAAATATAGGGACAAATTGTTAACTTAAACAGGAATTAAAGTAAGAAGACAGTCTGGAAGACTAGTTTTGGTAAATATTAATTGGACCCTAGACACTTTTGATGTGTGTATTATCAGGAAAAAATCATTGCACAGCGTTTGATAATAGTGCTCTTGTACATTCACAAATTACATATAAATTTCTTAATTAAAAAATAAATAAAAAAGTATTTTAGATATCATGAACTTTGGATCAACCAAAACATAATATTATACAGTGGTGGTCTTATATGTGTAAATAGAAACAGAGTCACTTGGTAGTGTTAATTACTTTTTTATGTGATTATTGCAATTAATTGGAGGTAAAAGTTAATTACCACATTAAAATATACACTCGTAACTCTAGTTTAAAAACGAACATAAAAATTCTGTTAACTAATAAAAAATAAAATAAAAAAATAACTTGGAAAAAAATCTGAATATCTTTAGTACTGGCAGTTGGACAACTAATTAGAAACAAAGAATAATTACTTATGTTCTGAAATTGAATTTTGAAACTACAATACATCTTTCACAATGTCACATTAGACAGTTTGCCGCCTTTTCTTATTCATTTAGTTAGTTTACATTCTGAGTGATTTAATTATGTACTAAAAATGGGTATAAACAAGAGCTGTGATGAAGCAACAAGATTTATTTTGTGAATTATCATTTCATACGAAAATGGGCTTATAGAAAAATACCTGCTCACTTAGGAGTGTTCCGTAAAGATGGTATTTAACGCCATTGCATATTACAAACAGCATGGAACATCGGATAATGAGCCTAGAAAAGTTCGGTCAACGAAGACCACAATTCAAGAAGAGGGGCTTATGATTCGTTAGGCTAAGACGGACCCCTTCAAAGGGTCTAATGTTATTCGAAAAGAAGTATTTTCACAGGACGACTCTCGAAACGTGTCTGCAAGACTAGTCCGTAGGCGGTTGGTTGAAGGGAAATTGTTTGGAAGATTTGCTTTACTGATCATAAACTATGGTCGGCCAAGGTGAGTGCAGGCAGGCTAAGGAGGCACTGCCTTCAATCGATGGCCGCCTCACGAAACAGGTTCTCCGATTAACTAAACAGCAGCTGCGTACGGTTACAGCAGCTATAACTGGCCATGGGTCATTTAATAACCACCTCTTTGTCATAGGAGTCACAGACAGTCCGCTCTGCAGAGCCTGCGTGGAGGACGACGAGACAGCAGCTCACGTGCTGTTAAACTGCCCGGTGGTCGCCACTTACAGGGCAAAGTACTTCGGTGCCCCAGGTACCCTACGCGAGATTGCCAGTAACACCTAGGCGTTGCTGACCTTTGAGGAGCTGGGGTGGATCGAATAACAGATTTTTCCCATCCGTACGCAAAATACGCGCTTTGACGTGGAGTTGCGGAAACCAGCCCATATTACCTATTACCTAAGATTTGCTAGGAAAGTACCACTTCTTATCAGACAACATAGAGAAAATCGTCTAGCCTTTGCTAGAAAATATGGCAGTTGGACTGTTCATCAATGGAAAAAAAGTTTTATTTTCTAATGAAACTAAAATAAATTTGGTAAATTCCGACGGAAAACGATATGTACGGCGACCAATTAACGAAGCTTTTAATAACACCAAAAAGACAGTTAAGCATGGCGATGGCGGTGGAAATGTTAAAGTGTGGCGATGTTTTTCGGGATACGGGGTCGGTCCCGTGAGAAGATTTAAAGGGTTAATGGATCAGTATCAGTACAGAGGCATCTTAGAGGAAACAATGATCCCGTATTCCGATGAAAAATTGCCAGTGACTTGGATATTTTAACACGATAATGAGCAATCTATGGGTCAACTACACTAAGAGATCGCTGGAAGTCCTGCGCGTTCAATATAACAATACTTTCAGGATGTTGTTGCGGCTGCCCCGTTTCTGTAGCGCCTCGGAAATGTTTGTTGAGGCCCACACAGATGGCTTTCAAGCCATAATACGCAAAAAGACGGCGTCGCTGCTATGCAGAGTGCGGGGTAGTAGCAACTATATACTGAGAGCAGTGGCGGAGAGCTATACTCCAAATATAAGGGATTTTGTGCGGAGGTTGATTAGGTAGGAAATATGTTTTCCTGCCTTGTCAGCCTTTTGCAATTGAAATTATTTTTATATCACTTTTGCTAACACTAGAATATAAGCAGTTTGTATTACTAACAAAATATGGTTCCTCGTTGTCCGAAATAAATGAATTTTAATTTTTTTAAATTAAAATGACCTAATGCATACAGCAAACAGCGTAAGTGTTCCTCAAAGAACAATCGGTGACACTGTTGGAGTGGCCTGCTAATAGTCCGGATTTAAATCTGATAAAATTTGTGGCACATCGTGAAGAAAACACTGTCGGATAAACATATCACTAACGTCAACCAACTTTAAGACGCATTTGTTGAAGTTTGGAGGTTTTCCATTGGAAACGAATTAAATATTGATTGAATCAATGCCACGTCGTTGTGAAGCTGTAATCGACAACAGCAGCTACCCAACCAAGTACTAATCGGTTATGAATTAGGTATTTGATAGTATTGATAGTGAAGGGTGGGCGTTTGGGGGACTTATGTAATTTTGACGTTCTTAAAGTGCTGATTCTCAGCCTAGTTTGAATAAATGACTTTAGAATTTTATCCATTTCACGATTTATCCAAATTATTGGAGTTTTGTTTAAGTTTTTAGTGTTGATTTCTTGTGTTTCTAATTAGTTGTCCTACTGTCAGTACTAAAGATATTGATAATTTTAATAATAATAATATAATTATGTTTATTCATTAAAAAAAAAATACAGATAGTTACAGAATCAATGGGTAGATAGATATATTTATGTTACGTTTTGTTGTAAAATCTGTAACAAAATGTTTAAAACCCTGCCTCTCAAACTAGGTGATAACCTGTATTTTGAGAAACAGTGTTCGGCCACAAAATTCTTATCCACTATTGTTGCCCCACACTAGGAATTTCTCCTGTGTCGTGGGTGCGTTTACAAACATTTACACTCACATACACAAACAGCCAGACCCGGAACAACTAATTGTAGGTCATACAAATATTTGTTCCGTGCGGGAAACGAACCCGCGACACGCAGCGCAGCAGTCAATCGATTAACCACTGCGCCAACCGTGCCGTCACATTACTGTTACGAGTAGGTAAACGTAGTTACGAGTGTACATTTTAATGTGGTAAATGAATGTTATACCTCTAATTAATTGCAATAATAACATAAAAAGTAATTAATACCACCTAGTGAGTCGTGTTTCTAATTATATGACCACCACTGTATATTCTTTTTTTTTTTGTTTGTTATTGAAGAAAATGTAAAAACAGTCATTTTAATAAAAGTTGGGTTTGGGTTGAAAATTTATATTTACGTTGATACTTATTTTTATTATTTTTACTATAGCACAACATAAGGCAACATTGCCTTATTATTCGGGTCGTTTTTTAATCGCTAATTCTGAATCTTGTGTGTTTTTGATCGAAGCAGTCTATCACGATAAACATCTTCAGTAAAAGTTTTATAACAAACGAGTGCATACCTTCTTCCCGCCGGCGGGCGGCATCCTGTTGACGAGCGCGGCGTACGAGTCCAGCGCGTCGCGCGCCGTGCCGTTGCGGCGCCGCTCGTGCGTCGTGCCGTTGCGCCCGCCCCACGGGGGGCCCGCGGGGCCCGCGGGGCCCGGCGGGGCCGCCGGCGCCCCCGGCCCCGTCGCCTCCGTGCCGGACCCGGCGCGGCTGTGGCCTCTGTGCACATCATATTAGCATTACATATTATACTGATTTAAACAACACTATTATGTATAGAATAGAAACGCTAGTTTATTCTCTTGACTAAATAGGGAATGGTTACAAGCTGGTTATTGTTAACACTGTGCTATCACTGTTAACACCATGCATTCTTCATAGTTGTGTATGATGCATCACGATAGTTCAGTTATGTCACAGATTATTTCAGATGGTTCACTCCGCAAAATCATTTAAATAAGAAGCGACTCTTTCTACGACACAATAAAGTGCAATTCAGGTCGCACAGCGCTAATTACTACAGTTATATTCACCTAGAAGTTGCCTCTCTTTCTATCGCGTAACCCTTATATCTTCTGACTACGTTACGCACTCTGAATTCGACAAGCCGAGCCCGCCGCGCTTCTTGTAGCTTCCTACTAAAATACGGAGTGAACCATCTGTTTTCTTCTGTGGTTATGTGGACTTCTTTGCGATGTAATACAATCATTGGCGAAGAATAGGTTGACTTTTAAAACATAAAAATTATAATAAACCACATCGATTGAGAAACAGTATGGATAATTAAGAAGACAGGCAAACAAACTGTAACCACGTACCTTTTTTTCTTAGGTTTTTTATCTCTTTTCGCTTTCTTTTCGTCGAACAAAGGTTCCGGCGATGGCGGCCTTTTTACCGCTGAAATAAAAAATAATATATATTCAATTATTTTATGGCATAAATGGAAAAACCAACTATTTTACCCACACTTTACTGTCCCCAACACATTATTTTAATGAACTAATTGACATTTCTTTTGTGTTCATACACAAAAGAAATGTCACAATTGTATCTAAGATTGGACAACTTGATTAGATTCTGGAAAATCTTTCATTTGTATAACATTTTATGGTAACTCCGGATACGTAATATTGTGTCTTTTGAATTTTCCTATCCTGAGTTATCATAAAATTATATAGAAATGAAATATATTCGAGAACCTAATCAAGTTGTCCGTTGTGTCTAACAATTTTAGATACAATTGTGACATTTCTTTTGTGTTCATACACAAAAGAAAGTGTTGGGGACAGCAAAGTGTGAGTAAAATAGTTGATTGACCTAAACAACAATGAGAACGTCAATAGTAAACTCCATTGAACAATATTGTTTCCTTTTGGCTGTGTTTTGTTTAGTTTTAGAGCAACGACGATGGGATCAATACAATTCTACCCACCCCATTGGGGAGTGCAGGCGAGATGCTATGGTATGTTATCTTGACCCTTACATACTGTTTGTATGCTCTTATCAATATATCAATGACACACGTAGCTATTATCATTATGATTGCTTACGTATTGATAACGTAATTACTGGTCAACGAATGACGTATTTTGCTTCAATAACTCTTGTGGTTGTAAATACCCCAAGTTTTAAAATAGCAACCGGTTTTTTTTTTCGCGGTGTCATCGAGGGTTGCCTAATTTTTCGAACCATTTCTATGTTCCGGTTTTCTTATGGTCAACCACACACTTTCATACAAAGTTAATTGTGTAAGGCTGCCTTTCCAGAGATGTGCAAGGTAGCTAATCGGTGAAGCTAAGCTAAGAAACTGTCTCTATTGCCAAAGGAGCCAAGTGGTGTAGCGGGCTGCCGGGGTTGCGGGAAAGTCCGAAAGGGATACCGTGGCCCCTGGCAACGTACAGGCAACGGAAGGAACACGGGTGGGTTTTAGTCAGTAAGAGTCTGACACGCCCTCCCGCTCCGCCCAGAGCGGGAGAAGTTATTTGACAATTCCCAATAAAAAGAATAAAAAAAGTGAACGTAGCGGAGAGGGAAGATGTGCTTTGGGAGCATGTCAAAAACTTAGCTTCGTTGAATCCTGTACATGACACAAGTCTTGAGTTTTCATATTCTCTATAATAGAGATGCGCAGAGTACTTGTTTATTACTCGGTACTCGGCATACTCGGCCATTTTGTTAGTACTCGTTATAGGTCGAATAACTCGGTTAGGCTGCCGAAATACTTGAAAAGAACTCTTTAGATTTGTGGTCTTCTATTGTGTCATAAAATCTCCAAATCAATGATCTTTTGCGCCCACTCATCTCTCAAATAGTTACAAAGGGACCTTACTTTTAATTTTACCCTAGAAACAAATTTTGTATTAACGTAATTCACTCCGTGCGTGTGATATGTAAACAAATGTCACGATTGACAAATATCTGATGTGAGCGGGAACCGGCGGTATGCGACGAGCGAGGAACCGCTCGCTTACCAGCCGCACATTGCGAGCAAGTATAAACCTGTTTTCGCGCCGGTTCGGTAAACGTAATACCGAGCAATACTCGGTTACTCGGTAAAACTTATTCTCGGCGCATCTCTACTCTATAAGTATAAAAGTGAAACTTCTTTAATAAATAATAAGAGAGATTTAGAAGAGAGACAGAGAGAGATATCTTTCTTCTCTCTCGTGTAACGAAATGTGCTCAATTCTCGTCAAATTATCCAATGGCTCTCCCAACAATTTTTACTTAAAAAGTTCTGTATTATTGGTTACTTATCCATCACTTATCCCTAAAGGTTCATTAGAAAACCAGCGTCATCCATTTCAGCAGTAAAAGGTTTCGGGCAGCCGTGAGGCACACACTGTTTTTTTTTTGTTTTATACTCTTTAAATGTAATTATTCTCTTTCTTTCTTTACTTACGCGGCGTGAGCGGTTTGTGTGTGTGCGCTAGTAGCGAGGGCACGGGCGGCGGCGGCGCGGCCAGAGGGGGCGGCGGCTCGTCGTCCACCAGGATCACATCCTGCGAGTCCGACTCGTAGCCGCCCCATGCTGGAATGTTATTAAACAAAATAATGTTAGCTTCTAAGAGCAATTATTTCTCAAAGCAGATTGTTGCCGCTGCAACAAAGTTACGGCGAACGAACGCAGCTTCAAGGACAGTTGTCAAGATGCAACTGTCAGTAGCTAAGGAACAATTTAGTATTTTTTTGTCAAGTTGTTTTCTTGTTGTAGAAAAAGTAAAGTGAAATGTACATTGTTTTGAAAAACTCAAAACAAATCTTCCTCTGTCGTTATTTTAGAGACTTGCTACCCATGTAGAAATTTTACGTTACATTTGTGAGTACATTATGCATTTGTCTTGTCTTGAATGTGTGAAATACAATAGGGATGATAACTAAAAATATATTTTTGTCCGTCAGTTGTATTATTAAAAAATATTGGACACGTATTTTTTCTTTTTTTACGTTATCAAAAGATTACGGCGATACATTACGTTAAAATGTGCCATGACGTCAGTAGTATGTAGATTTTATACTTACTTGTGACGTAGCGACCTCCGCTCCCCAACTTTAATGCGTTTTATCTAAGTCATTTTTTATTAATATGATAAAGGGTCTGGCTGTTTGTGTATGTGAGTATAAATGTTTGTAAACGCACCCACGATACAGGAGAAATTCCTAGTGTGGGACGATTTAAAAAAAAAAAAAAACAAAAAAAAAAAAATACAAGTAATATTTTTTGTTTATCTGATTGGCGGACTAAATAGAATTTCTTGTTTTTCACCCAGTCATCATCCCAATTGTTTGTAATGCACAGAATCAGTTAACATTCCAATAGTTTGTATTTACATGATCAGCCTAGAAGGTCTCTCTATGAGAGTGAATGGTCCACCACGAGGGCCCACTACGGATTCTTTTCATTCAATTCATGCACATTCCGGTTTCCTTGCGATGTTTTTCACTATCATATTAATAATCTATGCCTGGTGGAAGATTATAAGACATTTTAAAGTAAATACTGACCCGGTCTGGACGGTGGTCGCGGGCTGTTCACGGCTGGACTCACCACTTGCTGCAATACCACACAGAAATGCTTTACTGCGAAGAATCAAACTCAAACTCAAAGCATTTATTTCAATTAAACCATTTACAGGCACTTTTGAATTGTCAAAGAGTCGGTCAGTTAGTCAGAAAGTTGAAGCTAGTTGCCCATTCCAAAACGTAGATCTCTATGGAGAAGAACGGGCAAGAAACTCCAAGGACACTCTTTTAAATATAGAAATGACAAAATCCTGGGTACATTACTTTTGTTGCTTCTATATGTGAGAACAATGTAAAATAAAATAATAATCAAAAACGATTAAAAATAAGCAATGGCAGATAAGAGATGACCAGTCCCTACTGGCGGCGCCCGTTCACGAACATGACGCGTGGATCAGCACCATCCAGCTCAACCATTTTGTAGGGAACCGAATGATCCAACCGAATGAATAGGTTCCATAGTAAGAATATCTATTACTTTAGGCAAAGATTGCTGGTCATAAAATGATTAACGGTTGCACGAACTATATTCAGAGATGGACATCATTTATTATGATTTTGAACGACAACCTTATACACTGTCCTGCTTATTTATAAACATTGCATAAACTTAAAAGATGTTTCAACATCAAACGTTAATGATTACTTAACTTTAAGCGATATTTATAAATAAAGGTGGTGTATGTCTGGACATATAGAAGCTGTGGCGAAAGACGTTTCATGAATTGATTTTTAACAAGAATTTGACGAGTCATTGTCTTCTGTTCGTTGTTTGTGAAGAGTGCGTTTGCGCAGGCCAAGCTTCTGTCGCTTTGACAAAGTATGCAGCATAAACTACACTACACTATTAACCCTATAGCAGGGTAAATAGTGTACCAGTATTCCATAAAAAAATCTGCAATTGTTACAGACATACCGTTAAAATTGGTCGTACGATTAATTAAAAAGTGTATTTTAAAACAGCTATCTAATTACGCAACACATTTTCGTAAACGATTACGACAAATTTCGTTTCATTTTAACATTTCAACAACATTAATTGCGTTATTTACGTTGTTGAGCAGATTTTTTTTTCGAACTTATGAAGCAATGGATTAGCAATTTGTTTCAAAACGATTCAAATTCCGATTGATCGTGTATTACGTAATTAGGGTACAGATTAACAAGCAGTCTTTCAAAGCTGGTTTTTTCTAGCAACAAACTTATTTCCGTTGGATCTACGAATCCCCTATATTTCAGTTACCAAGACCTAATATTTTGTCCACTCAGTCCTATTTGCATTATTCATGTCACTTATCCAAATGAAGCTGACCAAAGTCTTTCTTTGACTCGTCTACGATGTTTAGTATCAAAGGAGTCGCTCAGACGTATAAAACTAATGAATGCGTACCCGGGAGAGCGCTGGCGACGTGAGAGGGGTGCCGCCGAGACGACTCCGCACCGCAGCCCGCTCTGCCGACGACCGGTTTGAACCTGAGGATTGAAGATAATATAATAGTATCATTTAGATGTACTGAGAAATAATAATTGGTAGGATGTGTCTAGAAATAGAGAAGATTTTGTTATTTTTGCATTTAATAGTAGGTATTAGCACAATGCGTGATTCATAATGTGAATGCAAGACTTTTTTTCCGTGAAAAACTATGGTTGTATGGATCACTATGGAAGTTTGTTGACGGACATGGCACATACCGCAATGGCGCTTTGCCGTAGTACCGCCGTGTTTCCGGTGGTTTGCCGTGTCATATCCAAGTACCCACGATTAAATTCCTCGGTGCGGCTAGCGCCGTACCGTAAAGAAACCGTGCTGTGTACAATGGGGCTTAGATGTCGCATTCGGTGAAGCAAACAATATTATAACATCCGAAAATGCAGCTGCCCAGTTTCAGCTCAATTCGGGAATAAAACAAGCCTCTCTCTAGTATACTACTGACTATCAGAAGATGCCTGATCTTCTCACAGAGTAAGCACAAATATTGATCTTGATCATTACGCTTACTTATTTCTTAAGTGTCATTACATAAGCACAATCAGCCTATAATGTTCCCGCTGCTGTGACAGGCCTCTTCTCTTCGAGAGGGCGTGGGCTGTAATCCACCACACGGGCCCAGTGCGGGTTGGTAGATGTGACATGTCTTCGAATTTTTGGTTCTAGGACATGCCGGTTTCCTCACGATGTTTTCCTTCACCGTTTTGAGAGCAGTAGTGATGAAATTATTTACACTTAAGTAAAGCGCCTGCCTGGGTTCGAAACCACGACCTACAACTCGTCAACAAATCGGGGCCGTTGCTACTGGGCCACCAGTACTCTCATTGTTTTTTGTAACCATCAGTGGTGAGATCAGAAAGTAATTTTAGGTCAACCTTCAAAACTCAACCAACTACTGACTATTCTCTCATTTATCTATTTTTCGTTGCCGAACCGCCATGGTATTGACAAAAAACATAAAATTACATAAGCCCACAGTGAGTCAGTGTTTCATAAGAGCCGTTGGTACTACTAATTGCGATCGAATTGTTCGATCACGATTGTGTAGCAATTGGTTGCGAAACGCTTTTGTGTACGAGAGCTATGGGGTGTGTCCGGGTTTTATATGGCGTCGGTAGATGGCGTTTTTGGTTAAATCCGGCAGCACAATTTCATGCAAGTTTACAAGAATAGTAACAAATACTATTGTGCGCTTCCAATTATAGGAGACCACATCGTTCTCTTAGAATCTAGGTAGATACAGTAAGTTTGACAAAGCGAAAATAATACAATAAAACATACAACACGAAAGTCATAGAAAAGAATCAAAATGAAGTACAAAACAAATTAATAACAATAACCATAAAAGACAACAGCCACTCATGACTTTTATAGCTTTTTAAACTTTAACATTTTGCATGTAATATCCAATTCTTCGAAATTTCGATATACTGCCTACAAAGCACAAAAAAAATCGAAGAGAAGAGAATCGAATTGGTTAATATTTTGTTTGTCATGTTAAGTTGTCTTTTTTCCATGCTTCTGGCGTGCTTGTTGTGTCGTGAAAACTGTAAGTTCCTACTTTGCTGGCTTTAACTTCAGTAAGATATGTTCGTGGTGTGATAATAATATAGTGCAATGTCCATCACCTTTAATTATTGCTATTATAGATATCTGAGAAAGTTGTTGAGGTCATTTCATCATGAGTTCATGACACACCACAAATCACATTAAAAGTCTAAACTTTAATTACAAAAGCTTGTTATCTAAATTGACCAGCATCCAATTATATTAGGCACCAAACTAGCAACATGGGTAGCCTACAGAATAATCAAGAACGAAAACTGATCATGAAAGTATACACAACAAACTTATTTGGCTTATCGGACAACTATCTATCCTGGCGTATGATGCAGGTAACTGGCATATTTATTTATTTTGTGCACTTTTTAGGGATCGTCCGTACTTGAAGGGTGCCAAACTAACCTCCGCTGTCCGTCCGTCTGTCTGTCAGTCAGCGGGCTGTATCACATGAACCGTAATAGGTAGACAGTTGAAATTTTCACAGATTGTGTATTTCTATTACAGCTATTAAGTATCAACTTAAATAAGAAGTTAATGATGAATACTTACTACCTTACTAATTACCACACAAGAAACGTGTTTTATTTCGGCGTTTTTTACGTTACGGAACCCTTCGTGTGCAAATCCGACTTGCACTTGGTCGGTTTTTTATCGTCACACGCTCAAGCAAGTATTGTCAGTCTATAAACCCATTTTTTTTGACGGAGTGTACCTGTATGTGCGGGCGATGCCACGGTAGGTATGACGAGGTCCCGCCATCTCTTCACCAGCACCTTGGCGCGGCGCGCGAGGCTCGGGTCAGTCGTCTTCCGTCGCAGTTCGTTCACGTGTTTGCCCAATCGGGTGGTCTGGAAACATTAAGGACGAAATATTACAATAACAATTCATTATTTGCATAAAAATACAGGTGTTACTGGTTGCATTAGTTGGTGGTTTATTTACGGACTATATTTAGCCTGATTACGGCATACAAATTAATTTTACGTTAGTATTATTAACGTAGTAGGCAACGCACACTGTACAAAACTATAGGTAATTTAAAATAACTTTTTTTTTTTCGAATTTTCGCGATAACCCTAGGGATTTTGCGAAAACACGGATAATTAGAAAATGGTGAAAACATTTCTGCGAGTAACTTGGAAGTAGCGCTTGCCGGCCGCTGCCGCGGCACCGCTCGCTTAGCTCGCGCGCGGTTGGTCACAGTTCTAACCTAACCTATTTCACCCATTTGCTCGCAGAAATGTTTTCACCAATTTCTAATCATCTGTGTTTTCGCAAAATCCCTAGGGTTTTCGCGAAACTTCGAATTATCAAATTATCCTACAACGCATACATTCTTGTAAAGAATAAAAACAATTTTCTATCAACCATAACATAACATCACGCTTGTATTCCCCGAAGGGTTAGGCAGAGGTGTACCTATAGCACACCCACATTTCGCCAGTAATAGGGGGCGAGCCTATTGCCATCAACCGGGGTACAAATCCGAACACCGGACTGCTACTGAGCAATTCCAGATGGAAAAACAAAACACAATAACACTTTGCCCAACCCAGGAATCGAACCCAGGACCTCATGCTCGGCAGTAGGTTTTGCGACCGCTAGACCAACGAGGCAGTCCATTCCAGTCATCATAACATTAAAATCTATTTATCAGAAAGGTCATTAACTTTATTATTATGTATTTTGTTTAATTATCGTATTTGATACCTATCATTAACTCAAAAATACAGTAATTAGGAAATTGTTATTGTTTTATTTCTCTTCTAACATAAACAGTGAAAAATAACCAGGCAACATTCCTAAAACTGATAATTTTAACTAGCAATGGTGCCGATTCTCTTGTACACCGAACTAAACTAACTAAACTATCACTAAAATTCCTTACTTTTTACTATGAGAATCTTAACGCTATTCTGCAATAAAAAGTCTAAACTTAAAAATTATTTTGACACCTAAATCGAATTTGACAATCGCGACTCCACGTGGTACACACTTGTTTGCCTTATCCCGTGAATTTTTTTAGAGCCGGAGGTGCGCAGGGGGTCAGCCTCGACGTGTTTTATATGGAATTTTTCACGTTTTGCATGGAAAATAAAAAAAAATATTACCTACGTGTTGATAATTAGGGGTATAATAAGGGTTTCATAAAGGGGGTCGAAATTTACATTATTTTTGCGATAGGACACACCATTTTCGAGTTATAAGCAAAAGAAAAGAAAAAAATATACTGTTTTTGCATCTAAAGTCGAGGTGTTTGTGTGAATTTTAGTTCATGACAACTAATAGTATTCCACACCATATTTTATCGCGATTAAAAATGGTCAGATTTAGGTAGACAATTAAAATTTTAGGTGAAAAACGTCAAATTCAGAATAGCAAAATTGTCATTTTCACTAAATTAAAATCTCAGAGCCATCTTTAGTGCTGTCAAACTAAAATATAGTTAAGTTGTGTCACTTTAGTCTATTTCAGAATGGGAAATCATCGTTTGACAGGAATAAACTAAATTTTAGTGATTTTTAGTCTAGTTTAGAGGCATTTGTGACAAGAGAATCGGCACCAATAGTTAGGGATAACTTTTTAGGGAAATATGGTTGATGGAGCGGAGCTTGTTAAAAATTGTATTAAGTAGAATGAGTGAAAAAAATACTACGGAGTTACTTTGAGCATCTAATGCCAGAATAGACGAATCTTTTGTCCTGGGCTTATGACCTACCCAAAGTTTACGTAATATAGCAAATCAATCATAAACATAACAATAAGCCTGTATTCCCAAAAGGGTTAAACAGAGTTGTATTTAATGTACAGACGCCATCACATCAAACCTACTACAATCTGTCAAATTTCTTTGATAGATTTTCAACTTTATCGCTAAAGCATAAGGTTCAAAGTACCCACATTTCGCTAGTTATGTTTAAGTCCCATGTCATGGGGCGAACCTATTGCCATCAACCGGGCACAAATCCAGATTCCGGACTGCTACTGACACATTCCAGATTAAAGAGAAAAACTCAATAAAACTTAAATTATTATAAGGTCTTACCTCCAGCAGCTCTTTTGTGATATTGATTCTCTCCAATACGGAAATAATTTCGTTGACAGTATGCATGTCGACAACCTGAAAATATTAATAATAATTCTAAGTATGTTTCAGTAAAATATCATAAAATAGTAAAATAAAATATTTTTTCCGTTGAAATACGTTCTTGAATTTGATTTTCTCGAAGACAAGACCTTAGCCACAGATTTAAAGCGGATTTCACCAATGCAACGAACGCGATCAGCACATCTAAACAGCGTTCGAGAGGTGGCAGTGTTATCATCGTCGTAGAATATTCAAACTAACAGACTTGATCGCAGTTTAGATATACTGATCGCGTTGTTTCATCGGTGAAATTCGCCCTAAATCTCGATTGTGGAGCTGAACTTCGTGCTTTCCTGCTCGTGAACACTCTGTTCAAGTTCGTTTCCTACTTTGGTTGTAGGCAGAGATTTTGGGCATTAGGTCACCCAAAGTTCACCAATTTTAGTACCGGGTCAGTGGTAGGGGTCGCGAATGTCAATATTTTATCTTGCCCGGTGTTAATTTCGTCCACGACTATAACCGGTAAAATGTATTTTTAGAATGGAAATACTTGGTTTTAGATGACCTAATCTAGATTAATCAATAGAATTTTCCAGTGTTTCAAATTTTCTGAACCTAAGTTTATTAAGCAATTACTATTAGGATGCTTGCGACTCGGCTTTTTGTCGATACGAAATGGTCTACCGTGGCGTGACGTTGCGAGCCCATAAAGACCTTACTTGTTCTTAGTACAACATTTGTCTTGCTATACACAATTTAATACCGATGATCTGAAAGTGCAGTGCAATAGATTTAGCAGTGATACCCTAATGGTGTAACCGTCGGGCTGCCAAGTCAGAGGTCTCGAGTTCGAACCCAAGGCACGCACCTCTGACTTTTCGGATTTATGTGCGTATTGTATAATTATCACTTGCTTCTAAAACGGTTCCAACATCGTGAGGAAACCGGCATGCCTGAGATATATTTCTCGAGGGCATGTGAAGCCAAGTCAGAGGCCCATGGGCGACTTTAAGTCTGACACCAGGTTAGTCACTAACCACACGACAAGAATACAGAAGAAGTGCAATAGATCCTCAAAACTTACGACAAACAACAAACGTCTTTTAACTTAGGCAACGAATTTACGAAGGCAAGACAACCAAGCTTGTACTCTTGCAGTAACCAATGCCTGATTTTAGTTTATTAGACTTGGGAAGATACACAACCTACACCTTTCAGGATTTGAACGAGGCAAAGGACAGAGCCGTCAGATAACTCCTTACTGGTCAGACAAATTTTGAGTTGTCCATTAATACTCATCATTTGCCAGGTCTTTTCCCAACTATGTTGAGGTCGGCTTCCAGTCTAACCGTATGCAGCTGAATACTAGTATTTTACATGGAGCGACTGCCTATCTGACTTCCACAACCCAGTTACTGGGTAACACGATTACTTGATAAGACTGGTTATCAGATTTTCGGGCTTCTGACGAACCGTAACGCCTGTCAAAGTGCTTTCCAAAGCACGGAGGGGTCTTAGTATGTAAAGATGGTCACCTATCCAAGGACCAACCGTGGTAAGCGTAGCTTAACCTGATCGATCGACCCGTGCGGCGGTTATTATTTGCACAAGCAAAATAAAAGAAGAAAATTAAGCCTTACTAAGAAGGGCTTGGCAAGGACCAACGCAGCTTTTATTGGGATTATTTGGGAACAATCAAAGAGAGAAAATAAGTTTATTTGACCCAGTTAAGGCACACAATATTCACACAAACACAGACAAAACTTAGAACAGTATTGTGTATGTCAAATGAAATGAAATTGTTTATACTGTAAATAGGATATCGAAATCACTTTTACAAGTCATATTAAAAATAGGCTAGATGAGTTCGGCGTTTCCTATCTGACTACTCTGAGAAGAAAGGCCGAAACAAACTCAGAGGTGGCAGTCTCTTTTAAAGTCCAGACATAATCTTGGTCAGGACCATATGAGGACCATGTAGATTAGTCTGAAGTGGTCTTTTGAGGAAAGAACCACACAGATTCGAGTGGACCTGTCCAGTCAGTGCAAGCATTTGTCAGTAATCGTGTAGCTCAACTCGGAACTTAAGGAGCTCAACTCGACGAACAATACCAAACAAAGGAGGTGCCTCACGGCTGCACCAAATAGCCCCAGTTCAGCATAAATGCCAGACAACTAGTGTCTGACGCTAGTTTTCAACTGGACCTTATGTAACGGTTACGAGGACATCATACGGATGTAAATCAGTTTATTGTTTATAGTGTATGTAAATACATAAATAAAAAATAGATAGATATGTAAAAAGAAACCTAACTAATATTATAAATGCGAAAGTGAGTGTTTATTACGCTTTAACGCTAAAACGGATTTGGATCAAATTTGGCACATGACTAGACCATGACCTGGGTTAGGACATAGGATACTTTTTAACCTGATATTCCCACGGGATCGAGAACTTGCGCGGGTGAAACCGCGGGGCGCAGCTAGTCAATCTATAAAAGACTGATTGTTTCCCATAGAAGAATACAATATTCTTCGTGTCGCTGGCAAGACTGTCAAATTTTGTTGGCCCAAAACTACGGCAATTCCAAATCAGTATTGAGACGACGTTCATATCCAGATATGCAAAAACTTAAGTTCAGGAATATTAATGAGTAAAAAAAGTAAAAACAAAAAAAAAAATTAAAATTAAAATTTCTTTAGAAATAAGCATCACCTTTGTACGTATTTTTCTGTTCTTTTCTTCTTGTCTGTTTATATAAATGTGTGTACATAAATGGTTAAATAAATAAATAAACAACTCGACTATTAATTGGTAGAGCAGTGGTGGCCCAGTGGTAACGGCCACGACTTACGAGTTATAGGTGGTGGGTTCGAACCCAAGCAGGCAGTTTACTTTGTGTAAATTATTTCATCATCACTGCTCTCAAAATGGTGAAGGAAAACATCGTGAGGTAACCGGCGTGTAGCAGAACCAATAATTCGAAGACATGTGACATCTAGCAACCCGCACTGGGCCCGCGTGGTGGATTACGGCCCACTCCCTCTCCCAGAGAGGAAGCCTATTTCCCAGCACTGGGAACATTATAGGCTGATTATGCTAAACAGCCCAATCTTTGTTTATCATTCGATCTGCTTAATGGGACTGACAAATATTGTGTAAAAGCCATTGAAAGGAAAGATAAATCAGAAAGCAGGATTCTGTAATGATTTACTGTTTGACTATAATGCATTAGAGACATGCTTATCTTTTTTAGCCAATCAGTTCATTCAATTCTGATCCTGGCAATGACTGGTCGCGAAGAAGTGCCATGGAAAATTCTCGTCAATCGCTACTAGATGGCGTTACCAGTAAATTGGGGAGACTTGTAGATATTTTTTAATAGGATAAATTAAATAGTTTTGATAATAAATAATTCAGTTTCCCAATAGAACAAAAAATATTTTGATAAGCTGGAAATATGTATATTAAAAATTTAATAAAAAATATACACATAAAAATGATAAAGAACATGACATACATACAATGTATAAAATTCCGGTAGAAAGTCACTGTTATTTTTTAGTTTGGTTTATAGTATTTCTTAGCTTCGCGATTTTACGACGTTCCGCAATCAATGGTAGAAAAAAGTAACTATCGACAGTTTCCTATGATTGCGGCGCGCGCGCAGCGTTTTATGTGACTCATGATTCATAACCTCATAAGTTTATAACATAAGTTACAAGTTCGATTCTTAGGTACTTAATTAAAAATTTAGATAATTTTGTTATTTGTTATTATTTTACCGAATTATTTTTTGCACGAGTTTAAAATTCGCTTCCCGAATAACGTTTTTCATAAAAAGTATTATTTTAAATATAAAAATATATGTATTTAATTGGACTTCAAATAATTCCCATTTTGGTTGACTAAAAAATATATTGTACCCTCTAATATAATGAATGCTCCTCTTTTTGTGCACCTCAAATAATCCTTATTTGGGGCCCCAAACATTTTAAATATCCAAGTAACTGGGACCAACTTTGATGTAGCGCTTGCCGTCCGCTACCGCGGCACCGCTCGCTCGGCTCGCGCGCGGATCCAGTAATTCTAACCTAACCCATTTTATAGCTTAGTTACTGTGACCAATTCTACTCCCGCGTGGTTGGTAACAGTACTAACCTTACCCGTTTGGTCGGTGTTCCCTAGCTTAACTACTGCGACCAGCTGTGATAAAAAGCCAGGGGGTTAAAAAGAAGCTCATTTATTTAAAGAAGTGTGCATCAATAGAAAGTCAATAAGTTTTTAAAAGATGGGTTAAATATTTCCCATTAATCATTATTTTTTGCATGAAAATTACCATTAGCAATATACAAACATTCTACCACTTTAAATATTAACAAATAATCTATATTTAGAATACAAGAACAATTGTTAGAGCAGTGTTTCAGGTTTCAGTGTACACAAGTCTCTAAAAGAAAATCGGTTTCTAGGTCAAGGCAGAATTGGAAATTCTACACATTAGGTAACTACTTAATTTATAATAATATAAACCAATGAAAAGAGCATTTCTTAAATGATTTACCTAGGTACTTTTGGAGAAGTTAAATACGGCAAGAATTTCTAGTGCCCCCATAACTTGCTGGTTGATTTTTGAACAGGCAGGTAGTAAAAAAAATGGAAATGGTGGAAGTGGACAGCAAGAACTGGAGGTAATTCCTTGCAAAGGATTCCCATAAAACTGGCAAAGGACGGGATTAATAAGCAGCAGTAACAATAAGGAAACTGAAACTTTGTTTAAAACTAAATTGGGAGTAAGACTTGTAATATAAAAGTTGATAAAATAAGCAAGTTCAAGTGGTGTATTGAATAAACATTGGTTTATGTAGTAAAATCTTTGTAGGGTTCCCGATTACCAGAACCCTACAAAGGTTACCCGAAGAGTGCCAAACGGAACCCTACTTTACTGAACCTGCGCTATCAGTCTGTCTGTTCGTCTATCAGTCAGCGGGCTGTCTCTCATGAACTGTAATAGAGAGACAGTTGAAATTTTCACAGATTGTGTATTTCTATTGCCTCTATAATAAAAATAAAATTTTAAGTTTTTTGCTCAGTATTGTATGGTGGTACGCAGTTGGCCAGATAAGTTCAACACTCAAGTGAATGAGACTGTTTCAGGTTTCAGGCTAGAAAATGAGTTTTGTAGTGAAAATGTATAGATAAATGTCTCTGAAAGCCATTACACTCCATTTATTAGGCAACCATCAAAAAATTAGATTTGATATGGCATGATGACTTGGAGGCTTGGGGGCAGCTAAAATTAGCCATGGATAGGCATGTCCCCATAAGTATCTAACCTACTGAATATCAGCTCAAACCAGTAATAAATTATCCATTTATCACTCAACTTAAAGGCTCATTTATTTCTAGATAAAAATCAAGTTTCAACAAATAAAAAACATATTAAGTGGAACAGTTATGTGACTAGATTTATTCTAGCTTTCACTAATTTGTAGGCTAATACTAATTTTAGATTGGATTACTGTGTAGTATTGAGCCTAAAGCAGGACATAGGCATGTTTCAAAATAGGATGTAAGGGAATGTCTGAACATTGAAATATCTCACTATATTGTATCTTTTGCTGATCTTGTAGGCAAACAAATTTATAAGAAGACATTAGAAATAATACTGGGGTGATGCCTGATAGAGATAAATAGAAGAAAAACTTACCAAATAAATTGAGAGAAAGGCAAAAGGATGTATATCAAGATTTTGAATGTAGGTCCAATTGGAATGAATCATGTTTCTCTAATCAGCTTGTTACTTAAGACAAATGCTGGAACTAAGCATAGCATCCTAAATGGGCCACACTTGGTCCCACCTTAGGAAAACAGGTGATTAACATACATAAACAACAAATAAGATACATCTCTGACATATAATCAAAGGAAATCATGAGGTATTTATCACATTCCTATGAATACAATTTTCTTGTTTAACTTTATAATGAAGTATTTTTATGGGAAGAGTCGAATTCCAAGTCTTTTATAAGGAGAATCAGAAAATGAGTATCAATCTATTGTATAAATGACTACCTGTCTATATTGTTGCAGTGTAAGGATTAATCTAACATGGGCAAGGCATATGGCCAGTTGTGGATGTCTTTCAACATAGAAAGTCCAAAGAAAACTTGTTAGAAAAAGTTTTTTTTCTACCTGTAGAATCATTGTCTGTCAAAATTATTCAGATGTTGAATTAATGCATAAATACAAGGTATTATACACATGTAAGTTATAAATATAAGAGGTCATTTACCTTATCATGTAATGAATAATAATGTGTTGCCAGCCTAACAATTAACAGTACCACTTTTAAGGATTTTTGAGTGATGATGGGATAATGTGATTGTGAACCAATGGCTAGGGGTGGTAGCACATTGTGGAGGAGGAAGTACAGGCAAAAATAACCATATTATGTGTGCACCAGCATGTTATCCACAATTTCTTTATGGTAGAAATGGGAATGCCTCAATAAAGTCTGTACATAGTTCATGTAAAAAAAAAAGTTTTACAAAAGTTTACCAATAGGATTTCAAATTAGAATTTGTGACAATTATTAGTTTATTTCGTTCTAAAAATCACAACAGTTTGCAGGGGTTTAATGGAAGGCAACGCCGTGAAAGACCCTTGGATGAGAAGATCGCAAGATGAATTAGACCGCTTCATGAGGAATTGATCTACAACAGCAAATTGCCGTGAGCAGTAGAAAAAGTGGAGGGAGGCTTTTGTCCAGCAGTAGAATAGTGTGCTGTTCCACACTATTTGGGACTGACTGGAATTGACTCCTAGTTTATTGATCAGAAACATTGATCAGGCTTTTAGTATTGAAGGCAAGTTTACTATAAAACATCCATGATAATAATGAGGTGTATCTTTTTAATGTTTTTGTAACCAATCAAGAGAGTATTTGTGCAGATGTTTTTTTCAGAATATTAATTAAAACGTAAAAATAAATGTATGAAGTTGTGCAAACAACACAAGCTAATATTTCTTATTGTTGTGAAACCTCAAAGGACTATTATCTACTTTTTGAAGTGGTAGAATGTTACTAGTATAAATTAAAAAGAAAAATGCCCTAGAATGGGACGGTCGAGAATGAGGCAATCCTTAAAAGACTTCAGAAAGTGGTTAGAAGTGCTCGAGGTCTAGGAAATTCTTTAAAAGCATTATTAGTAAGTTAAGTCAACTATAATAACATTACCTCTTTCATTTGAACCTACTATACTGTTTCCTTTGCAGATAAAATTATTTTAATGTGACTGCAGACAAAGGTATACCTTTAGTTAAAACTCAGACAAAATAGCAACGATTGTGCAGTAAAATATATACTAAAAATTAAGCTAAAGCGGATACAGGTTGTTTGGCATTAAAGTGGTTTAAAAATAATCCAAAGTATCCAGTATTTAATCATAAAACATGAAAGCAACATTGTTACTAACAAAAAGGTGTTTATAAGTACACAATAAGCACTTGTTTCATTTGAAACTTACTAGTAAGTGCTGCCTCATTTGATTTGTCAACTTGTATGTGTATCATATTTCTCAGAAACTTGATAGCAATTCTTATATCTGGAATTACTTTGCAGTAAGTACTTTAGTACCATATCATTGCAACTTATAATAATTTGCTGATGATCTTAAAAATTAATATTCAATAGGAATATTCAGGATAACATGTGGCATTCTTATTCTGCTGACCCCATAGGTTAAAGGTCATTAATGTCTTTGTAAAGAGAGATATGGTATAAATGTAATCAAAGTATATTTCTGAAGAAGAAAAAAGTTTATGGTTGGTGTCTGTTTCTGCGAGATGATAATTATGTTAACCGATCAGCTATAAGTTATACATAACTTCATTTGTGAAATAGTTTAGCTCAAGTACTTACTTTGTACCCTGTACAGCTTCATAAGTATCAATGGATTTCCTTTACAGGGTTCATAATGATCAACAAAAGGTAGTTGGTTGCATCGCATTGTATCGACTTTAATACAACCTTTAACATAATTTCCTTCACAATTTTTATATCAATAGTAAGCATCAGCTTTAGCGGGCAGTTAGTATAGAATCTAACCTCACAAATCCCACCATTTGAGCAGCTATTTGCATGGCAACCCTACCGAGACAACACAAGGAAAAACAGTATTCACAAATAATGAGATAGCAAAATTAAAATAATCACACCACAATGATAACAACTTTGAAGATAATATAAAGTTCTAAAACAACTTTGAAGATAATATCAAAGTTCTAAAACAACTGTCATAACACTGGCCACTTGCCTCAATATGTATAATATCCTGATGCCATGCAGGCCTTAGCAACAGTCGGAGGCAAGGAAAATAACACGAGTGTGCTAAATAATCGCTAAAATACCGAACAATTACTTATTGCACAACCAGCAAACAAGAACAGGCCATCAAATACAGACTACAGAGAAGGTAAGTGCGTGATGAGGAGCAGCATACGGCACGCGGAGCGCCTGGTGCCGCCACACCACCTATAGCTACGTTCGTACTCACGCGTAAGGTCAATCAGTACAAAAAAACACATATTTGCAGCAGCCCAGTCGCTTAGTCACAGCAACGGAGAAGATAAACGGGAAAGGTCGCGCGTGGCACAATTCCATACTTTCACATTGCAAAATTTTTGGCACTAGGGACGGAGGGACGGGGCGGCGGGCTGGCGACGTCAGTGGCCCCTCTAACTCGCACGCTCACGTATCCACACGGTCCGTTTCCGCTCCGCGATCCGCACTATATTCATATTTATTGTTTGGACGGTTTTCAACACATCTCGTGATCTTAGCACAGCACAAGGCACTCCCGAGACAACCTCGCGAGTGTCCGAATCGTAACTACGAATCGGGTGTCATGGGCTCGTGGACCGTTTCGTATCTCGTCTAGTTTATCGGACTTACGATCATCAAAACTCTGAAACTTACATTGTAATTGTTATCCAACGCATTCAGAAGTCGATTACTTAGTTCATGAGCGTTATTACTCATTTATAAACGAAAATATTTAACTAAATACGACGAACGTGTCTTCGGCTGCGTCGTAATGGCGGACCGACGACTACGTATGCCCGTGCCAGGGCATTTTAGCCGAATAATTCAACTGATATCTACCGAGGCGACGCACACTCGTGTTTTTCCGTTTCTTTTGACGGAACAAGTTTATTTTGACACTGTTGGCCACTAGATGGCACAACGAGCTCGAAAAAATTTATCAATTTTCTTCTCTGTTCTGCAAATAATATTTTTTTATTGAATTCAGCAATTTTTTATATCTCCAATACACATAATTTCATTTACCAAACATGGATAACTATTGAATTATCAGATTATAAACAGTGATAACTTGGCTACATTATACTGTCATTTTACAAAATTTTTGATTATGGTAAGTAATATAACTAAAGTTCGCTAAAAATACCGACAGAGGACGCTGTAACAAATGAAAAAATTAAAAGGATAAAGGATTTTACACCTGTTAGTTTACTGTGATGCCAGTAATAAAATTACTTTAATTACAATTTTTGTGTAAATTATTTAATTTTTAAGTTGTTTAGCATTGTAAAAATAAGGTAAAAACCAAGACGTTTCACTTTATTTTACTATCTGGGATAAAATGCAAAAATAAATGATCTTGTATCATACAGCAATAAAAGTACGAAATGAATGTAAAGACGCCAGCAGGTCAACCTACCCGAAACTGTTAAATTTTCCCAATCAACTTTGACCTTATGATTTAGTGATCAAATTGAAAATCTATTAAATAAATTTGACAGATTGTAGTAGGTTGATGTGCTGGCGTCTGTACAATGTAATCTGGGGCCGTATTATGACGTATTAATGCCACCGTTATTCCAGTGGGAGTGAGAGACGGAGCTATACAAGGCCGCTAGCACTATCCTTTTTTCGCACTGGAATAATGATGGCATTAATACTTCATAATAAGGCCCCAGGAGTGTGATTGAGAGAAATAAAATATGGAATTCCGCAAGGTAGCGTCTTCAGACCGTTAATATTTTTATTATACACTAGTTTTCGCCCGCGGCTTCACCCGCGGCTTCACCTGCGTGGAGGTCGGAAATTATTCCACGGGAACGTACTACCGGGATAAAAATTATTCTATGTGTTAATCCAGATTATAAATTATCTGTGTGCCAAATTTCATCCAAATCCGTTCAGCCGTTTTTGCCCGATTGAGTAACAATCATCAAAACATACAAACTTACTCATTTATAATATATAGTATGTACAGACGCCAGCACATCGGGCGAGGCCACAACACTGCGTTGCGGCGTCGCATCGTAAAAATCTACGACATACGACACACGCATTGTATTGCTGTGCGACGTCGTTTTTGCGATACGACGCCGTAACGCAGTGTTGTGGACTCGCCCATCAACCTACTACAATCTGTCAAATTTCTTTAATAGATTTTCAACTTTATTTTATAAGGTTCAAAGTTGATTGGAAAAAATTTACAGTTTCGGGTAGGTTGACCTGCTGGCGTTTGTACTATATTATATATATAGTAGGATAGATGACCAACCACGTCAAATATCTCATCCATCCACATATTATTATTATTTGTGGAATGTCATTTGCAAATCACATTATGTAAAAGAAAGAAAGAAAGAATAATATTTATTTGAACACAGTTCGTGAAACACATAATACAAAAATAAAAATAAAAACGTGAAAATAATTATAAAGCGATAATAGTGTGTCAATAAACAAAGCTATGAAAAAAATTTAACAATGTGCACTCAGCGCTCTATATAGGTAGTAGCTTGATAACTCAGACCAAATAAAAAACCAAGACATAGCGCTATCAACAGTGACGTGAAGCCGGATTCGTAAACGAGGTATAGCTAGATTGTAAATGATTGTAAATGTGTGCGTATATGCACAGAATGGAGGTGTAGTTTTTGCATGCTTCACTGTATTGTTCGCAGTGCTGTCTGTCAAAAAAAGGAGGTTATCAATTTCGGATGTTTATTTATATGTTTTTATGTATGTTCGGGCATAACTCCTTATACGAGACGGATTTGCAAAATTATTTTTTTTGTTTGAAAGGGTTATGCTCTCGAGGTGGTCCCTTATAAACTTTAACTTTGGTTGGGTACATTTTAAGTAGGGATGCAACGATACGGCTATTACGATACCAATACGAATGACGAATACATCGTAATGGCCAAATACGATAACGAATTACGATACGAATGCATTACGATATTTGTTTAATACCATTTTGATGAATTTATTGGAAGCTTTGTTGTATGTTATTATTGTAAGACTAAGTAAAGTAAAGATATAAAAAAGTTATGCATTTTTAATCAATATATTTATTAATTTTATCAATTTTCATCATTAACTTATATTTTAATTTTTTAAATTGTTACTATTTGTTACATTTACTGACTATTATTTAATTTTAATTGTAGTCGTAATTTATTACTGGCAAATTCTTATTCAGAAAACACAACATTTGTAAGTTTTTTCCCTTAAGTCGGTTTCTCTCATCACTGTGTATCAGTCCTGCTGTGGAGAATAGTCTTTCAGATGGCACCGTTGCAGGTTTAAGGGATAAATATTTCAATGCTATCCTTTTCAAATTTGGATACTCTGAAGCTTTATTATTGCCTCATTGTCAGCAACACTAGCGTCCATATCTAAATTAGTAGTTTTCAAATAGTTTTTTAACTTAAAACTGTCAATGCCAAAAGTGACGGATGCGAAGCGTTCAGAAATTGACGCGTTATGCGTTTCGTTTCACCCGAAACAGTAAAAATTTAAAATTTTTGAAATAAATGTATCGTAAAAATAGCGTATCGTAATATTTACGATAACGAATGATCGTAAAGGTTTACGATAATCGCCGATATACGATTATCGTATCGGTATCGTTGCATCCCTAATTTTAAGCTTTTGTTTTTATTAAAAAAAAAAAAATTGGTAGAAAAAGAAAAATACCACTATTTTTTTAGGATCTTCATTAACAGCCAATTAACGTGGAAGGCACAAGCAGAGGATATTTATAAAATACTAAATACGTCAGCTTAGTTAAATGATGCATAATTTAACAATAAAATGTAATCTGCCGACAATATTTGGATACCCCAAAATATTGCACCAAATTTAAACACAAGTTTTGTTTAAATTAAAATACAATGTATGTTTAGAAATAAATGGTATTTTTATTATTTATTATTAAGACAGAAATTATTAAACCATGGTGGGCCATGGCTTAATAATTTCTGTAAACATACATTGTATTTTAATCTAAACAAAACTTGTGTTTAAATTTGGTGTAATATTTTGTGGTAACTGATGATCAAGCCAAAAACATTGTCTCAGGCGTATGTTTAGTCATAGAATAGCAGACAGTTGCATACTACTTACTATGCGTTTGCACGGGCGAAACATTCACAACAAAACATGTTGTAATCTCTAGTTCCTGTAAAACATTGTATGGAACATTGACAGAAAATAGAGATTTCAACATGTTTTGTTGTGAATTTTTCGCCATTACAAACGCACAGTAATGGTCTCATAAAAAATTAACCATCCCATGCCTTTTTTACATCCTTGAATTCGCCGTACTTATTTGTAAAAACCTACCTACCTAATAAACGTATATTTTCTACCTTGCAAGAAACTAGAAAACGTGGTATGAACAGAAATTGTGTCTTATAATCTTAAATCAGAGCTTGTTGTGCACGGGAGCACTAATACAAAACTTCTTTACTCAAGAAAAGTGTTTGAAAATAAATTACAAAATTTTAAAGAAGCTAACAGCATTATTAATTAATTAAATTTAGTTCTTTGTAATCTGTTATGTACTAAATTTGCATTTTCATTTATGAAGAAACGCGGTCACGGATATATTATATATTTTTTTCTAAAATTAATAATTATCGTCAAAAAACAAAACTTAAGGACATGGCAGTGGCAGATACTATACATTCAATCGTAAAAAAAAAATAGACTACAATTATACCAGGGAAAAACAAAGGAATACGTATGGAATAAACGCTAACGACCACGTAACCGCGTTTAAAGAACGTGCATGAATAGAACGCGTGCGTGTAGGTAGAATATGCATAAATTATTTTTTATTATTTATTTATAATAATAACCAACTTGAATTTACAGTTTAACCACACATACAAGTTATTGGTCTGTACAAAATAAACATAAATCATTTAAAAAAGAACAAATTAAACATACTGACAAGCAAAAATAAATATAAATAGAACAATAGAAATAATATTAATCATTATGTCATGAATTGCTTGCAAACAGTAGCAAAAGATTTTTTTACCTAGATTTTTTGCAAAAAAATCTATTCTACTCTAATAATGTCGAGTTTCGGGTTTGTTACCTTTTACGTGCGGCCTACTGTACCCTTCTTAAAATGACACATGAACCTTTAGAGAGGATTCGGCTTTGTACAGCGTTGTGCATTTGTGATATTTTCCGTATAAAACTCCATGCGAAACGACAAGAAAAACTGTTTTTTTATTTCATTGAAATATATTATTTGAATTTGAAATGATCAAAGTATTGAAAAGGTCGAAGTGATCTAACTGGAACGCGATTATAGAGTTGCCATATTACAAAGTGATTTCTCCCTAACTAAATTGTTTTTTTTAAATTCTCTACAATAAGAAAATAAGCTGTCAAGCTTCACTAGTGGCGCTAGCAGTAAAAAAAGTTGGTAAAATAGCATAGGCATACTCGATTATAAATGAACATTTTATAAATGTAAACCTAAACATTATTGCGGCTGCGAGATAGGCAGACGGCATCATTACCATCGTTGGTAGAACCTGTATGAGGCTGGCACAGGAGCGTGGCACAACAAAAGAGAGGCCTATGCTTAGCAGTGGGTAAAGTCAGGCCTGTTGGGCTGTGGATAATAATGAAACGTTATTGCATTAGTGCTACATGTTCGGAATTACAAAAAAGGTGTACAAACAATAACCTCGTTATAGGATACCCAATAATCTGTAACTGAATAGTTGCTGTATTTTAATCTGCTATGGCGGCCACACCGTGGTATGACTTCACAACAAAATTACCTGAACACTTTGAAAAAAATCCAGATTATCTAGTATTTTCAACACCTTACCCTGACGTTACATTTACTGCTTGATCTAATGGTGATGGCGCCATCTATGCAATTCCTTTTTAATTCCAGGTTTTTAAACAAAAAAATTGTGTTGACAACACTTGGGGGATTATTTCTCTGTTTTATGGCAATACTGGTGAGCCCTTCAAAACCTGTGTTCAAAAGTGTCATTTTTCGATTTGTGCGAAGTCGTGTCTCGCGTTATTTATCATGGCATAGAAAATATTTGCATTTACAATCGCGAATCTTTTATGAATACCTTGATTTTAATCAATGTTTTCGAACGCTTAACTTCAACGGTGTCATGTAAATAGACCGTGGATTCGTAACGTTATTTGGGGTGTTAAATGGGGGTAATAATAGTGCAATTGTGTTTTGTGCAGTGAGAGTTTACCATGGATCGTCGGTGTTCCCAGTCCGTCCGGACACTAGTGTTCGACGATTCGGACTCTGATCCGCCTAAAGTCGGACAGAAGAAGGATCTTGCGTCGGCTGGAGCGCCATTGTCGTTGAACCAGAGTGCTGAAGGTCGGTGAAATTATCAATATTATGGTTGGCAATATGTGTGAAATGGGTGACTGGAGCGCGGTTTCGTAGTGTTTTCAAGGTTTATCTGCTGTCAATTTAATTGCGAGGGCGTGAATGAACGGCTGATGGCCATTGGCGGAGCATGTTTGTGCGCCAAAGTAAAACTACAAGTTATTATCATCGACGCCTACCCCACGATCGTGTTATGATTGCGAAACGTATAATTGCATTACAATGACCCAGATGATCATTTCTCTGATAACAATACACAAGTTGCATATTTTTGACCATGGCAAATGCTTAGCAATTTACGATTCAAATTCTGTAAAAAAAAACGATACAATTCTACACATATTTTGAACAAAATTCTTATCTATGACTTGACATCAGTGATTACAGAAATTGCATACAGCCTTGGACAATTTTATTACACTTTTAATTCACAACATTAGAGCCAGTTTTGTGCAATGCAATATGTAGTTAATGTAACATAGTGCTAATGCTGAAGTATCTACTTGCTAAACTAATAAATAAATACCTATAGGTAATCATCAAGTTTTCAAAATAATTATTAAACTGTTCAGTCAAGCAAAATTGGACCGTTAATTGACTATGAAAATGAAATTAATTCTTCAAAAAAAAACAAAAGATTTAAAAGCATGTACATAATAATATCTTTATCAAAAGAATGAATTGGTTTTCCATGTGAAGTAAGCTTTGTACACATTTTATCTTTTACACACACATCACATTGTATCTTTTATCAGTTTGTTCTAATGGGACCAACAAATAGTTTTAATATTAATTAACTACTTAAAAGTTACAGTTTGTACTTACACTGCCAGTATTTGTTTACCTATACAAACTTGCCATCTTAGATAAGTAACTGACCATGGATTAATGATAGAATCTATACAAATAAATAAAATTGAATTGTCTGCTTGTAATGTCAAAATAAAAACTCTGGTAGAACAATTTCCATGAAGTTTTCATAGAAATTGTTCCACCAGGTCACGTTGCGCCTGTCTGTGGGAGCCTCTAAAAACTGAGGTATGTGATCACGTGTTCATGTACAGCCCATTAACATCTTTAACATAAGTTATTAAATTATGCATAACAATATAGTGTTCTACTTACTTACCCATGTTTGGATAAATTATAGTTACACAAGTGTTTTTGAAAACTCCCAATAAATAATTCCTTACACAATTACCTGCTGAATTATGTTTTTGCAGAATATTTTAATATGAAACTGTTTTGCAAATGATTAATATTTTCCCTTATGTTATATCTACATTTAAGCTGTGCCCTGAGGTTTCACCCGTGGCTTAAACAGAAAACTAAAACAAACAAAAAAGAAAAACATCAAATATTATCCTACTTCATGCAAATTTCACCAATGAAACTTAACGCGATCAGCATTTCTAAACCGTTTTCAAGAGCTGTCAGTGTCAATATTCCACAACACTTTTGACTCTGACAGCTTTTGAACGTGATTTAGATGTGCTGAACGCGTTCAGTTTCATTGGTGAAAATAACCCTTAATTTCGAGTGTATTTTATGCCTTTTAAATAAAAGCCTTCTTTTACTCCTGGTTAATCATGAATAGTTTTCTGTATTTCCTTTTGGACAAATAATGTATGGTTTTCCCATCCGTAAAAATCAAGCCTTCTATAAATAAACATTGTCAGTATTACTTACTTGTTATTCTATGTACCATAAGGAAACGAGGATAATTTTTTCAACAAAATAAATGTAAACAAATATTTTTTAGGTAGTATATTCTATTACGTACATTGGCACATAATCACTCTTTATTTGTCATGCTCCATTTTGGAATAACTGCAGTATCTGAATAGCGATGGCTTCATAAGACAATTCAGCAACAAAAAAAGCTATCTTTTTGTAACAAGTATTCAAAACAAAACTGATCCTGGTTTTCAGTAAAATGGTGATTCTAATGATTATAATTCTGTAAATACATATTTGTTATGATCACAAATCATATTTTGATCAATATACAACCTGACATGGACCTGCAAATTGCAAAAAACCTAAGAAAATTTGAATCTCAAGGGCTATTTGCAGATCCTCATTAAGTTAAAGGTAAATATAAATATGTAGCAATCCCTGCCTAGTAATATATTTTATAATAATTATTTTCTTTTCTTGACGCTAAGACCCACTTCGCATTCCAGTCTATAAGGAAATATTCTCTTTAACTTGGATAATATTATCACAATGAATTAAGTCACTCACTTCAATTCTGAGTACATACTTAATGTTTATCAAAATTATTAAAAAATAGAGTGACTCATTGTAACTTGGAAGTTGTGAAGTGTAGTATAGCAGTGATATCCTAGTGGTGTGACCGTCGGATTGTCAAGCCATAGGTCTCGAGTTCAAACCCAAGGCACGCCTCTGATATTTCGGATTCATGTGCGTATTGTATAATTATCACTTGCTTCAAAAACGGTGAAGGTGTGTGAAATCGTGAGGAAATCGGCAAACCTGGATAGATATTTCTCGATAGCATGTGAAGCCAAGTCACGCCCATAGGCGCGTAAACTCCGCTTTTTTTTAAGTCTGTTGAAAAAACATTTTATCATTAAAAACATTATATCTCCAAAACAGACGCGATGCGACTTTGCGATATCCAGTTCTCATTTTATATGAAGTCTACCGTGATCCTAGCAGCGGCTTTAAACGGAGTCGCGCGACATGTCGCTACTGTGTGGAGAATCAGAAATCGAGCACAAGCGACCAGTTATTTCTAGAATCTAATTTCTATGTTTCCATTAACATAACATTAAATTTATAGTAGCCACATAACAAACAAGTTTTTCAAACATAAAATAAAAAATGGAGACAATGCATTTCACCTAATTTCATGCGAATAATAATTAATATGGTAAGTAGTTACTGCGTGTATATAAGGTGCGGTCTCATTGGGCGAAGTCCGTTGAGAACTAGTTGATAATTTAGTATATTTTAATTAATGACGTAATCATTTACACCATAGGCTACGCATTGACCCGAAAACATATTAAATTAGAAGTACACTACATTACCTCACGACTTTCTCCCATAGGGCAGGTAGAAACTTCTAGAACATGCCGATTTCCTCACGATGTTTTACTTAACCGTTTTGAGAGCAGTGGTGATGAAATGATTTACAACTTTACTGAGTTCAAACCTACAACTCGTAAGTCGCGGCCGTTTCCAATGGGTCACCACTGTTAAGTTATAAGCCTCTTCAAAAATGCGGCAGCTGCGAGGACTCGAATCGCCACTTGCCATAGATATGATGCTGTTTCTGTAAAAATTAAGAGGAGAATCTAAAACCACGGGACAGTCGCGTACTCCCGTTGCATTGCACGTCTCGACATCTCGGTGGTACAAATCTCCCGATTTGTCTGCCAACAAGTCTGTTTACTTTCCGAAACGGTATCGTAAAATATAATTATAGTAAAGAGCGTTACCGCTCACCACTATAATTATGCTGATCTCCATCATAAAACCAGATATTAAGTTCTTAATTTTTAGGGTTCCGTACTCGAAGCGTGCCAAACGGAACCCTATTACTAAGCATTAAGTTATTTTGTTGCTACTAACACTATGGACTTACGTCTGAAATAAAGAATTTGAATTTGAATTTGAATTAAGCCTCCAATGTCCGTCCGTCTGTCTGTCAGAGGGCTGTATCTCATGAACCGTAATAGGTAAACAGTTGAAATTTTCACAGATTGTGTATTTCTATTGCCGCTGTAACAACAAATCATGCAAGAAATGTGTTTTGCTTTTTCGGCGTAAACATTTTGCAGCGTTTAATTTTGTACGGTGGTACGGAACCCTTCGTGTGCGACCCAGACTCGCATTTGACCGGTTTTTTAAGAATGGCCATTGCAGAAAGTAGAACTAAAGTTTAAAATGTACTCTATAGGTTAGTAGTCCATTAAAGTTATAATTAAAATCGTGTGAGATAGAAACCATTGACCAAAAAGAACGGCTAACCATTAATTCCATAAAACAGTTCTAAACATGTATGTATGGGAATATAAACGTGTTCTTTTGTGAGTAAAATACCGTTTACATGGTATTGAAAACCAAAACAAGCTGGCGGTTTTCCCAAAGTCGTTTAATTGTTAATGTTTATTGTTTTTGCCTTAATTTTTTTAATGACTTTCCTGCAACTTTGTAGGTGTGGATAGCCTTAGCCGGCTATCACGCACATTAGCTATATGCTTGGTATAATACTAGGTATATGCTCGGTATAAAGGTACAGACGCCAGCACATCAACCTACCCGAAACTGTCAAATTTTCCCAATCAACTTTGAACCTTAAGCTATAGTGATAAAGTCGAAAATCTATTAAAGTTATTTGACAGATTGTAGTAGGTTGACGTGCTGGCGTCTGTACAATACGGCCGAAATAACTTGGCAGTTCCGAACTTCGCTCAGGAAGCTGCGCAGTAACAGTTTTTAGACACCAAATGGTGAAATGAGGCGAGTGTGAGTGAGAGAACATGCGTCAAAGTTCGTAGTACGCGTACTATGTTATTATAAGGCTATAGTTGACTCCAGTAGAGAGGCTGGTCGAAAGGAAAGCGGTAAGAATCGAGTTTATGGAGCCTTCGCCACTCAGGGACACCTACTTTTGTGGAAGATGGTTTGGGTATCGGTTGATAGAATCAGCTGTATCTACAGTGTATAATACTCTGTAGATACAGCTGATTTCAGTGTATTCTCCGTTGTTTACATTGATATGAAGATCCTTCGACTATGATGCTACAGGCTCTTGACGCCTTTAAATACCAAATTTTACGTTGTTTTTCTTTTATAGCCTCGAAAACCCCAGTTGAATTCAGCTATCTAATTACGCAACACATTTTCGTAAACGATTACGATTAATCCGTTTCATTTTGACAGTTCAACAACATTCATTGCGTTTTTTTACGTTGTTGAGCAGAAAAGAATTTCGAACTTTTGAAGCAATGGATTAGCAATCTGTTTTAAAAACGATTCAGATTCGGATTTATCGTGCATTACGCAATTAAAGTACAGCTTTGTATTCTGTCAACCTTGCAAAAACTGTTCATCTACAGCTGAAACGTCAATGATATGGCGAAGGGCCGTACCTTGAATATTTTGAATAAATGACTTTTGAATTTTTTCTTATTTTAACCATGCATATTAGGCCCTCACGTCAAGGGTTGATGTGAGGGCCTAATATGCATGCATCTTCCTTTGGGTGTCCCTATCTATTAAAGTGGTGATGACGTATTGTGCTCAAACATTTTAATAGCATGGTTAACTAATTAGTGACAGCAGACATGCTGTTGGCCCAACGCTTACCTACTACTTGTCTTATAAACTCATTTCTCGTCATTTGTCTGGTACGAGAAAGCCCAATGGGATGATAACGTAATTTACTCGTTTTATGATGAGCGCTGTTTTTGTTTCTTTGAGCCGATGAGACTATGCTAGAATCAAATCTCCATTCAATTACGTGGAAGTTCTTGGTTTTCAAAAAAGGGGTATAGTAATTCCTGCATTATTATTTATGTCGGTAATGATATCATTTACGAATGATAGAAGAAATGTGATATTAAGTGCATAAGGCCCGTACCAAATCCTATAGGTATGCACTGGTTACTCCTACGCCACTTTGTTTTTTCATCTGCTTCACAAACCTTGGTTAGCGAGTGAATCCAGGAGAATTACAATCATCTCCCACACCATCGAAAAAAACCACTGGTATTATCATTTCATATGGAGAGCTTTTACGAGATTACTCAAGTTCATCTAGGTTCTATGTTAAGGGGTTTGGTTTCCACACTTAGTCCGTCCGTTTGGTGGTTATTCCAACCAGCCCACCTCCCTCCAGAAGTTGATTAAGTCTCCTGGTCTGTTTAGAATATCTGTGTATGATCTGGGTGACCCGAGGGTTTCTGTTCTAATCTGGGTGACGCCCGTACATTCGAAGAGCACGTGCGCAACGGTCTCCTCAGCCTCCATGCACGCCCTGCACAGAGGACTGTCCGTTATGCCTATTGTGTGGAAGTGCTTGTTTAGCGAACAGTGTCCCGTGATGGTCCTCGTCACCTGGCGCATACCGTACCTGTCCAGGCGTAGCAAACGCCTGGTCAGCCTGCTGTCCAAGGATGGCATAGCCTCCTTTGACTGCCTGCAACCTGGTGTCGAGGTCCACCAGCGTTCCGCTTGTGTGTGGGTGAACTCCTGCAGCCACCTGCGTATTTGGTTGAAGGGGATGGGTACGATAGGCTCGGGTCCGCAGACTGCCGTGCTGGATCCACGTCTAGCAAGTTCATCAGCCGCGTCGTTACCTAGCGTTCCGCTGTGTCCTTTTATCCATTGCAGTGTCACCGTGTTGCGGCTAAAGTTCAGTTCAGTTCATCTAGGTACTAGTTTTCAAACGACGGAACCCTAAAACCGAACTGTAATATGAAGTTGCACAGTCAGTGCCTCTCATATACTTAGTCAAAACATTGTCTGCACAGGTTACCGTGAATCAGACCGTGTACCTTGTTATTGTTGTAGCTTTTGTCTCGTTCTCGAATGGCGTCGTGTTGTCCGTTAAAGAGCTCTGGTTTTTACTGGAAAGGCCCGTTTACTCGCTCCATTTGGACGGTCAGATCGGAAAAGCCAATTTAGAGTCAGGCAAAATCCAAAATTTGCGAATAGATAGATAAGAAGATAGCAAAGAATACCCCAAAAATTACCCTTCACCACTTACTAGAATAATAAGTAGCAAATTAAATTCCCCAGCAACATGTCATTGAGACCAGTTAGACCCAATTTTGGGTCAAGACACATTCAAATCGAAGCCTCATCTTCATCTCGGAAAGGCCAGAGAAAATCACAGGAAGGCTCAAGTCACGATTTCTCGAAAATCGTGCGAAGCAGCGCTCGCTATTCAAAGCGTGCTCGAACAAAAAATGAAAAAGCTATTTAAATAATTGCACCGAAAACCATCGAATTTTCGCCAATGTTCTTTGACCCATAAAATATGCTGGCTTTGCACCATAAGGAAGCCTGTGCAAGCAATGCAGGATGTTTGGGGTCAAAATTTGCATTTTTAATTATCTTACTCATTCCCGGTCCTTTGTAACCGTTGAGCTCTGATTTTGGGACGGCATTTTTATTCAATGGTTTATAAAAATCGTTGACGCCAGCTATCCTCATTAGGCTCCTGCACGTCCTGTCTTTATGACCCCAATTTCGTCGGTGTCTTCGCAAAACGGAATTTTTCTCTATACATTCAGTCTTTTCTGGTCCGCCTCTTCCATCGCTGCCATCTCTCTTTGTCATTCACATTGACACTTTTCAAAAATAGTTGAGTGAAGTGTAAATAGTCATAGCATAATCAGCCTATAATGTTTCCACTACTGGGACTCAGGCCTCGTCTCTGTGAGAGGGAGTGGACCATCCACCACGCGGGCCACATGTCTTTGAATTTTTAGTTCTAGGACATGCCGGTGTCCTCACGATGTTTTCCTTCACCGTTCTGGGAGCAGTGGTGATGAAATGATTTACTCAGACAATGTGAAATACTTATCCAATTCTTTCTCTGATTTTGTATCGGCCGTTCTTCTCAGAGTAGTCGGATAGGAAACGCTGCCCTCATCTAGTTCTTAAAACATGATTGACGTGTAAAATTGTTTTTACAAATCTACTTACAGGAATTTATCTTTTGCTTTCTGACGTGTTTATGATTCGGGAATGAATCACACAGTATAATATTCATGGCTTTCCCTTAAAAAGCCATGAATAATTATAAGCGGTTTGCTTTTGATAGTTTTCCCTAAACAAACCAAGTCTATCGGAATTTTAATGGCTTTTAAACATTAATTAGTATTCCGGCCGCGCTGGGGGCAAGAGGTTACCGTTCTGAGGTAACTACCCTCTTTGCAATATTAATGGTTTGTACCTTGGCGTTGGATTAGCTGTTCGTTGGTAGTAGTACCTCGTTTTTTTTTTCTGTGGAAGTCTGTTTATTATTTTTGTGAAGGATAGGTGAATTTTTGGACTGCCTTTTGAATTGTTATCTATTTATTTGATTTAATAATCTTTATTAGATTTTGTGTCCGAAAAAAGTTGGAATGTGTGATTTCCGCTCTTCACATCTACCTCTGGCTAGGTAAAGGCCACCATAATGGTTTTACACGTTAAGTGACTGATCTCGTTAACGTCTAAAGCCATTACGGTGGCCTTTACCTACCACGAGCTACCTTTATTTTGGGGCGTGTGGAAATTTTCCAACTGTGAGCTGTAGGAAAATTTCTACACGTTATAAACCTGGCAGGTCTCGGTTGAAGATCATGTAACAGCGCACGCACCAGAACTGAGATCTCTAGAATACTGCCTTCACTTTTTATAGGCATTTCAGTATCGTCCTACATTCTAAACTCAAGGGAAATTCGCTCCAAGTGGAATACCTCGAAATTAAACGTACCTACTTCGCTACCATCTTACTTAATCGATACCTGATTTAGATACAAATCGATATACCGTGTCAACATGTAGGTACAGTTAGTTACGCAATCGTCGTGTCAGAAGTATTTCCTGCGATACGATCTTCCGATTTGTAATAAAAAAACAATTATGATTAACATTTTTATTGTTTTAACCTCGTTTGGATATAATTTAGATATCACATAATATAAATAAATAAACATGATTATGATTCGTGCTTATGTTTTATATCAGTTTGCAAATATTTATTTTTGTGTTTGATTTAGACAAGTTATATTATAACTTATAAGTCACATTGAGAGTTACATTTTGTTGTGATTTCGACTCTCGGTTCTTCTTGGTTCTTTAGTTTTATCCACTAATGTTGCTAATCATTTATCTGTGCTTCTTTACATTCAATGTTTATACAATTTCTTCTAAGTTTCCGTATATTATGATGTTCTATGATGATTACACATTAAAAATCTTGCCAAAGTTGCTGTGCATCTAAAAGATTACCTTATTTCCCTGATAAACGTGACAGGCACTTTCTACGAAAACATTATTTTCTCCTCTCGTATCGGCAGTCGGCACAAATTATTGAGCGAAGGGTACTTATCTTTATTTTACTACAAAAAACACGACTCTAATACAATTTCATAAAGTTTATAATCGCTGTTGTTTACCAAACTTATTTAATCAACCTCTAATCACCTTCAATTGATCGGTTCATTTTGCAATAGGTACAGTTAATATTAATAACACCGATAACACTGAAGTCGACTGTACTTTGATTGCACAAGTGCACCAGTATATAATGATGTCATGTTGTTAGCTAAAAGGATGTAGGTAATGTTGTGTACTTATAAGTACAAATGGTACTCATTTTTCGTGATTACTGTAAAGTCAAAGTCAAATAATTTATTTCAATTAGCCACATAAAAGGCACTTTTGAACGTCAAAATTTACAAGAAATAGTACTGATTCTAGTTGCCCCTTCCAAAAGGTAGTTTTCGTATGGAGAAGAATGGGCAAGAAACACCACCGTTACTCTTTTAAAATGTTTTCACAATATTTAGTATACTTACATTCATTATATAATTATATTCGAAGACGATGCACCTGGAATAAGATTACTATACCACAATAGGTAAAAATAATGTAAAATCAATGTAAATGTAACCAATAATAAATTAGCAACCAGTTTGATTTTGTCTAGACTCTAAATTCTCCTATGGAGCAGGACTAGCATGTTTCCAAGCATTCTTATCTTGGATATAATCCTCTCATTTGTAATATGCTTAGCGAAAAATGACGCGAGTCTATTGAATTGAACTACTGCGGTTTCGTAGCTATGGTTTCGCGGCGGAGGTGTGCTACCGGGGTGAGCAGATTTTTTTTTCGAAGTTATGAAGTAATGAATTAGCAATATGTTTCAAGATTCTGATTGATCGTGTATGGTACGCGATTAAGGTACTGGACCTAACACTCTGGAATCGCCAAGATGGCAGCATGCAGAGGGCAATCAGTGTTACTTACACTGATTGCCCTCTGCATGCTGCCTACTAGCATTGATCACCTGCCTACTAGCATTGGTCGTTTGCCTTCTCAGTCTGAATTTGAGCGAGCTCTTTGCCCTGTTGAAAAACAAAAACAGTGATTGATATCAAAAATATTATGACATAAATTACAACACATAAAAAAAACAATGTTCTTTGTCTTATTTACTTACTGGTAGTACAACTAGATATAATCAAAAATAAATCTCTTGTCAAACATTTTGGCATAAACATTAAAACTCGCCCCCGCTGTATCTTATCGAACAAACTTATCGATAATATCACTCGGTCAATGTTTGTGAGTGCATCCGATAACGATAAAAACAATGGAAACGACTCGGAACTGTATTTGTATCGATAAAATTATCAGTAGTCAACTATACGCTTTGTTGTTTAAAGGCAGACAGGCGCGACGCAACGGTGCGGCGCGATTCTGGTAAAACAATTTCCATGAAGTTTTCATAGAAATTGTTCTACTACAGTCGTGTCGCGCTTGTCTGCGGCAGCCGTAATGGCGCAATTAAACTTGGTTCGTTCTCCCAAATACGATTGCCGTAATTCGGGCGAACGACCAAGTGTGAAATGAACGGGGTCGAGTACGTCCGTCTTCGTGAAATCTAGTCCAGCTAGACTGCCCGAAGGAATGGGAACCCTTTGTGTAAATATTGGCGTTTGATTCTTAAAAAGATCGCCACATATTTTCAAGCTGACTGTCTGACGTCGAATGCTGTCCGCTAATACTTACCTACCCATACCTTTTAATGGAACCCACATAAACCACTGTAAAACATGAAAGTTACAGCAGTTCTATCCAACGTTCAAAAAAAAAAGAAAAGAAATAAATAAAGAGATTTTTTTTTTAATAAGTTTATTTGACCCAGGTAAAGGCACTCAGATATGCTAGCTGACTCCATAAATATACATATATGAATATCTATCTGCACTCACCCGATTGTTGGCGAGAAAACAATGAGTAGGTAATACTGCAATAGGTACCTATCGTGAGTATGCCAAGATCACTTCAAGAAATCGATAACTATCAAGGCATCATTAACAACAATCTCTCAATTACAATACCTAATTATTATCAGACCATAATGCTGCCACTCCTAATTAATTCCAATGCTATCAATTTCTGAGATTGATTACTAATTAAATGACCTCTTTATCAGTTTAAAACGAGTCGAAAAAGAATCCAAATCCGTCACAGCGTTGTTGCGTTGTTTTGGTTCTTAATCCCGTCGTGCTTAATTCCCAGGATTGATGCTCTTGTGTTCTTTAAACACCAATCTTACAAACGTTAGGTAACTGCACCTCAAACAACTATCTTGGAAGACCATAAAATGTATCTTAACATAACATAACATCACGCCTGGAATCCCCGGAGGGTTAAACAGAGTTCTACTTATAGTAAGGGGAGTTTGTTGCGCCACTTCTTCTTCTCAGCTAAAGCACTAGGAAGTGGTGAAGAGTGGGCGTTTTGGGGGACTGTCTTATGTAATTTTGACGTTCAAAAAGTGCTGATTCTCAGCCTAGTTTCGCCAATTATTTTTGCCTTCAACCGAGCACAAATCCACTCTACTCTAAAATCTTATTTGTTGAAATTAAACCCAACCACATCCTCAATCGATTCGCCATAGCCATGCCCAAAACCATCCACAACAATCCAAAACCGACACAACAAACTTTATAATCATTTAACAAGAATGTGGAAAACATCAATAAACGTATGCCCAAATAAGTCCAAGACACGACTCATAAATTCCTCAGCTAACGACAGCTTGCCTAATGACCATGACTTAGTTAGCAGTTCAGCGCCCTTCACGCAGAATTGTGTCTGATTGATTGTGATTTATCAGCCACCAGTCACATGTAGGTTACGGTCAGTTAGGGCCGCTATCATAATCAAACTATAATGTCCCCACTGTTGGGAAACAGGCGTCTTCGAGAGGGAGTGGGCTGATCTACGACGCGGGCCCAGTGCGGTTTGCTAGATGTCACATGTCTTAGTATCTTTGTTTCTAGGACATGCCGGTTTCTCCCAAATGCTTTAAATTCGTGAGTGAAATGATGACAGAAGTATAAACACCCAAATATGGTTTTGAAGGCTAAGACCTAAACTATTGACTAAGCTTTGGATATTATCCCGCAAAAGCATGTCAGAATACGCACCTGGAGAAAGTCCAAAAACTGGATACATGCCGAAGATTTTTTTAAAATAATATTTACTGTTCGCAAAACAGTTTTGTCATCTTAGCATGTTTCGTATCAAGACATTATGACAAAAAACATTGTCCAGTCTCCCATACAATATTCTACGAAATCCGCGACAAATGTCTTCGCGACACAACCCTATTCTTGCTACATAGAATGATTGTCTAATTTCGCATGAAATCGGTTGCTCTGATGCTTATCGTTGCTTTATATGATACATGTTTACCGCACGTACTTGACCGTTTAGTAATGGTTAGAGTGTTTGTTTATATTATATGTGGAGTTAGCAAGTTTATTTTACTTGAAACTGATTGATCAGTAATATCTTCAGTTGTATTTCCCTCAGGTTTCATTTCAGTGAATGCTGACTGTCTTTCGCTATCAACCATGACTAAACTAATCCATATTGTTCTCCCGTTGTCATGCTCAAATGCATGCTGATCTTTCTATAGAAAAATCAATGACCCAAGACTCAGGAAACAGCTTAGCTCATCGCTGTTTGTGGTATACCATATGTTCTTGAGCCGGTGAGCTAATATCCGGCCTTTATAATGCTTGTTTAAATTCATTATTCATATTTCTCTACATATCAATATGGTTGCTTACCTTTATGGGACAAGTGCAGACATTTTGGCATATGGTACCATGCAGATCCGTATGGGAGGTCTTTTTACTAATCATTATAGGTTAGAAGGAACCCGCCTATAATTGTTACTCAGGAAATTTTAGTGTATCGCTGTCCACTACTACCTTAAAAGGTCTCTCTTAAAATGGGATGCTCAATGCACACCCGAAAGCTAAGCCAAGTTGATGAATTGCAACATTTTGTTACAAAATTTATTTATTTAAGGATAACCAACAAAGCATACACCAAAAATTCATGTTGAAATACACATATTATTTTTACATTTTATAGTGTAGCCTTAATTAAAGGCTGCCACGGCATGCATTTAACATAGCAGTAGGAAATGCAGTTTAAAAAAAAAAAAGTTACAAAACAAAACATATTTTACTAATTCAGATAGATTTAAGTAAATGAAAAAGATAATAGAGTTCACAATAAGAATTTTTAACTTTTATGATAATGCCCTAAGCAATACAGCCCTGACTTTGTGTAAAGAGTTAGGGCGAGGCCACAACACTGCGTTACGGCGTCGTATCGCAAAAACGACGTCGGACAGCAATACAATGCGTATCTCGAATGTCGTAGATTTTTACGATGCGACGCCGCAACGCAGTGATGTGGCCTCGCCCTAAGACATATCAACAGCTACGCTGGGTGAGCGTGACAGGCGACAAAATTGAATCTGCATTCTGTTAATGGTGAAAAAATGACCAAGATTGGTTTTAAAGCCCTTGGCGCGGAGCAACTGATATCTAGACCTACGAGCAAGTTTGTAAGGCACATTCAAATTTATTTGACTTAGCAACCGCGGACAATCCATATGAGTGTTCATTATTTTGTACAGGAACAGATGATCTAGAAACATACGGCGATTTTCCAGGCTCATAAGTTTGAAATGTTTCAAGCGTGAGCTGTAACTAGTTAGATTTCTGGCCATATTGCAGTGATATGACAAGTGCCAAAGAAATCTTTTCTGCACTGATTCCAAACGACGTTTAATATATAAACCGTAAAATATCGTAGAATGGAGTCCAAACAATGCTGCAATATTCTAAGCCTGATCTCAAAAATGCTGAATTAACCCACCATGACATTTCTTAAAGAATGTATATGTTATTATTGAATGAATGTGGCATTTCTTATTGTTGCCTAACTAGGCATTTTAGTATTTTGAGGAAGCGAGTTCATAACAACTCCTTAACTGCATATCCAATTTGCTGATCCAAATTGATCTTGTAAAGTCAGGCGAATATTCTCAAGTACTATAATAAATCTCCAAATATCTCATATTATTTCAGTGGCTCATTTATTTGCTTTGCGTGTATCTCTTGGCAGATATAGTGCAGTGTTTGCGAGTGCAAGAGTAATGGGCTAGCCATAATACTGGCTGTGAAGCAAACCTTGGCACAAAGTCAAGGTGTTCTGCGGTTAAATGTGGTATATTCAGGATTATGTTGTGTTGTAAGATGAGCTGGTGGTACAGCAGGCCCCAAGACAGTGGTAATGGTCCTGTTCAGGTGGAGATTCATAGACGACTCTGCTTTGGAGTGTAAATGTGGTGTTGTTCCACAAACGATGGGACTCTTAATATCATGCCCTGCGCGTCCTGTTAGCTGCACGTTACAGAAACTGATGGACGCTAGTGATGGCGCCAAACACGTAGCTGAATTCTAGGCCGAGTCCATTTAGATTGCCATCGACACGCTAAGAAGAGCCAGAGACCAGTATAAGGTGGCCTCGCATTCTATTAAAACCCCGTACGACGTTAGGCCAGCTCACGGTCAAGTTGTTATCACTGACGTTTAGGTCTACCTAACCAGATATATGGAAGCTGGTTTAACCAATTTGCATTAAAGAATAATTTAATGATTTAAAAGCCTTTGGTTTTCCGTGGTTTATCTAGAATATTAGCATATTATGCCATGGCCGCCCAGGGTGCGCCGGACGAACATCTCATCACTCGTTTAGGCTCTTATTCTTTTTACCCAATAAGCGATTGGTTTTGTAGCAAAAGTTACATGATTATTTATATCATACTAGCTTCTATCCGTGACTTCGTCCGCGTAAATTTTCGGCCCCGACCCACCGCATCGCATCGCATCGCCCGTATATACTTCGTCTTCCCTTAGCGTTCTTTCTGACTTTTTCTTTTTGTTCGGCTCATATAGCTCTTACCGCGATTATAAATAGCCAAAAACCTTCCTCAAGAATTGGACTATGAAATGCAAAAAGATTTTATCAAATCCGACTGATAGTTCCAGAGATTACCGCGTTCAAACAAACTTTATTATTTTATTGTTATTTTTTATTTATTAAGAGGTTAGCCTACAATTGTTTACACATTTCATTTCATATAAAAGTACACGATATACATGTATATGTGCAACAATTACTGACTAACACCACGCAAACTATACAAGGTCCCATTAAAATAGATGGACAAATTTTAACACAACTTTCAGTAAGTCTAACCAAAGATATCCAAGCAAAAAAAAAAACACAGATTAAAGTGATTTTATATTGACCTAAAATAATAAATGGCATTGGGTAACCAATATTTTTAGTGTATTTTCGTTAGCTGATTTATTTTTCTTGTAAGTATCTAATGTGTTTTCCTTATATTTTTTTTTCCATTGTCCTTATTCTGGTGGTCTGAATGATTTATAAAAGTTTGTCCATCTATTTTAATGTGACCTTATATATTTAGATTTTACATTTTTATTGGCTGATTCAAAATAATGTAAAAACAAAGCATACAGCAATATAACACACAAATCAATAATCGAATTAAATTAATTTAATTTGTTTATATTATATACAGATTACTTACTTAGAATGTTTTCGAAACCGGACGACGAAGACGGAACCTCACCAATTTCAACCACACGTTTAATGAATATTTCATGCTAATCATTACAAGCATAACAGGGCATTTCCGCCAAATCACGCTTTTCGATGGATACAAAAAAAGTGTCAGATATTTGTTTAAAAATAGGTGTAATGCATTGCGACAGCAATCACAATAATCCCACTTTGTGTGTACACTAATTATGTCAAACGTATCGTTGTTAATTAACGTTTTAAAAAATGGTAAGGACTCGAAAATCCCGGTAAGGACAAACTTATTTAATTATTAAAATTAGATAACTGCAATTAGTAGAAAATCCACAATTAGGTTGTTGTCACTCATATATTTATTTCTAAGGTCTATAAAATATAACTTATCGAATGAACGGTAAGGACATAAGTAACACGGTAATGACCTTTGATAATCAAACAATTTTATTAAGGATGATTACGCAAAGCTCGGCGCAGAGGGCGCCACTAGCACATACCGTAAACAAACCGTCATGGCGCCAAATTTCATTGTGTTAATTGAGAACTCTCACTGTAACCACTCTGCGAAACTCATCCAAGTTATTGTTGTTTAACGCACAGACCTGTAATGAATATTTTATGGTACTCTATAACTCATAGCCATTTACTGAATTTACTCATTTTCTTCACATTTCGCACCACTTGTCAAACCTTTGTTTACGGTTTGTGCTAGTGCTGCACTCTGGCGTCAGAATATTGCAGTAACATACCCTATTGGTATTTTATTGTCCCTGATAAAATGCCAAGACAACACTAAAATAGAAATGAAACAACAGGTATAATCAACTTTACTTAATGTGAATAATTCGTAATAACAAATCACTTTTTATGTTTAAATCAGTCTCAAATATTACAATAATCACAGAACAATTAGTAATTTTTACAATTGAGTAAAAACAGATACAATCCAAACCTTATCCATTATACAATTACACATTTTTATAAGATTCTTTTTTACTTAATCAATAAGAACCATGCGACTTTTAATCACTAAAGATGTAAAAAAAAAAGTAAATAAATCCAAACTAAAACATGATCAATCCTTAAAAATAATGATGAGTGGATCATAAAATTTTCGTTGTGTAATCACATTCTTTGATTATATTAATCACAGATTTAAAATTGTATAGAATCAATATTTTCAAAGTGAAAATTGAGTTTGTCATCAATATTTGGTTCAGGAAGAACTGCCTTAATACAGGTCCTAGAAATGACCTCCCTCTTTCGTGACTTTGGCCACCCAAATCCACCTGACATTTTTTTAAGAACTGATATCGAAATATTGTCACCATATATCCCAATTATCCGACCTATCTGATGCTTTTTTGCTCTGTCTGTCTTTTTAATTAAAATCCAATCGGTGACATGTAAATTCAACAATTCAGCACTGTTATTCGAACGAAGTTGAAGTGGAAGTTGTTCAATATTTTCTTTAAACGTCGCCAGGCCACTTAAGCTAGTTGCGGGCACTAATTCCTCAAAATCATCATAGGTAGACGTGCAAGATTTAGATGTTGATGGCGTACTTAATATAATAGAATCGATATTTGTCATTTCAGTAAAAACAGTATTAATTAGAGCATCATCTGGCGCGTTGGCAATCGTCAGACAAATAGGATTATTAGCAATCATATTTCTTGACTCAGCTAAAGTCGTTACTTCGACCAATTCTGTTACATCAGGTTCGCTAAGAAACCCTAGATGTGCACCGTGCTCGCACTGAACATTCGCCTCGCAGACAAAACAGCTGAATTTTCTGAATGTTAGGTCTTGCCCACAAAATAAGTCCCATAGAACTTGATGCACATCAAGAGTGCCTTTAAAAGTTGGTAAGCAAAGAGGTAATCTTTCCGATTTTGCAGTAATGACGGTCTCACTAACAACCTCTATTTTTATATTAGGAATGTTTTGCTTTAAAATACTATAAAAATCGTTAAAATTACCAATATCATGACCAAAGTTGACTAGTCTATCTGCAGTTGTTTTAAGGACGGCACCTACTCCATCTGCAGCCCCCTTTCCATGGCCAGACTCACTATAATTCCAAGACACCTTATTCAAGAATCCCGCATAATCTTTGTGTATTTGGGTCATTATCCAAAAAATCTTTTTGTTTCTATATTGGCTGCTTGGAGAGTCAGTAAAAATATGTATTGAGTCGATATTTGTGTTTATCTGATAAATATAATCTAGTACAGGTTTAAGATGCGCCCACACCGCAGCAGCATCATGACGCACGTTAGCGCTAATAGAACAAAAAGACTTCGTTATCTTTTGGCCAGTCAATTCTTCGTGCAAATATAATACAGAAGTATGTAAGGCTACTTGACGGTGGCTACCGCCAAAATGCATCGCTTGTACTTCTTCGTGATATTTCAGGTCATAGTTTTCGGACCAATCCATGTGAATGATTGCTTCATTATTACTCAAAACTTCTTTCAATTTTTTCATTTCTTTATACTGTTTCTCAATATTAAAACAATGTTTCAGAAATGATTTGGTATTGCGACGTAATTTTTCAATAAGGTCCATTGGTTTAGCTTTTTCTTTTTTCTTTGTCGTTATGATTTTGACTTTCCTGATATCACCGAGAATAGGCTCCTTAATTTTACACCAGTAACTGAACTCTACGACATCTTCATTGTTGAACTCATTGCAAATGATCTCTTTATCTCGGCATACTTCGCACATTCTTAACAAACAGTTGTCGGTTTTCAGTGAACAGCATAAAGAGTTTATAAAATCATAGTCACTTTTTTCGTTTATAATTTTTGCTTTATGTAGAGCCTCGACCAATAACTTAATATTGACGTGAATTTGGCATGAACATGTTTCTCGGTTATTCGGTTTAGGAAAAACTACCCAAAACGGTCTATACTTGCAAAAAGTAGAGTAGCTAATTTTTAATTGACTGGTGGTGATAAATTTACTGTAGAGGTTCTTTAAACTCATCAGTAAGTACCTTTTTGCCTTTTTAATTCCTTTTCTTGTAATGAATTCTTTTTTCCCTGCTGCTTGTCTACTATTGATATCTTCTTCATAAAATTTGTGAATCTCATTAATAATAGTTGTAAATCGTATTTTAGACTGCTTATTTCGACTTTTAATATTTTTATCTTTTCTTAATCTATGTATTTTTACTCTGTATCTATTATTAATACTTTGAAGCCTCTGAATTTTCTGCTCATACAACCTTAGCTTGCTTTTAAGTTGCACGGTTAATTTCCTTAACCTGAATAATCGGCTATTAATTTGAGGGTCTTGATTATCATTCAAATCTAGCAGTGGATCTTTGTCTTGAATGCTAGTACTTGGGTTAACCTCATCTGCTGGCTCCATATTTACTTCTTGTATCGCTGAGTTTTCCTGTTTCTTACGTCTATAATTTCTCTTATTTATTCTCCATTGCTTTCTTTTCGCTCTCTTTTCTCTTTCTGTAATTTCTGTAATGTTTTTCAATTTTTTGGTTTCTCTTCGCTTTTTGTAACGCTCTTTTTCTTTATTTAACAATTCTGCATATTTGTTAGGCTCGTTAAGTTTAATCAATTCATATCGTTTCGATTTACTAACCTTCTTTCTTTCTTTGCTTGCCGACGAACTCACTTTCGGCATGTTTGTGTTTGACTGTAAACAAACAGGCAATAATAAAAGAAAAAATTAAGGACAGGGACAGCAGGATAATGATATGGAAAAAGATAATTATTTCAAAACAATAAAAAAAAAGCAATAAATTCTCATCCCAAATTAAATACATTAGTTACAAAAGCATATTTTTGTACCATAATACATATAACTATTTAATGCATATCTTAGGCTTTGTCGAAGTGGGATATAATAATAACTATATATCTTATTGACCAGTAACCAAAAAAAGCTTGCCTAAAGTAAGTCATTACCGTAACCTAAATGTCCTTACCGTAGCCTGCAAATTTACACGGTAAGGACAGTAGTGGTAAGGACATTTTGAACATTTTCTATTATTACCTAACTTAATTACGACTTAATTGTTTCCAATCATCATGCAGAGATTAATTGCACCTCTATATATAACTTTCCATAGAAATTAACACAATAAAGTTTTTACTTACCTTAAAAATAAAGCCGATGATGGTACAGGACACTTTTTATATATTTGTGAAAGAACACGTGCCCACCACGTAATTCGAGTCACGACCACAATTCACAACGATTGGCAGCACACTGGCGGAGTGCGCGTCGCGACACGTCATCCAAGATGGAGTACGGGTGCGTTCAGAAATATAAACAAACATTTTGTAGTGAATTTGGTAAGGACCGACTTTCGATATCCCTTAATATTACAAGCAAAAGAACATAGGTGTACATAATATGATTAAGTTATTTTTATAACCGGATATTGGCAAGGGTTATAAGAATCTAGAAATATAATATTAAAGACGATTTATCAGTAAATTTTCTATGAAATTAATAATTAATTCCGAAAACGCAGTTTGTTACACAGAAATTGGCGTCAACGAAATTGCAAAAAAATTTTTTTTGGTCTATTTTTGGCCTATTTGGTTAGCAACAGTTATAATAATCATTAATAAGATAGTTTTTAAGTTTTTTAAATTTTTAAACCGCCTACATAGTCCGAAAATTAGCTGCTAGGTAGTCGTTACTAGTTATTTTGCCATTGGCGGAAATACCCATCGTAGCTAAATTAGATTTGTTACATAAGAACATTTTTTTTTGGAATAGTTCATATATAACAAGTCTAACTTAGAGATGTACTCGTATTAATGATTCTAATGATTATAATTCTGTAAATAACATACCTGTTATAATTGCGAATCATATTTTGGTCAAGATACAACCCGACCCTGACCTGCAAATTGCAAAAAACGTAAGAAACATTGCATTTCGCGGACTGCAACTACGGATTCTCCTTAACTACTATTTAGCAATCATCATATTAGTCATCAATATAATTGCTTGGTAGGCGTGCGACCCAGATTTCTTTGAGCGATTGCTCTCCATTGATTGAAAGGAATAGTTTCCAATCGCGGCATATAACGGGGTCGTGACAGACAACTTTCATCTGATGTTATTTCCTTTATAATGTTTAATTCAACGTTTTTTTGCACCGTGGTATATCAGAACACGTATATAGTTATATCATCAGAACGTGCGTTGCGAAAATCTAGAAAAGTGTGTGTGCGATGGTTCCAAGATTCGTTTATCCTTCCTGTATTGGTTATTTGAAAGTTTCTTGCGAAATTGCCTCATGCTCTAGTTGTATCCACTGTGAAATAGTTTCTTATTGACTTGGGTTCTTTAATCTTCAACTTTCCATCCGTAGGTCAAGTAATGCAGCCCTTTGAGAATAATGTCTCGCGGGATTGTTTATCTACCGGAACATCTGCATTGTTATGTTCCGGTTTCAAAGCGCGAAATTCGTTTGAGACCATAACAACTTTGTTTCTAAAGATAGAGAGAGTCGTATCAGCGGTCACTTCTTTCCATCCAGTTATTCGTTTACGTCATCTTCCTATTTGGTAACTGAAGATAATATAATACTAAATATATAATATAAAAAGCCTTTTATTTCCATATCCATAAATCACATTGCAAATGTTAATTGTTTTACTTATTTTCTAGATATTAGTACCTGATAGATTACTTATTTTGTCGGATATGGAGCCCTCCTTGGGTGTAGGCCTCCTCAAACTTCTTTCATAAGTGTCTTTGTCTTTACCAGTAGTCTGCCAGGTAACGGAATATATCCGTACTTAATCCTTTAGATTGCATTCCCATTTCTGACATAGAATTTAAAGCTGCAAGTGCTTTGCACCAAGTTTCTGCCCACACAATCCCAGTTCGTGACGTCTATATTGGTCAGCTCAGCAACAAGTTAACTAAGCTTCAGGCACTTCAAGCTTATGTGCACCTAGTGTGTGTGACGTCACAGACGTACGGACTTTACTGCTCGTACTAATCTCAGTGAGGGCTTACACAACGTTGTTTGTAGGTTTATCAAACTCATGTTTTACTTTAAACTGCTGCATGTGTGGCTTTTGTCCAGAAATAGTTTTGTTAAACCTCTTTGCGTTTATGTGATTTCAGTACCTTCTGTTACGTATTTGTCAACTAGGGGGAATTCTTATGGGGTATTGTGAAATAAATCTATTCCTGGGTAAGAGGGGAGCTATTTTACCTTAAGAAATATAAATGCTTTTTTTTATTTTAAGAAACTTAATTTTGTAACTGTATTTTTCATTAAACTGGAGTGAATCCCAGTAAGATAAAAACCTGACTTTAAGAACGCAGCTGGGACAGATTCTATAACAGGCTCTTCTGCTTCCGCCTTGGGAAGAAGGTAAGACAACTTTGAAGATTCCAAAGTATTATCATCATCATCGTTATCAACTGGGCCTATTATAATCAACTGCTCGAGATAGGCTTTTCCCAAATGGCGTCTCATTTTATATGCTTCGTCTGAATATAATCAGCTGTCCCATACAAAACTTCAACACCTATCCGACCCAATTGTATGGGATGGCTGGTAAATTTTTCGCAACTACGGTGTTGGTCCCAAAGGAAAACTTGTTCAATTTGGTGGTCTGTATCTAATCCTTAAATATAACCACACTTTTCTTATATGCTGTATAATATGTAAAAACGTCTAGCTTTTCCTAGAAATAAATCAATACCATTTAATTGTTTTCGTTGTCAGTTCGTCTTGTTACATATTTAATAACTTGTGTTAAAAATAGATTTAGAAATCGATTTAGTTGTAACGCAGTAGTATATACAGGGTGTCCAGTAAATAGTACGACATATTGCAGGGGGTGATAGCTTGGGTCAATACCTTCTAAAAAAACCCAATATATGTTCAGCAGTATATTACGAATTTAGAGTTCTACGAAATTTTCCAAAATATCGAAAAATCTCTACCTTATAACAGATTTTTTAGCATTTCGTAGTGAAAAATTATTATTCTAGTATTTTTTTTTACATCATATAATTCGTACTCTACACATTGATAAATGATAAGTCTTTTTTCTATCAAAAACAAGAACCTTTTCAAGAAATACCATTAAACAAAAAAAACACCGTTTTCTTATCGCTTAACTTTAAACGTACAGTGGTGAAAAAAAAAGTAACATATTGCTGAACATATATTGGGTTTTTTTGGAAGGTATTGACCCAAGCTATCACCTCCTACAATATGTCGTACTATTTACTGGACACCCGTATATAAAAATGAATCCCTATTTCCCTTGGTCACGGCATCACGCGTGAACGGCTGGACCGATTTTGCTAATTTTTTTTTTGTTGTGTTCGTTATTCTTAAGACAAGGTTAGACAAGGTAGGTAGGTAGGGTAGGTAGATAGGTAGGTAGGGTAGGTAGGTAGGTAGGGTAGGTAGATAGGTAGGTGCGCCATAGATAAGTACTCAGTGCTACCCGTGCGAAGCCGGGGCGGGCAGCTAGTTGTACAATAAATCTACGGACTGTTACTTTGCATTAATGAAGCGGTGCTGCAATAGAGGTCGCGGTCGTGCGATCAATGCGTTCATACTACATTAACTCCAAAACTAACATTAATGTGACGTGAATCAGGTATTCGTTAAAATTGTTCGTTGCTCTTAGCACAGTTTTGGGCGTATGATACACCCAGTTTAGCTTGTAAACAATGTAATATTCTTTTTCTATGGTTGTAACTAAGTAAAATTTAAAGATACCGGGCATCTACCAAACCGCACGCGTGTGGATTACTACCCGCTCCCTCTTACACAGAGAGAGAGACCTTATGGAGGTATGAGAAAGAGGGTGTGAAGTTTACTCATCCTCTATAGAAAACGGAGGATCGTCCAACCGATTGTCGTGTCGGTGGGCAACTGCCCGAAGATTGATATTGGAAAGTTATGTGTTGATCGTGCGGTAAACTTTGTTTGCGCGATGCAGGATTTTGCGAACCGTCATGTCTTTGATGCGTAGTTTGCATGTGGCTATGTAGATGCCGCCACTTCTTCGCCAAGTCCCACCTGTGGAAGGAAAACCTATCGACTGATAAGTTTATATCGCTGTGCTTGGCTAAATGCATTGTTAAAGGTCCTGACGAAAGGTACTTTGAAAGTTCAATACAGTCCCTAACTGCACATTTAGATAACTTCTCCTAGAAAGATAGCATTCAAAGTCTATACATACAGTTTTATTACCGAGATATCATATCGTATCCGTCCATATTGACTATTGACCTGTTTAGAGGACTCAGTCGTTTTGATATCAAAGCCAAACTATCTTCTATTACTAAGATTCAATTTTTGCTGAGTAATGTTGTTGTAAAACATTGGATTATGATAATGTATTCATGTTTATTAGCATTTCTTTGCTGTGTTTTGACTGATTAAATAACTCGTATTGTCTATTGAAATATTTGTTCAATGGATAAATTGTGTTTTTTGATCACCAGTCTTTGTAGCAAACTTGGTGAATCTGGCAATATCTTGTAATCATTATCATCCATAGCCTGACTTCTTCTACTGCTGGGCCCTTGGTATTCAATAAAAAGTCCACTGCTTCTTTCTTTTTCGTGTGATGACTTACCTGGTCTCAGAGTTTTTATGGTGTTGGTCTCTGACTTGGCTTCACATGCCGTCAAGAAATATCTCTGTTTTCCTTCACCGTTTTTGAAGCAAGTGATAATTTTATACAATACGCACATGAATACAAAATGACAGAGGTGCGTGCTTTGGGTTCGAACTCGAGACCTATGACTTGGCAGTCCGACGTTCACAACACTGGCTATCCCATCGTATACCCAATCTATGATTACCATCTTGAAAAAACTTTTAATGCATTATGGAATTTTATGGCAATGCGGCATGCCCTTGACTTTACTACAGCACTTACGGAACTAGTCGTGAAAGTAGGTACAAAAATCTAAGCAATCATTTTAACAACCTTTAACCCTACAATAAACAAATGCAATACAAACCGAACTATTGTTGATATACAAAAGATTTGGCATCGATTTCAATGTCGCCCCGAAACCGTGACGTGGGTGTTATGTAACTCGTTACGTTACATTTTGGTCAGCGTCTGTATGTGTGAGTTTACATAGATTCTGTTGCTGAGGTCAGGTATGCTGCTTATGTGTTTATTATGGAGGCGAGAGAAGGTTAAGATTGTGTAGGATTAATAAGAATTAGTTATACGTGGTTTTATTTAGTCTTTGTGGTCAAAAATATTAACGGACTGTGTCAGAAGGATGGATAAAGAAAGAATAACGGTTATTGAAGTCGGGTGTGAGAGAGACATTATTAAAGTTTTCTTTTTTAGATATAAAGACTGTAAATCATCGGAATAACTGAAAACCAGGTTGTCTCCATAGTAAGAAAGAACACTATCTTTCCACTTCGTCATAGTTGCGTTGGTATTTATTTTGTAATTTATTTATTTTAGTATGTACGATTGTATGTATGTATGTATGTATATTCTCATATAATTATTTTAATTTTATTAAGTGAATTGTTTTGATTTTATGTATTTTACTTTCTCTCTACTCTTACACAAGGTGTCTACATGTCTTTTTACCCTCTCTCCTATCGCAGGTATGCTGGAAGAGATTTCTCTAGAAATAAGCATCACCTTTGTACGTATTTTTCTGTTCTTTTCCTCTTGTCTGTTTATATATGTGTGTACATAAATGGTTAAATAAATAAATAAGAAATGATACAGTTTCGTGGTTCATCAAGCATATTACACATCTCGAAAGGGCAGTAAATCCTAAAGTAAATGCGAAAGTGAGTTTGTTTTGTTTGTTTGTAACGCTTTCACACTAAAACGGATTTGAATGGAATTTGGCACATGGCTAGACCATGACCTGGGTTAGGACCAATTATACTTTTTATCCAGATATTCCCAAAGGATCGAGACTTATGCGGGTGAAACCGCGGGGCGCAGCTAGTTTATAATATAAACAAGCAAACAGTCAGCTAATATTTGTATGGCCTACAATTAGTTGTTCCGGGTCTGGCTGTTTGTGTATGTGAGTTTAAATGTTTGTAAACGCACCCACGATACAGGAGAAATTCCTAGTGTGGGGCAACATGATACAATCAATTTAAATTAAATGTTGATAGTAGAAACAGCCGCAACTTCATATCTGTTTTGCAGTCAAGGCAATGATTGCCCACTGGAAATGACAAAGAAGCGTTCAAAAAATCATCTGCCTAGCCTTTTCCCAGCATAGTTAGGGTCGGCTTTCTGGCTAACCGCATGCAGCTGAATACCAGTATTTTACATGGACCGACTGCCTGTCTGACCTCCACAACCCAGTTACTGGGTAATACGATACCCCTTGGTAGGACTGGTTGTCAGACTGTTGGGTTTTTGACTACACGTAACGACCATCAAAGATCTACAAATGACTCTTTCCGAGGCACGGCGTGGTCTCGACTTTTAATGGACGGTCACCCATCCAAGAACTGACCGAAGCAAGTGTAGCCTAACCTTCGGTTGACCCGTGCGGCTGTTATTATTTAGCCACAAGCCTCTCTCGAAAAAACTGACCAATATGGTACTTATGGTTATATAGTCTAGGATGCTAATTGATAAAATCGACATATCTCAGTTGTATGATACTATAGGCGATGATAATTATTTAATGATTAATTATTTCATGGATAATATCGATGGCAGCAAAGTAGAAACGGACATGTACAAAATCACAATTTTACAGGATAGTAAAAAATAGTGGCCATTTTGAGAGTTATTGACCGATTATCATGAAATTTTCTATGGTGCATTAAAATAACCTTCTTTACGAATTGTGTAACAAGTTTTATCGCTATATCGTTGTTTTTCTGAAATAATGTAGATGTCTTTTTTTACTCTGAAAAAACTTGAACGTAGAAGAAGACATCTGCCTGTTATCCGTTTATACGTTGTGATAAAAAAGCGCCCATTTCATTTAAAATATCGAATAAACTAAGATAATAATCCCCAGTAATACTTTTAAGGATATTTAAAGAAAATCTAAGCAACATGGAAACAGTATTCCTCTTTTTTTGAACAAATTTTGTAGATATCTTTATTTACTTTGCATTTAACATTTTATTATTATCAATAAATGAGTTATCTACCACTAAGCTCCATCGGTATCTATCAGTTAAATTCATTTATTTAGTTGCCAAACCACGTAAAATATATATTTTAAAATAAAAATGCTATTTATTATTATGTTTTATTATTATCAAAAGCACCATTGCCAAATAGGTAAATAACAGACTGATATAAAATTAAAATAAGACTGACATAAAATTAAAATAAAACACAGAACAAAAAAATATTTTAAACTTAATTATTATTATTCTTACTACTTCTAGTAGGAAAAAAGAGATCAAAACGTTAACGATTAGGTACGAAAAACGAAGTTATTCTTCGAATTCAGCGCCATCAGCAGCTTCTGAGTCTTCCATGGCGCTGCTATGCTTAATATTTTTGTAAAAATCATGGTAAGATACCATGATTTTTACAAAAAATGTGGTGGGATTAAATTTTGTTGACACAAAGACATTAAGTCCTTGTATTTAGCTGTAGTAATGGGTAAAGTTTCACCATAAACGTTTCCAAGTTCTTGTATATTATTATTGACTTGCAAAACTCGTCTGCTTGTCCTCTTGGAACTGTCAATACACATGGCTGATGTCTCATTCAAATCGTATTTATAAAATATTTTATCGGGTTGTCTGTATTCCACCACTATTTCGCGCACTTGATTCCATTTTACTTTTTCCCCATCTTCATTTTTTACCCATTTGTGATGACTAAGAGTAGACTTAAAATTCAAGATATCATTTTGATTTATCTCCACAACTTCATAGGGTTGATCGTTTGTTTTACTCCAGCGTACACAGGTATACCACTCTTGCGGTGAGAAAATCATTTTATTTTTGGAGGATCGTTCGATTAATGCATGTACGCTATCACCCTCTTGCTGCTTATGACCCTTTTCTAAAAATCTATGACAAATGCGAACACCAAAATTTTTGGCGACATGTAAATACATAGCAAAAACGATACGGTTACGGTTTTGGCCTCCGCAATTATCCGACCATAAGCGTATATCCTTTACTCCCTCTTGGCTTTTTCTCTTTATGTAGTTGTAAAGACAACTGGATACTTCATTTGACCCCCTTCTAGCTGTTGTCTCATCCCACATGTAGCAAATGGCTTTTTTTAGACCCATATCAAAGACGGTAAAGTTATAAACAGATAATTTTCTTTTATAATAAAACGAATTAACTTCACCATGAGGAGAGTTTAAAATTTTTTGAAAATCAAATGTTGCAGCTGCGATATTTGAGGGACTGTTCTGAGATTGTTGCTTATCTTCAGTTTTTAACGATCTGGCCACATTTTTGTTTTGAATGTGTTTGTCGTACGTTATTTGATCTTGAGTTTCATTTGGTGGATTATTTTAATTAGCAGTGCACTGATCACAATTCAATGTACAAAGAAGTCTACATTCATGTGGGAATTAACAACATCCCTGTACTGTCTCAATGTATTAACAACTTCTGTGAGGTTGTTTTCTTGAGCCCATGTTTTGTACATTTTGAACATGATACTGAAGTTTGAGTTGTCTAAATACAGTTTATTAGTATCTTTGCGGGTGTAATGAGATTCTACCGGTTGATAACTTTTAACATGATCACATACGCTTTGGATAACTGTTTCAGTGAGCAATTTTATTTTATTGCCATGAACACCTCGTCGATCCTCTTTACAAAAACCTGTTGTTTTATCATACTTATCCATGGCGCTTTGAATGAACTGGTTGCTAATACACAGAGTATTTTTAAACATAACTTTGCAAACTTTTACCTCACTGCAATTCTCATTTAATGGTAGTATGATGGGTAGGAAATAATGAACGCTCATACGTTACGTTTCGATTCGCTATCAGTCGTGATTCTTCTTTTTGTGTAACGTTTTGTATATTTACCAATGAATTCCCATTGTTTAACATGATTACCCAGACCCCAAAATAAATCAAATACTTTTCGTCTTGTTTCTTCACTTATTTTTGTGCGACACTTAAATTTGCAGTTTTCGCATGAGAGCCGCATATCCTTTTGTTTTTGTTCTTTACCATTCCGTGATAAGTGTGTTTTACCAAGATTTAGCAACAATTTTCTACTTGTATCAATCCAATTCTCTTTTCTGCACTTCCTCCTTCTCTTTGTAACGTCAATTATAAATTTACGTCGTTTTCTCCCAGACATAACTGTTGACGAAGGTGAAGAGCATTCACTGGAAGCGCCACTTGCTGATGATGTTGCACTAGTATCAGTGACTAAAATGGATGGTGATGTGATTTGTGGACTGAATGAACGTATAACATCAGCTTCAGAAATAGGTTCCGGCAACTGCGACTCGTGTTTCAAACGAAATAAACTCAGGAGGTATGGGTGTAATAGAGCGCGATCGAGGGCAATCAGTTAATTTAGCTGGATTAGCATCTGGATTATAATGTATTTCAGCAGAGGTCGTAATAGATAATAACGCACTGTGTTGCTCGTCATCATCAGCCAAGATCTGTTCAAGCGTGCTATTTCCCAAGAGCGGTAAGCTGTAAGCAATATTGAAATGTAGTTTAAGAATATACATTCCACCATTCCATTTTGACATAATTTAAAGTAGTTTTAATAAATGTCACTAACCTGCTTTTATCAAACGATCCTATATTATCTAAATTGCCGTACATCTCTGCTTGTAGATCACTTAGCTGAATTAATTCATTTTCTGTGTCCGAATCTGAAAAAAAAACAAACAAATGTGTGAAACCAATGTACAATAGTAGTACGTATATTTAAAGAAAAAAAAACTATGAATTTCCTCATAAAAACAAGAAATCATACATTCATAGATTGAGACATATGCAAAAAGTACGACGTATAAACGAACAAGTGGCAGATGTCCGCGTTTACGTCGGACCATAACCCCATAATAAATTTTATTATTTACACTAAGATTTCATTACTAGCACTAATAACGAACTGTAAACACTATCATTATTAGAACATAACTGTATCACAGTCACAGGTACTCACCTTCGTAGGTATTTTGCATTGCTTTCTTGAAGTTTGCCAAATCCGAAATCTCATTTATTTCCATTTGTACACCTTTTTGGGCCATATTTAAAAGTAATTTGTTCCTTGAGGCACTCATTTTCAAATATTCACTGATATTTTAATAACTAATTAAAGGTAGAATGCGGTAGACCATGTTTATTCAATAAAAAGGCAGGAAAATATGACCTGTACACGCCAGAATGTGACAAGTGACTGAAGTTTTGTTGACGTTTCATTCATCTGTCAAAGCTCCGAAGTAAAGGCGGACATTATCAAATGTCCGTTTCTACTGCGATGTCTTTATAAAATCGAGTGTAGATGTCCTTATTTCCGTGGCAGATTTTCTTAATTATTATGAAATTTGAAATAATTTTAATACAGACTTGTAGAATAGGGTTGAAATAAGCTCATTTTTGTAAAAAAAGCATTTTCGCAAAAATGTAGATGTCCGTTTCTACTTTGCTGCCATCGATATGTAGTTCAAAAGGCAGCCAGATGTTGACGTATACGTAAATTGTATACTGTGAGACTATCTCCTTACCGAAAGACTATTGTAATAGACGATGGATTATCACTGGAAGAATTTAGACTTTGACCTTAATCAATTTTTTTCAAGGAAAGTACTCAGACGAAACGTACCACATAGTGTTCTCTAGTTTTCTAGAGAACACTATGTGGTACGTTTCGTCTTATTTCGTAGATACTTAGGGTGTTCGCCCATGGCGACTTTGCAGCGATTCAGTAGCGATACAATCGCGAAAAGATCGCGATACAGTCACGATGCTGACACTGGACATATATATACCTTCACCCATGTAACCACGTTTCTGCATAGCTACTATCGCGATACAGCATCGGTACTGTCGCGATGCAGAATTATATAAACCCGATGCAGTATTGATACAGTCGTATGCTGTATTGACTACGTGAATGCGGACGCTACAATTGCAATATGCACTCGGTCGAGTCAACATTGCGTTAGTAGCGATACTGAATCAATACAGTCGCGCGTTTGCATCGATGGAGAAGCGATGCTGAATCGACACTACGCGATTGTATTGTCACTGAATTTCTGCGTGGCGCGTTGCAAATGCGACAAACGGCCATAAGTAGCGATACAGACGCGCGTGAACGAAACGCGCTACTGAATCGCTGCAGAAAGTCGCCGTGGGTACCGCCCTAAGTCCTTTTTTATCTTCCACATTCATCATACGTGTACCATCGTCGAAATTGTCATCGCTTACCATTAGGGCATCAGGAGATATGTCTCCTGATGCCTGATGCTAGTGTTAAAACGTAAGCAAAATAAAGGAACCTCTGACTGTTCATGATTATGAGAGTTATTACGTCTGTGAAGGACATGAAAACGATCAGTGGATGTCCTTGAACGGCTTCCCCTCCCGACATTCTTTATAAAGGCTCAATAGTGGTGTATTTCGTGGTCTGTTGCTAAGGTCTCGGCTCACTGGACCGTTTCGCCATGGATTATTCACGCTTGCACTCCGTGATCTATGGCAGTCTACGTTTGTCAATGTTACATCGTTTTTCTTACTGTTTTACGATACGCGTCAATGAATTATGACGTTAAGGATGTATTTTATTATTCCTTAGATTCTGGAGTGATGTCAGAGCCAAGATTGGTCTTACTTTGGGGTCGAAGACTTGGAACAGTCTTAACTTGTTACATGGCATCATTAAAGGATGTGGTTGTTAAATCTTTTAATATATTTTATATAATTGCCCTATCATATCCATCAAACTTGGGTAACTTAATTTTTGGGTATATTATGAAAATCTCACAACACTGCCAACAGCTGATAACGTCAATGACTAATCTTCCTTGTCTTATAGTAAAATGGCCCATGATGCAGTAGCAGGAAAACAGTTTCCAAATTAAGCTAGATATGTCCACACAGTGACCAGTGCGTGTTGGCAGTGATGAGAAAGCTAAAAGTCACCCAAAGGAAATGGAGAGAGAGGGCTATGCTTGGAGTTTCCCTACGTGATCGAATCAGAAATGAAGAGATCCACAGGAGAACCAAGGTAACTGATATAGCCCGAAAAATTGCCAAATTTCAAGTGGCAATGGGCAGGGCACATTGCTCGCGGAACAGATGGCCGATGGGGCCGATGGCCGAAAGGTTCTGGAGTAACGTTGGAAGGCCTCCCACAAGATGGACCGATGACCTTGTGGAAACCGTTGGATGCGGAAGGGACAGAATCGGTCGAAGTGGCGGTCCATCAGTGGACGTCTTTTGGCTGAAATGATAATGATGATGTCCACACATTCTTGTTTTTCAAACTGACTATTGTATCACTTGGCACGGTATCGTCCACGGATATCGGATATCGGATATCTGAGGCATCGTCTGTGTCCATGCTCCGTGTTTCATTTCCGTGTAAGACAAATATTAGTGTAGCCCACGGATATTTGTCCTGAGGCTGAATTGTTTTGTGTAATTCTTAGTTTAGAGAGAATTTATTATTGTGTAGCAACTTAAGTTAAGCGCGAAGCATGTTGAAACATCCAACATAAACTCAAAGCATTTATTTCAAAGAAACCACTTACAGGTACTTTTGAATTGTCAAGGGGTCGGTCAGTCAGAAACATGAAGCTAGTTGTCCATTCCAAAGCGTAGTAGGTTCTTGTGGAGAAGAACGGGCAAGAAACTGTTTGCCACGTGTTTCTTATTTTTTAGCTTACCTATGTTGTCCCACTGCTGGGCAAAGGTTTCCCCCATACTTTTCCAGCGTTCCTTATGTACATACGGCTACACATCAAGCTTAGATACTTTTCTAGTATAAGCTGACCTCGTTGTACGGAAATCCTAAACAATGCGAGATCAGCCTAAATCGACATTTTTCTTTCTTTCTTTTCTATTGTGGTTGATTGACCAAAATAACTAAAGATTTCAGAAAACTCTTAAAAATGCTAGGAAAAAGTAAGACACAAAATAATTCAACTAATTCAAAATATTTTATTTCACATAAACCAACAAGGGCATTTATGAAACGTCAGAAGCTAGGAGCGCGGTTCCAATTGGTCGTTTGCTATGGAAAAGAGCCAGCAAGAAACTCCACGGTTACTCTTTCAAATTCAGTGTTAATAGGTATGAGAGGACAGTGTAGGCCTATCAACAAGTACCAGGTACTTAGTAAGATAGAAAATGGGCCACAGATCTACAGTCTGTTAATCCTACAACGTTTTCACATTCACAAAATCTAAAATGAAAAGAGAAATAAAATAATAAAAATAAAGACCTATTTAAACCAAATGATATGATTGCCACTACAGCTGTAACAAAACTAATGTCAAATAATGAAAAGATTATGTCAAGGAAGTATGTAAAAAAAAAAGGTAAAATAAAATAATCATCGTAATTTGGGAGCAGTTATTAGGCATTTACATAGTTATGCCGTTAATGAGGTACCAAGGAAGCCACATGTGCAGAAGGAATTATTACCAATGGATTCCGATGATGTTAATGGAGTCTAGAACTACACGTTCCTCTGATTTAAACAAAGGATGTAAAAGCCATTTTCTTCTTAACGCAACTCAGACAGGACATTGGTTTCCCCCACATGGCCTACTTTCAATAACCACCGCCCCTTTTCTCTATCTAGTTACATAAAATGGCGTGTTCAGAACACAATTTGAATACCGTTGCATGCATATATAAGCCGTTGTGTTGGTCGAAATTGCTGTAAAGGGTGAAGTTTTGAGAATGAGTAACATTCTTGACTAAAATACCTACATGGTGCTTTTCAGGAAGCTAAAAATGTAGGTATCGTTTCTAGGGTTCTGAGTTGTCTGACCATATAAGAAAAACAGAACCTGTATATGGTAATTTTCTTGTCCACCTCAGAGATTTTTTCCAAAACTGTCTCGTCCTTTGACCACTTTTATTTTTTCTATTTCTCATACTTTTATGGCCTGAAGTTCCACATTATTTAGGTATACAAACTTATGCTGTCCTTTCAAATGAGTAGTGAACTCAGAGATTCAGTGTCTCTGTATCCTTGTCTTTTATTGAAATCATCGATGTATTTGCACTGTATTACAGTACTGTAAGTCCTTATAAGAAATATTTGTATAGGATTTGAATATTGCATAAAAGATCTAAGTACGCTTACGAATCCATGTTTGATATTCAGGAACTATGTAAGCATGGAACTTTAATATTGAGCACGTTCCATGCAAACTATCCTATACTGTATGTACCAAATGCCGTGTCTTGAGAACCAGAGGATTATTTTGTCAACCTAAAAAAAGAGGTTGAAATGGAACTGTGGCATTGGGTTAGTCATATTTATCGAAGATAGATGAGCTTGATGCGTCACGCAGTGGGTGCCTGGAGATGGGCGAAGACGCTGAGGCAGACAGGCCTATGGACTGCTGCTGGGGTGACAACTATGAGGAAGAGAAGACCTTGGCTGTGGTAATAGAATAGTATGGTCATCGCTAAAGACACCATCAGGAGAAATGCGGAAAAACGCGAGCGATCCAAAATAAAAATAACATTATCAAAAGCCATTGATATTTGCTTCATAATAAAACACTATATCAATAAAATAACGTTAGTAATCAAACCCGAGCGAGTGGTTTTATCAGAGAATATTTTATTTTCAATACGATTGGAAATAACGGGGTCGTACAGCCGTAAACAATCAGAATTATTTAGTGGATACTTTGCTATCGACTTGATTAGGTCGACAAAGTGAATTTATAGTTTGTTTTGTGTGTAATTAATGATTTGGTATTGTACTTACAATAAAAAATTAAATTTCAAAAGTGTAACCTGACTACGGAAAAATTAAAGTACGACACAAGAAAATATATCAGACATAAATCAAGACATAGGTGTACAAAAATTGTCAAGGTAAAGCCGTGGTCGCATTCCTGTATACCATGTGGGTGCCAGGAAAACCTACAAAATTATAATGGCATACGAAGGAATCCGCTAGATGCGAGAAGCCCAGAACCGGTCGAAGTGGCGGTGCTTGGGGAGTCCTATGTCCAGCAGTGGACGTCTTTCGGCTGAAATGATGATACTATTTATTGCATCGGTAAAAAAGTTTATTTGTGGTAGTGGCCATATTTTATAATGTAGACCTTTTTTGTATGATGGCCATTTGTCTCAGAGGAAATTAACTTTAGGTACGCGGCCTGGACCTTTGGGAAATGATTAGATTACTCTAGGCTGTTTTCTGTAAGATAATTGAATTTATTAAAACTGAAGATGATAGAATCAAGAGAAGACTGAAGAAGTTCAAGGACTGAATAAACAGTAGTACAGCTGTGGGCACTTCTAGACCAGTTTTCTTAACTAGTTTTTTTATTAGTATCAAGATTTCTTATGTTAACTCAGAGATTTAAATCTTGGTCTATATATAATATTTGGCCTGAAAAATGTCCTCAAAAACAGTCTGATATATGTATCTTCTGATAAGTTTAATGCTGACATTATAAGGTCGTAGCTGGAATGCGCAGGAGTTTATTTATAAAATATCATTGCGATATTCTTAGCGTGTCGTAAGTAGATGTTTAATGTTCTATTGTACGTTTGTTCTAGTATAAAGTATATTGTCTAACTTAAAAAAAATGGTAACCGTTCATTAGTGGTACAATTAATTGTCCATTGATTGTGAACTTATTGAAACACTTGTTTCAGTTGGCAAGAAAACTCGTTCACTATTTAGATTATTTTATGTTAACGAGTCATTATTGACGTATTATGAGATACATAACATCACGCCTGTATTCCTCGACGGGTTATGCAGAGGTGTACCCATAGTTGGGTGTACTATAGGTACACCTCTGCCTAACCTTTCTAACATTTCGCCAGTTATGTTTAAGTATGTGGGACTTACCTGTCCAGTTACTGAGTATCACGATGTTGCTGGAATCAAGGGGGGGGGGGTGCAAGGGGAATCAGAATCAGAATCAGAATGCTTTATTTGTAAACACAGGTCAAATTACAACATCGGCATCGTATCACCCAGTTACTGGGTAACACGATGCCCCATGCATACTGGTTGTCAGACATTCGAATTTCTTCGACTACCCGTAACGACTGACAAAGATGTGCTCTGAATTATTTCTCTTATAGCATACTAGCTGTTGCCTGCAATTTCGCTCGCGTGGAGAGTCCACTTTTTCTACTAAAAAAGTAGCCTAAGTTACTCCTTATAAAATCAGCTATCTGCCAGTGAAAGTTCCGTCAGAATCGGTCCAGCCGTATCGGAAATTAGCCGGAACGAAAATAAAAGACAAAAAAATATATATAAAGGTACCGTATATATTTTCATATGCATTTATTAAAAAGCTGTTATTTTAACATTAGAAACAGACACTTAAATTTTATTTATTTGTACAGAGATTATGATAAACTCCTAGTCTAACCATTGAGTATTATTGTTCAGTGTTCAGTTTATAATATTTGTAATCTTGCGCCGAATATGACCTCAAATAAAACCGTGGGTGCTCCAAATATTTGCTTGAAATTTTGCCAGCGTATTTGTTCAGATTTATAACTCAACCTTGGTGGAAATTCTTTTCATTGTTTTGACACTGAACATGTAAGTAAGCGTTGTAAAATAAAAATGGTGCTTGTTATCGACAGCATTTTTGGTTCACGTAGATGTATGGGGGGGTCGTGGCTAAGCAATAACAACCGCAAGGGTCGATCGATCAGGTTAAGCTACGCTTGCCGCGGTCGGTCTGTGGATGGGTTGCCATCTTTCCGTGCCTCGGAAAGCATATTAAGCCGTTGTTTCTGATCACATTTGAGGATCTTTGACAGTCATTACGGGTTGTCAAAAGCCCGAAAGTCGGATAACCAGTCTTACCAAGGGGTATCGTATCCCAGTAACAGCTGTGTAGGTCAAATAGGAACTGCCTATTTGACCTACACAGCCGTTACTCCATGGAAAAAAAAAACTGGTAATCAACTGCATCCGTTTAGACTGGAAGCTGACCCCAATATAGTTGGGAAAAGGCTAGGCAGATGATATAAATGGTCTAGACCTAGACTGCACTGGTAGAGGCCTTGAGGGGAAGTATCAAGGCCGCCACCAGTGCAGACGAGGCCTTAGAGCTGAGGTTGTATTGCCATATTGAGAAATGTAGTTTCCCGCAAGCATTAGATTTATTATTTCCTTAGTAAGTTACAGTTTCATGAAGGAATGCCATTGCTTTCTGTTTTTTTTTTTTTGTGTGAATATTGTGTGCCTTGATCTAAGTCAAATAAATTTATTTTCTTTCTTTCTTTCTTTCTTTATTTTTAACACGCTTTTATTAGCTTGACCTGTATCTATCTATGTAACGAAATCTTTTTACGTAAATATCACCAACTTCAAAACGTTCCATTAACTTGAAAATTTGTACACGTATCAAGGACCGATGACAATACAATAATTTATTACCTTGCAGCTGTTCTGATGATGGGGCCACGAGGTGGATAGTGGAACTCTTCAGCAGCTTCTAATAAACCCCTCGAGTTCGGGTTCTTTTATATCCAATGATATAATTAAAAGTACAGACGCCAGCACATCAACCTACTACAATCTGTCAAATTTCTTTAATAGATTTTCAACTTTATCACTGAACTATAAGGTTCAAAATTGATTGGGAAAATTTGACAGTTTCGGGTAAGTTGACCTGCTGGCGTCTGTACACACAGCTAAAAAAGGTCCACGCTTTTTGATTTAATCATTGGATATAAAAGAAGTGACAAGCTGCATTGGCACTTAAATCGTAACTACATAGTACAAGTCAATTTAATTCTTGTATAATTTTTAGTTCATGTAAAAGCGTGATTTTTAGTTTTTTTTTTAACTACAATTTTTATCTTCACTTATAATGACTGAAGTAAACAGTTGAAAATGTTGTCGCAGAGCCAACGCTGGCATTTTGCCGCTGTAATTAAAATACCCGTAAAAGTGTTATTTTCAAACAATAATGTTTTAACGTCATAAAATAGACCAATGATTTTAAAGTAACGTTTGTAAGGTGACATTTTACGTATTCTTTATTTTTGTATAATCTCAAAAGGCGACTGTAAAAATGCTAAAAGTATCAGAGATTTTTTTTGAAACATTCATGTTATTTATTTGGTTATATAAAGCTGTATAACTATTTTAACTCCACTTAAAAATAATGTTGAAAATTGCAACACATTTCTCCAGTTATGTTTAAATACCAGGTAACAGGGGGCGAGCCATCAATCGGGCACAAATCCAAGCTCCGGGGAAAGAAGATTACTTCTAATAAAACGCCGTGATTCTTGAAAATAAGTAGTAGATTTAGATACGACTTTCTTCACCCACTTACGACAGTTTTACGCGGAAGTTTTCAATTGAAAAAAACTTTATTTTACTTTTCGTCAATAATTTATATAGTTCTTCAAAGTTTTCCCAACAAAACTGAACTAGCTATTACAACTAAAAGTATATTTCGAGTTACATTATTTAAGGCTAAAGGTTCCAGAGACAAGCGCGACGCGACTGGTGGAACAATTTCTATGAAAATTTCACGGAAATTGTACTACCGTTGTCGCGTCGCGTCTGTCTGCAGGAGCCTTTTCATGGGCCGTTGCCTATACCCAGCAATTTGGTGTCCAATAAATGTTTTATTAGTGAAACGAAACCGTATAATCTTGTGTGGTAATAGTTGGACGTTTCTCGGCGTTACTTTGCTTTCACGTGTAATTTTGAAAGCTGAAAATATACAGCAGGTAGCTACGTCATTACGATTTAGCTGTTTGTAGGGAATTGTTGAAACAACGTGTGGGAGCAGAATAAACAAAAGGTTTGATTAGATGGAATTTTATTTGCTTGTGAAATATTCGTTCTTGCGACTGCATGTTTTTTTTTCATTAGTCGTAGTGTGCATTTGCACTGGCGAAACATTCACAACAAAACATGTTGTAATCTCCAGTTCCTGTCAAACATTGTATGGAACATTGACAGAAAATAGAGATTTCAACATGTTTTGTTGTGAATGTATCGCCATTACAAACGCACAGTTGGTAACTAAGTTTCCTACAAATTAAAAAAAAAATCGTATAATATTAAATAATATTTTATTTGTAACTAGCGAAGTAACGACCCGCCCCTTCTTCGCACGGTTTTTACGACTTGATAAAACGTCGAGATTTCTTTATTATTATATTATTATGTATGTTTAAACCTCCGCCCACTAACCCGCAGGCCCGCCTGGTGGATTACAGCCCGCGTGGTGGATTACGCCCCGCGTAGTGGATTACGGCCCGCGTGATGGGTAACGGCCCGCGTGGCGGATTGCGGCCCGCGTGGTGGATTACGGCTCACTCTCTCTTACAGAGAAGTGGCCTGTGTCCCAGTAGCGGGAACTGGGAACTTTATAGGCTGATTATATGGTGTATGTTTAATATGAATGTTTTATATTAATAAACCTTCCGGAATAAATTCTTTAAATAATGGTGAAACCGCATCAAAATCCGTTGCGAAGTTTAGAAGAACAACGCGGTCACACAGACAGACACGAAAATCGACTTTAATTTATAAAATGTATAGACTAAGCAGATATAGTACTAAATAAGAGTTACAAAACCCAAAAAAACCCTCTTCACCACTTCCCAGTGACACTGGGAAGAATCTGAATCATTTTGAAGGGAGCTAATCCATTGCTTCATTATGTTCGAAAAATTTGTCTGCTCAATAACGTAAATAACGCAATGAATGTTGTTGAACTGTCAAACTGAAGGCTCGTGCGGACTAGCGCGACTTCGACGCCGGTAATTGTTCTACCATGAAGTTTTGTTAGAGTCGCGTCGCGCCGGTCTGCACGACGCTTGAAACGGATCGTGATTGATCGCGTGTTACGCGATTGGGGTGCTGTGGTGCCGTAACAAACCCTCAAGATAAAATTCAGCGATTGTTAAAATAAACTCCGACAACTAGTCAAACTATTTTATCATCAGAATTACGACTGTCTGTCTAATAAATAAACAATATCAGTACCAATAAATTATATTAATTATATAATTTGAGTGCTGGAAAAATACGACGTATACAAACGTATGTCACATACGTTACGGCTTTTAGGAGTATAATGTAAAAGCTAGAAGAAAAATAAATAGTTGGAAACGCGCCCAGTTTCCCACGTGCTGAGTATTTTGATACAGAGGCACGTGAGTTCAGGTATGCGCGCCAGTTTACATATGAGTTTATTAATATTTGGTCTAGAGCCACTTCAGATTGCGCTAGAAATTCCAGCCTGGACTGGAGTCTGCAGATATTGACTATCTAAAGACTATCTAAAGTACATACATCTTTTATGTGGTAGTGTTTTTTAAATATTAATTTTACATTCTGTGATTACTTGAACTCACACACTGACTTATTAGTACCTATTACTTGTAAAAATGTTAGGAATATCGTATAATTTTACAATGTTTGTAAATATGTGAGCACCATGCATCTATCAAATAATTAATTTATCTGTCATTCCTTAATCTTTCATTATTTTTACCTATCGTGGTATAGTAATCATATTCTAGGTGCCTCGTCTTCACATATAATTATATAATTGATGTATACAAGATATTGTGAAAACATTTTAAAAAGAGTTACGGTGGAGTTTCTTGCCCATTCTTCTCCATACGAAAACTACCTTTTGGAAGGGGCGACTAGAATCAATTATTATTTTTCTGTAAATGTTGACGTTCAAAAGTGCCTTTTTTGTGCCTTATTGAAATAAATTATTTGACTGACTTTGAATTACCTAATTCATACATTTTCATAGGCTTATTCAACTTGATCTGCCAGTCTCTTCTGTAAAAATCTAACCTTACCACGCTAAAAATGTCCGGGTGTACAAAGTTCAATCCGCCTTTTTAGGGTTCCGTAGTCAACAAGGAACCCTTATATTTTCGCCATTTCCTTCTATCTGTCTGTTCGCGGCTTAGCTCGGAGACTCTTGCTACTAGAAAGCTGTAATTTGGCATGGGTATACTTATTAATTACGCCAACAAAGTGGTAAAAAAACACCGATCTCGCGCCGTCGCGTCGCGCCAATCTCCACGAAGCTTTATTCCACTGTTTTGCCTTATCATTTATTTAGTTGGCATAATATTATGATTGTATAGTATATAACTATAAAATAATACATAAGCCCTTTGACTCACACATAATTCTGTAGACAAGCCGTTAATGTTAGAACTGGTGTTATCTAAAAGACATTTTATGCCATCGTGGTAAAGTCTATTCTGCAACGGTCAAAAAGTTTTAATGATACAATTATTTATAATTCCTGCGATAAAATCTCTGCAACACTCTAATTAGTTGATAACTCATATTGTGTGTGATTTATAACTCTGTCCGTTCAGATAACTATTTTGAATTACTGCTCCGGTCACAGTTACCGAGTTCTTCTGAGCAGAGGTTAACTAACTACGGTTAGCGATGTGCGATCTAACGCTTGGTTATCAAGTTTGGCAAATAAGAAAGTTTCCTGGGCTATTTGGCAGCTGATCGTTTCGTCAATACGTGATTCAACGTAAGTATCTTGTTCTGCCCTCAGTCCGACTGAAGGCTCCTGAAGAAAGGCGCGATGCGACGGCGTGACGCGATTCCGGTAGAACAACTTCCGTGAAGTTTTCATTGAAATTGCTCCACCAGACCAGAGTCGTGTCGCGACTGTCTGCGGGGGGAGCCTTTATTTAAAATCATTACCAAAAAAAAAAAATATAGGAGGTACACGGAGCAGCATTCAGTGCCAACACTGCTGCCATCCAAAAAAAAAAACTAAGTACCGTCTCTCTCTAATTATGATCGTGAAGTGTGTGTCATAATTATGTAGATACGATCGTAAATTAAAACTCTTTTAATATTAAGAGGCCAATGCTTCTGTACCGTAACTCAATTACTTATTTAAATCGAAACATCTTCATCGTCAGTTCTAGATTACGCTCAAATCTTAATCGATTTTGATAATCTTACAGAGAGACGAGTATCGGAAAAGAAAACGGTTCTCATCTCCGAATCTGGGTCTAATTTCGGAGTTATATCCAAGTTTTAATGCAGGTTCGCGAAGGAACACGGGTGGGTTTTAGTCAGTAAGATTCTGACACGCCCTCCCGCTCCGCCCAGGGCAAAATAAAAAAAGGGTCGTAAAAACTAGTGTATTTATTTATTTATTACTACAAGCACAGAGGCGGACTTAATGTCAGAGGCATTTTCTACCACTCGCATCTTTTGTATCTCATCTCATACTTACCAGTCTATAAATTATAATTGCCTACTTTGCCGAGGTCGTATAAAGAAACGACTGTAAGGTAATCGACATAATCATCAATCCTGGCAACCGATAAGGTGTCAGTAGCGTTTCTTCTTCTTCTTCTTTTATTTCGGCAACAGCTTTCTAATTATTTATTTTATTATTATTTATTTATTTCAATCATCTTGGATCATAGGTACAATTAATTAGAATGAATAATTACAAAAAAAAAAAATAACAAAATTAAATCAAATAAATAAAATAAAAAAAAAAAGAAATCAAATTAAAATCAACATTACAAATAAAATTAAAATTATTATAAAATTAAAACAATATCTTAACATTAACATTAGTCAGTACGTGAACCATACAGCAGTGGTTCACGTACTGACAGTCGAAACGTTCAGCAAAAGCCTCCAGGATACTGTTGCGGCTGGCCCGCACCCTGCGCACCAGGGATGTGCACCGCTTGCGCATGACTGTGTAGAAACAATCCACACGCGCCTCGGCAAACATCCCCGATGCGCTACAGAAGCGAGGCAGCCCCAAGAGTACCCTGAACGCGTTATTGTATTGGACACGCAAAGCGCTGTACTGTTTCTGCGTGTAATCCATCCACAGACTGCCGGTATAAAAGGACGTACAAAATGCCCTAAATAGGGCTATTTTGACGCCCCTCGAACACCGAGCAAATCTGCGGGCTATCATGTTCGCACGAACAGACAGCGCCCTGTGTTCCCTTTCAATGTCTGCATCGTCTTCCAGGTCAGAAGTTAATAAATGTCCAAGATATTTAAAAGTATTTACTCTATTAAGTAGGCATCCGTTGAGCTTAATTGCCGGTAAGTAATCTGGACACTTCCTCTTGGCCCAAAAGACCATGCACTCGCTCTTTTTCGCATTATACAACAAACCATGTTCCTTAGCATACTTTTCACAGATGCGAATCAGTCTTGACACACCACAGACAGAAGCGCTCAGCAGCACCATGTCGTCTGCGTAGCTGATATTGTTTAGGCACACACCTCCAATATGGCAACCGACATGCGTGCTGCTGAGCCTCTCTATCAGTGCATTAATATATAGGTTGAAGAGCTTCGGTGAGGTTAGCCCCCCTTGCCTCACGCCGCACTCCAACCTGTATGGAATCGAGTAAGCCCCCGACCATCGAACAACATTGACCTGATTGTTGTTTGTAATTACGCAACAAATTTTCGTAAACGATTACGAACAATTTGATTCATTTTGACAGTTCACCAACATTCATTACGTTATTTACGTTGTTGAGCAGATTTTATTTTTCGAACTTATGAAGCAATGGATTAGCAATTTGTTTCAAAACGATTCAAATTCCGATTGATCGTGTATTACGTAATTAGGGTACAGGTCAGCCAAATAAATTGCTATAAATTCATCCCAACTACGGAACCTTTCATTTATTTATTTATTTAATATTTCAAGCACACAAATGTACAGAGGCGGACTTAATGCCATAGGCATTTTCTACCAGTCAACCTTCGGGTGATGGAGAGACAGTGTTTCATTGTGTATGGTCCGACACGCACTTGGCCGGTTTTTTCTTCTTTAGTATCATTCGTCAATTTACTTTGGTCTTCTCCCTGTCCATCCACCAACATTTATATTAACTAAGGCAACCACGCCACCCACGGAAAAGAGACGCTGTCTTATTCTTAGCCAAAACAACTGACTAATTTGAATCATACTCTATTTATTTTTTTATCTTCATCTATTTCTACTTTATTACAACATTTCGTAAAAGTCGCTTAATATCTCAAGCCTGTCCACAAATATCTATCTAAGTCATCGGATCTAATCACAGTGTCGTGTAATCGTGTTGGCGTATTGGCGTATCAGATCAAACATTTGACCAAACGACTCCAAATCTGGAGATCTTTCTTGGAGTCGTGCTTTGGAAAAGAAACGCTTGAAATTAAATGTTTTGGATACAAAGAAGGGATTGTTTTGGTATGTTTGTCATCATTTTTCGAAAATAAAATTGACCTAAATCTAGTTCATGATACAACTGTTTTCGCGGAACGAATGGCATCTGACCTTCGACCAATCTGACCTGCATTCTAAGTTTAGACCAGTTGTCAATGTTTTCTGAGTAGTAAGACAACTGATTAAAATCTCTATAGTAGACCCGTCAAATCATATTCAACTGGTGTAGACATATGTCACAGAAAATTAAAGGGACAATGTACAGTCGCGATAAATAATATCTATGCTTTTCACTTTACTGAGATATCATTATAATGAAAGAAGATAACAAAAAATGTGCTCGTTAAAATCATTTTCATGTTGCTAGTTGCTACCTCAATGATCAAAACTGAACAGCAGATTCGATAGTATACGTGTCCTCTTAAACCTGAATTATTGCAACAAATAATGAACTCTGAAATAATGAACTTGGGTGAATCATAAACGGATGTTAATTAACAAACAAAACACAGCTTTATCGTTGTTTATAGGAGAGATAGCTGTTGACCTATTGTCACGGATTTGAACATATTATCATGTTTAATATTAACTGTGAGTCTGTGACACACCCCTGCCGCGCCTTGAATTTATTCTGTTGCTGTTGGCTCTTGTACTTGTCTGGTAGCCTGGTACTTTTTATGCTAAGCCGTCAATTGGACCCCCGCCCCCTTAATCATTATTAAAAGTTATTTTATATTATTATTTATATTATCTTAAATTCAAATAGTTAAATTGTAATGCAATTACTTATTGGGTAATTCGGTAGTGGTATTCGAATTTTTGTGGGGTAGGTAGGTACCACGACTAAAAAGTATTTTTGGTGGCAAAAAACGAAAATACAGAACCAAAGACACCGCTTTGGAAATTAAAGTTAATTTTCACTTTTTAGTTGTGGTACCTACCCCACACAAATTCGAATACCACTACCTGCTATATGTAAAACAGTGACAGGAACTTATAACATCATCCATATAGACTAAGTGGGAAAAATACGTACTATTAACTCAAACACGACCCAAGCAAAAATAATAAAAAAAATATGGGACCACCTCTTAAGTATGACCTACCAAATAAAAAAAGAATCATCAAAATCAATTCATAGTTGACAAAGTAATCTCGAAAAAATAAAAATACAAAAAAAGTTTAGTTTTTGAAGTCTGTTAAAAAGTGACAAATAAACGCCCTTTTGCTAAACAAGAGTTTCCTTATAGACGGATAATATACGGTTTACAATAAATTTTATCGTCCTTATCAGCAGTAGGTGACAAATAAATGTTTTTTATTGCGCAAAAAAAAACATGCAATTATTGTTATGTCACTGGGTTCCACATGCAAGGCGACGACTGGGCCGGTCTATTTCTTGGCGTAAGAACTCCGCATGAATCTTTGCCCTTACTAGCTCGATACATCTGTCTACCAGGGGAGACATAATGATGCTATAAATATTCCCAGCTCGCAGCTCCGTAGGTTTTTAATAAGGCGCTTCAGAGACTTTCCAGCACAGAAGTAGTTTTATTTTACCATTTTTTATTATCTTTGACCTTGTCAATAAAAACTAAAAACAAACAATGGAAATTACTGAGCAGTGAGCATACAATTCATTTATCATGTTAGATGACTAGCATAATACATTTTAATTAAAACGTCGTAATTGGGCGTAATATTTGGCGCCATTGCCGTCATTAATCATAGACAGACATCCAGAATATATTTTAATAATTTATTTGTCTGACAATGTCTAGATTTTAGATCAATATTAACGTGGCCAGGGCAACTGATTGCGGGATCGCATAGTTTTATCAAGATGCAGTACTTATTTCATACATTAAAGAGCATGATATTGCTGTTAAGATGTAATTGTCAAGGCTGGCTGTTAATGCGCTCTAGTACTTGACTATTGCTATTCCATATCAACCCGCAAACATTTCATCTTATCCTGTCCATATCCCAAATCATTTGGGGACAAGCAGCGAGGCATGTCATCTTCTCACATGCATCTCTATCAGCTGTCATCTCACTTTTCACTCAATCCATCCATCGTTTCCTTTGTCCTCCTTCTATTATTTGTATAGCCTTCCACATCCTCAAAACTTTTCTCACGATGCGTAATTTTCTCATAGGGGGTCATCATCATCATTGGCACCCTGTTCCACCCGCTGCTGAGTATAGGTCTTCTCCCTTTTGTGCCATGCTTCCCTGGTATGTGCGAGTTTCATCCAGGTTTTCCCCACGATCTTCTGTAGGTCGTCCCCTGTTCTGAGGCATGTTCTCACCGACCCAGATGACCCCACAACCCTCTTCCAGGAGAGCAGTATGACCACCAGTACAGTACATAAACACAGACGGCCGCCATGGTCCCCCGCGATTGCAACCCCGAGGTAATACTCCCCCCGACCCTTGCTCGATGAAGCGCCGAAGCTTTAGCCTGCAGCTTTAAATTCCCCAGTTAATAATAATTATCCAGTTATAAATAAATAATACCATTTATTTCAGGCGACAGTGGCCCATAGAAGAATACCTTAACCTAAACATACCTATTTTAATATAAACAAAAACTTGTGTAAATAAGGCTTAGACTATGTTAGTAGCACTTCACTTTGCACTAGCTTGACTTTGTGCTGTCCTGTGGAACTTGTCCGCGGAAGCGACGGAACGCCACATCCTGCGGCCAGAAGTCTTCTTCCATGACGAGGGGCAGATAACAGTTCGGTACTCGCACGACGAACGCCTTGAAGTTGACGTTCCGGTGCGATTTTAGTAACTGCACCCTCGGCATGTACCTCGTCTATGTTATGACCCAGCCTGTCCCACCAGACTATTGGTCTGCTAACGCTCCTTGTACCGTTTCTCGGCAACCATGCCGTTAGAGCTCTGCTCGAACTGCCATCCCCACGTCTAGCCAAGTGGTAGGTAATACGGGCTGGTTTCCGCAACTCCACGTCAATTTTGCGTACATCTAGAGAAATATCACAGGGGCTATGAACTTCTAATCCACTCATTCTGTCTTCATAAAGCCATTTCTCTGTCTCAGGCAATAAGGGAGTTACCTATTTGACATTCATTACTAGAATTGGACGTTTGAGTAAATAACAGTGCAATATTTCATCCCTTTACGACTTTAGGGACGAGTACACAATTATATGCTTCGTTGCTAGGGTTGTGAAGAAAAATGGGAAAGTCCGAGGGGAAGTATATTTTTTTCTGAGAGAGAACAAAAAGTTGTATCTTTTTTTTCATCAACACCACTTAATCAATCACTGTTTATAGGCCTGTCTAGCGTTGGAAGGCCTAGGTGGACCGGTTGCCTTGTGAAGCCGCAGGAATTAGCTGGATGCGAGAAGCACAGCACCGGTCGAAGTGACGATGCTTGGGGAAGGCCTTTGCCCAGTGGACGTTTTCAGCTGATGATGATGATGAAGCCTCTCTTCTTCCGTTTGTCAAGTGTGTGTCTGGATTGACATTTAAATACATCTTGTTTCTCGTATATGCAGAACTGTTTCCAGAATGTCAGTTGACGAAATTATCTTAAATTCGTGGTATTTGAGTACCGGACAGGACCGCTCATTAATACATCTTACAGAGTGCATCTTCAAACCGGATAAAGCAGGGCATCTGTCACCCCTATTACTAGGCGTCTAGACACACACTCAACACAGAGATTCATTGATATACCTAGTGTTTAAGATAACGTGCAAGTAAACAAGTTAGGTGGCTGGAACCCGTTTACTCTGCTTGCAGACAGATAGTGCAGTTTACAGCGGTCAGATTTGTTGGCTGAACATAGACATAACAAAAGTAACATGGGAAAATAGAGATGCAACCTTCACGGTCACTGCAACGAGCAGCGGTCAGATGAAGACGAAAAAAAAAATGGCATTGTTCTCAAGGTAAAGCCCTGAAATAACTGGCAAATTGACTTCTGCACAGCTGAGTTGCGCCGTAGAAAAACTGACGTCGACTTGCCTCGACTTTAACCTATTTTGTACTTCTAAGGGCAGATTTTTCGATTGTTAGAAAAAAAATATCTGAAGAAATGACAGTTTGACATATTATCCATACAAAACCTGTTAAACTGAAAAAAATATTCCCCAGATAAAATTTTTCTGACTATTTTGAAATCAACCCTAAAAGTGATTAAAAAAACTAACCACATTTTCTCCGATCAGGCAAATGACACCATTTCAAAGTTCTGTTATTTGCATATTTTAAAAATTTGGCAGTACGCCGTCAGAAGTCTTATGCACCACGAAGTAAACATATCAGTAATGCACGGTGTAAATAAAAAAAAAACCTAAACGTGCATAACCTTTTCATTCCTCAATTGTACGCACCACCGTACGTACACCCTTTACATATTTATAGGATGTTGTTTTCTTTTCGAGTTCACTTTTAGCACTTATACATTATACGGCAGACGTAAGTGCAGGCGTGATTAAAATCCATAATAAATCATGGATAGTTTGTTTGTGTTGAGATTGAGTGTGCTTGCATAAGCATTGGGCAAGTATTTTGAGTGTAAAAGTAAAAATATCTATCTTAAACGATTGATAAGTTTGTTGGTTAATTAAAAGATAAGGTAAGTAAGTGTCCTTGTTAGTTTCGTAGAATGGCAATACTCCATTTAGTTCGGTGTTTCAAAGGAAGTCATTATCGTCCTGCCCTTGTCTCATGTTACGTGGGGTTGGCGCATCACCTTTTCTTCTTCCATTCTCCGGTATTTCAAAGGAAGTATCTATACATATTATAAAACAAAGTCGCTTTTCGCTTTTGTCTGTATGTCCGCATTGTTCTTCTAAAATACGTAACGGATTTTGATGAGGTTTTCGTAACAATTTGGATAATGTATTCCGGAAGATTTATGTGTATAAGACATTAATATTAAACTTATAAATAATTAAGAAATCTCCATGTTTTGTCAAGTCGTAAAAACCTTGCGAAGCAGGGGCGGGTCGCTAGTAGTAAATAAATAAGAAAATATGAAGTAGGTATGGTACGAAACGAAGTCACGGTAAGGTTTAAGAGAAAACTTATAACTTCACACCGACATATTTTGTTTATGTTCAATATTCTTGGATGAAGTACGGCAATCCGTTTAAAAATATCAGATACTTTTTGCTATCTGACGGTGCGTCGGTGAATTTAAAAATGAACACTGCTAGCAATCTTGTAGTCTGAGAGACAGTAAGATTTTCTGACAACTTATGACCGCATTGGGAATTATTAGAGAAACTGTTCACCTGGGGCTATACTTATTAGTTTTGACCTAAAACAGTGAGGAGAACTTACTTGGATCGATCCTTATCTTATATTTCTCAACGTGGCCTCGACTGTCAAATTCGAATCGGTATTTAGGTAAGTATGTCAATCTTGGTTGGGGAAATGAGACTATTTATATTTTCATAGTTACGTTTATTTTGAATGCTTTTGAGTTGGATACTTTAAGAAAATACATAGAAACATTAAAATATTTATGACGGCAAAAATAGGTCAACTTATAAATGTTAATTTTGTTATACTATATGACATTCAGCTGTTCTGTCTCCAAATCTATGCCATCGTATTGTATTATATCTTGAAAATCTTTATATTAGTACATGTTTTAACGAAAGTTAATCAAGTTTTTGGTACGCAAATTATATTCATGTGCTCGGTAAGGTCTTTCGTGCTGTTATAGCGGAATTTCCTGAAAATGAAGGGATGTACCTATACTGTTTTTGGTAGCAAACAAACTGATTACATCCAAAGGAGGTCAAGGCCTCCCTCAAAAAAAATTTACTGCGCACCTGGGGATGCCCGTAATAGCCTGGGCAAGTCAGAATGAACTTAATTTGGGACCTGAAAGATTCTGGATAAAAAAATGCATATAGAATTTTCTTCGTTAATATTTATTTCTAGCCCCGCAGTTTGACATTCACGCGCGGTTTACGTCGCTTTAAACATTTTTCTGAATTTTTCTGTGTTACCTGTCATTTTTTGATTATTTTTGGTCTAATTGACGAGAATATCCGTAAGACCATAGGTTAAAACAGCCCACAGACCATAATAGCCTTTATTTAGCAGTAAAAATAGAACACCTCGAGTACGCAAATGTACAGACGCGAACTTAATGCACTAGGCATTTTCTTGCAACCCTATGGTTTTAGTCGGTAGAAGTCCGGCAATCCGACATAACCCACAACACAACACAACATGTACAATCAAGTATAAGTACCTATATAAATACCTAAATAACTCTATGCCTTCTTAGATTTTCGGGACGTAAGAGGATTTCCACACGATAAAAAGAAGAGGATTTCCACACGATAAAAAGGCTGCTCCTGCCAGACTCGTATGTAAAAGTATATCGAGTAATCTGTTAAACAACAATATATAATAATCATCTGGTTTAATAACGAACATGACTTTTAAAACAGTCATAAAAACTATTACATAAATATTTTACATCAACAATGTAACACAATCATATTCATAGCCATTTGCAAGTTATAAAATATCGATTACCCATTTTAATTATTTGTAAGCTAATGTGTACATGATAAATATACTTTTGTATTAACACCTTCGCTCACAATGGGCCTTATCAGAAGGCTAAAAGTTTAAAATGTAAGGGGCTATACTTGGAGTTTCCCTACGTGATCGAATCAGAAATAACCGACATAGTCCAAAGGATTGCCAAACTTAAGTGGCACATTGCTCGCAGAACAGATGGCCGATGGGGCCGAAAGGTTCTGGAGTGGCGACCGCGTGCCGGAAGACGTAGCGGTGGAAGGCCTCTCACAAGATGGACTCATGACCTTGTACCCGCAGGAGTCCGCTGGATGCGGGAGGCACAGAATCGGTCGAAGTGGCGGTGCTTGAGGGAGGCCTATGTCCAACAGTGGACGTCTTTCGGCTGAAATGATGATAAATGATGCTTAACACCTTTACTAAAGGCCACTTTGGCCTAAAGGGTACATAAAGGCTTCATGGAAATTGTTCTAACAGAATCGCGTCGCACCGTTGAGTCGCGCCTGTCTGCGGGAGACTTAATTCATAATACAATCCCTTATAATGTTCCCACTGCTGAGACTCCGACCTCTCTGTCAATAGCTGCTTTAAAATCCTATATCAGTTTGTTTACGTTATCATTTAGCTTTAACGCTTTAACAGAAAAAAAATATTAACTACAAATTAACTGGCGCAATGTTGGTATAATATTGGTACACCTCTGCCTTACCCTTCTGGGTATACAGGCTCACGCCTGTAATACATAACATCATCGTTATGTGTTATGTAGAAATAGTATCTACTTCGTTTACACAAACGAAACACTCAGTTTCCCGTCTATTAGAATATCTATTTGTCTTAAGTACCAGTGTTCCGCTTTGTTGTTCAGCTTTTGGTTGACTGGATTAATTTAAACTACAAAAAAATATATATTTATATGAAAAGTCCATATAGTACGACATATAATAAATAGAGACATTTTTGGTTAATAACATTATGTTTGTTGTTACAGATGCGACCAAAACTCCTCGACTGTCGAACCTTGTGCGTATGCGCAGGTCCGCACTCGGGAAGTCTGCACCCACGCTCTCTATTCACGTCGTAAGTATATTTTTTATTTGTATTTACTGATAACCAAAATTCTGAAAGTCGCTTATCGAATCCCAACTCTGTCGTACAGCTTAAGTTGGGAGTTTGGACGACCTTAATTAATGAGCCACTTGCCACTGTTATTATTTTAGCCGTGTAATGCAAATCGGGTTTCGGTAAGACTCGTACATCCAGACACGGAAAGTCATACGTCTTCGTATTATAGTTTTTTTTTAAATATCTTTGTCATTGAGTGTTTGACAGGCGTGTCATTTGGGTTTGGATCGCTTGTTATTGATACACTTTCATGCAATATTTACGGTTGGCTAACCTGAGAGCCAGAACAACAAACTTGACAGTCACTACCCAAATTCAACCAATTGCAGGTCTAGCAACCGTAACCTAGCGACAATTGTTTTAGCTTAGCGATACTAATGTTTAGCGTATGGAGAAATTATGATTGGTCATTTCGACTTCGGAAAATCTCGGCCCCACGATTTTATCCGAACGCGTAGCTTCCAAGATGACGTTCATAACAATTATCAATCAAAACATATGATCTTTACGAAAACGCAATAACTTATAAAGTCATATAATAAAATACATTCGTAAAATTGAAATGAATGAATGAAAATTTATGCAACATCTAAGTTGTGTCGTAGGTACTGTACTCTCTTATGTTCTACTTGGAACGGCCATAACTTCTATTATGTGCTATTTCAAGGTTATCCATTCTTTACCGGACACCCTCTATATCAGCGTCAGGTCTTCTTGAAACACCCGCATTACCACGTAAATTCAAGCAGTTGGTTTTTTAAGCTCCGGATAACCACGACGTTTTTCGCCTGGCAGGAAATTCTAAAATAACTATTAACATTTTAATGCTTAGCGCTGGCTTTAGAAAACGGCTTACCTACGGGCTCACTACTAATAGTAAGCTCCTTATATGTAAGTTCACTTTCAAAGCCGCGGTGGGCGTACTGACTCATTACTTGTGATCTTGTAACTGGTGTCTAGTTAGGTTCTATTAATTCACATCTGGTCACAAAAAGACTCGATATTTTTTATGGTAACTTGTGTATAGTGGTTCCCAAAGAACAAGTCTTATCAAATAACCAAAAAAACTTACTGGAAAAGCGTTAGTGTGATTTTTGCGGAAGACTTCCTACCACTTTCCACGCTGTTGGTGCTATAAAAGTAATAGTAGTGACCTCGACAAACCACGATGGTCAATCCTTCTGGCAAGTGTGGTGGTCAATGTTCAATTTGGATTAGTGGCGCTTATAAAGTGTACAAAGCACCAAATAATAAACTTTTACTTTAACTATTGTTATTGTTAGCGTGTATGTCGCCACTGCTGGGCAAAGGCCTCTTCCCATGACTTCCAGTGCTACTGTGGACCCCTGGTCATTTGTTTTGTCCAGCTCGTCCCGCCATCTTCTACGGGGTCTACCGCTACGCCGTCTAGCTGTCTCAGGGCTCCAAATAGTGGTTATTATGGCCCACAGCTGATTGGGTTATTTTGAGATTGATTTAAGTTGAACATCAAAATATTTTCTAGCCAAGGAACCCACGTCTTTGGGAAGAAAGCGACGCTCGACAACCACCCATTTAAAATTTTCTTCGAAGCCAACAATTTCGCTCGTTTCTATTTCTAGGAACAGTTTCACTACTCTGTAGAGTGGGCGTACAAAGGTACAAACACATAATTACTTGGTAATGAGTACGTGAACTTGTTGTAGGCGTTTGAGGACTCATTGAGGATCAAATTGTAATTTAATGTCGTGGGCGATAATGTAGATCGAACATCTTTACTTGAAGATAGTCCTCAAAAGTTCAAAGCCTTCCCACTTAGTTCCAAAGTTGGTCAAATCATGTCCAAAATAATATGTTCGTCTTCTTTCCGAGTCGATGGTAAATTATTAAATGAGTTGGGCCCAGGGGAACTGGCCTGCGATTCCCGACGCCCAAGGCGTCTCCTGCGGCAGCTAGGGGCGTGAGGGCGTAAAATTTGCCTCTCCCTCACGCGTTTTGCCTCCTCCTTCACGAGCATTACTGCTTCACAGAAGGAGGTGACCGTCTCCAATGCCCTCTCGCTCCGTACCATGGCCTGGAACAGGGCCGGACGCGAGAGATCCCTGCCACCGATCGCCTCCACGAGGACCCGGCGATGCTCTGTCCAAGCCGGGCAGACCCCCAGCGTTTTTAGATCCTCAGAAGTGCAGTTCTATGGACACTTAGGACATGCCATCATATGGGGCATGGTCAGGAGCCTCGCATTGTCACTGGGTGTCGGTTGGATCAATAATGTTGATGTCGTGTACGTGCATTGGGTATATGAATTCGGCTATTATTGTGCCTATTGTAGTCATGAGTGAAACGATCAATGGTCTTATAGACAAGATCATCGGTCAACACTTAGGCCCATCGTCAACGAGACTGCTCGAAAGTAAAGAGTTACAAAATCAAATCACCAGTAACCAGAATCAACCGCCATTGAAATACTTATGAGACTGTGACTGGCTCATTGGTGATTTGAGTACGTTACTTTTGAGTAGCGTCGTGGGCGATCGACCTTAGGCTCTTGTTCGGGGCTATATATAGCTTTTTGGTTGCATCCTCTGTGCTGCATGTATAGTCAGAAGATTTCTGAATCGGATACCCGCGCGCACACCTATAGTTTTACGACCGTATTCCGCATGCTGTTGGTACATGATTGTACATGAAAATGAGAATGTAATGAATGGAGACTGCCTCGTTAGTCTAGTGGTCGCAAGCGCTTCTGCTGAGCATGAAATCTTGGGTTCGATTCCCAGGTCGGGAAAGTGTTATTGGGTTTTTTCTATGAGCAATTTGTCAGTAGCAACGCGGAGTCTGGATTTGTCCCCGGTTAAGTTATCGGCTCGCCCCCTATTACATGGGACTTAAACATAACTGGCGAAAAGTGGATGTACTATAGGTACACCTCTGCCTAAACCCTTCGGGGATTGTAGGCGTGACGGTATGTTATGTGTAGATATGGAAATATTAAACATGATGTAGTTAATGAAACAACTAGGGATGCATCCGATACCGATACCGATATATCGGCGATACTCGAAGTTTGCCTATATATCGGCATCGGCGATATTTTTATGGCCGATTCAACAATACTTTTCAAATTTCGCGCTTTAAAAATGTAATGTAAACGCGCGTGTTGTCTCGTCTATTTCGTTGCAAACGAGGCACGAACTAACAGATTTGCGAAATCGCCTTTCTCCGCAAAACTTAGAATACTTTGTTTTTTAAACAAAATCTCATCAATTTTTATTACTAAAACTATTAACAGCTAATCTCAACCTGTCTATAGTTTTAAACGGTTTTATTTAGTCCGTCCTATAATTTGTTCTTTTTATATGACGACGACGACGACTGACGGCACGGTTGGCGCAGTGGTTAATCGATTGACTGCTGCGCTGCGTGTCGCGGGTTCGATTCCCGCACGGAACAAATATTTGTATGACCTACAATTAGTTGTTCCGGGTCTGGCTGTTTGTGTATGTGAGTTTAAATGTTTGTAAACGCACCCACGACACAGGAGAAATTCCTAGTGTGGGGCAACGTTTTTTTAAAAAAAATAAAAAAAATATTAATAAAAAAAATAACCTGAATTGTGCTTTATTTATTTTACCTTCATTTTTGAATTCAAATTAAGCGTAACGGTATCGGTATCGTATCGGCAAAAAGGCGTATCGAGGCATCCCTAGATACAACATACAATTGTAAAAGTAACAGTAGATAGAAGTGGTAACATGCATGATGGTGTATTCGCAGAAGGAGACGTGTGCGGTGTCTCGGCGGCCGTCCAGGCTGCCTCCGCCGCCCCCGCACCACCGGCTTTCATTAGTGGTGAGGACTTACTTAGTTACATTGTAGATTATTAGTGAGCTTAGCGTTACTATTGCGTTTTATTCTAAGAGCGATCACAGTTTTATTTTGCATACTCTTGTATAGACTCAAGTGCTTCTAACTGAAGAGACAGCTGTGCTGCTGGGGAGTTTGTTGCGCCAGTTCTTCTTCCCAGCTTAAGCACTAGGAAGTAGTGAAGGGCGGGCGTTGTGGATGTAATCGGGACGACGACTAAGAAAATTTTTTTAGTCCGTCAGTTGTATTATTAAAAAATATTGGACACGTTTATTTTTCGGTTTTTACTTTATCTAAAGATTACGGCGATACATTGAGTTAAAATGTGCCATGACGTCACGCTCATGAGTATGTAGATTTTATACTTACTTGTGACGTAGGAACCCCCACTCCCCAACTTTAATGCGTTTTATCTAAGTCATTTTTTATTAATATGATAAAGCAAAAAATACGTGTCTAATAGTTTTTTATTATCTGAATGACAGACTAAATAGAATTGCTTTTTTTTGACCCAGTCATCATCCCTATTTTAACGTTCGAAAAATGCTGATTCTCAGCCTAGTTTGAATAAATTACTTTATATTTTAATTTTGAAACGAGAATCAGCATAAACCACAAAGTTTACGAGTTACAAGGACATACAAAAAACTAAAAACAATATAGCTTGCTTCTTGTTTAGCTCTTCTAGAGTTGATATTTTTATTTAGCCCAGTATTTCTTAATTAGCTTTAAATAGGTACTCGACTCCATTACGGATGAATTTTATCGGATAAACAAAAACAAAATAAAGCTCACATCAATGATGATGGGTCTTCCATATTTGTCACAGATGTGACAAAGATAAAAACATGACTCATTTAGTCAAGTTATTGTTTATGAATAACACTTTTACTCAGAAAGTGTTTTCGTTGATATGAATCGAGACATTAATGTCACAATTAGATGCTTTGTTGATGTTCTTCAACGTCCTTGTAGATTCACATAACAAGTTAATCGTGCTTCAAACAAGGTTTTTTTTTTCTCACCTACCATGGTGAATAACAGAAACCATTTCTTCATATACACAGTTTTCTTAGTACATGGCTATATGTAATCACCTGTGTAATTTCTATCATTCCATTTAAAACTACTTAGAAGTTGGATCAAAATAAAGCTTATATCATCATTGATGTGAGCTTTATTTATTTCATTTTATTATTTATGTACACACAGAAAAATAGATACAGATAAGACATAATCATAATTATGAGTACAAAGGTACTGCTTATTTCTTAAGAAATTTCTTTCAGCAGACCTGCGATAGGAGAAATGAGAAAGTAATGTAGACAATAGTGTGTGAGAACAAGAAGAGAAAAATCTAAATATGCGAAGTCTTAAACTAAAATATTGAAATAAACCTACACGTATAACGTAATAAATTAACATATACTTATATAAATACATAGAGCTTAAATATATAAACATCCATACCACATAACATAAAAAAAGGTTCCTTTTTATGATCTGTGATACATACGAGTACTATAGGTATATAAATACACAGTTGAGAGAAAAGGTAATGCTCTTTTACTCGATATTTGAATTGTGAAACAGTTTTATTTTGATCCAACTTCTAAGTATTTTTAGCAAACATAAAAGTCAATAGTATAAGTACTATTAGCCTTAGAGACAGTATTGCCAACGACCGCAATACAAGCAAACTCGCTAAAAGATATTCCAAGAAGAGATCGCGAAAGTAGTCGGTAAAAGCTTTCGTGAGTTTAACTAACTGTGATGTGTGGGTTCACGAAAATGGTTAATCGATATCCGTACCCATTTCTAGGAAATTCACGATGACTAAGAAGATTAAAACTTGTTCTAATGCTTTTCTACTGAAGGTAGAACGCAACTCCTGATTTCTAAAAGCTGGTGTCAAATGTCTCTGTGATTGATTTACCTTTTTATTTGAGGCGAAAGCGCCAGGGTAACCCACGAAATATATGTTATCTTACGTAAGTATATTATATTTTCTTACGCTTTTTGCAATTTCCAGGTCACTATTAGGTTGTATGTTTATCAAAATATGATTGGCGACCACAAGTATGATTTTACAGAATTATAATCACGAAAATCATCAATACAACTCTCGGTAAGTTCAAATTACCGTATTGAATGACTATTTCATGTAATCATGATTTATCAGGCCAATACTAACTTAGAGAGTGGTATTGATGGTTCTAATGATTTAAATTCTGTAAATACATATTTGTTACGGTCGGAATCATATTTTGATAAACATACAACTTGACATTGACCTGCAAAAGAACTTAAGAAAATTCGAAGTTCGCGGGCTACTTCAGCGCATCAAATAAAGAGAACGGAAATATGAAAGTCATATTAGCTCACAACGCGACGATCAAAGGAATATTGTTTATTTACTTCAAGTTAAAATTAAATAAATCGTGTCGGGCGCGGGTCGGGACGGCAGTATGGCGGGCTTATATTGTAATTCCTTGTATTATATGGATGTCAGCACACGAAACGCGTGTGCGGGTCAGGAGCAGGAGCCGCGCACGGGTTATACAGTAAACAATAATACAAGGAATTACAATATATAGAAGCCCGCCGTACTGCCGCCCGACCCGCGCCCGACACGCACCCGTCTTGTGTGTGGAGCTTAACTAACAACAAAACAAACAAATTAGGATTACTATAAAAGTAACTGGGTATTCCATATTTGTCACAAAGATAAAAACATGACTCATTTAGTCTAGTTATTGTATATGAATAACACTCGGAAAGTATTTTCATTGAGATGAATCGCGACATTTATCTCTCACCATGCTTTGTTTATGTTCTTTGACGTCCTTACATGTAGATTCACATAACAAGTTAATCGTCCTTAAAACAAGGAAATATTTTTTTCTCACCTACCATGGCGAATAACAGAAACCATTTCTTCATATACACAGTTTTCTTAGTTCATGGCTATATGTCTATCACCTCTGTAATTTCTATCATTCCATTTAAAAATACTTAGAAGTTGGATCAAAATAAAGCTTATATCATCATTGATATGAGCTTTATTTATTTTATTTTATTATTTATGTACACACAGAAAAATAGATACAGATAAGACATAATCATAATTATGAGTACAAAGGTACTGCTTATTTCTTAAGAAATTTCTTTCAGCAGACCTGCGATAGGAGAAATGAGAAAGTAATGTAGACAATAGTGTGTGAGAACAAGAAGAGAAAAATCTAAATATGCGAAGTCTTAAACTAAAATATTGAAACCTACACATATACATATACCTACATAAATCCATAAAGCTTAAATATATAAACATCATACAATTATTTCTATCATTCAGACTATTCATGACAGTTTTCGTTCACGATAGTTCTACAAACTACATAAAACCTTCTAAAAGGCTTAAGTTCTCTGAAAACGCGGAACTCTGAAATGCGAGCCAAGAGAGAATCTTCGAGAATATGTAAAGGATACGTTCTAACATAGTTTCGAGAATGTTTGTAGAGAAACGAAGGTTTTTAATTCACAAGAGGGACATTACTCTCGTCCTGGTATAAATCTTAATTTGTTTCGTCCCCACTCACTAGACAGAGGTTATAAAAGGACGAATAAAGTTCCTTGCCCCTTTTCTATGTACTTAGTGCCTGCTTAGAATTCGTGTAATCTATTTCAAGGAGTATTATCTGTCACTGCGACAGAATTAAATGTGAGCTGTCACTGCATATTTTAATATTGAATTCATTATTGTTTTGTTTTTATACAAAATTACACACGTTAAAAGTGTCCAGAGTACAGACTCTGGACACTTTTAACGTGTGTAATTTTGTTTTTACATCGTTCTCACAAATAATTATAAATTCAACATTAATGATGTAACTAATATTTTTGTAAGAATATAATTTAAAAGAGTGTCCATGGAGTTTCTTGCCTGTTCTTCTCCATAGGTACCTACTACGCTTTGGAATGGGCAACTAGCTTCATATTTCTGACTGACCGACTCCTTGACAGTTCAAAAGTGCCGGTAAATGGTTTAAATGAAATAAATGGTTTGAGTTTGAGAGAAAGCAGGCAATAAGATGATGAATATAAATGTTGATGGATGGTGGGGGAGAGGGAGACTCAAGAACATGTGGATGCACTGCGTATAAGATTAGGGGATGATATAAAGGAAAAGGTGTGGATGATGGCTTTCAGAGGAGAATGAAAGAGAAAGAAAATTTCCCCAACCCCAAGTAACATGAGCCAGTGCAGGTACACAACGATGGAATTCCATAAAATGTTTTGGAATCTAAAAATCAATCTGCTTAGCATTTTTCCAACTATATTGGGGTCGGCTTCCAGTCTAACCGGATGCAGTTGAATACCAGTATTTTACATGGAGCGACTGCCTATCTGACCTCCACAACCCAGTAACTGGGTAATACGATACCCCTTGGTAAGACTGGTTGTCAGACTTTCGGGCTTCTGACGACCCGTACTGTCAAATATCCACGAATGACAGCCGGGACCAACGGCTTAACGTGCTTTCCGAAGCACGGAGGAATTCGGTATATAAAGATAGTCACCCATCCACAGACCAACCCCGGCAAGCGTAGCTTAACCTGATGGATCGACCCGTGCGGCAGTTACGAGGTCCTCAAAACCACCCGAATCACCCGATCTTATTTTAAATAAATGACCTTCCGAAATAGAATCTCTTCAGAATAATCTAACAAGTAGAAATAATCTTGTTATTCATAACCTTCGAAGTGTAACGAATATATCTGACTTTCTCAGCTTTGTAGAAGAACGTGACATTGCAGGCAATGTTCAGGAGAGCTTTCGGTTGACTCACTCACGTAACTAATATTCTGCTCGGAATACCTTGGAAATTTATGCTTTGACCTAGTGATATCCCAGGAGATATTAAATCTTTAGAAAACAGTGAAGCATTTGAAAAACTAAATGAAAATCTATAAAAGAAGTGGAAGATTAGGATCTTGCAAGCTATTAATAAAACCGCGATCTTTTTCGACTATTAATATTCAATCTGAAGCATTATAACTTCAATTTTATAAGTAAGAATTTAATCAAAATCTGTTCAATCAGTAGATAGTTATCTTTGTAAGATAAATGTACTCATTGATACCCCGTAAATGTCGCGGGCGAGTCTGATGTCATTTATAATGTCATTCCAAGGTTGTTGAAGTGATTTTGTAAACATTTATCTTGATTTTTATGTACGAATTATAACACATGGACTGATGACCTGGTGAAGGTCACGGGAAGGCCTTAGACATAGGGAGCCAAAGGCTGTTGCAGATTTATTTGGCCCTGCACGCGTAGCATGACAGTAGAAATGGGTTTTGTCGACGGAAGAATAAACAAAATGACAGATTGTGATTGTTTATCTGTCATTTTGTCTATTCTTCTGCCGACAAAACCGGTTTCTATTGTGGTCTTGCTACGCGTTCTGGATAACTATAATCAACCGTTTTAAAATACTAAATTTCTGAGACAATGATGATAATTCAAATAGAATAAAAATTGACAAAAGATACAACGTAGTAATAGCGCTTTTTTTAGAACATATTACTGCTAATAGTCATTACTAATAAAGCATAATAATAAATAAACATTATCCCTGTAGGTATCAATTTAACAGATCTTTTACATCACCACAATGACACCGAAAGTCCTTGCAGTAACCGCATTACCACGTAATAGGAAACTTATCACGCCCTCATTTACAATTCGATAATTTTATAATATCTATAATTGTAGTATTGTTTTGGCATTTATTTTTGTACTAGCAGCAGCCCGCGGTTTCATCCACATAAGTCTCGATCCTGTGAATATCGGGGTAAAAAGTATCCTATGTTTTAATCCAGGTTATAAAACATTTGTGTGCCAAATTTAATCCAAATCCGTTCAGCCGCTTTTGCGTAATTGAGTAACAAACATCTAAACCAGCATAAAGTAGTAGGAAAGTCGTCCACTGCTGTATATGGACCAAAAGCAAGCAATTTCTGTTTCTATAAGCTTATCATTAACTGCTAATCACATGAGAGGAGAGGCCATTCAGAGGCCCATGGGCGGCATAAAAACTCTGATACCAGGTTAGTCAATAACCACACGAAAATGAAGAAAGAACTACTAACCGAGGTATGTTGATTGTGATTTCTTACTGCAGGACACCACCAATGTGTTGGCGATATCAGGCTCTTTCTCGGATAGTCAATAGTGACAGATGACCAATGATGTGGTAAGCTAGACCAGCCCCCACAATCTGATACTTAAGATACTGGTCCTCAATTCAAGGTTCACAATTCGAGGTCCTCAATTCAAGGCCTCCGTTTGTTTCATCGTCTAAGACCCTTTATCCCTCGATTAGAGCATTCAATCCTATATTTTACGCCAATATTCCAAGTTTTATACCTGTCTGGTGCAGGTCCTCCCGGAAAACTTGGATATGTCGTGGACCCATCTTGTCATCAGTTCCCCTACAATTGTTTACCTAATATCAATTATGTTATAAACAGCACTAATGTATTCGCATGTAACCTGTTTTGAATCTCGGGCACCATGAATAGAATACAGATGTTTTCAGACTAGCGTTCCCAGATTTGTCGTTTCATCTCAGGGTCGACGTGTTGAAAACATAGGATAGGACATGTGTGCTTAGACCGTGACAAGTGATGGTCACAACAGAACACGATTGTCCAGATTCTTGCCTCAGTTATTTTTATTTACCCTGATAAACAAGAATTCGTCATTCTAAGATCTGAATATCAAAATGACTTCTAGTTTGCTCGCCAACATTCATCAACATCACCATTTGCGTAGCCTTTTCTCAACTATGTTGGGGTCGGGTCGGCTTCCAGTCTAACCGGATGAAGCTGAATACCAGTATTTTACATACAGCGACTGCCTATCTGACCTCCATAACACACTTACTGAGTAACACCCCCCCCCCCCCCTGGTAAGACTGGTTCTCAGACTTTCGGGCTTCTTCTTGTTGTGTCCAAATTGAAATCTAGATTCCGAAACGAGATTTTGCAGATGTTGCTGAAGTCATCAAGTGAGAACTGTAAATCTTTTTGATGTACCTACGAGTAGTACGATGGTGCCTTCCAAACATACGAAATAAATACGGTCTCATACCAACTTAAAACCCGTAATGCTTGTACAAAATGAATAGCTGTCTGGTATCTAGTTGGCTTGCTATTCCATGTGTTTTTTATTTCATTTCTAGTGTTGACTAATTGATACATTCTTCCATTTCCATACGAAAATGCTAATTCCGTAGTCAGTACCAGTAAAGTTCTTTTTCTAGTATTGACATGGTTGTGTTGAAAAACTGTCCTAGATACCTTATAAGGTGAAGCATACAACTAGTAGATCTGTTTAATAATATGTGGATAACTTTGTGAGTAGTGTATTTGTTACCTCTATTATTAAGTTCTAACCTATGTTTACTTATTATTACACTACTGTTTGTTGTCCCTAAATAAATAAATAAATACATGCCGCTTATATTATCTTGTGCATTACAATTAAAAAGTTGACGCCTAATGGCTCCATCGAACTGTTTCTGAAGGTGGAACCGCTGTTTCTCCTGAAGTACAATTTTATAAGGGCCAAAGTTCAATCATCCTCCATAAAAAGGGAGGATCCTCCGACCAGACTGGTGTCGTAACTGGTGGGCAACTGCCCGACAATTGATGTCGGGAAGTTATGTATATGCCGATCGCGCGGTAAACTCTGCTTGCGCGATACAGGATTTCGCGTGACATCAGTGTGATGCCTAGTTCGCATGTGGCGATGCAAATGCAGCCACAAGTTCTTGATGTCTAAGAACCAAAATAGGACACAAATATTCCGAATAAGTTCCATTTAAAAAGTGATAAAGACAACGAGACAGATAAGTACTACGAAAGATCTACGGAAGACTATAGAAAAGTCGTTGCTGTGACCTCCTGTTCGTTTCCGCTAAAGACAATGACATCGGAAAAGATTGTGTCCGTGAATATTTATCTTTGAATAATACTGTCTACTATGATGGTCTTGTCCTCTCAATGCCTAACAACAGTTCGCAATTTCTACCTTCAACTTCACATCATAACGCCCTTGAAGTAAATAACAGTAATGGTACATTGTTACAAGCAGAAATTTGTTTCCACAATGGCCGATGTTATGCAACTTACGTAATCTTTGATTACATGACGGTTAAGGTCAAATGTACTTGAGGAAATGCTCTTAATTACTGCTTCGTTAACTCCGTAATAAAATGAAAGATGTTAAGAAATCTTTTGACGTAAGAGATGTAATTGGGTTTATGGCAAAAGGATGTAAACATTCGAGTCATTTGATTTGGTTTGGTGATCTCGGAAGTTGAAAACTGACCTAGTTTCCAAACCTTTTGGAATGTTGGTTTCTCATTAATTTGACCAAAAGACTATTGAGAATTGAGACATTACGACACGATTTAAAGTCTAATGTATTGAAATTACTTCTACTGGGTAGTCAAAGTCTTACCAAGGTGTATCGTGTTACCAGTAACTGAATTATGGAGGTCGAGGAGATAGGCCGCTCCATGTAAAATACTGGTAATCAGCTACATGCGGTTAGACTGGAAGCCGACCCCAACATAGATGGGGAAAGGGTAGGCAGATGATGATGTATTGCGACAACTTCTCTAGTATCAAACACAAATTGCTCCTGCTGTGATAAAAATATGAGGCATTCCGATAGGTGGAATGCTCAGAGAAGTTGTCGCAATCGCAGTTGAGAAGGATCGAATGCTCAGGATGAGACAAATGCATATTTAAGAATGTATTTCGACGTAGATCCTCATGGTAACTCCATAAAAAGCCATGAACTTGACAATCACACTATACCGTGTCTAAACAAACTAGTTTCGCATTGAGCGCATACGCAACAAAGCGCACTCTGGCAATAAAAACACATGCGTCACATTCTTCAGCATATAAATAAAGAATAACATAAGCAGAGAGACTCTAAATTATGCCCCACATCTTTTAAGACGGGATCCCTCCAAAATTAGCGCCAATAAAAATATTCAGTGGAGCATAAATATATTTTTATATACTCATCGCGTGGTTGTCGACTATTATTTCAAGATGGTCTACATTTTATTCAGTGTTACGTGTGTGCTTGGGAACTAAAATAAACAAGTATGTAATACCGGTAATGCTCAGACGATGTGTTGTGTTTTAAATCTAGTTATATTTGTCAAATGGGCCTGGCTGGATTCCGTAAATGAGTCTTCAGGTATTTATTCCGGAGACTCGTTAGTGCTATAAGAATAGGTGAAGACTAAAGAAACGATGTATGGATTGCGTGAAAGATGACATGCCTAGAAATTAGACATGGGCGTTTTTGGGTTTTTACGCAAACGGTTAAATATCCGATTTTGAAATCGTTTTCAAAATCTGTTTTTAGCAATCGATTTCAGGAGAGGCCCCGACGCTTCCGGCTCGCAGTTTCCTGCATCGTCTCTTATTCGGTGCATCGTCCAAAACTATTCAACCATAAACAAATACTTGCTTACGCAAATATACTCTTACCGTGGTTTTGTAAAATCGGTTTGTCAAGTTCGGATTATCGATATGATTCGATTTCTGAATTAAATCGGATTTTAGACTCGTTTTGATGTATTTGACGCACGTCTACTAGAAATGTGGTGATTATTAAGATGACGGGTAATAGATATAAATGAAGAAGACGTAGAACATGTTGTGCCGGACGCCAATAGGATAATAACATCTTGTACGACAAAGAAGGGAGTGAGCTTCTAAACCTAATAGATCATTGAATTGAGGTTTATCGAAATATGTACTTTGAGCATTAACAAAGTTTGCGCGTTCAAGTGTGTCTAACAAAGACCATTGTATACAAGCCAATACAAGTAAAATATACTTAAATTACATTATCAAACGCAATACGGGGGCCTTAAATGGAACTGTAGGAAAAAACGCTACTGCCTCGATTGCGTTGCGTCTTAGGAAACGTGCAAAAAACTTTGGTTCTTACGAAAATAATGTTACACTTAATCCAATGAATTCTATCGAAACTTGTAAATTGAATGATAAAAGAATCGAAATTCTGTTTTTTTCGTAAGAAATACAAAGGAACTCTTGAGGGTCTTGCTTGGATGCAAAGCCAAGCTGGACAAAAATTTTGATACTGAAAATTGACAAGCAAAATCTTTTTTGTGGCGTGGAAGATATTGTCAGTCATTAAGGAAGAAAAAAAAAGGAACATACATTTATTTGCGATTAACATCAACAACAACAACAGCAACAACACTGTACACATAAACAAACAACGCAAAGAAAAAACAGAAACACAAAAAAAAAATGGAAACGGGGTAAATATGCGTGTGACTCATGCATGCAAAACGGTAATCGCTCAACATAATGCTGAGATGAAGAATGTTTCACCTGAAGGACTTGGTGCGGAAACCAAACCCCATAACATACAACATAGAACATTATGCGAGACAGAGCCACAGCGCTGGTTTTCAGCGACAGCCGGCGTAGTCTTTTCTTTAGCTCTGTAGGTGCAGGACCTATTTTTTTTTGCGTGGGAAATTATCACATAACTTCTCCCGCTCTGGGTGGAACAGGAGGGCGTGTCAGACTCTTACTGACTAAAACCCACCCGTGTTCCTTCAGTTGCCTGTACGTTGCCAGGGGCCACAGTATCCCTTTCGGACTTTCCCGCAACCTCGGCAGACATCGGTCCTATCGGACCCCTTCACTTGCTGACATCTCTATGAGGCGCGCGTGGAACACAACACGCCGTCGACCCGGGCCTGGTCCTTATCGGACGGCGAGCTACCCATTGCTCACCATCCGCAAGCCCGCGCCTACGGTGGCCGGGAATCGGCCTGCGATTCCCGACGCCTCCTGCGGCGGCTAGAGTCGTGAGGGCGCGAAATTAGCCTCTCCCTCACGCGTTCTGCCTCCTCCTTCGCGAGCATTACTGCTTCACAGAAGGAGGTGACGGCCTCCCATGCCCTCTCGCTCCGTACCATGGCCTGGACCAGGGCCGGACGCGAGAGATCCCTGCCACCGATAGGTTGGTTTGCAACACCAAAGTGAATACTGGCCTTTTCCATCACCATTTTGTCTCCTGTTTCTTATTATATTGTGTCACTGTTTATCTCTTTCAAACTGTAGATGTATGATAAGTTACCTCTTTATTTATGCACAGTATCAGTCATCGCATTGCACTATCAAGTCGTTGTCAGTTCATTACAAGATTGTGGATCTCGATTTAGCGAATCACAGACGTCACAAAGCTTATTTAGTTTTTATTATTTAGTATACAAGTTTCTGAGTGTCTGCCAGGTGATATTTTAGATTTAGCACTTGTTGATTTATAAATATTGTGAAGAAGAGGGTTATAGCCACAATCATAATATTATGCGCACAACAGACACTAGCGTTTTATGGTTTAGATGCCTACTTTACTTTATCATCCAATTTTGTGTATATTGAAATTGTTATGTGGGTGTCACATTAGAGCCAATTCTCGTTATATTTTTTTTTTAATTTTGCGTTGTGTTTATGTCAAAGCTATAATAGATATCAATCATTCAATCAACTTAGCTTTTCGCAGTCCACTGCTGGACGTAGGCCTCTCCCAGGCTGCCACAACAGTCTGTCCACCGCCTTCCGCATCTAGTCTATCCCAGCCACCTTTTTAAGGTCGTCGGACCATCTGGCTGGGAGCGTCCCACACTACGCTTGCCGATACGCGGTCTCCACTCCAGGACTCGTCTGCTCCACCGGCCATCAGGCCTTCGACAAACATGGCTAGCCCACTGCCACTTAAGCTTGCTTACTCTGCAAGCTTTGTTGGTAATTCCGGTACTTTTTCGGATAATTTAATCCCTGATGTTATCCTTCAAAGGAACTCTGAGCAAAAATAGGTATGAACATTTCATAAGAGACAAGAATAGAGATGATGCCTGGGTCAAAAAAAAAAAAACTATTTAGTCCGTCAGTTAGATAATAAAAAAATATTAGACCCGTATTTTTTGCTTTATCATATTAAAAAAAATACTTTGATAAAAACGCATTAAAGTTGGGGAGTGGGGGTTGATACGTCACAAGTAAGTCTAAAAGCTACATACTCGTGACGTCATGGCACAGTTTAACTCAATATATCGCCGTAATCTTTTGATAACTTAAAAAGAGAAAAACTACGTGTACGTAATTTTGTTATAATCTACGAGACGGACAAAAAAAAAAAATTGTCATCATCCCTATTGTCCCACATGTAATTATATTGTAGGTATATTAAATGATGGTACTGTTTAGTTAACCTAATGGCTCGACTCGTAATACCATTTTATCTATTCTCCAAGGTGATGTACATCTGATTCACACATTTTCTTTAAACTCCTTAATGAACATGCAAGCTTCTTCATCCGGTTGTTAGTCATAACTAGTCTCATAAGCAATCAATCTGCCTAGCCCTTTTTCAACTATGTCGGGGTCAGCTTACAGTCTAACCGGATGCAGCTGAATACCAGTATTTTAAATGGAGCGATCTGACCTCCACAACCCACTTACTGCGTAAGACCCCCTTGGTAAGACTGTCGGGCTTCGGACGTTCGGACATGCTGTGTCAAAATCGAAATCAGGATCCCGAAACGAGATTATCTGCAGATGTTGCTAAAGTCATCAAGTGAGACTATCAATCTTTTTGATATAGTACGATGGTGCCTTCCAACCATACGAAATAAATAAGGTCTCATTCCAACTTAAAAACCGTAATGCTGTACAAGATGAATAGCTGTGTCTGGTTTTGCTGGATTGCTATTCCATATTTTTTTCCCATCAATTATGAGACTCGACACTAGCTAGCTAGGGTTGACTAATTGATACATTCTTCCAATCCCATACGAAAATATAATACGACATTGACTACCCGTATCGACTCCCAAAGATCCACGACCGATACGATCTAATGACAGGCAGGACCACTGTCTTATCGTAGTACTTCCCGAGGCACGGAGGGATCTCGATAGGAAATGGATGGTCATGGAACATATTCAATGCAGACGTGATGGCACTGTCTATCGATTAAGACTGTTCATGTAACCTTAGATGGAATTTCTATATCCATATAGTTTATGAATGACTGTTTCCTTTATTTGTTTGCTATTGTTTATTGAATGGCCAAGTTGTTTAGATTGACCATTTTCATGATTCGACGTTGCCTTTTGACTCTTTTTAAGTTATCGTTTCCTAAGATGATCTCTCGTCTTTTTGCTAGACCTATATGAGATGAAATAGTGTCTTAACACTATTTCAAATCACAAGGCAAAAAAAAGTTTTTTAAAGGGTTTTTTGGATGGCAGTCGGTTCAGATGCAGATGATACAAGAATCGATTATATAGAAGGAATAACAAAAAGTCTAAAACAGATGACGAATCTGTAGTGGCAGCTAATGATGATTCAACTTGAAAGCAACAAAGCAACCAGTCAAATTCCTTCATAAAGTTCACCCTGGAAATAGACCTAGGAATGCTTTTAAGTAAATAAAGTTTATGGGCGACGAGCCAGAAACTAATTCCACATATAATGAATGCACAATTGTGCTCGTTAAAACGTTGACTTTAATGCCTACTGTCTGATGAAGCTATAATCCCTACAGTCCCATATTACGACACAAACGAGAATAGCGCTGAACTATTCTTAGACGAGCTTGCAGTAACTTTATAACCCTTTCAGACTTGGTTTAATAAGGTGTGAAGTATAAACGAGATGTCGCATAGAAGCTTCGTGGTTCATAGTAGTTTTATGTACAAAACTACGTCATATAGTGGTGAAGAATTTATAATGGAACGTTTATAGTTACATATCACGCCTGTAATCGTCGAAGGGTTAAACAGTTATGTTTAAGTCCCATGTAATAGAGGCCGAGCCTATTGCCATCAACCGGGCCAGACTACGAGCAGCTACTGTGAAATTCCTGGTGAAAAAACCCAATAGCACTGTCCGACCTGGGAATCGAACCCAGGACCTCATCATGCTCAGCAATAGCGCTTGCGACCACTAGACCAACGAGGCAGTTGCCACGTTAACGAACGTTGAGGAACGGTTAGTTGACACCTACAATTAATTTTAAGTACAACTAGGAGTTCTTGGCGGTTCTTCGGGTAGGCCTATTTCCTACAGTGGATATCTTTCGGATGACATGACGATAAATTGTCATAAACATCATGATCATCGTTCAGCCAAATGAGGACCACTGCTGGACATAGGCCTCCTCGAATATCGCCGCATCAGTCAGTCCTGTGGTTCTCGTATGGTAAAAGTGCAATAGCGTATCTTTTCAATTACTGTTTAGTGTTAGATACTGAACTCATGTGAGGAAAATTTGAGTATGAATATCGATGGCTATAAGAGTAGGGGAAGACCAAAGAAACGATGGATGGAGTCGAGATGGATCGAGATGACGACTGATAGAGAAGTATGGAAGAAAGGGACATGATGCGCTAAACCCAAATAAATAAGGATAAGGGTTGGAGACCGACGACCTTAAAAAGGTGTCTGGGACAGACTGGGTGCGGAAGGCCGAGAACAGGGTGTTGTGGCGCAGCCTGGGAGACGCCTATATCCAGTAGTAAACTGCAAAAGGTTGAAGAACAGGAGAATGATGACTGTCCTAATGATTTAATATAAAGAAAGAAGAAAGACGGAAAAAAAGCAAGAATATACATAAAAAAATAAAAAAAAATGTACTGTAATTTATGTCTAACATTACAGCACTTTCTTTTTTTTTTATATGCCACTCAAGCAATCTAATTTTTTTGATCTGGATCTAGATAGTCTCAGAGTTTAACATGCGCTCTAATTCCCAGTCAGTTAGCAGTTAATTTAACGTTCAACATGACAGCTAAACTGTTCTGTTAACTTTAAGTTGATTATAAGATGGACGGTTTAGAGTTCTTTCTGGAAAATGGTTGGTCTATAAAGCAAATCTATTTTGAAATGAGTGTTAGGAAACGTGATTTCTGAAAGTGAATTAAAATTATACGGATAGTGCCATCCACGAAGACGCTCTCTCGGTCGTGTAAGTCCAGGTACGCACGGTGGATTTTTTCCCGCGGCGATATTTTTTCCTGCTTTGGATTTTCAACGTTCTGGTCAGCGCCGAGAGTTGAAAATCCAACAGTGTGTTTTTTCAACGCGCTGGGAGGAGCGTCCAGCGCATTGGATTCTCAACGTTCGGCTCAACACCGAGAGTTGAACTTTCTGTGCGCGATAAAATCCCGCCGCGATGTTTACGTCCGTGCAACGTCGGCTAAGAGTGGTTCGCGTCTTCGCGGATGGCACTATCTATACAAAGAGACGATAAAGCATACTTAAGAAAGTTATTGCAAAAAAAAGAGATATATTTTGTCCCACTTCTGGGTAAAAGTCTCTCTCATAGCCTTTCAATCTTTCCTGTGCGATTTTGTGGCCTTCTACTAGGCGTCTTGTAAGAGGTTTTTTCATTTCAATACAAAGCAAAAGCAGAATCATAAAAACTCTTACGACTTGTGTTTACATCAATATAACACGATGAAATTCAAGTTTTACAACCGTTTCCATCTGCGACCATGAATGCAGTAAAAGAGTTCGTATCGTCGGAAAAATGTAAAAAGTTAAATAAGTCCGACTCGAGGTAAAGGCAGTAAAACTAATCCAATTTCAGGAGTTTTCTTGGTAGTTAAATGGGTGTTTATTTTTAACCTCGGTGAGGTGGGTACTGACGATTTGCGTATACAGGGTGGCAGGGACATCGAAGCAAAAACTTTTGCCATGGATTCAGTACATCATTCTGAAACCATCTGCGTTGAAATTTTTCGTCGGTTAGTGAAAAATACTCTGCTGTTTCATAGAAAAGTGCAATGTTTCAGACGCTAATCTACATGGTTCTCATATGGCCTGACCAAGATTATGTCTGGACCTTAAAAGAGACTGTGACCTCTGAGTTTGTTTCGGTCTTTCTTCTCAGAGTAGTCAGAATAGGAAACGCCGAACTCATCTAGCATTTTCTTCTTTTTTTTAGTTTTTTTTTAAATATGACGTGTAAAAGTGATTGCAATATCCTATTTACAGAATAAACAATTTTATTTCATTTCAATACCTACGCGGTCAAAATGAATGGAACAGCTGATTTAAAAAAAAAACATGCGGGGCAGTCTGGGGACTGCCGATAGAAATGAAAACTAGCTGCGGTGACGATGACGCGAGTTTCACGCTTTTTGTTCACCCAAAAAGTACACATAGGTATGTACACAGTATACATATAGCTCATGGAAAGCGTTCCCGGGTGACGATGACGCGAGTTCCATGATTTTTGCTCACCCAAAAAGTGCTTAACGCGCCAAAAGAAGTTTTCACTTCAAAAAAATAACCGACGAAATATTTCATCCAAGGAGGGTTCAGAATCACTTACTGAATCCATGGTAACAGGTTTCGCGTCGAATTCCCTGCCACACTGTATACGCAAATCGTCTTGCATGCATGAGGAGCTTCATCTATAAAGGGATCATGATTTTCACTTGTTTTAATCACCAGACTAGCTGAGCAGGCGCAGCACATTAGTTTTTCTTCTGTCTTAGTCAGAAATGATCCGGCTGTCATTAGAAAGGATTTTGCCTTAATTATGACATTAAGGGCCCCATCGGTAAAGATCATCACTAAATGCATTAAATCTAGTGATGATTTTCTATTCTATAATAAATTAATAACCACGAATAATAATTGATTATCCACGTTAGTCAACAAATATAAATTTGGACCCTGTCAGTCAAAATAGGACAGTTTAAAAAGACTTAATTTTAGTTTAATCGGTGTTTGTTCGGTCGGACGTCTCTGACTGTGGAAATTGTGGGATCCTACCTGTAAAAACAAATGTAAGTGGTAATAGTAAGTAAATAAATTTAATTTAATTAATCAATAAATGTCTTACTAAAAACCCGTAAATAATACTGTAAAAAAATACCATTTCCAACGGTCTTGTCATAGCTAATTACCGCTGCGAGTTTTCCAACAATCTCAGTCAGATGAACCGTTCACACATCGTCATCGCCTTAAGCTCGTTAAGTGGGGCCGTCTCACGACCCGTATAATAGCCCACTTATTACTGTTTACATACCAACTGTTAACAGGGCTGCCGTTAACGATATTAATGATTTATTGAAATGTTTACTTTTGGGGAAACATCTGTTTTGGTTTAGGTTATGTTTACTCTTAAATCATTTTTTGATTTTGAAGTCCTAAGAGGCCTGTCTTTGGGTGGGGTGTGCCTCGTCTTAACTGTTTTAAGTTTTGGTCTATCTTGGTCTAATATTTTGGTTTATTTTGCCTTTAGGTACGTACTAATTTTTGGTTATATTTTTCTTTCTCCCATTTATTTTAAGGTTGGTCTTTTTGTCTGTCTCAACGTACCATCGAAGAAGTTCATATCTATACATCGTAAGGACTATTATTCTGCTTGCAGCGCTCGGCCGCTATAGAACCGGGCGGTAACAGATGTGGTCATCGTGTTCACGGGATTTTGATTTCAAACTGCTTACATATGAAGTTCTTCGATAGTACATCTTTGCGTGGTGTAATGTCATTAGGGTAACTGTTAATATAAATCGTGGAATACTTGTGAGAAATAAAATACCTATCACAAATAAATACCCATGGGTAATATGGGCATTATACTTTATAATGCCCATATTACCCATGACCCACCGAGTGTAAACTGTCCTTGGCCTATTCGGTTATTGTCTCCGTTACATTATCAAAGGTTAATAAGTCACCTGTAGCATTCGGAGAAACTGGAATTATAGTAAAGAATTCTCATGATATTTATGAGTAAATCACTATGATAGCGAAACTGGAAAAGTGTATAGAAATCATAGTTGTTGACCTGTTGTTGACTAGTTTTCTCAACAAATCTTGCTTTGTGTTAAGAATATAGTTAAAAGGTTGAAGGCAAACAATTATAAAACGAGGCATAAATAGTAGAAGACCTGTTTGTGAAGGAGCTTACCTGGTGAAGAACAGTCACGCATAAATATATTACTATGAACAGCTTAGCAATAATATCTGATTGCACGATTCATTATTTAATATATGACGGCAGATATATCGTCACCCTCCCCGCTAACTGTCACTAGCAATTGATATTTCGGTCGGGCGCTACAATCATGTTACTGTAGTTGTGTTAGCTATGAATTCATTAATGAATTAATAACTTTTTTATATTGCTCTTTGAGTTAGTAGTTGCCCTAAAGCCTTAGGGCCACAAAACTTTTAAACACGAAAAAGTTATGAACACTTTGGTAATGTCAGTGCAGATACGTCAGTTTGTTAGATACAACAGTTACCCGGGAGGGTGACGATATGTGAAAATTTCTGGAAGGTATATACAAGTGGCAGCAACAAGGGTCAGCTGCCAGTCTTAAACCAGATGCAACTGAATACCACGTTAAGCCGTTGGCCCCGGCTGTCATTCATCATCTTTGACAGTCATTACTGGTAGTCAGAAGCCCAAAAGTTTGTCAACCAATCTTACTAAGTTTACCCAGGAACTGAGCAATTGATATTCTTCAACCTAAATAGTATCTTGAATGCAATTAAGATAAGTTTGTTGTCAATTTAAAAACATAACCCTATCGTAATGACATCCATTGTCTATCTGTTTGTGTGTTGTTATCTTCTAAACTTTTCCATTTGGACATTATTAATTGAACGTGACGAGTTTTTTTGAAACCGATTTGTTTATGTTTTGATGTCGAAAGTTAGTTTCTTTTCTTGTTATTTAATTGAATGACGGATATTGATAGATATGCTTTTTGTGGGTGGAAATGGGATATGTGGATTTTTTGTTTTTTTGTGGTGTTTTTTCACGGTAAGTTGTTAGTGTTTTTAGTTTAATTGATTGATGCCTTTATCATTATTTTCTATCGTTTCCATGTACAAAGTAATTTCCCGTAGAAGATGGGGATAGTCAAGATTTTGCACTTTGTACTAATAAGCGTGGTGAATACGAATTACGTATGAATATCGCCCATACAGCGCTGCGTAGATTGTACCCTCATTCTGAGATGTTCTGATTTTTTTTCATCTTTCGTTGCGGTTCGGCGCCGGTGCGGCTCCGGCGTCATAAGTTCATACCTATACACCGTAAGGACTATTTCTGCTTGCAGCGCTCGGCCGCTATAGAATTGGGACGGTAACAGATGTGGTCATCGTGTTCACGGGATTTTGTTTTGAAAATGCTTAGATATGAAGTTGTTCAATAGTACAGGAAGCTTTAATTTTACGGCCTGATATTATGATGATAAACATAGGTTGTTCTCATAAAATTATCATATAAATTCAAACAGCATATCTTAATACAATACTACTGTAGAACACCTGACATAATCAACCAATTTATATGTCACTTACTTTGCATATTGGCATACCTACCATCTTCTATCTCAACATTAATCGTGGTGATATAACACAAAAAAACTGATTTAAAGCAAACATAACGAGTTCCTTTATAAAAACAATAACAAATGCCCGGGCGAACTGTTATGGTCATGCCGTGATATGACTCATGGAGTCAAAGATCTGTCAAGGTGAAACTTTGGGCAAAAATTGTATGTGTACCTACCTACTGGTTCTTTGTTAGACTATTGTTGTGGAAAATGGGTGCTTTGTTTTTTTATTTTTTGTTATATTGTTTCTAATGCGACTTGAATAGGAAATCAAGTGCTTCTAACTTAACAGACAGCTGAGCTGCTGGGTATATTGTTGCGCCACTTCTTTTTCCCGGCATAAGCATTAGGAAGTGGTGAAGGGCGGGCGTTTTAGGAGACTGTCTTAATATTCCTCTTTTCCGATCAAAATAATGTATCTTGAATTGACGATAAGAAGATGATAATTAAAGAATATTCCATAACAACGAAAATTGAAAAAACTTCACTATTTGGAACACAGTGTTTTCACCTTGTATTTTCTTTATATTGGTGTAGGTATAATTTAATTGTTTTTGTGAGTTTAATTGCTATTTCTTTTGTGAGCACTAAACAAATGATTTATCTATCTATCTAACCACCTGAGTTGCTAAAGGCAACGCTGAGTTATCAATAACATCTTCGGATTAATTAAGATTATCGGGAGTGTAGCGCACAGCTGCTGTGTAGACACATACTTAAGGCGACGATAACCGACTTTTAATGATTTTATAATGAAGATCACGTCTAAACGAGTAGATTTGGAAAAAATATATGTTAAATTAGAGCATTTTCTTAATAACTTAATATATGAATATTTTAGATTGTTTATATTACATAGTGAAATTATTTTGTAAAGTTGTCTAACGCGGATAAAAAACTGAGAATCACGCAAAATCGATCAAGCGTATTTTCTGAAACCTTCACCATTTTAAAGATAATTTAAGTATTGATCGAGTTTTATTCAAATGCGTTTTGTTTCATTTATAATAAATTAATAATGCGTCTAATTTGGGACAGCGCTTGATGGGCGAGTCCTATTACTGGCTGGACATACGACGCGTTGCGTTGCATGAGCTCAATACAGAATACGCAAGCTAACCACTGAAGGTCACTGGCATATATCTGCGTCTTAATGATGTATGTTTGCTTATAGATAAGTTAGTAATTAATTATTCGCTTTATCTCAAGACCTATTTCCGGTACCGTTAATTAGAACCGTTCTCGATACCATCATACCATACTTTGGTATTAAAACGAAGATAGCAGCTTGTGGGGTGATCGATAATGTAAACATATTATAGGTGGACTTTAATCTGCAATTTGTATGCATATCGGTTAAAAGGTTGTTGTAAATCTTCTTGAAGATCAAAGAGCAGTTAATTTAAGGTCGGTTTTAATTAAAAAGGACAGAAGCATCCTCATAATTATCAGAGTGCCACGATGTGATTATTCTACCATATAGTATTGTCAAAATAAAAAATATTCCAAGACTTGGTTCTCAAATGTCTGGGACACAGGTCCTCTCTCTGCGAGAGGGAGTGAGTCGTAATCCACCACGCGGCCCCAGTGCGGGTAGGTGGATGTCACACGTCTTCGTCTTCGGTTTCTTCACGATGTTTTCCTTCACACCGTTTTGAAAGCAGGTGGCATTGAAATAAATTACACAAAGTAAAGTCCCTTCACGGGTTCGGAACCACGACCTACAACAGCTCGTAAGTCGGGGCAGTAACCGCTGGGCCACCACTGCTCTACAAATTATAAATGCCACCTGTTTAATAAGCTCTGAAAATGCGGTCAAAAAATATAAAAACCACGGATTCTGACTTCCGAGTGTAACGAATTTGTTGTAAATTCATTCATTTTGTCGAAAACACCATGGATGTAGGAAGTAATCATGAGTATCATGACCTTTTTAGTACGATCACGATCCGTGAATTAGGATCCACTGTTTTTTCTATGAACCAAGAGGGCCTTGCAGAAAACTGGAGATAAAAAAATATTGACCCTCACAGTGTTCAAAGCCAATATATAGCCAAGTAACTCACTCATTTAGCTGATGAATTATTTATTTAAAACTAAACGCACCAGTTTACAGTGACTTAATGCCATGGGCATTTTCTACCAGTCAACCTTTGGGTGATGCAGAGACAAACTGGTATAATATGTATTCAGATATTAAGATTTAGATACATATAGTTTTGGTCGTGGAAATCCGTAACTGATTCTGTGTTTCCTGATAGCCATAACATCGGCCTGTCATGTATTCTTCGTCGAACTTCATTGCCTAAAGCGAATTCTGATTTTGCATTATAAAATACGTAGAATTTCAACCTATCTTCCTAGCCATTTCCCAAGTAGGTATGTTGGGACCGGCTTCCAGTCTAACCGGATGCAGCTGATTACCAGTATTTTACATAGAGCGACTGCCTATCAGACTTCCACAACCCGGCTACTGGGTAACAAGAAACCCTTTGGTAAGACTGGTTGTCAGAATTTTGGGCTTCCGACTAGACGTTACGACTGTCAAAGATCTACCGACGAATAACAGCCGGGACCAATGGTTTAATGTGCTTTTAATGGAATGGAATGGCCATCCATCTATGAACCGACCGCGGCAAACGTAGCTTCGATCGACCCGTACGACTGTTATTATTTATCCATCTATAAGTAGAATTTCCTACCGGCATAATTATCTCAAGTTTTCAAGCAACAAAACCATGCTGAATTAAATTACTATGCCACAACAACTCTCAAACAACAAAGACGTTGTTATCTTTTGAACTAAAGCAGAACTCGATTGTTATTTAAAAATATTTCCTTTGAAATATTATAAATTTTCCCGACCTCCTCTTGCAAAGTTTGCAGCTATGTTGTGATTCCATTTGTTTCACAAAGTGACCTTTACAAGTTTCTGTTGGTACAGTAAATTCAAAGTTTAAGGGGTCCCCCTGCCGGGGTCGCGGGAAAGTCCGAAAGGGATACCGTGGCCCCTGACAACGTACAGGCAACTGAAGGAACACGGGTGGGTTTTAGTCAGTAAGAGTCTGTTTGTTTGCTCTGTGCGGAGCGGGATAAGTTAAAAAAAAAAGGGTCCCGCAGACAGGCGCTACGAGATTAGTCGACTAGACCTTGTCGTCTGCCTTAAATCTACCATTTTGTAGGATTCAATTTTGAATATTCTTTTGCAATTTATTTGTTTTTATGATGGCAATCGGCTCGCCCCCTATTACATGGAACTCAAACATAACCGACGAAATGTGGGTGTACTACATGTACACCTCTACCTAACCCTTTAGAGAAAACAGGCGTGATGTATGTATGTTTATTTGCTTTCTAGAAATCCAGGAATAAAGTTTCCCTAACTTATTTATTTATTTATTATGGCACTCCAACGACTAAGTCACAAAAACATTAACAGAGAGCATATCATTTACCTTATGAGCACTTGTGAACTTGTCACTTAAAGGTGTGCACAGCACTTACATAGTATGCCTATTTACTAATAATTAAAGTGATAAAAAAAAAAAAAAACAATTAGACATAACGGTCCCGCATGAAGGGAACCTCGTGAAAGCCGAGAAAGATAAACAAATAAAGTATCTTAACTTGGCTCGCGAGGTTGTCGACATGTGGGATGTGAACTCAGCCATCATTGTGCCGATAGTCGTATCAGCCAATGGCTTCATTGCCAAGAGCCTCGACCAACACCTAAGGAGGCTCTCGTTGGGCAGCTGGATTAAGGTCTTGATTCAGAATCGCATTGTTAGGAGGTTCCTCTCTCTGGAGCCCTGACCTACTATTTTTTATATTTTTAAATGTTTTTATTCTAATATTTAAAAATATAATTTATATGTAAATAATGAAATAATAAGAAGATCAAATAAATCAGTTAAAATACCATCAATGAATGAAATTAAGTTAAATAATTATAGTAGCTAATTAAAAGTTTAAGATGTAACATGTAACAATAAAATGCAGAATAATAATAATTATGAATGATGGAAATAAACAAGAATCTATTGTCAGGAATTAGCAATCCACAATTTGGCGTAATAAATACAAAATGTGAATTGCCCATAAGTACTAAGATATCATAATTGCACTGTAAAAAGCTGAAGTAAAACCACCCTGGTTTTACGATTGATAATTACGACTGCTTGATTGGGTCGTCATGGCCATGGCGATTGGCGAATGTTTATAGTAAGGCCGCGTTCTATTTAAAAGCGATCGTCGCGCGAATACGCGATCAGTCGCGTGCATAATTATGTCACTTTTTGTTCGGAAAACCGGAAAGCGCCCTCTGTCGGCGCGACAACGCGTTCAGGTTCACCGAAAAAAATGTTCGAACGATCGTGTATTCGCGCGACGATCACTTTTAAATAGGACGCGGGGTCATGCGACATTAGTCCTAGTGACTTCGAAATAAACCAATCTATCCCGAAAGACGCATAGTCTGCTTTTTAACAATTGTTCCCCACTCAAATTGTCGAATTCCTGTCTAGAAAATTTAGGATCGTGCTAGGCTCCAGGGGCGATGGGTTCAAACAACCCGTTTCCTAACGGCTTCCCTTCGGAAATTCGGAACACAACCACTCTATCGTCATTGAATAATCACAATATAAGTATTTGATACACCATCAAATTAAAACATTACAAAACGCCTAAAATTGTTTGTCTTTATGCCCCAACAACAACACATTTCGCCTTAAAATAACTCGTAGACGCGTCCGGCTTATCGTGAATTCAATTTCTATAGAAAATAAAGTCCACCTTGACGTCACTTCGGTCACGTGACACCGCGGTTTCTTAGCAGCCGGGTAAGCCGCTCTGTACCGAGTTACGATAGAATACGCATGCGCGTCGTGAAACGAATCGGTTGTTGTCGTTGAATTTCGTAATGTGTTCGGCTCGGAGTCCGGACATTATAACATTCATCATTCGATTGACAATGTGTAGTTGATTTTGACGTAATCGTATTAAAACCATATCATTTGTACAATTAAGTAGTTAATTTGCACTTTATTTGCTCAGTTTAAATTGAATTCGTTAGTATATTATTGTAGGTAACAATGATTAAAATAGTGTTTATGTGTTTTGTAAGTTTAGTGAAAGAAAAGTACTTTGTAATTAGGTATTTGGGGTAAGTAGATAGTTTAATAAGTTGAAATTACTTATTAAGAGTAGATTTCAAAGGTAATTAGTGGGATCAGTAGGATTAGGATGTCGGCATGTAGATTATTGTGTGATTATTTGCTTTGTAAGCAAACATGCTTTTCAAGGTTATTGAAAAATAAAACAAGTTAGGTCGTTCTCGCCCAGATATGACTATACATTACAAACGACGCGATGGTTTTTTCAAACATTTTAATGTTTTCCTTTACGGTAAATATCAATGGTTGAGTGGCGTTTACTTTTCTCAGATTCTAATAGTTTATGGAATAAAGTTTTTACATTTTATCTGACGAATTCATCAAAAAACATGTGCAGACTGATTCGTAGCTGATTTATGAGTTCGGGACAGTTAGGAATAGAATTATTTTCACTAATTTGTATGAAGCTCTTATTAGAAAAATATATCGAAATACATAGGAATTTAATGAAACGGTTTATTGACACCGTTATTTTGTTAGATAAACAAGAAGTAACTTTTTGCGGCCACGATGAAAGTTGAAGTGACGTCATAACAATTATTAAACAAGCATTTTTATTTTTTTTATAATGCTCCGGCTTACCCCGCTCGTTTTATCACGCTTCGCCACTGACTAGGCTCATAGATTGATCTATCTCGGTCTGTCTAAAGGAGTAAAGGCCATTGTACTCATAGGCAAAACTAGTTGGATCGTACGCGTACTGATAGATACAATATAGATGTTTTATGTAAAAACAGCATAAAAAAAAAATTGCCATTGTATATTGGAAACATTACATCCACTTGTAACAACAAACTATGAAGAAATTATTTGGACAGTTTTAGTATACAGAATATTTTTTTGAGGGGCATTAAGGGCACGTCCAGCTCCAGGTGTACTTACGTGCCCTTACTTCATAGATTGATCAGTTCTTGGTCTATCTAAAGGAGTAAAGGCCATTGTACTCATAGGCAAAACTAGTTTGATTGTCCGGGTACCGATAGGTACAACAGCAAAAAATAAAAAAATAAAAAAATAAAATTTGTGCTATTGTATATTGGAAACATTACATCCACTTTGTAACAACAAACTATGAAGAAATTAGTTGGACAGTTTTAGTATACAGAATATTTTTTTTAGACAGGCCATTGTACTCATAGTCAAAACTAGTTTGATTGTCCGGGTACTGATAGGTACAACGTAGATGTTTTATGTGATAAATAGCAAAAACATTTTTTTTTGTGCCATCGTTTGTTGAAAACGTTAGATCCACTTGTAACCACAAACTATAAAGACATTATTTGGACAGTTTTAGTATACAGGATATTTTTTTGAGACGGGGCATTAAGGGCACTTACCGGGGTACTTACGTGCACTTACTTCACAGATTGATCACTTCTCTGTCTATCTAAAGGAGTAAAGGCCGTTGTACTCATAGGCAAAACTAGTTGGATCGTACGCGTACTGATAGGTACAATATAGATGTTTTATGTGATAAACAGCAAAAAATAAAATTTGTGCTATTGTATATTGGAAACATTACATCCACTTGTAACAACAAACTATGAAGAAATTATTTGGACAGTTTTAGTATACAGGATAATTTTTTGAGACGGGGCATTAAGGGCATGTCCAGCTCCAGGTGTACTTACGTGAACTTACTACATAGATTAATCACTTCTTGGTCTATCTCAAGGAGTAAAGGCCATTGTACTCATAGGCAAAACTAGTTTGATCGGACGCGTATTGATAGGTACAACGTAGATGTTTTATGTGATAAATAGTAAAACACTCTAATTTTTTTTCATCGTAAATTGGAAACAGCAGATTAACTTGTAACAACAAACTATGAAGAAATTATTAGGACTGTTTTAGTAAACAGGATTTCTTTTTGAGACGGGGCATTATGGGCACGTTCAGCTCCAGGTGTACTTACGTGCCCTTACTACATAGATTGATCACTTCTCTGTCTATCTAAAGGAGTAAAGGCCGTTGTACTCATAGGCAAAACTAGTTTGATTGTCCGGGTACTGACTGATAGGTACAACGTAGATGTTTTATGTGATAAACAGCAAAAAGTTTTTTTTTTGTGCCATCGTTTGTTGGAAACGTTAGACCCACTTGTAACCACAAACTATGAAGAAATTATTTGGACAGTTTTAGTATACAGGATAATTTTTTGAGACGGGACATTAAGGGCATGTCCAGCTCCAGGTGTACTTACGTGCTCTTACTTCACAGATTGATCACTTCTCTGTCTATCTAAAGGAGTAAAGGCCGTTGTACTCATAGGCAAAACTAGTTGGATCGTACGCGTACTGGTAGGTACTAGGTAGATGTTTTATGTGATAAATAGTAAAAAAAACTCTTAATTTTTTTCTCATCGTAAATTGGAAACAGCAGATCCTCTTGTAACAACAAATTATGAAGAAATTATTTAGACAGCTTTAGTATACGGGGTGATTTTTGAGACGGGGCAGTAAGGGCACGTCCAGGTGTACCTGTCCTTACTACATCACTTCTCGGTCTATCTAAAGCAGTAAAGGCCATTGTACTCATAGGCAAAACTAGTTTGATCGGACGCGTACTGATAGGTACAACGTAGATGTTTTATGTGATAAATAGCAAAAAACTCAATTTTTTTTGTGACTTCCCAAATTTGGAACCAGAAGATTCACTTGTAACAACAAACTATAAATAAACTATTTGGTTTGGACAGCTTTATTTTATTATACAGGTTGATTTTTTGTGACGGGGCAATAAGGGCACTTATCTCATATAAATTCAAATTCAAATTCAAATATTTATTGCAAAACACAGTACATATATGCATTTCCAGGTGTTAAGTGAATGCGCAGTCCACTGCATTTACCAATTCAGGCATGCAAAATTAAAAATTATAGTTAGACAATTTCATAAAATCCAATTAATCGGTTATATAATGTCATAAATTCGACAGAATAGTAATACCCTGTGCAATAATATACATTCAAATTAATAGATAGTAGTAAATAATGTCACAAATTCAAATTATAAGTAATGTCAGATTAAATAATGTCCAAATAATTAATGAACTTACCAATTTATAATTTAACATGCATTGTAATATTAAAATTATTATTGAAATTAAAAATATATACTAAATAAACATTCAAATTACATTATATAATTGCATTTAGATAGAATTAAGCTTAAATAAATCGGTCATTTGACATTTATCTAATTATTATTTATTTAACTTATCTGTTAAGAATTCACCAATGGAATAGTACGCTTTTTTAACCATAAGGTCTGTTAACATTCTCTTGAACTTGTTAACATCCTTCTCAAGTCTTACAGTCGTGGGTATCATATTATAAATTTTTGGAGCCATGCCCAGAAAACTTTTTGCATATAATGCTGTTTTATGAGGCACAGCGTGAATTTTGTCCTGGTGACGTTTACTAGTCAGGGCTTCAAATAAATACAAGTGTTTTTTAACGAACATTGCTACTTCAAACGCGTATAGGGCTGGAAAAGTCATTATTCTTAGGTCAATAAAGTGTGGTCTACAACTGTCAGTATTTTTTATTTGGCACACAGCTCTCAAACACTTTTTTTGTGCCTTAAACACTAGCTCCCTATCTGATGAATTTCCCCAGAATATTATGCCATAGCGTAATGTAGAAGACACGTATGCATGATATGCAGTCAGTACGGTTTCGCGGCTTGCTACTTTACTGAGTTTATGCAAAGCGTACTGGAACTGATTTAGTCTTTTTATTAAATGTTCAATATGATTACTCCATTTCATATTCTCGTCTATATAGAGTCCCAGGAACTTTGTGTGCTTTGTTTCTTCTATCGTTTTGTTAGCGTATTTTATATTAAGTTTATCTTGATTTATTCTTTGTTTAAATGACATAATATGAGTTTTATCTAAATTTACATTAAGATTGTTATTATTTAACCATGTTATTAACCTGTTTAGATTTAGATTTATATCCATTTCATGACACTGTGCCTCCCTATTTTGTGCTGTGAAAATAATTGTACTATCATCAGCGAACAAGGTCATTGGATGTTGAATAACTCTTGGCATATCGTTTATGTATACGAGGAACAATGGGGGGCCGAGGACGCTACCCTGAGGTACACCAAAGTTCGTTTTTCTTGGTTTTGAATGGTACGTTAGTTCTAATTTTGTCTTTTGGCAAATCTTTGTTGTACTCGTTATTTGATACCTATTTTTTAAATACGATTCAATTAATTTTAATACGTTGCCCCTTACTCCATATTTTTCTAATTTAGACAAAAGTATATTAAAATCTACAAAATCAAATGCCTTGGTCATATCCATGAACAAGGCAGTCGTCGGTGTCCGTCTGTCCATATTTGTTACCACTTTATTTACAAGGCTATATATTGCCATATTAATATTTTTGCATTTTCTAAAGCCGTACTGTTCTTCCGCAAATATTTGATGTTTTTCAAGAAAAGGATACAGGTTATTATAAATGACTTTTTCAAAAATTTTTGAGAAAATTGGAATTAACGCTACAGGTCTATAATTCTTAGGATTTTGTCTGTCATCTTTCTTATAAAGTGGTTTTATTACAGATATCTTTAATTCTTTAGGGTATGTACCATTTTCTATGCATAAATTTATAATAAAACTGAGAACAGAAGATATTTCCACAGCTACACTTTTTATTACTTTAGTGATAATCTCGTCATAACCTGCACTATTGGTATTTTTTAGGGTTCCGATAATTTTGTGTATATCGATAGGTATTGTAGCAGGCATAAACATTGACTTAGCTGTGTTGGTAACAGATGATAAGTCAGGATTTTTACTATTACTTAGCGGTTGAACTAAATCAATATAATAATTATTGAACGTTTCTGCAATTTCTAATGGATCCGTTATCTCTTTGTTATTGATAATTATTTTAGAAATATATTCTTTTGGACCGTTTAATTTATTTTTATTTATGGTCTGCCAGGTTGCTTTCATTTTATTGTTAGAGTTATTTATGTAAAAGTTATTTCTTGATTTTTGTGTGAGATAGATGATTTTTTTGAGCCGATTAGTGTATGACTTTAGTTTTTCTTTATTTTCCGGAGTTTTATGTCTTCTTAATTGCCATAACATGTCTCGCTTGCGTTTACAACACAATTTGATACCTTTTGTCACCCAGTTAAGTTTCTTTCTAATAGAGATCCTAATTTTAATTATGGGGAAACATAAATCATAGAAAAGTTTAAATAAATTGTTAAATTCGTTAAAGGCTTCATCAGGGTCTAGACATTCATAAACGTTATTAAAGGTTAGGCTATGTATAGCATTTTTAAATTTGTTTATATTTTCCAAGCTATAATCTCGCTTTAGTGAGTACCAATGAGTAATTGTATATGTTTTTTTTACTGGACATTTCACGATTTGTGCTGTATGATCAGATAAAGCCAGCTCTAAAACCTCACCTTTACTGCCTCTAATATTATGTATAACATTATCAATACATGTACCACTAATTATCCGAGTAGGTTGTTTAACACTCAATTTTAAATTATAGTTCAATAATAGATTTTTGAATTGTGATGCAACACGTGTTTTTTTTAGAGTGTCTATGTTAAAATCACCACTTATCACAATTTTTTTATTGTTATTGGTGCAGACTTTTTGTAGCATACCTTCGAAATTATAGAAAAATGTGGTTAGAGCATCTATGCTATTCTTTGGTGATCTATAAATACATATAATATTTAGCCTGTGTTCTATTATTTCAATTCCACAGCATTCGATATAATTAGGACAGCAGTATTCATTTAAATCTATAGTTTTAAATTTATGTTTATGATTAATTAGAATACACGCCCCCCCATTTCGAGAATTTCTATTTGAGGAGGATGCAAGTCTAAAGTTAGGTATATGTAGGTGAACATCGTCACCATCCTTCATATTATGTTCTGTTATGCAAACCATGTCCAATGGCTTACCTTCATGATAAAGTTCTTGTAAGTGATAGGCAAATAAATCCGATTTATTTATTAAACCATTAATATTCTGATGTAAAATAAATATATAGTTATACGAGAAAAAAATTACAATTACTATCAGTATTAGAAGTCGTATTTTGTATAAAATCATCATTCATTAATGTTTGTTCAGGATTAGCATTATTGCACTTACATATTTTACTTAAATTAAAATTATAACCTTTGCATATTTTACAAGTGCCTTCAGTTTGGGTAAATAGGTCATATGTTTTTAGTCCTTGAATAAATATATAATATACTATATACTATATAATATATATAATATACATGCCCCTATTGTCCCAAAAAATCAGGTTTTAGCTAAATCGAAGATGTTATTAAGAAATAAAGAAAGAAACATAAAAATGAATTGCAAAAACGCTCTCGTAACGGTTTAAAGGATATTAATCTTACGTTTGGTTTGTCTTTTCATTGTGTGTATACCGGTAGCCTGAATATCTTGAATGAAGTGAAACTTCTGTACCTACTTATACAAATATTTTTGGTGCTCAAGGCCTGCTTTTATGGTAGCGCCGTTATGTGTACACGTGATGTTATAAAAAAAAAACATAAAAGTGTCGATTACATGGTTGATAGATCGTTAATGAATTTAATGATACATTAAGCGAATATGTTTTCGGTAATAGCCAAGTAGGTGAAATTAAAATTGATCGTATGTCTGCGGATAAAATCGCAGATACGAGATATTTTTATCGGCTCATTAACACAAATATCATATAAGTACTTACTAACACTAATATGGATGATTCTGTAATGGATATTCTGAAACAAAGTTATTATATTTATATATATTTAAAAAAAGGTTTCCCAATAAATTGTTTTGATTTGGGCATAGTGGCGTGAACAGCAAGGGTATCTCTTCTTTCTGAATATTTTGGCCAATCTGTTATCAGTGTGGCACTGACATTAAACGCGCCTGCAGTTTTAGTGATTCTAATATGATTTCCGAAAACGACAATTTATCAGTATTAATGAGATTTCACAACCGATTAAATTAAAAAGATCTCCAGAAACAATTAGTTCGCTGTCCGTCCGCCAAGCCTCCGCTGTCCGTCTGTGTGTCAACGGGCTGTATCTCATGAACCGTAATAGATAGTTGACATTTTCACAGATTGTGTATTTCTATTGCCGCTACAACAACAAATAATAAAAATAAAATAAAGTTAAAGGGCCCTTTAACTTTATTTTATTTTTATTATTTGTTGTGTGTGCACATAAAATAAATGTGTTTTTTTTCGGCCTATTTGCTATTGTATGGTGTGGTGGTACGGAACCCTTCGTGTGCGAGACCGACTCGCACTTGGTCTTTCTATGGGACACGCAATACGATGTACAAAAACATTTATCTTATCATTATAAAACTTTGTTCTCTTCTCTCTTCAGGTCGGGTCAGGTCGCTGCAGCTCCCCGGGCACTGGGCCACTGTCACCAGCCGAAGGTCCACGCTGGCCACACGTGCACCATCCACACCCACTGCACCACGCGCTTCTGTCATCCAGCGTCAAACGAGGGAAGGAGCTGTGAGTATCTGGGAGGAATTCCAACTTGCTCTTGCAGGAGACATTGAAGCTAACTTGAAGGAGACTGGTTCCTGATAAAAAGAGCCCTCTCTTTTCAGAGTTCTTTGGGAAGATGATCGGTTTTTGTAATTGGAGGTTGCATTACTTACAAGAATGTCTTATCCCGTTAACTGTCACTTCAGGGACATGTGAGTAACGCTAGTGGAGGTATAACCTTTAAAACTTTTTGCCGGGCGGTGTGTGTGTTATAGTAAACGGCTCTGTATGTCCATTCTCCAATGGCAAAAACTGCTCATTCTTCCACGTAACAGAAAAATACCTTAGAAAGTCTTTCTGCTGGGTGACACTCCAAATCCCGACATCTTCAAGTGAAAACAAAATGTGTCAATTTAACAGAACTTGTAACCTACTTACAGCAACATTCTGTACTATCGCGGATACGCATATCAGGAGGCCTACCACCACCTCTTTAAGCAGTATTATTTTAATGTTACTTCAGTGGGGGAAAGAGATGGAGCAATACGTCCTGTAGAGCTTCATCTCTTTCCCACACTAAAGTAATATTAAAATAATACTGCTTAAAGAGGTGGTGGTAGGCCCCCAGGACACCGTAGCGACAATTCCTGCTTGCAGCGCTCGGCCACTATAGTAACGTTTACCTACAAAAAAGCGGTCCGTCTTACGAATTTTCGATCAGGTCACGTGTCCTGACGCGAGTTTAACATTTTTTACCCATCACAAAAAAAGTGCACAACGCCGCTAAAGAAGTTTTCACTTTAAAAAAAGGGGTGGTAAACAGATGTGGTCATCGTGTGCACGGGATTTTGTTTTCGAAGTGGTTAGATATGCGTGACCGCGATGGTACCTATTTCTTTGTGTGCTGTCTCTTTTCTGTAAACTATTCTGTTTCATGTACGGCAACATTGGACAAACTTCTGGCTCAGGTTATTTCTCTATAGGATCAGTAGATGCCCATTTCACCCATATCAATCGTTACGTCAATTTATTATAATTTTCCTCATCTGCACAGAATTTTAAGTAAGGCCCTAGGCTTTTAGTGAAACCTTCGTCAAAATCAATTTTTGCATGATGCCGAATCATTTATTTATTAATATTTTTAATTTTGGACTTGAAGTCCATCATTTCCGTTTCGACAGCAGAAATATCTTTGACATCAGTACCTTCCTATTTGTAGTGGCGCGGACAGTTCATATAATTTATAAAAGCATTACACAGTATCACACATTACATACTTAGTTCATTTTTAGCACCATTATTTTCTCTCTGCGGTCACCAAACCGTTTGTCCAGAATTCTATAGGAAGAAGAAGGGAGCGTCCTTAAATCGACTACATTGTTTGGATAAGATCGATTTTCATATAAGCTTTTCTTCACCAAAGTCATTTCAAATTCTACTACTATTTTTTACATTCCAATTACAAAGACTATCTGCAGACAACTGTACAATGACAAGACATATGTCACGGATTTTGTCGCATATTCCAACAATATTCGTGGCTGATGTCACTGTTGCGACAGCTAGTCCGGGCCCTGCAGACTCGACATAGATAGCGATCGCTATGCGACCGAATTCGGTCGCAAACTGCTAACGGCGCGCGACGTGATTTTTTCGTGCTTGTCAAGCAATTCTGACTGTATAGAGACGCTATTAGGACTTTGCGACCGAATTCGGTCGTATAGCGATCGTTATTTATGTCGAGACTGCAGCGGTATTCCGTTAAAATCCCACCGTGAACACTTAGATGAAGTGAGCTCGAGGTGAGCTGTCAATTTCTAGCATCTTGTGGGATGATAGTTCACAGACAGTGAGATTTTTGCAGAATAGACCATCTGTAGTTGGTTTTTGTCAAATCATTGAAACAAATCTTTATGGGTAACAGAATTGTCTAATGTCTCTATTGTATTGCCTACATGTCTAACCGAATTAGAACTAAGGATATGTAAGTATATCGTACTGTACATATTCTTTAATTTACTTTAATTATAAGCGTCATGTTTCATTATTAGTTCTCATTAGGGAGCATCATCATATATAATGAAGTCGTGTTCAGAATTATCATAAGAGCGATGTTTAGTTAGACTGCAATCAGTAAGAGTTTTACGTTGCCATCGAAAATACAATAGAACAAAAAAAGAAATCGTTAATATGTGTAGGAATTGGCTCAAAACTGTACAAAAAATTATACATGTAGTCTGAAGAGACTACATAATAAGGGTGATAGTTGTTGCTTGGTATTTCAAACCACTGACCACTGGAGAAAGTTCAAAGCGGTGTGATTATGAAACGAAACAACATTAGTATTGTGGTACTTTCAGTCGCACAACAAAACCAAGCCCTCGTTCGCACGGACGTAAAAATATCGCGGCGGGATTTTTTCACACGTTGGATTTTCAACGCTCTGCTTAGCGCCGAGAGTTGAAAACCCAACAGTGTGTTTTCAACGCGGTAGGATGCGCTTTGTTGAATATTGCTATGCTATTTTGAAGCATTGAAATATTAAAAGATGCTACCGAAAGCGTTATGGTGGGCAGGAAAGCCTTTCTTAGTTATACAGTTACAGTTTTAAGTCTTCAAACTTACTCATCATTACATTACATCACTCATACGCAATTAGGCCAGGTACGCGGGCGATTTTCTATCGCGCATTGGATTTTCAAGGAACAGTGGTGGCAGTGGTAACGGCCGCGACTTACGGGTTGTACGTCGAAGGTTTGAACCCAGACAGGCGCTTTACTTTGTGTAAATTATTTCATCACCACTGCTCTCGAAACAGTGAAGTAAAACATCGTGAGGAAACTGGAATGTCGTAGAACCAAAAATTCGAAGTCATGTGACATCTACCAACCTGCACTGGGCCCGTGTGGTAATCCTCTCACTGAGAAGACGCCTGTCCCAGCAGTGGAAGCATTATAGGCTGATTATGATGACTGGATTTTCTACTATCGGTGTTGAGCCGAGCCGCGTTAAAAAATTGTCCGTGGGTACGAGGGCTTAGGGACCTGTCACTTTGGATGCGTTCTGCGTCCGGTCAAATCGAAAAATTCTAAATTCAAGTCATTTATTCAAACTAAGCTGAGAATCAGCACTTTTCGAACGTCAAAGTTACATAAGATAGTCCCCCAAAACGCCCACCCTTCACCACTTCCTAGTGCTTTAGCTGGGAAGAAGAAGTGGCGCAACAAACTCCCCATCAGCACAGCTGTCTGCTCAGTTAGAAAAGAAAATTGATTCCATATAATAGTATGCAAAAAAAATTACATTACGAAAAACAAAACAAAATTCAAATTAATAGCCATATGTCAGCTAGAACACGCCAATATACCAACTAAAAATATCAAGAACTGTACTCAGGCAGAAATAAAAAAAATAAAGACTAAACGTAAACAATATCTAAATAAAAGCCTCCAGTCATAAAAGGCGTGCCCGTTTACATATAGCTGTAACTGGAAGATAAAAATGATAAACTAGGACCATCGCACATAACATAAATGACCGAGTTGACCGGACGGAAGGACGCAGAACGCATCCAGTGTGACAAGTCCCATAAGCACGATGACTGATTCGTTTGTCAACTGTGGACGTGGACAGTCTTCTTCATATTTCCTCCATTCAACAGTTTTACTCTTAAAAATAATTTCGATCGTTTCTAACATTGTTTTACTTCATTATACGAATCTAACGTCGCATATTGGTTCATGTTAATTAGTTATTACCTGAACCGAACAACATTGGAGCTGAAATTAATTAATTGTCTACTATGCGACGACTTAATTAATTAAATTGCGCAAATGCGTTGTCATTAGTAATTTCAGTCCAATGTCGCTATATTTTTTGGTCGAGTATAATATATTTTCTATAATCAAAAATTGAATGTTGTTTGTCGGTTTAGGCATTACTTGAGAACGGCAGGACTGATTCGGTTTTGTTTTTAAATGTACGTAATAATCTAAATAAGGTTGTTAGGGGTAGAAAAATTGGAAATGTGGCCAGGAAAATTGGTAAACTCGGGAAAAACTAAAACAGAAAGAATAAGTTTATTTGGCAACAGTTCATGAAAAACAAATACAAAAAAAAAGTGAAATGTGTTTTTGTATGGATTTAAAATTGGGACAGCACGACGTCTGTCGGGTCAGTTAGTCTACACTAGAGAAAAGATTTGTATTTTTGTTTGTAATGAGTAAACTCAAAAACTACTGGACCATTTAAAAAAAATCTTTCAACGGTAGAATGCTATATTATCACTGAGTAACATACATAGGCTATAATTTATAAAGATATCACGCGGGCAAAGCCGCTGGAAGAAGCTAGTTTTCTATAATTCTTTGACTATCCTTTCTTTTCACCATAGCATATTTGGTCTTCGTAAACCTCGTCCTGACACGTGTTGATAGACTTTCAGATCAGAATTAGTTGCAAGAGTAACCATTCACACATTATTCTCTTTTATTTTCTTCTAATAAGTTTAATTTATGTACTTTCTGTGTTTATCTTGGATATTACTAACATCGGTGAAGGAAAACATCGTGTGGAAACCTGGACCACAATATAAATATGGACAGTATGGGAACTAAGGCTATTTGTTGAAATAATAACATACGCTCCATTTTTAAAAAGATCGCGGCGACCTCTCGTCTCGACACGGCACCCGCAACTGTCAGCACCGCGACAATCGCTTAGGGTCTCGTCAATGAGCGCGTCTGTGTGAGTGTGCCGTTTCGAACGTTTACTACGTAGTTTCTGTACTGTCCATATTTATACTGTGCTGTTAATATAAGTCTAAAATCACCAACCCGTCTTGAGCAAGCTCGGTGATCAGTGCTCATGCCTTCTTTATATGAGAAGAGGCATTTGCCTTGCAGTGAGACAACAGTAGACTAGTATTATTTTTATATTAAGTTAATAGTAATAGTATGAATACTAATGTATGTTTGTTTGTGTGCAGCGATGGTCGCAGGTGGTCGGTGGCGTCGCTGCCGTCCTCGGGCTACGGGACCACTCCGGGCAGCTCTAGTCTATCAGTAAGTCTATAATATTTCATGTTTATACAGACTGGATTTATGGTTCAGTACTCTAATCTCAGTTAGAGAAAAGTTTTTTATTTATTTATTAAAACTTAATGTACAAGTAAAAAAAAACTACAAAGGCGGACTTAATGCCTGAGGCATTTTCTACCAGTCAACTTTAGGGTGGTGCAGAGACAAAACATGGCAGCTGCAACATCCGGGATATAACCTTAGGTAGTTCAGAAATAACTTTATACGAAACTGTATCGATTGGCATCACAAAAATAAAACGTGAGAATTGACGTTTTTCTACTAACTGTACCATTTTTCCAAAATCTGTGTATGCAGTTTTGCTTATAAAGTTAAGGACGGTCTCTTAAAAACAAAATGTTTTCCTGTGGCTATAACGGTTAAGGTACCTGCCCTTATTGCCCCGTCTCAGAACTCCACCCTGTTTATGACTAGTAATAAATGTTTGTATGTTTTTTACTCAGTCACAATTTAAGAGGGAACAGGGCGTGCGATTCTCCATACAAATGTATTCTCCTTTTTTCTTCCTGAATAATGCCTCTACAGCAATCATTTTTAGGTCTGCTGTAGTCATGTCCCTGTATTTCCTTTTTCCAGCAACTTATCGGTAAAGAAAATATGACCCTCCAAAAATTACAAAAATGCCCCATTTTTACCGCGCCGTGATTAGAGGAGTACCAGACAAATTCGAAAAGTTTTTAACATAAATGAAAACGATAGGAACCTAGACATACTCTTTCTTAAAATTTTAGTTTAAAAAATAATTGAATCGGTTCCGTTTTCGAGGAGAAAAAAGGGGAATACGAAACGTCGATTTCGTCAATTTTTTTTGTGATTTATTTGGTCTGAGCTGTAGCTATCCCTATCGCACTCTACGGGGGCAGTCTTGAGGTAAGAAGACGGCAATAGCTTCTTCAAATACCAATTTTTAAAATTCCTCGCAGCCCCATTCCCTCTTAACTGCTGAACAGTTTTGGATCAGCATAGCGCACATCAATCAATGTTATCAAAAGAGACCTCTAAAGGCGAAAAAAAACAGTTTTAGTCAAAGACGACCGCCATTCTTCCGACAGCTGTCTGCTGTCGGGGGCAAGGCAAATTAGTCATTGAAAATTTGTCATTTTCGATTCGACATTTGTTGTGAATAGCTATGCAGGTCAACCTCAATGCGGGATTAACCTAACCTCGCCGCGGTCAAACCACGGCGTACGCTTATCTGGATCCTTCCGGGCGTGGGAGTGCATGCTTATCTAGCAGCCTGGATGTCATCATACAAATGCCTATGAGTCATGACAGAATGTTTCGGGGAGTCAAAGGTCTATAGAACGGACAACTGTACATAATACCTAAACATTTTGACAGTATTGTGGAGAGCTTAAAGATATCAGCTGTCACCTCAGTATTCACCGCCTTATAGCTATATAATCTTTCACACAGTCGATCCATCATGTCTTTAGTCTTTCCTTACTCTTATTGATGGCTATCTTTCTTTCTTCATTTTTTTTCGTGTGATTATTGACTAACCTGGTGTCAGAGATTTTATGCCGCCCTGACTGTGCTTCACATGCCGTCGGGAAATATCATTCAGGCATGCCGGTTTCCTCACGATGTTTTCCTTCGCCGTTTTTGAAGCAAGTGATAATTATACAATACGCACATGAATCAGAGGTGCGTGCCTTGGGTTCGAACTCGTGACCTATGACTTGGCAGTCCGACTTGGCAGTATATGGCTGTGAGAGTAGGGGAAGACCAATACCAAGACCACCAGAGGAGTACCATACTACCTCTCACTATGACTTTCCTCTCGACATGTCCCTCATTCACCCACAACAAAGGGTCATACCATGACAACCGATTTCCACACAATATGCTTACTAACTGACTATTATGTTCCACATAATATCGGTATCATATGCACCGATTCCGTGAACAATGAATCACTGTCGTCCAACTCTGAAACTAATTACCGAACTCGACATAGTGACACATAGAACGGCACATGTGCCACAGTATGGATATGTACAGAAGGTCGACTCCATACAACAAGCGAAAACCACGCACACATAGACATAACGTGTCTACTACGTACTATCGAACTTCATATCTAAGCAGTTTGAAAACGAAATCCCGTAAGCACGATGGCCACATCTGTTTCCGCCCCGGTTCTAAAGCGGCCGAGCGCTGCAAGCAGAAATAGTCCTTACGGTGTATAGATATGAACTTCTTCGATGGTACAGCGACTACTAGCGCACTCGCGACTGGTATTTGTTTGACTTAGTTGGAGAGCCTCGTGGCAAAATTATAATAGCCACACGGGTCGATCGAAGCTTAAACTACGCTTGCCGGGGTCGGTTCGTGGATGGGTGACCGACCATCCATTACATATCGAGACCCCTCTGTGCTTTGGAAAACGTTAAGCCTTTCGTCCCAGCTGTCATTGTCATTAGTAGATCTTTGACAGTCGTTACGTATAGTCAGAAGTAGGGATTGCAATCCAGCGGCGTTTTCAATCCAGCTGGATTCTTGCTGGATTGACCTGAATCCAGCTGGATCCAGCGCGGATCCAGCAAAATGTGGAACGAAAATTTTTTATTTTCGTTTACGACATTTTTAAGACTTTTTTTATTAATTTGTACTTCTTACGATAATCTATGAAATCTTTCACTCATTTGGTGATATCTGATATCAATTTGCTTTGGTTTCTTAATCATTTGAGATCAAAAGAATCAACTTAAAATTAAATAACAAACATATAACCTCATATAACATTTTAGATAATGTTTCTAAGTAAGCAATATCTTATTACGTTTATGTTTAATGATAGGATAGGATAGGACGGCTAATCAGTAGCAATCAGTCTTACAAATTCTTTTAAAATTAACTACAAAAAAGGACCGGAGGAGGAGGAGGAGAATACATTTTTTGTATCAAAAGAAGCTCCGAAATAATCTTCTCTCCTCTCATTATTCGTTAATAATTAGGCAGTCATCATCATCACGAACCGTCTCGCACGTAGGTTTGACGACTTCCAACCTCCCGAACAAGCTGGATTCCGAAAAGGCTTCAGCACCGTGGACCACATGCATACGCTGCGACAGGTTATACAGAAGACAGAGTATAATCTGCCCCTCTGCTTAGCGTTTGTGGACTATGAAAAAGCCTTCGATTCGATCGAGACTTGGGCTGTGCTGCAGTCTCTCCAACGGTGCCAGATCGACTATCGTTACATCGAGGTGTTGAAGTGTCTGTACGAAAACGCCACCATGTCAGTTCGACTTCAGGACCAGACCTCGAAACCTATCCTCCTGCAGCGAGGTGTGAGACAGGGAGACGTCATTTCTCCGAAACTCTTCACGGCCGCAATGGAGGATGTCTTCAAGGTTTTGGACTGGAGGAGGCTGGGCATTAATGTTAATGGCGAGTACATCACTCACCTTCGATTTGCCGACTATATAGTCGTCATGGCTGAGACTATGGAGGACCTCAGCATAATGCTCGATGACCTCAGTAGAGCCTCCGAAAGAGTGGGTCTAAAAATGAACATGGACAAAACCAAGATCATGGTAAATACCCATGTAGCACCCACTCCTATCAAGATTGGAGACTCCACGCTCGAAGTTGTAGACGAGTACGTCTACCTGGGACAAACGGTCCAGTTAGGTAGGGCTAACTTCGAGAAAGAGGTCAATCGTCGAATCCGACTCGACTGGGCGGCGTTCGGATCTTCTCGTCCCACATACCACAGTGTCTCAAAACGAAAGTCTATGACCAGTGCGTGTTGCCAGTGATGACATATGGAACAGAAACGTGGTCGCTTACAATGGGCCTCATCAGTCACCCAAAGGGCAATGGAGAAGGCAATGCTCGGAGTTTCCTTGCGTGACCGAATCAGGAATGATGAAATCCGCAAGAGAACCAAAGTTACCAACATAGCCCGAAGGATCGCCAAACTGAAGAGGCAGTGGGCAGGACACATTGCGCGCAGAACAGATAGTCGATGGGGCTGAAAAGTTCTGGAGTGGCGACCGCGTACCGGAAGACGTAGCGTTGGAAGGCCTCCCACAAGGTGGACCGATGACCTGGTGAGGGTCGCGGGTAGCCGATGGATGCGTGACGCACAGGACCGGTCATTGTGGCGGCACTTGGGGGAGGCCTATGTCCAGCAGTGGACGTCTTTCGGCTGATATGATGATGATGACTTTAGTGACACAAAAACACTTTCTATCGAGACGAGAGCAGATAACTGTCTTTGATTTATAAAATAAACAAACATAAGCGGTACAGGTGGTAAGGGGGAAAGGGGGCGGGCGGCGTTGCCATTCATTCGCACATGTGGCACGTGCTATAGTGACAGAACGGCGACGTTGCCGCGCCGTTTTGAAAATGGTGGCAACTCAAAACTAAACAATAGAAATTGATACGTTTGCGGATCCGCATCACTGGATCCAGCACTGTATGCTGGATCCAGCGTGTTTAAAAAGGCGCTGGATCCAGCTGGATTGCTGTATGCTGGATCCAGCAATTGCAATCCCTAGTCAGAAGCCCAAATATCTGACAACTAACTAGTCTTAGCAAGGGGTATCGTGTTACCCAGGAACTGGGTTGTGGAGGTAGGTAGTCGCTTCATGCAAAATATTGTTATTCAGCTGCATCCGGTTAGACAGGAAGCTGACCCTAACATAGGTGGGAAAAGTCTAGGCAGATTGAGTTGCTATGCGTCTGTGTGGTTTTTGCCCGTTGTGTGCTGGGACCGAAAACCGTTATAAATTACGGTACAGGTTTCGAAGAATTTTGGTTACTTCTACGACTAAGGTTACCGCTATTTGGGTAACCAAGAAGAAGAAGAAACATGTATCCTTATTTAAGTTACCGTTTTAATACCGGTTACACTCACACACAAGCGATGCGCGCCCTTTGACTAATGCCGACGGCACGTGTAAGATAGCGGTAGGTAATTTTTATTTTGGTAACCGGTATTAATACTGACCGTATTCAATTTAAAAATACCTGTACAAAATACAAATGTTGTAACCTAAAAAATACCCGTATTGATCATACCGGTTTCGCTACCTGGTTGTGTGTAGCCGGCCTTCTGTGCTACGTATTCTGTGACATGACATGTCCCAACTAATTCGTGTTTGCAAAACAATTCCCCGAAATATCCAGAAAAGAGGCATTCTTTTGTTATTAGTACACTTTCTCTCATGAAAGACAAATAGTTTTTTTTTTCTTGGGAGATTTATTATTTTTGGCTCATCATTGCCTCTTTCTTATTATGTTGGAGTGGACAGATGTGACTGAATACACACGAAATGGAGAGACTTCATATCTAAGCAGTTTGAAATGAAAATCCCGTGAACACGATGACCCATTTGTTAGCCGCCCCGGTTCTATAGCCGCCGATCGTTGCAAGCAGAAATAGTCCTTACGATGTATAGATATGAAGTTCTTCGATGGTACACATTAGATCGCAATCGCAACGGTGTTAGTGTAACTAGATTTTTTAAAACCACGGAGAGGTCTCAATTCTCTGTCCACGGATATATAGGACTTACCATTTAACGTGCCCGTTCTCGAACAGACTAAGTTTGGAGATTGGAGAACTGCATTATCAATATTTAACCTCAATGAAACTAAAATATCTGTATCAAATAAGATAATTTTGGCCTGATTACTAGGTACCGCCGAGTTCTGGGTAGCTTATCACATCTTGCAGAAAATGTCATACAAATTCTGTTTAACATTTTAGTTTATCTGATGGAAGTGCCTATCTGGATTTTGCGAAACAGACCCTTAGTGATCACCCAAGGTACTGTAGCCGTCGACGCGTCTACGGCTGCCGTCGACGAGTGTCGGTCGCAGTTGCAGCATATTACGCGCGGCGACGTGTCGACGGCTGCCGTCGACGAGTCTACATGCATTCTTGCTAAAGTTTTTCGGAACAATGAAACTGCAAAAAAGCTTTACTCCTTCCATGGATCATTTGCTATATGAATGGGTTCTATTAGGGTAGTCATCGCCAGAAGCCCCTCACAGCTTTTCCGCTTCATTAGACAACTAAATGAATGGAGCGGATAACCCGCCTAGGCTCCCTCATAAGTAAGGGTCAATACTAAAACTGTTTAGGTTTCCATATATTATTAATATACAGTCGAAAAAGTTCCTTCCCCTATGATATTGCAGAATATTAAAAGGCCACCAATTAAGTTTTATTGTTGTCTTGTATGCGTTGAATTTGTGCAAAATAAATGATTTCTTTCTTCTGAGACAGGCTGTTCATATCTACGATATCTAAAGAATCAAGGATATTTGATTTGGATGTTGATAAAACAGTTATTTTTTTACTTTTACACACGGATTTTGTAATCGTCAGCAGACGTCTGCATGATGTGCTATTGAATGTGCCAGACGTCTATGACTCAAACTCAAAGCATTTATTTCAAATAAACCAATTACAGGCACTTTTGAATTGTCAAGGGGTCGGTCAGTCAGAAATATGAAGCTAGTCGCCCATTCCAAAGCGTAGTAGGTACCTATGGAGAAGAACGGGCAAGAAACTCCACGGACACTCTTTTAAATCAAAATATGGTTATATAATATTGGTTACATCATTCATGTTGAAGTTATAGGTACATGTGAGAACGATGCAAAACATTAAAAGCGTCCGTTGGAAATAAAAATAAAAACTAATTCAAACATTAAATTAAATTAAAATGGCAGCTAAGAGATGACCAGTCCCTACTGACAGCGCCCGTTCACGAACATTACGCATGGATTAGCACCATTCAGCTCAACCATTTTGAAGGGAGCTTAATGAACCAACACTCGCGCCACCGTCAGCGAGGCATTAGAGTGAGCATGACCATACTCTCAGCCGCTAGGGCACATTCAAGTCAATGAAAGACATACCCAGTACCTAAATGGTAGCTTTAGAGTCGGTACATAGTACTCACACATGTGCTATGACTCTGTGATTTAGCGATTGAAATATATGTAGGTCACTTTGGAACTTTATTAGAGGTATGAAAAACAGTTAATCTTCGTTCGGCTCATCCTCCATTGAAAAGGGAGGATCCTTGAGACCAGACGGGTGTTGGGTTTGGTGGGCTAGTGCCCGACAGTTGTCGGGTTTCTGAATAATTATGTTAATCGCGCGCCTAACTGATATCACGATGTAGGGTACCTACCAGTACCTACCAGAGTTTCTTGCCCGTTCTTCTCCATAGGAACCTCCGCTTTGGAATGGGCAACTAGCTTCATATTTCTGACTGACTGACACCTTGGCAATTCAAAAGTGCCTGTAAATGGTTTAATTGAAATAAATGCTTTGAGTTTGAGTTTTCAGTTTACCACGGTGTAGTTCTTATGTGGCGGTATAGATATCGCCACAATACTTTCGAATAGAACATTTCGTGATGAACATATTAGCCAGTCAGGAACGTGGCAGCACAGCTGACTGCAAAGCGGGCGTCCGGGGTACAGACGCCAACAGGTCAACCTACCCGAAACTGTCAAATTTTCTCAATCATCTTTGAACCTTATGCTTTAGTAATAAAGTTGAAAATCTAGTAAAGAAATTTGACTGATTGTAGTAGGTTGATGTGCTGGCGTCTGTATATTGACCTAAGTAGTTTAGTTACTATAGCACCCACGTTCCACATGCTACTGTTCTAAAATGCAATCCGAAGACAAGAGCAAAATTCAATGTAAAGTTTTCTGTTAATTATGTTTCAGGAAACTGTTAAGTATTAAAAACATTGAGTAATGAAAAAGAAATAGGTGCTAACTCATATTTGTTGACAAAACTAATATTAACACACTTTAAGTGAACTAAAATTTAATATAAATGATCATCAGGTAGATATTTGTTGCCAAAACAACATCTTATCAACGGAATCAAAACCTTAATCTCTCCGAAATAGAGTTCAATATCATTATAACACAGATATGTCGGAGACAATTTGAAACATGTCCAAGACGTTGTTGATCGATAAATCTCTGTTTATCTTAAGAAATGTCTATTAATATCTCAGATATGTTCAGCGATATATATTTTCTGAGATATCAAAGGGGACTGGCACACATTTATCACAAAAGAAACATATTTAAATGACAGAAGAATTATAATCAGAATCAAAACAATTTAGTATGAAAGATAGGCATGAAGATAAATGTTAGAATGGTTACAAACGACCTACAGTGGTGAGATAGAGAACTGAGATCAACAGGAGGAATTCCATGAGCTCACTACTCGATCCGCAGTGATAAGAAAGTTTTGCTACTGATATCGTCAACAGTACGAATGTATTAGTGAGTTGTCTAGTAAGTTCTTTTAGAATAAATCAACCTGGAGAACTGGAGTAGGCTCATCTTGGATTAAGATACTTTTAAGCGCAGGCCACACCGCCAGCTAGCGGGCGGGCGGGCTAGGCGGGTGGGCGAAGCGAACGAAGGAAACTATACAAACTACGCGAAATATTGGCGAGCTAAACTATGGGGTTCACACCGAAAACTACGGACAGACGAGCGACGGGCGGATATTTCTTGAAATTGTACTCTTGTGAGTCTATAAAAATCTGGAAAATCTTCGTCATTCAACTCCCGAAACAAAGTATAAAATTCTCCAGATTGTTGCCTGAATTGAATATGTCTACGCAACCAAAATCTACGCTTTCTCTTCTTCTTAATTCGAAGAGAATTTAACAGTAATATATTTTTTTTAACATTTGTAGTTAAATCATCATCAGAACTTTCGTCGATATATGACATATTCATCGTTCACAAACAACACTACACTGCTATTCGAAAGACGAGCGTCGACTAGTCTACTCGAAACGGGGAGGACGGGCGAACGAACCGGGCGCGCCAACGAGGTGAACGAGTAGCTTCGCTGGAATCGTCGGAAACTTCGTTAGCTTAGCTCGTTAGGTTAGTCGGTAGCTCGCGGTGTGAACCGAAGTATGTAAAGAGGTGAAACGATGTTCGACCGCCTAGCCCGCCCGCCCGCTAGCTGGCGGTGTGGCCTGCGCTTAAGTCTTTGTAATGGCATACATAGGGTAACCTGTCCACTTGGAGTGTCACAAAGAACAGGAATTTTTGGAAACATCAGTCATTATCGTCTGCTTAGCCTTTTTCTCTACTATGTTGGGGTCGGCTGCCAGTCTAACCGGATGCAGCTGATTACCAGTATTTCACATGGAGCCACTGCCTTGGAAACATCAGCCAGGGCATAGATTAATACAGATGGTTCACTGCGCAAAATCATTTGAATAAAAAGCGAGACTCTTGCTACAACACAATAAAGTGCAATTCAGGTCGCACAGCGCTAATTACCTACAGTGATCCACAAGTTGCCTCTTTTTCTATCGCGTAATTCTTATATCTTTTGACTACGTTACGCTCACTGAATTGGCCCGACAATTTAACCCCGTCGCGTACTTGTAGCTTCATACCTAAAAAGCGATCTAATCGATTACCACTTTGATTCTCTGACTAAGCAGAAATCTAAAATCTTGAGTTGTTTACCAGAGGTGTTGTAAAGCATTCATTATTTTCTTTTATTATTTTGTTACTACATAACTTTAGCAATAACATTCAAAACTAAGTCTTTATTTGGGCTACATATTTTTTCTTTAATTTTAAGTTGGCTTGTGAACTGTACATGCTAGGCTTACAAATTAGCATAATTTTAGTTCATGTGGTGTTTACCTTTAAGTAATTGTTACACTGTTCAAAGTTTTTAAGACATTACTTTTATCAAGATGTTAGTGTAAACAATTGTTGGTGAACCAAATAAATAAAAAATAATAAAAAATGTGGAGTGCGCCTTCTGTACTACTCCAGCCAAGTCTGCTGTTTCTTGCTTGCAAAATAATTTCAAAGTTACTATCATTAAACACGCATACCTAAACCACATGTTTTAAATAAAATAAATACAAGCTCCCATTAAAACAGATGGACAAATTTTAACACAGCGTTCAGTACGTCTAACCAAAGATATCCAAGCAAAAAAAACACTGATTATAGTGATTTTATTTTGACCTAAAATAATAAATGGCATTGGGTACCAACATTTTTAGTGTTTTTTCGTTAGCTGTTTTTTTTTTGTAAGTATCTAATGCGTTTTTTTTTACCTTGTCTTTATTTTGGTGGTCTGAATGATTTCAAAAATTTTATCCATCTATTTTAATGGAACCTTATATAAAAACAAACCCATTGTCTCAAGAAGATTGTGTCCAAACGCAGACAATTTGATCCGGCCGTTAGTATTCACTGCGCGGACGAGGAAACTCTTGCGCATACTTACTAGTGCATGTTAAGAATTAAACCTTTTGTTTACCAACTTGAGATTTGGTGGTGGTACAGGTTTAACGACATGTTTTGTATATTGAATGTTATGTGAGACGGCTGTTATGACGATATACCTAGTAATTTGATGGTAACGATTAAAAAAAAAAACATCACTATTGTTACTGGTTATGTGAGGCGGTCAGGAAGTCTGAAAGTGACACCGGTGACTGAAAAGTTGCGTTGAAATAGGTTGCCATGGTTTGGGCGTGTGATGCGGAAGAATGAGGGAAATTTCGTCAAGACTCTTTCAGTATAAATGTGGATGGCTATACCGTATAGTGTACTCGTGTAGTTTAAGAGTAATAAGAGGATTAATGTAAAAAAAACCCTTTTATTCTATAAACTACTAGAATCTGAGAAAAGTAAACACGGGAAACAATACATTTTATTTAATTTACAACAGTCAGTCAATCGTAAAGGGAAACATTAAAATGTTCGAAAAAACCATCACGTCGTTTGTAATTTATAGTCATATCTGGGCGAGCACGGCCTAACTTATTTTATTTTTCAGTAATTACTTCTGAAATCTACTCTAAATAAGTAATTTCCACTAAATAAACTATCTACTTACTTGAGCAATAGCAATAGCTCTTTCTCGTTCACGCGCATGCGTTTTCTACTACACTATCCGGCGCGGATCGGCATATGTGGCTGCTAAGAAACCGCGGTGACACGTGACCGAAGTGATGTCATAACGCACTTTATTTTATGATAGTCTGTACTACTCTGGTACAGCCTGTATGTACTCTGCTACGATTACGACCCACCCAGAGGCTAGATGAGTCATTCACCTCAACTTCCTCAGATAACTCTTATCAAAGTCTTTTAAAGGTTCACAAAAACTTTTGAAGGTTCACGGAGACTAGCAGGGCTGTTTTTTTTTTCAAAACTATTCCAACTACATACTACCTTTATTCTTTTTTTATGTCACCTGAAAACATTTGTTTAGGTGTGTCAAATAACATAGAAATATGCTGTCGCGCCTTCAATTCCCAATGGCCTAGAATTGTGTATTTGTACACGCACTGTTATTTGTCACCGTATTAGTATGATGTGGGTGCGTTTGGGTGAGGTATGACAAATTCTAGCCGTACGTAGTACCCTCGTCCCTTGTGGTAGACCAACCTATGGGTTACCGCTATTGTGGCGCTTATAAGCGTTTACAAATGGAAGTTCCATGACTTGCATTTTTGCACTATCCCTGATCAGAATCCAATCCGACGAAATGCGGTCCAAAATACGATACCAACCAAGCAGATTTCGTCACAACATAACCTACCTACTATTGTTCGTATATTCTTAAATTATGGTCAGGTTCTGCGAAGTGCCAGTATTAAGGTACGCGGTTGAAACGGGGAAGTCTTCTAATTCTCACCCAATTCGAAATCATCTCGCGCTAAACACGCGTTTATTTTTGTATAAATGCCTGTACTCCTTCTTCTTTAAAAAGAATCTTGGTTTGATGACGAAGGCATATTTCATGACCGTTACACAACATATTATTAAATAACAAATTCTGTACCGACAAAATATGAATTTCAAATAACACCCATCTCAAGTGGTGATTCTCAGATGCCATGTTAATGTGCTGCATCACCTTGTTGCAGTCGCAATGCTCATCCCAGGAGAGGCTGCTCGCAGTCCAGGCGGTGTGCGAGCCGCCGAGAGCACCATGTCCACACTGCCATCAGCACCAGAACTCGCTCAAGTAAGTGGGGAAACTAATGGAAGAACAGGATGTATTCTATTATGTGAGAGAGTTATGCAGGACGAATAGCACATAAGGGATGTTGACTGAAAAAAAAAACTATTTAGTCCGTCAGTCAGATAATAAAAAAATATTAGACACGTATTTTTTGCTTTATCATATTAATAAAAAATGATTAAGATAAAACGCATTAAAGTTGGGGAGTGGAGGCTCGCTACGTCACAAGTCGGTATAAAATCTACTTTAATAATCTGTCTGACGGACAAAAACATTTTTTTTGTCAATATCTCTATTTCTTTTCGCAGGAATGATGAAATACTTCATTGCACCGTTCCAGCCTTCGGACATATTTGGACTTAATGTCCACTGCCAAGTTTCGTATGCAAACGTCGAGCACTGCGATTTTGAACCAAGAGATTCCATATGAAACTGAAAAAAATAGAACAATCGTAATAAAACTTGTTATAAGCATTCTGCCTTTTAAGTAGTAAGTCCTCGTGAAACTAGCTCTACCCCCACAGTTAAGTTGTGTTCGCAGAGTATGGTTGCCTTAGATGTCTTTTCATGTAAGCTTTCGTATTTTTAGGACATTAAAGAGATCCTATCATTTCTTTGCCATATACTGACCATAGTTTTTGTTTCACCTTACAGCAGTTCACAAGGCAGCGGCATGAACAACTGGGCATCATTATCAGACAGCGGCGGCAGCGGAAACGCAGCGGCGCGCGCGCCTTCACCACAGAGCCCTGCGAGACGCATGCGCAGTCGAAGTTTGAGGTATGTTTATTGTCTAGCCATCGAAGGCAGGACGAAAAACTACAGTTCTTGACGTTCGCGGGTAAAAAGAAGATTCGTTAGGCGTTACTGCAATAAAATGGGCAGTTCCACTTATCTCCTGATCATAGTGTTCATAGCTATTTCTTCTCTGGCTTTTCATTTCACTGGTCATTAGAAGGCCTAGATACAGCAGTGGAAATAGGTGCGATATGTGGCATTTTCTGTGTACAACGTGTAACGTTAAATGCGCAAAACCTGAAAATAGTTTGATCAGAATAACGAGCAGAATCAATTGAACCACTTTTTAATATAGGTCACATTTTTCAAAAAATCTTCATTAATAACGTTGCCGTGTCTATTTCTAAATAGGTCAAACCCGCCAAAATAAGTAAAAAACACAAATTGTTGTCGACCCATTTAAATTTTCTCATACGCGGGATAATAATAGCTTTTATTTCAATGCAAATACGAATCTTCCATACAGTACCATGAATAAGACAAGAGCGTCGTCGCAGACGCAAGAAACGATCAGAATTGCCAGTAAAACTAAAACAGCACATAAAACCTTTACAATTTTATTAATGATTTTTGTTCTCTCTGAAATAGGCCAATTGAATTAAAAATCTGTTGGGGTGTCTGAGGTTTTGCGCATTGTAGATGCCAAACGGTCTGAACTTTAATTTCTGGAAATATCGCGCATGTTAGGAGAACCAACTTTTTTACCGTGTTTAACAAACATGAACTCGAAACTTCACGCCACATTACCGATTCCACATAACGACATAACGTCGCGACGCACGGCCAGTAAAACTAAATAATTTACCGAGATTGTGACATTACACGGTAGGTACAGCCAGCCTTAAAAAGATGTAAACATCGAAAAGAATTCATTTAATTGTCTAGAATTTGTGTTCCATAATAAGAAAATACAATAGGCGACGTATATTTAGTAACCTAATCCGCCTTAACTGTTCTTAAAGTGTCATAAAGAACCCGTAAGAAATCGACACGTGTTTCACCTCTCTATTAGGCATCCTCAGGATAACGATTGACTTGTTGCGAACCTGGACACGACGTGTTGCCACGCCAAGCGCCGAACGCAGAGTCAAAGTCACGCCTGAGTCAATTAACTATCTTCCATAACACTGAAATGAAATTAAATTGTTTATTTTGTAACATAACTGGCGAAATGTTGGTGTACTATAGGTACACCTCTGCCTAACCTTTCGGGGATTACGGGCGTGATGTTGTGTTTATTTTGTAAATAGGATATCGGAATCACTTTTACACGTCATATTTAAATAAAATAAGCTAAATGGAGTCGCCATTTCCTATCTAACTACCCCTGAGAATATGACGAAATAAAGTCAGGGGTGAAAGTCAGTTTTAAAGTCAAGACATTAAGGGGTTTATTTATAAAGTTAAGTAATGATTAGCGACGTTAACCATGCATTTTTGACGTTTGAACGTCACTTAACTGAAGCACCTTTTATGAATAAACCCCTAAATATAAAAAAAAATATTGTGTAACGAAATGTATACTCCTACAATTAGGTATCTAATTTGTAATATGTTTTGTAATACATACGAGTATATGTATACAGTATTATAGAACACAAATTGTAGTCAATCAAATAAATTCTTGTCGATTTATTCACGTTTTAGAGGCTGACTGTACGTGTACATAAGTCAGTGTCGACCGCAGCGAATGTTAGGAATCTTGGCACCTGTGCAATAGTTAGATGTATGTGATGTAACTTTGTGGGTATGTATTGAATAGTTTATGTTCGATAAGCGGTTCGTCTTGTGACCACAACTGGACTGAACTTGCTGTGGAAGGATATTTGGACTCCTCGAAATTCATCAAAGCTTTTAATAGCATCTTAGGCACAATTCACTACCGCTGTCGTGTGGGACATCATTTATTTTGTATTTATATTATATATATACTTATTTATATTATATTATATTTATATTATAGTTACGCTTTGAGAGATTACCCATAATTTTATATTGTGTATGAAATAATGACGGAAATGTCAATGTTATATGTCACTGCTTGCGGTAGCGTCGGGGGTCGGGTTGCCTCCTTCCCTCAAATATGGCGAGGGGGGTAATGGCTGATCTTTGCGTTATGCTCGTGAACGGGTGCTGCTTGTGGTGACTGGTCGTCTTGCTGACCATGGTTTTGTTATTGTTATTAGTAATTAACGGTTTATTTATTTTTTCTTCGATGGTCCTAGTTTATCATTTGTGACTTCAAGTTACAGCTTTAATAGCTATACATGTAAGCGAGCACGCCCTTTATGCCTGGAGGCTTTTATTCGGGTATTAAGTTCTGTTTACGTTTTTAGTTTTTATTTTCGCTTAAGTATAGATTCCGATGTTTTTGTTGGAATATTGGCGTGTGCCATTATATTCACAAAAATTAAATTATTTGCTATATGTCAGCTAACATATTATAGAAAATAATTTAATTTAATGTTTTGTATCGCGTAATGTAAATTATTTGCATACTATTGTATAGAATCGGGTTTTTCGAACTGAACAGACAGCTGTGCTGCTGGGGAGTTTGTTGCGCCATTCCTTCTTCCCAGCTAAAGCACAAGGAAGTGGTGAAGGAAGGGCATTTTTGGGGGACTGTCTTATGTAATTTTGACGTTCGAAAAGTGCTGATTCTCAATCTAGTTTGAATAAATGACTTTTGAATTTGAATGTTTTTGCTCCCAGACACTATCTTCAGATTTGGTCTTACCTATGCAAAGATTCGATTTCTAATACACTGATCAAGTTTCTGTTGTGGTTGAGATTGGTTGACCAATATGACAATAAAATCAATCAATCTGACTAGCCTTTTCCCAGCTGTGTTGGGGTCGGCTTCCAGTCTAACCGGATGCAGCTGAATACCAGTATTTAACATGGCGACTGCCTATCTGACCTTCACAACCCAGTAACTGGGTAGTACCCCCTTGGTAAAATTGGTTGTCAGACTTTCGGGCTTGTGACGACCCGTAACGACTGTCAAAGATCCACTAATGACAGCCGGGACCAACGGCTTATCGTGCTTCCCGAGGCACGGAGGAGTCTCGGTATGTAAAGATGGTCACCTATCCGAGGACCAACTCTGTCAAGCGTAGCTTAACCTGATGGATCGACCCGTGGGGTTGATTTTACTTAGCCATAACCAACAAGTTTTCATGAAATCAAATCGAATACTTTGCAGTTGGGTTAAAAGTTTTCGCACCATAGATTTTATATTTCTATGTTTCAGACACAGTGTTTCTGATGTTAACCATTCCTCATTTCATGTTTCTTCAGTTCACCATCTCGTACGGGTGGCGGCGGCGGTTCAAGCGGCGGGTCCGGTTCAAGAGATGACGCTGTGTCCGCCATGTCTGCACTCTTTGCGGCACGGTTCCCGGCGGCACAAAAGGCGATGGATGACAAGTAAGCACATATATCCATGGAAAAGTATACGCTTCGACAATCATCGTCTACTTTCGGAAATACGAACGCGCGATGATGATCTAATATAGAGCTGTTACAACCATGGAAGTACTTGCTTATTTTGTACCATGGTTAAAAATCATATGTAGATTAACAACACTAAGCAATTCCAAAAAAAAAAAAATGTGACAGATGACGAGGTGCGACCGGAGTAGGTAATCCGACTGAGAAAAAACTTCATAATTATTATCGCGCAAAGATGCACTACTACCAAACCGCGCCACTACAAAACTTAGAAGCTCTGTGAGGGGTTACTCTGTAGAGCAACGTTCGTTCTAATTCGGAAACACGAAGATTACCGAAGCGCATATTTTTTCTGATTTTACTGTATGCCGAAGATTAGCTTATATTTAGCTAAAGCTGGTACGGTATTGATAGAAATGCAAACGCTCAAAAATGCGGTATCAACCAACGGTTTTGGGACGTATGATACTTTTAACCATTCAAGATTGACATACCTGGGTAGGCCCTGAGTGATTGAACGTATCGTCACCTCAGAATTACGCTATAAGCCTAGACCTTCGGGGCGTATGATACGCCCCGTGTCGCTTTATTTATTTTCTTGAAAAGGTACTTGTGAAAGAATGTAAAATAAATTGTTTTTAAAACTAAAAGAGCTCGGTATTTTCTTGGGACTATCTTAAATAAATATCGAAACAAACTCACGAAATTACACAATGAATTTTTAGTACGATAGTCTGAAGTTCTGAACTCTGACCTATCTGAATGTGTCATTGACAAAAGTTAAAATAAAAATAATATAGAGACTTTCTCATTATTGTGCAATAGACTATCGGATTTTCCGTCAGAAGGGTCAAAGCACAGTGTTCCGAAAGTTCAAAATAGTCTGACGTAACGAAAACAGTTCATCATAAAATTAAAGTTGCACAATGAAAACATTTCGTTATGAAATTAAGCCAAATTTTTATTGTTATTTTCAGATTAAGAGGGTTGATAGATGAAGTGTTGGAGTTAGACAAGAAGCCAGACCGACCACCCATCGAGAGATTTGTTCAACGACAGGTAATGTGGCTTTTATAATAAACCTACAATTAAAATTAATCAGGCTCCTAGCAAGTGCTCTGTTGATGACCACAAAAAAAACAAAGAAGTACTCATATGAAAAAAAATTAACCGTGTTACGAAAAAGTATGTGGAGGAATGTGGAGTGATCCTCCAATCAGGCGAATTCAGGCGGGACTACATGAGATATTGCCTGGCGTACCATGAACTTACGACCGAAAGGTGGACCAATGACTTAGTAAAGGTCAGTGAGCAGAATCGGCTGTTTTTGCGATTCTTACACTGTTTATCCACCGCACCGTGAACGGGACATCAACGAGAAACGAGATGTAAATGTACGTAATGTCGTTACTTCGGCGTCCTCATCTCGTTCTCGTTAACGTCCCGTTCACAGTGCGGTGGACAAACGGCCTAAGTGGAATTCTTTGTTCAGTACTGACGTCTTTCCACGAGAAGTGTCGGTTATAGATTCAATACATTTGCTGCAAGGCTATTGGTTTTACGGTTTGATGTAAATGTTCGCAGGTCCTGGAGATGGCTCGCGACTGCCTGCACAAGTCGGAGTCCAAGCAAGTCACTAGCACATACTTCTACGATATGGCTGACAGCTTGGACAGATTGCTGGCTGAGGTGAATATTATACAACGTTATACAATACTTAACCCTTAGAAGAGACACATTTTTGAGGCTAGTAATGGGTAGGAGACATGAATTTTGAGCACCGCAGTGGCATTCCGATGAATAGGGATATTGATTGTTTTTTTTTAAATTAAAGAACTTATTTGTTTGCAACTAAAATAGTGCAAACAATATGAATAATTATAATATGAACAATTCAATGTAGGTACTTTTTTTTGGATCTGAATTTTCATTCCAAAAATAGCTTTTTAATTGAATTGAACTTAGAAAGAAAAGAAATTAAAATAGGTTTATTTGTCACAGAGACACGTGCATACAAATAACAAAAATATAAACAACAGAAATATTCGGCAGCTGCACGTCATGACTGTGACAAGAAGGCTTCCACTCAGCATAATTCTGTGCTATGAGGGACCCACAGCACAGCGCTGATTTTCACTAATAACTACTAATAATAACTTCTATTAATGACATTTAGATTTTTCTCTGAGATGGGCTCATAGAATGTGATGACTTACCATCAAGTCGGGTGCCGGTTTCTCACTCAATAATGATAAAAAAATACTTTTTCAAGTTTAACGCACTGTAAATATTCTCCACAGACACGAGAAAAGTCAGCCGAAGCCGGGAACCAAGTGGCACCTTTAGTGACACGACTAATACTAGCAATGGCACGCCCGGCACGACTACTAGAGTGTCTCGAGTTTGATCCTGAGCGGTTCTACAGACTGTTGGAAGCCGCTGAGGGTCATGCGAAACATCAGCAGGTCAGTTTTTAAATGGTACTTTTAGTGACAGGTGAGAACCTTGTGACGAAAAGGCTCTGTTGCTTGTCTGGCGTGCAACTACCATTAGAGATACACTATAAAGATGTCTACAAGTGTATTATTCAAGTGGTACTTTTAGTGACAGGTGTGAAACTTGTTTTATCGAGCCTTTTTTCAGTATTTTTTTTATTGTTTATGCCAATCTTGTCTAATATTATTCGCCAATCACACTTCATTCGTATAAAAAAACTTGCTGCTCTAAAATGATATTTATCCCTCAGGGCATAACGACGGACATCCCTCAGTACATAATCCATAAGCTGGGCTTATCACGCGACCCCCTGGCAGAACTGCAAGCACCGCCACCTCCTCCATTGCCGCAGAATATTTCACCTTCCAAGTAAGTAAATAAAGAATTACCCCAAGAAGATGATACCGTTGTCGTACTGAGATTTAAAGATAAAATTATGCTGTAAGTATTATGACAAGAGGAACTGAAAAAAAATGGAACCAATATCTTGATTTTGGAGAAAAATGGAACTGCACCTTTAGTACCACCCTATATTTTCATATTTATTTATTTATTTGGCACTTCAACGACTTACTCACTTAAACATACACATAGAAAAATCACATATAGTTTTAGGTATTGTGAACTCGTCACTTACAGAAGTGAAGAAGAGAACTTAAACTTAACAGAAGAGAACTTAATGATTATCCAACCAAAACAACTCTGTTCTGAGTTATTGGGTTTGTATGTGCAGTTATGCATTCACACTGATTGGCTAGGACTCAGAAATGCAACTAAACAGTTGATGGATATAACTTAGGACATGAGCACTAACAGTTTAGTCACGAAACTGATATGGTCTTGAACAAACAGACAGTTGTGCTGCTGGGGAGTTTGTTGCGCCACTTCTTCTTCCCAGCTAAAGCACTAGGAAGTGGTGAAGGGCGGGCGTTTTAGGGGAATGTCTTATGTAATTTTGACGTTCGAAAAGTGCTGATTCTCAGCCTAGTTTGAATAAATGACTTTTGAATTTGAATTTGATTTTGAATTTGAAACTTTACCAATTAGTTGCTGATAAAAAGGAAATGATAGGGACGTGTCGACAGCAGACCTTGATTTTAGAAAAAAAAAAAGCTCTAAAGGCATTATCCAGGAAGAAAAAAGGGGAATACATTTCTATGAAGATTCGCAGGGCCTGTTCCTCAACATCGTGTTTCCCTTGCCAGGACCCGCGGGCGCCAGTCGCCGCCCAGCTCGGGCGCGCCGCCGTCGGAGAGCGACTACCACGTCATCAAGCTCATCTCCAACGGGGCCTACGGCGCCGTGTACCTCGTCAAACATAAGCAGACTAGGACTAGGTGAGTTCGGAAGCTTCATTTGTGTTATTATTTATTTATTTAACCATTTATGGTCATACATACAATATGTTAGTTAACGAAAGGCGTTCCCGTTAATTCGCAATAGTATATCGTCCATACATGCTAAAATAAAAAGAAGTATTGAAAAATAAAAATGATATTGTACTTATAAATATAATTATAAATAAAGAAACACTGTCTTTCCAAGTTGAAAGACATCTGCGCGTGTACAGAGTGTTTCTTTCTTTGAATTATATTTGACGACACGGTTGGCGCAGTGGTTACGCGATTGAATACTGCACTTCGTGTCGCGGGTTCGATGCCCGCACGGAACAAATATTGTTTGACCTATTAGTAGTTGTTCCGGGTCTGGCTGTTTGTGTATGTGAGTTTCAATGTTTGCAAACGCACCTACAATACATGAGAAACTTCTAGTGCGAGGCAACGCTAAAAAAAAACCGGCCAAATGCGAGTCGGACTCGCGCACGAAGGGTTCCGTACCATTTTCTATAAAAACGGCAAAAAAATCATGTCTGCTGTATGGGACCCCACTTAAATATTTATTTTATTCTGTTTTAAGTATTTGTCACAAAGACAAACATTAATGCCCCATTATGTAATGGATCATTAACGCTAATGATTTCATTAATTTCATCAAAGAACCATTAAAATCGCGTCTAATGTTGCTTTCTGCAACAAGTTAATGGAAGATTAGTATTTAATGACATATTTAAATGTTAAAGTTCGTTTCTGGAACTGGCTGGTATAGCACTAACAACACCATTGATGATAATGATCGCTCTTATAAGGTTTTCCTTAATTTGCAGGTACGCAATGAAAAAAATAAGTAAAAACAACTTGATACTCCGGAATCAAGTGGAACAAGCATTTGCTGAAAGGGATATCCTAAGTTTCGCTGACAACCCTTTTGTGGTAAGTTACTATTAAAAAATATAGTTAAGTACACTATAAGAAAAAAAATACAAATTTCTGAAAAATATGCTGTTTTTATTTCAAGGATTTTCGGCAGTTTAGACTACGTTATAATATATAGCTTATATTTTATATAATTTATGGCTTATAGCACTACAATATCAAATATTTTATAGCACGACAATATCGCTCAGCGTACATTTCATATGGACGAGTTCACACAAAACTATGCTATAAAGTATTAGGGTACAGTTTAGAAACGTGCCGTCTCGCTAGAAATAATATGACGGTATTTGGGGGTTCTAGAGGGTCTCCTGAACCATCCACAACACAATTTTTTTTTCCCATGGACGCTATTTTTCAGATTAGGAACATAAGCCAAACCTTAATTTTTCAAAATTAATAATTAGTTTGATTCAAATTCCATATCATCGTCATCGCTTGATGTGCGATCTACGCTAGTGAGTACCAAATCCGTTGTATGTCCACTAGAATGCGCTGGTAATAACAGCCAGACCGCGGCCGCCGATATATTCCAATTTTATAATTTTTAATAAGAATTTCATAGATTTTAAATTTTAGTTTAAAAAATATATAAATTACACTTTTTACGGATGTTACTAAATTTTCAATCAGCGCTTATTACTAAGTAAGTTATTTGTCTGATTCATTGTTTTATGCATGTGGTGTTTACCTATAAGTAACTGATGCACTGTTATTTTACTTTTAAAAAAGGATTATGTGTTTGTATCAGTGTAATCAATTGTTGGTGAACCTAATAAAAAAAAAAAAATATATATATATATTATAGCGTAGTCTGAACTGCCCTTTAACAGGCCTTTGAAATTACCCAAGCGAATTCATTATAACACTCTGATTATAACCATTTCTGAACTTGAAACTACAGTAGTCTTCTCCTTTACTTTGCTTCATCTATCTATTCAAAACACCATTCATTTGATATAGAACGAAACTCGTCGAGACACATCTACGCTTCCGCAGTTGAAAATAGGTCTTCCACATAGAGAACTTACAGCTTAAGTCGCTTGAACCCATGTTAACATGACCTCAGATCTGACGTCACGCCACACAGCTTATCTTCGCCACCGGTTCGTGGTCAATGAACGACTAGTCACACATTTTCCTGCCCTTACTCCAATTTATTCTGGATCTGCGCAACATGTCTTCCATGCTTCTCTATTAGTCGTCATCACGGTAGTTACTCACTTTCTAGCCGTATCATATTCATATTCATTTATTACATTCCATATTGTAATATATCTTATTTCACACATCGTTTCAATTCAAATTCAAAATATTTTATTTCACATAGACCTACAAGGGCACTTATGAAACGTCAGAAGCTAGGAGCACGGTTCCAATTGGTCGTTTCCTATGGAGAAGAGCCGGCAAGAAACTCCATGGTTACTCTTTTTTTCTTCAGTTGTTTCTTCAGTCTTTCCCTACTCTTAAACTACACGAGTAGGCTATACGGTATAGCCATCCACATTCATACTGAAAACGTCTTGACGAATTTTTAAAAGTGCTGATTCTCATCCTAATTTCCATAAATGACTTTTGTTTTTTTTCTAGGTAACAATGTACTGTTCCTTCGAAACGAAACGCCATCTTTGTTTCGTCCTCGAGTTCGTTGAAGGCGGCGACTGCGCCACTTTACTTCGCGCTGGACCGCTACCGGCCGACATGGCGAGGCATTACTTCGCCGAAGCGGTGTTAGCTGTGGAATACTTACACTCCTATGGCATTGTACACAGAGATCTTAAACCTGACAAGTAAGTGTACTCCCTTATGGGGTAGGTATGTGTCCAGTACACACATTTTCGAAATGGACTGAATTAAATTGAATACATTTAATTCGGTCAAATTGATTTTTCCATAAATTTTGAGTTGCAAAGGTCTTAAAACAATGTTAGTCATCATTCATAAAATTTATAGTACAAATAATAAAATCATTAATGTCAAAAAATCATATTGCCAAATCGTCACGTGAACCTGGATGAACCTACCCAGCAATGCAGACTCTTTCCACTCACAGATCATCCTTAGGATTCAGTTGGCGCTCCCCTGCAACAACCAGGCACAAACCCTGACTCCAGGTGCTACTGACAAAAACACTTTACCTGCTCTGGGGATCGAACACAGAACACAGAAGTTGCGCTCACGCTGCAATATCCTAACCAACATGTTTTTATTTTTCTTAGTTTGCTGATCACGGCGACTGGTCACATAAAATTGACAGACTTCGGGCTCAGCAAAATGGGCCTTATGTCATGTAAGTAAAATCTTATATACAATCTAACACTAATATAAATGACTAACTAACTATACAAAAAAAAAGGACGAAGTATTCGTCCGCATCGCTGTCATCTGGAAACGTGCCCAGAAGACTGGCAGCATTGCCACGTTGAATGGCAATGCTAATTCTTTGGCCAAAGAACGAGCCAGCCCTCTGGTCACAGAATACAGCACTTAGGTGTTCGTAACTGGTTCAGGGCATCTAACCACTTATTTTCCTTTTAGATTAAATTGATTATCTGTCTACTACCTCATGAAGATTTGCCCTTATTTAGAGTGATACCTGAAGCTACGGCTTATTGCATATGTAAATGAATTACTGTATTTTTCAGTGGCGACGAATCTTTACGAAGAGTATGCTGACAGAGAAGCGCGACAGTTCTCAGATAAGCAAGTCTGTGGGACGCCTGAGTATATTGCGCCGGAGGTGATTCTGAGACAGGTAAGATAAGATCATAATTATTTTGTTTATGTTTGATATTATTGAATTATATAACATGACATCACGCCTTGTTTCCTCGAAGGATTGGGCAGAAGTGTAACTATAGTACACCCACATTTCGCCAGTTATGTGTAAGTCCCATGTATTAAGAGCCAGCCTATTGTCTTCACAAGTCGGCCGGCGTCGGCGAGCCGGGCACAAGTCCAGACTACAGGCTGCTACTGAGAAATTCTAGATGAAAAAAAACAATAACAGTGCCCGGCCCGAAAATCGAATCCAGGACCTCATGCTCAGCAGTAGCGACCAACGAGGGGGTCTATTATGGAATTAATGAGAAAGAAGAGCTCATTGGACAATACAAGACGAAAAAATAAGCAGAAAGCACGATTTTTCTGAATCGCAAGGAAACAAAATTGAACACTTTTTTGTCACAAACCAAAGTCGGCGGCCCAAACCTCGCCAAGGCTTAATCACGGGCACAGAATCGTACAGTACAGATGGTTCGCTCCGTAATATCATTATAAAGCGACTCTTGCTACGACACAATAAAGTGCAATTCAGGTCGCACAACACTAATTACCAACAGTTATATTCACATAGAAGTTGCCTCTCTTTCTATCGCGTAAGTCTTATATCTTCTGACTACGTTACGCTCATTGAACTGGCCCGACAATACGAGCCCGCGGCGTACTTGTAGCTTCATACCTAAAATACGGAGTGCGCCATTTTGTATTCATCTGTGCTTCAAGTAACTACAATACTTACAGGCTGTTGACGCCAAAAAAATCAACAAGTATTTTTTTTTCATGTTTAATTAGCTAGCGAAACTCCGCAGATGAGATGGTTATCGAACCCATCACGTCTGCGGAGTTTGGCTAGCTAATTTTATCTGACCCGGTAGATATCACATTCTCATTATCTCTTAGGCGCCATCTCCACGGACGAGAGAATCGCGGCGATAGTCACGCTGTGCCTTCAAATTATCGCTGCGATGATATCGTCGTGTGGAGATTGGTTCATATTCTATTGAATTTAATGGCACGACGATAATATCGCCGCGATTCTCTCGCTCGTGGAGGCAGCCCCTTACTTCAGTAGTCGGTGCTCATGTTGAACAAAAGTGGTCCGACATGCAACGTTCTGAAGCCTTACCCTGGTTTCCTTGTTATGGCTTCTTCCCGGTTTTAGAGCAGTGTGGAATTTATTATATTATTTTATATATATTGTTATTATATCTTGTGAATCTTTGACCCCGCCGTCATGGTTTGTTTAACCTACTGGAATTGACCCTGCTTCGCAGAATAACAAATGATTTATCATGTTAGTTTTGCTTATGAAATGCTTGTTTGTTTCCAGGGTTACGGCAAGCCAGTGGACTGGTGGTCAATGGGCATCATCCTATATGAGTTCCTAGTCGGATGCGTGCCTTTCTTCGGAGACACTCCTGAGGAGTTGTTCGCACACACTGTAAACGGTGAGCAGATGATTTTTTCTGGTTGTTGACCACCATAAAAATTTTTATTTTATTTTTATTGTTGTGCTTGTTGTTGTGTAAATTGTAATTGTTGCTGATTATAAATGCGAAAGTGATTTTGTTTGTTTAGTTGTTCGTCTGTTTGTAACGTTTTCACGCTAAAACGGCTGAACAGATTTGGATGAAATTTAGGACATGGGTAGACCATGACCTGGATTAGGCCATAGGACTTTTTATCCCGATATTCCCCCGGTATCGAGACACATGCGGGTGAAACCGCGGGCCCAGCTAGTTAGTCTATATTATTCCTCCGAGAATACGCGAAAAATCTATCACAAAACTTTGTGTCGACAGAACTCAGATTTCCTTTCAATAAAAGCGCTAAACCACAGTTTTTTTTTTAATTTACTTTTTTAGCTAAGATTTTTTGGCCTTTTTGGCCTCGCACAAGTCTTTTATTTTTGTTTCCATAACTTTGTTAGTTTCTTTTTCATTGTTGGTATTTCCTGTGCATGTCCCAAATAAAATATTTTTCTTTCATTCTTGCTATCAATATTTGCAAGTACCCTAATGAAGTAGTAGTAGAAACAACTATTAATATTATCCGAACCAGCTCGTAATCTTTACTATAACCTGTTATATTTTTAGATGATATCGAATGGCCATCAGAAGAGGACTTCCCTATCGCAGTAGAAGCCAGAGCCATCATTACCGAGTTACTCTCACGAAACCCTCGAGACAGGCTGGGGACAGGCGGCACGCATCAAGTTAAGGTACGCTGTTAGGCTTGCCCTAAATCTATACATATTATAAACCTCAACATAATACTTGTAATTCCTTGTATTATATGGATGTCAGCACACAAACGCGTGCGCGGCTCTCGCTCCCGACCCGCTCCGCGCCCGACCCGCTCCGCGCCCGACCCGCTCCCCGCCCGACCCGCGCACGCGTGTCGTGTCCATATAACACACGGAATTACAATATACAGGGTGTCCAGTAAATAGTACGACATATTGCAGGGGGTGATAGCTTGGGTCAATACCTTCCAAAAGAATCCAATATATGTTTATTTATTTATTAATAAATAAATAAAACTGTCACATACATTTTTTTTTCACCGCTGTAGGTTAAAATTAAGCGATAAGAAAAACGTTGTTTTTTTTAATGTGTTATTTCTTGAAAACACACACACACACACACTGTTTTTGATAGAAAAAAAATAATAGTAGAAAAGGAATTTTTCATTACGAAATGCTTAAAAATCTGTTTCAAGGTAGAGATTTTTCGATATTTTGGAAAATTTCATATAACCTAAATCCGTAACATATTGCTGAACATATATTGGGTTTGGCTGGAAGGTATTGACCCAAACTATCACCCCTTGCAATATATCGTACTATTTACTGGAACCCGTGTATACAAGCCTGCTGTACTGCCGTCCCGACCCGCGTCCGACCCGCGCCCGACCCGCGCCGGACACGCACCTGCCTTGTGCGTATGTTGAGCTAAAAGTAGCTTTTCGTGTCTGTCTGTGTGACCGCGTGGTTCTTCTAAACTTCGCAATAGATTTTGATGCGGTTTTCAACATCATTTAGGGAATTTATTCCGCAATATTTATGTGTAGAATACATTATATGAAACTGACATTTAATAAAGGAATCTCGATGTTTTGTCAAGACGTAAAAATCGCGCGAAGCAGAGCGCTCACACAGACGGACAAGAAAAGTGGTGTACAAAGTTCCTGTCTAGTAACAATATTGGTAAATATACTTACATAACATCACGCCTTGTTACCATGAAGGGTTAAGCAGAGGTATACATAGTATAGGTAGTAGGTACATCCACGTTTCTCGAGGCGAGCCTATTGCCATCAACTGTGCACAGATCCAGACTCCGGCTGCTACTGAGAAATTTCAGATAGTAAAACCCAATAACACTGCCCGACCTAGGAATCGAACCCAGGGGCCGTATTATAACGTATTAAAGCCATCATTATTCCAGTGTGAGTGAGAGACGGAGCTATAAAAGAAAGAAAGAAAGAAAAAGTATTTATTGGGACAAGCACAGGAGATCTTAATTAAACTAAACACACACTCACTAAAAATAAAAAATAAAAAACAAACAGAGTAAAAATTAATATGAAGTGGAAAGTCCTGTGCGAGGCCAAAAGGCTCCTATCTCAGCATGATGCTGCGACATTTAATAATAAATGTCACAGCGCTGGTATTCTGATAGGGCCTGCAGTGATGTCACGGACAGAAAGATTCATATACATAAATACAAAATAAAAGTAATTAAACATATATATTAAATAGGTACATTAAAAAATAAAACTTAATGTTGTCCGCGTGTCAGCACCCGACGTAACATCAGTTACTTGTCTATGCTTTTAGTGTCTGTGGCATTGTTGTGACAAGTAGAGAGACGCAGACGCCGACACCGGCCAAAAATTGTTTTAAAAATTGTTAACATTACGGCTGTTTATTCCTACATCATAAAAGTGAATATTAAAGACAACACAAGACTATACAAGGCCGCTAGCACCATCCTTTTTACGCAGTGGAATAATGATGGCATTAATACTTCATAATAAGGCCCCAGGACCTCATGCTCAGTAGTAGCGCTTGTGACCAACGAGGCAGTCTAGTATTGGTAAATATTTATTAATAATCTATTACATTGAATCATATGAAGGTGTTATAGTTAAGTTCTGTATATTCTCCTCAGGATCACGTATACTTCTGCGGTCTGGACTGGAACAATCTGTTGAGGAGGAAAGCCGAGTTTATTCCGCAGCTTGATAACGACGAAGATACCAGCTATTTTGACAGTAAGTACTATGAAAATTCTTGTTCATCATTACAAAAATACAAAATACAAAATATTTTATTGGGAAAATAGTAGATTACATTACATAAACGTGTTTGGAGCCTCCTTTTAAGCAAACCTATCAATCATTCTCCTGCCCTTCTTTCTTTTTCGTATGGTTATTGACTAACCTGGTGTCAGAGTTTTTATGCCGCCCATGGGCCTCTGACTTGGCTTCACATGCCGTCGAGAAATATACCTCAGTGTTCGGTATAAATCTAAGATCATCTGTCTTGCTCATTAAAGTAGTACGGAATAAACCATCATACAGCAAAGACGTGTGTTATTTTTTACGAAGTCCTACAGTCAATACTGAACCTTAATCACTTCAACATATGGTCCAAACGAGCCGAATTATTAGAAAAATAGATAAGGACGACCGGCGATCGGAGAACAAAAGGCCGCATTCCTGAGACGTTTTTTATGTGCACCTTTTTCGCAAGTCATTAGTGAGTGCTACGAGAATAACTAGTAAACAAACGATTGACTTTAAAACGTGAATTGTGTGTGTTTTAAAACTATCATATCAAGAACATCTTAATAGCTATACATAACAGTGACTGATACGTGGATAACTAGTACCTACATAAACAAGTTAAACCATTGACTTTGAATTAAACCATTGACTTTGAATTGTGAGTGCATTAAAACTGTCATATCAAGAAGAACATTTTAATAGACATACATAACAATGAGTGTTACGTTAACTAGTGAACAACAAAAGTTAGTTAACTCGTTAGAAGATATTTATTTACTGTTACAAAAGACACAAAGTAATTTAAAGAAATGTCCGAAGCAAAGATTATCAAGAGGTTATATTGAAACTAAGTTACAAACCATCGAAGGATATTGGCGAACGTTTAATACGACACATCAAGACTTAGTGAAATGTACACCTAAGACCAAACGAAATGAAGTTCCATATTTTGCAAACGAAGATTACTTTGTTGTGGAAGATTTATACTCGTGTTTAATAGGCGATTTAAGGGATATGTTGTCGATGCTTTCGAAATCTACAGACACTCAGAGACCAGCATATGATGCCTTGACGCCACCACGGGTTAACTTACCACGCATCGAGTTACCTACTTTTAATGGAAGCTATGATGACTGGCCTATGTTTCGAGATATGTTCACGTCGCTGGTACATAACAACACGTCTTTATGTAACGTCGAAAGGTTACATTACCTGAAGTTGAGCCTTGTTGGTGAACCTAAAGAATTATTGAAGCATGTTAATATCACGGATGATAATTATGAACAGGCATGGAATACACTTGCACAACGGTATGGAAACAAACGTTTAATAGTTTATTCTCTGCTCCACAAGTTATTTACTCAAAGGAAAATGACCTCTCCATCAGCTGCCCAAATCAAGAATTTGTTAGACACAACCTCTCAGTGCTTAAATAACTTGAAAAATCAAGAAATACCCGTCGAGTCCTGGGATCAGATAATTATTTACACACTTGTACAAAAGTTAGATGTGGATACGCACATGGCCTGGGAAGAAGATTCTTACAAGGGAAACTCTGACAAACTATCATCTTGGGAAGAACTAAAGACGTTCCTGGAAACAAAATATCGGACACTGGAGATGGTTAACCCTACAGCTAAAAAGGAGCAGACGAATGTTAAGGCGAAGTCATTCCATTCCACATCACCGGAAGATAAGACAGATAAATCACCAACCAAGTCATGCGGTATGTGTAACGCGGAGCACCCCTTGTGTCACTGCAAAGAATTTTGTAAGTTACAACCGAATGAACGCAATGAGTTTATTAAGAAGAACAAATTATGCTTCAATTGTCTGACGTCAGGACATTCTGTCAAAAGATGCCGCAATCGAATGTCCTGTCGAAGATGCAACCGCCGCCATCATACATTGTTACATCAACCCAGCAGCGGTCAGTCAGACAATGTGAAAACGAATCAAGGTCAAATAGAAGGTGAACAAAAGAAAGCAGAACACAGTGACAATGCTGAGGTAGCATTATCTACGCACTTTGTGTCGAAGAGATCAACAGCGTTGCTTGCAACAGCATTAGTGCAAGTCCGAGATGAAGATGGACACAGTACCGTATTGCGAGCGCTGGTAGACCAGGGCTCGCAAGCAAACTTTATCAGTGAGCGAGCAGCGCAATTGTTAAAGGTCAAGAGATCGCGAATAAAGGGAACTATCACTGGAGTCGGAGCAACGCAGACTACAGTCAGTCACGTTATACAAGTTGAGCTTTATTCGAGATCTGAGAAGGACGTCAAGCTTAATATAAATGCCTATGTAATGCCAACGCGATTAACATCGCACTTGCCATCTGAAAATATTGTTGGTTCAATGGACACCTGGCCGCACTTAAAAGGACTCACCCTGGCAGACCCGAATTTCCATTCACCAGGGCGAGTAGACATGCTGTTAGGCGTAGAAGTTTGTGCTCAGATTTTAAAGGCTGAGATAATCAAAGGTCCACCTGGCTCCCCATGTGCACAAAATACAAGTTTGGGTTGGATCTTATTTGGAAAGATACAAGCACAAACTTCAGAACAGCCAATACTGGTAATGCATCATAAGCTTGATCTAGATGAAATGTTGAAATCTATGTGGGAGATTGAAACAGATGCACTAGGAAAACTTACCAAAGAAGAAGAAGACTGCGAAAGAATTTATAAAGATACTTACATGCGAAATAGTGAAGGGCGTTACATAGTTAAACTGCCATTTAAAACAGAAAACCCACAATCACCGCATGGCAATACGAAAGAAGGGGCTGTGAGAAGATTATTTCACTTGGAAAGACGTTTTATGAAGAATGATGATCTAAAAGGGGAGTATACTAAAGCAATTAATGAATACAAAGAAATGAAACACATGGAGGAGGTTCCAAGTGCTGAAAGTAACAAGCCAGCTGTATATCTACCCCACCATGCAGTGGTCAAGGAAGAAAGTGAGACAACAAAGGTCAGGCCAGTATTTGACGCCTCTCACAGGGGCTCAAATAACATAGCACTCAACGATGAATTACTAATAGGACCGCAACTGCAGGAAGATATGAGATCACTCGTCATGAGATGGCGCCTGAAAAGGATAGCATTTGTAGCCGACATTCAGAAAATGTATCGACAAATACTCGTATCGAAAGAGGACGCAGATTATCAAAGAATTGTCTGGCGTAACAGCCCTAATGAACCGGTGAAGGAATACCGGCTTCTACGAGTCACCTTTGGCACGGCATGCGCACCATACCTTGCCGTCAAGACTCTGCACCAGGTGGCGAAAGATGAAGGCGAGAATCATCCTCAAGCAGCAGACACTATTAGACAAGACTTTTACATGGATGATTTAATGTCCGGTCAAGATACTGTACCCGAGGCAGTTGGTATAGCTAAGGACGTAAAAACAATTCTTGACAGAGGTGGTTTCATCCTACAAAAATGGGCGTCGAACAATTCAGATTTCCTAAGAGAATTTCATCCAGCTGAGCTCAGCTCTCATGTTAATATTGATATCAAGTTAGACGGCTTGATAAAAACACTGGGCTTATCCTGGAATATGGGAGAAGATGTACTTAAATACAACCTCAAGCTACCACCCTTATCAGAAACAGTCACAAAGAGGAAAATATTGGCCGAGGTTCAACGACTTTTTGATCCTCTGGGATGGTTGGCTCCAGCTCTGGTACCTGCAAAAATATTGATTCAGAAATTATGGCTTCAACGGGTCCATTGGGATGAAGAACTCTCACCTGAAACAAAAAACGAATGGTTAAATATAAGACACAGTTTTGAAGATATCAAATTTATCAAATTAAAGAGATGGCTGTTTACGACACAAGAAACGTTGAAAGATGTTAGTATTCACGGTTATTGTGACGCTTCAACTAAAGCGTATGGAGCTGTTGCTTACCTGAGGGTTCGAGGCGTCAACGGAGGCTATCAGACCGGAATTATCGCTGCCAAGACAAAAGTAGCTCCTATCAAGGCATTATCCCTTCCACGGCTGGAATTATGCGGTGCAGTTCTCCTGTCTAAGTTACTAAAACATATAAGTGAGGCGACGCGCATCCCAAAGAGTCAGATATTTTGTTGGACTGATTCCACGATAGTGTTGTCATGGCTGCGAGGAGATCCAAACAGATGGCAAACATTCGTAAGAAATAGAGTAATAACCATACTTGACAATGTTGGAAACAAATGGTACCATATACAGTCACAACAAAATCCAGCTGATGTCGCATCGAGAGGAATGTTGGCTCCTGAATTGAGCAAATACGCACTCTGGTGGCATGGTCCGGAACACCTGAAACAAGAAAAAATACACATAGAAACATCAATTAATGAAGAAACAGACCTTGAAATTAAAAGAACTATTGATACTTACCTCACAAGAGAAAGCGAAGAAAATTCCTTGTACAAAAAAATGGAATCTTTTAAAAACTTACCTGAATTACTGGAGACTATCACATATGCTAAAAGATTTCTGAGGCTAAGACAAAATCAACTTGTAGATTCGCCGATCACTACTGAAGAACTCGAAGACTCGCTGCAGACCTGCATAAAAATCACACAAGATGTTATATTCCAAGAAGACATCAGAGACTTGTTAGAAAAGAATCAAGTAAGAAATACAAGCCGTTTGAAGACCCTGAATCCATATCTGGATACTAAAATGATATTCAGGGTGGGCGGAAGATTACAAAACGCTAACTATTTAGAACACGACCGCCTGCATCCTATAGTCTTAGACGACAAAAATCCACTCACCTCCTTACTCGTTGCTGATGCTCACAGACAGACGCTGCACGGAGGAGTGCAATTGATGCTAAATTACCTGAGGTCAAGATACTGGATTCTGAAAGTTAAGGGTTTAGTAAAAACATACATTCATAAATGTTTTGTCTGTGCCAAGCTGAATGCACGATCTCGGACGCAACAAATGGGCGAGTTACCGAAGGTGCGTGTGACCCCTGCACGGCCATTCCTCCACAGTGGCGTTGATTTTGCTGGGCCTTACGATGTCCTTATGTCCAAAGGTAGAGGAGCAAAAACCAATAAATCTTACATCTCCATCTTCATATGCATGTCGACAAGGGCAGTTCATTTAGAGCTGGTGGGAGATCTGACTTCGGAAGCCTTTATCGCAGCTTTTCGGCGCTTTGTGTCACGTCGTGGAAGATGTAGTGATTTGTGGAGTGACCAGGGACGAAATTTCGTAGGAGCGAACAAGTTACTTGCTGAGGCGTTCAAGGAAGCAAACTTTGAATTTGAAGATCACATGTCCAGTCTACTTGCAGCTGACGGCACTCAGTGGCATTTCATACCTGCCTATAGCCCAAATTTTGGAGGCCTCTGGGAGGCGGGAGTAAAGTCCATGAAGTTCCACCTCAAACGCATCATGAATACGAATTTGACATACGAAGAAATGACCACCGTATTATGTCAAGTTGAAGCATGTCTTAATTCCCGTCCTCTTTGCCCACTTATAGAGTCAGATTTGAACAACTTGGATGTACTTACACCTGGCCACTTCCTCATTGGGGAGTCTCCAATTACTATACCCTCGCCGAGTCTGAAAGATATCTCCCAATCAAGCTTATCACGGTGGCAACACTGTCAACGGGTATTGTCGAACTTTTGGCATCGTTGGCAGAACGAGTATATCTCCAGGCTTCAGCAAAGACCAAAGTGGCAAAAAATACAAGAAGAGTTTGACATAGGCCAGATTGTTCTTATCAAAACAGAAGGATTGCCACCTGGCAAGTGGCCTTTAGGACGAATTGTGGACAAACACCCAGGATCGGATGGAATCACTAGGGTCTATAGCGTAAAGAGCGGTACGAATACTGTAAGAAGATCAATATCCAAGCTCTGTTTTCTACCAATCGATAATCGTTAAATTGCATGTGTAATCATTATGAGTAATAATATTATGAGTTTGGTTAATGTTCTCTCAATTGTGTGTAAAATTATGTTATTTTTTTATCTCAAATTTGTGTAGTAATAATGTTAATCTTTTCGCTCAAAGTTTTGTTAACTTTATGATATATCTATTCTAATTGATAAATGCAGGCTTAATAACAGTCGTTAGAAAGACTCCCAATTTGTTTTGTAATGTGAAACTTATGTTGTAGTCTATTTTGAACGGCATATTGTTTATCTGTTAGTTACTTGTTACATTAATTAATATTTGATGAACATAATGTCTGCATGATTTATTGTTAACTGATTTAATTTGCGTATAAGTTTGAAATTGTAAAAGGAATTAAAATCCCTTTTGGTGGGCGGTATGTTCGGTATAAATCTAAGATCATCTGTCTTGCTCATTAAAGTAGTACGGAATAAACCATCATACAGCAAAGACGTGTGTTATTTTTTTACGAAGTCCTACAGTCAATACTGAACCTTAATCACTTCAACACTCAGTTTTTCTCGATGTTTTCCTTCACCGTTTTGAGAGCAGTGGTGATGTAATAATTTTCACAAAGTATATCATCTGTTAGGGTTCGAACCTGCGACCGACTCGTAAGCCGCGGCCGTTACCGCTGGGCTACCACTGCTCTATAGAAGAGTACTTTATGCCGTGGTGCCGGTCTGGCCTTAAAAAAATTTGACGTTTTAACGTTCAAGCCGCGCGGTTTGACATAGACGCGCGCTTTGCGTCACTTTTGCGTGTTACCCGTAATTTTTTGATTATTTTAGGTCTACTTGACGAGAATATCCGTCGGGTCATAGGGTGAAACAGCCCACAGACGATAATAGCCATTATTTAGCAGTAAAAATAGCGATTTAAGCCGAGTGAGTCGCCCGTAAAATTGGCCACCAAGACGGTGTTGGGACTGACTATCCAGAGTCACTTGATCTATCTTCTAGGCTTCAAAAAAAAACAAATCGTCCAATGAGATGATGTGTGATCTTTTTCCTGTATGTGCACACATCTGACGAGGCCAAACTGATATGGATTCGCCTGTTCGTTTTGGCCTCCATGGTGTGATTCATAAGTGGGTACATTGATATAAAAAAGTGGTATAAAATGCACTATTAAGTATGGCAATATCCGCAGGAGAACCAAAGTAACCGACATCCGTGTAATTGCCAAACTTAAGTGGCAGTGGGCAGGGCACATTGCTCTCAGAACAGATGGCCGATGGAGCCGAAAGGTTCTGGAGTGGCGACCGCGTACTGGAAGATGTAGCGTTGGAAGGGCTCGCACGAGGTGGCGCGATGACCTGGTGAAGGCCGGCGGAGCTCGCTGGACGCGGGAGGCACAGAACCGGTCGAAGTGGCGGTGCTTGGGGGAGGCCTGTGTTCAGCAGTGGACGTTTTTCGGCTGAAATGATGATGATGATGAATAAACATATTATGGCAGCCATTACTGGAGCTTTTTGTTTAATTCACGTTCCGCAGAACCTAAAACATGGTAGGATTTAGATATCTTCTAAGAAAGTCTTACTTAACAATTTTTGTATCGTCTTCAGCTCGCTGCGACCGTTACAACCACAGTGAAGTGGACACTGACGAGGCAGCAGAGCCACCCGAACCTGCTGAAGAAGCTGGACTCTTCGCCGCCTTCTCCAGCACCTCTCCTCAATGGAGAAGACACTACCACCACTCCTGTGTGGAGCATGACTCTAGGGTGAGTAGATTTACACTTAGCCCTTGTACGCATGGGTGATTTTTTATCGCGCACTGGAGTCCACCGCACTGCTTACCGCCGAGAGTTGAAAATCCAGCAGTGTATTTTTTAACGCGCTGGGATGCGCTCTGTTGGATTCTCAATGCTCGAGAGTTCAAAATCCAATTCTCCATAGTAAAATCAGCCTTGCGTACCTGGACTTATAGAACGTCAACAAGCGAACAAGCTGCTCTGGTCATCAACACAAAAGTGATAGTAAGAAATTTACCAAAAGACTTCCATTGACACAGTCTCCTTTCAAGAGTGTGTGGGCAAATATGTCATGGTATCGTTCAGCATTTTGTTGTGGTGACATTGCTTCCGACAGCCTTCGGAGAGTACTCGTTTTTGTTCATTTTAAAACGATCAACAAATGGTAAGTAAGTTTCGAAAAAAAGTAATTTCCGCTTAACAGCTGATGCACAGTGCGTGCCACTAAAGACGAGACTTGACACACCACGTGGTTTGACTTGCGCAGGAGACGATTTAGGGGTCTCTAGCTCCGCGCCGGGCGACGGCAAGTCGAATCTTTCGTGGCGCGTATTGTAACTAACTTTCATAAAGTGGACGGGAGGGGGGAGAGTGGGTAAGGAGCCTATATCCGGCAGTAGAATGGCGGATTTAAATGCAGGGCGCTGTTCATCTTTCAAGAGTAACTACAGCAAAAGGTACTTTACTGTGAGCTTTTCCCAAAGGCATAGAATTCTACTAGATATCACGTAGTCTATAAAACCTATTTCTCATAGATTTATGTTAATTTGCTTTGATATAGTCTATTTCTATTCATCATAGTAACCTTGCAGTCAAATTTAGATATAACCATTACATGAAACGACTGCCAGTAAACTAATGGTCTAAGATCCGTAGAGGAACGACCTTTACCCATCTGTTTAATGAATGAAAAGTATTTTACATGAAATTTATGACCGGTTGGCAAAAAATTCCTGGCCAGACTATGATTAAAAAATAACTTTTTTCAAGTTGCTTTGAATTTTTCAAATAGGAGCTGTGGTTCCCGAGATTACATTCCACACAAACTCACAAATTCGCCCTCTCTCTTTATAATATTATTAGAATAGAAAAATATTTTTAAATTATGGCGAAAAAAGGTACTGGTTTTTACAAGGTGTGGGAACTATTTTGGCGCTAGAAAATGAGCAGTACCTAATGACGGATTAATAAGAAATCAAAACTAAGAAAACGAGTGCGAGTCCGACTCGCACACAAAGGGTTCCGTACCGTATTTACGATCGAACAAAATACGCCGAAAATTTCTTGTATGATCCGGGACCCTTCAATTATTCTTTATTTTTAGCGGCAATAGAAATACACAATCAGTGAAAATTTCAACTGTTTACCTTTTATGATTCATGAGATACAGCCCGCTGATTGCGGTGACAGACAGATGACGGATGGACAGCGGAGGCTTAGTAATAGGGTTCCGTTTGGCACCCATCTGGTAAGGAACCCTAAAAAGTACGAAATTCTAAACAAAGACCTTCGCAAGTTCTCATCTCATACAAGGAAGCTACGGAATTACGGATAATATTATTTTTCCATTACAAATTATTATTACAACTTTTTCCTGAAACTGAAGTCGAACCAATTAGTCAAGAAAATTACACGTTAAATCACAAATTTTTGATAATCTTTCGGTTTTTTTTAATAAATGGGACTTTATAAGCGATCGTTGTATTAGCAACGATTTCGCTGTCAAAAATATTAATAGAAGAGGCCTATGTCCAGCTTTGTGGATAGAATGAGCAACATATTTCTCAGACACCTATACAAGCCGCGGTAACGAAACCATAGCGACTTCTAATTCGACGCCAACGCCATCTAGTTGCAATATGGGAACTAATTTCTCACGAAGTTGTGGGTGATGTGTATTTTTTCTTTTTCCTACAAAATAATGTTTTAGAAATATCTAATAACATGTAAATAATATTTCTGGAATTTTATCATGCCGTATTGGGATTTTATAATATAATTAATAACGTTGGAGTTTTCTTGCGTTCTTATTGGAATTGCTAAGATATTACTATCATTTTTTTTTTTCATTATGTTGATTTGCTGGAGGAGCTCGTGGCTAAGTAATAACAGCCGCACGGGTCGATCTACCAGGTTACGCTGCGCTTGCCGGGGTTGGTCCGTGTATGGGTCCACCTTTACATACTGAGACTCCTCCGTGCTTCGGAAAGCACGTTAAACCGTTGGTCCCGGCTGTCATTCGTGGATCTTTGACGGTCGTTACGACTCGTAGAAGCCCGAAAGTCTGACACCAGTCTTACCAAGGGGTATCGTATTACCTAGTTACTGGGTTGTGGAGGTCGGATAGGCAGTCGCTCCATGTAAAAACTGGTATTCAGGCGTGATGTTATGTTGATATGTGGAACATTTTTATTCCCGGGAGATATTGTAATGGGATGTAAGTTTTAAGTATTACTTTAAAAGAGTTAGAACAGTCATCTTGCTCTTTGTAAAAGCCAAACAAAAATCAATCTACCTAACATTAATCTATCTTCTAATATTATAAAGGAGTAACATTTATTTGTTTGTAAGTTTCTATGTAAGGGGTAATCTCCAGAATTACCAGTCGGATTTGAAAAATTCTTTATGCATTGGATAGCCCAATTCTTGAAGAAGGTTATGGGCTATGTAACATCACGCTACGACCGTTAGGAGCCGAGCAAAACTACGTCACGCGGACGGAAGCAAGTTGAAAGTAAATGAAATGAAATAGGCTTTCAAAAAGCGGAAAGTTTATAACAAAACACATCACCATTCATTGCATTAAATTTCGCTCATTCTTTAATTCCTCATTACAGTTTTTGTTTGTCAGAAACCGTCACCCGTCCAACTGAATACGATTAAAAGTCCAAGTAGCGAAACTCCACTGTTGAGATGGAAATCGATATCTAAACATGTTTAAATCCAACAGATTTTCAAAATCATACTTCAAGCTTAGATGAATACAGATGGTTCACACCGCAAAATCATTTAAATAAAAAGTGACTCTTGCTACAACACAATAAAGTGCAATACAGGTCGCACAGCGCTAATTACCTAGTTATATTCACTTAGAAGTTTGCCTCTCTTTCTATCGCGTAACTCTTATATCTTCTGACTACGTTACGCTCACTGAACTAGCCCGACAATACGAGCCCGAAGCGTACTTTTAGCTTCATACCTAAAATGTGGAGTGCGCCATTCTGTATTCATTTGTGCTTCAAGTAACTAAAATACCTACCGTCCGTTGACGCCAAAAAAATCATCAAATAATTTTTTTTTTCATGTTTAGTTAGCTAGCGAAATTCCGCAGATGAGATGGTTATCGAACCCATCACGTCTGCGGAGTTTGGCTAGCTAATTTTATCTGACCCGGTAGATATCACATTCTCATTATCTCTTACTTCAGTAGTCCATGTTATCGCTTGAGACCTCTTTGTTTATTTGCCGTTATTCGTTAACAGAGTACGGACAGCTGGCCGGGCACCCCGGACTCTGCCGGGCCCCCCACCACCCCCACCGCGCCGCTACATCATCATCCTAAATGTCCGGTGAGTGGAATGTGCAAGTTTATATTTATAAGAGAAGATTTTTTATTTATTCTTAGATTTACCAACAGCTTCTGTATACAATGTATCTTAAACTTATTATGTTTGTTTGATTTCAATAATCACGAACTAATTTTGTGCAGTTCCTGCATTGATTGGTTACCCCTTTTCTAAGGTCGTGCATCCATGCACGACATTTAGTATGTGATGTGCGATCATGCAGGGAATATGGCCATGATTCCCACGCTCTGAGATTGCATTATGTGTGTATAAGGGAGTATTTTACTTGGTAATTACTCATTATTCGCCCATTTGAGTGCACTAATCTGCAGCAGTTTGATGCACTGTGACACAACTCTAAGATTATTGGATCATTATCAAAGCTATTATCTATTCTGAGAGACAATATTTTGTCATCATAGATGTACCATGCATTTCCCTTCCCAAATTTATCTATCATCTTAACGATCCTCAATCTCATAATTCCAGATGATAGGAGGCACGTCAACAGCGGAGTCGTCTCAGACAGACAGCGACGACGTGTCGCCGGCCGCGCGGCGCCGCGTGGGCCTGCGGCCGGCGCACGCGCACGCGCTGCACGCGCACCCGCTGGCGCACGCGCCGCACCCGCATGCGAGCCCGCATGCCTTGAGCTTGCTGGCACAGCACCCGCCTCTTAACACCACGACTACGGTGGCGCTTGTGCCTAGACTGTGAGTATGGTTTTGACGATAGATGTCAAAATTTAAACCCAAAAATGGAGTATTTAATCACATAAGCCTGGAAGTGCCATTTCCAGTGAAAAAGTATATTTACAAACAGAGATGAAACTTCTATTAATTCATAAGTTTTGGCGATTTAAATCAGGTTTCGTGTAGTAAAAAAAACTGTCTTGTAATATTAGTTAACTAGATTTCAAAACCACCAATCAATCTGCCTAGCCTTTTCCCAACTATGTGGGCTCGGCTTCCAGTCTAACCGGATGCAGCTGAATACCAGTATTTTACATGGAGCGACTACCTATCTGACTTCCACAACTCAGTTACTGGGTAACACGATACCCCTTGGTAAGTCTGGTTGTCAGACTTTCGGGCTTCTGACGACTCTTAACGATTGTCAAATCAAAGATCCAAGAATGACAGCTGGAACCGACGGTTTAACGTACTTTCCGAGGCACGCCGGAGTCTCGGTATGTAATGATAGTCACACATCCACGGACTGATCGTGGCAAGCGTAGCTTAACCTGATCGATCAACCTGTGCGGCTGTTATTACTGAGCCATAAGCCCGTCCGATTTAACCACCCATCCTTGTTAATTGGGTCCCAAAAACCGTTGAGCAACTTTGTCTCCCTATAAAAAACATTTTAAATATTTCAATTTTTCCTCAGTTCCGACATATCAAGGAGGGACGAACACAAGAGCGTAAGTCTGGATCGTCCCGACAAGCCAGACAAACCAGACCGCCCCGAGCGACCAGAGCGTCCAGAGAAGTCCAGACCCACAGCCATCGTCGCCAAATCCATGCGACGGTCAGCCAGCACTTCTGGATTATCACTGGTTATACACCCAGGTAAACTGTTTTGATTCAACACATAACATAACATCACGCCTGCTTTCCTCGAAGGGTTAGGCAGAGGTGTACTTATAGTACTCTCACATTTCGCCAGTTATGTTTGAGTCCTATCTTATGTAACAGGGGGCGAGCCTATCCATGGTGGATTTTTGAGATAGGGCGGTAAGAACAGCTACCTTAACCGTTGTAGCCTACCAGGAAAACGGTTTTAAGAGACTGTCCTTAACGTTTTGAAACATTTTGATCTGCATTTACATATTTTGAAAAAATGTACAGTCAGCAAGAAAATTGATAGTTTTCACAAAAACGTTTTTGATTTGAATTGATCCTGTTTTTTATAAGGGTAAAAAACTTTATAGGACCAATTGAGGTTTAAGTACTAGAAAAGACAGGAAATCGCAAAAAAACTTGTTCCATACACTATATACAAGCTCTCATTAAAATAGATGGACAAATTTTAACACAGCGTTCAGTAGGTACGTCTAACCAAAGATATCCAAGCAAAAAAACACTGATTAAAGTGATTTTATTTTGATCTAAAATTATAAATGGCATTGGGTAACCAACATTTTTAGTGTATTTTCGTTAGCTGATTTATTTTTCTTGTAAGTATCTAATGCGTTTTCCTTATATATTTTTCACAATTGTCCTTATTTTGGTGGTGTGAATGACTTCTAAAAGTTTGTCTATCTATTTTAATGGGACCTTATATAGTGCGAAAAAGTTAACTTTTTTACACCCTGTAAGGGAAATCGACGCGCAAACCTACTATGAATACACCGTGTATTGCTGGAAATGACAAAAATGCTAAGTTTCTTTAACTTTTTTGCCATTAACATCACGACCGGATGTCGGAACCGCTAACCTTACCTGTGCCGCCCGCAGCAGACGACGGCCCGGCGGGCGCCGGCTCGCCGTGCGCCGGCAACACGTCGTCCACCAACTCGTCCAGAGATTCCTCCCCCTGCCGCGACCCGCCGTCGCCGTTCGCGCTGCCGAATCACTCGTTAGTATACAAATCTACTAATATTACAAAGAGAGAGCGAATTTTGTGAGTTTGTGTATGTGGAGGTAATCTCCAGAACCGCAGCTCCTATTTGAAAAATTATTTCAACATTTGAGAGGTACATCAATCCAGATGGACATAGAATACATAAATAATGTAAATATTGACATAATGATGTAAATTTGACGCCACGGTTGGCGCAGTGGTTAAGCGATTGACTGCTGCACTGCGTGTCGCGGGTTTGATTCCCGCACGGAACAAATATTTGTATGACCTACAAGTAGTTGTTCCGGGTCTGGCTGTTTGTGTATGTGAATATAAATGTTTGTAAACACACCCACAATACCTGTGTGGTTCTCTAAATCACTAATTCGCATTTTCAAAAACAAGAACAGAGCCTGGGTGAAATGGAAAACGTATAATAACATTTCGGATTATGAACAATTTTCGCTTCTACGGCATAGATTTCGGGTCTCATGCAAGTCAAATTACGCTGACTACCTAAATTCTGTTGAGGACAATGTTAAAAAAAACGTAAAATACCTATGGAGCTATGTCAATAATCGTAAGGGTAATGTCGGCATTTCTTCCACTATGTTTTTTAAAAACCGGACATCCAGTGATCCGGATGAGATTTGCAATATGTTCATGGACTACTTTCAATCGGTTTATGAACCCTCAAACCTAAATTTGAACGAATGGCTACCCCCTGAAGAGAGTAGTGACAAATGCACTCATATTACTAGCATTACGTTTAGCGAACATCAGGTCTTGAAGTCATTACAAGCTTTAGATTCCACTAAAGGTCCTGGACCGGATCAACTACCCCCTTATTTCCTTAAAAAGACTGCTAAGAGTATATACAGACCCCTGCAAATTATATTTAATATGTTTATATCAGAGGGCACCTTCCCTGAACAATTTAAAAGGGCTAATATAACTCCTGTATATAAATCAGGGTCCAAGCAAGAAGTCGAAAATTATCGCCCCATATCTATTTTGTCTGCTTTGTCGAAGCTTTTTGAAAGGCTCGTTTATCAGGAAATACATAAGATAATTTACAGGATTATAATAGAACAACAACATGGATTTGTTAAAAGTAAATCTACAACTACTAATCTATTAATATTTACCGACTTTCTCTTTAACAATATGGATCAACAAGTACAAGTAGACGCAGTGTACACAGACTTTCAAAAAGCGTTCGACAAAGTAGACCACAATTTGCTTCTTACCAAAATTGCATTTAACGGCATACGAGGAGATTTGCTTCGCTGGTTTGCATCATATGTTAGTAATAGATCACAAAGGGTTGTTATCAAGGGGTTCCACTCGGTGAATACTGTCGTAACATCTGGCGTACCCCAGGGCTCAATTTTAGGACCTCTTTTATTCATTTTGTTCATAAATGATATTGGAAAATGTTTCAGACACTCAAAATTTTTGCTCTATGCTGACGACCTAAAAATCTTTAAAGCTATAAGAAAACCTGCAGATTGTTGTCAGTTACAAGAAGACTTAAATCGATTCTCTGAATACTGCGTTCAAAACAAACTTTACCTTAGTATTTCTAAATGTTTAACGATATCATTCACAAAAAATAAAAACGTTTTAAATCAAAATTATAATCTAAACAATGCAACTCTATTGAAAGCTCCATCCGTGCGAGACCTAGGGGTACTGCTAGATAACAAACTTCACCTTGATCAACATATTGATAACATCACCAAAAAGGCTTATCGTATGTACGGGTTCGTTATGAGATCAGCTACTGAATTTAAACACGCAAGCACTTATTCTCATCTCTATAAAGCACTAGTTAGATCTCAACTCGAATATGCAGTGGTGGCGTGGAACCCTTTTTATAATAAATACGTTGAGATGCTAGAAAAAGTGCAGCGCAAATTCCTTAGATCGATGCACTATAGGTGCTCCCACAATTTCCCAACCTATAAAAATCTACTTAATAAATACAATATAATGAGCCTGAAGTCTAGACGTTTATATCTAGAAATTATGTTTCTTTTCGACGTATGCTATAACAGGTATAACTGCTCTGAGATTACTAATAAAATATGCTACTGTGTCCCAAGAACTGTTATCAGACGAGAGGTGCGCGCACGTCCTCTTTTTGCTGTGTCCCATTGCCGCACCAATGCTGGTCTGCGGGCACCTCTACGTCGCTTGTGCAAAAACTATAATGATTTTTGTTCAGAAACTACAGAATTAGATTTATTCTCAGTGTCAGCAAATAGATTTCGTTCTGCTTTGTTAAAGAAACTTAAGGATTCCGATGTATAATTATTTGAACAGTCTTGTAGTCTTACTCGCATAGATTGTTCATTAGTAAAGTTATATGAATTGTATATGTTGTGGATAACGGTGTGAGTTTCACATTTATATAATATGTTTGTTTATATTGTTTGCGCAGATATAATGTGTTACTGTTTGTTTGTCCCAAATAAATAAATAAATAAATAAATAAATAAATACAGGAGCAATTCCTAGTGTGGAGCAAAGTTTAAAAAAAAAATTATATATATATAAATACAAAAAGAAGTACTTAATAATACTAATTGCTTTTTGTTAGGTTACTACTCAAAACTTATACGTATGTACAACGAGTTGTGAACAGAATCGTCTTCACATGTAAATTGCTAATCTATTTTAAAAAGGATGAGCTTTTAAGATAGGATCTTAAGACGAAATCCGTTTTCGTTACTTTTGAAAAAGTATCTAGTAATCTAGTTTAACCAAGAAAACAACAGCTAAATATCACCCTGTATTATTGTACCAAACGATAGTGTTGCATATAAAGACTTATCATACACGGTATCTACGGACAGAATAATCTAAACAGAAGAATCTGCACCTTTTCTATCTGACCGAATGCGTACACACACTTGAAACAAGTAGTATGTCTTCAAGTGGTAATTGCTCCGGCTGTGGGAGGCGCTTAATTCTTGAGGCCGTAACAACAGGTAGGATAACTACTTAGGGTGCGTCTCCACTGAAGTGTTTCCGCTTCGGTGAAGACGCACCCTAAGTCAGTTTAGCGACCCTCCCTCGAGCGGAGCTGAGCGGAGACTCCAATCACAAACGAAACGAGAGACGCGATAACGCTATTTATACTATTTGTGATTGGTCGAATCCTGCAGATCTCCGTTCGTCTCCGCTTCAGTGGAAACGCACTACTCTTAGTTAGTTTCCTTCTCTTTTTTTTTTTTTAGTTAGTTTCGCAGTTAGTTTCCTCTGAGATTAAAAGGAATGGTTTATTCTCTACATTTTTTATGTAATACTTATAATATCAACAGGTTGATCCAGTCTTCAAAGCCGCCGATAGTGGTTCGTCGTGGCCCCCGCGGTTTCGGCTTCACCATACACACAGTTCGGGTGTACTACGGTGATACTGACTACTACACTATGCATCATTTGGTTTCGGTGAGTACAACATACTAATCAATAAAATAAATGTTCTTGTGATAATCCACAATGCATGATTACGACGGTAAATAATTATTTTTCTACGAGTATTAACCGGTCATAGATAATTCGCCATTAATTTTTTTTCGTCTTTTCACTGAAAATTTAAAAAAAATATTTGAGTCTCAAAAATTGCAAAGAATGTGCGCAATATGGATGGGGTTATGGAAACGTGGAGAAGCGTCTTGATGCTGCGTGAGTGTGCGGGATCCACCGCCGCCCGGGCCGCGCCGGGTGCGTGCGCGCCGCCCCGCTCTGTTAGCCGTGCCAGCGGCTAGGACTAACCTACTCAAGTTTACCCCTATGTCACGGGCCGCACGTATTATTAATGTTATTACGGTATCGGAGGGTATATTTGGGAAAAACCTGCCGAAATTCATGCTAATGGCACAAATAATAATTGAAAGAGGTATGATATTATAAAAGTTGCCATGTTTATAATAATTGTCATATTACTTAGTATGTTTATAATTATTTGGCATTTTCCTTACAGGTTATTTTTATTTAATTTTTTGTAAAAAAGTGTTACAGACCTAGTAATTTATAACATCGCCTTGGATGAATCTGTAAAGGTGTTATAATTGTGGTAAAAATAAATAAATGTCCACCGCGGACAGGATGGATGGAATCCGGGACATGAAGTAATTTTTTGCTCCGTTGGTGTAATTGCTGTATGGCGTTCCAGTAGGAGCATACATAAATAAACACAAATAATTTTATTTCCACACAGACGTAAAAACGTATTTCCATTATTAATTTCAGAATATTATTAAAAATCCATAGTTACTAAAGCCCGATCGCCCTAAACACGGTCCTCTAGTTAACTCAAAGACTTCAGGGGCTGCAGTCTCGACATAGATACCGATCGCTATATGACCGAAATAGGTCCCTAAGTCCTAATGGCGTCGATAGACAGTCAAAATTGCTTGACAAGCACGAAAAAATCACGTCCTTATTAAGCACGTCGCGCGCGTCTAGCTAGGGACGCCGTTATGAGTTTGCGACTGAATTCGGTCGTATAGTGATCGCTATCTATGTCGAGACTGCAGGGCCGGGGAGGTTCGCGCTTACTGCGGTACGGCTAATAGTTGTATAGTGTGTGGTTTTTTACTTTCTTTTACTGCTTTAATAATGTTATATTTTCTTTTGTGTTACCAAAATGATACTTAAGATGTTTTATATGTTCTAGGCGGTGAATGAGCAAGGAGCGGCATGGGCAGCCGGGTTACGCGCCGGAGATCTCATCACGCAGCTCAATGGGGAGTCCGTGCAAGGCCTGTTGCACACACAGGTATATTATTCAATCCATCATCTTCATTATTTCTCTGCCCTTATCCTATTTTATCAGTGGTCGGCGCAACATGTCTTTTTCTTCCATACTTCTCTTTTAGTCGTCATCTTGTTGGTCACCCCCAGTCATATAATTTTTTAATTTATTTATATTATGAGCATAAATAAGTAAGTATGTGTGACTGCGTCGTTGGTCTAGTTGAAGCAAGCGCTACTGCTGAGCATGAGGTCCTGGGTTCGATTCCCAGTTCGGGCAAAGTATTATTGGGTTTTTCCAACAGGAATTTCTCAGTAGCAGCCCGGAGTCTTAAGTCAAAGTCAAATAATTTATTTCAATTAGGCACAAAAAAGGCACTTTTGAACGTCAACATTTAAATAATAATTGATTCTAGTTGCCCCTTCCAAAAGGTAGTTTTCGCATGGAGAAGAATGGGCAAGAAACTCCACCGTTACTCTTTTAAAATGTTTTCACAATATCTTGTATACATCAATTATATAATTATATGTGAAGACGATGCACCTAGAATAAGATTACTATACCACGTTAGGTAAAAATAACGAAAAATTAAGAAATGACAGATAAATTAATCATGTGATAGATGCATGGTGCTCACATATTTACAAACATTGTAAAATTATACGATATTCCTAAGTAATATAACTCAGTCTGGATTTGTGCCCGGTTGATGGCAATAGGCTCACCTCCTATTACATGGGACTTGAAACATATCGATATGTAGGTGTACTACAGGTACACCTCTGCCCAACTCCTCAGGGTGCCAAGGCGTGATGTTATGTTGTGTGTGTATGTTTCGTATTAAAAATAATGTTGTGTTTGTCCAGGTTCTTCGATTGCTGCTGGCCGCTCCGCACGCCACACTTCGAGCTACTCCGTTAGATCAGACTACCATACAGGTATGAACATAATGTAAACCTGGATCTTCCTATAAACTGGATCAATGAGGACTAGTGTCAATAGACGGCAGTTTTCTTAACTAGGAATTATAAGGTCTTGTATGTCCTGTTTCTGGTGTGTTTTGATCAGAGTTTATCTCTTTAATAGTGCTATTGGTTCGATATCTGAAAATGCTAAAATGCTTTTTTTTGCTATTGTGTTGTCTGAGGACTTTAATCCGGGCATTAACTCTTTTTACTACATGCCTATTTATTGCCGGAAACTACAGTTTTCTTTATCAGCCTGCAAACTATATCGCTGTGTGCAGTGATAGTCTGTCTGCCAAGTCAAAGGTCTCGAGTTCGAACCCAAGGCACGCATTTCTGACTTTTCGGATTCATGTGCGTATTGTATAATTATCACTTGCTTCAAAATCGGTGAAGGAAAACATCGTGAGGAAACCGGCATGCCTGAGAGATATTTCTCGGCGGCATGTGAGGCCAAGTCAGAGGCCTTTGGGTGGCTTAATGAATCTGACACCAGGCTAGCCACTAACCACACGCAAAAGAAAAAGAAGAGATTATATCCGTGTGTCCCGCAGGCGGGCGGGCGGCGCCGCGCGTGGTGCGGGCGCCGCGCCACGGCCCCGCCGCGGCCGCGGCCCCGCAGGAGGTGCTCGCTGTTCCGGAGGATCTCTACCAAGCGGGCCTCGCAGGAGATGCACCAGGTAACTACTTATTTTTTTACACTTATATAAAAATATTCCATTTCAGACACTGATCTGCATGGTCTTCTCTTGAAGTCACAAAGTGTTTATAAGTTTAATGTTAATCTTAGGAAAGAACGTATTAACTTAAAATGCCAACTAAATTTATGTAATATTAAGTTAGAAAGTAGCAAACAAATGTATGATATTGAGATACAAAACCTTCAAAAGGAATTACTGAGCAGGGAAAATACACTTAAGGAAATATCTTGTAAGTATGAGTCAAGTCAGCAAATGTTAAATGAGCGCTTGCAGGAGGCCTGTGAGTTGGTAGATTTGGTGAAGTACAACGCAGAGAGGTACGAGTCGCTGACAAACAACCTCACCTGTAGTTGTGCTCCCACTCCGCCACCTCTCATGTCACAGCATGTTGTTCCTGCCACTTCACCCACTTTAACTCATACCATAGAATCTGTCAATCCCACTCAAAGTAATGTTTTGGTATATTCTGATAGATTAGGAGCAGGTTTTGGAGCCTTGTTAAATAACCGATCTAAACATACCATGGTTAACTGTTGTTACCATAACCTGCATTTTAATGAGCTTGTTCATAAAATAAAAAACACACAAATGAATGAGCAGACTACTGTAGTTCTTTTAATTGGAAACATTCTGAACATCACAAAAAGGGACATAGTTAATGGTGTCGAAACCCTACTTAAATTAAAATTAGGTAAATTAATATTATGTGCATTGCCTTATTCAGATAATTTGTATGCTGAAGAAAACGATTACATTTGTAGTTTAAACAACCTAATGCATATTTTGACATGTCGTCATAGTGACCGTTTATTGTATTTTGATACTAACAATTTTGTTAGAGATTTTGTATTAATTCGGGAACATATGTTTCTTCCCAAGAAAAGTCAACATGTATTGGCTACTTTGTTAGCTTACAATATACACGCAGTTATTGATAATTTAACTGAGACTAGGTTAAGTGACGAAACAGTATTATCTAGTATTTCTAATAATACTGTAATAGATTCTTTAAACATTTAGACTCGACAATAGAGAAGCATAATAAGAATATTTTACTGTGTCACCAAAATATTAATCGCTTCTCTGGCAAAATTCTAGACGTGGAATTGTTAATAGATAAATATCAAATAGATATCTTATGTTTTTGTGAAACCTGGTTAAGACCGGATAGGATGCTGTTTAATGTAAATAGTTTTTCAGTTGCCAGTGCGTATAACAGATCCTCAATAGGGGGTGGTACCTTGATATTATGTAATAGTTGCTTCAGGCATAAGGAAAGGAAGGATATCACTGCTTGCTCTGTTGATCGCTTATGTGAGGTAGCATGTGCAGAGGTTGAGGGCCATACTTTCCTATGTGTTTATAGACCACCAGCCTCAAACTTGTCATTATTTTTAATAATTATGGAAGAAATACTAAGCAAACTTTTTAAAGATAATAAATTAGTTTTTGTTTGTGGTGACCTAAATATTGATCTATTAGTTAACTCACCCGATAAATGTAAGCTTATATCATTGTTTAAATCATTCAATTTAAAATGTATATTTAATGAAGCGACTAGAATAACAGCAACCTCAGCTTCATGCATTGACAATATATTTACTAATTGTAAAGTACAAGACTCGTGCTTAATTAGTGGCGTCAGGTCTGATCATACTGGTCAACTTGTATCATTTGACTTAGATAAAAAGTTGCATCTAGATAAAACCATTGAATTAAGACCTCTCACTAAAAATAGATTGAAGAGATTTAATAATAATGTTCTTAGCAATCTCTCAACTGCTAGTTTTGATTCACAAGACCCCAATATAAACTACGGTACATTATTTTCTACAGTATGCCATGAATTCAATAAAGCATGTCCTGTAAAAAAAGTAACCATCAATGCTAAACCAAAATTCAATGAATGGGCCACTGCTGGCATTAAAAAAAGCAGAGATATTTTATATAATTTGTACTACGAGAAATCATTAACTTCTGATCAAGCCCTTCATAATTATGTCAGAAACTATTCTAAGATATTCAAACGAGTCTGCGCCCAAGCTAAATCTAAATTAATAAGTAACAAAATTAGTATTTCAAATAATAAAATAAAAGCTGTGTGGCAGGTAATTAACAAAGAAACTGGAAACACAAAACAGCGAGATCAGAATGAATTGTCTCTAAAAATTAATAATGAAATCATTTCAGATAAGTTAAAAGTTGCTGAGACACTAGAAAATTTCTTTACCAACATTCCAATAGAGGTTACAAAATCTCTCCCCTCATCATCTATATTAGCTGAATCTCTTTTAAAAGAAAACTTCAGTAAGGACATTCCAAGTTTTGAATTCAAGCCTATTTCTATTGACACAATTAAAAAAGCATTCCAAAGTCTTAACATAAAAAACACAGAAGACTTATGGGGGATTTCCGTTAAGGTTCTTAGAGATATTATTGACACAATTGCCCCTGTCCTAACAGGCATATTTAATCAATGTTTAGATAGCGGTACGTTTCCTGATTTAATGAAACATAGTAAAGTAGTACCAATTTTCAAATCAGGTACTAAGAGTGATCCCTCCAATTATAGACCTATATCTGTGCTACCAGCATTGAGTAAAATATATGAAAAAATCATGCTAGACCAGATGTCGTCACATTTTAACTCAAATGGAATTTTACATAGTCACCAGTTTGGTTTCACGAAAGGTAGGTCGACGACTGACGCAGGAGTAAAACTCATCAGTCACATTTTGGAATCCTGGGAGAAATCCCAGGATGCAATTGGCATTTTCTGTGACCTCTCAAAAGCGTTTGACTGCGTTGACCACAAAACACTGATCTGTAAATTACACCACTACGGAATTCGTGGACCTGCTGCTGATCTTATTCTTTCATATCTATCAAATAGGCAGCAAAAAGTAAACGTTAACGGGGCGACGTCCTTGGGGTCTCTAGTAAAGATGGGCGTGCCTCAAGGATCAATTCTTGGCCCTTTCCTATTTCTAGTTTATATTAATGACCTTCCTTACATGATGTCTAACTTATCAGATATAATTCTATTCGCTGATGACACTTCTCTTATTTTTAAAATAGATAGAAAAGATACGGATGTCACACATGTCAATGATAGTCTGGCAGGTCTTTCGAAATGGTTCGCAGCTAATAATCTTTTACTTAATGCGAACAAAACTAAATGTCTTAAGTTCTCATTACCAAATGTACCTCAAGTAGGTCTAAATTTAAAACTTGATGGCAAGAAACTAGATGCTATTACGGAAACTGTATTTCTAGGAATTACTTTAGATTCGAGATTGCAATGGGGCGCCCACATTAGAGCTCTTTCAGGTAGATTAAGTTCAGCTGCATACGCTGTAAGAAAAATAAGGCAGTTGACTGATGTAGCCACAGCTAGGTTAGTATACTTTGCTTATTTCCACAGTATTATGTCTTATGGCGTTCTGCTGTGGGGATCGGCAGCTGACGTAGATTCAATTTTTATTTTACAAAAGAGGGCAATTCGCTCTATCTATAAAATGGGTCCCCGCGAGTCCCTTAGAAATAAATTCAAAGAAATTTATATACTAACGCAGCCTTCTCTTTATATCTTAGAAAGTATTTTGTATGTTCGCAAAAACTTGGGACTTTTCAAAATAAGAAGCGATTTCCATAATATAAATACACGTAGTAAACATGAAATTGTGATACCCAAATTTAGATTACCTAAAACTAGTAAGTCATTTGTAATAAACAGTATTCGATTTTATAACAAGTTGCCAAAGACGATTACAGAACTTAGCGATGGAAAGTTCAAAACCCACATCAAACGTGTCCTTATCAAAAAAGCATATTATAAGATTAAAGACTACGTTGAAGACAAGGAAGTTTGGCAATAATTCCTTCTGCACATGTGGCTTCCCTGGTACCTCATTAACGGCATAACTATGTAAATATCTATTAACGGCTCCCAAATTACGATGATTATTTTATTTTACCTTTTTTCTTTTACATACTACCTTGACATAATCTCTTCGTTATTTGACATTATATACCTAAAATATTATATATATATATATATATTTTTATAACAAATAAGTATTGTTACATACAGCTGTAGTGGCAATTATGTCATTTGGTTTAAATAGCTTTTTATTTTTATTATTTGATTTTGCTTTTATATAGATTCTTTTCTTTTAGAATTTGTGAATGTGAGAACGTTGTAGGCTTAACAGACTGTAGATCTATCGACCATTTTCTATCTTGCTAAGTACCTGGTACTTGTTGATAGGCCTACACTGTCCTCTAATACCTATTAACTCTGTAATTTGAAAGCATTGTAAATACCATTTATTTTTAAAAGAGTAACCATGGAGTTTCTTGCCGGCTCTTCTCCATAGGAAACGACCAATTGGAACCGTGCATCTAGCTTCTGACGTTTCATAAGTGCCCTTATAGGTTTATGTGAAATAAAATATTTTGAATTTTGAATTTTTTTTTGAATTTTGGTCCTCATATGGCCTGATCAAGATTATGTCTGGACCTTAAAAGAGACTACGACCTCTGAATTTGTTTCTGTGCTTTCTTCTCAGAGTAGTCAGATAGGAAACGCCGAACTCATCTAGTTTTAAAACATAATTTATTTTTGAGGTGTAAAAATGTGTTATAAAATCGATTTACAGGAAAAAAAAAACATTTATAATTTTGTAAATATATAGGGATATATTTACAAAATTATAAATGTTTTTTCATCAACAAATCACAACAGTTGGGTTTTTGGGAGTCCAACCCCCTGGTTGGACTCCCAAAAACCCAACTGTTGATGAAAATAACAACTGCTGGACATAAGTTGACATTCGATTTGATGTAATATAGGTTTTTCATAACTAAAGCAAAGATGCTGCTCTTTGCTTTTGCGTAGACATAGAAAATCTGAGAAGAATGATTTTTTAAGAAAAATGCTAAACTCAAAATCAAAGCATTAAACCGATTACAGGCTCTTTTGAATTGTCAAAGGGTCGGTCAATCAGAAAGATGAAGCTCGTTGCCCATTCCAAAGCGTAGTAGATACCTATGGAGAAGAACGGGCAAGAAACTCTTTTAAAATGAAAATATGTTTACAAAAGATTTGTAAAAAGGTCGACGTCAGGACCAGCTTGAAGTAATGCAAGCTGGTCAAGCGGGTATAATTTTTCAGCTAAAACTAATCAACGCTAGTTAGTTACGATATTTGCTAAATTTAGCTACAATTTGTACTCTGTGCAGATGGTATCGTCAGGCGAATGCGCATCATCTCCGTCGCCTGCGCCCGCGTCACCAGCTGCCGACAGTCCGCTCCACAACACTACCACGACACATTACCAACGGTAACTATAATATTAATAATAACATCATCATCTCCGTTAAAAAGTGTCTGCTGCTTTATATAAACTAAGATTCGCCAGAACGACGTGCCCTGCGCTGAATAGAAAGAAAAAAAAGAAAGAAAATACGTTTATTTGCGGTAAATATGACGCAAACAAATAAAACACGAGAATAACTAATTGGGGGAAAATATGCGTCACATCCACGCAAAACGGCCATCGCTCAGCATAATGCTGCGAATCATCATTTCAGCCGAAATACGTAGGCCACTGCTGGACATAGGCCGCCCCCAATCACTGCCACTTCGACCGGTTCTGTGCCTCCCGCACCCAGAGGGCTCCGCCGGCCTTCAGCTCGGTCCACCTAGTGGACCGTTGCGCTGAATGTGACTATAAAATGTATATGACTTCATCGTTGGTGCAGTGAAATCTGATTATATTTTATGATAAAGGAAACAAGAAAAAAATACCGACATGAGTTAATAGTCGATGAGCGGAAGAAAATGCACAACATCTGTTGTCTTCATTCCGCGTTTTATTGCATAGTGAACTTAGTTTATCACGTAAAGTTGCGCACTGGCACTTTGTAAGCATGCACTGTAAATCAGGATAAAGTCACTGTTTGGCTATTTAAGTGTAAAAATAGTAATAGTAATTTCATTTCTAAACTTCAGTACATGTTACATCAATGAGGTTTCGACCCCTGAACTAGGACATCCTGTAGGACAGGGGTCTGCAGTTATATGGATCAGTATGAGAATGGCTTAGACTATATAGATACAATTTACACTTAATTTTTACGTTAAATTTTAAATTAAATAAAAAAATAAATTTAAAATATTAAATATTTAAACTTAAAAAAAAAAATGTTCTGTCTATAATTCTTTTATATATTATAATTAGCTATCACACCAGCATCTTGTAGGGATTCCATAATTTAACAAATTAAATGAAACTGTTTACAACTTTTTGAACTGCCTTATTGTTTAGGCCATCCTCCCTGCACGGGCTCAAGCATAAGCTAGTAGCGGGCGGCGCGGTAGGCTCCGGGGGCGAAGTCCGACGCGCGTCGCTGCAGCACATGCCGCTGTCTCCGCTGGCGCGGACGCCCTCGCCCTCGCCGCAGCCGCAGCCTGCCTCGCCTACCAGGTAAGGAACAAGAATAAAAATGAAAAAAAGAACTTCTCAAGTAAAAAGTGTCTATCTCAAAATGTAGTTGAATTGAGAGCCTAATAAACTCTTTTCTGTAATGTAATAAGTTTGTAGAATAGAAATACAAACATATTTGTCAAGCAATTTATTTTATAACATTCTTGGTACTCTCCATTTTGGGCTTTGCCGGAGCAAGTAAAAGGCTATTTAAATTAGAAAAACTCCAAAAAATTAGAAGATAGGGTAGCTACACATATTCTGGTCGGCACGATTCTGTACAGCCCGGTTGGCAAAATCGATTGAATATTCTACCGAAGATGTTTGTAGCAAGCCTTACCCATTTGGCGAGATTTTCGATTACTCTGAGGTTTCAAAGCGGATTTACCAGCATACTAAAAGAGTTTTTTTTTATATTTACGCTTCCAGTCGTCCATAAAACATTACATGCAACTTGCTCTCATGGGAAATATATGTTACTACATTATCATTTGTCTATGTCTGTGATTGTCTATGATATATGTGCATGAGTGACTAAAATACAACTGATATTTCGCGACGTTCCTAAGCTTTACAAGTTAATTTAAAAAAAAATGTAAATAATAAATTATTATATAAAAAACCCACATACGATATCGTTCTTTTCACCCTAAAAAAGAGATGTTTCTAAGGGGATAATCCTAATGCAATAATAATAGCGTAACTCATATAATATAGCGATTAATAGTAGGTAATGTTGCAATAAAATTAGCAAAATAAGTTAAAAAAAAACGGGCTGGAAATGGCTTAGTCATGGCGGGCTGGATTGGCTGTTGATAAATCATTCAACCAATCACAGTATTTTCCGCGCAGATGACTATTTGATCCATTCATTTTGCGATAATTTTCGTTCGAAAACCTGGTCCTTAGTGCATTTTCAATATTTTTGTCGTAAAGTGTCGCGAATACCTGGTACTGATGTATTAGTAGGCCAGCTAAATTGTGCCCATTCGTGTGAATGATTTCATTTACCCATACCCTTCGGTACTAACCGAAGTTAGTCGCGCGAATACGCGATTACGCGATCGTTTACCTGAATAATGACATACATAGGTGACTTGATTGATCGCGCGACTATGTCGTTTTCATAGAAGGGCTCATATACACGCACGTTGCTAACGGCAAGGGCAACTGTAGCCGTCGACACTAGTAGGCGGCGGCCGTAGACGCGTCGGCGGCTGCAGTTGCCTTTGTCGACGGTAGCCGTCGACGCGTCTACGACTGACGCCGACTAGTGTCAACGGCTGCAGCTGCCTCTGCCGTTGGCAATGTTTCGCTCGTCTATATGAGCACTAAAAGAGCGCGACGTACCGTGTACTCGGGCAGCGATCGCTTTTGGTTAGGACACGGCCATACATTTACTGACTAATAGCACAGATTAGTACAGATGGGTCACTACGCAAAATCATTTAAATGAAAAGCGACTCTTGCTACAACACAATAAAGTGCAATTCAGGTCACACAACACTAATTACCAACAGTTATATTCACCTAGAAGTTGCGTCTCTTTCTATCGCGTAACTCGTATATCTTCTGACTACGTTACGCCCACTGAATTCGACAAGTCGAGCCCGCCGCGTACCTACTTGTAGTTTCATACCTAAAATGTGGAGTGCCCCATCTGCATTCATCTCTGCTAATGGGGACCACATTCACATTTTTTTTTAATGAAACAGTATCTCCTCTCGTAAAATGCCTTAATCGCCTTGTATAATGAAAAGGCCACCTATTTAACCCTCACGGAGTGCGATCACTCAGAACCTTGTACTTGTAAGCATGTGTAACACCACAAACCACTCACCTCCACAAACTAACCATCCATTCCTAGCCGCTGCGAGGCGCGCAGTCCGTCGCCCCTGGCAGTCCGCGACGCGGCCGGCGTGGCCGGGGGCCGCAGAGCCTGGCCTAGGCGAGACCCCGCCTCGCCACTGCTTAGGAGAGCTTTGTCGCCTGACAGGTAAAGAAGGACATAGTGTGGTCTTATTGTAGAGTAACTCATCTCCTCGAATCTAAAAGGTAAGAACTAGTCTCAAGGCCCGGCAACCTGCATGTGGCGTCCACAGCATAGCAAATCGTCAGTATACGCGTCGCGACTATAACAGATATGTATTTACAGAATTATAATTATTAGAATCATAATTACATCTCTGTAAGTTAGATTTGTTCCATCAGAACAAATCTCTTATGGCAAAGTTCTTAAGGCGAAAGCGTCAGGGAAGCCCGCGAAATTCAAATGCTCTTACGTTTTTTGTAATTTACAGATCAGTATTAGGTTGCACCGTATTGAATATGTATTTATAGAATTATAATCATAAAAATCATCAATACAACTCTCTAAGTTCATATAATCCTATTAAATATATAAATTCTAAACAATTATATTAATAATTTATATTGCATAATTTTTATTGTAATGTCTACGATTTGCATGCACTTAGCTTATTTAATTTTTCTACACCAGCAATAGTAGTATATGTGAATCAATGTTTAATTTAAGATTTCAATGTACCATATACTTACTATTTCTGAAACCATGTCATTTGAGGATTATGCTAACTTAAGGAGTTGTATTGCTAATTCTAAAGATTATAATTCTGTACGGCCATATTTGTTACGGTCGCGAATCATATTTTATTCAACATACAACCTCACACTGACCTGCAAATTGCAAAAAACGTCAGAAAATTTCAATTTCGTGGGCTACCACAGCGGATCCGCCTTAAGTTGTATTTCTTCTGGCTGATCTCTTGTTTCTTGACCATTGAAGATTGTCTTGTAAACGTTGGTTGTATACGATTAAACTCTTGCGCATAACGATAACGCTATCATCAGAATATGAGGTAAGTATAGTCTTTCGAATTGTTTGTCTTTCTTATAGGTATATTACTATATTTTGTTGTTTATGCGTTTGTGTGTATATTGTATGTGCTTTGAATGTTTGCGATAAACGCATGCTTTTCATTTATGTTGTCATTTCGGTTTTCATGTTAGTATAAATATAACTTATATATATTTTTGGAGGAGATAACGAAAAGATTAGTAGAATTGTCTGTTTTTATTTATTAGCTATTAACGAATAAATAAACATTAAGTTAAAATAATACTTTTTGATGCACTTGTGCTACAAGTTAGTTGATCATTCTTAAACTCAAAGTATTTATTTCAAATAAACCATTACAGGCACTTTTGAATTGTCAAGGGGTCGGTCAATCAGAAAGATGAAGCTAGTTGCCCATTCCAAAGCGTAGTAGGTTCCTATGGAGAAGAACGAGCAAGAAACTCTATGGACACTCTTAAATCAAAATATTGTTTGCATTGTTCATGTTGAAATTATACATATGAGAACGATTTAAAAAGACGTGCACGTTAAAAGCGTCCATAATAAATATAAAAAACAATTCAAAATTAAAATAAGCCGTGGCATCTAAGAGATGACCAGTCAGTACTGACGGCGCTCGTTTACGAACATGACGCATGGATCAGCACCATTCAACTCAATTTGAAGGGAGCTCAATGACACACGCGCCGATATCAGTGATATATTTGAGTGAGCATGACATACTCTTAGACGTTAGGGCACATTCAAGTTAATGAAAGACATTCCCAGTAAATGGTAGCTTTATATTAGGTAAATAATACTCATACATGTGCTATAGTTTGACGGAAGCTGCTGCGCAGTGCCTTAGGTATGTGGGGGAGTTCCGTGGGGCACTGCAGGCCTCTTATTCGTCAACGCTCACGGCGTCCCGCAGCTAATTCGTCATCGCTCATGGTGACCCGCCGCTCGTTCATCAACGCTGCCCCCCCGCCTCGCCGCGCATTCCTAAGGCACGGTACAGCGGTCACGGTCAAACTATATGCAATTATACGATTCTATTTCTGACAACTTCAAATGATTAACGATTCATTTGTAAAAAGATTTAGCGCTAAACCAATTGGTTTAGCGCTAAATCTATTTAATGATTTGTGGTGCAAGGCTTGATGTTTGAAATTCAAAATTATCGTAACCCCAGTCTAAATAAACAAAGGATCATTCTTTTCATTTATTATTAATTTAATTTTAAAAAGAACATCTTACAATCTGTTCAATCTCCACACAGACTACACCCCCGCTCGGCGGAATCCAAGTGCTCGATCTCCCCGCTGTGCTGCGGCGGCGCGGGCGGGCCCCCGGCGGCCGGGCCCCGGCGCGGCGGCGCCTGGCGGCCCGCGGCCCCCGCGCCCGCGTCGCCCACGCCGCCGCCGCCCGACAAGCAGGACGACGCGCCGCCGCCGCTGCCCAGGATAGCCGAGGAGAAGGACTCGCCCACGCACCATGCCAGGAACTTGCCCAACAGGTAGGTTTTATGCCTTGATTACTAAGAATGATAGAAATGTAAAAACTTAAAAATACTTAGATTATAATTAGATCTCTACACTATCTTTGGCTTATATTTCCAGTATCCAAAGCTATTATTTAGAATTAGAAATATGTACCTGCATGTTAACTCAAAATGGCAGTAAACCAAACAAAAACTACTCTACAAATACTAACTACATTTTGACAAGCTTGCAATTTTTCGAGACTTTGTGTCGATTTTTCAATTAGTTATTTATTGGAACCTACTACTTTAGATTTGACAAAATCCAATATTTTTTTATTTCATGAACCCGTAATTTTGAGTCCGCAACACCAATATCTAGTACTAACCCAACATATCCCCCCCCTCACAGGACACCAGCCAAGCAATCCACCCCATCAATCTTCACATCCTCGCCTAAGACAAGTCTGGACAAGTCCCCGTTCGACGCGTCCACCTCGTTCGCGTCCCTGTCGCTGTCTGACGAGTCCTTCATCGACACGTCGACCGACCTGTCCAACTTGGATACTTCGCGAGAGGTTTATTTGGGTAAGTAATGCTTAAGACTAACTAAAGAACTAATAAAAGCAAACGATAAAAGTATAAGTGCACCTCGGCCTGACCGATGGAAACATAGGCGTGTTGTAATGTAAATGTAATACAAATGAATTGATTAATTTTAAGAATTACTTGATACCATATAATCAGCCGACCATTGTCCTAGTGCTGGAACTCAAGCCTCCTCATACTTGATAAGAACAGAGGCCCTAGTGTGAGTTTCTTTTAACCATCTCGACTTTACGCATCGACCGCGTTTGGCGCTCCGATTGGCAGCCGGCCGGCCTTCACCAGTGAACGGCCAATCGGAGCACCAAACGCGGTCGATGCGTAAAATCGAGATGGTTAAAAGAAACTCACACTAGGGCCTCAGAGTGTTTTTAGACTCACCTACACCGAAGTAAAGGGCTTACCACACACAGACAGATAAAAAGTAACACAAAAGTATAATATTGTGGTTCTCAATTCTCAATTCTTTATTGCGTACCATAATGTATACAGTTGGTAGGGAAACAGTTACACAAGTCTCAATTATGGACCCTGTCGGGCACAGCATAGATCTAAAGTAGGAGAGAGGAGGAAGAACGCTGGGTGTTATTATAGGTAGGAAGTCAAATAACCAGTATATAGGTACTTGTATTTAGTAACATTTGTTAAAAAAGAAACCATTTTCTTTTAAATTTTTGATTGACAATTTATATTATTATTTTAGTTATCTATTTCTTTACCTGAATGGCACTCGTAAGACCTGGCATATATCTAGGGCTATTTTTTTATTTTATTTTTTTGGATCGGAAATTATCAAATAACTTCTCCCGCTCTGGGTGGAGCGGGAGGGCGTGTCAGACTCTTACTGACTAAAACCCACCCGTGTTCCTTCCGTTGCCTGTACGTTGCCAGGGGCCACGGTATCCCTTTCGGACTTTCCCGCAACCCCGGCAGATATATCTAGGGCTCACAGTATAATTTGGCAGTTGCCAATTTCATTCAGACTCGTTTCAGAGCTATCGTATCTAATTGTTAATCGTCCCTTTCCTACAGATGACAGCCGAGCAAGTACAGACACCAGCATAATAATCGAAGAGAAACCCAAGAAACAAATACCCCAAGAACAGCCCACCGTTGAAGTCCAACAGAAAGCCAGAAAGAAGTCGGACTCAAGCCTCAAAGACGAAGACTTGAAGTCGAAAGACAAACAGAAGTCGAAACAGGACAAGCCAGAAATGAAAAAACAAGATTCCTTCCCGGAAAAAATGGAAGAAAGAAACTATTCAGCTGCTTTAAAAGAAGATAAATCGAAAGATAAAGCTATGGAAAGGACTGGGTCTATCAAAAAGATAGAAAAGCAGGAAAAAGATAAGAATTCAGCAAAAGAGAAGAAGCAGGAGAAGATGGAAGCGAGAAGGAGTGAGTCTGTGAAGAGGGCTGAACTTAAGAAACAGGAGTCTGTTGACACGATCAAGGTAACCTACAATTACGAGTTTTATCTTAACATTTAAATCATACTTAGATGAAAATCAACACTTCAAACGACAAAGAGTTAGCTCAGGTTCACATGGGCGTATTTTTGAAAAGAGTGAGTGCTGAAAATCCAACATTATGTTTTCTTGACTTCGACCCTCGGCGCTAAACAGAGCGTTGAAAATCCATTGCGCGAAAAAAGTGCTTGTGCCTACCTGGGCTTATTTTTAACGTTCGAAAAGTGCTAACCAAACTTATCCTTCACTGATTATTACAACGCATTCACACGGGATCCGTCATTGACGATTCGGATTCAGCGGAACCGTCACAAAAAAATCACGATTCATGATTTTTGACGAACATGATTTTTAAAAGACGATACGTGATTTAAGACGTGTCCGTGATTTTTCACAATTCGTGATCCGTGTGAACACTAAAGGATTATTTACTGTGTTTAGTATTTAAAAAAACATGAGAAAAGACGATTCGTCAAAAAACACGCATCGTCTCGTGTACACGAGCCCTTAGTGTTTAATTAGCTAAATATAGATACTGGTATCCACCAAGACGCGCCCCACTCCACTCTGCTCCGTACTAAAGTACAGCTTACAGTACAGTAATCGTGGAGTGGGGCGCGTCTTCGTGGATGGCACTATCTGTAATGTACACAGAGACATTTTCAATTAAAGTAACATTACATTTCCAGAATAAGCTGACCTCGCATTGTACGGAAATCCTACACAATAATACGAGATCAGCATAAACTGGAAATGTATAGCTTGATGTGTAGTCATGTATACATCTAAAAGCCTAAACAATGAAATCTATTGTCATATTTCATGTCAATTTATATGATAGTTATTACAACACCTTAGAATTTACAGCAAATTGTATTATAAAATTATGAATCAAAACAGCATGACACGTTTTGTGCTGACCCCTGAACATGAGACAAGGGCAGGAAGATGATGAATTATGAATCAAAATTCACCAATTTTTTCATCCCACAGTCACCAGAACCGCTAGAATCCGAGGGTCGCAGTAAGAACAGCATGGTGAGCAAACTGCTCGGCGTGATGGGACGCAAGGGCACCCGCGACAGGGACGAGGACGAGCACAGAGCCAGCAAGAAGGCTGACAAGCATGCCAAGAAGAAGGTAAGAATAGCGTATCCCACAAAAGGGGTAGTCAGAGGTTTATCGTATTGACAGTTTTAGAAGAGACTGTTGCCACCAACCAGGCACAAATTCAGACTCCGGGCTGCTATTAAACAATTCCTGAAGGATAAACCCGATAATATTTTGCCCAACCTGGGAAACGATCCTAGGACCCCGTGCTATACTAAGTATATATTTTATTATTATTTTTTATTATATGACATTGATTTTACTTTCTATGACCAATTCCTCGCACACTGACTTATTAATTGTGGAATCTTAGGAGGATCGTCTACTTTTACAATGTTTGTAAATATGTGAGCACCATGTATCTATCACATATAATTAGTTTATCTGTTGTTGCTTCATTTTTAATTCTTTTTACCTATTGTGGTATAATAATTTTATTCTAGGTGCATCGTCCTCACATATAATTATATAACTAATGTACTTATAAAAAATATTGTAAAACATTTTAAAAGAGTAACGGTGGAGTTTCTTGCCCATTCTTCTCCATACGAAAACTACCTTTTGGAAGGGGCAACTAGAATATTTTTTTTTTTTTGTACATTTTTGACGTTCAAAAGTGCCTTATACGGGCCTATTTGAAATAAATGATTTGACTTTGACTTTGACTTTGCTCAGTGTCGCATTTGCGTACACTAAACCAACGAGGCAGTCAAACGCTTCAGAGATCTAATCTTAAACAAATCCCACAAATGGAGAAGATTCACATTAAATTGTTTTTTATCCTCTTCTAACATTCCGTTTCAACCAGAACATAATTGTTTTACAAAGTTTATCCAATTTTCAGAGCGGCAACCTGCCACCTCAACCGCAGCAACCAGTCAAACCTGAACCTACTCCTCAGGAGAAACCCTCAGAAAAAGAATCCACAGACGACAAGCGAGGCAAGAAAGGACGCGGCAGAGCCTCAAGTTCCTCATCCGGAGAAAAGTAAGACAGACATACGTAATCCTAACGAGTGCGAGTGAGATAGATATAGTTCAGCCTGTTCGTTTATACAAGCTTTGAGGATTTTTTCGGGAATTGGGAACTTGTAAAGTGTAAAAGAGATATATAGTTGCAGACAATGCGTAAAAGAAAGGATTGGAACTTAGTGTGAGTGAGAAAAACATATACCTGTTAGTTCGTTGTCAAGAATACGAAGCACTAGACATATGGGAATCTACTGAATGTGAGTCAGAGACATGAATCAATTTTTTCGCTGTCAAATTAAGCTTTTAAGTCACGATGTTAAGTAACTATAGTGAGGTCGCGATTTAGATGGGTGGGGTATATTTTAGCGTCATCTATCGTATTTTTAGATGTGTTTAGCTTTGCTTGATTGTAAATACAGGGTGTGTATTAAAATGAAAGTGAGATTTTTTGGAGTGGCAACAGTGATAAAATGGTCACTTACATAGACAATTTCGATTTTTCGATTGTTTTTTCAGTTATGTGTAAAACTAATATGACAGAAGATCCTTAAGCTTAATTTTAATACACACGCTGTATAAAAATAAACGACTGTATATTTAACAGTTCTTATGATCATCATGGCTGCTTAAAAAGGGAATAAGCAGATAATTAAGTCGCGAGACGTGTAGTGAGAGGTAGGCTAGCGATCAGTTATATGTTTACTATGTGTTCTATGATCGTACGTGTTTATACGTCGGTTTGAGGGTAGTTTGACACGTTTCCTAGACTGTGTAAATAGATTTTTAGATAAATTTAGGCAGAATTCAGGCTTTTTGATGTGTTTTTTAAATTTTGTTTTCAATAAAGTATTTTTCTACTCTTGATTAATTATAATCTGACCAATTCTGAATACTGATACTGTAATATTGCATTCGTTATTTTGATTTTGTGAAAATAAACGAAAATTTGAGGCATCATTTTATCTTTTAAAAAAAAAAAAACAATATCTAAAACAAGTCTCGTTTTTCTGCCTTTTTTAAACGTAATTAGTATAAAATTAAATTAATAAAAATGTGTCAGAACCGTTTGAGCTATCAATTAATACTTATGAAGATTTGATTATTCTCTTGCTGTATAAATCGTTGGTTTAGTGGTCGCAAACGCAACTCACTGACCGTGGGTCCCAGTATCGGTAACTGGTAATGGCAAATTGTGATTTTTCATGAGGGAAAGTACCAGAAGGGAGTCTGGATTTGTGCCTGGTAAATGGCAATATCCTGGCACCTATTATAGACTTCAACATTATGAAAAGCTGGTGTTATGGTTTGGAAATTAATGAATGAAATGAATTGCACCAACCCCAGCGTGGTTTAATCAGAGTCGATAAATCGAATGAGCCCCAATATTTCCACTAGCCTCTGGAGCCTCATGTTTCATGCGACTACAGAGGCCATTGCATATCAAGGAGTAGACCGGGTGGCGCGGTAGTGGTAGGGAAGACGTGCCCTCAGGATGTGGAAAGATTTAACTAGGCAATGTTATGGTTTCCGAATAATCAAATATTTATAAGTGTATCAAACCGGCGTTCAGTGTTGTGATTGAAAAAATAAATAAATTAAAAACTATTGTAAAAAGATGTAAGCTTCGTTTAGACTGTTCATAGTGTTAGTTAATAAAGAGAATTAGATATTGTTCGTGCTGATAGCAGGTCTGGGGGATGGTAGGCTTTCGCTGAGAAATAGACACAATGATCGGGACACCAAATTAAACTTGAGTCTTTCCATTTGGTGTGCCTAGTATTTATCAACAGAACTGTGCAATGCACTTCATTAAATCATAAGTTATATTAACCGTTAAAAAACATTAAAAATGGTATCCTCCAAAATGTTGCCAGCATGAATTTTAGCCGCGATTTAATTTGTAAATTTCGCTTTTCAGTATTACAAAGTTGAGGCGTTGGTAAAAACTAAAAAAAAAAACATATTTTTATTTAATAAACTAAATCTATTTTTTGTTCGCGCACTGATGTAATTATCATTTTGTCTTAAATAAGTTTTTTATTAAATCTCATTTTTTAGTTTAGTTTTTTAGCTTGTAGTGTTTTATTTTTTTAGGCTTTAGTTTTGTCCTGTTTGACACTGAAATGGTCGCTTTTCTTTTGTATATAAATTTATTTGAACTATTCTGTTATGGTTGGAGACAGACTTGCGGATACGCTTTAAATGCATACAAAATTAGATGTCATTTTCAAATCGATGTCTTTGCATATCTAAATGCATTTTCACCATTCGCTCTCGTCTGTCTGTCCTCCTTTACTTGCGAGCGACATATTAAGTTTTAGACGTGTCAGAACAGGACCTGTGACGTATGTGATATCTAAACTAATATTATAAAGAGAATAGATTTGATTTTTTGTATGTTTGTTTGTAATGGATAAACTCAAAAAATACTTAACCGATTTAAAATCTTTCATTTATATAGTAACATGGGCTGTATTTTATCGACTTCCACGCGTTTGAAGTCGCGGCAGAAGGTCGTATCTGATAAAACGCTTTCTTAATGTATTTTAATGCAATTTTTGTACCCCGGTATTTGTTTTGTAGTTTTCATCTTTTGTGGTGAACACAGATTTATTCAGTCATTTACTAAATATATTTCATATTTGGGTGTGTGTATTGTATCCTAAGCATTATAAAATGAAGCAATTCGCGGCAAATAAAAAAGTTGAATGAACCAAACTTAAATTACATAAGTTTTCAGATAAAATGAGAAAATTTTATAAAACTTGATTATTCATATTTGTGTACACCACAAAAGACAACAGTTTTTTTTTTGCTTTTTTTAACTTATATGCGTATATTAATAATATTATCACTATTATTTCATGAACATTTTCAATTGAAACTAAATGACTAATATATACTTCCGCTTAACCAATAGGGTGTATCTTCATTGTTAGACAACATTCCAGTAAGTTAATATCAGTGCCATAGAAAGAGCCTCTGTGACTTTGTAACACCTTGTAAGCTTACTCAGTTAGTAACATGAATTGTATTTGGAGCAGCCTTGGATCTAGATTTGGGTCAGGTTAATAGTCCCCTCGTCTCCTATTACAAGACACTTACAAGTCTACCAACACCCTTCGGGGAACAAGGCGTGATGTTACAAACTGAGGAATTTTGCTATTATAAATGTCTACTAATAAATGCTAATTAACACATTTATTTGTAACTTTTTCAAACAAATGGAGGTCTCAATAACTGTCTTCCGAAATATTTAAAACGTTTTGTTAGGAGTAAATTAATATTCTGTTATCAAAATAATGCGAAAATATTCATTTATGTATTACGTTAAAAACTTGTTATTATAAAAAAAAAACTGCTGTTCTCTTTCAAGGTATTTGAATAGGATAATTTTAAAGCAATGTGAAGCTAATAATTTAAATTTACAAATGTATTAGATCATTTAATAAATTAATTAGATAAAAAAAAACATTCCCTCAAAAATCAACCTTAATTATCGAAATAAATTAATTCAGGTTATATAAATATTTGATTATAAATACATAATTATTTGATTTGATGTTTATGAACAGACTACTTGTCTTTTTCTTGTGTAATTTGCAAGAATGAATAAGTGGTCTGTTCATGTTTCATGAAGTTTTCAGACTAACAGCTTGACAGAAACACAACAACGAATATATTTAGAGAATGTTCGGTTTTTGTTTACACGGTGTTAGTTTATAGTTTACTTGTTACAGACATTTTTTTAGATGTAATAAAACACGAAGTAAATGACTGCAAAAGATTGTGAAGAACATTATTCACAGTTCTTTCTGCCCAACCAAACTATAAACTAGTATCTAAATGTGTAAGTTCTGAATCAAAGTATCCTTTTATCAATTTTAAACCAATCAATATTGATAGTAAGGACAATTTGTACGTAAAATCGTAAAAAAAATGTTTATTGGACATTTTTTGAGACTAATTTCGTTATCGTAAAAATATTGTTTTGTAATACTCATCGGTTATTATTTGTAAATTAAGTCTAAAATTTGTTTTTTGTGCTTGGTATACAGGGTGGAAATATGATTACCCATAAAAACGTTAATTTCACGCGCTATGAGCAATTATTATTATGGCAACTAAAATGAAGAATTTTTAAATGAAGACCAAAATGTAACAATGAATTTTCTGTAGATTCTTTTTGAGCGTGTTGTATGTACTTATGTATAAATTGCTTTCGGGACCATGACTTTGAAAACTATGTTATTTAATTAACTCATAATTATTTTTTAATTAATTGTATGAAAGCAATCTAAATAATTACGGAATTGAGCATGCATTAGCAGCTTTGCTCGCGATTTGAGCAGTTAGAGCAAAGAGCGTGTTCAAATAAGGGTCGGGACACACGAGCGACATAAACTTCGCTTGCATGTCGCGCAGTAGAATACTTTCACATTTTAATCTTCATATATTGTGTAGTCTGCCATACAAAATAAATTGTACTTCAGTAATAGTTTAAATATAAACTTAGCGTTTAAAATATTAAATGTGATTTATAAATAAACGAGAAATATCTTTAGTGAGGAAATATTTTCTCTAGTGTAACGATTATGTGTATGAATTGAATGAATAATGAAATAAAGTCATGGATTTAACTGTTCTTATATATTGTTTGATTTAAACATCGTTCATACAAAAATACTTAAAAATATACAAGGGCGCTCTGCATCTTAAGGCTAAATTCGGGCGTCGTACCGTGACTTGAAACAGGCCTATGTCTGGCAGGCGTATTTCACTTTCCGTGCTCAATTCGAAAAACTGGTTGCGTGAAATTACCTCATTGTTGTAGCACGGTACTTACCCACCGTATCCGTGATCAATTTGCGTCACAAAAAAAAACAATCTGGCGAGACTTTTCCCAACTATGTTGGGGATAACAATTTTGGCAAAGGTCACGGTCAAGGTCAATTGGGGTCACCCATTAATCTGTAGACTAACATCCGGGGTGGGTGTCATACAAGGGGGAGGTGCAAATTTTTTTTTTTTGACCTAGGACTTCCGATTTTTGAGTTATATGTGAAAAACTCAGGTTCGAATTCTCCAATCAAACGACTACAAATAAAACGAAGAAAGATTTTCAAATTTTTATTTAGGTGTCCATTTTGATGTTAACAACTGAAAATTAATACACGCTATTATAAACCCGTAGCAAAGCTAAAAATTTTGTAATCATTATCGGCTATTGAGGGAGTATTTATTACTAGATCCTTACTGGGCAGGGCTTCATACATACACCATAGAAGAAAATAAAACATTTTGTGCGAAAACAAATAGACATTTATAGGAACTTACATAAAAAACAATTTGTTTAATTAATCAACAATTGGCGCCCAACTTGGGACTACAAAATTAAGGTATGTAGGTATCTATTAACAAAATAGATCCAGGATTTTCAGACCATTATTACTTAGACTTATGTATACATACATTTCTAGATTACAGTACATTTTTTATGGTATATCCGTGTGTTCAGTCAAGTACTTTGTTAATGGCTCATCAACAAAATTATTAAACTTTGAGTAATATTTCCTTAGGGGCTCACAGAACCAATACCGTTACAGCAAAACAGTTTCGACATCTGCCTATCCTTCTGTGATAATTTGGTGTGAAGGAACTTGTCATACGCTTATAAGCAGGCCCTAGCAATTATAGATTCTATGAACATTATTATAGGCTATAGAAGATGGATTAAATGCTCAATGCTCTTCTCTGTTGAGGAAGAAATCTAAACAAGTTCCTCCAAATATGATTTCTTGCAAGAACTACTGTTTATGTTAGGCCGAATACTTTCAAAGTACTTAACTTCACATATAGGAGCAAAAAGCTTTAAAAAATAATGACATTTACGTTTGAACAAACTTTTAATATTTTATGGAAGGATGCGAGAATGGACTTCGATAGGAACTAAATTAAAATTATAATCTTTCACTTTATAGCATTCTACACAATTGAGTACAGTTTTTACAAAACGATGCTCACAATAATTCCATACAAATCCATACATTTTTGCATGAGCTTTCAAATTAATGGGCATTTCTTTTCATGGAGTTAGCACATCTTGCTTGTATCTTGTCTTATAGTAGGTAATAATTATAATGAAATAGCATTTATAACTTATGCTGAGTGTACACTTATAGTACTTAGTCAGAATCTAGACTAACAACCCGTTCACACATTGTATGAAAATAGATCATTGATAGTTTTAGATCATTTTCAAAGGATATAATTCAAAGTTAAAAAGTTTACACTCAGTCCAAGCAATATTTAAAAAGAAATTTAATCAAACAGCATAATAAATAAGCCCTTCAGTAATAAAAACAACATCTATAAGTACCCTGTCTCTACGGAATTCCTCTGAAATCATTATTTAATTAAAATATTATAATCATTAATGTTAAAAATTCTAATAAATTAATATAACAAACATAACAATGACATTGTATAATTAGTAAACTATAAAACCTATATTACACTTTGATTATAACATTACATTAATTATATCAAACATTTTATAAAATGGTTTTATTGAAAAATCTATTGCAGAGGTTTGGGGTATCGGCAAATGCTGAGCAATTGAAGGAAAATACTACACAGTACAGGCAAGCCATGTGCAAAACAGTTATTACTGAAAGAAAAAGATATAAGACAGTGTCTCTTTCTGACTTAAAGTTACCGAGAATGGTCACTTCTTATTGTTGAAGCATTTTTATTGCTTTGCCTTACTCTGTGACTCTTGACTCTTGTTTCAACATGAGTTATGTAGTTATCATTACCATCCCTTTTTTGACATAAGCAGAACAACAGCTTTACTAATATCTAAGAGGAACTATTTTATATTTTTTACCTATGTCATCGCTTTCATCAATTTATAACTACAATTACATATGCCAGGAACTTCCATATTGTTAATTTCTGATATTAACTTTTAGGTTTATGCCGTTTAAAAGTTTTGGTAAATTTAAAAACTTCCTAAGAATGTTAGCCAATCTGTAAATATGAGACTTCTCGCTGTCAATATTATATTTTTAATGTAAAAATAGTTACGACAGGATATGAAGTCATACAATTGGAATTTATTCTTTATATAAAACCTAATAACATAGGCTCCTAATGAAATAAGTACTATAATTACATTCAAATACAAAATTTCTCTATCTTACATATGAAAATCAACCTTATTTGGTGGAGTTTAAAGTGTAATATAGGTTAAAACATAAATCTAAAAATCAGATCGTCCAAAACATTTATCCCTGACCCTTTTAATAATATTATCATCTGGAGTCAATTTCCAGTCTAGAGGTTTAAAGTCGGTTTCCTCTACGTCTTGAGATTGGGACTCAAATAAGTCTCTGGAATGGTGTCGCGGCCTCTCAGGCCTGTATTGTCGCTTCAGCTTGTCATTTTGTCTCAATTCATGTTTTTCTATTTCCTCCCTTCGTGGCTTTGGCGTTTTCCACACAGGCTCCTCCTCGGTACGTTTTACCAACATATTTGGCGGCGAGAAATATGAAAAGAATGGACTAGATGATTTCGGTTCCTTTTTCTCTTCGTTGTCAAGAAACGAGAACGTGTAGTCTGCATCATAAACTTGTTCGCGTACGTATGATGCTATTAGACGACGATTCACAGAGTTTTCTATTTTACGCTGCGGTTCGACCAGTTTTGTCTGTGATTTCTTAATGAACATAACAAAATCATAATACCTTTCGACGTTTTCGGCACATCTGTAGCAAATCGTGTTCAGAAAATCGGCCTCTTCAATCACAATTTTAAGACAAACAAGAATTTTGTCTACCATGTTCGTTCTTCGGCCGTAAGTACTGTATAAAGACACGTTGAATTCGGTCTCCGTTAGACACAAACGACAGGATTTTCGAGATATTTCCATTTCAATTAGATATTTATTAAAATTCCATTAAATACGAATATTTTTATTAGTTTCCCGCCAAAATCTAATGACATTTATGACAAGCGCTGTGATTGGCTAAATGTATGCGTTCAGAATCATCTTATTTCGAAAACTGACAACTAAAATTAATTTTCGCCAATAAACACTACATGGACGGCTTTCAATTATGTTATGTATACTTTGCCCTTGTTAATTGTACTTTATGTAGAAATCTTATTAATTGCATTCCTTTTTATTAGAAATGAAATTAACTGTAGTGTACTTGACAAAAATATTTATATTTGATTTTCGGACTAATCATTATAGAACGTAACTAATCTCGTTTGGAATGGATATAATTTTTTTTTAACAAAAACGTATACGTTGGGGCTAAGCTTCGCATGTAAAGCTGTAGAAACAAAATATCTTTATAAAATAATCTCAGGTAATATGTACTAAAGTTTAACGTTAATTAATATTTACCTACATTTTAACAATTTCATTAAAATACAAAAACAGGACAGCAAATTGGAAAGAAATTGTGTTCCGAGTTTTTAAGTTTCAACAAGATTATTTTGGGTCTTATTCTATAAGTATTTAAATCGAAAATCTGTCACACGTTGTTATAAATACAATAAATTAATTAAATAAATCTCAATAATAAATAAATACAATAATTAATAACTAGTCGTCATCGTTACTACTATCACAAGCCACCACACTCCTATTAAATAGACAGTGATTTTATTATGATAATAAATATCAAAATAATAGTAAATACATATTATTACAGTCGTCGTTATAAAGCGAAGCTTTTTTCATTTTTTTATTCCGTTTTAAACACTGCGTTTAATTTTTCCCTACTTTGATTGATTTTCGACTTTTTCTTTTGAGAATTGTGGCTCTTTGGAATCAGAATTTGCTAGCTAAGATCGTTTTGTATAAAGCTTTATTAAATTATTTAACATTTATTTGTATCATGATAATTTATTGAATACTAAGGAGTAATTATTTTAACCTGTGATACAACTAAACGTTAGTTTTCATTGGTATTCCATTCAGCCACAATCAACAATGAAAAGCGAATTTAACTTCGAAACGACTAAACGTTATCCTCTTCCTTTTTGCCCCAGAACTTATCGAACCTCGTGCGGGCTCTGTCTAATATCTCCGAGGCGGTCAGACCGCCAGTATTCGGAGTCTCGTTCACCACATTAGTATCAACCACTCCAGGAGCTATCTGGGTAGCTTCAGTCGACTTCTTGATCAGTTCCTTCTCTTGAATTGGTTCCTGGGTTGGGGTTTCAGGGGTAATATCATTGCTGTTTACACCATTGACGCCGTTAACGCCATTCACTCCATTGATTCCGTTAATTTTGTTCATGTCCAGGGCCTTAGTCTCATCGATGGGGGTAAGGCTTATCGGGGTGGTGGGAGTCTTGTCTGTGCGCTTGCTCAGGCTGGTGGGCGATTCGCTCTTTTTCAGCGAACGTATTGGTGACATTTGCTGGTGATGAATTGGAGCGATTTCTGGAACAGTTTAAATATTTATTATTATTTGCCCTTGTGATCACAGTTTTTGGGAGCTGCAAAAGTTTAGTTAGAGATAAAGTTACTGAATACAGAATGCTCTATATTAACAAATTATGTTAGTTAACTCAAGTTTGTTATTAAAAAAAATACATTTTGAAACTCCCATTATACACCAATTAAGCACATACAAGGTATCTTTCATTACCCTTTTTTCCCAATTTTAACATAAAAGCTGAATTTTATAACAAACATATTATGAAAGTGGCGTTCATTAGTACTTTTAGAAAGGAGGATGAAAGATTGACAGGTTGAGATGTCTCCTAGCCTGTTATTGTAGGGTGCTCAACTTATACTTTCGGCATCTATTTATTTTTACTCACCTACGTTTCCTTAAGGGACAGCAATATTAAAACCTAATTTATTAGGCATTTAGGATATTATAATACTCTCGACTGGTTTTTCTCCAGTTTGTAATATTGACTCTTTTACTCCACTCATACATGCTCTCGTCTAAAATTTGAGTACCCTAACAAGAGATCATGCGTATTGCTTTTCTAAACTTTTAAACGCTAATAAATAGCCCGACTAATTCCTTTATATACGAAGAAGACATGCAAACTATTCTTTTTATTAAAAATCTTCATGAATATGCAGTAACGATTATAATGCTTTTAAGAATATACATATATCAAAGTATTTAAGACCTACATTTCCTAATTAACTAGCTCATAAACGTTGTAACTGACAATAGGCCATTATGAGTCTAACAAGTCTACTCTCATGAAATGGAAGCATACACCGAAATTTCCCATAGATAGAAGGACAGGCAGCATGCAAAAGTGAACGATTATAATGACATGGGAAAACAATAAAGAATTCGGGTGCCATACAGTGACAGTGTACGCAAACATCGAAACAGACACACACAGACAAGTGAATACATACGTGGTCGACGCCTCAGCGGAGTACGGTCAAAATAAATAAAAGCATCTCAATTATTGGAGTAACACAATTTAATCATGAACTATTCAATAGATATAATATAAAACAGATTATATATTTTTTCTGGTGTCGATCGTGTGTCGTGCTTATGTGATAGTGAGCTCTATTTGTTAGTGGATAGAGTTCACTGTCGCATCGTCTGTCACACTCATTAAAACGTGTATGGCCGATGGTCTAGGCGATGGCTGTGTTCGTCGTACCTGCCGGCTTCACGGTGGCTTCTTCGGCAACGGAGCCACCCTTAAACTCAGAGCTAGGGCGCTTAATGCTCTCATCTGAAATGGTGAGCGAGTTGTATGGTCGGATGAAGTGAACTAACGTTACGTTCTATGTCCATGGAAAATGACAGCTACAACTTTTATACATTTTTTTTAGGCAATGTCATGGACCTGTTGTGGAGCCTCTAATGTCAAATCATAATTTGTTTTTCTTTGTTTATCGTAGACTGTAAAGTTGCCTGTGTCAATTTCAGTGGATTTAGAACAGTAATTAAATAAAACACTTTTTGTGTACGAAATAAAGATGTGAAATGTTCAGTGATCAGAATTTTAATGAGTGTTTCCCTCTATTTTGTATCAATGCACATGATTTTATTGTGTTAAGTTGTGTCAGTGTTGCAAGCTCTACTTGTTCCGTACTAGGGTGGTCACACTTTAAAATGGTTGAATGATCATGATTCCTTTTTGCTACCAGTGTCGTGACATGATAGTGTGATGGCTTATATTGATCTTCAAAATTATTTCCTAGAGCTTACCTACAATATTATAACAAGTCAATGATCTTATAATTAAGTTTAGAATACTGTTCATTCGAAGAGTATCTTATTCATAAAACGTTGATAGATTCGAAAAGAAAGTGCGATTTTTTACATGGCAACACCATCACCATAAGTAGGTCCAATCTAAAAAATCCTACAAAGAGAAAAAGATACTCCTTTGTACATTAAAAAGTGAAACTAATCTTACGAAGGAAATTGATTTATATTCAACTAGCATCTTAATATTTTCTAACTCAGTCATTCCGATATCAACGTCTACGACATTTTCTCCTAAAAAAACTATGAATTTGAAGTATAAATGTCTAACCTTTTAGTAGTGTGATATTGCCTAAACTATCATTCATGAAAAGACACTACCCTTCCGAAAAAAATAAATTCGATTACAAAAAAGAATTTTCTAACCACAGTCTAACCATCAGCAAAATCATTTTAAGACTTTCGTAAAATCAGTTCCACCACTTATATCTTATGTAATCTAACTACATTTTCCGCCCAATCTGAGGAGAGTCCTGCACTCACCGCTTTTCACATTCTGGGTGACGGTAAACGTCTTCCCGGTGTCCAGGGGCACGGTCCAGTTGACAGGATCCGGAGAACGCATGTTCATTTGCTCTGGTGACTTGACCCTGGTCGGTTCAGGGGGCGACTTGACGACAGGAGAGTCGTCGAAGAAATGGTCCTTCGCCACGGAAGCGCTGCGGTGCGAAGGAATCTCATCGTCTGGAAAGTTCGGTTGGTTAAGTTTTTTGGTGGTGGGGGGAGCTGGTGACATGTATCGTTACAGATGCCTTGGGACGAAAACGCGTCGCACAGAAAATCAAGGGTTGGGCGAGTAAGACAGTTGTATGTTTTTAGTTTTTCATGGTACAACTCATACAACTTCAGTTTTAAAACTTGCTAAATAACTTTCTTACTTTTCCGGCTACTACAAAAAGTAGTTGTATTAAATTGTACTTAAGTTAACTTTTTATGGGTAATAGGTACCCATGACAAATTAAGGTATTTTTATAATTCTCAAAATCCTGGTGCTACTGTATGTGCGGCGCGCTTTTACGAGAGCTATTACAATTACAGATGGCAATCAGAAACGTCAGATTTTTACCATCAATGGAGCACGGACGGATTTATTAGTTCCTTTTAGAAGTAAATATTATAGGAGAACCATAAAAGGCAGTAACATTTAAAGCGAAAAACACTAAAATGTTTTGTATTTTTCAAGAAAAAAAGTAGCTAAAAGCAATAGCTTCCATCAAATATTGTAAAAATTTAGGACTTACATAATTAGGCCACTGTAACGATACATACCACAGGACATAAAAACGAGTGCCTATCAAACCATTGCAGTGATAACATTTATAATAAGTTAATTATATCTTACATGACACCTTAAAATGTATTTAGTAAACAAAATTTTTGGTGTTGGTAGGTTATAGGTAATGGAGTGGTCTATTCTTTAGGAAAAGAACAGGATAGTAAAAGGTAGCTTCTACAACTACGGTATATACCTACTTCTATAATATAGTACATATAATTAACATATTTCATTATTTTTTTTGGTTTTTTTTTTGTCTATGGTTAATAAATTACGAGTACATATTGCAGAATAAAACTGCGGGACAGGTCATAAATTTTATCGTGCTGAAAATATTGCAGAATTAAGTTGTGGGTGTAAAAAAAATTGTTGCCCTTTCTGCCCAATTTTACGGTATTTTTCCTGGCACCGTTTGTGGAAAGGACGTTGATCGAAAAGTTACTTTAGATTTTTATTGTATGGTTTTGCTAGTCTACGGTTTTATAACTTTCAAAGATTTTATTTTAATTTGATACTTTCTTATTTAGACACGATGTTAAAAATAAAGTTATTTGTACATATTGTTATAAATATAAGAAAAAAAATCTTAAAAAATATATCAATGTTAAAACTCAATGCACAAAATATCTTGAAATAAGTCAGGGTACAAAAACTAGTTAGTCTAACAAACATTCAGAAAGTTGCCAATCAGCTGAATCTAAGTAAACGTACACATTGCATGCAAATTAAAACATTATCAAACAACAAAACTATGTTTTTTTGTGTGAAATAAACATCTAAGTAAACACACCACACACTAATAATTAGGACATTCACAGAAAACATTGATCTTTTGCTCCTAAATCCTAAACTATATTTTTATTAATAATTTATTTAAAACTCATCTATTTCATGTTTATGAAAATGATAACTTGAAAATGAACTCGTTGGTTTGATATTGTTGGCATTCCTGTTATCAGACATAAGCTAAGGATCCAATTTGCCCATGTAGCCATTGTGCCATTGTTTGCCATTTGCAAATGTAGTAGTCCTTCAGGGCTGGATTGGCCCAACTTACCATGTAGGACCAATATTGCCTTATCGTAAGCTTTTTTAATTCTTGAATAAGAATTTTCTTTTAGACTTGCAAGCCCCAACTGCCATAAAAATTAGTTGTAAGGGCTGGAAACGAGACGTATTTAGAAAATCAGAAATGTTTTCTGCATTGCTAATATTGCTGTTGAATCTAATTGGAAACTTGTACAGCTACTGGTGGGTGTGCAGGGTGATCACACGGAAGATACGGACATACAACCACACCTTGTGACGTGTCAAGCCATTCCCATTGTCGGTGCCAATGCGTTCTTCAGTGATCAGACGTTGCGTTGACGCACTAACCAAATAACATACAAAATAAAGCTCACAGAAAACACGGAAGCTTCAATCCAATCACGTTTATAACATATTCCATATTTTTGCGGGGCGTTTTGGGCAAGATTTGTCCGCTTTCCACCAATGGACAAGTGTTGAAATTGATGACGTGCTGATTTAGACCCCATAAAAAAGTAGGACTATGTTTAAATCCAACAAAGTTTATATTGATTAATTCAAAGCTTTTACTATCTCTTTACCAATTGAAATAAATTTTAAACGAAACATATACAACACAATATTTTTTTAATGAAAATCACTTTTCAATTAAGAAAGAGACAGCAAAAACAATCAAAAACATAAATTCTCAAAGCCACAGTAGGCCAATCAGAACATAGCCAATTGTAAAAGATCAAGACAAAAGCACCAGGGGCTATAAGCATCATTTTAGAACATAGAGCGTCGACGCAACTTAACTGTCACCTGTATGTTACGCACCCAACTTTATGCCAACTTTGGACACACTTCGACTGCGGCGGCCTCGGCCTGGAATCCCGTTTGCCCCGGTTGCCCCAGATGCCCCTGTCGCCCCAGTAGCCCCGGTTGCCCCAGCCGCCCCAGTTTTGCTCGGCGCTGACGGTGAGCGTCCGCCCCTTGATGTCGACCTAACTCTATTACTACTCCCTCTACTCAACTGCAAACCTACAGAAGAAAGTATTTTTTTTCTACCATTTTCTGGCTGTAGAGAATCGGCTCTTGGTTTTTTTTTAATAAAAAAAGTTTTAAACACAAAGGTAGGAAATAAAAAGAAAATTGTATTTAATTGACTTTTCAATTTTATTTTGTTTTCCGCATAAAATGGAGGCCCAGAATTCCCAAAAACCATTGGGTTTTTGCGCCATTTTGGAGCAAACAAATGATTAAAATGATGGATTATTTAAAAAAAAAATGAATAAGTACGTAATATCCGTAAATTTAGAGCCATATTCTCAAAAGTTAGCCACAAAGGACAAGGGACAGGCATCAGGCAGGAATACAACAGATTAGTACACACATCAATTAGCTTATTATATTATCTAGACTTCTAGACACTGAATCTAGTAGAAAATAGAAACAGAAAGGTTTTACTACTTAGTAGCTTGATACGATGAGCATCGAATCAAGAGTTTTAGCCTATTTCTATTGTATAGCTAGAAAAAAAACTAATGACTACAGTATGCAAACTCTGACGTTGCTTAATCAGAGCTTGTACACAGAAGTCATTTAAAGAAGAATGAGAGAAATTCTATCTGTAATATTTATTATATCTATAGTGTTGATATATAAATTAACAAAGTATTGAATCTGTTTGTAGTAACATTATTGTCAGCTTTATTTTTTCTTGGGATGATGTGTAATGGATGACTGCCCTTTGACCAACACAACAGCACGAAAGCTGAATCGGTAAGTTTGTATGTAAACGCTGCTATTGCTAGATATTCAGAACTTTAATATTTAGTGTCCGTCAGACTATGTTAGTCTTAACAGGTGCATCTGCTATTTTATCACCTAACTTCTTCCCTTTCGTAACATCCAAAAAACTTATTAAAAAAAACGAATTTTCCTATCAACATGGTATAGATCTTCTACGCGGATTGTATCAGATGCCAGTATTGGATAAGAAATCATAGCCAATCTCTATCTTGCATATTTTCAGACACATCATGGCTTTGTCTTCTATTACTGAAATATTTGTAGGCCATCAGAAGCTTCTAAAGACCAGTATGGTCTAAAAGACCAAGCTAAATGATTAGCATGTCATCGAGATATAATTTTAAGTACTCGGAATTAATTATAAGTTTGAAGAAAGGTAATTTAAGCTGTTAGCTATTAGGGGCATTTGACGGCAATAGGCAGAAGTAGCAACGTTTTCTTACCGGTAGGCTTAATAGGCGCTGGGTGAGGCTCATGCCCATTGGCAAGAAGCTTAATATGCGCTGCGGCGGGCGCTGGATCAGCTGAGCGAGGCCGCCGTCGGGGAGACTTGAAGGCCGCATTATCTCCTGTCTTCGCACCTGGGGAAGAGGGTTTGAGGATTTATATAATAATATTAATTCCTATCATTTCATTGAAAGATGAAGAAGAAGCACAATATTGAAAGATGTGGAAGGAATAGGAGAGGCTTTTGCCCAGAAATGGGACAATATAAGCTAAAAAACAAGAATTCATTGAGTTGGTGATTGTAGCTGACTGTTTGAAGATGCAAGATTTTTGATTCGTGGAACGATATATTACTTTCTTTCTAGTAATATACCGGTTAAAATTGAGGTGTTTGAAGACGAAGAAGTGTTGGCATGACACCATTTTGTTATAACCCTCTACTTAAAGGGACAGCCAATACAAAATATTTTAGTTATATTTTTGGTAATTACTGTGATTTTTAATAGGTTGGTTATTTTTTATACTTATTATTACTTTTTCTCAGACTTACCATCCTGGGTAGCACCTTCATCAAAGCTATGTCCCTGTAGCTTCTTTCTCTGCTTCTGGGGCGAGGTCTTATTAGGCGAGCGTTCCAGTGCCTTCGTCTCTTGCAGCTTCGCATGGATCGACTGGTGGGGCGCCGACCTGAACGACCTGAACTTCTTCGGGGAGTGGCCCTTGGATTCCTTCCCATCCTTCTCGTCACGAGGCAGTGCTCTGGAAAGGAAATAGTGTGAATTGAGAGAAGGAATTGATTGATGTTGTAATTTTTGGCACACAATTTTTGGTTTCCTAATTATTCGCTGGTAGATATCTTTTTTAATTTTTGTTGTTGCTGTGCAATATTCACACTTGCTTGTGCAAGAACCCATTTTATGCATGTATACCTATTTTTGGAACTCCACGTAGCGCAAATTTCCTTATTCTTGCTTTTTTCACTTACCAGCCCTAGGACCAAAAACGTGCTCTCCACTCACCTCACTAAAATAAAACTAAAAAGGCTGATGATATCTACGCTACGATTAGCATGGTATACCATGGCTTCCGTCCGCCATTCAAGCCATTCTTTGATTGCATCAGCCTTATTGCCACTAAATATACTTATGATTAGATAAAAGCTGATTGATTCATCCGTCTCGAAGGACCAGAATTCGCAAATAAGTAATTCAAGCTTTGTGTTCTGGACCAATTGTTTACATCAAGCCAAATTGTTTCAAGAACATTATTCAATTACGTATTTCCCGCGCTTACTGCTAGGGTCTTTATAACATTTATGCTTGTAGCGGTCAGTAAATATATCTATGAATACATTTTTTTTTTATATTATACATACTACAGATATCAAAAGTACTATCAGGCTGCCTTTCCTTGAGATAATGTCCCTAAAAACCCTAATTATTGGGGTAATAATGAGATGATACACTAGTCCAAACCTAAACCGAATATACATTTCTATATGCCTAAGTCTAGTGATGTCAATTTGGAACATCCTGGTCCTATTACCCTTTAGAACTGGTCCTTCGAGCCTTACAAGCCAATCGCTTAGTGCATCACTTACTTGTGATTTGTGGAAGCTAGTGATAAGGCCGACAGCGAGGATCGGCGGGACACTTGGTACCAGAGTTCGATCTGCTTATTGTAAAGCTGAGTGATGTGTTCTGGCGCCATTTCTGTCCCCCAGCCGCGGTACTGTCGAAATATTGCCAATATTGAATACCAAGCATGATCATGGTAAAGCATCTGATACGAATGTGTCTGAATTTCATGGTAACGGGTACTGATTGAACCTACCTAGTTTAGAACTTAGTTTAGTTTTTTTTTTAGATATGAGTTTATTAGATTCGATTTTTTTTGGGAGCATAGGACAGAGAAATTTTAGGAGATAGTTTATTATTTTACAGTTTTAAATTTATTTTGTAATAATTATATTACCGTAAAAAGGCTGTATGTGTAAGTACGTACGTTTACTTGCATCAAACCTGAACTGCAGTTTCCGGCTCGAAAGAAAACTTCTCTGTTCTGTGTCTATTATCGTTCCAATCAAATTTTATTTGATTTTATCTCGGGACCTATTCTCAGGTATTAGGTAATTATCAGGCGCAGACCTTGTACTCGCCGGCGCGCTTGCGCAAGTCCAGCACTTCTCGGTACCAGGAGTCACCCTGGGCCAGGCCCAGCGGCTGCAGGCCGGCCGCGCGCAGCGTGGTGGCGCTGTCCTCGCCTGCCTCTCCCGCCCTCGCGCCCGCTACCCCCCTCGCACCCACCCCCGCCCCTGCCCTCGTCCCCGACACCCCCTGCCCCGCGTCCCCCAGCATCCTCTCGCTCGCCGACTCATTGGCCTTCCCTTTTCCCCTGCATTTCGTAAATGTCCCTTTAGACGCCTCATACACGTATTGAGAGAACGGTCTAAATTTCTTTTTGTACTCGCTTTTGTAACGTTTCCTATCTTTGTTACGATCCTCTCCGTTGGATATGAGGGCCGATAGCGCGTTACGGAACGTCGATTTTCTGGAAAATTCCATTTAAGTCTTAGACGCCTGGTGTTGTTGTCTGTGATGATGATGTGGCAACAGAAACGACTCGCGCCGAGCCGGGTTAGTAGTACAGACATGCTTCAAATAATTGTCAAGCTCGCAATGGTGAGGTTAGGATGTCGAAACCTAGAAGAGTCTAGAAGGACCGACAGAGTGCGGGCTGCCGCCCTGTGCCCTCTCACAAACTAACTCCAGTGTTCAAGTGTGGTGATACATGGACATACAGGTTCTAATAAAACATTATCAATGAACGTTCACATCGACAAAAGTGCAGGACACATTGAGTAATTAAAAAATCTAGCTGTCATTCCGTACTAATGTTAGTTGTTGTTGAACTAAATCTACTCGGCCTAGACACCGCCACCGTGAGGACTTATGTTAAGCAAATATCAAAAACGAAATTTAGACTTTGTTCTGCTTTGAAAGGCTTTGAGTAAAGAATTGGGGCAGAACACGGTCGTGAAGGAAACTCTTGTCTTTTTGAGTTTATAAAGAGTATACAAATTGCATAGACAATTGGGCTTTTAAAAGAACTGCAAAATGCTTATATTTTTGTCATTATATCATTTCAATTAATTTCAATGAAGCTAATCTATTTATGCTCATTGAATCTAAAAAAAGACATTATATTAGCTTCAATGTCATACTGATGTAACCACAGTAAAAGAAAAGGAAATAGGTATTTAAATTTTGAATTTGTCGTAATAAGTTTGAGGGGTGCTTTAATTTTGCCAATAATAGAAATAGTGCATGTGCCGAAGGTCAAGTGTGGTGTTTATAATAGTTTTGAATAATAGTTTTGTTAGTGAGGATAGTCTAAACGCAGCAGCATAATTTTTTGAGGATAACGTTAGAGCCCATTATAATAAAATAGCTGTTAGTAAAATAAGTAAATTAATCGAAAAAGTTTCCTCCATAACCAGGTTAGTTACACAAAGCTAAACACATAGAAATTTGAAAGCGATAGCAATTTTAGAAAAATAAAATTATCGAAATTTGTCTTCACCTGAAAAAGTTTTGGAATTATTTCATTTACATTTTATATATTATAAGATATGTACAAGATCTAATGGTTGATATAGAAAAAAGTATTATATAAGACTATTGTGTTGAGTGTACATGTCCGGATTCTCACGGATTTTAACGAAACAGTTTATTATGTGATTGTGTGTTAATTTTGATCCAGTGTATTCAATGTTTTTGGTGAAGCTGTTATTTTGAAACTTAATCATTTCGATGTTTTTGATAATGACTCAATTTGCTAAGAAGCTGCTGCTTTAGCGAAAGCAAAGCATTTTTATGACAATGATCACATCGTCATAGTAGATGATTATAGACTGTTTCTCAATGACTTTACTGTTGAGTGTCAAGTTAAAAAGCATGCTGATAACAATATAAAATATAATAAAAATAATAAAATATGAAACAATCTATAAGTAGACTAGTAGATATTGGAAGCTTTGTTCATTATGGAAATGTGAGAAGCTAAAGCTTGTAAAGGTTGAAATGTTTTTACAGAACTTTGATGTATTTGAAAATTCTATAGAAACATTTCGAATGTTAATGTTATACTAATATATTCGTCCACTTGTAAGGTAAAGTTGGTTTATTTCAGAAACAAGAAATCAACAGCTTGCGAAAGTCTAGAATTAAACTTTCAAGTTATACTAACAGTTAAATTAAATCAAAACTTCAAAGGCCCTTAAAAGTTACGGCAAAATTTTAACATCATCGAGATAAACCAACGTGCACCTAAGCAAGAAACGAATCTATACAAGTAATAGAAATCAGTTGGACACCCACCTCTGGACTCCAGGCTTCTGTCCATTCCAGAGATAATCCTCGATGTACCGCTTATGGTCATCATGGTCACCATCCACATGATTCATGAGGGGTTCCGCTTCTACTAACCCTGGAAATTTTCGGATAGAAGGATCAATATAAACATTATCATCACAATTAATACAAATATTTAATCTGAAATTATGTTGACATAAAAGATTAAATTTATGAAATGACGTATGTTTCTAGACAACGTAAGGTGAAGTCAAACGCCATAATATCCTTATATAAGCCCTTTTCCCTCCCTCCTACTTTGCTGTGTCCGGCAGGGTCCACAATGGCCATGTCTTTGTAAACCCATATATATGTTGAGTGATGAGTATTCAATAATAATCTTTATCCTATGCTAATATTATAAATAGGTAAGTTTTGTTTGTTTGAATGTTTGTATGTAGGCGGTGATCTCCGGAACTACAAGTAGGATTTGAAAAGAAAATGAGTTTGATGCGGTGATGCTGCTTTCGCAGATGAGGTAGTTATTCTAAAATTGACCTTCCACGTCTAAGCTGGACAACTGTTTATAGATGTTGATGAACCGAAAAAACGTAATCATGAGAACAATATTTTCATGTTACAGAAAGTTTTCAAGGGATAAGAAGTTTCATTGTTCGAAGTACATAATAACTTATCCGCAGAAAGCGAAAAGTTTAAATCCCCAAGCCATATATATGACCAGTCCTCAGAAGTAAAAGTTCATTTCAGTAGCTACAGAGTTTCAACAAGACTGTTCAACTATATAAAAGTTGCCATTATAATGATCACTTTACAAAGTAATACACTTTGTTTTATATTCATTTACACATTTCATGTATGTACACTTGAATTGCCATTCAAAGAGGAATAATGTTACAATTAAAATTTAACAGTGTCTTTTAGTTCTGTTAGTTTATTTGTTCATTTCATTGGACAGTCAGCTGTTAATTTGGTTTACAGTTTGTCCTTTTATAGTCGTTCATTCTTCAAGTCTTTCGTTTAATTCATTGTGTATATTCATTATTCTAGTTTAAGTGTCTCTTATAGTGTTGTTTTGACCTGGTTTTACGAGTGACGATATTCGTATCTTTAAGAACTCGGTTTTGCAATTACATAACTTTGCAGGCTAGGTACTCATTTCAACACAATTTTTGCACGAATATAAGGACCAGTCTTTTGTCCATCCTATGTATCTATATAATCATCACTGTTAATATACTACATTCTTAATTTATTACGCTAAGCCTAACTGTGATGTGTTCGCGGACGAATGGAAGATCTCACAGACTACTTAGAGCGAGATCTGGTCAGTATGTCTGGGTATTGTGAGATGAGCGTATGACTGTCGAGAAGTTGTATACTTTTTGTTTTTTTATTTGCCTTTAACTAATGTTTTTTATTTATTTATTTATTATACCCTACCTACCTACCTTCCCCCCACCCTACCTACCTACCTACCCTACCTACCCTAACTACCTACATACATACATATCTACCTACCCTACTTACCTACCTACCCTACCCACCTACCTATCTACCTTACTTGCACCAACCTATCCTACAAACCTTTTCCTGAGAATAACGAATACAACAAAAAAAAATAATTATCCAATTTGGTGCAGCCGTTCTCAAGTTATGGCGTTACCAAGGGAAATAGGCATTCATTTTTATAAATATAAATTCTTCTATACGTCTGTATGTCACTGACCTCCTCCTAAACAGCGAGACCGATTTTGAAGGTTTTTTTTTCGTGTTTGATTGGGTCCCTGGATGGTTTAGATTCACAATAGGGATGACGAGTAAAAAAATTTTTTTTGTCCGTCTTCTAGATTATAAAAAAAATACGTTCACGTATTTATTCATTTTTTACGTTATCAAAAGATTACGGCATTACATTGAGTTAAAATGTGCCATGACGTCACTAGTATGTAGATTTTGTACTTACTTGTGACGTATCAACCCCCACTCCCCAACTTTAATGCGTTTTTATCTAAGTCGTAGTTATTTGTATAAGTGTCCGTGGAGTTTCTTGCCCGTTCTTCTCCACAGGTATCTACTACGCTTTGGAATGGGCAACTAGTTTCATATTTCTGACTGACCGACTTCTTGACAATTCAAAAGTGCCTATAAATGGTTTAATTGAAATAAATGCTTTGAGTTTGAGTCTGTGTTTGAGTAATTTTTTATTCATATGATAAAGCAAAAAATACGTGTCTAATATTTTTTTATTATCTAACTGACGAACTAAATATAATTTCTTTTCTTTGACCCAGGAATCATCTCTATTGTACCTAGTGTTAAATAAATTAGGTATTATATTGATACTTTATTTCGAAAATAAACGTGAATATGTTAAGTACCCTTTTGGAATAATTGTGTTTAACTTTGCATTTCAAATAAATTTTGTTGATCGTGTAGCCGTACCTTTCAAAAAACCTAAGTGACCTACAAATCTGTCTGTACCCATTACAAATGCAAAATCTCGTCTGAATGACCTCGTTGAAACAATATCTCTTAAACTGGCGCAAGAGTTGCATTATCTCAGGTCTTTGACATTGATCTCCATTTGAAAACGGAACTAGCTGAGAGAAAAAAATGAATGTCAGCTGTTTTTGTCAACTTATTTCACGGTGTGTTAAGAATTTGAAATCTATTATCTGGGTTCGGGAGGCTTTTTTAAATGGTAAGGCTTTTTGCTACATCTTTGTTAGGGTTTACAGGAATGTTCTGGTTACATTGAACATATTGTGAGATTTTTCTAGTAATATAATGCGCTTAATTACATGTGTACTTTAGAGGTATGAGAAACAGGGTGTGTACTTCACTCATCCTCTCCAGAAAAGGGAGGATCCTTCGACCAGACGGGTGTATGTCTGGTGGGCTACTGCCCAAAGATTGTTATTTTTTTTTTATAACTATGGCATTCCGCAGGTTACCACTAAGGTCATGGCTGCTTAACCGGACTTTCCTGTGGCTGCCTTTAGCTTCTACCCTAAGAGCTTCCAGCCAGGAGCATATAAAACTATTCTAAATTAAAACTAGGCGACCGCTCGCTAAGGGCACCTCCTGTGGGGTACGAACCTCGGCTTAAGGCGTCGGTGGGGGGAGGACAGCAAGACGGGACAGGCTGGATCAAGGATAGATCATTATTATTGTCGGGGGAATTTAAAGCTATGCGCTCAGCTGCGGCACGGACTGTCGGAAAGTTATATATATGCTGATCGCCCGGTAAACTTGCTTGCGCGATGCAGGATTTGTGTGACGTCAGGCTGCCACAGTACTTTAAGTATAATTTCTTAAAGACATAGGTGATTAAAAGATTCTGTCTAAGCTATAACTTCAGCTGTATGGTAGCATGCAGTTTCGACTCCACCCATTTTTCAAAGAGTACATACGCCATGCCACCATACATATTGCAAGTTGACTCTTGAGGAGTGTCACTGGCATTAGGTTTGAAACCGTGTTAAAAAACACTGTAAAACGAAGTGAAATTGTGTTTTCAGGGGGTCTTGTCGTATTATAATGTACTAGTAGGGTGAGGACTTGAAAAAAATAAGAAAAAGTGTAACAGTAGTTCCTGAAATAAGCAACTGTGACAGAATAACGGCCTGAGAAACGAAGTCGCACCACAGTAAGTGTTCTTTTTTACTATTTTGATAAGGAAACTTGAAAAACAGTTGTTACAACTCATCCTCGTGTTTTTTTTGTGAATATTTGTAACCGTGAAAATGGTTTTCCACTGCTGAACTACGGACCTTCTGACCCACATGTATTATTGAAAATAAAACTGCTTGTTAAAATATACAACTGATTTTATTTTACCACTTTATAATGCTGTATTCGCAAAGAAAAACCTACATTTAAAATGAGCCCTCAGCGAGAGCGGGAGCTTCCGGCGTCCTATGTGCGACTTGAGTGAACCCTCCAGGCACTGAACGTGTTAATGTGACAGATGAAACCATTACCTATCTTAAGTCAGTGCAGCATCAGTACCTCATTTACTACACCATTTCGCCGACATTTCTACAGGATAAACTACATTTTATCACCGCCCTTCAGCATACTGTTTTAAACAGCAATAACACAACCATTTCTATTACTATTTATTTAATGCTTAAGTACCATTCTCGGCAGCAGTCTGGGCAATTTGAATAATAGCCAAATATTTTATGGGAACAAGCTTCTGACTAATAAATAATGCATTTCCCTACAGCCATTGTTCAGAGTTGTGGAAGTAATCTGAATAACTCAGGAGTTTCAAGGATAGGGTTGCTGTTTTTGAAAAGGTGCAATTACTAAAGGAATTGCAAGCTCGGAAAATGTGTTAGTAGACGCAGAATTGTAAGAGTTCAAGCCTCTCACAATTCTGCCTCTACAAAACTAAAAGCCACTCTTGCTTTGTAGAGGCAGAATTGTGGTCGAATGGTTATCCTGAAATCCTTGCTAGTATAATAATCTGTGTCTGCCAATTGTCATTATTAGCGTACCTACTCATGTAAATCTGCATTTGCCGTCAAATATTTATACAAAAATTAAAAAGGTGGAATCATTCAAAAATGTTGTGGGTTCTTTGTGGTAACTTCATTTAAAATAACACTTGGGGGTAAAACTATAATAATATCTAATGAATACAAATTATGCCTTTAAGGCTTAGATTTAAACCTCAGAGAATAAAATACATGGGAGTGAAGGGGCAACCCTATTCACAGGCGTAAATATTCGGTTAAGTTTTTGACGAAAATGCTGCATAGTTCAGAACTTAAGTTCTAATTATGTGACGTATGCACTTAATATACTGGCCTATCTTAATTCTCAAAGGGATCTTGCTTTAGAAGTTATGCACGAACTTATTCAAGCGAGCCGTGCTTTAAACGAATAACCTGAATAAAATGTTTTCGATTTGCAAAACAAGTGTTGCCAAATAAATGATGAAAAGTTCATTTGAGACGATGTTAATTATAAAGGGCATTTCAATATCAACTGAGGAAAGTAATGAAGATGAAAATTTAAATGAAAAGGAGATCCTATATATCATAGCATCGCATACACAAAACTGTTGGCACCAAATGTTTTGGCACCTCTGGAGCTCCTTGCCGGACTTCTTGACTATTCCATTAGGTATTTCAATAGCTATAACCTGCCCAACCCCTCGGGGAATACAGGCCTGATATTATGTTGTGTTATAACCTTGGCGTCTTTAAAACCTCGAGTCAATAGGTTACTTCTAGAGAGCGTGGACCATCGTCAACAACGCCATCGTTTACCGTCCGGTGAGATATTGGTCAAAGATGTGGTCGGGTATGTATTTTGTGAGGGATTTACATTTAGCTGTTATGTGTATGGTTTACATAATAAAGACAGTTCTATCTATCCTACCTTCGGCCACAGCAGCCTTCTTCAGGGCCCCCATGGAGATGCTCTTCCTGGGTACGTCGGTGGTGTCCTTGGGCCAGGCGAACTGGTTCTGGTACTCGGTGCTCACTATCTCCGGCTCCTTGGCTGCCATCACGTCGCCTAATGCGGTAGTTGCCTGCAGAGAGAGTGGTTTGGTTAGAAATGTTTTTAGAAAAAAAAAAAAACGGAAAGAACTGTTCCGTGTTTAGAAGAAACATTTTGATTAAAAATCGTAGAACGTTTGGTTGCTGGGGACAACAATTGGCATACTCGGCCGGACTATGCTTATCCGTTATGCCGCAGGAGACGCCCTGGGCGTCAGGAATTACAGGCCGATTCCCGGCCACCGTAGGCGCGGGCTTGCGGACGGTGAGCAATTTGTAGCTCGCCGTCCGATAAGGACCAGGCACGGGTCGACGGCGCGTTGTGTTCCACGCGTGCTTCAAAGAGATGTCAGCATAACTGACGGGGTCCGGTAGGACCGATGCCTGGTCGCGGAAAAGTCCGAATGGGATACCGTGGCCTCTGGCAACGTACAGGCAACTGAAGGAACATGGGTGGGTTTTAGTCAGGCAAATCAAACCAAACATACACTCTTATGTAAAAGAAAGTAATTGCGTACAGCTGGTTAACGGACCTCTTCGGATGATGTCAGTTGTAGTAGTGTCTATATATACTTATCAGTTAAGATAATGGTTTCAATCCATTAACATCACTTTAAAATTAAACTATAAATACGGTGTACCGTTTACATACCGAAATAAATAGAATGGAAGAAAATCAGAGTTGACAAAGATGTTCAACATGAAATAATGCACCTTGTAGATATCACATTGCGAGTTTTTTTAATAGCTGAGCTCGATATTTCTGTAATGTTTTGCTTACTTAACCTGTTAGAAGATGGTTACTGTTTGTTATATGGGTACCTCGACCCCCCCTATGGTTATAACACTGTTTAAGTTTAGTTTCTGGGTCCTATGGGTTATATATTTTATTTATTTTTTTAAGTTTTTTGTACATGTGTCGTCTTTATGACATGTCAAAGGTAAAACCTTGTTTTGTAATAATCCCAACTTCAAGAAACAACAAGTAAGTGAAGCACGTCAACGCCGGCTGTCGTTGTCGCCAGCGCTGGGGCTCGGTCCCGCATAGTGTCACAGCATTAATACTCAATCATTTATTGCATTCCACAATGTACTCGTATATGCTTAGGTGGTAAGTAAACATTTGGTGTAACAATCGTGGACCCTGTCGGGCACAGCACAATAATTTTTTTAAGGAAGAGGACTTATTTAGGTATATGCAACTAACTTATTAAGTATAATCTAAGGTATCATTTTAATAATTATTAATTTAATCTAAAATGTTATTATTATTTAAATTATCATGTCAGTTCTATAGATTTGTCAATTTCATATTTATTTAGTAATTATTTTTTTATTTATTTGTAAAAACTGCAATCTTAAAATTATGCTGAGCGATGGCCGTTTTGCGTGGATGTGATGCATATTTTCCCACAACTTGTTCTTTTCGTGTTTATGTTCTTTCTTTGCGGCATGTTTACCGCAAATAAACGTATTTTCTTTTCTTTCTTTATTTATTTTATATTTTAAGCGTCTCGTTATATTTAATTACTATATGCTTCCAGCTTGCATGTTGATTGATTGATGATAATTCATGATTGCTATCTTTACGTCAGCTAGACGGTGGTTATGATTGATAAATTAATTAATTTATAATTAAGTGCGTTCACGGTTGTTTTCCTTTACGAGATAAACTCAGTTGCTTACCGGAACCGATTTGTCTAGTATTTATTACTTAACTAGTTGAACCCCGCGGTTTCACCCGCATAAGTCTCGATCCCGTGGAAATATCGGGATAAAAAGTATCCTACGTCCTAATCCAGGGTCATGGTTTACCCATGTGCTAAATTTCATCCAAATTTGTTCAGCCGTTTTAGCGTGAAAGCGTAAAAAACAAACAAACTCACTTTCGCATTTATAATATTAGTTAGGATTTTAGCGTATTGGTTAGCAAACAAGAGTGGTGCACGTGATGGTAACTGGTCACCTCCATCTATGCAAGGTCAAATTAAATTAGCTAGCGAAACTCCGCGGAATTGATGGATAGTAGATGTCTAAACTCAAAAAAAACAAAAAAAAAGTTTTGATATTCTTTATTTTGGGGGGTCACCAACCGCTGGTACAACAAAAACTAATTAATACTGATTTTCTCAACTCGTACTTCAACAAACTACACTTAGTTTGTTCAAGTACGAGCCTTAACTCCGTCATAAATAGACGGTTTTGCAAAATTATTTTTTTGTTTTTAAAGTGTATTATAATAACTTCCTGTCACTGTTATTTACATAGCAGGTCGTGGTATTCGAATTTGTGTGGGGGAAGTACCTCACAAACTTTTAAGCCGACTTCCTCCTTTTGGAAGTCGGTTTAAGTTTTTTTACAAAAAAAAAAAAAACAACCGACTACCAAAAAAAAAACAGTACAAAGTGAAAAATATCTTTATTTCGGAAGTCTATGGAAAAAACGAAAATTCAAAACCAAAGACACCGACTTCCGAAATGAAGTAATTTTTCAATTTGTAGTGTTTTTTTTTTTGGAAGATAGTTGGTGTTCTTTTTGTAAAAACGTATAATATTATTTAAATAGCCATCTCCATTCCAGAGTTTCGCTACTTAATTTAATTTGACCCTGTTTACATAGCTGGGTTCGTCACCAACGAGACAAAATTAAAATGTCTATAATGATACCGACGTCCATAGGGCCAAAATCGGCCATTTTTGTATCGAAACAACATAGCCCCGTAAAACAGAGGCACTTAATCTAGAGGTCGTTAATTGCGGTAAATGCTTGGCATTAATGCAGTCATAATCTGAACTTGGGTCATGTCCAAGAGAGAGAATTTTTGGCACGGATATCCGTTCAGTACGAGCTTGTCCGAATACGGGATTTTACATTATGGACCGCGTTGCTCTCTTAACTGAACGCACGTTTAAAAAGTTTTTTGGTTAATTATTGTTCATTACATCAACTTGTTCCGCTTTCTTGATATTATATTTTTAAAGAGCAGTCAATTTTTTTATTTTCTATAAAGTCTTATAATGCCTCGTCTACGTTGATTATAATACCTAAGCTCAAAGTGCGTTTCATGTATCCTTTATTTCTGCCCTAGTGCGGAAAACGGTTTGAGGATTAGGCCAAGAGCGTCAGTAGTAACATGTTCCAGACAGGATAATAATTTTATGGTGGTTACCAATCCGATTAAAAAACCGTGGTGGTTATTGCAAAATCTAGCATAATCGGCTTTTAATGTCACCACAATGGGACACAGATCTTTCTGTGAGAGCGAGTGGGTCGTGATCCACCACGCGGGCCCAGTACAGGTTGGTCGATGTCACATGTCTTCGAATTTTTGGTTCGAGGACATGGCGGTTCCTCACGATGTTTTTCTGTACCGTTTTTGAGAGCAGTGGTGATGAAATAATTTACACAAGGTATAGGCGCCTGTCAGGATCCGAATCTGCGACCTAGAACTTGTAAATATGTGAGCACCATGCATCTATCACATGATTAATTTATCTGTGAATCTTAGACTTTCATTATTTATACCTAACGTGGTATAGTAATCTTATTCTAGGTGCATCGTCTTCACATATAATTATATAATTGATGTATACAAGATATTGTGAAAACATTTTAAAAGAGTAACGGTGGAGTTTCTTGCCCATTCTTCTCCATACGAAAACTACCTTTTGGAAGGGGCGACTAGAATCAATTTTTATTTTTCTGTAAATGTTGACGTTCAAAAGTGCCTTTTTTGTGCCTAATTGAAATAAATTATTTGCCTTTGACTTTGACTTAAGTCGCGACCATTACCACTGGGCCACCACTGCTCTACTGGACTACCACTGCTATCAAAATCTCGTTTAATTGAGGTAGTTTCTGGAACTACCTACTATGATTAATAGAAAGATTTAAATCTTCACGCGGTTTATTCACAAATGGTAAAAAAAGAAAAGATATTATCACGAGACCCACCTGATGGTTAGGATAAATCCGGCCAACCATTATGATGAGCACTGACAACACTATAACTGTTATGTTATCCTTATCACACTGCAGACAATATCACGGACAAGATAACAACTTGTTTTCTTTTTAAAAGAAAGTGAGTGTGGCCGTGTAAAGATTGAGATAATGTGAATGTGTTTGTCGGTCTATTTGTTTGGGTAAAGAAAGTTTTTTTTTTACCCAGTTTAAGGCACGCAATATTCACACAAAAACAGAAAAAAGCTTTACAATGAAATGAAATGAAATTGTTTATTCTGTAAATAGGATATTGCAATCACTTTTACACGACATATTAAAAAAATATTTAAAAAAAAAGAAGAAAATGCTAGATGAGTTTGGCGTTTCCTATCTGATTACTCTGAGAAGAAAGACCGAAACAAACTCAGAGGTCACAGTCTCTTTTAAAGTCCAGACATAATCTTGGTCAGGCCATATGAGGACCATGTAGATTAGTGTCTGAAATGGTCTTTTGAGGAAAGAACCACACAGATTTGAGTGGACCTGTCCAGTCAGTGCAAGCATTTGTCAGTAATCGTAGAGCTTAACTCAGAACTTAAGGAGCTCAACTCGACGAACAATACCAAAGAAAGGACATTTGGGTAGGTCGCATAAAGTACTCAAACTGCCAGACCATCATTTAAACTAACTGAGAAAGAAAAAATTAAAGAAAGAGGAAAAACAATAAAAATAAAATATCCACCTTAGTCCTCACATTCACAATAATTAAAACAATATAATACTTTACAAAGTAATCATGTTATTTTGTATATAATTTACAACAATGTCAATATATAAAAAACTGGTATTTTTAATGATTTACATAATAATTTTAAGATTATAAGATTTACATAATAGTATTGTGTGCCCCACGGTTGCGCCAAATAGGTCCAATTCAACATACAAACTCTATGGGCGGGGAACATTGCATTTTGCATTGTTAGCATTACTTCTACCTGTAGTCCCTACAATATTTATGTATTCTAAGCAGATACTATGTAGATGCCAGACAACTAGTGCCTGACGCTGGTTTTCAACTTGACCTTATGTTACGAGGACGTCTTACTAGACAGCATCGATTTTTTGAGAGATGATGAAAATGGCATGGCTGACAGGCGAGAATGAATGAGAAAAAGATTTTGTTCCGTCCCCAAGTTACAAGGGACACAAGGGAAAAAATTTACATCTTTTTAGTAAAAGAGGTGATAGACATAATTATAGTACAAGAATTAGGGACCTATTAGTTCAACCAGGTTTCAGACTGGCTAAAGTAGACTCATCTTTCATGGGGTACTGTTTAAAATGTTACAATAAAATTCCTCCTCACATACTTCAACTAAATGAGACGAAATTCAAATCTTGTATAAACGCACACTATGTAGGCAGGCATATTATAAGTTGGGGGATTACATCACTGATAAAAATGCTTGGCTCATTGCTGCTCCTGCTCCACAACCACAACTAATTGAATAACATTTTGGAAATACTGCTGGAGCTGCTGAAGATTGTAATTGACCATCTTTGTATTGTATAAACTCAATCTCCTTTGTATTATATAATTGCATTGCACAGGTGTGAGTACTATGTACTAAAAAGCTACCATTTACCGGGTAATATGTCTTTCATTGACTTGAATGTGCCCTGGCGGCTGTGAGTATGTCATGCTCACTCAGATGTCTCGCTGATGGTGGCGCGTGTGTTGGATCATTTAGCTCCCTTCCCGTCAGTTGGGACTGGTCATCTCTTAGCTGCCATAGCTTATTTTAATTTATTTAAAATTTTTGAATGGTTATTTGTCTTTTTTTTCTATTTATTACGGACGCTTTTACAAACGTGCACGTCTTTCTACATTATTCTCACATGCATAATTTCAACATGAATGATGTAACCAATATTTTGTATCATTTTTTTTATTTAAAAGAGTGTCCGTGGAGTTTCTTATCCGTTCTTCTCCATAGGTACCTACTACGCTTTGGAATGGGCAACTAGTTTCATATTTCTAACTGACCGACTTCTTGACAATTCAAAAGTGCCTGTAAATGGTTTAATTGAAATAAATGCTTTGAGTATGAGTTTGAGTTTGACACGGGCAGAGATGTAATCTGGCAAGAAAAAATTAAGAGTGTTCATCCAAAAAGTTGGCAACGTTGCAAATAGCTGTCAAATATTTACCTGTTTTGATTAATTTGGCAATATAAAACACTGAATTTGATGTTGTAACCGTTTTAGGTGTAAAAAAGGCATTTGGAAAGCTTCCAAATGCTTTTTTACATCTAAAACTAAATAGTCGGTGTCACGATATTAATTATTGCATTTCATAATCAATATTTTAGTTCACTAGTTAGCCATATTTATTATTTCCATACAGTAATATTGCCAAATTAATCAAAACAGCGAAATATTTGACAGATATTTGCAACGTTGCCTGCTTTCTGTATAAACGCTCATAACTATTGCATCATTGGAGGATTTTAATCTAACAACCAATCTTACCAGGGGGTATCGTGTTACCCATTAACTGGGTTGTAGAGGTCAGAAAAGCAGTCACTCCATGTAAAATACTGATATTCAGCTGCATGTGGTTGGACTGTAAGCCGACCCCAACATTTGGGAAAAGGCCAGGCAAATGATGAGCAGTCACAGGCAAATCAGGCAATAATTCATTAGGTATACGTTTTTGTAATTCAAGTCACACCGTGACTATGTAACTTGCTAGACTTTGATTAATTACCTACCTAGTGCTAACCAACAATTTTCATCAAAACTGCATACCATAATATCTACATAATAATTAATTACATTGCTACTATTAATAATACTGATCTGACCCAATTCTAACTTGTACAACCTGAAATACTAACTGAAGTGTCAGCGACACCAGTCAGCCTGCTTGAGTTATGGTTGACGCATAAAACTACTTCATGCATAGCATAATCAGACTATAATGTTCTCACTGCTAGGAAACAGGCCTCTTCTCTTGGAGAGGGCATGGGCTGTAATCCACCACGCGGGCCCAGTGCGGGTTGGTAGATGTCACATGTCTTCGAATTTTTGGTTCTAGGACATGTCGTTTTCCTCACAATGTTTTCCTTCGCCGTTTTGAGAGCAGTGGTGATGAAATTATTTACACAAAGTAAAGAGCCTGCCTGGGTTTGATCCCACGACCTACAAACTCGTAAGTCCGTTACCACCACTGCTCTATTATTATTAATTTAATGGTGTGACTGATTAATACAGTTTTTATAAAGGTTTTAGAAATTGGCAGAGTTTTCTGTTCTATTTATTAATCTATTCTCAATAAGTATTCAAAAAAGTTGTCTTCGGGATCGACTGGCCAACCACGTACTAATTCCTAATTACATGACTTTGGAAAGGTGAAGAGGTCCACAAACAAAAATAAATTATCAAAACCCAGCAGTAAAAGGTAGGGTAGTTAGGTTACCAACTGTGTAGCCATTTCCCAACTATGTTGGGGTCGGCTTCCAGTCTAACCGGATGCAGCTGAATACCAGTATTTTACATGGAGCGACTGCTTATCGAAACTCCACAACCCAATTACAGGGTATCACGTTAAGGTGAGTAATGAAAAAACATAGAACACGAAAAATCAAACTCACAGCGATATTCAACCAATATGTATCTATAGTTTTACATTAGTCGGGCCTCAATTGATCGAATCGAGATCAAAAAGACACTTATACATATAAACAAAATTCAGGCCTCTATAAAACAGACCGAAAACCGTAATAATACTGATTTTACTTTCTAAATATAGTGATAACACTGCAATACATGCATATACATTAGGTATAAGTACATAATACTACATAGATAAGATTATACCGGGATCGGTAAACATTGAAATGTTTACAGTTTTTCATGATTACATCATGGTTATTTTTGGTATCAATTCTTGTAAATGCAATGTCTGTGTTTGAATTGGTTTTATCTGCAAGCGAATACCCCTTGGTAAGACTGGTTGTCAGACTTTTGGGTATCAGATTACCCGTTATGACTGTCAAAGATTTAATAATGACAGCCTGGAACCAGCCAGTCTATTTTGTAATAATCTCACGGTGAAAACTTAGTTGAAGTGAGCTGTCATTCCACCTTCTGCTAGGAACTGACAGCTCACACTGAGCTCATTTCACCTAAGTTTTCATGGTGAGATGGTTACAGAATAGCACTACAGGTCTTAGCGTGTTTTCCGAGGCACGGAGGCACTCGATGTATACCTAATGAATAGGTCAACCATCTACGATCCGACCGCAACATGCGTAGCCTAACCTTTGATCGATCCTTGCGGCTGTAATTATTTAGCCACAAGCCCCTCTATGTCATTATTATGTCCATGACTCGATTAATTAGTGAAAGCTCTATGGTTAATAATCACATCCAATGATTTCCGTTTTATTAGCAGTCTACTCTATATTTTCCGTCGGATAGATCAGTGAGGAAATCTAATAAATAATTACTGCTGCGGTACACGCGAGCGACTGAGATAATAAGTTTATTGTATCGTGGGCAAGAGATAAGTGAAAGCACACATGCGAGATGTCTGGTGCAGTGGCTGAGAGATTGTCTTTCGGTTCTCACATTATTCCAGCCGAAAGACGTCCACTGCTGGACAAGGACATAGGCCTCCCCCAAGCACCTCGACCGGTTCCGTGCATCTCACATCCAGCGAATTCCTGCGGCCTTCACAAGGTCATCGGTCCACCTTGTGAGAGGCCTTCCAACGCTACGTCTTCCGGTACGCGGTCGCCACTCCAGAACCTTTCGGCCCCATCGGCCATCTGTTCTTCATTATTAGTAAGCTTGGCTGGCAATTTATGATTTAAGTGTTTTCTTTTAAACATTATATAACATCACGCCCATTCCCCGAAGGTTTAGGCAGAGGTGTACCTGTAGTACACCCACATTTCGTCAGTTACATTATGTTTAAGTCCCATATAAAAGGGGGGAGAGGCGGGTATTTTGTTTAAAATTAAGAGTCTTTCGCTGTTATGAAATAATAAGGATTTTGATGTTTTCAGTAGCTGTTAGTTATAACACCTTACCTTAGTTAGACTAAAGCAGAATCATTTAATTATTTCAGCCGTAGTACCTAACTTTTCATAGCCCAGAGTGAAAGCGTGGCACCTCAATGCCTCCTGTAAGGTGCAGGTTTTAGACACCAAAAATGAAATAAAAGAATACTTATACCAAATATTGTAAAACATTTTAAAAGAGTAACGGTGGAGTTTCTTGCCCATTCTTCTCCATGCGAAAACTACCTTTTGGAAGGGGCGACTAGAATCATTTCAATTTTTTTGTAAATTTTTGACGTACAAAAGTGCCTTATAAGGGCCTATTTGAAATAAATCATTTGACTTTGACATGAATATTTTTATTCTGTAAATAGGATTCCGAAATTACTTCTAAATATTAAGTAAAAAAAATATGTAAGCTAGATGTAGTCGACATTTCCTATCTGATTACCCGTAAGTCTAAGTCTCTTTTAAAGTCCAGATATAAACTTGGTCAAGCCATATGAGGACCATGTACATTCGTGTCTGAAATAGTCTTTTGAGGAAAGAACCACACAGACTTGAGTGGACCTGTTCAGTCAGTGCAAGCATTTGTCAGTAATCGTGCAGCTCAACTCAGAACTTAAGGAGCTCACCGACTCCACGAACAATACCAAAGAAAGGACATTTGGGTAGGCCGCATAAAGAATAAAAGAAAGAAAAATCGACATAGTCCTCACATTCATAATAATTACAGTAATATGTGATTTTGGATATAATATTCTCTCAACACTAAACGCCGATCTATCATAGATCTATCGCCTCTCATCCAACCGCATGTTAAAGTAACACGGTATTTCTATGGATCCTACTACATTATTCAACCAATAGTAGGTTATATTATGACTATTGACAACTAGCGACCCGCTCCTGCTTCGCACGATTTTTATGACTTGACAAAACATCGAGATTTCTTAGGTAAACGTAACTTTAATACTAACGTATTATACACATAAACATTCCGGAATAAATTCTCTAAACGATGGTGAAAACCTCATCAAAATCTGTTGAGAGGTTTAGAAGAACAACGCGGACATACAACACGAAAAGCGACTTTGTTTTATAATATGTATTGTACCTTGGGTTCCACGGTGTCGGTCCAGCGCGGCTGGCGCGGACCCTCGGACTTGCTGCGCCGCCCAGCGCGATCAGCGTCATTCCTCTGAGCGCTCTGTGGAAATAAACATCAGTTAAATGTCTTCCTTTAATAGTTAGGGTTCTGTACCCCGAAATGCGGAACCCTATTACTAAGCCTACGCTGTCCGTTTGTCTGTCAGCGGGCTGTATCTCATGAACCATAGGTAGTCAGTTGAAATTTTCACAGATTGTATATTTCTATTGCCGCTATAACAACAAATAGGATTGACACTTCCCGTGACCCAAGGGCTGGTTTTTACCTTGGCAAGAGGCTAAGCATTGCCATACAACGGGGTAATGCGGCCAGTCTCTTGGGTACATTACCAGTCGACAGCGATGCGGATGAATTTTTCGATGCTATATTTTAGTTTTTCAATAGTTTTAGTTAAAGTTTGTTTATAGTTTTGCTATTTTTATTAATTAATTAGATAAAAGAATAAAATATTTATATTTTATTATAAAAATAAAGGGAAGAACCCCATAAAAGAAAAGTGTTCTTTCCGGCGTTTTTTGCTAAATATTGTACGGTGGTTCGAAACCTTTCGTGTGCGAGTCGTTGGTCGTTTTTCAAAGTAGGTAAATCTGCACTACACTCAATTGTTTAAATGTATGAGAAAGTAACTCAATTCCTCTACCTCTGGGCAAATGAAACGCCCAGTGGCCCACCTAGACGGGCGCTTTATATTGTGTAAATTATTTTCATCACCACTGCTATCAAAACGGTGAAGGAACCAAAAATTCGAATACAAGTGACATCTACCAACCCGCTCTGTGGTAGATTACGGCCCAGTCCCTCTCACCGAGTCTGTCGAGCCTGTATCCCAGGAGTGGGGACATTATAGGCTGATTATGCTACGTCAATATCGAGGGGACCCAAAAAAAAAAAACAATTTTATGCCCAACTACAGGAGTTCCCAATCCCAAAAACAGTCGCTTTAAACGCCATTATTCGTGCAGAAGCCACGTCGGCTTTATTGGCAGTCGCTGTTTACTCTAGAATCGTGCGCCACAGAGTAAAGAAACGGAACAGAGATAAAACTTCTAAAGAACGTGCAAATTTTATCCCTATTTCGGTAGGGTATTGGCACGTGAGGATATATTTCAATAAAATAACGTTAATCATTCAATCACTCATAACTCGGTTAGTATTACCTACGTAGGTATTTCAAATCATAGACACCAATAATATGGCATTCATTGGAAAAAATAAATCTCAAATAGTCGTTATTTTTGCTCTTGAACGCACCGTTTACGAAATAGGTACCAATTGCTAAAAATACCACTAAATCATTTACGATTAAGGCGCGGACAACAGGCAAACGGTAAAAGTAGGCTAGACTTATACAAAAAAATTGCTAAATCTATATAGTTTGTGGTAGCGGAAAAAATATATGTGGATCTCGAACATATTTCTCAGAACTTGATTGTTACCAAAACACGTTTTGAAAAAAAAAACTCGATACAAATTAACGTTAAACTAACCCTTTTCCTTGAGTTCTAATCCAAAAATTCTGTATTAAATAGCAACGTACGTTGGTATTATAATTAATAAGAAGAACGTCTTATTTTAATGCAGAACTTGGTTGTTTTTTTATTACCGATTACTCAACTCATTTTTGAATAAATCGATAATTGCTTCATATTTTGCAATAAATTACAGGCGTTGTGTCATCGCACTTTTCTTTCTTTTCTATGCAGTTCGACAGTGACCGCGGTTTAGCTGTTGTCAGCGTCTTAATACCAAAACTTTATTGCATGAAGCTTTGTTTCTGTTCCGTTTCTTTACTCATGTACCACAGCGCCATGACAGGCTTTGTTTACCCTGTGTCTATGTTTGCTTATGTCTTTTTGTTTAGAACAGGCTGTGTTTACACTTAGTTCTATAATGAAAAATGTTTACTACGACGCTCGTTCTATCCGTGCTTCAGGTAACTTTTTGATTTTAAGCTTAAGAGGGACCAGGGCCTGCGAGGAATTTGAAAAATTGGTATTTGAAGAAACTATTGCCGTCGTTTTACCTCAAGTCTGCCCCGTAGAGTGCGATAGGGATAGCTACAGCTCAGAGCAATCATATCGCAAAAAAAATGACGAAATCGACGTTTTGTATTCCCCTTTTTTCTCTTCATTATATTTTACATTAACATTTTAAGAAAGAGTATGTCTAGGTTCCTATCATTTTCTTTTCTGTTAAAAACTTTTCGAATTTGGTAATTTTGCACTCCTCTAATCACGACGGTAAAAATGAGGCATTTGTGTAATTTTTGGAGGGTCATATTTTCTTCACCGATAAGTTGTTGTAAAAAAAAGATCAAAAATAGGGACGTGACTACAGCAGACCTTGATTTTATGAAAAAAAAAAATTGCTCTAGAGGAATGCCTCTAAAGCAATATTTTTTTTTCAGGAAGAATAAAGTGGAATACATTTGTATGGAGAATCGCAGGCCCTGTTCCCTCTTAACAATTATGTTTTCAGGAAAATATTAATTTTATGTACCTACTTCTGAGTATCAGTAGTTTTTGAAGCTTCAATGTGATAATATGTAACCTCCAAAGTGGGTATCTTTCATCACTTCCATATGTTTCAAGGGGCAGTGCTACTTATTCCACTTAAGGCGACAATAACCGACTTTTTAATGATTTTATACTGATCACGTCTAGAGGAGTAGTGTTAATATTTTGAAAAAAATATATGTTTAATTTAGGGCATTTTTTTGTATTAGGGCATTTTTTTAATAGCTCACTATGTGAATATTTTAGATTATTTTTATACAACATAGAATTAATTTATAAAGTTATACCTAACGCGGAAAAAATAAAAAAAACTGAGAAACACGCAAAAACTATCAAACCAATTTTTCAGAAACGTTCACCATTTTAAAGATAATTTAATTACTAATCTTTTAGTATACGTGTTTTATTGAAATACCTTTTGATTTATGTATAATAAATGCGTCTAATTTGGGACAGCGCTCCTCGATGGGCGAGTCGTATTACTGGCTGGACGTATGACGCGATGCGTGAGCTCAGCACAGAACACGCAAACTAACTACTCAAGGTCACTGGCATATATCGGCGTCTTAAATGCTTAATTATATGTTGCCCTGTTCCCTCATTTTGTTGCTTCTCACAACTAGCCTTAACAAAATTATTCCCACGAATTCTCAAGTCTACATTGAGACGTTCTTACTCCCGGTTTCTGAATTGAGAATTGGAAATCTAATTTAACATAAATTAGGTGATTCCTTCAATGTAGCCAAACATTTAAAAAAACTTTAAAATATTTTTTTTTTGTCATTTTTTTTTATAAATTTTGCGGGCTTTTACCCAAAACTATGCAAAAGTAGACAATGACAATTTCTGAACTTCACATTCTCAATGCAGAGACCGGGTGTTAAGTCTTATTGTGGGCGACAAGAAGACTTTTAGCAACCGGACAGGGACAGACTAATGGCGATTTTCCGACTCATTAAGTTGCGGTTAAGAATTCTTAATATACTCTCTTAAATGTAGAATCTTACCCTGGCCCGATCGAAGGCAGAAGTCTGCTGGGGTCTGATGTCGTCAGCAGGTGCGGGGTCGAACAACTCGTTCGTCTTGTACGCAACTCCGGGGTACTTTTTGCGACGAGGCATTGCTGGCTCCATCGGGCCTGGGGACAAAGAAGATGTTATGAATTGGTGTTATTTGCAGGGCCTTAAAATATGAGAGCCTTTAAATTACAGCACAGATGCTCGACAAACTAGCATAAATCAAATTCAAATTCAAATACAAAATATTTTTATTTTATATAAACCTACATGGGCACTTATGAAACGTCAGAAGCTAGGTTCACGGTTCCAATTGGTCGTTTCCTATGGAGAAGAGCCGGCAAGAAACTCCACGATTACTCTTTTAAAAATAAGGGGCTTTTACAATATTTTTAAATAACAGTGTTATTAGGTATGGGAGGACAGTGTAGGTCAAAGTACCAGGTACTTAACAGAATAATGATGGTCAACAAATCTACAGTCCACTAGGCCTACAGCGTTCTCACATTCACAAAATTGAGAAGAATCAAGAAGAATAAAGATAAATAAAATAATAAAAATAAAAAACGTATTTTAAACGAAATGACGTGACTGCTATTACAGCTGTATCAAATCTGAATAATTATCATGTCCACAAAAGCCACTAATATGGAGTTGAAATTAAATTTTAGGTATATGATGTCAAATAATAGGGTGATTATGTCAAGAAAGAATGTAAAAAAAAAAAATGTATACATGGTAATTTGGGAGCAGTTAATAGACACTTACATAATTTGCCGTTAATCAGGTACCAGGGAAGCCACATGTGCAGAAGGAATTATTGCCAAACTTCCTTGTCTTCAACGTAGTCTTTAATTTTATAATATGCTTTCTTAATAAGGACGCGTTTGATGTGGGTTTTGAACTTCCCATCGCTAAGTTCTGTAACCGACTTAGGCAACTTGTTATAAAAGCGGATACTGTTTATAAGAAATGACTTGCTTGTTTTAGTTAATCTAAATTTGGGTATCACAATTTCATGTCTATTGCGTGTATTTATATTATGAAAATCGCTTCTTATTTTGAAAAGTCCTAAGTTTTTGCGAACATACAAAATACTTTCTAAGATATAAAGAGAAGGCAGAGTCAGTATATCAACTTCTTTGAATTTGTTTCTAAGGGACTCGCGAGGACCCATTTTATAGATAGCGCAATCAATATTATAATAAAAGTATTCATTTCATTAGAAGTTAATTAGCATTTAAATCGAATGAAATTATTTGTTTATAACATAAATATGTCAAATTTTAATTATTAGTATATAATGTAATATTCTTTTATACCACAAATAATACCAATTAATTGTTATTTTTTTTTCTTATCAATTTATTTTATTTTTAATATTATAAATTACTAGCTGACCCGGCAAACGTTGTTTTGCCATATAAATAATTTTTAAGTAATTTCTAGAAAAAAAAAAAATTAAAAAAAATTGGTGTTGGCCGATTCTCAGACCTACTCAATATGCTCACAAAATTTCATGAGAATCGGTCAAGCCGTTTCGGAGGAGTACGGGAACGAACATTGTGACACGAGAATTTTATATATAAGACTAGCTGACGCGGCAAACGTTGTTTTGCCATACATATAAATAATATTTAAGTAATTTCTAGAAAAAAAAAAAAAAAAAAAAATAGATGTTGGCCGATTCTCAGACCTACTCAATATGCTCACAAAATTTCATGAGAATCGGTCAAGCCGTTTCGGAGGAGTGAACGAACATTGTGACACGAGAATTTTATATATAAGATTATGTTTTTAATAAATACAAAATTAATGAAAATAATAACTTACTTAACTTTAAGATTAAAAAATCTCAATTGAAAATGATAAGTAACCTATTTTCAATTTTTGATCCTTCCTATATATATATAGTTCTTGTTTCTTGCCCGTTCTTGTCCATAGGTACCGACTACGCTTTGGAATGCGCGACTAGCTTCATATTTCTGACTGAATTGTCAAGGGGTCGGCCCTTGACAATTCAAAAGTGCCTGTAATTGGTTTATTTGAAATAAATGCTTTGAGTTTGAGTTTGTTACAGGTATGGTAAAATGATTCCATAATCTTAACCTTTAGGTTATTTAATTGTTATTTTAACAATATATCATTGATGACGAGATATTTACCGAGAAGGAACTTAACACGGCAATATACAATTTTTCTTGTTACCAAAGGTCTTCGATGAGGAATACGAAGGAGGAGGCGGAATGCGTGCTCACGCCCCTAGCCGCCGCAAGAGACGCCCTGAGCGTCGGGAATCGCAGGCCGATTCCCGGCCACCGTAGGCGCGGGCTTGCGGACGGTTAGCAATGGGTAGCTCGCCGTCCGATAAGGACCAGGCTCGGGTCGACGACGGCGCGTTGTGTTCCACGCGCACCTCAAAGAGATGTCAGCACAACTGACGGGGTCCGATAGGACCGATGCCTGCCGGGGTCACGGGAAAGTCCGAAAGGGATACCGTGGCCCTTGGCAACGTACAGGCAACTGAAGGAACACGGGTGGGTTTTAGTCAGTAAGAGTCTGACACGTCCTCTCGCTCCGCCCAGAGCGGGAGAAGGTATTTGAAAATTTCCCACCCAAAAAAAAACCTCTATACCACCAAACTAGTAGCTCAGTTCTGGGCCGCCTGAGAAGAAGTCCTATGCCATTATGGGTCTAGGTTACACGACCTTCACGATCTGCTAATTGTCATCTCCAGCTACAAAGACCAGCCATTATGTGCTAGCTATCGTAGTATGCATGGTAAAACAGACAAAATAATTTGTTCGTATGGATACAGAAGTGACTTCGATTGGCACTTTTATTACAGTTGGAGAAGAACTCACTTTCTTCTCCAACTCTAATAAAAGTGCTAACAATATTTGGATGTAACTATTTAGTTTTTGAGACCCAGAGCACAAATGAATATAGATGGGACACTCGGCAGTTTAGGTATGAAGCTACAGGTACAGGGCGGGCCCGTCTTGTTTTAGGAAAATCGTCTACTTTTTACAATGTTTGTAAATAATGTTAGCACAATGTATCTATCACATAATTTATTTATATGGGTTGCTTCATTTTTAATTCTTTTTACCTAGTGTGGTCTAGTAATTTTATTCTAAGTGCATCGTCTTCGTACATAATTATAATTATATAACTAATGCACCTATACAAAATATTGTAAAATATGTTAAAAGAGATGGATTTTGATGGTGGATTTCCTTGCCCATTCTTCTCCATACGAAAACCACCTTTTGGAAGGGGCGACTAGAATCAATTAATTTAAGGGCCCATTTGGAATAAATGATTTGGCTTTGACTTTATTGGGCCAATTCAGTGAGTGTAACGTAGTCAGAAGATCTAAGAGTAAGCCCACGTTCGCGCGGACGTAAAAATATAGCGGCGGAATTTTATCGCTTACTGGATTTTTAACTCTCCGTGTTAAGCCGAGCGTTGAGAATCCAACGCGCTGGGACGCACTCTCGTCCCAGCGCGTTGAAAAAACATACTGTTGGATTTTCAACTCTCGGTGCTGAGCAGAGCGTGGAATATCCATTGCACGAAAAAAATCGCCGCGGGAAAAAATCGCCCGTGTGTACCTTACGCGATAGAAAGAGAGGCAACTTCTAGGTGAACATAGCTGTAGGTCATTAGTGCTGTGCGACCTGAATTGAGATAGATATATAGTAGTTTATTTAGTGCACACAAAAAACAGCACAACATACAAATACACGATTAAATAATGACTAATTAGCTATTAGGAAATAGCTGCAAGGTGCCAATGTACAAACAAACAAAAAATAAAAAAGGAAGAAAACAAGACAATGTGATGACACTATTGGCTAAGACACACTTTAAAATAATGGATCAACGAACATAAAAAAGTCCGATGTGAATTGCACTTTATTGTGTCGTGACAAGAGTCGCTTTTTATTTAAATGATTTTGTGGAGTGTCCCATCTGTATTAATCTGTGTCCAGAAGATGACTTACCCCTCTGTATGGGCAGTGCGGAGGGCGGCGTGGGCGCCGGCTGCTTCACCACGCCCTGCTGCTGCTCCTTGTATTCGTGCCATTTGTACGTGCTGCGGTATTCCGAGTGCAGCTGAAACAAAGAAATACAGGTCTTAAACATATTTGTAAAGACAAGCCTATCCCGCCCGACTTCCATACAAATTTTTCAAATTCATATTCAAATATTTTTATTTGTAGAACCTAGGTAAACAAAAGTACAGATATTAATGAATGAGGAGTAAGCGACGGAGCTAAATGAAAACACGCACTCGCACTCGTGCCGCGCTGCCTGTCCTTTGACTTGCGCACAAAAAACCGCTATTTGGGGACCGCCTGGGCAGCGCGAGTAGCTGTGGCAGTAGCATGAGAAGTATCGTGTAAAGTTTATATTCTCGTCCTGCCCACTTCCCTGCCTACTTCCCTGATCACTGCCTTGCATGATGGAAGTGAGCTGAGTGTAATTGTGCGCTGCTGAATATGATTTTTAATAGTTCAAATTCACAAGTCATTTATTCAAACTAGGCTGAGAATCAGCACTTTTCGAACGTCAAAATTACATAAGACAGTTCCCCAAAAACGCCCACCCTTCACCACTTCCTAGTGCTTTAGCTGGGAAGAAGAAGTGGCGCAACAAACTCCCCAGCAGCACAGCTGTCTGAATAGTTAGAAAAACTTGATTCTATACAATAGTACTTATGCAAAATAATTTACTTTACGCAACACAAAACATTAAATTAAATTATTTTTTTATATATTACCTAGCACGTATATAATAATATAATAAGTAGGTATGGCAAGATAAAGGTCCCAAGTGAGATTTTCACGACAAGAAGTGAAATCGTTGTCTTCTCAATTTTACACAATATTTGTAACGATAAAACCTTTAAATGAATGGTTTAGGTATAACTTATTTCTGAGTGTCTATTTTAGGTTTTTGAAAACCTGATTATCACTTCGATAAGTTTATCTCCTGTCTATTATCTAATGTTAGGTGATAGGATGACCAAAATAACAATAGACAATCAAAATCAGAGAGAGGCTTTCAGAAGACAAGGATTTTTATGACTAAAAGTGTTCATAATTGCTGTCACAATTAAATTTAATGTGGTGCTGTACCTATACAAGCTGTAAAAAAAATCCTGTCTGATCCGTGAGGGTGTCGTTAGGTATCGTACTGAGAGTCTATTTATGAGGCAATTTTCCGGGAAAAAATAAGAAAAAAAATCATCACTTTTTTTTAAAACAGGAATTTTACATGGCGCCTTCGTTTAGCGGGTGTCTAAAAGTCATAACTTATGACCGCTGTTGAAAATTTGCTAATTTTTAATGGATTTGCGGTAATTTTGGTACAAAAAGTTTGATTTTTAAATAGTAATATTTTTTTTATTTTCAATAATAATAAGGTTTTTGTACTACTTTTCGGTAATGTTATTGCAATACCTATGTGCCCCTTTCGGATCAGACAGTTTCTTTTTTACATATTGTATATCTCCGCTTTGGACATTTTATTTGCTTTTGGTCCTGCTAACAAACGATATAAGCCACATTTCGGAAATAAACGGCTAAATTATTTATATTTCTCCTTTATTGCAAAAGGATGGCTCAGTCACTGCCATTACATAGAGCAACCCAATAAAATACTAGTAGATAAAAACTTCGCCGATAAAATAAACCGTCGGGAATAAATACGGGCCTCGATGAAACTTTTTCGTCGAAAAGCCACGATATTGAAGTTAAGCTGTCGTGCAAACTAATCATCGGTGAATGATGTGGTTCGATAAAGTTTTTCGACGAAACGTTTTCGAAGCTAGTTTCAATCTTTGAACTATGCCAGGATAGTGAGAACACTATACTGGCATAAGTAATTGAAAGTTTCGCTTCTTATTAAAGAATAAGAAGCTTACTAGGCAATGAAAATGAGTTAAGGCTCCCGCAGACAGGCGCGACGTGACACGACTTAGTAGAACAATTTCTATGAAAACTTCATGGAAATTGTTCTATTAGAGTCTATTTATTGCTTAATTTAAAATAATAGTCTATTTATTCGTTAGTTTAAATACATTAAAATGAGGACAACTAAAGACCTCAGAAATAAACATTTCAGGCAGTTATGCGGGCGATGTTCGAGATTTCCAACAAGATATTTTTTGCCTAGTTTCTCCAAATATTTACTTATCCCCTAGACTAGTACATGTCCCCAGACAGCCAATTAGCCGAAAAATAAACAGACGACAGATCTCAGAGTCAGATGAAGCAAAAACAGTGAATTTCTCCCCCCTTTCCCCCTTCCACTACAACAGGATAGATAGGGCAGCCATAGATAATATAGATAGGAATAGATGCAACGGCTAGTCCGCAGAAAACCCGGCTCGATATCGATAGGGCTGTAAACGATGACTTCGTTAAACGTAGTGATACGATTATGTATCGATATTCGTGTAATACATTTTTTATGTTGGTTAATATTTTTGTATCACATTTTCTGCTTGCTTTGGCGTTATTGATATTCATGTGTCGGTTGGTTTGTAATATTTTGTTACATAATAGCCGATAATTTTACCACTGTTGTGACACAGGCTTGCGGCGTGGGCTATAATCTACCAAGCGGGCCCAGTACGGGTTGGTATTGGTTCTAGTTCTAGGCACCGATAATATACATAGTTCTAGGACATGCCGGTTTCCTCACTATGTTTTCCTTCACCGTTTTGAGAGCAGTGGGTCATTAAATTATTGACACGAAGTAAAACGTCTGCCTGGGTTCGAACTCAAATTCAAATTTATAACAAGATTCCTAACCAAATTAAAGAACTTCCAATGGTTCGCTTCAAAAGGGCTTTACGTAGGTGGTTAATTGAGAATCCCTTCTATAATATAAAATAATTCTTTCAATTTAAATTTAAGCAATAATGTAATTGTACCTACCTATAACAAAAATTTGCATGTCATTATGTTATGATTAAATAAATGCTAAGCTACTAACATTATCTACCATTTTAAGAACTTTTGTAACCATATTTATCTGCAAATAAATCTTTGACTTTGACTTTGACTTTGACGACCTACAACTCTTAAGAGTGAACAGGGCCTGCGATTTTCCATACAAATGTATTCTCCTTTTTTCTTCCGGAATAAATGCCTCTAGAGCAATCATTATTTTTTCATAAAATCAAGGTTTACTGTAGTCACGTCTCTGTTATTTCCTTTTTTTCAGCAACTTACCAGTAAAGAAAATATGACCCTCCAAAAATTACAAAACTGCCCCATTTTTACCGCCGTGATTAGAGGAGTACCAGACAAATTCGAAAAGTTTTTAACATAAATGAAAATGATAGGAACCTAGACATACTCTTTCTTAAAATTTTAATGTAAAAAATAATTGAATCGGTTCAGTTTTCGAGGAGAAACGTCGATTTCGTCAATTTTTTTGTGATATATTTGGTCTGAGCTGTAGCTATCCCTATCGCACTCTACGGGGGCAGACTTGAGGTAAGAAGTCGGCAATAGTTTCTTCAAATACCTATTTTTCAAATTCCTCGCAGGCCCTGTTCCCTCTTAAGTCGGGGCCGTTGCCATTGGGCCTCCGCTGCTCTTCGTATTATATTTTGCTGGGTAGGTATTGTTGAAACTCGATTTTCATCGTATTTTCCATTTTCAATCAAAATGTAAATTGTTAGGTATATAAGGTGTAGGTAAATATTGGTTTGTAACAAGGCTGAACTTTTGAATTAACGATATAGTTTTTACCCGCAAGTGGAACCATTTAGCGACTCGCTCCTGCTTCGTATAATTATATAAATAATGTATGCCAAATATTGTGAAAACATTTTAAAAGTAATCTTATAATTGCCATAATCTTTTGATAACGTAAAAATAGAAAAAATACGTGTACGTTATTTTTTCATAACCCAGATGAAGGTAAAAAAAAAAAAAAATAGTCATCATCCCTATTGTGAACTGACAATTGAGCGCAATTCTTTCATGTTGACAGTTCAGCCACATCCATTGCGTTATTTACTTTGTTGAGCAGACGATATTTTCAATCCTATGAAGCAACGGATTAGGAATTTCCTTCAAAACCCGTGGATTGTGATTGAAATTGAAAGTGTGCTAATGTGTAATTAGGATTCTGAACAATGATAGAATTGCGATGTCTATGCAGCCAGACACAACTAAAAACGTAGTACCGTGCAATATTGAATTCCTTTAACAAATTCGTATTCCTTTTTTAAATCCCCTACTTCAAAGAGTAGGTACCACCGAGCCCAGACCTTCGCAATGAGTCGATCAAAAAGCTCGTAAACCGATATACGTACCCCATTCGCTCCATAAAAATGTTCAAACATCAAATGCACCAAAAATAGTTTTAAAAGCCATTTGCCGGCAATAAAATCAATTTGTGTACATCAATCTGCCTAGCTTTTTCCCAACTATGTTGAGGTCGGCTTCCAGTCTAATCGGATGCAGCTGAATACCCGTATTTTACATGGAACTCCACAACCCAGTTAGCCCGCAAGGACGTAATAAAATCGCGGCGATTTTTTTACGTGCACTGGAATTTCAACGCTCTGCTTTGCGCCGAGAGTTGAAAATCGAACAGTGTGTTTTTTCAAAGGGCTGGGACGTGAGTGCATCACAACGCGTTGGATTCTCAACACTCGGCTTAACAGCTAGAGTTGAAAATCCAATGTGCGATAAAATCCCGCCGCGATACTTTTACGTCAGTCCGAACGTGGGCTTATTGGATAACACGATACCCCTAGGTAAGAATGGTTGTCAGACTTTTGGGCTTCTGACTACTCGTAACGACTGTCAAAGATCTACGAATGATCTACAACGGCTTAATGTGCTTTCCGAGGTCAAAGTCAAAAATTTACAAAAAAAAAATGAATTGATTCTAGTCGCCCCTTCCAAAAGATAGTTTTCGCATGAAGAAGAATGGGCAAGAAACTCCACCGTTACTCTTTTAAAATGTTTTACAATATTTTGTATAAGTACTTTCGTTATATAATTATATGTGAGGACGATGCACCTAGAATACAATTATTATACAACAATAGGTAAAAAGAATTAAGAATTAAAAATGAAGCAACAACAGATAAACTAATTATGTGATAGATACATGGTGCTCATATATTTACAATCATCTTAATAGGGTGCGAGGCACGAAGGGTCCTTTATACGTAATGGATGGATCATTGGTTAGCCATCCACGAACCGACCGCGGTAAGCGTAGCTTAACCTTTGATCGACCCGTGTTTGTGTACAATATACAAATATAAACATTCTAGGCACGAGGTGGACATCAAATCGGCGGCTCATCAATTATTCTGCGCACGACATGTCGGCCAGTAGGGTGACCATGTGTGAGTAAAGTGGCAGGATTTTGCGGCAGTTTGTTGTTTTCGGTTTTGAATAGTTATTGGTCGTTTATTGGAGAGAAAATACAGTAAAATTGAGGGTTTGTATTGGTTATTTTTTGAAGCAGAATAAGCTAGTAGTAGTTTGTATTTGTGACCATATAAACTAACATTTATTGCGATCACCAATTAAATTTTATATGGATTGGTGATCAAACGCGTTGATTATGCCAATATTCAATCTATAACATGGAAATTAATTGAAAATCTATATAAATATTTTTATTCTTTATTATACATATAACATTATTATACATAGGTTACATGGATAATAAAAGTGTAAAGGCGAGTCTGAATACGGAAATAGAAACAGGAACTGCGGATAAAAAAAGTCGGTCATTCAAGTAGTTTTGTTCATAGTCATAAAAACAAATGACGAAAAATTATAACACAGTCAATTTAAAAAAAATTAAATGTTTACTAAACTGATTCAGTTGCTACATTCGTTTAACTTAGCCTTTTTACGAGTTTTCTACGAGGTTATAGTAAGTTTTATAGCTCACAAAACTGAGTTTTAATTTAATTTTAGTTAGTGCTCATACATGTGCTTTTCATTTAGAACGTTATCTTAATACATGCTGCTGAGAATTTCAAACTTTTCGTTTAACATTTATGGACTTAGCTTGTTAGAAACATAAGTCTATGAAATTACTGAAGCTAATGAAATACTTTTTAAGTTAATTATATGTTACTTTAAAGTATTTATCTATGGACCTGTCTAGTCTACACAAATATAATATAGAAAAAAGATTTGTTTTTTTGTTTTTAATTAATAAACTCAAAAACTACTGGACCGATTTTCAAAATTGTTTCACCAGTAGAATGCTATATTATAACTGAGTAACAAAGACTATAAATAGGCTATCTAAACTAATATCCTAGTAACTAATATTATAAATGCAAAAGTGAGTTTGTTTGTTTGTTACGATTTTACGCTAAAACGGCTCAACAGATTTGTATGAAATTTAGCACATGGGTTGACCATGGGCTGTATATAGGATGCTTTTATCCCGATATTCCCACGTGATCGATACTTATGCGAATGAAACCGGGAGGCGCAGCTAGTGAATAAATAAATAGTAGGTAGTGGACTGGGCTTACTCAAAACATGGCAACTTGACTTGTAGAAATGCTAAGCTAAGCTGCATAATACATGTAATTATTAAGAAACTATGTTTCAAATAAGTAACGGTATAAAATGCACGCTGCATTTGAACTTTCACGACCTCGCGTTCTAATGCAATTTTAAAAACTCACGAATCAGACATGTGACTAAAAATATCGTGACAGAATAACCGTTGAGTGAGAGAGTTTTGATAACAGACCTTGGTTTAAATTTACAGTAAAAAAAAACAATTAAAATATTATATGCCGAGAAATTAAATAGTAGGAAGTAAAAGGAAAATAACTGCAATCTTGATTAGTTTAAGATTAAGATTGTTTCCGTGCAAATTTAGAAAAATAATCATTTCTGCAGTCAGAGTATATCAAACTATAACATTAATTATAATTCGTCATTCAGAAGCTGTCTAGTTTTTTGTAGTTATACGAGCGGTTAGTTTAAATATAACAGCTGTCACTTCCTACAAAATAACAATATCCTAATAAAACATGATAAAACATCCAACTTTAAACTCAAAACAAGGTTTAAAAGTAAGGCTCAAAAGTAAAAAATCGTTGTTTTACACAATACCCGAGTAAATTGTAATATAAATAACATAAATTTCGTTCAGACAATGCTTGCTCGTGAGTTAGCCAATACCGCAATTGCTTGGTTGCAATTGGCACACACACACTGGCTCACTTTTGATACGTCAATTTAGCTGCCTAATTGCTCAAAGTGTGTTATCTGACGCCATAGAGTTATTACTCAATGTCTATGATTCCGAAAGGGATACCGTGGCCCCTGGCAACGTACAGGCAACTGGAGGAACACGGGTGGGTTTTATTCAGTAAGAGTCTGACACGCCCTTCCGCTCCGCCCAGAGCGGGAGAAGTTATTTGATAATTTCACAAACAAAAAAAAAACCAAATGAATCCGAATGATGACTAATCGATTTACCAATTTAATAGTGTTTAGTGTAATATTCAGTCTAGACTATTGAAAATGTTTGATTTGTAACAATTAATGTTGAATTTTACCTTTTTATCACTGACGGAAGTTTATATAACATAATATCACACCTGTTTCCCCCGATGGGTAAGGCAGAGGTGTACCTATAGTTAGCATATCCACATTTCGCCAGTTGCATATAGGTTTTATGTAGTAGGGGGCGAGCCTATTGCCATCAACCGGGCACAAATCCATACTCCGGGCTGCTACTGAGAAATTCCTGATGGAAAGACCAAATAACAATTTGCCCGAACTGGCAATCGAACCTCATTCTCAGCAGTTGCGCTTGCGATCACTAGACCAACGAGGCAGTTAGGCAGCTATGCACTTATATAATGTGGTGTTAATTGTGCTGATGAATGTAGTCAGTGAAAAGCTGCTTCATTTAATTACAATTTTAAATGTTAGCTGTTGTGGTTGGTGACAATCAATCCGACTCAAACTCAAACTCAAAGCATTTAATTCAATTAAACCATTTACAGGCACTTTTGAATTGTCAAGGGGTCAGTCAGTCAGAAATATGAAGCTAGTTGCCCATTCCAAAGCGTAGGTTCCTAAGGAGAAGAACGGGCAAGAAACTCCACGGACACTCTTTTAAATCATGATGTTGTTACAAAAATATTGGTTACATCATTCATGTTGAAATTATACATGTGAAACCAATGTAGAAAGACGTGCACGTAAAAAGCGTCCGTTATAAAAAGATAAAAACAATTCAAAAATTAAAATTAGAGACTAAATGAGTAGTTTCTAATAAGCCCATTTCTAACCAGTCTGCCGAGCGTACTTACAGACAATTCATGTAAGCTGTGCACTCGCCAATGAAAAATATCTATTAGTACTTAATAATCCAAATCTGAAAAACAGTAAATCTGACGTATATCCCAAAATAACAAATCGTCTGGTCACCCCATACATAAGTAATGAAGCACTCACACAAACAATTAAACATCGAGTTTCAACGCCCCACTAAACTGATAACCTGATTGATTCTCGTGATTCTGCTAATGAAATGGACAAACAGACAAATTGAACGAATGCCTCAAAATAGGAACGAATGACCTGACCTCGATTTTAGAACTAATTAAAGGAACGGCTGACCCGATTCCGTATTTGAAAATCGAATAAAAAACAAAATTGGAACGATTTTGTTTTTTATGCAGTTTGAAATTGGAATGTTTCCAGAATATTCTGGCTTCAAGTTAAGTATTGTAAATAAATTGTAGTTTTACGTGAAATGCTTAGCTGGCAGTGTTTCTGGATTTTCAGCCGTTTTCAGTCAAACGAAGTTAGATTTGGCAAGGTTTGGTCTTACAGGTGCTAGAACAGTAGTTTTATAGACTGATCCGTACGATTGTAAGGAATCAATATTATTTGAAATGTGGTAAAAAAAAGTGCTAGAAAAATTATAAAGACACTACTGTGGTTAATTTACCAAGATAATGAGGGTTTTCTAAAATAACGTTCACTAGGTGGCAGCATTGAGACGTCAGTCTGTCAAAAGTGTCAAAGCGCAAGTATATTTTCTTTGGGGTTAGTAAACACCGAGACGCGACGCGACGATGCTTGAAGAGGCCAGTGGTTTGACGCTGCGCAGCGCGGCGACGCGAGACGTCGTGAGGCACATCGTGAAGGTGCTGGCAGCCCCACGCCTCGCTGCTTCGTGATGCGTCGCGATACGCCGCGAGGCATCTCGAGGCGCAGCGCGGCGCAGTGCGGCGCAGCGCGACGCCACGAGGCATTTTCGAATTATCTCAATTAAATGTGTATCTTTTTGAGTAGTAAATAAAGTTATAATTTCTATTACTATCTTAAAAAGTGCGAGCGTCGCTTCGCGTCACGTCTCGGTGTTATCTTACCCTTAGTCGTGACTGAATGATAAACGAATGAATGACACGAATCATGAACGTCATCATATATTTTACATTCATTGTTGAAATGTTCGACATCTTGTCAGAGTGGCGCCAACTGGTGATGGCGTGAATTTTCATGAAAACCCTTATTTATCTGCATAATACATAACATGTTTTTAATATTTCGAGTGCTTGCGTGTAAGAAGTATTATCATTATTCTATAGAGATAGAATAGAGAATATTATTATAAGTGCTTTGAATTTAATAAACGCATACGTAATATGAATCTCGTATGTCGTAAGCTTACGTAGCTCTTCTAATGATGGCGGAAGAGGTCGAGTCGAGCTCGAGAGCATGTTATGCAGTTTGCGTTTTATGTCGAGGGAGTTGTGTGCAATAGAAGTTGGTGTCTATGCTATTTTAAACATAGATTTAGGCACTGACTTTTTTCACTGAATTAATTTTTATAATATTAAAAAAATGGGCAGCTATGTTGGGATCGGCTTCCAGTATAACCGTATGCAGTTTTACATGGAGCCTAACTTCCACAACCCAATAACCGTGTAATACGATAAGACCCCTGGCGTCCTTAGATGCGCGCGACGTGCTTCACGAGTACAGGATTTTTTCGTGCTTGTCAAGCACGTCGTGCCCGTCTAGGGACGCTATTAGGACTTTGCGACTGAATTCGGTCGTATAGCGATCGCTATTTATGTCGAGACTGCCGCCCCAGATCATGCCAGACCAGGCCGACAGGCCGTGGGAATCGATCCGATGAGGCCTGTGGTGGGACCGCGGCTTAAGCTTCCTATTGCATTAGTTATGACCGGGTATTTAAAACAAAATTCGGTCTGGCGAGTCATATTAGGGCACACGTTGGGAAATAATAATTTCAAAGGGTCGCAGTTATCGAAATTGATAAGGAGGACTGCATTACGCACGTATTTCCAGATATTTTATAGACGTCCACGGTAATATCGTGACATTAGAAAATTTAAAAGCGAAAAATCAATTGGTTAATACGACGTTTTTATTAATAAGTAGTAGCATTTTCTGAAGAAAATATTGTTAAAAAACCCCAACATTTTAGAGATTTTGGTCGGTAAATTACATGTAGAAAACAAATATTTAGAAAAAAATTTTTTTTTTGAAAGCTCCCAAATTGAACGACGTTTTTTTGTAGTCGGTTAAAAAGGAAATATAGCTATATCCTCTTTAATTTTTACAAAACCTTTCCTCACCAGCGCATACCATAAGAATACGGAAACGCCATGACCAACCCAAAATTTGAAAGCTAAAAATAAAACGTCGACCCTCAACATCGATATGTCCCCACGTCCCCACTCTATCGCAGGCAATTTTCGGTACGCTTTCCCGACCGCAATAACTACGTCTACGGTCACGTCGCAAGCTCTATCTACGTCTACGTCGCTGTCGCTACGTCATATTTACGTGTAATCTACGAGATAGGGTCGTGATATGGATATGTTAGGTATAAGGGTTGAAATGTATGTGTGATAAGGTGTAGGGTGAGGATTTTGAAGAGATTGTAATTATTTGGGTGTGGATAATCTGAAAATGTATAGTCTTCTGACGTACATTACGACTTTGAATTTGGTTTAAGGGTACACTAGTCGACGGTTTGAAATCGTTGGTGGGCGTGACTAACATGGCATGCTAATTAGTCTAATTATTTATTTATTTAGCTTTATTTATTAAGTATTTATTTATCTAGTTTTTATTTATTTATTTATTTAGTGAAATAGACGATAATTTATAACGAAAACGGGCGCGTAAAATTCCATGAATAGACCTTTGGGCGTGTAGATATTATGGAAAAACTACTGGATATATATACTCAAAATAAAATTATTTAAACTATTGAATAAATTATCTATCCCTGTACGGTATCTATGTTGTCATTTTCTTACTACATAAGTTATTTATTTACGCCCAAAGACGAATTAAAATTAGTGTTGAAATATGGAAGTTTCGACGCCCATAATTTCCAAACCAATCGTTGTTTTTTACAATTCTACTTCCATACAGGGCTAGATAATGACAAGACAAATTGATATAATTTTTAGTTTCGAACGTACACCGTCAAAAAGACGAGTAATCACCATACTACGTTTGTATGGAAGAATGACCGACTAGCCTTCCCTTAAAGGTAAAGCTTCTTATAATAATTATATATTCGCGAAATATAGTTGTTTTTTATAAGTATACAACTCTGCCCAACCCGTCATGAAGAACAGGCGTGACGTTATGTTTTATTTTCATACCCTGAAAATAATGTACTACCCTCCAATAACACGGCAGCACTCTGTTCCAATTAATAGAACCAATTCGGTGTATTTATTTAGCATCACATAGCGAGCCGCGACCAAACACAGCCAGAACTCAACTCAATTATCTAACGTCAATATTTACATCATTTGCACTATCTATTCGGGCTATTTTTGACATGAATTTGGTCAACATTCGTGTTTGCTACATCCAAGTCGGTCGCAACTTGGCTATTTTGTGTTTTTAAGAATAGGAATGATGACTAAAAAAATGTTTTTTGTCCGTCATGTAGATTATCAAAAAATAACGTACACGTATTTTTTATTTTTTTACGTTATCAAAAGATTACGGCTTTACATTGACCATGACGCCATGACGTCACGAGTATGTAGATTTTATACTTACTTGTGACGTAGCGACCCCCACTCCCCAGCTTTAATGCGTTTTATCTAAGTTTTTTTTTTTTTAATATGATAAAGCAAAACTTACGAGTCAAATTTGTTTTTTCTCTGACTGACGGACTAAATAGAATTTCTTTGACAGGGTTATTTTTTTACCCGTATCTGGGTTGGTATGCCCAAGCATCACTGGGCAAATCGTCGAACGCTGAGTCTTGAACGATATGGCGGATGTCAGATGGTCAAATCGTGAAATTGCGGCGCATCGTAAAATGGCCATGCAGATCCCAATATAATATGGTAATTTCTACGATCCACTTACGAAATATTTAAATAGTATTTTATGTTGGGTATGAATAGGATTAGGTTGGTCTAGTGATTGTCTAGTCTCATAACCGTTGTGTGCGACAGCGACAGTCTGTTCTTACATAAGTTTCTTGTAAAGACAACAGGCGTAGCGTTGTTTTACTACACTTAGAGTCAGTTCACACCGAGACGTGCCGCGACGCGACGATGCTTGAAGAGGCCAGTGGTTTCCGCGAGACGCAGCGCGACGTCGGCGTCGTCGTCGCGAGGCGCATCGTGAAGTCGCTGGCAGCCCCATGCCTTGCTGCTTCGTGATGCGTCGCGCTACTCCGCGAAGCATCTCGAGGCGCAGCACGGCGAAGCGCGGCGTAGCGCGACGCCGCGAGACATTTTTGAATTATCTCAATTAAATATGTATCTTTAGAGTAGTCAATAAATGTATACTTTGTATCACTATCTTAAAAAGTGCGCGCAAGCGTTTTCCGCTATAAACAGGGTCAAATTAAATTAGGTCAAATTAATTTAATTTAATTTGACCCTGTATCAACGTTATTTAGCATGTGCTTTGACGTGTTCCCGTCTCTATCTTACACTTGTAGTTTGGCAGTTGTGCGACAGTGATAGGAATAACGCTTACCCAAAGTTTGTGCTATGTAAGTGACATTCATAGAGCAGTGATGGCCCAGTGGAAACGGTCGCGGCTTAGGAGTTGCAGTTCGTGAGTTGGAACCCAAGCAGGCACTTTACTCTGTGTCAATTATGTCATTACCACAGCTCTCAAAAACGGTGAAGGAAAACATCGTGAGGGAACCGACATGTCCTAGAACTAAAAATTCGACGCCATGTGACATTCACTAACCCGCACTGGGCCCGCGTGCTGGATTACAGCCCAGTCCCTCTCACTCTGAGGAGGCCTCTGTCCCAGGAGTGGGAACATTATATGCTGATTATGCTTAGTATTCTAATATGCTTTTATAGAGCAAACGCCAATGCAATGCCAAAAAGCAAAATGCATTAATCTCCAATTTCAGATCAGCGACTTCTGCTAACTTTTCTCAAAATATTGTGAATTAGGGCAGTTTTAATGAGGGTGCTTACGTAAAAATTTCACTATTTTACACGTTATACAATTAAGATTAATTAAAACCAAACATTATGTTTTTTTTTTTTTTTTTTTACAAAGAGTTCTTAATAATTAATTACAATCTTGCCTATAACACTAAAAAGCAATTTAACTAAATTTTTTACGTGATAATTATTTTAAAACTTAGAATAGTGTTTATTGTACTTTACACAATTCTGTCAAACTCAAACTCAAAGCATTTATTTCATTTAAACCATTTACTGGCACTTTTGAATTTTCAAGAAGTCGGTCAGTCAGAAATATGTTGCCCATTCCAAAGCGTATTATGTACCTATGGAGAAGAACGGACAAGAAACTCCACGGACACTCTTTTAAATCAATTTGATATAAAATATTGGTTACATCATTCATTTTGGAATTATGCCTGTGAGAACAATGTAGAAAGACGTGCACGTTCGTAAAAGCGTCCGTAATAAAAAGAAAAAAAAAAAGAACCATTCAAAAATTTAAAATAAGTCATGGCAGCTAAGAGACCAACTGACGGCGTCCGTTCACGAACATGACGCATGGATCAGCACCATTCAGCTCAACCATTTTGAAGGGAGCTAAATGATCCAACACACGCGCCACAATCTGTTCCACTTTCTTAGAGTCTGATATTGTAATATAAATACTTTGTTTATGTGTTATACATATGTGTGTCATTATCACTAATATTTCTACACTTTTTACACTACACTAACTCAAAAGGTTTTATTCGTTTTAGTCTTCGCACTATATTGGTTTGGTCTACCAGCTGATTTGCCTCGATGTTTACACGGCAGTGGTCATGGGCCTCGGCAAATTTTTGTATTACCTGAGTTGGTGAGTCTGATGATGATCATTTTGTGTAGTGTCTGGTGTTTTCTGTGTTTTTCTAGATGTGCTGTGTGCAAATGAATTCGTGAGCTTAATCATTTTGTCAACTTAAATGCTAACACAAAACTGCTAACTGCCCAGCTAATCCGCGTATATTTACTACTATGATGTCATGTTAGGCCAATTAAAATTCACAGACTACATAAGGACACATTTAGCACTATCATTGCACGCACGCTTGGGCTCTAATGAAACCGTTCAATGTTTTGGCCAAGTTAGTTCGAACAGGGATGTGTCAACGGTTCCGTATGTTGAATAAATAATAAAGTTAACTTTTCTGTTGTAGTTAGGGAGTGTTGAGTAACTATGGTAGGTTGAAGAAAGTTACGAAGATTAGGCTTACACCATCACGTAAAGTTTGAGAAAAAGTTGGAAGTAATCACGAAAACAAGAAAAACGAGATCTTTGTGATTAGATAAAAAGTTGGTTCAGAGTTTTAGATACTTTGTGTTTCCTACTTGTATGATTAATGAGTGTGTGGTGGCATCTATATCGCACCATGCGAACTATGCATCAAGGACCAAATCCTGCATCGCGCAATTAGAGTTTACCGCGCGAACTGCATATATAAGGTCCCATTAAAATAGATGGACAAACTTTTAGAAATCATTCAGACCACCAAAATAAGGTCAATGGTAAAAAAAATATAAGAAAACTGCATTAGATACTTGCAAGAAAAATAAATCAACTAACGAAAATACACAAAAAATGTTGGTTACCGAAAGCCATTATTTTATTATTATAGGTCAAAATAAAATCACTTTAATCAGTGTTTTTTTTGCTTGGATATCTTTGGTTAGACGTACTGAACGCTATGTTAAAATTTGTCCATCTATTTTAATGGGACCTTATATACACACATCAACACGGTCTAGGGATATTTTTAAAAAAGCGAATTACTATCAATGTGTTAATTATTTATATGACATGTATATATTTAAAAGATACGTTATTTAATATTCTACTATTTTTTAATAATGGTTAAGGTACTTCAATTAAAATTTCAGGATTTTATGGAAAAAAAATGAAGCATAGACGGAAACCGTATATGAATTAACTTTTAATTTATGAGTAAAAACTGAAAATATAGAAAAATCATTTAATTTGTGTTTATAAACTTGAAGTTAGTAGTCTGAGAAAGCGCCCATGATGTTCATAACACATCGGCAACGATTCGGCATGCTCAGAACAAGGTTGTCAATGTCTTGCTGCGGAATATTGTCCCATGTCCTTCTGAGGCGCGCAAAAAGTTGATCTTCTGTAGCCAGATTTTCAGGAACTTCCTTCAGAGCTCTTCTTTGCAGCATATCCCACGCATGCTCAATGGGATTTAGATCTGGCGATTGAGCAGGCCAGTCTAAGGCCCTAACATTGTGTGTATGTAACCAAGCTGCTACCGTTCTCGCCGTGTGTGCCCGGGCATTGTCGTGCATGAGCAGGAAATCTTGCCCCATTTGTGTTCTGTGGGGCAAGATTACGGGCCCCAGCACCTGTTGGACGTATCGTTCTGCCGTCATATTGCCCCGCACCCAAACGAGATCCGTCCGTCCTCCAAGACAAATTCCTGCCCAAACCATAATTGTTCCTCCTTGGTATGGGTGAACTTCCTGAGGGTTCTGAAGACGGCTCCATCGTCCAGGAACTCGCCAAACACGCGTCCTTCGTGAATCTGGATGGAAGCCGAACCTGGATTCATCCGTGAACAGCACATTGGACCATTGCTCACGGCCCCAGTCTACGTGGTTCCGAACCCATTCTAATCGTCGTCCACGATTGCCTCTCCGTAAAGGTGGGACCCGGAGTGGTCTACGAGAGCGTAGATTGCTTTCATGCAGTCGCCTTCTTACAGTTTGGTCACTCACAAGCACTTGGTGTTCCACTCGCAGCCTTTGGACCAATTGAGTCGCCGTTGCATTTGGTTGAGCTCGCGCAGTAATTTGCAAAAATCGATCTTGTCTGGGGGTAGTGATGCGACTTGGCCCCCGGTGCCTCTCCGCTACTTCACCTGTGGCACGATAGCGTGTCCACAATCTTGAAATTACATTTTGGTGGGTCCCTATGGCCTCAGCAACATTACGCTGAACAGACCCAGCTTCCAGCATTCCCACAGCTCGTAACATCTCCGCCCTCGTCAAATGTTGGCGTTGCATGGCTACAATACCTCAATTTTAACTTTATCTTTCGTTTAAAAATGAAAAAAAACTGTAACTAAACGTAATTCGTATTGTTTTCTAAATTTCGCACAAATGAAAATTCCCTCTCCTACACATCAAGACATTTTTATGCCACCGAGACAAAAGAATTTTCAAAAAATTGAATTTGGAATTAGTCTGAGATAAATTACAAACAAATCGGTGTATGAAAGATTACAATGCGGCCAGTACTTTTCGAGTTATTTAATTGAGTACGAAATATCCCTAGACCGTGTTGATGTGTGTATAACTTCCCTGACATCAATCGTTGGGCAGTTGACCGCCAGACACAACACCCGTCTGGTCGGAGGATCCTCCCGTTTTCTATAGAGGATGAGTGAACTTGAACACCCTCACCTGTTCCTCATACCTCTAAAAGTGAAAGTAGTTCATTTACTTGTCCTGTACACATTGATTGATTTGATTTTTAAAGGTCTTGTCAGACTTTCCGGCTTCTCACGACCGGTAACGACTGTCAAAGATCCACGAATGACAGCCGGGACCAACGGCTTAACGTGCTGTCCTAGGCGCGGAGGAGGCTCTTAATAATAAGAAATTTATACTAATTTGAAGTTAGAGGGTTTTATTGATGATTCTAATGATTATAAATCTGTAAATACATATTTGTTACGGTCCCGAATCATATTTTGATCAACATACAACCTGACATTGTAAGTAAATTTCTATTTCGCAGGCCATCTTAGCGCATCCCCCTTAAGCAGCTTGAGAGTATGAGGTTAGAAATAGATCTAAGCTCATTCTCTTAGAAGCTGATATAAAAGAAAACCGGTAGAAGGTGCGTTTACCTGCCATACTAAATCCTACTGCATTAAAAATTCTTTCGACTACTTCAAGTTATATCTGGGATTTCGACAGTCGTGCCTAGATTGCATTACAGTCAATCCTACCACTCCTACCCCATCTGGCATTTCGACAAGTCATGGCCATATTGGATTTTCAACTCCTGCCTCTGGAACATTACCGTATGTCAGATAACTGGCACAGTCTGTTGGAGGCTTTCGGCAGTTCGTACTGCATTGTCAGTCTTAATTTCTGTCGAGAATCCCGAATGAAAAGTTACTAAAATAGTGTCTAATCGGCCAATTTAGTTAAATCATTGATCTTTTTATAGGTTAGTAAAAAAAATAAAAAAAAATGGTAATGATAATGAACGCAGTGTTAAGAAAGAAAAAAATGCCAACTCTTTTTCTGCTTATTCTAGTTTGATTTTTTGTTTTTGTTTTCAATTGCATACCTGTTATCATGATAAATGGTAGAGCGGAGTTCATCTAACACAAGCATCTTCTTGCTTAAAAGGTGTTCTCCAACTCATGTGTTTTTCGTAGAATGTAGTTGCAATAAACATTTTTTTTTCTTTTCTTTGAACGTTATTTTTCTGAACGTTGTAAAAGGCTCAGTATTTATTTCTCAACAAGGTGGGCAGCTAAAGATAACCGCGTTTGCCAGTTTTATTGAGGTCGAGAACGCAATTGAAATTTTATGCAAACCAGTTACCAGGAAATATTTTATTTTTTAATAACAGAACCCTAAAATATTTGCATTGATAATTAATTATTATATTAAGTACTTCATTATTAACGACAAGATGGCGCTTACTCTTTTAAAGGACGATTAGAGGTCATTGATAATTTTACGATTATGCCTTATAAGCTGGTCTTATCAGGGTCGATAAACCGCAACAATGATATTGACTTGTTACGTCTTTGGTCTTCTTCCTTCCTTAGAAGTTGTTCAATCAATCTGCCGAGCCTATTCCCAACTATATTGGGGTCAGCTTCCAGTCTTACCGGATGCAGCTGAATACCGTATTTGACATGGAGCGACTGCCTATCTGACCTCCACAACCCAGTTACTGGGTAATACGATACCCCTTGGTAAGACTGGTTGTCAGACTTTCGGGTTTCTGACGACCCGTAACGACTGTCAAAGATTCACGAATGACAGCTGGGACCAACGACTTAACGTGTTTTTCGAGGCACAGAGGAGTCTCGGTATGTTAAGATGGTCACCCATCCACAGACCAACCCCGGCAAGGGTAGCTTAACCTGATGGATCGATCCGTGCAGCTGTTATTACTTAACCACGAGCTCCTTAGAAGTAGTCTAATACAAAAAAAAAAAAAAACCCAGTGCTCACATGATTACGAATTTTTGGTTCTAGGACATGTCGGTTTCCTCACGATGTTTTCCTTCACCGTTTTGAGAGCAGTGATGATGAAATTATTTACACAAAGTAAAGCGCCTGCTTGGGTTCGAACTCACGACCTACAACTTGTAAGTCGGGGCTGTTATCACTGGGCCACCACTGCTCTTGTTGGTAATTAACTTCAACCTTCGTAAGTGTAAACTATAATAAGTCCATAATGCCTAAAAAAACGCTCTGGTAGATTTTCAACTTTCGTCGCCGAATCGAGCGCTCAAATCCAACAGTTTGCTTTTATTTAGCCATTCATTTAGGTGTTACCCTGTGCGTGTTTGAAAAAACGTGATTGCGTTCTCCTCTCAGAAGTTGGCTGTAACGTAATCAACCACACGGGTCCAGTGGGAGTTTGGTAGACGTCATAATTATGACATCCAAGATATACCGGTTTCCTCTTGTTATCCTTCACCGTTGTTTGACTTTTAATATTAAAAAGTAACTAATATCTACGTCAGATCAAAAAATAAAAAATGCACACCAAAACATTAATCTACAGGCTTCCCAAGCAAAACAACTCAACTCCCAAGCCTCTTCATTAATATCTCGAAAACAATGAAAAGTAGCTGCACAAAACATTCACTGTTGACCTTCACGAACCCACAACGACACCAACCCTGTATTCAACTGTCTTTTACAACCATTTTTTCCCTCAGACAGCTTTAATTTCGCAAAACGGAGGCGAATATTTTCAGCACGGTCGTACAAGTCGCGTTCTGAAGAATTAGGTCAGTTTTCTTAGTGTCATATTACGGTGTCTAGAGTGGTAGAGAGCTCTCCGAGTGTCGGTGTAAGTGTCGTGACGAACTAATGGGCTCTATGCTTTTTTAGTTTGTTTTCCGTAAGCCAGTTAGTAGTGTCGTTGTTTTGGTGTCGTTTTGGGATAGTTTTGCCTTATTTTGGGGAATAAGTTAATGAGACAGAAGTTCTGAGGGATTTGGCCTGTGGCTTAACTTAAGGGATTTTGTCACGCAAGCGAGACAAAGTTGAAAAGATTTACTACTAATTCTTATAGTAGTGCTATTGTTATCTTACTTCAAGTCTTGTGTGTGTCTTACTTCAAGTGACAGGCAAAAAGTTAAAGAGATAATGCCTACAACTATGAAGAACTAGGCTTAGAGTTTAACTTCTTGTGGATAGGGCTAAGTTGGAATGAGAGACGGAAGGAAAATATGAAGCTGTAGGTAAAACATGTATTTACATTAAACTTCAGACCATTTGATTAACTCAAATTGGGTAATGGTTTGTCTTCTGTCTCTTTTTTGTTACATTATTAGTATCGACGAAAGAAGTTAAGGCATGTTACGTGCACTTTGTGTGGGCAAAATTTTAAATCACTACTGTTCTTGAAACGACGAAGGAACCCCAATTGAAAACCAAACTTATTGTAGACATTGTGATGTTTACCAACTCGCCTTGGGCCCGCGTGGTGGATAACGACACACTGTCGCTCTCAGAGAGGAAGCTTGAGTCCCATCAGTAGCAACATTCTAGGCTCATGATGTACTTAGATATTACTCAAGAATTTGAACAATCAGCTAATCCCATAACGGTAGCCTACCGTGGATAATGTTAATTACGTGCTAACTTTCTTTTATATTAGTTCGCGTGACTGCGGCGAATCAAAGTCTTGGTAGAAATCGGTCAGCTTTGGTTCTAGTGCATACAAAATGGAGGTCGCTTCAACGGTACTGAGAGGTACTTAGATTTTTATTTAAGTGCGGTTTTGTTATTGCTAGTTTGTGTGGTATTGTGGAGTTGTTGCGGCATAGGCAATTGAATGGTTCTAAATGATTTTGCACTAAGTAAAAGATGAATGTAGAGGGCTATGCGTGGAGTTTGCCTGCGTGATCTGATCGGAACCGATATAGCCCGAACTAGAATTGGTAAACTAATTAGAAGTAGGGGACATTGCTCGCAGAATGGATGACCCAAGGGACCGAAAAGATCTGGTGACGGTCGCAGAATAGCGCTGAGTGTGGAAAGCACAGGACCGGTCATTATGACGGTGCTTAAGGGAGGCCTATGTCCAGCAATTAATGTCTTACAGCTGAATGATGTTGATGATTTCATAAATTCTAATGTGAAATAATAACGTTGCCATGCCATTACAATAATATAAAATATCCTTCATTGAACAAACGCCCGTTTTCATAACCATTTCCTTTTCAAAGTCGATTTGTATAACCTAATTTGTCAAAAGGTATGTGGTTAGCGGCTTACCGCCCCATCTCATGCGTATTATAAAGGGTGCCTAAACCATTACTGTCAGATTAGTTTGTGGAACCACCTGAGTCCGTCGGCCATATTGTGGGCCCGCCATTTTAACTGCTAAGCTTCGTGATTATAGCATTATCTTTGTGATACAGGGGCTACATGTATTACATTTGGTCGTGATAAATGTGGCCAGCACATTTCATATTCTTAGTATTATTTGTGTTTAAAATTACTGTACGTACGGAGACCCCTCGGAAAGCATGTACCCGTTGGTCCCGGCTGTCATTCATAGATCTTTGACAGTCGATACGGGTACTCAAAAGCCAGAAAGTCTGACAACCAGTCTTACAAAGAGATATTGTATTGTGCAGTACCTGGTTATGGAGGTGAGATAGGCAGTCGCTCTATGTAAAATACTGGTATTTAGCTGCATTCGGTTAAACTGGAAGACCCTAACATAGTTGATGATGAATTACTGAAATGTTGCGTGGCTCGTGTAAAGAATGGAGCAGAGGTCAATTGAGTGCGCGGAAAACCGTATGTTATGACAACTTGAGAGAGCCCTATGTCCAGCAGTGGGCTGCAATAGGACCTCTTCTGCAGGTTCTGATAGCTTTGCATGTTGGTGGTAATGGTAACAAACCAAGAGACCAAGTTTCCGGAATAAGTTTTTTTTACTGTAATTCATTTTTGTCCAAGATTTACTTTTAACAGCTTCTTCGGAATTTGTTTTAAATAGGTTTTATTTTAATTTATTGTTTTATATACTTAGATTCTTTTGTTTGCTAGAGAGCTATGTAACGCAGTATTCTTGGTATTACACTTGTGGACCGGGTTAAGAATACAAAAAACCGTTCCATCACTAAAATAACTGATGTCACTCAGAAAGCTGCCACGCTTAAATGGAATTGGGCTGGACACAATGCCACATGTCAGACGGTCAATGGGCCAAACTTGTGACCTAGTGGGTCCCGCTTAGTGGCAGACGACATCGCGGCAGACCCAGACGGAGATGGCGGGATAAGCTGGACTCCTTTAATGAAGATTGGTCCTTGGGAGGCCTTTGCCCAGCAGTGGGACAAGAATGGCTACTAAAAAAATTATTAAAAAAAATAGTTTCTTTTATATTTTGTGAATGTGACAACGTTGTAGTTGTAGGCCTTGTAGACTGTAGATTTGCTGACCATTTTTTTACTTTTTGGGAGGTCTACACTGTCTTAAATAACCTGTGTTCCTTCAGTTGCCTGTACGTTGCCTGGGGCCACGGTATCCCTTTCGGACTTTCCCGCAACCCTACACTGTCCTTCAATTCCTATAACGCTGAAATTTGAAAACATTGTTAAAGCCAATTATTTTTGAAAGATAACCGTAGAGTTTCTTGCCGGCTCTTCTGTATGTGAAACGACCAATTGGAACCGTGCACCTAGCTTCTCACGTTTCATAAGTGTCTAAGGTTTACGTGAAAAAAAAAAGAAGATTTTTTCATCATTTGGCTTTGTTTAAGACAGTGATGCGCGGTCATTGTCGGACTGCATAGAAAAGAAAGAGAAGCGCGATGACACAACGCAGGTAATTTATTGCAAAGTATGAAGCAATTTTTTTTTAAATATTTTGATTGGACTAAAAAAATAAAACACTATTACGGTAATATGTTGCCTGTAGAATAATCTGACAAAAAATCAGAATGAATGATTTTTAATCGTAAACCGAAATTTTTAGAGGTGTCTTTGTGATTTTGTTCTATCGTATCAAATTAGTTGTAGATATTATGTTTTTACTATACTATCGTACTAGCATATATCCTGAAGAATATCATATATTTTTCTGATTTGATTTACTGCAGTGAATCATATACTTTTAGGCATTATATATTAATTTATATTTTAAATTATGTTTTGTGTAGCGTCATGTAAATTATTTTGCATACATTATTTTGCATATAAATTATTTTGCATACATATACATTTTTTTTTTCTAACTGAACAGATAGCTGTGCTGCTGGGGAGTTTGTTGCGCCACTTCTTCTTGGTGGAAGTGGAGAAGGGTGGGCGTTTTGGGGGACTGTCTAATGTGACTTTGATGTTCGAAAAGTGCTGATTTTCAGCCTAGTTTGAATAAATGACTTTTTGAATTTTATAAAACTTGTGTTTAGGAACGTTTAGGTCTTGTAGTCCCCTTAATACTACAAGCTAGTTCCACCAAGTGACAATTATTTATTTTATTAAGTCTAGGTGCTCATTTGGCAGTGAGAGTGACCTCATACCTTCGTGATCTCATAGTTCAAAATAATTTTAAGTGGACGATGACGAATTGGATTGTTAATGAGTACATAACAGACTGTCATCAAGGCTTAATTCAAGAGTCTCGTTAATTCGAATCTTATCTAGATTGCCTTTTCAAGAATTTAGGGTTCGTGTAGGAATGTCCTTATTTCAAGTATTTGTTCCCTCTCCTTGATTCTAAGTAGTCTTATCAATAGTTATGTATTTAATTCCAATCACTGTTATTGTATTAATTATTTACAACACATTATAAATCAACTTTTCAACAAAGTTTTTTAAACATTTTCTTGCACAAGGAAAATGATTACCTACAACGATTTTCTATGCAAATAAAAGTTTTGATTGAAACAATTTAAATATTTAATTTTGCATATGGTATACCAACATAAGGACTTTGGGGCTCAGATAATGATAAAGAAAATCTTTATTTCTCGTTTATCTTTCAAACTGAAGGCACGTGAACATATTCGTGAAAATTTGGCAGAATCTTTGCAGCGCTGATTTGCTGGATTTGTTTTCTCCTCTACCTATCGTTATTTCTCTTGACAAAGTTTATTCGGTTTATATGTATGTATGTATGTATTAGTAAGTATTCATTTTCAAGTTATCTATTACTTAGGATGTTGCACCTGCCATGTTTTATCTCTGCTCCACCCTAAGGTTGACTGGTAGAAAATGCCTCAGGCATTAAGTCCGCCTTTGTACAGTATTTTTATATATACTTATTTTATCGGTACTAGACGACAATTAACTCTGACTTATCATAAACTAGAATGTGTACGTATACAATACTAGGTTTTCCTAGATTTTAGTATAACCATGAATTTGAAATCATTCATAGTAGGTTGCTTACCGACTGGCACATTATTTAACCATGATAATATAGTTATTCTAGTAAAGCCGACAAGAGAAAAATCCTAATAGATTTGTGTTCTAGTCTATCTATCTAGTCTATCTATCCTAGATCAAAATATAATAAAAAATACTGCGGTCCTTAGGGAAATCAAGTTGTATGTAAGTTGTTGTGTTGTTGTTGGATTCATTGTTTCTTGTAACAATGAATCCAATCCATCTGTATTTAAAATCTACCCAATACCAGTTTGTCTGGTAGATTATGCTGGCAGGCTAGGCAACTATAGTTTGACCGAGACCACTGTACCGCGCCTTAGACCAGGAATGCGCGGCGAGGTGGGGGGTAGCGTTGACGAATGAGTGGAGGGACGCCGTGAGTGTTGACGAATGAGCGGCCTGCACTGCCCTCCCGAGAGCCGCGCACATACTTTAGGCGCGGTATAGTGGTTTCGGTCAAACTGTAGTCACAACCTCGAAATAAAACTTTACTTATTTCTCATGAAACACTAAGGACAATCCAAAAACCAAAGAACGGTGGCCCGTCTATGGAGAACTTTGGAGATCGATAGACCCACGCAGCTGTCATTTAGGCTGTGCATAGACCTGAAGGCCAATTCTCGTACTTTTTTTGTTCTTGGCCTTTGAGCAATTCTCGTACTTAAAAAACGTTCAAATTCAATTCGCAAACTCATTTCAGCGATAGTCAAAAACATGCCAAAAATGTGAGTAAATTAGAGACTGCAGAAAGAGAGAGAATGCGAATGTTCTTAAAATAAAAGGAACTGCCCCTCTGACTTTCATTCAAGGCAGTCTAAATTGTCAAACTATAGCTTTAAGAAAACAATGACGCAGCGCACAATCACAACAAACGTGGTAGTTAAAATTGAAGCAGGAAAAAACAGATCTGTCTACGACAAACAAAGCTATTTTGACTCTGATGTGCTTACTCTCTTAACCACGAGCCTTAACGGGACAACAGGAGCTAAACGCAAGTTTTGTAATGCCTAAAATTACACGATCTCCTGTCGTAAACAAAAACAGAAACTTATATCATATTCTTCAGGATATAATGCTAGTTAGATAGTATGTTGAAAACTTAATACAATTAATTTGATACAATAGAAAAAAAAACACGTAGAAACCTGTAAAAATTTATTTCAATCTGATTTTTTGTCAGATTGTTCTACAAGTAACATATAAACGTAATAGTGTTTTAATTTGTTTGTCCAATCAATATATTTTTTGTAGATAGATAATCGCTTTGTTTGTTTTCAATAAATTACCAGCGTTGTGTCATCGCTCTACTTTTTCTTTCTTTTCTATGCAGTCCGACAGTGACCGCGCTTTAGCCGTTGTCAGCCTCTTAACAGGGATGTTGACGAAAAATATTTTATTTGTAATTTTATAGATAAATTAATTTTTTTTTTTTTTTTTTTTTTTTTTTTTTTTTTTTTTTTTTTTTTTTAAAAACGTTGCCCCACACTAGGTATTTCTCCTGTGTCGTGGGTGCGTTTACAGACATTTAAACTCACATACACAAACAGCCAGACCCGGAACAACTAATTGTAGGTCATACAAATATTTGTTCCGTGCGGGAATCGAACCCGCGACACGCAGCGCAGCAGTCAATCGCTTAACCACTGCGCCAACCGTGCCGTCAAACATAGAAAATAGGTTATTAAAAATATTGGATACGTAGGTATTTTTTATTTTTTTACGTATACAAAAGATTACGGCAATACATGGTGCTAAAATGTGGCATGACATCACTCCCCGGTAGATTTTATACTGACTTGTGACGTAGCGAGACCCTACTCCCAACTTTAATGCGATTTATCTATTTAAAAAAAATATATATATATGATGCAAAAAATACGTGTCTAATATTTTTTTATTATCTCACTGACGGACTAAATAGTTATTTTTCTCCCCAGTCGACATCCCTATTATAATTCAGCTAGCGAGTTATTTGTTTCTACAAAATATTTTCTCACTAACCATCATAACAATGAAAACAAAAGTCTTCTCTTTATGAGAACCTATTGTTCCTAAGAGTTATTTTCCCATGACTTTCCATCACATTGTATAAGTTATTGATCGCTCCCACGGCTGAATACCAAGCATTGTTAGTTATGAATAAGTTATAATTACCCTGTAAGCTTGTTTTCTAGTAATTTGGTCTTGGGTTTTTAACATTCTGTGGTTACATACCGATTACATTTTCGTTTAGGTATTAATTAGTTTAAGAAGAGTCACTACATTAAAAAAAAGCATATGTTTAGTTTATCTCAGCAGTATTTCTACTCGTTTCCATGCACACACACTACAGCGTGATTGTAAACTTGGTTATCACAAGTAACGCGCGCGTCGCTTCGTGACCGTGAGATAGAAAAAGCTAGTATTAGCTATTTCAGAAAATTAAGTCTGATCTTTCTCACGACCTTTATCCTACACCTTTAGTAGGTTGTGTCTACGTTTAAGATACACAAATTGGGGCTTTAGCAAAAGGTCACAGGTTATAATCCTAGGCATAAATGTCACCTCATAATGACCTAAGTTGTCATTTGCTTGCCACCTTCCAGACTTTGACAAAGTCTACCGTAGGTAACCTTGAAAGGAAAACTATTGTAAACTCTCTTTAAATACAGAAAAGGCTTTTATTTAGTTTCATCCGAAACATTAATCATTTTCACGAAACAATGCGAATGGCCATGTCACCCTATAATAATTAAATGAAGGAATTCTGCGTTTTCGTTATTAAGGTTGGCCGCCATTTTGGGTTTTCAGGAAAGTATTAGTGTTTGTTTTGCTGTTTAGTACATAGTCGTTAGGTTGTATCGGAATAATCAACATATAATTCTGTTGTGTTTTCTGTAGCTTTGCTTGTCTTTCAATTTGTTGCAGCTGCACCTGTCTCTATTTTTAGGGCATCAATAGCAGCCCGAAGTCTGGGTTTGTGCCCGCTCGTTACATAGAACTTAAGGTACCATTCCGTACCCGACCGCAGGAGGCAACTGCAGGCGATGTGTCCGCTACTGCTTTCTATGAATTTCTATGAAATACCTTCCGTAGCTAGCGACACGTCGTCGTTGGCAGCTACGGGCGAGTGACAGGCGACACGTGCAGCCCGACCGCAGACCAGGGGCCGTATTATGACGTATTAATGCCATCATTATTCCAGTGTGTGAGAGACGGAGCTATACAAGGCCGTTAACTCCATCTTTTTTTTGCAGTGGAATAATCATAGCATAAATACTTCATAATAAGGCCCCAGTAATGCAGCCAATGCTCGAGCGATAACACATTTTTCTATCTTCTATCTACCTTGACGGCACGGTTGGCGCAGGGGTTAAGCGATTGACTGTTGCGCTGCGTGTCGCGGGTTCGATTCCCGCACGGAACAAATATTTGTATCACCTACAAGTAGATGTTCCGGGTCTGGCTGTTTGTGTATGTGAGTTTAAATGTTTGTAAACGCACCCACAATACAGGAGAAATTCCTAGAGGCAAAATATAAAAAAAAAAAAAACGACCGACTGGAATACGAGCTGCTGCCGCCCGCGGTCGGGTTCGGAATCATGACAGCAGCGACATGACGCCGCTGCGACACGTCGTGTGCAGTTGCTGACTGCGGTCGGTAACGGAATATTACATTAAAACATAACTCGCGAAATGTGGATGTAGTATTCAGTTTTATAGCTGCATATCTGCCCAACCTTTAGGGGAATACCGGTGTAATGTCTGATATGATGTTGGAGTCAATCAAGATCACAATGTAAACTCAAAGGACTTATGCCAAGCTGCTGGCCAAGGCCAGCCCACATAATCAGTATTTTGCCGAAAGCTTCCATTTTGGCCTTGAGCCCAAACCAATAACGTTGGTCACGTTGGTCACGTTTGATCAAGGGTCATTAAGACGCAAGCGCAAGGCCACTGACAGTGTGTTGTTTGGCGGTAGTAACACGAGTCGCGTGGCGCGCCACGTGACCTCACAGGTCTCGTGAGCCGCACGCGCCGCTGCACCGCGGCCGGGCGGCGCCGCGCGCGACACCGCTCGATGGCTCACAGACAGCACAGTACGTCATCACGCTCATAGACGCAATAGTGAAATGCAACTGCTGTACTTTTTAAATAGCAAGCGCGCGCGCAGGCGATGCGACGGTGAGGGTGGGAGCGAGACAGAACACTGATTGAATCAGTATTTACACACTGGAATTTTTCTTAATTTCATTAATATCTAGTTACTGACTTGATGTCCGTACGTATTTTTCGGGTGACCACTGAAAATCAGCGCTGTGCTGTGGGTCCCTCATAGCACAGAATTATGCTGAGTGGAAGCCTTCTTGTCACAGTCATGACGTGCAGCTGCCAAATATTTATGTTCTTTATATTTTTGTTATTTGTATGCACGTGTCTCTGTGACAAATAAACCTTTTTTTCTTTCTTTCTTTTTCTTTCTTTCAATAATAGGAAAGGGACATACTTCGACATAGGGAAAAGCTGCTGCCCTCATAACCCTAGTCTATTAAATATTTCCCACATTTTCCTAGTAATTATGTGACTTTTACTCTATATTCTATTCATTTGTTTCTTGCCCGAATTATAAGTCAGAATAACGACACTTATTTTCGTAGAAAAGAATAAATATGAAAACACAATGTATCCTAAGTACAGACTGCGTCTAACAAAACATGTCTAAATTGCAATACCATTTGTGCTCTAGAAACTTTTTTTTGAAGTGTTAACTTCCCAAGGCGCGTTGAGCACTTTTTGGATGAACAAAAATCATGGAACTCGCTTCATCGTCACCGAACGCTTTCCATGAGCTATAAGTATACTGTGTACCTATATAGGTGTACTTTTTGGGTGAACAAAAAGCGTGAAACTCGCGTCATCGTCACCGCACGCTAGTTTTCACTTCTATTGGCAGTCCCCAGACTGCCCGGTAAGAAAGTTTTTTTTTTTTTATGAAAAATATTTTTTAATATCACCAAAAGTATCATAAACAATGATAATGATAATATATTTATTTGCTCAAAACATGGTATAACAGGTCTTACAGTTTAAAAATAGTACAAACATGTTTTGCCGGGTTTAGACTCAGCATGCAAAATCGAGAATAAAAAGTAAGTACTTAATTAACATTTTGTGTCAAAAAACTGTTTCAGACTATAAAAGTTATTTTGGCTAAGCCATGCACTCAATTTCCGCTTAAAACAGTATCTCGTATTTAACAATTTAAAATCACCAGGTAATTTATTATAAATCCGGACACACGTAGCTAAGCAGCTTTTGCTATATTTTGCAAGCCTAGGAACATTGCTTACTACGAGCCTGTATGGGTCTCGTCTGTTTCGAGGACATATATCGTTCGCTGTTTTAAATAACTTTTTATGTTTCCATACAAACATGCATATTTCGTAGATGTATAGACAAGGTAGCGGTAACAAACCAAGTTTTTTAAATACTGGTTTGCATGATTCGTCAGGTTGGAGTCCATATAGAGCTCTAATGCACTTTTTTTGTGCAACAAATGTTCTATGTTGGTCGGTACTGTTGCCCCACATTATAAGTCCATAGCGCAGTACAGATTCTACGTATGCGTGGTAAACTAATACGGCTGTTTTTAAATTAGTAACTTTTCTCAGCGCATACACAAATCTATTTATTTTACTAGAGACATTGTCTACATGCATTTTCCAATTTAAATGTTCATCAATCGTCACACCCAGAAAATTAGTCTGGGTTACAGATTTGAGTTTGAGTATATTAAGGACGCGTTTACAAATTTGATAGGTATAGAATCGAACTACTACATTGACAAAGGTCACACACACAAGTGTACGCACGGTTAATTGCGGGAATAGTAGTCAAGTGAACTAATTTTGGTACTTTGAATTTTTTTTTTCTCTATATTCTTTATAATACATAGGCATCTACAAAAAATATTTCGTATTGTAGTTTGTATTTTTACTAAATAATACTTAGATACAAATGCTTACTTCAGTGACTGCTAGGAGGCACTGGAAGCCCTCTTCTAGTAGAAAGATGTGGGCTGTGGATTTTGGGCTAGTTTTACTAGTTATGATGAGACTTTACCTCCGGACTTGATGGAGTGACCTGAAGGTGTAATTCGGTGACTGCTACTGGTACTCCTCGACTAGTAGAATTAGATGTGCCGAGTTTGGGCTTGTTTTGTAAGTTATGACGAGACCTTACCTCCGGACTAGATGGAATGACCTGAAGGTGTACTTCAGTGACTGCTACTTGTACTCCTCGACTATTAGAATTAGATGTGCCGAGTTTGGGCTTGTTTTGTAAGTTATGACGAGACCTTACCACCAGACTTGATGGAGTGACCTGAAGGTGTACTTTGGTGACTGCTACTGGTACTCCTCGACGAGTACAACTAGGTCTGCCGAGTGTGGGCTGGTTTTGTTAGTTATGATGAGACCTCACCACCGGACTTGATGGAGTGACCTGAAGGTGTACTTTGGTGACTGCTACTGGTACTCCTCGACGAGTACAACTAGGTCTGCCGAGTTTGGGCTCGTTTTGTTAGTTATGATGAGACCTCACCACCGGACTTGATGGAGTGACCTGAAGGTGTACTTTGGTGACTGCTACTGGTACTCCTCGACGAGTACAACTAGGTCTGCCGAGTTTGGGCTCGTTTTGTTAGTTATGATGAGACCTCACCACCGGACTTGATGGAGTGACCTGAAGGTGTACTTTGGTGACTGCTACTGGTACTCCTCGACGAGTACAACTAGGTCTGCCGAGTTTGGGCTCGTTTTGTTAGTTATGATGAGACCTCACCACCGGACTTGATGGAGTGACCTGAAGGTGTACTTTGGTGACTGCTACTGGTACTCCTCGACGAGTACAACTAGGTCTGCCGAGTTTAGGCTCGTTTTGTTAGTTATAATGAGACCTCACCACCGAACTCAATGGAGTGACCTGAAGGTGTACTTTGGTGACTGCTACTGGTACTCCTCGACGAGTACAACTAGGTCTGCCGAGTTTGGGTTCGTTTTGTAAGGTATGACGAGACCGTACCTCCGGACTTGATGGAGTGACTTGAAGGTGTACTTCAGACACTGCTACTGGTAATCCTCGACGAGTAGAACTAGATCTGCCGAGTTTGGGCTCGTTTTGTTAGTTATGATGAGACCTTACCTCCGGACTTGATGGAGTGACCTGAAGGTGTACTTTGGTGACTGCTACTGGTACTCCTCGACGAGTAGAACTAGATCTGTCGAGTTTGGGCTCGTTTTGTTAGTTATGATGAGACCTTACCTCCGGACTTGATGGAGTGACCTGAAGGTGTACTTTGGTGACTGCTACTGGTACTCCTCGACGAGTACAACTAGGTCTGCCGAGTTTGGGTTCGTTTTGTAAGGTATGACGAGACCGTACCTCCGGACTTGATGGAGTGACCTGAAGGTGTACTTCAGACACTGCTACTGGTAATCCTCGACGAGTAGAACTAAGTGTGCCGAGTTTGGGCTCGTTTTGTTAGTTATAATGAGACCTCACCACCGAACTCAATGGAGTAACCTGAAGGTATACTTTGGTGACTGCTACTGGTACTCCTCGACGAGTAGAACTAGGTCTGCCGAGTTTGGGCTCGTTTTGTTAGTTATGATGAGACCTCACCACCGAACTCAATGGAGTGACCACCTAGGTCTACTCGTCAAGGAGAACCAGTAGCAGTCACCGAAGTACACCTTCAGGTCACTCCATCAAGTCCGGTGGTGAGGTCTCATCATAACTAACAAAACGAGCCCACACTCAGCAGACCTAGTTGTACTCGTCGAGGAGTACCAGTAGCAGTCACCAAAGTACACCTTCAGGTCACTCCATCAAGTCCGGTGGTGAGGTCTCATCATAACTAACAAAACGAGCCCACACTCAGCAGACCTAGTTGTACTCGTCGAGGAGTACCAGTAGCAGTCACCAAAGTACACCTTCAGGTCACTCCATCAAGTCCGGTGGTAAGGTCTCATCATAACTAACAAAACGAGCCCAAACTCGGCAGACCTAGTTGTACTCGTCGAGGAGTACCAGTAGCAGTCACCAAAGTACACCTTCAGGTCACTCCATCAAGTCCGGTGGTGAGGTCTCATCATAACTAACAAAACGAGCCCAAACTCGGCAGATTTAATTCTACTAGTCGAGGAGTACCAGTAGCAGTCACCAAAGTACACCTTCAGGTCACTCCATCAAGTCCGGTGGTAAGGTCTCATCATAACTAACAAAACGAGCCCAAACTCGGCAGATTTAATTCTACTAGTCGAGGAGTACCAGTAGCAGTCACCAAAGTACACCTTCAGGTCACTCCATCAAGTCCGGTGGTAAGGTCTCATCATAACTAACAAAACGAGCTCAAACTCGGCAGACCTAGTTGTACTAGTCGAGGAGTACCAGTAGCAGTCACCGAAGTACACCTTCAGGTCACTCCATCAAGTCCCAGACGAATAGGCATTTATAAACTACTTACTTTTACCGAAATAAAAATGTGTAATTATAAAATTATCTTACCACAATATCAAGTATCAAATTTGGTTTACAGAATATTTTGTATTTGTACAGCGATCTTTTCCACACGAACCGCTGCAAACAGGCAACACAGAGTCCACTCACGACAGCGGTCTAGCGCGGACTGAGGTTTCTTTCGAAATGTTTGTGCAATAATCAAAACAGGAACCAAAAATAAAATAACCCTTAACGCAATCCATTAAGATTCATCCGTAATAGCAAAATATGTGAAAAAAATAGTTTTGGTTTTTATTTTTTTTGCGACTATTTGTGCCATTTTGAAACATTTTTTTTTCTAGATTTTAGAAATAAGTATGTTTGCCTACTTAAAGTATTTTTTAAATCTCAAAATATGTTGATAATAGAATAAAAACTGTACTGAAACTCGACCCAGTATCGTTAATTTTGTGGAAAATGGCATCGGAAGATCGTTTTTACAATATAAAAAACTATAATTTTTAACACAAAAGTTACTTGCATTTGAAGATGAAGAACCAATCTATATGTGGTAGTTATTAGTTATATATAATTCGGTTTAGTTTTGTCACAAAATGAACCGAAAAACAGCAGAATTTTGTCCGATTTGAAAACGCGCCCTTAAGACTGAAATTAGATTTATTGTTATTACATTTATTAAATTGTATGTATACTGATTTGTCAAGATTTATCTTCAAATTTTGAATATGAAGCCAATTAATTAAGATGTCAATTGTGTTGTTAATGTCAACTTCATGGTCATAAATTGTATTATATTTTTTATTAGATGTCACAATAATAGAAATGTCATCAGCAAATAAGATGCATTTATGGTTAGTTATTGTAGTGATGTCATTTATGTACAATAAGAATAAGATTGGCCCCAGTATGCTTCCTTGAGGAACACCGAATCTGTAATCTGAATCTGAATTAAATGCGTTGGGAGCCTCCTTTTAGACAAACAATAAAACTGCGACAGACAATACTACATCCTACCTACATCGAACAATCTAGGTATTACAATGTAGAAAATTACCTACAAACATCATGTCGTTAACTCTCTACAGATGCTGCTTGTTAGTTTCTTTCATATGTTGGTACCTATCAATCAATCGCTAATCGTACATACATATAACATCATGCCTGTTTTTCCTGAAGGAGTAGGTAGGCAGAGATGAAGTGGTGCGTTCAAGGAGCGAAAATATTTCAAACACATTTCACATTTAGGCACGTGTGCGGTTTGAAAGATTGAAAGAAGAGTATGCTTAGCTAGTTTGGTCATGTTGAGAGGACGAATGAGAGGCGACTAACAAAAGGTATTTACAAAGCAGATGTGAGTGGAAACGCCGGGAGTGCCGGGACGGAGGACATTTTGTGATCTTATTCGTGATGTTCTATAGAAAGGTCAGACTCGCAACCGGCCCGCCGCCGCCGGCGTGTTGCGTAAACGATTACGACAAATTTGTTTCATTTTGACAGTTCAACAACATTCATTGCGTTATTTACGTTGGTGAGTAGATTTTTTTCGAACTTATATAGCAATGGATTAGCAATTTGTTTCATAACGATTCAAATTCTGATTGATCGTGTATACGTAGAGATGTGTGAACGTAAATTTATAATAAAATAAATAAGCCTTTTATTTTCAAATTTTTCCATGCAATTTTACAATATTTGCTTAGCCTGCAACAAAGTTAATATATTTATCTTTTTTTTTTTTTTCTGAATATTCACTAAATAATGTTGATTAGATTTTAATTTATTGTTACATTTAATACTATTTGATTAATTTGAATGAGTTTTGAAGTGTGAACGTAACCGAGGTTAAAAGAAGTATGTGTGTAAGGATTGTAGCAGGTGGCGTTCTGTAGTTTCTGCCTACGCCCTTGGCATGAAGGCATGAGTCTATGTATCTATGTGTACATTTCAATTTTCTAACTGTAATTTTCATTCAAAACAGCTAACATTTTTATTCCTTGTCTAAACACCAACACTCTGCCAGTAAAGTTACAGTCCTATGTATTTGGGGGCGAATCTATTGCCACAGGGCACAAAAACAGACTCCAGACTGAGCTACCGATAATTTGCTAACAGAGAAAACCAATAACGCTTTGCCAGACCTAGGGATCGACCGGCCCGCTCTGTAGTAGCGCTTGCGATCAACAGACCGACAAGGCATTCGCCTTGTAAACGAAATTATCACTTTACTTGATTATGTGAAGTGATCACTTAAGAAACGACTTATTATTTGTCTAGATTTCTCTCCGTGAGCGAGGGAGTGGGCTGTGTGAGTACTATGTACCGAATATAAAGCTACCATTTAGCTACTGGGTATGTCTTTCATTGACTTGAATGTGCCCTGGCGGCTGAGAGTATGTCATGCTCACACTAATGTCTCGCTGACGGTGGCGCGTGTGTTGGATCATTTTAGCTCCCTTCAAAATGGTTGAGCTGAATGGTGCTAATCCATGCGTCATGTTCGTGAACGGGCGCCGTCAGTAGGGACTGGTCATCTCTTAGCTGCCACGGCGATTTTAATTTAATGTAATGTTTGAATTAGTTTTTATTTTTATTTCTAACGGACGCTTTTAATGTTTTGCATTGTTCTCACATGTATAACTTCAACTTGAATGATGTAACCAATATTATGTAACCATATTTTGCTTTTAAAGAGTGTCCGTGAAGTTTCTTGCCCGTTCTTCTCCATAGGTACCTACTACGCTTTGGAATGGGCGACTAGCTTCATATTTCTGACTGACCGACCCCTCGACAATTCAAAAGTGCCTGTAATTGGTTTATTTGAAATAAATGCTTTGAGTTTGAATACACCACGCGGGCCCAGTTGGTAGATGTCACATGTCTTCGAATTTTTGGTTCTATATAAAACACGGTTCCTTCACTGTTTTGAGAGCAGTGGTGATGAAATAATTCACACAAAGTGAAGTAAAGTTCTGACTTTTTTTGCTTGACGTCATCAAAATAGTTTGGTAAAGACTAAGTAGATAAACATCTTAATTTACTAGCGACCCGCTCCTGTTTCGCACGGGTACAATGGCGATATGCCAAAACATTGAGATTATTGTGCTTTGTCTAAGTTAAATATCCTAAACTATTAAACGAGCAATATTTATATATATAATATACAATCACGTTCTCGAAACCGGCTTTAACGATTTCGATGAAAGTTGCAATATAGGGGTTTACGGGGGCGAAAAATCGATCTAGCTAGGTTTCATAAACAATTTCTAATCTGTAAATGTTATTATAATGTACATGAATATTTAAATGATAAATTTAATAAATAAACAATAATATCAAAAAAATATTTATAATTACCAATGATAATAATAATATATGTATATTATACTATTTTACCTGTGTATTTTATAAAAAATATTGGTCAGGCAGGGGCCATAGTCTTTCCATAGTTCTAGATAACCAGTTCACTTAGCCACCCAAATCCATAATCCAATATCTTTGTTTCCATATCTTGCAATAGTCCTGCACCAACCGGGGGTTGTCCTTGGGTACACTAGCATAGTGCGTACAGGGATAATCGTCGGTTGGTGCCTCGTTTCATTAAACACGTCTAACGGGCCTCTGTGAGTTGGCTTCGGCCCCTCGTACGCCTTTCAAAGGCCCGGGACCCTAGGGTCCCGAGAAATGTCAAAGACATAAAGAATATAATATGTATAATTTAAATAAATATTAATGTTTAAATCCAATATATGAGTGGTAAAAATTATATGTACACAATTAGTTATCAGCCTACCTACCTACACAAAACGAAAGAGTAGATTAATATTAAAATTGTACAAATATCTATAATATCCCTCCTCCTAATTTTTATGTTGTTATGCCCGACAGGGCCCACAATGCTCCAAAACTAATGTATGTCTTTATGTACCTACCACCTAAGTTCACATTGTGGAATGCAATAAATGTATTGAGTATTGAGTATTGAGTATTGAGTACATATCTGGGTAACTTCGTTTTCTCCGTATTTTCACTCGAGCAGAGCTCGGTCGCCCAAAGATTAGAACAAGATGGCTAATTTAGAATAATGACACGGCAGTATAGAATAAGTAAGTACCTATTATCATAGCAGCATGGAATTAATATGTACTATTGGTATCTACATGGAATTAGTATGAACTATCCTATACTATTAAATGAGCATTCTCTATTTCCACCTGAGCAGAGCTCGGTCGACCAATTTGAAAAATAGGTATTTGAAGAAACTATTGCCGTCTTCTTACCTCAAGTCTTAGTCTGCCCCCGTAGAGTGCGATAGGGATAGCTACAGCTCAGACCAAATATAAAAAAAAAAATTGATGAAATTGACGTTTCGTATTCCTCTTTTTCTCCTCGAAAACTGAACCGATTCAATTATTTTTTACATTAAAACTTTAAGAAAGAGTACGTCTAGGTTCCTATCATTTTCATTTATGTTAAAAACTTTTCGAATTTGTCTGGTACTCCTCTAATCACGGCGGTAAAAAATGGGGCATTTTTGTAAATTTTGGGGGGTCATATTTTCTTTACCGATAAGTTGCTAAAAAAAAGAAAATTTTATGAAAAAAAATGATTGTTCTAAAGGCATTATTCAGGAAGAAAAAAGGCAGGCCCTGTTCCCTCTTAAGGGCAGGAGAATGAGGTTGATGGTGACACAAACCTACCGGAATAAATGCCCTTCATCTTCTTAGCGTGACGATGGCTATCTAAATAGAGTCGGCCCAGAATTTGACTACAAGTCTAGCACCTTCAGTAGCATCCCTCAGTTCCTGTAACGTGCAGACAACAGGAGACACTGGACACGATATTAAGGGTCCCATTGTTTGTGGAACAGCACCATATCTATCCTCTAATATAGTGAAAACCTCAGTAAGATCCATCGTGTAGTTTAGAAGATATGAGAGGTCACACAAAGACACACAAAGCGACTTTTTTTATCAGTCTGCTCACCCTTGTCGCAAAAAATCTGCTTCCAGTTTAACCGAATGCAGCTAAATACCAGTATTTTACATGGAGCGACTGCCTCCCTGACCTCTGTGGAAGCCCAGTAACTGAGTAATACGATATTCCTTGGTAAGACTGGTTGTCAGACTTTCGGGCTTCTGACGTCCCGTAATGACTGTCAAACATCCAGGAATGACAGCCGGGACCGTGCTTTCCGAGGCACGGAGAAGTCTCGGTATGTAAAGATGGTCACCCATCCACGGACCAACCCGAGCAAGTGTAGCTTAACCTAATGGATCGACCCGTGCGGCTGTTAACACTATTCCAAATTACTCGCACCTATGATAAATAGCCCAAAAAGATAACCAATTTATCTTTCTCAAAACCATGTAATCTTTCTCAAAAGTCAATGAAATTCGCCTATTTCGCAAGTTGACTCACGTTGGTTGTTGGTACATTGTTTATTCTGGCGTTTCATTGCACGGTAAATTAGTCTTTCCGTGTTAGGCAATGGTAATTAACAGAATCGGTTTATATAATGTATGACATGACAGCTCGAGAATAATATTTAGCAAAAAATTAATGATGATAAATTATATTTATAACTGTACAGGTTCAAAAAAAAAAACACGACTTCCAAAAAAAAAAACACTAAAATCTGAAAAATTATTTTAATTTCGGAAGTCGGTGTCGGTTCTGTATTTTCATTTCTTGCCACCGACTTTCGAAATTAAAGTTATTTTTCAGTTTGAAGTAGCTTTTTTTTGGAAGTCGGTTTTTTTCGTTATTATTATTTATATTTTTTTATTTGTGGTTGACCAAGGTTTTGAGATGTTTTCTTTTAGAGTATACTCGTAGCTCGTATCAATAAGCCAGGCCGTCACCTACGTATTAGTCCATATCTTGAAAACTACTAAACCGATTTTGATGAAACTTGCTCCCAAAGTTGAAGTAAATGTAAGCCAATAAAAAAATGGTCACGATCCAATCAATAGTTTCAGAGAAATGCGTGGACAAACATACATAGACCTAAAAAAAATTGAATAGATCATATGTGAATATATTGCAGTTCCAATAATATTACATGCATATGTGTCGAATTGATAACCTCCTTTTTTAAGAAGTCAGTTAAAAAACACATTTACACGTCAACATTAAACTATGTTTTTAAAATAAAACTAGAAGAGTTCGGCGCTAGCTGTCTACTCTGAGAAGAAAGGCCGAAACAAACCCAGAGATCGCAGTCTCTTTTAAAGTCCAGACATAATCTTGGTCAGGCCATATGAGGACCATGCAGGTTAAAATGTCTGAGATGGTCTAACTTGGAATGCGTAGGTTAGAACCATCTGCAGATTTTCGCTAGCTAATTTAATTTGACCCTATGAGTATACCAACGCCTGAAAATATTGATAAACGTAATTATTCCACAATTAACTGAACGGAAAATTTAAATTAAGCAATTAACTTGCAATTATTTTTAGTATTTACAAACATTCCGATACAACCAACATAATCAAGGGCAGTTCAGACTACGCTGTACTATCCCGTGTATAGTTATAGTTAAGCATATTGCGTCATAAGCTATAACTATCGCGGGAAAGTCCGAAAGGGATACTGTGGCCCCTGGCTACGTACAGGCAACTGAAGGAACACGGGTGGGTTTTAGTCAGTAAGAGTCTGACACGCCCTCCCGCTCCACCCTGAGCGGGAGAAGTTTAAACAAAAAAACTATAACTATACAGCGTGTAACAAAAATCAGGCGTGATGTTGTCTCCTCTTTTTCCCTTCACATTGTACTTCGCCAACCTTTTGGCAGATCGTCCTCCACATTTTCACCTGTCTTTCTCTACATATTTTCCTCGGGTACGATTCTGTGACTTTTTTGGTCCTTCCATATCTACAATTACCTACTTTTCTATTGATTCCATTGCTTTATTGAAACACTGCACGATAGTGGCCGTGGTTTCATAATATTTCAGACTGGCTCCCCCCACCAGTAGCTTCTTTTTTACTTTTAAAATCGGTTCAGTCGTTTTTGAGTTTATTCATTACAAACAAAAATATACAAATCTTTTCTCTTTATATCTACCTCTTTATAATACCTATATTATTATAGTTAAGCATATTGTGTCATAAGCTATAACTATTATACAGCGTGTTACAAAAACCCTGTCCTGTCTATTTATGTGGTAAATTTCTTTAAAAAAGAAAAAAAAAAAATCGACGCCATTGTTTTCAATGGGGAATTTTGCCGACTTATTTTATGGGGCGCGGGCGGCCGTCATTTAGCGGGTGTCTACAAGTCATAACTTATGAATCCTGTTGAAAATTAACCAATTTTTAATGAAATTGGAACACACACAACAATAACTTTTTTATTTTCAATAATAAAAAGTTTTTTGTTACTTTTGGTAATGTTATTGCAGTTACTATGTGCGCTTTACGAATCCGAGCGGGTTTTTGTAATACATTCTATAGCATGACGTTCACACTATACGCAATAACTGTAGCACAAGCCGGTCTACAATGTATTAGCAAGTTATTTGACAGCGATCCGTCATAAAGTGCACACTCAATGGATTTGGTACTTACTAGCGTCACAGAATAAATAATAGTACTAACGTTAGCGTGGAAAGCAAATCAAGCGACGACGATGATATATTCATTTTTAGTTTTATTCATAGATACACATTTCAATAATGTTTCACTCTTATTTTGAGTGGTTGTAACACATTTCTTTCATCTATGTTGTTAAAATAAGTGCCTCCGTCTGTTCCAGTGTTAAGACTATTTTTAAACCCGTACCCTTATTACGTAATACACGATCAATCGGAATTTGAATCGTTTTGAAACAAATTGCTAATACATTGCTTCATAAGTTCGAAAATAAATCTGCTCAACAACGTAAATAACGCAATGAATGTTGTTGAACTGTCAAAATGAAACAAATTTGTCGAGCTGGACTCAATAGACGAAGTCCGAATTTATTTAAGCTTTCAACAAATTGTGTTATTATTTCTGTATTTTATTTACTTAGAGTGAAAACTCATTTTTTGTAAACTTGAAATAGTGAAAAGAGCCTTTCTTTCGGCCAGTACCTATCTATTGGATATTCCCTTTTGTCATAAAGTCTGGGTTTTCTTGGGTACAGACACCAGCAGGTCAACCTACCCGAAACTGTAAAATTTTCCCAATCAACTTTGAACCTTATGCTTTATTGATAAAGTTGAAAATCAATTAAAGAAATTTGACAGATTGTAGTAGGTTGATGGGCTGGCCTTTGTACATTTGTATTGTTTACTTTGTAGATATGTTCTCGGCCAATCCCTAGTCATCATAGACTATTCCTAACTTTATTGAGGTCGGCTTCCAGTCTAACCGGATGTAGCTGAATACCAGTATTTTACCTACATAGAGCGATTACGATACCCGTTGGTAAGACTGGTTGTCAGAATTTCGGGCTTCTGGCGACCCGTAACGACTGTCAAAGATCCACGAATGACAGCCGGGACCAACGGCTTAACGTGCTTTCCGAGGCACGGAGAAGAGAAGTCTCGGTATGTAAAGATGGTCACCTGGGCAAGCGTAGCTTTACCTGATGGATCAACCCGTGCGGCTGTTATTACTTAGCCACAAGCTCACATGATAATTTTAACCTTTTGTCCGAATAAGGAAAACTCAGGAAAAATATTAAAATTAAGGTTGAGTCATAGAACTTTGTGGGAAACTTAAGAAAACAATAAAAACTACACAATTCATAATATACTCAGATATTTTTGTCTGTATGTATGTAACTATGCACCTGCCAGGTATGCAAAGATCAAAATAGACCTAAATCAGTAGTACGTAGTAGTAATTGGTAGGTAAATATACCTACACCTAACAAATAAAATAAAAACAGCCTTTATCAGCCTTTAAAGTCAAAGGAATCTGACCCTTCTTTGTACATTTACAAGTTCTGAATAAACATTTCATAATATTAGACAGAGGTGTACACACGGCTACACATCAAGCTATACATTTCCAGTATAAACTGACCTCGCATTGTACGGAAATCGTATAAATTGCGAGATCAGCATAAACTGGAAATAGTGCTTGGTGTGTAGTCGTGTGTGAATATAGTACCTCTGCTTAACCCTTCGGGGTAATACAGGCGTGATGTTGCCTCCTCTTTTTCCCTTCACACAGTACTTCGCCAACCTTTTGGCAGATCATCCTCCACATTTTCACCCGTCTTTCGCTAAATATTTTCCTTGGGTAAAATTCTGTGACTTTTTTGGTCCTTTCATGTCTACGAGTACAACTACCTACTATTCTATTGATTCCATTGCTTTATAGAAACCACTGCACGATAGTCGTCGTGGTTTTATAATGTTACAGACTAATTTCTGCCAGCAGCTTCGCCCGCGTGCTATCTTTATAAATTATAGCCTATGTTACTCAGTGATAATATAGCATTCTATTGGTGAAAGAATTTTGAAAATCGGTCCAGTAGTTTTTGAGTTTATTCATTATAAACAAAAATACAAATCTTTTCTCTTTATAATATTTAATAGTGTAGATGTTTTTTTTTTTTTATGTGACATCTTTCTCGACGGCATGTGAAGCCAAATCAGAGGCCCATTTGCGGCATAAAAACCCTGACACCAGGTAAGTCACTAACCACACGAAAAAGAAAGAAGTGTAGAAACTAGAAGTAGGTTATTATCAACTAGGCAATTATCCACAAGTCATTAGATATTCGCTCTAAAGTAGAATAAAAACTGCAAACCCGCGATAATAAGCTAGTGTTATTATAAAAGGATAAAAAACTCTCGAGAGATCCGAACACCATTGTGTTACAGATTATAAAAACAATTGTTGAGACCGCACAGATAATAAATACGAGTGTGTGTGTTGGTGTAATAAAGAATCCCATTCACATTTATAATTCACACGGTGAAGCCGCAGCTTTACACGCGAGGAGGGTAAAGGTTGTCTGTTCATAGCCTTATTAAAAATATTGAATTATGTAAATGAAATGAGTGGCACGCGCCTTTTTTGAAATAAAGAAATTAAATTGTATGAGAAACGGTAAGTAGGTATCATTCCTTTTATTTCAGGAATAATTATCATTAGTATGATTTAAAAGAGTGTCCGAAGAGTTTCTTGCCCGTTCTTTTCCATAGGAACTTACTACGCTTTGGAATGGGCAACGAGCTTCATCTTTTTGACTGACCGACCCCTTGACAATTCAAAAGTGCCTGTAAATGGTTTATTAGAAATAAATGTATTGAGTTGAGTTGAGCATTGTCAATAAATGAAAAATTATATTTTAGATACTGCCTGTAATCATCCACATTTTTTTATTAAGAGTTTATTAAGCCAATATCATTACTGAAAAAAATGATGATTAAAACATGAAAAATCATTAGTTCCATGAAATACAGCAGCGTACAAAAAAAAATGACATGTACAGTCAACTGAACCGCCAATTCAATTTGACATTGACAGCGTGTATGTCTTAGCAAGAAGGGTGATTTTCGTAATGCAAGTGTTAACACACTGATGTGCGGTTGCGTATTATGTTTAAAACAAAATGTTGCAATGAAGTGCCTACATATAAAAATAAAACTCCTTTGACCCCTTTATTGAAAAACGTCTTATAGAGAAGATTTATACCTAAGCAGGTGTTAAAGTGTATTGCCCTCTCACTCCATTGACATTAAGATGACAGACGGATAAAAAAAAATACATGAAAAACTGAATATTTTTTTCAAGCGAACATGATAAATGGTTCAGAGTTCACACAAAAGTGTTGAAAGTGTATTTAACCTTTCACACGTGACCTTACTGTAATAAATAATGTAAATATGAAAATGTGTAAATAGAACGCCTGAAGTATGACGCAAAATATATTGTCTAGCTGTAAGTAAGCATACTCACATCAGATGCCCACTGAACGTGCCTCGGCTCCGCCAAAACACTTCTTTCCATTATAAGAACGTGTAAAAAACAATCACATTTCACAACACTAGTCTAATCAAGGCACAACACTAGTCTAAAGGCACAACACACAAAAAAGTAAATTCACTCGAAATTCGAAAATAGACTGTCGATAAAAAATCGTTACGTTTCGTTTTCTAGCCAGAGGCGCGTTTATCTGTTTTGAATTTAGAAAATTGTTGGCGCAAAAAGCGTAATTGGTCGCGTCCGCGGCGGCGGCGTTTGTCGCTGACTCACTAGTCACTACACCGTCGCTAACTACCTCAATGACGTGATACTATGCAAATTTTCATGCATTTTCCCCCCGTACGGAAAAAAACACCCGCAATCTTACGCGACCAGACACAAACAGCTGATATATAGGTACTCGCAAGAAAAATCTGTTATTACGCTCGATCGGGTTAGTGTGCCGCGCGAAACGGGAATATCACCATTCTCGCTCTATCTAGAGGGGTCTAGATAAGTGGCGTGATAATAATTTGCATCTGATAGACGGCTGATAATAATTTCCTTTTTGCGATCTATCGTTGCAACGGTATGTAGCCGTGAAAGCAATTAGATTGTTACTAGCCACATAAATTAGGTCTCAACGGATTCTGTTTATGTTCAACAATATTGTTTCTGAATGAACACTGAACTGTTACATTTTAATGAGAATGAACGCGGAAAATTCAGGACAATTTAAGCTCTAACGAATGGGATAACAGACGTGCAATTACGAAATTTAATGCCGTAAATTGAGATAATGCCTGACATCCAAGATCCAGGTCGACACAACGTGAGTCACTTCATTGCGCGAACAATTACAACCTAAGTGCTAGCAACACCATTTTAGGCACTAAAAACACTTATCACTGCTTGTGAAACACGTGGTTGAAAAAAAAGTGTAAAACGTTTAAAATTCAAAAATTTGGCGAATCGAACACTTGATTTCGCGGCACAATTTAATCGTGGAACGCGCGAAAAGGCGCCAAAATTGACAGGTCATTTATTTTTTAAATTGTTTTCTTTATTGTGTTTTATTTTAATGTGGTATCGTGTCGCGGGGCGATGGCCGACTAGAAGAAGTTAGTGTAGCGAGTGGGAGTGGTGACCGGCAGGTGGTGGGATCAATACCACAGTCTGGGGCGCACGCACTGACCGCCTCGTCGCGTGGCGGACGCTTTACACTCTATATTTGGATAGCCAGGGTGTGTCAATGTCTGTTTATTAAATTGTGGGGGCTGTCATGTTTAAGGCTGTATGTAATATTGCCTATGCCTACATTTTTTTTTGGCCAGCAATCTCTTTTTGTATTATGGCTGCCTCTGAAACATTAAGTCCACAACCTTTACCAAATTAAATAGTTTTATTTTTGTTAAAACTGCTACTTTCACAATATTTGTATTGTGTTCAGGAGGAGTCAAAAGTTTCATAAGCTATTTTATAGAGTTAAAAACTAACTAAACTAACTACTTGTCTTTACTGGAGTTCAAATAAAATGATTGGTTACCGTTGAACCGACAACTTCGAACACTTAACGGAAAAGTTGTAAAGTAGTTGCAGTCAACAGCGGAAAACGTATAAAAGTTTCAGTAGCTTGGCGATGTATAACTCTGGTAGTAATAAACTTTTTGAAACGCTACAAATAGATTGTTTACTTTAGTTTCTCAGTTACGAGTACATGGACCGGAAAAACCGATATTATTAAGGCATTAACCTTTTATATTTTTCTACTTTCAGCAGTGCGTGCTGGTATGCCCGTAGGGACGTATTTACAGGACTGATGTGGCTACAAATTGAACAGAATACAGTTGCTTGGAAGGAGTAAGGGAAGGCCTTTCCCAACAATGAGGCACAAAATAGATTATTAGGCTGACAAGAAAAATCACTTTCATGCATGTCCCTTCTTTTCATGCCTTACCTGGGGTTTAAAAAATGCTAAAAAACTTCAAACGTTCCTTGAAAGCGTCACCGCTACAATGCACAGGCAAAGGAAAAATTGTTTTAACACTTTCAGTGCCGGGAGCCCTCCTGGAGGGCTCATATAGTCGCATATGGGATGCGGGGAGCCCTCGCGGAGGGCTCATTTTAAATGTAGGTTTTTCTTAGCGAATACAGCATTATAAACTATGAAAATAGGATCTGTTGTATATTTTAACAACATTTATTAGTATTATATGCGTTGGTTTTAAAAGTCAAGCATTTTAAATTTTTTTTTTCTTTGGACGTCGATATTTCAGGGGTGGAAAACCGTTTTCACGGTAACAAATATTCACAAAAAAATTAAAAGGTTGGACACCCCTATCTCGGGATCAGAGCGTGTTATTATTATACTTTTCTTAATTTTTATATTTTTTACTATTTCAATTCCCCACCCCACTAGCACATGAAAATACCCCCAGAGATACTACGTAATAGCGACAAGACCCCTTAATTACAATGGAGTGATCTATTATTTTCCGGAAACCAAAGAACTTTATTTCTATTAGCAATGACAAAATAACCTTTATTAATTCAATCCATAAGCATTATTGAATTTCCGGAAATGTAACACGAGTAATACATATTTTATTACCAACATAAATACACGCACGTAAGCAATTAATACCTACACGGTACTACACATTATAATTTATGTAATATTTTGTTCTACAAGCCCACTTTGTAGGTCTGAAACAACTTTATTTAAGTGGCAATAATAAATCGTAACAAATATTATAAAATGCGAAAATGAGTTTGTTTGTTACGCTTTCACGCTAAAACGGCTGAACAGATTTGGATGAAATATTGCACATGGGTAGACCATGACCTGGATTAGGACATAGCATACATTTCATCCTGATATTCCTACGGGATCGAGACTAATGCGGGTGAAACCAAGGGCCGCAGAGAGTAAAAAAAATAAAAAAAATACTTAAACTCAAAGCATTTATTTCAATTAAAACATTTACAGGCACTTTTGAATTGTCAAGAAGTCAGTCAGTCAGGAATATGAAGCTAGTTGCCCATTCCAAAGCGTAGGTTCCTATGGAGAAGAACGGGCAAGAAACTCCACGGACATTCTTTTAAATCATAAGATTGTTACATAATATTGGTTACATCATTCATGTTGAAATTATACATGTGAGAACAATGTAGAAAGACGTGCACGTAAAAAGCATCCGTAATAAAAAGATAAAAACAATTCAAAAATTAAAATAAGCCGTGGCAGATAAGAGATGACCAGTCCCTACTGACGGCGCCCGTTCACGAACATGACGCATGGATCAGCACCGTTTAGCTCAACCATTTTGAAGGGAACTTTGAAGCGATCCAACACACACGCTACCACCAGCGAGACATTTGAGTGAGCATGACATACTCTCAGCCGCCAGGGTACATTCAAGTCAATGAAAGACGTACCCAGTAAATGGTAGCTTTATAGAAGGTGGGGCTCACACATGTGCTATGCAATTATACAATACTACGAGATTGAAGTTATACAATTCAAAGATAATTTATGCAATCTTCAATCTTTTATCAATATATTCGAATGCTAAAATTAAATTAGTTTATGCGCCCTTGTAGAGCTGGACCAGCGTTGAGCTAACCTTTTTGTCACCGATATAATCCCCCATCTTATAATATGCTTGGCAGCATAGTTAACCGCTATCAATCTTTTTGCGTGAATGTGACGCATATTTTCCCTAAACTTGTTTCCATTTTATAATTTTGTGTTCTTTTTTGCGTCATTTATTTGCGGTAAACACCGCAAATAAACGTATTTTCTTTCTTTTCTTTCAAATCATTCCTTTCTCTTTCCAAATCAATCCATCTTTTCTTTGGTTTTCCGCTCCCTCTCCATTCATCACTCTTTTAGTCACATTCGTATCCTACCTCCTCATCACATGCCTATACCGATCCAAACGATTTCCTTTCAACTTTTCTATCACTAGTGCCACTTTCAAACTTCTCATTATATACTCATTTTTTACTTTATAAATTTTCGTCACTCCACACATCCACACATCAAAATGCTCATCCCCGATGCATGTAACATGAGGTAAATCTTCAAGCTTGAAATACCAGTTCACCTTGTATTTACATAGGTACAGAATGAATGGGTGGCATAGAACTGACTTAGGCTAAGCGTTTGACAAACTTGTGGTGGCTGGAAGTTTAGGATAAACAATTATGCAGATTTAAGCATCTATTGAAATGTATAGAAGTGGTTTTGGAAGAGCATTTTGACTATACTGGTGTTTGTCGAGGATTTGACTAATCTCAATGATGTTTTTGAATGCCTGCCTTGTTAGTCTTGTGGTCACAAGTACTACTGCTGAGGTCCTTAGGTTTCGATTCCTGGGTCGGACAGTATTATTGGGTTTTCCTATCTGGAATTTCTCAGAAGCAGCCCAGAGTCTGGACTTGTGCCTGGTCATAGTTATATAATTTATTTCAATTATCAATCCCAATACCTTCCGACAAGAGAAGGAAGGACTTGGTTTGCATAAAGCCTCAAACTAGACATGCGTTTGCTAATCGATTTTATGTGTTTTTAGGACCTTTTCTGTATAATAAGCTCAACAAGTTACTAACCTTCTATAGCGTCTGTTTTAAAAAATGTAGTAAAATGATATCAGAACATTTAGCGATACTCAATTACACAGACACAGAAAAACTTCTAGAAATCTTGTCATGATGATAATTTATTTACTCGTAAGTATTTACTTTTGTATATCTACATAGGTTTAGTTTTAGATATTAATGTACCAATATGCTTATTCTCATAGTTGTTAATAGATTATTTTATATCAGTTTAACTTTAAATTTTAGTGTTCCGTTCTAATTGAAACGTAAAGTGATGGCCTGAAACACAGGTTTGAATTAACCTAGATCGGGCGGGTCGCTACCTAACATTGTAATTCCGTACCATGATTACTTGAACCTGTTCTTAACATATTTTAGTTTTAGTTTATTTTAGGCACTATAATATTGTTTGGAAAATCTTACTGTTGATTAAGTGTACAATCTTTGTAAACGTTTTATTCAATAAACATTATTTATTTATTTTATTTATTTATTTATTAATTATGCACATAAAACGCACTTTTGAACGTCAAAATTTACAAAAAACAGAATTGATTCTAGTCGCCCGATTGATGACATTAGGCTCGCCCCCTATTACATGGGATTTAAACATAACTGGCGAAATGTGGATGTGGGGTTAGGTAGAGGTGTACCTATAGGTAACAACACAAAATAGTTCCATTTGTGTCGGAGTCTAAGGCCTAATAATAAACTGTAATCTTTTGTGAATTCTACTGAATACTGTTTTATCTCATGAGATGCTACTGTGTAGCTTTGGTCTTTGGACCTTGTACTAAGTGATCTGTACCTAATGAAATCTGAAATAACAGAGGCATGGAAGGTGCCTTGGATTTCCAGCGACAATCTCTGTATCTGAACACAGCATTGTTGTTGCAGTACTTTTCAAGACAAGCTCACAGAGAGCTCTAATTCCTACTCAACTCTCGTTTCCTGCCGTCCCAGTTTTTAACTAGTCTAGTTTAAAGATCACGGAAGTGCATAATGTTTTGATACTTTAGGACGGTGGGTAGGTACAGGCACTAGGCAACATAGTAACCCACATTGTACGTTGCCATGGTGATGGTATATCCAACATGGAGGATATTATTACGCCCTTCAAACTGACACATACCTTGCAGTTGTTATTTTGTCTTGCAAAGGTTTAAAGTGTAATCATTTGATGATAAATGTATGGGGAAGTTTAAGTCAGATTTCTATTTTATGAATCTATATGCCCTGGTTATTTATAATATGTTTTGGTCGCGCTGCAAAAGAACTAAAACAAACAAGCCAACTTTGTTATGCTGGTGTTCGTGACAGCTACTTCTTACACTCGCGCTACGTCATTCTGCTTTTCTAGTGTGTGTTCATTTAGCGGCCAACTGTTGGACGCTATTTTTTTCGACGAGTTCTCAGCTTTGACTGTCTATCTAGACATATTTATATCTTTGTCTATATGTAAATAAAAATGAAATGCTGTTCGTCGGTATACAGAGCATCACTGGAGAACGGCTGGATCGATTTGGCTATTTTTTGTTGTTTCAAAATATTTGTAATAGTCCAAATTAGGTTTTTATGGAAAGGAAAATTGGAAAATATCTCAAATAAAGCCTCGCGCAGACTAACGCGACGCGATCAATACAATTTCTAAGAAAACTTCACGGTAAACAATCGCGTCGCGCTAGTCTGCACGAAGCTGAATGTACAAATTCGGGAAAACCTGAACGTCTTATTTTCTGTGGGATTTTTGTATGAAAGATTTTTCAACACTTTGAACAGGACAACGTCTGTCCGGACAGCTAGTAGTTTAGACTGAAATTCAGGTAAGTATTAAATGTAAGGATAAAATATTTCGTTATTTAAACACACTTTTGGGAATTAGCAAAATTAAATTGTTAAATATTATTTACTCCAATTGACTTTTTTCTTGGTCATCCTCGTTTTTTTCTTGCATATACTTTTCCCTGTTTATCATTCTGCCTCGTCTTTTCTCTATAATTATGTTAAAAAATCTGCCATCTTTCATAACCTTCGTTAACCGTTTCGTAACCTACATTATTTCCCTTAGTAAGCTTTTCACCCAACCGCTATAAAAAGCACGTAAAGACAAAATAACCTCAACCGTCACGCTTCGCAGATAAGTCGCTATTAACAAACAAGACGACCCTAGGGTCGTCGGTCTAGGTCGCCGGATCTAGATCCAGCCTATACTTTGGAAGGCCAAGAGTTCAAGACTACGCATAGGTGGAGTTTCTTGCCGGCTCTTCTCCATAGGAAACAACCAATTGGAACCGTGCACCTAGCTTCTGACGTTTCATAAGTGCCCATGTAGGTTTATATGAAATAAAAATATTTTGAATTTGAATTTGTTAGGTCTATTAATGCCACGAAATAGTTAAAATGAGTTTTCAGTGGAGCAATGGTGGTGGTCGCGACTTACGAATCGTTCGTGACTTCGAACCTTCACTTTGTGTAAATTATTTCGTTACCACTGCTCTCAACACGGTGAAACAAAACATCGTGAGGAAACCATGTCCTAGAACCAAAAAATCTAAGACATGTGACATCCGCCAACCCGCACTGGGCATGCGTGGTGGATTACGGCCCACTCCACGCAGAGAGGAGACCTGAGTCTTAGCAGTGGGATTATTATAGGCTGATTATGCTTTTGGTATGAGTTTTCAGAGTACTAGAAATAAAGTGCAGATTTTAAAAAAAAAGTTATCGCCCTTCCTTCTCAGTAGACGGATTAAAAAAGCCATTACATTTATTATCCAAAACCCACAAAACAGACACATTTGAATTTTTCTGTACTAAATTATCAAAGCTAGATTACGTAAAACCTGTGATGCCCTACGACATTGCCAAGTCGAATAACATTTTTTAGTCTGGTAACAATATTGGCAACATGCGGGAAAGTTCCAAGCAGTTTTGGCATCCGCACAAAAGTGTTGCCAGTTCTTATCTTTTTATTTGTTAGCAATACCGGCTATCTTACTGATTTATCACTTTATTTGATGTGGCAAACTTAGATTACTGTGTAATAGTATCAATAAATAATGGAATTATTGGAACGGTATTTGTATGCAGATTATGTTGGAAATATGGGTTCTTTATTGGGGGCAGATAAGGTGTTTTTAAATGGACTGTAATTGTGTTTGGTCGTTTATTTTTATTTCAAGTGTTCGTTGGCCTGTTTCGTGGAATGAATTGATGAATATCTACATCATTCTGTAAATAGATCTTAGATACGGTACCTATATATTATTATAGTTTTATACGTTGTTTGTTACAGAATCTTGTTTTGCACATGCTTATTGTCCGTTAGGCAAAGAACTTTCCTCATGCAGAGAAGGTACGAGGATTGATCACTACGCTTGCTCAAGAAGGGTTGGCGATTGCAGACTTACCATAACTCCAGGTTTCTGAACGATGTTTTGCCTTCACCGATGTCAGTAATTACTAAGATAAACTCAAAAAGTACATTCTATTCTAAATGAGCAATATTTGTATATTATATGTATATAGCATCGTATATATATACAAGGTCCCATTAAAATAGATGGACAAATTATAACACAGCGTTCAGTACCTACGTCTAACCAAAGATATTCAAGCAAAAAAAAACACTGATTAAAGTAATTTTATTTTAACTAAAATAAATGGCATTGAATAACCAACATTTTTAGTGTATTTTCGTCAGATTTTTCTTGTAAGTATCTAATGCGTTTTTCTTATTATTTTTTTACCATTGTCCTTATTTTGGTGGTCTGAATGATTTTTAAAGGTTAGTCCATCTATTTTAATGGGATCTTATATATTTGTAATTGCGTTCTGGAAAACGGCTCAAGCGATTTCGATGAAAGTTGCTATGTAGGGGTTTACGGGGGCGTAAAATCGATCTAGCTAGGTCTCATATCTGGGAAAATTCGGTTTCTGCGTATTTTCACCCGAGCTGAGCTCGGTCGCCCAAAGTTTATAACAAGATGGCTACCTTAGAATAATGATATGGCAGCATGGAATTAGTAAGTATGAACTATCATGGCAGCATGGAATTAGTAAGTATGTACTGTACATGGAATTAATATGAACTTTCCTATATTATTAAATGAGCATTCTCTATTTTCTCCCGAGCAGATTTCTGTACAATTTTAACAATATTTGCTTGCTTTATTTGCTTTTCACTGCAGGAGCAAGCTATGAAAAGACTATTCACCATGATTGCTATTATTATGCAACAGCAATTTAAATTTCGGCTATAATACCTTTGAAGTGTTCTTACAATTTCAACATAGATGATGTAACCAGTATTCGATTGAAAAGAGTGTCCATAAAGTTTCTTGCCCGTTATTCTCCATAGAATACTACGCTTCTGGTATTTAACCATTCAGTTTCTGAGTGACCGACTCATTGACAATTCAAAACTGCCAATATTTTTTTTTAAATATTTCACCGTAAGTCACGTGTGACTTAAGTTAACAAAGTAAATAATAAACATAAAGTAGAAAGAACATTATGACATTGATAAAGTCACATTTTCATTGGCTCTGAACTTGCAACTTGGTGCTTAACAATAACAAACATTTATACACTGTAAGAAACTTCTGAAAACTTCTTTGAAATGCGATAACATAAGTTAGAGAAGTATTACGCCTTTTGTAAGGGTAAAAAATGTTATTTACAGAGTTTTTTTGTTTGTTATTTATAGAGTATTCGGACTTGTTTCTATTTCGTAAAAGCGATATACAGTATATTAACTAATAGAGGGCATTCCCGTTTACTCGTTAAAAATATAAAAGTAGAAAAAAAAAAGAAGACTACGCGCTCTCTTGTCTTTTAACGTGGAAAGGCAAGTACGACAAGTGCGTGTACACAGAATGTTTATTTTACGTATCAATTTAATATTTTTTGTGAATATTTTATTATAAAAAAATCTTTTATTTTTCGATGTTCATATTTGTTTTAGCAAGCTGCGCCCTGTGTTAGTTAACATGTTGTATACTTACTTAAACTTTTTATTCCTGCCATTTCTGTCGTAGTTAATCTGCCGTGGTCAAAAGTCCAAAACAAGAGTTCCGTGATCAATAATCTGCACAAATCGTGAAATATAGCTATATCCCACATAACTTTGACTGCCCCTTGGTCCCGTGGTCGCAAGCGCTACTGGTGAGCATGAGGTCCTTCAATTCCCAGGTTGGGCAAAATGTGTTATTTGGTTTTTGCATCAGGAATTTCTCAGTAGCAGCCCGGAGTTTGGATTCATCCTCGGTTGATAGTAATAGGCTCGCCCCTTATTATATGGGACTTAAACATTTGCATATTCTTTATTTCGATTAGCGCGGCGCAAGCTGTCACTCGTAATTTACCCGCCATGAGTAGTGAACTAGTGGCGAATGAGCTGCTGGTGTTCCTGCAGCAGAAGCTGGATGTGATGGATGAGGTGTCCGCTGTCCAGATCTGCGCAATAAACTTCAGCAAGGATGACATAGCTGCTGCCAAGCTGCTATTGTACAGTGTGTTGAACAAGCGCGACCAGATGGTGTCCCGCCGGCGTAATGGGACGTAGATGGGCCTGCAGGATAAAATCACGCTGTTCAAGGAGACCGACCCTGACGACGTGCCGACGTTTGTGGCGAAGGAGCTACACAAGCTTCCTCCCGTCACCTTCGACCACGTCGATGTAACGAGCCTTCTGAAGGACATTGTCTTTCTGAAGGCCCGCCTCGCGGATGTGCTAACGAAGTTAGATGCATTCCAAAACACCGTCGCTGATTTGCGTAAAGAAGTGAGTGATTTGCGTAACAGCGTGGCGGTAATTAGGTCACCTGTCGATGCGTCAAACGTAAACACATGTCGCAGAGCCGGCCTCGATATTCCGTCGTCGAATTCCGCGTCAGCAGTTTCGTCACCGGCGCATCCGTCGATTGCTGAGCTTGCAGAGTGCCCCGCCGGCGCGCCCCGCAGCCCCTTGCTCGACACCTCGGCTCTTCTATGCAGCGCCGCCCGAGCCCCTCGCTCCATCCCGCTGCCAGTGTCTGCAGCCCTGGCGAAACCCCTACAAAGGAATTTCGCTAGCATCACCGCGAGTGCCCCTGACGCTCCTAGTATCAAGCCCATCTCAGAAAAGGCGCCGAATAGGGCTGATAATGATGACGGTATCGTGATGGTGAAAAGGAGGAAGCGCTGATCGCGAATGAATAAGAACCGCTGCGGTAAAGCTCCTATGGACCCCAAAGTGAGCCTGCGTGCCGCAAAGCCGAACACACCGGTGTACATCTCCCGCCTGCACTACAGCACTAAGGCGGAGGACACCGTGGAGAATGTGCGCCAAAAGACGAGGTACACGCCGAGGGTGCAGTTACTAGAATTTCACCGAAACGTCAACTTCAAGGCGTTCGTCGTGCGTGTACCTAATTGTTATCTGCCCCTGGTCATGGAAGAAGACTTTTGGCCGCAAGACGTGGTGATCCGTAGCTTCCGCGGGCAAATTCCACAGGACAGCACAAAGTTAAGCTAGTGCAAAGTGAAGTGCTACTAACAGTCTTAAGCCTTATTTTATTAACACAAGTACTGTTTATATTAAAATATGTATGTTTAGGTTAAGGTAGTTTTCTATGGGCCTGTGTCGCCTGAAATAAATGGTATTATTATCAAACATTACTGGCGAAATGTGGGTGTTACTATATGTGCATCTCTGCCTAACCCTTCGGGGATTACAAGCGAGATGTTATGTTAGGTATATACTTACATAAATAAGTTGCATTTTAGAAATACAAACTTAAAACGTTCAGTGCCGGGAACCCTCCTGGTGGGTTCACCTAGTCGTATATGGGATGCCGAGAGCCCTCACGGAGGGCTCATTTTAAATATAGGTTTTTCTTAGCGAATACAGCATTATGAACCGTGAAAATAAAATCTGATGTATATTTTAAAAAGATTTATTAGTATATGCATTGATTTTAAAATCCAAGCATTTAAAAAAACAAATATTCACAAAAAAATTAAAAGATTGGAGAACACGTTTAGCGGCAAGACCCCCTGAAAACACTATTTTACTTCGTTTTACAGTGTTTTATAACACGGTTTTAAACCTAATGCCGTTGACTGTCCGCGATGGTTAACGTTAGAACGTAATGCAGACAACCCTCCCGGAGGGTTCACTTCCAATATGTATGGTGGCATGGCGTAAGAGTTATATGAAAAGTGGGTGGAGTCGAAAATGTTAATAAACATTGTTTCGTATATTTATTTAAAAACAACTTTATAAGAACCGTCAATTTCGCGATGTCGCATAAGGTACGACTTGCGACTAGCAACGCCATCTGTTTTCAAACTAAAGCACTAAAATTACACGACTCACCTCGATTAGAAACTTAACGTACACGTTTCAGGTAACCTTCTTCGTAGTTTGATTTTAAAGCTAATAAATTAATATGAAACTGCCTTTTGAATAGTTGTTATAACTAACATTAAAATAATACTTGTTTTAAATTCTTCAAGACCACCTTAGTATAAACTTTAGCAGAGTGATGTTGCAAGGGCATGAAAACTGTTATTGGAGAAAAAACTCATGCAACTGGCGAAGTCTTAGTTTCTCAAGAGAAGCTTTAGGGAATCGGGCGTTAAGTTTAAAACAAACCTTAAAGATTTTTTGGAGAACAAACGTAGACCTAGTGGAAAAGATTCAGCGTATTTTATAAACAAAGTCAAAGTAACGTAACATTATTCCACTTGAAATAAGCCATTTAGAAGAACAACAATTCCTTAAGGACATACAACTTTGATCGTAGGCGTATCAGAAAATATTATTAATGCTGCGTAAATAAACAACTGCCTGTATAATATCAGATATCCAACAAGTAGGTCAACCAAAACTTCCGTTATTCCAAGATCCCAATACAATAAATCTTGAGAGAAGCCTTCAAAAAACCTTGCAAGTATCAAATCCAATTTATCCCATAATTCTCAACAACAATTGGTCACAGCAGGGTGTCCATATAAAGTACAGGAAACCAGGACAATGGGCGTGTCCTTAAAATAACATGTCGCTTGACAAATACCGATTAAATTATGGGTTTTGTTACAGCCTGATAGGTTTCAATGTCTTGGAAAGAAATATTACTTTTTTTGCCACGAACATAAAAGGAGGGTAGTTCGATTACTGAAATTAATGGCGCCCAACTGGGACTCATTGTTGGGAAAACTTGAGGTGAACGATTTTAGGTTCAAAGCTTACAGGTTTTCTGTGAGATGCTGTATAATATCGGTTAACGAATCCTTATATTGTGATATTCCTATATTCAGTATATTTAGTTCAGCGGCGACTATTTAAGAAGAAGAACACAGGTTTCTAAATTCGTTTATAAAAAAAAAAAAACAATTATGCGTTGATTCATGCTTTATGCCTAAAAGTATATATTTTAATAATACAGATCATAAAAAGCACAGTTCTGTCAACTGAAGGAAAACAGATCGATCTTTAAAAAGAAATAAAAATTCATATTCAGACAAATAATCGCCACACTGACAGCCACTTTGAACTAGAGGATTACTGAAAGGACTATGGGGAATCCTTTTTCAATCCCACTCCGCTTTTTAACGTCAAACTTTATAATACTGAAGTTTATCTTGCACAAACAGTGCGCTGCTAGTCCGAGGCTCTCATTGTCTGGCTTGAAACGGTTTGGTGCAATGGTTACTTGCATTGTTTGAATGGAGTTGAGAGAGGTTATAAGGCTTTTCTGTGGAGGGTTTACGCAGTGTAAAAGAGTTCACGTTTTAAAACTATAAAATTTAGTTTAAGAGCGTTTATTCTAAAAGATAGGTTTCGGTGGCAAAAAGGTGTTAAATATTTACCTGTTTTGTATGGAAATATGAAATATCGCTAACTAGAGAACTAGGATATGAAAAATGAATTGCAATTCTGGCCTGGGTCTGGCTGTTTGTGTATGTGAGTTTAAATGTTTGTAAACGCACCCACGACACAGGAGAAATTCCTAGTGTGGGGCAACGTTTAAAAAAAAAAAAAAAAAATATAACTGAATTTGACGTTGTAACCGTTTTAGGTGTAAAAAAAGGCATTTAGAAAATTTCCAAATACTTTTTTTTACATCTAAAACGAAATATTCGCTGTTTTGATATTAATTATTGCATTTCATAATCGATATTTTAGTTCACTAGTTAGCCATATTTCATATTTCCATACAGTACTGACTACCTGCAGTATTGTCTCTCCTGTTACCTTTAATTCATCCAAAGGTTGTCTGTAAAAGATATCTTAAAGCGATAAGACCGCCCATTGTGTCACCCTATGTAAAATTTCTAAATTTATGTCTATCATTTTTATGGTGTACAATAAAGAGTATTCTATATATCTTATATTGCCTAACTAATGAAAACAGCGAAATATTTGACATCTTTATTTTTGCGACATTGCCCACTTTCAGAATGCACGCTTTTCTAAATTCCAAATAAAAAATTAAAAAAAGAAGTTTGTAAATTCGTAAATGCCCATGATAGAGTTTCGATTTCATCGTGATTGAACTTTTCAATATCATGTAAACAAGCAATTAGGCTCTGCTCAAAATTAAATTGTTTTTGTATACATATGTTAGTCATTCAATTATGTAAGGTAGGTATTTACAAGGTAGATGTGAGTGGAAATGCCGGGACGGGACGCATAAGAAGGACATATTAAACCTTATTGGCGATGTTCTTCAGAAAGGTCAGGTGCTTAGTACTCGCAACCAGCGTGCGTGTATGACCAGAGGCCCTAGTGTTAGTTTCTTTTAACCATCTCGACTTTACGCATCGACCGCGTTCGGCGCTCCGATTGGCAGCCGGCCGGCCTTCAACAGTGAAGGGCCAATCGGAGCGCCGAACGCGGTCGATGCGTAAAGCTGAGATGGTTAAAAGAAACTCACACTAGGGCCTCAGATGTATGAACGTAAACGAAGTTAAAGGAGTATGTAAGGATCGTGGCAAAGGCATTCCTTAGTAGTCTGCCTACACCCTTGAGAAAAAGGCCTGTGTTAATGTGTATGTTAGTCATTCGTCTAGGTCTGTTTGTTCATGTATAATTCGCTTTGTAAAAAGGTCCACTGAAACGGAGAAATTCTACAGCTCAAGTTGAAAAAGTCTATAAAAAATAAAGCTCATCATTTTATCTTTTACATACAAACCGGGGTAGTTCTCTCATTACATGGTTAAAATTAAAATGGCTTCGCAGAAAAGCTGATTTTAATGCAAACATGGAATTCAAAATACCATTTAACATGAGCTGGCTTCTCGTAACAGCAGATTGGTTAGTTAAGTGGGTTTACTGTACCCTAATTGAGAATTTAGGTTCGCTGGAATTACTTAGTAGATATATAGACCTTTTTATCTAGGACGTCTGACTATCTCTTGGGAGATATAAGCTCAGAGTAGTCTTAGGCCCCTTCAAGACTAGAGAATTATAGCGCTACAAAGTCATTTTGGCGCGTGGCCGGAATCGGAACTAAGGCCGCCATCTTACATATCGAGTGGCATTAATTCACAAATGATGTAGGTCCCCCTGTAAATGTCAATTGATGTAGGTGTTCTTAAAACTTGTTTAAACCGTTGGTTAAAACTATAATCGTTGAAAGTAATGCTTTGAGTTAGATTTTGTACAGCTTGGCAATAAAATAGTAAATTGAAAATGAGGGAGCCACTTTCGCGCTTAGGTCACTTACAATGGGAAATAAATTGTTATGATAAATGTGCAACAAAATAAGGCTGCTTGTGGGTGACTCAAATCAAAACCTACTAGCAATTGTTGGCAAAGTAGTGCCATCATCATAAGTCTAAACTAAGTAAAATATTTAGTGCCAAATGTCACCACGGCAGACTCGTTTTATGTCGACCTGTAATATGGGCCTTAGAAAGATTATGTAGAAAGAGAGTAGGTAGTAGTGTTGAGTTTATGTTTGAATAGTTTCTCAATAGCAGAGAAGGAATACATTTATATCTTAGTAGATATTGACGTAAGTTTCTATGTTATCCGATATGGAGCTGAACACACAGTTTCTAAATAAAAGCCTTTTCCATTTCATCTTATGTCTACTACTTATATTTATCTACGTTTGGTTTTTGTTATTGTTACTAAAGTCAACAGAACGAAATAATGGAATTAACCATTAATATGAGGGATCTCGGATGCGGGAAGCACAGAACCGGTCGAAGTAGCGGTGCTTGGGGAGGCTTATGTCCAGCAGAGGACGTCTTTTGGCTGAAATGATGATGATGAGGGATTTCTCGGTAGCAGCCCGGAGTCAGGATTTGTGCCCAGTTGATGGCAATAGCCTCGCCCCCTTTTACATAATAAAAGAAAATAATTGAAAAGAAAATGGTTTCTTTTTTAACAAATGCTACTAAATACAAGTACCTATATACTGGTTATTTGACTTCCTACCTATAATAACACCTAGCGTTCTTCCTCCTCTCTCCTACTTTAGATCTATGCTGTGCCCGACAGGGTCCATAATTGAGACTTATGTAACTGTTTCCCTACCAACTGTATACATTATGGTACGCAATAAAGAATTGAGAATTGAGAATACATGGGACTTAAAAACATAACTGGCGAAATGAGGGTGAACTATGTGCATTTCTGCCTAACCCTTCGGGGGTAGTAGATGTGATGTTATGTAAGCATTATTATGCGAAAATCATTAACATTCAAAATTGCAATTTACATAATGTAGTGTTAATCTCGCAGACTATTATTCGTTAGGGACTATTATTCGCTACTAGCTGCGCCCCGCGGTTTCAACCGCATAAGTCTCGATCCCGTGGGAATATCGGGATAAAAAGTATCCTATGTCTTAATACAGATTATAAAATATCTGTGTGCCAGATTTCATCTAAATCTGTTCGGTTGTTTCTACGTGAAAGAGTTACAAACAAACTCACTTTCGCCTTTATAATATTATTATTATATTACTAGCTGCCCCTCGCGGGTTCACCCGCATAAGTCTCGATTTCTTGGGAATATCAGGAAAAAAAGTATGCAATGTCCTAACCCAGGTCATGGTCTACCCATGTGCCAAATTTTAACCAAATCTGTTCAGCCGTTTTAGCGTGAAAGCGTAACAAACAAATAAAATCACTTTCGCATTTCTAATATTAGTTGGGAATTAAATAAATACTCGTAAGTTAGGACTAAGATAGTTACAATGTATTTACTATTTAGCATTGAGTACTAACCACATAATTAAAATAATATAATAATAATAATAATAATAATAATACCATTTATTTCAGGCGACAGTAGCCCATAGAAAAATACCTTAACCTAAACATACATATTTTAATATAAAAACTTGTGTTAATAAATAGACTTATACTATGTTAGTAGCACTTCATTTTGCACTAGCTTGTCTTTGTGCTGTCCTGTGGAACTTGTCCGCGGAAGCGACGGAACACCACATCCTGCGGCCAAAAGTCCTCTTCCATGACGAGGGGCAGATAACAGTTCGGTACTCGCACGACGAACGCCTTGAAGTTGACGTTCCGGTGCGATTCTAGTAACTGCACCCTCGGCATGTACCTCGTCTTTTGGCGCACGTACTCCACGATGTCTTCCGCCTTAGTGGTGTAGTGCAGGCGGGAGATGTACACCGGTGTGTTCGGCTTTGCGGCACGCAGGCTCACTTCGGAGTCCATAGGAGCTTTGCCGCAGCGGTTCTTGTTCGTTCGCGATCGGCGCTTCCTCCTTTGCACCGTCACGAAATCGTCATCAATATCAGCCTTATTCGGCGCCTTTTCTGGCATGGGCTTGATACTAGGAGCGCCAGGGGCACTCGCGGTAACGCTAGCGAAATTCCTTAGTAGGGGTTTCGCCAGGGCTGCAGTCACTGGCAAGGGACGGGGCAAGGTGCGCGGGCGGCGCTGCGCGGTGGAGCCGCGATGACGTGCATGGGGCTTCGGGGCGCGCCGGTGGTGGCGGGGCGCTCTGCAAGCTCAGCAATCGACGGTTGCGCTGGCGACGAAACTGCTGACGCGGAATTCGACGACGATATATCGAGGCCGGCTCCGCGACATGTGTTTACGTTTGACGCATCGACAGGTGACCTAATTACCGCCACGCTATTGCGCAAATTACTAACTTCTTTACGCAAATCAGCGACGGTGTTTTGGGATGCATCTAATTTTGTTAGCACATCCGCGAGGCGGGCCTTCAGAAAGACAATGTCCTTCAGAAGGCTGGTTACATCGACGTGGTCGAAGGTGACGGGAGGAAGCTTGTGTAGCTCCTTCGCCACAAACGTCGGCACGTCGTCAGGGTCGGTCTCCTTGAACAGCGTGATTATATCCTGCAAGCTCCTCTTAGTCCCGTCACGCCGGCGGGACACCATCTGGTCGCGCTTGTTCAGCACACTGTACAACAACAGCTTGGCAGCAGCTATGTCGTCCTCGCTGAAGTTCGTTGCGCAGATCTGGACAGCGGACACCTCGTCCATCACATCCAGCTTCTGCTGCAGGAACGCCAACAGCTCATTCGCCACCAGTTCATTACTCATGGCGGGTAAATTACGAGCGACAGCTTGCGCCGCGCTAACCGAAATAAAGAATATGCAAACGCGTCCGCATCGGAACGCAGCACAAGCGAGACTCCCTAGAATTATGATGAGTTCGGCAGGCTTTCGAAAACAAGGATAATTATCCAATTCTTTTACCCAGCTTTTACCTATGAGGGGTTCGTGGCTAAGTAATAACAGTCACACGGGTCGATCGATCAGGTTAAGCTACGCTTGCCGCGGTCAGTCTGTGGATGGGTGACCATTTTAACATACCGAGACCCCTCCGTGTCTCGTACAGCACGTTAAGCCTTTGATCCAGGCTGTCATTCTTGGATGTTTTTAACATTCATTCATTCATTCAAACTTTAGCAGAGTGATGTTGCAAGGGCATGAAAACTGTTATTGGAGAAAAAAAACTCATGCAACTGGCGAAATCTTAGTTTCTCAAGAGACGCTTTAGGGAATCGGGCGTTAAGTTTAAAACAAACCTTAAAGGTAGGTACATTTTTTAAAAGAACAAACGTAGACCTAGTGGAAAAGTTTCAGCGTATTTTATAAACAAAGTCAAAGTAACGTAACATTATTCCACTTGAAATAAGCTATTTAGAAGAACAACAATTCCTTAAGGACATACAACTTTGATCGTAGGCGTATCAGAAAATATTATTAATGTTGCGTAAATAAACAACTGCCTGTATAATATCAGATAACCAACAAGTAGGTCAACCAAAACTTCCCTTATTCCAAGATCCCAATACAATAAATCTTGAGAGAAGCCTTCAAAAAACCTTGCAAGTATCAAAACCAATTTATCCCATAATTCTCAACAACAATTGGTCACAGCAAGGTGTCCATATAAAGTACAGGAAACCGGGACAATGGGCGTGTCCTTAATATAACATGTCGCTTGACAAATACCGATTAAATTATGGGTTTTGTTACAGCCTGATAGGTTTCAATGTCTTGGAAAGAAATATTACTTTTTTTGCCACGAACATGAAAGGAGGGTAGTTCGATTACTGAAATTAATGGCGCCCAACAGGGACTCATTGTTGGGATAACTTGAGGTGAACGATTTTAGGTTCAAAGCTTACAGGTTTTCTGTGAGATGCTGTATAATATCGGTTAACGAATCCGTATATTGTGACATTCCTATATTCAGTATATTTAGTTCACCGGCGACTATTTAAGAAGAAGAACACAGGTTTCTAAATTCGTTTAAAATAATAAAAAAGCAATTATGCGTTGATTCCTGCTTTATGCCTAAAAATATCTATTTTAATAATACAGATCATAAAAATCACATAGACAGAACTGAAGGAAAACAGATCTTCCTTTCAAAAGGAATAAAAATACATATTCTCACAAATAATCGCCACACTGACAGCCACTTTGAACTAGAGGATTACTGAAAGGACTATGGGGAATCCTTTTTCAATCCCACTCCGCTTTTTAACGTCAAACTTTATAATACTGAAGTTTATCTTGCACAAACAGTGCGCTGCTAGTCTGAGGCTCTCATTGTCTGACTTGAAACGGTTGAAACGGTTTGTCTGGCTTGAAACTCCATTGAAACAATGCAAGTAACCATTGCATGGTTACTTGCATTGTTTCAATGGAGTTTAGAGGTTATAAGGCTTTTCTGTGGAGGGTTTACGCAGTGTAAAGAGTTCACGTTTTAAAACCATAAAATTTAGTTTAAGAACGTTTATTCTAAAAGTTAGCAACGTCGGTGGCAAAACGGTTTTAAATATTTATCTGTTTTGATTAATTTGGCAATATTACTGTATGGAAATATGAAATATTGCTAACTAGAGAACTAGAATATATAATAATGAATTGCAATTATAACACTGAATTTGACGTTGTAACCGTTTTAGGTGTAAAAAAGGCATTTAGAAAATTTCCAAATACTTTTTTTACACCTAAAACGAAATATTCGCTGTTTTGATATTAATTATTGCATTTCATAATCAATATTTTAGTTCACTAGTTAGCCATATTTCATATTTCCATACAGTACTGACTACCTGCAGTATTGTCTCTCCTGTTACCTTTAATTCATCCAAAGGTTGTCTGTAAAAGATATCTTTAAACGATAAGACCGCCCATTGTGTCACCATATGTAAAATTTCTAAATTTATGTCTATCATTTTTATGGTGTACAATAAAGAGTATTCTATCTATCTATCGATCTAATATTGCCTAATTAATCAAAACAGCGAAATATTTGACATCTTCATATTTGCGACATTGCCCACTTTCAGAATGCACGCTTTTCTAAAGTCCAAATAAAAAAAAGAAGTTTGTAAATTCGTAAATGCCCATGATAGAGTTGCGATTTCATCGTGATTGAACTTTTCAATATCATGTAAACAAGCAATTAGGCTCTGCTCAAAACTAAATTGTTTTTGTATACATATGTTAGTCATTCAATTATGTAAGGTAGGTATTTACAAGGTAGATGTGAGTGAAAATGCCGGGACGGGACGCTCAAGAAGGACATATTAAACCTTATTGGCGATGTTCTTCAGAAAGGTCAGGTGCGTAGTACTCGCAACCAGCGTGCGTGTATGACCAGAGGCCCTAGTGTTAGTTTCTTTTAACCATCTCGACTTTACGCATCGACCGCGTTCGGCGCTCCGATTGGCAGCTGGCCGGCCTTCAGTGAAGGGCCAATCGGACCGCCGAACGCGGTCGATGCGTAAAGCTGAGATGGTTAAAAGAAACTCACACTAGGGCCTCAGATGTATGAACGTAAACGAAGTTAAAGGAGTATGTAAGGATCGTGGCAAAGGCATTCCTTAGTAGTTTGCCTACACCCTTGAGAAAAAGGCCTGTGTTAATGTGTATGACTGTATGTTAGTCATTCGTCTAGGTCTGTTTGTTCATGTATAATTCGCTTTGTAAAAAGGTCCACTGAAACGGAGAAATTCTACAGTTCAAGTTGAAAAAGTCTATAAAAAATAAAGCTCATCATTTTATCTTTTACATACAAACCGGGGTAGTTCTCTCATTACATGGTTAAAATTAAAATGGCTTCGCAGAAAAGCTGATTTTAATGCAAACATGAAATTCAAAATACCATTTAACATGAGCTGGCTGCTCGTAACAGCAGATTGGTTAGTTAAGTGGGTTTACTGTACCCTAATTGAGAATTTAGGTTCGCTGGAATTACTTAGTAGATATAGAACTTTTTATCTAGGACGTCTGACTATCTCTTGGGAGATATAAGCTCAGAGTAGTCTTAGGCCTCTCAAGACTAGAGGATTATAGCGCTACAAGGTCATTTTGGCGCGTGGCCGGAATCGGAACTAAGGCCGCCATCTTACATAATAGGTTGGGGAAAAAGTCTTTTCGCATTATAGTATGTATGAACTTGTAATAAAATCTCTTTGGCTATACTATGTGTATCTGGCTGGTTTTGGTATCATTGAAAGTTTAAATTTTAAAGAACATAATTCCAAATTCAAATTAGGAAAATGTGTGATTTTTATTTGTTTTTCGTACTGTCAAGATGAGTGAATCTAATGAAGAAATTCGATACATTTTAAAATTTTACTACAAAAAAGGTAAAAATGCAACGCAAGCCGCGAAAAAAATTTGCGATGTTTATGGACCTAGTGCAGTGTCTGTGAGAGTAGCACAAATTTGGTTTAAGCGTTTTCAATCCGGAAATTTTGATGTCAAAGATGCACGTCGCTCTGGTCGCCCTATTACGGATAAAATGGATGCCATTTTTGAAAAAGTGGAGCAAGATCGGCATATTAGTAGTTACGACGTAGCTGAAGAACTGGGAATTGACCACAAAACAGTTTTGGCGCATTTGAAAAAAACTGGGTACACAAAAAAGCTCGATATTTGGGTACCTCACGAGCTCACTGAAAGAAACCTAATGAACCGTGTACTCATTTGTGATTCTTTATTACGACGTAATGAAACCGAACCATTTTTGAAGAAGCTGATAACTGGTGATGAAAAGTGGATCACGTACGACAAGAACGTGCGAAAAAGGTCGTGGTCAAAGGCCGGTCAGGCTTCACAGACTGTGGCAAAACCCGGGTTAACTCGCAACAAGGTGATGCTGTGTGTGTGGTGGGATTGGAAGGGCATTATTCATTATGAGCTGTTACCACCAGGCAGGACCATCGATTCTGAACTCTACTGCGAACAACTGATGAGATTAAAGCAAGAAGTTGAGAGAAAGCGGCCGGAATTAATCAACAGAAGGGGTGTGGTTTTTCATCATGATAACGCTAGACCTCACACATCTTTAGCCACTCAGCAAAAATTAAGAGAGTTTGGCTGGGAGGTGTTAATGCATCCGCCGTATAGTCCTGACCTTGCACCTTCAGATTTCCACCTGTTTCGGTCTCTTCAGAATTCTTTAGGCAGTGTCAGGTTAACATCACGGGAGGACTGCCAAAACCACTTGTCGCGGTATTTTGATCAGAAGTCCCAAAATTTCTATAGCAATGGGATCATGTCCCTACCTACAAGATGGCAAAAAGTTATCGAACAAAATGGTACCTACATACTTTAGTTAAATGTAAACATACTATGTTAAAAAATGTTTTGAATTTTCTTAAAAAATGCGAAGAAACTTTTTCCCCAACCTAATATCAAGTGGCATTTCATAAATGAAGTAGGTCCCCCTGTAAACGTCAATTGATGTAGGTGTTCTTAAAACTTGTTTAAAACCATTTGATTGGTTAAAACTACACACATCAACACGGTCTAGGGATATTTTTAAAAAAGCGAATTACTATCAATGTGTTAATTATTTATATGACATGTATGTATTTAAAAGATACGTTATTTAATATTCTACCATTTTTTAATAATGGTTAAGGTACTTCGATTAAAATATCAGGATTTTATGGAAAAAAAATGAAGCATAGACGGAAACCGTATATGAATTAACTTTTAATTTATGAGTAAAAACTGAAAAAAATAGAAAAATCCTTTAATTTGTGTTTATAAACTTGAAGTTAGTAGTCTGAGAAAGCGCCCATGATGTTCATAACACATCGGCAACGATTCGGCATGCTCAGAACAAGGTTGTCAATGTCTTGCTGCGGAATATTGTCCCATGTCCTTCTGAGGTGCGCAAAAAGTTGATCTTCTGTAGCCAGATTTTCAGGAACTTCCTTCAGAGCTCTTCTTTGCAGCATATCCCACGCATGCTCAATGGGATTTAGATCTGGCGATTGAGCAGGCCAGTCTAAGGCCCTAACATTGTGTGTATGTAACCAAGCTGCTACCGTTCTCGCCGTGTGTGCCCGGGCATTGTCGTGCATGAGCAGGAAATCTTGCCCCATTTGTGTTCTGTGGGGCAAGATTACGGGCCCCAGCACCTGTTGGACGTATCGTTCTGCCGTCATATTGCCCCGCACCCAAACGAGATCCGTCCGTCCTCCAAGACGAATTCCTGCCCAAACCATAATTATTGTTCCTCCTTGGTATGGGTGAACTTCCTGAGGGTTCTGAAGACGGCTCCATCGTCCAGGAACTCGCCAAACACGCGTCTTTCGTGAATCTGGATGGAAGCCGAACCTGGATTCATCCGTGACCAGCACATTGGACCATTGCTCACGGCCCCAGTCCACGTGGTTCCGAACCCATTCTAATCGTCGTCCACGATTGCCTCTCCGTAAAGGTGGGACCCGGAGTGGTCTACGAGAGCGTAGATTGCTTTTATGCAGTCGCCTTCTTACAGTTTGGTCACTCACAAGCACTTGGTGTTCCACTCGCAGCCTTTGGACCAATTGAGTCGCCGTTGCATTTGGTTGAGCTCGCGCAGTAATTTGCAAAAATCGATCTTGTCTGGGGGTATTGATGCGACTTGGCCCCCGGTGCTTCTCCGCTACTTCACCTGTGGCACGATAGCGTGTCCACAATCTTGAAATTACATTTTGGTGGGTCCCTATGGCCTCAGCAACATTACGCTGAACAGACCCAGCTTCCAGCATTCCCACAGCTCGTAACATCTCCGCCCTCGTCAAATGTTGGCGTTGCATGGCTACAATACCTCAATTTTAACTTTATCTTTCGTTTAAAAATGAAAAAAAACTGTAACTAAACGTAATTCGTATTGTTTTCTAAATTTCGCACAAATGAAAATTCCCTCTCCTACACATCAAGACATTTTTATGCCACCGAAACAAAAGAATTTTCAAAAATTTGAATTTGGAATTAGTCTGAAATAAATTACAAACAAATCGGTGTATGAAAGATTACAATGCGGCCAGTACTTTTCGAGTTATTTAATTGAGTATGAAATATCCCTAGACCGTGTTGATGTGTGTATAAACGTTGAAAGTAATGCTTTGAGTTAGATTTTGTACAGCTTGGCAATAAAAGAGTAAATTGAAAATGAGGGAGCCGCTTTCGCACTTAGGTCACTTACAATGGGAAATAAATTGTTATGATAAAGGTGCAACAAACAATGCTGCTTGTGGGTGGCTCAAATCAAAACCTACTAGCACTTGTTGCCAAAGTAGTGATATCATCATAGGTCTGAACTAAGTAAAATATTTAGTGCCAAATGTCACCACGGCAGACTCGTTTTATGTCGACCTGTAATATGGGCCTTAGAAAGATTATGTAGAAAGAGAATAGGTACTAGTGTTGAGTTTATGTTTGAACAGTTCCTCAATAGCAGAGAAGGAATACATTTATACAGGGTGTCCCGTAAATAATGGATCAAACGTAACGGGTAGGTAGCTTACCTCATTTCCAACAACTAATTTGAACAGTAAAAAAAAAACCGATAAGGTAACCAAGATATTTTCTATTTTTTTTCGATTTTTACTATTTTCTGTACCAGCATTCAGTGTTTTTAATGCTGTTGCTGCAAATGGTATCATATTTAGGTGTGATTTTTGTCAAACATTTCTGAATAGTTTACTAATGTTAAAAGATACCATTTTTTTAAATAACATTTTATTTGAAAAAATCGAAAAAAAAAATATCTTGGTTACCTTATCAGTTTTTTTTTTACTGTTCAAATTAGTTGTTGGAAATGAGGTAAGCTACCTACCCGTTACGTTTGATACATTATTTACGGGACACCCTGTATATTAGTAGATATTGACGTAAGTTTCTATGTTATCCGATATGGAGCTGAACACACAGTTTCTAAATAAAAGCCTTTTCCATTTCATCTTATGTCTACTACTTATATTTATCTACGTTTGGTTTTTGTTATGGTAAGTAGTTATTTGTAAGTTTACAGATTTGGAAAATAAAGGAATTAACCATTAATATGAGAGTTGATGGCAATAGCCTACCCCCTTTTACATGGGACTTAAAAACATAACTGGCGAAATGAGGGTGAACTATGTGCATTTCTGCCTAACCCTTCGGGGGTAGCAGGCGTGATGTTATGTAAGCATTATTATGCGAAAATCATTAACATTCAAAATTGAAATTTACATAATGTAGTGTTAATCTCGCAGACTATTATTCGTTAGGGACTATTATTCGCTACTAGCTGCGCCCCGCGGTTTCAACCGCATAAGCCCGTGGGAATATCGGGATAAAAATGTAATGTAAAGTATCCTATGTCTTAATCCAGATTATAAACTATCTGTGTGCCAGATTTCATCCAACTCTGTTCAGTCGTTTTTACGTGAAAGAGTTACAAACAAAGTCACTTTCGCATTTATGATATTATTATTATATTACTAGCTGCCCCGCGCGGGTTGTGCCAAATTTTAACCAAATCTGTTCAGCCGTTTTAGCGTGAAAACGTAACAAACAAATAAAATCACTTTCGCATTTCTAATATTAGTTAGGAATTAAATAAATACTCGTAAGTTAGGACTAAGATAGTTACAATGTATTTACATTAGCATAATGAGTACTAACCACATAATTATGATGAGTTCGGCAGGCTTTCAAAAACAGGGATAATTATCCAATTTTTTTACCCAGCTTTTACCTATGAGGGGTTCGTGGCTAAGTAATAACAGTCACACGGGTCGATCGATCAGGTTAAGCTACGCTTGCCGCGGTCAGTCTGTGGATGGGTGACCATTTTAACATACCGAGACCCCACCGTGTCTCGGACAGCACGTTAAGCCTCTGATCCAGGCTGTCATTCTTGGTTGTTTTTAACAGTCGTTACGGGTCGTCAGAACCTCGGAATTCTGACAGCCTTAGCAAGGGGTATTGTGTTACCTAGTTACTGAGTTTTGGAGGTCAGATAGCAGTCGCTCCACGTAAAAAACTGGTATTCAGCTGCATATAGTTAGACTGGAAGCCGACCCCAACATAGTTGGGAAAAAGCTAGGCAGATTGATCACGTGTACACAAATCGATTTAATTGGCCGCAAATGGTTTTTAAAACAATTTTTGGTGCATTTGATGTTTGAACACAAAATCAAACTGTTTGCAAAATTAAGTGTATATTTTATTATAATTTTTTATTATATGACAATTTTACATTCTATGACCAATTCCTCGCACACTGACTTATTAATTGTGGAATCTTAGGAGGATCGTTTACTTTTACAATGTTTGTGAATATGTGAGCACCATGTATCTATCACATAATTAGTTTATCTGTTGTTGCTTCATTTTTAATTCTTAATTCTTTTTACCTATTGTGGTATAATAATTTTATTCTAGGTGCATCGTCCTCACATATAATTATATAACAGACTAATGTACTTACTTATACAAAATATTGTAAAACATTTTAAAAGAGTAACGGTGGAGTTTCTTGCCCATTCTTCTCCATACGAAAACTACCTTTTGGAAGGGGCAACTAGAATTTGACGTTCAATAGTGCCTTATACGGGCCTATTTGAAATAAATGATTTGACTTTGACTTTGAACATTTTTATGGGGCGAATGGGGGCAGATGAGGTTTATGTGTTTTGGGAAAAAGCTAGGTAGATAGATTGACTTTTATCTAGCTTTACAGATAAATTAAAATACTCGAACAAAAATTCGTAATCACTTTTCAAGCTGTCCAAAAGTCCTTTTTGAATACCGAATATGTCTGGGGGCGTTCATAAAATACGTGAGATGTTTAAGGGGGGGAGGGGGTCGAGTCAAATCTCATCTAATCTTACGTTGGAGAGAAGGGGGGTCTCGGCAAATATCACGCAATTTTTTTTCTGATTGAAACAAGAAAAACATATACTATTTTGGTCCATTTAATCCAGATTGTACATGCTTAAGATTTAATCTTAAGCGTTATCGTAATACGATTAAGATCATTCACTAATTCGTTCGAAAGAAAATAATTTCATTCATACTCCGACGTTATACATCTACTGACTGTCAAACCACCATATTTGTTTTATACCAAATAGCTCAATTTAATCTGAATTTACGGTACAGTGTAGCCCGTCCTTTGTTTTCGCGCCACTGTCAGCAATTTTTTTTTTCTTTTTACAATATCAATCCAACGCGTTTACATAAGAAACCCACATTTTGAAAAATCTCATGTGAGATTGGGGGATGGGGGAGGGGGTTGAATAAAATCTCACAACATCTCACCAGGGGGGGAGGGAGGGACAGAAAATTAAAAAAAACACCTTACGTAATTTATGGACGCCCCCTTTTTAACTAATAGACTTTTCCCAATATCTAACCTAGATTGAACTGAAAAGGCTAAAAATAGAGAATAGTTTCAGTCAATAGCAAAGTGCACAGCTTACATGACGTGTAAGAGTACCCTTAGCGGACAGTTGGTTGTGCAGTACGCCTGTTGGAAGTTGTTCATTTATACCTACCTATTGGATGGCTGGATATCCTGGATTGGATTAAATGGATGCAGTACAACGGCATGAAATAAAATGTTGTTCGTGATTTTCAATCAATCTGCTTAGCCTTTTCCCAACTATGTTGGGGTCGGCTTCCAGTCTAACCGGATGTAGCTGAATACCGTATTTTACATGAAGCGACTGCCTATCTGACCTCCACAACCCAGCAACTGACATACGATACCCCTTGGTAAGACTGATTGTCAGACTTTCGGACATCTGACGACCCGTAACGACTGTCAAAGATCCACGAATGACAGCCGGAACCAACGGGTTAACTTGATTTCCGAGGCACGGAGAAGTCTAGATATGTAAAGATGGTCACCCATCCACGGACCAACACCGGCAAGCGTAGCTTAACCTGATGGATCGACCCGTGCGGCTGTTATTACTAAGCCACGAGCTCCACGAGCTCCTCGTGATTCTTTACAGAACATTTTTTATAACATTGACCGACTTTGCAGGTACTGGAATCAGCAGTGCTATTCTGTAACCATCTCACCGTGAGAACTTAGGTGAAGTGAGCTCGGAGTGAGCTGTCAGTCCCTAGCAGCAGGTGGAATGACAGCTCACTTCACGTTCACTTCACCTAAGTTTTCACCGTGAGATTATTACAGAATAGACCGGCTGTTGTTGTTTTATGTTTTTTTTTTGCGCTTACGCATTTGTTATGTGGTTGCAAGCGCCAGTTCTGAGTGTGGGATCCTGGGTTCTATTCATGGTTTACTTTAGACAGTGCTATTAGGTTTTGTACGGATTTCTTAGTAGCAGCCCGGAGTTAGGATTGGTGCCCGTTAATGATGATAGGCTATTACTTGATTCTTGAAACATAACTTATGAAATGTGGGTACATAAACCGCTGCCTATCCCTTACAAGCGAATGCAGGCGCGAAGTTATGTCGTCGACCTTGTCGGTTGACACAAAATCCTCATGACAGAGATAGATCAGTACCTCAGACCCCACGCAGATTGTTCACGACCTCGTTTGTCCTTTAACCTCAAGAAACCGTTAGGTCCCGGCTGGAATCGAAGTTATCTATTCTTAGTATCACAGAAGGGTATTCGATCTTAATATAACAAAGGAAAAGGTATAAGTTTCAAAGGATGTCGGTACGTGGGAAGTATGTATTAACCTTCTAAGATGTATGCGTAAAAATTGAACCGTCTTCAAATACAACTTTAATTTCGAAAGTCGGTGTCAGTTCTGTATTTTCGTTTTATGCCACCGGCTTCCGAAATAGTGCTTTATTTTTGAAGTTCGTTAAGTAATTTTTTTGTAAATGTGTGAATTTTTCACGTTTTAGTTGCGGTACGTACCCGACACTAATTCGAATATCACTACTTACTATGTAAATAACAGTGCCAGGAACTTATAACGTCATCCATATAGACTAAGTGAGAAAAATACCTATTATTGAAGCTAACTCAAAAACTACCCAAGCAAAGTTAATAAAATTTATATGGGACCACCTCTGAAGTTATGACCTACCAAACAAAAAAGAATCATCAAAATCATTTCATAATTGGCGTAGTAATAAAAAGCTTTCTGGTATCACAGTGACAGCAGAACACTGACTCCTAAGTCACAGGATCACCTAGTTTAGGGGTCAGGGTTTACCTTATCCGTATGACCTTTAGCTAACCATTTCATGTATCCTAGTCTTAAGCAATGTCAAAGGTTTTTGTATCAATAAAGATTTTTATTATTATTTTATTTTATTATTTATTAATCGCGTAACAAACACAAAAAAAAAAACTTGCAGTCTAATTGAGAACCTCCTTCTTTTTGAAGTCGGTTAAAAATAAGAATAGAATAGAAAAGTCAAATCATTTATTTCAAATAGGCCCTGAAAATGCACTTTTGAACGTCAAAAATTTACAAAAAAATTGAATTGATTCTAGTCGCCCCTTCCAAAAGGTAGTTTTCGAATACTCTTTATTCTGTACATCATACGAATTATAGATATAAATGTAAATATTTTACATAGCGTGTTAGATATTTTCCCATCTTACTGTGTGGCATGGCATCATAATCATCTGCCTAGCCTTTTCCCAACTCTGTTGGGGTCGGCTTCCAGTCTAACCGAATGCAGCTGTAAACCAGTATTTTACATGGAGCGACTGCCTATCTGACCTCCACAACCCAGTTACTGGGTAACACGATAACCCCTTTACACCCCCATAGGAATTAATTTCAGTATCCTTTCTTGATGCACCTCTATATCCACTAAGAAACGTATCTTTCTAATCTTTAATGTTTAGGGCTAAAGACTGTCTGGTTGTCTGCCATTCACGGAACTGTTTTCTATGCTTAGAAGATTCAGTACTTAATCTAAATTAGCTTCTAGAACGACAACACGGACTTAATTAATTACTGTTCTTAATTGTTTTCTGCGAAGAGCATTGCCCTCGCCAGTAATTTCATGTACCATCGCTGACACTGGCGGTGGATGACTTTCAACCTTCCTACAAAGAACATAAGGGATAAAAGTGGTCAACCGTCATATTCCGCGGTTTTACTTAACACGTTCAGTGCCTACCTGGAGGGTTTACTCAAGTCGCATATGGGATGCCGCAAGCCCTCGCGGAGGACTCATTTTAAATTTAGGTTTTTCTTAGCGTATTCAGCATTATAAACTGTGAAAATAAAATCAGTCGTATATTTTAACAAGATTTTGAAATCTTAGGATTGATCCTAATGCCGGTGCCACTCCTCATGGGTTAATTTTAGCGCAAACGTAATGCCGGTGACCATCCTGGAGTCAACTTGCAATATGTATGGCGGCATGGCGTTTGAGCTCTATGAAAAATGGTTTGAGTCGAAAGTGTTTTAAAAATACCGCCCCTTTCTTTGCTTCTTGCAGATGACTCAGCTGTAACGGCCCCGACATACGAGTTGTAGGTCGTCGACTTCAAACCCAGGTAGGCACTTTACTTTGTGTAAATAATTTCACCACCACTGCTCTCAAAACGGTGAAGGAAAACATCGTGAGGAAAACGGCACGCTCTGGAACCAAAAATTCGAAAACATGTGACATCTACCAACCCGCACTCGGCCCACGTGGTAGAACTTTGTAAAAAAGGGTACTTTTTAAATCCAAACTTTGTAAAAAAGGGTACAATAAAATTTTAGATTATTTAGAAGATAAAAAAGCTTGGGATTGAGCTCCTCGCTCTGCTAAGCCTTGTGCTAAAATCATAAAATCAATACCAGTATTATATAAACATTACATACAAAATGACATTATACTTTGTAAAGTATTATATATATTTTTTTAAATTTTGTGAATGTGAGGAATATGTGGATTTTTTATTATTATAATTTTTTCTTTTTTTTTTCTTTCTTATTTAGTTTTAATGATGGTCTGGCAGTTTGAGTAGTTTATGCGGCCTACCCAAATGTCCTTTCTTTGGTATTGTTCGTCGAGTTGAGCTCCTTAAGTTCTGGGTTGAGCTCCACGATCACTGACAAATGCTTGCACTGACAGGACAGGTCCACTCAAATCTGTGTGGTTCTTTTCTCAAAAGATCATTTCAGACACTAATCTACATGGTCCTCATATGGCCTGACCAAGATTATGTCTGGACTTTAAAAGAGACCGTGACCTCTGAGTTTGTTTCGGCCTTTCTTCTCATAATAGTCAGATAGGAGACGCCGAACTCACCTAGCAATTTTTTTTTTTTTTTTAAGATGACGTGTAAAAGTGATTCCAATATCCTATTTGCAGAATAAACAATTTCATTTCATTTCATTTCAGATTATAGCCCACTCCCTCAATAAGATATGAGGTATGTGTCCCAGCATTGGGGATGTTATAAGCTGACTATGCGTACAGATGATGGTGGTGTATAGGTATTGGTATTTGTAAGACGGGTTGGTGTCTGAACTCCCACGTCAAAAAAAAAAAAAAAAAAAACATAAATCTAATAGGTTGGGGAAAAAGTTTCTTCGCATTTTTTAAGAAAATTCAAAACATTTTTTAACATAGTATGTTTACATTTAACTAAAGTATGTAGGTACCATTTTGTTCGATAACTTTTTGCCATCTTGTAGGTAGGGACATGATCCCATTGCTATAGAAATTTTGGGACTTCTGATCAAAATACCGCGACAAGTGGTTTTGGCAGTCCTCCCGTGATGTTAACCTGACACTGCCTAAAGAATTCTGAAGAGACCGAAACAGGTGGAAATCTGAAGGTGCAAGGTCAGGACTATACGGCGGATGCATTAACACCTCCCAGCCAAACTCTCTTAATTTTTGCTGAGTGGCTAAAGATGTGTGAGGTCTAGCGTTATCATGATGAAAAACCACACCCCTTCTGTTGATTAATTCCGGCCGCTTTCTCTCAACTTCTTGCTTTAATCTCATCAGTTGTTCGCAGTAGAGTTCAGAATCGATGGTCCTGCCTGGTGGTAACAGCTCATAATGAATAATGCCCTTCCAATCCCACCACACACACAGCATCACCTTGTTGCGAGTTAACCCGGGTTTTGCCACAGTCTGTGAAGCCTGACCGGCCTTTGACCACGACCTTTTTCGCACGTTCTTGTCGTACGTGATCCACTTTTCATCACCAGTTATCAGCTTCTTCAAAAATGGTTCGGTTTCATTACGTCGTAATAAAGAATCACAAATGAGTACACGGTTCATTAGGTTTCTTTCAGTGAGCTCGTGAGGTACCCAAATATCGAGCTTTTTTGTGTACCCAGTTTTTTTCAAATGCGCCAAAACTGTTTTGTGGTCAATTCCCAGTTCTTCAGCTACGTCGTAACTACTAATATGCCGATCTTGCTCCACTTTTTCAAAAATGGCATCCATTTTATCCGTAATAGGGCGACCAGAGCGACGTGCATCTTTGACATCAAAATTTCCGGATTGAAAACGCTTAAACCAAATTTGTGCTACTCTCACAGACACTGCACTAGGTCCATAAACATCGCAAATTTTTTTCGCGGCTTGCGTTGCATTTTTACCTTTTTTGTAGTAAAATTTTAAAATGTATCGAATTTCTTCATTAGATTCACTCATCTTGACAGTACGAAAAACAAATAAAAATCACACATTTTCCTAATTTGAATTTGGAATTATGTTCTTTAAAATTTAAACTTTCAATGATACCAAAACCAGCCAGATACACATAGTATAGCCAAAGAGATTTTATTACAAGTTCATACATACTATAATGCGAAAAGACTTTTTCCCCAACTAATACAAGGGCACTTATGAAACGTCAGAAGCTAGGTGCACGGTTCCAATTGGTCGTTTCCTGTTGAGAAGAGCCGGCAAGAAACTCCACGGTTACTCTTTTAAAAGTAAATGGTATTTACAATGTTTTCAAATGACAGTGTTAATAGGTATGAGAGGACAGTGTAGGCACATCAACAAGTACCAGGTACTCAGCAAGATAGAAAATGGTCGACAGATCTACAGCCTGTTAAGCCTACAACGTTCTCACATTCAAAAAATCTAAAAGAAAATAATCTAAATAAAAGCAAAAAAAAAAAATTTAAATCAAATGACACGATTGCTAGTACAGCTGTAACAAATCTAATTTATTATAAAATATAGAATATTTTAGGTATATAATGTCAAATAACGAAAATATTATGTCAAGGAAGTATGTAAAAAAAAAGGTATTATAAAATAATCATCTTAATTTGGGAGCAGTTAATGAGTTACCAGGGAAGCCACATGTGCAGTGGGAATTATTGCCAAACTTCCTTGTCTTCAAAATAGTCTTTAGTCTTATAATATGCTTTTTTGATAAGGACACGTTTGATGTGGGTTTTGAACTTTGCATCGCTAAGTTCTGTAACCGACTTTGGCAACTTGTTATAAAATCGAATACTGTTTATTACAAATGACTTACTAGTTTTAGTTAATCTAAATTTGGGTACGACAATTTCATGTTTACTACGTGTATTTATATTATAGAAATCGCTTCTTATTTTGAAAAGTCCCAAGTTTTTGTGAACATACAAAATACTTTCTAAGATATAAAAAACGTCAAAGCGAGTATTTTGCGTACGGGTGGGAAAATCGATTATTCGATTAACTCCAGCTCCTCAAGGAAGGCCAGCAACACCTTACTGAAAATGGTGATGAAAATGGTGGTGGTGGTGTTACTGAAAATGTCACGGCAGGATTGATGATATAGCAGGGTGTTTTAGTAACTATGGGAAACTTCCTTACGAGAGAAAATTTGAAAATAAATGTTAATTTTAAAAACCAATTATAGGTAAAGTCAGACAAACTAAACTGGAAGGCCTCCCAGAACGTGAACTGATGACTTTGTGAAGGCCACGGTAATACGCTGGATTTGGAAAGCACAGAACCGGTCGAAGTGGTGGTGCTTGGAGGAGGCCTATGTCCAGCAGTGGACGTCTTTCGGCTGAAATGATGACGATGAAACAAATTGCCCGCCAATATTCAGATTACAACTGTCATTCTTTGACAGTTGTATGAAATAGCTACAATACGGCAAATTGACGAAGTGACGGAGGGTGTCAATTTGTGTAACAATTAATTCATCCGACTGTACATAAATAAATCAACTATTTCTTATCAAGCATAAAAGATGGAACAGAAAGGAATCCGTTTCGTTGTGTTAAATTGCCAATGTAACATTTAGATATATCATAAATTCATAATGCAACTAAACACTTCACGAGTTACTACTTAGCAGAATATTGGCGTAATCAATCAAAATGCTACCATACAGTCTACATACCATGCAGTTGAATACCAGTATTTTACATGGAGCGACTGCTTATCTGACCTCCACAACCCAGTTACTGGGGAACACGATACACCCCTTTATGCACCTCTACATCCACTAAGAAACATCTTTCTCATCTTCAATGTTTAGGGCTATAGACTGTCTGGTTGTCTGCCATCCACGGAATTGTTTTCTATGCTTAGAAGATTCAGTACTTAATCTAAATTAGTTTCTAGAGCGACAACACGGACTTAGTTAATTCGTGTTCTTAATTGTTTTCTGCGAAGAGCATTGCCCTCGCCAGTAATTTCATGTACCATCGCTGACACTGGCGGTGGATGACTTTCAACCATCCACAACCCAGTTACTGGTTAATACGATACCCCTTGGTCAGACAGGTTGACCGACTTTCGGGCTTCTGATGACCCGTAATGACTGTCAAAGATCCACAAATGACAGCCGGCACCAACGGCTTATCGTTCCGAGGCACGGAGATGCCTCGGTATAAAAAGATGGTGACCCATCCACGAACCAAACGCGGCAAGCGTAGCTTAATCTGATCGATCACCTCGTGCAGCTGTTATTAGTTAGCCACAAGCCCCTACAGCAGAATATTGGAATAATAAATCAAAATGCTAGCATACAATCCGAAATTGCAATGCGGAAACCTAAATTACATTGCGCGCAGAACAATGAGGTACGCAAATTTCCCAATTCTGCTTAGTTTGCTTTTTATTTCATTTTACGAGGGCGTAATAAAAACTTTTTAGTATTGGCTGTACACACAGCTGCTTGTGCCATGTTTTATAGCAATACGTGACGTAACTGACGAAGAACTTTTTTTTGTTTTTTCACGTTTTCGTCGTTTTGTTGAAGGCTGTGGCTGTGAATGCGACACGTTTCACGTTTGTGACGGATGACGTAATGGTTGCCGTTCTATTTTTGAATGCGTCAATATTTGTTTTGTTTTTGACAAAAACAGGCAGCTTTGTTTTGTGGTAAGTACACTGTTTTTCCGCATCGGATTTTTATGATGCGAAATAAATGGAGATTTTTTTGTTATTTTTCGATGTGTACAGAAAGCTACGATCAATGATCGTCGGGCGTCCCTGAGGAAACACTAGACTTCCTTCGAACTCACTGGAAACAAAAACAAGAAATAAAATATAGGAATTTTCCGAATCCAACTAGTTTCAGACGAAAAAGAAGGAATATCGAGTGCCTAATAAACATGTGAAAAATCTATGTTAATAGATACATAAAAGTACATTAATGGATTAACGGCTAATTTGATTAACCTCCTTTGGTGTAGGAAGTGTGTCCATCATTGCCCATTACAGTCCAGTCTTAACGACCACTTCCAAGTGCGTAGTTCGCGTTTACAAAGAAAGATGGCGTTTGATTCAATATTAAAAAAATAAAATAAAGTAAGAGCATCTAACTTAATAAAATCCAACCTAGCAAAAAGCGTCCTTAATTCTAGTCCTGCTTCGCTTTATAAAACTAAGTTAAAAAATGCAAGCGTCTCCATTACGTCTAATCTTATTTTTTACAAAGAAAACCCTCCTTTCAGTTTGTTCAACGAAGCACTTATTTATATGAGTCATCTTCGTCAAAGCAGAGCCTTGAGAAAAAAAGAATCAATCTAAAAACGACCTTTTGACACACAGTTCAAAAGTTCAAGGTGATAATTCGCTGGCGAGGTCGTTGCCCGTCGCAATCGACCAATAGAACCGCGGCGCCGCATAGAATCGACCAATCACGTGCTACCGAGGCGCGGCTTTATTGGCCCACATTTCAAAGGTAGGAGAGCGGGAAATTGAGAATTTTGAGGTTATATTATTGAAATGCGAAACGTTTTTGTGTGTTTTGTAATAGGTGGAATTTCTTTTTCATTGAGTGGAAAATAAACATAATGTAAGGTTTAGGGATCAAAATGCTTCCTTTCAATATATTTATCTACTCTCATATCGTAAAATTCGAATTATAAACTTCAAAACTAATTTATATTGACATACTTTAACAACACAATAACGAAATTTTAAAATAGTATCATATTAGGTATAACTCATTTTCTATCAAAATAATGATGTACTTAAAATAATTTTTTTTCCCAAAACGATACTGGGCAAATCCAAGACTTAATATCACCCAGGAGTTTCCATCAATATCTTATTTCTAATGGAACGCATGTACCTACAGTGCGCGCCATTTTTAATGCATTACAAAAAAAAATTGATTCCAATTTTTACTTGTCTGTGGCAAAAAATGATTTCTTGCCTACTCTTAAAACTTTGATCTTTTATTTAGAAGGTTCAATCCCAATGTATGAGAGTGAATAAAGAAGAGAGTGAATAAAGTAGTGTATGAAACTGCACATAATTATCTAGGTATTAAAACACTCGTGTCGTGTTTTAGTACCTTTTATCTACTCTCATCATAATATTCGAATTATAAACTTCAAAACGAGTTTATATTGACTTACTTTATAAACACAATACCGAAATTTAAAAATAGAATCATATTATAACACTTTTTCTCTGACAATGCTATAAAACATTTTTTTTCTATTACGATACAGGCCAAATCCAAAAAGAATATCACCAAGGAGTTTTCATCAACTTTTGTAATGGAACGTTAGGGGGGACATCAGCACCGCTCTAGCGCATGCGCGGTGATGTGCTGAGTGCAGGCGCCAATCATACGTGAAGTGGTACTGTGTGTTTCGTGGGATTTTTTTATTCTTATTCTTTATATTTAGATAAAGTAGTGTATGAAACTCCACGTAACTAGGTAAACCTAACCTAACCTAACATCACGCCTGTATTCCTGGAAGGGTTACGCAGAGGTGTACCTTTACTACACCCACATTAGGCCAGTTATGTTTAAGTCCCATATAATAGGGGGCGAGCCTATTGCCATCTTAAAACACTCGTGTGATACTATTAAACACACACTCGTATTTTAATACCCTTAATATTATGCAACAGTTTCATAAATTACTATTCTGTTTTTTTGTAGGCAGTAAGGATTCGTTTCACGGTTTGCTCCGTAGGTAATGCTCGAGACGGTTGACGCGGTCGCTGGCACCAGCCACGTTCTGAATTTTGCAGTTATGTATTACATTTAAAGTTTGCTGTAGTGCATAAGAAATGAAAGGGCGTTCACCTTTTCAGTTCAGAATGTTATTTAATCAGAACGGTTCGCGTAGCATTTGAAGAATGATGATTTACATAAAACGATGCTTGTTTTGCAATCAGATATGCATTTTTATGTAAGTATAAGTAATTAGATTAGGTATGCATATTTCTTAGCAAAAAGGTGGTAACAAAGACAAAGAAGGTTTCAAAATCCATAGAGAAAAAAAGTCGTGAAAAGAGTCGCTGAAATTATCGAATTCAGGTTATTCAACCAGTTTCCAGCATTTATTTATACATACCCCACTTAAAGAGATTTTCTCATGAAAAAACAAACACGTTTTTAAAAGGCATATTATTTTGTTTGACCTTTGATTCATGTTTGTGAGCTTGCTGTCAAGTATTGTTTTACTAACTAAACCGTCTATATGTAATGGTCTATTTGGGGAACATTAGGCCCAGGCCCTGACGTCATATACTTTGAACAATGGTACTCAAAGTTTAGCTTTATGCCCCGAATGTGAAGTAATTTGTAAGTCAACGCCCTCATTTTTCTAGACAGTTTTTTAGGCGAGCGTGGGTCCGGTAATTTGGGTTCTTATGAGGTACAATGTAAGTTACTTGGAACAAAAAGTTACCGGTTTTTCATTATACGTAAATGAATAAAATGAATAGGTACTTAATCTTTTAATACCTTATTTATTTCAATAACTTAAATGAACCTAGTTTTGTTCTATCCTACTAATATTTTAACGCGAAAGTTTGTGAGGACGGATGGATGTTTCTTACTCTTTCACGCAAAAACTACTGAACGGATTAGGATGAAATTTGGCAGACAGATAGTTTATAAGCTGGATTAACATATAGGATACTTTTTATCCCGATATTCCCACGGGATCGAGACTTATGCGGGTGAAACCGTGGGGCGCTAACAACACCTACAGCTATAAAATGACCACCATTCCTACTACCCGACGATCATTTTAACAGAATATTGAGAGATGATATCAACAAGCTTTTTCCTTGTTTGCTGGAACTTATAATATAACCAAACTGGCAAAATGAGGGTGTCCAAAGTACGGGCTACTGAGGGAACACGGGTGGGTTTTAGTCAGTAAGAGCCTGACACGCCCTCCCGCTCCACCCAGAGCGGGAGTTTGATAATGTACCAACCAAAAAAAAAAAAAGAAAAGTGTGTCATTCTTTGGAAAAACATGCGTGATTTTGTCTGAACACAGAGAGGTTGAAGAGAGAAGAGACTGCTCAGCAGTGGGACAAACGGGATTATAAAAAAAAAATGTTTGTTACTGGTTTTAAAGCGGTAACATTCAAAATAAACCACCATAACATTATAAACTATCAGGTGCAAAATTACATAAAATAAAGGATTCTTTGTAATCCTTTAGGCTGATATACTCCATTAGTTGAGACATTAGACGCAGGCCCATGACGTCAGATATTGAGGACAAAGGCTCTCAAACTTTTGTTATACGACCCCGTTTTTAGGAGAACATTTTGCTGAGGAAAATAGCGGCGTTTTGTTCAGGTTTTTATCGGTTGAATAAATTTAATATGACGATAATTTTCAGGTTATTTCAGCAACGTAGGCGTTTGTTGTTAATGTTTTAGGCGCGTTGATGAAAATCGGCAGACCAACACTGAATATATGTTCTGGGATTTTGACAGTCTCTCCAGTTCTGGAGCCAAAGCGCTTGATGGCGCGTTTCTCCCAGTCTGCTTCAACTTTTGGTATCTTTGTTCACTCGTGCAAACGTTAAGCACCGAATTAATACTGGATGGATGAAATGGCGGCAGGTCATGGGGACTATGGGCGACTTCCGCATTCTCTTTAAACTGATAAAACATCATCAGATAGGATCAGAATGTTGGGCCACAAAAGAGATGAATGAAAGGCAATGTAGCTGAAATGAGAATGCTAACAGGGTTGTTTGGTGTTCAGAGGGATTTTTGGTGTTACACGAATGGATAGAATAAGAAATGAGCACATAAGAAGAAGTTTGAAAGTGGAACCGGTGACCGAAAAGTTGTGCGGAAATTGGTTGTCATGGTATGAGCATGTGATGCGAAAGATTAATGAAAATGTCCTGAGGAAAGTTTTCAGTATGAATGTCGATGGCTAAAAGAGTAGGGGAAGACCAAAGAAACAATGGATGGACTGTGTGGAATATGATATGGCTAGAAAGAGGGTGACTACCGAGATGACGACTAATAGATAAGTATGGAAGAAAACAGATGTTGCGCTGAACTCAAATAAATTGGGAAAAGGGCTGGAGAATGATGACGGTGTTGATTGAGTAAAGGTACCATTCCGTATCTAACCGGAGGCAGCAACTGCACGCGACACGTCGCGGCGTCATGTGGCTGCAGTCACGATTCCGAACCCGACCGCAGGCGGCAGCAGCCTGTATTCCTGCCTAGCCTGTAGTCGGTAGATAGAACTCTCGAGCGTTGGCGGCACTACTGGTCTGCGGTCGGGCTGCACGTGTCGCCTATTACTCGCCCGTAGCTGCCAACGACGTGTCGCTGCCTACGGAAGGTATTTCATAGAAATTCATAGAAACCAGTAGTGTCGCGGTGACACGTCGCCTGCAGTTGTCTACTGCAGTCGGGTACGGAATGGTACCTTAAAAAAGAGTTGTTTAGTTTGTGACTCTAAAACGCAAATAGAGTCAAAAATACATCATGAAAAAAAAATCTCATCGAATGCATAACCTACATATCCTTTTTTAGAAGCCGGTTAAAAAGAAGACAACTTTTGTCGTTGGGTATACATCAAGTGTAATAATTGCTAGGCAGTACAGACGAATGCAAGTTCTATTGCACAAGTTGACGTCCACAACTTGCACTGTGTAAAGATTTACAGCAAATCGACTTGCAGCAAGTTTCAACAACTAAAGCTGTTGTAAAGTTAATTTATAGCTTTACACATGATTTCCCATTCAAACCATGTTGCGAAAATCAAAGCCCAGTACACTATTAACTTTTACAGGAAACCTTTTTGTCCTTATACCCGCGATAAATCTCCATTTCTTTTTCAATGAGACTTGGTGACGGTCACAGAGCCTATGAACTCTTGTTTATAGATTTTTTATAGACAATTTACAAAATATTTATTGGGGTTGCCAATAAAAGGAATGACCGCTAAAGCTCACATATCGAGATAAACGACCGTCATTCACAATCCATCTTCATACGTTCTGGAAATGGATGTCGTATGGATGTTATCATGTCTTCTGGTTTGTAAAAAATTGATTCCCTAGCGACTCGGCCCTGCTTCGCACGGTATTTCTGACTTGACGTCATCGAGAATTTTTCATTATATGTCAGTTTAATATTTATGTATTGTACTCATTTCGGAATAAAATCTCAAAATAATCATATTGAAAATATTATGTAATGGTCTGAAAATCACTTCAAAAATGGCCGATGAATGAAAAGTAATTTCTGTACCGTACACATTTAATTGAATGTTCTAGTCTTTAACAACTATACACTGATCTCGCTGTAAAATTCAATCAATAATCCTTTGTTAAGTCGTCGTCTTAGATAAAGGAATAAAACCAAGAAATATTTTTCATTAACTGTACGTCCACTGACCAATAAATAAGAAAGAATAGATTGTTTTGTAATTAATTTAAATTCCATCCGACTAGACGTCTGCGACACGCTGTGACGTCAGTTGTAGGACAGCGATTCTCAAAGTTTTATTTTACAACCCTTGTTACGGGAAAAGTTTTAAAACGTTCATGCTTAAGGAGTTTGTATACAAGAGTGAGATAGTAATAAATAGAGAGAAGAGAGTAGTAAATACTATAATAGTAGACAGCCGATAAGAAAATGAAAATATATCATAGACTAATTGGAAGTACCATTAATATGTAAGAAAAATTATCAATATGTACCTTTTTTCGATTAGGGGACTTTAAAATAGATCTTTGTTAAACCTATGTTATAGTTAGTTTAGACCTTTTATAGTATTTTTTTCCAAAGTAGCAACAAAAGTAAAGCTAAACTTACTGAAATAACGAAACACTTTCCTTCTGTATTAGAAAGTGCGGAAAAAATGCTCCTTTATAATTATTTTATCCTCAAGTTTATAAACACCTTAAAGTAAGCGTCATATTCTTATTTTTTTCCTTTAAAGGCTAAGAGCTTTAAAGGCGCACCGAGCGCGGACGACACGCGCCTATTAACCGCGCACTTCGCACTATTGGGGACATACTTGTGCAGCACCACGAACTAGATTTATTTGCCGATGGATTTGGACATTTGTTAAATAAATTCCGCATAATTTTAAATGACGTAGCGTAAACATATATTGACATTATTATAATTATCTGACATTAATTCCGTTTTATATATTAAATTCCTATTCTGACATTCAATTAATCATTACTTATATAATTTATCGCTATTATTATTTTATTGACTTTATAACTGTTGACATTTGTAACAAATTTATTGTAAAAGTGACCGTTATGGATTTTGTCTACTTTGTCATTTTCATTAATTATTACTCTTTGTTAAATTATTAGTACACTAAATTAAATTAATCTTGTAAGCGTTTTGGATGTACATCTGTTAGCTTGTAAGATCAAATAAATAAATAAATAAATAAATAAATAAAGAGGTATATTCGAGAAAGGTTCTCGGATATACCTCTTAAGTTAGTTAGTTTGAAAAAAACTACTAGCCCTATATTTTTACTTCAGTTTGAGAAGTTAACATTTGGTTTTTGTTTTGGTCTTTGAGAAATATTCAATGCCTTTATTTATTTTATATATATACATATACTTTTTTGTAAACCAGAAAATACATAACAAAAAACCTAACCTAACCTTTGGTTAATTAATCGCTTTTAAATCAACACAAATCACAACACACTCTTTCATAAGCTTAGTCTTAAAGTGGAAGCTCTGAAACAAGGCACAAATAACCACACAATACATCACAATTAAAAAAAAGCCTGACACCACTGTAATTGGCTTCAGGCAAATTGCCTGCGCTCATGTTTCCCACTAGAGGTGTAAAAGTAATGACGCTTTAATAAAAAAACAAATGAATGTACACTATTGAGAAACGCTCGTCTCTTTTGATGACTGTAAACGACATTCAATCAATCTGCCTCCCAAATATGTTAGGGGTCGGCTCCCAGTCTAACACGGTAAGACTGGTTGTCAGACTTTCGGGCTTCTGATGACCCCTAACGACTGTCAGAGATCGACTAATGACAGCCGGGAGCAACGGCTTAATATGCTTTTGCACGGAAGAGTCTCGGTATGTACAGATGGTCACCCATAAAACCCCGGCAAGCGTAGCTTAACTTGATCGATCGACCCGTGCGGCTGTTATGGCTTAGCCACGAGCTCCTCGCAAAGACAAAGTCCTTGTAATGGGCAGTACGAATGGTTATTTTGGACTTAATAATTATAAATTACTATTTTTAAAACCATCGCTGTAGGACTATGTAATGCTGACGATGATAATATTGATTTGATGATAAGGACCACGCTTTGACTACATTTTGTCAGTCATTACATCTTTATGACGAACTGGAATGGTGTAAAAAGTGCCTTTGTTTCGACCTGCACTCCTATTGCGTAATACCGTAACTGTCAAAATGAAACAGATTAGTCTAAATCATTTACGAAAATGTGTTACTCATATAGATAGCTGTACAGACAGGAATAAATCAGGCCATTGACTCAAAAAAAAAATCGGTAAATCAAAACCCTGTCTGTGTAACGATGTGTTGGAAGAACTTAAGTACGAGTATTTACCTACTAAATGTGAGAAGAATTAGGGTTATCAATCAGCCAACTACGTATGATGGCTAGAAATTCACCCTGATGTGCGGATTCTGCCGAGACTGATATGTAAGCTGAATCTAACATCGAAAACTAAAAAGAACATCATTGTTCTCGTACTCAAAGTAGAATCCTGAATTAATCCTGTCTTCTAGAGTAAATAATTAAGGTAACAAATGTGGTACAAAAATATAACGGGTGAAATAATGCTGAAATTGGGCAACACAATTTCACTGCGGTGTGTCGGTGCACTAAGTCTAATGAAAGTCTGATTCTGAACTCTTAATCGCAACATGTCAGACGCCCACGTAAAGTTGCCGACACGAATTCTAATTTATAGTCCGTAAAGAATTAGAAGGCTCGCAATTAATGTCAAACTTGATGTATAACGTTCTGTGTATTCATAGGAAACAAGAATAAAAAGTTTATTTTATGTTTTCCGTTTTATTCACTTGTTTATTGCATTGTTTTCCGACGATGCTCTTGATTTAAAACTGACAGATTTCTTACTCTCAAATCTACTTTGATATCGAGATTTATTTTATCGTTTTAAAATGTGAGAGCCCTGTTTAAAGCCTCGTGCAGACACCGGTAATTGTTCTACCGTGAACATTTCTTAGTTTTATTTTTGTTAGGGTCGCATCGCGTCGCGCTACTCTGCACGATGCTTAATTCAATTTAAGTATCAACTATTTGATTATAACATTTAACCGAATACAACACCCTCTCGGAAATATTATAATTAAATGAAAGGTTATTTTAAATGTTTCATTTGTAACACTGTACCCCCAAGGGGACTCAGTTTAATTTTGAGAACGACTGGTAAATACCAGACGCCAGCTCGTCGCCAGTCTGCAAACATACACGTCTGTGATGTCTAAACGAATTGCAAGAGTAGTAGAACAGTTCGGAAATGTATGGTATTGCTATTTAATAGTTAAGAATATGACTTTATCAACTAGGCCATTTAATGAAACATAATAAAGTCACAGATATTTTTATATAACGTAACATCACGCCTTGTTTACCCGAAGGGCTAGGCAGAGGTGTAGGGACACCCAAATTTCGCCAGTTATGGTTAATATGCAAATCTTTAGGTATGGAGGGAGGTGAAGCGACAGTAGTGCATCGCGGTATGCAAATACGGTTGAAAATGGCGATGCGTTTGATTTTGTTTGAATTTCGTGTCCGCCAATAAAATTAAAGATAATTCGCAGATTGAAGTTAATAAAAAGAAAATACACCAATAAGTTGAAAAATTTTTACGTATTTCTTTAGTTGACAAAAATCCTTTTTTATAATAACAAAAAAATGAATAGTTGTCGCTCAAAATATTGAGCATTTCTGAGAGTTTTTCGGGGTCTTATTGCGACTTTTTTTCAAGCTGCTGGATTATTTATATTAAATATCTTTGTATAAATCTTTTTTTATACCCTTGACTATACATTGTATTTTTTTTGGGCTTGTAATATGTAGTATGTATTTCAACATGAATGATGTAACCAATATTTTGTATCAAATTTTTAATTTAAAAGAGTGTCCATGGAGTTTCTTGCCCGTTCTTCTCCATAGGTACCTACTACGCTTTGGAATGGGCAACTAGCTTCATATTTCTGACTGACCGACTTCTTGACAATTCAAAAGTGCCTGTAAATGGTTTAATTTAAATAAATGCTTTGAGTTCGAGTTGGAGTTGAGTTTGAGTAGCATTACGGTTAACAGTGCGACGAAAAACTGGACTCTGAGTGTCTCTGCTTGGGTAGCGCCTTAAATCCCATGGGAGCGAGCCTATTGCCAACAACCGGGCACAAATCCAAACTCCGGGCTGCTACTAAGAAATTCCTAATGGAAAATCCCAATAACCCTCCCAAGAAACCTCATGTTCAGCAGTAGCGCTTGCGACCACTGGACCAACGAGGCAGACAGATGTTTTTGTTTTTCGTATCCTTTTTAATTTTGGCACATTCGCTACAAAATTTTCATCAGACATCAGAATCTATTATTCCTTTTAAAAAATCAAACGTATAACATCTTTATGATCTTTAGTTTCATAGAACAAACAGTTTTTTTGTCCATTTTGTTGTGGTTCTGTTTGTTTGATTCTATTGAATTTAACTTCTGCTGTTTAAATTAGTTTTATATTCCATCACGTAATTTTAATTCAAAATTGTTAATTTTAGTTATTATATTTATATTCATTTTATAGTTTAGTGCTTGTGGCATAACTAATATGTTTAAGGGGCATGCGGTGCTAACCTGTAAGAAATTCTTACACTAACCTCAGATATATGATAGATGTTGGTTGGCCAATAAAGGAAATAAATAAATGATACATTTTTTTAACTCTCATCAAAAAACTAGTTCCTTTGGATACGTTAATTCAGCAGAAATGCGGCTTTTACATGTAAACTCGAAACTCGAGTGACTAGACGTGTTGGCTACGTGCCATGACCAAGGAGCACGATTTTTGATGTTAAATCATGTTGCAGGAGGGAACCTCCTGCTTATCATACTTGAGTTTTGAAGAGGACGAGGCTGGACGAAATATGACTTTGCAATTCGTGTTTTCGCTTTAGGCAAGTTGCTTGGTCCGGTAGAAAATTTTAATGATTTTATTTAACAAAACCTACAGACTACGATGATTTTTATTCGGTTGTTATTTTTTGACTAAAACTATGTTTTTAGGTTCATTGTTTTAAATCTATTTTCTATTTCAATTTTTTTATAAAACGTTGCCCCACACTAGGAATTTCTCCTGTATTGTGGGTGGGTTTACAAACATTTAAACTCACATACACAAACAGCCAGATCCGGAACAACTACTTGCAGGTCATACAAATATTTGTTCCGTGCGGGAATCGAACCCGCGGCACGCAGTGCAGTAGTCAATCGCTTAACCACTGTGCCAACCGTGCTGTAAATATTTCGTAAATGAGACTGCCTCTGCAGATACCTAACATTTAACTACAAATACCCTAAATGTCCTAAATACACCAAAAACCTAGACTAAACGCTTACACCATAATCCTTTACGTAACCGTCGCCAGAAACCTTACGAGGCAACATAAAAAAATTGCCGCTTTCGGCTGGATCGATTCAGCTTAATAAAATTTTACAGCGCTTACAGCGCTAGATCCCGTGAGAAATCATGGCGCTTTTTATATGAAGCCTTGGTGTGCTAAGTGAATAAGTTATTAAGGGCTTGCAGATAGATAGGGGTTTTCAAGCGAGGAAATGGCTGTGTTGCTACAGACCCATATTTTTATGAAAACTCTGACAGTATTTGGTTTTTATAGCTTAAGTGTATACATATCATTCATCGTTCTCCGGACTTTATCCCAATTTATTTGGGGTTGGCGCATCAAACATTTCTCTTCTTTCAGCTTATGTTCTCAAACTCAAAGCATTTATTTCAATTAAACCATTTACAGGCACTTTTGAATTGTCAAGGAGTCGGTCAGTCAGAAATATGAAGCTAGTTACCCATACTCTAGGTACCTATCGAGAAGAACGGGTAAAAAACTCCACAGACACTCTCTTAAACTCTTCCAAAGTTCAGATTTATAGCATAACCAGCCTATAATGTCCCCACTGCTGGGACACAGCCCTGGCTGTAATCTACCACGCGTGCCCAATGCGGGTTGGTAAATGTCACATGTCTTCGATTTTTTTAATCTAGGACATGCCATTTTCCTCACGATGTTTTCCTTCACCGTGTTGAGAGCAGAGGTGATGAAATTATTTACAAAGTTAAGGACCAGTCTGGGTTTGAACTCACGACCTCACTCGTAGCTCGGGGCCGTTACCGTTTACTGCTCTCAAATCTATAAGCCTGTCGTAAACAATGGCAGACAAGCATGCAGTTCACATTCTTCTCTTCTTAGCGTGTCAATGGCAATCTAAGTGGACTCGGCCCAGAATTCGGCCTCGTGTTTGTCACCATCGCTAGCGACCATCAGTTCCTGTAACGTTCAGCTCACAGGATACGCAGGAACTGATATTACGTGTCCCATCGTTTGTGGAACAGCACCACATTTACACTCCAAAGCGGAGTCGTCTACGAATCTCCAACTTAACAGGTTTTCCTTGCTTCGGCCAACCTCGGTCCGAAGTCTGTTTAAAGACGTCCAGGTTACCCAAGGCAACTCATGTCCAGGTGGGAGATCTTCAGCAGGTGGAACGAATGGTTTGGGTAAGGAAGCTCTGTCTCGTCACAGCTGCAGTCTTTACCTGATGGTAAGTTTGATGGCTAGCTATGCACATATCCAATATCAGAGGCATCGCAACGCGTTGCCATCCCAGAGACCAAGCTGGTATGTCTAATGTGCCAGGAATTACACCAGCACTAATATTCTTCAAACCGGAATACAGCAACGCTGATTTGCCGCAGAAAAATGTATGAAAGTAAACAAACCCTGTTCAGGGAAAAATCGTAAGCAATCAAAGGAATTTTAGTAAAACATCATTTCAGCCGAAAGACGTCCACTACGAGACATAGGCCTCCCACAAGCACCACCCGACTTTTTCTGTGCTTCCGTCATCGGTCCACCTTGTGGGAGGCCTTCTTACGCTATGTCTTCCGGCACGTGGTCGCCAATCCAGAACCTTTCGGCCCCATCGGCCATCTGTTCTGCGAATAATATGCCCTGCTCATTGCCACATAAGTTTGGCAATTCTTTGGGCTATGTCGGTTACCTTGGTTCTCCGGCGGATCTCTTCAATTCTGATTCGATCACGTAGGGAAACTCAGAGCATAGCCCTATCCATTGCCTTTTGGGTGACTTTGACCCTTCTAATATGTGAGCGACCACGTTTCAGTGCCATAGGTCATCACTGGCAACAACAAAACAAACCCTGTTCAGGGTAAATTCTTAAGCAATCAGTCAATCAAAGGAATTTTAATTACACATTCATCTGTATTTAGAAGGTTTCAACTTTATATCTCACCACTTTTACCAACAATTATTGTTTGTAAAACATTATTAGGTAGGTAATTGAAAAATCATCGAAGAAAATTGAGGTTATAAAATAACCTCAATTGTCAAATGAAAACATCTAAAAGGTGATTAAAAATACGAATTATTCATATAATCAAATCAAAGCATTAGTGCTTTATTTGCTGTGCGTGCATTTATAAGTGGAACTTCAAACTGGTGTCCACAGGTATGTTTTTTAATCCATTTGTTTACATTCTCTTCTGATACTTTTTGAATACACTATAGTTCTTCTCCGGACGATCTTACAAAGGTTTTGAACTTTTTGAGCTAAAAGATAATTGTTGACTTCTTAATTCAGTTCCTGACTTACCTTATCGACGGGCATGGAAGGGCACGCTCGGCACAGGTTCCAGAATGAGCCGATCATCTGGGCACGCCACTTGGCCGGTGTCTGCGGGGCACTGGTTCACGCCCTGAGGGAGCCGGGCTGCTGGGGCATTCGCTGCTGGAATATAAGGGTGAGGGTTAGATTGTGATTACAAGAAGCGATGGGAATGGCAGAGAAGTGGTATTTAGATAGATTTGTAGATAGAATGTATTTTTTTGTTTACGAAAGCTGTAGCAGTGTTGGAGAGACATTTTTCTTTGAGTGAGAGCCAGTTGTTCTCAAGTTACAGGCACTGCAGTGTTATGCCTATATATTTTTTTTAAGAAAAAGCCAATTTTATCGTGTATAGACTGTACGCCAGTGCTATCTGATAGATGTTTTGGTAAACCAGCTGCAGCCACTCCACCTGTTGCTAAGTGTTCACATACTCCTATTTTTTTACGGTAGAGTGTCAAAGAACTATACCCGAATCGCTTTAGCGTGGCAATAGAGGTCATTGCCCTTTCCTTAATATCATTCCGTAGAAACCCAAACAATAAACTGCGAATGGTTTTCGGTTATTGGAACATGTTGAAGATTAAAATAGATATATTTATTTCGGTTTTCGAAATAAATTATGCTAGAAAATATAGGTGGGTCAATGACCTTTATTGCCACGCTAAAGCGATTCGGGTATAGTAGCTATACGGCCTGGTAGAGGCTGTCACTGTTTATTTTGTGTTATTGATTGGCTTGCTGAACAGGCTTTATCAAGTGATGAATGCAATGTTACAAAATGTAAAATCAAGGATCCCCAAGGAAGAAAATGAGCTTCCATATTTTGAAGTAGGTAAGTCAACTTTCTCTTTACGTGATATTGTATTCTATCCTGTATTAAGGTATTACGTCACAACAAGCCTAGTATATAATCCAAGTACTTTCTCACATAACCCTTTACATACAAATATATCAGTAAACATTCTACTCACACACTGTGGTTAATGTTCCGAGTATAGATACGGAACGCCATATTTTGTGCTACATTTGGCAATCTCTAGAAGCTTAATTTTGCGTAACGTAATTAACATCTTTCCAGTCCCGTTCTAAGTGTTTTGGGGCTAAAATCTGGGCTATGCGGATGTGGCATTAATTACTAGATTTAACCCCTCAGGAGCGTGGTTTAGGAATTATTAGTTTCATCAGGCATTAGGCACTAATAGGTAGTGCTAGCCTAGTGGTGTGACCGTCGGACTGCCAAGTCATAGGTCTCGAGCTCGAAACCAAGGCACGCACTTTTCGAACTTTTCGGTTCCATGTACGTATTGTGTCAAAAACGGCGAAGGAAACCATCGTGAGGAAACCGGCATACCTGAGAGATATTTCTCGTCGGCATGTGAAGCCAGGTCAGAGGGCCCATGGGCGGTATAAAAGCTCTGACACCAGGTTAGACACAAACCATACGGAAAAGAAAGATCAGGCATTCAGGAGAAAAGAAAATAGAATAGATGAAATAAAAGGGTGCGCCAAAGTTCACCTAAATTTTCAACTCCGATAATTGGAAATCCGAAAATGTTCTTCCTAACATTTTTCATCCTAACAATCACAATTCCTAACTACTCTGTCTCTAATGTTCATAATTCCGAAGCATTCAACTTCATAATGTCAGTAGCAATAAACATCTATTATACTTTTATTTGTTTCCCTATATTTTCTCAACATAACCATCTTTTATACTATTATTCAAAGTCATATCTTTTTTGTTTAGATTTCTTTTTATTCATAATAATCAGTATTATATACATTAATTTTGCGAACTTTATTTTCACATAACATATATAACGTTTAACAATAATAGTACCATGGTACAAGTAGTTAAATACATGTTGTCTTAAACTCATTTCAATTAAATTAGTTTAATATTAGCGGCTATAGCTTTCAAATAATCACTTTTATTGGTGTATTTTGCTTTTAAATTGCTTTTAACCTGCAAAGATATCCATAGGTTAGGTTAGGTTAGAACTGTGACCAACTACGCGCGAGCCGAGCGAGCGAAGCGAGCGGTGCCGCGGCAGCGGCCGGCGAGCGCTACATCGAAATTGGTCGCGAAATTTTTCTAAGTATTTTTAATAGTGCCCCCAAGAAACGAATCGTTGCAAAATCGACTCCACGTAGTCTTGTTTGCCCTACCCCTAGAGTGTTATTTAAAATCGCGAAGGCGCGGAGGGGCGAGGCGGCCCGCGAGCTGAGGAGCAGGTGGTTTTAACGCCCGCCGCCGAGGCTGAGGCTGGCCGGCTGTGCCGGCCAGCAAGCCGAAGCTACGGTGGTGAGCGTTAAACACATCTGCGACGAGCAGCTCGCGTGGGATCGCCGGAGCTCCACAGCGCCGGAGCCGTGACAGAAACAATGCCTGCTGCATGTTGCATGCTGCATGCTTGCTTGCATGCTTGCATGCTGCATGCCTGCTGCATGCATGGTCATGATCATTATGCGTAAACAAATTTATGCTTTAGAATTTGATTAAGTTATGCGTACATACATATAATTAGGATAAACAAAATTATGCCATGTTATATTATCGAACGCTCAAATTAAAATTATAAATATCATCTTCTACCCACATATATTTTTTATAACACTTGGTAAATGTTTCTTTCTGAGTATGAGTGAAAATATTATGGTAATTATGTTTAGGGATAAAAGCGTTATGATAAAAAACAGTAGGAGTTTAAATATATTTACATTAATGATATTATTAATTACAATTTTCGGAAACATGAGTGTTATGAACATCGCCGGTAGCACTACAAATAGTATGAATGAAAACTTTAGGATGAAAAATTTTAGGAAGAGTGATCATTCGGATTACAAATCGTTAGGAAGAACAATTTCGGGTAAAGAACTTTAGTTGAGCCAATATGGACCCGAAATAAAAACATATATAGATGTTGTTAAAGATCATATGCTAGAAGGGGCGAATACTGAGATGATAGCTGACAGATATCTATGGAAGAACAAAACGCACAAATGTATCTATCACATAATTTATTTATCTGTCGTTGCTTCATTTTTAATTCTTTTTACCTATTGTGGTATAGTTTATAGTTTATTTTTATTTCCAAAAACTTAGTACTACTTTACAATGGCAATGTGGCAACAATTTCAATTAAAGTAAAGAGATTAGCATCTGTAGCCGAACTAGGCATAGCCTGTATTTCGGCTATCAGCACCATTTCCCTCGAGTATTAAATACAAGTATAAGTGCCAAGCAATAGAGGCATATAAAATAAAATCAGTACTACAGAAATACAGGATATTATTTGAGTAATCTAGGTAAGTAATTTAAAAATAGGTAAGTATATAATTTTAATCTAATTAATTAAATGGTATTGAGTGTACGAGTATGTGTGTTCATGCGAGTGTGAGTTCGTGGTGCGTGTGCTTGCGTGCGGGTGAGTGTGGTGTATGTACGAGTATATAAGAATATGAGGGTGTGTGTCTGTGTGTGGTGTATATGTATGTTGGTGTGTGTGTGAGAGTAATTATGCGGTGGAGGTGTGGGTCCGAGTGTGAGTATGCATGAGTGTATGTGTGAGTAGGTGAGCTATGTAGTGAGTGTAACTTTGAATTCTGTGCTCTTAGAGTGGTAAGTGGATTAGTTGTTCCGTCTCCTCGTATAGTAATTTTATTCTAAGTGCCACCGTCTTCACATATAATTATAGTTATATAACTAATGTACCCATACAAAATATTGTAAAACATTTTAAAAGAGTTACAACGGTAGAGTTTCTTCCCCATTCTTTTCCATACGAAAACAACCTTTTGGAAGGGGCGACTAGATTCAATTCTATTTTTTTTTGGAAAATTTGACGTTCAGAAGTCCTATTTGAAATAAATGACTTTGAAAAACGTGCAAAATAAATTGGAAGAATTGGATTGGATTTGAGGTGGATGATAGTTATTTATAAGTATGCAGTCCCTAATACGTGGGACTTAAGCATAACTGTTGAAGTGTGGATGTATCCTATAAATAGAACCACTCTGCCTTACTCTTCGGGGAATACATACTTGATGTGTAAATAATACAAAATGCTCTGTGGATGCGACAGAAAACTGTTAGAAAAGATTTCAGCATTTTCATGACCAACTTTGATTTTTCCAGCAGCATAATCATAATTAGACTATAATGTTCTCACTGCTAGGAAACAGGCCTCTTCTCTTGGAGAGGGCGTGGCCTGTAATCCACTATACGGGCCTAGTGCAGGTTGGTAGATGTCATATGTCTTCGAATTTTTGGTTCTAGAACATGCCGGTTTCCTCACGATGTTTTCCTTCACCGTTTTTTCCTGACACTAAATATATTTTACAAATAATCTTGATAACAATTTGTACGACCTGGTATGGAGAACACACAATTTGTAGGAAATGATAAACAGGGCCACTCCGTTGTCTATCGTATCACGGCAATCTCGTAGATGATTTAATACCAAAATTCGGTGGCCTCCTTGTTGGATAAGTTGGCATCGTACCAAAATGTCTAGCCGAAGCAATCACGTAAGATCTTACAACTAAAGTAAACTGAAAACAGCAATGTTGTCTAAACAGATTCGTAGCAATATTATGCAGCTGGAAAATTAATGTGATGCATTAAAATTGAATGTGGGACCTATAAAAGTTGAAATAAATTAACCGAAAATATATTTTTGATAATCGATAAAACCACTGTGATGATTTGATTGAATTTATTTAGTGAGATGGTAAATTTATTTCTCAGTTGATTTGTCACCACGCCCTCGATTTACACCTACGTTATGTAGACTGCCTCGTTGTTGCTGAGCATGAGGTCCTGGGTTCGATTCCCAGGTCGGGCAAAGTGTAACTGGGTTTTTGCACCAGGAATTTTTCAGTAGTAGCTTGGAGTCTGGATTTGTGTGATTGTGTGTGATGGCAATAGGCTCGCCCCCTATTTATTACATGGGACATAAACATTAATGATCTGGCGAAATTTGGGTGGACTATGGTGGACTTTGGTGGACACTTCTGCCCAACCTTTCGGAGGAATAAAGCGTTTCGAGGTAGCTGTATTTGTTAAGACCAATCCAGACCTGTTTACCAAATTATCATTTTATAACTCACGACCTCGACCTCAGAATAATAACTTGTGTGTAAGAAGGTCCCATACAGCATTAATGCGTAAAAGTGTTTTTTGTATGGCGCCAATCATTTACAACCAGATACCAAATTCAATTAAAGATTTAAACGTATGCTTATTTAAGAAAAGGCTTAAATCTTTGCTGTTGAATAAAGCATATTACGACATTTCGGAATTTTTCACAGACAAATTGTAATGACTGTTTTTTGACCTAGTATGTTATAGTTCAATTCCATTTGACATTTCACGTGACATTTTGTATTATTTTAATTATTATTTTATTATTTTGTCGCTTTTTATATTTTATTTTATTTGGACATTATTTTATATTTTTCTTTTGACATTTTTTACATTTTTTTTATATTGTTTCTATTTTGAATTAGTATTATCAATTTCAATATTAATGACTTATATAAATATTTGTACACCTTCGGGTATATCACAGCGCGCCTGCAATTTTATTTTATAACAACTTTTTATTGTACCTGTGTTAACAAATGATTAAATGACTTATGACTTATGATGTTATGTTGTATATGTAGCTAATATTCAAGCCAAATACAAACATGATTTATTGTAAGGCCCCAATTACACTATCATATATATTTATCATACAAATATGATTTCATATCTGTCAAATTCTATGATCATTGTAAAATTATTCTGTTCTTCATTATTACATATTACACTTATGATCATATGAACGTCATACTTAATCAAGATGGATAACGATTTAGCCGTGTTTGATTTAGCCATTTTTGTGGTCATATTTGTCCGCTTGCTGTCAAATAGGATCCCTTAACTATGATCATAGACATTATGAATCATATTATTATGTAGTTATTATACCGTCATAAGATCTTCATATAAAATGACTCGTATATCTCTTATCATATTTCTATGACAGTTTAATATATAGCTCTAAAGCTAGCAGTGTACTGGATGATATTTCCCATAGACAGGTTCAGGGGATGAAGTTTCAAAAATTCTTCCTTAGTCCTCACATTTGTTATATCCGCCAGTGAATGAAGAATTTTTACTCAATTCTCTAAATCTTTATTGCTTTACCATAATGTGTACTTAGGTGGTAACTATGTAATTTAGATCATTATGGACCCTGTAGGGCACAGCAAAAGGGTAGGAGAGAGGAAGTCCTGTTTATTTATTTATTTAACAGTTTATGTACACACATATAAAGAGACAAGAAAAAGGAACAGAAAAATACGTACAAAGGTGATGCTTATTTCTAAAGAAATCTCTTCCAGCATACCTGCGATAGGAGTGTGGATAAAAAGAGATGTAGACAACGAGTGTAAGAGTAGAAGAGAAAATAAAATACATAAAATAAAAACATTTAACCATTCACTAATATAAAATATGACCTTCAATATGAGAATATACTTACATACATACTTTCAAAATAAATATCTCTTAAATATATATACTAATAATTATAATTTAGTAGGTATATAATATAATAATAAATACAAAATATGCAACTATGACGAAATGGAAAGATAGTGTTCTTTCACTCTTCTTTTAAAAACTGCAACAGTTTGGCAGTCCCTAATGTTAGGCGGTAGTGAATTCCTCAACCGTACCGCATGCACACTAAAGGAGTAGGAGTAGAAGTCGGTTGAGTGGGGAGGGGATTTAAGGAGATTTCTGTTTTACGAGATAATTAAGTTGTTTTTGTGGGAACAAGTTTCAACTTACCTAGGTACATGTTATAATAAACAAAGTCAGGAGATCGCGAATAAGATACTAAGTATTTCACTTATCGATTATTTATGTATTATTTATTAAGTAGAGAGCTCGTGGCTAAGTAATAACAGCCGCATGTGTCAATCCATCAGGTTAAGCTACGGCAGCCAGGGTTGGTCTGTGGATGGGTGACCATCTTTACATACCGAGACCCCTCCGTGCCTTGGAAAACATGTTAAGCCGTTGGTCCCGCCTGTCATTCGTGGATCTTTGACAGTCGTTACGAGTCGTCAGAAGTCTGGCAACCAATCTTACCAAGGGGTATCGTGTTACTCAGTTACTGGGTTGTGGAGGTCAGATAGGCAGTCGCTCCATGTAAAATACTGGTATTCAGCTGCATCCGGTAAGACTGGAAGCCGACCTCAACATAGTTGGGAAAAGGATAGGCAGATTGATTGATTAAGTAGATTAAGATACCTACTTCATGATTTTTTGGTCTACCAATCACTGGTAGCAATAAGATGAGAGTAGCCAAAGACCAAGTAAAATGGCGTGCGATTGCAGATGAGTCCAGCAGTAGAATGTTTATAGGCTTTAGCATAATCAGCCTATAATGTTCCCTCTGCTGGGACAAAGACCTCCCGTCTTCAAGAGAGGATGTAATCTACCACGCGGGCCCAGTGCGGGTTGGTACTAGATGTCACAAGTCTTCGAAGTTTTGGTTCTAGGACATGCCGGTTTCCTAACGATGTTTTCCTTCACCGTTTTGAGAGCAGTGGTGATGAAGTTATTTACACAAAATAGAGCCTGCCTGGGTTCGAAACCACGACCTCACTCGTAGCTCGGGACCACTGGGCCACCACTGCTCGCAAATCTATAAGCCTGTCATAAACAATGGCAGACAAGCATGCAGTTCACCTTCTTCTCTTCTTAGCGTGTCAATGGCAATCTAAATGGGACTCGGCTCAGAATACGGCCACGTGTTTGGCGCCATCACAAGCGACCATCAGCTCCTGTAACGTGGGTGAGTTGTCAGCCGTGGGTTCAAACCCAGGCAAAGCCTGACTGGGTAAGTTACCACTGGGCCACCACTGCACTCTTTATAGGCTTTGATGATGTCGTATCACATAAAATATCGATAGAAACACTACATAACATATCACACATCACACACACACACACCATCACACCACATCGCATGATCATCATTACATATCACACTTTATATCGTACTTTTCGTTTTAAGCAAATAAATATTATTTCTATTCCTAATAATAAAACTTCTCTTGTAGTGTTCTCGTGTAGTAGCTCTAGGTAGTAAAGTTAGGCATCAGAATGCAATACCTGTAACGTAACTAACTAGAGTATTCAACCACTCACGGTTTGCAACTAAACTAAAACTTTACAGACTCAATTTAGTAAACAGCTAACTAGTTAAATTTAGAGCTGGTTTAATCAATAACCTGCCTGATTGCCTCGTTAGTCTAGTGGTCGCAAGCGCTACTCAGGACCTCATACTCAATGAGGTCTTGGGTTTGATTCCCGAATTCTCAATTTCTCAGTAACAGCCCTGAGTCTAGATTTGTGCCCGGTTGATGGCAATAAGCTCGCCCCCTATTACATGAGACTTAAACATAACTGGCGAAATGTGGGTGTTCTATATATACACCTCTGCTTAACCCTTCGGGGAACCGTGGCGTGTTGTGATGTTATGTTATGAGTGTATAAGAGTAAGTATGAAAGTGGAACCGGTGGCTGAAAAGTTGTGCGGAAATTGGTTGTCATGGTATGGGCATGTGATGCGGAAGAATGACGAAAATGTCGTGAGGAAAGTTTTGAGTATGAATGTCGATGGCTATAAGAGTAGGGGAAGACCAAAGAAACAATGGATGGACTGTGTGGAAGATGATATGGCTAGAAAGGGGTGAATACCGAGATGACGACGAATAGAGAAGTATGGAAGATAAAGACACGTTGCGCCGACGACAAATAAATTGGTATAAGGGCAGGAGAATTATGTATCGATGAGTGACGAGTTTTGGTAAAATTAGTGCTCGCTTCAGTGTAGCTGTCTAATTTCAGCCGCCATTTTGATTCTCGATGGTAAAGGTATTTTTGGCTGAGATCTCGATTGTTGCTTTAAGTAAAAGTCAGTCAGTATTCTGTCTCAAGCTCTCAACGCATTGTAAATGCTGTTATTCAGACAAGTAACGAGAATTGGAACACAATGCTTGCTTGCTGCGTTTTCAACTATTTAGGGCACCACAACTTCAAAGGAGTTTTGAACTCACTCACACTTTTTGCAGTGAACGGATGGAAAGAAAGAGAAAGAGAAAGAGAAGGAGACAGAGAGGAGAAAGAGAAGGGGGAAGAGAAGGAGAAAGAGAAGGAGAAAGAGAAAGAGAAAGAGAAGGAGACAGAGAAGGAGAAAGAGAAAGAGAAGGGGAAAGAGAAGGAGACAGAGAAGGAGAAAGAGAAAGAGAAGGAGAAAGAGAAAGAGAAGGGGAAAGAGAAGGAGACAGAGAAGGAGAAAGAGAGAAAGAGAAAGAAATTATGAAATAGAAGTCCTCGCAAGGATAGTGGACAGTCATCAAACTGTACAACTGCACAAAAAGAAAGGAGACCGCAGTAAGTTTTCTAACACCTAACAATTTTGCTTTTGAAGCTAATTAGCTGAAAATATATCGGTCAACTACACTAATACTAATAATATTATAAAGAGGTAAAATTTGTTTGTTTGTTTGTAAGTTTGTATATAGGTGATCTCCAAAACAACCAGTCGGATTTGAAAAAATATTTTTGCATCGGATAGACCAATTCTTGAGGAAAGTTATAGGATCGCGGGCGAATTCGCGGTCAAAAGCTAGTATTTGATAAAGAAGGAACAATAGGTTCCATAGAAAGGTCAAGTTCTTCATAAATTACAACGAGATATAACACTTTTTCTTCTCAAAGTACACAAATTCTACCCCACGGAGTAATCCTTCCTATTCTTACCACAGTCAGGTACTAAAGGTTCTATCTCTTTCATACACTCGATTTTATCTCCTTCATACGTTCCTGTCGTTATGAAAACTGTATATTTTATGGAACGTAGCCAAATTGCCATCGCTTGCTATTGCTGACTGTACCCCGAACGGACAATCCAAAATGACGCATTGAGATACAATTTAAAGTAGCGTTAGCAAAAAATCGAGCGGTTTTTTATGGTTCATGTTCATGAGTTTTTGTAGTGTCTGCTTTATTGCTTTGATTTCCTTGGTTGCTAGTTAACCCTGCAGAGGTGAACGTGCATTTTTTGGTTCGGAATCAATCAATCTGTTTAGCCTTTTCCCAATAATGTTGAGGTCGGCTTCCATTCTAACCGGATGCAGCTGAATACCAGTATTTTACATGGAGCGACTGCCTATCTGACCTTCACAACCCAGTTACTGGGTAACACGATACCCCTTAGTGAGACTAGTTGTCCGACTTTTTGTCAAAGATCTACGAATGTCAGCCGCGACCGACAACTTAATGGCACGAGAAGTAGAGTCGTCTCCATAATTATGTAATGGGTGGCCACTCATCCGCGTACCGACCGCGGCAACGACCCGTGCGGCTGTTATCATTTAGACACGAGCCCTTCTTTTTTTCTTAGTACGCTTTTTTCTTCGTAGAGCTCATCCATCGCGTTCCACGAAGCGAGATTGATGTCAAGACCGCTCTTGAAAAAAACAGGTTTTTCTTAATCTGATCTAATTTGATATTTTTACAAAACCGTGAAAGGAAATTTCGACGAAATAGAGACGAGCCTTTTTAATCCGTATTAATAATAGGCGATTAACCAAATTAGGCCGAGAAGGTGGGTCGCCGGTGCCACTTAAATTATCGTAATTTTAAAACATAATCCGAAAACTTTGGGAAGGCAGTTCCAATCTTCTTAGTCGCGTCGATGCCACGACAGTTTTTGCTACTTCCAGGGCATCGTCAGTGGCAGCTCAGAGGTCGCTGTGACTGCATTTCTTGGGGCGCAGATGACAGGATAGGAGGTAGGTCATAGTTTGCGCCATAGCTCTACATCCACACCCTGCTGCCGTACCCTGAAGGTAGCCCCAGGTTCAGATACTTTCAAGTGGGCCACAGAAGGTTGGACCCTGCGGGAACATGGTCGCTTGGTGACAGGTATTAGGCGGGTCGCCACATTTTACAAAGGGCATCGGCCGGGTTCCCTGGTAGGGTAGTTCCAATGAATGAACCCAGTCGCCTAATCTTGAGTTAACTACTGGCAGTAAAACTTCTTACTTCTAAATTGTTTTTCTACGCCCGTCCTTTTGATGCACCTTGCAGGTCGCATTTTAGAAACCTCCTTAAATACCCCACTCAAGCGACTTCTATTCCTACTCCTTCACTGTGCACGCGGTTCGGTTGTTGAATTCCCGCCTGATATTTGGGACTGTCGAACTGTTGAAGCATTTAAAAGAAGATTCAAAGAAAACTATCTTTCCACTTGGTCATAGTTGCGTAGTTAGTGATATTTATTTTAGAAGTGTGTATGTTAGTATAATATATTCTTATATTGTATGTTTATATTTAAATTAGTGAATTGTTTTTTCTTTCATTTATGAATTTTGTTTTCTCTACTGTTACACGTTGTCTACATCTCTTTTTATACACTTTTCCATCGCAGGTATGCTGTAACAGATTTCTTTAGAAATAAGCATTGCCTTTGTACGTATTTTGTTGTCCCTTTTTTCTTTTCTGTTTATATGTGTGTGCATAAATGGTTAAATAAAAAAAATCTCAATTCAGTAATGCTATATTTGATAAAGTGTGGAAACCTCGACAAAATGGCTTCTTCTTAGCGTATGTAATTCTTGGTGGGAATTTAATTATTTTGTTTAAATTTATTAAATTAGAACCATTATTTTGCATGCCGCATTCAGTAGGCGTAATATGAAGAATTATGTGTTATAAAATCTGTAAAATACCATATTTCAGGCAAATAAATTAATCTTTCTATCTATTCGATGGCAGGGCATGTGGCAGAAAATGAAAGGTGGTCCAAGGTCTGCGGGAAGACGCCGCATATTAATTGAGGATCGGAACCGACAAAGGAGCCCCATCTGTGGAGATTGTTTTTGCTGCAGCCGGAATCAGGTCAGCCACGGTAACATGTGTCCAGGTGAAAGGCTCTTTGATGGCTCGATGAATGAATCAGGAGGTTTGAGCTGCTGAAGGGTAGGGATCTGCAAATCTGGAACTGGATCGCAGACTATGTCTCAGCCTATTTCCTGCCCTCTATGCCGAAAAATCTGCAGTCATAATGACCTCTGCGCTGCCACTTAAGATGCCTCGGAAGTAACCAAGTATTGAGCCAATATTGTCTTGCCTTTGTCTTGTGACTTAGAAACATGTTTCTGGGAGTCAAACACGAAAAACTGTTCTTTTTTCGACGACAGGGATTGAAGTGGGAGTTCACATGAAATCATAGGCCAAAAACCGAGTAAAAATTAAGTTGCTCTGTCCACTACACCCAGCAATATAGTCGTGAAGCTACTTTCTTTTCAAAGATATACAACATGATAATGTCGTGATATTTAATCATTAGCAGCTGTGTTCCGTGTTCTAATTAACAAACTAATTTCAGTTGTCAGCAAATTATAATTAACACGAGTTTATTAAGGAGTCTACAGTAAAACTTGGTAGAAAAAAGGTTTGTTTGAAAATGAGATGTGGTTTGTAAGTAAAATGTTGTTTATAGCAGCTTGTACTTTGTCTTATTGGAGTATAAACGCTTCTGAAATGCGTCGTGAACGGGCGGAAATCAGTAGGGACTGATTATCTCTTAGCTTTGTGAATTGTTTTTTGTTTTTATATTTTTATTACGGACGCTTTTAACGTTCACGTCTTTCTGCATTGTTCTCACATGTATCATTTCAACATGAATGATATAACCAATATTTTGTAACACTATTTTGATGTAAAAGAGTGTTCGTGGAGTTCCTTGCCCGTTCTTCTCTATAGGCACCTACTACGCTTTGGAATGGGCAACTAGCTTCATCTTTCAGACTGACCGACCTCTTGACAATTCAAAAGTGCTTGTTATTGGTTTATTTGAAATAAATGATTTGAGTTTGAAACGGAACAAGCATTGATCACCGCCGTTGCTCAAATATCTCAATCTCCATCAGCCTAGCCTTTTCCCAACTACGTTGGGGTCAGATTCCAGTATAACCGGATGCAGCTGAGCACCAGTATTTTACGTGGATCGACTGCCTATCTGACCTACACAACCCAGTAACATTGTAATACGATACCCCTTGGTAAGACTGGTTGTCAGACTTTCGGGCTTCTGACGACACATAACGACTGTCAAAGATCTACGAATGACAGCAACTCACGCAGCAATCTACGAATGACTACAGGGACAAAAGGCTTAACGTGCTTTCCGAGGCACGGAGGATTCTCGGTATGTTAACATGGTCACCCATCTACGGGCCAACCTCGGCAAGCGTAGCTTAACTTCATGGAACGACCCGTGCGGCTGTTATTACTTAGCCACGACCTCCTATACGCCGTATACCTAAGTGCCCTAAATGAAGAATTCATAAAACAATATTCTTCTATCCTAGAAAAGGATTTATTTCAAAAGTTATGCTTTTCAATCAATCAATTACTTTTGTTTAGACATTCAAATTCTTCAATTAATTTTCCTGAATTATTCTGCTTCATCATTTATATTTATATCAGTAATTGACGTATTACCTATAGAAAAAAAGAAAGAAAGAAAATAAATTTATTTGACTCAGATCAAGGCACACAATATTCACACAAAAACAAATAAAACAGAGAAAGCTTAAAACAGTATTGTGTGCCTCACGGCTGCGCCAAATAGGCCCAGTTCAGCATAAATGCCAGACAACTAGTGTCTGACGCTGGTTTTCAACTGGACCTTATGTTACGAGGACGTCTTGCGGATGTAAATCAGTTTTATAGTGTGTAAATGTTTTATATTTAAATAAAAATAGATAGATGTGACCTATTGATTTATACCTACTTGTTCTTTGACTTATTGTGTGATTTGAGTGACGTCACGCTTGCCCAATGTTTGTTGTTGGTCCAATTTGCTGGCCCAATAATGACGTTAGCTGTGGTTCTACGAAATCTTACCGCATTGGTGTATGGCTATAGTATTAGTAGGTTAAGTGCTTATTATTAATTAATGTGAGCTTTAGGAGAACTTTTCGTATGTATTGGAGTGACGATCCTAGCAGGGTGGCTGGGAGCAGCTGAGAATCTAAATGAAATCTAAGAAATCGCACGCTATTTGCGTGCGATTTCTTCAATGCCTGAAGTACAGCAGTGGACTGTTTTTCTCAAACCTCAAACTCGAAACATTTATTTCGATTAAACCAATGGAGTCAGTAAGTCAGAAAGATGAAGCTAGTTACCTATTCCAATGCGTAATTGGTATCTATGAAGTGCAACGGGCTAGAAACTAATATATGCTAAAGAAGCTGAAGAAACTAATAATATAAACTTTTATAGGCTGATGAGGATGTAATTCGGAAGGTTGTTTTAAGAAGGTTCTATAAGACTTGATTAGGAACCCAAAGACGGGCATCATCACCGAGGGAGGCCTAAGAAACGTTAGGGATGACTTAGAGTTGTTTAAGGGAGATTAGCCGGAGAAGGCAACACAGGGAGGAGTTCAAATCTATGGAAGAGACCTTTGTCTTTGCCCAGAAGTGGGACAATCACCATCACCTTCTTGCCCTTGTCCCATATTACGTGGGGTTGGCGCACACGTTTTCTTTTCGATATTCCCTTCTCTTTAATATCATTCCTCACATAATCTATCCATCTTTTCTTTGGCCTTCCTCTCCTGCTCCACCCATCACCATTAATTTATATTCATCTCTTTTAGTCACTTGCGTTTCCTCCCTCCCCATCACATGCCCATACCAGGTCACACGATTTCCTTTCAACTTTTCTGTCACTGGCGCCACTTTTAAACTTCCCCTTATATACTGATTTCTTACTTTATCCGTTTTTGTCACTCCTCACACCCATCTCAACATTCTCCTCTCCGTTGTATGTCTTTTTTCATCCGTCTTCTTCACAATCAATCTGCCTAGCCTTTTCCCAACTATATTGGGGTCGGCTTCCAGTCTAACCAGATGCAGCTAACAGAATACCAGTATTTTACATGGAGCGACTGCCTATCTGACCTCCACAACCCAATAACTGGGTAATACAATCTCCCTTGGTAAGACTGGTTGTCGGACTTTTGGGCTCCTGACGACTCAAAGATCCAGGAATGACAGCCGGGACCATCGGCTTAACATGCCTTGTTGAGGCCGAGGCACGGAGTCTCGATATGTAAAGATGGTCACCCATCCACGGACCAACTACGGCAAGCGAAGCTTAACCGGATGGATCGACCCATGCGGCTGTTATTACTTAGCCACGAGTTATATAGTAATAAATATATTAATACAGGTTGATATAAAAATGGGGACTAGGTTGAGGGTAACAGCATCTATCTAAGGTAATATTGGGAACCTCTGTATCTACGTAAAGATCGTGATGAAACTTGGTTCTCAAATCGCGTACTAGCAGTAAGCAAGCGTGGTTATCAATGTTCTTTCTTTATCTGTTGATAAAAACCCTTTCCCTACAGTGGTAGTAACAAAAGCAGGCATAATATTCATAATAATTGTACACTAAGGAATTGTCTTAAAGATAAGGTTCGGGCTTTCATTGCGTTATGAGAGAACGCCATTAACAAACAGCATTAAAACACAAAGCCTTGCTTTTGTATTTACAGTTAAAACCCGTCCATTTCCTGTAAATTAATGTCCTTGAGGAAGGTCAGGGTCGCATTCTTTCGATAAAAGTCTCGTTTTAACCTTGAGGTGAGACTAAACTGTAAATCTGATAAGGTAATGAGAAAAAAATTTAGTTAACGATCGTAATGTTGGAAGAGAGCTCAGTTGACATTCGAATGCGCTTTTTTCACAAATAAATTGGATATAATACATAACATCGGGCCTATCCCCGTCGGGTTTTGCAGAGAAGTACCTATATTACACACACTATTCGCCAGTTATGTTTGAGTCCCATGTAATACGGGGAGGGCTATTGTTATTGCTATTGAAATATTCATTATTATTATTATCTTACACAAATTTATTTTATTTAAGTATACATACACACGTTGCAGTATAAAACTGATTTACATCCGTCACCTCACACTTCAGGTCCAGTTGAAAACCAGCGTCAGGCACTAGTTGTCTGGCATTTTTGCTGAACTGGGCCTATTTGGCGCAGCCGCGAGGCACACATTCCTGCTAGTATCTTACAACGCACTTTACACTTTTTATTTTGTATTCTTTCTTTTTACTTGTGTGCCTTTTAGTCTTTGCTAAATAAATGTATTTTCTTTCTTACTTTCTTTTTTTTTCTTTCCATCAACCGGGCACAAATCCAGACTCCGAACTGCTACTCAGAAATTACAGATGGAAATACCCAATAAAACTGCCCGACCTGGGAATCCAAACCAGGACCTTATGCTCAGCAGAAGCGCTAGCGACCACTAGACCAACGAGGCTGTCTCAAATAAATTGGAATATGCAAGAATTGTCTTTGTAGTATTCTCTTTGTGAAAGTGCTAGCTGGAGAATTGTTATTATTTTTTATTATTCATGACAAGAGCTCCGAACAAATAAAAAGCCAAGACATAGCACTGCGAATAACACAGTGAAGCATGCTGAAACTACACCTCCACTCTGTGCACACACGCTCACACGCACACATGTACAATCAAACTACACCTAAGTGCATGCATGTTTGCGAAACCGGCTTCACGTCACAGTTGATAGCACTATGTCTTGGGTTTTTATTTGGTCGAGGACAAGAGATAGGTAGTTTCTTTCAATATACTGCAGAACTCATCAAGGCGCATATCAACCAAAATATACCACCATAAAGCCTATTTCTTTAATTAATCAAGCAGTAGGTATTTATTTATTGACTAAGTACACCAACAGCATATAAATAATCCCTCTTATTCATAAACGTAGCCTAAAGTTAAATGATATTTAAACGTCAAAAAGGTATGAGCATTAAGCAGCGTTTATGAATAAAGGGGGAATACCATTAGCAAGGCTATAGTTCGGTCTGAATACTTATATTCACCTGCATCCAGGAAGCCCACCCCAAAATAGTTGTGAATAAGCATGCAGATTGGTGTTAAAATACAGGTAAGTTATGAGACATTTTGACTTTGTCTCTAAAGGTGGGAACGGATCAACAAACCCTCGATGCGGCAAATGTTTATGATATGTAAGGAGGTTGCTTACCCACTACCTTACATCAGAACAGCCGACGGCTTGTTTGCCAACCTATCATTAAAAAAAGGGGTAAAGTGAGAGTGATTTCAATCCTTAAGATTGCTGTCTTAAAAACATCTTTGCCAGTCGTTACGGGTACTCTGAAAGGCTGCCCACCAGTCTTTCAAGGAGTATCGTATTACCCAGTAACTGGGTTGTGGAGTTCAGATAGGTAGTCGCTCCATGTAAAATACTGGTGTTCAGCTGCATCCAGTTAGACTTGATGCTGATCCCAACACAGTTGGGAAAAAGCTAGGCAGATGAAGGATGCTAGCGAAATCAAAGCACTCAAAAACTCTAATAACAAGTCTGCTTATATTTATGAAATTAGATTTGTTATTTTTATGAATTAGATTATTTAGTAAGCATGGTATTGGGGATATAATTAATTTGAAGGGCAATGACTGGAAAAAATTTGACGAAAAAGTAGGTTTCGTAGAAATATACGAAATATTATTCAAATTAAGTATAATTATCATACCTCCGAAATCGTGTTTTTTCGTGAGGAATTATTAATATTTTGGCTCCTCTAATTAAGGTGGCTTTTGTAAGAATATTTCCTAAAGCTGAATTTTCGACCTAATAGTCAGAACACGCACGATATATATTATTTCTTCCCGATTATATTCTGTCAAAACTTTCCTCGTGAGGCAAGTTTTGAGTATGAGTGTTGATGACTTTAAGAGTAGGGGAAGACCAAAGAAATGATGGATGGACTGTGAAATATGATATGGCTAGAAAGGGGGTGACTACCGAGATGAGAACTAATAGAAAAGTATGGAAGAAAAAGACATGTTGCACCGACCCCATATAAATTGGGTCAGGGGGTCCAATTTAATATTTAATTTCCCACCAAAAAACAAAAAAGAAGGGGTTCCAGACCCTGAACCAAATCCGAAGTTTCGGCTGAAGTTACGGACACTTACCTCTCCGTCTCACTCACGCTAAGTCAGTAAGTGAGACAGAGAACGAAGCGCCCGTAACTTCGGCTGAAACTACGGATTTCATTTAAGGAGTAGACACCCAGGGCAGGAGAGTGATGATTATTTTCTGTTTCTGTAATCAATTCAAATTCAGTAGCTTGTTCTGGCGTTATATATCAAATGCTGAGAATAAGACAGGCATAAGTAAGTACCACTGTTATTAGTAAACAAGTGCATGAAATAACACCATGGCATATAACTAACTCTATTTTGACACTGATGACAGTGGTTACAGCTATAGAATTGATGCTGCTGTATGACCTGGTGCAAAATATTGCTAAGTATATATAATGTTATCCATCTACAGTTGAAGGATGGTCAATGTCCATTAGAAGCTGCTGACAGATAACCAAACTTTTAAAACCTTGCAATGCTGGCAAGACCTTTTATGGTATGTGTAAGATCAATAATTAATCTTTAGTCATTGTCAGATTTGTTGGAGTCCATGCTCTTAAGGTATACTCCATTATGATAAGCAGGTTATTGTATTGAATATACATACTTAGTAATAATCTCACCGTACGGAATGGATCCCTCTTTTTCTGGGGTCTGGCATTTTGTTTGATTAGTATATTGGCTACCTACAGCTTCTTCCTTGAAATTATACATATGGCAGTATTTTTCAATCACGATAGTGCCTCAATCGTCATTCTAATAGTAGAGCTTTCAATGGAATTTATAAAATAAACATACTATTCTGCAAAGATCTAAGAAATCTAAACTAAACAAATGAGCAACATCATTCAAATACAAATCGTTCAACGATATCAATTCATCCAGCTCGAAGGAAAGATAAAGTAAGACCACAGAAAGAAAAAAAGATAATTTAAGGACCAAAGAAAAGAAAGATAAAATCGAAGATCAGGGTTTCATCCGGGCGAGAATTCAGGGTTTCCGGATAACCGCGCATGCCTCTTGCCAGCTCACTGAACAATGAAGATCAAACTCAGTGGCGTTTAAAAAGGTCCACTTATCTATAAACGATAACATTCGGCTGATGATGATAATAATGATAAATTAGCTTGAGTATATTGGGTTTTGAGGCATAAATGTGATTTATGGTGTATAAGTAGATATTAAGGTATAAGTAATGATCTGGGGATTCTGAAAGACTGATCAGTAAGTCTAGATGGAAGCAGATTTGTGATTCGTTATATGAAACAAAGACAGCCAATCAAATATTACGCCAAGAGATTTGAACAACAGATTAAATATAGAATAGATTAAAAAAAAAAAAACAGATTTGGTAACCAGGGGGGGGCGAGAATTGAACTGTTTCTGATACAGAATAAATGGTCTAAAATACGTGAGCGAATATTTTAAAAGATAGATGAAAGAATGGTTATTACAGTATGAAACTACTCCGCCAACATGATTTTGAACAAATAATCCATTTGAACAAAATTATCTACTAGAGCTGCATTGCTGATTTTGTTAACTTCTTTGTTATTTATAAGCTATTGAAAACCTTGAAGTTTTACTGCGGAGAACGTTGGCCATTTTGTTTTGATTGATTTATTATGATCATCAAAAATGTTAGATCAGCTGTTGGATCTGACTCAATCAGCATTCCATCCATATTGTAAGTTTATTAGTTGTCGATTGGAATGGTGTAAAATCGTATCACAAAAATTAAAAGGGTAAAATAATAATATAGATGGTAGAATTACCTCACTTCGATTCAGCTCAAGTCAGGTACAATCAATTCATTCACCTTCCACTATTTTCTATCACCATTCCATTCTCTTGGAGACGAAAAATGGATTTATAGAAATCGATGCCGTTTGCCGGTTGCCAAGGCTTATAGATTTATACGATCCTTTAAGCCTTGATGGCTTCAAGACCCAGTCTATACCTTCTCAACACTATCAATTGGATCACCCCTAATCTAATAAAGGATAAGACACCACACTCGTCTAATAATACATGTAGAGCAGGGCCATTAATATTCCTATAGTGGGAATTAATCCAGACATATATAAAGTAATGAGGTTTAGACTCGTAGGCATCCCGAGGGACGTGAACAAGGACGAATGACGTCACCCATGGTGTCACTAACGATCTGTGACGTCATGGACATCTCCGCCTCACTAAGATCTGTTCTATCCTCACTATACGTTACACTATTGATTCGAGGGAGAATATTGAGCTTCGTATACATCCGCCAGTGTATATGCATCATTGAGATTTAATCAGTGGAGGACTGACGTGCGAGTGATTTGAACGTGCCATTAGATTTAAAATAAAATAAAAAAAATAAATAAAAAAACAAAATGAACGTGCACCACGCAATGGTTCGGACCAGATTGCTGAGGCCGAATTTCGGCCTAGACAAATTGGTGAGTCACTTTTTTATTATTTATTATGTTCAGTGGAAAATTATTGAATGCAATAATCGTAAATATGTTTTACTTTCTGACGTTTAATTAGTTGCACGGCTGCGCCCGACAGCTGATAGCAATTAACAAAACATAACAGGCGATACGCCTTAAAATCACAGATGGAATAAAAACACAGAAAAAGACAATAAAAAGCCCCTAACGACACATAAAACATGATTAAAATGGTGCCTTGGAATAAAATGTGATAATTGAACCTTCAAACACTTACGAAATGAGTTTTCCAGCACAAAAATCTCCACACAAACAACTGATTATTGAACGAATTTAACTGTTATCGGAATATTCAACTGTAAAATTAGAATTTAGAATAAATAATTGTGTTTTTTGTAAAAACGCGAGCGCGATTCGGATGTGTTTTTCGCGCTGGGCACCGGCGTGTTAGGCGACTGCCGCAAACTCCTTGAAAAATCAATAACTACCCCCCGACAGTGGCCGCATGCGGAACTCGCCACAAAACTTAACACTGCTCACCCATTTCCGTATTATGTAACTGAGCGCGACAGAGACGGGCATACGTCCGCCCGTTCGCCGCTCAAACAACCCTACCGAACGCGCCAATAAGCTCGCGCAAGATGGCCGCTTGACGTTTGACGTTTACGCGCCAAATGTGACATTTCTGCGTGTTAATTCGATTCTAAATTGTCCTTTCATCGATTCTATTGCTTCATTTAACTCGTAAAATTTCAAAATAATGATTGTTGATTGAGGGCGGACGTCGGATGTGTATATTTTTTGTTTGCACGCGTGTAATGGTGTTGTGAATATTCTAATCAATTTTGGGAGAATGTCAAAATCATGCCGAGATGAAAATGGCGATTATAATTTGACAGATAATAAACGTGTAGGTGAGCTGTGAGGCGTATATAATGCAGGGTGAATGACTTTTGTAGTATTTTACCTTGTGGTTCTTGTGCTAGTTTGAATGTTGCGCATTGCAGCTGATTTTCAGCCATAAGCTGCAATGCTGGAAATGTTTTAGGTCATACCAAGGAAAGAAGTGATGAGAGTCGTTCCTTCGTCATTATGAATTATTCCTTTTTGTACCTTTCTTGTGTGAGGCCTCTTTTGTGCGCGTTCTGCGAAGAATTCCTTTGTATTTCTTCGAGTTATGAGGTATTTTCTGGATTGTGAGCCTTGGATGGAACAGATTTTTGGTCCTTCTAATACATTTTCTAGCTAATAGTAGATACAAACATATCAAACTCAAAGTATCTATAACTCCTATTCTTTGAAATCCATATCTAGCCTCAAATGAGGTTACATCAGCTACAACGCATGAAAACTTCCTACTGGCACAAGTAATCCTATTAGTAGATTATCAAAGCTCTCTGTAACCACGTTTGGCCATTAGTAGCCTACTAACTAGACATATCGGGGTGCAAACTCGATATAAACACTGTTTATGAGGACAGGTAGCCAGTCTTTTACCCCGTCTATAATGAATTCAACAAGTGCAATAGTAACTCTTTCCTGCAGTAGACTTTAACGACATTACAAGGTGATTAAGCATAATCAGCCTATAATGTTCCCGCTGCTAGGACACATGCCTCTTCTGTGTGAGAGGGAGTGGGCCGTAATCCACCACGCGGGGCAAGCGCGGTTGGGAAGATGTCACATGCCTTTGAATTTTTGGTCCTAGAACATGCCGGTTTCCTTACAATATTTTCCTTCACCGTTTTGAGAGCAGAGTGCTGATGAAATAATTTACACAAAGTAAAGCGCCTGTCGGGGTTCGAACCTACGACTTACAATTCGTAAAAAGCAGCCGTCCCCACTGGGCCACCACTGTTCAAGATACAAGGTGATTAGAAGGTCATAACTTTAGTTTATTTTTTTCCAGTAGTGAAAGAACTGCAGTTGACCCTCCTAATGTTATATAAAACTGGAATTCCTCATAATTGAAATTCAAGTACGAAATAGTTTTATTTCACATAAACCTACATGGGCACTTATGAAACGCCAGAAGCTAGGTGCACGGTTCCAATCGGTTGTTCATATGAAGAAGAGCCGGCAAGAAACTCCACGGTTACTGTTTTAAAAATAATTGGGTTTTACAATGATTTCTAATTACAGTGCTAATAGGTGTGGGAGGACAGTGTAGGCCTGTCAACAAGTACCAAGTACTTTGTCAAATAGAAAATGGTCATAGGTCAGGACTACCTAGGTCATGCCTTACATATCATTGCGTTGTGCTCATCACCTAGAAACAGTTGAATAATCTTATGGCCCGATAAACTCACTGACACCCAACCTTCAAGCCGGAACACAACATTGCTGCTTGATTGTACTTATAACTAACCCACTAGAAGTTTTAACAAGGTCCTCCACTCAATCCTTAACCTATTAGGTAGCAAAATTGGTTAAGTTCACCTAGATTATGACCATCAGACTGCTGGTCTCGAGTTCGAACCCAAGGTATGCACCTCTGACTTTCCGGATTGAATTAATGTGCGTATTGTATAATTATCACTTGCTTCAAAAACGTTGAAGGAAAACATTGTAAGGAAATCGACATGCCTGAGAGATATTTCCCGACGGCATGTGAAGCCAAGTCACAGGCTCATGGGTGGTATAAAAAATCTGACACCAGATTAGTCACATATGACACGAAAAGAAGAAAAAGACCTAGATTATGAATGGCATAATCATGTCATTTTACTCTACTATATTATTATGACGGACTTGAACCAATCCGCCTAGCCTTTTCCAAACTAGGGTCAGCTTCCAGTCTAAACGGATGCAGAAGAATATCAGTATTTTACATTGAGCGACTGCCTATCTGACTTCCACAACTACAAATATTAGGTAATACGATACCCCTTGGTAAGACTGGTTGTCAGACTTTCAGACTTCTAACTACCCGAAAACGGCTTAACTTGCTTTCCGAGATACGGATGGGTCTCGGTATGTAAAGATGGTCATCCATCCACGTACCAACCGCGGGAAGCGTAGCTTGATTTTATCGGTCAACTCATGCGGCTGTTATTACTAAGCCACAAGCCCTTCTATTATTATGACTGACTTATGGTTCAATTTAATTTGATCCACACTTCAAAATGGAAAGAAAGAAGGCCAAGGAGAAGATGGATGGATTAAGGAATTATATGAAAGAAAAGGGAGTGAATTTTAGCGTGGCTGTTGACAGGTGAGAGTGATAGAAGAAAAAGTGTGCGCCAACCCCAAGTATTATGATGACGACATCATTCTCAAAAATGCTGCAACTACTTTGGTCATACTTTTTTTGACTGAACCCAAAATAGGTTATCCGCCTGTATTAGAGTATGTTCAAGAACGTGTAGGGAAGTAGGTATATAGAAAAACTTGACATTGAGCGAATCGATTATTTTACATGCCATTGACCTTAAGTTTTCAGTCAATTGAACCGCTAATAGAGTAGTTTAGTTACGTAAGTTTAACCGGCTGAATTGAGGTTTTTACACTTGAAAGGATTTCAGCCTAGCCCGAAGCTCATGTATTAGTGTTAGCAGAGTGAATGCCATTAGAATTTCACAACCCCGTTATATATCTGCCTAGCCTTTTCCCAATTATGATGGGGTCGGCTTCCAGTCTAACCGTATGCAGCTGAATACCAGTATTTTACATGGAGCGACTGCCTATCTGACCTGATCAACCCAGTAACTGGGTAATACGATAACCTTTGGTAAGACTGGTTGTCAGACTTTCTGGCTTCTGACGACCCGTAACGATTGTCAAAGATCCACGAATGACAGCCGGGACCAACGGATTAACGGTTGTCCGAGGCACGGAGGAGTCTCGATATGTAAAGATGGTTACCCATCCACAGACCAACCCCGGCAAGCGTAGCTTAACCTGATGGATCGACCCATGCGGCTATTATACCTTAGCCACGAGCTCTTCCACAACCTAATTGCGATATAAATGTACTATAGTTATATGGGTTAGCTGGATAGAATATCGTCAATTTACACCATGAATAAATTAACATAGTTTCGAGGTATTTGTCCATCTGTAATTTCTATTATGAGTAGATATGATAATTAATGGTATACCTACAGCTTTAGGCATGGAGGGGTTTCGATATTATGTAAAGAAAGTTCGCCAAGTTAGCTATAACACGAGAGAATTTGTTTAAATATACCTAATCAGCTGAATTGTTGGAAGGCCTGCCACAAGGTGGACCAATGACCTTGTGAAGGCCGCAGAAGCACAGACTCGGCCGAAGTAGCGGTGTTTGGGGGAGGCCTGTGTCCAGCAGTGGACGTCTTTTGGGCTGAAATGGTGATGATGATGAATCAGCTGAAACAACTTTCTCAAAATTTTCTTCAAATCCACCATGTTACAGCTCTACTTGCTTTTGAAGTAGGTAATAACAATAAACCACTTACATTCATTGTGGTAGGTACCGTCGTAGTTAAGGTCAACCTACCCCAATGAATATTGTTGGAACATTACTATCGACAATAGTTAACATAATGTATTTAAGTACTGTTGAATAGAAAGTAAAATCAAATTCATCGGACCTTCTGAAATATTTGGCATATATTAAGAGACTAGTATTTCCAGTTAGATTACCCCCTACATACTTTAATGTTCAAAAAAAGAGGAAAGAGTCAGCAGCGCTCGTCTCGATTTAAAAAAGTAATTTAATAGGAACAGCTAAATTATTTGAGAAAGCAGTTAACCCCGCCAAAAGATGCACCGGTGAAGCTAGACATAAAGCAAGCAACGTCAGCGACGTCGTTAAAGATGCCCATACATAGATAAATATCACCTGTCTCTCCATTAGTCCATTGCCTACAAGGATAGATATCCGGTATGGCTCGCAAATCCTTCTATATCCTAAGGGCACGTTTTTCCTTACCATTACTGTGTCACCCGGTCTACTCCCTGATATGCAATGGCCTCTGTAGCACCATGCAACATGAGGCTCGAGGGGCTAGTGCAAATCTTGAGGTTCATTCGATTTACCGAGTCTGGTTAAACCACGCTGTGATCGGTGCATTTCATTAATTCAATAGCTAAATTATTTGAACAAATAGGTACGTGTTTCATTAGAGTAGCTATAATTACCAAATTAGTCAGCATTTAATAATGATTTTTGATGTTGACTTTCTTGGGGAAAAAATACAGATATCTTCATCGTCTGAATAAATAAAGCACCAATATTGAAAGCTTATCTTGGGAACAATCAAAATTGTGATTTAAACAGTTGAAAATATTGCTTATTTGTTATCTTTTCTAGCACAATATTCTTATTCATCGAATGTTTCTCTGTAAGAAATTGCGTTTATAAGGTACCGATAAGTACACCTTGATGTCCTATTGTTCAAGTACTTATTGCTTTACTTTTTAGCCTGAAGGGAGTCAAACAGAACGGCCGTCTGTCTGTCTGTCAGCGGACTGTATCTGATGAACCGTAATAGACAGTTGATATTTTCACAAATTGTGTATTTTTATTGCCGCTTTATCACAAATAATAATAATAATAAAAATTAAATAAAGTAAAAAAAATAAGGGCAAAAGTTTATTTATTGTTTGGGGTCCCATACTTTGTGAAAAATAATTTCTTACCCTGGCATGTGGGGTGTCATTGTCATTGTCAGAGCTCATCGAGTAGAGCACAAATAATTTTTGATTTTTTAATCATAAAAAATGTAGAAATAGGAGGCCGTAAAAGCCAGTATTAGATCATTTTTGTACGAGTTCTATCGCAATAACTGCATAAGTTGGGTTAGAAAAAAAAACGCCGATTCATAAGGTAATTTAAATATGGGTGATTTTCTGCAACTGCATAGTATCATTATGAAATGCAAATTATTTTTTGCTATGTTTTAAAATTAAGATGAAATGTAATAATATTCTTCGTATAGTATTTTCATTTATTTGCAAAATATTGTATGGTGGTACGGAACCCTTCGTGTGTGAATCCGACTCGCATTTGGCCGGTTTTTTTCGGTTTTCCTGTAGATTTTCCATAAAGAATATTCAGCCAATAGGCATAGAATTTAAATGAATTGTAAATATTTTACAAGCTAATTAAATAAATAATTAAATTCTTCATTTCCATCGAATACGCATAGAGGTAGTGAATTGTCCTTAAAACTAAGTAGGTACTAGTAAACAACACGATACGATGATACAGTAACTGCAATAACAGCAGTGAATAATATATGGATCAAAGTCAAAGTCAAATAATTTATTTCAAATAGGCCCTTATAAGGCACTTTTGAACGTCAAAAATTCAGCCCAGCATGTTTCCAAGCATTCTTATCTTGGATATAATCCTCTAATTTGTAATATGCTTGTTTACAAAGTGTTCTTTTAATATGAGTTTTAAATATTCCAATATTAGATCGCCCACTCTGTCAGCTATCATTTTCAGAATCCTGTTAAGGCTGGCCATGACTCATGCCACCGTTGATATTGCGTCATCATCAGCCTACAGCCATACACTGCTGGACATAGGCCTCACCAATCACACGCCATTCAGCTCGTTTGTCGGGAACTCTCATCCAGCTGCTAGCCTGAGGCCGTCTTACCTTACGTTTCCCAATTGGCGGTCTCCCCTCAAGAACACATTTACCCTAACATCTACGGTCACATACCAGCCGGTAACATTTACGGTCATCGGTTCTACGGCTAATATGGCCGGCCAATTGCCACTTCAGCTTGCTTATCCTGTGAGCTATGTCGACCACTTTGGTTCTCTAACACCTCGTTCATTTGCGATCCATGATGTTGTGTGCTTGCACGAAAACTCAAGCTTTTATTTTTGTGGGTATAGGCAAATACGGAACGTGCTGTACGACCCTTAAGGCCGCTTCCAACGGTGCGCAATGTTGCGCACGCACGTGCGCACGGCGCTGCGGCGCACCGTAGGAAGAGTAACGTGCGTGGTAGCGCAGACGCGTGCGTCGCGGTGTATCCGAGTTTGGGTACATTCCCGTACATGCTCTTTTTCACTTCGTACTCTACCTATTTCAAACCAAAAGTTACTTTTAGTTAAACTTTTTTATAACTGCCTCCACCTAACCAACCGTAAAGATAACTAGATATAACTAACTTTAGTTAAGAAAAAGAAAAAAACAACTATCTTACTTAAAAGATAAAACCTCGCTATCTCAGTAGAAGAGGCTGCTTGGCGTTTCAAATTTATTATGAAAGCCAACACTCTTGGTTGTACATCGTAAATTGTAAGAGGAAAGGCCGAGAGAAAAATATTTTTCAGGAATTATGAAGACAGCAGTATTTGTGTCGCATTCGGAAGTTCTAAAGGAAATAAAGTTATTTGACAATTAACTCTCTTTGTCTAGTAATTATCTGAAAGTTTGATTGATTTGACAGGTTGTAAAGATACATAACTGTGTACATCAGTTCTTATTCTAAACGTAAAAAAAATAGGCTCAACAGTCTACCCATCTCGGATATGCAATAGTTACAAGGTAAATACATTTCAAATAAATTACAAATAGATTACATAGGTACGAACATTATTTTTTCTCAAAAAACTCATGCAGATAACATAACATATTAGAACAATTTTGTTCAGTAGGATGTAATGTCACACTTTAGGTATAGAGTAGGTATCCCTGGGTAGGTCCTACTTAGGTATAGGCCTTGCTGTCCAGCAAATCTAACCACAACACATGATAAAAAAGGTAGGTTTTTTATGTTTTTTAGTATTCTGCACTACTTATCTTATACGTGGCAGCTAGTACAAACTCTTGCTGAAAATCTTGTCCGGGAAAGCGTTTAATAAATGAATGTTTTCCTAAAGTGCAAGCAGTTTATAGAACTTTTATAAAACTCACCACCACAGGCACACACACACACACACACACTCTAACACACACACACACACTCACACACACTACTTATAACATTATTTAGAATTATTTTAATTTGTTCAATTTATTTTATTTTATCTTGATAATCCGCTAGGTACCCTTATTTAATTAAGTATTCTGTCTATATTCACCATCCTGAAATTAAATCTAAGCTAACGCAAACATGTCTCGAATTAAAATTTAAGATGACGCAACTCAGGCCACAGATACAGGTGCTGCCACTGGTTTAAGAACTAATTATTCTAGTTACAGTAAGAATACAATATTATTATTTTTGAAATTTATTTTGTAACAATGGACCAACGAATTATTCTTATTCTTTTCTTATCTTCATAATCATAGGTACTAAGTAGGTACTTAAAGGCCTCCTCCCTTTTGTGCCATGCTTCCCTGGTCGAAGCGAGTCAATTAACTATATTTAGGTAGAATAATCTTTTTATAACCATTTGTCATTAAAATCTGACGCTGCAATGGCGACCTCGTTTGCTGTGTAATGAGAATTTACTGTAAATGCAGCATCATAATCTATTGGGAAATTAAATATCTAATTAATATGACATAATCTGAAACTATGATCTAAAATTTAATTCCTATGAAGGAAGATACCTCCTTACACAAGAGGAAAATAAGGGGGAATGGCTTTACAGGCATGTAATTAATTAATGGGTCTGCGACGTCAATGACCAAATACAATAATTAATGGTCAGGAGAAATATTGTCGCCATTAATCACCTCGCTTGTCACGGGTTGGCGATGTAGATAGGTTGGGTCAGTACCACAATCATTTTTCAAGGCAGCACCGATTGTTTGAACAAATCTGGTTGCGTAGATTGCGCCATCTCTTAATGCAAATGTGTACTAAATTCTTGAGAAGGTTCATCTTCATTCACAAGTTGACTTCACAGTTTCTATAACATGAACTAGATGGCGCTGTATTGAATTTAATGTTTCAGTATTATTCCCCTTGAACGTTCGCTTGCAAGTATGTTAAGGTTGTGGTGTTTACAATGTGTACTAGATGGCGCTTTATAACAAGCCATGATTGGCATTGGTTTCTGGAATTACATTACTTATTCGGTAATATCTAATCCCTTGGCCTTACTTAAGAACAGTGCAAAATAAACTTACCTACCACCACCAATTTTAACCTTACGGTGCTGTGTCAAAGCTTATCAAATAAACTTTCAAAGACTGGTGCTATGTAAGTCAAAAAGATTTGCTCAGCCTCGATATCCGCTTCAATCACCCTTTAATCTTAAAGCATTAAAAACAAATCAGCATTCGTTACGAAACGGAAGTATTTATATTTACGACTTTAATTTTAATGGATCAGCAGTGACGTAATGCAGTTAACCTGACCGCAACATAAATTGTGTATTGTAAACAATTGTTATGTGATTTAGCTTGTAAACAAAACGTTCTATTTTTTCCTTTTTTAACATCCCTATGGTGATGAATGTCAAAAAATACTTAAATAATCTTGGGTTATTTGAGTCTACTGAGGCTAATGGCGGATTCAGGATTATCGTTTGGGGGGGTAGGTTTGAGCAAAGTAAACACTAAAAAAAACACAACATTTTACAAGTCTCCTCGGATTACTTTTCGCAAATTCCTCAATGACTTCGTTAGGTTGTAGAGATGTATCGGTGAATATACATAGCGGCCGAATCGAGCAGCGTGAGGACAAAATTCGTCACGTAAAGAAAACATCATATTATAGAAAAAAACTTGAAAAAATAATAGGTACCTACTTATTATTAAGTTAAGGACAATTGCTGAAAATTGAACACAATGTAGTGTAATTCTTGCTAAAAAGTTTAATTATAATAAAAGGTTTGTCACAGAAGACTACTACCACACTGCACCGCTACTGACTGCTTTCACCAGTTTCCGTTCTCTCGAAGATCTTGAGGATCTATCTAAATAAATGTCCCAATAACTCATGAATCTGTGTCTGTCTTTATAATTGTGTGGTAGGTAAAACTTTACAGATATACCTCATCTGTTAGTTCCAAACTAACAAATATGTGTTTTGCGAATTTGATCCTTATTACTACTGTAACCAGAAATTGTCCAACTGACAGGTGTCAGGGATGCATTCTCTCGACGCCGGACTGTACTTCGTAGACCATCGTAGACCTTTGACAGACGTTACGGGTAGTCAGAAGTTTGAAAGTCGGACAACCAATCAGGATTACCAGAGGGTGTCGTGTTACAGTCAGCCATGCAGTCGCGGCCAAGTAAAACACTTGTATTCAGCTGAATTGGTTCTAAGACTGGAAGCCGGCCTGAACATAGTTGGGCAATGGCTAGGCAGTTTATGATTTATAGAGGAACAAGGAATAAGGTACCATACATCATACATTCAAAATTCAAAGTATTTTATTTCACATAAACCTAAAGGCACTTATGAAAAGTCAGAAGCTAGGTGCACGATTCCAATTTGTCGTTTCATATGGAGAAGAGCCGGCAAGAAACTCCATGGATACTCTTTTAAAAATGATTGGCTTTTATCATATTTTCAAATAACAGTGTTATTAGGTATGGGAGGACACTGTAGGTCTTTCAACAAGTACCAGGTACTTAACAGAATAATGATGGTCAACAAATCTACAGTCCACTAAACTTACAGTGTTCTCACATTCACAAAATAGAAAAGAATCTATATACAGATAAACAAATTAATAAAAATAAAAACGCATTTTAAACGAAATGACGTGATTGCTATTACAACTGTAACAAATCTGAATAATTATCTTTTCCACAAAAGCCACTAATAAAGAGTTGGAATTAAATTGTAGGTAGATAATGTCAAATAATAGGATGATTATGTCAAGGAACAATGTAAAAAATATAAACAGGAGCTACATACTCTTACATAATTTGCCGTTAATGAGGTACCAGGGAAGCCATATGTGCAGAAGGAATTATTGCCAAACTTCCTTGTCTTCAACGTAGTCTTAAATTTTATAATATGCTTTCTTGATAACGACGCGTTTGATGTGGGTTTTGAACTTTCCATCGCTAAGTTCTGTAACCGACTTAGGCAACTTGTTATAAATGCGGATACTGTTTATAAGAAATGACTTGCTTGTTTTAGTCAATCTAAATTTGGGTATCACAATTCCATGTCTACTACGTGTATTTATATTATGGAAATCGCTTCTTATTTTGAAAAGTCCTAAGTTTTTGCGAACATACAATACTCTTACATTAATATCGATACATTAATTCTAGATAAAATAAAGAAAGGTTCAGACTGTAGACATAGCAGAGGTTTAAAGTAGTAGCATAATATTATGTGTACTCGGCTTTAAAAGTAAGAACTTATTTTTTTATGAACTTTAATAATAAAATTAATGTAAAATTTGGCAGAATATAAAACTTTATGCGTTGTTTATAATAATTAACACCATGATGCGCGGGCGTCTTTTGTTTCGCATAATATTTATAAACTCGACTATTAGTTTGAACAGATACACTACATCCGCCATATAAATTTACAGGATGATCGATAATAGACAGAATATTACTTTATTGTACATCAAAATTGTAGCACAATTTTTTACAATACATGTTTGTTTTTTTGCTAGCTGGTATGGGTGAATTCTAAACAACAGATATCTGATTACGCAAGACATTTTCGTAAACGGTTACGACACATTTTTGTTCAGTTTGACAGTTCAACAACATTCATTGCATTATTTACGTTGTTGAGCAGATTTTGTTTTCGAACTTACGAAGCAATGGATCAAATTCAAATTCAAAATTCAAAATATTTTATTTCACATAAACCTATAAGGGCACTTATGAAACGTCAGAAGCTAGATGCACGGTTCCAATTGGTCGTTTCCTATGGAGAAGAGCCGGCAAGAAACTCCATGGTTACTCTTTTAAAAATAAATGGTATTTACAATGCTTTCAAATTACAGAGTTAATAGGTATGAGAGGACAGTGTAGGCCTATCAACAAGTACCAGGTACTTAGCAAGATAGAAAATGGTCGATAGATCTACAGTCTGTTAAGCCTACAACGTTCTCACATTCACAAATTCTAAAAGAAAAGAATCTATATATAGATCAGCAATTTGTTTCAAAACGATTCAAATTCCGATTGATCGTGTTTTACGGAATTAGGGTACAGGCCATAGAGAAAAACACTGAAAGGAAAAATGAGCCAAATAAAATAAAAAAATCATCATCATAAAAAAAAAACTCAAGAAAATCAATTTTTATGTCACTTAGAATAGAATACACTTTATTATGTACAATACTCGTATATAAATTACAGATGTAAATATAGAAATTTTACATAGGGTGTCGCAATGGCCAGTACTTTTTTCTTTAAAATTTAGCCCACTATGGTCCCTTTCGGCGTTTTAAAATTTGCACACAGTGGCTTGACAAAATATTCATCGTGTAAACATGGAGGTTCAATGATTAATTTATAGTATTTTATTATATACCTACCTACCTACCTGCACATTTATTTATTTTATTAAGGTCAACCAACAATTGTTTACACGAGTACATTAGCAGCATATTATTTATAATAGGATACAATTGCGGGTGCAACAATTAATTATAGGTTAACACCGCAGGCACAAAAAAACAATGGTAAAACAATTAATTATTAAATTACGACAGATTCATAAAAAAATGAGAAAATTAAATGAATAAATTTGATCATAAAAGAGTAAACATGGTACAAATTGAATGATAATTGATATAAAATTAGATTATAAATTAGACTAAAATACACTAAAATCACATGGCTTTCACAGGATATATTAATCAATAAATATTTAGCATATTTTTTTTCTTTTATTACATATGAAATATTTTTATAAAAAATCAAAATCAAAACATTTAAAAATATAAAAAATAGTGGCCCATCGGAATCACGAACAGACTGTCGGTCCAAGCTGCCAGCGGCGCATATTGTTATTATTATCGCTGTTCAAGGTTGGGCAAGGCTCTATCAATTTTCCACAATATCCAAGAGATATTAGTTTGCGTACTAGCTGTTACTTGTAGTTTCACGGGGAATTCATTTACATTCATAAAAGTATTCTATGTTCTAATCCAAAACATAATGTGTGCCAAAATTCATGCAAATCGGTTCAGCCGTTCATGCGTAATTGAGTAACAAAAATCTAAGGAGCTTATGGCGAAAGGGCAGGTTAGCCCACGTAATTAGAATTTTCAGGTCAATTTGCAGTTCAGTATCAGGTTGTATGTTAATCTAAATATGATTCACGGCTGGATGCAGCTGGACACCAGTATTTTCCATGGAGCGACTGCCTATCTGACCTCCACAAACCAGTTACTGGGTAACACTCTTAAGACTGGTTCTCAGAATTTCGGGTTACTGACTACCTGTACCGACTGTCCAAGATCTACGATTGACTGCAGGAATGATATACCAATATACAAGTCCTGTGACCAATGGGATTTTCCATCGGATAGAATAAAGAACTTCTATACAACATCCTCTATTCTTCACACTAGGGGGGTGAACAATAGAGGAGGTTGTATAGATTTAGATATTGTATAATAGAGGATGTTGTATGTCCTCTATTACTCACCCCCCTATTTTTCACTTTAGAGGATGAATTTAAAAAATTCTTCCTTCGGTTTTAGTTTTGTTTTATTTATGTAACTATCTATTGTGAAAAATTTCATGATTCTAATCTTGATTTCGGCTGTGCGTTGTCTGTCTGTGACATTTTTTTGATTAGATAGATTATTAAGTAAGATTGCCTCGTTGGTATAGTGGTCACAAGCGCTACTGCTGTGCATGAAATCATGGATTCAAAGAAAAAAAAATTAAAAAAATACGTTTATTTGCGGTAAATATGACGCAAAGAAAAAAAAAACACAAGAATAATACATTGGGGGAAAATATGCGTCACATCCACGCAAAACGGCCATCGCTCAGCATAATGCTGCGACCCTATGCGAGACAGAGCCCCAGCGCTGGTTTTACAGCCGGCAATTCGATCCCCAAGCCGGGCAAAGTGTTATTAGGTTTTTCTATCAGGAATTTCTCAGTAGCAGCCGGAGTATGGATTTGTGCCCGGTTGATGGCAATAGGCTCGCCCCGCATTACATGGGACTTAAAAATAACTCGAGAAATGTGGGTGTACTGTAGGTACACCTCTGCTCGACTCTTCGGGGAAACAAGGCGTGATGCTATGTAGATAACTTTCGTGTTTATTTTGCAAAAGTTATGTCAGTTTTTCCAGTATAGGTAGGTACTTTATCGGATCGTTACCAGGTCCCCTTATCATAAACCTGTCGATCTCCCTATTTTGATAGCATTCTTCGTATTAGCATTTTTTAGATGGTTATGACGGCTTTATGATTGAAAGGCAGTGCTCGCATTTTGAATGGTATTTTTCTAACCTGTTTGTTAGTTAGTTCAGAAGCTATGGTTTCTTACCAAGGGCCTACCCCTTGGTAAGAAACATAGGTCAGAATCAAAACAAGTTCAAAGTCAAAGTCAAATAATTTATTTCAATTAGGCACAAAAAAGGCACTTTTGAACGTCAACATTTAAATAATAATTGATTCTAGTTGCCCCTTCCAAAAGGTAGTTTTCGTATGGAGAAGAATGGGCAAGAAACTCCACCGTTACTCTTTTAAAATGTTTTCACAATATCTTGTATACATCAATTATATAATTATATGTGAAGACGATGCACCTAGAATAAGATTACTATACCACGTTAGGTAAAAATAATGAAAAATTAAGGAATGACAGATAAATTAATCATGTGATAGATGCATGGTGCTCACATATTTACAAACATTGTAAAATTATACGATATTCCTAGCATTTTTACAAGTAATATAACTCAGTGTGTGAGTTCGAGTAATCACAGAATGTAAAACCAATATAAAAAAAAAATATATATATATATATATATATATTATACAATTAAATTAGCAACCAGTTAGATTTTGTCTAGATTCTAAATTGTCCTATGGAGCAGGACCAGCATGTTTCCAAGCATTTTTATCTTGGATATAATCTTCGAATTTGTAATATGCTTGTTTGCAAAGTGTATTTTTTATATGAGTTTTAAATTTTCTTTCATTTAATTCTAATATATCACAAGGTATTCTGTTGTAACATTTAACACAGTACCCCATAAAAGATGTATGTACTTTAGATAGTCTGAAAAATGGTTGATTTATTTTATCTTTATTTCTAGTATTAAAATTATGTCTATCACTTATTTTGTTAAAAAGATGTAGATTTTTTCTCACATACATAATATTTTCATAAATGAATAATTGGCAAGGTACCGTCATAATATTAATCTTTTTAAATAGTTCCCTGAGAGATTCGCGACGACGTAGATTATAAATGGCTCTGACAGCTCTCTTTTGTAAAATAAAGATAGATTCAATGTCAGCAGCCCGACCCCACAGTAAAATGCCATACGACATAATACTGTGGAAGTAACTAAAATAGACCAAACGCGCGGTTTCTACATCTGTTAACTGTCTTATCTTTCTAACAGCATAAGCGGCTGAACTTAGCCGCCCCGCGAAAGATGTTATATGGGGTCCCCATTGTAACTTCTCGTCTAGCGTGATTCCTAGGAAAACTGTTTGATGAATAAATTCCAGTTTTTCTCCATTCAATATGATGTCACATTCGCTACTTCTAACATTTGGTAATTTAAATCTAATGCATTTGGTTTTTTTTTTATTTAGTACCAGATTATTTACCGTAAACCAATCTTGGACCTGAACAATAAAGCTATTCACGTCGTCAAGATTTTGTGACCGTCGGTTTATTTTAAAGATCAATGATGTGTCATCAGCAAATAACACCATCTTCGGTTGATTTTGAAATAATTGGGGTAAATCATTAATATAAACTAAAAAGAGGAATGGACCCAATATCGAACCTTGAGGAACGCCCATTACCATTTCAGACCCTAATGAGTTTGTTCCGTTGACTTGAACTTTAACCTTTCTATCTTTCAGGTATGATCTAAGCAAATCAAGAGCTGTATTCCTAATCCCATAATGCTCCAGTTTCAGCAGAAGTGTCTCATGGTCTACGCAATCGAACGCCTTCGAGAGGTCACAAAAGATTCCAATGGCATCTTATGCTTCTTCCCAGGCGTTAAAAATGTTCTTTATTAGGGTGACACCGGCGTCAGTGGTACAACGCCCTTTGGTGAAACCGTACTGATGTTCATGAAAGATGGAATTTTTATTAAAGTGACGTAACATTTGATTGAGTATCAACTTTTCAAACACCTTACTGAGAACTGGCAGAATTGACACAGGCCTATAATTGTTGGGTTCCTTACTATCACCGGATTTGAACAAAGGAACTACTTTACTGTGTTTCATGAGATCCGGAAAGACTCCTTGGTCTACACTGGTATTAAATATGCAAGCTAAATAAGGCGCAATGGTTTCGATGATACATCTACAGACTTTTACAGACATTCCCCATAGATCTTCTGTTGATTTAATTTTAAGATCTTTAAAAGCTTTTATGACAGCCTGGGGGTTTGTATGCTGAAACCTAAACTCCAAAGGGCATGCCTTTACATTCTTTCTAAGTAAGGCAGCAGAAAGCGCGGGTGAGGAATTTAAAGAATCAGTAGTTTTATGGGGAATATTTGCAAAAAAGTTTTCAAATTCCTGAGCTATTTCCACATCTGAGTTGATGGGGCCATGTGCAGTCTCTAAATTAAATTCAGTATTACGTTGTTTTTTCCTACCGGTTTCATTATTTATTATTTGCCAGGTAGTTTTTATTTTATCATCAGCTGATTTTATTTTATTGCTAATGTGAAGAGCTTTAGCCATTTTGCACACAATTTTAAAAGTTTTAGAATATTTTGCAACATACTGATGAAATCTTGTATTATTCATATTTGAAATTTCATAGTTGAAATTGTAGCTCTCATCTGGCTATTCTTTTCCCTAGTATGTTGGTGTCGGCTTCCACAGTGTAATCGGATGCAGCTGAATACCAGTATTTTACATGGAGCGACTGCCTATCAGACCTCCACAACCCAATAACTGGGTAATACAATATCAAAGACTGTCAAACTGTCAAAGATCCACGAATGACAGCCGGGACCAATGGCTTAACGTGCTTTCTGAGGCACGGAGCGGTCTTGGTATGTAAAGATCATCACCCATCCACGAACCAACTACAGCAACCTGATCGATCGATCCGTGCGGCTGTTATTACTTAGCCACATCCCCTCTAAATGCAAGTCATCTCCCTGTTAAATGCACGTGTTTCAGTGACAATAAAACAACTTTTCTTTCATACTTCTGTAATTTCAGGATAAAAAAAAAACGTTATGTACCCACGTGTGTAGCACAGTTACAACTCTGCTAACAACACATATCGTTAGTAGCGTGATATATGCGTGTGCTACGATCCTGTCAGTCCTCATCACGTGTGCACTGAATCACTGCGTCGTACGTCACGGCATGGATGTACCTACTAGTGGCACTCGAACGAATGTTGCTCAGAGCGATAATCGTTCGAGATACACTCTGTGACTGTAAGGTGGGTAGGCAGCATTTTTGATCAACGAACTTACCTACAAACTTTGATCATTGTTGTACGAAGGCTTCGTTCGGAGATATACAGTGTTATTGGTTATAGGTTATGTCGGCAATCCAATAAGGGGATATAGGAAATGTCATTTTTTTTCCGCACTCTCAACCTCATTGCTCATGACGTCGACATATTCTGTTGTGCTCTGGGTGAATTTGAAAGAATAGCTACCAGTAGAATTTGTTATAGTACAAGCAGTGGAACTTTTTAATTTTTAAGTGTACTACAATCTCGTATTGGGTCTGCCAGCCTGTAAGGATATTTGTATGTTTGGAGTAAATAAATACATTAACAACCAAGTGACTCCTTTGGACTCATAGGCAAATGTCAAAAATGTTCGAGTCAATTGACATTTTATACTTTATTTCATTCGTTTTAAAATATAAAATGTAAAAAATTACTTGATTTTATTAATTTTATATTTTGAGCGGTCATTTGTTTGCAATTGACCTCTTCTACATCCCCTTCACAGATTACCGACATATAACTAATAACCCTGTATGCGCCAGTTGAATCAAAGTAAAAAAAAAGTCAAAGTCAAATAATTTATTTCAATTAGGCACAAAAAAGGCACTTTTGAACGTCAACATTTACAGAAAAATAATAATTGATTCTAGTCGCCCCTTCCAAAAGATAGTTTTCGTATGGAGAAGAATGGGCAAAAAACTCCACCGTTACTCTTTTAAAATGTTTTCACAATATCTTGTATACATCAATTATATAATTATGTGTGAAGACGATGCACCTAGAATAAGATTACTATACCAAGTTAGGTAAAAATAATGAAAGATTAAGGAATGACAGATAAATTAATCATGTGATAGATGCATGGTGCTCACATATTTACAAACATTGTAAAATTATACGATATTCCTAACATTTTTACAAGTAATAGGTACTAATAAGTCAGATTGTGTGTCAGTGATTACTTGAACTCACACAGAGTTCAAGTACCTAATCACAGAAGGTAAAATCAATATTAAAAAAAAAAAAAAATATTAAATTAGCAACCAGTGTAATAATATACATATAACGGTTAGAAACTAATGTTGAATTACATATATCGAGAACGAAGCATAATATATAATTATATAGGTATTTGTATAGTCTGTGCACATTTTTGTGGGTGCATTCAAATAGCCTCCGTGAATGGCGATATAGTTATGTAAATGAACGTAAGTCTGGTGAATCTTTGGCAGTAAGCCCAGCTACCACTTGCTTACTGGCTGACATTTCTACCGCCTGCATTTTTAGACAATAATGAGGTTATCATTTTGAAGGTTCTACTTACGGGCCTACTGCTGATATCTCGATAGTTTGTGAAGGTATCTAAGGTTTTTTAGTGGGTAGTTAATACTCAAGCCAATATGCCATCTATGCCATCTTTCGATAGCAGGCTGACCAGGCGTTTATTACGCCTGGACAGGAACGGCCTGCGCCTGGTGACGGGGACCATCACGGGACACTGTTCGCTAAACAAACACTTCCACACAATAGGCATAACGAACAGTCCTCTTTGCAGGGTTTGCATGGAGGCTGAGGAGACCGTTGCGCACGTGCTCTTTGAATGCACGGGCGTCACCCAGATTAGAACAGAGAACCCTCGGGACACCCAGATCATACACAGATGTTCTAAACAAACCAGGAGACCTAATTATCTTCTGGAGGGAGGTGGGCTGGTTGGAATAACCACCAAACGGCCGCTATGGCCCACGCACAATGGTCCACCTGACGGACTGAGTGCGGAAACCAAACCCCATAACATAGAACTCAAGCCAATATCGTTAACCACTCTTGTATTTTACGCGTGACTTAAGAGGGAACAGAGGCTGCGAGGAATTTGAAGAAATATTGCCGTCTTCTTACCTCAAGTCTGCCCTCGTAGAGTGCGATGGGATAGTTACGTAAAGTTAACGAAATTGACATTTCGTATTCCCCTTTTTTCTCCTCGAAAACTGAACCGATTAAATTATTTTTTACATTAAAATTTTAAGAAAGATTACGTCTAGGTTCCTATCATTCATTTATGTTAAAAACTTTTCGAATTTGTCTGGTACTCCTCTAATCACGGCGGTAAAAAAGGGGCATTTTTGTAATTTTTTTAGGGTCATATTTTCTTAATATTCGATAAGTTGCTGAAAAAAAGAAAATAACAGGGACGTGACAACAGCAGACCTTGATTTTATGAAAAAAAAAGATTGCTCTAAAGGCAATATTCAGGAAGAAAAAAATAGAATACATTTGTATGGAGAATCGCACGCCCTGTTCCCTCTTAAGCTGAATTTACCTAACGAAAATAGTTGTGCAAACTTAGTTATTCATTGATAGTTTCAGGTGTAAATAGATAGTTATTGACACGTGAAACTATTAATGAATATCTAAGTTTGCTTCGTAATGAAATTTCGACTTTATAGTAAAGATCTCACAAGGGTCTGTTTGCCGTCCAGTATCCGTGAGTTTCCATAGTATCCTCAAGTCTACAGTGTGTTCGAGTGACTACGAGTATTTTCAGTAACAGCAGAGAGCTGCGATCTACGTAAACGCCGCTGAGTCTGCCAGAAGATGCGTCTTGGTGTGCGTTAAGACGCATAGATTTGTGGTTTTTTGCAGATGGATAGATAGGTAGTATAGATAGTATAGACCTACTTTCTTGAAAGTATACTTTCTTGAGAGTTCAAAAAATTCAAAATATTTTATTTCATATAAACCTACATGGGCACTTATGAAACGTCAGAAGCTAGGTGCACGGTTCCAATTGGTTGTTTCCTATGGAGAAGAGCCGGCAAGAAACTCCACGGTTACTCTTTTAAAAATAATGGGCTTTTACAATATTTTCAAATAACAGTGTTATTAGGTATGGGAGGACAGTGTAGGTCTTTCAACATGTACCTGGTACTTAACAGAATAATGATGGTCAACAAATCTACAGTCCAATAGGCCTACAGCGTTCTCACATTCACAAAATTGAAAAGAATCTATATAAAGATATATAAATGAATAAAAATAAAAACGTATTTTAAACGAAATGACGTGATTGCTATTACAGCTGTATCAAATCTGAATAATTATCATGCCCACAAAAAAAGAGTAGGCAAGTAAGTATACTTACTAAGTAGTAACTAAGTATATTGAATATTTTAACAGGTGCTGTAAAAGGTGGAATCAAATTCGTGCTGTTTGAACGTCGTAAATACATAAAAAAACATAAATAAATATATAATTTAGCTTGAAAAAACAGATGTGTTTATAAAGTTTTTATAGTTTATGATTATATTGTATGAATTTTATGATAATGATACCCATACAGAGCATAATCAGACTATAATGTTACCACTGCTGGGCAACAGGCAGTTCACCACGCGGGCAGTTGCGGGTTGGTAGATGTCACACGTCTTCGAATTTTTGGTTCTAGGACATGCCGGTTTCCTCACGATGTTTTGTTGTGGTGATGAAATAGTTTACACAAAGTAAAGCACTTGTCAGTGTTCGAACCTGCAACTCGTAAGTCGCGGCCGTTATCACTGGGCTACTACTGCTCTACCCAATTTAAAGAACACAAAATGGTCATTAGCAAAAACCTGTACCGAAACAACAGCAGTGCTATTCTGTAACCATCTCACCGTGAAAACTTAGGTGGAATGAGCTCGGAGTGAGCTGTCAGTCCCTAGCAGCAGGTGGAATGACAGCTCACTTCACCTAAGTTTTCACCGTGAGATTATTACAGAATAGACCGGCAGCTCCTAACGCTGCCTGTACCGTTACCACCACCACTCAAGCTTACACACTAAACCACTTCAAATTATTATCTCATCTGAAACTTTTATAATCTTTGCACGTGTCCCTACACTACTGCGCATGTGTGGGTGGCGCCATAGCCCGCCGTTTCTAACCTAAATCCGAATTCCGAGGTACGCGGTTGCGGACGAACACCCGGCCGTCCGCTAAAACATTTATAAATACATTTTCCCCCAATTTTTATACGCGAATAACCGAAAATACCCGAAAATATACCGTAAAAATCCGTTTTTTTTTCTTTTTGTGGATAATGTTGGAACATAGTGCTGTGTCGAGTGCTAGTGTTGTGTTTTCTGTATTTAGGTAAAAAATCGTACCTACGTTTTTGGGACTAATGGGTAGTGATTTGATGTTTGTGATGAAGAGAAGAAAGTGATGTGATTATATACATTACTGGATTTGTTCAGCTTGAGGAATCTGCATACTTTTAGGTAAGGCAAAGGTTTCGTATATTTTATTTAACCTTCAGTTTCATGAACATACATACATCACAATCCTTCTTTTTTTTAGCAAATAGAGTGAACCAATTCAGTTGAGCTTTAGGTTGTGGTGCCAAAAACATTGAGTTCTGCTAGAGTTTTCTGCTGTAGTGGCTTAACAGATTATGTTGCAAATCCTAGTGATTTTGGAAATATATTCAGGAGTAATAGAGAAATGCTACGTAGTATGGATGTATGTACATTCTAGTGCACTATTGCAAAAGCTTAATCATATTGAAAACTTGGGCAATTCGATGGGGAGATTGGGGGACTTTATCAGCCGATTTGACAATGATAATGATTTATTGTCTTGTTTTTGTGCGTTTGTTTATTTTACTGTGGTCATTAACATCGTCCTGGGAATGAGAGGGTTTCTGAAAAAAATGTATGTTTATTGTGTATGTGTAGTGTAGCGTGAATTTCTTTTATTTGTATATTTTGGTCCGAATTTATATCAATTTAATCTTTTTTTTCATTTTGTCCTTTCATAAAATTAATAGGTGTTATAATAATGCTCTCAACTGGCACTTTTTCTTGTAACTTTAAAAAAAAATAGAAACAGTTGAATTTAAATTTATAAGAAGTTACATGGATTTTATGAATATTGGTCAGTCCACTATCCTCAAGAAGTGAGACTACAAAAATATATACTTCACATTAAGAACAATTCCATGTCTAACTGAATGATTGACAAAAACACAGGAATGAGTAGAGCGTAGGAACGAGCGTAAACCCAACGAAATATAGGTACGTAGCTGAAAAAAATGTCCTGAAATTACGCTGCATTCGGTAAAAGAAGTGAGTGCAAAATGAGCCGATCGCAATCAGCAAAGGTAAAACGAGAATATTCATCTCGACTCATTTTCAGTGGCGAAAATTACGTCAAATTATGCTCATCTGAGGACACATTTTTACCTGAGTGGAGAGTAGTAAATAATGTTTCGAAAGCAATCAATTAGTATTACAATGAAGCCAAGCAGGACGGATAATGTAAAAGTAACAAAATCCCAACCAATAGGTATTCGTTTTTTTCAAAAGGTTAATTCAGGGATATAATAATGTCCGGAGGACACGGTTGCGCATACAGTGGAGGTCTGCCCGGCTTGGGAAGAGCATCGCCGTGTCCTCCTGGAGGCGATCGGTGGCGGGGATCACTTGCGTCCGGCCCTGGGAGGCCCGAGAGGGCATGGCTCCTTCTGCGAAGCAGTAATGCTCGCGAAGGAGGAGGCAGAACGCGTGAGGGAGAGGCAAACTTCGCGCCCTCACGCCCCTAGCTGCCGCAGGAGACGCCCTGGGCATCGGGAATCGCGATTCGCGACATCGAGATTCCCGGCCACCGTAGGCACGGGCTTGCGGCCGGTGAGCAATGGGTAGCTCGCCCTCCGATAAGGACCAGGCCTGGGTCGACGGCGCGTTGTGATCCACGCGCGCCTCAAAGAGATGTCAGCAACTGAAGGGGTCTGATAGGACCGATGCCTGCCGGGGTTGCGGGAAAGTCCGAAAGGGATACCGTGGCCCCTGGCAACGTACAGGCAACTGAAGGAACACAGGTGGGTTTTAGTCAGTAAGAGTCTGACACGCTCTCCCGTTCCACCCAGAGCGGGAGAAGTTATTTGATAATTTCCCACCCAAAAAAAAAAAAGTATTTAATAATGTTTAGCAAATTTTATACCGACTTAAATCAAAACTGACATTCTTTGACGGTTGCATGAAACAGCTATAACACGGCAAATTGACGTTCTGTGACAATTTGCTTAACAAATAATATTTAACGTTTCAGTCCCAACCAGATGTACATTGCATTCAACTGTATCAATCGAAGAATTTTACTTGTGACTTCAGAAGTTGCTTTCTTAAAAAAAAAAGTGTTTTTTTTCTTTAATCTTACACACTTGTTTTTCCAATGCATTTTAGACATTGGCAGAATAGTCGACACCAGCTATCTAATTACGCAACACATCATCATAAACGATTACGACAAATTTGTTTCATTTTGACAGTTCAAGAACATTTGTTGTGTTCAAAGTCAAACTCAAACTCAAAGCATTTATTTCAATTAAACCATTTACAGGCACTTTTGAATTGTCAAAGAGTCGGTCAGTTAGTCAGAAAGTTGAAGCTAGTTGCCCATTCCAAAACGTAGATCTCTATGGAGAAGAATGGGCAAGAAACTCCAAGGACACTCTTTTAAATATAGATATTACAAAATCTTGGGTACATTATTCTTGTTGCAATATGTAAGAACAATAAAAAAAAAAACGATTTAGAATATAATATTAAAAATAAGCCCTGGCAGATAAGACATGACCAGTCTCAACTGACAGCGCCCGTTCACGAACATGACGCGTGGATCAGCACCATCCAGCTCAACCATTTTGTAGGGAACCGAATGATCCAACACACTCTCCACCATCAGCGAGACATTTAAGTGAGCATGATATGACCCTCAACTGACATGCGCTTTCAAGTCGTCGTTATTTACGTTGTTGAGCAGATTCTTTTTCGTACTTATGAAGCAATGGATTAGCAATTTGTTTCAAAACGATTCAAATTCCGATCGATCGTATATTACGTAATTAGGGTACAGGTTGGCTTGTCATTTATGTAATAAAAATAGAAATAATATCAGTAGTCCCTATCTTTACAATCATGGCTTCCTCTCCTCTTCCTGAGAGATCCTTAAGTTTTTAATACCTTTCACTCATGATTCACTACCAAACTTGGCGAATACTTAATTTTGTTTTGCTAAAGCTGACCTCACAAACTTCATAATCTGAAGGACTTTTAAACAAAAACCCCATAAAAGACAGACGAGCAGTTTCTGAGTTATAACTAAATGATGAGCGAGCTATTTTTGCTTGTATTGTCATAAAAATATATTTTCAAAGATCTTAAAAACAGTTTTTTTTATGGATGACTGTTTTGTTTGCTGGGCTTCGATAAAAATAACTATTATTATGAAGCATTCCCTGCCTCTTTGAATAGTTTCATCTTCTTTTTTGGTGACTATTGATTGAATTATTTGAATATTAGCTGCGCCCCCGCGGTTTCTCCCGCATAAGTCTCGATCCCGTCGGAATATCGGGATAATAGGTATCCTATGTCCTTTTCCAGATCATGGTCTACCCATGTGTACTAATTGGAAACAATTATTTAAATAGACCTTATGTAGTTTATTTATTTAGAGGTATAAAAAATATGTATTGTATGTTGAAACTGTTGGTACTCCCCGTCACTTGTCCATAAGGGTTCATTAAAGCAGCGTCAGACAGCATTTGTTGGGCATTAATGCTGAAATGAACCTTTTTGGCGCAGCCGTGAGGTACACACTATTATTGCTTTATGATTATTTTCACTTTTATTTTGTTACTATGTGTTTCACGAACTGTGTCCAAATGAATATTATTCTTTCTTTCTTTTTTCTATGTTAGTGTGAAAGGGTAAACAAACTCACTTTCGCATTTATAATGTGAGTTAGGATAATGTTAATGGGATAATGTTAGGATAATGTTGAAAAATAATTTGTAATAGTGTTGCTTTTTTATAATATTACTTAGAATACCTTATACCTAATAATTAAATAAAGCCAGAAGTTTACAAATTCGAATCTTCTTGTTTTCGTCTGGTTGGTGACTAGCCTGATGTCAGAGCTTTAAAGCCGCCCATGGGCCTCTGACTTGGCTGCACATGCCGTCGAAAAATACAAATTCTAATAATATTCTGATATATGTAAGTAATACTTACTAATTAGCTGAGTCCCCAGTTCAGTTCGCGTAGCTAGCCAAATTAAATCAGATGCCTAAGAACATAAAATTACTAATTAGCTGAGTCCCCAGTTCAGTTCGCGTAGCTAGCCAAACTAATCTAAATCAGATGCCTAAGAACATAAAATGTATTATGTAGTATATAGATTCATAACAATCAGAGCTAAAATCAAGAACATCGGACAGTCTGTGGTTCTGGTAGTTCTCGAGCTATGAGCACACTAACGGACAGACAGGCATTTTGATAAAGAAGAGTTCTTATTTATTTATTTATTTAACCGTTTATGTACACACATATAAAGAGACAAGAAAAAGGAACAGAAAAATACGTACAAAGGTGATGCTTATTTCTAAAGAAATCTCTTCCAGCATACCTGCGATAGGAGAGTGGATAAAAAGATATGTAGACAACGTGTGTAAGAGTAGAAGAGAAAATAAAATACATAAAATAAAAACATTTAACTATTCACTAATTTAAAATATGACCTTCAATATGAGAATATACTTACATACATACTTCTAAAATAAATATCTCTAATATATATATACTAATAATTATCATTTAGTTGGTATATAATATAATAATCAATACAAAATATGCAACTATGACGAAGTGGAATGATAGTGTTCTTTCACTCTTCTTTTAAAAACTGCAACAGTTTGGCAGTCCCTAATGTTAGGCGGAAGTGAATTCCACAACCGTACCGCATGCACACTGAAGGAGTAGGAGTATAAGTCGGTTGAGTGGGGAGGGGATTAAAGGAGGATTTAAGGAGATTTCTAAGATGCGACCTGCAAGGAGCATCTAAAGGACGGACGGGTTCTTCCCGGAATCCTGCGATACACTCCATGATGGTCGTCTGTCCTCAATAATACATAATATAATATTATTAATAAATCATCACGGTCTCCTTGTCCTTGACTCAGATACAGTTACGCTGCTATTTTTTTAGGGTACGACTTCTGTTTTATTTTTGACAAACATTTTTACGTCACACTTTTTTATTGTCAATGCAAAAGGCAACTTCTCTTCTTCTGTCGGCTTGAGTGTTATGAGACTAATCCATTAAGAGGGAACAGGGCGTGCGATTCTCCATACAAATGTATTCTCTTTTTTTCTTCCTGAATAATGCCTCTAGAGCAATTTTTTTTTCATAAAATCAAGGTCTGCTGTATACCTATTTTTCAAATTCCTCGCAGCCCCTATTCCCTCTTAAGACCAGACACTCTAAAGACAATTTCCACGCAAGTTCCGCCCCCATGCACCCCGCCACTCCACTGTGTGCGTAATGCATCAGTAATAAAGTTGAATATCGCGTACGCTCTTTGATCGTGTTTGAGCACGGAACTAAATGGCGTAAGTCTCAATTCTTATTTCGTTTATAACTAAAGTAATTGATCTAGAGAAAACATATAGACTTGTGGCTGGATAATAAACTATATTTTCTTACTGTGAATATTTATTTTAGACATGAACTCCGAGAAATCTTCATTTTATTTAAATAATCTTTAAAAAAAGACATGATTTTCGAATAATAAATGAGTCTAGCGAAAATTTTATTTATTTTATTTTATTCATTTTAAGAAAACTTACAGCTAATACATTCGAGTAGTCAGTAGAAATATGTAAAAGAAAGCCATTTACAAGTTTCCACTTATATAAACTTATGTATAAAATTGACAGCAAAATGTTACAATTACGTAACTGTCTTGTACATGGAAAGAAAAATATCCAATAAATCATATACTAAAGTTCCATTTTGATTGTATGCGTGACTGTTTAAGAATAATGCAAATTAACATAGGTACAATTTAGGGAGCCTCATCATGAATCATCATTCACCTGTCCTTATGCCAGTTTATTTGTGGTCGCAGCATGCCATCTCCTCCCATACATCTCGTATGTTGTAATGAAAATATTGGCAAATCAGCGAAGTTGGTATCGGACTAACTTGACGTGCGTGTGGACGAGATTTAGTATTGTCACTTGTAGTGCTTCTTTTATTGCACATTTCTAAAAGTAAATTTGCAGTTGATATGATTTTATGATAATTTCGTCTTTTATTTATTAATTTGCCTTCCGTGACAAGTATTAAACCTGTCATGTGTTAAAGAAAAGAAAGAAAGAAAGAAAATACGTTTATTTGCGGTAAATATGATGGAGAGAAAAAAAAACACGTTAATAACAAATTGGGGGAAAACATGCGTCACATCCACGCAAAACGGCCATCGCTCAGCATAATGCTGCGACCCTATGCGAGACAGCCCCAGCGCTGGTTTTCAGCGACTGCCGGCGTTATTCTTGTTTTCTTGTTCTCAGATACTACATTTATTTTTCTTTTCTCCTTTCGTAGCTCTGCTGAAGAAATTTGTCAAGAAATAAGCTACTGCCTACCGCCTACCTTTGTATTCAGAATTATAATTATGTCGTATTCCTAAGAATTTTACTGTGTGTACATAAATAATAAAATAAGAAGTAAATATCCAGTAACTGGGTTGTGGAGTTCAGATAGGCAGTCATTCCATGTAAAATACTGGTTTACAGCTGTACGGTTAGACTGGAAGCCAACCCCAACATGAATTGGAAAAGGTTAGGCAGATGATGATTATTATTTATCTTCCATTTCTTCCAGGGGCATCGGGTTAAACAAATATAAAAGCAGTTGCAGCATTGTATAATGCGCTTATAAGAACGCAGCTTGAGTATAATGCTGTCATATGGGCTCCGCATGAGACTAAATATACTCTCATGTTAGAGCGCATACAAAACAAATTCACACGATTTTTGTACATGAAACTATACGGTGTCTATCCCTTCTATCCGTTGATGTACCCAACTTTATTCGTTATCGGTATGGTCGGGTACAACAAACTCGAGACACTTAGCTATAACCACATATGTATTCAAACTATTAAGTGGTAAGACCTATAATTCCGATGTTTTGAAGAAGATTTGTCTGAATGTGCCTGACAATTACATATCACGGGGCTGGAAGCCACGGTTACTAGCAGTGCCACACGCACGAACCAACTTGCTCAGCAAAGCGCCACTGACGCGCGCCTTGCACGCACTGAATGACACGGCTGACAGGATCGATTTATTTTCCTGCTCTCTGAATGAATTCACAAAAATAATATTGTATGTGTTGTTATATAAGATAGTTTAATTAAGGACCACGCTACCGCATTAGGAATTTCCTGTAATGATAGCAGTGTTTGTGATAAATAAATAAATAAATAAATCATCAGAAGTATTAGGACACCATGTTTTAAGCACTCTCCCAAGGTCAGCCTCCTTGAAACGAAACTACATATTGGATTTAACTTTGTTAAAAAACTGAAGCCCAATGCAAAGAAGACATATTTTACTTTCCATTCACCCCAGAATATAAAAATAAAACTTGACGCTTATCCTTGTACAATATTAGCTATAAGCATCAACGTGACACACTTTGAGATTCTCTTTCGAACATAATGCAGCATATTTGTCGCCATTTTGATGACATAATTATGTCAATGACGCTTTAGAAATAGCGCGGGAAACTGTGAAAACTGTGAAATCTGTGCAGACGTGTTTTATGATCAAACAAATGTGTTGTATGTGTGAGTTTATCATGTTTTGTGACTGTTTTCGATAATATAAGTACCTGGTCGACCGAGCTCTGCTCGAGTGAAAAAAGGGAATGCTCATATAATAGTATAGGATACTACAATCAATCAATTATTTATTTTGTTAAACATAGGTATATGGTTACAGATAGTATTTTTGTCTAAAATATGTGCACTATGTTTTGCCTATATATGGCGTACAAAATTAACATAAACAAGCAATTACAATAAAAAAATCCAATTTAAAATATGTCATTTAGGTAAACAGGTCATTACAATTTTAGATAAATAAACACATTCATACTTAGTCAATAAATAAAATAATAAGTGTTTAATTAGCAAGTCGGAATCGTTATACCTCTGTTTATCAGTAGTAAACTCAGTGATGGAGTAGTAGCATCTTACTAATTCCATGCTGCCATGTCATTATTCTAAGGTAGCCATCTTGTTCTAAACTTTGGGCGACCGAGCTCAGCTCGGGTGAAAACGAATTTTTCCAGATATGAGACCTAGCTAGATCGATTTTTCGCCCCCATATTGCAATTTCATTGAAATACTCGTAGTTAGAGTCGTTTTCGAAAACGTGATTACGAATATATACGTATAATAGTTAGCTCGTTTAAAAGTATAGGATAGGTTTCAACAGCACGTGGCTGTATTGATTCATATATCTCTGGTGGTGGCTCGGATGTTTTTGAATCCATTTCTGCAGCAGTAGCTTGCGGATTTTAAAGAGGGTAACATAATTATTGGCAAATAACAATAATTATGTTTTTTTTAGTTAGTTCTAGATTTGCCCTGCGGTTTCATCTGCCTAAGTCTCGATCCCGTGAGAATATCGGGATGAAAGTATCCTACGTCCTAATCCAGGTCATGGTCTACTTATGTACGAAATTTCATCCAAATCTGTTCAGCCGTTTTAGCGTGAAAGCGTAACAAACAAGCAAACTCAAACACGCATTTTTAATATTAGTTAGGATTATTTTAAGCTACTCAAAACGTTCTAATTCTTAATAAAATTCCAAGAGATGCTGTCCAAGTGAAAACACCATATTTTGAAGGTTTATTTCCATCTGAAAACGGAAAATTTTATTCTGCCCACGTAGGCAAAATAAAAATGACAATACCCCAAAATTTCAACACTACGGAACCATCCCATTAACAGTCCACTCGTCCTTGACAGCTTTCAGCAAAGCTACTGGTTGAAAGCCCATCTTGGCACCATGTTTCAGTACCATTCTGAATACTACTGAATATTTATATAAGGGGAATGTCGTGGGGTACGCCCCCTTCCCCCACTTCACTAGCCTAATCAGTTTTCGATAAGAAATTCTATTTCTTGTTACGTCGAGGCGAACCGATTTAGATTTAGAAGATAGTACTCGTAAATGGATTGAATGAGTATTGTGGTGGAACTTGAGAAAGGTCTATGGCCAGCTTTAAACTGTTATTGGCTGAGTTGAATGTACCAATTATACAGCTTTTCTTTTTTTAAACCACAACTGATGAACTCTTGTCCTGCATCTCACCTGATGGTAAGTGCTGATCAGGCCGAAGGTGGAAGCGAGCTTCGCGGAATCCTCATTCACAGAGGAACTGGCTATCTTACCTCTTACTACCAGCAGCTCTTATATCAGCGTCAGGTGTATTTGCCTGGCACATGCTGAGCTGGACTCCCATTTGGTGCAACCTTGAGACGCACACCGCACTTTTTTATGTTCGTTGTCAATCCATTATTTTAAAGTGTGTCATAGCCAATAGTGTCATCACAATGTCTTGTTTTCTTCCTTTTTTATTTGTTTGTATATTGGCACCTTGCAGCTATTTCCTAATAGCTAATTAGTCATTATTTAATCGTGTTTTTGTATGTTGTGCTGTTTTTTTGTGTGCACTAAATAAACGATTTATCTATCTATCTACTACCAAAACACAACACTGCTGTTAACATTGTTGTCATGGCGACAGTCTTAGATAAAAAACTTTTTTACAAAAAAAACAACCGACTTCCAAAAAAAACACTAAAATAACTTTTTTACAAAACAAAAGTACACTTAAAAGAGAAAAATAACTTGAATTTCGGAAGTCGGTGGCAAAAACAATAGTATTTTATTAGATACGTATATAGTAAAATATACGTACCGTAGGTAATATATATGAAAGCAATTCAAAACTATTTCCCTAGGGATTTAACTATATCACGGCTTCAACTATGCGAACTGCGAACCATTTTAAAATATAACTTATATGGATCTGTATTTTCGTTTTTGCCACCGACTTCCGAAATTCAAGTTATTTTTCTCTTTTAAGTGTACTTTTGTTTTGTAAAAAAGTTATTTTAGTGTTTTTTTTGGAAGTCGGTTGTTTTTTTTGTAAAAAAGTTTTTATTTTTCACTTTTTAGTTGTGTTTATACCTACCCCGCACAAATTCGTATACCAGTCGAATAGTGGAAACATAACAAAAGATTTTTCAAAAATTAACGAATCATTCCACTTTGCCCCATCGGGTGCAACTTGGCATAGGCTCTAGAGTTATGTTGAGACGTAACATTTCTGTTACTGAGGGCCTGGTTAACGGGGCAATGGGGATTGTCTCTAAGTTTAAATGGCCTGCCTTTCGTCGCGATAAAATATAAACAGGCGAGTTACCCGATTCAGTTTTTATAAAATTTGATGATGACACTATTGGCACAAAAGTGAAAGACACTGAGGGGTTAGTTGCCATAGCGCCTGTTTCAACAACATATCAGGCAACAAAAGGTTATGGGGATGTTGAACGGAGGATGCTGCCGCTGATCCTTAGTTGGGCGGTAACGGTGCATAAACTTCAGGGCACCACCCTAAACAAAGCCGTGATTAACTTAGGCAAGAAAAATTTTGCTAAAGGCCAAGTTTATGTTGCGCTAAGTCGTGTAAAGACTCTGGATGGTATTGCTCTTTGCGACTTAGAGCCAAACAAATTGCTCAAGAAACCGCATGACGAAAGAGCATTGCGTGAAATGCAACGATTAAGGCAATTGTAAATTTGTATAAAAATATAATAATTGGCCAGGCCAAAATGATTAAGGCTGCTTTTTTTTTATTAAGCAGACAGTAGAGTGGGTAAGAGCCCACTCTAGTGTCTGCTGAGGAATCAATTCTCGATGTCAACGAGTATGTCTATCTAGGACAAGATATCTTCTAACTCCTGATCGATAAGGAGTTGTACCTTCCATCATCAGCTCAACGGAATATAAGAATACAAGTAACGGTCTAAACGTGCCTATAATATTCAAAGAATTATCCCCTAACCTTCTAACCTTTCACTGTAAGTTCCTATATGTACTGTTCACCGATGAGGAGTTCCATGCGGTATCTTCGAAGACTATAATTAGTTCACCACGGATGGATAGATAGAACCAGCAATTATTTTTGATCTTTAGTACAATATCCAAATCACATTACGTGTACTGTTTGTTTTTGAGGAGTTCCTTCGTTTATCTCCCAAAGTATACATCAAATCTTCACAAAATTAATATGGGACCACCTCAGGAGTATACCCTTACGAATAAAAAAATAATTTTCAAAATCCGTTGACAATTGGCGGAGAAATCGGTGAACATACATAAAAAAAAAAAAAAATACATACAGTCGAACATATAACCTCCTCCTTTTTTTGAAGTCGGTTAAAAATGGTGGTGGCTAGCCAGGCGGACTTAGAACAAGCCCTACCACCAACCAAACCAAGCAGAAAGTTTTGTCCCCACTGGGAATCGAACCCGGGACCTCCGGGTCTGAGACAGGTTGTTTAACCACAAGACCACAGAGGCGGTTGATAGGATCAACAAGGGGCATGCATGGTTGACCATCATCCATTACATATCGAGACTTCTCCGTGCCTCGAAAAGCACGTTGAGCTACGAATGACAGACGGGACCAAGGGGGTCCCGTCTGTCATTCGTAGATCTTTGACAGTCGTTACGGGTAGTCTGAAGCCAAAAAACCTGACAACCAGTGTTACAAAGGGACATCGTGTTACCCCGTAACTGGGTTGTGGACGGCGAGGTCAGATATAATCATATAATCATAATATAATCATAATCTTTATTCAAAACCACCAACAACAGTTTTACATTTAAATTTAGGTAAAGGGTATACGTTGCAGGTTTCGTTTATAGTGTTATAGAGTTGGCTGCTAAGATACAGGTAGCTTCGCCTCGCCAGCGCAGTTTTGGTGGTGACAGGTGGGCATATAGGATCTTTACGACGTTTATTTTGCTCTAGCAGCCTTGGGTCATAGGTCAATGATGAGTGTACACGTAAGGTGATATTAAGCGCACAGAGCTGTCGGACAGTGAGTACAGATATGTCTTTATAAAGCTGGGTAGTTGGGTACTGGTAAGGTTTGTGAAGCATGACTTTCAAGACTGCTCTTTGTGCCCTCTCAAGGTGAAGAAAATACGTTTTAAATGTACCACCCCAGACAGATATGCAGTAGGTAAGAAGTGACTGAGCTAGGGCAAAATAGATAGTTTTTAACAACTGGTTGGTAACTACTCTTCTTAGTTTCTTTATAGGAAACATTAGTTTACGAACACGCGAGACTGTCACACTGGTATGCTTTTGCCAACTCAATGTGTTATCAATGTGCACGCCTAAGTATTTAACACAGGAGCTTCTATGTATAGTAGGGCAGCTGCAGGGGGTCAGTGTAGGGTGACAACTATGGGCTTTAATGTCTGGCATACTAGGTTGTGTAGCAGTATTCGCTGAGAAAGGGATATAGTGGGTTTTAGAGACATTTAGAGTCAGTAGATTCAAAGAGAGCCAATCCATGACTATTCCAAGAGCATTTTCAGCTGCTTGGTGAGCAGATTCCCATGTTTCTCCACTTACGATGAGCGCAGTGTCGTCTGCATATACGAGTATCTTGCAGTGTGGGATTGATAGCTGACACAATCTATTTACAAATAGAAGAAAAAGGGTGGGCCCTAACACACTGCCCTGTGGTACGCCAAAGGTTAGATTCACATCGTCACTGACGTAGTTGTCTACCTTAACTCTTTGGTTACGGTTTGTAAGATAGTCATGGAAGAGATTTAGAGCGACATCTCTTATTCCTAAGCTTTCTAAACCACGAAGGAGGATGGGAGTAGAGACAGTGTCGAAAGCCTTGGCTAAATCAAGAAATATACCTATAGTTTTAGTCCTAGCATCAAGATTTCTAACAATTTGGCTTGTAAGTTCAAGAACAGCATCCTCCGTTGATACGCCTCTCCTAAAACCGTATTGGTTTGGCGCAATTATGTTGTAGCGTTCAAGATAGCTAAGCAATCTTTTGTTCAGAACCTTCTCCATAATTTTGGACAGTGTGGTAAGTACAGATATATGCCTATAGTTCTCGACACGGTCACCATCCCCACCCTTGAATACTGGTGTGACTAATGCCTTCTTAAACGTGTTGGGGAAAATACCTTTTAGGATACATAAATTACAGATATGAGTTATTGCTGGAACAAGTACATGTCTGGCCGACTTGATAACTGAGGCTGGTATTCCATCGTGACCCACTGCACAATTATGTTTCAATTCTATTATTATATTTTCTATTTCCGAGAAATTAGTTTCAAGTAATACGAATGAGTTGCCTTGAGGATTTATTGAACTGTCAAATTCAAGATTTGGGTTAGTTACACGTTGACTTTGCGCGACCTGCCTAGCAAGCTCCACACCAACGTTTGCAAAATACTTGTTTATAGCATTGACAGAGGACTTTGGATTGCTACACATATCAAGAAGTTCTCCTGATTTATTTATGGGTGAGGTGTTTTTGTAACTGATAGTTTTTATAAGGTCCCAGGTTGCTTTGGGGTTACCATTTGCTTTCAGAAGTTCTTTTTGGTCAAAGTTGCGTTTAATAGTCTTCAGTAAATTGTTGCAGTAATTTCGGTATCGAGAATATATAAGATTAGCGGTAAGGTCTTTGGGATTTTGCATTGCTTTTATATGGAGTTGATCCCGATTTCGCACGCACCTCAGGAGGCCAGTGGTCATCCATGGTTTAATGGTCTGTTTCCTGTTAGGGACTTTTTTTAGTGTACTGTGCTGATTTATTGAATCAGATATAATGGAGATGAGTCGTTCCGCACTTTGATTGGGGTCTGTGCTACTTAATACACTTGAGAAATCGGAGTTTTCTAGGCATCCAATAATTCCTGGAAGGTTTAAATGCCGTATCATACTTTTAGGTTTTGTAGTATGAAGAGGGTTCCGATCAGTGCAAAACAGGATAGGTGCATGATCAGTAAAAAACGAGTCCAGAACCAATGTTGTGGAGGGTCATCCGTTTTTAGAAAGACATGATCCAGGCAGCTTTCAATGCGAGTGGGAAAAACGTGGCCAGGTAGGAGCCCGTGAAAAGCCATTGTATTTAGATATTCTTCTGTGCTTGGATCATTATTACCTGGTCGAATATTTATGTTTAAATCCCCAATCACTGCTATAGTTGTTATTGACGACAGGGATTCTAAAATATTGTTTAAAGAGTTAAGAAAGTTTTCAATATTTCTGACTGAGGGTGAACGGTATATTGCAACAATAGCTGTATCCAGACCTAGCCTCAGGATAAGACAGTTAGCGTCCTGAAAAATGGGTTCAACTATCTTATGAGTCACATCAGAGTCTACATAGACTACCACCCCATCATTTTGGTTGTTAAATGAGGATTTAGCAGAGTTAAAGCCAGTTAATACTGGAGATAGGCAGTCGCTCCATGTAAAATACTTTAGAGAGAAGAGAGAGAGTTTGTTTTTATGTTTGTTTGTTACTTAATAACGCAAAAACGGCTGTACGGATTTCGATAAAATTTGCCACACAGATAGTTTATAACCTGGATTAACACATAGGATACCCCGGTAGTACGTTCCCGTGGGATAATCAAAAGCTAGTAAATAAATAAATCATAATTTTTTGCCATAACATCATAATGTCAGTATCCCCGTTGTTTAGTCTGTGCCCAACAGATTTAAGAAAGCTATGTAAGTACATTCTACATCTGGTGGGCAGACTAAACGAAGACGTCAATTGTCTTTGAAATAAAACAATAAGACACGCTTTTTTGAAAGGTGTGTTTAAATTAGGAAATTCGTTTCAAAATAATTTGTGTTTTCATCGTTGTACTCGTATATTCAGAGGTAATATAAGCATGCAAGCTATAATTATTTTCTCTAAACGATTTTTTAAAATTTATTTATTGTTATATAGTGATGTTCTAACTCGGGATTCCATTTCGGATTCTATCCCTCAGAGATATTCCAAGCATAGCTCGTTGCATAGCTCGCTGAACGACCTTAAATTTATGGACCAGCCGTACAGTGAGTGTCCACGTTTCGGCTCCGTAATTCATAACAGGCAGGACGCACTGTTGAAGATATTAGTCTTTAGGCTCTGCGGAATACTCGACGGAGCGTCCAAATGCTGCCTATCCTAATCCTAGTGTAGGAACCACGTATTTCGCTTTGAGTGTACCTTTTCTCAGTTGACCATGTGGGCACAGTACATTATACATATCTGCCTACCTTTTGGGATAATACAAGCGTGATGTTATATTACACAGTTAAGGGTACCCTAGTCGGTCATTCAGGTCATTTCAGGTCAGACGGTGTACGTTCGAAACCAAATATTACATCAATTTGTCTTGTCATTATTTAGCTCCGTATGGAAGCAGAATTGGAAAAATAATATTGGTTTGGAAGTTAGGAGCGTCGAAACTTCCATATTTCATCACTAATCTTAACTCGTTTTCGGACGTAAATAAATAACTTATGTAGTAAGAAAATGGCAAAATACAAACCGTACAGAGATAGATAATTTATTAAATAGTTCAAGTAATTTTATTTTGAGTAAATACACACAGTAGATTTTTCATGATATCTATACGCCCAAAGGTCTGTTCATGAAGTTTTACGCGCTCGTTTTCGTTTTAAATCATCGTCTATTTCACTAAATACATGAATAAATATATAAATAAAAACGAAATAAATAAAACTAAATAAATATATAATTAGACAAATTAGCGTGCATATTAGTCACGCCCACCAACGAGCTCGAGCCGTCGACTAGTGTACCCTTAAGAGCGTTTATTCTGAAAGTGCAAATATATGTCAAATATTGATTATGAAATGCAATAATTAATATCGTAACACCGAATATTTAGTTTTGTATGTAAAAAAAGTATTTGGAAGCTTTCCAAATGCTTTTATTACACCTGAAACGGGTATAACATCAAATTCAATGTTATAATTGCAATTAATTATTAATATTCTAGTTCGCTAGTTAGCCACATTTCTTATGTCCATACAGTAATATTGCCAAATTAATCAAAACAGGTAAATATTTGACAGCTACTTGCGACGTTGCCAACTTTTAGGATAAACGCTGTTAAAGGAACTGGTGGTCTCATGAGCGTACGGCAGTTCTTTTAATCAAGACCCTGGCACCCTGCCACAAATATAAGCGAATGGCGCAGAGATATTCTCTTATATTCTGGCATACAATAAACTATTTTAACAATGCTTAAATACTGATAGAACAAAGACAATATAATACACTCGGCCAAATTAAAAACCTTGAAGATTCTGGTATTATAAGATTATTTCTATCCCATTCTTGAAAGATTAAAGGATTTCATAGACTATCTTCCTTGATGACGAGGGACTCGTGGATAAGTTATAACAGCCGCACGGGTCGATCCATCAGGTTAAGCTACTCTTGCCGCGGTCCGTCCGTGGATGGGTGACCATATTTACATACCGAAACCCCTCCGTGCCTCGGAAAGCACGTTAAGTCGTTGTTCCCGGCCGTTAGTCGTGGATATTTGACAGTCGTTACGAGCCCGAAAGTCTGACAACCAGTCTTACCAAGGGGTATCGTGTAACCTAGTTACTTGGTTGTGGAGGTCAGATAGGCAGTCGCTCCATGTTGACTGTTATTCAGCTGCATCAGGTAAGACTTGAAGCTGACCCCAACATAGTTGGGACAAAAACTAGGCAGATGATCATGAGGTACCTACTACGACTCATCTTACGTGTATATCCAGAAAAGTCTCAGTGAACGTCGTTTTTCAGGATCGAAGTTCAGTCATTTTAATCGGTTCGCTTGTTCAACCTTGAAAACATACCAAACAAACAGAAAAACTCGCATTTTAAAATATTTGTTTGAAGCAAGGGATGTCAACAACGGGACTTTACGATCACGGGATTATGTCGGACTTTTCAGCAAATTGTGAAAGTTTGCAATTTTCTTTGTATGTACAAGTTGATCACGAATTCGAATTTTCTTTCGTAAAAGTTTTCATTTCAAATCAACTTAACCTTACTTAACTTTGATTTTTATTTTTCGGTTAAAATTTTTCTTTCAGGATTTTCTCAGTATATCAGCACGGAGTTTAGACATTTATGTCCGCTAAAGCCTTACCGTAAATCCTACCCATAAATCCGCTTCATTGGTCTAGTGGTCGCAAGCGCTACTACTGAGCCTGCTGCATGAGGTCCTGGGGGCCTACCACCACCTCTTTAAGCAGTATTATTTTAATGTTACTTCAGTGGGGGAAAGAGATGGAGCAATACATCCTGTAGAGCTTCATCTCTTTCCCACACTAAAGTAATATTAAAATAATACTGCTTAAAGAGGTGGTGGTAGGCCCCCTGGGTGGGTAATAGTAATCTTATTCTAGGTGCATCATCTTCACATATAATTATATTAATTGATGTATACATGATATTGTGAAAACATTTCAAAAGAGTAACGGTGGTGTTTCTTGCCCATTCTTCTCCATACGAAAACTACCTTTTGGAAGGGGCGACTAGAATCAATTATTATTTTTCTTTAAATGTTGACGTTCAAAAGTGCCTTTTTTGTGCCTAATTGAAATAAATTATTTGACTTTGACTTTGGTAAGATTCCCGGGTCGGAAAAGCGTTATTGGCTTTTTCTTTTGGAATTTCTCAATAGCAGCCCGGAATTTGGATTTGTGCCCTGTTAACGGCAATAGGCTCGCCCTCTATTACGTGGTACTTAAACATAACTGGCGAAATGTGGGGGTACTAACCCTTCGGGGGGGTATGTGTCCTATAAAACGGGGCTTGAACATAACTGGCGAAATTATTGAAAGTGGTATATACACTTATTCCCCCCGGGGAGCACACGTATGACGTCATAAGTTTTCAACATATCAATAAATAAAAAAACAGTTTTTCTTGTAGACTGCAGAATGATGTAAACACATTAAAATTCATTGTTTTCTAGTAAACGTTCGAGAGGATTTGTGTAAAGACTTATGTTTGTGTTCAATGAATTATTTTTGAATAAATGTTTATGTTAATACAGAGTTTTTCGAGGGTAATATCATCACCGTCAATTTTCCAGATGAGGTTCAATTCTTTGATTATATAATCAATATAAGAGATTTTTTCTGTATGAAAATTCTATCGAAATTGTTAGTGCTTCATCCTATAATATTAAATGAGCAATATATGTATATATATAACATTGATTCGAAACAATTATTTAAATAGACCTTATATAGTTTATTTATTTATTTAGAGATATAAAAATTATACATTAGGTATGTTGAAACTGTTGGTACTTCCCGTCACTTGTCCATAAAGGTTCATTAGAAAACCAGCGTCAGACAGCATTTGTCGGGCATTAATGCTGAAATGAACCTTTTTGGCGCAGCCGTGAGGCACACACTATTATTGCTTTATAATTATTTTCACTTTTATCTTTGTATTATGTGTTTCACGAACTGTGTCCAAATAAATATTATTCTTTCTTTCTTTCTTTATATATAATTATTTGTAATCACGTTCTCGAAAACGGCTCTAACGATTTCGATGAAAGTTGCAATACAGGGGCGAAAAATCGATCTAGCTAGGTCTGATGTCTGGAAAAAAATGTTTTCTCCGTGTTTTCACCCGAGCGGAACTCGGTCGCCCAGATGGCTACCTTAGAATAATGACATAGCAGCATGGAATTAGTAAGTACCTACTGTCATGGCAGCATGGAATTAGTAAGTACCATCGCGGACACTGGCGCATGACTACTTTTCTGCTTAGGCAATAAGGTCGAAAAGTGGTCAGGCGTCAGTTTCCGCGATAGTACCTACTATCATGTCAGCATGGAATTAGTAAGTACCTACTATCATGGCAGCATGGAATTAGTATGTACTATACATGGAACTGGTATTTAGAGTTTTATTAAAAAAAAACGTTTTTAATAAAAAAATATAAAAAAAATTGACCATTAACGACCATTTCGAAGTGAAATGAAATGAAATGAAATGAAATGAAATGAAATTGTTTATTCTGTAAATAGGATATTGCAATCACTTTTACACGTCATATTAAAAAAAAATAAGAAGAAAATGCTAGATGAGTTCGGCGTTTCCTATCTGACTACTCTGAGAAGAAAGACCGAAACAAACTCAGAGGTCACAGTCTCTTTTAAAGTCCAGACATAATCTTGGTCAGGCCATATGAGGACCATGTAGATTAGTGTCTGAAATGGTCTTTTGAGGAAAGAACCACACAGATTTGAGTGGACCTGTCCAGTCAGTGCAAGCATTTGTCAGTAATCGTAGAGCTCAACTCAGAACTTAAGGAGCTCAACTCGACGAACAATACCAAAGAAAGGACATTTGGGTAGGTCGCATAAAGTACTCAAACTGCCAGACCATCATTTAAACTAACTGAGAAAGAAAAAATTAAAGAAAGGAAAAACAATAAAAATAAAATATCCACATAGCCCTCACATTCACAATAATTAAAACAATATAATACTTTACAAAGTAATCATGTTATTTTGTATATAAATTTCAACAATGTCAATATGTATATAAAAAACTGGTATTTTTAATGATTTACATAATAATTAAAATGTCAAATTTTATAGTTTTATCACAAAGCTTAGCAGAGCGAGCAGCTTAATCCCACGCTTTTTTATCTTCTAAATAATCTGAAATTTTATAGTACCCTTTTTTACAAAGTTTGGTTTTAATACAGCTTTTAAATCGTTTAATGGGTAAGTTTCGAATATCAATGGGAAGTTTGTTGTAAAAGCGTATACATTGACCCATGAACGAGTTGCCTACTCTGTGGAGACGTGTGCGATGTACAGCAAGGTTGTGTTTATTCCTGGTATTTAAACTATGAATATCGGTCATTTTCTTAAAATTTGATATATTTTTGTGTACATGTAATAGGTTTTCAAAAATATATTGTGAGGCTACAGTCAGGATGTTTATTTCTCTGAATTTTTCTCGAAGGGAATCCCTTGGACCTAGGTTGTAAATGGCTCGAACAGCCCTTTTCTGTAGAACAAAGATAGTATGAATGTCCGCACAGGTTCCCCAGAGAAGAATCCCATAAGACATAAGACTATGAAAATAACTAAAATAAACAATTCTGGCTGTATCTACGTCAGTTATCTGTCTAATTTTTTTAACAGCATAAGCGGCCGAACTAAGCCTTCCTGACAATTTTTCTATGTGTGGGCCCCATTGTAATTTACCGTCAATAGTTATTCCAAGAAAAACTGTTGACTCTACAGGGTCCAACTCTATTCCATTAACTTGAACATTAGTAGTTAGCTGCCTGACATTTGGCGTTGAAAATCTAAGGAGTTTAGTTTTTTTTTCGTTCAGGAGAAGATTATTTACATTAAACCAATGCACAACTTTAGAGAGTGCATCGTTAACTTGTTCATAGTTGACTAACTGACGTTTGATTTTAAAAATGAGGGAAGTGTCATCTGCGAATAAGACGATCTTGTGATTATCCCTTATGTGGTAAGGTAAGTCATTTATATAAATTAGAAATAAGAAAGGACCTAGAATTGAACCCTGCGGAACGCCCATAGTGACCGCAGATCCTGCAGATCTCTTGCCATTAATATCGACCCTCTGAATTCTGTTGTTCAGATAAGAAGTCAGAAGGTCAAGAGCCTTGTCCCTCATACCATAGTGGTACAGTTTCCTGATGAGTGTGTCATGATGTACGCAATCGAAGGCCTTGGACAAGTCGCAGAAAATGCCAAGAGCATCTTGCGACTCCTCCCAGGCCTCGAATATGCTCTTCAGTAATTCCACGCCCGCGTCTGTAGTTGAACGACCCTTTGTGAAACCAAACTGTTTCAGATGAAGTAAATTATGTGCATTGAAATGTCCTAACATTTGTTTTAAAATTATTTTTTCAAAAATTTTGCTCAATGATGGTAAAATCGAAATAGGCCGAAAATTTGTGGGATCAGTTGTGCTGCCAGATTTGAACAGTGGAATCACTTTGCTAAGTTTCATCAGATCAGGAAAAACACCAGATGCAACACAAGAGTTAAAAACGATTGCTAAAAAGGGTGAAATTTGCCTTTTTTGTGCCTAATTGAAATAAATTATTTGACTTTGACTTTGGTAAGATTCCCGGGTCGGCCAAAGCGTTGGCTTTTTCTTTTGGAATTTCTCAATAGCAGCCCGGAATTTGGATTTGTGCCCTGTTAACGGCAATAGGCTCGCCCTCTATTACGTGGCACTTAAACATAACTGGCGAAATGTGGGGGTACTAACCCTTCGGGGGGGTATGTGTCCTATAAAACGGGGCTTGAACATAACTGGCGAAATTATTGAAAGTGGTATATACACTTATTCCCCCCGGGGAGCACACGTATGACGTCATAAGTTTTCAACATATCAATAAATAAAAAAACAGTTTTTCTTGTAGACTGCAGAATGATGTAAACACATTAAAATTCATTGTTTTCTAGTAAACGTTCGAGAGGATTTGTGTAAAGACTTATGTTTGTGTTCAATGAATTATTTTTGAATAAATGTTTATGTTAATACAGAGTTTTTCGAGGGTAATATCATCACCGTCAATTTTCCAGATGAGGTTCAATTCTTTGATTATATAAGCAATGTAAGAGATTTTTTCTGTATGGAAATTCTACCGAAATTATTAGTGCTTCATCCTATACTATTAAATGAGCAATATTTGTACCTATATATATATATAATTATTTGTAAACACGTTCTCGAAAACGGCTCTAACGATTTCGATGAAAGTTGTAATACAGGGGCGAAAAATCGATCTAGCTAGGTCTGAAGTCTGGAAAAAAATGTTTTCTCCGTGTTTTCACCCGAGCGGAACTCGGTCGCCCAGATTGCTACCTTAGAATAATGACATAGCAGCATGGAACTAGTAAGTACCTACTGTCATGGCAGCATGGAATTAGTAAGTACCTACTGTCATGGCAGCATGGAATTAGTAAGTACCATCGCGGACACTGGCGCATGACTACTTTTCTGCTTAGGCAATAAGGTCGAAAAGTGGTCAGGCGTCAGTTTCCGCGATAGTACCTACTATCATGTCAGCATGGAATTAGTAAGTACCTACTATCATGGCAGCATGGAATTAGTATGTACTATACATGGAACTGGTATTTAGAGTTTTATTAAAAAAAAAAACGTGTTTAATAAAAAATTATAAAAAAAATTGTCCATTAACGACCATTTCGAAGTGAGTGCAGGGTTCATGCCACCAATGTGAAATTAATAATACTTACCAAAAGCTCGACTGTGGGCGCAGAAAAGGTAGGACATATTCTATGTACTCCAATTAGAGACCATATTATGACATATTGTTATGTAATATGTAAATATGAACAGTTATAGTTACGCGCTCGATTTTATTAATAGGGTAGGAAGACCTCCAAGAGGTACGTTAATTGGGTTGGCAGCTTACAATGGTGGGTTTCGTAACAAGTTCTGCTCTTTAGGATAATTGACTTAGGGATGTTGACAGGGGAAAAAAATGCTGTGTAGTCTGTCAGTCATATAATAAAAAAATATTAGACACGTATTTTTTGCTTTATCATATTAATAAGAAATGGTTTAGATAAAACGCTTTAAAGTTGGGGAGTAGGGGCTCGGTACGTCACAAGTCAGTATAAAATCTACCGCGGAGTGACGTCATGCCACATTTTAACGTGGCATGACGTCACATTGACGCCTACTCAATATATTGCCGTAATCTTTTGATTACGTAAAAAAAGAAAAAAATCGTGTCCAATTTTTTTTAATAGTCTACCTGACGGACAAAAACAATAATTTTAGTCAACATCCCTATTATGAGCTTCGGTATTGTGTTTTTGTTTTCGATGGGAAAGCTTCTAAAGTCGCCCGGGCTTTGGGAATAAGACCGGGGAGTGTGGGATTATAACCTCACTAAAACCACCCCGGTGGTCACCATCTGCACATGGAAGGGGGAACCGTTACCTCTCAAAAGACTTATCCGAAACCCTCTCTGTGCAATGCCTGTAAGGGCACATCTCTGGAGAGACTGTAAAGGGGTCTCCCCGAAACCTAAGTTCTGTGCAAGTGTGCAAGGCAGCACGTGACCACTATGCGCCGTCTTCCCTGAGGAGGAAGAGGTGTAACTACACCCACATTTCGCCAGCTTTGTGTCAGTTCCATGTAATAGGGAGCGAGCCTATCGCCATCAACTGGTCACAAATTCAGACTCCGGGCTTCTACTGAGAAATTCCTGATGGAAGAACTCAATAACACTTTGCCTGACCTGGGAATCAAATCCAGAACCTCATGCTTAACAGTAGCACTTGCGATCACTAGACCAAGGAGGCAGTAATCTACGTATCTACTTACCCATGGTTGCCGTAATGGCAACTTAGGGGTCTTCATGATAAGCAGCAGTTTTTATTGTCTTGTGGTATTATATCTACTGCGGTCACCATTACTTCTGCCAATGGCAGAAGATTATGGTTATATCTTATAAGATCAGTAGTTGTAAGACATCTGCAAAGCAGAGGACGCTTACAGACCGAAATGACTAGAAATGCGTCTTCCCGGAATTATTGGAATTTATGCAAATTTCAGCAGAGAGCAGTACCTACTACTTTGTGTAAATTATTTCATCACCACTGTTCTCAAAACGGTGAAGGTATATAATGAAGAAACCGGGATGTCCTAGAACCAAAAATTCGAAGATATGTGACATCTACCAACCCGCACTGGGCCCGCGTGGTAGATTAGAGCCCACTCCCTGTACAAAACAGGAGGCCTGTGTCCCAGACGGATCCACCAAGCGGGCCCAGCACTGGGGGAACATTATAGGCTGATTATGCTTAAGCAGAAGTCCTAATATTCACTTCTGGAATTCAAATCAATTTAAAATTATCTTATATCATCCGTTCAATACATTATAATACTACAATGCAATCATGGAAACATTGGATATGGCGGTTTCTGTAAAAATCTCACCGTGAAGACTTAGGTGAAGTGAGCTGTCAATAGTGACAACTATTGACAGTTCACCTCAGGCTCATTTCACCTGAGAATAGATCGCCAGGATTATTTTCTTAACATTCCTGAAAAATTGACGTCGAAGCAGACACAACGTTGTATAATTCAAGAAAGCAGATTATTTATATTTTGACTTTCAATTAGCTGTGAGGAAAGAATGTTTGACTATTTCTTTCTTGTAAAATAAATAAAAGAATCGTCTGATTGTTTTCATTGCACATTGTTATTGCACTAACATTGATTCTAGGATTGTGAAGTGTATAAATAATGAAATGTGAAAGATAAATTCGTTTCTACGCTATTTTGATATTTAATTACGCGTTATTGGAAATATTTTTATAAGTTGGTTAATTCTACATTGTATATTTTAGTTTTTCAGAACCTAAAAACTGTTTTCAACTGATCTGTTATTCGGTTGAGGGATTTCTTCCAACGTTTAAAGGTTCATGCACAGATGCACACACAAACTCAAACTCAAAGCATTTATTTCAATTAAACCATTTACAGGCACTTTTGAATTGTCAAGGGGTCAGTCAGTCAGAAATATGAAGCTATTTGCCCATTCCAAAGCGTAGGTTCCTATGGAGAAGAACGGGCAAGAAACTCCACGGACACTCTTTTAAATCATAATATTGTTACACGTCAGTTACGTCAACGTCTAGTCACCAATCAGTCACGTCATTAAATATAGTTAAATAGATGTTGTAGGCTGTTGGCTACACACATCAGCCACGTCACTACCGGCGCGTCTCAGTCGACGTCGCATCACCAGCAAGTCAAAACTTGTATTGCTACGAACGAAACAGGCTATGACTGACTGACTATCTGTGAACACACGTCCCTGAAATTGACGTGACTGATCGGCGACTTGACGTTGACGTGACTGACGTGTGTGTATCTGTTCGAAGCTATCATAGACACGATGAAGAATCGTATAATATATTGGCTTCCACCAGCGGCTTCGCCCACGTGATATCTTTATAAATTATAGCCTATGTTACTCAGTAATAATATATAATATAGCATTATACTACGACGTCACATCCTTCAGATTTATTTGATTCACTTGGTAGTCCACTTTCTAATGTACTAGGCATCGCACAATTTTTAGAGCTAAAAAATAAAATATATTAAAAGTAAATTGACTACGGCGGAGTACCTTCTCCCACTATGTTACCTGCGCCCGCGCCGCCATAACTCTTGTCATTCGCTTTTCTTGTGCGGGCATCGCAACATCTGTAATATTTCGTGTACATCTCGCGTGTGATTTAGTGAAAACTGTGGTTCCTGGTTTACTATTATGGGTAAACGAAAACACGGAGATAAGGAATCGCGCATTCGGAAGAAAATAAGACGGTTACAAAAACAACTTAACCACCTCTCGGACACGAGCGAAGGTGAGTCATACTTGTTTACGTTATTCAAAAACTATACCTAATTACTTTTACTCATGTTTCATGCATCTATCGATAGTCATGATTGTTAGCAGATGTTTAAAAAACATTATATCACTGTTAAAGTAACGATCTACCGTCAATAATTTATTTATTGTGATAATTTTTGTTTTTCTTTTCGTGTGTGTATTATATCCCAAGGTACCTAGTTAACGTTATTACATACGTTAATGATTGTAATATAGTTTAAACTATATTCCTATTTATTTTCTCATGCTATTCTCCGCGACGCGATCGCGGCTGATAGATTATTTTTCTACTTACCCGCCGGTTATTCTTTGCGATGCGATCGCAACAGATAACTAAGGCGGTACATAGTTTATGAGGTGATACTGTTATTCTCCATGACGTGATCATGGCTGATAACCATACAGTCTCGTGTTGTAACGTGATTATAACCAATGACTCTAAAATACACAACTGCAAATGCAGTACACGATTATTTCGTGCGATTTAAAAAACAACGTCCGCGTCGTTCTTTGCAGACTCCGACCCCTGGCCATTATCACCACGCGCCTCACCGCCGTATGAACAGGCTCAGGTGGACCTCTCGGAATCGGACGATTCGGATGTGCCAACACAGCTTATCAGGTCCACGGTAGCTCCTGGTTTTTCGTTAGAAAATGCAAACAGGACCTCCCCCCTGGATGGGGTTATTGGGTATGACACACAAATCGGTGTCCCAACGCCACTCTCAGAACCAGGTCCCAGCACTAGTAAAGATACTGTTACTGCTACCACTACCCAGGAATCCCTACCCCAGGAGATATTAGAAGCGCTCGGCGAATTGAAGGGAAAGGACGAAGTTTTTGGACCTCCAATTCCTGACGAGATTGCTAAACGTTGGGGGTGTATCCTAGTCGAGGGCCTGACGAGAGAACAGAAGCAGGAAGGTTTGGAAAAGTCACTAGTACCAGAAAACTTCAAGCTTGCCAAAGCACCTCTGTTAAATCCGGAAATCATCCCGGTTCTTAGTGACTCTGTAAAAAACAGAGACAAGTTACTGGAAAAGGCACAAAACCATCTCGGTTATGGAATTGCAGGCTTAACTTATCTGACATGCTCCGTTATTAATGGGGATGCAGATAAAATAGAACTATTGAAGAAAATATCGGATATCAATAAAATACTGCTAGATCTGCATTATGAAAATACAAAAACTAGAAGAAAACTGGTGATTACATCTCTAGATAAAAAATTCACACAGCTGATTACCGACGTAAAAAGGGACACTTACCTTTTTGGAGCCAATCTAGGCGAGAAAATAAAGGCATCAAAAACTGCCGAAAGGTCTGGACTCCAGATAAAACGTAGTGACCCTACATCTCGGAGATACACACAGCAGGGAAACTGGCGGGGCCCACCCAGATCTCAAGGTCAACAGGCACGCAGACAGGGTGGGCAGAGACCTCGCTTCCATGTTCAAACAAACAAACGGCCAACGTCAGCTGCACATCGCCAGACACCGTCATCGAAGACCAACTTCAAGACACACAAACCTTAAACGAGGTAACTATACCCCATGCGGGTAGACTAAGCTACTTTTTTGATAACTGGTGCAATATAACTGATGATCCTGCCGTTTTAAGTTATATAAGGGGTTTAAAAATTCCCTTCACAAACCCAGTCGTTCAAACAGTTATACCCAAAAATCAAAATTTTTGTAATTCAGAAGTAAACAATATAAAGCTCGAGATATCTAAATTACAGTCTTCTGGTGCTGTCGCTAAGCGCACTGCCGTGCCTGGCCAATTTTTGTCAAAAATATTTCTGGCTAACAAAAGTGATGGCTCATTCCGATTTATCCTTAATTTAAAAAACTTAAATAATTTTATTACTACACAACATTTTAAAATGGAGGATATTAGAACGGTTACAAAATTAATTACAAAAAATTGCTATATGGCTACTATAGACCTTAAAGAAGCGTATTTTTTAATAAAAATCGAAAAAACTAGTAAAAAGTATTTACGATTCATGTTCGAAGGGGAAATTTTCGAATTTCAATGTTTACCGTTCGGTTTGTCCCTAGCACCGTTTATTTTCACCAAACTTATGAAACCGGTGGTTGCCACACTAAGAAATAGAGGCTTGATACTGGCTATTTATTTAGACGATATTATTTGTATCGGTCATAATTATGAAGAATGCCTTAAATGTGTTACCGACACAAAGGTATTATTAGAACATTTGGGTTTCGTCATAAATTTCGGTAAAAGCAAATTAGAACCGAAACAATCCCAAACTTTTCTTGGTTTCGAACTCCATTCGCAGGATTATTGTTTAAAATTACCGTGGGAAAAACGAGTCAAAGTCCAGAAGTATGTCGAAAATATTTCTAAACAAAAACTAATATCTATTAGAGATTTTGCTAAATTCCTTGGTATACTTTGTTCTGTATGTCCGGCAGTCTCTTACGGCTGGGTCTATACCAAACTCTTTGAACGAGCAAAGTTCTTAGCTTTGAGAAACTCTGATAACGATTATGATAAAACTATGATGTTACCTATTAGCCTAAAAACAGACTTGGCATGGTGGTTAGACAATATAATGCGTACAAAAAATCTAATACGCAACGGACGTTATGAATTAGAAATATTTTCGGACGCTTCTCTGACAGGCTGGGGCGTATTCTGCAATGGTGAAAGGACAAGCGGGTTCTGGAATAATACAGAAACCGATAATCACATAAATTTGTTGGAATTGAAAGCTGCCTTTAACGGACTTAAGTGCTTCGCCAAACAACAACGTAATAAAGAGATATTACTGCGCATCGACAATACAACAGCAATATCTTATATAAATAGATATGGTGGAGTACAATACTCAGATCTAAATGAATTAGCTCGCGAAATCTGGCAATGGTGCGAAAAAAGGCAATTGCATGCATTCGCGTCATATATAAAGTCTAAAGACAATGTTGAGGCAGACGAAGAATCGAGGCGAAAAAACATCGATACCGAATGGAATCTGTCCTTGTTAGCTTTTAAGAAAGCCGTTCATAAGTTTGGTTATCCCGAAATCGACTTATTTGCTACTAGAGTAAATGCCAAGTGTGACAGGTATATCTCATGGAAACGAGACCCGGAAGCGTTCAACATTGACGCGTTCACTGTAGATTGGGGTTCATTCTTCTTTTACTCGTTCCCTCCGTTTTCATTGATTTTAAGATGTCTACGAAAAATAGTCAATGACAAAGCTACGGGAATAATGGTAGTACCATATTGGCCTAGTCAGCCTTGGTACCCGCTCTTTTTGAAGTTGTCACAAAGCGATCTTGTTTACTTTGAACCTGATCCTAATCTACTAATGTCTCCTTTCAGAACCAGACACCCACTCTGGACACGACTTACCCTGGTGTCGTCCCTATTATCAGGGAAGCCTATGCAAGACAAGACTTAACACCCGAAACTATCGAAATTATGATTGCATCCTTGGCAAAAAATTCTTTAAAACAATACAGCTGCGCTTATAAAAAATGGTGGCATTTTTGTACCAATAATAATATAAGCTGCTATAGTGCAAATATTCCAATAATATTAAAGTTCCTAACGGTGGAACTCGAAGAAGGGGCGAGCTATTCCACCCTTAATTCTATTCGCTCAGCGTTGGCTCTAATATTAGGCAAGCAGTTAAGTGACGATGACCGGGTTTCCCGGTTCTTTAAGGGGGTATTTAAAAAGAACCCCATTTTCCCTAAATATCAGGCAACTTGGAACCCAAATCTGGTCCTTGATTATATATCAAACTGGTATCCAAACGATGACTTGCCACTAGAGAAACTCACTAAAAAACTGGTAGCTCTACTTGCGTTGTCGACTGCACAACGTGTGCAGACGCTATCATTAATTCGTTTGTGTAATGTTAGAACCAATGACTCAAACTTTGAAATAATTATTACTGACTTTACTAAAACTTCAGCACCAGGGCGAAACATGCCACGATTAACCATACCATTTTTTCCTCATAAAGTAGAAATTTGCCCTGGCAAGACTTTGTCCTCATATCTAGAAGCAACTCAGAAATTTAGACATTCTTCACAGACTGATAAACTCATACTAACTATTAAAAAACCTATACACAACGCGAGTGCCTCTTCTATTAGCCGCTGGATTAAACTAGTACTTACCGAAAGCGGGGTAGATACGACCACATTTTCCGCGCATAGTACGCGCCACGCGTCTACCTCGGCGGCTAAAAGAAAAGGCATATCTGTAGACCTTATTAAGAAATCAGCGGGTTGGTCCGGGAACTCACTAACGTTTGCAAAGTTCTACGACAGACCCCTTGTAAATAATGATGACGAGGTTTTTGCAACGGCTATTTGTAATTGATCTACCTAATAATGTTAATAGAAATATATATACCTAATTATGGTCATAAATAATTATAGTGAAACTAATATTGTTAATGAATAATATTGTTGATTTGAAAACATTACTCAGTTTCTATTTCAAATCCTCCGCGCTCCTCCTTTATACTTCACCTATTTCACTCCAGGTTCTAAACATCTACCAAGTGAATCAAATAAATCTGAAGGATGTGACGTCGTAGTATAATTAATGGTTAAACGAACTTACCTTAAGTGATGTTCGACCATAATTATACGAGACGTCACATCCGAAAGATTTATAACCCACCCAAACCCTATGATTCCAAGATCAATCAGAAATCTCCCCGAATTATGTCGTGAAATAGGCTCTTCCTCTCTGAAAACAATGACAAGAGTTATGGCGGCGCGGGCGCAGGTAACATAGTGGGAGAAGGTACTCCGCCGTAGTCAATTTACTTTTAATATATTTTATTTTTTAGCTCTAAAAATTGTGCGATGCCTAGTACATTAGAAAGTGGACTACCAAGTGAATCAAATAAATCTGAAGGATGTGACGTCTCGTATAATTATGGTCGAACATCACTTAAGGTAAGTTCGTTTAACCATTAATTCTACTGCCCTACTGGTGAATTATTTTCTTAAATCGGTCCAGTAGTTTTTGAGTTTATTTATTACAAACATAAATACTTTTCTCTTTATACTAGATAATAATAATTATTACTATGGACGAACGTATTTTTTAAATCTGTAAATACGTGAGTGTTTTCAGAAAGATCCTAGATATTCTAAGGGAAATTATGAAGTGTAATCTAGATTATTTCAGATCTTGATCTAACTGTTGGGATTATAAGTAAACAACCTATAGTAAAGCAAAATATTTTTAATTTGAGATGGTTGCTACGTCTCCGATCTCCGTACATAGTTTTTCACAAAGAGCTTTGCATAATACGCATAATCAGCCTATAATGTCCCCACTGTTTGGACACAGTCCTCCTCTCATTGAGAGGGAGTGGGCCGTAATCCATCACGCGGACCCAGTGCGGGTTGGTAGAAGTCACATGTTTTCGAATTTTTGGTTCTAGGATGTTGGTTTCCTCACGATGTTTTCCTTCACCGTTTTGAGAGCAGTGGTGATGAAATTAATCGCACAACGTGAACGGGACTTCAACGTATAACGAGATTATTCGAACCGTGACGTCCCGTTGACATTGTGCGGTGGACATGCGGCCATAGTTAATGTATGTATCGCTACTACGGCGCCGTCACCTCGTTCTCGTTGACATGGCGGTGGACAAACGGCCTAACGGAGCACGACGGTCCATGTCTCGGGCGCGTAAATACAAAGGATGCAACACAGACACCCATGGTCTGTGCTGCATTTATTATCATGCGAATGACTTAAAGCAGTAATAGCCCGTCCGAACCTAGCTGCAACGCAGTGCTTTGTAGAGCAGCCGCATTTTGTTTGAATACGGCAATGAAAAGGCGGATTCAATGCAGACACCCATATTATTTCCGATAGATTATAAAGTGTCGAAAAATAAAAAAAGTAAAGTTCGCGAGCACATTCGTAAGATGTTGGCAGTATCATCACAACGTTAATGTTTTACCATTGTTTGTCTTATTTGTTTTAGAATATTCATTTATGTAAGTATGTATATTTATTTCTGATTTATATATATAATTAGGCATATATATTATATTTATAGTTTATAATAGGTATATTATGTGTATATTTAAATATAAGTACCTATATTTAAATATTTTTTATTCCTGAATTTTTAGTAATTGCACCTACCACTGTTTGTCTCTGCATCGCCCATAGGTTGACTGGTAGAAAATGCCTGTGGCATTAAGTCAGCCTCTATACATTTCTGTGCTTGAAGTATTAAATTAATTAATAAGTCATAAAAAAATGTTTAGGTTAAGTTAGTATTAGTATTGCAGTTGTTTCTGTTAAAACTATGTATTTCGGAGCCAATCACATTGTAGACAGTTGTCAAATGTTTGTGGTGTAATCGTGTTTGTAATACTTTATTCATATGGACGCCGCTGCGTTACAGAACAGCTACTAAATGTGTTGTATCCGCCTTTGTATTTACGCATCCCGGGCACGACCCGTCTGTGGATAACCTTCACTTCTTATGAAAACATGACTGTACCAAATGTTGATTTAATAGATTTTAACACAATACTTTTAGTTAAGATCAATGTTCTACAAAGTCACCTAGACCTCTCACCACGTCTACAATTGGAGAAAATGTCGTAGGACTTAGTAATTTATCTGTGGGTAGATGTGAGCAATCGTTTTTATGGAAAAATTGTAAACAATAATAAAGTCGTTGCTAAGTTTACGGGTTCACGACCTTGTGTAATCGTGACTATTTCAATGTTATTTGTACGTATTTGTTTGTACTTAGAAACGCCAAAAAAATATCAAACTGCCTTTTCTGTGTTGGGGTCGGCTTCTAATATAACCGGATGCAGCTGAATACCAATATTTTACATGGAGCGACTGCCTATCTGACCTTCACAACTCAGTAACTGGGTAATACGATACCCCTTGGTAAGACTTTCGGGCTTCTGACGACCCGTAACGACTGTCAAAGATCCTCGAATCCGGGACCAACGGCTTTACTTGCTTTTCGAGGCACGGAGGAGTCTCGGTATGTAAAGATGGTCACCTATCCATGGACAAACCCCAGCAAGCGTAGCTTAACCTGATGGATCGATCTGTGCGGCTGTTATTATTTAGCTCCAAGCTCCTCAGAAACGCCATTGAATGAAAACTACATAGTTCGTAATTTCCATGCCTGGTGAACAACCGTCATCCCTTCTCTGTATGAGAAGAGGCTGCTTCGTTTTGCTTTGAGACTTCTGTCACTAAATTAGTCCGAAAAAAAATAACGCAGCGGGGTTCAGAATCACGTACTGATGTCCCTGCCACCCTGTACAGAAAGTGAAAACAAAAGACGACCGAGCTTTACAGTAGCTGCATATGATGTGTTACATCTGACATTTAAGATTGGTAATAAGCAACTTTAAAGGGGCGGGGCCTCATCAAGGTCCTTTCTAACGCCAACTCAAGCACCGCGCGCGCTCATTGGTCAAATCAAACAGCGCGCGCTTCTCCAGCTTCCTGTTACACACTTCCGTCGCTTTTCACGAAATCACTGCTACAGATTTATGTTGCAGGAAAGCGAGAAGAAAGATGTTACAAATCAGAAAACCCTTGATTCAGAAGAGTAGATAGTTTTTCAAAGTTACCTTTCTCCTAATATTTTACGGTGCCCGACAGGCGAGGTAACTGCGAAACACATTTACTGTAGAAATGGCTTTCATTTTGACAGTTCAACAACATTCACCGGCTAATCACGAGCAAATCCCTATTCGGGATTTGCTACTCACGCGGCATTAAAACTCTATTTCTACAATGAAATAAAGGCTAATCTGGTCTGTGGGTATTTTTACTCTATGGTCAGACGTATATTCTCGTCAACAAAATCGACTAAATACAAAAATATCAATACGCAACACTAGAAAAAAAAGTTGAAAACTGACAGTTTTTGTACGTCAACGGACCGCGGAGCGTAAAGGCCGCTCGGCAAAGAATTTCGTATTTTTTATTGTTTTTGGGTGTAAATCGACGGGAAGTGGTGTTATTTAGAATATTAAGTAGTTTTTACATCGTGGTAGATAATATTTGCGCCAAATAACATCGTATTATACCAGTTTTGAACCAACCAAAAAAATGTAAACAAACCTAATAGTGAAAAAAGTGCATGCTCGGGGACTTTAGCGGTTCATGGCGTTATTTACGTTGTTGAGCAAACAAAGTTTTCGAACATAATATATGAAGAAATGGATAAGCAATATCCTTCAAAATTATTCATCAGATTGTGATTGAAAGTGTGTTTCGCACTTAGAGGGAGGGTACACAATAAAAAATAAAAATAATGTCTATTTCAATAACTTAAAAATACATTAGGTCTTTAGGGGAATTTCCATTTAAGTAAGAAATATGCTTGTGTTAGGAAAACAATGATCTCATATAATTTAAAGTTACCACCTAAGTGTTATGTTCGTGACAATGAAACGCAGAGATTCAAAGCAGACTGGTTTATTATAAGTATTTCGACATACCCTCACAACGTGTATATGTGATACAATAATACCGTACATAACACTGTCCCCTCTTAATCTGTAATTATAACTAAATTATTATTCTAAAACATTTTAGTCCTTCCTACCTATTATAAAATAATGTGAAGTCTACAATTATATGTTTGTTAATTAAAGTGTACACAAACATAAATGATATACGCGGGCGAAGCCGCTGCCACACTCTAGGTACTAATAATAATATATAAAAAAAAAGGAAATATATCTACTTCTAAATTATGTAATACTACCTATTACAATTTAAAGCACACAAGTACGTCAACCCACAAAAACCACATATTTAAAGGTCTCTTATATTTAAAACAGATTATTAAATAGTGATTGCTTGTTATTTTGTAGTTTTTAACTTCTTGGCACAATCTATGGCAGCTCTCCGGCGTAAACGACTATCAATGATCGGCGATGACGTAGACGGTGGCGAACTTTTAGCTGCCGTGACTACTGATTCGGTTGACTCATCCCTCTGGCCTTTCCCTTTACTCTCAAGTGATGTATTTAGCGGGGAGTCTACCCATATAGTGCTTTGTGTTTGTTCTATTGATGTGTTAGGTTCGAGTTCGGCTGACTCCATATTCGCACTAGGACTCGGACCCGTGATAGAACGTCTACACTTGCTAACGCCTTTTGTCAACAACTGATCGATATGACGTTTATGAAGATGACCGTCATTGGTTTTAATCGCGTACGTAACCGGCCCTGAGCGTCGCACCACTACACCCTCTGCCCACTTTTGCCTATGTTTCGAATAATCTCGCACGATTACGGCATCCCCAATGTCTGCTTGCCGCAGCGGCGGACGCGCCGCAGCCGCACGCTGCTCGTGCGCCAGCTGCGCGCCGCGTACCAGCTCACCCGTGTCCGGCCGCAATAGGTCTAGTCTGCCGCGCAGTCGGCGCCCGAACATCGCCACCGCTGGCTCGCGCCCCGTGGTACTATGCATCGTATTACGATACATAAACAGAAACGTACTTAAAGCAGTGTTGTCATTAACATTTTCTAGTGAAGCCTTCTTTAATACCCGTTTTATAGTGCGTACTGCGTTCTCGGCGGCTCCATTACTGGAGGGATGATATGGTGCGACGAGCAAATGTTTTATGCCGTTACGCTTAAAATACATACCTAATTCCGCAGATGAAAACGGCGGTCCATTATCGCTTACTATTTTTTTAGGAATGCCAAAACGAGCAAAAAGCCTTCTGAAACTATCAATAACAACCGTTGCTGAAGTTGTGCTCACTCGTTCCACTTCAATCCACTTAGAGTGAGCATCGACTATTATTAAATAATATCGATTATGTAGAGGACCTAAAAAATCGACGTTTAATCGTGACCACGGCTCCTCCGGCCAGGGCCATGAGTGCAACGGCGCTAGCGCAGGTTGAGCGCGCTGTGACACACACGCCGCGCACTCACTACAAATGCGTTCAATATCACTATCTACAGTCTCCCACCACACATAGTTGCGGGCTATCTGTTTCATTTTGACTATACCCGGATGACCCTCGTGAAGTTCTTGCAATATTGATTGTCGCAACACTTTAGGTATAACAATCCTGTAACCCCACACTAAACATCCGTGATCTAAGTGTAATGAGTCTTTCCTATTAAAATATGGTTTTTCTTGATCGATGCAAGCCTGTAACGGCCACCCAAACATTGTATAACCGACTATTTTATTAAGAAGAGAATCCTTATCCGTCTCTGTTTTTATTTGCTTAAAACTGAGCGGAAAGTTTTCTTCAACAAAGTTCAGATAGCTACATTCGTCGTCATCTTCTCGTACTCGTTCTTTAGTCGAGCTAAGAGGGAGGCGTGACAGGGCATCGGCAAAACAATTTCTCTCCGATCTTACGAATTCTATTTTAAAATCATAAGCTGCTAATTTAACGGCATATCGTTGAATTCTGCTTGCAGCGGTTACAGGTATTCCTTTATTGTCACCCAATATGTAACTTAAAGCACGATGATCACTCCTAAGAATAAAATGTCGCCCATATAAATACTGGTGATGTTTAGTCACACCGAATACAATCGCTAAAGCCTCCTTGTCCAACTGCGAATAGTTGGACTCAGCCGGATTTAAGGTACGCGAGGCACAACAAAGCGGCCGCTCGCTGCCGTCATCGTAACGGTGTAACAACACTGCACCCAAACCGTATGGGCTGCTATCTACTGCCAGTATAAGTTGTAAATTTGGATCATAATGTACGAGCACCGGAGAGCTACTTAAGACGTTTTTAATTCTAATAAAAGAATTTTCACATTTATTGTCCCAATTCCATTTAACATTTTTTTTTAATAGATCATATAAAGGTTTTAAAACATCACTCATATTGACACAAAACTTTGAGTAAAAGTTTACAAGTCCTAAAAAACTCCTTAACTGCGTAATATTACAAGGTGATGGAGCAGCTACAATTGCTTTAATTTTTTTATCATCAGTATGTAGGCCTTGTTTATCAATTCTATAACCTAAATATGTCACGGATTCTTTAAAAAATTGGCATTTACCATAATTAATCCGAAGGCCATTTTCCTTCAATCTCTGCAATACGGCCTTTAAATTTGACATATGTGATGACCTACATTTACCACTAATACAAATATCGTCCGCAAACACAGCCGTAAACACACTCTGCGACTGGCATCGGTCGCGGACGGTCGTGCTGTTTCTCCGTGCTCCCACCTGTGGCATCCTGAACTCCGAGTTTCATCGTGTTCTCCAGCTATTAATTGCTGTCCTTTTCAGGACACAATTAATAAAGTGTTTCTGTAACAGTTTTGGTCAAAAACACATTCGTCGCGTCCTTGGCCCCTTCCGGGCAAAACCACAGTTTCGTGGTCCTCGGTGGAAACCTTACGGTGCCAACGAAACCGAGTGGGGTGTTGGCCCAATCACACCCGCCGAACCCCTTCAGGGTAAGGCAGTCAATTGGACGGGTCCCAGTGTCCGGCCTTGGGGGGTCTCCTAGTCGGCATTGGTGACAGTTTTGCCTCCACAGCTACACACCTAGTGTCGGTCGGGTGTGTCTACACCCGGCGCACTAGACTGGTTAGGACCCCGTTGCACAATAAGATAGGCAACGGGCAAAAGCAAGCTTAGGGCTCACCTTAAGTACACAACCTCCCTGTCTAACCCGACAGGGAGGGTTTACACATCCCCGGTTATCCCCCGGGGAGTTAGAGTTAGGAATATTTTAGGGATTATAATAGGTTCCCAAACTCCCTCCCTCTTCTAATTTCCCCCTTATCATGGGGGAAACTATTCAGTCGCTTAGCGACAAGTTAGATGCGCTCCAAAATAGGAATGAGACCCTCCTTACCTTCATTCAGAAGATGTTTAGGGAGAGTCCCACTCTTATAGATAAGTTCGGAGATGACCTTCAGTCTCTCAAACAACAAGCCCCCAACTCCCCCGATCTCGATCAGTCTCTGGATGCGTTCAGTGACGCTCTAGCCCCCTCCCTCCCCGCCCCCTTCAGTCCAATGGACACCTCTGAGCCGGCTTCCTCAAAGTCGGCCCTCTCCCCTTATTCGTCCGATAGCGAGACGGTCCAGGCTAATTCTTCTTCCTCTGGTTCCCAATCCGAGGATGATGGGTTCACACCCGTCACCGGGAAGGGGAACAAGAGGAAGAAGAAGAAGCAAAGTTCCTCCCAGGCGGCTAAGGTAGCCGCCCTGGAGGAGCCCTCTCCCTCTCTCCCTCCCAAAAATTATATAGACCGGGACGCTCCCCCGGCTTCCCCCTCCCCCGTAGCTCTCCTCTCCCTCCCCCTCACCCCCCGCCCGATTGCGTCTACATCCACCGCGATGGATACCGCCGCGCCCTCTCAATCCCAGTCCAATGTCCCCGGTCAAAAGAAAATGGCGCCACCTCCCCCTGTCTTCATACAAGACAAGGAGAAGTGGACAGCCGTTTCCAAATGGTGTGTTGATCAACGGATCAACTACACAAACGCCCGATCTACCCAACAGGGTATTAAAGTTAGCCTCCCAAATTCCCGCGATTTTAGGGACTTTACCAGACTCCTGAGAGAGAGAGGTGTGTCATTCCACACCTACTCCCTCCCTGAGGAAAAACAGACCCGCGTGGTAATTAAACGTATCCCCCGCGAAATCCCCACCCCTGAAATTCTGGCCGACCTTAAGTCGCAGAATATACCGGTAGACGAGGTGCACCGGATGCACCGTTCGCGCGGTAGGGAAGCATACGACATGGTACTTGTCGTGTGCTCCCCAACCGAGGGGCATCACCCCATATTCAATGTAAAGGCCATATGCCATCTCACGGGCTTCACTATTGAGAAGCCCTGGAAAAATAGTTCCATAGGACAATGCCATAATTGTCAGAAATACGGCCACTCGCAGAGGCATTGCCATGCGAAACCCAGGTGCGTAAAGTGCCTGGGCGACCATGGCACTGCTGACTGTCCCCGCCCTAAGGACCGCGACCTCTGCCTGAGCCCGCCTAGCTGTGTGCTATGCGGGCAAGAAGGCCACACGGCCAATTACCGTGGCTGTCCCAAGGCCCCCAAGATACATTCGCTGAAGCCGGCTAAGCGTCTTGACGCTCGCCAGACAAAGCAAAGGGATTATATGCCCTTCCAACCCTCCCAGATGCCCGAGCGACTGAGTCCCCAGAGACCCAGTCCGTGGAATCAACTCCACCACTATCAGGCTTTTCCAGCCATGCAAACCGCGAGACCCCCTCTCCCCCATACCCCTCTCTACTCGCTCATGGATCCGCGCATCCGTGCCCACCCTCCCCCGCCGCCCTCTGCGGCCAAAGTACCCTCCCCGCCTTCTGCGCCCCCCGCGCCCTCTGCGCCCCTCCCGCCACCCGCGCCCTCTGCGCCCCTCGCGCCCTCCGCGCCCCTCGCGAAACCCGCTCCCGCGCCTGCCCTTAAGGCTGCCTATCCTAAGGCAATGTCCATGTCAGAGGACTTTAATGTCATCTCTGACACATTCGTACTTTTCTGCACCCCCCGCGCCACTCAAATGGCGAATGATATTAGAGTCGCTCGGGCATCCGGTGACATTAAGAGGATCCAGGACGTGTTCCGCACGTACCCGGACCTCACTCAGGCCCTCGCCGATTACGTAACCCCCCATCATGTATAATACGAATCCATGTAGAGTCAAACCCCGATCCCTTAACCTAGGCGTCTTCAACGCAGATGGGTTGAAAGGTCAACGCGATGAGGTAGCGGAGTTCCTCCGCGATCATCGCATTGACCTTTTCCTCACACAGGAAACGTTTCTAAAACCCTCTCAAAGCAACCCGGCAGTCGCGAACTATCGTCTCGTTCGAAACGATAGAACGCGATGCCACAAGGGCGGCACTCTAATATATTATAAAAAGGATCTGTACTGCATCCCTATGGACCCTCCCCCTCTATCTAAAGTAGAAGTCTCTATTTGCCGACTAGGTATGACAGGCCATCAGCCGATTACCTTAGTCTCAGCCTATATTCCTCCCCGTAGTACCGCAGAGAGTTTTCAACCCATCTCTGACGACCTAGACATTCTTCTTGGCTTGAGTGACTCTGTTATCATAGCAGGCGATCTCAATGCCAAACATCCCTCTTGGAATAGCTCAGTAGTCAACAATAGAGGTCGACACTTGTTCAACCTCTCCTCCTCTCGTAACTTTGACGTCATCGCTCCGATGACTTATACTTTCTATCCCCACGACCCCAATCACTCCCCCGATATCCTTGACTTGGCGCTCCTTAAGAACGTCAATCTCAGACTAGAGTCAATAGAAACGGTTCACGAGCTTAACTCGGATCACCGCCCAGTAGTTATAAGACTGGCCCCCCGCATAGGTCTCTCTGACCCCAATGAACCCCCAGCTACCAAAAGGGTGACGGACTGGAGGAAAGTAAGCGATAAGCTGAAATCCAACACATCCCCCCAATTGGACTCTATCCCCAACATCTTTGATTCTATCGCTGACACCACGGTCGCGATCGACTCACTCACGGAGCACGTTCAAACCGTCCTGAACGATTGTTCAAGGGAGGTTCCGGAAACGAATACTCGTTTCTTGAAACTCCCAGACGATGCACGTGCTCTGCTGACTGAGAAGAACGCGGCCACCCGTGCATACGACAACTTCCCCTGCCCCGCCAACAAGGCTCACATGCGCTACTTACAGCGTGCTGTAAGGACACGCATAGCTGAGCTGCGTGAAGCGGGTTGGGATAAGCTGTTGAGCGATTTGACCCCAAATCACCAGGCCTTCTGGGAACTCCAGAGGAAACTCAGGTCCCGGAAGGAAACCGCTATGCCCCCCCTAGTACGCCCCGATAAATCCATAGCTTTCGATGACGACGACAAGGCCGAGTGCCTTGCCGACAGTCTAGAGGCTCAATGCTCCCCCAGCTCCCTACCAGTAGACCAAGCTCACCTCACTGAGGTAGACGCCGAAGTCGAACGTAGAGCTTCCCTCCCGCCAGTTGATGACCCCGAATGTCCTCTGCCTCCCGTCACTCCAGACGAAGTGCACGACATTATCAAGGGTCTACATACTCGCAAAGCCCCCGGTTCAGATGGCATCACCAATAAGGTGATCCAGCTCTTTCCCGCCCATCTCATAATGCTATTGGCCACCATCTTCAATGGTGCGCTTAGCAACAACATCTTTCCCCAGGCGTGGAAAGAGGCCACTGTTATAGGCATCCCAAAGCCCGGAAAGCCCAAATCCGCACCCTCTAGCTACCGTCCCATTAGTCTGCTCAAGGTACTAGGCAAGATCTATGAGAGGCTTATTTATAAGCGTCTCAGGGATTACGCCGAAACCAAGGGCTTAATTCCCAACGAGCAGTTCGGCTTTCGAGCTCAGCACTCTAGCGTGCATCAGGTCCACCGTATCGTCGAATACATCCATGGTGGTTACTACCGTGGATGGTCGACAGGAGCGGTCTTCTTCGACATAGCGAAAGCGTTCGACAAGGTCTGGCACAACGGGTTGGTATACAAGCTATACAAACTCGGTGTGCCCGATCGTCTCGTAGTCATTCTACGGGACTACTTGTCGAATCGCACTTTTCGCTATCGTATCGAGGGAGCCCTATCCTCCCCCCGTCCTATTCGAGCCGGAGTCCCTCAGGGCTCCGTGCTAGCCCCCCTCCTATTCACGCTCTATACGAGCGATATTCCCAAAACCCCACAGGTCGAGTTAGGTCTATTCGCAGACGATACGGCCATATATTATAGGGGCTTCACCCATTCCAATATCCTCCGCAGACTACAAACAGCTGCCAATAAACTTGGCATCTGGTTTAGAAAGTGGAGGATAGAAGTAAATCCCGACAAAAGTCAGGCGGTTTTATTTGTTAAACCGAAATCTAAGCGCCCCCAACCCTCCCAGAAGATCACCATGCTAGGCAAGCCTATCCCTTGGGAGAAGCGAGCCAAGTATCTCGGTGTGATTCTAGACCACCACCTTTCCTTCGCAGAGCACATAAAGTCGGTTCGCTCGCGAGCCGCTTTCGCTCTCAGTAGACTCCACTATGTCCTTAACGCACGCAGCAAATTGTCTCTTAAAGGCAAATTGCGCATTTATACTGCGTGCATCCGCCCCATCATGACCTATGCGGGTACAGTCTTTGCACAAGCAAAGCCCCACGTTATCCATAGGATGCAGACGATCCAAAACCGATTCCTCCGTAAAGCCACGGGAGCGCCCTGGTACGTTAGGAACGAGATGCTCCATCTCGATTTTAGAATCCCCACCATTCATCAGTTTCTAAAACGCATGTCCAAGCGTTACTTTGACTCCGCCGCCTTGCACCGCAATCCCCTGATTGTTGCTGCGGCCAATTATACCCCCTCGACCCTCAGTCAATTTCGCCGTCCACGGCATATCCTGTCCGATCCCGATGATCCAGTCACACTCCTCCAGGAGTCTAATAGGGCCACCAGTACAGTCAAAAACAAAAACACCCGACACCCGTCGTTCCGACCTCGCCGCAGAGGTCCACCGCGTGCGCGACCACCCCGAGTAATTACTCCCCCCCGACCCTTGTCCGATGAAACGCCAGCCCGCGCCGCAGCTGAGCGTGTAGCTTTAAATTCCCCGTCTAATAATAATGATCTATCCTTGATCCAGCCTGTCCCTGAACTTGCTGTCCTCCCCTCAGCGAATGCCCTAAGCCGAGGTTCGTACCCCACAGGGGGTGCCCTTAGCGAGCATTCGCCTAGCTTTAATTTAGAATAGTTTTTATGCCCCTGGCTGGAGGCCCTTAGTGTAGTAGCTATTGGCAGCCACAGGACAGTCCGGTTAAGCAGCCACGACCTTAGTGGTCACCTGCAAGATGCCCTAGATCAAAAAAAAAAAAAAAAAAAAAAAAAAAAACAGCCGTAAACGGCAAGCCACTCAAAGTCTCTTCCATTATTTTCTGAAAATTTTCGGGTATGCACTTAATACCAAACGGCACACGATTATAAACAAAAGTACCGACGTGAGTGGTGATTGCCGTCATCGGCCTTGAAGCTTTATCGAGTAAACATTGTTGAAAAGCATTCGACAAATCAAGCTTAGTGAACAGTTCACCTCCACCTAAAGTTGCGAACAGGTCCCCGATCCGTGGCAGCGGGTAGTGAAAGTCTTTCAGTCGCGGATTTATTGTGACTTTGTAGTCTCCGCAAATCCGGATATCCCCATTTGATTTGACTACAGGCACTATTGGCGTACCATAATCTGATCTATCAACTTTGTTTATAACTCCTTCCCCCTGTAACCGATCGAGTTCTCGCTCGACGCGCGCACGCAGAGCCAAAGGCAATGGCCGCGCCTTCACAAACACTGGAGTCGTGTCATTTAGGTGAAGTCGTATCTGCGACTTGAATGTACCCAGTCCCTCTGCGAACACTTCTGGAAATTCATCCTTCAGCGTTTTCGCCAACGAATTCTCATCGGATACATAATGGTGGCTATTAAGTGCCTCGAAACTTGATAATTTTAACTGTTTTATCCATGTGCGCCCCATTAACGGACTATACGTTATTACTAATGGGGGGCCCCATTAGTAATAACGTATAGTCTTAATGAAAGTTGCTTATTGTTATATGTAATTGTCACTAGTACATATCCGAGTGTTTGAATAACGTCTCCAGTATAAGATTTAAAAGTTAATATTTTACTAATTATCGGCAGCTTATGAAACATGTTATCGTAAAACTTTTTTGATATAGCCGATATCTTACTTCCCGTATCTACTTCAAACTTTAAAAATCTACCTTCGACATTCAACTTAATGTAATAGGGACCGTCATCCTCACACTTATTTATACTACGACTATAATTGTTATGACCCATGTTATAGAAATTACAATCGGCATCAGTATCGGAGTCGGTAACAGAATAGTCAAGATAGAACTGACCTTTGTTTGTCTTCTTAGTGGAATTACCATCCCTGTCAGTGCGAGTGCACACCGATTTTAAATGTCCTTTTTCACCACACTTATCACACGAATAATGCTTGTAACGACACCTGCCCTCCACGTGACCGGCCTTGCCGCATCGCGCGCACGGGCGCCGCTCAGCCGCCGCCGCCGGCGCCGCGCGGGCGCTGCGCGGACGCACGCCGCCAACACGGTGCAGGCCGTCGCTCGCACCGGCGCTGGAGCCTGCGCTCGCGGCCTCAGCAGCCGGTGCGCTCGCCACACTTGCGTGCCGCTCCGCCGCTTCGAGAGCCATCGCCAACTCCACGCCGCGCTTGTAGTCCACATTCTTTTCGGCGAATAACCTGGATCGCATCTCCTCGCTGTATAGGCCCGATACGAACTGGTCGCGGAGGTTTACCTCCAGTGACGCACCGAAATTGCAGGTTTTAGCCAGATGTTTCAAACCTTGTAGGTAAGAACGAACGCTTTCACCCTGCTGCTGTTTCCTCTGCCTGAAAATATGCCTTTCGGCTATTTCTGATCTCTCGGGTTCCAAATGATCTTTCACCAGTTTAACGAGTACATCGAAGGTCTTATCTTCTGGCTGATCCGGTGAACATAAATCGCACATTAAGTCGTAACACTCCGAACCGACCAACGTCACTAGCGTAGCCACGTGTAAATTTTTTTCGATGTCATTTAACATTATAAACTGTTTAATTCGACGAACATAAGTGTCCCAATTTTGGATTCCAACTTGGAAACCTTCGACTTTTCCGATCGGCATGTTGAAACTTTAAACACACGCGTAAAAATGGATAATTAATAATTTTCTCGTCGCCAATGTTATGTTCGTGACAATGAAACGCAGAGATTCAAAGCAGACTGGTTTATTATAAGTATTTCGACATACCCTCACAACGTGTATATGTGATACAATAATACCGTACATAACACTAAGTAGGTACACATTGTGGAAAATATTGAGTACTGAGCATTGAGCAATCAATGCTCAATGCATTGAGCAATCACTTCAGCGCATACTTTCAGTAACGTCACACGAAGCAAGCCGCACCCGCAGCCACACCACGAAAGTTAACGGCTTTTAAAGTTGGTTTAATGTTATATTGGGCGAATCCTAGGTCCCAAGTTTTATGCAAACGACTTTCAATCTTGAAGTTTCTGAAGCACTTTTAATCTAGTTTTAATCACATTAAAATTTTCGAGGGTAAAGCATTGGGGGGTTTTGGGTCGCTTAAAAAATTGTCGAGTAAAATTTTTCGGTTGATTCATTATTCTCATACATACATACTCTCGTTCTGGTATTTTTTTTGTTCTACGCGCTTATTAGCCTCTTCGGGGTATAATAAGTAATTTTATTATGATATGCTCATTTTGCAAGCACTTTTACTTTTAGTGTGACGCAAACCGTAATATACCACAAATAATAACACGACGTAATTTCAGCGACTCACTCTGACTGGCATAAATTTGCTCATTTTGCAAGCACTTTTACGTTTAGTGTGACGCAAACCGTAATATACCACAAATGCTAACGCGACGTAATTTCAGCGACTCACTCTGACTGGCATAAATTACTCATTACGTTTGGCCTGTACGTGACTCTGTACGCATAAAACTGTGGTATGTGTTAGTTTTTACAAGTCATAGGTTTATTTGGTACATTCGTTGCTCTGTAACCGAACTATTTGGAGCTCCGCTCTGCATCTCGTCATGAGGTCGATGATCTTGAAGCCACTTGACTTCGAGTGTGCTAGATGTAAGGATTTATCGATATGGATAAGATTCTGGGAGATTCTTAGCTGTGTGATCCCAGGTAGCTCGAAATAGAGGTGGTTCTATTGGTTCGGTGGTGACTTACAAGTTACTGGTTTGATTTCCCCAAAATTGCGGGGCCATTCCCCGCCATATCTGTTAAAAGAATTTCTTGTATCGTCAGTAGAAATTTTTTTCAGGGAATTATATCATGATATCTCAATGACGGTACGTGTGTAGCCTAGAAATCTAACATAGAACCTCACTTTGCGGTAATTATGACCATTATTCACGAACAAACTAAAAATGTATTAATAAACAAATGTTATTATAGTGTCAACGAATATTTAAATGATAAATCCTTAAACACATAAGTATATAATACTCGTAAGCTAAATGTGAAATTATTGTTATTATAAAATTAATTATTTTGTAAAAGTGTGTTGAGAATAAGTTAGAATATAAGTTATGTAAAAGACAAGTCCTCTTCTCCACATATATTTCTTTTGCTGTGCCCGACAGAGTCCATGATTGTTTCTTTTGGCAAATATTTATCACCTAAGCCTACATTGTGGAATACAATATAGAGTTGAGTATTGAGTATTAGACTAATTTATAATCACCTTCTATTTCCACTTTTATGGGTGAGTAGCCTGTAAGCACAGTTTTCTTCATAAGTCACATTCTTGCGTTAGATCAAAAAGAGTCTCATCAGAAATACTGCGGGATAAAATAAATTAGTCTTGTGCAATAACATCAAGGACACAAAAACCCTGTTATATGACGGAATCACAAATATAATGTAGACGTTATACAAATTGTGTTTCCATCAAACATATCTTCAAAGCAACCATTTTTATTTTAGGCATTACATGACTCACTATATTTTCTTGTTTGTCGGTTTTAGCTAGTTCATAGAATGAGAAATATGGAAGGTCATTGACATGCTATGTAGATAAAATTATGTTCTTAAAATCGTGGGTTACATTTATTAAATTTTTTAGTTTGGCTATAAATAGGCCATTAGATGCTTCGATGACCTATTTATATTTAGCCAGATTTATCACTAAAATCACCAGATGAGGAGCTTGTGGCTAAGTACTAACTGCTGCACGGGTCGATCCATCAGGTTAAGTTACGCTGGCCGGGATTGGTCTGTGGATGGGTGACCATCTTTACATGCCGTGACTACTCCGTGCCACGGAAAGCACGTTAATTCGTGGATCTTTGACAGTCGTTATGGGTCGTCAGAAGCCCGAAAGTCTGACAACCAGTCTTACCAAGGGGTATCGTATTACCCAGTTACTGGGTTTGGAGGTCAGATAGGCAGTCGCTCCATGTAAAATACTGGTATTCAGCTGCATCCGGTTAGACTGGAAGCCGAACCCAATATTGCTGGGAAAAGGCAGATTGATTGATCACTAAAATCGCCCTTCAATAAAATTGGTAACAGATTGATTACGTTTGAAGGATTTATTATTTGTAACTACTTTCCGCCAGCGACTTCGCCCGCGTGATACCTTTTATAAATTATAGCCTATGTTATGTGCCTATAGACATCTGCAATACCTACCAGATGCGTTGCCATCTCAGAGACAGCTGAAATGTCTCGAGTGCCTATAATTTCACAAGCTTCCATCATCATTAACCTGCTCTTTTACCAATTTATTAATGGTCGGCGCAACATGCATTTTTCTTCCATACTTCTCTTTAGTCGTCATCTCGGTAGTCACCCCTTTCTATCCTTATCATCTTTCACACAGTCCATCCAACGTTTCTTTGGTCTTCTCCTACTCTTATAGCCACATTCATACTCAAAACTTTCCTCACGACATTTTCCTCAATCCTCAGCATCACATACATTATTTTGGACCATACAATTGTATACGATTTATAAACCTACCAAACTGAACACGGAATACATATATCTTTTCAAACCTGGAGACAGCAATCAACGGTATAGAGGCGATTTCCTTCAAAAAGAAGTGAAGGATACCAAAAATTCGATGACATGTTACATCCACCAACCCGCACGGGGTCTGCGTGGTGGATTACGACCCACTCCCTCTCTCACAGAAGAGACCTGTGACCCAAAAGTGGCAACATTATAGGCTGATTACGCTATGCCATATATACCTATGTTATGACTATTGCTACTTCAAACCTATCTACCACATTGTGTGGGTGTATCGTATGATACACGTTCAGCTAATCCACGCGATTACGGCTGTGACGTTCAGTTCTGTTGTTTTCGACATTGATCTCTTTAATTAATGTGGCATTAGGATTTGTGGCTCTATTTAACAATGGCAACCTTGATTGGCTTTTCGGATTAGTATCGAAAGCCGATTTTGTGTTCCAGTAGGTTCGTTTGGGATAACACGTGAGTGGGATGTTTCTAATTAAGGCTATGAAAGCCTGTGACTAAATCATATGTTCACAATATGGTAAGTTTTTTGTTGTTATTCTAGTCAAACTAATATGTCTTCCTTTATTTTTTTCAATGCTACAAATTTATCTTCAGAACTGTTATGAATTGTCTGTTTATAAACATAATCTTGGGCTTTTTTTGTTTCCTTGATTTTTCATTTGCCTGATCGGATATTCACTTCTAAATACCAACAGACATTCAGATATTTTTGCTTCAGATTCTTCAAAACCATGTTTACATCCAACTAGACAACTCCTGGATCGATAACTAATAGAATTTCAAATACTGTCTTCGTTATTAACACAAACTACATCATTAAGAATTTTGCTCACGGAGTTAATGCTGTGGGAGCAGTGGTGGCCCAGTGGTAACGGCCGCGACTTACGAGTTGTCGGTCGTAGGTTCGATCAATGATAGGCATTTTTCTTTGGGTAAATTTTTTCATCACCGCTTCTTTCAAAACAGTGAAGGAAAACATCGTGAGGAAACCCGTATGTCCTAGAACCAAAAATTCGAAGACGTGTGACATCTACTAACCTGCATTGCGCCCGCGTGGTGAATTCGGCCCACTCCCTCTCACTGTATACCAGCAGTGGGATTATTATAGACTGATTATGTAGGAAATGCTGTAAGAAAGTTGGTAGCGGGGCTGAATCTCCAGTGTGCACTACGTAGCTAAAAATGACTATAGTCGCTCGTGGAGATAGTTTAGCTCAAATATCGTAATAATGGGTCAATAAAACCGCATATTAATAAAAATCACCAATACCCCAGATTAAACTGCCTCGTCTGGCGTATGCTAAATATCTTGGTCTAAAATTACTTCATTTCATGCTGTAGCAGACTCTGGGGCTCTGACTCAGATATCTTTGTACCGAAATCTGAGAGATCTTGGCCCAGAATTGAGGTAATTATATGGATAGCTGCATATAGAAAATAACACACGCAAATGCTAATTGTAATGTTTCTTGATGTTTGCCCATATATTCTACGAATTATACTTCAGAAAGAATATTTAATCTCTTGAAATGATTGGTTTTAAAGAAACAGCTGCAATTTCTACTGATAAAAAAGTTGTTTTCAGCACTTAGTGAAGTTTTAGTATATACAAATTGTGTAATACTTGTTTTAAATGTTTATTACAAATTAGACTGTCCAGTGACAGCTATTGCATCTACTCTACAACATTCTTCTGCACTCTTTTCTAAAACATTTCCGCTTTCGTCAGAGCATTCGTCACTATTTCGTTTAAAATTGTCACCGCTTCCCTTTTAGTTTCTACAGTTCCCAGATCAGCAGGCAAATGTATTTTTAGTAAGTTATTTATATGTAGAAGAAGCCAGGTCCCGATAACGGGTTAATTTTGATCGTTTGGCTCACAAAATGTGGATGTTTTGTGCCAAATACCCATTCAATGGTCAGTTTCCATGTTAAATAATTGTCTTACAATCATCTGTCGGTGCTTTTATTTCGTGTGAATGTTTTGTCGTTTCTAATAGCTTGAGTAGTGTTGGATGATTTTATTTTTTTTCTGTTGCTTCATTTTGTAATGATGTCATGTTGCGAATAGGTCTGACGTTGTTCGTTTGCACAATTTCTTAGGAGATTCGACTAGTCAACATATTTTTTTGTTTTCATAATTCTTTGGCACTGTTAGTTTTTTTGGAGTAATTAACCATTAGGTAAACGTTTCCTAGTATTGTTTTTTGTGACTGCAATGTATGTCATGCAGGTGTCTGCTACCAATAATACATTTCTACGAAATCGCCGCTTTCCTTAAAACGACAATGATGATGTATAATTCAAATAATTATGATATTTTATTTGTCATTTTCGAGGACGGTTGGTGATGGTTCTTCAAAAACATTCGGATCTCTATCTTCAACACCCGGTCCGCCGGTGGCCTGTTGCTCTATGTGATACTACGTATGTCGATTACCGACTTTAACGGAATATTGCCATTTTTAAATATTATACTTTTTTTTTTTTATGTAGAATTAATTATTGTATTTTATTTTATTTTTTATATCTTAATTATATTTCATGGTATGCTGCACCGGTCGACGTCATAACGTCAACGCCGGCTGTCGCTGAAAACCAGCGCTGGGGCTCTGTCTTGCATAGGGTCGCAGCATCATGCTGAGCGATGGCCGTTTTGCGTGAATGTGACGCATATTTTCGCAGAAACTTGTTTCCATTTTTTAATTTTGTTTTCTTTTTTTTTGCGTCATGTTTACCGCAAATAAACGTATTTTCTTTCTTTTCTTTTTCTTTATGTGTATTCACAAGTAACCCTTTTTTCTATTCCGCGTCTTCTACATTCTTTCCTTTACTTTTATAAGAATTTTCTTCTTGTTTAGCTCCTTCAGTTTTCGCAAAATCATCAGTGCCACCCACCTTACTTGTTTATACCCCTAATATACAACCTTATCTGGTATATCTCCTCTCTCTAATTCCACTTTCTAATCTACAAACTAGCCGCCGTTAGGTACCTAGCGTGACGCTATGTTATCAAGGTACCCAGCAGCTAATCGATAACTCGTTGAACTTATCTCACTGATAACAATGGCGTACAAGTGGTTTGTTGTCATAGCTTGTCGTTTTCGAGAACTTTTCCACGGACTTTGAAAAAGCCCGATGCAATGAAAATGTTCATGAAAGACTGAAAGCCCGATGATTGGTTGGAAGAGAATAGCCTGCTTCGCTTTTGAGTTAACTTAAATTTTGATGGCTACTTCGCCGGAAAATTTATTTGCCGACTCCATCTATTTAGATAATTCTTTATTATTTCCCCCATGTAGTAGCTGATCTATAGACAATGTTTTAATACAAACATTTTGAATTGTACAAAGCTGAATGAAGAAGCTCATCCGTGGAAGTAGTTTTGTACCTATTTCCACCACAACTTTATTTGCCACCAAGCTGGGTAGCTGTGCAGGTTTGAAGTGAATGGATCCCTGTGTTACTCCAAGCACATGAGCATTTTAAAATTTGTCTGTTGACGTTGGCAACTCCCCTTTGATGCCACTAAAATTGACCATAGGTACCTGCTTGTTTACTACTCTATAACGGTAAAAAATAAATAAGAAATCTTTTCTTCGTGTCAGGTATTTGTATAAACCAATTGTTATTTTTTTTAGATAACTTTGGGCACATTTCTATAGAAAACTTCCTAAGAACACAACAAAAAATACTTGACATCTAGCCCACAGTTTACGATCAGATATTTTCACTACGGCCACCACTTTTATCTATAAACGCGTTAACAAAATGGGGTCAATACTACCGTTGAAACGAACAATTTCACCATAAATAGTAGAGCCCAACCGGGTCACTGGCTGTTATTTATAGCTTGGTTTATAAACCACGTGCTCACTTGGGAAATAGTTAGAATTTTAGCTCGTTTTTGAACTAAATATAGCTGTCTGTATGTATTTGAGTTGGAGTGTTTGTGTTAGCGGTTACTGTTTGACGGTTAGATCCACTGGGAGGTGAGAACGTGAATTGTATTGCTTTAGAGGTAAAGGAACGGTGGATATAAAAATTGTTTAGTGTAGGAGAGTTTATGGATGATTTTCCTGGTACCTCATTAACGGCATAAATATGTAAATTTCTATTAACGGCTCCCAAATTAAGATGATTGTTTTATTTTATCTTTTTCTTTTTTTTCTCTCTTTTACATACTACCTTCACATAATCTCTCCGTTATTTGACATTATATACCTAAAATATTATATATGTTTTTTATAATAAATTAGATTTGTTACATACAGCTGTAGTGGCAATCATGTCATTTGGTCTAAATAGCTTTTTATTATTTGATTTTGCTGTTAAATAGATTCTTTTCTTTTAGATTTTGTGAATGTGAGAACGTTGTAGGCTTAACAGACTGTAGATTTGTCGACCATTTTCTATTTTGCTAAGTACCTGGTACTTGTTGATAGGCCTACACTGTCCTCTCATACCTATTTGAAAACATTGTAAATACCATTTACTTTTAAAAGAGTAACCATAGAGTTTCTTGCCGGCTCTTCTCCATAGGCTACGACCAATTGGAACCGTGCATCTAGCTTCTGACGTTTCATAAGTGTCTTTGTAGGTTTATGTGAAATAAAATATTTTGTATTTTTTGTTTTTTTTTTTTGAATTTTGGATAATTAATGAGCTGTACTTACGATATAACTTATGGTATAGCTTTGGATAGACAATGATGTTTCTATAAACAGCTGATGAATCATGCCCTCTTGTTTTTTAGCACTTTTATTGAATTTAATTAACAACAATATTGTCAGTTATACAATTATGTAAAAAAAAGTTATAAAACTAAAACCCAACTACGGGAAAAAAGTCAGACTAAAAAGGTATAAACAAGACATCACAGATAGACAAATAAAAAATCCGGAGTCACACGTGTTATATATCGAACAGACCACGTGTGACTCCGGATTTTTTATTTGTCTGTCTGTGATGTCTTGTTTATACCTTTTTAGATGACTTTTTTGCAGCTAGTAAAGTTATAATGATAAGATACAAATATAGTTTACTCAACTACCGAAGAAAGTTCATAATGTTTATTTTGTGAAAATCAAGGTAATGCTTCATTTGATTTTCTAGTTATGAATGTTTTACTTCATTTCGTGTACCTTCCTTTATTAGGAGGTACGTATAATGTATAGTAAATAATTGGAAGATATTCGATATACCTATAATCTTTCTTAAAAGGTTTCAACCTTAATATCTACTTAAGCCAATTACCTTAATACCCTGAAAAGATTAGGGGAAGCACTTGACCTGACTAAAGATGATAAATTAGCCTTATAATGCCATTATTGATCCTACACAAATCATATTATTTAGATAGCGTCTACGAAGAATTATAAAAATAAAAGTTATAAAAACTAAAACCGAACTACGACAAAAAAATCAAATAAAGAGGTATAAACAAGACATCACAGACAGACAAATGAAAAATCCGGAGTCACACGTAATATGTTCGATTTATGTCCAAACACGTGTGACTCTTTTTTTTTTTTAAATGTGCTATTTAAGCTCATTCATTTAATTTAATACACAACAGAGTTTCTATGTCCTCTAGAGGGCGCCATATTCATGTGACGTCACATAGCCTATAACCAACGCTTCCAACGATACCTCAATTGTCAAATTATGAGAAGCAGTTCAGAAGTCATGAGGTACCAGATGAACATACATACATACCAGTCAAAATCATAACCCTCCTTTTTGCTTCGCCGTAGTCGGGTAAAAATAAAGAGCTTAACTTACAAAATAATTTAATCCCAGTAGTGGCTAGTATTTGTAGGCAGGACACTTGCTATTGTTGTTAAGTATGAACCCCGGGAATTTATGGCTTTTGTAAGTGCGTTTTATTACCACTTATTTGCGGTCTACTGTATCAATTTTATGTCAAATCATCATGGTTCCCATGCTTTTTCACTTTCAAAGTCAAAGTCAAATAATTTATTTTAATTAGGCACATAAAAGGCACTTTTGAACGTCAACATTTACAAAAAGCAGTACTAGTCGCCCCTTCCAAAAGGTTGGTTTTCGTATGGAGAAGAATGGGCAAGAAATCCCTTTCAATCCGTGGATTGGTTTTCCATTTTCAGCGGACTACAGTACTTTTAAGTTCGTCATAGAAATGCCGCCGTGAAAAGAGGAAATACCAAACCTCGTGATTGAAAAACATGTTCGTGAAATACTTTTGACATAACCATGTTAAAAGAAGGAAAGAAAGACGAAAGAAAATACGTTTATTTGTAGTAAACATGACGCAAAGAAAGAACACAAAAACAAAAAAGGACAAGTAGAGGGAAAAAATGCGTCACATCCACGCAAAACGGCCATCGCTCAGCATAATGCTGCGACCCCTATGCGAGATAGAGCCCCAGCGCTGGTTTTCAACGACAGGGTTGCCGTGATGACGTCAAACGATGCAGCATACATATATGAGATAATAAAAAAAACTAAGGCTCTTAAAATTCAGAGGTGTCTCAGAAAGGGCTAAACATTTACCCTTAATTATAATCCTATCGAAACCAGAATGGTATCATTTTGAAGCCCTTTAAATCTTCCAGGATATAATATATATATATTCTAAAATTTAATTTCAACTCTTTATTAGTGGCTTTTGTGGACATGATAATTATTCAGATTTGATACAGCTGTAATAGCAATCACGTCATTTCGTTTAAAATACTTTTTTATTTTTATTAATTTATTTATCTTTATATAGATTCTTTTCAATTTTGTGAATGTGAGAACGCTGTTGGCCTAGTGGACTGTAGATTTGTTGACCATCATTATTCTGTTAAGTACCTGGTACTTGTTGAAAGACCTACACTGTCCTCCCATACCTAATAACACTGTTATTTGAAAATATTGTAAAAGCCCATTATTTTTAAAAGAGTAACCGTGGAGTTTCTTGCCGGCTCTTCTCCATAGGAAACAACCAATTGGAACCGTGCACCTAGCTTCTGACGTTTCATAAGTGCCCATGTAGGTTTATATGAAATAAAAATATTTTGAATTTGAATTTTCGTTTTTAAGAAGCTTAAGAATCCCAAAAGAAACGGTAAAAAATTGAAGTTTTATTAAAAAAAAAAATCCTTTTAGTTTTTTTGTGTGGTGTTGTAGCCGTCATTGTCAGAATCGCATCGTTTGATTTCAATTCCATAATCTCTATCTTAATAATTGAGATGACGATAGCTACCGGACGCACTTTTCTTGCCTTGAATACGGGTACCACTACTGAAGCGATCGAAAAAGCATTTTCAATGCTAAAACAAAATAGAAATAATTATTTTTCATATTACTAAGAAACTTGTTATCTTTTAGCAGTACTATTAACATAGCTTAGTTTATGACAGTCAAAAAATAATAAATTTACACCTCAAAAATGTTTCTCAAACGCGCATTTGACAAACGTAGCATATTTACAAAACACGTTTTTACCGAGTGTACACAAAAATTCATGACATGTCGGTACTTCTATAGGTAAGTAAGGCACATCTGTGCTAGAATGCGTATCGCCACGTGCATACCGTGCAGTAATTAAACAATAATAGACGAGGCACGTGCTTCGTGCGTCGAGGTCGAGAAATGGATGGGTATCCGGTGTAAACTGCAGCACTGCTTATGATTTAATTTTATCTGAGAGTAAAGAATGAATGGTTTGATGTTGCGTGGTTGTCGCATTACGAGCGTGTACCTTTGAATTTCAATGAAGCTTGATATCTGTTGACTTGATTAAAATTTATGATGTACAGACGCCAGCAGGTCAACCTACCCGAAACCAGTGCCGGATTAAGCCAGCGCGGGGCCTGTAGCAAATTCTACCTAGGGGCATCAAAGATCGATTTTTTTTTGCACCCCGGATAGTCTAGGCTTCCTATTGACCATTTATACTAAAATAGGAGTTATTTTGTTGACTTATGTGGAAATGTTTATGAAGGAAGAGAAACTAAGATGCAAGAGCGAGCGAAGCGATGTCGATTTTTTTTGAACCACCGATTGGTTAGGTGAGCTATTCACAAAAACTTTATGAATGAAGAGAAACTTGCTCGAAATTTTTCAGCAATTTTTCGGCAATTTTTTTTTTTTTTTTCTGAGATGTTCTTTTGACAATACATACAGAAATAGGAGTTCCTTTGTTGAGTTATGTAGAAAAGCAGAGTTATGTAGAATTAAGAGAAACTAGGATCAAGAGCGAACGAAGCGAGCTCGAAAAATTTTTGCATACCGCGCCTCTGAAGTTCAATTTGTTTTGACCGTTCTTACATAATATTTCATAGGACCTTCTATCCAAACGTTTCACGCTTTTGTGAATTTACTTGATAAATTCAATATACCTACCACGTCTTAATAAGTTGCACTCAAAAAATTACGCTCAGACGGAGGTGAGCGGGCTTAGACACGCGGGGCCCCCTTTTGCGCGGGGCCCGTAGCATTTGCTACTCTTGCTACGTGGTTAATCCGGCACTGCCTTAAACTGTCAAATTTTCTCAATCAACTTTGAACCTTATGCTTTAGTGATAAAGTTGAAAATCTATTAAAGAAATTTGACAGATTGTAGTAGGTTGATGTGCTGGCGTCTGTACATGAATTTTAATTAAGGAAACGACAAAGAATCTAGGGTAGTCGGGCTATAACGTTCCCACTGCTGGGACATAGGCCTCCTCTCTATGAGAGGGAGTGGGCCGTAATCCACCACGCGGGCCCAGTGCGGGTCAGTAGATGTCACATGTCATCGAATTTTTGGTTCTAGGACATGCCGGTTTCCTCACAATGTTTTTCTTCACCGTTTTGAGAGCAGTGGTGATGAAATAATTTACACAAAGTAAAGCGCCTGTTTGGGTTCAAACCTATGACCTAAAACTCTTTAGCGTGGGCGTTACCACTGGGCCACCACTCCACTGAGAATTCCTTACCAATAAATACATAAGTATGACTATAGCTTAAGGGGCCGGCGGAGCACGCGTAGTTCATACAAACGTAATACCAAAATAATTTGTAAATCAAACATATTCTTAAGGTAGTGTGTATTTATTCCGATTGAATTACAGAATATCTAGGCTCCCAAATATATATTTTGAATGGACACTGATTTAAAGACGAGTTATGAGAAAAATAAGTTGTCTATAGAAATTTGAAATTCCTCATATCTCGTCTTTATATCATATATGAACTACGCATGCTCCGCAGGCTCCTTAAATAGCCTTTTCTACAGTTGAAAGTGCTGTGGTTCGATTTACAGGTCGGGTAAGATGTAATTGTGTTTGTCAGTCTGAAAATATAAGAGAGGCTCGTGGCTAAATGATAACGGCCGCAGGGGTCGAACGAAGGTTAAGCTACTCTTGTCACGGTCGGTTCGTGGATGGGTGATCATCCATTACATATCAAGAACTCTCCGTGCCTCGGAAAGCACGTTAACCCGTTGATCCCGGCAGTCATTCAAAGATCTTTGACTGCAGTCGTTACGGGTACCCAGATAATCAATCTTACGAAAGGGGTATCGTGTTACCCGCAGTAACTGGGTTGTGAAGGTCAGATAGGCAGTAGCTTCATGTAAAATACTGGTATTTAGCTGCGTCCGGTTAGACTGGAAGCAGACGCCAACATAGTTGGAAAAAGGCTACGTAGATATTAGTCTAAAATATAAGACAGTTTAATAATTGTATCCTATGAAGGGAGATAGGAGTCGCTTTTAATAAATAGGACTTAGGGATCTCGCGCACTAGACGCACATGACCACGACCAGTGGTCGCAGCGACCAGGTAAACTATATAGAAATCGCGCACTTGGTCGCAACGGCCAACTAGCCGCAGACCGGGCCACGGTCCACGGACCTCAACTGGCTAGAGCTGTGGCCATCTAGTGCGCGAGATCCCTTACTGTTATTGGCAAGACGTGACTGTAATAACCCTCTGGTAATTCCTACAGGAAAGACGCGTGATATTTTGTTTGTATGTCTGTTGGAAATACCCACTCATGTGCCTAAAGCATTGGCGTCACCAAGAGTTCTGTTTACCCCGCATCGATGAATCATACAGTGATAAAGTGCATAAATATATATTCGAATGTACGCAAGCGGAATCGCGAGAAAACATTTGCATATTACTGAAATAAAATTCAGTTATAGTGACTCGGCTACACCAATTTTAGTTTTGAAAGTAATCTGCCTCAGTTTGAATTAACTACCATAGTCTAAAACTTGTATTTCTTGAAGGGGTAAACAGTGGAGCAAATTAATGTTTTACGTTCAATAGGAGCTTACCCCATAGAAAATTAAATCAAAATAATTTTATTTCATAAACCTACGTGGGCACTTATGAAACGTCAGAAGTCAGAAGCTAGGTGCACGGTTCCAATTTGTCGTTTCCTATGAAGTCTAAATAAATGTCAAATAATGAGATGATAAATTGGTTATGTCAAGGAATACATCGTAATTTGGGAGCAACACTTACGTAATTAGGAAAGAAAGGAAAGAAATACATAAAAACGTAGGGACAGGGGAGATGGGGTCGTCACCACACTTGTAATGGCAGCTCGATCACGGTGGTGACGGAAGTAACTGGTGCTTATAGCACAGAAGTCCTCCTAGCTTAAGCCCAGTTGCACATGTCTTGTATCTCGCCACTAAGTTATAAAGTCTAATTACAGGTACAATAATTGCAAAATAGGTTTAAGTCTTGAACAAATAAATATTGTTTATTGTTTACTGTCGTAGGGACTTTTGCTATTAACCAGGCACATGTAGGTCCCTATACCCCAATTACACTTTGCCCTACCGTGGAATCAAACCTAGGACCCGACACGCTCGGCAGTCACGCTTGTGTCTATTGTCTACGTCAACATATTCAAGCAATTCGATTTGATTTTAGATTTATGAGACAGGCAGTCAAATAAAGATCATTCGTGAACAAATGCCACCATTTTTTCATCAGTACTTGTTTTAAGGACCTGGGCACAGCAGCAGTTATTCTATCTGCTAATAACAACAATAAACTGTGATCATCAATCTGTCTGCCAAGTGTGGCGAGTAGGACAAGTTTAATTGTTTATTATGCTGACAACAACAAACTGCGATCTGTCTTCCAAGCGTGGTGCCCTTTTGTCGTTTTTTAAGTGATAAATATATATATTTCATTTATTTCGGATCATACATAAAAAGTAAGTACTTAAAATCCATATAGTATCAGTAACAAAGACTTAAAAACGATGTTAGTAAAACTCACAAACTAACCTAACATCAACTAATACCTACGTGGCTCAACACATGTCGGCACGTGTCTCCACATCCAGTGCCTAATGAAGGGGATGTTCACCTTGTCGAACAATGTTTTTAGAGATTAATGAGAGATCCATGTTGAGCAGTGATTTCTGATGAAAAAGGAGGAAAGTACTGGGAAAAAGCTTCCTCCATTCTTTCCACTTCTTTCGATGTTGTGAGCACAACATCACAAGAAGTGGAAGGAATGGGGGACGCCTTTGTCCATTACAGACTAAATGAAACTAGTATTTCTGCGAACAGTAGAACTCGCGAGCACAAACTTTCTAGTGACCTTATAGTATAACGTTTTAGAGAATTCTGAAAATTATTCTCGGAATTCTTTCAAAATTCAAATAATTCAAAATATTTTTATTTCATGGGCACTTATGAAACGTCAGAAGCAAGGTGCTTTAGATTTTTGATGAGAAGGTGGTCCCAGGTGCTCTATCAATCCCTATCTAGTAGTAAAAGGGCCGATTCCACTGGTAGAAATCTAAAAGGGAGCAATTTACTGCATTTTGAGGAGGTATTCTGCTCATCATGCCAAAGATTCACATCAGATCTTCACCAATTTTTTTTTGGGACCAATTTAAAATTTCATAACCTTTCAAATAAATAAAAAAATCATTGAAATCGGATTTCATAAGGTACCCCTTTTTGAAAGATTACTTCCTCCAATCAAAAATCCTCGACGGCATCGAGATCGGTTAAAATACGACCTGTAGAGGAGTACCAACAAACTGACACACGAAAACAAATTTTGCTAGACTTGAAGTAGAGACGCTTCGCTCGCTCGGTCAATAAAGGAGGAAACACACTATGGAAGTCGATATCGAATTCTCTCTACTAAACATTGAATAAAACTATAGCTGATCGGTTTGTACGCTCAAATCGATACGCTTTGACATGCTTTAGTCAGGGTTGTAAACATAGCGACTTCACACGAATTTACTCGCAAAGAACTTTATAGACCAAAACGTTATCAGAATTTTATGGTTTCAAAGAAGCAATAAAGAGTAATGCCTGGTTTATACGATGGCAGTGACTAGACCCAGTGTCTCTGAATTTCGGACCCTATCGGTGGGTTCATGTGGACGAGATCGGCAGTAAGTCAGGCGGGGGAATCTACTGGGCCTGGAAATAGACGGTGTTAGTCAACTGGATTGACTTGAGGGTGCGAAGTCAGCACTGGAATATGTGAAACTAGTGTCTACACGAGCCCAGTTGCAAGTCAGCGCTGGACTGACTTACTGTACTGTCACGTTACTGGGCTCGTATAAACCTGAGAGATAGGGTCAAGCTTTCAAACAAATGTTATAGTCCATAGACCATTCACAAAAATCAGTCAGTCGGATTAATATTATCAATGGATCGGATTACTATGAAATCAGTCAATCTGCCCTTTTCCCAGTTATGTTCGGGTTGGCTTCCAGTCTAACCGGATGCATCTGAATATCAGTATTTTATTTTAGTTTACATGGAGCTACCGCCTATCTGACCAGTACCCAGTTACTGGGTAATACGATACCCCGTGGTAAGACTGATTGTCAGAATTTCGGGCTTCTGACGACCCGTAACTACATAACATGCTTTCCGAGGCACGGAGGAGTCGGTATGTAAAGATTAACCTGATGGATCAATCCGTGCGATTGTTGTGCCACGAGCGCTGATTACCGAAATTTAGTAATAGCAATAAAAAACAAACAAAAAAAAAAGACTGCGATCATAATTTCATGGTTCGATTCGCGGACGTTGGCACCGAGATCAGCTGTTTATTTAAAACTGTGATCCTCAGAAATCCTTTTTATATTAGTTTATTGGATAAAGATACCCACCATTTCTTTGAAGTGGAGAAATAATAGTAACAATGATACCTACACATGTAAATATAAGACATGAACAAATCAAAATTCGCTTGTCACCATAGATAATAGTCTATACCATGGACAAGTGATGTTGGAACGTCGGGCGTCATAGGATTCTTAGATTATTTATTGTACGAGTACATAGTTTCGGTTTTTATTTATATATATATATTTATTTTTAAATTGTATTATTATTTTTGTTTTAAGTTTTTTGTAATCCCCTAATGGGATTTTATTAAGTCCGTAGATGTGTCCGTGGCATCACAGTGGGTCCTATCAGAATACCAGCGCGGTGGTATTTATTATCGCCGTATTATGCTGAGATAGGGGCCTTTTTGGCCTCGCACAGGTCGTGATTTTTTTGCTTAAGCTCCCTTTTTATTTTATTTTTTTATATAATTTTGTTTTTTATTTTTATTTATTTTTTTACTGTTTGTATTTCCTGTGCGTGTCCCAAATAAAATATTTTTCTTTTCTTTCTTTCTTTCAAAAAAAGTGTAACGGACTTGTGTAAAGTGCAAATCAACACAATTTTAAGTTTTTTAAATAAATATCACGTAAAGATTAAATTCGATTAAAACTGTCGTGTAGTCTGTCTTATAGGCTGTAAATAATGATGAAGAACCTAACGTCTGTGAAGTTTCGCCTCTGATTTTAATTTAGCTCTGTTTAGAGAAGGATGAAATATCTAATAATTGTAGACGTGTCATCCTTTTAAAGCATGATAATTTCATGCAATTCACATCCCATGACCTTCGCCTTTCATGTGAACCCATCCTAATATTCGCTTAGAAATAGCCAAATCATTCCAAAAGTTAATATAAAAATTCCTAAAGATACTATAATATTTTCTATGGCATCCATAGGGTTCCATACAAATGAGGGTGTCAGTATAATGTTATGGGAGCCCATATTATTATGATATCCATTGTATTATAGGCCGGTACTTCAGTAGTTCATTTACATCGAGACTAGGGATTTTTACTTAGTTCAGCTGGCGGTGGACCATTCGCTTTAGACATGGGTGAATTTTTTTTTTTTTTTTGCCTGTCAGACTCTTACTGACTAAAACCCACCCGTGTTCCTTCCGTTGCCTGTACGTTGCCAGGGGCCACGGTATCCCTTTCGGACTTTCCCGCAACCCCGGCATCGGTCCTATCGGACCCCTTCAAGAAATGGGTGACCTAAAACAAGCTTTTTATGTTCAGACTTTTGCAACGATAGGTACTTGAGATGTCGGCCGACAGCGACATGTAACAGACGAAGATAAACACGTTAAGATAAGGCGATGTGGATGATAGAGCGCTGCGGTCTTTAGTTTTTAATTATTGCAGCATTATGCTGAGATAGGAGCCATTTTCGCCTCGCACAGGTTTTTTTCTCGATTGTTTCATGTTACATTTTATATTGTTTGTTTTTTCTGTGCGTGTTCAAAATAATTAAAATATTTTTCTATCTTTCAGAGATGAAAATAATACCCTCCTGCACGCTTAGCATGACCACAATAGAAACGGGTTTTGTCGACAGAAGAATAGACCAAAGCCCAAAGGCCAAAAGGCCAAAAGGTTGACTGATAGAAAATGCCTATGGCATTAAGTCCGCCTCTGTACATTTCTGTGCTTGAAGTATTAAATAAATAGACAAAATGACAGATAAACAATCACAATCTGTCATTTTGTCTAGTCTTCCGTCGACAAAACCCGTGGAAAATCCGTTTATATGATTGTCATGTTACGCGTGCTATTGGGCTTAGCCGCAGTCAGGTAAAAAACAGTTTTTTTTTTAAAGATCTTGAGAGACCCATACCAAAATGATGATAATCTTTCATAGTAGTAACGCAGGCTTAAAATTCCTTACCAAAGATTTATACCTTCAAGTACATAATGCATTGAGATGAAGCACATTATTATTAGATTGATTAATAATGCATTCCTGCAATTGTAACCACGTGTGCCACTTTAGACTTCTGATTTTGGTGGTATTATTGTGCATGTGCATTATTTGTACGAATATTTTGTAAAAACTGAATTAGTAAATTATAATTATACAAAAACTTTATTTTGTTTCATCTAAGCCAATAAATATCCACTGTTGAATCCCAAAACTAACTATGACTCATTAGTCAAGACTTGACAAGTAATTTATGGACCAACCAAGATGGCTATGCCAGCCTTTTGGGCACTTTTCCTGTTGACAGCGATACGGACGAATTTTTTGATGGCCTGTGATACTCCCCGATTCAAACTTAATGACGGCTCGGAACATGAGGCGAGTCGCTGCGCAGTAATGAATTCATGGGCCAGCGGGGATGAGGGGTCGGGTACTGCGCAGCGAGTAGCGCACTTCCGTGCCGCCATTAAGTTTGAATCAAACTGTACCTTCCCGCCTTTTTAACACAAGGAAATATTTACTTATTTGAAAATAAATATTTCAACCAACAAAGATAAATAAAGGTTGCTATTAAAATAAAAATAGCGGGGGTGCACTCTGGGCATTACCACATTTTCATTTTTATTATGCCATTCTCTAATATTAAGTGCCGATACAAGAAAAGGTAGCCTTTTTAACCGACTTCCCAAAAAGGAGGAGGTTATCAATTCGGTTGTATTTTTTTTTTTACATAAACTAGGCCAGCGTCAGTCTGTTTGCTTAGGGGACATATTTGCTATAACGTAAAAAAAAAATAAGTTTCTATAATATTGTCGACGAATTTCCCCCCACTTTTATGTAAGAGTAATCCACTTTACCCAAAAGCTTTTACCTTAATCGATACTTACTTATTTATCGCAAGTTCATAGGACGTGAATCGATTCGGATAATAATGTATTTTCACAGTTCTATGTTAATTTTATCAGGTCGTTAACACCCACTGCTGAACAATCGAATAAAAGAAGTATGATGTATGGTTTACTGCTAAAAAAAGGTCTGAGAATAATAATTGAATGAACTTTAATGATGTAACCATTTTCTTGTAATTTTATTTTAATTTAAAAGAGTGTCAATGGATTATATTGCCCGTTCTTCTCCATAGGAACCTACTACGTTTTGGAATGCGCAATTAGCTTAATTTTTCTGACTGACCGACTCCTAGAAAATTTAAAAGTGCAGTGCCTGTAAATGGTTTAATTGAAATCCTTACTGAGTTTGAGTTTGAATTTTTTTTTCGAAGCTAAAAAAAATATATCGTTTCATTACCAACCAACCAAACTGGAATTGTCTACATTCTTAATCATCTTTTTTTTTTTAATTATTATTAGCCGATATTACGACGTTGCCTATTTAAAATTATCTCTTATGGTTGATTTTACATTTGTCTTCGTTCATCGTCTATATGTATGCCACTTGACAATGAATATCCTTAAGAGGGAACAGGGCCTGCGAGGAATTTGAAAAATAGGTATTTGAAGAAACTATTGTCGTCGTCTTACCTCTGTTGACATAATCTACTCATTACAATGTTTTTTTTTATGAGTTGTATTGCAATATGTGGTTAGCTAGCGACCTCGATAATTTTTTACTTTACCTCAATGGTCCTAGTTTATCAATTATAACTTCTAGTTACAGCTATATGTAAGCGGGCACGCCCTTTATGTCTGGAGGCTTTTATTTAGATATTGTTTTCGTTAAGTTATTTTTATTTCTGCTTGAGTATAGTTCTCGATGTTTTTGGTTGGTATATTGGCGTGTGCTAGCTGTCATATGGCTATTAATTTTATAATTTAAATTATGTTTTGTGTTGCGTAATGTAAATATCATTTTGCATACTATTATATAGAATCTTTTTTACTGAACAGACAGCTGTGCTGCTGGGGAGTTTGTTGCGCCACTTCTTCTTCCCAGCTAAAGCACTAGGAAGTGGTGAAGGGTGGGCGTTTTGGGGGACTGTCTTATGTAATTTTGACGTTCGAAAAGTGCTGATTCTCAGCCTAGTTTGAATAAATGACTTTTGAATTTTTTCTAGTCTGCCCCCGTAGAGTGCGATAGGGACAGCTGCAGCTCAGATCGATAATATCACAAAAAAAATTGACGAGATCGACGTTTCGTATTCCCCCTTTTTCTCCTCGAAAACTGAGCTGATTCAATTAATTTTCACATTCAAATTTCAAGAAAAAGTATGTCTAGGTTCCTATTATTTTCTTTTATGTTAAAAACTTTTCGAATTTGTCTGGTAGTTTTCTAATCACGGCGCGGCGGTAAAAATGGGGCATTTTTGTAATTTTTGGAGGGTCATATTTTCTTTACCAATACGTTGCTGAAAAAAAAGGAAATAATAGGGTCGTGTCTACAGCAGAACTTGATTTTATGAAAAAAAAAAGATTGCTCTAGAGCCAATATTTAGCAAGAAAAATGGGGAATACATTTGTATGGAGAATCGCAGGCCCTGTTCCCTCTTAAATTTGTAGTGATGGAGAGACACATAACTTGCTACTTGAACTAAACTAACTGATACAAATATAAATCAGCCATTAGTGGCCTTTCACACTTTCTAGCCGTAATTTTTCAGACAATATCACTCCTTTCTTTCGACATGCTTTGCAAAGTCTTACTCTATTTTTATTATGTTAAACTTTACTTGCCTTTTAAAAAGCCATATATTCGAGATTGATCAATCTAGCGCCCCGTGGCGTACCCCTCTAGCCCCCGCGGCGTCCCCGTCTGCCCCCCGTCGCGAACAAGCAATGTAGAATACTATAGAAGAACTTTATATCTAAGCAGTTTGAAAACTAAATCCCGTGAACACGATGACCACATCTGTTACCGCCCCGGTTCTATAGCCACCGAGCGCTGCAAGCAGAAATAGTCCTTACGATGTATATACCTAATAGATATGAAGTTCTCCGATGGTACCAGTTCATTATCGTATGAAATACAAGACGTAACGTTTAGACTACCTAAAGTGACATTGACAGTGCTCTTTTCCAAATAGTTCGAAGAAAGTAGTTTGAAGAAAACCAGTATGTGCGGCAGGCGTATGAATTGATAACATAACATAACGCCTGTAATCCCCGGAAGGTTAGGCAGTGGTGTGCCTATAGTACACCCACATTTCGCCAGTTATGTTTAAGTCCCATTTAATAGGGGGCGAGCCTGTTGTCATCCACCTGGCCCCCTATAACGTCTGAATTAATAACCACTTTTCTGACTTCTTGAACCACCAGTGCAATTGATCATTTACATACCAGTATATTTGATGGAAGGCTTTTATCTTTTTGGGCTACATAAGGTAGGAACAAGACGTTTTTAAACTCGAACTCAAAGTATTTATTTCAACTGCACCAATTACAGGCACTTCTGAATTGTCAAGGAGTCGGTCAGTCAGAAAGATGAAGTTAGTTGCCCATTCAAAAGTGTAGTAGGTTCTTATGGAGAAGAACTGGCAAGAAACTCCATGGACACTCTTTTAAATGAAAACATTGTAACACTATATTGTTTACTACATTCAACCACTAATCTTTTCTTATTGAATCACCAGTGGCAGAACGGAAGGCATCGGAAAGACAAGGGATCTTTCATCTTTTTTCTACCTTAAGAAGGCACAGTTCATCTATACTCCATTTAAAATAAGATAAGGCATTTAACTAAACCTTATTTACAGTCCGTTGAACCGATTTTGACTTCTATTGCGTCGGTGGCATGATAAATGGCAGCTGCAGTAAACAGTTGGTATTGTAACTTTTTTGCTTTTAATGCCATCCTTATACCTACGGTATAGAAGGCAGAATCGGTTGAACGGACTGTAAAAAAGGTTTGTTTAAATGTCTAATCTTATTTCAAATGGAGTATACATGGTTATGGACCGAAAAAGACCTGACATTTCAGACTGAGAAGACGTATTTGCTGTAGCATTCCAGCATTTCCATCAGTCTTCTTTTTTGACATAACCTCCTCATTCATTAACCTAGCTATACAAAAATCTCAAGCAAAAGAAATATCTACATTTTCAGTCTGCCCGTGGCGCCCCCTACACTGAGAACTGAGAGCTACATGATCGTATCAAGGGCGAAATCGTCTAGACAAGACTATTACAGTATAGTGTTCCAAACTAGCTAGTTAGTAATAATTGGCAATGTTTATATTTAATATCGGTGATCAAGAACTTTTGATTAAGTACATAGTTCATGGAGTATCATAACTTTTTATAATACGGTACAAAAATAACTGCGGTCAATGATTATGACATTGATTTATTTATTTATTTATTTATTAAAACTTTATGCACAAGTAAAAAAAAATACTGTACAAAGGCGGACTTAATAAAATAAAATCATTTTATTTCGGACAACTACGAGATCCATAAATTGTTAGTAACAGGTTTGCACTTAAAACACTATTGTTAGTAACTTAAACTAAAGACGAATTAATGAGAAGACCACCCATCACCTAGACACCGTGAAATGGAAACTAGGGTATAAGTCTTCTCACAAATTGCCTTATTATGGCCGAGGAGGTATCTGCCGCCACAGCCTTCAGGATGCTATTGTGACTGCCCCTTATTCTCCTCAGAAGTGAGGCCGTTTTTTTGCGGAATATGGCATGAAATCCATCAGTGTGGTTAACCGCGAACATTTCCGAGGCACTGCACCAACGAGGCAGTCGCAATAACATCCTAAAAACATTGTTATATTGGACGCGTAGAACATCCAGCGACCTTTTCGAGTAGTTGACCCAATGATTCCCGGTGTAAAAGCTCTGACAATAAGCTTTAAAAAGCGTAACCTTTACTTGGTCAGTACACCGAGCAAATCTTCGTGCCAACATATTACCCCTGATCGCCAGAGCCCTACGCTCCCTCTCAATGTCACAATGGTCACTGAGGTCGTCTGTAAGAAAATGCCCAAGATATTTAAACTTAGTCACTCTGCGTATTGGCGTGCCGTTTATAGCAAGTTCGAGTGTACTCTCTCGGCACTTACCGGCGACCCCAAAGACCATGTATTCACATTTTTTAGCATTGTACACCAGACCATGTGCAGCAGCGTAGGTCTCACACACCTTTAACAGCTCCCGGATCGCTCCCAGCGACGGGCCCAGCAGCACCATGTCATCCGCATAACTGATGTTGTTGCAACTGACACCATTTACCCTGCATCCGACACGCATGCTGCTGAGCTCGGCAATGAGGTCATTAACATATAGATTGAAGAGCCGAGGAGACGACAAACCACCCTGCCTCACTCCGCACTCCAATCCATATGATTCCGAGAGCGCATTAGACCATTTAACACGGTTTGTCTGGCTACGATACCAGAACTGTAATACCCTGAGCAGTTCCACCGGTATACCCCTACTCCTCAATTTACTCCAAAGCACGTCATACGAAACAAGATCGAAAGCCTTGGAGAAATCAAGGAAGCAGGCGTACACCGGCGTCTTACGGTCAGTGTAGTATTTGACAGCATACTTGACACTTAGGATAGCACTTTCAGTTGACAGTCCCGGACAAAACCCAAACTGTGCATCGTGTAACTCAATATACTTTGCCAAATAAGAGTCAAGCATACTGTCCAACACCTTAGCCATAACAGTTGCAAGCGAGATCGGGCGATAATTACTCACGTCCGAGATGTCCCCTGTCCTATTCTTCACGACTGGTACTACAATGGTCTTGATTAGGTCTGCCGGTAAATAAGAATGACTGAGACACATCGTATAGAACAAGGACAGGACCCTCGGCATATGCATGCCTGCATATTTCAAATGTTCTATGCTAAGCCCATCATGCCCGGGGGATTTGCCTCTACTCATACTATTTATCACCAAGCTTACTTGCTTCATAGTGAATCGTAGTAGCGGCTCCTCCCCCCGGGCATGAGGCACAAGGTCTATTTCTGATGCTGAGGGTCCAAGTGGAGACCTTACTTTGAAATAGTCTCTAAATAAATTAGCCTGAGGCATTTTCTACCAGTCAACCTTAGGGTGGAGCAGAAATAAAACATGGCAGGTGCAACATAAGTAATAGATAACTTTGAAATGCATACTTACTAATACATACATACATACATAAATACATACATACAAACCGAATAAACTATGTCAGGAGAAATAACGATAGGTAGAGGAGAAAACAAATCCAGCAAATCAGCACTGCAAAGATTCTGCCAACTTTTCACGAATATATTCACGTGCCTTCAGTTTGAAAGATAACGGACTGGTTGCCATTCTGATGTTCAGAGGAAGCGCATTCCAAAGAAATACCGCCTGGACAAAGAAAGAAGAGTGAATAAAACCAGAGCGGTGAGAAGGACATCGTAGAAGACTATTGTTGGTAGAACGAAGATTTTTACTATGAGCAGAGCATAGGTATTGAACATGGGAAGTCAGGTAAGAAGGAGTAGTGGGTTTGTCGAGTATAGAATACAACATAGACAGAGCCCTCAACTCTCTACGCTGACGTATGGGTAACCATTTTAAAAGCAATCGATGCGCAGATACATGATCATACTTTCGAAGATTGAATACGAATCGAATGCAGTTATTTAGAAGGCGGTCAAGTTTATTGAGGAGATCTGCATTCAGGTCATAGTAACACACATCACCATAGTCTATTATGGGAAAGATTAGGAACTGTACAAGCATTGCCTTTATGTGTGATGGGAGAAGGTTTTTCAACCGATAGAGCGACCGCAGCGTTCCAGTGACTTTTTTACTTACAGTCGTGACCTGCTTACGCCAGTCAAGACATGTGTCAACATGCAGACCAAGATCCTTAACATCGGAGCTAAACGGGATGACTGAGTTGTCAAACATTATAGGTGGCACAGTTAAGCCATTCAGCTTCCTCATACTGTGGGTGCTCCCTACAATGACAGCCTGACACTTGGTAGGATTAACCGCCAACCCAAAACGATCAGACCAGTTTTTAACCACATCTAAATCCCGGTTTAGCTCCTCAATCGCATCGGATATGTTCTCAACACTTGCTTGGCAGTAAAGCTGCAAATCGTCAGCATAAAGATGATACGCAGTTCGAAGTTCAGTGGTGATGAGATTAATAAAAATTGAGAACAAAAGAGGAGATAATATACCGCCCTGAGGGACGCCAGCTGCAAGTTCACACCAACCAGACGAAGAGTCTCCAGCACGAACAGACTGCTGACGCCCCTGAAGATAAGAGGAAAACCATTCCAACGCCTCCCGAGAGACCATAAGATAGGAAAGGATGGATACACAATACCTACCTTGTAAATTCTGGTTTCTGCAAGCATATTTGAAATCTCATGTCGACCTAAATATGATTGGATGTTGGTACTTTGGCCAACCAACACAACAGCTAACATAAGACTAGGTTTGGCTCGCGACTTCGTTCGCGTGGAAGTCGTAAGATACACAATATACAAAAATAACAGCCACATTTTCATAAAGTTAAAAGTTCCCGCGGCCCCCGACCCACCACGTCGCGTCCCAACGCCCGCCCGCGCTATTACTTTGTTCGCGACTTTTTTCATTTTTGCTTGGCTCCTAAGCCCATGTTCGCACGGACGTAATAAAATCGTGGCGATTTTTTTTGCATGCACTGGATTTTCAACGCTCTGCTTAGCGCCGAGAGTTGAAAATCCAACAGTGTTTTTTTTTCAACGCGCTGGGACGTGAGTGCGTCCCAACGCGTTGGATTCGCGTTGGTTCCACGCGCGCCTCAAAGAGATGTCAGCAACTGAAGGGGTCCGATAGGACCGATGCCGGGGTTGCGGGAAAGTCCGGAACGGATACCGTGGCCCCTGGCAACAATATTTACAATGTTTTTGATATTTGTCCAAGTTTTTATTGCATAATTATGAAACAATCTGTGATTTTATTAAGAGCACGAAAAAGGAAAATATTAGAAAAATAGTTAAAAAATAATAATTTTTTTGGAAAGATAATTATGAAACAATCTGTGATTTTAAATAGTAAGATAACAAAAATGACAAATATTGTATCACATTATTATAATGAAACTGAATGATGTTAGAAATTTAAGTTAGTCTTTTAAATAATAAATATTTTCTTCTATCGACATTTTTATTTCTTAGTCCCCGCACTATGCGAGTGATATTCGTAGGTGTGCTTCGTGGAATAGGAAATTAATTATTTTAAATTTTTATTTGAAGCGCACCTATGGGTGTGCTAAGTGGAATACTTTAGGTGTGCTTCGTCTGGGTGTGCTTCGTTTGGGTGTGCTTCATGGAATACCTCCCCCTGGCAATGTACAGGCAACTGAAGGAACACGGGTGGGTTTTAGTCAGTAAGAGTCTGACACGCTCTCCCGCTCCGCCCAGAGCGGGAGAAGTTATTTCATAATTTCCCATCCAACAAAAAGGTACGATGTTGCTTTTGACATAGAAAACACAATAGTTTGGCAGCAATTTACTGACCAAAAACGAAATGGAGGGTTAAGCACATAAATCGTAATATTCTAGGCGGATATTATCTTTTATCTTCGATATCTAAGCTCTCCACATCTTTTGAGGAAGTCCCGACATTGCATAAGCGTCTTATCTAAATAAACCCCCACGCTATGAGTTCAGATGATCGCGAATAAAAATGACGGATAGCTAGTCGGCAATTAAATTTAAATTTTTTATGGCATGGAGCCAAAGAGCGAAGAGTGAAGATTGAAATGAGTAGACGCTAAGAGTTAGGCCCGTCGTCCACGGCGCTACTCAAAAGTAACGTGTTACATACTCAATTCACCAATGAGTAGCCAGAATATCACAGCACTAGTATTTCGCTGTTTGTCCACCGACACCGTCAACGGGACTTCACCGAAAAACGTGATTATTCGAACCGAACGTGTCGTCCCGGTGGTGTGCGGTGGCATTCTCCTAGCACAGGTATTTTTCATACTTAAAAGGAGGCCTCTATGTAAGATTATTATTGTAGAGGATTGTAAAGTGAAAAACGTCAAATTCAGAATAGCAAAATTGTCATTTTCACTAAATTAAAATCTCAGTGCCATCTTAGTGCTGTCAAACTAAAATATAGTTAAGTTGTGTCACTTTAGTCTATTTCAGAATGGGAAATCATCGTTTGACCGGAATAAACTAAATTTTGGTGATTTTTAGTCTAGTTTAGAGGCATTTTGTGACAAGAGAATCGGCACCAATGTGTGTGTTTTAGAATTAAAGTTCGCGAGCATATTCGCAAGAAGCTGGCAGTAACGGTAATGTTTTCCCATTGTTTGTCTTATTTGTACTTATATTTATGTATAATTAGGTGTATTTGTTATATTTATAGTTTTTAATAGGTATATATGTATATCTTTATATTTAAATATTAAAAAAATCTTCAAATCTCTCTGTTGCACCTACCACTGTTTGTCTCTGCATCACCCGAAGGTTGACTGGTAGAAAATGCCTATGGCATTAAGTCCGCCTTTGTACGTTTGTGTGCTTGAAGTATTAAATAATAAAAATAATAAGTGTATGTATCGCTACTTCAGCGCCATCATCTCGTTGCCGTTGATATCCCGTTGACGGTGCCGGTGGACAAAAGGCCTTTCAATGTCCTTACACGAAGCAACCAATCACAAACTAGTTAATAACGTGTTAGAATGTCGCGTCGCGTATGGAACTATGGAAGACCATTGAAATTCTAGTGCTGTGTCGTTCTGGCTACAGACTATTCGGTGATTTGAGCTTGTAACACGTTAATTTTGAGTGGCGTCGTGGACGATGAGCCTAACTAATTTAAGAGAATGATTTAAATTAATTTCTTTTCAACTAGATCGATATTCATTTGTTTTTAGGGTTCCGTACCGCAAAAGGAACTCTTATAGGATCACTCGTGTGTCTGTTTGTCCGTCTGTCACAGCCAATTTGCTCCGAATCGAATGTACCGATTAAGTTGAAATTTGGTACACATATATGTATTACTATGCCCAAAACGTGTCTCTTTTGGGGGGGAAATAAGAAAATTAAAAACAAAAGATTTGCGAACTGTACCTTTTGACATATCAAAATGAAAGGTCTTGTTGCGAGGATCTGATTGTTTTTTAAATAATTTTAAAGATATTTAAGAAAATTGATGAAAATTGACCATTGATTCCTTATCTCCGAAACCACTGAACCTACAATTTTAAAGAATAAACAGTATATGTCTATACTTATATAGATTACAGGAAAACCTATAAGAAGTCTTTGGTCTTAAAGTAACACGGTAAATTTCTCAATATTGTGCGTATAATCTTAATTTTGCAGTTGAAAAGTATGGGAGAACATGTATTTTAACTACAATGTTAAGTTTGTTCTTGGGATAATTCTTTCTCTTCTTTCTTTATCCCAACTACGGAACCCTTCATTGTGCGTGGTCCGACACGCACTTGGCCGGTTTTTGTTTAGTAACATGGTCTGATTGGGAAATAGTTCATAGTAATTTCGTTATTTATGTTTATTGGTTCGATGTGTATGAGTGTAATTGTAATCTACGAGTATGTTATGGGTGCTGTACTAAATTTTCCATTTGTATTTATACTATTTTGCCAACTATAAAGTGGTGTTACTGGGGAGTTTCCTTAGCGGTTTTTTCTTAGCACCAGGAAGTGGCGAAGAGTGGTACAGAATTCATGAGTGATATTCTTTTTTTAACGTAAACTGTTAGTAATGTTTCAAAAGAGAAATTATGTTTGATTTTTGGTTGTGTTTGTTCAATTTTTGTCAATTAGTTTATAATTTTGTAACTTTTGCGTGCCTGCTGGTAAAATATAGTTGAACCTTTCCTTATAATTATGTACTGTACCCATAATTGCACAATAAAATATCTTTTTCTTTAATTATTTAGGGGGCTCACTGTTGCTTTTCAAAAATCACAAAGTGCTACATAGTTACATGGTTTAAAAAAAATAAGCGAGCCCTACAGTAGTCGCATATGATTAGTTACATCTGAAACTCAAACTCAAAGCATTTATTTCAATTAAACCGTTTACAGGCACTTTTGAATTGTCTAGGAGTCGGTCAGTTAGTCAGAAAGTTGAAGCTAGTTGCCCATTCCAAAACATAGATCTCTATGGAGAAGAACGGGCAAGAAACTCCAAGGACACTCTTTTAAATATATAAATTACAAAATCCTGGGTACATTACTCTTGTTACTTCTACAGGGTGGAATTGAAGTCATGGGCAATATTTTAAACTAAGACACTACTCATGATACTATTTGCATTAAGGCTACTATTACGCAAATCAAAAATATTATTAATGCAAGTATGGAAAACCTATAAAATGTACTAAGTCATATAAAGTATCAAATTCGCGCATCGCGATAGCGAGTGCTGCTGTAGCTAGACTACGCCGCGCACCGTATTATGTGCGGTACTTGTCATTGCGCGTGAACTCCTTGACCCCGCTCGACTCACGTGACATAGGTAAGTTGCTAACGATTTGATTCCTAATTCATTCCAACTTTCCCTTCATACTTTGCCGGCTTAGGACGGTCAAAACTACGATAACTAACACACATAATAAAATAAATGTGTAGGTAAAATTAATTTCCCGTAGTTTTGGCGTATTTACAAAGTTGGAATCACAGTATTTACTTAAACTAATTGTTCAGGAATCACGAAGTTTATTTACAATAATTTTAAGTCAGTGGGTCATCTTAGGGGCGTCCGGGTAGCGGCGATGGAACATTTCACGAGCTCGTAATAAACTTGTGCCATTGTAAAGTAAAACCATTTGTAGGTATTGTTGGTTTGTGTACCTACCCTGCACATTACGCGGTCGAGGCATCGTGTTCACAATTAATCCACTAACACTTTATGCACTGCAATCCAAGGGTAAGAAGAGTGAGGCGCGTGCGGCGATTACGTCCGGATTTATCGTAAATCAACTACATGCGTCAACCCACCTGCGCAGTCGTTATGACACTAGTTTGGGGAGGCTGCCCCCGCGCGGGGGTGATATTCGTATTTTTGAGTGAGGGAGAACGGGACGGGGAGTGCGGGGCGGGCGGCTTAGCCTATTCTTTGATGCCGCGTGCCGGCCGGCCGCAATGAACCTAGCTATTAGTATTATTTGATGTTTGTTTACCTACTTTTTTTTCCGCTCTGCAGTGCGCTTTAATATTTTGATACTTCAAAACTTATTGGCGTTTATGAAGTATTTTATTTTTATTATTTTTAGTGTTTATTTGCAATAATAGCCTTTTACAATATGAATTAAGTACCTACTAAATTTTTAAGGTTTTCCATACTTGCATTAATAATATTTTTGATTTGCGTAATAGTAGCCTTAATGCAAATAGTATCATGAGTAGTGTCTTAGTTTAAAATATTGCCCATGACTTCAATTCCATCCTGTATATGTGAGAAGAATGTAAAATAAAATAATAATCAAAAACGATTTAAAATATAAGATTAAAAATAAGCAATGGCAGATAAAAGAGATGACCAGTCTCTACCGACGGCGCCCGTTCACGAACATGACGCGTATCCACGCGTCATGTTCGTGGATGGTGCTGATCCCAGCACCATCCAGCTCAACCATTTTGAAGGGAACTGAATGATCCAACACACTCGCCACCATCAGCGAGACATTTAAGTGAGCATGACATACTCTCAACTGCCATGCTCTTTCAAGTCAACATAATAACATAGTAAACGACTCCATGGTACTCACATTTACAAAAATAGTAAAAAAAAAATGCTTCTAAATTATACAAAACTATAGTTTGCAAAGTATTTGTGAGATTAAAAGAATTTTACTACCAAAAAGAAAAAATAAAACATTATTATCTATTGGAGTATTCAACAATTAAAACTTGGTTAAATAAAAATAAAAAGTAAACATTAAGTTCGTAAAGTCAGAAAAAATAGTGAGCCCAAGTGGCTGTGGAGCAGGACCAGCATTAAGACAAGCATTTTTATCTATGACATTGTCTGACGTATATAATATATGATAAAAACAATATTCATCATCATCATCAACATCATCACCATCGTCATCATCCTGTTTACAACCTCTCGGAAAATGGGTTGGTTACCATCTGACGGCCAACTCTAGCATCGCGCGCGCTCATTGGTCAAATCAATCAGCACGCGCTTCCCCGGCTTCCTGTTACACACTTCCGTCCCTTTTCGTGAAATCACTCCCACAGATTGCAGGAAAGCGAGAGGAAAGATGTTACACATCAAAATGGTCGTATTTACAATGTTCCAAATTCATACAGACAAATTCTTACCCTTACCCAAATGTACTATGATGGTATATTAAGTTAATGAAAAAGGACAGATGGCATTGGACATGGTCAAACCTTTTAGAAATATTGAGGACAAAACGTTTACCAAAGTAATCATATATGTTAGGTGGACACGCAGTCTTTTAACATCGAAATACCATTTTAATTACTCTTGTAGGTAGCTCAGCGCCCTTGATGGAATAAAACGTTTCACCAGGAATTTGCAAATGACGTAGCAAAGATGGGCCTTTTAATATGCTGTGAGAATTAATAGGTTTTGGTCTGTACACCCAAAATATCCCCGTCGCATTTTTGAATATCCGTAAATGGTAATTAAATATATATGTCGCAGATGGATTGTCGAATCCGCTGTTTTACATCACTGCTAGCTGTTTTACAAAACTGCTCCGTTATGTAAAATCATTGCCATTTCGTTATGATTAACAAAGCTGCTACCCAAGTTGTGTAATGCAGAATGGCATAACTGCAGTCACAATAAGCGTGTTGTGTGATTTCTAATGCAGAATCGGTCGCGGTAACTAAGCAAAGCACCCTGACCATTTGGTTTAGGTTAGGTTAGAGCTGCGCGACCAACCGCGAGCGAGCCGAGCGTGCGTAAGGAGCGGCGCCGCGGCTGCAGCCAGCGAGTGCTACTTCCAAGTTGGTCGCAGTTACTTGGCTATTTACCATTTTAAGGACTGACTTTCATAAAACTCTGATAATTGTATGTTAAAATTGCCCTTAAAATCACCGCTTTCACTTGAGTTAGGGTCATTTTCAATCATATTACTCGTTTTATTTATTTCTATTTCATCCGAAATAGAAATGACATAGAATTAGAACCGACTAAAATCTACAATCTGACTAATTTCACTTTACGCCTTTTTACATAATTTCTAATCGTTGACCCGCTGCAGCTGCATTGATGAATGCAAAACGTTTAAGTGATTCTGCAAGTAAAAGTTCAGTTAATTATGGAAAATCGCTTAACGTCGTTCAACTGATTTACATAACGCAAGTTATTTTGTAAAACAGGTAACGGTTATGTAAAACAGCGGATTCGACAATCGACCTACGACATACGAGTATACAGATATTTTTGAATGACCACCGGTAGGAAACTTAAATAACATACAAAAAAAAAACCTTGATAACTACAAAACATCGCGGAACATACATGGGGTATTTTCGGATATCCCTGGACATGAGGAATCCATTTTTTTTTTATGTCGTCTCTTTTTGATCCACGCTGTACATCAGAACTGGCTGAGATCGGGTCAGCGGCGCTCATATAGTCAACGAAGCTTATGTGTTTTTGCTGATCGTGAACTCCACTTTATATATAATTCTATAGTTTTCCTTCTTCTTTTCGAGTCCATAGTACTTTTTAGTAAAGTTGGGCTTAGTTATTAGTAGTGTCAGTGGATTTTATTAGATCTTCAAAAGATTGAAATAGAAATTATGCTCTTTATTATGTACACCAGACAAATTACAGATATAAATGTAGAAAAGTGCAGGTGTATGTTCTAGATCAGGGGTTCCCAACCTTTTTTTGTCTACTGCCCACTTTAAGAATAAATTATTTTTTAACGCCCCCCTTTACACAAAAAAGAGGGAATTTCAAACGACTGGTGGGGCCTTTTACACAAAAAAGTGGGGATTCTTAACTGATAAGTGGGGCCAAGAAATATCTCACGTGGGGCCCTAAGGGCCCCATGGGACGGGGTTTGACATCACTGCCCTACACAATGCCCCCTTTTTTTTCTGGGTCTCTTACCGCCCCCCTTTAGGCCTGCAGCGCCCACAAGGGGGCGTTATCGCCCACGTTGGGAAAGACTGTTCTAGATAGAGGCACCGCACTCGTATTGGGTGTCGGAGAGTTCTATAATAGGGGTTCTATGTAGTTTCATTAATAAAAAAAATATGAGCCGTAGGTGGACTGTCCGCTGCATCACAAATTCTAAAGAAATCCACACGAAAACGAGGTCAAGTGAAATGAAATGAAATGTTTATTGTGTAAATAGGATATCGGAATCACTTTTACACATCATATTAAAAAATAAGCTAGATGGACTCGACCTTTCCTATCTGACAACCCCTGAGAAGAAATAAACTCAGGGGTCAAAGTCTCTTTTAAAGTCCAGACATAATCTGTATCTGTATGTATATGTATCTGTATACGTAGATGTAAATGTCTACTGTGTCTCTAGGAGTCGGGCGTTGGTACTTGCGCCACAGTTTTAACTATTGCAGCTATCATCTTTTCACAATTTGTCTTTGTATGTATTTGTTTTTTTGTTCCCAATAAACGATTTAATAATAGATCCCTGTATGAATAATGGTCTTTTGAGGAAATAACCACACAAGGTGTGGGCCTGAGTGGCTTTGAGTGGACCTGTCCAGTCAATGGAAGCATAGCTCTTGGTATAGCACAGCCAAGCCATTAACTGGTTTCCTAAATCTAGTTTATTGCATAGAAAAAGTTGAGTACGTCTATATCTAATGTTTATCCAGCCTATTTCTCTTACCATTTAGAGATCCGTTTTACGACCAATAAAACGGTTATTTTGGTAGAGTTTTATGTCAGTACTTACTACGTATTTAATTGACGCGGATTGATCCTTCGTTCTTAGATGACCGTTAAATATCGGCTGTTATGACGATCCTGCTAGAGAGCTTTTAGGGAATGTTCCTCGGTTTTAGCCATATTTTTTTTCTTTTAGAGGTCTATATTTTGGAGAGATTTTTTACGGAATAGTCTGTGGTAATTCACTTGAGCAGTGTTGGTGCAGTGGTAACGGCGCCGACTTACGAGTAGTAGGGTTCGAATCCAAGCAGGCGCATTACTTTGTGTAAATAATTTCATCACCACTGCTCTCAAAACGGTGAAGGAAAACATTGTGAGGAAACCGGCATGTCCTAGAACCAAAAATTTTAAGACATGTGACATCTACCAACCCGCACTGGGCCCGCGCGGTGGATTACAGCCCCTTTCGAAGAGAGGAAGCCTGAGTTCCAGTAGTGGGAACATTATAGGCTGATTATACTTAGGATAATGCTTAATTTAGTTGTAGATATACGAATCATTGGCGAATAGTGAAAGATCTCACCAAGGAAATCCGGAAAAAAAAAAGTCATTACCTATCATTTCCAAAAACGGCACCACTGATCTTTCTTAGTTTTTTTTTTTTTTTTTTTTCTCAAAAACACTGCTATCTTTACAGGAAATTCCTAATGCGGTAGCGTGGTCCTTAATTAAACTATCTTATATAAAATAACACATACAATATTAGTACTTAAAAACCATAATGCTGTGATTAAGCGCAGTATTCAATGCTCGTAGATACCTTTCTTTATGAGAAGAACCCTTTTCCAGAAGCGAGACAGATACAGTCTGATAAAATTATCGTAGAAATGAGGAGTAGTAATAGCCTAGTGGTGTGACCGTCGGACTGCCAAGGCCACCTCTGACTTGTCCGATTCATGTGCGTATTGTATAAATTAATTGCTTTAAAAACGGTGAAGAAAAACATCGTGAGGAAACCGGCATACCTGAGAGATATTTCTCGACGGCATGTGAAGCCAAGTCAGATTCCCATGGGCGGCTTTTAAACTCTGACACCAGCCGATTTATTCTGTAAAAATCTCCCGCTGAAAACTTAGGTGAAGTGAGCGTGAAGTGAGCTGTCATTCCACTGATGCTAGGGATGGACAATATTGACAGCTCACTTCACCTAAGTTTTCACCGTGAGATTTTTACAGAATAGCACTGCAGGTTAGTCATTAACCACACGAAAAGAAGAAGAAAATCGCAGAAATCTTAAAAATCTTCTTTATAATAAAACGACATCAAACTCAAGATACGATGTAATTCCAATGCACACGCATTGGAATTACATCTGTCTGGTTAACGATAGACGAAATATGACTTCTCTGACGTCATAGTAGGCGTGTCCTCGAGACTATTCCCGTCTCAAGATCTTCTAACACATCCCTTTACGAATTCACTTTATTTACTCTACTAGAACCTTGCCTTGACTTTGTCTTTATACATAACATCACGCCTGAAACCCCCGAGGGGTTAAGCAGATGTGTACCTATATGGGACAGTGTATACACATTTCGCCAGTTATGTTTAAGTCCCATGTAATAGGGGGTGAGCCTATTGCCATCTACCGGGTAAAAATCCAGGCTCCATCAGAATACTCCAGATTCTCAAAATACCAGATTATCAAAACTTTCTCTAAATATTCGCAATATACCAGATTTCTAACAGTCGAAATCAAAATATTTGTTATAATCATATGAAAAAAACCTAGCAACTTTTTGCAACAAATATATTGCATATTGCATGGACATGCGCTACTTTTTGTTTGAATAATAATCATTAAGGGGGCAATATAGGGGATGAAAGTTTGGATGGGAAACCCTGCATCACGTCTTAAGTCAGTGATATGAAAAATCAAATTTATGTCAGACGCCATCCTGATTAGAACAGAAATCCTCGGGTCACCCAGATCATTCACCAGGAGACTAAATACGTTGTTATTTGTTGTTAAAAAAAAACGTATTTTTTTTTATAAAAATGTCATGCCTGTAATTTAACTGAATTCCACGAAGAGTTAGGCAGAGGTGTAGATACCTAGCTATATCACCTACATCCACATTAGGCCAGTTTTGTTAAAGTCTCCTATATTAAGGAGCGAGCTTATTGCCATCAACCGGCACAAATTTAGCATTCTATCAAATAGAGTAGCCCAGTCGCCCCGACTTACGAGTGGTCGTGGTTTCTAACCCAGGGGCTTTACTTTGTGTAAATAGTTTCATCACCACTGTTCTCAAAACGGTGAAGGAAAACATCGAGAGGAAACCGGCATGTCCTAGAACCTAAAATTCGAAGACATGTGACATCTACCAAACTGCATTGGGCCAGCGGCTAGTGGTAAATTACTGCCCGCTTCTCGACGAGATGAGGCCTGTGTCCCAGTTGTGGTAATTGGCTTATTCTAATCCCCCAAATACCTTTGATCATCTATCAGCTACCGTAACGTCTAGGTAATTCATACAACGAGTACCTGAGTTACTTAAAACATCGATCCAGACGTCCAATTACCAAGAAACGGAATGATTAGCTTTCATCTAGATCAATATACTAACATGCAAACAGCCAACAACAACATCAAATGCCTAGCCATTTCCCAACTATTTTGGGGTCAGCTGAATATCAGTATTTTACTGGGAGCGACTGCCTTTCTGTCATCCACAACCCACTCACTGGGTAACACGATACCCCTTATTAAGACAGATAAATTATTTAAATGATTTTATTTTTGTAAATAGTTTTGTTCAAACCCTTTTATACGTCGTAAAAAAATGATGTAGGAGTTTTCTATCCGACTACTCTGAGAAGAAAGGCCGAAACAAACTTAGGGGTCACAGTCTCTTTTAAAGTCTAGACATAATCTTGGTCAGATCATGTGAGGACCATGTAGATTAGTGTTTGAAATGGTCTTCTGACATCTGAAATCCATCCATCTGGCTTGCCAATAATATTGTTGAAACGTCTCAGTTTTATGAACCGGCGTACATCGCATTTACGACGATAAATGTCGTAAACTGCGCATTAAGATTCCGAAGGCGTTAAACCGAGTTTTGATAACATTTTTCTGTTTTCGGATATTTCGAATGCAGAAGTAGAGTTTTCGCCACGATTTTGTTGAGAATCATTGCACCGATTTAGATGGCGATAAAAAGTACCGCGAGAATTAACTTTTATCAAGACATACAGTGTACGCTATCGTAGATTTTTGAATATATGTTCATACGTGCAGTCCCTGTAAGCATTGCACGCATATGTTACCTATTTCACTACACTAGTTGATAATGACATTGTACATATATTGCACGTATTGCAATGTTAGAGGTGCGACAAACAAGAAAAAAAATCTGGTGTGACTACGAGTCCGTACCCGCAAACATTTCGCATTTTTATCAAGACTACCAATTAAATTAAACTAATTACCACTACCGACCACCTTACCATCACCTACGATTATTTATAAGATTTATTTAATCAAATAATAACAGTGTTAACATTAAATAGTATCATTTGTAGGTACACTTGACATATACTAGTTAACAAAACAGGTAAATAGGTGTTGCAACCAGCACATTATTACTATTAACTTCAGATGAACTTAATAAACACATGTTTATTATCATTTTACTTAAGCCTCTCTTAAGGGCCTATACCACCTCAAATTGCTTAGCATAATCCTTCGTTATATCGAAAATACTGAAGCATTAATTTTGAAATAAATATTTAAAGTTGAGGACTTGTTAAGTACAATGTTTGACGAAAACACGATTCCATAAAAAAATCTCCATAGAAAAAAAATACAAAGTTACCTCAAAATCAAACAAAAAACCGCTGGTATTAAAAAAAAACTTCAAATTAGATCATGAAACATTGCATAATAACTGAACATAAAATGCAGCGTTTTTGTTTTATTTTAAATTTGCATCATTTTCGCCGTAAAAAGCAATACCTAAACTATTAGCGCCTTGGAGCTGGCAGCACCCCACTCCGTCTCACTCTCACTCAGTCCGCGAGCAGTATGATGTGAGCGAGATATAAAGTGAATTTAAGCTGAGGTAGTATGGGTATTACTCAATGTCTATCTATGATTCCGAAGGGGATACCGTGGCCCCTGGTAACGTACAGGCAACTAAAGGAACACGGGTGGGTTTTAGCCAGTAAGAGTCTGACAGGAGAAGTTATTTAATAATTTCTTAGCCAAAAAAAAAAGGTAGTATGGGCTCTTAAATTTTGACATTACTATGATTCTCTTCCTTCATCCAGTCAAATCTAGTTTAGATGTACCTACAATCCTAAATTTTCCTTTCTTTTCCTAGGTAAAAATGTCATCAGACCAGCCCCAACCCACGGGCGCCACCACTCCTGGGGCGGACAGCGTGGCGGACCCCACTGCCACCACCACCCCAGCCCCACGGAAACAAGCCAGGCCGAGAGGGAAGCCCCAGCCAGAGAAGCCCAAGAGAAGCTTGTTCTGTTTAGGACTTAAGAATCCGTTGAGGAAATTGTGCTATGATATTGTGGAGTGGAAGTATCCTTTTCAAAGATCATAATTTTATTAATTATCTCATTTAGAGTGTTTTGTCCCGTATCTACGCACTTAAAGGCACAGTTTTTCTTCCAAAGCTTTTTTTTTTCATTGTTTTTTACCCACTTTGCAGTTACATTACGCCGTGGTGGTTATGCATCTATATTCGTTTTTTATTTCCATCTGTATTGATGTGGCTGACTCGTCAATGGCCCTTCTAAAGCCGCGGTCCCACGACATGACGAGGCCTAGCGCGCGGCCACGCCTGTCGAGACCTGTCGTGGCCCAAGCGGAGCATTCCCACCACAGGCCTAATCGGGTCGACGGTTCCCACAGCCTTAGGCCCTTATAAGGCACTTTTGAACGTCAAAATTTACAAAAAAGTCTAATTGATCCTAGTCGCCCCTTCCAAAAGGTAGTTTTCGTGTGGAAAAGAATACTAATATTATACCAACTTTGGATCTACAGTTAATAGATCTCATGCATCTTAATAAAATTAAGAAAGTATGCATACCTTTTAAATTAGTGCCATACTGTAAGGCAGTGAGAAGAGTCAATTTGTGATTGTCATGTCCAGTAGAGAGAGCAGTGGTGGCCCAGTGGTAACGGCTGGACTTATGAGTTCCAGATTGTGGATCCAAACCCAGGCGCTTTATTTTGTGTAAATAATTTCATCACCACTGCTCTCAAAACGGTGAAGGAATCACCGTGAGGAAACCGGCATGTCGTAATACTCGTACCAATAATTTGAAGACATGTGACATCTACCAACCCGCACTGGGCCCGCGAGGTAGATTACAGCTAGGGTTACCAATTTTTTTTATAATATCAAAAATAGTATTTTAGGAGCCATTGCCTGTAAAAATATAGCAGATGGCGAAAAAATAAAAAATATATAGTAGGTATGTTTCAAAATATTTTTATTCTATAAATGTTCATATTTTTTGGTACTATGAACCGAATAACAGGATTTTTAATATCTGATAACTATTTTTACACTATAAATTAACAAACAAAATACCACTAAAATTCAGCTTTTATGAGATTACCTAATACTGGTCCTATTGCGATCATCCCGCCATTTTGTATTGAAATGAAAATACAGTAGTTTCGTCTTCTATATTTTTTCCTTTAAAAATATGGTATTTAGGCCTCTAATATAGCAGGATACTATATTATATAGTAGGGTTGGCAACCCTAAATACAGCCCACTCCCTCTCGAAGGGGAGGAGGCTTGAGTCCTAGGAGTTCAATATTAGGCTGATTATGCTGATGTCCATTAAATTATTATTCATACCAATACAAAGATTTCCTTAATTAAATGTTTCCAGACCATTTGAATATATGATATTGACGACGATTTTTGCAAATTGCATAGCTTTAGCAGTGTTTACACCGTATCCGTCCGGTGATACCAATAATACTAATCAAATATTGGTAAGTACTTTTTGAATTGTTATTTAATTTAATTTATACCAGTCCCCCTCTAAAAAGCTTATTTTATTCACTGAAAACAGGGAATAAAAAGCATGAAAGCACTTAATCACTGTTTTGGTGTTTGAATTTAGAACACACCCATACTCGTTGTGCAAAGAATAATCGACGTACAAACTCCTTGTGCAAATAACTCCTCGAGATTTGATTGGTCGACATTTTCGACAAGGAGTTTAGCATGAGAATTAAAACTGTTTTGTGTTCTTTGCTGTCATTAGTAATGTGGCGCTAGGTATTTTGGAATACTGTAAGTTACAAAAATAACAAATTGTTTCAATTTTAATGTGCAATATATTTTAATTAATTTAAAGCTTCCTTTTTTCTTCATTAAATGTATATTTTCGCTTAAATCTTTCTTTTTCTCGTAGTCATGGTATAAAGTATAGTATGCAACTCTTGAATAAAACGGATTTAAAGCGAGGGCTATAGATGAATCACGAGCAAGGGAAGTATTTATTCACTAGTTGCATAATATACTATTATTTATGTGTTACACCAACAGCAGTACATACAAAAAATTAAAACACAGCAATAACGTAATAAAAGTACTAATATCTATGCCTAATATAGGTAAAGGTATACCTACACAGCATTCACCACAAAACCACTTAAGAAAAAAACATAAAATACAATAAGGATGTTGACTAAAAAGATAGTTAATAAAAAAATATTGGACACATATTTTTACTTTTTTTACGTAATAAAAGATTACGGCAATACATTGAGTTATACTGTGCCATGACGTCACTCTCTGGTAGATTTTATACTGAATTCACCATTCAGTATACGTACGTAGTGAGCCCCACTCCCCAACTTTAATGCGTTTTATCTGAATATTTTTTTTAATAATATGATAAAGCAAAAAATACATGTCTAATATTTTTTTATTATCTAACTGACAGAAAAATCCCCAGTCAACAACCCTATTAGAAAATTAAATTCAAAATAAGTGGACGTTTGCATTATACTAAATAAAATAAAATAAAATGTTACCACGAAAGGTATGAGTGTGCGTGCTACCTATCTAAGATTTAATATGAACATGAATTGTTATACTTGCAAGCTGATAAATACTGCACTGCTTAAGACCTAATGACTCCATGAAAAGTAGAAGATAGTGGATGTCTCTCGAAATAATGCTATTATGATGGTTAACAACCTGAAATAGAACAGCTATCTAATTACGCAACAAATTTTCGTAAACGATTACGACAAATTTGTTACATTTTGACAGTTCAACAACATTCATTGCGTTATTTACGTTGTTGAGCAGATTTTTTACGTCGAAATTATGAAGCAATGGATTAGCAATTTGTTTCAAAACGATTCAAATTCCAATTGATCGTGCATTGCGTAATTAGGGTACAGTTTGTCAAAGCAATTTTTGAAGCCCGAAGAATGATGACGCTTCCGAACTGTCACTTAGGTACACCTAATGATAAATCAGAAGGAAACGAAGCAAACGGCCGGATTCCCCCTACTATATCATTTATTGATTCATCCCTTTCATTTTCAGGAAAAAGTAGAATGGATATTCATGGTGATATTCACGGGCGAGTGTGTGATGAAGATCATCGCGTACGGGTTCCTGTTCCACCCTGGAGCGTATTTGAGGAATACATGGAACAGTCTCGATTTTACTATAGTTACTATTGGGTGAGTCTCAATATTTAACGTTTTATTTTCTATACTAGTTTCAGCTCGCGACTTCGTACATGTGTATTTTTTTATCTCACAGATCCACCCCGTCGCATCGCATCCCCGCATGCGCTATAACTTCGTTTTCGCTTAGCGTTGTATCAGACTTTTTTCTTTTTAGCTCCTAACAGTCAGTGATGTTAAATAGTCTATTACCTTCCTCAAAAATTAGGCTATCAAATACAAAAAGAGTTATTAAAATCTGAGAGGTTGTTCCCGAGATTAGTGCGAACAAAATAAACAAACAAACATAAATAAATAAACAAACAAATAAAAAAAAAATCTCTTCAGTTTTATTATTAGTATCTTAGATTAGTATTGGATACTGGATGGACTAGACCGATGTCAAAATCAAAGTATTCGAACTGGTACTCGTATCGGTGGAAATAACTCTCTGAAGTATTCACAGGATTATCTTGGAAAATAATGACAACATCGTTGAATTACGTCCTGAGTGTGAGGTAGCCCATTGCTAGCTAGTAAAAATGGTACAGCCATTCTTCGCAGGCTATCCTGGCGTATTAAAACCTTATTAATAAACCAACTCAGTTTGGAGCTACTTATAAAAGCTGTCGAAATGTTAGGTCATGAAGATTTTACACAATATTATTGTAATGTTATACCTAAATCATTTATTATGATCGAAATTATGAATAGGAAAGCTCTCTCAATTCGTTTTTTCGAAATCGTATTATCCGTTTTGTTCGTAGTAATGGTTACGAGAACATTTCCAAGCCTCGTAACGCAGTTCTTTTGCCGCAAAACGTTGTGAGATCTAATGTAAAACCAAATTGGTTAATTTATTCAGTACCTATCTATAGGACCATCTGTCCAACAACTTTGTCACAAATTGTTACTTAATTACTTAACTAACAACATTAATTTATAGTGAACTATTTATTTCATATTTATTTCGTTAATAAATAGAATGACTCTTTGTTTGTTTTGCTCAACTTGGCGGGGACACTGCCGTGCCCCCAGATAAGTAATAATTGTGATTGGATTGTATAGGGAAGTAAAATATGAAAATACTGAAGGAAACATTTTAATTGTTTCAGAATAGCAAGTATGATCTTGCAGTACATTTCAAAAGACTCGTTTGACGTGAAGGCGTTGAGAGCTTTCCGAGTGTTGAGACCGCTTCGGTTGGTGTCGGGAGTGCCGAGTGAGTATAGTACCTGCATTTTAAATGTTCATTTGACAAGTCGACGCCTTTTGTTGATATTGGTTACTAGAATACTGAATTGCGAAAAAAAATGTTTTTAAAGGATTAAACGCTTCTGGATCCACTTGTCAACAAATCTGGATGTATTAATATATTTTGTATATTATGAAATTATTTTCTGTCCGATGGCGGCTTTAAGTTTTCCTATTCATGAACTTAGTCTCTTCTAATGAAATTATACCACGTCATGTTATAAAATAAAATTTCCTTTGCATTATGATTTCATTATTAGATCGGCGTCGTTAATTACTGGGTTAAACTAATAATTCTTCAGGAAAATAAGTTGCAATTATTTCAAGTGAAGAATAATATTAATTAGTATTCTATTTTATTTTTTCCAGGTCTCCAAATTGTGTTAAACTCCATATTGAAAGCAATGGTGCCACTGTTCCACATAGCCTTTCTGGTACTATTCGTAATCATCATCTATGCCATCATTGGTTTGGAGCTGTTCTCTGGGATCTTACATGAGACCTGTTATTTAAAAAATTCGACTACCCTAGGTATGTGGTTTTCCTTTAGTTCATTTTATATCTTTATCACTAGCTGGAAAGTTTTTCAGTTGAGTTGGTAAAATTTATTTGTCATCATTATCTTCCTGCCCCTATTCCAATTCAACATATGGTTATTCTTTTAACAGACAGCTTTTGATGACTGCTAACAGTTCTTTGTGAAGGTTAACAACAATATTGTCCAATGCTTCTTCCAGATGAAATGATAGACGATCCAAGTCCCTGCAATAGTGAGGCAGGAGATTTTGGGTACAAATGTCCCGACGAGTACACTTGCAGGAAAGGCTTGCAAGAAGAATGGCCTGGTATCAACTATGGCATCACCAACTTTGACAATATCGGCTATGCTATGCTGACTGTCTTCCAGTGCATCACTCTTGAAGGGTGGACTGATATTATGTATGCTGTGAGTATTTCGTAACCAATTGCTCGCAGTGGGGCTTTATCGGTTAATCATTTATTATGAAATGGAATTCACAAAAATAATATTGTATGTGTTATGTTATATAAAATAGTTTAATTAAGGACCACGCTACCGCATTAGGTATTTCCTGTAAAGATAGCAGTGTTTGTGATAAATAAATAAATAAATAAATAAATTTTGCTAAAGGCCTTTGTAGCATGAGCAGAAGAAACATTTTACATTTTTTTATTTTTGAAACATTGTTTGGTTTCGGCTTTCAGGCGAGCTAGATGAGCTACGATGTAACTAAAACACCTATCCGTTATTCAGGGCCTAATCACGTATATGTATACGAGTTATGCATAGATTCAAGTTGGCGTTTTCAGAGCAACCACTAACAACTCAAATTACCAATCTGGTCTTGATTTCCACTTCTTTAGACCTTGAATTCAAAAGAGATATCTATGTCAATTTCAGATTTCCAACGTCAAAGGTAATAGCTGGCCGTGGATCTACTTCGTGACGCTGGTCATCTTCGGAAACTTCTTCGTTATGAACCTGATTCTTGGTGTCTTGTCCGGGTAAGTGATTTAAAATAGATCTCATAATATTTTCAGTAAATATTTGAAATTATTCGTCTAGTTTTCACGTTTGTGGTGATGTAATTAATGAAGACTAATTCCGAAACACAAAATTCGTTCAATTAAATATGAAAGATTTGAGTCTTGATTTTTGTTATCATTTATTGATATATCTTTTATCATATATCATTTATTTGATTTCCAAGAGAAAAATGCACTATACCATGAACGTCATTTAACTAAGTTCCATTAATTTTTCACAGAGAGTTCTCCAAGGAAAGAGAAAAAGCAAAGAATCGCGGTGATTTCCAAAAATCCCGTGAAAGACAGCAGTTAGAAGAAGATATGAAAGGATATCTGAATTGGATAACAGTAGCTGAAGAGTTGGACCTTGAAAATGATCAGGGGCAAAAAGAAGACGACCAGGATTCCCAAGGTTTGTATGAACCGAGTTAAACGCTTATTTAGCATCTGCGAAGCAGCATGCAACGGTAGAAAAGAGCATACAGGTTTCAAGGAATATCACATTAGGTCGATAAGACATTTTAACTTTGATTCTGTGATTGACAACAGGGTGCGTGCAACCCTGTAGCTTTGCAAATGTCTATCTAGTAAAGATACTTTATGTATTATTTAAACTGTAAAGCATGTTTTCATTAATTAATTTCAACCAAAAGATGTCTACATTAATATTATTGGAAAGCATTCGATACGGTTCTATTTACTTTGGTCAGGATTTTTAATTTGTTTTTAAATTCCAGGCAATAAAGACAGAAAAAGCAACGAAGGATCTCAAAGTAATATGAACGCGAGTACAGACCAAGGACACGGATCCACCTGCAAAGTTTATTGCAGGAGGTTTGACAAGGTACTATCTTAGGACCAATACTTTTTTCTTTATGGAATTGTACCTACCTACCTAAATATTTATGACTAGCTTCTGTCCGCCGTGACTTTATCTGCATAGAAAAAACATATGAGTTGTCACTCGGCAATATAATAGGTTTCTATAAGAGAATTTTTTTTTTCTGTAATCAGATCAGTATACTTTGCAAATATAACCTCTATAGTATGAGTTTAGATTGTATTATGACTTACTTCCATTGCCAAATAAAGGTATTTTAAGAGACATCAGTTTGAATACTAAGTAGTGGAAATTAAATTTAAGTTTAATTAGAACTCTGACTTGGACATTACTTCAGTATTTTATATTATAGAGTTTGTTTTCAGGTTAATCGCCGGTTGCGAAGAACATGTAGGAAAGCGGTGAAATCGCAAACGTGTTACTGGGCCATCATTGTGCTTGTATTTCTAAATACTTTGGTGTTAGCTACAGAACATCATGGGTAAGTTTGCCTTTATCTCGACAAACGTTCTATAGACCCACGATGTTACGTAAGAGAATTGCACTCGAAATGACAACAAACATAATTGTGTAAAGAAAACCGTTGAGCGCTTTCAAAGGAAACTGCTTCTAGAAAGCAATCGCTTGATAGAAGCCCTTATCAATAAACGCAGAGAAAAGTTGAAACCAGTACCTACCAGGGCCTTATCACACTGGTGATTTGCGAGCGAGTTATCAACGAGGCGATTATTCCACGCACTCGGTGCGTGTGCGAAGCGAGCACACCACGTGTGCGCAACGCGTTTGCGAAATGAGAGCGATTTATGTGAGTATACAAGATAAAGCGAGACAAGCGAGTGTGCAATATTGTGAAAACGCGGCGTATACGTCGCGTAGTCGCGGTTAGCTCGCTTCACACCCGCAGAGAGAACGTTTACAAATCGTCCCGCTGGTAACACGCTGTCAAATCATTAGTGTGATAACGCTCTTAACTTCTGATTAACAATACATTTTCCGAGGATAAAGTTTGACATAATTTTACTCCACGTTTAATACTAAGGAGGAATTGTAACCAGCCTATTGAGTCCCTTGGTGGTGGTGTGTGGTGTATAGGTCTTTGATTCGGTGTAGCCTTGTGTAGGGAGGATAATTGAAAGTCAGGGGTGTAGAAACCACATAGATGTTTATTGACTTAGTCCACATTTACAGTCTGACGAAATGCACCACGCGGTTTACTAGATGTTTCGGTACAAAGACAATGCTTGCACCACCACTGCGCGTAAGGGACTGGCGCTCGAGCACGCCACAGTCCCGCTTGGCGACTATACATTTTGTTGCGTCAGCTTTTGTAGCGTTAGCCCCCACAACCCTATTGTAAATACCTACATTCTGAGTAAATAAATGAATATGAATATGGAGGTTAGAGTTGAACTTCTAGTTGTACCCACAGACTACATAGAGATGGTTAATTTTTTTTTTTTTAAACCTATTTTTTATGTTTTCAGTCAACCGCATTGGTTAGACCACTTTCAAAACTACGCGAACTATTTGTTCGTGGTACTATTTACTATGGAGATGTTAGTGAAGATGTACGCACTGGGTATACAAGTAAGTTATTTTTCATTTCATTATCATTATAATATCATGATATAGATACGAATATATACGAAGCGGTAATAACTCGCGATATTGGATATATCGCTGCTCTCGTCCACCAAATTAGTGATCAAAGTAGATATTGGTGCCGATTCTCTTGTCACAAATGCCTCTATACTAGACTGTCACCAAAATTTAGTTTATTCCTGTCAAACGAAGATTTCCCATTCTGAAATAGACTAAAGTGACACAACTTAACTATATTTTAGTTTGACAGCACTAAGATGGCACTGAAATTTTAATTTAGTGAAAATGCCAATTTTGCTATTCTGAATTTGTTGTTTTTCACCTAAAATTTTGATTGTCTGACTAAATCTGACTATTTTTAATCGCGATTAAAAATGGTGTGGAATACTATTAGTTGTCATGAACTAAAATTGACACCAACACCTCGATTTCAGATGCAAAAACAGTACTGTATATTTTTTCCTTTTCTTTTGCTTATATCTCAAAAATGGTGTGTCCTATAGCAAAAATAATGAAAACTTTTTATTCGACCCCCTTTATAAAAGTCATATACCCCTAATACTCAACACGTAGGTAATCTTTTTTTAATATTTTCCACACAAAGAGTGAAAATTCCGTATAAAACACGCCGAGGCTGCCTCGCCTACGCACCTCCAGCTCTAAAAAAAATCACGGGGTAGGGCAAACAAGTATGTACCACGCGGAGTCGCGGTTGTCAAATTCGATAATAGTTGCGTCAAAATTATTTTTAAATTTAGAGATTTTGTTTTGCATAATAGCTTTAAGATTCTCATAGCCAAAAGTAAGGATTTATTTGTGATAGTTTACTTAGTTTAGTTCGGTGTACAAGAGAATCGGCACCATTAGCTGCCAAACGGCCGAGGCGAATCCCGCGCTAGACGCGAGACGAAACTGCGCGCGTCGTCTGTACACCAGTTTGATTTTGAACACCTCCATACACGTTATGATCTGGATCTGACACAATGGGCGCGAGCGAATTACGAGTGTGAATTACGTGCGGGATTCGCTTAAGTTTGGTCAGAGCTTTAGCCTAGGTTCGCACAAATGCTTTTTTTACTCGGCGATTTTTTTACGCGGCGCACTGCATTTGCAACGCTCTGCTTAGCGCCGAGAGTTGAAAATCCTACAGTGTGTTTTCTTGGTGCGCTAGGACGCGCTCTGTTAGATTGGTCGAGCCCGCTTCGCGAAAAAAAATCGACGCGTAAAAAAGCGCCCGTGCGAACCGGGGTTTATTGACTGAATTCGAGCACGGCCTCCGAAAAGTTGGGTGTCAATGTTTAACAATTAATTGATTGTACAGACGCCAGCAGGTCAACCTACCCGAAACTGTCAAATTTTCCCAATCAACTTTGAACCTTTTTTAGTGATAAAGTTGAAAATCTATTAAAGAAATTTGACAGATTGTAGTAGGTTGATGTGCTGGCGTCTGTGCGTCGTCTTTTACGGCATTAGTGTCTGAAGAGATTATGCAGCCACTATTCTTTTCGCGCTTTAAATATTTCTAGCCATAGATTTTTCTTCCAGAGAGGCATTTCCCGTATTTTTAAGAACGTTCGCATTCTAGTCTCAGTCTGTAAAAATAAACCTCAGTTACCTACATTTTTAATACATTTTTGGCAACGATTGTCGCTGTGATCGTAACTTGAATTCGAACGTATTTTTTCATAAGTACCAGAATTGGACTTCAGGGCTATTTTATGGCTTGCTGGTTTTTATTCGTTTTGTTAGTTTTGAATAATTAGTCATTCTGTTTCTTCCAGGGTTATTTCGTCTCGTTATTCAATCGTTTCGACTGCTTCGTTATGTTCTGTTCGATCGTGGAGCTGGCGCTAACCATCAGCAATACTATCCCACAGTTGGGTATATCTGTGTTGAGATGTGTTCGTCTTCTTCGAGTCTTCAAAGTTACTAAGTAAGTACTTACTTGCATATTTTATCTCTAAAATATTATGTGATAGATTTCTAAAGACCACAAAATCAACTTCGGCAATTAAAACAAACTCACAACCAAAGAAGATAGTAATTTGAATTTCACGAGTCAGCTAGAGCACCAAAGTGGATCTTACATTTGAAACCCGTATTGGTAAAATTTCGGGTACAATATTTAAAAAAAATTGCATTGGGCTCATTAGTTATTAAAAACAAAACATTCGTTTCCCTCTTTATGTTGTTTATATTTTTGTTATTTGTATGTCTCTGTGACAAATAAACCTTTTTTTATTTCTTTTCTTTCTTTCTTTTTTTCTTGATTTCTTAACTAGATCTCACTGAGTCGTTTTATTTTGCAGGTACTGGCGTTCTCTTTCCAACTTAGTAGCATCTCTTCTCAACTCCATCCAGTCCATCTTCTCTCTACTTCTGCTGCTCTTCTTATTCATCATGATCTTCGCTCTGCTCGGCATGCAAGTCTTTGGAGGAAGATTTGATTACGACCCTGAAGAAGAGAAAGAGAGGCACAACTTTGACTCTTTTTGGCAAGCTGTGCTGACCATGTTTCAGGTATTTCAGTGGTTAATAGCATTTATCTAAAAGGTAATTTTATTGTTAGTCAAAGGTATTGGTTATTCTTAAACATAACTGGCGGAATGTGGGTGTACTATAGGTACACCTCTGCCTAAGCCTTTGGGAAATACAGGCGTGATGTTATTTAGGTATATGTAACAGGTATTAGTACTCGAATGCGAGCAGACCAATGATGATGTTTCTTTAAAACAGTGAACACACTGTGTGAAGTTTCTAGTTTTTTCGTTAACGTTAACTTTAGTTTTTTCGAAAATCTTGGATATTTCTTAAATAGATAGATAGATATATAGATAACTCTTTATCCTATACTATTAAATGAGCAATATTTGTAATATTTCCCGGGTGGCGATAAGATATCTCGATTAAGATAGTTAAGCGAGTATGAAGCACATTTAAATAAATAATACTGATGACCATCGAACTGATCTGAAGACGAAGCCGTAAGGACGGCACCGAAACTCCGTCATAAAACAATGTATCCTAGCCGTGTTTGGGCTTATTGGAATTGCCATGAGATGTACTCTGGCTATAAATGATTTTAATGGTATCCCGGCATCAAATTGCGCTACTTGAGTCGTATGTTATGTGTGGCCTTGATTGTCAGAAGACAGATTTCGTAGCCTCGTTATTTCCGTCAATGATTTATCGCCGTGTAAAACTATGCCTTCCAAACTTCTCACACGACTAAGCGTGACGTATATTTGCCCTTTTGCAAAGTTTTTTTTACCAAGGTCGATCACAGATCTTTCGAGGGTGGTACCCTGTAATTTATGGACTATGACCGCCCAGCTTAATATTAGAGGCAGCATACGATGCTCTCCACATCTCCGTAACCCCTTGCCGCCTGGAACGTAGTGCTTGTTGGTGGTATGGGTATCACTTCGAAAACTTTAAATAAGTATATCTTTTTATTGGATGAGACGATTGCAATGAAACAAAAACTAAATGTGATTATATTCTATTTACAATTACAAATAAAATAAAATCTAAGTAAATATAAGTCCTAGTTACATTTTCCTTAGATATACATTGCTTTATTTTCCAAACAAATATAAAATACGAGCATACCTACCTACACAAATTCTAAGGTGCCAACCCTAGTGGGGAAAAATCCATGCCATGGGGCAGATCGGAAGTCGGTTGTTTTTTATATTTTATTTATGTTTTTATTTACTATAACTTTATGCACAAGTAAAATATACTGTACAAAGGTGGACTTAATGCCTGAGGCATTTTCTACCAGTTAACCTTAGGGTGGTGCAGAGACAAAACATAGCGGGTGCAACATAAGGGATAGATAACTTGAAAATGAATACTTACTAATACATAGATACATACATACATACATATAAACCGCAAAAAAATTGTCAGGAGAAATAACGATAGGTAGAGGAGAAAACAAATACAAAAAATCAGCGCAATGATTCTGCCAACTTTTTACGAATATGTTCACGTGCCTTCACTTTGAAAGATAACCGACTGGCTGCCATCCTGATGTTCAGAGAATGCCCTCCACATTCCAAAGAAATACCGCCTGGACGAAGAAAGAAGAGTGAATAAAACCAGAGCGGTGAGAAGGACATCGTAGAAGACGATTGTTGATAGAACGAAGATTTATATAATGGGCAGAGCATAGGTATTCAACATGGGAAGTCAGGTAAGAAGGAGAAGTGGGTTTGTCGAGTATATAATACAACATAGACAGAGCCGTCAACTCTCTGCGCTTTCGTATGGGTAACCATTTTAAAAGCAATCGGTGCGCCGACCCATGATCTTACTTACGAAGATTGAAAACGAATCGAATGCAGTTATTTAGAAGGCGGTTAAGTTTATTGAAGAGATCTGCATTCAGGTTATAGTAACACACATCACCATAGACAATAATGGGAAAGATTAGGAACTGTACAAGCATTGCCTTTATGTGTGATGGGAGAAGGTTTTTCAACCGATAAAGCGACCGCAACGTTCCAGTGACTTTTTACTTACAGTCGTGACCTGCTTTCGCCAGTCAAGACATGTGTCAACATGCAGACCAAGATCCTTAACATCGGAGCTAAACGGGATGACTGAGTTGTCAAACATTACAGGTGGCATAGTTAAGCCATTCAGCTTCCTCATAATATATTTATTTAAAACTGTGGCTTTTCTCTCGTTTTCAGGTGTTGACAGGTGAGGATTGGAACGTCGTCATGTACCACGGCATCAACGCTTACGGTGGTGTCGGTAATCCATTCGGCATGATAGCCTCCATCTATTTCATCGTCATCTTTGTCTGCGGTAACTGTATCCTTTTTCAAAAGAATAAACAGGTCGTTATCTAGTATTGATGCCCCTCTTCGTGTTTTTTTAGTGGTGAAGGGTTATTATAATTTAAGTGAGTTCTTTAATGAAAAAGATTTTACTAGTAAAAAAAAAAAAAAAAAAAATAAAATAAAATTTATTGTGTCAAATAATTGGTCTTACAAATTGTTGTGGTGTTCGGAATCTTCTTTTAGACAAATAATGCCTGTAGTAGAAGACTCCGCCCCTCCCTATTTTGTATAGCGTGATAATTAACACAATATTTTTAAAATGTAAAAGAAAATTAAGTCTAGGCTAACCAAAATAAGAAATTAAAAAAGAAAAAAAAATTAAAGAGTATTAAAGGTTGCGAGTGTGCGTGTATGTGTTGTATGTTTGTGTGTGTGTGTAAGGGTGTGTGTGTGTGTATGAGCGTGTCTGTCAGAGTAAGTGGGTGTGTGTGTCTGTGAGTATGTGAATAATTCCGTGTTATAACAATGCTTCTGTGTCTTCATACGTAAGTGGTTTTATCCATTTAATTAGTGTGTCTTTACAGTCATATTTATTTTTCGAGTGTATATTTATCTTTTTATTTATTTTATTATACAATTGAGCTGATCGTTTACGAAATTGATTACATGCAAATTTGGTCTTAGTTGATGGTATATCTGCTATGCTGAACTTCCTTCTTTTCGGGGTAATACCCACATTAAGGGGCAAAGACTTATGCATTTTTAATATTATTTGGACTATGTACAGCTTTCTGACAGAGAGTACATCACTAATGTGATAAAGGTCTACAGTAGGGAATCTAAGTCTTTTAAAATGCATGATCTTTAGGAGTGCGCGTTGTGCTCGTTCTAGTTGTATCAACTCTAGCTTCTAGTTGTAACATCTAGTTAGTATGTCTTTTGCGTATCTTTTGCATGCCTACATGGTAAAATATTGCTGATCGTGTATTATTTTTGTGAACCTTTATAGTGTATTTGCAAAATAAAATTATCTTATCTTATCTTTTCTGGGAGTTAGTAGTAGTCCTGTGGGAAGTTAAAAATATTATACAGTTAATTCCAGACTATGACCCGGAAAGTGATCCGTCCGGTGTCTTTTCATACTTTGGTTTAGATCACCAATTATTAAATTTATGCGACTATGATCATCTGTAGCCTTTGCGCAACTATGTTGAGGTCGGCTTCCAGTCTAAGAGGATGCAACTGAATACCAGTATTTTAATTGGAGCGACTACCTATATGATTTACAAAACTCAGTTACTGAGTAACACGATACCCCTTCGTAAGACTGGTTGTCAGACTTTTGGGCTTCTGACTACTGTATCGTTGCTGCTATGGGTCAAATGAATAATTATTATTTTCTTAATATAAATTGTGATACAGACATCTTGCTAAACGTGTTCTTGGCTATCGCTGTCGACAACTTAGGAGACGCCGAAGAAATGGATGAGATTCAAAAGGAAAAAGATGTAAGTTTTAATAATTAAGTCATTGCACGTTCGAATACCTTTTGTTTATTAGTTTAAAGCCTCTCCCCATCGCGCGATAAAAACGCGTCTGTAAAATGAATGAAATAAAATGATTGGATAAATTATTCATTATTTATAGGAAGACGGCAAGTACATTTAATGTTAAATATCATAATCACCATAATTTTTATTGTAAAAGTTCCATAATAGTATTTGACATCTGTTAGCAGGCGGAAGCAGCAGAAAATGCAGAAGCAGGTAATCCTCAACTGGAGGAAGAGAGAGGCGAGACTGATGACGAATACGTTAACGAAGAGGAAGGGTATTCTAGTGAAGGGTAAGTGACAGCCCCTCAAGGGTAAAAAAATCAACAAAATAAAATACCACACTGTATTTTTCAAAGGTTCATGAGGAGTAGAAAAACCGAGGTTTTTTTTATTTATGAATGTTATTGAAACTTTAAACAAAATGTCGATTTATACGTGATTTTTGACTGTCATCTACAATGACATCATGCCATTTATGTCTCATGCCGAGAGAAACTGTAACAACTACTTATAACAAAAATTTTGATAAAACTACACACTTCCCTAATTTGTTTTTCAATTAGCTCTAACAAGCTGCTTATTTTTTGTATAATAGCGCTCTAATTATTTTTTTTACGAACAGCCGGCCTTACAAAAAATATAAAAGGGTACCCAGGTAAGGATGCAAACATTTCATATTTAGGAAGATCTAAGCATTATTTAATGTTATCAATTCAGCATTCCTCCCTACTGGAAACTTTTCGAAAATGAATAGACTGGATTCTGATCTTGGAGTGTAGTCTAATAATTGTGTTCATTATGATTTCAGGTCAGACCATGAGTACGAGGAGACTGGGTCAGAAGAAGACGTTCAGGAACAAGGACAGGACCAAGGAGAAAGAGACGAAGCCAACGAAAATCTTGTAGGAAACGAGAAGAGACAAAATGGTGAGTGTTCATCTCTATTCTGATGCATGCTAAAGTTTCAGAAGAGTTGGATTTTTTGGAGTTTACTCCTTAATACCTGCAGCGCCATCTGTATCTTTTTTTTGTCACACAGTATCTGGAACATTGTGTAAGTCCAGGAAGGAATACGTCAAATTACAAGTCACCCAGTAGATATAGAAGACAAACACTTACCAAAACTTTTGGGACTCTTTTTTTAAGTGCTTTGAGGGTTTTTGGGAAAAATAGGGAATTATGATGTGATAATAGTTTTATAGCGGTGGTGGTCCAGTGGTAACGGCCCCAACTTACGAAATGTGGGTTCAAAACTAGACAGGCGCTTTACTTTGTGTAAATTATATCATCACCACTGCTCTTAAAATGGTGAAGGAAAACATCGTGTGAAAACCGGCATATCCTGGAACCGAAAGTTCGAAGACATGTAATACTACCAGCCGGCCTCTCGAAGAGAGGAGGCCTGTGTTCCAGAAGTGTGAACATTATAGGCTGATTGTGTATAATATTATATAATTTATACATTTTTTTTTTAGGTGACATAAAGAAAGAAGATTTGCCAAAAGGCCAGTTGGGACCGACGTCTGCAAGACCACGACGCTTGTCTGATGTCGAAATGAAGAATGAGGACAAACCCATTCCTGAAGGAAGCAGTTTCTTTATCTTCTCCAATACGAACTGGTAAGTAGTCATTTACTATTTCACGGTGAGCCACCCAGGCTAAGGTGGCAAAGAAAGGGAGGTCGTTATCCTGCAAGTGGGGCAATACAGTGTGAAAATAAATGGTTTCCTTATAAAATATGTTAACAGGGACATATCAGAAAAGTTTCTGCGAGTGATGAAACTATAGATAGTAAAAACTGTGCACTCAGTCACAATATAAATTTGGACAGTATGGATACTAGGCCTATTTGTTGAAATAATTACCTACGCTCCTTTTTTTAAAAATATCGCGGCGACCACTCGTCTCGACACGGCACCCGCAACTGACAGCACCGCGGCAATTGCTTGTGGTGTCAATGAGCGTGTCTATGTGTGCGCCGTTTCGAATGTTTACTACGTAGTTTCTGTACTGTCCATATTTATACTGTGACTCAGTCCAGTCTGTGTGCACCGGTCAGTACACCATCAACTTCACCACCCGCAACCGCAGCTGTAGTGTAATAGGTTATTACACTACAGCTGCGGCTGCGGGTGGAGCCGCCAAATAATTTCTTCTTGTCGCCAATTTTGAGCTTTCTAGCATATTTTGCGCTCTGTTGGATTCATCATCTGCCATTTTAAAGTCCAATTTTTGTAAATCCTTTTTCAGGTTCCGAGTAACATGCTACAAAATCCAGAAGAATTCGTGGTTCAAGAATTTGATATTGCTGTGTATTCTGGCGTCATCACTCATGTTGGCAATGGAAGACCCAGTGGGCAGCAAAGATGCTGAACAACAGACTGAGGTAAAGATCATGATGGGCTTCCATTTGTTCATCATTATCATCATCTGCCTAGTGTTAACATACCTATGTTGATGCCAGCTTCCAGTCTTACCGGATGTAGCTGAATACTACTAATTTTACATGGAGCGATTGCCTATCTGACCTCCACAACTCATTTACTGGGTAACTCGATACACCTTGTAAAAATGAACTATAAAATAACTCGATTTTGGCGAGCTAATAATGCTTGTCGTATGATGGATAATATGTAGATAATTAAATTTATGTGTTCATTTCCCATTTTTAGTCAAGTTCAGGTCAAGAATCACGTTTTTAATTTTGCATCAAAATTTGGTGTATACTTTTTAATCTCGTTGGTTCACCTTTTGTAACCTCTTTATTTTTCCAATTACTTTCAGATTTTACGTAAGATTGATTACTTCTTCACCACCGTGTTTACCTTAGAGCTGCTTTTGAAGGTCATCACTTACGGCTTCATCTTACATAAGGATGCCTTCTGTAGATCCGCCTTCAATCTCCTGGATTTACTCGTCGTCATAGTATCTTTGATTTCTTTGGATGGGTCAGTGGAATTCTTTGATATTTATTCAGAGAGCCTTATGGCTCCTTATAAGGTGCGTGCAGATAGTGCGAGGCAAGTGTTTCGAATAGTAAGCATCGCATGTGATGAGCACCTCAGGCTGAGACATCTGCATTAATAATGCAGTTGCGGCGTTAGATTTACTCTGTCTGGACGCACCTTACGCTACTTTTTTGTTTGCATCAAGATGATGTTAAAACTGAAACAATGCCCCATGTCTGCCAGCAAAGAGGTGTATCTCAAATTATCGCTAAAAATATGTTTTTTTTTTACATATATCCGGTTTTAATTTTTAATAGCTTTTTTTTTTGGGTGGGAAATTATCAAGGCGGAGCGGGAGAGGGCGTGTCAAACTCTTACTGACTCAAATCCACCCGTGTTCCTTCAGTTGCCTGTACGTTGCTAGTGGCCACGGTATCCCTTTCGGACTTTCCCGCGATATCCTAACTGGTTCAATACGAAAAAAATGCTCTAAATATTAATTCAAGGGTAGTACATAATTTAGTAAAAACTGGAGATTTTATTTTTAGAACGGCTGCCTCGTTGGTCTAGTGGTCGCAAGCGTTACTGCTGACCATGAGGTCCTGGGTTTAATTCCCAGGTCGGGCAATAAGCTCGCCCTCTATTTCATGGGACTTAAACATAACTGGCGAAATGTGGGTGTACTATAGGTACACCTCTACCTACCCCTTCGTGGAATACAGGCGTGATGTTATGTATGTATGATTAAAACCGAAAGTATGTTTTTATTGCATTTCTAGTGGATCTAAAACTAAAATCTGCAGATTATACTAAACTATACAAGGTCCCATTAAAATAGATGGACACTGAATAAAGTGATTTTATTTTGATCTAAAATAATAAATGGCATTGGGTAACATTCTAAATGTATTTTCTTTAGCTGATTTATTTTATTGTAAGTATGTAATGCGTTTTTCTTTTTTTTTCCATTGTCCTTATTTTGGTGGTCTGAATGATTTATAAAAGTTTGTCCATCTATTTTAATGGGACCTTATATAGGACCCCGGAACGAATATTCAGAGCATTTGTTTCGTATGTTAGCCAGTAGGATTTAAAACCGAAAGTTTGTATTTTTTTAAATTCAGTTTTAGCGATATTTTTAGATACTTCTCTTTGCTGCCAGACGTGGGGTAATTTTATATGTGAGATGCGATTTCTCCTTTTTAATTATGTTTATCAAGTTGTAAAACGGTGTCTTTTTTTTTGCCAGGTCAAAGAATACAGTATCTTTTATAAAGATTTTGAGAGTTTTCCGAGTATTGAGACCCTTGAGGGCAATCAACAGAGCAAAAGGACTAAAGGTTAGTTATGATACTTTTGAATTTTATTCCGAAAAATCTTTTTTACCCAATTTATAGTCAAGAGAGAGAGATGTAAAAATGTTTTTATCAATTTTTAGCACGTAGTTCAATGTGTGATCGTCGCTATTAAGACGATTGGCAACATTCTGTTGGTGACAAATCTTCTTCAGTTCATGTTTGCCGTCATGGGAGTGCAAATGTTCAAGGTAGGGAGGAGGAAGAAATTGAAAAACATAATTAAAATTTTTTTTACTCACTGTGCGACACCTTTGGGTCTATTTATTTACAATTTACATAAGTTTGTGGAAGTAAGTATTTTTATGCACTCGGAAAATATTCTTGCACTAGTTATTTTTTTTAAAAGAAAATTTTTCAAAATCATCTGATTTCGTTTTCTTTAATATGTGTGAGGCTTATTTACGTGCAAAACAAAAAATTAGTTTACTAACAATTTTTTTTTTCGCTTCCGCCCGTGGGTCCAAAAAATTCTCTTTTGTTTTTTTTTCTATTTAGGAGCTTGCATGCTTCATTTTTTTTTTCTTTTTACATTAGCCCAAAGGTGTTGTGTGATGTTTTCATTAAGTTGTTTTTTTCGAATTTTGTGATTTTTTTGGACTCAAAATTAAGTGCTTCGGTGTTTCTGTTGCACAATGCCCTACCTTGACATTTCACTCGAAAACTAGGAGTGAGGTACTTGGTTTATTACTGTGTTTACGTTTTTTTTTATTGTTCGAATTGTCACTGTCAGAACAGGACACTGACGTGTCTGTACAAAAGCGAATAAAGTTTTTTTTGTTTCTGTAAAACCAAGGATTAACGCGATGTAAGTAGGCGACTTTTTCCCCCGGTTTTTTGTGGTATTTTTCTAACATTTATTTATTTTTGCATTTTGTTTTTTTTTTCACAACTTTATACAACGTGGTTTGCATACACCTACACAAACGCACATTGGGACAAAAATGGGCGAAAAATAAAAATACAAAAAATAATTTAAAAAAAACTGCAATTGGGTAACGTTACCGTTTTGCCCGCTTTAACATTTTTTTGCATTATTTGTGCTTCAGTATGTGGTCAAGTGTGTATTTGCTTCTATAAAATCTATTGGGAATATATTCATAATAAATCATATGTTGCAATTTATGTTCGCTGTTGTTGGTATTCAATTGTTCAAGGTAATTTTGTGTATCTATTTTTTACCTTTTTGCTCACTCTCTTCCCGCTTTCAATAAGTGGGAGCGAGATAAAACTCTGTGACCTTTTCTTGCTATAGAAATCAGAAGCGCGTGGTACGTATATTTATTTTATCCTTCTCTTTTTATTTCATAAGTAACTGCTAAAAATATTAGTAACGTGAAAGCTATTTTTCTTTATACTCAACTGTTTCAAGAACTGTCAACCATACTTTCAATGTTTATTAAGAAAATGAACATTTATTATTATCTTTTTACTGCAGCGAGGACATGCACACTTAATCAAAAACATTACTCTACGTTTTAGGGCAGTTGGTTAAAAAGATATGGTTGCCAGTATTAAAATGTATTAGTTTTGCTAAAAAATAATATAGTGCCAGCTGTGTCATAACTTGAAATGTACTAATTGTATTTGTTTTATGTGCTTAGCTAAGCGTTTGTTAGTAAGCGAGGTCAGGTGATTCAATAGGTATAATTTTTAAATAAACAATTCCTGTATTAATTTATATTTCAATAATTGAAAGAAAAAACATATAATTATGTTCAAGAATTTTTCATTTGATCTTTTTTATAAAAAATAAAATATGGCCTGGATCCTGAACTAAAAAAAAAATCTTAGCCCAGGAGCTAGTGTAATTAATTATTAGTGAACAACTGGTTTATCATTATTATGATTTCAGGGTAAATTCTATAGATGTACAGATATCACAAAAGTGACTGAAGATGACTGCGCGTGAGTATTTTTTAACGGTAAAATTGTTTATTTTATGTATATTTTTGTATTCCGTACCTCATATCAACCAGCGGGATAATCAACAACAATTTTTCAAATATACGAAGCATGGATTAAAATTCTTGGGATTGTATTGGATAGTTACAGACATAGCTCTTTCTCAGTATCCAGGATATGAGACAGCCAATTGAGAACTACTTTTCCTAATGTTACAACAGGCAATTGAATTGCTACTTATGAAGAGCCTGGAAGCAATAATACAATGAGTGACAAAAACCCTGTTCGATCCGAAAGAGGCACATAGGTATTTCAATAACATTATCGAGAAGTAATAAAAGATCTTATTATTATTAAAAATATTGCTTTTTAAAATTCACGTTTTTAGTACTCTAATTTCATTAAAAATTAGAAAATTTTCAACGGAGGTCGTAAGTAGACATGACGACGCCATCCGCGTCCCATGTATTTCGAGGTAAAATCCACATAAAAAAAAATTGCGTGTTTTTTTTTATTTTTCTCCACTCTTAGTACGATTCTTAAGAACACCTTCACGGATTGGACAGGGTTTTTGTTACATGTAGTATAAAAAAAATGTTTAATTTCAGTGGAACGTACTTAATTTACAAGAACGGGAAACTTGTAATAGAAGAGCGGTTGTGGATAAGAAACAAGTTTAACTTTGATGATGTCCTCAATGGGATGCTGACACTCTTCACTGTATCCACCTTCGAAGGATGGCCAGGGTAAGTCATGATATAGAGTAGTTCCCCTACAGGTTTCAGCATCAGCGAGTTTTGACTCAAATATGAATTCCACCATAATATAAAAATCCACGGACTCACTCAAATTGGCCTAAGCAACAAAAACCTGGTCAGGTGGTAATAGTATGGTAATAGACGATTCCAACCAGCACGCGTAGTATGACAACCATAGAAACGGGTTTTGTCGACGGAAGAATAGACAAAATGACAGATTGTGATTGTTTATCTGTCATTTTGTCTATTCTTCCGTCGACAAAACCCGTTTCTATTGTGGTCATGCTAAGCGTGCTGGAGTACAAATAAAGAAAAGAAAGGTAGAAAAATATTTTATTTGTGACACGCACGGGAAATATAGACAGTAAAAAAAGAGCATTTCAAACTAACAAAATTAACATATTTTACGAATAAACGAAAAAAATGTGGTGCTGTTCCAAGTACGATGGGACACTTTACGCATTTGAGCATGTCTTTCGTGACTTGATACCGGCAGGTCTAACCCCCCGTACTATTTAAACGCGTTCGTCACTGTCGCGCGAATACGTGATCGTTGCACACATCACGTAGACCACATATTTGCGCGGCCTAAGACTTTTAGACGCCACTGATAATGCTATACCTAACCAGGTTTTTGTCATGTTTTAGTCCTATACCTAACCATGTTTTGGTCAGGCAGAATTTAAGAATAGGCAACAGAAGACTTCTTGCGCTAATAAGATATTGCAAGCGATGCATGGCAAGAAGAAGACAATACAAACATTTATTCCAACAATACTGAAAGGGAAATTGTTTTTTACAGATTGCTGTCAACATCTATGGATTCCAACGAAGAACGCCATGGTCCTATTGAAAACTCCAGACCTCTTGTCGCGTTCTTCTATATCAGTTATATCATTGTTATAGCTTTCTTCATGGTAAGCAAGAAGATTAACTCATTGTAGGGTTCTTCTCGTGCAAGGCAAAATGGTTTAAAAAGGTAGCCTTTAAAATTATGTCAAAAGCAATTCTGAAGTAACCGACTAGTCAATGTAGATATTCAATAGGGAAGGTCATCATTATCATCATTTAAGCCGGAAGACGTCCACTGCTGGAAATAGGCCTCCCCACCTAGGCCTCCGCACCGCCACTTATGAGCTTCCAGTATCCAGCAGATTCCTGCGGCCTTTACCAGGTCATCGATCCACCTTGTGGGAGGGCTTCCAACGATACGTCTTCCGGTACGCGGTCGCCACTCCGAAACCTTTTGGCGCCATCGGCTATTTGTTCTGCAAACAATGTGCCCTGCCCACTTAAGTTTAGCAATTCTTAGGTCTATGTCAGTTACCTTGGTTCTCCTACGGATCTCTTCATTTCTGATTCGATCATGCAGAAAAACATCGAGCATAGCCCTCTATATTGCCCTTTTGGTGACTTTCAGCCTTCTAATGAGCATCATTGTGAGCGACCACGTAATAGGCAAGGTGTAAAATCATAATCACTAACGCATTTCTGCGCGCTTAGCATGACCACAATAGAAACGGGTTTTGTCGAAGGAAGAATAGACAAAATGATAGATTGTGATTGTTTATCTGTCATTTTGTCTATTCTTCCGTCGACAAAACCCGTAGAAAACCGGTTTCCATGGTTGTCATGCTACACGTGCTGGTCGTATAGATGAATGTGTGTTGGAAGTCATGAGGTATAATAAATAATATTCTACTCCTATTAGGTTATGTATAAACTGTATTGATTTCTCCTGTCGAATTGTCGATTTGTTTCTCGAGACAGAACACTGATTGAATCAATATTTACACACTGGAATTTTTCTTATTTCATTCATATCTAATTACTGACTTGATGTCCGTACGTATTTTTCGGGTGACCACTGAAAATCAGCGCTGTGCTGTGGGTCCCTCATAGCACAGAATTATGCTGAGTGGAAGCCTTCTTGTCACAGTCATGACGTGCAGCTGCCAAATATTTATGTTGTTTATATTTTTGTTATTTGTATGCACATGTCTCTGTGACAAATAAACCTTTTTTTTCTTTCTTTCTTTTCTTTCTGTCCGGAATCAAACTAGGTGCACGGCTACCCACAATATTCTTTGCAGGTGCAATGAGTTAGTTAATAAGTTCACACAGAATTATAATTATTAAAATCATCAATACAACTCTCTAAGACCAAATTACCTTATACATACTTGTTACGGTCGCGAATCATATTTTCATCAACATAAATAATGACCTGCAAATTACAAAATATGGAAGAAAATTGGAATTTCGCAGGTTTCCCTAGCGCTTAGGCCTTAGCATCAGTTCTTAAGCTTTCACAGCAGAACATTGGCCTAGAATTTCTGGTAGAAGGAAATTACCCGGAGAACGCTGTTTCCTCTTCTTTATTTAATTTCTGCGGATTGTTCTACACTGAACCAGCTCTTACAATAGAATAGAATAATTATTTATTTGCATAGAAAGTAGGTACAAAAAATGCGAAGTTTTATAATTAGAGATCCTTATACATTCTATCTTAAATTAGGCGCAAACATTTAGTTATGCTTAATAGTCTAAAAATACTGTCAATATGAAAATTCTTATAACATGGTCCATAAAATAAAATAAAGAATTAATTATTTAAAAATGTCAGGATTAATTAGGCAACTATAAAGTTTTATCATTTAGAAATTCACAAATGGAGTAATAACATTTATCAATTAATAAGACTGACAATTTATTTTTAAACAGTGGAATGGACTCGATTTTTATTCCATCGGGTATTTTGTTAAAGATAACCGGGCACATACATATAACACTTTTTATTATTAATGCAGTGTTATGACCACTAACACGTAGCATGTTTGTATACTGCCTTCTAACTGGTCGTGTTCTATTGTCAGACGATTTATTAAAAAGATTCATATTTGATTATACAAAACAGCTATTTCGAAAATGTAAAGTGATGGGAATGTTAGCAAATTTGGGGACTTGAATACAGGATACGCAACTATCTGTTACTTTCATGTTACACATTGCCCTTATGCACCGTTTTTGAGCTTTGAATACCTGTTCTCTCAGACTACAATTTCCCCAGAATATTATCCACCGCCACTAAACCATGGTAAGCGACTATAGTCATTACTACAGCGACTTATTCATTGTTACTGTATCTGTACCTTCCTTTCTTCTCATCATCTGCCAAGTCTTTTCCCAACTTTGTTAGGGTCGTCTTCTCTAAGCGGATGGAGCTGAATACCAGTATTTATCTGCTTCAGATTCCAGTCTTCTTGGGGTAATAAAAGTTTTATCATCTTAGCCATTGACCACATCACTTTTCAGGTGAACATCTTCGTAGGTTTCGTCATAGTAACATTCCAGAAGGAGGGAGAGCAAGAATTCAAGGATTGTGAACTGGATAAGAATCAGAGGAACTGTATAGAGTTTGCACTGAAGGCTAAACCCGTTAGAAGGTAAGAAATATTTCGTGATATCATTTAAAAAACGTCTTAAAACTCTCAAATTCAAACGAAATAAATCGGCTAGAGACTATCTTTGAGTACTTGGAATAAAAATACCGTCAAGGTACCTACCAATGTTAGAACTTATTTGAAAATATAATAATAATAATGTTTCTTTTGCCAAAAATTGTGCTTTACATTTCCATAAAGTCGACATTAATCGCTAGGTTTAGATTCTTTAATGAAATAAGACGCAAAGGAAGTAATTTGCTCATAAACTCCACACTAGGACGAGCCTGTCTCGTGGAGAAAAGATAAAAAGATATTTCCTAAGAAACAAATAATCCACTCGTGATAACTTCCAAATGCAGCAAAAATACATAGCAATAACCAAGAAAGTATCAAGTAAAAGATATGTTAAATAAGTATGACGCAAATCGTTTGTCGGAATACTCAAAACATTGCCCATATATCACATCTCCTTTCGCGTCTTCCAGATACATCCCAAAGCACAGGATCCAGTACAAAACGTGGTGGTTCGTGACATCACAGCGGTTCGAGTACATCATCTTTTTCTTCATTGTTCTCAACACTGTGGCGCTCATGATGAAGTTCCATGGCTCCTCGCCTGAGTATAAGAAGGTTCGTTATTACTTTGTTATAATTTTGTCATTCGCCTGCTCTTTAATAAATTTATTCAGCATATTCATATACTCAGCGACAGCGTAGCATTTCTTTTGCTTACATTTATCACTTTCAGCTGTCATTTTATTGGGGTGTAATAATTATTTCTGGCCATTTAATCTTTCACAATCAGTTTTAGCATTGTATTCTTTCCTCAGGTCCTTGATTACATCAATATGGGGTTGACTACGGTTTTCATGCTGGAGTTTGTGTTCAAGCTTGCTGCATTTAGATTTAAGGTGAGAGTTTTCTTCTTGTATCAAAGGTAGCCCTATTATAATACGATTTGTTACTTGTACTATACCATTAATTTAAAATTTTTTGACTATCCAGTTTAGCAATAAAGAAATTCAATTTTTATATTTTCCAGAATTACTTCGGAGACGCATGGAACACAACAGATTTCATCTTAGTAGTCGGTAGTATTATAGACATCGTAGTAACCCAGGTCAACGAGAACAAACCAACGCCATCGCCAATTGTTAGTAGCTATATTAAAATACCTTCATTAAAAATGTTAATAGTTGAAGAAATATGAATTAATAAATAACATTATTTTACAGTATGCTGGAGTAGCAGAGCACCTTGTTAAAGCTGCGACTACTGCCGCTACTACTACTGCTAAAGAGGTTAGTGACTCTATGGTAATACAAATAGACAGGCAATACTTTTTAAACAAGCATATTACAAATTAGAGGATTATATCCAAGATAAGAATGCTTGGAAACATGCTGGTCCTGCTCCATAGGATAATTTAAAATCAAGACAAAATCAAACTGGTTGCAAATTTAAGTGTATATTTTATTATATGACATTGATTTTACATTCTGTGACCAATTCCTCGCACACTGACTTATTAATTGTAAAATTTTAGGAAAATCGTCTACTTTTACAATGTTTGTAAATATGTGAGCACCATGTATCTATCACATAATTAGTTTATCTGTTGTTGCTTCATTTTTAATTCTTAATTCTTTTTACCTATTGTGGTATAGTAATTTTATTATAGGTTCATCGTCCTCACATATTAGGTTGGGGAAAAAGTTTCTTCGCATTTTTTAAGAAAATTCAAAACATTTTTTAACATAGTATGTTTACATTTAACTAAAGTATGTAGTTACCATTTTGTTCGATAACTTTTTGCCATCTTGTAGGTAGGGACATGATCCCATTGCTATAGAAATTTTGGGACTTCTGATCAAAATACCGCGACAAGTGGTTTTGGCAGTCCTCCCGTGATGTTAACCTGACACTGCCTAAAGAATTCTGAAGAGACCGAAACAGGTGGAAATCTGAAGGTGCAAGGTCAGGACTATACGGCGGATGCATTAACACCTCCCAGCCAAACTCTCTTAATTTTTGCTGAGTGGCTAAAGATGTGTGAGGTCTAGCGTTATCATGATGAAAAACCACACCCCTTCTGTTGATTAATTCCGGCCGCTTTCTCTCAACTTCTTGCTTTAATCTCATCAGTTGTTCGCAGTAGAGTTCAGAATCGATGGTCCTGCCTGGTGGTAACAGCTCATAATGAATAATGCCCTTCCAATCCCACCACACACACAGCATCACCTTGTTGCGAGTTAACCCGGGTTTTGCCACAGTCTGTGAAGCCTGACCGGCCTTTGACCACGACCTTTTTCGCACGTTCTTGTCGTACGTGATCCACTTTTCATCACCAGTTATCAGCTTCTTCAAAAATGGTTCGGTTTCATTACGTCGTAATAAAGAATCACAAATGAGTACACGGTTCATTAGGTTTCTTTCAGTGAGCTCGTGAGGTACCCAAATATCGAGCTTTTTTGTGTACCCAGTTTTTTTCAAATGCGCCAAAACTGTTTTGTGGTCAATTCCCAGTTCTTCAGCTACGTCGTAACTACTAATATGCCGATCTTGCTCCACTTTTTCAAAAATGGCATCCATTTTATCCGTAATAGGGCGACCAGAGCGACGTGCATCTTTGACATCAAAATTTCCGGATTGAAAACGCTTAAACCAAATTTGTGCTACTCTCACAGACACTGCACTAGGTCCATAAACATCGCAAATTTTTTTCGCGGCTTGCGTTGCATTTTTACCTTTTTTGTAGTAAAATTTTAAAATGTATCGAATTTCTTCATTAGATTCACTCATCTTGACAGTACGAAAAACAAATAAAAATCACACATTTTCCTAATTTGAATTTGGAATTATGTTCTTTAAAATTTAAACTTTCAATGATACCAAAACCAGCCAGATACACATAGTATAGCCAAAGAGATTTTATTACAAGTTCATACATACTATAATGCGAAAAGACTTTTTCCCCAACCTATTATAATTATATAACTAATGTACTTATACAAAATATTGTAAAACATTTTAAAAGAGTAACGGTGGAGTTTCTTGCCCATTCTTCTCCATGCGAAAACTACCTTTTGGATGGGGCGACTAGAAACAATTATTTTTTTTTGTAAATTTTTGACGTTCAAAAGTGCCTTATACGGGCCTATTTGAAATAAATGATTTGACTTTGACTTTAGAAGAGCAACTTTTTTTAAATATTATTATTTGTGGAAATACTTTTATTCGGAGAAACTAAGAGATAGTTTTAACTTTCATGTTTATAGCATATGCATAATCACCTTATAATGTACCCACTGCTGGGAAATAGGCCTCTCCTCGGTAAGAAGGATTGGGCCGTTACCAACCACGCGGGTCCAGTACGGGTTGACAGATATCACATGTTTTCAATTTTTTTATTCCCTCACGATGTTTTCCTTCACCGATTTGAGCGCAGTGGTGATAAAATAATTTACACAAATCAAAGCGCGTGTTTGGGTTTAATCCTACGACCTACAACTGTTAAGTAGCAGCTGTTATCTCTAGGCCACCACTGCTCTTCATGTTTATGGGTTTAGATTTTTTTTTTGTAGCAGTAGGTACAGTATCCGGCAGTTTATGGTACATTGAGATTCAACAGAGTCCAGAGGGGCAATTCCCGTAATTTTTGAGAACGTTCGCATTCGCGTCTCATTGGCAATCTGTCAAAAATACAATATATTTACCAACATTTTTGAAAAGTTTGATAAATTGCGGCTTGAATGTGATCGATTTTTAAGTACGAGAATTATTGGCCTTCTGAGGCCCTAGTGTGCATTTCTTTTAACAATTTCGACTTTACGCATCGACCGCGTTCGGCGCTCCGATTAGCCTTTCACTGAGGCCCTAGTGTGAGGTTCTTTTAACCATCTCGACTTTACGCATCGACCGCGTTCGGCGCTCCGATTGGCCCTTCAATGGTGAAGGCCGGCCGGCTGCCAATCGGAGCGCTGAACGCGGTCGATGCGTAAAGTCGAGATGGTTAAAAGAAACTCACACTAGGGGCTCTGGTTTGTAGAGCATCTTCACTGTCACCCATATCTACTAGTGTATTTCTAAATATACATAATGAATAGAGTAAAATATTGCGTATAATGTCTGGTGTTCTGTGAGAGAAAGTATGCAAGGGAGTCCACTGTCCCATGGTGTAATGAATGTAATTGGTGCTTTACCGTTTAAATTAATAAACTAGAAATAAATTAATAAAACTTTAATAATATTATAAAGACCACAAACCAAAAATGAATAATGATTTACCAATAATTCGAAGACATGATTACATCTACCAACCAGCACTGGGCCCGCGTGGTAGATTACCCAGCAGGGGGAACGTTATAGGTTGATTATGTTATACTAATATTATAAAGAGAGAGAGAGCGAATTTTGTGAGTTCGTGTTTATATGGAGGGAAATCTCCGAAACCGCGTTTCTTATTTGAAAAACTCTTTCACCATTTGAAAGGTACATTATTTCAGATGGACAGTGATTGATTTATGTTAACAAAAGAGTATTTAATAATACTAATGAAATAATATCTTGAATTCATGCAAGCCTAGTACTTTTTGTTTGGTTACTGCTCAGAACTTGTGCACAGCGTATCGTGAATAGAATACCATCTTCACATGTTTTAATTTGCACCCGTGTGAAGCCAGGGCGAGTCGCTAGTAATAAATAAAGCTCGATTTTATCAACACTTGGGCCCCTGTTCGATTCTAAATCACTTTACAACAGTAACTTTTTCTATAAACCAGAGCTCTAAGCAACTTACCATTTTATTCCAGGGTTCGAACCTCCTCAAATATATAACATTCTTCCGGCTCTTCCGAGCCATGCGTTTGATCAAGCTGCTGTCCAGAGGAGAGAGAATCAGGACCCTTCTGTGGACATTCATCAAGTCTTTCCAAGCACTGCCATATGTTGCACTGTTGATTGTGCTTCTGTTCTTCATTTACGCTGTTGTTGGGATGCAGGTAATGACCACTCTAAAATATTTTACTACAAAAAAAAAACCTTTTAGCCCGAAAACCAGAAAAAGGGACCTTCTCAGGTTGGTCACACCCGATACTACAGTTGACTATATTTTACTATCAAACCATTCATCATGAGCCATTGACACGAATAAAGAATTTATAAAGCGAGGCATTATGAAACTAATGTCGTGAATCAGTAGCTCGACTTTTCTGTTTCGGGCTATACCTAACTAATACCCGGTTTTTGAAAAGCTGCTAAGTTAATGCAACTAACACGCAATAATTATAGCAGCTATTCACGACACTAGTTTCATAATGTAAACCGGATTTACATTACGAAACTAGTTGTGCAAACTTATTCATTGACAGTTTCGCGTACAAATAATTATCTATTGACACATGGAGCCATTATATTATTATTATTCAAGCCATTATTATTAATGAGTAACTAAGTTTGTTATGTAATCCGGTTTAAGGCGCTGCTCTAATATAAAGCAATCGTTTTACAGTTTCGGAAAGCCTGTTCAGTGTTCAAATCTGATCAGTTTATCTATTTTATTTATTTATTTATATTATACTTTATTGGTACACCAGTTAATACATTACAAAAAATAAAAAAAACTACAAAACATACAATGGCCGGCCTTATAGCTGCGATGTCTTCCAGACAACCTTGGAATGGGCAGTTATTTTCTGGACATAAAATGGGGTTGTCTTTAGTGAAAATCGAATGTATATAAATACAATATAATTATGTATATCTACTGTGATTGATTGATCAGAACCTCCCACAAATCTTGACATTAACTTCACTGGTTCAAGATTTCTTTTTTATGCTCGACTAACTCATAATTCACTTTTTTATAATTGTTTTTTTTAGCTCTTCGGTAAAATCTTCCCTGATGGAGATGTGATCAGTAGCAACAATAACTTCAAGACATTTGGAGGAGCACTTATGGTGCTGTTCAGATCAGCTACAGGTAAGTTTTTTAAACATACCGTTAAATTATTTATACTAACATTTATAGACATTTATAGTACATTACTGCAGGGGCCAGCAAAAGAGGAATTGATGGACGAACGTGAAAATACGTTAGTGCATCAATGCCTGGTTGCGGCCAAGGCTTTTAAAGTACTTTTCTCAAATAATGTTCTTTTCTGAAATTCTGACTATATAGTTACTATGTAATTATTATGCGTTATGCTGAGTGTAAGCCTTCTTGTCACATTCATGACGTGCAGCTGCCGAATATTTCTGTTGTTATGTTTATATTGTTGTTTTTTTTTATGCACGTGTTTCTGTGACGAATAAACCTATTTTTCTTTCTTTCCTTTAATTATAAATTCTTTATTAAATAAATTAATAATTTATATAATAATAATTTTTATATTTTTATAATAATAATTTATAAATTTTCACGCACCAATATTGTTTATTTGTTTCTTTTATGCTTTAAATAGCTCTATTTGCAAGCCAGCTTAAATAAAATGAATTCTTAAAAGTTTAAATAAAATTGAGAAGTCACCTCCTTGGTTGCCACGTTTTGAACTAAAAAGTTCGTTCCATTTTAAATTTACATAGATCAGATAGGAGTTTTTATAGTAATTTATTCTGCCGCTAAACATGACAGATATGGATTTTCATACTAACTTTGCCGGCCGCTGCTGGCATGTATTTGACCAGTGCAGAATTTTTAATTTATCTAAAAAGGCTTGAATTTCTTAGTATGTTTGAGAAATATTATCTTGAATGTAAATAGTTTACTCATATTTTAAATCCAAAAATTTCAGGAGAAGCCTGGCAAGACATAATGATGGCGTTATCCCCGAACATAGACGAGCGACCCGGCCAGCCGCTGCACTGCATCAAACCGGATCGTTACGACGTCGATATGGCACCCGACACCGAAAACTGCGGCACGTGGATGGCTTTCCCTTACTTCATCTCGTTCTCACTGCTCTGTACTTTCTTGGTAAGATTTCATGGTTTAGGGTCACGAACACTACAAGAGGGCTCGTGGCTAAGTATTAACAGCTGCATGGGTCGATCTTCAAGGTTAAGAAACGTTTGCCGAGGCTGGCCCGTGAATGGGTGACCAACCATGACGTGCCGAGACCCTTCCATGCCTCGGAAAGCAAGTTAAGCTGTTGGTCCCGGCTGCCATTCGTAGATCTTTGACAGCCGGTTAGTCAGAAGCCCGAAAGACTGATAACGAGTCTTGCCACGGGGTTGGGGTTACCCAATAACTGGGTTATGGAGGTCAGATAGGCAGTTGTTGCATGTTAAATACTGGTATCCAGCTGCATCCGGTTAGACTGGAAGCTGACCCCAACATAGGTGTAAAAACGGTTACCGTATTTAGAACATCATTCTGTGTCTGTCATCTTTAAACGGTTGACAGAAACTGAACGTTTTTTTTATTCGTTTATTTGTTTATTCGTTTTGATTTGTGGTCCAAGTGGGCCTTAGAGCTGGATTTTTAATGCAATTTTAGCATTTAAGGAATAACCTACATTTACCCGGCCGTTATGGTTATGGTTGAAAAAGTTCACCTGTAGAGTGGCTTCTTTGTCACTCAATATCTGTGTGATAGTGTTTTTCTAAAGCTCTATGAAAATAGATGATACATTTTGTAGTTTCTTGTACATTAGCAGGTAGTATGTAGAGTCAGGGAAGTTCATTGTTATGGAAATTTATATTGATTTAACTTAAAAAAAAAACAAAATAAAAAATTATTTGATTACTAATTTATTTACCTGACTTTACAATTAAATTCTGGTTAGGAGGAAATGTTAGACACTTACAAAGGCAAGTTGAAATTCGTATTTGCAGATCATCAACTTGTTCGTCGCTGTCATCATGGACAACTTCGACTACCTTACCAGGGATTGGTCTATTTTGGGACCCCATCATCTTGATGAGTTTGTTAGGTAAGAACACATACTTACCTAACTAATTTTCCAAATCTCCTAGAGGAGGGCTAATAAAAAGCAGTGGGTAGAACCAGGCTGCCAATGATTCTAATGGTTATTTCGATACTCGCATTTGTTTTAGTCATCGAGGTTGAACGCTTTTATGAATAATTTTAACTTATTACAGATTATGGAGTGAATACGATCCAGACGCAAAAGGAAGGATCAAGCACTTGGACGTTGTGACACTGCTAAGGAAAATCAGTCCACCGCTTGGTAAAGCTCTATTCTATACACATAGCAACTTATTATGATTTTAAATGTTCCATAAATTCGTTTGTTGCACAATAATAAAGTCACCCGTTGAATGCAACACGGTGAACAAAAAGAATACCCAACCATAAGTTGGGTATTCTTTTTAAATTATTGTTGCTTTTATCGTAATTTATTTTGTACCAGTGCATCATTTGTTCTTCTTCCATATACCTATCATGTATAGCTCAGTATTCACTATTTCGCAATTGAAAACTGTTCAATTAGAGTTTTGTCTTTCCTAGGTTTCGGCAAGCTCTGTCCACATCGAACAGCATGCAAACGTCTAGTGTCTATGAACATGCCCCTCAATTCTGATGGTACTGTAAACTTTAACGCTACGTTATTCGCTGTGGTTCGGACGCAACTGGAGATAAAAACTACAGGTTTGTAAACCCATTTCACTTTCAAATGTGTTCAAGATGGCTACTACAGCTTCTGCATATTGTAATCGAATGCCAAATCCAGAATAAGACTGAAAGGTAGAATATTGTGATCCTATCCAGACTAACTTAATAAAAAGACCCAACAAAAGAAGAATGGAAGAAAGGTTAAAATAAAGTTATTATGTAAATATTTGAAAACTGGGGACTACCAACACTGCTTTGCTAAATAATCCTATAGTTGCTAAAACTACAAAAGTTTTCATTCGATCTAGGTGTAATCGACGAATGTAACACGGAGCTTCGAGCAATAATCAAGAAAGTATGGAAGCGCACATCTCCTAAACTCCTGGACCAAGTGGTGCCTCCACCAGGAGACCCCAACGAGATCACCGTAGGAAAGTTCTACGCCACATTCCTTATACAGGACTATTTCAGAAGGTCAGTGTGTGGTGCTAACCTTGAGAGTAGATTGAAACTTATTATTGTGTAGTAGTATGTCGTCTAGATACACTAAAATGTTAATTTGACCACAATTTTCAAAATTACTTCGGTAATGTATTTTGTGATATTACCTACTACTCTATATCGAATCTGATACCAGCTTATACCTTCAAACTTGGGTTAAATGGAATATTAAGAGATTTTTTAAATATACCCACCTAATTAAATTTGATCATATCTTTTCACGATATCCAAATTTAAACAGTCAAGATGGAGGCTACTTGTAAAATATTATAATAATGAATAAACCCTTATCAGCAATATCCATGAGCCATTGTTGCCCGATTTAATCTACTTAATAAATAACTATAAATATTAGCGAATTGCAATTGGTGTATTTATCAGTTATGTCATCAAAATCGTTCACTTTATCAGGGGTCACCTCATCTCTCACATTCAATTAATACAATTTATTTTCGTTGTAAGCACAATCATTAACATCAACATTTTTATTTTTATAGGAACCATGCGTAAGTCGATTCACGAGTACTAAGCAACATTCGAAGATTTTTTTTTACAAATGCTGTATTTATGCTTGCTTTCTTGGCAGAATTACTAGTTTTAATGCCAAGGGGGTCGCTTGAGAGATTTTTTTCTGAAGTTTTGTTCATGACGTTCTTTTGTTTTAATTTGGGATTTTAGATTCATACGATCATAATTATGTAACTAAAACTCTTAATAAGATCTGATTAGAAACCATTCGATTCTAACACTGTGTTTAGTTTGTTTAGTTCTAGAGTATCTCTCGATGATTGTATGATTCTCAAGATATTTTTTTATTGATTTCAGCTTCTCCGCCTTTTATAAGGTGTTCTTTATCGTCAAGTCCAATGCATTTTCCAAATATATTTTTTGACAGCATGATAATTTTTGCGACAATTCTTTTCGAGTCTCCCAAGCATGTTTCCTCCGTGTAATAACTTGTGTATTTACAATCACTTGCTTAAAACGCACAGTCTTCATATATTTATACCTTTTTTTTCTGACCTTTTTTGAGTGGAGTTGTTTAATTTTTGTGTTTTTGTCAGATGTTTGTTTATACGCATGGAAAAGGTGAGGGCTAAATAAATTGGCTTTTTAACATGAAGTGAAATAATTTTAGGCAAATGGTTGTAAGTTCGTGGCACAGAGAAGACATGTTTGGACAAGTTTGGGATTTTAACCACAAATCACCATTTTTGTGTTTGATTCCTTCACACTTACAAACAAAAGTTTAATTAGTGTTTTGCTAGTTTCTTAGACAGAAAACTCGGTTTTTTTATGTAACTAAGATTGGAGATTGCTGTGTTGTGTGTGCATATACGTTTTTAGAGAAAGACACAAAAAAATGTCACGATCTAATAGAAAAATAAAGGAAAATAAAAACAACAAAAATAGTTTTCACACACAACAAAATAAAGACTGCTAACATTGACTCCACTGCAAAAGATTTCAATGCTTCCCCGTCGACAAACAAACAGATTCAGAAAGCGCAAGGAGCAAGCCGCTGCAGCATCCCTGCAGAACAACCAGATGACGTTACAAGCTGGGTTGAGGACGCTGCATGAAGCTGGGCCTGAGCTCAAGAGAGCTATCTCTGGCAACTTGAACGAGTGTGTTGGAGAGGTCGTGGAGCCTATGCATAGGGTGAGTGAAACACTCCATAAAGTGTCGATTTCGGGGTACTTTACCGTTTTTGATTAACCGAATCATGATTCCTTAGCAATTGAGACAGAAATGGTGAAAAGACAAGATAATAATGTAACAAATAGTACTTAGTGGTTCTCTGCTTGGTGCTTAGCATGATTGCCATTTTTTAAGAATAATAAGTTCATAAAAACAGCACTTTTGGTATTATAATATAATGAACATTGACTTGATCGAGTAGAAACTAGTTGTAGAGTTCAGCCGGCAAAAATGCATAATTTTTGATGGAATAATCTCTTCGATACTCCAGTCAAAGTGAATATACTGTTAGTTATATTTTGTATAAGAATAAAGAATAATTTATAAGCAGTTGAAAATATATATTTTTTCATATTCCAGCGTAACCATACCTTGTTCGGCGCAGTATGGACCAGTTTAAAGAAGCATGGACGAGAGAGCTTCTACGGAAGAGACAGACGAGCTGCCATGCAGAACTTGCCGTCTCCTACTAACAATATCAATGGTGGTAAGTTTTTATTGTGCAGATAGTATTGTGATTGGAAAGACTGTGGAGTTGGGTTCTAGACTTAAAAGTACCCATAGGTACATATGGTGGAAAAAAAATCTGATATGTACCTTCTTGTAGTCACACTGAGCGCTTAAGGTCCACTCATTTCCAGAGGCTCGTGTAGAAACTGTAATCTATCGTCAATCGTGGTCTCTTTTTTAGATGCTGCATTACAATATCCACAAAATGCTAAAAAAAAATGGATCTGATTTCACTTTGCAAAAATGTGACATAATATCCGAAACCCAGGCATAAGTGAAACTTTTAATTACATTTCCGTTTTAGTTGACAAAGATGGTCAATCGCTGAGTACAATGATGAGGAGAGAACTTGGCATGGATGGCCAAATACCTGAGGACGAATTGTGAGTATCCCAAGTTATTATTTTGTTTAAATAAAACTTATATAAACTTTTCGACATTAAAATCTTTATCGACATACCTTTTTAAACTTATTTCTAGAAAACATGAAGATGGCAATCAAAGCGACGAGGAGATCGCGATGCAGCCTCTTCTTCACGGCAAGGACTCCGAAAAGATATTCAAAGCAATCGAGTAAGTCATAATTTTATTATTTTAATTAATTCTAGTATTTGTCGTACCAAATGCAATAGCTTCTTATAGTTTTACGTTTATTCTGTGTCGTGATCAATGTTTTAATTTCGTCCTAAATCATGGCACATTAAAATAATGTCTAAAAATGTTATACAGAACACTATTCAAATCTATATTATTATAACTTCTTGTAAAAATAGAATTATCGTATTACTTTTAATAAGCGCCATCTGTTATAAAAGTATAGAATCTATCAACACAAACGCTACTTAGTTCCACTACATGTGACTACGACATTCAAATACTTCAAGACAGATGGCGTTAGTATACTTTTAATATTGTGTTTCTTGTTAAAACTGCGTCTGTATAATATTTTAATAAAAAAGAATAACTAAAAAATAATATTCGCAGAAAAACGTCCAACGATTTAATGCAGACTATGAGAAAGAACTGTAAGTCCGTTTTAGTGTGTTGTGATTGTATAGCTATTTATTGATTTATCTTATTTAATATTCAATAACAATTTGGTGCATGTTATTTTCGGCTAAAAACGATTATTATTTGTCTTTCAATCGTTGTACGCTTCTTTTAGGAATTAGGAAATACCTAAACAAGGTAAGCAGGGGCTGAAACACTCAGGATGATTTATTAATGATTAAAACACCTTTCATTATTATGATGCACTGAGAACTGTCTGTCTTGAATGCCTGTTTGTGCATGAAAACTTTTACCTTCCTACCTTTATTAATAGTTCTCTATTGATCTAATTCAGTGGTTCCCAAACTTTGGGTCGCGAGCAAATATTGAGCGGGTCTTGATTTTTTTTTGCTGAATACCGAAAAAATAATTGGACGTATAGATAGATAGATAGAATACTCTTTATTGTACCTACACCATAAAAATTTACAGATATAAATTTAGAAATTTTACATAGAGTACGGACGGTAGGGACGTATCTAACTCATTGCGATTAAAAGTAACTAAAATTGAAGTTGACGCTAAAGCTATAATGACAAAAAATAGGAAAAAAATATATCCTTCTCATTAAAATAGCTATCCTTGTATTTTAAGTACTTATTGAAATGTACGATTATAACTGAATGTTTTTTTCTTATTTGAACAGTCCATATCCATATAGTTAAGTTCCTATGCCCCTTTTCACCATCACAACCAAGAGATGAGTCCCGAATTTGGAAGTTTTTGTGGGTGTAGGTGGATCTCGGTCCAGTCAACTTTGGGAACCACTGATATAATTGAATATGAATACAACAGAACAATCTGTGATGCTCTAAAGTAGGAAAAAAAAGAAGTAATTGAAAATGGCCATTGGCCATTAATCAAAATACCTATACTCCATTTGAAATAAGAAGACATTTAAACAAACCTTTTTTTACAGTACGTTCAACCGATTTTGACTTCTTTACCGTATGCATAAGGATGGCATTAAAAGCAAAAAAAAAAGGTTACAATACCAACTGTTTACCACCAATGCTATAGAAGTCAAAATCGGTTGAACAGACTGTAAAAAACGTTTAGTTAAATGTCTAATCTTATTTCAAATGGAATATAGGACCGTATAAGGAGACGTAAAGGGAATGAATGGCTCACAATTGGTGATTGACTTAAAAGATGGCGAAATATATTTTTCGCTAAACTCACCACTCCAGAGTCCACAAAACTCAAGACCCCAACGCTGAAATTTTATATTTCAGTCATTATCCACGAAGACGCGCCCCACTCCGCGCTATGACTGTACTGTAAGCTGTACAGGGGCCGTATTATGACGTATTAATGCCACCATTGTTCCAGTGTGAGTGAGAGACAGAGCTATACAAGGCCGCTAGCACCATCCTTTTTTCGCAGTGGAATAATGATGCATTAATACTTCATAATAAGGCCCCAGTACGGAGTGGAGCGGAGTGAGGCACGTGTTCGTAGATGGCACTTCAAAAAATTCAAAAGTCATTTATTCAAACTAGGCTGAGAATCAGCACTTTTCGAACGTCAAAATTACATAAGACAGTCCCCCAAAACGCCCACCCTTCACCACTTCCTAGTGCTTTAGCTGGGAAGAAGAAGTGGCGCAACAAACTCCCCAGCAGCACAGCTGTCTGTTCAGTACACTATCACTATCACTATCACTATAGATAGTGCACAGCTGTCTGTGCACTATCTATAGTAGCGACCATTAATTAACAGCAATTAAGAAATCTATGTTATATTTTTCGAATTTCAATGTGTTACAGATCGTGACAAAAGGACGAGACCTCTCAGCGACGTGCCTTATTGCATAGAGAATCCAGCGGAGAATCTTATTACTCGAGTAAGTATTCCTTTAGTTTTCTTCTACTTCTTATAGCTTTACACTAAACAAGGTCAAGGTAAATTAGCTGGCAAAACTTCACAGTCGTGATGGTATCGAGATAATTTTTTTACGAAAATAAAACAAAAAAAAATCTCCTTTTTTTGAAGTTGGACTAGAAACAAGATTTTCTAAACTCACCGTTCAAGTAACTACAGCAACGCAGATTATGGATCAACGGCTGCGATTAGTGTAGGTATTACTTGGAATTACGACTTATGTTTTGTATTCATTATCGTCCCACGAATACGCCATAGTTGCGGTCATCTGTCATTTTTGGTCGGAAAATCAGAAAGCGCCCTCTATCGGCGCGATCACGCGTTCAGGTTCACCAAACAAAACGTTCGATCAATCGTGTATTCAGAGGACACGGCCATACCCTGCGTCCTATTTAAAAGCGATCGTCGCGCGAACGGTGAACCTGAACGCGTAGTCGCGCCGACAGAGGGCGCTTTCTGGTTTTCCGAACAAATAGGGACCGATCACATATTCGCGAGGCGATCGCTTTTAAACAGGTCGCGCCCTGTGACTGATATCTATCTGAACCATCACATTTGTAAAGTTTTGCCAGCTAATTTAATTTGACCCTGTAAAAGAAAAGAGGAAGTTTGACTAACCACACCGTGACCTTATGGAGGCTTGAGGAACAGGGTGTAAGGTTCACTCGTCCTCCATAGAAAAGTGAGGATTAGGTCTTAGGTGTTGTAGATATCGTCACAAGCTAAGCTAACTTATTGGCTCACGTAGCATCGATGTCTTTTCATACTTTGTTTTAGACTTATTGAGTTTTCGCAACTATGTTGAGGTCGGCTTCCAGTCTAACTGGATGCAGCTGAATTCCAGTATTTTATATGGAGCGACTGCCGTTCTGATCTCCACAACCCAGTTACTGGGTAACACGATAGCCCTTGGCAAGACTGGCTGTCAAACATCCGAGCTTCTGACTGACCCGTAATGACTGTCAAAGATCAATGAATGACAGCCGGGACCAACAGCAGTATTGCGATTATAATAATGTTAAATCGATTTTGTCTTTTCAAGCTACCTCATGGGGCATTACCTAGGTATTTACTTAGGTAAAAATGTAGTTAGATATATCCATTGTAGTTTAGTTACCTACCTAATTAGAAATCATTTGTTGTAATAGCTGTTGGTGCGTTTTGACCAAATCAATTTGTTGTAGCTTTAGTCAAATAATTTTTGTAGTGTTTGATAACTTTTGCTAATAATTGTATATTTTTTTTCATTTTGGTCTATTTTTAGAATTTTTGCTACCTACGCAAGTTCTAAAATGAGCGAGAAATAGATAGAAAAGAAATAAAAGTATTTTATTTAATAGTACCGTAACTGTTCAAATACAGCTATTATTTTATTTATTCCTTATTATTATGCACTGCACGGTCGTATCCACTAAATTCATCCAAAAATCCAAGTTCGTCGCACGGATCATACTGGAGACCTACCACCACCTCCTAGAGCAGTATTAAGCAGCGTGGAAACGGATCCATCTCGTTCCCGCATTGAAGTAAAATGAAAATAATACTGCTCTATTAGGTGGTGGTACTCCTAGCCCATCATAAACCATTCCTTATTATAACAAATGTTGGCATTTGTCTAGGTACTGACGGAACAGGGGCTCGGCAAGTACTGTGACAAGGACTTCATCCAGAGCACCTCGCGCGAGATGCAAGAGGCGCTCGACCTCACCCAGGAGGAGATGGATACGTGAGATATATACTTTTGCATTCCTCTCTTTGTTTAGGATATTCCGAAGCCCTCCTATCGCTACAGTTGCGGGGCAGAGGTTCAAAATCACTTGAGTTTTGAAACAATTCGTACAAGTAACTTATGTGCACAGAATTAGTATGTATACTTGCTTGTGTGATCCTCCCGGCCGCGCCACAGAGAAAATTACTTGTGATGAAAAATACGTTTTTGTCACACTTTTTCATGGAACGTACGAAACATATATTTTTATAATATTTCACCGTGGCGCGGCTAAGGAGTATCACACTGAAACTTGAGTGTAAGACTGTAAGACTTCTCCTCGACTTCTTTCTGCTCAATCCCAATTATAGCAACGCCAATCTATTCCGAACCACTATAACTCCTGCAAGCTAGAAAGAGCACTCTTGGAATCCCCAATCATTCTGTGAAGAATTCTGCATATTTGGTTTTCGGCAAGAACCAAATGTTGCGTGGTTTAGAATAACAACGCGGACATACACGATAAGCGACTATAATTTATAATATTATAGAAGCAATAACAGAACTGAGGCCGTGCTATGCCGGCTATGATATATTTCCTAGAGAAAGAGAGTGATGGTGCGAATGATGACTCTTTGTAGTATGGCCCTTGAAGGCTCACTACTCCTGACCAACAGCACAAAATAAAATATGAACTAATATATATCGATGTTTACAGCGCTGCCAATCAAATAATATTACAAGAAAGAAGAATGGGAGCTGCCCAGAGCAGGCCCAACGATGTGGTAAGTAATTTGATTGAAACTTCACATCAATTATGATAGACCACTCATTACGTCATGTGTGTAGGTACTGAATTTCCTTTTTTTTATTTCAGGAAAGCATATTGTCTCGGCAATACCACCCATTCCACCAACCCCCGATGCAGCCCCCGCCAAGGAAAAAATAGACTCCACGACAAATATAGTTGGATTAGTTGTTACCCTAGCGGTTGACTACCGCTAGGGTTTGTTGCCCACGCCTGGGCTTGCAGGTCTACAGCACCTCGGGCCACAGGAGGACAAAAAACTGATTTTTCGAAGAATATTTTGTAAATAATAGCTTTCGGCCTATGGTCCCGTGTTTTTCTAGAAATTCCCCCTATGGGGTTCAAAATATTTTGTGGTAAGGAGTGAATTTTTTAATGGAAAATTTTAATATGTATAATATACAGATATTGTAATCATGTGGCTATGTGCCTTATTTATTATGGATAGAAGAGAAAATTGTGCCAAAACATTTTTAATCGCCTTAAACAAATATTGCTATATTTTCTGCTATGAAATAAATTAATTTATTGATAAATATATAGACGTGTTTAAATGAAACTATAATGTATAAAGTTGTATGGGTATTATTTTGAGTAAATTCTAGTCATAAATGCTTGCTTAAGTTTTAAAGTGAATGTTTATTTAGAATGAATACTATTTTAAATGATGTATTTTGTATGGAACTATACCTGTTATTGTGAATAAATTGTTGGAATGGATTTGAAATGTCTCGTTTTACAAATCAACAATAACATAATTTTTGATAGGCCGAGCCTTATCCCTTAGGGTCGGCTTCCAGTCTAACTGGATGCAGCTGCTGAATACCAGTATTTAGTCAACAGTCTACTCACAACCCAGGTAAAACGATACCCTGTGGTAGGGTTGGTTGTCAGTCTTATAGGCTTCTGGCCCGTAACGACGTCACAGACTGTCGAATGACAGCCGGGACCAACAGCTTACCAAGGCACGGAGGGGTCCCGATATGAAAAAGAATGGTCGAATCCACTAACTGATTGCGGCAAGCGTAGTAAACCTTCGATCGAGCCATGCGGCTAGTTTTGATATCAAAAATGAAAAATAAAACTGTCAAACAATCGGCACTCTATTTCAGTTAATTTAGTCTACATCATAGGTATTGTCGTCGTCATCTTCATCGTCTTCTTTTTCCTCGTCATCATCACCATCATCATCATCTTCATCCTCCACTGCTGCATCCTCGACATCTTTTTCCACTTTGTTTTCTTGAACGTCTTGAACAATTTTTACCTCTGCTTTCATAACGTTTTCTTGTTGTTCGTCAGTTTCAAGATTTGAACTGAAAAACTTGGGTAATGCGGCGGTAATACTACTAGTTATGCTTGTTGAACCAACTTCATCATCTTCAGGGTTCTTTTTTGATAAATCAGGTACTGCAGGAGTATTAGAAGTATTAACAAGCATTTCTTTATTAATTGAAGTTAGCACTGGTTTGTTTTCCACCAGTTGTATTTGAAAAATGTTTTCACTCGGTGGATCACTTTTTGTTGATAAGGATGCCGTTGTAGTGGTAGTATCCGCGGGATTTTCATTAACAGATTTTGATTTGTTTGTATTATCAATTATTAGATCGTAAGCAAATTTAGGAATAATTGTTTTCACAATGTTAATCATTTCATTAGATCTTTCTGTCGCTTGGATATTGCTAGTTTCAGAATTAGGTGTTTTAGAATTTTTCGTATTTATTGTGTCGGAAACACCCTTGATAACGTTTTCAGGACTGTCTTGACTTAATGCAACCATGTTTTTTAAGTCAACTATAGAGCTATCGTCATCTGATGTGTAAAAGTTTTTGCTCGGCTCACTCTTACTTCTTGGAAAAGCTCTCCGTAATTCTTCCGAAAAGTCATTGTCTGACAAGTCTTCACTTTTATGGTTTTCCTTTGAAATAGATGATTCAGTGTCTCTACCAACAATTTTACGAATTTTTCTATTGAAACTTTTAAATATACTGTCTGTCTTTAGAATAGCATTTTCACGAGTGACACTCTGCGTTTGCATAATTTCGGAAGTATCAGTAGGCGTTTCTAGGGGAATTACTTGACTAGGTTCAGGAAAGCAAGTATTGTCAGAAGAAGTCACATTTTGCAATGTTTTCATAATTGTCGTTTTGGCAGCTTCCACAGTTTCAGGTTTTAGTAAAGTTATGATGGTATCTTTAGGAACAGTTGTGTTGGTGCTGAGGTGATTTTCAATATTGCCAGGTAAATTATAAGGATTCTCGGCATTCAAAACTATGGGAACGTTATTTATGGTATTGTCAGGAACCGCTTCATTAACGCTTCTAGAAATATCATCATAGTCAATGGAGTCTCCAGGGAGATTATTTTCAGCACTTATTTTCTTGTCGTCATCACGGGTATAATTTAAAGTATCTCCATCATTCGGTCTTGCGCCTTCACAAAACTCAGAAACATTCTCAGATTGCTCTATCGGAGCGTTATTACTGCTAGATTTAATTGATTCTATCGGAATATTGTTTATCAACATTAGTTTATTGTTTTCTAACGATGACGGCAAAATAAATAAATTGAATGCCGTCGACAGCTTACTACTGAAAGTTTCTCTTGGTTTATCAGTGAGATCTAAATTCTGCACATTGAAATTCTGTCTCACGTCATCTAAATCGTTTTCCTGCTCGTTTGTGTTGTTAGAAGGTTTTATTATGTTCGAAATATTCTCTCCAAACATTTCTACCTGTTTTTCCAACATACCGTCTTCATCTTTGGATATTATGGGACAGCTTTCCGGTTCAAAACTTTCAGGTTCTTCTTTATTTGATATTTCAGGTGATACCTGGCTTGCGTCGTTATAGCTAGCACTGCTCTCTTCAATATCAGAAAAACCAGGATATGATGGTAACTGTTTGTTAGTTGTTTCGCTCATTTCAACTATTTCATCTTGTAACCTTTTTATAAGGCTCTCTAGTTCAGTTATCTCTTTGTCAATATCATGGTCATCTTCATTGGAGAGCTCAAGTTTTTGAGTTCTTGATAGAATTGCTTGCTTTCTGATATCTTCAACTGACTCCTTGGCAATCTCAACCATTAAATTCTTTATCAACGAATCAATATTAGGGCCAACTTTATCGTCATCCGCCATTATTCCAGATATCTTTTCATTCTTCTCTTGCATTCGGCAATTCTATCTCTCCGCTCTCGTTGTTCGCAAGGATCAAGCTTTGGAGGTTCCGGTGGAGGTGGGGGTGGCGGGCAATGGGGCCACGGCGTCTCAGGTTTAGTTTTTCTCACGTTTAGTATTTTCTCACACCGTTTATAACCGGGCAGTAGCGGTTTAATCGCGCAGCGAAACCGTGGTTCGTCTAAAACGTTCTTGGCGCCTGTTGTCGGTAGATTTTTTACTCTTTCTATACAAAGACAGGGAATAGCGTCACAACGTTTTTTTTCAACAGGTTCCGGTTTAACTGGTTCCTTAGGACATTTTTTTAGTAGTTTCTTTTTTACCGGAATCGGGCAAGGGTCTGTGAAAATACAGAGAAAGTTAGACAATGCTCTCTGTCGTAGAACAATAAAACCTCGACTGTAAAGTCAAGCAAGCATCACACGACAATCTAAGAAGGCCGATTTGAGGTTCCGCATTACACATGCTGCGATAACTTTGTATGAACGTCTACATAAGAAATCGGAAACTTAAATTCATAATCCTAATTAATTATATAACAACGAGTATCATTCATAAGCAACAAGTTTCACTTTATATTGGAAAAATGCACCCAAGAACACGAATTAATCGTTGATTAATATTCCGACAGGACGATATTACAATGTCATGTCTTTGGGTTCGTTTCCATAGTGTTGTAACCGTTTTCAGCCGTTTTTTGACCGAATAAAATCGATGTTCCGAAACATCGATACTTTTACAAACATTACATTTAGTAATGAGATAAACTTATAATTACTGTAATAATAAATGTTAATACATATAAAAACAAAATCTGATCACATAGTTTTAGCTTTATTTTGATATTATTTTAATAGGTCAATATAGGTAATGGTTTGGTTATAAATTACAAACTTTTACTGAATTTATTTATTTACAAATGATGATGACTATTTATGCCCTAATCAGGTCCAAACAATTAATATTTTTAAGTACCCTTAATTTATTCAAACTAGATTTAAGAGAATAGTCTACAGTCAATCAAAGCAATCAATTGTTTAAGAATGAATAAAAATAAATATTACTTGTAGTTCCGGTCACATTTTCGGTTTAATGGCGACGAAGTGAAAGATTACAGTTCATTCCGTTCATTCGGTCAATGTGATCAGATGAATCATTGCGAGTATACCTTATTTTTTAAGTAGAGGAGATAACGATGAAGACCATCATATTATTTATTTGTTTATTGATAAGGAATTTCAACGACTAACTCACTAAAACATACACAAACAAAAATCACATACAGTTTTAGGTATTGTGAATTCGTCACTTACAGAAGTTCACAGCACTATAACAGAGAAATTAATCATTATTATAGCATATGTTGTACGATAACGTTAATTGAATGATTTGTTACAAGTTTCAAAATAGAGCAAAAAAGTGCTTTGTTAAAAAATACGATGGGAATTACAGAAATATATTACAAAATAACAAAAAAGGCTGAAAAACTATCAGAGAAATGAACAAAATGGAAAATACTTTTGAATTAAATTGATTAAATGAATATTGAATTATACTCAGGACACACAGACAACATATTTAGGACTGGACCCAGCCTCATGCAGATTAGCGCGACAATTTCTTACCGTTCGTTTCTGTCTAGCCAACGACAGCGCGACAGCACGACTAGACACCGGTAAGAGATCGTTTTGTAATGTCGGGGCCACGTTGTCGCAATAAGGCGAACTAAACTTACGTGAAGTTCGCGTTATCGTGACAATGTAGCCCCAGCATTACAGTCGCGTAGCGCTGTCGCGTCGCACCAGTCTGCATGAAGCTTTATTATCTTTTTGATTATTTTAATTGTTAATATTCTAAACACTACTAGTTAACATGCGGTCTCTCTTCTCACATAATCATAAGTATAGTTTTAATATTAATGATGTCACCAAGATGTTATAATACGTTTTGATTAATAAGTTCTTTTGTAGGAAATATATATTGTATTTTTTTCGAAGCAGTTTCTAGAAAACGTTTTGGTAAAAAAAATACAACTATGTGGAAACACTGATTGTAGTTCTCATGTAATACGCTCAATCACTCTCATTGTCACTCGTCGCCATAGAAACCTACTGTTACGTTCAAATTTGTGCTCTGTGCTTATGTTATTGTTGTTTGTTTATTTATTGTTTATTAAATACTTACCAGTACCTTTTTTGCACATTTTAGCTCAATATATGTACGTATTCTTGAAAGTGATATCTAATTGTCGATTATGGTTTTCCTACTGGACTTACGAATCGTGTCATACGTTTATACGTGAAATACGATATTGCGGTGCAGAGCTGATTGAAATCATGCATCAATGTTTCGGTACATCAAAATGTTTTTCACGCGTGCAACGTATATAGAGACGTGCAGCCAGTGAATTATCCGTGCAATTGCAAAGCATCTTGATGGAGAACAAAACAACGCAACGTGTTGAAGCATTCAGTTCCCTTCAAATTGGTTAAGCTAAATATTGCTGGGACTAGGATGTTGGGACTAGCCATGTCTTCACTGTCTTGGCTTTTGAAATAAATGCTTAAAGATTGAATAAAAAAGGGGTACCTACGTTGTTTGTGAGAGATTTGTTTTATTTTCCTTTATACTGTTTGAATGCTTTATTAGTATGTAGAATTCTCCCATAAGTTTTAAGCATCTGGTAGGCCCACGCCAGATGTTTATAATTATCCTAACACAGTCTTTCCACCAGATATGTCCTGAGCTGCTTGATTTCATAGCAAAGTTTGGTTTAATTCTGCTCGAAAAGGGTTGAATGAAACGAAGTACCTACACATAGTTTTGTAGCTTAGCTTCTGATGGAAGACTGCCTAATTCTCAGGTTTTAAAAATATGGGTAGGCACATAGTTCTCACCACAGTGTTGGTATATATTAAGCTGGTTCCAGCCGCTGCCGGACCTGGTGGCGAGTTGTGCCACAACATTTAGTTATTTATGTTGCTAAACCTAGTCAAGCGCTACTAGGTTACACCAATTGGTTATTTAAATCGAAATTCGATACTGAACTAATTGTGTATAAAAAACGCCTGACAGAAAATGATTAGCATCAATAGTTTTTTGGATGAGCTGTTTGGCAGAAAAAGTATTTTTGTGTTATTAAATATACAAAAAATTACACGTTAAATTAAAATAGATGAATTCTTTCAAAATCTAGGTCTGATGTGCTTTTTATTGAACCATGTAGCTTTTGTACATGATTTTTTTTAGGGTTAGGGTATGCATGTATGGGACTTTGGTCATGCTTTTAGTGAATTTCTTGAGTGGAGACCGCGAATCGGCAAACGTAAGGAAGGACGCCCTCAGGCTAGGTGGAGCGACGATCTTCACAGGGTGGCTGGTAGCAGCTGGACGAGAGTTGCCGAGAATCGAGTTGAATGCGTGCAAGCCTATGTCCAGCAGTGGACTGCTGTAGGTTGATTATGATGATGATGGCGTGTAATAAAACGATATGCATCGAGAATCAGTTTTAAGCAATGTAGATAAATGTTCGATTACAAAATCTAAACTTTAATTTGTAACCGATTATCGAGACATATCGATTTACCATACCTACTTTAGAGTCTAAAGTATTATAAATCGATATGTCTCGATAATCGGTTTTTGAAGACCCCGATTTTTTTTTCCGCATCGCTACACAAAGTATTTTAAAAGGTGTTCTTAGATTGTCGCGAAATTAGCGCTGTTGCATGTAATGTTTCAAGTATAACGAACGAGCGGACAACAGGAGGGGAGGATTGTTATCGTAAGATTTGAATTTGAATTTTTGTATATTACAGTATCAGAGATATATTACACGCTTATTGAGTACCTGGCTAGAGTAAGTCAATAACAATCGGCGATCACAAATAAGACTTTACGACTATAAGTATTGATTTGCTATCACAAATTCAATTGATATATTAAATACTTATCGTTACCTGGCTCAGGTATAATTTCAGGGTCCGGGATGCATTTCTTCATAAACATTATATAACTGAAATTTGTTTGGTTTCCATTTTTGTTTGAAGGCCAAATGGCTGTGGTCACTTGGTGAAATTCACTCAATGTCACAGAGTACATTTTTATCTATGTCAATGTGTCAAATATGGACAATGACGAGAACGTGCCTGCCAGATTTTTGAAAGAGGTTCATATGCACCGCATATTTGGGCGTGCTGTGCATAGCAGAAAGCCTCTCCAATACCACTTTCGATCTACATTTTGTATAAACCGTCGCACACGACAGGCGTACGAACCACGTTTTTTTTAGGGTTCTGTAGCCATATGGCGAAAAAGAACCCTTTTAATTTCATCATGTCGGTCTGTCCAGGAAGTCACACAGCCATTTTACTGGGAGACTTTTTTCACAATATCGATGAACAATGAAAACATCCATGCCATCCATTTCCATTTTCTGTGAAAATTAAAGAAGGTTTATTCTGTGCACCGCTAAACAATGGGGTAGAAGCTTAGAGTATGATTAAATGATTTAAGCCTCTACCCCATTGTGAACATTATTAAATGCTCTAAGTCTAGGCATCGCCAATCAAACAAATTAATTACTTATAGCGTAAAATGGTAGCTTGATGGATCTACGTTGAATTTGTGTTTGGCGCCGCCTCAAAATTTGTTACTTAAATTAGTTTAGGAGCTTAGTTACACTAAAGAGTTTTTTTTTTCGCTTCTCAGTTTTACGTCGTTTAAATTTTTTGTAAAAATGTTTTTTTGAATTTCCTCTACCTTCCGTCTCCATTGTCAGACCCTCGATGACAGTCATACCCCAGATAGGTCTAAAGTTCGCATCAAGGTGAATGAAATAAGCCCAAACATGATGTAGCTGCTGTAAACTGCTGAGGAACTCTCGCGACTGTCTTCCGTCTCTGTCATCAGATCAATTCCAGGTCTTTATTATGTGGTTGTGTCATCAGAACTAAGTACATCATGTGCGCGAAATTACAACAGAATCGGTTCGCAGTTGAAAATTCAGTAGGTGAAACATCAATTAACCCCATTTTTTTACCCTTAGGGGTGGATTTTAGTTTTCAATTGTACATGGGGCCAACTTCGAGGTATACCCTCCTGAATAAATCGTTCTAATCGGATTACTCAGTAAAAAGTAATGCGTGGTCATACATAAAAAAAAATCAACTTGAGAACCTCCACCTTTTATTTCGTCGGTTAAAAAAAGTTATAAATCGCAAAAGCCTTTCCCATAAATTTTTATGGGAAAGGCTTTTGCGATTTCTGACTTTTTTGGGAAATGAGACTCCTACTTACTTTTTTATGATGGACAGACTAGCGAAAAATAAATAAAAAAAATAATTTAATTTGTCTCTAAAAGTTTTTGTGATAACTGACTATTTTCTTGGTGATTACATTTTTTTTTCATAATCTGTGAATGCAGATCAAAATGTCTCAAAAAGTAAAGGACAGTCTCCTGAGACCGTTTTCCTGTAGCTACAACGGTAGCTGTTCTTACTGCCTTATCTCAAAAATCCACCCTTTATATTCACGTGGGTTCGCCCATTATTTTAAGCGCTTGCCATTAGAATGAAATAAAAAATATCGACGGCATGCTTCCACATCCTCTATCCTTCTTGCCTGCCTATACAGCTACCAATAGACGGGAAGTTCAATCTGAACAGTCGAACCAGCGTCAGCATGACCCTCGTGGTACGTAATATAATAACACTCATAAAATTCCAATTAATGGCAATTCCTTTAATTTTGGCAGAGCAGCTACGTTTATTGAGTTACTTACATTGTTGATCAGACCATTTTTTATCATGAAGCAAGAATCTACTTCAAAATCCTCGACTGGTTATTGAAACTGTGACAAAATAAAGTCAGAAAAATCTATTCAGTTCATCCCGCTATCTCCTACGTGGTCTGCCGCGGCTCCGCCTTACTGTCTCAAGGCATCACTAGTAAAACACACCTTTCATTATATAAAGAAAATGATAATAAACGTATGAATGATATTCATTCATTCATTTTTAGTTTAGTTGATAGGAGATATCTGAGTCCACCGTCTGTGATGCTTTTTGTAGTAGAAGCAGTTATATAAATATAAATTCTAGCCAAAAGCAAATTGGAGAAGGCATGTTCCACGTTCATTACCATTCGTTCCACCTGCTGAAGACCTCCCAGTTGGATGTGAGTTGCCTTGGGTAACCTGGAAGTCTTTAAACAGACTCCGGACCCAGGTTGGCCGAAGCAAGGAAAACCTGGTCAGATGGAGGGAGATCCATAGACGACTCTGCCTTGGAGTGTAAATATATGGTGCTGTTCTACAAACGATGGGACTCTTAATATCATGCCCTGCGTGTCCTCAAAGTCAAAGTCAAAGTCAAATCATTTATTTCAAATAGGCCCGTATAAGGCACTTTTGAACGTCAAAAATTTACAAAAAAAATATAAAAAATTATTGATTCTAGTTGCCCGTTCCAAAAGGTAGTTTTCGTATGGAGAAGAATGGGCAAGAAACTCCACCGTTACTCTTTTAAAATGTTTACAATATTTTGTATAAGTACATTAGTTATATAATTATATGTGAGGACGATGCACCTAGAATAAAATTATCATACCACAATAGGTAAAAAGAAACAAGAATTAAAAATGAAGCAACAACAGATAAACTAATTATGTGATAGATACATGGTGCTCCTATCAGCTGTACGTTACAGGAACTGATGGACGCTAGTGATGGCGCTAAACACGTAGCCGAATTCTAGGCCAAGTCCATTTAGGTTGTCATCGACATGCTAAGAAGAAGATTACTGGCTCTGAGGCCATGTGGACCCAAGATATTGGAGTTGTCTAAATCTTGTCTTTGCCCAATTTTAGCAGTCACCCAAAACAATGTTCCAAGTGCTTCGATGTTCGTCGCAGACTTTGTTGAGTAGATCGTAGAATTCTTCTACTTCGTGGTCTGGTTTGCTTAACATGGGAGCGTACACTTGGACGATAGATAATGTTTGTGTGCTCGACATTTTAAAATTATATTTTTCGATTATTTTGTAACATAAAATCCTACCCCATAGAGTACTCCACTTTGTTCGTTATTTAAAAAGAATATGATTTTTTCTCGCTGTACGGTGTTTTCACCATTTCTTCGCACTTCTGATATGCCAACAATATCCCAGTTTATCTCAGTCAGTGCATTTTCGAGCATAAGCTAACGATCTTCAGATTTCAAAGAACGAGTGTTGTACGTTATAACGTCAAGCAATTTATTGGTATCCTGTTTTTTATTTGCCGTGGTCGTCGAACGAGGGATCGATATGGCCCTGGGATTCTTAGCACTCCTAATTCCAGTGCAAGGCTGCCCACCGTTTGGCGCGCATTTGGGGCATTTTGTTTTTCTTGTTCATATATTTGTGGAGGGGATTAGACATTTAATCCATCACGGTTGTCTAATGCATGTTGTTGGGTGAACAGTGAACATGCTAACTCGGTTCATGGGTGCTGCGGTTAAGATTCGATTAAGATTAATATTCGCCGTCACCAACCTTGTTGGTCTGTGGTTGGTATTAACATACGTAGTATCTCTATGTAGTCTGTGGTATTAACGTCCCGTTCTTACGCCAATTGTTCAACTTGGCCATTTGCATACTGTAGCAGTTGGCATGCCCTAAGTTGGCTGTTCTTTAATTGAAGATGTAGAAGTAAACATTTACCTTAGTCGACTTTTACGACCTGTGCTGGATGATAAGCAGCTGATACATTCTATGTTTTTCTATTGCTCGCAGAACAGCATGGAATACTATACTTATTACAAAAATATTTTTGTAAAAATACAAAAAGCTAATAAGCACCTATGACGGTTTTGAACTTGCCGTGTCTTTTGTTGAGGTACCTATTTGATGAAGCTAAAGTCCCAGTCACGAGAAGCTATAAATTTTGTAAATAAAGAACTTCTACTAAGTTACGCAGTGACAATTCAATCTACAACAAATAATCCCAAATTCAATCAATTCAAAGTAACATATTATGTTTTTTTTTTTTTTTTTTTTTTTTTTAAAAAACGTTGCCCCACACTAGGAATTTCTCCTGTATCGTGGGTGCGTTTACAAACATTTAAACTCACATACACAAACAGCCAGACCCGGAACAACTACTTGTAGGTCATACAAATATTTGTTCCGTGCGGGAATCGAACCCGCGACACGCAGTGCAGCGGTCAGTCGCTTAACCACTGCGCCAACCGTGCAATTGTAATCGTGTATCGCTGTCGTCTAATGTTTTGTGGTACTGGAACTAAGACCCGTTCCAGTACCAAAAACATTAGACGACAGCGCTTTGCATCGCTAAAATATAACCCGACCAAGTGAAATTGCTCTTTAGTTTCCAATTACACGTATGTCACTTTGAGTTGATTGAATTTGGGATTATTTATTTCGCTAAGTAACTTAGTAGAAGTTCTTTATTTACAAAATTTATAGCTTCTCTTGACGGGGACTTTATGTGTATCTAACAGTCCGGAGTCATGGAATTAATTAGAATGAATGCAAATAATTTGATCAAACTCTCGGCATTTATTATCATTTATACCTTATTATAAACAGATATGAGTTTCAACGTTGGTTGGTTTTACGTCAAAATTGATCATTCAAAGAAAGCGAATGTGTTACTTAGAGCGGGCATACACGGGCTGCTCGAGAAGTTAGCCAGTGATCAAAATACACGGACCGCTCGGTCAACAGTTTGAAGCTGCCATTGATAACTGCTGCAGGAGTCGGTTTCAACTGCTAGATCAGTCACAATTTAATCAGTAGCGCGCGAGCGGAAGGGATAACTGCAGGAGAGCAGTCGACAGCTCCAGAATCCAGTGTATGCTTGGCAACTGCTTGACCGCATGACGAAATTTCATCGTGCTACTGACCGCCGAGAGAAATCGCAACTGCTCGAGCAGTTCCATATATATATATGTAAATAGAAGATTGTAGTTCACTATACAGTCGCAGCTTGAAGCAGTTGATCCTGACTGCTTCCAAGTCACCCTTAAACGCTTCATATTTTAATTATTTTCGTCTTTTATTCGGCATCTTTCACTTTAAGTGAAACGCTATAATCTATGGTGAAACGTCTGAATACAAAGTGAAAAAAAAGAAATGGGTTCAGCACTTTGCCATCTTTGTCTGTGTAGTGTGAACGTGGAACGATACAAAAATGAACTCTAAAGGTACCATTCCGTGGCCGAACGCAGGCGGCAACTGCAGGTGACGTGTCGCCGCGACACGACTGGATTCTATGTATTTATGTATTTATATGAAGGCGACGTGTCGCTAGCTACGGAAGGTAATTCATAGAAATTCATAGAAACCAATCGTGACGCGGCGACACGTTGCCTGCAGTTGCCACCTGCTATCGGCTACGGAATGGTACCTTCAACTCGAGTGAAGCGCCTGATAATAAGTGTCGAGTGAAGAGCTTAAGTTAACTATAAACGATCAAAATTTGTTAGGATTCAATGAAAATATCCTTCTTTATCTACAAAAAAAAAAAACAAGGCCGCCAATTGAAATATTTATTTAGTCGGAGGGCAATGAATATAATTTGTTTTTTCTGTATCTAACATATTGTCTTAGTTCTTAGAATCTACTTTTCTCTGCCTTGCTCTCAGTTTTGCTTGCTCAATTCTTTTAAGAGTATGATAGTCTTACACTTTCTGAGTATGTCAATATGTTTAATAAATGTTGTCAATATATTCTTGTTGATATGTTTCCCCTTGTCTCCGGCTCTTTGATATATCAATGAAAAATCAGCAAATAAATTAAATATAGACGTGAACTTTTGGAAAACAAACTTTTTGCGACATAATAATTGTTTAATCATTATACCTTTTCAATTTTTGTCTGTACTCGGCTAGTATTGCTCGTCTCTGTTGCTCTTCGTATGGATCTCGTCTTGGGGGCAAGGGAGGGAAAGGTTGTGGACTTCTTGGCAACGACTTCTCCGGGTGTTTGGTCTTGTCATACATTATGTCAGAACGGGATCGTCCATGTGTCGTGTGACTAGGGAGTTCCCTAGTCACGTTACACTCAGGTTTTGGTGTATTAATCAAGTAGTATGGATTTTTTATTTTTGCTTTGTTCAGACAAATAGTCTTATTGCATGGTCTACGCGAGTCTCCACTCACTGGGCAAATTGGTAAACCATTTAAAAATGAAGTCTGTTCTTCGTTCTGCTCTTTTTCTTCTTCTTCTAATTTACATAGACCTGGGTCTAGCCTTGAAGGAATAGGCTCGGCTTTCACATTGTCATTCTTTATATTATTGGACATACTAATTTTTTGGAGTATTTTTTTAATTTTATATATTATTTTTAATTTTTTTTTTTCTTCTACGGATTTTATATTTAAAACTCATTTATCTAAAAAGAAGCTCCCAATTGCCTCGGATACCATGGCCCATCCTGCAGTAAGAGCGCAGGTCAGATCGCCTGGCATGCCACCATTAATGACATCATTCATCATGCTCTTGCCACCGCCCGCGCCAGCACGCCACGTGTTCTAGAACTCAATGGTTTGGCACGCGACGGTGGCAAAAGACCAGAAGAAATGACCGTAATGCCTTGGAATTTCGATATGCGTTTGGTGTGGGATGCAACTGTGCCGTCACATTTTGTTCCACCCCACCTTCCAATCACAGCCAGCTGTATTGGAGCCACTCCAATACAGCTGGCTGTGATTGGAAGGTTGTTGCATCATTCGAAAATCTCAAACGGCGGATCGGAAACGCACCGGAGCCGTACCAGCGCCAGACCGCAAGATGAAAAAAATTCAGAACATCTCAGAATGAAAATGTAAAACCTACGCGGCGCTGCGGCCCATGAGCGATATTAATTCGTATACACAAGCATGCTGTCCGGCGCAGTGCGGCTCCGGCGTTATGAACAGGAAACCTAAGGCCATGGGGTCCGAGTGCTCGTCCACTATTTCGATATATCGTCAAGCATCCGGTCGACTCATAAGGTGACCAGATAAATGGCTTATTTTAAGAATAAAGAAAGAATCAGCTTTGCCAGCCTTTTGGGCACTTTATCCGTTGACTGTGACGTGGCTGACATTTATTCACTATTCACTATTGTGTTTGAATTATTATTGATTAGCTGAGGGCAAATTTGCTGAGGGTATATTTGATACAACACTCATTCACTTTTTGTATTTTACCTCGTGCATATTACATTTTTTTTTATCTTTTATCAATGAATAATGTTTAGTTATATTATTCTATTTGATGCGTGATGCGGATAAGAATGACAGAACAGAATGACAGTAACATGAAATGTAAAAAAATGATAACAAATGATAACTTGCCAGATCTGACTTGGGAATTACAAAAAGTTTTGTGATTAAGTTTTTATTTAGAGAAGCTTAACCTAATTAGTAGTGGATGAAATCGGGTTGTAAATGGTGTTGTCGATAAGGGCTAGAACTCCTATTAAATACTATCAATATAAGCGTTAGCAATAACATCACAGAGTATTTTTTAGCAGCAGTGAACGATTTAAACAGGTAACATCAGAACATTCCTGTGCCAGTCCTATCCAAGTTCTGCCAGCGACAGCAATAACATCGAGAGCACTCTCGGCACCAGACGTGCAACACTGTTTACCAATATAGAGAATAGTGAGAATCAGTGGGCGTAACGAAACGTGAATTGTAAGAATTTTAAAATTGAAAATAGTTGTTTCGCACATAATATATTTACTTAGTTCTAAGACTTGATCTAGGTGGTGATGCTCATGATGCTTATTGCAAAACAATAAACCAAAAATAGAAAAGATACTATCAACTATAATTCTTCTGTACTGATTATTCAATTTGTGTGTATGTATCACTGAGGAGCTCGTGGCTAAGTAATAATTGCCACACGGATCGATCCATCAGGTTTAACAACGCTTGACTGGGTTGGTCTGTGAATGGGTGACCATCTTTACATACCGAGATTCCTCCGTGCGTCGGAAAGCACGTTAAGCCGTTGGTGCCATTCGTGGATCTTTGATAGTCGTTACAGGTCGTCAGAAGTCTGACAACCAGTCTTACCAAGGGGTATCGTATTACCCAGTTACGGGGTTGTGGAGGTCAGATAGGCAGTCGCTCCATGTAAAATACTGGTATTCAGCTGCATCCGGTTAGACTGGAAGCCGACCCAAACATAGTTGGGAAAAGGCTAGGCAGATTTATTGATTGTGTACGTATCACTGAACTCCTTCTAAACGGCTGGACCGATTTTGGTGAAAAATCGTTCGACTGTTACATCGTGCTGGAGCCCTCAGCCTCTTAAAACCACACACTCACATACCGTTGTTTATTCAGATGCGTAACAATGATACTTACGTTTAGTTGTACTTTTATTTCGCTAGTAAACATTTTCCTTTATATAAAAAAAGGGGGATTCCCTTTTTAGGGTTCAGTAGTCAAGAAGGAACCCTTATAGTTTCGCCATGTCCGTCTGTCCATGGCTTAGGTCAGAGACTGTTAGTACCAGAAAGCTGTAATGTGGCATGGGTATACATATTAATCACGCTGACAAAGAGATAAAATAAAATGATGAAATATTTTTTTTAAGATACCTCACCTTGGGCAGAGGCTAAGCATTGCCATACAACGTGGCAATGCGGCCAGTCTCTTGGGTACATTACCAGTCGACAGCGATGCGGATGAATTTTTCGATGCTATATTTTAGTTTTTCAATAGTTTTAGTTAAGTTTGTGTATAATTTTGCTATTTTTATGAATTGATTTGTAAAATATGTTTTTGTCCATTGAAAAATATTATAATAATAATAATAAATAGATACCTTACGTAAAGGTCTTTTTTTTCCCCATCTGTTTCATGTGAGGTGTCGTTGGAAAGGTCGTTCAAACATATTGAGAGTTTGTGAAAACCATTTTTGGATTCAGGGATTCGTTTGCGAAATATTAAGTTTTAAAGTGCTATTTTTTGTTTAATCTCAAGTCACCCCCTCTTGCCAGCTAAATGGTTGGTTCTGCTTAAGTGGTCAAATTCACAGCATTTAATAACGAAATTAAAAGGAAAACCATCACAGCTAAGTAGGCTCTACAAGTTAACGAGTAATAACCGACTAACTTACATTTGCAGTTGCAAAAACATGTTTCTGAACTACAATGTTAAGTTTGTTCTTGGGATAAATTCATCCCATCAACGGAACCCTTCATTGCGCATGGTCTGACATGCACTTGGCCGGTTTTTTTTAACTTCTAAATGGATAATTACTGTATAAATGGACACTTTTACAACGTTTTGAATGTCGCCAAGTATGTCACGCGAAGGCCCGTTGTAGACGGCACAGTTTCTTCTCGGTATAACATGTTAACCGCGCCGTAGAAAAATCGTGTGAGCTTGTATATGCAGTATGGCGACGGCGCCCGTGCCATAGTGCCGCCGTATCTGTCAACAAGCTTCCATAGTGATACAACTCTTGATGACTGTGCCTACACACGGCGAATCAACAGTAGTTTTTGACGAGCAAAAAACGTTTGTGTACACCGGGTTTACATTTGGTCGTGTTGTACCTATGCATATGTCGCAGTGAAACGGTTGAAGCCGTGATATAGTTACATCCCTAGGTACATATATAGCTATGTACCGTAAGATAGTAATACGAAAGCGTCGGAGTGCCCTAATTTTGTTAGTGCGACCAATTTCGACGTAGCGCTCGCTGGCCGCTGCCGCTACACCCCTCGCTTCGCTCGCTCGTTTCGCGCGTAGTTGGTCACAGTTTTAAACTAACCTTACAGAGCCAGGTCAGAGTGCCTTAATAGTTACCTATATTAGTAGATCGTGCTCGTATCATAGTTATATTTCTTGTAAGACAATTATGAACCGCTTTATTAACCGGTATATATCCATATCCCTAGGGATATAACTATATCACGGCTTCAAGCATCTTCCTGCAACACATACACTTGACGCGAGACCTTTCCTTCCGAATACTTGCCGAACACTGAAGGTGGACGGCCTGGAGTCCGAAAGCCCTTGGGTCAGAACAGTGTTGGAAAAAAGTACCACCAACAATAAAACAAGACTTATAAGAAAAATATTTATATTGCACGTTATATTATTATAGTCTAAACTAGAGTTAAAATCAGGAGTGATTGGGTTACATCGGTCATTTAAGATTCTTGATCCTGCGGTACCAGAGGTAGAAATCTGGCCCACTTTCTTTTCACAGGATTTCTGAGGGTCTGGTATTTCAGAGTAATTGCATAGTCCTACGAGGAAACTTGCTGCAAGAAAATTAACATTTTGTTAGACTAGGATCAGTTTCACACCGATTGATCGTTTTCACATTGGACGATAACGTCTACGGTATTATCGTCGCTGACATTGATTGTCGTGCCGATATCGGCGGACGACACAGTGCACTGCTGCCATTATTACCTCAAATACACTATTACACTTTTGGAATCGCGCTGCGATGTAAGCTTTTGCTGGCACAACGCGTCTTTTCGAGGCTACTGAGGCATACCGCATGAAAATAAGCTGTTGGTTACATCTTGTCACATACCGATATCGTCCCGATATTGTCGGCCGATATCGTTGTCGTCCGGGCTGACGATATGTCGGTGTCTTTATCGTCGTAGTGTGAAAACGAATTTTTTTTAAATACAAAAGCCTTTTCAAAACGGTAACGCCTCGCCTGCAGCCTTTAGAGATAGGCAGTACAAAAAATATTTGTGACAACAAAAGTGTGTTGAGCGTACATTCTGTCACGGACCGACGACGTTCAGTCGTCAAATTCTATATGGTGTCGTGATCATCAAACAATTTGCTTAGTCTTGTAAAACTATGTTTGGGTCGGTTTCCAGTGTAACCGGATGACTAAACAAATTTATAAATAAACGTAATTCTATAATTTCACATTACCCCGTCATTCTTAGTCAAAACTTCGGATACGATTTTTGACTTTAAACAAAATAAACTAAAGAAGATATTCAATTGAGATATACGTATTTATCGTCCGTAAAAAAATAACAGGCTATTATTTAATAACAGATATTTGGAACTGTTATTTTTGTGTAACAATGATAACAGATATCGTGTTAAACCTTTTTTTTTTTGATTACGGTGGTAAATCCTCGGATGTCTGTCAGACTCTTACTGACTAAAACCACCCCGGTGTTCCGTCTCACACTTGCACCGGGGATCACGGAATCTAATGCGACTTCCGCGATCCGTGAGCCCGGTGTAGATTTCCTAGCGTCCGTATCCTGGCTACGTTTTGGTGACCTTTTCGGGAAAACTGAAGGTTTCGTCTGTGCAATTATGGACGAAGTTATCTTGACGAATAACTACCGGAGATATATATTAGGACGGGATGTTTGACGTGTGTCAGGCATGCCACCGTCCGGGTGAGTCCATCAGACATATTATCTCTGGTTGTTCTCGTCTGGCTAACGGCGAGTACTTGCACAGGCATAACCAAGTGGCCAGGATTATTCACCAGCAACTTGCTTTGAAATATAAACTTGTGGATTCTGAGGTACCGTACTACAAGTATGTGCCCGACCCAGTTCTCGAAAATGACCATGTCACGTTGTACTGAATCGGTCTATGATAGACCGATTCAGTACAACGTGACAGACGAGACTATTGTTGCCAATAAGCCTGATATAGTGGTGATAGACAGATTAGCGCGCCGCGCAATGATAGTTGATGTTACCATTCCACATGACGAGAACCTCGTGAAAGCTGATAAAGAGAAACAAATAAAATATCTCGACTTAGCACACGAGGTTGTCGTGTGCTCGGCTATCATTGTGCCGATTGTCGTAACGGCCAATGGCCCGATGGCCGAAAGCCTCGACCAACATCTCTCGAGGCTCTCGTTAGGCGGTTGGATCAAGGGCCTGATTCAGAAGGCAGTACTCCTCGATACGGCTCGTATTGTGAGGAGGTTCCTGTCTCTGCAGCCCTAACCACCGGTAGCTTGGTTACCCTGCTCCCGACACCGGCGGAACACTATTTTTTATATTTTTAAATGTTTTTGTTTTTCTTTGTTTTTATAAATAGTTACAAAATATAAATTATACGTATATATTAAATAAAGGAAATAATAATATTAATCTTTTTAAATAGTTCCCTGAGAGATTCGCGACGACGTAGATTATAAATAGCTCTGACAGCTCCCTTTTGTAAAATAAAGATGGATTCAATGTCAGCAGCCCGACCCCACAGTAAAATGCCATACGACATAATACTGTGGAAGTAGCCTATATAATATAATATAGGAATATAGATCAAACGCGCGGTTTCTACATCTATTAACTGTCTTATCTGTCTAACAGCATAAGCGGTCGAGCTTAGCCGCCCCGCAAGAGATGTTATATGGGGTGTGACATTGTAATTTCTCATATAGGAAAACCGTTCGATTAATAAATTCCAGCTTTTCTCCATTCAATATGATTTCAAATTCGCTACTTCTAACATTAGATAATTTAAATCTAATGCATGTTTTGTTTTTTTAACTTAGTACCAAATTATTTACCGTAAACCAATTTTGGACCTGAACAATAGAGCTATTCACGTCATCAAGACTTTGTGACTGTTGGTTTATTTTAAAGATCAATTATGTGTCATCTGCAAATAACACCATCTTTTTTGAAGTAATTGGGGTAAATCATTAATATAAACTAAAAAGAGTAATGGATCCAATATCGAACCTTGAGGAACGCCTATTATCATCGTAAGTCACGCCGTTAGCACACTGGGCCACCACTGCTCACAGAATCTAATATGCCACACTAATAAAGCTTATGTCATTGCTGACCTTATTTATATTGCAATCGACACGCTAAGAACATGAAGATAAAGAATTTTAACTTACCTGTGTTTAAGTGTTCTGGTCTGAATGGCTTGAACCTTATTTTCTATTTAGGTTCATAGTGTAGTCAGGAGTGCTTAAGACAATGAGGCTTCCTGTGCGTATGCTGGGGTATTACAGTACAGCAGGGGTTTTCTGCAGTACACTGGCATTCTGGAACGGTCGACTCCTGCGGGTTATGAGGTTGGTGGTACTGATGGACCTGGTGCTTTTCCTCGCCAATCAACTCCTGGGAGAACCGGTTCAAGCACGGAAGACATTTGTTTCTTTTTTTGCAGTTCTTGGTGCTAGGCTTTTCGTTAGACATAAGGATTGGATGGATTTTAATTTTGAGGAATCATTTTTCTATTGAATACTCGTTTGGTGATGAGGTGTGTCAGTTTTCTTGATTTTGTGACAAATGTCGCACAGTTGACAGTTGTCGCTGAAGCATAGATTATATTGGCCAGTATTCTGTACTGGTTTAAATCATTAACAAGGTTTTTACCTAATGAGCTACGCAACTAAGCATCACACTGACGTCACGCAAAATCCTGCATCGCGCAAGCCGAGTTTACCGAGCGACTGGCATATATACAACGTCCCGACAATAATCGTCGGGTAGTAGCCATCAGACGGAACACCCATCTGGTCGGATTACCCCTCAGGTGTCAGAGTTTTTATGCAGCCCATGGACTTTCTGACTTGGCTTCACATGCCGTCGAGAAATCAGAAATATCTCTCAGGCATGCCGCCGGTTTCCTCACGATATTTTCCTTCACCGTTTTTGAAACAATTAATAAGTATACAATATGCACATGCATTCAAAATGTCAGAGGTGCGTGCCTTGGGATAGAACTCGAGACCTATGACTTGCCAGTCCGACGGTCACACCACTAGACTATCACTGCTTTTCTGTAATATTCTGTTGTTCTGTAATTAGGAAATGAAACGAAAAAATGGTTTTGAAATCGACCATGTTTCGATCTGAAACATGGTCGATTTCAAAACCATTTTGGAAGTGTATGGTAGCATAAAAGTGGCGCTGCTTCGGCCTGGCTAAAGTGCCGTAAGCATTGCATTGTCATTGTCACTCACATGTTATTTTTTTGGTTAGTTCACTGCCCTTTGTATTGATTTAACGTATTTGTTTTAGATAATTATATCAAAAGTCAAGGTCAACAAAAATGGTCAAGGTAAAGCCGTGGTCGCATGTCTATACACCTACAAAATTATAATGGCTTGCGACCACGGCTTTACTTTGACCATTTTAGTACCTATGTCTTGATTTCTGTTTGAAATATTTTCTTGAGTTTTGATAACGATACCCATCACGTCTTTGAAGTTTATACAAAAAAAACTGACTTTTGAAAATAATATTTTCCAAAAATAAAATATCGTAAATTTGTTGTTCGTACAAACAAACTAAACAACCGGAGTTCTCCGGTTGTTTCGATTTGTCTGAAGTAGGAGAAAGGGCTTATACCTTTCAACTTACGCTTTCTATAAAGTACATAATCTTAAATATAATCAGCCTATAATGTTCCCACTGCTGGTAAAACAGGCCTCCTCTCGGGAGAGGGAGTGGGCCGTAATCCACCACGCGGGCACAGTGCGGGTGTCACATGTGTTCGAATTTTTGGTTCTAGGACATGCCAATTTCCTTACGATATCTTCCGTCACCGTTTTGAGAGCAGTGGTTATGAAATCATTTACGCAAAGTAATGCCGGGATCGAACCTACGACCTACAACTCTTTAGTACAGACTTACGAGTGCATTGCTCTCTCATTAGCACTGTATAGTATTGACCAAGTTAAAATACCTACATAGACCGCCGTTTAAAAATAATGTATCAATAACTTTAAGGCCGTATTCTCGGCGGCAGCGGGCAGCGGGGCGTTTAAGTGTATAGTTTTATATGGAACTGCCCTCGCTTCCCGCGCATATCGCTGCCATTGAGAACAGTTCCATATACAACTATGCATTTGATCGCCCCGCTGCCCGCTGCCGTCAAGAAGGCCTTTTGTCTGGGCCCCCCCCCAGTCTATGATTACCGTTATGTTTTGAATCTGTCGTATGTTCTACCAACAGCGTTTCACTACTGCTGCGCCCGCGTTGCCCTCTGCAATATCTTTTAAACTATTCATTTAACTGATATGATGTCAAGGCATATTTTAATCGAAATTAAATGGTCAATTTAAATAACATATTTTATTGGATAAGGATTAATATAATTGTGGGTCATCCTTAAAAGATAGACATATGCAATCGCGGGAATTTTTAATGAAGTTTTTAATATATAATCCTGTAGAACATAAATTTTATTTATCTCTCACAGCATTATTTTTTCCGACATCCTCAACAATAAAGGTCACAGCTCATTAGAGCCACCCGGCACCCACTCCGCACCGCCTCGTCGTACGGCGTCCACTCGTTGTCGACAGGTGGTTCACGGGTGGACGCCACGTTATCACCAAAACGTTGCACGATCAACCAGTGAACCCCGCGCGGTCAACGAGTGAACACCGCGTGGTCAACGAATGAACGCCGCGTGGTCAACGAGTGGACGTCGCTTAGTCCACGAATTTTCGAGTAGTCTGTTAACAATTGGCATTAGGTCTACACGTGTGTTTCGTAATGTCAAATTTTACAAACCTTGAATTGGCACTCATAGCAGTCGCGCTTGATGAAGAAGAAAATGAAAGACGCAACAAACACGCGTCCTCGCGTGAATCACTCGCGGGCAGCGCGCGGTCCGCTTCGGACCCGCGCGTTGGCGATGCGCAGTCAACGCAGGGCAGCGAGTTGTCACCGAGTGGTCCACCCGCCGTCCGCGCGTGGACGGCTTACGATAGAGGCGATCCGGTGACGCTACGGAGTTGATGTAGTGAGCGCATACCCATACAAGTCCATATCAAGAATACTAACCGCACGAGGCGAGGCGGTGCGGAGTGGGTGCCGGGTGGCTCTAATGAGCTGTGACCTTAATCGTCATATTTCAGCCAATTTATACAAAACCTTAATGAGTTATTTACTAAAACCTTCACTAATCACTTCGACCATTGGTGGAAACCGTTTGAAAATCCGGTAGTTTTTGAGTTTATTGCGTTCAGACAGACGACAGACGAGGCGGGGGCCTTTGGTAAGGATAAGGATGTAAGGTCTGCCAAACATCTACGAATGACAGCGGGACAAACGGTGAATAAAGAGTATTATTTAGGTGTCATGAGGCGTTTGAAGAACGACAATTCATGGATTTTGCACCATGATAACGCAGCATCACACAAAGCCATCATTGTGCAAGAGTTTTTAGCCATAAACTCGACGAATGTCATCAACCAAGCACCGTATTCACCTGATATCTGACCTATCTGGCTCCGTCTGACTTTTTCCTGTTCCCGAGGTTAAAATTACCACTTCGAGGAAGCCGTTTCGAGTCGATTGAAGCTATAAAAGAAAATTCAATCAGCTTACCAATAATGTATGGAGGTCAAGCGTTGGCGTAGCTGCGAAGGGGCTTACTTTGAAGGCGATAAAATAAATTTTGACGAATAAATTACATAGTTTTTTGGTATTATTGAACAATTAGCGGTACTTTTAACACAGAATATATGTATCTCTTTTCTCATAACCTACAATCTTTTGTAAGTTTCTTAAGCGAAAATTATTTTTGATAGCTAGGTGTTTTCTCGTCGGTGGTGGGGCAGGCACCTTATATGGTGGGTCGAAGTTGGAAAGTAAGTAAAAGAAAATTAAAGAGTTACCCGAAGATTTAATCAATTATTCTATTCATAAGGTCGTCTTCACTATCGGAGGCCAAAGTTGTAGTGGATGACCTTCTAGATGATACATTTGTTTTATCGTCCTCGGTAAACATAGACCATATTTTGTCCTTTATCGATGAAAACAATTGAGTAGTACCAGAAGGAAACATTATGTTTTCTACATCCGCTGGGCTAGTAGGTTTCGATGGTGGTGTTGGAACATCGTATTTAGAACTTGCATCATTAAAAGATCTTGGATTTCCATTTGGCTTTGGTAATTCAAAAGTTAGGGAGTCGCTTATCATTGATACTACACTCTCCACTTTTTCAAATAAAAATCCTAAGGGGTTCGTAGATTGGGTATTGGAGTCCGATTTTTTGCCGTCAGGTTTATGCTTGTCTTCTATATCTTTTATATGTTTTATATCTTCTATACCACATTTGTCTAAGTTTACAACGCTGAGTCTCCTCACAGATGTTCCGCTACGTGTATCGCTTACTTTCTTTGGCGGACACGGATCCTTAGGTTTCTCTTTCAATGCAGCAAGACATTCGGAGGACATAGTGGATGCAGTTTCTTTTATCTTTTCGAATTGCTTGGCACTCTCGCAACAGATTATTGTTGCCGCATCTTGCGTTGACTTATACGCCTTGCACACAAAGTCTGTCACCGCACACTTGAGGGTTGCTAGAGTTTCGTTATGAGCGTTGATTGCTGATTGAAGTTTGTCATCAGTGCATACGCACTGTGTGCTTGATACTGCTGGTTTTGCTACCGATGTAGGTTTCGAGTTTGCCTTGGAATTGGGACATTCACTAGGACAAAGAAATTTTTTTTCAGATCTTGCTGGTGGGCACGGTGGTGGGCACGGTGGTGGGCACGGTGGTGGGCACTTTGGTGGTGGGCAGGGCGGTGGGCAGGGTGGTGGGCAGGGTGGTGGGCACGGTGGTGGGCACTTTGGTGGTGGGCACTTTGGTGGTGGGCACGGTGGTGGGCACGGTGGTGGGCACGGCGGTGGGCACGGCGGTGGGCACTGTGGTGGTGGGCACGGTGGTGGGCACGGTGGAGGACACGGTGGTGGGCACGGTGGTGGGCACTGTGGTGGGCACGGTGGTGGGCACGGTGGTGGGCACTGTGGTGGTGGGCACGGTGGTGGGCACTGTGGTGGTGGGCACGGATTCTCTGAAGGGCCGCTCATTTTACTACAATCACAAACAACAGTCTCACCTGAATATCTTTTTAATGCTTGTAAAAGTTCGCTGAAACTTGATTTTGTATTGCGCGATTCCGCGGACGGGTTTGGGTTGGAATCCTTTTTATAGCACGGTATCGGGCAGTTTGGTGGTGGGCACGGTGACGGGCACTTTGGTGGAGGGCACGGTGGTGGGCACTTTGGTGGAGGGCACGGTGGTGGGCACTTTGGTGGAGGGCACGGTGGTGGGCACTTTGGTGGAGGGCACGGTGGAGGGCACTTTGGTGGAGGACACGGTGGTGGGCACTTTGGTGGTGGGCACTTAGGTGGAGGACACGGTGGTGGGCACTTTGGTGGAGGACACGGTGGTGGGCACTTTGGTGGAGGGCACGGGGGTGGGCACTTTGGTGGAGGGCACGGTGGTGGGCACTTTGGTGGAGGGCACGGGGGTGGGCACTTTGGTGGAGGGCACGGTGGAGGGCACTTTGGTGGAGGGCACGGTGGTGGGCACTTTGGTGGAGGGCACGGGGGTGGGCACTTTGGTGGAGGGCACGGGGGTGGGCACTTTGGTGGAGGGCACGGTGGTGGGCACTTTGGTGGAGGGCACGGTGGTGGGCACTTTGGTGGAGGGCACGGGGGTGGGCACTTTGGTGGAGGGCACGGTGGTGGGCACTTTGGTGGAGGGCACGGGGGTGGGCACTTTGGCGGAGGGCACGGGGGTGGGCACGGTGGGCACGGTGGTGGACAGGTAGCGCACGGTGGCGGGCAGTACGGTTTCGGGGTGGCGTAACTGGGGCAAGTCGATCTTGTGCACTCTTTGCAAATAGTTAGTCCTTCTTCACCGCAGCAAATTTTTAGATTATTTTTTGGCCGGCTCGGTGGTGGGCACGGTGGTGGTGGGCACTTTGGTGGCGGGCACGGTTTTGGGCATTTGTAACAGAGCGCAGAAAGCTCAGGAAACTCTCCGTTAGCTTTTACCACAGCATCCCTGAGGAGAAGCTCTTTAGAATCAGGACAATCAGGAGGATAATCTAGTAACAATGGCTTTATAACTTCTTTGCAATATCTGTATCTATTTGAGAAACCTTTATCACACGATGAGTTGCTGTGGGCCTCTTCAGTAATAATTTCTTTGACAATAGTCACTGACTTTGGGTATTCGTTGCGTTCGTCTAGTTCTCTCGGCAAGGGTAATTTATAAGATTTCGTTGAACTATCGGATTGTTTCACGGCGTTTTCGTTGGTTTGAGTATTTTTGTCTACAATTTTGAAGATAGAATTTGCATTAGTGTCTTCAATTCCCAAGTTTTCGGGATGCATAATATTTTGTAAGATCGACTTAATCCAAATTTTGCTTTACATTTTGCTGGAGTTTATGGTTACTGTATAAAATTTATTTTTGTCATTTCGGATTTTCATGTGTCCATTGGTATATTCATGGCTATTTTTATCGATGACGTTTGGTTTTACATGACAGATGGAATAATATCTGTTGTTCTCATAATGTTCTTAAAAAATACTTCCCTGCAAAAAAGTATGATTGTTAAATTTATTAATGACTGGTTAAGAGTTTAAAAAGAATATCGACAGTGAGTTTCTATCCCATTTCTTGATTTGTAAAAAATCTATTTTAATAAGGAACCCCCGTATTTTACCCTAAAATACTAATCAGCGCGTGAGAGGCCGCCTGCAGTCGGTATTTTGTTTGTTAATTTGAAATTGCTGGGTTCTACGTTCGTGCCAACTCGCTGATCCCGTGCCTGGCTAAGCTTACATCGTTACTGATATATTTACTATGCGATCGCCTGGGAGGCGACTAATGATTGGCTCCCAGGCGATCATTATGCCACGTCTTATTAAAAAGCGATCGTCGCGCGAATACACCATTGGAAATTTGTTTGGAAAACTGAATAGCGCCCTCTGTCGGCGTGCCGACGGTTCACTGAACAAAAAGTTCGAACGATCGTGTGTTCCTCTACTAGAAGTAGTAGTAGTGTTCTGTGGTGTATTCGCTCGCTATACCTTTTGGAAGGGGCGACTAGAATCAATTCTATTTTCTTGTAAGTTTTGACGTTCCAAAGTGCCTTTTGTGTGCCTATTTGAAATATATGATTTGACTTCTTTGGAAGGGCAGTGGAGCTTAACGGGGTCCCGTTGGCACCCTTTGGGTATGGAACCCTATAAATGGATGTTAATGTATATGAGATTGATAAACTTCAACACCGTTTTACTGATCACTATGAAACTTGGCACATACATGTATTTATACATGAATATGTTTTTTTCTCCGAACTCCACGCGGGGAAAGCTACTTTTTTTTAAACTCTGTTGAAATATGACTGCACCACTTCTGCCAACATCTTTGGAAGACAGGATGACGTTATACTTTTAGTGTGAATCCCGGTTACCATAAACTAAATTATCCTTTTTACAAAATAAATAATACAAATTTTTGTTTGATCTTAGTTTTATTCAACCTTCTGTAAACGTATTAATGCCAATGAGTATTTTGCCAAATTGTATTCTGTATCTTTTCATTTGCGTTTTAGCATGGCAACAGAGAGCATACCCTTTCCCTAATATCTCTTAAAAATGAACCCGAAAATAATAAGCCTTTTTTAAAACAAACTTTAAGGCGCCATCTCCACAGACGAGGGAATCACGGCGACTGTCGCGCAATGCCTTCAAATTGAGTGAGCAGTGGTGGCCCAGTGGTAATGACTGTGACTTACGGGTGTCGAAAGTTGTGCTTGGGTCGAGAGTTCGAACCTAAGCAGGCACTTTGTGTAAATTATTTCATCATCACTGCTCTCACAACGGTGAAGGAAAATGTCGTGAGGAAACCGGCATGTCCTATAACTAAACATTCTAAGACATGTGACATCCACCAACTCGAATTGGGCCTGCGTGGTGGAGTAAGGCACATTCCCTCTCACAAAAAGAGGAGGCCTGTGTCCCAGAAGTGGACATATTAAAGGCTGATTATGGCCTTCAAAATGTCGCTGCGACAATATCGCTGAGTGGAGATTGATACATAGATTTTATATTAAATTTGATGGCACGGTGAGACTATCGCTACGATTTTCTCGCCCGTCGAGGTGGCGCCTTAATGAACGAAAAAATTAAACTTATGCGTATATACAATTCGTGATCTGTACTGTTGACCGTTGAGGAGTTCCCTCGTCTGAAGCCAATCCTGGGTGTAGAGCTTCGAAACTGAAGCAATATGTAACATTTCAACTCTATAGGATAAGAGTAAGTGCTTTTAATTCAGTTTGCAAGATTTATCGCATACATACTAACTAACAAACTAACAAGGGAAGTTAAATAAAAACTTGTAAGAATAAACTATGTATCGTTTATCATTAGTAAAAAAAAATGAGTATCACAACAGATGTCATGGCATGGGCATGTGATGCGGAGGGATGAGGGAAATGTTGTGAAGAAAATTCTGATTATGAACGTGGATAGCTTGGAGTAGGACCAATGAAATGATGGATGGACTTTGTGAAAGATGATATGGCTAAGAAAGGGGTTGACTAATATAGGAGTATGGAAGAACGGCGACCCCAAATAGATTAGGATTAAGTCAAGAGAATGATGATATCACCATTGATGTTTATTCAGGACGATAACGGATTTTTCCCTTTTTGAAATGAAGAATGTCAATGAATGTAGGTAGGTTTGTTATTGCCATGCTAAAACACAAATGGTAAAGTTTTTCTTATTGGATGCTGTGGAGTTCCAAGACGGTCTATTTTTTTTTCTTCTTCTTGGGGTCTTCTTCTTCGCATTTACCTCCTGGGTGTAGTATAGCTGCTGTGTCTTTGCAGGTTTTTTTCGGACATATCCTACAAGATAGCTCATGCTCCCTCTTGAGCCTTATTTTTGGATCTAATTCCTCTTTATTATCCAGACAACTCTTGTTTTTATCTGAACCACCACTGCAAGGGTTTATGTCAACAGGACAGACGTGGTCATCCGAATAAACTTGTATTGGTTTATTTGGTTTTGGGCATGTTGAGGGTTTTGAGGTACCCTCGTCTTTTTGGGAGTTACTTTTTTCCATTAAGTAGTTAAGTTCATTATTCTGTGAATAAAGTTCTGAATAATGCTGGTGTGTCCTGATATGATCTGATATTTAAATTTTGTGCATGATTATGATAAGCGTAAATATTTTTGATGGGAATTTCAGTCCACTGTTTTATTTGTAATTTTATTGAAAGATTATGTTTGTCACTAAGTTGTCACGTTTTGTGACAGGAAGTGTTTTCTCCGCAGGTTTTATTAGATTTTTTTTTTCTTTCCGAAACGAAGGAGTTCTTTTTAATGATTATTTTGGGTCATTTCTCCAGTCTGGCATACAACCAGACGCAGATGCGGTGGCGATGACAGTAGCTCTGTGGTGCTGGGGTATGGTGGCAGTAGTTTGAACAACGCATAAAAATCCACTAAGCCAATCCAATAATAGCATCGTGTAAATACATACAGTCCACTGCATTGGATTGTCTTCAAGCCATTCATGAAGTAAATAATGTATTGGCTTAGTGGATTGTCGCGGGGATTGGCCCCGTCTAAATGGTTCATAATTTCCAGTTTAGCGTAGACGAGTGAAGCTGCAAAAAAGTTGCGAGTTACCGCAGAAGCAATGTCATCTAGCGGTTTTATTGAATAGCCATAATTGATCGGTGTGTAACATTTGAAATAATAACAAAAGTTCTAATCATCATAAATTACCTAATTTAATTTAATGTATTTTTTTTAAATATAGATAATAGATAATACTATAGAATAAGATAATAAATAATAAGATAATATAGATAATAGGTGATAATATATAGGTAATAGGTAATACGGGCTGGTTTCCGCAACTCCACGTCAAAGCGCGTATTTTGCGTATGGGTGGGAAAAATCTGTTATTCGATCCACCCCAGCTCCTCAAAGAAGGCCAGCGACGCCTTGGTGTTACTGGCAATCTCGCGTAGGGTACCTGGGTTACCGAAGTACTTTGCCCTGTAAGTGGCGACCACCGGGCAGTTTAACAGCACGTGAGCTGCTGTCTCGTCGTCCTCCATGCAGGCTCTGCAGAGCGGACTGTCTGTAACTCCTATGACAAAGAGGTGTTTATTAAATGACCCATGGCCAGTTATAGCTGCAGTAACCGTACGCAGCTGCTGTTTAGTTAATCGGAGAACCTGTTTCGTGAGGCGGCCATCGATTGAAGGCAGTGCCTCCTTAGCCTGCCTGCACTCACCTTGGTCCGACCATAGTTTGTGATGCTGATCCCTAGTTCGTTTCCTTACCAGAGTGCGTAGGTAACCGAAGGGGAGTGGTACAATGGGTTCGGGCCCCACTGGTGCCATGTTCGACCCCCTTCTAGCAAGTTCGTCGGCTGCATCGTTCCCCAGCGAACCGCTGTGTCCTTTGATCCATTGAATGGTTATGTTATTGAGGTCACCCACCTGGTTAAGGTTCTGGTGGCACTCGTATATCAGCCCAGAGTCCATAGTGTGACTGTTCAGCGCTTGCAGAACAGCCATGCTATCTGAGAGTATACGTATCGAGTGGTCCTTAACTTTCCTAGCCAGAATTGCTGAAGCGGCAAGAGAAATACCCAAGCACTCGGCCTGGAACACTGTGTTATGGACTCCCAATGGTGTAGCTATGTGGATGTTGAAGTCCTCTGAGAAGACTCCAGCACCTGTACCACTACCTGTTTTGGATCCATCCGTGAAGATGCGCAGCTCTGTTGGGCGCAAGCCCTCACATCGGCGATCCTCGTGAAGTTGGATTTTGTATTTTTTATCGAAGATAAATTGTTTAGGTACCCGGTCATTAATGGCTTTCGTAATGGGGAACTCCTTGCTGAGTCCCTCAAGCAGCGCGGTGTGTTGTGTGTTTCTCTTACCCCAGAGATTTACTGCATTTAGACGCACTGCCGCCATCGTCGCTTCCTGCTGTATAAACAGGTGCAGCGGTGGTAGTCCCAGCAAGGCTTCCATAGCTGCAGTCGGAGTAGTTCTCATGCAGCCCGTGGTCGCCATGCAGGCCAGTCTTTGCATGCGTTGTAGTTTACTGGAGGCTGTAACCAGCTGGGTGCGGGGCCACCAGACCACGCCCGCGTAGGCTATCATGGGGCGGATCACTGCGGTGTACAGCCATAGTATTATTTTGGGGGATAGGTCCCACTTCTTACCTATCATTTTCCTGCACTGCCAGAAGGTGATGCAGGCCCTGTTTTGCTTATTTTCTAAATGACTACTCCAGTTTAACTTACTGTCTAGAGTGACCCCGAGGTACTTGACTTCGTTGGATAACTGAAGCTCTGTATCGAACAGTTTGGGCAGGCGGAAAGGGCCCAAAGCTCGTTTATGGGTGAACATGACTAGTTCGGTTTTAGAGGGGTTCACCGATAGATCAAATTCCCTGCACCAATTTTCTACGATACGTAGTGCTTGCTGAGTGAGGTTGCAGATCGTTCCCGTCACCTTCCCCGAGACCAGGATTGCGAGGTCGTCTGCATACCCTATTGTGTAATACCGATTGGCGTTGATTTTGGTGATGAGGTCATTAATCACCAGATTCCATAGAAGGGGGGACAGCACCCCTCCCTGGGGACAGCCTCTGGCTATCATGGCCAGCTGCTGCTCGTTCTCAAGGCGCACCACTCGCTTGCTTAGCATATTCGTAATCCAGTCCGTTAGTACCTGTTCTACTCCATGTCTGGAGAGGGCGCTACTGATGCTGGAGAAGTTGGTTTTGTCGAAGGCTCCTTCGATGTCTATAAAAGTGCCCAGGCAGGTGCCTTTTTGTTGGATCGCTTCTTCTATCTGGGAGACCACTAGATGAAGAGCAGATTCGGTCGACTTACCTGAGCTGTATGCGTGCTGATTACTATGTAGCGGTATTGTTATCAGAGCGCCGTCCCTCAGTTCCCTATCACATAGCCTCTCCAAAGTCTTTAGTAGAAAGGAGGTCAGGCTGATTGGTCGGTGGGATTTGGCATCTGTATAGTCACCCTTACCTGGCTTTGGGATGAACATGACTTTCACTTCCCTCCATCCTTTGGGAACGTATCTAAAGGCCAGGCACGCTCTCATTAAGGACACCAGTCAAAAAATATAACGATGAAATAATATAATGAATCCCTCTATGGTGAATCATTTGGGTTAGATGAAGTTATAACAGTATGATGTTTCCTGATATTTACTTATTCATTACAGAATTTTGGCAGATTTTTTTTAAATATGAAAATAAATTTAAATGAGAACGTTGTACAAAAAGAGCATTTACAAATTGAACATTATGAAATGAATGATATATGGTTATACAAGATTTTAAAAAACCACACAGGAAACTTTAAGGACCTGCTAATAGTCGAAAGTACATGTTTTCTTACTATGCCAAAAATAATGTTATAAAACGTGCCATGTGATTAATCATTAAAAAAAAAAAACTATTTATTTCATTTAAATGTTGATTCATGGTGTAGTAATATGCTTTAAAATCATTATATTTTTTAATTGTCTTAGCCATATGGACGTATGGGATCCAAATGTGGGGCTGTACTAAACCGACCAACATCAAAATGATACAGACATTACAAAATAAGGTACCCAGGAGCATATTTAACGCACCCTGCTATATAAGAAATTACGACCTCCATCGTGACTTAAAAATGGAACCCGTCACCAACATAATTCAAAAATTTGCTGAGTCCCACGAACACAGACTCCACCTTCATGTGAATGTCGAGGCAATTCAGCTGTTAGACAACACAAACATAGTGCGAAGACTAAAACGAACAAAACCCTTTGAGTTAGTGTAGTGTAAAAAGTGTAGAAATAATAGTGACAATGACACACATATAACACATGAACAAAGTGTTTTTATTATTAAATCACACTTTAAGAAAGTGACACGGACTTGTGTAAAGTGCAATAAACACTATTCTAAGTTTAAAAATGATTACCAAAAAAAAAATTAAGTTAAATAAAATTTCTTATTAGTCTTAAAGGCTAGATTGTAATTGATTAGTAGGAACCTCGTTCTTTCTAATAAAGCATAAAAAAGGCGTTTTGGGTGGTATATAAACTGCAGCAATAATTAGATTTCCACCTCGACCCGAGCATGGTAGCTGTATTAATATGTGTTCAATATGCGTATGTACGGACGAACATGGAACTGAGCCTCTACCATGAGTTGCCATCGAAAACTTACTCGCTAGCGTTAAACTCGCTAGCGTATTAACGTGAATCAAATAGATTTCGATGGTGTCAAAACTCGCTAGCGTCTCCGTATATGGATTATATGAAAAGTACTTGTACAGCGCCCCTAGCGGTCACAGAAAGAATTGAAATTCGTACCAAGAGCACTATAGATTTCGATAGGTAAGAAACCGAACGTAATCTATTCGATAGTCACTGACGTTTTTCAGCTGTCACCATACAAAACGGCACCATGAGTCACTAATTCGACAGACGCTATCGAAAAATACGCTAGCGATAGTAGTTACGTAACTCACTAGCATTTTGAGGTGTGAAACATGTTTACATTAAAATTATGTACGTTTTTGAGTCTATTAAAGTCAAAATAATGTCTGGAAGAGCTTATTTAGCATGGAATATGTTAGTGGCCGCTAAATTTGGAGACTAACGACTTTCAAGAAAAAATCAAAATAAGTTCCTTTACAAAATTTTCTATTATTGTAAACCTCAGACCAAATATAAAACCAAGACAGAGCGCTGTGAACAATACACATGTCAAAACTACACCGCCGCTATGCATAGACGGTCACACGCACACATTTACAATGAGACTACAATCAAACTACACCACACAAAGTGCGCACATGTTTACGAAACCGGCTTCACTTCTATCACTGGTTGACAGCGCTCTGTCTTGGTTTTGTTGAGGTAGGAGTCCCGGAGTGAAAGACGATTGAGATGCGAATGAATTTTATTGCTAAACTTAACCTTTAACTTTTTATATACAAAAATATTTACAAAATAATTAGCGACTACCTACATACATATATTAATTAAATAAATCAAAGCATACGTCGGTAAGTCGAGAATTGTTGAGTCTAGTACACCATCAATCCGTGTGGTGTCGCGTCGACGCAGTTCTTGCGCGCCGTGCCACACATATTATATATTGAGGCTCCATCTAACCGTAAGTGAAGCGTTAGCTGTGTCGGCGGACGAACTTCCAGCGTTATGGTCTTCGTAGTTTCAGGTCCAATTCGAGCGTCTTCTCACCGTATGTCAAAATAGTAGTATTGTTGGCCGCATATAGGCAAAAGCTTGTAGGTGTAGCTTTCATACCGGCTTTCTTCGGTATGACAGATGTTTGCGCCGGTGTCGATCAAGAACGATAGACGTGAGTTCCTGTCAGTGATAAATAGACGGTGTGATAGTGTTCTTGCGCCGGTTGCCGCCTCAACCAACGCAGGTTTTAGTTTTCCGAAGTCGTCTTTGGGTCTTCATAATGGCATGGGCGTGTGCATCGTTGAGCTTGTATCCCAAACTTCCGATGGTAAAAACAGATTCCTGTTTGTTCGGCTCGTCGGGGCGTATTACTGCGCTGTGCGCGATATTGATTGGGCCCACTTGACGAACGTGATCTTGAACCATATCTGCTGAATGGTCTGCGATGGTAATGGTTTGATTGACTTGCCTTGAGTTCTGCGATTTCTTTTGTGAGCATGTCGATTTTCTCCTCGATCGATGTAGGTACATGGGCGTTAGGTTTTGTGGCTACTGCAGCAATAGCACCATGTGGTTGCGCCTGCTCGAGGATCTTGTCTGCAATCATCGCCAGCTCGTGGATATCGGAGTGTTTCGCGATGCTATCGCTGACGGCGAGGACTGCTCGTACGGATTGTGGTAGATGGTTGGTCCACATAATACGCAGCATGTTGTCGGCGGCGAGATTCTTCATGCGACGTAACAACTGCGATGGTTTCAAGTCGCCGAGTTCCATTTCGGGTAGTAATCGCTGTACTTTTAGTTGCTCGGATTCTTCATAAACCTGGAACAACCGCTTCTTCAGTGCGTCGTAACGATTTTTTTCCGGTGGATGGAGAATGATGTCTGAGATTTCGTCGAGATCGTGTCGCTCAAGTTGACCGATAACGAGCTCAAACATTGTTTGGTCCCCCTTTTTTTGTGGAGATATGATGGCTTCAAACTGGGCGAACCACAGTCGTATCCTGTCGCGCCAGATAGGTGGGATGCGCTGTGACGTCGAAACACCAGAGACTTCTTGACCTAGGTCGTTATTGTTCGGCATGTTTTGATACAGCTGGTTTAGTCAGTAGTAGTAGCTTCAATTAGAGTTTCGGATCTTGGGCTCCTTGTTGGTAATCACGTCGGGGTCACCACGATTTATTTGGTTTGAATTGTAAACGTAGTTCATTTTAAATTTAAATAAAAAACGCCGCGAATCACACATCCTCAAAAAAATTACAAATTGAATAGACTTACAAAATTATTATAAAGAACTAGCTTTACCCGGCCCGGCTTCGCACGGGTAGCACTAAGTACTTATACCTCTACCAAACTACTCTACCTACTCTACCCTACCTACCCTACCTACCGTACCTACCCTACCTATCCTACCTACCCTACATACCCTACCTACCCTACCTACCCTACCTACCCTACCTACCCTACCTACCCTACCTACCCTACCTACCCTACCTACCCTACCTACCCTACCTACCCTACCTACCCTACCTACCCTACCTACCCTACCTACCCTACCTACCCTACCTACCCTACCTACCCTACCTACCCTACCTACCCTACCTACCCTACCTACCCTACCTACCCTACCTACCCTACCTACCCTACCTACCCTACCTACCCTACCTACCCTACCTACCCTACCTACCCTACCTACCCTACCTACCCTACCTACCCTACCTACCCTACCTACCCTACCTACCCACCCTACCTACCCTACCTACCCTACCTACCCACCCTACCTACCCTACCTACCCTACCTACCCTACCTACCCTACCTACCCTACCTACCCTACCTACCCTACCTACCCTACCTACCCTACCTACCCTACCTACCCTACCTACCCTACCTACCCTACCTACCCTACCTACCCTACCTACCCTACCTACCCTACCTACCCTACCTACCCTACCTACCCTACCTACCCTACCTACCCTACCTACCCTACCTACCCTACCTACCCTACCTACCCTACCTACCCTACCTACCCTACCTACCCTACCTACCCTACCTACCCTACCTACCCTACCTACCCTACCTACTATAAACCTCACGGAGCCCGAGACCTTTCCAACGAATGCAAAACCGTGGAAATCGGTTCGTGCGTTCTGGAGTTATAGCGTCAGGAAGGAAAACCCGACTTATTTTTATATAGTAGATACAAATTCAACAACCCCTAAATACCATAAGTAGTCCACTAACCGTCAACCTTTCTATTTAGACGGATTGTTTCATGACATTGACTGCCATAAATAACATTGTTTGTTACCATAGTGATACTACTACGTTTTGATCATATGAGCCGTTCTCTTTTCTTATTACTGAGAAAGAAAGAAGCAAAACGATCTATCGAGCTTACCGTAGCGCCTGCGTAAGACTCCGTCAAACTCATGGTGCGAGCATTATCGAAATCTATTCGTAACACTTCCGACGCCACCCACTTTTGATAGAGCTCATACGCCATGCCGCCATACATATTGGAAGTGAACCCTCCGGGAGGGTCACCGGCATTACGTTTGCGCTAAAGTTAACCATCGCGGACGGTCAACGTCATTAGGTTTAAAACCGTATTATAAAACACTGTAAAACTAAGTAAAATAGTGTTTTCAGGGGGTCTTGTCGCTACACGTAGTTTCCAACCTTTTAAATATTTAGTGAATATTTGTGCCGTGAACAAAATGTTTTTTTGAAAATGAAAATGCTTGGGTTTTAAAACCAATGCATGTATTAATAAATCTTGTGAAAATATACATCTAAATTTATTTTCATGGTTTATAATGCTGTATTCGCTAAGAAAAACCTACATTTAAAATTAGCCCTCCGCGAGGGCTCCCGGCATCTCATATGCGACTAGGTGAACCCACCAGGAGGGCTCCCGGCACTGAACGTGTTAATACGCTATCGCTAGCGAGTAAGTTTTCGATGGCAACTCATGGTAGAGGTACAGTACCTCTACCATGAACGAAGTGTTAACGTGGATCGAATAGATTTCGATAATGCTCGCACCATGAGTTTGACGGAGTCTTACGCAGACGCTACGGTAAGCTCGATAGATCGTTTTGTTTCTTTCTTTCTCAGTAATAAGAAAAGAGAACGGCTCATATGATCAAAACGTAGTAGTATCACTATGGTAACAAACAATGTTATTTATGGCAGTCAATGTCATGAAACAATCCGTCTAAATAGAAAGGTTGACGGTTAGTGGACTACTTATGGTATTTAGGGGTTGTTGAATTTGTATTCTTTATAATAATTATGTACGTCTATTCAATTTTGAGGATGTGTAATTCGCGGAGTTTTTGATTTAAATTTAAAATGAACTACGTTTACAATTCAGACCAAATAAATCGTGGTGACCCCGACGTGATTACCTACAAGGAGCCCAAGATCCGAAACTCTAATTGAAGCTACTACTACTGACTAAACCAGCTGTATCAAAACATGCCGAACAATAACGACCAAGGTCAAGAAGTCTCTGGTGTTTCGACGTCACAGCGCATCACACCTATCTGGCGCGACAGGATACGACTGTGGTTCGCCCAGTTTGAAGCCATCATATCTCCACAAAAAAAGGGGGACCAAACAATGTTTGAGCTCGTTATCGGTCAACTTGAGCGACACGATCTCGACGAAATCTCAGACATCATTCTCCATCCACCGGAAAAAAATCGTTACGACGCACTGAAGAAGCGGTTGTTCCAGGTTTATGAAGAATCCGAGCAACGAAAAGTACAGCGATTACTACCCGAAATGGAACTCGGCGACTTGAAACCATCGCAGTTGTTACGTTGCATGAAGAATCTCGCCGCCGACAACATGCTGCGTATTATGTGGACCAACCATCTACCACAATCCGTACGAGCAGTCCTCGCCGTCAGCGATAACATCGCGAAACACTCCGATATCCACGAGCTGGCGATGATTGCAGACAAGATCCTCGAGCAGGCGCAACCACATGGTGCTATTGCTGCAGTAGCCACAAAACCTAACGCCCATGTACCTACATCGATCGAGGAGAAAATCGACATGCTCACAAAAGAAATCGCAGAACTCAAGGCAAGTCAATCAAACCATTACCATCGCAGACCATTCAGCAGATATGGTTCAAGATCACGTTCGTCAAGTAGGCCCAATCAATATCGCGCACAGCGCAGTAATACGCCCCGACGAGCCGAACAAACAGGAATCTGTTTTTACCATCGGAAGTTTGGGATACAAGCTCAACGATGCACACGCCCATGCCATTATGAAGACCCAAAGACGACCTCGGAAATCTAAAACATGCGTTGGCTGAGGCGGCAACCGGCGCAAGAACACTATCACACCGTCTATTTATCACCGACAGGAACTCACGTCTATCGTTCTTGATCGACACCGGCGCAAACATCTGTCATACCGAAGAAAGCCGGTATGAAAGCTACACCTACAAGCTTTGCCTATATGCGGCCAACAATACTACTATTTTGACATACGGTGAGAAGACGCTCGAATTGGACCTGAAACTACGAAGACCATAACGCTGGAAGTTCGTCCGCCGACACAGCTAACGCTTCACTTACGGTTAGATGGAGCCTCAATATATATGTGTGGCACGGCGCGCAAGCACTGCGTCGACGCGACACCACACGGATTGATGGTGTACTAGACTCAACAATTCTCGACTTACCGACGTATGCTTTGATTTATTTAATTAATATATGTATGTAGGTAGTTGCTAATTATTTTGTAAATATTTTTGTATATAAAAAGTTAAAGGTTAAGTTTAGCAATAAAATTCATTCGCATCTCAATCGTCTTTCACTCCAGACACTATCAGGGACTCCTACCTCAACAAAACCAAGACAGAGCGCTGTCAACCAGTGATAGAAGTGAAGCCGGTTTCGTAAACATGTGCGCACTTTGTGTGGTGTAGTTTGATTGTAGTCTCATTGTAAATGTGTGCGTGTGACCGTCTATGCATAGCGGCGGTGTAGTTTTGACATGTGTATTGTTCACAGCGCTCTGTCTTGGTTTTATATTTGGTCTGAGGTTTACAATAATAGAAAATTTTGTAAAGGAACTTATTTTGATTTTTTCTTGAAAGTCGTTAGTCTCCAAATTTAGCGGCCACTAACATATTCCATGCTAAATAAGCTTTCCAGACATTATTTTGACTTTAATAGACTCAAAAACGTACATAATTTTAATGTAAACATGTTTCACACCTCAAAATGCTAGCGAGTTACGTAACTACTATCGCAAGCGTATTTTTCGATAGCGTCTGTCGAATTAGTGACTCATGGTGCCGTTTTGTATGGTGACAGCTGAGAAACGTCAGTGACTATCGAATAGATTACGTTCGGTTTCTTACCTATCGAAATCTATAGTGCTCTTGGTACGAATTTCAATTCTTTCTGTGACCGCTAGGGGCGCTGTACAATTACTTTTCATATAATTCATATACGGAGACGCTAGCGAGTTTTGACGTCATCGAAATGTATTTGACTCACGTTAATACGCTAGCGAGTTTAACGCTAGCGAGTAAGTTTTCGATGGCAACTCATGGTAGAGGCTCTGATCGAGAACGCCACCGCCGTCTTTCCTTTTGGTGGCAGCGCGATCTCTGTCACATCGGTGTACAGTATAACGTGCGTCGATGAACTTGCTGTCAGCTATATCAGGCGTTAGACAAGTCTCGGTCAAGATCATTACGTCATTAGAATAAGCAAGAAGGTTCATATATAGTATATGCAGCTTCGTACGGATTCCCCTGCAATTTTGGTAATATATTATAAAATTATCTGTCCTTGTAACATTGAGCTATCCAGAAAAAATAGTGCCAGCATTATCCGTTGCAAATATTAAAATCAATAATAGTAATGTAGTCATAAGATATTCATTCAATATCAATACAAAATAATATAACTTTCTATGAAACATGATAAAGACATGGTACAATGTAAGTTCAAAAAGTAATATTACAGAGTCCAGGTAAATATGATCTGATATGCTACCAATGCCCAACGAAGATCACATTGCAATCACATCGAACTATTTACCACATAATTAATTAATTCAATTTTAAAAGTTGATTTATTCAATATCAATACAAATTAATATAACTGTACAGAAATGCTGAAAAACATATGACGCGATGTTAATTTCGAAATCAAGAACAGTTTGGATGGTAAATATAATGCGATATTCCACCAGCGCCTAAGAAGAAGCGCATAGCAATCACGTCAAAAAGATTTTATACTTTAATTGTTATATAGGCAGAACATATTAAGATCAGGGCTATACACTCAAGATCACATAAGAATACAAAGAATGTATCTCCCTACAAATCTAGAACTATTATATTAGGGGAATCTATGACAGGAATGCATGCTATAATTAAATACAGTGCAAATAAAAAAACAACATAAAGGCATTTGCTGTGAGAAGCATAGTTATAGCAAATTTGTTTCTTAAATTTCAGCAGAGCAAGGCTTGATTTTAGCGATGTCTTTTGGGGTACGAATTGCAATGGTCTTAGTGCCTTCTTTTTCACGGACAAGTATGGTTCCGTGCTTAACCCAGATAAATTTATGATCATGCTTTTTGGCAGCGTCCGATTCAGAAAACAATCGTTTGTTTTTTAAGGTTAGATGTTCGTACTCATGTGTATTGGCAGTGAGGTACCCGATATTCCAAGTTGCTCCGCTGTAAGCCCCTTGCAAATTCTCGAACCAAACTTCACTATAATAATTTTAAGCTTGTTATCATGCTGGAGCGCGTGTGGGACTCGATGAATAGATATTATATCGTTTTGTTATATATTGCACTTAACAGCAGAGCCAATATTCAGCATTAAATTAATAAGATTTTCACTACGCCGTTCCGGCACATTGCATATTTCTATATTACAATTTCGAGCACCCTGTTCGAGGCTATCTTAGTCATCAAATCCGAGACCAGCTTATTTAAACCATCGGACTCTTGAATTTGTTTACAACAGTGGTCAATCTTTTTGCTGAGATCGGTGAGGTCGTCAGTAACAAACTGGACTGAGTTCCTAAGAGAATTGATTTATAACTTGAGTAAGGGAAGCTAAGTCGCCATTTATTTATACAAAGTTATCAGATATTATGGTGATACCAGCCTCCATGTCAAGCCTCCACTCATTCTGGGTACTCTTGAACTCCATAGTCAGATCTTTTATGGCCTGGATCCACTCACAATTAGGTTGTTTATATTAACGTGTTGACGCATTTTGTTCGCCGGTCATTACTGTGCCAGGAGGTTCCTTGTTTAGGTCGGTATCAGAAAAAAACCTTTTATTCTGTGAGATTTTGTTGTGGTAGGTAGAACCACTTAACTTATTCAAATTATAGTAAATAATATATTGAAAAAGTGGTGCGTTTAGTGGGATCCGAACCAGCGACACTTCGCGCGGGCCCACAGAGACAAAAAACTCGACCACAGCGACTTAACTTTACTTTGTGAAGTTTAGCAGCACTACATAGAGCACAACATTAACAAGCACGCGCAGAGTTCGTGCTGTTGGGTCCTTTGTTCTCAACAGTTCCAAGGTCACTTTGAACACTGAAGAATTATTACATTTTTAAACAGAGAGTTTATCAGGAAGTTATTATAATTGATAATTCGTTAACACTATGTCATCTATATCATGCTTACCTCGTATTGCTTGTAAATGATCATAAAATAAATATGTGCAAATGTTATTCATTTTCATCCCGTATGGGAACTTAGCCATAATTTAGGCCTTCAACGCACTACCGGCTAGCCGCAAAGCGACGCGCCGGTGCGGCATGCCACATGTCTAATGTCTATGTTCTATGTTAAGGGGTTTGGTTTTCGCACTTAGTCCGTCAAGTGGATCATTGTGCGTGGGCAATAGCGGCCGTATGGTGGTTATTCCAACCTGCCCACGTCCCTCCAGAAGATAATTAGGTCTCTTGGTCTGTTTAGAACATCCATGTATGATCTGGAAGACCCGAGGGTTTCTGTACTAATCCGGGTGACGCCCGTGCATTCAAAGAGCACGTTTGCAACGGTCTCCTCAGCCTCCGTGCACGCTCTGCACAGAGGACTGTCCGTTATGCCTATTGTGTGGAAGTGTTTGTTTAGCGAGCAGTGTCCCGTGATGGTCCCCGTCACCAGGCGCAGACCATTCCTATCCAGGGGTAATAACCGCCTGGTCAGCCTGCTATTCAAGGATGGCATCGCTTCCTTTGACTGCCTGCAGCTCAGTGTCGAGGTCCACTAGTGCCGCATGTCTATTTTATATGATATCGTATAATTCCAACGCACTGCGGCTGGCCGTCAACCGCTCCGGTTAACTCGAGACTGCGGTGCACCGTGCCGGTTGAATATTGCGGTGTGCCGCATTCCCTCTACGCACTGTGCGGCCGGCCGCGCGGGGTGCCTCAGTTGCCAGCAGGATGGTAAACTTTCGCGGCCAACTTGGGGCCAAAAATTTTTACGAAGACGTTTTCCACTATAATATAATTAAATAACTGCAGCAACTTCTGCGATGTCCAATCTTGTGCAATATTTCAAGAAGCACTGCCGATTGTGGCGGACCGCAATTATAGAACTAAGACGATACGGTTAGCCGGAGCACGGCGCGCCGCATTGCGGCTAGCCGGTAGTGCGTTATAGGCCTTATAGTGGTAGCAAAAATATAAGGAAACATTATACACGTATGTACTTCACCGCACACCATCAGTGAGTTGCCCTGGACTGATGTGGGATACCCACACTAATGCGCCGAAATCATGCTCATTGGTTTCATTTAGGTAAACAGAACACATCCCGTGCTATAGGGCAGTCGCCCCGATCAAGCACTTCTTCAATATTTCTCCGGTTAGTATACAGTGTAATAATGCGCACTGAAGTAACGCAATAGAGTAGCCCTCCTAGCCACGCACCCACTCACAGTATTACACACAACCTACACAATACAACACATCATCAGAGAGTTGCCCTGACATGATGTGCAGCGTCATGCAGCCGACAAAATGATACCAATATAAAACAAAACTCAGACCATCCATCAGGGAGTAGGTACATAGATGTTCTCAATACGCCTCTTTACCTTACTTTTTTGGTTTATCCCGCTTCTGAAATGCAATGGTGCACCATTTCAGTACTAATATTTCTATATTTATATTCTTGCACACATACAAACTTAGTATACTTTTAGCAATATTTAACAAAACATAGACTTTAGATTTCTTGAAGACAACCTTTATTTAGGTTTCGAAGCTCGAACTGAACTGATTAAGGCCTCATTTACGGAGACGCGGGGCGTCTCGCGTCGCGTGTGGCGTGGCGTCTCGCGGCGCGTCGGACGTTTTTTCTGTTTACGGTGGGGCGGCGCGTGAAGCGGCACGCATCATCGCACGCGTAAACACAAACTTATAGCAATATACGACCATGTTCATAGAGAAGCGAGACGGGAAGCGTGGCGGTGCCCGCCGCGGCGCCCGCGGCGAATCCTCAAGCGTGTAGCGAAGCACGCGGCGGGCATCGCGGCGGCGCACGCTCGCCTCGATCAAATCGACTAGTTTTATATATTTTTTTACGTCTGTGTTGCGCGATTTCTAAATAAGACTGACAGAAGATTCCGCCTCGGACATAGCTTCATCGAGAATTGCCGCTGCGTGCGCCGCCGCGATAAACGCCGCGTGGGACGCGTCGGTGCCATCCGCGGGCTCGGCCGCAAAAAACGCCCTAATTCAAACAAACGCGTCTAAAATCGCTTCTCCGTAAACGCACTCATACAACGCCATATATTTGAATTCAGTGCGGGCCGCGCCGCTCAACGCAACGCGCGACGCCCCGCGTCTCCGTAAATGAGGCCTTAGAAGCTAAACGACGCGACACTCGAACTCCAAACATCATTTATTTCCATTCCGTTCCGTTAAAAACCTGTACTTTTACGGTAACTGTTAAATGAGATAATTTTAAACTTCATGATTACATTGATACAAAAATCATTTGAAACAAATCACATACTTTTATTTTTATATTTAGTATTTAAAATCACTAAATTTGGAAATTATGACAGGTAGGTAATAATTAGGCTTTTGGTAGGCTGATAATTATTATCTTTGGAAATAAGGGGTGCTAAAGGGCTGCCCACTGCAACAATATAGAAACGTCGGCCTCTTGGATTTCTGAGCCCGACTGAGATACCACATCCACGGCAGACCATTGTATGACCTATCAATCTCTTATTGTCAGCAGCTTCGGTATTTAATTAATTATAACAATCGTGACAAGCGTATGCATCTAATGGGAGCTGGAATAATAACAAATATCATTGTATTTTTCAAATTATAACACAACTGCTAAATATATTGCCTATACTGCATGGTTTGCTACCTGATTTGCTAACCATCGAGCACAGACTAAGTAGTACTCCATCGAGTGAGTCTCACAGCGATGCCACAATTGATGCACCTCATCATAATAATCCAAAACGAAAAGTAAAACAGAATCTTATAAGAACAGCAATAGTAATTGTATCTAGATGATATAAGTCCGTGGAAAAGGTCGATAAAAGAAAATATCAATATACCAAAATAATCGCACAGTGAGCAAGGAACGCATATATGCGACTTGGAACCAATATAAAATTTACTCTATGCTTGGAACTGCAATCATTGCAATGCAAGCATAGAGGAAAGTAATATATCGGGTAAATGCGTAGACAGAGAATAGTGTCTACGGGTAAATGCAAGCAAAGGTTATAATAATAATAAATAATAATACCATTTATTTCAGGCGACACAGGCCCATAGAAAAATACCTTAACCAAAACATACATATTTTAATAACAATAACTTGTGTTAATAATTAATAAGGCTTAGACTATGTTAGTAGCACTTCACTTTGCACTAGCTTGACTTTGTGCTGTCCTGTGGAACTTTTCCGCCGAAGCGACGGAACACCACGTCCTGCGGCCAAAAGTCTTCTTCCATGACTAGGGGCAGATAACAGTTCGGTACACGCACCACGAACGCCTTGGAGTTGTCGTTTCGGTGCGATTCTAGTAACTGCACCCTTGGCGTGTACCTCGTCTTTTGGCGCACGTACTCCACGATATCCTCCGCCTTAGTGGTGTAGTGCAGGCGGGAGATGTATACCGGTGTGTTCAGCTTTGTGGCACGCAGGCTCACTTCGGGGTCCATAGGAGCTTTGCCACAGTGGTTCTTGTTTGTTCGCGATCGGCGCTTCCTCATTTGCACCGTCACGAAACCGTCATCATTATCAGCTCTATTCAGCATATATATAATGACAGACCACAGACTACATAGAGATACTACGTATGACAAACTAAAGTTCTATTCTATTTTTATTAAATCGCAAGCAAAGCCGATGTCGACTATTCTGCCAATGTCTAAAGTGCATTGGAAAAACAAGTGTGCATGAAAAACAATAACTGAAGACATAAGTAAAATTCTTCGATTGATAGAGTTGAAAACAATGTAGATCTTGTTGGGTACGGAACTGAAACAAACAAAAAATAAAATAATTAAATATTATAATTGTTAAAACATAAAATATACGCATACCACACATAGAATAATTTACAGTTTTATGTTATTGTGAAGGATGAAAGTCATCAGCGCCACGAGCAGTTCAGGAGAGGAATGTGTAAACAAGGAGGGAAAGTTAGTCGGAAGGCGGATTTTAAATTTAGGGAGACGGCTATAGAGGTCTAGAGGAGGAACATTGTTTGAGCATTCAAAGAAGTGAATGTGATCCAGAATGCCCTCCTCCAACTCGCACTCGCAGAAAGAGAAGTCCTAGACTAAGGTTATAATATAGCTCTTTGAAGCAGGGAATAAAAATAATATGTCAATTTCATATCAAAGAAAGAATAAATACTTACCTTCATTTTAAGAAGTGGGTACCTATTCAAAATAAAAACACTTTTGATACACAAAAATATGTTATTATTATTGTCGTATTTTACACGCAATTACATTACAACAATTACATAAATTGCTATGATCTAAAAATAAGCAGGTCATTACGGGATAAAATGGAACATTTTTAGTGCTTCCCATTAAAAATGGCGAGGCGAAGGCTATAATTGAACATTGTTTTTTTGAGAATTATGTTACGCAAGTTATACTGAATTTATATATCCATAATAATGTAAATATTTTAAAATCCTCTGCCGCTCTAAATATTATAACATGTCTGAATCAATCAGCAATTTGCTTTCAGCAAGCCAAAACAAATAAAATTAATTCGGATAGTCAAGAATTTATTCGTGTTTAAAATACCATCAAACTATTTAACGTATAATTTATTTTTAAGTAACAGTCCTAATTTAAATAACGATAAAGTTATTAGAATGACCAGCTGGTAGAAAATGCTTGAGTTTCGATATGTTTGCTCTTCGTCATATTCATTTTGAACTTGTCTTCTAGCCCCATACGCTTCTATGACGGATAAAGTAACGTAGAGTATTAAATGTCTTGCTAAAGTAGAAATCTTGAATTCAAGAAAAGACATAACTGTTGCTCTTGATTCCATTTCTGTTCTGCTCTCTTTGTAAAAATCTATAATTATTTTCTTATTGTAAAATTCTTGATGAAAAGCTTTTTGTTCAAAACTGCTTTTAATTTGGTTGCCATTACAGACATATGTTTTGTAGTTTTCATGAATAATTCTACCCATATTTTCCACAGATATTTGGCTTTGTAGAACATGATGCTCGTTTCTATCTGATAATAGCAAAGTTTTAGAAGTGGTGTGTTTTCTTCAGAGATACCTTGAATTGTTCGGATTCTATTTTCTGGGGGATTTGTTAGTTCGGTATTTTTATTTTCTTAACTTGATTGTGATTCTTCCTTATGTTTCTTGACTTTTTTCAGGCAAAGCTTCTTAGGCTGTTCAGGCTTGCCACCAAACCTTTTCTTGTCCGGACACATGGCATTTTCGACAGCCGTGTGACCACTATCATTGCGATTCTCTGTTGGAGATGAACCTGCCGGTATGACTAGTTTACGCTCTTTTACCTTCTTCTTCTTAGGAGCCATTATGTCATCTTCTACTTATCTTCTCCCCAAAATAATAATAGGAAAATTTATGGGAAAAAGTTCTAAAAGTTGGGTTTCGAATTCAGATTAAGCTGATTCTAGGTACGTTACATTTTGATTTGTTTTTACAGTACGTAATCTGAGGTCTAATTTTATTTGGATAAAATTTTACAGTTCAAATTTTTTCTTTTTGCCTAAAATTCGTTTCTGTATGACGTTTTGACCAAAGAGAATTAAAAAAAGTGCTATAAGTCACATTCAGCGATCTGTTTTTCTTGACAAAAAAGGTTGGTAAATATGTTACTGGACTGCCTTTTATCGAATTTGAAACCAAGAAGGCACACAAAGGGTCCTCTGCCTTGACATGGTTGGGTGGTTGGTATTAAAACCAGCGGGGAATCTGGTTAATTCAAAAACATTCTTTGCTTTATTCATGTTATCGAGTAGACGATTTTTTCTCTCATAATAATATTTATGAGCAATAGAATTCCTAAAACCTTCAAATTCTTCGGAATGAGTGTTACGCAATTGGGTTGCAGACCGCACAGTCTGGGTCATGTCTGGGTGCGGAAAGTGTTGTGTGCTAATTGAGAGAGGCCCATATCCAGCAGTGGAATGCGATAGACTGAGTTGATTGATTCATTTATTTTAATGTGCATTCTTTGTAAGAACTTCGAAATATTCAAGGAAAATAAAAGTTATCAATTTTATAAACTCATATGCTTTATTTCGTACTGGTGCGTTTGCCTTACAAATATACTTATTAAAAAATTAAACAGAAAATTCCATGTTTTTTTAATCATTTATCTATTATTATGACGATCACTTAACGATATGCTTCCAGAAATTAAAAGCAACACCAAATTATTTAATAAATAGGAAGATATTATAATGCAAAATATAATTATTATACAAAAATGAGTAGAATACTTTATACAGCTCAGACCTTTATCTAATACATTATAAATAGAAAGATAATAATCAAGTAAAAAGAAAATAAAATAGGTAGTAAATTATATAAGTTCCAAAACAAATAATTTTATCTTCAATTTAAAATGTATAATTTGTTCATTTAAAATGATTAAAATTAAGGAGTTTTTAATGTTTTATCAGAAAAAGGCCCGCTATTTTGTATCTTTGGTGAAAAGTTATTGCTTTCTTCATATAAAATATAAACTATTATTACACTGCGCTGTATACTAAAGACGTTACAATATTTTTTTAAGTCTTTGGCGTTTCTCTAAACTGTATGACGTATGTTTTAAAACAATATTAAAAGCATGCTCATCGGATTTGAGAAAAATATTTACATTCAAAGAGATCTCAATAATAACTTTGAGAAAATAATAATCAATAATAATAATAAATGGACGGAAACGATAAGATTTCATAACTAATATTTCTTCACAATAAAACAATTATTTGAACTTATTATTTTTATATAATTATGGCATACAGCGTGCTAATTTGAACATGCTATACACGTATAATTAAAAACTAACCATTTTTATATAAAAAGTACAAAAAAACACGAATAATCTCATAGTAATTTCAAAAATAATCTAAATAATATACTAAGCAGTTGACTTGCAAAGTTTGTTATATAGCTTCATTGGAAGCAGTTACATTTAATAACAATACAAAAGAAATAAATTAGATAACTTATATAAATGATAACGATTTTAAATGTATAATAAATGTAAAATCTTCATTCCATTGTGCACACAGGACAGCTTAAATAAAAATAAATGGAAGTTTAAAAATTAAATGTTACACAAAATTACTCACTACTTTGTAACTATGTTGAGGTAAAAAAAGAGAATAAACCTTAATCCTAATAATGACATTAAATGAATTACATTTAGTTTTCATTAAAATACATTATTTACATTATTACTTAACGTAGTGAAGTAACTTTGGCTTTCTGAACTTTCATTTAATTAAAGATAATGAGTATAAATGAAATAATTTTCTTAAAAATGTTCAAGAAAGCAAAAGTCAAAGCGGTACTGACCTGGTTAAAATTAAGAAAATAATAGAATATTATAAAGGATTGTACAAATATATTAATTTATCTACAAAAGGAGATTGTCTATAGGAAATAAAACTAAGTTCTCACATGATCGATCGATATACATTTATGTTTAGTGTCCGTTTTATCACTTATGTTTGTTCGTTGTTATCCGCCGACTACTACTCGCACGGCGTACGTTGATATCTGGAAAAAAAAAGAGTGTTTTACTCTTCTAAAAAAAAAACAGGTTTCTCATATATTATGGGCAACAGCTGCAGTCTGATGGTGATGATAATATTTTTTTTTCAAAAAACTCTGACTAAGCATACGAAAAGTACATGTACAATACGAATGTTAGTGAATATAGACAGGTAAATCACTTCAAGAACTAACTGATATTGATTCTATTGGCAATCGACTCTCTCACTCAATCAGGCTCCAACTCCTTAGTCCAAACAATTGAATCCATACAATCAATCCGTTCCATACATTCGCCATATTGAAACCATTTCCCCCCGAAACTTAAAAGTGTTCGCAGCGGAATCACTTAAACTTAATGCGCTGTAAGTTATCCAAACCTTGAGGGACTACCGTGCTGCCCTTTGTCGTGGCCCTCTGGGACAAATATAGGGACAGGACAACAAATGCGTTAGTGTGGCCCTATTGTGTCGCTGATTTATTTTTTGTCGATTAATTTAGTTGTAATGATATTTTTTTCATGTTTTTTAGTGATGACAGGGTTGTTTTTTGGTTGATTTTTAACTGCTACAGTTGTAGGTACTTGTAAACTAAAGTGATTCCTTATTTTAAGTATGCCGTGATTTACAAACTTACTATGCAAAATAGTTTTTCATCTTTAATGTTGAAAATTTGTAAAAGTACCTACTCTTAATTAAGCATACAAATACATTCTGATTTTATTTTGTAGCAGTTATTTCAAGGTTTATTTCTACAAAAGAAGATTCAAGTTTTCTTAAATGAAAAACAAGTAAATTGCTTAAAAGATTTAACGCAACCACAAGTTCAATAAATCTAAAACTATGGGATGATTTCACCATACCTCAAAATAAATTATATCACGTAGATTTCAGTTCCCTTTTCTTGTTATCATTACAACAAACAAAGCAAATTTTCTCGACAACAATACTCGTAGAATTTGCGACAAATCCGACCCTATATGAATATCAAAACCCAAATGTATTGTTGGTACCAAAACTAATAACGAGCTTTAGTATCTTGAATAGAGGGATCATTTTCGCATGATATTTCGGTTCATTGATGCAGAACTAAGTTTGTATAGTAGAGTAGCTTTGATGTAGCACCTATGGGATTGGGAATTTGTATGTAATTTGATGGTGGAATCAAAACAGTATATTGAACGAGTGATTCTTTATATTCCAATTGTCGGATTGTCAGTGAATTTTCCAAGGGATTTGAAGGGCAATGGGTTTTTATTGTAGACTGTTGATTTTCGTATTGAGAACAGGTTTTTTATTTTTTGTTATGATTGTTTTTACAGTTTTAATAATTCCAGCAAAATGGGGAGGATTTTGTCAAGCTGAGACTCGTTTAGGTAAAGACAGTCAAATTCTTTTAGATTACAGTTTTTTTGAAGTGAAAGCTTCTTTAGCGGCGTTGTGCACTTTTTTTGTGATGGGTAAAAAATGTTAAACTCGCGTCAGGACACGTGACCTGATCGAAAATTCGTAAAATTGTCATGTTTGTGTACGATAGCGCAATAAATGAATATTGTATTTTACCACATAAATGATAGTACTTTTATACTGATAATTAAAGCAATTCGTGCAAAATTATTCCCTAACCACTTCTGCCGGCAATCCCAGAGTGCAACCCGTTGATTTTTTTTAGTTTCTTTAACTCACAATAAGATTGTGAAATTTTACTAATGCTACTTTTAATGCAGTTTTAGACCTTTTTTTAAAATAACATTACAAAAAAAAGTTTTATAGTTTTCTCTTTAGATTATTAATTTTTGTGTGCTTATTCATAGTGGTAGTATATATTAAACTTCCTTAAGATTTTGAATCCATCATAAATTAAAAACTCCTACAATCATTCCACATGAGTTCACCAAAAGCCTTCGACACCACACACATTAACTGTTCACCGAATTTTAAAGCCTTTAAACCGTTGCTCGTTTAGCAGCCTCTGAGTAATAAATGGCGATGTGTTGGGAATAAATCTCACTCGTTTATCACTTAAACAGCCTGAAACGGTCAGTTTTTAGAGGGTGTACCTCAGGGAAGCGTTTTAGCACCTGTGTTGTTTAACTAATTGGGATTGTTACTTTTGTTTGTTTTATAAGCGTAAACGAACAAAGAAAAACAGAAATCTCATTTTAATCATTTTACTGTAGGTACAGAAACATTATTAGTTAGTTAAAATTTTGTTAGTTAGTTAGTTTAAAGTTAGAATCATTTTTTTCCTTCTTTAAAATTGGGGAGTTCTCTTTCGTTTTGACATCATGTATTAATCATTAGTAATATATATCGACCCATATAGATTCTACAATATTTCCTTTATATCATACTGATGCCATAAATGACAAAACCGCTGTGGGTGCATCAATTTGCCTTAATTTTTTTGGACATTAAGGCCACTTGCACTAAAAATCACAAAGAAATTAAATACATTCTGTTTCTGTCAAGCAGCCAAGAACATGATAGAGACACAAAATGTTTTTAAATAAGTACAAGCGTGGCAGTTGAGAGTATATCATGCTAACTTAAATGTCTCACTGATGGTGGCGCGTGTGTTGGATCACTCGGTTCCCTATAAAATGGTTGAGCTGAATGGTGCTGATCCACGCATCATGTTCGTGACCGGGCGCCGTCGGTTGAAACTGGTCATCTCTTAACTGCCAGGGCTTATTTTTAATCTTATACTTTGAATTGTTTCTTTACTTTATTTTTTTTACATTGTTCTCACATATAGAAGCAACAAGTATAATGTACCCAGGATTTTAAATATATTGATTTATAAGAGTTACCCTTGGAGTTTCTTGCCCGTTCTACTCCATAGAGATCTATGTTTTAGAATTGGCAACCAGCATCAACTTTCTGATTATCTGACCGACTCTGGCAAATCAAAAGTGCCTGTAATGGTTGAAATAAAAATTTGAAATAAATGCTTGGAGTTTGAGTTATAGCATTAATTAAATGCATTCAGTGATTTGTGATCCAAGTGGCCTAAATATGTTACTTAGGCAAGGAAGATATTATGGTTTATGTTTGTGATTAGGATGATAATAAAATACATACCACTTGGACAGTAGACCGGTGGCGGCGGAATGCGAGTAGGGTCCCCCGTACGGCGAGTATTGTGAGTAGGGGGCCGCGTACGCGTATTCACTGGCTAACGTTGTCGTACCTGGAATGTAAATAAACACATAAATAAGTAGGTATAGAAAACTAGCCGTTAATATAAAAAGCTTTATTAAAAACGTAGAAAAAAGAGCGCAATGTCAAAAAGCTTGCACGCTGCATGTTGGCCATTTAAACATTTACAATTATTTAGGACCGGCTTTACCGGCTTATGATATTTTACCTTCCTCGTTTTTTTTTCTAATATCTGAACCAAGGTATGCCTAATTACATGATTAAACCTTAACTCAAATTGGCTATTTCGATAAAATATCGAGGAATTAGCGCCGAGTATGTACGTCTGTAATGAATGAAATAATATTATGAAAATTAGCTCATTTTAGACATCCATATACATATATTACACACATTCAATTAAACATTTAACAACAACACTTATAATTAACACCTATTTAATTTCCTATCCAAATAACAATACGTCCTGCCATACAAATAAGCATAAAAAAATGTAAAAAGATAAATGTTTTTTCTTTAGTGCGTCCTTCGAGTAGTCGCTTCTTCCTTCCTTCATCGTCTTTAGGAGGCACGTCATCTAATGATTTATGGTCTGTCTCTATTGTTCTCTCAAATTCGTTTAATGAGATAATCGTTTGAGAGGGTAGGGGTGGCGGGGTGAATCTTGAAAGTTTTTGTTAGTAGTTATATTTTAGAATAGCACATAAATAAGTGTTACTATTAATAGTGAACGTATATGAGCCATGAGAATTTTTAATGAATATCTCATCGAAACGTTTGAATCAAAAAAAAAAAAAATTGTCTGAAACGAGCATCGAACCTAAAACCTAGATAGAGGGACGATAACGGATGCCCATTCTCCGTACCGTTTGCTTCTAACTGATATACATTACGTATTATTTATTCACAAAATCAGCGATCTCATTATACGCAACCGCTGCGTTATTTATTAACATCATCCAATTTGATCACTCAGAATCACCACTCAACATTAATAGGCTGTGCCCAAAGCGGCACGCCTCAAACAAATTTAACACTAACACGCCCCCTGAACACTTACGCGTAACCACTTGCAACCCCCTCCTACCCCGGTTTAATATTTATAAACGTGAGCCTAAACCCGTTTGAGCTAGCAGCACTTCTGTTCCGCAGACTCTTGTGCCGGTTCGTTAGCCCAGACAAAGCCCGTATGATCCCCCACCGTCCCCCTTCTAAAATTATTTGCATAGAGCCCCGAATGAGCTATTAAAGATGTCTGCGTGCCCCCCTCGCCACCCTCTCCAAGATAAGCAGATTGCGGCAGATTAAAGACCAGAAGCGTAAAGAGCGGCCCCCACACCGCACCCTGTGGCACTCCATTTTAGAATCTCTCTTTAATATGCATAAGTGCTAAAACTGTGGGCGCTGTATGAAATTTTATGATGTTATAACACTGAGCATTGCGGGGTCCAAGGAGAAAATTAGATTTCCGTCGGAGTGGCTCGGAGTGGCTCACTCGACTTTGTCGAAAGCTTTCCTGACTTTTTTCTCGTTTTTGTTTTCTCAACTGTGATTCTCGCTGTTTATCTGTTCGGCCACTTTTGTTTTAGCTTTCATTGTTTTATTTCTGTGCGTGGATCTTTATTGAGGGGGAGACGCAATTTCATTTGTCGCTTTTTTTACTTTTGTCTAAGCAGTAAGAGGTTACTAACATATTTTTGTGTAAATTAACGTCGTTTTTGATTTTATTCTACAGGTACATTTCAATCGCTGCGTTCAGAGAAGAACGTTACGTCTTGTATATTGAGACCACTTTCATAAGATATCGTAGACTCTCTGTGCTATAGGTACCTAAAAATTTATAAACTTTTTATTCTCAACTAAGTTTAATACTGCTCTAACATTCTAGATGTATGTTTTATTACTTAGATGTTTTACGAATATGGCGGCTGTTAAAGTAAGTGCCTAATTTAGTCTGTGCTCATTTTATATCCTAAGCGTAAAGCGCTGTATCTAGATTTATGTAGGGATAAAAATAATGTGAATATATAAAGGCCCTTAAGAAAGGTCTACCCTTTCTTAAGGGCTTAATAAACCTATATTATGTGGACACATGTTTAACTGAATCTATAGTTACTTGTCTTACACAATATATTCACCGTTATTTGTTTTCTTTGTGCAAACATATAGAAAAGTAATCACATCAAAGCTATTTCTGTCTAAAGCATACCTATTCAGTGAGCGAGACACCACTTATATATTCTATCTTGGCAATCTAAGTTGAGTTGGTTCAGAGTTTGGCGTCATTAGTAGCATCCACTCGTTCCTCTAACTTACTTACAGGCATCAGGGCAAGCAGGATAAGTTAAATGATACCACCACTATTAAAGAGATATGACCTGACACGCTGATTTGTATACCAGTTAATGGTGCAACGTGTAAAGCTATTCTTAAATTTATGAACATCCTATGTACCGTATTTCTGGCAAATAAATTAGAATAATTAACTCTTACTTACCATCATAATGAGCATACGGAGGGTACGGTGGTGCCGGTGGCTGTAGCACCACCAGCGCCGCTGCATCAGGACTCGCAGCTGCCGACGGAGGCTCACCTCCCGCCCCTCCATTTGAACCCGTTGAGTCGTTCGTTGCTGCAACAAGATCAACAGCTTAGGATACTGCTCTTTCTATTTTTACTTTATATATAAGTTATAGTGTCTTTTTCTTTACATGTCTCATTTGGTAAACAAACATGGCATTCTAAGATCAAAATTTTGAGAAAATTGATGTGTTCAAATTTTTATTCTGATTTAGTTATTGATACAATTGAAACCGGATGTGATTAATGCGGAAATTCATTATTTTCGTAAGTACTGTGTGTGTTTACGAAAAAGGACAAGTAAATAAAAATACACTGTATAAAAGATAGCTTACAGAGTGGTTGAAGAGATGTTTGCCCTAACGTAGGCAGGCGATTGTGCGCTGCCAAAGAGGAAACTACACGTTATTAATTTATCATTGTGTCCTATGGTGGACAAAGTCACTCAGATACTGAGGTTCTATAACACAGCAGACTTCAGATAGATAGTACACGACATTATTTTATTTACATCAGGTTAAATAAGTAGGATCAACTCTATTTTTTCGTCAAGAGGCCAAGGATGTCGGCATCGAGCTAATTCAAGAAAACCTAATAAAAATACGGCTAAACTAGGAATCGGACACCTGACCACATGCTTTGTTTCCAAATTAGGGATCATTGACATAATCAAATACATTACGTAATACACCATAGTCTTTTTAACTTTAAAAATTGTTTACATTTACAGTTGATAGTGTTATATCAAAGATATGCAAATCAGTTATAAGACCACCATTTGCATGAGCTGTATGAGTAATAACTTAATCACAGTATACGCATATTATTTCGTTAATTAGACCTTGACAATGTTCAAGAATAATTATATCAACAACGCTAGACACCGTAATTTATTGTGATTGATAAAGATTAGTCTTGAAACGTAACGGCTGTGAGACGCCTTCCGGGTTTAAATGTTTAGTCCATTCATAAATGGCAGTATATTGAAAGTAGCCTAACTTGGTAGCGCAGTAGAAATAAAATTATATTTCTTGAACCCTTGCACCCATAAAATTGTGCTACACAATTATTCGGGCTGGCATAATAAATGCGAAAGTGAGTATGTTTGCTTGTAACGTTTTCACGCCAAAACGCCTGAAATTTTGATGAAATTTGGCACATAGGTAAACTATGATCTGGATACTTTTTATCTTGATATTCCTACAGGATAGAGAATTATGCGGTGAAACCGCGGGACGCAGCTAGAGTAAATATAAATGATCTGGAAAAACGCGTAGCTTAGCTCAAATTGTGTCAAGCCAACCTGAACATTATTCAGCGAGGGTAGATGTCACACGAAGTTTACCGATCGGCATGAGGCGAATGAAAACCGAATCTGTGTAGTACCTAATTGCTTCAGGTCACTTTTGTTCTTCAACAAATACTGCTGAAGCGAATGTGCTGAGCTGAATTAGAGTGTAGGACCCATTGGATAAAAAAGGTCCTACAACGTCCCTTAATTTCATTTAACAACTGCCAGGATTTATAAAAGACGAAACAAAGTACACCAATCCATCTAACAAAACCTTCGTGTCTCGGACGAAACGACCCGTATTTTAAATCGGGCCTAAAATATTGTTTGGGCCGAAAACGAATAGTTTTCAACTGAATCCTGAAAAAGGCTGACTGTCTGTGATTTACGTTGGCATCGAAACGTTTTGTACCCGGCTACAATTTATGTGTGGTCAAATTTTAAAAGATTTTTGAGAGATTTATGTTCATTGATGACTTTTTTGTGCATGGATGATGTATTTGTTGCGTGTGTTCGATTCTTTTCTATTGAACTGAACAGCGAAAACTGTGATCTCAAATTATATCGTTTTACAGAATAAATTATTGTCTTTCAGTTGATGAAAATGTCATAATTTCTCTGATATTCGCATCTTATAAGACTAGAAGCCACCACTAAAATAGATAAACTCTGGGTCTAGAAGCAAATCGATTTAACAAGACACGACAATTTTTAAACTATTAAGATTTCAATGTTACAAAAGATTGATCATTCAAACTTTCACTCAGGATTTCAAAGGAATTTAAGGCTCAAGACATTCTTTCTACCTCAACCAACAATGTCACCATAGCCCAAATTCCCATTAACCTAGACATTACCCACAAAAATCCATGTCAAGCCAACAGTTATGGTGGTATGAGGGTTGCCACCGCAGGCAATTTTCAGGGCGTGACAAATAATGGGGTAATGATAGTTCTTCTATGGAAAATTATGGAGTTGAACAAAATGGCACGTTTGCCTCCGTTACTTTTGTCAACTTGATTGTTTCTAACTGTTCCTGATTGAATGGTTTGAGTGTTAACTTTGTACTTGGGAGTTTTTGTTGATTTGAATTGTACAGCTGTTGCAGCTGAATTTGTTACTTGATGGTGCATACTGATTTCAACTACGTAGTTTCTTGTACATCTGCTTTTTAACTCTCCATTTCTTGGCTATGTCAGATGTGTTGTAATTTTCTGTAGAAATTACTTCTCTTTTTTCTTTTGTATCGAAAGCACAGAAAAGACACCAGAGCATAATTTAGTTTTTAAACCGACTTCAAAACAAGGTTCTTAATTCATCACAGTTTTATAATCATTTGCCGTGTCTTAAGTACTTATTTTAGTATAGTTGGCCGAGAGGTGTTTGATTGCATGCCTGAATACAATTGAATACAAGCAAACAACTTGACACCGGGTACAAGCAACAGCTGCCTGATCTAAGTAAAGTAACAATATAAACCACAGAGCTTTTAGCCAAGGAAATCGGCCGTGCGCCTACAATAGAACTCGTGCGCATCGAGTTACATACGTCATGATATGCGCCGACGCATCTTATGTTACTGAGAGGGATCTACGCGATCCATTCACACACGAGGATGTGGTCAGGTTAGCTCTGTTTTTGTGGGAGAAAGAAAGTATTTCTCTTTGTAATTATTTTACAGGGGTCAATGGAAGATAATAGTGACAAATGGACATGATGAACTAACACTGCTATATGATCATCTGCGCTCGAAAAAAAGAACACAAAATAAAAAAAGAAACAAGCTTAGGGAAAATACGCGTCACATCCACGCAAAAGGGCCATAGCTCAGTATAATGCTGTGACCATATGCAAGACTAGGTAACGTCAACCCCAGCGCTGGTTTTCAGCGACAGCTGGCGTTGACGTTATGACGTCGAGCGGTGCAGCGGTGGGCCACGAACCGCAAGATATTTGTATCTTTTAATGGGTTTTTTGACTCCTATACAGAAATCTTAAAGACAAACCCTTAAAAAATTGGAATTGACTTCTAGTTCTAAAACAAATGTGACTGATTGTCAGTAGGTATTTTGCTAAACACTGCGTCATTTGAGAGGTATGAATGACGCAGGCAATTCCCAATTTCTGATGAATCATGATTTCATTTTGTAGATACCGGGTGCCTTGCCTAACATTTATTATGACTTTGCAAGACTGGATGTTCATTAGAAAATATTATATCTAGGCTGCCTAGGTAGCTAAATTCAAACACTTTGATTTTTATTCTCAACTTAACAATAATAAAATTACTAAATCAATTTCATTCATAACCATTTAATATCAGACTACAACCAAGCTAAACAAAAGCAATAAGACACAACACCTTCATGAATGAACAAAACGTATGAATGAATGGAACCGACCGGTTCCCATCGCCTCCGTTTAACCGCAGTCTATTATGTGGTAATCCATCTCAACAATCATGGTATTGATTATTTTACACCGTCATTACTGCATGGGAATATTTGTATCGCGAAATGGGTACCTATGATCTTGTGTGATAATCATAGTAATTATGATATCTTGGGTCAGATGATGTAATCACAATAATTGTAAAAGAGAACTTTGAGGTTTTAATGAAGTTGATTTTGGCGACTTTTTTTAGTTAAGATGGTGGAGCAAGGTCGGAGCTTTTGACTCTTAGATTTATTTATCATGTGATAGATTGGTAACCGCCGACAACCGAAGCTAAGATGATTTATCATGCAAAACCAAAGGGCTTGTGGAAGCATTGTCGTCTTTGGCGACCGATAATGATTAGCCCCTAATTTCATAGACACACCCATGAACCGTTGGTTTTATAACAAAAACATGGTAGTGATCGTATTTTGTCAAGGAGTCTGCGAATAGTTTACTTGAAATAAATGCTTTGAATATTATTATTGATGACGAATACATCGATCATGCTTGCCAAGAAGTAGTAGTATTCACTCAAGACTTCTATTTTTGAGCAGTAGTCCATTATGATTTTAAGTCCTGCCTGCATAAGGGTCTATTGGAGACTACCATGAACTAAGATAGTTCATAGACCAGTATTTAGTACTTACCTGAATGTGGTGTATAATGTGGATGTGCCGCATGCTCATACGGCGTGTCAAACAGTTCTCCGTAGTACCCCGTGGCCCCCCCGGCGGCCCCACCAAGCTCTGATAGTAGCTTGTATTCGTCTTTTAGACTCCATTTTGAGGATGACCAGAGCTGCAAAAGAAAATGATGTTAGTGATTTAGAAAGTGAAACAATGCATCTTTTATATACCTCTTCTTCATCGGGACCGCTGATCTTCAAAATGTAGGTCATAAAATGGTCTACAGGTAATTAAATGTAGTGCTAATTCTTGCTGCGTTCTCAAAACTCCTAAATCTAATATTCGAAATATATAATAGTCATGTTTACGTGTTAAAATAAAAGGTTTTTTTTAAATATAAAGATGCTTTGTACAAATGACAGCACGCGTAGTATCTCTATGTAGTCTGTGCGTAGTATGACCGCCATAGACATGGGGTTTGTCGACGGAAGAATAGACAAAATGACAGATAAATAATCACAATCTGTTATTTTGTCGTTTCTACGGTGGTCATGCTACGCGTGCAGGAGAGGAGACTTCTATATTACGCAGCTACGTTACTATTAAATAATTTGTAAAAGATTTATTTGGCATTGTTTATTAGGACATGGCAACTGGGTATAATGTATAACTACGAGGTAAAACAAAATATATCTGTTGCCTAGTCATCTAATTTTGCCCGTTTCTGATTTTCTTTGTTACTTATCTTCACTATCTGTTCTGCCCACCATTTACCGCAATAAACCCGTAAAGATAATTACAAAGACAGCCATAGATTTACACAAATTAACAATCCGGCTAACAACACATTAAGCGCGGTACGATCGTACGTTGGCGCGAATTGACGCGTAAATTTCAGCGGCCATCTTGTTCAGTGACGAATGGCGGCGGTCGAGCGCTAATGACGTCACTTCCGCCCGCCATTACGTGCGTATAAAAGTACAATTAAATCGTGCGTGATTTTTGGATAGTGTATCGGAATTTAAGTGGGTTGGTGTGGAATGGAATGTGGCTTTTTGTATACAATAAAAAGAGTGAATAGATATACTTATTTCTGTCCAGCAGTAGAATCTTTTGGCTGAATGATAATGATAATAAAATGGAAAATAATTGTGAAGGGATGGAGTTTATTCAGTAAAATGAAATTGCATTTTTTTTAAATAAATGGTTGCTATGTATTCTTATGTATTTCTATGAAGACGACGACGTGTCGATAGAAACCAGTCGTGTAGCCACGACACGTCACCTGCAGTTGCCGTCTGCGGTCGTCTACGGAATGGTACCCTTTAGGTATTTAGAATTGCTGCCAGACTAAGTTTTTGTCTCAAGTTTTTTTTGACACTTTTATAATATATTATTATTTATTACGCTTTCTTAAGCTTTGTTAAGGATAGTTCTGTTGGTACTTACATTCGAGTATATTTGATCGCCATTATAATGACTTCTTTGTCTCTTGACATCGTCTTCTGAATGGCTGTTGAAGTCCCGGTTTTCATCTGTAAAAAATGTTTTATTAGAAACGTTTTTCTCCACAAGTGCCACTGAAAATAGACTGTTTTCTTCAAGAATAATATTCAAAATATAGCAAGTGTAATTGCTAAATGGTATCTACTGGGTTCAACTCCTAAGTTTGGTCGCAAAACGAATCTGGTTTTTTAGCACAGGATTACTGTTAACGCCTGGTACTTTAGCGGTACTTTGTTAATAGGTATATATCTCTATTGATACCGTTATTGCACCCTTCAGGCACTTTTGATGAAGATTATGGTTATGTTAGTTATAAATTGTATTGCTCAGAAAACAGTTACTTATCTAAGATTGTTGCCTACAAATGTTTGAACTTTCTACTATAACAGACTCGAGTTTCTACTCTTCTTTCTACTGAAAAATATGCATTCGAAAAAAATAGTCGATTCAAAATTCGATGTAGAGTCAGAGACAAAGTTAGACAGTCTTTTAAATTAATCGTAACTTGAACCCCTTTATCAAAACTGCTGCTCCACCAGACTCTATGTAGAGTACATAGGGAAAAGTTGTAAGTGATGTTAGTAGAGTATAGGCAGTGAAATACTCGCGGCCTCCCCCGGCGAGGCCCGTTTTATACCCCCTAAAGTTTGTAGGGAGGTTCAGATATCGATAGTTTTTGTCGATGAATTGGAAATAGGAATTTTTCTGGGGGATTCTTCGAGAAATATCGTTATCTTTTTATCAATTGAAAAGTTTTTGGGTAAAATTTATAAGCAGTTTCAGTTTAGCAAAAGTGCAAGATACGGAAAATAATTAGACTAACGATAATCATCAATGAAATTCATAATGTGTTAATTAAAAATATGTTTGTAATGTTTCAATCTAAAATGAATATATTAACATAAAATAAACTATTTCCTTTTGATTAGAATGTTGAATTAATGATAATCAACATTAATTTAACGGTTTGCCAGTCAACCTCATAAAATTAATAAAGACCAAAGTTAAACAAGTAAAATCAAATTTAATTAAATATTTTGACATTGAATTACTGGTAATCTTTACAAGCTACGTAATTATATTACACACGTGTTAAAACAAATGATTTCGCAGCGTCATCACATACCAATCTAAAACAATATCGATATGTTTTTTCGATACAGCACATCACTAGCATCCTTTCAGCCATAGTGGTGGGCATGAACCGCGACCGCTAAGATTTACTGAGCTATTAAGTTTGCTGCACAAATTGTGACCTTATTATTATAAGTTCTATTAAATTCTACTTTTGACTTACTCGAGTTTGTAGGAAAACTTTTAGAAGTCGTAAACTATAGGGAGTATGAGTTTTATAGCGCAAAAAGGATCAAAACCGTATGCAGAGATTTATTTATGGTTTTATTGGAAAACCATTAGATAGTTACTTACTTAATATAAGCTACTGTAACTTGTAAAAAGCCTGAATTCTACTTTAGCCAAATCATAAGTATTTTTATCTACATCTAAATTAATTTATAAAGAGAAAGATTTGATTTTTTGTATGTTTGTTAATTACGCTTTCACGCTAAAACGGCTAAACGGATTTAGATGAAATTTGGCACATGGGTAGAGCAGTACTTAGATTAGGACATATAATACTTTTTATCTCGATATTCTCACGGGATCGAGACTTATGCGGGAAACCGCGGAGTGCAGGTAGTGAGTAAATAACCAGACATTTCAAATGGTGAGACCGCATAAGACTCGACAATATCTCTTTCTCGAAACTTGTAAGGCCTCATCGCAGATTTTGAAACACTACCCACCAGTAGCATTTCCTCCCCCCCCCCCTAAATCTGTCCCTGGAAAACTATTTGCAAATCCACGACTAGCTGACACCTTCCTCCGTAACAGACGTGACAAAAATCAACTGTGTTCGCATACGTCAAAGACGGCATTAATGGGAAAAAGCGTTTTCTGTATGGCTCCAAAATGTTTGAATAAAATACCACAGTCATATAAAGCATTGCCAGTAAATTTGTTTAAAAAAAAAGATGCGAAATTTATTAACAGACAAATGTTATTATAATATAAGCGAGTTTTTGAATGACGCTACAATATAGGTACTTAGATTAAAGTGCCTTTAATAATTTAGTTTTATTTTGTAATTTAGCTAATATTTTATTTTTTGTAAATTTTATATATTTGTACGCCTTACGGGTGAAACATGTACGTACGAAATATTTTGACATCCTGCATGCTTAATTTACATGTATAAGCATGTTTAGACAAATAAAATTATCTTTATCTTTTATCTTTATCTAAATGTGTAGACAAAACTTTTTCCTAGCAAGAATCACGACCCCTATAGCGGTACAGCAGGTTAATAATACCAGCCTATTACTGTCCCACTGCAGGGCAAAGGCCCGCGAGTATTGATCACCACGCATGCTAAAGACGGGTTGGCGATTTCAAACTTGTATTAACTATAAGTTCAGGTTTCCATAGGATTTTTTCCTAGGCCAAAGTTAGTCATGTCCAAGATAAACTCAGAATGTACATATGAATTGAAAAAGTCATATTGGTAGGTCCGGATTTGAATTAACCATTGGGCCATCACGACATCTGTAGGTGGCATAATCATCCTGTAATGTTCTTACTACTGGGCCACAGGCCGTCCATCTGTGAGAGGGAGTGGGCTGTAATCCATCACAAGGCCCAGTGCGGGTTGTTGTAAGTCACATGTCTTCGAATTTTTATTTCTACGACATGCCGGTTTCCTCACGATGTTTTCCTTCACCGTTTTAAGACCAGTGGTGGTGAAATATTTTTTATAAAGTAAAGCGTCTGTCAAGGTTCGAACTTAAGACCCACAACTCGTACATCTGTAGGTAAATAACACTATTTTAAAAAGTCCATCCAACTCACCCTGGTCTTCATGCCTCTTTCTCTTCAACCCCGTCGCGTTCCCGTTGTGCAGTCCCTCCACCTGCTCAATGCCAAGGATTCCGTTGATGCTGTAGCTGCCGGTGTTGGTGACGTGCTGGTCTGTCGTCGGGGAGAGGACCGCTGTCGTGCCGGGCGCGTTACCTGCGTGAGTTATCACCTGGTGGAAGGAAATGGCTTTGTAGTCATTTGGATGGGTATTTTTGGGTATATATGAAGAGAACATGTCCTGGAATTAACGCACATATAAAATCATAAACCATACTGATGGATTTCATGCAATAAAACGGCCTCACTTCTGAGGAGAATAAGGGGCAGTCACAATAGCATCCTGAAGGCTGTGGCGGCAGATACCTCCTCGGCCATAATAAGGCAATTTGTGAGAAGACTTATACCCTAGTTTCCTTTCACGTTGTCTAGTTGACGGGTATTCTTCTCATTAATTCGTCTTTAGTTTAAGTTACTAACAATAGTGTTTTAAGTGCAAACCTGTTACTAACAATTTATGGATCTCGTAGTTGTCCGAATTAAAATGATTTTATTTATTTATTTATTTACATAAAAAGTTTTTTTTAATTATTATGTATCAAACATTGTTTATTAATTAAATTAGACTGATTGTGGGAGAAAATTGTGGTCACATTACAAATCCACGCATGCGCAGGCGCACACGTATAAGGGTCTAGTGTAGTAGGTACTTCGTCCATTTTGGTTTGTTTTGACTGTACAGCGGAAGTGTGACTATAGTTTTAGGTATTTTTGTGAAAAGAAATTACCTTTATTAAAAATGACAGAAATCGATTCAGTAAACGATTCTGAACAAACTACTTTCATAATGTGCATTAATTCATTTACACTTTGTTTATAGCCCAAGGGTATTTAATGATTTCATGATGACACTAGTGAATTATGACAAAGTGCAGAAGGTTTAAAGCAATTTGGATGCCCTTTAATTCTAAAGATGTTAATGGTTTCTTTCGATATCCGTTGGTGAATTTGCCGCAAGGATGAGAAAAATTTTGTTGTGAAAATAAAGAGGTGCATTTTAGGCAAACTGCAAAATGCGTAAGTAAATGCATCTTAACACAACGTGTAGTTTCACCAAACTAAATCACTAGACATTAACTGCCACCCAATGTAAAATTTCTACTTATATCTGTAAATTGGGGAGTTTGTTGCGCCATTTTTTTCCCCAGCTAAAGCATTAGGAAGTGGTGAAGGGCGGGCGTTTTGCGGGACTGTCTTAGGTAATTTAGACGTTCGAAAAAAGCTGATTCTCAGCCTAGTTTGAATAAATGACTTTTAATTTTGTACGTTTTATGGTGTACATATTACAGAGTATTTTATTTATCTACGACTCAGTTACTGCCTAACTGTCCCTCTTGCTTACAGTAGTGCCTTTTGCTTGGTTATGTCGTGGTTGATTTGGGTTTCTGTATAAGAATTGGATTGAACTATCAAGTTATCGGCTTATTTAAATATTATTAATAATATAATAATAACATAATAAGTTAGTATACTTACAGATACTACGCTTCCCTGCGCTGAGCTGATCTCCTGTTCTTGTTGCTGTTGTTGTTGTTGATTGTGCGCGTGTTTTGCCTTCTCTGCTGCTTTGTTGCGAACGATCCTAAGGACAAACAGACAGAAAAATGTAGAGTAAACTTGTAAGGTAATTATTGACGCTAACTCAAAACCATTCAGAACATAACCAAATTTATATTTTACCACTTCAAAGGGTAGATCCTTTCAAACCAAAAATCATGATTAAAATGAAGATGTTCTGAGGTTAAAAATTGAGAACCTCTTATTTCTTTTGCAGTCGGTTAAAAACACTATTTTTAGTTTTGGTGGGACATTATCAAATAACTTCTCCCGCTCTGGGCGGAGCGGGAGGGCGTGTCAGACTCTTGCTGACTAAAACCTACGCGTGTTCCTTCGGTTTCCTGTACGCTGCCAGGGGCCACGGTATCCCTTTCGGACTTTCCCGCAACCCCGGCAGATATACACTTTAATCGGAAAGGAATGGACATTTCCACTCGCACTTCGAGATTTTATACTATTAATACCCGATCATTTCTTCAGAGAAATGTTGACGTTCAAAAGTGCCTTTTTTGTGCCTAATTGAAATAAATTATTTGACTTTGACTTTGACTTAGAACTAGTGGCTCCTTACAATAAACCCAATTAAAAAACTTATATGCTTAATGCACAATAACTATTTTGATAACCTAACAATTTGCCAACGACCGCTTTTTTGTCACAATGCGCATCGGAAGCGCGACAAATCGCGGCGACCGCTCTCTATATTGCAAAAGGATGTCGAGTCACGTGTCGCATAATTCATTGCGGCTTGCGGCATGCCGCGGGAAAAAGTCGCAGCGACTTTTTAAGTCTTACCAAGTATTTTTTTAGGGGACTTACTAATGGATTATTCATGTCATTTGCTCTAATTATGGAAGATGATCTTATAAGTTTTGCATGGGGGATGGCTAGGCTATAAAAAAGTTATGAAAAATAATCGTTTAGCAGAAAAATAGGAACCATATCTCAATGGTCATGTAGAAAACCTTTACTGATTTAGAAAGGTTTGATATTAAGATGGTGTTTTCATCGACGTAATGGAAATATCATATCATAGAGAATGAAAACAGGGACATGAAACGTCTTGGAACCTAAAAGAAAACAAGAAAGAAAAAAAATACTTAATGATCGTGGTAACGCATCGTATTTATTTACCTAAACTCTATTTACATTTACAAGCGAAAACCCGCTAAAATTTGCCTACACGAATGACTTCCATTTTATCTAGCCGCCATTTTGCCGCGCCTGACAGTTCATTCCACCATGATGGATGGCGCGCTCCCGTGAATTATTGCCAGTCTCCTCGGGGTTGACATATGCAAAAATTGTTTAGTAAAAGTTATCAAAAAGGTGTTATTAGCTTCTTGTAATAGAGTCATCAGTTTGAGAGGGGATTTTGGTGATTGATGGCGAGTATGTAGTGTTTTGGCGTTTCTGAAAAGGTGATTTGTTTTGTTATTAAAGGGATGAGTAGCTTAATATGAAGATGAACGACTAGTTTCAATGTATAGCTCGTACTGGCTGTCTCTAACCATACATTTGAGAAAAAAAGCTATTTTTTTGCAAACGGTGGAGTTTCTTGCCCATTCTTCTCCATACGAAAACTATCTTTTGGAAGGGGTGACTAGAATAAATTATTATTTTTCTGGTAATGTTGACGTTCAAAAGTGCCTTTTTTGTGCCTAATTGAAATAAATTATTTGACTGACTTTGAATCCTCTTTCCGGTTACCCTGTTTATTTATTGCAGACCCCATTCCTGGAAGGTCTCACAAACATAAATCCACATAAAAGCCTTTTTGACCTTTTTATGGTCGAGTTACACAAACTTAAATTAAATAATTTTCTAAAAACCCACATGAAACACTAAACCAGGAAGGAACAAAGTAGCTATAACCACGTTTTTTTCGCAAAAACCTACGAATAAATTCACGAAAAATGCAAAATGCCAACAATTGTGACCGCAAAAAGCAAGGTTATGATATCCGGTTCCGTTAGGAAGGGTTACCAGTACCGGCCATGTTTTAGCCTTTAATATTTTATTACCCCTCTTTTCATACGAGTGACTCGTTGGCGAATATTTTTGATTTATTTGTCCGCTTTCCCGTAATTTGCTTTACATAATGTTGATTTAGAGAATTAAGTGGATGGGTTTCCGTTTTTTAAGGTTCTTGTGTGTCGGTTGTATGGTACTCTTGGAATCATTGCTAAGAATGGCCTATTTTCCAGTCCCCACTCGTAGGTTTCACAAATATTACTGTGGACTTCCAATGGAAAATTAGAATAAATGGGAATGAACTGCAGACTGTGTCCTTATTTTCACTAATTCAAACTTCTACACTCGTATCAGAACAAAAAAGATAAGACAAAGCTTTGCATCCCGTGGAAAAAAAATGTGACGTAGGCAATATTATTCTAAATTGCACTTTTAATTTTGCATATTTATACTATGTCTTGTAACCATTGACCATAAAAATACGATGACGATTGCTCAGAACTGCTCATTAAGCTTCGAACCCACCATTATTAACACACCAATTTCGTTATTATTCATAAACAAGTCTTATCTAATTTCACACCTAAAGTAATCTAAATAGAACAGCTTTCATTCACGCGTTGACACCCTCTCAAATGATATCCAACGTACCTACTCAGTTTGCGCGGCAAAAAAATCTAAATGTCAAAGTGGGGTTGCCAGAGTTATGGCTTCAATTACCCGCCCGTCCCTCGATTAAAATGTCTTAGTGTTGCCTTGTAAGCTTTTTTGTGTTTTTATTTTAAAGGGCGGTTCATGCTTTTTCGCTGAGTTTCAAAATGTGAATTGGCAGTGAGGTGACATAATTTATTGTTTTTTTTTTGGTATTTGATTGAACATGTTTTATATTTCGTGGGTGATGTATTTATAGTTGGATGGAGAATTGTAATGAGAATAACAGAGTACCGATTGAATCTATACATTATTATAAAGTAAAGTCGCTTTTCGTGTCTGTCTATGTTTGTGATTTTGATGCCGAGTCACTATCATTTAGAGATTTTTTTTCGGTAGGTTTATGTGTATAATACATTTATATTGAAATCACATAGAAATCGTCGTAAAAACCGTGCAAAGCAGGGACGAGCCGCTAGTTCTATTTCAATTGAAGAGTGTTCCTAAATAATGTTTGACGAGACGGGACTTCAACCAATGACCTTTGTGTAGACAAATCAATACAATCTATGATAAACAGGGCACTAACCTTTGAATGAAACTGACAGCGGTTTGTATTGTTGTCCTCATTTTGTCCTAAACTCAGCCTACTATTATTATTTTATGGCTGTCTGTTGTATTTTTCTGGCTAGACCATATTCTAATCTAGATAGCCTGTTAAATACTCATTACAATAATCTTTATTTACCGCGGTCGGTTCATGGATGTTGACCATCCATTACATACCGAGTCCCCTCCGTGCCTCAGAAAGCACGTTAAGCCGTTGGTCCCGGCTGTCATTCGTAGATCTGAGAGAGAAGCCATTAAAAGCCCAGAAAGTCTGACGATCAGTGTTACCAAGGGGTATCGTGTTACCCAGTAACTGGGTTGTGGAGGTCAGGCAGACAGTCGCTCCATGTAAAATATTGGAATTCAGCTGCATCCGGTTAGACTGGAAGCCGACCCCAATATAATTGGGAAAAAGGCTAGGCAAAAAAAAGAAAAAAAAGAAAGAAAATACGTTTATTCTGCACAAACAAAACGCACATTTAAATAAAATAAAAACACAAAATACACAATACAAAAGTAGCCAAAAGCCTCGTAGGCAGATGATGAGACGATCATCTTTATCTTAATCATAATAATAATTATCACCTTGTATATTTTACAGTAGGTACTAATCTTATTATTTCAGTAAAAAAAAACAGGTAATAATTGCCCACTCTTAAAAATCGCCACCCTAACATTATAAAACCTAAACACTTTTCCCAAATCTTCTCACTTCCACTTAAATGGTGACCATTGGGTCGCATGCGGTCTATTCCGAGTTCCGTCACTGCTACATTACGATCACGTGCCGGATCCGTGTCGCATCCATGCCGGTCTCGTGCCGGTCTCGTGCCGGCCACGTGCCGGAGCGTGCCGGGTATGGGAATTACCCTCGTATTGCGAAGGGATGGCTTTAAAATTGACTCTTGTGTTTTGGTATTTTTCACTTTTGATTACATCTAATGTGTTATGAATGTGGAATTTCGGGTTTTTAATTTCATTTGGATGTAGTGCAGGTATTTGTGATATTGGTGGTGTAAGATTACGTTTTCATGGCTAAAGTCAAAGTCAAGTCAAACTCAAATAATTTTTTTGAACATCAAAATTTACAAAAAACAAAAAAAAAGCTCATGGTAAGGTAAATGTTGACTGTCATTGGCTCTAAAGCACAACATAATTATTTGTGATTCAATTAGTACAGTAGTTGCTGAAACCTGTAATCGATAGTTATAGGCTTGAGTACTTATTTCAATTTCTCATTTAATGTTTTTTTGCGCATTCATATTATTGTCCAATCTTCGTAAGCAATCACAACAAAGTTTCAAGATGAAAATTAATGATTTTTACATTAACTAAAAATAATGCAGATCTTCTGAATTAGGTGATGCATTCGATTAAAAAGTATAATAGACCAATAAATTTTCCAACACCATAATTTTCAATACAAATTCAAAATAATACGATTTGATTCACCCCTCTGAAGTATATTGATACCAATAACCGTCGCTTATTGTTGAATAATGGACCCATTGCACCCCACTGGGTCCTGCACTTAGAGTACATTTTGATAGACTAGAGAAAAGGGGTTATTATTGAGATTAGAGACAAATGAGGCTGTAAAAGATATCAGTTTCGAAGTTTGACTGTTTCAAATCATCGATGAAAAATGTATGGGCTGATGAAATTGAGAAAGTATTAGCTGGGAGAAGACAAGACGCAAGCGTCGTGAAGTTTTATCGATATTGTGTCCTCTGTCCTATCTGACTGAACGAAAACCGAACAAAAGCTATAGTTTAAAAAATATCGTATCTTAGACATAGTCTGCATCAGCTAAGCAATTTAACCAATGGTAAATTGTAGTACTACTCTCAGCGTAGTCAGGCGCTACAAAATACTACGATAAATCTACAAAACATTACCTAAACTTTCATGATTAGTAAAAAGTGTATTAACAAATTGCAGCAACAAAATTGGTTGCAACAATATTGATACCTAATTTTAATCTCGTAGGTACAAAAATAATAATGTTATTAATTAAACATATTTCTCAATAGCTATTGCCAGCGGATTCGCCGGCGTAGATATCGAAAAATATCCCACAGGAACGTACTAAGATTAAAAGTACCTTATGTGTTAATCTAGGTTATGAACTATCTGTGTGCCAAATTTCATTCAAATCCGTTCAGCCATTTTTGCGCCAATCCTGAACATACATCCAGACAAATGAACAAAAATTCTTCGTTACTATTTTTTATATTTTGAATAGATAACATTCTAATATTATCGTGGAAATGAATATTAAAAGATATATCCGGAATACACTCGACCTCAAGTGTTGCCAGCTTAAATCCGCGGCTAATTGCGTGTTGCCAGATAAGATAAAACTCCCTAGATTATGGGGAGTTTTATCAATTCCCGGTTATTAGCATGTCAACGTGTTTAATCTTTTTATTTGATCTGTAATGCTACCGTTTATTAATTTAGGGTGAGTTATCTTTATTTGTTTATCTGTTGATTGGGGAAAATGCTTGTTACAGTGGTAATTTTATGGTTGGTTAAATGGATGACGTTTTAATGTTCAATTACGTAATTAGTTATTAGAAATGGAGGTCTTCTCGTAAACAAAGTCTAGATATCTTACAAATTATGTAAACTAAGAAATCAACACAGATAACTGAAGCTCAATAGTGTCAGTAGAAGATAATTATTATGAAGGAAAATTACATTATGCTCTGCCTATAGCCCAGACAGTGGACAGGGAGCGTAGGGCGCTGCCTACCCTGCGCGTCTAATATAAAACAGGGCGTTATTGGGGCTGCCGTGCTGGTGCAGTGCGTCGTGCTCCACAGGCGATGCGCCGCGGCGCTCGGCAAGTTGCACGCCAGCACCAACAGCATCCTGGCTGTTATTGCGGATAGGCTGGACACGCGTTATGTCCAGCACCAGGTTATTATATTACCCACATTATGAAATAAGTATTTAATGTAATTTCATAAGTTTAACTGTACTAACATTCTATGGATTTCTAAGTCTGATTTTTATTTTTTTTATTGAATATCGTCGTTCCACCAACAATCGTCTTCCACGATGTCCTTCTCACCGCTCTGGTTTCATTCACTCTTCTTTCTTTTTCCAGGCGGCGTTTCTTCAGAATGTTGTGTGAAATGTTCCCTCTGAACATCAGGACGGCAACCAGTCGGTTGTCTTTTACCTCGGTAGCACACCTCCGCCGCGAAACCATAGCAGCGAAACCGCAGTAGTTCAAATCAATAGACTCGCGTCATGTTCCGCTACTTAAATCGGACGCGAGTAGCGAAAAATGACGCGAGTTTATTGAATTTAACTACTGCGATTTCGCTGCTATGGTTTCGCAGCGGGGTGTGCTACCGGCGTTAAAGTGAAGGAACGTGAACATGTACGTAAGAAGTTGGCAGAAACATCCCAGCGCTGATTTCCTGGATTCGTTTTCTCCTCTACCGATCATTATTTCTACTGACAAAGTTTACTTCTTTTTGTATACAAGATGGCCCTGCCTGTATACAAACAGACGCAAAACTGTCACCAGCTAAAAAATATATAGCTGTATATATTATATCTATGTACTTATTCTTGTATTTTATAGTTATTTTCGTGTTATCGATCACTTATGTTGCACCCGCCATGTTTTGTCTCTGCACCACCCTAAGGTTGACTGGTACAAAATGCCTCAGGCATTAAGTCTGCCTTTGTACAGTATTTTTTTTACTTGTGCTTAAAGTTTTAACAAAATAAAATTGAATGCAGTGGGTGCCTGAACTGATATCGCAGAAGGGAGAAATGGCTTGGTGACTGGTAGGCTAAGTGACCAACTCATAAAAGGCTATACAGAAAGATCAGCTTATGTTGAAAGCTACGGAGAAGATCATGGAACATGGGTGTGGTAATACTTAAGAGTAAGAAAATTTATATTGCAATAACTCACTACAGACAAACTAAATGCCTATCAATTGATAGGTAATTTATTAATATGTTAGGAATGACAGCCATTAATATTTCAACATCTAACCAACAATACTAATCGAAAACTCTTGTACCGGAAAGAGCATCCATAACCAATCATAGCCAAGAAAACTTTATCACAAATATAGAGCGACCGTCATCATTCTCTACGCATAGAGCAGCTCTATCCATAGAGCATCTCTATATTATAATGTGAATAATAATTCAATGGCAGCTAGGACGTCCGGAGCGCGAGAGCACGTGTCTCTACTTCCGATACGCCATCTTTGCGCCCCCATCCGAGTCGTTTCCGGTTCTGGTCACGCAACCCCTTGATAGGCCATGAAAAGTGCGAGTTGAGAAAGCTATTGTGAAGATTTTCTTTGTTGATACTTGCATTTTATTTATCACCATTGTTTTTTTTTCATGCTGCTAAAGTCAATTTAATTTTATAAGTCTCGACTCCCGTCCCGTCTATATTATTTCTCAAGTCAAAGTCAAAGTCAAAACGTTTATTTCAAATAAGCACGAACGTGAACGTCTTATCGATCATTATTATGTATTTAGGTAGGTATTTATTATCATTTAAAATTCATGTTATATTCACACAGAGTAAACTATCAGTATGTGATGCTGCAACCTTGAAATTAATCTAAAAATAATATTTATCTTGTTAAAATATTTTATCAACATTGGATTTTAAAAGTAAAAAATTATATTTGTATTATGGAGATAATTTTTCATGTGACCAGTATAGCCCGGCTAGCTCAGTCGGTAGAGCATGAGACTCTTAATCTCAGGGTCGTGGGTTCGAGCCCCACGTTGGGCGCAACTTTTTTAAATCTTTTACAGAATCCAAATTTTATTTTATTATTAATTTTTTGAGAAATTACATTTTGAAAAAAGATGCCACGGTATTTTGTTATATTTCTTCATTAGCAATCAAAAATGCTAAATTGAAAAAAAAAAAACCATTTATTCCAGTATTTTCTAGAACATTGTTCACAAGCCCAAAATAAACCACAATTGTCATGGCCACACAAACTGTTTTTCTCCTTGACTTCAGCTTACAAACCAGACTCCACCTTAACTAATACCATTTAGAGTTCAAACTACAATAGAAGCGAGAAGTTTTTCGGAAAAGTTTCACAGAAAGGGATCTTCTCGGTAACATTTTAACATCATTGTTATTCTTACTACATTCGGAGTAAGTAGAATCTATAAAAACTATTGTTTTGTGGTTAAGAGTCAGTTCAGTATGTTTTGGTGTAGTTTCCCAACTTTCTCCCGTATACCTTACCTTCTATCTATACGATCTTTGACTATGTAAGACATCGGAATCTAATTTTGTGTACAGTTTCAAGCATGACCAGAAAATTGACACAATCTTTCTGCATGTCTTCAAATACTCTTAGGACCGGGAACTTGCCATCGGTTTTTCGACTGTGGTTTCAAATTTTGCCATCGAATCAACGTTATTTTACAGAGGAAGATAAAAAAAAACCGACCAAGTGCGTGTCTGACCACGCACAACGATGGTTCCGTAGTTGGGAGGAATCCAACTACGGAACCCTTCATTATAGTATATTATCCCAAGATAGTATAGTATCCCAAGAACAAATTTAATTTAGTAGTTGAGAAACATGTTCTCCCATACATCGATAGTAAATACGTCATGGACAATTCTCCAACTGCAAATTTCAGTTTACTAACTGACATTTACAGTTGGAGAATTTACCAAAACCAAACCAAAACAGAAAAAAAAAAATGAGTTTAAAGAAAGTTTTGTTTTCGCAATTGCGGTACTCGTCAGAAAGCCTTGCTGACTCGCTAATATTTTTAACACGGCATTAGTAATTATACTCATATAGTTAGTACCAACACAAGAGAAAATTAGTAATTAAATAATAAATTTCCCTTACCTATTAATACTGGACACGGAAGGCACGTTATCCTGGCTGCAGATCCCCTCACTCAGGAGTCTGTCGCGGATCTCCCACGCGAACATCGTCGGGTTCTCTCTCTTGTATGCCGCGATGGCGTCCACCACCGGGGGTGTGGCGACCTTCGGCTTGGAGCCGCCGATCACGCCAGCCTTGAAGCTGCCCGTCTCGTAGTACCTGGGGAAGAGAGGTGGAGTTAGAAATTGGTTTACTAAAGAATGTATGTCCGAGAAATCGCATTCGATTATTGCATTCGGTTTTGTTAGGGGTCAGTGCTAAAATTGGTTTTATGGGACTCATGAGTATCATTTGGGCGAATATGAAAATGATAAACATTACATACAAGAAGTCGGATTTTAATTCTGGGGATTAATTTCAGGTAGCAAATAAAAGGAAGGCAAAGGAAGGTATCTAAGTCCATTGTTTGACTCATAAACCGATGCACATTGCACACGTTATAATAACGTTTTTTAGTCCTAGCCTAGGCATTATGACATAGCAAAGTTCATTTCTGGGATTGCCCTTAAACTGTGAGTGTGAGCTCTTAAAATCATATTTAGGCCTCTGCCATCCCATTGCTGGAAATAGGCGTAAATTTTTGCATGCCCCTTGTATCATTCCATTAATAAAATAAAAAAGTAGCTATTATAACTCCATACCACTAAAAACTCAATCAAAAATCGCCGACAAAAGGGCAGCTCCACCCTTCATGGGGTCTAACTTAAATCCAATTGTCATAATACCGTCCTGTTATTTTGTTCGACGAATTTAATTATCTTCTGCTAATGCCAAGTCCCTAAGGATAGGGGGCGTGATGGTACTATGATGAAGGGACACTTGGTTATTATTGTTTTGGCTATCAGCAGCAATATGGTGTCATTTTTTGGTCTTTTAGTACGAAGACTGGTCTTGCGGGTTTATAATGTTTCAATGTAATTCGGATACTAGATAATTGAATTTTAAGTATGATTCTTACAACTAAATGTAGCTTATTGGAGCTTGTTACCCATTGTACAGTCCATTTTAAATCCATGGTAAGGCTGCCTGTTCACTGGAGCGGAGAGGAGCCTGCGGAGCTGTACCTGTATTAACCAATAGAATCTACATCCGTTTTAGAGTTTAGGTTAATATTGGCACAGCTCCGCTGCTCTTCTCGCTTTTCCGCTCCAGTAGACAGGCAGCCTAACACTTGGACATTGTTCTGTTATTGATGTCGTATTCAGATTCGTCTGTCGTATTCTGTGTTCGTATGTCGGATTCAGTGATTTGGAATTTCGGACCCAGTAAGTGGGTTCATGTAGACGAGATCGGCAGTAAGTCAAGCGGGGGAAGCTACTGGGCCTGGAAATAGACGGGTAGTCAACTGGACTAACTTGAGGGCGCAAAGTCAGCACTGGACTGGGTAGAAACTAGTGTCTACATGAAGTGCAAGTCAGCGCTGGAGTGACTTACTGTACTGACACATTACTAGGCTCGTATTCATTCACTCACGTCAGCTACGTCAACGTCAAGTCGCCGATCAGTCAATTTCAGGGACGTTTGTGAACAGATAGTCAGTTAGTCAGTCATAGCAACGCCTCGTTACAAATTGTTTCTGTCACAATGCCACGTTTCGTTCGTAGCAATACAAGTTTTGACTTGCCGGTGACGCGACGTCGACTGAGACGCGTCTGTAGTGACGTGACTGACGTGCATTGCCAACTTCTATGTACCTTCTATGTATGACCTTTAACCTGCCTTAAGGAAAAAAAAAAAAAAAAAAAAAAAAAAAAAAAAAAAAAAAAAAAAAAAAAACAAAAAAAAAAAAAAAGGTTGGTTTTCGTAGTTCAAGTGTTACTAGTGAAGTACTTGACCGTACCTGTCAATTTATAAAGAAGCATCGTCAACTTTACTACACTTTTCTCAACATTGTTCAGTATATCAGCGTGTCATGAATCACTTTTACAGGGTAAGGTAGGTATATTATTTTGTTCTGAACTGATGCGGTTCAATTACACCTCACAGCAATACACTAGGGCAGGTACTAAAACCAGCATGGTTGGATATCGCATGAGCAAAAAAATATCTACGAATACGCAATTTAAGAACAAACATTTCTATCTTCCCTTATCTCTTCCACCGAATCTACACAGATAATGACAAGATTACTTTAAAAAATAAGATTATCGGCGACTACCGCACTTAACCAATTTATAGTAAGGGTGCGTACACACAGCATTGTGGAGCATTACAATCGTCGTGATAAGTCAATTACGAGTGCGATCACACCCTAAGTGAGTGGTACTTTCCAATACAGTTGGGGAGAGAAGTGTTTAAGAGTGGATATTTTTTGTTTTACTTATGTTTTTGTAAATTGTATTTGATTGTACAGAAAAACTGAAGATCAAGGTTGAGGAGTTCCCGATATAGTTGGGAAAAGGCTAGGCAGATTGGATTGGAAGGTTAAAGAGTAACACAAAGCAGTTGAAATATTCCACACCGAATATGCTTATTCTAAATGAAAAAGCATTTGGAAATATAAAAAATAATCGTGTCAGATTCCTGAAAATCTGACAAATCTTCCAAATGTTTTTTGCTGTAAAATTTTCCTAAATTTCTATTATGAAAGTTTTACCTGCTACCAAAAATATTCCTTTAATAAAAATCTGTGTGCTTTTTCAAACAGCAAACAGTTCTCTACACGACTACCCTCATATTGCCAAAAACAAGGGTGCTTGTGATCCATGGGGGATCGCTAACATTATCGTAACGCTACCCCTGGGCAGGGGTCGGCAGGGTTGTAGGTGAATTTGACAAAATGTAAAACTGTACTTTGGAGATTGTGCACTTACAGCTTTTTTATTGTTGATGAATTCTGTATAAGTGAGTTTTTAAGGGAAAGTTACAAAAATTTTGGGAAAAAAGGGTAAAAAGAATCGGTTATAGTGCTAAGTGGATTGTCTTTCAGAATGAAGACGCAAAGAACCGAATTGTACAAAAAATTGTTTAAAATAACAATGAAGTTGCATGTTTCTCTTTTTATGGAGATATTAGATCTCTAATATTAGATATTAGATTCTAGAGAGATATTTCATTCTTTTCTTCTTTTTTTTTTTTTAAAAACGCTGCCCCACACTAGGGAATTTCTCCTGTATTGTGGGTGCGTTTACAAACATTTATTAATCATTCTTTTTTTTTCTTCATTTTATCATCTGCACATCGTTTTCCCAATAATATTGATGTCAGTATCGGTCGCATAATCAGCCTATAATGTTTCCACTGGGCCACCACTGGGCCACCACTGGGCCACCACTGCTCCAGTCAAACCGGATGCAGCTGAATACCAGCGTTTTACTTGGTGTGACTGTCTGTCACAGACCTCAACAACATCAAGTTTAAAATGTAACTAAGCTTTTATGTTTTTTATACAGAGTCAAATTAAATTACCTAGAGAACATAATCAAACAAAAAAAAAAAAAAATTTTTGGAGTGTGCTTGAAATTGAAATATCACTTCAAAAACCCAGTTTTTTTGTGTTAATTTCATAGACGTTATAGGTATCAATAAATAATACATTAAAACAAAAAAAAAAATAGATTTCTCAACTCATACTTCCAGTAACAACAATTGAAGCGGACGTTGACCTAAAAAAAATCATTAAATCTTTTTTTTTTGTCGTGTTTATATATCGATACATCACGTCTGCGTAGTTTTGCTCGCTAATTTAATTTGACCCTGTATTGTGTGCCTTGCCTGAGTTAAATAAAGTTATCTTTATTCTTTACTAGCTGCGCCCCGCGGTTTATACGGCATAAGCCTGGATCCCGTAAGAATATCGGAATAAAAAGTATCCTATGTCCTTCTTAAGGTTCTGGTCTACCCATGTGTCAAACTTCATCCACATCCGTTCAGCCGTTTTAGCGTAAAAGCGTAACAGACAAACAAACTAACTTTCGCATTTATAATATTAAGTTAGGATAACCTTCAATGTTACAGAACTGTTGAAAGGACTATTATTCTACCCAACAACTTACATTTTTAAGCCTTTTGAACTATACTTACATCTCTACCTACCCCTACCATCATATAACATAAACTAAAACCAAATTGATATCAATATCACTACTCTATACCATCGATATCCAATTTGTCGTTTATAGAGTGTCGAACATATTGGCAATCAAGATACCAGGCCAGCATAGGGCGTTGGCTAATAGGCTTATATGGGACTTAGTGTAGCTTATAAGAGCTTTAAGTGGCTTTGGGAGCTTATAGCGGTTGGTATAAGTATGGTGTTCGATGGGAGGCTAATGCGAAAATGATTTTTATTGGTTGGAATTTTTGCGAGTTATTAGTTTTTTTTATAGCAAGAAGGAAAAAAAAATCTTTTATTCGGGACGCGCACAGGAAAAACAACAATAAAAAAGAACATTAAAACTAACAAAATAGTGAAAAATTAAGAGGACCAAAAAGGCTCCAGCTCAGTATGATGCTACGATATTTGGAAAAAAAACTAAGTTCAAAAACTAGGTATGCCTGTACACCTACAACATTATAATGGCTTGCGACCACGGCTTTACGTTGACCATTTTTGTACCTATGTCTTGATTTCTGTCTGAAATATTTTCTTGTTTCATTCTTTTTAAAGCGTGATTTTTCAGTAGTCAGGTTTTAGTTTTTGGACTTACTTTTTATTTAAATTATTTTGAAGTTATAATTTCGTGATAAAGTATTTGCAGAGTTGCTTTAATATTTTTTTTGTTTAGGTTTTCTGGTATATTAAGTATTAATTTTACAGCCGCGCCGTACGGACAGTCTCACTTTTGCATGTTTTTAACAATTTAAAGATATTTATTTACTTAGGCAATAAATTATATATTATATACACATTTGTAATGTGCTTGTCAAGCCCTTTCATTTAATACCCAACATGGAATAATATAAAATTATAATTTTTTAAGTTCATGACTTTATGTCCTCTAGAGGGCGCCATATTGATTTAATGTGACGTCACAAACCTTAAACCAGCGGACAATTAAGACGCTTCCAACGATACCTCATTTGTCAAATTATGATCAGTAGTTTAGAAGTTATGAGGTAACAGATAAACATACATACATACCGGTCAAAATCATAACCCTCATTTTTGCTTCGTCGTAGTCGGGTAAAAAAAACAAATACCGCGGCGCTGGTATTCAGATAGGGGATAAACTGAGTAGTTTTTTTTTGTATTTAGCTGTGCCTACGTAATACTTTTGCTCGAATAAAAATAATCATTTTTAATCTGATCAAATTAGATATTTTATTTGATTTTGATATTATCGAAAAAGTCCCAAAAGATTCGATTTGATTGTAAGTAGTTTCTGCATGATCAAACTGTCAGGATATTTTTGTATTTAATTAAATCATTATATCATGAAAATAAGGTTCAACAATTTGAAGAAAAGAAACGAAATTTTTGAGATTTTAGTTCATATATGAAATATAGCCTAAACTAGGCTCTACTTTGTCCACATACAGAATCAATAGTGTCTACGTTTTAAACTGAAAAATATTCTAGAACCTACATTTCTGCTGTCCCCACAAAAAAGCAGCGCGCTACACAAGAAGAGCATTATGAAAGTGCTATACAGTCCTGTATCTGTTTAATAATTAGTCAGTTTTTACATCGGTCTGCGTCAGCGCAGAAAGCGTGACGCCGCTTCCGTTTGCGAGCGTGCGTTGATTTATTTTATGAAATAATTGTAATTATGTTTGTTTTGAGTTTTAGGTTATTTAGGTGGAGACTGTGGTCTTGGTCTTTTGGAAAATATTGGACTTTTTTACAGGGAAGAAGTGTTAGACGATGGAAATGCAAGAAAAATGGTTGAAATTATAATATTGTCAAGTAATTTCTCCAAGCAAAAATTAATCAGATCAAAAATAACTTGTCAAATGAATATCACAGCCGATAGAGAAAGAGAGAAGCATTGTGACATAATTAAGTTACTAGAGAGTTATAAGGCTCGAAAATTATTGCTATTTAATCCTATGGGGTACTTATCTATTGGTTAATAAAAAGATATATCTGAACAAAAGATACATTTAATATTTCCTTCTTATTCTAAAATAAAATAGATTCCCAATTAAACTTAGCTCCATATCACTTACAAGTACTGCATTATATTTTTTCTTAAACCACACACAGATAGTAAATAACGCATTCACAACGTCAGTCGTACTGTTTCCGTATAAGAAGTATAAGAACTTCCCCAGTGCGGTATAACTCACACGCATCGCTGTGGCACTATAGCTGCGCGTGCGCACCGATGCGCCGCAGACCGTGGCGACCCAGTACAATGTGCTTTAAACAAGACTGTTATCAATTCTGTGTCCAGTATTTACTGGACATTATACATACGTATTACCGACATAGCCCGAAGAATTGCCAAACTTAAGTGGCAATGGGCACGGCACATTGCTTCCAGAACAGATGGCCGATGGGGCCGAAAGGTTCTGGAGTGGCTACCGCGTACCGGAAGACGTAGTGTTGGAAGGCTTCCCACAAGATGGACCTATGGCCTTGTGAAAGCCGCAGGAAACCGCTGGATGCTGGAAGCACAGAACCGGTCGAAGTGGCGGTGGTTGGGGGAGGCCTATGTCCAGCTGTTGACGTCTTTCGGCTGAAATGATGATGATGATACATACGTAAGCCTCGCAGACAAAAAAATGCTGAGGAACCTCCATTATTATTATTGTTTTTAGTCTATGTTATCCCACTGCAGGGCAATGGCCTTTTTTTTTTTTTTGGTTGGGAAATTATCAAATAACTTCTCCCGCTCTGGGTGGAGCGGGAGGGCGTATCAGACTCTTACTGACTAAAACCCACCCGTGTTCCTTCCGTTGCCTGTACGTTGCCAGGGGCCACGGTATCCCTTTCGGACTTTCCCGCAACCCCGGCAGGCATTGGTCCTATCGGACCCCTTCAGTTGCTGACATCTCTTTGAGGCGCGCGTGGAACACAACGCGCCGTCGACCCGGGCCTGGTCCTTATCGGACGGCGAGCTACCCATTGCTCACCGTCCGCAAGCCCGCGCCTACGGTGGCCGGGAATCGGCCTGCGATTCCCGACGCCCAGGGCGTCTCCTGCGGCGGCTAGGGGCGTGAGGGCGCGAAATTTGCCTCTCCCTCACGCGTTCTGCCTCCTCCTTCGCGAGCATTACTGCTTCGCAGGGCAATGGCCTGCCTTTCCTTTCCACAGTTTCCACTCCTCTGTATATTGAGCTAGTGTGCACCAGTCCTGTCTGTAGGCGTCATGCTCGTCCTGCCATGTCTTCTTAAGTAAATTAAATGATAACTACTTCAGAGCACCCCCAGTAGTCAGCCCTGTTTCTAACTGAACAGACAGCTGTGCTGCTGGGGAGTTTGTTGCGTCAATTCTTCTTCCCAGCTAAAGCACTAGGAAGTGGTGAAGGGTGGGCGTTTTGAGGGACTATCTTATGTAATTTTGAGTGTTACTAGAAGCCGTGGTTTCCGTCAACTCACCTAAGCTAATTCTAACTAATTCAAGTGAGCTAACTATAACTTATTGTACAAGTGTAAGGTGCCAGTTACTTCTGGACCTTACAATGATATCACCATGGCATGAGTTGTTCTATATGTATAGCTTTGATATGAGAGAAGAGACATGAGCTATTTCTAAATCAGTAGGTACCAATCAATCTGCCTGCCTTTTCCCAACTATGTTGGGGTCAGCTTCCAGTCTGGCAGGATGCGGCTGAATACCAGTATTTTACATGGAGCGACTGCCTATCTCGACCTCCAAAACCCATTTACTGGGTAACAAGATACCCCTTAATAAGACTTTTGGGCTTGTGACTAACCTGTAACGACTGTCAAAGCTCTACGAATGACAGCCGGGATCAACAACTTAACGTGCTTTCCGAGGCACGGTGGGGTCTCGATAAGTAATTGATGGTCTTGGTCACCCATCCACGAATCGACCGCAGTAAATAAAGATGATTCTAATGAGTATTTAACTGGCTATCTAGATTAGAATATGGTCTAGCTAGAAGGTTTAACGTGCTTTTCGAGGGACGAGGTACTCAATATGTAGGTACATAATGGATGGTCACCCATCCATGAACTGACCGCGGCAAGCATAATGTAACTTTCGATCGACTCGTGCGGATGTTATTATTTAGCCAAAAGCCTCTCTAGTCCATTCTGACCCATATTCTTTTATCAAAAACAAATCGTAAACTGCCCTTTCACCCCCATAGAGCATTCTTAAATCCCAGTACAGCAACACGAATACAGAAACGTTGACATTAAGACAAAAATGAACCCGCTGGGGGGTTGAAAACAAAACATAGGGTTCAATTGTACGAGCGGGATAAATTGAAAAGCGAGTATTCGACGCGAGCCGATTGGGAGTCTCCCGGGACTAGGGATGGGCAGCCCGGGATCTATCGATTGATTTGTTGAGCAAAAATATGCTGATGTGTGAAAGTGCTTGGTTATTGATGTGACTGGGTGAATTATTTGATGAGAATATTTTATTTAATAACTTTAGCAAGCTTGAATTTGAATCTGGAAAAAAAGGAACGTTCGCTCCAAAAAAATTGGACTAGTTCGTGACATTTTGTACTGTGACCATAGCCGTTAAAAGCTCTTTATTTTAGACGTATGATGTCATAAAGTCTCTAAAATCAGTTCAAAATGTAGCATGAATTTTAGCGCCCCCTCAAAACGCGGGACCAAAAAAAAAACACGGAACATCTCGCGAAAATTCCCGCACATCCCATCACTGTTCACAGTTTTCAATTTAAATCGGACAATGGTCAGCTCGAGTCCCGGCGCTCCATTCTCGTCATTGTCAGTTATATCGGAATAATATCGTCAAATCATCTGTACTTGTATCTCGAATAATGGCGCAGACTGTTGTATGATCATTTCGGGATTTAAAACATAATGGGGATATTTTCATTTTGAATTTTATCAGGACGTATGAGTTAATAATCTATTTAAGTGATTCCTTAAATGGAGCCCGCGTAATTAATTAATGAAATGTAAATTTTGTTGACATTTAAGGACATACGGAAAGTACTGAAATGGTTTAACCCCTGAGTTTGTTTCGCTTGAACTACCTCGTTGGTCTAATGGTCGTTAGTGCTACTGCTGAGCATGAGGTCCCGGGTTCAATTCCCGGGTCGGGCAAAGTGTTATTGGGATTTCTAATTGAAATTTCTCAGTAGCAGCCCCGAACCTTTGTGCCCGATTGATGGCAATAGGCTCGCCCCCTATTACATGGGACTTAAACATAACTGGCGAAATGTAGGTGTTCTATAGGTAGACCTCTGCCTAACCCTTCGGGGAAATATAGGCGTGATGTTATGTTTGTTACGCCATTTCTTCTCAGTGATAGATGGAAAATGTGGACTCCATCTAGCTTGTTTTTTTTTAATATGACGTATAAAAGTGATTATATCATATTTACAGAATAAACCATTTAATTTCATTTTAATCAAGCACAAGAATCGTAACATATTTACTTTGTTTATTGACTACGTACTGACCAAATACGTTTTTATTTTTATTAATGTATTTATCTTTACATAGATTCTTCTCAATTTTGTGAATGTGAGAACGCTGTAGGCCTAGTGGACTGTAGATTTGTTCATCCATCATTATTCTGTTAAGTACCTGGTACTTGTTGAAAGACCTACACTGTCCTCCCATACCTAATAACACTGTTATTTGTAAATATTGTAAAAGCCCATTATTTTTAAAAGAGTAACCGTGGAGTTTCTTGCCGGCTCTTCTCCATAGGAAACAACCAATTGGAACCGTGCACCTAGCTTCTGACGTTTCATAAGTGCCCATGTAGGTTTATATGAAATAAAAATATTTTGAATTGAATTGAATTGAATTGACCAAAATTTACAAAAGCAACATTGCCAAACCTTGTGAAAAGCCGAAAGGATCTATTCGATTGATGGAACTGAAAATTGGAAGATCTTACGAGTTCTAAAAGGTGGCTGTAAAGAAGATGGGCAGTTTAGCACCGGCAGTTTGGAAACGAATGTTTCAAAAGGAAATAATTATAATATTTGAGTAAGTGTTTACCTACACCTCCTAAGCCTCTTATGAATGACGGTGACGGCCATGCAAAACTATAACCTATACTTTACAGTCAACTACAGTACAATAAACAAGCATAAACACTAGTTAAATAATACACCCATTATATTTAACTAAGCACAAATTAACTGGCACAGTTAACCGACGGAGCTGCGCTGTTTAACATCGGTTAACCACAAATGATGAGCATTTAACTCAACTGTTACGTTGGTAAGTTTAAATAATTAGTTGTAACTGGAACTCTTTATCTGGCGGTTATAATTAACTGGCTTTTGCTACTTTCGGATTAGAAATGGTATGATCGTAAATGTGAGAGAAAAAAAGATGGAATTGATAAAACTAATTTAACGTGTGATATAAATGGTAGTTGCTCCATGTATGTTATGAATTGAATTTTTTTGTTTATAATTTTTAATCTTATTTTCATTTATCTAAATTTTATTGCTATGTGCCGATGTTAATAATTTATATAAATTTACTTTATGTTATTAATGTATGAATTTTTAATTTATCAATAATTTATAAATTTTAACCATTTTTATTTTTTATGTAAATAATTCTTATAAGTTTTACCAATGTTATAATGTCAATCTTACCTTTAAGTATTTTATAATTTTTAATCAGAATTTCATAAATTATAATTTTTTTTAAATATCACATTTTAGTCGACGTTACCAAATGTTCATCAGCGTTTATTACTAAATATGTTAGCTTATTTCTCTTATTCATTGTTTTACGCACTTATAAGTAACTGATGTACTGTTATTTTACTTAAAAAAATGTGAACCTAATAAAATAAATAAATATATCTGGTATTCAGTTGAATCCGGTTAACCTGGTGAGTGGGCTGTCATTCCAGTTGATGCTAGGGATTGACAAAATTGACTCACTTCAAGCACTTACAGATTTTTACACAATGGATGGACTGGAAGCTTTCTTCAACATGGTTGGGAAAAGGCTGAGCAGGTGATGACAAATCCACTTTGGATTTCTGGTGACTTCATAAAATTGTGCCTAGACATTTTAACTTGAGAGGCAGTGGTGATCCAGTGGAAATAGCCCCGACTTACGAGTTGTAGGTTGTGGATTCGAACCCAGACAGGCGCTTTACTTTGTGTAAATAATTTCATCACCACTGCTCTCAAAACGGCGAAGGAAAACATCGTGAGGAAACCGGCACGTCCTAAATCCTAAAATTCGAAGATATGTGACATCTACCAAGCCGGACAGGGCCCACGTGGTGGATAGCGGCCCATTTCCTCTCACCGAGAGGCCTGTGTCCCATGTCCCAGCAGTGGGGACATAATAGGCCGATTATGCTTATTGTAGCTTGCAGAGTTAGCAAAGTTAAGTGGCAATGGGTCGGCCATGTCTGTTTAAGGAACGTTGGTCTTTCGACTAGTCAAGTGGAGACTGTAAATTGGCAAGCATAATTTCTCGTAGTGTGAGACGTCTTCCAGCTAGATGGACCGAAAAATGGCGGCTGGGACGGATTAGATGCTAAAGGCTGAGATGTCTTTGATGCGACAAGCTTCTGCCTTAATAAATCCATACTTATCTTAACTGTCTAACTAATATTATAAATGCAAAAGTGAGTTTGTTTGTTTGTTACGCTTTCACGCTAAAACGGCTGAATGGATTTAGATGAAATTGGGTACATAGGTAGACCATAACCTGGGCTAGGACAAGGGATACTTTTTATCCCGATATTCTTACAGGATCGAGACTTATGCAGGTGAAACTGGGGGGCGCAGCTAGTATCCTAACTAATATAATAAATGCGAAAGTGAGTTTGTTTGTATAATATACTTTTCATCCCGATATTTCCACGGAATCGAGACTTATGTGGGAGAAACCGTAGGGGGCAACTAGTAAAAAAATATCAACTACAATTAGGTACACTCATATTATTACTTTATTTTCATAGTAAATCATAAAGTAAGTTCCGTAAAATATAAATTGAGTTTTTTAGTAACGGAATCGCAATGCTCATTCAATGTACGTAGAGATACCTGCTGGTTATAAATACGCCAATTAGATGTGGCTCGAAGATATACTGAGTGGTATGCTATTAATTGGGCAATGGTTCCGTATTCATTTGTTGTAAGAAGAATGGTCGAATTGATAAGATGTGATTGGTTTGTGTGTTCAGTACACTTTTTAGGTTATATGGTAGCAGTATTTTAATTGTGCTTTTATCTATCTATTGAAGTCAAAAAGAATTTAGTAATGCGAAAATCAAAATAACAAAAAGTTTGATTACTGGGACATTTTTGGCACACAAAGCTACTCTTAAATAAGTTTGTTTCAGGCATATACACTGGTTGTTGATTTTTAATAAGTAGGTATGTTTAAGGTAGTAGTGTTTATCCGTAGCGTTTGCCCAGATACACTCGGTAGCGTAGTTGGATTGATTTGTCTATTAGACAAAGCTGACCCTATTTCTGTTTTTGAAATCCACATTTTTGCCGTCAAACCAATAACGCTTCTGAATACATTTTAAGTAAGTGTAAGTCTTCCTAAAAACCCCAAACGGTTCTTCAATTACCCAACGGTACCCCACCACGGCTAGTAACAGCAAACCGAAACAAAAGAAAATGACATAAGCGTATTGTCTAGCGGCTGTAGGACCTGCGCGCACGCCGGAGTTATTGCGCGGAACGGGGGCACTCACACAGGCACCTCCACCATGTATGTGTGTGTGTGTATGTGGGGGTGTGTAAGTGTGGGTGGGGTTAATACACGTTGTAATTAAAGGACGGTAGGTATGAGATTATAAAGCTTTGGAAGTGAGTTTGCGTTGTGGTTTTCCTGGAGCTTGTTTTAAGGGGATTTCTGATTTTTTCGTGGTCTCTGAATGATTTGAATTAATTAATGGTCACTTTGTCGTCCCTCTATTTTAGAGAATGAACATTGGAGGGTCATATTTTAAGAGTTTAGAGACAAACCACAATGGCTACAATAGCTCTCAAAATTAAAGTTTTCGTAATTGCTCTGCATTTAAGTTACCAAGACCTCATCATCTGCCTAGCTTTTTCCCAACTATGTTGGGGTCGGCTTCCAGTCTAACTGGATGCATCTGAATACATGGAGCGTCTGCCTATCTGACCTCCACAACCCAGTTACTGGGTAACACAATACCCCTTGGTAATACTAGTTGTCAGACTTTCGGGATTCTGATGACCTCTAACAACTGTCAAAGATCTACAAATAACAACTGGGACCGAAGAGTTAATGTGTTTTCTGAGGACCGAAGGGGTCTTGGTATATGTAAAGATGGTCATCCATCCACGGACCAACCGTACGGCTGTTATTTCTTAGCGACAAGCCCCTCTAAGTTACCTAAGACCTAAAAGACTAATTAACTGCAAAATTGCGGACCGAAGATTTAGACACACATAAAAAGTCTTACAATCTTCAATAGTACTCACCTCGAGAGTATCTTAGAGACGCAGCCGTGCGACACGCGCAGCTGTCGGCTGATGTCGCACGGTCTTACTCCGGAGTGCGCCAGCTCGACTATTCTCTGTCGCACCACGTCGGGAAGAGGCCGCCCGTTTACAAATACTCCGCCAAGTTGGTTTACTCCGCCGTGACCTGGGGAAAGAATACAGAGTATTAGTTATACTTCTCGATTTATCTTAGAAGAGTCATGTGTACTAACGAGGAATTTCATATCTAAGCAGTTTGAAAACAAAATCCCGTGAACACGATTATCACATCTGTTACCGCCCCGGTTCTATAGCCGCCGAGTGCTGCAAGCAGAAATAGTCCTTACGGTGTGTAGATATGAATATTCGATGGTACCTACTGCAACACACCATATAGTCTGGGATGCCATTCAGTCCCATGTTTTTATCTATCACAATGCGAAATTCTGGAATTGCTACTGAACTTGTGGACTTCGAAATAATCAAAGTAATTTTTAGGATACACAGTAGAACTGATAAGTTTGGAGCTCTTTGGCTTTCATTGTATTGTATGCATTAGTAGTTATAATATCTTAGTGCTAATACAAATTATATGAAAATCTATACGAGTCCTAACCACATTTATTCAAATTTCTACGTACCTTCGGACACCGGTCATCAAAGACTGGGTAAGATACCAGGTTATACTTCGGCATACTTACCCCTAAAATGATGTTGTTAGAAATCTGCACGCTATCGTCCCCGACTCTTTCAATTCGTAAACATTGGTTGTGGATTAAAATATGTCGTTGCTTCAAATAAAATCTTCAACCTAGCCAAACCTCGCTTACATTCCATCTTTTAGTACATTTCATAATAATTCCCCAACATACCGTCAAATCTCCAATACAAAGGGGTACATTATTGATGAGGCCCCGGCCGTGAACCGGGTATCGACTCGCTAGCGTACCGGGCGTATCGGGGCGTATCGGGCGTGGACCGGTCCGATCGATGGTTTTGGCTCAGTGACGTGATGTAAGCGTTTCATGCTTAGTGGACTTTGGCATAAAGGATGGGATGCTTGGGTTAGCTCTGGATATGATGACGTAGAACTCTGATGGTAGACTTGTACAATTTGATTTGTAATAATGACCTAATAAGTAATATTTTTCTATGCAAAAGGGCTGATGGAACACATTAATAAACACCAAAACACGCCTGTAATCCCTGTAAGGTTAGGCAGAGATGATCTATAGTACAATGTAAGTACAGGTATAGTAGAGTGTATAGGTTAGGACTGCATACCATAAAATATTAAAAAATAAACTTGTTAATCTAGCAAAATGTATTTCGTAGTACCCAGGTGTAATGAAATAAAAAAATAGCGGCAAAAGTTAATGTCCCAAACCTTAAAAAAATGTTGTTGAAATAAATTAAGATGATGATATGAACCCTATATATATAGAGGTAACATGAACATAACATCACGGCTGTATTCCCTAAAGGGTTGGGCAGAGGTGTACCTATGGTACACCCACATTTCGCCAAGTATGTTTAAGTCCCATGTAATAGGGGGTGAGCCTATTGCCATCAACCGGCACAAATCCAGACTCCGGGCTGCCACTGAGAAATTCCAGATGGAAAAACCCAATAACATTTTGCCCGTCCCGGGAATTGAACCCAGGACCTCATGCTCAGCAGTAGCGCTTGCGAGCACTAGACCAACGAGACAGTCAAATTTATTTAAATTAGGTTTATTTCAGTGCCCATTTTGAGGTAAGTATGTTTTAATGGGTACATAGTTATGCTGGAAAAAACCACTAAGATGAAAGAAAGAAAGAAAGAAAGAAAGAAAGAAAGAAAGAAAGAAAGAAAGAAAGAATAATATTTATTTGGACACAGTTCGTGGAACACATAATAACAGGATAAAAAGTGAAAATAATCTTATAGCAATAATAGTGTGTGCCTCACGGCTGCGCCAAAAACGTTCATTTCATAATGACAGACAAATGCTGTCTGACGCTGGTTTTCTAATGAACCCTTATGATGAGATGGTCGTAAGGATTTTGGGAAAATATCAAAACATTAGCCTATTGTTATTCGTAAGTATTTTTCAGCAAGGTCAATATAATTTCTTATGTAAACGTATCTTTTCTACCTATCCAGGTACAAAATTCGCAACTACACACAACTTTTCTCTCTCAAAACACAGCTAACATCCCTTCTCATCTTACGTTACACTTTCACGGCGCTCCCTACCCGGGTGGGGTGGGCACGAGGCGTGACGATCGATCCGACACGCCCCGCGGTCGATACCCGGGTTTGAACCGGCTGTTTTGTTAGTTATCGGTTTGATGTGATAAGGTTTTGGGTAGTTTTGTGGTGGATTAGAAAGATGAGGTGGTAAAAATGCAATTTTGGTTTTTATTAACGTTTTAGGCTATCATGCATTCCAAAATGATAGAAAATCGAAATAGTTTACCTGGTGAAAAGGATTATTGTAGATCTGACTGCAGATTTTTTGATTCAATCTTTGATCCGGCTCTCAAGGATGTTGAACATCAAATGATTTTACCAAACATAATGTTAGTTGCTGTGCAGTTACCTAGGTATTTGTATGTATTTTTTATGTTTTTAAATGTATATAGTGTAGCAGGTGAGAAATACAATTTGCTTCATTTGCGATTCACAAAAAAGAGAGAGGTTTTTGTCATTAAAACTCGCATCAATTCGTAAAACAAAGACTTGTAACAGAACAAACATAATAGTTTATGTAAACAATAAATAATGATCAGCCACGAACGTTGCCAAAATAGTGTTATTTATTACCATCCATTCGTAATTTTATTATTTATACATTGTTTATTTTATGCCTGACATCGTTACCTGCCTGAGCCAATATGTAACTAACTACCTATGTACATAGACTAATATTATAAAGAGGTACACTTGTTTGTATATTTGTTTACTACCAGAGATAACCTCTTACGGTTATCTCTGGTAGTATTGATCCGATTACAAAAAATCTTTCACTGGTTGAAAGCTACACTGCTTCGGAGTGCCATAGGATTTGTTTTATGTATACAAAAAATAAATAAATAAATAAATAAATACTTAAGAGGGAACAGGGCCTGCGAGGAATTTGAAAAATTGGTATTTGAAGAAACTATTGCCGTTGTCTTACCTCAAGTCTGCGTCCGTAGAGTGCGATACGGACAGCTGCAGCTCAGACTGATTATAAAATATCACAAAAAAAAATTACGAGACCGACGTTTCGTATTCCCCTTTTTTCACCTCAAAAACTGAGCCGATTCAATTATTTTTTACATAATTTTTTTAAGAAAGAGTATGTCTAGGTTCTTACCATTTTCTTTTATGTTAAAAACTATTCGAATGTAGTCCTGGTAGTCCTCTAATCCCGGTGGTAAAAATGGGGCATTTTTGTCATTTTTTCTTTAACAATAAGTTACTGAAAACAAGAAAATAACAGGGACGTGTCTACAGCAGACCTTGATTTTATGAAAAAATTGTGATTGTTCTAGAGGCATTATTCAGGAAGAAAAAAGGGGAATACATTTGTATGGAGAATCGCAGGCCCTCTTAACTTCCACGCGGACAGAAGTCGAAAACAGATCCTAGTGTTATATAATCAACGTTTTAGCTTTTTCCTAGTATTATGACTAAGATCCGCACTGTGGTACAAAACAACACCCTAGTTGCGTAACACTTTGTCAATCACAATCTGAATGAATTTGTAGGATATTGCTAATCCATTGCTTCATATGTTCGAAAAATTGGCTTCCAGTTTAACCAGATGCAGCTGAATACCAGGATACTGGTTACTGGATAATACGATACCTCTTGATAAGATTGGTTGTCAGTCTCTCGGGCTTCTGACGATCCGTAATGACTTCATTAGATCCACAAATGACAACCGTGACTCGGAAAGCATGTTACGCCGTTGGTAACATGCTTTCCGAGGTACGGGGGGTCTTGGTATGTAAAAATGGTCACACATCCACGGACCAGCCGCGGCAAGCGCGGCTTAACATGATCAATCGACCCGTGCGGCTGTTGTTACTTGGCTTAATGCCTGAGGCATTTTCTACCAGTCAACCTTAGGGTGATGCAGAGACAAAACATGGCGGGTGCAACATAAGGGATAGATAGCTTCATCATCATCATCATCATTTCAGCCGAAAGACGTCCACTGCTGGACATAGGCCTCGCCCAAGCACCGCCACTTCGACCGATTCTGTGCCCCCGCATCCAGCGGATTCCTGCGGCCTTTGCAAGGTCATCGGTCCATCTTGTGGGAGGCCTTCTAACGCTACGTCTTCCGGTACGCGGTCGCCACTCCAGAACCTTGCGGCCCCATCGGCCATCTGTTCTGCGAGCATAGATAGCTTGGAAATAACTAAATATAAAATACAAGAATAAATTAATTATCTATTTGGACCAATTTTCTACTTACTACTTTTCCTAACAAAAATATTACCGTGTCTAATATAAAGAAAGTTAAAGGAGCTCGTATTACAAGCGAAGGCACAAATAAGGCTTTATTTTAGGTAGTAATTAAACGTAATAGCGCACAAGATGGCCGCCCGGAAGCTGGGGACGCGGCGATACCGACAGATTGAAAAGGTGAGAGAGGAATAAATTAATATATTAAATTGTTGAGTATTATATTTATTGCTGTTACAGCTCTACTTCATATTCATATAATGATAATGAAGATAGAATAAAATTAACCATTGATATATTTAATAGGAAGTCTTATTCCTGAAAATCGGGAAAGTTATTTTCCTGCTTATTTTATTAGATATTATTTTACAAAATAAAACCTATTATAAAATGTATTGTATGATTATCACTTGCTTCAAAAACGGTGAACGAAAACATCGTGAGAAAACCTGAGATTGGCAAGCCGCAACCGGCAAGCCTAAGAGATATTTCTCGACGGCACGTGAAGCCAAGTCAGAGGCCCATGGGCGGCTTTCAAACTCTGACAGCTGGTTAGTCACTAACCACACGAAAAGATGAAGAAGAAAATTACCTACTATTTTCACACGACCGTCCAAATAAGGAGTGTTTTGTCCTTAGGATTAAGGTGTTTGCGAATTCCTTTTTTAATCTTTTCTTCAGTTATAGTCACCTGGTTTTGATAAAGATCTATTTATCTGCTTCGTTGGTGTAGTGGTTGCAAGTGCTACTGCTGAGCATGAGGTCTTAGGTTCGATTCTCAGGTCGGCCAAAGTGTTATGGGGTTTTTCTATCTGGAATTTCTCAGTGGCAGCCCAGTCTGGATTTGTGCCCGGTAGATGGCAATAGGCTTGCCCTCTATATTACATGGGACTTAAACATAACTGACGAAATATGGGTGTTCTAAGGTACACCGCTGCCTAACCTTTCGGGGAATTACAGGCGTGATGTTATGTGTGTATTTTCCGAAAGAGCTCGACTGCTAACGTCGTCGAGCTCTTTTAGAAACTATCTTTCATACTTTCATCGACGATACGAATATCATCTCAGTTTTGTTGAAAAAATATTATTATTTATTTATAATCTTCGTCTACGTTTCTACCTTATCTTGCCGACAGTACTTCTCAACGTCTACAACATATGGATCTGGGTCAACAAGGTTCAATTCAGGAGTTCTCTTGAGAGACTAAGGTTTATTTTGGAGTTAATATTAATATTTTAAGGATTTTACTCTACACTTTGATATTAATAGAACCTTACTACAACATAATATTATAACGCTTCAAGAGATAGTCTGAAGTTTTGCTAGTTATGTTTAGGTTTACGTACCCGAAGAGTGCCAAACGGCACCGGTCCGTCTGTCTGTCAGCGGGCTGTATCTCAATCAATCAATTTGCCTAGCCTTTTCCCAACTTTACTGGGTTCGGCTTCCAGTCTAACCCCAGCTAAATACCAGTATTTTACATGGAGCGACTGCCTATCTGACCTCCACAACCCAACAACTGGATAATACGATACCTTTGGTAAGACTGGTTGTCAGACTTTTGGGCTTCTGACGACCCGTAACGACTGTCAAAGATCCACGAATGACAGCCGGGACCAACGGCTTAACGTGCTTTCCGAGGCACGGGCGGTATCTCATAAACCGTTATAGTTAACAATTGAGATTTTCATAGATTGTGTATTTCTATTGCCGCTAAAACAACAAATAATAAAATTTTCCTAAACAACGTTAATAATTACAGGGGTCTCCATACAAAAAACGTGTTTATTCGGCGTTTTTTGCTCGATCTTAAAACGTTACGGTACCCTTCGTGTGTGAGTCTGACTCGCACTGGTTTCTTTAGTTCCATGTAATAGGAGGTGACCTATATATTGGGCACAAATCCAGACTTTGTACTGGTTTCAATTTTTCTCAATAACTCAATAACAATTTTCTCAACCAAAGCCCACGACCCAGCGCTCGGTAGTTCCTTATGAGCACTAGAATAGCGATGAAGTAGCACAATTTAAATATCAAAATAATATTGGCAACAGAAATAAAAATCAAGCTAAAAAAAAAACAAAACACGAAATAGTCCGTAAAGTTATTTAAAACGAGAACTCCCTCTTAACGGAAGTGGCACCGGAAGTCCTCCCCCCACATCTAAATTGGATGCGCTGTCCAATTTTATGTTATGGGTACCCATAACTAAACATGTACATGTTTATGGACACTTTTATGGGTATATGAAACCATGGGACCTGTTTATACGATTTAATTTTGAGTGAGCGTGTGATGGCGTGCTGTGAGAGGGGTCGTGATTTGAATCTGATTTGATTGTTGTTTAAATTTAAATCCTTTTTCAGTTTCAGAGCCAAAGTTTCGAGAGTAAAAGGCATTTAAGGTTTATGTTGACCAAAGGCCTCCCTCCATTTCTCGATAATTATTTTGTGCTGTCATCTCCTTTGTAGACCACCTGTGAACCTATCATAATATCTCGAGGCGTCAGTTTTCTGCTATTTGGACCCATCATTTTTTCAATAAGGTCTTCGATAATTCACATATTTTTTAAGTAAATAGCAAGTAGCAAGAAAATGAAAACTCCTTACCTTTAAGGGCATACCATACAGTGTAATTAATTCCAATACACTATTATTACCGATAACTACACATTCACAAGTGCAAGGACGCGCCCGTCATGCGCCAGCGCACCCCCTCCAAATATCGAGCGTTGACGTCATAGCACTAGACTCATAGTGCGCCCCATGGATCTATGGCTGATGCATCTAATCTAAGTTTATCGTTGTGTATGGTTAATCTACTGTTTGAAAGGTAGCCTTTTTTTTTTTTTTTTTTTTGGGTGGGAAATTATCAAATAACTTCTCCCGCTCTGGGTGGAGCGGGAGGGCGTGTCAGACTCTTACTGACTAAAACCCACCCGTGTTCCTTCCGTTGCCTTTACGTTGCCAGGGGCCACGGTATCCCTTTCGGACTTTCCCGCAACCCTTGAAAGGTAGCCTATGGCTGAAAGGAATAATTTGGCGCCCAGTCTTAAGTGATCACAGTTTATTTCTGAACGTATTATGTAGACCAAACATGGATTCAATAAGGAGGTTACCCACTAGCAGTTATAATCGTGCTAGGAAAGCATTGAATGAAAGCTTTCCTCCCAAAAGTCGTATCAAATAGTAAACGTGCACTGATTAACATGCCACTATATTGACAGCATCTAATGGCAATCATTCGAATGTATATCTGCTTTGAATATTTTTGAGAAGCCCAAAACATGTGACAATAAATTAACAGTAGATATTGAAAGAACTTGGCTATATTTTGTTAGGTACTTGTACTAAATTTATTTTGAAAATTATGTACCAATATGATAATCAGTTCCTAAAAAGTTATTTGTACTTGAAAGGTACTCGTAATAGTATATTGGCATCCTCGATAACTCTTCCAACTACTTGAGGGTTAAAAGTATGCAGGTGGTGTTTCGACATGCATCAATGAACTCCCATGATTATGCGATAATCCCGTTTTAGACATGGACTTAAATTATTTTTCCACACTTTCATTCAAGACTTACATACGAGCCATTCAAAAGCGCATGCGATAGCCTCCCACTTTGAAACACATCAAAGGCGATCTTAATCAATTTCGTCTATGTTTGATGAAATGATTCAGATTTCTAAATAAAATCTGGGATAGGCAAAACTCTAGCCAATTTGAGGCGAATCCCGCATGGTTGCGAGACGAAATGCGCTCGCGCCGATTGGGTCAACTAACTAATATGGAGGTATTCAAAGTGGCGCGAAGAATCATTTAATTTCTTAAAGCAACCGACGGGTCCCGCGTCCCCAGAGTTTTAAGATGAAACTTTTCCAAAAAACTGGGCAAAATTTAAGGCAAGACAGTCTTAAAAGTGATGATCGCTATGGCCTTATAGCCATCGACCCCACGAGGGTAGGAGCATACAGGTGCAAGGACACGCCGGTCACGCTCCACAGCCCCCCCCTCGGTAACCTGTCACTTTTTGTAAGCATTTATAATTAGTAACCTTTTTTCAAGTTGTGCGCAGGTATGTTTGAACTTTTCCGAAGGAATGGCGAAGTTCTTGTGGCTATTTGTGCTATATTTGTTGTTAAAAGTTTTACCGAGTTGTAACGTATTTTATTGGGTGGATGACCGTATTCTGTGGAATACATTGCGACGCAAAAGTGCGGTTCGTGGGTCGACTAAGGTAGAATTAGCAAAACTCGGCATCGACGATGTCAATGTGACAATAGTGAAGTAGAATATTCTAAACGAGCTCTATAGATTTTTAGACCAGCATGGGTAATGAGTCATCCCTTACTTCTTTGATTTATTTATAAATGTTGTTTAAAGTAAAGAAAATTAATTATAAGTATTGATTTAATTGTTAAATTTTAAGCAACGCAACGTCTAGATTAATTAAACCGTCAAGTCGACCGTAACGAGGTGGTGTACGGCAAGCTTATGGTGGAATTCAGAATGAGGAACTATTTTACAATTTATGACCTGCCGAAGATTATCGCCTGATATATTATAACTACACATCATTAACACAGCATTTAATATTAAAGCTTTATCACACTCAGGATCCCATCTAAAAAAAAAGATAACCATCTAACTGTCATAATTCCCTACATTATCCTTACTCCATATCGAACCATGGCATCCTATAAAACTAAATATGTATGGTTTGCGAGCCGTGACGGAAAGGGATCGTCTTTTGTTTCATGGGAATTCTACGGGAATGCGCCTTTTTATGTTCCATACGCCCCATGTGCTGAAATATTTTGTGTTTTTATTATAAAAGTTTTTGGGTACGGAAAATATGGTAATGGTGTCTGCTTATGGGCATGGAATTGCGTCGTGGTAGAATCAAAATTATAAGTGCTGTGAATGTAATGTAGGGATGTTCATGATCTATTTTATAGTCTTTTAAATCCAAGAAGTCCGAAGAAAGGATCCTTGGAATCTTCTATTTGAAAATCTAAGGTGGATTATTCAAAACTAGCTTATGCATGTGATCTTTATAAATTAAAAACTATGTTACTCAGTAATAATATAGTAGTCTACTAGTGTAAGATTCTTTTTAATCGGTCCAGTCGTTTTTGAGTTTATTCATTACAATCAAACAAAAAATCCAATCTTTTCTCTTTATAATATTAGTATACACTAGCGAACCGACCCTGTTTAGCATGGTTTTTACGAATTGACAAAACATCGAGATTTCCGTATTATATGAAAGATAAATATAAATGTATTATACACATATCCTTCCGAAATAAATTTTCATTTTCAAAATTCGTTGCGGAATTTAAAAGAACAACGCGGACACACAAACAGACACGTAAAGGGGCTTCAATTTATTATATGTGTAGATATGGCGATGCATTGTGTTTCTGATACTACTCAAATAATAATGGATGCCTGTTTCTGAAAATTCATTTTTCTCAAAATCGTTGTTGGCCATTTGTATGTTTGTGTCTGATTTGTATCAGACACATAAATATTATGACACATGATGTCCAGTGTCTAACATTCACAAGTGTTCACTACATATGCAGTGAACATTCATCTGAACATTAATTTTTTCTCAAAATCGTTGTTGGCCTTTTGTATTCATGTGTCTGATTTGTATCAGGCACATATTATGACACATGATGTCCAGTGTCTAACATTCATAAGTGTTCACTACATAATCAGCCTATAATGTTCCCACTGCTGGCCAACAAACATATGCCGGTTTCCTCACTATATTTTCCTTTACCGGTTTGAGAGCAGCGGTGATGAAATAAATTACCTACAAAATGTAATGCGCCGGTCTGGGTTCGATTGAACTCATAAGTTGGGGCCGTTACCACTGAGCCATCACTATTTCAAGTGTTCACAATGATATGAAATAATATAAAAGGTACCTTTAAAAACGTTGTTTTTGGGTATCTTTTATATTATATTTTAAAAAAAGCTCAGCCACATAAATTATCTTAGTGACTAAAGGGCGAAACGAAGGTCTGTAACCGTTTCATCCCATAACGTCGTCTACCACTGATCTCTATAAAATAATTTTGTACCAATTAATTTCTAGCATATTTCCCAATATTACCTTGCCCTTTCAGTTCCACAAAAAAACCATATTTTCCTTCACGGAAATATTAACGTTAATAAAACACAATAATAAAATTGTAGAGATAATAAACCGCAGACGTGCAGGGTCAGACCGGAAGTGAGATTACCATGCGACGACCGGATGCGCGCCCGACGCCATTGTGTCAGCCATCTTGAATTAAACGTAAAAAGCTTTTGATGATATTTTGTAACGTGTAATGTTATTGTGGGATACCTATGCATGTAGGTGAACTATTTTTAGATGAACCTATTGGTTTTAACACTAGAAATAAATACCAATTCACATAAAAAAGTATAATATCCTAATCTAACTAAAACTATTAACAAACAAAAACGTAGGTAGTACTAGGTAGTAAGATCAATTGACATCGATCCCGTGGAAAGTAAAAATAACGATGCTAATTTATTAATTTAATTTACTCAGAAAGGGTACTATAAAATATTTATAAAAAATAAAGGTAAAATCATAAAACAATAAAAATGTACAATACTTTCATGAATACTTCTCACAGTAAATCTGACATGCAAATAAAATCTTCAATAAAATCTTCGTACATTCATCCATTCGCAAACAGATCGTTTGATGGATCATTGAATGGAGATCATTGGATTTAAATCGTTGGAAGATAAAAAAAAAAAATCTAGAAGTTTCTTATGATACGATTATGCAGCTTGTATTTAGACTAATACTACTAGCAATGTATTCAGCTCTGAAATACTAAACAATAGGCTGCGATGATATAAATTAGTCGTAGCTGCAGTTCTGTTATTGCTTTTGTAGCAGAACATAAATAACTTCTGTGGACCTTCTCTCCATTTGGTATTTGTATGCTTCAAGGAAACCCAATCAAAGAAAGGCGTCAGTACAATTGTACATTCCAATCACTTTATGTCTTATAAACCTTAATTGGCTTAGATTTAAATAAAATAAAAAATACAACCGTGCGGAAAAGTTAAAAATAGCTTTAATTTCGGAAATCGGAGAAACTTCTGAAATCAAAGTTATTTTTCATTTAGTAGTGTTTTTTTTTTTTTAAGGCCTTAATCCTTTAAGTAAAAAAAAAATAACCCGACTATAATTTAACACATTATAATTTTGTAGGTGTTCCTGGCCATGGTATACAGGCATGCGACCACGGCTTTACAATATCTTTGGCCTACAATTTTTTAAACTTAAATTTTCCTCTTTACTTTTCCGTTTTAACGCTTGCTATACGATATGACAGCGTTAATGAGAGTAATACAATAGGTCAGTAATTAATCGAATGAGGAAAATATATAGCCGAGTATTATGTAGGTATATTTTATCCAAATAATTATATTCAGAGAAAAAATATTTCCTAGCAAGAACAACCGACCGACTACTATTTTTATAATAAGAAATAAAAGATTATGTTGGTTTCTTTTTTGTGCAAATATAACGCACACTTACATAATCATCATCACCCTACTGCAGTCTACTGCTGGACGTAAGCCGCTCCAATTGCACGCCATTCGTCTCGATATTAGGTAACTATCATCAAGCTGCTACCAGCCACCCTGCGAAGATCGTCGTTCCACCTACCCTGAGGGCGTCCGGTAAGTTTGCCGATTCGCGGTCTCCACTCAAGAACACGTCCACCCCAACGGTCATCGGTTCTACGGCTAATATGGCCGGCCAATTGCCACTTCAGCTTGTTTATTCTTTGAGCTATGTCGACAACTTTGGTTCTCTGCCGGATCACCTCGTTCCAGATTCTATCCCTGAGAGAGATTCCAAGGATAGCTCGTTCCTTAGCTCGCTAACTCATATTTCAATAGTATAAAATAAACACACACTTATACAAAGTAGCCAAAAGCCCAGTATTCGACAAATAAATAATTTAATACCGGTAAACTGCCCTAACTTTGCCTGGCGTCCTAAGTTTGCCTATAATGAAAATGATGTAATATCTTTTTCATTTTACTTGTATGGCAAAGGAAACTTTGAGATTTTATAGACAGCTTTAACCCTTAACTTGGCAAGTATACTAGAGAGCACAAGAAAATAAGATATGAATTTCGGCATGTGACCTATAGAGCACGGGTCTGTTTACAGAGAATATAAAAAAAATATGATAAATGTCAGTATATTAAAATAATTTTAGCAGTAGCTTATTTCGTAAACGTACGTTTGTCAACGTCAAAGTTTTCATAATACGTTAGCTTTTAAACATTATCCGCCAAAATGTCGAAATGTCAAGAACGGATCTCGCGCGTTAAGGTAAAATATCTTGTGTTTTTTAATTTAGTTGTTTTCGTTGGTGTATATCATGAAATTTTTATTGTTGAATAATCAATTAGTGCTTGTAATACTTTATTTGATCAGTTTTCACCATGTTTTGTTAGATATTTCGATGCAAAGTTAAGTGTACCCTGTAAGGCACGCTGCCAACTTTATAGAAAACAGGTGTTGTGCCCTGCAAGGTACCTTGACAAATAGGTTTAGTTTAATTTATGTGACATGTAGGTCTCTTGCTGGTTTTGCGTAGATTTTTTTTTTCGCCTTTTCACCGTAAAATAAACGAAAAAACACATAAAATATATATGTTTTTTTTAAATAATGTGTATTTTGTTTTAGCGTATTATGGATGCTATAATACCACAAAAAGACTCAGATACAGATTCTGACATGTCTGATGATGATAATATGAACAAGCATAATATTGTTGAGCAAACGTTTCGTGTGAGTGATACAGATTCGTCCAGCATAGATGAGATACCGGACTCACCCAAAAACAAGCAATGCATGATTAACCCCAGCCACATTATTAGTAAAAAAATCGCCACTACTTTTTCACCTTGCAGTTCAGTACCGACGCCAGCGGCATACATATCTATCAACTTATCATCTGTAAATTCAAATAATGAAATATCATCGTATCAAGATAGCCCATCACAGGACGATGGCGAAGCACAATCTTCAGTGATGGTACTTCCATGCAATAATAATCCACCAATAGAAATACCCAGTCCATGTCCAGCTGGTGCTAGTGATCTTGAAATGGATAGTGATAATGAAATTACTATGATTATTCCAAGAAGGTCAAAGAGAAAATTAAGTACTACAGCCAAATCTACCTTTTATAAAAGACGAGCACTATCACCCAAACCATCAACATCCAAAAAACAAGACAGTAAAACATCAAAAAAAGTAAAGAATAGTAATAATAATAAATACAAATTACACCCAAAAAAGAAAACCAAATTAGTAAATACCAAAAAAACACAAAATTTTGAATGGAAGAAAGATGTATTTTTACACGAAGTTCATACTATACGAGAAAATGACTTCACACAGCCTGAACGAATTCGATCACCGATTGAATATTTTAAATTGTTCTTTACTGACAAAATAATACAAAAAATTAGAGAGCAAAGTACTTTGTACGCGTTTCAAGCAAGTACCAAAAATATTGCACTGTCGAATCAAGATATCCAAGATTTTCTAGCCATAGAACTACTGATGGGTGTAATACAATTACCTGCCTATTCCGACTATTGGAGTTCGAAAACTAGAATTGATCAAGTAGCCCAAATAATGTCACTAAAAAGATACGAGTTAATTAGGAGATATTTACATTTTAATAATAACGAAAGTCTCGAAAATAGTACTGACAGATATTTCAAAATTAGGCCACTCGTGGAAGCTATTAGAAAAAACTGCCATAAGATTGAAGAAGAAAGTCGAATGTCAATCGACGAAATGATGATACCGTATAAGGGAAAAAAAGCTGGAAACCTCCGGCAGTACGTGAAACCTAAACCAAAAAAATGGGGATATAAATTATTTGTCAGATCAGGTGTATCAGGTTTTGTGTACGATTTCCTATTATACGGTGGAGAAAGCACCTTCCAGGGAGTTTCGTTTAAAAATAAAGAAAAATCCATGGGGTTAGGGGCTAAAGTAATTTTGACATTATGTCGTACAATTCGTAATCCGGTTCTGTCGGTGGTGTATTTCGACAATTTTTTTTCCAGTATCGAGCTTATGACATATCTGCGTGATGAAATGGGCATTTTATCGATCGGAACTTTCAGACAAAACAGATTACGGAAATGTGATTTAGAATCCGATAAATCGATAAAAAAGAAACCACGTGGTTCTGTTGATTACAGAGTTTGTAATAATCAAAAGATTATTATGGTGAAGTGGTTGGACAACAAACCGGTCCTAATCGGGAGTACGTATGTCGGTCTTGAACCTATGGGAATATGTAATAGATACAGTAAGGACGCTAAAAGATTTATCGACATACCATGTCCTAAAATCATTAATGAGTATAACAAACATATGGGTGGAGTGGATCTCTCCGATATGTTGATAGCTATATACAGGACGTATTACAAAACACATAAGTGGTATATGGCAATTTTTTCACAGCTACTTGATATATCTGTAAATAATGCATGGCTATTGTACAGACGAGAATATGGTTTATTAATGTCTGATGACAAATACCTTCGATTAAAATACTTTAGATTGAAAATAGCTCAAGGATTGCAAGCACAAAAAGAACCTCCACTAGGAGTGGATTTGCATGATGTTCCGGGCCCTTCATCTAGAAATATAATAATAAATCCTATAAAAACACGCCCTGCTGAAGTTATACGATTTGACGGACATAATCATTATCCTATTGTGACAACTAAAGGTCGTTGTAGAAAATGTAATTCTGGAAAAACAACTTTTATGTGCACTAAATGTGAAATGCGATTATGCATAAAAAAGGACCGAAATTGTTTTGTAAGTTTTCATACTAGAGAATAAGTACAGAAAACTACAGTACGACGCCGACGGGCGTAAGATGTCGAGCCTGAAGTTAGCCGCTAGCAACTTTAGCGCTTGTGTACTCGTAGAAAATCGAATGGTTTAAAAACATAAATGCCATTAGTTGTTGGTTATTGCTGTTATCAATTATTATTGGTATTTATTTTTTTAAACCATTTATTTTTTTACGAAAACACAAGCGCTAAAGTTCCTAGCTCAGGCTCGCCACCTTACGCCGTTCATTCTGTATTTTTTACGAATGTTTAAAGCAAAATATAGTTAGCAGGTTGATTGACATTGATATTTAGTATTATTTACAACTAACTTTGTTTTGATTATGGACGTTTATTAATTATAAGAAGTAGTATTTTGCAGTGTTCTTTTTCATAGATATTTTTGTTGCATTTTAAGTAAGATATTCTTGATCTCTAAAATTGATCTCCTGAAGAGGCTGTTTCAGTTATATAAGTTTTTATAATAAGCATTTTTATTATTTTACATGATTAATATTGAGAGAAGATTTACTTTTTTGTTAACTTTTGTTAGAATTTATAAGTTTTGTTAATACATTTTTTGTTTAGTAATTTCTTTAAATAAATGACTTATTTTGTGAATACAAAATATTGTTTTTATTCTTATTTTACATATATTGCCACGTTAACATTATTGTAGGCAAAAGCGGCTTTGTACCTCGTGGGGCACAAATAACAGCAATTACTAATTTAAGCGAAATTGGTGATGTACCCTTTGGGGCACTATTAATATTTTATAAATTAACAAACTAATATTATAAAAAATATTAATTACAATGTATTTAGACTCCCCTAAAGCTATTTAAAAATAAAAAACTTGTTAATTTGCAGTTTCATACTTTGCCAGAATGCTGTACCAACATGTGCTTTACATTTTGCCAAGTTAAGGGTTAAGTTTCGATTGCCATACAAGTAAAATGAAAAATCATTTTCATTATAGGCAAACTTAGGACGCCAGGCAAAGTTAGGGCAGTTTACGGTAGTTGTTTTTTCACTATAATTTCGTTTTCCCAGAGAATTTGTCGATCCAGCATAAAACTGTACTCGATCATGAATTCACGATGCCAGGAAAGATGATTCCATACCACAAGCACTTCTCTACTTAGATATTACTGCATCAGTATCATTGTTACAATCTTAAATGTTTTAAGTAATTTAGCACAAGTTGTTAGTCTTAAGCAACTAGAAGAATTAAGTTTAGATAAAATTCTGGTTTGCTATAGCCTTGTGATGTTTCACAACTATTTACAATGTTGCACCGCTTAGATTTCTGATTATAAATTGGATTTCTTTCGTCTGTTCTCCACCAATTATCCTAGTTTGTAACTGTTTTACAGTCCAGCTTTTTTAAGGATATTTTCCTGCAATTCAGTTGTTGAAAATATTAACTTAGTTAAGCTTCTCTCTTCTGTAGATACCTATACTTTTTATTATTTATTGTTATAACTTTTCGATTAACAAATACACTGCTGATGATGATATTGAGGTAGGTACAGGGCCCACTTATAGCCAACGCCAAATGTACAATAGAAATCATACATGAGCCCGTGAACAAGCTTCGGGTGGCCAGTAAGAAGTTTTAGAACAAGTAGCGCTATTTTCTTGGTGAGTCAGTCTGCCCTCCTAGCAGTGCTATAAGATCATGCCTATACCTACCTGAATAATATATGCAAACCAATGCCTACCTAATGTAACTATGCAACACTATAATTTGCAATAAATATTAACGTTTTACATAACCGGCTATAAAAAATATATATGTTAATAACACATACGAGGGCGACGCAACCCAACCTGTTGGTTACAGCAACCAGCCAGACCGCCTTTCTAAAATCTCGACAATTACCCAGCAAAACAGGTTTCAAAACGTAAAAGATCTACTTGATATATGCGTGAGCGCATCGCTGTCGACCAATCAGAGGCGTACGTTTGAATGTGAGCGTTTCGAATCACGAACGCGTGTAGGACAGGCGTATGTCAAATTGTTGATGTGTGCGTGAGTCTCATGTTACATTCAGAGTTGAATTTAATGTCGTTGCATATGAATTTGGACTTTATTTTCAAGGAATACGGTTCTGGTGTATATTTTTTATTTGTAGCGATATGTTGGTAAAGTGATGTCGTTCACTCTAGCGTTATATATAAGTATGATTTCGTGATCTATGGACAGTTGAGTCATTTGCAGGAAGTATGAAATTTGGTTGTTTTTTTGTATGTGTGCCCCAATTTCATTGTTTAGATGCGACATTGTAATGGCCGCCGTGGTTTATGATTTGAATGTTTCCTGTATATTAGTGTATGATGACGATTTTTTAAGTATTTCTGTACTTTATTGTTCTGGGCTTAGACATGATTTATTTGCTCATTATTCTGGTGTAATATATTTAAAAAAAAAAACTTGTGCTTTAAGTATTTAGGTAACTATTTTTGTTGTATCATTCCTGGGTAGGCCAATTCCTTTGTCTACTGTTGAGTTTAGTTTTATTGGCTGACGTTATTTCAGACAGCCAATCAAAACATCTTAGTAACTAACGTTTCGATAACAGTCATTTGTCTTAAGACTGGCTTAGGCTTTTGGAAACTACAATTTTGCTACATTTTCGTTCTAGGGTAGGTAGGAACAGCCGTACCTGCGGCTGTTCCTACCTACCCTAGAACGAAAATGTAGCAACTAGGTACTATGATGATGAAGTAACTAATTACGCTTAATTACTTACTTCATCATCATAGTACTTACCTTTATTTCAATTTATTTAGGGCTTCACCGTATATCTTGGTCTTTTTCTACCATACCAACATCTCTTTCCGCAGTCATCTTAATATAAACTTCATCTATCCATCTTTTCTCTGATCTACCAGTTTTCATAAAGCCTATTGCACAATATACAAGCAAATCATAATTGCTTAGCTTCTTTTGTTTTTTGTTTTCAAATTCTTGTTTCTCTTAGTTTTAAACCTCTTTTGGAAATTCTCTCTCGAAAAGGCCAGCCTTAACTTTCGCCTTAATTAAAAACATTTAATTGAGTAAATCATTATCTATGTTGCTTGGGGGATAATAGATTCCACAGATACCCAGAGTGAATGCGGTGCCCCTGATCAAACGATGTCCCATAAGCTGGAGTGTCCAAAGTGTCCACTATATAATTATATAATTGATGTATACAAGATATTGAGAAAACATTTTAAAAGAGTAACGGTGGAGTTTCTTGCCCATTCTTCTCCATACGAAAACTACCTTTTGGAAGGGGCAACTAGAATCAATTATTATTTAAATGTTGACGTTCAAAAGTGCCTTTTTTGTGCCTAATTGAAATAAATTATTTGACTTTGACTTTCGACCACTCACCTGCAGTTCTGAGGACCTAAAAAATGCCACTGATGCCGCGATTGGCAACTCGGCCCATAATACATGGTTCACCATCGACTCGAAAAGAAGAAGATCTGTATTGTACCTACTATATAACTTTCACTCTATGATATGTAAGTAGAGATGTACCACGTGTTTCGTCACGCTACACCCCTTTTCTAGCCACATCATCTTTCACACAGTCCATGCATCGATTATTTGGTCTTCCCCTACTCTTATCTACCACATTCATACTCTAAACTTTCCTCACGACATTTTCCTCATTCCTCCGCATCACATGCCCACACTATGACAACCGATTACCACACAACACTGTGCAATTGTCCTAATGAAGCAAACACCTCGTAACAGACAGAAAGAACCGGTATTGCATTGAGTAATTTTAGAGATTCTGGACAAATAAGTCCTGAGGGCCTAGAAAAGCAGCAATAACGTCAACGCCGGCTGACGCTGAAAACCAGCGCTGGGGCTCTGTCTTGCATAGGGTCGCAGCATCATGCTGAGCGATGGCCGTTTTGCGTGAATGTGACGCATATTTTCCCTGAACTTGTTTTGTTGTTTTTTTAATTTTATGTTCTTTTTTTGCGTCATGTTTACCGCAAATAAACGTATTTTCTTTCTTTTTTTTTTCAATAGCTTCTAAAGTGTTTCGTATTTCTACAACAACTTTTAACAATATTGGTACCATCGAAGAACTTCATATCTATACACCGTAAGGACTATTTCTGCTTGCAGCGCTCGGCCGCTATAGAACCGGGGCGGTAACAGGTGTGGTCATCGTGTTCACGGGATTTTGTTTTCAAACTGCTTAGATATAAAATTTGTCGATAATACATGCTTTTCGGTAGCTTTCCAATAGGTAAATTTATGAGTTTTCCATTCCATCGTTATTGTTGTAAGCATATCACTTTGTCTAAGCCGTCTGGTTTCCTCATACCTAATATTTTTCTTCAACATAGGTACTTAAGTCTGGTCCAAGTAAAATTTCTTAGGTACCTCTCTCTGAAAGTAGTTAAATGTAAATGTATAACTACAAAGTTACATTGGTATACTTAGATGCATCCAGTAACTGGGTTGTGGAGGATAGACGGTCGCGGTTGGACTGGAAGCCGACCCCATAGTTGGGGAAAAGATTGGCAGATGATGACTTAGATGCATCCTAAGATTAGAATTCGCAACTAGTCTCTAAACATTTGGTAGTAGGTAACCTGAACCAGGTGAGCTCTACAATCATGAAGAGCAATCTCGTCAGGAGCAATTATTATAATTTTACGGACCAAGATATCTAGAAATAATTTGTTTGAACTACCTATCCTATTCGACAAAAGGAAAAACCTGAACAGGTTAACGATTAATGCTGGCAAGATGATGAATCACCAAGATATGTCTAGGTACAAGATTTTTGAGAATGCAGAGTCAGAGAAAATTACCTACCTAAACAAGTTAGAACCTGGATGAAGCTTTTTATGATCAATAGAAGATAAAACAGAATGTATTTATTCAGGAATTGAAATTGAAATAGCGTAAACGATTGTATTTCAAGGACTGTTGATATGCAATGAATCTGAATGACTGTTAAAAACACAGAACTACCTACTACAAAATAATGACTACCTACGCTGCTGTTAGTCTAACCAAACCTCGCATTCATATTCTATATCGCAGATTAATATGTATAAGCAATGTATTTACATAAAACCATACGCCATACGCCAATCTAATAAAAGGCCCGACGTCCAATTTGCTAGACGCGTCCAACACATGTAGTGAACGCACCCAAACGCCTCGCAATTAACGTGAACCGAACGCAACTACTCACACAGACACAACGCCCCACCCACAACCACACCGACCAATCACGGCGCGCCATTCTCCAAAACGACCTATCAGAAGGCTTCCCTCGCCCTCCGACGCGTTTCGAGGGTTCCCATTCGCGGGTTTTGTAACGATCTTTTTCGGAGGGAAAATTTTCGGGTGTTTTATGAAATCTCGGGGCTTTGCAGATGGTTGTTAGGTATTTTACGTATTTTATGGAGGGATTGAGTTTTTATGCGTTGTATTTATGATAATATTGTTATGGATGGTACAAGCGTTTTTGCATAATGACTGGATAACGTCGTTTGAGGGATTCCAATGGCGGTTCGTTTGTTTTAGGGATGTTTTTTGAAAATGGAATATGATTCGGTTAAAAGGGTTTTCTATGTGGTTGTTTATGGTTTACATAGAGACGAGATACTTTACATAAGTACCTAATTCTAAAATCTGTTTACCGTAACATTCGCTTTTCCTAATGAAGTAGGTATTTAAATACCTAAATATTTTTACTTTAATTTTAACAAACATAGATTTTAGCTCCTTTGCACTTTACTTTTTCAGCCTTAAATAGCAAACATTCGATTCGACAAATTTTTGGATCAAGAACTGGCTTATTGGTTTATTTTCCTATACTTACCGACTCGAATGAAGTAATTGTGGATCACTGAAAATCTGTGAATTTCTTGTGAACAGCATTTTTTTTTAAGAAAGTAGAAAGAAAATACGTTTATTTGCGGTAAACATGACGCAAAAAAAAGAACACAAAATTAAAAAAGAAACAAGTTTAGGGAAAATATGCGTCACATCCACGCAAAACGGCCATCGCTCAGCTCGCTTTAGATTATACCAGGTTCCAAGTACCAACTCATTCTCCTGCAATTATCCCAATTTATTTGGGATCTGCGCAACATGTCTTTTTCTTCCAAACTTCTCTATTAGTCATCATCTCGGTAGTGACCCCTCCTAAGTACCAACTACCAACTTGATAACACTACGAATATCTGATTCTACCTACCTATAATGAAAATTGGATGAAATTCACTGAACCCGAATACACTGTCTTAACATGCTACTCATTAAGAGACAGGACGTAAAGTAAAGAAAGAAAAGAAAGAAAATACGTTAATTTGCGGTAAGCATGACGCAAAAAAAAAAGAACACAAAATAAAAAATAAAACAAGGGAAAATATGCGTCACATCCACGCAAAACGGGCATCGACCCTATGCAAGACAGAGCCCCAGCGCTGGTTTTCAGCGACAGCCGGCGAAGTAGGTAACATCGAGTCTGTAATACTATAATGTATACCTTACTGTTCATGACGCTCCTGCTCCTAACTCAATTTATTTGTGGTCAGCACAGCATCTCTGTGATGATCACTGGCAAGGCAAATGTAGCAGATAAGTTATTGGAAAATCTATGTTTAACAGCGGACATTTTTGCACTGATGTGGAAGACCAATCAATCTGCCTAACCTTTTCCTAACTATGTTGGGTTTGACTTCTAGTATAACCGGATCCAGCTGAATATCAGTATTTTACATGGAGTGACTGCCTATCTGACCTCCACTGATGTGGAAGACAGATTTGGTCCAAATGTCTTCTAACTAATGCCTTTCCAACTCATTGTTTTCATGCAATTTCTTTGAAATTTTAGGTATTAAAATCTGTGTTAACTGTGATCTAAATAGGTAAATATGGTAAAAAAAATTAAGAGCATAACAGCTTATTTTGATGTTATCTACTACGTTAAATTGAATTTTACACAGTGTGCAATTGTTTCTCTTTCCCTACCTCGTTTGTATAAGCACTTACTCTTCATCACTCTTCTTAACTCTATTGAATGAGTCCTAATTATTTATAGTTAATAGCTCAACTTACATGTATAATATTCCATCATATTCTGGTTGTATCGGTAAGCGGCGGACAGATCCACGCCGCCGCCGGCCCTCAACCCAAAAAGGGCCGCAAAAGTGGCTTTACTCTGCCCCTCCAGTTTGAACACTTACGGCACAACACTAATTATTAATTTAATTACTTAATTACAAAATAAAATCACTAATATAAAGTCTTAGTGTTCACCAAAAAGAACGCTATACAGACGCCATGTTTGAAGTTCCAATTTTGAATTTTGGTTTCACGTCACTGCGTTGGTCTGTTTGAAATTTTCATCACGTTTTTTTACATTTTCTTCGTTTTTATTTTACTTTTCACTTCATCACATTATTATCATTATTTTATTACTGTTTTTAAAAGTAAATTTTGTTTATTAGTACATTATTCAGATTAGACGCTGAAATAAATTATTTTAATGAGGAAAATCTTGATTGCGCTTGTAATTAGACCATCAGCAAAGCCATCTAAAATCGACTAACTTAAAACAGAGATCGTAACGACTGATTGCTCTTTGCAGATTTAGAAAAAAAAAACAAAATAAAAACCGGAAAACGTTAAAAAAAATACCTATTTGTCGAAACTACTTGGTTAATTTCAATGCCCTAATGATTTTCGGAAAAAAAAATTGAGTGGTAACCGTGAAAGCGGCATGAAAATCGTAGTCGTGATTGGTCAGTAATAACGATTCGTTTGGAGCAATTTCGCCGGTTTTTCGACGATTTGTACGATTTTCCGGTGTTTGATCACTAGTTTTCTGGTTCAATAGAGGCAGGTGGGGGGGGGGTATTATGACGTTGTTTTTCTCACGAGGAGGTTTTTAATAAGTAACCGATTATGAAGAGGAAGTCACAATTATCGCGTATAGTTCGGTTATTGTTCGTGTGCTTCGGCGAAAGTCGATGTTTTGGGTGATTTTGGTCTACTTTAATGGATTTCGTTTCTTTTGTTTTGTTTCGCGATAAAAAAATATGGCAAATTAATAAATTTTTGCCGCAGTTCGAATTATGAAGGCAAGTACCAGATTTTATCTTTTTGCATTGTTTCTGCCTTTAAGTAAGTACTGATCATGAACTTTTTTTTAACTGCTGTAGATGGTAGGTACAGATAAAACTTGTTTTTAGAAAGTAGGTACACGTATGGATGCATGTAGATTAAAAAACTCGGCTTAATCTAGCACTATCACGAGGTACTTATGTATTAATTAATCGGTTCGCGGATGGTAACCAAGCCACAACAGAAATTTTATTGTTATGACGTCTATTAGACGTCAAGCGCGCGCGAAAGCGTATTAGGTATGCACTTACAAAACTAACACTCAAAAATTATCTTTTTTTTTTAAATAAACAAAATCGTTTACTACTCGATTAAAACACGTCTCAATCGATCGCCGGACAATCGAGCACAGATAACTTAGTCTCGATTTTAAGGTATATTTTACGGTTGACAGACATAATCGATCGGTTGTGACAAGGGATCGGTTTCTTGTTATGTTAGTCCGTGGGACTGTTTTGATTCACTTTTTTAATTTGATATGCAAATAACTGAAGACTGACGAGCTCAAATTAATGTCTACTGCGAAATAATTAAATAATAGTGTGGAAATTATGTTAATTTCATCTCATTCATGATGCTCGACCTAGTTTGAAGTTTAAAGTAGTAATTTATTTCGTAAAAGAACATAATTCTGCATAATGTCTCATTGATCTTGATTAGCTGTGTGTAAGATAAATTATCACGCATTGCTGATTAATCTTGGTAATGTGTGAGCGCATATTCTGTGTCAAATTCTATAATTTTATACTGTGATTTGACAGCTTAGAGTTTTATAAAATTATCTTTATGTGAGCTAGAGACTTCAATAGAAAAAGCCAGGATAAAGAAAAGTATTGTCCTGTAGAAGGTTCAGTTGCAGAAAAATTTGGTTTGAAAATTTTATTTTATTTATTTATTCACAAAATCCAAAAATGAAAATAATTTCCGACAATTTTTTTAAGGAATCTCAGTTAGACGCTGCTATTCGTCCTTTTTCCCCCAATCAGAGTCCACTGAAGATTTAGGTTATTTAAAATCAACAGGGACAAGAGCGTAGGTCTAACAAAGTATAATAATTTGTTGATCTACACGTGTTGGTGTTATCTCGAAGTAGAGTGAGTAATTGAAATATAAATAGGTAAGTATACTCTGCAGTGTGGACTGCAGGTGTGTGTTGAATTTATTTCAAAGCTGTTTTCATGACCAATTTCAGTGCTCTTTCTCTCAGTTTTACATCAACACCAATTCTAGCAACCATCACTTCAGAACCTCCCAGTCTTTTGATCATAAAACTGAATCGTATCTTGCATATAGCCGTGTAATATTCACACGGGGCATGTATGGTCATCCGATCCGGTGGGTCCGGTGATACGGTGTCGGTATTACATGCCGGATTGTTTTACATAACGAGTATGTTATGTTCTGGCTGTATATAAAGGTTTTTGTGTTGTGCTTGAATATGGTTGATTTTTTGCGTCGGTTGTTGTCGGTTTTTGTTTGGATTTTTGTGTTGTTCTAAAGTTGTAGCTTTTCATAAATTTGAAATAAAAATTGTTGTTGTATTTTATTTTCTCTCTAGAATTCTATTTTAATTTTAGATTTAGCTGAACGATAAGCAGTGTCCATTTCTGATTTCCAAAAACAAGTTACAATGCAAATACATAGTCATTTCAGCAATGCAAAAAAACTATAGCCTTCAATTCATTTACCGAAGAAAAAAGTCCGTCAATTTAAAGCACAATCAAGAAGAATCACAATTATTATTTTTAACTTCGATCAATTATTGATCGAAGATTTTTAAACGTAAAAGATTTATTTTCCACTTCACTAGCCTAATTCACCAATCACAAATCCGAAAAAACATGTCATCATTTGCAAAAATCACTGTCATTCGAAATTCAAATCATAATAGCACTGGCCACAAATTCTTCCAACGAATATTATTCAAAAAAATCGCACGTCGCGTTGTCGCGGGTCGCGGGGTCGCGTCATAGAAGCGACAACGAACCGCGCGGCAGCCGCGGATACACTGCCGGCACGTGGTGAGATGATCCGAAATATTCTACCCCGAGGGGTGAGATTTTGGCCGCCATCTTTAGATTTTCGCATAGCGTAATTAATGTGGGTTTTTTTTTTGTAAACATGATTCCTATGTTGTATGTTTTTTAAGGAATTGTTAGTTTATATATAATATGAAATCAGATTAAAAACAATCTGATAAGAACGCCCAATTGATTTGTTAAAAACAAAATGTTGATATTTTAAACAAAAATAGTTAATTAAACTTCACCATTTCAAAAAGCGTTTTCCTACAGCAATTTATCCCAAAAAAAAAATGGCCCAGAAAGAAAATGTCTAGCTATTTATCCTTATAGCTACTGAAATATTTAAATAATCTGCAAATAGATAATGAAGAGTTAATTCTCGAGGAGACAATGAGCAGCCGCGTATCAATTTGCATCTTGACCATTTAATTACATTTATAGAAACTTAATTAAGTGAATAATTAGCGAATGACTTCGTCCGGTCATTAGATTTAGATTTTTTACTTTCGAAAGAAAAACAAAAAGATGGTGTAGTACCTACCTATGCATGTATAGATAAGATTATATAGGAAACGTATTTAAATAACTATCGCTGACTAAGTTAACCTAAAGATACACTGAAATCTAAGTCATCTTTGATCTCGGACAAATTTTAATTCCAGGAATAGACCCACAAAAAGTCCTAGTGTCAATTACATATTATTTGATACTTGAATGGCGCATTAGAAGTTACTAGTTACAGTTTTTAAATGTTTCAACAAGTTTTGCTAACTCAGACGAGTCTCATGTTATAGGTAGGTATGTAAAAGCTTAGATACCTACCACCAGTAACCACCAGGCTGCTAAATATCATAAGATGATCCGCCTGAATTATTCTGTCAAGTGAAATATTTAACACAAGATATACCTCTAGGTATGTCAAAATTGGAAGTAACTTTTTGCCATGTGCTTATTAAGGTACGTGTTTATTCGATATAAATTCAGTTGAAGTCGAGTACAAATCAAAATCAAACACACCAAGTATCTAATCAAAAAAAAAAAAAATAGCAAAAAAAATAAAACATAAAAACTCGGTCCTTGAAAAGCGGTACAACATTTCGGAACACACTTCTGTGACGTCACCTCTCCCCGCTCTCCCCTCTCGCCTCCCTCTCTCAGTTATCTGTCCGGATGAAGCTTAGTTGAAGTGATAAGGACAAGCATATCATTTTAATAATATTATAATACTGTAACAGAACTTGCTATAATTATTACAGCCTGAAAAGCGATGAAAAACTGTCGTATGTTGATATTTATTTAAGTAGTATTTTTTACACTTTGTTCAGTCAAAATTGAACTCAATTTATCTATAGTAGAAATTACGAAGTAAAGATTGAAATCGTAGTAACCTGTCTGCTGAATTTGGATTCTTCAAGAACCTGTGTAACCGCTTCAGGAAAATCTTAAGATTTTCGTAATCTATATGCTTAGAATACTGTTTTGTTATCAGGGCTTGTACCTAGCAGAAATCAGTCTCCCTCGTTGGTCTAGTGGTCGCAAGCGCTACTACCGAACATGAGGTTCTGGGTTCAATTCCCGGGTCGGGCAAAGTGTTAATGGGTTTTTGCATCAGGAATTTCTCAGCAGCAGACCGGAGTCTGGATTTGTGCCCGGTTGATGGCAATAGGCTCGCCCCCTATTACATGGGACTTAAATATAACTGGCGAAATGTGGGTACTATTATGTACAACTCTGCCTAACTCTTGTGGGGATCACAAGCATCACGCTTGTGATCATTATAATTATAATAAGTTTACAGTTAGGAAAGGGGTAGATTTTCTTTTGCTGAAAATCACCATGTGCTGCATGCTGTTTTTAACTTTCTTTACAGAAAACTTTGCCCAACCTAGCTATCGAATTCAGATCCTTACACGGACCAACCGTTCTTGTTTCCACTGCATTAAAGGCAATCAATCCGTACCTAATACAAGCAATTTTTTGCTTAAAAGGTAGTTCCTATCATTATACTATTAACTCCATAAAATTTAGAAAAAGATAATTTAAAAAATGCCTTCCTTTTCCCAACTGGATGTACTTAGCTGAATACCAGTATTAAACATGGAGCGACTGCCTATCTGACCTTCACAATCCAGTTACTGTGTAACTCGATACCCCTTGGTAAGACTAGTTGTCAGACTTTTGGGCTTCTGACTACTTGTTTTGTCTCTCAAAGATCTACGAATGACAGTCGGGACCAACGGCTCAAATGGACTTTCCAAGGCACAGAACTAAAGGTAGATAACCTTACATGAAATATTTGTTGCTTGTAATGAAAAGACTCAAAAACTACCGGACCGATTTTCAAAATTCTTTCACCAGTAGAATTCTATATTATCACTGAGTAACATAGGATATTTTCTTAGATGGATACTTAATGGGACAGGTTGTTAATACAATAGCTTTGTCCACAAGCCAATTGATCTGATTATTAATTAGAACAAGCTATTACCGACATGTCAGCTAATGGAAGGTATTGTGTGTTTGACAAATTGATTTTACTTAGGTACATATGTAGTGTATTGTGGGGTGTGAGGGGGTAAACTGAGAACTCTACCTTTTAAATTTTTTGGTGATTCTAGGCCGAGTATGAAGTTTCCTGTCTTCCCTCAGTGTGTACCTATAGCAAAAAAGCATGGCCCATCAGAAATAGCTTATAACTGTTTTAGATGGGCCATGCATTTATCTAAATATCAGTGTTTAAAAAAATCATAGTTAAATAGATCACCCCTTTATTTATAAACGTTGCTTCAAGTTAAGAGATCAATTAATGTCAAAATTTGCAAGCAGACGTTAATCATTACGTTTCGGTTTCAGCAACCGTAGAGCATGATGGTAATTACTTTTCTTTACAAGCGTTTTTCGGTATACTTTTTTTTTACTTTTGAGGACAGAAAAGCTGTAAGTTTTCCAGTTTTTCAAGAGAAGGCAGTATTCAGGACATGTCAAAAGAATACAAATGTCGTTGTCTATGCTTGGGGTAGAGTTAGAGACTAATAGGTAAATGACCTTCCTACACATTAAGTATTTTCAGAAGTTTCAAAGAAAACTGTATTTAGGAGGCTTTATTTTGTATGGCAGAGTGTTTCCTTGTTTGATCTTTATGTCCCAACTCCACAGTGTTCGTTTTCGGACTATCCTGATCTATTTTAACTGAATTATGGTGTTTCCTGTATGGGATCTTATGGTTCATTAGCTAAAATATTATAATGGATGGAGGATTATTAATATTAACAGAGCTTCTTAGATTAGTTGATTATATGCGGATATAATATACTATAGGTGCTTATACATATACAAGACTTACTATGCTGTACCCTTATGTTAACTGGAGAGTGGAAAGAGGACCAGGACGCCATAGGAATCTTTTGTGACCTCTTCAAGGCATTTGATTGCGTCAATCACGAAACCTTACTCTTGAAATTTGAGCATTACGGACTAAACTTGCGCTCAATTTAGTAAAATCTTATTTGAATGATAGGCAACAGCAAGTTCAAATAGACGCTATCAATTCACTAGATTTAAAAGTAAAAATGGGTCTACCACAGGGCTCGATATTGAGTCCATTCCTCTTTTTAGTGTATATTAACGATTTTCTCAATTTGTTAAAAAATCAACCACAAATGGTATTATTTGGTACAAATTTTGACGACATACCTAAATAACGCCCTACTGCAGCTCCAAAATTGGTTCCCTGCTAATAATTTAGTATTAAATGGAAAAAAAACTATTTTTATTTAAGTATTTAAAAGTGTCCGTGGAGTTTCTTGCCCTTTCTTCTCCATAGGTACCTACTACGCTGCGGAATGGGCAACTAGCTTCACATTTCTGACTGACCGACTCCTTGACAGTTCAAAAGTGCCTGTAAATGGTTTAATTGAAAAAAAAATGCTTTGAGTTTGAGTTTGAAAGGGAAGAACTAGCTCGCTGGCTGGAGGCCGGGGCTGAAAGGCTGGGAATTTGCAAGAATACACTGTATATTTAGGTTTAGCTAGGCATTTGCAACAGGTTATGTATAAAAACCCAGACATGACAAACGTCTGCTCTCTTCCAGTAGTCCCGACACAAAACAAAATACCTGTAAGAATTGAACCCGTGATACGTAGCGCAAAAACCCCTATCTCAGCCACTGAACTGTTAGACCACCACGTAATAACTTATATAATATGTAAAAAAAACTATCCGGTCCGAAAGGGGAGTATAGGTACTGAAAAACCTAAAAGTAATAAAAATCTTATTATTATTGAAAATAAAAAAAGTTATTGCTATCTAGAAATCACATTTTTAGAACCTACCAAATTTACTTTTTTTTTTTTTTTTTATCCAACTGGGTTCATAAGTTATGACTTGTAGACAGACACCCGCGAAATGACGGACACCCGCGCACGTTCAATATTCCCCATAAAAAAAAAATATACAATTTTTTTTTTGTTTTTTTCTGAAAATTAGCACATAGATACTTTCAGTACGATACTTAACAACGTCCTCACGGATCGGAAGTTTTTTTTTACATAAGGTATATAGGTAACTAGGTACAGGTAGTTACTTCAAGGAACAACCTTCATTCGTTCAAAACAATCTCTTCCGTTTAATTAAAAACCAAAAAAAAAAATATCTACTGAACAAAATCAACCTTAATTCCTTAACAAAGGGTTCAATTCAAAATGCAACTAATCTTCTCCGATATGCATTGATACCTTTATCAGAAGCAACTTATGGGAAATTGAACTGTAATGCAGGCTATAATAAGATTCATATTGCTTTGTGATTGTTGGCTTAACATACTGATCATCTTAAAATTTAGTGCTACAAAGAAAAGAGGTGTAAGAGGCTAAATGTAAATTTTAGAAAATGATTAAGTTTTTTTGAAAATTAGAAAGCGAGTGTTTTTTATAATGGCAAGTTATAACAGTAGGTATGGTTAAATACCGTTGTATTTCTGACAAAGAATAAAACACAGAACTCTCTTACTGTGCAATCTCCGATGTCATGAAAGGCAACTATCGAGGGGATTATAGAAATAAGAATGACCAGCACCATATTCTATAAAAGGTTTATCTTATATTTAGTTTAGCTGTGTAATACATTAAAAAAAATACAAATATAAACAGGTAAATACAGACTTTAAAAAAATGGTAGGTAAATAACAAACTGCAGTTACCTACGTACCTATCTGTATGATTATTGCATGATTCGTCTAAAATGATGGTGTTCAATGAAAACCTTATTGAAAATAGGAGTTTAATGTAAGAAATTCCCGTAGTTAAGATTTGTTTCCTGTAAGTACCTAAATAGTTACCTACTGAAGTACTGACCTACTTATAGAGCATCTTGCACAAGAGCATTTCTGCTTACCCCTTTAAAAAATACAGGCGTAACACAACGGATGTGTCAAAATCACAATGTTATAAATAATTTATGCTTCCACATACCTAATTACGTAGTCACGCACAAACTCATTACACAAAAATCTTAATTCTATACATGTCACCAGTTTCCGTCCAGTCAAACGATTGTTAAAAACAAAAAAAAAAATGTATGCATCATGCCAAAACTTATGTTAACGCGTTGAAATAAGGCTGATATTCCAAGCGTTTATTATCAACGTAGGCTTTTCTGACTACGTTCTATCAGTTTCACGCCACAACCGAAACAGAACCTTACATTCTTACACATAAGATTGAGATTAGAATGACGTTTTGTAGTTATAAGATCTTTTGACTTTGAAATATCAATTAGTGTGCGCGGACAAATTTATTCTGATTGGCTGCTGTCAAAATTCGAACAAGGCGGTTCTAATCGAGCGGAACGTGGTCTATATGGTTGTCTCTTTCACACGGGAGATTTTGGGGTTCAGTATGTCAATGGTCAGTTTAGTGGTGGTTCCGTAGATTTTATTTTAAATATTTTTACTAATTAGTTTTATAAAAATTAGCTAAATTAACTTTGTTAAAACCTAGACTTAGATACGACAGGATCTCATTTTTTTTTCTTCCAACTGGATTTTAAAAAGCGTCAAGAGGCAAGAATTGTAAACATCATGAGAATAAAGACACAAAATATAACTCTGTATATTCCAAACGTCAGACGGGTAGGTAGAGGTGTATTACTTATACCACAAAAGTAACGTTATTTCCCCAGTTATAAGGTCCATATTAGGGGCTACTATTCAGGATATTACCCGACCTGGGGATTGACCAGGACCCTCAGCAGTCGCACTTCTGCCCAATAGACTAACGATAGAATCTTTTGAAAAATATTTTTCTTTATTAAAACATTTTAACACATCATAACATCACGCCTGTAATCCCCTAAGGGTTGGGCAGAGGTGTCCCTGTAGTACACCCACATTTCGCTAGATATATGTTTAAGTTCCATATAGACTCCGGGCTGAGAAATTCCAGATAGAAAACCCAATAACACTTTGCTTGACCTGGGAATCGAACCCAGGACCTCATGTTCAGCGGCAGCGCTTGTGACTACTAAACATTTTAGATATTATGAAGTTATGAAAACTATTTATTTAAAACATACTATAAAAGATGTCGATGTATTTAAAAATCTCTTTTAAAATAGAAGAATTTATCAAAACAATAATTATAATAAACACTTTAAAAATACACAAATTCCCACTCAATTAAAAACTTCCAAACATCAAAAACCCGAAAATTTGTCTAAAAACATTAACTTCCGTCGGTAGCAGGTCGCGGGTTCGATTCCTGGGGCGGAACTAATGGCGATGACTCGACATCGCGACCGGTTTGTGAGGGGTATCATTGGGCTGTGAGAAAGTATGTTAAACATTAAGTGTAAGTTTAGTAAGTAATGATCTGACCATGTAGTTACTTTATAATTAGGTTGAATAAATTTATGTAAGAGTTATTGTCAATAAAGAAGGGTAGGCAGAGACCTTATCAAATCCTAATCGTAACCTTATTTCGTTTAATCTTATTTCAAATGGAGTATTCCATTTGAAATAAGATTAGACATTGAACAAAACACTTTTACAGTCCGTTCAACCGATTTTGACTTCAATTGCGTTGGTGGCATGACAAATGGCAGCTGCAGTAAACAGTTGGTATTGTAACCACTTTTTTGCTTTTAATGCCATCCTTATGCCGACGGTATAGAAGTCAGAATCGGTTAAACGGACTGTAAAAAAGGTTTGTTTAAATGTCTAATCGTAATTCAAATGGAATATAGTTTATAGTTAGAATTCATAAATGCTAAAGTGATTTTGTTCGTTACGTTTTCACGCTGAATCGGCTAAACAGATTTGGATGAAATTTGGCACATGGGTTGAACATAACCTGAAGAAGGACATAGGATACTTTTTATCTCGATATTTCTACGGGTTCGAGACTTAAACGGGTGAAACCGCGGGGCACAGCTAGTTTCTTTATAAACAATGGTGCCATACCATTGCCCATAAAGATATTTGATAAGGGTTGTGCTACACAGGCTGGCCGATGGTTCATGGTTGCCAACTGCCCAGATTTCAGAACTGGTCCTTGAAAAACAAAGGAAAAGCCCAGGCCAAGTGAATCTGTCCTGAATTCCAGTATGGATTTCTCTGTTGCATAATGGAATTATTATAAAACAAAATTTTATTTCAAACCGGTACATAGAAAGAAAGAAAGAAAAGAAAAATATTTTATTTGGGACCCGCACAGGAAATACAAAAAAAAAAAAGAAAAAAAATGGGGCCTATAAAAAATAACAGCGAGGCCAAAAAGGCCCCTATCTCAGCATAATACGGCGTTATTTAAAAAAAAAAATACCTCCGCGCTTGTATTCTGATAGGGCCCACTGTGACTGTAAGTACATGTAACAGTGAACATCATAAATATTTGAAAGAAAAATTGATCAGAGACGCGATATTACACGCCTTCGAGATCTGAGGGTTAACTTCATGGTCTTCTTCTATAATATTGTCATTCTACAAGAGTTTCATGCTAGCATCAATTGCTTTAATTTAATTTAAAAAACTACTATAACGATTAAAATCCGGCCAAGTGCGTGTCGGATCACTTACAATGAAAAATTTATCCCAAGAACAAACTTAATTATCATTGTAGTTGAAATACTTGTTCTTCGATATATTCCAACTATAACTTTACCCGCACAATATTGAGATATTTACCATGTCACTTTAAAACCATAGACTTCTTATAGGTTTATCTGTAATGTATGGTTTATTTCTATAATCCCCATGGACAATCCTCATCAATGGAGATTTTTCATGGCATTTATAATATTAGTTAGGATGTTGTTTGTATTTCATTTATTTTTATACAAACGGGGATTTGTGGACAAAAAGTTCACAAATCTCCATTGATGGGGATTGTTAATGGGGATCAGTGGAATAACCCTAATTTATAAGTAAAGAACTATTTTTTTCAAAATTTTGGTTTTTAGTAGTTTCGGAGAAAAGGACGTCGATTTTCATAAATAACCATAAAACTATTTTAAAATGATAAAAAAATATTTTTGTGACCTTCACAGTAAGCCCTTTCATTTGACGGTACAATTTCCAATTTTTTTATTTATTTTTCTTATTTGCCTTCAAACGTGACCCCCGTTAAATGTCCATATTTGGGTCACAGAAATTCATATGTATACCACAGTACAGAACCCTAAAACATCCTTTTTCGCAATCTAATAGATCCCTTCACAATATCAACTCTCTTCTATCCACTATCACTAGACAAAGTACACCTTTCGTTCACAAACCAAACAAAAAAGACGACCATCCACCTAGCAGGTTCCCAAGGAAGTGGCTGCGGTTGATTGTGAGACGTATCTGTTTCAGGCGCAGGCGCACGTCTGAGATATAGTGATTAAGGAGAGGGGAGATGTGGTGGTTGACCCATTTCCGTTTGAATGATAGTGTTTATAGTATTTCTATTGCAATTTATCTAGTATTTATAATTTAATTGGTTCCTGTACTTAATAAGAAAAAGAATGGACTTTGAACAGAGTGGAAAATGGTTATTAAAGCCTACAGCACTGAGTTAACCAATGGATTGTTACTTAGAGACCAAGTTAAGAACTTAGATACTTATACCTAGCTAGTATTTCACCAGATATTGGCAAATAAAGCTGCCAATTATTATGAAAATAGGTGTGATTTCCACTGACCAAGTAAGAATGGCAGTGGCCCAAAATGGAGCAGATCTATTAAGACTTAGCAGTGAGAGGAACAAGGATACCTCCCCTTCAAATCTTAAGAGCAGTTATGACTCAGGTCGGCCGCAGCAAAGACAACCTACACAGGTGGGGTTTCTCGGATGGTTCCGATCCTCAATAAATCACGGACCACCTTTCATCTTACGCCGCATGCGCTGTCACCTGTCATGCGAGGACCTTATGTCTGCGTCAGCGAACGGTGTTAGCGTTGCTGAATCCTGGGCAGAACAGGAAATTTAAATTATATTTGTCATCGACACGCTAAAAATAAGATAGCTATGATGCTTAGTAGCAGAAATGCAGATAAAGAAATTCACCAGACGATTTAAAAAACAGCCAGTTAAAAAAAAACATGAAAGCAAAGCTCTTTAATAAACACCACATAATTACTTCCTAATTGATTCACTAATTCAACCGATTGATATATTCAATTGATTGGTACAAAGTTATCAGATGAAACGAACGCTGCAGGCAATCCAGGCGACTAAACATCTGGTCGACTTTTTTTGGTCAGTTTTTGTAACAACATGGCAGTTTCGCTTTCGACCGGCGCGTGAGCAATGGCCGGTCGAACTATTCACTTTTGTTGAGGTGGGATTTTGAACTAGATAGGTAATAGCTTTTGGTCTTTACCTAAGTAGTTGTTATTGGGGTTTTTTGAGACGATCTTTAATGAAAATCGATCAGTTTCCATCTATGATTGCGATATATTAGGTGGCCTTTTATTTTGACCACCTCTTATGTATCTACCCTCGACTTGGTTGAACCAGTTTAGGCTTGTTAAGGTGAATTAAAATCGGTGAAGGAAAATATCGGGAAGGAGCAGGCAGAAACAAAACTCAAAAATATCTTCCAACCTGCACTGGGCTTGCGCAATGGATATACGACCCGCTCCCTCTCTCTCTCTCAGAGTGTCCCAGCAGTGAACGGAAGAAAACTTGTTTTAGAGAATGTGTATGGAAAGGTGCACGTCTCTAGGCTCCCACAGCCAGTGTTTGTGTCTATGCCTTCAGTGAAGGCTTTGCCAGCCAGTCTGTCAGTTACTCATTCCTTTTTAAGAACTCTGCTTACCCCATCAAACCAAAACCTTTCTCAAAAATGCCATGATACTCGATGAAATTCAAACTCATTCATTGAAATTTCACTGTCAGGCCACGTCTGCCGATCACATCGGCACAGTGAATGGGACGTTTTTTGTCGCGAGTACACTTGACTAAATCAGTGTGAAATTAGTTGGGACAGTCGACCCGCGTGTACGTGGGGCGTGGGTCAAGTGGGAGCGAGTAAAAGTTAAATAGGGTAGGTGGTACGTGCTGTGACAGTGCCTGTTAACTTATTAATTGTAAAATTTTAGGAAAATCGTCTACTTTTTACAATGTTTGTAAATATGTGAGCACCATGTATCTATCACATAATTAGTTTATTTGTTGTTGCTTCATTTTTAATTCTTTTTACCTATTGTGGTATAATAATTTTATTCTAGATGCATCGTCCTCACATATAATTATATAACTAATGTACTTATACAAAATATTGTTAAACTTTTTAAAAGAGTAACGGTGGAGTTTCTTGCCCATTCTTCTCCATGCGAAAACTACCTTTTGGAAGGGGCGACTAGAATCAATTCATTTTTTTTTTTGTAAATTTTTGACGTTCTTAAGTGCCTTATAAGGGCATATTTGAAATAAGTGATTTGACTTTGACTTGTAAAGATACAGAAATCATAAAAATTACTGCATAAAAAATAAACATACAAGGAACATACAATTGCCTTTATTATCTGAAGACCCAAAGCATATTAGTAACATCCCAGTTTTTCGGTTAAATATCCCGCGTAATACGAATCAAACTTATGCCATTAACCGGGAATAAATCCAGACTTGACTGCCGGGAATAACACTTTGTTTGTCCCAGGGATCGAACCTAGGCCCTACAGTCGGTAGTCCTGTTTGCGAACATTAGTCTACCACCTAGCTATTGAGCAAAATTTGAGTACCTACCTAGTAATACTCAATCATTTATTGCATTACACAATTTGTACCGACTTAAATTAACTAAAATATGATAACTTAAATTACAATGAGATCATGGACAGTGTCATTATAATTTATCGCAGTAAAATAGTAGGAGAGAGGAAGTCAATTAAGGGGCACTCCCAGCATCATTATGAAACTAACCCGCTACGCTCGTAAGCCCGCTCCGCTTACACCAACATTGGGCCCACACTCCAACTGATATTTATACACACAGACAAACAAAACAACATCGTGTGAACCACATCTGTTGCAGTGTGAGTGTCATTGAAAAAACTCTTCGATCCTCCACACTTTTTCCACAATCTTTTGGATTGGAGACAGTTGGATTTAAGTTTGTGTTGCTCTTTGAGAATGTATCATATTTTTAACTAACTAACTTTATAACTTCTGACCGCCTAGCGACTCAAAAGTTAAGTAGGAACCTGGATTTAAGTATCCTCGGAGTTATGGGTAAAATGCCAGAAAAAAAAAACAATTGTTGGTTTTAAGAGGGAGCAGGGCCTGCGATTCTCCATACAAATGTATTCCCCTTTTTTCTTCCTGAATAATGCCTCTAGAGCAATCTTTTCTTTTTCATAAAATCAAGATCTGTAGACACGTCCCTGCTATTTCCTTTTTTTCAGCAACGTATTGGGAAAGAAAATATGACTTACCAAAAATTACAAAAATGGCCCATTTTTACCGCCGTGTTTAGAGGACTACCAGACAAAAAAAAAAGAAAATGATAGGAACCTAGACATACTCTTTCCTAAAAATTTTATGTATAAAATTATTCAATCGGCTCAGTTTTCGAGGAGTAAAAAGGGGAATACGAAACGTCGATCTTGTTCATTTTTTTTGTGATATAATCGGTCTGATCTGCAGCTGTCCCTATCGCACTCTACGGAGGCAGATTTGAGGTAGGTAATACGACGGCAATCGTTTCTTCAAACACCTATTTTTCAAATTCCTCGCAGGCCCTGTGACCTCTTAAGAGCGTTCATTCTAAAAGTTGGGAACGTCGCAAATAGCTGTCAAATATTTACCTGTTTTGATTAATTTTGCAATATTACTGTATGGAAATAATGTATTATCGCTCATTAGTGACCTAAAATATGCATAATGAATTGCAATAAAATTATAACTCTGAATTTGATGTTGTAACCGTTTTAGGTGTAATGTAGGGCATTAGGAAAGTTTCCAAATATATTTTTTACATCTCAAATTAAATATTCGATGTTACGATATGTATTATATTATTGCATTTCATAATCAATATTTTAGTTCACTAGTTAGCGATATTTCATACTAGCTTTTGCCAGCGGCGTCACCCGCGTGCATCTCGGAAATTATCCCACGGGGACGTACTACCGGGATAAAAAGTATCCTTTTTCCTATTCCAGATCATGGTCTTCCCGTGTGCTAAATTTCATCCATATCCTTTCAGCCGTTGTAGCGTGAAAACGTAACAAACAAACAAACTCACATTCGCTAGTTAGGATTTCCATACAGTATTATTGCCAAATTAATCAGCGAAATATTTGACAGCTATTTTTTCATAATGCACGTTCTATGTCATAGTTGAATAGACTCAATAGACCCATAGAGGTACTTAATTAAGTCTGATCAACTCTGGTTTCTGATCAGTAAAGATGTCTAATTGTCTTATATCTATCATTTGCTGTAACTGTTGTGATTGAGTAGTTTATGCGGCCTACCCAAATGTCCTTTCTTTGGTATTGTTTTCGAGTTGAGCTCCTTAAGTTCCGAGTTGAGCTCCACGATTACTGACAAATGCTTGCACTGACTGGACAGGTCCACTCAAATCTGTGTGGTTCTTTCCTCGAAAGAACATTTCAGACACTAATCTACATGGTCCTCATATGGCCTGACCAAGATTATGTCTGGACTTTAAAAGAGACTGTGACCTCTGAGTTTGTTTCGGTCTTTTTTCTCAGAGTAGTCAGATAGGAAACGCCGAACTCATCTAGCTAATTTGTTTTTTATATATTTTTTAATATGACGTGTAAAAGTGATTGCAATATCCTATTTACAGAATAAACAATTTCATTTCATTTCATTGGTTCACGAAAATAACAACAGCCAATCAAAACACTCCCCTTGTGTTATGACAACAGATTAAAATGAATTTATCGGCTTCAGAAACCGGTAGCTTGATCTCATGTTTTTATTTAATCGGCATGAACGATCAATTTGTTTTTGTTCTTTTAGAGAATGTTTTTTTAATAGCGAGAAGTATTTTATATTTTCTGTTTCTTATTATTTTGTAGACAAGTTACGGATTAAAGATTATAAGTATTTTACGGTTTTATTATTATTTATTTTGGGAAAGTAATCAACTGAAATGTAACGATTTTAGAAATTAAATATTATGGTAAAAAATAATTGTAGTAAAAGTGATTGTTCTGAAAGCGAAATGAATATAAAGAGAAATGAGATATATAAATTGTTTTAAAAATGATGACTCCAACGAGGAAGATTTTTTTCTTAGAGCTGATGTTACGGACAAACAATAAGGAAGAAAGATGCTATAACAAAAACAATTTACCAATCTGTAAAAATAAGTACCCAAAAACAAAATATTTTAAAAACCTAAAACAAAACAGATTTCTTTCTTTCATACTTCGAGTAACACCACCACCAGCGGCCGTAAACCCAAAAAAAAACATCAAATAATTTTTATTTTTATTTTGTCGATACCCATAACGTCTGCGGTGTTTCGCTAGTTAATTTAATTTGACCCTGTATATTAATTTATACTAATATAAGAAAACTATGCATTGAAATCACTGACGACACGAGATGTAGACGTAACTAATAACCGCCGGTTAGTCAATTAGGAACCGGGCCATAATACCCAGTGAAAATTACAGCCTGACGAATCGACGTAGTCTGAAAACTCTCTATTACAACGTGACAGGTGACAGGTCTATCTTTTTTCAGTCTAGTCTAGAATGTTAGACTGAATCGAGAAGCGTGTGTAAGAAATTAAATGGAATTAGTTCTTTAGAAGCATTTGTTACGAGGTGAGATGCGGGGAATTCAAATGGAATGAGTTTGGTGTAGATCTATGTATGAATAGATAGGACATTCTTTTTTGTCACTGTTGAGATTTTTTGTTTTTTTTTTACTATAGTATGCTCATGTTCAAATTATGGGACTTGTTGGGACAGCTCTATTTAACCTCACGAGAAACCATAAAATCATAATAATTTTTAATTTAGACAACTCTGACTCCGAAGATCTTGAAAAGGTACCCTTTGAAAACAGTGATCATAGTACCTAATGCAATGGTAGTACCTAAATTGAAATCTTTTATGCCCACCATAACTGTAACGATTGTTCTTATACTAAATGATTTATCAAATTATTTAAATAATATAATATCCTAACTTACCTAACTAAAAGTATTAATAAACTGTAAAAAAAAATGGCGCCCCCAAGAGCCTAGCGATAGTGCCATGTTGTATGGTAATGCTTAGCCTCTGGTCAAAGTAAAAGCCAGACCTAAAAGATATAAGAAGTTCATTCAGAGTATACATTTTAATCGTATTAATAAATTAAAAACTTGTTCTAATAAAACTAAAACAAAGAATATAATGTGACTCACCGTCTCCACTCTGGTTGCTGCTGTGCGCGTGGTACTGCTCATCTGTAAAGTCGTACTCTACGTCAGATCAGACACATCTGCTCTCAATAATCATGTATCGAGGCTTTTATCTACATACAAATACACAAAAACAAAAACATACAATAAAAGATCGATGTAAGCGATAAGACCGTACATTGTGTCACCCTATGTAAAATTTCTAAATTTATGTCTGTAATTTGTATGGTGTACAATAAAGAGTATTCTATCTGCCTATCTATCTATCTACATAAAATAAAACATCAATATCAGTTTGACCGTCCTGGGAATCGAACCCAAATAGTTCTGGGCGGTCAGCAACAACTGCACTGGACTTACGAGGCAGTCGTTTGAAATAATTAATTCTAATTCAACTGGAACTGAACTAACCAGCAAATAATAACAACCACAATATTTTAAACTTTTATGTACTAATTAAGATATTGTCTTTGATTTGAAATAATCTAACTGCTTCAGATTTTAACTTGAACTTTAGAAGTGCATAAGACAGACAATAATCTTAAACTTGCAAGGCAATATCTGCAATCTGTTTTCAGGAAAAAATACCACAAAATATTTAGTAATTAAATAAAAAACGTCGAAATATTTACCGTAGCTCTGCTCACCTCCGTTGCGATGCTCGCTGTTCATCAACTCTTGACTCTGTAACGTTGGAGCATGGATCAGCACCTTTTGTTGAGGACTGTGAGGATCCAGACCTTCGACCTCCAGGAGAGGGGCGTGAGGCTCATAGGAATGGACTACCAACTGAGGAGCGTGGAGATCCATTCTTAGCACATCACTTTTTTAGTCCAATTTTTTAACGTCACTTTTGTTTCTACACAATCCAAAACGCACTAAGTCCCAATTTTGCTCACTAATTTTATGTTCTATATTTGAATTGTTTTTAATTTGAATTTAGAATGTTTAGTAGTGGCAGTTGATAATGTGGCACTCTTTTAATCGTTGCATCAAAAGTTCGATGTCACCTCTATTCTTTGATAACTCTGTGGTTTTTTTTTTCACTATTATTGGCACTAACTTTTGTGACTAAAATCTAAATTAGGAGAGTGTTAGGAGAATTATTTGGGAGTATTTTTAGTATGTTTTAACTGTTTGTCAGTACTGTCACATCGTTACGTCGACCTGGGTCGGTCTCACCGGAGTTTCTTGCGGATTTTCTGCCGTTTTACCATTTTTGTACCTGTGAAAAAAATAAAAGATTTGTTAGATTTGGATAGCAGATAATTTCGCTGGAAGTAGTTAAAATTTCGCTGAAAAATATGTAAAAAGGAAATAGGTTGAGAACATTACACTTCACCAAAAATATTAAGCTTCACAAAAATCAGCAAGAAAAACTACTTTTTTTTGTCTGAAAAGTGTAGTAGCTTGCTACCAGTGATGTTTCTGTAGATTCAAAGTATTTTTAACACAGCATTCATACAGTAGTACATAGTACATTGGCAAAACTACCGATTAAGTGCACACACAGATAAATCACGTGGCTTCCGTTTTGCAAATAAAATGTGTATCTACGTATTATTTAAAACGCTGGGTTCGTGCCGGGGTTCGCTATTGTTTCGTATTACCAGGGATGGGGGAAATGAGGACATATGGATGCGGCATGTGTAGAAAATTATTATAATATACTGGATATCCGCCTCGGTACGACCGACCTTGACTTGAGATACATTGACGCTACCCGAGGCTACCTTTAGTAAGATACGAGGTCCTATGGGTGTGTTGCACAACACACTCAGTTATTTAATGACATCAGGGGTGACTAACCTTTTAAGCCTTTAAAGGTCTGATTCGCAAGAAGTCTCTAAGAATAATTTAAATTTAATCTGTTGTAAAATCTCAGTCAAATGTGTAAGTGTAAATTACTTGAGTTTTTTTTTGCTTAGCGATACAGTGGCTTAAGATTTCCCTTTTAGTTAGGTTAGGTTTTAAGGGTCAAGAAATCATAAATCCATAAATCTAAACTAATATTATAAAGAGAAACGATTTGATTTTTTGTATGTTTTGTATTTGTAACGAATAAACTCAAAAACGACTGGACCGATTAAAAAAGTTCTTTCTCCAGTAGAATGATATATTATCACTGAGTAACATAGGCTATAATTTATAAATATATCACGCGGGCGAAGCCGCTGGCCAAAGTTAGTTTTCTAATAAGTAGGTAAGTAATTTACACTGGAACTCCGTTTTCCACATATATTTGGTTCAATCTGCCTAGCCTTTTTCCGACTATGTTGGGGTCGGCTTCCAGTCTAACCGGATGCAGCTGAATACTAGTATTTTACATGGAGCGACTGCCTATCTGACCTCCACAACCCGGTAACTGGGTAATACGATAACCCTTGGTAAAAGACTGATTATCAGACTTTCGGGTTCGTGACGACCCGAAACAGCTGTCAAAGATCCAAGAATGACAACCGGGACCAACGGCTTAACGTGCTTTTGGAGGCACGTAGGAGTCTCGGTATGTAAATATGGTCACCCATCTACGGACCAACCCCGGCAAGCGTAGCTGATGTGGTTGTTATTATTTACCCCCGAGCTCCACCCATATTTATTTGATTCTGCAGTTTTATTTAACTGCTGTTACTCATAATCTAGTTCCTGATTTCAGTGGATGAAATAATGCCGCAAAAGTCTCAAAATGCTTCGTATATCCACGTCCAACATGGCGGCAGAACGTTTCTCATTGCGAGCGCTCCTACAGGATACCTTTTGTTGTTAAACTAATATTTTCATCGCGTTTGTTTCAATTTTAATATTCAAATGTTGAATTCTTCTAGTTGAGAAGGTTTTCTGTTTTAGCGTCCGCATTCTTGGCCTATTCAGTGGATATTGCTCAGTCAAAACTAAAACTAAACTTAGCTGAACTAAACTTAGTTTTATTTCTAAATGTGGACTTTAGTAAATAGTTAATTAAACTCAAACAAATGAAGAACAAATTACAAATCAAGAATAAAAAAAACGACTCTCGAGCAACTGCATAAGAAATAGACTATCCACGATCCGTTACCAAAGCATTCTCGGTTACTTTGGTTCCCGTCGGGAACCAGATAACCTTGAAAAGTTGTTAGTGATGGCCAAGGTAGATGGGAAAATACCTCGCGGCCTGTCAGCTAACCGCTGGTCAGACCAAGTAACCGCCCTCTTTGGACTTTCTGTTACGACCGCCCTGAAAGAAGCGGAGAACCGAACGAAGTGGAAGAACATCTTATACAATATGTAAAAAACTGCCCGATCCGATATGTCCTGTACTGCAATAACATTACCAAAAAGCTTTAAAAAAAATATGAAAATAATAAAGTTATTGCTATTTAAAATTCATATTTTTAGTACCAAAATTACCCCAAAACATTAAATATTTTTAAAAAATCAACAGGGTCTCAGGTCTTAATCATAAGTTATGACTTGTAGACACCCGCTAAACGATGGCCGCCCGCGCCCCATGTAATATTCCCTATTCATAAAAAACATGGCGATTTTTTTTTTCTTTTTTCCTAAAAATTATCAAATAAATAGACTCTCAGTACGATACCTAACAACACCCTCAGGCATCGGACCGGGTTTTTTTTACATGTTGTACAAAGCCACGAGAGATTAAAATAGTGATGTCTGTTGATAATTTGTGGAACCATAGACCACGGAAGATAAAGTGCACACGAGAGGAAATGATGACGAATTCTTTGCCCAACTTTTTTTTCATTGGTAAATCTTTTTGGCCTTTTAGGAATAAATATAATAAAGAATAAAGAGTCTGCTTAGCATATCAAACGCATAAAATACTCGTGCCTAATAATAGCGAGGTGCCTAAAATAAACCAGGTTCTTCATTTAGGTATAAAAACGGGTCTGATGCCAAAAAACAGGTTTTAGTTATACTATTGAATTTAAGTGGCCATCTTTGGATTCGCGTGAAAAAACTGAGTCATATTGTGTTTCTTTGTTTGTTAAAGAAGGCTCAGAAAAAGGGATTCTGAGCAAGCTATTGGTCAGTAAGTACGATGGTGACCTAGCCTATTTTCTCGATATAATAATTAAGGGGGTTTTCCACCACAATGAAAGAACGGAATCATCATCGCTTTTCCCAAAACTTTTGAGGTTTTCCTTCAAGTCTATATATCTATTATTACTTGGCTTTTCCTAAATATTTTCATAAAAAACTATTATTTCTATTCTATTTTTCTCTATGGCAATGGTGCCGATGTCGACAATTCTGCCAATGTCAGATGTGTTGTTCTTCTTACTATCAAAAAGCCTTTGTCACTTAGGAATTCTAGCTTTATCTGTCACGATTTACTAGGGGATGCTTCAAACTGGATTTATCTTAATTTTTTAAGATTAGTTTTTTTTCTGTCAATAAATAATAACTAAACGTGCTCCATCTTCAATTTATGTAATTAAAATATTAAATAACATACAACTGCCGATCCCCAACCTGTTTAAACTTGAAGCAACATGAAGGTAGCGTCTATATGCTTGTTCACAAAAAGGCAAAGCGCACGCGCAAGGCTGTGGGAAATAATTTGACAATACAATACTGTGTGTTACACATGGGGTTATTTGTGGGGGATATTTCTGCGGATAGGCTGGCTTTTTTAAGATGTAAATTAACTTTTTATAATGAAACCTGGCTACAATAAAATGTTTAGGGACTAACGATACATTTTGAATCCTATATCAGTCTTTTATATTTATTTTAAGGTAGGAAAAGACATACAATTATCTTGATTCATAAACGTTGTTAAATAACAAAATATAAAGTAGCTTTTCCTTTGTTTTACACAAAAAAATACTTAATGCATTTCCATCAAATATTCACAGAAACAATGACTTTTAGCGCTACCTCAATGAATTTAGTGGGTTATCCTAGAAATTGATTTTCCTCTTTTACTTTTCCGATTATGCTAGATAAAACAAACTTTCATCATTATCCAGTCGCCTAACAGTTATCTCTATTTATGGCGTCGGCAGCAAGTCTTTTTCAGCCATACATATTTCTCAGCTGCCATCTCAGTACTCAATCCATTTATAGCCGTATCAACGTATAATTTAAATAAACCACAAAAACTCAGTCATCCATATCCTCCGACACGTCTCAACGCCTCATGTGTAGCACAACTTCAAACAATTTATTCACACGTATCCGACGATACTTATCTCATGTACAAAAGTAATTTATTTGCTTATGTTTTACCTAATGAATCATTGGATGACGTCAATCGAGGATGTGGTGATTTTCAACTTTTTGGTTATAATTAGAAGTTAAAAGAATTTAATTTTCATTGGTTTTTCAGTTTACAAATGATATTGGCTTTGATTACTGCTGAAATGGCTGTCCTCATCGTCATCATCTTCCTGTTACGTGGGGTTGGCGTATACCTTTTCCTCTTTCATTCTCCCCTATCAACCGTATATCTGCTATCATTCACTAAAATGGCTTTCCTCATAAGAGTACCTTATTTTAATGAATGTTTAAATGAGTACCTGCATCCTAATTAATCATCAATCACAATCTGAATGATTTTGAAAGATATTGCTAATCCATTGCTTTATATGTTCGAAAAATCTGTCTGCTCAACAACGCAAATAACGCAATGAATGTTGTTGAACTGCAAAAATGAAACCCATTGCTACTGTGAGTCCGCGTATCACTGGTCAATTTTCCTCTAAGTGTGTTACATAATTAGCCAGCTGAGTGTTGCCAGGCATTTTAATTATCATATATGCTGCTGCAAGAGCCTTGATAACTATTGTCTCCTGTTTTTGTTTTTTTCTGTTTATCCTCGTAGTAATAAAAGGTCGGCCAGATCACACTATTGTCAATGAAGACTTGACTACTGGTGAACTCGAAATCAAAACCAAAGTCATTTATTCAAACAATCAATAAACAAAAATCAATTACTATTACTGTTTGTATTTCCTGTGCGTGTCCCAAATATAATATTTTTCATTCTTTCTTTCTTTCTTTCTAAGCTGAGATTCAGTACTTTTCGAACGTCAAATTTACATAAGTCAGTCTCCTAAAACGCCCGCCCTTCACCACTTCCTAGATCTGGAAAGAAGACCTAGCACAACAAACTCACCAGCCGGATAGCCAGACTAGATTCTTGGGTGGTTATTTCAGCCATTTTCTTCCTATTTTAACAAAGAACATAACTTTACGGCTGTAATTTCCGAAGGAGCATTGGAGTACCTATGAAACCCACATTTTGCCAGTTATTTTCAAGTTCCATGTAATAGGGGGCGAGCCTATTGCCATCAACTGGGCACAAATCGAGACTCAGGACCGCTACTGAGAAATCTCTAATGGAAAAACCCAATGACACTTTGCCCAGGACCTCATGCTCAGCGGTAGCGCTTGCATCCACTACACCAACGAGGCTCTCTTTTTATTTTCTAGACTATGGTATAAATGAACTTGACATTAACACAGAAAAGTTTTACTGACCCCGTAGTTACTTAGATAAAGTAACCTTGGAATTAGTTAAAACATCAAATGTTTCCTTATTATCAATTTCCTAATACTTTAGTTGTTACACGTGGACTATTTGCATATGTACCTATTTAAAACTGGTAATTTTATGTTTATCTGAAAAAGTCTTTCTTTCGTTCAATTCTTCTTAATTCGGAGCAATTAAAACAACCATATTGGGAGCTGTATTTGAGCCGTTTGGGGTTGAAACATTAAGGCCGTGGGGTCCGAGTGCTCATCGAGTATTTAGAACTTCGTCAAGCGGTTGGTCGAGTCTTTACGTGATGGCTTGCCTATGCAATGCTACCAGCCTTTTGGCTACTTTACCCACTGACAGCGTTGCGGACGAATTATTTGATGCCTTCTTTATTTTTTTTTCTTTTTTCTATATAATATATTATAGTGTAATATTGTGTATTGAAAAAAATGCTTCATCGTTTTAAAAGTTTTCTAAATAATATTTTAATAAAAGCAATTTGTTCATGGAAATCTCTTGCCCGTTCTTCTCCATAGGTACCTACATTTTGGAATGGGCAACTAGCTTCATATTTTTGACTGACCGACTTCTTGACAATTCAAAAGTGCTTATAAATGGTTTAATTGAAATAAATGCTGTGAGTTTCAGTTGAAAATAAATGTCTGTCATATCCCTCAAATCCAAGAACAGTGTCCCCAAAATTCTTTAATTCTTCGTTGTTTTTCATAAGATTAAACATTATTATTCTATAGTTAAGCTCAGAGAAGGCGTCGACAGCTTCCCACGTTTATAAGTATCATTATTAACTCTGTTTTTTTAACAAATTCAGTAGTGACTGCTATTTGATTATATGTTTGGGTTTTGATGTTATTTTTAAGGTTCTAGTAATCGTGTTAACGTGATCGGTTTGTGAGGTTCACACTAGTTAGGGTTTTGGGTTGAATGGGCAGGAAAAAGGTGACCAAAGGTTAAAAATAATGATACCATTGTCTGTGTTACTTTAAGGTTTATCTTATTACTTGTTGTTGTGTAAAACTATGAGACTGTACCTACCTGAATGAATGATAACATTCAAAATTCAAAAGTCATTTATTCAAACTAGGCTGAGAATCAGCACTTTTCGAACGTCAAAATTACATAAGACAGTCCCCCAAAACGCCCACCCTTCACCACTTCCTAGTGGTTTAGCTGGGAAGAAGAAGTGGCGCAACAAACTCCCCAGCAGCACAGCTGTCTGTTCAGTTAGAAAAAAAAATATCTATATAATAGTATTAAAAATTCAAAAGATTTACCAAAAAATGTGTGAGATCATATGAAAATCGACTGAATAACGAAAACGATTCTTAATCCCTTGCTTCACACGATTTGAATTGAATGTGACATGTTTCTTGTTTAATTCCTAAGTACTTGGTCGACCGAGCTCTAATCGGGTAAATAGAGAAAACAAATTTTCCCAGATATGAGACCTTGCTAGATCGATTTTTCGCCCTCGTAAACCGATATTGCAACTGTCATCGAAATTGTTAGATCCGTTTTCGAGAACGTGATTACAAATATACACATGTTGCTCATTTAATAGTATAGGATTATATTATTATCTTTAGTGTTAGTCAACATAAATCATTTAATCACAATACTTTTTTAATCACAATACTTTAATTTCAGATACAAATCAAATCGTTAACAAATTCAATGACTTTTTTGCTTCAATTGGCGAAGAGACCAACCGCCCCGCAGAAATTGAGGCCAAAGGCCAGCCTGTTGTCAACCCGTCTGTAAATACCCTTTTTCTTAGACCTTTAGACTTTCGAGAAACGCACCGAATAATTCAAAACTTAAAAAACAAAAAAAGCCACGGAATAGATGAACTTCCGCCATTTCTGATTAGACAATGTGCAGATGAACTTGCTGGACCTTTTTGCGTTTTAATAAATCAGTCGTTTGATGAAGGTATTTTTCCTGACCAACTTAAAAAATCGATTATAAAACCATTATTTAAGAAAAACTCGAAAACTGACCCCAATAACTACCGACCAATAGCTCTTCTACCTACGGCTTCAAAAATCTACGAAAAGGCTATGTGCGACCGAGTATATAAATTTTGTGAAAGATTTGAAATTTTTGATGAAGGTCAAAATGGATTTCGGAAACATCGGTCAACAACTCTAGCTGTCTATAAATACATGCAAGAAGTTATTAATGTTATAAATGATAAAAAATATGCGGTTGGTATTCTTCTGGATATGACCAAGGCTTATGATAAGGTTCAATTTAAAATCCTACTAGATAAACTTTACGGCATCGGAATTCGTGGAAATACTTATAAATGGTTTGAATCGTACTTAAAGAATAGGGAACAATATGTGCAAATAGAGCATTTCAATCACGACAAAAAACAAATAATACAAGTAAGGTCTGATAGGAAAATAATAAATGCATCAATTCCCCAGGGCAGCGTCATTGGGTGTCTTCTATTCCTCATATACATCAACGATCTTCCCAAAATTATGGATGAACCTTGTGTGCTATTTGCAGATGATATATCCCTGCTTACCACATGTCAAGCAAATAGTCAAATTAACGATCAACTAAACTCTATATTAAATAAAACAACAAAATGGTTGGATGATCACAATCTTAAGATTAATTATAAAAAAACCAAACTAATGACTTTCTACCCCCGCCAAAAATCCCCTTTACCAATCAACTTCACAACGAACGGCATAAAATTAGAAGTAGTTAACGAATTTACATTGCTAGGACTTACAATAGACTCACACATTTCATGGAAACCTCATTTAAAAAGAATACGAGCAAAGCTTTCTAAATTTACTTACGCACTACGAGAAGTCAAAAAAACTACCGATGTACAAACTGCTCTAACCACCTACTACGCCTATGCTCATTCATGGCTCAGCTATGGCATAATAATGTGGGGAAATAGCACAGACTCACAAACGCTTCTCATTCTGCAAAAGAAACTAATCCGCATCATCGTTAACATTGACCAAACAGATAGTTGTAAACCCTTTTTTATAAAGCACAGAATACTCACCTTACCATCTATATATATACTCGAAATATGTAAATTTGTTAGAAAATATAAAAACTTCTTTATTACCCGCGGTGAAAAACATAGCGACCGATCTATTAGATTTAAAAATATGATAATGTTACCGTCATCGCGCATGAAATTGCATTCAGATAGTCCCTATGTTAAACACAGGTTTTCACAAACCTATATCAGGCAGGTCTTAATTACAGTTAGAATTAAATATTACTCGAATGTAATTAATCTAAATCATGTTTTTACTTTATACTTGAATAAATTTTTATTTTTATTTTTTTATGTAATGTCTATAAAAATATTTAATAAACTACCAGACGCATTAAAGGGTGAAACTTGCAACAAAAAATTTATAAATAAACTTAAGGAAATACTAATTAAAAAAGCATACTACACCTTAAATGAATACATGGATGACAGAAAATTAATTAACTCAGACTGACATCACCCACACCTACCTTTAAAGTTGGTTATATATTATATTAATAGGTATTTTAAGTTTATTATGATTTTAAGATAATTTACATGTTTAATTTAAAGTTTATCAATTCAAAGCAATGTTGACATTTTTTTTTAATTGGAATTGTGTTTGTATGTATAACTATAACTTTTCATTTTTGCTGTGCCCTACAGGGTCCATAATTGTACCTAGCTATAAGCATTATTATTTTAAGATCTGTATTATTAACATTATGGAATGCAAATAAAGATATGAATATGAATATGAATATGAATATGAACATTTATAATGGTTAATAAATTGCAAGAACTACCTATAGGAAAAATTTCCTGTTCTGCAGAACAGATTAATTTTTCATTTTGGGCCCGACTTGGTTGTATTGTGAAACATAATAATAATCATTACATGATCAACAGAAAATAAAATTACTCATAAAATCCGTAAAAATCCAACATGGCGGCTGCAAATGGCGTCAAATATATGAATGACGTATGTTCGAAAAAACTGCGACATTGAACCGACAAAATAATTGTTAAACTAACTAGACAAAGGTATATTTAATTACTTACGAGTAGGGCGACAACCGTTTAGTATAGTTTTTGACGGACTGCTTGAACAAGCTTCCTTGATAGGCTGGGCTGAAACGATTTTTTTCAGTCTTAGGCTATTTGAAGATAGGCTACAGGATTGGAATTTTTGTATATACTAGGTATACTTAATTATGAACTAATTTTTCGTGACCGAATTTCAATTAAAAGCAGTTTACTACATACTTTTACATGAATTAAGTTTTTTTTTTGTACTGTTTAACGAGGTATGAAGTCGCTAATGATAAAGTCTTAAGTGTGTTCATTAAATATTAAAAATTTAAAATGTATTTTGCTTTTTCGGATGGATAATCGATTTTTAAAAAGTGACTACGACAGTATAATATTCTGTCATGGTCTCAGACTTTTTTAAATAAATTTTCGGTAAATATTTTTATAATGGTTACATTTTCTCTACCCCCGAATCATATTCACAAATAAGTACTTACAGTGCGGCCGTTGAGAGAATACGTTCCTGACAATTCGTCGTCGTACGGACAATTTCTAGTAGTAATAAGGATCAAATTCGTAAAGCACATATTCGTTAGTATGAAACTGACAGGTGTCAAGAACGCATTATTTCGACGTGCGGACATTAAGCCCACGTTCGCACGCACGTAATAAAATCGCGGCGTTTTTTTTTCGTACACTGGATTATCAACGCTCTGCTTAGCGCTGAGAGTTGAAAATCCAACAGTGTGTTTTTTCAACGCGCTGGGACGAGAGTGCCTCCCAACGCGTTGGATTCTCAACGCTCGGCTCAACACCGAGAGATGAAAATCCAGTGCGCGATAAAATGCCGCCGCGATAGTTTTACGTCCGTGGAAACGTGGGCTAACTGACAAGTTCAACAGACATGTATCACCCAACACTTATACATAAAACTATGTAGGTACCTATGTATGTAAATACCGACAGAAAACCCAAGGACATGTCACGATAACATCGCTAATCCAAAAATGATTTCTCGAAACTCTTTTGTTCTTTTTTAACAAAGGATAACTGGTTTCGCCTAGTTGGCGTTCAATTTTGTAGACTGATGATGTTTTAACACATCCTGATAAAGTTCTGATTAGGTTATCTGGCAGATAGTGTAATAGTGTTTAATTTTAATTTCTTTTGTATTCAGCCATTGCACTATTGCCATTTTAAGTCATAATTTTCAGCCTAGCCTTCGCCAACCATGTTGAGGTAGGATTCCAGTCTAGCCGGATGCCACCGAATACCAGCCGGAATCTACTGTACAAATCCTATCGTGAAAACTAAGGTGATGTGAGCTTGAAGTGTGCTAGTTAATTGATTCAAGCGTGACTTGTCGCGAATCCGAACATGGCGTGTTGCCACGCCGAGCGCCGGACGCAAAGTAGCGCCGGGACTCGTCATCCTGAGGATGCCTCGTTAAGAGGTGAAACACGTGTCGATTTCTTACAGGTTTTTTATGACTTTTCAGGAATTGGTTACTAAATATATCGACGTCTATTGTATTTTTTTTAAAGTGAGCTGTCATTCTAACTGATGCTAGGGATTAACAGCTCCCTTCAGGCTCACTCTATCTAAGTTCTCAAGGTAAGAATTGTACAGAATAGACAAACAGTATTTTACGTAGACTATTTTAGAGTATTTTACATTATAACAGCCTGTGTGTTCTAGTGGTATGACCACTTCGGTCACAAACCAAGAGGTTCCGCGTTCTATCTTCAGCGGGGCAACATTTTCTGCTCGGTTTGGTTATGGATAGGGCTTGTTCTAAGTCCACCTGGCTACCTACCACTATCATACCTCAGTCTGTCGCCATAACAACAATTTTAACAGCATTGTTGTGTTTCAGCAGTTAGAGGTAAGATAGCCAGTTCCTCCCTGGTTGAGGATTCCGGAAGAAGCTCGCTTCTACCTTTGGTCTGATCATCACTTACTATCAGGTGAGATGAAGGCCAAGACCATCCCGTTGTGGTTAAAAATATATAAAAATAAAGCGACAGCATAACTGACTTGCACAACCCAGTTACTGGGTAACACGGTACCCTTTGGTAAGACTGAATCATTTAAAGATTATCAAATAATTATACCACTCCAAAAAAACTGCTCTATTTTCTTTAAACCATTACCTAAGTCTAACTTAGGTAACCTAAATAACAATTTTCATGAAAAAAATATTTTCTTAAACAAATTATATTTTTCGCAAGCCACCGATTACCACTGGAGCGAGTCGTCAAAAACAAAATAAAACTTAAACCTAGTAAAAATGAGTTATTTTGTAAACAATAGTAATTTTCCGGTAGATTTGCGACGAGCCCCTGCGTAAGCGCAGCCTAGTGAATAAATGGTTGTAATTGGTTTACCCTTTGTTATACTACGGTTTCTCGTTATACAAACTTGCTTTTAGTAAGTTTTGTTCTTTTTTTAAATTATTATTAAGCCTGATGAAGTGCAATGACCAGTAACAATGTAGCTTTAAGTGTGTGTACATTTTTAAGTAAAAACTCAGATTATATCTCGATGAAACGGTGTTGATAAATTTAAAAAAAAATCTTCTGTAAAAATCCTAATCTATGTCCACTAAATAACTTTATTTTATGGTCGAAGCGTTTATTTAATTATTTATTCAAGCGGAGACAACTGCATATATTGTTTTTTTTTATATGAAATTTTCTTTTCTCTTGAAATTCCCAATATAACATAACATAACATCACGCCTTGATTTCCCGAAGGGTTAGGCAGAGGTTTACCTATAGTAAACCCCCATTTCACAAGTACTGTTTAAGTCCCATGTAATAGGGGGCGAGCCTATTGCCTTCAACCGGGCACAAATCCAGACCCCGGGCTGTTGACCGAGAAATTCTATATAGAAAAACTCAATTGCACTTTACCCGAACGAAAGGAATCGAACCCAGGACGTCATGCCGCTAGACCATCGAGGTAGTCAAAATTCTCAATATCTCACCCAAAATTCACCCCATTTTGTTCCTAATGAAAACAAATAGTTATAACAAATTCCCACCTATTTAGTAGTTAATTGGTAATTTCCACCCTTATTCAAATTATACCATTTACCATATTTAGTCACAAGGGTAACCCTTACATTCCTATGGTCAATGGTCATACACCCTAGGTTCGCGTGAGTGCAAACGATTGACATTATAAATTAATAGAGGGTAGGCGCAGACTTCGATTCCCGTGTCGGTATTCAAATTGTTATTTCCTGGATTTATTTGATTTTATAACTTTGGGGAAAATATCATAATTATGTAAATTGAATAGTTTTGACTTCATTTGTCTGACACATTTATTCTTTTACTAGCTGCGCCCCGCGGTTTCACCTGCACAAGTCTCAATCCCGTGGGAATATCGAGATAAAAAGTATCCTATGTCCCAAGCCAGGTCATGGTCCACCTATTTGCCAAATTTCATCCAAATCCCGTAAGCCATTTTTGTGTGAAAGCTTAACAAACAAACAAACAAACAAACACACTTTCGCATTTATAATATTAGTTAGAATGGGATTGAACAAAAATTGAATTTACCTCGGAGATCTCTCTCTCTAGAAAGATCAGGAAGAGCATCGAAATAAGTTACTTTAAGGAACTACGGATTTAAAAAAACTTATTTGAAACCACATGTTCTTTGGCTTAGAATCAATAATAATGTTTATCTTTAAATAGATGCTTTATGGAGATCTCTTTCTCCAGAGAGATCAGGAACAGCATCAAAATAAGTCACTTTAAGGAACTACGGATTAAAAAAAAACTTATTTGAAACCACGTGTTCTTTGGATTAGAATCGACAATAATGTTTATCTTTAAATAGGTGCGTTCTAGACTGATAAGGGTTAATAAATCAGGTACCAAAACTGGTTTTTAAGAATAATCACCAAACCCTGTGAAAAGTGGTGATCATTTCAGCAAAAAGTTTTACCATTTTCTTTTTTTTTCTTTTATGACATAATATCGTCTACCATAACCAATAAAAGTCAAAGTAAAAGCATTTTTCCTTTCGCGCTCATGACATAACATTACGTCATTGTTAAGGTGTTTCACACGCGCGCCCTAGACATTGACGCGTGGGAACGCTCGTGTGAACTAGCACTTACATTGTCGGTTTGTGGGTTAGTCTCGATTACTAGTCTATGGTTCAAAGCTGTTGAAAAAAAATGTGTGTCTGTGAGATTCTGACCTAGAACTGTTCTTGAACTTTGGTTACATAAAAGTCTTGTGTTCTGTGTAACACGTTACCAGCATTTTAAGTGAGTATTATCTCATTGTAGGGATAAGAGCACCTCATGTAGAACAGAAACACATGTCGACCGTCACTCATACCGATGACGTTAAAGTTGTGAAAATTATTCAAAATAAAAATCAAAAGTCCTTTATTCATGCTAGGCTGAGAATCAGTACTTTTATAACATCAAAATATATATATTTTTTTTATACTTTGCCCCATACTAGGAATTTCTCCTGTATCGTGGGTGCGTTTACAAACATTTAAAGTCACATACACAAACAGCCAGACCTGGAACAACTACTTGTAGGTCATACAAATATTTGTTCCGTGCGGGAATCGACCTGCGATGCGCAGTGCAGCAGTCAATCGCTTAACCACTGCGCTAACCGTGCCATCGAAAAATTATATGAGACAATTCCCCAAAACGTGTAGGAAATTATCAAATAACTTCTCCCGCTCTGGGTGGAGCGGGAGGGCGTGTCAGACTTTTATTGACTAAAACCCACCCGTGTTCCTTCAGTTGCCTGTACGTTGCCTGGGGCCACGGTATCCCTTTCGGACTTTTCCGCGACCCCGGCAGGCATCGGTCCTAGCGGACCCCGCCAGTTCTGCTGACATCTCTAGTGTCTACCTATTACAGTTCAAAAGGTACAATCCTGTGACAGACGGACGGACGGACAGCGGAGTCCCGTTGGTACCCTTTGGGTACGAAACCCTGAAAACCACATAACAACAGAAATCAATGGATGGAGCTCTTAAGCACGAGCCCTTTGTTTTTATTTTTTTTTTATTAAACTTTTAAGCAATATAATAGACATCGTAGCCCCCTATCTAACTGTTATTTTTAATAAATGTGTTGATTTAGGAACTTTTCCTGACCTCATGAAGAGTAGTAAAGTCATACCATTATTTAAATCAGGTAATAAAAATGATGTTGGCAATTTTAGGCCTATTTCTATCTTACCAGCATTTAGCAAAATATTTGAAAAGTTAATACTCAAGCAGTTGCTAAGACATTTTAATTTAAATAGCCTCCTTCATAATGAACAATATGGCTTTACAAAGGGACGTTCGACTACAGATGCGGGTGTTGCTCTGCTGAAACACATATTTAACGCATGGGAGAACTCGCAAAATGCTATTGGGATTTTCTGTGATCTCTCCAAAGCCTTTGATTGCGTGCACCATGACACGCTTTTGCGTAAACTGCGTCATTACGGTGTGCAAAATGAAGCTCTCAACCTTATAAATTCTTATTTACATAATAGGTCCCAATGTGTAGATGTTAATGGTGTGAAATCTTCCGGGCTACCAGTTCAGTTAGGTGTACCTCAAGGCTCAATACTGGGTCCATTCTTGTTCTTAGTCTATATCAATGACTTACCATTCTATTTAAAGGGTATCTGTGAAGTTGTACTGTTTGCAGATGATACTTCACTTATTTTTAAAGTAGACAGGAATAGACAAGACTTTGACGATGTAAACAGTGCACTCTCAATGGTTACAGATTGGTTTTCGTCAAATAACCTAGTTCTCAATAGCAAGAAAACGAAATGTGTAAAGTTCGCCCTTCCAAATGTTAGAAATCTAGGACCCAACATCGTCTTAGATAAAGAGTTGCTTGAAACTGTAAACACGGCAGTTTTTCTGGGCATAACAGTAGATGCCAAACTTCAGTGGGGCCAACATATATCGAGCCTAGCGGGAAGGCTCAGTTCGGCCGCCTACGCCGTCAGGAAAGTAAGACAATACACTGACGTTGATACAGCTCGGTTAGTCTATTTTAGTTATTTTCATAGCGTTATGTCCTACGGTATTCTGCTGTGGGGCAAAGCTGCTGATATTCAAAATATATTTGTCCTTCAAAAACGAGCTGTTCGAGCAATTTACCAGCTAGGTGCCAGAGTTTCTCTGAGAGATTTTTTCAAAGATATCGGTATCCTCACAGTGGCATCACAATTCATTTTCGCCAACATATTATATATTAGGCAAAATATACACTTATATACTAAAAACAGTGATATTCACAATGTTAACACTAGAAATAAGGATAAACTACGTACTCCCTTTCACCGGCTTCATAAGGTTCATAACTCATTTGTTGGGCTTGGTATAACCTTTTATAACAAGCTACCTTCTTCTTTGCTAGATTTGCCTTTTAATGCGTTCAAAACTAAAGTAAAATCCAACCTCTGTTCAAAGGCATACTATTCTATTAACGACTACTTAAATGATAAGAATAGTTGGTCGCTGTGATTAACTCAAGACAATGTTTAAATGTTCTTTCTCCAGAATTAGCTTACTTACTGACAGGTTATATGAGTTTATATAAATGTTTATAATTTTACTAATTTTACTTTATTTATTGTTGACATAATCTACTCATTACAATGTTTTTTTTAATGAGTTGTATTGCAATATGTGGTTAGCTAGCGACCTCGATAATTTTTTAATTTACCTCAATGGTCCTAGTTTATCAATTATAACTTCTAGTTACAGCTATATGTAAGCGGGCACGGCCTTTATGCCTGGAGGCTTTTATTTAGATATTGATTTCACTAAGTAATTTTTATTTCTGCTTGAGTATAGTTCTCGATGTTTTTGGTTGGTATATTGGCGTGTGCTAGCTGTCATAAGGCTATTAATTTTTATAATTTAAATTATGTTTTGTGTTGCGTAATGTAAATATCATTTTGCATACTATTATATAGAATCATTTTTTTTTAACTGAACAGACAGCTGTGCTGCTGGGGAGTTTGTTGCGCCACTTCTTCTTCCCAGCCAAAGCACTAGGAAGTGGTGAAGGGTGGGCGTTTTGGGGGACTGTCTTATGTAATTTTGACGTTCGAAAAGTGCTGATTCTCAGCCTAGTTTGAATAAATGACTTTTGAATTTTGAATTTTGAATTTTTGGCACGACTAATGCTCACTAATATTATAAATACGAAAGCAAGTTTGTTTGTTACGGTTTCACGCCAAAACGCCTGAACGGATTTGGATGAAATTTGGCACATGGGTAGACCATGACCTGGGTTAGGACAGAGGATACTTTTAATCCCGATATTCCCATGGGATCGAAACTTATGACATATATGTATTCTAGACTATTTTAACAGCTACTCTGTCTACAACACAACATGAATCTATGACTGGTCTACTAACAATAGGTACAGCCGCATAAAGTGATTAGGAGAGGCGCGTCAAGGACACGTAGTCATCACTGAGTGGCTTCAGTTTAAAAACTAAATAATTGAATAAAAATACATACATTGTTCTCATGACATCGCGCTGGTATCCCCCGAAAAGGTGGGCAGACGTGTAATTATAACATACCAACATATCGCTTGTTATTTTAATTCCCATGTAATAAGCAAATCAGGTCATGTGTTTTTTTTTTCATATTTGTATATTTTATACGGATGAAATAAAGTTTGCAGTTAATTTAGTCGATAATTTAAATCTTGCTGTGACCTCCAGTAATTGAAGGAGTGTACTAGATTAAAACTTAATCTACTTAATAGGTCTTCATTTGTTCACCTACATATTTTTTGGACGTCCTCAATATATAAATAAGTATAAGGCGTTCCTATTGCTAGCAAAAATCTAGGTTGCTTTTGAGAATTTTATCACTTTTTTTTTGGTTTTTCTCTTATTTATTTTTTAAGTATAACGTATTATGTTTTCACAATTAATAGTAACAACAACACAGTATTTATTCTTGCCTATCCTAATCTGTCTGTCCGTGTAATTGTGCACATAACTCGAGAACTTCTTTTCTACCATTACAACTGTCATGTGGTATTAATTTAATTAATTTACTACCGTATTTTTTTTACAACAATGACATTTACCTCAATTTAATGACCTAACTAGCCTGCTTACCCCCTTAGCGTGATGTCAAAGATTAGGTTCTCGTGTACATGGTAATTTCTCAGCAAACGGCTAAAAATAAGTTAATTGCAATATAAGAACTCTCCCCTCTGTTATGTTTCCTGCCTTATCGGACAATGTAACGATATAACCGACTTTGAAGAAGTGCTGTGTCGTTAGTCATTTTGTTACGTTAACTCAAACGGTGTTTTAAATGAAAATTGACTGCCGACTGCTGAGCGTGAGTCCCTGGGTTCGACAAGTCCACGTCTTAAATTTTAATATAAACTTAAACGTGTACCCAAAGTCTCTTTCTAAAATAAAAGTAGCCTTTGTTTCTTCTTATAACATTAGCTATCTGTCAGTGAAAGTCCCGTCAAGATAGGTTCAGCCGTTTCGGAGTTAAGCCTGAACAAACAGACAGCAGAATGACAAAAATTTTAAAAATAGTTTTTTTTATTATAAGTACTGTATATACTTTCAAATATGAATTTAGTAAAAAACTGTTATTTTGAATTTGTATTTTATTTATTTGTATTTATAGATGTATAGATAAATCTGAAATCGCCAACCTATCTTGAGCAAGTGCCTTCTCTGTATGAGAAGAGGCCAATAATAGGCTGGTATTATTATGTTGGCGTAGGAAGTAGGTACCTACTTCTGGTGAAATCTTTCACAAAGACTTGGTAAGTAAGTAAGTAAGTAAACATTTATTTGCTTAGATTGCAGGTACAGTAAATAAGATGTGACAATTAATATGGGTGATCCTTGTACAATCTACCTTATAATAGGCATGCAACTAGACTTCTAGAAAGACATGTTTGAAGTTTTAGAGGTCCTTTTCAAAGGTCAAGTGCATCACTCACCTATTTCCTCAAAGTAAAAGGAAATCATTGGTAGTGTTTTTTTCTTAGCAGTAATTATTCAATCATCAGCGATCGTTTTTGTCCCATTGTCTTATAATGATGATGTTAATTGAGGTCGATGAACCTATAACATAATGAAGATAACTGTCTGCCTATAGGTTTTTTTTCCAATCAATTGTTTGTATTTGCTTGCACGCACGGGATGAGTAAATCTAAAGGTACCATTCCGTAGCCGACGGCAGGCGGCAACTGCAGGCGACGACGTGTTGCCGCGACACGACTGGTTTCTATAAATTTCTATGAAATACCTTCCGTAGCTAGTGACACGTCGTTTGCAGCTACGGGCGAGCGACAGACGACACGTGTAACCCGGCCGCAGACCAGTAGTGTCACCAACGCTCGAGCGATAACACGTTTTTCTATCTTAAATCTACCGACTGGAATACGGGCTGCTGCCGCTTGAACCCGACCGGGTTCCGAATCATGACTGCAGCGACACATCGAGCGTTGGCGGCACTACTGATCTGCGGGTGAGAGGGAGTGGGCTGTAATCTACCACGCGGGCCCAGTGCGGGTTGATAGATGTCACATGTCTTCGATTTTTTTGTTCTAGAACATGCCGGTTTCCTCACGATGATTTCCTTCACTGTTTTGAGACCAATGGTGATGAAATAATTTTCACAAAGTAAAGCGCCTGTATGGGTTCGAACCCACGACCTACAGCTTGAAGTCGGGGCCGTTACCACTGGGCCACCACTGTCGTGTTTATTGCTTTGGTGGTGGACGTTGATAAAACGATCAATGCATGCATAGGCGGCATGCATGCATTGATCGTTTGTCAGATTGTTGGGTCAGGTCGATTCAAAGTTTGTTGGCTCTTTCCACATTAAGTCATTCCCCTCAAGACGTTGCCCTTTATTTATTTAACTTACCTACATAAAGTCTGGCAAACTGCATAAGCTATGCTGACTTTTTATACGTGCTTTCGACACGCGTTTATGCGCTGCAAACCCTGCTTTTTCAAGGCAGAAAACGCGCCGTGTCGACGCGCGTTACAAGAAACGCGACTATAAATAAAGCCGTGTACATAGGCCCTAACAGTTTGATGATATGTCCTAATTGGTGTTGTTAGCCTGATACTACAATTTTTCCAAGATGTCTGGTTACTTTACTAGAGAGTTTTAATTTGGTTCTTAGTTTTTGGGCTGAGATCACATAGAAAACAGAGATATAGAGCGAATATTAATAAGTGCAAAGGCAGGTACTGCAGCGGTGGCTCAGTGGTAATGGCCGCGACTTACGAGTAAGTCGTTGGTTCGAACCCAGACAGGCGCTTTACTTTGTGTAAATTACTTCAACAAACGGTGAAGGAAAACATCGTGAGGAAACCGGCATGTCCTAGAATCAAAAATTCGAAGACATGTGACATCTACCAACCCGCACTGGGCCCGCGTGGTGGATTACGGCCCACTACTTCTCGAAGAGATGAGGACTGTGTCCCAGCAGACGGAACATTTTAAGCTGATTATGCAGGTAGATCAATTAAAATCTAGACTGTTATTTGAATTTACGCCATTGTTAACTGGTGCTTTACATTGATAACTGTGTAAGAAGACGTTCTTACTGGTTATTTTTTTATCCCTAATTACCTCTAATTAGAAATCCCTTTATCTCCCTATCTCCAGAGGTTTTCAACCTACAAAACGTTCGTTACAAGCCTGCATCATCTAAAAAACGTGCTCAAATCGTAGGGGTGACTACCCTAAGGTCGTTATACCCACCTGCGGGACACCTGACGCGCTAACGGAATCCTGCGCACGCGACTATCGTCTTGCCGCCAAAACACGTTGGAAGTGGCTTGTGATTTATTGAGACGGTTTTTATCGTACATCTATCCGTCTAGAGGTATGAAAAGGTTTGATTTAGGAAGCCATTTTTGAGTGGGGTAACAGGGAGATTAGTTTTCTGCACAGAGCTAACTAAGACGTATGTTCGATTTGTAAAATTGCGGTAACTGATTTTACCATGATGTCACTGGTGTTCTATTTCTATATTATCCTTGAAACTAAGTACTTTACTATCTGTACTGATAGCAGTTTCCAGACCCAGTTGCTTACCGAGTGTTTAAAAAAATGAATGAATGACATTCATTGACCTCTTCAACGTGAATGGCGGGAAAATGTTAAGTTATAGAAACAGATTAGGACTTTTATCCGACTGTATTAACTATCTCAAGATATTAGTGATGGACCAAAATTCGGTACACTGAACTTTTTCATGGGCCAAACTTCGGTTCATACTCGAACACTAGCATTATTGACTAGACTGACTTGCATACATTTTTCCTTAAAGTGTTTCAGATTAATTAATATCAAAAAGAACTTCAAATAGGTACTAGAAACCTGGCTTTGTGTCGAAGTTCTCAGTACAGACTAGCAACTGGTATGTTGTTTAATTAATCTAATTGACGGGATCACCTGACGTAACGGAATCCAACGCACGCGCCGCCCTTCGCGCCGAAAGACGTTAGGGCTGTGTTAAGTGATTTATTTGGATGTAAATTAGGGTTGTTTAAAGTTAAGTAGTGAGTAATATTTGTTTTAGTTTCTTAAAATATATTTTTAAAACGAAGCAGATTTTTTTAATGATGTGTTTTGTTTCATATTTAATATTTTTTTTGGGTTATTAATAGAATACAGAAATCTGATGAGAATATGGAAGTAATATTTTTGATAGCGAGTAGTTTATACTTTTTCTTGGCGCGCATGTAATAAAACGTCATAGTATTTATTAATTTAAAATAAATGAAATTGTTTTTTATAACTAGGCACTAGGGGCATTTAGTAACTAACAGTTTTTTTTTTTTTTTTAATACATATATTTTGTCTACTAAAACCAATGCCCATTCTCACAAAATTGCAGCAATTACTCACAAACTAAGTTACAATTAAGTGCCAACCTACCAGATACCAACATAGCGACAGACTACCATTACATTGGTATGCAAATAACCAACAATTCCCACATAAATTGAGCACCTGTTGTTAAAACAGTGAATATTTTACATTTAAATGACGCACAGCACTAGCGTGTAGGGAGGGGACATTAAATTATTTTTTTAACACGGTGTTTATTCTAATTTTGAACGTTTGCGCTTTTGATTAATGATTTCAATAAAAACGGTTATTTTATAATAATATTAATTTGGTTAATATTGTTTACTATTTTAATAAAATATAATACTACTGTTATTTTAAATGGATAAGTACTTTAATTTAAAAAATAAACACGTTTATTTAAAAAATAAAATGAAATACAGACCTAAGCTTAAACCCTATTCTAAAAACCACAAAGTCCAGTACATAGTAAATCTTTTTTTTAACCTCATCAAGTCCATTTGACCTTTGAAAGCCATAAATAAAAAAGCCGTAACCCTTATTATAATTGCACTGCATCACGATTATATTAGTTAAGGGCTGTCACGTGAATATTTCTTCCTAGTCCATTTGTAACGGTGTTTGAGTTCTGTATAGGTAAAATTATTTTTATTTAGAAAACTAGCTGTGGCCGTGGCTTCGCCCGCGCGACCCTAATTATTTTTCCAAAATAAAAGTAACCTTAGTTACTCTGAAAGTCCTGTCAAAATAAGTTCAGCCGTGTCCGAGATTAGCCGGCACAAACAGACAGACAGACAAAAATTACCGTGCTTATATACTTTCTGCATTAAATAAAAAGCTGTTATTTTGACATTACAAACAGACACTTCAATTTTATTTATGTATATTTATTATGTATGTATTTACATATAAACTAGCTACTGCACTATTTAAAAGAGTGTCCTTGGAGTTTCTTGCCCGTTCTTCTCCATAGTAGATCTCTATGGAGAAGAACGGGCAAGAAACTAAAGAAACGTTTTGGAATGGGCAACTAGCTTCAACTTTATGTCTAACTGACCGACCCTTTGACAATTCAAAAGTGCCTGTAAATGGTTTAATTGAAATAAATGCTTTGAGTATTAGTTTGACTGAGAAATTAGAGGCAAAATAAAAGTTATATACAATCTCACATTTTTAAAGATTTTTTTGAAATGTAAATTGTGCATTAACAAATCCAAAAAAAAAACGTCAGAAACTGGCATAATTATTTTGTATTTTCTATGCTTTTATGGTTAACTGTTATTTTGTTGCCGTATGTGCGTAGAGTGGTAATATTATACGGATAAAAATAATGTGCAACCTTTTGGAACTCGACAGCTCCGTAAGTACAAATAATAATTGTAACCCTAAAATTGAACAAAAGAATATCGCCATTATAATAAATATCTTTCACTTTTCACGATATTTACAGTACAGCTACTCACGACACGATACATCACAAATTAAAACTAAAAATGTTCGCATGACAACCCTAACAACAAGGGTTAAGCTGCAGGTGTGTTGCCACGTGCTATTCGTGATTTTTTTGCGGCGCTAAATGTCATCGCTGGTCAATAAGTTCGATGCTCGGCGGGTTATTGTTATTTGACAGAGTGATAGGATTTTTTATTGAAAGCATATTTTTTTTACATAATATTAATCAGAGGGATTGTTTTTTTGACTATTACTAGCTTTAGTCAGCGTTTTCGCCCGCGTAAAATTTCTTGTTTTACCATAAAATATATTGTATGACACTCGCCAACACTGTAGCTTCTCGTTAGTGAATTTTCAGAATCGGATAAGTAGTTCCGAAGATGTCCCCCTACATACAGACTCACAAATTTTACCTCTTTATATTACATTATAATTATAATAATTAAAAAAAAAATATTTTTACGTTTTTTGTTTTTATAAAAATATTTAAAAATGTAATCAATATGTCATTGTATAAAAATGCAGTAAAGGAGATTATAATGAGGAGGTTCCTCTCACAGAAGCCCTGACCGCCGGTAGCCTGAACCCTGTTTCCGATACCGGTGGGCTACTATTTTTATATTTGTAATGTTTTTCTTATGTATTTTTTATATCTCTGCCCATGTGCCAAATTTCATCCAAATCCGTTCAGCCGCTTTAGGTTGAAAGCGTAACAAACAAACTCACTTTCGCATTTATAATAATTATTATTAAATGTAATTCTTTATTCTGTAAATAGGATATTAGAATCACTTTAACACGTCAAATAAAAATTTAAAAAATTGCTAGATGAGTTCGGCGTTTCCTATCTGACTACTCTGAAGAAAGACCGAAACAAACTCAGAGGTCGCAGTCTCTTTTAAAGTCCAGACATAATCTTGATCAGGCCATTTGAGGACCATGTAGATTAGTGTCTGAAATGGTCTTTTGAGGAAAGAACCACACAGATTTGAGTGGACCTGTCCAGTCAGTGCAAGCATTTGTCAGTAATCGTAGAACTCAACTACGAACTTAAGGAGCTCAACTCGACGAATGATACCAAAGAAAGGACATTTGGGTAGGCCGCATAAACTATTCAAACTGCCAGACCATCATTAAAACTTAACGACAAAGAAAAAAAAAATATAAAAATATCCACGTAGTTCTCACATTCACAAAAAATAAAATAATGTAATACTTTACAAAGTAATCATGTTATTTTGTATGTAATATGTATTTAACAATGTCAGTGTTTATAATATATAAAACTGGTATATTTTGATGATTTTACTGAATATTTAAGTTAGATTATAGAGCCTATGTAGTAATTCTCAGGTTGATTTTACTCTACCTACTGTTGAGGAATCCAGATGAAAGATGACTTTACTGTTGTTAATCTTCCCAGAAAACGTGATTTTCTTTCCAGGTATGATTGACAGCATTAAAGTCACTCGAACTATACTTCAAAGTTTTTGCTAGGAAAGTGTTAACATTAACGGTGCAACAAATGGCCATTGACTTTACGACCTCTTTGCATTTCTATTCTGAAAATCTACCAAGCCTTTTCCCAACTATGTTAGGGTCAACTTCCTGGCTAACCGGATGCATCTAAATACCAGTATTTTACATGGAGCGACTGCCTATCTGACCTCCACAACCCCGTTATGATTGGTTGTCAGGTTTTCGAGTTTCTGACTACCCGTAAAGACTGCCAAAGATTTACGAATGTCAGCCGAGATCAACGGCTTAGCGTGTTTTCCGAACCACGGAGGGGTCTCGATGTAACGGATGGTCACCCATCCACGAACCGACCGCGGCAAGTGTAGTTTAACCTTCGATTACCCCGTGTGGCTGTTATGAAAATTCTGAGCTATGACAGCCGTGACATAAACGTTATAATAAAACCCAGAAAATCAACAAAACAACAGGTTGCTCTCTAAATATTCATAAAAATAACAATTTAAAAGCATAGCTAACACATGCTCTAACGAACTTTTTACTTTTTTCTAGTCTATGGCACGTGCGTACCTATTATAAGGGTGAAGTCATTTCCGATGACAATGATATCGAAATGTAGCATCCTGTATAATTACGTAACGGTAGGGTGTTTGATAATAGTTGAATTGAAGTTTTTTTGAGCATAAATGATGATGATTTTGAAATTGATTGTATTATGAAATTATCTCTTTTATTCGGCAAGCTGTGAGCGTATAATAGTCCTCCAGACCGAATTTCGGTCATAGCGACCAATCTTAGCGAAGACCAGCCTTCGGGACATTTTAATACACAAGTGTGTGTGCAAACACAGGAGCATTCGCTTGTGGCGGCATCTACATCGCCACATGTGAACAACGCACCAAAGTCCTGACGTCACACGAAAATCCTGACGTCACATAAAATCCGGCATCGCGCAATTAGAGTTTACCGCGCGAACACCATATATATAATTTCCCCGACATCTATCGTCGGGCAGTTGCCCGCCAGACACAACACCCGCCTGGTCGGAGGATCCTCCCTTTTCTAATGAGGATGAGTGAACTTGACACCCTGTTCGTCATACCTCTAAATTGGGATCGTCCGACCAGGCGGGTGTCGTGTAGGCTTCCCTCACTCTCATAGTCCGATGGAACGGCAATCCGAGACGACCGGAGAGAGATCAGGCGCACAACTCCACGTCAAACCGCGTATTTTGCATACGGTCCTATACTTATGCTCACCCCTTCTTCCCACGGGGGTTCGCAGAAACTACAGAACATCCTATCCTTACAGACTCCTTTTGCCTCATTTACGTTCATATATCTGGTGATACACGCACGCCGGTTGCGTGTACTATGCACCTGACCTTTCTGAAGAACATCACCAATCGTTAAGGTCACTATATGTCCTTCTAAGGTGTCGGTCCCGGCGTTTCCACTACGGTCCTATTAAGCTATTCATAAAAAAATACTACCGTTCAATGTGCACGGAATGATTAAATATTAATGCAAAAACGGTACCTTGTCTATTTATTATTAAAATAGCTTACTAAAGTAACTAGGAACTGACCAATGTTCGGACTTCCTAGCCACAAAAAACAACCTTACGAAAACACTACAATTACTGAAACCACAAACGACATTGAACCTTATTGTTCACGAAATAGAATAGATCAGTCAATTTTACTAACCGCATATTCAAAATTGTTTTATTTTGCAGCTGTTGTCAACATTTTGTAAACTAAATTCCACCTTAACTACCTAAACATAGTGATATCAAACCATTTGTGTAGCAACAATAACTAACTTGGTTTCAACCCAGCTGATAGGAAATGCATTTTAAAGTATTTTTTTTCCTCTACTAACAGTCTTTAAGGGTGTGTTTTTATTATAAATGTAACGGAAGACTAGTGTAGTCACCTGTCGTCACTTGCGCAGGGTTAAACGAACTCTGAGGGGTCAGCAAAGGGCAGTGATAAGTGTTGGGGTAGGTTCTTTGGAGGAATGGACTATCCTGGAATAACTTTGAGAGTCTTTTGCCCAGCAGTGGTACAGAACAGGCTTATTGACATATTCAGGAAGGCAAGCTTTTTTTGGGTGGTAGTATTTGCCTGCACCAAGACCGACTGAATAAGTTCCTAAAGTAGGTAGGTACTATCGCGAACACGCATATCTGAACACTGTAAAGGACTGTTCCTGCTTGCAGCGCTCGGCCGCTATAATAATGATTACCTACAAAAAAAAGGGACAATAAACAGATGTGGTCATCGTGTGCACGAGAATTTGTATTCAAAGTGGTTAGATAAGCTCAGGTACTAAACCAGAGGCACTGTATGATGGCGCCTGAGACAGCTAACAAATTAAAAAAATCTAACTTATTGATTCGATAAATTATAATTCTCGCTATATATACGTAATTATGGCGGCCCGTAGTATGGCATCTGTTTCCTCCTTAGACCATAAATCTTATATTTCCTCATATTTAGCTATCGATAATAACAAAAACTTCAACTGTCTACCTATTTATGGTTCATGAGATACAGCCCGCTGACAGACAGACGGACGGACAGCGGATGCTAAGTAATAGAGATCCGTTTGCCCCTAAAAACGTGCAAACATCACAAGCCATCATACAGTACCGCCATTGTGGTTGCTCTCATTATGTGATGTCATTTCTAACCAATCTGTAAACACTACAAAGTCCAAATATATCAACAAAAATGATACCTTTAATAAACATCGACAAAATGTAAGCTTGCTGTTTGCCTGTACTTCGGCCTATATTCTAACTGTAGTTTAGACTAGATTACAGTGATCGTCCTGGACAGTTACCTATCTTTCCGGCTAGACGCAGCTACGGGACAAGCAAATAGAGTTAAGGGACAGCCCATTTGTTAGCTCGACTGAAAATTAATTAAAAATAATCTTAGAACATAAACATACATAACATCACGCCTGTCATTCGCAGAGGGTTAGGCAGAGCTGTTCCTATAGTAGGTACGACACTCACATTTCGCCAGTCACGTTGAAGTCCCATGTAATTGGGGGCGAGCCTATTGCCATCAACCGGGCACAAATTCAGACTCCAGGCCGCTACTGAGAAATTCCTAAAGGAAAAACTCAGTTATACCTACTTTGCCAGACCTGGAAATCGAACCCTGGACCTGGAAAATACTGGTATTCAGCTGCATTCGGTCAGACTGAAAGCCAACACCAACTTTTGTTTATTTAATTATTTTTTTTAACTAAAGAGAAAACAGAGTGAGAGAGACAAAGTCAAAGAGATCGACCGTCGAGTCGAAAATGCCTGGAGGAGCTAATGGTCCATGAAGGCGCTAATAACGGGCGACCTTCCATTCTGATTAAAGCGCAAGTTCGTCGACATGTGTTTCCTGCCTATCCTAACTTATGGCGCTCAGACTTAGTCTTTGACCGAGGCTCAGAAGTCCAAACTCAAGGTTTGCCAAAGAGTCAGTCTGAACTAGCCTCCTGAACTGGTCTACTAAGCTGGTCTTCTGAACTGGATTCCTAAACTCGTCTCCCGAACTGGACTCCTGAACGGGACTTTCAAAATCACCGACAAAATTCGCAAAACCATAATACGCTCCAAGACAGGTGTAGCCGATGTCGATGATAAGTCTGCGAGCCTGAAGTGGGACTGGGTGGTTCATACCTATCAAAATAGATGGGCCAGGATTGCCACATAGTGGGTGCCTGATGACGGGCGTCGCCACCGGGGCACGTCTAAAAAGCGCTGGCGTGACGATTTGGACTCGTTCTAACCTAACCGATTGGCCGGAGATGGCACAGCATAAGGAAGAACGGGCAAGAAACTCCCCCACACTTCCATGTGGGGGAGTTTCTTGCCCGTTCTTCTCCATAGGTACCTACTACGCTTTGGAATGGGCGACTAGCTTCATATTTCTGACTGACCGACCCCTTGACAATTCAAAAGTGCCTGTAATTGGTTTATTTGAAATAAATGCTTTGAGTTTGCGTTTGAGTTTGACCTTTGCCCAGCAGTGGGACAAAACGGGATAACAAAAAAAAATATATATAGAACTGCAAATAACACAACTCGCCTCAAATAACAACCATGGGAACCTCGTATTATTACTATAATTTCCACAACATAATAAAAACAAAAGAAAAGTACACACCATATCACTTGACCACAAACCGTTTATTATTATTATAACTTTCAAAGTTGAAACCATTGGAGCTTAACTCAATAATAAGTGAAAGAAAGTCGCCTTAGGTATGTTTATACTAGGACATAATCTAGGTTAGGGATGGTCCATATTTCAACTTCAAAATTGTAAATATTTTATTAAAAAAAAGTAATTTTCTAACTTTCTTTTCTACTGACAATATAGGTACGATCTAAAATAATATTGACAGTCCCACACCGGCCCTTGCTCGAGTCAGCCCGCGCCGTTGAGCCTGTAGCTTTAAATTCGTCCCGAAATAATCTTAGTTCGATCCAGCCTGTCCTATGCTGTCTTGGTCCACCGCCCTAAGCCGAGATCCGTACCCTAAGTGTGTAGTCGCTTTGTTTATAAGTTTTATGCCCTGGCAGAACCCATATTAAAGTTCAGTTAAACCGCCCACAACCTCCTAGGTTAACCAGCGAGATGCCATACATAAAAAATATATACTGGGTGGATTCTTGAGGTCGGGCAATAAGGGCAGCTATCTTAACCATTGCAGTTACAGGAAAACGGTCTTAGGAGACTGTCCTTAACTTTTTGAGAAATTTTGATCTACATTCACAAATTTTGAAAAAAATGTACAGTCAGCAAGAAAATAGGCAGTTTTCACAAAAACTTTTTTTTTATGCCATTCGATCCTGTTTCTTATAAGGATCAAAAAACTCTACTGGACCAACTGAGGTTTGAGTACTAGAAAAGTCAGAAATCTCAAAAAATCTTTTTCCATTTAAATCAGATGCATCAAATGCAGAACAAAATGTTTCAAAAAGTTAAGGACAGTCTCCTAAGACCATTTTCGTGTAGCTACAACGGTTAAGGTAGCTGCTCTTACTGGCACATCCCAAAAATCTACCCTGTATATATATTTTGACAGTCTGTTTGTCTCACTTACATCATGCTGAATCGCTTATTGGTATGAGATCTCGGCTAATACATTGGAAATCTACAATTTAAATCTATATGATGTTTATATTAGCATGGCATGTTTATATTAGCAGAAAAAAATGGACTCCTTCATCAGTTACAAGTAAATAGATGGAATTCGGCTGCCATATAAAATACTCTACATATAAATTATATGGTGAAGTAGGAACTTAAAAAAAAAATGTCGTTGATTCAACTCTTCGTCCATAAGTTCGACAGCCCTGCACTAGGACATTATCTAGGCTAACTGGATTATGGTCTAGACTGAGCCTAAGGCTGGCTGTCTGACGTCTTCTTTATGGCCTTATTGTATACTCGTTTCGGACCCCGGCTTGAATCGAACGGCCTAAAATCTATGACAATGATGTAGCCTTCAGAAATATTTGTGTATATTCTTGAGAATTATTTTGGTTTGATTCTATGGTTAAAAGTCTGAAGCCTAAACAACAAAAGGAATACGAATAAAATTGAATATTCATCTGGAACCTATATTTTTTTATCAAATTGAATTCAATCATTAGAACTGTCCAAATTGATATAAAAATTAATTACAGTTACTGCACCACACATTTAGAACAAGATACCGATATTGAAGCAGCATCAGATACAGAATAGGAAGAAGACAAATAAAATAGATGTAATATACTGCTAGATGAAAAATACCAAAAAATTAAACCAAAAACACGTAAGAAAAACATAACGCGTCGCAAAACCTAACCACGTTAAAAACTCCGGTTAACACTAACTCACTACAATCCACAACAAAATGAAAACCAACCGGAAACCAAATCCCTAATATTGGCGAACACTTGGAAATAGAAAACAATCAGAGCTAATAAGAACCGGTCATCGGCAGGTGCGACCGCAACCGCTTCCGCAGAGATAGGCTGTGACCTTTACTAGTGGCCGATCATCAGGCTGTTACTATTGTACTGGTTTATTTGATTCAGAATAATCACAATCATAAGTCTTTATTTATCTCAACACCCGGCTCTCTTAGATAGAACACCATGGACAGCTTAAAATGAATCCGTTTGATTATCAATGAACAACCCGGCTGAATTGAAACCTCTACTAGTACATGTGTGAGCACTGTGACCATGTACCTTCTATAAAGCTACCATTTACTGGGTACGTCTTTCATTGACTTGAATGTGCCCTGGCGGCTGAGAGTATGTCATCGCTCAAATGTGTCGCTAGTGGTGGCGTATGAGTTCCCTTAAAAATGGTTGAGCTAAACGGTGCTGATCCATGCGTCATGTTCGTGAACGGGCGTCGTCAGTAGGGACTGGTCATCTTTTCACACATACACCCACACTCCACATCCACACACTACTTTCACACTACATTTTCAATAGCCTTAAGTACTATTGTAATTTCTGCATGCTCAAAATTATCATGTTCATTAGAAATCTTAATTGGTATAAAAATATAATGTAATGAATTGGGAGAAGGCGCTGAAATCTGAAATTCAGGTTTTTACCTAGTTTGGGTTTCAGAGGCTTCATAGGTTTTTGTAATTTAACTTATTTCAATAAAGATTTTTATTATTATTTATTTTAGGCTGCCACCGCAAATTTTAATTTTTGAATTGTTTTTATCTTGTTATTACGGACGATTTTTACGTGCACGTTTTTTTACATTATTTCAACATGAATGATGTAACCAATATTTTGTAACAATGTTATGATTTAAAAGAGTGTCCGTGGAGTTTCTTGCCCGTTCTTCTCCATAGGAACCTACGTTTTGGAATGGGCAACGAGCTTCATATTTCTGACTGACTGACCCCTTGACAATTCAAAAGTGCCTGTAAATGGTTTAATTGAAATAAATGCTTCGAGTCTGAGTTTCAGTTTGACTAGTGGTCGATCATAAGGCTGCTTCAAAAACGGTGAAGGAAAACATCGTGAGGAAACCGGCATGTCTGAGAGATATTTCTCGACGGTATGTGAAGCCAAGTCAGAAGCCCATGGGCGGCATAAAATCTCTGACATCAGGTTAGTCACTAACCACACGAAAAAGAAAGAAATGGTTCTGGATTATTGAAGTCAGATGATTGGTGTAGGGCTGGATATGATCCGTTATGCTCGGTAAGATTAAGTGGTAAACAACCAGTTGTATCTTAAGCCTCAGTGTTAGTTAAATTAGATGCTCTATCACTGAATTGAAGTTTTATAGATAGAAATAATGTTAATGTATGATAAGCCAACATATTATCTAAGCTAACGTTAACACAGAGTTTTCGAATGGCCACACAAAAATGAATATCTAGTGAATTGGTTCACTGTTTGATAATTTTTGTGTTGCTATCCGGTGATGGACTCCCCCAACGTCTTTGACTGGTTCAACAGTAGGTAATTTCGATAACTTGCTCGGCTGTTATAAGTGAGTGGAAAGTGCACCTTTTTCTGACCCCTCAAAGTCACTGGCGTGACGGAGTTCAATTCTGGTCACCTGTCTTTACGACCTCTTTATAGATAATGATACAAATATATATAGTTGGAATGGCCAAGTAGGTATTGTTTTGAATCTTGTAGGTAAGTGTTGGAATATTATAAAATGTAACATTTGCTAATCCTTAAGACAGCCCCAGGCTTCCGAAGTACGATTATAACCGGTAGTGTTTATTGTAGCGTAACCCTTCAACTTAGATATTATAGTAAGGGCTCGTAAGCACGAGGACGATTCGTGTTTTTTTGACGAATCGTCTTTTGACGGCGACAATTCTTTTTAAATGCCTGTGTTCACACACATCACGAATCGTGAAAAACGACAGACACGTCTTAAATCACGTATCGTCTTTTAAAAATCACGTTCTACAAAAAAAACATGAATCGTGATTTTTTTGTGACCGATCCGCTGAAGCGCACGTCCAAGACTGAACTCTGAATCACGAATCAAGTGTGAACATCTATTCGGATGTTTTGACGAATCGCGAAAAAACTCGTTTCCGTATGCAACGTGCATCCGTCATGACGTATAGTTTTTTTTTTTTTTTACGTATATTAAATTACGGGTCCCGTGTGAATGAGTTCTAACCATGACTTTTCCACAAAAATAAAATAATAATATACAGAGTAGCCAAAGAAGATTCAGTCGCAAAACAGACTCTAGCAAAAGTAACTAAACTCTCTCACCCTCTCGGCCTTGATGACGTAAGGAATGATAAAAATGAAGATGTAATAAAACTTAACGGTATCAGGAAAACCAATAAGAAATACAGCTTAGTGAAAGTAACATATATATGTATGACTATTACAACTCAAACTGAATATTCATTATCAGCAAGTTCAACTCGAGGAAGAAAATACGCTAGCTGACATCGTTACCCGCATTCTACTAATAGTTGTCGGTTAGTAATAAATTCTTGACATGTGTAATGTGTTAATGATAGGCGATACTAGAGGAACTTACTCTGTCCTATATCTAGCATTTCATAGACATTCGCATAATCAGCTTATAATGTTATCATTGCTGGGACACAAGCCTGCCCTCTGAGAGGGTGGGCCGTGATCCACCACGCGGATGCAATGCGGGTTAGTAGATGTCACATTTTTTTTTCCTTTATATTGTGTCACATTTGGTGATATTTTATTCACGTTACAATCTAGCCTATTAGCTAATAAGTAATTTAAATGTAACTTAAACTGCTTAATCCAATAACGTCTTTCTTATTCACTATAAGATACATGTCTTTGAATTTTTGGTTCTAGGACATGCCGGTTTCCTCACGATGTTTTCCTTCACCGTTTTGAGAGCAGTGGTGATGAAATAAATTACACAAAAGTAAAGCACCTGCCTGGGATCGAACTCACGACTTGCCATTGCCACAGGGCCGCCACTGCTCTTCGTAGACAGTTATCGTAATATAATGTCTAAAACCCCAGGTCAAGTTTTGAAAAAGGAAATCTATCTAAATGATCTCTATAGCAAGTGTCTTTTTATTTTAGCAGATGTGTTTATGATATTTTTTTATTCTTCTCCATTACGCAAGGTACACACACTGCTACTTTAAAATCTCACGTCCATTTTACATTGCTAGCGGAAAATTTTCTGTCAAAATCTGTGTGTGGACGTGACATTTTGAAATCGACAGCGAGTCGCCAGCGACTAAAGCCTGCATGTGCAGCAACTAGCGTTAGAAATTTTATGTTTTATAGATTTTGACAAAAGCATGGTTAATAGAAAACAGCACGGACAAGATGAAGTCCCAAAATCATTCGACAGATACTGATGCATAATGTGCGTAAAAAATGAAGGAATGTACTACAAAAAGTTAGATGAAAATAAACCTTATTACAGACTGGTTACCACCTGTACTTTTTGCTAATAGAATTATTAAGAAACGAAATATCGAAAACTAATATTGTATCGAGATGGTAGCGGTCAGTGCTAGTGATGTCACCAATGAGAAAACATGTTGATTAAAATGTATCGATCTTTTGTGCCAGCTTTAAGTGAGCCATAGTTGATACAAATTGAGATATTATACTTAGTGATGTTCATACTAAAATATTGATTTACCCATTAATCTTGAAAGTAGTAAATATATGCCCAATTACATTAAACAGTGGTAACAAGTCAAAATAAAGACAAGAAAACGTTTAAAACTTTGTCATTGTTCCATTAACTATTTTTATTATTTTTAGTAGTATTTATATTACAACTTTTTCATAAAACATGCAACATTTGATAATATACTTTTGATGTTGCACTGCGTCAAAATAATGAATATTTAAGATTAAATGTTTTTAACAAAGTCATCGATAAACTCATCACATCCCTAGTCGTAACCACATAATTATCAGTCTGTTTACCATTTCCAGCCATAATGCTGCGTGTACCTTACAAATAAATAAAATAAATACACATCACATACACAGTAGTCGAATAGACTGGTTTTTATATCATCTTCCGGGTTCGGTTACTATACCACGAAACTTAAATAAAGAAAAAGTTTGTAAATAATTGGATTACTCTATTAAAACAATTGGAATCTATAGGAGAGTTGTGTGTGGTCTTTGTTTTTCATATATGTAAGTATTTTGAGGGTTTTCAAGGGAATTTGCAATTCCCTCACCTCTGCCAACACCTCTTCCTCCCTGCAGTATGCTCCTCCAGCAGTAGACTGCTATATAAACTAAGTTCTACATAAAGACCTGAAGCTTGGTTTCATTATAAATAGTTCTCGCATTCAGAGAAAGCTTGCTACTGCTTTTACTAGTTGCAAGGGTAAGCATCTGTCATTGCGTTAAATCGTAAATTAAACCTATTCACCCTACATTTTACTATATTAGAGTCATCAATCACTCATTCACGAATAACTAATGGCATGATCCAATAGTATTCAAATATCGAGGGTAAAGACAAACAAACTTTGAAACAAATAAAACAGTAAATATCAAGATCAACAATAAAGATCAATGATCAATAGATCTACATAGAACATTTTTAACGTCGCACGCGCACTCATTGTAACGTCTTCGCGCGCCGGATGTTCCGCCATTGCTCGCTCGACCGTTCCAAATTCAAAACGGAGCCGTTTCCGGTGTGACGTCACCGCCGCCATGTTGCCGACGGCGTCTGCGCCTCTCTGGCTATTGTCGGCTCCATGGGAAATGGGGGCATGTAAAATTTTGTTTCCCGTAGGAAATTATTTGAGGATTAAAGAATTGGTGATGTTTAGCTTTTTGTATTGAGTAGTTGCTTTGTTTTTTGGTGGGATTAATGGATTTCCTCCTTCGACAGTCAATGTAAGGCTTGATTTACGCTAGAGCATGGAACAACAACTGTTATTATGTTATTATCCAGCGACCCGCTCCTGCTTCACGCTAAGATGGCGACATGTCAAAACATCAAGATCTTCTGAGCTGTGTGTGAGAACATTCAAACTAAATGATGGTGAAGAACAATGCAGTCGCATAGACATATACAAAAAACGATTTTGCCTATATGTAATAATAATAATAGATAAACATTTAAAAAAATCGTGCTTGTAGGCATTTTCTGGACTAAGATTTAAGACTAGGAATTTAAATTAAATTAACATCTAGGAATTTTCCATATATTTTTTCTGGAAATAGAAGTATGTTGTAGTATAAAAAACTCAAACAGATGCTATTGTTAGAGAATACCAAACAATTTGTTTTCACTTTGTATCGGTGTCATAAAATATAGTTGTGCTGATGTATCGCAATATAAACTTTCTATTCCGACAAAATTATCGACATTGATACTCATGTCCAGTTTTACTTACAATACTTTGTCAGGAAATCGTATAGCATGTATATTGTTTTATATGGATTTAAGATATTTTTAAATGAGTAACCCAACTATTTTTCTTTTTGTTAAATAATAAATGCTTGCATTTTTCTGACTTGACCGGTCTTTATAGCGATGCTTTGCAGGAGCCCATAATGTCCGGCAGTGCATCAGTTTGACTGAGATGATGAAGATGAGGACAAGATTTTTACTTCGACAGAGCTTTGAGGCCCAGAAAGATATTATATGACAAGATAATCATTTATTTGCTCAAACATGAGCACAATACATGCAACACAAATTTTCACCATGCAAGAGATGTTAAAAGTAGAGATAAAAACAGATCATCACGTTTGCCTTAAACAATGGCATACAAATATTAACAAAATAAAGTATGTCAAACAGATTCTAATTATTTTAAAATGTCATGATGAAAATTAGTAAAACATGATCAAAATCTCTCATCAAAAAACTCCTCTTAATTATAATAAGCTTTTTCTGCTAGAAAATTTATAACTTTATTCTTGAAAGCTACGTCACTTAACTGCTTCGAGCTTTTAGGTAGTTTATTATAAAATTTTGGAGCCATGAGATTGCGATACCACCTGTACGTGTCCACATAGGCTGGTTCGAGGTGTTACAGGTAAAAATACCTGGAAGAATTTAGGGGAGGTCTTGTCTTAGAAGTGGATCAGTGTAGGCTAAGTAAAAAAATGCTGAAAATTTTTAAAGTACTCTGTAAAAAAAATATTCATCAATGAGTTCTGACCGGTGAGAAATAAGAAGGTCCATAGATAAATTCATTAAAATGCCAGTTTAGATGATTTTCACCTACAACAAATTCATCAATATTTACGCAAACATAATGATGTAACAACATCTACAGATAGTAAAAACTTCAGTAAACCGTATCAAATCGTGGCCTTCTCACGTTGAACTAAACTTGACCTCACCTCGGTACTAAGGTTACTAGCAACCAAAATGGTTACAGATTGCTGATGAGCTATGACTTATTAACAGATTCAAGGTGGAATAGCCGAATATTCTTGAGTATCGGAAAAGTACAGATAATATAATTAATTTAATCACAAATCTCCATAGCGTTCATTGTGTCATTATTGTCATTTTAGCAAATGCTTTTTTTGAGAAAATTTTATTAAGAATCGCTTTTCACGTCAGTCTGTGTGACCAAGTTGTTCTGCTTAACTACGCAATGGATTTTGTTGCAGTTGTCACACATCATTTAGAGAATTTACTCCGGAAAGTTTATTTTTATAATATACTAGCTGCGCCCCGCGGTTTAGGATAAAAAGTATCTACCCATGTGCTAAATTTCATCCAAATCCGTTCAGCCGTTTAAGCGTGAAATGTAACAAACAAATATACAAACAATCTAATCTTTTCTCTTTATAATATATAGATAGATAGATAGAGATCAGCTTAGATTAATGTTAAACTTAGATATAGCACAGAAATCTCGATGATTCATTTTTACATGTCGCCACACTAGTAGATTACACCCGATCGAAGCATGGGCGGGTCGCTAGTGGATATATAAATATACAATGTGGAGACAACAAAATGATAATAAATGAAAACACTGGCAATAGTAATGCATAAGAGTATTTTGGAACCATCAAATAAATCCTAGCATCGATATTAAAAACTATTTTTTCAAACAAACTAATAGTAGTGATGGGCCGACTATGGGTTTTGCTAACCTTTGACTAGCTATAGTGACTAAACTATTAGAAATATTTGATTGAATTTTCGTATGCAGACTAAGAACGTTATTAGATATAAGCAGTAGTTAATTTACTGTCGTAATGTCATTTCCACATTGCATATAAGTCTTGGGATCGAATATTCTGTAGGTCAGTTCAATATTTAGTCACGCACGATGCAAGATTTGAGCCCTTCTAAAAGCGTTCGGTCATTTATGTCGTCATTTTCTTGATCGTCACGTATTTTTGTTCAATCCTTTTGACTTTTACGCTGGTTGATATAGTGCAGTGCTGTGTGTATATTCTTTAGACAAAAGGGCTTAGATAAGTGGCAATCGGTTTCAAAGCGTTTCGTATTTCTACTACGACTTTCAACATTATTGACATAAGCTTTCGGTAACTTATGTCAGTCCTATACATTTCTGATTTTTTCTCTCTGTCTGTCTCTGTCTATCTTAGCTTTCTGGGCAGTATAATATTTAAGCCACAGCATAAGCTATTCTCAGATATTATTGTTTGTCCTTTTGATTATTTGTATGTCTAGATAAAGTACCGCGCTGCAAAAGAAATAAAACAAACAAGCCAACTTTGTTAAGTTGGTGTGCGTTACAGATACTTCTTACATTCGCGCAACGTCATTCTGCTTTTCAAGTGTGCGTGCAGCCAAGTGTCAGATGCTATATTTTTGGACGAGTTCACAGCTTTGACTGTCTATCTAGATATATTTATATCTTTGGTTTGTACCTATACAAGAGATGAAGTACTTTGTACCAACTTCAATGACAATAATATCAAAGTTAAAGAAAGTCTTAACATTTAAATAAATACTATGAATTGAGCACTAAAACTTAGAAACAAAAGAAATAAAAAAAATACGTTTATTTGCGATAAAAATGACGTAAAAAAAGAACACAAAACATAAAAAAGAACAAGTTCTGGGAAAAGATGTTCACACAAATTTTCGTCCAATGACTGTGCCGACAATTGATCATACAAATTAAGTGATTGATTATCAAATTGCACTATTACATTAAAAGTCGTGATTAAAATGAGCTAATAATTTTATGGTCGAGCAGACGAATTTGTCAAGTATTCTCTGCTATGCTAAAGGTAGTAAGGATGAAAATAGAGTAGCAAAGAAAGATTTTGTAATTATTGTTGGTTGTTATTGTGACTTTTGATGTTATTGAAGATACAGTTTCTGCATTTGCGTTTTTGCTGATAATATTGTCATTGTCAACAAGTACTAAGGTATGTTATTTTTTTTATTTCTATGCTTGTCAACCTTTTCCTTCGTCATTATCTTTCCTTCATCGTTATTTTTTTAAAGTAGCAGTCTTCCTTCATACCGTTTTGATTCTATGCACAGTACATTTTTCTCCGTTTTTATCAAAACTTATCAAAACTACATAATTATTGTATTTATGTATTGTTGATTCTTTATATTTTTGGTCTTCGACCTTTTCCTAAGTCATGTAAGCTTTTTTTTTTTGGTTTTTTGTTCCGTTTCTTTATAGCTCTTTAGGTCATGAGTTATCCAAAAACTGTTCAGCCTAGGTCTTAACGGGGAGGCGTGAAAATTTATTCGCTGCTACAATGTACTCGTACAATATATTATATGGTCGAAATAAGATACCATACCAAACACTTTAAATGTGTTTTCATATTTTTACATAAAAATTCCAAAGACTCGAATATTGTTCATAAAAAATCTTGCTCAAGACTTCCATAACCATGGATTTACAATATCACAAATCGAGCTACAATTTGTCCGCACTACAAACAATTTCAGGGCGTACTTGCGCAAACAATAAGGTTGTAACCTTGTCGATATCGACAAAAAATCGTTAGTCAACCGACCTCCGAAGTTTTTGTCGATAAGCCAGGGATGTTCTGCGATGGTCATATTTTTTATCGATAAATTATCATAAGATTTAGAGTAGGGTACGGCCATGACTTGATTGGTTCGGGCTTAGCCTAGTTTATTACTGTATTATTGTGTCATTATGGTCAAAGATTTATTTTTAGACACTTTTTTATGAATGAGTTTTGCATGGAGTTACTTTCGGTGATAAAGTTTGTTGCCTTGGTAACATTGCACAGATTATTCAGGTTTGTCAGATGATGAGGATTACATAAGTTCCTAACCGCAAAAAAGCCGGCCAAGTGCATGTCGGAACACGCACAATGAAGGGTTCCGTAGTTGGAATGAATTTATCCCAAATAAAAACTTAACATTGTAGTTGAAAAACATAATCTCCCATACATTTTAACTGCAAATGAAAGTTTGTACTCACAATACTGAGAGCTTTAACATTTTATTTTAAAAACATAAGACTTCTCTCCATAGGTTTTCCTGTAATCTATGGGTAAAGAACCTTTCTCTGTATTTTTTAGAGATAAGGGGTCAATGGCCAAATTTCATATATTTTCTTAAATAACTTTAAATATACAACAAGTCCTTTAATTTGATATAATGTCAGACGGTACAGTTTGTAAGAGTTTTTTATTTAATTTCTTATTTGCCCCCAAAAGCCACACATCACACGTTCGTGTTTGGGTCAGAAATACATATGTGTACTAAATTTCAACTTAATCAGTTCACTAGATTCGGCGCAAATTGGCTGTGATAGATGGACAGAAAGACAGACAGACACACGAGTGATCTTATAAGGGTTCCGTTATTTCCTTTTGAGGTACGGAACCTTAAAAATCGACCAAGTCCAACAAAACCAGTTTTATTCTAAATCTCTTTGATCAGTAATTTATTTATATGAGGAACTCCAACAAAAGATGCATCACCACCTACAATAAAATCACAATTTTATATATATTATATATATATATATATATATTAAGGTTTTGTCCCGTGCATTAAACCTAAGTCGAAATGTCAAATGTGTTCTTGCAACTCTGCTGACCCACAGACAGGTGTTAGCATGATACGTCAATACACCGTCATGTCTACGTCCATTGACCAACACATCTTCACCGATCCGTGGTCGAATGGACCCACGTGGTGGATGCTTCAGTGGAGCAGACAGGACGCTGTTTGTTTCGCTCAATGACTGCTCACAGAGCTCACTGCTCATACCGTTGAGAAAACTTCACTAAAATATAAACAAGTATTTGAAAAACTCAATGACAAGAATAACCTTGTGCACCATCAACATTCTGTACGTTTTCGCTGATAACTTTAATCCGGCTCGAAGGACTACAAACACGACTGATCCTAACATCTTTGAAAAGCGACCCACTGACTGCCACTTCAAAAACATGCAAAATAAGTGAAAAAATCCTACCAGAGGACATGTGCTCAAAGAGAAACTGTTTCTTTCAATTCCTCAGTCTGTTGCCAGCAGCTCGTGGTCGAGTAACCCCACGTGGTGCTTGCGTCAGTGGAGCATACAGGACGCCAGTTTGTTTCGCTCAATGACTGCTCATAATGCTTCATAAAATTATGAATACTAACTGTTCCAAAACGTTGCTAAAAACAGTTGTGATTAGAATCTTCAATTCAAAACTCAGAGCGTGGGGCAGTGCTGTCAATGGCACCGCTCACACCTAGGCTATATTAAATGGACAGCGTCTAATGTTTCCGCAAAACATGTTACAGGAATTCAAAAACATTAAGAGAAAAGGACAGTAAATGAAACCACTATCAACCATCTTTGACGGATTGACCCCCCCATATATGCTTCATTTGAGCATATACGAGTAGAATGTTTATATGATTCTGCGCACTACACAAGCCACTAATGAAGACTGCTTATACAATAGTAATCTATCAACAGAAGTAATAATAGCTTTGAACCTAATATTATGAACAACTTCCTTCTGATGTCATTTCCATGTCAAACTAGATTGCCCATGAACCAAGGTATAATGATAAAACGGTATCATGATTGACAGAGTGATAGATTGACTGGCTGACTTAGGGGCAACGCATAGTCTGAATGTAAACCACTGGATACAAAATTCATAGCCATTTATTTATTTATTTATTAGCTTTATTTTTATCCCTTACATTTAGTTTTTGTGATGTGTACTTATTTATTTATTTGTTAGTAATGTTAGTTTTGTACTTAAATAAGGTTAGCATTGTTAGGTGTAAGGGCCGAATGTAGTCTGCGACGTACTCCATAGCCATAGACTACCTATAATAACTGCGTACAGTCGGTCAACACGAGCGTTTTCGCAGTGCAATCGTGCAGCAGTTTCTAGTTGAAAGAAGGTGGAGGTACGTCTCAACTGGTGAACTCGCTGAAATTATAGATACACTGTGCTATATACAAAGTGTGCATGAAAAACAAGCAGTTATAGAAGCAAATGAACTCATTGCAACAGCTGATTTTCGTACATCAAAAGAAAATCATTGAAGGGTGCCGAACTTGAAGCATGAAATGACCACATCCCAGCGCAGCGGCCACGTCTGGTCGAGTGGCCCCACGTGGGCCATGCTCCACTGAAGCATACATGCAGGACGCTTGTTTGATTCGCACAGTGACTGCTCATACTGTTTTGTGTGCCTTTAAAACTGTTTTGTATGTAATAACTGTTAGTATGCTCGAATTTTACTTTGGTCCTAAGGAAATTTTATTTAATGAAGTTATTGGAACCTATAAAATCAATACTGATTTTTCCAAAGAGAATCCTAAAGCTGGGACTGACTTTATACCGTCTATAGCTATGCTGAGACAGTTTGGACAAGTTCAGAATTACTTCGTTCTTCAATATACGATAGTAGGAACGCCCTCGACCAAGATTGCTTCACACGGTTCAGTGTTGAAACAGCACAAATTTGGAAGACGAAACAAGTCCTTTCAGGAGCTGCATAACACTTCAAGACCACCAAACTTGAAAATGATTAACTAATTTTAATTCAGGAGCTCCTCAATGGCCATATTTGCTCGAGTGGCTCCACGTGGGCCATGCTCCACTGAAGCAAGAGAAGCACACAGGACTGTTGTGTTTCGCTCGATGACTGCGTCAGGGTCTACGGCTAGCGGTGTGCTGTGGTCGGTAGAAACGGTAGTAAAAGTCAATGGACGAGTCTTGGACGTGAATTGGGTAGTATTTCTGGTGCCTTTTGTATTGGAACTTGGGACAGCGTTTTTTGGGAGGTTTTTGTGAAGGATTCAATCTGGCGCTGTCATCACGCACGCGGTGTTAGCGTTTTAACAATGAGATAAAGATATTTTTTAAGCATGATACTCGGACTTTAATAAATTCGTAGGTTTTCTAACTGAAAGACAACGTTTCAGATGAAATACTGACATAGAGAGCGTTCGGTGTTGTTATTTTAGAAATCAATAGGCTATTCAGTATATAGTTCTCTATGTCTAATCCTTCTTATATCTCCTTATTAGATCGATTTAACTCTGGTGCAACCAGTGTGTGTTGAGTTCATCAACATTATCCATTACATCATTGTGATCATTATCAACTACCACTATATTCTTCCATCAGTAACATGCACACAATATAGTAAACAATTATTAGCTTCCACGTGACAGACTCAACAATCTACTTAATCCGATCGGTAAAAACGCGATACATTTGACTGAGTATCATCGGAGCGTCACCCGGCGCTTGCGCATGCCGCGTCAGGATCACTGGTGTGCAGTCAACGAAACTGGCGTCATCATTGATGATGATGTCATTATCATCGGTGCATGAATGAGTTCATGTGAGACTGAATATTTAGGAGACAATATCACGCCTACAATTTCGATCCTCTAAGACGTAAGCAGAGCTGAAGTACAGTAGAAATATTTAAGAAATCACATTGTATATTTTGTGAAAAGGATCTTTCTTTTGGTTACTTTTTCTTGGTCTCATGACAACTCTGCTGCTTCATTTTACATTGAGTTAAGTTTTCTGAAACTATTTAATTTTTGTCACTTCTTTGATTTAGTTTAGAAAGTCAAGATCAAGTGAAAAGAAAGCTTTGAGGATTAAGTGTATGTTTAGCAACTTGAGTATTGTCTTGAATATTTAAAGCAGCTTCAAAAGCTGTTTCATTTCTATGTATTTCATTCACAACCAAGTCATTGGCATGTTTCTGTGACGTAATGATCCTGGTGCAACGATTCGCGAAGTGGGGTGTTCACGCGCCGGATCGCCGGTCAACAGTGGAATGTGTCGCTTTCATAGCTATTGGATGAAAACGGACAATTTAGTAGCTTTTCCATCAATGAAACTACTAATCATAGATACTTCGAAAGTCTCTTAGAAATACAAAATTTTGTAGTGTCTTTATATAGTGACAAATCCCTATTATAAATGGGAGAGTATAGCTCTGTCTATCAGTTGCCTATTTCCGTATTAACAGTTGAAAGGATTTGAATTAAATTTGGCACTCGGAAAGATCATGACCTGGGTTAGAACAACAGGATGCTTTTATCCCTGGAGTAGGTACGTTCCCGTTGGATAATTTTCAATCTGCACGCGTGTGAAGCCGCGACCAAAAGCTACTTTTATAGGTTATTAGGGCAGTGTTGTATGAGAAGGAGATTCGATCTGATAAGTATTAAATTCTAGTCATCTACCCAAAAACATTACCCTACTTGACTCGACTCAAAGATGTATTTTCTTCTTCTTGGACGTATTCACCCAGTTCTTAACAAGACCCTAGTTACGCTCAATTTATATCCCAACCAAGGATTTCTTCTTTTCTTCAAGCTATGTATCTACCATACATTTCTTTCTATTATTTCTGGTCCTTACGTCTATTCCTTTTCCTCACCTATTACAGTTATTTCGTACAGGATGAGCAGCTGTTTGTAAGTCAAGTTCAGCTGGTAACGCATGGGTGGCGGTGCCGAACTGTTTGGTATGTCGGATGACGTAGCCGGCTACTGCCGTGCTCAGTCAGCGGTGGCTTGCTCAGTATGTCATTGGTGTTTGGTATTTTTGTGTGATGATTCTTGTATATCACGCTTGTTATAGCCAAAGTCAAATCAAATCATATGTTTCAAATAGGCACATAAAAGGCAGTTTTGAACGTCAACATTTACATGAAAATTTATTCTAATGGGGCTATTCAAATCAATTTTGTGCCAAAAGGTTGTTTCGTATGGAGAAGAATGGGCAAGAAAATCCACAAACTCAAATACCATACAAACATACGTTAAATTCAAATAGACTATTTAGAGTTATTTTCAGATTTTTCGTTGCGAGTTATTAGAGTCCTAGATATCGCTCTCGTCTCAGTGTCTCTGGTTTTTCACCGTTCTTTCTGGAGTTTATAGTGGTTGAGAATAGTATGAAGCTACTTAGTGTTCATGAAGAGTATATCATACTTGTCTTGTTTGAGTAGGTTCTAAATACTGTAATTTAATATAAATAAAATATTCATATGAGAGATTAAATTGCTATTGTACTGAAAAGTATTCTAAGAACTGCCTCGTTGGTCTTGTGGTCGCAAGCGCTACTGCTGGTCCTGGGTTCAATCACCGGGTTGTGCAAAGTATTATTGGGTTTTTCCACCTGGAATTTTTCAGTAGCAGCCCGGAGTCTGGATTCGTGGCCGGTTAATGGCAATAGGCTCATCCCATCTTACATGGGACTCAAACAGAACTGGCGAAATGTGGGTGTACTATAGGTACACCCCTGCCCTACCCGTAGGCGAATACAGGCGTGATGTTATGTATTATGTATGTGTAATATATATAATAAAGAGCATTGTTTTTCACAGTTCTTCACACCACCTACCTACTCATAAAAAAATTAGGAAACTTAATTTTGCAAGTCTCTTTGTGGCTTATGCGTTATATAGTGTTATTTCTTTTACCGATTCAGTTATAAAGATTACCTGTTCTTTTAGCATCCTTTAAATCGAGTAGTTATAAAACATTCTATAATAGTCAGCAAAAAGAAATGGTACGGTCCATATATGAAAGTCTGTTATAATTAATTACAGTGCAAGTACCCAGTTTAATTGCGATGATTAAGTACCTACAAGACTTTTAATTAATTAAAAACTGATTCATAAATGTACTTCAGTAAATTAAATTTTAAAATAAAAAAATGATGTAGTAAAATTTCTATGTTACGATACCACCTTACAGTTCTATATTATTCGAAATTTGCCATGGACACGCCGCTTATTCGAAAACAGAAAAATAATTAAATTCTTACAAAAGTATTTGGTACAATTAGCGACCAATTAAATTGACAATAATCACCAACGCTTATCTAAGCAAGCGACAACTTTTACAAACCACTTTTAGTACTTATATTGTCAAGAATCAATCAGAATATGCATTTCAGTATGAATTCAGCTTAAACTTAAATAATTTCTGATAGTGTTCTTAAAGGTAGTAAAAGCGATTTGGTTTTTTTTTTTTTTTTTTTTTTATTTTTATTTGTTAGGGACAAAAAACAGTTACATGACAAGCTTAACTAAAGATTCTTAAATTAGCAAAGTACTTAGAAATACATCTAAATATAATCTATTCCATATTTATGTTACTACACATGTAACCCACACCATTATTTGGATTATTTGGATTACTAGAAAAACGTTAAAAAAAGCTGAGACAGTCACAGTGAAAGAAAGAGATATACTTTTATCAATTTCCAATATACCAACATTAACAAACCAGTATCAAACGATCACAACAGATCTAAAACCGCTGTTTACAATATTCGCTACTGGCCGTCGGCGCGCGCGCCTGCCGCTGATCATTTTAGAAAGTGCTACCGTCCATTGTACTTTTTGCTGTGTTTTTTTATATCTTTTACTAGAAAAAGTATTGACGAAAGGTGCTACTGTCACTGACAAGCAATTGAAGAAAAATGTTAGATTATTTTTGGAGTATTGATTGTTGTATGTGTAGAGGATGATGTTGATTTTAAACAGATGAATATAATACATTAAACGTTGCTCAAAGTTAAGAGAAGTATAAACGTTAAAAAAGTATGGTTATACCTGATGTTTATCATTACTTCACTGTAAGTAACTTTTACAAATAAATGACTTATAATATGCAAAGTAGCCTGATGATCAAAAGGATTAATTGTGAATACAGTTTTACAATCAATAGGAAAATTCTGATAGCATTTAAAAGTTGTTAAATTTTACTTGATAGGACATATGAATAAAGAAAAAGACTGAAAGCACTTTTGCTGCCAAATAACGTTCCAAAATTTAATTTACGTGTATTGAACACTTTTGCATGTGTAGGTTTTTAAAAGCATAACTAGGTAAATGGAGAATGACAAGATTAAAACAAATATAGAAGCAAAATAAAAAACGAATGATGATTAGCTGTTAGCATCTGGATTAAACTAGATTGATTACTCACAGCGAAGACATTTTAGCAAAAACAAATTACAATAGCCGGTATCACTTTTAAAACACGAAGAATGAAACTTGTGTAAAATATTCTAAAATGTTACAAAGTTTTGTAGAAGAGAATTTAGTTTTCCTAAAAAATATTACGTGATTCAAAAGTTAGGAAAAGTTTCATTTTGTAAAGTCAAAGGTTATTTAGAAATAGAAGTTTTAGTGCTAGACTTTTTCCTGATTATGAGTCGGGTTTTATATAAAAGGGTACTTTTTCAGATAGGACTAGACAGTAAATACCTACTTTCAAATCAAAATCATGTTCAATATTGAAAATGTCTCTATCATAGAATTATTTACCAGCCAATCTATCTAACTGCCAACAGAACTGTTTATGGTACGTCATTCATACTCGTTCTACTAGTAGCTACAATTATTCAAATTTAGTTTTCAAGTGGGAAGATATAACTCCAACCTGGTAAAGCTACCTCGACGGAACGGCAGCAGGATGAGGATGTGGAGCTGTGTCGCAAACCATGTATCCCAAAAGATGCAGTCAAAGTGACAGCTGCGCTGCCACCGACGACGTCGTGAAAGTGGCGAATTTTTGGGCCAACGAGATTTGAAACACCATCGTACCAGCACCATGAAGAAGAAGAAGATCAAATAGAAGAAGATTCTAATATCAGTAAACTTTAGCTATGAATGTTATCAATATATTGAAGGCAATAATATTTCAGAACTTTTTCTATAAAACAAGCAAAACTTTAAGTTGTAGTAGCATGAGTAAGTTAAAACCTACCAACATAACATAACATTACTGACACTCCTATATTCCCCGAACGGTGTACACTTACGTTTCACCAGCTATGTTTCGAGTCCCATGGATAGGAAGGAAGCCTATTGCCATCAACCGGGCACAAATTCAGACTCTAAACTCATATACCCAAGATCCGTTTAAAACCGACAGCAAAAATGCACGCATATAATAATGAAAATTTCCGTAAATCCAACAAGCATTTTTGCTTTTAATAACACAATTATGAGTAAACAGCACACCAGTAAGCTATGGGAACCACACGTAACTTAAGACAAAGACTCTTAACCTAGAACCTGTGACAATGGCTCCCACACTTGAAACATTAGATAAAAAATGTTTTCACTTGGTTACTTATGTAAGATTATTAGGAATTTTGATGGTCAGTGAGTTCTGGGCAGGTTATTGAATAAGAGGGCCGAAAAAAAAAAGGTAATGTTTGCAGAAAGCGGAGAGCCGGATGATATAACAAAACATAGCCATATGAAAATGTCCTCAATGTTAATAGATGACTGAAGCCACCAAAGGATCTGCCAATTGCAAGCATGCGTTGGCAATAGAAATATAAAATAAATGCGTTGTCAAATGAAAAGATATACCTATAGCTTTTTGCGATGCAGGTATAGAAGCATCCAATAACAATACGGTACTGATATTGTACCTACTGCAAATTATGCTGTTGGCTGCATTTGATGTACAGTTTTAGTATTGTAAACTAAGCTGGTGAAGCAATACATAAATTAGTTATTGATGGAAATTTTATGATTGCTTAGGCAGTTCATCTATTAATGCGCTCTTATATAGAAAGAATTAGGTATATCAAATCATTCCTATAGGTACAAAAACTGTAAGTTCCTTATGATTTCCCTGTAATCTAACTTATTTCTGATTTAGTTTCCTTGAAAGACAACGAATGAACGACTCTCCAAATAGATAAAAAAAAACACAGAATTTTGTCCAGAACATTCCACCATCAAGTAGTACCAAACATTTTGTGCAAGAAAACGTTCGCCGTCGGATAAAAAGTATTATGATAGTTTACGTAAACCGTTGCAGTAAAGTTACCTAAGCGTTCGAAATATATTTCATTGATTGAAGAAGTAAATAATTAAAATTATTGCTTTTCGTAAAGTTATTAAGGAATACCATTTTAGCTTTGTTAATCTTCTTTGGCTACGATGAATTGGTATTCAATATAAGTAAGAATTCGCATCAGTCTGTTTCTTTTAATTTGAAGTCAAATGAGAAACATTTTCGGGGGTTTCTTTCCTTCTTGAGGTTTGGGCAATTAAGTAACTTGATTTGCGGCCTTGTTTATAAAGGTATTGTGATACTTCAATACATTAGATCTTCAAGCTCATTGTAGATAATCCTGCTGCATCCTGGTTTATTTAGAAGATTTCTTTAAAAGGCTCTAAAAACAGCTAATGTTGGCATGGGGGCTTTAGTCGAAATTTTTAAGTTTTTCAAGTGTTAGTGCGTTCGTTAGGTAATGCCGATTTTAGTATTTTGAGACGTCTCGTACCTAACAAATACTTTCGTCTTCTTTTCTAAGATATTGTTGCAAGTTGCATTAATGAAGAAAATTTACCAACATTTTCAGATTTTCCATCTTATAGGAAATTTAATATAATTATCTTTCTTATATGAAGATTTTCATCTTATTACTACCATTTGATTAACAAAACATTCGCTGAAGCTTTTAAAAAGCTTTTACCATTGGATTTTTTTTTATCGGTTTTACTCAGACTTCTGTTTACCCCTTACCAACAAGAAACTTGAAAACAATGACTTTCAAGATCAAAAGCCTTGAGTTTCGTCGATGAATCAGACATACCTTTACAACTAATAAGAATCTTATTACTTGCGTTGGTAGTTAAAAGTATGATGTTGTTATTTTAGTACGATTTAAGTAATTTAATGTAAGTAAAATAAGGTTTAAATTGATAAAACACACTTGAATTATTTAATCACCTTACGTTAAAACTGCCTAGTGATGAAAAATCTCTATTTTAGATTACATCAAAACAAACGATTTAGGAAATATCTTTTGTAGTTTACGGAGTTTCAAAAAACATTTCAACAAATATCCACGCAAGAAGTTACAACAGTAAATTCATGCAAGTTTTTAGCAACACACTCTTATAGCTAGATAATATTTGCATATAACAATCTTAAAGACTAAAAAAAACCTTTCATAACAAGTAAAAAACTAAGCGGAATTCAGTTACAACAAAAAACGTACCTGCACCGGAAAAACGGGCGAACCAGATTCACGTAACTAGCTTTTTCCAGATTGTTGAAAAAAAATGTAAATTAAAAATTTAATTGCGTGTAAAAAACTTTGTAAAACAGAACTTTCTAACACTCGTGTTCCACAGGCACTCACAAGCACTGTTTTTTTTATTGTTTTTACTTTACAGCGTCCGCGCGTCCGCTCGCGCCGATGGCCACGACTCAAATGCGATTGAGTGGAACATAACCGACTCCGGCGCAGCGACTCGCGACTAGCCTGCGCACGCACACATATGTTAATACAGCCTTATGTAAGCCGTCCTTATGTAAAACGCTAGTATATTATTTGGAGGACGGAAAACTGCTATTACTGTGAATTTTCGTGGCTCTGTCATCAGCCATTATAGTTATAATAGGTTTTGTTTTAAGGATGTTGTGTGTGTGGTTATCCTCACGAGGTTTTCCTTTACGGAGAATCTTTGCATGTAGTTGTAATTATAGGCTTTTATTGTGTACTTGATTGGAGTATATTGGTAATTGGCAATAGTTGAGGCAGGTCGCGTGACTTTTTTTTGCTACCTCTACTCAGCTTAAATCGTAAAACGCTCGCAAGTTCTTTCTGGTTCTTTGCAACTTTGTTAGAAATACTAGCGTTAAAGTTTGCAATAGCAACTCTACTAGCTATGTTAGTAATTCAACTCCTGGGCATTGCCGTGTTTGTGGCCATGGTTTCCACAGTTCATCAAACTTTCGGAGCTCACGGTATAACTTTTGGAGCTCCAGGCACGAGTGTAGAACTATTCCCTATCAAAAGCCTTATCAAAGCAAGTGTAGCTTTGACTAGACGAACGCTCACTTACTATTTTACATTTTTATCTACTCTTTTAATGTATCATCACTGCACAATAGGTATAAAGCTATTATAATTTTTTGTCTGTCTGTTTAAATGATTAATTGTTTGCTAAATAAGCACGGTAAAGAAGAAATAATTTTGTTATTAATAACTTGATATGTCTAAAGTACAATTAAATGTTTTTATAGTCTAGAAATCAGAATTATGTATAGTAACTAGCTGTATATTAAATTCCATTATTATCATATATGTCGCCGCGGAGATTATTCGGCGTTAATTAAGTTGATTTTCTGATTATAAGTTTACAATAGTACCTATCAATATTTAGAGAAGTTTTATGTTTGTTAATTAATTTTAAAGCTCAGATTTGGTTGGTAATGATTTTGACTTAAGTTAATGTCAAGATCATGACTAATTAAATCTGGTAATGTAATGTAAAATCACAATCTGATTATTTTTAAATAACTTGTTATTTTGGAACATTGTTTTGTAAATACTACTACCTAAAACATTACTTACTTTTAAAAATGTAATGCTTAAACGTCATCTGTTTATTGGCGGTAAAATACTTTGTGATTGACGTTTGTCTCCGGTGGGGAAAACGAGTTAATAAAAGGCGCGACTCGAGCGCGGAGCTCACTTTTGCTGCCGATTTTGAAGACTAAACATTGTGAGTAAAATCTATGTCTGTTTGATTAAAATTATTGCATTAAGTAGTTTACTTGTTTTTAATTTTCTGAAATCCTTGTGTTTGCCTGATAGATCAAACATAAAATCCATTGTTGCTATAGCAGAACCGAAGACCAGAACAAGGTCGGCGGTTCTGCATATTTTTAAAAATAACTGCCCTGTCTCAACTTCGACATCAGAAGTGGGATACTTACCTACTCTTTCTGTCCGTTTTACCTGATTTTTTCAGACTGCATCTACCTACATTGAAAAAGTTATCCTGCGTGACACTATGGATACACCAAACCAGGACGGATCAACGGCACCGAGCGTACCAACGTGCACCGTGTCCGGACCAGACGCCGGCGATGGTGGATCAACGACGGCTGCCAACGTGGCGCCGCCGCTACAACAACATGGCGGTAACGTACCTCCTGAGTTTTACTTACACATGATAACTATGATGCAAAATATGAGTGAAAGGCTGTCGAAGCAACACGATAAAGTTAAAATTACTGATGTATTTTTGCCTTCATATGACCCGGATGGCAATGTCGGGGTCCGCGAGTGGTGTAATCATATTTCTTCGGCTAAGACTAATTATGAGCTCAGTGATTATGATATTCGCATGAAAGTGACTAGCTTACTAAAAGGTCGGGCTAAGATGTGGGCTGATAACTGGCTCGTCACAACGTCCACGTGGGACGAACTGCGTCAAAGTATTATCACTACCTTTGAACCCGAAAATCGCTATTCGAGGGACGTGCTAAGGTTTAAGGAACACAACTACGATCCTACCAAAGACATTGCCGAGTTTCTATCCCGATCATGGATTTTGTGGAGACGAGTTACTAAAGATAAACTTGACGATAATGATGCGGTGGAAGCGGTGATAGGAACAATTAGTGACGAACGCCTTCGGATTGAACTCATGAATGCCAGAGCTACCTCAGTGCCAGAATTAATTTCCGTTGCCTCATCCATTCGTGTTAAGCGTCCCAATCATCAAAATACCAACCAACCGCCATCCAAACGTTTAAAATATGCTATTGATAATCGGAACGTCCCTTATTGTAGCTTTTGTAAGAAGCCGGGGCATGCTTATCGTGATTGTCGTTATAAAAATACGCCAGTAGTTGTAGATAAACAAACTGACAAGGCCCCTAGTGTCTCAGTGACATCGTTACCTAAACAGAATGACAATAGGCTCTGTTCATTTTGCTCAAAATCTGGTCATACATTTGATACGTGTTATCGTCGGGAAAAACAGATAACCTCTAATGTAAATTCATTTATAAAGAATAAACAGAGTTTAAATACTATGCGTATGCGGGTAGGTGATATAATTATTGATACGGTGTTCGATAGTGGCGCGGAGTGCTCTGTGATGCGCGAATCTATTGCAAATAAGTTGCCCGGGAAACGACGACAAGTAGTTAATTATTTACGAGGAATAGGCCCGTTTCCTGTGGTTTCCACGAGTATATTAACAACGGTGTGTGTAATTAACAATATAAACGTAGAGATCGAATTTCATATCCTGTCCGATTACGAAATGACGTCAGACGTGTTGATAGGTGTAAATCTTTTAAGCGAAACTGGATTGACAGTAATCATAACCCAAAATAGCGCGACTTTGTGCTCCCAGCCTCGCGTCTTGCACATGCGATCGACAGCCGGTTTATTTGACGATATTAATCATGATTTGAGCAATACATCTGAGGTTAACCAACTGCTAACTCTTCTCAATAAATATTCTGCTATTTTCACTCGGGGTTTTTCACAAACTCGTGTGAATACAGGTCAATTAGAAATTCGTTTAAAAAATCCAAATAAGTTTGTGGAACGAAGACCTTATAGGCTAAGCCCAATCGAGCGTGAAAAGGTTAAAGAAATTGTTAGGGAATTAATAGATAATAACATTGTGCAAGAGAGCAAGTCCCCATATTCAAGCCCAATTATTTTAGTTAAAAAGAAAAACGGTGACGACCGCATGTGCGTTGACTACAGAGAGTTAAACTCGAACACTGTCCGTGATCATTACCCCCTTCCTTTAATCGCAGACCAAATTGATCAGTTGGCTGGTGGTCAGTACTACACAACCCTAGATATGGCATCTGGATTTCACCAGATTTTGGTTGCTGCTGATTCTATAGAGAAAACAGCCTTTGTGACCCCAGATGGTCTATTCGAGTACAAAACCATGCCGTTCGGGTTGTGTAACGCACCATCAGTGTATCAGAGATGCATTAACCGTGCCTTAGGTCCTCTTTTGAGTCCAGGTAGTGCAGACGAAGCCCGTAATGATAGCGTAGCTCAGGTTTATATAGATGACGTCATCTGTAAATGCCGTGATTTTTCATCCGGTCTCGGATACTTGGAAAGAGTCTTAATAGCATTACGTGAATCGGGATTTTCGATTAACATTGATAAGTGTCTGTTCTTCAAAAAGTCAATCGAATATCTTGGTAACGTGATAGAAAACGGCCAGGTTCGTCCCAGTCCTAAAAAGGTCGAAGCTTTACTGAAAGCCCCAGTACCAATTAATGTTAAACAGGTTCGCCAATTTAACGGTCTTGCGGGATATTTCCGTCGCTTTATACCCGATTTCGCTCGAACTATGGCTCCCCTTTACGAATTGACTAAACAGGGCGCTAAGTGGCAATGGACTCATTTTCATGAAGAGGCACGTCAAAAGATAATTCATCACCTAACTTCTACACCGGTCCTAACAATATTCCAAGAAGGGGAACCTATTGAACTATTTACCGACGCTAGTAGCCTTGGTTTTGGAGCGATACTCGTTCAGATTATTAACGGACGGCAGCACGTGGTAGCGTACTTCAGTATGCGTACGACGGACATAGAAAGTAGGTACCACTCCTATGAGCTTGAGACACTGGCCGTAGTCCGAGCAATCAAGCATTTCCGGCACTTTCTTTATGGCCGCCAGTTTAAGGTAATTACCGACTGCAATGCGCTCAAAGCTTCAAAGCACAAAAAGGACTTACTACCCCGCATTCATAGATGGTGGGCCTATCTCCAAAATTTCGAATTTGACATAGAATATAGGAAGGGCGAGCGGATGCAGCATGCAGATTACCTAAGCAGAAATCCGGATCCTTTGACTGTCAACGTCTTGACCAACAATCTGGATTGGGTCAATATTGAACAAAGACGTGATAATCACTTGCGGTCCATGATAGATGCTCTGCATAATGGTGAAAATGTCCCCGGGTACCTCCTCGAAGACAACGTCCTTAAATTAGAGAGGTTAGATGCTATCTTAGGCTTACAAAAACTTATCGTGGTGCCAAAGTCTTTCCAGTGGAGCCTAATCAATACTTTCCATAGTGCTCTGAAGCACCCAGGCTGGGAAAAGACCCTTCACAAAATAAGGGAAACTTATTATTTTGACAAAATGAGCACCACCGTCCGAGACTTTGTCGACAACTGTATTGTGTGCAGAACTTCAAAGCAAACGTCTGGGGCTACGCAAGTACAGTTGCATCCTATTGCCAAGCCAGTAGTTCCATTTGAAGTAATACACATGGACATCACGGGTAAATTGGGAACTCCTAATGAGCAAGAATACGTCGTGGTTACGGTAGACGCCTACACTAAATATGTGTTACTGCGCTACACTAATGACAAAAGTCAACACAGCACTTTGGCGGCTCTGAAGCAGGTCATCCACCTTTTCGGAGCTCCAAGGCAAATAATCGTCGACGGCGGTCGCGAGTTTCTAGGAGAATACAAAAACTACTGTGATATGTTTAATATAGAAATACACTCCATAGCACCGGGCGTTAGCAGAGCCAACGGACAAGTAGAGCGGGTGATGGCAACACTGAAGAATGGTCTCATAATGATAAAAAACTATGAGACTCCGGACTGGCACACAGCGCTGGAAAGCTTTCAGCTCGCCCTCAATTGCACTGTCCATAGAACCACAGGCATAGCCCCACTCGCACTACTGACTCGACGCCAAAATTGTGTCCCACCAGAGTTACTAAACTTAGTTAACCTGGACAATGCATCAATCAACATTGAAGCCCTTGAACGTCATGTGCAACAAAAAATGACGCAGGTAGCTAATAAAGATAAAGCAAGGTTTGACAAAGGCCGAGCTAAAATTCACCGGTTTCAAAGAGGCGATTTTGTTTTGATAAAAAACAACCCCAGAAACCAGACTTCTCTTGACCTTAAGTTTAGCGCTCCTTACGAAGTTCACAGGGTTCTAGAAAACGACCGCTACCTTGTGAAGAAGGTAGTGGGACACCATGGGCGACCTCGCAAGGTCGCACACGATCAACTGCGGCGCGCCCCTCTACCAGGAGGGACCACCCAGGCGGCCGTGTCGCCTCCAGACGATCAGCAAGCCGGGCCTTCCAGCATCGGGGAAGCCTTGCAACCGCTAACTACGTCAGATGCATTGCCGCCCGCAGACGGACAACCATGAAAAATAAGAACGGTGAGAGTCTTCCATATTGATTACTAATAACTACTCTGATTCTTGTATTTGTGGAGTCCGTGTGGAGCCATCTAATAAGCCAATTTATTTATTTTAACCAAATCAAAAAGATGCTATTGGCGTGTGGAGCCGTCCAATAAGCCAATTTATTTATTTTAACCAAAACAAAAAGATGCTATTGGCGTGTTGAGCCGTCCAATAAGCCAATTTATTTATTTTAACCAAAACAAAAAGATGCTATTGGCGTGTGGAGCCGTCCAATAAGCCACTAATAAGCCTATCCTAAAAGAATTAAAAGTCCCCTGTGTACCACGGCGTACGAGACCGCCCAGAGCACAGCATCGACCTATCCCATCATCCTTAGAGCCTCTGTTCTCAGCATCGACCTTGCATCTTCCTATCCTTTCCTTTTTACAAATAAATGGAATTTTGTTACTGTTGTCATGTGGAATGAGCAGAAACATTGTTATGAATGATAACTAAATCTACTGTCACCATGTGAACTGACCAATAATGCAAACGAAAGCTATAGATAGCTAAGCTTACTATTTTTCATGTGAGATGAGCAGTAGACACCTATTGTGTTATCATAATAAAAATAATATTTACTTGATCTGTAGTCACGTAGAGTGAACAGTAAATGCGAATACATTTTCGCTAACCTTTACAAATAGGCTTGTGTGTACTGTGGAAGTGCCTGGCCTCACAATATTTATTTCTCTATTACAGATTATCCAAGAGCGATGCAGAGCACGCATCGCGCATCAGTATGGCCGTGTCGCCGCGGAGATTATTCGGCGTTAATTAAGTTGATTTTCTGATTATAAGTTTACAATAGTACCTATCAATATTTAGAGAAGTTTTATGTTTGTTAATTAATTTTAAAGCTCAGATTTGGTTGGTAATGATTTTGACTTAAGTTAATGTCAAGATCATGACTAATTAAATCTGGTAATGTAATGTAAAATCACAATCTGATTATTTTTAAATAACTTGTTATTTTGGAACATTGTTTTGTAAATACTACTACCTAAAACATTACTTACTTTTAAAAATGTAATGCTTAAACGTCATCTGTTTATTGGCGGTAAAATACTTTGTGATTGACGTTTGTCTCCGGTGGGGAAAACGAGTTAATAAAAGGCGCGACTCGAGCGCGGAGCTCACTTTTGCTGCCGATTTTGAAGACTAAACATTGTGAGTAAAATCTATGTCTGTTTGATTAAAATTATTGCATTAAGTAGTTTACTTGTTTTTAATTTTCTGAAATCCTTGTGTTTGCCTGATAGATCAAACATAAAATCCATTGTTGCTATAGCAGAACCGAAGACCAGAACAAGGTCGGCGGTTCTGCATATTTTTAAAAATAACTGCCCTGTCTCAACTTCGACATATATATAGCCTAGACCGGGTCAGATAGATAGTCGTTTCATGTAAAATATTAATATCCAGCTGCATCCGGTCGGACTGGAAGCAGACCCCAAAATAGTTGGGAAAAAAGGCTAGGCAGGCAGGCATCAGCCAATACAGGGTGATGATGTACTCAAGGAGAGTTACAAGTGAATTCAATGTTCTACTTACCTATTTGTTTATCCTATTTAGAAGAAGAAGTATAAGATATGACTGTACTTATAGAGTGCACAGAGTGAATTAAAAATATCTTATATACAACTGACTGGGCAATAACAGACAATATTTTTACCAACTGTCTTGTTGATGTAGTGGTCGCAAGCGCTATTCCGGAGCTTGCGGTCCTGGGTTTCATTGCCAATTCGGGAAAAGTGTTATTGTAGTGTTTTACTGTAAATTTTGCCCGATTGATGGCCATGGGCTCACTCCCTATTACTTGGGAGTTAACATAACAGTTGATAAGAGGGTGTACTATAGGTACACATCTGCTTAGTTCTTCGGGGAACACAGACGTGTTGTTATGTTATGTTACCAACCTTAATGGTAGGTTAATCACATCACAACAGCTATGTATACTAAAATGATGTACAGTCACATTATAGGTATTACCAGTCTAAGCTTGAGCCTGTCAAAATTACCTCTACTAGGTACCAAAGTAGATACAAGAATAGTAAGTAACCATTAAACCACATTCAGCAGAAAGCTTAGTCATCGCAGTATATTCTTTTGCAGAAAGTAAACCCGTCTCCTGCACATTGTGGCGGCATGTACATCGTCATATGCGAACTACGCATATCACTGACGTCACGCAAAATTCTGCATCGCGCGAGCAGAATTTACCGCAAGACTAGCATATATACAACGTCCCGACATCAATTGCCGGCCAGATCTGTCTGCTCGGAGGATCTTCCCTTTTCTATAGAGGAGTGAACTTTACACTCTGTTCCTTATATCTCTATACATAAAATGTAATAAACGAATTCAAGTTACTTCAAGAAAAATAACTTAACAAAGGTATGTTATACTTAGGTATACTTAATCATGTGCTTTATGATCTTAATATTACCACAACCGAGTCTCAGTTGAGTTTTTACCGAATATCACAAAAAATACGCCGTTTTAAGTTACTTCAAGCATGCCATTAGCCTTCCGCCGTTAATTAAAATTATCTTAAGTTAGAATTCAGTTACGGTATAAAAAATAGTTAATTATTTGATTTATTATTTGCCATAATGTTCTGGTTATTAAGGATAACAAATCAACAGTAAAAAAATACTAAGTTTTAATTAAGGTTTCAAAAGAGATGAACTAAACATAAACGAATGCAAGTTAGCATACCATAACATCAAGCCTGTAATCTTCAAAGGGTTAGGTAGACGTGTACCTATACTACACCCATATTTCGCCAATCCCACACAATTTTCTACCAATAATAATGGTTCTTGGCTGTTTTTTTATTCATATAAGGTACGGGAGTAGATGAAATTACATATAATATATGAGAATTTGGAGTTACTGATAGACAAAATTTAGAGCATAACACAAAAAAAGCAAGCGCAGGCCTGCTGAGCATGAGGTCCTAGTCGGGCAAAGTGTTATTGTTTTGGAGTCTGGATTTGTGCCCGGTAGATGGCAATAGGCTCGCCCCCTATTACATGGGACTTAAACATGACTGGCAAACTGTTAGTGTACTAGGTACACCTCTGCCTTACTCTTCGGAGATTACAGACGTGCAGGATAAACATTTTTTCTTTCTTTTCTTTTTCTTTTTGTAACATTAAAAAAAAACAATACCTAGCAAGAAGAAATAGAGAAAATATCCAACGAGATTTTCGCTTAACTTTCCACCCTTTTGTATACTAAGTTAAGGCAGATCCCACAAATATAAATCCGCTGTTGCATTATAACCATTACCATAAGCCTATAATGAGCCCACTGCTGGGACAACGGCCTTTCTGTGAGAAGACGTGGGCCGTAATCCAGCAAGAGTGCCCAGTGCAGGTTGGCAAATTTTTGGTCCTTGGACATGCCGGTGTCCTTACGATTTTATCCTTCACCGTTTTGAGAGCAGTGGTTATGAAATAATTTACAAACTCAAAGTCAATGTCAAATAAATTATTTCAATTAGGCAGATAAAAGGCACTTTTGAACGTCACAATTTACAAAAAAAAAATAGAATTGATTCTAGTCGCTCCTTCCAAAAGGTAGTTTTCGTTTGGAGAAGAATGGGCAAGAAACCTGTTTACACAAAGTTCAATGCCTGCCTGATTTCGAACCTACGACCTACCGACCGAGTCATCCGTAGACCACCGAGATCGTAAGTCATCGTCGTTTCCACTTCCCCCAAAATGATTACCTATATCACCAAGTAAAATAATCATTAGTGAATCTAGGACCAGAAACAGTCAATAAAATTTAAAATATCAATCAGACTAGTAGTAAAAGTTTCTCACTGTAAAGACATCAACGCGCTACACTTTCTCAAAGAAAGTTGAAGAAAATAATGAATTTCTCAGCTTAATTTCTGAGAAATGCATTATTTTCTTTTACTGTAAAATAATGATTTTTTTGTATGCTTTTTTAATAAACTAGGCTTTTAAGTTCAGGTGGATCTAGATGCATTAGTCTTTGTGGCTATTTTTAGTAAATTTCTGTAATAAATTCAGTGAAAAAGGAAAAGAAGTTACAAGTATTAAAAGAAAAAAAAAATTATCATTAAATAATAAATAAATAATTCGTAGACAAGTTATTGATGAATCCTACAATTTTTTCTAAAAACGAAGTAAAATTGTGTTTAAATATTACCTAATGTCTTGCTTACTTAGTAGAATGTAGTGTTATTTCATCAATTTTAATACACTAGGGTGTACCGTTTTAAGTGAGGAATGCTTTCTAATTGGATAATCATTAAAGCTGCTGCTATGTCGGATAATTAGAGATAGGTTATAGGTATCACTATTAATTAGCCTTTATAAAAAAGGCAAGACAATTTTTTTTTTAACAATCTGGTTAGCTGTAACGCTTAAAAAAATTATAATTTAAAAACAGGAACAAATCTAAAATATCTTGAACATAAGACTGATAAATAATCATTTTAAATTAGCTTTTATGTACACTTGCTTCCGCCAGCAGCTTTGCCCGCGTGATATCTTTATAAATGATAGCCTATGTTACTCAGTGATAATATAGTATTCTACTGGTGAAAGAATGTTTTTAATCGGTCCAGATGTTTTTGAGTTTATTTATTACAAACAAAAATACAAATATTTTCTGTTTATAATCTTAGTGTACTATTTACAGCTGCTCAACTATCGACTACTTTCGTAATAATACAGACATTGGTCAGCGAAATAACGAAGCATACATGACTTACATTAGAAAAATACACATATCCATTCATTTAACTCTTCGGACGTCAGGCCTCTGTACCGCACATGTGCCACAAACGTCGGCACATTTGGAAGTACTTGTTAAGTTAGTTGGAAGTACTTGTTAAGTTAGTTAAGTTGTTATTATCCAAAGGTGTAACGCTGACATTTCGAGCCATTAAATCTTATTATCCATTGGTGTTACGACGACGCTTGAGAGGACAACCACACACAATAGATTGATGACTAATCCATTTCATTAATTTCCTTTTAACCTCACAAGCCCAGAAGTTCAGAGATCAGTATCGAATATACCAACAATAAAAAAAAGAGCTTTTTCTCCATTCACACACAACTACCAAACTACTTTTGTAGTGTATAATCTTATACCTAGTACCTAATATCAATCACACATTTTTTTCAAAGACATCTTAAGTAAAATGTTGTCCAAAAATTAAGTCGAAGTCAAAATATTTATTTGTAAAACATAGGTCGTGTAAAAACAGGTGATATAAATAAAAATATAGATCCCTATGTCTTGCCGTTGACGGTGTAGAAATATCAACAAAGTAGGGATCTAAAATTACTCTTAGTAACAGAACTACACTTAGTACAGTAGGCAGTTAACTACCGATCCATCTTGTACCTTTCTTATCAACCTCCACTAATTTCCATCGTAAAACTTAAATAAATCATTCTATTGTTTGAAAGACATTCATAACCATACAACTAGTTTCAAAACAACAGATTGACCATTCAATACATTACCTATCAACCTCAAAAGCCTACTATCCACGTGCCACAGGTTCAAAGATCAATATCGTATATAATTAGAGACAGGTGTCGCTGCATTTCTCTACAACCCTCAGTTGAACTTATAGGGGTGAAGGGTAGTGGGAAGTCAACAGCTGATGTACTCGTAGACGAGGTTGAGTTGGTTTTGTGAATCTTTATATTTTTGTAGATCGTTCCTGTAATGTGATAACTGAATACCTTACTAACCTTCAGGGGGTGAATTCTGCAAACACTTGTCTTATTGAGTTGTGAAAGTTTTTATGGAAAATTATTTATGTGTTCCAAATAATGTTTGTATTTTCAGTCGTTGACATGAGAATGTGCGTTCGATCTGTCGTTCAATGACGCTACTATGTAAAAATATGTACCCAATTAAAAGTTTTCAGAGTATGTATAGGTAAAAGTAGATGAGACAACACTTACTAGACCATGAAACAATTTAACTGTGCTACTACAGGCCAAAGACTTCATTAAATACAGAGAAGGAGCGACCAAAGATCATCACACTTGCTACCCCTACATAATTGTTGGAAAAATCGAACTATAAAGTTTTTTTTTTCATGATAACATAATATCACGCCTGTATAACGAAGAGACAGGCACAGTGGTATACCCGTAGTACACCCATCATATGATATTTTCATCACATTATTATTTCTTTTTACTTGTGTGCCTTTTAGCCTGTGCTAAATAAATGTATTTCTTTATTTTCTTTCTTTATTTCTTCTATATTTTTATTTTCAATTTCATGATATTTTTCTATTAACTTGCTAAATTCAGTTACTGAGTAAGTTTTCAACGGGTACTTCAGCATAATTATATTTCTCGAAAAATAAGTCAGGCAATTTTCTTTACGTGATATTACGTGAATTCAACCTATATTCAACTATTATAACAAGCCATGTAACTCTAACACTGGTATTGCACCATTTCACCATCGTTTGTAATTAAAACCTAAAAACTTTTGTAGAACAAAAAGTGTCTGAGACAGGTGGAAATGTTGCCGCCTCGCTCTAACTCACCGCATGTTGTATATTACTGTCTCTTTCACCGGAAGACAGTGTTGATGGACAAACTGTAACGGACGATTGTCGTAACTGACTTTTGTTTAGTTGTGTTCCTCAAAGTGTAGGAGAAAATTGTTATTGAATTCCAATATTGATATAAAAATTAATAATTATAGAGAGGTTAGAATACATGCCTAATATGCATTGGTATGGTATCAATTAATATTCATTCAAAAACCATTATATTTTCCTAAAAGTAATTGTGCCAATCTTTAGATATTATCTCTGCTTTTTGTGCTAATTCCGAGAAAGAGCACAACAGCTCATAATGGTCAGTGGTCATGACTTGACATGGACAGCAAGGGTTTTAGGATTAATGACTTCATTTTCCCCTGGATGCGAAAAAACATAATTTGTCACCTTTCCAAAAGAAATCACGTAGGATTGAGTGAGAAGTACGACGGACTCAATTAACCCCTCTATTTCAAACATATTATTCAATTATCGAAACTAACTCAAAACCTAGCCAAGCAAAGTTAATACAATTTATATGAGACCACCGCGAAAGCTTCTTCTACCAAATCAAAAAAGAATTTTCAAAAACGATTCACAATTGTTGAAAATATTGATGAAAAAACATATATATAAATTCAGACGCACATATAACCTCGTCCTTTTGTGAAGTCATTTAAAATACTTACCGAGAGAAGGTGTAAAATTGTGATCTAAAATTACTTTCTTAAAAACACTAATAAGAAAATACTTTGAGCATCGGTCTAGTCTAACAAAGAGCTAGTCGGCGCACGCGCGGTAGTTTTACTAACTCTTGAACATTAAGTAGAACACCAGTTTTTACCACAAATTCTCAGAAACAATATAACAACGTACATGCAACGGAACTTCATTATTTTTCAGTTCTACGAGTAGTACTTAGTAGAATTTTTTGCCAATAGGTACAAGTTTTTTGTTTTCGGTGTTTTGCTTAAAATTCCATCAATAATGACGTAAAAAGTCGAAGGGAATTGCGTCGACATAATGACTTTAGCTTGGAAAGGCAATAAATAAATGTTGAGAGGACAGATCAATCAGAACTCGTGTTGATATTGATGATGGATGACCATGCTTTATACATCAGATCCCCTTTTGTATCTCGGATAGTACGTTAAAACTGAAATGCCATTAAATCTCATTACCTGAACTCCTTCTTGACATTCGGGGGCAATAAATACATTGGTGAGATTCTGGGCCATATTATTGTGGGAGATATCATTTACTGACAAATGCGTGCACTGACTGGACAGGTCCACTCTGTGTGGCTCTTTCCTCAAAAGACCTTTTCAGACATCTACACGATCTTCACAAGATTAAGTCTGGACTTTTAAAGAGACTGTGACCTCTGAGTTTGTTTCGACCGTTCTTCTCAGAGTAGTCAGATAGGAAACGCCGACCTCGTCTAGTTTAAAAAAATATGATTGACGTGTTTAAGAATTTTTAAAAAACCTACTTACAGAAATAAATTTATTTGACATTAAGATCTATGATCTATCTATATTAAATCGAATAGCTGCGTTACCATACGATAACAGTATGTGGTGAAGTCCAAAAGATTGTGGAAATGTATGGAGTTCAATCTACTTCATTAATGCGCTTTTTTTAAAAAATTGCCAACAAAAAACTTTGCATAGTTCATTCACTACATAATATCTTAAATCACTTGAAAAATCGACCTCTTTCCGTAATTAGGAATAAACTTTCCTACCGTTCTTCTTTAGTCAACTCTATAATTGATGATAAAAGTAAGCAATAAGGTAATAATATGAAAAGTTAGAAACAAAGTCGGTAAAGTGAACTTTTTCGTTCGCGACTGGCTAGTGAGGGGAAGACGTGCCACAATTATACTACTTCCGCCCCGGGAGCGTAGGGATGGGACACGGGAAGTTTTAGTATAGATATCGATGAAATTATTTTCTATTATTTTAACCATTATAATTTATATATTATTTTTTAGTTGATTTGGAAACTTTTCTGAATTCAGTAATACATATTCAGTATGACAGCCTTTTGTAATCACAATTAGGTACACCCATCGTCTATAACTTAAACCAATGACAATTACCAATTTTGAAAAAAAATAAAAATGCTTGTGTGGTGGTCTCATTTAATTTTATTAACTTTGCTTGGATGGTTTTTGATGTTTTTTTTTCTATTTTAACCATTATAATTCTTGCCCAATATTTTGCCAAAGTAAATCTTTGAAAAACTATTGGGTTGATTATAAAACTTTTCTGAATTCTTTAATACACTTTTTTATCACTATAGCAATATCCGAGCAGAAGATAAATAGAAAAAATCTTAGTTCTCTTATAATGACAGCCTTTTGTGTTGTTAACCCGTCGTTTTTAACTAAAAACAATGCCAAAAACAGTTCCTATTTACCAAACATCGGTGAAGTCAACGAGGAAGACGCTTCGAGTATAAAAATACCCTTAACGAAGCCGAGAGTCCCTTCTTCGTCCGTTATTATGGTTTTTTTTTGTGCGGGACTATACCTTCTGATTACGGAGATATTGAAGGTCAAAGTTTTACATTTTTAAATTATTTTTTTACGAAAACAAGTTCCTATCCCTGTTGCGCCTGCAACAGGGATAGGAACTTGTTTTCGTCATTATCACACATGAGCACAACCACTGCCGTGAACAGCAAATTTTCACACCAAAAATAAAAGTCGTTTCCCAGCAATTCTTTTTACACAAAATTACTTAGTTTTATGTATATACTGCGTGGATGACGGCTTCGTGAAATGTCAAGTTAAACCCTGTATAATATAAGATAACCAACAGGCTACGTTCACAGCTTTAGATTTGTCTCCAAAATAGAGAAGACATCAACATACCCCAAAAAAACATCATGATTTATGCTTTGATTATAACTATTATAAACGATGCAAAATTCAATGTTTTTTTTAGTAGAAGCTACGTAATTAAAGTAATTGTTAAAATAATTTGAGAAACAAAAAACCGGATATGCATAGCTAAATTGAACATTAATATACAAAAGCAATTAAAATCTGCATGTTCTTTATGAATTCTTGATATACACATTTATTAACTGCTTCATTCAAAGATTGCAAAAAAAAATTAGGTTGGCCATAAAGACTTTATTTATTAACTCAATTTTTAATTATCTAATAAATTGTAGACTTTGGTGATTATTAACACAAAAGTTACCGTAGGAAACTACTGATTTGTTAACATGTATTTCACGTTATTTCGTAGTAGTTTCGAAAAAAACTTTGTGGGTAACGTGACACCGTAGTTCATATTAAACAATCAATCAATCTGCTCACCCTTTTCCCGACTATGTTGGGGTCGGCTTCTAGTCTAACCGGATGCAGCTACCACCAGTATTTTACATGGAGCGATTGCCTATCCTCCACAACCCAGCTATTGAGTAACACAATAACTCTTGTCAGACTTTTTAGGCTGATGTACGGTCACCCATCCACGAACCAACCGCGGCAAAAGTAGCTTAACCTCCATCGACCCATGTGGCTAGTATCATTTAACCACAAACCGTAGTTGTCAGTAAATATGTAATAATAAAAACGTTTTTTTATGTTAATCTTATTCACCATTGATCAACGGTGAAGGAAAACTTCACGAGAAATTTTGACAATACATGCATAAACATAATATCACGCCTGTTTTTTCCGAAGGGTTAGGCAGAGACGTATATAGTACACCCACATTTTGCCAGTCCCATGTAATAGGGGGCGAGACTAATGCCATTAACCGGGCACAAATCTAGACTCTGAGCTATTCTGAGAAAATCAGGCAGAGTTGCATATTGAAAATGACAAGCTGCGTATTGGCATTTAAATCTCATGTGTTTACATAGGATGAAAATGCTGACATGCAGTAAGTAGGCGTCAAGATCAATACTCGTTACTTCAATTTGTAACAAGATAATTGCTTACTCTACAGTTACATAGAAAAAAACAGACATTTAATATATTTATTGTAATAATTATAACCGAAAATAATTCGCCCCCGCGTCCTATTTAAAAGCGATCGTCGCGCGAATACTCGATCGTTTGAACTTTTTGTTCGGTGAACCTAAACGCGTGGTCGCGCCGACAGAGGGCGCTTTCCAGTTTTCTAAACAAAAAGTGACATATGCACGCGACCGCTCACGTATTCGCGCGACAATCGCTTTTAAATATGACGTTGCCATAGACAGACGATCTAATATGTATCAGAGTTCAGAGTATTTATTTGTAGACATAGGTTACAGATACACAGGCGTGTGAGATGTTATATTTTTGTAAATTCTCTATGCTTTGCCATTAGGCGTACAAATGTTAGTATCAATTTCAGTTATTTCATTATTCACTTCACAATATCAAATAAAAATTATAAAAAGAGCTAGAGTGTTGGGTAAATCAATATAATATTCCCCTGATAATTAATTAAATTTCAAATAATAACTACTATGTCAAAAAAGTAGTAAAAAATTAAATAATAAAAAATAAAAACATCCGTGACATCACTGCAGGCCCTATCAGAATACCAGCGCTGCGACATTTATTATTAAATGTCGCAGCATCATGCTGAGATAGGAGCCTTTTGGCCTCGCACAGGACTTTCCACTTTATTTTAATTTTTAATCTATTTGTTTTTTATATTTTTATTTTTAGTGAGTGTGTGTTTAGTTTAATTAAGATCTCCTGTGCTTGTCCCAATAAATACTGTTTCTTTCTTTCTTTCTTAAATATTTAAAAAATGTCAACAATAAAAAATTAAGATTAAACAGAAATGTCGAAAAATTAAAATAGGATATTAATCCAAGAGTGTCAAAATAAGTAATAAATTAATTAAATATTTTTAGAATGTAAACAATAAAATATAAACAATTAGTACAAAAATAATAATGGTGACTTAATGCTTATTATCTGAAGTAGTGGATTATAGAACTGTCATCCAAATAGTCCTTTATTGAATAGTATCTATATAAGTAGTATGTATGTATGTAAATACATATTTTATAACCTCTTACAAAGCATACAGGAAAATTGATAAAAACAGATTACTGTAACGAAGACATACCTACATAACACATTTAAAATTTTATCAAATCATCAACAAAAATTAACAAGCACACAAATCTTTTTACATAACAATTACGTGGGCCAGTGATGCAACGCATCGTATCGATACTTGCACATCACTGGCCCAACCCCGCGCCTGCGCTGGAGCGAGACGAAGAAAGTATAACCGTCGTGGCTCGTAACGGCTAACACTACGAAACGGAATTACAAGTTAAAGCCCTTATTGGGGTGAGCAGAAAGGTAAGGTAGAAAAGGTATTGAAGAAAATAATGTTGTAAGTAAAAATGGAGGGTTATAAAGTTTTTTTTTTATCTAGCCCCTGTTTCCCATTATTGGTCAATGGCGTGGGGTCTCTATTCTCCACACACTTCTGTCTGATGTTAAGAAAGACCTTATCGTTAAAAGCCACATTGGTCTCGTCATGTTCGGCTTTAGTAAATAAAAACTAAAATCAGAAAATATTAATGCGATTCTTCTTCGGGTTTCAGATGCTAGTGTAAACACGATTTTACTAACAAAGGCTAGAAGCCTTTGTTAGACATCCTTCCAAACGTCATCACAAGTCAAAATTCAAAATATTTTATTTTACATAAACCTACATGGGCACTTATGAAACGTCAGAAGCTAGGTGCACGGTTCCAATTGGTTGTTTCCTATGGAGAAGAGCCGGCAAGAAACTCCATGGTTACTATTTTAAAAGTAAATGGTATTTACAATGTTTTCAAATTACAGTGTTAATGAGAAATGCCGTAATGAGAGGCGTAATGGCCTGTAATGAGAGGACAGTGTAGGCCTATCAACAAGTACAGGTACTTAGCAAAAATCTACAGTCTGTTAAGCCTACGACGTCCTCGTGCAGGCGATCGGTGGCGGGGATCTCTCACGTCCGGCCCTGGCCCAGGCCATGGTACGTAGCGAGAGGGCATGGGAGGCCGTCACCTCCTTCTGCGAAGTAGTAATGCTCGCGAAGGAGGAGGCAGAACGCGTGAGGGAGAGGCAAATTTCGCGCCCTTCCGATTCCCGGCCACCGTAGGCGCGGGCTTGCGGACGGTGAGCAATGGGTAGCTCGCCGTCCCATAAGGACCGGGCCCGGGTCAACGGCGCGTTGTGTTCCACGCGCGCCTCAATGAGATGTCAGCAAGTGAAGGGGTCCGATAGGACCGATGCCTGCCGGGGTTGCGGGAAAGTCCGAAAGGGATACCGTGGCCCCTGGCAACATACAGGCCACTGAAGGAACATGGGTGGGTTTTAGTCAGTAAGAGTCTAAAAAATGGTCGACAGATCTACAGTCTGTTAAGTCACCATGTACATTAAGCAAAAAAAAAATATATAAAAAAAAAACCGCACCGGGTACAAGCACATGTGCAAACGACTACATATCCAGCTTTAAATTTCCAGTATTAGCTGATCTCGCATTGTAAAGGATTTCCGTACAACGCGAGGTTATCTTAAACTGGAAAAGTATAGCTTGATATGTAACCGTGTATAGCTTTTGCATTTTTATTCAATTGCTAGACATAGCTGGCCTCTCCATGTCGCGTCACAACTCTCATAATATGAAGTTTCATCATAAAATATACTAAACTGGGCAATTGAAAATCCCTGTAGTCGAAGATTTGGGAGCCAGTTTAAGTCTTCTTCTTTCTCCTGGCTATTATCCCAATTAATTTGAGGTCAGCCCTCCTAGTATTTCAGCGCGACACCATACGGCACAACCGTATGGTTGTTGGTTGACTCTTTTGTTGTGTTGCTCGCTGTCATATAGTTTTTTATTGTTCGTAGCCAAATCATTGGTTATCGTCCACGGCCCCTTTTTACGTCTTCTATATTTATGACTCTTTTAGGTACATGGTCATCATCTCGCTTTATCACATAGCTGTACCCAGCACAAGCAGTTTTCACTAAAAGTTTCTCGTGTATTTGAGACTTTAAAAGTACCACGGGTATATTGGTTCTTATTTTATCCATTTTCGAAACTCCAGCGTAGTATCTTCATCTGTGTGGTGTGAATCAAAATTGACACCTAATAGGTTCTTCTCACCACGCTAGAGTGACACTGAGATAAATCAGGAATCGCCAACACTCCGTGAGCGCAGGCAAGATGACGTAGAATATCCTCTATGGTGACTATATTGTTTAAGCTGGAAACTGCTATTAGTGTTTTCCATTACGATTTTCTCAGTAACAGCCTGGACTTTGGAAGTTGGCGGTTTATATCCCCTTGGGTCGGAAATCTCGCTAAGCCGTTGCCGTTGGTCCTGCGCTTGACCTCTCGACGGTCGTGTCGGATTGCCGTCCCATCGGACTATGAGTGAGGGAAGCGAGAGTAAACCTTTGGCTACGCACAAACCTAAGCATTTTAATATCTCCCGCGCCGATGATGGCTAGCCTCCAGATTGGCCACTATGGCTGAAATTCGATCTGGAGGATTATAACTAAGATTATATTATTATTATTAAAGGTGACTTATGGTAATATTATAAATTTGCGCAAAAAACGTTATTAGCGGCCTTATGAAGGTTGCTACGTTTTAAATAATAAATTATTTAACATAATTTTATTCAATTATATGACGTAATTGAAACTATTTAAAATGCAAACAATATAGTTTGGAATATTACTGTTTTTATAATTTTATATTTTTAGTTAGTGATGTGTTTGCTTCATGCTCTTTGTTTTAAAATTTTATATGTTTAGAATAAATCATGCAAATTGAATAGTATCATAAGAAAATGATGTTAGTGTAGTTTCTGCCTACCCTCAAAGGAAAATGCGTAAGTTGTAGAAATTGTTGAAAAGAGAAAGTCTGGAGCAGTCTTTTCAAATCAACTCTAAAATGCATCTTTGTTTATTTATTTATTTATTGGATAGTTTCATGCAAGTTTACAAGAACAGGGACAAATACTATTGTGCGCTTCCAATTATAGGAGACCACATCATTCTCTTAGAATCTAGGTAGATACAGTAAGTTTGACAAAGCTAAAATAATAAAATAAATCAAAACATACAACACGATATCATAGAAAATAAACAAAATGAAATACAAAACAAATTATTATGAAACAACATCATCGTTCTCTAAGTATTTGGGGTCGACTCAACATGTCTTATTCTTCCATACTTCTCTATTAGTCGTCATCTCGGTGGTCAGCCCCTTTCTAGCCATATCTTCTTTCTCACTGTCCATCCATCATTTCTTTGTTGTATATGGATATGAATCAACGTAGGTAACTAAACTATATTAATAAAAACAAATAAAGAAAATGATAAAATAAAATATATCTACTTATTATTTTCATTAACCTAAAAACCAGTAAAAACGCAAGCTCTATAAAAATACCTCATTATATTTTAAAACTCTGAACAGAATCTGAGCAATAAAAAGCAATAATTTTCCGAGATTAGAACGACGAACAAACACAATATAAGTACGATACAATCACTGTAGGTATACCGAACGGAACCAACCAGTAATGTACCAACTATAATTACATACTTCATGCGAGAGCGAGACAGTTATAAAAATCTTGCAAGGTAAAAAGAGACAGCAACAGTCATCTGTTATGTGTCGTAAGTGAGCGCACGCGCCGACTTTTTATTTCACTCACACACTATCACATACTCACACATGTGTGTATTTCTTTTGTGTGCGTGTGTCTTTGTGTGTTTGAATGAGTTTGTGTGTGTGCGTATGTGGTAACGGAAACTTCTAGTGTTTCTGATTTATGTATACTTTGACAATACGTAGGTGGATCTTAATCTCCAAATTGCTTGATAGAAGCCGCATCAATTACCCTTTGATGTTAAAATTGATATGAAAATGATTAGGATTTTGTCGGCCTGTAAAGAGGTTTTGTAAGTTTATAATTGGTGATGTTTTGACAGAGTTAAATGTATTTAATTGGTGCTACGTATAATAATGTTATTGCGCAGAAGCAATTTTTTGTCCTTACCTATATAATGTAGGTAAGATGGCAATCAGACCAAAAGCCCATTTAGTTATACGTAACATGTCGTGTTAGGGATATATCGAATAGATTCCGTGTTACTCAAGATTTTTCATTTGTCTGTCTGTGATATCTTGTTCATACCATTTTAGTTTTTTTTTTTTTTTTTTTGTTTTATTTATATTGATTAAACAAAACAAAAAAAAACTACTGGAATACAGTTTGAAAAAAATTGTGCCCGGATCACCACTCTTTCTCACAGCTTGTTAGCGATTTGAAACCATTCGGTTCTGATTTCATGCACTGTAATTGTTTCAGATCGATTCAGAATAACTTTGATAAATACTTACCAGATTTTATAGGTACTATTGCTTACACTGTCAACATCCTCTTGTACATAGCAATAAGTAATTTATTTGGGGTTGGCACAGAATATTTTATTTTTATTTACAGTGGACTGCAGAGAAATTTCACCCCTTTGAATTGTTTTTTATATTGCTAGGAGGTGAGATTTCTCTGCAGCCTATCATGTCTATTAGCCGTCAGTCATCACTGGGCCATCATTTCATATTTTTGATTTAAAAGAGTGTCCGTGGAGTTTCTTGCCCGTTCTTCTCCATAGGTACCTACTACACTTATGAATGGGCGACTAGCTTCATATTTCTGACTGACCGATCCCTTGACAATTCAAAAGTGCTTGTTTATTTGAAATAAATGCTTTGAGTTTGAGTTCATGGTGTCTATGGCCCAATCCCTTTCACAGAGAGGAGGCCTATGCCCCAGGAGTGAAAACCACGCTGCCGGCTGATTATGCAGTAGTCACCTCCTTTCTGGCCATAACATCATCTTTCACACAATACATCCTTAATTTTTCTTAGGTTTTCCTCTATTTCTATAACCATCATACTCATTTCTTTCCTCGCTACATGTTCCTAATCTTTTCTATTCTTGACATCTACTCATTACAATGTTTTTTTTACGAGTTGTATTGCAATATGTGGTTAGCTAGCGACCTCGATAATTTTTTAGTTTACCTCGATGGTCCTAGTTTATCAATTATAACTTCTAGTTACAGCTATATGTAAGCGGGCACGCCCTTTATGCCTGGAGGCTTTTATTTAGATATTGTTTTCGTTAACTTATTTTTATTTCTGCTTCAGTATAGTTCTCGATGTTTTTGGTTGGTATATTGGCGTGTGCTAGCTGTCATATGGCTATTAATTTTATAATTTAAATTATGTTTTGTGTTGCGTAATGTAAATATCATTTTACATACTATTATATAGAATCATTTTTTTCTAACTGAACAGACAGCTGTGCTGCAGGGGAGATTTTTGCACCACTTCTTCTTCCCAGTTAAAGCACTAGGAAGTGGTGAAGGGTGGGCGTTTTGGGGGACTGACTTATGTAATTTTGACGTTCGAAAAGTGCTGATTCTCAGCTTAGTTTGAATAAATGACTTTTGAATTTTGAATTTATTATTTTTCGTGTGGTTAGTAACTAACCTGGTGTCGGTTTTTATACCACCCATGGGCCTCTGACTTGGCTTCACATGCCGTCGAGAAATATCTCTCAGGCATGCCGGTTTCCTCACGATGTTTTCCTTCACCGTTTTTGAAGCAAGTGATAATTATACAATACGCACATGAATCCGAAAAGTCAAAGGTTCGAACTCGAGACCTATGACTTGGTAGTCACACCACTAGGCTTTCACTGCTCGTAATACCTCTTAATCTAAGTTTTATATTGCAAAATAATTCCATACATTTATGTCCATTCATGTAATTTAATTTTCTAACAATATCTTACCATTAGCAATCTAAACGTTAACGTAAACTAAAGAAATATACGTTATTTTCTCGTTAATATTTTATCCGAGGTATTGTATAGTCAGGTGGTCATAATTATGCGCGTTATAAGGGGTTACTTGAGGGCGAAACGTTTCAAAAGGGTTGAAGACAGTCGCAGTCTGTCACAATTCGTAGATGTATACGATACGATAGTGGTAATGGACGATTAAGTACAGGATATTTGAAATATTTTTTCCGAAATTGAGAAGATAGCATAAAGAAAGAAAGAAAAAAAATACGTTTATTTGCGGTAAACATGACGCAAAGAAATAATACAAAAGTTGGAGGAAAATATGCGTCATATCCACGCAAAACGGCCATCACTCAGCACAGTGCTGTGTCGTATGCGAGACAAAGCCCCAGCGCTGGTTTGCTGGGATAAAGCCCTTTCGTATCGATGATGTAAATAAATTAGATTTGTTACATACAGCTGTAGTGTCATTTGGTCTAAATAGCTTTTCATTTTTATTTATTGATTTTGCTTTTATATAGATTCTTTTCTTTTAGATTTTGTGAATGTGAGAACGTTGTAGGCTTAACAGACTATAGATCTGTCAACCATTTTCTATCTTGCTAAGAACCTATACTTGTTGATAGGCCTACACTGTTCTCTCATACCTATTAACACTAATTTGAAAACATTATAAATACCATTTACTTTTAAAAGAGTAACCGTGGAGTTTCTTGCCGGCTCTTCTCCATAGGAAACGACCAATTGGAACCGTGCCCGGTTTATGTGAAATAAAATATTTTAAATTTTGAATTTTTTGAATGATTTGTAGGTATCTAACCTTTGCATGTGTATTGATATTGCTCGTATAATGTTTCCCTATAAGATCAAGCGGTGTTCTATCTTCCTTTTTTTTAGAGTTTGTAGTAAGCAAGCAAATCCAGCGGTTATGAAAATTAGGACACGTTTAGTGCTCGAATTTGTAAAAGATATAAAATAATGAAATTTTACGTCGTCCATTTCCCTCACCGAAGCCATCTTGTCATTTTACACGAGGGATTATTAAACCTAGATCATGCCAACAGAATACATGTTGTTAGAGGACATGGAGACGGTGTCTACCTGGTGATAATTGATAACCTCCTCGACTAAGAGGTTTGTTATTATGATGCGTTTCTAAACCTAGAGATAACGTTCAATATCTGGAATGTCTCATATGTTTGCAATTTCTTCTCAAATAAATTACTTGCGTAGAGAGCTGTGGTGGCCAAGTGCTAACGGCCGCGACAATTCTTCGGGCTATGTCAGTTATCTTGGTTCTCTTGCGGATCTCTTCATTTCTGATTCGATCATGTAGGGAAACTCCAAGCATAGCCCTCTCCATTGCCCTTTGGGTGACTTTTAGCCTTCTGATAAGGCCCATTGTACAATTAGTTCGCAGTAAACGTTTTGACTTTTGAACATTTTCATAATTATTTCCTAGGAAAATCCAGGCCTTATAAAGAGCAGGCTCGTCATGGGGTGTGTTGACCGGTTATCTATCCATTACAAGTGGGAGATTTCGACTTCTCGCTCTGTATCAATTTGATAGCCTCCTTGATCGCAACATAGTCAGTCTGCTTGCAACAGATATGCTATTGACCGACATACGTCATGCTAGAACATTACAAGTCTTGTTGTTGGAACAAATCAACCGTCAGTGCTTATGTTAGATGCTCCAGAAAACAGGCTGCAGGCACATCTAATCTAATTTGAGTAATTTGTTTTCATAGAACTGGTATCTACCAGTGTGCTTATGACATTTGCTGATGCGTTTTCAACGTATGCAGCCTCGTTCGTCTCGTGGTCGCAAGCGTTACTGCTTACCATGAGGTCCTGGGTTCGATCCCCGGGTCGGGCGAAGTGTTATTGGTTCTCAGTAGCACCTCGGAGTCTGGATTTGTCCCCGGTTGATTGCAATAGGCTCGCCCCCTATTACATGGGACTCACACATAACTGGCAAAATGTGGGTGTACTATAGGTACACCTCTGCCCAACCCTTTGTTGAATACAGGCGTGATGTTATGTTATGTTTTCAACGTCAGTATTGCAGTACTGCGCGGCGTCACTCGCTTCTGGCCCATAAGTTGCCTTAATATTTATTATTTTCCCTAAGATTAATTTAGGAAAATCCAGGCCATCAGACAAACCCATGGTCACTCCATGGGGTAGACTTATGTGTTTTCAAAGAAGTATTACAGCACTGCTCGGTGTTGTCTGATTCTAGTCCGTAAATTGCCTAAAAACTCAAAATTTTCCCAAGACAGCTAGGAAAATCCAGGCCACATAAAGAGCAAGCTCATGGCTCGTCATCAGGTGTGTTGACCCGCACGTGCCTCGTTTATTTATCAATTACGAGCGGGAGATTTGAACTTCGCGCTCTGCCGGCCAACTGTGGCCAGACGGAACGGCCGCCCGCTATGTACACGTGCAGGGTAAACTGGCTCGCGGTATGAGGAAATGTGGTGTATGGAACTAAGTGTAGGTGAAATCTAGTTTGCAATTAATGCCTAAATTAAGAAAGGATTTTGACAAAGGTTATTGGAAAAGAGATAGAAACAGAACCTTCTTCTATTGATACAGAGCGTGGTACCGTTGAAAAAAATATATTTTCGATTCGTAACTGTTGCTCAGTCTAAAGACACTACCATGGCCCAAAAAAATAACGCTAGTAGCAATAGTAAAGGCACTTTAAGCAGCAACATTAAATGGTTTATATTAAAGAATTTTAATACTTTTACAAGTATCGTGTACGATTCTACCAAAAAAATAACATTTACACTTGTAAACTTTAAAATCTCAATTTGAAATCTGTAATTCGCTATGGTCTACACGCATACAATTCACCTTTTCAATGGCACTGCGGACTATACTTTAGCAATAAAATCTCTTTTGGTGATAAAGGTGAGAGAGTCAAGTGGTTTGGTACAAAATTTATTCCTGTTAAAGTCCTAGAAATCGAACAATTTGTATAACTAGCTCTCATTCACTAAGATGTAGAATATACCGTGCGATAAGGAACGTCGTTCCAAAAATTATGAAACATTTTTTTTTTATTTCTTCAACATGGGATCCAGGAAGAAAAATAAGCCCTTCTCTGTAACCACAACCGCTCTCAGGTGTACGCGCCTCGCCGCGCGCAAGTAAGGCACACTTAGCGCAATTTTTTTTATATTCTCTCCACAATTACTCTGCACGTGTGTGTGTATGTGTACACGTGTCGTGAAAACTATGGACACGTGCCTGTGTGCGTGTTTACTGTTACCATTGCATATGTACTGGCTTTCGACTTGGCTTTACTTGAGGTTTTCATATCCTTATGTGCTAAGTCTTTGGGAGTTTTAATTGTGCTAGTTGAGTAGTCCAAAAATGTTTTGCACTGTAGTAATATAGTTATAGTAAGGGTTTCAGTTTCCCTTAAAACTGGTCTTTCAGGTTGAAACCTTTCTTCTGGCAATAAAGCCAACAATCTATTTTGTTATAACTAGCTATCGCCATCTTTAGACACCTGCTAAATTAAAAAGTTAGTGCTGATGTGCAAACACTCATTGTTACCAAAAATAGGATAAAGCTACAAGGACCTTTTGTGTTACCTACATTGTTGTCGACAACTCTAAAGAACTTATAATACTGTTGTCTTTGTAAAGGCAATCTCCACAGGTGGGGTTTCTCGGATGGTCTCCCCACAGACCACGACCCACCTTTACCTTCATCTTGCGCCGCATGCGCTATCACCTATATACGTCAGCGAATGGTGTTAGCGTGGCCGAGTTCTGGGCCAAACAGGAAATATTAATATTTGCCATCTACTAACGTGTAGATGGCAAATATTAATATTTCCAGAAGAAGAATACTGTTGTTCTACAGACAGACAAAACTTAAAACAATGATAACAGTTGTTCTTAAAGATATTGTTTAAAAACACTTTTGGAAATTGCGGGCCCCATTGCAAAATGGTTTATTTTTTAAGATGGTTCAGTTAAGAAACGGTGGCTTGATCACGTCTAGTGTTGCTCAAATTGTGATGTGTTTGGGTAATTGTAATGGTAGGTATCTTGCAAGTATTTTCTGGAAAGGGTTTCTGGAGTTTTGAGCGGATGATTTCTCTTTTAGGTACGAGTCTGTTCTGGTGAATGATGAAATGTAATAAACGCGTAAACTAGTTATGCTTTGCAAGTGATATCTAATTTTTTTTTCAGTTTTAGTTGGCGATCAGTTATGGCCCAGTATCGGCCCGAGTCGTGAGTTCGTACCCAGGCAGGCATTTAACTTTTTGTATTTAATTTCATCACCACTGCTCTCAAAACGTTGAACGAAAACTTTGTGAGGAAACCGGCATGTCCTAGAATAAAAAAAATCGAATAAGAGTAACTGTAAGTAAGTGTGAATATAACTGAACATAGTATGTACATAAAAATAGCAATACAAAATATATATCTGTATTTATGCGTATGAAGCCTCTCTTATAATACCTACCCAGTAAAAGCATATGCCAGCGGTGGTGGTCCAATAGTAACGGCCGCGACTCAGACAGCTGTGCAGCTGGGGAGTTTGTTGCGCCACTTCTTCTTCCCAGCTAAAGCACTAGGAAGTGGTGAAGGGCGGTGTTTTGGGACTGTCTTATGTAATTTTGACGTTCGAAAAGTGCTGATTCTCAGCCTAGTTTGAATAAATGACTTTTGAATTTGAATTTGAATTTGACTAACGAGTTGTAGGTCGTAGGTTCGGACGTCCGCCAACCCGCACTGAGCCCGCGTGGTGGATTACAGCCCAGTCCCTCTCACAGGGAGGAGGGCGGTTTCCCAGCAGTGGCAACATTATAAGCTGATTATACTTATGATAGGCAGAAGTTATCACTCAGCACCAGAAGAGCCAACACATTTTTCTTAGGTAAAGGAATAGAATGGGGCCTGAATTCGCTTTTCGGGTGTGTTTTGCCTTTGAATATAAACATATTTTATTCTGAAAAGAGAAACCAGGTAACAGGTCGATGGCAAGGCTGTCTGCACACACTATGCCTGATGATAAACGCTTACCGTTCCCTGTAGATACTTGCAAAACCAAAACGATTGCCTATGAATTCCCAACTTCAATTAAACTATCTCTTTGTGTGTGATTCTTTCCTCAAAAGACCATTTCAGACACAAATTTACATGATTCTCATATGGCCGGACCAAGATTATGTCTCGTCTTTAAAAGAAACTTTGACAGTCGGATGTCGACTCCATCTAGCAATTCTTTCAATCATTTCCTTTAAATGTGATTCCGATGTCCTATTTACAGCATAAACAATTTAATTTAATTTGACGTCATTATACCTGCTTTACTCTTTAAGGACTTGAAATCTTCAATCGTCAATCTCGAATCGGTCTTGAATCTTACCTTCGGGTTGAAATAGGCATACACTTTTTTCACAAACAGCTCTACTTTTAGCTAAACTAACTACAGGCATATTATACCAATCGTTATTCCAGTCGATGTTATTAACCTCTTCTTTATCGATCGATATGAACGATCGATATATATCATCCTGAGCGCATTGGGGCATCAAAACAGACTATTTGTATGCGCCCACACTGCGTTCTTTTTCCTGCCGGTTCCGAGTTGCAAAGATTAATAGTATGAATTTGTAGAGTGGACTGTTTTGTTCAAAGTTTGGAAAGTATTTCTGCCTACGTTACGGTGTTGATTTATTAAACTTTGATATTGAATAGAAAAACCGGCCAAGTGCGAGTCGGACTCGCGCACGAATGGTTCTTTACCATTATCTATAAAACGGCAAATAAATCACGTTTGTTGTATGGGAGCCCTTTAAATATTTACTTTATTCTGTTTTTAGTATTTGTTTTTATAGCGGCAACAGAAAAACATCATCTGTGAAAATTTCAACTATCTAACTATCACGGTTCATGAGATACAGCCTGGTGACAGATGGACAGAGAGACGGACAGCGGAGTCTTAGTAATAGGGTCCCGTTTTTACGGTACGGAACCCTAAAAAAGTAGATTCAAGGGATAGGTTCACAATACTCAAAAACTGTTATACCCGTAGTACAGAACCCCACTTAGAACTCAAGCATCAGACAAAACTAAACTAGATAAAAGTAATGCTTGCTGTAGACTCTAAAATTTAACATAAGTGCCTAATAAAGTACGGTGTGTAAAGTACCTACATACATGTAGCCTTTTTTTTGGATGGGAATTTATCAAATAACTTCTCCCGCTCTGGGCGGAGCGAGAGGGCGTGTCAGACTCTTACTGACTAAAACCCACCCGTGTTCCTTCAGTTGCCTGTATGTTGCCAGGGGCCACGGTATCCCTTTCGGACTTTCCCTCAACCCCGGCAGACATATAGCCTTAACATCAGGCTTCGTAGATGAAATTAACTCAATAACTTTTATCCGGACTACGGTTATTGAACCCATTCAAGACCTCAAGATCCTTAGCAACGGAATGCATTCGTGATTAATGTCTTCAGTCAGTATCATTGTGAAATGATTATACCATACTTGTGTGTCTATTTGCAAAGTAAAGTTTAGTCTATGACCAATTTTCTTGTCGGAAACTAAAGATAATTTATTTACTGTTTTATAACTAATACTTTCTTGCAGGATACATTCCTTATATCGTGCCGTAGTTTTTGCATTAGACTCCTCTAGTAGCGAATAATTAATAATAATACATACATATTAAGTGCGTCAGTACCCACAACCGGAGTACCAAGTTATAGAAGCACATAATATTTCATTACGCCTGTATTCCCGAAGGGTTCAGCAGAGGTGTTGCCGCCACACGGTTAACTCAACACGATGGTTTATTTATTTATTTATTTTTATTTTATTATTTATGCACACACAGAAAAATAGATACAGATAAAACATAATCATAATTGTGAGTACAAAGGTACTGCTTATTTCTTAAGAAATTTCTTCCAGCAGACCTGCGATAGGAGAAATGAGAAAGAAATGTAGACAATAGTGTGTGAGAACAAGAAGAGAAATATATAAATATGCGAAGTCTTAAACTAAAATATTGAAATAAACCTACACGTATAACGTAATAAATTAACATATACTTAAATAAATACGTAGAGCTTTAGTATATAAACATACATAATATAGGTATATAAATACTCACAGTTGAGAGGAAAGGTAATGCTCTTTTACTCGATATTTGAATTATTGTGAAACAGTTTTTAAATCACGAATGCTAGGCGGAAGTGAGTTCCACAACCTTACTGCATGGGCAGAGAAGGAATAGGAATAGTAGCTTGTTTTATGAGGATGAGATTTAAGGAGGGATCTAAGGTGTGATCTACACGGTGCGTCGCTAGGGCGAACGTAAGAAAAACGCTCACGCAGGTAGGAAGGATAAGACGGGTTGTGTAAGACGTTGAAGAGGAGACATAAGATCCGAGTGTTCATCTGCCTAGACAATTCCCAACTATTATGTTTGGGTCGGTTTCCAGTCTAACCGCATGCAGCTGAAATACCAATATTTTACATGGAACAACTGTGATGTTTGGGCCCGGTAAGAGGCCACAATAATTGCGGCCTCAGCGGCTTTCTTGAAGTCGTCTAAAGTAGGTACACGAATTCCAACTATTCTAGGAAGTCCTAGGAACAACTGTTTCTGATCCGAAAGACCTATCACGCACTAGAAGCGAGATGAGTCTATGATTCATCTTTTCGGCAAATAATGTTTGTAGCGCCTTCTTGTTCAGCTCTTTCAGTTTAATCCATGCCAAATGGACCAATGCAGTTTCCATCCGGTTGCGCGGTGAAGTAGGTGGGAATAAAATTCTTACAGCTTCAAACATTTTCGATCTTGCCCAGTTCTATAAAACTCAACATTTTTAAATAAGGTACTTTTTTACTGACAATACGTTTTTGTGAAACTATAACATTGCCATCTGTTCTCAAAATTTAACTATTAACGGTCTCGTAGTGTCGTAAATGGTTCTGGTAGATAAGCCTAGATGTCGCTGTTACAAAGTTTTATGAGAGCGCCCCATTGTCAGCATAAGTAGTTATCAGATTAACCGCTAGATGGCGCATTCACCAAAATTATGTAGTAACCATTTTGAATAACTAGATGGCATTCATGAAAATAAAATCATGACGTATTTTTTTTTTTTTTGTTTTGCTGGATTCGAATCTTGTCAATTATTGAATTGTTGTTTTGTGGTAATAGCAGCTTTCATGATAGCTAAACTTGCTTTGACTCATCACTGCCCAGTTTAATAGGTCTCTCAATTGTAATGTTTTGTCAACAATGCTGCTGTGCTTACATCTTAAGTAGGTAAGTTCCAATATTCTAATGAATGGATGGGTAATCCATTAGGTAGTCAGACTTTCGGGCTTCTGGCAATCGGCCTCTGACACTAACTGCTTTGGATATTCGTCTCACAAACGAGACTGACGATCGAACTCTATCGTATGAAATACCTAGACTTAGCATATCAGGAACACTTCAGATTTTCTATCATAGGGTGAATAAATAACACAAAACATTATTATATACAATTATGTTTATTTTTTTCTCAAAATAACAAAGAATTAAGCTAAGGGTTCTGAACCGAGAGCCTTAAAACATTGTTTAAATTTTCGACAATCGATAGCTAGGTACAAATTATAAAACAAATCGACCACTCGTTCACTTAGAAAATCTATACAGAAGATAGTGTTGGCATATGGCATTCCCGGCAAAGCTCTGGTAACATTATTTTTCTCTCCCATTTTTTTATTTATCTGATACACAGTGCGCATCCGAACTATGACGGAAGCTGTAAAACAAATAATTAATCATTTTTATATTCCTCGCCAACCAACCCTGGTTTTCAATTCGCTGTTGGTCAAATCCCAAGCTAACTATTGTGATTGGCTGATAAATAGTTATAACAACAACCGAACATAACCTGAGATTTAACAGGCTTTGAATTTAAAATGTATTTCTATATCAGGGTTTTTTTTCGAAATCATTTACATCGAGTTCTCAGTTTGTAACAATTTCAGAATGTATTTGTACCACTGCAATGCAAAGGGCTTTTTCTCATACCTTGAAAACCTGAACTTGCAACTTATTGTCACCAGCAATGGTGTTTTAGATTTTCAGCACAATATTATTTAACATTTGCAATGTCGTGATGGCCCAGTGGTTAAGGCCTCGTCTCTCATGCACGAGGACAACCTCGTGTTCAAATCCGGGTAAGTAACAATGTGACTTTTTCAATTCATATGCACTTTCTGAGTTTATCTTGGACATTACTGACATCGGTGAAAGAAAACATTGTGAGGAAACCTGAACTTATAGTGATGGTGATTTCAGACTTATATTAAAGTGAAATCACCAACCCATTTTGAGCAAGAGTGGTGATCAATGCTCGTGCCTTCTCTGTATGAGAAGAGGCCTTTGCCCTGCGGTGGGATAGTAACAAGCTGGTATTATTATTATTTAAACCATACAATCTTCTGTATATTTCTAACTTCGTTCACTAGACTAGAATCTAAACACTCGAAGTTTCCCATTTTGGTCCAACAACACATTCTTTCTTTCATGAAACTCACAACAACTTTAATGGGCCATGCTCGGATTGTCGCCATCTTGTATTGGTGGCAATGGATGTCTGTATGAGCTGTCTGGTGGTGAACGAGAGAAAATTGGTTTATTCATCACCTTTGTGGTGATCAACTCATAATTTGCTAGGCGTGTTTGGACATACTTTTAAGTAGTTAGAGTACTATTCCGAGGAATAGACTTCAATACTGTGAATTGGCTTACTTATAGGCTTATATTGCTTTACGATTTTGGCATCAGATTAGTTGTAGCTATATATGCAATAACTTTATTATTTTCATGGTATGGTTTATATTGGTATTCAGGTGAAATTGTACCTAGGTCGCAAGATCCCGCTAGATGCGAGAAGCACAGAACTGGTTGAAGTGTCGGTGCTTGGGGGAGGCTTATGTCCAGCAATGGACGTCTGTCGGCTGAAATGATGATGATGATGAGTCCCTAGGTACCCAAAAATATTTTGTTAAGTTTTAATATTGAAGCACAAATAAATAGCCTAATATTGTTTCATAATTCATAAGGAAAGGCCTATTTTGTGCATTTTGCGACTTTTTAGTTTAACTAAAATTTAAAAAAATTGTATATAATTTTATTCATCCGAGCATGCCCATCTTTTTTTTTTAAATAGATATAACTACTTAAACAACACAGTCTTGAAAACACACAGTGAAAATATCGTGAATTATTTTTAAAAGATTATATTTTTTTGAAGTGTTACTATGAAGGCCGTTTCGAAAGTCATCGGCTATAAGTTACATCTAAATGAGAATTTTGTGATTTTTTTGTAACCAAGAACACGCCTTTCGTTTATATAGGGACTATGTTCATTGATATTTATTGTTATCAAATATTTACCCATAAACCAGACCATAGTAACACTTTCATAAAAACATAATCTAAATTATTAACTGTAGTCTGAAACAGTGACTTGTAAAATATGTTGAAATAAAAAACAAAGATAGAATATTTTCAAAAATTAAATAAAAACAAAACAAAGGCAATTTGATAAGATTTGATTCTAAACAAGATATTTAAAACCTTGTTTTTTCAATGCAATCTTTCAAATAAAACTTTTTATCGTATGATGCTCAAGTGAAATGATTTTCATGAAACCAATTTTTAAGAAGACGATGTGATTGGAAGAAAATAATTATAAGGGGTAGAGGGTATACGTAATACGATTTGACATCTTTAAGATCAGTCAAAAGAGGTAGGTAAGTAGAAACAGTTTTCGAAAGCATTCAATAAAAGATTATTTAAAGGCTCCCGCAGACAGGCGCGACGCGATGGTACGACGCGACACCACCGGTACAACAATTGCAGTGAAATTTTCATAGAAATTGTTCTAGCGGATTCGCGTCGCGCCTGTCTGCGGAGCCTATACACGGAGCATGCTGAAAGCTGACAACGTCGCAAATAGCTTTCAAATATTTCGCTGTTTTGATTAATTTGGCAAAATTACTATATGGAAATAAGAACTAGCTAACTAGTGAACTAAAATATTGATTATGAAATGCAATAATTAATTTCGTAACACCGAATATTTAGATTGAGATGTAAAAAAAATATTTGGAAAGTTTACAAATGCCTTTTTTACACCTGAAACGGTTACAACAACATCAGATTCAGTGTTATAATTGCAATTCAATACTAATATTCTAGTTAACTCGTGAGCCACATTTATTTTTTCCATACAGTAATATTGCCAAATTAATCAAACATGTTAATATTTGACAGCTATTTGCGACGTTGCCAAATTTTTGGATGAACGCTCTTAACACTCACAAATTAATCAAAGATACGTAATATTTGACAGTTATTTGCGACGTTGCAAACTTTTAAAGAACCACAAAGACAAGATATGGAAGAATTAAAGTGAAGTTTTCATTATTTATTAATCAAGGGGTTATCTATAGCTTTGATACAATTCAGTTAAACCAAGGCTGACTTGCATTCATACTTTCTAAATTATAATCAAGTAAGTTTGTCTAAATAAATCTGTGTTTGTCAACTTTAATATATTGACATGGACAGAAATCTATTTAGCTGTAAGTTTGGTAATAAACTGTTAACTGCTAACGAGATTTAGACTCAAATCCTTTGCAATTAGGTACTTAACCAAGGGCAGTAATATAGCTTCAATATTAAAGATTTCACTAAAATCATTGTCACTTCAGCAAATATTAAGATTGAAACCGAAACAATTAAATGGTAAAACAGCCATAGAATCACAGGGATGTGGACCACAAATATAATATATATTCACGAGTTTTTGGGTTCAAATTGCAAGATACTTCTGTGAGTTTCAGAATATCTAAGTTTATATTACGCAATTTAGAGCCCAAGATTATAGGGATGCACCAAACTAAAATAGAACGCAACGATTTATATTCAGTCCCAACCCTATATTCTGAGTTCTAAATTGTTCAATATAAGTGAAATTTAAAATAATAATTACGCTATTTTAAGTTAGTCTTTTTTTTCATATTAAGAATAAGAATAAGAATAAGAATAGCTGTTATTTTGTAAGTCTTTCTTCGTTCGAATGGAAACCGTTTCACATATTATTGATTCTTTACAAAATATTTAAATATCTTGCAATTCAAACCCCTTTTTCTATTCACCACAAATTATTATCAGCTCCCACTTTATCGATACGTTACAGAAAAAGAAAAATTTAAATTTTATTTACTTGACTCCTAACATACTTACGATATTACCAAATTTATTATTGAATATTACACATTTTCTCATTATACTTTAGTAGAAATTGTGGCAATACTTTGGAAGAAACATTTTTTTAACATCGAATTCGGTTTCATAAATACTACGATAAATATTAAAAACAAAAAGATTTTGTTTAAAAAACCATGCTTTCTTCACGTGTTATGAGATTTTTTTTCTTGGATTCAATGGTCCGCGATCAATTGGAGGCACCACTTTAGAACCCATGGTCGTATAAGAATATTTTAAATAACGCTTATGTCTACTAGTAATTTAAAGTAGACTACATAGGAATTACTTTAAAGAAATCGGAAGTCTGTCTTCCATTTTTAGTTTTAGACCTTAAATCTGGCAAGCGATTTTATACTTCAATAAATTGAAGTAAAATTTTATTAAAATTTAATTTGTAAGAAACAATTTACATAGTATACTGATTAATAAATATTAATTTAAAAAATTGAAGCGTTGTCCAACGCTTAGTGACGTGAAGCACGTCACAAAAATTTCAATTATTTTTATCGATAACGTTAAAAGACACATTTGGAAAGAAAGCATGGTGAAAAAAATACATATCTACAATATTAAAATCATGCATTCAATGCAATAAATTTTTCTTAAACACTATTCGTCTTATTACTACTATTAACATATAATTAAATAAATCTCTAAGGTAACCACATAAATTCTCTATCTAATTATAACATTATTTCATACTAATGCAATCATAAGACTGATTCTATGATAGGGGGGGTCTCTCTACTGGTGACATTCGGAAACGTTATTACATTTGATCGTGTGTATGGAAAGAATTTCGTTGCGCAATGAAATATATTTTTCGAGCAGTATAAAATAATGTGATTTTTATGAATGTTGACCTATCCAAGCACTAAGAATATTGTAACATTTAATGCGTTGCTTATCCGACATAAATATTATAACATGTCTGATCAGCTACTGATTGGCAAATACAACCAGAAAATCTTCAACGTAATGTCAGTTAGACATTAACTTCCCAGTGAATTATTAAATAAAAACGAATTCACAATAATCACATTTTAATTATTGTTAAATACATTTCACTGTGTAATAAAATACTGTGACACACGTCATATTCCAGCACTGCGTCCTGTCGACGTAATCAACCCGTTACACACACCTACATACACGCATCACTACGTCGCCGCGACGTATAAGTCCATTACATTTACACAGCACTACGTCTCCTGGACGTTATAATCCATTACTTCATACACTATGCTTCACTAACACGGAGCAACGATTTTATGAAAATAAACAATATTGAAGGCACTAGTAGAGTTCTAGTGAGTAAATTAAAAAAACGTAAAACATTTTATAAGTTGCGACCTCAAGAGCATGTCCACAATCAAAGTCATCGGAAGGTCCTGTTTTTAAAATACCAGGAATTATTTAATTTAATATCGGAAATTAAAACTAAAATTTAAAAAATATTATTAGTAAAGGTGTACAGTAATTTAAAAAATGGATTAATAAAAACAGTCATAGATAATGGTTTCGGCTTCATGTTTTTCGAAAACCATTAAGAACTCCTAATACTATATTAAAATAAAATGATCAACCTTAAAGTTAATAATTAAAATTAAAAACATTCGATGTTACACCGTTGCCTCAAAACTTAAAATTAAAAATGCAAATAAATAAATAATTTTATTACAAAAATGTAAATTTTAATTCAATCACATTTACTTTTGACTAGAAAAAGCATCTTTTGAAAATGCCGAGATGAAAAAGTTATTTAAAAAATATCAAAGACAAGGTTATGTTTTTACGCGTATCGATATGCCCAAGCATCGCTGGGCAAATCGTCGAACGCTGAGCGTTGAAAGATATGGCGGATTTTAGATGGTCAAACCATGAAATGGCGGCGTATCGTGAAATGGACAAGCAGATCACGATATGGCCATTTCTACGATCGAACTACGACATATATACACTCAAAAGATAACTTAGGACCCCCAGAAATGACTTCAACTATGAACAGATTATTCATAACATACCGGTACCTCTAAATAACTGCCTAATATTGATATGACTCGAATAACTATTGACTATATTGAAATTTGAAACTAGTTGTCTTTTCTAAAAACGCCTCTCGCAAGAAACTCTAAAGACGATACCATTTTCACATAATTTTACCTCGTTGTTATAAGAAGCGAGATTCTATCCGTTCATCATTACATTTAAAATCTTAATTAATACTGTTTTTATTACTAATACGGATAAAAGAAACTACACGGAGAGGACGCGAAAGAACGTACGTTCCAGAGACAAAGACCACAATCCCAGAATCTTTCATCTCTTTCATGTCACAATCCAGAAATGCATTCCATTTGCAAACGTTTCTTCCATTCCAGAGCGCATTCCGATAATCGAAACTTGGAATGGCACTACAGAAGTCTTTTAAAAATGGAATGGAACAAGAAATGGACTATTCCATTTTAAAAATCACAGTGTAAAACTCTGTGTCCATAACTCACACTCCAAAATCTTGCAAAATACAAATCTGATATTTTTTTTAATGTTAGGCAGTATCGTGTTAGACTTAGAACATTAAGTTACACAGATTCATAATTCTAATAATTGTTGTTTTGGTACGTCGTTTTGACGTGGCGTCATTTTTTGCTAGTGTTAACTAGGCTTTCATGTCCGTGATATTTTCACTTGCATGGTTATACATAGGTTTCCATGTGGCTGGTGGACGGGTCCTAGAAAGATGCCTCCACTAAGTAAGTCCCGTCCATTGCAACACCAGTCTGGTTCCCTTGCACTGTGCTCCCGGCAGGAATGTATTTTCCACACGCTTGCTGCAATCAGAAGACTTTGTGTTTGAATTGTGTTTATTTAAAAATATTGAACGATTTTTTTAAACCAGATGGTTGCTTATTATTTACAGTACAGAAGGCAATATGTTTACCTACGTTTATTTTTAAATTAAATAATAACTGGCAGCTCTAAATTACTCTTCATCACGATGTCAAACGATTAAAATGACGGGAACTACCTCATAACCATTTGTGAAATAAATATATATAGCTATATTCTGCCTTACCTAAACCTCCTCGCTGAGCAAAATTAAATAACAACACATACTATACACATAATATACGTATTAGTTACAATACCTACATTTATAACACAACATAGAATACCATATTTAAAAAAAAACACATATATAACTAATTAACTACAATATTATAAACACACCTTACTTCCATACATTTATACATAGAAAGTATACGCCTACCTAAATCTATCTACACTCACATAAAACAAGCTTTTACAACAATAACAAGCAATCTCCGAAAACCTGCGGAACCAAAAACACAGACACATCAAACGAATAATAATTATAATAAAAAACATCGAGAAGTATTTAAAAAGTAATAAAATATGTGAGAGTTTGCTAGCATTAATGTAGTGTGAGTAAATGTGCAATTTATAGAAGAAAATAGTTTATGTAGACCCAATGTGTAATGTAAAATGTATTATTATGCTTTTCTGAGGTCATAGAAAATTTACAATATTATACAAGGGCGTCGAATAAAAAAATCGAGTTAAAAATGTAAAAAAACGAATTAAAATTTTAAAAAATCGTGTTAAAATTTAGGTAAATAATGCATTCGAATTAAAATTCGGCATACATTTTTAACACTTTTTTTTTTCTATAACGTCACCTCAGAAAAATTATGTAAATGTTTATGATTTTGTTGTTTCACTACAATGTTATTTTGTGAGTTTTTAGTTTCATGGATGTCAGTAGATGGCGTTTGATTCCTATGAGCCTCATTTGAAGGCTATCAATTTGAGAGGTAGTAATTTTATTTGATTTCAATGACCTACAATTTTTGAAGGAATAGGTAATAAAAATTTACCCGAAATTGATTTTGTGAGGTCGATTTGAGGGCTGATTAGCAACAAAATTTTGGCTTTTAAAAACTGATCTCTTTTATTGCCAATTAAAATAATTTTCCAATCAAAATGTGTGCAGTGTGTTGGCATTTGATCAAACCGTATGTTCTGTTCAACATATAACAGCATAAAAAAATACGACGACATCCTTTTTAATATACATTTACAACACTTGGATCTACTGCAGGTTATCGCCTTACCCTTATGTAAAAAATATGAAAGAATAAAGCGATTTATTTTACAAAATACAGGGACATAAAGATATTTTATACGTACATATATATTTTCATATAAATAATTGACAACACGGTAGCACCATAGCGCAAGCCCATAAACAATGATACAACATTAAATAAGATACAACAGGACCATATTTATAAAGCAACAGTTTATAACAGCCAACACCCTGCAGACATTTAAAGCCTCATATTTATTTATCCTTTGGATGTGCAGACGTTACCACACAGCGATTTTACGAAGACTGACCAAAATAATAAAAAAATGCAAAATAAAAATATATTTTCTGTTTTTTTTTTGTTGTACTTTGTTTTTAACTGTAGTAAATATTTTTCTAAATTTTAATTTAACATGCTTAATTATCAACTACTAACAAAAGAATCTGTTTTACCTTTCCTTTTGTTTAGCGGGGAAAACACTTAGAAATCAAGTCAGTAAAAAAAACTCATGGACAGTTTTGTGAATGATGTTATTATTAAAACAAATAAAGCGGGCTATTCTCGGCCCGTCATCGCTGTATGTTAACGTCGCAGTCACGTACTGGTAATGGGTCTTCGCTGGGCGCAGCGGACACCGAAGTATCGGACGGTCGTGAGGTTGCAGTATACCGCCTGCTGCCCTTCCTTCCCTTCCTACTCGTATCTAATAGCAGGACCTGTCATAGCCAATTCGAGACTGAGCCTTCGACACAAAAAATTACAAAAAAATGGGGAAATTTTATAAATATTTCGTGGTTTAGAGCGTTTAGGTTATAGAAATTAAAATAAACATGTTACACAGGCGATTTGGTAAATAAAAAGTGTATGAAGACAAATATTTCAGATTTATATAAATAAAAACGAAATTTTTCGAAATTTTAATTTGCTTGAACAGCAATGAAGTGTTAATTTTGTGTCAGAAATAAAATAAATTTTGTGAGAGTGTAGGTTTAGAGTAAAAAGTAAATTAAATAGAATTTTTAACTTAACGTAGACATAACAGCAAAACAAAATTTAAAATAAAATACATAATTATCATCTTATTCGCAGAATTAATATAATAAATATCGTTCATAGTAGTATTATTTTAATATCTAGCAAATACAAAAAATATACATCGAGCAGCTTTCGAAATACAAACGCAATTCTGCATTAATAATTGCATACTTACCTGTATTTACTCATCTGCCTATAAAACATTATTTAGCCTAGTGTTTTTTGAAAACCACAAGTTTTTTGTTCCTACTAAACACACATCCTTATAATACGACCTTGGCAATATATATACTAGCTTATGTAATTATTAAATAGGTAAATAAAATTTAATATAACAGATATTATGAATAGGCAAAGCTAAATATTTTTCATATAGAAATTGGAAGTATATCTGCCAAGCGTTTCTGGCAGACGACATCTAGCTTTTGTCACATGTAACACACTTTGCGTTGGAAGCCACAATACAAGGATCCTTTATTTATTTCTATAGAATACCATGAAAATATGGAAGACTAAAGAAATAATTTAGCTTTAACTCTTGAGGTGGTGAAGATTTGCAGTCAAAATTATTTATCAAGCACCAAGACATTATTTGTATGACGACAGAATTAGAATACAGACAATCAATTTTTTTTTTTTGTTTTCATTGCTTTCTTGTCAGACCAGTAAAACAATACACGATTTTTGTTTATTTTACCATTTTTTTTATAATGAAAAAAAATTTGCCTTCATTTATTTTTCAAACAGATTCTATTGCTTTTTCAAATTGATTTTATTTCTTTTTAAAACTGATTCTAGTTATTTGTCTAATTGATTTTAGTTATTTTTCTAATAGATTCTATTTCTTTTTCTAATTGATTCAATATATTTTTTAATTCAAAATTTCGTTTGACAACAATATCCACACACCAAGGAGTCAGGACCAAGGCAACAATGCCAGTGACAGTAGCCCAGTAGCACGATAAGTACCTCTCTTCTATTGGGCGCGAACTGCCCTATCGGACTGATGCAGCGCACAGAACGATGGCGCTTCTGTTACCAATAATATCCATCATTCATCGGAATATTCGATTTTTAAAACCAAAAAAAGACGTTCCCGTTAACCTAATATAAGAATTCCAGTGAAAAGGAAAACACATTTAAATTAAAAGACAAAAACTACAAAGTAAAATTACAAAAAAAGAAACAAAGTGTGTAGAATAATAAAATTTGTGCATGTAAAATGTTTTTGTGCACATTCTCAGGTTCTGCAATAATCAATCTACATCATGTTATTAAACGGACTATTTTAAATAATTTAAAAAAGGGAAACAAGTGAAATAATTGAAAAATAAATTGCTTAGTGTTTAAAAAGTAATTATTAATATAAAAATACAAATAAATTACGCGTTATATAGGGTAAACGAGAACGCCTTGAATAGTAACGTTTAAAAAAAAACTGTAAAAATAACAAGGATGTGACAATTTTCACTATAATAATTTGTAATTATCGAACGAAAAAACATTTTAATATATTGTCGTACGTGGTTTTGCACTAGGCTGATGCACACAAGTATTTTTTTTTTTAAATTTTAACTGACAATTTAAATACTGTGAAAACCATTTATAATATAACGACTTTGCTTAAAACGACATACCGGTTATTACGACGAATTATGAGGTAATTTCTGTTTACTTAACATAGTTTTTGGTTATAACGACTATCGGCTATAACAACCATTATCTGACGGTCCCTTCTAAGTCGTTATAAACGGTTTTGACTGTGACATGATTAAGATAAACTTTTAAATAAGTAATTAAGTTGTCGTCACATCGTTGTCATTTATAACGATCCTTATTTAAATTTAAATTTAATCAAAGCCTAATACCACCTTCTCTCAAAAGGAGGTTATTGTAAATATTGCAATAGGTATTCTAACACAATATCTAATAGAAAGAGATAGAAAACCTAGAGTAGGAAAAAATCTTAGGCAAGTGACACACTTAGCAGCTAGGCTTGTGGAAATTTATCTAATAGAATCATGTCAATTAGGTCCTTGTCTAAACCCCTATCCTCATATTGAATCATACACCTACAAGATGTAACTGAAATGGTGTTGAACCTGAAAAGGGGTAATTTTACCTACAAATTATTATGAACATATTTTACTATGGGACCAACTCTGTCAATCTGCCTAGCCTTTTCCCATCTATGTTGGGGTCAGCTTCCAGTCTAACCAGATGCAGCTGAATACCAGTGTTTTACATGGAGTGACTGCCTATCTGACCTCCACAACCCACTAACATGATATCTCTTGGTAAGACTGATTTTAGACTTTTGGGCTTTAGACTACCCGTAACGACAGTCGAAGATCTACGAATGACTGCCTGGACCAGCGGCTTAACGTGCTTTCCAGGGGTATTGATCCTTTGTTCACTAAAGGGCAAATTCTCAAAACTGCAAATTCTGGATGGTCACCCATCCACGGTCCAACCTCGGCAGACGTACCGTGCGGCTGTTTTTATTTCGCTACGGGCCCCTTCTGGGATTATAGCACGTTTTCACTAAGTATTTTCGAGTTATGCGAACAATGAGTAAACCTCTTTTCAGGTCCAACACTATTTAAATGAAACTTTGTAGTTCCAATTAGCTTTAAAAAAATTGCCCAGTCGCTTAACGTGTCACTTACTTTTACTTACAGAAACGAAAGAAAAACACTAGATCATGCTGTTATCAATGAATCAAAAGAAGTAAGTTAGGAAATCAGCACAACTTTTTATTTAGAATGAATTAGAAAGTATTTAACTCTAAAACGCTAAAGTCATACCCATGCTTAGCTTGTATCACTAAATTCAAAAAGGTATTTTAGACTCCCCGGATTTTTACAGGTTTTTTATCAATTGGGCCAAATATAAATATGATACAATAATGTATATTATCAACGCTTTACTATTTGTTCTCCCAAAAAGTGTCGCAACAAGGTCTGTTGCCAAATCAACCCAGAATATAACATCTGTTTTTTGTTATGTATTAATTTAGTACCTGCTCAATTAAGCAAAGATTTTAAAATGAATTGATTTCATTTATATTTCCCCTCAAATTGTAATTAATTAGCAAATTCGTTTAGTTCCAATTCCCAAATAAGTATTCACATCCTGCATTTCAGTATGGATTAATTTTGATTAAATCTAAACTAAATTCACATACTAATCATTCCCCTAACCCTAATCGACAAAAGGGCGTAAGCGACACCAATGTCCCTTACGCCCTTTTAGTCAGAAATCACAAAACACACACAAAACAAACCAACTACATAACAGGTACCTGGTATTTCTGTGGGCAGCAACCACAACGCGCGCAGCACGCAAGCAGCGCGGGCGCACGACCCGAGTGCGCAGGTGACGCCAATGGGGAGGGCGAGCCAGCGCGCTTAGCAGCCCCGTTGAAAGGATTCTCCATCTCCACAAACTCACGATCCTGTAGGTAGGGTTATGTGTTAAGGCCCTATTTCGGGGAGAAGTGAAAGTTAAAATAAAATAAAGACACAGTATAAATCGGCAGAAACTTGGCTTTGAATTTGCTGGAGAACCGACTAACTCAAAACTGGTTTTGCCAATGATTACTGTAAAATATAATTTAACTTAACGGAAGGTCGTGGTTTTTAGAGACTTGGGACTGTAGCCTTCAATTTCGTAAACAACCTATTTCAGAATTAAATTGCCGTTTCTTATAAAGTAAAACTAAAAAACACATCACGGACACACGGCTTACACAATAAAACCATCTCAAAAGAAAAACCACCGCAAAAATCATACTCACAACAAATCCAGGAAACACTTTAACTAAACAATCAGAGGCTGGACTATGCTAATGGCTGTCAGAGAGTAAAATAAACTATACTACACGATACAACACCACATATACATGTCCATAGTCACAAAACATGCCACAAAACCGAAGCTTAGTAGAGAAAGTTCCTAACTTCACCCACCGTAGTGCGCTCAAGACATCGCAGTAGGTGGTGGTGTTGCAATTCGAAAATGTCTTCGTCTCTTCCAGCATCGTCGAGTTCTACGCCCGACTCCTGCGCAGCTAGGCGGGCCTCCGCCGCCTTCTTCTTTGACACGAATGCGGCCCCTGACGAGGCTTTGGCGATACGGATGCGGGCGAGGCGGGCTTTCTGGAATTGAATGGTTTTAGTGTTAAAATAAAGTTCTGTTAAATATATGGCATAATCATTGTCATGGGGTATTGTCATCTTCTAAATAAAAGATCTATTTTTTGACGTGGAAGATGTTTAACTATAAATCTTCGATATTCAGAAAGAGCAGTGGTGGCCCAGTGGTAACGGCCGCGACTTACAAGTTGTAGGTCGTAAGATCGAACCCAAGCAGGCACTTTACTTTGTGCAAATTATTTCGTTACCACTGCTCTCAAAACGGTGAAGGAAAACATCGTAAGGAAACCGGCATGTCCTAGAACCAAAAATTCGAAGACATGTGACATCTATCAACCCGCACTGGGCCCGCGTGGTGGATTATGGCCAACGCCCTCCCACAGAGAGGCAGTCTGTGTCCAGCAGTGGGGACAATATAGACTGATTTTTTTGTTCAGGAAGTGGTTAATTGATTGTTTAGTGATCTCTACACATACATGTACATAAACTCACGCCTTTCTCCCAAGAGGATAAGCAGAAACTACAGAACGCACCTGCTACAATCCTTATATACCCCTTTTGCTTCTAATTTGATTGCGCAATATTTACAAACAATTTAGCCATCTACAACTAGGTATTTACAGTAGACCAACAAATACATAATACATGTGCATGTGCCCTACAGTAAATATTTACCGACTAACGTAAAGAATTATAAATGCTGGTCAAATAATGCTCTTCGTCGAATTAGACAACACAAAACTAGCCTTCAAATTGTCAAGCATACTGAGTGATTTTAACTTCGTAGTATTACTCTACTTTGTGGTCTAACTCCTAGCCACAAACATAACCTGTAGGAGGTAGTTGTGTAGACTGTAGGCGAATATTAGGGCATCCATAGCTTCTGGAGGCTGTGACAGAAACATTTATGAAGTTACAGCGTTTTTCTTAATAATCGTAGGCAGATAAAGTGTGTAGCACCCTGTTTGAGGGTGCAGGAACCATTGTTTTTTTATTTAAAAAATAATTAGATCATTCATGAACTCACTTTAAACTCCTACTAAAAATTAGCTATAAGAATATGCAAAAAGATCCTGAAACAGTTCGATCTCTTGAGACAAATGAGCTCGTCTTAAACTGATAAAAACAACTGAAACTGACTGAATATTTAAATTGATAAATCCTTAAAACACGTAAGTATATAATACTCGTAAGCTAAATGTGAAATTATTATTATTATAAAACAACATTATTTTGTAAAAAATGTGTTGAGAATAAGTTAGATTATAAGTTATGTAAAAGACAAGTCCTCTTCTCCACATATCTTTCTTTTGCTGTGCCCGACAGGGTCCATGATTGTTTCTTTTGGCAAATATTTACCACCTAAGTCTACATTGTGGAATGCAATACTAAAGACTAAAGTAAAATCAATAAAACTAAAACTAAAGTAAAATCCAACCTAATAGAGGTTGGATTTTACTTTTCTATCAACGACTACTTAAATGATAAGAATAGTTGGTCGCTGTGATTAACTCAAGACAATGTTTAAATGTTCTTTCTCCAGAATTAGCTTACTTACTGACAGGTTATATGAGTTTATATAATTGTTTATAATTTTACTTTATAAGTCAATTTATTTTATTTTAATTTATTGTTGACATAATCTACTCATTACAATGTTTTTTTTAATGAGTTGTATTGCAATATGTTAGCTAGCGACCTCGATATTTTTTTTAATTTACCTCGATGGTCCTAGTTTATCAATCATAACTTCTAGTTACAGCTATTTGTAAGCGGGCACGCCCTTTATGCCTGGAGGCTTTTATTTAGATATTGTTTTCGTTAAGTTATTTTTATTTCTGCTTGAGTATAGTTCTCGATGTTTTTGGTTGGTATATTGGCGTGTGCTAGCTTTCATATGGCTATTAATTTTTGTTTAAATTGTTTAAATTATTTTTTGTGTTGCGTAATGTAAATATCTTTTTGCATACTATTATATAGATTCATTTTTTTCTAACTGAACAGACAGCTGTGCTGCTGGGGAGTTTGTTGCGCCACTTCTTCTTCCCAGCTAAAGCACTAGGAAGTGGTGAAGGGTGGGCGTTTTGGGGGACTGTCTTATGTAATTGTGACGTTCAAAAAGTGCTGATTCTCACCCTAGTTTGAATAAATGACTTTTGAATTTGAATTTGAAAAAAAAAAAAAAAAGATTTGAGTATTTAGTTTTGAGTATTGATGATATGGGTTAAGACGTGGTGGTCTTCAGTTTGAATGAACTGAATCTTCTTAAGCATCGTGTTTTGTAAAACAAGGCATATTATAATTTTCTTTGCCGTTGGCGCTGAGATGATTACATTTTAAATTCCATATTAACGTAAAAAAGCCTCTAAAATAGTCCCTTACGAAGGTTAACACCCCACTTTCATGTAACGCTAACATAACTTCACCAAACAACAAATGAATGTACGCGTCCGATACTAGGGTCTCCCCTGAGCTAATTAACGGGGATTTATTTAAACGTCTAGATTGTATGAATTATGTACGTTAACCGTTGCGTGCATAGATTTAAGATAAACATAAAAATAGCAAGCCAGTGTAGGTATTATAATAATTGTTCGTTTCTTAGTTTTATACTTCAAAGGCTTCATTTCTTACATTAAATCCAAATAAATGACTGAACAAGTGATTTTACTTATTATGTAAACGTTTAGTTAAAAAAAACAGTCAAGTGCGTGTCGGACCACGCACAATGAAGGGTTCCGTAGTTGGGATGAATCGATCCCAAGAACAAACTTAACATTGTAGTTGAAGACATGTTTTTGCTACTGAAAATGTAAGTTGGTCGATTATTACTCATTAACTTGGAGAGCTTACTTAGCTGTTATTTATGCCACCGCCGTGAATTTTTCACATATCCAAAACCAACCTTTTAGTCGGCAGGGAGAGGACATCTGACTCTAATAAAAATTAGTAATTTCATTCTTAATATTTCGCAAACGGATCCCTGAATCCAAAAATGGTTGACCAACAACCTTTCCAACGACACCCCACACCATGGGATAGACGAGAAAAAAATGTAAAGAAATTCATGATTTTATTTTACCACTTTGTCGGCGTGATTAATAATACCCATGCAAAATTACAGCTTTCTAGTACTAAGAGTCTCTAAGCTAAGCCGCGGACAGACAGACGGACGGACATGGCAAAAATATAAGGATTCCTTATTTACTATGGAACTCTGAAAACATAAAAGCAAATAAATTAAAAATAATAATTTATTGCGTGCTCGGAGACCCCGCTACGCAGCAAGCTACGGCGTAGCAGGCACTGCTACGATTATCTGGCCTATTATTTATGCAATTAGTATCTGTTTAATTATAATTTCTTGAGGATGCATTTATAAATCTTGATTAATTTTCCCTTAATCTGCACATCTCGAAGAACCCTCCATATACATTAATTTAATAACACAATAAAGTATTTACGGTAAACCGGGGTTACTTTGATTCACGGGATGATTTTGATCGAAACTTCCATTTCATATAAATTTGCGAATTACGTAAAATTAAACGCAATTTGGTAGTTTTTTTTCTAAGTTTGGAACAATGAAGAACTGTCAAATCCTTTTCTGAGAACGCTCTGGAAATTCACCAACAAATTTAATTAAAAAGGTAAATATATTGTTATTATCTTTTTATAGCTAAATAATTGTGCTGCAAAACTTCATGTGTACTTAATTGCGTGATGGTGTAATGAAATTTCTAGATAAACTCCATTATGTGGCCTATTATCGATTAACCAATACGTTGATCATTGTTTTTCTAACCTCAAAATGAATGCAATAACTTGAGTTTGTTTAATGCGGGGTGTCATTGATAGGGTATATGGTGTGAGATTGATCAAATGATCAAATTAACCCCAGAGAGTATGCTCTTTTTTTCAGATGCTTTTTTTTACAAGCTTTTATTTAATTTGCAATGTTCTTTTGCTAAATGAATAAATATTTTGTTAACCAGGAAGATGCCGCGAATTTATAAAAAAAAACTTGGGTCCCGTGAGTACGAAAATATTCACAGGCGCGAACAGAAGAAGCGCTTAATCAAACAGTGGAAGGAAGTTTGAGTGGGACCCATTGGTAGTCGAAGGTTTCAAATATTTGGGAAATAAAAAATAATTCAAATTGGTTCGCGATGATATATCTGAAATTGAGGCAAGTGTCATATTAGCCTACCTGCCAAAACCAAAGCCTTTTGCGAGTCAGGATAATAATGTTGAATGTATCCAATTTTATTTTAATATAGATATTGCAGAACTTGTAAGAATATTAATTGATTTTTGTGAATTTCTAAGACTTATTACATGCATAGATATAAAAACATTAAGGAACAATATTATATATCTTGTTGATTTTCTGAAGACTAATTTTATTATTTCTAAGCTCTTTTTCAGTTTTAATGAAGAGATTTTAAAATAAATAAATAAGAAAGACTGATTATCTAGTTGTTAAACTCTTTGTAAACTAAAATTATGTAAGCACTATTTTTAATAAAGAAATGTTCATTATTTGATGACTCTTAATAGATCAAAGTTACCCCAAATAACAAAAATGACAATATTTATTTTTCCCGTTGGCAGATTTTGATTTTTTAAATTGTATTGGCATTATAATTGGTGTTACTTTGTAATTACGCAATAAAATAGGGGGGTATCAAAGTAACCCCATTCTACGTATAACTTTGATCAGACGGTTTTTATTTTTTTCCTCAAAATCAAGCCATCGGTTTTTGCTTATTATTACAGAAATCGAGAGGTATAAATAAACCGATTATTAGACATTTTTTGTATTTTTTTTACACTGTCAAATTTAAAAGATATGGACCTTCAAAGTTCAATATTGATCAAAGTAACCCCGGTTTACGTACCCAGTACTCACTAGTATATAAACTGTTCTGATATAATTTAGATATACTCCCTCGTATTATAGGATTGCAATAAAAACTTATCGAGTGTCACGCTACTGTAACACGCCGAGCAATCTCGCCACGCTCGCGACTAAACACGTCTACGGCTATAAAAGTTAAAGGGCTTTTATAGAGAAGGCGACATGCGATGTTTGCTTTCTAAGTTAGCTAGTTGTTCCTTAAGAACAAAACCTATGGAAAAGTTCTTATAAGTATAAGTTATTTGTTCAAAATTATACAACAATTTAATTGTTATGATGATACACTCTATGACACGCTCATTAGTAAAAATCTTAATCTTTTCAGTAAAAGAGGTGAAAGACAAAATTATAGTACTAGAAATAGGAACCAATTAGTTCAACCGGGTTTCAGACTGGCTAAAGTAGACTCATCCTTCATGGGGTACTGTTTAAAATGTAACAATAAAATACCTCCCCACATACTACAACTAAATTAAACTAAATTTAAATCTTGTATAAAACGCACACTATGTAAGCTGGGGGATTATATCGGTGACAAAAATGCTTGGCTCAACGCTGCTCCAGCTCCACAAGGGCGCATAAACTAGTTTAATTTTAGCATTCGAAAATATTGTTGGAGCTGCTGAAATTCTGCTGAATTATTTTTGAATTGTATAACTTCAATCTCTTAGTATTGTATAATTGCATAGCACATGTGTGAGCACTGTGACCATGTGACCTTCTATAAAGCTACCATTTACATTTACTGGGTACGTCTTTCATTGACTTGAATGTGCCCTGGCGGCTGAGAGTATGTCATGCTCACTCAAATGTCTCGCTGGTGGTGGCGTGTGTGTTGGATCGTTAAGTTCCCTTAAAAATGGTTGAGCTAAACGGTGCTGATCCATGCGTCATATTCATGAACGGGCAACGTTAGTAGGGACTGGTCATCTATTATCTGCCACGGCTTATTTTAATTTTTGAATTGTTTTTATCTTTTTATTACGGACGCTTTTTACGTGCACGTCTTTCTACATTGTTCTCAAAACTACGTGCTACGTGCACGTCTTTCTACATTGTTCTCTTTCTTCTGTAAAAAAAAAAAAGCGGTAAATATCTAGAAGCTTGTGTATTCTTTCATACGGAAAAAGAGCCTAGGAAACAATAGTACTTACGAGCGTATGGTGTGTAGATCTTTGTAATGACCTTTCGTCTACGGTTAGAAAAATACAAGCACTTGTCATACTTTGTATTAGCATGATGTCTCAAGATTGCATGCAGGACAAACAGCTGTCGGACCATGAGGACTTCACAAGACTAGTAAAAAAGGTATGTTAGCAACAGGTAGGGCCGGGAAGTGCTGACTTTGAGTACAGCTCTTTGTGCAACTTCTAAAGGTTTGAGTATACTTTTTTACGTGGCTCCCTATACAAAAATACAATACTGCAACACTGATTGACCAAGCGCTAGGTACATTTGCTTAATCAATTTCGGTTCAGCTGCATGTGTTAGATTTTTTTAAACGAATATTTGTTTTCTTATCCTAGAAGTAACCATAGAGGTCGATAAGATAGATTATTATCAATAATTATTCCTAAATATTTTACTTTTTCGCTTTATTTATGGCAGGGCAAGATCATGCTAGCTTAGATCATTACAGAAATTGCGTGCTTTTATGGAGAGAGTTGCAGGTGGGGGATTACCCATTGTGTTTACCCATTGTGTCAATCTATGTAAAATTTCTAAATTTGTGTCTGTAATTTTTATGGTGTACAATAAAGAGTATTCTATCTATCTATTACCGTTACGCATAGAACAGGTGGTTATTGAACAAATCTAACTTAGAAAAATGTATGAATGATTCTTATGATTATAATTTTGTAAATACATAATTATCTGTTATAGTCGCGAATTGTATTTTGATCAAGACACAATCACACTAACCTGCAATTTGCAAAAAACCTAAGAAAATATGAATTTCATGGGTTAACACTGCGGATCCTCCTTAATGTTGTCTTTTAGCACGCATAAGAACGAAAACAATAAAATATTATTGCCTTAGGTATGATAATATCGATACCTATTTTAAAATACTTAATTTTTTTTTATTTATTTTTTTTAACTTTGCCCCACACTAGGAATTTCTCCTGTATCGTGGGTGCGTTTCCAAACAGGATTCGGTCACTAGTCGTCGAACAGCACGGTCGTTTCGGGAGCAGGCTCCGAAAAAAAAAAAAAAATTTTACTTAAAAGAAAAAATCTTTTATGAAACGTTTGGGGCAGCGTGCTTTGCACATGTGGCAAGATCGCGTTGCTTGGCGAATTCGAACAGTGCGTTGATACTGGTGTTTTATTTTTATTTTGATAATGCTGTGACCTTACTAGTCGCCAAATAAATACATTAAATAAATAAATAAATACAAAAAAAATTGTGCTAAAGTGAGGTGTCTACCTAAGTGCGTTCCTGATCTCAGGCAAGCGTTCCAGAGCATACAAGGAATCCGAGCTGATCTGGTGAAATCTTTCCATATATTTCAGGGCGTTGCTCTGCAAAATCGGTATTTTATTTGATAGATTAAGGGTCAACATCGCGAGCGTGCATTTGCAGTGGTGAAGTACCGAGCGCCTGATGTGATGCCAAGCGCACATTCAACTCTTATTTTCTAAGTTAATGTTAACAAAATAGCATTATCGCTTTAGATTTCGCACAAAACTATTTTCTCATAAAACTTCTCCAAGACCGCCTTAGTTTCGTCACTTTAAGTCACTAGTTTACTTTGTCCCTACAGGTTTCATTGGTTTTATGGGCTAAATAATGTACCCAACTTAAGATATAATACGTGTGTGACAATTATATTAATATTTTGTGCTGTTTATAGTGTTCCAAAAAAGTTTTTGGAAAACGGAGCCATGTTTTGTGAGTGTTGCGTAGTGTTTTTACGACCCCGGGGCGCGCCTTTTAACAACTTGAAAACGGAATTCCGTGCACTCGCTGACCACATCTGCAGCTTACAGCCCTTTTTTTGCCCCAGATGTGTGCCCGCGCCGGCCTTTAGGGCGCACAGTAATTGGTTATTTAACTTTTATGATACTCACTATTTGTGTAAACTACGGAATGCCATAACGGGGTATCTCAATAAATGCGCTGTATAATATGACAATGAAAGCGTAACTGTAGATGGTGTTAAATACGACATACTTTGTTTTTATCATTTAATATTTTTATTTATTATTTACTCTATAGGGTGATGGTCAGATGCATTCCTTGAAAAGGGGATATACTCGAGTTAATTTAAAACAAATATGACTGGTAGTTATCGGATTCGGTTGTTGGACGTCGTAGAACACGCCACCTTTCCATACATTTCAGGGCGCGCTTCCCTCTGCAAAATCTTTATTTTATTCATGAGTGGATCTCATTATAAATCCATACATCGTAAATGCTGTTTTGATAATTTATTCGACTAACTTTAAACTATAATATATTACATGTGTGATTATGTGCAGTGCAGTGTAAAATATTATTTGGGTTTTTTGAGACAAGGGTCGCAGGTAGTTTTTGACCAAAAAATCATTTCTTTTAGATTCTGTTACTCTTGACTCTGACATTGGATTTTGAACCCTATATCTTCGAAGCCAAGTGTAGTTTTTTTGTGTTTATTTGGGTGGTAAAGTTAGTTAAGTTTACATATTTAATTATTTGTGAAGTTGAAGACGGCTGAAGACCGAGATAAGAGTAAGAAGGCTCCTAGCGGGATTTACAGAAACCTGAAACGGATAGAAGCCAGACGAAGACAATAGAAACAGCAACGTGTAACACAGAATAGCAGTGACATAGAAAAGAGTTGAGAAAAATGCCCATCCATAGATCAATATTTTCGTTGCGCGTTCAGTGTTTTGAAATCATTTTAGAGTTCAAGGGTTTGTTCAAACTACGAGGAGTGGGCCGATCGCGTCCTGGACACTGCTGCGGACAATTCATCAGGACTAAGAAGAAAAGAGCCGAGGAAGAAGTTTAACTCCACCAAAAGATTCACCGGTGAAGCTGGACTTGGACCATCCTGGCGGAGAGAGTTATTATAGAGACTTGATTAACCACACTAGGAATAAACCAAGACAAAAGAAAATGCATAAAATGTTCGACGGAAAAACCGTAAACAAACGCATCAAGAACCACAGGATGTGCTATCTCGCACATGTTCACAGGCGCCGCAAACCACACAGTACAAAACTAAATCCAAGAAAGTCGGCTGACCTATTTACACATGAAATGACAACCTAAAACAGGACATGAATTCGACAAGGAAATCATTTTTAGATGGTTGAAGATCGAGATAAGATAAAGAAGACTGCTAGCGAGATTTACAAGAAACCTGAAACGGATAGCAGCGAGAAACTTAGACGAAGACATTGGAAACAGCAAAGAGCACAACAGCAGAGATGCACCAGTGAAGCTGGACCTGAACCCGAACCAACCTAGCGGAGCCGCGCTTTCGTAAAAAGATGCCCATCCATAGATAAATATCACCCGTCTCTCCACTAATCCATTGCCTACTCAAGGATGCATATCCGGTACGGCTCGCAAATCCCTCCTTATCCCAAGGCACGGTCTTCCCTACCATTACCGCGCCCCCCGGTCTACTCCTTGATATGCAATGGCTTCTGTAGCCCCATGAAGCATGATGCTTCAGGGGCTAGTGCAAATCTCGGGGTTCATTCGATTTATCGAGTCTGGTTAAACCACGCTGGGGTAGGTGCATTTCATTCATTCATTCATTCATATCGTGGGTGCGTTTCCAAACATTTAAACTCACATACACAAACAGCCAGACCCGGGACAACTACTTGTAGGTCATACAAATATTTGTTCCGTGCGGGAATCGAACCCGCGACACGCAGTGCAGCAGTCAATCGCTTAACCACAGCGCCAACCGTACCGTCAAAAAAAAATATGCAAAAATCCGATAAGAAATTGTAAAGCAGGGAACTTGTTCAACTTTTAGCTGCCACTGTCACATCACATTTTACCACGGTATTCACACAAAAATTGAATCGAGTGTCACGCTGGCGAGAAACGCCGGGGAATCTTGACACGCTCGCTTAAAACTCGTCGGCGGTCGTAAAATTATAACACTCTTTTATGGAAGGGAACGTGTTATGTAGTATGTGGCGAATTTACTTTATCATGGAAAATAGGGATTGAGTAATGCTGCCTAAAAGGATTTTGACAAAAGGAAAAGATCAGGGTGTGTGGAGAAATTTCGTCTCTTATCAATTTTCCTTACAACCAAATCAGGCCGAGTTTTTGGTTAAGCCTTATGTATGTTTTTGAAATTGCGGCATTTATTAGGGTGAATCAATCTCTCTATTTCCAAGACCAGCTGACACCTTCCCCCGTAACAGACGTGATAAAATTCAACTGTGTTCGCATACGTCAAAGACGGCATTAATGGGAAAAAGCGTTTTCTGTATGGCTCCAAAAATGTTTAATAAAATACCACCACAGTCATATACAGCATTGCCAGTTTAAAAAAAGATGCAAAATTTATTAACCGACAAACGTTATTATACTGTACATATTTGAGGTAGCGGTATTTGTGAAAACCAACCCAAATTTGTTTCCCAAGCTATCTGACTCAAATAGCCGGAGTCGATGACACGTCAATATATTATGTGCAAGACAGTCTAAGACTGCTCTGATGCATAAAAGTGTTTTCTGCATGGCACCAATTATTATGATCGCATACCAGAATCAATTAAAATCTTGAATCTTAATTTGTTTGTAAGACATTTAAAAAACTTTCTCATATGTAAAGCATATTATAATGTCTCGGAGTTCATATCGGAAAAAGTAATATGTGGGACCTAAATATCAATGTTGTTGCAATTTTAAATTACTTATGATTTTTTTCAGTTTAATGTTCTTGACATGATCTTTTGAAATAATAATAAAAAATTAATTCGTTATTATTGACCTCTTGATGAAATAAATTATTTTCTTCTTATTTTATACCTATTTAAATTGACATCCTTGTATTATATTCTTTGACATAGTTAATATTGAGTGACATTTGATGTAATATTATGACATTTTATATTTATTTTTATTGAAATGATTTGACATTTAATCTGTAAAATTTGTTAAATGGGATTATGATGATTTTTTGAGATGTTATTTAGAATCATAATTATTAAGTAATTGATTATAATTTGCATGCCCATGTGACGGCAGAACATGGAGAACTAACTTTTATGCCAACGAAATAAATGATTTGGTGATTTGATTTGATGATTTGATATAATATAAGTGACTTTTTGAATGACGCTACAATATAGGTACCTACGTAGATTAAAGTGCCTTTAATAATTTAGTTTTATTTTGTAATTTAGTTAATATTTTATTTTTTGTAAATTTTATATATTTGTACGCCTTACGGGTGAAACATGTACGTACGAAATATTGCGACATCCTGCATGCTTAATTTGCATGTATACGCATGTTTAGACAAATAAAATTATCTTTATCTCTATTTTTTATCCCAAAATGTGAGTAAAACGATGTACATAATGTAATTTAGTTCCATCTACTTTATTTTGCACGTTATTTTTAATACCTTTCTACTCTTATTTTGGAGATATTGATCTTCATTTTGAAACAACGACGTCATCTAGTTTAAAAAAAAAATACTCGTAGAAGTAACATTTTAAACAAAATTACATATCACATATTTCATAATACCCGAAGGGTTGGGCAGATGTGTACCTCTAGTACACCTATATTTCGCCAGTTATTTTTAAGTCCCGCGTAATAGGGGGCGAGCCCATTGCCATCAAGCGGGCACAAATCCAGACTCCGGGCTGTTACTGAGAAATTCCTGATGAAAATACCCAATAACATTTTGCCATGTTGAGAAATTCCTGATGAAAATACCCGATAACATTTTGAGCGAATTTTACCATTTTTCGACCTGGGAATCGAACCCAGGACCACATACTCAGCACTAACACTTGCGACCACTAGACCAACGAGGCAATAAACAATTTACTAAATAAATATTATTTAACATATTTTTATTTTGAACCCATTTTAAAACAAGTAATGTTTCAAAAAACCGGCTAAGTGCGTGTCGGACCACGAACAATGAAGAGTTCCGTAGTTGGGAAGAATTTATACCTAGAACAAACTTAACATTGTAGTTGAAAAACATGTTCTCACATACATTCAAACTGAAAATGTAAGTTTGTACGCACAATATTGAGAGATTTACCATGTTATTTTAAGACCATAAACTTCTTATAGGTTTTCTAGTAATCTATGAGTAAAGAATCCTCTGTATATTTTTCAGAATTTCAGGCTCAGTAGTTTTAGAGATAAGGGCGGGGTGGTCAACTTTCATATTTTTTCTTAAATATCTTTAAAAGTATTTATGTTAAAATTATAAAATAGAAAATATTTAAATTTTCGCAATAAGCCCTTTCATTTGATATGTCACACGGTCTGTACCGTGTGTCATATCATGAAGCAAAACATTTTTTTTTCTTTTTTTCTTTTTTACACCCCATAAGTGACCCCCTATATTCGAAATTATTTTTTTACGTTACACGTCCGTGTTTAGGTCACAGAAATACATATGTGTACCAAATTTCAACTTAATAGGACAACTAAATTCTGAGCAAATTGGCTGTAACAGACGGACACACACACGAGTGATCCTATAAGGTTTCCGTTTTTTCCTTTCGAGTCACGGAACCCTAAAAACATCTAAAACTATTTATTTATTTATGCTCCTACTGGAACGCCATACAGCAATTACACCAACGGAGCAAAAAATTACTTTATGTCCCGGATTCCATCCATTCTGTCCGCGGTGGACATGGAACGGGTGGCGATGGATCACGCACACTCACGCAGCGTCAAGACATGGAGAAGTCTCCTTGTTTCCATAACCCCATCAATATTGCGCACATTCTTTGCAATTTTTGAGACGCAATTAATTTTTATAATTTTCAGGGAAACTATGTTTGCTTTCACAACAAAAATCTAGTACTAACAATAAGCCGCCATGTACCTAAGTATTTTTTTTGTGAATTTAAATGTATGAAACTTAGATACACTTAAATATTTAATAGAAAAAAAAAACTAAGTCCCTCACCCTTTGAGCCTTCCTCTTGTCTGCCCGCTGGTTCTGGTGGTAGATCCGTGAGAAATTGGACACGATGACGGGCACAGGGAGGGCGATTACCAGCACTCCGGAGAGGGAACACACTCCTCCCACGATCTTGCCTGCTATCGTGCCTGGCACCATGTCGCCGTAACTGAGGAAGAAGAGAGAAGAATTGTTATTGTTTGTGGAATGTAGGGCAATGGAGAAGGTGGATAATGTAGTTGAATATTTGAGGTAGCTGAAAAGCTATGGAGGTTTTAACGTTAGGGGTTTATTTTTTCTGTACTAAATCTTATTTGTCGTCTTGTTCATAATATTAATCTAATATGAGTAATCTTAATTACTTGCACCGTATCTTCTTTAAATATAGTTGAAACATAAAGAACCTTCACGATTTTTTCTTGGAGTACTGATACTTTCTAGGTACAGAATTTCCCACATCTAGCGCATTAAAGGTACGGTATGTATGTCGTGGCCAGATCTTAAAATTGATCATTTCATTAAATGGCCAGCTAACATTGGCCATATCGTTTAAACGTCAACGTTTAATGATATGTCAGTCGACGTTTGGCCATATCGTTAATGTAGGGTGTAAGGTGTACTAAAAATAGCCGAGTAACTGTGACCAACTTGGAAGTAGCGCTTGCCGACTGCTGCCGCAGCACCGATCGTTCCGCTCGCTCGACTCGCGCGTGGTTGGTCACAGTATTGACCTAACCTAACCCATTTGGTTGCGGTGCCACATAAGCGGCGTAAATTTTTAATTTTTAAAACCAATTTTAAGTGCTATGTTGCATTTCATGCCATGATGCACAACAAAAACACAGCGACATCAACGCCTCTACCGGTGTATAATCTAACTATTTTACGATATGATAACTAATGTTTGGCCACATCATGAAGTAGTCGTGCGTTTAACTGTTCATATCGTTAAATGTTGAGTATTCAATGATCTGGCCGGGCCACATCATGAAGTGACCAGTGGACGATGTTCATTTCATGAAATGATCAATTTTAAGATCTGGTCACGACATGTATATTAGTGAAATTCACCTGTATTTTATAGGTCAAGTTTAATATGTCTTTATCCAGTTATCCACCCTTAATAAGTAAGCATGTTAGCATGTTTATATTCTTACTCTTTAGGTTGGTATGTAATCATAAACCTGCTTGTCTGATGTCATGACTGCAAAAGCCTCCATTAAGAAGAAGTATTAGTCCAGCAGTGGACAGTAGCTAGTGTCCAGTGGATAGACTGAGGACCCTCATCTTGTGGTCTGGTGATATCAATAAAGTCATCTCCCAATTGGAGAAAGATCCGTTCTCAGTTGATGATTTTGATAAGCTGAAGATAAGGGATAAGAAAAAAAAACATGATAAATTGTCTGGATAAAATACAACGATACGTAAAGCATATTATATTTTATTTTATTTGAAGTCATAAAGCAGAGGTTTATTATAATAGATTTAACATAAGATTAACCTGTTGTGAACCAACCATAGTCTATATTCAGATTTCTGTTGCTCGAACAACACTTAACCAACAAAGAACCACGCCACATCTTGCCGCCATATTTTGCCATCGAACTGATCACCATTTGACAAACAATTAATAAATCAAAATATTTTATTTTGCATTAACCTACATGGGCACTTAAGAAACATCAGAAGCTAGATGCACGGTTCCAACTGGCTGTTTCCTATGGTGAAGAGCGAGCAAGAAACTCCACGGTTACTCTTTTACAAATAATTGGCTTTTCAATAGTTCCAAAATGATTACAGTGTGTAGGATAGTTCTTCTCAGGGTGTGTGTTGGGTCTTAAAATGAGTTCTAACGCACGTTAACAGTGAAACGGTATATAATTGAATTACAGAAACACGGTATACAGGGCACAAATAGGTAAAGCAATCAATTAAGTAAAACTATTACAAGCATTTCGCGAGCGTGACGTACGCTCTCGCGTTCATTCGTCCATTGTCGGTTGGCGGGGGCGAGAGAATGCGGGCGGGGGTATCGTCTCCCGTCGCCGCGGTTAAGGGTGACTCCGTACACAACAAACATGAAGGTTGCTCCTGGCTGGAGGCTCTTAGTGTAGAAGCTAAAGGCAGCCACAGGAAAGTCCGGTTAAGCAACCATGACCTTAGAGGTCACCTGCGAGAGGCCACCGGCTCTGCTACAAATGTTAATAAGCATGGGATTACAGTGTATGCCTGTACTGTACCAAGTACTTTACAAAATAGAAAATGGTCAACAAATCGAATCTAGAAGGTCTTCGCAATAAATTCGAAACAAAACGATAATTTTAACTATTACTAAAAATAAACTCATATTTTAATCATAAAACACATCAGTTGTAGTATTTTAAAATCTCACTCACAAGCTTTTAGCGCAAATCCTTTATAATTGAGTAGAATTCGCGCGCGCAAGATTGTGTAATCCTATGAAACAAACGCGCACTGTAGCGGAAATATCTGTCAATGTGTGGGATATAAAATTAGTTTCAGATCGTGTTTATGATATGGTTATGACATATTTTAGTACGCTTATAGGAATATATTTTAAATCATATTATTATTATAATTTTCATCACATTGAGAACTCTTACTACTATTGTCAACGATAAATGTCAGTGGTGTGTTTGATCTTTTGGAAATAAATGGTTTGTATAAAGTATATTTTCAAAAGCTTATTGATACTTAATATAAGGCGATCACTTATTAATACTCCGAAATCTAAACCTGAAGGCTAATAATCCCACTGATTAAAATTTTTCAAAATCTATACTATTCAATCTCATCTCATCGAAAATCAATGTCAAAAACTTGTCAAACATGTTTTATTTACTTATTTGGTACACCAGCAGCAGTACTGGTAACATGTAGGTAAATTAGAGGTATTTTTTACATAATGAAACTGAGATTAGAATGAACACGTTTATAAAAATACGAGAACTGCCCCACAGATCATGTTGTTATAGTCAAATCGCATTAGCGTGGCAATATTGGTCATTGGCCTTCTTCTAATGTCTCTCCATAGGAACCCAAACAATAAACTATGTATGGTTTTTCGTCATTGGAATATGTTGAAGATCACGATAGATTCTAATTCAGGAATTAACGGACTTTATTTCAGTTTTTGAAATAAAGAATGCTAGAAAATGTAGGTGGGTCAATGACCGTTATTGCCACGCTAAAGCGATTTGGGTATACCAAAATATATACATCTGCAAAAATCTTATTGAGCAGAAAATAATGTCGACATGTAGGGCGTGGATCCTGCATCTACTGTGCCATTAATGTCAATATCCTAATAGCCAAGGGCCTCTCAAGAGGCTCTTTTTCCGCTCAAGGGGTTGATGGGGAAAGCGATGCTCTTTGACACATTTTTAAAGAGGCTCCTTTCTATAGAGCCCTACACTCCTTTCTACAGAAAAATACAGATTTCGTAAAAATAACTATGTTATGTCATTGAGTTGTACTAGTTTGTAAGTTCGATATGAATACCGTTTTCAATTTAGATGCCTAGTTTAATTTCCACATAAAAGTTTTGTTCCTGTTAACATTACAAATTACTGTAATAATAGCCTGTCATATTACAACATTTCATCGACATTTACCCCGATTGAAGAAAAACTAGAAATTCAATATCACGAAGAAAGGAAACGGTTGAACGTCAAGCGAAACCTAATAACGGCCGGAAAAGCGCTGCCTGCGGTGAAGATATTTTCTTTCTTTCTTTATTAATTTATTTCTTTTTGTACTTCTTTGCTTTTTGTTTGAGTCCTATATTAATAGTGCAGCCGTCAAGTTCCTGATACAACCTTCCTTTTTTGAAGTGAAAACTTCTTTAGGCGCGTTGAGCACTTTTTGGTTGAACAAAAATCATGGAACTCGCGTCATCGTCACCGAACGCTTTCCATGAGCTATATGTATACTGTGTATATATGTGTACTTTTTGGGTGAACAAAAAGCGTGAAACTCGCGTCATCGTCACCGCATTCTTTGTTTTCACTTCTATCGGCAGTCCCCAAAGACTGCCCCGTGTGTTTTTTTTAAAAGTTGAAAGCAAATTATTATTAATTTTTATTTTGTAGTTTTAGTAGGCTAATTTTTTAATTTGGTACAGTCAGTCTCTTAAACATGTAAACATCGACGAGAATTGATTTGATTGTCCATAATCATTATTCCATTAGATCAGTGTAGTCACAAAACACATTGGGTACTCAATTGTAGCAACACATGGATACAATAAACATATTAAATTATAAGGAACATTAACATTACGATTTAATGTAACTAAATAAATTCTTGTCAATGGTTAACATCTTTTTAAAGCTGAAGAAAGACTGTACACTGCTGTACTATTTAATTTTAACAGTCTCCAAAGAAGAATGTGATCATGCTTTCGGTTATTGTTGTATATGAGTATATTTTTTTGCAATATTTTAAGCTTGAATAGACTTCTTAATCTGGCCACAAGCTGGTAAATCTAACCAAAATATCAGAAACTTAAACAATGCATTGAAAAACTGAAGATATGAAGTTACATACACAACAAAAAAAAAACGAAACCGCCTACTTTATGAAATCGGCCAAAAAAAAACTCCTAAGCAATTAGGTTAACCATAACTACTACTAAGAGCTACTTATACAAGAATAAACGATATAGCCAAATCATTTCATATGGACATTATTCATGAATAGCTCAAAGACCGATGGACAACCAATTAGTACTGTGTAACTAATTATTGCATGTTTCAGTTTAATTAATTCTGTAATGAGCAGATTGATTAAGTTTTTAGAAATCGTAACATGTATCGTATCTGTGTCGATATTATTTCTCTTATTTTGTATCTGCACGGAACTCTTATATGTGAGAATAATTCATGCCACGGTGGAAACATTAACCAGCAAGGTTGTGTAGTGGTATTCTATGCTTATGCTACTGCCCTGGGTTTGACAATGATAAGTAGGTATGACTTGTGAAAGAACTTTGAATGAAAGAAAGAAAGAAAGAAAGAAATTACTTTTATTTAGCACAGACTTAAAGGCACTAAAGTAAAAAGAAAGAAAACAAAATAAAAAGTACGTTGTATGATACTAGCAGGAATGTGTGCCTCGCCGCTGCGCCAAATAGGCCCAGTTCAGCAAAAATGCCAGACAACTAGTGCCTGACGCCAGTTTTATACGGCAATGTGTGTATGTATACTTAAATAAAATAAATTTGTGTAAGATAATAATAATAATGAATGAATGCACCCCTAAAAAGAACCTCGGGAGATCTACAGGAGATTTACAATGCCCAAAGGTCTTGCAATTAGCAAAATATCTTGCTGCGTTTGTGATAATTTAAATGTCAGCCTAATGTAACCTGACGCCCGTATTTGCATTAGGGGTAGGCAGCGTACATAAACAAGCGAAATATGAGTGTACGTACATCAGTACTTATATGTCGCTTGTATTGTGTATTGTCAGTAATGTCAATGTTTTTGTAATAACTGAAAAGGGGCTATAAAAAGTTTTTTCACATTTTCAGGTTTGATCCCACAGTGAAAGTTGTTCGTAATGGTGAGCAGAATAACCCTTTTTCAGGTTTTCGGTTATTTCAATTACACCTTGTAAAACTATAGAATTTGATCAATGACAATATGTAACGTATTAACGGCTACTCGAGTACTCTATTTGTCAACTATTAAAAGCATCTGCAATTTATAATTAAATGTCTATAAATTGTTCTATTTTTCTTCTCTTTTAAAGTGCATATTGAATCTTCTTTCGTATAACGCCATCTTCTTTATGCTAGAGAAGACTATACTAACTTTAACCTACCCTTTACCACTTTTTACGGTAAAGTTTTGAAAAATCATTCCTGTGTTTTCAGACTCTGAATTTAAAGTTGAAACCTTGTCAAACTCCACTTTAGCACTACTGAAGGTGATTCCTTCAATTTAGCCCGCAAAATTCAAAACTTACGTTTTTTTTTACGTTCTTTTAATTATAATTGTTGCTAGTTTGTTATGCTATATTTGTGTTCTCGCTACTGACTATTCAATCACTGTGCTTGTATGCTTGCATGACCGGAGGTACTTACTAACTTTGTATGAACTTAATTACTTATCCATTGCTGCCATTGCACCTACAAAACAACATTGTGTGCGTAACCGTATACCTGCTGTGAATCTAGACTGTAGATATCATAACACATAACATCACGCCTGTATTCCTCGAAGGGTTAGGCAGAAGTGTACCTACGTTATTGTACATCCACATTTCGACAGTTATGTTCAAGCCCCACGTAATTATGTGCGAGCCTATTGCCATCAACCGGGCACAAATACAGACTCCGGGTTGCTACTGAGAAATTCCAGATGGAAAAACCCAATAAAACTTTGCCCGACCTGCGAATCGAACCCGGGACCTCATGCTTAGCAGTAGAGCTTGCGGTACTAGACCAACGAGGCAGAAATCAATATACTTTATACATGACCGTACGTCGAATATTTCTTATTTTTCCTATGGACTTTCTACACAAGTACACACATGATTTTTCCGACCATGACCTGCATTGGTTGATTGCATTACTACACCATCATGTTTCCAAGAATTCTTATCTTGAATATAATCCTTTAATCTAATTTATAATTTGCTTGTTTACAAAGTATACTTTTATTATGAGGTTTAAATTTTCTTTCACATCATTGTAATTGAATAAAACATTGAATAAACATAGCTCATTCAGCCATTGCAATAACATATTGCGTTATTTTGAACACAGTCTACTATTCAGCCACAGTGACAGCTCGATACACCTCCAGCAGACACTTTGACAGCTAACGAATCTATATTTAACACGGCCACACCCCCAGCCAGCCTATAAACACTAATTTGGTGCCTAGACGGTGAATAACCTAGGTATTGTTGCAAACTATTTGTGGAAAGGCTTTTTGTGTGATTAACTATGTTTTTGGTACTAAAGTGAGGTGATTTTTTTGTGATTTGGTGAGTAATCCGTTAGAATCCTAACTTAATATTATAAATGCGAAAGTGAGTTTTTTTTGTTTCTTACGCTTTCACGTTAAAACGGCTGAACGGATTTGGATGAAATTTGGCACGTGGGTAGACCATGATCTGGGCTAGAACATAGAATACTTTTTAACCTGATATTCCGACAGGATTGTGACTTATGCGGTCGAAACCGCGGGGCGCAGCTAGTCCGTTATGATCCTAACTAATATTATAAATGCGAAAGTGAGTTTGATTGTTTGTTACGCTTTCACGCTAAAACGGCTGAACGGATTTAAATGTAATTTGGCACATGGGTAGACCATGACCTTCAAAATAACATAGGGTTCCTTTTATCCCGATATTCTCACACGATCGAAACTTATGCGGGTGAAACCGCGGGGCGCAGCTAGTAACGAGGAAAATGTCGTGAATAAATTATTGAGTTTGAATGTGGAGGGCTATAAAAGTAGCGGTAAGACCAAAGAAACGATGGATGGACTGTGTGAAAGATCATATGACAAAAAAGGGGGTGACTACAGAGATAACGAATTAATAAAAGTATGGAAGAAAAAGAAATGTTGCGCCGACCCCAATGAGATTGGGACTAGGGCAAGAGAATGATGAATTAAACTTTACAAGAGCACTGGTCTCAAAGTTGTTTAATAATACCAGCCCATTATGGTCCTATTACGGAGCAAAAGCCTCTTCTCATACAAAAAGTCACGAACATTGATCACCACGCTAGCTAAGACGGGTTGGCGATTTCAGACTTATATTAACTACAAGTCTAGGTTTCCTCTCGATGTTTACCTTCACCGATGTCTAACATATATTAAGAAAGTACATATGAATTGAAAAAATCACATTGGTACTTGCCCGGATTGGAACCCATGACCATGAGAGGCCTTAATCACTGGGCTCACGACTACCTAACTTTGTTTCAAACACTTAAAACTCACATAAACCAACAATAATATCTCTACTTTCGCAGACAAACGAATAGTCCTCGTTTATGACATCGTCAACGTTCTGACCCTGAATAGAACTAAGTATGGCTGTTATTCGTCGACGGTCTCGTACGTTTTGCTCTCCATATTATACACATTAAAGTTTCAACATTCTTGGAGTTCATTGCGAGGGGACATACGGGAGGGAAATTGAGGCTGTAGCGTGTAACTTTTGAAATTCTTCGTGTTTGTAATTATAGGGAAATTAGGGATGTTGAATGTTAGAGTTTCTCCACTTATTACGGACCCACCCAAGGTAGTCGGCCAAAAATGTTTTTTTTTAATGGTGTTTCAGAGCTGTAATTTTTATCGTATCACTGTTACAATCCTAAATTAATTATGACACATATCATATGCATACTTGCCTTAATTAATTTAGGAATATAACAGTGATACTATATTGGTAATGCTAGTTACATTATGCATAAGTTAGGCTTGGTTGAAAACCTATTTGGTACAGATATATAGAGAGAGGGAGGGGTTTAGTTCAATAAAGTGTGCTATAATCCCCTTTGGGGATTAAAGCACACTTTATTGAACTAAATGACAGTATAGGGAGTAAGCGATTACATCGAAAGCAGTCCTATTTACCGCACTCCCTTGCCTAAGCTATTTGTTGCACATTTTTTATCAAGAAAAAATAGACCATATAAATAGGTGAACCATTTAATTAGCCTATGTTTAGGCCAAATAATCAGCGTTGCCATCCAACATGGTAATGCTGCCAGCCTTTTGGGCACTTTTCCTATTGACAGCGTTGCGTACGATTTTTTTTATGTCCAATGAGGCCTTTTTTGTATATTTGTACATATTATACAGGGTGACGATTAAGGCCGTCATACGAAACAACTTTCTCCATGAAACTCATATCCGATTCGTGCAACAAAAATCAAATTTCTATACAACAAGTACTTTACTACTATGTATTGTTGGAGATGTCGATTTTTCCGAAATATAGGCAGAGGCAAAGGCAGTAATCGCCTCAAGAAAAACTAAAATTAATTAAAATGGTCGATTCGCCCGGATTTGGGCGAGTAATTTCGTGCGAGCCACCAAAAAGCCCAGTATTTTAAATTCAGTAGTTATTAGATTCTAAGTATTGTTTATATTGTTACCTAATTATTATGTACAAATCACTGAACATGACTTGATTTCCCCACGTTTTTTTCCGATGACCACTGAAAATCAGCGCTGTGCTGTGGGTCTCCCATAGCACAGCATTATGCTGAGTACAGTCATAACGTGCAGCTGCCGACTATTTCTGTTTTATGCTCGTGATTTCAAATGTACTAGATCTATTTTGTGTTTTGATTACTCTTGTCTTTTTGTATGAACCTGTTTCTGTGACAAATAAACCTATTTTTCTTTCTTTCTTTCAGCAGACATGCATGATGCATATATAAATAGTTTTTTTTTACGAACCGTATTATATATGTGTTCTATAGTTAAAGTTGTATAGTAGGTATGACAGCTGGTGGAATCACCCCCTTGCGCATGCAGATCATTAAATCACCACCCTGTATATATTTGCCATAATTAAACATAATGCCCACTAACCAAGAGAAAATGTAAAATGAAACTTGAATCCTGGTTAAAATCACAAAATTATGATGAAACAGAGAAACTCATGGAAGTGTAAAATACTCATCACTCCCTGACACACCCCAACAAAACCACACACAACACACATGCCACAAACACCACGAACACCCCTCGCACACCTCATTAACACTCACCCACACACCCATTCACCCTACATTCACCACATTAATTCAACGTCAAAATACATCCCAAATCATTATGTCCTGTTATGTACTGTTTATCCTTGTCTTATTTTCTGTTTTTATTATTAATTAACTAAATCTAAACTATCTAAATTAATGTAATTACCTTTTAAGCACTTTTGCATGGAACATCATTCCACCCTGTATCTGGCGAAGGGCGTTGTTAGCTGCGCTATAGTTTATATTTTTGCAGCTATCATCGTTTTGCCTGTATTATTGTTCCGAAATAAACTTTTTATTATATTATTTTATTATTATAATGAATTGATAAAAGTGTTGTATTTAACCCATGAACTACCTTGACACGGGGTTTTGACTCAATGCACTCAGTTCATAAGTCAAACTCATTTTGACGAAACCAATAAGCGCGTATCCAATATTTCCAGATTCATATTTACACAATAAGTAATGTTTTCATATTCTTTATTGCTCTCATAAAATACAAAGTTTACCCGAACTAACACTTACGTGGGTAGAATGCAATAATTCTCAACTTTGGCCATGAATTTATGGTCAATCCATATTTTTAAATGATTATTTGTTTTCTTTTTATTATAATAGATGGAGATTCGAAGATCATGCGTGTACGATTGATTTAAATTGGTCTAATACCATCGGATTGGAATGTTGCGCATTTTTTTAGTAAACAGTGTTATTTTTTTGGCTTTTTTGGCTATTACTAAGCCTCCGCTGTCTGTCCGTTTGTCTGTCAGCGGGCTGTATCTCATGAACCGTAATAAGTAGACAGTAGAAATTTTCACTGATTTTGTAGTTCTATTGCCGCTATAAAAACAAATAAAATTAAATAAAGTTAATAATTAATGTTTTTACGGAACCATTCGTGTGCGAGTCGGACCGCACTTCACCGGTTATTTTTGAACTTCCTTGACTATTGGTAGACAGTTTTCAAGTATTTATAGAGCGGTCTACCTCTTATAAAAATCAAAGAGAACAATTCAGCTTTTCATAAACCTACTAGATTAATCGTCTAGTAGCCCTTATCACGACCACGTTATAGTCATAATCAACCTATAATATTCCGACTGCTGGGATACAGTGGGCTGTGATGTACCACGCGCACCCAATGCGGTTTGGGTTGGGTTGGCCACGAGCATATTATATGTGACCATGGGCGCCGGGAGCGGGGTGCAAGGGGTTGCACTTGCACGAATTCAAAATAAAATATAGGTGTAAAAACAGTCAGAACTAAAGAAAGATCAGAAAACGCCTAATACAATAATAGAAATCTTAACCTATTCGAGGTCCTTAAATTTTCGAGCTCGCTTCGCGCGCTTTTGTATTCTACAATCACTCAATTCTAAAATTTCTGTGTATTAGTCGACAAAATACCGAATTCCTGTTTCCGAATATCTAATCGGCCCTAGGCGGGGGTGCAACATTATCGACTTTGCTTCAGTCGCTCTTGCATGCTACTTTATCTTAATTCATATACTTCTTTGTATAAATCGACACTCACACAACTTAACGAATCTCTTTCTGTACGAATGGACAAAATAAAACCTGTCCCATTCAAGGCGAGATGCTAAAATTATCGAGATCGCTTCGCTCGCTCTTGAATCGTACATTCTCTTATTTATTATGACAAACGATAACCTAACATATCCGAGGCTTTGTGGAGCTGAAGATGCTTGCTCAAGACGCGTACAACCCACAGTATTTACCTACCACAAAATATTGTTGTATTTACAATATGTAACAATGTAATTAATGATCAAAACGTACTTAAAGTTAAAAGTGAATGAACTAATGATTAATGAAACAACACTGCAGAGATAACCGGTTGTCCAAACATATAATTACTTATACTTTTTAATAGCAACTGTTTTGGAGATTTTCAAGTCGAATGAATGAGAATTGAATGTCTTAATATTTCAATGTATCTTCCAGCCATTTAAAACTTAACAAAACATTTTTTTTCCTTTTTCTGCTCTCACTCACCTTGCCAATATATAACAAAAGAAAAATGAATGCAATAACTTATGTTTTAATGCAAGCTGTTATTAAATAAATCGTCGTGTTTATAATAAAACCTTCTTCACTTACAAAACCAAACATATTGGCCATTTGCGCCAAATATATTACAAATAATTTGTCCAATTACCACCAATATACATTTTTAAACGAATACAGATAAAACTGCGTTCGTCTGCATTTTTAATATAAACATGTATTTCCGATAGTATTAGATTATTTATACTTTATCTTTGTATAAAAGCAAATAGTCTTAATTAAACAACTGATTTTATTTCTGTCTGAAAGCGCATGTTTTTAGAATTTTCTTACAGTAAATGCGGACAAGTCCAAGAATAGTTTTACCTTTGTTTGTTTACAATACTTATAAATACCCGATAAGAATTAGAGCAATGTATATTATTTTTCATTCATGACTATTTTAGATCAGTTTTCATATGCATGGTTAAGTCAAATCAATTCGTAGTCTTACACTGGATTGATTAATATTTTATTTACTGATTTCCGTACGTATTTTTCGGGTGACCACTGAAAATCAGCGCTGTGCTGTGGGTCCCTCGTAGTACAGAATTATGCTGAGTGGAAGCCTTCTTGGCACAGTCATGACGTACAGCTGCCGACTATCTGTTATGTTTATGTTGTTGTTTTTTTGTATGCACGTTTTTCTTTCTTTTTCTAACTAAGCCTAGCGTCGTCCAATTCTGGACTTAGATCTCTCCCAAGCTGCGGTACAACACCCATGATTAAATACTGAGATCAAATTATTTATCTTATATTTTTTTTATTCGGCCCCATGCAAATTAATAGTACAAAAAGATGGCAGAGCCACTTTGCAATTGTCATCTCACTGGTCACCATTCATTTGTATGCCTTATGGTGAGTGAATCGGTTTCAATTTTTTTTATTTTGTTAGTTACTTGTAGCAAAAAAACCGAGTCATCCCACGCTTATAGTAAAAGCGCATTAGCGGAAATAATATGCGTCTAAAAACTGCGAAGGCGAAAAGCTATGAAAACATCAACGACTATGCACACCTGCGGTGAATCTATCCTCACTTACAGACTGGCTGGAATACCTACATTTTTTATTCTCTTTCTGAGAACTGATGGATTTGTAACTGTGCTGTTTTTAATTTCATATTATCATTTTCCTGTATTTTTGGTGGATTTTTGTTTTATGTCATTCTACCTTTTGCCCACGGCGTCGCCCAAGTTTTGGTGGGAAATTATCCCACGGTATAGTACTGTACCGGGATCATGACTCATAACCCAGGTCATAGTCTACCGGGCCGTCAAATTTCATCTATGATTTTTTTTCAATAAACTTTATGTAATCTCTTGTTTAGAATTTTACGCCATAAAAAGTAGATTCTCGAATGTAGTTTCTCCTGTTGCTTTGAATATAATATTAGGTATATTTTGACACTTTTTTAATAATAACTTTTGTCAAGTGTGTTCTCATTTTCGCTGTTTTTGTGTTCGGTCTACGTACAGGCCGACCGAAAAGTTTTAGTTTAATCTGCCCATGTAAGTTAATTATAATTCTTATGGGAAATAAAGACATCTCAAACCTCTACTCTCTCAAAATAATATTTTCTTTCTACTGATGGACAGAAATGTTCACAACAACACAGGATCGCAAAAAATGGAAGTCATGGGGAAAGGCTTTAGGTAACTGATGAAGAATAAGGTTCAATCATCAGGAACAGGGTCCAAGATGGTTTGGTTTTTACTTGTCAGAGGTATAGCTGAAGGAAACTTTCAAATTCATGGTGGAATCAGGGTTTACCATTGGCTTATGCTGTAATTTTAAACTTAGAAAATTAATTTCCATCCGGGCAGAGCCACGGGCTTGCCTAGTACGTAATTAATAATCACGACATAATTCCCGAAGTATTGCAATTAGACGGTAACTCCTGCAGGCCGCCATTTTGTACTATCGCGTCCCTATTGTGGAACTTTGATCATTCATCTTTATGTTTATGATATCGGCATCGTAAAATAGAATGGACTATGATCGTAGTTATAGGAGTTGTTGGTTTAGGTGATTTTCTCTTAAAAAACGTATTTCTTATACTTATTTCTTTCTTTTTAACTTTTATAATATGAAACCTTTACCATGCATTGGGACAACAATAAGCTGATATTATACTAAATGCTAAATGCAATTCACAATTAATATTTTAGTGCTCCACAGAGTGATATTTCAATTTAATTTAGTAATTTTGATTGCACAATCAAAACAACGAAATATTTGACAGCCATTTGCGACGTTGCCAACTTCAGAATGCACCCTTTTAATTGTTCGTTTTTAGAAATGGAGGAAAACTGCGATAGATTCGTACATAAACCGCGTTGTGTTGGTATTTGTTATTGTTGTTATCTTATGAGATAAATAGTGAACAAATGGTTTTACATTTTTAACCGACGCAAAAAAAAAGTGGAGGTTCTCAAGTTTTTTTAATTTATTTTTATTTATGACCACGCATAACTTTTTACTGGCTAGTTCGATTTGAACGATTCTTGTTTTATTGGGGAGGGTTTACCTCGAAGTTGGTCCCATGTAAAATTGAAAACTAAAATCCTGCCCTAAGAGTAAAAAAATGGGGTTGATTGATTTTTTAACTACAAAATTTTCTATTGCGAACCGATTCTGTTGTAATTGCGAAATTACAACAGCATCGGTACATACTATAGTTCAAATGACACAACCACCTAATAAAGACCTGGAATTGAACCGATGATGGAGACGGAAGACAGTCGCGAGAGCTCCTCAGCAGTTTACAGCAGCTACGTCGTGTTTGGGCTTATTTCATTCACCTTGATGAGAACTTTAGACCTAGCTGGGGTAAGACTGTTATCGAAGGTCTGAGGATGAACACGGAAGGCTGTTGAGGAAATTCCTTACTTGAGGAAAACTATAAAATTGGATGGTAACTCAAAAGCGAAAAATAAAAAAGCTTTTTTACAAAAAATTAAACAGACGAAAAAAAAAACTGAAAAGCGAGAAATACAAATTAACCCTTAAGTGTAACTAAGATTATGATTAAGGATCACGAAAATAAAAACTGATAAGCGAAAAAAATAATAATAATTAATAAAAAATAATAAAAAAATCGGTATCAGTTTTTTTTTTCGTTTGTTTAATTTTTTGTTTAAAAGTTTTGGAATTATAACCACAGATTAGTACAGATGGGTCACTCCGCAAAATCATTCAAAAAACAACTCTTGCTACGACACAATAAAGTGAAATTCAGGTCGCACAGCCCTAATTACCTACATATACCTAATGCACTAATGCACGAATTATCTATACATACTCTTTCTTTCGCGTAACGCTTATATTTTCTGACAATGTTAGTCTCACTGAATTTGACAAGTCGAGCCCGTCGCGTACCTACTTGTTGCGTCATAGCTAAAAAGCAGAGTGTCCCATCTGTATTAATCTATGGTATAACTATTTGGCAACCTAGTTTGTACATAAATAATTATCGGAGTTTGTTTCGGCATTTCTTTTCGGATATCACTAGTGCCGACGCCATCAAGTTTTAAAATATTGACCAAAAAAATGACGTGTAATAAGGTCTTAAAAGATCTACTTATAGATCAATAAATTTTCTACCTAATTACATATGTGGCGGTTAGCTAAAACAACGACAGTAATAATAATAAAATCAATCCCCTTTTTATGTAAAAACAACCAGAACTAATTAGCACCAACAATCACCTTTCTACCCCATTGTGACCCAATTATTAAACGTACACAAAATACAAAATACAACTACCCCAATCAATACCACAAAATTAATGTCACCGAAACACGTGTACTATTCAAAAACAATACAAACTTTCGATACTAAAACGAGCTTGAACGCCCGCAATACAACGCCATGTGTTTCTTTCAGCCCATTTCTTACAAGGCCAAGGCAGCCCTTTCACACAACAACCAAAATCCAACTCTATTTTTAAGAAGTTAATGTTGAATTTCCATTGTGTTACATGTCATTTACGTCACTTCAAAAATAGCTAGCCCTTTAACACGACAACCGAAAAACAACTTTACTTAATGAGTGTTAAAGTTGAATTTCCCTTGTGTTGATAGTCGTTTACGACACTTAAAATATAATGTTTGTCTTAGTTTATTTATCAAAGGAAGTGTTTTCTCGTTGTAAGAATTTTAATTACTTACTAGAGTAATCGCAATGTGCTAGTGTTTATAATGGCCGACTGGCGATGCGGTGATTACTGTCAGCTCGAATTGCCAAGTTTTGACACGCTCGGTATGGGAGTCAAGGAATGGAGTAGATGTTTCGAAGAAGTCATTTGTGAATTGCGTTTTAGACGCGAATTTAATTTGAATGTGTAATTTTCTTGCCAATAGGGATGGTGAATAAAAATATTTTGTTTGTCCGTCAGTTAGATTACTAAAAAATATTGGACATATATTTTTTCTTTTTTTACTTAATCAATAGATTACGACGATACATTGAGTTAAAATGTGCCATGACGAGTATGTAGATTTTATACTTACTTGTGACGCAGCGACCCCCACTCCCCAACTTTAATGCGTTTTATCTAAGTCATTTTTTATTAATATGATAAAGGAAAAAATATATGTCTAATATTTTTTTTATTATTTTACTGACGGACCAAATAGAATTTCTTTTTTTTTACCCAGGTATCATCCCTATTGCAGTAATAAGCTCCATTTACACGATGCAAGTTTCTTGCCTGTGGCATACAAAAATATTGAAGTACCTAAAACACCAATCACAACAACAACAACAACGATAATAACTTTTAATGTAGCTTCAACTTGTTATGCCAGCAGGTAATTATATTGCACCGTGTTTCAGGCTTAACAAGAATTTTATTTAATGTTCGGCATTACAGTAATAAGTGTTTGTTAGAGGTTTACGGTCTTCTTTTTTAAGCTTTAACGAGTTTGAAACCTGACAAATGGGGTGCGATGTGACTTTTCCTTTACAAGTTTTCTTTCTAGAAACTGTAATGACAACACTAATGTAAATCAGTACAGCAAATTGCTAATCCATTGCTTCATAAGTTCGAACAAAAAATCTGCTCAACAACGAAAATAACGCAATGAATGTTGTTGAACTGTCAAAATGAAACAAATTTGTCGTAATCGTGCACGAAAATGTGTTGCGTAATTAGACAGCTGGTCAGACTGGGCCACTGTTTTCTCCCACATCTCGGATAAACACTACAAGTTGGAAATGTGTTACAAAAAATACAATAAACTCTGGATACCTCAACCTAAGACCAAATAAAAAACCAAGACGCGCTGTCAACAGTGATGTGAAGCCGGTTTCGTAAACATGTGTGCAGTTTATGTGGTGTAGTTTGATTGCAGTGTCATTGTAAAAGGGTGTAAATGTGTGTGTGTAGTTTTGGCATGATTCACTGTATTGTTCGCAGCGCTATGTCTTGGTTTTTTATTAAGTCTGAAACCTCAACAAACTGTTTTGTTTACAAACGAACAACAATATGAAAACATCTTAGGGAAGTCTGGAATACATTTACGAGTATAGCTGTCATAGGAAGACATTGTTCAACAAGAGGTGGACAGCCCCTTTATTAGGCACTGGATGTGGAGACACGTGCCGACATGTGTTGAGCTACGTAGGTATTAGTTGATGTTAGGTTAGTTTGTAAGCTTTACTAACATAGTTTTTAAGTCTTTGTTACTAATAACTATATGGATTAGTATGTACTTACTTTTTATGTATTATCCGAAATAAATTAAAATATAAATATACCTATGTATATAAGTCAAAGTCAAAGTCAAATAATTTATTTCAATTAGGCACAAAAAAAAGCACTTTTGAACGTCAACATTTACAAAAAATAATAATTGATTCTAGTCGCCCCTTCTAAAAGGTAGTTTTCGTATGGAGAAGAATGGGCAAGAAACTCCACCGTTACTCTTTTAAAATGTTTTCACAATATCTTGTATACATCAATTATATAATTATATGTGAAGACGATGCACCTAGAATAAGATTACTATACCACGTTAGGTAAGAATAATGAAAAATAAGGAATGACAGATAAATTAATCATGTGATAGATGCATGGTGCTCACATATTTACAAACATTGTAAAATTATACGATATTTCTAACATTTTTACAAGTAATAGGTACTAATAAGTCAGTGTGTGAGTTCAAGTAATCACAGAATGTAAAATCAATATTAAAAAAAAATATATATATTATACAATTAAATTAGCAACCAGTTAGATTTTGTTTAGGTTCTAAATTGTAAATTGTCCTATGGAGCAGGACCAGCATGTTTCCAAGCACATCATTAGTGAGTAAGCGTGGTGATAAGTGTTAAAGTCTTCTCTGTATGAGAAGAAGCTCTGGCCCGTTACAATCAGCCTATAAAGTTCCCACTGCTGGGCAGAGGCCTCTTCTATTCGAGAGGGAGTGGGCCATATCCACCACGCGGGCCCAATGCGGTCTAATGAATTACACAGGTCTTGGAATTTTTTAGTTTTAGGACATACCGGCTTACGATATTTTCCTTCACCGTTTTGAGAGCAGTGGTAATGAAATAAGTTACGCAAAGTAAAGTGCCTGCATCACCATCTTCCTGCCCTTGTCCCATGTTACTTGTGGTCGGTGCAACACGGTTTCTTCTTCCGTTCTCCCCTGTCAACCGGCACACTATCATTCTCTCCCTTCTCTTTGATATCATACCTCACAAAATCCATTCATCTTTGGTCATCCTCTCCCGCTCCATCCATCAACATTTATATCCATCATTATTTTAGTCGCATGCGTTTCCTCCCCTCTTTATCACTGCCCCGTTGGTCTCGTGATTGCAAGCGCGACTGCTAAGGGTCCTGGATTCTTAGTAACAGCCCGGAGTTTGGAAGTTGGCGGTGTGATACCCCCGTGCATCGGAAAGCAAGTTAAGCCGTTGGTCCTGTGCCTGATCTCTCTCCGGTCGTGTCGAATTGCCGTCCCATCGGACTATGAGAGTGAGAGAAGAGAGAGTGCACCTGTGTCTGCACACACACTTGTGCACTATAATATCTCCCGCGCTGAAAGCAAGTCTTCGTTGAGATTGGCCGTCGTGGCCGAAATACGGTCTGGAGGACTATATCACATGCCCATACCAGGCCAAATGGTTTCCCTTTGGGTTGGGCCCGCCTGGGTTTGAAATTACGACCTAAAACTCGTCGCGGCCGTTACTGGTTAGTTATTATAAAAAAGCCATCACTTCTTAAGTGTTATTAACTTAAGTATTTCAAAAATCTAAGCTTTTCCAACGCATAGAGAAACCACTTCAGTTTTTCTTTGATCTCTTTATATGGACAGAAATTACTAATTTCGTCTATAACGTCATATTATTAACAACGTGGCCGCTAAAACATCAAAGGTGAATAAGATAAAAGAATGGATTCTTGTTAAATATATTAATAATTCGCAGAATAGGAAGACGCCCAATGTAGCGTCTTCCGAATATTTTAATTTTTTAGGGTTCCGTAGCGAAAAGTTCATTATTCTAGATGAGAAGTACGAACGTCAATCGAAAATCCAGTTTTTCTAAATAACATGTATCACTTGGATGTGTTTAATAAATCGAAATCAAAACTCATTTATTCAAACTATACTGAGAATCAACACTTTTTTTGGACGGGCGGGGTGGGCGTTTTGGGGTACTGTCTTATGTAATTCTGAATTACATAAGACAGTCCCCCAAAACGCCCACCCTTCACCACTTCCTTATGCTTTAGCTGGGAAGACGAAGTGGCGCAACAAACTCCCCAGCAGCACAGCTGTCTGTCTACGAAATAGGACCGTTAATTCTAACTGATTTCTCTATCTTTGAATAACTTCTATAAGCATAATGGTTCATTAAAGGACAAGAAAATATCATCTAGTAAATTGCACCCTCGTCCTTCCCTCTGCTAACAACAAACTAAAATCAAACCATGTATGCCACATGTGCTTATAGCAATTACCCGTTTATCATTGAGCTGTCTTTATTTAACAGTACACGTTAACAAGCTGATATAATTAAAATTACTTACGGAACCTTACCTTTTACATTACAAACACACACACTTAACCACGTTTTCACACTCAAAAACACTCAGTATATTGTTCTAGCCTGAAGTGTTTATATACGTAAAACTCGCTATACACAGTTCGATTTAGTGCCACATTGAATAGAACAAGGAAAATCAGCTATTTATCACGCCAGTGAGTCAGATGCGAAGTTATTTTGTTATCGTGAGTTACGATCGAGTTAATTAGTAAATAATACGTAGGTTTTAGTTTTGACCGTTGATACGCCCCGTCGTGTAGTTTGTGCAGCGTGTTTGTCTATCAATTGTCTGCCATTTTGAATGAGATGATGAACTGTGCCTTCTAAATTAAAGATAAATTATTGAAATACATGTTGGGAGCTATTTCACTAAATAGATTCGTAAGTTTCATCGACCATTCATGGTATACTGAAAATTAAACTTTTATCACCGCAAAAAACTCTCCATGCCTTAGTAGCTAGAGTAGACTAAAACCTAAATCGCCAAAAATACATTAGCTGTGAAGCAAAATCCATTACTTTATGTATTTAAAAACTGGTATTTTAGTCAACAATGTGCATTATCTATTAGGAAACGGTTATAATCGTTCCAAAGTCAAATAATTCATTTCAATTAAGCACATATAAGGCACTTTTGAATGTCAATATTTACAACAAAAAATAATTTATTCTAGTCGCCCCTTCCAAAAGGTAGTTTTCGTATGGAGAAGAATAGGCAAGAAAATCCACCGTTACTCTTTTAAAATGTTTTACAATATTTTGTATAAGTACATTAATTATATAATTATATGTGAAGACGATGCACCTAGAATAAAATTACTGAACCACAATAGGTAAAAAGTATTAAAAATGAAACAAACAGATAAATTAATTATGTGATGGATACATATACGTAAATATGTGAGCACAATTGTAAAAGTATACTTGTACTATATAATAGTATAGTAATACTAATAAGTCAGTGTGGAGTTAAAGTAATCTCAGAATATAAAATCAATGTCATAAAAATGATAAATTAAATTAGCAACCAGTTTGATTTTATCTCCATAATATATCTCCTCTCTAAAGTCTACATAATAATCTCCTATAAGTTGTACTACGAAAACAGCATTTATTAAAAGTACTTTTGGCACAATTCGGAAGAAGCGTCGAGCCCCCGTCCCAACGAGACAAAACAATAAAATCTTCGCCAGAATCTATTCCTGACAGAGCTGCGTCTATAAAATAATAACAAACCATTTAATAGAGCATAATAATAATGCTTATTTACACAATTATGATTTACTGCATTGACGTAATGTTTCGTAAAGTGCATCGCAAATACATTTACATATGCCATTCGAAAATGACTTGTCATCTCAGCCTATCGCAGTCCACTGCTGGGCATGCCCTATCCCAGGCTGCCCACAACACCCTATCTTCCACTTTCCGTATCCAGTTTATCCCTCTGTGCCACTTTCTTAAGGTCATCAGTCCATCCAGCTGGGGGCGTCCCACACTACGCGGTCTCCATTACAGGACTCGTCTGCCCCACCGGCCATCGGTCATTCGACAAAATGACTTGTTCCATTCGTGAATACGACTTGTCCCATAAAATGACTTGCCCCATTCTTGAATATCACTTGTACCATAAAATTTCTAGAACCATTCGTGAATATGACTTGTGCCATATTCACGAATGGTTCTAGAAATTTTATTTGGAATATCCAGGAATATCCAGTGCTATAGTATAGTATAATTTCCAGTGCCGGGGATTATTTATACTGAAGTTAAGGTTTTCAGATTTTGTGTCATTTTAATGATAATTGGTCGTGGTTGGTTACACTTGCAGATATTGGCATGTGGTAGCTGACATAGCAAAAAAAATAATTTAATGTTTTGTGTTGTGTAATGTAAATTATTTTGCATAGTACTCTTGTATAGGATAAACTTTTTTCTACTGAACAGACAGCTGTGCTGCTGGGGAATTCGTTGCCCAGCTAAAGCACTAGGAAGTGGTGAAGGGCAGGCGTTTTGGGGGACTGCCTTATGTAACTTAGACGTTCAAAAAAAGCTCAATCACAGCCTAAATTGAATAAATTACTTTTTAATTTAAATACATTTTGCATTTCAGCGACAAAGTATTTACATTATTAAAGATATTTTTTATGAAAACGAGACCTTATTCGTTTTCTTGGATTATGAAACGGATATCATACAATTTATGAGCAACATGACCAAATTTATAAGCGTAAACGAAGCGAGAGGAGTATGTAAGGATCGTAGCAGGTGGTGTTCTGTAGTTTCTAATTACCCCCCATGGGAAGCAGTCCAAAGTGTATGTGTGTGTGTCAAAAAATTTAATTCGACTGGAATATATTTGTTATCTTAACGATATAGCAATATCAAAACCACATTTTCGCCGAACAATCAATCAGTCTGCCTAGCGTTTTCCCAGCTATATTGGGGTCGGCTTCCAGTCTAACCGGATGCAGTTGAATAGCAGTATTTTACATGGAGCGACTGCCTATCTGACCTCCACAACCCAGTAACTGGGTAATACGATACCTCTTGGTAAGACTGGTTTTTTGACGACCCGTAACGACTGTCAAAGATCCACGAATAACAGCCGGAACCAATGGCTTAACGTACTTTCCGAGGCACGGAGGAGTCTCGGTATGTTAAGATAGTCACCCATACACAGACAAACCACGACAAGCATAGCTTAATCTAATGGATCGACTCGTGCGGTTATTACTTAGCCACAAGCTTGTCCTTTTTAGTCGAACAATAACATTCATATTTTGGCGACTCGGTGCTATTCTGCAGAATCTCAATGCCAAGTTCACTTCTCTGTGAAGTTTAAACAGAGTTTTGGCAGACACCCGCAGTGTGAATGAAGTGAACGAAATAATACGTTTTTACAAAACATCTGGGTTATGCAGCTGGGCCACCCAAGTTGTACTACTACATTATATTGATTTAAAAGAGTGTCCGTGGAGTTTCTTGCCAATTCTTCTTCATAGAACATTGATATATCAAAAAACCCCATAGATACCTACTACGCTTTGGAATGGGCAACTAGCTTTATCTTTCTGACTGACCTACCCTTGATAATTCAAAAGTGCCCGTCAAAAGTGTATTTCAAATAAATGGTTTGAGTTTATAAACATTAAAAACTGTTTTTCCAAAAAAAAAAAGTTACTAAATATACGTCGTCTATTGTATTGTATTTGATTGGCCCGTTAGGCGTTTTTAATTAAATGAGGCACCGACCGACGATTATCCCTGTTCGCACTATGTAAGTCACCCAAGGACAACCACCGGTTGGTCTAACTGTGCGATTGCACTGGCGGAACATTCACAACAAAAAAAATTGAAATCCCTATTTTCTGTCAATGTTCCTTACATTGACATAATACACTTACATAATATACTTAATACATGCATATCAATAAATTATAAATGGAACGAAGAAGCCTGGATCTCACGACACAGGGAAATCCTAGTGTGAGTTCCAGGAATCAACGCACTTGAATGTAATTTTTTAAACAATAAATTATTCTTATTCTTATTGATTAAGAGGAACTAGAGATTACAACATGTTTTGTTGTGAAGGTTTCGCCAGTGCGAACGCACAGTAAGACTATTACAGGATATGGAATCAAAGATATTGGATTATGGGTATGGGTGATATAAGTGAACTGGTTACCTAGGACTATAGAAAGACTACGGCCTCTGGCTGACCAATGTTTTATTAAAATACACACAGAAAATGGCAGTGGGTGACATGCACGCTCAAAAACGGGCCCCGAAAACGGTCATTAGCACCTGGTGACGTAGCGATTTATTATTATTATTCGTGTATGTATGTGCGACCGCTTAGTTCTTCAGAACTACACAATTGATTTTGATGTCGTTTTCACTATCATTTAGAGCATTTATTCCGGTAAGTTTACGTGTATAATACATTAATATATTACTAAGATAAAGCACAAAAATCTCGATGTTTTGACACGTCGACATTGTACACGTAGTTTGAATTAAGATTTTAGCCCACCTTAGTAAATTTAATCACTGTTCTTTTAATGTAACCATAATGCTTTAAAAACAATATGACATGCTGCGTACAAAAATCCCATGAATATTTTAATAAAGCACTATAGCAATAAACAAAGTGAAAATTCTCTCAAGATTTAATTTTCAATAAGACATGTCATGTCAGACGAAATGCCGCCATGCACAACAAAAATCTAGGACGGAAGCCTCCGAAGGAAACACGTATGAATAGGAATTCCGGTCCGTCTGTCTGACAATAAATGACTAAGCTCATGTCACACTAACCGTTTCGTTTATTTTAGCTATTACTTGAAGAAAATGCTACCAACAATGTAGGTTACATTGTTGGTAGAATTTTCTGTTTCAAACTCAAACTCAAACTCAAAGCATTTATTTCAATTAAACCATTTACAGGCACTTTTGAATTGTCACAAGGGGTCAGTCAGTCACAAATATGAAGCTAGTTGCCCATTCCAAAGCGTAGGTTCCTATGGAGAAGAACGGGCAAGAAACTCCATGGACACTCTTTTAAATCATAATGTTGTTACAAAATATTGGTTACATCATTCATGTTGAAATTATACATGTGAGACCAATGTAGAAAGACGTGCACGTAAAAAGCGTCCGTTATAAAAAGATAAAAACAATTCAAAAATTAAAATAAGCGTGGCAGATAAGAGATGACCAGTCCCTACTGACGGCGCCCGTTCACGAACATGACGCATGGATCAGCACCGTTTAGCTCAACCATTTTGAAGGGAACTTAACGATCCAACGTTTGGTAGTATTGTCCTAGATTAAATACATGACGTATCATCCAACGCGCATTGGGCCCGCGTCCCTCTCAAAGAGAGGAGTTGTAACATTGTAGGCTGATTTATTAACTAATAGACAGTTGTGCTGCGGGGGAGTTTGTTGCGCCAGCTCTTCTTCCCAGCTAAAGCACTACGAAGTGGTGTAGGGCAAGAGTTTTAAGGGACTGTCTTATGTACCTAATTTTGACGTTCGAAAAGTGCTGATTCTCAGCCTAGTTTGAATAAATGACTTTTGATTTTGTTTTTGCAATGTATTCAAACACAAATACAGTAGGCGCTCGGTCCGTTTATACCCGTTTATTTTCGCTAATGCCGGATTATTAGATTTCTATAGGAAATGTCAGCTAGCTAGTAAGAAATTATTTTAACAGTTTTGCAAAGTAAAAAATCGTCTGTACGTAATAATACCTACTCGCAGAATCGGACCGGACTGCAGAACGGTAACGATCAATGCACGGGCTCTGTAATCCGGCACTTTAGTATTAACCCTGCCGGATTACAGAGTAGGAGACGGATATCTATGGTAGGAGAGCTAAGTTAGAAAACGCCGGATTATTAGACTTGCGGGATTAGTGCGCGCCGGATTACCGAGCGCCTACTTTGTGTAGTACCTTGTAGATATGAATGGGATACAAATTCAATACTTTTTACTTACCAAGCCGACGTTTTATCCATTGGACTATAGCCAAATAAAGTAGTAGTTATAATCATAACCCGCCACTGCTAGCACTTATAAACTTTCGTGCTCCTTCTGGAATTCCACGTAAGCCCATGACTCCACTTCGTCCTCCACAGAGAAGAACGGTGTTGGGATCTAACTCCCCATGCGCTAGGTTCTGTAGGGTTTTGAATGGTTGCAGCGATCTAATGGATTTCCACTTTGATTCTCTGAATAAGCAGAAATCTAAAATCTTGAGTTGTTTACCAGAGTTGTTGTAAAGCATTAATTATTTTATTTTATTATTTTTTTACTACATAACTTTAGCAATAACATTCAAAACTAAGTCTGTATTTGGGCTACATATTTTTTATTTAGTTTTAAGTTGGCTTGTGAACTGTACATGTACCTAGGCTTACAAATTAGCGTAATTATAGTTCATGTGGTGTTTACCTTTAAGTAATTGTTACACTGTGCAAAGTTTTTAGCATTACTTTTATCAAGATGTTAGTGTAAACCATTGTTGGTGAACCAAATAAATAAATAAATAAATAATTAATAGCACAGAACATGGCTGAAACTATCGGAACGCCACGTGCTACGATCCTTAGGTATAATTATATTCCTTTTGCGTCGTCAGATTTCTATCTTCAGTGGCTAATGCTAAGCGTAATCTTTCAATCAGACAGTCATGCAAGTACTTATCAACGTATCACATAAAGTCGACCGTCCACTATGATGTGCACGGAAAGTTTTGACACGTTAGCTTCGCTATTCATTTGTTTGCCTTGCCATTTCGTCACAGTGAACATTTTCATAGTCAAAGTCGTAAGAAGTCGATTTATGTATTTAACGTAAAAGGCACTTTTGATCGTCAACTTTTACAAGAAAATAGAATTAATTCTAGTTGTCCTTTTCAAAAGGTCGTTTCGTATGGAAAAGAATGGGCAAGAAACTCCATAGTTACTCTTTAAACCATCCAAAGGTTGACTGTAAAAGATCGCTTTTAGCGATAAAACCGCCCATTGTGTCACCCTAGGTAAAATTTCGACATTCATATCTGTAATTTTTATGGTGTACATAATAAAGAGTATTCTATCTTTATATCTTTTAAGAGGTTTTACAATATTTTGAATACAAAAATGATATTATGTTAAGTCAGTGACAAACATAGTGAAGCTAACTAAACTTGCGTAGCCGTAGGCTGTTGTGGAGCGGCGGGCGCCTTTGGTCCATTTGCAGCTAACAAAGCACTTCACACTACACTTGCAATTATTTACATCGTATGATTCATGCTCTGACGTCGTGTTTACTTCAAGATTGCACCGCTTTGTAGTCTTTTAAAGTAAACTGTAGTGTCATGGAGTTAGTTTGTATATAAAATGTGCTAATTGAGAATTTCTCTTGTCTGGTATCGGCAACTAATTTATTCTTGTTCATACCGTGAACAGATAAGGGGCAGACGAGGGTCTCGTGTCTAAATAATAACAGTCGCACGGATCGACCGAAGGTTACGCTACGCTTGCCGCGGTCGCTTCGTGGATGGGTGACCATCCATTAAATATCAAGAATCCTCCGTGCCTCGGAAAGCACGTTAAGCCGTTGGTCCTGTGCCTGATCTCTCCCCGGTCGTGTCGGATTGCCGTCCCTTCGGATTATGAGAGTAATGGAACAGAGAGTGCACCTGTGTTTGTGCACGAGTGTGTGCGCAAACACAGTGCACATAATATCTCCTGCTTACCTGGCTAATTTCCGTTGAGATGGGCCACCGTGACCGAAATCGGTCGGGAGGTTTAATTTCGATAGCCATCTTTCATGCAATTCGATGCGTAAAAAATAGTTCGCTCTACCAATTCCCATTTATTTCTAGTTTACTAAAATGTTGATGTTCCTATCCTATACCTATTTTATTTGCTCTCAAATACGCCCGCATGATGCTATTACAAATCCCATACATTTGTCAATGGTACACGATAACAGGTACTATATATTTAGCAACAGCTCAACCGTGAAAAACGCAGACTCAACTCAAACTCAATAATCAACATATAATGCATTCCACAATGTGAACTGAGGTGCTAGGTTTACCGTACCATATTTAGGGATACCGTGGCCCCTTTTTTTTTTTTTTTTTGGGTGGGAAATTATCAAATAACTTCTCCCGCTCTGGGTGGAGCGGGAGGGCGTGTCAGACTCTTACTGACTAAAACCCACCCGTGTTCCTTCCGTTGCCTTTACGTTGCCAGGGGCCACGGTATCCCTTTCGGACTTTCCCGCAACCCCGGCAGGCATCGGTCCTATCGGACCCCTTCCGTTGTGCTGACATCTCTTTGAGGCGCGCGTGGAACACAACGCGCCGTCGACCCGGGCCTGGTCCTTATCAGACGGCGAGCTACCCATTGCTCACCGTCCGCAAGCCCGCGCCTACGGTGGCCGGGAATCGGCCTGCGATTCCCGACGCCCAGGGCGTCTCCTGCGGCGGCTAGGGGCGTGAGGGCGCGAAATTTGCCTCTCCCTCACGCGTTCTGCCTCCTCCTTCGCGAGCATTACTGCTTCGCAGAAGGAGGTGACGGCCTCCCATGCCCTCTCGCTCCGTACCATGGCCTGGACTAGGGCCGGACGCGAGAGATCCCCGCCGCCGATCGCCTCCACGAGGACACGGCGATGCTCTGCCCAAGCCGGACAGACCTCCACCGTATGCTCAACCGTGTCCTCCGGTATATATCCCGTGGCCCCTGGCAACGTACAGGCAACTGAAGGAATACGGGTGGGTTTTCGTCAGTAAGAGTCTGACATGCCCTCCGCCCAGAGCGGAAGACGTTATTTGATAATTCCCCACCCGAAAAAAAAAAAAGAAAAGTGGTAGTTTTTACAAAACCATGATCATTGCGGACCCTGTAAGGCACAGCAAAGTAGGAAAGAGGAAGACTCTAATTTGACTAATCACTTAAGAACTTAAAGCATTTATTACAATTAATCGGTTGAAGGAGAACGAGACACAATAAATCTTGTATTGTTATTACGCCTACCTATAGTGCGTCTTAATCCGTTAAACCATTTACAGGTACTTTTGAATGCTGAAGGAATCGGTCAGTCAGAGAGATGAACCTAATTGACCATTCAAAATATTGACCAGTCTGCAAGATGGCAGCGGGGCTTTCTGCCCATTGTACACCCCACGTTCGTAATGATAAACATAACGCACATGATAGAAGTATGAGGCACAGGGAACCACCCTGTGCTATCCTCCATAGAAAAGGGAGGATCCTCTGACCTGACGGTGTTGTGTCTGGTGGGCAACTGCCCGACAATTTATATGTCGGCAATGCGTTAAGGGGATGCAGGAGAGGTCATTTACAACCATATGATCCCCCATGACCCATATGCCAATGTGAACCATTTTAGAGTAATTTGACAGTTTATATTTTATAATGAATTAAATAAAAATCTAAAATGTGTAATGACTCGAAAATTGTTGACATTTGCATAGGAGTCAAAAGGGGTCATTTGGTTGCAAATGACCTCTCCTACATCCCTTTAATGGTTTGGCGACATATAACCAATAATGCCCTGTATATACGAGTCGCGCGGTAAACTCGACTTGCGCGATGCAGGATTTTCAGTGACGTCAGCGTGATGCGTAGTTCACATATGGCGATGGAGATGCCGCCACATACATATAGGTATACATATATCTATCTATTATACCAACACAGAGTTATCTGTTTTGAATCGCATTTAGAAACAACAATACTTGTCAGTTTTGCAGTCTGTGTATTGTATACAGTTAGTGAGTGAATCTCGCGCGCCCTGTATACGTATACCTACCAATAAGTAAGATAGCTCGATCAGTTTACGGCAGGTTAACGAACGATCGTCAGATGGTATATTATTGTGTACGTTTTCTAGTGAGGTTTATTTTGAATGGTTATTGTTCCTAAATGAACGGAAATCTTCCTGCTACCGAGAATCCTGGTCCCTTTGGTTTGGCGCAATACTTGGTACCCTTTAAACTGCTAATCAATGTAAGGATTTTTTTGACCGTGTTAACTCTCGTTACACAGGGTCTTTCAATTAATTGGTAAAACTTCAATGACTTGATGGGTTTCATTATTTAATATAAACGATTTATTCATATTCATATCTTTATTTGCATTCCATAGTGTAGGTATAAAGATGCTACAATTACGGGCCCTGTAGGGCACAGCAAAAAGTATTAAATAAATAATTAAAATACAAAATTTAAAAAAATGTTCAACAATCTTTTAATATATTTACATTACAGTATTTACAGTCGCCCAAAACCGTTAGAGGTAGGAAAAGAAACCCGAAACTCGGGTAACCGGACGAAGCTACCTTCAAAACCTCACAGTTTAGACAGCAGTTAATGTATTGACATTGAACTATTATTATTAACTATTAGTGTTTGGCATTGTAACTGCATCATCATTTCACAATACGCGCGCCGCGCGCGCCGGCCGAGTGTCCGACCGCGGAGCCTTAGTGCTAGTTTCTGAAACTACAGACCAATACGTGCTGTGCGGTGATTGGTTATCCAAAAATCGTATGTTTTTTAAGATGCCCGCAATCGATTTTTATAATTGTAAGAATTTGTATTTATAGCTAAGTTTTTTATAAAATAAATTCAGTATGTAGGGGGTTCGTGGAATTGAAAATGTCCGCACACTCGTTATTAACAATTTAATGTAGGTAAAACACAGTTTACACGTTTTTACAAAGTTTTGGCATTTAGGTAGCAGGAAGTTAGTAATTAATAATGGCGTCGTGAGTTTTGAGACACAGAACGGGCGCGTGCGTATCCTTTGATTTCACCCGGGAAAGAGAGCGAGAGGGGTATGAGGCGCGGGCGACAGGGCGCGTTTATTAGGTTGGCGTCCTGGAGGGCGCACACGCTGCCAACTTAAGGGCGCTGTGATTTGGGTTTTGAGACGTTCTGAAACGGTGCGCGCTACATTCTCCTCCTCCAAGTCACGACATCGGCCCGAGAGTGATTTGGCATAAAATTAAGAGCGCGCCTTCCTTTTGGCTTTAGGTGGCCGTCCTCGTAGACGGCGAGGCTGGACCGGCTCTATAGTGTCGGTCTGGTTGCTAATAAGAGATATAAGGTCCGAAACATGATAACGACCTAACAACTGACCCTGACTATCGTTCAACTCGTAGGTCGTGGGGCTAATAGCCTTATTGACAGTGTACGGTCCATCTCTCTGAGGCATAAACTTTCGGGTTAAACCTTTTGGCGCATTACTTAGAGAATGAGTGGTTAGCAATACTTGGTCACCAACCTGGAAAACTGGAGATTGACGTCGGGAAGCGTCAGCATACTCTTTTCGAAGGTCTTGGCGTCTTTCGACCCGGTCTCGTATTTCCTTCAAAGAGTCGATAAATTTTGACAAGTATGGCGTAACCTGAGGTACATACGTTTCCTTATCCAGAATTGCGCGCATATCGTGCTGCGCATCGAATGGTGTCCGCATTTCGCGGCCATACGTCATGTAGGCTGGTGTTAGTCCTGTAGTCGAACAAGTAGCGGTGTTGAGGGCGAACCGTACCTGTGATAAGAATTGAGGCCAAATGCGATGCTCATTTTTGACCAGCATTGCCAGTTGGATCTTCAAATCCCGATTCTTCCTTTCGGCCGGGTTGGCCTCAGGATGATAGAGCGGTATCAAGTTCTGCTTGACACCGAATAGAAACATGCATTGTTGCATCACTGCAGATATGAACTGCACTCCATTGTCAGAGATGACACGCCTGGGAAAACCATATCGGAGGAAATACTCCTCAATCATTATTTTGGCACATACCTCAGCTGTAGCCTCCTTGAGGGCGTATAACTCCACCCATCGAGTGGCAGTATCCTCGACAAGAAATACCCACTTTTCTCCTGTTTCAGCTTCTGGTAGGGGGCCGAACAGATCAACAGCCAGTACTTCACCCCTTTGATGTAGAATAGGTGTCTGCAAAAGACCGGTGGGTTTTTGATTGGAGAACTTATACCTTTGACAGTCGACACAATTCTTTAAATAGTCTGTAACGTATTTACGCATACCTGTGAAGTAGTATCGCTGTCTGATGCGATCAATTGTACGATCCACACCTTGGTGACCAGCCGTAGGGGCGTTATGGAACTCGTCCATAACATCATTAAGCATGGATATAGGAATTACTAATTGCGGCTCCTCGGATTCCGAGTCAGGAGCGAGACGATACAGGACACCCTGGTCCATAAGGTAACCGCGCTCTAACCAGCGAGTAGAAGACAAAAGGTCCGTGGTGTTTTCTATATCTTTCATGATCTTACTCACCTCAGGATCATCCAGCTGAGCAGATCGCAGATCAGCTGGACTCTTGCGTGGTACATCTATTATCACCGAACAGACCCCGCAGCTCTCTTGAGAAGACTCATTGCAGTTAGGTCGGCTAAGTGCGTCAGCAATGACATTTACCTTACCAGGAGTATACTCGTACTTTATATCAAAAACTTGTAATTTTAGGGCCCAGCGCATCAACCTGCCACTGGGAGACTTTAAGGTTAATAACCATCTCAGTGGTTGATGGTCACTACGTACGATTACTGGGTGACCTTCAATGTATGGGCGATACTTCTCTACGGCCCAGACTACGGCGAGGGCTTCTCGCTCTGTAGTTGAGTACTTACGTTCAGCTGAAGTCAGCAAACGACTAGAGTATTCGATGGGGTGCACGTCGTTGCCTTCACCTTGCAAGAGGACGGCACCCAGTGCGTAATTGCTGGCATCTGTATGAATAATAAAAGGTCTGCTGTGGTCTGCCTGTACGAGGACTGGTGCTGTAATGAGCCTCTTCTTCAACTCATCGAAGGCGCGCCGTTGGTCCTCGGTCCAAGCCCATGGTTCATTTTTCTTAGTAAGCTTGGTGAGCGGTTGAGCAATTTCGGAAAACCCTGGCACAAACTTCCTAAACCACGAACAGGTTTGTAGGAAGGATTTCAGATGTTTGAGGTTGGTTGGCTCATTCATCTGCTGAATAGCCTGCACCTTGGATTCATCGGGCATTATACCCTTGGGAGTAATAAGATGGCCTAAGTACTTAACTTGGTTACAGGCAAAGTTGCACTTGTCCCTGTTGGCACGCAACCCAAAAACACGAAGGCGGTTGAACACAGCGTCCAGGTCTTCCAGGTGTTTCTGGAACGGCCCCTCTGACAGGACCAGCAGATCATCTAAATAGACTAATAATGTAACGTCCTTCAAGGCACTTCCAGATCGAAATCGGTCCATTAACCTCTGGAAAGTGGCGGGAGCGTTCTTGAGGCCAAACGGCATGCGAATAAAACGATACGTACCAAAAGGTGACACGAATGCTGTCTTGTCTCGGTCTGCAGGTGATACAATCACTTGCCAGTAGCCTGACCGAAGATCTATGGTACTCATATACCCTTCCCTCTTGGTAGCGTGAAGAAGGTCCTCAATGACCGGCAAAGGGTAGGTGTCGCTTTTAGTAACAGCATTGAGTCGACGATAGTCGACGCAGAACCTAGTCGAGCCATCCTTCTTAGGGACGAGGAGAGCGGGTGCGGCCCACGCTGACTCGCACTCCTCAATAACACCATCGTTCAGCATTTTGTTGATCTCGGCCTCCATTGCGGCCCTCTTCGCAGGCGTGAGGCGGTAAGGAGGCACCGCAATAGGCGCATGACCTTCCGTATCAATATGATGCTCGGCAAAACGGGTAGCCTCTCCTCCTAGACGGAAGGCATCCTCATGGTGCTGAAGTAAATCAGTGAGCTGCTGGCGTTGTTTACAGGTAAGCAACAAACCTTCGTCAGCCCTTAACGACAAAGAAGACACAGAGATCGGGTTGGGCTGTGGCATTGGTTCACCCTCATACTCGAGCGGGTAAGTCTGCGTGCACCCAGAGAAGTGCCAGGAAGAAGCAGAAAAATCAATAACCATACCTGCAGCGTTGAGGAAGTCGATACCAAGAAGAGTATCGTTGTTATCAGCATCCGGAAAAATCACGAAGTCCACTCGAACACTTTTGTCTACAGAGATGATGACGTCGACGCTAGCCACCAGAACTTCACGTGAACGGACGACACCGTCAGCCAGCTTCACGTTAACCTGCTTGGAACCAAAGGTAAGTCCCTTTTCCTTAAATATTTTATAAAGTGTATGTCCCGCTATGGAGCACCTAGCGGCTGTATCAATGAGAGCCATGCCCCGTAAACCAAGAACCTGGATACTGAGCACTGGCCTCTGCTGTTTTGAACGTGCGGTCGTCGTCGGCGGAACGTGTGACGCAGAGAGAGAGACCGTAGAACTAACACCACCCCAGGTAGTAGTCGCCATAGTGTCAGCGCAAAATGCAGAAACTACTGAAGGCGTGTCAGACTGGTTGACGTTTGAGCAGCACAATCCACGAGTCGAGACGATAACAGGTGAGTTTACCCTAACAGCTGAGTGACTATGATTATTGCCGATAACAGGCACATCTACCCTATCAGGTGAGTCACTATCATATTGAACGATAATAGGCACATCTACCCTATCAGGTGAGTCACTATCATAATGAACGACAACAGGCGCATCTACCTTATCAGGTGAGTCACTATCATAATGAACGATAATAGGCACATCTACCCTATCAGATAAGTGACCACCGTAATTATCGAAAATAGGAACATCGACCCTATGAGATGAGTCGACAAGAGTACCTGAGGTCGGTTCATTGGTAAATACGGGAACTTTCGAACGTACATTATTACAAGAACACGGATAACGTTCACCTGACATATATGTACTAATACGAGTTCGACAATCGCGACAGAAATTATTATTATTGCGTTCGCATGGTTCCGATTGTAAACACGGCGATTTACGAGAACTACTAGAATGCGCATCGCGGTTTTGTTTATTTAGATAAACGCTATTACTACGACTACGGGCTATATTATGACTTGGAGTGTTCTCTGAGAATGTAGGAGGAATAATATCTTTGTATTCACTTACCAAATCTGACGAATAATTTTCGATTGTAACAGAAGAAAATGACAAGTTATTGTTACATTTAGCACATTGCGACCTCATTACTCCTTTCGCTCCGCAACCATAACAATATAGAGACTTATCATTACCACCGCTCTTATTAATTAATTTATTACACTCGTCGCGCACGTGTCCATATTGTTTACAATAAACACATCTAGGTTTTGCTTGTTGATGTTGATTCGACGCGTTATCGTTAGCACCCGTATTCGACGACGCTGTTGGTGCTGCGCTGCCCGCGGTCGGCGTTGCTAGCGCTGTGGAGCGGCGCGGCTGCGGCGCGGGCGCCCGCGCTGTGCTGCCGTTGCGGTTGGCGGGGCCGGCGACGGCGCTCGTCGACTTTGTGGGGCGGCCGCTGGATGGCGGGCCGGGCTGCGGCTGCGTCTGAGTACGCGTTTCGATATCAATGGAACGGGCGAGGCGAAGCATACCCGAGAAATTCGTAAAGTCCTCTCTTCTCAGGTGTTTTCGTATCCGTGCGTCAAGTAGGCCGTATACCATGTCGACTTGCGCTTTATCGGATATTTCGTTGGCGGGAATTTTTGAAAGTAATGCACGGCATTTAGCGACGAACACGTCCGTATTTTGATCGCCTTGTCTTTGTTCAAATAATTCAATATATATATAGTGCGGGGGTCTTTTATCACCGTAGGTGTTGATTAACAATTCTATGGCATCATTCCATGTATGAATCTCCTTCTTCACTCCCTGGTACCAAATTGCGGCGTTATTCGTGAGCACCATAGAAAGGCCCCTGAGGGCATTTTCCTCCGAGACATTAGCGCAGTCCTTGTAGCTCTGGATGGCGTCTATGAAGGCGTCCACGGACTCGTCGGCGTCACCGCCGAACCGGGCGGTGCAGTGCGTGAAGGTGCCGCTGCCGACGGCCAGTGATGCAGACGCAGAGTTTGGAACTGGAGATGGCGGTTGGCGACTGATAACTTTCTCCAACAGGCGTTCAAACGCTTCCGTTTGGGATTGCTGCATGGCGGCCATCATGGCGGCCACTTGTCCTGATGAAAAACTTGCAACGTTTTCATCGTCGCCGTCGATCTCAGCTTCGTCACCTGAGAGCGCTGCCGCTCGATCTCCGCGCGTTCGCGGCATAGTGATGGCGAACACACGCGAATAACGCAGATTATTGAGAAGAAATTATTGAGTTTGAACGAGCACTTATTACCACTCGCGGCACGTTGGGCAGCCACTTGTAGGGGGTTCGTGGAATTGAAAATGTCCGCACACTCGTTATTAACAATTTAATGTAGGTAAAACACAGTTTACACGTTTTTACAAAGTTTTGGCATTTAGGTAGCAGGAAGTTAGTAATTAATAATGGCGTCGTGAGTTTTGAGACACAGAACGGGCGCGTGCGTATCCTTTGATTTCACCCGGGAAAGAGAGCGAGAGGGGTATGAGGCGCGGGCGACAGGGCGCGTTTATTAGGTTGGCGTCCTGGAGGGCGCACACGCTGCCAACTTAAGGGCGCTGTGATTTGGGTTTTGAGACGTTCTGAAACGGTGCGCGCTACAAGTATCATTTAGTGCCTTGAACTGGTCGTTTCTTTCCATCACCTCAGCTCCTAACAGCATGAAATTGTGACCTATACTAACTTTGACTTTATATTCATTTTATTTAATGGCGACATTTGATTACCTCAACAATTTAGTATGCTTTCTGGCGGGACGTAATATGGACCAACATTTCTTTGCAAAACATCTGTATAATTTTCACCCTATGTTCACAAAATTAATAAACGAATTGAATTGAGACCAATGAAAGTTAGTGGTTGCTCTATTTAAAATATTGATAATTATTCAGCAACTTCTGGATCATTTACATAAATGAAGATGAAGAATTCTAGGCAGATGAATCAAATCAAATACGTTTATTTGAGATACAGATAAGTGAAGTGTTGATTATTTTAGGATAAAAATAATTATCTTTTTATCTTTTTCTTTTTTGCTAACCCCATTTTATAGATCAATGAAAAACCTTTTTATTTCATCAAAGCTATATCAATAAACAGTAATTTCCTTTATACCGATGTATCTCAAACTTTTATACGTAGTAGTAAAATATATTAGAATTCGTCATTTTTCTTTTGAGCCAAAAACAACACTTTTAACAGCTATGTCCGTCTGCCCGTTTGTTTTTACTAAGAGTTTATAAAAAGAAAGATTTTAAATGAAGAAACGAAGTAAATAATCTTTTGTGCCTTTTTTATATAGCTGTAATAAAACTACGTCAAATTCGAACTGAACGTGATTCGAAAGAAAGAGAAAATAGAATAGGCATAGACAATTTTGATATCTACAGTTTCATTTATGCATGAATTCTCTAAAAATATTGAATTCAAAAGAAATATCGAAAAAGGAAAATAAACATCGAAGGAGCAGGCTCCAAATAAAATTCCTAAAAAAAAATGGTACAGAAATACAAAACATCGAAGTTTGAATGGAAAAGTATATTGACCGTGTTGAGGTTTCATATATTTGTAAGTCACTCATTGAATTAATTTTCATCATCAGATCCATTATTTGCAGCTAAAAGATAATATGATATAATTGCATAGATGCAAGATGATATAATTGCATAGCACAGGTGTGAGTGCTATGTACTAAAGAGCTACCATTTACCGGGTAATATGTCTTTCATTGACTTGAATGTGCCCTGGCGGCTGTGAGTACGTCATGCTCACTCAGATGTCTCGCTAATGGTGGCGCGTGTGTTGGATCATTTAGCTCCCTTCAAAATGGTTGAGCTGAATGGTGCTAATCCATGCGTTATGTTCGTGAACGGGTGCCGTCAGTAGGGACTGGTCATCTCTTAGCTGCCATGTCTTATTTTAATTTTTAAATTGTTCTTTGTTTTTTATATTTTTTTACGGACGCTTTTAACGTGCACGTCTTTCTACATTGTTCTCACATGTATAATTTCAACATTAATGATGTAACCAATATTTAGTAACAATTTTTTTTATTTAATAGAGTGTCCGTGGAGTTTCTTGCCCGATCTTCTCCATAGGTACCTACTACGCTTTGGAATGGGCAACTAGCTTCATATTTCTGACTGACCGACTTCTTGACAGTTCAAAAGTGCCTGTAAATGGTTTAATTGAAATAAATGCTTTGAGTTTGAGTTTGAATGCACGTAAAAGTTAAAAAAAAACCATAGATGCCCACGATGTCCCACGACTCCCCCGAGGGACACCCAGTTGAATCGAAGTCCCTTCCATGTTCATTGTCACGATACTTTTGTTACGCAACAAAAGTGTCCTGTCGGGCAAAATGTTACACTTTTATCAGTGAACACGTCATATTAAAAAAATATTTAAAAAAAAAGAAGAAAATGCTAGATGAGTTCCGACCGACCGAAAGACCGAAACAAACTCAGAGGTCACAGGGTCTTTTAAAGTCCAGACATAATCTTGGTCAGGCCATATGAGGACCATGTAGATTAGTGTCTGAAATGGCATTTGTCAGTAATCGTAGAGCTCAACTCAGAACTTAAGAAGCTCAACAGTCTCGTTCTCGTTCGCCAAGTGTGCTGAGTATAACGTGCTTCCTCTTCGCACGTACTCTGGACACTTGGCGAATGAGAGATCTTCGTTCCAACATTTTCTTAATTATCGTCCGTTCTTGAACATATGAGGGGCTCGTGGCTAAGTAATAACAGCCGCACAAGTCGGTCGATCGTTTTTATTTTTATTAATGTATTTATCTTTATATAGATTCTTTTCTATTTTGTGAATGTGAGAACGCTGTAGGATTAGTGGACTGTAGATTTTTTGCCCACCATTATTCTGTTAAGTACCTGGTACTTGTTGAAAGACCTACACTGTCCTCCCATACCTAATAACATTGTTATTTGAAAATATTATAAAAGTCAATTATTTTAAGAAAAGTAACCGTGGAGTTTCTTGCCGGCTCTTCTCCATAGGAAACAACCAATTGGAACCGTGCACCTAGCTTCTGACGTTTCATAAGTGCCCATGTAGGTTTATGTGAAATAAAATATTTTGAATTTTGAATCGATCATTTTAAGCTACGCTTGCCGTCGCCAATTCGTGGATGCGTGACCATCTGAACATACCCAAACCCCTCCGTGCCTCGAACAGCACGTTAAGCCGTTGGTCCCAGCTGTCATTCTTGGATCTTGGACAATCGTTACGGGGCTGGGCAGATTGATTGTTTTGGAACAGCTGATTTTAAAATACAAAAACTCTACATATATAATTAATTACATATACAAAGTTTCTAGGCATTTATATAGACAATAGATTGACATGGAAAACACATTTAGAATATGTCTGCAAGAGAATCAATAAATCCTCTTTCGCTCTGTACAAACTATCAAAAATTGTTAATAAAGAAGCTGTATTAGCTGCTTATCATGGACTTGTTGCACCTGTCCTAAGATATGGTGTTATATCTTGGGGCAACTCAGTCGATAAAGAATCCATATTTAAATCTCAAAAGAAATGCATTAGAGCAATGTGTAATGTAGACAGCACCACCAGCTGTCAACCCTACTTTAAAAACTTAAAAATTTTGACTCTGCCTTCGTTATATATATATGAACTTAATGTTTTTGTCAAATTAAATCCTAATTATTGTAAGACTGCTTTTAAAAACCACTACAGACAATTACGTGATAAAAAAAGGCTAGAAATTGATATACCATATGGGAAAACAGCACTAATCAATAAAAGTATTCTTTGTATGTCATCATTGATTTATAACAAGCTGCCTGACGATGTCAAAAAGTTACCCATTCATCAATTTAAGTCGAAGCTGCATAAATTCTTAGTTAATAAATGTTATTATAATGTCAAAGAGTACTTAGAGGATAAAAATATAGATATTGACTTACAGTAATGGTAATTTAGTGACATTGAATACTGCAATAATAATTTAATTTGACATCTCTATCTGGACCAATATTTCAATTTAATTTATTTGACATATGGCTCATCTGACAATATTTTTGAACTTTAATTTTAAACCTTTGACATTTGTAGTACTTATTGTGAATTATTGTTTTTTTTTTTTTCTTTTTAATTTAATATTTGTTGATTAAGTATAAGAATTTTGGAATGTAATATTATATAACTAGATTAATAATAACACTATATTTGCACACCTTATTAGGTAATGATGCAGTGTTCTATATATATATTATAACATCTGTTTGTCTACCTGCATTAAGCAAATAAATGATTTGATTTGATTTGATTTGAATTCTTAGGATGAAGCACTTCTTATTACATCCCTATGTATTTGTATATTTTTGACAAAGGTCAATAACCAAAAATAAAAATTCTAGGTACCCTGGTAAATTGACATCCCGCAAAATATTGGAAATTGGATCCTGCAAAATCCCAGAAGATTTGTAAATTTGTGAGCACAGTGTTCGGCTGTCAGTCTGAGATTCTGCCTAGGACTTTATTGTTTTGTGTCCTAGGATAGACAGGAGATAAGAAAAAGTAATGTTGGTAGGTATAGTCGACTTCGTAAGCTTTACTACGATGAGGTTCTTTTCAAAACTTGACTAAACAGAAAAAAAAATGTGATGAATGAATACATTCTTTTTTTTTTGTTGGCTACTTTGAAATTTATATACAGCGAAAACAAAAGTATGTCAAAACGTGATTGATCCAATAGAAAAAATAAAATAAAATGCATGATTTTATCAAAAGTAGTTTAATCTACTTCAGAATTCATTCCTTAAGTACCTACTATTTTACCAAATTCTGAGTTGTGAAAAAACAATTTTTGATAAAAAACTCCCAGTAAATTACAACTTGACTAAGGTAGAAACTATCTAGCTGTCATGAAGATAAAATAGGGCTTAAGGTCTCTGCACACAGCGGGCGCGGCGCGGCGGGACGGGACGGCGACGCGACACTGAGCAGTTGTAATGTACTAGATATTACGGACGACGCCACACAGAGCCGTCCCGCTCGACGCGACGGTAACCATGGCTCTGTGTGGCGTCGTCCGTAATATCTAGTACATTACAACTGCTCAGTGTCGCGTCGCCGTCCCGTCCCGCCGCGCCGCGCCCGCTGTGTGCAGAGACCTTAACTGTCATAAAGATAAAAACAGACCTTAGGGCTTAGACAAAGTGACTTTCTGTCAGTGATAACGATGGTGAAAAATTAAAAGTGCTACAAACAGAAAAATAACTTTAATTTCGGAAGTTGGTGTCTTTGGTTTTTGAACATTTCAAAAAGAAAAATCAATCAACCCCAATTTTGTTGACCAACTTTGAGGTATACCCCCTCCCCAATAAAACAAGAATCGTTCCAATCGGACTACTCAGTAAAAAGTTATGCGTGGTCATATATAAAAAAATATATATATATTATATGTGGTCATATATTGAATTGACATAAACTAACGAAATGCTTAAATATCAATCCTGTTGAAATTCACTGTATAAATACAAAAGTCCCTAGTTATACGAGGCGCCCGAGGTGCGGGTCTTGTACTCTGCGTTTTGGGCGCTCAATATTTTTTTATGATTTTTTTGTAACGAATCAAGCGCTGCCGTTCAATGGCGCGCGTCATATAATTCGTTTCATAGAAATTCATAAAATAGAAAAAAAAGAGCTATGGTATAGTTCTTGCAAATACGAGAAAACATACGAAAACACCCTTATAACACAGCCTTAACCGAAATCAAACATTCGGTTACACAGTAAAACCAATAAAAGACACGTGAAAATAAAATAAAGAGAAAATAAAACCGGTGACAAGGCCCGTGTTATATATTAAAGTTTGGGGAATCTCTCTCGATATTACGACACATTCATGGTAACACCATAAAACTATGATAGTTTGACCTTCGAAGTGGAAGTTACGCAGCAAAGTTCGATCAATTTATAGTCTTGTACATATTATTATTATTTTAGTTCTGTTTGTTAAGTCTGTATGATTAATAATTGGATTATTAAATTTATAGTCTCAAGTGGACCAATATTCATTGATAAACGTTTACTTACACTTCCATCCCTGTACGTTTTTTAAATGTGTTAATTCGTTGGAAACCACCTATCACTTTTTAAGCAGGATGATAAGGCCCAATTTAAAAGGAAAATAGTACAAAAACCTCTGGAAGTACCTCGAAGCAGATTAAAGTTATGTAACAGAAACTGCTACACAAAAAAAATAAGAAAAATTAAAAACTTAGAATTTAATAGAACTTTAAACAAATGGCTTTGTGACAGATGTTTTTATTCAATAGATGATTATTTAAATTATTAAAACTATTTAAATTTTTGAACACTTATTTAAATTATAATTACTGACATTATTTATAAATCTAATCAATAAAGCGATGAACTGTCTTGACTGTGAGATATAATCTAATAAACTAATTAGATATATTTTAAAATTTTAATGTGCCTAATTAACAGTGATCGGAGTAGGTAGATTGAATTGGGGTCATTGATCCGAAACGTATATATTATATGGACATTTCTCCGGAATTGGACGAATATTAAAAAAAAAACTGGAACTTAGGTAGGAATTGTATTAAAATGAGCAATATTATATTCTTCATATTTTTTTTAACGGCACACAGTCACGATTCCAAGCTTTGGTAAGTAACATTTTACTTGTCACAAGGAGTTTAAAGCATGTTTGGATGTACTATAAGAATATTTTTAGTATTGTGTTTGTTTGCTCAACCAACCAACTTTGAATTGAGTAGTAATAATATCACTACCAACTGGAATTGCTTTCCGGAAAAATGGCTTATCCATGTTATTCTTTCTGTGTGCATTTATGATACAAGTACCAAAAATCAATCTACCTACTCCGATCACTGCTAATTAATATTAACGAAGCAAGACTGTAAATTTTATTATGATTATGATGTGTATGGCTAATGAGACTGACTAATGACATTGATGTAATTTCATGATTATGCATGTACTAGAAATATTTGCACGACTGATAAGTTGAATATAGTGAGACTAAAATTATTTTACCATGTACCTATATTCTGGCAAATAAATAAGATTTTATTTCAGTTTATTATTAAATGAATGTGTACTTTGTCCTAGAACCAAAAAGTCTTAGACATGTGACATCCGCCAACCCGCTGGGCCCGCGTGGAGGATTACGGCCCACTCCCTCTCTCAGAGAGGAGGACTGTGTTCTAGCAGTGGGGACGTTATAGGCTGATTATGCTAGTAGGCTATGACTGGAAAAAACCTTCCCGGGATTTTCCATTTCTAAAGTGTATGAAGAGAATAGAATTGTGGTGCTTGGTTTGCCTCAAACTAAGTAGATCTCAAATCTAACTCCCTATATCCATTCTTTTTTTTTTTTGGATGGGAAATATGGTGTGGGTCTCCACCCAGAGCGGGAGAAGTTATTTGATAATAACTTCTCCCGCTCTGGGTGGAGACCCACCCATGTTCCTTCCGTTACCTGTACATTGCCAGGGGCCACGGTATCCGGACTTTCCCGCAACCCCGGCAGGCATCGGTCCTAACGGACCCCTTCACTTGCTGACATATCTTTGAGGCGCGCGTGGAACACAATGCGCCGTCGACCCGGGCCTGGTCCTTATCGGACGGCGAGCTACCCATTGCTCACCGTCCGCAAGCCCGCGCCTACGGTGGCCTGTGATTCCCAACACCCAGGTCGTCTCCTGCGGTGGCTAGGGGCGTGAGAGCGCGAAATTTGCCTCTCCCTCACGCGTCCTATCCATACTTCCATACTAATATTATAAATGTGAAAGTAACTCTGTCTACCTGCTCTGTCTAGTCTGTCTGTCTATCTGTTACCTTTTCAGAAAGGAAAGCCAGATATGTAGTTTGGCACCTGGAAAAGGACATAGGTACATCTAGATATTTGTATTAAAAAATGGGCAGTCATGGGTACTGCAGATAGAAGTGAAAATTTAAAACTATGAAATAATGTTGCATAACACGTCACCCTTAGGCCGCACTTTGGACACGAATTTGTATCGTACGTAAACGTACGATCGTGGTCGTACGAATTGAGTTCGCACACTGAATACGTTTTTCTCCGTCAAATAGGTTGTGTTCCGGTGATATCGCGATAAACGCACGAAAAATCTCGGATTGTTTTCGGACGTCGGAACTATACGTACGTATACGTACAACTAATTCGCACTCAGTCTGCGCGCTCCCTTAGTACTCGGAAGGTCGGGATCGTTCGTGCATATTCGTATGTGTTCACACGAGTAAAATTCGTACGAAAACACGTCCAAAGTGCGCACGGCCTTATAGCTCTAGATATGCTGCTAATCTGCTACACCATATTGGTGTCGCGAACCCATAAGATTTCCCCCTACCAAAACTCGCTCAACACGCCTAAAGAAGTTATCACTTCAAAAATGATGAAATACAAAATACACGCCGACGAATTCGCGGGCTAAAGCTAGTTAGAAATTAATCCATGAACCACAATGTTAGTTCCAAAAGCCGCTTATGAATGAGGAAATTTTCCCTCATTCATGAAAGGTTTTAATATCTTATATAAAACATTAGCAACCCGTCCTTGCTTCGCACGGTGTTCACGGCTTGACAAAACTAAATGTATTGTAAACATAAAACTTTCGGAATTCATTCTCTAAAGATATGTATTTTCAAGTTCCATCATCCATTTTTTTTTCTTGGTTTTACTTTAATATACTGGTACGTATTTTTACATATAATATCTTATATCTAATTAATTAATAAAAATAGCTAAATTATATACAAACTTAATTAAAACTATTGAAAAACTAAAATATAGCATCGAAAAATTCATCCGCATCGCTGTCGACTGGTAATGTAAGTACCTAAGAGACTGGCCGCATTGCCACGTTGTTTAACAAAGCTTAGCTTCTGCCCAAGGTAAAAACCTACTCTAAACAATGGTGAAAACCACATCAAAATCCGTTGCGCAGTTTGAAAGAAAATCACAGTCACACAGAAAACCAACTTTAATTTATAATATATACACTGTACCGATGAATGTAGTGACATTTTCTCCCAAAAGAACAAAGGCGAGTTTAATTTATGAAAGGTTTCTATGTGATTAAGAGGTGGGAAATGGGAAAGAAAGGGATTAAGGGACCAACCGAACAGATTTCGATGCAATTTGTCACAGAAATAGCTTGATACTCGTGACTTTCATATAAAAATTCATATTGCTAAGTACAGTAGGTACTCTCTCGCTAATCCACCGCTTGTCTATCCGACAACTCTATAATCCCCCATTTTTTGCGATTGATTCGAGACAGGTTTGATCGTACTCTGTAATCCGACGTAATTCTTAATCTTCAGCTCGATAATAGCGTCTACCGTCTCTTTCATGCATATTATAACCGTACACAGTTCTATATTTCGCCGCACGGTCGTAAGCTGCGACAATCTAGTCCATAATTCTTTGTTCCTATCTATTGTGCCATGTTTCCCTGGTCTGTGCGAGTCTCATCCAGCTATCGAATTACGCAATACATTTTCGTAAACGATTACGACAAATTCGTTTCTTTTTGACAGTTCAACAACATTCATTGTGTTATTTACGTTGTTGAGCTGATTTATTTTTCGAACTTATGAAGCAATGGATTAGCAATTTGTTTCAAAACGATTCAAATGCCGAACGATCGTGTCTTACGTAATTAGGGTACAGGTGTTCCCCGCGATCTTCTGTAGGTCTTCCACCCAACTGGCTATTGGTCTGCTAACGCTCCTTCTACAGTTTCTCGGCAACCATTCGGTTAGGGCTCTGCTCCACCTACAATCACCACGTCTAGCCAAATGTCCTGCCCACCTCCATTTCAGAGCCGCTACCCTTAGTACTACGTCTTGAACCTTCAGTGGCCTACCTACCTACCTGATAGGTACCTACTTACATAAAAATCTAGTCAACGGTAGCTTCAAAAACAATATCAAAGTTCGTAGTGAAGTGGCAATGTTTTATAATCGATAATAAAATACTCTGTTTATTGTTTCGTCCGGCGCTATTTACGATCGGCACGTTTTCGGGGGCTTTTGAGGTCGAGTTTAATTTTATTCACGGCAGCTGATAGAATCTGACACGCGACGATTCTAATCGATTTATATCGATACAGCGGTTTAGTGTATCGGTTGCAATGATTAGGCGTTTTGTTTGGGTTTTTAAAATACAATAGACATTAGTATTTGTTATAGTCTTTGGTCAATGTGTCTTTGACATGAGGTCATTGCTCATTTCTGACTTTTAGGGGGATGCGCTAAGGCATAGCCAAACTGCTTAATTGAGACGTTTCCTGAGGTAGCTGCGCGGTGCGGGCGGGGTGTGGTGACGTGATGCGAGAGCTCAGTGATTCGTCAACTTATGACAACTGACACCACTCCCGCAACGCACAGCCACCTCAGGAAACCTCTCAGTTAAGCGGTAGGCCCACAAAATTCAAATTATCTTACGTTTTTTGCAATTTGCAGTGGCAGGTTGTATTTTGATTAAAATATGATTCACGACCAATTTTGATATCTTTTAAGTTTGTTTTTAGCAGAACCGCCGCACACCTCTATTGAGTAGTCTAGATGAAGTTTAACCACGGCGTTGTATATAATAAACCTAACAGAATTCGGCAGGCAGCGAACGATATCTCGAAGCGCACCCATAATAGAAGATAGTTTAGATCTTAGTTTATCTACAAGTATGTAAGTTAGATCGTAGTAGGTGGCGTTCGGTAGTTCCTGCACTACGGGTCAGGTGTGTCGCTTGAGACAAATATTTGTCTTAAAATTATAAATAAATTGTCTCAAGCGACACATGACACGCGATCAGTAAACAAAATTTAAATATTCAAAATGTTCAAATATTTGTCATGTTTGATATTTTGTGTTGTTTTATGGTGTGCATAATAAAGAATACTCTATCTATCTACAATTCTACATCTACTATTGTACACTTATAGACAGGCACTTAATAATTATACTTATACCTATGAATAATTCAGAAACATTGTTGTTCCGGGTTGTGTGTCGTAATACATATAACTTTGGTTCAATGCGTGTCGGTAAACGCACCTAAATAAGAATTGTGAAACAAGGAATCGTAATTAGATAGAAGCAGAACAAAAACATTCCCAATTTTTATATTTCTAGCCTAGAAAAAAAAACCTGCGTATTACTGTCCCACTGCTTGACTCAGAAAGTCCATATCATGAATTGAAAAACCACTTGGTAGGTATTTGCCCGGATTTGAAACCAAAACCTCGTTCATGAGAGGCGAGGCCTTAACCCAGTGGCCTGTTTTTGATAGCAAATGTCGTAATGGCCCACTATATTTGCTAGGCGACTTGATGCAAAATGAACATAATCTTGAATAAAATCAACGTTTATTTAAAAAATATATTTATTATTATTATATTTAATTTTAGAATCATAAAACTAAAATGTCATCACTACACACGCACGCTGTAATATTGAATGTCATCTGGAATGTCTTCCAGTCCAGAGGACAGACGTCATAGGCGTTCTAGACTCGTTAAATCAAGAGTCAAATAGACATCTAATTAATTCTAAAATACATTCCTACGTAAATATTGAGTACACTGGCTTTACATTTTAACCCGACTACGGCAAAGCCAAAGGAGGGTTATGATTTTAACGGGTTATGTATGTATGTTCATCTGTTCCCTCATAACTTCTAAACTACTATTCGTATTTCAACAAACGAGGTATCGTTGGAAGCTTTGTGTTGTTCCGCGGGTATATAACGTCACAAAAAACAAAATGGTGGCTTAAAGAAAATTAAAGTGTTACCGGAATTGTTTCATTTAACTTACTTTCTGAAAACATAATGGTTAACTGATTATTTAGGTATACAGAAACCCTAAATTTCACTGTTGAATTTTCCCAGTCCAAAGAAGTGGGTAGGTAAGTATCTTCTCAATGTTCCCAAACCCCAAATTAATTAAATTAAAAATAAAAGTTTAAACTATAACCTAACTACGGTAAAAAATCCATAGTCACACGATAATCTGTTCTATTTATGCCATAATTGCATGACGTGCGACTCCGGATTTTTTATTTGTCTGTCTGTGGTTTCTTGTTTATTATACCTATCTTTTTAGTTGGCGTTTTTGTTGTATTTGCGTTAAGTTTGAATTTGTTTTTAACCAAAATGTCACCTCTGAAATGCATGTTTAATTTAAAATTCGAACGTCAGTGCACTTGACGTCAAAGGGTTTTCTACGTTTTGAGCAAAACAAAAACAGGTAAAACGTTTAAAATCAACAACATATTTTACGATCCATTTTATTAGTTGATAAAAAATATAATTTCTCAAAGAAAACCGATCCGCCATTTGCCACTAATACTGGAACGTTCCAAAAATATAATCAAACTGACATGTCATCGAAATTTGAATTTGGACCATCAGCTGCACTCTGACGTCATAGACCTGCAGTGACAAGTCAACAAATTGCGATGCAGACGCACTTACTATAATTAAAGATGGCGATTACATAATTATCTCGCGTATTTGGCAGAGGTACGCGCTAAAAATAGAGAAATGATTTACTTTTGATTTATTTATAACCGGCGTTTAGTTTATCTATGCAGGTATGAAAGTGACAGTGGAGTAGCACTGAAGTATCGAACCCAAGGCACGCACCACTGACTTTACGGATTCATGTGCGAATTGTATAATTATCACTTGCTTGAAAAACGGTGAAGGAAAACATCGTGAGGAAACCGGCATGCCTGAGAGGTGTTTCTCGACGGCATGTGAAGCCAAGTCAGAGGCCCATGGGCAGCTTTTAAAGTACGAAAAGAAGAAGAAGCTACTGAAGTGAGTACGCCAAACAGTAACTTAGAATTACTTAGTGATTTTTAGGGTTTCGTACACACGAACGGTGCCGATCGAAACCCTATTACTATGCCTCCACTGCCCGTCTGTCTGTCAGCGGGCTGTATCTCATGAACCGTAATAGGTAGACAATTCTGGTTTCTGGTGACCTGTAGTACAGGTTTTTATATTAACCTACTTCAGGCACCAGTCTCTCACAAAGTTAGCTCCTTGTCCGTATACTATTGTACAATATTAGCATTAAGTACCTTGTGTAGAGAAAATAAACGTTTTATATTAAAAAAAAAAAATTAAAAAAACAGATTATGTATTTCTATTCCCTTTATTTTATTTATATAACAAAAAATAATAGACATAAAATAAAGTTAAAAATTAAAGGGGTCCCCATATAAGAAACGTATTTTTTTCTGCGTTTTTTGCAAAATATTGTACGGTGGTACGGAACACTTTGTGTCTGGTTTTTTGCTTACTGATACCCGCTTGATGGTAAAAGGCTCCCCTCCTATTACATGGAACTTAATCATAACTGGCGAAATGAGTACCGAAGGCACACCTCTGCCTAACCAATTGGGGACTACAGCGTTGTTTTGTGTTGTATTAGCTTTAGAGATAGCCTACAACTTAAATCCGCTCAAATATGCTAGACAAAGTTTCTCAAGCCATCTCGTTTCGCTTTCGCTGCAGCGCTGCAAAGGCTTTACGCACCTTTTACGTCATCCGAGACCGGAATATAAGCCCTATAGATTACTGTATAGGTATAGACTTCCCTTCCACCATCCTCCCTTTTGCTATTTCTAGCATTTTATTAACTCATCCTTGAAGATTTCCGTTGCAGAAAAATGAAAGAAATAGAAGAAAAATTGCAAAAAGATGCACGAAAACCCGTGGCTTTTAAGGGCTCCGGTTGAAAATGGGACCTTATTTAGTAATAGGGTTAGTAGCTTACATCTTCGCCCCGTCTGTCTGTCTGTCCGACCGCCTGTCTGTCACAAGGCTGTATATTTTGACCATTTACGAGTAGGTAGCCTAGCCAATTGAAATTCTCACCGAATAGGTGTTTTGATGGTAAGGAAACCTAAAGCTACGGGTTTCTAGAAGAGCGGTGGCCACCACATAACGGTCTCAGTGACAGCTGTCATGTAAATGAAGGCAGTGGGGCTTGGCTTTAAACTGTCCAAAAGGCTCTCTAGAAAATCACTTTCATAAATAATGTAATGAAATGAAATTGTTTATTCTGTAAATGGACTATATTGGAATCACTTTTACATGGAATATTAAAAAAAAAAAAAAAAAACGATGAGTTCGGCGTTTCCTATCAGAGGCCCTAGTGTGAGTTTCTTTTAACCGTCTGGACTTTACGCATCGACCGCGTTCGGCGCTCCGATTGGCCCTTCACTGGTGAAGGGCCAATCTACTCAATCGTTTAAAAGTGATTCCAATATAGTCCATTTACAGATTACTCTGATTACTCCGAAACAAACTTAGAGATCAGTCTCTTTTAAAGTCCAGACATGACGTTTCGGTGACGTCATTCGCCGAAAAATCGCGGACGCAATTTGCCGTCTTTTTACTATACAGGGTCAAATTAAATTAGCTAGTAAAACTCCGTAGTCGTGATGGGTGTCGACATTTTAACATAATAAAACAAAAAATAAATGAATTTGTTTTTTTTGCGGTCATAACCGCCGGTAGTGTAGTCACTTAAAATACAAGTTTCCTTTATGTTAAATTTTCACACGTGATGGTATCGATATCTCAACACGATGAAACCGATTTTATCAACTCATCCTTCAAGAAACAACACTTCTAGCGGTCATTGACCCCAAAAAAATCATCAAATCATATTTTGTCATGTTTAGTTTCGCTAGCTAATTTAAATTGACCCTGTATTTTCTTTTGATGTTAATTTGAACTTAGATTTTCTTTTATTAATCTCGCTTCATGAAACACAAGATGAAATAGTGCAATAAGATAGTTTTATTAATGTTACTGTTGACAGCTTCAGGAAGATTCAGTCGTTAGTAATCATTATTTTCAGTAATAAATTGTAATTCCTACTGATCGTTATGGGACACGGTGATGATTGTAAGTAATTGAATTTCATGTCAAACTGACGGAATTGGCTTGTACTCAAATATTTTAGAAAAACAAGGATACTTAATGTTCAATATCCAAAAATAAAAGCAGGTAAAGTTCGTCTTTTAATCCCAGGGACTAATTTGACAGGTGCAAATGTCAAACTCCAAATTGAAAAACAAACTGAAATGTCAAATTAGTCTATGGGATTAAAAAACTAATGGCCGTTTTCATCGACAACTAAGTGACATTTGGATTTTCAACTCTCAGCGCTGAGCTTAGCGTTTAAAATCCAATAGGCACTTTTACGAAAACGGGCATTACTTTACTCACAAAGGAACTGAAAGTATCCCGCTAGAAGATGGTAACTGGTCACTGCCACATCTGGATATCGGCATTACCAGACGTATCGCAGGAGCGATATAACTCAGAAAAGAACCTGAAATGTGGTGCATGTAATCATGGGACTTTTCTCAAAACGCTGAAGGAAAACATCGGGAGGAAACCGGCATGTCCTAGAATAAAAAAATCGAAGGCATGTGACATCTACCAACCTGCACTGGGCCCGCGTGGTGGATTACGGCCCACTCTCTCTCAGAAAGAGGTCTGTTTCCCAGCAGTGGGAACATTATAGGCTGATTATATTATGCTACATGTTACTTAAAAATGGGTGTACTATATGTAGACCTCTGCCCAACTCTTCAGGGAAAACAAGACGTGAAGTTTATAATTTAAATTTGTTTATTTATTTCAGATATAATTCTAGTCCATAGTTTTACACTCATACATTTGAATTATAAACTATTTTAAATTCTCAACAGATTAAAACCCAAAATACAATTGTGATTAATTAAATTTATATATTCAACTACTCATTAAAAAAAAAAAAAAATTTTTTTGTAAAATGTCAGAATCGTATAAAAATAAAATGTCAAATATGTGGTGTGTTTTAGTAATCAGAATAACTTTATTTTACCTGATATAGACAAAGAAATAACAGCTGAAGCGCAAGATTAAAAATTTGCACCTAAAACTTTCTACAATATCTCCAACCATTTCTAAACGAGATCGCGACGCACACAATATTCTTTAAACTGTTGTGCACTTTGCAGAAAAACATGTTTTCTAAAATAACTTTGCAGAATAAAAATGTAAACAACGTTTTAAAACTGTAAGCAGGATAATACAATGTGGAATGGACTTTTTGGTCAAGGACCGACAACAACCGTTATTGTTATTTGAATGCATGCTAGTCATATTATACTGTAGCGTTATGAGGGTTCTCAACTGTAAATAGTCGAGTGATGCTAAAAAATCACAATTAGTAAGTTCCTAACCACATCACTAAAAACAGGGTACACAACATTAACCTTCCGGAGACGCTCTGTCATTTCGTTTCCGCTTGCTGAGCTGGTGAAAGCTATTCGCTGATCCTCAGAATTCTGTGTGAATCAACCTAGGGTGAGTTCCACATCTATATTGATTTTATCACCCATGTAGTATCTGATTTCGCGTATGTCAATGTCGGACACGCGGCTGGGGTAATCCAGCGCACAGCAGATTGAAATATGTACGTATAGCTGCTGCATCGAGGCGGTGTAGTGCCTCACTGTGTTATTGTTAGTGATGAGTGCGCCATCTGCTATGATGACGTTTACTTTGTGTTTTGTGCACGCGTGATCACATCCTTAAGCAAATTTTAGCATCTGTCAATGTGCCACTCTGCTGTAAACCGCTGCGATGTGCTGAGCTTTTACGTACGATGCTTCCCACACCGTCCCTTGGCTTAAAAAGGGAAAGAAGCTGACACATCGCATGCGGCTTGCTGCTATTTGCACCGCATCTAGCATTAGCTCCCTATGGCGCTTCCAGGGCTCTTCGTACGGGCTGAGGGCAGGTGCCATTGCAACAATCTGCTGCTATATTCTGCTTATGCGTGGCTGTGCTGCACGCTATTTACTGCCGGAAATAGGTAATCCTTTCCATTTACGCAAGACTCCGCATAAAAACTAAATTCCGTGTCTTAAGGCGAAAGCGTCAGGGTAACCCGCGAAATTCAAATTTTCTTACGTTTTTTGCAATTTGCAGGTCAGTATCAAGTTGTATGTTGATCTAAATATAATTCGCGGCCATATCAAATGTTAATTTATACAATTATTATCATAAAAGTCATCAATACAACTCTCTAAGTTTATGCCTATAATCCTATTGAATGACTATTTCATGAAAACATGACATTTGAGGATTGTGCTAAATTAAATATTTGTATTGCTGATTCTAATGATTATAATTCTATGAAGCCATATTTGTTACAGTCGCGAATCATACTTTAATCAACATACAACCTGACACTGACCGGCAAATTGCAAAAAACAAAAGAAAATTTGAATTTCGCGGCCTACCTTAGCGCATCCCCCTTAATGTCAGTCGTCCAATTAGCAGTTAGTAGTTAATTTAATTAACTTTAAGCCTTTGGAGTGCATTCTTAATGTGTCTTAACCCGTTTAATGGCTAACGGTTATCTTTAGTGCTAGATGCAAGCACCGGTGGATAAGGTGCTTTAGTTGAACAATCATGGAATTTGGTTAATAAGATCTGATATTATATTACCTAGAATCAATTCAATTGTTTTTTAAATTTTGACGTTCAAAAGCGCCTTTTACTTGCCTAATTTAAATAAATTATTTGACTTTGACGTGGGAGTATTTACAGTTGAGATAAACGTTTAAAACTTGACAAAAAAAGTTGGAATTTCGACCTTAATTATCTCCGTAACCAGAAGTTTCCCAAATTAAATCATACTATCGGGCAGAAGTGACTCTCAGCTACGTTAAGAATATTTTTATACCTGTTAAATCAACGAAACAGTTTCATTGAATACACGAGAGCTACAGTTTATAGTTGACTAAAAAGCACGCAGTAACAGTTTTTGATCACTGCACTCTGTTGTAGTACTAGTGATTCTTACGAGGGTAATGGTAAGAATTTTTTCAACCAAAATTTATTTATTTTCAATCAATCAATAGTCTTTATTTGTAAACATAGGTTCCAACAGTGTGCAAGATAGAATTTGGTTCATGTCATATTGTTGTAGATGTTACAATTGTTATAATTATAGTTTCTCTGTGTTTTGCCATTTGGCGTACAAATATACATTTATGTAATTCTGATTCCAAACCTTTATATTTGTCCCTAGTATTAAGATGCAGATATTATTAGATTTTTTCACTTTATTTTATGCTCTCCGAGATACACTCTAATAACAAACCGAGTAATAATTTTAACCATGTAATGAGTATTTTTAAGTTTGCCCTTATTGTTATTATTAATAGTACCTTTGCTAATTATTTTATATGGTAATCTGTGGATAACGTCGTCGTGTGCAGTATATTTGTTAACTCTATTAGTTTAGTACTACAATCATGTGTAATATTTAATATACTGCTGTTTGTTGTCCCTCATAAATAAATAAATAAATAAATAAATGTAAGGCTTTTTTATTTGCACAATTACAGACTAGGCGAACCAAACGAATTATGGTTCCCACTGTTAAATCTAAACTGATACCACAAGTTGGTCTAGAGCAGTTAGTCGATGATCCAAGTGAAGACTTGAGGTTTTTTGAATCTCAATGTAATGTAAAACTTATTATCATTCAATTATTGCTAGACTCTGTGTCAATGACTAACAAGATTATTATGCTGTGATCGTGTATACGTTTATTCTTCCGATGTCGCTTAGATCCTGTGCTGTGATACAAATACACATCTATTACAACTGGACCGAGTTTCATTCAAATAAACAGAGCGTCATAGCGCACCTAAAACTACATGACGAAAGTCATGGTTAGGGCGCTGCAAGTATTTTTACATCTAACTTATCTACTTGATATCACCACATTCATTATTACAATACTTACTAACTTTACTTACTTTCGTAACTCATTCCCCATTTGACATAAGTAATTCATACTCTCCCCTCCCCTACCACTCCCATAAATCCCACTCCCATATTCAGTCGTATTACATTATACCACTAATGTAGCAACGATGTTATTTCGAGAACAATGCCACCTTTGTACAGAGTTAACAATGTAACCGATATACGCCGGGAATATGGAAAATGTTACGTCGCGATAAAAGTTTTGGTACTCGTACAGTGTACTTTTTTCGTAGAGCTAAAAGCAATAGGGAAGTGTATATTAAAAATAGCCTCATGTGTGGCAACTGGCGCCTTTGACAGTCGTTACGGCCCGAAAGTCTGACAACCAGTCTTACCAAGGGGTATCGTGTTACCCAGTCACTATGGACTGTGGAGGTCAGATAGGCAGTCGCTCTGTGTAAATTACTGGTATTTAGCTGCATCTGGTAATGATGGAAGTCGACCCCAACATGGGAAAAGGTTAGGCAGATGGTAAAAGAAAAGAAAGAAAATACGTTTATTTGCGGTAAACATGACGCAAAAAAGAACACAAAATTAAAAAATGGAAACAAGTTTAGGGAAAATATGCGCTCAGCATGATGCTGCGACCCTATGCGAGACAGAGCCCCAGCGTTAATTTTCAGCGACAGCCGGCGTTGACGTTATGACGTCGACCGGTGCAGCATACCATGAAATATAATTAATATATAAAAATAAAATAAATATACAATAATTAATTCTACATAAATAAATAAAAAAGTATAATATTTAAAAATGGCAATATTCCGTTAAGTCGGTAATCGACATACGATGGTCGAGGTGTGGCAACTAGGAAAAAGTCATCCTTTCCTTTGGAGAGCAAGGTGTGTTCCCTTCATTAACAGGTTACACAATCCTCAGAATTTCGTGAAATATGTGATTGTAAGCCCAGTTCATCCTGGGCAGTGGGCAGACCCCGCTACGACCTTGCATTGCGACCTTGCTGACTGAGTAACATTTTTACCATGGCAACTCTATATTGATGTAGGTTGTGCCGATACAAGAGAAGAAACAGCCAAATAGCAATCGGGTCAGCCTATAGAATGGATGACCATTTTACACATCGTATCGTAATCAAATCATACCTCAGAAAGTGTGTTAAATCTTGGTGAGGCTGTGAATGCTGCGATACAAAATAGATCTATACAGACATGTATTTTAACATATATTGGTGTTGAAATCGTTATTTTGAAGCGGTATCGTAACCATATTTTGATGTAAAAGAGTGTCCGTGGAGTTTCTTGCCCGTTCTTCTCCACAGGCACTTACTACGCTTTTGAATGGGCAACTAACTTCATCTTTCTGACTGACTGACCCCATGGTAATACAATAGTGCCTGTAATTGGTTTATTTTAAATAAATGCTTTGAGTTTAAGTTATCGGTCATGTAATATAATTTTGTGTTTTTTTTTTACAAGATAATGTTATGTTATACCTAAATTAAAGTGATATTGATAAGACATACGTACACTGTACAAAGCCTGATTTTTTTTCTATTGAAATGAAATACTTAACAGATTGTTTGTATTACAACTTTGTTGTAGAGGACATAGCCTGGTGTGTCACTATTGAAATTGATATCGATTGTAATGTAAAGAAAAAGTGTCTAACTATCAGCTGGCCGGGTTCCCTTGCAAGTGGTAAATAATGATTAGAATTTATTATGATACACTGTAGTCTCTGTTCAAGTTCAACATACTACGGTGGCATCTACATCGTCAACTATTATCCTTACTATAAGTGCTTACTATAATATTATGAATGCGAAAGTGAGTTTGTTTGTTTGTTTGTTATGCTTTCACACTAAAAAGGCTAAACGCATTTGGATGAAATTTGGCACATTCGTAGACCATGACCTGGGTTAAGACTTAGAATACTTTTTATCCCGATATTCCCACGAAATTGAGACTTATGCGGGTAAAACCGCGGGGCGCAGCTAGTTAATTATAAATGTAGTTTGTACTTAATAGATATTTTTACGTATTTGTTGCGGGTTTACTTGACTAGTTTCATGCTTATACGGAGCCCTTTATATTTATTTAATACTGTAAGCACACAAATATACAGAGGCGAACTTAATGCCACAGGCATTTTCTACCAGTTAACCTTTGGATGATGCAGAGACAAACAGTGGTAGGTGCAATAACGAAAATTGTAGAATAAATATTTATTTAAAATAAAGGATATACATAATTATACCTATTAAAAACGATGAATATAATATATACACCTAATTATATATAAATATAAGCACAAATAAATACACATATACAATAAAACATATTAGACAAATAATGGGAAAACATTATCATTGTGATGATGCTGCCAAAACTCTTACGAATGTGCTGCGAACTTTAAAAGATAATGTAGGGTGGCCAGACTATTGAGATTAAAAAAAAATTTTTTGGTCCCTCGTTTCGTGGGGTATCCGAATCACCCCATATATGTTCAACGGTTTTTCATAGTTTTCCAGTTATGACTTGTTTTCTGAATTCAAATTATTTTTATTTTTATTTTTTAGAATTTTCGTCCTGACCAATAGAAAAAAAAAAATATTATGTTAACTTGACTTTTTATAATATCGTAAAGAAAGCATGTACTTGCATTGCATTGCATTGCTTGAATTTGGTGCAACCTTGAGACGCACACCGCACTTGTTTATGTTCGTTGATCCATTATTTTAAAGTGTATCATAGCCAATAGTGTCATCACAATGTCTTGTTTTCTTCCCTTTTTATTTGTTTGTATATTGGCACCTTGCAGCTATTTCCTAATAGCTAATTAATCATAATTTAATCGTGTTGTGCGGTTTGTTTTGTGCACTAAATAAACGATGTATCTATCTATCTATCTACGTATGCAAGATGCAAATTAACCGACCACTGACATTACTTATTACTTCTAAATAAGAAATTTATCAATGCATTTGGCTTCAAGCCTCTCAGAACAGATTAAATAAAAACCTTTTTGATCAATTGAACGTATGATGCGTTATTAACTGCTGTTCATTTATCAAAAAAGAATTTCTAATTACATATTCCTCATATTTCTAATCATATATTTCAAGCAATTCGGATGTAAAAGGGTCAACCCTATGTCTTTACGAGTAAAATTTTCTATTGAGTATTTCGACCAAATAAGCGATACAGTGTTTTTAAATTCACAAGGCGACGCGCGCTGTACTTGTGGTAACCAAGCGTATAAACACGCTGTGAATTTGTGCGTGAAGACGAGAAGCGTCAGCACATACACGCAAACACATAAACATACTTCCGACATCGCCCGTGTCTCAGACGGTACCAAGAGCTCCTGCGCTTGCACACACATTCACAGCGTGACTTGGTAACTACAAGTAAAGCGCGCGTCGCTTCGTGAGATATAAAAATTATACGTGGAAACAGCTAATTGCCTTTTCCCAGAAATGTAACTGTGAATTTTCTGAATAAAACTCAATCACTTTTGCCCAGCCAAACGTGATTTTTCAAATTCGCAGCTATGCTTGTTAGTACAAGTGTAACTGACGGATGACGTGTCTGGTCTAAAGCCCGGTTAAAAAACGTGTCAAAGCTGAAATTCCACTGAAATTCTGTTGGATTTCAAGTGCTCTTGTCTATTCAGACTATTGGATATTTAGTACCATGTGTTCGGTAAAAACTGCTGAATTTCAGTAAATAACTGAATTGAAACTATGGCATTGTATTATTTTGTGAGGTAACCAGACGATAATTTTCCAGCCCGAACGGAAATTGGAATGTATCCCACGAATACGTAATACCAGAATAAAAGTATATTATGTGTTAATCCAGGTTATAAACTATCTGTGTGAATAATTTAATCCAACCGTTCAGTCGTTTTTGCGTGATTGAGTAACGGACATTCAAACATCCAAACGTACAAACTATCACATTTATAATTATGAAGTAAGATTAGGGAGGAATTTTCTTTAATCAGGAGTAAATTTGTATCGCTGAAAATGAGTCAAAGAATTTACGTTCGATTCAGCGATCCGACATATTTCGGTTCAAGTGTGCCGAATATCAGAATTTTGTATGAAATCGAAAGCTATTAAACGAAGCAATTTGAGAAACTTTTTCACAGCAGATTATCTTACATCTGAACCCGCCCTGATGTTAACTTAATCCCTAGATTACAAGACTAAATTTAATTATTGTCTCGGCTATAGTGTAATTAATAAAAATCAACTAAGATTATCGTAAAATAAAATTTTGTAATCTTGGGATTTAGTTTTCACTATACTACTAAAACCACGTTTTGTAATAAGTTTCACTTCTAGTAATATTATAAACTAGCTGCGCCCTGTGTTTTCACCCGCATAAGCCTCGATTCCGTGGAAATATTGGGAGAAAAAGTATTTTATATGCTAATCCAGGTTATGATTTACCCATGTGCCAAATTTCATCCAAATCCATTAAGCCGTTTCAGCATGAAATAATAAATAAAATGTTTTATTGACATAAAAATGTTGTTACATTTTAATTTTTGAAGCCCTGACTTCTCAGCTATGTGGTACGTGTGTTACAGGAGTCAGTGCCTCCACCCATTTCCCGAAAGCGTAACAAATAAACAAACAAACTGACCTTCGCATTTATAATATTAGTTAGGATAAGGCTTACACGGTAATATTAAGACCAGGCACTCTACAGACAATTTCCACGCAAGCTCCGCCCCCATACACCCCGCCGCTCCACTATGTGCTAAACGCTTACACATCAGTAATAAAGTTGAATATCGCGTGCGCTCATTGATCGTGTTCGACCACGAAACTAAACGGCGTAAGTCTCAATTCTTATTTCGTTTATAACTAAAGTAATAATTGATTTATAGAAAAAATATCTTGTGGCTGGATGATAAACTATATTTTTTTACTGTGAATACTCATTTTAGACATAAAAGGCGAGTAATCTTGATTATATTTAAAAAAAGACATGACTTTCGAATAAAAAATGAATCGAGCGAAAATGTTACAATTACGTTACTGTCTTGTACATGGAAAGAAAAATATCCAAAAAATCATATACTAAAGTTCCATTTTTATTGTATGCGTGACTGTTTCAGAATATTAATGCAAATTAACATACAATTTAGGGAGCCTCGTCTTAACAAACGGTACAATAAGGGCCCACCACATTCCCAGAAAAACTAGGCTCAATCCATTTCTCTCCTTTCACACAATAACCACCACGAGCCACAGTCTCCAAATTATTCAGCATCCAGACAATCATTTATCAAAGCCAGCACCGATCCTCCATAATCTCAACCCTTATCAAACCCTTTTGATAGTGGCCGCGGTTAATTGACGTGATTTCACCTTTAGGTAGGTGCCTTTGTAAATTAGTTGGCTTAATTTTAAAAGCTTTGACCTTAAGAGATGATCTGTAAATTAGTGCTATTATGATCGCACTTAATATTTCTGCTGGATTAAAATCTACTTTGTAAGTTATTATTACAAGCCTGTAACGCCCCACTGCAGAACGAAGGCCTAAGTAAGTAAGTAGATACTTAAGTATCCTTAATAACGTAACATCACACGATTACGACAAATTTGTTTCATTTAGACAGTTCAACAACATTCATTGCGTTATTTACGTTGTTGAGCAGATTTTTTTTCGAACTTATGAAGCAATGGATTAGCAACTTGTTTCAAAACGATTCAAATTCCGATTGATCGTGTTAGGATACTGGTTGCTAATTTAATTGTATAATTTATATTTTTTATTTAACACATCGATTTTACACACTGGCTTATTAATTGTAAAATTTTAGGAAAATCGTTTACTTTTACAATGTTTGTAAATATGTGAGCACCATGTATCTATCACTTAATTAATTTATCTGTCGTTGCTACAATTAATAAGAAAGTGTTTGAGGAAGTAATCACAGAATGTAAAATCAATGTAATATATTTAAAAAAAATATATATAAATTATATAATTTTACTTCACGGCGATCTGAAATATAATTATTAACAAAGTACTCATACCATCTCACATCGCGTTTTGTTAAGTCAAAACGCGATGTGAGATGGTGTGAGTAGGAATACTACTTTGTTAATAATTATATTTCAGATCGCCGTTCATTAAATTAGAATCAAGACTTCGCTTAACAGGTAAGCTCGTTTGATTCCCAATTAAGTTAGCAACCGGTTTGATATTGTCTAGATTCTAAATTATCAGCATGTTTCCAAGCATTCTTATCTTGGATGTAATCCTCTAATTTGTAATATGCTTGTTTACAAAGTGTACTTCTTTTTACCTATTGTGGTATAGTAATTTTATTCTAGGTGCATCGTCTTCACATATAAATGTACCTATATAAACATTGTAAATAATTTTAAAAGAGTAACGGTGGAGTTTCTTGCCCATTCTTTTCCATACGAAAACTATAATTATATATAACTACTTTTGGAAGGGGCGACTAGAATCAATCCATTTTGTTTGTAAATTATGAAATTCAAAGTGCCTAACAAGGGCCTATTTGAAATAAATGATTTGACTTTGACGTTGACTTTGAAGGGTTGGGCACCTCGCAATCACGCATGACCACATTTGTTTAGCGCCCTTTATTTTTGTAGGTAAGCGTCACTATAGCAGTAACGCAAGCAGGAATATTCCTTACGATTGCGGTGAATAGATATGCGTGTCCACGATAGCTACAGTACACCCACATTTCGCCAGTTATGTTTAAATCCCATGTAATAGAGGGCAAGCCTATGGCTACCAAACTCCGGGCTGCTACTGAGAAGTTCCTGGTGAAAAATCCAATATCACTTTGTCCTTCCCGGGAATTTTACCCAGGACCTCATGCTCAGCAGTAGCACTTGCGACCACTAGACCAACGAGGGAGTTCCTATTGTTAAAAGTAAAACAGGTGATCTTTCAGATAAGGGGAACTATAGACCTATTTCTCTAGCGACCACAGTCGCTAAGGTGCTTGTTGGCCTGCTTGATACACAACTTAAACGAACGTCTTGTGCTGCACGACAATCAGTTCGGGGTTTCGACCAAGACTTTCTACAGAAAGTGCAATTCTGTGTCTCAAGCGGGCCGTAAGTTACTACACAAAAAGAAGAACCCCTATTTTCGCTTGCTTCCTCGATCTGTTGGTCTGGTGTCCTACCATATATCATGGAAGAAACTTGAAGCTATAAGCTTGCCTATCGAGCTTATAAGTATCTTCAAGCATTGGTATGGAAATCAGGTCAATAATGTTCGGTGGGCAGGTGTGCTATCGGATCCATATCAATTGGAGTGCGGAATGAGACGAGGGGGTTGACCTGCTCTGCCCTCTTCAATTTATATATGAATGCCCTGATTGAGGCGCTTAACAGTCATCATGTCGGCTGTCATATTGACGGCGTCTGTGTCAATAATTTAAGTTACGCGGATGACATGCGTGCTGCTGAGCGCGTCAGTCGGCGGTATTAGGACACCATTGGCCACATCTGGACGCTACGCAACAGAACGGGTTACTGTTTATCGTTCTGATACTCAGTACATTGTTTTTGAGGCGGGAACCAAGTAGGATCTTGATGTGCCTCCCATACGGCTAAGCGGCGTTCCTCTTGAGCGAGTGGAACAATTTAAGTACCTAGGTCACTTGATCACCACTGTCCTTAAAGACAATGCTGATATTGAAAGGGAACGGAGAGCTCTGTCTGCGCGTGCGAATATGTTGGCCCGCAGGTTTGGATGTTGTACTGCAGACGTAAAGGTGACGCTCTTTAGAGCATTCTGTACCTCCTTCTACACATGCAGCCTGTGAGAGAAGTATTCCCGAGCATCGGATGGAGTCTTTCGTGTCCAATTTAACAACGCATTCAGAAAACTGATGGAGTTGCCATGGCGTTGCAGTGTGTCAGGGATGTTTGCGGAGGCGCGTTTAGATTGTTTTTGTGGCACCAATCATGGCCAGCCCCAACAGGGTTCTGAAAATGATGGCGGACAGAGTGGACTGTCCATATATAATTCACCCCTGTCAGTTACATGTGTCACCGTATTGTGTCGTTTACTAACACGGAGTTTTAAGAACATTGTTATTAACCCTTTATGAGTCATGGCTCGAAATAACGTTTTTGATTAATTGATTGATTGATTGAATAATCATATAAGTAACTTAAAACACAAGGTCGCTCTGTCTGTTCGTGTCTTAGAAGAGTGGTGACCGCCACATAACAGCCGCAGTGACCGGCTGTCATAAAAATGATGGCACCCGGGATTGACTTTACGGTGTGAAAAAACGCTGTCTAAGAAAACACATCAACTTATTTTCATAAATAATGTTTCATGTTTCGGCGGCCACCGCTCTTCTAGCAACAAAATCAAAGGGTTGCACTCGGCAGAAGTGAAAACTTGAATATTAACGTTGTGCATTTTTGATATTTTGGAATGGTTGGGGAATAAATTTGCACGAATTGCTTTAATTATCAGTATAGAAGTACTATCATTTATGTGGTAAAATACAATATTCATTTATTGCGCTATCGTACACAAACATGACAATTTATATTACCTACATTCAAAATTTAACACTTCAGAACTATTACAATTATTTTACATTAAAGGCCTATTCAGACCTAAGCGGTATTCGCTACCGTCTGCGGCAGAGAAAACCCAGTGGGTATGCGGTAATATTACTGTTCACACCAAAACGGATTTCGCTATCCTTGTGGGTAGTCGAGTTTCGCTCAGAGAGGTAAGAAATTTTCGCCAGTTAGTCATTTCTGAGTCGCCAAAGAATATACACGTAAGTCACATAATTTCTGCAGAACATCTGATTTTAGTGATGGATAGTGATGAAGAGGAAGTTTTACTTTTATTAGCCTTAATTGACTCACCAGTTAAGAAAATAATTTGGATCCATGACATCAACAGACAACACCGAATTCATGGGGAATTCCACACTTTATATCCAAGATTAAGATTGGATGAAGATCGTTTTTTTAATGCATTCAGAATGACGACTGAGAACTTCGATGAAATATTAAATATGATAAAGGAAAATATCAGCAAATCATTCACTAAATATCGAGAACCCATATGCCCTGAAGAACGCTTAGCAATAACGTTGAGGTAAATACCTGAGCGAAACCCGCGCGGTATGTACCTCTACCCACAGCGGCAGCGAATATCGCTCAGGTCGCTCTAGCCGCGGTACTTGATACTAAATACCTGAGCGAAACCCGCGCGGTATGTACCTCTACCCACAGCGGCAGCGAATATCGCTCAGGTTTGAATAGGCCTTAAAAGGTTTATCTCTCAGAAAAATCAACTTCCATCCATAATAAAAGTGAAATGATGTTCTTTTATTTTTATACGTCTTACGAATTTTCAATCAGGTCACGTGTCCTGACGCGAGATTAACATTTTTTATCCATCACAAAAAAAGTGCACAACACCGCTAAAGAAGTTTTCACTACAAAAATAGCTTTAGTGCGTTATTATTTGTGTTGTGTTGTGTGTGTTCTTTTTTAATCAATGATAAGTCTATCATAAATAACCTAAAAAAAATAAGTTTTGGGAGGGTAGGGTTGGATAGGAAAACAAAGAGCCTTTCCAAGTGACTCCAACAGGTTCGGTGCTCTCTCGGTAGTAGCTCCCAGCTACCAATCTTGCTCACTGGCTGGTGTACTCACATCGAAACAAGAAAAGAAGTACATAGTGATTTATTTGAAGTCTAAAACTTAGACTGTATCGTTTGTCTAGTCGTCGCAAGTGTTACTGCATGAGGTCCTGGGTTCGATTCCGCGTCGGGCAAAGTGTTGTTGTTTTTTGTGTAAAGGTTTTTTCATCTAGACTTGTGCCCGGTTGATGGCAATAGGTTTGCCCCCTCTTTCATGGGACTTAAACATAACTGGCGAAAAGTAGGTGTACTATAGGTATACCTCTGCCTAAACCTTCGGTGATTAATAGCGTAGTTAAGAAGAAACGCTGTCTCAGCAAATATCTAGTTGGCAGACCATGGACAATACAGGTTAGCCTCGCAAGTCAATGGCTCAAAATAATCAGAATTATACCTAACTAATGGACATAACCCTCTGAAACAAAGAATTCAACAGTCACATACAATATTCCTTTGTAACGCTTTGATATTCACAGTTTCAAACAGAAACCATTTATAGATCCATGGATCCTTTGTTTAATGCATTAAACAAAGCTAAGCAATAAAATAATTGATTTGTGATTCCTTAAATCAATTATTTTAATGGTTATGTTTTAATGTTCGTTGCATGAATCAATTATTTTTGATACCCACTTTGTTGTTATAGAGCTTGACTATTTAGTCAAGCTCGCATTACAATTCTGTAGTATTTACTACAGAATTGTAATGCGTAATTGGTGTTTGCAATTTTATAAATAGCTGTGTCCTAAGGTAAGATTAGAAGTTTCTCCTGCACGCGTAACGTGACAACCATAGAAACGGATTTTCTACGGGTCTTTTCTACGGAAGAATAGACAAAATGACAGATTCTGATTGTTTATCTGTCATTTTGTCTATTCTTCCGTCGACAAAACCTGTTTCTATTGTGATCATGCTAACCGTGCTGGTACAAAACTACCACTCAGGTATATTTTGATCGAAATTGAATGAAATCATATCAAACATACCGACAAAGGGGGAGTTGCTCTTCGACTTAATATATATAACTTAAAAGTGTGGATGACGCGAACAAAAATCATCATCGCACTCCGCATTTTAGGTATGCAGCTACAAGTACGCGGCGATTCGGTAGTCAGAAGATATTATGAGTTATATAGAAAGAGAGGCAACTTCTAGATGAATATAACTGTAGGTAATCAGCGCTGTGCGACCTGAATTGCACTTTAATGTGTCGTAGCAAGAGTCGCTTTTTATTCAAATGATTTTGCGGAGTGTCTAACCATTTGTACTAATCTGTGGTAAAAGTAGGTGAATAAAAATGAGCGAGCCTTGCAGTAGTCACTTATGATGTATAACATCTGACATCTTGGCTGACAGTACCAACCTCTCGGAAAATGGGTACCATCTGACGCCCAACTCTAGCACCGCGCGCGCTCATTGGTCAAATCAAATAGCGCGCGCTTCCCCAGCTTCCTGTTACACACTTCCGTCCCTTTTCACGAAATCACTCCCACAGATTGCAGGAAAGCGAGAGGAAAGATTTGCAAGAAACCGAGAGAAAAGATGTTAAACATCAAAAATATTTAGCTAAATACTTACCTACATTGGAATAAAGGGGCAGGAGGCTGTTGACAGTCAGTATAAGCTAAGAGTGGTAAAGATTCAACTCTTGACTCCAATACTCAGATCATGATTTTACCCTTTGAAACTTAATCTAAATTAATTTAGACGAATTAAAGATATTATCTGTTCTTTCTTCTTTTTCGCATGGTTATTGACTAACCTGGTATCAGAGTTTTTATAACGCCTATTGGTTTCTGACGTGGCCTCACATGCCGCCGAGAAATATCTCTCAGCCATTCCGGTTTCCTCACGATGTTTTCCTTCACCGTTTTTGAAGCAAGTGATAATTATACAATGCGCACATTAATCCAAAAAATCAGAGGTGCGTGCCTTGGGTTCGAACTCGAGACCTGGACTTGGCCGTCCAATGGTCACACCATTGGACGGCCAACCATAGAACATGAACTGGGTTAGGACAAAGTATTCTTTTTATCCCGATATTCCCACGGGATCGAGACTTATGTGGGTGAAACAGCGGAGTGCTGCTAGTAGTGTTATACTTTGAGCATGTAGTGTCCCTGAAAGTGATAAGCAATCACAGAGCCTGCTCCGAGAGGTACTAACCCCTATAACCGCTAGGTCACGGGCCCTACTTTTTACCTAAAACCTAGCAAAAATCTCCCATCTCCCACCTGTCATTATAATCCATACAGAACAGTGTTCCCCAGTTTATACCCTCTCAAATACGCCATTGTTTACGGTTTGTTTTTCTTTCCAACGAATTCAATGCTTATTTTGTTAGCCAACGATAAACTACGGAGTTGGCAAAAGACTAATGTTTTTATGAGATTTGAGATAAAAATCGGCCAAGTTCGAGCGGACTCGCGTACGAAGGCTTCTGTAGCACCGTACAATATTTAACACTACATATTTGAAAAAAAACTGTAGTAAAAAAGAGTTTAATCATTAACTTTATTTTATTGATTTGTTGTTATAGGGGCCATAGTAGTTCACACTCTGTGAAAATTTCAAGTGTCTACCCATTACGGTTCATAAGATACAGCCCTGTAGACAGACGGACGGATGGACAGCGAAACCCTAAAAAAATCGGATGTTTATGGTTTGTGAGAGAAAAAAACAAGAATCTACGGAAATGTTTTGATGTTCAATTAGCATAACCGATTTGCTAAACGCATGAATTACATAAACAAAACGCATTTTCGCTTTTAAGAATAGTAAATCAACATTTTGCCACGTAGTAGGTGGCGCCTGTTGCCATTAACTGGGCACAAATCCAGACTCGACTTTTAGTCAACAATAACAGTAAGATTTCTCAAACAATATTATAGTGCCTAAAAATAAACTAAAACTAAAATATGTTTAGAACAGGTGCAAGTAATCATGGTTCGGAATTACAATGGTAGGTAGCGACCCTCTATCGTTATAATAAGAGATAATTTTCCTACAAAAAGTTAAGCTAAAATTAACTTGCAGATAAACCTACAATTGTGACTAAATAAAAGCTTAAAATATTATAAAACTCATATCGTAACGAAACAACTCCGTCCTATCAACAACCGCTGCCTGAAACCTGATTTTTAATAGATGGGGAAACTCGAAAGAAGTCTACATCTGCAAAACTTCACGTCTACTTAGGGAGTGTCCCACAAGGCAGTACATAGCGCTCGACTCCCAGAGACAAAGTTCTTGAAAGTCTAAAGAGCCAGTAATTTCACAGGCACTTGTATTCTTCAGACCGGAACACGGCAAGGCTGCTGGGCGGCAGAAATACGAGTCGAGGTACTTTTCCGGATGAACTAGTTTACAAGGAGTTACTCTGTTACTTCAACGTGCTGATCTCGCGAGATCATATACCTATGTAATGAATGAGTCAGTTTTAAGAATGCCATTCTTTAGACGGTGTTTCAACTGGAAAGGTTAATTTCATGTCGCCTGTAATTTCTGAAGGATTAAGCAGAGGTATACCTATAGTACAACCATATTTCGCTAGTTGTTTTTAAGTCCCATATAATAGGGGACGAGTCTATCGCAATCAACTAGGCACAATTCCAAACTCCGGGTTGTGACTGTGAAATTCCTGGCGGAAAACAAAATAACACTTTGCCCGACCTGGGAATCGAACGCACGACCTCGTGCTCAGCAGTAGAGCTTGCCACCACGATACCAATGTGGCAGTTCTTAGAATACTTTTCAATACAATAACAATTTAATCTCTCATATGAATATTTTATTTATATTAAATTACAGTATTAAAGACTTGCACGCCATTGAAACAAATCAAACGCAGTTTGCGAAATATCCTAATGCCGCATTCATCATTCTTTATTCGACAACTTCAAACTGTGTAGTTTCAGAATATTTCAAATTCGAAACGTATTATAAATCAACAACTCCTACAAACTGCAACCATCAAACGAAATCGAAAACACGCCACAGTACAAAATCCATTACGTAAATCAACTCATCAAAGTCAACCAAATTGGCCAATATAGGGAATCCGCATTGCACCAATCGTTGGCAAGCAATATCGATACGATTATACTAAGTGTACCTGTCTTGGAGTATATTTCCACAATTTATTTCCAATTCACCTTTGTTTTAATATTGAAAATCGGTTTACTTTGAAATAAAAGATATTTAAAGGTAGCAATGGAAGAAAAGAGAACATTGCCTGTCAAGATGCCAATGTCGTATATTTAAAAGGAAACCAATATTGTAATAGCTTGTTGAGTTTATGGAATGTTGAATTTAAAGAAAAGAAAGAATAATATTTATTTGGACACAGTTCGTGAAACACATACTTAATACAAAGATAAAAAGTGAAAATAATTATAAAGCAATAATAGTGTGTGCCTCACGGCTGCGCCAAAAAGGTTCATTTCAGCATTAATGCCCGACAAATTCTGTCTGACGCTGGTTTTCTAATGAACCCTTATGGACAAGTGACGGGAAGTACCAACAGTTTCAACATACCTAATACATAATTTTTATATCTCTAAATAAATAAATAAATTACATAAGGTCTATTTAAACTATTGTTTCGAATCAATGTTATTTCCACTTAAACAAACATCAACTTTATGAAAGTGTAAACAAAATTGATTTTAGACTGACTAGTACTGTTGAAAATGTCATAAAAAATAATATGAAGTCGTAGCGCAAACTGAACCCTATGAGTAGGTATTACGGTTGTTTTTCCTAAAACTCTAAATTTAAATAGTTAAGAATTTATCAAAATGGCCAAGTGGAACCGGTGACTGAAAACTTGTGTGGAAATTGGTTGTCGCGGTATGCTCGTGTGATGCGGAGGAGTAAGCACCATGTATCTATCACATAATTAGTTTATCTGTTGTTGCTTCATTTTTAATTCTTAATTATTTTTACCTATTGTGGTATAATAATTTTATTCTAGGTGCATCGTCCTCACATATAATTATATAACCAATGTACTTATACAAAATATTGTAAAACATTTTAAAAGAGTAACGGTGGAGTTTCTTGCCCATTCTTCTCCATGCGAAAACTACCTTTTGGAAGGGGCGACTAGAATCAATACTATTTTTTGTAAATTTTTGTCGTTCAAAAGTGCCTTATAAGGGCCCTATTTGAAATAAATGATTTGACTTTGAGGAAAATGTCGTGAGGAACGTTTAGAGTATGAATGTGGATGGCTATAAGAGTAGGGGAAGAGCAAAGAAACGATTGATGGCCTGTGTGAAAGACGATATGGCTAGAAAGGGGGTGACTACCGGGATATCGACTAATAGAAAAGTATGGAAGAAAAAGACACGTTGCGTCGACGACAAATAAATTGGTATAAGGAAAATAGAATGATGATAAAGAACGTGCCGAAATTCGGAAAAGTATTTTCAATGAATTCGCAAAAAGACAGCTTATCTATGGAAAAGCAGTTGCCTATTGAAAGTTCCCACAGATTCATAATAACATAGATAGAATATATCATATGCTTGTAGTTTTACCAACCTCCATATTAATCAATCTGCCTAGCCTTTTCCCAACTATATTGGGGTTGGCTTCCAGTCTAACTGGATGCTGCTGAATACCAGAATTTACATGGAGCGACCGCCTATCTGACCTCCACAACCCAGTAACTAGATAATACGATACCGTTTGGTAAGACTGGTTGTCAGACTTTTTGGGCTTCTGATTACCTGTAACGACTGTCAAAGATCTTCGAATGGCAGGCGGGACTACATACCTTTTCAGCAAAAGTATGGAAAAATAAATAAACCACAAATATCCAACTCCCAAACTTTCACAAATGAACCCAGCATCCATGCATAGAAAGTAGATACATTATCACTACTTCATTTACCAAAGTTCGAACCGAAACCAATCTCATTTGATTCTGCAGCCAATGCGAGCTATTGAAATGCTCTGACGTCCTAAGGATGACGTCAGAGTGAACGTTTCAGGTCATGACATTGTTCCGAAGAGAGCATTCTCGGTGCTTTCCTGTAAATCAAGATAGATTCGGGCTGAAATAGGTATGTCTGAATCTAGGTTGAGATGTGTTGTTCCTACTTGTAGAATGCTGATTCGGGAAGTTTTCAGCTGAAAATGTTTTGAATACTAGTGTAGCTGTCTGTGGCAAAGTTTTCAATTTTCCGGAATTAAAAGTTTGGTATGTCCGTTTTTAGTCGCTGAGCTAGTTCTGTGCCAAACACAGTTTAAGCAATTTCGCGGAGAAAATGTTTATTAAAACAATTATAGAAAAGCTTGCATTTGATAATTAAATTCAAAAGTCATTTATTCAAACTAGGCTGAGAATCAGCACTTTTCGAACGTCAAAATTACATAAGACAGTCCCCCAAAAAGCCCACCCTTCACCACTTCCTAGTGCTTTAGCTGGGAAGAAGAAGTGGCGCAACAAACTCCCCAGCAGCACAGCTGTCTTTTCAGTAATAAAAAATTGATTCTATATAATAGTATGCAAAATGATTTACATTACGCAACACAAAACATAATTTAAATTATAAAATTAATAGCCATATGACAGCTAGCACATGCCAATATACCAACCAAAAACATCGAGAACTATACTCAGGCAGAAATAAAAATAACTAAACGAAAACAATATCTAAATAAAAGCCTCCAGGCATAAAGGGCGTGCCCGCTTACGTATAGCTGTAACTAGAAGTTATAATTGATAAACTAGGACCATCGAGGTAAAATAAAAAATTATCGAGGTCGCTAGCTAACCACATATTGCAATACAACTCATAAAAAAAAACATTGTAATGAGTAAATTATGTCAACAATAAATTTAAATAATATGACTTATAAAGTAAAATTATGCACAATTATATAAACTCATATAACCTGTCAGTAAGTAAGCTAATTCTGGAGAAAGAGCATTTAAACATTGAATTAAATATAATCTAAATATGTATCGGAAAAGATGATTGTCTTTTTACGAGTTCCTTATTTGTAACTACATAATACATACACATACGAATACATACGTTCCGTGTGGTGCCGGACGTAATGAATAGTATCCTATTTCTTCCCGTGGGTGTCGTAAAAGGCGACTAAGGGACTTACTAGAGAATGGGCAGCGGCGTTCTCTATGCATTTCAACGCCATAATGCGATTGCCAAACAAAAAACATTTATTTGCCTAAATAAGGTACAGAAGGTTGGTTAAATATACAAAATTGTTCTCTTATTCTACCTTTAATTTCGGCGTGCAAATATTTAATAGTTACATTTTATTTAAATTTATTATTGATCATAATCATGCAGTCTTTAAACATATAATTCCATTAAAATTGTATTATTGAATTAAGTAAATGTCAATATAGAGAAAAAAAAAGAAGTAATCATAAAATAATGTCAATAACAATCATGAAATTAATGGGAGAGATTCGCCACACAATAAAAATAACAATAAGTAATAATTTAGAAGACCGTGCTATTTACAAAACTCACAATTTATAATCTTAAAACTCATGTACACTATAAAAGCATTTTTCAATTAAAAACCTCGTCAAATTACTTTTAAATCAACCCGCCTGCCAAGCGTGGTGATTATGGCCAACCCCCCCAGGGTTGGCCATAATCACCAGGTTATGGAGGAGGCTTATGTCTAGCAGTGGACGTCTTTCGGCTGAAATGATGATGATGATGATGAACTACATAAGGTTTATTACTAATCAAGTGCTAAATAAAAAAGTAATTTACTCAAGAGGAATACGGACTCTTCTCACCAATTTTTAAAAGTAGGTTTGTAATGATCTTTTTAAATGACACCTGCACAAACTCTTCTATGATTCTGCCAAATTTTTATGACTAGTGTAAAGGTAGAGTTAGCAGAAACAAGTCAATAAAATAGAAGATCTAGGTTAAAGTTGTTGTTCCCAAGTTGTAAGCTGTCTATTGAGGTTAAAAGCACGAAATGTAATAAGTTTTGTAGGAAATGACGTAAAAGTTGAAAGTACTGTACCTTTGGCAAGTACTTGAAGGAAACGGACTGAAAAGAAATCAAATAATATAAATTACAGTTAGTAACGCTACCGTTATTATGATACACTCCGTTTTTTAAGAACTTTAGTTTGGTAGTGTGTTCTCTCGCTCACACGTACCTGTGGAATAGTCTCATTATTAATTTGTATACTAGCTGGGACCCGCGGTTTCACCCGAGTAAGTCTCGATCCCGTAGGAATGTCGGGATAAAAAGTATTCTATGTCCTAATTAAAGTTATTGTCTACCTATGTGCCAAATTTTATCCAAACCTGTTCTGTCGTTTTAGCGTGAAAGCGAAACAAACAAACAAACTCACTTTTGCATTTATAATATTAGTTAGGAGAGTTAGGGTGTTATTTCACACATTTTCTTTTCTTTATAAATCCTTGACATCACTGCGAGCCCTATCAGAATACCAGCGCTGCGACACTTATTTTAAATCTCGCAGCATCATGCTGAGAGAGCCGTTTAGCCTCGCACAGGACCTTCTGTTTATATTTTCATTTTAATTTTCTTTTGTTTCTCTGAGTGTGATTAGTTTAATTTGTGATCTACTGTTAGAGTCCCAATAAATATTTTTTCTTTCTTTCCTTCTTTCTTTTTCTATAATTCGGTTTGGTGTCCGACTCCTGCCTATCTATTCTGTAAAAAGGTAGTCGTAAAAACTTTGGTGAAGTAAGTTTGAAGTGTCAATCCCTAGCACCAGATGGAATGACTGCTCACTTCAATATCCTTAGTTTTCACGGTATTTTTTACAGAATATACCGGCTTTATGTACAGTACGACTATTTTCTTAATGTCCCTCTGCAAACTTCGTGTTTCGTCAGTCGTCGGATTTCTATCAGTTGCCCTTGCACTTGGTGCAGACCGGACGCTCTCAAGCAAAAAAATAAAATATTTTACTGCCAAGCCCCATAGAGTGTTAATCATCCTACTTAAAAACTATATTAATAACATGCATGAACACTAAAAAGAAAGAAAAAGAAAATCACAGGAAGGTTTAACAAGCTTTGTTGCCAACATGTAGCTTGGTAAACCTCCCCATTGTAGGCCCGGCCCACCCAGCCTCTCTGCAAACACTTTCAGAATGCTGTTAATGCGACAGTTAATATAGATACATGGATAGAATACTCTTTATTGTACACCATAAAATTACAGACATAATTTTAGAAATTTTACATAGGGTGACACAATGGGCGGTCTTATCACTTAAAGCGATCTTTTACAGACAACCTTTGGATGGATTAAAAGTAACAGGAGAGACAATACTGCAGGTAGTCAGTGGTGTACCATTTACATATACAATAAATGCATAAACTTATTCATATAAATATATATTTATATATATATACATAGATATACTTATATAAAATTATAAACGTGAAACAAGAGCAAGGAACTATATGTAATGATGATGTTTAAGGAGAGAGGAAGTGTTTTTTTACGTATAGGCTACAGATTTAGCAAGTAACACGCAGTCACACATAGTAGATGGCATACAAGAAAAAGTACTGTCAAATATATACGGTGTTATCCCGACATTGACATCCAAACTGTTACTAATGAATTCAGGACTACACTAGTCGAAATGTATGGAACAGTTTTTTTTATAACCATCGAAAAGTGTATACTTTTAGAATTCATGGTAATGCAGGCCATACACGTAACGATATACTTGCGCAAGTTTAGTCTTGCACAAGTTTGCCTGACACCGAATGGCTTGGATACTTGTACTAATTCATCCCGCTAACAAGTCCAATTCCAATGCAAGTCCAATTTTGCGCTTGTTTATCGTAACGCGTGTGGCCTGCATAACACTTTGCAAGACGATGTTCCTCACACCTTGTATACAAAATCAAACTATGTTGCCCCACTTTTCAATTTTTCCTATGTATGTTACCTTATCAAGCCAATCGGCCAAGAATGAGTACAAATCGTCACGCTAGCGTTTCTTAGGGCCTGCCTCGATGACGACACCCGTAAAAAAATATTACTTGAAAAACCTTTTGCCAATACTTATATCTATTTGAAACTGCAATACCACACTTCAAATCACATCAAAATAAACTTACCCAGTAACCAGTTTGTATTTCATAAAACTCCACATAACATCAACAGCATCGTATAATAAATAAAATAAAAATCTAGGTTACTGTTTGTCGTGCACTGTGTACTTGAAGCTAGATTTATTTGTTTACTTGTGTTACCAACTGTCATATACTTGTCAACACAAATAATAAAATATTTTTATTTTTGTTTGTAATGAATAAACTCAAAAACTACTGGACCGATTTTTAAAATTCTTTCACCAGTAGAATGCTATATTATCACTGAGCTACATAGGCTATAAAATTTAAAAGTCATTTTTTCAAACTAGGCTGAGAATCGGCACTTTTCGAATGTCAAAATTACATAAGGTAGTCCCTCAAAACGCCCACCCTTCACCACTTCCTAGTACTTTAGCTGGGATTTTATATTAATTACTATAGTTTATATAAATGATTAATTATTATAAATATAATTTATAACATATCACGCGGGTGAAGTAACTTTATTACACCATATGAATTACGGTACAATTCCGAAGCCAACTGCAGGTAGCAGCAGGCGACGTGTCGTCGCGACACTACCGGTTACTATGTATTTCTATGAAATCGAAGTGTCGCTAGCTACGGAAGGTATGTCATAGAAATACCTCGAAAGAAACCAATGCTGCTTGCAATCGGCTGCGGACTTGTACCTACCTTTACTGATATACAAAAAATCGGCTGTTTCATACAAAAGTGCGTATAAAAGACCTACGTGGTCAAAATGTATGGAACAGCAATCTTTATCATGTACTGAATCTATGGCAACAGGTTGCGCATCGATATTCCTGCCACCCTGTATTTTTCTTCACAGTTTTAATAAAGTATTTAGTGTATAAGTTTTCCAGTGGTTGAAAACAACACCGTGTACCATTGCTCTGTGTGGTTCAGCTGCTCTTGCGTAGGCCAATTTGTGGATGGGTGACTTTTCCTAACACATCGAGATTACTGATCTGGTAATCATCAAACTTGTCAAACGATTACCGGTTGTGAGGTAGGTGATTACCTACTTGAGACATTACCGAATGTCTGAAGGTCTGACAACCGGTAATTGGTAATGTCCCAATAATTGAGCAGTTGTCACAAATGATCATTTAGCAGTCGCTCCATGTAAAAGGGTCGTCCATTAATCACGTGATGTTATTTGGCAACTTTTTTAGCCCCCGCCCCCCTAGTGATACGTGGTGCGGTTTTAGACTAACCCCTCCCCCCTGTAACGAATCTACTGCTTATTAAAATAAAAGGGAAAGTAGACAAGTTAAAAATATATAATTTGAGGTAAAACACAGAAAAATAATTAAAAAAATAACCTAACCTACCTAGCGCTCTCAGAAAAGAAAATATTTACAGAGGAAGTATGTTACGGCTTTCAGGTTCGAGTCGTCCTGTCAGTTCTGAAACATCCAGATTCGTTTCCCAGATAAATCTTGATAAATTCACAGGCAATGTAGAAGACGTCAGGCCTCGTTAGCTCTGAGGCCTGAAGATCCGCTTCCCAGTCTCTCAGACAGACCAGTCAGGACTTAGTAGTGGAAGGTCCTCCTGGCAAGAAACGTAGTCCCGTGAAGACAGAGTATGATTTCAGGGTGAAATGTATATAGACCAATTTGCCAGACTTTTCTTGAGGAGATGTTTCCTTGAGCGCTTCCAGATCAGCTCTGCCGAATGGGTCCGTAGTCCCTCTGACGTTAATTTTTCAAATTATCTTTTTCTTGTTCTTTCAGAATTTAATTTCAAATTCAGAGATCGAAAAGGGCCAGACATATTCGTACCAAAAAACCTCTTTGATGAATTCTGAGAGCGTTTCAATTATTATTATAAAATGTAAGTTAGGATACAAATATTTTACAGTAAACAATTATAATTGCCTATAAAATACCATATTTCAGCTAAACATATTGATAAAAATAATTTAAATTATATAAATCAAAAGTAACCTTCATGGACTAAGCCAGTAAGAAAACTAGAGAGAAAATTAGAAGAAAAAAATAATGATAGCTTGACAGCCTGACGTAAATGTCATAACATTGAAAAATATGAAAATTAAAGAAAACTAATCGTTTTAGAACGATTCGCAAAATAATAATGCAAAATCAATAAACGAGTATAATACATAATATTAATGAATGTATAGTGTAAGTATATGATGTAGTGTCTGTAGTATGTAGATACTATACCCCCTACCCAAATCCACGTTTATTTCTTTGGTGCTAAATAGGTACCAATCTTAAAAAATTACAGAATATTTTGAAATAGAAAGAAAGAAAGAAAATTATTTTATTTGGGGGCCGCCGCGTTAAACGAAAAAATAAATACACGTGATATCTCACTACACCCCCTTCCTCTTGTGATATTTTTTCCGAACTCCTCCCCCTCTTTCGAGCCTCACGCGATTTATGCCAACATTTAGCTTGTTGACCCCAAAGTAGTGATTATTCAGCCGGTCTATATCCGTTTCTGGTTAGATTTGAAAACCGTTTACCTACGAATGTTGTTTTTATTAAAGATACAATCGCCTTTACAATATTTAACACAACTAACTATTTACACTAGGTACTAAATTAAATAACTAACTGACTAACTATACAAATAAATATAAAAAAGGACACTTAGGCGTCGAACTATTCGTCAACGTGCAATCATCCGGAAACGTGCTCATAAGACTGGCAGCATTGCCACGTTGAATGGCAATGCTGATTCATTGGCCAAATAACGAGCCAGCCTTCTGGTCACGTGAAGGGTCGACCAGCCGGCAAATAAAAATCTTAAAAAGGAGACGCGCACTCGTGCGTTTCGACCCAAACGGCTCAAAACTGTTACCCATAAGGTTACAGTATTTGCGCCTCTTGAGGGTCTCAGCAGCTGAAGGGGTTCTTTAAGACCGATGTCTGCCGGGGTTGCGGGAAAGTCCGAAAGGGATACCGTGGCCCCTGGCAACGTACAGGCAACTGAAGGTGGGTTTTAGTCAGTAAGAGTCTGACACGCCCTCCCGCTTCGCCCAGAGCGGGAGAAGTTATTTGATAATTTCCGATCCAAAAAAAAAGGGTCTCATCAGCAGCGGCGCCAGCACAGCCCACCGTGCTAGGAACATGAGATGGCGTAAGAATTAAATTAAATTTATTTATTTCTTTAAGTACTTAAATCCTTTAAGACACTTTTACACGTCAATAGTTTATCAATAATATACAATAAAACTATATAGCGCCGGCATTTCTTACCTGACTAATCCTTGAAAAGGTATGCCGAAACGAACTCGGAGGTCTCTTAGAAAAAGTCTTTTATTAAATCTTGGTAACAAATCCGACTAATTACACAGAATATTTGTTTTACACAGTCGCTTCATGTAAAATACCGGTATTCAGCGGCATTTGGTTAGACTAGAAGCTGACCTCAACATAGTACATAGTTGGGAAAAGGCTAGGCAGATGATGATTAGTTTTGAAGCCGAGGAGTTTGGTACTTTGATTTCTAAGTTTTTTTTTTTGTATTTTACAATCATAAATATTTCCTTAATATCCGTCACTTCTTATTCAATATCGACCTTCTGACAGAGGGAATGCATCTCCTCAATTTAGATGAAGAACAGCATTATCATTTTTCTGCAAAACTAAAATTACCTACCATATTTTTGATGTGAAACATCTATTGACGTGCCTTGGGGGTAAGACCGTCTTGTATTCCGTGACGGCAAACGACCCTCTTCGCCACTGCTGTCTTGTGTGTGCGTGGCGCGTATACCATATAATTTTAATTATATATTTTTTTTGTTTACTAGCCTACGCAGTCCCAATCCTGGGCAAAGGTATCCCTCTAGTTATTTCATCTGTCGCGAGCCGGCGCGTCCTCATTCAGATTGTAATTAAATTCTTTTAATAACCATCAATTCGATGTTTCATATACCGGGCGTCCCGTGACGGCCATAATTTTATTTGTTTAGTTTGAAATCTTGAGCATTCTACCACTTATACCAAAATCTCCAAAATTTTACGCAGGCCAAAATATCCTATTAAGATTAACCCAGACAAATAGGAAAAACGACTATTTGTCACCCCCAAGGTAATATTAAAGTCAGAATCTTGAATTAGTATGGCCCGTAAATCAAGCAGCTTGAATTTAGTCTCCCTCCTGTTTTTTACCTTATTAAGCGCAGGCCACACTGGGAACTAAGCGACGAAGCTAAGTTCGTTTAGCTTTCCTCCGCGTCTTTTCATGTTTTTGTTTTAGTTTCGCTTAGTACGCGGTGTGAATCGAAGTATGAAAAGACGCGAAGGAAAGCTAAACGAACTTAACTTCGTTTCGCTTCGTTCCTCGTGTGGCCTGCGCTTTACGCAAAGGAATTAGGTGAGCCTTATGTTTTGTTAATTTATTGTTTAATAAATGGGATGACCGAGTTTTTTTAATTTGCTAACGCTAGTTACCTATAGGCTCATTTTTATCCTTCTAGTTTTTTGAGCAGTTTTTGAGTGAGTATGGAACTGTATTAAAAAATGTAGTGCATCAACTCATGGTAAATCAAGTTAGTTCCATATGACATAAACAATTTCTTTCACAGACACGATACTTACAATAGAAATTAACTATGTACCAACAAAGGAAAAATCTTTTTCTGTATAAAATGTTAACTTTTATATTGTCTACAGGTAACTAAAGCGGCCCATATTTGTGGTAACTTAAAACCATACAATATTTTTTTTATCTTATCAACCCTCAGCATTGCAACAGAAAAAACACGATATTACCCCTGAAACCAGGAAAAACTGTTAAAATTCTACCACTTTAGAAACCACACAATTGGATGCCACTGATTGATTAAAAAGGGTTTTGAACGCTTCGCCGCCAAAAACGGCTATCACTGATAAATTAGTCTAAAATGCTTTCGTCAATACTGTTGGCGTTTCCGAACGTATCATGGCTCTTTTTTTATTTTAAAGTGGATCCGCTGTAGTAGCGCGCGAAATTTTCTTAAGATTTTTTTGCAATTTTCATATCAGTGTCAGGTCATATCTTGATCAAAATATAATTAGCGACTTTATCAGATATGTATTTACAGAATAATAATCATTAAAATAATTAATACATTTTTCTAAATTAGATTTGTTCCTTCATAAGGAACAAATCTAATTTAGAAAAACTTTGACTTATAAGATTTGTTCTTTTGGAACAACAAATCTATCTTATTTATTTATTTAATCATTTATGTACACACATATATAAACAGACAAGAAGAAAAGAACAGAAAAATACTTACAAAGGTGATGCTTATTTCTAAAGAAATCTCTTCCGGCATGCCTGCGATAGGAAAGTGGATAAAAAGAGATGTAGACACCGTGTGTAAGAGTAGAGAGAAAGTAAAATACATAAAATAAAACAAATTATATGAGAATATACTTACATACATACATACATACAATCGTACATACTAAAATAAATAAAATACAAAATAAATACCAACGCAACTATGACGAAGTGGAAAGATAGTGTTCTTTCACTCTTCTTTTAAATACTGCAATAGTCTTAGAGAGATTTTAATGAAACACATATTTGTTATAGTCGCGAAATATACATATTTTGATCAACATGCTTTAAATATGAATTATTGGTTTGAATAAAAATGATTTACTCGTACTTATAAATGAAACTTGGATACACACATTGAATGTCTAAGCATTATGTTATCTTCGAAACTATGTATTATTGGAACACCTGTTCTAGGACTTTTTGTATTAATTTTTACTTATAGCATAATAACCTTAGAGGTATAGTACATCAAAAGGAACACGTTGTGTAAAATCTATAAATGGGTAACGCCCGGTTTCTGTTACGTAAATTACTGTGATTGGTTGAATTCATTTAATCAACAGCCAATCGCATCACTTGACTTGCGTTTAATTTTGACACGTCGATAATTTTCGATACAGCAACACGGCGTACGACTTTTATGCGCGGGCAATTATATCTAAACATTGTTATTGTAAATTATTTTTTTGTTACGTTTATGGAAATTTATTTTTAAGTATAATAAATACTAATAAGCAGCCTATAATGTACCCACTGCTGGGACACTCCTCTCTGTGAGAGGGAGTGGGCCATAATCCACCACGCGGGCCCAATGCGCGTTGGTGAATGTCAGTCTTTGAATTTTTGGTTCGACAGTTCGGTTTTTAATCCCAGAGACTAATTTGACAGGTGCAAATGTCAAACTCCAAATTGAAAAAACAAACAACAATCACTTGAAATGTCAAATTATTCTCTGGGCCACCAACTTTAAGACATCACGATAATTCACGATGTTTTTTCTTCACCCTTTTGAGAGCAGTGATGATGAAATTAAACACACAAAGTTAAGTGCCTGCCTGGGTTCAAACTCACGACCTACGACTCGTAAGTCAGAGCCGGTACCCCTTTTTTTTTTTTTTTTGGGTCGGAAATTATCAAATAACTTCTCCCGCTCTGGGCGGAGCGGGAGGGAGTGTCAGACTCTTACTGACTAAAACCCACCCGTGTTCCTTCCGTTGCCTGTACGTTGCCAGGGTCCACGGTATTCCTTTCGGACTTTCCCGCAACGAGCCGGTACCCCTGGGCTAGCTAAATTACTGAATCTCATCCAGAAGAAGAAGTACTATATTTTTATATTTGAAAACTGGGCTAAATAAGGGCCACAAATCACGATTGAAGAAAAATAAGACTCAAGTAAAAACATACTCAAATAAACACATTACTAGTTTTCTTATCAGCCAACAGAAAAGAAAATAACAATCCTAGTAAGTACATTACAATCTTAATCTGAAACTTACTGAAAAACATCCCTACATAACACAGCGATACATACGTAACAATATTGTGTACGCAAACGTCCGAACGAGGAAAACTTTGATCAGTATCAGAGGAAACACAAGTATGGTGGAATTTATTTGAGAATTGATTACTTAATACAGCTCGGTAATAATATAATGACAATACTGTGGAAACATGCGGGCGCGTATCGTGGGCGGAGCCAATACATGAAAGAGGTAAGTAATTAGGTATTTTTTTTATGAGTATCCAGCTTATTTTCTCAATTAAGATGACCCTCTTACCCAATTTTGTTGTATTGTGGAATTAGTAACTAATAAAAAAAGAAAAATTGTGTTTCATTTCCCATACTTGGAAAGTGCGCTTGAAGTTACCTCATCAGAGGGATGAAAACAGTACTTTTCATCCCGGGGAAACGATTTTCCCTGCTGTCAAAAATTTTGAAACTGTGCAAGCCATCTCCCAACTTTTTATACATACACTCTGTTACATTGCGGCGTAAAATTGAAATAAAAAAATACACATAACATAACATCACGCCTGTATTTCCCCGAAGGGTTAGGCAGAGATGTACCTATAGTACACCCACATTGCGCCAGTTATGTTTAAGTCCCATGTGATAGGGGGCGAGCCTATTACAATCAATCGGGCACAAATACAGACTCCGGGCTGCTATTGAGAAATTCCAGACGGAAAACCCAATAACACTTTGCCCGACCCGGGAATCGAACACAGGACTTCATGCTCAGTAGTAGCACTTGCGACCACTAGACCAACAAGGCAGTAAAAATATTAACAACAATTTTGTAACACGACTTTATACATATAATTTACTTTTCACTAAATTATTATTTAATTATACTTACCATCATCAATGATAAAAAATACTGGCTGGTGCGACAGACAAAGCAACAAAAAAGGCAGGAAAACGGCAATTCGATCTTCAGTTGTTTTGTCGAGTGCTAATTATTTACGTATATTTGTATAAAATTTGTTCATCAGCTTCAGATCTGAATTTGTTTAACTAATTAGGTTTTTATTTACTTTCCGTATTCGAAATGAAAAGCAGTGTTTAGCTCGGGTGATAGACCTATTTAGGCTCGAACTATTGGCATCCTCACTACGCTCGTGCACCAAACCATCTCGTGCCTAAATAGGTCCCTTTCATCCCTTGTATAACAATCTACTGTTGTTGAGTAAGTACAGAGAACAATAATCGTCAATTATAAAATCATAAGATACTATAGATATTAGTTATGGATGTAATTTATAAAAGGCTTTTTATTAAAAGAGCTTATCACGCCACTAAACCCCGCCGCCGCTTAACTGTCACGCAGTTTGCCAGGTTTATAAAAGGAATAAAAGTGTTTGGTCCAAAAAAAAAAAATATTATTTTTTCATATACACTTATTTCAGTGGAAAATAAATAGTTTCACCTCACCCGAGTAACTTGATTGTAAAGATATTTTAAAGCTATTCTAGTTTCAGCATAAAATAACCTGAAAAAGCTAAGACTAACGCCAAGCAAAAGAAAGTTGACCTAATGCATCGCTAAAAGGAATTTATTGGTCGCTGCGCGCTAAGCAAAAAGGAAAATTCTTATGAACTGAATAAAATGTATTAAGAAGCCATTCTTTTTATTTTATATATTGTCTTATCTTAGGGTACCTACTACTGGCATGAAAATTCTCATTTATTTTTATGATAGAAAATATTAATATCTTTCTTACATGTATGCAACGTGTCTGTCTATTTGTCTGTTAGTGCGACATTTATCCGATTTACGTGATTTTGAACAATCACGTAAATCGGATAAACGTTCATAGATAATGTTTTATAGCCAGATTTAATTTTAATTCTGTTCTTATTGTTAATACGAACGGAGCTGCGCTCAGCTAGTTTTCTACAACAAAGGTTTGTTTTTGAGCAACGTTTATGCAACACTAAGGAATATAAAATACCAGCATTTTCCCGCAGCTTCGCCCGCGTGGATGTCGGATTTTATCCCATGGGAACGTACTGCAGGGATAAAAAGTATCCTATGTCCTACTAACCCAGGTCATGGTCGACCTGTGTGCCAAATGTCATCAAAATCCATCCGGTGAAAAGGGAACAGACGACAGAATTACGCATTTTTAAAACTAATATTATAAATGCGAAAGTGAGTGTTTGTTTCTTACGCTTTCACGCTAAAACGGCTGAACAGATTTGAATGAAATTTGGCTCATGGGTAAACCATGATCTGGGTTAGGACATAGGATACTTTTTATCCCGATATTCGAACGGGATCGAGAATAATGCGGGTAAATCCGCAAGGCCCAGCTAGTATTATATAAGTATGGATGTTCATGTGCTGACAAAATTAGAAGTAAACTGGAAATATCTCACATGCCTGTAATTATGCAATATACCATCACTCATTCCCTTCAGACTATAAAAAAGTCACGATAAATTAGTATGTTTACAATCATATCAAAGCCCCATCTTGATTTGTTTGTATTACTGTCATATTTATATGACAGCATCTTAAGAAAAATATTCATTAATGACATCAAAGATTTTGTTTGACAAAGGAATTTAATTAATCGACCGTTAATGTTTAAGCTTTTAGTGTTTTCTTGTAAACTGTGAACAGACGCATTCTTTTAATATTTAGGTTTACAAAATAACATTTATTTAATTTGTTATTCTTAAATTTTTACGTTTAAAACAAATATTTTTGCCATAGGTATGATGACAAAAACATTTTAGCGCCACTGATCTCACATCTTGACTGGGAAAAAAATCTAAAATAGATTTTTTTGTCCGTCAGTCAGACAATAAAAAAATAACACGTATTTTTTGCTTTATCATATTAATAAAAATGGTTTAGATAAAACGCATTAAAGTTGGGGAGTGGGGGCTCGCTACGTCACAATTTAGTATAAAACCTACCACAAAGTGACGTCATGCCACGTTTTAATTCAATGTAAAAAAATAAAAAATCGTGTCCAATATTTTTTAATAATCTATCTGACGGACAAAAATAATTGTCTACATCTCAAACTCAAACTCAAAGCATTTATTTCAATTAAACCATTTACAGGCACTTTTGAATTGTCAAGAAGTCGGTCAGTCAGAAATATGAAGCTAGTTGCCCATTCCAAAGCGTAGTAGGTACCTATGGAGAAGAACGGGCAAGAAACTCCACGGACACTCTTTTAAATTAAAAAAAATGTTACAAAATATTGGTTACATCATTAATGTTGAAATTATACATGTGAGGACAATGTAGAGAGACGTGCACGTTAAAAGCATCCGTAATAAAAATATAAAAACAAAGAACAATTCAAAAATTAAAATATTAAAATAAGCCATGGCAGCTAAGAGATGACCATCCCTATTGTGGAATGTTTTAAAATACAGCTCCCTTATTACTAAATGCTTATTATAAGCTGAGCTTATTTCGAACACCGATGATTATCATAAGATGTATTCCTATTTCGGCCCATGAAATCAAATATTATTTTGTTGATAAGTGGTACTGTACCTGTTCTGTAAAATATGTATGATATCATGGCCAGAAATGACACAAAAAAATTATTATCTTTTGAAAGGGGCACAAAAAAAATGTTTCATCTTGAACCCTATCTATCATATTCTGACACCACTACAAACTTTGAATAGATTTGAGCTGTTTATCGACGTGCCAAAAATGTATCATTACTTTCACTCTTATTATAGGATCATTGATACCACAGAACCATCACAATATACGCTCAGATTCTACAAACACAACAATTTTAAACCCTTCGCATTTCAAATTACAACCACGAACAACTTTTAAACTGAAATAAAACCGAAAATTATATTCTCCACAAGCGGGCCCTTACACAATATACTTCCGTATATTTCCATGAAGGAATAATAACAATTTTGGACATCCCTATCTCGAAGTTCGCCCGCATAGCCGCCCGAAGTTTGTCGAACTTTGCCGAAAGTTTCCGATGTTGAGAGCATCAATTTTGTTTGAATAGAAAACGGATAAGTATGTTGGCTTCGTGAAATATTTAAGTGTGGAGAACATAGCACGTTCTTTGTGGTTTTGAAAGTCAGTGAATTCTGTATACTTTCGAAGTCTTGTCTGCATAAAATTTTCATAATGAAAACTACGTATTATTTGGTTGAACTTACGTGTGAAAACTTATAGATCACATATTATCTTCCCCTATATATACCTTAGATGGTTTCAATCATTTTTTTCCTTCTGCCCATGTGTTGAAAAGATGCAACAGCAAAAACAACAAGAACGCACAAAAACAAAACCACAAGACGTGTGGTGACAAACCCAAGTGGACAGATTATATAACTCCAATTTGATAAAGTGAGGATATCTCGACGAGATGGCAAAAGGAAGGTTTTTTTAACCACATTATGACCTATGAGACGTCAATGGGGATTTATGGAAGAGAAGTTAACTAATCCCCATTGACGGGGATTGTCAATGGGGATTAGTGGAATAACTCAAAAGGGTACGAATGTAGAGTGGATTGTAGACTATCACCCAGTTACACCAAGCCCCATTACGTAATGTATCATTAACGCTAATGATTTAATTAATTTCATCAAACAACCATTAAAATCGAGTCTAATGTTGCTTTCTGCAACAAGTTAAAACAACTTAATGGAAGATTTGTATTTAATGACAGCTTTAAAAGTGAATGTTCGTTTATGCATCTGACTGTATGTCTCACCTTATTTTTTGCCCTTTGTGCCCCAAAAACAGCAATCAAAGTGACCTCTGGCTGCCACCGACGACACCGTGGAAGGGGTGAAGGATTGGGCCAAAAAAAAATAACAGTACTATCGACACGAAAAAAAAACAACGGGTTGCACTCCGGGAGTGCCGGCAGAAGTGAAAACTTGAATATTAACGTTGCGGTCTACTCTCCCTCCGTCTTACGAATTTTCGATCAGGTCACGTGTCCTGACGCAAGTTTAACATTTTTTACCCATCGCAAAAAAAGTGCACAACGCCGCTAAAGAAGTTTTCACTTCAAAAAAGATCGAGAAAACAAACTTCATCGGAGTAAAAAACCACATAAATCAGATTCAGAGAAAGACAATTATAATTTTGTTTTATAATAAGTAAAGATCTTTCTTCTTTTTCGTGTGGTTGGTGACTAACCTGGTGTCAGAGTTTGAAAGCCGCCCATGGGCCTCTGACTTGGCTTCACATGCCGTCGAGAAACATCTCTCAGGCATGCCGGTTTCCTCACGATGTTTTCCTTCACCTTTTTGAAGCAAGTGATAATTATACAATGTGCACATGAGACCGAAATGTCACAGCGTGCCTTGAGTTCGAACTCGAGACCTATGACTTGGCAGTCCGACGGTTACACCACTGTCCTACTGCTGTTAAAATGTAATACGTGCTGTAATAAGTAAAGATAATAATGCATTAAACGTGGTAACATTAATTTCTCAACCACAGCAATGCGGTCTATCAACTCATATTACCCTGAATAAAATATGTCATACATAAAAGTCTTTCCCACATAACCCCCCGCGTACATCAGGGGTCAAACGGGGGTAATTAATGACTCCCCTAATGACAAACATTATTAATTAATTAACGCAGTTTTGTTGATGTAATGTGTCGAGGTTGCGGCTTGAATGAAAGAGCCTTGTGAGACTGTTTTGGTTTTATTTTTTTCAGCTATTAAAGCTGCTGGCATATTTTGTTCTGTCAAAAGTTTTATTTACACAATTTCTAGATCCAAAAACTACTATTATTCATTTAGTAATCCTCTTTTATTTTATTTATTTAATCTTCACGAAGCCATCATCTACACATTTGGTACATCAAACTAAGCCACTTTTGTATGTAGTTAGTTATTAGTTAGTTTATTGTCAAACTCAAACTCAAAGCATTTATTTCAATTAAACCATTTACAGGCACTTTTGAATTGTCAAAGAGTCGGTCAGTTAGTTGAAGTTTCCCATTCCAAAACGTAGATCTCTATGGGGAAGAACGGGCAAGAAACTCCAAGTTAAAATGCTTAGGTAGTCCTCCATTGTTAGAATGCTTAGGTAGTTAGGTAAATAAATTTGTCTTTGACTTTGACTGAGTCTCTAGAATCAGTCAAAGTCAAAGACAAATTTATTTCGTATTTCATTTCAAATGTGCCTTCGTTTGAACGTCAAAACTTACAAGAAAATAGTATTTATTCTAGTCGCCCCTTCCAATAGGTACTTTTGAGTCTCTAGAATTAGTCAAAGTCAAAGAAAAATTTACTTCGTATTTTATTTCAAAGGTGCCTTCCTTTGAACGTCAAAATTTACAAGAAAATTGTATTTATTCTAGTCATCTTCCAATAGGTAGGTTCGTAATATTCTGTCGTATAAATGTTTTACTTTCTGTACATCCAATAACCCGGTGTAGCCCGGCGACCAACGACAACAAGTCTACATAATCTCCAGCCTAATTACGTAACATATCATACTCTTAGTAACAACAGCTCTCATTTTGACAGTTCAACAATATGCATTCAGCGGCAAAAACTATTGTTATCAGTAGTGTGTTACGCAAGAAGGCCGCTAGTCTGTATTTACTAGGTATAACTTATAATCACTGTACCTCATAATTATAATCTGCCTAGTATTTTCCCAACTATGTAAGGGTCGGCTTCCAGCATAACCGAATGCATCTGAATACCAGTATTTTACATGGAGTGACTACCTATCTGACCTCCACGATCTAGTAACTGGTTAACACTACAACTACACTACAACTACTGGTATACACTGTAATTATTATTCAAAAATATCCGCATCATTTCCACAAGTAAAAACTGCGAGGATATAAATCATTTGAGCAGTTAAGGCTGACATGCTCGCGAAGGAGGAGGTGAAACGCGTGAGAGAGAGGCAAATTTTGCGCCCTCACGCCTAGCCGCGTCGGGAATCGCAGGCCGATTCCCGGCCACCGTAGGCGCGGGCCTGCGAAAGGTGAGCAATGGGTATCTCGCCGTCCGATAAGGACCAGGCCTGGATCGACGGCGCGTTGTGTTCCACGCGCGCCTCAAAGAGATTTCAGCACAACTGACGGGGTCCGATAGGACCGATGCCTGCCGGGGTTGCGGGAAGTCCGAAAAAGTCCGAAAGGGATACCGTGACCCCACCAAGTACAGGCAACTGAAGGAACACGGGTGGGTTTTAGTCAGTAAGAGTCTGGCACGCCTTCCCGCTCCGCCCAGAGCGGGAGAAGTTATTTTATAATTTCCAGCCCAAAAAAAATATGAAATGCTGACGCTCATTACAGCTGCATCAGGCCACAACGCATTGCATTTCAATACAAACAAGTACGGTGCGTCCCGCCTGCTCTAGCGTAGCTTAACCTTTGATGAACACCTCCGGCTGTTATTATTTACTACTAGCCCCTTAAGCTAGCACTATATTTACAACAAAAAAAAACCATGGCTATAGATTAATACCATAAATCTCCAACAATTAGTTCTCAATGAACCTGTAGAACGTTATCATTATCATTCAGAGCACGAAGGCAAACGCACGTGATTCTCTCGCTAACGGGCTGTAGACAGCATTCAACTATCATTATAGTTAATGCGCTTTTCATTAGAAGAGTTTGTTCTACTCTTTATTCTCTTTGAAGCAGGGCAGCGAATTAAACCACAATTAAATAAAACCGGCCAAGTTTGAGTCAGACTCGCACACGAACGGTTCCGTACCACCGTACCGCATGGTTATATATTAAAGCAAAAAACGCCGAAAAAAACACGTTTCTTGTATACGAACTCTTAATTTTAACTTTTTTTATGATTTGTTGTAATAGCGGCAATAGAAATACACAATCTGTGAAAATTTCAACTGTCTACCTATTATGGTTCACACGGATACAGCCCGCTGACAGGTGGACGGACAGATAGCCGAGGCTTAGTGATAGGGTTCCATTTGGCATACGGCACCCTAAAACCAATAGTTACTTAAGGCAGTAATATAATCTGCCGGGGTTGCGGCAAAGTCCGAAAGGGATACCGTGGCCCCTAGCAACGTACAGGCAACTGAAGAAACACGGATGGGTTTTAGTCAGTAAGAGTCTGACACGCCCTCCCGCTCTGCCTAGAGCGGGAGAAGTTATTTGATAAATTACCATCCAAAAAAAAAAGGCAGTAATATAACATAGATACGTGTCGATGTATAACTGCAATTCAAGAAAACTTCCTAAGATCTGGTGAATGTCGCACGAATCACCTTGATAGAGGAAACGCAACACCGACGTTTCGAATGCTTAGAGGAGGCCTATGTTCAGCAGTGGACGTCTTTTAGCTTGAGACGATCAAAAGAACCTAACTGCAAGAATTGCAGTGTCAAGCACCTGGTACCACAAACTCTTGGGACGCAAAATAACCTAACATAAATATCATCATACTTGTAATCCCCGAAGAGTTAGTATGTGTACCTATAATTCACCTACATTTCGCCAGTTAGGTATGTTCAAGTTCCATGTAATAAGGGACGAATTTTTTGCCATCAACTGGGCACAAATCCAGACTCCAAAATGACGCAAAATGTAGGTACTCGAAAAAGACGACGAGATAATTAAATCACAAAAAATTATAAAATGAAAGTCTCTCTCGTCTGTATGAACGCGCTAAACTCAAAAACTACTGAACGGATTATCATAAGATTTTCACCAATGGACGGCGTGATTCATGAGGAAGGTTTAAGTGTATAATTAATTAAAGATTTTTGTAAAGTCACTGAAATATGACCATGATTGTTGGAGATGTCGGAAAATATCATGCCGACTGGGAGCTCTACTGGCGTGCGCATTACGGTAGTACGATTCCGTGGGATAATTTCCAGCCTCCACGCGGGTAAATCATAAATAAATAAATAATAAATGCTTTATTGGCATAAAAAATGTGTACATACAAAGTGAAGCCCTGACTCCTGCGCAAGATAAAAACACCTGTGTTACAGGAGCCAGCCTTTTAATCGCAGCATGTCCTAAATAAATCATTCAATCCGCCTTTAAACCTGCAAGGTATTAATTAGTAGTTATGCCTCCCTCTCCCCTCACCCCCTCTTCCTCACATAGTTTAGAGCCGGATGTCGCCAAATAGTTAGACGTACAGTCAACCGCACTGCCATGATAACAATTTGACAGTAACAGCGTCTTTTTTTCGCAGCAATAAAGCATGTATCTGACACTTAACTTTTTGTTCATTTTGGTATTTCATTCGGCATCTTTCACTCGAAGTGAAACGTCTGAACACTAAATGAAATAAAAGTGAAAAATTAATTAATTTGTGAAACGACCCAATGATATTGGATTTCGGCACTCAGCATCTTTTGCTCACGTACAGAATGTTCGAAAAATTAAATAAAAGTAGCAGATGATCGTTCATTCCTTTGTAATTATGACGGTCTCATGTAAAATTGGAATGAAACAAAAATGAACATATTATTCACTCGAATGAAGTATCCCATATCCGCTTAAGGAAGATTTTCGTAGTACTGACGGTGGTTGACAGTACTTATTTATACTAGTTAGAACTAGAACTTTAGTTAACTGTATAGTGCATAGTTACGGTAAAATGTAAACTACGGAGATTCCGCTTCAATGGTTTAGTTTCGAAACTCGAAATCTAGTTAGAGAGTGGAACGGTTAACTATGAGGAGCAATACCTGTGTTCTAGCCACAGATAGGAGCTTTCAGCAGTATAATCATTCTCCTGTTCTTATCTCAATTTACTTAGGGTCGGTGCAACATGTCTTCCATACGTCTCTATTGGTTAGAGCGGTTTTAGTGGTAAATATAGTTAAAACTCTAGGTAATCGCTTTCACAGCGTTACGTGTTTCTACAACGACTTTCAACAGGATTGACATAAGATTTTCGGTAGCTTGTATCAATCTCATACATTTTTTACATTTCCATCACCGTTATCGCTGATAGAACGTCACTATTTATTTATAAAGGTACACCAACAGCTTCTGTATATAAAATTACAGTAGTTAACAGTTATGTGCTTATACAGTTGCCAATAACAGGTGAATCAACATTCTCAAATACAGTGATAACCTAAGGTAAAATCGAAATGTATATTTTTTTAAATAAAAATTAGGTGGCAACAAACTATGTAAACAGAAATATAAAATGATATAAGTTAAAAGTTACAAAGGTTGCAAGAAATACTTACATACTAATACAAAGAATCTTTAGATTGTGCGGGTTGCGTGCTTTGGGACTTAAAAATTTGGGTTTTAAAGTTTTTTAGGGAGTCATGATATATGTCAACATGTGGAGTGGATTTTACATAAGAATTAATCTCTCGGCTGAGCCTATTGAGAGGTGAGTTTATTCCTATATTTGACCTCGTCTGTCTAGGCCTTCAGGTCTTCTATTTATAAAAAGAGGCGTTTTCCATCATCTTCAGTGCGTCAGTTACTGACAGGCTTATCTGTCCATCCGCGGGTAAATTCGTAAGAGTCACCAATAAGCCATTATTCCTCCTATTTCTTTATACCAGTAGGTACATTTTGTAAGCCAGCAGGTATTGATGATAACTTAATATAAGCCAGATCTAAATGAACCGAAACTCGGTAACAACTACTAGACACACAGAGAACAGATTAGGATTAGAAAAAAAAACTTACGTTACACATATCCTTCTTGACTAAAATAGCCATTAATATAGTTAGTAGTATATTCAAGCAGGTCAGACGGCCGCGTAAGGACAGCCACTTAAGTGCGAGTATCTGTAACATACACCACTTGGCAAGCGACTGGCTCGCAGACATCTTATACTCGGTACATTATCAAAACAAACATGATACAAGTATATTACAACATCCTCTTTTACCTTTTTTTTGCAGTAGTAGAACTGCTTTTTAAAGGGCTATCTCGAAATATTCCCAGCCTTTTCCCAACTATGATGTTGTCATTAGTCATTAGTCATTTATTCATAAACAAAAGTAATTTGTATCTGAATTTGAACACAAAAATTACACAATTACAATTGACACATCAAGATAAATTACATCTGTACATAGTTTCAAACAAAAAATATAATAAATACACATTTTATCAATACCAATATGTCGAAATTTAAATAAAACAAAACAATACAATATGGCCAACAGCTTAACATTTAAAATATAATAAGTATAATAAGTTGTGGTCGGCTTTCAGTCTAACCGGATGTTGCTGAATACTAGTATTTTACATGGAGCGACTGCCTATGTGACCTCCACAACCACTGGGTAACACGATACCCCTTGATAAGACTGGTTGTCAGACGTTCAGGCTTCCGACTACCCGTAACGACTGTCAAAGATCTAAGAAAGACCGCCGTCACCAATGGCTGAACTGGCTGAAATGGCTGAAGGCACGGAGGGGTCTCGATATGTTATGGATTGTCACCCATCCAGGAGCCGACCGCGGGAAGCGAAGCTTTAAATTTTTAAATTTTTTTGATTTTTGATTTTTGATTATTGATTTGAATTTAATTATTAGTGACATATTTTTTTCATTTTGTATTGTTTGGCCCTTTTACTTTATTTAACTGACATATTTTTAACAATTTAATCTAAATTTGACATACTTAATCTATATTTTTTGTGATATCACCTACTTTGAAATAGTTAGGTTTTATGCATGTAAAAACTTTTAAAATTTTGTATGCCTTTTGGCGGAGCACAGCTCGGATCCTATTATTTATGAAAACATCTACTGTATGTACCCTGTGTTCACGAAATAAATTAATTTGAATTTGAAATTAACTGTACTATGTACATGGGCCTCCCCAAAGTATGGCCAACAAAGACCGGTGCTTCACACATTGAGGGGTTACCACAACCTTCATTAGGAGACCTGTTTGTTTTGGATTTACGTCAAGAGCATTGGTAAAGCCTCCTATGGGCTAGTCGGTAAATTGATAACTTCATAGCCAATTAACAAGCAGGGTGATTATAGCAACATTTTGACATGTTTATAGACCAATATAATCAGCGTGTATTATATTACAAAAATCATTGTTAACCCCCTGACCTTGGTTAAGGTATCCACACACTCAATCGCCACCAAAAATAAATCACTTCCTTCCGAACAGCAGATATCAATCGGTAGACAAACCAAGATGGCCGCCTGCCAAAAATGCGCGCGCATTAAATATATTCTTATTAATTAATTTCAAGAGCAAATGTTTAGAGTTTTATGTTGAAATTCATACAATATGTTACGTTTTTAAATGTATTTTGCTTTGATTTATTAGTCTTTAAACAGTTTTTTTTTCGTACAAATGGTGTTTTGATCGTTAACTGTCATTGTCTACGCGTTAATTTGATGTATTGCGCGATGAATGTGTTGCGAATGGTACTGAATTTACTCAAACTCTTGTATTTTATTTTAGGAGCCTAATTACAGAACACACTCGTAATGATAATCTCGAAAATGTTTACAGTACAACATATTAATTGCTAGATATGTTTGAAAATGTTGTCTACTCGACAACTATATCAACGCAATGTGTATTGTTAAATATTGTCGAAATGAAAGCGATCAATTTGATTGCGAATGTGTCAAGTATTACAGAATGATGGTGCTAGTTATCATAATTCCCTCGGCTCACTAATCGTGGTGACCACAATCCTAATTCATTCGAGAATAGGTATAGCCTGTCATCAAACTTAGTTCCTTTGACACTTTCACTTCTGCTGTCCAAATCATTATGTCAGATCATAAACTGTCAGTGGAAGGAAAAATCTTTAATAGTAATATGAGCTTGTAATATATTGGAGGAAATTAAATGATTTTTGATCACTTGATCAGTCATGTCTCATGAAAAACGCATCTCACGGAAAATCCTAAATAAAACTACGATAAATGCACACCAAGGATTACAAGCTCAAATTCACAATATTTACCTACCTCACATTTACTCAAGAAGCACTAAGCAACTGGAGTATTTGTTTGCACAACAGTCGTTAGGGTCGAGTTACACTTTGCCGCACTCGTTCGCAGCTCTGTTTATTATCCGACACCAACGTAGCGTGATGAATTACTGTTATTAGGTTATGAATCATCGGCAACAACCGGCAGATTTATGGCGTCTAAGTTTAAATCGCCCTTAAAAGTTACGGGAAAATATTGATGGAGTTTGCAGTTTTAATTAGTTTCAGTTTTGAAATGGAGGTGTGGAGAGAATGGAAGACATTTTCCTCGCATTGAGCATAAGAATCGTAACAGAATTCATCATACCTGATGTTGCCCATTATTTAAATGTCATAATATACCTATTGTGTTTATCTTTTGTTGGAGATCCTAAATCCTAACTGTGAAAGTGAGTTTGTTTGTTTGTTATGCTTTCACGCTAAAACGGCTGAACAGATTTGGATGAAATTTTGCACATGCGTAGACCATGACCTGGGTTAATACATAGTCCACGGGATCCATACATGCGGGGGAAAACGGGGGGCGAAGTTAGTAAATAAATAATACACATTAATTCTCTGAATTGGATTTTTCGATGTACCTCTTTTAAATTTCTACACCAAAGATTTATAAAGGAATAATCTTTCAATAGCTTATTTTAAAAGTCAATGACATTGCTGCGTTACAAAAAAATATTTTTATGACAAAGTTTTATGACAAAACTGTAATTCACACATTTTCCAAGTTGTACCTACGTTTGAAACTAAACAAGTATTGACATAATATTTGTTTAGCTACAAACATACGGGCATGCCGTTGTTACAGTTTATTTCAACAACTAGCAATTTCATACGACAACATTTGAGTAGGATTTATGTATTAAAACTTTATGCTTTAAGTAAAAATAATTTTACAAAGGTGAACATAATATAAGGCTTTTGACATTTTCTACCAACCTATATAAGGGTCAGTTTCAATATCCGCACAGGGATTGAGTTTCGAAAAATCCTTTCTTAGTTCAAGGCCAATCCTACTTAAAAGCGATCGTTGCGCGAATACGCAATCGTTGCGCGAATACGCAATCGTCGCGCGAATACGTGATCGTCACGCGATTACGCGATCGGTCGCGTGCATTATGTCACTTTTTGTTCGGAAAACCGGAAAGCGCCCTCTGTCGGCGCGTCCATGCGTTCAGGTTCACCGAACTAAAAGTTCGAACGATCGTGTATTCGTCCGACAATCGCTTTTAAATAGGACGCGAGGCAAGTACATCCTCTCACGAATATTATAATTCGCACTTTGTAAGGTTTTTACTACTTGACAAAAAATCGCGGACGTCGCTTTATTATAAAAATGTTAGTTAATTTATTATTCACATAAACCTTCCTGATAAATTCTCTAAATTGTGGTGAAAATCGCTTCAAAATCCGTTGCGCAGTTTAGAAGAACAACGCGGTCACACAGACAGACACTTAAACCGACTTACTAATTTATAATAGGTATACAATGTGTAAATGAATTAATACACATTATGAAAGTAGTTTGTATAGAATTGTTTTCTCTAATTTTTTATATAGGTAATTGTTTATTCCAAAAATTATAAAAACTACGTAAATTACAGTTTCCGTTGTACAGTCAAAACAAACCAAAATGGACGAAGTGCCTACTACGCTAGACCCTTAAACGTGTGCGCCTGTGCGTACGTAGATTTGTAATGTCACCACAACAATTTTCTCTCACAATCAGTATAACTAATTTAATAAGCAAACAATGTTTTATACATAATAGTAAAAATTCTGTGTCATCATTACGACTGGACATAGGCCTCCCCCAAGTCAAAGTCAAAGTCAAATCATTTATTTCAAGTAGGCCCGTATAAGGCACTTTTGAACGTCAAAAATTTACAAAAAAAAATTAATTGATTCTAGTTGCCCCTTCCAAAAGGTAGTTTTCGTATGGAGAAGAATGGGCAAGAAACTCCACCGTTACTCTTTTAAAATGTTTTACAATATTTTGTATAAGTACATTAGTTATATAATTATATATAAGCACCGCCACTTCTACCGATTTTGTGCCTCCCGCCGCGCACCGTAGCCAAGGGTAGGTACCGCAATGGTGGGTAGGCAGGGCACTAGGGGTCAATTCTTTTTGGCTGGCTTGTCATTGTTAGGGGGGATTTTGCCATAATCGCCACGCTTGGCAGGCGGGTTGGCGATCGCAGTATGGTGTTAAAAATGCATAGAGAAGGCTGCTGCCCATTCTCTAGTAAGTCCCTTAGTCGCCTTTTACGACACCCACGGGATGAAATAGAGTAGTGTATTCTTTAAGTCTGGCACCACGGAATTTTTCGAAAACGAAAACTCAGTGTATGTATTATGATTATAACATAATATTCTGAATGGGAGTGTTTGGTGGTGTGCGTTAATTCCGGGACATGTTGTAAATGAAATGAAATGAAATGAAATGAAATTGTTTATTCTGTAAATAGGATATTGCAATCACTTTTACACGTCATATTAAAAAAAAATAAGAAGAAAATGCTAGATGAGTTCGGCGTTTCCTATCTGACTACTCTGAGAAGAAAGACCGAAACAAACTCAGAGGTCACAGTCTCTTTTAAAGTCCAGACATAATCTTGGTCAGGCCATATGAGGACCATGTAGATTAGTGTCTGAAATGGTCTTTTGAGGAAAGAACCACACAGATTTGAGTGGACCTGTCCAGTCAGTGCAAGCATTTGTCAGTAGTCGTAGAGCTCAACTCATAACTTAAGGAGCTCAACTCGACGAACAATACCAAAGAAAGGACATTTGGGTAGGTCGCATAAAGTACTCAAACTGCCAGACCATCATTTAAACTAACTGAGAAAGAAAAAATTAAAGAAAGGAAAAACAATAAAAATAAAATGTCCACATAGTCCTCACATTCACAATAATTAAAACAATATAATACTTTACAAAGTAATCATGTTATTTTGTATATAAATTTCAACAATGTCAATATGTATATAAAAAACTGGTATTTTTAATGATTTACATAATAATTAAAATGTCAAATTTTATAGTTTTATCACAAAGCTTAGCAGAGCGAGCAGCTCAATCCCACGCTTTTTTATCTTCTAAATAATCTGAAATTTTATAGTACCCTTTTTTACAAAGTTTGGTTTTAATACAGCTTTTAAATCGTTTAATGGGTAAGTTTCGAATATCAATGGGAAGTTTGTTGTAAAAGCGTATACATTGACCCATGAACGAGTTGCCTACTCTGTGGAGACGTGTGCGATGTACAGCAAGGTTGTGTTTATTCCTGGTATTTAAACTATGAATATCGGTCATTTTCTTAAAATTTGATATATTTTTGTAATAGGTTTTCAAAAATATATTGTGAGGCTACAGTCAGGATGTTTATTTCTCTGAATTTTTCTCGAAGGGAATCCCTTGGACCTAGGTTGTAAATGGCTCGAACAGCCCTTTTCTGTAGAACAAAGATAGTATGAATGTCCGCACAGGTTCCCCAGAGAAGAATCCCATAAGACATAAGACTATGAAAATAACTAAAATAAACAATTCTGGCTGTATCTATGTCAGTTATCTGTCTAATTTTTTTAACAGCATAAGCGGCCGAACTAAGCCTTCCTGACAATTTTTCTATGTGTGGGCCCCATTGTAATTTACCGTCAATAGTTATTCCAAGAAAAACTGTTGACTCTACAGGGTCCAACTCTATTCCATTAACTTGAACATTAGTAGTTAGCTGCCTGACATTTGGCGTTGAAAATCTAAGGAGTTTAGTTTTTTTTTCGTTCAGGAGAAGATTATTTACATTAAACCAATGCACAACTTTAGAGAGTGCATCGTTGTAGATAGGTCTTCCTATCAAACTATTATAATAATAGTTCCTGCAATAATAAAAATATAAGGCAGTCAGGCAGGCAGTTAGCTGGTACCGGAGGCCATTTTATTGCACCCCGCAAATTGCTTCTGCTAGAGGCTATTTTGCCAAATGTTGGAGCTAGAGGTATCTACAAATAGATATCTAGGTAGATATTTCGACGTAAACATTGTTAGCCAATGCAGGGAAACGGGATAACTAGCTGTAACGAATATAGGTTACAGGGGATGGTCTGGTAAACCAATTACGTGTGAGCACGTGAACATCGACATAATTTGTAGTGGTAGAATCACTGTAATAATGAGCGGTGAATATTGCATAAATTTTAACTTCAAGCTGAGATACAGGCTGCATATTGTATTTAGACGATTTTAGATTTTAAACTTCCATCTTCATTTCGAAAATCCTTACCTTCGTTATATAAGGAACTCTTGTGCATTTCATGCGTCTGAATCCAGCCGTTTACGATGTGCATTGTATCAGTGAGTAAATGAATTTATGGCCCAGTCATAATAAACATTTAAGTCAGGCACAATTCGCATAGAGCAAAAATTTGGGACAGGTCTCTTAAACGGTAATTAATGTTATCATAAAAATAGGTTTGACAAAAGTTGTAGATCATGCAATTGTCTACAAATATTGTCCAAATGTTTTTTTTCCTACGAATCACCATTGCCAAGATATCGCGATTCCAAAAGTTGGAAAAGTCGTATTCTGCACAATATGCACAGACTTCTGCGTAATATGCCATATTATTTGTAATACTAATTAACACCTGTACAAAAATAATAAAAAAGTTGTTACTTTTTTTTGTTTTTTTTTTACTGGAATATTAAGATTTTAACTAAGTAGTTTTGTGTCAAATGTTGATGAAGCAAATGGAGTTAGTATGTACAGATCGTATCAGGTTGGTTTCTGAAGCTTCTTGCGATTCCCGTGGATAGAAGCACATTAAGAAGTACAAATAAAGAAGAAAGGAAGAAGTAAGAAGTACAATACATTCAATAAATGTTTGTATTTATGCATTTAATCGAATGTTTTCAGACAGAGATTACCAAACGTGGAACAACCCACCTAAAGGGCATTAGTTATACAGTCCTATGGATGCCAGCAAAATAAATAAAGTTTCTAAACCGTTTTCAATTATGTTAAAAGTTAACAATAACAACCCTGAATGCTGAATGAAAGCAAAACCAGGTACAGTCAAGCGCACATCATCGTGGTAGCAATTTCACAGTGTCTGCACATTTATGTAGTAAAGGTGGGTTTCGTAGTGCAAGTGTTACCCACAGATGTGCGATTGACTGTACCTATGATCAAAATCAAAAGTAATTTATTCAAACTAGGCTGAGAATCAGCACTTTTCGGAAGTCAAAATTAGTCCCTTAGAACGCCCGCCCTTCACCACCTCCCAGTGCTTTAGCTGGGATTAAGAAGTGGCGCAACAAACTGCCCAGCAGCACAGCTGTCTGTTCAGTTAAAAGAACTTGATTCTATATAATAGTATGAAAATTAATTAACTTTACAAAACACAAAATTACATTAATAGCCATAGTAGGGTATAGTATTCGCGTTATGAACTGAGTCATCGGGCCATTATTCAGTAGCAATAAGGATGAGAAACGCCTTGCATCTTATCGATAGTTTGCTACCTGCTCCATAAGCAACATAAGAGCCAGCGAAACAGACCAATAACAATTTCCCGACGACTCAGCTCATAACACCGCGACTATTTGTAATTCTTCCCCCAATGAACTATTTCACAAGAAGTTTAACTACAAGTAAACATACTCTATTTTTAGTCTACACTTTGGTTCATGCTTCAGTAAATATATAAAAGCTAATAACTCAACTATAGACACCTAGAATAACAATTTAAGAAACATTCCACGTTTGAGTCGCATTTCAAGACTACAGGAAATGACTAACTGCTCTATTTTGACAGAAAATAATAATATATTATGTTGTATTACACATCAAATGCAAATAACATCAGATCAAACAAGGGTGGACCTACATGTTGGCAGTATAAGTACTGATTTACCGATACCACTCTCGCGCATTTCTGTTGTGTAAAATACTGATATTTAAGCTGCATCCGATTAGACTAGCAGCTGACGCTTCCCGCGAAAGACCAATTTATTCGAGCAAATAAATCGTTTTGAGTCGGACTTCTCCTCGTATCGTTATTATATCCCGGTTTTTTACTGGTCTTTTTGTTTTCTGCTATTCGAGTCGATGGATTTGTATTAAATTCAAATTCAAAAGTCATTTATTCAAACTAGGCTGAGAATCAGCACTTTTCGAACGTCAAAATTACATAAGACAGTCCCCCAAAACGCCCACCCTTCACCACTTCCTAGTGCTTTAGCTGGGAAGAAGAAGTGGCGCAACAAACTCCCCAGCAGCGCAACAAACTCCCCAGCAGAATTAAATAAATTGAGCCCAGTAGGTGACCACGTTAATCGCATCATCAGTGGGGTTTTTACGTCCTCAAAAGTGTAGTTGGACACTCCACAGATGGGGCACGGTTTGGTCAGGAGCACCACACTCGTACTGGGTATCAGAGGGATCTATAGTCCCACATTTTGCTAGATTTTGTTCACAGCGACCTACTCGATTCTTCAATTATTACTAGTGATTATGTTGTGAAAAAAACTGCGTCTACACGAGTAGGTACCACCTTATTTCCACAATGGTGCAATCGTTTTAGCAAAGTTACAATAATACTAGATAAGATTCTACGAATTTTTGCTCTAGTTTTACAACTTCTATAAAAAATAATAGTTTTGTTTGCTCAAACAGTTTTGCAGTAAGTATGAAACTAATTCAACAACAAAACTACTGATAACCCAATTACATTTCTATTGGAATGGGTCATACCAGTCGCTACGAAAAATACGATACGGCCTAAGTGTTACTAGAAATAGGAAAATCCAGTTTAACTACTAGTCTGTGCTTAAGCGCAGTGAGCCTCATTAGTACTCAAAAGTTATCGGTACCACACTAGTACCGAGAAAAACCAGTACCGCTAAATAAGAGCGCAATCGAGCGCAGCGAACTGACGTAAAACGCGCTATAAAAGCCGAAACACGAGAATACATCATCGCATGAGATCATTACGAGATCGCGATATATCATCCATCATTACTCCCGACATTTACTACGTTAATGTTTTACGTTAAAATCAACATCTTGTGAATATTTTTCTGGTTTTACGTACCGACCTTACGTGAGAATGCAAACTATTGCGTTTGCATGTTTTCAGGTTAGCCAAATGCAATTTAGTGTTGCTTTTTTGTCTAACTGCCTTTGGCTTTTACCTAGTTTTCGTAATGCTTTTAAAACTTTCATCTATGCTAAGATATTTTGTATGTCTTAGAGAAAATATCAGCATTTCTATTGCAGTATACATACCCTAGGTGTTTGTTATAAAATTGTACTTGAGTAATAAACTGACTTCACTTCCGAAGACATAATAGTATATTATGCAATTAATGAATAAAGGACGGATTTAAAGCGAGGGCCATATATGAATTATTCTAACGACTGAATCACGACCGTGGGGAGTGATTCATGATGATTGAATCACGAGCGTAGCGAGTGATTCAAGTGTTAGAATCCTGAGCGACGCGAGTGATTCATGGCCCTCGATATAATTTTTTTATTCAAGAGGTAGCTCTGAAATTGGTAGCGCTGAATTTTGCAGTCATGTGATTGGTAGTACTGTTCTGTCTGTCACCATTTTGAACTCTATTTGTATTGAAACTAAGACTGCAAAATTCAGTACTACCAATCGCGTCACGGGTCAAGTTATAATCAACGCACTGTAGTTAAGTAGGCCTCAAGTCATAAGCACACTTACGGACAGTCACATAGAGAACGAAAAATTATGTTTTTGAAATACACTAATTAAATCAACAAACACAAAAAATCACACTTAACTTGAACCAGACCAAAACAAAGTAAGTAAGTTTCTCAGTCCCGTCATGATTGCCACATAAGCGTAATAACAAAAGCGATCAAGTACTCTTAAAAAGTATCCTCTCTGAGCTTAATCTGTGAATTTTAGAACGGCTTAGTAATTTTGAAATGGTTCAATTGAAATCAATGCTTTCAGTTTGAGTTTGTCAAAACGTAGGTAAATCGGATGTGATTTGCGAGTTATAAGCGGACTTACGGACAGACAGACATATACAACTTAAAAGCTCATTTGAGTTGCAATATCGTTTCTCCTTCTCTCTATGGCTCCAAAAACCTCCCATTTTGACACCTTCAGCCAGTATTATAATTATAATCTGTGCCTTGAATAACTTTCTAAAGTTGAAATGTTCTTATCTAAATAGCTGTGTGAAACATTTTAACTTATAGTTAACCTGAACCAAAAGAAAGTCCCTAAGTGTCTCAGTGCCCTTATGATTGCCACATCAGCGTAATATCAAAAGCGATCGTTAGCTCTTCTCGTAATATAAGAGAAGTACTCTTAAAAAGTATCCCCTCTGAGCTGCGACCGCTATCGATTTCATGAATCGCTGACGAAGAATTTCTGCTCGGAAAGACTTTAATGGAGGTTTTGAGATATATTTTTAATCGTTTTTGACAGCTTTATTTGTGTAAGCTGTGATGAAATATTGGTTTTTGTGGTTATAATAGCAAGGTACGTAATACGTGGGTACTTTTTGTGGCACATAAATCAATAACATCACGCCTAATTTCCTCCAAACATTCACTCACATTTTGCATTTCTTTGGGTAAGCTTTTCTCAAAATCTGCTGGGTGATTTCTAATATTTTTATTTAAACATAGATTCTATAATTACATGCAATATTGTGATCAGCTATCCACCTGTCACAGTGTAGTCTATAAACATAAATATGTATCCTATCATTCCTAAAAGTTTTTTTTCTTCTTTTTAAGAAGCAATTGATGATTGACGTTATAATCAAGCCAATTCCTAGAACATGTCACGTAACAGTGTTTTGATTTACAAATATTTTATTAAATTAAGAAAAATCTTGAGCACATTTTTGGTAATATTTTTGAATATTCCATTATTTTTCTCCTTATTTCTTCCATTATTATGATAACATCAGTCAAACGTCACAGTCTGACAAACTGCCAAACTGCAACAAAAAACCCTTACAAATGATCCCCCTGCTTGATGGGGTGAAAATATTACATTTTTCATCACATTCCACCCGAAGAGTCATGAAAAATGATATGTTTTCTTGAAATAATGCTTTATTTTTTCTTATTTTAACTAGAAAACGGAAGCCCGGGAATACGGTTGGTATATTTTGAGCCAGATTTATAATTTATTTTGAAAAGGAGTATAGGAACCGGTACCGAAACATCACGAGTACCTACTGACATTATTTTTATGGTACGGGTCTCTACAAAATATCAGGCTTAAAAGCATTTTTATAGAATCCTTTTCAAACATAATCAGCCAATAACATGCCCACTGTTGGGACACCAACCTTAGTTAAATATATGTCTTTGGCTTTAATCCACCATGCCGGCCCAGTGCGGGTTGATAGATTTTACATGCCTTCAAAATTTTGGTTCTAGGACATGTGTCTTCACGATATCTTCCTTCACCGTTTTGAGAGGATTGAATTTCAATAATAATCAATTACATTAATTTTCTAACGGACTTGCAATCGCAGTATTTTTTTTATTTTACAGCTCATTCACACGAGACCCGTCATTGACGATTCGTCAAATAAACGATAAGTCATGACGGATGGACGTCCACATTGCATACGGAAACGAGGTTTTTCGCGAGTCGTCAAAATATCCGATTAGATGTTCTCACTTGAGCCGTGATTCAGAGTTCAGTCTTGGACGAGCATTGCAGTGGATCCGTGACAAAAAAAAACACTATTCATGTTTTTCGACGAACGTGATTTTTAAAAGACGATACGTGATTTAAGACATGTCCGTAATTTTTCACGATTTGTGATGTGTTTCACAGACATCACGAATCTTCACGAGCATTTAAAAGCATTGCCACCGTCAAAAAAAACGAATCTTGAAAAAATCTGATTCGTCAAAAAACACGAATCGTCCTCGTGTGAACGAGCCCTTATTGATAAATCATTACTCCTATGTCATCAAAATATCATTCCTTTAATCACCATTCACTTACGATCCCCACAGGAAGGGACATCAAATCAAGAACCACATAAAAAACTCGTAAAATCCATATGATATAAATTACATAAGACAGTCCCCCAAAACGCCCGCCCTTCATCACTTCCTAGTGCTTTAGCTGGGAAGAAGTGGCGCAACAAACTCCCCAGCAGCACAGCTGTCTATTCAGTTAGAAAAACTTGATTATATACAATAGTACTTACGCAAAATATGTAGATTACGCAACAGAAAACATAAAAATTAAATTATTTTATATATGTCAGTTAACACACGCCAATATATCAACAAAAAATCATTAAAATCTATACTCACGCGAAAATATAATGAAAAAAGTAAAAAGAACTTAATACTCGAATGAAAGCCTCCTGGCATAAATGGCGTGCCGGCTAACATATAGCTATTAAAGCTGTAAGTCGGAAATCACAAATGATAAACTAGAAACATCGCAGTAAAAATAAATAAACAGTTAATTACTAATAACAATAACAAAAACCATGGGCAGCAAGATAACCAATTAACCACAAGCAGCACCCGTTCACGAGCATAACGTAAAGATCAGCCATTACCCCCCTCGCCATATTTGAGGGAAGGAGGCAACCCGACCCCCGACGCTACCGCAAGCAGTGACATCTAAGGGAGCATGACAAACTTGCTGCCGGTTTCTCAGGCAAAAATAATATGATCAATTTTCGAGATCGCTAGCTAACCACATATTACAATACAACTCATAAAAACGCTGTAATGAGTAGATTGTGTCAATAATAGATGAAAATAAAATTAAAATAAATGACTACTTACAGACAAACAAAATAAACTAAACAATTTTATTAGTATGAAGTTAGTAAGGAGTTAGCTTTTTTGTCGTCTATGAAGTAATCTTTAACTTTATAGAAACCTTTTTGACATCATTTCTGTTTAATAAATGATTTAAATTTATTGAGGCTCAGTTCTTTAACATGGCTTGGGAGTTTGTTGTAAAAATGTATACACTTAAATTAATCACAATTTTTTTGGAGCCTAGTCCTGGGCACAATAAATAAATCTTTTTTTTCTAGTATTTACGCTATGATTGTCGCTGTGTTTAGAATATAGATTTATATTCTTTTTTACATAAATTTATTTCTCAGTAAATGCCTACAACTTGATAAATTGCTCGAATGGCTCGTTTCTAAAGCACAAATATAGCCTGATTGTCGGCTGCATTTTTCCACAACAAAATGGCGTACGACATTACACTATGAAAATAACTAAAATATACGAAACGAGCTGTTTCTTCATCAGTCTAGGCCTAGTGGACTGTAGATTTGTTCACCATCATTATTCTGTTAAGTACCTGGTACTTGTTGAAAGACCTACACTGTCCTCCCATACCTAATAACACTGTTATTTGTAAATATTGTAAAAGCCCATTATTTTTAAAAGAGTAACCGTGGAGTTTCTTGCCGGCTCTTCTCCATAGGAAACAACCAATTGGAACCGTGCACCTAGCTTCTGACGTTTCATAAGTGCCCATGTAGGTTTATATGAAATAAAAATATTTTGAATTTGAATTTGAATTTTTGAGTCAAATGACGGATTTTATAGACCGCGTAGGCTGCAGAGTTTAGCCACTTCCACAATTTGGTTATATGTAGGCCCCACTGAAGCCTCGAATCCAAGGTAATACCTAAGAACACAGTGGTGTCCACAAGATCCAATTCTGCCCCATTTACTAGTCTAAAATAACCCCCTTATACAAACACAGCCTTATTCCTTAAAAAAATAATAACCGAAGCTACGTAATCTCTTCTCAAACTCAAATCAAAATTTTCTTTCGAAATAACAGCTATGAAACACAAGGGTTTCACAATTGTATCCAGCCTCTATTATCTGGGGGGTGAAACTCCTCCGAGCGGGGGGTGAAACGGGAGAGGAATGGGGGTGAAACGTAATTAATTACACCCCTGTCGTAACAGACCGGCAGAGTATTCCTTATCCTTAAATATTTTTAGGGAAATAAAATGTATCGTCAATGTTGGCCCCAAATGTTTGGCGGAATTGGGGGTGTAATTAATTGAGACAAATAATGAGGAAGTTGGTTTGAACGGTTGTTAAATAAGGAAGTGAGTGCATTAGGTATGGGATATATTGTGTATATGGTCGGTAAAGATGTTACGGTTTTCTTCGACGTAATGCTTTGGTAGGAAAAATCACGGAAACAAAATGTTATGTTGCAACATTAAATTAATGTTAAATAGGGTTGTATTTAAAACAAACGTCAAACGCATTGACTATAGCATTATAGTTCTATTCGTGTTATCAATATTTTTCCAAGATGTGAAGAGGTTATTTGACAAACTCAGGAAAAATTCACAGAAAACACAACATTGCAATTTAGGTAAAACAGTAAAGAAAAAAAAGAATCACTTTTGTTGTACCCAATAAAGTCAATAAGGGTGCCCCCGACTTACTGTGGAATAGACCCTCCATTTCAGAATTTGCAAGCAAATAACCCATTACTACCTTCATGTTGTAAAGAACTTCAGATTTGGGTGGAGCAGCTGCCCTTGATGTATTTTTCTTAAAGAAAACCGTATTTACTGACACACACTAAGATGTTTCTTGTACTTCGGACATTTTCAGGTAGCTGAATAAACTCTGTGTTCACCATAAAAATATTTGCATCGTGTCCCACGACCCATGAAACCGATGCAGCAGCCGATTAGTCAGCAGCTTAACTAGCTTAATTTACAGCACTCCAGCAAAAATTCGATCTCTATTGAAGAAGCGATGCAAATAACATATGAAAGTGCTTAGAGCATTTCCTTGATGAATAATACCCATTTAAAAATGTTACATCAATCCGACACGAGCATCTCAATAACACAGAATTAACAACACTTTTCACAGGGCAAAACAAACTGTAACAAGTCAACTTACACCCCTCTTCAGAGACAAAATCCGCTTCGTAGCAAAAAGCTAACTTTAACCTTAAAACGCGACACCGCATTTAACGAAGTGAGGGGCAAGTTGTTCAAACACCTCAAGAGAGCAGGTGCAGCAGTAAACGGTTGACCTAAATCCAGGGCTAACTTAATTGGCGAAGTTATTCTGGTTATGTCGCGACTGTGGACCTATTTTTGTTATTTTTAGCAATTTTTAATTATAACTGGATCGATTTGGTGGAGCTCTGCAGATGATGTTGGTCTAGTAGCTGGAGTTTTGAAATATCTATACGTCGGAAAGACGTCACTGATTTGACTAATCGGGGCGCCAGCGCCGCCTAGCGGCGATCGACAGAGTCTACAACATAACGCTCGGCCGGGGTTAAGCAGAGTTTGTCGGTGGCGGTCAAGCAGTGAACACGTTTAGAAACTGTCGCGCGATCCGTATAATAGTGTCGTGTACCTACAGTGTGTGAATTGCTAGTGTGATCAATTTGATCTGAACTGCAAACGGTTTTTCTATTGCGCAATAACCAACACTACCCATAGTACGCCCACAGTAGTTAAAATATGGCTGGTATAACAAAAGACAGAACTACCCTCTCTGTCATATACGTTTTTTTTTTAAATAGTGATAAGTGTTATACAGGATAGCCTTTACCAGAAGTGGTAATCGTATTAGTGGTCAAATAAGCTCAAAACCTCAGAAACTCTCAAGCTTACACAAATTTTTTTTCAATAACGGAACGCTGTAATAATAAAAAAAGCTTTTTTATTATTTGTACTTGTCTCTAATTGTATGCTGCACCGGTTGACGTCACCGCCGGCTGTCGCTGAAGATCAACGCTGGGGCTCTGTCTCGCATAGGGACATTATGCTGAGCGATGACCGCTTTGCGTGCATGTGACGCATATTTTCCCCCAACTTGTTCCATATTGTGTTTTGTTATTTCTTTGCATAATCAGCCTAGTATGTTCCCACTTCTAGGACACCGCCCCCCTCTCTTCGCGAGGGAGTAGGCTGCAATCTACCACGCGGGCCCAGGGCGGGTTGGTAGATGTCACATGTTTTCGAGTTTTTGGTTCTAGGAGATTCCGGTGTCCTCACGATGTTTTCCTTCACCGTTTTGAGAGCAGTGGTGATGAAATGATTTACACAAAATAAAGCACCTGCCTGGGTTTGAACCCACGACCTAAACCTCACAAGTTGGGGGCCACTACTGTTGTCTGTTTGTCAATGTTTACCGCAAATAAACGTATTTTCTTTCATCCAATTTCTTTGTTTCAATAATAAACAATACCTTGAACATTACGTTGTTAGCAACGTAATGTTCAAGGTCACATAAAATGGCCGCCATCTTAGCCTCTAGGCTTTCAGACATGAAAGTTATAGCTATTGTTGTAAAAGGGAATTAGCTGAAGTTATTCATAACAATAACAACACCATTCTATGGATTCTTTACAGTTGAGAAGCCTTAGAGCGGTGGCAAGAAGTTACAAGCGCTATTTACTTAGGAGCAAGAACGCCATGGCAACACGTTTATGTATTAACCTTTATTCTATACTAATAACAAAGTTGAAGAATTTGTTTGTTTGTGCTAATATCTAAGATCGCTTTAAGCGTTCAGATAGCCCATAGACTTATTACATGTAAAATTTAAAATCGAAAATTGAAAATAGTCTACTTTTACAATGTTTGTAAATATGTGATCACCATGGTATCTATCACATAATTGATTTTTCTGTTGTTGCTTCATTTTTTATTCTTAATTCTTTTTACCTATTGTGGTATAGTAATTTTATTCTAGGTGCATCGTCCTCACCTATAATTATATAACTAATGTAATTATACAAAATATTGTAAAACATTTTAAAGGAGTAGCGGTGGAGTTTCTTGCCCATTCTTCTCCATGCGAAAACTACCTTTTGGAAGGGGCGACTAGAATCAATTATTTTTTTGTAAATTTTGACGTTCAAGAGTGCAATATAAGGGCTTATTGACTTCGACCTGGACTTTGACTTTGACACCCTGTGTAAAATTTCTAAATTTTTGTCTGTAATTTTTATGCTGTACAATGAAGAGTATTCTATCTATATGTATATCTATATCTGCAACTATCACTCGGATTTGAAAAATTATTTTTGCATTTGTTAGCCCAATTCTTGAGGAAGGCTTTACAATACGCCAGGACTCTCGGGCGCCAGGCAAAAGAAAAAAAACAGCGAAAATGCTAAGCGAAAATGTAGTACCGGCGCGAGCATGCAATGCGATGCAACGGGGTGGGTCAGGGACCAAGAAATTTCACGATGACGAAATCATGGGCAAAAGCTGTTGCATTGTCAATGTTACATTAAAAATGTATTCATAGAAATACTTAAACTGTTCCTGTACGGTGGACTGTACGGTGGAGTTTCTTGCCCATTCTTCTCCATGCGAAAACTACCTTTTGGAAGGGGCGAATAGAATCATTTCAATTTTTTTGTAAATTTTTGACGTTCAAAAGTGCCTTATAAGGGCCTATTTGAAATAAATGATTTGACTTTGACTTTGACTTTCGAAATAAAAAAGGATTACTACAAATCCGTTACAAAATACGGAAATACGATATATTATTTTGTCACTAAAAACAAATATAGTAGAAACTGTTTTCCCTTCCTTCCTTAACCAAATGAACACAAAAATACATCCACAAAGGAATGCCAAAACACAATAAACAGATCAATAATTGCAATCTGTTACGTCACAGCCCGGAAATCGAACCCCCGTCCCAAACGTAATATCTCTCCAATTCCCTGATCGGCGATGTAATGAATGCAACTAGAGCAATTCAACTGGGGACTAAATGGAACACGATAACACAAATATCCGCCTTAACGAGATGTAAATAAGGTTGATTTTGCATTGAGAGAACCTATTGAAAAGGTCCTAACACGGTTTTAGCTGTAATAGAAATGGGACTCTGGTCGACAGACCTAAGGTTGGTTTTCTCAAAGCAAACTCTAGTCCATAATTTGCAATGCCCAGTGTGTACATAGTATTAGGTATATATGTATAGAATTTAAAGGCTATTTCCAATAGCATGTTATTGCTAATTGAAGAAACCAATTATTTTGCAGAAGTTAATTAAGAATATATAGCAAAGATAGCTTAGTGGTGTGACCGTCGGACTGCCAAGTCATAGATCTCGAGTTCGAACCCGAGGGACTCATCTCTGACTTTTCGGATCCATTTGCGTATTGTTTAATTATTACTTGCTTCAAAAAACGGTGAAGAAAAACATCATGAGGAAACGGCATGCCTGAGAGATATTTCTCGACGACATGTGAAGCCAAGTCAGAGGCCCATCGCATAAAAACACTAAAAACACGAAAAGAAGAAAAAGACCTAGATTATGAATGGTATAATCATGTCATGTGACGGATTTCAACCAATCTGCCTAGCCTTTTCCGAACTATATTGAACCACATGAAAAAGAAAGAAATATTGAGAATGAAAAATACGAGACAAATGTTTCACAATAGGGCTATTTTCTAGTTCTAAAATCGGTTAAAAATAACTATAGAGAAAGCTTTTATATTCCGAGATAAAATAGGAGAGACAAATCCCTTCTAATATAATGAGCGTATAGTGTTTCCACTAGTGGAATACAGTCCTCCTCTTTATGTAAGAGGGAGGGGCCGTAATCCACCACGCGGGCCCAGTGCGGGTTGGTAGATGTCACATATCTTCGAATTTTTAGTTCTAGGACATGCCGGTTTCCTCATGACGTTTTCCTTCACCGTTTTGAGAGTAGTGGTGATAAAATTTACATCAAGTAAAGTGCCTACTTGGGTTCGAACCTACTCGTAAGTCGCGGCTATTATCACTAGGCCACCACTGCTGCAATCCCTTCAAAAGAATATAATTATGTAACCTTCTTCTGAGTCTGTATATATCATCTCCTGAAAACCGAGTCTATGTAGTCTATTTTCAATATATTGCTATTTTTGTAAAAGTCTTTTTCTGTTTTGTTCGTTTTAGAGCTTTATGACATGTTATGAAATTAAATTGTTTATTCTGTATACAGGATATCGGAATCACTTTTACACGTCATATTAAAAAAATAAGCTATCCTATCTGACTACTCTGACAAGAAAGGCCGAAACAAACTCAGAGGTCACAGTCTCTTTTAAAGTCCAGACATAATCTTGGTCAAGCCATATGAGAACCATGTAGATTAGTGTCTAATTGGCCTTTTGAAGAAAGAACCACACAGATTTGAGTGGACCTGTCCAGTCAGTGCGAGCATTTGTCAGTAATCGTGGAGCTCAACTCGACGAACAATAGCTAAGAAAGGACATTTGGGTAGCATCAACTACTCAAACTGCCAGACCGTCATTAAAACTAAATGAGAAAGAAAAAAAAATTAAAAAAGAAAAAAAAAACCTGTTCCACATAGTCCTCACATTCACAATAATTAAAATAATATTATTAGTTTATCGGACCTACCCCAAACGTGTCTTAGTAGAGCCTACGACATTTCGTTGACAAAAATAAAAAGGAGTTAGTCCTGATCCTATAAGGATTAACTTCTTATTCGGAACTTCCTCATTCGGAAACGTTTAACTACGATAGAAGTACATTGCCCGGAAATAGGTAGTTATCTAATAAATAATTACAGCACGGAATTAGGAAATGCCCAATTTTTGTGTCATTTATGTGTGTTTGGTAATGCCGTTTAAAGGTAAGAACGATTAGAAAAGATTTATTCGGAAATCAACCAATAAGGGGTGAAGGGGTTCAATTTATAAAACATGTTTACTCCTTTTATGTTAATAAACAGACTGTATTTAATACATCCACATTTCGTTAGTTATTATTTATAAATTATACTTGACGGGGGTGAGCTTATGAAAATATTTTTAAAAGCGTTAAATAAAAAGAATAAGGATAGGCTTTTGATCCCAATCCATAAATTAATTCCCGAATATGCTGGTAGCACATAATTATGTGTTATAAACGCATACTACATAAATATGTACAACCATATTTTAATTAATTAGGCCCGACATAATGAGGGTATTTAATAAAAGCGTATGTATTTTATATAGTACCCGGCCGCGTTCCAGATGCATTCATTACACCCCCGTTTCACCCCCGGGGTTGTGTGAATGTATATCACTCGTGTGCCTAGGGGGTGAAAGTAGAAGTTAGAATTAAGTATTTATGGAACGTAGAAAACGATTAATGAGTGTACTTTTTTTAAAGAAAAAAGTTTATGTAACTTATTTCTCAAAAATATCTACTTTCATACACTGAAAGCTTATTTAATCTGTGCTATCATATCTTGAGTTATCTTTTCCTTGCAAAAGTGACGATATTTTCTTGTAATACCTACCTAAATCATAGTAGAAGGCGTTCTATAGTTTCTGCCTACCCAGTAGGGTCCAGGAAGAAGGCGTGAGTTTAATAATGTATCTATGTACCTAAATGGTTGGTATATTGGCGTGTGCTAGCTGTCATAAGGCTATTAATTTTATAATTTAAATTATGTTTTGTGTTGCGTAATGTAAATATCATTTTGCATACTATTATATAGAATCATTTTTTTTCTAACTGAACAGACAGCTGTGCTGCTGGGGAGTTTGTTGCGCCACTTCTTCTTCCCAGCTAAAGCACTAGGAAGTGGTGAAGGGTGGGCGTTTTGGGGGACTGTCTTATGTAATTTTGACGTTCGAAAAGTGCTGATTCTCAGCCTAGTTTGAATAAATGACTTTTGAATTTTGAATTTTAAATCAAACGTTTATCAATTTCCACGAAATAAAATTACCGTTCTATACCAAAACTAAATAAAGAAGCCAACGCCATTTATAAAAAAATACTCTTTGAATTTAAAACGAGGTGCTAAAGCCAAAAGGAGAAACTAAAGAATACTCCATTTACACTGCAGTGCAGATGTAGAGAACCACTTCATTTTCACTACAGTGTAAACCAAAGTTTTGAAGCGCGGTGCCATAATGTACAAACTTATGTTCAGTTCCTGACCAAAATTGAAACATCTGACTTACCAAATTTGTTTAATGGGAGTTCTGTTGAATATTCTTTGGTAATAGTTGTTCCCTAGCATTTTACTCATTGACAAGACTGCAAAAGGGTCTTGCGGCTAAATAATAACGCTTGCCGAGGTGGGTCTGTGGATGGGTGACCAACCATTATATACCGAGACCCCTCCGTGCCTCGAAAAGTACGTTAAGCAGCTGATCCGGGCTTTTATTTGTAGATTTTTGGCAGTCGTTCCGGGTAGTCAAAAGTCCGAGGGTCTGGCAACCAGTCATACCAAGGAATATCGTGTTACCCAGTAACTGGGTTGTGGAGGTCAGATAGACCGTCGCTCCATGTAAAGTACTGGTCTTCAGCTGCATACGGTTAAACTGGAAGCTGACCCCAACAAGTTGGGAAAAGGCTGGGCACAGGAAAAGACTGCTAGTGTAATTCTATTTGTTATCCCATTTAAAGGACTCGTACATTATTCAAAGCTCTTCTAATTAATATTTCATACACAAAACTCAAATCGACTTGTCCATAATACAAAATTATATCATCGCTTCAGAATAATATGATTCCTCTCAGTATCAAACACATAGTATCATCACACTGAGTCAAAAGACCCATTACCAAGCCGAAATCTACGCATTTTGTACACTGTTCTCTACATTATCCGTATAACACTATTAAAATGTATTTTTAGAATTTGCCATATTGGAATTTGGTTGCAAATATTATTATGTTTGATGAGTTTAAGATCTCATCTAATTTTAAGTAGGCGTTCAATATCAATCGACAAATAAGTAATGCATAATGTGCATACCTGTAACTCCTGTAAGAAATTGGTACACTAGTCTATAAGTCTATTGGATGTATCTCATATTTGATGAATCGGTGTATTCAATAATTGGTGAGCCAAATAAATAAAATAAAATAAACATTAGAAAGAAAGAAAATAGGTTTATTTGTCACAGAAACACGTGCATACAAAAAAACAACAATATAAACATATAAAAATAACAGAAATATTCGGCAGCTGCACGTCATGACTGTGACAAGAAGGCTTCCACTCAGCATAATTCTGTTCTATGAGGGACCCACAGCACAGCGCTGACTTTCAGTGGTCACCCGAAAAATACGTACGGACATCCAGTCAGTAAAAAAAGGAATAAATCCAGTGTTTAAATATTGATTAAATCCAGTGTTCTGTCTTGCTCCTACCGTCGCGCGTCGCTTGCGCGCGCGCTAGTGTACCAATTGCGACGTGTCAAACACTTAAATTTCTGTGCTTAATCAAGCTTGTTATACACAAACTTTCCGACATAAATGCTCGAAATAATGGTAAAACCGCATACAAATCTATAGTGTAGCTTAGAAGACATATGCGGTCACTCAGATACACATGAATAAATAGATATACTATACAGAATAGATATCAGAATATTTGGTGCATAATACCACAAAGATTCTTCATACATAACAATCTAGCTTTGAGACTAATGAGGAATCTAGATTAAACCTAAATTATTCGAATTCACTCTCTATAACTCAAAGTTCACCTTTGAGGCAATGCGCCAATATACCACAAAAAGAAAAACTCAAAGAACAGAGTGCTAACTGTTAACGACTTAAAACACTGGAATGTACACGATGTGACACCGCGCTGTGTCCCGTGCCAATGTTTACAATTTTTTATAGCCGTTTGTCTGTCTGTACGTGTGTGATTCACGCATTGTTTACTTACTACAATATTGTGACCACGAATCTGCAATATTTTTATAGAGATATAATTTTTACTGATCAGACTGATATGATTTTATTATTTATGATTATTATGTATCTTTTATACAGGCTGTGAAAAGACTCATTACATACCCGTTCACTACACATTCTGGACATCAAATATTCCTCTAATTTCTCGTAATTGCACCTTACCACTGTTTGTCTCTGCATCACCCAAAGGTTGACTGGTAGAAAATGCCTATAGCATTAAGTTTCTGTGCTTGAAGTATTAAATAAATAAATAATAAATATTGCTAGGAAATGACTTATATTTTTGGTGTGATAAATAGAAGTGTGAGTCTTTTTTTACTCGTTACAGATCATTTTCTATTTTTGTGAACGTAGTAGGCTTTGTAGACTCATAAATGTTTCGATTTGTCGACCATTTTCTATTATGTTTGGTACGTGGTAGTTATTGACAGGCCTACACTGTCTTCCCATACTTATTAGCACTGTAACTGGAAAACATTGTAAACGCCAATTATTATTAAAAGAGTAACCGTGGAGTTTCTTGCCGGCTCTTCTCCATAGGAAACAACCAATTGGAACCGTGCACCTAGCTTCTGACGTTTCATAAGTACCCATATAGGTTTATGTGTGTAAATCATCTCAGCGATCATATGACTTATTACAAAACTGAAGAACATAGTAGGTATTTACTTTCATTATTGACAAAACCTCCAACATTTTGGGGATTGCATCTTTCTCCTAATCATATCTGCAGGAAAAGAGCTTGTTATACATAGCCGATATTATTGAAGTCTGCTCTAAATCACAACAAATGAAATACTCTGAAAGATGCAGTATTGACTCTATCTAGTGTTTATAATTTACACACAACATAACATCCCGCCTGTAATTATCACAGGGTTTGGCAGAGGTATTCCTACAGTATGCCCACATTTCACCATTTATATTGAAGTCCTATGTAAAAGGGGTCGAGCCTATTGCCATCAACCGGGCACAATTTCAGGCTCCGGGCTGCTATTGAGAAATTCCTGTTGGAAAAACCTAAGAACACTTGGCCCGACCCCGAGGAATCGAACCCTCATACAAAACTAGAGAATCTCTTTTTGTCACTACAAACAACAGAATGACTCGTGTTATGTACGATTCGTACATAATCCATTTATTTATAGTTGCACGTACATGTATGTACTATTGATCGAAGAGGAATGGATTAAGTTATATAAAAACCTTTTCAGCGGTTTTCTTTCACAGGACCATTGGCAGATAAAACTAAGAATAAAAATAAACCCAGATAAGAAAACACTGCACTTTCTTTTATTAGTAAAATGGAACATGAAGCAATCCATGCCGAATTGTTTGGCTTTGGTTCAAAGTACAATTAAGTCACATTACTCATAAAGACTTTCTTATTAAATCAGAATAATAAATATTGTTGATAATTGCGGTTTAGTTGACAGATTTACATCTTTGAGCTTCAAAATTAGGCTACACTTACAACGTATGATATGATGTACCTATATGAGATGATATGTCATCTCACTTTGGCCAACATTAATTGAAGAGCACCGTGTGGTTTTAGTCAGTAAGAGTCTGACAGACCTCTCTGCCCTCCTCAGACCGGAGAACAACCATGAGGACTTTCACATGCAATTCAAAAAAAGGGCTAAAAGCTACCAAAAGTTTGAAAATGATTTCATTCATCATCTGCCTAGCCTTTTTCCAACTATGTCGAGGTCGGCTTCCAGTCTAACTGGATGCAGCTGAATACCATTTTACAAGGAGCCTATCTGACCTCTACAACCCAGTTATTACCAAGTAACTGGGTTGTAGAGGTCAGATAGGCTGCCCTCCATCATTTTCAAAGTCTTGGTAGCTCTTAGCCCTTTTTTTGTGTGTATTCAGCTGCATCTGGTTAGACTGGAAGCCGACCCCAACATAGTTGGGAAAAGACTATGTAGATGAGGAGATATCCTTTCCCCTCATTTTTAAACAAAAGGTAAGGTTATTTTTCTTTCAAGTTCCATCGAAAACGCGAATAACTCACGCTATGCTGAAAATATTAGCCAATCAGCATGTCTGAAAGCATACCTAACTGAACATTGATTTACAACTCAATTAGACCAACTTCAAGCTTGTTTAATACTTATAAATCACTCGGTTAACTGTTGTGCGATCAAGGTCCTAAAGTCATGTCTAAATAATATTTATGTACTCATAAATATTTTGTATACACAAACAATTCATGGTCACACTATAGGAGAGACGATTTGCCATAAAAACAGAATACAGAAGGTTCACTAGAACCAAGATAAAATAAGGTAAATAAGGTAGTTACAATACGCGCCACGAAAGATGATGACTTGACCGCACCTCCCGCCCCGCGATGTCACCCCGGCGCAAACCTCATACCGCTAAATAGACCCATAAATCGTCTACTGCGCAAGTACACGTGGTGTGTCAAGTCTCACCTTTAGTGGCACGAACTGTATTATTGGACAAAACGAAACTATTGTTGAGCTAACTTTTTGCCTTCAATGTTCAAGAGAATGCGAAAATCCTACAAATTATTAACGTAGATTCATTTAATATTTGTTGGTCTAGTGGTCGCAAATGCTGAGCATTAAGTACTGATGTACTGAATACTGATTAGTTTTTTCCATTTGAATTTTCTCAGTATCAGCCCATCTGGATTTGTGCGCAATTAATTTCAATAGGCTCGCCTCCTATTACATTGGTGTGCGTAACCAAACGTGGGTGTTCTGTTAAACCTCAGTCCAGTCTATGTTATAACGTAACCAAGTTTGCGTTGGATAGGTCTCGTACACGAGCTAAAGATATTCAGTAATGTTGAAAAAAATCCTACGCTAATCTAATATTTCAAATGGACCTTTTCTATTAAATCCATAGTTCTGGCACAGATCCAATCCATTTTAAAGCTACAGTCGTCAAATATGTTGCCATCAATGTGGCCGTTATAATTCGACTCATGCAAGGTTGCTAATAGTACACAGGTATTTATCGAGCACAGTTATTGTACACACTTATTAATGGCACACAGTAAGGCCGTTTGTCCACCGCCACGTCAACGAGAACGAGATGACGGCGTCGAAGTAGCGATACATACATTTACTAAGGCCGCGTGTCCGCCGCACATCCGTCAACAGGACATTACGTTCGGTTCGAATAATCTCGTTTCTCGTCGACGGTGATGGTGGACAAATAGTGTAAGACCCATTTCCCACCGTCAGCGATTAACGAGAAACAAGTAGAGCTATCAATTAACAACGAGTTGGCGAGCAACGAGCAGCGAGGGCGCGACGGCAACGAGCGATTACTCACTGGTATGTGTATGAGTATAACCCAATAACACGTTGCCTGACATGGAAATCGACCCCAGAACCGATCAACGAGGCTACATTACAATACTTTTCTTTGAAATAATTAATCTCTCAGCGAGTGTTCTGCCCGCCAAACGAGCGTCGCTGAGCGAGTACACTCGTTGAAAGCCCTTGTCACTGCAACAAAAGAGTACTCACCACCGGTGTGAACAGTCAGCGATCAACTATTACTATAATGTATCTCTTTTACTTACACAGGACCTTTTGTACGTGTCATGAGCGAGAAAATCGTTGACAGGTACCTTAAGAGTGACACACATTTTGGCGGACCGCACCGCAACGCAAAAATTCTACATCACTTTGGCACGCTTTACATGAACCATCGGCGCTAACTTATTTGTATAGAAATACAAAATGTATGCGACAGTAATGTGCGCTTGCCTTAATAATACAAAGGTATTTATCGAGCTTGCGGTATGCGTGGTTCATAGAGTGCTAGGAATGGGCTACATTAATTTATGCGTAGGTTGGTGATTGGAGTAATATTAGCAGCGTGGAATATCACACTGCGGGGCAAAGGTCTGTTCTCACTTCACAGAGAAGGAATAGGTATTCACCACTACTTGAAAAGTGATTGGTGATCGGGTAGGTTACGTCCGCAAAAACTTATGTCTTGGGAAAGAAAGACAAGAGCCAGTCAAGAAGATAGTACAGGATATCATATGCCATCTTGAGTGTTTGTAAATTTTTGTTTCATTCCATGTTCATACGACAAAATACGGCATATGGCATACGGCAAATTTATAAAGGAATGAACATTCATCTGCTTCTTTAATTTAATTATAAATTTAATTTTACTAATTGCATTTTAATCTAAATTTAAATTATTAGAATTTTTATGTTATTGCTAATTACTAAATGTGTACTGCATGCTATAAGTATAACCAAGATCTAAAGGCTGATTATTTGCACGGCTGAAATGCCGAATATAGTGAAACCCATAGATCTGTTAGTTACCTATATTCTTGCAAATAAATACGAGTATATCATTCATTCATTCATTTATTTTTTATTTTTCTATTGTTCAGTAAGCGAGTGGTTCACGTATGAATTCATTTTTCACTTTCGATTCATTTGTGCTGATATGTTTCACTTCAGCTGAAAGAAACCGAATGAGAGACAAAAATGCACTAATAGTGAAGCGTCTGATATCTACTTAAAGAAAGAGAAGCCAGTCAAGGAAATTGTTGGCGAAGCTCGGACTCTGAATGAGGACAATGCTTTAACTAAAATAAAGTTAAAAATCAAACAGTAATACCGTAATAAAGAATAGAATATCACTACAACACAATGTCGTGCGATACACACTGAACACACAGCATTATGATTTACACAACCGACCAGTAGCCAAGTCGACTGATGGTGTTATTGCCGCTGTCTACCATTCAGTCTGGATCTAGATCGTAATAGTCACTGTATATAATAGCTGATTTACTTTGCTAGAGCATTCACTTCGTCATTTGAATGTCTAAGCTAACTGGTTTTTTTTATTTTGATGTGATTGTAGAGCTAAACTAAACCATAGCTTCGTGCTTCGGAAAGCACGTTAAGCCGGTCTCGGCTGCCATCTTTGACATTCGTCACAGGTAGTCAAATGCCCAAAAGTCTCGCAACCAGTTTTACCAAAAGGTATCGTATTACCAGTAACTGTGTTGTGGAGATCAGATAGGCAGTCGCTCCATGTAAAGTATTGGTATTCAGCTGCATCCGGTTAGACTGGAAGCCGACCCCTACATAGTTAGGAATAGGGTAAGCAGATGCTGAAGGCCCATCGTCCACGATGCTACTCAAAAATAAACCAGTTACGAACTCATCACTAATGAGTACCTAGCCAGAATGTCACACACTAGTTTTTCAATGGCGGTCCAGACATGACACAATCTATTATGTACTAGTTAATAACGCGTTAGCAAGTCGGTTACTTTTGAGAAGCGTCGTAGACGACGGGCGTAAGATATAAAAATTTAATTTCATTTCATTTCATTTCATTTCATTTCCTAAGTTAATTTCTCGGGTGAGGAAAAGCGTTATTGGCTTAATCCATTGGGAAATTCTCAGACGCAGCTTCAAGTCTGGATTGATTCCTATTACATGGGATTTTGAACACAATAAAATTACTCCTCTGCTTACAAAGTTGAAATCTGTTGGTAGTTGAAACTTTTTATTTTGTTGTGATATATAGTCCTCCTCCAGACCCTATTTCGGCCACGGCGGCTAATCTCAATGGAGACTAGCCTTCGGCGCGGGAGATATTATAGTGCACAAGTGTGTGCGCGACACAGGTGCACTCTCTCTTCCCTCACTCTCATAGTCCGATGGGACGGCAATCCGACATGACCGGAGAGAGATTAGGCGCAGGACCAACGGCACGGGGGTATCACATCGCCGACTTCCAAACTCCGGGCACTTTGCCCGAATTGAATCGAACCCAGGACCCCACACGCTCAGCAGTCGCGCTTTCGACCACGAGACCAACGGAGCATAGTAATGATGCAGAGGAGTATGAATGTCGATGGCTATAACAGAAGGGGAAGACCAAAGAAACGATGGATAGACTGTGTGAAAGATGATATGGCTAGAAAGGGGGTGGCCACCAAGATGGCGACTAATAGAAAAGTATGGAAGAAAAGGAAATGTTGCGCCAACCACTAAATTGGGGTAAGGGCAGAAGAATAATGATGATTAGAGTAAGATGTAAAAAGTATCTACCGCATTGGTCTAGTGATTGCAAACGCGACTTACGATTGTGGTCCTGAGTTCGATTTACGATGCCGGCTGTGTGCGTTTAATTGCTTTAGAAAATCGTCATTATCAGGAGTCTGGATTTGTTCCTAGTAAATGTTAACAGGCTAGCTTTACAACATGGGTCACTTTTGCCTACGAAGGTAAGAAACTTATCTGTATGTTTAAAAAATATATATTTTTTCATCTATATTGTCGTCAATTGTGGACCGATTTTGAAAATTATTTTTTCGTTTGCTAGAGAAAGCTTACGCGGTGGAATTAACTTTGCTTGGGTAGTTTTTGAGTTAGCTTCGATAATACGTATTTAATCCAATTTGTATCTTGATGATGTTATTACTTTCTTGTCACTGTTGTTTACATAGCAAGTAGTGGTATTCGAATTGGTGTGTATTTAAGTAATTATAAATGTAAAACTGCATTAGTAAAAAAAGTGTCCTGGGTATGGCTCCACGCATTTATAATAAAATTCCAGACGCCATTAAAGAATTAAATTTTACACAATTTAAGAAAAAAAAAATTGTTCTTAATTGATAAATGTTATTATACTATTGACGAATACTTAAATGACGAATTAATTTAGAATTACAATTATTTAACATTGACATTAAATAATTTTGACATTTTAATTACTTTGACATAGTTTTAATAATTCCTCATGTAGGTTTGACATAATGAGAGTATTTAATATGTAATTGTTTAATTTATTTTCTAATTTCAGTAATACCATTTATGCATGATTTCAAGTATTTTAATAAATTTTAATTTGTAATCCTTAGCAAGATCTGCTCATCACATTTGTACGCCTCCTGGCATAACATAGCGCTCTATTCACCAAACATAAGATCTGTATTTCTTTACCTATGTTAACAAATAAATATTTGATTTGATTATCAAATCAAATCAAATTGTGGTGGGTAGGTAGTAGGTACCATAACTAAAAAGTGAAAAAGATAAAACTTTTTTACAAAAAAATCAATAGAATTCCAAAAAAAAACAATACAATGTGAAAAAAATCACTTTAACTTCGATAGCAAAAAACTAAAATACAGATCCAGAAATCCCGACTTCCAAAATAAAAATAAAAATAATATTCACTTTATAGTGTTTTTTATGAAATATATTTGCTATTCATTTTGATTCAGGGGGTAAAGATTGAGAAAACGAAGGATCGAAAAAATAAAAAATCTTCACCACACAGAGGTTACCTAACAGCCAAATTATTTCATCAAAAGAAATACATTTTTCTTAAAGATTAATGTCCTCCCGACCTCACATTACCGTTCGCACATCAAAGCTACCTCAAAGTCCCGAGTTCAATACCCGGTCGTGTTTGTTATGATGGCATCAACAGAGAAGCAGGTGTGGCTAAAATAATACATTGATTATATTAACGACGAGGTCGACACAATGATTGACTGAGGTCAGTTATTTTGAGATTACATTTTTTTACCTTTATGGTGTGAATAACTGAATGGTTTATTGAATTAATGAAAGCTGTATTGATTTGAATGATTAATTTTTAGGCGTGTAAATTAAAAAAAAAAATTGAAATGTTGTTGTATTATTATTGAACTGAGTTTAACTTTGTTTTTCAAAACGTTAATTGTAAGCAGTCATGTCTGGTTGTGTGACCGCTTAGATCTAAACTACACAATGGATTTTGATGCAGTTTTCTTCATCATTCTGAAAATTTATTTCGGAAGGTTCAAGGTACCATTCCGTACTCGACCGCAGGAAGCAATTGCAGGCGACGTGTTGCCGCGACACGACTGGTTTCTATGAATTTCTATGAAATACCTTCCGTAGCGAGCGACACGTCGTTGGCAGCTACGGGCGAGTGACAAGCGACACGTGCAGCCCGACCGCAGAGCAGTAGTGCCGCCATCGCTCGAGCGATAACACGTTTTTCTATCTTCTATCTACCGACTGGAACACGGGCTGCTGCCGCCTGTGATCAGATTCGGAATCATGACTGCAGCGACTTGACGCCGCGACGTGTCGCGTGCAGTTGCTGCCTGCGGTCGGATACGGAATGGTACCTTTATGCTTAGATATTGCACTTAAATACTGGCATTGATATCGGATATGAGTTTCATAGAGAAAATTGTTTAGTCTGACGGGTAGAACCACCCCCTTGATGGATACAGGTGACCAAATCACCACCCTTCGAAATTTGAAAGTCCATTTCCTTTTGTTTATTTTCGGCCAGTCTACCCATCGTGAAAAGTAGGTTGGAGTCTCATTTCCCAAGAAATGTTTGGGAAAAGTTGTTTATGATTTCTGACTTTTCTAGTACTCAAACTTCTGTTGGTCCATAAAGTTTTTGATCCTTATAAGAAATAGGGTCGATTAGTATCAAAAAAAGTTTATACGAAAACTGTATATTTTCTTGCTGGCTGTATTTTTTTTTTCAAAATCTGTGAATGCAAATCAAAATGTTTCAAAGACTTAAGGACAGTCTCCTAAGACCGTTTTTCCGTAGCTACAACGGTTAAGGTAGCTGTCCTTACTGCCCCATCTCAAAAATCCACCCTGTATAGTAGGATTGTAGGATCTGACCCATCACTCGCCCATATTTTCTTTCAAAGCATAAATCATTTTTTATTCCTTTCCAAACGGTGGAAAGGAAAAAAAAATAACTTATGTACATTTACGTGTTGTTGAAATGTAGTGACATTTAGAGCCACCACTAAAATGTGATATTTAAACACTTTTATCACTTAATGGAGACTCGGGGAGTTATTAACTTTTCCCACATTTCGCCACAAGTGCCGCAAAGGGTCAGGAAATTAATATTTGAACAGTAAACGCTAAAAATATTGCTGAACCCCACTGTATATTACAAATGGGGTCATATATGAAAGAAACACACGTTCTTCATTCCTCTTGAGGATTTGGGGTAGTCCAAGAGGTTAGATGAATGAATAAAGTATTCGGTTTTAAGATATTTCGGTGAAAAAAAGTCTGCGAATTATATTAGGTAGATTATGAGGTATATACTAGGGTAAAGGTAAGTTACACATAACATAACATCACGCGTGTACTCCTAGAAGGGTTAAGCAGAGGTGTACTTATAGTACACCCACGTTTCGCCAGTTATGTTTAAGTCCCATATAATAGGGGCGAGCCTATTGCCATCAGTCGGGCACAAAGCTAGATTCCGGACTGCTACGAAGAAATTCATGATGGAAAAACCCAATAACCTAGCCTTTTTCCCAACTATGTTGGGGTCAGCTTGCTGTCTAACCGGATGCATCTGAATACCGATATTTTACACGGACCGACTGCCTATCTGACGTCCTCAACCCAGTTACTGGGTAATACGATACCCCTTGGTAAGACTGGTTGTCAGAATTTCGGGCTCTGAAATACAGCGCTTGCGACCACTAAATAGGTAAATTAATTACATTAAATGGTAAGGAATGTAGAACAAATCCTTTTTAAACTATGGTTTTGTATGATATGCTTCTCGTTACCGACCTATATAAGAAACGTTCTGTCAAATACTTTAACATGGAAGTAAAGGAATTTGTTTCCTATTTCCAGGATATAGGAGTCGAAATCAGTACTATGCTTGATAAAAATATGGACATTATGGATGAAATAGAAAGCTTTTATTAAAATACGGGTATTTTTTAAGAAGAACATTTTGCAATTGAGGAAGTCAACTGCAAGTCCATTATAACAATTTGATCGCTTTTATTTCGTAGCAGTAAGGCCGCTTTCACATTAGGACGTCAGCAGTGCGATAGTAGCGCGGCAGAAGCAGATGTCTTCACATTATAAGAACAACCGCGCGACAGCAGCGCGGCGGCCGCGCCGCAGCTTAGAGCAGTGTGGCGCACTTCATTTAAAAAATGGACTCCGACGGGGTTTCAATTTCAATAATAAATCGTTCGGTGTCAAACCCACTCATTGTGTTATTCAAGTGCGCTTTCTGTTGGGGCAGGTAATAATAATAACTTTGTTTAATTATAATAACTATAATTATATTTCAATAGACATTCAAATCAAATTGAGGTTGTATTCCGAGACTTGCAACACTGGCTCATCGCCGACTTAGCGATCGCGACGGCCGCGTGCTGTCGCCGCGCTTCTGTTTATAAAATGAATTTTTGACTGGGCGACGGCCGAGCGTCTGTCGTGCGACTGTCGCGCTGCTAAAGTCTCTAAAGCTTTCATAGTTCAAGAGCCTATACTGAAATACGAATACATGGTTTACAATTAAAGAGAAACACACATGAACACATCTGTGTGAAAAGAACCATTTTCTCAAAAGACCATTTCAGACACTAATCTACATGGTCCTCATATGGCCTGACCAAGATTATGTCTGGACTTTAAAAGAGACTGTGACCTCTGAGTTTGTTTCGGCCTTTCTTCTCAGAGTAGTCAGATAGGAAACGCCGAGCTCGTCTAGCTAATTTTTAATTATTTTTTTTAAGATGACGTGTAAAAGTGATTCCAATATCCTATTTACAGAATAAACAATTTCATTTCATTTCATTTTATTTCATTTCACTTATAAAATCTATTCCTAACACATACACATGCATAAACTGACGCCTTCTTCCCATGGGGTAGGCAGACATTACAGAACGCCACCTGCTACGATCCTTACAAACTCCTTTTGCTTCGTCGCTTGCATAACATGCATAATCAGTCTATAATGTTGCCACTGTTGGGACAAAGGCCTTCTCTCTGTGCGAGGGAGTAGGCTGTAATCAATCGCGCGGGCCCATTGCGGGTTGGTAGATGTCACATGTCTTCGAATTTCTAGTTATAGGACATGCCGTTTTTCTCACGATGTTTTCCTTCACCATTTTGCTTCGTCGCTTATTTATTCTTAATTATTAAGTATCCCTTAAAATTTATCAAAAATCATATGTTGCAGTCTTATTTTAGTATCGTCCAGGTATTGAACCTTGGAGGAATGACGCGCAACCAGACATTGACCCATATCATTCGATCGCGACATCGCATCGGGGCAATTTCGAAATACTCAAGGCTGAAATCTTTTCTATTGTTTGAGGGCCTTCGATTATGTAAACAAATGTGGGTAGGTATACAACGTGCCATTTTTATAGCTTTACCGCGGCCCAGTTTGTGTATCTAATTGCTACTGGTTATTCGAAATAAAACAAAAATTTAAGAAAACAATGGTTAATTCGGTTCAGACAGATCTGGCTACTATAATTTCTTTGTTGACCTACCTATGATATTTTTCTCACTTCAAAATAATGAACAGAGTGTTTAAACAGATTTTTTCGATGCCATATGTTTAGTTTGTTAATAGTTTTAGTTAGGGTAGGTTATTATATTTTTATTTTATTAGTTTGTTAGTTAATTTAGTATAAGAAGTTGCGGTTGGTCGAATCTTCACGTAACCAGAGGGCTGGCCAATTTTTAGGTCAAAGAATCAGCATTGCCGTCCAACGTGGCAATGCTGCCAGCCTTTTGGGCACTTTTCCCACTGACAGCGATCTTTTTTTTTTTTCTTCGTAATTTTTTTTTGTTCTTCATATTTTTTTTTTTTTTTTTTTGCCTCTGTATACTTGTACATAATTTATATATATTAGTGTTAGATGTAAATTGTTTTTTATTAAATAATTACCTTATGCTTTAGTGATAAAGTTGAAAATCTATTGGTTAAATGTTTTTGCAAAAAAAAAAAAAAGTATAAGAAGTTTATCCAGTTTATATTTTTATCCTCTTTAAATAAAATGATTAAATCTAAACCATATCCTAACTTATATATTATAAATGCGAAAGTAAGTTTGTTTGTTACGCTTTCACGCTAAAACGGCTGAACGGATTTAGATGAAATTTGGCACATGGGTAGACCACAACTTGGGGTAGGACATAGGGTAATTTATATCCCGATATTTCCAAGGAATCGAGACTTATGCGGGTGAAAGCTAGTTGTTTCACAAGATGCTTCAAAAGACCTCAGCTCTGACAACCGCCGTTGCACGACGATAAAACCGGCACCGTGTACAATGGAAAAATATTTATGAGGAATTGAAAGCCGCTCTGGAATCTAAATGGGTTTTTTTCCAAAAACACTAGATTAGACAAGACTGAAACAGCATGAGTCAGTACAAAACACGTCAAAACTAATGCACTATATGCTTCTTCAGATAACTCAATCTCAAATATGTGTTTACAAAGCTTTTTGAAGGTCATAGTTTTTTATGTTATTTGCAAACAGACGGCCCACGTGCACTCAAATAGCATAACACACATTTCTATCACTCTCCGAAGGATTTTGAAGGAAAATGATGAATAGCTTCATATGTTTTAAAAATTCGTCTGGTCGACCACGTAAGTACCGCAATGAATATTGTTGATCTGTCAAAGTGAAAGACATTGCCACTATAAGTGTTGCAATGAGGGTTTTTTGGCAGCACAGAGACGACAGGTCCGGGCATCTGTCAAAAGTGTCCAAGACAAAATATGTTCATTAGTCGTAACTGAATGATGAACGAATGAATGAAAATAATGATGAATTTCATATTCATTGTTGAAATGGACCAAAGTGGCGACAACTGGTGGCGTGAATTTTCATGAAAACCTTTATTAGGCTGTATCAATCATAGATGTACTATTTATAACTAGGTGTCAATATACTAATTACTTTGGCCCAATCTCCGGATCGGGGACGTCTTTTTTTCACTTTCAAATTTGTAAATTCTTATTCTCGTGGATTTGTAATGATATTTATTTCTGTAAGTTGGTATACAAACACTTTAACATGTGGAACATCTACATCGCCACATGCAAAGACCTGATGTCACAGAAAATCCTGACGTCAAACAAATCCTGCATCGCACAATTGGAGTTTACCGCGCGAACGACATAATAATATACAACGTGTAACGTTAAATGCGCAAAACCTCAAATACTCCAACTGATTTTTTATTCAATTGATCTATTTCAGAGAGAAAAAAAATCATAAAAAAAATGTAAAGGTTTTATGTGCTGTTTTAGTTTTACTGGCAATTCGTTTCTTGCGTCTGCGATGACGCTCTTGTCTTATTCAAGGTACTGTATGGAAGATTCGTATTTGCAAATAAAAGCTATTATTATCCCGCGTATGAGAAAATTTAAATTGTTCGACAACAATTTGTTTTTGTTTACCTATTTTGGCGGGTTTGCGCATGTAATGCCTTGACCTATTAATAAATAGACACGGCAACGTTTTTAATGAAGATTGTTTGAAAAATGTGACCTATACTAAAAAGTGGTTCAATTGATTCTGCTCGTTATTGTGATCAAACTATTTGCAGGTTTTGCGCATTTTATACACACGTTACACGTTATAAGACTATCCGACATCAATCGCCGGGCAGTTGCCCGCCAGACAAGACACCCGTCTGGTCGGAGGATCGTCCCTTTTCAATAGAGAATGAGTGAACCTTACACGCTGTTCCTCATGCCTCTAAAAACACGTCAAAAATATATTAAAAACTATATGAGGGCGGTTTTCCTATCTTACTACTCTGAGTAAAAATACCGAAACAAACTCAGAGGTCAGACTCAGTCTCTTTTAAACTCCAGACATAATCTTGGCCAGATTATGTGAAGACCATGCAGATAATAACTGTCTGAAAATGTGTTTGCGGAAAGAACCCCATACATTTCACTGACTAGTGCACGCATGTGTCATTCTAGGTGTACTTTACAACCTGCCTATCCAATAATGGGTAATACAGGCGTGATATTATGTTTTCTATGGCCATAAAACTAAAACGAGCATGAGAATGAAGTATTAACAATAAATGGTACCTACCTAAAGGTGAATAACAAGGTTAGGTCATTCGTTTAATACGAAACTAGAAGGTATATTATGCAGAATAATATATTTTACTTACCTAGACAAAGAGGGTTGACCAACCTTTCGATTCAATTGTTGAACCCAAGACTCAACACTATTGAATTCTGCATACATTATAACTATGATAATATACCTGTAACATTCTATGGGATATATTTCATCTAGTTTTGCTTCTGGCAGCTTAGTTTCAAATGGAAAAAACAAAAGAAGGTTGGTAGCATCATCGTCTTCTGCATATTTCCCAACTATGTTGGAATAGGCTTCCAGTCTTTTCTTAGCCAAAAAATACTTAACAGTTATCTACAGAAGTATAAATGTGACCATTTACACGACGCAAGATTCTTGCCTGCAACATACAATAAAATTGAAGCAACATTTGACTTGCATCATCTAAACGCTGTTTATTAGGTACACCAGTCCCACTACCGGCGATAAACTAGAAGCAAGTAGAGCTAGCAACGAGCAGCGAGTACCCAACGGCGACGAGCGATTACTCGCTGGTACAACAAGCGTGAGCCTCACAGCGAATGTTATGCCCGAAACCGAGCGTCTCTGAGTGAATACTCTCTTTGATAGCTGTTGTCGCGGCGACAAACGAGTACTCGCTAGCGGTGCTGAGCAGTCAGCAATCAACTATTAATATATGTATCTCTTTACACGGGACCTACAATCTTTTGTATGTTTTTTGAGCGAGAAAATCGATGATAGCTAGTCGCTTCCTCGTCGGGCGGTGGGACAGATGCCATAGACGGTAGACGCACTTTTTTGTTGCCCGACATATAGTATACCGCAAGCAATTAAATCGTGCCGTATATCAGGCTTACATCTGGGCAAAAAGCTGGTACTTACACACACATTTACGTTACACTGGACACAAATCAGAGGTCACCTTGCCACTTAAATAATAAATGCCACTGGCCTGTGGTAACGACTCCATGAATTTATAGAGAACCTTGAAAATGAGACGATTCTAATCAGCTGGTAAACCGGTTTTGTTTTTAGGTTATTAGCCTTTTATGGTACCTACGTTATTTGATAAAGTCACACATAAGTTAAAGTATTTTTCAAAGTATAGAAAAAGTAGCAGTAAATTTTTTCAATCGAGGAATATATGTGGGGTTGGCGTAACATGTCCCTTTCTTCCATACTTCTCTATTATCGTCATCTCGGTAGTCACCCCCTTTCTGGCCATATCATCTTTCACGCAGCCCATCCATCGTTTCTTTAGTCTTCCCCTATTCTTACATATATATAGCCATCGATATTTACAATCAATCGAAGGTATCATGCTACACTTTTTCTATTGACAGCTTTAATTGATGTGCTTTTGATTAGATTAGTCAGGATAAATAAGCGTTTTTTTTTTCCATGGAACAACCAGACTCAAATAATTTAGTAGGACCTACGGGAATTAAAAATAAAACTGCTAAATTATTTCCGTTTGTCCCACTAACAGAATCATTGAGACGAACGGGAATAAATTTAATATTATTTATTAAATCCCCGGTCGTCCCACCAGTGGGACGACGGCACTGGGACCACCGGGAATAAACGATAATACATAGTTATTTTTCTGCTATAAGACTTGATTTACCGATAAAGAATACATAAGGCCGCATCTTATTTAGAAGCGATCGTAATGAAATGAAATGAAATTATTTATTCTGTAAATAAGATATTGCAATCACTTTTAAACGTCATATTTTTTTTTAATATCTAGATGAGTTCGGCGTTTCCTATCTGACTACTCTGAGAAGAAAGACCGAAACAAACTCAGAAGTCACAGTCTCAATCCCAAGCTTTTTATCTTCTAAATAATCTGAATACGCGATCGGTCACGTGGATATGTCACTTTTTGTCCGGAAAATAGGAAAACGCCGTCTGTCGGCGCGATTACGCGTTTAAGTTTATCGAACAAAAACTTCGAACGATCGTGTATTCGCGCGACGATCGCGGGGTATGTCATTATTAGATCCGCGTCTGCAGTGCTTATAGTTTAATAAACAAAGAAATACAAGATAAGCATAAATAAAACGGGTATAATATGAATTTATAGCTGTACAGTCAGTTTTATACAACAAAGATTTAATCTACAGATAAGACTGCAAGCAGGACCGTCAGGTACGTCAGGGTAAGTCATCAATTTGGCATCAATCAATCTGTGCTTGCATGGCAAACAATGGCTGACATCCTAGCTTTCGTTAGCTTAAGTAAAAGGGTGTTAATTACTAAAGTCGTACAACATTGTGTCCGCAACATGTTTCTATGTTGCAAGAAGCAAATGTTGCTGTCAACATTTAATAGAGTTTAAGTGTAAAACATTTTTAAAAAACATGCTGCAACAATGTTTTGCAACATTCGAAGAATATGAAAACGAGGCTTTAAGCAATTTAGTTGTTCACCTAAATTCTCAAAGACAACCAATCTTTTCAGGATTTCGTACCCAAAAGGAGCAAAGAAGACGTAGTGTCTTCTTTGCTCCTTTTGGGTACGAAATCCGCTCCGTCTGCCTGTCTGTCTATCACAGAACTATATATTTATAACCCTAATTGGTAGCTAAACCTGGCACAGAATACCGACCTACGTGCTACTAAGGCCTCTATCACGCCAAATAATTTCAAACTAGGCTTTGGTGGTAGGAAACCCTCGCACTTAGCCGGTTTTTTTTTTTACTGAATATCTTATTAGGTATTCAGTTTGAGCAAAGTGTAGTCACCTTACTCAAACATTCATACTTTGTCAAAAAATCACATCTTCACAACTTGAACCTCCTTATAACCTTTACAACAACAGTACACCTCCATAATCATCCAGCTAATTTTAGCTCCCAGTATAACAATCATCACACCACAAATAGCCCTACCCGACCACCCCTACCGAGCAATAATTGCTTCCACCGACCCCCCCGGGCTATCTCAACATAGTTAAGCAAACTAGATCAAGCCTGTTAGTTACAGGAGTATCCTACGAGGGGCTACTTGTGCCCCCAAGTAAACAGCCCCAGGGGATCTTCCGCTTAGAACTGTGGCTGGGATTTCAACCCTATTTTAGTAGGTACGGGGTACTTTTTTGTTGTGATTTTTCTGGGAAAATGTTGTATGGATTTTTGTTTGTATGAGTCTGTGTGTGTATTTAACATCATTAGTTATTTCAGGGGTACAGTACCCAGAAGGTGTCTATAACTAAGCCTAAGCCGTCTGTCTATCTGGCACCGCGCTTTATCTTTTCAACCATAAAATCTGACTGACATTCGGGCGGGCCCCGCCGCGCGCCACATTGCAAAAATCCTATAAATCATTTTCTTACATTTTGTATGAACTATCCACACCGCACTTTTTTTTCTGACGCTGCTGTTATGTGCACTTAGCTTTATAGGTAGACAGTGGTCACAGAATACGTGTACCTATACTCTCTATCAACGTTAATAATAAAAAAATGTGCGAGTCTGAGTCGTACTTTTTGCTATAATTTCTATCCGGACACATGAAAAAAATACCCTTAAAAGCGAGCGAAAACACAGGAAACAGGTTAGTCGCCAATATTTCTAAACCAGCTTGACAGTTACCTTATTTATTAGAGTTGTTCAAATATCTACAAGTCATACAGGGGGCGTGCTTTATCATTTCGTGAGAAATTCCATCAAAAACACGATCCCATACAAAATACATGTTATTAACGACACGGGGAGAAGCCGAAAACAGGGGATGATGGCATATCACAGAGAACATTAGCGAGATGGAAAAATGTCCTTTTCAAATTAGAAAAACTTTGCGCTGTCATGAACTCAAGTGGCACGAATGTAATGAGATGTTCTTCTGTTTCTCGTAAAAGAAAGATTGTGTAGTTATTTTGTGTTGTTGTCTTAATTGTTTAATGCAATTTGTGGGTAGATACGTTAGGGTCTGCTGTATTAGTAAAGTTCCTTATTAAAGATTATGAGTTTTTGATACATTAACTAATTTCTCGTAGCACTTACTTATCTTGAGTGTATGCGCTTCTCCTCGACCTCTTATTGATTAACAACCCCAAAGGCTACTGTCACTTACACGTCATATAACGTAAAGATCTATTTTTGCCTTAAGACCAATGTAATGCTTATAAAATTTTATAATTTAGTGAAAGAAAAAAAATATATATTTTTTTATTTTTCTAAATTATAAAATTTTAGCAGTTTTTTAGTTTAGCTATTTTTTGCAGAGATTGTAGATAAAAATGTATATTTTGTTTATTTACTTATTGAATTGAACCTTATTGAAGTTTCGATTTACTGTTAGTTTTTGTCAAAAGTGACAATACAATTACAAGGTTGTTAATACATACTCGTATCTTTACATACAGCATACAAAAACATACCATTATTTACCATACTAACACCATCAGACTTACACAATCTTGTATTGCTAAGAAAGCCCCCTAAGAAATGGGACTCATCAATCAAGTTTATTTCCCTATCCCAACAATTTCATATCTATATACTATTACCACCATGTAGGAATATAAGAAAAGAAAGAAAATACGTACATTTGCGGTAAACATGTCGCAAAAAAAGAACACAAAATTAAAAAAGAAACAAGTATAGGGAAAATATGCGTCACATTCACGCAAAACGGCCATCGCTCAGCATAATGCTGCGACCCTATGAGAGACAGAGCCCCAGCGCTGGTTTTCAGCGACAGCCGGCGTTGACGTTATGGCGTCGACCGGTGCAGCATACAATGAAATATAAATAAGAAATAAAAATAAAATAAATATGCAATAATTAATTCTACATAAATAAATAAAGTATAATATTTAAAAATGGCAACATTCCGTTAAGTCGGCAATCGACTCGCGCGCCGTCGGCTTAGAGTAATCTGTGCGCGCAGCTGTCAAAAAACTATCTGAATATATCTGTTTTTCCAAATCTTAGCATTATCCGAAAATAGCCGCCTCCGCGCATGGTGATACGTCAAAGACATTAATAGTCCATATGAAATAGCTATAACACGACAAATTGACGTAGGGTGTCATATTGATTAACTATTAATTTCTTTGACGCACCCTGGACAATCAGTCCTGCTACCACCTTGCTGACTAGCTAGCATTTTTAGGGTTCGGTACTCGATGGGTGCTAAACGTAACCCTATTACTAAGCCTCCGCTGTCCGCCCGCCCGTCTGTCTGTCAGCGGGCTGTATCTCGTGAACCATAATAGGTAGACAGTTGAAATTGTCACAGATTGTGTATTTCTATTGCCGCTATAACAACAAATAAAATAAGAAAAAACCGGCCAAGTGCGAGTCGGACTTGCGCACGAAGGGTTTCGTACCATTATCTATAAAAGTGGCAAAAAATCCCGTATATTATTATTCATTATCTATAAAAACGGCAAAAAAATCACGTTTGTTGTACGGGAGCCCCACTTAAATATTTATTTTATTGTTATAGCGGCAACAGAAATACATCATCTGTGAAAGTTTCAACTATCTTACTGTCACGGTTCATGAGATACAGCCTGGTGACAGACGGACAGACAGACGGACAGCGGAGTCTTAGTAATAGGGTCCCGTTTCACCCTTTAGGTACGGAACCCTAAAAAAAGTTAAAGGGAAAGTACAAGGAAAAAAAAAGCTTTTTTTTAATATTGTTTGGTGGTACGGACTCTTTGACGTGCGAGTCGCACTTGGCCGATTTTTTACTACGATATAAGCAATTCTCATAAAATTTCGATACAAGAGAATATTAAGAAGCTAGAAACGTTACTTTTCTATGTGATTCACTTTGCTTGACGTAAATGTACCTGCACTAGAATGAAATAGATTCAAGTTTACACGGAATCGTGGAGGAGATGAATCAATCACAAAAGGAAATCTGATGCATTTGGAAATAACAGTCGAGCTATTTCGAAATGTCAAGGTGAGAATGAACTAGATTTCAATGTCAGTAATGTAAAAAGCATAGGAACTTTAAAAATTGTGTGTTGTTACAAATGACAATAACAACTGAGATGTATGGCAAAATAAGACATACAGTGTCTTGTTTGCAGGCAGGATACAATGACTTTAAGGCTGTAAGATCTTCCCTGGTAAACTATGTATTTTCTTGCAAGTACACATTTTGAATTTGAATAAATTGTGATATCGGCAGGAGTATATTGAAAAATTACAATGTTAATTATTAGACTGCAGTGTGTGGCGAGTAGATTGGGCTTCTTGTGTGTGACTCGCTGCTGCAGGCTATCAACATCGGTGTTGAGCTTGTAGCTGAGGTTCTTATAGTTTGGTTAAGTTTACTAACAAAGTTGTTAAGAAATATTGTTACTAACATATTGAGGCCATAGTTACTTATTAATTAAATTAAATACACTGACGAGCAATATAAAAAAGCCACTTACAAAGTGCCATAAATATTTAAATATCTCCTAAACCACACAAGTTAGCTACATGAATTAAAAAAATCTTGAAAACAGTTTTATAGGTGTTTTTTTATGCGCTATGAAATAGCTAGCTATCTGGCGTGGTTTCGAAAATATTTTATGATAAGTTAGTGAACTTATCATCAAATATTTCCGAAACCACGCGAGATAACTTCTTGAAGTAAAAAGAAACATTCAAGTTTATTTAATAGCGCATAAAAAACACCTATAAAACTGTTTTCAAGATTTTTATACTTCATGTATTTTTAAGTAATATAAACTGACGAGCAATATAAAAAAGCCACTACTTTTTAATATTGCTCGTCACTTTATATTATACATTTAAAATAATCTTGATGTCTTGATATTAATTTAACTAACAATAATTATTTTCATATGCAAATGTTAGTATACTTGATAAACCAATCAAACGTTATCGGCTGAATGAATTTAAAAGAAAATCATTTAGAGGATTACTAAACCTACCTTTTTTTTTGGTTGGGAATTATCAAATAACTTCTCTCACTGTGTCAGACTCTTACTGACTAAAACCCACCCGTGTTTCTTCAGTTGCCTGTACGTTGCCAGGGGCCACGGTATCCCTTTCGGACTTTCCCGCAACCCCGGCAGGCATCGGTCCTATCGGACACCTTCATACTAAATCTACCTTAGATAATATTAGCACATAAACTGCGAACAGTAGGCATTCGGGTTTTCCGACACATCGATCTACAGAAAGGCGAAAAGACCTGTTTGTATTATTCTTATTATTTTCTTATTTGTACACACGAGGTGGCGATGGCGCGGGGTAAGAGTTCCTGGAAGAACTTTGGGCAGGCTTTTTCCCGACAGTGGGACTGTATAGGCTAATAAAACAAATTGTACACGCAAGAGGTACGTTACCAAAGAGACTTTTTTTCAGATAGGGAATCCCAATAACACTGCCCGACCCGGGAATCGAACCTAGGACCCCATGCTTAGCATTAACGCTTGTGACCACTACACCAACGAGGTAGTGCCATTGAGTTTTTCTATCTGATCTGAAATCCCGGTGGCGTCTGGATTTGTGCCCGGTTGATGGCAATAGTGAAATTATTTGTAATACGGCAACAAAAAGTAATAAGGTCTGAATTTTAGGCCCCCGTCTAATGGTAGTAGAAGGAACAGTGGGGTTTTAGTCGTTAGAAGACCGACATAACCCTCCGTTCTCCCCAGACGGGGAGTCCGTGAGGATTTCCCCACAGAAAAAACAAGGTATGAATTGCAGTAACGACGCTCAACAAAATCGAATCTTTTATAAAATTCAATGAACCACATTTACGACGAGATACTGTGGCTACATACAGGGTTATGTAATACCTACTTCGGATAAACATGTAAGGCAATTTTTATCTGAGATTTCACCATTTTTCATACGAACGCAGCCGCGGGCACCGCTAGTAATATTATATTGCCGGCAGTTCCCATCAATCTCCCTCTACAGTGTACAGGGGGCGCCATATTTCTTTCTGAATACTAAAGCAAATATATTACTGTCTGTGTATATGTTGGACTTTGAATTAAATTCATTGTCCAATGGGTAAATCAGATTTATGTTTTCAATAGTGCCATATTTTTCTTCCGTGTAGAGGTTTTCGGTTGACCTGATGTTATGAGATGATGCAGTCAAAAATACATGGTTGTCTAGAAGTAACCTATTGTCTCGTGAATTAAAAACAAGACTGACATAAATTGAATCAGATTCCTGTGACTGTTCGACTGCAAGTCAAAGGATTTTTTATTTATTTGACTTTGGTTAAATCTAGATTCAAGATTCAAGATTCAAGATTATTTATTTGTGGAAACATGAGTACACATACAGAGCATGCAAGTTATTAAATCACATTATAGTTTAGATCAGTCATGTTTAGCCTTAGTGGCGTACAAATATTTAAATTTCAGTAATAAAAGTTATTCGATAAAGTATTAGATTAAGTAAGAACAAAATAATAAATGTCAATTTCAAAAACAAATAAATTAAATAAATGGTCATAGTTACGTCACAATTATTACATGTCAATTAAAATTATCATCATAGCAATAATATGTTGCTTTATGTGGATTATGTCAAAGATGTATTGATAATATTGGTTATTACACGGTATTAGATTTTGTCACTAAGGAATTCTAGAATACTGTAGTATGCTTTCCCTTCTAGCAGTATCTTTAATTTGTTTTTTAATTGATAGACATTAAGCTTCTTCCAACTATTTGGGAGTTTATTGAAAATTTTAGGGGCCATACAGAAAACACTCTTGTGCATTAATGCTGTTTTCGATCTATGTAGACAGAGAATACTGTCATCGCGTCTACTATGGTTGCGATCGACCACTTCTGATTGACGTGGAAATAAGTGTCCATTTTGTTTTACGAACATGACTATGTCTTAAATGTAAAGGCAAGGCAGAGTTAATATTTTATATTTTTTAAATCTTTTGTCAAAACATTGTAAGTTATTAATTGTTCCATTAACAGTTAACACGATATTTCGCAGCAAATGAAGGAGCTACTCAAATACTAATCCAACGTTAAGCAACCACTACTTATCTTCAAAATAACCCGCTAAAAGGTTACATTCTATTTATACCACGCCTTATTTTTAGACCAGTATTTTTACCCGACCTTGAGTGTCGTCGAAAACATGATGCCTTACTGCTATGAGTTCGAGTCGGAGCATGTCCAAGTCTGTTATTCAAATATATGTACATAATTTACCATAAAAGGGGGAAATGGGACATACGGTATGGGCACAAACACCATCGTTGGTGATATGAAAGTGGGCAATAATACACTTATATTCTCATGTGTAAAGGATTTATTAATAGTTAATTTATTGAGAGATAAGTGACTGATAATAAAGTGAATTTGATAGCCTCTAAGAAATGTACTTACGTCTGGCACACGCGGATAGTTAGGCCTGCTAAACACTTATACATTCAATGCAGTAGTATTTGTTGAACAGCAAAGCTGACCTGAAGCAATTACTGGGGATACCTTCTTTTCGCATAATGTTCTTTGCCCTAATATACTTCGGCATAACGATTTTGGCACAATTTGTTTTGGCATAATAATACTTCGGCATAATTTTTTTAGGCATACGTTTTATGTTGGCATAATCATCTCAAAGACTAATTTGTTTTGGCATAAATTTGATTCACATAACGTTAGTAGGCCTAAGAACCGAATTGCTGCAAAACCGACTCCACGTAGTCTTGTTTGTCCTACCCCTAGAGTGTAATTTAAAATCGCGTAGGCGCGTGGGGCCGCCGGAGGCCCGCAGCGCCGGAGCCGTGACAGAAACCCTGCCTGCTGCATGTTGCATGCTCGCTTGAATGCTGCATGCTGCATGCTTGCTTGCATGCTTTAACTTTATGCTTAATAAATGTATGCTATTATGCGAAAATATAATTATGCCAAACAACATTATGCTAAGTTATATTAATTAGGTCTTAAAATTTTATGCAAATGGATAGGGAACCCAATTACTGCTCTATATTCGATATTGTCACCCAGCTGTGGTGCAGCATGCTTGAGCTCCGGTACCTCATTGCTGACTCACGATCATCATCTGCCTAGCCTTTTCCCAACTATGTTGACGTCGGCTTTCAGTCTAACCTGATATTGTACAGCTGAATGCCATTTTACATGAAGCGACTGCCTATCTGACCTCCACAACCAAATTACTAGGAAAACTGGGCTACCACGCTGACGATGGCTATCTAATATTTTAACCGCGATATAAACTATACTTATTCGTAAGTAGCTATAGTCCGTGATAATACAAGAGAATGGGAATACATTGCAAAAGAAAATCGAGTTTCAAACAAAATACAATCTTGCGTGTGGCTTTCAGTAGAGGATGGCCCACCCACTTTGTAGCCGTGGGTGGCCATCGTAAAACGCACCTTTTAAAACAGCCAAACTAAACATGTTTCTTCTATTCTCTGTATAACTAGTAAGACTTTTCCAATCTTCAAAGATTAGATTTAACAACAAATATTTAATTGCTGCAAACTATGGTTTAAGATCTACTTATATAATTTATTTAAATAAATAAATAAAAACCAATTGCCATGCAATAGTGTCGCAAAAACTAGAAAATGGCGCGACCAATTTTTTTTTTTCCTTTTGTGTTCTTTTCGTTTCTATACTTCCACTTATCTTTTTTTTGTGGAAAATGTGGAAACGACCAAAAGAATAGTCGAATTCATTGGCTCACGAGTTCACTGGGTCATCTAGTCTTCAATAATAATGTCATTACTAATATTTTGCCAACTTCTTATAAGTTCTCTAGCGACCCGCCCCTACTTCGCACGACTTTTACTACTTGGTACTTGGTTGCTTGGTTTTTTCTTTATTTTGTGTAAGTTTGATATACAAATTTTATCATACACATAATACCTTCCGGGATAAATTCTCTAAATGATGGTGAAAACTGCGTCAAAATCCGTTGCGTCGTTTAGAAGAACAACGCGGTCACACAAACAGACAAGAAAAGCGACTTTAATTATATATAATATGTATAGACGATACAGTTACAATAAAACTAAATCGCACGAAATAATATCGATTTTATTGAACGGAATTTCGAAAACTGGTAGTACAGACATGCATCGATATGTCAATTCTTACCGTTACCTACCAAATACTAAAGTTACTTTATACCATATCCGTAACCGTGATCCCCAGTTTAACTGCAAAACTTTGAAACCATTGCGATAAAACTCAAAACGAAACGCTTACTATAGTCGCTCGTATTTTTATAAGACAAAAATTGTAAAAACTATCTTTTCGGCGTCAGACTCGTAGTAAAACCTTTTTATTTCAAAAAAATTCAATGTTTTGTCTTCGTTACTATTTTATTAAATATATAGATTAATTTACTATGACTAGATGGCTTGATATTTACCACGTAATTATATAAATCGAATCGAACTTGGATTGTCTCGGTTTTCACAATCATTTAAACAATTTATTCGGGAAGTTTTCTGTATTTTTATAGGTAGACTAAAAAACATTGAGTCACATTATACTGTATAACAATCTCAGATTGCCAAGTCATAGGTCTCGAATTTGAACCCAAGGCACGCACCTCTTAGCTCGCCGTCCGATAAGGACCAGGCCCGGGTCATCGGCGCGTTGTGTTCCATGCGCGCCTCAAAGAGATGTCAGCAACTGAAGGGGTCCGATAGGACCGATGCCTGCCGGGGTTGCGGAAAAGTCTGAAAGGGATACCGTGGCCCCTGGCAACGTACAGGCAACGGAAAGAACACGGTTGGGTTTTAGTCAGTAAGAGTCTGAAACGCCCTCCCGCTCCGCCCAGAGCGGGAGAAGTTATTTAAAGGCACGCACCTCTGACTTTTCTGATTCATGTGCGCATTTTATAATTATCACTTGCTTCAAAAACGGTGAAGGAAAACATCGTGAGGAAACCAAGTCAAGCCAAGCCTGAGAGATATTTCTTGACTGCATGTGAAGCCAAGTCAGAGACCAATGGGTGGCTTTAAAACTCTGACACCAGATTAGTCACTAACCGGACGAAAAGAAGAAGAAGGTACTGTATATAAAAACTCTAACCGCAACCATTTTCATATAAAATCGTTTTAATGCAGACTCTTAGGGCCCCATTTCCCGATTCAAGTAATATTTTTGTAATCAAGTTTCCGCCGATGGGGTCGAAAGATTCTGGAGTGGCGACCGCGTACCGGAAGACGTAGCGTTGGAAGGCCTCCCACAAGGTGGACCGATGACCTTGTAAAGACCGCGGGAATCCGCTGGATGCGGGGGGCACAGAATCAGTCGAAGTGGCGGTGCTTGGGGGAGGCCTATGTCCAGCAGTGGACGTCTTTCGGTTGAAATGATGATTATGATGAATCAAGTTTCTCCTAGAGGAGGAAAATTCTCAGCTGTAATAGAGATTGGAATTGGCATTCGACAAATTATTTTGTCGATTTTCTCTAGGCATCCTAACTAATATTATAAATGCGAAAGTGAGTTTGTTTGTTTGTTACGCTTTTAAAATAAATAATAAAGAAAAGAACATGAAAGAAATATGTTTATTCTGCACAAAAAAAACGCACATTTAAATAAAAAACACAAAATACACAAATACAAAAGTAGCCAAGTTTCGTATTCAACCAACAAATAAACGCTAAATAAAATGTTGTTCATCGGTTGACGTCAAGGCCAAGGTGAAATTTGGCACATGGGTAGACCATAACCTAAGCTAGGACAAAGGATACCTTTTATCCCGATATTCCCACGGGATCGAGACTTATGCGGGTGAAACTGTGAGGCACAGCTAGTTGTATTATAATTACAGATAGCTGTGGCAGATGTCTATATTCATCATTCGTAGACAAAAATCATTACTTCATTAAAATTATCCAGAAGGACAAAGTGACTTTTTATCAGCGATAACGGTGGTGAAAAGGTCAAAAATGAATTGGTTACATAAGCTACTGAAAAGCTTGTGTCAATCCTGTTGAAAGTCGCTGTAGAAATGCGAAACGCTTTGAAAGCATTTGAAAACGATTGCCACTTGTCTAAGCTCTCAGGATTTATTATAAACTGCTTAAGATGTTAAGCTTCCTTGAATGTTATCATAGAAAATTAATATTCTAGATTCTAGAAGAATAAAAATTTGAAAATAATCTCTCTTAGAGAACGTATACTGTAGTTAGCTACGACGTCGTAGCAAGGGACCTACGCCGTAGCAAGGAGCCTACGCCGTAGACGTCCTTGCTACGGCGTAGACATTATAGTTCCCTAGATTTAAAGAGCGATTTTTTTCAATTTCGTTTAACGATTTTATGTTAAATACCTACTTTAAACTCGTATAGCTCAAGATGTAACCTCTCGAACTAAAAATCTCTCAGCCCACACATAAACATCAATCAAGATTGAGTGTTAAGCGCAAAACTGTCAAACTTGCCTGACGCATGACGTACATCCGGCCGTCAAACTTTAGTGATGAAAGGTTTTATGCTCTCGCTTTTATGGGTCAGTGAATTGTTGGTGTGGAAAGATTTATAATATTATTATTTAGATGTTATTAGGGTATTTGAAAGAAGGCAATATTCTGATGGAAGTAAGATACATTTCGCAAAATATTCGTAATCACACAGTTTTTTGGTCCTCATCTTTTCAAAGAAACCTTTATTTCATAAAAATATAAATTGTCAGAAAGCGACGCGGGTGGGCATGTCAGACTCTTACTGACTAAAACCCACCCGTGTTCCTTCAGTTGCCTGTACGTTGTCAGGGGCCACGGTATCCCTTTCGGACTTTCCCACAACCCCGGCAGGCATCGGTCCTATCGGACCCCTTCCGTTGTGCTGACATCTCTTTGAGGCGCGCGTGGAACACAACGCGCCGTCGCCCCGTGCCTGGTCCTTATCGGACGGCGAGCTACCAATTGCTCACCGTCCGCAAGCATCGGAAGAAGAATCGGCTATTGACTCCCGACGTAAATTCTTGACCTTAAGCCGATTTCGTAAACAGCATAACAGATCCTAAAAATCAACCTTTACCTATACAATACTTACAAATATCTTGGTAAATTGTGGATAAGAAATAATCATATATTAAACTGAATCTTCGATGTAATCCAACTAATAAAGTTTCTATTTAATTCATGCTACTGCAAAACTGCTATCTGTTTGAACTAAGAGCACTAACATGTAGGTATATTTATTTAGCAACTTTTAAAACTGTTTTTTTTTCTACTGCATCGATTGTGCGAAATAGGTCTTATTTCTCGAGAAAATCGCTTTTATTTTTTGTTAAAAGTATACCTATCTACGCTGCCATCAACGATGCCTTGGAAGTTGCGATGTTTTGGCCAAATATTTTTTTTTATTATCCGAGTACGCCCTTAACATTTGATTGAAATCCTTACTTTCTTATAGTGACTGTACTTTTCACTTAGCCTTGTGTGATCCCACGATCACACGTCTCACGTTATTTTAGTAAAGACGTTAGTTTTTTTTTGGATGGGAAATTATCAAATAAACGTTTCCCGCTCTGGGCGGAGCGGGAGGGCGTGTCAGACTCTTACTGGCTAAAACCCACCTGTGTTCCTTCAGTTACCTGTACGTTGCCAGGGGCCACGGTATCCCTTTCGGACTTTCCCGCAACCCCGGCAGGAGTAAAACACACCTTCCAATGTATAAAGACAAGGATAATAAACGTATTATTGAAATCCTTAGAACGGCTTTTGCTTTGGTGTCCCCTTCAACCCTAACAAATACACGTGCCACGACATCATGAAGAGAGGAAGTGCTCGTGTTTGTACCAAAGAGGTAGTCAACGCAGCCTACTGTTTCAGTTGGACTGCGATCCAAATGCATAATTATCATCTGCATAAGCCCTAAGAATACAAAAGTAGACAACAGTTCTCATGCAAATGCAACAACTGCATTAGAATCTGCATTTCAACTGCAATTTGTGCAGTTTTGTTACAATCGCGATGTAATCTGCCTTGTCTAACGATGTTAATAATGTCTAAGAACAGTTTATTAACAAAGTTTTTCTTGATAACAAGCCAAGAGATAACAAAGTAAGAAAAAATTAACGTGGCTTAAGTTGTGTGTCTTTTTCATTATAAAACTTGATTAAACATCTAAGCACGTCAATCTCTTAGCTCTTGTGAATAATGATAGCAATAACTGCAAAAAACAGTAAACGAATTTAAGGTAACAGCTGAATTTACTGATAAAGATAAGTCAATCCTGAAATATCAAAAAGATGTTACTGTGTAACGGTTACTTTATCCAATATGAACCTCGAGAGTAAAACAGAAATTCCGCAAGCCGCAGCGACACCAAAATAATTAAATAAAAACACCGCATTTCACGCACAAGCGTATTTGCTGACCTTACAACAGAAAACATAAATCTCTGGGGACTAAACATGTTTGCTCCCAAAATCCTCACAACAAACCACTCTGCAGATGAAATATACACGAAATTAAAACGGTTGTAAAACGTCAATTTCAAGTTAAACATTTTACGGTGTCGAAACGGCAAATCGACGCCATGACACATATTTTCCCGCGTTCATATTTAATGGCGTCGACAGGTGTCAGATATGCGCAACATTTTGTTTAATGCTGGCTGGTGCATTCCAGCGCTGACCGATGACGAACGATCAATACTCCCGAATAGCTTTGATTGGTTCAGTGATCAATTAATATTTAAGTACTCACCCCAATGTCGTCATCGTCACAATGGTGTACCAGAAGGCGGCGGGAATGGATGTGAAATTAGTATCTTGCTCGTTCTTCTCAGCGTAGAACATCACTGTGGCGAAGATGATGATCGCCATCGCCAGCGAGAAGACCAGGAATCCCAGCTCACTGGCGCACGACTTCAAAGTGTACCCCAGGATCCGCAACCCCTGAGAGTGCCTGGAGAACTTGAAAATTCGGAACACTCTGAACACCCTCAGGGTCACGAAGGCTCCAGATACATCGTCGTTATCGGTGATCCCGAGACCGATGTAGTACGGGAGGATAGCGACCACATCGATGATTGACATAACGGATCGCACGAACTTGCAGCGGTCCGGCGCTGCGAAGAGTCGGAGGAGGTACTCCGCGGTAAATATCATCACACACGCAGTGTCCAAGCAGAAGAACACGATTTTATACCGCTCACCACACGGCAGGGTCCCCGCACGGCCGGGCCGGTGGCCACACGGCACTGTTTCCACCACGTTCGCCATCACTGATACCGCGATGAAGAACCCGGTCACATAGTAAAATACCAGGGCGGCAGTCGAAGTGTGGGGGTTCTCGAACGCACGCCACATCTTCTGCCGCAAGTCTGTCAGTTGAGGCAGGCTCTGATCTCCCGCCTCGCTTAATTTATCGTCCATGAGCCTTTCGGCATTCTCCCGTTTCCTATCCCTGTAGTCCTCATAACAACAGTCTCCGATCACATCAGGTAGGATCCCGAAGAAAGCCAACTCCTCGTCGTAGCCCGTCAAACACTCGTGTTTGGGATAATGCAACTTGCCAGTCCTGTAGTAATTTAATATGTGTCTGAATATATCGGGGTCTCTGTCGAAGAAGTACTCTCTGCTTTCTTCGTCGTAAAAGAATTCTCTTTCTGTGGAGCCGAGGAGGGAGTCGGGATATTTTTCCAGGGTGTTCCGCCATGTCTCGAAGCGTCGTCCAGATACGTTGATAAGGAGTTTCTCGTCTTCTGCACGGCGTCTGTCCTTGGGGACAGGGGGTGGTGGTAGTGGGTGTGTGGCGATGGGGACCCATCCGATGGCGGCTGCTCGAGCGAAGGGCAGCCAAGCGGCGACGGACGCCATGGCGCGGGCGGCGTGAGCGGCACCGCCGCGACTACTGATGCCCCCCCTCGTGCCACTATTTCGGGCCGCCCAGATGAGCGCGGTGTTGCCACACGTGAAGTGTAATTACGAATTTAGTTGGACATTGTTTTATGATCTATTTTTGTGTGTTTAGTCTCGTTGTGTTGTTTATTTACATGTGATGCATTTTGTAGTTTTAATGTTTTGTTTGGGTTCCATAATTGATGTTTCAATTTTTTTATATTATTATTCTATTTTTTTAGATTCGATGAAAGAATCGAATACTGTTCAAAAAAATCTTCAATGACAACACTCTGAGGACAAAAAAAAGCCATAGTAAAAGAATAAACAACAGCTCTTGAAAGATTAGCTTATTTTTTAGTGGTACTATTAATTTTATAGATGTAGAATTCGTAACTACCTATCAAAATATTTTTTAAATCCATCCAATTATTTTTTTTATGAAATCGAAAACTGGAATTAGGACCAACTCGATTGGGATAACGCACAATTATAGTACAAATTAAACACACGGATAAAGTTGAAAAAACTCAACTAAAAATAAACAAATAATGTATTTTCCATGAGACACTATTACATAATACCAATTCATTTGAACTAATTAATACTGATTAAAAAATAACTACTAAAAGCAAATAAAAACATGAAAACATAGTCCCTTAAAACCAATTTCTCCTATTCTCCACTATTAAGTGGAAATTACCCCGAGTCCAGCAACCCTCTCCCGGGAGCAACCGCACTGCGCTTGCGTGAACCGTGACGTCACTGACTAATAAATTGATTTTCAGCTTGCCATCTCTCTCATACTCAACACACAACACATCACGCCATCTCGTTCGCACACTTTTAAGCTCTAGTGACCTTTTGTATATTTTCCAGAGCTGCGAAGAGCTTCGTCAAAGGCTTTTGTCTACAGGAAGTGAAAAGATCTGAATTTAGCTTTGGGCTAGTTTTTATTTTTTTAACGCCTTAAATGTGAGCTATAGGGGGAAAGTTAAGCGGCGTGGGGTAAGGCTTGGAAATTGATGGGCGGGCGGTGCATGCGTGTGCGGCCATGAGAATCGCGATAGGTGGTTACAGCGGCCTGTTTTTTATGGTCTTAGCCTTATTCTTTGCCCTCCAATGTTGGGTGCTGTAACAAAGTGTAGTGTTTTATACAGAGGTAGCTCTAAAGCTGTAAATTTCAATAAAATATCTAACGTCTTAGAACTTTTTAATAAAAAAAAAACTAGCGAACTTTACAGTAGCCGCAAATGATGTGGAACATCTGACATTTTACCTTGGTAATAAGCAAAATTATAGGGGCGGAGTCTCGTCAAGCTTGATGACGCTTGAGCAAGACCTCATTGCTATGCGCGCTCATTGGTCAAATCAAATAGCGCGCACTTCCGCGGCTACCTGTGACACACTTCCGTCCCTTTTCACGAAATCACTCCCACAGATTATTTAGATATTTTGATTTTTTCATTTTTCAAGCCACTATTTATTTACATCGTTAGGTAGAACTTTCATTTATTATTTATACTAAGTATAAACTTACTCGAAGTAGTGAACAAGCTAACGGCTCACCTGAACGAATGTGGTTACCACGGCCTCAAGACCACAAAGGCAGATGTAAAACCTCAAGTCCTCGTCACTTATCTTTATCAGACCCATTAAACGTAGATATTCTCCTAATTAACATTCAAATCTTTATTTACATATATCATGTGTGTACAAGATCTTAAAATAATAGTTACAAAGCTCACATGGACAGGCACAACAATTTAAGAGGGAACAGGGCCTGCGATTCTCCATACAAATGTATCCCCCTTTTTTCTTCCGGAATAATGCATCTAGAGCAATCATATTTTATCATAAAATCAAAGTCTGCTGGATACATGTCCCTGTTATTTTCTTTTTTTCAGCAACTTATTGGAAAAGAAAATATGACCCACTAAAAATTACAAAAATGCCTCATTTTTACCGCCGTGATTACTAGGAGGAGTGAGGACTACCAGACAAATTCGAAGTGTTTAACATAAAATAAAATGTTAGGAACCTAGACATGCTCTTTCTTAAGATCTAATGTAAAAAATAATTGAATCGACTCAGATTTCGAGGAGAAAAACGGGGAATACGAAACGTCAATCTCGTAATTTTTTTTGTGATATAATCGGTCTGAAGTGTAGCTATCCCTATCGCACTCTACGGAGGCAGACTTGAGGTAAGACGACGGCAATATTTTCTTTAAATACCTATTTTTCAAATTCCTCGCAGGCCCTGTTCCCTCTTAACACAATATGAAAAGCAGTATGCTTTAACCCTTAACCTTCAAAATTATTTCATTATGATGAAACAAAAATAACCATGTGGCTACTAACCATTAGGTTCAGTTTCATTTGTCAAAAAGAAAAAAGACGTTTTTGATTTAGAATATTTATGATAACACCACCAAACAGACAACGTATGTACATATTTTTTTTCCATAAAAAAATATCTAGCATATCTACTATTACTTATTCTCATAAAATCAAATCAATTAAGCTTATTTATGTACACACGTCCAGGAGGGGCTTGTGGCTAAATAATAAAAGCCGCACGGGTCGATCTTCAAGGTTAAGCAACTCTTGCCGAGGTCGGTCCGTGGATAGATGACCATCCAACATACCGAAACCCCTCAGTGCCTTGGAAAGCACGTTAAGCCATTGGTTCAAATTCAAATATTTTATTTCACATAAACCTACATGGGCACTTATGAAACGTCAGAAGCTAGGTGCACGGTTCCAATTGGTTGTTTCCTGTGGAGAAGAGCCGGCAAGAAACTCCACGGTTACTCTTTTAAAAATAATTGGCTTTTACAATATTTTCAAATAACAGTGTTATTAGGTATGGGAGGACAGTGTAGGTCTTTCAACAAGTACCAGGTACTTAACAGAATAATGATGGTCAACAAATCTACAGTCCACTAAGCCTACAGCGTTCTCACATAAATGAATCTATATAAAGATAAATTATTTAATAAAAATAAAAATGTCTTTTAAACGGTTCCGACTGTAATAATATGCAGACCTTTGTCAGTCGTTACGGGTAGTCAGAAGTCCGAAAGTCTGACAACCAGCCTTACTAAGGGGTATAGGGATAGGCAGTCGCTCCATGTAAAATTCTGGTATTCAGCTGCATCCGGTTAGACTGGAAGCCGACCCCAACATAGTTGGGAAAAGGCTAGGCAGGTGATAAGATATAGGGTGTTACAAATATAAAGGTGTTTCTGTATTCTGCATACAAATATTACAAAGTTAAGTATTTTAACAAAAAATATTGAAATAATAAAGTATAAGTAGTCTATCAACCTCTGTCTACTACGAAACCTCATGGTGTTACAGTTATGCTTATGCCCATGGGATAAGTTGAGTTTATGGGGTTCAATGGGGTCCACGCTAAGTGAATATGCCAATAAATCGTACGTATAATCCTTGTGATTCGACCTTTCCTTATATTTCTAATGTTATCAAAGAGGAAAGGACATTGTGACTACTTAAATATTTGTGACATTTTGATACTTTGTTGAATTGAGCTCGGTACGTGCAACCCAACGGGTCACAAGTTCGATTCCCGCAAGTTTTAATTTGTTATAGTCTAGATACTGTAGGATAGTACCTACCAGTTCCGAGTCTTGGTATTTGAGCAAGTGTGCTTTATATTTATCTAAATAAATGTTTAGTATTATTTCGTTTATTCGCTAAATATACATACGTTGGAAGGCCCCCCACAAGGTGAACTGAGGACCTGGTGAAGGCCGCGAGAAGCACAGAACCGGTCGAAGTGGCGGTGCTTGGGCCTATGTCCAGCAGTGGACGTCTTTCGGCTGAAATGATGATGATGATGACATGCAAACCACATTTTTTAACAAAAATATGAAATAGTAGCCCACCGGTATCGGGAACAGAGTCCAAGCTACCGGTGGTCAGGGCTCTTGAGAGAGCAACCTTCTAACTATAGGAGACGTGACCAGTATTATTATTACCTTCCTTGAGAGAGCAACCTCCTAACTATAGGAGCCGTGACTAGTACTATTATTATCTTCCTTATTTTTATTTTTTGAAAATCAACACTCTCATTCATAGTAGTGGTTTAATAATAGACCACACACACACATATCTTTTTATGTAATAACCTCTAATTCTGCTTACCTCACCCAACTAATCCAACTATCAAAGTACACAAAACCACAACAGAATAAATAACCTGAACCCTCAAAGCCAGGTGTCAACATTACTAGACCGTACTCCAACGGCTTTGACAAGATTACGAAGATTTGCATCGAGTCGAATTGAGACCAACTTATCGGTAAAGGAGATCCCTTGTAATAATCTAAGGTTATCTATATTTATTCTCTATAGTATACGACTTAAGACATTATTTCACTTATCATGAGAAATACAAGTTAATGCTAAATACACGAACTTATTAAAAACGTATAGACTAATAATAAAGCTGAAGAGTTTGTTTGTTTGAACCCGCTAATCTCGGGAAGTACCAGTCGGATTTGTTTTTTTTTTTTTAGTTTGATAGTCCAATTCTTGAGGAAGGTTATATCGTGAACACCATTAGGAGTTGAGCAAAAAGAACGCTAAGCGAAAACGAAGTCACAGCGCCGACGGGCGATGTGACGCGACGCGGTGAATTTGGAGTCGAAATTTAACGCGAATGAAGTTGCGGGCAGAAGCCAGTAAATAAACAAAATTGTTTGTTTGTAAACGGTAAAAGGTAATATTTGGATGTACTGATACGATTACAAAATTCTAAAAGCTACACCAAGGCCGAGTGTCATATGACATATTTTTTGGTTGAGCAAGATTTTTTTTTATATTTTGTAGTTTTTAGGATTTTATACCCAACAATAGCACATGGACCGCCGGCATCACGTACTTGTAAAAAGGTTAAAAAAAAATTTTTTTAACACTAAAACGTAATTACTTTTTTTGTATTTTTTTTTATAGTGCTGAGAACTTCACCTGTGACATGGATGGACACCAAAGTATCTGGTTTCTGAATTGAGAATTTTAAATTGATCTCTTATCAAACTCTACCTTAACATTAAACTACAACATATTTTTGTTTCTGATTGACTTTTTCTTCAACTTTTGATGGTAACACCCCGCTTGATGCGACCCCGTTAGGCACTGTTTTGGTGTTACGCGAATTTCAAATTTCGCGCTAAAATGCCTCGCTTTACGCATGCATTGATTGGTTCATTATGAGACTGTGATATTAATCGCATTATAAATGTTCAAACAGTGTTGTTTGCTACAAAAGACTGTTGCAAGAACGCAAACAGAATGCTACTCATAAAACATTAGATAACTATTTCTCATGTAATTCTAACATATGTAAAAACATTTCTGTAACAATGAATAGGCTAATTCTGCTTAATTTTTTCAATAAAAGCACTTTAATTATAATTTTGCTTGATATTTCATCATACCTGATAAGAATAGTTCGCTTTGATTTTTTTTTGTTTTGGTCGCTGTGATTAACTCAAGACAATGTTTGTGTTTGTTCTCCAGAATTAGCTTATATGGTTAGCTAGCGACCTCGAAAAATGATCATAATGTATAATTATTATTCTTGCCTGAGCAAGTTCGTCATGCTCCCTTAGATGTCACTGCTTTCGGTAGCGTCGGGGGTCGGGTTGCCTCCTTCCCTCAAATATGGCTAATGGCTGATTTTTGCATTATTCTCGTGAACGGGTGCTGCTTATGGTGACTGGTCATCTTGCTGACCATGGTTTTGTTATTATTATTAGTAATTAAGAGGGAACAGGGGCTGTGAGGAATTTTAAAAATAGGTATTTAAAGAAACTATTGCCGTCGTCATACCTCAAGTCTGCCTCCGTAGAGTGCCATAGCGACAGCTGCAGCTCAGACCAATTATATCACAAAAAAATATCGGCGAGATCGACGTTTCGTATTCCCCCTTTTTCTCCTCGAAAACAGAGCCGATTCAATTATTTTTTACATATTTTTTTTAAGAAAGAGTATGTCTAGGTTCCTATCATTTTCTTTTATGTTATAAACTTTTCGAATTTGTCTGGTAGTCCTCTAATCACGGCGGTAAAAATGGGGCATTTTTTGTAATTTTTGGAGGGTCGTATTTTCTTTACCAATAATTTGCTGAAAAAAAAGAAATAACAGGGACGTGTCTACAGCAGACCTTGATTTTAGCAAAAAAAATGCTCTAGAGGCATTATTCAGGAAGAAAAAAGGGGAATACATTTGTATTGAGATTCGCAGGCCCTGTTCCCTCTTAACTGTGTTTTTGGGGGACTGTCTCATGTAATTTAGACGTTCAAAAAATGCTGTTTCTCAGCCTAGCTTGAATAAATGACTTTTTAATTGGAAATTTTACCCAAATTGGACAGATGACATCAAAAGGGTCTCACATTTATAACTTCAACTTGAATGATGTAACCATTTTATTTTATTTAAAAGAGTGTCCGTGGAGTTTCTTGCCCGTTCTTCTCCATAGGTACCTACTACGCTTTGGAATGGGTGACTAGCTTCATATTTCTGACTGACCGACCCCTTGACAATTCAAAGGGCCTGTAATTGGTTTATTTGAAATAAATGCTTTGAGTTTGAGTTTTGAGTTTGAGTCCCCCGAAATGATCAATTGCAATTGTCAAGTTTTACGTGATTGATACACATTGATGCGCGAATTGATCGTCTACCAAATGCAATTGAAGCTATTGACAATATTACTATCTACAATACAAATTGATGGCAATTGATCGTTTCGGAGACCCCAAACATGTTGAGAATCCACGGATACTTACAGCAATAAGTAGCGCCATAAGTACCATTGTCATCCACCCCAGTAGGTACACCCCATGTTCCGTACTAGTTGGACTTATTCGCAGTTCATCCTATTGTTCTGATGCATCTAGTACATGGGCACAAACAGAGATGTCGCTGTTGGTTACATCAAGACACTACACTAACACAAACATTGATATAGCATTGAAAAGCTGAGCAGAGGAATATAAGATAGTAGCAGTGTTCTTGTATATTCTATTAATTTTTTATTAGTTTAAGCAAAGCTTATGTCGACCATTCTGCCAACGTCTTAATTGAAATGAAAAAGCAAGTGTTAATATTAATAAAAAAATACAACTGTACGCATAAATAAAATTCTTCGGTTGGTAGGTAAAGTTGAACGCAATGTAGATCTTGCTGGCTTGAAATAAACAAAAAAAAATACATACTCGTAAGTAATGTCATACAGAAAATGACATGACTTACGAGAGATTGCTGTTAAATCGCTTTATGTTTAGTAGGGTTGTCTCTAGTTAGCCGGTTTTTGGGCTAAGAATGAGGTGACCCCTCAACCCTTCAACCCATAGACTTTAAAGCGACTAAGCAATGTCAAGAGAATTATTAGTTCCTAACATCATTCTGCAAACGATTGCTAAAGGGATGTAAATATGTGAGCACCATGCATCTATCACATAATTAATTTATCTGTCATTCCTTAATCTTTCATTATTTTTACCTATCGTGGTATAGTAATCTTATTCTAAGTGCATCGTCTTCACATATAATGATATAATTGATGTATACAAGATATTGTGAAAACATTTTAAAAGAGTAACGGTGGAGTTTCTTGCCCATTCTTCTCCATACGAAAACTACCTTTTGGAAGGGGCGACTAGAATCTTTTTTTTTTTTGTTGTAAATGTTGACGTTCAAAAGTGCCTTTGCTGTGCCTAATTGAAATAAATTATTTGACTTTGACTTTGATGCATTGAAAGAATCTCATCATTCTGCGATCGATTACTAGAATAGTTTACGATTACGATTACTAGAATTACTAGAATGCATCCCGCATTGAAAGAGTCTCATTTCCAATACCTGAGAAGGTATTGTGATTTGTTGAGAGTCGAGCACGAGCAGTCTAGGCCGCACGGCGATATCGTCGCAGCGATAATTTGAAGGTACAGCGTGACTATCGCCGTGATTCTCTCGTCCGTGGAGATGACGCCTAAAGGTCAGTTCACACCGAGACGTGACGCGAAGCGACGCTGTGCGCACTTTTTAAGATAGTGATACAAAATAAAACTTTATTTACTACTCACAAAAATATACATTTAATAAGGATGATGGCTAAAAAAATACTTTTAATCCGTCATGTAGATTATGAAAAAATAACGTACACGTATTTTTTCTTTTTTTACATTATCAAAAAATTACGGCGATACATTTAGTTAAAATGTGCCATGACGTCACGAGTAATTAGATTTTATACATACTCCTGACGTAGCGACCCCCACTCCCCAACTTTAATGCGTTTTATCTAAGTAATTTTTCATTCATATGATAAAGCAAAAAAAAAGAGTCTAATATTTTTTTTATATCTGACTGACGTACTAAATAGAATGTCTTTTTTTTACCCAGGCATCATCCCTATTGAGATAATTCGAAAATGCCTCGCGGCCGGGGCGTCGCGCTACGTCTCGGGGTGCCGCGCTCTGCGAAACCACTGGCCTCTTCAAGCATCGTCGCGTCGCGTCACATCTCGGTGTGAACTGACCCTTAGTCTCACTATCAACTTTGCTGTCATTGCTAACAAGAGAAAAAAACCTAACCATAATTAGTAGTTTTCAAAGATAACGTCCGGAGTTCTAGACCCCAAGTCAAGAGTGTGAACGTTGAATAACATTAATAATTAGTATCTAATTGGTGCCTTTAATAAAAATAATTTGTACCTAAATACTTACTTTAATTTTTTTTTTGTATTATTACTTTTTACGCAACAGTCTTTTCAAGCTCGCCAACCTGACATCTGGATAGCGGGACCACTCCAAAAGTTGACCAAGTTCCAAAAACTGATTCATGAATGAAAGATCTTTGGGTACATTATGATGTCCATATATAGAACTGTCACTTCGCTTGTGACCATCGAAGCATAGGGATGCAAATAACACACAGGCTTTTGTAAAATGTACATATAATCTTACATATAATCACGAACTATGTACATCAGAAAGCGCACTATTTAGTACTATACATACACAAAAATATTGTATTTTTGTATTTTATTCGATAGTTTTCAAATTAGTATAGATATTACGCGAAACAGTTTTCCAACAGCCAAAACAATAACTTTGAAACTTCAAATGTAAACAAAAAGAAATCTTTTGTATTACTGTACTGAATTTTGTGCGCAATTTTTGAAACATTTCTTTTCTTAAGATTAAAAAAGAAAACAATTGGAATGGCTTCAGACCTAAAAGTTCTTTGGAATGTTTTTTAATCCGTATGCAGTTTTGACTAAGTGTGCATACGGATTTTTAAATGTCACATTATATTTACCAACAAAAAACAATATTTTAGGTGTTTCAAGGATAATAGATACATCATAAATTATGTACTAAGGGTTGACATAGTCACGGATTGACTAGATTGCATACAACAATTTAAACTCTGTCTCTGGCTACACTGAGGCGAATCTCGAGCGGCACGCGGGACGAAACTGTACGCGTTGATTGTTTTAACGTATAAGAAGTCACGTGACTAATTGCACCAGTTCAATCACCTCCATAAAACATTGTTACAGTACAGATCGAGATCTAAAGTGACGTTCAAAAGTCGATAATCATTACTTAACTTTTAGCAACGTTTATAAATAAACCCCAGAGAGAGTAGATACAGTATAGTTGACACTCTCGTCACGAGTGAATTTCGTCCCGCAACGTCCCAAACGGGACTCGCTTCAGTTTGGGCAGAGCTTTATTGAGAGTCACAAATTAAAAATATACAATGTGATAAATGGATACCTCATTAATTTCTATATCTCATGCAGATTTGTTTTTCTTTTGACAAATTGTGTAATTTATTTTTAAAATATTATAAAACAGATAATTAATTCTAATTTCTTTTGCAGACGTATACTGTGTGGTGAATTTTAATGAGAAAATATTGCAATTTAGCAACAGAATAATATATTTTTTTAATCTACATGTTTTTCTATGATGGACTTCTTATAATTAATATTGTCTTATGAGTAAACTTTGCTTTCAGAAAGGAGAATGGGCTATATGGGCATAGGGAAATCTGTTCGTGTTGAGAAAATAGGAATTTTATGTAATTCAGTTTTTTTTAGTTATTGCTATTATCACTGTCATGAGCGAATGTAAATAGAAATTGACAAATTCAAATTTTTCAATTTTTGTTTTAAGCAAAAAGTTTTTTTTTAACAAAACAGAATTTGACATTGTGTTTTTTTTAAATAGCTTACGAATATTAAACATTTTTGTGAATTAACAACATAAAAATATATTGCCTGGATACGTCCTTCGGAAAATATCATGTTTTTAACACTGATTTCTTTTTCCAGATTAAGAAAATCGCTATTTTTTCAACACGAACTTACTTACAGCTTTATATTAAAGTACTTTGAAAAAATAATTATTTAGTGTAAATTGACTAGAAATGAACACAAAATTTCAAGTATTGAAATAACGTAAAAAACTGCAAAATGTGGGTGTACTATAGATACACTTCTGCCTAACTCTTCTGGGATTACAGGCGTGATTTTATGTTATGGTTATACAAAAACTCCGCACATTTAACGCCCCAACTGACATTTTAATAATATGAAGGGAAATATGTTATAATACTGCATTAATAAACTGTAATAAGGAATTTTTTTCACAAAGAAGTGAAGCAATTAACAATGTGATTATTATTTAGGACTAGAATTTATACTTTACACTGCATTTATTCATTGCAATTTTTTATAAACTTAGTCGACATAAATAACATTTTTTTTTAAATAAATTTGCGAGATCAATCGTTTAAATAATCGCAAATGGACGTTGGATAATATGGAATGGAAAAAGTAAACGTGTTGCGTCGATGTATGGGTGCTTACATGAAGAAACAGGTTTCCGGCACAGACAAACCCGTGCAGGTCGGTACCGATCGGTGCAGGACGGTGCTTACGTAAAGAAACAGGTTTTCGGCACAGACAACATCAATTTTCTTAAACACTTCCTACACCGGCATACACTTAAACCCGTATGGCTCGGCACCGATAAGTTCTTTGTAAGCGAGCGCATAAGATAACATTGGAATATTATACCTGCACCGATCGGTACTGACCCGCGCAGACTCGCCTGCACTGGAAACCTGTTTATTTAACCCTTAACATGGGACAAGGGCAGGAAGATGATATAAAAATATGCATTTAATTATTATCCTACCCCCGTAGGATAAAAATTAAATGCATATTTTTACCACCCATTAAATTCTGATGTTGTATGTATTATGTTGCTGACATGAAAGCAGATCTAACTTCGTCACAGTTTTCTGAGTAGTTAATTTTGAGTCAAATTAACTTAAATTAACACTCTCAAATAAATGTCAATCATTCATGAATATGTGTACCTACTAACTAATACCAAGAAATAGATATAATAAAAAATAAAAATCAACTCTGTTATCTGATGTCAAATTAAACTAAAATACAATTGCACTTCACATATCTTTGGTGGTAAATAAACCAAGATTAGTAATAGTCAAAAATAAATAAATTATAAGTTAATAAATAAACTATCCTTATTTAACTTAAATATTTGCTTTTAACTGGAAATCGAAAGTTATTTTTCATGTTAAAAATAACAAAGTATAAAGTTGATACTTCACTGCGCGAGCGAAGCGAAAGATATTTAAAATAGCTTTGGAATGTAACCATCAAAGTTCGTGTGTAATTAGAAGATAAGTATAAATATTTTACAGGTACAAAAATTCTTACACTTCTTCACTTATATTAACGCATTGCAAGGAGGAATTTGCAACGTTTTATACCTAACCATATTGCTTGAAACATAGCCATTTTTCTTACATACTTCTATAAAACCCAATGACTACTTCTTATCTTATACAACACAGAAACTTTACAATACCGCTGACTGGTTTAAAATATTATAAGTACATTGTTTTCCATAAAATATAGCTTCACCTTCACTTAAATATTTTACTAGAGCATTCGCTCGCTCAGTGATACCAACTTAAAGCCAGGAATACACATGCCTATAACTTGCATAAAACTGAGCAAGTAGCTCGCATACTGTGCCATAAAAACTTCAGATTGATAAACCATGTACAATACTTTATTGCATTTTCTAACTGATCAGACACATGTGCTGCTGGGGAGTTTGTTGCGGCGCTTCGTCTTCCCAGCTAAAGCACTAGGAAGTGGTGAAGGGTGGGCGTTTTGGGGGACTGTCTTATGTAATTTTGACGTTCGAAAAGTGCTGATTCTCAGCCTAGTTTGAATAAATGACTTTTGAATTCTGAATTCCACGATGTATATGCTTAAGTGGTGAACATTTGCTTAAAAGAACAATCGTGGAACCTGTCAGGCACAATAAAAGAAAGATACTACATGCTGGTAAGTTTGTACAAAAGCACGCAACTAACTTGCATGCGTATCATTCATTAAGTTTGAATAGCACAATAATACGCAAGCTACTCGCATCGTCTTGTGCAAGTTCACATTCCCAGCTTGATTCCAAGCGTCATTTAATTTTAATACCTACATCTTGCACAAATCAGACTAGACTTATATTGAAGCGGTTCTTAAATAAATACCATTTTTTATATCTAAGTTATAACTAGATAATATCACGCACAAATTTGCTTTCAAGTTTTAATCAGCCGTTGTGAAAATAATTGGAATGGCTAAGAGGTTGTGACTAGGGAAGATACGATACATGATTTAGGGTTTTCCAAGAATTTTCTTTAACTTTTATGCTCTTGTCATGAATAAATAGTAATACTTGATAGTTTGTTTAAAAAACTGTTAATAGAATTTTGTTTTTCATGAAAAATATGTTTTTTTTTTTGTTTCAAAGTTCGCTAAACTCGTGTTGTGTGCACGACCTTTATATTACTTTTTCATTTTCACGAAAGTTATAAAAATAATTAATGGTAACTTTAGTGAATTGCAACAAAAGGACGTTGTTTTATTCTAGAATGTATATTTTTAATCATGTAACGTACCCGTAATTTAGTTTAATTGATCCGATTTCATCGGATATTTCTCGCTAATTTAAAAAGATCTTGTCATTGTTAACAGTTGTCTAGTATCAATCAGCTTTGGATAAAGGCGCCATTTTCATTGCAAAGAAGAGCTGATTGATGAATGTTCATTTTTTTTTTACTTACGCTTATTTATTATAATTAAAGGAGAATATGTGTTTTATTGCACTATTATATGGCTGTGTTCAACAGTGATTGATTCAATATTGATTGATAAAGTTGAATCAATCAGACGCCCGAATCCAAAGTGATTGTGTTACGCTAAAAAATACATATTGTCGTTCTAAAATAAAAACTAAAAATTAACTATTTTAGTTCACGTTTGACTAGAAACGTTTGATATAGAGATCAATCTGGGGCAGCACTATGTCAATATCGATAGATATGTCAACAAGCAGATATAGGTAAATCTTAACAATTTCCTGTTTCACTTCAGTCATTATCTTACAAAAATCATTCCTAATTGCCTAATAAAAACAACTGATCATAATGATGACCCATTCGAATCGTAACTTCTCTATACCTATCAATCGACTTTGAACTTTCTATCTTACCTAATCAATCAAAAAAAGTCAATCGTCATTTTTATCGACAAATCTATCGAGTACCGAGACAGTGGCGCCGCCCAGTGGCTAACAACTAAACGTTATCTAAAACGGCTTCGGCGTTCACTATTCACGTAAGTTTTAACTGTACACTTTGTTTAACTTACTATGTTAAGGGCCCCGAAAATTTTGAAAACTATTACGTACGAGACATAACATGTAATGTTTAAAATATGAGTAAGAAAGATAGAAATTCAACAGGGGCAATATCTTTGAACGTCCGTCAAAAACATATTTCAATCAATCAACTTATTTAGTTTATCGCAGTTGACTAACATTGCCATTAACAACCTGTATCATGATGAATTGATACAGATAAATGAAGAAGAATTAAATAAAGAACAGAAGACTATCTCAAACCAACAGTCAAATTAACTTAAGGAATCGTCAAAATAAACATATTAAAATCCGCTCTCAAATCCAAGAAATTCAAACTAATTGAAATTCAAGAACTGAGCAAAATCGCCAAAGATTTAATATTTATCCCGCTTCACGACAGAAACTTACAAATCGGGGCCCGAAACAAGCGTTTCTCATAGCACAAGTAGCTGCTGATGAGGAAGACGGCGTCACAACAGATGGTCATCATGCTCGTCATGGTCTTCTTCAGACTCCCCTGAATCTAGACTAGGAACTCTATCCAGGTCATGAGTCTCACACTGCTGGTCAAGTTCTGACGGCGCGTCATCGTCCTTCCATTTGTCCATGGATCTTCTTCTTGCGTTCATGAAGAAGTTGCCAACTGTTGTTGGCTCTAGTCCTAGTTGTCTTGCTATTGTTACCTGCATTTCTTTTGATGGTCTTTTAGTTTCCTGGAAAGCAGAAATTGTTGAGTTAGAAAGGTTGTATTGAATATGGTTATGATTAGTTGAGATTTATTTGGTAAGGATTTATTTAGAGGTCCAGAGGAATAAAAAAGGTATTTTCAGTCATTTAAAAAAAACAGCATTTTATATGTCGATGAAATAATAATTTTTATAATTTTTAACATTCAAATTTGCTCTTTTTACTGTCATAAAATAAATGGAAACTTTTACGGACGAATACATTATGTTAAGACTTTTCCTTATCCTACTCTAATTCAATCAATTTAATGGACTATTTCTGCTCTTTCATAAAAACACGTGTAAGCAAGCAGAGTTATCAAGCTTATTATTTACTCACTGAAACCAAATAACCAACACAACTAACATTTTGAACTTTTACGCTTAACTCCCCTTTTTCAAAGGTCAAGTTCACACCGATGGTATTTTCAAATTCTTCAACATTTCCATTGACATTTTCATACGAATTCTTTTATTCTCTAACTAAGATTTTACGAGTTTGGTTGTAATATGAAATAAAATTGTAGAAGTATGTTTACCAGTTCATGGTTACGACAATAAAGACGACTCTGGTTGAATAAGCTGCGAATAAACTGAACAGTGTATGAGTTTTGGCAGGTTACACTTAACACCTGATGGTACTGATGCTGTACGGTAGCTGGAACCATGACATTGACAATATTCTCGTGAATTAAGAGGAAGCAATTGGAAATGTAGTGTGAAAACCCTGATACACAAAAACAGGATTGCTGATGATATAGCAACAATCAACTCTGTCTGGATGTGTGTCCGGTTAACCGCAATAGGGTCGCCCTTATGAGATTTCTAACGGGTGAAATGTGGGTGTACAGCTCTGCCGACTACCTTCAAGGATATACAGGGTGTAAAAAAAACCATCACATAGCCGTCACATACGCATTCTGTACATACTAAATATTGCACAAAAATAGTTGCTGGGAAAGCTTTTATTTTTAATGTGAAAATCCACTGTTTATTTACGGTACATTGTGCTGATTTGTGTTTCAAGCATTGGACAGTACATGGATCATTGGGGTATTGAAAGTTAGGCTATAACTTTTTTTTTCTATATCGTCAAAAAAAATGGAACTTTGTTTGACCTTCAATATCTCGCTTCAATAGTCCGCCGATGTACAGTATTTTTTACTAAATATCTCTGTCACCAGAAAGTTCCCAAGTATGGTCCAGTGCAAAAAAACACAATCACGGGAAGAACAAGACACGTGTCTCTCGTTAACCGTCTTTTACCTAGGTTAATATTATTGCCAATTTACCTTAAAAATAGCCTGTAGAGTACGCCGCTGGAGGTCTGTGAAAACCAAACGCGGTTTCTTCGGGGAAGGCATATCCGAACCCAATTCCTCCTTGCGCTTGCAACCTGAAACCAATGGAGGTATCCTTTACATTACCTGCTATTAAAAACAAGCCAAGGAAGAAATTTCTATAAAGAATGTACGTACATATGCGGGTCTCTCCTGAAGTTGAGTGAAAAGAAAGAAATTAGCTTAATTATGTAATTTAGAACACTGGTATTTGTTAACATAACACACACAGTTTATATTTTCTATTTTTGATGTCAATTGTGAATCTAAATAGATGCTGCTACGTATAATGTAATAGATGAAAGAAGTACAGGTAAAATACCCTCGGATGAATGTAGGTATGCTTTTTGATATCAACAATAGCAAAAAGCTAAAATCCCTAGTATAGGCATATCCCTAATTTGAATATAAAAAGATCTTGGTATATCATATTTGTATGCGTGTATGCGGTATGCGGTATTTGGGTGCGTGTGCGTCACACTGATTTTAAGCCCAGAATATGTCCAACTTGTTTTTTACTTTGTTTTTTGTGTTTCACGAACTGTGACTAATTAACGTTGCCCCACACTAGGAATTTCTCCTGTATCGTGGGTGCGTTTACAAACATTTAAACTCACATACACAAACAGCCAGACCCGGAACAACTAATTGTAGGTCATACAAATATTTGTTCCGTGCGGGAATCGAATTAAATATTATTCTTTTTTAATTTATTTCTATCAAGTTAAGGTTTATTTCTTGGGATCTGACTAAAATTACACAAGAACTCCCAATTATATTTTAAGATCTGCCTCATATAGAACGACTCACTTATTTTCCCCGATTGAATGAATATCAGAGGTCGGATATAGAATATCTCACCTCTGATATTAATTTGATCCTGCTAAGCTTTATTTTAGCCTATCTATTTCTGCTTTGACAACAACAATAATGCCTCTTAATTTCCCGGTCTGTTATCTATCAACACCTATTTCTTCTTGTCTAATCACCATTATTGCGTCATTAATACTGCAAAATCAATATATATATATATATATATATATATATATATATCGTCACCCTCCCCGCTAACTGTCCTAACTAGCAATTGATATTTCGGTCGGGCGCTACAATCATGTTACTGTAGTTGTGTTAGCTGTGGCTTTATTAATGAATTAATAACTTTTTTATATTGCTCTTTGAGTTAGTAGTTGCCCTAAAGCCCTAAGGCCTCAAAACTTTTAAACAGGAAAAAGTTATGAACACTTTGGTAATGTCAGTGCAGATACGTCCGTTTGTGAGATACAACAGTTAGCCGGGAGGGTGACGATATATACAATTCAATCAAAAAAGAAGCAAGACAAAATTTACACCGTGCATGTTACTATAATTTCAATGTTATGCTCGAAGTACAATCCCTAAATACTAAACAAGTAACTAACTCTGGCTTCGATTGAAATTATTTGATTTTAATTTCTAAACTGCTTAAGCATGAATCCCTTCTTTGATGAACCTGTATTAAATACAAAATGACCAATTAATCAAATACATAAAAGGATATCAATAATATTCATAAGCTTTATAATATCTAGTATAACGATGAAAAATACTCACTGCCTCTCTGAGGAATCTGGGCCGCTGAAACAAATAAAAATTATAACTTTAGTTATATTTAACAAATTCAAATGATTTTTTCCCAGAAGCTCCGTTCACCCAGCCCTGTACTGTACGTATATTTTACGGTAAAAATTTGAGATCCCACGTCAACATCCCACTGTTCACACGGTTAAAAACTAAAGCAGTATGAAACTGCCACGTGATTCCGAAATTATACAGTAAAATATCGTACTGATCATCGTCGTGCGAACGAGGCCTATCGTTATCTATTCGCGCTTGACGGTTCTCTATCAAGCTCATCATCTATAGACAACAAACATGCTTCTAAACATAGACTACACTTTACAGCTTTTACAATACTACCGTCTTTTTCATTTTCATTTTTTTTTTTTTAAGATTAATTTCTTCTCATAAATTTCTGATTTCTATAAGATCTGCTTTTATGGTAGGTAATGTAAAAGCTGATAAATTGCGCTGAGATTGATTGAAAATGATTTTTCAATAATAATGGAGCTAACATTTATTATCTTACAGTTATCTATTTTGGCACCCAACATGGGACCTATTGGATTTTCTGGATGGGATTTGATAAGTGTTGAAATAAAACTAAAACTCAATCCAATAATAAAATCTATTGTTATATCAAAGCAATGTATTTCCATACTTATAATAAAACCCATCTAGATTCGTTAATTCGTACATTTTTGTTTTTCTATTTATTCTAACGTTGACATGTTGGAATTATATAATATTCACAATTGATAAAAAGTTTTGGCAATGTACCAATCTTCGTTTCTTTATTTAAAATCATCTTTAGTAAATTCACTTTTCAAATCTGCTTATTCATTAAATACCAACATGTCGAAAGTAATCTAAACACCAAACGTATTATTTAAAAACGCATACCTGGCGACAATGTAAACAACATTAACAAAGGGTTCTGAAATCTCGCAGGCACCTATAAAATCATATAATGAAAAACTATTGCAGCCCGGGCGCAGGGAGAAACAAAAAGGGAGGGATGAGGGCGCGGTAGCAGTCTAACATTCATCTTGGCCTCTTGAAGCTAACAAAATAACACTTACCTACAGCTAAAAATAATGTTTCAAAAAACATTATCTAAATAAACAATCAGTAGGCAGTATCGATACCACATAAGCCAAACAAAACGAAAGCTCGGGAAAGGATACTGCCTATTCAGAAAAAAATAACATCTATGAGCAAAATCTCTATACATTTTACACATTTGATGGACAGAACAAAAATATCCATTCAGATAATCCTCTCAATCTAAGTTGACTTGTCACAAAGATGTCTGCGAATCAAAATTATAATTAGTATTTCTATTAATAATGTGTTTGTTTTACCTTTGCGACAAGCTATTTACATGTTTATAATACCTATGAGAAACCAAGTCCACTGCTACGCAGCCACGGGTCGGGGACGGGGTGGATGGAAAGGGTTAGGGGATGGTTTAAATTAGAATCCATTTTATTCAACAATAAAACATGAGAACACAATAGAAATTATCCATCAAAATTTTGAATGACATCGTCCACATAAACCAAAACATGATAAAAATGAAAATGGTTGAAACAAGTTGACGAGAATGAAAAGATGAAGATAACAAATTCAAGACAGTAAGATCCAGAGAAAAATAATGAATGAAAGATATAACAAAAGCCCCAAGGAGAAAGTAGAAGGTGAAAGGAGTTTGATGGAATCCAGGATCCAAGTCAAGATGAGGGGAGGACTCACAAGCAAGATACATCCCCAGCTGGTTCGTATGGCGCGTCCCAGTGGGGCGAAGGCCCGGGGTACATTGTGGAGCCCTGGGGCGCGGGTGGAGCACCCTGGTACTCCCGAGGCTGGCAGTAAGCCTGTTGAGGCATGTTGTTTACATTGTCGCCTTTTATCGTTTGATGCTGATTTGGCGTATCTGTAAAATTAAAGTATTTTAATTTTGTTTACTGTCATGTTTTCATCTTCAAGTCTACTATGACACTGAAGGGATAATATTATTTCTAGTAATATACATTCTATTACTTCAGGTCTTTGTACACATTATAATTGAGTAAAAGCTGCTTGATATATAGTTTTGTAGTGTATAATCATGAGCTTATTTTAATTTGTCGCAAAAATAATAAATACCACTGATTTAACTAAATATTTCAGGACATCAACTGTGCAAAGCTGATTGTATGACAGTCATATCCGCGATTACATATCCATACCATTCTCTATCAAACTAAAATATGAATGAATATTATGAGACAGTATCTGCGCCCAGTTGTCAAACTGATTTTGAAAAATTGTGTACTGGAACAATCCCATATCACGCAATAGATGGCAGCACTTGTCACGCTACGCATGATACAGCGCTAGAATATGCGCTCAATTCAGATGTTGATGTTGATAAATGTTTGCCAACAATGGGAGATTCTGTACCTATGAAAGTTATAGTTCTAATAAAGAAGATAGATACATTGGTAAAATAGATTTTTATTTCAAGGATTTAATTTTAACTACAACCAAGGTATTTTATTAATTAGGGACAAAAATAGTTACATAATTATAAAATATGCGAAAGAAAATATAGAAAATACTTAAACTACGTTGAGACTGAGACTGATTACTAAGAAGTAATTAGAAAAGAAATAAAAGGCTAATTTCTCGGCTACCAAAGAGGAATTGTATCCTGAAGACATATTCTGAGTAAGTTTAGCAACGGAAATTAAACTTTAGGCACTGATTTATGATGTCTGCCAGATTAAGTTATTGCCGCTATAGCATGAGAATTTATTCCTACCAGTTCACAGTATAATTATTAAAGTGTTTTTAGTACTATTTGAAACAGCCGGTGAACTAGTAGATGATTAGAGCTTTCTTAGAAAGCAAAAAGAAACAACAGTAAAAATATAAAAGGTTATTAACCTAGCCAATATCAGCGCAATATAGGATAAAAAATAGCTGGACTATATTTAGTTTGATATTGGCATTAAAGATAATTTCGATTGGATCCGTCAAAGGTCATGGAAACAAAATATCTTGAACAAAATATTCCATTCTGGATTCGACAACGCAATATTATCTTTTAGTTCACTCTCGTTTCCTCTTACTTAAAAATCGGAGGTTTGAAGTTTGATTTAAGTAAGCTCATTGAAACCCAAACGACGTGCACCAATAACTCAGAAACCCAAAACCCAATAAATAAAACACACCATTTAAATCCCAAACGCTATAGCAAAGGTAAAATGTCCAAGAAACCCCATATAGGTACGTATAACTGGAGCCGGCGGCGGGCGACAGCGGGGGGAGGGGACGATCGATAAATGGGGTGGTCTGACGTCACAGGGAGAGAGGGCCGCCAACATCGCTTGCCTCGTTTGCGGTACTACCTTTTTGAGGGTTTTTGTAGTTCTTCAGGATAACTGATGGTGTCTGCCCGTGTTAATGGGGTTTATTGGCCTAAATTTTCCGGGTGAAATAAAGTACAAAAGGTTTTATAAAAAAATTGAAGCTAAAAAGGTACTGACTATTTCGGTCACAAATGTTGAGAGAAAGCGTAAGGTTGTACTCTTCCACATTGCGGGTAACCTACCCACACAACAGTTATATTTTAATAGAGGTTTTTTTCCACGTTTAGCTAGGTAACTAAGTACTAGAAAAACTTCGAAAAGATTCCGTTTATTCAAAAGACTGTGTTAAGTCAGTGTTAATCATTGAAGTATTAAAGCTTAACCATATTTACAACAACATTGACGACGAGCAAAATTCATGTCTTCTAATAACTGAAGAAATTAATCTTGAACTGATAGATATAGACATAAAATCCTTAAACATGAAAGCTGAGGCAACATTAAAGAATATCGTCATCGTAAACCCAACACTGATTCCTTCAAATACAAATGTTCTAGAGTCAATATAAGATGAGGAAGATGAGATGACGTCAGAAATTCCCTCAAACATACTTGTGAGGAATAAGTCAATATAAAAGATGCGGAAGAGGCTCACTCAATCAAATTTGGAGGAAGGGATGACAGTGAAACTATGTGAGGAGGAACTAACGTCATAGGGGATGTTAATGTTGTAGGAGACTTGTTTGTTTTGTTAGTTGTAGGATCATTTATAAGACCAATAAATAAAGGCATGTAATTAATCGAACCTCTAATAATTTCCCTTATCAGAGTCCTAAAAATACTAAATAGCCAAGTAGCTGTGAAACAGAACCAGAAAAGGGCTCAATTATTTAAAAAAGTATGGTAGAGGATCAATTAATATTCTCCATAAATAAAGAGCCTTCACTAGTGGTACTAAGTGTCGGTCCAGCGCTGACGCTTATTGGGAAGTCAGCCGTGCTGCAAATCTGCTGACTTATTATTTTACCACGGTATATTGGACAAAACAAACGCCAAGTGCCTCATTGGTCTAGTGGTTGCATGCGCGACTGCTGACGAGGGAGTCCTGGGTTCGATTCCCAGCCCTGGCACTGTTATTTCACCAGAACGCTTAGCATGACCACAATAGAAACGGGTTTTGTCGACGGAAGAATAAACAAAATGACAGATAAACAATCACAATCTGTCATTTTGTCTATTCTTCCGTCAACAAAACCCGTAGAGAATCCTTTTTTATGGTTATGGCTACGCGTGCTGTTGGTGAGCGATGATGAGGTCGACAATGGTACACGCGTACCTAGAAGTAGCCCATCTTTTAAAGACCTGAAGCCTCCCAGTACGGGAGACACCGTTGTCGGTAAAAGGAAATTAAAAATGTCAGCAAGAAGACTAGTGATGGGCAAAACACATTAAACACACCCTAGTGAAAAGTCAACTCACATGGCTTAAGTCGGCTAACGACTTGAAATCCATAATGAACTTTATACACACAAATTAAAATTATACAAACCTAACATGAAAACTACCCTCATTACAGCATGAAAGGGAGCCATCAATCATGTACAGCGTCAGTTGGACCACGCGACAATATACAATGCCCGCCCACTGCACCGATTTACTAGCGGGCAACGTAAATAAAACGCAATAGTTATCGAACTGAGGCTCGCAGTCGCGTGCCTACGACACGTAGCGCCGAATTGTGTAGGGTGACTATGTTAACGGTGGTTGAGGGATATTCCTAACAAACCTGGTATAAATAAATATTATTTCCGCCGGAAAGTTAAAATGGAATACATTCCACGACTAGGTCAGGTTAGCGTGGATTTTATTGCTTAGGAAAAACAAGATATTTCAGGTTTTAACCGCTGCTGAGGGGAACTTTCACTTTTACTCGCTATGATAAAGACTGTCAGTTCTCAATCTAAGTCAAAAGATTATTTCAAGGCATTTATTTTCCAGCTAAGCTCTCCGAGAAAGATCTTATCCGGTAAAAATACTGTCACCATAATAGCCAATGTGTTCCATGCATATTTGCATAATAAGTCCAGGATAATAATAATTAACAACACACTCACCAGAACCCATAATCCCCTTCAAACGCGAGGGTAACGCACCCCTTACGTCACACATCGACGGCGTACATTAAAAATGGGGATCGATGCAGGCAGCTGACGTTTTTTAATGATTTTTTGTTTCAAACTTTTTTAAACTGTTTTGAAATTTAACAAGCACCTTTTGTACACGTAAAGTTTATGTGGTGTAACAATATAACTTAGTAAAAAAAACATGAAGAAAAATATTTAAAAAAAACTTAATTATGAAAGTTTCACTTAACATTGTTATAACTTGAATTTTACTGAACTCAGATGCACTACTACAACCATTTCTAACTCCAGTCACTCCAACCCACTATCACGTTTACAAATACAAAAAAAAACGCGAACATAATTCAAGAACAGTCCCGCGTCTTCACATCGCGTGGCCACCGCAACTAGTGACGTACTCCATCGACCGCGCGGTGACCCAACGCATCGATTGTACAAATCGATGGCCGCAGCTGACGCGGCCGCTGTTTGTAAACTGTATGCGTTTTTATCGATACTCTAGTGGCGCATCATTGGCTCAGTAGTAAACTACGTAGGGACGGTGCCGCGGCGGCGTTTTTTCGCGGAATCGCTGTTTTTATACAGATGTTTATTTTTGATCGCGATATTTTTTTATTTTGATCGGGTAGAGGTATTTCCCAGTCCTTGAAGAGTGAAGTTTAGGCTGAGTTAGGCCGTAGTTACTCCGGAACAAATATTGTAACAGATTCTTGATAGTTAATCATTTAAATAAATAAATAAATTAAATTTATATATTGTTGATGATGTAACCAAATAAAAGGAAAAAGGTAATGACAATGCGGCACCGTATGCTTTAGCAAGAGACCAATTTGATGTACTGAAATATCCATCATTGGATATTCCAATGTAATTTAATGAAAAACACAAAATAAGAACACACGGTAAGCAGACATCGAACAAAATTCGTTTTGACATCTATGTAGAAAATAAATAAAATACAAGGTGCCGATAGGGGGTGGTAAATAAAGCAAAATGGTGTACTTACAGGTCAAAATTAATAAGCAAATCATTGAATAGAAATATTCGAATGAGAATATTCCGCGGTGTAGACATGAAAATGCCAAATGATTTTCAAGACTTTTGTTTGAAAATATATATGGCGAGTCAGCTGCCTGCATTCCCATATGAGTCACAAAAGAAGTTGGGCAAACTAAAGGTTAGGGGTTCAGTTATGGGCCACTTTCGCTACAACTATCGCCGGCTATGAATATGTAAGGAGGTCTTCAGCCTTTGCTAGCTCATGTAGAGTAAGTTTGAGATTTGCTTCGTTTGGGGGCTGTTGTGTGTTGTGTTGTTTTCTGTTTAAATTGTTTTTTTTTGTCATTATTGTATGTTTATATTTAAATTAGTGAATTGTTTTTGATTTATGTATTTGTTTTCTGTTCTACTATAACATTACTTTTGTCTATATCTCTTTTATCTACTTTCCTATCGCAAGTTGTTCTTTTGTCGGAATAAGAGTGGTAAGGTGATGCTTTTCATCTGCAACTGTATGCCTGTGTTATTGAAAAGCTTGTATAATAAGAATAAATCTCAAATAAAAATAAATGTGAAATTGTTGAGATTTGGAGACTATTTAGCATTTGACTGCTCGTTGATCTAGTGGTCGCTAGCGCTACTGCTGAGCATGAAGTTCTGGATTCGATTCCCAGGTCGGGCAAATTGTTATTGGGATTTTCTATAAGGAATTTCTCAGTAGCAGCCCGGAGTTTAGATTTGTGCCCGGTTTATGGCAACAGGCTCGCTCCTTGTAACATGGGACTTAAACATAACTGGGGAAATGTGGGTGTATTATAGACACACCTCTGCCCAACCCTTTGGGGAAACAAGGCGTGATGTTATGTTATGTTGTGTTAGCATTTAAGAAATGCATTTGAATGAAAAAATGTAAACATCTTAAAAGCAGGCGAATGGAAAACAAAATTCCAAGTATAACCTGTCAACATAGACGACAGTTCAGCTTTATCAAAGAGCCTTCTAGAAAATCTTTTATGAAAACTTTCATTTCCGAGATGCCACTTAGTGGCGGTGGTCGTAAGCGAAACTTTGTGGAAATGATTCTAAATGCTGGCAAAAGACATGTAGACGAAGAATCTAACATTGTAGAGAAGGTGCACTGATAAATGTGGGAAGCATTACAGTTTGAAGGTATGTCTAAGTAAGAAGACACAATGATATGACTCCGTTTGAACAAAAACAATAAGCCTGCTTTTGCCTTTAGCTAATAAATACAGTTGTTATAGATCCTATCTCGTACATGGGACATGAGACTTACAATATACTCATTCAATGCAATCAAGACTCAATTAGCTGAATATCCAATCGCAAATAATTTCCTTCTTAAAAACTAAATACATTGGATCGATGATAATTGTTACAGTGACAATTGTGACGAAGATTTATATTTATAATTTAGCTTAGAAACATTGTTCTCATGTAAGTGACTTTGTGTCTTTTTGGAAATAAATATCTTTAAATCTTACATATGAACCGAAATGTGGTTTTACTTAAAGTGTATATATATCCTTTCGGGGCATACAGTCATGTTGTTATCTTTCAAGTCTACAGCATAATAATATTGCAACTAGATTACCTATTCAAAGAACTAATAATTCCAGCTCAAATCGTCTAGACTCTTGTCCATATCTTAATACAATATCGTCGTTTGTTTGATCATCATTGAAATCTTCTAATGAATAAAACCATACAATGGATTTAGAGAAAATTGTTTCTATGTAATAATTTGGTACCTACATAAAGAGATTTGGAATCTGCTAACAACTTTGTCTCAACGTTAAACTCAATTATGGAAAACGCTGACTTAAAAACAGAAACTATGTGAATCTAAATATTGAAAACGTATATTTAGACTGATTTAATAAAAGCTAAATCCACGTGATAATCCAGGTCAGGCGACATTATGCAAATGTAGGCTGAATGAGGCGCGCTTCAGTCAAGTCGCGAATTTATGAGACAATTTAGATATAAAAAGTGTTAGTTTGTCGCGTTAAAGCCTTCACAGAAAGTAACAATGAAATGGAAAGAAAAAGGAGTTTGTTTTATAAACTAATCCTATTACAAAGAAGTAAGATAGCTTTTTTCTGAAACAGATTTAGAAAGCCAGGCCACGTGGTCTCTCAAAATCGAATAGAAAATTGTTGTTTGAACCACCCAATGCAAAACATAATAGATAGTCCTGTTTGGTGCTACAACAATTTCCAAAATTCTTATTAGACCATAACATTTTTATCATAACCTGAAACTAACATGGAGTAAAAAAAACACAATTAAAAACAAAAGCACATCACCTAGTAACACTCTACTAGTACATCATCATGCATCACGTACCTGCTAGCCTCAACGCCGACATTCTCTGGAACTCCGGCTCTTGCAGCCACTTCCACATCCTTCTGAACGTCTCTCTCCCAGACTTAAGCTTCGACCACGGCTTCGGATTCCTTAGCAAGTCACTCAGCGTGCCCTGCGACCTACACAGCACCCTCTGAGCAAATATCGCCTGAGGGATCGAGTACCTCTTCAATTCTCCACTTATCCTCTGAGCTAGCTCTTTAGTATTTATTTCCTCTGAATCACTCTGTGACTGTTGCTGCTGCTGTGACTGCTCTTCTCTCGCAAGCAACGCCGCGTTCAGGTCCAACCCAGGACTCGGTAATGGCGGCGTGGGGGATCGCCTTTCAAATGAGCTCGGCGACGCACTCCGCCTACTGTATGCTGATTGTGGCGATAATGGCTCATTGTAAGGAGTTGGTGATAAGGACGCGTAGGACTGCTGCTGCTGTATTACTGTAAACGTGCCGCCGGCGTGATACGCGAACTTGTCTGAAACAGTGCTGATCGGCGGTAGTGGGAGCAGCGGAGTGAGCGTGGCGTACGAGGCTGGTTCGAGCCCCGGCGGGGTCAGGCGTCCGTTGACTGCGGACAAGGGGTGGAACGCCGCATCGCCGTCAGGCAGTAGGTCCGCAGGCGACAGTCTGGGCGGCGAGGCGTTGCTCGGGGCGACTATAACCGTGAGTGGAGCGCGATCGCGCGCTCTTACTTCGTCCATGGCGCGCGGCCGGCGGCAGCGGGGTCGCGCGGGCGACTGAAGCACGCCTGCGCGACGCACCCTACCTTCCCCCCGCCTCGCATCCTGCAAACACCCCTGTTTCTTCACCCTCGTTTCAAACAACCTAACTTCGGTACGAAAATAGTTATTGTCAACCTTATTTTAGAGCTGTTAAGTTGGATTTCGTTTGGGATTGGTTACTTTGTCGGGCTATCTGACGTTAGCTGTATAAAATGCACCCTTAACCTACCCTGGGGCGTTGTACATCCCGTGTTTGTGACTGTATGGATTGTTTTGTGACCATTGCTGGTTCTCTTTTGTCTGGAGATAGGGTCGTTGGTTTTGGGGCGCCTATGGAGGATAATGTTGAGGGTCTGGTCTACTGTTTGGTGGTGTGGTGATGACGGCAGTGCCCTCGTTCGAGCATTGCTGTCACTTGGCTACTTGCTAGCCAAGCTTACCTCATGGTGGAACTTCCAAGAGGGAAATAATTAACGCTACAAAGCTTGAAATATTATTACTGTTTTGTATTACGGAGCAAATATTGTAGTTTCAGCGGTATTTTGAAGCATTCTAATAGGAAACGGTAATCGAAAATATGCTCTATGTCTGGCGTAGAATAAATACAACTAAGTATTTGCCGACATTGTTGTTCCTCTTTCTATTGTAGACCAGTTATCGTCAAAAGCTATTTTGATTCTATGTCTTTTATTCACTACAATAACTTGACTTTAAGCGATACAATGAAAAACCTGAATTCATGTAGGTAGGTACATATTTCACGTCAAAACTTTCCATTATAGAGCCAATTTGCATTTGAAAGAAAACATGTTTACGATCATACAACATTCTGAAAGCTCGTTGTAAGTAATAAAATTAAAGGGATATTTTTCTATTAACATTTTTAAATATCAGCAAACTCTTTGTAGTGTATTTATATCATGAATTTAATCATATCTGCTCCAGATGCTTTCAAAGAGGGGGTGAAAAATTGACATGTATAAAAACTATAATGACACCAAAAGTAGGTACCATAATTTTGTCGTTATCGTCATTTTAGTCAACTTTGTTCACTTTAATTTTTATGAAGTTTTGTTTTTGATCACTTAATTTAATTGCAACGACTAAGGGGTTTTATTTTTAGGGGTCGAGCAGCGGTGTCCCAAAGGTAACAGCAGCGATTTACGAGTTGTCGGTCGTAGGTTCGAACTCAGTCAGGCACTTTACTATGTGCAGTTTATTTCACCACCGCTGCTCTCAAAACGGTGAAGGAAAACATCGTGAGGAAACCGGTATGTCCTAGAACCAAAAATTCGAAGGCATGTGACATCTACCAACCCGCACTGGGCCCGCGTGGTGGATTACGGCCCACTCCCTCTTACCGAGATGAGGCCGTTGTCCCAGTAGTGGGAACATTATGCTTGTGGGGTATTTATATAACACGATTCGTTTGTTTTTAAAAGCGAAACTTTCTCTTATTGATTTAAGCCCATATCACCCTTGATTCCTGTAGTAAGATAATGGAGGTCACCCCATGCTTTGCATTCAGGTATTAAAATATAAGTGGACTTGTACCTGAGCACATACGGTATAATATACTAAATATACTATAGCGTAATGCTGACACAAGGCTCAATGGATTTATGCATTATATTTCTAATATAACATCTTACCTATAACAAACAAAACGTCCCGCAGAAAAGGCTAGTTAGAAAAAAAGACGTGGTGTATTTAACTGAATGTAGCAGACGGGAGCATAAACACACAAACAAACCCTAAAGTGTGTGTGTGTGTGCGTTTTAATTGTGTGTGCACACAGTTATACACACAGGCGGGTGGTTTGAATGACCCCGGTCGACACCTGGCTCGTGACAAAGGGCTTTTAGTGATGTGACGGTAAATTTGTCGATGTCGATATAGCCCTTAAAGCAGCATGGCACAACGTGGCGCAGCACGGCGTAGTGCGACGCCGCGAAGCATTTTCGAATTATCTCAATTAAATGTGTATATTTTTGAGTAGCAACGTCGCTTCGCGTCACGTGTCGGTGTGAACTGACCCTTACATGTTGAAAAAGTGTAATTTTTTATTAATAGATTTTAGAAAAAACCTAGGGAACTTTATAAAGAAACTACAACTAGATACCTAATTTACTAACACTACTAATAATATTTTAATTAAATTACGTACCATTTCAAAATGACAACTGATATTACTTCAATTCAATTTTCGCATTTAAGCTTGACATGTTACGTTTTTATCGACATTTAGCCACATCCCTAGACCACATTAAACGGCTGCAGCCCCTATACCCCGTCGTGCTAACTGCGTTACGTCATTACTACCACGCGTAAACGTGAACTAAATATAATATAAAATAATAAGTAACTAGGTATTGTTGTCTTCACCACCTTCAGTTATGGGACATAACCTACCTACAAGTCTACAATGTGACCGAATCTATACTTCTATACTATAATTATTAAAAGGAAGTAAAATTTGTTTGTAAGTTTGTATGTAGGGGGTAATCTCCGGAACTACCAGTTGGATTTAAAAAATCTTTTTGCATTGGATAGCCTAATTCTTGAGGAAGGTTATTGGCTCGCGGATGAAGTTACATAGCTAGTTTAACTATAAAATCAAAAATATAAATATTTTACATACAAACATACATACACTCACGCCTTCTTCCCATGGGGGTAGGCAGAAACTACAGACCAACACCTGCTACGATCCTTACATACTCCTTTTGCCTCGTTTACGTTCACACATCTGGTCTTACACGCACGCCGGTTGCGAGTACTATGCACCTGTCCTTTCTGAAGAACATCACCAATAAGGTCAGTATATGTCCTCCTAGGGCGTCCCCTCCCGGCGTTTCACATCTGCCTTGTCAATACATTTTGTTAGTCGCCTTTCATTCATCCTCTCAATGATGACCTGAATGATTGATGATGACCAAACCATCTCAGCATACCCTTTTCAATGTTTGTCACTGCATCTTATTTTAACTCACACCGTTGTCTTATCACATCAATCCTCAGCTTCGTTATAAATATTTTATTTTACATAAATCTACATGGGCACTTATGAAACGTCAGAAGCTAGGTGACGTGATAAATAGTGTTAATAGTATCCGTTTTCTATAATAATAATTATGATTATTTTGAGAGTAGGACTATCCTAATGTATCTACAGAAAGATTCACAGGATAAACCTGCTTTTCATAGGACCTGTGACATGTAGGCTACAATAGGTTATAAAGAGAACAGGCAAGTCGCAAGCGCTACTGCTGACCCTGGGTTCGATGGTCGGGCAGAGTTATTAGGTTTTTCCATCTGTAATTTCTCAGTAGCAGCTCGGAGTCTGAAATTTGTGCCGGGTTGATGGCAATAGGCTCGCCCCCTATTACATGGGACTCAAACATAACTGGCGAAATGTGGGTGTTCTTAGGTACACCTCTGCCCAACCCTTCAGGGAATACAGGTGTGATGTTATGTTATGTAATAAAGAGATCATAGAAAAGATTGGATGGATTGTGTAACAGATATAGCTAGGCAAGAAATTAACATTGTAATAACGACTGGTAGAGATGTAAGAGAGAAAGCACGTCGGTACTGCGGCAACCCTACATAAATTGAGATAGGGCAGGACGAATGATGTACAAAAATACCATAGATAGGTATAGTATTTCGTAGATGGCTCCAGAGAAAGATCCAAAATGATCTCCGACACACAACACCCTTTGCACGACAAAATCCTTGTGCCACAAAGGCTGAAAAGCCCACTCACTGGCGAACGACCAAAAGAGGGACTGAAGTTGTGTCAAGACAGCGCTTCTTTACCCAAACCATTCGTTCCACCTTCTGAAGATCTCCCACCTTGACATGAGTTGACTTGGATAACCTGGAAGTCTTTAAATAGACTCCGGACCCAGGTTGGCCGAGCAAGGAAAATCTGGTCAGGTGGAGATTCATGGACGAATCCGCCTTGGAGTGTAAATGTGGTGCTGTTCCACAAACGATGGGACATGTCATTTCTTGCGTGTCCTTTCAGGTGGACGCTAGTGATGGCGCCAAACACGTGGCCGAATTCTAGGCCGAGTCTATTTAGATTGCCATCGACATGCTAAGAAGAAGAACAGCCGCACGGGTCGATCGAAGGTTAAGCTACGCTTGCCGCGGTCGGTATGTAGATGGGTGACCATATATTACATATCGAGACCTCTCTGTGCGTCGGAAAGCACGTTAAACCATTGATCCCGGCTGTCATTCGTAGATCTTTGACAGTCGTTACGGGTAGTCTGAAGCCAAAAAGTCTGATAAGTCTTATCAAAGGGTATCGTGTTACTCAGTTACTGGGTTGTGGAGGTCAGATAGGCAGTCGTTCTATGTTAAATACTGATATTCAGATGCATCTGGTTAGACTGGAAGCAGACCCCAACAGAGTTAGGAAAAGGCTAGGCAGATTTATAGATTGATTGTGGTATACAGTATCTGTAAATGTATCGGGATGAAGAATCTTCTTGTTAGGTAAAAGATGATTCTCCATCCCGATACATTTAAGGTACAGAAAACCTTTTGGACTCAAAGAAAAGCCAAAAAAACTTGGTGGAATTTTCTTGCTTATTTAGGTGAGTAATTGTTTTTTTATCTTCTTTTCTACTATCGAAATGAACTTTATGAAAATGCTCATAAACGGTTAAATATTAGCTAGTCAGCAAGGAGGCTGCCTTTGTGGTCCAGTGGCTGTGACTTACGAGTTGTAGGTCGTGGATTCGAACCCAGGCAGGCGCTTTCATCATCACCACTGCACTCAAAACGGTGAAGGAAAACATCGTGATGAAACCGGCATGTCCTAGAACCAAAAATCCGAAGACATGACGTCCACCAACCACCATTGGGCCCGCGTGGTAGAATATTGCCCACTCCCTCTCACAGAAAATTGAGGCCTGTGTTCCAACAGTGGCAAGATTATAGGCTGATTATCCAGCAAGGTGCCATAACGGAGTTGACTATCCAGGGTTTGCTGGACGTACATTCAAATATTGTCACTCGCTTTTACTAGCTTTTCCCAGGGCTTCGCCGAAAATTCAAAATTCAAAAGTATTTTATTCAAACTAAGCTGAGAATCAGCACTTTTCGAACGTCAAAATTTCATAAGACAGTCCCCCAAAACGCTCACCCTTCACCACTTCCTAGTGCTTTAGCTGGGACGAAGAAGTGGCGCAACAAACTCCCCAGCAGCACAGCTGTCTGTTCAGTTAGAAAAAAATGATTCTATATAATAGTATGCAAAATGATTAATATTACGCAACACAAAACATTATTTAAATTATAAACGCACTCGTGGATATCGGAAAATAACCCGTGGGAACGTAATACCCGGATCAAAAGTACCCAGATTAACACTCCAGGTCATCAACCAATCTGCCTAGCCTTTTCCCAACTATGTTAGGGTCGGCTTCCAATCTAGCCGGATGCAACTGAATAGGTACCAGTATTTTACATGGAGCGACTTTCTGAGCCTATCTGACCTACTTATTAACACTCCAGGTAAAACAATGTATTAATTCAGTAATACATTGTTTTCATACAACTCTACTCTTCCTTGACATTATCACCCTATTATTTGACATTAGATACCTAAAATTAAATTTCAACTCTTTATTAGTGGCTTTTGTGGACATGATAATTATTCAGATTTGATACCGCTGTAATAGCAATCACGTCATTTCGTTTAAAATACGTTTTTATTTTTATTTATTTATTATTCTTTATATAGATTATTTTCTATTTTGTGAATGTGAGAACGCTGTAGGCTTAGTGGACTGTAGATTTGTTGACCATCACTATTCTGTTAAGTACCTGGTACTTGTTGAAAGACCTACACTGTCCTCTCATACCTAATAACACTGTTATTTGAAAATATTGTAAAAGCCCCTTATTTTTAAAAGAGTAACCGTGGACTTTCTTGCCGGTTCTTCTCCATAGGAAACGACCAATTGGAACCGTGCACCTAGTTTCTGACGTTTCATAAGTGCCGATGTAGGTTTATGTGAAATAAAATATTTTGAATTGAATTCTATTGATTTACGCGGCGCAGTCGGCATGATTTTTTCCGACATTTTCAACAATCATCGTCATATTTCAGCCAATTTAAAAAAAAACTTTAATGAATTATACACCAAAACCTTCGTCATGAATCACTCCGTCCATTTGTGGAAAATCGTATGAAAATCCGTTCTGTAGTTTTTGAGTTCGTCGCGTTCAAACAGACAGACGCGGCGAGGGACTGTTTTAAAATATGTAGTCTTATTACATAACAAAGCAACTGCAATAATGCTACTGTTGCAGGCTTTGCAGCCATTTAGATGCGACGCGTTTCGACAGACGATATAAATAGATCAGGGGCCTTATTATGAAGTATTAATGCCATTATTTTTCCACTGCGAAAAAACGATGGTGCTAGCGGCCTTGTATAGCTCCGTCTCTCACTCACACTGGAATAATGGTGGCATTAATACGTCATATTACGGCCCCTGTTAGTTGTCGCCGGTTTCAGCAGGAGCTGTGGAAAAACTGAAAATGTATTGGCCGGTATGCGACCGGTTTCACTTGAAAATGTTTAAAAAAGGAATAGATCAAAGAGCCGAAACGGCGAAAGTGTATCATTGCAAAAAAAGTACAATGAATATTTATTTTAAAGATTTATTAACATTTTTGCCGCTGTAATCCTCAGAAACACACACTATTCAAATTTTTGTCCACTAAGTTCATAGACCGTAGCACCCTAATATTCAAATTCGTCAAGCTTCATAATAAATTCCAAAAAAAACTACATTCGCGTGTCCCAAAAATGATATTGTTAGACCCCTATTTTATCGACCCTACTTTCATTAGCATACGTGTTTTTTTATCGGATAACAGCTGCGCGCGCAGCCGCCATATTGTCGCGTGACGTCACGTATCGATTGCGGCGCGAAAATCGATATTATCGAGCGCACACCTGTGGCCCGCGCGTGCCTCGCCTTCCGGGTGCATTGACCTTTTACTGTTTTCTTAGGGTTGAAATTGAGACGAAGGGAAGGAATAATAAAGGATGTAGATACTTTGTTGTAGGACCTGTTTTGTTTGGCTAAGATAACAAAAAGAATAAGGGCTTGAGCTAAGGTAACATGCCCAGATTTTTAGAGATTTAGGGACTTAGTACTCACACGTTTTTCTTGCCGTGTAAAACTACGGTAAAAGCCGTGTGTAGGCACGGTCGTCAGTGTTGTATGAATAAGTATGGAAGCTTGTTGACGAACACGTTTTTTCTACGGCGCGGTTTTCGTCCCGTAAAGAACCTGTGCCATGTACAAAGCGCCTTAGAGCTTTGCTGTTTTTAGAAATGGCAACTATTTAGAGTCACCCTACATTTCTATCAAAGCATAAATAAGCGAAAGTTTGGTTGATGTACGCGTTGTAAAATTACTCTCCTATTTGTTGTATTTACAACTAACATCTAAATTGTTGTCAGTTAATTATTTTATTAATATTAATTGGGGTTGCCAGAAAAAGTTTCTGTAAGTTTTCAGTATTTGTTCTCCAGCTTTATCCATATATTATTATCAAGAACGCATCATCGACACTACGAAAGCACGCGAAAGTAAGTTCATCTGACTGTCTGTTTGTCACAATATATAAACTTCCAAACTGATGTCTATGAAACAAAAGTACCTACTTACCTACTTATAATTTTTCAGAACTATTAAATGTAAAGATTCTAAAAAAAATGAAACGCAAGATGTTCCAAAAACCAACCCTGCGATTTAATTGTGAGGATATTAAAAATATATTAGTAGGGCTTCGTGGTAGCCATCGGAAGCGAAGGGTTAGGGGCCTACTGCCACTTCCTACGGTCGGGTTACATTGTTTTAATGGCAACCCCTTTTTTATCATCGTATGGAAACTTGTGTCTATTTAGCCTGTACTCTTGAACCAGTAGAAAAAATGGTGGGACGAGGCGGGGAATTCTCATGTCATTTATTCAAATTAGGCTGAGAATCACTACTCGTTGAACTTCAAAATTACATAAGACAGTCCCCCAAAATGCCCGCCCTTCACCACTTCCTAGTGCTTTAGCTGGGAAGAAGTGGCGCAACAAACTCCGCAGCAGCACAGCTGTCTGTTCAGTTAGAATAATTTGTATTCTCATATCACATGCATAGCGGAACACATTGGTAACTCAATAGCTGTAGTTTCTTGTGGAATGGCTCGCCCAGGGATGTATACTACAGTACCCTATTTCTACTGTCTAGCATAGTGTTGGGTAACTCAGCACATGTAAAAAGAAAAAGAAAGAAAATACGTTTATTTGCTGTAAAAATGACACAAAAAAAAGAAAAAAAAAACTAGTTTAGGAAAATATGCGTCACACCCACGCAAAACGGCCATCGCTCAGCATAATGCTGCGATCCTATGCAAGACATAGCCCCAGCGCTGGTACATGTGCAAGCACAGTTGAGCTACTCACTTAAATGAAAAGAGTCACTCACTCTTTTTATTTTTATGTGCTACCACACTCCACAGGGCACAGATTAGCTACACAGAACATTAATTTGTAGTTGTACATAGGTATTGCAAGTTTTTTAACGAAACGAGGCACTCACTCAATTGCAAGTCTATTTAAGATTCTAAGCAAAGGAGTTAAGGTCTAAGTTTAATTACCATCTTTTGCTTGACGACGTCACGTAACCATTCTCATTTCTCTTTCCCTCATCATCACTCGTGCGAGCTGTGTGACCGGCTTAACCGATCAGTTACCGCGTGTGACTACTCTTATGTCTAATGTGTGCCGTATCGCGTAGTCGTCACTACACACCATACTCGCGACTCGCGCGGCGAGTCACCCGACTCACTGACACACTCACAGCACGTACTCAGTGAGTCTGAGTTGAGCTCCACGATTACTGACAAATGCTTGCACTGACAGGACAGGTCCACTCAAATCTGTGTGGTTCTTTTCTCAAAAGACCATTTCAGACACTAATCTACATGGTCCTCATATGGCCTGACCAAGATTTGTCTGGACTTTAAAAGAGACTGTGACCTCTGAGTTTGTTTCGGCCTTTCTTCTCAGAGTAGTCAAATAGGAAACGCCGAACTCAACGAGCTAATTTTTTTTTTTTTTAAGATGATGTGTAATAGTGATTCCAATATCCTATTTACAGAATAAACAATTTCATTTCATTTCATTTCAGTGCTCCCAGGCATCGCAGCCTCGCCTCATTCGTGGTAGCACAGTGTGCTAGCACACTTTGTAAAAAGAGTGCCTCGCAATATCCTCATTTTAAAAGAGTGTGCGGGTAGCACACTCTTTTAAAATGAGGTCATGTCTAGTCTAGCAACCAGCATTCCTTTATACACCGAATGGTATGGGTGCTGGAAAAACGACATGCACATGATATAACACGCTCATCTATAAGTACTAATTAATATTTATACGTCCCTTGACATTTCTCGGGACCGTAGGGTCCCGGACCTTTGCAGGCGTACGAGGGGCCGAAGCCAACTCGCAGAGGTCCGTTAGACGTTTTTAATGAAATAGGGCACCAATAGACGGTAGTGAGGTATGGGAATTTGTACGTAAGGGATAACCTTCAGAACTATTGATCCGATTCCGAAAATTATTTCGTAATAGAAAGCTATATTATCCCAGTGACAAAGGCCAGATAAAAAAAAAAGTTTATAAAAAAAATATAAAAAAGACTGCTGTAGGTACACGAGGGCAATGCCGCGGGTGAAGCGCTAGTAAGATGAAAAGTGAGTCTGTCTGTCTTTACCCAATGTCTTTGTTTATTACGTGTTTACAGAAAAATTCTTAAATTACTGAACCAATATTGGTGCAATTTGAAAAGGATTGTACCTACCTTGTTGCAGGATTAGGATACCTAAGTATTTCTTATCCAGGAAAACTAAAAACACGCTCGTTGCCAGCTGTAGGTAAAAACGTAATGACTACGTAAGTTTACTGTTTTAAACCATCTAGGTAATTTGGGGTCGGTTTCCAGTCTAACCGGATGCAGCTGAATACCATTATTTTACATGGAGCGACTGCCTATCTGACCTCCACAGCCCCGTTACTGGGTAACACGATCCCCTTGGCAAGACTGTTTGTCAGACTTTTGTAATTCTGGCTACACGTAACGACTGTCAAAGATCTACAAATGACAGCCGGGTCCAACGGCTTAACGAGCTTTCCGAGACAGGGAGGGGTCTCGGTATGTAAAGATGGTCACCCATCCACGGACCAACCTCGAAAAGCGTAGCTTAACCTGATCTATCGACCCGTGTGGCTGGGCCCCTCTTACGGTTTACGTAAATTTACGGTTTTAAACCACTAGTCATTACATTGCGTCACACCGTAGTTCCAATCTAACCCGAATACCTCTATACTGTATTAATTCATAATGAATATATCTACTCATTAAAGACAAGAAATTTACAATTTCTGTGAGACGCTAAACAGCTGTGTTGCCTTTTCGTGGAAATATTGATAGCTACCTTGCTTTTAAATATTACCGTCTACCTTCACGTAATTAGTTCGCATTGCTCGAAATTAATTGTCATCAGAATTGGTCAAGGTGGCTGATGGTAGCTGTCAGGAGGACCTCAGCTCGTAAGGACCGAAATGCAATTTACAACCTACCTGGGAAATGGCAACGTTACCTACTTTTACTAAAAACTCTAATATTTATACTCCATTTGAAATACACACATCAACACGGTCTAGGGATATTTCATACACAATTAAATAACTCGAAAAGTACTGGCCGCATTGTAATCTTTCATACACTGATTTGTTTGTAATTTATCTCAGACTAATTCCAAATTCAAATTTTTGAAAATTCTTTTGTTTCGGTGGCATAAAAATGTCTTGATGTGTAGGAGAGGGAATTTTCATTTGTGCGAAATTTAGAAAACAATACGAATTACGTTTAGTTACAGTTTTTTTTTTCATTTTTAAACGAAAGATAAAGTTAAAATTGAGGTATTGTAGCCATGCAACGCCAACATTTGACGAGGGCGGAGATGTTACGAGCTGTGGGAATGCTGGAAGCTGGGTCTGTTCAGCGTAATGTTGCTGAGGCCATAGGGACCCACCAAAATGTAATTTCAAGATTGTGGACACGCTATCGTGCCACAGGTGAAGTAGCGGAGAGGCACCGGGGGCCAAGTCGCATCACTACCCCCAGACAAGATCGATTTTTGCAAATTACTGCGCGAGCTCAACCAAATGCAACGGCGACTCAATTGGTCCAAAGGCTGCGAGTGGAACACCAAGTGCTTGTGAGTGACCAAACTGTAAGAAGACGACTGCATGAAAGCAATCTACGCTCTCGTAGACCACTCCGGGTCCCACTTTTACGGAGAGGCAATCGTGGACGACGATTAGAATGGGTTCGGAACCACGTGGCCGTGAGCAATGGTCCAATGTGCTGTTCACGGATGAATCCAGGTTCGACTTCCATCCAGATTCACGAAGGACGCGTGTTTGGCGAGTTCCTGGACGATGGAGCCGTCTTCAGAACCCTCAGGAAGTTCACCCATACCAAGGAGGAACAATTATGGTTTGGGCAGGAATTCGTCTTGGAGGACGGACGGATCTCGTTTGGGTGCGAGGCAATATGACGGCAGAACGATACGTCCAATAGGTGCTGGGGCCCGTAATCTTGCCCCACAGAACACAAATGGGGCAAGATTTCCTGCTCATGCACGACAATACCCGGGCACACACGGCGAGAACGGTAGCAGCTTGGTTACATACACACAATGTTAGGGCCTTAGACTGGCCTGCTCAATCGTCAGATCTAAATCCCATTGAGCATGCGTGGGATATGCTGCAAAGAAGAGCTCTGAAGGGAGTTCCTGAAAATCTGGCTACAGAAGATCAACTTTTTGCGCACCTCAGAAGGACATGGGGCAATATTCCGCAGCAAGACATTGACAACCTTGTTCTGAGCATGCCGAATCGTTGCCGATGTGTTATGAACATCATGGGCGCTTTCTCAGACTACTAACTTCAAGTTTATAAACACAAATTAAATGATTTTTCTATTTTTTTTCAGTTTTTACTCATAAATTAAAAGTTAATTCATATACGGTTTCCGTCTATGCCTCATTTTTTTTCCATAAAATCCTGAAATTTTAATCGAAGTACCTTAACCATTATTAAAAAATGGTAGAATATTAAATAACGTATCTTTTAAATATATACATGTCATATAAATAATTAACACATTGATAGTAATTCGCTTTTTTAAAAATATCCCTAGACCGTGTTGATGTGTGTAATATTAGACATTTAAATAAACCTTTTTTACAGTCCGTTCAACCGATTTTGACTTCTATTGCGTTGGTGGTATGACAAATGGCAGCTGCAGTAAACAGTTGGTATTGTAACCACTTATTTGCTTTTAATGCCATTCTTATGCCTACGGTATAGAAGTCAAAATCGGTGGAACGGAAAGTAAAAAAGGTTTATTTAAATGTTTAATCTTATTTGAAATGGAGTATATTACTTATTTTATCTTGAACACCATAGGTTACTGGTCAAAGAAAAACTTCGCAAGGAAACATAGGCTACCTACGTACTTATAGAATTATACTCACGCCTTTTTCCCATAGGGGTAAGCAGAAACTACAGAACCCCACCTGCTACGATCCTTTCATACTCCATTTGCCTCGTTTACGTTCATACATCTATTAGCACACGCACGCTGCGCCCGATTGCAAGTACTACGTAACGTGCGTACGTACTTAAGTAGTACTTACGTACTTTTAGCTACTGAATAATCGGAAATTATAAATCCGCAATGCAAAACATTTAATTTCATCATGAAATTGCCGGATAATAATTTTGACAAGTATTTTATTGAGGTGGGTATACACACTCTCCGTTCCTCGAAAAGCACGTTCAGCCATTGGTCCCGGCTGTCATTCTTGGATGTTGGACAGTCGTTACGGGTCGTCAGAAGCCCGAAAGCCTGACAACCAGTCTTACTAAGGGATATCGTGTTACCCAGTAACTAGGTTGTGGAGGTCAGATAGGCAGTCGCTTCATCTAAAACCCTGGTATTCAGCTGCATCTGGTTAGACTGGAAGCCGACCCCAGTATAGTTGGATAAGGACTAGGCAGATAGATTTTAGATAGGAATGCACACTGTACAGTCTGCTAAACTATCAAACAAATGTTAATTTCGATACGGAAGACAAATTAGGGCAATCAGTCCCGCTACCACCTTGCTGGCTGGAGAAGTTCGTGCCGATACCAAAGACGCGAATTAATAAAATATACAATTATTGCCGTTCCAAATTTAACGCCTCGCAGTCTGAAAGCTCTCTTTGGATTCTCCTAAAACCTACTGTTGTTAGATAATACCTACAATCTATATAAATACAAGTTTGGTACAGTAATGTCTATATCATAGGTACAGTCGTCAGACTTGCTTCCTAAACCCATTCATGCCGAATAGATTGGTGATCGCAGTATGTTGTTATAGCCTTTTTTATTTGGTCTGGTGAAGATTCTGCCCATATTTTTGGAAAAAGGCCCATTCGACTACGATACTTTCATAATCTTAAAGATGATAATTATTCTTACATTCAAATTTTCTAGCCAATGAGTACATAAATTACTTAATGACCGATCAGTTTAAAGAAGAACAAATACAACAATTATTAAATCATAAAAGACTGCGTAGCTATTGACTTTACAAAACAGCTAAAACTATAAGTAACTGTAGCTTATATAAAAAATTACGATGTTTATACTTATTATAAAACTAAACTTATCTACCACCTACACTATTATCGATGTTTGTCAGAAAATCAATAATTTATTTTATCAGCATACATCGGCCATTTTGCAATGCGTCAAAATCCAATATTCCAATAAAAATCTTACCGAATCAATAAGGTAGTCTTTTTTATCCATCACCATCGTAACATTATCGTCATCCATGCATATTTCAAGTTTATTCTCGTTCATAAATACTTTTATTATAAACTCCGACATTTTGACCTAAAAATATCGAGCTATTATATTGGAAATCATACCCTCCCGGTGACCTGTCGCCATGGCAACGCCACGATGGCGACCCCTAGTTGCGGCGCCGAACCCATCCCTCTCTGCACCACTATTTTCACTCGCGAGAGCGAGGGAGACAGCTAGAAGCTACGCGTTCCGTTTCCAAGTGAAAGTAGCCGTTGTCAAAATCGATATCGCACAAGGCTAGGCGTCGATTATCTGTTCTCTGGTGTACAGTGCCGTAACATCACAACTCACCGACACCCCCAACCTAACCACAGCCTTATGTCTTCAGCGATAGAACTTATTTTCGAAGTGAAACAAACTGTATAAAAGATCGTACGTCACGTTACGTGGTTTGTAGGCAGCTTGCTTGGTTGAAACAAACCATCGACTATTGATTTTTGCGATCCCTTTTGCCAATGATTGTGAGAAATTTCGATTTATTGGATTATTTAATGCGTACTTGTTTCATTCAGGGTGTATTTTTACGCGTTTGCACGATGATTGCGTAAGTTAAAAGGAACGTTTTAGGGTAGGTAGGCAGATCTGTAATTACTTAGGTAATGTTCTTTTAATGTCTTCGTCAACTGTGTAGCTAAAAAGGAATTTGTTCAGCTATGAATGAATGGCGATAATGTTAGTATTGTTTCAGGTTTTGATCGAGAACTGAGTGAAAGATTTCACGTAGGTAATTGTTTCAGTAAGGCATTAATTAATTTGATATAGGTGGGTACTAAATACCGAAATAATCAAAACAATGAATTTCTGCGTAGACGGTAAACAATTACCAGTAATATATATTTCAGTTTTGTTCAATGCAAAGGATGTTGTAGTTCAAAATGTCTATTGTAGCAATGCTATTGAGGAGCTAGCGGCCATTTTGTTTAGTTGACGAGGTAGTAGTTTAATATCGGGTTTTCTTATAATAATTTGGTGATTAGGTTTACATGCTACCAGTGATACTACTAACTAACTTGCTTCTTACGATACTTCTGGACCTAAACAGCTTTATAACTATGTATATTTCTTTATAACTACAACTTAGCCTGGTAGGTTTCTCAAAGGACATAAATACCTAAACATCAACAAAAAAAATATTTTTTACCGACTTCAAAAAAAGGCGGTTCTCAATTTGTTTTTTTTTTATGTTTAGTATTTCAGAACTCCGTCATTTTTATACCGATTTGAAAAATTATTTTTTATCTGAGTGGATATAAGTAAATCTTATCCTTATCGTAATAAGTACGTATTTTTTGCCACTTAGTGTTTGTATGTTGATTATGTTATACTACCTTCCTGTCACTGTTATTTACATTGTAAGTAGTGGTAGGTACGTATTTATGCGGCATAGGTACTCACTGACAACAAAAAAGTGAAAAATAAAAAACGTTTTTACAATAAAAAACGACTTTAAAAAAAAACACTACGAAGTATAAAAAAACTTTAATTTCGGAAGTCGGTGTCTTTGGTTTTGTATCGTTTTCTCCCACCGACTTCCGAAATAAAAGTCTTTTTGGAAATCGTTTTTTTTTTTAAACTTTTTTTAAATCAATTCTATAACGACCTACGATGTTTAGAACAAAGGTTTTTAAGTAGATACTAATGGAGCCACGAAGAAAGAGCTCCCTTATCGCACTAGTGACTATTGTGTCCACTGCTACTACTAAATCGGACCCCTAAGGAACTTATACGGTTACGTATAGGGGAGAACGGGCGATACTACCCCGTGCGTGGTTTTCGTTGGCACCATTGCTTGCTCAGCACACGCAACTGTTTGTAATTGTAGGGCCATATTACAACAACATGAAACATTCGATAAAATGAACACTTATTTATTATTAAATCTATTAATAAGGATATTAATTGGACCGTTAATTTAATTTGACGGCACGGTTGGCGCAGTGGTTAAGCGATTGACTGCTGCGCTGCGTGTCGCAGGTTCGATTCCCGCACGGAACAAATATTTGTATGACCTACAAGTAGTTGTTCCGGGTCTGGCTGTTTGTGTATGTGAGTTTAAATGTTTGTAAACGCACCCACAATACAGGAGAAATTCCTAGTGTGGGGCAGTTTAAAAAAAAAAAAAAAAAAAAAAAAAAACATTTTGCTGATAAGGAATTTGCTAATACACAAGGTCCCATTAAAATAGATGGAAATATTTTAACACAGCGTTCAGTACGTCTAACCAAAGATATCCAAGCAAAAAAAAAACACTGATTACAGTGATTTTATTTTGACCTAAAATAATAAATGGCATTGGGTAATCAACATTTTTTGTGTATTTTCGTTAGCTGATTTATTTTTCTTGTAAGTATCTAATGCGTTTTTCTTATTATTTTTATACCATTGTCCTTGTTTTGGTGGTCTGAATGATTTATAAAAGTTTGTCCATCTATTTTAATGGGACCTTATATACGCTAACAGACTTAAAATCTTAATAATAATATGTACATGTGTATAAAAAAGTACGAGAAATCATAGGGTATAAAAAAAATCGTCCGCGTCGCTGTCAAGCGCCCAAAAGTGCCCAAAAGGCTGGCAGCATTGCCACGTTGTATGGCAATGCTGATTCTTTAGCCAAAAAATAGGCCCTCTGGTCACGTGAAGAGTTATTCGCTAACGTCTAATTAGCGAATAACTCTTCACGTGACCTTTACTTTTGAGGGCCTTTACTTTTATATTTCTACTCCGGTAACGGTAGTGTACGAGCTGTTTAATACAGAAAAAAATAAAATTCTCTGCTATTCGAACAAGGCGTTTGCCTCCAGCAGGGATTTAAAATAGAGTATAGGTTTAAAATAGGATATGCTTAGAACATTATAGCAGTGATAGCCTAGTGTTGTGACCGTTGGACTGACAAGTCATAGGCCTGGAGTTCGAACACAAGGCACGCACCTCTGACTTTTCGGATTCATGTGCGTATTGTATAATTATCACTAGCTTCAGAAACGCTAAAGGAAAACATCGTGAGGAAATCCGGCCATGCCTGAGAGATGTCTCGAGGGCATGTGAAGCCAAGTCGGAGGTCCATGGGCGGTATAAAAACTCTGACACCAGGTTAGTATCCACACGAAAAAGAAAGAAGAAGCTCAGAACATTAACGTTTAGTCAAGACGAACTGAAGCTATACCACTTTGATATCACTAACTTGTATAATGACAGAGTTCACAAAGTTTTTTTTTATTGACGTAGGTACTCGTACTGGCGACCCGCCCCTGCTTCGCACGGTTTTTATGACTCGACAAAATACGATGTTTTCTTTAATTACATCTAAGAGTAACAATAAACACTTACGAGCCGTTTTATTATTTCTCGGGTTAAGTTAAATGTTACCTACTTTATTAACTAACTTTATTCTTAACGGGTTTTGTCGCTTAGCGACTATGTCACACCACGTAGAAAACAAATCACTTCAAATTTACTAACTTAAAAGTTTAAAACTCAGTTTCGTTAGTGTCCTACAACCTAATTAAGAGGGAACAGCAGTGCTATTCTGTAAAAATCACACGGTGAAAACCTAGGTGAAGTGAGCTGTCAATAGTGTCCATCCCAGCCGTGCTATTCTGTAAAAATGTCACGGTGAAAACTTAGGTGAAGTGAGCTGTCAATATTGTCCATCCCTAGCATCAGTGAAATGACGGATCACTTCACCTAAGTTTTCACGGTGAGATTTTTACAGAATAGCACTGCTGGGCCTGCGAGGAATTTTAAAATTTGGTATTTGAAGAAACTATTGCTGTCGTCTTACCTTAAGTCTGCCCCCGTAGATTGCGATTGGGCTAGCTACAGCTCAGACCAAATATATCACAAAAAATTTACGAAATCGACGTTTCGTATTCCCCTTTTTTCTCCTCGAAAACTGAACCGATTCAATTACTCTTTACATACAAATTTTAAGAAAGAGTATGTCTAGGTTCCTATCATTTTCTTTTATGTTAAAAACTTTTCGAATTTGTCTGGTACTCCTCTAATCACGGCGGTAAAAATGGGGCATTTTTATAATTTTTGGAGGGCCATATTTTCTTTACCGATAAGTTGCTGAAAAAAAGGAAATAACAGGGACGTGACTACAGCAGACTTTGATTTTATGAAAAGAAAAAAGATTGTTCTAGAGGCATTATTCAGGAAGAAAAAAGGGGAATACATTTATATAGAGAATCGCAGGCCTTGTTTCCCTCTTAAGGATTCCTTGATGTGTCAAGAGGATGTAGAACCATACATTTTTTGGAAAAACATACTGCGATTACTTCTTTAGCGATGATAGTGAGTAAGCTGAAGGAGGTGCCTTCAGCCTGCTCTCTATCATCGCAAGTTTGAAAGGCAATCAGCATCATAGATCAGGTATAGGTCTAATTTAAACTGTCCACTATTTTTACGTGTCTATTCTGCATTTATGTTGCTACTAACTGCGCCTCGTGGTTTCACCCGCATAATTCTCGATCCTGTAGGAATATCCTGATAAAAAGTATCCTATGTCCTAATCCAGGTCTATCCATGTGCTAAATTTCATCCAAATCAGTACAGCCGTTTTAGCGTAAAAGCTGCGGCCGCATTTGGGCTTATTGTGACAAAGCAATGCGTGTCGAAGCTTCGTATGTTTTACTCGCTAAAAAGTTATCGCGCTAATGCGGTGGTCACACGCGGCTTCCGCTAATGTGACCACCGCACCAGGGCGATAATTGCTACACAGCCCGAACTATCGCGACGATAACCATTTACGGATGGTCACATCTGCGTGTATCGTATCACTGTGCGAAGCTTCGTCACGATAGAGAAACAAACAAACTCACTTTCATAATATTAGTTAGGATTATGTGAACCATTTTATGAATCTCTGTACAAAATTGTCAAATAGATGAATTGCATGATATGAATTTTAAGCAGGTAACCTATGAATTGTCAATTTGTGACCATGATTTTGTAATATGATTCATATTCATTATTCCGATATGATTCTACTAAAGCTGCCTCTAGGGATGGGTCGTTGCGAGAATTTCACAAAACGTAACGTAACTGGAGACTTTTCGGTGATTCAACATGGTGATTCTATCGAAGTATTACAGTTATTTGTAAAACGAAAATATAAATGACCCACGTAATACGTTACATATCACAAGCTTTAAGTTTTTGAATCAGAATCAGAATCAGAATCAGAATGCTTTATTTGTAAACACAGGTCAAATTACAACAGTGTGCGAGATGTTACAGATTGGTAGATCCTCTATGTTTTGCCGAGAGGCGTACAAATATAATATATTTAATTAACATTGTCGAATTTATTACTTTTTAATGCAAATTTAATTTTTAAGTTATCTTATGGTGGTAGAATTATGTCAAATTTCACATTAGTAATAAAGTCAATAGTAATAGGTACATGCATGCATAACAATACAAATTTAAAATATAATAAATTTCAATAAATGTCAAATAAATTAAGTACATGGAAAAAAAAAATTAAGTTACATGGCATATTAATGTCAAACAAAATTCAAAATTGTCAAAATAGGTGAGGTGATGTACATTTTTCTGAGGCAGTAATTATAGAAGTATCGCCCAAATATTCCTGTAGTGAGTAATAGCATTTATTTATCAAAATTCTTAATAGCTCTGTTTTGAAATTGTCCAGATTTAACGTTTTAATTTTTTCAGGTAGTTTGTTAAATATTCTTTATTATTTTGTAGCTACATATGCAGTTACATCATCGTAATACTAATACAAATAAACTTCCCTTCATACTTTATTCAGGCTTAGGACAGACTGCATCGAAAATGTAACTACTTACAAAATAACGGGTTTTCAGTTTGACCCGAAACTAGCTATTCGGCTACATGCCCCGTAGCCAGTTATTGTAACTAGTGACGTAAAATAACGCCCATCCCTAGCTGCCTTTTTAGACCCCTGGATGTTAGGTAAATACTTCAAAACTATATTTCAAAAATCTAAGTACAGACGCCAGAAGGTCAACCTACCCGAAACTGTCAAAGTTTCCCAATCAACTTTGAACCTTGTGCTTCAGTGATAAAGTTGAAAATCTATTAAAGAATATGACAGATTGTAGTAGGTTGATGTGCTGGCGTCTGTACATACAATAGTTCTACGAACTTATTTATTTTGGTACCTATTCTGTTTACCTACATATGTAGCTAAGTGCGTAACTTCACGCAAGTTGCTGCAGGAACACAGCATCCTGTGTGGCATCCAAGACGCAACATGACATAATATATCTCTGATTTCGTCAGAGGGATCACCTGATCATTTATAAAAACGAGGGATCAATTTAATTGTTCACCCGTTTCCTAAATTAAACATCAAGAAATACCCGGGAAAATTTTAAAATTAAGAACAATATGTCATACTGTTCAAAACTGTGAGTAAAAAAAAAATTGTTCCCTATTTAAAATTGGACCAAGGAGGATTCTACGCAGCAAAATGCACCCTATGCATGCAAAAATACACTTTAAAACACGACCATCAATAACTACAACTCAAATTAAAATTAAAATACCTATTAATTAATCAATTTTACTAACCTCGTAATAATAGTCACAGCAGTTGACCAGCATTGCACTTTTAATAACAAGGTTTTACCAGCTGTGACGTGAAATAAGTGAGCTAGTTCCACTGCGAGTGCATAGATGGCGCTTGTATGCATATGGAACTAGATATGTAATGCATAGGTAGGTGCCCTATAGAGCCAATGTCATTGATTAGCGGCAATATTTAAAATTGATCATTGGGTAAGTTCCTATGATATTGACGCCTGCTACCTGGATGCTACTGAAGAGCTATTATGAGGCCTATCACAAAATTGCGTTTTGGCAGTTCGAGCAGCCGACGCATCGGAATTCGGCAATTGTAATTATGTTAATTTGAGCTATATAATTATTTTTATTTTTTTAAGTATATAATTTTAAATTCTTATGAACCAAAGTTTATTCGAGTATATTTTTTACGTAATAATATTAATATTATAAGGAGAAATTTACAGTTAAATCTGAGCGTTTTTTTATGATTTTGAATGGATATAAAAAAAAATCCTTACAAATTTCAAAATTCTGAAGCCGCTATGAACTAAACCACTTTTTGAGAGATGTTATTTTATATTTCAATTGCTACGTACAGTACCTAGTTCAATCCACGAGCTCGGAAAAATGCCGTCGCGCATTTTATGAAAAACTTGCTTCAGAAATTTGGTTTTATATAAATAGATAAGAAAAAATTGCGCAAAACGAGGCCGGTATATATTATACTAATAACTATTCTCTACCATTGATAAGTCATAGTTGTCGAAGTCTTTCAGTTTCTCAGAATAAGAACGCTGAAGTTGCCCATTTAACGCAAAAATTACCGTCGAAATCAGTCGAAATGTAATATGTAATGTAATAAAACAAGCTTGTGCATTCGGTCTGCGAAAATATGACCATATTTCACACCTTCGCAAGGAACTCAACACTCCCGGTCCGCCTTCGAAGGAACACTCGGATTCTATGTCTCCTTTTCCACATGTTACACAGCCCGTCTTATCCTTCCTACCTGCGTGAGCGATTTTCTTACGCTCGCCTTAACAACGCACCGTGTAGATCACACCTTAAATCCCTCCTTAAAAACCATCCTTATAAAACGAAAAAAAGTCAGAAATACGCGAAAAAAACGAAAACGAAATAGGTAAATAATAACGCGGGTGGAGGATGCGGGGGGATGCGATTGGGGAAGCACGAAATTTCACGCGGGTGAAGTCGCGGGCTGGCTAGTATTAAAATAAAACGCAATTGGTATGTTTGTTTGTTTGTATTGCATCAACTGTAACACTTTCAGTTTTCATCGATATTGAGCAAAGTTTACCTACATTATTATAACTGCTCGCATTGTGATATACAATCGTTTATTTTACATCATTTAATATTATTTAAAAAAAACAAAATAAAAGAAAAATTATAAAAGAAATAAACGTTGATGAGTTCCGCACGGACTAACTTTCGAGCGGCGGGCTCGAATAAATATTCTAACGGTTTTTTTCGATTTTTAAATAAACGATTCTGTATCGCACGAAAGCATAACAACGCATGCTATGTCATAATGCTCAGACCCCTTCCATGACAATACACACACGACAAAGTGCCGTCTTATTTTGTTTTAAGCTTTAAGCACCAATTTTCTTTATAACAAGTCGTTCGAAATAATTAAACGACTAAAATTCTATAAATATCTTACTATGTATAGGTTAAAAATACATGTTATAACATTTTTACAAGTCTATCTTTAGTTTATTGCATGGATCTAATGATCTATTCCAACTTCTGAACGCAATCGTTATTTTCGTGAACAAATTTGTTGGAATAAGCCATTCGACTCGCGAGTATCTATTTTTAAAAATAAAGAAAAATTGTAAAAACCTAAATGAATATGAAAGCGCGGAGGACATGACCGATGACAAACATAACATATAAACGCATTCTAATGTTAATTATACAAATAAAAAAAATATAAATACACTCCGGAACATATTTACATACAATGATAATGGATACAATCGTAAAATTACTAATAAAAATTAACAAATTCGCTAATAAAACAGTTAATCATAATTGCACATCAGATGAACTAAGAAATTCGTAACTAGGAGTATTTCTCTATTGGTTAATTATCCTTACAATTATTTTTCTCTATTTACGTATTATGTATTCAACTTTTGAAATCCACGAAACTTATAAGACGGATTTTCGTTCCTTTTACAATAAGAAATAACTTAAAAGAAATTATCATACAAGTTTATATAATAGATGGATTGTAATTTTTAATATCAAAAAGCCATGCGAGAATCAAAGTGGTGTCTACTTCGTAAAAAAAAAGCGTGGCTATTCCGAGTTGCGTAGATTAAGAATATACATGCCAGTAAAGTATATAGGTACATAAATGGGTACAATGTAGGTAATCACTAAAATTATACAATATCATAGAAGTAGTTTTATATTTCAGCGAAACTACGCATAGAAGCGTTACTTAATCGTACAATAATTATTACATGAGGGTTATAATTTATATCTCTGGATTCGAAATCAATTTCCAGACTGCTGGGTGCCCAGTTACTCACAATTTTCATATAGATACAATAAAGAAACAATGTGATAGAAAACTTAGAGAAACATTTTTAGGGAAAACTAAAACATCATTGAGGGTTTACAATTTACATTTTTCCGAACATTGGGCCTAATTTTATAATAAAAATTGCATTTGAAGGTTACAAAAATTTTGGGAGTACATACAAGCCTTTGCAGAAATGAATTCTAACAATGAAGATAATCGTTCAAAGTCCAGGCATTCAAAATAAGGTTTATCATTTATTTCTAGTTAGCACGTTGTATAGAACGCATCATAAATATCATACAATATTGTTGTATCTAAGGCACATAATGTTTAGGCTTTCAATTATTACTCCATATCATATTAATGGTGCTAATAATGAAACAAAAAAAATACATGCCGCGACCAATACATAATTTTCAATTTCCCATCATAACTTTTTGTCCATACAGAATCTTGTATTAGTCACATCCATATAAATTACTGCAAAGCTATTAAATAAATCTACCGTTTCTACTTACGCTGTCAAAAAAATTACATATCTCAGCTTACATTCGCTGTTACCATTATCTTTACAATTATAACAAATGCATTTCATACAACATGTTCCTATCTGCCATTTTACAATACATTTATTTTGTATTATACAGCACCCACTGTGCATTGCCAATCATACAAAAACAACTATTTCAATATAAGACACGTTCTGAATGAACAATTGAATCACAGTCTAGAATTTTCGGCACCAATGAGCTTTAAATTCGTCACCAATACTAATATTGCCTTACCACGTTACAAGGTTACCTCTTTCAGATTTTCAATGACGAAACTGTTTCTCTGTAGTTATCAACAAGCCTTAATGACATTACTATTACTTTCTAATGTTTTTTTTTTCATATTCTAATAATGTTTTCTATAGCTAGCAATTGACTAATCCCGCCTTTCTGCCTAGTTCGACTATAGCTGTAAGTCTAATATATTTTTTGTCAAATAGCTATTAATTGTACCAAACTGCACTATAAATATCATTTTACATAGTACCCAGCCTCTCGCCGATCTGTCTATAGAAAATATATCGCGAATCGTTTATATAGGTCACACTACGTTTCAGTACCAAATTCTAGCCTCACTAAAGCCGTTTTTTTGTTTATAGTTATTTTTTATTTATTGCTTGTAGTTATTGCTACGTTTCCCTACTACACTATTTTTATAGAAATCCAAAACAATGTTTATAAAGGCATCAAATAAAACTTGTCGATTGAGTGGTGATGGAAATTAAGATGTTTTAAGCCTGACCAAATATAATTAAGATATTCAACAATTTGACGTGGATTTTTTGTCTCAATATTGTATTTTTTTTTCTATTCGAATTATAGTCACTTAATTGTTTTCGCTACGAACTTAATTTTACCACGCTTATTTAAATCTAAATCTATTCAAAATTGTGTATATATATTTGGATTTCATTCATTAAGTGTAATTTGGCCACATTTTTAGTTTCACACCCCTTACTAATAAACGTAAGGGGTTTTTTTTTATAATTGTAAATATTTTTTTATTATTTTAAGTAACATTAAATTTACATTGTAACTCTAATGACTAGCTTTCCTCGTATGGCCACTGTTATTGCGAAAAAAAAAAACATTTTCATGAGTGACAAAATAAAATAATTTCTAGGATTTAAGTTATAGGATTATAGTACCTTACGTGTGTATTAAGTAACCAAAAATATTAATTTGAGTATTTTTTTGCATTTCAATAGCATTCCAAATCGAACGAAAAATATTTTGAAACATCAATACTCTCAACGTGACTATACTTACACAAAGTTGGTATTTTTGCATTTCATTGAGAAACCTTAATAAAAAAAGATTCATATGAAGTATTTAATTAAATAATTATTAATAAAAGGTGTGAAAAATAAACACTCGGCATACTGACTAGCCACATACTCGTACCACTTGTCTCACCAATTTGGTTACAAAACACACAACTCTTAAGTTAAATAGTCAATGAATCGTTTGTTACAGGTATGAGCGGATGGATTTATCAAAAAGAACACTACAATTTACAAATTCCTATTATTTAAGTTATTTTACGTTTCTTTATGAAAGGCACCTATAAAATGTCCTTCGACATAAGTCGATCTACTTATGATTTATTGTCTCTTTCGATGCTCAGAACTTTTCACAAAAAATAGTAAAAATAATAAAAAGGAAAAAAATCTCGTCTTGGTGTCATAATTGTGTCACTGAGATCAATATAGATGTATTTTGTGCGAAAATTACGTAAAAAATCTTTTTGCTTTTTTTATTTTATAAAAATTTTAGTGTCAGTATTTCCCGATCGAAAGTACAATAAATCAACTACTCTGTCCGCTACTAATTACAACTAAACTAATCTCTTAAGCAAGGCTCGTCTTTATTAAATATTCGTTCAATAAATAAAAAAAATATTTTTAAACTAACCGACGTCTTACACTTATTTATTTTTTTATTTCCATTACAAAACACACAACAACGAAACAAAAAAACAACTTATAGTATCACACTTTCGTCAATTTAAACTGTTTTGACGCCTTTGGAAGCTTTTTTATTCCTCTCACAGCTCAGCAAAACAATATTTTATAAGCTGCACTTTTTATTAACATTTTATTTCACTAAATTACTGGAAGGCTTGATCATATCATGTTTTTATATTCTATAAAAATATTAGAATATAATATGTTGTTTTTATTTCGTAGCTTTAATATTTTTTACATAATTATCGTTGGAGTATTGTATTTTGTTATCGCCTTAACAAGTAATAAATGAAAACCATGTCGATCACCCGCGTCTGTCGAAAATCGAATTTCAATAGTTGTGGACGCGTTTAGACGCCGCGACAAAGTTACATCGCACGGACAGGTGCAGTCGATCGACACAGAGTAAAAATTGTAAAATCTAAATTTCAACTACAACCTCATCCGTTTTAATTCCTTTTTATATTTACACTAATCCCCCGACGCGTTCCGAGATAACGATAGAAATTAAACAGTCCGATGTGAGACGGGTCGCCAGTGCGGGAGGGGCGCGGGTGTCCAGCGGAGCACGGTAGCCGACGGCGCGACCAACGCAACAGATCCGACACTCGAGACGGGCGTATCAGAATCAACACTAATTACAGATCCAACATTTCCGACCGATCCGTCGGTTCCAACATGTCCGACACTTGCGACACCGACCGACGTAGCGGTTGCGTGGGATCACGGCGAGCGCAAGTCGGGCGCCGGTTTATCGGGCGCGATGTCGTCCGACGCGTCGACGACCGACCCGACCGTCGAGCCGGTCGTGTCCATCGCAGTCGCTTCCGATGTAATCACGCTTGATTGGAAGAAGCGTTCTGCAAAGAGAAAAAATACATAAGTAATTATGACAACTGAAAAATTCAAAGCCAATTATTTTCATGCTGGATACGGACTAGATACTTGAGATATAAATTATTTATAAAAGATCTTCTTACACAATATTGCTACGTCATAAAATAGCACTCTTGACGGGCACTCTGTAAAAGTACGCATGAAAGTAGAAAAGGCATAATAAATATACAACGCGATTTATGAAGCTACTCGAATAATATGAAAGATATTTAAATATATCGCAGATGGATTGTCAAATCCGTTGTTTTACGTAACCACTAGCTGTTTTACAAAACAGCTCAGTTATGTAAAACCACCAAACGACGTTTAACGATTTTCCATAGTTACTGAAATTTGATACGCAGAATTGAATAAACATTTGGCATTTATCAATGCAGCGGTACAACGATTAGAAGTTATGTAAAACAGTGTGAAATGAAACGCCAGATTGTAGATTTTAGTTTAATTTTTTCGCTCGTGGCTCTATGTCTCACAACAATAATGGCGTCCGAGATTAAGATTGATATCCCTAACTCAAGTGAAACCAGTGATTTTAAGGACAATTTTAATATAAAGTCTTCAGAGATTTTTGAACGTTACTCTTAAAAATACTAAATAGCCAAGTAACTGCGACCGACTTGAAAGTAGCGCCGGTCAAGGCGCACTAGCTTATTTACAGCGACCGATTTAGCAGTAGAAGCTACACTAAACGCTTATTGTAACTCCTTAGCCATTCTGCATTACGTCTAAACGTGGGTAGCACTTTTGTTAAACGTAACGCAATGACAATCCAGCTGAACGTTGCACGTTGTTCAGCTGTTTTACATAACGGAGCTGTTTTGTAAAACAGCGGATTCGACAATCCATCTGCGACATATATATATCGAGGATCAAAGTAATACAAAGTAAAGACTCGTCAATTACTACCTGAACTAAAAAGGCAAGTACCAATTTATAAATGGGCATATGCTTGACCTTGATTTCGCCTGGTGGAAACTGATGGATGAGGACTACAATGGAAGGAACATTCTTAGAAGATACCCTTGCTTAAAAGTCTTCTTTTCAATTCTATTGATTCATTGAGAAACAGGCGCTACCGATTTGGTTTATTTACGATCGAACGTTTTCCAGGTCTTTAGCAGACTACGATGGTTACTTTTAAGTCAAGGACAGATCAAACTCAGGGCGTGACGCTTTAAACAATACACTATTAGCCAGTATAACATAGTAAGACAGTACTTCTTCAGGGTGTCAATAGACTTACCATCATCCAACAGAACCACATGGTCGGGTCCTGGCGGTGCTGTCATTATGTTAAACTCTTCCTCCAGGGTAGGGAATGGTGCGTTCCATCTGGAATTACCATCCTTGTTAATATTAAGTGGTCAAAGGCAGTACAGATAATGATTTGCTGTTGAAAATGCAACTACAAAATTTACAAACTCTATTATAATGGTCTTACTAGTATTGTGCTATAATTTTGCAGCATATGAAGTCTTCTGGTCATGGCCTTCAAAATAGACAAGCACATTATTATTATTAACGATTATGAGAAAGCATATTCAAAATCAGCTCGCTATGGGCCATCACTAGGGCTCGTCATTTATACGCAGCGGACTTACTTCAGAAGTATGACATGTAATTAGGGAGCACTCGTGGTGATACTTAGCAATCTTCTGCTGGAGATAGGCATGTCCCAAATTAAATATAAGGTTTTATCACTTGGAGCAAGCAGTTCATAATTTCACTGGCAAGTATCTTACTTGGATCAAACTTTCTAACATCGGTGATTCAGTTGCCCGTCATTAAGAGTTTCGAAGTTGAATGATTACGGATTACGGAGTTGTGGACTACTTTAAGCTGATGATAATGATGATGAATTGTCAGAGCCTCTTTAGTATAAAGCGGGGTGTACCGTGTAAAGGTAAGGTTGACATTTTGGGGAAGACAACCCCCGGTTTCCTCAAGCCTTTTCAGATTCCTGCTGATTACCAGCTAGCATAAGATTTGACAGCAGATCTGCTGAACAGTTGATCAGGCTTTCAGAAACTGAAGGTTTTTAAGCTTCCCCCAAAACACCCCTAATTAAATCCTGATACGGACCTGTTAATCGGTCCCAAGTCCTCTAAAACCCACCTAGGCGCTGCCCTCGCCGAGGCCCGCGGCGCGTACAGCCCCAGGCCGCCGGGGGGCGACGCGCCGCCCGCGCCCGCCAGCACCGCGCCGCCGCCCGCGCCCACGCCCGACACCCCGCCGCCCAAACCCACACCGCCCAAAGAACTTGCATAGCTAAATACCTGTACAGGAACGTTGGAAAGACCAAGATTAGTGAAAAACAATGTTGATGGTGGTGGTAATTAAGTCTTCCTTTACATCTTAAATTAAGAAATTACCAAAAGAATAACTGCTTAAGACGTAGTTAGCATTTAGGTTATAAGACTTCAAGCCAATACTCTGTCATAAAGCAACTGACTTGGAACAGAATTCATGTATTTAGGAGACAGTTTCGTATTGAACGGTTTCAGTTTGAAGGGTCTGGATGTCGGTGTAATTTCAAGCAAACGAGACATTTCACCTTTCATGATGTCCAAAGGCTCCAACGACTACTTATTATCATGTGGACAGCTTTTTTGCCATCCAATAACATAGGCTGTCAGTTTTGGACTCAAGGCCAAGACTCTGGCCAATCGACCACTGAGCCAGCAACAGGCTTGAAACCGGGCCCCTTGTATTTTGGTGCCAGTTCAGTAAAACTAAATAAATAAGTAGGCCCATAAACTAGAACTGAGCTGGATAGAATATAAAATAGTAGACTTGCCTGCTGCGGCTGCGAGTGGAAATGGTTGAAGTGTGTGATTGGTGGATGGCAGTCGGTGCGGTAGGGGTGAGGCGAGCGGCGGCGCGGGGAGGCGGGGGGCGAGCGCACCTCGGGGGAGGAGGGGGACGTGCCGCCCCCCCCCACGCCGCCGCCCACCATCTCACTGGCTGCAACAGACGGATCATCGTCATTGTTATAGCGCCCTGGAAATAACGAATTTCATAATAAGTGGTTGAAAGCGAAATTAACAAAATTAAAACTTGGAAATACAAGTACTTATATTATGTAGAATAATGTAGGTTGTTTTTCACCTATGTTCTTATTAGGAGATAAGAGAACACTTCTGAATTTGGCGTGATGCCTTAGCTTAGGGTGAATTTCACCAATTGAAATGTCAATTTTACTAATCAACAAAATCAAGAGCTGTCAGTGTCATCATTGTTGTGTAATTTTGTCACTCACAGCTCTTGAACACCTTTTAGACAGTGCTTAAGGGTTCATGCACACACGTCAGTCACTTCGTCAAGTTGCCGATCAGACACGTTAAAAAATATAGTAACGTAGAAATTATAGGACCTTGGCTACACACATCAGTCACGTCGCTGCCGTCACCGAAAAATCAGAACGAAACGTGGCTTTGTGACAAAAACAATTTGTAACCGAGGTGTTTCTACGAGTATGACTGACTCACGTTCACACACGTCTCTGAAATTGACGTGACTGATCCCACTTAGTATACGACTTTGTGACTAATGACAGAGTTATTGGCTATATGTCGACAAACCGTTAAGGGAATATAAGAGAGGTCATTTGCAACCAAATAACCCCCCATGACCCCTATGTCAATGTCAACCATTTTTGAGTATTTTGACATTTTATATTTTAAAATGAATAAAATATAAAATGTCAAAATTGTTGACATTTGCATAGGAGTTAAAAGGGGTAATTTGGTTGTAAATGACCGCTCTTATATAACCTTAATGGATTACCGACATATAACCAATAACTCTGTATAACTTATCAGTTTCAAAATCAAACTGGCAGAATACATAATAATATTAGCATAACACAGATTTCAAAATAATTACCCGTGGATCTGATAATGGCGACGGGCCTAGCCATCGGCGGTAACGGTGGTGGTGGAAGCATTGAGCTGCTGAAGTATGGCGGCTTCGGACTCCTCGATAAACTATGCACCTGGAAACAAGATTACATTAATATGGACCACTATATTTGACAACTAACAGGGACGTTGATTGGGACAAGAAAGATGCTTTGCTAGTGGACACTAAAACTTAGCCCATTAGCGCTAACAAAAAAAAAAAGATAATGGGTACCTGTATCCTGAACATCAAATTACTGCTACACAAGATCCTGATCAAACATCACAGTAATAGACAGATGTTACCTTTTGTCTTTTTACAGAAAAAAACTCTGAATCACCTCTGATGCCTTAAAGACCTTAAAGCGAACAAAAGACCGAGTCTTTTTAAAATTACTCTGTCTTAGATATTGCAAAGAAACCTTGACAAACCAGGCCACAAAAAGTGATCATGGTATTATCATTATTTTACCTGTAACTGCTGCACATCAGAAGGATCCTGGCAGACGAAGGTCACAAAGTCACCGAGAGAGTCTTGAGGTGCCCCATCGTATTTGCCGCCTGCATGCTGGCTGGACAGGGCTTCTGATGCTGGAAAGGGCAATAGAATAACGTTGAAAGAGCATCTATTACAGTATCGGATAAGATACGAAAAGTTCAAAACGTTTAAGTAAATCGACTGCATTAATGGTCTAAATCACTACCAATCTGAATTTCGACAAACCGCCATACGACAAGATTTTATTTCGACTTTCATTTCCATTTATCGTTTCACAGCAGTGATCATTTAGTACTGGGATCGATTCGGAACAAAATATTAATTTTATCCACATTCCTAACGAATCACACAAAGTGGGATCGGATCGTGGGATCCGATCAGAATATAAGCCTATTTCCGCATTGTACACAGTAACTTAGATGGAATTTCTTGCCTGTTCTTTCTTCTCCATAGAAATCTACGTTTTGGAATCGACAATTAGCTTTAACTGTCTGAATAACTGACCGACTCTTTGACAAGTCAAAAGTGCCTGTAATTGGTTTAATTGAAATATGGTTTGAGTTTGTGATGACTGCAAATTTGAGAAATCTAGCCCCGAAATAGTTGAGTATAGCACTTGATCTATCCATAAGTGACTCACAAAAGTTACTACCTACATCAGATTACATTCCCTGCCACCACAACAGATGGCGCTTCAAGCTACGACCTGACTTACTAGTAGGATGTGTATCGGTGGGCGGCGCCGCATGCTGGTAGAAGATGGTGTTCGACGGCACCAGCGGCGATTGTCCTGACAAGCCAGCTGAGCTGTGCGGGATGCCTGCTGGCAGAGGGAAGAATGTAAAGTTAAATGTGTAGGTAATAGGGTCGAAGACCCCAAAAAGATGTTTTAAAGAAGGATCGAAATAAAAAACCGGCCAAGTGCGAGTTGGATTCGCACACAAAGGGTTCCGTACCACCGTATAATATTTAGCAAAAAACGCTGAATAAAACACAGTTTCTTGTATCCCCTTAAATTTTTAAGTTTATTTTATTTTTTGTTATTATACTGGCAATAGAAAATATACACAATCTGTGAAAACAATTGTCTACCTATTACGGTTCATGAGATGTGCCCCTGACAGACAGACGGACAGTGGGGGCTAATATATAATAATATCAAGTTAAAATAAAACGAAAACACCAACAGAGTGACCACAAATAACAAAAATAGCACGTGTACTGCACAGTCACCGCGTCGACTCAACAGAATACATATGCCATACAAACGCACACTATATTTAGGTGCGCAGGAGCACGTGCGTCGAATACTCTACCAATATCAGAGCTTTGATTGGCATACGTTTTTGTCGCGTTTTTATGTTGAATCGATTATTGTAATGCTAATGAGTCATCATATAATTATCATGATAATTTAAAAAATATGTCAACTCTATCCCCACTGTTTGATTCTGAATCTATTCTCAATCACAATTTACATACCTGCTATGTTCAGATGACGAACCTTGCCATAACCATTCAAGTTTATTAGATTAAGAAACTGCATAGAACGGAACGAGAAGCGCGATGACACAGCGCTGGTAATTTATTGCAAAATATGAAGCAATTGACTATTTACAAAAAGTATATTGATTGGACTAAAAAATTAAAACACTATTACGTTAATACATATGTTGCTTGTAGAATAATCTGACAAAAAAAAACAGAATGATTGTACATAGCTATGAGAGAAATAAACTGATCTGAAGTAATCTTAGTTTTATTCACTTATTTGAGATTGAATTTCACAATTCATAATATGTATATTAATATGGGTTTTAATAGCTAAAATAAGTTTTTAGAGGTATCTTCGTGGATTTATTTCTATCGTATCAAAGTTCATTATGTTTTCGACACACTAGCTAACTAACATGTTGTATCCTGAAGAATATTTTTTTTTTCTGGCTTTTTTTACTGCAGTGGATCATATACTTTAAGGCCTTATAAAACTTGCGTTTAGCTCGTGTAGTCCTCTTAACATCTAAGCCATATTTCACAGTGACACAGTACGTCAACATACTTAGTATATTGTCGTGTAACATTTAGCGATACTCAATTACACAAACACAGAAAAACTTCTAGAAATTTTGTCATGATGATAATTTATTCCCTCGTAAGTATTTACTTTTGTATATTTACATAGGTTTAGTTTTAGATATTAATGTACCAATATGCTTTTTCTCATAGTTATTAATAGATTATTTTATATCAGTTTAACTTTAAATTTTAGTGTTCCATTTTAATTGAAATGTAAAGTGATGGCCTGAAACACAGGTTCGAATTAACCTAGATCGGGCGGGTCGCTACCTAACATTGTAAGTCCGAACCATGATTACTTGAACCTGTTCTTAACATATTTTAGTTTTAGTTTATTTTTTGGCACTATAATATTGTTTGGGATATTTACTGTTGACTAAGTGTACACTCTTTGTAAACGTTTTTATTCAATAAAAAATATTATACAGGGCGTAGTTGGCCCTTAATAGAATAAGTTTTCCGAGACTAGGGATACGTCTGAAATTAATTGATTGGCCAAAAGTCCAAAGCGCAGGCCACACTGGGAACGAAGCTAATTTCGTTTAGCTTTCACACGGTAGCTCAAGTTCCCAGCATGGCCTGCGCTTAAGAAGGCCACCTGACTTAAAGTCTATGTCCGGTACCAAAGTTATAAAAAAGTTTACTAGTCTCTTAAAAAGAGACCCGTAGACTTTTTACAATAGATTTCTGAGTTTCCCTTTGGTAACGATTCTTAAGACTCATAGTTATTAATCATAGTTTCAAAAGACATCTTTCACATTACAATAGCTAGGCAATGTTAATGAACTCACTATAGCACTGTCCCACGAGCATAGCAGATGGGGTGGCCCTCTCAGGGGGGGGCTCGAAGGCGGGAGGAGCTGGACTGTTGTACCCGCAGTAGTACCCCGACTCCAGCTTTATGCCACCGCCCGAACCGCTCGGGGACTCCGACCCAGTCTCTTGCAGGATTGAAGCTGGAAACAAGAGAAAAAGAAGCTTAGTAATGTAATTTTATGGTTTCTTTTTCTTCTACGGATAAGTATAGTTAGCTGATCTTACTGATGAAAGCGCTAATATTGGTGAATAGACTGTCCACGACTTTGGAAATGGTACAGATAGACAATATGTTTTTGAAAACAGCAACGTTAATCTAAGTATAGGTATTGTCAAAAGTTGTTAAACCAAACGAACACAGAACAAGAGCATTATTTTCTTGGTTTTCTTGACACTTTAGTATGGATAGAGTCGTTCCATTCTAAAATGATAGAGTATTCTTGCGATGATTTATCCGATATAATCCCTCTCTGTTTTCACAAAGAAAATGTGGTATAGTTAGAATATAATGTTCATACGCTCGTTTGGTCTAAACGGACCTAAAGAAGCAAATATGCGTCAGCGATGACGCGTATTGCGTCATCACAAAAGCTTACCATTATATCTTCTACTTTTTTTTTTATTTTTTTTATTTAACCTGTGGACTTTTCTACAGTTAATGAATCAACAAACTAACATAAAAACATACCTTTAGACAGCTTCCACAGCTCCTTGGACGAGAAGACACCGGTCGCTAGAATAATATCGTTGCATATTACACCGTTGTATGGATTGTGACTATAGCCTGAAATCACCCATTTCAGACGTTACTATTTAATGACACTATCAATTAAATTAGGGGTCGTAACATGGACTTTTTTGACGCATACAGGATGTAAAAAGATCCATCACTGAGCCGTTCCTACGCATTCTGTACGTCGAAGTAAGTAACATTGAGAAAAAAAAATTGCTGGGAAACGACTTTTGAGACGTACTTTTGGGTGGCAACAGTTTATTTAAGCTTTATCATTTAAACTTTTCGCGAACAAAAATTGGAACTTTAACCTTCAATACCTCTGTAAACAGAACGTTTCCAGATATGGTCTAGTAATCACAATTAAGAGGGCTATAAGTGACTCTCGGCTTTGTTAAACGTCTTTTTACACCCGTTATAAACGTCAAACCTACACATAATCAGCGTGTACTGTTCCAACTGGGACACAGGTCAGTGAGTGGGCCTTAAATGCACCATGCAGGCACAGTGCGAGTTGGTAGATGTCACATGTCTTCGATTTTTCTGGTTCTAGAACCTGCCGGTTTAATCACGATGTTTTCCTTCATCGTTTAGATAGCATAGGAAATGAAAGTAAGCCTGCATTATGTCAAACCCACGACCTATAACCCGTGACCACTTGGCTACTACACATACCTAACGAAATAACACTTTTGATGAATGAATTCAACTGACACAAGGGGACTCGAACCCACAACTTCTGGCTATCCGAACCATTGCTTAAACATGAGCAACAGTGTTTTTCTCGCATCTCTTGAAGCGTGGGTGAAGTGTCGTCTTACTAAAATTGTATTTCAATAATAGTTTGTATATCTAGTGATATTTTTGTCAATGTCGCACGGTCTAATGACGATATGTCTGTGACGTATATAAGCGACATACGCATTTCCGTAAATATCTATCCTATTTTAAAAACAATGACCTTTGTTTTATTGATAAGTTTTCTAGAAATAATGAGGGAATACCTGCCTAATGAATATTATAAAAGGGCGACTTGGTGATCAAATCCTGTCCTTCTAACTGTCGTTCACTAATACGTTGCACTTATTTCATTTGATATTTAACCAACAGGAAATAATAATTTGTATAATAAACCAAATGTTAAGAATACAAAAAACAGTACAACATCTTCATTATCAATATCTCAATATTAATAAGTTTTTAAGTCACCGTAAGAGTTCGACGAGGGTGATCTTTTGCGGCAAGACAGGATCACTTGGCAAGGGAACTTAATAGTTCCATTCGAGATGCCTCAAAAGAGCTAAAGATCTTCTTAATTAAACTTAATAATTTAAAACAGTAAAACAACACATAAATAATAACTCCTAGAAGTCCAATTGCACCAGTGTCTATAATTCGAGCTATAAAGCCATAGCTACAAGGCTCTTCAGTACAGTAGTCAAATATTTTGGTACCAAGAATTGTAGACAATGGTGGAACAGACTTTGATACTTATTCTTATGCGCCTGTGTTTTAATTACAGGATTCTTCACTTATAGTAAATTTAAGCCACGACATCAAACATATGTACAATAAAGTAAACATTCAACATATAGTAACTACGACAGAGTTAATTTTCTAAAGGCATTTTATAGAAAACAACAAAATGAAATAACAAGAATCAAGTAAAAATAATTTTATCAAGAATCTTGGATATATTTTGGACTCTTAGAATAATCTCGATGAATTTTTAAACAAAGATAATTATTTAGAAGATAAATTTAAAAATAGACACGTTGTTTCCCATAGTATGGCTTAAGAAAATTGACTAATCAGTTGCAGCAATACTGAATATGTACCAGTTTTTATCTTAGTTACATATTATAGACCTCATCTCCCATCAAACAGACAAAACACTGTTGGTGACGATGATAGATTGAGCCCTTTATTGAAAGTACAAATAGGTATTTGATGCAACGTTGTATATTGAAAACATCAAATCGAGGCCTTACATAAACGAATCATTTGAAAGAAATAACAATTTTAGTGAGGACAATATTACTGATGAAAAAACTGTCCCAATAGAAGTAACTAAAAATTCAAATAATACGTTCAGAAAGGACTCGAGAAATACAAAGATAAAAAGAGTGAAAGAGAAGGAACACCGACTACATACAAATAATTTTCAAAAAACAACAACAAGGAGCAAACATTACTCTGGCAATCCCAAAATGTGATCTTTTATCAAAATTTTGATACCAACAAAAGCATGAAAGTGTGAGTGCAAGCCAATTTGATGCAGGTATTAAGAATTTTGCTTTGAAAATGCATAAAAGATATGAAATAAAAAATAAAAATTTGTAGGACAAATACTTTTGTGCAAACCAATCACATTAATGCTCCTTCTACAGTGTGGCAATCAACGATTTATTACTTACGTTTCTCTACTGATTCTGATATGAAATCAGATTTTTAGGTTAGACCCTCACTGTCCTATTTTAACCATCATCATCTATACACATACACAATCCCACTTTCCCTCAGCTAGACATAGGCTGTCTTCCTTATACCAATCTCAACGCTTCTGTGCCAGTCATATCCTTAATAAACCCACGGTGACAACAATGTCGTCCGGCTTTCATGTCTCATTTTAAACACGAGTAACTATATTATCCGAACTCTGGATACGTAAAACATAACGCCTGTATAAAACGAAGGAGTGGACAGCGATGTATTTATAGTACAAGAAACATTACACCGGTTAAGTCCCATGTAATGTTGTGGTGGCAGGCGTCAGGGTAACCCGCGAAATTCAAATTTTCTTACGAATTCGAAGGTCAGTATTAGGTTGTGTGTTGATCTAAATTATGATTCGCGGCCGTATCAAATATTTATTTATAGAATTATAATTAGCGATTCCCCCTCTTTAATTTTTTTTAGAGTTGTACTTATTTGCCCAGACAAATAGCTGACAACCGCTACCTCTTACTGGGTATTAGCCCAACACTTTATAATGACTAAAAATTAGAATTGATTATTTTATTGATGCTTAAGTTTAATAAAAAAATACTTTTCTCATTACCGCTATAGGTAAACTGTACTTGTACACTTTTAGGTTTGTGTCTTTTCAGACATATTTTGTACAACTCTATTGACGGTTAAAATACAATTTTATGTTTACCAATACCCGAATACGGCGTGTTGCCACGCCGAGCGCCACTTTCTCGACGTGGCAACACACCGTTGTCAGGTTCGCGACAAGTCAATCGTCATCCTGAGGATGCGTCGTTGAAAGGTGAAACACGTGTCGATTTCTTACAGGTTTTTTTATGAATCTTTAGGAATAGTTAAGCGGAATAGGTTACTAAAGATATCTACACTGGATTTCCGTAAGGTCACGCCTGAATCAATTAACTAGTTTATTATATAATAATACACGATGAAACTTTTATATAATCCAATTGTTTGCCACAACCGTAGAAGCAACGCACAACAACACACGTGTCACAAGACGTACAGTACTCGCGCGAGTTACCTTTGCTCTTAGCCTCGTGTTCGTTCTCTTTGTCCCTAGGAGTCTGGGGCGAAAGCGACCCGCTAAGAATATCTGAAATCACACCAACTTCATTGTACAATTGGGAACCGATGATGTACGGCACCCGGGCGTTAAAGTGACATATGAAGCTATAAAAAGAGACAGTCACTTAGGAATGAGTGACAGAAACGACGCTCGCTCTACGAAGCAGGTGTCATCTTAACAGACAGACTTCGAACGATAAAAATATCGTCACAACATAGCGGGGACGGTTCCTTAAGTATCCACATTATAAAGTATAGTATTTTTATCTCACGAAGCGACGCGCGCTTTACTTGTGGTAACCAAGTGTCCAAACACGCTGTGAAAATGAGTGTAAGTGCATGAGCTCTCTATACCAGCCGAGACAATGGCGAAGTCAGAAGTGTGTGTGTGTTATGTGCTGACGCTACTCGTCTTCACACACACATTTAAAGCGTGTTTGTATACTTAGTTACCACAAGTAAAGCGCCGCTTCGTGAGATTAAAATACTGTGCTATAATGTGGGTACTTAAGGAACCGTCCCCACTATGTCGTGACGATATTTTTATCGTTCGAAATCTGACTGTTAACATGACACCTGACACTGCAAAATTTTCACTATGAACAGTTTATCATTATCATGCCGTGGGACAGTTTGGGAAATTAATTGTTTATCAAATTGGCTACCAGCGTAATTCCATATGTGAATTTGTCATTTGTCTTTGACAGATGTATGAAATTGCTTTAATACGATCAATCGGTCAATCGACCTAGTGTGACCTAGTGTAATTACAATTAATTTCCTGGACTGTGTATTATTTGAGCACGTCCGTTTCAATATACAAGCTAAAATACTTGAAAAGGGATGATTGTCAGATTCAATCGTCACAACACAGTCGGAACAGTGACTTAGTGAGAAAGATTTTATTTCTCATGACGTGGGTAGTCCGAAATGGACACTTAGAGATAATATAGCATGTCTATAAAGCGATTGTACTTGTACGATCTACAGAAGCGGTTTCAGTAAAAGGTCGTTCATAATTTAGTCGATCTTGCAGATACGGTAGGAAGTAAATTATCAGAGACTATACTTAGGTAATAAACTAGGCTAATGGTATTACATCGTCTATAGAGCTTATATTCAAAATAAGAGGGAGGAAGTGGGAAATAAATCTTATGATCTATGTAAGTATTAAAATAATCACGGTAAACGAAAAACTTGTAAAATAAATACATGCATCTACTTCTAGATACTTAATGTCTAATATTTGCAACTAATAATAACGAAGTGGGATGAGTATTGATTACATTTCCATCATAATAAAATTAACTATTGTAAATCTTAAAACCCTTTAGCGATGTTGGAAATCAACATCTACAATAAAGTCAATATTATATATTACCAACTATATATTTAGTTATGGATCTTTATTAAATTGATTTAGTTCTGATTTGCGAATGGAATCTTCATGGTTAGGAACTTCTCATTTAATATCATATCTAGATTATCATTGAAAGCATCTGCAGTGCTTTCATTGCGCACCGCAGTTAGAATTACAACAGTTTATGACGATTCTACGAGTACAATATCGATTGCTTTCTTCTCATTAGGTGACGGATTCTTAATCCAATAAGTCCACGTTAAAATGTATAAAGTTGAATTGATAACTATTGAAATTATTAGATTACCAACGTTGATAACTATCTGCTAAAAACATATACTTCATACAAATACAAGAAGAGCAGAAGGACCTTGTAATCAACACCTATCTCAAACACAAAATCAAGAAGCAGATCAAAAACAGAATTGAGCGAGAGACCTGGCAGACCGTCGCTCCCATTACCATAGCTGTTTATAAAGTTCGCGAGATACAGGTCCAGTTCTCTAACGGAGACGTTGATGTGGTAGGGGTTCACGCAGAGACCTGGCTGCGTGCATTCTGGGTGCTTCTCCAGCCGCTCGCCGTCTGTGCTCTCCAGGGGGATCGCTTTGAATAGGATCACCATTACGAGATCTAGGCGCCATACCTGGAATGAAAAGAGTCGGAAAGTTTATATAAACATCATCGATAATCTATTTTGGTAAAATAAAAGAAAAATTAAAATAAGCAAGCTTAGATTTCTTACCCTTGACACAGACACGATGTGCATCAAATAAATATAACGTAGGAATATTTCAAGTCAAGTTACTACTATTGCAACATAAAACACATAATTAACATATAATTAAAGTAACTAACGATGGGGATTACCCAGAAAACTCATAATTTTTTAACGTATCGACGACCGTACCAGCCGACCAACTCTCCTAAGAAAATTCCTAAAGAACACAGTCCCAATATTTAGTGAGATTCATTTAAGGAACCGCATGTACTCTCTTCAGCCAACAATACTTTTGATAGTAGAAATGAACAAGACTCACTTTATCAGCCTGCCTCAAGCAGTCTATTCTTCTCATCTTTCCCTTCTGGTCGGGGTTGGACAGCACGCACACGGCCGGCCGCTTGCCCGTGATACTGAGCACGAAGTCTTCTCGACAGTCCTGTGTTATGTCTTTGCGCAGCTTCCCTAGCAACCGTGACGCCCATTTTTGTTTTACTTCTGCTTTTTCGTTCTGGAATTTGAGAAAGAAGAGAAGTCAGCTTGGACAGTTTAATGCTAGATATTCACTCTGTAAGTGTGGTTGTGTAAAGCGTATATAGCAGGTTTTACTTATTAGGTGCGAAGGTTGTCCAAGTTATCGTCATCATCATTAGTAGTATGGCTGCTTAAGCATTTTGAAATAGGTTTAATGAAGTTGGTTTCTGTGCTGCCAAATGCAATTGAAAATTGGACTCTTTTATTTTAATATCAAATTTTTTCAGTCTTACTTTTTGTGATTTCAGTCTCTAATTTCAAGAGCAACAGCATTCAGCCTTCCAAGACTGTGTTATATTTCAGTGAACTTAAATGTGAATTTGGTCATCACTGTAATTGTTACTGTAATCATTGCTGTAAATAATTCAATAGCCACTTACGATCCAAAAGCAGCTTAGAAACATTAAGTCAAGACGAATAAACGAATAAGATTCTACAAACACAAAAAGTGTACCTACCCACAATTTCAAATATATTCAGTATATCTATGTGAAGGAGCGGCTCCTGTCGCTAGTTCGATTACCGCATCGGAAGCAATAGCTGTCAGTCCGAAAGATATTGGCTCGGAAGCAGGACGTTTGTGAAGGCATGAAATGGCGGGCACTGGAAACCTTAGTACCAGGCTATGAGCGTGAGCTGTGGAACATGAAAAAATATCTAAAATTAGTACAATATTTACCTGTAGTTCATATTTAGTGTGGCGCTCCTCCTCGAGACTCATCCGTTTTTCGTGTTTCTTGTAATATTTCCGTTTGGCCGCTTGTAAATTGAACCAAGTATACGAAAAGGACTTTACAAATGGCATCAGGGCCTCTATGAACGGATGGAACTCGTCCTGTGAACAAGGAGAACATTCAAAACAGGTATTAACTTGGTAGATTCAATTTTCTATAATGGCGCCCACCGTGGGACACCTTCACCAAATCCCAGTAGATTAGCATTCATGTGCAAAAACCCAGTTTAGTTTCGGATGTAATAAATTCATCAGTATTGACATTCTGAACTTTGAGATAAACGATTTTCCTCTTATCTTCGTATACGATACGATTATTTAAGCACTAAATGATTTACAAATAAGATTTCCAGGGTTTATACTATCCAGACTAATGACTCTGAGCTTCGTTCACATAAATTTAACTTTTTAAATAAACTAAAACATTAAGAATGTTTTGGCATCTATAAATAAACTGACAAGTTAGTTTTCATATCTATTCACTGCGTTGTATACGACCATCAAGAAAAATATAAACATCTCTAGAATGGACATCGAAGAATGGAAACAGTAATGAAATAATAAATTTACTGTACAGCTGACTTCTAGACACAGCTTTGTAAATCTGAGTTAATTTATTAAGGTAAGTGCTAATGAATTGATTCTTCGCAGGTGGATACCGGTTTCTTCGAAAATGAAGAATTCAAACTTTCGACGCAAACAAATCCTTTGAATTTAAACAATTGTAGACCAAACACTTCAATTATTTTTACAAAATCGAATAAGCAGTCGATTAACGATTTCTATTTGTTTACCAACCTAAATATTTACTTTCAACTAAGTGCTTTAAAAAAAACAGCACTGTCTAAAATTTCTTTATAGGTACCTCAATTATTTTACCTCCACTTGCGGTTCAACCTTTTTAGCAGATAACTACCTGTGCCAGGAAGCAATATATACCATTCTAGGCAGGAGATGGCGAGGACATCTATTTTCTTTGAACGACTCAACTACCCATCTTCACTGTTAAGATTCAGTGGATTCAGGTGGATCTTTTTCTAATAACCTGGGCTAAAAAACCTCATATCAAGTACCTACCAAAATGACATTACAAAGAAATCATTAATATGACTTATGGTCCTTTCCACGAAGTAAGATCCAGCATGTTTGATGCGGATCATGTCCCAAAACCAAATCGATTACCATTCTCACCCCAAACACCTGTCATACATATCAAAAAACTATCTTTCTTATTATTCAATACCAGTAGGCCTAATTGTGTCATGTACGAACAAAAGAAAAAAAAAGATCTACGTGAGGTACAGGCAGAAATTAATAACGTATGCATCGCGCATGCGCGAAACAAATACTGTATTGTAATGTGTTGAATCATAGCTTAATGTATGCAAATATGTTGTGATTTACCGCCTGCCCGATTCGGTTACTCGTATCGATTTTTCGTGCCTTTCGTGAAATGATTTTTTAGATGATGTTATTGATTTTTTGATATATTCTTCTCTTGACCACATTCTTTTGTTTTGTGCTCAGAATTTTAATCAACCAAAGGTATTTTGTGACGTTTGAGAGATGTGTGCAGAGTTACAAGATAAGTTTTATATTGAGCATGTTTTTTATTCGTTTGTTGTTAAGAAGGATAATATAAACAACCGTCCTTAGACTCATAAAGATGCATAACATAAAATTGATTATCCTATATATTGACCCATTAAATATAACCAGCTTCTTAAAAATCAAACGAATGAAGAAAGACAAAATATCAACGGTCTAATAAAATCACATAAAAACATGTTAAAAACTAAAAGATAGCGATAGTATTATAGATCGTGACAAGAATAATGAAAGTATTCGGACACCCAAACCATATGTTTTAAAAGTTTGCGAAGAAACGTGAATTGAATCACTAGTGAACCAGTATCACTAGTGAAATTTCTACGAAGAAACCTTAAAGAGTTGATCCATCAGAACTTAGAAAGAACTTTCAACAGTGAGTGACCTTAAAATATTTAGGTAAATGTTGTGATAGCCGAGATCAGAAAGTCGACAATCTGTCAGTTTGGAATACACAAGGAAATGTTGATAAAATTTATCTGGATAGAGCGCCAGTGTGACTCCTAGATTTGCTTCTGAAATCTAAAGAGGAAAAGGACAACATAGTAGTGGAAAATAACCATATAACAGAACCCGGGAGTTGCGTCTGGGACTAATTACTATGAATATGCATCAAAAATCTAATATATTAGGAGTATAAAAGGCAAGACAAGACATTAACCTTCGCAGCAATTTTGTTCGAAAAAGCAGTCTACAAAATATCCAGACTTTTAAACAAATTTTTCCTGTGTCATGAAGCGTACGTTCAAATGTGATAATAGGTAATAAAACTCCATAAAAGCTAGCAATTGGTTCATTATTATCGTTACGAATGAATATGGGAACCATAATACTATTAGAGTTTTCGACGTCACTAAAAAGGTCCATTGTGAAAACTATAGCAGACAAGCGTACTTACCAGCCCCACACTGGGACATAAATGCGGCAAATTTTATGAAGCGTAAATTCTCATTAAATAATAGTATCTCTGCTAGATGTACTAACATTAGTAAATTAGGAATCTAAGGTATTTGCAATATACCAAATTCCCTCATTAAAACGTATGATTATAAATTACAATAGGTAATTTAGTTCTAAGAATCGACGAAAGGAAACTAACAAAAACATTTTCTATATTTGATTAAGCTATGATACTACAAATGGATAAATTCCACCTTGAAACAAAGAAAACAATATAGTTAATATTGTAAAATATCATCCGATAATAACCACCTAGACTTACAATATATTAACCTTCTCCTCTCGAGACGTTATAGTACGACATCTGTAGATACGACTAAAAGCGTCTGACAGTAAAATTAGAATGAGAATTAGCAATGGCATATAAATAGCTCAGGTAGCTAGCTCATTGCCTGTCAACAGCCAAAAGGAGAACTTTAAATGACGACTTAGGAAAATTGTAACGTAAAAAATTCGTGTTTCAGTTTAGGAAAATTGTGACGTTAGAAATCTATGTTTCAGTTTAGACTATGAGATGTTTACAATGGTATAATCAACATCATTCTTTTGCCCTTATCCCAATTTATTTGCGGTCGGCGCAACATGTCCTTCCTTCCATACTTCTCTATTAATCGTCATCTCAGTTTTAGCCATGTCACTGTTCACACAGTATATCTATCGTTTCTGTGTTTCTGTGTGTTTAACAGTGGAAACTAGTTTCACAAATTAAACTCTTTTTGCACGCGTAGCATGACCAAATCTATATCTATTCTACGAAGACTGATTGACATTTATTGTCTCCATATTTGACATCGTATTATAGAAATGTTTCTTCAATCTGTAATTTAGTTTTTTCCTTTTCTACAGTGGTCATGCTACCTGTGCTGAAGATTACAACAGTTTTGATAATGACCATTTTTTTACATAATATTTTAGACCGACATTTCTCTTTTTACAGGATCTCCTCTTTAAATGGCCATAAAATATATGATATTTCACTATAGTCTTCACTTTCAGCAGATTGATTAGAAATAGTCATTTATTTGTAATACTCAACAAAAAGGATGCTACAAGCCATCTTCATGACACATCTTAGTAAAATTTTACATCGCGTACTAGTAGAAAGGGGCTAGCCCATTCTAAATCACGGAATCAATAAATTACTAGTCGATTTCAGACTTTATTGTATTATTATCGCAGGAATTCGCATCGATGGTAAGACCTGTGTCCTACTTAGGATCGAATACAACAATACTTTATTGGAAAACGTGAATAGAAAATCTAAGTTCGTCAAGTGATCAGCACTTGAGTCAATCTTGGAAAAGATTTCTAGAAGAAATATTAGGTGCTTTGTGCGTTTTAGTAAAGTTAAAGAAAAGTGAGACTGATTTATTACTGAGATACATTTTTTATTTTTTATTTTAAATATTATTACAGCGATCTAACAGCCGTGGCTAGGTCAGTACCAACTAAAAACAAATGGAATGTTTATCCTATACTATTAAATGAGCAATATTTGTAATCACGTTCTCGAAAACGGCTCTAATGATTTCGATGAAAGTTGCAATATAGGGATTTACGGGGCGAAAAATCGATCTAGCTAGGTCTCATTTCCCTATTTTCACCCGAGCAGAGCTTGGTCAACCTTTTTATTCTATTCGGGAAGCTTACAACTAACTTATACGGTGTTCTTAAACAATATTAAATAAAAGGCCATTGATTTATTCATGTTGCTGGTTATTCCATCATAGTTGTTCAACAGATGCTTGAAGTTAATTAAATTATGGTTCTCACGACAACATACAAAAAAGTCTCTCGAAGTCTTCTCTTCTACCTGACCAGGACAACGCCAACATCATTCAGAAAAAACAACTAAATCAAAGTACACAGCATCCATTCATACAGTTTACAACTCAATCAAATACCCACACACCTTTCCAAATCGACTACGATGTTAAAACACACGAAAAAAAATCTAAACTACCAATGATTGATTCGCCCAAACAAAGCAGCCGACTTCCGTGGGTATAAACAAAAAGGTCTAGTCAAAACATTGAGTTGGCTGCCACCACAGACGAGCCGGTTGCCAGTTTGCCAGCGGCCTGGTGTGCCCCCTTGGCAGGATCCATGGACACACGTGGACGGAATCCCCTTGTTATAAAATTATCGGTTTTATCATGCCAAATGTGAGAGTCAATAGCCTGAGCGAAATTTTCGGCTTGGATTATTCTTTGAGTTTGTTTTCAAGTGTGTGGATGATTATAGATTTTTATATCTGCTTGTGGAAGATTTCCGTTGAAGAGTATTGTTGATTTAACTTTCAGCCCAATTTTAGATACCTATAGTGACCTTCATAGCACAGGTGTCGTTGGAGCATCCATAGAATCTAAAAGTAATTCACTCCATCTGTTTAATGATTATCCAAACACATAAAAATATTTCAAACTTTTGATCGCTCAATTTACCCAACAAAAATGAACAAACATCCTCATAATAACATTAAAAAGCTTCACATTACCGCATTATCCAAAACAAACAGCCACCATATTGGAAACACGGCCAAAATGCGCGCGAAATAAAAATATAAAAATGGCGCTCGTAAAACTATCACAATACGCCGGCGATAAGGTGCAAATATTTGGCAAATATAAGAACAACAAATGCTGAATAGTAAGATTGTTGGCAAAGGTTTGCTCATAGTGGATTCTCAGTACGAGCCGGCTCTGCTACTATGATGATATCATACACGGGAATCGCGATATTCATGTTATTATACTTTTAGACGAGGCGCACATTGACGATAAAATCGACCGCTTGCAGATAGCTGACGGCTAACGTACTGCAATCTGGAACACGAATACTAAGTCAAACGACTGCAAAATCAAACGATCCTGCGATTATTTAGTCGTGAACAGATTAACTATGGAACACTGTTCATGTTTTCACTGTCAATGTGACCAACACGCAAAACATTCGCTTTTCAACATTGGCAATGCAACTATCCTAAAATAATTCTCAGTAACGACAGTATTAATGTCATACCATTCTGAACTGATTAAAAGGCCGTGCGGTAATAATAAAACGCCTTATCAAATAAACGAACTATTAGGACAACATCCAACTAGCCATGCCAAAACACTGGAGTGCGTTCACCCAGGTTTTGGCGGCAAATCAGGAGCTGACGTTTACTTCATTATAATTTTTTTCTCTTTATTTCGTGCGTACAATTTATTTTATAGACATTGGCGCTGGTTCATTGGGGATGCCCGGATGGACTTGGCCGTGGCACCGGTTGGCGTACCTAACTGGGTCGTCGACGTCACACAGGAGAACTGGCCAAAATCACGGCACACGCGGAAAGATGCCGTGAAAAAAAGCGCGCGTCGGCCATCTTGCCACGCGCAGTTTTGGCGCTCAACAAGTGATGCGTACCAAGGCGCTTATCGCACGCAGCACGTAAATTTACAATAAATCCTATTGTAAGTGGAATGCACAATGTTTGTACGATTATATGTATTTAGGTACTTAAACGGTATGCATTCGAAATATGTTGAAAAGCTTCTAAGAAACATGTGTGCAAGCGCACCTGGCTGGTTGCATATATTAGTATGTTAAACTTAGTTGCGGCGGATTAGAGAGCCGGTAATGAGCTATCAAATACATCGATATGCACATGTCGGACGGCTTAATCTGCTTTAGCGAGGGAAAATTGCTATGCAAGCTTTAGTTTTCTGAAAATGGTGGTACTTGTTTTAAACATATAATTAAAGTTGCTCTCTTGTACGGTGTCTACAAGCTGTTATCTCAGTTCGTCTCATTGTTCCTACATGAAGTTACCTAACACTGCAAAATGCCTGAAATCCTAGTTTTCTAGGTCCATATCCAGATCAAATAAGAGGTATAGGTACATTGGTAGAGAGTATATTTTAAAGAGTCTCTTCTCCTCCTATGTAAGAACGAATACCAAAAAATTGTCCAATACAATGAGATATGAGACGTGCGACTTAGAATAAAAATTGTGATTATGAAGTTTTTCCAAACATTGGTTAAGTCCATTTGTGAAAATAAAAACCCTAGATTAAACTAGGACCTAGATTATAATATCATCTTCATATAAATTACTGTGACCTTGTTCCTTTGAGGTTTTACCATTATTTAATAGAATAAGCCACTTTTCCTTTTATTATAATAATCTTAGCAACTATGTCGGCTTTGAGGTTAGCGTTTTCCTGAAGCCAAGGTTATAAAAACTTGCTATTAATAAACGCAAGACAAATATATTCTTATTTTACCTCCACCAACCTTAAGAAAATAATGTTATGTTTTGTACGTATCTTTTTGATCACCAAATGATTTCGAAATAATATGTTAGTGCCAGTTTTGTTAATAAATATATTTAAGTAAATCCTATATGGTGATAAACCTTTTCCCTTGAAATAGGATTTGGATATTTCACTTTATTAAGAACAGAAATATTTTAGAAGTTATAAAAACTCCACCACAGACTAGAACATTAATCTAAAAGAAACTACATCATCAAATTCGTATTCTTGCCCAATCAAAACTGCCTAATCAAAAATAGAGTATATATAATGCAGCAAAACCATCAGGAACCAGTTTTTCATGGCACACGTGGCTTATTTTACGACCGTGCTCGTAAACTCGTTATGGTGTCAAGAAAATACAATAATTTCGTAACGTGATAGTTAAGACGTTAAAAAAAGCTCCTAGATTGTATCTTGACTTGATTCGCGGGTCTCTGCAGATACCCAATAGAAATAAAACTGTTTTTTTTCTATGTAGACGAGTTTTTATGGGAATTTCCCAAAGAAAGTATGTATAAAATAATTTTAACTAAAGTAACTAGACTGTAATAACAGTAAATCACTCGAATGTTTTAAGCCTTGGTGCTTAACAGTAATATAAGGTTTAGGTTAACACCTAGGCCATATTTTCTACTAGCTTTGTTTCAGAAGGCAGCCTTAACCAAGAAAGCATTTTAACTAACTATTAAGATAACAGGCAAAATGTAGTTGTACTATAGGTACTATAGCTCTGCCTTACTCTTTGGATAAAACAGGCGTAATGTTATATAATAAGATAGCGCAAAATATTAATCCTATAAGTAACACTAACAAATGCAATATCCAAATGGCCACATATCTTTAAACAAATAGATTCGTTACCAACATAGGTGCAGATAGAGTACGTATTTATACCAAACAACTTGAAGAATAGTAACAGCTGAGCAGTTGCGCACAAATAGAAAATAGTTTCAAGAACTAAAGATTGTGGTGTGTGTGGCAGCGGGATGCAGAGAAAACGCTTCCGCTTTTGATGGCCATGCTGCGAAAGGCAAAATAGAAGTGGTTACAAATGATACGGGAGAAAGAATAAAATAATGGGAGAAATAGGACTGTTTCCAGGGCCATTATCATTATTTTTTTCTGTTTCTATTATGACGTATTAATGCCACCATTTTTCCAGTGTGAGTGAGAGACGGAGCTATACAAGGCCTATATCGCAGTGGAATAATGATGGCATTAATACTTCATAATAATGCCCCAGTTATCTCTGCCGGGGTTGCGGAAAAGAGCCCGAAAGGGATACCGTGGCCCCTGGCAACGTACAGGCAACGGAAGGAACACGGGTGGGTTTTAGTCAGTAAGAGTCTGACACGCCCTCCCACTCCACCCAGAGCGGGAGAAGTTATTTGATAATTTCCAATGCAAAAAAAAAGGCCCCAGTTATCTTAATACAATATCCAAACTTAATACAGAAAGAAAGGAAAGAAGAAATAAATAATGATAGGTATCTTCATCAAAACTAGACAGCGTTGTACAATAACGAGAAAAAAAACCGAGCCAGAAAATATAATTTAAGTGATAAGTTGAGACTCCTTTAACCAACACTACTTGACACGAACAATATTTTAATCAAATGTTCAAGGAACACCTCATAAATCTAGGACTCAATACCTCAAAAATAGATCCAAGTTCTCGTTTAATACACGCTAGTATTAAGGCTGTACCCCATGTGCAACCCAGCGACCTTCTTGGGCAGAACTTACATCAAGTTGCTTCGTTCAAAGTTCGTACGACGCAAAACGTTTGCGTTTTTACACCGCAGCTGTGGTATGCACTGTTTTTTTTTTTTAAATGGGTCGGTAGAGATGTAGGTCGTAAAGAATTAAGTGATAAAGTGTTTGTCGATGCGAATGGAAGAGCTAAGTACCTGAGTTTAAATCTATAAATTGTACATTATAAAAATAGCAAAATTATACACAAACTTAACTAAAACTATTGAAAAACTAAAATATAGCATCGAAAAATTCATCCGCAAATTATAAATTATAAAAAAAGAACTTTCAAGAGTAAGCAAAATTTGCCAGTGACATACTGAAAAGTTATGCAATACTCAGAAGCTTTTTGAGGGTTGCAGTCGACAGGGGTTGCGGGAAAGTCCGAAAAGGATATCGTGGCCCCTGGCAACGTACAGGCAACTGAAGGAACACGGGTGGGTTTTAGTCAGTAAGAGTCTGACACGCCCTCCCGCTCCGCCCAGAGCGGGAGAACTAATTTGATAATTTCCAATAAAAAAAAGGGTTGGAGTCGAAATATTAACATGTATTTGCTTTTGTCACATGACTGGAAGAAAAAGGCACCTATTCTGTTGTAATTATAGAGCTAAATACATTTTTTTAGAGTAAAGAAGAAAAGCCTTATGTAAGGTAATATTAATTAGAAGTAAGGAAAGGGATTATCATTAAGCATCATTTGAATGCAAACTTCCTACAAAAGGAAAATAATCTCATTGACAAATGAGTATGATAAAGAAAGACCTAGATAACCAATGGAGATGAACAATGTGGCCATTGAGGACTTCAAAATCAATTAGCAGTTGAACAAATCGTCATCAAAGACTGCCGCTTCTATGTAGATGCAAATCAAAATCTCAAACACCCCTTTGATCACAGGTGTCCACAAGAGGCACTCTCACACAATCTACATGAAGCCAACGAAATCTATTGGCAGATTGGTATATCGATTTCACTATTCAGTGGGAACTCAGGCTGCATACTCAAGGTACAAGTAATTGTGGATAATCGTGCATGCTCCCGGATACGTCGTAGAATGCAGGCTGCGACCGTCATGTACTAATAAATACGCTAACTGGGAGGAATTCTAATAAAGGTGATGTGTTTTAATGTGCTGTTCGCGGGTTTTCCTACGCACGTATTGTGAGTTTATGTAACACGCGTTAGGACGTTTCTGTGATGAAAGATAGATATCTCTCTAGACATTAGTAGGTGGCGTTCTGCCTACCCCCATGGTAAGAAGGTTTACGTCAGTTTATGTGTGTAGGAATCTCAAAAATGTCTATCTATGTAGATTATTTCATCATCGTCATTTGCCTGACCTTTTCCCAACTATATAGGTGTTGGCTTCCAGTCTAACCGGGTGCATCTGAATACCAGTTTATACAGCTTTTGTTTATGGTACACTATTGCTGTTCTACCTCGCAACGGACAAGGAGAAATATTCGAAGTTGATGACCAACTTTCAATAATTGAAGAGGCACCAGATGAAGAAGAAGATCGTACATAGAAAAGCAGAATATTAAGACACAAATGGCGGTCTTATCAGTATTCTAACTTCATCCTACAGCCATAGACTGGAAAAAATAATTTAATAAGGAAAGCATAAAAGGCAAGTGTCAACATAATGAAGGGTTCTACCGTATCGACACTGACTGGATGAGAACAACTCATGCTGTGGTTTAACCAGCCATCAAAGTGGTAGGTTTTACCATTCTACTGCATTAAAAATGCAATTTCACGGCAATCCAGCTAACCGACATACCCATTAATTTATTTATAGACCATACATAATATAGTTTCCAATGTGAGAATCGAAACCACGACCCCGTTAACCAAGGCCAATTCGCTACTGCAGCAAACGGGAAAACAAAAACTTATTAAGAAATAAAACAAAAGTAAGTACCTAGTTGTTACCGTACAAATCATTTAAAACTTCAAAACTGCAGTGATACAGAAAATTGCATGGGACTCCACAATCAAGGCACTATCAGAACTTTCTGATTTATCTTTCTTACCAATTGTGTAACCCAACCAGTTTCCGAAGCCAATATTTTGCTTGGCATCCTCTCAAACGATTGCCTTCTCAAATCTCCAAGGTTATGCTAATAGTTTTAAAGTATCGCGGAATGACTTTATTGCTATGTTAAGAGGTGCAATATTTTATATACGAGGCTTTTATGTTCCTGTAGCTAACATAGAACTGTAAGTTTTCTCATAACCGAGTGCCCTTTTTTAAGGAAAAAAACAAGAAGGACTTATGAGATTTTTAGCTTCTGAAAACTTCGAAAAAAAGTCGGTGACTGCCAATAACACCATAAGAAAGGATCTTTGAAATATTTAGGGGACGCAAAGATTCCTGATGATTTTTAAATACCGACTTAATATGTCTGTAATTTTACCTAACCCTGCTTAGCGACTGCGAAACTGTTACGGTAATGCCTACCCTTCAGACAGCAGAATTCTTTCGAAAAGAACTCGGCTTCTACTAAAAGCTTCCATGTTCACGTAGTAAATAATCAACATCTGCCTAGCCTTTTTTAAACTATGTTGGGGACTTGAATACAAGTATTTTACATGGAGCGACTGCCTATATGACCTGGGTTGTCACCCTTTGGTACTTGTAATATTCGTACTGATTAAAATACGATGAGGAGCAAGTTCTGAAGGATTTGTTACGTTTCCGGTTATTCATAACCGTAATTGAAACAGACAGTACCTAACGTGCCATCTTGCACGTGGAGATTATTATTAGTATTATATTATTAGTACCTATTACTTGTAAAAATGTTAGGAATATCGTATAATTTTACAATGTTTGTAAATATGTGAGCACCATGCATCTATCACATGATTAATTTATCTGTCATTCCTTAATCTTTCATTATTTTTACCTACCTAAAGGTATAGTAATCTTATTCTAGGTGCATCGTCTTCACATATAATTATATAATTGATGTATACAAGATATTGTGAAAACATTTTAAAAGAGTAACGGTGGAGTTTCTTGCCCATTCTTCTCCATACGAAAACTACCTTTTGGAAGGGGCAACTAGAATCAATTATTATTTTTCTGTAAATGTTGACGTTCAAAAGTGCCTTTTTTGTGCCTAATTGAAATAAATTATTTGACTTTGACTTTGAGAGAAAACCCACCACCAGAAATTAAAAAACTGTTTTTTAAAACACAAAATATCACGCCTTGTTTCCCCGAAGTGGTGGGCAGAAGCGTACCGTTTTTTATTTTGGGAATAAACTATGTTATAGTTCACTTAAGTAAACAAAGTTTTGCTGTATTTGCAATTATAATATTTTTTTATTAACAGCCTTGTATTTTTAAATGTAATTCCTTAAAATATAAAACAAATGCAAAATATTACACAGTTTACCTAATGTTTATTGCAAATAAACAGTAAATATTGTTAAAGCTTTGTAAATCCTGTAAAATATTCTTGGTTTTCCTGAGAAAAGTTATTTGCATTTACAAGTTGTAAAGTAAAGTAGTAATAATATGTAAAGCAGCTTTTAATTTCAAAACGCAAGTAAAATTCTTATTATTAAAATTAAGCTCTTGAAATTACTAAATCTTTACTAGATATTACAAAACCTACTAATTACTATTTGTGGTTATAACAGGGCATTTTTTTTCATCGCATTAAGTCTTATCTCGTCCCGCATTAGTATTTCTCTCCGCGCAGATACCCGCGCCATCTTTCCCAAAAAATACACGATTTTGTCTGTTAAATTTATCTATTTTTTTTAATATCATTCGATCGACCTGTCTCACTGCAACAGGTCACCTTAAGGATTTCTATTTACAATATACTGAGACTTTAAATCAGTTCTGTCCAATCATAGACGAATGTTTCCATATTTTTAGGAAAATAGATTAATTTGCTAGTATTCAAAAATCTATGGCTGATTCTGTAAAAAAATCCAACAGATACAAGTATGTAAATATGTTCAAATGTTCATCCAGAAATCGCGAAGTTTTTTCTAAAAATAAGTGATCTAAGTATACATTACATATCTAAACTAATATTATAAAGAGAAAAGATTAGATTTTTTGTATGTTTGTTTTTATGAATAAACTCAAGAACAACTGGAGCGATTTAAAAAAAAAAACACCAATAGAATGCTATATTATCACTGAGTAACATAGGCTATAATTTATAAAGATGTCACGCGGGCGAAGCTGCTGGCGGAAGATAGTTATAAAAAAGTAGCTTTTTATGTCTGTCTGTGTGACCGCGTTGTTCATCTAAACGACGCAACGGATTTTGACGCAGTTTTCCCCATCATTTAGAGAATTTATTCCGGAAGGACGATTATAATAGGTACATAAATATTAAACTTACACATATTATTACAATAAAGAAATCGCGATGTTTTGTTGTAATATTATTTTTTTTATTTAATTCTAACTGTAATTAAGTCAAGTAAGTAAGTAAGTTGTCATCGCGAGAAGCGGGGCGAATCGATAATAATTAATAAATAGCTAGTCAAAATATTATTGCCAAAATCTGTCCATTGAGAGAACATTTTCGGACACACCAAAATTCCAACACTGAAACCACCAGACCAGTTGACACTTATGCTTAATCTTGGCCGCAAGGGCCGGCGCACATCTGGCGAGGCGCAGTGCAGCCGTCACTGTCAAACAAATATCGACCTTGCTGCCCTTGCAATAACTATCCATTAGCTCCAGAGCGCGTGTAAGCGGAAAGAGGCGCGTGTCTCAGGTTATTTATCCTCAGCTTTATTTTTAGGAACGCAACGTTGATATTTGTTTGACAGTGACAACCGTGTCGCGCGTATACCCCCAATATATTCTTAACACCACCAATCCACAAGAAACAACAAAACGTCGATTAAAGCCCGACATATCTTGCTCACACTTTGTGCACACAATGTTGCTCGAACACAAATACTCCAAGGTTCTATCCGTCCTAAATTAAACGACACGTGAGTTAGGCCCTACTTTATAGGCTACAAATGTATTGCAAACGTCTTGTGGACTATTAATGTCAGTAACCTCAATATTTCTAACAAAAAGACGGCTATCAAAACATTTTTTAAGAAATAAGTGTTGTTGAAAAAAAAATGGTTTAAAAATAGACTTGTTTTGACGGGAAATTCTAATTACGAAAATTGAAGGGGAATCGTTGTCTATGGCTAGAGTTAAGACTTGTCAATTTAGAAAAAAAATGTTATAAACTGTTTCAGCAGGCCTAACATGACGCACGCGACAATTACTCGTTCTCGCGTGAGTAATTTTTGTCTATTTTGTCTCTTTTCTCGTTTTCTGACAGCGCCTCCATACAAAATAGTCGACTCCTTCTGTCAAACTTTATGTTTTGTCGACAAACCCTAACATGGCACCTTAGTTATCTCGATTTTTGACAATTCAACACGAGATAATCTGCGATTCTTCTGTCATTAAGTCGTATTTACTCGTCCTCGATTTTGACGACGAGAACGACGAGAAGAGTAGACAAAATTATTATACAAAAAATATCTCCAAAATAACATGGCAGTTTCATAATTGTAATTATTTTAGTCATCATTTTATTTTACAATATATTAATAATGAAAATACTTAGTTTTAAACTACTATTTATATTGGAACGACGTGTTTTATATCGATTTTTTCGTTTTTTGTATTGAAAATATGAAAAATTATTACCTACATGTTGGGTATTAGGGGTTTATGGGTTTCATAAAGGGGGTTGAAATTTTCATTATTTTTGCGATAGGACACACCATTTTCGAGATATAAGCAAAAGAAAAAAAAGTCGTGTTGGTGTGAATTTTAGTTCATGAAAATTTATTTCCACGCCTTTTTAATCGCGATTAAATACTTGGACAATCAGAATTTTAGATTCATATGATTTTAGAAATTAATAACTACTAAGTTGTGTCACTTTAGTCTATTTCAGAATGGGAAATCGTCGGTTGACAGGAATAATCTAAATTTTGGTAATTTTTAGTCTAGTTTAGAGGTATTTGTGACAAGGAAATCGGCACCATTGAATGAATGAAACGGAATCTCAAGCCGATGTTGCTTTCATAAAAATAATTTGTTTTTAATAACTTGCAACATCGGTTTCTCGTCGCGAGATAATAGAAGTGTCAAAATGCTTTTTTCGAGTTTACTCGTCGTTTACGGTCATGTTAGGGTTTAGAATGACGTCAGAATCGTAGACAAAATTCGACAAAACGAGAAAAAGAGCGTTCTCGCGCTTGTCATGTTAGCCCTGCTGGCCAGTTACAGCTGATATTATGAAATGATACGGAAACCATAGTGTATAATTATATTGACTTTTTAAATACGAAACTGCTTAGTAAAACTACCAGACATGAAGACACCACAATGACGTCACTCATTTTCCAGAAACAGCTCTTTCACCTATTAATTTACTTAAGAGGCTTATGCATAGGGAAGCTTAAGAAAACCCAAGATGTCTACTTAGGAAGTGCACCGATGTCTCAATTCTGCACGCTTTCTGAATTATAGATCTGGTATGGCGCCTTTTGAGAGATCGTCCAGGCGCCTATAAAGTTGGAACCAGTATCGCATATATCAAGACATTAGATTGAATCTACTTCCTAAATGCGTCAGTAGAAAAAGATGAACAGAAATCTTGCTGGGTCTTCTCGGCAAGAGTAAAAAACCGTGTGCGTTCGGGGGACCCCGTCAAGAACGATATTCCTTACGCTATACTCGCACGCGCATACACACTCGTATTTATTATAAAGAGACAGAGAGAGAAAGTCGCATGAAGGGGGCATAACGCTTTTTTTTCCTTACGTGACGATTTCTACAAGTCAACTCTTACCGCTGCGTTAAAGAACTTCGTTCCAAAGAGCGTATCTGGTTGGAAGATCAGATGGTGTTAATTGGGAAAGTTATGCTATGCAAGACTGGTATGGGCCAAAGAATATTGATATAAAACAATACTTAATAGCTTTGATAATTATGTTAAAGCCAAATTATTCTGAGGAATGTTTGAACAAATAATGTCGACCTATAAACTGTCAAACTGCAGGACATAGATCTCTTCTCAAGCGGAGAAGGGTATTGCTGACTACGTTGAGCTTGTTGGAATTTTAGACCTTACTCCGGGCTTCCTCAACATTGTATTTTCATTTTTATTTAAGACATGTATTCTTACCTCGGGTCTACCACGAAACAAATAAACAATATTTATGCAAAAATTCAATTTCCACATAATAATCTAAACACAATAACAATATCAACGACCACTGGTAATTCCAAAACTGCCGTTATATCAAAAAACCCAACATCAGGACTCCTTATGACCAATTCTTTACACGTAACACAAGGTAAGCGTAGGCCATTGCACTTGGATCACAATTATTTGCAAATACGCCGCTTGGATTCTAATCACGCGCGGCGAGTTTTTTTTTACAATGGTACACTCACCGTGGCGTATAATAAATATGTTATGTTAATTGTATTGTCAGTTGTCATTGTTGCGTAAGTCTGACGATCGTTCACCCGGGTTCGACTGTGATTTGGGTCAAATGCGCATGCGCAAAGGAGGTGAATTTTTGGTGGAGGATTTTGATTTTTTTTGGAAGGAAATTAAAGAAATGTGTCGATTGGATCCTTGGTTGTGTGAACCTTACCTCTCATGAAACTTTAGTGACGATAAACAGAACTTTTGTTTGTCCATGTTTTTTATTATTCCCTGTATAATGTCCTTGTTAATTAATATAGTAAAAAAATGTTTATCTACCCACTTATAAGTTGTCGCCCCCAATTGCATGGGACTTAAACATAACTGGCGAAATGTGGGTATACTATAGGTACACCTCTGCCCAACCCTTCGGGAAAACAAGGCATGATGTTATGTGTGTTTATAATAATGTAGTTTGATTTCATTTCATTACAAAAACAAAGCCAGAAACTAACTTATATTGACAAAACAATCCCAGTCTGCAGCATAAGCACCTAGCCTAAACCAAGATCTGCACATCCCATAACTCCGCACCAGTCGAACCATAGACCATAACGACACTACTACACGTCCCTACCCTCCCTATAAGCCCGAACCCCCTATAATCCCGGGGTGAAATTACACAAAATTACAACCGACTTGCTACAATCCCGCTAAGACGCACCACTGTCTCAAATCCCGCAGATGACGTTTAACTGCAATCGTATGCAAATAGTTCCCGTGTTGTCCCGGGATATGCCGGGATTACAGGCTACCACGTCACTAATCCTCGGCTGCTAGGGTTGTCAGCGGCTTATCGTAAGATATGTAGTAGTGTTGTGTGTTGTAGTGAAGTTATGATAACTGGCACCCAATTTGCGGTCTGTGGGTCCGTGATTTGCAATGGTCAGGGCTGGCCGGTCGCCCGCGTGTACGTCATGGCGTTGAGTTGGAATAATTAATGGTAATGGATTTTTTGGGTTATTATAAATGAATGTCAACTTTAGAGTATTATCTTATGGAGTTTTTGAACATTCTACACTGTCGTAAAAATATGTTGAACGCTTTACATTGTCAACATTTTTAATAGGTAGATTTATAATTATGATGTGGAAAGTCGGGTCTAAAATGGACGTTTAACAGTTCTAGTTTACTTCTCCCACTTTTTTTTTTTTAAAGCGTAGGTACTTTCAGTTACTTGAGATCGAAAGTACATAAATAAATGTTTTGTTACAAAGATTTACTGCTAACAGCTGCATAAAAACAAAATCAGATTACCTTACACTTTCACGGGTTCAACATTGAAATCTCAGGAAAAACTCTTTGTAAGATCACGAAAAAAAAACAAAAGCCTATGAAAACGCGATCACTGTCACTACTTATGTAAAGGTAACATAACCTTTAACTACCCACGAGCCATATTAAACAGACAAACCCATTAATTCCTCAATACGGACGCCCATGCTTCTACATGTACATTATGATTCCGTACCATGTGCCGTACGATAGGAGAATAATAAAAGACCTCACAACATAAGGATAGGTTTTAGCTTGTCTAAATAGAGTTAGGTTAGGTTATGGTTTTAAACTGTCACAATAGAAACTGTCAAAATAGAAAATTCTTTTTTTTTGCGAAGTTTTGTAAAACTAAAATTATTTTGAAAACGTCATAAATGTGTTTAGAAGAACGACATATTTTAAGGGGCTCTTAAGCATCGTAAGATGAAAATATAGTGAAATACAGCCTCCGAACACAGAGCATGCCTCCGAAAGATTGGCACTGCTGTACCTGTAGGTATATAGCTAAAGGTATAATTATGGCATTAAGTCCGCCTCTGTACATTTTTGTGCTTGAAGTATTAAATAAATAAATAAATAATAAAGCTTAGTTGTTTTTGTCAAATTGCAAAAGAGACTTTTTGAAGTTTGAAAACGGAATAGTCCAAGTTTGCTACTTTAAAAGATAAAATCTAGACCAATCCAAAAAGAGAGACACAAAAGAATCTCTAATAAATAAGACATCCATTAAAATAATGGAAACAAAATTAATGGACAGAAATTTTAGCAATTTAGTTCAATTCTTACCCATAAATAAAACTAAAATGTACTAAAACTATTAAAGTATACAGATTTAGATGCCAACAATATATTAGTGACTTTAATACTCCAATTTACTAGGACGTACAATGTCACAAACGTCTCTAAATGTTACAAAATGTCAACTGACATTACCCAGTATTGCCAGCGCTGAAAACATTCAAACGTAAACCCGAAGTATAGATATACTCATCAAACAAAGCATGCAAACGAAATTTCTACCATCTCAAACGAGTAGGTACCACAGAAAAATCATTAGGGAACACTACCTACAGACGGTTAAAATAAAAAGTCATTTCTACACTTAAGTTTAAGTGGTCCAGCGTTTCAATAGGCGCCGCCGTCATTAGGAGAAAGGAGTAATTAAAAGTTCTATAAAAAATAGAGCGAGAGAACAAAAGTCCGCCCGTTCACAATGAAACAAGGAAACTAGAAGGTGTAAACATTCCATAATCAAAAATCTTGTGCAACTGTTGAACTATAAACAAGATAGTGTTTGGCAAAGCTGCAAGGCGGGCCCGATTACACTGCGCCATCATTCCGTTGCTTCATTCAATATTTTTTTTACCGAACGCTGTAATTTCTTGGCTCGAACGCATCCGTTTACATGCCAAACAATAAATTTATTAGTCGAACGGAGGAGTGGCAACACTAAACTTACGTCACACATCGACACGTCACCGATTGCGTCACGTTTTTGACATTTTCGAATTTCGATTTTGGAGCGCGTCGCGTTCGATTCGCGTGGCGCGTGTTACATAAGACACGCGCCGTCAAGGTGACTCGCTCCAAGCTACTACTGAATCTATTTTAGTTCCAATTTCATAAATATCCCGTGACAGCTCATCTCTCCTCTCCCGCGTCTTTTGCCGCGGCGGCCGGCGGCCATGTTCGATGTTCCGAAGCTTGCGTAATTATCAGGAGCGCTGCTGTCGCCGTACAGAAATACCCAGCTTGCGGCCCGTCTGTAACCGTTTGAACCCGCGTCCTTGCTAATTTTAAAGTCCTTTCTCAAAGTTTGGCGTTTATGAGGTAATAGAGGTGTGACGTCGAGCTGGCAGCATGCCGGGAGTACGGCGGACCGAGGAAAAATGGTGAGACGATGGGCCGCGTGTGCGGTTATATTTAGCTGTCCCCGCGACGCACCTTGAGGGACAAACGGTCGCCGCTCGGAACCGACTCGCTACGGTCCAAAACGCTAACAGGCTAACGGGCGATAATGGACTATCGACCGGATAAACCTAGTGAAAACGGTTCGAAAACTAATCGTATATCAAACGTTACGCGTATAGAGCAGCAGATGCGCTAACCAAAATTGCCGGGCGGCCGGCTCTCCCATCAATATCGGCCGACCTAATTGAATATTATACAGCAATTTGTGATCGCGAAAATCTGGCGAGGAATATGCGGTGTCCATATATCGTGCGGTGTATGGTTGTTAATGTTTTCTATGGGCATGACACGGTGCAGTGTTGCAGAACTAAATTTAGTATGCCTGAGCCCCTGTTTTAGCTCGGCTTGGTGGCGTTTGCGCAACGTGGTGCGAGCGAGACAGCGCGGTCTATTATCGGAAAAATGAACGCAGCGGACGTCGGCTGTGGCAAGTCTTTGATTCCGGAGATCGGGATACAGATTCGGATTCTGATTGATACGTACTGTGGAATGTGTCGCTCATTAGATGATTTTAAGGGGAACTGAGCGTAGAAGTGACGTTGAGGGATGTTTTCAGTCTGCAATTTAGTGTACGTCACTAGTAAATAGGTATACTATCAATGGATATGTATGTATGGCGTGTACATATTGCACGATAGCAGATAATGGTATATGGACTTATAATAGCATAATGAAAACTAACAGGGCACTGAATATCATTCTCGAAGCAAGCTGTTAGTTCTAAAGCTCCATAGATTCTAAAATTGTAAAATACTAATTAAAAACATATTTTCAGGAGATCATCATTGTCATGATTTTATTTTAAACTAGCTGCGCCCCACGGTTTCACCCGCACGAGTCTTGATCCCGTAGGAACATCGAGATAAGAAGTATCCTCTGTCCTAACCCAGGTCATGGTCTACCCATGTGCCAAATTTCATCTAAATCTGTTCAGCCGGTTTAGCGTGAACGCAAACAAACAAAAAATCAAAACGTTTCTCTATAAAACATTACTTAAGATTTAAGTTTTATAAAGTGGTTACATTTAAGGTGACAAAACTGTTGCACACACATTGCACCAGAGTTTAGTCATACTATAAGAAAATCTGGCATAAGCCCGGACTAATTAGTAAGAACGTCCTTCAAAAGCCGAGTTTATTCACACGAATAAAATCCAAAAGTAATGATGCCATTAAATTGCGAAGAATCGTACAACATTGTATGACACATTTAACTCAATTAACATCTTTGTTGACCTGAACAGGGACTAAAGATGCCCAAATATTTAGGATTAAGCGAATATTAAATACTCTCCAACTTTCAAACTCTCAAAGCATATATTAATTAAACCATTTACAGGTAGTTTTGAATTGTCAGAGTCAATCAGTTGTCAGAAAGTTGAATGGACATCCTAACACCAGCACTGAAATTCAACTTACACACTAGCTTACAAAAATCGTCAAATTCATATCAATGCTGCGATTGGCTGACTAAATAGTCAACAACCAATCACAGTGTAATCACATCACTTGAAATGAGCTTAATTTTGACACGTCATTGATATATTCGTCCCTGAGAGTCGTTAGAAAAAATACAGCTTATGACAGAACAAAAATTATTTGAATTTGGTTTTCTTTTATTTTAAACACTGTACGGTAGGTACAGTAGGAGTCAATGCTGCACACGTTACAACAAGCAAGCAGAGAGGAAGGACTAGAAATTAACCTGGGCAAAACAATACTAATGACAAATGCCGCACAAAGCTCTATAGGTCTTGACAAGAAAGAAAATACGTTTATTTGCGGTAAATATGACGCAAAGAAAAAAAAAAAAAAACACGAGAATAACAAATTGGGGGAAAAAATACCAGTGGATTACGTAGAGAACTATATCCACAAATTTCGTTCCAAAAACTAAACGATTCAGAAGTAGATAGAAGAATAATAACGACATGGAAAAAGTTTTGGAGTCTAAAGGAAATTCTAAAAAGTCAGATGCCGGCGAATATCAAGACCAATGTCTTTTACCTTCGTTAACCTACGCCTGTCAAACGTGGAAGTTAACCAAAAGAATCAAAAACAAAATCATGTCCAGTCACCGAAGCATGGAGAGAAAAAATCAGGAAATGTCAAAAAATTCGTCACACCACCATTAGGCAAAAGACAGGAGTAATAGATGCTCTGACCGACGCTTTAAAGTTAAAATGGAGATGGGCAGGACACGTAGCGAGAATGACCGACGATCAATGAAAGAAAGAAAGAACGAAAATACGTTTATTTGCGGTAAACATGACGCAAAAAAAGAACACAAAATAAAAAAATGGAAACATGTTTAGGGAAAATATGCGTCACATTCACGCAAAACGGCCATCGCTCAGCATGATGCTGCGACCCTATGCAAGACAGAGCCCCAGCGCTGGTTTTCAGAGACAGCCGGCGTTGACGTTATGACGTCGACCGGTGCAGCATACCATGAAATATAATTAAGATATAGAAATAAAATAAATATACAATAATTAATTCTACATAAATAAAAAAAAGTATAATATTTAAAAATGGCAATATTCCGTTAAGTCGGTAATCGACATACAATGAACAATTCGCATGACTGGCCAGGTCCTACAGGCACTCGGAAAAGAGGAAGACCTGTTACTAAATGGGCGGACGACATCACACTTGTCCCAGGACAAAACTGGCTGACAGAAGCCAAAGACCAAGACCGCTGGTGTTCTCTGGAGGACGCCTTCACCCTCACCACTTGAGGGGTTCATGCATGCTATTTTTATTTTAAATTAATAATTCAACAATTTTATAAATACTACAATCTCTCAAATTTAATTTATACATTTTCAACTATTATTAAAAGTATAACTACTATCGGAAACTGAAAACACACGAAAAGATGTTATGGAAAGGTTGGTAGCACTGAATTATACAGTCATGTGATTGGTATTACTGTTCTGTCAGTCGCCATTTTAAACTCTATTATTATTGAAACTAAGACAGCAAAATGCAAAATGAACGCACTGTAGACAAAACAAAAATTATTTGAATTTCGTTCTCTTTTATAATAAACTCTTTGTATATTGTAAGTTGTTTCCAAAACAATAATCTACATGACAAGGCTTCGTGCATCGTCAACAATAATGTAGTTTTAATGCAATTTCACGACAGACTGGCGCAGCCAATTTCCGAAATCCTAACGCTAATCCTAATTGCATTTTTCTAAAATTCTTCCATAGACAACCCCTTATTCTATAAATACGTCATTTTAATGCATTTTGAAACCATCCCATTCAATTAAAATAATATTAGATATATCTTTGTGAATGTGTTTGTATGTTTGTTACGGGTAGTCAGAAACCCGACAGTCTGACCACCAGTCTTACCAAGGGGTATCGTATTTCCCAAAACTGGGTTGTCATAGAGGTCAGATAAGCAGTCGCTCCATGTAAAATACTGGTATTCAGCTGCATCCGGTTAGACTGGAAGCCGACCCCAACATAGTTGTGAAAAGGCTAGGCAGATGATGATGTTGGTTACGTCTTCACATATAAATGGCTGTACAGATAAGGATGCAAATAGACACACATATGAACTAGGTCCTGGATTAGCACATAGAATACTTTTTATCTAGGTAAATAGACTGGCAACAACCAGTTCGTTAAGAATACAGAAAATACTAAAATTAACTGAATTACTGAAACTTGGCTACATGAATCACGTTAAGTAGGAAAAGTTGTGATAGTTGTCAATCATAGATAGTTCATTTCGTAAATCATAGTAGTGTATACTCCAATTGAAATAACGTAAACACTATTAACGATAGACGCGAAAAAAAACTTTTTAACGTTTTGTTTTTTCAGCGTAGAACGGGAAAGACTAATTTCTTTGTGGTATGCGACTAAGCGGCTTTCTTAGAGTAGTCTCGTGAACAAAACGACGGCGTGAGCATTCTGGGTACTGTATTAGTACAGTCTATAAATGGAAAAGAGTATAATGTTGATCATACGAGTGATTTTCACTTTTGTTAGGGTTCCGTACCTCAAAAGGAAAAAACGGAAGGATCACTCGTGTCTGTCTTTCTGGCTGGCTGTTCGTCTGTCTCAACCAATTTCCTCCAAATCTTCCGGACCAATTTAGTTGAAATTTGGTACTCATATGAATGTATGTAACCCAAATACGAACGTGTAACGTAAATAAATGAATTTTGAATATGAGGTCACTTTTTGGGTGCAAATTCGAAAACAAAAAAAAAAGTTTTACAAACTGTACCGAATGATATGAAAGGGCTTGTAGTGAGTATCTCAAATTTTTATTCCAAATCAAATTTCAAATTTATTTTTTTTTTTATTATTTATAATTTTAAAATAAAAACTTTTAAAGATATTTAAGAAAATAGATGAAAATTTACCATTCCCCCCGAAACTCCTGAGCCTAATATATTTTTTTTTAGTAGAGAGAATGCGTCTTTACTCATAGATTACAGGAAAACCTGTAAGAAGTCTATGGTCTTAAAATAACATGGTCAATCTCTCAATATTGTGCGTACAAACTTCATTTGAAGTTTCAATTTATCGGAGAACATTTTTTTCAACTACAATGTTAAGTTTGTTTTTGGGATAAATTCACCCCGACTACGGATCCCTTCATTGTACACGCACTTCGCCAGTTTTTTCTGTTGTTACTAATGTCATGATTTCGTCTTAAAAAAGATGATGCTAATGTTGATTGATTGAAAGAGAGAGAGAGAGGAATATCCAAGAAAAGACGGATAGATTGTATGAGAGATATTTCTTCTTCTGCTTCATGTGGTTGGTGACTAACCTGGTGCCAGATTTTAATGCCGCCCATGGGCCTCTGACATAACATGCCGTCGAGAAATATCTCAGGCATGCCGGTTTCCTCACGCTGTTTTCCTTCACCGATTTTGAAGCAAGTGATAATTATACAATACGCACATGAATCCGAAAAGTCAGAGGTGCGTGCCTTGGATTCGAACTCGAGACCTATGACTTGGCAGTCCCAAGGGTCACACCACTAGGCTTTCTGTTAACTGCTAACCGAGGGATGAAATTAATGAAAAGGTATAGAGTTATAACGTGATCATTGACAAGGAAAAATGGTAGAGAAAATCATTTTTCGCCGACCCAACTAACATGGGACAAGGACAGGGAAAAGATTAGAGAATATATAGTATACTGAACGAGTAACAGAGAAGCTTCCTATACTGATGCCTCGAATAATCTTGCTATTATAACACCATGTCATATGCACGTTATCACCACGGTTGGCAAGCGTGATCGCAGTACATAACAAATACATGTATGTAGGTAGGTAATGTTTGTGATTCATCGGAAATACATGCAACGAAATTATCGAAAGAAAACTGCATTCAACGGCTTAGGAAAACTGCGTCGAACTGGCGAGAGCTGCAGTGTGCGATCTATTGACGTAAACCCATCCCTATCAGAAAAAAAATTAACAACAAAGATAATAGACTATCTACCGATATCCCATCCGTGCCTCGGAAAGCGCTCTAAACCGTTGGTCCCGGCTGTCATTTGTAGATCTTTGACAGTCGTTACGAGTCGTCGGAAGTCGGACAACCAGTCTTACCAAGGAGAATCCTGTTACAGACAAGCAGTCGCTCCATGTAAAATACTGGTATTCAGCTGCATCCGGTTAGACTGCACGTCTACCCCAATGGAGTTGGGAAAAGGCTAAGCAGATTATGATTAGATAAACAAACAGTCTGATTCGTCTAGTTATCGCAAGCGCAGCTGCTTATCTTAGGGTCCTTTGTTGAGGTTAAAGTGTTATGGAATTTTCCTTTAGCACCTGGATTTGTGCCCAGTTATGGTAATAGACTCATGCGGCCTATACGGCTTGCACAATACACCTACTGCCTACCCCTTTGGGAAATAATGTCGTGAATATACCAGCCACTAAAAGGAAAACAATCTTCTTTGAGTAAAATTCGAATAAATTTTAGATAGAGAATCAACAAGAAGGTCGAAAAGTTAAAAAGTAAACGCTAAAGTTTCAGGAGCATCCGTTTTTCCACGTGAACGACGCGGTATCGGTATCAGGGATCGAATCTGAACGGCAGTCGATACCAGACCGATACATATCTCGCTGAAATACTGAAATATACCCGTATCTATTTCACTGGAGCTATTGTTGTCAGCTACAGGTTTCAGAGGTTCTGTAGGTAAAAGGGGAAAAGGAGTTTTGAAAAACTTTCCTTGAAATTGTAGCTTTATAGGTAATATTTTCTTCTAAAAAATATTTTAATTCACAAACCTACATGGACACTTATAGTGCACGGATCAAATTGGTCGTTTCTTATGGAGAAAAGCCGGCAAATTCACGATTACTCTTTTAAAAATAATTGGCTTTTACAATGTTTTCAAATTACAGTTATAATAGGTAAGGGAGGACAGTGTAGGCCAAGTACCAGGTAAACTTAACAAAATAGGAAATGGCCAGCAAATCAACTCATCTAAGAGTCTACAAAGCCTACAGCGTTCTCACGATCAGATTCAACGCACACACACATGTATGTCACCACATTTTATTTGATTTTATATGAGTTTGTTTTATTTTATTTTATATTACCTTTAATTTATTTATTATAACGGACAGACACTTCCCTATGTTTTTTATTGTAGTGTATGGCACTCGTGGGTTGCAGCTGAAAATCAGCGTCAAGTGGTACACTTTGTGTTGTCATCTGACATATGCTGAGCTGAGGCCCTTTTGGCATTATAATAATTTGTTTTCTGTTTTTATAGTTTTAAGGTGTATTTTTTGTAATGCCAATAAACGCATTTTTCTTTCTTTCTTTTCTTTCTTTATTTCTTTCTCACATTCACAAAATAGATCGATATCTAGATCCTAAATATTTTAAATTAAAAGATGAGGAAGAAATTTGTTTATTTTGTGTTTAAGTGAAACAACATTATTAATGTTTGTAGTCTTTTTGTAGTGGACGAAGTAACGAAAAATATAATTAGTACGAAAGCATAGAGCTTTTACCTATTTACTGTTACGTGTTCTATGAGTTTATTTAAAACCATTATTTTTAAACATTTTATATAAAAAACTGTTCCATATGAATAGACAGATGTGACTTAAATTAAAATTAAAACTTTCATAATATGCATAAACACTATAACTCCTCGTAATTTTCATGAATATGATGCTTCTGTCAAGACCGCAGAAGATTTCAGTTACTCATATTTTACATAGAAATTATTATATTTTTTTATAGAAAAGGGGAATGGATTTTAGACAAGCTTTCTCAGCAAACAAACAAAATAAATCTCTCATAATATTCAGCCTATATTGTTCCCAGTGCTGGGCACAGGCTTCTCTTCGAAAGGGAGTGGGATATAATCTACCACGCGGGCCCAGTGCGGGTTGGTAGATGTCATATAAATAAATAAATCCAGTTACCCAATTAAATCCTATCCAATTACGTAAAAGATTCTGTAGAAAGGAAGCAATATTTCATAACGCTAGTTACACATTGGGACTAGCAGTGTCAAGGCCGGAATATGTCAGTTGGCAGAGGCTGGCAGACCACGTGTGTGAGGAGAGGCCGCCATCTTGTGACGTCATCACTCTGCAGGTGAGACAGTTCTCATTGAATATTTTAACGACAGTTTCTTTGGAAAATGTGGTGGAAATAATGAATGACTTCATTTCTTTTTTCGTCATTATTTGGGCTTGCAAAGGCTGGTTAAACGACCGTCGTAGGTTCGAACCCAGAGAGGCGCTTTACTTTGAGTAAATTATTTCACCACCACTGCTCTCAAAACGGTGAAAGAAAACATCGTGAGGAAATGTCATGTCGGCATGTCCTAGAACTACATATTCGAAGACATCTACCAACTGCACTGAGCCTGCGAGGTGGATTACGGCCCACTCCCTCTTACCATGAGGAGGCCTGTCTGTTTCCCAGCAGTAAGAACATTATAGGCTGATTATGCTAAATATACTTAAACGCGTAAGGTACCTGGGTAAAAGAATTTGCAAAAAAAACAAGTTTTTTTTTTTTTTTTTATAACAACTACGATTATGTAGGAATGGCAAATAATAGACATAACCAAACAAGCCAATGCTCCCACTCCTTATAGTATTTATAAACATAAGCATAACATTTATAGTCTAAAAATAATCTTCAGGTGGAATAAATCCCATCTATTATTAATAATCTCCAGGTAATATTCTACCTATTGGAAATCTTAACTTGTTCATGCTACGAAATCATTAACCGCTACGCCGTAGTCAAGTAAAAAAAGCCTCAGAACCTACGTCTACGAGCGTAGCAATATACAATTTCATTTCTATGATCTACATTACTGTTGCTACGATGGCCACTCAACACTCTTTAGGCATAAAACAAGAAAATATTCTTGTCCAAATTGTATTTGTAGGGTGGAACTGTCGCAAGCTTTTGTCTTGGACCCAAAGGGTGAAAACGGAAATCTATCCCGCCGTCTGTATGTCTGCCAATATTACCTTCCGTTATATGTAGGATTATGGTACTATTCTACAGAATACAACTGGTTACTATGGCCGCTATCATGGTAAATAACAAAAGTCAATCTGCCTAGCCTTTTCTGAACTATGTTGGGGTCAGCTTCCAGTCTAACCGGATGCAGCTGAATATTACTATAAAATTTCCGATTATTTAGAAGATAAAAAAGCCTGGGATTGAGCTGCTCGCTCTGCTAAACCTTGTGATAAAACCATAAAATTTTACATTTGAATTATTATGTAAATCATTAAAAATACCAGTTTTATATACATATTGACATTGTTGAAAATTATGTACAAAAGAACGTGATTACTTTGTAAAGTATTATATTGTTTTAATTATTGTGAATGTGAGGACTATGTGGATATTTTATTTTTATTTATTTTCCTCTTTCTTTAATTTTTTTCTTTCTCAGTTAGTTTTAATGATGATCTGGCAGTTTGAGTAGTTTATGCGACCTACACAAATGTCCTTTCTTTGATATTGTTCGTCGAGTTGAGCTCCTTAAGTTCGAGTTGAGCTCCACGATTACTGACAAATGCTTGCACTGACTGGACAGGACCACTCAAATCTGTGTGGTTCTTTCCTCAAAACACCATTTCAGACACTAATCTACATGGTCCTCATATGGCCTGAACAAGATTATGTCTGGACTTTAAAAGAGACTGTGACCTCTGAGTTTGTTTCGGTCTTTCTTTTCAGAGTAGTCAGATAAAAAACGCTGAACACATCTAGTAATTTTTTTTTTTTTTTTAATATGACCTGTAAAAGTGATTGCAATATCCTATTTACAGAATAAAAAATTTCATTTAATTTCATTTCATACCAGTATTTTACACGAAGCGACTGTCTATCTGACCTCCACAAACCAGTTACTGGGTAACACGATATCTCTTGATAAGAATGGTTGTCCGACTTTTGGGCTTCAGACTACCCGTAACGACTATCAAAGATCTACGAATGACAGCCGGGATCAAGGGCTTAACGTACTTTCCGAAGCACGGAAGAGTCTCGGTATGTAAAGGATGATCACCCCGCGTAGCTTAACTTTCGGTCAACCCGTGCGGCTGTAATTATTTACCTACAAGCGCCTATGGTGTAGATCAGTGATTCCCAAAGTGGTCCAGGTGGACCCTCAGGGGTTCACGGGAGAGTCGACGGGGGCATAGGTTCGCGTGAAATAAAAAAGGGGGTTCACAAGTTATAAGTGACCCCCGCGTACAACTTGTGAACACCATTTTTTTTAAATACTCGAAAGTTTTTCTGGTTTCGATAGTAAAGAACAAAAATATTGGCTTGGCATTACCTATCAATGTAGGCAGATAAAAATTACTCAAAAAAACTAAGGAAGCAAAAAATTTTTCGGTGATTTTTGGCGGGCTGTTTCGGTGAAAAATGGTCGTATTGAGACTTTAAAAAAAGCATTTTGAACTTTCAGATTTGTTGGCAGATTTTTTTTTTAGGAGCTACTATTTTAGAAGCGCGAAAAAATAATATTGCAAAGTTCATGCTTTTATTTTTGTTTCACGGGCTTGAAACATATTTTTTACCACTTACGACTCCAAATTTAGGGTTGGAACTCAGCCGCGACGTAAATTTCCATCGTTAGATCTAATCTTCACATTTTTTGGCGAGTTTTGGGAATATGGTATAAATGTGGTTCACCGAAACCAGGAAAATGTTGAAAGTGATCTACGAGAAAAAAAAAAGCTTGGAAACCTCTGGTATAGATCATGGTAAATAATAAAAGTAAAGTTCACTATAAAAGTTTTTGTGGTACAAAACTTTTAGTGCGCAAACCGAATAGAATAGAATTTGCTGGGTTAAAAAATATCAAGCCATCAATTAAAGTGTCTTAATTAGTAAAGACGACCTCATAAGCCAGAGGTTACACAATATGCCCTGCGCGCAGACGGTGTGAAACTAGGACAGTACCTAGACGCCTTTAAATAACCCATGATTAGAGGGGAAATCACTCGAGCTTTTTTAAGAGTTTACTACTTTTGAGGAAGGCCAGATTGAACTCTTAAAACCGACTTCAATTTCGGTAAATTAGAAGACTTTTTGTAATGATCCTTTGATTAATCTAAATATGACATCTAAACAAGATCATGAATTAAATCGTCAATTCTTTAAAATATTTACAAGATTTTAAGTGCCGTGTGATTTTAATAATTGATACCTAAAGCTTAACTAAATTAGGAGTTATCGTACAGATTTCTTATGTGATGATTCAAAGGAAGTTTAGAGCAATATTATTTACTGTACAATAACGATACATCGGTAGACTTAATGCCCCAAGGCATTCTCTGCCAATCACCTTCTACTTCTTCTCACAAACTCAAAAAGTGATCAATAGTGATAAACGAAAATAAACCAAATTGACTGGATTCGCGTCAGGAACGTGCAAAAAACACATTTTCCGAGAGAAATACTACAAATAAAGTAACGATTACCAGTTTTCTTGCTAACTGCTTAGTAATAGTAAATACTACACACCACATACCTCATTACTAATCAAAATAGTAACCACAAGAGTACAGTCAAGTAAAAAGAAAAGCATCCAGGCAGCTTATTACGCAGCCGAATCTAGCTCAAAAGTGATAACTTTGTTACTGTTCTTTCTTTTGTGCGCGTTTTTCGCAATAATGAATATAGAAAGATATTTATTTTAACAAGATGAACCAACAACTTAGTAAACGCTGCGGGAATACGCCGAATACGGGCAGCACAGGACAAGCCATGGTGGCGACACTTGAGGGAGGCCGTCTACATAGAACCAGAACAACAGCATTATTTTCATGATATTTTTGACATTTTAGTAGGTATGCAAAGACAAATTAAAGACTGCTCTGTCCCTGTCCCTGTTTATACAAAATTAATTCAGTAGAGTAGAGATAGAATGTGCATTCGCTCGTTTGGTATAAACCGATGTTGAGATGATGATGATCACAGTGTACAAAATACATCAATGAACAAATCAACTAAGCCTATCGCAGTCTACTGCTGGACATATGTAGGCCTCTCCCAAGCTGCACTACAACACCCTGTCCTCCGTCCGGCTTCTGCGTCCAGAAGACATAATTTTAAAATACATACTTTATACGTACTATTGAACCGACTGCGCGACGCGAAGTATTTATTGTTAAATGCTTCTGATGAGATTTTTATAGTATTATTTTATTTGGGATTGGAGACAGAAATAGGTCATCTCGTTACCATCTTGTTTAAAGTTCGCTTTTTGATTTTTTATATTTAATTTTTTTTTTTCTTGTCTGAATACCAAACTCCTTTGTCAACTGTACTCGAAGTAAACACGTTAAGTAGATTCATGCACGCTCCGCATAGTCGTGACGTTGGTAGCAGCACGGAGCACGTGTGTTGGTGGCACATTTTGATAGAGTATCCTCAAGGAGGTTACCGTTATAGGGTAGGTAGACAGACAGCTGCCGGCGGTATAAAATGTAAGTCATGTATAAACAGACTGACTAAGTTCAACATGACTTTTCTTTTCTTATTCAATTAATTATATCTGGAACTGCTTATACTTTTGTTTGAGAGGACAAAAATATTTTATCCAATAATAACAACATAACATCACGCCTGTGATTCCCGACAGGTTAGGTAGAGGTGTACCTATAATACACCCACATTTCGCCAGTTATGTTTAAGTCCCTTGTAATAGAAATGAAATGAAATTGTTTATTCTGTAAATAGGATATTTCAATCACTTTTAATAGGGGGGCGAGCCTATTATTGCCCACCAACCAAACCAATAATAACACAGCCAATAATAACATAACCAATAATAGTATCGGATTTTTTTTTCTGTGAAAGAAACTTGGCTGCTCCACTATTATCAATCTGCCTAGCCTTTTCCCAACTATGTTGGGGTCGGCTTCCAGTCTAACCGAATGCAGCTGAATACCAGTGTTTTACATGGAGCGACTGCCTATCGGACCTCCACAACCCAGTAACTGGGTAACACGATACCCCTTGGTAAGACTGGTTGTCGAACTTTCGGGCTTCTGACTCCCGTAACGACTGCCAAAGATCCACGAATGACAGCCGGGACCAACGGCTTAACATGCTTTCCGAGACACGGAGGAGTCTCGACTGTAAAGATGGTCACCCATCCACGGACCAACCCCGGCAAGCGTAGCTTAATCTGATGGAGTGACCCGTGCGGTGGTTATTACTTAGCCACGAGCTCCTCCACTATTATACAGACACATATTATTGAGAATGAAAATAACGATTTGATACATGTGTTGAAATGTGCCCATGATGTAGAAAAGTGGTGTTTTTAAGGTTTCCTTAAAAGGACAAAATAAATGTAACCATTATAATCTAAAACATTATATATGAAACATTATATCTTGTCTGTCTGTCATAAGGGTTTCTAATCTACTCGCGTGTATAAATTATCGTTACTTAGCACTGTTATGTATATGCAAATGGACTATCATCAAATCTCTGGTTACATAATACTAGATAATTCCTCCGCCATAGATCCTTTACCATTTTATATCTAGTAGCTCACGAAACATCTGACAACCATATTTCTGTCATGCCAGTCAAAACGAAATCAACTTCTTTTTTTACCAAGGTCGCACCCTGAGGGTCCGTTGGCACAGCAGCCACAGTTGGCAGCAGCCTCACACTATCAGCTCACCAAACTGTTATGTCTAACCATTCCAACTTAAGTTAGATTGCCATTCCTGAATTTTCTAGCACTTTTTAACACGAATTAAGTTTTAAAACTAAAGATGACATCTTTTTGGGAGCGATTTCGTTAAATAGCGGTGATGTTAAAGTGTTATGTTTACATATGTAGGTAGCAGTTTATATTTATGGCTACTTTTACGAGAGCTCCGTAAAGAAACAAACAACAATTTGTACAAATTGTTATTGTGTGTTTTACATCTCTCAAAAAAGCTTCGGATAGTCAATTCGACTTATAAAACTCTACCTTTACGTTCAGAGGTACTACCTTAAGGATATTCCGGGTGTTGTTGCATCCGAAAACAGTATCCGGAACTAAAGCCTCCATTTTTCTACTAACAAAAAAATTACGATGGAAAAGAATATTACGTAATTGAAGACTTTGTTTTAAAAATCTAACTATGAAACCACATCACAAACGATGCCACATCTCCTGTCCTGCTCTTTGTGCACTATGAAAGATCTTGGCGAGGCTAATGCCATTAACGCTGTTGATGTGACCGAATTATGGTAAAAGCTTATATTAAATATGGAAATGGAATCATCGAAACGACGAAGAAGAAGTTGTCGAAACGATTTTGCAAGATGGCCAATACTAGTTTTTTCAGATTATCTATGAAAAAAGGCATTTTCCCTGCAGAAGGATTACCAACCTAACGCCAACACAAAGTGGATTATACCAACCGCACGACACAAGATCTTATAGAAAATAATAACCTTCAGCATTTCCCGCATGTTTTCCCTTCCCATGATTTACAGCATCAATATAAGATTTCAGAGTTATCTCGTAAACAAGACGCAGGGCGCATACTGATGTAACTACAAGTTATGACATAAATTCTGGGGAACCAGCACAGTATGATGTATTACAGAACTTGGGACGGTAGTGTTAAGTGGGGCTTAAGATGTAACTAAGTATTTGGTGGTGAATGAAGATTTTTTAAAGTCTTTTTTTTCAGCGTGGGTATATTCGTAGTTACAATCATTTGTAGATTGACAGTCATCACGAGCAGTCAAAAGCCCGAAAGTGACAACCAGTATTACCAAGGGGTATCGTATTACCCAGTGGCCCTTTGTACACACGTTTTTCTTGCCAAGAAAAACTACAGTATATTCGCCGAGTATATCACGGTCGTCAGTGTTGTATGGATCACTATGGAAGTTAGTTGACGACTCGGTGGCACTACGGCACGGCAGCGGCGCTGTCGCCGTATACCATAGAACCGTGTCATATGGATAACAAGGTCGCAGATCTACGGCACGGTTAACACACCGTACCGTAAAGAACCCGTGTCGTGGACAAAGGGCCTAAGTGGGTTGTGGAGGTCAGATAGGCAGTCGCTCCATGTTAAATACTGGTATTCAGCTGCATCACGTTAGGCTGGAAGCCGACGGCTTGGCAGATGGTGATGATTCGTAGGTACAGGAGCTTTGGGCCTGCAACTGTGTCACTGTAGGGCAAAACATTATTTCTACATTGGTAAAGAGCATCGCCCTACGAAGACGAACTCATATGGATTTCATTACTGAACATCACGCCTGTTTTACCCGAAAGGGAGGGCATAAGTATTTAGCACAATCCCGTTTCGTCAGATGTTTAAGTCTTAAGTAATATTGAGTTAGCCTATAGCATAGAAGCAGAGCAGTGGTGGCCTAGTCGTAACGGCCATGACTTATGAGTTGTAGACCCTAGGTTCGAACCCTGACAGGCGCTTTACTTTGAGTAAATTATTTCATCACCACTGCTGTCAAAACGGTGAAGGAAAACATCGTGAAGAAACCGGCATGTCCTAGAACCATAAAATCGAATATTTGTGACATCTATCAACCCGCACTGGGCCCGCGTGGTAGATTACGGCCCGTTCCTTCTCAAACAAACTGGGAACATTAAAGGATGATTTTGCTATTAGTATTAACTAGATACAAATCGAAATATGAGAGAATAAGAATGAAATCTGTCATTTTCACCAGTATTTGACATTAAGTTGTCAAAAAATGCTGTGTGTTTGGACAGCCGTTATTGTGTGACCGTAGTCCGCTTTTTTGGAAAAACAGCTTTAGTCACAAACATAGGAAATGGTACTCAAAGACTCCTTACAGAAAAGTACTTGTTACCATAATATTCCCATTACTACATCACAAACAATTAACCAAATGAAACACATAAAAAGGTTGTATCAAAGATTTACGACCTCCATACATAGAAATTATAAGTAAATCCTCTTTGTCTATGCTTATTTATTTCTTCCTTATTTTTTATTGTTGCTACCAGAGATACACTTATGACTGTAATAAACTTTATTTCTGTTTGTTCCTTCTCATATGTTTTTATGTATTTCATTGTGTATCAGGCTGAACTTGAAATGGCTTGTGAAATACTTATTGAGAAAGCCAGCTTTTTGTTATGATTATCATATAACTTCCACGAATCAATATGGAAGTAGCTAGACCGTTCTTTTCTGAGTGCTCAAAGGAGCTACCTAGTTCAGGGTACAAATCAATGGCACAAAAAGTAAAGCCCTAACATTAAATGCTATAATTAAAGCTTGATTCCGTTCCTGATGTTCGGAAACTGTGAGCATTGGCGAATAGAGCTGCAGGAAATCGATTTGGTACACTACCGGGACGCTTTTCTTTACGTATTATATTATTTTACTAGCTGACCCGACAGACGTCCTATCTAATTTTCAATAATACATAGTTCCTGCAAAAAACCCATAAAAAAGGACGAAAATTTCACGGCAACTTTTCCAATTTTTACTCTTTGAAAACGTAATTCGGACTTTTACAAACATTAAAAAAAAAAATAGACGTATCGGTCCAGCAGTTCTCAAGTGATGCGCTTACCAATGAATAGCATTTAATTTTTATTACATATCTAGATTTAGGATATTAGTTCTTCAAAAACGCGTAAACCAGGCTAATAACCTTAAACCGTTATTAAAATAACTGAGGGGCAATTCCCGTAATTTTTCGTTAACGTTCGCATTCGCATCTCGTTCGCTATCTGTCAAAATTACAATCAATTTACAAACATTTTTGACAAGTTTGACAGATCGCGACTAGAATGTAAACGTTTTTTTAAGTACGAGAATTGGCCTTCTGGTTTTCACTTTTAGAAACTTGCCTCGAACCTGAAAAGAAAATTTGAAAGAAAACTTGAATCAAACTTAGTTTTTACAGAAACTCTAAACTACTATAATATAATGAGTTAAAACTCTAAGAACAAACGTTCCAGAACTTCAACACTGAAAAAATAAGAATTTTAATATTTTAACAGTCAACGACATTACCAATTTATTTATAGATACCAAATAATCCGCTGTTTTATTGAACGAGCTTCCTACTGCCGCTAGAGATATTAACCCATTTAACTATTCCAATGTTAATCTTCACAGTAAAAAAACATTTTTATAAAATTATTTAAACCTATTAAAACTCTAATATTCTATAAAAGTAACACGGTTAAAATATATAGATATAGACATCAAGAGTCAAAATACAGACGAGGTTACATACAGGCATTATACATGGATTACCTGTGCGCTGCAATCGAAATAAAAAACATCAATATACAAATCCAATTCACTAATGGATTCCTTTGCAGTAGTGAAATTAAAAAGAAATTTAAAAAAAGAACATTAAAAATAACAGGTTCGTGCAACACATTCTCGCTTTTAGGGTAGTGCATTCGGGAATCATGCACAGATACAGAATTATTGACTAAACACGGTGGCCAGGGAAATAAATTAGTTTTCGAAAAGTCATCAGCTCTAAATTCAATCACAGTTAAGTAATATTTCCCATACATAGTGTTTGAGAATCCTTTTTTGACCGACTTTTTAGAATTTTTTCTTTCTTTTTATTTTCCTGGCCATTTTGTAAATGAACATTATGTTACATTGTTTTTACTATCTCATATTATGTTAAAACAAGATTGAATAAGAGCATTTACTGCTGGCAGAAATATTCTATAGAGTAGAAGTTTCTAAAATCAATGCAACAATCCAAATACAAACAAAAATATACATTCTGGTGCGTGAATCATTATGATTGACAGTGACGAAAATAGAATCATGATTTTCTACAAATTTTGAGTCACAATTCAAAGAATTTTGTGCTTATTAATTCAGGAACAATTCTCACAGAATATAAAGCTGACGACGCATTAGAAAAAATCCAAAATGATAGACATAAAATTTCACGCACCCCAAGGGAGACAGAAAAATAAAAGTTCAAACTAACAATTATTAGGGATACATTAAAATATCAACATTAACAGTTAGTGAAAAACATTCATACATCGAGTGGCAAAAAGGGTGATAGAAGAAATAATAGGGGGATACATCGAGAAACACCGATGCAACGCGATCTGCTCAACGCAAGCCGGCCGGGTACTTTGGGCGCCATTTTTTTAAATAATATTCCATTTTTTAAACATTGAAAATATTTTTTTTTAAGACCGTGATTGAGTTCTTCTTTGTTTTTTTTTAACGTCATTATCTGTTCAAAAATCTGTTAATGTGACAATTAAAATAAACAATTTATCTATCTAATTAATTTGTCTTATGATATGATAATTTGAAAAAAGATTATCCTGTGAATCTGATTTAACAATTATAAAATCTCTTTATAATTTTTGAACAGATTCCTTTTAACCCCTAATCCAGTTATTAGTTTATCTCCGTCCTTTAATGTTAGTTGCATTTTTAAATTACTTTTTTTTACTTCGTTTCATAGAATCCGACAGTCAGATGTTTTTGTTTAAGTTTTTGGTATTATTTTTGTGACACTGTCATTGGTTTTCGTCTGCGTGTCTTCTGTACCGCAATAAATGTTGTTTTTTTTATTCTTTAATTGTTGTTGCTGTGCAGAATTACATCGCTCTTCCTCTTTCCGGACCATAAAATCAGCGAAAACATAATAAAATTCTTATTTGTCCCCATCAATAGTGCGTACTCCTTACGACTCATTGATTTCTCTTTTATTGATTGAATCGTCACTATCTTGTTGTTTAATTTCATTCAATTTGTAAGTAAGTTTATTATTAAATTTTTCCCAATTCAATTTGATTTCATCATCTTTTACGTTTTATCCTTTTATTACAGATCTTTTTACAAAAAACTGCAAGATTTAACTTTTAATCAAATGCTTCGTATTACACATGAAATGAACGAAATTAAATTAGAATTTCAAGTTGTGTCGAGTTCTGCTCGGTTTATCTCTGCTGAATAAGCGCTGGGTGCCGGCTCGACTAACTTGGGAGCCGGTTACCTTCCCAACCTCGTTTATATTATCGTATGTACGAATTTTATGTGTGTGCTGCCCTAAATTGTTATTCGATAATGTACCTATTGTATATTACTTTAAGTAAGTATGAAAAAGTTTTGATAGCTTATGATGAGAAAATTACCTCTTTTTCTGTAAAAAATGTTTAATTAGTTAGAATTTTTCTAATATAATCATTACTTTTCGTAAAGTAATGGATAAGAGATAAGATAATTAGGAAAAAGAACGAATTAATATACAAAATATAAATAAATCATAAAACCAATCGATTTATTAGTATTACATAAAAAACGAATGTTTACCAAACGAATTCTCATCATCAAGATCAAGGGCAAATTATTAGGGCACGGAGCCAATACCTCCAAAATTTCCAAGATATGAACAAAATAAACGAAAGCTTTTAAACAACGATCTTATAAAGTATAAATAAACAAACAATAACGAAGAATCTCATAAAACATTCACTTCATAAAGTAGATGAAATGTACGATCGTAGATTCCCGAACTTGGGTATATCTAAGATACAAAACTACCAAACTGATACAGTAGTAATCAATATAACGAAGGACAGCCCAATAGGAAAGAGAAACAAGAACAATAAAAAAAATACTTTAACTGAGGAAAACACGCATTTTCCAAAACCATGTTATCCTAACCTAAAAGCACCTAACCTAAGCATTACAGTAAAAGAAACGAAAGATAAACGAAAGAGGTCCGCGAACCCGCATAAAAACTCCTTTTTTAAACTAAAACTTTTCGAAAACGCCAAGTAAATTGTTTTTGCAGTCAGATAAAGCCGATTTTAGCAAAACAGGGTAAACTGCAGATGCGATGGGCGTTATGCTATGTTATGCCGTAGTTTCCCTGCAGTCAACTTATTCACATCTTAGCCACACCATATCGATTCACTAACCTTTTTCATTTCTATTATTGCTATAATCTATGGTTCTTTCGTGACTGGTTTTATATTTTTAATGTTGATTAGAGCTGTTGTATTAGCAAAGAGGTTGGATTTCTTCTCATTTTTTTTTTTCGATTGATTGAAGTTTGCATTGGTGTCGATTTTATCGTTTTTGAAAACGGAATGAGTTCTATTTCATGATTTGAATATTGTTTAGCGTTTGCTAAATGTAGTTCGTGATTTCCATTTTGAGTTTCATTTACATTACGTAGTGCTGTGATTAGTCTTTCTAATTATTTATGGATCACATTCAATGAAAAGCATTGTCATTCTGAATCACGCAACAACAATTCTTAGTCATTGGATTGTTTCTTTATAGGATTTTAATTTTAGTCTCTCTGTTTCAAAACTATATAAAAAATCTCGAGCTGTTTGAGTTTTATGATTCTACTTTATTATAAATAATTTTGTCGCATTTGAAGGTTATGATCGTTCATAAAGATTTAGAATGAAATCGAGCATAGTATTTATAAATTATATTTTTTGTATTATACAAATAGGAACATATATTCACCATAATACAGTTTCTTTGAGGTTATAGTCGTTTTTGCGTCAAAGCTTCACGTTCTTAAAGTTTTGGTTTTAAAATGTTCACTGAATTGTTTTAAATTCAACGTACATCACAGCTTGCAACTGTCAATCTTGTACGAAAGCATGCTTATCGATCTGTTTACACGGACTGTTTTGAACACAATTTACTCATTTACCTTATCAAAAACCGTTACACTTGATTCTTAATTTGAATTCTTCTCAATCTTCAACTTGAACGTCGAACACGTGTTTAATTTTGTACTTTTTTTAAGTTACCTTGTTACTAGTGATGTGGCCAAGTCGCATCCAGCCTACAACATTAGAGGATCACGTGCGTCCACATTGATCTGACGGCGAAATCGGTACGTCCCGAAAATACCCGGGCGGCCGACGCAGTTTAGGTAAGCAACATTAGCTCACAACATCTGTTAATATGATCATTGTTAATTACATATGGGTTTGTTGTTAATAATTGTAGCCACCTGTCCCGAGGAGGGCGCTTGCAAGTAAGTCGCTACGTCGTCCACCATGCAGGCTCGCGGGAGGTCGGGGAGGAACATAATACGCTAGAGGGCGCGCATGACGCGTGTGGGCTGCGCGGCGCCCCGCGACCGACTGGCGCGACTCGCCGCGCCCCCTCCCCGCGCGCACCGCCCCGTCCCGCCCCGCCCTACGCACAGGGCTGACGGCAAGCTTTTCCGGCTTTTTCGTAAGGTTTTTTTAGGCTGTGACTGCTATTTTTAGGCTAGATGAAAGCTATTCGAAGTATTGATTTTTTTGTGCATTATTTTTAAGTTTTGGGTGCAAGATGCTCCTTAAGATAAAAAATCTTTGAATGGAACTGCACTACACAATATTGATTGTATTAGATTAATTAAGTTTTGGTCATTTATTAATTTTTATATAAGAACTAAGCAGAAAATCAATAACACCTCTCCAAGGAAACACCAAAACTATATTTACCAAAAATAACCTACTTAACAAAAACGCATAGAAGTACAAGTATAACAACTAAAAAGTATGTATATGTAAAAATAGCAATTTTCCTCAGTACCAACCCTATAGCACTACGTCGTAATGCATTCGCGGCACTCGCCTCGTCTCGGCGCCGCTCGGACCCGATCGGTAAGCGCTCGACTCCCCTCGGAAAGCTCTTTCAAATTCGGAACAGAGACATGACATATCTGTTTTCATCAGGAATGCAATTTCAAACCTTCGCCCTTTGAATTAAAGTATGATTTGCGCTGAGAAAAAATAGTTCAAGTGTTGTGTTTGACTTTTGAAATATCCTAATTTAGCTCAATTTTTGCTGAGTATTATCGCTCTTATTAAATTACAGATAGAGTTTAATTTGCCCTGCGTGCCTTTTTCAGCTGACGCGTCTATAAATGTCACATTAAGTGCGTTTGTGTGCGTTTATTTTTGTGTGTGTGCGTTAAAAACACATCTTGGGCGGCCCGTTCGTAGCGATTTTAGGCAGATTTTTCCGTGTTAGATAATAATAATTTTCTTTTACTTAAGAAAACATATTTTTGTGAAACCTCCAAGAATTTATTACTTTATCGGAACCCAGAAATGTACTTGCTGTGAATGAAAAAATCATTTACTGCAAGCTTTTCCATTAAATTCTTGTTTTTATTTGTCACGCGTTGTCACGTACACTTTGGACATAACTTACGTGTTGTCTGTTCTTGTGCTAGTTACCCAGAAACTAAGTTGAAAAATCTCTTGTGACTTTAATTCAGACATAGAATATCGTGCAGTGGCTGGTGGCTTACATGTTGGCTTACTAAGCTACGAGTCGTAGATTTGATTCCCATTTGGTTCAAATAATAATATACCATGGACTATGAATATTGTTTCGCGTGGGTGTATAAGACAGGGAAAAAACACACGATATCTACACTAATATTATGAAAAGAAAAGATCTGTGTTTTTGATTGTAATGAATAAACTCAAAAACTACTGGATCGATTTAAAAAAATCTTTCACCAGTAGAATGCTATATTATCACTGAGTAACATAGGCTATAATTTATAAAGATATCACGTGGGCGAAGCCGCTGGCGGAAGCTAGTTTAAAATTAATATAGTGGTATGCTAACATATTATTACTTCGACCACAAACACTCTTTTCTTTCTCTATCTTTTCTTTTATTATCTCCAAGATAAATGATCCAGAGTGACTAACATGAAATGGTGGTATTTGACCTCGAGTTTCAAGGTTTATTTCTCAGAGAGGAAATGTACAAAATATAATAAAGACTTGTGTAACTGTGGCAGTCGGTAGTGAAGATATGGGTTCGATTCCTATGTTGAGTCTAGCTTAAGTTATTAAAGCTATAAAAAAAGCTTTTAATGGCAATTTTCATGCGCTGGAACTCGGTTTTTTTATAGCATAATCAGCCTGTAATGTTCCCATCGCTAGAACACAGCCCTCTTTGAAAGGGAGTGGGCTGTAATCTAGAATTGGTAGATGTCCCATGTCTTCGAATTTTTGGTTCTAGGACATCCCGGATTCCTCACGATGTTTCACCGTTTTGACAGCAGTGGTGATTAAATTATTTACACAGAGTAAATAATAATTCATTTATTCATCAAAACATAAGCTTACAGTTTACAAACCAAGTCGCTTATATCTATACTATAGGTGCTATACATTTTAATTACATTACAATATTATAAGATAATGTCAAAAAATAATAATAATAATACAATAATTAAATATTCCAAATAATTCAATGATGATGATGATGACTAATTATAACTAAAAATATATTGTTATTATTAATTATTATTTCCAATTCAAATACATTAAAAGATTATAATTTACAACACTTTTTTGGTGGATCGAAAAATATATCTGCATCTGGATTCGTCTGAAGAAAACTATTAATGAGCTTAATAGCTCTACCAGTGGGAGTGTTGTCTGCTAAGCGTAAGGACCACTCGGGTGGATGGGAGAAGAGAAGTAAAGCGCCTGCCAGAGTTCGAAACCACGACCTACAACTCGTAAGTCGCGTCCGTTACCACTGGGCTATCACTGCTCTATACCTAGTTGTTTTTTTATCTCTTTCTTTTCATACCTAGTAATAATATAATATCTCTAACGGTAACCTCACACAAAATAGTCCAACCTTAACGCAGTCGAGATAAATACATAAACTAAACTGTCTTAGTAAGCACATAATATTGTAATAGTGTTCCTGTGTTTACAGCTTATCTTAGTGCCCAAAACATAAACATTTCCTATCAAAACGAGATAACGTGTATATAGAAATATACTGGACTTGTTTATGATATAAGCAGCAGTGTTTTGTTGCATTTGTTACGGTCCTGGCGGTCAAATTCTACGTAGTTACCAGTTATAGATTTCTGACAAAAAATATTAAAGTAAATAAGTAGGGTGAATATTTATCGGACTCAAAAAAAAAAATGAAAAGACCATTCCTAAATATTTCAAAGAAAATAACAATTTTCCCATTATTTTAGAAAAGAAGGCGAATGAAAATGTTTTTAAGGAAAACTTTTTGTTTTTTTTTAATGCCCAACATGGAGTATTAATAGTTGGTAAAACCTTTAAAAATGGCATCAAAATTCAAAAGGCTGGACAGTAATTATGAAGCGATAACCGACCCGTCATTTAAACGTAATGATTACTATAGTAAATAAATAATGAATAATTGTGATTACGGAAATTTTATGTTTTTTCACTAAAGTAGCCATTGGGAAAAATAATATTAAGTAGAAGAAGCTTACAGACCAATATTCACAAACCTTTTCTAACCAAAAGCTTCCAACCAAAAAAATAAACGCAAGAAAATACACAATTCTCGTAGACGGGTCCTATCTCGTAGCGGCGTAGACCCGCTACGAGCTACGGCGCTACGCCACCCACACAGGCGCGGTATTGATAATTTATGTGTGTAAGTGATTAGCTCCGTGACGTAATGTGTGCAGTGTAATGTTATTGCAGAGCGCTGGTGGTACAGAGTAGTGTGGGTTTTGGGTAGGACAGAGAGTTTTGGCTAAAAATTTTATTATGTTAATTGTTTTGTTGCGAAGAGTTCTCGTTTGTTCAAGTAATCAATGAGTGTGTTCCAAATGGTTTCAAATTAATAAAATAAAATCGGCCAAGTGCGTGTCAGACCACGCACAATGAAAGGTTCCGTAGTTGGGATGAATTTATCCCAAGAACAAACTTAACATTGTAGTTGAAAAACTTGTTGTAAGTTTGTACGCACACTATTGAGAGATTTACCATGTTATTTTAAGACCATAGACTTCTTATAGAGTTTTCTGTAATATATGAGTGAAGAACCATTCTCTGTATTTTTTTAAAAATTTTAGGCTTATTTGTTTCGGAGATAACAACGGGGTAGTGGTAAATTTTCATAAATTTTCTTAAATATCTTTAAATGTATTTATTTTCAAATTATAAAAAATATTTATTTGATATCCTTGCAACAAGCCCTTTCATTTGATATGTCACACGGTACAGTTAGCAAAACTTTTTTTTTCTTATACAGATATTTGTGTATAGCACAAAGATCTGACAATTATCATTGATCTAGATGTTTGTGGATGTCGATGTCGTGATGGCCCAGTGGTTAAGGCTTCGCCTCTCATGAACGAGGTTGTGGGTTCAAAGTCAGGCAAGACCCAATGCGACTTTTACAACTCATATGTACTTTCTGAGTTTATCTTGGTCATTACTGAAATCGGTGAAGGAAAACATCGTGAGGAAACCTCTATACAAGGATTTTTTTTATATATGCCATAACTCTAGGGTATTGATGAGACCATGTCAAAAAAAGAAAAAAAAAGAAAAGAAAAGAAAAAGTATTTATTGGGACAAGCACAGGAGATCGTAATTAAACTAAACACACACTCACTAAAAATAAAAATAGAAAAAAACAAACAGAGTAAAAATTAAAAAGTGGAAAGTCCTGTGCGAGGCCAAAAGGCTCCTATCTCAGCATGATGCTGCGACATTTAATAATAAATGTCGCAGCGCTGGTGTTTGAGTAAAACAAAAGTTTGAACACAATCACAGTTTATTTTATATTTTTTATCGTTTATTACGAGGGAGCAATACGTGCCTCGTTTAATGAAGTTTTAGCAAGGGGAGAGGCAGTGTTGCCAATTTTATAACATAATATTGTACAAAATGTTGCCAATGGTAATAATATTAAACTATTTATTTAAATGTTGCAAACATATTCCCGGGGGAATGTACTACTACTTTAGTTACAATTAAGTTATAATAGGTAATTACAATAATTAAGTTATAATAGGTAATGACAGTTAAGTTACATACATTGGATAATTACAGTTAGGTTGGATCAGTTAATTACAATTAGGCAAAATACATATCTTGCTAATCGCCCTTCGGTATGTTCCAGAAGATGTTTTTATTTCAGCGACCCTGGCCTTACGATCAGAACCGTAATATATTTTGACAATTCTGGCCACAGGCCACTGTAAAGGACTAGATCTTTCATCCTTTAAAAGCACTAAACTGCCTTCCTCTATGTTTGGCTGGTTTAGGTGCCACTTGGGTCTGCTGTTCAATTGAGACAAATATTGTTTATGCCATGCATTCCAAAAATGTTGCTGTATTTTAGTGCACCGACGCCAAAAGCGTAGCCTATTTTCCGGAATGTGAGTAATATCTGGCTCAGGAATTGCTGTTATGGGCCTTCCTATTAAAAAGTGACCTGGGGTCAAGAATGTAAGATCAGAAGGATCCCTCGACATTGAAGTTAGTGGTCTGGAATTTAATATTCCTTCTATGCCAATTAATATTGTGCTGTACTCCTCATAGGTAAGTATCTGATTTCCTATTATTCTTTTCATGTGAAATTTGGAGCTTTTAACTCCTGCCTCCCAGAGGCCACCGAAGTTCGGCGAGTAACTAGGAATGTACTCGAATTTGATACCTCTTGAATCAGAGAAGTTAATAATGCTTTTGCGATGAGCATCAGAATCATTAAGTTTATATAATTTATTTAAAGCATTTTCTGCGCCTTTAAAAGTTTTTGCATTGTCACAATGGATTGTGTTGGGCAGGCCGCGCCTGGCGATAAACCTTTTTAAGGCTGCTAAAAAACATTCTGTGGTCATGTCAGACACTAGTTCTAAATGAATGCATTTAGTTACAAAACAAACAAATACAGCGACATAACCTTTGGCAACGACGCTTCTACGAATACTTGATTGCTTAATATTGAAAGGGCCACAGTAGTCAATACCTACGATGCTGAAGGTTTTCGCTTCAGTAACTCGATCTGCAGGTAAGGATCCCATTAGTTGAGAAGCCACCTTGGCTCTAAAACGGTAACAGGTTACACATTTGTTTATAATATTTTTGACCTCACTGCTACAACCAATGATCCAATATCTTAAGGCTAGGTTTGACACAGTTAATTTCAATCCTGCATGCATTAAGGCTAGGTGCTCATTTCTTATAATTAAATTAGTGATATGACATTTTTTAGGTAGTATAATTGGGTGCTTTTGAGAGTATGGAATGGGAGAATTTTGCAATCTACCAGACACTCGTAGGACATTATTACTATCCACAAACGGAGCTAATGATTTTAAATGAGTCTTGATAGACTTGTTTTTATTTATACAATTAATTTCAGTTGCAAAGTACAATTTTTGAATTTGTGAAATTATTTTGTTTTTAGAATTATTTAATTCTGAAGTTGATAAATAACCTTTTAGCTTATTATCTTTGTTTTTACAATTGTGCAAAAATCTCTTTATCCATGCCATCACCCTTACAGTTTTGTTCCAAGAAGAGAACTTTTTAAAAATATCTGGTATGTCAAGGGTGGTTACATTCAAACAAACCTCCTGCTCAGCAGGTTCAATATTTTCAAAGCATAATGCATGATTACAAGTAATAGATGTTTGGGGCGCAAAACTGGGTGCAGCATGATCAGAAGGACCATTCCACCAAAGCTTATTACTGGATAATTCTAAGGGATTACAGCCTCTGGATAAGCAGTCTGCTGGATTGAATGTACCCTCTATATGAGACCAATTACAATCTTTGGTAAGAGAGTTTATATTTTGAACTCTGTTTCTAATGTACACAGGTAAAGTTTTATTTGACTTTAACCAACATAGCACTACTTGTGAATCAGCAAATAAGTATCTAGCATCCACTTTTATTTTAGTATAAATAGAGTTTACCCTATTATATAATTTACTTAAAATTAGAGCTGCATTTAATTCTAATTTCGGTATTGTTAGCTTATCTTTAATGGGAGCAATTCTAGATTTTGCACATAGTAATGTTATTGTAACTTGACCGTTGTGTATTACTTTGATATAGATACAGCATCCATATGCTATGTTAGAGGCATCACAATAGCCCATTAACTCTATTCTATGCGCATTGCATGTTTGTATATTCCTGTTTACCTTTATTGGTGACATATTTACCAATTGTGAATAGAATAATTTCCATTCTTGTAACAATTGTTCAGGTATTGGTTTGTCCCATTTTAAATTTTCTTTCCATAACTTTTGCATGAAATGTTTAGCTCGAACTACTATTGGCCCTGCCAGCCCAAGAGGATCATAGAATGAACCAATAAAGCTTAATATAGAACGTTTGCTCCATGATTCTATATGCTTGTTAGGACAGCCTACAGTGAACCGGTCAGATTTAACATTGTAAGACAAGCCAAGTGCCTTCATTGACAAGTCCTCCTGGCAGAGATTATGGTCATCAAAATGCTGCGTATCAACTGGGATGTCGGCTAGCAGACGCATGTCATTTGCCGCCCATTTGTGCAGTTTCAGACTGGCTTTTTGAAGCAAAGAACTAAACTGACTTCTTACCTCTATTGCAGCGTCTACAGACTGCGCACCAAATAATGCGTCATCTACGTACATTGATGTTCGAATGACTTCAGCAGCTAGAGGAAATTCCTTTTCAAACCTGTTTGCTAGCTCTTGAAGACATCTTGTTGCTAGGAAACTGGAGCTTTTTAATCCATAAGTAACTGTCTGTAATTCAAGAATTATGGTTTTATTTTTGTCATCTTTCCATAAGATGTTTTGTAAATGTTTACAAGATGGGTCTATTTGAATAGCTCGGTACATGTGTCTGATGTCTGCTAAAAGAACATAAGCATGTGATCTAAACAAAACTAATATATCAAAGAGATCCTTTTGGGTCTTTTGCCCATTCATAAGCACCTCATTTAAGCTTTTGTGATGAGAAGAAGCTCTGGTGTTACCGTTGAATACCACCCGAACCTTATTAGTTTTTCTGTCATTTCTGATGACTGGCAAATGTTGCATGAAGTACCTATTTTGAATTTGTAAATAATTTACTGGTACTATTTTAGCATGACCTAGATCTATATATTCTTGTAGAAATGCTTTATATTGCTTTTTTAATTGGCTATCTCTACCTAGGCGTTTTTCTGTGCTAATCAGAGTCTTTGCAGCAATGTGGTAGGTATTACCTAAGTTAAGTTGATCAATAGGCATGGTCAATGGTAAGGAAACTGTAAATAAGTTGTTATTTAACTGTACCGATCTTTTGAAATCGGCTTCACAGAGATCTTGCTTTGCTGTAACCTCCGTATTTGCTTCAGGAACAATTTCAGTTTCCCAAAACTTTGTTAGGAGGTGATCAACCCTTTCCTCACTACTAGAAACGACAGCATGCATTGTCACTAGGTTACTATTTTTTGAGTAACTTTTTTCTTTAATTTCGCCAGATATAACTGACCCAAACTCTGTGTCTATTAAATAAAGATCACTGTTTTCGAGCTTGATTTTATTAGGTAACATTATTTTGAAAAATACCTCAGCTGACAGCAGGAATGAAATATCAGCCGGAGTGTTAAAATCATTGTCTGCAAGTACTACAGAATCCGGGATTGTGACATTCTGTAAATCAATTTTGTGCTGAGGCAAGTTGGTAGTTATAACATCTACTATGGAACAAGTCACTTTGCAGTCAAAACCGTTTTGAAGTGAAATGAACTTTACATTAGCCGCCTTTGATGTTGTTTTATTTTGTTGGCCTAATGCAGAAATATTTAAGTTATTTGTGAACAGCTTCAAATTTAACGTTTTGGCAAGATCAGCTTTAATAAAAGAAACTTGACTACCACTATCTATTAAACCTCTAGCAATGATTTGTGATTTACCATTTTGGCTGAGAATTTTTGCTTTGATTGTCGGCAGTAGAACTGTACTATCACTGATTTTGCTGTGCAATGATGCTTTTGGTTCACTTGTCTCTACATGCAATAGAGAGTTGTGCTCTTTGCTACTACAGTGAGAACACTTAAAATGAAAATGACACTTTTTAGAATGTGCATTAAAACATATTTGACATAGGTTAGTTTTCTTTATGAACTCAAGCCTCTCCTGGGGAGAGCACGACTCGAAGTTTTTACACTTAAACAACTTATGTTCCTTTGAGTCACAGAATCGGCAAGCCAATGTTATTTTGCTTGCAATATTGGTGACTTTATAATTTTTTGAATTATTAGTGCCCTTACCTTCACTTTGTTGGCTTTCTTCGAAGCTACTAGCTCTTTTCTCCAAAAATAGGAAGAAGTCAGCTATCGTTGGTAGCTTAGTATTATCCCTTTCGCTGTGATATGCTCTGCAAGAAAACTTGTCAATCTTTCGCAACAAGATGGTTAAAATTACAATGTCCCAGTGCTCTGTTGGCTGTCCTAACGTTTTGAGAGCTCCCATATGAAGGCGAGCTTGAGCTACTATTTCATGCAAATTGCTCGCAGTACCAGCAACAACATGCTGCAGATCTAATAAGGATTGCACATGATTGGATATTACTAAAAATTTATTGTCATATCGGTCTTTTAATAATTTAAGCGCTTCCTGATAAGAATTGCCTATCAGAGGCAACCCTTGTATCAAGGAGTGTGCTTCACCTTTTGTGTACTTAAGTAAATAAAATAGCTTTTGCACATTGTCCAACTGATTGCTGTTTTCTATGACAGCAGTGAAAAGTTCAATGAACACTTGATATTTGGTTAGGTCCTTTCCGTCGAACACTGGAATTTCGATATCTGGCAGCCTCATCTTGGTACTTCTGGAGGTATCGACACGTTGAGGAGTTTGCTGTTGCAATGTTTTGAGGTTGGTTAGGATTGCTAAACACCTTTCTTCCATGCCGCTTTCTTCTAGCTCCTTTTCGTCTAAGGTCTCCTCCAGCATGTACAGCTGCAGCTCTAGATCGGTTGCGGTTTCTAAAGTTTTTTCCACTTGCTGTATCCTTGTTGAGATAGCTAGCGTGTTTCTATCAGTTGTGCATTTTTGTTGTTCGTAAAAGTTTTCAGCTTTCGTGAGTGATCCTTTGCATTGCGCTAGTCTTGCTTTGACTTTTTTCTTTTGATCATCGATGTCGTCTTTCTGTGCGCCACCCATTTTGTTGCGGTCGTATTGTTTTGTTATGAATCTTTATTGTTGCGAAATGACAGGTGACGTTTGTGATGCGCTGACGTTCCGTCAGAGTATCTCGCCTCTCGCTCACACTCGCGGCGCTCAATGACGCCACACGGAACGAATGAGGACCGTGGTGAATGGTTCTATGTCCGAGCGCCGAAGATTGACGAACAAAACCGAAGAGTTCCGATGGAGTGAATAATACTCGAGATGCCGCCGGCCGGCGTTTTTGAAACTTGCAAACAAAAATGGCTACCGCTTTTCGAAGAATTGCTCACACGAGAATTTACGAGATACTATGTTTTATGAATTTATTTTAGTTGCGGATGCGACGATTGCTATTGCCCGATCACTGAAACTATTTCTGGTCACAATACTGTAGATTTATATTGATAGTTTATTGGTTTTGTAGTCTGTCTGAAGGCTATGAGTTATTATGCACTTTCACTTTTTTACTATTTTACGTTCGACTGAATGTCTATTTTGGTTTCGGCACCACTTTGTTTGAGTAAAACAAAAGTTTGAACACAATCACAGTTTATTTTATATTTTTTATCGTTTATTACGAGGGAGCAATACGTGCCTCGTTTAATGAAGTTTTAGCAAGGGGAGAGGCAGTGTTGCCAATTTTATAACATAATATTGTACAAAATGTTGCCAATGGTAATAATATTAAACTATTTATTTAAATGTTGCAAACAGCTGGTATTCTGATAGGGCCTGCAGTGATGTCACAAAAATTTAACTAGCATATAAATTATTTTACTATTTTTTTTATGTAACTCACCACTAAACTCTTGATGTGTGTATCTAAGCTTCATTGATAAGTAAGAATTAATCATTTTCATTCAAACCAATCATTCATATTTAAAGCTAAGAAAATTCGAGGTTGTCACATTCTTTTTATGAACAAAAATAGTCTGAATTAAATGTTCTTTTATTTTTTATATTTCACTTAAGGGTTTATTACATAAAATAATCGTGACTTTGTCGGATAACTTTGAATGAAAAAAAAAAAACATATGCCAGTTAATTCTTTGACAATATGGTCTCATTCATACGCTAGAGTTATGGGATATAAAAAAACACCTTGTAAGTCTGTCAGTCTGAAATCACCAACCCGTCTTGAGCAAGCGTGGTGATCAATGCTCGTGCCTTCTCTGTATGAGAAGAGGCCTTTGCGCTGCAGTGGGACAATAATAGGCTGGTATTTTTTTTTTTTTTTTAATAACGTTGCCCCACACTAGGAATTTCTCCTGTGTCGTGGGTGCGTTTACAAACATTTAAACTCACATACACAAACAGCCAGACCCGGAACAACTAATTGTAGGTCATACAAATATTTGCTCCGTGTGGGAATCGAACCCACGACACGCAAAGTCAAAGTCAAAGTCATATCATTTATTTCAAGTAGGCCCGTATAAGGCACTTTTGAACGTCAAAAATTTACAAAAAAAATTAATTGATTCTAGTTGCCCCTTCCAAAAGGTAGTTTTCGTATGGAGAAGAATGGGCAAGAAACTCCACCGTTACTCTTTTAAAATGTTTTACAATATTTTGTATAAGTACATTAGTTATATAATTATATGTGAGGACGATGCACCTAGAATAAAATTATTATACCACAATAGGTAAAAAGAATTAAGAATTAAAAACGAAGCAACAACAGATAAACTAATTATGTGATAGATACATGGTGCTCACATATTTACAAACATTGTAAAAGTAGACGATCCTCCTAAGATTCCACAATTAATAAGTCAGTGCGCAGCGCAGCAGTCAATCGCTTAACCACTGCGCCAATCATGCCGTCAAATTATTATTTAACAACTACCGTAAAAAAACTATTTTCAACATAACATAACATCACGGCTGTAATCTTCAAAGTGTTAGGCAGAGGTTTATCTAATGACTCAAGTCAAGTCAAATCATTTATTTCAAATAGGCCCTTATAAGGCACTTTTGAACGGCGAAATTTACAAACAAAAATAATTGATTCAAGTCGCCCCTCCCGAAAGGTGGTTTTCTTATGGAGAAAAATGGACAAGAAACTCCACCGTTACTCTTTTAAAATATTTTGTTATAAATATTAGTTATATAATTATATATGAAGACGATGTACATCCACATTACGCCAGTTATGATTAAGTCCCATGTATTATAGGGCGAGCTTATTGCCAGGCACAAATAGACTCCGGGCAGCTACTGAGTCATTCTAGAAAACCCAATAACACTTTACACGACCTGAGAATCGAACCCAGCACCTCATGCTCAACAGTAGCGCTTGCCACCAACAACAATTAAATAAAATGGACGTTAAATCCTGTATTTTAGTCTCTGCCCCGTTCGCTATTCTGTAAACACACTATTGTGAGTAGTAAATCTAATACAGTACAACAAGTCTGGCGCTTTATTATATTACAGAGCTGAACTCAGCTTAAATAGCTCACGTGTCGCCCGTGTGGAAACTGCCTAATCACGTGTCGCTCGTGCGGAAGCAGCCTAATGGTTGATTTGATTTACGGGGTGTAGAGAAAATTCTGATTTTCTTCGGGTCGTGTGTGTGTGCGGAATTTCTTATGTCTTTCGTTTTAAATATGGCGTATTTAGTTTATTTTGCCTCGTTAATGAAATGAAATGAAATGAAATGAAATGAAATGAAATTGTTTATTCTGTAAATAGGATATTGGAATCACTTTTACACGTCATCTTAAAAAAATAAGTAATTAAAAATTAGCTAGATGAGTTCGGCGTTTCCTATCTGACTACTCTGAGAAGAAAGACCGAAACAAACTCAGAGGTCACAGTCTCTTTTAAAGTCCAGACATAATCTTGGTCAGGCCATATGAGGACCATGTAGATTAGTGTCTGAAATGGTATTTTGAGAAAAGAACCACACAGATTTGAGTGGACCTGTCCTGTCAGTGCAAGCATTTGTCAGTAATCGTGGAGCTCAACCCAGAACTTAAGGAACTCAACAACTCAAGTTAGTTAGTAGTCGCAAGCGCTACTACTGATCTGATGAGTTCTCAGGGTTCGAGTCCCAGGTCGGGCAAAATGTTATTGGGTTTTCCATCAGGAATTACTCAGTGGCAGCCCGGAGTCTGGATTTTTGCCCGGTTGATGGCAATAGGCTCGCCCCCTATTACAAGGGACTTAAACATAACTGGTGAAATGTGGGTGTACTATAGGTACAACTCTGCCTAACTTTTTGGGGATTACAAGCAAGATGCTATGCTATATTATGTTAGTTTATTTTTTCGTATTATTTATGTCATGTTAATTGCTTAAGAGGAGCTCGTGGCTAAGTAATAACAGCCGCACGGGTCGATCGATCAGGTTATGCTACGCTTGCCGCGGTTGGTGCGTGGATGGGTGACAATCTTTACATACCAAGACCCCTTCGTGCCTCGGAAAACACGTCAAGCTGTTGGTCCCGGCTGTCATTCGTGGGTCTTTGACAGTCGTTACGAGTCGTCAGAAGCCTGAAAGACAACCAGTCTTACCAAGGTATCACCTAGTTACTGAGTTGTGGAGGTCAGATAAGCAGTCGCTCCATGTAAAATACTAGTATTCACTGGCATCCGGTTAGACTGGAAGCTGACCCCAACATAGTTGGGGAAGGACGGACAGGCAGATGATGATGTCATTTTATATCGAGAAAGATTACCTGTATAATTAAATATTACAGTGCATGAAGTATAAGTAAGTAAAACTTTTCGTCACTTATTGGCTGCTGCCCGTGGCTTCGAATGCGTGAACCCTAATAGGGATGATGACTTTTTTTTGTTTTGTCCGTCATGTAGATTATTAAAAAATATCGGACACGTATTTTTTCTTTTTTTACGTTATCAAAAGATTACGGCGATACATTGAGTTAAAATGTGCCATGACGTCACGAGTATGTAGATTTTATACTTACTTGTGACGTAGCGACCCCCACTCCCTTTTTTTTTTTTTTTTTTTTTGGGTGGGAAATTATCAAATAACTTCTCCCGCTCTGGGTGGAGCGGGAGGGCGTGTCAGACTCTTACTGACTAAAACCCACCCGTGTTCCTTCCGTTGCCTTTACGTTGCCAGGGGCCACGGTATCCCTTTCGGACTTTCCCGCAACCCCGACGACCCCCACTCCCCAACTTAGTATTTTTTTATTAATATGATAAAGCAAAAAATACGTGTCTAATATTTTTTTTATTATCTGACTGACGGACTAAACACAATTTCTTTTTTTTTTTTACCCATGCGTCATCCATATTATTTTTATAAAATAAAAGTAGCCTCAGTTACTCCTTTTAACATCAGCTAAGGTCCCATCAAAATCGGTCCAGCCGTTTCGGTGATTAAAATTGAAATTCAAAATATTTTTATTTCATATAAACCTACATGGGCACTTATGAAACGTCAGAAGCTAGGTGCACTAGCCTAGCACTAGTAGATTAGCCGGTTAAAATTGTTTTTTTTTTTTGTTATAAGTACCGTATACAGGGTGATTTGTAATTTGACATATTCCTTCCAGAACGTGATAGTGTGATACATTTGCAATAGTTAGAACCCCATAAAGCCTAGGCGAAAATTTATGGGATTCAAGAAAACCGTTTTAATGTTTTTTTGAAAATTTTACAGAATTAGTCACTAAATATCACTTTTCTGTAAACTCTCAATTTTAATGGACTTCATTGCGTTTCTATGAGGTACTTAATACTTTAACAAACCTTTCGATGTCACCAAATTTTCTAAAATATCAAACAGGTAAAACTTAAATGAAGAAGTTTACTAACCATTTAAAAAAATCTTCAACGTACTTGAACTTTGACACCAGGATCTCGAAATTTTACCATGGCATTAAGCTTACAAATTACGGAAAAGACGTCTTCATTTAATCAGCTTCCTAACGAGGTACAAAAATTAAAAAAATATTTAGAGGTGCCGATTAAACAGTCGATGGTGCTAACAAAAGAAGAATTTGCAAATAGTTAGTAGTAATAATTTAAAAATTGTGAAATAATCGAATTAATTAACTGGTTTATGCCATCCCACTACTTCTTGACCTCCCAATTTGTACGCTTAATGCTATAGGGAAAATAAATTGAATAAACTATATATTTCCTATAACTTTTAAATGTTTTATGTTTTAGAAAACTTGGTTACATCAAAAGGTTTGTTAAAGTATTAGGCACCCCATGGAAAGGCAATGAAGTCAATTCAATTTGGGAGTTTAGATAAAAGTGATATTTAGTGATGAATTCTGGGAAATTTTCAAACAACCTAATAATTGGATTTTCTCGAATCCCATGAACTTTCGCCTAGGGTTCATGAGGTGCGTAATTGTTGCAAATAGATCACACTATCACGTCGTGGAAGGAATACGTCAAATTTCAAGTCACTCTGTATACTATCATCATATAGTAAATACCTGTTACTTTGAAATTACAAACACACACTTCAATTTTATTTATTTGTTTATAATAGATTTCCTCCACCTTTTTTATGTTATAAGGTTGCATTGCAAACAAGCAGACAGCCCACCTGGTACATACTGATTACCGCTGCAAATGGAAACCTGCAATACCACTGCATTATATACACGTTTCCATACTAGAGACAAAGTTGAAATGTCTTATGTGCCCGTAATTTCACCTTCAAACTGGAACACAGAAACGCTGCTTGGCGATAGAAATAGATATGGTGATAATACCTCCCTGGTCTTCCCCGGACAAGCTCCTCCAATCTTCTCAATGACACCACCGACTCGACACCGTAGAATACTGCTCACCTCGCTACAGAAATCAACCGTGAACATACACTACTCATGAATCAACACACACTAGAGTAGTGCCAAGAATCTCTCGTGTTGATTGACGTCGACACGAACGTTGACACTTTATTTCCGTTTGACACTCTGTAGGATTGTCTCCGTGGTGATAAAATTATGATTGAAGTGGTGTTTGAGGTTTTTATTACAGTTGTAGCGATTTTTTGGTTGAAAATAGGTTGCGTCATGTCTGAGTGCTGTGAGAAGTAGATTTAAGAAAATAGGTAAACGTTCATTGATAAAGGTGTCTTTTATTGACCACTTTCTTAAATCATCTTGATTTCATTGCAGTACCTACGGCAGGTAGACGTTGCTGTACACGATATCACAGACGCAACGTGCTCTCCCTATTCTTTTGAATTTCTAAGTAACAGCCCAGAGTTTGGAAGTTAGCGGTGTGATACCCCCGTGCCTCGGAAAGCACGTTAAGCCGTTGGTCCTACGCCTGATCTCTCTCCGGTCGTGTCGGATTGCCGTCCCATCGGACTATGAGAGTGAGGGAAGAGAGAGTGCACCTGTGTCTGCGCACACACTTGTACACTATAATATGTCCCGCGCCGAAGGCTAGTCTCTTTTGAGATTGGCCGCCGTGGCCGAAATACGGTCTGGAGGACTATATATATTCTTTTGTATTCGTCGCTGGGTAAATTTCCTTCAGAAAGAGGACTACTAGACATAATTCTGAAGGAAATTTACCCGGGGAAGTATTTATTTACATACCTCCGACAAAAAGAGTTGCTGTGTTCAATTTTGAAGGGTACCAGTGTACCATTACCAAAGGTACCATTTCAACATTGTCGCTAGGATGGCAACTGCAGTGTCTATGGTATTGCAGACGTCCATAGATGGCTCTGAACCGATGTTTACACTTCTATATCAATAATATTTGATAATACATTTTGTAAACTATGTATATAAAACTAACTCATATATATTTATGTACAAGTATGTAAAGGAAAAAATAAAAATAAAGGGAAGAGCTGCGACATGATTTTTTTTATCCGCATCGCTGTCAGCGGGAAAAGAGGACAAAAGGCTGGCAGCATTGCCACGTTGGATGGCAATGCTGATTATTTGGCCTAAAAATTGACCAGCCAAAGAGACGACCAACCGCTTGCTCATAACAAAAATAAGCTGTTCCTCGAAACTTCTTGTACGACCCGATAAAGGTTGGATATTTTCAGTAATTCATACTGTGTTTTGGAAAGGGTGGGAGTTTAAACTCAAATTCAAATACAAGATATTTTATTTCACATAAACCTACAAGGGCACTTATGAAACGTAGCTTCAGGTGAACGGTTCCAATTGGTCGTTTCCTATGGAGAAGAGCTGGCAAGAAACTCCACGGTTACTCTTTTAAAAGTAAATGGTATTTACAAACTAAACGACCACTTACTCACCTGTCACATAAGACACACTTGTTAAACAGCTGAAATGGATTGTGCTCTCTTAATTACCGACCCAATCTTCTCAAAAAATAAAGAAAAAAATACTACCCTTACCAACCCTTTATCACCGCGATAATTGTGACAAAAACCCGACTATAACGTGTATACAAAATATCAGGAACCGTTCACAAACCGCCTGAGGCGATGTCGCTGACCGTTATTCTTTTTAATTTCGAACCGTTTGACTTTATGTGCCCGATAACAGTAACGGCACACCACTATCTATCGGACGAATATCGTTTTATGTTTATTTGAAAATTGGCGCAACACTACGGCTGTTACGGCGGTAATATTTAGTTAGCGCTTTATTGTTATTGAGTTTGAAGAGTTCATTTTTTTTGTTGGGTACCAGCTGTTACCTTATGTTCCAAACACATCTCAGGATAACTTCTATTTGATAAAACCAGTCAAAAATCATCTTGTGAGTTAATCCAAAGCATGATCTAGGTACCTTCATTCAAATCTATTCAATCCATTTATGCGTGAAGGAGAAACAAACATTTTGAACAATATTTTCGTTCAAACAAAACATTTTCAGATTTTTTTATTTGTTTATTTATTATTCAAAGCTTACAGTCTATAGAGGTAAATTATATACAATAGCGCTTAAAATTGCCATTTAAAAGCTTCCTCAAATTAAAATATTTAAATTATTATTCATCATTTTAATACACTGCACACAAAAAACTTCAACATCAGTCTTACAACAGAAACCAAAAAGTACAAGCATAATGGAAAACCCAGAACATAAAGAACTAAAGCAGCTAAACACGTCCGACTGTAATATTTGCATTTTAAGTACCAATAACAAAAATAAAGTAAGGGATATTGCAGAAACTACACTCCGTAAACATTCGGAAAATATATGTCATTATTTAATGCCACACTGTAAAACCGAAAAGTTGTTATGTGACTTAGAAACAAAATTAAAAACATTTACATACAATGATTTTTGTATTATATTAATGGGCGAGGAAGATTTTAGCACAACAAACGACTATTTCCAGTTGGTATTTAGCATAAGGACGATCTTGCAAAAAACAATACACACTAACGTTATCATCTGTACTCCAACGTTTAGATACACCTACTATAAAAAAATGTACAATTGGAGAGTTGAGAATTTTAGCAGCCTGCTTTATCTTGACATACTGACACATAAGCATGCATACTTCCTGGACTCGAATAAAAACCTATCATATGACTACACAATGTTCAAGACACGCACTGGTTTAATTAACAACTATGGCATGCATACCATTTTTATAGATATTGACGATTTCATTCAGGGACTGAAGAAATACGATCTATTGAATATCAACACTATTGTCAAGCCACTCCAAATAGACGACGTATCGAATAACCAGTTATTTCTATGACAGTTATTTGCATATACTACATCAAAATATTGCAGGACTCTTGAGTAAATCGGATGCTCTCACTGTATGCTTAGAAGAACTTAAACTGAAGAATGTCAATGTTGACGTCATATGCATCTCTGAACATTTTATTATGTCAGGCGATGAAGCCTATCTCTCCATCCCCAACTACGAGCTAGCTGCCTGTTACGGTAGAAAAGACATAAAACGAGGCGGTACATGTATTTTGGTAAAAAAAGGACTTCAGTGGGTAGATCTACCTGATATAAACAAATTAGCAATAAGTAACTCATTTGAATGTTGTGCTATAAAACTAACGCAAACAGGCACCATTGTTATCTGTATTTATAGAATTCCAAAATCTAATAATTTAACTATTTTTTTTGAGCGTTTGGAAAAATTGTTACAGTCTATAACAAAGACACGAAAGCAAAATGTTATAATATGCGGTGATTTCAATATTGACATATTAAAACGTAGCAATATAGCACTAGATCTAAAATGTCTGTTGCTTAATTATAATTTAAAGTTGGAAATAAATCAGCCAACTAGGCTGAAAAGCAACACATGTATTGACAACTTTGCACATAATCTTGGCAATAAATGTAAAGCTGACGTAATTGAGTTGGCTTTGTCAGATCACACCAGTCAAATACTGAAGTGCCCTGTAAAAAGAACTTTCTGTTTAAATTACTGGTATATCAAACGACGAGATTTTAGTACAGAAAATATGAAAAAGTTTAGAGAATGTCTGGAAAAAAAATCTTTTTCAGATGTCTATGAATGTGATGACCCGGATAGAGCTTATAACCTATTTCTGGAGACTTTTTCTCTATTTTATGGCCTATGCTTTCCGATTAAAAGAATAAAAATAAGGTTACATAATAGACCTCAATGGGTGTCGCGTGGAATTAGAGCTTGTAGTAAAAAGAAAAGAGCACTCTTGTGGCGTTACCGTTTGAACAGAAATGAAGCAAATAAAAAAGAACTTCTTAAATATACCACCACGTACAAGCGAATAATTAAATTAACACAACGTGCTCAGAATATATATAAAATAGAATCATCATCCAACAAATCAAAAGCGACATGGCAAATCATAAACCGGTCAAAAACTAATTTACCTAAAAATACAATAGCAAGCATTAAAATGGGGAACTCAAATATAACACATCCACGTGACATAGCCAATTTTTTTAATGATTTTTTCATTGACAAAATTAAACCTGTCTGTAATATGGGTATACGAACAACTTCAAATATACCTACACCTAGCCACTCCATGTTTATGGCACCAAGTAATAAAAATGACATACAAAACATAATAAAATCCCTCAAAAACACTAAGAGTGTAGGACATGACGGTATATCCACAGAAACAATTAAATATGTATCGGACAGCATTAGTGGCCATTTAAGTCACATTATTAATTTATGCATAGTACGCGGAACATATCCGGCAGATCTTAAGACTTCCGTAGTAAAACCTCTGTACAAGAAAAATGACAGAGAAAGCACGGAGTCTTATAGACCTATTGCACTTGTACCAATATTCTCAAAGATATTTGAAAAATACATTTATGAACAAATTCATAAATATTTAGTGAAATATAACATCTTGACTGAAGAACAAAAAGGCTTTAGAAAAGATAAAACTATTAACATGGCTATTTATGACTTCTTGAATAAAGTAATTGCAAATGTTGACCATAGAATACCTGTTTGTTCAATATATTGTGATATGACTCAAGCGTTTGACTACGTAGATCACAATATCTTGCTTGATAAATTAGAAGCTTACGGAATAAGAGGAAATATCCTGAAGCTAATCGAATCGTATCTAAAAAACAGAAAGCAATATGTAGAAATTTCACATGTAGATCCGAAAACTAAACATGAAAGGGTCTATAGGTCACGTGATAGATCAAACTCATATGGTGTACCACAGGGGAGCGTGCTTGGCCCCCCTCTATTTATACTATATATAAATGACTTGCCCAAAGTGACGAAACATCACATGACTCTTTTTGCTGACGACAGTACAGTTACCATTGATTGCACAAACAAACAAAATTATAATAATGAAGTAACTGATACTATTAATTCAATAATAAAATGGCTCAACAATAACAATCTCAAAATTAATATTGACAAAACCAAACTAATGGCCTTCAGTCAACGACAAATTGAAAATATAAATATTCATTATGATAATAATAAAATAAATCAAGTAAGCACCTCGAAATTCTTAGGCTTAACCATAGACCAACGGTTGGATTGGAAAGCACACACATTAGAATTGGCAAAGCGACTTAGTAAATCGACGTATGCCTTGTATAAGCTCGCTCCAGTCATAGGAACGGACGCTATTGTTACAGCATACCATGGCGTGGCGGGTTCAATACTTAGATATGGCGTTATGTTTTGGGGGAACTCGACAAACAAGGAACTAATATTTAAAACTCAAAAAAAGTGTATCAGGGCAATGTTCAGTTTGAAATGCACAGACACCTGTAAACCATATTTTATTCAGTATAAAATATTGACACTGCCCTGTCTGTACATATTTGATGTAGCGGTATTTGTGAAAACCAACCCAAATTTGTTTCCCAAGCTATCTGACTCAAATAGCCGGAGTCGACGACACGTCAATATGTTATGTGCAAGACAGTCTAAGACAGCTCTGATGCATAAAAGTGTTTTCTGCATGGCACCAACTATATATGATCGCATACCAGAATCAATTAAAATCTTGAATCTTAATTTGTTTAGAAGACATTTAAAAAACTTTCTCATATGTAAAGCATATTATAATATCTCGGAGTTCATATCGGAAAAAGTAATAAGTGGGACCTAAATATCAATGTTGTTGCAATTTTAAATTACTTATGATTTTTTATTTATTTTTTTCAGTTTATTGTTCTTGACATGCTCTTTTGAAATAATAATAATAAAATTAATTCGTTGTTATGACCTCTTGATGAAATAAATTATTTTCTTCTTATTTTTTTACCTATTTAAATTGACATGCTTGTATTATATTCTTTGACATAGTTAATATTGAGTGACATTTGATGTAATATTATGACATTTTATATTTATTTTTATTGAAATGATTTGACATATAATCTGTAAAATTTGTTAAATGGGATTATGATATTTTTTGAGATGTTATTTAGAATCATAATTATTAAGTAATTGATTATAATTTGCATGCCCATGTGACGGCAGAACATGGAGAACTAACTTTTATGCCAACACCTATGTACAAATTTACCCATGTTTGCAAAGAAATAAATGATTTAATTTAATGATTTAATGATTTAATGATCATAATTGAATTTTGTTTATCTAAATAACAATAAAAATGAATTATTTAATACTTTTCATTAAACTCTGTGTGAGTTTGAACCGTATTTTTTTTAATTAAAACTAATTTTAACTGTTATAAATTGGTAGATTAATAGAGTGCTACACGAGCTACGAACTTTGCTACGGATGCTGCGTAGCACTCATTTATAATTCGTCTACCTTTAGCCTTTTTCCGTCATATTTTTACTCTTTCTTTTCGTTTTATTTTTATGACGGCACAAAAGCTAAGGGACTCGCTTTCCAAACACGATGATGCGGGTTCTAAACCTGGCAATGTTTGCAAACATATTTATTAAAAATCTGAAAATCGTTTACTGACCGACAACGCACCTAACGCAGCCTAAGCCGCTGGGGGCAAGAAGCATGAAATTTTTCACAATAGTTGCTTATATTCACAAGAGTTCGTTATTTTATATATAACGAAAATGAGAACTAAGGAAGGATTTTAGAAAATTCATACCTTAATGGGGTAAAATGGGTGATGAAAGCTTGTATGGAACTTTGTCATGTTTGCCGATGGGTAATCCTATCGCCACACGGCTTGTTCATCATATGTTTGTCAGGGGACACCAATGAAACATGTAAAAAAAAGTATAGGTATAAGTAGTACAGAAAAGCTGTACCTACCTACATAATATTAAAGATCTGCAATTATAGAGCAAGCGTGGTAATCAATGTCAAAATGTAACTAAAGTCAAAGCATTCATTTCAATTAAACCATTTACAGGCACTTTTGAATTGTCAAGGGGTCAGTCAGTCAGAAATATGAAGCTAGCCGCCCATTCCAAAGCGTAGGCTCCTATGGAGAAGAACGGGCAAGAAACTCCACGGACACACTTTTAAATCATAATATTGTTACAAAAGCAGCAATATTTACCTTGCTGTGGGAAGTATTTAATTGATGTGTTTTCTTTGTTCTTTTTTTTCGCTAGTCTAGTGGTCACAAGCACTGCTGCTGAGCCTGAGGTCCTGGGTTCAATTCCCAGGTCGGGCAAAATGTTATTGAGTTTTTCTATCAGAATTTTTTCATCAGCAGCCGGATTTGTGCCCGGTTGATGGCTATATACTCGCCCCCTATTCCATGGGACTTAAACATAACTGCCGAAAACTGGGAAGGGTTAAACCTCTGCCTAACCCTTCGGTATTGCAAGCGTGATCTTCGAATCGACATCTTTTTAATAAAATAAGTGATAGACATAATTTTAATACTAGAAATAAAGATAAAATAGATCAACCATTTTTCAGATTATCTAAAGTACGTACATCTTTTATGGGGTACTGTGTTAAATGTTACAACAAAATACCTTGTGATATTTTGCAATTAAATGAAAGAAAATTTAAAGCTCATATTAAAAGTACACTTTGTAAACAAGCATATTACAAATTAGAGGATTATATCCAAGATAAGAATGCTTGGAAACATGCTGGTCCTGCTCCATAGGATAATTTAGAATCAAGACAAAATCAAACTGGTTGCAAATTTAAGTGTATATTTACTTTTACTTTTACTATGTTTGTAAATATGTGAGCACCATGTATCTATCACATAATTAGTTTATCTGTTGTTGCTTCATTTTTAATTCTTAATTCTTTTTACCTATTGTGGTATAAAAATTTTATTCTAGGTGCATCGTCCTCACATATAATTATATAACTAATGTACTTATACAAAATATTGTAAAACATTTTAAAAGAGTAACGGTGGAGTTTCTTGCCCATTCTTCTCCATACGAAAACTACCTTTTGGAAGGGGCAACTAGAATCAATTAATTTTTTTTGTAAATTTTTGACGTTCAAAAGTGCCTTATACGGGCCTACTTGAAATAAATGATTTGACTTTGACTTTGTGATATTAAGTTAAGGCCCTACAAAAAAATCCAGCACCTTCTAATTCTTTCCTCCACAAGAGACCAGCCACCACGTAATATAAATTCCTATCCAATACTCACAAATTGTGCCAGCACATTTTAATGTTAGGGGCAAATTGCAATCTTCTCCGCTAACTCGTCGGAGGCATAAAACATTTGGGGAATAGTTTTATGTAAAACGGTTTTAAAACTGTGAGGCTTAGGTTTAGCCGGGTTAGGTTTAGTGAATGTGGGTTTAGAGCAGGTTATTTTGATAGTTTTACGATAGGAAAAGTGTCGCGAGAGAGGTTTACAGCTCGATTGCTTTCGGTGCTACGGGTCGCAAGTTTATGTTTGCATGGAACAAATATTTACAGTACCCGGACCTTATAATATGACAGTACCTACGGAGTTTTAAAAAGAGTCCATCACACTATTTGTAATGAACAAGCGGCATAGTTCCACATTCCGCGGAGCAAGCTTGAGATCGTGAGTTCGATCCCATTCAGCTGTAAGTATCTAGGTACCCTACTGTTAACTTGAACACGTTATTTACACAAATGCGATGTACTACCAAAGACATCTTTATCTATAAGTAAATATAATAAAATGGTACCGTAGTCAAAAATGTAAATTGCATATTTTTGAAAAATACTCGTAATAATTGCTTCAAGAAATTTTAAATTTTTGTCCGTTTTTCTGTTTGTCTGGATGTATGTTCCGGATTGGAGCAAAAACGGCTGAACGGATGTGGATGAAATTTGGTACACAGATGAACCCGGAACACATACGGTACTTTTAATCCCAGTAGGTAGTACGTTCCCGTGGGATATTTTCCGACATCCACGGGGGTGAATCAGCAAGCAAAAGCTTGTTTTACACGACTAAGGCGAAGCAAAAAAGAGGGTTATGATTTTGACGTGTATGTATGTATGTATATCTCTGCCCCGGATAATAAGAAAGACTTATGTAACAAAAAGTAAATACGGAGAAAAAAAGTTGAAAAACGGGAAAAGCCATGCTGTGATTTAGTTATTTCATTTATCAAAATTCTGTGAATGTACCATTTTTCGTCCCATATCTCCTCTTAATTTAGTACCTATTATAACATTTTAGTATTGACAATCTTTTTTTGTGCCTTAGCTGTTGCAGCTACCACATACGTCTATTGAAAGAAGTGGTGTACTAAATTGAAAAGACGCAAGTGCTAAATAGGTCCTTTTCTCCTAGTAGTAGCCCTAATTTTTAAATTAATTGAAAGGCGCAATAGCCATTTACGTCTTTTCATTGTCACACGCGGAACTTAATGAATAAACGCGCCTTTTTACTTATCGATCAAAGTAGTTGTTCATTGAAAGATTAGACTCATCTCCGCAAATACGTCTTTTCATTTTACTTCCAACAAAATGTGTCCTTTCATCTTAGTTAAAGTATAAATGATAATGAAGAAGGGCATAAAAAAAATATCAGCAGATTCGTCTTTTATTCCACATTCCAGCAATATATATATAACTCAATTTTGGAGAAAAAAATAGATACGTTCTTTTTACTATTGGGGGCAGATCTGTTACCTCATAACTTCTAAACTACTGATCATAATTGGACAAATGAGGTATCGTTGGAAACGTCTTGATCGTCTGCTAGTTAAATGCTATGTGACGTCACATTAAAATTAATAAGGCTCTAGAGGACATAAAGTCAAGATTTTTTTTTTTTTAAATGCCTTGTTGGGTATCAAATGAAAGAACTTGAGCACATTACAAATAAGTATATCCTATATCATAGTGTCTAACGAAATAAATATGTTGAAATTGTTAAAAACCAGCAAAAGTGAGACTGTGCTACGTACGACGCGGCTGTATAGTTAATACCTATTATACAATAAAACCAAAAAAATAAAAAATTGGTTCTGTAAATACTTTATCACGAAATAAAAAGTAAGTTCAAAAACCCGACTACTGAAAAAACACGCTCTAAAAAGTATGAAACAAGAAAATAGTTCAGACAGAAATCAAGACATAATTTTGCAGTAGTCGGGTTTTAGTTTATGAACTTACTTTTTAAATATAAAATCTCTGTGTGTGCAACCAACACAGCTAGAAGTCTTATATTTACAAAAATATTAAAAGGTTCAGTATTTGAACCATCTTGTTTATACCGTATTTCTTATTGTTACTAATAACCTAGTAAACCTCTGAAAATTACAAAAAAGTTTTGTTAATTTTCAAATAAAATTAGTAAACTAAGCCACAAAAAAAACCGGTCAAGAGCGAGTCGGACTCGCGCACCGAGTGTTCCGTATCATAATGTATAAATATTTTGGATGTGTTACTTTACGCACAGTTGTTCCAAAAAAAAGTATAGATGGACAGGCGGACAGGTGCATGGGCGGACAGGCAGACACGTTGAAGGGGAACAGGCGGACAGTACTTTACGATTATATCTTTATTGTTAATTTATAAATCTTAGCCACAACTGCTTATGGCGTGGCTGAAATACGTTTCAGCCACTCCACATTGCAAACTTTTTATATTAGTAAATAAATTACCGGGGAGCCTATTAGGAACTTCATTAGTATAGGTAACTAAATAGTTCTGTGTCCAGAAAAAACTACAACTGTGCTTCATCCAAAGCAACCTGCAAATAGGTAGGAAGGAGGACATTTTGGTTGTAATCGTGACATGTTTTAAAATATTCGGCGAGGCCTATTACGTCAGAGAATGTTAACACTGCGGTGTAGAATATTGCAGTTTTAGGTCAGCGCCATCTCTTGACTGATAGTGGAAGTAATGTAATTTTTATTGATGATTTCTGAAAACGTGTGCTATTTAGAGACATCGTTTTATTTTTTCTGTAATCATTACATGAACTTTTATTACACCACTTCGAATTTTTAAGAATGCCGTTCAGTCACTGTTGCAAAAAAAATGTATACATTTTTATTTCCTTCTTATTTGCAAAATAGTTGGGCAAACGTCATCTAAAACTATTCCAAAGTTCAAGTTTATAGCATTAGTAGTTCTTGAGATATCCAGCTGTGACAGACAGACGGACAGACAGACTAGTCGCACCATAAGGGTTCCTTTTTACCATTTTGGTACGGAACCCTAAAAACCAGCTAGATTCGGATTTATTCATGTCACTAGGTCAGTTTTGAAGTTAGCAGCTCACCAATATCATTTTTTTTCAAAATGAGAACGCTAATCTACATAAACTAGAGTTTAATCCGGTTCTCACCGCATTTCAAGATGCAGTTGATACCTCTGCAGCTAGCACTTACATTTACTAAGAAACAATAAAGGAACCATTCTGTACCCGACCGCAGGCAGTAATAACAGCCCGTATTCCAGTCGGTAGATAGAAGCTAGAAAAACGTGTTATCGCTCGAGCGTTGGCGGCACTACTGGTCTGCGGTCGGGTTGAACGTGTCGCTTGTCACTCGCCCGTAGCTGCCAACGACGTGTCGTTAGCTACGGAAAGTATTTCATAGAAACCAGTCGTATCGCAGCGACACGTCGCCTGCAGTTGCCTCCTGCGGTCGGGTACGGAATGCTACCTTAACTTTTCAAAATAAGAACGGTAAACAGCAACGAAAAGCAGTTTAATCCGATTCACACTGCATTTCTTAAGGTTTATGAAGTTAGAGAGTATTTAAAAACAACGTTTTTTCAAAATTAGAACGCCGATTCGCAAAGAAAAGACAGGTTAATCCGGTTCTCACCGCATTTCTTAAAGTCAGTAGGTTACCTCTGAAGTTAGCTGCGCTTAGCGTTGCATCGGAACATTTTTCCCGTGGTAAGCGTGCGTTGTAGTCGTCTGATTTATACGTCGCTTATCTCGCTGCTAAATTTATTTGTCTGCGCTGCTACCAAGCGATTCTGCCCTCGTAGTTGGGCTACGAATGTTGTAGAAGGGGCACGATCTGAAAATAGTAACGGATTCATAAGAAAAATCTTTGGAATTTAAGAGACGAAAAAGCGGTACACGTCAATCGAAATAAAGCTACTAATTTCATCAGTTCAATATACTACTTAATCAAGGATTAAGTTAGTCTAAGAACGTCTGCTGAAATAAGAGCAAATTACAGCACCGGCAAGATCAATCAATCTGCCTAGCCTTTTCCCAACTATGTAGAGATCGGCTTCCAGTCTAACCGAATGCAGCTGAATACTAATATCTTACATGGAGCGGCAGCACCGGCAAGATACTATTTGAATTTGAAGAAAGAAGATTCATCAAGATGGTAGACTAAATAATGAAGGTGATAACCTCCGAGTGTTTGAATATAAATTAACATCTTTCGAGAAACTGTTTTGTTTAATGTTCATAAATTGTTACGGAGGTACATCATCCCACACAATGAGATACGCAAAACAAAAATATGTTCAGTGCCCCTTCTACACTTCTTAGCTCTATTCTCCCCCAAGTCTCGGGGGCGCTGGTAATTGTACAAATTATAAATTTGTGACCGACTGCCGCTGTTGCGGGATTAAATCGCGCGGTCGCACTCGCATCGCGGTCGCAGCGCAGTCGCAGCGGCGTCGCAGTCGCGTCGCAACGCTGGCACATAGTATGAAAGTACAGAAGATCTGCTTTATCAGGCCTATTGATTTTGATTGGACATAGTTCCTATTTATAAAGGTAATAATAGGCAAATGTAAAGCCTCACCCAAATCTGACTGTAAATAATATTCGAATCGTTTCTTTTTAGGGTTCCGTACCCAACGGGACCAATAACTTAGGCTCCGCTGTCCGTCCGTCCGTCACAGGCCTATATCTTTTGAACCGTAATAGTTAGACACTTGAAATTTTCACAGAGTGTGTGCTACTATGTGAAAATAATAAAAATACTCGTAAAGTAAAAAATTAAAGGGGGTGCCCCCGCCCATACAAAAAACGCGTTTTTTGCTAAATATTGTATGTTGCTACGGAACCCATCGTGTGCGAGTCTGACTCTCATTTGGCCGTTTTTTATGTTCATTTGCTGGACTTTGGCCTCGCCTATGCGTCACCACTTCGACCGGTCCTGTGCTTCTCGCATCCAGTGGAATCCCGCTATCCTCACCAGGTATTCCATCCTCCATTTTAGCAAACAAGTCGAAAGCCTCTCTGATGGTAAGTACGTCTATAACCACCAATAACCGCCTTGAATTGATGATAAAGCGTTTTGGGGGACTGTCTGTAATTTTGACGTGATTAAAAGACAAAAACATAGAAGAAACAGAAAGTATTAAATTCTTAGGTATAACTCTAGACAAATTTTGTAATTGGAAACAACATGTTAACAACGTATGCAGTAAACTAAATAGATTTTGTGGAAAACTTCGTATTGTGTCAGACGAAAAAACAGCCCGCATAGCATATAGTGGGTATGTTGAATCGATATTAAGATACGGACTAATAATATGGGGCAATTCAACAGACAATGATAAGACATTTATTGTACCGTAAAAGAATGTTTAATATGTTTAAGAGCTATATGCGGTGTCGGTCCGTTTGAGTCTTGCAGGCCTTTATTAAAAAAAACTGAAACTTTTGACCTTGTATTTGTTTGAGGTATCGGTTTTTGTGAGGAAACATAATGAATTCTTTAGATTCAAAGGTGACAATTACACAAAACAGAGACCAAGAGACGCAACAAACATTTTAGTTCCTTTTTGTAATACAACTAATCAAAAATAATGTTTATCATATGTGCATTACAATTTTTAATAAGTTACCAAAGACCATAAGGGAGCTCCCATTAAATATTTTAAAATTAAACTACGTAGATGGTTAATAGAAAAGTGTTTTTATAATTTACAAGAATTTCTGCAACATAAAGAACAAAACATATTTTAATTAAGTTTCCTTTTGTTTTGTGATTTGCTTTATGTAGTTTAAAGAATTGTTGTTAGGTACATAAAATGTTATTTTTAGGTCAAGTTTTGTTATGTGTGTACCTCCTTATATTTAAAAAAACAAAGGTATTTTTCTGTACCTATAACTTATTAAAATAAGTAGGTACTTATTAAACAGGCAAAATATGGACTGTAGGTACATTAAACCACCAACTTTTACAACTGGTAACACCTGTATTTTCTGCAAATAAATGATTATTATTCTTATTACACATAAACCACTTGTGTTTCCGAAATATTTGTTCCATTTAGGTTCTACAAGATTAAGTGAAATGGAACTTCTTAATTATCTCTCGAGTGGCACTATCGCCCGCAGTGTTTTGTTTATTAAACCCATTTATATTAACATGTATGCATTGTGATTTTAATTCAGACATACCAGACTGTAGACACTGCGGAATATGAGCCTCCCCAAAGACTTTTATATGGATCAATCTTTACGAATTGTCATTTTTAGGGTTCTGATTCACCAAAACGGACTGGCCCAGCATGGTGGACAGTCAGCTTCTTGTCACAGAGATGACAAATACAACGTTTTAGCTCGAGCAGTGAGAACAATATTTAATTACTTAGGCTAATTATTGGACTCTATGTATAAGGTTACTCTATAATATCTGGTAAGTTATCCGTAACTACATATCATGCTTCATCTTTCGAGTAAATGTTCAAAAGTCTTGTCTAGCGAAGTAGATCGCGCCATAACTTTTCTTTACAATTAAAAGAATTGGGTTTTCTTCTAAAAAATTGCCTTCAAGTATATAAAGATTGTTAAACTCATTAGCATTCCTTATTTCTTATAAGTAAAATAGATAAATATCAATAAAAACTGTATAGGTTTGGTGATTTCACATATTGGTCTCTTAGGAGGCTTTTGTGCAGCAGTAGTCGTCAACAGGCTGAAATAAAATAAAACTACTGATAGAAACTCCACCATAATGTCGAAATACGAAAGTACAGGCACAGCAGACAAAATTAAAAATTTCGTAGTTCCTACAAAAAAACTCATAGCAATTTGTAGTAAGCGCAACTGTGGTCGCAATATTAGGCGCTTCCCTATTTGTTGGGGACTAGGTACTCTAGGTAGGTAATTCTGGTCTGACGAAGTAGACATATCATAAATAGTACAACAATTGTTAATATTCAGCCTCCCGCTTTCTAAAACGCTGATCAGTAGTCTGACAAACTAACAGCCATTCAATTCAACCCCATGGCACTTGATATTAAACATTCACCCCCTTACAAAGTTACCGCTATGTAACGTTATGATTATGACAAGCTTAAACATACAAAATGTATTTTTGTATGGTTACACTAACGTTAACCTTGAGTCAATAAATATTATAGGGGATGAATATTAGTAGGGGTTTTTTTTTTAATCTAGGCTTGTTAACTCTCATCATTCGTGGATAAGAGACGTCCCTTAGATACCTACTTTAGAGAAAATCTACACAAAGCCATCACAGTCCGTACGTATCAAGAGTACAGCAGCAAGTGTGCTTAGGTCTTTAACATTTGTAGTCTAAAACTAAAAAGTAACGAGTTCGCGTTATGTAACTTTCAGTCCGTGCGGCTAACTGCAATAGGCGGTGTGAAGCTACGAAACTGTTGCCTCTTCATATGGAGTGGGTAAACTATAGTTTTAGTATAGTCCTCCTTATCGATTTCGATAACGGCGACTCATTGAAATTCTTATTATTTCCTAAATAATAAGAATTTCAATATATATATTTAATAATATGACTCGCCAGACTGAATTTTATTTTAAATACACGATCACAACTAATGCAATAGAGTTGGCCGGCAGAGTTAAAGGTGGAGGCCTTACTATGAAGTATTAATGCCATCATTATTCCACTGCGAAAAAAGGATGGTGCTAACGGCCTTGTATAGCTCCGTCTCTCACCCACATCAAACGCGTCCTTATTAAGAAAGCATATTATTAAATTAAAGACTATGTTGAAGACAAGGAAGTTTGGCAATAATTCCTTCTGCACATGTGGCTTCCCTGGTACCTGATTAACGGCAAATTATGTAAGAATCTATTAACTGCTCCCAAATTACCATGTATACTTTTTTTTATTTTTTTTTACATTCTTCCTTGACGTAATCACCCTATTATTTGACATTATATACCTATTTATCTTTATATAGATTCTTTTCAATTTTGTGAATGTGAGAACGCTGTAGGCCTAGTGGACTGTAGATTTGTTGACCATCATTATTCTGTTAAGTACCTGGTACTTGTTGAAAGACCTACACTGTCCTCCCATACCTAATAACACTGTTATATGAAAATATTGTAAAAGCCCATTCTTTTTAAAAGAGTAACCGTGGAGTTTCTTGCCGGTTCTTCTCCATAGGAAACAACCAATTGGAACCGTGCACCTAGCTTCTGACGTTTCATAAGTGCCCATGTAGGTTTATATGAAATAAAATATTTAAAAAAAATCACACTGGAATAATGGTGGCATTAATACGTCATAATACGGCCCCTGGTATAGGAGGCAAGTGTCCCACCTGATCGTCACCGCCGCTGATCACTTAACATCATCTACAAAACTTTTTTTTTTTCTAATTGGTTGAAAATGCTCATGGATGTTCTCCAGAGGGGTCTGGCAGACTTCTGCTGACTAAAACCACCCCTTGTACCCTCGCACACTTGCACCGGGATGCTACGGGGGCAAGCCGGGGGTTACGGACCATCTACAATACCCACCAGAAGTGTCGTAGGTGCGTTACCATCACAGAGACAAAGTTGAAAGTAAGTAAGCCTAAGTTACTCCTTATAACATGAGCTATCTGCCAGTGAAAGTCCCGTCATAATCGGTCCAGCCGTTTCGGAGATTAGCAGGAACTAGGGTTGCCAACTTTCTATACAATAAATAAAGTATATTATAGTCAAACTGGGAAAATAAACAGTATATTGGAAAAAAAACTAAATTACAAAAAAAAACGACCGTCTTCCTAAAAAACACCACACAAAAATAGATAACTTAAATTTTTGAAGTCCTTGTCTTTGGTTTTGAATAATTCATTTTTTGCCACCGACTTGATTTTTATTTAGATACTTATAGCTCTGGATATCAGTGAAGACAGTATATTCGTTTACTTTATTTTTGTTGAACAGTAAACAGTATTTTAAAGTGAAAAACTGTAATACTGTTTTTAACGGTATGGTTACTTGGTTACTTACGAGTAGATCGAACAAAAAACGCCGAAACAAGCACGTTCTTGTCTGGGGAGCCCCTTTAATTATTAACTTTATTTAATTTTTATTATTTGTTCTAATAGCGGCAATAGAAATACACAATCTGTGTTCTTTTTACTGTCTACGTATTACCTACGGTTCATGAGATACAGTCCGGTGACAGACAGACGGAGGAACGGATGGACAGCGGAGGCTAAGTAATAGGGTTTCGTTTGGCACCCTTCAGAGACCGAACCGACATAACATAACAGATGTGGTCATCGTGTTCACGGGATTTTAACTACTTAGATATGAAGTTCTTCGATATTTGACAATGCCAACTCCGCTCCCCACAAAACCTTCATCACTCCCCTGACGTCTGATTCGTCTCGGCCCATATCGCTAGGTTTTTCCTCTGCTAATTACTGCCAGTGTGCAGTTACGAGCCGAGTTAGTTTCCCAAAGCCAACAGTTTGGGGGATTTTATTGTATTACGTACATATGTAGCTGTGGCTATGTTTTGTTGATGTCTGTTTACTTAGTCTTATAAGTTAACGGAGAAAAGGATACCGAGATAAAGCGATGTAGTTATTGCAATATGGTTTTAATTCAAATATCCACATGGAATTTCTTGCCCGTTCTTCCCCATAGGAACTAGTAGATTTGGAATAGTCTGTGACTGACTGACTTTTTGACAATTCAAAAACCCAACTACGACAAAAAGTCAACTAAAAAGGAAGGTATTACAAGACATCACAGACAGATAAATTATTAATCCGGAGTCACACATAATCTTTTCGTATGATGCCCTAACACGCACGTGTGACTCCGGATTTTCTAGTCCGTCTGTGATGTCATGTTTAATTGTTTAGGTATACCTTTTTAGTTGCCTTTTGCCGTAGTTGGATTTTAGTTTTTATATAACTTTTATTTTTATTTAAATTATTTTGGGGTTTATAATATATGTATTTTTGAAATGTGCTAATTAAGCCCTTTAATTTCATACCCAACATGGCATCATTAAAACATTTTTTGCCATATTCAATTTAATGTGACGTCACATAGCGGACGATCAAGACGCTTCTAACGATAGGTAAGTACCTCATTTGTCTAATTACGATGAGTAGTAGCAGAAGTTATGAAGTAGGTAACAAATGAACTTACATACTTACATACCGGTCAAAATCATGACCCTCCTTTTTGCTTCGCTGTAGTCGGGTAAAAAGTGCCTGTACCTTTTTTTTTCTTTAAACTTTTGGGTGCCGTAAGGTAGTGTGTTGGAACTGTTTTTATAATGTTTACACATTGATATATAAGGGTTTTTTATATATCAATGTGTTTACATCTTATTTTGTACCCACATTCATTGCAAAATTAATGATTTCTGATTTAACCTAATTGGTTCAACTGAAATTAATGCTTTGAGTTTAACAGTAAATATACATAAATGGTTAAATAAATAAATAAATTAGATGCTTATTTGATAATCTTACTGTTACTCTCCTCGTTTATCTAGTGGTGGTCTAAAGCCCTCCTGAGGTTCGATACCCAGGTTGGGCAATGTTATTGTGGATTTCCATTAGGAATTTCTCAGTAGCAGCCCAGTCTGGAATTGTGCCGTTAAACATAACTGGCGAAATGTGGGTGGACGGTGTACTATATATATATATACTCCTGCCTATTCTTTTCGGCATTACAGTACTGAGTGGTTGAACGGCTGCCGGTCATGAGTTTGATACCCGTGTTTGAACACAGGGTCTGACCTGAGAATTTAACTCAGGACATGACCAGCACAGCAATTGTGACCACTACACCGACGACTGCCTCGATGCTCTTAAACATCAGTACATAAATAGGATTTAGAATCTTCATGCTGTCCATTTCAAGCAAATATTGATTGGATTTTTTTAAATCAAAAGTTATATTAGTAATGTAAGTAGTTAGAACAGAAATAATAACAGCAATAAACATTGAAACAAATATTTATTTTTATTGTCCTTTATTCTTAACATTACGTTTTTTAATCACACTTCTAGAATCATCCGTCAACTGCTGGAAGAAAGCCTTCGAGGTCTTCAGCGATTTATCATCCGTGACTGTTCCCTTCTCCGTGTTCCTGTGTTCCGTAACCTTTGTTACTTTGCCTTTCTTTCGTTGCAACTTCTTCTTTTTCCTTCTCTCTCTATTCTTGTCTGTCTGTGATCGTTCTTCTTTACTCATTAATTCTCCTTTATGTTTCTTCTTGACTTCTTCTGGCGCTAATAATGTGGCTTCACTTGTTGCTACTGGAGCTACCTCTTCCATTGAAATTGCTGGAGTGTTACTGACGATCTTGACTTCGGCTTGTGGTGCCTTTGGTGTGTAATGGTAGTGGCATAGAGCATCTAGCTTACCAAATAATTTGTTTATTGCTTCACGGACCTCTGTGTGAGCTTCTGGTTCTTTCTGATCTTCCACTTCGCCAGATAACGCTTGCTTCTGCTTTAAATACTCACTTTCATACACTTGTGCTAAGCTCAACTTGCTTTTAGCTTGATCTAGTACTTCAGTTTTACGGAACGCTAGCTGGTCATCAACTGGTTTCTCTTTCTTTACAACATCATCCCAGGCTTTGTCTTTGATTCTACGTCTGATTAATTCTTCTAGAGTGACTGTTGTTTGCTCTGTGATTATAGGTGGCGGTCTACTTGTGAGATCAAAATCTACTACTTCTTCAAGAAGAGAGTTTTGCGGGCGTCGCAGAGCATCAACCTCTCCTTTCAATTGCCAAGGGGCATCGGATAGGGTTTTCTGTTCTAATTTCTCTATCTGCTGTTTCAGCCTTAGCTGTCGTTGTTCAAATTCAGATTTCTTTTCATCTGGTTGTTGTTTGTTATTGTTGTTAGTAGGTACTTCACTGTCTATGGATTCATCATCGTCATCTGAAGAAGCTTCAAGAGCAAATCTGACTTTTTTCTTATCATCTACCTTTTTAGGCTCATGGTCAGATTCTTCATTATCTTCATCATCATCCATTTCTTCAATTTCTTCTCCATCATCATTCTCTTCTTCATTTTCTATTTCTTGATCATTGTAATCATCATGACCATCTTCCTCCCCTTCTTGATTGAAGAAATCAGAGTACATAGCCTCTTTACCACCTTCTTCATCATGAGAACCTTCATCATCATCAATATCTTCAAACATGTCTATAGTTTCTTCTTCACTGTCAGAAGCATGGGCTTTCCCTTCATTCTTCTCTTCATTCAACAAGAATTTCTCCATATCTTGCAGTTTGAAGAACTTATCATCTACTATTGAAGGTTTTACTTTAGATTTTGGTAACATGGGCTTCTTTTTCTTAGGTTTTTCTTTGATTTCGTCATTGTCATCTTCTTCTTGTTCGGAATCAGATTGTTCATCTCCTGACATAGGTTCCTCATTAACCGAGTCGTTTTTAACATTAGTTTCGTCTTCAGTAGTGGTTACAGGGAATAATAAGTTCGTTTTAGTGGACATGCAACTAGCTACCTCCCATACAAGTTGATCCCAACATTCGGTGTTTTGAAGCTCGATTTGTTGCCAAATCTGCTCCTCATCGAAATCTTCGACGATCAGCTCGGGCAACGCCGACTTTTTTACCTTATCATCAACAGTTTCCTCCGTTTTCGTGTAGTCGTATATAGATTTAACCAAGTTTTTAATATCATCCTTGAGGTCACTTTGTACATTCAGAAATTTAACAGGTTTCTCTGTGAAAACATTGAATTTGTCTATTATTTTATCTAACTTTGGACACGCCATAATGCTTTCTGTTTTAACAGTACAGCTATTTGTTATTTTTCCGAAGATTTCGCATGGAAAATAAATCGTAATAGCACCTTTGATTACAACAAAGTCACACGCGGTTTCGTTTATTTCGTAAATGTCAATTTTGACAATCAATACAAAACTTGAACTCTAGTCGTTTTGCAAAAATATTGAGTCGGAAACACATGAAGCGAAAATGTAGCCAAGTTTAAATAACATTTCGTCGATGGACCACACTTTCAACAACAGATAATAAAAATATTAGAACCATTCAAAACTTATTTGACATTTCATTCGCTGCGACATCCACCGTTCGTTCGTTCATTATTTTTTTATTTATTTTCGTTGTGTATAGTGGAATTTATGATGATAAAGTGAAAAAAATATATAAATCGTAAATGATTAAGTTCTATATGCTGCCTCAACACCATAAACCACTATAAATGCGAAATAAACAGAAATATTACCAATAAAACACAAGGTAAGTCCAATCGAGTAACTGTATTTGTGGCTGTTGAATAGATTTTTCACTCCACTGACCGTAGCATGCCCTCTGCTTTGTTATATGAGTAAAAGATCTTATTTTCATCTTATTTTCTTGATAATTTAACTACAAACAATGAGTTTTTTGCTCGGAATATGAAAATACCATGCTCTCAAAAAGTGAAAGGTATGGTACACAAAAGTTGTTTTTTCGTCACAATAGATAGATAGACGCGTATGGTCATGGATGCTTTCTCATGTAAATTACCATGCAGTGTCCAAGCTAGAGGATATTGCTAATTATTACGTTTCATTAACCAGCAGCTATAGGGCTTTGTTAAAACAGAATAGAAAAACTGAATTCGACATGAATTTTATGTCGGAGTTTTTACAACTTTGAACTTTTATGAGCATCCCACTTATATGGGAAAAGTAATCAATGGCAGAGATCTATTCTTTTTTCTTTAAAATACTTACAACTAGTTTTTCATAAACATTTAAACCAAGAAAGTACAAAAATAATAAGTATTGCTGGAAGATAGGTCACACACACACTTCCATTTGACACTATTGTCATTGAAAATATTTTATGAAAAATCTAGGCTACAGGTTTTCAACCCAATAAAATCTAAACCTGAGAATTGAACCTGGAAAGTCCCATTTCACAACTATGTTAGTTGTACTAGACTACTAAGTTGATCCATTTGTCAACAACATTAATTGTCAACTAGAACATTGATGTGATTAATCCGTTAATTCTTGCCATTAAATGGCCAGCAAAACAATTTTAATAGCTTTGTGTTGTTTGGCTTATGTGCTATGGTTGGTTGATACAAATATGGCACACGTAAATTGACTTACAGATAGATGTTTCAAGGAATATGTTAACCTATGCTTGTAAGTAGAAAGTTGAAAACTTATAATTGGCCATCGACTTCTATAAATATATATATACATATTGTATCCTTTATTATAAAGAACCAGCGGAGTAATTGCATAACACACAGTAGCAATGGCTTTCATTTTGACTTTGACAGTTCCACAGCATTCATTGTGTTATTTTTGTCCAAACAATTTTTTCAAACATATTAAGCAATGGATTAGCAATATCCTTCAAAACCATTGAGATTGTGATTGAAAATTGATTATTACGCAATTTGAGTGCAGGTTCTTAATAACTAATTCAACCTAGAAATAGCCCTGGATTTACGCACACAAGGCATTGGCCTAGGGGCCCAGACAAGCTACCCCGATAGCTTCAATATAGTGACATACTTAGAGTAGACTGCATTATTGATATTTATTTATAGTACTTAATTAAAGACAGATAAAAATTAAAAAAAAAATATTGTTCAAAATTTCCTGCATTTTATTTACTAAATTTCCAAATCTGTTTGTTTGTTACGCTTTCACACTAAAACGGCTGAACGAATATGAATGAAATTTGGCACATGAGTAGACCATGACCTGGGTTGGACAGGATACTTTCATACTTTGTATCTCGATATTCTCACGGGATCGAAACTTATGCGAGTGAAACAGAGAGGCGCAGCTAGTTAAGTTATAAAAACATTTCCTTTCCTTTGACTCCAGTTACAATGGAAGGCCAGGACCAGATGGAGATGAAGTTCAGCGGCAACAGTGAAGTGGGGGGGCTGGAGCTCTGCATAGTGTGTGGAGACAGGGCGTCTGGCAGACATTATGGAGCCATCAGCTGTGAAGGTATGAGTTTTTGCTCTTAAAGTTATGGTTTACCTTTTCATCGCCACAGTCACAAATATTTTACAAACAAGTGCCTACGTAACCCACGACTCACGAGTTGTAGCTTGTAGAGTCGAAACCAAGCAGGCGCTTTAAAAAAAATAACTTTATTTCAGACCTTGATCCAACATCATATGGATCAAGGTCTGTAATACACACTACTTATATGCTATGTTAGTAACAAACAAGAAAAAGAAAAAGATTTAAATTCATATATCTGCTCCACTCACCAGACGCACCGGGTATATGTACATGTACACGTACCCAATGCGCCATAATGGTGCAGCACGGCTTATTACTAATGACCTTCAGAATGTAATTGCCGCTCCCACGCACTCTGCGCGTCATAGAAGCAGTATTCTTACGCAGAATGGTACTGAAACCGTCAGTACGTGCTTCCGCAAACATTCCTGACGCGCTACAGTAACGTGGGAGCTCAACAACATCCTGAACGTATTATTATACTGAACTCTGAGGGCGTTGTATGCCCTCTGCGTATATCGAACCCACAGAGTGCACGTGTACAATGATTGACAGAAAGCCTTGAAAAGAGTTATTTTACTTTATGTAAATAATTTCATCACCACTGCTCTCAAATCGTGAGGAAACTGGCATGTCCTAGAACCAAAAATTCAAAAACATGACATCTACCAACCCGCACTGGGCCCACGTGGTAGATTACAGCCCCTCCCTCTCAAATAGAGGAGGCCTATGTCCCAGCTGTGGCAACATTATAGGCTGATTATGCTTATACAAATTGTGCCTGACATGCCAGCGTTATGAGACTTCATAAGACATTGTATTGCTTGTTATCAGTAACTAGCTCAATGAGGGAAGATACTTTTAATGTCAGATGCCCTCTTGGAATTCAAGCCTTTATACCTCAGCCAATTAGAGAGAAAGATAATGGAGGTCATTCTGAAGCCACTTTGTTTCATATCTGTTCTGGACTCAGGATCATCCTTTGTCACTAGAACAGCAGAATTACAAGTTAAGCTACCTTCTTCAGTGTTTTCCTGTGAAAATGCACTATTTCATTCCCTTCTATATGAGACTTGAAACAACTGGTGAATTGTGGGTATACATAGACATAGGTACACCTCTGCTTTACCCTTCCAGGAAGAGGCGTGATGTTACGTTTATGTTCTTATTACAATAACTACAAAGAGTAATGGCTAGATAAGCAGACAGATTTTATGTAAATTGGCAGAAAAATAACAAAATCTCAGGAACACCCATGTCTTGATTGTCATCCCAGAAAATTAAAATAGTAAACACAAAGCTCTGAAACAGCTTTTAACAATTTACCCACAAACAGCTTTTAATTTAAATTATTTACCGCTTCTCATCTACAGGCTGCAAAGGCTTCTTCAAGCGTTCAATCCGCAAGAAGCTGGGCTACCAATGCCGTGGCAGCATGAACTGTGAGGTGACGAAGCACCATCGCAACCGCTGCCAGTACTGTCGCCTGCAGAAGTGTCTCGCTTGCGGCATGAGGAGCGACTGTGAGTATCAGCTAGACTTTTTAGTAATTTTAAGGCTGACGCAGTCTTGGGCGGGCCGAACCGGATTGCAAAAATCCTACATCACTTACGTACATTTTGTTTGAACTATCGCACACTACAGGCGGAACTGAAATGTGATGCGCTGCGGCCCGATGCGACCCGCCCCTGCTGTTCACGGTTTTTACTGACAAAAACCTTCAAGAATAAATTCTCTAAATGTTAGTGAAAACTGCATCAAAATTCGTTACGTAGTTACGAAGAACAACGCGGTCACCCAGACAGTCACGAAAAGCGACTTCAATAAATTCTCTAAATGATTGTGTAAGCCGCATCAAAATCGACGAGGAACAACATGATCACACAGAGCATTTATTTCAAATAAACCATTTACAGGCACTTTTAAATTGTCAAGGAGTCAGTCAGAAAGATGAAGCTAGTTGCCCAATTCAAAGCGTAGTAGGTTCCTATGGAGAAGAAAGGGAGTGTCCATTTGTATGTCGCCTATTCTGATGAGCAATAATTCTTGCACTGTATGCGACAGCGGTCCAGCATGAGCGGAAGCCGATCGTGGACAAGTCCAAGGGTGAGCAGCGCGAGGGCATGCATGACAGGCAGGCAGCGTACTCCAAGTTCCTGGGGTTGGCGGGGCAGGCACCGGGGGGACAGGTTAGTCTAATATATTATTTTTTATTTAATTATGCTTCCAGCGACCATTGACTCCGATATCGCTAATTAATTTCATTTTACCATATGTATGAAAGCATATGTATCTCGGTAAATCCATCCAAAAGGTTGTCTGTAATGGTGGTTACACATAATACGTGAGAAATGGAACACACATTGATACATATTCGCCCAGTTGTTGTTGTTGTTGTATTGCATATATTTGGACGTTGTTTCAACGTATATTATATTTACGTATACTCACCATAAATTATCTATTTCTGCTATAAAACAACCAATTGTAACACTATTTAAGGCGAAAGCCTCCGGATAGCCCACGAAATTCAAATTTCTCTTCAAAATTCAAAAGTCATTTATTCAAACTAGGCTGAGAATCAGCACTTTTCGAACGTCAAAATTACATAAGACAGTCCCCCAAAACGCCCACCCTTCACACATTTTAATAGCCATATGACAGCTAGCACACGCCAATATACCAAACAAAAACATCGAGAACTATACTCAAGCCGAAATAAAAATAACTTAACGAAAACAAATAAAAATAAATATCTAAGTAAAAGCCTCCAGGCATAGGGCGTGCCCGCTTACATATAGCTGTAACTAGAAGTTATAATTGATAAACAGGACAAAGGTTGCTCAAACCAAAAAATTATATCATTTTTTATATTTATTTATTTTGACCCTGTATAGGACATCAACTTTTAGAAACAGATCGGCTTCATAGAACCCATTATTTGTCCCTGATACCTGTGTCCTATCGCTCGATATGTCATACTAACGCGAGGGTTTTGTATCTAGGAGGTATATTCGCAGATCAATCCTAAAGAAGAGCCTAGCGATGCATTCGGAGCGGTGTCTCCTGCGCCTGCTATTAACTTCGCGCTTGCAGCAGCTGTCGCATTCAACAAGGGAAATCCAGGTAATATAATATGACAAGCTACTTTATGTTCTCTCCATAGGCTTTAAAATCATGGTTAGTTCTACCTTCAGGGTGGTTACCATAGTCTTTTAGCAGGCTAATATTTGACAAAAACTTATGCTGCCTTCCAAATTAGAACATAATCGCTCACAGCGCTGACATCAATTATTTGCGTTCCGATTACAACAATTTGGAACGCTCGTAAACGCGCTTACAGTACTCGCTCAACGTCAAAACTAACATAACATATTTCTTTGTGTTTATACCACAAATTTCTTCTTCCTTGGTTAGGTGGCGAATGGTAGCCAGAAGCACAATTTCAAAAATTCCACGTTAGTTCAAAGATATCATGCGAGTCAAAACAAAACAGCACAACTGTCATTTTTGACAGCGTTCACGGTGATATTAGTAAAAGGCATAGTTGGCACTATCGCAAGATGGCGCATGTCATGACGTCATCTACGACGATTCAAGACACATCGTTATCGCGCCCACGTTAATTCGGTACGGGTGTTAGCATTCTCAAATCGATTACAGCGTAACTCGGAATGCACCTTTAAAAAGTGAAGTTTTAAACTGTTTTGAACCATCTGCAGTTCAACTAATACTGTCAGTTTGCCCTGCTAGCGGGCCTTGAATGGCCTTAATCCGAAAATGGTTTAAATTGACCAAAACCTGAATCTTGTGTGTGAGGCCGTTGATTACTATTATACCGGGTTCACGCGGTTCGATTTGATTTGATCAACTGCTAACTCGAAACTATTTGAACTGTCTGAACAGAGTTTCAAACAAAATTGAATTACCAATTAGTATTTTTAGTTGAACAACCAAAGTTTTTAAACTAAAATCGAACCGTGTGAACCCAGTATTAAAGACAAATTGTTGAATCTAAACAGTCTGATTGTTTCATAGTTTGCACAATTCTGGTCTGACCTATGTGGCACAGATTCGTCTGTTCAGATTCAGATTCAGCTCTCCATGTATTAGACTGGCGAGGTATTTAAGGTTAAATAAAATTCTTATACTCACGGCTACACATCAAGCTATACATTCCACTTTATGCTGAGCTAGCTTATACTGGAAATGTATTGCTTGATGTGTAGCCGTGTGTACATCATTTATATTAGTTCCCAAAGTAAGATAAACCTGTCGATCCTGAAGCTGACAAGATTCTATTAAATGATTATATTCCTAACAAAATATTCCTTCCAGTATCTCCATACCTAACGCCAGGCAACGCTGGTGACATCGAAGGCGCTCGCAGACAACAGCTGATGCTGCAGACCCAACTCGCTAAGAATCTCTTCAAGATGGGGCAGTTCGGTGAGTAGCTTGTTAAAGTCTATTCCAGTCCGTTTCTAATTTATGGTATTTCCACTTGCACGAATATCAATGTTATGTTAGTTTAAATTAAGCTGATTTCAGAATAACTATTACTATTCAAAAAGTCGTAAAAATGTCTCTAAAAATCTATTAATATTTTTTTTTTCAAACCACGTATTTATAAATAAAATCCATTTATTTCAGGTTCTCCCATATTACAATCACAAGTTACGAAACACGAGATAAATACGAATCACAATATAAAAAAAAATACAATGTCATCAAATCATAAATACAATGTCTAATAAAAATTTAAAATTTATCGGAAATTAATAATATAAAATACAAATAAAAATAGTTTAGGGCAAATTTTGGACCAAAATAATAACATAAATTAATAAAACAGCAAATATCACGTCGCTCGTTAACATGCCCTTGCTATATGCCTACTGCAACACTTCCTAATATAAAGACAGTCCAATCGCTCAGCAATCATAACTAGGACAGCATTGGAGCTGACCCGCACCCTGCGCACCAAGGACGCGCACCGCTTGTGCATTGTGGTGTGAAAACAGTCGGTGCGCGCTTCCGCAAACATGCCCGAGGCACTGCAGAAGCGGGGCAGCCCCAATACCGCCCTGAACGCGTTGTAGTACTGGACGCAGAGGGCACTGTAACTCGCCTGTGTAGCTAGCCCACACGTGTACAAAGATGTGCAGTATGCTTTAAAAAGTGTGGTCTTAACTTGATCAGAACAGCGTGCAAGCCTGCGTGCCAACATATTCGCTCTTTTTGACAAGGCCCTCCGCTCCGGTTCGATGTCAGCATGATCCCTGAGGTCAGCCGTGACCAAATGCCCTAAGTATTTAAATTGTTTCACCCAGTCTAGGGGAACACCATATTTGTTTACATGTTCGGAAACTTAATCGCTAACGCAGTTTATGCTGTTACATGAAAGATGTGCCTACAAGAGAGCCGTCACCGTTAGATGCATATTTGTTCCCAGTTATGCCAAAACATACTATTAACCACAATCCCTCACTTATTAATTGACAGCATTTCATATGTTTAATCGGCTGAAGAACACTGAACGAGACAAAATAGAATTTTTATTGTTTTACGTCTGGGGGCGTTTAGTGTCCCGCAAAGTGTTAAAATGCTTTATTTCGTTAAATTAGATTTAAAAGTAAGAGAATCGTACGGTTTATTTTTCTGTTTAATAAGCATCTTTAGTTTTCATTCTATTCAAAACTGTTGATAACGCCATCATTCCGAGGTTTTGTTTCGAACTCAAGATAGAAACAATATTAGAATTTTTCGGATAATGGGAGAAAATTTATATGGGTTGGTAAATTTTGTAATAACCAGAGTTATCATCATCATTAACATTGGCAACCTTGTTCCAGCCACTGTTGAGTATAGCCTTCCTCCCTTTTGTGCCATGCTTCCCTGGTCTTACCAGAGTTATGTCCACGAGAGATTCGAAAGCATATTATTTTCTTCAGGTGCAATCAATGAGTATCTTCAATCCGCTTACGGCGCGACCCCGCCAGAGGTGCCGCTAGCTGCCCTACACACCGCCGCTGAAACACAACAGACTGAAGGTAAGAACAAAACTATACAGATAAAGTTTAGAACAGGGATCACTCACAGCTACACCAACTATTTTGCATTTTTTATTACCATTAATACAAGGTTTCAGGTAGATTATATGCTAGCAGTCTTATTTATAAACGCCTCTTAAATTTTGCTAATCAATTGATGAAATTCTTATTCATAAACGCAATTTAGCGCTAAGAGGTCGCTAAGCAGTTGATTAGTAGCTGTCAAAATTAAACACCACCGGTCTACTGTTAAGAGGATGCTAAGAGGCAAGATGGCGGATTTGAATCAGCTGATCCATTCAATGCGAATAATGTGTGTGTAATTTCGTTCCGATTAACCAGTTGTGCCTTAGTAAATATGGATTTCGACTATCTTTTACGGGATTTCAGAACGACCTAGAAGAATTAAATAATTTTGAAACACCGGCGCGAAGTAGACGGAGGAAGACCTACCTACAAAGCTCATTAATATCCGCTACGAGCATGATTACCTATTAGATTATATTCTTCTTTCGAAGTACACATGATAGAACGATTTACAGGGAAAACTCAATCAAGAGGAGGCTCAGTAGGTGCTCAGATGGTTTGAAGAGAATGAGTTCGTGAGGAAGCTCATCGGAGATAGTGATTATCCAATGTTTCCCATGTGCCCCTGATCTTATGGCGCCATCTCTAAGGCTCAGAACTAAAGAAAAGCCACGTTGTGGCGGTCACACACAAATAACATTTTATAGAAAAACAATTTATTTTAATACCATAATAATTCATAATATCATTATTTTTGATTTCCAATATTCTTCCTCCAAAGACATGGTGCAATTATTTTGTCATGGCACTCGCATTCCTCATCGTTTTCACGTAGCATGGTCTCCTCCCTCATCTTTGCGAGAAATGAAATGAAATGAAATAAATTTATTTGCTTTGAATGCAGGTATTTACAATTTGGTGTTAGAATATTATTTACAGGGCCTTGTACATTCTGCCTATTAGGCATGCAAATTTTAAACTTAATTTACTTAATCTAGACTTTAAAATTAAACATCCGATAATTTACTTAAGCTAAACTAGGTATAGAAGATATAAATTAAGCTATCGCTACACAAGTTAAATTTTATAGTACTCTATTATTTATTATTGACGGATCATTCAGGAAATCATTGATGGAATAATAACACTTTTCCACAAGTAGAGCAAAGAGCTTCTTTTTGAAAATTCTTATTGGCTGTGCTTTTATACAGTCAGGTATCTTATTATAAATTTGAGGTGCCATGCCAAAAACACTCTTTTTTAACAGAGCTGTTTTGTAGCCGCCTGTGTATAATAAGTTTTGGTACTGAGGTCTCATAGAAGTAGTGCGGTGTCGAATTTCACAATACATCTTAAAAAGATGAAGATTACCTTTTACGAACATGGCTAACTCTAAAATATACAAACAAGGAAATGTTAATAATTTATGTGTTTTGAAAGCAGGAACACAGCTATCTGTGACTCTAATATTGAACATATTTGCGAGGTTGAATAATATTTGTGCCAGGTGCTAGTGACTCATAACAGCAGTGAAACTTGCTGTAAACAAGTATAGTAATTGTTATTAAAATATACTGAAACCGTGCTGCAAAAGCAATAAGAACTAATAAAACAGACACAAGTATCTATATACATTTCTAAAATAGTATATTCGTGTTAAGAAGCAAAAAGGACATTAAAATATATAAGTAATAACATTGGTACTGCTTTAAAATTCACTTGGTCAGTTTATATTAAATAGATATAAATACCTTTTCCTGTTTACTCCAATTATTGGAGCCTATTATTTTCATTGCTATCATCGCAAAAACAATGAGATAAACTTATTAAATAATTATATTAAATTTAATATTTTCCGAGAAATTTTTGACTTTTGTCAGTGAAAGTCACGACAGATACAGAAATCGTGGTTTTGACAACTTTATTCTTAAAATTCTGGTTTTTTGTCGACTATTTTGATTATAATCTGTGCCGAACGCATAATTTCACTTCAATTTCGTTTCGCAACTAATCACTTGCTAACTAGCGTTTATAAGCTAACTATTTGCTTAGCTAAACAGTGGCTAATCAGTGATTAGCGAGATTTTTATAAATCAATCTGAAAGAGTTTACCAGACCTGCTACAATTTAATTACGAATTTTTCTAGTTCTAAACAATCATGGAACGATTTTCACTGTCAAAAAATATATTTACGCGCTTTAGGATAAAGTTGAAAGTAATACCACCCATACGCGTACCTCATACATCTTCGAATTATAGGCAGAACAGTTATATTGTGCGTGCAAGTAGAAATTTCAATGACATGTGTAAGGAATATGATTTTGATCCATTCACAATTAGTGTGAATTCGGCCAGAAGGTGCTTAAGCCTCAAATTTTTCAAGTAGCGGTAGGTTATATTATTTGTTCTTATTTTTTATTGTTTTATTATTTTCTCTTGTTCTTTAGTCATAAAACTGCTCTTACTCTAATTTAGGCGATGTGTCTTTTTTATGTTTTTGTGCTCATACCATAAATTATTACTATAAGGCTATACGTGAGGATTTGTAATTGGCTCTCTGGTGACTGTAGTTTCCTTTTTTGTATGTTTTTATTAGCTGTAAGTCCTCCATGTACTAAATAAATAAATAAGTAATGTTCTGGTGAAGTGCCTATAGTCCTATACCTGTCTCACCGAAATCGCGAGTGCGCACACGTATCCGTGCGCTTTTCCTACGTTCTCAGTTGCAATGTATCTAAAACCGGGGCAAACACGTCTTATGGCACACCTTGTAACTTCAGTGTTTTTAATTCAAATACGCGAAAGCCGGTTTATTACTACAAATTGACGGTGTTATATGCATGTCCGGCAGACGCCACAGGCGGCGGCATCCTCAGCACGCCGGAGTCGCTCCAGCTGCTGGTGTCGCTGCCGGGCGCGGCGCCGGCGCACCTGCGCCTGCACGCCGCGTGCGAGGCGGGCGCGCGCCTGCTGGCCGCGGCCGCGCGCTGGCTGCGGGCCGTGCCCGCGGCGCATGCGCTACCGTACGTATAGCTTGTACTGCCTCAGCCGCTCCAGCTGCTGGTGTCGCTGCCGGGCGCGGCGCCGGCGCACCTGCGCCTGCACGCCGCGTGCGAGGCGGGCGCGCGCCTGCTGGCCGCGGCCGCGCGCTGGCTGCGGGCCGTGCCCGCGGCGCATGCGCTACCGTACGTATAGCTTGTACTGCCTCAGCCGCTCCAGCTGCTGGTGTCGCTGCCGGGCGCGGCGCCGGCGCACCTGCGCCTGCACGCCGCGTGCGAGGCGGGCGCGCGCCTGCTGGCCGCGGCCGCGCGCTGGCTGCGGGCCGTGCCCGCGGCGCATGCGCTACCGTACGTATAGCTTGTACTGCCTCAGCCGCTCCAGCTGCTGGTGTCGCTGCCGGGCGCGGCGCCGGCGCACCTGCGCCTGCACGCCGCGTGCGAGGCGGGCGCGCGCCTGCTGGCCGCGGCCGCGCGCTGGCTGCGGGCCGTGCCCGCGGCGCATGCGCTACCGTACGTATAGCTTGTACTGCCTCAGCCGCTCCAGCTGCTGGTGTCGCTGCCGGGCGCGGCGCCGGCGCACCTGCGCCTGCACGCCGCGTGCGAGGCGGGCGCGCGCCTGCTGGCCGCGGCCGCGCGCTGGCTGCGGGCCGTGCCCGCGGCGCATGCGCTACCGTACGTATAGCTTGTACTGCCTCAGCCGCTCCAGCTGCTGGTGTCGCTGCCGGGCGCGGCGCCGGCGCACCTGCGCCTGCACGCCGCGTGCGAGGCGGGCGCGCGCCTGCTGGCCGCGGCCGCGCGCTGGCTGCGGGCCGTGCCCGCGGCGCATGCGCTACCGTACGTATAGCTTGTACTGCCTCAGCCGCTCCAGCTGCTGGTGTCGCTGCCGGGCGCGGCGCCGGCGCACCTGCGCCTGCACGCCGCGTGCGAGGCGGGCGCGCGCCTGCTGGCCGCGGCCGCGCGCTGGCTGCGGGCCGTGCCCGCGGCGCATGCGCTACCGTACGTATAGCTTGTACTGCCTCAGCCGCTCCAGCTGCTGGTGTCGCTGCCGGGCGCGGCGCCGGCGCACCTGCGCCTGCACGCCGCGTGCGAGGCGGGCGCGCGCCTGCTGGCCGCGGCCGCGCGCTGGCTGCGGGCCGTGCCCGCGGCGCATGCGCTACCGTACGTATAGCTTGTACTGCCTCAGCCGCTCCAGCTGCTGGTGTCGCTGCCGGGCGCGGCGCCGGCGCACCTGCGCCTGCACGCCGCGTGCGAGGCGGGCGCGCGCCTGCTGGCCGCGGCCGCGCGCTGGCTGCGGGCCGTGCCCGCGGCGCATGCGCTACCGTACGTATAGCTTGTACTGCCTCAGCCGCTCCAGCTGCTGGTGTCGCTGCCGGGCGCGGCGCCGGCGCACCTGCGCCTGCACGCCGCGTGCGAGGCGGGCGCGCGCCTGCTGGCCGCGGCCGCGCGCTGGCTGCGGGCCGTGCCCGCGGCGCATGCGCTACCGTACGTATAGCTTGTACTGCCTCAGCCGCTCCAGCTGCTGGTGTCGCTGCCGGGCGCGGCGCCGGCGCACCTGCGCTACCGTACTTTGTACTGCCACAATTTACAACACGGGCAAGCGAGCAGAAAGACTAGCGCTCAAACAAACAAATAAAGAAACCATGGAAACGATACCCATGAGCAATAATTACTCATTTCTGCGGAGATTTCGAAGAGTTCAGATGCCGAAAATCAGTTGGTTAGTCAAAATGGAACATAAAACTCAGAAAATTTCATTTGCTATCTCAATTTTGATTATAATATTAAAAAAAAAATAACGTATTTTCTCTCCTATCTAATGCTTACAAAAAAAAAAATTGATAGTTCCTGTAAATTGTTAAACATTTTCTATTATTGCTATATAATAACAATTTTTTTTATGTCTCCCCAGATTCGAGATCCAAGTGACCCTCTTAAAGAAATGCTGGCCGGAACTCTTCGTGCTATCCCTCTCGATGTTCTCACAACAGCTGTCCCTAAACAGTCTGCTGCCGCAGATGGTGAGCCATTTGCAAGCAGTGCTGCGCGACAGAGCCAGTAACGACTGTGTGGATAGGTCACATGATATGGCCATGCCAGAGGTGAGAAATAACATGAGAAACAATGCTCTGTTCCTAAAGTATCTCATAAACGTGTAAACAAACCTTGTTCAGATTAAATTCTTATGCAATAACTCACTAAAGGGAGTTCGTAACACATTCATCTGTATTTAGAAGGTTTCAACTATATACCTTACAATTTTTTTTTTAATAACCTTTCTTTCTTTGTCGCGTCCTTCATTACTGCAGGTGGTGCCCCTGAAAGGTATTCGTGGTTTTAATAACCTTATTAAATTGTAATTGAAAAACATGTTTAACGTGATTTAAAATTAGAATTTCGGTATTCAAATAAACAAATCAAAGCACTCTGTAAGTGGCACTACAAATTGGGATCCATAGGTATGTTTTCAGATCCATTTGTTTTCATTTTCAGCAGATACTTTTAGAACAGACTAGAGCGATACTGTTTATTCTTTATCTACTTATTAAAAATCTTAAATTAATTCATTCACTGACAGATAATGGTGTACGTTACCCCAGCAGGAAAGTGTCTCCTAGAGTTATATGAGTGGAACGTTTAATTGGTGTCTTAGCTGCTGTAAATGTGCCCCCACATAAAAAATGTGTGCCCCCTGTCGTTTTGGAAAAAAACAGAAAAAACGATTCCTGCTGGGGTAACGTTTTTCTAGCAGGAAAATTCTAAACGAATGATCGGAGAGAGAAAAATTGTGCATGGCCAGAGAGCTTATATGTGTGCCAAATAAGAATACAGTTTTTAGCGAACTTATACCTTGTCTCATTTAGGCGCTGCGATGTTTTTTCGGGTTTTCATAAAACCGCGATAACTTGAAAACTATAAATATTTTCTTAAATCTAATTGGGGCACTAAGGGGCACACATTAAGAGCTACTCGTGTATGTTTATTCTACAGGGGCACATGCAATGGTTTTAGAGATATACGATTCTGCAAAACGTTACTCCAGCAGGAAATGCAATATCTCGAAAACCTGAAGGGGCACAGATTTTATTTTTGGGGGCACATTTTGGCACACATATAAGCTCTCTGGCCATGCACAATTTTTCTCTCTCCGATCATTCGTTTAGAATTTTCCTGCTAGAAAAACGTTACCCCAGCAGGAATCGTTTTTTCTGTTTTTTTTCCAAAACGACAGGGGGCACACATTTTTTATGTGGGGGCACATTTACAGCAGCTAAGGCACCAATTAAACGTTCCACTCATATAACTCTAGGAGACACTTTCCTGCTGGGGTAACGTACACCAGATAATGGACAGCCTCAACCGCTGGGTCTAGAATCTAGAAGCATGAAATTTATCACTGAAGAAAGTTTTTTTTTTAATTCTATTTTTTTTTTTTAGATCACAGCCTCGGACTACTCAGACGAGCGAATAGCCGAAGTGAGTAGCAGTCTGTCCCGCCTGCTGCAGTTCATCAGCAACATGGAGCAACTGCGCGTTCAACAACGAGAGCACGCTCATCTGAGGGCGCTGTGTTTGTTCTCACCCGGTAATTAATATACTCATATATATACTGTAATCTGTGTACATTATATACTGTACTGTAAATAATAATTATACTATAGTAGGTATATAGGTTGTAAAGTCAGTAGCAATCATAAATAGTAGATTATTTGCCTAGGGAGCAAACAACTATTTTAAAGGTGAGAGTGTTTCTTTGAATCCAGAGCAAAGCGCAGGACTCTAGAGTAGAATCCTGAGCGCAGAGTGGGATTCAAAGACATCACTCGAGCTTAAAATAGTGTTGCTCCCGAGGTGGAGACTACTTTTTATCATCCTCCATGAGAAAATAAATAAGTGCAAGTTATGAATAAGAATAGTACGTTTATTTATTTACATACAATTAGGAACAATAAGACGTATCATAGAAATAATTAGAGTATTTTAATAACAATATCCACATTCAAAATTCAAATTACTTTTAGTCCCTAGGGATTAAAGAGCTATTTTGGTCCCTGATTACGAAAAATTTACTATCTCCTTTTGAATAAATGTGATAAAAATATTTTTTTTTGCAATAAGCTGAGACTCGGTACTTTTTGAATGCCTAAAGTTCAAAAGACATCTATCGGGCTAACTTTTGTAACAATTCGCCTTTCCTTTTTCTCTTTGTACCTTTTACCACTTTTTACCCGAACGCGGCGAAGCCAAAAAGGAGGGCTGTGTTTTTTATGTTTTATATAAAAAATAGAAGTGGTTTGGCAACACCTCTGTCTGTGATAAAAGAACTTCTTATTCTAAACAATATAAATAAAACATAACTTTTCTCCCCAGACGGCGTCCCAGACTTCCTGACCCGCAAGTTACAAGACTACCAAATCAAGGTCCTGAGGTCTCTTCGAGCGTCCTGTCAGCCTGACGAGGACCGTCTCGCCACCTTACTGCTGCAGCTGCCGGTCTTGAGAACGTTCTCAGGACCCTTCCTCGAAGACGTGTTCTTTGTGGGCTTCGTCGGTGACGTCAGCATTGATGACGTCATACCTTACTTGTTGAATGCTGAGCGTTAGAATGGAGCTTTAAGTTTTATGTGAAAACGCCGTTTGGTATGTTGAAGGAAGTTTTTGTTTAACCCTTTCCCTGACCAATGGACCACATGGTTCAGGTTGATTAAACTTTGTGGATAGTGGAAGTGTTGAGCCACGACCCCCAGAACAAGGGGATCATCATGATAAGGCCGAGATTAATTAATTTAGCACGTACTTTGAAATAGATATGTTCCCTTTTCTATCTTACAGTTTGCGAATTGTGCAACAGTGACAGAAATAATGCCAACGTTTATTAATCTCGGCCGATTCTATACGCTCGAATAGAATAAAGGTGGAAACACAACACGTATAACACGCCATGCCACACGACGCCAATGAAGCGTGCAAGCGTGGCGTCGGGTGTTACTTATATACATGTATTTTATTGGAGCGTATACAGGCTGTCTCTTAGTTTTTTAAGTATACTAAGCCAGTATATAAGATATAAGTATTCGGTGCTTTGCGCATACGCAAGCAATAATTCCTTCCAAGAAAATGTTAGTTCTATTTAAAATATAAGACCCACTGGCACCACAACTCACTAAAAGCATTTAACGCTAAACGTGTCTAAAAATGTTCTGTCTGTCATCTTCAAACTATAATTTGAACGATACGGTCAAACTATAGTAGCGCTGTACCGTGCCTTAAGTATGTGCACGGAGAGACAGTGCAGGCCGCTCATTCGTCAACGCTGCCCCCCGCCTCGCCGCGCATTCCTAAGGCGAGGTACCGCGGTCTCGGTCAAACTATAGTTTAAACGATTTACAGAAATAGAACGATGTTTTAAATTCGGTTTGTGGTGCAAGTGGGCCTAATTAGACGAATTGTTATAAATAAATAAAATATATTTTAATCAAACATCATTTTTGTAAAACTTGAAATTTATTAAAATAATAAATATAATATGAATGTACCGTTGTGGTAACTAAAAAAATATGTTAAGATTTTTTTATACACGAAAGTGATGCTATTTCAGCCGATTTTATTATTATTTAGCTATTTATGTTTTTAGTAATAATTATAAAGGTAATTAAAGACTATGTTTTAAATATAATTGTAATAATAGTGATAAACTGGAAATCATGAACATTTTAGAAAGTGAACTTAATGTTAGATTACTTGAAAACCATGATATAATCTTGGAATTGGCTAAACAAGTAAAAATCTCAAAATCTAAAACAATAATGTAATTTGTAAGTGCCTTTAACTCAAAAGACCTAATAAATTGATATGCATATTTTATTTGCTTGTTTTTATTTATATGTCGCCTTGTAAAACAGAAACATAACAGAAATGACTTGCGTCGTCTAAGCAGTGTTTCGACAGTGCAACTTGTTGCTTCAACAAGCAAGTTGTAAGGCTCCGCCAGTCAGTCATTCTTCCATTCAAATTTAGTTTGGATGTTACTCCACTGCTTGACGTTGTTATAATAATAATAATAACATTTATTTCAGATTAAAATCCATAATTACATACAACTAATCCATACACACACATTTAAAAACTAATTCACATAAAAAATAAAACACATTAAATAAAAACAGTTAAGACACAGTTACACATATTAGGACCGGGAAGAACTGACCACTGCTCACAGTGCAGTCTGCAAACGTATCCAGTGGTGCAGCAGTGGTGAGTCCCACCTGTCGGCGATCACGCTTAACAAACTGTTACTACTAGACCAAACACGACTCGGCAGCGACGCACACTGCTTCCTTATAAGAGCATGTAAACCATTAGTGCCTTTGCGAACATAGTCGAAGCACTGCAGAAACGTGGTAGCCCCAACAGCTCACCCTAAACGCGTTGTTGTCCTGTGACAAACAGACAGACGGCGTAGGTATGGAATCCTAACAATTAAGTTAATATTTATTTAAATTCGTGTCTCGACTCTCAGGTGTTAGGTATGTGTGAAACAACTTAGAAGTCGCTGCTAATTTTAATGTCGTGCCAATTCAATGACATCTACTTCCTTAACAGTTTCATAAACACAACATTATTATAAAGTTTAAGCAAATAATTTTGCTTCAATCAAGAGTTGGTTTTCAGATTATTTAAATTTTAATCCATGTAAGAGTATGTAAGGATCGTGGCAGTTGGCGTTCTGTAGTCTGTCTACCCCATGGGATGTATGTATTTTATGTAAGTATAAATAGTTTCTCTGAATGTAATAACTTCTTTATTTGATAAAACTTAAGTTTAACTAACAAAATAATATTAATATCACAACAGCTAATCACCAAGCGTACTTAGCTAATTCAACCAGAAACCATTAATATCTACAGTCCTTTCAGATTATTTTATCTCGGACAGAAACCTATAGAATTATGATTACCAACAAGAATAGAGATCGAAATAAAGATCACTAAGATGAACAGAGGTAAAATAAAAATGAAAGGGCTGGCTCTCAGGAGCGCTACACTCATGTTCATTGTTCTGGTCGGCACATTCTTTTCGGCAATATTTGTTGTAACAACAAAACAATGCAAATATTCTAAGTATTCAGCTTTCACTCGGCCGATCGGCATCTACTCTCGCCGAATCATGTTCGGGTCGGCTCGGCCCAATTCGACCTAAGCCGAGCGGCTTTTCCCAAACATATTTCCAACTAACTTCCGCAGCGGCTTCGCCCGCGTGATATATTTATAAATTATAACTTATGTTGTTACTCAGGGGTAATATAGCATACTACAGGTGATTTTTTTTTTATCGGGTCAGTACTTATTTAGATTATTCATTACCATCAACAAAAAAAAACTGTGTAGTGTAGATATTGAATGTTGTCGCCTGGCCTAGCCGTGTCCGAATCATACCGAGCCGAACAAGTCTGAAGCACCACTAAGAAGTCGGCGAATCGCGAAAGTTTAAAACTCTCTCTCGGGTTTCACGCCATCCCATGGGACGATATCGTTATTGAACCACACAAGCTCTCCTCTAAGTGTGTCCGGCGCGTCCAGGGCGACGTACAGCGGAGCCGAGGCTCCTTCGTCGATGGTCATAGGGCCGTTGTGCATGGACAAATCCGTGTCCACGAAACCAGGGTGCACGGAGTTCACTTTAATGTCTGTGGAAGATAAAATGCGATCGTGCTTTTGTATGTTGTGTGCACTAAATAAACGATTTATCTATCGATCTATCTAGATAGGTATCTATGACTCCAGCCAGTCGTACGCTTTTCCTCTGACTCCGTATCTGAAAACTTTTTCAAATAAGCGGTCACGACTGACATGACATATGGATAGAGAGACAGAGTTTATAATATTAGTATGAATTGGACAGATCACAAAAAAAATGTGATAACTATTCAAAACAAATATTTTTTATAGGTGTTTGTTCACTCACCTCTACTGTTTAAGAGTCGTTGATGAATTTTACTAAGAGCAGTCACATCAATTTTAGCCACAACCAACGAAGAGTTGCCCCAGTCCGCGGCATGAGTGCCTTGCTTAGCAGCATCCACATACTGCTGCATCAGATTCGACAGCTCCGGAATAGTCAGCTTCTCATCCCTGAACTGCTCCCTCAGAGCTAAGTTCGGTATGTTACTCAAGTGGGCGTAAGAACTGGAGATATTCACCACTCTACCTCCTTTCTTGATGATCGGCAAGAGGATTTCAGATGTAGTCAGAAGACTGAAGTAGTTGCCGAGAATTGTCTGCTCAGCTTGCACGGCTACAGGTTCCGTCGCAGTCCTTCCAAAACCTATGCCAGCGTTGTTCACCAAAATATCTATACCTTCATATTTGTTCTTGATGTAATCTCTGAATTTTTCAAGGCTTTGCTTATCTGTAACATCTAGTTGGTGGTATTTAGGTTTTAGCCCTTCTTTCTCTAAGTCGGCTATGGCTTTTTCTCCACGCTCTATATTTCGCGAAGTCAAGTAGACTGCACCTTCGAAACGCTTGCAAAGACCACGGACTATTGCGAAGCCGATGCCTTTATTCGCTCCGGTTACTACGGCAACTTTTGTAGGCATTTTTCTAAATAAATGTTGATATTTCCTACTAAGCAGATGTACCTTGTACCTACAGTGTTCAGTTTGATACTAAACTCAAATGTTAGCTTGTTAATGTTTAAATAGACGCAAACAATTCTGATTCATATTTTTTATTTTCATAGTTGCTAGACCGTTAAAAAGAGCATGTCATTACAGTAGTCAGTCATTTTTAAGTACTTAGGGCAAATAGTTACTGAGGACCTGAAAGATGATGCTGACATCGAAAGAGAACGGAGGGTATGTTGTTGCACGTTGTACACCAGTAGTAAAAGTAACTCTTTTTAACACCCTCAGAGTTCAATATAATAATGCCTTTAGAATGTTGTTGGGGCTTCCACGTTACTGCAGTGCATCAGGAATGTTTGCCGAAGCATATACTGATGATTTCAATACCTTCCTAAGAAAAAGGATTGCGTCCATGATGCGCAGAGTGCGTGGGAGCGTCAACGGCATTCTGAAGTTCATTAGTGATAAGCCGTGTTGCGCCATTATGGCGCATTGGGTGCGTGTGCATGTGCATACAGCCGGTGCGTCTGGTGAGAGCAACAGATAGGTACTTGAATTAAAATGTTGTATTACGTTTGTTACTGACATAGCTTTTAATTAGTGTGTATTACTAACATCATATGGACGGAAAGGTCTGAAATAAAGTATTTTTATTTTATTTTATAACGGCTCACCCGAAAAATATGACGTAGGTAATACACACCTTCGAATCAATAACGTGTGGAGGTTTGAAGTTCGAACAAAGTTGATGACGAGACGAGAATGGCATGGCTCTGACAAGAATGACATGGCTCTTACGAGAATGACACGACTCTGACGTCGGCGACGTCAACAAAGGTAGATCAGGCCCTTATGTCTGTCTACCCGGTGCCCGGGCTGTGACGCATAATCAGCGCAATCCTTCCCGCGCGTCTTTTTATGGAATGTGCCCTAGGCTGACATTTCACCAAGGCGGAAATTAACCAAGTCTTTATATTCAAAAGGCTCTGCTCTTTTTTTTCTGTTTTTGGAATGGGCCTGCTCTTGACCCTGATTCTCGGCTCAATATTCGTAAGGGATTGTTCAATTTCTCTCCATTCCGCTCCGCCTCGGTGAAGTGTACCTATTCACGGTAACAGGAAGAACACCGAAGGGTTTCTTCGGTAGAAGTCTGACATAAACCTTCGTTCCCCCCAGACGGAGGGCATCCATAAATTAAAAATGCAATGCATTTTATAATTTACACCAACGGTTGACTGACTGAGGAAAACTTTCTTTGAAAGCCGAAAAGCAGCGACGCGAACGCTATTTGCACAATACATAGGACGAGTAGGTTCGGTCAACTGCACGTCATATTAAAAACCACCACTGATGCTGCTATTCCTAGCAGTAAAGGGCGCTGTCAGTCGAATTGTTATCATTGTTACATGCGGTTGACAGTACTAAAATAATAGTAAGTGCAAAATAATAGTAGTCAAACTAAAACTCAAACTCAAAGCATTTATTTCAATTAAACCATTTACAGGCACTTTTGAATTGTCAAGGGGTCAGTCAGTCAGAAATATGAAGCTAGTTGCCCATTCCAAAGCGTAGGTTCCTATGGAGAAGAACGGGCAAGAAACTCCACGGACACTCTTTTAAATCATGATGTTGTTACAAAATATTGGTTACATCATTCATGTTGAACTAGTACTCTGAAGCATCACGCATGTCTGCCTACCCCAATGAGAAAAAGGCGTGAGTTTAAGCAGGATTTACATTACAAAACTAGTTTTGCATACTTAGTTATTCAATGCAAGGCTCGGATAACGGTATATTTTTCGAAACGGTTTCGTCTTAAAAACCTAAGAAACGATTTATTTCAGTTACGTTCGAACGGAGCGTTATAAAAACGTTTTTGAAGAACATTTAATTAAATCGTTCTCTGTTAGATAACGATTTAAATAAACGTTTTTATATAACGTTTTTAACCGGTTTTTTTTTTCTTTTTTTGGTTTGATCGATAGGAAACTTGCAACACAACCCTTACTGCAAGCGCATTGGAATCAAAGATGTAAGGAAACGAAAATAAGGTACAATTTAACTAAACAAGTACATGCTTGTCGACGCACCGTGCGCGGCTGCATCCTGCGGAATAAACCTTCTCATTTCGTTTTCGTTCCGAACATAATGTTGTACAGACGCCAGCACACCAACCTACTACAATCTGTCAAATTTCTTTAATAGATTTTCAACTTTATCACTAAAAAATAAGGTTTAAAGTTAATTGGGAAAATTTGACAGTTTCGGATAGGTTGACCTGCTGGCGTCTGTACAAAGAACTGTTTAAAACGTAATTTTAAATAACGTTTCCGAGGCATTTCATTGATAGTTTCACGTATAAATAATTATCTATTAACACGTGAAATCAATTTCGTAATGTAAATCCGGCTTTATTTGATGAATATAATTATGTAATTATGTGGTAATTATAGTAATTATGATACATGTACTTACTACAAGGTTTTTAACAAATAATAAGACAATGGTTAGCCTATTCCTGGCTATAACTAGTCACTACTGAACAATTATTATTCTTTGTGTGCAAAAACTGATATCAAGTAGGTATTATGCAAATTAGACACCATTAATTTTATTTTTTCTACACCAGCAACCGTAGTATTTATGTGAAGCTGTTTAATATTAAGATTGGACACGCATATCTGAACAGCGTAAGGACTATTCCTGCTTACTATTCACGGTGCACAAGATTTTGTTTTCAAAGTGGTAAGATATGAGTGACCCCGATGGTACCATATTAAAACAACTTGGAATATTATTCATTCAGAAACGGGAAGAACAGTACGGAATCGTGACTTCCATCTAAAAATCAATGATGTAGAATTGTAGGTATTAAGGCAGACGTGGAGGTGGCCACTGAGTTTGAAAATTACTTCACTAATATTCCCATTTTAACAACCAAAACTCTGTCATCGTCATCCTCCACTTGTGCATACCTACTCAATACTTAAAGAATGTGTACCAGAATGTGACAAAGTTTTTGAATTCACAATTATTACTGCTAATTATACATTATAAAACAAAAACAAGACATTACAAAAGCATGACAGCAGACGTATCGGACAAGTCAAACTACAGGCCTATTTCACTCGCCGCCGTCGTAGCCAAGGTCCTTGACAGCGTGCTTAACTCACATCTAAATAAGCATGTGCGGCTCTGCGATGCCCAGTTTGGATTCCGGCCTGGGCTGTCAACGGAGACTAGAGTGCTATTGTTAGTTTGAAGCACGCTGTCAGGTATTACACGGATAGAAATACACCAGCTTATGCGATTTTCCTTGACTTGTCCAGGGCCTTTGACCTTGTCCCATACGATCTTCTCTGGCAAAAGTTGGAAGAGACGGCGCTGCCGCCAGAGTTCGTATTACTCCTCAAGCACTGGTACCTGAACCAAGAGACTCAGGTGCGACGAGCGGGAGAGCTGTCGGGGCCATGCCAGCCGGAGTGCGGGGTGAGGCAGCGGGGCCTGTCCTCGCTTTTGCTCTTCGGTCTGTATGTTAATGCTCTGATTGAGCGACTCAGCAGCACACGTGTCGGCTGCTACGTGGATGGAGTTTGTTATAACAACATTAGCTACGCAGACGACATGGTGCTGCTGGCTCCATCGATCGGTGCTCTTCGAAAGCTACTCAATGTGTGTGAGTCGTACGCTGCGACTCATGGGTTAGTTTATAATAGCAGTGTGGCGAACCAACTAATTATCTGTGGTTCCCACTGTTAGATATAACCTGACAACACTAGTTGGTCTAGGGCAGTTAGTCTGTGGTTCATAAAAGAAAGAGGAATTTGAATCTTAATGTAAATAAGTATTATCTTAATTTTACTGGACTCCCCATAACGTGTAATTACTCTGAGTTCGTTCTCACGTGTAATCTTCCGCTGTCGCTTGGATAATGTGATGTGTGAACCAAATACATTTTAATTACAACTGGATCGTGTTTCATTCAAATAAACAGAGCGCCATAACGCGCGTAAAGCAGTAAGACAGAATTCATGGTATTTAGGTCTGGCACCAGGTGTCCCACTATTGTCCCTCCTCTCCTAATGAAAGTCACCGGATTTATAGGGTATATAAATTTAAATACCTGGGCCACCTGGTTACTGATAACCTGAAAGATGACATGGATCTAGAGAGGGAGCGCAGAGCATTGTCAGTTAGGGCGAATATGCTGGCCCGTAGATTTTCTCGATGTAGGTACAGACGCAATTAAAATAACCCTTTTTAAGGCATACTGCACAGCACTGTACTCGGGAGCCCTGTGGTTCACATATACCCAAAAGGCTTACAATGCTCTGCGTATCCAATACAATAATGCATTCAGGGTATTGTTGCGATTGCCGCGCTTCTGTAGTGCCTCGGCAATGTTTGCAGATGCACGCACTGACGGCCTCGATGCACTGTGGCGTAAGAAATCTGCCTCGCTACTCCGCAGGCTGCGTGACAGTCCCAACACTATCTTGCAATCAATAGCCGCCCGGGCAGACAGCCCGCTAGTGTGGGCGCTTACAAACCGAACCCGTTCTGTTTTAGTTATTAAGTACTAACATAGGCTAAGCTATTTTGTTACTAACACTATGGACCATTGTAGTCTGATTTAAAAAAGATTAATAATAATAATTATTATAGAATCTTTTAGAAATCTTGATCTAAAAAACACTGCTGACCTTTGGGGATTATCAGTACATACCATGACTTCAATAATTGAAGTTATTTCACCCTTTTTAGCAATCGTTTTTTAACTCTTGTATTGCATCTGGTGTATTTCCTGATCTGATTAAACTTAGCAAAGTGATTCCATTGTTCAAATCTGGCAGCACAACTGATCCCACAAATTTTCGGCCTATTTCGATTTTACCTACATTGAGCAAAATCTTTGAAAAATTAATTTTAATACAAATGTTAGTAATAAACAATTGTCATCTGAAACAGTTTGGTTTTACAAAGGGTCGTTCAACTACAGACGCGGGCGTGGAATTACTGAAGAGCATATTCGAGGCCTGGGAGGAGTCGCAAGGTGCTTTTGACATTTTCTGCGACTTGTCCAAGGCCTTCGATTGCGTACATCATGACACTAATCAGGAAACTGTACCACTATGGTATGAAGGACAAGGCTCTTGACCTTCTGACTTCTTATCTGAACAACAGAATTCAGAGGGTCGATGTTAATGGCAAGAGATCTGCAGGATCTGCGGTCACCATGGGCGTTCCGCAGGGTTCAATTCTAGGTCCTTTCTTATTTCTAATTTATATAAATGAATTACCTTACCACATAAGGGATAATCACAAGATCGTCTTATACAGATGACACTTCCCTCATTTTTTAAATCAAACGTCAGTTAGTCAACTTTGAACAAGTTAATGATGCACTCTCTACGTTTTGCATTGGTTTAATGTAAATAATCTTCTGCTGAACGAAAAAAAGACTAAACTCCATAGATTTTCAACACCAAATGTCAGGCAGCTAACTACCAATGTTCAATTTAATGGAATAGAGCTGGACCCTGTTGAGTCAACAGTTTTTCTTGGAATAACTATTGACGGTAAATTACAATGGGGCCCACACATGGAAAAATTGTCAGTAAGGCTTAGTTGGGCCGCCTATGCTGTTAAAAAAATTAGACAGATAACAGACGTAGATACAGTCAGAATTGTTTATTTTAGTTATTTTCATACTCTTGTCTTATGGGATTCTTCTCTGGGCAACCTGTGCGGACATTAATACTATAATTGTTACCTTAGGTTAACCTAGGTCCAAGAGATTCCCTTCGAGACAAATTCAGAGAAATAAACATTCTGACTGTAGCCTCACAATATATTTTTGAAAACCTATTGTATGTCTATGTACACAACATTATATCAAATATTAAGGAAATGACCGATTTTCATAGTTTAAACACCATGAATAAACACAACCTTGCTGTCCATCGCACACGTCACCACAGAGTAGGCAACTCGTTCATGGGTCAATGTATACGCTTTTACAACAAACTTCCCATTGACTAGGTAAGGGTACTATAATATTTCAGATTATTTAAAGATAAAAAAGTGTGGGATTGAGCTGCTCGCTCTGCTGAGCCTTGTGATCAAACCATAAAATTTTACATTTTAATTATTATGTAAAATCATTAAAATATACCATTTTTATATACACATTGACAATGTTGAAAAGAGGACTATGTGGATATTTTATTTTTATTGTTTTTCCTCTTTCTTTATTTTTTTCTTTCTCAGTTAGTTTAAATGATGGTCTGGCAGTTTGAGTAGTTTATGCGGCCTACCTATATGTCGTTTCTTGGGTATTGTTCGTCGAGTTGAGCTCCTTAAGTTCTGAGTTGAGCTCCACAATTACTGACAAATGCTTGCACTGACTGGACAGGTCCACTCAAATCTGTGTGGTTCTTTCCTCAAAAGACCATTTCAGACATTAATCTACATGGTCCTCATATGGCCTGACCAAGATTATGTCTGGACTTTAAAAGAGACTGTGACCTCTGAGTTTGTTTCGGTCTTTCTTCTCAGAGTAGTCAGATGGGAAATGCCAAACTCACCTAGTTTTTTTTTTTTTTAAGTTTTCTTTTAGTATGACATGTAAAAGTGATTACAATATCCTATTTACAGAATAAACAATTTCATTTCATTTCATATACTCAGAAATAAATGGTATTCTTATGATCTGTCAAAAAAGAAAAATTTTAATGAAACAATGGCTAATAACATACTGATTTATTAAAATTTTAATAAGTGCACTTATAAATCAAAAATATTATGCTTGGAGCAGGTAACTTACATTCATTTGAGTGATGAAATTGTTACATAATATACAAGGCCATAATTAGTACCTTTATAAACTTTAAAAAGTCTCCTTTGGTTTTACTCCATCCCAATCAACAAGATCCTTATTAAACCACACATATTTGCCTCTGATGGAATCTGCAGCATCTAGGGCTAAGTATAGCGGAGCTGCAGCACCCTCGTCGATGGTCAATGGTCCTTTATGGGATGACATGTCCGTAGATACGTAGCCAGGATGGACTGAGTTCACTTTTATGTCTGTGGAATGGTAAATATGTTGAAGTTAGTGATAGTTATTTGTCAAGGTCAAGGTAAGTAAAATTTTTGAGAATACAATTAAATAGTTGCCGAACACAGTATTTTTCTTTAGAAAGTGTGTGAATTTTAAGAGGTTGGTTTTTTAGATTTATACTTGTTATAAAAATCAGTGTCATATTGGTTTAGCACTGTGGCTCGTAACCTTGCTATCATGAGGCATTGTGCAAGCATCATAGTTGTTGCAGACAGTAATTCAGAACAGATGCAGAATTAAAATACTTGAAAATCTTGCTATTACCACAGAGGAATACAGATGGTGCACTCTGCATTTTAGGTATGAAGCTATAAGTATGCGGCCGGCTCGGCTAGTCAGGCCAATTCAGTGAGTGTAACATAGTCAGAAGAAATAAAAAATGAGGCAAATTCTAAGTGACTAACTGTAGGTAATTAGCGCTGTGCAACCTGATTTGCACTTTTTGTGTCGTAGCAAGAGTCGCTTTAAATTGAGATGATTTTGCGGAGTGGACCATCTGTATTCATGTGCAATAACACCACAACACAATAATAATTATTAAGATAACTCACCTCGGTCATTCAGCAATCTCTGTTGAATATTAGTCAAAGCAGTCACACCCACTTTGGACACAGCATATGTAGAGTTGCCCCACTCTGCAGTGTGAGTACCTTGCTTAGCAGCCTCCACAAACTGTTGCATCAAGCTCGACAGCTCCGAAACAGTCAAGTTCTCATCTTTAAGACGGTCCCTTAAAGCTTGGCTCGGTATGTTACTCAAATGACCAGCTGAACTGGATATGTTGACTACTCTGGCTCCATTCCTCAAGATTGAGAAGAGTACATCACAAGTAGACACCAAAGTAAAGTAGTTTACAAACAATGTCTGCTCAGCCTGCACCCCCACCGGTTCCGTCGCGTTACTTTTGAAAGCAATTGCTGCGTTGTTCACCAAGATATCGATACCTCCGTAGTTACTCTTGATATAATCCCTGAACACTTCAAGGCTTTGCTTATCCGTGACGTCTAGCTGGTGGAATTTAGGACTTAAACCTTCTTTCTCAAGGTCGGCAACCGCTTTTTTGCCGCGCTCTATATCTCGAGATGTCAAGTAGACTACGCCTTCAAAACGCTTACATAGACCGCGAACTATCGCAAAGCCGATGCCTTTATTTGCCCCGGTTACTATGGCTACTTTTAAAACCATTTTTCTCAAAATAAGTGGAAAACAAATTCACAACAAAGTTTTAAAACCCAGAAATGTCAAATTATCAAGGCAAACAGTGTGACCATCTTAAAATTACCTATTCTGCCATAGTTTGGTTTGAAACCTGCCAAATCTTGCCAAAGACTCAAGTAAAAAATGCCAACTATGTTTAGCGTTGTAATAGTAGTATTGCCAGCCTTATTTAGCGTAGTAGTAGCCCACGTTCGCACGGACGTAAAAATATCGTGGCGGGATTTTATAGCGCCCTAGATTTTTGAGAATCCAGTGCGTTGGGACGCAATCTTGTCCCAGCGCGTTGGCAAAACACGCTGTTCGATTTTCAACTCTCGGTGGTAAGCAGTGCTGAAAATACAGTGCACATAAAAAATCGCCGCAATTTTATTACGTCCGTGCGAACGTGGGTTTAGAAAAAAAACCACTTTTGTTTGTATCTAATATATTTTTATTTTAAATTAAGTTAAATTTACGGCGGACGTACGGACCCGGGACAGCGGAGTAATAGGTTGCCGAAACCAAAGTATCTACATCTATGACTGATTGAAATATCAACTAATTTAATTAATATTTTTAGTTGAATCATAGATACAAACATAACACGAGGAATTGCAATACTGCCAAAAACTGCCAATTCTATAAAACTTTAACCATGCATGCCAGACGCTAAAATAAAAGGCCAATCCTACCAAAAAGGCAGGAAACTGTCACATATGGTCACACTGAGCACAAAGTAATGTAAAATTGAATTTTAATTAAAATTCAACTTGCAAATCAAGCAAAGGTATGGCGTGATCGGTCTCCAAGAAAGATAAGATACTAAAATGAGTGTTGAGATAAAATATAAATAAAAGATAACATATGTACTTGGACAGGGGGATTATTATCGAGAACTGATAAGTTTAAGTCAATGACAAGCGTGGTTTTAGTAAGAAATGTAAAGCCAGCCATTTGTATGCACAAATACGCAGTGTACCAGGCTTTTTTTATCAACATCAAAAAGGAGTGGTTATAGTTTCGTCGTTCAAGTTTTTGGGCTGTGTTAGGTATTCCTTTCATTTATTTGGTAGAGGAAGCCTACTAGTTGGAGCTACATTTCATGCGCTTTATGATTTTTTCAATTTTTCAATACACACAATCATCCCGCCCAACTATTCATCGTTTGGTGAAGAAATTCGAATCAAAAGTAATCAAAATCAAACGACTTAGGTACCTACGTCGTCGGACCATGAAGGCTGCAGTGAACGAGAGAGGGCGCAACGGCAGGGTAACCCGAGGCGAGTTAATTCCTCGTCGTGCACAATTTATCCTTTTGCAGACTTCATGGACAGGTCATAATCCTGCACGATATAAGAGCATGAGCAGAGTCGAGCAGTCGTTGACTGGGGTCTGGAGCACTAGGAAAGTGGAGTTCTTTCCGTATAAAATTGGGGTTAACTACCATCATCCTCAGCGAAGAGGCCCGTTTTTAGGGTTCCGTAGTCAACAAGGAAGCCTTATAGTTTCGCCATGTCTGACGGTCTGTCTGTCTGTCCGTCTGTCAGTCCGCCTGCCTGTCCGTCTGTCCGCGGCTTAGCTCAGAGACTTTTAGTACTAGAAAACTGTAATTTGGCATGGGTCTATAATCACGCCGACAAAGTGGTAAAATAAAATTAAGATTCGAATTGAGAGACCTGCGGGATACAGAAAAAGAAGTCTCGATCCCACAGGCCTGCGGGATTGGCATTTTTATGTGGGATTGGATTCCCTAGTCATACGCGTAGTAGGTACAGTCAGCCTCAAAAATATCTGATCGATCAGATTGTTTCAAAATAAAACGAAGAACTAACTAACTGTCAATGAAAATGAGATGTTTCAGCATGAACTCAGTAAGTATCTACACGTTAACTACCATTCTGACAAGTTGTTAGCAGACAGTGACCACTGCGCAAGTTCTACTTAGACCAGTGGTCGGCAAACTCATAAGTCAATGGAGCTAAATATCAATACTACCTTATAACGACTCAGATTTCTTATGGAGCCAATCATTTTTGGGTGTCCAAACTGTTTCATGTTTCTGTACACTTTTCTTAATCCTTAAAACTCTCATCCTCTTTCACTCCACAACGCTTCCTAAACTTAACTTGGTAACAAGTAGGATGCCTAGGTGTACTGTCGACATTAGATATGTACGTCATTGTCGTAAGGAGTAATGATTAGCTATTTTTGTTAGACCGAATGACCGTAGTGACGTGAATCAGCATTTTTTTTATCAATAAAATATGAATCAAGCATAGACGTATATGGAATCAGGCAAATGTTTACCATGAAAAAGTACTTACATCATTTTGTTTTCATTTCTTCTACAGGCAGGGTGCGTTAAGGATATTTTTACACCCGTTATAATTATGTTCGTTGTAGAAGAAAGGTCCATTTGAGGTTAAGACATTTAAATTATGGTTTAATTTAATGAAGTCGTAAGTAAATTTTAAAATCATTTTCTTTATTATTTATGTACACACAGAAAAGTAGATACAGATAAGACATAATCATAATTATGAGTACAAAGGTACTTACTGCTTATATTTTAAGAAATTTCTTCCAGCAGACCTGCGATAGGAGAAATGTAGACAATAATGTGTGAGAACAAGAAGAGAAAAATATAAATACTTATGCGAAGTCTTGAAACTAAAATATATCATCATTAGAGTACGGTACCTCGCCAGGCACTGCATCTATCTAACTTTTGTGTAAATGCTGAACAAAGGCGTCCCCTTTTTGCTTCAAAAATAAACAGGGTGACAAGAAGTAAAAATAAAACCACCATGAACAGTCTAATCATAATTATTATTTTTATTTATAAAAAAAATACAACTGAAATTCTTCTCAGAGATCACTACTGTATTAGCTGACCAAGTTAATTACACAACAGCTGTTAATTTAGACGCCATTTTAAATATTAACAAACATTTGTTTTATCAGGCTTAAAACGGGCATGTATTTTAATCGATAATAATTCCCATTTTAAGGGTTCCATAGTGAACAAGGAACCCTTATAGTTTCGCCATGTCCGTCTGTCTGTCTGTCCGCGGCTTAGCTCAGAGACTCGTAGTACTAGCAAGCTGTAATTTGGCATGGGTACCTGTACAGACGGCAAAAGGTCAACCTACCCGAAACTGTCAAATTTTCCCAATTAACTTTGAACCTTATGCTTTAGTGATAAATTTGAAAATCTATTAAATAAATTTGACATGTTGTAGTAGGTTTATGTGCTGGCGTCTGTACATATTAATCACGCCGACAAAGTGGAAAAATAAAATAAAGTTTTTTTTTTTAGAGTTGGTACTTACTTCCTACATGTAAAGTGAGATAGTTTTTTTCTCGTCTAGCCGTGCACAGCTTGCGTCTGTCTAGCATCTAGGTGTGTCTTTGGAAATGTCGTTCAAAAATATTGTGGGTATGTGAAAACTATTTTTAGATTCAGTGATCCGTATGCAAAATATTAAGCTTTAAAGTGTTAATTTCTGTTAGAGTCAAGTGCCTCAACCCCTGCCAGCTAAATGGTTGTTTTTGGATAAGTATGTTAAAAAAATCACGTTAGTAGTGTATTATGAAAACTATCAGAGCTAAGTAGGCTCTACAAGTTAACGAGTAATTATCGACCAAAATAGGTCCCAAATTGATATTGGGTTTTTTCTATCTCATATTTCTCAGTAGCAGCCTGGAGTCTGGATCTGTACCCAGTTGATGGCAATAGGCTCGCCCCCTATTACATGGGGGCTTAAACATAACTGGTGAAATATGAGTGTAACTATTAGGAACTGTGATCAAGTACGCGCGAGCCGAGCGAGCGAAGCAAGCGGTGCTGCAGCAGCGGCCGGCGAGCGCTAAGTCTAAATTGGTCGCAGTAAGAAAATTAGGCCATTCCGACAGTTATGAACCGCTTTCATATAACTATATCACGGTATATAGCTAATTAGCTATTCCCTATGAATATATCTATATCACGGCTATAATCATCTTACTGCGGCATATATTATTATGTGTATTGTATAAGGCTAGGCACTCACGAGCAACCGACCACAGCCAACCGCGGCAGTCGTCAGTTGCTGCGGTGTTGAGTACTGCGGTAGCAGGCGCCCGCCACCGTCCACACGTGTGCGACGAATCCATTCAAAACGTATAAAAAAGCATGCGAACTGCTTGTCGCTGGGCTACCGGTGGCTATGGCTGGTGGCTTGTTTGCGTCGAGCTTAAAACATGTATTCTACATTTTGTGCCTACTCTTTTCGTTTATCGTAGGTACATAAAAACAAGTAAAAAAGACAAAGAAAACTTGTCAAAAATGTCAAAGAGGTGAACAAAATAGATAACAAAACAATTATTTTTTAGATTGACTGCCCTGATCTCCTACATAAACTACGTTTCAATGTTCCGCTGTTGTTGATTTAATCCGCTTATCTCCATTCCTTTTTCCTCTTCTAACTACAGGCAAAACTCATATATGGTGCGAGCGAGTAAGGACTTTAATATTCTTTGTAAAGAGTTCTCATTTGACCCATTTACCACCAAAACATATTCTGCACGCGCTTGGCTGAACGCTGAAGTTCATAGTGCATAATACTTATTGTACCTTATATTATTATGTTTCTAAATCAACTGTTATCCATTTGTTATTGCTGTTTGCTCTCTTAATGTCTGGAATAACGTCAATACGTCAAGTATGATACAATGACATGATTTATACACAACATGTTTTTGACAAGTTTTTTACAAAAGTTGTTGAACCGATCACAATTATTTCGCCATTTGTCGAATTGACTTGGTCTGCTAGTAAGTTAAATAATTAATTAAATCATCAATCATTAATTAAATAATTAAAAGTAATCAATTTAAATAAATAACTTCACTACATAATACTCATAATAGGAACACTATAATTATTATAATAAGCTTCTGGATACATCTGAATTGACATTTAAAAATGTCAAGTAAAACAAAAGTACCTACAGTGGACCTCGCCTAGCGTAGTACTGAGTTTCAATAGTTATAAGGCCAGCTTATACCGGTTTTATTACAACTGACATGCGGCCTGATGTACCTACAAGATCGTTTGGATAGATTTGTGGAGTTTTAGATATTATAACTTGTATTTAATAAAGCAATTTCAAATAATCTTGCCATTTTAAAAGATAAATTATTCAAGCTACTTTTTTAAGGACTTCGTCCTTGTTTAATCCAGGCTAAATTCAGCTAATATTAGCGCAACTAATCTGTGCGTTCGCAATTTATTCGCCACACATGTAAACACAACAAGTTTTAGGAAAAGCAACCGTAATGCCTACACATAAGGTTCAGTTGCGCTACAACTTCATATTGTTTTTGATGACTTTTTCAACCATACTAGTCTAAAATCAATTTTATTTACACTAGCATAAAGTTGATGTTTGTTTAAATGGAAATAACATCAATTGGAAACAAGGTTATAAATAGATCATACATAGCAAATGTTTTTTTTTATACAGAGAAAAAATGAGCATTAAGCATCCATTTCAACTTTGACTTTCAGGAAGGTTTTTTTAGTTATTTTTTTTTAATGTATAGACAGCCCAGACAACTTAAGAGCTTACCTAACGAGGAATAGGTATCAAAGATTTAGACTACCTACTACGCACATTCGCTAAATACGAACAACTAATCTCGAAATATTCTAAATAATTCTTAACCATCTACAAAATTCAGGAATCTTTGGCTTATTTAACACTACACTTGAATACAGAATCTTAGATAATTATCATGTTTGGAAACCACAAACTCAATGTTGAAACCGTGAGGGGATAGAACATTATTGGCATATAAAAATGATATTTATTTATTAAATTACTTTTTTTAAATATGTGCTTGTCTTCAAGATCTTTTCGTTACAATTGGCCACTCAATAATCAACTTTGATTACATAACTTTAAAGTAGATAATTGAGTAAGTGGCAATCAATGTAAATTATCTAAGGTTCTGAATTCAAAAAATATATACCTAAAATTGTACAAGGATCTATCGGCGTGCGGCTGAAATAGGAATTAACGCAGCCATCTTATTTTTTCAATACAATTTCACAAAATTATATCACAAATTTTTACCGACAATGCCCCCTTGTCAAATGCAATTCAAACTACAAAAGATTCTTGTATCACTGTAGGTATTTATTCCCTACTAATATCAACAAAGGTTTGGAACGTCGGAATTTGAAGGTCATCTTCCTGCTCCAATTTGATTTGTATGTCGCCCTCCTGAACCAAAATGTGAAGGTCATCTTCATTCTCCGATTTCATTTGTATCTCCCCCTCCTGAACCAGAAGCGGGTCTTCTTCATTTTCAATATCAACTGAACTTTTCTTCTTGTCAGAGATGGGTGGTTCCCAATTCGTACTTCTGTGTATATTATTCTGTATTAACTGTTCCTTGTTGAGTTTCCTCTGTGCTTTGATTTGTGCTCTCGTCATGTTTAAGTGTTTGATTTGGTAGTGGACTTTGACGTAGGGTTGAGTTTTGAAGAGTAATCCACATTCTTTGCAGGGATACATCTCGTCGGAGTGGCTTTTCTTGTGACGATTCAGCACTTGTTTGTTCTGGTGAAGAAAGATTGATGTTAGATAAAGAAGTCATTTTTTAATGGGTGAACCTCGTACCTAACTATCTTATCATCCTAAGGTTGAATGTCTTTTTACCTTAATTTAATCAGCCTATAATGTTCCCATTGCTGGGAGGATTGTACGGAAATCCTATACAATGCGAGATCAGCACGAGGGCCCTGCGAGGGTTGGTAGATGTCACATGTCTTCGAATTTTTGGTTCTAGGACATGCCGGTTTCCTCACGATGTTTTCCTTCACCGTTTTGAGAGCGGTGGTGATGGAATTATTTACATATATGAATGCGCCTGACAGGTTTCGAACCTACAACCTACAACTGTTAAGTCGGCGCCATTACCACCACTGCTCCTGTTTCTATTTGTCTACGTGACAGTTATATAGTTTCAACCTTAGTGAAGTTTCAATTTAGGTACTTGGGAATTGTTGACAAAAGTGATAATTAATTTAATTACGAGGTCGACTATACATACGACGACAATTCAAGCTTTAGATAGCTTAAAGTACAATGAGAGGTCAGCTAACCCAACACCTGAGGATACTTTGCAGTAATAATAAAAAACTGGATTATTTCATATCTAAGTCTTTGTAAGGCTGTTTTTGTCATGTAGTTTCAAACTTAAATATATCTTCTAGAACTTTGTCAAGACACTGACCAATTCCGGGTGGGAAAAGTGAAGTTACAGCACTTACAAAAACAAAAAAGGATCTACTGATCCCCATGTTCCCCTAAGTTTTCCTCTGACGGCAACACAACCAGTAAGTAACCCACCAGCAACCTTATGACAACGAGAATATGGTTTCTTGTACATGACGCCGGAGGCCGGAGCCGCTCCGGCGCCGGACCGCATGTTTGTGTATACGAATGAATATCGCCCATGTGCCGCACCGCCACCGTAGATTTTACACTCATTTTGAGATACGTTCTGAATTTTTTTCATCTTGCGGTCCGGTCCGGTCCGGTGCGGCAACGGCGTCATTTACACACTTCAAAGTTTACATTTCTTGTATCAAATGTATAGCTTGATGGGTAGCCGTGTGTAGGTACAGGAAGCCTAAAGGTCACTGTGATTTTGACAATGATGCTTAGTTAGAGGTAAAATAACTGTGAAAAGACTGTAGGTACAACGGTACAAGGTACAAGGATCTTTTGGCGCGCAGCCAAAATCGAAACTAACGCCGCCATCTTGAATTTGCAATACAATTTCTGTCACAATTTCACTAATGTTTACTCACTAATGTTTTTTAACAACGCCTCCCTGTCAATGCCATTCGATCACACGATGCGCCAAATGATCCTCGACCATCGATTATGAGTTAAGGCGACCGATATCAGCTACACACAAGTAAGTTATTCCACAAAGTCCGGAGACACTGGCAATACTTTCCATAACCAAGCGTGTCACCGTTTACCGTCGTTAGTCGCACTATGACACAAATGACGTTTAAAAGCGTACGGCTTTGAATGGCGAAGATGACAGAAATTGTACACTGAACACAATTTCTGCGTCACGAATGTTTTTTTATCTCTACATCATATTACAGGCACTGGTTAGTAAAATGTACAAACTTAAATAGAGAAAGGTGTCAGAGGTAGGAGGGTCCTGAGTTACAGATCTCCCGGCTCTCTTAGATAGGACCAGTCACAATAACAGTAGGAGTTTCAGAAATCACAGTTCGGTACTTATACTATAACTCACCCAGAATATTGATCGTGATACTGAGCAGACTATGGTGGAAGCCAACTACCGAATTCCAGGACCGCGGACCTTGAATTAAACCCTCAACGGCCCTGGAATTCGATGGAAGGTAATCACGAAGTGACGGCGGCCAGCTTGTAACTCTTCAGTTCAAAAACCGTCATTGATTCGTTAGATACGGTTCGCAAAACACGGCGAATTGTGTAACACACATAAAATTACAATTGATAGAAATGGGTTCCATTTTGAACGTTCACGTAGTATACGTTCATTACGTTATTTACGTTGTTGAGCAGACGATTTTTTCAAACCTATGAAGCAATGGATTAGCAATATCTTTCAAAACTCTCGGATTGTGATTGAATGTTATACGTGTAACAATTAGTTAGGGTGTTGTTTATAGTTTTCTGCCAATCATAGCATAAAACCATTACTTTCGTTGTACGATACTCCAACAGGGTAATAAAGTCATTTTTGTATGCGACGAATATCTTGGAAAATATATCACGAAGCGACGGCGGCGGCGGTTATCTTTTTACTATTCCTGATGCTAATCGATTTTTTTAGCTACGTTTCGCAAATTGACTAGTAATTATTTTACGAACTTGGCAAAAAACACGATTATCGTTACACGAAGTTCGAAGTTCATGGGGCGGCTGTCTCGACATACTTAGCGATCGCTATACGACCGAATTCAGTCGCAAAGTCGTAATGTCGTCCCAAGACGCGCGCGACGTGCTTCATAAGCACGGGATTTTTTCAAGCTTGTCAAGTAATTTTGAGCGTCTAGGTACACCATTACTTTGCGGCCGAATTCGGTCGTATAGCGATCGCTATCTATGCCGAGACTGCCGCCCCTGGTGTAGTCATTTTCGTAAGCGACAAATAGCTAGGTGAAATACCTATTTATGTAATGCAATATCTACCTATTTACATAGGTAAATAGGTAGATATTGCACCTATTACCTATTTGTATTTGAAGAGGATACAAAAAATCATACGTTAATGAATCCCGCAATAATTCTGACTTTGATGTAAGTAGCCAGCCGCAAAAGTAATGACCAGTACCCTAATTACGTAATACACGATCAATCAGAATCTGAATCGATTTGAAACAAATTGCTAATCCATTGCTTCATAAGATCGAAAAAAAATATCTGCTCAACAACGCAAATAACGCAATGAATGTTGTTGAACTCAAAGTCAAATCATTTATTTCAAGTAGGCCCCGTATAAGGCACTTTTGAACGTCAAAAATTTACAAAAAAAATTAATTGATTCTAGTTGCCCCTTCCAAAAGGTAGTTTTCGTATGGAGAAGAATAGGCAAGAAACTCCACCGTCAACTGTCAAAATGAAACAGATTAGTCGTAATTGTTTACGAAAATGTGTTGCGTAATTAGATAGCTGATTTAAGGTTACCTATACGTTTTTTTGTAGGTAAAAACGATATAGGGACACCCTAGAAGCACATGTAGAAGTGACCCTGACCTTATTGGTGATGTTCTTCAGAAAGGTCAGGTGCATAGTACTCGCAACCGGCGTGCGTGTATCACCAGATATATGAACGTAAATGAGGCAAAAGGAGTTTGTAAGGATCGTAGCAGGTGGCGTTCTGTAGTTTCTGCCTACCCTGCATGGGAAGAGGGGGTGAGTATAATATGTGTGTGTAAAATTTTTATTTGATTTCTTACCGCAAAAGCCTTATCACAGTGTTCACACTGGTGAACCCTTGGTGGTGGCTGTGACGCATGGAACCTGGCCTTATGGTCGCGAAGTAGCGAGGGGCTCCTGAAGATGCGACCACAGGTGCAAGCGTGCCCCCCTCGGGCTTCAGCCGGCATGTGCGACCAGGTGATGTGGGCCCGGACCTCACCTTTCGTCAGGTAGAGGCGTTGGCAGTGATCGCATTGGTATCTAGGAGTAATGGAATTACTTATTAATCTGTTGAGTCGCTGTTATTATATCCAATGAAACCACCGATCTATCCGAAGAAAAGATTTATCTGTGTAACCGGTACACATGGCAATGTATTGCAATGTGTACCGGTTGTTCCAAAAGTATCTCATGCTCATGTAAACAAACCCTGGGTTAAATTCTTACGCAATCACTCACTAACACATTCATCAGTATTTAAACGGTAACAACTTTATATCTCGCAACTTTTTCCAACAATTATTGTTTGTTCATTATTAAATTGTAATTGAAAAATCATCGACGAAATTATTGAATGACGCAATCACTCACTAATACATTCATCGAGATTTAAAATTAGAATTTCGGGTTGAAATATTAAAATAATCAAATCGAAAGCACTCGATTTGTAAGTGGTACTACTAATTGGCATGTATAGGTTGACATTTTCTGATCCATTTGTTTATATTCTCATCAGATGTTTTTTGAACAAACCCTAGTCTATTTATCACGAGTGATCGTCTCGTTTGGACTATTGGTCGCAAGCGCGCCTGCTGATAGCGGTTCGATTCCCAGGTCGAGCAAAGTGTTATAGAGTTTTGCTAACAATAATTTCTCAACACCTACCCGGAGTCTGGATTTGTGCCCCGTTATTGGCTATAAGCTCAACCCCTTTTACTGTATTGTACTTAGAGAGGCAAAGCTGTAGGGGACCTTAAATATAACTGCCCAATGAGGGTGCGCTATACACTTGTCTGCCTAACCCTTTGGAGAAGTCCGGCGTGATGTTATGTCAACTTACTTCTTAGTTCTATCGCTGTGCATCCTTTGCATGTGTCGCTTGAGCATCGCTCGTGTCGCGCAGATCCGGTCGCAATGCGGGCAAGTCTGTTCCGGCGCACTGACAAATAAATAATAAATTATTAAGGTGGTCCCTCACCGGGAAAAAAGAAAGAAAGAAAATACGTTTATTCTGCACAAACAAAACGCACATTTAAATAAAATAAAAACACAAAATACACATACAAAAGTAGCCAAAAGCCTCATATTTAGCCAACAAACAAACGCTATTTATAAAATTGATTCATTCATCGGTTGATGTCAAGGCCACAGACAAAGACAATATTGCGTAATTGCTGTAACAACATTACATACTCTGTGGTTGCATTGGCAAATGACAACAAAAACATAACAATAACAAAATGCCGATTGCAGAGTAAACTACTTTTGTAATAAATAATGAGAAAAAAATTAAACTAAACGTAAACAAAACGTAAAAATTAAACGGGAGCATTCGCGTGTAATATAACGTAACAGAGTCGAGCATTACATCAGTGAGGGAGGAGAACCGAGCATTACAGTGCGCAACCTGTAATGATACAATTCGAGCATTACATGAGTGAGGGAGGAGAACCGAGCATTACAGTGCGCAACCTGTAATGATACAATTCGAGCATTACATGAGTGAGGGAGGAGAACCGAGCATTACAGTGCGCAACCTGTAATGATACAATTCGAGCATTACAACGAACATCAGTGAGGGAGAAAAACCTAGCATTACAGTGTCTGTAATATTTTGATAAACTTGTAACATCAATTTTACTTTACAAACGAATGCTCGTGAGTCAATACTGCCCGTATTGTAACGTAATGCTCAAAATCGAATCTGTAACGTTGCATTACACAAAAGTTCGTTTCATACCGCAGGATGAACGCTATGTAAATTCAACCAATAGAAGGGTTAAATAGGGTTACCAATATAGGGGTTGAAAGTTTGTATAGAAGTTCGTTATTTTTGCAGATGGGAAAATCCAAGTGCAACCAAAGAAAATAAATAACACTTCGTATAAAACCGACACTAGGCACTTCATACGCTCCGAAGGTAAACTCAACCCTAATAATTAGAAAGCTTCCTCTCTCCTACTGTTTTCCTGTGCCCGACAGGGTTCATAATGATCTCATTAAAGGACTATGCAAAAAATCGTCCCATATCATCAACAGATGCCAAACATATCTCATTAAATACATCTCGACATTATGATTATTTTTTACTATGGCGACATCACTGTAGGATATGGGGTTATCGTGCAATAAAAAAAAATATGTTATACTTATACAGTTTTATTAAGTATTAAGAACTGAATTAAAAATGTACTATTTAACTAAAAAAAACTCGAGAGAGAACAGCCGTAAGACGTACTTTACCCTCCCTCCTTGCTCCGTTACCCCGACCGCACCCTTTCGACGCCTGCGCCCGGTTCATCAACCTAACCTTTTGAAAAATTATGTCGAAGGCAAAAATCTTAACAGACAAAGAGTTAACTTTGTGACGATGGAGGCCACCATGCCACATCTTGAGGACTTTCCAGAACTGACTGATGATGATATCATTTTATTCGCCTTGGGGACCTACCATATAAAACTGGCAAAATCCTACTGTGCGGAACATATTCGGAATGGAATTTATTATATTGAATTATTTCGAGAAAACCAGCTAACTGATTTGCCAAGGTATAATATTCGAGAAGATAATGTCTGGTTAATTAGAGGACGAATACAATCTCGACACGTTAGATCGCGCGTTTATTATTGTTACATATTAATAAACCGAAGTGAAACTGGCAGACGTGCTATTGAACAGTGGTATTGCACATGCCTAACAGGGGCGCGTACGGTTGGAAGTTGTGCCCATATAATATCAATTATATGGTATATGGGCAAAGGTCGACATATCGACTTTAATCTACCAGCGGCAATGTTATCGACTATTATAATAGATGAATAATATAACGTTATTTTTGTCTGGATAGTAGTTCTGTTGTTATTAAGTGTCTACTTGCACAATTGTTTTTGTGTTATTAATACTTAAAATGTCTAGTTGAACAATTGCTTTTTGTAATTATCGTCTAAAATGTAATTTTTTATTTTAAAATAAAAATACTTTATTTTTGTCAAAAGTCTTTTTAAAAAAAAAACCCCGTCGAATTCCGAACTAAAAATTGGTACTGACTTTTCATGGGACGTAATAATGATATTGAAACTTGTCCCATGTCTGTTGATGGGATGGGACACTGCCCATACATTTTTTTGCATGGTCCTTTAAGTTACCACCTAAGTACACGTTGTGTATTGCAATAAATGATTGAGTATTGAGCTATAAGCTATAATGTTGGAAGCGAACCTGTGTGCAACAGATAATGCATTTCGTCTCAAGATACTCACCCAACATATTTCTCATTATGCACCTTCAAGTAGTGATGTCCCAACGTGATCCGATTCTTGCACTTCTCGTAACAGATCTCGCAGTGGACATTCTCGTCGTGTGTGAGAAGGTGACGCTTCAGGCTTGCTTTGTTCTTGTAGTCGCGGGAACAGATCTCGCAGGTGACAGGTAGGCGTACCGTCTTGGCTCGTACCTCTTCGTTATGTGTCCTATTTTTATATTTAAATAAGATTAGATAGATATAAGTGTGTAAGTAAATGTGACGGGATTGGGATAATCACTTATTGAAACAAAAAACTTTTGACCACACGATAGCAGTGAAAACTTATAAGAGTCGAGCTTACGCGATTCAGCGCCTAGTATACCCGATTTAAAGTCACCGACCGACTGGAGCCGAGTATACCCGATTCAGCGTCAGCGACTGACGTGAGCCTAGTATACCCGATTCAGCGTCAGCGACTGAAGTGAGCCGAGTATACGCGATTCAGCGTCAGCGACTGACGTGAGCCGAGTATATCCGATTTAGCGTCAGCGACTGACGTGAGCCTAGTATACCCGATTCAGCGTCAGCGACTGACGTGACCCGATTATACCCGATTCAGCGTCAGCGACTGACGTGAGCCGAGCATACCCGATTCAGCGTCAGCGACTGACGTGAGCCGAGTATACCCGATTTGATGGTACAGGGGGTCTACTACTATGCATCCACGAAGATACGGGCCCGTCGGAAAGTAGTTGATCCGTAAGAAAAAGTAACAAATTCAATTTTTCGAACTGGCACAAAACACATCGCGAGTAGAGGCAACTGTCAAATCGTTTTGTCATTCATTCTTAGTTTGGGCTCCGACATAATCCTATGTCCGTAGGTGATACGGCGTAGTTATGCCCGTACCTTCAGCCGAAACAACAGAATTCGGGATTAGGGAGTAGACCTCAGCTTCCTGCAGCCTTTACAAGGTCATCGGTCTATCTTGTGGGAGGCCTTCCAACGTTACGTCTTCCGGTACGCGGTCGCCACTCCAGAGCCTTTCGGCCCCATCGGCCATCTGATCTGCGAGCACTGTGCCCTGCCCATTGCCACTTAAGTTTGGCAATTCTTCGGGCTATGTCGGATACCTTGGTTCTCCTAAATATAATATTTGATCAAATATTATATTTATTTTAAAACTAGCATATATTATGGTTCGGGCCACTTGAACTACATAAATTACCTATTTAATGAGAAACCAAGTAACAGCGGATAGTTCGAATACAATAATTCAACAAATTCTGAAGAAACGAGTATATTATCCGATTTCTAATCTCAGTTCACAATATATTTTATTTATTGGGGATAACACATACAAGTAAGTTAGTTGAGTCTTCGGTGCGCTTGTGCTAGTTTTGTTTTAACTTGGTAAAAAGGGGCCTGTCCGCCGTAAGGGTATCTTTAACATCAGTACACGTTTAGAACTACTTAATAATTGTCTTCCTCAATGGCAGTTGGGTTGGACTTCGCAGAACTCTGTCTTCGGATTGCGTAAGACATTTATATAGTGCTTAGGGAACGTCTTCTGTTAGAATCGTATTACAGTCCTCAGAGGTTCTATGCGTCAGGTCTAGCAGAACACGTACAATGAGGCAAATGGTTCCCAGTCTCACTAAGTGGGCACATCGTGAACACATCAATTAACGTAGCTCTAAATAATTGATTTAAGCGCAAGCGTAACGATCCCTTTACCTACTTCACTTCATCAGGACTGTGTTGCAGATATCACCGCCCACCTGCGAGATCATAATTATATACTTTTGCAGACCCTCTTGTCTTCTTAGCTTCATAAATTTTAATATTTTATTTTATTTTATATTATAACTTACAGCTAGTACAAATATTATTCTTAAATTATATAAATTTGAAGGCCATTTACAAGTTTCAACTGATAAAAATTTGAAACAAAAGAAAGACAACAAAAATAAAGGCAATTACAAAATAGCTACAACATAACAATAGTAAAATAAATAAATAACTTAAGAAATAAAGCATGATCAATTAAACTAACAAACAAAAATCAAATACCATACGAAACAATTACTTTTCCGCAATAAATATTTTTACCAACACACTTATAATAATACTTATGTAATATGTTTAATAACTGTGAATTCCCAATATTAAAATCACCTTGTATCCCCTCCTTGTCTCTAACTTGCGGGACAAGGCAGTTTAGTTTATGGGAATTAATTTCTTATATCGGTGGGACAGTGTCCAGACTGGAGACGAGTTCTATAGTGCCGTAAGGGGTGGAGTGCAGTCCTTTCCCCTAAAGGGGAAACCGACCCGAAACAGATATTAACACAACTAGGAAAAACTAAAATTTTATCAGCCAAAGGTAATTTAGGAACAGTCACAGTGTAAACCTAGATACAAAAGATCCGAATAATGTTTTATAAGTTTTTGGGGTTGTAAAGGGTTGTTAATTGAAAACCTCGATAATCGCTAGCTTCGTATTAAGTGTAAGTTTATGATAAAGTTCCGGGATTTTTTTTATTTCCTTGTATAACAGAAAAAGACAAACGTAATTCAGGATTATAATTATTTATTAAACGAATAAGCGTAGCATAATCAGCCTATATCATTCAAACTGCTGGGACACAGGCCTCTGTGTCAGAGGGAGTGGGCCGTTATCCACCGCGCGGGCCCAGTGCGGGTTGGTAGATGTTACATGTCTTCGAATTTTTGGTTCTAGGAAATGCCGTTTTCCTCAAGATGTTTTCCTTCACCGTTTTGAGAGCAGAGGTGATGAAATAAATTACACAAAGTAAAGCGCCTGCCTGGGTTCGAACCCACGACCTACAATTCGTAAGTCGGGGGTTACCACTGGGCCACCACTGGTCGCTAAACTATTAAATTAATCTAATGTTAATTATAATAAGTCAAAATAACTATAGTAAATTATTATTATTTGCATTTCAAATACCGTAGGTATTAAAAATTCATCTCAAACTTAAATATTCCATTTTTAATTTCCAGATTGTTCATCAAAGAAAAATATTTAGTCATTTTTTAAATAATCAAAATAATTATACAATATATAATTATATAGTTTAGACGCACTTCTAATTACAGAATGACAATATCCCAAAATATTCACTCAACAATTAAATAAAAAAAATACACTCGACGCATCACACCCACTAAACACACTATGCAACTGTATGACAATTAATCAAAAAAAAATTGATCACGCACCCAAACTATTGTATTCCATGCAAGCCCGGAAATTGAGGCCCGCTTCTCAAGTACGAAGTTATTATTCAAAACCGTATCCGCGAATTTTGACGCTTATGATCCGTATTCGTATACGCTAATCAAAATCGTGGTTGCCTTGAGGCTTGACCGTCGACACTGAAAGCGGCAAATTTTTTAAGGTATTTGCAGCTAATTATTTTTGCGTATTTAACCCTAGTTTCTATAACAACATCGAAAAAAAATCATTCTTGCGTGTCAATCCAAAGCAGCTTCCTTTTCTTAAAGCCCAGCCTCCTGGTCTTTAATAGAAGCCAAGGCCTCCGTTTCGGCGTAAGGCCTCCATTTCGGTGTAGATCGTAAACCACTGCTCCATCTAGAACTAAGAAATCTACAAAATTGCCTACCAAGGGAGTCTTCAGAAATAATGATCATGCATTGTCAGATGCGTGGGAGGATATGTATATGGTAGTTTGCACGCCAATGTGGCATTCACCAATCAGAAGTTCTAATGGCACAATGACTTGCCTGCAAGCTATTTGCATACTTTTGCGGCTTTAAGACAGAGACCAAATTCAGTACAGTCACAGCCAAAATATATTTATCACCTTAAAAGCATTTTTTTTGTCTGCTCATTAAACGATAGAATCTGCTTTAACGACTTAGCATGAAATATTGCGTCTTAATGTCAATAATGCAGGATGGCATTCAGCTTGTGCCTCTGAGTTTGTTTCGGCCTTTTTTTCTCAGAGTAGTCAGATAGGAAACGCCAAACAAATCTAGCATTTTTTTTTTTTTTAAGATAACTTGTAAACGTGATTCCAATATCCTATTTACAGAATAAACAATTTCATTTCAGCCATCTACTTTACATGTCAGCCTGAATAAAAAATGTGATACTGATGATAGATTCTGGCAATTATTTTTCATTTATTTTTTAACCGACTTCAAAAAAAGGAGGTTATATGTTCGACTGTATGTATTTTTTTTTTTTTTTTTATGTATGTTCACCGATTTCTCCGCCAATTGTCAACCGATTTTGAAAATTATTTTTTTATTCGTAAGTGTATACTCCTGAGGTGGTCCCATATTAATTTTGTGAAGATTTGATGTATACTTTGGGAGATAAACGAAGGAACTCCTCAAAAACAAACAGTACACGTAATGTGATTTGGATATTGTACTAAAGATCAAAAATAATTGCTGGTTCTATCTATCCATCCGTGGTGAACTAATTATAGTCTTCGAAGATACCGCATGGAACTCCTCATCGGTGAACAGTACATATAGGAACTTACAGTGAAAGGTTAGAAGGTTAGGGGATAATTCTTTGAATATTATAGGCACGTTTAGTTAAATAACCGACTTCTGAAAAAGGAATCTCAATTCGGATGTTTTTTTTATGTATGATTGGCCGTAGCACAGTCATATATGGACGGATTTGCAAAATTTTTTTTTTTTTAAGTTAATGCTCTCGATATGGTCCCATATAAATTTTATAAACTTTGCTTGGGTACATTTTTCCCACTTAGTCTATATGGATGATGTTATAATAAGTTCCTGTCACTGGTATTTACATAGCAGGTAGTGGTATTCGAATGTGTGTGTAGGTAAGTACCACAACTAAAAAGTGAAAAATAAAAACATTTTTATAAAAAATTACAACCGACTTCCAAAAAAATAACTACAAAGTGAAAAATAACTTTATTTCGGAAGTCGGTGACAAAAAACGAAAATTCAAAACCAAAGACACCGGCTTCTGAAATAAAGTTATTTTTCACTTTGTAGTTATTTTTTTGGAAGTCGGTTGTAATTTTTTATAAAAATGTTTTTAATAAAATGGCATTAAAAAGGCTTTAGGTTTATGTCAACTTGACACTTATCAAAGGTGTGCTATTTTTAACCGTCTTCTAAAAGGGGGAGGTTATCAATTCGGATGTTTATATTTTTGATCTTTGTTATCAAGTAATTAAATATAGTTTTCACTACAATACTCAGTTCAGTGCTGTAACTTGAAAAGGTAATAAGCGTCCTGACTTGATAAAGGAAAGAATATGAAAATTGACTACGTTTTAAAAGACTTGACTGTACTACATGATATATATACAAAGTTAAAATCCTACCAGACACCTCCTTAAAGTTATCCGACCAAGGTCTACATACCTCTTTCCTTAAAGGGCTATCTAATTACGCAACACATTTTCGTAAACGATTACGACATTTTGTTTGATTTTGACAGTTCAACAACATTCATTGCGTTATTTACGTTGTTGAACAGATTTTTTTTCGAACTTATGAAGCAATGGATTAGCAATTTGTTTCAAAACGATTCAAATTCCGATTGATCGATACGTAATTTGGGTACAGAACTGTTCCTACCTGATATGAGACCTATACCAGCCCCTCTCGTGGAAGACTCGGAAGCAAACGCCACATTCAAGATGATGGGGCTTCGTGTGATGCTGTTCTACATGCCTCTTCAGGTACTGCGGTCGTCTGTAACCAGAGATGCAGTCTTTATGTAACCAGTTTACAGCCAGGTTACAAGAGAACAGCTTACATTAGTCAAAGCTGTAGGATAACATATTGCAGAAAATATTGGTCCCAGTTATGCCAAAATATCCAGTTTACCAACATCAAGGACCATGGGCGATTTTGTATGGACCCCGTCCTCACTCTCCAACAGTCATAGGATACATGTTTATAAGAATACACAAAAAGGCTTTTTTTTCACCAGACGCTTCGAATGACACTTGTTTCAAACTTGTTGGATGGTGGGGACGTTTCTTCCCAATACCCTTTGATTGGATAGTAAAAGCTGGAATAGAATAGAATATTGTTTATTGTTGCTGCTGGTGGTAAAAATACATACTATATATTTATGTATGTTTCATATAATGGCCAGACTATTAAAAAGGTATCAACCGACATTGGTCGAAGCTTTTAGGTTGATGTCAACCGACATTGGTCAAAGGTTTTAGGTTGATGTCAACCGACATTGGTCGAAGGTTTTAGGTTGATGTCAACCGACATTGGTCGAAGGTTTTAGGTTAATGTCAATCGACATTGGTCGAAGGTTTTAGGTTGATGTCAACTGACATTGGTCGAAGGTTTTAGGTTGATGTCAACCGACATTGGTCAAAGGTTTTAGGTTCATGTCAACCGACATTGGTCAAAGGTGTATGCTATTTTGATCTTTGTTATCAAGTAATAAAATATATTTTTATGCAATAGTTTGCTCCATTACGCAGCTTCAGACGGTATTGTCCTGACTTGATTAAGGAAATAATTTGAAAACTGACGAAGATATAAAAGACAACCGTACTTACTTGAATCCTCTTCCACAATGTTCGCACTCGAAGGTCTGTCCGGCATGATCATTCATGACGTGGCAGGCGGCAGTGTCTTTATCTTTAAACCGCGTCCGGCAAAGCAGGCACCGGTATCGGCGGTAATGCCGTAAGCGGTGCCGGTATAACATGTCAGCGGTTTTGAGACGGGAGTGACAGAGTAAGCACTCGTGGTCGCCTGATTGCTGGTAAAGAGAAATAATTCCCTCTATTACTCGGGCCTTGAAAATAACTGGCAGAATCTAATTATACATTGTAACAGCGAATCAATTTTCACACCCCCTTTTTTTTGGATGGGAAATTATCAAAATCTTCTCCGTGCGTGTCAGACTCTTACTGACTAAAACCCACCCGTGTTCCTTCAGTTGCCTATACGTTGCCAGGGGCCACGGTATCCCTTTCGGACTTTCCCGCAACCCCGGCAGTTTTCACACCTCTTAAGACGTAAGCCAGGCCTCCGTCACTCGTTCGAGTTCGCGCACTAAAGTACCTACGCCTACGACTCGCGTTCACCCGGGCAAACAAAAATCCAGTCGGTACTCTCGGGCGTCCGCGTAAGGTACATTTTAGCGCGCACGAAACGCCGCGCTAGGTATCTATCGGAGTGAAGTATCTGTTTTAATCTGTGCCTAGGCCAAATAGTTTTTGATATTCGAATAGCTCATAACCTAAAGAGATGCCATAAAGAATATGTATATGTTAGTATTATATTAAAAATCTAAAATCTAAATCCGCGAAATTTCGCGGGTATTCTGGTGACCAACACTTCACGCCACTTTTCACGAAAATTGGGTGTATAAGTGGATGTATAAGTATCTTTTGGCGCGCGGCCAAAATCAGAACTAACGCTGCCGTCTTTTATTGTCAATACAATTTCAAAAAAAATGTTTAAAACACTAGGGGGTTTGTGAATGACATTCAAGCGCCAAAAGATCCTTGTTGCACTGGAAACAAGAATACGTGTCACTGTTTACCAGTGACAGTGACTTAGCGAATCTGTGGTCCTAAATCTACACCCAACTTCAAGATCAGAGAATCCGCGTTGGTTGAAAAACACCATAAGTACTTAATAAAAATGCTATGTACTCACGGGAGAATGAACCTTCATATGCACATCAAACGCCTGTTTGAGAACGAATCCGAGCGCGCAGTGTACACACACATGACGCATGTGTTGACGCGATTTCAACGTCTCTTGGTATTCTTGCTGACGTTCTTCTTCGTTGATGGTCACAATTTCTATGTTCCTTAATGTTTCGTAGGAGTACATCAAGGGGGTTTCCGCTGTCGAAGAGAATTATAGTGAATGGGGGCTGAAAAAAGTCTGATTGGCTTTTGTTTATGGCGATTTTATTATGTACCAATAACTGATCTCAATATAAATTAAATGTTACGTATAACAATTTAATTAATTAATGTTAATAATCATTATTAATGTTGAGACGCTCCTCTCACCATCGACGCCGTGCGCTGGCGGCAGTGAACGAGGGGTACGGGGACTGCGGCAAATCAGCCGGCCAAACGGCCGAGCGCGTGCCTTCGCGCCACACCAGTCAGGCGCACACCGCTTGCACGTTTTATTGGCGTTCATATTTATTATTTGCCTTTTAACCGACATACACCTTTGTAATTTCATTTCTTTCTACAATACATATACAGTCCACTTTCACTTTCATATTGTTCCACCGCGACCTATCGTCGCGATCATTGGTCCTTCGAGCCGGATTTGGTAAAGTAGAAAACGAGCCCAAGACCATGGTGCGATGCCACCATCGGCTTGGGGTGGTTATCTACTTCGCCAAATCAATTAAAGACATTCATTTGTCATCGTATGTCTAAAATTCAGGAAACTGAGAAGGCTCGATCTTAATTGTTACTTTTAATCATTTTGTTGTTAAATTAAATTCATTTTGCGTGTACGGAGCTGGACAATACTCTACCTTCTTACGCGCGAAATAGATAAAATTATAACTTAAACTTTGAAAAGTCATTTACTCAAATTGACATTAACTGCACTTATTACTTTTTTACCCGTAAGCAGAGGATATGTAAAAAAAAAATTCAATAAATCAGTGTTTAACAATATTTCAAACTCATTAATTAACAAACTATTAAAGCAAAATGATGCACTAACTACCCTTCTTTTAAGATTTACTCGTATATAATATTTGGTATTAACTATAAAATTACATTGATATTGAAAGGCCGCATTTAATATGTTTTGCCTGTACTTAACAAACTCAAACTCAAAGCATTTATTTCAATTAAACCATTTACAGGCACTTTTGAATTGTCAAGAAGTCGGTCAGTCAGATATATGAAGCTAGTTGCCCATTCCAAAGCGTAGTAGGTACCTATGGAGAAGAACGGGCAAGAAACTCCACGAACATTATTTTAAATAAAAATTTGGTTACATCATTAATGTTGAAATTATACATGTGAGAACAATGTAGAAAGACGTGCACGTTAAAAGCGTCCATAATAAAAATATAAAAAACAAAGAACAATTCAAAAATTAAAATAAGCCATGGCAGCTAAGAGATGACCAGTCCCTACTGACGGCGCCCGTTCACGAACATGACGCATGGATTAGCACCATTCAGCTCAACCATTTTGAAGGGAGCTAAATGATCCAACACACGCGCCACCATCAGCGAGACATCTGAGTGAGCATGACATACTCACAGCCAAACTAAACCAACGTGATATATCTTCTGAATTTAATGATTTCAAAAGCTTATTTCAGTTTTTATAAAATGGTTTATTGTATTTTTAAAAATTACTTGATTGGAAAGATTGGTTTGTACAAAATTCGCAAAAAAAAAAATATTTTTGATACATTTAACATGTTTTATCTGTAGAATTTTAGTGTAAGTATGTTAATTATTAGCTTGAAACTTCATACAAAAGTGATCATCATCATCATTTCAGCCGAAAGACGTCCACTGCTGGACATAGACCTCCCCCAAGCACCACCACTTCGTCCGGTTTTGTGCTTCCCGCATCCAGCGGATTCCTGCGGCCTTCACAAGGTCATCGGTCCACGTTGTGGGCGGCGTTCACTCCAGAACCTTTCGGCTCCATCGGCCATCTGTTCTACGATCAATTTACCCTGCCCGTTGGCACTTTAGTTTGGCAATTCTTCGGGCTATGTCGGTTACCTTGATTCTCCTGTGGATCTCTTCATTTCTGATTCGATCACGTAGTGAAACTCCAAGCATGGCTATGCTATGGTTGGCTATCCCAGGTCTACATTTGGAATTTCCATTTTTAGACACAGAGGTGGACTGCGCCGGTCCCATCATGATAGCTGACCAGAAAGGTACAGGATGTAGGCTCACCGATTGTTCCATTCATGTGTTGAGCCATCCACCTCGAGCTCGTCTCGGATCTTACAAAATATGCTTTCTTAGCTGCATTAAGGCAGAGGCTCATGGGCGGCATAAAAAATCTGACACCAGGTTAGTCGCTAACCACACGAAAAAAAAGAAGAAGTTGCACTAAACCGCTTTATTGCTCGAAGGGGAATACCCCGTAACGTAGTATTATTTATTATCTATGCCCGTAACATATTTTCCGATATAGGTACAATCTTTGTCGGTGCTTTCAATGAGTTGGCCAGATTGCTTCCGCAATACCTGTTTTATTCAATGGTTTTGAGGGTATAGTCTATTAGTAAATTTTACTTACTCTTAGGTTGAGAACTATCCACTTGCTGTTCATTTTCTTCAGTGACATTCTAGAACAAAGAACAATCCCATATAAAAACAAGTGAGGACGACGAAAAGGCTATCTTTTGTCATCAGTATAGTATTAAAATCACTACCAAAGCATCATTATCTATCATACACCATCAATATCTCCTTTACAGCACATAAATCTCCCCATAAACAAACACCATTCTCTCATAATTCGTCACTACAGCATCACTCTGCCCTTTACACCATCACTATCCCCCCATATACCATCACGACGCCCAGTACATCGTCGCTATCCCTCAAGTATTATCACAATCCCTCCACTCCACTCCACTCCACTCTCACTACACTACAGCATCGCCGCTATCCCACACTATAGCATCAGTATCCCCCGTAGCATCACTTTCCTCCCCCAGCATCACACCACTATCCACCACGACATCACCACTATCCCCCAAACAGCATCACTATCCCCCAAGCAGTACAGTACAGTATAACTATTCTCTACACACCGGAAATATTCTTCAATACAGCATAATTTTCTCTAGTCTCAGCAGCACTGCCTCTTCCCCCTTGTGGCATTACTACTTCCTCACATTGCACCTCCCTACCCCCACTATTGCAGATATCGCTTCCCTCCCTTTTCCGCAAATCTCTACCCCCCTTCACAGTATCACTTTCATGCCCCGTAATGCCGCGATGCACCATAATCGATCCCCCCCGCCACTTTACCTCCTTTCACAGTAACACTACCCCCCTCTTAAATGCCCCCGCACTGCACCACCAAACACAATCACTATATAAACAGTGTAACTGTCCCTAATCCCCGCATCACTACATACCCTCCTTGAGGCAGCAGTACTTCCTCACTGAGCCACCCCCCCAGATATCACATCCCTTCACAGCATCACTACCCTACCCAGTAGTGCGGAGACATGAAAGGGGGGGCCCCCTTTCATGTCTCCGCACTACACCATTTTAAAATGGAACCTAGCCGCCCATTGTTATAAATGCCAAGGATTAAGCTCTTACGACTTTTATTGCAATTGCAACTGAGCCCCGGGAAATTACGACGCAATAGTGATGGAAAGATGGTTCGATGAATGCAGAACGCCTGGCCGTAGCAGCTCAGCACGCACAAACAATCTAGAGAATGAACAATAAAAACTCACGTTTTCTTCCGGTTTTTCTTTCTTCGGGAAGTCGTCATCTTCTGGTTTGACTCGCTTCTCGAATCTCTTCTTTAGCGGCAATTTTGATTTCAGATTTTTAGTTTCTTTTTCTGCAAACGTGCAACGGCATTAGAATTGTATTAGCTCCGCGCTTCGCATCCTCGTTAGAATTGAGGGAGGATGGGGGACGCATCCGTACCGTACGGTGCGTTAGAAACGTTTTTAACCGAAATTCGATCATATTGAGAAGGAAGGCTATCGGCGCCACACTATCGTCTGAGTTGCCATGCGTTATTTTATTTTCCCTAGTTACCCAAGCTGCCCATCTCAGATGATAATCGGTTTTTGAATAAAATGCTACCGACATCTTCCTACTAAAAGGCAAACGCGTATTACGAAGCAGATTTCGAAAAATACCTATTCGAACCGAATTTCGAAAAAAAATCAGTATTCGAACCGAATTAAATTCGTATACCGAATCTCGTGAACCCGACTTCTATCAAACCGATAACGATTTAAAACTATATTAAAACGAGGACCCGAATTTAAATAGCCAAACTCCCTTTGTTAAAGAAGCCCCCACTAAATTCTGCACAATTTTTTAGTGCAAGTTGTAACTCTGTCTAGTCTGATGTGGAACTGCGCACATCTGCCCTGTTGCACTTATTTTATACCCAAACCAGAGTACCGCACTGCAGCATCCCCGCGCAAGTCTGTTAGGTCTCAAATATAAGCACTAGATGTCTATCAAAGTACTAATCGATCAATATGGGATGGATAGTAAATTGGTACCGCGCAGATTGGAACACAAAGAGTGGACGCAGGGTGGAATCATCTGCAGTTTGCGTTCTTTGCAGTTTATTATTATTATTATTTTAGGTGTCTTTCGAAGGCTCTAGTATAGCTCTACTGAGTGGTTTTCGGAACCTTATGGCATTTTTTTTCGACTTTTCCACTTGGAGGAGTCGTAATGGGTGATTGCGTGTATTTTCCATTTTGCTAGCTGAATCTGGATGGCCCAATATAAGATGTTTAAGGGCTGATATGATTATCTGATCGCCATAATCTCTACCCCAATATGCACTTAACCGCTGGGACAACGTGGTAACTGCGAGCTAACAATCGAACACACAGCTTTCTTGTAAAACATCATGTTTTAAAAGAAAGCTGCATGTTTGATTGACAGCAGTGGTCTAAAAGTATTATGATCGTCTAGTGCCCATTTTTACGAAGGTAACATCAAAATATTATGCTTAAATATATTTGCATTGTTGGATTTTCAATTTTCGGCGCTGAGCCGAGTATTGAAATCGCAGCGTGAGATTATAAAACCATATTTTGTTGTTATGTACCATACTAATGATATCAAACACCTCTCTAGATAAGCTTATGATCTTAATTCTTTTCCTTATTTCCACAGATGCGAAATGGCGCTCGCGTATTTGTTTTTTTGCAAGAGTAGAATTACTTGAAAAAGAAAAAAATAGCCTCTCTCAACAGTGGTTAATATTTAGCCGAATGACTTCCACTGATCGAATCAGAAACTAGTAGATTCGCTGGAGTACCAAGGCAACCGACATACATAACCCTAATAACTGCCTTATACCATACCATACTTCCATAATGTATTAATATTATAATTATGCGAAAATACCTGTCAGTCTGTCTGTTATGTTTTCACGCTTAAACTACTGAACCAAGCGTTATGAAATTCGACAGATAAGTAGCCTGGGACCTGTAGAAGGACATAGGTTACTTTGTATTGCTGTATATTATTATTGGTATTTTTTTTATATATTTGTATAACAAAAATGAAGGAATACAAATTACACGCAGATGAAGTCTTGGGCAACAGCTCGTCAAATATATAAATATAAGTACTTTTTTTTCTTTCTTTAATGGCCAACCAACAATAGTTTACAGAAGTTACAATTTTAAAATTATGTTTTATTTAAGGCGACGATAACCGACTTTTAATGATGTTTTACTGAAGATCACGTCTAAACGAGTAGTGTTAGTAACTTGGAAAAGATATATGTTAAATAGGAGCATTTTCTTAATAACTTAATATATGAAAAGTTTATTATGTTTATATTATATAGTGAAATTAATTTATAAAGTTATGTCTACAGCGGATTAAAAACTGAGAATCACGCAAAATCTATCAAGCGTATTCTTTTGAAACCTTCACCATTTTAAAGATAACTATATTATTGATATTTTAGTGTACGTGTTTTATTAAAATACCTTTTGTTTTATGTATAATAAATTAATATTGCATCTAATTTGGGACAGCGCTCCTTGATGGGCGAGTCCTATTAGTGGCTGGACATACGACGCGTTGCGTGAGCTCAGTACAGAACACGCAAGCTTACCACTCAATTCACCACAATCAATCTGCGTATTAAATCTAAGGTGTAACAATTTTTTTATAGGTTAGTACAATAGTATCGCATGCCCCGTATGCGTACCGACCTGATAATCGTGCCACAAGCATTAAACTATAAAATTAATAACGAATTATGAAAAACAAAAGAAACAAGTTTAAAGTAACAGGAGATAACAAGAATTAAAAAAAAAAAACAAAAAACAAATAGTAAAATACAGATAATTTATATTAAAAACAAAACGAAATAAAAAAATTGTCATTGTTAACAGCTATTCTGTGATACTTGTAAACATAGGGAAAAAATGAACTACTATACTAGTGAAAATAATAAGTATTGTATTGATTTTATATGAAATTTTAAATTTACTTTAAAATTATATTTGCACACAAGATACCTGGTAGAATATGACGGAAACTCACTATGAATATTTGTCAACCAATATTAGATACTCGTATTCTTGCAAATAAATAAAACTCTTAACACCAATGACGTCATTTCCTAACAGTTTCAAAGCGTGACTGTTGGAGTGCCGGTCATGTAACCCTGGTACAGAATTCTTTATTATGTCGGGAGGTGGCTTGGCACGGTGCCAACGAATGGCACGCCTCTAGTAACCAGAACTAATCAGCGATCTATCCTCATCAGTATTGTAAAAGGCTGCTAAAACTACACTTCTGACTACTCCTTTAGGAGAAAAGTCGTAAAGTTATGTAACATAATATTTTTTACTCTCGCGTCGAAAAGTCGTAAAGTATTCTAACACTTGAATCACTCTCTACGATCGTGATTCAGTCGTTAGAATCCTTCACTTGCTCGTGATTCATCTATGGCCCTCGCTTTAAATCCGTCCTTTATTCACTAGTTGCATAATTTACTATTATACCATTCCCCCTCTAAAAAGCTTATTTTATTCACAGAAAACAGTGAATAAAAAGCACCTTTAATCACTATTTTTGTGTTTGAATTTAGAACACACCAATATATTAGACCTCCATCTCAATGCTATACAACCTCCTTGCGAAAAAATACTTGATACAAACTCCTTGTGCAAATAACTCGTCGAGATTTGATTGGTCGACATTTTCGACAAGGAGTTTAGCATTAAAATAAAAACTGTCTTGTGTTCTTTGCTGTCATTAGTAAATTGGCGCTATTTTGAATACTGTAACTTGGACGAACACAAATTGTTCCAATTTTAATGTGCATTTTAATTAATTTAGCCTTCCTTTTTTCTTCATTAAATGTCTATTTTCGCTTTCTATTTTCTCTTAGTCATGGTATAAAGTATAATATGCAACTCTTGAATAAAACGGATTTATATCGAGGCGAGGGCCATGAATCACTCGTGTCGCTCAGGATTCTAACACATGAATCACTCCCTACCAATACGTTACTATATTCAACGCCACATTACTCGGAAAGGTTTTCATATAAGTAATTAAGTATACAAGTATTATACATTTTTGGAATGCTTATAATTTCGTCATATCGTTTCGAAATTAGTATTATGTTTGTATTGGTTTAATATAATAAAATTATTGTACTTATAGTTATGTTTTTATGGTTCTTTTTTAGAGTATAAGTTTAGATTACATCCTGACTAATCCTATCCTATCTATTATAAACGCGAAAGTGAGTTTGTTTGTTTGTTACGCTTTCACGCTAAAACGGCTGAACGGATTTGGATGAAATTTGGCACATGAGTAGACCTTGGTCTGGAGGACATAGACTAGTTTTCATTCCAATATTCCCACTGGATCGATCGATTTGTATGAAATTTGGCACATGGGGTAGAGCATAACCTAGGTTAGGACATATTATACTTTTTTTATCCCTATATCCCTACGGTATCAAGACTTATGCGGGTGAAACTGCGGGACGCAGCTAATAAATAAATAAAAAATACAGGCAAATAAAAATAGGTAGCTTGTAACTTGTTCGAATAGATACAAATTTATTAGCTGAGAGGGTTTCGAAAATAACTAAGGGCAGAATACCAAGAATCTGGGAAATCCTGGGAAGCTCTACTGGCAACTTTTAACTCCGCCCCTAAGATGACCCACTGACCAAAAGTCCGTTCCATTTGATTTCCAAACGTATTTTATATAAAAACGAAACACTCCATCCGTCGTCGTACGACTCGTGTAAATTACATGCTCTGTGGACTCGTGCTTGAACTGAAACGTAACGGAGCATTGAATTTGACAGCTAAGATGCTCTGTGCTGTGACAGCTAAGGCAGAATGAACGCATGTCACTGATGTCAGGTTTGTGTACAATAATTTTCGTACCTCAATGCGTTTGTTTGTAAATTACATGCTCTGTGTTTGTTTGCAAATAAAACGTCAAACAAAACAGAAAAAATACAACATTATCTCAAGTTAATCTGTGCAAAGAGTAATATAATATACCGGGTCTGTGGAGCAGAGAAAATACGAGTGAGCGAGATTACGAGAGAAACGTTAGCAAAACATTAAATAAAATAATAAATACATAAAAACAGACGGGTAAGTATACTTTACCACTTCAGAATCAATATTTTTCGATGACGACGGCATTGTATGTAATCATTTCAACAATATAATAAAAAAAATACAAAACTGCGCACAAAAAAAAAATACAAAAAGCTATACAAACTGCAATTTTTTTGTGCGTAGTTTTTATGTAGACTAAACAAGAAAGTGAGCTTATATAGGTTCCGTTTTTACTTTTAAGGTCGAAACCCTTCTAGGGTTTCGACCTTAAAAGTTGCTACGTTTGCTACGTTTACAATTTCATCATAATTATATAAACTCAGCAGTTGAAATTGATCCGTCTGTAGGTTTGCGGTTAGTTTCCAGTTATCCCTCAAAGACCGCCAATGCCCAGCTTCACTATCCGACTTTTGAAACAACTGTCTCAGAGCAGTCCGTCGAACACAACGTAAGTAAATACTCATTTTGTTGTTATTTAACATACTGGTTAAAAATAAATTAAAATAATTAAAGACACAGTTTAAGGAATATAAGTTCAAATACCTCTAGAAGTCTAGGACAACATGTGAATCTTTTTCTTATTTTGCACAGATACACAATGGCGCTGGCGTATTTTTTTGCAAGAGCAGCATTTCGTGAAGAAGAAGAAAAAAAACACAGGCTCTCTCAAAGACGCCGTCTCTTACAAGAAAGATTCATTATGAACTCAATTCCCGACAAAGAGTTTATATACAAATATAGGCTGAGCCGAGAACTCTTTAATAAGCTATGTTTAGAATTAACACCTCTGCTGCCCGCAAAACAGCATCGGCATGAGCTCGATCCTAGTATGAAGGTTGTATGCTTTTCCAATACTTTGTGGTGTATTTTTCCAATACTTATGGTTAATTCATTATTTTAAAGACTGCTAAAATATTTTTTTCAGATTCTAGCAGTATTAAATTTCTTTGCTTGGGGCCGCTTGCAACGTTCCACGGGTAAAAACTTCAACTTGTTAGCAAACCAAACAATGTCCCGTTGCATCAGAGAGGTGACCGTGGCTCTCAATCACAGCAGTATGATACGGAAGTACATTAAGTTCCCGCAGAATAAGACTGAGAGAGAAGTTATTAAAAAAAGGTGAATTTCTTTAGGAATTATGTTTTTTTTTTTTATTGTAAATCCTCATTAATATTCTAATAATAATGGTTTTATGGTTGTGATTTTCATACCATTACAAAATGCTAAACTTTATGATAAACAACATTTGTAATTGAAACAAAAATACATCCTTTATTTTGAGAATTATCATAATATTAACACATGAACAATTGAACATAAATAATATACCTAGTCTTTCTTACAGCTGAATACTTGTTATCTTTTGTAATTACAGATTTTTTGAGAAGTTTGGTTTTCCAGATGTGGTAGGATGCATGGACTGCACCCACATTGCTATCGTTAAACCAGTTACCTATGAAGAAAATTACCTAAATGAAAAGGATTACTACTCTTTGTTCCCTCAAATTGTAAGTAGTTTTAATTTTGTGCTCTAGAATATCTACTTTAGGTAACAGACACATTTGATATTAAATGGCTAACTCTATTTGCTTTAAAATACGAGAAATTGGTTAACGGCACTGCCTGGCTGGACACTTATTCGTTTTCTAAAATAAAAGTAGCCTAAGTTACTCCTACATCAGTTATCAGTCAGTGCAAGTCCCGTCATAATCGGTCCTGCCGTTTCGGAGATTAGCCGAAACAAACAAACAAACAGACAGACAGATAGACCAACAAATTTTTTGTTAAAAATTGTTTGTTTGTTATTAGTAGGTTACAGTACCTACTAGCTTACTTGACCTATTAATAAATAGACACTGCAACATTATTAATGAAGATTTTTTGAAAAATGTGACCTATATTAAAAAGTGGTTCAATTGATTCTGTTCGTGATCAAACTATTTTCAGGTTTTCGCATTTAACGTTACACGTCGTATATACTTTCTTAAGGATTTAAGTCAAAAGCTTTTGACATTACAAATACACTTAAATTTTATTTATTTGTATAGATTCAACAGGCAGAGTCAAATTCGGGTAAAATATATGTAAAAGTAAGTTAACAAATGAACCTGGAACAATTATTTGTCTAATGCTGACACACATACCCTACTTTGTTCACAATATTTTAAAGTTTTGTTAGCCTGAAGTTGAGCCGTTTTCAGTATAGGCATTATCTCCCAAGAACGGAATGTTATTTATATGACACTAGCTTTTGTCCGCGCCTTTTCCCGCATGGCTGGAAATTATGCGTGAACGAATTACTGGGATAAAAAGTATCCTATGTCCTAACCCAGGTCATAGTCTACCTGTGAGCCCAACATCGAAATCCACCGAAAGGCGTCAAAAGGTAACAAGATGACAGACGGACAGAGTAACTTCCACATTTATAATAAGAAGAAGTTGCTAATGTTCTATTGGAAAAGTTCTGTAATAATTAAAATTTTATCATGAGTGATATTAATACAGCAAAAGAGTATCTATAAAATCATGGGATAAGAGTAGAGGAGGATATGGTCTTTAAACCTACACCTATCGAAGTTTTCAAACTAGTTAAGAATATGGATAGTAAAGTCTTGGCCATGATGAAATTCTTATGATTATCATAAAAGCAAAAATTTACGTATTAGCTGGCCCTTTGGCCGATTCAATAAACGAATATGTAAATAAAGGTGTTTTTCCTGAGCAATTTAAATTAGCTAGAGTACTACCTATACATAAGAAGGGCTGTAAAACAGATCCAGGGAATTATAGGCCAATGTCTTTGTTGCCGGTATGTTCTAAAATAATTGAAATAATTATGAAGGTTAGGCTCGTTTGTCATTTTTAACACAACATTATAACCGACCAACAATTTGGTTATCAAAATAATGTAGCAACAATAGATGCTATTGACATGTTGATTGATGATGTAGTGGGTAAGTTGAATGCTAAACTAAAAGTAGCAGGACTTTTTCTCGACCTAAGTTCTGCGTTCGATACAGTGGAACATTGTATTCTTCTGAATAAGCTAGATTTCTATGGCCCAGATCCTATTTACATAATAGAACGCAGTATGTGGAAATTAAAACAGTTAAAGAAGATGGGCATGAAAAACTACACCAATCAGACACAGTTATAATAAATAAAGGCGTACCACAAGGATCAGTTCTAGGCCCTGTTTTCTTTATAATATTTATAAATGATCTGATAGCTTACATGAAAAGTATTTCAGATGATACTAAACTTGTAGTTTTTGCCGATGACACAAGAGCTATTATAGCGAGCGACAATATAGAAGAATAATATCCTAAGTGCTCTTGAGAAATGGTTCATAATGAATGATTTAAAACTAAACCTAAAGAAGACGCAATGTCTAATTATTTAAATCGACCGTGAAGAACAACGACATTGTCAAAGTACATTTATTAGGGAGTAAAGTGAATATTGTAGAAAATGTATACATTTTGGGGGTACATATAGATGGTTTTAAATTGAAAGAAGGAATGAAAGTGTCACAAGTATTCACTAACACCATGAGTAGTGCTTGCTATGCTATCAGGAATCTTACAGATGAATTAACCAATGCTCACCTCAGAATGGTGTATTTTACACTCATAGAGTCTAGACTTAGATATAACATAAAGTTCTGTGGCAACAGCTACCAATACAATATTAATGCTGCTTTCGTTATGCAGAAAAGAGCCTTGAGAACTATGCATCGCATTAAACAAATGGAGTCTTGTAGAGATCATTTTAAGAAACTACACATTCTTACAGTACCATCCCTCTATATTCTGGTCCTGCTTGGTCATTTTATTAAAAATATCCATAAGTTTGAGACAGAAGAACAGAGACATATCAGAATAAAAACGATAAGAAAGGATCTACCTAATTCCATACAGCCTAAGCTTAATGTCAGTAAACATGCCTCAAGAGTGCAATCAGTAAATATGTACAATAAATTGCCTGTAAAATTTAAAAACTATGAATCCAAACGAATTCAAGAGAAAATGAAAGTCATTGTTATTGAAGAAATGTTTTTACAGCATTGAAGAGTTTCTCAAAAAATAATAGTCGTTTGAACTAATATGTGATTGATTATATTTTAATGACTTTAAGTAACATTTATCCAACATTCTATCATGACATCTTAATGAATTTTATTGACATACATTTCTTTGAATTGAATTTATATTGATTTTGAATTAATATTAAGTTAAATTATTATAATTAATACTAAGACAAATAGTGTTGCCACCAATTTGGAATGTAGTTTTTTTTTTTTCTTGCTTTACGATGATTGTTTTAATTTTTGTGTTACATTTTTTGTTAAAAACCACTTCGTGTATTATTGTTAAAACCACTGTTCGACACAAGTGTAAATTTGGTGAAGAAAATATTAGTATCAATTGTCTATTGGATAAGCTTACTGGAACTTATCCTAAAAGGGGAGTAGACTTTTCTTCTAAAAACATTACTTTTTGCAGATCTGCGATGCTGACTGTAACATCCTGAATGTCGACGCGTCTTTCGGTGGAGGATCTCTTCACTTTGAAATATGGAGCGCTAACCGCATCAATGATAAATTGGACGCCCTTGAGGAATCCGCATATATATTAGGTATCTAATAATTCTTTCCTTGTTAAATATATTATTAAACATTAAAAACGAACACTAAATTATATAATTTTATGTACTAGTAAGTACGGTGTAAGGGACATCGACGCTCAAATGAGTGATTTCGTGAAAAGGGACGGAAGTGTGTAAGGCACGCTCGTTTTTTTTAAACTGAAACCTACACTCCCTCTAAATTATTGTATACTGTCCGTTTTGACACATTCAAAATGTATGGAACAGCTGATTTTATAAAAAACGGGGTAGAGCTCATTAGGCATCAAAAATATTCGATAAGTCAGCAGTTTAATTTATCAACTTCAATATAATTACAGGCAACACCAGCTACAATTTAGAAGATCACCTGATGACACCTATATACTTGAATGATGATAATATCAACTCCCCCGAAAGCCGATACAACGAAATTCACGAAGCTACCCATGCCACCATAGCTCAAACTATTTATAAGTTAAAATCTAGATGGCGGTGTCTTCTCGCTTGCAAAGAGCTCCAGTACAACCATCAAATGGCTGCGAAAATCTTAATAGCCTGTTGTCTCTTACATAACATGTGTAACATGGAGGGATTGGAAGCTCCTGAAATGTCGGAATCGGATATTGAAGAAGAGAGAAAGAGACAGAATGATAATTCGAACTTTTGCGGCGATTGTTTTGAAGTCGAAGAGAGGGCCAAGTTGGTGCAGAGAATTGAAGAGAATAGGTTGAAGTCGTGTGGCTACGGAGACCACTGAGGGTTGAAAAAAATATTGAGTTACTGTTTTTATGATTAAATCTTCGACTTCTAAAAGCCTGACTTGCAACGTTCGTTTGTAATGTATCGAGTTTTTGTAACGCGATGCGGTAGTCAGTGCAACGAGCCGAGCCGCTCGATGCGAGCGCCGGATCCTCCACTCGACTGTCGGCTTTTTAGTGAATTCCTTTGAAACGGAAATACGAGGAACAAAAATTTTATGTGCTCAAAGCGAGCGTTCGCCGCGTCTTGTGCATCGCCGTTTTGTAACCAAACTCGCCTCGAATGATACAGTACAAACAAATGTTGCAACTCATTCTCCGCCTTTAGGGTTGGTGAGTAAAAAAAACTTAACAAAAATTAAACCAATGAAAATAAACTAAAAAGCGAAAATAAAAATAAACATTTAAGTCTAACCTATTATGTTACTAAGCTCCTAAGTTAAGGGTACGCTAGTCGGTCATTCTTACATACAAACGTAGTATGGTGATAACTCGTCTGTTTGACGAAGTACGTTCAAAACTAAAAATTATATCATTTTTTCTTGTCATTATCTAGCCCAGTATGGAAGAATTGGAAAAAAATTGGTTTGGAAGTTATGAGCGTCGAAACTTCCATATTTCAACTCGTCTTTGGGGGTATATAAATAACTTATTATGTAGTAAGAAAATGGAAAAATAGATAGATAATTTATTCAATAGTTCAAATAATTTTATTTTGATTAAATACATCCAGTAGTCTGTTCATGAAGTTTTACGCGCTCGTTTTCGTTATAAATCATCGTCTATTTTACTAAATAAATTAAGAAATATATAAATAAATAAAAACTAGATACACAAGTACTAAATAAATAAAACTAACTAAATAAATAAATAATTCGACTAATTAGCATGTATATTAGTCACGCCCCCACCAACGAGTTCAAGCCGTCGACTAGTGTACCCTTAATGTAAGTAACTAAGTTTGAGGAGGATCCAAACAAACAATCAACGAAGATCAATCAAGCTAGAGCTAAGTTAAAAGCCCCTCCACTGCTTGTTGCATACGCATACATTTTAGTGGAGGGGCTAGGGATTTTGTTTGTTTGTTTGACGCCGAATCACAGGATACCTTATACCACTTTGATCGAATCCGCTCTTATAGTGTGATTACAATTAAGTCTTATTACCATTTTTATTCATATTTTATGTTGATGTCCATCATTTATTTGTTACGTGATTATAATTTCAGTTATTTTTTTTATTTTTTTTTAGTTTTTTCCCACCTCTACCTTTATTATTGTCTATGTTTAGGTTTTAATTAAGAAGTAAGACGACATGATCATTGAACGATTGTACGGTCAGCGAGAAAAATCGATTAACACTTTTAAAAATCATATAATTTTCATCATATAATATTAAATCAATCATTTATATAATAATATCGTTTTCTTTAATTTTACTTCTGTTCCGACTATAAATTTCGCTCAATAATTAAATTTAAAAAACTGAAGTGATAAATGATTCGATCGACTTGTCGCCGACTGTACCTACCTTTTATATAACTGAAAATGTAACTATTTGACAATTTGCTATGATAATTACAATAATAATTCTCATACTTTTTAAGGTTCAAATTAAGAAGAAAAAAAAACCCGTGATTGTAACAAAAAACCCGTGAATATAATATAATTTGGTTTTATTTGTGTCAAAAAATAACTATTAATAAACCTATTAACATTTGCAAAACGCTTTATTTTTTCTCTTCCCGCTCTGTATTTTGTTTCATAAGTCCCAACATTTCTTGCATAACTGTTCTGATTCCCGCCAACTCTGCTGTCCCTTGTTGTAAACTCAGTCTTATCTCTGATAGTTCTGTGTTTCTTCTGGCGTCGTTCTTTAATTTTTCTTCTTCTAGATGAATGAACTTCTTTGTGTATGGGTCTAGGCAGGCTCGGAGTCTTACTCGACCTTGGCGATTAAATTCTGTTGAAGAGAAGTTATATTTTTACAAGCTTTCAAATTATATTGACTTCCCTAAATTACATAGTAAGGCCTGCTTTTGATACTGGGCCGGGTGGAAGGAAAACGCGCTCAAGGCCACAGGCAAGAGGGTCAGAGGTGATCAAGAAGGCTATTTGGTGGCAGCATTTAACAAGCGGTCCACACTGCAGAAGATCTCGGACTTCGTATGTGGCCGCGATCCTCAGCATTGAGGAAATGACGAAGAAGATATGACATTCAAAATTCAAAATAATTATTTTTATTTCATATAAACCTACATGGGCACTTATGAAACGTCAGAAGCTAGGTGCACGATTCCAATTGGTTGTTTCCTATGGAGAAGAGCCGGCAAGAAACTCCACGGTTACTCTTTTAAAAATTATGGGCTTTTATAATATTTTCAAATAACAGTGTTATTAGTAGTGATCGGATAATCGGATGCATTTTACCAAAAGTGTAGGTGTTGGTTATTATGGAATGCGCTTTTGTATCGAAAACATCCCGGGAATTCGGAATCGACAAATTTAGTTTTTTTACTATAGAATCAAATCGGGTGTAGGAATATTTACTTAGTTTAAGGTGTTGGATAATATTATGGAATGCACTTTTGTGTCGAAAAAATCCCGAGATTTCGGATTGAACAAATTTACTGTTTTTATTATAGAATCAAATCGGGTGTAGGTATATTTACTTATTTTAACTTTTATATTTAAAAAAAAACTAGAAATAATAACTTCCTCTTAATTTTTCTTAAATTTTCAAAATATTTATCTCAAACGAATAATAAATAAGAATTACAAAGTGTCGGCGACGGTACCCTATCTATGCACTAGGGCACAAGTAGCAGGTAGTCTACTCACGAATATTAGCGCGATAGATTGCAAATTTTAAAGTTTTAACTTGTTTTTTATTAGAATTTGTATATTATAATGTTATTTTGAGCAATAGGACCATATCCGTGCACTAGGGTACAAGTAGCGGGTAGATCGCGACGGAAATCTTGTAATATTTTTATGCTAAATTGTAGATTAGGAACTTTTATTGTATGTCTAATTAGATTCCAACAAGAATTGATTATTGTGCTATTGTTTGGGTATATTCATGTTAGATTCATATTAGATTTGTGTTAGAATTCTTGTTTTGAGCCATCAAGAGCATTAAAACTAAATTTGAAAGGAAATGTTTGTAAGGAAAAATTGTCATAGATAATTACGTAACTTGAAAACATACTTTTTTGTTTATGGAGATATTTTGCTAATTTTGGTCTCAAATGAAAGGTGTAGGCTTAAAACTAATTTATATGTTTAGTTTGTAAAAATCGGTCCGTGCAATAAAAAGATATACTTAGTCACTTTTATGTAAGTAACAAAATTTTACTTGACTAGAAATGTATAATTGTTTGTTCTAAAATGTTTTAATTACCTAAGTAAATGACTTGTAATTGTGTTTTATATAGATATAAGTTATGTAAGGATATAATATACTAAGTTTTGTAAGGTTTTTTGATAAAAGGTAAAATAAATGCAAAATTCCGAGAATACGGCTTACACCCAAACATCCTTAAGGATTTTAGTATAAAAGAGCGTGCAATTTTTTATAAAATGTAGTCGTAAATCAACCATCAACAAGGAATCAACTAAGCAAGCTGGAGTCTCAGAATTAGTCTAAAAAACAAGGTGTCTTATTTCTTTATCAGAACAGTCTGTGTCGTGGTCACTGGGTAGTGATACCCGAACCAGGTACGTATTCAGGGGTACGTGGTGGTGTGTGTAGCCAGCAGAGCCGTCCAGGCTCAGGTAAGTAGGGAGCACACATCAACATCAGTGGGAGATTGTCCCAGGGCGACTGCGGTGCTGTAGGTACCTAGGCCGTCCGCAACACAAAGAAAAACCATTAAATCTCTTAATGATTATTATTAACGTACCACAACATCATCAACAAACTACCGCGCTCAACTGAGTCTGACTGACAGTATCGTATTAAACGATTAAGTTTAAAGTTTAGGATACAAAGTATTTATGTAACTTCACTGCCTCCTACAGCCGGGTCCAGACTATTGTTACGTGTAATGTAATCCACCGTGTGATGTAACGCGAATTCTAGGTGTGGACGGCACACGAGCGTTACATGTAATGCTCGTAGTGCCGACTTATCATACCACAAACGGTCGTGTTACATAACTTGACTAATTTGAGCGATTGACAGCTGTTGGTAAGTAGGCTATCTCTTGTTGTTTTCAATGATATTCTTTTTTAGAATATTATTGAATACGAAATTGAAATTCTTTAAAAAAGAATTTAAGAATATCATTGGTCGTATTTTCATTGGCGCTGTCAATAACAATGGACGGCTCACGCGCAACGTTGTTAGATCTCCGTAGCACGGCTTGTATAATAGAGAAGGGTATGGTATTTCATAATGAGTGCGAGTGAGACGGCAAATTATTTTCCTGGTTGGGTGCAGGTACCCGAAGGAAGTTCCTATTGTTCATTTTATGACATTCGTCTCTGTGCCATTCATTTTTTTTAAATTAATACCTACTAATTACCTACTATTCCTCTTACACTCAACATAGAGTCATAAATTGATGGGGAGCTTAAAATTTACTTCAAGTAAATATACATTAATAATTATGAAACCCGTTTTTTTTTTTTAATAAATGCCGCCTGCTAAAGACGATGTTTCTTCACCATGTTACAGAATAGTTTCGCATTCCCGATTTTTCTGAAATCCCGGGATTTATATTTAAAAAAATATGTTTTAAGAAGCCGCTTCCATAATTTCCTAACCAAAAATGTACTTTAAGTAAATATGCATCCGATTATCCGATCACTAGTTATTAGGTATGGGAGGACAGTGTAGGTGTTTCAACAAGTCCCAGGTACTTACATAGTAAGTATCTGTAGGTGTGGTAAAATATTTATACTGTATCACGACAAAATATGTGTAATAGGGATGTTGACTGGGAAAAATAACTATTTAGTCCGTTCAGTCAGATAGTGAAAAAATATTAACACGTATTTTTTTGTTTTATCATATTAATAAAAATGGTTTAGATTAAACGAATTAAAGTTGGGGAGTGGGGGCTCGCTACGGCACAAGTCAGTACAAAATCTACCGGGGAGCTTTTCCCATACATTTCCAACCTACTTTTTACGATGGATAGACTTGCCCTTTTGACCCTAATTACGGTATGATGTGATATACTTGAATGAATGAATGAAATGCACCGAACCCAGCGTGGTTTAACCAGACTCGATAAATCGAATGAACCTCAAGATTTACACAAACTCCTGAGGCCTCATGCTTCATGGGGCTACAGAGGCCATTGCATATCAAGGAGTAGACCGGGAGGCGCGGTGGTAGGGAAGACGTGATAAGATAAGATATTTTATTTTGTAAAACATGAGTAAGTACAATACATGTGCATTGTGGATGGAATTACAAATAATAATAGGAGCTACATGTTTTGCCAGTTAAAGCGTACAAAAAACAAGAGAAATTATGGTTACATGAATACAACTACATTATCAATACAACAGTTTAGAAACAACTTGACTAACTGCCGTAACAGTTTAAGAAAAGGTACATAAAATAGCTAAAACATAATAGAACAAACAAATTAATTAACAATTAGTAACTAGGAGAAATGTTGCAATAACGTTCCTATATTTACTTAAATTCGCGCATTTAGGAACTCTGATAAGCTGTAGTAGCACCTGGCAATAAGAAGTTTTTTTAAATGCAACTTAAACAACCTGGTGGGCAGCTGTTCAGTGTTGAGCGTGCCTTCAGGATATGGAAGGATTTGGTATAAAAATAATTTCTAATTAATCAACACAGCCTTTCCTACTGGACATAGGCCTCTTCTAGGTTGCATGACAATTTATTGAAGTTTCTCCCGATTTCTATTGAATACCAATAGAATAAAAAACGACATGTTGACAATCTAAAACATATTAAAACGACGAGCGTGTGTCCAGCATATAAGTGTTCACGTCACGTTTGCACATACATTAGAACGCTTATGCTAGATCAAGTCCAGAACAACCTTACCGTGGTCATAGTAACAAATACTAATCAAATAGGTACAAACCTAGCTGTGTCGGAGGTGGCGAAGAGGGGTCTGATATCGAAGGTGAAGGCGGCGGGTCATCCTGTTTCTGTACAACAGGCTTAGGCGGATCATCCGGTGGTTTCGAGACATCCGGCGGAATTACCGGTGTTGGTGGGACTTCAGACTGCGGAATATCAGATTTCCTGGATACCTCTTTTCTTAAAGATTCTGTCTTCCTTGGAGTGTATGGTTTTCGTAGTGGTATATTTGGATGTCTTGGTAATTCTGGTTGTGGGACGACCCATTCTGCTGGGATGACTGGTTGTTCTAATTCTATCGTCAAAGGTCCAGGTTTTGAAGGTACCGATACTACTAAGACTTCTTGTGGCTGTTTTGGCGTCTGTGGTTTCGGCTGGAAAAAGAAAGTAAACGAATATTTTTTAATACCATATTTTCTTTAGCTAGTTTTCCTAGGACTGTAGTCAAAAGTGTCAAGTACCTACACTTTTCGTCAATAATTTTTATGTTATAGGGCAAGCCTTAATACTGTACCTATACAATACCCATTTATTAATTAATTTATTTTTATATAGATTCTTTTCAATTTTGTGAATGTAAGAACGCTGTAGACCTAGTGGACTGTAGATTTGTTGACCATCATTATTCTGTTAAGTACCTGGTACTTGTTGAAATACCTACACTGTCCTCCCATACCTAATGACACTGTTATTTGAAAATATTGTAAAAGCCCATTATTTTTAAAAGAGTAACCGTGGAGTTTCTTGCCGGCTCTTCTCCATAGGAAACAACCAATTGGAACCGTGCACCTAGCTTCTGACGTTTCATAAATGCCCATGTAGGTTTATATGAAATAAAAATATTTTGTTTTTTTTTTTTTTTTTAAACGTTGCCCCACACTAGGAATTTCTCCTGTATCGTGGGTGCGTTTACAAACATTTATACTCACATACACAAACAGCCAGACCCGGAACAACTACTTGTAGGTCATACAAATATTTGTCCCTTGCGGGAATCGAACCCGCGACACGCAGCGCAGCAGTCAATCGCTTAACCACTGCGCCAACCGCGCCGTCTTTGAACTGCTAACACTTTTTCCGACTTGGGGGTTGAACACAGGACCCTATGTAGCTCAACATGCTGCTAGTTGATAGTCTAATTTTCTAAATCTTATGTTCTTTCTATAACATATAACTTAACAGCTTATCAGCAACTCAAATACTAACAGATAAGAGAACACAATAGACAACTAAAATACGATATTTTTATGTCAAATTCTTACTAATACTTATTATAAATACGAAAGTGACTCTTGTCTGTCTGTTACCTATTCGCTTTGAAATTTGCCACATGGAAAGACCCACCTGGGTTAGGACATAAGTTCCGACCTCAGCGCGGGCGAAGACGCTGGGAAAAGGTAGTAAACTATACTGGTAAAGGTATGAAAATATCCCTAATTTTCATCTAAAACCCACCTCAGGAGTTCCCGGCTTCTGAGCAACACGCCTCGGTGGAATGGGTTCGCCAATAATAGCTAGTATCTTCTCATCTTGAAGGGTCAATTCTGGTGCTAGGAGTCCACCGGTTGACAAAGCCGCGTATCTGATTGCCGCAGCTTTTCTTGTCAAATATTTTTTGTCGGACCACACCTGAAAATATTGTTAAAACCTATTTTTAGGTATGTTGTTGAGGAAACTTGGTCAAAAGGCGTTTCGCTATTGTTTCTGCTGCCTTTCGGAGACACGTCAATGATCCATACGACGATGGGCCAGTGTATGACAACCGCTCGTCGATTTTGTTAATGAGTCAAAACGAAGATGCTCTTTTAGGTCACACTGCTGCAACCTAAGCCCTACTAAGGAAGAGCGGCGCAATTTGCAAGAAGCTTCAAGCACCTCAACTGTCGTTCCTGAGCCATGCGTTGAATATCCAACTGCGCGCTTTTATCTAGGCTTTAAAGTGGGCATTAGGCTAAATTTTAGGTGTATTCTATTCATAAGTTTTTCCCAACGCGTTTAGGGGTGATTTTATGTATGGGTTTTTTTGTTACTACTATTTGCTTTTTAAAGTTATCCTTTTCCATAATAAAATATAGCAATAAAAAGAATCTTACCCTTTGCCATTGTTGAGTAGTTTTAATACAACCACTGATGCTATTAAGCCTCTCCGCAATGCCTTCCCACAGCTGTTGTGCCTTAGCCCGGCCAGTCGGTCCCCGCAACATACAGTTAGCCAGGTCCCTGTGCTCATTCAGAAAATCTAGAAACACCAGAATCTGTTTTCTTGAAGGGGCATTAGATTGCCTGTTTCCTAAAAACAAAAAAGTTTTTATATTGATTGCTAGTTTTGAATACTTCAAATAGGTAATATTAATATTTGATACTTACAGCATGCGGAATGATTGTGGATATTTTTGACTTGATTTTGTTGAACCAACACAAACCAAAAGTTTGGCAGAGGAATAAAATCAAATGAATCTTATGGGCGCCTAATAAATAATTTTTATTACATTTTTAACTTAGATGTAACTGCAGACTTTTGGAACACAACACTGCAGACTTTTGGTATATCATATTCATTTCATTTAGGTGGGTATTTTTTATATAGTGTTTAGTTACTCTGGACACAATGAAGGTGCTATTTGAGGTATAATATTTCACTACAATTTTTAACCTAATGGAACATTGGCATTTAAAGATTAACCGTCTCTCTCTTCAGTATTACAAGTTTATTTACAGACACCATATCACACATGTGTAACCCCTTGGTTTAGTATCAACAGGTTATTCAGATCTGTGGAGATTAGTATACTAAACTAGAAAAATTCTGTATGGCACTACTAAAGTAAACTATATTTATTTTATGACTGGATTTGAAATCAAACAAAAAAAACTAAAAACATCTTGAACATCTTAAATAGATCCAAATCACTTTGATAATGTTGGTTTTTTATTTACCACAAAACATTGCAAGTGTAGTTTAGTGCATGCCCAACAGAATTTGTGTTTAATTAAGATACTCACTGTTACTTTCGTCATTTAGGGCTTCGTCGTCTAACCTGGCTTCATTCTCGGAGAGGGTTCCCTGGTCCTCTTCTTTGATGTTGAAATCTTGAGATTCATCTTCGAGGGGCTCCGGCTTTATCCATAATTCTTCTTCTTTGACTGAAGCAGAATACACAAAATAATTGTAAATATTTTGCAATGTTTTTGTGAATTATAAAGGTTAGAAAAACATGTAATATCTACCAAGAAAGAATTCCATTGCAAAAATACAGAATTATATATAATTAAGGTCTGCCTCACTAAAAGGAAACAAAAAATATAGTGTCTATAGGTTTTTTCGTTAGAAACTCAGCAGCCTGTAAACAGGATTTGAGCACTGTAGATGGCAGACACCCTACATGGAACTTAAACAAATCTGGCGAAATGTGGGTGCACTAAACACCTCTTCTACCCCTTTGAGTAATACTGGCGTGATGTTATATATATGTTTACATTACCTTCGTCAGTTTGTTGATTATATCCATTCTGTTCGTTCTCTGAATTCTCACTCTCCATAGGTTCCGGCTTAACAGTTATCTCCACCACTGGCAACGTCGTGTCCATCGCTAACCGTTCTAACCTACTTTTACGGTCATAAAAACTATATTTTACAAACAGAAAAAAAGAATTGCGGTAACGAATAAATTAAAATGTTTTTACGCATATCTTGTAATAATAACCAGTTCAATGTCATGTCATTTTCACAGAAAGTCACAGGCACAACTATTGTTTAGTTAATATTACACAAAATTTCACAGTTATTAGCGATTTTCAGTCACTATCCGCAATTTTATGAACTGATAGCTGCCGGCTAGAGACGTTGTGATGTAATTAAAACACCTGCAGTTTTTAAACACAGCGTTGTAACAAACATTGGACACTACAACTACTGAAAATATATTCACTAGGAACTGTTGGGAATATCAGATAAAGCATTTTATCCTTTTAAAATGTCCTTTTTCCATTTATTTCCAATCGATTATCTCGCACACATCTTAATCTGCCATCACTTGTCAAAACCACCAGTGATGCGCTTACTTAGCGAGTTCGCAATACCAGTTTGCAATAATAAAACGCAACCCGACACTGGAATATTATGTCAGATACATTGATTATTAAAGTAGACGTAAATTCTAATTAACGATGACTAGTCTAGTTAAGTGCAAAATACATAAGACGACTACAATAAAGAACTACTGACAATAAAGAATAACTGGAAAGTAAAGGTACACTGAAACGTGGTTGCTCACAATGGGCCTTATCAGAAGGCTAAAAGTCACCCAAAGGGCAATGGAGAAAGCTATGCTTGGAGTTTCCCTACGTGATCGAATCAGAAATAAAGAGATCCACAGGAGAACCAAGGTAACCGACATAGCCCGAAGAATTGCCAAACTTAAGTGGCAATGGGCAGGACACATTGCTCGCAGAACAGATGGCTGATGGGGCCGAAAGGTTCTGGAGTGGCGACCGCATACCGGAAGACGTAGCGTTGGAAGGCCTCCCACAAGATGGACCGGTAACCTTGCAAAGGCCGCACGACTCCGCTGGATGCGGGAGGCACCGAACCAGTCGAAGTAACGGTGCTTGGGGGAGGCCTATGTCCAGCAGTGGACGTCTTTCGGGTGAAATGATGATGATGAAAGGTACACGTTGCGGCGTCATGTCACTGCAGTTGCCTCCTGCTGTCGGGTACGGAATGGGGCTACGGAGTATAATAATACGGGCTTAAGAATTGTTGTGCATGAACTCAGACAATCGATTAAATTCATATACGCTACGATGAATCGATACATTATTAAGAGACAACACTAAGCTTGTGTTTATCTGCATAAATGTCCTTTCACACTGTACCTGTGACACTGTACCTACGTCTTCCTACTTCTGCTATGGGTTTATGGATAATCCTTAGAACATTTAGGAGAACCTAAACATATTTTATATAGTTTCTCAAAGAGGACGCGACCACACATTTAGCTGCTCCAAACCAACGATATTTTTACTACGGTCACCAGCAGTTGTTACCTACATTAGGTTTTACACTAATATCCAGCAAAAGGTTAATTTATGCACAGTAGCTAGAAATAGAATCTTCAGCCTGGATTTTTCAGGTCGTGCACGTGTTATTGGGTTTCTCTAATATTGCCATTTTTCAGTAGCAGCCCGAAATCTGGATTTGTGGCAGCATCTACATCGCCACATGCGATGCTACGCATCAGACCTGACGTCACACAAATCCTGCATCGCACAATTAGAGTTTACTGCGCGAACGATATATACAAGACTATCCGACATCAATCGTTGGGCAGTTGCCCGCCAGACACGACACCCCGTCTGGTCGGAGGATCCTTCCTTTTCTAGGAAGATGAGTCAACTTTACACCCTGTTCCTCATATCTCTAAAGATGTATACCGACATTAGGTACATCTCACCCTTTGAGGCGTGATGTTGGTTTATGTTAAGTTTATGGTTTTGGTAGGGCCCCAAAAGATGGCGTCGAAGTGGCCCCCAGGTACATGTGTTTGAACACTGCAGTCTATTGCTATAAACCAGAAAAGAGGAGATAAATTAAAATAAAACCAATGTAATCTTTCCTAATTTTTATTTCGAACCATTCATTACACATAACTTAAAAAAAAACGATGTTTTTTTTAAATTTTTGACTTAAAAGAGTGTACAATGCATTATAATAGGACACATAATCTCAAAATAGAATGGTTCTATACAATGACGATAACATTTTGGTATGTATTAATCCCCGAATTAAATAATGATGACGAGCATTCTTTAAAAATTCAATACTTTCATGTCTGTTGGCCAAGTTGAGTGACATTGTTAAGAACCTGAACCTCGTCCTTTATAGAAGTCGGTTTCGGATTGAGAAAGTAAAAAGTTACCATCGCATGTAGAACCAAGATGGCTGGCACAGGAGCGTGGGAATTGGCACATGAAAAGAGAGGCTAAAATTTTGATATGTAAAAATGTCCCAGTCATCGGTCATTCTACTATAATAGTAGAAAAATATACAAAATCAGTCAGTTAAAAAAATAAAAGGCCTATAAAATGAGTCTCGATTTAGCAGTTATTTTTTTAGCAGTTATTTCAACCTGGGCTGTATTATGAAGTGTATGAATTACATTAATAGCAGCCCTTTCTCGCAACGGAACAAAAAGTCAATTGTTATTAATTGGGCGAAGGACACTGAACGAGAAACAAAATAAGTTTTACGTCTGGGGACGGTTAGTGTCGCGCAAAGTGTAAAAATAAATTACAGAAAATAGCAGAATAGAACAATGTCAATAAACTCAGCCAGCCGAATACCGTAATACTAAACTAAATACTTCTTGCGCGATTATAAAAATATTGACTATGGTATATTTTGGAAGAGTTACACCTCATTTCTGAGAGGTCAACTACTGTTGGCTGGCGCTCCAAGGCTCAGAAACAGCATCATATTTTTTTTTTGTTGTATAATATTGCAAACAGACTGATGGCCCATCTGAAATAGGTTATTGTAGCATTTACCTGGGGGTTTACCAATATGTTGGTCCTAAGGGACTAAGATGAAAAAATGTGGTTATAATTTTACTGAAATCCTTCAGAAAACAATACCAAGACATATATTTGTGCTCTAATTTTAAGGGAACTTCGCAGACATCCATAACTATGGTGGAAGGACTACCGTGAACTTGAGTCAATTAATAGCTTCCAAATAGATTCCATAAGAGTAGGTGTGGCAAATGAAAAACACTTCTACAAAGGTATAAATAAGTACTGTTTTTGAACAAGAGCGCTCACTGTCAGAAATAAGGTGGTACTTCAAAAAATAACTCAAGTCACAAGAAATATCGGTGGAAAATTATATTTATTTACATAAAACATGACGTCAACATTACACTATAAAACTTAAAATAATAAACTACACATGGAATTGGAAGAACAAGATTGCGTGATTCATTTCAGAAAAAAAGAGAAATGTAGGTACTTTCCACAATTTAGCACTTTACCTTTTTGCCTGTGACTCGAGTATATTTCAAGTGAACTTATTCTAAAATATATATTTTCCGATTTTATTAATGATCGTTCTCGCTATTTCTAGTGATTTACTTTAAAAACGACTTCACAATCCCAGTTTTTTGGTGTTATACTGAGGTGTAATGATAGTTTAATAACAATGTCCTTTATGGAGAACATATTATTTGTCGACTAGCAGCGCCACGCGGTTTTACCCGCATAAGTCTCGATCCCGTGGGAATATCGGGATAAAAGTATCCTATGTGTTAATCCAGGTTATAAACTATCTGTGTGCCAAATTTCATCCAAATCTGTTCAGTAGTTTTTGCGTGAAAGAGTAACAAACATCCATCCATCCTCACAAACTTTCGCGTTTATAATATTAGCAGGATATTAGGTAGGTGTGTCGTTTAGTTCAGGACCATTAACCATAGATCCAGAACCCTAATTGCGTGACACACTTGCAATCAAAATTCGAGTTTTGAAAGATAGCTTTATAGATTTGAAAACTTCGTCTGCTCAACAACGCCATACATCTAATTGTTATCTTGTAAGATTTGCTTTATAAGTGATACCTAAGAATTTTTATATTGTTTTTTGACATAATTATTGTATGCCTATTAGGCAGAACATAATGGAACTGTAATTTACCTAACATCTGTTTTAACTTATGCCCACAATAAAATATTTGATTAGATTGGATTTGAACGTAAATAACGCAATGAACGTGGGTGAACTGCCATGTGAAAACCATTGCGAGCAACTATCTAAGTATGCAACACATTTTCGTAAGCGATTACGACAAATTTGTTTAATTTTGACAGTTCAACAACATTCATTGCGTTATTTACGTTGTTGAGCAGATTTCTTTGTCGAACTTATGAAGCAATGGATTAGCAATTTGTTTCAAAACGATTCAAACTCCGATTGAATGTATACTTACTACGTAATTATGGTACAGGTTCGCATGGACGTGTTTTTATCGTTTTTTTTTTGTACACTGTATTTTAAACTCTCGGTATTGAGTCGAGCGTTGAGAATCCGAGTTGGGACGAACTCTCGTCCCAGCGCGTTGAAAAAACACACGTTTGGAATTTAAACTTTCGGCGCTAAGCAGAGCGTTCAAAATCCAGAGCACGAAAAAAAATCGCCGCGCCCGTCTATTACCTCGCTGATTCATAATCGAGATTTGTTTTAAACCTAAAGTCTATACTTTTGTTTGATAACGGTATGCTTTCAACGTGTACAAAAGTATAACAATTGTTGTATAATCATCAGATTTAGTTTAATTTAATCATAATTTTCAGTTTAATCCACAAAATCTATTATTACACCTTCAGTAATACACACTATGAATAACGCAGTTTTCGCCTCAATCAGCTTACGATCATCTCCTGCCGACTTAGCGGGTAAAATATAATCTCAGCGAGTAGGGAAATATTGCCCTGAGTACATGTTATAACCACGAGAGCACAAGCATGTCAAATCGTCAACTTCATGTCAATAATGTACAATACAGTAAAAATGTTACAAAGCTAATGTTAACAGTCAAACAACGTTCGATGTATACAATATAAATATCAATTCCTTATGGAAACATTTTGTTGGCGGTTTCTGGACCAAACTTGTGTATTTTTGTATGAAAGCCTTATTCAAGCATACACATTCCGCACCGCAGTCGGGTAAAAGGAAAGATTAATTAGAAAGCTGCACGCTTAGCATGATCACAATAGTAAAGGGTTTTGTCGACGGAAGAATAGACAAAATGACAGATAAAAAATCACAATCAGTCATTTAGTCTATTATTTCGTCGACAAACCCGTAGAAATTCCTTTTCTATGGTTTTCACGCTACGCGTGTTGAACGAGACTAGCAGCGCTTTTGCCAGAAACTTTACAAATTACCACTTCAATTTACCGTTACTCCTAGCCTGCATTATCCCATTGTCGGGCAAAAACCTCCAGGTCTTACAATCCAGGTCTAATATAGACGACTGTTCGATTGTTTAACTTCAATTTATCTAAAAGAATCATACAAATCTGGCCAGCCTGAACATAAATTCATATTGGAATGAGAACATGAAAAGCTAGCACATAAATCTACATTAAAACTGCAAATAACCACACATATGCCATACCTTGTAGCCACATAACTGGCCGCTGTGTGTGCACTATGTAGGTACATCTCTGCCTAACTCTTCGTGAAAAACAGGCGTGATGTTATGTTATGTTATATCGTAAACTTTTTCACTTTCTACTCACAAGTTTGGTCCACAAACCGCTTAGGTAACTGCTTACTACAATATTATTGCGTTCACTAACAGAGTATACAATGTCTGGCGCTTTTTACATTTTAACCATTGTTACTTAAAACTACCTGATTTTTAATCATCTCCTTGGTCTAATCTTGTTTGACGAAACCACTGTGTGGGCGGAAATTTGCGTCGTTTCGGCGTGGACGAGAGCAGTCACTTTCGGGCTCGAAACAATGGTCTCGTGAAACTAATCTGTTTACATAGTCTATTGTTCCAGAAAATTAAATACATACAGTTCAATTTGTGTGAAAAATATACACTTAGTCTTATGAAAAACGTTTTTTTTTTACTGGTTAGTCTCCAATTGTTATAAGAAACTACCTTTCAAATGGCTTTATAAATCACAACGATGAATAAATCTTATCTAATCTTCTTTGATATATCAATCACAAAGGTTAATTACAAGAAAGGTGTCAATTCCTCCGTCAGTTCATGTCCTTTCAGAAGGACATTTCAAAGTCCTTATAAAAGGACAATGTCCGCAATTCAACAATTCTATTAATTAGTAATATTATGTCAGACCACGTCTAATTGATCTTTCCTTGAATTGTTAGAACCTTAGATAATTTATATTCCTTTGCCATTGCTCAACTATCTACTTTAGCAGTATGTAGTCAAAGTTTATTTTTGAGTGACCATAAAGAGGTCCTAAGTAAACTTTGTTTGCAATGGAATTTGAACTTTATCATATATGACATTGAGTTTGAGGTTGCAAAACTTGATATTCTGTTAGTTATCTAAGATTCTAGATTCAAGTCTATTGTTAGTTCAACATCAAGCATTATAATTAGTTGCTAGACATTTAAAAATGGTCCTTCGAGTCAAATAAGCTTGAAACATGATTTTTCTTTCCATCAATATTCCATAAGCTGCAACAAGATCAATTTCTGTACCGCATTAGGAATCGTAATGAATTTTGCCATGAATTATTATTATAAATGTCATACATTTAAAATGATGAGACAAGAATTTTACACGAATTTATAAACATTAGAAAATGCAGTAAAATGCACGAAAAAAGAAATAAATACACATCAAAATGAGTTTCTAATAATCTCAATATCGATTTATAATATTTTTTAGTAGATTTCGATTACAAAAAAAAAAAAAAAAATACAATTTTTTTATACATATTTTTGATAACATGTAAATAATTATGTTTTAAAATACATGATTTTGTGCGTCCTGTGTGGATTACAATTGTATAATTATTAACTAAATCAGTTTTTCAAAAATTTAATAATTAAAGAGTTTACATCACAAATTATAGGTATACTTCAGTTATTTATTCATAGCAGTATGATAATTTCCAAATCCCATACTGAAAAGTATCATTACTATTTTTCAAACGACTAACAAAATAACGTGCTGGCAACATTGTTAAAATAAAGCTACCTACACATTATCTGTATTAACTAGAATGAAAGCGCAGTGTCCTTCTCGAAGTACAAACTTACCTTTTAGCCTAAAATCTTCAGTTAAGTTGTTAGTTTCGACGTGGATAAGCATATCATTCATTTATGACCAAGTATTATGAGAGAGACGACACAGAGGAGCATCCTTTGTATTTTTTTTTTCTATTGTACCTTCTGAACTAATTCTTGCTTTTTGAATTACATTACACACCCAATTTTTTTTTGGTAGTCCTAATTAAGAAACAAGATACTATCGGTAGTCTGTAGCAATGACTTACTATGATACATTTCAACTATGGGACTCTAAAAATACACCATCAAATTCACTTCACCATAACTATTGCGCAATCAATAGCCCATTATCGGTGGGCACAGTCCATAGAGCCTATACCATAGACAGTTAGTCTATGGCCATATGACGTCACAATTTTAACTGGTCTGATTCTCGTCGAGAAACTCGACGCAAGTGAATGGAAAATGACCTATTTTACCGTGTAACTCGCCTTCCCATTGGCCGTTTATGTTGGTTTTTGTCACCTGGAAAAATTAAGTTGTTAATTTAGGTTAGTTTAGCTTGGGGTGTAAATATGAACCTCTTCAAGTTAAGATACTTGAATTTGTTCGGGGTTCTATATGATTTAAGCACCGCTAACTGGTTGATCTTAACCACGAAACTAGTTATTGTCGTACAGACGCCAGCACATCAACCTACTACAATCTGTCAAATTTCTTTAATAGATTTTCAACTTTATAACTAAAGGATAAGGTACAAAGTTAATTGGGAAACAATTTGACAGATTCGGATAGGTTGACCTGCTGGCGTCTGTACTTTATACAGCATTTATCAGAAAAGTGAGCAAACTTCAATACGAATTAATTATTAATAGTATTGTAGTTTGTATGGGACAGTTGATAATTTTTCCCGATTACGATGTTAGTCTCATGATAAAGTTGTTCTGTTTGATGGTCTGTACCAAACCCTTAAGGTGGATCCGCTGTTGTGAATACATCTACATCAGTTAGATTTGTTCCACAAGAACTTTTCCATAAGAGATTTGTTCATAAGAAACAAAAACCTAACTAAGAGAAATGTATTAATGATTCCAATGATTACAATTCTGTAAACCTGACACTGACCTCCAAATTACAAAAAACGTAAGAAAATTTGAATTTCGCGGCTACAGCTGCGGATTAACCTTAAATATGACGACATCTTTTAGGGTTCCGTACCCAAAGGGTGAAACGGGACCTTATTACTCAGACTCCGCTGTCCGTCTGTCACCGGGCTGTATCTCATGAACCGTGATAGTTAGACAGTTTAAATTTTCACAGATGATGTATTTCTGTTGCCGCTATAACAACAAATACTAAAAACAGAATAAAATAAATATTTTCCCATACAACAAACGTGATTATTTTGCCGTTTTTATAGATAATGGTACGGAACCCTGCGTTTTTTAAACATGCTGTAAACCGCTCCCGATTTTTGAACCAAATGTCAAGTTACCTTTATAAATGATTCTAATTGCGATTTGATAACATATTTACTAATCAGAAACTTACACAGGCTTTCAGAAACTTGGGTAAGGGATAGTATAACTTAAACGAGTCAAAAAGTTGCATCAGTCGAATAATTTGTTGAGTTGATTTTACCGCCTACTACCACATCTGATACTAATGTCGATTGGTTCACAAAAATAATATTGTATGTGTTATGTTATTTAAGATAGTTTAATTAAGGACCACGCTACCGCATTAGGAATTTCCTGTAATGATAGCAGTGTTTGTGATAAATAAATAAATAAATAAAGTGGTTTCCCGTCTTTGTTTGTGACATCCAATGCCTGACGTAGTAGATTATTGCCTTATTACTGTACAACGCGCTACTGCTAACCATAAGGACCTGCCCCTGCAGAAACGACACAGATAGCGATCGCTATACGACCGAATTCGGTCGCAAACTCCTAATGTCTTCCCTAGACGCGCGCGACATGCTTCACAGGCACGGGATTCTTTTGAGCTTGTCAAGTAATTTTGACCCTCTAGGGACGCCATTAAGACTACGACCAAATTCGGCCGTATAGCGATCGCTATCTATGTCGAGTCTGCCGCCCTTGGGTTCGATTCCTGGGTTGGGCAAAGGGTTTTTTAATTTTTCCATCTGGAATTCTCAGAAGCAGCCCGGAGTCTGGATTTCAGCCCTGGTGGAGGCAATAGGCTCGCCCCCTATTACATAGGACTTAAACATAACTGGCGAAATTCGGGTGAGCTATAGGTAGGTACACTTCTGCCTAACTCTTCTGGGTAAGCTGGCGTAGCGTTATATTACTATAAAACAACAATAAACTTAACTTACTTTGATAATATCTCCTTCCTCAAGCTTGAGTGCTGTCTTGTCGTACGCGTTCGGTACTCTCGGCTGCTTCACCCTAGCTAACGCTGGGAGAGTGCGCTGGAATGTACGAGAAAAGTTATTAATGTAAAGTGATATATGTGTCGTGGCCATATCATAAAATTGACCATTTTATGAAATGAACATCATCCACTGGCCACATCATGATTTGGCCTGGCCAGATCATTGAATACTCAACGTTTAATGATATGAACAGTTAAACGCACGACTACTTCATGATGTGGCCAAACATTAGTGATCATATCGTAAAATAGTTAGATTATCCACCGGTAGAGGCGTTGATGTCGCTGTGTTTTTGTTGTGCATCATGGCGGCGGCATACAACAAATCAAACAAAGTAGGATGACAATGCAAAAAAAATCGATGGACTTTTATTGGGTTTCCAAATATGATATTATGGGAAGCGATCAACTTGGAAGTAGCGCTCGCCGGCCGCTGCCGCGGCGTAACATGCAACATTGCACTTAAAAATAGTTTCAAAAATTTTAAATTTTCACCGCCTATGTGGCACCCCGACCAAATGGGTTAGGTTGGGTTAGAACTATGACCAACAGCTACGTCCAAGTTGGTCGCAGTTACTTGACTATTTTTACAACACCTTACACCATGGATACCCTACATTAATGATATGGCCAAACGTCGACTGAGATATCATTAAACGTTGATGTTTAAACGATATGGCCAATGTTAGCTGGTCATTTCATGAAATGGTCAATTCTAAGATCTGGCCACGACATACATACCGTTTGGTAGATGGGACTTGTGTAAAAAGCTGATCTCTTTGCTACCAACATAACAAACAACATGTAGGTATACGACACCCCTCTACGCACCCCTTCTGGGATTACGTTCGTAATGTTATGTTACAAACCTGTATATTAGTACGCTGTTGCGGATGCTTGTTGCTGGGAGGGCTTGGCGGGTCTGCGAGATGATTGAGTGCCTCTGTGGGAGGGTACGGAGCGCCTGACGGGTCCAGGATCTGGTGGTAAGATGAGTAAGCGGTAAAAAGGGGGTGTGCACCTCTGTCTAACCCTTAAAGGAAACTTAACCGTAAGTGGGCAAAATAACATGTTTTTTTTTATTACATAAATAACCAACGGTAATGGATATCGAATAGCAGTAAAAACAAAAGCGAAAAGGATTTTAAAAATCTTTTTCAAGTGACAACTACACGAGAGCATTGAACTCTTCATCAGCTATTTATGATGATTGTAGGATTTTGTTTTCTTTCATTTGCTTTCAGATACCGATCTTCATAGACGTCTGTAATTTATTTTTTACTTGGATCAATTTTTTTTTTAAAGATTTTATAGGTAAATCTTTGCAGAGTTCGGTATCTGAAAGCAGTTTTGATTTTTCACTTTTTAGTTGTGGTACCTACCTCAAATTCGAATACCTGCTATGTAACTAACAGTGACAGGAACTTATAACATCATCCATATAGACTAAGTGGGAAAAATACCTATTATTAAAGCTAACTCAAAAACTACCCAAGCAAAGTCAATAAAATTTATATGGGACCACCTTTGAAGTATGACCTACCAAACAAAAAAGAATCATCAAAATCATTTCATAATTGGCGGAGTAATCGCATAACTAACGTACAAAAAAAAATCTCCTCCTTTTTGAAGTCGGTTAAAAAAGCCCTGTCTACTGAGTTAAATAACTAAATACTTAGTTCAAAAGCAAAATAGATTCAAAAACATATTGAACCATTGTTCACGGAAAAACATAAAAAGTGAAAAGGAAAAAGCTGGAATCGAAACTCCGACATTTTTAAAGGTACAAGTCTATTATTTCAACTACCCTTTCGACTGGGAGCGTGGCACCTCCTGTAATCCGGCTACACAGAGGTCGGGTACGGAGGATGATTAGAGGTCAGGATAACCTGGTGCTTAAAGTACCCCATGTCGACCGTCCATACTAAGCCAGGTATAAATATGGATCTCCTTCAGGGGATCCATATCAAAAAAATCTCCTCCTTTTTGAAGTCGGTTAAAAAAGCCCTGTCTACTGAGTTAAATAACTAAATACTTAGTTCAAAAGCAAAATAGATTCAAAAACATATTGAACCATTGTTCACGGAAAAACATAAAAAGTGAAAAGGAAAAAGCTGGAATCGAAACTCCGACATTTTTAAAGGTACTAGTCTATTATTTCAACTACCCTTTCGACTGGGAGCGTGGCACCTCCTGTAATCCGGCTACACAGAGGTCGGGTACGGAGGATGATTAGAGGTCAGGATAACCTGGTGCTTAAAGTACCCCATGTCGACCGTCCATACTAAGCCAGGTATAAATATGGATCCCCTGAAGGAGTTTAGGGGTTGCAGGTTGACTAAGGAGGGGCGAAACGGGCCAGGGGGGTAAACCAGCAGTCTAAAGTCCCCGTATCGGGCAGTAGTGGGATTGCGGCTAGAGATGGGTGCTTGGTAACAGCCTGACCGATGATCAGACCCGATCCTTTTGGTGTGTTTATAAAAACTGATGTGGATATTTATTTATAGACCATAAAGTTCTATTAATTCCATATTTTTTTCTGTACTTCGTGATTATTGCTGGTGTTATTTTCGTATCGAATAAATGTTTAAGACAACAGATTTTTGACTCAATAAAACAGATTTAAAGAGGATCTAAAATTGGACTCATTATCATTATTATTATAATTATCTTGATCTTAGGATGTAAAATTGTTTTTCCGGTTTGTTCCCGAAAATTTTTAGAACTGGCCACTTACAAACGATATTAAAAAAAATTTGTTCAAATTTTGAAAATGGAACTGCTAATATTATTGTGTATGTATTTTATTCATTTGTCATTTGTTTACGATTAGGTGGCAAATTGAAAATTGTCTGTGTCACGTCAGCATGAATTTAACGCGAGAAAATTTTCGTACAGTGATTTTTGATGACTTTCGATGTCACCCTCGTATGAGTCCAAATAAGCACAAGCGGCCGTTCACACGGCGCTGTACTTTCAGATATTTTACAGTAAAATTTTGAGATTACATCTCACTGTTCATACTATTCAAATTAACGCAGTATGAAACTGTGAACAAATGCATTATAGAACAGAATATCGCACTGATCAACGCCGTGTATACTTGGCCTAACTTCGGCAGGTGAAAAACCACATATGGTAGGGACTTCTTATTATTCTAGTCTATTATATTGATGTTAACTATGTTTTGTGAAAATGTCACATGATTATGTATCCCCGGGTCCACAATCTCGCGAGTGCGCCTCGTGGAGGCCCTTGCACGAGTCGCCGCAAGCAGAGGCTACGACAATAAACTAACCTTACTTAAAGTCAAACAGTTTTAAGCCATGGTTATTGTCTTTAAACTATGACGAAACAGAGAAAGTTATCATGTCTAATTCGTAACATTAAAATCCCTCCTAAAACACTCACACACACACACACTCACAAACTCAATACATTGGCTTCTTCTATCCGCTTTTTGTTGTTACCATATTCTTTTTATTTTTGTTAATCTTTTTGCATAAGATTCTGTAATATCTCCTACTGGGTGAGGGCACTGGCTCTTGTAACACAGGTCTACCACCTAGCACAGGAGTCAGGGACTTCACACTATTCTGTAACCACTCTCTTGTGTAATACAGATTATTGATTACTCTCGTTTCATTCAGTTGTCCGCCATGCCTATCGCGGTCGCTTCACCGCGTCTTGCCTCCTGGAGAGTGGTCCCGGGGTAATGTATTGTGTTGTAATTTATTTTGTTTTGCAGTGGCTTTACAGGGCGAGTGTATGAAACTTTAAATATTATTCCAATCTCTGTACATGTTTGCAATAAATTTGACTTGATTTCTACGTAGTCGGATGGGTGTTAAGAATGATATAGACAATTACCCTCTGCACGTAAGGCACGGGGATGGAGCCGGTGCGCCCGAGACTGTTCCGCGCTGTCCACCATTGTTCCTCGTCGCGGTTGATCACCATCAGGCGTTCGCCGCGACGGAATGGTAGGTCGTCGGCGTCCTGGAAAAAATAGTACGGGGATATAATAATATTATGATGATAATAATAATATTATGGACAGAAAGCCGTTGGGCCCGGCTTTCATTCATGGCTCTTTGATAGTCGTTAAGGGTCGTCAGAAGCCCAAAAGTCTGACAATCAGTCTTACCAAGGGGTATTCATTCATCTGGATCCAGCTAGACTGGAAGCCGACCCCAACATAGTTGGGAAAATTCTAGACAGACGATGATAAGTAAACTTAAGCATAATAAAGAAATCTCGATTTGTCGAAGTCGTATAAACAATGCGAAGCAGACGCGGGTCGCTAGTTCAGTTATTAACGTATTATAGAATCTCTAACTATAGATACACGTACAGAACCCTCAGCAACATCTCCAAATATGCATTAACTGATTGTGCAAATGAATTCACATCATACAGTGCAAAAGGGGATAGGACTCACGAAGTTTCGTTGGTCAGCTGTATTGCATAATAAATCAGCCTATAATGTTACTGGGACATCCCAGCAGTGGAACCATTATAGGCTAAGAGAGGATGCCTGTGTAGCCATCCTCTCTTCGAGAGGGAGTGGGCTGTAATCTACTACGCGGGTACAGCGCGGGTTGGTAGATGTCACATAAGTTAGAATTTTTGGTTCTAGGACATGCCGGTTTCCTCACGATGTTTTCCTTCACCGTTTTGAGAGCAGTGGTGATGAAATTATTTACACAATGTAAAGCGCCTGCCTCGGTTCGGACCCACGACCTACACCTCGTAAGTCGAACTCGAACAGTACAATTTCTAAAAAAACTTCACGGTATAACAATAACCGGTGTCGCGTCGCGCTAGTCTGCACGAAGCTTTAAGCCTACAACGTTCTCACATTCACAAAATCTAAACATCGGCGGTATCTACATCGCCACATAGGAACTACACATCGCACTGATGTCACGCAATATCCTGCATCGCGCAAGCCGAGTTTACCGCGCGACTGGCATATATACAACGACCCGACAACAATCGTTCGGCAGTTGCCTACCAGAAACAGCACCCACCTGGTCGGAAGATCCTCCCTTTTCTATAGAGGATGAGTGAACTTTACACCCTGTTCCTCAAACCTAATCTCAAGCATAATCAGCTTATAATGTTCCCACTGTTGGGACATAGGCCTCCCTCGGTAAGAGGGAGTGGGCCATAATCCACCACGCGGGCCCAGTGCGGGTTGGTAGAAGTCACATATCTTCGAATTTTTGGTTCTAGGACATGCCGGTTTCCTCACGATGTTTTCCTTCAACATTTTGAGAGCAGTGGTGATGAAATTGAACGCACAAAGTACAGCGCCTGCCTGGGTTCGAATTCACGACCACTGGGCCACCACTGCTCACCATACACCATACCTATATAGTTTAATTCAAATAAATGGTTTGAGTTGAGTAGAAACCTGGAGTCTAGATTTGTGCCCGGTTGTTGGCTCTCTATTCTAAAGGATACATAGCTGGCGAAATATGGGTTCTGTTATTACGAATTGATCTATTTAACAGTATAGAAAACATTGCACAATCATCAAATCCAAACCGCACTTGAGGCATCCACAAACATAATATTTGTATCCACAGACCTTGATATCTATGTTTAGGCGAAACAAATTCTTTCGCGACCCGGGTTCCGAACCCGCGACTCGCAGTGCGTCAGTCATAATCTCATAACTATCACCGCGGCATATTAGCAAAGCATAACATAAACAGAGAACATCTGCCATAAACTCATGTTTGTTCCGAATTATTTTTATCTTAGTACGTATGGATATATGGAAATGTCTGTGCAGAAGTCTAAGTCTTCGTGTCCAGACGCCAGCACATCAACCTACTACAATCTGTCTAATTTCTTTAATAGATTTTCAACTTTATAACTAAAGCATAAGGTTCAAAGTTGATTGGGAAAATTTGTCAGTTTCGGGTAGGTTGACGTGCTGGCGTCTGTACCTAAACGAAAAAACAAAGTATTTTCTGATAATGTATTTTGTATGGCGACCGAAGTTTATAATTAGCTACCAGATTGTTTTAAAATTCTAAACTTTAGGACATTTCAATGTAAATTATTCAATTACCTCTGAAGTAAATGCTACTACTCGACTTATGATTTTATGAATGATAAGTTGACATAAATATTAGGAAATAATTATAATATTACTCTCTTTTCTATCTCTTTGACTTAATTAAATCTTTTTGATATTTCTATAGCTAATATTTGACTAATTTGCAATTTGAATGTTATCCGAATTTATTTAATTCAATGTGTGATCTAATAAACGAACCAAAACCGCGACAATGTATTTGTACGCCGGAAACGGCAGAATATTCTGTACTTAAATACTATGTAAGTAACATCTTTACAAAGATTATATTCTCACAAATAAATGGACTATTACTAAATTGTAAGAATTCGCTGTAAGTATATACTCCTGGTTGAGGATTTCAGATAGAAAAGTCCTCATATGGCCTGACCAAGATTATGTCTGGACTTTAAAAGAGACTGCGACCTCTGAGTTTGTTTCGGCCTTTCTTCTCAGAGTAGTCAGATAGAAAACGCCGACCTCATATCGCTTATTTTTAATACGATGAAATGAAATTGTTTATTCTGTAAACAATATCTGTGTCTGTGTATCAGTGTCTGTGATATTGGAATCACTTTTACACGTCATCTTAAAAAAATTATTAAAAATTGGCAAAGTGTAATTCCATTTTCCCATCAGGAATTTCTCAGTAGCAGGCCGGATTCTGAATTTGTGCCCGGTTGATGGCAATAGGCTCGCCCCCTATTACATAGGACTTAAACATAACTGGCGAAATGTGGGTGTACTTTAGGTGCCCCTCTGCCGTACCCGTCGGGGAATACAGGCGTGGTGTTATGTGAATGATTTGTTGATTTAGCATTTCTAAATAGTGGTGGCAAGAGTGACTGCAAATCTGTGGTGTTTGATCCTCGGGTCGGGAAAAGTATTAAGTACCAATAAGTCTGCCTGCCACTTGAGAGTTTTGAATTTGAGTCAGGAAATTTTCTGTAGCATCGTGGACTCCGATTGGCTCGACATAATATCAAATGTAGGTTTACTATAAGCTTCTGCCCACCCTCTCGAGGAACACTGTCGTGGAGTAATAATACTGTTATTTTTCATGTCCCTGCCAGCATATGCACAATAACTGGTCCTTCTGCCTATAACCTTTTAATAGAACGTACGTAACTCGATATGATTGCGGCAGTTACTCATAGCGTCACCGCCAGCGTTACTATGAAAGCTAATATTAGAAAAACATTCACTGGAGACCAGGTTTTTACGATGAGACATCTTACTTCCTTGTTTGTAGGCATATTTTTAATTCAGGCATTGTTAGTCATAGATATGTTTAAAAATCTGGGTGGAAACTTATGGATTTTAGGTTAATATCACGCCCGTATTCGGCAAAAGGGTAGAAAGAGGTGCAGGTATATCTATATTTCGCTAGATCAGTACTTGATATTTTTAAAAAGCGATCGTGTTGCCACTATCCGAGACTTATCCAGACTACTAGTACTATGATTTTTCTAATGTAAAAAATCATTTAAACTTTTCTCAACCCGGGAATTGAACCTTACACTCGCTAGTCGACATCGAAGATTTTGATAATACAGGCAAAAATTCACGAACGGGATACTTTATTTTTTCCTAAAAAAACTTATTGATATGGCAGGCAACGACTAACTAGCTGCATCCCGCGTAAGTCTCGATCCCGTGGGAATATCGGGATAAAAGGTATCCTATGTCCTTTTCCAGGTTATGGTCTACCCATGTCTCAATTTTCATCCAAATCCGTTCAGCCGTTTTAGCGTTAAAGCGTAACAAATAAACAGACAAACTCACTTTCGCTTTTAAAATATTAGGATAGTTAGGATTGTAACATCTCGCACACGATTCTAACATAATGTTTACAAATAAAGCGTATTGATGGCTTCGAATAACACCTGTCATAAACGTTCATGGTGCTATTGTTTAGTTCCAAATACGTTCGCATGGCGTGTTACAAGTGCCATTATTTTTGTAACTATGTCTTTCCCATAAAAGTTAATGTGATAGCCAAATATTTAGAAATATAATAAATATTTATTTTTGTTTCCAATTGATGTTATTTACACTTACACAAATTATAATCTAGTTTTTTTTTGCTCTTTTCAAAATAACTAGTACTATTGAAAAAGTCATAAAAATGTTTGAATTTCTAGCGTAAATTGAACTATGTTTGGATATTACAGTTTTTTTTCTCAACATATTTGTTTGCTTGTTTGTAAACTTAATCGCGAACGTAGTATAGACGGAGTCGGCCTCGTGGTAACTGACGGCCCCGATTTAGGAGTCGTGGATTCTAATTAAAATCCAGGAGTTTACTTTGTGTACATGTAAATATCACTGCCACTTATTTCAGTGTCTAAAACCCGCAAAGAAAAACATTACATTGAGTTTATGAAAAAACCAGTATGCTCTGGAAGAACCAAATATTCTAAGAAACTTAAATCCACCAACGTGTACTGGGCCCGCGTTGTGGATTTCGGACTTCCACCTCTCACAAAGAGAACTCAGCCCGAGTTCCACCAGAAACCAATATAGTTAGGCCGTTTATTACTGATTATGTTTTAAACTAGCTTTTGTCCGTAGCTTCGCCCGCGTGGATGTCTGACACAATCCCACGGGAACGTACTGCGGGGATTACATACCTTAGAGCCGAGAAAAAGGTCATTGACTCCTACCACTGCGACCGCGTTGCCGTCAACCATGATTATTTTGTTACGCGTAATTTTGAATCTGTGATATCTTTTAAACTATTAATTTAAATTATATGATGTCAAGGCACATTTTAATCTAAATTAAATGCCCAATTTAAATAACATATTTGGTTGAATAAGGATTAATATGATACCGATCAAAATAGCGTCGGAAATAACTATGACATTTTTATCGAATTCTGAAAGATAATGGTTACTGTGGGCCATCCTTAGAAGATAGACATATGCTATCGCGGACTTTTTTGGTGAACTTTTTAAATTTGATATCTCTTATGGCTTACGCGGCGCACGCCAGTAAAGCTCTCAGTCGACATGTTTTTTTCCGAATCTTCGACAGTAATCGTCATATTTCAGCCAATTTACACAATACCTTAATGAATTATACACCAAAACCTTCCGCATGCATCACTCCGTCCATTGGTGAAAACTGTTTGAAAATCCATTCGGTAGATTTTGAGTTTATCGCGTTCAGACAGACCGACAAAGTCCCCCGCCGCGGACTTTGTTTTATAATATGTAAGGATGATTAATACTTACATTGCCAGAAAAGTCAAACTTCGCGATGACCAACTCCAGAACCTGATGTGGCTGCTGCGGCGGTGGTGCAGCCACTTTCGCCAACGCCTGCGGCAGAGGCCGGACGAGTGGTGTCGTGTCCAGGTAGTGAAGCCGGTAGAACGCCAGGAGAGCTGGCATGTCCGCGAAGAGCTGGTCTCCTATACGGAACCGGATCGTGCCGTCGGCTGACACGACCCGGTTTATTATGTAGTGGGAGACTCTGTCGTCTTCTCTGAAAGGGGTGAACGAAGCGTTAGAAATCGCTCGAAAACTAAATGTTGTAGGCTTATTACCGACATTTGTCTGTTCTGAATCGTATCGAGATAGATTCGAAAATAAAATGTTAAAGCGACGAACTGGGTTTTGGTTTTAAGTTCCTTTTTCGTTCAAGAACCAATCGTCATAGTTTCAGAGTCTGTGTATTTAGATACCTGAATTAAAAAAAATGGAATAATTAATTCGCATAATGATAAACAGAATTTAGAAAATCAGTCTAAGAACTACCGCGTTAATTAATGAAAAACGTTAATTGGTGGTCTGGAGAAATAAATATTTAAATACGAACCTGACACATAACACATAGTCTCCAGTAATAGTCTTGGAATCCCTGACGAGGAACACGCCACTCTCTGTCTCATTGAGGAGTAACCTCGTCGCTTCAGCGCGGGAAAGCTCCCTGAAGTACCAGCTGTTGAAAGAAATAATAGCAACATCAGAATCATCATTCTCTTGCCTTTATTTATTTATTTATTTGGGGACTGCGCAACGTGTCTTCTTCTTCTTCTTCGCTACTTCTCTATTAGTCGTCATCTCGATGGTCACCCCCTTTCTAGTCATATCATCTTTCACACAGTCCATCCATCGTTTCTTTGGTCTACCCCTACTCATAAAGCCCTTCAATAACATACATTAAAAATAATATTATTGTAAATTGTGTTAAATATTCTAAGAATTGGTTTTATAACTACTACTCTTCTTCAATTCAGTCGATTTAAAAAAGAGTGGAATATCCTGGTATCCAGTATACTGTGAAGATATCAAGGCATATTGCAATTAATGAAAACTATATGCGCCCCGCGGTTTGACCCGCATAAGTCTCAATACCGTAGGAATATCGGGATAAAAAATATCCTATGTTCTAATCCAGATCATAGTCTACCCATATGCCAAATTTCATCCAAATCCTTTCAGCCGTTTAAGCGTGAAAGCGTAACAAACAAAGTCACTTTCGCATTTATAATATTAGTTGGGATTATTAGAGTAACAGAAATATTTTTGAAGATAATGCCAATATAACTTTCTCCCTATAAGATTGAATCTATGACACTGTATCATAGATGGGTGAGTGGGGTGAGTTAGTTTTCCCATAGGGAAAAAAGCGTGGTAAGGTAATGATTAGAAGTCAATCAACCATTTGATTTCGACAACCTTCTTGTAATCTCAATTTTGCAATATTTTACATGTACTAAATGTATGCAACCTCCTTATATTCTCCTTCAATCTCTAATGGGATGATCAGACATATTAAACCTACCACCTATAACGCACTAAATGTATGTTGAATGCCCCAAGGAACTATAGTAGGCCCACTTTAGTACAGAAACTTCTAACTCTGAATTCTACAGTCATTTTATGTATCAAATAGTATTTTGTGAATGAAAATAATTACAGATACCCTACAATGCTTCCCACACTAAGGAAGTAAAATAAACTAGTCTAAGAATTAATGGTTTCACTTACAGAACAGTTGAAGGTCATTCTAGTTAGCTACTAATTACCAACAAAATGTTTTTGTTGTCTCAATACAAGATGTTTTTTGTGCTAATTACTCTTCGTGAGTTGTGGAAATTTCAAGGTAAAGTTCTAATAGTAATTTCATGGTATTCATAACGATTTTTGGATTCTTTGTTATTGATGTTTTTAAATAATTTCTGTAGAATTGTGAAATAATAATATCTATCAAGTATTGTATTGAAGTTTTACATTTGCTAAGTCTTGTCCTATTTGTTAAATGTGTGTGCTACAATATAATTTCATAATAATAATATTTCTAAATATAGAACTACTGTTAAATGGTTACATAATATATTTAGCAATAATGACATAGTTTTGGGTTTATACATAACATAAAATTATTTGAAAACAAATTCTATTTGTATGGTATAATACTAAAAAGTTTTTCCCTATTCAGGAATATTAAAAGGGCTTGAAGACTTCAAATTATGGAATTGAGGAACATACAAAGAGATTAATTTCTAATGCTTCATGTGAACTCAAAAAAAAGTTCTAGGTATTATTTATGTAGATAATGCAAAAATTATACAACCTCCCTCTTATTCATAAAAGGTTGTTTATAGTTTAGAAACATTTAAATGTGAAAAATGTTAAACAAGCGCTAATCATAACTTAACTTTAAGCAGCGTTTATAAATAAATGGGCCTATGTTTTGCTGATCAAAGTTCAAAGTCTAGCCAGTATTGTATGCAGTACGGATTCATTGTTTTATTAGTATCTTTTGTTTATATTTAGAGGTAAACAACCTATTCTCTAAGAATGGGGACAGTCGTAAAACATATTTATGCTTCACTTCACAGCATATTGAAAGATTTTAGGTTAATGAGTTCCTGGATTATTTAAAAATATTGGTTTTATCTTTTGTTAAAGTTTCAATAAGTTTTGACCTACTTCCGGTCAGTGGGTTGTCATGGGGTCTTGGAGGGAAGAAAGGTGTCACTGTCATTTATTTTAATACATCCACATCCTTATTTGAAATTGCAATTGAGTTTAAAAAAAAAAAATGCATAATGAAGTGGTATATTTATAGAACTGTTATCAGTGGCATATTAACTGATAATATTTCATGTTATTGACATGCATTTTAGTTGCTAGGAAGGGCACATTATTGTAATTGATCTTAGGAGACTGCAGTGTTCAGATTTATTTGCATGTAAATTATAAGGTCAAAATCTCAGCCAATATTGAAAACGTTATTGGGAAGGAGTATACCAACCAACCATAGATAAAAATATTGTAATCATTTCTGAAGGGTCATTTTGTTAGATTAAACTTGAGGTAAATAATCCGACATAGATGTAGGCTTTATTAATTCGGCTTTATTCAATAAAAGTCTAAGGGTAAGTTCCGTGAATTGAATATATTTGCTTTTCCCAGTAATTGGTTTACTATGTAAATATTGATTTATTTTTCACAGGAAACTAATCTAGTTATTTAAAAAAAAATAACAAAGAGGGCACTTACCATGTGAGTGAGTAATGAGATAATAAGTGATAGAGATTTATTGAAGAAGACATGCTGCGTCAGCCACAAATAAGTTTTGGATGCGTGTAGGAGGATGAAACTACAAGTTTCAAGTGACATTGTTTGCACTTTGATAGTATTTCAAGCTGAGAAATATGCCTTTTAATAAATTAAAGGGAAAACCAATTAAATAAACTATTGTTGATGTTTGTTTCCTTCATGTGTCATGTTAATTTGTGGTTTTGAGGCATTTCTTCTTTGTGTTGTTGTTATTTGTTTTTATATAATATAATTACAGAAATGGAAATACGAGAGGTAGAATATAATAATGTAATTTTGAGCATGTTAGTTACACACATTCTTGATAGTGTAAATGGAGTACTTTGAACTAAATACTGACGTTGGATAGTTCCAAAGTTTATTGAAACTTGCCAGTACTTTGTATTTATTTCCATTATAGTAAAATCATGAAAAGAAACAGGAAATTAGAGGTGTTGTGGTTAGGGTTACTTTTAGTGATCTTGTCGCTAACCTGGTCATGTCATTAGGGTCAAAAGAGACCCCAATTCCTGTGTTCGCCATGGCTATACCAGGACGTCAGAACAATTTAGCAGGATTCTTCACCGGGGCGCCCACATCACGAATAACACACCGGAAATGACCGCACTTTATCACTTATCACCAGCCCCACACGGATCCGCTACAGTAATCACCACTACCACAGGATCTCAAAACAACCCTTTATCACTCATATACAGTTATTACACACCTAAACTCCGATAAATTAAAATTTGTTGTCATGTATCATGATTTGATGTTCACATCAAAACACATGTTTCCGCATTCGTGGCGCGCCGACGGAGCGTCGCAGTCCACAAACGCGTCGGTCTAACTAAGTTTGGGATGTTTTAGTAAAAGAAATCTATAATTAAAACTGAATTATAAATAATCTTCCTTGATCCACACACGCGAAGTTTCGCTGATGATGACGCATAGACAAATTTGCAAGCTTTTTAATTTTTGACGCATAATCTTCTGGAACGGCTGTTGTCTATCGTAAAGAGCCGTACACATAGGTTTAAAATCAGTAGTTTTCCGCAGTTTTATTGGAATTGCTATGTGGCAACATCCTTTTCATTACACATCATCTTCGAAATTTTAGTCTATGGTTTGTGTCCATTGTTTTTCTACAATGTTATTTTTCTGACTGCTGCTGGTGGACGAAAAATTGGTTTCGCTGCGTCTAGTGTGAGTTAGTTCTAGTGTTCGTGTTCGATATTGTGATTTATTAGTAATAGATCACGAAGATGTCGTCACCGAGCGCTGGGAAACGACGCATGGACACCGATGTCATCAAACTGTATCCTTTCTTTGTTATCGTCATTACAAAGAACCTATTGCGTTCGAGGGCCACCATGTAAATAAGTAGCTGTAGGGCCGTCAGCTGATTGTCACGACCCTATATAAAATCAATATGGGGTGTGTTTTTATTAACATTTCTTTGTTGTACACCCGTGAAAAGTTATTAATAACATTTTATTTGAAGGTTCTTATTGATGTAGACCTTTGCCTATTTGTCTGGGTAAGGAGCGTGCATTCTTTTCACGTCTCCGTGGGCCAACGTATCTATATATAACGCTTTGATAAACTAGTAGGTAGGTGCGTTACGTTAGCACAGTGTTCTTCCGTATGTACTGGCTGGTGATATTTCGTAATTCCGTATGTAGGCCACGGTCTTGATTGCGCATTTTTTTTTCTCTATGTTTATGGCCTTAGGCACTAACAACGGATTCTAGAGTCTATTATGCATAATTAATTGTTATTGCATGTACACATAGGTTCACAATACACTGTTGCTAGCTATTTCTTTGTTACTATGTGTTTGGGTCATTGTCAGCAAACAGGTTTTATTTGCATTAGAATAATTCCCTATAATTTTCATTGATATTGTATTTTAACATATGATTCATAATAAGTACTTAATTGCTTTGTTTTGGAACATTCTGAAGTGTTTTGCACACATTCTAAATATAACTCCCTCACATAGGACATAAACAACTGTAAATATTTACAAATTAATTAAGTTTCTCTGAAGAATTTTTCAACAAAAAAAATCTTATTTTTATTTTTAATGAAGCGTTTATCACTCATAAAATTTGTTTTTATTGTGACAATCAAAACTACTTTATCTTAGAAAATATGTATTTATAAAAACTTAATTAATTTTTTATCTTTCGACATAAAACCATAGGCAAAATTACAATCATTTATTTGATTCAAGTCAAGTTCATATACATATAAAATATCTTAAAATATAAGAAGTTAATAGCATCTTAAATCTAAACACACACACAACTTTCTTTTTATTTTACACTTAAATTAAAATGCAGCAGTGAGGGCCCTTTAAAATACACAAAAAAATATTAATAGGTAGTGTTTTATTTTTTTTATCAAATTAGCAAAATAATGACTCATAGTTGTCTGACTCTAACATTCTAATGAACATTATACACTATCTTTACTTACTGGCTAGCTTCCACCAGCGGCTTCGCCCTCATGATATCTTTATAAATTATAGCCTATGTTTCTCAGTGATCACATAGCATCTGGCAGAGAAAGAATTTTTAAAATTGGTCCACTAGGTTTTGAGTTTGTTCATTACAAAAAATAATCAAATCTTTGCTCTTTAAAAGTATTAGTGTAGATTGTTTTTTGCAAATTGTATAATTGAAACTATAATTATAATCTTATAGATTTTATTTAGGATTTATTTCCCCAAAAATGTTCTATATTATGAGACGGCTAAAATAAAATAAAAAACAATGGTTTTTTTTATAGTTTAAGTACTTAAGTAGTTATTTCAACTCAACTTTATACAAAATAGGTAGCTAATAGCATCCTCAAACAAGCATCCAATGGACATATTTTTTTTTTCTATTTATTTGCAGTTTGAACAGTTTTATTTTTTACAAAAAAAGACTGTAGGTATCATATTCTAATAAAACATATATATCGAATAAATAGAGTTATTAGATGCGAACATGACCTTAATTCATATTACTAATGATGAGACAAAATTAGAAGTAATAAAAAAGTAAGACAAAATACTTGAGTTCAATAACTTGTGAGTGTTCTGAGATAACTAGGTACTTATTAAATTAAGAGGATAGGTACATAAATGTTGATAGAGATAAAACAAATAAGATGAAGTACTACTTGGACTTGTAAAAGAATAAAATCATCTTGTTTTTTTTTATTATACTTACACTTTTTTAAAAATAAAATCTTTAGGTAGGTATTTATGCAGGTGTTAATGTTTCCTGCCTTGCAATTTACCTACGTTAAAGATAACCCTAAAATGTTATACAACAACACAAGATGGAATTATTGCACACATGACTTAAAATTGTAAAGACAAGAAGAAAACTCTTAAACTTTATGCGTCCTTTTTATTAAAAATACCGGCCAAGTGCTCGGTTCGCGCACTCAGGGTTTCCTTTAAGATAGAGCTTATAATGCAGGAACAAAAAACGTTAAATTTTTCGAGGTTAATTTGTATGGCGGGTTGGTGTATAATTCATTAAGATTTTGTGTAAATGGCGTGAAATATGACGATAATTGTTGAAGATGCCGGAATAAATCATGCCGACTGGGAGCTTTACTGGCGTGCGCCGCGTAAGCCGCAAGACATACATCAAATTTATGTTCTACAGGATTGAAGATCTTAAAAAGTTCACCAAAAAAGTCCGCGATAGCATTATGTCTATCTTCTAAGGATGACTCAGTAACCATTATTATCATTCAGAATTTGATAAATATTTCATAGTTATTTCCGACGCTATTTTGACCGGTATCATATTAATCCTTATATATTAAAATATGCTATTTAAATTGGGCATTTAATTTAGATTAAAATATGCTTCGACATTATACCATTTAAATGTATAGTTTAAAAGATATCACAGATTCAAAATTACGCGTAACAAAATAATCATGGTTGACGGCATTGGCAACGCGGGCGCAACGGTAGGAGTCAATGACCTTTTCTTCGGCCATTAGGTATGTAATCCCGGTAGTACGTTCCCGTGGGATATTTTCCGAAATCCACGCTGGCGAAGTCGCGGGCAGCCAGTCGGCATGATTTTTGACAATAATCGTCATATTTCAGCCAATTTACACAATATCTTAATGAATTATACACCAAAACCTTCCGCGTGAATCACTCCGTCTATTGGTGAAAACTGTTTGAAAATCCATTCGGTCGTTTTTGAGTTTATCGCGTTCAGACAGACGCGGCGCACGGTGGATCGAAAATCGGCTGTAGAAGACATAGGATCTCGATTTCTTAAATGTTATTTTTTTTGCTGGAAATGACTTCTGCTGATCATTACTGTTCTATAAAATGTCATATAAAGTAATTGTGTGCACAAATGGAAGAGTTATAATTTTTATAAGAAAAAAATGTATGGAGCTGACATGAAAAATGAGGATATCTCTGGAATCGAAAGGTTGGCCATTATATCCTTGCACACTGTTATAGTACTATTTATTTGTGAATTTTTGACATACTTAATATTGCGAAATCACTTGCGATTTTTTTTTTAAAAATCCTCAAAATTAAAAAATTAAAAATGTTTATGATATGTACATTTTAATGCTTAAATATGGCTATGCCAAGTGTAACTTACAATATTTTTTATGCTTAGACCAAAACATTCTAAGAAATCACAAAGTCGTATTACCTACTTTGTGATTTTCATTTGAAATGACATGGTAATTATGAATTACGTAATACGTAATCTTATCTAATGCCTCAAGTCCGCATTAGCTAATGATTAATAAAACTTAATACCTATATACCTGTTAAAAGGATACGTACCATAATGAGGGTAATTAGATAAACGTGATCATTAGTCAATAACAATAAATGGTAAACTATTGTATGATTAAAAATAAAAGCAAATTATTAAAAAAAAAAATAACTTAACCTAACCTAACATAAACAATAAAAGTTAACTTATTTTATACTTCGTCACCATCAGAATCCACTTGAGAATCAGGCTCTACAATAGATATAACTTCTAAGACTTCTGTCGGAGCTTCCTGATCCTGAAGTTTCAGTAGTTCTACTGTTTCCTTAAAGTATGTCTGCCTCTTGTGGGCATTTAATTTTGGTCTTGTGGACGAAATTAGAGGATCAGAAGAGACGATAAGCATATTGAGGATATCCTCGTTTGATGCTTGTCTATTCTTTTTCCTCGAATGGTGTTCTCTGAACCTCCTAAAGTCTTTGTTTCGGGCCTCTGAAGCTTCTTCCGAAAGACTTCCAATTGGTACAATAGCATTTTCTGCAATTATGTCCCCTCCGTGAATCAACAATTTGTGGACGGTTGATGACATGTAGTACCAATCGTACAGTTCCACGTATTTTTCAGCGGTTGTTCTAGCGTATTCTTTAAATTTCGGCACGTCTACAATCTCTCCAGATGTGATAGCTTGCAGAATCACAGCAAATCTGCGTATTAGTTCTTCATCTAATCCAGTGATCGCTGCAGTTTTATCAGGAAATTCAAAAAACCGCCTTGCTGTGTTCCCGTCGTTAGTTGTGCCTGATCCTTGCTTAACGATGTCAATCAAAAGGTTGAGATCATCTTTGAATCGATCTTGAATGAGTTTTTTTCGTGAATGCAATAACTCTTGATGACCTTCTCCTCTTGCAGACCACTTTTTGAAGTCGAGACGATACGCTATGTGTAGAAGACATTCCATCACATTAATGCGGGCATGAAGTGATGATAATCCGAACTCATACACACCAGAAGAAATGGTTTTTGACGCAATGACATCTAACTTATTCATTTCTGTAGGCTTAGCCAAACACAGGTAGCAGGCCGCATTTGACTTAGCTTCAGACAGATATGTACAAATTTTGCCGTCAATCATCGTCATCATTAATTTGTGACTAATTTCATGTCCTTGACATTTTGAGGGAACGAGAGCTTCAATTTCGTTATCCATTGCAGTTTTTTCATTTATGACAACGTCTTTGGTTTCTTTCACAAAACTAAACTGGACTGGACGGCAATACCTAGGTGAGCAGGGTTTTGGATTCACCCATACGGTATCACCGTCAGCTGTCAACTTTAATGGAACCAAAGAGGTCATAAATATGCTGGAATCATCTTGACCACTATGTTTTGCTTATATCTACTTTGGTTAGATGCACCGTCAAATCCCCACTTTGATATTAATATCAATTGTTTATCTTGTATCGCATCAGGACTACGAATAGTTTCAAAAATTCTGTTCACTGTTAAATCTAGTAACGCTTGTAGTGCAATCTTAGCAAATGAATCCGTTACAGTCACAAATGTCTTCGGAGGGTAGCACTGTAGCTTAGCTTTTTGCACTTTATAGTAAGACGGATATATCTCCTTTGAACCTTCTCGAATAGTCGTTTCCCTTAATGTGATATATTGCCATTTCGATAGTTTTAATGAAAGTAGCAAACCCAGTGCTTTTTCTGGTGAAACTATTATTGAAGGAGCTGGTTTGTTCAACATTTCCTTGATTTTTCCTGCTGCTTCTGGATTTTGGAGCATATGTACAATAACAGATGCAATATCCTCATGACCATCTCCTTTCAAAAGTGCTGCAGCTGAATAAGCTACTTCATTAGGGTCATTGCCTATAATTATGTTCATCAGATCGTCTCTTCTTCTGCTTGTTACTTAGATCTTCAAACGGCTTTCGAGATCTTTTTGTCATCGTTGAAGTTGATTTCATTGTTGAAGTTGATGGTACAGGTTCAGGTACAGGTTCTGTAGAAATATTTTCATTTGTTGATTCTTGAATGAGCAAATTGGTTTGCACGCAGTTTGGCCAGTCAATATTTGCCTCAAGCCAATTACTGTAATCACCTCTAAAAACTTCACTTTTCCTGTGAGATCGTAACCATCTCTTTTGAAATGCCCGTGTAAATCTTCGACAAATTTCTTTCACGGTAACACTGTCTTCATCTGAAAGGCTAGACCCCAGTCGAATAACAAGTGTGTTGAACAATATTTCATGATCGAAAGACGAAGCATCCTGATTGCTCAGAATAACAAACAAATAAAAATTTGTAACGATGCTTTCCATTATTCACGATCACTGAGTAAAAAGACACGGTAGGATTAGGATAGATGTTAGTATTAGAAATGCTCTAAATGAACTGAAGTTGTGAATCCAATGTTTGACTATTTATTGTTATTGACTAATGATGGTATCACATTTATCTAATTACTTTCATTAAGTTAATCCTGCACTAATTGCTAAATTAGCGAGTACCCCAAATTATTTTGGTACTTATCCTTTTAACTAGGTATATAGGTATTAAGTTTTATTAATCATTAGCTAATGTGGACTTGAGGCATTAGACAAGATTACGTATTACGTAATTCATAATTACCATGTCATTTCAAATGAAAATCACAAAGTAGGTAATACGACTTTGTGATTTCTTAGAATGTTTTGGTCTAAGCATAAAAAATATTGTAAGTTACACTTGGCATAGCCATATTTAAGCATTCAAATGTACATATCATAAACATTAAATTTTTTTTAAATTTGAGGATTTTTAAAAAAAAAATCGCAAGTGATTTCGCAATATTAAGTATGTCAAAAATTCACAAATAAATAGTACTATAACAGTGTGCAAGGATATAATGGCCAACCTTTCGATTCCAGAGATATCCTCATTTTTCATGTCAGCTCCATACATTTTTTTCTTATAAAAATTATAACTCTTCCATTTGTGCACACAATTACTTTATATGACATTTTATAGAACAGTAATGATCAGCAGAAGTCATTTCCAGCAAAAAAAATAACATTTAAGAAATCGAGATCCTATGTCTTCTACAGCCGATTTTCGATCCACTGTGCGGCGGGGGACTTTGTTTTATAATATGTAAGGAAAGGATTTATCGCGTTTAGATTATTTTGTGTAAATATTAAATACATTTCATGTAGATACAACTCTGTGACAGGCAGACGTGCGTAGACAAAGTAAATAGGGTCCTACTCCCGTTGTGGTACTTGGAATGGAACCCTTTGGGATCCTGAATTAGAGTACCTATGTTTGCGTTAAAATAAAAAGATTGTTTGCCATGACAGCATATTAGCACAAAATAAATAATACAACGGTATATATAATAATAATACTATTTAATAGCATGGTATCTTAGGTACCAATTTATAATATCGAAAAACTCAAGTACCTACATATAGGTAGAAAGTTTAAAAAATATACGTAAACATGTTTCGTAACAAAAGGTCATATTTTTTGCGGTATTGAGATGACCTTGACCTTGTGAGATAAATTATTTCGTATTTTTTTATAAATAACAGTAGTAATGAATGGTTTTGGTATGTGGAGCGTTTGATAATTACTCGCTTAATATTGGTAGGTAAATATGCTAGAATTGTACAGCAGCATTCAAAATAATGAAAGGTTTTCAGGAATAATTTTCTTTCCAAATTTTTATTTTGTTAGCCATATTGTGTCCCACTGCTGGGCAAAAGCCTCCCCTTTTCCCTTTCATACCTTTCTTTCTTGTGCGATCTATGGCCATGTTGACCCCCACACCACCTACGCCGTGGTCGACTCCGACGGCAATCTCCTACCTCAGGCGTCCAGTGAGTGACGGTATTTGCCCATCTCTCCGGCTACATTCGTGAAATAATAATTACCTAGGTACGGTAAATACTAATTTAACTAACGTCCTATTTTATTATCTCCTAGCCTAATGTTTTCGTGGACAGCTAAGATTACACTAATCTTAGCTGTCCACGAAAACATTAGTGATGAATAAGGTACAGTCGACCGCACGTCAATGGTAACAAACCAGTATAAGCTGGCCTCGTATTCTATTGAAACTCCGTACTACGCCAGGCCTGCTCAAGGCCAAAGTGTCCGTCACTGATCTGAAATTCACTATAACGCGGAAAATAATCAGCAGCTGTTCCCTACATTTTGACGAATTGTGCGAACATAGAAGTAGAGATAGAAAACAGCTGATTTTTATTCGCGATCCGGTTTGGTCCCGTAGTGGAAGTTGTTCATAACGATGAGTAAAGTCACGTGTTTAAGTATCGGTCACTAATCACCAGTCTATTACAGTTTAGTCACAGTATTTATATATTTCTGAAATGTGCTAATTTGCTAATTAAGCCCTTCTTAGTTCATCACTTTATTTCCTCTAGAGGGCGCCATATTCAATTTAAAGTAATGTCACATAGCCTATAACCAGCGGACAATCAAGACGCTTCCAACGATACCTCATTTGTCAAATTATGATGAGAAGTTTAGGCTAACTTCACATAACCGCGAGTCAAGATCTTGATCTTGCGCAAGGGACGGAGCGCGCCGGGCTGTGCCGCGCGTTAATGTAGATGATAAACACTATTAATATACTTAATGTAGACGCTAAATATTTAGTTTTATCTTGTACAGTTGCACCGCGCGTTTAGTAGTTCCGCGTGGCCATATGAACTTAGCCTTAGAAGTTATGAGAGAACAGATGAAATTACCGTGGCAAAATAAAAAAAGGTTCGTTACATGATCACGTTTAATTTTTTAATATTTAATAAAATACAAATATATAACGAAAACGATATAAAATTGTTAAAAATATATTTTCATAACATAATATAAGGAAATTGCAGAAAATCGATAGAAAAAAAACTGCACGAGTAAAACTTATGCGCCAGAGCTCCTTGACGATTTCGGGCTAGTATACGTACGTCGCAACGCCCCTAGTTCCTGATTGCAATCAGTCTCAAAGAACGCCTACGTTAAATACTAGGTAAATAAGACCTAAAGTATGGCGCTAAGTTGAACCGTATGAATTCAAATTATGATAAAATAAAATTGCGATTAAAAGGGTTATTAGGAATGGAATAATGAATGGATCCTCCGCATGAAACCGTCGTGGTGTAATTTCCTCACGACTCCGAAGCTCTCTGGGAATTACTCGCGGAGTTCGACGCTAATCCGGGGGAGTGGAAGACCGAAATCCGGCTGATTAGTCACGTCTCTTGCACCTGAGACAAATAACAGTAGACAGGGATCGTGAATACCAGCAGAATTTTTAATAATAGAGAAAAAAAAGATGGATAGTAGAAAAATCTGCATACCGTTTGTCGAAGATGATCTCTTCTAGGGTATAAGGGAGACGGAGATAATTAAATCCTGGGCGTTCCTATAGCAAAGAAATAGAATATAATATCGGGAGAAGGAACGGATAATGGCGACTTGCGATAATCCGTACGAGAATGAAGACATACCCAGTTCAAAACAAAACAACTTTTAACCACACAGGGTTCATAGATCACAGTTTCACAGTGAGCACGTTTAAAATTAACAGTGAAAAGAAGGCTTTGGATAAATCAATTTCGTCACAGTTTCACAGTGAGCACGTTTAAAATTAACAGTGAAAAGAAGGCATTATAGCACTGGATAAATAAATTTCGGGGTTTTTTGTAAAAAAAAAAATGGTTAATTCTAAAGATTTTTCTGCAATGACATCTGTCGTAAGGAAAAATTGCGACCGAACATTTCGACTTCTAAAAGATTCGAATTAAAATTGATTGCCGATGATTAAATAGGGCTGTAAACAGGTTCAATGAAACGGTTTTAAACGAAAGAGGATCATTATTTTAAAAAAATATGCAGGCGTGGAACACTGCAGTACATACATACCTACCTACATACCGGTCAAAATCGGGATCCCTTCTTTTCGCATAATGTATGTGTTTTGTGTGTTTTACTGTAAAATTAAAAGGTTTGTTATATGTATGTAAAACTTTTACATACATATAACAAACCTTTTAATTTAGGAGTTAATTATTATGCGTATTTGTTATGCCTATAAAAATTATGTTTTAATATCATTATGCGTAAATAAATGTAATGTATGTTTTAGAATGTTATGCTTGAACATTATTATGATTAGTGAAATTATGCGTATGTTTTTATGCGTTAATAATGTTATGCGTAAATACAATTACGATAAACAATATTGTATGCTATGTTATAGTAAGTCTAGAAAAAGAAAGAAAGAAATAATAATATTTATTTGGACACAGTTCGTGAAACACATAATACAAAAATAAACAGTGAAAATAATTATAAAGCGATAATAGTGTGTCAAAAAGGTTCATTTCAGCATTAATGCCCGACAAATGCTGTGTGACGCTGGTTTTATAATAAACCCTTATGGACAAGTGACGGGGAGTACCAACAGTTTCAACATACCTAATACATAATTTTTATACCTCTAAATAAATAAATAAACTACATATATTATGGTCTATTTAAATAATTGTTTCGAATCAATGTTATTTCCACCTAAACAAACATCAACTTTATGTAAGTGTAAACAAAATTGTCTACTAATTTTATGCAAATGGCCTAACCATTTGCATTGAAGGGAACCGTCAAAATCATAACCCTCCTTTTTGCTTTGCCGTAGTAGTAAAAAGAGAAGATTGTCGCACGTCATCATCATCAGCCTTCGTCACTAAACTGCTGGACATAGGCCTCTCCAACTTCTACCGGCCACCCCTTCAAAGATCGTCGCTCGACCTAGTCTGAGGGCGTCTTACCTTACGTTTGTCGATTCGCGGTCTCCAAGCCAAAGCCAAGGTCGAGGCCAAAGTGTTACCACTGCCGTACGGTCGACTGTACCTAATACTTTTAATTCTCAGTAAGTAGCGTTCAGTCCCAAGCAGCATTATCGGTAATAGTGTGACGTATGATCAGCCATGTGTATAGTATTATATATACATACATGACTTATATGTACTCGCGCATGCGTCACATATCATAAATGCAACGTAATAATCTAAAGCGATGCGTTGGAATGGTTTTCTTTGTTTCATTTGTATATTCATTTTCGGGACGAAAAAGTACCATTTAGAAAAACAACTTACCTACATACTAGGTAGGAGCATTAAAAACATTCTGTATACGAAAACTAGGGCATGTTTTTGCCACGGTATCGGTCGCTTCGCTCGCTCGGCTCGCGCGCGCTTGTCACAGTTCTAACCTAACCCGTTTGGTCGGATTAGGTTAAGTTACTGCGACTGTGAGAAAAGATCAGAAAGTTAAAAAGAGGCTTACTTATTTATTTAAAAAATGCATTCTACATTAGAAACCTAAAAAGGTTTTTTTTTTCATTAATTTAAAAAAGCGTTCGTAATTAGAAAAGCAATAAGTTTTAGAGTATCATTAACAATCTTCCTTTCTAAAATTCGGTGCGCCGTTTTAGCGTTCAGGTTCTCGATTCAGACATTCACGTCCACCGAATGCACATTGAATTAAACAGAGCGAGAAACTAGACTCGAAGCAAATTTATAACTATATAGGTATACTCGTTTAAAATGACTAATTCATTAAATAGCATTCGTTTTTAAACTATTCTTATTTATTTTGAGTTAATTATCGAATGAAAACATTACCAAATGTTTAATGAGATTTAGTATCCACAATCTGCAGCTTTTGAAGAGTTAAAATCATAATTTTAGCCGGTGCTAATGATCATCTGCCTATCCTTTTGCCAACTATGTCGGGGTCGGTTTCCAGTCTAACCGGATGCAGCTGAGTACTAGTATTATACATGGAGCGACTGCCTATCGGTCCTCCACAACCCAGTTAGTTACTTAGTACCCCTTGGTAAGACTGGTTGCCAGACTTTCGGGCTTCTGACGACACGTAACGGCTGTCGAATATCCACAGATGTTAAGCGGGACCAAATGGTGCTCTACTATCCCATTTCAATTAATAATTTTCATTCTTTTAATTACTGATAAAATCATGAATCTCTGTAAGATTCCAAAGGTCGAGCATTCGCTCCGTGGTCCACCAATAACTCCTGAATCATTAATGAATGAAGCATCTATAATGCAGGGCCAAAGCCGAAGTACGGAGGCCGGCAAAAGGCTCGGAGGAACCAGTATTTCAACATTAATACTAATGGTTACGTTCCGCGGCAAATTTATTTTGTCACGATTGTTGTAACTGCATATTTCATAACGAAGTGCATTGCGTTTACTTATTATTATCTTAATCACGTTTTATTAATGATAGTGGATAAAATATATTTTTAGTTTATCAATTTACTGCCTCGTTGGTCTAGTGGTCGCAAGCGCTACTGTTGAGCATGGGGTCCACTAATGGTTACGTTCCGCGGCAAATTTATTTTGTCACGATTGTTGTAACTGCATATTTCATAACGAAGTGCATTGCGTTTACTTATTATTATCTTAATCACGTTTTATTAATGATAGTGGATAAAATATATTTTTAGTTTATCAATTTACTGCCTCGTTGGTCTAGTGGTCGCAAGCGCTACTGTTGAGCATGGGGTCCTGGGTTCGATTCTCCCGGGTCGGGCAGTGTTATTTGGTTTTTCTCAGAATTTCTGGAATTTCTCCAGAATTTCCATCTGGAATTTCTCAGTAGCAGACCGTTGACTATGACATGGGAATTAAACATAACCGGCGAAGTGTGGGGGTACTATAGGTGCACCTCTGCCTGACCCTTCCGGGAGTGCAAGCTTGATGTTATGTTGTCAATTAAACTCTTGTAAGTTGTAAAAAACATCAATTTGTTTAGCGACATTGGCTGTTGCGACACTTGCTACGAAAAAAGAAAAAATTTGAAGTTCCATCCATCAGCATCAGAGCATGGCCCTTCGGTTCATCTGTAACCGATCTATGTTATGTGATATTTATGTTTCTAAATTGGTTTACACTTTTAATACACGTAAGCCCCCGTTCCCACGGGCGTAAAAATATCGCGGCGGGAATTTATCGCGTACTGGATTTTCAAATCTGTGTTGAGTCGACCATTGAGAATCCAACAGAGCATATCCCAGCGCGTCAAAAAAATACACTGTACGATTTTCAACTCTCGGTGCTAAGCAATCCGCAAAAAATAAAGTGCGCGAAAAAAAAATCGCCAGAGCCAGAGCTAATACACGAACTAGATGGGGTCGGTGTTAACAATCCATCTCTGAGAAAAATGATGCGAGTTTCTTGCCTGTGGTATACCATAAAATTGAAGCAACAAATGACTTGCATCGTCTGATCTAAACAGTGTTTAGACGGTGCGACTACTCTGAGAAGAAAGACCGAAACAAACAGAGGTTTATCTCTTTTAAAGTCCATTAAGAAATAACCTTGGTTAGGCCATATGAGGATCATGCAGGTTCTTTCAGATTTCAGAGGGACTTTTGAGGAAAGAACCACAGATTTGAGTGGATCAGGCTTTAAGTCGACACTCATTGAGGCAATTTTCATCCACCGCTGGATCACCAAGCTGTCATCATGGCATATGTACTGTACCAAGGCAGACGTCAATAGTTAAAAGCATAGCAGTTAAAAAACTCTTTCATTTTTGTCCCCTTGGTTTTATTCTCTCAAGCCGCGGTCGTTGACGTCTTTTTCTTGAAAGCCTGTCTCGTCGAAATTGGATACCAATATTTCCCCCACTCGCTACGATTTTGGCTAGACATAAATTATTATCCCTTACAAAATTTAAAATCATGTACTCGTTTGGTAATCAATTTGTGCCGTGTTTTTACTCCGATTATTATCATATGACCCTAAGTTCATACACCTCGATTGACCCCTTCGGCGTTTGTCAATTCTGAATAAGCGTAGCTTACTAACTTTCAAGATAATTTTCTCTACATGAACAGAACTCCAGAAAACTGCAGCTATAATTTTATTAAAGATGGTGCTGCCCCCTTTTCTCAAAATATCACCATTAAATTAATTCCCCGTCATTCTTAATAAAATTATTCCACGCATGTTTCTTCGTTTCATTCCAAATAACTCTGAATTTTGAGCTTATTTTTCCAATGTCACATATATTTTATCCGTGGAATAAAATTGACGTCTGACAGTTTTTGTATGGAAAAACAGATAAATATTCAAAATTATGAAAAAAAATTGTTCTATTTTAATTCCAAATTGGACACACCTAATTATATAAATCTGGATTAACATTAAACTGACCTATTGCAGCTTGATAAACCAATTGGCATGACGTCAGATGAGTGACATTGTGACTGACCAATAGTAGTAAATAATTCACTTTACGAGTTATGTGTCTAGTGAGTCACTCTGTCGCAAGCGTAGGCTGAAATATTTATGCAAATAATGTATAGAAGCAATATCTACTGCTTTGTTTAGATCTTGTTTATCGTAGGTACACTAGATCCTACCGCGATTTTCTCCACGTGAAATTTCTTGTTTTAACACAAAATATATCCCAAAGCTGTGTGCCCGTTACTTCGTTTTCGCTTAGCATTAGCGTTTTGTCTATCTTTTTAGGGTTCCGTACCCAAAGGGTGAAATGGGACCCTATTACTAAGACTCCGCTGTCCGTCTTTCACCAATTATATAACTAATGTACTTATACAAAATATTGTAAAACATTTTAAAAGAGTAACGGTGGAGTTTCTTGCCCATTCTTCTCCATACGAAAACTACCTTTTGGAAGGGGCAACTAGAATCAATAATTTTTTTTGTAAATTTTTGACGTTCAAAAGTGCCTTATACGGGCCTACTTGAAATAAATGATTTGACTTGACTTGACTTGACCAAGCTGTATCTCATGAACCGTGACAGTTAGACAGTTGAAATTTTCACAGCTGATTTATTTCTGTTGCCGCTATAACAAAAAATACTAAAAATAAAATAAGTATTTAAGTGGGCATACAACAGACATGATTTTTTTGCTGTTTTTATAAATAATGGTAGGGAACCCTTCGTGCGCGAGTCCGACTCGCACTTGGCCGGTTTTTATTTTTATTTTGCTTGGTCGTAGCGTTATTTTAAATACTGGACTATCAAATGCTAAAAGAGTTTTTCAAATCCGACTGTTAGTTCCAGAGTTCAAACAAACAAACTTTTCAGCTTTGTTATATTAGTATAGATAGTAACAACGGGTATTTCATTTTGCATGAATTTCGTAAACTTCAGACTTTTCTAAACCTGAGCTATTTGGGAAGTTAAGGGAAAGTTTATCTCCCAAGGGTTGGTTCCAACCACCCGTCCGAGTTATAAGTAGTTCGGACGGACTCAATGTCAAAGCGTCCAGGGTAGTTCGCAGAACTTGCAAACTGGGACGAATATGAGGAAACCCGGACATGTGTCAGGCCTACTTACGTCAACCTTCAGATAGTGGAGGTGCACGCGGGATATCCCACGTCGAGTTTTAGATATCGATTCCCGTTACATTTTCGGTGTTCCGCTAGCTTTTTTGACCCTGCAGAAAAAAATGTCGCTTGGTGCCATTAACCTTAACAAATGATCCATCCTGTAGTGCAGTCAAAACAGGGGTCCTCGACCGAGGACAGTCGGTCACTCCTGTTTCAGACAAAGAGCAGACAATATCGATTCATAGCCGTCTGCACCTACACTTACATAATTAATCGTCTGCACGTAGCAACGCCAATCAGTCGCGACTTCGCGGGTAGCAACAGGCGGATTTTGAACCGTCTTGGTTATTTTGTATGGAGTAGCAAAATATTACTTAGCATTACTTATAAATATAATTATTTTCGATTCATTAAATAACTGTAGTGCATGTGTCAATGCATTAGGATTTATTTTGTTTTTCCTGGGCTACAAGCCGTTAGCCCGATGGCGTTCTCATCGGCAAAATTTCCATACAAACTTTTATCCTCTTTTTAAAAATTGAATTTTCATAAATCCTTCTTGAGTGCTCATCTTCATTATAAAAAGAACTCTTATTGCAGTTGCCGTGTATATGAGCACTTATGCTGCGCGTTATCTATCTGTCAGTGAATTTAAGATTGTTATTAAGTAGAATATGTAATGAAATAATTCTGTAATAATTCACCAGGTTTTTTTTTAATTTGTTTAAATTTCTTGGGCCCTCCATGCGCATGAACTCGGGAACAGTGATTTTCCTCCGGGTGATAGATTACTGATTCATTGTTTCAGGAAATACAATGACGATCATACGTGAGCGGATTTTTAATTCTGTATGACAAATCGGGACCTAAATTGCAACGTTTAGCTATGTCGTTAAAAGTGTTACTCATTTTACTGTTTAAGATTATTTTTTTGTTTATTGTGGTTCACTCGAAGTATCAGTTCTAACAAATTTTAAAATAGTTCTTCTCCCGAAATTGCTGAGTGATGATGATGATGAGATGACCTGCTGTTCCTATTATAGGTGTGAAATAAAACTATTATTTAGAACGTTGCTCTTGAGCCTTGAGAAGTAGGCAAAAACTACAGGCTCAGTCGCAAAATGACCAGTTCTCAAAATGGCTCCCGGGCGCAAAATATCCATTTCTCAGAAAGACTCTTTCGCAAAATGACCACTGCGCAAAATGTCCCTTTTTTCTAATGGCCATTCGAAATGAAATGAAATGAAATTGTTTATTCTGTAAATAGGATATTGCAATCACTTTTACACGTCATATTAAAAAAATATTTAAAAAAAAGAAGAAAATTTTAGATGAGTTCGGCGTTTCCTATCTGACTACTCTGAGAAGAAAGACCGAAACAAACTCAGAGGTCACAGTCTCTTTTAAAGTCCAGACATAATCTTGGTCAGGCCATATGAGGACCATGTAGATTAGTGTCTGAAATGGTCTTTTGAAGAAAGAACCACACAGATTTGAGTGGACCTGTCCAGTCAGTGCAAGCATTTGTCAGTAATCGTAGAGCTCAACTCAGAACTTAAGGAGCTCAACTCGACGAGTAATACCAAAGAAAGGACATTTGGACATTCAATCCTTCATATTATATGAGTTCAAAATTGGTCAAGTGCGAGTCGGATCCGAACACAGTGGGTTACATAATAATCTTTTATTCAGGTAGGTAGGTACATTTTTACACACAAATAAAAATAAGGACAGACGCGAGACGTGAGACGCGTATGACCGAACGTTACTCAAGTTTTACTACATCCACGTAAACTTGTCGTTATCTTTCTATGATAATATTTGGTAAAAATACGTAGAGATACCATGCTACACTATCAGAATAACCACAATTGTTCTGCTATGTCATTGCGTGTCGTCGATCACAAACAAAAATCTATAAATATGGACTTTTCCATGGACAGGGATTTTGTACTCGAACAAATCAATTCGCTTACTAGATCTTGAGCAACGATCTTTCGAAAAAAGAGGATTCTTCGTCTTATCAATGGTAGACAGATGCGAGTGGTCCTTTGATACCAAAAACTGTTTTACTGTAGAGCCTCCACGACATACGTAAGTTCGTACGTTGACATCCGGGCCAGTCGATCCTTCTTCCAACTGAGCTGACTGGCAGTTTTTTTATCACGGCATAAACTTCGTTCCTATTCGACAGAGGTAGAAAAAATTGCTGCTTTGGCCGATTTAACTCACCAATATCAGGAACCCATGCGAGATAATGGTTCCCAATTTCCCATACCAGCATGATTTGTCGCAAATATTACCAGGATATGTTTCAAAAGTAGGTTTGTGTTTTAAAAGTAAAAAGTATTCACACAGATATAACACAAAAAGGAAGTGACGATAAGGCTGATAAGATTACGTCTGCTAACCCCAAACGGGTATGGTGACCTTGAATGCGAGTTTAGTGAAACTGCAGCTTATCCATTATGAATTTATTAAAGGCACACGCATGTATGAAATTGACAAAAGCAAAAGGACTGTAAGGATCGAAGCACTGTAGTTTCTGCCTACCTCCATAGGAAAGAGGTATTATTTTCGGAAAGACAGCCGGCTAACTTTGTCCGAGAAAGCCAAAATGGCGCAAATAAATTTTTGTATTCCGGTTTTTATCTGCTGTTTCATACTTAACAGTTTTTATTGGTCCCTTTTACTCAAAATTGTTCATATTCATGAGTACTTTGATCCCCTGAAAGATTGGCACTGAATTAAATTCAACACGTATGATCCAAGTTTAAAAACAATCCTTCTTGCATGTTAACTATATCAGCCAGTAAGCCTTTGCGTGCTCATTCCGGAAAATACACTAACTAATGACAATGCAAATGGTGTTTACTAGAAGAATGATATAAATAAATGATACTATGATACTAACCTACTTTGTGGGGTTGCATTTATACTCGCAACCTTTCTACCCTCTTGGGTACCGTTATAAGTATATTGTCCCTTTATACAAAGGTTAGTGTGTGGCTGAAAATTTGGTGGAGACTTCTAAAAATAGGCTTTATGAGACAAGCAATTATTTAATTTACAAGAGTTGTCGTGATCTCACAAAACGCCCCACACTACCCATGGATTACTAGATTAATAATGACGAATCATATCTTTAAATATTTTTTTCATAATTAACTGGACTGAAAAATTGTGACAAACGAAATAAATGAGTATGAAGCTATATATAATTACATTTTCACCTATTGACGGTCGAAAAAATCTCGTGTAAACGAAGCTTTACTTACTATTATAACAGTTTCTCAGGTTTTTATATAAAGCCAATGTTTGGAAACGATTTTATTTTTCATTTTGGATATCTAAATGTTTATTATTGATAAATTGTACGTTTTTTTTTTTCATATTTCCTTAACATTTAGCCAACAGTATCGAAAGTAAACATGAGGTGACGATATTGGGAGGACTCAATGAGTTCTGCGTGAAATTCTTCGGTCCTCCTGGAAGTGAGTATTGTCATTTATTTATTTTGATTGATTCTTAAGTGTACCTATTGATTAATTTATCGATTCATGCGTGTACTGATTGATTCAGATTATATGCCAAATTGCCAATTATTTAAGTGTGGCTCCATGTTGTGAAAACATATTATTCACAAGCGATCTGATTGATTCAACATACAACTTTTTATAACTGATTACTTCCACATATAATTGATTCAAAACCAACTTCTCAAATTTCAGCTCCATACGAGGGCGGCGTATGGCGCGTCCGAGTGCACCTGCCGGACCACTACCCCTTCAAGTCCCCGTCCATCGGCTTCATGAACAAGGTCTACCACCCGAACATCGATGAGGTTTCTGGCACCGTGTGTCTGGACGTTATCAATCAGGCTTGGACTGCACTTTATGGTGAGTTTGATTGATTCAATCCGTACTAATATTATAAATGGGGGGCTTGTGGCTAAATAATTACAGCCGCAGGGGTCGCTCGAAGGCGAAGGAAGACTATTTAAATAATCGTTAAAATAATTATTTTTAGCTGCTCATCTCATTTGTTCTGTCAGGTGCGTTTCAATATCAAATCGACCACAAATCGCATAAAGTTAAACCACACTGCTGCGGTTAAACGATTGTTTTATATTTATAGCATTTAACGGACAGGGAATTCTACGACCTAGGAGTAAGAGCAATGATGAGTGTAGGCATCTTAATATCGGTTTGTGCTGATGAAATAACTATTAAGAGGGAACAGGGCCTACGATTCTCCATACAAATGTATTCACCTTTTTTCTTCCTGAATAATGCCTCTGGAACAATTTTTTTTTATAAAATAAGGTCTGCAGTAGACACGTCCCTGTTATTTCCTTTTTTCAGCAACGTATTGGTAAACAAAATATGACCCTCCAAAAATTACAAAAATGCCCCATTTTTACAGCCGTGATTAGAGGACTACCAGACAAATTCGAAAAAAATTTAACGTAAAAGAAAATGATAGGAACCTAGACATACTCTTTCTTAAAATTTTAACGTAAAAATTAATTGAATCGGCTCAGTTTTCGAGGAGAAAAAAGGGAAATACGAAACGTCGATCTCGTCAATTTTTTTTATGATATAATCGGTCTGAGGTTCACCTGTCCTTATCGCACTCTACGGGGGCAGACTTGAGGTAAGACGACGGCATTAGTTTCTTCAAATACCTATTTTCCAAATTTCTCGCAGGCCCTGTTCCCTCTTAATACAATGGTAAATGGGCAAACTATCATAATCACAACGGGTTGGATGTTGTTAAATGAGGAAGAAAAATGCCAAATTAGTTCCGCGTTCCGGCTCCGGACACAGGTGGGCCGAGGGCAAGGAAAACCTGTTCAGGGCAGATTCATAGACGACTCCGCATTGGAGTGTAAATATGGTGCTGTTCCACAAACATTGGGACACTTAATATCATGTCTTGCGTGTCTGGTCAGCTGCACGTTACAGGAACTGATGGTCGCTAGCGATGGCGCTAAACACGTGGCCGAATTCTGGGCCGAGTCCATTTAGATTGCCATTGACAATCGAAGAAGAAGAAGTTCCGCGTAGATGGCGTTAAGTGTTTGTTACTTTCATACAGCTGCCAAAGGAGTTCCTTGCTGAAAACTTTGCCGCGAGATGGCGCTGTGTTTTTTCTTGTTGCCGATTGGTCGCTTTGTCTTCAAAATGTCTTGGAAAAGTGACAAACACACGGCGCTCTCTCGCGGCGAAGCTTCCGGTTAACAACCCCTTTGCTGAACATACTTAGGACGCTGCCATTGACAAATGAATTGTACTTGGTATAACCAGCGTATAACAATAGCGAGCCTAATAGCGCGATTTTGAACGCGTTCAAAATCAGAAGACCAATTGCAATCTCATCTCAGTAAGAATCTATGTCAAACATGTAGATAAATTAGAGTATTTGTGACGGATTAAAACTGAGATTAGAATACGTAACATCACGCCCTGTTTCTCCCAAGGGTTGGGCACATTAATTGTACATATAGTACACCCACATTTCGCCAGTTATGTTAAGTCCCATGTAATAGGGGGTGAGCCTATTGCCATCAACCGGGCACATATGTGAACCACTTGTTTACGAAATACTCTTTTTTTTTACTTTGTACATTTTGACAGGCCTACATTGTCCTCCCATACCTATTAACACTGTAATTTGAAATTATTGTAAAAAGCCACTTATTTTTAAAAGAGTAACCGTGGAGTTTCTTGCCATGTTTCTCTCTTCTGCATAGGAAACGACCAATTGGTACCGTGCACATAGCTTCTGACGTTTCCCTTTTTTTTTGGATGTGAAATTATTAAATAACTTCTCCCGTTCTGGGCGGAGCGGAAGGGCGTGTCAGACTCTTACTGACTAAAACCCACCCGTGTTCCTTCAGTTGCCTGTACGTTGCCAGGGGCCACGGTATCCCTTTCGGACTTTCCCGCATTCATAAGTGTCCTTGTAGGTTTATGTGAAATAAAACATTTTTTTTCATTTTTTTTTTTTCACGGGTGCTGCCCAACTCTGTACGTAAACATTGCAGAACAGATACTAATTCAAAATTTGTTTGTGTTCCAGACCTGTCGAACATATTCGAGTCGTTTCTGCCGCAGCTGCTGACCTACCCCAACCCTATCGACCCTCTGAACGGCGACGCCGCGGCCATGTACCTGCACAAACCTGAGGAGTACAAGAAGAAAGTTTCAGGTAATATATCTACTCAATAAAAATAAAAAAATCATTCGTTCACAGACAACGCACAGCCTAAACCGCTGGGTCTGGAAGCATGAAAATAAGCATAAGAATTTCTTTTCATAACGAAGGTGAGTGCTAAGAAAGGATTTTTGAAAATTCGGCCCCTAAAGGGGGCCCTAAATAGGGGATGGCAGTTCGTCATTTTTTAAATTAGATACGTGGCAATTGGTATTTAGACTTCTGTTATAAAAAAAACTAAATCCAAATACAAAACAATCACGCTCTAAAAAGTATGAAACAAGAAAATATTTCAGATAGAAATCAAGACATAGATACAAAAATGGTCAAGGTAAAGCCGTGGTCGCATGCCTGTATACCTACAAAATTATAATGGCATGCGATGGGCTTTACCTTACCTGGCTTTTTGAACTTACTTTTTATTTAAATTATTTTGGATTATAATTTCGTGATAAAGTATTTATAGAGCCACTAAAAATTTTTGTTTACTTACTTTTGCTTGTTTTTAACAATTTCAACATATTTATTTACTTAGACAATATGATATATATACATATTTGTAATGTGCTCGTCAAGCCCTTTCATTTGATACCCAACAAGGTATAGTTACACTTTTTAAAAATTTTTAGTTCTTGACTTTGTCCTCTAGAGGGCGCCATATTGAATTTAATGTGACGTCACATAGCTTTTAACCAGCGGACGATCAAGACGCTTCCAACCATACCTCATGCCGCTGGCGGAGGCTAGTCACAAATAATCAGCCTATATTGCTTCTACTGCTGGAACTCGGGCCTTCGTTCTGTGAGGGTGTTAACTAAGTATCTATCCTTGAATCATCATCTCAGCCGAAAGACGTCCACTTCTGGACATACCTATGGCAAGGTGGGCTACAATACCTGGTTCTGCACCTTCCGCACCCAGTCTGTCCCGGTAGCCTTAGTAAGGTCGTTGTCCATCTTCGCTTGCAGGCGTTTCACGCTACGCTTGCTGAATCGAAGTCCCCATTCAAAGACGAGTGTGCCACAACGGCCATCGGTTCTAGTAATATTAATATATCAGCTAGGCGGGTTTTGAAGAACGAGATTTAGGCCTTTTTTAATTTAAGAGGTTAAGTTTAATGATATTTTCAGTTTAAGCGCAGAGCGATTACAAGTTGAAGCAAAATGTTGAAACTAAACAGTTCCATAGTTTTGTTTAAGTGCACGCAAGATCGCTCGCATCATAATCTCAGTCTGTCAAGAAAACCTTTAATTAACCTACATTGTGGACATTTATAGTAGCTGAGATTAGATTACCACCTGTAATAACAGTTAGCAGTATTATTCTAATCTTACTTCAGTGAGGAAAGAGATGCTATACGTCCTGTAGAGCTTCATCTCGTTCTAAGTGCGCCGGTTTGTTATCAGGGGGATGCATCTTCAGCTCCACGAAGCGAGCTCGATCATTTTTGCAGTTCACCTCGGATATGTTAGGTTATCGTTTGTCCATTCATACAAGAAGTACCTAGAGAGATAAAGCTCTACAGGACGTATGTATTGTATTGTATAATTGCATAGCACAGGTGTGAGTACTATGTACTGAAGAGCTACCATTTACCGGGTAATATGTCTTTCATTGAATTGAATGTGCCCTGGCGGCTGTGAGTATGTCATGCTTTCTCAGATGTCTCGCTGATGGTGGCGCGTGTGTTGGATCATTTAGCTCCCTTCAAAATGGTTGAGCTGAATGGTGCTGATCTATGAGTCATGTTCGTGAACGGGCGCCGTCAGTGGGGCTAGGGACTGGTCATCTCTTAGTTGCCACGGCTTATTTTAAATTTTTGAATGATTATTTCTTTTTTTTTTTTCTTTTTATCACGGACGCTTTTACAAACGTGCACGTCTTTCTACATTCTTCTCACATGCATAATTTCAACATGAATGATGTAACCAATATTTTGTATTGATTTAAAAGAGTGTCCGTGGAGTTTCTTGCCCGTTCTTCTCCATAGGTACCTACTACCCTTTCTGACTGACCGACTTCTTGACAATTCAAAAGTGCCTGTAAATAGTTTGGTTGGTGAAATAAATGCTTTGAGTTTGAGTATAACTCCATCTCTTTCCTACACTGAATTAATATTAAAATAATACTGCTTTAAGAGCTGGTGGTAGGCCCATGAAGTGACGCAGATTCGTCTGTTCCGGTTAATCTCTACATTTATGATGTTAGCCACTAGTGAGCTGCAAATAAGCACACGCTTATGGCACGTGTCCTACCCAATTTTAGTATATATTAATTATTCAAATTCAGTACATTGACTTCTCCATTTTACCACCCACCAACATATACAGCTTTCATTATTGTGCCTAGAATAGGGCTAGGAAAACCCCACGGATAAAGGGACACGTGTAAGTTATAAACATGTCTGAAACATAAAAATAATTAATAATTCTAAACGTTAATGGGCTTCACTATTCGTTATTAGCGAAAATCGACCAATAGAAGTAGCATGAAATTGTGTACTCTTCAAAATCAGCCTGTAGCAATCCAGTGTTGGAAATGCCGCTCAAGGTTCCTCGATCGCCAGCCATTGTCATTCATTTAGGCCCACTTGCTCCACAAATCTATACATCTAAGTATACTCTTCTTCTTCATAGCACTTTTCACAGAGCGCTCGACGTCTTCATGTAGTTTCTTGTCAAGGGGCTGATGTGATTCGCCTCACGATTTCTCGCCATCTATTTTTGGTGTTTTTAGTGCACTCACACACGAGTTCGTCCACTGCGGATTTAATTTGGTCAGTCCATCTTATGGGTGAGCGCGTGTTCTAGCGCCTTCCACACTACCCTGCACGACAAGGCGCTCTATAGAGTCACCCTCACGCCTCGAGACGTGTCCGAAGTATTTGAGGATACGCGTTATAACCAGAACAGAAATACTCTTTTTGATCTCGAGTTCTTGGCGTTCTTTGTGGTGTATCCTTCCCAAGCACCACATTTCCAGAACGTCTATCTTCTTCTTCTCGATGTCACGCAGCGTTCAAGTCTCAGCAGCTATACAAATAAATAAAATGGAAGTAACTGTTTTACTAAATACATAATTATGTGAAATATATATACGGTATTTATAACATTTTTTTAAATTTTTGTTTGTCTTTTCTTGCTAATCTCCGAAACGGCTGGACCGATTTTGACGGGATTTTCACTGGTAGATAGCTGATAATAGAAGGAGTACTTTTATTTTTTTTAAAGCGGGCCTTATTAATGCATAACATTTTTGAAATTGGCGTGGTGGTAGATTATTGATACATTAGACATTTTAGCCTATCAATTTGAGCTTAGCCCAAGTCATTTAGCGATAACCTCTGTTATTGCATATGTTCATAAATGGAAGTGGCACTTAGCACAGGTGGGCCGCCTGCTTCTGCCACAAATTAAGATCAAACACTGTTCCAACCTTTCAACAGTGACATTGACACAATACTACGCACGTCAACTCATCAACTGATATATTACAACAATTGGCCGGTCGCCATGTTGTGACGCGCCGTCAATGAGCACGAGTTACGTATTTATGACGAGTCACTTTTACTACAGCTGATTGGGTTAATATTGCGTTGGATAATCAAAATGTCCTAGACTCCTAGTAACAAATGTTTCCGTGGTCCGCTATTGCTTTTCCATTGGCGACGGAAAAATCGATCGCCGATTTTCGTAAAATATACTACTCCCTGACGTATACCCTCTTATTCATAAACGTTGTTTAAAGTTAAGAAACGTTTAAACGTCAAAAATGTATGGTTAAACAGGCGCTAATCATTACTTAACTTTAAGCAGCGTTTAAGTCACAGCATTTCGCTGAGCAATGACCTGTTCTTGCACAGATGCGACGCACAGTTTAATTTTTCTTATTATTTATTACAAAAGTAGTTTACTCTGCAATCGGCATTTTGTTTTTGTTATGTTTTTGTTGTCATTTGCCAATGTCGCAACCACAGAGTATGTAATGTTGTTACAGTAATTACGTAATATTGTCTTTGTCTGTGGCCTTGACATCAACCGATGAATGAATCAATTTTATAAATAGCGTTTGTTTCTTGGCTGAATACGAGGCTTTTGGCTACTTTTGTATTTGTGTATTTTGTGTTTTTATTTTATTTAAATGTGCGTTTTGTTTGTGCAGAATAAACGTATTTTCTTTTTCTTTTTTTTTTTTATAAATAAGGGGGTTAATGTTTATTAAACTTAATGACAGAAGCCCCGTGACCCGAGGTTTCTACATGTTTTCAGAAGATGTCAGATAGAATATGTCCACTCGAGCTAGCTTCTGAAATAAACTAACGCGCAAAAGTAATTTTAATATCTAAGGTTGACGTCATCACATCAACGCCGGCTGTCGCTGAAAACCAGCGCTGGGGCTCTGTCTCGCATAGGGTCGCAGCATTATGCTAAGCGATGGCCGTTTTACGTGGATGTGACGCATATTTTCTCCCAAATTGTTATTTTCGTGTTTTGTGCTTCCCTTATGTCATGAGTACCGCAAATAAACGTATTTTCTTACTTTCTTTCTTTCTTTTCTTAATAAACACAAAATATCCATTCTCAACTCCCTTTTCCAGATTACGTACGAAGATTCGCGACCGAGGAAGCCCTTTTAGAAAAGGACGCGATCACCGGCATGGGGGGCGCAACCCCGGCCTCCTCGGGCTCCAAGCCTTCCAACGGCAACGCCAACAACAATAGCGACACAGAGTCCTCCATGAGCGAGTTCAGTGACGACGAAGCGCAAGATATGGAGTTATAACATAAGTTACCACAGATAAGTAATACTTGCTCACTCGTCACTGCCTTGTGTGTTTAAAAAAGTTTTGTTTGTGGTCTAATGTCTTATTTTTTTTTGTGGCAACACTATTCGGTTTTGACAGTTCTCGGTGTTGTCTTTGACGGGTGTTGCCATTAGTATGATATCGTCTGGATGTATTGTCGTATTGCGATTATGGTTTCACTGGTATTTATAATGCTAGTAGCCATATATGAATTTAAAGGTTCTTTCCAACCGACCTTGTAAGTTGTATATATATTTTTTGCGTTCACTATTCGATATGAGATTGATCTATAGAACTTACCCTGACAACGCATTCAATGACATACTTTTATCTTGCACTTAAAGATTCTTTAAGGGATCGGTCATACTGATGCGGAAACAAACGATATTAAAACTGACGCTACAGTTACTGCTATTTGTACGGGGTCGTTGATCTAGTGGTCGCAAAAGTGACTGCAGGTTCTTGGGTTTGATAGCCAGGTCGGGCAAAGTGCTATGGGGTGTAGATATGACCCTGATGATGCTTCAGAATGACCATCTTTTACACAATGTTATGGCCCTTGCACAACGAAATATTAACGCATTTAGTACTGTACATCACATGATATAAGGCTCACTTTTCAATGCTTTACTTTTGTCGAATTGGTGCTTCTGTCAAAATGTTTCGGTGTGTGGCCGCCAATCTGTTATTTTTTTTTACAGTTTAAACCCGATACACTTCAGCATATTTGCTATGATTAAGATTTGTAAATACATAATTAGTGTTTGAACTCTTAGTACTGAAGACCCAACTTTAAATGTTGAATTATACACGTATAAATATTATATTGGATTATCTTCATTGAAGGTTGTAGTCTTAATAAATGTACTGAGCCGATATAAGTAGGACCGTCGAATAATTATTGCGTTAATTCTCTTGCTGTGACATCGAAGTCACATGGTTGGCCCAAATGAATAAATAAGCTTCGATACAGTTGCCCAATCCTTGTTGCTGTTGGTGCAATAATCGTGACGTTATTTTGGGCCCATGCAAGCAAGTTTATTTTTCTAACGATCGACAAAACCATGTCTACATTAGACCACAGACAAGACTAAATACCAACCAAAGCCAGTTATCTGTACTCATACAGAAGTTCGCTGCCACCGTTCAATAACAAAAAAAAAAAAGTAAAAATATCTATATCAATGGACCACAAACTTTTGCCAATTTAGAAGTAAAAAAAAAAGAATGCTCAGATATTCCCGAGGCGGCGAACAGAATACGCTTTAAATTATATATTAAATATTATTATGCATGATGATCGTAAATTATAATAAAACGGTAACATTAACTTTTTTAGTCGTTCGGTGTGTTGGAAATGTTAAGGTATCTAGGAATGTATGGCTTCTCTTAAATGTGCATATGCTTAAGATTAGCGGGAAAGTTAGAGAAAAAAGTGTTCACGAATTCGTTGTAAAATGTAGGAGGTAGGCTTGGAAAAAAATGGGTGGGCGGAACTAGGGGTAATATGTTAAAAATACGGAAAATGCACATTGAAATAGATGTTTATCGCTTTAGAAGTTATTAAATATCTGTTTTACCCCAATATGGTTGATATTAGCCCTAGTTGCGTCTAGATAGTCGGGGAATGACTGACCGGGATCTCAATTCGATTACTGAAAAGAGCGTGCAATACCTTCCATCAATGTTTTGCAGGCTCTTTTTTTAAAGGATATGTATCTTGGACAGTCAGAACTTTGCGTAGGAATGTTGTTGCGTACTTGTTGCAGTTTTAATGTTGCAAGCAATTTTAGGACACTAGAAAACGAAATTAAATCAATTGTTTGGTTAATTTAGTAAATTCATCATGTAGAATGAGTCACTTGCTTGTCTGTTTTTACGAAAATCTGCTACGGGGAAGAGTAAAATACTTTTGACATCAAAATAATTATATGCTGAATTGAAAATCATAAACATGACAAATGTATTTGCACAAAGTATTAATAACATATGAAATACCACTTATTAAAGCAACTAATATTACTTGCAACATTAATATTGTTTCAATTCGCGCATCTATGTAACGAACATTTAAATATTAGATTTTAACTTTAAAGACGTACGCTATACTCTTATAAATTTTGAAAAAATAATTATAATATGTATGATAGACTAACATAACCTCTTTAGTTGGAGAGTTTTATCGACTGGCAACACACAGGGTGTGAGTGAGCGAGATAGCATTTTGTAAATATCCTATCTGTCCCATAGTTTAAATCCAACTTAATATGAGCCCGAGTCGTCGGACTAAAGTCATCACTATATCTCATAGGTATTTAATTTTTTTATTAATATGATTTTAGTTGTATTCAAAACGATGTGTCATTGTGAAATGTCGATCTCCCTCTTATATGGCGCTTGGGTTGGGCGGAATTATCGGCCATTTTACTTTACTTTAATGAATAAAGATTTTAATGTATTCTTTTTTATAGTTTTAGACTAATGAGCAGCTGTACTTTAAATAAAGACACTTAGTAATCGAAGCTAAGATACCTTTTTTATTATTTCCAATAATATGTTGCTTGTCCTATCGTCTCTCTAAAAGTTCCATTGTTTTTTGTAAGTGTTAAGAATATCTGTCTCAAATAGTAAAGTAATTATATTTTATGAGTACGGTACTGTCTACCTCAAAGGTTTAAAACATTTTGTATGAATTTATATCATAGCCGATTAATTTCCACCCAACCCATTTTTTTTGTTGTTGGTAACACTAATATAGATTGTCTATGCTCTCGCCAATGTTACCTGTTGAAAGAATTGGCGCGAATTGTTAGTAACAGAACTGTGATTTTCATTTCTTCCCTTCTTTGTGTGTGTGGAAAATTTAAAGTCAATTCGTCAAAAGAGGTTGAGAAATATATATTTAAAAGAAAAACTGTACTTAGTCTAATTGCTGTTTGACGATTTTAGATTTGTTTGTTGCTATTTTTATTTTCTTAGCACAATCATTATTTTTTTATGCTTTGAACACCGCCGGTTAGGTACGTTTTTTTAAAATCGGATTTTGATTTTATTCGATATTTTAATATTAAGCTAATATTGCCAACATTAGTCATTGTCATTTAACAATAATGTATTTGGTAAATTGTAAGTGAATTTTTATTTTTGTAATGCAATACCACTGCTAGAAAAGGGGCATTATTTAACTTTTTTTTTCAAATACATCTAATTCACTGTTTATATAATCGAATGAGTGGTATAGCCCGATGCAAACTTTAGGGCGGCTCGGAACACGAGGCGAGTCGCTGCGCAGTAACAAATTCACGTGTCAGCGGGGGTGAGGGGTGCGGTACTGCGCAGTCAGTAGCGCACTTCAGAGCCGCCATAAAGTTTGACGCGTACTATACAGACTATTTCGCGGTTAAATCTCCGGCCATTTTGAGAACTTATGGACAAAGCAACCCGACAAAATAACCCAATAAATACTCATAATAGCGTCCTACTGACAATGCAACTTTTTAGGACAATAATATTAAAATAAATTATGTTTTAAATGAAGTAAGTACCTATATTTGATTTTGTAACATCGCGTCGCTTGCCATCTCCTTAGCTCAGTGGTTCCGCGAATTAGTCTAACGAACTTAAAGAGGGGGTTTTCAATTCAACTGTATTTTAACCGACTTCAAAAAGAGGTTCTCATTGCATCTGTTTTAAGGCCCTTTGTACACACACGTTTTTCTTGCCGTGAAAAACTACGGTTGATTCGCCGTATGTAGGCACTGTCACTATGGAAGCTTGTTGACAGACACGGCGGCACTACGGCACGGCGCCGTCGTCGTATGCGCATATACAAGCTCACGCAATTTTTCTCCGGCGCAGTTAACACGCCGTGCCGTATAGAAATCGTCCAGTGTACAAGTGGCCTAACTGACTTCAGAAAAGGAGGCTTTTTTTTGTATATACTAATCACAAAGCAACGTTGTAATAGAAGTAAGTTGTGAACTCGTGGCGGTGTTTACAAGCAGTTTGCTTAGCAGCACAGTCTTCGCTTTACCAAATAAATAGCATTTTGTTCGTACAGTCTGTCGCGTTATGTACTAGTTATTTGAAAAATGTACCTACTTATAGTCGTTGCAAATCACTAGGGCGCGTCATGTGACTTATGTCATTAACGTAAGGCTTGTTAAATTACTGATTGATGTGCGCTCGTAACATGCAACTACTATTACAATAATAATGCTATCTGTTTGAAAATAATATGTCTGTTTTTTTCATGTCATAATTTTCGTGAGACGTTTGTATTTATTTATGTTTACGGTTTTTTATAGAACTAACGACTCGGTTGTTTGACTACTTTGCATCATATGCTCTTATGTTATAGCTCATTTTCATTAGTCGATAACTCGATCGGTATACAGCATGCGGGGGACTCCCCGCAGGCGGGGTAATGACTAATGAAAGTCATAAGTCGATAACGCGGTAGCCACACCGGTCGGTAAAAAGCGTGCGGAGACTCCACCCAATGAAAAAGCGTTTATTTCTTGGGAAATACAATTTTTTCTATCATTTTTACTTCTGCCAAACTGCAAAGCAGTTTGTTGGCAGATGTATAAAAATAACCAATAAAAATGAGCCTTCAAATCAAAGGCCAAACGAGCGATTCAGGCTCTCCGTATACCAACTAATGAAACCCTTTCTCTAAATACGGGCCCTATGTCATGCTTTACAGAAATTTCCAGCACCCCACATGCGAGCCCTATCGACACTGAAAACGGTTCCCCGCATGCGGGCCCTATGGCATGCGTTAAAGTAATCTCCCGCACGCCGCATACGAGCCCTATCGAGTATCGACCAATGAAAATGAGCCTTTAGCTCAGTATAAGTCCGATAGTAGTCAGGCATACATGTTAAAATCGTAAACATTCGTAAAATGTGTCTACTTTTTTTCTATACTTTTTGAATTTTTGAACTTAATGCAATATTTTTGGGGTTCAAATACTATTAAGCCTGAACATAAACGTCTATAGAATAAAGGGTTTTAGGGATTTAATTTTAAGTAGTTTTTCAAATAACTTGTGTCTACCTATGTGGCTTTGAATCGAGGACAAGCGCTAATCCTGCCAAATGTTGGTGTTATAGCATGTTTTGTGATGTTCTTTTTGTTTAAATGTAAACCGAATTATTTAGTGTATAACATTATATTGGAAACTATTATGAATATCTTTCATATGAATTCTCTTGTTTTACAAATGGTATCGAGTCAGTCGACTTACGAAATGTATGTTTCTTATAGACGTTTTGTATTTCTGCACGAATGTCTGAGTTTTATATGGCTGACTGTACCAATTTAACTAAATAATCAATTTTATTACATGACATTAATTTTGCTACCGCAAATTTGTTTGATATTTGCATACATATCAGTGAGTTTCTTGCGCGCGAATCAAAAAGAACATTTCAAAAGATAAAATCAAAATACAGATCTCTAAAGGTTCACCGTACATGATGGCCTGTGACTGTTATGTAACATCCATTTAATTACTCTGTCGGTATACAAGACTTCATAATTCTAGTTAGTTGTCTATGGCACGTGATAATGCGCCAGCGTCGGCCATTGTGTACAGGGGCCGTAATGTTTGACACATTGCGAACTGTAAGTGTTGCAATCGTCTTAATCATAAGTCCTTAGGCTATAATAATATAGAGTTTAAAACAACACGAAAAAATTATTATTAATGATAGACATTTATCGTATCTTTGAAAACTCAGCCATAATAATATATTATATTTTTGGTAATAAGGAAATAACAAGTTAAAATTTCTTAGTTTTACTTCTCAAAAAGTTGGGTTGACAGGATTTTTCTGGAATTTTTATTTGTCCACCCAGCTTTTAGCGGTATGAATCATACATACAGTTAGAAAGTCGCTGTGGTGTCGATTTGTAGCTTATAATACTTATGAACGAGATAACGAGGGTTTTTAAATGTCCAAATATTCATTTCTAAATCTAGATATGGGGCGAGATAAAACAGAAAAAAGAAAAAAAAATTGACGCCGAATTTTAAAATAAAAGTTGGCGCATTTAAAAACCTTCATTAAAGTAACAATGGTGACGTGATATCAAGTTCAATAAAAATGTTTTTTTTTTAATCTTTGACAATATGGCGTCGGTCACGTCACAATTGTTTGGTTTATGGATATAATTATAATCGAGGTTGAATATATTACCAAAATATGACGGGCAATCCGCCCGCGGCACGGAATCATTTATACATGTAACAGAATAAAAGTTTATAATATTATATTTTTATTTCATTACATGTAATAAACTTACGTTATTTTTAAACTATATCTGCCTTTTATTACCCCTTTTAGATAGGTTTCTAAAACAAACCACAATGACACACAAATTCAATTCAATTTAATGAAGAAATGAAATTGTTTATTCTGTAAATAGGATATTGCAATCACTTTTGTAAGTCATAATATAAAAAAAAGAAATTTGCTAGATGAGTTCGGCGTTTCCTATCTGACTACTCTGAGAAGAAAGACCGAAACAAACTCAGAGGTCAAAGTCTCTTTTAAAGTCCAGACATAATCTTGGTCAGGCTATATGAAGACCATTAGTGTCTGAAATGGTCTTTTGAGGAAAGAACCACACAGATTTAAGTTGACCTGTTCCAGTCAGTGCAAGCATCTTGTCAGTAATCGTGGAGCTCAACTCGGATCTTAAGGAGCTCAACTCGACGAAGAATAGAGCGAGCAGTAGTGCTATTCTGTAACCATCTCACCGTGAGAACTTAGGTGAAGTGAGCACGGAGTGAGCTGTCAGTCCCTAGCAGCAGGTGGAATGACAGCTCACTCCGTGCTCACTTCACCTAAGTTTTCACGGTGAGATGGTTACAGAATAGCAGTGCAGCTCAATCCCACGCTTTTTTATCTTCTAAATAATCTGAAATTTTATAGTACCATTTTTTACAAAGTGAAAGTTTGGTTTTAATACAGCTTTTAAATCGTTCAATGGGTAAGTTTCGAATGTCAATGGGAAGTTTATTGTAAAAGCGTATACATTGACCCATGAACGAGTTGCCTACTCTATGGAGACATGTGCGATGTACAGCAAGGTTATGTTTATTCCTGGTATTTAAACTATGAATCTATTTTTGTGTACATACAAACAATTAATACTATCTTTGTTCGTGGTTTTCGAAAATATATTGTGAGAATACAGCACAATATTTATTTCTCTTGATTTTTCTCGAAGGGAATCTCTTGGACCTAGGTTGTAAATGGTTCGAACAGCCCTTTTCTGTAGAACATTAAATTAAAGATAGTATTAATTGAAATTGAAAATATTTATTTCAGACCAAGCACACAGTAATTGATACAAGTCCATATTATGTTAGTAGGTAGATACTTATAACTATGTTAATAAAATTTAAAATAATTATTATTTTGGACATGCATGAACCACGCTTAAAAGCGTGTTGGTGCGACCCTTTACCCGAGACCACAGGGAGGCCGTTCTTTTGCGAAGCACTGCCTGGAAACCGTCCATGCTGTGGTCTGCGAACATGCTGGAGGCACTGCAGCGCCATGGGAGCTCCAACACCTGAACGCGTTGTTATATTGGACGCGCAGAGCATTTCCGGCTTTTTTAGTGTAATAGCTCCACAGGTTGCACGTGTATAACGTTTGGCAATAGCTTTTGAATAGTGCAGCATCCCGCAAACCTGCGAGAAAGCATATTACCCCTTACCGACAATGCCCTGCGCTCCTGACACAGTGACCCAAGTACTTGAATTTGGACACTTGAATTTGGACGGTTCCATTTAGTGTGATCGGAAGAACAGGGTAGGCTTTAGTCCCCGCTTTAAAAACTAGCAGCTCGCTCTTCTGCACATTGTACTTGAGCCCAGGGTCATTGCATACCGTTCACATATGTTTAATAGCGACCTCACGGAACTGACTGATGGGCCCAGCAGCACAAACACCATCCACTGAACAACCGACACCAGCACTGCTGAGCTCCCCAATCAGTCCATTTACATATAGATTAAATAGAGAAGGTGAGATTAACCGTGAGGTTGCCTTACTCCACACTCCATTCTATATTCCTCCGAGTATTCGCCCATCCACCTAACAAAATTGCTTTGATTATCATAGCAATATCTGAATAAATTGATGATCTCTACAGGCAGACTGGTGTTAAGCCTCATCTTCCTCCATAGAGTATTGTATGACATGTCAAATGCTTCTGAGTTGTTTATTAATGTCCGCACAGGTTCCCCAGAGAAGAATCCCATAAGACATAAGACTATGAAAATAACTAAAATAAACAATTCTGGCTGTATCTACGTCAGTTTGTTTATTTGTTTGTTACGCTTTCACGCTAAAACGGCTGAACGGATTTGGATGAAATTTGGCACACGGATAGATCATGACATACACACATCAACACGGTCTAGGGATATTTTTTAAAAAGCGAATTACCTACTATCAATGTGTTAATTATTTATATGACATGTATATATTTAAAAGATACGTTATTTAATATTCTACCATTTTTTAATAATGGTTAAGGTACTTCCATTAAAATTTCAGGATTTTATGGAAAAAAAATGAAGCATAGACGGAAACCGTATATGAATTAACTTTTAATTTATGAGTAAAAACTGAAAAAAATAGAAAAATCATTTAATTTGTGTTTATAAACTTGAAGTTAGTAGTCTGAGAAAGCGCCCATGATGTTTATAACACATCGGCAACGATTCGGCATGCTCAGAACAAGGTTGTCAATGTCTTGCTGCGGAATATTGTCCCATGTTCTTCTGAGGTGCGCAAAAAGTTGATCTTCTGTAGCCAGATTTTCAGGAACTTCCTTCAGAGCTCTTCTTTGCAGCATATCCCACGCATGCTCAATGGGATTTAGATCTGGCGATTGAGCAGGCCAGTCTAAGGCCCTAACATTGTGTGTATGTAACCAAGCTGCTACCGTTCTCGCCGTGTGTGCCCGGGCATTGTCGTGCATGAGCAGGAAATCTTGCCCCATTTGTGTTCTGTGGGGCAAGATTACGGGCCCCAGCACCTGTTGGACGTATCGTTCTGCCGTCATATTGCCCCGCACCCAAACGAGATCCGTCCGTCCTCCAAGACGAATTCCTGCCCAAACCATAATTGTTCCTCCTTGGTATGGGTGAACTTCCTGAGGGTTCTGAAGACGGCTCCATCGTCCAGGAACTCGCCAAACACGCGTCCTTCGTGAATCTGGATGGAAGCCGAACCTGGATTCATCCGTGAACAGCACATTGGACCATTGCTCACGGCCCCAGTCCACGTGGTTCCGAACCCATTCTAATCGTCGTCCACGATTGCCTCTCCGTAAAGGTGGGACCCGGAGTGGTCTACGAGAGCGTAGATTGCTTTCATGCAGTCGCCTTCTTACAGTTTGGTCACTCACAAGCACTTGGTGTTCTACTCGCAGCCTTTGGACCAATTGAGTCGCCGTTGCATTTGGTTGAGCTCGCGCAGTAATTTGCAAATTTCGATCTTGTCTGGGGGTAGTGATGCGACTTGGCCCCCGGTGCCTCTCCGCTACTTCACCTGTGGCACGATAGCGTGTCCACAATCTTGAAATTACATTTTGGTGGGTCCCTATGGCCTCAGCAACATTACGCTGAACAAACCCAGCTTCCAGCATTCCCACAGCTCGTAACATCTCCGCCCTCGTCAAATGTTGGCGTTGCATGGCTACAATACCTCAATTTTTACTTTATCTTTCGTTTAAAAATGAAAAAAAACTGTAACTAAACGTAATTCGTATTGTTTTCTAAATTTCGCACAAATGAAAATTCCCTCTCCTACACATCAAGACATTTTTATGCCACCGAAACAAAAGAATTTTCAAAAATTTGATTTTGGAATTAGTCTGAGATAAATTACAAACAAATCGGTGTATGAAAGATTACAATGCGGCCAGTACTTTTAGAGTTATTTAATTGAGTATGAAATATCCCTAGACCGTGTTGATGTGTGTAGGTCTTTTATCCCGATAGTACATTCTCGTGGGATAATTTCCGGCGAATTTTACGCGGGCGAAGTCGCGGCCAAAAGCTAGTTGTTGCATATTTATGCTGCCAAAGTGATCCCAGATAACTGCTGCTAAAATTCGTATTGGAACCAACGAGGCAGCGAGGCAGTTTTTTTATTACGGGGGAAATCCTCATGGATGTCAGTAAGCACTACACTAAAACCTTGCACCGGGGATCACGGGATCTAATACGACTTCCGCGATCCCCGGCTAGTGCCGGCCCGCCTCTGCGGGCCACCTCGAGTTAGGGGGGAGATGTTAAACTCCCCCTTACGTCATAGAGAGGCGCGCGTGGAACACTACGCGCCACCATCTCGGGTCCTAAGGAGTAAGGGCGACGGATTTCCCCAGATCCGTCGCCCCTGGACCCATTTAGGGGGGGCTGGAAGAGGGCGTTATCCGCCCTTTCGCCGAAGCCCGGTGCGTCTGCTGCGGATCGGGTTAGCGGAAGCAATCTCCCGCTCCCTTTCCGCAGTCTCTTTCTGCGAAATGACTGTTTCGCAGAAGGATACCACCGCGTCCCAGGACTCCTCGCTGCCGACCATCGAGTCGACAACGGCCGGCAGCGACAGGTCACTGCCGACACCTGGGATGAGGGCACGGCGCGGCTCCTCCCTAGCGGCACACTGCCAGCGTGTGCCGAGCCGTGTCCTCCCGACAGACGACGATCGATCCTATAAAATCCTGGTCCAATTCTAGTGCAGCTTTTGTTTATTATTTGACATTTATTTTAGGTGTCAAAAAATAAACAAAAGCTGCTGACATTTAATATAAATGTAGTATTTTGACGTGAAAACGTATTTTCGCGCTTGGTGTACTGGTGGTAAATTCAATATTTCTGGCCGCCAAAAACATGTAAGATTTCAACCACTAAAATAATTACGAGACCATAGACGTATAAACGAGACTAATGATGAGTTTATGCAGACTACTGTACCTACTGATTGCTCAAAAAATCTTATTGAAATACCATCCATAGATGTTTCTAAAGACGAAAGATATCATCATCACTAGCCGTCAACTGCTGGACATAGCACAGGTGTTAGAATAAAAGAGTATGTTTTCAGGGTTCCGTAGTAAACAAGAAACCCTTATAGTTTCGCCATGTTTGTCTGTATGTCTGTCTGTCCGCGGCTTAGCTTAGAGACTGTTAATACTAGAAAGCTGTAATTTGGCTTGGGTATAAATAATAGGTTGGGGAAAAAGTCTTTTCGCATTATAGTATGTATGAACTTGTAATAAAATCTCTTTGGCTATACTATGTGTATCTGGCTGGTTTTGGTATCATTGAAAGTTTAAATTTTAAAGAACATAATTCCAAATTCAAATTAGGAAAATGTGTGATTTTTATTTGTTTTTCGTACTGTCAAGATGAGAAGAATGAAGAAATTCGATACATTTTAAAATTTTACTACAAAAAAGGTAAAAATGCAACGCAAGCCGCGAAAAAAATTTGCGATGTTTATGGACCTAGTGCAGTGTCTGTGAGAGTAGCACAAATTTGGTTTAAGCGTTTTCAATCCGGAAATTTTGATGTCAAAGATGCACGTCGCTCTGGTCGCCCTATTACGGATAAAATGGATGCCATTTTTGAAAAAGTGGAGCAAGATCGGCATATTAGTAGTTACGACGTAGCTGAAGAACTGGGAATTGACCACAAAACAGTTTTGGCGCATTTGAAAAAAACTGGGTACACAAAAAAGCTCGATATTTGGGTACCTCACGAGCTCACTGAAAGAAACCTAATGAACCGTGTACTCATTTGTGATTCTTTATTACGACGTAATGAAACCGAACCATTTTTGAAGAAGCTGATAACTGGTGATGAAAAGTGGATCACGTACGACAAGAACGTGCGAAAAAGGTCGTGGTCAAAGGCCGGTCAGGCTTCACAGACTGTGGCAAAACCCGGGTTAACTCGCAACAAGGTGATGCTGTGTGTGTGGTGGGATTGGAAGGGCATTATTCATTATGAGCTGTTACCACCAGGCAGGACCATCGATTCTGAACTCTACTGCGAACAACTGATGAGATTAAAGCAAGAAGTTGAGAGAAAGCGGCCGGAATTAATCAACAGAAGGGGTGTGGTTTTTCATCATGATAACGCTAGACCTCACACATCTTTAGCCACTCAGCAAAAATTAAGAGAGTTTGGCTGGGAGGTGTTAATGCATCCGCCGTATAGTCCTGACCTTGCACCTTCAGATTTCCACCTGTTTCGGTCTCTTCAGAATTCTTTAGGCAGTGTCAGGTTAACATCACGGGAGGACTGCCAAAACCACTTGTCGCGGTATTTTGATCAGAAGTCCCAAAATTTCTATAGCAATGGGATCATGTCCCTACCTACAAGATGGCAAAAAGTTATCGAACAAAATGGTACCTACATACTTTAGTTAAATGTAAACATACTATGTTAAAAAATGTTTTGAATTTTCTTAAAAAATGCGAAGAAACTTTTTCCCCAACCTAATATTAATCACGCCGACAGTGGTAAAATAAAATCAAGAAAATAATTTTTATTTAGGGTACCTCCCCTACATGTAAAGTGGGGATGTTTTTTTTTCTCGTCTGTCCTATGGTGTGGGGTGACGTCGCTTAAAAATATTGTGGGAATTTGCAAACAATTTTTCAATTCAGGGATCCGTTTACGAAATATTAATTAAGCTTTAAAGCAATTTTTTGTACAGTCATGTCAGCCAGCTATATACTTGGATTCGTGAAAAAATTCATAGCCGTAGTATATATAACGAAGTCAAAAGGAAAACTATCGCAGCTAAGTAGGCTTTACAGGTTAACAAGTAATAATCGACCAACTTAACCAACAATGTTCTCCCATACATTCCGCATGGGAGAACATGTTTTTCAACTACAATGTTAAGTTTGTTCTTGGGATAAATTTATCCCAACTGCGGATATTTTTTATAATGGCCTTTTTTGTTCTGACTAAACTTATTTTTCTAGCTTCCTTTTTTTGTTGTTCTGTCTTCTGTCAGATACCTTACCTTGAATGTGTTGTCAAAGTGAATAAAACTAAAAATATAAGTTTTATCTCAGCTTTTATTTTTAACAACCAGTTTTTATCATCTCCTGCATTCCACTATTAGGTACAAGCACACTGCACGCTACTGGAACATATGTAGCCCTACTAACATATCTCTACTAACAGGTTATTTGCCCAGGAAACAAAAGAAGGTTGGCCTTGGTAGTGGTCTAATGGCAAGAGTTCTCATAGAGAGCAAAACCCAACAATGGCACAAAATGTCTTCAGGCAGTAGTGGGTTGCCCTCTAAAGAAGAATTAGATGGTAACAGCAATTACGCCACATAGAAGTTTTTGATGGAGTTAGATCTTGTTCACGATGACTTGTAGGAGTATACAAGAGTTACACCTTAAACGACCAATGTGAAAGGTATGAGAAAAGACCAGAAAGCTAGAGAAAAGATTAGCTTGATGATTATTGATCCATGATCATTGCTTAGTGTATGTACGCAACGCCAAAACAGCGAAAGATGCTTGCTTGGGAAGCATTAATGCGTGCGTTCGAGGATAAAGGTCTGAATAACCGCTGCCGACTACTTGCAAAGCTGGTGAGCATGAAGCTGGAACAATTCCCATCGGTTAGGGAATATGTCACATCTGTGATGATGGTATCTCAGGAACTTCAAGACCTAGGCAAGGAGGTTGACGATGAACTGTTGGCTACTTTACTTCTCCAAGGCCTTACCATAGAGTTCCAACCAATGAGACTAGCCATAGAGAATAGTAACGTTGTTCTTATTACCGACTATGTAAAGATGAAGCTTTTTCAAATGGAGTATACATAATCGGCAAGCACAAGTGCAAGCCAACCGACTTCAGTAGTATTGTCAAATATGCATAAGGGTAAGAGTACACCAAAGAAGATCAAACAAAAGATCAAGTGCTATGTTTGTGATGGACCACACAAGGCACATGAGTGTCCTGATAATCCAATACGGAAGAGGGAAGCTCTTGAAGCTTTTGCATTCGGCACGTCACCGTCTTCCGCCGTCTGCCGATTCCACAGGCAGAAGACTGGATCATTGATGCTGGAGCGTCGACACATATGACGAATCGCAAATCTTGGTTCAAGAACTTAAAGTATACCCCTAAGTCTTTGAGAGTGACTTGTACAGATGGTAATGAATTGTTCGGTGCAGGTAAGGGTACGATGGTATGTGAGTCAGGATTGATTGATTGTACGTATGCACTTAAGTTAGCTTCTAACTTATGGAGTGTGAAAAAGGGCAACGTGGTAGTATTTAAAGATAAATGTAAGTTCTAATGATATACATAGTACTGCGCATGCAGGTTGATTTTGCTTAAATCGACAGCTTTTAACTATGTCTTGATCCAAATTTCTCCAGACGTATCCACGCGCCAGTGATTTCATTTTTACTATCCCAAGATGTCCTGTGTGTAGTTCTTCTAAAACCTGTTGTCTCAGGGTTGCCGGAATCATCACTCGTGTTCCTTTTATATTGCAACCATCTTGTATGGTCAATTCGTTGTCATTGTAGCCGTATCTTCTCACAGAGGTACCATTTTTTAGAGCTTCCAATAGATGGTTATATTCATCATCGAGTTAGGTCTATTCGGCTATTTTATACGGTCGACGGCAATTGTGTTCATCTGATTTAATTGAAATGTGCAATGTACGTCAATTAGGTTATTTGCTACTGTATCTACCGGAAATCTTGATAGATAATCTGCATTGCTATGATCATCCGATGTTCGATAATCAATATTGTAGTCAAAACCAGATAGAAAATAATTAGCCATTCTTAGAAATGTCCGCAATTCGTTGATGTTGCTGGGTTGTTTTGTATCCAGAATAGCATTTACCTTGTTTCTATTTTTGTGCAGTCCATTTTTATCAATGATATGACCCAAGTATTCGAGTCTCTCTTGAAAATAATGACATTTATCCCTTATTGGGTATCAAATATTTTTCTTGTAATTTTTCTAATACCAAGCGCAGTATTGAAAGAAGTTGTTCTTCTGAATGTCCTTGAATGATTATATCATCAAAAGAACATTTAACTCCAGCTACCCCTTGAAGCAAACGATCCATATTTTTTTGCCATAGATTCGGGGCAACCTTGACGCCAAACATAAGTCTATTGACTTTAAATGTACCCTTGTGTGTGCTTAATGTTTTATCTTAACGCTCTCCTCGTCCATCATCATGTATATATAAGCTTGACTGATATCAAGTGTGCAAAATATTTGACCTCCGTTCATCTCGACCAGAATATCCTCTATGATGGGAATAGGGTATTGTTCATCCCGTATCACTTTATTTAAGGTGACTTTATAATCCGCGCATAAGCGTATACTACCATTTTGTTTAACAACAGGAACCTCTGGTGTTCCCCACTCAGAGCTATCAACTTTTGTAATTATCCCTTGTTCGCAGAGTCGTACTATTTCTTTATTTACTATTTCATAAACTTTATTTTTAAGAGCATATGGTATTCGTCTAGGCTTAACAAAACTTGGTGATACATCTTCCTTTAGGGTCAAATGAGCTTTGTAATCAGGTATGCACCCAAGGGAACCATCGAATACCTTCGAGGATTCAGAAAGTAGCTTATCCAGTTTTGAGTGTTCTTTAGTATTAACTACGTTTATATCTGCTAGATCAAAGTTGATGGCTCGTATCCATGCTCGACCTAAGATAGGACCACAACATCTTGTTGGACAATGTATAATTTCCCTCAAGTGTTTGGTCATTGTATTTACACGTAACATATGCCACTTCGAGTGGTGCGAAGATTTCTCCTGTATATGTTCTCAATTCTCATCGTGATATTAGTTTTGTAGATCTTGCATCCAGTGTTCAATGTTTTAAAATCTTTGTGAGAGATAGATGACTATCTGATGGTATCTACTTCCATTTTAAGTTTCGAGTCATTTTGTCTGTGTTGTTGGAACCTATTAAATTCATATCTCAGGGAGAGGTGTCATCGACTTTATCTGAAGAGTTATCCGTGTCCTGCAGCTACACGTGCTCAGGCTCCAGTTGGTTGAGTGTTGGTTATAAGGAAACGCGAGCAAGGTGTCCAACAGTTTGCACTTGCTGCACATATCTTTAATGCTGCGACAACTGCCAGCTTGATGGTCTTTGCTGCCACAACGAAAACACTTGCCTCGTAAGTTTCTTATCGTTAAAGGTTTATGCTCTTGCTTTTGACTGTGGTTTTTGGGGTTAGTTTGAATAGTTTTCATATTATGTTATAAGCCTTGGTTTGAGGAGTGAGCTGCTGGTGACATATAGATGCCGTCGGATTTTGCTTGGTTGCTTTATTAATTAAGTCGAAAGAAAAATCTGTCACCATTGTTTCCTGTAGTATTTTAGTTCGACTATCGGTGTCATTTAATCCTCTTATAAATTGTAACGTAAGAAAATTATCACAGATCGACTTCTTACAATTATTACACGTGAACTCGCAATCTTGAGTTAAATGTTTCAACTCTGACGAGTATGACATGACTGTCTCGTCAGAGCCTTGAAGTCGTGAAATTTTATGTTGTCGAGCCCAAATGCTCGGTTTTGGATCTATATAGTGTTGTAATATTTGAACCAAGCTGCCGAATTCTAGTTCACAAGGATCATTTGGTGCGCACAAGTCGTAAGCTTTCTGGTGTAATTCCGGCAATAGACTAAGCAGCGTGAGGGTCTGGATTTGTGGATTGTGACAATTATTTAGCTCCATGTAGGCATTTAATCTCTTGAACAAAGTTGTTGAAACTTTCTCGTTCCTGTAACGGTTGAAAGTTAATTCTTGGTGTAATTTCCGGTGTGCTTCTAAGTGAAGCCGTGACGTAAGTCAACGGTGCGGTCGGTGGTGTAGGGCGTAAGTCATGCAGCTTTAGCTTTAATTGTAATAATTATGTGCTCTTCTGTAGAATGCCGCTGCTCAATTTCTGCTTCCACGTCATGTGTTAGCAATTCGATTTCGATTTGAAATTTTTGTTCATAATTTTAGATGTGAACTTACTTTGTGATCCGAAGTAAGTGCTCCAGTGTACGTTTGTACTTTATAAGCTGGACGCGTATAGTTGCGCGCAGGCGAGTAAGTCGCACCAGTTCTGCCTCCATCGTCGCCAATATTATGTAAGTATTTATCTTTAGGTAGGTACTCATTCTATGTTCAATAGCTTTAATGATATGATAGTGACAAAAAGGATGACATGACATAATGAAAAAGAAAAAAATGTAAGTTGATACAAAGAAGGCCACATATAGGTAGATACATCATAACTTATTGAGTGTGAAAAAGGGTAATGTGGTAGTATTTACAGATAAATGTTGTGACATCTAAAAGAGAAATAAGCGTGAACAAAACTCAAACTACTGAGAGATAAGATGGCAACAGGAGTAAGTTTTCCTGATATTTTCTCTAATCTAGAGTTTATATCTTGCATTATGGGAAAACAAACGAAACAGCCGTTTCGTAAAACTGATGCAACGAGAGCTACGTAAGCATTAAGTTTAGTGCACTCAGACGTGTGTGGACCTATGAGTATACCTTCTATTAGCAGGTTCCAATATTTTTTGACGTTTGTGTTGCCAACGAAGGGGCATCGATTATGACGGGACGTTCTCTCCAGTGGTGAGAACATAGCTCTCTACTCTAAGAGTCCTCCTGGCGATTGCAGCTACAAGTGGCCTAAGCGTTGACCAAATGGACGTAGAACAGCGTTCCTGAATGGAGACTTGTCTGAGACGGTCTACATGAAAGAGCCGGTTGGTTACGAAGAAAAAGGAAAAGAGGATTACGTGTGTCTCCTTAAACGATCGGTTTACGGCTTAAAGCAATCTCCCAGAGCTTGAAACAAAATACTGAATAATAAGTTATTGCAGTTGTCGTTAAAACGATCCATTTAAGGGTCATCATTTTAGTAGTGTACGTGGAAGATGTGCAAATTTGGAACGAAGCGCAGGAGCTACGTAATTTAAAGCGAGACTTTATGTAAAAATTGATAAGAAGGATCTTGGGAAGGCAGAGTATTTTTTGGGAATGCACTTAACGCTGAACGATATTGCAATCAAATTCGACCAAGAGAAGTAGGTACTTATGTTGAAAAAGTTTTGAATGTGAATGAATTTTGGCATGGCTGATTGCAAAGTAGCTTCAACCGCATCAGTTCCTGGGTAAAAGCTTGTGAAACCTGGACTAGAACACAAACCCGATCCGAGGATTCCATATCAAAATCTATTTTTTTTTATTGGTTCGCTTATGTACGTATCTGTTTGCACGAGGCCACATATTGCACATGCAGTTAATTATCTGAGCCAGTTCAACTGCTGAAGAGCATTGGTTAGCCGCAAAAAGAGTGCTCAGATATTTAAAACAAAATGCCTTGGGCTACAGTATAACAGACAGGAATGCATAAGGTACAGGGCTATGCAGATGCTAGTCATGCTAGGAGATCATACTCGGATATGGTATTTCTGCATATGAGAGCTACAATATGTTGGGAAAGCAGAAAACAGAGGACGATTGCTCTATCCACAGCGGAGGTTGTGTATGTAGCCATTGTCAGAAGCTGCTAGAGAGGCAATTTTCTTAAAGAGATTGATTTCGGAGGTCTCTGGTCAAATTGGGATGCCAATGAAAATCTTCAGTGACAGTCAATCTGTTGTTGCTATTGCGCAGAACCCTGTACACCATCAACGCACAAAGCTCTTAGATGTGCAACACCACTTTGCAAGAGAGGCAGTTGAGTATGGCCATATTGAATTAGAGTATTTAGAGACAAGTCGTATGGTTGCGGATGTTTTAAAGAAACCTCTGTTGAAAGGGAAGGACTGAAATACTCCTTGTTAGAATAAAAGAGTATGTTATTTTTTATAACGACCTTTTTTGTTCTGACTAAATTTACCTTCCTTTTTTTGCTTGTTCTGTTGTTCTGTCTTCTGTCAGATACCTTATTTTGAATGTGTTGTCATAGTCAATAAAACTAAAAATATGTTTTATATCAGCTTTTATTTTTAACAACCAGTTTTTATAATATCCTGCATTCCACTATTAAATACAAGTACACTGCACGCTAGTGGGACATATGTAGCACTACTAACAATAGGCCTCTCCAATCGCACGCCATTCAGCTCGACGGCAATACTTACATGCTCTCATTCAGCTGCTACCAGCCACCCAAGATCGTCGCTCCAGAACTCCGCTCAAGAACACGTCTACCCCAACAGTCATCGGTTCTACGGCTAATATGGCCGGTCCATTGAGACTTCAGCTTGCTTATTCTGAGCTATGTCGACAACTTATCACCGCTTCCGGATTATCTGCATAGTTGTGAATATGATTGTAAGGGATTCAAATACCTACCGTATCGTCGAAATAAAACGGCGAATTGATTTATTAACATAAGTAGCTATATTAAAAATAAACATTTTAACAACAGGCGCTATGTACATTGTACAGTATGCCATAACCTATCTACACTCATACCTACGAGATGGCGCATATCTGCGACAAACTCGCCTCGAGAGGGTTTTAGATCATTCAGATCATTACAATATATTTTGGTCAGTGTTAGCATGAAAGAGTTAAAAAATATAGGACTATTTTATAATAAATACAATAGTGACGTATTTGTCGCACATATGCGCCTTCTAGAACGCCGTAGCGATGGCAGCGAATAATCGACATCAAGCTTTGCCAGGTGCCCTGTGAATAGAAGGGGATAATTATATGAATAGGGGACGAAAAACGGGTTAGGGGACCTGTATTAGCTACTCACTCTAAGATATCAGATTAAAATGCTTATAAAAATTAAATAATTATGAGAAAAGGTAAAGTGAAATACTTTTTTACAGACTTATGTTAAGATACAGTCAGTGCCTTAATAGGGCTGCGCACAAAAAAAAATAAGGACACGTTTTTTTTTCTTTTTTTACGCAGACAAAAGATTACGGCGATACATTAAGTTAAAACGTGGCATGACGTCACGTGTAGACTTTATACTTAGTAAGGGTTGATTTCACCAATGAAACTTGAACGCGATTAGCACATCTAAACTGCGTTCAAGAGCTGTCAGTGTCAATATTCTCCAATAAAGATGACACTGACAGCTCTTGATCGCGTTCAGTTTCATTGGTGAAATTCGCCCTAAGTCATTTTTTATTAATATGATGAAGCAAGAATACGTGTCTAATATTTTTTAATTATCTGATTAACGGACTAAATAGTATTTTTTTTTACCCAGACGTCATACCCTTTGCCTAAGCAAGGCCGGTTTCGCAGTTCAAGACTACTGACAAAATTTGATTAACATTTACGACTAATAAAAGCACATCGCAAAATGCATTCAATAATTTAAATGGTGAACAGTAAATCCAGGTCTTGATGATGTTTTCAGACACCTTAGAGTGAGTTCAAATGTCATAAATGCGTTTCTGGTGGTCGGAACGACAGTATAGCGTTATAATAACAATTAAAAATAAGTATACGTAAAACGTACAAAGAAAAATTATCAATACATATACATACAGTGTTCGGGCTCATAACATTCACACATATCTTGTGATTTATTTATTTAGGAATCAGCTATCATATTCATTTGCCCTATATTTTAGACTTCCATGTTTTATGTATGTGTTAAAAATAATCTTAAGTTAGAAATGACTTTAGCTTGTATTTGCAGAGACAGTTTATGAGCAAAAAATATAGTTCTATTTTAATATTTCGAGAACATTTTAGGTCCCACTACAAACTACAAGCTTTTATTTTGTTATAACATAACTAGCGTAGTGTAAAAAGCAGGTGAGAAAATAAATATTAATAACTATGTTCAAAATCCGTCCCCAAATTCTGAACATGATATTTCTTGAACATGGAAGTTCAAAATATAGATCCGTAACACCAACCAAGTCAATATTAGACTAAAATTATAATTACATTGACAAAATCAAGCTAGTGGTCAAAGTAACATACTAAGTAATCTATGTAAAAGTATATTATACAGATAGGTGCAAAATCACATATTTTATTATAATAAATACTTCATATTCAGCATTTAATATATATAAGTGCAATAACTCCATACAGAGGTAGAGATTGTCTAATTTTAAACTCCACAATAATTTCTATACAAGCATTTCAAATGTGTACAGCAAGCAGTGGAGCGGCGTGCAATTTTAAATTAGACCATCTCTATCAGGATTCAGGATCTAGTTTTTATTGTGTGCGTAATAACTTTTTTAAAGTTATGTTTGCTGTCACACATATGTCTACATTACATACTGGACACGTTCAATATGCAATGTAAAATGTTTCTCTGAAAATTCGCCATGTTTTGAACCTTTCAACATTTTTACAACTATCAAATGCCACAAATGGCCCCAAAATTGTAAAAATGATGTAACTATGGATTTATAGGTAAGTACATTTTTATTACGGCTAGCAAGAGACATATTCATAGAATACAATATTAGGCTTGTAATGTAACTACATGACTTACATGGAAGAAAACTTGACCTATCTAGGGCTAAAATATGTATTTTGTTCCTAAAACATATTAGTACACCAATTAAATATAATATTTTAGTTAATAACTGTCCAGCAATTTAAAACCACCGAGAGCATAAAACCTCTAAACAACAAATATTATTATTTAAAAACATACCCTATACAAGTTGTAGTATAAATACTCATCTACTATTTCCTCTAAACCAAAATAATTGGATTGAAAGTATACAGATACACTCAATCTAATTATTTCATTAACATTCCACTCTAGAGTAACAAGATACCTTTGCACAAAACCACTGAAGAAGACATCCACTTCAAAATGCTTCAAATTCACTAATCACATATAAATAAATATGGGAGTACACTGATCACTAGCTTGACATATCACTCAGTCATCATCACAATCACCCGGTGATCTGGTGATTAGCCGATGATGAGGCCGCAGCCAAATTTGAACTGTTGTTTAGCCTGGTTTGCCATGCCGGAGAGTGCGAATGTGAATGGTAGGGGCTGTAATTTCTTCTCGAGGACGGCTCCGATGTTCCAATTTGAATCTACCATTCCTGGAAAGAGTATGGAAGAATTTAGAGAGATCAAATTAGAAAAGATGTTAAAAAAGCTCAAACCACGACTTTGCTGTATGATCTGACGCAAACTATGACTTGTTAGAACCATAATTGTTCCAGTGTAATTTCTGCATAATTCTGGGTTTCTCGTAAAGTAGATTATAATGATTAATAACTGACCTCTAAAGATTAGATCTGCTTTGGGTATGTTGACCTGGTAACCGACAGTGCCTACAGATTCCATCCCCCGGAATGAAGTGTCCATTTCCGCTACCACCTGCAAATTAACATGAAAATTTTTAGAACAAGTTAAAGTTGCACATGTTTTTAAACAATATGTATTTTATTCATGTTTAAATTCAAGTGAAGTCGCATTTTATGTGTTAATCGGAGTAAATTGGTCAATGGCGGTCCATTATGTTCCACTAAATGTCAACACACAGATCACATACCTGTAATTGTTCACTGCACTGCTTGAAGTAACACAAGTGGAAGTTAGCTGTGCTCAGGGTCGCTGACACTTCAGAGTCTGGAAATACAGATTAAACCACTTTTTAAAACTGCAATGAAACTATGATTAAAGAATCATTTATGACTTCTCCATAAATAATTTGCGAAGCAGCAACATTTTACATGTTCCAAAATTGGCACAAAGTACACAAAAATAGTGTAAGACGTCGTAGATATCCCAGACTATAGAAACATTGACTCTCGATAAATTTCAAGAAACTTTTTTCTACAGAAAACACATTAATCAAGAAAGTTGTATACCTGGACTTGGCTCATTTTTGTTTTAGTTCTGGTTACATTCCCACAGACTGGAAGGTTTAAGTTGTCATTCCGATATTAAAACCTGGCAAAGATCCTAACGATCATTGCTCATATAGACCTTTCGCTCTATCATCCGTACTAATTCAACTTTTAGACCATTTAATTAAGAATCCTCAGACTGGTTGGTGGAGAGCAGGAGGCTGCTTCCGGCGGCTCAGTTCGGCTTTAAGATTTGGGCACTGCTGATAGTGTGGGTATCCTCACGTCAGCGGTCCGACTGGCCCTCAGCAGGAATGACTCGGTGGTTGCTGTTTTTCTGGACATATCGGCTGCCTATGATTCGCTCCTCCTCCCTGTTCTCAGGCAAAAGCTGCACGAGCTGAGAATCCCGGATAGGATATGTCATGTCATTGGTAGCACCTTTACCTACCGCGTCATTCAATTAAGTATCCCTGGGGCTGATTCTGAACAAAGAACAGTCTGGAGAGGGTTGCCTCAAGGATCTGTTCTTAGCCCCGCATTATACAATATATTTACAAAGAATTTGTCTTCATCTTTAAATTACGACTGCAAAATTCTTCAGTATGCTGACGATATTGCACTACTGGTAATTCCATTCAGGATGCTGCTCTATCGATGAATGCCTCTTTGTCCTCACTTAACCAATGGCGTCTTGATCACGGGTTATCTCTAAGTGCGCCAGAGTAACAGCGGTCATTTTTACCCGCAAGCGTTCTGTTCTCCAAGTAGATATAAATATTGATGGACAAATCATTCCAGGCAGGGCTAGGTTCCTGGGAGTAACTTTGGACTCGAGATTGTCTGGGGTCGACCATATTAACAACTCGGTCAAAAAATGTGAACGCTCCGTGTCAGTCCTTACGGCTTTGGCCGGGGTGTGCTGGGGAGCTCACTTCTACCCTCAAACTGTTCTATAATGCATTGACCAGTAGCGCTAGGGACTACTGTTGCTTCCTTATTGAGCCTTTCAATAAAGAAGCGCTCAAGAAATTAGACAGCATCCAGGCCAAATGCTTGAGAATTGTTATTGGAGCTGTGAAATTCGCTCCCATAAATGCGATTTAAGTTGAATGTGCAGAACCGCCCTTACACCTAAGGAGACAGTATTTGGCAGATCGTTTCCTGTCTAAAGTGTTCTCCCTTTCATCCCATCCTTTACTCCCAATTTTAGAGCAAAACGACCCTTCTTTCAATAATTCAGAGCAGTTCCTCTATTGATAAATAGGTACAGAGACCTTAAACACCTCTCCTCGCCTGTTTGTCAATATCCAATTCTTTCAGCCTTTTCCGCTGCATATGAAACGATTCACTTCGAACCAAAAGCCGTTTTGGGATTACCTATATCAAAGAATTTCAAAAATACAAGACGCGACTTCGAGTCAGCCGTCAAACGTTACTGGGAAGGATGGAATTTTTTTCTTTACAGATGCATCAAAATGATCTCAAACAGAATGTACAGGAGTAGCAGAATATTAAATAAATTATTTGACTTTCTCGTAAACAAGAATAGTTTTTTTTTTCTTACTCTTTTTAGCAATTAAGTGATCTTACCGTCCATAGTGTATCTGGCGGCTGCCGAGGTAATGGCGATTTCTCCTCCCATGACCCGCGCCCCAGACTGGTACACCAACTCCGTACCCAGCGCCAGCCGCTTCGTCACCGACTGCAAACATAACATAAGTATGTTACTTCCCTATTGTAGGTACAGGCGTCTTCTTACACAGATAATGTACAGTACGCCACGTACGTACGTCTTTAGTAACAAAACCATTATAAGCTGACCTATTAAACTCCGTATTACATAGTCAACGTCAAAATGTTTCCGACGTGCGGTCGACTTTGCAAGCTTTGAACATAGAACTTGCGTTTACCATCTCGTAATCAGGGATAATTATTATCAATTTAAAAAAAATTGAATCATGGTTAAAAAAACTCAGTAAGTAAATAATTTTTATAAACTTTAGATTCGTTTTTTAAATTAATAAGAAAACTGTTTCTAAAAATAGAAAAGGCATGAGAGTCTAACTCTGATGCCATTACAAGCTAGAAATAAACATGTTTAATCAATTTAATTAAATGAAAGGACAACTTAATAATTTAGCCAGAAGTATTACAAAAACTGACGGTAATCAATAAGCTTAAGTAATGTATAGTCAAGGCTAAACGCGATATTAGCTATTGATTACAGCACTAGCATTAAATATTCATTTTGTAAATGCTAGTAGCCGTAAACTCAAATCTAATGTAATAAAGACAAACGTAAAAGGGATAAAGTGAAAAAAAAAATTGTGTCCGTCAGGTGGATAATAAAAAAATATTGTACACTTATTTTTTTACGGAATCAAAAGATTACGGCGATACATTCGAGTTAGAATTTGGCATGATGTCACTTGTATGTAGATTTACACTTAGTTGTGACGTAGCGAGCCCTCATTCCCCAAATTTAATGCGTTTTATATAAGTTACTTTTTTATTAATACGATAAAGCAAAAAATACGTGTCAATTTTTTTTTTTATTATCTGATTGACGGACTATTTAGAATTCTTTGTTTTACCCAGGCATCATCCCTATTAGGAAACAAACAGGTCACCTCTTTTCCACAAGACAAAAAGAAAACCTTATCCGGAGTATGGATTTGTGCCCTGTTGATGGCAATAGGCTCGCCCTTTATTCCATGGGACTTACATAACTAGCGAAATGTGGGTATATTATAGGTACACCTCTGCCTAACCCTTCAAAATTTAAACATTCAAGTCGTTTATTCAAACTAGGCTGAGAATCAGCACTTTTCGAACGTCAAAATTACATAAGACAGTCCCCCAAAACACCCACCCTTCACCACTTCCTAGTGCTTTAACTGGGAAGAAGGGCGCAACAAACTCCCCAGCAGCACAGCTGTTTGTTCAGTTAAACAAAATTGATTTTATTTATTAAAACTTTATGCACAAGTAAAAAAAATAGTGTACAAAGGCGGACTTAAATAGAGAAATAAAGAAGAAAGACTAAACGTAAACAATATCTAAATAAAAGCCTCCAGGCATACAGGGCGTGCCCGCTTACATATTGCTTTATATAGCAGTAACTGGAAGTTATAAATGATAAACTAGGACCATCGAGGTAAAAGAAATAAACAGTTAATTACTAATAACAATAACAAAACCATGATCAGTCACCACAAGCAGCACCCGTTCACGACAAACATAACGTAAAGGGGCATACAGGCGTTATCTATATAATTTTTATTAAATATGCTAAGTCAGGTTACTGGATAGATAAAAAAAAATTGGTTGTGGATATAAAATAGGCAGCTGTTCATGTAAAATATTGGTATTCAGCTACATCCGGTTAGACTGGAAGCCGACCCCAACATAGTTGGGAAAAAAGCTAGGCAAATGAGGTGTGACAATTTTACCTGTAAGTAATGTCCAACAAAGACTGCCGACTTCTCGTTGAAGTCCGGCTTGCCCACAGCCATCGCGAGCGTGTAGTCCGAGCCCTTGTACTCCAGCGTGCCCTGTGTGGCTGTCAGCTTGCATTCTTGCACCTGAAATGAAAATACATTATTATAAAAACAGGCTGTGTACCCGATGGCAAAAGGGACGAACTTCCATCCCCTATTTCGACCTAGCTTTATCCCTTCTTTCCCCCAAAAATCTTTCCTCAGTTTGTAGTTTGTGGAAAATGATGACCAAACACAAATTTTATAATATTTTATTGACCACCAAAGAGGCAGTCTGAGCATGAGGTCTGTTGTGTTTCTTAAATGTGATTCCCAGTTGCGGCTATTTCATTGGGTTTTATATGGAATTTTTCAATATCAGTCCGGAGTTTGGTTTTTGTGCATGGTTAATGGCAATAGGCTCGCCCCCTATTACATGGGACTTGAACATAACTGGGGAAATGGGGGTGTACTATAGGTACATCTAAACCTACCACATAAAACAGACAAAACCACACATAATGTCATCTATGCAAATTCAATGTAAAAGAAACTCGAATGCGTTTCTGACACAATGGACTCTTAAGTGGTCAACGATCACACAAATCAAGTTCATTTATTTGTCCACAATAAGCACTGAATACCATCTGCATGGTATTGCATAGTAGAAGTATAGTTTCTGGGTCGATTTTAAGGGGCTTGTTCGGGAATTCGAATCAAATATACTACACATATTTGGCTTTCATTCATGCTCGTGCCGATCGGCAATCTCCGTTCGGCATTTACCCTCACTTAATCATGTTCCAGTCAGGACGGTACAATTCGCGTTAAGCCGAGTCTTTTTCCCGAACACATAACATATTCGAATTTGCCGCTCGGTTGTGCCGATTGTTCTGCATTCAACAAGAAGAGGGGAAGAGTGGTCGGGTTATGTAGGTCACTAACTGTACTAGCAGCCCTAAGAAAAACCTTTAAGATATCAAGGAAAAAAAAACACTTTACCTGTGCAGCTGCCTTCAGCCTGATCTCTGGAGTAAGTTGATGAATTAAACTAAAGTTGATGTTCCCTGAAGGGTCCACATCTCCCAGGATGACAGGGAACGCCTCTGTGGGGGAGATCTGCTTGGTACCGATGTATGTTGCTCCTAACTTGTAGCCATTTTGTGCTGAACTCATTGTCAGCGTGTGGGACATCTAGAAAAGGAGTAAAGAGTTTGTAAGCATATTTGAAGGGTATGTTTTAATTTTAATCTATTTTTTCATCAAACATGCCATAGCATAATTAATAGCACGCAGTGGCAGTCAGCATGCTGCCAACTGCACCATACAAACACCCACTCACATCTATTTAAATCTAATTTGACTAAAATTATCATTCTCTCTCAGACTCAAAATTATAAATAATCTTGCAGTCTTCAGACAAAGATTGGCTTAGTTACTCTTTAGATTACAAATGATACCTTTTTGATGTAGGTCTATAAGAATATTAGCTGTGCTTTCACCCGCCTTGCTAGGCTCCAAAGGGTCGTAACGTGATGTTATATAGCCTATAACCTTTTTCAAGAATTGGGCTATAAAATACAAAAATATTTTTCAAATCCGGCTGGTAGTTTCAGAGATTACCGCATTCAAAGAAACAAACTCTTCAGCTTTAATATTATATTAGTAAAGATTTCACTACAGAATTCTTGACCTAAGTAACTACTAAGTGGATATATAATTATACTTCTGAACATGCTCTAAGAAAGAGCCTATTACTTTTTGTGGTTATCCTTATCAAATCTCAGATTAATTTAGTAATCTTTATACATCAATAAAAATACAATTTGTGCAGTTTTAAGAGTCCAATTTAGAACACTTACAAAACATATTGTTACATCCTCAAATATTGATGTTATTTTAAATAGACTTGAATTAAATACCTGGAAATGATTGGAGAGCCCCCTATTCACCATCAGCTTTCCACCTTCAAAGTTGACTGGCATCACATCTGAGACACAAATTATTTTAACATTATTTATTTGGACGTTTTCAGCCGCAAAGTATTCAGCTGCATCTGGTTAGATTGTAAGCCGACCCCAACAAAGGTGGGAAAAAGCTAGGCAGATTTATTTTCTATTTAGTCTTACCTAGCAAAAACATGCACAATTCTAACTAATATTATAAATGCGAAAGAGAGTTTGTTTGTTTCTTTGTTACACTTTCACACTAAAACGGCTCAACGGATTTGCATGACATTTGGCACACGGGTAGACCATGACCAGCCGGTCTATTCTGTAATAATGTCACGGTGAAAACTTAGGTGAAGTGAACGTGAAGTGAGCTGGCATTCCACCTGCTGCTAGGGACTGACAGCTCACTCTGAGCTCACTTCACCTAAGTTCTCACAGTGAGATGGTTACAGAATAGCACTGCTGGGTTAGGACACAAGATATTTATCCCAGTAGTATGTTCCCTTACGATAATTTCTGCACATGAGCGAAGCCGCTGGCAAAACTTAGTATCAATTACAGAAACAGCAAGTAGAAAACAATCTGCCTTAAGTGATTCTCAGGAGATTATTACAACATTGTCTGCCTTGCCTTTTCTAACTATGTTGGGTTGGCTTCCAGTCTAACCCGATGCAGCTGAATACCAGTATTTTACAAGGAACGACTGCCTATCTGACCTACAAAACCTGAGTTACTAAGTCACCCAAAGATTGCTACATGGTTAGCAGTTAAATCAATCTTTTGGCATAAATAGAAGTCTGGAGTGCAGTTGTTAAACAAGTTTACAAAGTGTAAGTGAGCTTATCAGTGAGTACTGTACTCTAATCACAATACAAGACTTGAAGGATATTGCTAATCCATTGGTTCATACATTTGAAAAATTTGTCTGCTCAACCACATAAGTAACGCAATGAATGGGTGAACTGTCAAAATTAAACCCATCGCAATATTATTGTAATTTCATGTATGTTATCTTTTCTTTCTTTTTTTTTTTTAAAAACGTTGGCGATGTGTGTTGGGACGTCACTAGGAATTTCTCCTGTATCGTGGGTGCGTTTACAAACATTTTAAGTCACATACACAAACAGCCAGACCCGGAACAACTACTTGTAGGTCATACAAATATTTGTTCCATGCGGGAATCGAACCCGCGACACGCAGTGCAGCAGTCAATCGCTTAACCACTGCGCCAACCGTGCAGTCATGTTATGCAATAAGGCCGATGCTATTTTGTGTACACCATAGATAAATGTAAATATCAGCTTGTACACAGGAAAAGTAGACCAAGGTTTGCATCACAAGCAAGTTCAAATGCCATCTTATAATACTTTACTTTAGTTCTGTGATACAATCTTGTACAGAAATATTTTAACTTTGGTATATGATTTGCATTCTGTATTGATAGTGTTACCCACTAACTAGGTTGTGCAGGTAAGATGGGCAGATGTTCCATGTACAATATAGGTAATCAGCTGCATCTGCAGATGACAATAATGTGACAAGCATATCTTATAATTTAAATATTTTTTTTTTTATAATATGTATCACACAGAAATACTCATGTTTTATTGGCTGTGTAAGACTACTATTTCCCCTAATGATAAGCAATTATATTGATGGAAAAATTGCATGCTTGCCTAAAAGTAACCTATCCACTTGAGAATTAAAGTTATAATTTTTTTTTTTTTTTTAAACATTGCCCCACACTAGGAATTTCTCCTGTATTGTGGGTGCGTTTACAAACATTTAAACTCACATACACAAACAGCCAGACCCGGAACAACTACTTGCAGGTCATACAAATATTTGTTCCGTGCGGGAATCAAACAAAGGTAAAGGTATACATATGAGGTTTAAACATGTTCAATGGAAACTGTATCCTACATTGATTTAAATGAATAAGTTGCAGGCCACGATTAATCAACTGTGACATCATAAACACAAAACAGTATTGTATTTGGCTGTATTACAAATTTACTGATCAGCAGCTGATTATTTTTGCAATTTAAATTGGCGTTAATTACTAAATATTTCTCAAGAAATTTAATTACACTCGAGGATGACTACATTCCATTCCATATTCTCACTCCCATTTACGACCTCGCAGTGTGTAATAAATTTGAAATAGGGTCGGTTGAACGATAGAGGTTGATAACATTGTTATCAGAATACAAATATAGTAGATACCTCTGTCAGTCTGTAACTAGTTTTGTACCAATTTGTATGAATACATTCAATTTATAACCACTTTAATTCACGGCACATATCTACGAAGGTTTCTAGACGTACATATCGCTAGTACTTTAGTAAATTATCTATTATTACATCACAAGATAACCCAACTTTTGAGTCGGTATTAAACTACGGTTGCCGCCGTTTTCTGACTGAACGCGTTACCTCGTTATGTTTTTACGAATCCAATTATCATTTTAATCACTTTTGATAATCGCTAAAACAGTTAAAACGTGTGTAAAAAATACCTTTGGTCTTTTTATGTATCTCATCTAACGTTCCGGGATTTTCACGTTTGGTGTCACTTTCTTCAGGTTTTTCGTCGATGTTTGTGAGTCCTGAGTTGTAAACACGGTATCTGCTGGCGTAAGCACCCATTTTGCAGTTCAATTCGCAATACTTTCCCTAAATTCAACAGAAATCGATGAACATGTGCAATGAAACACAACTCGGTGGAATAAAAGACAATCGCAGTAGCGTGAAGTTGACAGCAGGGTTTACCAACATTACCAATGTATTTTTAAACCATAAACGATAAGGATTGTATTGATTTTTTAGAATGCTTTTTTTCATACTGCTTCTAATCAGAATGCTTTTAATCATTTTCTACTTTTGATTTTTGTTATCTTACTGGAAAAAAAATCGAATGTTGGCTGAACTAAATTCAAACTGGTTAAATCTGGGATCGCAACGCGGAGGTCGAGGACGTCACTGTTGATGCGGCCGCAGCATTATACACACAATAGCATCAACATCATTCTCCTGCCCTTATCCCAATGTATTTGGGGTCGGCGCAACATGTCCCTTTCTTCCATACTTCGCATTAAACAAATACAAAAAAAAAGTCTATGCCACAGATAAATGTCAAGTTGACAACAAATATTGACAATTTGATTAATTGACAATTTGACATTGACAATCTGCCAAAGTTTGCCCAATTAATGTGTGATTTATTTACTGTTTTATTTTACAATATTTTTAAGGATTTAAACATTTAAAAACTAGGTGGATGTGAAGTTAATTTCAGTGGCAGTTACTGTTGATATAGCAAACTAACAAAGAAGCTAAAATTGAGACGTGCTTCGAAGATCTCTAACACAATGCCAAAAGTAGTTTCGAGAAGCATTGTCTGCTCAGACACAAAAGACCAAGAAGAATACAATGAGACGAAGCCGTTACACATCTACTACTGCTTGTGCGGCCAAATGTCGCTTATTCTTGATTGCACCATCGATCGTTTGCCCCTCCGACCGACTGACGGCGCTCGAGTCATTGATGGCTCAAAACACGCACACAAAATCACGTCAGACCCTGATGAGACTGTATACTTGAAACGGGAGAAAGGTATCGAGCGACAGTACAGACTAAAGTGCAAGAAATGTGCCATACCAATCTACTACAAACATGACCAAGACAACAATATAGTTTTTATCATGAAAGGAGCATTGGTGCAGACCGCTGGTGAGGGAGGGGTCACAGACATCTATAAACAAGTTGCCTTAACACAACCAAAGAAGATTATGGTGACAAAACACACTAAAAACATGGGCAAGTTCAGTTCAGTCACTGTTTCTACTATTGATGAGGAGGAAGATGAGATTGAGGCTCGGGAGGTGGCAGACAGTTATGCTAATAATGCAAGGATAATTGAAAAGCAACTGGAGAGGAAAGGAATGAATAAGAGACAAGCGGAGACCCCAGCGCAGACTACGGAGAAGAGAGTTAGAGGGACGTTGATTGAAAAATAAATTGTAATGCTTCTGTATGATATATTTGTTTTTATTTCCATTCATTCACCTATTAGTAGCCTACAAATAATGCTGCAAAAAAACTAAAATGGAGATTATCACGAGGGGCTTGTGGCTAAATGATAACAGCTGCACGGGTCGATCAAAGGTTAAGCTACGCTTGTCACCGTCGTTTGGTGGATTTTTGACCATCCATTACATATTGAGACCCCTCCGTGCCTCTGAAATCACGTTAAGTTGTTGGTTGGTTAATCTTTGACAGTTGCTACTGGTAGTCAGAAGCCCGAAAGTCTGACAACCAGTCTCACCACGGGTATTGTGTAACTGGGTTGTGGAGACCAAAATATCCGCTCAGTCGCTCTATGAAAAATTCTGGTATATCAATACTAAGAAATTATATTTTCTTAGTATTGACGATTTGTAAAGTTATGGAATACCAGTCTGGTTTTAACTAGGTAAAACTTCTGTTCTCTCTCAATCAAACGTGTGGAACGAAAAGATCAATATTATTTATAGAAATACTTGCAAAGGTTCACTTTGAAAAGCCATCATACTGGTGGATGTTGTGTTTCCACTTGCTCACACAAAGGGAATACCTACTATGTTTTGTGGCGGGAAAAAAATTAAATGGGAATGAATTAAATAAAATACAAATGCGTTTCCGACATTTTTTATTTATATGAAAACAATTTACAATGTTCATTTTTAAACAATAAATATAGGTAATTAATAATGTCTCAATTTTTTATATGATTGACGGAATATATATCTTTTACACTTTTTTATTTACATAACTATTTACAATCGAGATTTTCATTACTGCTAGCGGTTATTACGCTAGAAATATAAAAAACGTACTTAAAATCATGTTTCTTCGAGTACAATCATGTTTCAATTTTGTACATTATTTACAGATGAAAGTACTAACGAATGAATATTTTAAAATTTTAGATACCTATCTTCTCTCATTTTGGAGATTTAGAATTTGATGAATTAGGAATATGCCCATTTCTGCACTCAATGTCTTAAATATAAGTACTGCAAAAAAATAACAGCAGCGATTTATATAAGGTATATAATTAATAGTTCATGGGACGCTACTTTATTTATTTTCAATAAAAATCTTTAAAACTTCTTCAATAAACTCTTACATAGACTAAACAGAAAGAAAAGACAATAGGATAGGAATTTCAAACGAGTACTTTATATAAAAATGGCAGAAAATATAAAGGCAACTTTAAGAGTTTATAATTTTAACGTCTAAAACAAGTTGGCACCCAAAAGTTTAGGGGAAGCATACATTAGGTTACTTCAACAACAAAGAGAAGAAGAGCATTTACTTAAAATATGTATAGGTATGAAATTATTAAGCGTATCTACTATATGCGAATTATCTAGATCATTCGATGGTTGAGCCATAACATTGCTTGGCCATACGAAATGAATTGTAAGATCTTACTCTACGAATGTAGAAAATTCAGTAGTGTCTAGCAACGTTGCGCAGTAGTCTGTTTTTATAACGGGAAAATAGCCCAATAAATCTGTCGCAATAAACATTTACGGCCTTTTTTATCAGAAAATTGGTGTTACATTTAATAATATAATATAGTACATTTAGAATATTTCACGAACATCTTAGTCATACATTTATATTGTGCGTTAATTAATTAACTCTGAACTCTTTGCTGTTGTAGCCTAAACGAGAAGTAGACAGGTTTATCAAGACGCGTATTTACTAGACGACAAATGTTGCTACATACTTACATTATGATAGCAGGAGAATAAAATAGATGTATGTACCTCCTATGACGGGATCATAGTAGGTAGGTGCATCAATGTTAATCTTCACCAACACACGTTTTTGAGGCCCAAAATTGCAAAGACAAGAAGAATTTTATTGATAAATGAAACAATAAAAGTTCTAACTCATTGTATCGTAGGGTAAGAAGTCGTTAAAAATCCTCACTGTATTGGAACAAGGGAACAGAAGTGCTGCAGTATTTGTCATTTGTAAATACGCTACTCTAGAAGAATCGAATTCTTCTTTGTCTAGCGAAGAGGTTTGAACAGAATATAACATTGTCGGTAAGATTGACCTTAATTCTAGAGGAATGTGGAGTGTGTTGACGGTACATGGAGTTGCTGACGATAATATACTACACTACGTCGCTTCATAGAGTTTAAAAGGGCACTTACTAGGGAATTTATCTTAGAGCTAATATTTCTGAAACTTGCAACACCTTGTTCTGTTTTTTTCAATAGGTGACATTTTAATTGGGTTCTTTCCGTACCAAAATGGTACAAAAGGGTCCTTTATTTTCAATCTGGCGGCTTTCCACCGCCTTATGGCAAACTGGATTTGTAACTGTGTTACTATAACTTTGTAACTTGTAACAGAATTGGAACCTTTATTTCACAGTTAACCAGTAATAAACCTAATCTCAGCGGATACTAGCCTTCGGCTTCCCCGCTCTCATAGTCCATGGGACGGCAATCTACCACGCAATCTGCTACGACCGGAGAGAGATCAGGCGCAAGACCGCTTAACGTGCGTGCAGTAAAGTAATAAATATTTCAGATCAATAAACCTTTAATCAACATTAAATTAGGTACCTAAGGTAATTTTTTTTTGTTATAAACAATAACAGTTCAAGATATTGCACATTTCGTTAAATTTAACTAGAGTTAAAAACTAAATAGTTAATGATTACCTAACTCCGCTGCCTAACTAATCAAGAAGTCGAGACAATCGATATTAGTAAATGCCTCGTTGCAAATACGCCATTACTCTTTAACTGTCTTTTATGAAATTAATATTGATACCTTACAGTTGCAGGTTACAGTTCTATTAACTTTATCATAATTATGTGTTATGTCACCTTATGTATTCGTCGATCTACCGTTTTTTATCATCATTATTATATCATCTCGTTTACGTATACGAAAAGTATGATGAGACATTAAAATCTTCAATTGCTTCCAGTGAAAATGTACGCAGTTTTATACATTTTCGCATTCAAAGTCAGTAGAACTGTAACAAAGTTTGGATGATATAACTTTCAATAAACACTCCGCGACATTATCACAAGTACACGCAGCTTTAGAAAAAGCGAGGATGTTAGCTATGAAAATTATTGCCCAAAATTATTTATCTCTTCATCTAACGTAGCAAAGGACAAACTATGTTCCCGTACTAAGCTCATGCGTAGGAGTTTAGTAGATGAAATAAAATCGACTTAACTAACAACCCGAGGGGGACATGGATGGAAAAATCGTATATAAATCGATCCACCTATAAAATCTATTAAAAATTCAAAAGAGTGCTTACTTTTATATTGTAAAGTTACTGAAAAGATGAAAATCAGACCCTCATCTTTAGTTTCATCGTAGGCGTCAAATGAGCCTAGAGTTTACGCTAGAATTGATTTTAGTTTATATTCTAAAAGTGGTCAAAGCTATTCAACAAAGCTGAACTTATAAAAATCACTGTGTCACACCTATTTATGTCCCTATCACAAAATTTTATTGAGAGCCATAAATTTTTATAAATTCAACTTTTGGGTAAACTACAGAAAATTGGATTCCCCTCCGCCGAGGGCTAAGTTTTACAATCAGTACGTCAAAGTCTTCAAATACGGTATTGTCTTGGATCTGGTGCAAAAAATTAGGAAACAAAATAACATCTACAGAATTTAGGTTACTCGAATATCGCTAAACAAGTTAATTAGCTTCCCACTTAATACTGAATCGTAACAATCAAAGCGATTTCTTTGAATAAAATCACACCAAATTTCATATTTCATCACAAAAGCTTCTAGCGTTCAAAAGTTTTGAAAGCTTCGTTACTTTAACAAATATTTAAACTAGAGGAAGAATCGTTCGCATTTATGAAATATATTTTTTAAATTTTCAATTAAAAAAAGCTTTTGTTTCATGCAAGTTTTATGAAATCGACAATATTTAATTAATTCTATTAAAGTTACAATTTTTTTATTTTAATAATTTTTTATTAAAACTTGCACAATACAATACGCTATTTTGCAAAATATAAATTGTAATACCTAAAAAGGATAAAACGATACATTTTGAATTAAATCTTCTATCTATTTTATTTACTTAGTTAATGAGAGCGTTTTCTCTCTCATAGTTCGAAAAATTACATATAAGATTTTAAAAGGGCCAATTCTCTGAAATGGCGACATAAAGAGTACCCAACACTTTTGGAATAGGTACAAATATTTTTCATTAGTGTTCTGCCCGTAATTACGCTATACCTAAACAACTACAATCTCACTTTACCTGTGATAACCACAGTATAGAATTTAAAAAAAGTACTCACGTACCCTAAATTTGATCCGCCTGTTTGAAAAATTGAGAAACAAACGAAGAATTTGAGCATAGATATCGTGAAAAGTCAAATAATTCAATCGTATCATTGATAGACTGAATTATTTAACGATATAATGAAATTATCAAACTATATAAACGAACCAATATTTATACAGTAAAATCTTGCTAAACCAATACTGGTTTGCGTTTTCTTTTTTTCCTATGATGCGTGTGACGTTTGGCGTCACGTGCGCTGTGTGCGTCCGCGCTGTTAGGCGCGGGCTCGCTGTGGGCGGGTGCTATAACCGCTTGAACACCGGCGGTGGCATCGTCGCCGGCTGGTGGAACGGGTGGTACTGGCGGGCAAGGATGTCGCCCTACAACCCAAATGTTACCCTATACATTCGTTATAAAATATGATAGCAAGTTGTCAGCTGAAAAGTGAATTAGTGGGCAGGATTAGTAAAGCATTCTGTGTGAGAAACTCTGATACTTACAACTTGGGGTTGTTGGCTTTGAGCTTGTTTTATGTTCTTCTCGTTGACCATCAGCTGATGTGCGGCTCTGTGACCATAGAGTTTTTCAAAGTTAAATATTAAAATTGCAACTTGCAGGTAGTCGATTCATAATGGTGATTCATAATGGTGATTCATAATTACCTGTCCATTTGCTCCTGCGTCATCTCTAGTGCCTCTTGCATCTCCCGAGAGGTGTTCCGCACGAACTCAGGGTCACAGTAATCACCCAGGCCCTGCTCAGTTAGCACCTGAAAATAAAACGAAAATTATTTGTTAAATAATATATCAATATATTAATTTAATTATTAAGTTGACTTAGACCGAGGATATTATCAGAATCCTATTACGTATAATTGAACTTACTCTTGTAACCAGACTTTCTGCGGATCCCACCACGACAGGCGCCGAGGAGTTGTTTCCCCGCGGACTGCCGGGAAGCGACACCACCCCACGCCCAAAGCTATCTCCTCCTGGAATATCAGGTGTAATACGTCGCGTATACATAGATGACATGATTTTTCACTCAGGAACGTTAAGAATCATTTTAATTTGCAATTTTTCTAATTTCAGTGAACAATTATTATAACAAAATAAAACATACCTCAATAAAACTATTTTTTGAAAATCTAAAATCTAAACTATTAATTTTCTAATTTCTCAAAAGCTCATAAGCTAGCCTATAATGATTCTTAAAGCGATGAATCTCAATAATTTCTCTATACATTAATTCTAAATCAATAGCGTCCTCGTGGATTTTTATGATTATTTAAATTTTCGTGCAAACCATACAAAACAAAAACTTTTTCTCAAAATCCTCTAAAAGCTTTTCTAAATCCTCAATCATTCTAAAATGCACTATTTTAGCCCTTCAATGTTAGTTTACATGCTAGTTACGATGATGATATCTTTTAACCTGTTTCAATAACATTATTATTAATCAGAAATTAAGTTATCATTTTACCACAATTATTTTATTTTCAGTGCAAGATTTGTGTATTGTTATATTTGTGTGAAGTTGCAAAACATGAAATTTGCTGAAGCAAAGTGTGAATGTGTGTAAAATTATTAGTTTATACCGTCAGGTTTCCGTTTGCCTGCAATGTAATCCTGTAAGCCTTGAAGTTTTATTGATGAGCGTTCATTATTCTACATTGTAGAAAGCTTCCTTCATGTAAAAGAAGTTTTGATATCTTAACTACTTGAATTTCATTTATTAATACTGCTAAAAAACAATAATTTACTATCAGACTAGAGTCTAATAAACACAAATAATTAGACTCAAAAATCTATGGTTTAAACTATCGTTAATCGGACATCAAAGTAGTTTTTAAAGGGGAGGGACAAAAGAATTGGAAGGAAGCTCCCTGTGGCGTGCGGACCTGGCGAGTGCGGGCGATCTACAAGCCGAGCGGGCGGCGCATGCGAGGCCGCCCCCGACGAGGCGCTGCGCACCATCCGACCTGCTCCGCACAGCGCCGGCTTGATGGCGCGCAGGCTGCGCCGCTCCCCGCCACGGCACACGCGCTCCTTCGCGTGAGAGAACGCGAACGGCAGCTTCGCGGCCGCGTTGTACCCGTACAACGTCATCGTTCGCGATTCCGTCGTCGGCGTACACTCGCTCGCTAACAGCGGCGATATCTTCGGCTGTATCTGCTCGTACGTATTCGTATTCGGGGATGGCGTCTTATCCTCCATTGACGCCTTTCTTGGTATCGATAGTTTCTCCCTTGAAGACGTCGAGTCCTCCGGGTGAACTTTCTGCCTCGATACCGTCGCCGTTGGCTTCGATACAGTCAAGCCCTCGCTCGGCGTCGACAGATAGTTGACGCAGCCGAAAGCCAGACCGATCTGCCCGAGCATCTCCGGGTAGTTGGACTTTTGATTACTGTTAGTACGTACCGTTATCCACACAGAAGCGGTGAAAGAAGATGGAAGCGTTAGAAAGGTTATTTGAGCAAAAGTGCGGGTGATGCAAACTTTAATTTTAGTCAGAAAATCAACTACAAAACCACACGTTTCACTACCTTGGTAAATAGTGTTCTTTAGGTCATTTGTGGTTCTTCTGTAATATAAGTATTTCTTATTTAGACTCTAATATGTATTAGAATATTAAACAGATTTATTGAAATGATTGATGTAATATTATGAATTTATTAGTTGTAATAAAGTTGTACTCACTCGAGCACTTGGTATATTTTCTCCGATTCTCCATTGAATATTAGAGGCCTTAATGGTATTTGTTCCTTTGGTTGTCCATTTGCTCTGAAAATAATACAGGTATTGTTTGAACACGGTTCTTTCTCTAATAGTAATATAATTATAGTTGATATTATTTTTCCTGTATCTATGGTGTTGTTGTCATCAGTGGAACAGAGTTATTAATTTTAAGCAACTCACAAATTAGGTGTAAGAGGTAGTGGTCCAACTCCATATTCCCTTTGCATCATTGAACTCAAATGATTTCCTACACCACCTGGGGCACCGACACCGCCACCGCCATCTAAAATATTTCACACATCTTCAAACCTATTTCTCAAGAGAGTAGGACACAGAACTACAGAACACCACGTGCAATGATCTTACATACTCTTTTGCTTCTCCTTAAGCATACATGATTTTCTTTAAGAACACCGCTGAATAAGTTAGTATTTGTTAATGAATTGTATCATCCGTTCATCAGTAGACATTTGCGAGCTGATGTGATGATGATGATGTACTTTAAGGGATCCTTTTAGTCCACAACGATTTCACTAATTTCTTAATTTTTTTATTCACACATTTTAATTCCATTTCTTTTTATGGCATATTGAATAATTATTTGTTTTAAAGTAAAGCATACCTACCAACACGCCAATGACGTCGGTTGACTACATTGGTGTATTTTATGACAGCCAAAACTATATCATTCTTATCATATTTTAGCAATTATGAAAGAATCAGTCCCACTACTCCCACTCCCAGGCAAAAGAGTTAATCTGGCTGTCACAGAATAATTCAGAAAACATCAAATTTTGAAGAGATTTGGTGTTTTCTGAATTATTTTATAATATTATTTTGTTGTTTTCTAGATTTGTGGATCAAACCTACCAACTGTGTATGAGATGAATGCAATGGAATTGATCCTGTAAATTAATTTTGTTTTCATCTCATCCACACTTTTTTCACCCCTTTCAACCACCATCACTTTCATAAACCGTAGATTTAACTTTCATTCCATTCATCTCCAATGCTTTGTTCAGCATATTTACCATGATCTGTTAGTAGTTCTTCCGCTGACGATGAATGTTTTATTTGTTCATCTGCATAGAGAAGACATTTCACTGGTAAACTCATTCATTTTAATTCCACTCTCATTCTCTTTGAAGGTAGTCAAATCACTATCTATGTATCGTTTGAAAGGTTATGGTGACTTCACATGTTCGTCCAGCACCCTCAAGATGCCAAACAAGTCTGTGCGATTCCCAAAGTACACAAGCACCAAAACCCCCAAAACAAGGGTGAAAACCGCAAAAAAATAATCAAAAGTTCCTTACATTTTTCAAGTAATGTTTACGTGGTTTGAGTTATTCTCATTAGTTATTATCATTTAAATATCTTGTATAATGTAGTTTTAGTGCCAAGTGTCAATCAACTCCATACATAGATAGTGTCGACCACAATACTTCTCAGGCAAAATATTGTGTGAAAAATGATCAGTGGAATATTAGTAATGAATTAATTTGATATTAATATGATGTTAAGTATAAGTCATGAAATTTAATCTTTACCTGTTGGTGGTTCTCCATGTTTCCGATGTCTATGGAAGTGTCTGTTTGGTCCGTGCCTTCGTATGCTTGACCAGACACCTCCAAATAAGGAATGGTTTCTCTGTGATAGAAAAAAATATTGAGTTATTGTTTTGGTTTTTTCCATTCTTAATATCAAATATTATAATTATCTCATTAGATTGTTTACGTTTAGACTGCTTAATGTGGATTATAATCTTACTTATGTTCTTTTTATTACATACCCTGTGCATAGGCACATCACATTCAGCAGTAATATCATCCAAGTTTCCGGATATTGCTCTCTTCAGTTCTGGACCCGCTTCATGTAATGTCCTCAACCCAGCTTGCAGTGTCATCTGATGCGTTTGCTCATCACTCTGCCTCATTTCCTGCTCCTTTCGCTTTTTGAACCTTATGATTTACATGATTAGATTTAGAATCATTTGTAGCGTCGAGAAGAATTCTGTAGTACTTACATAATTTATTCCTTTGCAGTGTGCAACTATGCTAAGCGTTGAAGTGATATCGAAAAGATTTTTCTAAGAATTGAAAAAGTTCTATTATAAAAAAGTTGACAGTGATGTTATCTACGACGAGTATGTTCTTAAAAATCTGCAGTCTAAATAATCCCAAAAGAGAGAAAATTCAGATATAGCTATATAGCCTATGATAAGAAATTCTAAACGCGAGATGAAAAATTTTTCAAAGAATAATCATTTTTCAATTTCATGAACTAATACTAAAATTATATTTATAACATAAATATCACAAAACACAACATATAACAACGGGAAACGTAAAATATTGGAAAAAATAAAAACATGGAAGTTGGATTGTAGAAAACATCTGCATGCTTTTGGATAGCATCAATTCGTAAATAATGTGAAACAGCTTGTATAAAACTAAACCAAAGATTATGTACGTTGTAGGAGCGTCATAGGGACATGCAGGGTAAAACAGTATGTTTGAATCAAATTCCAACGTTTTTTCAGGGGTAACGCTTTGACCTCTATAGTTTATTAGATCTATAACGCGAAGGGTCATGTCAGCATTTGTATGATAAAAAACATTAAAAAAGGGAACATTCTTTCCTACACATACGTATCTGTTGTTACTCACGCGTGATTCCTATGAAACAAAAATGTATTTGTCAGTGTTAACCGAAATTAAATGAAACGAAATCAAATCAAAACACGAAATAAATTCAAACTAAATAATTCTGACCAATCACCAAATGTGGTTAAAGTTTTCTTTTTATATGTGCTTAACACACGAATGGTTTCTTGTTGTGCTCTCGTCTTTTGTATTTAATTTCTCCTAAAAGTCTAAACGCCAATTGTAAACCAGATTCGGGAGTCGACGTAGGACGAAACCGGATGAAATCAAATAATTTTGTAAGATAATTTTGAATAAATGCTAATTTAAATCGGTTCTATGTTCATCAGTATATATTCAGAATAAAACATCTCTATCGGCTTCGTTCTTTTGAATACAGAACCGATTTAGAATATCACGGATTTACTAAAAAAAACTAATCAATATTGATTCTATGGTACATTATAATGTTTTCTGGCCAAACTATTTATATTTGAAACTACTTTCTCGTTTTTTCATAATATAACCGGTCTTATTCGTAATTTTTTAAACATCATGTACCATAAAATCCAAATCGTATAAAATATCAGAAACTTGCTATGCCATCTTCATCTATATTATTAATGACTGACCTTCTAAAGTAATCCTGTATAAGGAAGGTGGCGTAGAACTTGCCGACGGTGATTTCATTCGGATCTCCTGGCGGTGGAACTACCTGATCTAATAGTTTTGGAGATGTTCTCTTCCAAATCTTTTTAATGACCGCTCTTAGTTGTGTGTTGCAGTCGTCTATATTGCCTGTTGGGTAAAAAATTGTGAGCATACTATTCCTGAATCATTAAATATACATTTTTTCATCGCCTCTAAACCAACTGCTCAAAGATTTTAAACATAATACAATTTATACGAAGATTGCAATGATTAAGACGGGAAGCAATATTTACGATGATAGTCGTCTGTCAACGATTCCCAAAATATACTACCAACTAATAGTTTTCTAGATGTATCAATAGTATTGGACTCACCTTCAGTTTTGATTTTGAGCGAAGTTCTAACGACGGCAAAGAGCGTGGCATTGAATAGAACAGTGCCGTCGGAGTTCAGCGGCATGTTCATAGAAACGAGGCGCTTACATGCCACGCGGTGCGGACATAACTTACCAAAACCTGAACAAGGAAACCTTCATGTGAAAGCCGCAAAAGAGTAGTTTAAGGAAAATTCACAAGAAAATATAAATATCTGTGTAAAACATGAAGAATAATAAATGAAAGGTGCATACCTAAAGGTGGGCTTATTTTTCTTAATAAAGTAACTACATCTAAATGTTTTATTCTACCCTTTGCATCAGGGTCGTATTCACTCCATAATCTGAAAATATTGAAACAATGGATATTGTACGTAATCATGACATCTTTAAGAGATAGAATATAGTGAAAAATTATACGGTACCTTATAAATTCATCTAAGTGGTGTGGTCCCAATATTGACCAGTCTCTGGTTAAATAGTCGAAATTATCCATAATGACAGCCACAAACAAATTGATAATCTGCAAGGAAAACCAGATTGTAGATCATACTGAAGAATACAAACAACAACAATTTATATGTGTGTTCATAAATAAATAAGTAAATACATTCTATTGTCAAGAACCTTGATTGTGCTAGAATCAATAGCTTACCAAAAAGGAACAAAGCACGTAGAAACTAATGAAGTATGGAAAGGCGAGCACACTGCCACATGTACCACCACTGTCTTCTATCTCCACATCACCTTCCTCGTGGTAGTTCCCATCACACTTTACTTCAGGCTCTGGAGAGACACCCATCATTATGTCTTGCCACGCCTCACCTAGAAAATGATAAAGAGGTTAAAACTTTCAAACATAATAATTGTTTCTATTATGATGAAGATTTTTCAAATGTGAATTGAAAATTAATAAAATAACATACCAGTAGCTGACCGAAACAATACAAGGAGGGCTTGCGGAAAAGTCTGGAAGTGATTGTTCCTTGTGATCGGTGTGTCATCATCTATTGCTATTTTTCCGAATACCTACAACCAAACGGTTATCATTAACATCAAAATGTCATCTAGGTAGACAAAATATTACATGGCGCAGATCTTTGTAAAAAATAATTTAGAAGTGATCTTAGGTGTTGTGCTCGTACCTGCATCCCAACGACAGCATAAATGAAGAACAGCATGAGAATTAGCAGAGCGACGTACGGCAGCGCTTGAAAGGATTTGATGAAAGTCCAAAGCAAAGTCCTGATGCCTTCACCCCTGGAGAGCAACTTTACCAGCCTCATCACTCGGAAGAGACGAAAGAAGTTTATTGAAGGTATGGAACTTTCCTGTAAGTATGTAGTTTAAATGTAAGTCAAGGTTTGTTCTCAGTGATGGAAAGATACCTCTAGAAATTGAAAGCTTCTCATTTTTTAACTCACGAATGTAAATAAATAAATAGCAATATGCTCATTTGTTGGTAAACAAATATCAGTGTTCCGTTTTTTGTGTAACATTAAAAAACTCGCCGTGGTGTCTGTTTGTTCTTATCTTTGATCTATGGGTTGGAAATAATTGAATACCATTTAAAGTTTTAAGGAAATGTTATTTTAGATCATTGATTCCATGTGTGAGATGCTGCTGTCTGACCACTAATCCAAGGATAACTTATATGCTTTCTGTTTTTGTTGGAGTGGTAACTGAAAATGTAATATATTTTTACTTTCAAATAAATAAATTGCATGTAAATATTTATGTGTTAAGTTTATGTGTTGCTTTTACAAGTTATTCTAGGTGGTTTTTAGCGCGAGTGTTTCGCCGGCTGTTTGCTGTTGTATTAAAAGCAATTAAACTACAGCTTCTACTTGATTGGTGACTGCTTCTTGAGTGCGCTTTTGTGCTTTGAGTGTTATGCCGTGTATTGCCTCCCAGTCTTCACCAGGATGATATTTTATATAGATTATTACTTTAGCGTTACTGTCCCAAAGTTTTCCATTGCACACATCTAAAGCACCATTTTTATTGTCAGTTGCCTCGTATCATACAATATTAAAAGCTGTTTTTTTTTGTTGTTATCCAAGTCAAAATCAGTGCGAAATTAATTCAGTGTGCTATTTATTTTGATCACATGTTATTTGTTTATTATTTTTAACAGTTGTTATTACTACTAATCTAGTTCAATTAATTATAAACGTCATTCATTCAGGGTTGGTAAATAATCTTAGTATTCTTCTGTTTCTCGAATAACTTGAGCATAATATAATACAATTATATAATAATAATTGGTATAGTTGTCTTTTGGCCCTTCATTAAATTCACAATTTTAGCTCTTTTGTGACTAAATAACGTTTACAATGTCTAAGTTAAAACAATTAGCGTGAAAGCGCAGCTTACCTTAACAACGTGTGTCCTAGGCATGCCACTTCCCTGAAATCAACACGATCGTCTTCAATGGCGCAGCAGGTTCAACGTATGTGAGAGCATTAGCATCTGCTGTTATTACAACATCGATAATATTGTCCATGCTCGGGACAGTAACTATGTTATCTGGGTTTTGGAATGATCAAATTACTTGTGGTATATTTACAGTAAATAATTATATTTGTTCTACAACCTGTCTTTATCACAACTAAGTTATTTTTTTTATAAAATTAGTAATTTAATCTAAGTTATCTATCGTGAATTAAATTTCCATTTTCTCTACATGCTTTCTAATTATAATTGTTTTACATTGTAAAAAAATACAAAATGAAATGTATTTTGAAAATAAAATAAAAGATTATCGTAAAATAGCTAAAGAAAAAAAAAAATTCAAATAAAAAGTTGGTCATTCCAAAACAAGATACCATTAGTGAAAGTGTATATCTAGGAAGTGTAAATCTATGAGTGCACCGTGCCGTTACCTGGTTCTTGAGTTCGTTTACTTGGGAGACGACGATGTCGATGATGCTGCCGAGTACGATGATGAAGTCGAAGGTGTTCCAAGCGTCGCCGAAGTAGTTCTGAATAAAATTGATGATACAGATCCATTTAGTGAGATAAAAATAAATATAACGAATACTTTTACTACATTAAAAGTTAACGAAGCTCGGAGACAAATCAAATAGCTCAAGATTTTAAAATATTACTTTGCGAGAGCTACTCAAAGAGTAAATTTTTAGGTACAAGTAGATGAAATTAGAAGTTATAGAATTATAATAAATATACGACATACGAAGATAAAACATACCTTAAATCTAAAAGCGGCAAGTTTAAAGATAAACTCCAAAGCGAAGACAGCAGTAAACAGCATGTTTAACAAATCCAACGCCTTGCTGTACTCGTGGGGCTGATTGTGATACTTCATGGCAAGGGTGATGGTATTTATCATGATCAGTACAAAGATAGCGTACTCAAACGGCTGTGACGTTACAAACCACCATACTTTGTATTGGATCCTGTGTTTTGGGATGTACCTGGAAAGACAAGAGGATTGTTTCAGCAAGTGCAGTTGGGAAAATAAATAAATTTTATTATTTATAATTTGATTTCTCGTGTAAATATTCTTTTTTAATCAATTGGGTTAGCAGATTTTTGTTTGCTTTTTAAAATTACTTTCATGTATTGTTTTGTAGGTACGGCAGTTGATATAAATCTTACCTTCTAATAGGTTTAGCTTTCAGCGCAAACTCTATGCAGTTCCTCTGATTCTTATCTAACTCACAGTTTTTATACTCTTGCTCTCCCTCATTTTGGAAGGTCACTATGACGAAACCGACGAATATATTAACCTAAAAAAAATTACGTGACATAAATATTTATACATACAATATTAAGCATAACAACAGTCATGCTAGTAAGAACATCTACTTACCATAAAGAAGGCAATTATAATAATGTAAATAATATAGTAGGCTGCAACAATTGGACGGAAGTTAGTTATGGGACCCCGATCTTCAACATTCGAATCTATAGAGACGTACAACAACCTGAAACAAAATGCGTTATGCATATGTATTACACCAAGTTATTATTCTATCTACAAAATTCAGCTGAAAGCATTAAGTAACCAATAAGTCATCGAGGTACACGTACCCTGGCCATCCTTCAAAAGTAGACACAGTGAAAAGAGTAAGCATTCCTTTCATTACATTATCAAAATGGAAGTCGTATCGCGTCCATTCTCTGTCTCTCACCAAATAGTTGCGATTCTCGAATACTAAATACGTTCCCCTGAAAATACATTACATTCGATAGTATCCTTCATCAAAGTCTATTCATTACATTCCATTTTTTCACACGTGGGTAACCACCCACTCGTGAAAAAATTAAATGTTTAAAACACATTACCTACTAATAGTAACCACAATTAGATAATGTGTTTTAATAATTAAAAATATAAGTAGACAAAGATACTTACTGGCATTCATCCTTTGTCATTTTAGAAATATCATTACACCTAAAAAATTTGCCCTGAAACAAAATCTCAGCGATTAAATCAATGACAAGTTCAAATTAACACTAGATTAATTTCATGCCATGACATCTAAATATGTTGCAACCAATTTTGAAAGTATATGTTATACTACAAATGCCCCGTTGAAATATTTAAATGAACCCATTTCTCATGATAAGAACCTATAAAGAAGCATAAATACAGTTTGCCAAAACATTTATGTTAATGTTATTGTTTAAATGAAGACAACACGATCTAATAATGATACCTTTACTAAACTACAAGCTTTTATGATTCTGCCCTGTAAGGACATGCGGTATAGGATACAGTGAAACAAATTAAGGACATATTTCATGCTTTGTAAAAGATCTTCGAACTTGATTACATTCTGATTATGTGGATCCTGTGTGGATTCTAAATTACAATATAGGCTCTGCAAGTATTTTAATTACGTAAGTAGTTTGCTCCAACTTTATGGTTCTCAATACTTAATATTTGAGAAGTGTTAACTAAATCAGTTTCGGAGATCTTACTTCAACTATGTACCAGCAAACGCTCCAAGGCTCACCTTAAACAACTGTACACCAACCACAGCAAACATAAATTGTAATAAATACGTAACTAGCATTATATTTCCTATAGTCTTAATCGCTACTATCACACACTTCACCACATACTGTTAACGGATTCAGTGAGTTAGTCGTCGGGGGCATACGTTACCAAGGGGGGAGGATTCCACAATGTCCACCACGCAGCCACGGAAACATAGGGGGACAAGCAAACCATTTTTTTAATCACATGGGATATCTTACAAGGGCCGTAGGGACCACATCACTTGCTAAGGTTAAAACTCCACTTTTAAGTAAACGCCAAGGTAGGGGGTAGGTTATAACTTCTAACATAAAGGTAAAATTAGTCATCTAAATGATTGGTCTCACATATACTACACCTTTGGGTTGTATTAATGATGTCATGCTTAAACTAATCGACGACATTGAAATTATAAATACTAATAAAATAATTTCTACTGACGAGTTCAACATGCTAATTTCGTAATTTTGATTCTTCAAGGCCTTTCCTCATCGTAATTATACCAATTTTTCTCCAATAATGTTTTTTGATGATACAGGAATAGTTTTTGAAGCACAACATAAAAATAGGTACCTTCTTTAAAACTAAAAAGGGTAAAATCGCAAAGCTTTCCAAATATATATGGTATGGAAGGTCAACAGAAACAACAAAATAATATGATATATTAGCACAAGAGTTAGTTGAAGCTTAAAATAAAATACTCCTGTGTAATAAATCAACCTTAGGTCTGCTTTTGAATACTTTCGATATACGGACTACAGACATAAGAGATTTCGCTTATAGGTATAAAATAACACATTGTAGAAAGTTGTGTGATTTCTTAGGCGTTAAAGCCATAAGATAAAACAATAAGAAATCATGAGAAATGAGTAAAAAAAAGAGAGGAAGAAAAAATAGTGTCAAATAAAAAAATATTTATACCCAAAGGTGTATTGAAAAGCTATTGTTTATCGGTGATATAATTATTATAAATGTGTATACACTCGTGGCCACACAAGACGCTTCATATAACGGAGTATGGTGTGGAATTCTTCAGTATATAGTGTTTGCCCCCTACCTTGAACATTTGGACTCCCATGACAGCGAACATAAATTGCAGTAACGATGTTACCAACAATATGTTGCCGATCGTTTTGATGGCTACGATCACGCATTGTACAACGTGCTATAATCACGGAAAAATATATGTACTTTCACGTCAGATAAAAATAATTGATCATATGATAACAACCGTATAACATAATTATCACAATCAAAACCAATCATCATCCATGTAAGCAAATATGGTAGAAATATTTTAGACCTGCAAGACTGTTTAAATAAATACTTCTTAACTATAATATTTGTCAAATAATTACTTTAAAATTATTTATTACATTAAATATCGGCTCAAAATATTCGAAATCTTTATAACCACGCTGTCATTTCTATTTGATAATAAGTTGTTTGAAAGTCCAAGATTTTTTTACTGACCTTAAGGCCCTTGGCTCTGTTGATGGCCCTCAAAGGCCTCAGCACCCTAAACACTCGCAATATTTTCACCACCGAAATACTACCCGACCTGAAATTACCATCAAATGAAGTATTATTGTTGTATAATAAAATTGATATTTGGATAATTAATAGAATGAAACAATAGTACCGAGGTGATACCATAAGTGTTCCGTTTTTACAAAAGTACGGAACACTAAAAAGAAGATAACAGGAGAAAGCACTGTGACAAACGCTAAGATACTACTACTAATATAACGTTAACTATTGTATCTTATTTTTGTGGAAGTATTGAACCCATTTTTGATGGAAATATTATCATCGATGACTATGGTTAACTTATATCTCATTCTTCGAAATCAAAACTAGATTTGAAACATAATACATTTATGACGTACTTAAAACTCATAGAGACTAGCGAGACGCAAACGACGAGCATGTCGAGCACGTTGAAGGCGGACCGCAGGAAGGCACCCTGGTGGAGGATCAGCCCATAAGTGATCAGCTTCAGGAACAGCTCCAGCGTGAAGATGCCCGTGAAGAATACGTCGAATTGACTTAGCAACTGAAAACAAATAGTTTATGGCAGTGATTGAATGCAACGCACGACTAAGCAATATGATGAGAAAAGTAAAACAATATAGAAACCCATTCCTTTTAAATTTTATGGGAAGCGAGCTGGCACTTTCTATAAATTCTAAGAAATAATGGAATAAACCTAGCGCAACGGACAATGCCGGCGCCGCCATCTGGTAGCCATTGGTTGGGCTTGGGCCCAGGGCTGCACGCAGGATGTTTTAGGAATTTAGGAGACTGAGGAATGAAGTCGAGGCAGTTGATTTTGAATCGTGAAAGGCTAAAGACGTCAGAGTCTAGGTTAGTTAGGAGACTTAGTGAAAACCAAGAGGTCATGTCCGTGGGCTGTCGTAAGGGTCCGAGCCTTATTTATTAAATTGATAGTGGGTTTAAGACCACCGAGGTGATATCGCTGTCTAGCTATTAATGATCGTCCCAGAATGGCGAAATAACTCTTATTTAGTATCGTATTTTATAATTGACACTATTTTCGTGTATTACGTGTTCATATCTTAATCCGTATATAGGGAAATGGCGAAGGGCTTCTACCATTGACACTGAGCACTAAAGCACCTGAATTTTGACGACCGTTGACCTTGAGCTCACGCACCACATTTGAAAGGCAGAACCATAACTACTCACAGCTCATTTCAAATTGAACTAGGCTATAAAGCCAATCTGTAATTGCATTATAAAACAACTAAACGTTAGTTATGATTTCTGTACTCTTTCTGTACTCTTTGCGTGAGGCTTGGTGACGTACATTTCTGGGAGAGGGGGTAGACTTCACCAAGCACCCCAAACTGAATCGATAGTCCGTTCTAAGGAACGCTAGAAATCGTGTCTCGTTAAGCCACAACCGGCTTTCGGGCCTCTCACAAATTATTAGCGAGACACATAATTTGGATGCCCAGATAGAAACGCCCCGTTGTTAGATAAGGACCGTCACACGGCTGTAGCATCCTCATTACATTGCAAGCATCCTCTAAATGGGGCAGGTTAAGGAAATGTGAAGAGACGAAATTTCTCTTCGGTGTTCACCAAGTACAATCGTAATGAGTTCTGTTAGAGACTGTGTTTACGGTGCGCTTGTGCTAGTTTTGTGCTAACTTAGTAAAAAGGGGCTAGGCCACTGTAAGGGTGTCTTTCACTTCAGTACGCGAATAGAACTACTCAATATTTGTCTTCCTCACCGACCTAAATATTTACCGTATTTAGGAAAAACGACAATTTTATCAGCCTAGGATAAATTTAGAACAGTCACAAGCGCTATAAAAAATGGGCAAATAGGATTTTTGACTTTAAGTCCAGGCGTTTACTGGGCGTAAACGCCTTGCCTGAGTTCTTAGGCAGTGATCGTTACTTTTATTGGAAAAGACCCTGATCTGTTACGGACTACAATACAAGGACTAGTTTCATGAAGAAATTAAATATTTTGCAGTATACTAACCCAATTTCTAAACCCGTTTTGAGCAGCATCGAGCGGGTCTTCAGCAGCCAACATAGCGGAAGACAGCATGATGCAAACGAGGATGATGTTTCCAAACGTAGATGATGACGACATCTGGTAGCAGAACACGCGGAACCTAGTATTGAAGAATTGGGTCAGAATTCTGACGACAAAGATCATAATGACGTAGAAGGAAACACACCCGAAAATATTTAGAATAAAATAACGCAAAGAATTCTGATAAAAAATGGATACCTGATTGACGGTTGCTTTGATTTTATTATTACATGAAGCTGTTAACCTCATCGGTTTGATAGCAAATACATTAATTTTACTCAATAGCAAGTAAATTGGATAAATAGGTAAGAAAAATTGTTAGAATTTTGAAGTGTGTTTCAAGTATTATAAAATATAACACAGATACACATATATTCTAGACACATGTTACGAAAATCAGTGATAAAAGCACATGCATTAAAATTGAGCAAATAAATATAATACGGGACACACCATGCATGCATGCAACGAATTAACGTCAAAAAATAATTTTCAGAATCAACTATTTTGGCGTATAGTTTTTACGGCTTTGACAAACATGCATGAACACACACTGCATGCAATTTCAGTGGTAAACGCTACAAGCCAAAATAAGATTTCCGATTTACAAAAATCAACGAAGAATCTAAGGGATTTCAGGTCATGCTTTGAAACCTATCATACTAAACAAACAAACCTAACTTCTAATGGGAAACACAGATTTCGGTACCCATTATACTCATTGCTGAAACAAAATGTTCATCTAATTTTGATTATTCCACGCTTAATGGAGGTTATAATGTTCGTGCATCACGAGGACATATGAATGAAGAATATGATGTTGGAAACGGTACTGTGGTATTAAATAAGAAATTGGAATTTGAAATTTTGAAAAACTCATAATGAAAAGGAGTTTTATCCACCAGAAAGTTTAGTCATCGTTTCTAGTAAATTTGAAAATGAAATCGTAACAGGATGAACTGAAGAATATTTTTGTTCTAATGCTAAAGGAGTCAACTACGATTTAAAATAAAGAAACCAGTAGATCGAAGGAATAATCTCCTAGAGAAGGTTAATGGACATACTATAAGGAAATACAGTTTCCAACAGACACAGGGACAGTCACAGTCGATGATATGTAATGCCAATCACTGCAAGGACAACACAACGCCAATCGATACAATGAGACATGGGTACCACCAGGTGATGAAGTCATCACCATTCACCTGTTCGTCGGTGAGAATACGAAGAAACTACTAGCGTTCGGTATAGGCGGCGTCTGATTTGGCATATTCAGTTCTGACACACGCCGTGGTCTGGCTGTTACCAGTGTTCCCTCTTCTTCAGATTGACCGCCATCTTTGTGAAGGAAAATGACAGAATTTTCTACACTATCGTCGAGCACTAAAGTTATTTTAATCCTAAGATTACCAATAGTCTCACTATCACTATTGACCATGCCGAAATCCCTGTACCTAGAATGCCTCAACTAAATTATCAAGTAATTATTGTAATGCTTAATTAAACGCAAACACAAGTGTGGAAATTAGCTAAATGTGTAGAAATGGTAAATAATAATAATTTTTTAATAATTAATTAATTGAAAGAAGAGAAAGACGTAAGGCATAAAGTAGAAAACGGGTTTGTCTTTGATAGTGTTGATATTAAATACAGCTGATGATAATATTGTTGCTGCTATAATAAATTTTACAAAAAATCGTGCTTACGACGCGTGTCATACAAAATACAAATCGTTATTAGCAAAATATTAAAGATATATTATGAATACATGTCATGATCTAATTTCCTACCCATCATGATTAACTGAAAAAAATTCAATGTTTATATTCACACACTTTAATGACAAATGATATACCAATAAATATACTGTATCATAATAAAATAAGCCCTTTCAGCGCCAGAAGCACGACAATCTCTCGCCCACCATCAAAGACAAATCATAAAAACAAAATACGTAAAAAATAACATCTAATAAGTTTCTGTTAATCTTCTTCCCCCCCTAACCTGTTGGTCTTAGCAAATATGAAGAAGGAGGTGGCATCAGGGATAGGTTTCTTTGTGTCGCATATATCAACCTCGGACAGCCGGCGCGGGCGCGCCGATGAGGTCGTTGGCTTACGTTTCAGCCGAGGCTCTTCTTCCAACTCTGTGTTCACTGTTTTTGGTTGGTTAGCTTATTGTTATGTTTATTTCACCATTGTTGGCAGCTTTTGCAGTAGTATCATTTATACACTTGTATTATCATTTTCTTTGTCAATTAAACATTAATTACAATATTTCGTTTTAAAATAAACAGAAAATATTTCATTAATTGATACACCAGGTTTGATGGATTCATATAAAATGCAATAGGTTTTCATAAACCTTCATTTCTGTATTAAGAAAGACACAGTCATAATAGATTTATTAAACTGAATAGATGGCTACCGTCTAAGATAAACTTGCATAGTGTTAGCCACAAACCAAGATTTTTTTCCCAAATATTTGCTATAAGTATCATAGTCGATGTTACATCTGATTGAACACCTAAAACGATTATACCTATATGATTCCTCTGATGGCCCTCCATCATTTCTTGGTCTTCTCTCTCTTGTTCCTCTTCAGCTCTTTGGATTGCTTCGTTTTCTTCGTCTATGATTTCGTTTAGTTCTCTTTCCATGTCTTCTTTCTCTTCTTCTGAACCTGTCTCATCATAGTCTCTTTCAGAGCTGAAAATTGTATATTTTTTAGTACTTTCATTATGAAAAATCAGTTTTTAGGTTGGTCTATTTTCAGCAGGGATCACTATGGTAAAACTATTTGTGTAAAATACTTACTTATCTGAAGTGTACGCATCATCGTCGTGAATATACTCATCATCAGTATCTATGTGTACACCTTCAGCTGCTGCCACACTTCCCCCTTCTTTTTCTTCAGGAGCCTGCGGATTATCCTCGTTTGAATTAAGCCCTTAAGACTCAAGAATTGAAATTGAATTTCCAATATCACTTACCGCTTCATCTTTTTCTATGTTTGTCAACGATTCGGCGTCGGCTAAGTTATCTACAGCAATGGCCAAGAACACGTTCAGAAGGATGTCTGCGAGACGGGTAGTTAAGGAAACATTTAATTGTTTGTTAATTTATTCCCTGAAAATGGTTAATTGTTTTACTTTTTGCTGTGCCCTAATTGCCCTTGGTCCATAATTGTACCCTATTTTTAAGCTGTTTTACGATCTTGTTAACATTTTAAAACGCAAATAAAGATATGAATATGAATATGGTCGTTTCCATGTTTCAGTATTAACAGTTACGGCACTGGCTGTTTTGTCATTTGAAAAATATGTATTTTTACTTTACTGTAGTGCAGGGTTTTCTCGACCGTGTCCAATAACGATATATCTAAATAAAAAATAGTATTAAGCCATAGTTTTAATAGCTGTCCATAGTTTAGAGAGTTTAAAAAGGAGTGATGATATTCATAACATTATACTAAGACTTATCAAAAGGATACAGTTTCCGCAGATGAAGAGTATGATGAAGTATATGCAGGCAAGGATCCCGAGTGTGCCAACGCCACCATAAGCCTTGATGCCCTCGTACATCACCGCGTTCCAGTCTTCACCTGTTAGGATCTGGAAGTACAGAAGAAGTGGAGCTTTTTAATAACCCTGCAAACTGACTTGAAGTAGACCCATCGCGATTAGACGTTCAACGTTGATCACTGATAGCCTAGTGGTGTGACCGTCGGACTGCCAAGTCATAGGTCTTGAGTTCGAACTCAAGGCACGCACCTCTGACTTTTCGGTGAAGTAAAACATCGTGAGGAAACCGGCATGCCTGAGAGATATTTCTCGACGGCATGTGAAGCTAAGTCAGAGGCCCATGGGTGGCTTTAAAACTCTGGTTAGTCACTAACCATACGAAAAGAAGAAGTAGAATGTTGAACATCGAACTCACAAGTCATGGTTTTCGATTCTTTTGTTGTTAAGAGAGCTGCAATGCTTTGTGTAACATTGCATTTCTACGTCTTAAGTCGAGATCTATAAGCGTTACTTAGCACGTACTTTGGCTAAATGTTATCCCTGTCACCGTCACACAACTGTCAAACTACAAGCCTTAGTTTCTCAACCAGTTACGTCAATCAGTCAACAAAAAAATGGGAATCTTCCATACCTGAAATACCGTTAACAGCGCCTGCCAGAAGCAATCAAAGTTGTGTCGATCCTTCTCTTCCACTGGGTCATAGTTGAACTTTCCTCCAAAGACCTGCATCCCCAGTAGCGCGAAGATCATAATGAAGAGGAATAGCAGTAACAAGAGGGAAGCTATCGACTGGATGGAGTTGAGGAGCGACGCTACTAAGTTTGAGAGAGAGCGCCAGTATCTGGAAATATGATTTGGTCATAAGAGACTTATAAAGAACACGTGAATTAGGTGTCTTCTGTTTAACATAAACTGAATAAGAAAGACATTATTGGACGATTTCTTAATTTTATAGTTACTTAGCATTTTAAGTTATATTTAAATTACTTACGAGCTAATAGGCTAGAGGTTAATGTGACATAGCTAACGGTGATATTTTACAAAAGGAAAATTAGAGACTCCTTAAAAGCGTTTTATTTGAATTACAGAGGGAAGGAAGACATTAGAGACTTCCAACAGAGTACATATGTTCTATTCTGTGGTCAAATGGCAGTTTTGTCACGTTTGGTTAACCTACATAGATTTGACTAGGAGACTGAACAGAGCCCTGACTCTGTTACCTGGTAAAGGCTGACCAGATGATGTCCTTTTAATACTTAATGCAACGATTTTCTTCACAAATGAAAACGACGCTGTCTTGAAGGCTACTTTTTTATCGTGGAAAGTATAAATATCACTGAAAGTATCTTATACCTTCTGCAATCATTGTCTTATCCTATATTCATTTTAGGTGTCAGTCCAGTTGCGCTTTTGGTTGAACTGGATAAAACTGGAAACCACAGTCACAACAAAGATAGGAAAGCCCTGGACAGATGACAAAATTTATAATGTCCTTTTATTTTAACTAGACAAAGAATCATGCGTTTAGGTTTATAATAGTCCATTTTTCTAAGATGGAATTTTTCGATGTGAGTGAAGGTCACGTCTTTTAAAACTTTTTAGTAATAACCGACTTCAAAAAAGGAAGAGGTAGGACGGTAGACGAAAATGTGCAGATACTAGTGTATTACTTACTTGGTAACCTTGAAAACCCTGAGCAGCCTGACACAACGCAACACAGAGATCCCAAGAGGAGGCATCACTTCCGTCTTGGTAAGCACCATCTCGCTGATAGATCCGATCACGACGAAACAGTCGAAGCGGTTGAACAGAGACACGAAGTAGCCCTGAAACATGTTCGGAGGCAGCTTAACCGGGAGGAAGTATGTAAATAAGAAGTCTACTGGAAGAAGAACAGCAACCAAAGCATAGGTGTTAAGCACAGATTAGTAGAGAATGTGGTGTGTGATGTTAAACTGGTTAAAACAAATTGACATATTATTGGGCTGTTTGTTGGTGAAACTTCACAGACTAATAATTTTTTTCGTGATTGAGAATATACTTTTCCAATTTTCATTGATATAGTGCAAATAGTCTCATACTAAAATTGTTGCGCTTGTCCCCTCCTTGTAAATCCGGAAAGAAGGACTTGACGAAATTACAAAGGTACTGTTTTTGCAATTTGGCTACGGAACCCAAAAAATAATAACTTCCGAATATTTTTTTTGTTTTCTAATGATTTGATATCGATACCCGTAAAGCCTGTGAAGTGTTACCAGCTTATTTAACCCTGTATAAAATAGTGATATTGCTAGAAACAAACTATTCGTCGCGACAACTGTAATGCTATTCTTTAAAACTCTCATCGTGAAAACTTAAGTGAAATGAGCTGTCATTCGATCTGATGCTAGAATAATCATAATCAGCCTATAATCTTCCCACTGCTGGGACACAGTGGGCCATAATCCACCATGCAGTGACGTCAGACCATTGCGACATCTACCAACCCGCACCGGCCAGTGCGGGTTGGTAGAACCAATAATTATTAGACCACACACTGTTCAAAAATATCGTCTGGATTAGACGAGATAATGGTGTAATTAGCAGGCGAACACTGCTGGGGAGTAAATTAAAGGCTGAACTGTTGAAGTCAGTAGGGACTGGTCATCTCTTAGCTGCCACGGCGATTTTAATTTAATTTATATTTTTATTTCTAACGGACGCTTTTAATGTTTTGCATCGTTCTCACATGTATAACTTCAACTTGAATGATGTAACCAATATTATGTAACCATCTTATTTTATTTAAAAGAGTGTCCGTGGAGTTTCTTGCCCGTTCTTCTCCATAGGTACCTACTACGCTTTGGAATGGGCGACTAGCTTCATATTTCTGACTGACCGACCCCTTGACTATTCAAAAGTGCCTGTAATTGGTTTATTTGAAATAAATGCTTTGAGTTTGAATGAAATGGACAATAATTAATCGGTTGAGGGACACTGAATTGAACAAAAATATTCTTACCGTCCATTTAAACTATCTGTATCTACCTACTTAGATGTTTAGATTGCTTATACTAAATGTTTTAAGATGAGCGCTAATCCTGCCGACAAACTGTCGCTCAGTTTGGCAGTTTTATAAAATTTATCAAGTGTTTGGTCCAATTTTTTTTTACATGTCATCTTTTTGGTTCTAGGACATTCCGGTTTCCTCACAATGTTTTCCTTCACCGTTTTGAGAGCAGTGGTGATGAAATTATTTACACAAAGTAAAGCACCTGTCTGGGTTCGAACCTACGGCCTACAACTCGTGAGTCGCGGCTGTTACCACTGGGCCACCACTCCTTTTAGATGATGCTACGGATCGACACTGTTCCCAGAGCTCACTTCAAGATCACTTGACCTAAGTATTCACGGTGTGATTTTTACTGATCGGCTGTCGTGTCTGACAGTCGTGATTTAGGCTTTACAGTCTGAAAAGCCATGCCAGATGCTGCGTATGCTTCGACAACCTAAACGAGAATGATGCCACGACTATTGTAAGCGTCCAGTGAACAATAATTTCATAGGACAGATACGTTGCATAAGTAGATGTAATGTTACAACAATTACTACCCTCGCTAGTTTGTTTCTAGTTTCGTGATGAATGCTGAACAAAAAATCGTGAGAAGAAAAAAGTTATAGTAAGATAGAGCTCGAAACATAGATAACTTACTTGCAATCCTAAGCTGTACATCTTGACTAACATTTCTAAGGTGAAGAGCGCTACGAAGAACGCGTTTCCATACTCCTGGAAGAGATCCAACCACTCGGGCTGGCTGAAAATTACACAATGAGTTTTTTTTTTAAATTGGTTATAGAATACACGGTGTAAGAGACAATACGCGCAAACTGTTACTATGAATTCAACACAAATGTTTCTGGACCCATCAGGGTTCAATTTTATCGTCGATTATTAAAAAAAAAAACCGACCAAGCGCATGTCGGACCACGCACAGTGACGGGTTCCGTAGTTGAGATGAATTTATTCCAAAAACAAACTTAAAATTGTAGTTGAATAACATGTTCTCCCACTCATCCGTAAATTCTCCAACTTGTTCTGCAAATGTTAGTTTGTAATCGCAAAAAAAGTGTGATTAAACTACAAATTAACGATTTTCGGACTTTTACCTTTAAATGTGCTGTGAGACCTAGTTTCCTACCGAATTTCATAATTTTAGGTCAACGGGAAGTAGCCAGTAAGGTTTTGATTTATTTGCGAGTATCAAAATATGACGCATAAATGGCAGTATATTTTTATTGCGTTGACTTAGAAGCTTAATTTTTTTAAGAGCTCTGAGATGGTGCATTAGAGCTCTAAAAAAAATATATCAAGACCTACGTATTTGATATTAATTTTAACTTGATGGCTCCACGCATTCCTGAGAAAAAGGGTCTTGACAGACTGACGGACGGACAACGAAGTGATCGTATAAGTTATAAAATAGCAATTTTTAGGGTTCCGTACTTCAAAAGGAAGAACGGAACCCTAAAAATTGCTATTTTATTACTGTCCCACTGCTGGGCAAAGACCTTCTACGTTCCTCTAAGACCTCTAAGTTCAGGATTTCTCAAGATGTTTTCCTTCAGCGACGTCAGTAATGTCGAAGATAAAAGACGAGGCTTACGACGAGGTTACGAAGATTTTGGCTACTTTAGTATGTGGTTATTATGTCTTTTTTTCTTTAAATGTGCGTTTTGTTTGTTCAGAATAAACATTTTTTCTTTCTTTTCTTTTTCTTTAGATAAACTCAGAAAGTACATATAAATTGATGAAGTCACATTAGTACTTGCCTGGATTTGAACCCACAAGCCGGCAACCTCTTGTATGAGAGGCGAGGCCTTAATCCAGTGGTTCTATATTGTAAGTCGTGATGACCACAAGGTCTAGTTTACTGGTCTAATTTGATTGAATACTTACTGGTAATGTTCACTGGCCAGAACGACTGTATTCAGAAACACTAGCACTATGATCAACCAGTAGAACGTTTGAGACTTCACTGCTTTCCTGCACGCTCTCTTCATTCGACGGTTTACCTGTGAAAACATTATAATTAGTAAAAGATTTCACTCTTTCATTACTGAAAGATTCAGAATCAGTTATGTGTTCTTTTTTATCGTTTGCCTCATAATATTGTGTCTAATTCCAAAGTTTATTATTTTTGTTCAACTTATCAGTCACATGTTCAGTGTTTTTATGAATACTATGTATTTTTGGTTTTTATAAGTAGTCTTGCTTTGCTTAAATTATTTAGAGGCTGACAGAGTCTTGGTCAGTAATGCTGTACTGTGAAAATCCCACCATCCCAATTCCGAATACAAGCTGTCAATAGTGTCAATCCTTGTTTAATATACTAGTTTTCACGCTGAGATTTTTACAGAATAGATCAACAGGTCTTTGGTAGTAGCCTTGCGATGTGTTGGTAGTCAGCTCTATTTCTGGCGTATTATAATTATCTTAAATACATATTATGTTATAGCTATGTTTACAATCCTTATGACTTACTTTATCGAAATCCTTCTTCCATACTTTGCAAACCGAAACTCTCTGCTGTTCATTGTTCTCTATTCCCAGATGGTCTGTAGAATCGTGCTCATTCTGTGTCTGACCTGAAATGTATTCTAAAACATCTTACTTCAGTGCCAGTCCATTCTGATTGTAAGTGTACTGGGCACCAGACTTTAAATTATCTTCCATCGAATCGAGTTGTAGGTAAATTACTCATACTTTATTCATTAAAACAACGATAGTAGTAATCATATAATACATCAATAAATATTTATTCACAAAAACATAAAACTTTGACAATGGTGCCGATTCTCTTGTCACAAAGGCGTCTAAACTAGACTAAAAATGACTAAAATTTAGTTTATTCCTGTCAAACGATGATTTCCCATTCTGAAATAGACTAAAGTGACGCAACTTAACTATATTTTAGTTAGACAGCACTAAGATGGCACCGAGATTTTAATTTAGTGAAAATGACAATTTTGCTATTCTGAATTTGACGTTTTTTTTTTCGTTTTTTTTAATCGCGGTTTAAAAATGGTGTATTAAATGTGGAATACTATTAGTCGTCATGAACTAAAATTCACACGAACACCTCGACTTCAGGTGCAAAAACAGTACTGTATATATATTTTTTTTCTTTTCTTTTGCTTATATCTCGAAAATGGCGTGTCCTATCGCAAAAATAATGAAAATTTCGACCCCTTTATGAAGCCCTTATATCCCTAATTATCAACACGTAGGTAATAATTTTTCTTATTTTCCATGCAAAACGTGAAAAATTCCATATAAAACACGTCGAGGCTGCCCTCCCTGCGCGCCTCCGGCTCTAAAAAAAATCACGGGATAGGGCAAACAAGTATGTATCACGTGGAGTCGCGATTGTCAAATTCGATTTAGTTGTGTCAAAAAAATTTTTAAGTTTAGAGACTTTTTATTACAGAATAGCGTTAAGATTCTCATAGTCAAAGTAAGGAATTTTAGTGATAGTTTAGTTAGTTTAGTCCGGTGTACAAGAGAATCGGCACCAATAAGTAGGTAGGAAAATCCTGCCTACTTATTGTCAAAGTTAAGATTACTGCAAATTAAAATAAAGTTGTTTTTTCAATGATGATAATGCATGATCAATAGCCGCTCATCAGGTCAACAAAATACTTAAATTGTATTTTTATTCAAAGTTCCACACGACGTAACTAGATGGCGTTGGCGTCGAATTAGCAGTCGCTATGGTTTAGTTGCAACCATTCCGCTAGCGTCTTGTAAATTGGAGTAAATATATAAACATCGATAGATCCGTATACAGTATGGTTGTTTTATAACCCTCAACCCTACTAGTATACACATAAGGTCAACATTTTAGTACTGAGTACCATAAACCATTCCCGGTGTACGGTATTTAACATTAAGATAAAAATAAAAACTGAATCAGATAATCTATGAATATTATATATCTTTACCCATAATCAAGTCAGACCAAATTATTTAAATTCAAAAGAGTTTTAATTATAAATGACCATTTAAAAATAAGTTTGTATTTAAAGATCATCTGCGTCTAACATCTCACCTATCCCATAATCCCTGGTCTGATCCACTGGTGGATGATGTTCATGCTGATCAGCCAGCGGTTCCAGATATTCAGCCTGCGTGATCCAGTCGAGGTAGCCCTTCAGATCTTCCTCGAGTTGCTGTTTCTCTCGAAGCTTCTGGAAGTCACCCCTGTTCTTCGCCTTTTCTCTTTCCTTGGAGAACTCTCTGTAATTAAAATGTTTTGTTCAGTTCGTAATTTAAAAAAAAAATTACAATCGAGACATCCAATGCCTTTGTCATTGTAATGGTATTTTTAGAAGTTTTAAAACCATTTCAAAGAATACTTCACACTGCAATATTAGGATGCGAAGTTGCTGATAACTTAGATTTATTTATCACAGTAGGAATTCTCGACGAATAAAACCACTTTCCAGCTAAAGTACTAGGAAGTGAAAGGGCGGGTGTTTCGGGAGACTGTCAAGTAATATTTGGAACTGATTGGCTACTTTCAAGGAGCAGTGGTGGCCCAAGGCCGTGACTTACAAGTTATAGACTTATAATTATATATATATTCGAACCCAGGTTTTTGTATAAATTATTTCATCAACACTGCTCACATAATGATGAAGGAAAACATCGTGAGGAAACCGGCATGTCTTAGAACCAAAAAATCGAAGACATGTGACATCTACCAACCGGTTGGCCCAGTAGATTGCGGCCCACTCCCTCTAGCGGAGAGGGGGCCTGTGCCCCAGCAGTGGTAACATTATAGGCTGATTATGCTATGCTATGCCAACTTTCTCTAGTTAGTTAAAGAGGCACATATAGAAGAAGACGATTGAAAGTTTAGTCCTCCTTTGAACCTTTATAGAGAACAAGTTTAAAAAGAAAAACTTACCCAGACAACACACCGAGAATAAGGTTCATGACGAAGAAAGCGCCCAGGATGACCATAGACACGAAGTAAATCCACTCCCAACTGTTGCCCATTGCATCTTGAATCTGAAATAAATAATGTGAATATTTTTTACCAGGCCAACCAATTAAGCTCATTCCCGTCTTGGATTTAACAAGGATATATGTATTCCTGGGAGAAGCATTGTTGGGAAGCGCAAACAGAAACCGGGCAATACAACCCGCCAACTGATTGCCATGTAATTTTTCTTACATATAGAAATAGTAGATAGCTACTGTTTTCCCGGATAAGGTAAGCATACCTACGTAACGCACTTACGTGGGTGTTAACACCCTCATGACGTACACCCTCATGTACGTTACGTTGTAACATGGAGCGATTTTATTGTGTCATAAAATGTGAGCCTAATTTTAGATTGATAAAATATAGACTCCTAACTTACATTATACATAACATCAGTCCAGCCCTCGAGAGTGATGCACTGGAACACCGTCAGCATGGACAGGCCGAAGTTGTCAAAGTTGGTGATGCCGAAGTTAGGGCCTATCCATCCTTCCCGACACTCCATCTCTTCACCGACCATGGAGCAGTTGAAGCCGTTGTCCACGTCACAGGGGTGAGGGGTGTCCATGATCTCATCTGAGGACAGTTAACATATTAAGAGCAGGACAAAATTATTATATCCAGTAGTAAGAAATATAATGTTTATTTCTCTTTCGCATATGCAAACTTTTTGTCTGGCCCCAGTTGCTAGCCAACCACTAAGGGTTAACAAACGGCACTCACGGTACGATTTCTTTGGAAAGTATTACCCGACTACATTAGATAGAACCTATCAGTTTACAACTATCGCTGTCTCGTATGGCATACGCTGAGAGCAAATCTATAGGCAGGTACCATACTCGACAGTCAACAGATACCTCGACAGTTAACAGTATTTGTGTGTTTTTGGAGGACTCTATAATTCCTTAAAAGAAAAAAAATATATATGTTTATTTATCTCCACAAATTACATTCTTATAGTATATAATAAGTTGACAGTTATTTTGACAAAATTTTGTAATTTGTGGGAGATCTGAAGTCTAAACTAAGCCTGTATTTTAGAACTCCAGATGCTCCATTGTAGCACATAGTAAAAATTGTCAACGTGGTACAATTGTGAGTGGTTGAAGATGTGTCTGAGTCCATGTTTGTTTGAGTGTGTGTGCGTGTGTGTGCGCGTGTGTGCGAGTATGTGTGAATGTCTGTGTGCGTGTGGGCGTGTGCGGTGGATGTTTTCGTTGATAATTCAAATGAAAGTCTTTATTGATGTTCGTCAAGCCTTTTTTGTCGGATGTAACTACTGGACATACCTACGTATTTATTTTATTCCAAAATGTAAACTAAGGTGATTGGTTCCAGAAATATTTGATCATTGTGGTGTCTAGCACAGCAATGTACGTAGCAGAGAATATTTCCAAAATCACTTGTTGTGTATAATTAATAGATTGAAACTTGAGGAGTTGTTGTTAGTAATAATACCGGTAACCAGAATGAATCATTACTTAAAACTTTAGGTGCCTAGTATTGACTGAATAATTATGCAGAACTGTTTTAAGAGGGCACGTGTCTTCATATACGTCATCTACTTATTAGTAGATAAAGTTGGCGGTGTGGTACCCGCGTGTCTCGGAAATCACGTTGAGTCGCTGGTCATGCACCTGCCGGTGTATTCTGTAAAAACTTAGATGAAGTGACCAAAGCTCGAAGTGAGCTCATATCACTTGATGAAACTACACTACTACAAACTACACTATTGACAGTTCACCTTAAGTTCCCTTCACCTAAGCTTTTTACAGAATCGATCGGCTGATCTCTCTCCGGTCGTGGTGCGATCGAAGCGGGGGATATTATAGTGCACAAATGTGTGCACTATAATATCCCCCGCTTTGATGGCTAGTTTCCGCTCAGGCTGGCTTGTCAAGAGGACTATTTGACTATTGTTGTAGTAGATAAATGAACTCCAAACCTGTATACTTATTGTAGCAGCTCTTATGCATCTTTCCGGAGAAGAGCTCTAACCCAATGATGGCATAGATGATGATGACAAAGATGACCAGAAGCGCGATGTGAAGGAGCGGCACCATGGCCTTCAGGATTGAGTTTAACACGATCTGGAGACCTGGAGAAGAAAAACCTCAGATTAGACGAGGCTACAGTAGATTGTAAAGGATAGTTAATGGCAGAATAAATAATACAGTAGGAGTGGAAAATATATTCTTTTATAGAGTTTCTTTGCGAGATGTGTAGAACGCCGATAAAAATCGTGATTGATAAAGAAATTATACTTTGTTCTCACAGTATTTCATTTCTGTAAAGAGGTAAAGCATGAATCCATTTAAATTGTATGTCTTCTGATAGAGCCTGATGAATGTGCATCCTCACAAAAGGATACAAAAGGAATACCTATGTTCAATTTTCATAAAAGCATATTCACTCGTCTATAACTTCCGATATATTTTTCAAAGGGACCTATTGCCTGCATATGATTGAACAGAATATGGTTGCGGGTTATCTTATAAAGGAATTAATTAGTAACAACTCACTAGGCACTCCGGACACCAGTCGTAGAGGTCGCAGCACCCTGAACGCCCTCAGAGCTTTCACGTCAAACGCGTCCTTGAATATACTTGATAACACTGTGCTGACCATTCTGGAAGTTTTGGAAAATATGTTGTGGTAAAATGTGCCGCTACAGAGGTTACGTGACAAATTTTTAATTAAAAATTCGTGTGATATAAATCAGCCGGACTTTAGCAGTATTTATCTGGTGGTGGAGAAATAGACCTGAGATATGAGTGATATGAATATAATACATATTTAGACTTTTAATAAAATAGTCCAATTAGGTTATCATTCTCTCAGGGAATTGTTTCTAAAACGATATGAAATTATTGTTATCAGCTTATTCGTTCTGTTTCCGACAACTATACTTGAATTTTCATCACGCTATCAGTTGCTAGATAGCATACAGTCATCATCAATTTACGAATGTAGTATTTGGAAATTATACAAGCGTGTTCGTTTTACCAGTAATAGACGGCTTGATAGTAGTAGCAATTGTTACAGATGTTTCTCAAGAACACATTCCCAAGTCTGATAAACCTAAATGTAAACATTACGAAACAATAGATTATGCTAAACCAAATATCGAAATGCACTTACCCAATAACGACGATCGTAAAATCGAGCAAGTTCCAGCCGTTTCGGAGATAGGAGCCAGGGTGCATAATGAATCCGTATGCTACAATCTTCATAATGCACTCCGCCGTAAATATTACTAAGAACACATACTCGATTTTTTCCTGCAAATCAAACAAAGGATATGATGCGATTAAAATAAAGACGTTATGTAATGAGAAAAGCAGTACTAAAAAAGCGTGAAGCAGTACTAAAAAATCAATCAGACGCTTCATGTTAAAAGGAATGAACGAAAACCAAACCAAGAACTATTGATAGCTATAAGAACTTGAATATCAATATAATAAAAAAACAGAAGAAATGAAACTAACTGTATCATTCAACTAAGTTAATGAACAAGACGTAAACAATGGTAAAACGTTGAAAGTAAATACTTACAAGAACCCAATTGGTATAATTTGAATCACTGGCTGGATAAGGTGTGTAGACGGCTAGGGCAATGCAGTTGGCGAAGATGGTGGTCAGGATCATATACTCGAACGGTCTGACGCTCGAGTTAAGAAACATCGTTTAAAAGATCATAGAGAACATCAATTTCATCCTAAAAAGCAGTTTGTTTATGTTCTAAGTTTTTTTCGTTGGTGTCCCGCAGGACAGTTGCTTTGGAGTTGATCAAAAATGTATTCTTGATTACTTAAATTTCGGAAAAAATGTTTAGAATTCTGAAGAAACGGCTTGAACTACTTTGATTCAAAAGGTACATATAATCATTCTAGCAAAGTAAGAGTTGATCTAATCGCTGTATCGTTGACTAGTCACAATTCTAGATTAAAACCTATTCTCAGCCAAAACAGAAGGCAGTCTTCATTCACTTGAATAAGATATCAATACTATTGTTTCTTTGGAAACAAGTTCAATTTTAGGATAGATATGATCAGTGCCAAGTTTCATCTAAATAGCATATTTCGATGGATTGATTTATTTACATCGATTTAGCAATATGTTGAACAGTCTGGCAACAAATGGGCCACAATTATGTTCTATTTGCAGAATCTGCAAAAGTGTTGCAAAGTTAAACAATATTATTATTAAAGCTTATACAGAAATAAGCTATAACAGAAACTGGCTCAATAACAATTTATTAATAGATGCAGGTAATGAGAATACCGCAAAATTAATCAACTGTAAGGGGCTAATATAGGCGGCCGGTGAAGAGAGCCCTTTGGTACCGTGGGAGGCTAGAAAAAGATTCAATACACAATTAAAAAAGCCTCTAATTAGTGAGACTTCCAAAAATAATAGACCACTTCTTAGCTTATGGGGTGGACAAAATACGTACAGTAACGTGTTTCTGTGCAAAAGCAGAAGATACTAGGACTATCGATTCGAGTACCTACCTACCTACTTTATCAAACGTATTGCTTGAAACCAAAATAAAAGAACTATCAATAAAATATCGATTGAGATGCAGAGCAATATCAGACATAGATCTATCTATATATTTAACTATACATATTTTGTTTTAAAGTTATAAAAAAAGTAGATTCTCGTGTCTGTGGTGTGTGAGCATTCATATCTTCTAAACTACACAGTGGATTTTGATGCCACCATTATTTAGAGCATTTATTCCCGAAGAAAATTCACTAATACACTTAGACTTAGCATAGACATTTTGATGTTTTGACATGTCACCATGACACCCGTGCAAAGCATGGCACGGTTGCTAGTATAGCATAAATCAGTGGCAAATACCAAACTATTACTGAAGGTGAAACGAGGTCACATCTTGCCCATAAATATAATTGCAGTAGGTACATTACTTTAATGGAGCATATCGGTAAAACAGAGCAGTGTTCAAATAATCATAAAAATAACACATCAACCTTGAACCATTTCAATGGTCCAGTAAAAACTTGTTGCTAAGTCATTCACAAAAATCTATTATAAGAAATACTATGACTCGCATGGGATTTGAACCTGAGACCCTTGACATTGGCAGCCAACGCGAAGTTGCCCTATTTCCCATTATTTTGTAACACGTACGTTTCGGTATTTTCTGTCACTCATTCAAACATTCCTGGCGTTGTTTAGGGGTTTGTCAGATTTTTTTTTGCTTTGCTGGCCTTGGAGCATGTTACACGGAAACTACTGGTTTTAGTGTCTCTATTTAGCAGCTGTAATCGTTTTTAGACAGCTGTTAAGCGTAGTTTGAACTTTTAGTGAAATTGTAGTCATTGTTCGAGTCGTCATCGCCAATTTTTATAGTAATTGTAATGGGGTTAGTAATGTATACAGTGAATGTACAGTGTAATATCGATACCAAAGTTATAAGTCAACATAACATGGGTTACGGGATTCATTGCTTTCCATCAGGCGAGTTCCACATTTTAGTATATATATTTAACTGCTGATGTAAGCTATCATGTCATGGTCAATAGTCAATGAATTATTATTAGGCTTTTGAAAACCGTGATCCGTAATATTCGTTCTTAACTCCTTAGGGTCCAAGATAGTATTCAATCTTCTTCCGTCGTCTTCTTCTTCTTGTGAACCGTTGTATAGTTGCACATTTTGCCCAAGGAAGTCATAGTTCAAAAATAGTTTATTACAGAGTTAGTGTACGTCTTGCTTCCGTACAAAATAATAGCAAACATTGACTGTATTTTTGTTTTGTGTGGGGGTTATATTGATGTCTATTTTCTGTTTGGAATGTCTTTGATTCTTATTTCTCGCCTGATCTTTATTATGGAATTTTCTGGCGATGAATAGTAATTTTAGATACGAGTACAGATACCTATTGTTTACACATCAAAGACCGACTAAAACACATGTTGTGAGGAAAATTTTAGTATTTGTAATAATTGCGAATATACGCTTTTACAACGAACTTCCCATCACATTAGAAACTTAACCATTAAACGATTTAAAAGCTGTATCATAACCAAACTTTGTAAAAAAGGCTACTATAAAATTTCAGATTATTTAGAAGATAAAAAAGCGTGGGATTGAGCTGCTCACTCTGCTAAGCCTTGTGATAAAACTTGACATTTTCATTATTATGTAAAATCATTAAAATAAACCACTATTATAATAATACACATTGAAAATGTTGAAAATTATATACAAAATGACATGATTACTTTGTAAAGTATTATATTATTTTAATTATTGTGAATGTGACGACTATGTGGAGAATCTTTTTTTCTCTTTCATGAATTTTTTCATTCTCAGTTAGTTTTAATGATGGTCTGGCATTTTGAGTAGTTTATGCGGCCTACCCAAATGTCCTTTCTTTAGTTTTGTTCCTCGAGTTGAGCTCCTTAAGTTCTGAGTTGAGCTCCACGATTACTGACAAATGCTTGCACTGACTAGACAGGTCCACTCAAATTTGTGTGGTTCTTTCCTCAAAAGACCATTTCAGACACTAATCTACATGATCCTCATATGACCTGACCAAGATTATGTCTGGACTTTAAAAGAGGCTGTGACCTCTGAGTTTCTTTCGGCCTTTCTTCTCAGAGTAGTCAGATAGGAAACGCCGAACTCATCTAGCAAATTTTTTATATTTTTTTAATACGACGTGTAAATGTGATTGCAATACCCTATTTACAGAATAAACAATTTAATTTAATTTCACTGGGTTTAAGGCGGGAAGACCTTTTGAAGGATGATTTGGCTAAAAAGAAGGTACGACTAAGATGACGGCTAACAGATATTTACTAAAGAAGAAGACTAGTGCTCGACTCCAAACAAATTAGGATAATACAACACATTCTTTCATATTTAAAACTGCAGGAGGACAGGTACAGTACAGACGCCAGCAGGTAAACCTACCCAAAACTGTCAAATTTTCCTAATCAACTTTGAACGTTATGCTTTAGTGATAAAGTAGAAAATGTATTAAAGGAATTTGACAGATTGTAGTAGGTTGATGTGCTGGCGTATGTACAAACAATAGAGCTAATCGCTACTGCGTATATTTTTGTTTAGATAAAGTACTCCATATAATAAGAATCCCAGCAAAGATTTTGCGTAGCGTTTCCCAAGCTGAGTTGAGTAGGTACGTGTCACTTAAACAGTGATGAAGGGTGCTTACTGTTTACAACACGTAGGGAGAATGTGTAGAGGATGAAATTTATCTACATTATGGAAAGGAAAATAAGGAACAAAATATTAAGAAGGCGTTCGCTCATCATATGGACTGCTGAACGTACAGGCTAAACGTATTCTTAATATACTTAATGGAGGGTTGATATATTTTTAATATACTAAATAGGTTGGAAAACAAACTCGCTTTAAAAACAATGTGGGATTAGCTAAGTGTTGGCAACCTTAGAATCTTATGTAAACATTAATTAGTCACCTTTAAAGAGGTCCACAGGAAAGACAGCACTGATTTATCTCTCCTAGATTTTACGTTGGCTGTGGGTAAAAATCAAGATTAGTAGCACACGACTAATCTTGATTTTATTCTGCCCACGACAAGGTTGAAAGACGGCGGTTAAGTTCGTGGGATTTCACGGGCTGCATCACTACATCACTCTAGCTACTTATAATAAAACAGAGTCCACCCGCCGCGTCTGTCTGTCTGTTTGAACGCGATTGAAAACTCAAAAATGACCGAACAGATTTTCACACGGTTTTCACCAATGGACGATGTGATTCATGAGGAAACTTTAGGTGTATAGTTTTGTATACAGACGCCAGCAGGTCAACCTACCCGAAACTGTCAAATGTTCGTAATCAACTTTGAACCTTATGATTTAGTGATAAAGTTGAAAATCTATTAAATAAATTTGACAGATTGTAGTAGGTTGATGTGCTGGCGTCTGTACGATGTTTTATCAAGCGCTAAAGACCGGCCGGGTCGCTAGTAAATTATAATAATAAACTATTTAAGTTTATGTTATGTTTATGATTCAATAACCTCAAATTACACACAATAGCAAAACAAGATAACATAAAAAAAAACTGACAAGTTGGTTATTAGATAGTTGCTTTTATGACATTGGCGAATATATAGAAAAATCCAAGATGACTTTATTTTGACATTTTAAAGTAATGATTACCGAATTATAATAATACTAATTCATATTGCACTTCTTGTAAATCACAAAGCTTAAAATTAATATTGTACTTAGTTAAGAATGACAATTGAATATTTGTACACCATATACTTTGTGGTAGAATGTATAGAACTAAGAAAAATAACACCATACTATGACGTTAAACTACGTTCTTACAATAAATAAACATTCGAATTAAATAATAGTAAATGCGTGATCATGAGTTGTGTATAAAATGTTTGTATGTTTTAAACTGTGAGTATAGTTGGAACTTTGACTCCCAAACTAGGCAAGAAGTGCAAATTTTGGGAGCAATCAGCAGTATTGGTCATAGTGATGATGCTTGGGCCTATATCCTGCAGTGGACGTCTGTCGGCTGATGAGATAGTAACACTACTCAACTCCCAAAGCATTTAAAATTTAAAGTCCAATAATACGGTCATATAATTTGTAACTGGTGAGCATGTTCCAAACTGTCTGTCCGTCGATATATTGCATGAGTTATTGCAAACGACTTCCGCTCAACTTTATATTTTAGTGACAAATATATATATTCTTGTCATATTTTACTTTTATATCTTTGTGTTAATCTTTTAATTTACATTCTGATGACAAAATTATTAACTTTAACGTTTTATTTTCTGCAATATTTTATGTAGGAGAACTGATGACCGGATGAAGATCGCGTGAAATCGCTTAATGTGGGGAACGCAGAATTTGTCGATGTGGCGATGCTTGGGGGAGACCCGGGAGGCGTATGGTATAGGATGTCTGTTAGTTTGTGGAGAATTTTTTGGTTTTCATTATTATCATCCATAGCTCGACCTCACCCACTGCTGGACATAAGCCTCTCATGTCTTGTGCCAATCCCCACGCTCCTGTACCAGCCTCATCCAGGTTCTGTCCGCGATGGTAACAATATCGTCCGCACATAGGGTTGCCATGTGTCCGGTTTTTTACAATCGTGTCCGGCCAAATATACGCAAGTGGGCTGTCCGGCTTTTGGTCAACCCCGCCCCGCCAAAAGATGCCTAATTATTGATTGGTTTAATTACTTTCAATATAATGAAGAAGTCTGATTATTGATTGTTTTAGTTACTTTAAATGTAAACATTACTTTAGTAAGAACAAAATGTGATTCATAATTATGAGTTGAGTAAGACTCAAATAAGAGTATTAAATACACAAATTAATAAAAGGATAAGTTTTTCTTTTTTTTTTTAAACCGTGTGTTAGGCTTTCACGGCAAAATGTCCGGCTAAATATGAATCTGTGTCCAGCTTTTCTGTTTTTGGGCCTGGCCGCACATCTCGCCGCCGGACGATCGACACTTTGTCTTCCAGTCCTTAGACACTACTCGGTTTTTGGTTTTACCAAAACTCATAACCAATCAATATAGTCCCAGTGATTTGATTTAACTGTGTGTTGGCTCTTCCGTGAGCGACATTATTTTTTATAGACGTCACGTGTATATTATATTTTGATGAAATATACCCGAGAGTAAAATTTTATACGACCATAAACATAAATCTATTGATATTTAGTGATGCAAATTAATGATATGTTGCAGATTGCAATAAAGGGTTGATAATTGGACGACATAACATGACGACTGGATTCTCCAAAAGAATGGGCAGAGGAGTATAGTCCAGCCATATTTCGCCATTAAAGTCCCATAAATTAGAGGGCGAACATATTTCCTTTTTCTATATTTTATAGCTGCTACCTTAGATATTCTATGCAACTACTAAGAAATACCTAATGAAAAATCCAATAATACTTTGTCCGACCTTGGAAATCGAACGTAGGACCTCTGCTCGACAGTCGCGCTTGCGAGTTCTAGACCAACGAGACAGACAGTCTTCTCCACAATGTTTTCTTATTGTCCATTTGTTTTGCTACGTTTTAGATTCTCTAGCAGGATGCGCAGTAAACAATAAGAGCCAAAAGCACTCATTGTTACAACTTCCGGACTCCGGCAGACTGGCAGTAAAACTGTTACAACTGACAATTTAGCGACAAATTGCCAACATATTGTGTTTTGTCTACTACTGAGTTGTTCCCTTGGCATAGTTACTCTACTGGTATGAAAATTATGTTCTGCATCTAGTAAAGAACCAAATTCGCGGTCCCCAATTGTGGTTTGGGCGTTCCGTAATCAGTTGTGCAGTGAATACAGACCGATAAGTACGAGAGAGACAAAGTAAATGTGCCGTCAGAAGTTGTCTCTTTAAAAGACACAGGTATTGGCCGCATAGTCGCTTTGTCTCTTTCTAGAGAGTGGCCACTTTTGTGAGGCTAAGAGCGTTAACACACTGGGACGCCATGGCGACGTCGCTGGCTACGTAGCCATGGCTACCTCTGGCTACCTACTGTAGCCAGTAACACGTGGGTGTCCGTCCTGGCGATGAGTTGGCCACTGAGTTAGGGAGGCGTAACTTACTTGTATACAAGATACTGGTGACTTGGCTATGCGTCGCCAGGTCGCCAGAGTATCCAGTCTCCACGTAAGGACTGGTCGGTGGTGGCTTCGTTTCCAAATTGGCGACGTTGCCAGACCGTAGCCAAGTGAGTTAACTGCAATAAATTTCAATAACATTGTTTGGATACGTTTCGTCATGGTGTCGCCATGGTGGCCCAGTGTGTTAGCGCTCTAACGCTCAGTCCATTCTCTTTGTCTATGGTCTAGAGCAGTCTTACAAAAGTTGAGCACCGATGTTTAGTCTGTTCCGAAAGTACTTACCTGATGAAAGTGTAAACAAACTGTTTAGTTTGAATTCTTAAGCAATCACTCACTAAAGAGAAAGAGTAACATTCATTAGGTATATCTCACCACTTTATCCAACAATGACTATTTGATTAACATTATTAAATTATAATTGAAAAATCATCGACGCAAATTGAGGTTATACACTTAGCCTGAATTGTCAAATGAGAAACATCTATAGATGTTTTAGCTGATCAAAAAATAGAATGTCGGATTTAAGTAAATAATCAAATGGAATAGAGCTGCGGAAATTTGCTAGTGGCAGAACAAATTTGCATTCACATGTACATTTTCTGATCCATTTGTTTACATTTTTGGCAGATAATTTTGGAACAGCCCATGATGGTGATGATGAATAAAACTGAATAAGTATTCATCAACGAGGGTTTATAAAGCTGTTGCCATCAGAAAAAAAACGCCAGGATTTATATTATAGACGGTGACTTCCAATATTTTCCGGGTCAGTGTTGTCTGGCAGACAGCCAATGGCTTGCGTCCGTCCGCTGCCATATCGATTTTAAATAAATCGATCATATGAATTATTTATATCTCAATATTATGATCATCGGCACAGTTTTCGCGGAATACTTTTTATATAATTCTTGATGTTGTAATATAAATACATAATGTAGTATGATGTATCTATCTTGGGAGTTTTACACTAACCTGCTTTTTTTTCATAACAGTAATGAATACAGTGAGGTAGAAGAGAACAATAGATTACTAAGTATTGACGGTCGACTTACACCCTCACCATACCACCCACATTTCGTTAGTCATGTTTAAGTCGACATAGGCACCCTCATGTAGCACACAGTCATTCTGCCTAGCCTTTTTCCAACTATGTATGTTGGGGTCGGCTTCCAGTCTAACCGGATGTAGTTAAATACCAGTATTTTACATGAAGCGACTGCCTATCTAACCTCCACAACCCAGTAACTGGGTAATACGATGGTAAGACTGGTTGTCAGACTTTCGAGCTTCTGAGGACCCGTCAGGACTGTCAAAGATCCTTGAATGACAGCCGGGACCAACGGCTTAACGTGCTTCCCGAGGCACGGAGGAGTCTCGGTATGTAAAGATGGTCACACATCCATGGACCAACTCCGGCAAGCTTAGCTTACTTAACCTGATGGATCGACCCGTGCGGCTGTTATTACTTAGCCACGAGCTCCTCGTGTAGGACACAATAATGAATCTTATTCTTTTATACAGATTATTTATGTAAATTTCTGGTTGGTTCCTCTCCATAGGATTTCAGGATTTTGCAACCGTAACCTTGACTTTTTTTATGTTCTTGTATAAGTAAAGCCTTTACTTGTCTTATAAACTACTACCTTCTGCCCGCGACTTCGTCCGCGAGCTATCCAATGCAAAAAGAATTTTTGAAATCCGTCTACAAATAGGAAATGAAAAAAAAAAAGTTTTTTTCCTGAGATTTCCCCCTACATACAAACTTACAAACAAACAAACAAATTTTACCTGTTTATAATATTAGTAGGTATTGATTAAACTCTTGTCTTTGATATCAAATAGGTATTATAGATAGTATTTAGTAATAGTAATTATAATTTATTGCCAAACTTCAGTACACGTTACATCAGTGAGGTCTCGACCCAAAACTAAATTAAAAAAAAAATATGTAAATACAATGCAGCCTATGGGCATTTGACCGCTCGTGTTTTTCTGGACATTCATGAACAATTATCTAAAATAACTTTAACTTTTTTGTGTTTTTTATTTAAATGTGCGTTTTGTTTGTGCAAAATTAACATTTTCCTTTCTTTAAAAAAATAAAGATAGACCGCCGGTCTATCTTATACCCCCTATGATTTTATGGACTTACACTTGTGGTTTTTTTTAGATAAAAATGTCTTCACCTCCGTTTTTTTTCATAGTCGTCTTTTAATAAAAAACTGTTAGTTAATCCGATAAAATAACTCATAAGCATTTAGAAATAATAAACAGAATCCAAAACGAGCCAATAACATCGGAGTTATCACAAACGCTACTAAAAAAATAATAACATTGAAAAATATATATTTTTTTAGTATATTTTCGATAATTTTCATGAATATTCAGAAAAATACGGGTGGACACATACCCATGGGCGGCATTGTATATATTTTATCGCGGGTTTAAATTTTAACATACCTAGGTACCTTTTCTGATCTCCGCCGCCGATACCTAGGTACCTGACATTGGATATCCGAATAATGTAAATTAAATTGGTGTATGAGGTTCTCAATTCGTCACAACGGAAGGGGTCCGATAGGACCGATGCCTGCCGGGGTTGCGGGAAAGTCCGAAAGGGATACCGTGGCCCCTGGCAACGTAAAGGCAACGGAAGGAACACGGGTGGGTTTTAGTCAGTAAGAGTCTGACACGCCCTCCCGCTCCACCCAGAGCGGGAGAAGTTATTTGATAATTTCCCACCCAAAAAAAAAAAAAAAAAGGTTCTCAATTCGTCGGTTTTTCTTAAATTTTAACCGTAGGTCCTATTGTTCTTCCATAATTATCGATCAATACATTGTTAAAAAGGATACTTCCACTCCACAAAATCGATGAAGCCCTTCCTCACGGGATTCTTGAGGGTGAGACAAAACAGCGCCCTCTTCGGCCTCTCTTGTTGGAGCTTGATACCTCTGCGTGGGGCTTTGCGGGGGGCCACTGGTACCTGCTGGCGAAGAACATCATTAGCTATAAGTATTTAAAAAAAAAACAATACAACATTTGCAATGTTTGAGCAAGCCAGAGTAGACAGCTTCTCAAGCTGTCGGGCTAAAAAATATATGTTATATAAGTTTGGTGGCGCGTCCATAATCTGTTTTTCTGGGAATTACCACCGTTTAAACGCAACTACACTAGTTTACTAGAATTGATAAATTTTATTTGAATTCAGTATTAGTTTTTTTATCTGATGAAAGTTTTATTCTTAGTACCTGGATACCGAGCTCAGCCCGGGTGAAAATAGAGAAAATAGAACAAATTTTTCCAGTTATGAGACCTAGCTAGATCGGGTTTTCCAGATCATGTTTTGATCCAAAGTAACGCCTAGAAACTTAGTCTACGTTACTTCACCAATTTTATTTATATTCATTTTGTTATTATAATAGGTCTTTACCTATGAAATTGCCGTTTTGTATGAAAAAATTTAAACGAATTTTTTTAATGTATTTTTTATTTGTATTCGAAGTAATCACCCATGCAATCAATGCATCTTTGCCAACGCAGTGGTAGTTTATTGATGCCCTTCTTAAAGAAATCAGCTGGACGGGAGGCAACAAATTCTTCAAAGGCATTTTGTACTGCCTCTCGGGTATTGAATTTTTTTCCCGCCAAGAAGTTATCCAAATTCTGGAAAAAGTAGTAGTCTGTAGGCGCAAGGTCTGGTGAGTAGGGCGGATGACGGAGAGCTTCCAACCCCAGTTCTTGCAACTTGGAGACCGTCTGCTGTGCAGTATGAGGTCGCGCGTTGTCGTGCAGGAGCAGCAGAGACGAGCGATTGACCAATGCTGGTTGGAGATGTGCCAGCTTCTCATCTCTACACATCTGCAGTAATGCTCACCCCGTTTGGTAAGAAGCTGTGATAAATCACTCCGGCGCTAGACCACCAAACAGTGACCATCACTTTTCTAGGGGTAAGTTTTCGTTTAGGGCATGGTTTAGGTGCTGAACCAGGATCCAACCAACTTGCTGAGCGCTTGCGGTTATCAAACAAAATCTATTTTTCATCGCAGGTAACAATGCGGTTCTCTAGGGAACTGAGGGACGGCGCTCTGATAACAATACCGCTACACAGTAATCAGCACGCATACAGCTCAGGTAAGTCGACCGAATCTGCTCTTCATCTAGTGGTCACCCAGATAGAAGAAGCGATCCAACAAAAAGGCACCTGCCTGGGCACTTTTATAGACATCGAAGGAGCCTTCGACAAAACCAACTTCTCCAGCATCAGTAGTGCCCTCTCCAGACATGGAGTAGAACAGGTACTAACGGACTGGATTACGAATATGCTAAGCAAGCGAGTGGTGCGCCTTGAGGACGAGCAGCAGCTGGCCATGATAGCCAGAGGCTGTCCCCAGGGAGGGGTGCTGTCCCCCCTTCTATGGAATCTGGTGATTAATGACCTCATCACCAAACTCAATGCCAATCGGTATTACACAATAGGGTATGCAGACGACCTCGCATCACAAACTATGGTCGGACCAAGGTGAGTGCATGCAGGCTAAGGAGGCACTGCCTTCAATCGATGGCCGCCTCACGAAACAGGTTCTCCAATTAACTAAACAGCAGCTGCGTACGGTTACTGCAGCTATAACTTGGCCATGGGTCATTTAATAAACACCTCTTTGTCATAGGAGTCACAGACAGTCCGCTCTGCAGAGCCTGCATGGAGGACGACGAGACAGCAGCTCACGTGCTGTTAAACTGCCCGGTGGTCGCCACTTACAGGGCAAAGTACTTCGGTAACGCAGGTACCCTGCGCGAAATTGCCAGTAACACCAAGGCGTTGCTGGCCTTCTTTGAGGAGCTGGAGTGGATCGAATAACAGATTTTTCCCACCCGTACGCAAAATACGCGCTTTGACGTGGAGTTGCGGAAACCAGCCCGTATTACCTATTACCCTAACAATGCGGTTCAAAATTCTTTCATTTGTGTGTCTGTTGAGCAGTGCAAGGCACGTCTCGACGCGTACTTCGCGCTGGCGATCATTGAGTTCGTGGGGCACCCATTTGTCAAGCTTTTTTACCTTGCCAATTTGACGCAAATGGACCAATATTGTTTTGACGCTAACGTCGAAAGCTGCTGCTAATTCAGCCGTAGATTGTGTATCATCAGCTTCCACAATCGCCTTTAATTCGTCATTGTCGACCAAAGTCTTCGGACGACCGCGAGGTTCATTTTTCAGGTCGAAATTTCCAGAACGGAAGCGAGCAAACCAATAACAGGTGGTGCGTTGGTTTGTAGTGTTAGCTCCGTAAACGTCGTTGATGTTGCGTGCCGCTTGTGCCGCGATGCTGCCACGACGGTACTCATATTCCATAATTACTCGAATTTTTAACGTATCCATGATGACGAAAAAGATTGAAATGCGATGAAAATGTAATACTAATCAATAAACAATTGACTACTTTTGGAAAAAAAAATCCATGTTTTTAAAATAAAATTAATTTGAAATTAGAATTCTTAGCCAAACAAAAATTATTTTGATTTGAAATGGCCAGTACTGCAGAACGGCAATTTCATAAGAATAAGAAGTTTTTATTTGTTTAGAATGTAGGTATTACAATAAGATGTTAACAATGTTCAAGAGTCCTTATACATTCTGCCTTTCGGCATACAAACATTTATGGTTACACGACACCGGGGTACATACATAAAACATTATAGCTTACCAGTGCATGTTCCTTTGGACTATTACAAATCATCATTCAAAAAATCGATCATATAGTATAGAGCATCATAGGTAAAGACCTAATATTTAGAATTGAAGGAAGGAGTAATGAAATCATTAACTAGCACATACATAGAATAAACCCAGACACACTACCATCGTTTACTTCGTTTAGCCAGGCGCTCACACCCAGCAGTGACAGACTTATGCCATCCTGTTGTGATTTCCCGCTAAAAACGTAAATAAGTATTTTCGTAGTAATCGGACAAAAACCTGCAATTATGATGTTCATGTTTTGAAACGTTTCATAACTAAGTCAGTGTTGTAAGTCAATATATTTATAATAAAAATGTTTGGTATGTTTACAAAATTATTCGTTTTTTTTAAATAATCGTATTAAACAAGATTCTAATTTTGGTGGTATTTTACCAATCACAATACAACAAAATTAGTTTTTAGAGTCGTAGATAACTCGGTCTTGAAGTAAAGTAGGTACTTACATTATACAAGTAGCTTGAGAGTGATGAAGAAACAAGAAATTTTATGTTCGTGTACCACGCGCCTGTATGAAAAACGCTTGTTATAATACAGAACCCTTTTCGGTTTCATTGTAATCGGATAAATGGTATAGAAACGCATAGAAGAGGAACGAACGAACAAATACAACATGTAAAAAAAACCCTGAACCCGATCCGTGAGGGTGTTGTATCATACTGAGAGTTTATTTATGTAGAAATATTCCGGAAAAAAGAAAAAACAATCGACATATTTTTTTCAATTGGGATTTTTATTACTTGCGCGCGCCGCTTGCTTGGCCGTCGTTTAGCGGGTAACTTTATGACCCCTGTTGAAAATTTGCTAATTTTTAATGGATTTGGGGTAATTTTGGTACTAAAAATGTGAATTTTAAATAGCGATAACTTTTTATTTTTGATAATAATAAGATTTTTTATTACTTTTTGGTAATTTTATTGCAGTATATGCCCGTTTCAGACCGGACAGGGTTTTTTTTACATAATGTATTTATTTTTACATATTAGATTAAAAAGTGAGCAAAAATTAAATCCTGATAGTTACTTAGGTTGGCGATTGGGTAAAAAATTGTTAGGTATTATTTGTATTCCAACATGACAAAGAAAAATTCACAGTTGACACACACAAAGTGCTTGGAGAGGAAAAGGATGGCAAAAGAAAAAAATCGGATTATTCCGTCAAACTAGAGGAATTGCGAAGAAAAGAAAGAGAATGATATCATTTTAAAAAAAACCTTAATCTCATTACGTTAATCTCTCATTATGTAATTTTTTTATCATTTTAATAAACCTTTTGATTTATATTTTATTTATAATTTGGTGTAGTAAAACAATTTTGGTGTCTTACCAATCCTAGTGTCGACAACGTATTAGAAGCTTTCAAGATCAAATAAATTGCTCTTACATTTCATGAAACTGAATACGTATTTCTTGCAATCAACATCTTATATTATTAAATAAATCAGAAATAATTTTCTCCACCAAAATTAGGTAATAAATCATAGTTGTTGAAATTCACCCTTAAATAAATTGCCTCACGACTTTTTCCCATAGACAGGCAGAAACTTCAGCACGCCGCCTACTACGATACTTACAAAGTCCTTTATCTCTTTAATTCTGGAGGATAAATCAAGACATCAAAGTACCTACACCCATACCACATTTTGGTCTAATAGCAAATTGGAAACAAAAAAAATCCGTTGATACGAATAAGTCTATAAACTAGTCACAATTATTTCAGCCGAAAGACGTCCACTGCTGGACATAGGCCTCCTCCAAGCACCGCCACTTCCACCGGTTCTGTGCTTCTCGCATCCAGCGGATTCCTGCGGCCTTCACAAGGCACCTTGTGGCCTCCCTCAAGGTGGACCGATCACCTACGCTACGAAGCAACTAATGGTAGCGAATAAACTAGTTAAGATATTGGATAAGTAAATTAGTTTTTCCTAGCTAAAAGTGATTACTTGATTAGTTAATACCCGCGACATCGTTAGTTGACCCTATTATTAAATCTGGGAGACAATCTAATATCACGTAGTTAGGCGTAATCTTGTTGAGTATATTCCAAATTGATTCTTACTGTTCGCTTTAAGAAAATATTAGTTTTAACTGGGGTTGACACACTAAAGACGTCCGTATGTCACTGCAGGGATTCAGCAGAATATCAGCGTCAGGTGTATTTGCCTGGCACATGCTGAGCTGGACTCCCATTTGGTGCAACCTTGAGACGCACACCGCACTTTTTTATGTTCGTTGTCATTCCATTATTTTAAAGTGTGTCATAGCCAATAGTGTCATCACAATGTCTTGTTTTCTTCCTTTTTTATTTGTTTTTATATTGGCACCTTGCAGCTATTTCCTAATAGCTAATTAGTAATAATTTAATCGTCATTTTGTATGTTGTGCTGTTTTTTGTGTGCACTAAATAAATGATTTATTAATCTATCTATCTAAAGCCATGGGTTCCAAGCGGTTGGTCTACTCTTGACGTGACCAGAGAGATAGCCTATTTTTTGGCCAAAGAAGCGGCATTGCCATACGACGTGGTAATGCTGCCAGCCTATTGGGCATTTTTCCTGTAGACTGCGATGTGGACGAATTTTTGATGCTAAAACTGTTATTAAGTTTAAAATACGAAGATTTTTCAGGAACACCAATCTATTATGAAAATCTTGAATTTTGTGTGTTTGACTTTTCGCATTGGATGCGTATATACTAGGTACTTGATTGTTGAACAGAATGACATACTTCGTCAATTTGCCGTGTAATTTGATTGTACGCACAATTTAAGTTGTTGGTCATTTTATTTAACAATAAAGTTCCTCGAATTTTCTAAATTGCCAATATAGTCCCGAAAAAGCCGGATAAAGGCCGCCCCAAGACTTTACAATTTCCTTTTTTTTAGATATAGGCATCCTTACAGCGTGTATGACCAAATTTATGAACGTAGACGACGCAAAATTATGTAAGATTCGTCGCAGCTGACGTTCTGTTCTTTCTGCTTACCCCCATGGGTGAGTTTATGCATGTAATACTTATAAAATCGATTCTACATGTCAGTCCCGGAGTGAATCTGCTCCAATTTTAGTATGACCAGGTTTAATCCAATTCGCTGCGTACGTGGCCGAACTGCATTAGTTAAGCTAATGTCACTGTGAGCTGTGGTCAGCTCGAGTTTACCTACACAGGCCTACTACGTGCCTGGTAATCTAGTTTGTATGTGTGTCAGTGGAGAAGCGTCAACAAGGTGAAACCTGAAATATCGGAGTTGATTTTTAGGGTAGTGAATTGATTAAGAGCGTGCAATCTAAAAGTTGGCAACATCGCAAATAGCTGTCAAATATTTACCTGTTTTTATTAATTTGTTAATATTACTGTATGGAAATATGGAATATCCCTCTATGGTGAACTAAAATATTAATAATGAATTGCAATTATAACACTGAATTTGTTGTTACCGTTTAAGGAGACTTTTTTACATCTAAAGCTAAATATTCAGTGTTATGATATTAATTATTGCATTTCATAATCAATATTTTAGTTCTCTGACCATCCAATCTTAGGGCCTGCGATACCAAAATTCTATTGATTATAATGCTTGTTTTTTCTCTTTTCAGATGTGTTTTTGCAGTCAGGCTTTTTGTATTTTTAATAAGTTTTTTTAAAATTGTATATCTGTATACTACCGCACTGCGCTTGCATGGTGGAATATGCCCGCTCTTCCTCACAGAGAGGAACAGAGGAGGCCTGAGTCCCAGCAGTCAGAACATTATAAATGGCCTGATTATATTACATACCTGTATGAGTTGTCCGGTGCCATCAGGTAGGACAGTGGGGGGAGGAGTGGTGGGGGTGGTCGCTGGTGCTGTGAGGGCTGGCTCCTCCGGCCCCCCGCCCTCTACGACGCTCATCTTGACCTGTAAAGAGGGAGATGCAGTTTAGAAAGGAAAATGTCAGTAGTCTTTCCAGACGTCGAAGAGTTCTGTTGAAAGATTGTGAATATCACATGTTTTCTGACTTTATATGCAAGTGCTCACGAGCACGCGTTCGCGTTTTACAAGTACTTAAGCTAGTAAGTATGGCCGTGCTTTCTTTTAATTTAGTTACCTACATGCAAGATCTATAATCACGACAAAGATAGTGGGTTAATGCTGTGTAAGTGTGTATGAACATATTTTAGTTGGTAAGCATTTATATAAATAAATAAATAATATTATGGTCAGAAATATTATGAAAGGTCATTTTTAGCTATCTTTTCAGCACTATTTTCACTTGTAAAATAAGTATTATCATTTTAATATTCATGGCAAGAGCACAAGATGCCTGCATTACTACTTTTCATTCCGGAAAAATAAAACCGTTATACCTGGAAACCGGTTCCGTTATTACGGTTCCTGAAAAGCGAAATACGGTAAGAGCTATTTCGCTTCCTAGGTAATTATTAAGCAATTCTCTGAAAATTGTTTTTTTTACGAAACACAGTCAGACATATTACTACAGAGCACATAATCAAGAGTTACTTACATCAAGGTTAATGATAAATTATATTTATTTCTGTAAATTGGTAAAAAAAAAAAACATTTACACGTCAACATTAAATTAAATTTTAAAACTAGATGAGTTCGGCGTTTCCTATCTGACTACTCTGAGAACAAAGTCCGAAACAAACTCAGAGGTCACAGTCTCTAAGTCCAGACATAATCTTGGTCAGGCCATATGAGGACCATGTAGATTAGTGCCGAGATGGTATGTTGAGGAAATAACCACACAATTACTTGGTAAGGTGCCCATAAATCAACGCTATGAAGGCCAAATAGACCTAGTATTTTGTCCTAAATTCGGTAAAACTCTACCATAAATATGATGGTGTAACAAAATGAATTACTCAGTACTAGTGAATGTGGTAAAGACATTTCGCACGCGATGAATCTTCCTTGTGTCAGTTCACGACAAAGTTATATCAAGGCAAACTCTCTTATTACATGAGTGAAGGGTGCGTCTATACAAGCGGCTCTTATTTTATTTAGCCATTAATTATCAGCCAGAAATTATCCCATGGGAACGTATTAATGGAATACAAAAGTATTCTATGTCCTAACCCAGGTCATGGTCTACTTGTGTTCCAAATTTCATTCAAATCCGTTCAGCCGTTTTGCGTGATTGAGTAACAAACATACAAACATTAGTAGGATAGCAGGATAGTAGGATTCACTCAGGATTCATTCAGTCACTTATTTTTTTTGTTTCAAATTATTTATTTATACACATATAAACAGACAAGAAGAAACGAACAGAAAAATATGTACAAAGCCGATGCTTTTTTCTAAAGAAATCTCTTCCAGCATACTTCATGCTCAACTTTTTTTTTTTTTTTTGATGGGAAATTATTAAATAACTTCTCCAGCTGTGGGCGGAGCGGGAGGGCGTGTCAGACTCTTACTGACTAAAACCCACCCGTGTGTTACTTCAGTTGCCTGTTACCAAGGGCCACGGTATCCATTTCGGACTTTCCCGCAACCCCGGCAGGCATCGGTCCTAACGGACCCCTTCACTTCTGCTGACATCTCTTTGAGGCGCGCGTGGAACACAATGCTCATCTCTCATGCTCATCCTTCCTTCATTATGTAGGTCTTCTTCAAACGAGAATGAGATGAGATTTCATGAGATTTTTTAAAGGGTAAAAAATAGAATACCCTTGTTATCAATAGAAGAATAAACTATATCGGATGCTAAATGCGGCATCGCACAAAACAAAATAGTCGAATTTAAGAATCCCCATTTTTAAAGTCGGTTAAAAACAAGCTGTCTTTATTCAAGTCTTGTACACGTTTTTTTTTTTAGTTTTGTTAGTGTAATTTAATTAATAATTTATTTCTCAATGTATGTTTCGATATTTAATTTTTTGTTTAATTTATGTACTGTTAAGTTTTGGAAGTCAATTCCTAGGCTACAAGGTTGTGTCCATGTAAGGCCAGCATCTGAAGAACCATTAACTCCCAAAATACAAGCTTGACTTAGTTTGGGAGTCGGTATATCATTATTTATGTGCTGCTGTACAACCATCAAACACCTTAAACATTATGCTTCACGGATTAAGGTTTTGTTATACTTTGAAAGTGACAATAAACTTAATTATTTATTTATAATCTTACACCATAAACCTGCACACTAGAGTATTACATACATTGTGCCAGCGCCCTTACTGTCGGTGATTCAGGGAATTTATTATGAGCTCTAATCTCAAGTATTATGACGAAACATCACACTTGATACAAGTACCGTCTTATAATAAGGAGAAAAACTTCGAGCCGCGAGCGCAACACGTCGGGAACAACTTTTTGATGAATATTACGATCGATGTCCTAAATAATGAGTTAGTAATTTGTTAGGTATATTAATAACAAAACATAACATTACGCCTGTTTCTTCGGTTTCTTTTTTCTGTTATTTTCAAATCCATTGGAGATAAGTATAACAAGCGAGGTTTATGTAGATTTCAAGCTGCTATTAAAGTTTTACTCATAGAACACTGCTCTACATGGGAATCGAACTTAGTACCTCAAGCTCAGTAGGCACGTTTGCAATTTCTAGACCTACGAGGCTACTAGGCAGTAAAATTATATTGACGAGACAAACATTTCACTTTATAAGTCATTTGCGTTACGTAAATTACCTTGTCTATCATCGAAAGTTCTTGGAAAACTTTAAATGTTACAATATATATTCTTGGTTTATTCATTCAAGTTACATGGCAATACATTAACATTACAATACAAAACAAAAACCAGCGCACTATCAAGACAGATTACTAGACCGACGACTGTAGGTCACATGTAAGTCACTGCAGCGTCTAATGTATGGAATTAAAGACTACGTTGAAGACAAGGAAGTTTGGCAATAATTCTTCTGCACATGTGGCTTCCCTGGTACCTGATTAACGGCAAATTATATAAGAGTCTATTAACTGCTCCCAAATTACCATGTATACATTTTTTTTACATTTTTCCTTGACATACTAACCCTATTATATGACATTATATACCAAAAATTTAATTTCAACTCTTTATTAGTGGCTTTTGTGGACATGATAATTATTCAGATTTGACACAGCTGTAATAGCAATCACGTCATTTCGTTTAAAATACGTTTTTATTTTTATTAATTTATTTATCTTTATATAGATTCTTTTCAATTTTGTGAATGTGAGAATTCTGTAGACCTAGTGGACTGTAGATTTGTTGACCATCATTATTCTGTTAAGTACCTGGTACTTGTTGAAAGACCTATACTGTCCTCCCATACCTAATAACAAAGTTTTTCTTTAAATATTGTAAAAGCCTATTATTTTTAAAAGAGTAACCGTGGAGTTTCTTGCCGGCTCTTACCCATAGGAAAAAACCAATTGGAACCGTGCATCTAGCTTCTGACGTTTCATAAGTGCCCATGTAGGTTTATATGAAATAAAAATATTTTGAATTTTGATTTTTTTTCGGATCATACAAATATACTTTCATATATCTAGGGTAGAGAGTCGAGCCTGTCCACTATCATCAGCACGCTGTTGGGGCTGCCAAGCTGTCGACGCTAGCTTCGGCAAACATGCCCAAGGCACTACAGTGTCGCGGCAGCCCCATCAGAGCGCTCCGAAAGCATTGTTATATTGGACGCGGAGGACTTAATGAAGTCTTTGTATTTTTATAATTTGCCCTGGATGTGCTGGAAACATTAAGGTATAGCTTGTCCAGTCTGAAATGACGCGCCTCTCTACCGCATTACCCATAGAAATCCGCATTACCGTGTGTATCGCGTCATTTCAGACTGGACAAGCAATACCACCGCTGTACCACTTATGGTGGCTATTATAATGCACTTTAACGTGAATCAATAAGGTTTAATTGGAACAAATTCTCTGATATCATTTTGAAATATAATGTTTTGTAAACAGTAGAGTTCTGCGTTGTTTTCCTAATATAGGGTGATTGCACAGATATGCAAGTCTTATTTCCGTAGTATCACAGCGAAGTATGGTCTTCATTTTGCAGTAAATCTTGTTTAAAAGTTCATTCCGTTTTTCAGTTGTTTTTGTTAGAAAATGAAGAAGGATTATAGGACACTTTCGAATATTTTGTGGGAGATATTTTATTAAATAATTAACTACTAGCGACGCAAATACTGTAACCTTATGGGTAACTATAGTATTGAGCCGTTTAAGGAAATTTCTCGCCGACTGGTCGACACCTCACGTACCCTGGTCTGGCTCGTTCTTTGGCCAAAGAATTAGCATTGCCATTCAACGTGGCAATGCTGCCAGTCTTCTGGGCACGTTTCCGGATGTCAGCGATGCCGACGAGTACTTCGACGCCTAAGTGTCCTTTTTTATTTGTACAGTTAGTTAGTCATTTAATTTAGTGTTAGATTGTATATAAGATTTGTCATCTATGGTTATAATGAAGCAATTAGTTTTGTTTTTGTGTAACATATAAATCCAGAAAAACTAACTTTTTTAGTACAAATGGAGTCACTCACACCACTGACCAAAACCGAAGTAACGGAGCACGGGCCGCACAGGGTACTATTTATATTATAAACAGAAAAGATTTGTATTTTTGTTTATAATTTTATTAATAAACTCAAAAACTCAGAGCAGTGATAACCTAGTGGTGTGACCATCGGACTGCCAAGTCTCGAGTTCGACCCCAAGACACGCACCTCTGACTTTTCGGATTCATGTGCGTATTGTATAATTATCACTTGCTACAAAAATAACATCGTGAGGAAACCGGCATACCTGAGAGATATTTCTCGACGGCATGTGAAGCCAAGTCAGAGGCCCATGGGCGGCTTTAAAACTCTGACATCAGGTTAGTCACTTACCACACGAAAAGAAGAAGAACTCAAAAACTACCAAAACAATTAAAAAAATTCGTTCACCAGTAAAATGCTATACCACTGAGTAATATAGAAGCTAGTAAAGTATAAAATGGATCGTTTTTACATCACATTTTTCCCGAAATGAAAGTCACTGTATGTCATTATAACGTCTTATTGAAGTTTATGATACAGGAAAGAATTATAGAAAAAATACTTTTTTTCCTGTTCATTTGAATCAAAGAGAAGCTAAAATAGTTAACCTTCACTGAATAAAAAAATCCATGTTGTAGATGTTTTTATTTTGTTTGATATTTTATAGTAATTGAGAAGTCAACAATTTGTGTGGTCTGCTCATAAAAACGAACTACGATCATCATTTGTCTGGTGTTTCGAGAACTTCTCTTGTGACTGGCCAATGAGAAAAGGATACGATGAAAATTTTTTGAAGCGAAAACTTCTTTAGCGGCGTTGTGCACTTTTTTTGTGACCTGATCGAAAATTCGTAAGATTATCATGTTTGTGTACTATAGCGCAATAAATGAATAGGTATTGTATTTTACCACATAAATGATAGTACTTTTATACTGATAATTAAAGCAATTCGTGAAAAATTATTCCCTAACCATTCCAAAATATTAAAAATGCACAACGTTAATATTCAAGTTTTCAATTCTGCTGGCACTCCCGGAGTGCAACCCGTTTTTTTTTACAGAAACGGGATTATTTTCGTTTTCTTTTCTGTGACCTGCTATTTCATTTGCTAGGGACTACCCTAGAATCGAGTTATCTAATTCAAAGAAGATTCTCGTGGAGTCCTGTACCCTAATTTCGTAACATAGTTTCAATCACAATCTGTATGATTTGATATTTGCTATTCCATTGCTCCATAATAATATATGTTCGAAAGTTAAAATTTGTCTGCTCATCAACGTAATTAACGCAGTGAATGTTGTTGAACTGTCAAAATGAAAGCCATTGCAACTGTAAGTGTGTTGCGCAATTACCCCGCTGGTTTCAATTCCAACTAAAACAGTTTTCGGAAACCAAATCAATGATATAGTTGAGAGACTAGACGTCTTTGTAAAGGAGCTTGTCCGTGATAGTATAGTCGGCCTCGTTATGGCTTCAACACTTTTGACAACAATTCCCAGTAAATTGAAACTTCACTAAGGTTGAATCTATCTAACTGTCACATAGACAAATAGACCTTGTCGATTTCTGAAGTAGTCGGCGGCCTGTAGCGCTTTGTGAGTGCACCGGTGCACGGATCTAACGGACTAATTGCCAAGTACCTACAGGTTTTGCTGGAACAATTCTTTTTTTCTATTTTGTTTGTAATTATATTTGATTACTAGCTTATTTATTTACTTAGAAGTATAAAAAAATATGTATTAGGTATGTTGAAACTGTTTGTACTCCCCGTCACTTGTCTATATCGGCTTCTGTCGGGCATTAATCCTGAAATGAACCTTTTTGGCTCGGGGAAGGCTGGATCGCTCCAACGCAAATGTTACATCCGTGGTGGGGCGACCCAGACTGCCAGGCACTTCTTCTCATGCAACCGAGCGGGTGGGCAGGTTGCGGATAGCCCAACTTCGGCTGCGGGACCGACCACTGACGGTTATATTGGACCGTTAGTGGGCGATCCTGCACTCGGAGCATCTCTCTTAAAAAAAGATCCCGGACAAGAGAAGTTCTCGAAAGTCAAATCCCAGGCTTAGGGTAACCTTTATACCTCTTCCTATGCTACCCACCAACAAACCGATCCATCCCTCCCTATTCATACATATCCCGTCGATCCTAAACCCCTGGGCCTAATCCCAAGCCTAGGGTGACCCCCAAGAACCCACACCCTCCATCCAACAATCGCCGTCCTTCCTTCCCCTTTATCCCGTCGGTCCCAGAGGAAGGGTAACCTCGATTCCAAAAAAGCCCACCACCCTTAACAATGCAGCAGGATGAACAAAATACTACCCAGGTGGGTCCCGGCCAAGCCGGGGAATCCCACACCGCTTCGGCGGTCAGCCCCCATCGTATTCTGGGGGGGGCATCAAACTGCCCAATTGAAAGATTGTTGCCGCGCTTCTTAGCGCGGCCGGCTGCTGACTTAGCGCCCACTACACAGGCTGCGATAAACGCGCCCACACACCCAACCTCGGCTGCGACCAACGCGCCAATACCCATGACACGGGTTGTGCCTCCCACGGGCCTCTGGCAACAGAGCACCGTGCGGAATAGCAAAACAAACCCGGACAAAGACCCAGACCAACACAGACAGACAGAGACGGGGGAAGATGTTGGATCTGGCAACCCCAACACTCTTCCGGCTGCCTGTGGTGAAGTACGCCCGCTGACTAAGCGCGAAAAAATCCAGGCCCGGAAGAAGAGAATCGGCGAACGAAAGCGCAAAATCCGCGAAGGCATTAGCCAGCGCGAAGCGCGATCGGACGTCGAAGGGGAGGTGCGCGTCCGGCCCCAAGTCCGCGAAGGGGAAACCCAGCGCGAAAAGGGGCCGGATGCACGCGACCAGCCGCGAGAGCGCGAAGGGGAAACCCAGCGCGCAAAGCGACCGGACGCGGAACCACGCCTGCAGGGCCGTGCTTGCGAAGGGGCAACCCAGCGCGAAAAGCCTCTGCAGGCGACCGAGTCCGCCGGAACCGACAGCCGACCCCAAGACAAAGACGGATCCCACGACCGACCAAAACACAACAGGGGCAAGCGGGGTGGTGCCTCACACCAGACGTCGCCGGCAAAAAACACCCAGCCTGGCACCTCCAAGCCGCGACCTGGACCGAGCGGTACAGGACCGGCGAAGAGGGGACGCCCTGATGACACGGCCTCACCGAGCGCGATCCAGGGGGACGCCAAACGGGTGAGAATCCACTCTGCTCAAAGGGAGCAGAGGACCTACGCGCGAGCCACGAAGGACATCCCTGCGCGGCTGGCCGTAGCAATCTGCCTTCCCCCCCCCTCCAGAGACCTGACAAAGGACGAGGCCGAGCTCATTAAGACTCGCCTGGAAAACCTGGTTATGGACACGGACCCTACGGCGCCACTACCTGCTTTCCGCGGATACCCAAGAGTAGCGGAAGGTACCGTGCAGATGTGGTGCGAGGATGACTGTGCCCTGACCTGGTTGACCCAGAACGTGCCCAAAATCCGACTCCCAGCTACAGACCTGACACTCACGGTACTGAGACAGACTGACGTGCCCACCCGTGTCCGAATCTCGCTATTTGTCCCTCGTTACAGAGGTGACGTAGCCAGACTCCAAGGTATTCTGATCCGTCAGAATACCTGGTACGACATCGCCAGGTGGTCACTGTACAGGGCGACTACCGTCGGTGGCGACAACTACGGGACTTATTTGACCCTGGGTGTGCCACCGGAGGAAGCCGTAAAGGTCCGGGCCAGGGAGCGACGTATATCATACCTGCTCGGGTCGATATACGTACGCTTCTGGCCCACGGCCGAACCCTCTGACGTCCAGACCGACAGCGACTCTAAGACCGCACAACCGACGCTGACACAGACTGACGACCCAGAGATTGACCAGCTGGAGGAGGTCATGGCCCGAGCGGTCATGGCTGATGACGCCGACACCAATCCGCCCGAATCACCTGGCTGGAGCGAGCGTCTACTCGCCTCGTCGCCGGGGGTAGAACAAGACAAATACAGAGAGGAGGTAGGGGAGAGGCTGTCCGATGGATCCACCTCCGACTAACTCCTCTCCATCGCCGTCAACACCCATCAACATCATCCAGACCAACCTCCAGCACAGCCAGACTGCCACGGCTAACCTACGCAGGGCACTGGAGGTCAAGCCCCGAACCATCGCACTGATCCAAGAGCCGTGGATCAGGAACAATAGAATATGTGGCCTCGGTAACATCGGAGGTAAGCTGATTCTCAACACACACAGCTCAGATAAGCCGAGAACTTGCATCTACATACCCAAAGACATTCCTATCGCACCACTCACCCAATTCTGTTCCAGAGATCTGACAGCTGTCAGGCTCCAGACCGAAGGTAGCGTTCCAGATGTTGTACTGACCTCGGTATACATGCCAGGCGAGGACTTGGACTGCCCGCCTAAAGAGATGGCCGACCTAGTGCAACACTGTGAACGCGCCGAACTAGACCTGATCATCGGCACCGACTCGAACGCCCACCACCCACTCTGGGGCAGCGACGCACCGAACTCCAGAGGAGAGGTACTATCCACCTATTTATTCTCTACTAACCTTAATATTATAAACCGCGGCTCAGAACCCACTTGGGTCACAGTCCGTGGACAAACGATTATAGACCTAACACTTGCTACGGAAAACGCGACGAACCTTATTACAAACTGGCACGTATCGGACGAACCTTCCTGTTCTGATCACAGAAGGATCCGCTTCTCACTAACTACCAACACTAGAAAACCCGATCCGAGGCGAAACCCAAGGCGCACCAATGTTCCCGGGTACAAACGCCTCCTGGCCTCCCTATTGGCTAAACACCTAACGCAATTTACCATAAGAGACCGAACACAATTAGAATACACCGTAACAAAACTATCTGAATATATAACCGAAGCATACCACGCATGCTGTAAACTAAGAGCGCCACAGACCAAGAAGGAGAGAAACCCCTGGTGGAACGCTGAACTTAGTAAACTCAGAGATGCGCTACGTAAGCAATTTAACAGAGCCAAAAATACTAGACTTCCGGACGACTGGGAGATATACAAAGAAACCCAATACATATACAAAAAGCAGATTAGAACCGCCAGAAGAACAGCATGGCGTAAGTTCTGCGAATCCATCGAGACAAACAATGAAGCCGCAAGGGTAAGGAAGATCCTGTCAACCGATCAGGACCGAACCCTCGGCGCGCTCAAAAAACCCGACAACTCATACACATTGACTGACCGTGAAACCTGTAAGGTCCTTCTCGAAACCCACTTCCCAGACTGTGCAGTCCTGGACGACAGGACGTGGGAGGCTGAGCCAGAATGGACCCCAACGGATCAAGACTGGTCACGAGCCCGCAACATGATAACAGATGACCGAGTAAAGTGGGCTATTAACACCTTTCAGCCATACAAGTCGGCAGGGCTGGATGGCATCTTCCCAGCCCTGCTGCAGTGGGGGGTGGACTATCTCACACCATGGCTGGTGGAGATATTTCGAGCCTGCATAGCACTCAGGCTCGTACCTGTCGCATGGCGCGAGGTGAAGGTCATTTTCATAACCTGGCAAAACCGACTACACGCAACCCAAGGCTTATAGGCCCATAAGCCTCACATCCTTCCTACTGAAAACCCTTGAGAGACTCTGTGACAGGCACATCCGAGACGGACCTCTTCGGGTAAACCCACTACACAAACAACAGCATGCGTACTCCACAGGCAAATCAACGGAATCAGCGCTCCACAGCGTGGTTTCCAAAATTGAATGTGCAGTGGATCACAAGTGCTCGGCACTGGCTGCCTTCATTGACATCGAGGGCGCCTTTGACAAAACCACGTTCAACAGTATAAACACGGCCCTCGACAGACACAGCATAGACTCGACACTGAGTGGCTGGATCACCAACATGCTCAAACTAAGGGCTGTACAAGTCACAGTAAATGACACTACGAGAGCCATCGTTGCGAAGGGATGCCCGCAAGGGGGAGTCCTCTCGCCTCTCCTATGGAACCTGGTAGTAGACAGCCTCATCAAAACACTCAACGACAAAGGTTATTTCACCGTAGGCTACGCTGACGACATAACCATAATAATTAACGGGACCCACGAAAACACACTATGCAACCTCATGCGTCATGCCCTGAAAATAGTAGAGGAATGGTGCAACAAGCACCAACTCTCAGTAAACCCTACAAAAACTGAACTGGTTCTCTTTACGAAGAAGAGGAAACTGACAACACTACAACTGCCACGATTCTTCGGAACAACCCTAAGCCTCTCAACTGAAACCAAATACCTGGGCATCTATCTGGACAAACAACTGAACTGGGAAAAACACACGAACTATATCACTACAAAAGCCAGCATATCCCTGTGGCAGTGCAAACGACTGCTTGGCCGGAATTGGGGAATCAGCCCCAAGGTCACCCACTGGTTATACACCACAGTCATCCGACCGATTATCACATACGGCTCACTGGTCTGGTGGCCCAGGACAGACCGGTGCACAGCCCAAAAAGATCTCGAAAAACTACAGCGGTTTGCTTGCGTCGCAATCACTGGTAGTATGAGAACTGCACCCACCGCCGCCCTACAGGCAATGCTGGGACTGCCACCCCTGCACCTCATCGTGCGGGAGGAAGCGGCCCTGGCCACCTTTAGGCTCCATTTAACAGGAACCCTATGCAACGACTCCAGAGTTAAGCACATACGCATTAAGGAGGATGCGATCAAACGTGAGCCAATGATGGCATCACCCTGCGACAAAGCCCCGAAAACACACCACTTTCAAAGGCACTACAATATAACACTTACAGAAGAACAGTGTGACTACTCAGGCCCAAAAGAGATGAGAGTTTACACCGACGGATCAAAGACCGGCTCAGGTACCGGAGTCGGAGTTTTCTCACATGACCTCAACATAAATATATCCAGACCGCTGGGAATGTTCAACACCGTCTATCAGGCGGAGTGTGTGGGCATCATACAAGCGGTCCACGCCCTAGAAGCCAGGAGGGTTACGGACACCCACATACGCATACTCTCCGACAGCGCCTCAGTTCTCCAATCCTTACGGAAGAAATATACTACCTCGAAGCTAACACTAGAATGTCACGATGCACTAGAACAAATAACGGTATCTAGCCGCAACACAGTGACACTGCAATGGATAAAAGGACACAGCGGATCGCTAGGTAACGACGCGGCTGACGAACTTGCTAGACGTGGATCCAGCACGGCAGTCTGCGGACCCGAGCCTATCGTACCCATCCCCTTCAACCAAATACGCAGGTGGCTGCAGAAGTTCACCCACACACAAGCGGAACGCTGGTGGACCTCGACACCAGGTTGCAGGCAGTCAAAGGAGGCTATGCCATCTTTGGACAGCAGGCTGACCAGGCGTTTGCTACGCCTGGACAGGAACGGCCTGCGCCTGGTGACGGGGACCATCACGGGACACTGTTCGCTAAACAAGCACTTCCACACAATAGGCATAACGGACAGTCCTCTGTGCAGGGCGTGCATGGAGGCTGAGGAGACCGTTGCGCACGTGCTCTTCGAATGTACGGGCGTCACCCAGATTAGAACAGAAACCCTCGGGTCACCCAGATCATACACAGACGTTCTAAACAGACCAGGAGACCTAATCAGCTTCTGGAGGGAGGTGGGCTGGTTGGAATAACCACCAAACGGCCGCTATGGCCCACGCACAATGGTCCACCTGACGGACTAAGTGCGGAAACCAAACCCCCTAACATAGAACATAGAACATAGAACCTTTTTGGCGCAGCCGTGAGGCACACACTTTTGTTGTTAAAACATTATTTTCTCTTTTTCATTTTGTTATTTGTATTTTGTGTTTCACGAACTGTGTCCAAATAAACGTTATTCTTTCTTTCTTTTTAAGTGCAAGTGTCATTCAACCTTAGGCCCTTTGTAAACACGCGTTTTTCTTGCCGTGGAAAACTACAGTTTTTTCGCCGTGTGTAGGCACGGTCGTCAGTTTTGTATAGATCACTATGGGAGCTAGTTGACAAACACGTATTTTTCTGGCGCGGTTTATAAGCCGTATCATAAAGAAACCGTGCCGTTTAAAAAGGGCCTTAGAGTGATAAGGCAATAACGAGGTCTATTATACCATAGATACCTACGTCTGTCGTCAAGCAGCGATGCTGTGTTCGTGTTTGAAGGGTGTCGGTGTATCTACAAGCAAATTATTATCGACATTGCGACATTACTGTGACCAGTAACCATCAGGCGGGGCACCTGCTTGATAGCCATCCCAAAAAAGCGGGGTAACACCACAACCACAAACTGTACTAACCAAATCAGTATTATCAGCCGATAATGTTCCCACTACTGGGAGTACTGGGGAACCTGCCTCCTCTCAGTGAGAGGTAGTGATCCGTAATCCACCACGCGGGCCTAGTGCGCGTTGGATGTCCATGTCTTCGATTTTTCAGTTCTAGGACATGCCGGTTTCCTCACGATGTTTTCCTTCACCATTTAGAGAGCAGTGGTGGTGAAATAATTTACAAAAAGTAAAATGCCTGCCTGGGTTCAACCTACAACTCGTAAGTTACTGCCGTTTCCACTGGGTAGCCATGGCTCACAAACAAAACAGCGTTACAAATGAATAATCCATGCATTGCAATGACACGGCAGTCGGCAGGTGCTCTCGATATATTTTTAGTGAACGACTGAAAGTATTCGTATTGACTCACGCTTAGAATTAGCCACTGTGGCCGGTAACCACAACATTTGGTTGACGGATAACCGCCAATAATCATAATCATTTGTTAACGTAGGTACAATAAAATAGTTGTTATAAAGAAAAAATATATAAGCGCACTATGTTATACCAGAAGGACTACAAATATACATGGATGTCATTGATACTAAAATTGATAACATAATTATATTCATCAAACGATATTAATTAATTTTCTCAATAATAAAAAATATACACACATTAATCTCATAAAGTTGAATTAATGGTATTTTGTAATCATATTTTAGAGTGTAATGCCTTTACATTCACAAACACCAGGAACCAAAAAAACTATTTATACTCTGATTTTTAATTTGTTAGCATAACATAAACATAACCTAGTAAATAATCTAGTTACCGAGTGACTCTCATCGAGGACCACTGATTCATTCTATGAGGACCTTCACTATTATCGGGTTGTCTCTGTAATATTAATTATTTATCGTGTTATTTTTAAAAAAAGTCGATCGCAGCTGTCATTTTGATCCAGCAAATAAAAAATCAGAGTTTAAGTAATTTTTAAGTCATGCTGAGGAGGCACAAGAACAAATTTGTTTTTGTGCCTTCTGTAACTGTAAGGACCATCTTTTACAAAACATTTAACAATGCAAATTATGGAATAACACTGGCTGGATTTCAACTCATAGAACTTGCATACAAACAGTTGGCTTCAAACGATGACAGTTCCGTGAAGATTGGACATCTAGCCAACTAATTAAATTAAATCCCAGGAAACCTGACGCCGTGGAGATCCTACAGTTCCCGAGAACAGATGTTGTCACTTACGTTACCTCGATACCGGGATTTATGTGTATCGGGATCGATTGTTTTCGTTTCGTAATAAATTAGTTGATTGTGTTATTATTTTGTATTCCCGGGATTTCTGAGGTTCCCGGGATTATTATTAGTAAGTTTGAATTTATTATTTTTATGATTCATATTTTACTTATGCATTTAGAAGGTTGCTGTTCTGGTGATTGATTACAGTCTTTTATCTACCATTTTTAAGATAACGTATTGGTTCTATGTAATATATTATGACCCTGTAGCTATATTTAATGTGCCATTTCAATGTCATAGCGTTGATTGAAGTTTTCTTGCTGTACATTAATTATGATGCTGACATATTTACTGATCGTTACATGTTTTCACAACGTGAGATAAAATAAACAGGTTACTTTAATAACTCACATTAAACAACTGCTTTTTACAGTAAAATAATAAAAATACTTGACAGTGTTCATATGATTTAAGCGATGACAGGTCTGTCATTACAAATTGCCGTCAATTCTCGATTCACGGGAATTTTTTAAAATACACAAGTAATTTGTGCGAAATTTCTGCCCATCAACGCGTCCTCTTTCCCGGTTTCCGGGACTTATTTATAACGGGATCACACTTAACTAGAGTTCAGTGTTTCATTAGTTATATTTAATGGTACGGACGCCCTTCACTACGATATATATTTATTTTTACTATTGATCGATTTCCTCGATGAACGAAATACGCTTATAATGTTTACTATTCTCGCAAAAACTGTTTTGATTATATTAATTATTATGAAAGAACGTAAGTCATTATCGTTTTTTTAGAAAATGTTTGTTTGGAAATACATTTCTATAACAATAGGCCGATTGGGTTTTATAAATTTTACGTTGAGATTTCAGCGCGCCAGATGTATTTTACCATCGTATACAGAAAACGATTATTTATTTTTCAGTTCCTTGGTAACTACTCTAAAGGTTGTCTGAACTGCTTGTTGCTAAGTTTCAGTATTTCTACTGAAATCCAAGACGTTTTAGCTACAACTAGTTAGACTGGACGCCGACTTCAACACAGTTTGGAAGAAATGAAATGAAATTGTTTATTCTGTAAATAGGATATAGATCACGATTACACGTCATATTAAAAAAAAAAAAAAAATTGCTAGATGAGTTTGGCGTTTCCTATCTGACTACTCTGAGAAGAAAGGCTGAAACAAACTCAGAGGTCACAGTGTCTTTTAAAGTCCAGACATAATCTTGGTCAGATCATGTGAAGACCATGTAGATTGGTGTCTGAAATGGTATTTTTCGGTAGTCGTGGAGCTCAACTCAGAACTTAAGAAGCTCAACTTGACCAACAATACAAAAGAAAGGACATTTGGGTAGGCCGCATAAACTAGTAAAACTGCCAGTCCATGATTAAAACTAACTGAGAATGACAAAAATAATTAAAGAAAAGAAAAGAAAATAATAATAAAAATATTCACACAGTCCTCAAATTCACAAAAATTTAAATAATATAATACTTTACAAAGTAATCATGTCATTTTGTATGTAATATTCAACAATTTCAATGTTTATATAAAACTGGTATATCCTGATGATTTGACTGAATCCGGAGTGGTCCTGGCACTCCTGGAATGGAAGTGTTTTATTGCAAAAATGAAGAGAAAAAATCGTGTACAAGTTATGAAATCTATTTCAAATCACTTAAGACATATCTTAATTGTCATGTACATGAGTCCTTTTGTTGTTAAGATTGTTTTGTACGTAATGTTTTATGTTTGTGATGTCTGCCTCGTTGGTCTAGTGGTTGCAAGGGCTACTGCTGAGCATGAGGCCCTGGGTTCGATTCGTGGGTCGGGCAATGTTATTGAGTTTTTCCATCTGGCCCCCTGTTACATGGGACTTCAACATAACTTGCGAAATGTGGGCTTGCTATAGGTACACCTCTGCCAAACCCTGCGTGCAAAATAGGCGTGATGTTATGTTATGTATGTGATGTAATTAATAAAAGTGATCCTTAATTTGACGTTCATATTAATTATGTGTTTAGAACTTATTCGTAAACCATTTTGTATTAAAGATTTTATTTTAAAAGGACATAATCAGGAAAGTAAAAAGAAGTGGCCATTGATCTGTCAGAGTTTGCTACCAAATAGAGATAAAAAAATTATTAAAATAACTTTATCTGCCATAATCAACACATTTTCTATTTAAACAGAACAAAAAAAAATTCTGCAACATCTACATTATCTTACTCATTCGCTTTTCTGGCTCACGACAGCTCTGCAATGTTAATTGTTACACAAGATTGCAATAAAAACGTTTTTAGTTCGGCCATTAATGAGTGTTTACCTACTAAAATAAAGTTCATTCAGGAATATTGTGTGGTATTGTTTCTTGAGTCATTTCATTTGCGACTCATTTGCTGAATTCGGGGAACGCGTTTCCGATATGATTCAGTGGTGAGTAAGTTATAAGCGGTAGCGGTTACACATCCGGAGGGTTTTTTGAATAATTTTCCTGATGATAATTTCAATTAGGTCGTCAGTGAAGCAGTGAATTATAGCATGCCGGAGAATGGAAGAAGAAAATGTGTTGCGCCGACCCCAAGTAACATAGGACAAGGGCATGAAGATGATGATGAATCAGCATAACAACATAATGACTGCTACTTAGATTATCAATCAGATGGGGCATAACATTTTCATGACATTTCAATCTATCATATCGGCGGCATGTTTTGTCAATTCAATAAATTGCTTCACGAGAACTTTTCACGCAGAATGTGATTGTTCCAAAGGCCCTTTTCTGGTCCGTGAAGTCTACTAAGTCCTTTTGAAAAGAAGATTGTCTGTCTAATAGGAACTCTAATGAGTAATAGGTAATTTGATATAATTCAGGTCTAGTTGAAAACCGGCGTCAGGTCTAGTTGTCTGGCATTTCTGCTGAACTGGGCCTATTTGGCGTAGCAGTGAGGCACGCTTCCCTGCCAATTTGTTACAATTAACTTTACACTTCTTATTTGTTTTTTTGTTATAATATGTTGTGTGTCCTTTACTCTGTGTTAAATAATGTCTTTCCTTCTATTTATAGGCCACCCGCTAGCGCCTGTTACTTGCATCGTCACCACGCAACCACACATGCAAGATCCTCGTTCTAAATACTTAAAACGTTCCGCTTATAATCTTGCATGTCAGCGTATTGGATGGATTCTTTCTTTGTGATGTGCTTCTAGATCAAAATAGATTCTATCACGTGAATGCATGGCGGTTGCATTTGCCTTTCGCCTTGCGCGTCCAGTATAATAATGTGTTCAGGGCTTTGTTTCGGCTCCCTCGATTTTGCAGTGCATCCGGTATGTTTGCTGACGCCAGCGTAGATGATTTCTACGCAATTATGCGTAAAAAAGTTGCGTCTGTGGTACGGCGAGTACGGGGGAGCCCGAATAGCGTCCTGAAGATGATTGGTGAGAGAACTGATACTGTTCTGCTCAGTAGGTTCACTGAACTCCATGTGTTGCGAGACCGGTGAGTCTACTGTGCAAGGGTAGTCGGTATGTCTAGTCTCATTTTTAAATACTAACATTAGTTATAAACAAAATTCTTGCTACTAACAACTTTGCCTTGCCTATGGACCTTGTTGTCTGAAATAAATGATTTTTATTTTTTATTTTTTATTTGCTACTTTTTTTTGTTTTTTGTAAAATATTTTAGGCGGCGACTCGATAATTGGACGAGAATTGAGAGTGAAATTTCAGGGAAGCGTCACTGTTAGGCATATTTCGTTACATGAGAGAGAAGAAAGATATAACTCTCTCTGTCTGTCACACTAAATCTCTCTTATTCTTAATTTTTTGAGAATTCCAACTTTTTTATTAGTAGGCTTGCGTTTGACCACTATCTGACTTGATGGTAAGCGATAATGTGGTCGACGATGGAGCACGCTTTCTTAGAAATGACTCACCCATTCACTCTCCACTTGAAGACTCTCAGGTTATAGCTTTCGGGTATCACAGATTCGGGCAGGAAATTGTTAAAACAATTATAAACTTTTAATAGAAAGTGGTAGTAAATTCACTGGAACAAGAAGCTCAACTGCCAAGTCAAAAGTTCTCAACTAACACGCAAAAGTTAATACGGTCATTTGAAGGATAAATACGTTGAGCGATTTATGTACTAGACTAACAGTTGACGTAGAACAGGCAAATATAAATGTGGTATTGTGTCTGCTACATGCGGTTTAACGGCTTAGGGCTCTTCTCAGGCCAGCCTGTTGTTTTTAGGAGAGGAAAACGTACGTCATTGGCATTCGCTTGGACACTGTGATATTTATTTTCTTTAGAAAACTTATACCTGAACAAAATATAATAAAAAACTATGTGTGACTGTCAGCCAATTACAAGTCTTCAATTATAAACAACAGAATAATGAGATAAACTCTGTGAACAAAATAGCACTGCTCACAAAACAAAACGGTAGAAAAAAATAATAATACATATTTTATTTTAATGATACCAAAATTGGTACCTAGGTACTTACCTACACTAAAAAGCTTGGCACCCAACCAATTGAAATATTGATAGATTTCTTAGTGAACTGTCACGCTTCTTATATTAAATCGCTTCCGTCTGTCCTTTGAACCACAGCACATAGCAACACGTTCGTCTCACATACTCACAAAACTTCACGCTTCAGATCTCGTGTCACGCGCTACGGTCATATTTACTTGCTTCAATGTAACTCTACATAACATTGTACGTACGTATATATAAATACATAGGATAGAAGTAATAAGAGGAGAGTAACGGTGGAGTTTCTTGCCCATTCTTCTCCATACGAAAACTACCTTTTGGAAGGGGCGGCTAGAATCTTTTTTTTTTTTTTTTTTTTTTTTAATCTTGACGTTCAACAGTGCCTTTTTGTGCCTAATTGAAATAAATTATTTGACTTTGACTTTGAATAAATCTCCTTCACACGTCTTCAAAAAAATGTGTGTGAAAATGTTTTCGATATTGAAGAATACGGAAGGAATTTTGATTTGATTCAGAATCCAGATCAGTCTATAATGTTCCCACTGCTCTGACACAGGCCATAATCCACCACGCGGGCCCAGTGCGGGTTGGTAGATGTCACATGTCTTCAAATTTTTGGTTCTAGGACATGCCGGTTTCCTCACGATGTTTTCCTTCACCGTTTTGAGAGTAGTGGTGATGAAATTAAACACACAACGTAAAGTTCCTGCCTGGGTTCGAACTCTGCTCGTAAGTCAGTGATTCTGAATGTTTCCTAAAAACATTTGGCTTGTTTCACGCGATGACTCAGAGGACAGAGAATTACTGTGATGTTAATATTATACTACTAGGACATAGTAATAATTATGTTAAGTGCTAATGGAATTTAGCAAGGAAGGTCAAGGACCTTGTCATGTTTGCGGGAATCAACTGGATGCGAAATGTGTAGGATCGGTTGTTGTGGCGATTCTTTGGAGCGGAGGCCTATGTCCAGCAATTGACGTGTTTGGTATCCGAAGAATATTAACGAATTTAAAAAGTTGTCCTGCAGACGGATCAAGTCATTTATTGAAACTAGGCTGAAAATCAGCACTTTTCGAACGTTAAAATTACATAAGACAGTCCCCCAAAAACGCCCGCCCTTCACCACTCGGTAGGTCGATCTAGGTAGGTAGTAATTACTGATGATTGCTATAAATGAGATTTGATTTTCATATTTAGTTGATATGCAAACTTTTTTCTAGTTTACGTATTCTTGCAGGCTCTAAAGTCTATTTCATCTGCCGAGCCTTTTCCCAACTACGTAGGAGTCATCCAGTCTCAATGATGCAGCTGAATACCAGTATTTTACATGGAGTGACTGCCTATCTGACCTCCACAATCCAGTGACTGGATAATACAACACCCCTTGGTAAGACCGGTTAGACTAGTACGTAGAGATTTTCGGCTTACTGTAACGACTGTCAAAGATCTATAAATGATAGTCGGGACCAACGGGTTAACGTGCTTTTCGAGGCTCGGCGGAGAGGTTTTGAATGAATGATCACCCATCCATGGACCGAACTGTTGCCTAATTAATACACGCGATTCTGCTGAACCCGCTCCTGCAACCGCTATTCCCTCACACCACACCGTGCATTCCACACATGTTTTAAGAACTTTGCGCTCCGCCGCTCGTGTCACACGCTACATTCATTTTCACTTGGTTGAAATACCGCCACATCGTCACTAAATAGTATGTTGCATTTTAGGTGAACACAAGTGGGATATATTTTGTGCTAAGAAAATTTGGCCCGTGACGTGGCTACATCCTCGTGCATCTAGGTTTCAGGTTTTCCGGAAGTAGTTTTATTTTTATACCTACTGTTTTCTATGATGTTAGAAAGACACGATTCGTTAAAATTGTACTATCAAATTAAGTATTTGTCTGTTTCATTTCTTTTTAAAATTACACACATCTTTTATGGGGTATTGTGTTAAATGTTACAACAGAATACCTTGTGATATATTAGAATTAAATGAAACAAATTTTAAAATTCATATTAAAAGTACACTTTGTAAACAAGCATATTACAAATTAGAGGATTATATCCAAGATAAAAATGCTTGGAAACATCCTGGTCCTGCTTCATAGGACAATTTAGAATCTAGACAAAATCTAACTGGTTGCTAATTTAATTGCATAATTATTATTATTATTATTTTTTATATTGATTTTACATTCTGTGATTACTTGAACTCACACACTGACTTATTAGTACCTATTACTTTTTAAAATGTTAGGAATATAATTTTAATAATAATAATTTTAAATTTTTTGTAAATATGTGAGCACCGTGCATTTATCACATACTTAATTAATTTATCTGTCATTCCTTAACTCTCATTATTTTTACCTACCGTGGTATAGTAATCTTATTCTAGGTGCATCGTCTTCACATATAATTATATAATTGATGTATACAAGATATTGTGAAAACATTTTAAAAGAGTAACGGTGGAGTTTCTTGCCCATTCTTCTCCATACGAAAACTACCTTTTGGAAGGGGCAACTAATCTAAGCGAATCATTTTTTTTTTTTTGTAAATGTTGACGTTCAAAAGTGCCTTTTTTGTGCCTAATTGAAATAAATTATTTGACTTTGACTTTCACTTTTTAAAGTAATTTGTAATACTATCACACGATGGGTCTTCGAAGCCTGGTATTAAGAGTTTTATTTTTCAGCCTTGTAATGAGAAAAATGAGACACGTTTTCATATTAACTATACAAATATAATTTAGTGGGGACCCTGCCTGCTAGATTATAAAGGCGTAGTGAATCTTTCTTTATTAATAATAATAATATATTAATCTTTATTACACAAGAGAGTGGTTACAAAAAGTGTGAAGTCCCTGACTCCTGTGCTAGGTGGTAGACCTGTGTTACAAGAGCCAGTGCCCTCTCCCAGTAGGAGATATTACAGAATCTTATGCAATAAGATTAACAAAAATAAAAGAATATGGTCTCTTATTCTGTTTGTAAGCCACGTCTTCACGAAAAAAATAAGGAAGTAATTATAGATTGGGCAAAGAGGTACCTTCGTACTCCCAGAACTGTTACATTTCAACGTAAGTATTTTTCACCCCGGAAAGTAAAAAATATTCTCTCTAGAGCTGCCGGTCGGTACAGGAAGAAATAAAACTTAATAAGCGGTTCAAACAAGCAAGTCGTACAAAGTATAGGATTTCTCTTGTTATACGCGCCTTAACAAGCAACTTTATATGTAACAAGCCCTGTGCCCGATGGCATTCACATCGGCAAAATAATGAACTTCCATACAAACTTTTATACCCTATTTAAGCCGTACAGGGGATTAATCAAGTCAGCCAATCGTAGTCCACTGCTGGACCTGTCCAGGCCTCTCCCAGGCTGCGCCACAACACTCTGTCTTCCGCTTTCCACATCCAGCCTGTCCCAGCCACCTTCTTAAGGTTGTTGGTCCATCTAGCAGGGAGGCGCTCTACACTACGCTTGCCTATGCGGGGTCTCCACTCAAGGACTCGTCTGCTCCACTGGCCATCAGTCCTTTCACAAACTTTCTGCTGGGGAGTTTGTTGCGCCAGTTCTTCTTCCCAGCTAAAGCACTAGGAAGTGGTGAAGGGTGGGCGTTTTGGGGGACTGTCTTATGTAATTTTGACGTTCGAAAAGTGCTGATTCTCAGCCTAGTTTGAATAAATGACTTTTGAATTTTGAATTTTGAAACATAGCCAGCCCACTGCCACTTTGCCAGTTCGCTTACTCTGCAAGCTATGTCAGTTCTTTTCCGGAACTTCATTTCTGATTTTGTACTTTACAGAAAGTCCGAGCATAGGCCGCTCCATACTGCGCTGAGCGACCTTGAATTTGTGGAGCAGCCCGGCCGCCGCGGAGCCGATTCGCTGACACGTTTCGGCACCGTGGTCATAACGGGCAGGACGACCGGTTGAAGACCTTTTTTTTTTTGGGTGGGAAACTCTGGTTGGAGCGGTCCTTCCGTTGCCTGTACGCTGCCACGGTATCCCTTTCGGACTTTCCCGCAACCCCGGCAGAATGGTTGAAGACCTTAATCTTCAAACATCACGCGATTGGCGACGAGAAGATTTGACAAAGTTTTCCAAACGCTACTCAACCCACCTGGATCCTTTTACTCCATTTTTAGGGAAAAATAATTGAAAAAGAAGTAACACCTAAAAACAAAACATCCCAACAAAAACATAAGATGTAAAAAAATATAAGTTTCGCACTGCAGGTTTTCTACCGCAAAAATATTTGAGAACTAATGTAAAACTAAGTCTGTTAATTTATTCAGTAGCTATTTAAGGGAGCATCTATACAACAACTTTGTCATAAATTGCTGCCTAATTAGTTAACTAACAACATTTTATAGTGACCGTATCAATATTAGACATCTTTATTTATTTAATAAATAAAATGACTTGGGGGGTTGAAAATGTCCTGAAAGGCTTCTAGAAAACATGGTACGGCTGTGCCTTTGTTTATTTGATGTGCTCGACTTGATAGGACAAGAATATTAAGACTAGTATCATCAACCAGGGAGAAAACCCAGCAATACGTTAGTAGGTATGTAATGAACGGTGACGACCACGTGACCGCGTTTCCTCTTAGTTTTGCAAACTCATTTATGAAATTTCATGACCAATTTCCCCAATTTCTAAAACATGTTACTTTATTATAATTATTTTACATTTAACAAGCATTTAATTAACATGACAGTAATTAAGTAAAGATTTTGTGTAGCTTGCCAGCGCTATGCGAGTTCGCGTTATCGAGTAATTAAAAGCGAGTGAAAATACGGAAAAACCTTTAGGTACGTTTTCAATAAACAATGGTTTTTACAAAGCCTTTCATTTATAAGGTGCTTGTTTATTCGTTGTTTTTGATCGATAAGTCAATTTGATTCGATCTCAATTAGTAAAAAAACCGGCCAAGTGCGTGTCAGACCACGCACAATGAAGGGTTCCGTAGTTGGGATGAATTTATCGCAAGAACAAACTTAACTTTGTAGTTGAAAAACATATTCTCCCATACGGAATCTATGGGAAACATGTTTTTGCAACCCCAAATGTAAGTTGGTCAATTATTGCTCATTAACTTGTAAAGCCTACTTAGCTGTCATAGTTTTCCTTTTAATTTCGTTATACCTACATACTATTGCCGTGATTTTATTAACATAATAATATCTAAAACCAACCACTTAGCACTTTAAAGCTTAATGTTTCGGAAACGGATCGCTGAATCCAAATGTATTTCACAAACTCACTTTCTCAATATTTTTGAACGACCTTTGCAACGACACCCCACACCATGGGATAAAAACATCCCCACTTTACGTGTAGGGGAGGTAACATAAAAAAATGTTTTTCATATTTTTATTTTGTCACTTTGTCTAATATGCATACCCATGCCAAATTACAGATTTCTAGTACAAAGAGCCTCTGAGCTAAGCCGTGGACAGACAGACGGACATGGCGAAACTATAAGGGTTCCTTGTTTACTACGGAACCCTAAAAAGGCATGTTTTATCGGTTTGAGTAATTCTATTTGATGGTGTGGTAGGTATTTAAATATTGGGATATAATGTTGTTTACTGGTCTATTTGCTTAGTAATATAACATCATTAGTATTCGCCGAAGGGTTAGGCAAACCCAAACATTTCAATCGTAGATTGGCTCTGCCGCGTCAAAAGATGGTCGCGTTTCTGTTTTGTTTTGACACCTCTGTTACACACAATGTCGTAGCGACTTGACTTGATAGTCATGAAAACGCCATTATTATTGTGCGACATCGCTCTTCTCAGTATGGACACGTTATCGGAGGGCAAATCTAAATGATTTCAATCTTTGAGTAAACCCACATAACGCCAGTTACGTAAGTTTCAGTTTTATGTTATGGGATACTAGCCTATTGCCATCAACTGGATACAAAACCACACTATAGGCTACTACTAAGAAAAACACAGACCCCCCACCATCGAACCCAGGACTTTAACTGTTGCGCTATCATTCGACATTGTTTAAACTACAGTGCTAAAATATGTTTACCGTTCAATTTCCTTATCGTTTCATAACAGTATAAATACAGGCCAGTTGGTTCTAACGTAGGTATATTAATATATAATTTTGGGTATGATCGAACGTCTTGTACTCTATTCTTTTAATAGACTGTAATGTGATGGCGACTCAGCTTGGTGGAAATATTCTCTGTCTTCTTCTTTTCGGGTTAGTGTCTAACCTGATGTCAGAGTTTTAAAGCCACCCATGGGCCTCTGACTTGGCTTCACATGCCGTCGAGAAATATCCCTCAGGCATGCCGGTTTCCTCACGATGTTTTCCTTCATCGTTTTTGAAGCAAGTGATAATTATACAATACGCACATGCTTGAGCCATTACTGCTGTATCAAATCTGAATAATTATCATGTCCACAAAAGCTACTAATAAACAGTTGAAATTAAATTGTAGGTATATAATGTCAAATAATAGGGTGATTATGTCAAGGAAGAATGTAAAAAAAATGTAAACATGGTAATTTGGGAGCAGTTAATAGACTCTTACATAATTGCCGTTAATGAGGTACCAGGGAAGCCACATGTGCAGAAGGAATTATTGCCCAACTTCCTTGACAAAACGTTACTAACGTTGACAAAATTAGCGTTTTGCTTGAAGACTTACAGAAGGTCTTTCGGTCTAGATCCATACAGTTTTTAGGCATGATGACAGAGGAGTCGAAGAAGGATGAATCTTCCCCAGTTATATGGATGAAAGCCGAAGAATGCCACTGGCCTCAGACCCATGTCGGTATGCATTGTAAGAGGCCTATGCTTCTGTATCTGGAAATTTATTTATTTATTTATTTATTTATTTATTTGGAAACTCAACAGCTAATTTTAAATTTACATGAGTTATGAAAGTTCACCTCACTATCACTGAACAGCTCAATGCAGTTGAACAGGCAGTCGCGTCAAAGTTAAGGGTACAGCATCATACAGCCTGCATGCACTGCTCAGTGATAGTGAGATGATGACAATTATCACTTAAGCCAATGACAGAGTTTCACGACATTGATAAAGCTAGGTTAACTAGAAAGTAGCGGGAGGAAACAAAGAAAAAACTTAAACAAGTATAGTCATCAAGAATAGGTAAAATGCGATTATTGACACATTGCTAACATTAAATTAAAGTTTAATTGAAGTATGTACTATGACCGTATTAATTTAACAAAAGGAAAAAGAAAAAACTACATAATTTGCACTTGCGTAAATATACCTCCACACAGCAATTGGAACGTGTTTTGCTGAAACATATGAATTTAAATTCAAATCCAAATCTAAATGAATTCAAATCTTTAATAAAATCTTAATAAATATAAGAATGAGTTATGGCACAATTTGTTCACCAAACAATATCTGCTTGACTTGTTTCCGGTATGATTGCTTGGATGAATGAAATATATCGACACTTTCAAAACTTTCAGAATAGATGCGAGGCAGTCGGGTCAGAACAGCATTTCTCCCGTATTTAGAACGGCAGCCAGGGATACTGAGTAATTTTGTGTGTCTGGTACGTGTTTTCGGTGTACAAAAATCTATACATGATAGCAAATCACTGCTGTCCAAGCGACCTCGCAGGATATCAAAGAGAAAAAGCATATCCAACATCTTACGCCTATCCACAAGGGGAAGCATATCATAGTGTTTGCAGTCTCGAGCATAGGAATCATGACGTTTCCGAGATTTGTAGTTTAGGAACTTTACAAACTTTTTCTGTAAACTTTCGATTCTTTTAGTATATACCTCGTATTGGGGTGACCAGATTGGGCTACAGTACTCCAAAATACTACGCACATATGCAAAGTATATAATCTTTAGACAATGACAATTACTAAAAGGCTTACAAGTACGCATTACAAAACCAAGGTTACGAGAGGCTCTATTGGTGATAATATCAATATGTTGGTCAAAGAGCAATTTGGAATCCAACCTTATACCAAGATCCGTGACTACATCAACCCTTTCGATCGCATTATTGTTAAATCCATAAGGATACTTAGATGGGTATTTAGAACGGCTAAAGGTAATGCATTGACATTTCGAGACATTGACAGTAATATTATTTTGCTGATAATACCTGAATAATGCATCAAGATCACGCTGTATCAGTTCACAATCAAATCTGGATTTTACACACATGTATATTTTCATGTCATCGGCGTACATGAGATGTTTTGCGGATTTGAAACATGACTGAATATCACACAGGTATGCGCAGTAAAAAAGAGGACCCAATAAATCTTTATTGGGTCCTCTTTCTCCCTGGGGAACACCGGAGGGGATGTTTACGAAGTCAGATTTAAAACCTCCCATAACCACAGCTTGCGATCGGTTTGATAAGTATGACTTAACCCATCTCAGTAAATCTCCATGGATCCCAAGCTTTTGCAGCTTTGCAAGCAAGATCACGTGATCCACACGATCGAATGCCTTTTCGAAATCCGTGTAGATCACGTCAACCTGGCCACCGGCTTCCATATTATGCAATACATAGTCACAAAACGTGGCCAAGTTAGATGCCGTGGACCGTCTCCTCACGAAACCGTGCTGGCACTGGCCTATACCGTTTGAGATGATTGGATATATATTATTATAGATAATTTTTTCCAAAACTTTGCTAAGTGTGTTAAGAATAGATATTGGACGATAGTTTTTTATTTCCATCTTGGGCCCCTTCTTATACACTGGCACTATATGAGCTGTTTTCCACAGGGAGGGACAGACGCACTCGGCTAAAGACTTTTGAAATAGTAAAGCTATAGGGTGCGCCAAACTATCAGCACAATTGTGCAAGAAGATAGGAGGTAATCCATCGTTACCGGGTCCTTTTGTTGTATCCAACGCGCGCAAGGCTTTAAGTACGGTGTCTTCAGTGATAGAGAGGTTAGATAAAACATTAGCTGAGCCGGTCAGTTCATCAGGAGTACTCGTAGCCGCAGCAGAGTGCGTGGACGGGCTGACGAAAACACTGTGAAAGTATTTATTAAATGCAGTACAAATTTCGCGACCTGACTCAAATGTCTCCTTATTTAAAGTCATTGTTTTTGGATATTGACTACTGCCTCTTTTACTTTTAACATAGGACCAGAAAGTCTTCGGAGAGTGAGCTATCGCTTTCTCTGTCTTAGTTATATAGCTTTGAAAAGAGGATGCTTCAACCTCGTGTTGTCTAGATCGTAACAATGCAAATTCGTAGTAGTCTCTGGGATTACCATATTTTTTCCATCTTTTATGTACATTAATTTTCTTATGAATGATTTTTATGAGCGCATGACTGTACCAAACAGGGTATTTAAGACTTTTCGGTTTACTAACTAATGGAATGAAACACTCCACGCCAAGTTTAACTTCTGTGTAAAACAAGTCAACAGCAACGTCAACCGAATCAACTGACAATTTGTCATCCCAATTTGTCTTGTTAAAGTGTTTATTCAGTTCCTTATAATCTCCCTTATAATAATTACGACGTGGCATGTGCACTTCCTCAAGGGGTGTTAAGAATAATTCAGTAGCCTTTATGACAAGTGCAGGGTGATGAAAGTCTTCTTGGAGCAATGGATCATCGCTTCTACTAACAAGGAGGGGTAAGGTTGAAAAACATAGATCTAAAATCCTGTTATTAGCATTTGTGTTAAGATTGTATTGTGATAAACCGAGAACGCTAATTTCATCTGCAAAGGAAGCAGCAGCAGTTCTTATTTGCAGCGAACAGTTATTTAATATAGAATAGCCTTCATCATTCCATGCCAAACAGGGTAAGTTGAAATCACCGATAAGAACAAAATTATGGTTACCATTCACAGCCATTGTGTCCGTTATAGCTTGCCCAATGTTATTCAGACGCAATGGGATACTAGATACATCGGGGGGTATATAGACAAGAATAATATGCAAATCTTCCCGAGTACCAACGCTTCGAGATGAGAGTGTAACATGCAACATCTCCACACCAGCACACTGAAAATCCTGACGTCGTCTGGCGTCAAATTTACGATTGACGCAAATCATAACACCACCACCAGTTTTTTTACCAGTTGAATTAAGATCACGGTCTTGCCGGAATATCTGATATCTGTTATCACATAATTCAGTGTCAAAAATGTCATCCTGCAACCATGTTTCCGTAAAGAGTAAAATGTCATAACTAGTGCGTAAAATACTGTTACACAAATCCAATACCTTAGTTCTCATCCCTCGAGCATTTTGGTAGTAAAAACTTAACTGTGTGTTAGCCATCATAAATTATAGGAAAGAACATTTAAAATCAAATAACACAAGTGGGTAGCTTGACGGTTGAGAAGGCACCGGTCTGAAGGGCAATAGCATAAACGTAATGTGATCGAAGCCGGAGAGGAACTAATATCGACAATCAGCATAATAAAACCATGTAACAGTACGACATTTGAGCTATAGTGAACAATCAGTATAGATCGATTCACAAGGTAACAATTAAGCCGATTGCACGCGAATTGTAGGTAAGTGGTAAAAACTATATCAATTGTCAAGCATAAATCTACGACCATTGTGCCATAACTCATTAGTGTAAGCATGTGAGATGTATAACTAGAGGAAAGATAAAATAAATGAAATCGAAAAAAAAACAATCTTTATGATTACAAACAACTTCGCGCCACTATTATGTGTGAAAACAACAACTAGGCACGCGTCTACTGATGAACATAATTGACACATTGTAACGTAGCAATTGTATAAACTATGAAACAACATGAATGTAACGTATATTAATACATGCATGCTAAACAAAGTAAGGTTGATTATTGGGCTTAAGTGAGTTTTTGTAACATATCAAGGTTACGGATAAATATTGTATCAGTAGCTTCAGACTTTTTTACGTAAATGCGCCCTCCACGCACCCACACAAATTTGTATTTTAGCTCCTTTGCACGTTTACGAGATGCAGCATGCAAGTTTTTATTTTCGGGTGATAGGTTCTCAACGACAAACACAGGAAGCTTTTGACTCGTTCCGATTCCAAGGTCATGTGTGTTTAACTTATCTTGAACATTCTTTTTATTGTATGTCAGGACAGCAGATAGAAATGTATCACGGGTACGGGGCGAATTAAATTTGGTTAGTATGGACCGTGCACGGGAACTCTCTGGATTCAATTTCGCAATTCTTGAACAGTAATGTATATCATTGTCGTTAATCGACATGCTCACCGTACGGCCAATTTGTTTAACGATATTTACTACATTTTCCGATTTATGTTCCGGGACACACTGTATTTCAATGTTAGAGGCCCGTGACAGTTGATCAATTTGAACGAATTTGCCCTTGATCTCGGACAATTCATAGTGTAACAACTCATTCTCTTTCCTCATTTGGTTAATTTCATTTCGATAAATACCGTTATCATGCTTTAATTTGTCAAATTCATCACTTAGGAAATTCATAGAATCCTTAAAATCTGTTATTTGATCATTGACTTCTTTCAGGGTAGCAGATATTGAAACTTTAAACTCGCCTATGGTGTCCTGCAGTGCATTACGTATTTCTTCACGTATTATATCTCTTATCTCTGTGCGTAAGGATTCCGTAGATTGACTTGTACACAGTTGCAGGGTCTCTGGCCTATTATGGGTAATCTTACGACGGGTGACATTGAAGGTCATTTCTGCCATGGATGTAGGCGTAGATGGACGCATCGGTATATTAAAATTATCACTCTTTGGCTGCTTACTCAGACATTGCGGGCATACCCAGTCAACCGGAGGTTCTTGATCATGTGCGTCTACATGCGAGAAGTCGATACAAAGCATATGGTAGCTTTTATTGCAACGAACACATTTTACATAGTTATCGTTAGTAATATCCGAGTTACAAATCACGCAGGATAACATGTTGACGATTATTTGGTACAAGTGCACTCGAGCGAAACTCAATCACACGCACTGGTATGATAGACCGAGACAGCAATTATGGCAACTATCTCTTATCGTAGCGGTGAGGTGCGCAGGCACCCCGCACGCTGCAGACAAACACCACTGCACAACTTTCACTTTTGTTTATGGAATTATTCGATATAAATTGGCACAGACTTCACACAATAATAACTATTATTGACTAGGGATTAAGCACTAATATCGCTTAAACTTCCAAAGGACAAGATGCGACACGTCCACTTCTAGCGACAGTTGCGGTATATGTAAATAACATGATTTCCTTCCAATTTCATTCTTCTGCTGCTTCATGGTATTCAAGGCAATGGCACGTAAAATTTAATCGGAGTGGCAACCGGATGGCGATCGGTAATCTGGGTCTTGAAGTGATACCGAAACCCCCCCGTACCGTCCGAATGGACCCCAAATGGACGGGGGCGGAGATATGGGGCAGGGGAAAAACATAAAAGCTTATTATGGCTCCAAAATTGGTGAGCTTATTTATTGGTACCACTATATATTGTAAAGAAAATGTCATCCGATCCTGCTGGGCAGTTTCTGAGAAACAACGCTTCGAAGGCCCACAAAACCAATTTTTGCGAATTTTTTAAACAAAAAAAAAACGTAAATATATTGTAAAAATAGATTAAATCGGATGGCATTCGAAATTTAAGCTCTAATAAGTGCAAGGAATTGTGTGTATCAATTCCATCCAGTTTTGTTAAAATTCATCTCCATTTTTGCCACCCCAAACATCGTTATAATTAAAATAATGTCTCACGCTGTATATAAATTCATGAAACTCCTTACCGATGATTTATCACCGAAAATTGGGTGAATTGTATCGAAACCGGATGGTATACACGATTTCTTGCACTTATTACTACTATTTTTACATTTTTTTTCTCTTCCTTATCGAAGAGACAATATGTCTAAAGTAAATTGATGATGTCATCAAGATGATCTACATAAGTACATACATAGATTATATTATCGTAACAAGGTCGACACGTTATTAAATCATTAGACTATCATCAATCTGTCTTATCTCCTATGTGTACTACGCTTAGGAAGCAGATTTTTGTCGTTGGTAACCCTGAGATTTTTTAGAGTAAGTACCTACTACCTACATATATCATAATCAGCCTATATCGTTCCCACTTCTGGCACACAAGCCTCCTCCCTGGGAGAGGGACTGGGCCATAGTCCACCACACGTGGATGTCACATGTCTTCGATTCTCTTGGTTCTAGGACATGCCGATTAACACGACAGAGACACGTAAGTCGCGACCACTAATGTTCGGTTCCTATAAACAAAAACCAATCGTATTACTTACTAATGGTAGTTTTTTTATTGCCAAACTAGGCATATAAATAGATTCGTAAGCTAATTTGACTCGTGATAGCTACTTCTATATGGAAGGGTCTATTATGCAAAGCTATGATGAGGTCTTAGCTTCATTATTGGTAAAGCTATAAGAGTCTTAATTTTCGCCAATATCGGTCCGTAAATTATAGGAATCGGCCATTAGCCACCACAGCTCTACTTTGCTTAAGAAAGTAGGTGTTTTAAACGTCAAAATGTATGGTTAAAAGCAGACGTTAATCATTACTTAACTTAAAAATTGCTTATTTAGCAACGCTTATAAATAAACACCATAATTATTATGCTACTGATTATTTATTCAAAGAATATGTTGTACAGCTTAGTTAGATAGATATCTTGGATCTAAGTTGTGAAGTAAATGCATTGTTTAACATACCTACCAGCAATGTAATGAGAGATAAAAGGCAAATAAATTGCTTGGTATTGCGTCTGAACTATCTAAGTAGGTAATTCAATAAAACTTTGAACATTGTATTAAAGTTTCCATAAAAAGTGATACATACAACCAACACAATAGTCCATAGTGTTTAATAACAAAATGGCTTAGCCTATGATAGTACTTAATAACTAAAACAGAACGGGTCCGGTTTGCAAGCGCCCACATTAGCGGGCTGTCTGCCCAGGCGGCTATTGATTGCAGGATAGTGTTGGGACTGCCACGCAGCCTCCGGAGTAGCGAGGCAGATTTCTTACGCCACAGTGCATCGAGGCCGTCAGTGCGTGCGTCTGCAAACATTGCCGAGGCACTGCAAAAGCGCGGAAATCGCAACAATACCCTGAATGCGTTATTGTATTGGATACGCAGAGCATTGTAAGCCTTCTGAGTATATGTGAACCACAGGGCTGTCGAGTACAGTGGTTTGCAGTGTGCCTTAAAAAGTGTTATTTTAATTGTGTCTGTATATCGAGAAAATCTGCGGGCCAGCATATTCGCCCTAACTGACAATGCTCTGCGCTCCCTCTATTGATCCAAGTCATCTTTAAGGTCATCAGTAACCAAATGGCCCAGGTATTTAAATTTATATACCCTGTTAATTGGGTGACTCTTCATTAGAAGAGGAGGGACAGTAGTGGGACACTTGGTGCCAGACCTGAAGATCATGAATTCCGTCTTACTGCTATTATAAACTAACCCATGAGTCGCAGCGTACGACTCACACACATTGAGTAGCTTTCGGTGAGCACTGATTGAGGGAGCCAGCAGCACCATGTCGTCTGCGTAGCTAAAGTGGTTAAAATAAACTCCATTCACGAAGCAGCCGACACGCGTGCTGCTGAGTCGGTTAATTCGAGCATTAACATACAGACCGAAGAACAAAGGCGAGGACAGGCCTCCCCCGCACACCGGCCGGCATGGCTCCGACAGCTGTCCCACCCACCACACCTGAGTCTCTTGGTTCAGGTACCACTGCTTGAGGAGTAATACGAACTCTGGCGGCAGCGCTATTTTTCTAGCTTTTGCCAGAAAATATCTTATGGATTAAGGTCAAAGGCCCTGGACAAGTCAAGGAAAACCGGTATACCTGACAGCGTGCTTCAAACTAACAATATCACTCTAGTCTCCGTTGACTGCCCAGGCCGGAATCCAAACTGGGCATCGCAGAGCCGCACATGTTTATTTAGATGCGAGTTAAGCACGCTGTCAAGGACCTTGGCTACGACGGCGGCAAGTGAAATAGGCCTGTAGTTTGACTTGTCTGATACGTCTCCTGTCTTGCTTTTGACCACCGCCACCACCAGAGCTCGCACTAGGTCGGGCGGAAGATGTGAATGATACAGACGCAGATTAAATAATAGTGCCAGCACCCGGGGTAAGTGGGAATTAGCATGCTGTAGGTGCTCAATGCCGAGTCCGTCTTGCCCAGGGGATTAGCCTCTTGTCATTTTCTTCAATATTTGCCTGAAATCAGGCACATATTGAATTGAATTCTTGCAAAGGAAATCCTTTGCAAGAATTGCAGTGGACACCTCCGAACTCTCAGGGCCAGCAATGAACACCCTGCACGACGGCCCCAGGGTTCTTTTATCCTAGACTTTATTAATTATGATAGTAAAAATAACCTCTTACTAATATTATATTTGTATGCCGATTATTGGCCGAACATACAGATCACCTAAAATGTATAAATAACACCTTTTTGTACTTATGTTCACAAATAAAGATTGATTTGATTTGATTTGATTGACTTAATAGACTATTGGTTTTAACTTCGGCTATATCCTTATGGCAGGCAACCCCGTCGACGCTCACTGGAACGCCAGGCTTAGGATTCAATATATTGGTGGCTTTCCAAAATTCTTTAAAATCTGAATTAGCATGGAGTTTGGCCACTTAAGCTTTCCTTTAAAGATTTTCCGTGTGTTGCCTACAATTGTCAAATATAACTTTTTATTTCTTCGACCACTCACCGTTTTTATTCTAATAAGTTGATCAACTTTTTAGAATAAAAACACAAACTCAAGAAATAAAAGACCCGTCCCTAAATCTTGTTAACAATGTATTTGACAGCGCTAAGATAAAGCGATTTGCCAGAAGATTAGCCGAACGTTTTAGTCGATTAGCCGCTAAAGCCGCATGTAATGTCGTGATTTGAGGAACAGAGAGGGACAGGAAGGACAGAGAGAGATAGACGATCCTGGAGGGAACTTCCAAAACAATATAATTGAGAGGTGGCCGGCCAAATAAATGCTTTGAAGTCGGTTTTACGCAATGACGCGTAAAACCATTTTACGCGGCGTTTTGTGGGTAACAGCCTAATAGCGGTAATTTTTGGGTCAAATTCGTTGAAATTTTTGTTTTTTGTTGCGCTGTTAAGTCTATAAAGACAGTAATTAGGCTTTTTATAGACTGCTGTTGCTACAATAAACGGTGACAACGACGTTTTGTTAATCACCGCGTTTTGTAAAAAGATTGTTAAGCAGTTTGTTGTAGTTCCAGGGCACTGCTGATGCTTGCTTTTTCTATTTAGATATCAGAAAATGTTCTCTTTAGGTTTTTATGACGGCAATTCAAGGTCAGGAACTTTTAGTCTCTGGCCAATGTGGGCCTAATGTCGCATCAGCAATGGGATACCGCGTTCTTAAGTGGAGACCGTGAATCGGCAAAAGGGAGGATGCCAACAGTCTAGGTGGAGTGACGACCTACGCCGGATTTTTGGTAGCAGCTGTAAGTTGAGTATCGAGTAACTTGGGGTGAGATTGGAGAGGCTTAAACAGTGCACTGTTTAGGCTGTTCATACATGTCAGTATTTTGAAGCATGCTCGAACGTATACACGATCACTTAACCCACACGGCCCGGAGCCCGGAAGACCATCATCCGTATAGCCTTTTCCCAACTATGTTGGGGTCGGCTTCCAGTCTAACCGGATGCAGCTGAATACCAGTATTTTAGATGGAGCGACTTTCTATCTGATCTCCACAACCCAGTTACTGCGTAATACAATACCCCTTGGTAAGACTGGTTGTCAGACTTTCAGGCTTCTGAAGACCCGTAACGACTGTCAAAGATGTGGATCTTTGACAATCGTTACGGATGACAGCCGGGACCAACGGCAAACGTAGCTTAACCTGATCGATCGATCCGTGCAGCTGTCATAACTTAGCCACAAGCCCGGAAGACCCTGGCCCCGATATCAGTGGTTAAACTCTAAAGATCTAAACTGTAATAGGCCGTAACAAATACTGAGTTAAACAGCATGCAATTCGATTCTAAATAAACACTACCCGTTTGATTGACTAGTTTCATTGAATCGATTACGTGAACTACAGTTTATGACTTAACGCCTACGCCAAAGCATTGATGAGCTGCCTTTATAATGAAACTAAATTTAGATCGTGATTTATAGATTGTGGAAGTCGGGGTGAGCGTTTGGAAGTTCTGGATTTAGAGCTCTAACTTCCGGTCTAACTCTCGTATTTAAATTATGGATCTTCAATCAATCAATCAACTCAGCCAATCGCAGAACACTGCTGGACCTCCCAGGCTGCGCCACAACACCCTGTCATTCTTGCCTTCCGCATCAAGTCTGTCCCAGCCACACAGTTAAGGTCATCGGTCCATCGTCGCCCGGGGCGTCCCACACTACGCTTGCCGATACGTCTCCACTTCAGAACTCGTCAGCCATCATTCCTTCGGCAAACATGGCTAGCCCACTGCCACTCCAGCTTGCTTATTTTGCAGGCTTTGTCGGTAACTCCGGTTCTTTTCCGGATAACTTTGTTTATGATGGATCTTACTGACGTTTATCTCGTACCAAAACCTGCTTATTAAAATGCCTCACAGATTTTTCTTGTGGAACCCGCAGGAAATTCAATGTGTTTTGGGTAGATCTATATTGGTTCAAATTATTAGTATTATAGGTGCTTCGCTTGGTACTCAGAAACACGCTGCATGATATACCAACCAACGCATTACAATGGCCGCACTGACGTTTAGTGTCACGCAGATTAATTAGTCAGTTAGTCTCCCAGTGATCAGGCGCATCTCTTATCAAACACGTACATAGGAAAACTACCAAGCACCTGACACCTAGCTCAGCAAGCCGCACTGCACTTTCTATGAAAACTTCATGGAAATTGTTCTAACAGAATCGCGTCGCACCGTCGTCGTCGTCGCGTCGCACCTGTCTGTGGGAGGCTTTAGTAAATCTATCTATTTATTTAACAGTTTATTTACACACATATAAACAGACAAAAAGAAAGGAACAGAAAAATTCGTACAAATGTGATTTACATCGGATCTTATCTACAGACTAGATTTTTATGAGATTTTCAATAGCGGTGGCCTGTGGGTAGTAATGATTCACGTCGTTGCAAGTAATATAAAAAAATTACATACAATTTTGCTTTGAGGAATTTATATTCAAGATTTTATTAATGCAATATTTGAAAGGTTGTTTGTTAGGATATCGATATCTTATTAATACGTTTATTTTGCTGGTAGACGGTAATAAACATTTAGATGTAATTTTTCATGTCTCAGTGCTTTCATTCTGGCTGAGTCATGAGTCTCATGAGAAATTGATTTGCGAATTATTAGTCCATCAATTTACGAGTACTTTAGTATGAAGTCTTGTTTTTAGATTAAAGTCGCTTTTCGGGACTGTCTATGTAACCGCGTTGTTCTTCTAAACTAGGTCATGTTTACCGCAAATAAACGTATTTTCTTTCTTTCTTTATTTCTAGGTAACGGATTTTGATGCGGTTTTCACGGTCATTTAGAGAATGAATACTGAAGAGTTTATGTGTATAACACATTGATATTAAAGTTATATATTCATAAAGAAATCTTGATGATGTGTCAAGTCGTAAGTTTACGACTTACGGCGATCTAGTTATAAATAATAAAATAACTAACTAGAAATTACCTACCTACGTTAATTTAATGTCAAGTCTAACTACCGCATCTTTGAAATTAATAAATCGTGGTTTCTAGAGCCATATCCATGTCCCCAGTGTTTCTCCCTTTCAATCTTCAGAAGTAATTACTGCTTTAATCACCCCCAGAAACTTTTCAAGGGAACATTAAGTGCGGAACGTGTTCAAGAGCGTACAATATTCCATAACAATTTTGACATTGACAGCTCTTGAACGCGTTTTAGAAATGCTGATCGCGTTTAGTTTTATTGGTGAAATCAGCCACAACTCATTTGATTTCCCCATTTAAGATCAGTCAAAAAACCTTGTATTGTACTGTTGCTAGGGAAATTATTTGTTTGTCAAATTTCATCATAAAACATTCAAAGAATGACAGTTGTGTTTTAAATATACGGGTCATTTAGGTTAGTAAACAATTGTAATGGCAATTATGTCATTTGGTTTAAATAGGTTTTTATTTTTAATATTTTATTTATCTATACTAATATTATAAAGAGGAAAAATTTGTTTGTTTGTTTTTTTGTTCGTCAGTTTGTATGAAGGGGATAATCTCCGAAACTACTAGTAGGATTTGAAAAATTCTTTTTGCATTGAACCCAATTCTTCAGGAAGGTTATAGGCTCGCGTGCAGAAGCTAGTGTTTTGTATAGGTTATTTTCTATTTTACGAATGTGAGAATGTTGTAGCCCTAGTAGTAGTATTATTTGATGACCATTTTGTATTGTGTTAAGAACCCGGTACTTGTTGAAAGGCCTGCACTGTCCTTCCATACCTATTAACACTGTTATTTGAAAATATTGTAAAAGCCAATTATTTTTTAAAGAGTAATCGTGGAGTTGCCGGCTCTTCTCCATAGGAAACGACCAATTGGACCTAGCTTCTGACGTTCCATAAGTGCCCGTGAGAAATATAATATTTTGATTTAGATTTTTAATATTTACAGGGAAAATTACCCACCAGGAACTTATTGAAAAAGTTCCGTATAGATCAATAAACATTTCCTTGTGTTCTCTCTTACTTGTGTAAGCTCTTAATTTACTGTTGCTTACACAGACAAGCCTCATTTAAGATGATCCTCTGATCTCCACATTGTTACAAGTAGGTACAGAAACATTGGTCTTAAACACACACGACGGTACTCGAAAGTAGCGTGTTATAAACTCAAATAACCAATGAGTAAGTAGCCAGAATGTCACAGCACTAGTATACTTAAATTTCATTTTTTAAATTTTATTTCTCGTTGGGTCTGCTCTAGACCTCAATCTTGTCTGATGGAAACCGATGGTTGAAGTATATGATGAATCGAGCGTGCCCAGAAGATGGCTGTTTGTTCTTGCTTTGAAGGCAGACGGGGAACACAGACGCTGGCAGAGAGTTCCACACTTTGCCTGTGTGCACAATAAATATGGAGGAGAAGCGTTGAGTACGTCTGGACGGGATATCAACCAAGTGCGGATGGTACCCTGCAGTACCCTTAGTAGTCCGGTAATAAAAGGGCGATCATGGGATCAGGTCGTGAAGCTCCTGCGCATACTCTCTGAAGTACAGTCTGCAGAAGACTAACAGGCAATCAATATTACGCCGATGAGCCTGTGAAGCCTAGCCAGCAATATTTCGTCGCTTATAATTTCGTCTGCGTTCCATCGAGTCAAGTGCAGCAAGTTGGTATTTTGCTGAGACATCCCATAAGTGGCTGAAATACTCCATACAGGAACGGATCTGTACTTTGTACAAACTTAAAAGCTGTCCAGATGTGAAGTATCGCCTCACCTTATTTAGGATGCCCAGCTGCTTGGCTGCAGTTTTTGGTTTTGACTCGATGGCGGTCCGGGGGTACACGAACATGACAGAACCAATAACAAACTAGAACTTAATAACATTCGTAACTCGTGTCGTGCACAGGTTGCCGATAAAAAACTGGTACTGTGACACATGGTGATTTAAGTTAGTAACTGGTTACTTTTGAGCAGCGTCGTTTAAGACAACGTTTTCCACAACTTTTTAAAGAACCAATTGAAAATTTCCAACTTCAAAGATTTTTAATCAAGATCGATAAAATAAATCAATCCTTGTATCGCACTTGGTAGTACAAAAAGCATCTGTATTCACATCTAAAGCTCTTCATTTACTGGCGCTATCACAAACTGGCCTCATTCAAGATAATGCTCTGATCTTCACATTGTTATACAAGTACAAATACATCGTAAAGTAATACCATTGTTCTGTAGTGATCGAAAACAATTGTGAAGGGCTTCTACATCTTCAAAGATCAGTTGAATTGGCTTAGAAGTTTGGTGCTTCAATTTTAACAAAGAATAAGGCCGCGTTCACACAAAACAACTTCAACCGCCAAGTGGCTCACCGAATATCGTAATACTTTTAAAAAATCAATCTTCCAGTCTTTTCACTTTTTTTGGGTTGGTTTCCAGTCTAACCGGATGCAGCTAATACCATTATTTTACATGTAGCGACTGTTTATCTGACCTTCACAACCCAGTTACGATACCCCTTGGTAACACTGGTTATCTGACTTTTGGGCTTCTGACTATCTGTAAACTACTGACAAAGATCTGCAAATGACAGCCGGGACCAACGCCTTAACGTGCTTACCAAATCACGAGAGAGGTCTCGAAATGTAATGGACGGTCACCCATCTACGAACCGACCGCGGCGAGCGTTGCTTAACCTTCGATCGACCCGTGTGGGTTTGATTATTTAGTCACATAATACTTATAAGTTGATATAAGTCGTGGCAAATAAGAAACTCAAAAAACTCAAAACTCAAAGCATTTATTTCAATTAAACCATTTACAGGCACTTTTGAATTATCAAAGAGTCGGTCAGTTAGTCAGAAAGTTGAAGCTAGTTGCCCATTCCAAAACGTAGATCTCTATGGAGAAGAACGGGCAAGAAACTCCAAGGACACTCTTTTAAATATAGAAATTACAAAATCCTGGGTACATTACTTTTGTTGCTTCTATATGTGAGAACAATGTAAAATAAAATAATAATCAAAAACGATTAAAAATATAAGATTAAAAATAAGCAATGGCAGATAAGAGATGACCAGTCTCAACCGACGGCGCCCGTTCACGAACATGACGCGTGGATCAGCACCATCCAGCTCAACCATTTTGTAGGGAACCGAATGATCCAACACACTCGCCACCATCAGCGAGACATTTAAGTGAGCATGACATACTCTCAACTGCCATGCTCTTTCAAGTCAACATACAACATAACAACATAGTAAACGGCTCCATGGTACTCACATATACAAAAATTGAAAAAAAATGCTTCTAAATTATACAAAACTATAGTTTGCAATGAATTTGTGAGATTAAAATAATTTTACTACCAAAAGGAAAAAAAAACATTATTATCTTTTGGAGTATTCAACAATTAAAACTTGGTTAAGTAAGAGATGACCAGTCCCTACTGACGGCACCCGTTCACGAACATGACGCTTGGATCAGCACCGTTTAGCTCAACCATTTTGAAGGGAACTTAACGATCCAACACGACACGATAACAATGATTCATGCTGGAGAAGCCACGGGCAAAAGCTGGAGATAAAGGGAAAGTTCCTGAAAATATTTGCATATTTGTTACTCAATTACCTAAAAACCTACCTAGTTCGCGAGCACATTCGTAAGAAGCTGGCAGTATCATTACAACGTTAATGTTTTCCCATTGTTTGTCTTATTTGTTCTAGTATATTCGTGTATTTATGTATATTTATTTGTGCTTATATTTATATATTAGGTTGGGGAAAAAGTCTTTTCGCATTATAGTATGTATGAACTTGTAATAAAATCTCTTTGGCTATACTATGTGTATCTGGCTGGTTTTGGTATCATTGAAAGTTTAAATTTTAAAGAACATAATTCCAAATTCAAATTAGGAAAATGTGTGATTTTTATTTGTTTTTCGTACTGTCAAGATGAGTGAATCTAATGAAGAAATTCGATACATTTTAAAATTTTACTACAAAAAAGGTAAAAATGCAACGCAAGCCGCGAAAAAAATTTGCGATGTTTATGGACCTAGTGCAGTGTCTGTGAGAGTAGCACAAATTTGGTTTAAGCGTTTTCAATCCGGAAATTTTGATGTCAAAGATGCACGTCGCTCTGGTCGCCCTATTACGGATAAAATGGATGCCATTTTTGAAAAAGTGGAGCAAGATCGGCATATTAGTAGTTACGACGTAGCTGAAGAACTGGGAATTGACCACAAAACAGTTTTGGCGCATTTGAAAAAAACTGGGTACACAAAAAAGCTCGATATTTGGGTACCTCACGAGCTCACTGAAAGAAACCTAATGAACCGTGTACTCATTTGTGATTCTTTATTACGACGTAATGAAACCGAACCATTTTTGAAGAAGCTGATAACTGGTGATGAAAAGTGGATCACGTACGACAAGAACGTGCTAAAAAGGTCGTGGTCAAAGGCCGGTCAGGCTTCACAGACTGTGGCAAAACCCGGGTTAACTCGCAACAAGGTGATGCTGTGTGTGTGGTGGGATTGGAAGGGCATTATTCATTATGAGCTGTTACCACCAGGCAGGACCATCGATTCTGAACTCTACTGCGAACAACTGATGAGATTAAAGCAAGAAGTTGAGAGAAAGCGGCCGGAATTAATCAACAGAAGGGGTGTGGTTTTTCATCATGATAACGCTAGACCTCACACATCTTTAGCCACTCAGCAAAAATTAAGAGAGTTTGGCTGGGAGGTGTTAATGCATCCGCCGTATAGTCCTGACCTTGCACCTTCAGATTTCCACCTGTTTCGGTCTCTTCAGAATTCTTTAGGCAGTGTCAGGTTAACATCACGGGAGGACTGCCAAAACCACTTGTCGCGGTATTTTGATCAGAAGTCCCAAAATTTCTATAGCAATGGGATCATGTCCCTACCTACAAGATGGCAAAAAGTTATCGAACAAAATGGTACCTACATACTTTAGTTAAATGTAAACATACTATGTTAAAAAATGTTTTGAATTTTCTTAAAAAATACGAAAAAACTTTTTCCCCAACCTATTATAATTAGGCATATATATTATATTAATAGTTTGTAATAGGTATATGTGTATCTTTATAGTTCCTTTAAAAATATTCCTCAATTTCTCGTAATTGCACCTACCACTGTTTGTCTCTGCATCACCCAAAGGTTGACTGGTAGAAAATGCCTATGGCATTAAGTCCGCCTCTGTACATTTCTGTGCTTGAAGTATTAAATAAATAAATAAAAACGGCTTATCGGTTTTGGATGAATAATAGAGAATAGACTAAGACTGTCGAATTAACTCAGGGTACTTTTTATCCGTTGTTTTAGTAGAAAGTTGTAGGATTAACTGATACGACTTTTAGCAGAATAATTTGTAGAGTCCATATTCCACATGCTGGTATATTCATGAGCGATATCGATATCCTAACTATAATATTATAAATGCGAAAGTGAGTTTGTTTGTTTGTTACGCTTTTACGCTAAAACGGCTGAACGCACATGGGTAAACCAAGACCTGGGTTAGGACATAGGGCACAATTTATCCCGGTAGTATGTTCCCTCGAGATAATTTCCGACATCTACGCGGGAGCCATGGGAAAAAGCTAGTAATTTTGTAACCTTTCTTTTTCAGCTTTCATGAGGTTCTCACGTCATTATTTCGATCTCTACATAAACTAAAGACATGGCAATTTACGTTCGAAATTTCGAATTTAATTCTCTAAAACCTAGCCAGTATTTCAGTTAATATAATAACCTGCAAACTATAACAATCGGCTTGTTAATTGATACTGCAAATAGTTTGGTTATCGCCCAGCACCAGTTTATGCGCCATTGAGTAGAGACCGACACAGTTAAATGTAATTACACGGTCGTTTGTAGCTGTTAAACTTTCAGTTTATTTGTCAGGATACCTTGACTTTGTTAAATTGAAAATGGTTTTAGTCAAACGGCTTAGGCGACGCAGTCGGAATGTGGAACGAGAGGTCGTGAGTTCGAACTTAAACTATTAAGTACCTATAATTATCGTGAAATATTTCTTTACGGTACGGCTTATAAATCGCGCCGTTGAAAAAATGTGTCGGTCAACACTGACGATTGTGCTAACACACGGCTAATAAACCTTAGTTTTCCACGGCAAGAAAAAACATATGTGTACCTTATCATATCTCAAGTATTAGGTTATTTTTTATTTTTTTATCCACAACGAAGACATTCTTGGCCTGCATCTCACCCGATGGTAAGTCATGATCAGACCGAAGGTGGAAGCGAGCTTCACCCGGAATCCTCAACCACAGAGGAACTGGCTATCTTATCTCTTATTGCCGAAACACAAAAATGCTGTTAACATTGTTGTTATGGCGACAGACTTAGATAAGATGGTGGTGGCCTTAGAACAAGCCCTACCACCAACCAAACTGAACAGTAAATTTTGCCCCCACTGGGAATTGAACCCGGGACCTCTGGGTCTGAGACAGGTGGTCTATCCACTAGGCCACAGAGGCCGTTTAAAATAATAAAACCTTCACCACTTCCTAGTGCTTTAGCTGGGAAGAAGAAGTGGCGCAAAAAACTCCCCAGCAGCACAGCTATGTGTTCAGTTAGAAAAAAAATTGATTCTATATAACAGTATGCAAAATATAGAATCAATTTTTTTGAGAATGAATGGTGGGCGTTTTGGGGGACTGTCTTATGTAACTTTGACGTTCGAAAAGTGCTGATTCTAGCCTAATCTGAATAAATGACTTTTGAATTTTGAAAAAAAATAGGTATTTGAAAAGATTAGCAAATAATACAGGTTTTAATTATTGGGTGGTTAGAAAGGCGACCTACATTACGGTGAGTGGTCACCAGCAATTATATATAGGCATTACAACAGGTGTGTTGGTATCCCAGACAGAAAGCTAAACCATCTCATGTGTTTGCAATAACACCGTCATTATTCAGGTCCCCCTCAAACACCGATAAGGCAACAGTTCTGCTTAGCGTCAGAAATAGGCACATACTGTCAATATGCAACCCAAATTCACCATCGTCAAAACACGTCTGTCACAAACATTGCTGGACACACTCCTCCACAGGTTTACACAATGGCCGCTACATCCATGTATGCAATGACCTTTACTAGGTATAAGCTTCCAATAGTGACCCGCGACCTTTACCACGCAGACCACGCTTACGTAATCGAAAAAAGGTCTTGAATGCAGTTTTCAGTTGTGTTAGGCCCATCGTCCACGACGCTGCTCAAAAGTAACGGTGTTACTCAAATCACGAATGGCCAGAATGTCACAGCACTAGTATTTGAATGGCGGTTCTTACACGGTGCGAGTTACTAATGCGTTGCCTATTAACTAGTTTTTGATTTGTTACGTCATGTGCTAGGCAGGTACACAAGTGCCGGTACTAGTGCATTCAATGTCTGTCTGGCTACTCATGGGTGTTTTGAGCAGTGTTGGCCCAGTGGTAACGGCCGCGACTTACGAGTTGTAGGTCGTAGGTTCGAACCCCGACAGGCGCTTTACTTTGTGTAAATTATTTCATCACCACTGCTCTCAGAACGGTGAAGGAAAACATCTTGAAGAAACTGGCATGTCCTAGATCCATAAATACGAAGACATGTGACATCTACCACACGCACTGGGCCCGCGTGCTGGATAAAATGCCCATTCACTTTCACAGACAGGAGTCCTGCGTCCCAGTAGTGGGGACATTATAGGCTGATTATGTATTAGTGATTTGAGTTTGTAACACGTTTATTTTGAGTAGTGTCGTGGACTCGTGGACGTAGGTCTTAAGGATTCAGTTTCCTATTGTTAACAGATATTATTTGCTGAGTCCGTTCCTTTTACCAAATCTTGAATGCCTAACGTCTTAGGTAGATTTTGTGTGAGTGAAAATTTTCAACAATATGACAATTACAGATACGTTCATCAACAAAAGTCCATTAACACTGTCACGTTTGCATATAATCTAAAATAAAACAAAATTATGATTTGATAAACTATACTACTACACTTTCTAACTTCTTCTTTACTACAACTTCGATTATAATTAAATATTTTGCTAAATCATTTTTTTTTCTCTGTTATTTTATTACATTAAGTATTTATGCACTATCCTAGCCTGAAGCACAAGTTGAACTTAGTTTAGGCAAATTTTACTTATTAAGTTATTTATTGTTAATGTGGCCCTTTAAAAAAATAAACGGTTATTAATATTTAAATAAATAAAATGTTAATTGAGTTATGTTGCTAACTATACCATTTACGTTGGTCAGACAAATCGCACGATTTGTCTGTCCAACGTAAACCTTACCGATTTACCTAACCTTATCGTTATATTCAGAACGTAAAATAACCTGATATAAGTAACTCACCTATTCTTCTGTTTGCTCAGCCGGAGATTCGAACCGACGCACTGTAATTCCATGCGACGTTTTTTACCACACAACCGCTAAGCACACATCACTGAATTTAAAAGAATTGGAGAGGATTTTTAACTACTTAATTATTATAAAATGTATGAAAACTGCCGTGTTGTGACAATGTCGTGGGTTTCCCGATGGTTTCTATGTTTCTGATGATGGTTGGTCCCCTGGAACAAAGAAAATATCATGATATTATTGTGGCAATATTTATTTATTTATTTTCGACTTCGACCGCGTGAAATTTCTTGTTCTCCTGACCCACCGCGTCGCATCGCATCGCCCGCCCGCGCTTTACTTCGTTTTCGCTTAGCGTTCTTTCTGACTTTTTCTTTTTGCTCGGCTCTTAAGGGTCTTAGCGTGATGTTAAATAACCCAACTTTCCTCAATATTGGGCTATAAAATGCAAAAACAATTTTTCAAATCCGATTGGTAGTTCCAGAGGTTAGCGCGTTCAAACAAATAAAGCAATTAAATATATTCTATTCTATCGTATTCTTAAAAAAATAAACGAGTGGGTGTCGGAACATGTCCCAAGGCAACGTACTCGGAAAATGTCCCACGGCAACGTACTCGGAAAATGTCCCACGGCAACGTACTCGGAAAATGTCCCACGGCAACGTACTCGGAAAATGTCCCACGGCAACGTACTCGGAAAATGTCCCACGGCAACGTACTCGGAAAATGTCCCACGGCAACGTACTCGGAAAATGTCCCACGGCAACGTACTCGGGAAAATGTCCCACGGAAACGTACTCGGAAAATGTCCCACGGCAACGTACTCGGAAAATGTCCCACGGCAACGTACTCGGAAAATGTCCCACGGCAACGTACTCGGGAAAATGTCCCACGGCAACGTACTCGGAAAATGTCCCACGGCAACGTACTCGGGAAAATGTCCCACGGCAACGTACTCGGAAAATGTCCCACGGCAACGTACTCGGAAAATGTCCCACGGCAACGTACTCGGAAAATGTCCCACGGCAACGTACTCGGGAAATGTCCCACGGCAACGTACTCGGAAAATGTTCCACGGCAACGTACTCGGAAAATGTCCCACGGCAACGTACTCGGAAAATGTCCCACGGCAACATACTCGTACTACCAGTATTAAAAGTACCCTTTGTGTTAATCCAGGTTATAAACTATATGTGTGCCAAATTTCATACAAATCCGTTTAGTCGTTTTTAAACAAATAACAAACAAACACTATAGAGTAGGGAACGTCGCGGCGGCGGCGTCGAACGGTTCGCGTATTGCATTTTTATACTCGTGATAACTTCGAAATGTAATGTCCGATTCGAATGAATTAAAAACTATTTTACTGCTACATAAATACCCTTGTAGATAAAACTATTTATTTGAATAAGAATTAATACTACGATACTTTGGGTTACATTATTGCAATTTTCTTAAGGATCTCAATTTATTTAAAAAATAAATTATAGCCTATGTTATTTCCTGATAATTTAGCTTTCTATTGGTGAAAAATGGTTAAAATTCGGTCCAGTAGTTTCGGAGCTTATTCAAACAAACAAACAAAAAAATCTTTCCTCTTTATAATATTATTATTATATTATAGTGTAGATATCTTCTATGTTCATAAACCTACTAGCAACCAAAGTTATTAATTCATCGCAAGTTTGCGTCTGAAATCTTGACCTACTTCCAATTCTACAGAAACAATTGGAATCATATTCAAACACATGCTCTGTGTCTACGGAAGTATGGATATTAGTAAAGTTATTGAAATTGATGTGGTGCAGTGCTGACGTTACAATAGCGGGCTTCGGCGAAGTTTTGTGCTGTCTCGAAGGGTATAGTCCAACGATAACACGATTCAAGAAAGTATCATCTTCTTGTTAAATGTTAATTAGAAAGTATATTGTCTTTAATAAATGTCATTGTTTTAAGGCTTATAGATAATTGTAATACAAATAGGGCTTTTGATTTCTTTATATCAATTGACAAGATATAAGAATTGGTAAAGTGACATTACGTGGATGTTAGAATAGGGATGATGACAAAAAAAATGTCTTTTTGTCCGTCATGTGGATTATGAAAAAATAACGTACACGTATTTTTTTTCGTTATCAAAAGATTACGGCGATACATTGAGTTGATATGTACCATGACGTCACCAGTATGTAGATTTAATACTTACTTGTGACGTAGCAACCCCCTCTCCCCAACTTTAATGCGTTTTATCAAAGTAATTTTTCATTAATATGATAAAGCAAAAAATACGTGTCTAATATTTTTTTATTATTGACTGACGGACTACATAGAATTTTTTTTTTTTGACTAAGGCATCATCCCTATTTATCGTGTAGGTACTTAGCTATATATATAATATATATATATATATATTTAATAATATATCCAAAAACAAATCAAATTTAGGATACTAACAAGGTAGCTAATCTTTTTTTTTGTATAACGTTCGCTTGCGGTAAAAGTTATCTGGTAGAAATCGTCACGTAAGGAAAAAGCGTTATGCCCGCTCCATGCGACTGTCTCTCTCTCTGGTTCTTTCTATTTTATACGAGTGTGTGTGTGCGTGCGGAACTTCGTTCCTGCATACAAAAACCGAATCTAGACAGACCTATTCCAAATACTTGAAACATCCTCTGTCTCCACGTCCCAGCTATATTAAATACATATACAAAAGTTAACTATATCAATGTCCCCTAATTTTCACCGGTGCCCGCTAATGTACCCCCAGCACAAGTACAAGGGGGTGTATTCAGAGCTGCCGATGCGAAAGTTGGTCCGTTACGGATGGTTGAGTTTGGTAGGTATAGGTACTCTGCGTACACTCGGCTAATTGTGTTAATATGTTCTTATGAGCACCTAGTAAGTTGAAAGGAACACGGTTTGAAGGTGGTTAGATTTCATTGGAAGGGTATTGCCGTTTTTAAGGTTCCGTAGTCAACAAGGAACCCTTATAGTTCCGCTATGTCCGTCTGTCTGTCTATTTGCGGCTTAGCTCACAGACTGTTAGTACTAGAAAGCTGTTATTTGGCGTGGGTATAGGTAAAATAAAATCTTGAAAAATTAATTGTTCCTGACCGCACACGTTTTTTGTATTTTTAAGTCCCAATTTTTATTTATTTTATATTTTTAAGTACCCAATTTTTTTTTTGTAATTACCAACTCGGTCCGGCTTCGCACGGGTAGCACTAAGTACTTATCTATACGCCACACCTACCTACCTACCCTACCCTGCCTTACCTACATACCTATCTACCTACGTACATACCTATCTATCTACCGAAATATAATAAAAAAGCCGTTCCGCATAAAATGTACGAGTATAAGAATTTAGCGGGAGAAGTTATTTGATAATTTCCAACCCAAAAAAGAAAAAAAAAATGTTGGACCAAAAATAGACGTCATAAAGAAAATTGATTTCTCATGTCCACATTAACGATGATTTCCTCGTTAATGTATGAAATAATATGTGACGAAAAATCGTTTTTTTTTTTTTTTCCTTTATTAAACTATAAAATAACTAAAACTCATTCGAAGGAGCAGTCCGTCGATTAAAAAATATTCAATGAATCGTTCAGTCGAAGTAGCGTTTGGCGATAAAAGGCGAACAATCGTTCAGTCGACTTTCCATTAATCGAACATATGACTCTCGAAGTTAAGTTACGGACCCAATCAATTCAATTTTTTTGTAAATTTTGACGTTAAAAAGTGCCTTTTAAGGGCCTATTTTAAATAAATGATTTGACTTTGACTTTGACCAGGAATATCCAAAAATACCCCATGTACGTTCCGCGATTTTTTGTAGTTTTCGAGTTATAATTTTCTTTGTAATTTTTTTTAGTTTTCTACTTTTTCTCTCTCTTTCTTCTCTTTTTTTTTACTGTCAAACATACATGGGGTATTTTAGAATACCCCTGGACATGAGGAATCATTTTTTTTTTTATGACGTCTCTTTTTGGTCTAGCCTGTATATGTATAGATATAATCGGTACGTTTTACTAAAATAGGTGTTATTTCCAAGCTATAAAGACTTCACATAAATCTTTCCACATCCATTATTTAACGACACACTATCTTCAGGACACTGCTTCAGAATCCTGAACATAGTGCCGCGTCATGAATGACGTAGTCAGCTGACACACGACCATCAAAGAAAGACAATAGATATCAATTAATAACAGGACGTTATTAAGAAAACATTGCTTAAAGATCCTTAACAAATGCTTTGTCATTACGTTAGCATGGACAAACGGCGTCTAGAGAAGAAAATCTTCAGAAAATGGAGATAGTTATATTACAACGCATTCCTTTAGCATGGAGAGTAGTGGTGGGTCAGTGGTAATGACCCCAACTAACGAGTTTTAGGTCAAACCTAGGCAGGCGCCTCACTTCGTGTAAATGTTTTCACCACCACTGCTCTCATAACGGTGTAGTGAGGAAACCGGAATGTCCTAGAACCAAAGAAGACATGTGACATCTGCCAAACCGCACTGGGCCCGCGTGGTGGAGCCCACTCCCTCTCGAAGAGAGTAGACTTGTGTCCCAGTAGCAGCTTGGTAACATTATATAAGGCTGATTATGCTTATGCTATTCCTTTATTATATGGCCTTTTTTTTTTGTGTTTTCGTGGTGAAACCTTCAAAAGGCGCCTGGTCTTTGGGGCTAAAACCGGGGAGTCCTACCTCACTAAAACCACCCCGGTGGTCACCATCTGCACATGGAAGGGGCACCGTTACCTCTTAAAAGACCAATCCGGAACCTCCTCTGTGCAGCGCCTGTCAGGGCACATCTCTGGGGAGACTGTAAAGGGATCTCCCCGAAACCTAACTGTGCAAATGTGCAGCACGTGACCACTGTGCGCCGTCTTCCCTGAGATCACTCAGTGGGCGGACAGAGTCCCCACTCTGAGCGCCCGTGATCCCTAATTCCCGCCTGCCTTAAAGGTTGCAGGCGGGGTTTCGGCGTGTTAGGCGTCGAGGCGGTTGCCTCCCCGATGCTTTCTCCTACGAGCGGGATCAGCCCTCTCACGATCCCGCTCGGCAGCCTCCTTCTGAACCATCACGGTCTCACAGAAGGAGGCCACTTCTCTCCAGTTCTCCGACACCGCCAGCATATGTACCTACACCCAACTACTGCTGGAAGAGACATCCTTTATATGGCCTATCAAAGTTTATAGGAAGTTCAACAAGCTGTTGATGCTCTTCGAGTTTAGTACAACAATGCGTTCAGGATGCTGTTGGGGCTGCCACGCTTTTGTAGTGGCTCGAGTATGTTCGCGGACGAAAGCGCAAAACTAACGGCTGCGATCAGACGCAAGCGTGCAGCATCACTGTTGAGCAGAGTGCGTGCCAGCTCCAACAGTCTGTGCGCCGTCTTCCCTGAGATCACTCAGTGGGCGGACAGAGTCCCCACTCTGAGCGCCCGTGATCCCTAATTCCCGCCTGCCTTAAAGGTTGCAGGCGGGGTTTCGGCGTGTTAGGCGTCGAGGCGGTTGCCTCCCCGATGCTTTCTCCTACGAGCGGGATCAGCCCTCTCACGATCCCGCTCGGCAGCCTCCTTCTGAACCATCACGGTCTCACAGAAGGAGGCCACTTCTCTCCAGTTCTCCGACACCGCCAGCATATGTACCTACACCCAACTACTGCTGGAAGAGACATCCTTTATATGGCCTATCAAAGTTTATAGGAAGTTCAACAAGCTGTTGATGCTCTTCGAGTTTAGTACAACAATGCGTTCAGGATGCTGTTGGGGCTGCCACGCTTTTGTAGTGGCTCGAGTATGTTCGCGGACGAAAGCGCAAAACTAACGGCTGCGATCAGACGCAAGCGTGCAGCATCACTGTTGAGCAGAGTGCGTGCCAGCTCCAACAGTCTTCTGGTTGTCGTTGCTAGCCAGCTGCACTACCTGCTAATAGGAACTTACTTGTTTAAGAACTTGGTGGAATTTTTTAGTTGTTTATGTTTTGTTTTTGAGTTCGATTCCCGCACGGAATAAATATTTGTATAACCTACAATTAGTTTTTCCGGATCAAGCTGTTTGTGTATGTGAGTTTAAATGTTTGTAAATGCACCCACGACACAGGAGAAATTCCTAGTGTGGGGCACGTTTAAAAAAAAAATAGTCACATAGTTTGTAAGTAAATTATTACTAATGAAATGAGTCCATGATACTTGAAAATATAAGTTTTATAATTATGATTTATTAATTCACCTCACTAGAAAACATCGGGAAATTGAACACCTCAATTGAAGTTAAATCTGACGAAATCACGTCAGAATCACGTCATCGTCGTCACTAATCCCTCCAACAAGTTCACCAACACGCTCACTATTTTCTTCACCAATGTGTCCGTTAAGGGATGTCTGGGGGGAAGGGGGTTAGTAAGTACTTATCTCCTACGTTGGAGGCTCCTCACCCATTACAATTAGCCGTAGGTACGTCTAGCGCGATTGATTTGTGACGTCAACACTAAAAGGAATGAATATAAGATGGTTCTAAGTTTCGTTAAGTATATGAGTGATCATTTTCATGTGGAAGTCCTGTTTGGTATTTTCCTATTTCGTCTGAGAACAGAGGAGAGGTATGTTGAAGTCATCTCAACTAAAAACCTCTGTGCTGTTCCTCAGCACAAGATCACTCCCCTAATTCCCTCTAATATATCACTTCGCTTAGCGCTTTGTCTATCTGTGTGACTACCTTATGTCTTAAAAGGTTAAGAAAGGTTAACTTCCACGTGCCTGATTAAATCTTTCGTCATGGTGACTAAGAGCCTTGCTTTACCGAAATTATTCGAAACCTTGCTCGGAACCCAGTGCTGGCCCAGTGGGCCGCGACTTAACATGGCTTTTCAGACTGACCTTAATCACGACTGTCAGACACGACAGCCGATCTGTACAAATCACACCGTGAATACTTAGGTCAAGTGATCTTAAAGTGAGCTCTGGGAACAGTCAATCCGTAGCAGCATCTAAAAGCAATGATGGCCCAGTGGTAATGGCGCGACTCACGAGTTGTAGGCCATAGGTACGAACCCAGACAGGCGCTTTAATTTGTGTAAATTATTTCATCACCACTGCTCTCAAAACGGTGAAGGAAAACATCTTGAGGAAACCGGCACGTCCTAGAATCAAAAATTCGAAGACATGTTGTCTCATGTCTTCGAATTTTAACCAATCCGCACTGGGCCCGCGTGGTGGATTACTGCCCACTCCGTTACTATGTCCAATTATATTGTGTGCTTTTTAGTCTGTGCTAAATAAATATATTTGCTTTTGTTTCTGTATCCTAGCAGAGGGAACTTTATAGGCGGATTAGTTATGCCACTCTGAACATCTAACGGGGTAATCATATCCCACCTATACTAATAAGAATACCAGCCAATAGGCTGGTAGAAACCCTGCAGAGGGATAATAATACTTGATTATTCCACTGCAGTGCAAAAGGCCTCTTCTCATACAGAGAAGGCACGAGCATCGATCACCACGCTTGCTCAAGACGGGTTGGCGATTTCAGACTTAAATTAACTATGAGTCCGTTTCCTCACGATTTCTTCCACAGATGTCGAGCCCACCAAACCTCATGACATAACGATGGTAAAAAAAAAGTAAAAAGCATTAGATACTTACCAGAAAAATAAATGGCATGTATTTAACGCGGCGACAAATAATTATTTTCCAGGCGACTAACAACTTAAAGGGCGACTAATTATTTGCTACTAAAAATCATAGGCGAGGTACTATAAATAATGACATGGCGACTAATATTAACAGTGGGATAAAAAACATTGCACTGGCACTCGCCGGCCGCTGTCGCGGCACCGCTCGCTTCGCTCGCTCGGCTCGTGCTTTGTCTGGTCACAGTTCTAACCTAACCTAACCTACCATTCAGCCATTTTCATTTACCACTTCATATTTCTATAATACAATGTTTTTTATCCCACTGTTAATATTAGTCACCATGTCATTATTTATGGTACCTCGCCTATGATTTTTAGTAGCAAATAATTAGTCGCCCTTTAAGTTGTTAGTCGCCTGGAAAATAATTTTCCAAAATAAATCAGCTAACGAAAATACACTAAAAATGTTGGTTACCCGATGCCATTTATTATTTTAGGTCCAAATAAAATCACTTTAATCAGTGTTTTTCAAGTGAAAACTTCTTTAGCGGCATTGTGCACTTTTTTTGTGATGGGTAAAAAATGTTAAACTCGCGTCAGGACACGTGACCTGGGGCCGGACCTATTAATGTCACCATTTTTCCAGTGTGAGTGAGAGACGGAGCTATACAAGGCCGATAACACCATCCTTTTTTCGCAGTGGAATAATGATGGAATTAATACTTCATAATACGGCCCCTGATCGAAAATTCGTAAGACGGAGGGAGAGTAGTACCAAAATATCAAAAATGCACAACGTTAATATTCAAGTTTTCACTTCTGCCAGCACTCCCGGAGTGCAACCCGTTTTTTTTTGCTTGGATATCTTTGGTTAGATGTATTATACGCTGTGTTAAAATTTGTACACCTATTTTAATGGGACCTTGTATGTAAAAAGGGGGTGAACAGGCCGACAGCATACCTGATGGTATACAACCATTCGAAGACAAACGGCTGCAATAGAGGAAAGCACGGACTAAACAATCCATTCCAGTATCAAAAGACACACATAGTATCAAACCAACCATTTGTTTGAAAACAAAGCCAGTCGAACACAAGCTGGTCTTTTGGTTAAACCCGTCAATGCTAACGCTGGCTTCGACGTCGTCGAACGCAACGAGTTTGACGTTGACGTGACGTCGGACAATTGACGTCGACGTGGCCGCGAATTGACGATGCTATTGTTTTAATCCATAGCCAGGAGCAGCTTGGTTAATGGAGTTTTTGAATATTTCTATGCTTCTATTGTTTGCGGTTTTGGATTTGTTTGCATTTTAGACAATGCATTAGAAATAACAGAACCATTGCTGTGAGACATCAATTAATGCTGTTTTGAAACTTTCTTGAACTGAAAACGTTTTAACTGTCAGCCCCACGGTTTGACATTGACGTCACTTCACGTCACTTTTGACATTATTTTATTTCTATGTTGCATTTTATATTTTTAATGATTTAGTTAATTAGTTGACGAGTATATCCATCAGGCCATAAAATGAGTCGCGTAAGTCACAGAACACACGCGCCCATCTCGTGAAGCCCTATTGAATCACATATGAGTCAGGTTGACTCTCATGAGAGTAATTGGGGCTTTATCATCGGCTTTGTCCATAAGTGGCGAATGTTAAATCTGGGAAATTTATTGTTTATCAAATTGTCTTCTTCTTCTTTTCATTATGTATCAGTAGGTACATGGGCGACCGAGCTCTGCTCGGGTGAAAATAGAGAAAACTAATTTTCCTAGATATGAGATATTTCGCCCCCGTAAACCCATATATTGCAACTTTCATCTAAATCATTAGAGCCGTTTTCGAGAACGTGATTTCAAATATATATATAGGATGGCAGGGACAGCGAACCGAAAACTGTTACCATGGATTCAGTACATGATTCTGAACCTGTGTTGAAATAATTCGTCGGTTATTTAAAAAAAAACTCCATCGATGTCCCTACCAGCCTGTATAAACATTGCTTATTAAATAGTATAGGATAAGCCCAGTAGATGGCCACATTGATTGCGGCGTCAGAAGCATTGTTCAGATCGTCAAGGGGGCAGGTGAATGGGCATTTGGGGCACTTTTAGCCGATGGGGCAAATTGGCTGCAAACTTATTAAATGGTCTGTATAGTTTGAACACCTCCATACAAGTAACTTAACAAAAACGGCGCTAGCGAATTCCGTCCTACATCCCGCGCGGGATTCTTTCAATTTGGCCAGAGCTTCAAGCAATTTCTTACAACACAATTCCTATTTATCTAACACTTCCACATAACCAATGATAATTTCCTAGGAATGTAAACGACGCCACGTGGCACACTGGGCCGTGAAATACGGCGCGTGGGAGGCGTCAGATGCGGTGGATCCATTACAGCGGTGAATAGCGTCCATTAGACTGTGGGCCGCTGAGTACACTGCAGTAAGACCACTTCCAGCAATAAGGTTACAGGAATTGCCTAATAAATTGTGTTATGTAACAGAAAATACTTTACTAGGCGAGCAACGTATGAAAAAATAAAAATAAAAATTGGTTTATTGCCACAGAAACACGGTCATATAAAAAGATAATTTAACACGAGTAAACAAAGTTAGTACCTAAAACAAAAATGTATAATTACGAGCGTACAAGAGAAATAGTCGGCAGCTGCACGTCGCGTCGTGACTATGACAAAAGTTTCTCTCAGCATGATGTTAAATGAGCGCTATGCTGTGAATCCCCCATACCACATGGGGGATTCACAGCATAGCGCTCATTTTGAGTGGTCACCCGAAAACGACGTACGGAAATCAATTCAGGTTTCTACAACATTTTGGAAAGCTGTGTGGTAGGTGTCATGATTTTTTGCTTCAAGTGTTAAGCTCTGATGCGTGGATCCTGCCTGGGTCCTAATCATAAATGGATGAAAATTTAAGCAAAAAAAGCGTATCTCTTAATTGTAAGAGACATCTTTCAACCAGTATCAGTTTAATCACTCACTACCCCATTATGTTACTCTAACCTATACTCATTTAATTCATTGCAGAGGTCCTTAACCAGTACAAAAGTGAGAGTCTTAAGCGCAGGCCGTACTAGGAACGAAGCTAAACGAAGCTAAGTTCGTTTAGCTTTCTTCCGCGTCTTTTCATACTTCCGTTTTATTATTTATTTAATTTCACATTTAACATTTTCTACCAGTCAACCTTTGGGCGATGCAGAGACAAACAGTGGTAGGTGCAATAGCGAGAATTGAAGATTTTTTTATATTTAAATATAAAGATATACATATAATATATACCTATTAAAAACTATAAATATAATAAATACACCTAATTATATATAAATATAAGTACAAATAAGACAAACAATGGGAAAACATTACCGTTGTGATGATACTGCCAGCTTCTTGCGAATATGCTCGCGAACTTTAATTCTAAAAGATAACCGGTTGGTCGCCATCCTGATTTCCTGGGGGAGCGCATTCCACAGAGAGATAGACTGAATGAAGTAGGAAGAGTGAATGAAGTCTGTGCGGTGAGTGGAACATTGAATAAGACGATTTCGTTTCGCGTTTTTGAGGTTTTCGTTTCGCTTAGTACGTGGTGTGAACCGAAGTTTGAAAAAACGCGGAAGAAAGCAAAACGAACTTAGCTTCGTTTAGCTTCGTTCCTAGTACGGCCTGCGCTTTAACAATTTTCAAAATGCAGCGAAAACTACAAAGTGCGTTTACTTCGTGGGAAAATGTTAAGAAAAATGTAGTAGTCAGGAACAAGAAAATCAACTGCAGTTGGAACTGGTATTTTAATTTTCCGAGAACAGTCCAATTTTCTTGGTAAGCCTTTTGGGTTTCCCTCTGTAATGGTATCACTACATATTTTTGTATATCATTAAGCTTTTAGTAGCGGAAAATGGAGCTTGTAATATACCTTTTGGGGTCAAGTTTTCACAAAGACAGAGAGTAAATTTTATGACAGTGTGTTGACTTTCTTCCTGTGTTTTATCGGTTTTCATGCGCTGATTCGTAAAGGAAATATATATATATAAATATTTTATGTATTATTACGTTGGAAAAGGCCTCCTGATTAAGATTATGCAACAATCTGAATGAGACTCAGACTCTTACTCAGAACTCTAAGTTAGAATTGGACCGAAAACTAATTCTATGAAGAATCGAACAACGATCGTTTGGTTCTTAGCGATCTTCTAATGCAACGTATCTCCTTCATAGTATCAATATCTTCATAGTTGTACTAAAAAGGATAAAACGTCAAGGATAACATTTATGGAAATACGCATGCACGTCATAACGTTATCATGGACGGAAAATTAAAAGCGTCTTCATATATTGCCATAGATTATTTCCCTGTGTTATCGTGATGCCGTGACGTAGACGTGGCCGTCCACGATAATATCGTCACGTTAGAAATTATTAAAGCGCTCATTGGTGTCGATTTTCTTGTCACAGATGCCTCTAAACTAGACTAAAAAGCACCAAATTTTTTTTTATTCATATCAAATGACGATTTCGTATTCTGAAATAGACTAAAGTGACACAACTTAACTATATTTTAGTTTTTTAGTTTGAGAGCACTCAGATGGCACTGAGTTATTAATTTAGTGAAAATGGACATTTTGCTATTCTGAATTTGACGTTATTCACCAAAAATGTTGATTGTAAAAAACTAAACCTGACTATTTTTTATTGCGGTTTAAAAAGGCGTGGGATAAAATTAGTTGTCATGATCTAAAATTCACACCAACACCTCGACTTCAGGTGCAAAAACAGTACTGTATCTATTTTTTTTTCTATTTCTATTTCATCGCAAAAATAATGAAAATTTCGACCCCCTTTATAAAATAAACCCCTAAAACTCAACATGTTGGTAATAATATTTCATATTTTCCATACAAAAACTGAAAAAAATCCATATAAAACACGTCGAGGCTGCCCAACCCGGAGCGTCTCCAGCCCTACAAGCCCAAACAAGTACCACGTGGAGTCGCGATTGTCAATTCCGATTTTAGTTGTGTCAAAATTATTTTTTAATTTAGCGATTATTTTTTGCAGAATAGCTTTAAGATTCTCATAGCCAAAAGTAAGGAATTTTAGTGATAGTTTAGTTCGGTTTACAAGAGAATTGGCGCCATTATCTTTTTTCTAAGGTAATAGGTCTGAGAAGGAAAGAACATTGATTACTACGGTTTTCTCAACACGTGTTTGTAATTTCACATACTTAACTCCAGGTCTTTAGGTTACATGATTAAGTAGTTTGTTGGTTTTGAACATGGGTTCGAATATCCGGGCTGCCACAAGGGGTTCACATGTAGCAGAAACACAATTAAAGACAAAACAGAACAGCACAGATTATCAGAAGAAAACTGTTCATGAAGAAACCACAGCAATAATTTAAGATTTAAAAATAAGTTTGATGTCAAGCTCGATAGATGGCGTTGGCGTCGAGATAGATCTCGCTATGGTTTCGTTACCACGATTTGGTTAGAGTCTCGCTCGCAATTTTAATTAAATAAACCAGCTTAGAACAGGACACAATTTGTTTATTTTATTTTCAACCCTATTAGTGTTCACTTAAGTTCATTAGTCCAACATTACCAGCTCGGTAATAAACAATAACTGAACAGAAATAAAGGGAATTCACCGTTTGATTTGATTGTAATTTCAACCAGTCACCATTCGAATCATAGTTATTTGAATAGTAATTAAGATAGTAAAAACTGCTTCGTTGGTCTAGTGGTTGCAAGCGCTACTGTACTGCTGAGCTTGAGGTCCTGGGTTCGATTCCCAGGTCGGGCAAAGTGTTATTGGGTTTTTCTAACTGGAATTTCTCAGTGGTATCGGAGTCTGGATTTGTGCCTGGTTGATGGCAATAGGCTCGCCTCCTATTACATGGGACTTAAACATAACTGGCGAAATGTGAGTTTACTATAGGTACACCTCTGCCTAACCCTTCAGAGAATAGAGGCGTGATGTTATGTGATCTGTTCAAAAATTAGCATACCTATAGTTAGTTTCAATCAAAATCCAATGAATGATCTGAATTTGTATCTAGCTCGCATCTCAATAATGTTGGCCCTAATCGCTCCCCTCCCTTCGCCCTTTGCCGCCGTACAATCGCAATTGTAAAGCATCACAATTATAGATCGGCGTCAAGCGTTTGCGCACTATTTTTGTACTGCAAGTAGGTCATAGGCGCAACACATGCGCGTACGATTGTATTCACATTCGTCTTACCTGCGCATTATGGTAAAAGGTAATTCTTAAGATGCAGAAGTACCGAATAATAGGTAATTCTGGAGGTGCAGAATTACCTGTTACTGTTACCTTTCGGTATTGCAGATTGGTGGCTTTCACTTTTGATCTGTCACTCTATGGGATTAAAGAAAAGTGTGCTTACACATTCGTATTTATACCTATATTTTTGGGCTTAGAAGTAAGTCTTGTGAGCACTGTCATCCAGTATAACAAACGCGGCTCGGTTCAATATTTTAGAGTAAGTAGTGCAAGCATGACAAGTACATGCTCTTACTACTCTAAAATATTATGTCAAACCTCTACGTGTGTAAGAACCAGTACCGGATTAAGGAAGCACGGGGCCCGTAGCTAATTTTATCGAAGGGCCCTTGATCTGATATCGGTTCTTAAGTATACAGTGGTAAAAAACATAATTCTGTACTCAATACGTCAACTTTTAGAAATATGTTTAAAAAATTGTTATCGATTGTCTGACGTCTTAGTCGTCAATATACTTAATAAGTTTCACTCGAAAAATTAGGCACAGGCTTGAATAAGCGAGGGCCCCTTTTGCGCGGGGCCCGTAGCAATTGCTACTCTTGCTATGTGGTTAATCCGGCACTGGTAAGAACTAGTAAAATGCAAGCTTTATTCAACGAGACTCTCAGGCCCACGTGAGACATTACAAATTTGTCTCTTGTCTGAATAACGCACCAGCGATGCCTCTTGTATATATGACGACCATAGGACATCCACAAGCGTAATAAGCCTATAATGTTCTCCACTGCTGGAACACAGGCCTCCGCTCGATGAGAGGGAATGGGACCTAATCCACCACGCGGGCCCAGTGCGGGTTCGTAGATATCACATGTCTTCGAATTTTTAGTTCTAGGACATGCCGGTTTCCTCACGATGTTTTCCGTCGCCGTTTTGAGAGCAGTGGTGATGAAATTATTTACACAAAGTTAAACGCCTGCCTGGGTTCGAATCCACGTAAGTTGGGGCCGTTACCACTGGGCCACCGCACTGCTCTAGGTGGTCTCATTTACAAGGCTGATTTATGTCCTGTCTTTTGCCTCCAGTATTTCACGATTCTTGCCCATAAACTTGTAATACCTATAATACAATTATTTCATACTGTTAGCTTAGTAACGAGCCCGCCGGGGTTGCGGGAAAGTCCGAAAGGGGTACCATGGCCCCTGGCAACGTACAGGCAACTGAAGGAACACGGGTGGGTTTTAGTCAGTAAGAACCTGACACACCCTCCCGCTCCGCCCAGTGGGAGAAGTTATTTGATAATTCCCAAACAAAAAAAAAAAATCTTAGTAACGAGCCCGTGAGACAGATTTACTGAAAGACAATATTTATCAACTCTTGTATAGGGGAAAGAATCCGAAATCAAAGTTGTAGACATAGCACACAGAATGAGAAAGCTGCAGTGGCAATGGGCCGGCCATATTAGTCGTAGAACCGATGACCGTTGGGGTAGACGTGTTCTCGAGTGGCGACCACGAATCGGCAAACATAAGGTAGGACGCACTCAGGCTAGGTGGAGCGATCTTCGCAGAGTGGCTGGTAGCAGCTGGATGAGAGTTGTCGAGCATCGAGCTGAATGGCGTGTAATTGGAGAAGCCTATGTGCAGATGAGTATTCTTTTAAATAACTTGTATTTTTTCTTTCAGGACTTTCTGAATAAATTTGATTTAACAAAACGAGTCTCCTCAAAGAGGCAATTCTGTTGTGCTAATAATTTCCCCGATATACCGTCTTGACTCGGACACAGCAATGCTGCTTCAATAACTTCTATTTCTCAATCATTAAAATTTATTTGCCCCAAACTTTGATTGGTTTTCAATTTATCTAAACGGAGCTTTCTCGGACCAGAAAGGGGTCCTATGTAAACAGGACTTTCGATTTTCGTTTACCAATAACCACAAACAGTAACAAAACTATTAATAGATTCTGTTTTGGAATATATTAATAGTTTTGTAACTGATCCCTTAAGAGGGTGAATTTTGAAAGTTGGCCACGTCGGAAATAGCTGTAAATACATGTCATACCTATTTCGCTGTTTTGATTAATTTATCAATATTAGATACTAGATTAAATTATGAACTATCGTGCTGTAGTGCACTAGAATGATACTAATAATAACACAGAATTAGATGTTGAAACAGTTTTAGATGTAAAAAAAAGCATTTCGTCGCCGGGCTATGAAACTCCCGTGAAGCACAAATCTTTTATTTTTATTTATTTGTTGGGTAGAAAACCTCGTAATGCATATTTAGAACAAACGTGCACAGCTCTAAGATGCTTCTAATTCCACCTGTGGATGAAAATGAGAACCTCGAGAAACGTCAATGACGGCTATTTTTACCCGACTATGGCGAAGCAAAAAGGAGGGTTATGATTTTGACCTGTATGTATGTATGTATAGGTAACAGATAAACATTTGTTACCTCATAACTTCTAAACTACTCATTATAATTTGACAAATGAGATATCGTTGAAAGCGTCTTGATTGTTCGCTGGTTATAGGCTATGTGACGTCACATTATATTGAATGTGGCGCCCTCTAGAGGACATAGGTCATGCACTAAATAAAAAGTTGGGTATCAAATATAAGTTCTTAATTAGCACATTCCAAAAATGTATATATAATAACCACAAAATAATGAAAAAAACTAAAACCCAACTACGACAAAAAAGTCATCTAAAAAGGAATAAACTTTGATGACTTTTTTGTCGTAGGTGGGTATTAGTTTTATAACTTTTTTTTATTATTTCGTCCAGCGGCCGCTTGGCGGTGTCCCGAAAAATCTATTGTGCACTCGGACCCCAAGGCCCCAGTGTAAATAAGGAAATAATGTGAATAAACAGGTAGGTACTATAAATTGATAAGTTATTCAAAACAGTGAAACATTTGACGAGCGAAACTTTCAAAATGTTCCCACTTGACACTATAGGTATTGGGACATGGTACCGCGGGCCATTTGGGGACCGTTTCGGGACATTCGACACTCCCAACCCTCAAGTGCTAACAGCCTTCACTTAAGACATGATTTGCACTACAGTTGACTATCCTAACCCTTATCAAAGCTTCGCAATGGGTAACGACAGTTAACGATTTGGTGTTAAACTCTCGTTAATATTTAAGTGAAGTTTAGTAATATCTTGGCTTGGTTTAAAGGACTTGGTGATGGCTTATTTGGGTAGGGTTTTAAAATGGATTCTATAGTCGCTAAATACAAGCAATATCATGAAACATGATTTCCTGTGGCGATGATGAGGACTGCCTCGTTGGTCTAGTAGTCGCAAGTGCTACTGCTGAGCATGAGGTCCCGGGTACAATTCACGGGTCGGACAAAGTGTTATTTGTGTCTCGTTTCGTATCCCGATTATTTAAATCACCCTTAAATCATGGGAAAAAATTCTACTCATACAAAAAAAGAAACGAGTATGATCACTATTCTTGCTTGCTGTGTGCCGATTTCACCTACCACCTCACCCCACTAGATACCTCTCGAAAACATCCTAACGCCAACCTAGACAGTTTCATTTAGATCCTTTAGGGGCAGCGCTGACTTGGCGAGGCGCAGCGCAGCATGGTTGTCACTGCCAAACAAATATCGACCTTGCAACAGTTGAAATAAAGTTGAGACTTTCATTAGCTCAAGAGCGTATGTAAGCAGAAAAAGGTGCGCGTCTTAGGTTATTTATTTTTGACTTTATTTTAAGGGAGGTAATGTTGATATTTGTGCTGTGCTGCGTCTCGCCAGATGGGCGCCAGCCCTTAGTGCCAATTTCGCTAATGAAACTGAACGCGATCAGTACATCTAAGCTGCGTTCAAGAGCTGTCAGTGTCAATATTTCATAATAATGATGACGCTGACAGCACTTGAACGCAGTTTAGATGTGCTGATCTCGTTCAGTTTCATTAGTGAAATCTCCCCTTAGTAGCACAAAATACAAAAAGAAACTGAAACTTCTTAATAAGGACAATGCCTTGTTTCCCTAAAGTTCATGGTCCTCATGAATAAAATAGTCGGCCCAAACAACACTGCACCCTCGTACATTATGAAGAGGGTCCGAATTAAAACGGAACTTGTATCATAAAAGATATTACTTTAGCTGCAGAACGCTAATAAAATGTTTTATTTGTTTACAAGAGTTTCTTCCTTGGATTTCTGGGAGCCTGGTCAATGATTTTATAAATCTATATGCAGTCTTATGTGATTGGTTAACCAAGTTAACAACAGCCAGTTTTCTTAGTACAAAACAAGCTAAATTCCCACTTTTCACCCCTTAGGGCACTGATGAATACAGATGTTTCAGTCCACAAAATCATTTAAATAAAAAGCGACCCTTGCAACGACACAATAAACTGCAATTCAGGTCGCACAGCGCTAATTACCTACAGTTATATTCACCTAAAATTTGCCTCTCTTTCTATCACGTAACTCTTATAGCTTCTGACTACGTTACACTCACTGAATTGGCCCAACAAGCCGAGTCTGCCGCATACTTGTCGCTTCATACCTAAAATGCGGAGTGAACCAGCTGAATTCATCTGTGCTTAGGGGTAGAACTTCCGAAAATCCTGTCTTTCCAACAGATTAATTCACTCCAAAAGCAAAGACAAGATACTTGTCATCACCTTGTTTGCTTTGTCCCATGTTGCTCGACACTTTTTCTACTTTATTTCTCTCCTGCTTCATGTCAAGTGTTAAATAAAATAAAATAAAATTCTTTCATATCATTTTTCACACAATCCATGCATCTTTTCTTTGTCCTTGTTCTCCCTCTTCATTCATCTTTAGATTCATCACATGAGAATGATTGTGAACAGATTTAAATAAGGGTTTTAGGAAAGTTTGCGGGTTCAAAATGAGCGTACTTTTGATGATTTTTCCGGGTACGAGAGTCAACACACATCAAGATCCTTCCATGCTTCGCAAAACACGTTAAACATCCTTTCAGGTCGTTCAACGAAAGGCCAACAACCTATCTTACCGTAAGAGTAATCGATATTGCCCAGTAATTGGATTTCGGGGGTCAGATGGCAGTCACCCCGTGCAAAATGCTGATTTAATCACGGAAGGTTGTGGAAGCCGGAAGGAGGCCTTTGCTATACAAATAAGACGGATATAAAAGTGAAACTCATTCGCCTTGAAACCAGGCACTTGAAAACTAAAAAGGAATTTCGTTCCGTTACACTAAAGGGCTGTCACCAATGAAACTGAACGCGATCAGCATTTTTAAAACGCGTTCAAGAACTGTCAGTGTCAAAATTGTTATGGAATATTGTACACTGACAGCTCTTGAACGCGTTCAGCACATCTAAACGCGTTCACGCAACGACGCGTTTAGATGTGCTGAACGCTTTCAATTTTATTCGTGAAATCCGCACTAAATGTTATTTTATAACGTTCCAAAGTTTGTAACGATACTAGAACAAAATAAAACATTAACGTTACAAAAAAAACGTTATAGAATATCAATTTTGTAGAACAATATTTTAAGTTATGTTATAGGTATCAGTTACATTATGTTTATATCCGCTTAAAATAACGTTACAAATTCATTTTGTAACGATATTTTTAAGAACTTTTCCGGCTGACCACCCCTCCGTCACCCGCCACCACCACCAACACCGGCTACCCCCGTATGGGCCGGCGGCCGATCGAAACGAATAGGTTACGACATTATTTCGTTATACCGATATATTAATAACGATATATAAGTAGTTAATATTGCTATTAAACAGTTTAAGATTTCGCTCCGTTTGTTAGTATCGTTTTAGCCAAGGAATTCAATTTTGTTACGATCCTGGTGGAACGGTACGGTGCTTTTTATTGTCTATGGCATCGATTTAGTTCCCTATTTTATGCAAAAATAATATTTTAACGGTGACGCTTCCGGCCGTCGCATGCTGGAACCCGGAGGCGCCACCGGTCCCTAATGGGTGCGCGCGGTAACCGACCCATCTGGGTGCCTCTGGGACTGAACCGGTTGTGCCTATTTGAAATGAATTATTTGACCTTGACTTTGATTTTGCGTTGAATTTTATACGTTGTACTATCTATTGTACCTACCTACATTTTAAGCAATTATATGATTTTGGTTTGATTTGATTTAAGTGACGACCTTCGCGAAGTGGGCGTAGCTGTATGAGAGTGGTCGAGAATGAAATGCGATTGGATACGCTTAAGTCTGACAGTACGGATGGCTGATGATGGTGCTGTTCAAGTAAGTTAATGATGATCATGGTAGCCGATTCCAACATACCTAATTGGAAAAATTCTAGACGTAAGCTGAACAAACGTTTATTTATCACAAACACTGCTATCATTACAGGAAATTCCTAATGCGGTAGCGTGGTCCTTAATTAAACTGTCTTAAATAACATAACACATACAATATTATTTTTGTGAATTCATTCAGAGAGCAGGAAAATAAATCGATCCTGTCAGCCGTGTCAGTCAGTGCGTGCAAGGCGCGCGTCAGTGGCGATTTGCTGAGCAAGTTGGTTCGTGCGTGTGGCACTGCTAGTAACCGTGGCTTCCGGCGCCGTGATACGTAATTGTCAGGCACATTCAGACAAATCTCCTTCAAAACACCGGAATTATAGGTCTTACCACGTAACAGTTTGAATACATATGTAATTATAGATAAGTACATAGTATACGTATAGTTGAATACATGTGTGGTAATAGTCGTAGAAAGCATGTAGATACATTCCAATTAAATCATTTTATTCTATGCGTGTTTTCAGAAGCCCCCTTTTTACAGGCGCGTGTCAAAAAATGGGATAGAGGGCTTAGTTTGATGATGGGGTCACGTCCTCTAAGTGCATGCTGCGATCGACAGTCCGCTGGACATGCGTTAAGACAAGCTGTGTCCGTGTTTAAAAAATTTTGTATGGGATGAACAAAAAAAAAGCCGCCAAGTGCGACTCAGACTCGCACACGAAGGGTTCCGTACCACCGTACAATATTTAGCAAAAAACGCCCAATAAAACACGTATCATGTATGGTAAAATTAAAGGGCCTCTTTTAGCCCTTTAATTTTTAAATTAATTAAATTTTTATTATTTGATGTTATAGCGGCAATAGAAATACACAATCTGTGAAAATTTCAACTGTCTATCTATTACGGGTTCATGAGATACAGCCCGCTGCCAGACAGACAGACGGAGGCTTAGTAAAAGGGTTCCGTTTTGTACCCTTTGGAAAACCCTAAAAACTGTCGGTATTCTCCAGCAAATAGGTGCCGAGTTACTTTTTGCCATAATTTCATCCAAATCGGTTCAGTAGGTAGGTTCATAATCTTCAAAGGTGTCTATGAAAACATATCAAATAAGTAAGAAGAGACTCGCTTTCCAATTTATAACACAAGGGTGAAAAAAGCAGCGAAAGTGAATGCTACGCCTTAAGAGGGCTGCGCTAAGGTAGTCGCACAATTCAATTTTCCTAACGTTTTTTTGCAATTTACAGGTCAATGTCAGGTTGTATATTGATCGAAATACCTAATATGATTCGCGACCGTAATAAAATTTGTATGTATAGAATTATAATAATTAGAATCATACATCTATACAACTATACAATACATCTATACAATCCTTATCACATGGGACATAAATATAACTGCCGAAATATGGGTGTACTATAGGTACACGTAAACCTCTGCCCAATCATTGCGTGGCGTGATGTAATGTTATCAATACAATTCTTTAGCTAAAATAGCTAAATTTAAATTTAGCTATTTTCACCAACATGCAACCCACTACATTGTCATACACCATCTAACAAAAATTTCACAAACACTGTTTAGGAAAGCAGTACCTACGCAATCACCCAATACCTACATTCTTTGATATTACACACTTCCATATTCCATTATAATCATAACATTAATTGCATAAACGACTGCACCATGCTAATTGTTATGTAACCAGATGTCAAAACGTCATACAAATAGTTTTCTGACAGCTGCGCGCACAGATTACTCTAAGCCGACGGCGCGCGAGTTGATTGCCGACTTAACGGAATGTTGTAATTTTTAAATACCTAATATACTTTATTTATTTATGTAGAATTAATGATTGTATATTAATCATAATTATATTTAATTGTATGCTGCACCGGTCGACGTCGTATCGTCAACGCCGGCTGTCGCTGAAAACCAGCGCTGGGGCTCTGTCTTGCATAGGGTCGCAGCTTTTTGCTGAGCGATGGCCGTTTTGCGTGGATGTGACGCATATTAAAAAAAAAAATCGTTATAAGATGAATTTCGCAGGGTACCCTGACGCTTTCGCCTTAAGATATACAAAATGTTTCCAAAATCTTATATACAACTAACTATGTTAAGAAAGGGATACAAAAAGAAAGCTTCTCATAAAAACTCAACAGATCATCACGCTGAACCAAAACTCGTTTCAGAAGAGAAATAAGTACTACAACATTCATAATGTTTTACATGTTGAGGTTGTCTCGGCTGCCGAACACAAAAAACAAAGTTTTGGTAAACGCAGCTTTTGTCTAGTCCATTGTAAAGGTCACGCCAGACGCACGATGGGCTATTAACGTTATCGACCCGCTGATGTGAAGGTGCTGTAAATTATAGGGTGTCTTGAAACTGTCGTAATTGGTTAAGTTACGTGGTAGGTACATTCATAATTACTACATGATAAAAATATAATAATTGTATCCACTTCTATTGTCTTCTTTTTCAGATTTTTTTTAACCGACTTCCCGAAAAGGAGGAGGTTACAAATTTGGTTGTATTTTTTAAAATGTTTGTTACCTCATAGCTTCGTCATTTACGACCCGATTTGGAAAATTATTTTTTTGTTTGAAAGGATATAGTACCCGATTGGTCCCGATTGGCCAGATTGGTGGAATCCATGACGAATTGAGGGAACTCCTAAAATATTATAGGCAAACACATAATAAGCAACAAGTTAAGGATTTGCATTCAGAAAGTATCATTTGGTGAAGTGGAACTGATGAAGAAGATGGCCACCGGAACTACTCAATCATAAGTATTTCACGGGTGGCGATAAGATATCTTTTAAATAAATAATTCTGATGAAAATGGTACCATCGAACTGATCTGAAGATGAAGCCGGAAGGAAGGTACCGGAACTCCGTCATAAAACAATGTATCCTAGCCGTGTTTGGACTTATTGGAATTGCTATGATATGTACTCTGGCTATAAATGATTTTAATGGTAATATCCCGGCATCAAATTGCGCTACTTGAGTCGTATGTTATGTGTGGCCTTGATTGTCCGAAGACAGATTTCGTAGCCTCGTTATTTCCGTCAATGATCTGTCGTCGTGAATCTGATAAAACTATGCCTTCCAAACTTCTGACACGACTAAGCAAAAGTTTTTTTTACCAAGGTCAATCACAGCTCTATCGAAAGTGGTACCCTAAACCTGTTATTTATGGGCTGTGACCGCCCAGCTTAATTTAGAGGCAGCATACAACGCTCCACATCTCCGTTAGCCCTTGCCGCCTGGAACGTAGTGCTTGTTGGTGATGGGTGTCGTAGAATGATTTAGTAATTCGAATTTTCGCGAAAACACTAGGGATATTACGAAAACACGGATAATTAGACAATGGTGAAAACATTTCCGCGAGCAACTTGGAAGTAGCGCGGTAACAGTTCTAACCTAACCTAACCTTTTTTTTTTTTGATTTAGGGTAAATCCTCGTGGATGTCCGCCCTGGGGAGGGCGGAGGGGTCTGTCAGACTCTTACTGACTAAAACCACCCCGGTGTTCCGTCTCACACTTGCACCGGGGAACATGGGATCTAATGCGACTTCCGCGATCCCCGGCTATTGCCGGCCCGCCCTGCGGGCCACCTTGAGTTAGGGGGGAGTGAGGTGTAAACTCCCCCCTTACATCATAGAGAGGCGCGCGTGGAAGCGCGTGGTGTGGTTCCATCTTTATTATTTACCTACATAAACCAAATAAATAATATATTTCATACAAATTGTATCCCCCCCTTTTCACCCACAAAGGGGTTAATTTTAGAAAAATCTTTTGTCTTGTTTCCATTATTCGACTGGTATTTGAATTTGTGTGTATTTTTACAAAAAGAACACTAAAATAACTTTTTTACAAAACAAAAACCATCGAATTCCAAAAAAAAACAATTAAAAGTATAACTTTTATTTCGGAAGTCGGTGGCAAAATGTTGTTATTTAGTTAAGTATTTCTGTATTTCCCATCGCAACAGCCCCTATTGCATGAAACCTTAACATAAATGACGAAATGTGGGTGTACTATAGGTACATCTCTGCCAGTGGTACAATACAGGCGTGTGATGTTATGTGCCCATCGTATTTGTGAACATGGCTCATTTTCAGTTTACTTGTGACTTATATATTTCAACTAACGGTATCTTACACGTCCGGCCCTATTACGACGTATTATTGCCACCATTTTTCCAGTGTGAGTGAGAGACGGAGCTATACGATACATAGCACCATCCTTTTTTCGCAGTGGAATAATGATGGAATTAATACATTAAGTTTTCTGCTAGTGTTGTGCACTTATGTAAGTGAAGAATTCAGAATATATAAAACTGTGTATAATTTTTGTTTGTGTATGCTTTAGTGAGTAAGTCGTTGAAGTGCAATAACAGTAAATAAAAAATAAAAACATGAACATACAGGGTTATTTCAAATTGGCTAGCTAAACTCCGCAGACGCGATGGTTATCGATCGATATCTAAACACGATCAAATAAAAATACTTGATGTTTTTTTGGGAGGTCAACGACCGCTGTTCAATACTCAATATTTTATTGCATTCCACAATGTATGTGCTTAGGTGGTAAACATTTGCTTAAGAAACAATCGCAGAACCTGTCGGGCACAGCAAAAGAAGAATAGTACGTACGATGAGGACTTATCGTTTATTTTTATAATCTTTTTATGTTTTTTCGTGTTTAGATATATCCATACCTTTTTATAATATTATTATTATTTATTATTTTATTTTATTATTGTTTATTGGATTATATTATTATTTATATTCATTTTTTTTTTTGTTTTTTTGAGCATCCGCTCATCATGTTTTTGAAGATTACACAAAAAAATAACTGATCTTTCAAGTGAATACAATAACTGAGGTCGAGGACCTCACAAAAAAAAACCATTAAATTAATTTATTTTAAGTAATTACTTATCATGTTTAGTTATTGATACCCATCGCTAAGCTAGCTAATTTAACATGACTTTGTAGATAGTTATAGATAGATTATAGAAGACAGATTATATGGTGGCGGTTACAATTGAGCCTTATATGTATAAGGTGTTAAAAAATTAACTCATTTTTTTTTAAGGAATGCTTTAAATCTTATGGAAATACACTTTAGTTTTTTTAAATAAATAATGTTTTTTTTTAGAAAAAAATGTCTTCTACTGCGTTTTATTTTATAGTCGACAAATTTTAATAAAAAATGATAGATAAAATAACAAATTAGCTTTTAGACATAATAAACAGAATCCAAAACAAGCCAATAACATTGGAAATATGGCAAAAAATGTAAAGCAGGGTCACAAACGCTACTCAAAATATATAAAATTTTATAACATGAAAAATGTTAAAGATAGTTTAAAGTTAATTATTTATATAAAAGATAATGGGCGGTATTGTATATGGAGAGCCATAGTCGCTAGGAGTTCAAGATATCCATTCGGCTTTCCATAAACCTAAAAGTACTTTTAAAAATTATATTCTTCAGCCAACAAAGGAAGAAAATCCATAAAGAAACAACAATATAACAGCGCATTAATTTATGGAAAACGATAAAATGTTCTTCATGATTTATACCACTCATAAACCGTAATACATTTTGATTGCATGATCTAAAACCTACGTTTATGTGTTTACAATACATTTGAATGCTGGAGATAAAACTTTAATGGCTCTCTAACTATTGAGACAGTTAGGAACTGAATTTTGGAAACTAGACTTGATGGTGAATGAGTTAATCACCGCTGTTGGCTAAGTTGGTGATGAAAGATTGTTGTTAGTGTTGGCTTATTGGAACGAAGATCTTTAACGCGGCTTGCGGTAGGAGTAAACTGGTAGAAATCGTCACGTAATGAAAAAGCGTTATATGCCCGCAGGCTACCTGAAAATTTGAAAATTGACGCAGAGCGAGGCAGCGGAGCGGAGCTAGGGGGTTATGTGGAGTGGAGTTGTGGACTGTATCTGCCCATTAATGCGGAGCGAGGTAGTGTGGAACGGAGTTACGGACTGTGCGGCGCTAGGCCGAATTCACGCTCCGCTTCCCTGGTTTGTACGAATTTATAAACTAGTTCGTAAATCCCTGTCCTCTGAAGTGGAGTGGAGATTTTAAGGAATTCCATTGGTTAATATTGGCACAGCTCTGCTCCGCTCCTCTCCTCTCCGCTCCAGTGGACAGTCAGCCTAAGTCTAGCTCTGTATAAAAAAAAAAGTAAACAAACATTTTGACAACAAACTTGGGACCATACTAGATGGCTCTGTATTAATACATAATATACAGCTAAAGGGACTGCGTCCCACCGGGTGTCCCACGACAACCCGAATTTTTTATTTCTTACATCATTATTTGTAATTTATAGTCCTCCAGACCGTATTTCGGCCACGGCGGCCAATCTCATCAAAATTATTAAAAAACCAACCACAAATGGTGTTATTTGCTGACGATACTTCCCTAATTTTTAAGATAAATAGACGTGCATCAAATCTTGACGACGTAAATAACGCCCTACTGCAGGTCCAAAATTGGTTTACTGCAAATAATTTAGTATTAAATGGGAAAAAAACGAAATGCATAAGATTTGCTTTACCGAATGTTAAAAGTAGTGATTGTGATATAGTATTGAATAGGGAGAAACTAGAATTCGTTGATAAAACTGTTTTCCTGGGGATCACGCTCGACTCAAGGCTGCAATGGGGTCCGCATTTAACATCTCTTGCAGGACGGCTAAGTTCAGCAGCATATGCTGTAAGAAAAATCCGTCAATTTACTGATATAGATACCGCAAGGCTAGTCTATTTCAGTTACTTTCATAGTATCATGTCTTACGGTATTTTACTATGGGGACGGGCTGCAGATATCGACTCTATTTTTATTCTGCAGAAAAGAGCCATTAGAGCAATATATTGCCTCCGCAGGCGCGATTCTCTAAGGGAACTGTTTAAAAACATTAACATCCTGACGGTACCTTGTCAATATATATATGAAAACATCATGTACGTCAGGAAAAATCTTAATCTTTTCAGTAAAAGAGGTGAAAGACACAATTATAGTACTAGAAATAGGGATCAATTAGTTCAACCGGGTTTCAGACTGGCGAAAGTAGACTCATCTTTCATGGGGTACTGTTTAAAATGTTATAATAAAATACCTCCCCACATACTACAACTAAATGAAACTAAATTTAAATCTTGTATAAAACGCACACTATGCTACCAAGCATATTATAAGCTGGGGGATTATATAGGTGACAAAAATGCTTGGCTCAACGCTGGTCCAGCTCCACAAGGGCGCATAAACTAATTTAATTTTAGTCATCTCTTATCTGCCACGGCTTATTTTAATTTTTGAATTGTTTTTATCTTTTTATAACGGACGCTTTTTACGTGCACGTCTTTCTACATTGGTCTCACATGTATAATTTCAACATGAATGATGTAACCAATATTTTGTAACAACATCATGATTTAAAAGAGTGTCCGTGGAGTTTCTTGCCCGTTCTTCTCCATAGGAACCTACGCTTTGGAATGGGCAACTAGCTTCATATTTCTGACTGACTGACCCCTTGACAATTCAAAAGTGCCTGTAAATGGTTTAATTGAAATAAATGCTTTGAGTTTGAGTTGAGTTTGAGTTGAGTTTGAGTTTGAGTTTGAGTTTGAAATCTCAAAGGAGACTAGCTTTCGATGCGGGAGATATTATAGTGCACAAGTGTGTGCGCAGACACAGCTGCACTCTCTCTTCCCTCACTCTCATAGTCCGATGGGACGGCAATCCGACACGACCGGAGAGAGATCAGGCGCAGGACCAACGGCTGAACGTTCTTTCCGAGGCACGGGGGTATCACACCGCCAACTTCCAAACTCCGGGCTGTTACTAAGAAATTCCTAAAAAAACCCAATAACACTTCGCCCGACCCGGGAATCGAACCCAGGAGCCCACGCTCAGCAGTCAAAAAACAGTCAGAAAACACACAAAAATAAAAACAGATAAAATTAGAACTTGTTATTTTTGAAGTCGTTCAGCAATCAACTCGACCCTCTGCCTCTAAGGTCTGACCAGTTTCAATATATTGAGACAAAATTAATCCTATTTACGTATTTTCTTATGTTAAGTCAGGGAAATGAATTATTCATCAAATCGACTACCAACTTAAATAGTCCGTAAGTATACAGGGTCAGATTGAATTAGCTAGCGAAACTCCGCCGACGAGATGGGTATCGATGATCAAACAAAAAATAAATAGGGATGTCGACTAGGGTAAAAAACCATCTATTTAGTCCGTCAGTCAGATAATAAAAAAATATTAGACACGTATTTTTTGCTTTATCATATTAATAAAAAAAAATGAGATAAAACGCATTAAAGTTGGGGAGTGGGGGCTTGCTACGTCACAAGTCAGTATAAAATCTACCGGGGAGTGACGTCATGCCACATTTTAACTCAATGTATGGCCGTTATCTTTAAATTACGTAAAAAAAGAAAAAATACGTGTCCAATGTCTTTTTATAATCTATCTAACGGACACAAAAAAAATTGTCCGTCAGATAGATTATAAAAATATTTGTAGTCCGTTGAAATATCAGTTTGAAAAATCAGTTTTCTCTGAACCTCACAGACTTGATGGGTATCGAAATCTCAAAACGATAAAACAAAAAAAAAAGTTTTCCTTAACTTATAGCTCAAGTAATAAAACCATCAGCGGTCGATGACCCCAAAAAAAAACTTTTTTTTTTCGTCCTTTATAGTAATCGACACCCATCACGTCTGCGGAGTTTCACTAGCTAATTTGATTTGACCCTGTATTCAACTCACAAACAAATATTGCAGGGTAGAACAGACGAGGCAGACATAGACCGTGAGTGCAACAATCATTGAAACAAAATTATGAATCACTGGTAAAAAAAAAACAAGCAAAGACCAAGCAAACAACGACCAAGACGACGACCTGCACGCGTCGTGCAGAAATCTGTGCCGGTACTACAAGGAGACGCAGAGCAGGACAGACATAAATCTGCGTCGCACGTGCCTGCGCCGCAGCGTACGCAGCCGTCAGTACGTTCAAGCATTACAAAATCTGCTCTGCCCTGCGCTGCGACTCAAGACTCCTTCTTTGACATTGGTATAAAATGACTATAATACGGTATATTGACGTAGGTTAATTTGATAGGCAATGACTGACCGTACCTACTAGTATCTAGCTGTCAGTTCTCTTTTCTTGACCTGGAAATAGATCCGGTTTCTCCGAATAATAAAACTAATTAAGCTGGTCAATATCAGAAAAGCAACAGCTTAAAAATATCTAACTTTAATCCCCTAATATATAAATAAAACGTTTTCTCCTTTTATTTTTACGGAACACCAAAAAAAGCCTGATGAAAACACGTGTAGGTAGCGACGGTAAGTTCGTTCAGCCGAGCGAGCGGCCATCATTCAATCAATCACTCTTTCGTTCATTCACTTACCAAGCGCTTCGAATATTTTCAACCGGGTTTCTTCACAACTTTTTCGTTCAATTTTGGTTCACGTAAAACATTGTCAAGAAATCAAATTCTTTGTAAATTGGTTAAGAGATAAACATGTAAACCTTTCTAGCATGTTTTGTTTGTTTTTTATTTATATTGTTTACTTTTCATTCGGTTTTGAAAGAAAAAGGAAATATGTAGGAAGTTGAAGTGTCTTTTTGTTTTATTTCTTTTGACGAGCGTCTTGCTTTTTCAAGATGTCTAATAAAAACCGGCCAAGTGTGTGTCGAACCATGCATAATGAAGTGTTCCGTATGGCTGTCGCTCCATGTAAAATACTGGTATTCATCGTTCTGCTTCCGGTTAGACTAGAAGCTGACCCCAACATAGTTGGGAAAAGGCTAGGTAGATTGATTTTCTTCGGAAAACACAGGGCTGATGTATTGCTTGTCAATTTCTCGCTAACCGAAACAAAAACTCCGATTGGGACAACAGCGCGGCAGACCGAGGCGAAGATGGTGGGACGAGATTGAATCCTGTACTTATACCGAAAGGACTGACGGGCTCTAGCAAAGGACTACAACCTAATTGCGTAACACATGATCATTCACAATCTATTTCATTTTGACAATCTCAAACTCAAACTCAAAGCATTTATTTCAATTAAACCATTTACAGGCAATTTTGAATTGTCAAAGAGTTGGTCAGTTAGTCAGAAAGTTGAAGCTAGTTGCCCATTCCAAAACGTAGATCTCCATGGAGAAGAACGAGCAAGAAACTCCAAGGACACTCTTTTAAATATAGAAATTACAAAATCCTGGGTACATTGCTCTTGTTGCTTCTATATGTGAGAACAATGTAAAATAAAATAATAATCAAAAACGATTAAAACTAAGCAATGGCAGATAAGAGATGACCAGTCTCAACCGACGGCGGCCGTTCAAAGTCAAAGTCAAAGTCAAATCATTTATTTCAAATAGGCCCGTATAAGGCACTTTTGAACGTCAAAAGTCGTTCACGAACATGACGCGTGGATCAGCACCATCCAGCTCAACCATTTTGTAGATAACCGAATGATCCAACACACTCGCCACCATCAGCGTGACATTTAAGTGAGCATGACATACTCTTAACTGCCATGCTCTTTCAAGTCAACATAACAACATAGTAAACGGCTCCATGGTACTCACATTTACAAAAAATAAAATATAAATATGCTTCTAAATTATACAAAACTATAGTTTGCAATGTATTGTGAGATTAAAAGAATTTTACTACCAGACAGTTCAACAACATTCATTGAGTTATTTACGTTGCTGAGCAGTCAAATTATTCGAACATAAAAAGCAATGGATTAGCAAAATCCTTCAAAATGATTCAGATTATGATTCATTCCGTTACGCATTAGGGTACTGGCCGGCACCAGAAAACTACAGAACTGTGTGGGAGAGGGACGCTTTTGCCCTGCAGTGGGACGATATAGACTATACTCCATTTGAAATAAGATTAGACAATTAAACAAAACATTTTTACAGTCCGTTCAACCGATTCTGACTTCTTTACCGTAGGCATAAGGATGGCATTAAAAGCATACCAAGTGTTTACTGCAGCTGCCATTTTTTTGTCAATAATCTTATTTCAAATGAAAGAAACAGAAACTGTTTTCAGAGTCAATGACCGCTCTTTAATCCCAATATCTGTTTTACCGTTCCTTATTTTTTTCAATCGAATATTAATATCGAGACGAAGCCAATAAAGGTAAAATTGCTTTAAAAAGGTCCAGGTAAGGATTATCGAAAGTTACCTACCGTTGGTAATAGAACCTTCAATAATGAATATAAGAACTTTAGCCTTGATTTTCTTTAACGCTTGGATAAACTTTTCAAAAGCATGCATAACATCACGGCTGTTTCCCCGAAGGGTTAGGCAGAAGAGTACTTCTAGTACACCCACATTTAGAAAAAATCCAATCTGCGAAGAAATTCCTGACAAAAAAAAACCCAATAATACTTTGCCCTTCCTGGTAATCGAACCCAAGACTCCACGCTCAGCAGTCGTGCTTATGACCACTAGACCATCGACAAGGCAGATAAACTTTTCCGTTGAGAATAGGTCTTTACTCTATAATGCAATTGTGGTGTGATGTCACGTATATTGTACCATGCGATGTGGGGGTGAGGAGGGGTAAGTAAACAACATGATGTGTACTACTCTGAGAGTCAACTGTAGAACTGATCTCCAACTACTCTCCAACTGCTCTCCAGCTGAACTCTCTCCTTTAATTGACGTGCTAATACTACGACTATGAAACAGCTTATTTACCTTAACTTAAACCTTGGATAATACGTGACATGCTGATGTACAATATACGTGGCATCACACCACACAATCATAACCCTCTTTTTGCTTCGCTGTTGTCGGGTAAAAATACAAGCTGATTATTACCTACTTCAATAAACTAAAGAACAAGAATGTTATAAAATTCAATTGTCATTTTGTTCTGCAGACTGTACATCCAAACAGACGTATTCAGGGCTTCTAATATCTGTCCTGGAGTTCCAATGTCCCCCAATGGTAGTAAAGTTGGTGGTCATATAAATCTTACGCTAGACGATGGCGATGCGGTTTTTTTAGATGATATTTTTTTATCAAATAACTAATTTTACATGCGACGAATGGAAATGTAACGACAATAAAATTGAAATGTAGGTATACCGCGACGTCTTTAGGCATCATCATTGAAATTTAAAGTTTATTATCATACACATAAGAAATATTTCTTTTTGTCGCACGTTCTAAAACTACTTTAAAAAAAGGAGTTATGTAAAGTGCCGCTAGCGGCACGTTTTCCCTGTCAGATAAATTGCCGCTATTTGCAGCATATTAGTAGCGCTGCCTCTGCCCGGCTAAAGTGCTGTAAGCATTGAATTGTCATTGTCACTGTCACTGACTAGTTATTTTGTTTTTGAGGAAAGGATAATGTTAATTTCTTTCAACTATAGCCGGCTAAACTTAAGTGTAGCCATAACCCCTTGGCTTAGCAAATGAAAATGGCTGAAAGGTAGGTTAGGTTAGGTTCGAACTGTGACCATACACAATACGGCCGGCGAATGCCAGGGTCCGTTTAGGCACAAGAAAATGTAATGTTTTGGGAATGTAGTGTTTTACAGCAAACTAGTGTAGTAGATAGTGACAATGCAATTCTTACGGCACTTTAGCCAAACCGAGGCAGCGCCACTATTATGCCGCAACCGGCACTTTATCCGAGAGGTGAATAAAGTGCTGCTAGAGGCACTCTATTACCGGTCTAAAAAAAAAAAATGACAAAAAATATCATTTAAAAAAACGCATCGCCAGCGCGTCGTCTAGCTTAACTTTACCACAAAAATAAACACAGTAGGAAACCTTATGTTAAAACCTGACTCCTTAATCAGGTACCAACTACAAAAGACAAAGCGTCACCTTTTTTCCTATGTCACCGCGGTCAATTTCCTTCGTAACTTTTCCTTATTTGTCTCAAATACACGCGCGGGAAATTGTGGGCTTGATTTGTAATTACAATACAAGCGAAGCAGAGTAAACACAAAGACTTCGGTGTCTCTCTTATTCAACATTATAAATCAGCATTTTGAACATTGTTCGTGTTCTTCCTAACATACAGAGCGAGAAAGGGACGGAGACACTGGTGACAATTAAGAGCTGTCAAACTAGTTGAAGTTTTAACTGTCAGTGTGTTTTATGAAGCCCAGTATTCACAACTAATCGATACATTTTTTATCTGTTTGTTTCGGTGTTCTACTAATACCTGTCAACAAGTTTCACATTAAATTCAACTAGTTCTTTTTTAATTTAGATTCTAATATATATATATTTTTTGTTTGTTTCCCTCCTTCGCACGTTTTCTCGTAACACATCTGACATTGGCAGAATTGTCGACATCGGCACCATTGCCATAGAGAAAAATAGAATAGAATAGAACTAATCGATACGATTCCGTGCAGTATCAAACATCACCCAATGGTATTGAACTGGTCCTCAAAACTCTGTTCACAAATCTAAAAACCGATATTTTGTCAGTTAGAATCAAATAGACGACCACTATTCTTCTGACAGCTGTTGCTGTAAGTGTGGGAGCAAGGTAAATTGGTTAATGGAAATGTGTCATTTTCGACACGATAGCATGTCGAATGGTTGTGGATAGCTATGCAGGTCCAGCACTGGCCTGTTATTGGCTGATAATAATCATTTTTCTCAAACATGCTTGGAAATATCAGCAATTTCAGCATTATTTTGACAACGTTCTTCGCGAAATTGCTGTACTGGCTGAATGCATGCGAGCGCCCGGCCGGCAATGTTTGTTTGAAAATCCATAGCTGTCGTATTAGCGGCCGAATAAATTAATATGAAAATTCTTTTCTGTCGTGTTATTTAAATATGGAACGCACTTTTTACTTCAACACATGGCAACCAAGGAGGTAACTTAACAAAGATTTTATTTTTTCGATTTGGTTTGCAAATAGAGGTGTTTAGAGTAAAGAAAGAACAAATCAACATGACAACACGTGAAAAATGATCATTGTTCGTCATTGATTCTGGAATTTATAATTAATTTACTTAGTTTGAATTTCCGCGCATTATTTGAGAAAAGTACTGGCAAGCCTTGGCCGCAACCAGGCTTTGTCGGACTCACGTATAAGTGTTTCGGCTTTGCCTCGGCCCACATTTTCACGATCGTCCATCAATGTCTTGTTGACCGCGACAGTAATGTACTACAGAGTCGCCTCTTCCTAGTTAAATTGGTGTCAAAGATAACAATAGTTTCAATTAAGTTTAGTTAGAGCATGTATAACCAGCAATTAGAAAATCGCATCGCAAGATATAGCATAGATTTGGCATGTACAGCACAAACTTTACTCTACCCAGATGACTGGTTGCATCTGTGTGAGGTCAAAACTCAATATATTTTACAATCAGACAAACTGCTTGGTTCAATCGTAAATAATACTATCCAAAGAAGTTTTTGAAAAATATTCGTTTCGAAGCTTTATATTTTTCAAGGAGCAAGCAATATTTTAAAAGCGTTGCCATTACAGCCACATATTGAACGCAGAAGCCATCCACATTTTGTTTTAAGAGAAAAGCTGTAATGTATTTCCACTACAGGATAAAAGCCTTTTCTTAAGCAGAGAAGTAATAAGGATTGATCACTACACCAATACTTCTGTTGATGATTTCTAACATGACAAGCCCCACATCCGAAAGGTTTTGGAGTGGCGATCAGGTATCTGAAGACGAAGCGTTGGAAGGCCTCCCACAAAGTGGGTCGATGACCTTGTGAAAGCCGCAGGAATCCGCTGGATGCAAGAAGTACAGAACCGGATAAGGTGGCGGTACTTGGGGGAGGCCTTTATCCAGCAGTTGACGTCTTTCGGTTGAAATGATGAAGCTCCGCATCCTAATCAATCAATCTTATTTCGACAATACAAGTGTTTGGAAACTTCGTCTGTTCGAATATAAAAATAACGCAATGGATATTCTTGGACTGTCAAAATGAATTCAAGGAATTGATGAAAAGGAATCTGCAAGAAGCTTAATTTCTTTAAGCATTGAAGAATTTCTCATTTAAATAATGATATAATGAAAGTAGAGACTCTTCACTAAGGCTATGACGCCATCCCACCCCCTAACTGCGTTAGCGCGGTGATACGAATAAATAATGGGGATTTGCATGTTAAAAGCAACTTAACGGGGACGTTAAGAAATCTATCTAAGTAATACAAGTTTATGTGTATCTATCTTGTTTTGCTACAAGATTGTGGTTGAAAGAAATACGACCTTCTAGTATTTTTTTATAACCTATTTATTGGTACCAAAAATTACTAATTTATTTTGACGAATCTTAAATACAATATACAAGCTGATACTTAAATATATATATTATGTACTAGTGTATAAAAAATGGTTAAGCTCATTGCGCATCAAAAAATTCGTTCGCATCGCTGTCAATGAGAAAAATGCTCAAAAGGCTGGCAGCGTTGCCACGTTGGCTGGCAATACTTCTTTGGCCTAAAAATAGGCCAGCCCTCTGGTCACGTGAAGAGTCGAGCAACTGCTTAGCGATTATGTCCCGACATACTCGATGAGCACTCGGACCTTGGACTTGGGTTTCAACCCCAAATGGCTCAAACATATAACTCCCAATAAGGTTGTTATATTTGCGCCGTTTGAGGTTTTCTGCACCTGCAGCAGTCGCTCTAGCACAGCCCATAGTGCTAAGAAGGTGGATAGTCGTAGTTAAATAAAACAAAGATTTTTTAGCACAGCTAAAAAAAATCTCTATTGAAATAAGTTTTGGCAAATGTCTTTTCTCAAACTTGTCAACTCAAATTGATCATGTCGAATGTTTAGAATGATAAAAACTTCTGCATAAGAACTATTGCAAAAAGCAAACAGCTAGAATAACAGATAATCTCTCAATAAACTCATTAAAAAAGAATACCATTCTTTCTCATTTATCTCGTCCGTTATAAACTGTTGACCGTTCTAAACAAAAAACACAATGAAATTCTAAACAAAACATTCCATCCACCATTCATCTCTCATTCGATCATGACCGATAACATTCACTCATTCGTTCGAAGAGCAATTTACTTTCAATGATAAACTTTGATATCGTTCATTCATACAAAAAATGTTGTTAAACATCGTTCAAGTGAGTCCCTTCATTCTCCATTGTGCTTCTCGTACTTTTTTGTATGATGAAATATTTCAAACTTTTGCTACGACAAATTAAAAACATTGGCACTGAAGCCTGAAAACATTTAAATGTTATGTTACTGAATTTCAGGGGTTTCAGACTGTTTTCTGTTGGAAATATGTTGAAATGCGGGACATGTTGCGTCGTTTGATGTAGGCATGTCAGATAGGTGGGCTGAGTTTGGGGTGGGTAACGGGTTCTACGCTGCATTAAATTTAATGAATGAAAGGATATTTTTTTTGTGTTTAGGCATTTATTTGTATCATGAATGAAACAAATATTACATTAAAATAGATTATAGATTTTATAGATTTTTTTTAAAAACGTTGCCCCACACTAGGAAATTCTCCTGTGTCGTGGGTGCGTTTACAAACATATAAACTCACATACACAAACGGCCAGACCCGGAACAACTAATTGTAGGTCATACAAATATTTGTTCCGTGCGGGAATCGAACCCGCGACACGCAGCGCAGCAGTCAATCGCTTAACCACTGCGCCAACCGTGCAGTCCTAATAATTGAAGTCGATCGAAATGGTGTTTAGATTTTTTTACGACTGCCTTCAAAGCAAGAGTTAACAGGCATTTTCTGGGCACACTCGTTCGATTATAGACCCCATCTATCAGTTTTCACCAGGCGAGATCGAGGTCAAGAGCTGGCCAATACCAATATTAAAAAAAGTACATCTTATTTTTCTTCTATCCACTATCTTTTCGGGTCTACTCGTTGAAAACGCGATTGCTGAGCGTGAGGTTTTGGTTGCAATCCCGGGTCGGGCAAAAGTTTATTGGGTTTGACAATATGGAAATTCTCAGTATCAGTTTAGGTCTGGATGAGGTTCGCTCCTTGTTACATGGGACTTAAAAACACTAATAGGGCGTGATGTTATAGGCTTATGACTGTGTGTCATTTACTCTAAATTAATAACGAAATATTATATTTATTTTAAACTCGGCACATGATTTGGGTCACTCAGAAATACATTAAATCTCAATTTTATGGTCGGACAGCTCGACACGTTACCCTAATTATTAACAACGAAAATTGTAAAACAATATTGAACCTCTTAGAATCCCATTCCATTTATACTTTATGGGAAACACGGGCCCTGCAAATTCTAAGGACTTAAACCAAAGCAGAGATCGTCAACGCGCCGGCTCTCAACGTTAGTGCGAACAAGCGTGCACTTACATGAATATAATGAAAGTAAGGTAACTAACAAACAGAAATCTAGAGTCATGCTTGAAACTTAAAACAACAACTTATGACCCATTCAAAAGGCATGCAAAGCCAATGCTCCCATTGATGTAACTATCTTTTATCCTATAACTGTAGTTATACTATTAGATTGATTGTTTTATTATTCTAGCAGATAGCTAAAATACTTTGATCAGTTTTGTGCTAATAAAACATATATAAATTGTAACTTTGGCTTTTCCATCTTAAAAGATTGACCATCTCTGGACCCAAGGGATCGCACATTATTGCAGCCACATCTGGTTGTCATAAATGTTCCTCGATACCCGACCTACTCAGGCAATAATTAAGAGATGAGCAAAAAAGCGTTTTAAGTTTTGTTACAAAACCTCGAAAAAGGGGCTGAGCTAAGAGCGGTAGTTTTTAGGGCTTTAGGAGACTGATATTTTAAGTCAAGAAATGAACTTGGTTTTAGACCACGGTAGGGTGCGGACGTAATATCCTAGGCGAGTTATATTAGCAGATTTGGTGAATACCAAAGAGGCCATGTCCAGTGGCTGTCGTAAGATACCTAGTATTATTTATTAAGTTAAATTAATATAGTTGGGTTGAAGTGCGGATTAGACTAATGTAGTATTTATCGTAGTATGTGTGTGTTTGTTGGTGCGACTGGGTGAGTCTTTCATTATAATATATATCCTAGGCTGATGATGTAACTAAAGTTCTTGTTTCTAAACAGACAGAGACGTGTTGCTGGGGAGTTTGTTGCGCCACTTCTTCTTCCCAGCTCAAATACTAGGAAGTGGTGAAGGGAGGGCGCTTTGGGGCTGTCTATGGGCCTTCAAGAGAGTTGATCCACAACTCTATTATATGAATGATTCTCGAATTATGATTCTCTACTTTATCATCTAGTACCTAAATCTTGAATTTTATATTCTTTGCCTCAGACCAATAATTCGGTCAGACTGACATGAACACGTTCTTGCAGATATGCTTGTTGTGTGAAGGGTGAACTTCCAAGGGGTTTGGGTGATCACATCTATCTTATATTCAGTCCAAGGACTGATATGGACCATGTCTCCTAAAGAGCATGATGCCGACGCAATGCCGCTGGAACTAGCCGCTCCGTTGCTTGTACGAGGACTGTCGCACGGTTGCCGCAGGGAAAGCTGCTTCGTCACGTTTATCAGAAAGAACTGCTAGGGACCATGTCTCCAAAAGAGCGTGATACTGACGCAATGCCGCTGAGAAGCCGCTTGCGTCACTTTATGGAAGTGTTGCTCTGAGTACTCCGAGTATAGATGTGAGGTATCGTGTGAGTAATGACTGATTAATTACGCTAACGTAAGGGTTAATCACTGGTTTATATAATAATATACTTTACATCCCCCTATTATTTATTAACTTTCTAAAACCACATCCAATGTATTTTCATAGCTATGAATTCCTGTCTTATTTACAATCTCATTCAATCCTTTCCATGCTTTATTAATGGGACAAGGTATCGGACTTCTTATTTGGGAATTCATTTCTTATATCGGTGGGAGAGTGACCAGTCCGGAGACGAGCTCTACAGGGCTCTACGGGGTGGAGTGCGGCCCTTCCCTCTAAGGGGGAACCGACCTAAATACTAATAATAACATAATTAGGAAAAACTATAATATTATCAGCCTAGGGTAATTTATGTACAGACGCCAGCAGGTCAACCTACCCGAAACTGTCAAATTTTACCAATCAACTTTGAACCTTACACTTTAGAGATAAAGTTGAAAATCTATTAAAGAAATTTGACAGATTGTAGTAGGTTGATGTGCTGGCGTCTGTACAGTCACAGGTTGTTAACCCGAAAGCATACCAACTTACCATCAAAACACGACCCTAAGGAACAATAATTCAATCTTATAGAGTCACCATTAACTCCTTAAAAATAGTAAAATTTATTGAGTTTTTACGTAGTCCGTCACCTTGGCGACGTTATAGCTGTAATTAATGTTAATTGTGAAAGTTAACGTTTATAGCTTCGACAACAGACGAATAACTTATGATGGTCGGAAGATTCCATGGCGAAGCTTTTGTGATATTCATTTGATGTTGTTTCCACAGGGATTTCAACGTACCGTATAAACAAATTGTAAATGTCAAGTGTCTTGGTAAATGTTGAGAACGTATTCTTGCTTAACAACAAAATATACACCTTAACTTTATGTAAAATATTTAAAAACAATATTAGATGGCTTCAAAATAAAACCAATGAATTATCGCCATAATTTGGATGTATGGCATTGATTCCTTTGCCTCATAATGGAATCTATGAAAACATTTCCTGTGTCAGTAAGGTTGTCACACTTGTCAGTTGTCATGTCACTAGTCTCACTGTCAAAATCGCTATTTTTCGTGTGCGTTTAGATATTTGTAATCTATGGAGAAGAACGGGCAAGAAACTCCACGGACACTCTTTTATATCAAAATATATGAAATATGATCATTCGTGAAGACTGTATTAATGCATCTCTGTATCGATGTGTTCTAGTTTCGGTCCATCCGTTTAGGAGCTACGATGCCACAGACGGACAGCCACTATCTTGAAGCTGATAACATGAGGGGTTGGGTTTTTGCGTGAGATTAAATAAAGAGAGAGTTTGAATAAGTGACTGCTTCGTCGGTCTAGTGGTTGCAAACACTACTACTGAACATGAGGGCTTGGGTTTGATTCCCAGGTCGAGCTAAGTGTTGTGTTGGGTTTTATCATCAGGAATTTCTCAGTAGCAGCCCGGAGTTCGGATTTGTGTCCAGTTGATGGTAATGGGTTCGCCCCCTATTACATTACAAGGGACTTAGACATAACTGGCGAAATGTGGGTGTACTATAAGTACAGACAGCTACACATCAAGCTATACTTTTCTAGTACCTATAAGCTGACCTCGCATTGTACGGAAATCCTATACAATGCGAGATCAGCGTAAACTGGAAATGTATAGCTTGATGTTTAGCCGTGTGTACACCGTTGCCTAGTCTTTCAGGGATTACAGGCGTGATGTTACATTATTAAGTTAAATTAGAGAGAGAGAGAGAATTAAAATGTCTATTGGATTTGTCTGCCTATGTGACATCTAATAACCCCTGAAACTACCTTAAATGATCCCTTTATCATGCTTGCTCTACTAAAATATTACAAAATGACGGCCTATCCGTGACCATAGACTATAAGGCAGCTCATTTAGTTAATAAGGAACATAAACAATCTCTAATCTAAATTAAGCACGTGTTAACCTGACCGTAATCGTTGTTTTGTTAATCAGCGGTTTAGCGATAATCGTGTGTTAAAATTTACGCATTTTATACGATTATTATGTAGATTCCTGAAGATTAATATTTTTAATAACTCTCATATCGTAAAGTTCTAAGTCCTAACTATCTTATCTAATATTATAAATGCCAAAGTGAGTTTGTTTGTTTCGCTTTCCCGCTAAAACGGCTGAACGGATTCAGATGAAATTTAGAACATGGGTAGACAATGATCTGGAGTAAGACATAGGCTATTTTTCATCCTGGATCGCAGATGAAGTCACGGGCAACAGCTAGTATAAATTAAAAAGTAGTACCTACCTTGATGAAAGACTTTATCCACGAATTATAAAAACGCAAAGATGCCTATTATAATAGTTTTTTTCCCAGTTGTGGCAGAGGGACAACAGGCTTAAAATCCATACTGTGGCGACATCTATACATGCGAACTACGCCTCAAAGACCTGACGTCACACAAATCCTGCATCGCGCAATTAGACTTTACAGTGCGACCACCAAAGTCAAAGTCAAAGTCAAATAATTTATTTCAATTAAGCACAAAAAGGCACTTTTGAACGTCAACATTTAAATAATAATTGATTCTAGTTGCCCCTTCCAAAAGGTAGTTTTCGTATGGAGAAGAATGGGCAAGAAACTCCACCGTTACTCTTTTTACCATCTCTCAATCTCAACCATATATATAACTTCCTCGAAATCAATCCTTGGGCAGTTGCCCGCCACACACAAAACCCGTCTGGTCGGAGGATCCTCCCTTTTCTATGAGTGAACTTTGTACCCTGTTCCTCAAATTCAAATTATTTTATTTCACATAAACCTACATGGGCACTTATGAAACGTCAGAAGCTAGGTGCACGGTTCCAATCGGTTGTTTCCTATGGAGAAGAGCCGGCAAGAAACTCCACGGTTACTCTATTAAAAATAATGGGCTTTTACAATATTTTCAAATAACAGTGTTATTAGGTATGGGAGGACAGTGTAGGTCTTTCAACAAGTACCAGTAAGATCCATAAGATACTTACTATCCCTGTAGTAGGTACGTTCCTGCGGGCGAATCCGCGGGCAAAGCTAGTAAATAATAAAATATTTATTATTCCCGTTCTGTAGTCTAAAATGGGTTTAATAAAAACCTTGTCACTGTTTCATAATTACAGGTAAAATGTTAATAAAGCCGATAATGAGCCCACTGGTCAGATATAGACCTCCTCTCCGTAAGAGGAAAGACAATTGCCTCTGCCTAACCCTGTGGTGGCAACTGCACACTGTAATTCTATAACATTTTTTACATAACATCTTGAAAGAAAATAGCATGCGCCATCTTTTTCAATTCAGATTATGATCTCGTCGTGACTTCAGCTAAATCTGGGAGATTTGGCTAACTCGCACCGGAATTTACTAAACTTGGATATAAAGAATATAATTTGCATATTTTATATCTGTTTCTACATTTCGTTTTTCTTTTAGCTTGTCTCTTACTATGGTTTTTGTACAATTCTTGATTATTCACAGGCACACTAAACAAAATTAAATCTTTGCGTGTTTCAAATAAAAAGATCGAAATTACATTGATAAATATTTTGGTTTCTATCGACGTATTAATAATTACTTACTACAACTAATATCAACTAACTAAGTACATAATAAGTTACTACTGCAGTACCTACATCAACCAAAATTAAAACAAACACAACCTTAAAATTACCATGACAGCGGACCCCTATTCCCATGCCTCAGGCTTTACGGCTTCAGAGCCCAAAAACCCACGAGATTATCCAACAAGACAAAAGTCAAGTCCTTTATTAATAGTACGCCATTTGTCGTAGCAAATGGGAATTTTCCCATCCAGTTCGCAGCTGCAACGTTCTTTAGCGTAGCGATTAGGAAAACTGATGAATGTTATTTACTGGTCGGACTGCGATGGGAATTCTTCTTTTGTCTGGGAAAAGATAGTGCTGAGTCCTCTGTTAATGAGTGGGAATATAAAAGATGAGGTTACAGAAGAAAAGACTGATAATAGCAAGAGGGTGGGCACAAGCGTCTCTTCCTGTTCGCTATTTGTAAACGGAAAATTATTAATTGATCTTCTTAAAACTTATTGATTATCTAAAAATAATAGCCATTGGTTTATTTCTATAAATAACTTTTTTTTAATACAATAGGCTTTTTAAAATAAAATTGCATTTTTTTTTACTGAAATTTACAATTGTTCTGTCCAGCATAATCACTAAATTCTGCAACTTAACAGTCGTTATGATAATAATACCAGCCAATTAATTGGGGGACAATTAATTGCAGGGCAAAAGCCTCTTCTCATACAGAGAAGGCATGAGCATTGACCACCATTAGCTCAAGACGGGTTGGCGATTTCAAACTTATATTAATAATTACGATGTTTTCAGTGATGTCTAAGATAAACTTATATTTTTAGAAAATCCAAAACTGCAAGCCTCAGAGATAGAAACGTGTTGACGATAAATTTTACGGCAAAAAATCTTAGAAAATGAATAGATTTTTGTTAATATCTTTTGAACTGTTATGAGTTTGATAACGAAAATCAAAAAGGCTCTTCCGATGGATGAAAGAAAACTCATAGAACAATATTTGGAATCCATTGTGTGTGGCGACGTGGATCGTGATGAAAAACAGACACACTTCGTAACGAAAAGCATTACACGTAATTTTTAAATGGCATTTTTTGTTATACATATATATCAAGGTATGTCTATCGAAAAATACATATATTAATCTTTTAATGTCAAGTATCTAATTTATAAAACTTCCCTGCTAATATGAATTCCATGTGTAATGTGTTTATAGAAACGATTTTATTTTGGAAATTTTTGACAAGGCAATGACCAATAAGCCGCCCGCATACACTGAAGCGGTGTGAGGCGTGCTAAATACATATGAATTGAAAAAGTCACATTGATACTTTCGAGTCTTAGAACATTTAGAACTCTCAACCTCGTACATGAGAAGTGAACCATCACATGAATTAATATTACGACTCGTAAGCCTAGCCCATGTAGTTTAGTAGATAAAGTTCATCATCGATACTTCTACTACAAAGAAACGTTCACTACCTTTGAACACTATTATCTATCAGAAATCAATGTCCCCGCAAAGTTAGTGATATACAAACTTGTTGTATATATGTGTGTGTATTCGATTATCAGTATTCAAGATCGCATCGTTGAGCACGGATGCAACCATCATGGAAACTTACGGGGCATGTTTGTGCGGGGACGCGAGACAAACTTTATAGAAAGCACAGAGCACTCGCTTTAATATGTTTTTGGGGTTCTGAATCCAAATGGCGCCAACGGGATCTAAGGATCCACTGTTCGCCCGTCTGTCACAGGGCTCTATCTCTTGAACCGTAATAAGTAGACACTTGAAATCGTATTATATCGTGTTAAATATTGTACGGTGGTACCCTTCGTGTTTTAGTCGTTGTATCACTACACACTATGTCAGTTTCTGTCAAAATGTAGACTTTTTGGTCGTATATTTAGTGAAAATTAAGTTTCACTTCAAAAATATACATGAACACAATCACGATAAGATCTTATCATGGCCATGTATATTTTTGCTGAGCAACTGCGGCAAAACAATAGAAGATAAGATCAAAATGCTGTCAAAACATACGCTAAAGTACAGTTACCTATGCACAAATATTATGAAAATAGGATCTAAGATAAAAATCGGATAGCCGTGCAACAGAGGCTTGTTTTCAATCAACATAATGCTCGGACCGGCCGGAGCTGAGCAGAGTTCATTGGTGGCGGTCGTGAACGCGTTCAGAAACTGTCATGTATTCCGGATAGTTGTGTCGTGTACCTACAGTGTGTGAATTGCTAGTGTGATTAATTTGATAGTAAATTATAATTTGATCTGAACTGCAAACGGTTTTTCTATTGCGCAATAACCAACACTACCCACAGTAGTTAAAATATGGCTGATAATAACGAAAGAGACTCATACCCTCTCCGTCATATATATATGTTGCAGTTGGCCCATGTTAAAAGCGATGTGATTTTTCACGAAATACAACAAAATGACCAATTTGGAGTATGAAATCGTTCATTAAAGAAACTCACTTACTGAAGACCTTCCTTAATTTCTCTGAAAATAGAAAATTCAAGTACTTATTAACAATAACTGACTTGAGATTTGACTGCCTCGTTTGCCTAGTGGTCGAAATCGCTACTGCTGAGCGTGAGGTCCTGGCTTCGATTCACGGGTCGGGCTTTTCGGAGTCTGGATTTGTGCCCGGTTGATGGCAATAGGATTACCCCCTGTTACATGGAACTTAAACATAACTGGCGCAATTTGGGTGTACTACAGGTACACCTATGTCTAACTCTACGGGGAATACAGGCGTGACTATGTTATTTTACTTGAGATTTGACGACAGTTTTGCTGATCAGAAATTTTACCGCGATCTCAAAAACCCAAGGCACGAAATTCAAAATATTTAAAAACGAAATGGTAAATAATCGCTATTTACGGAATGATTAAGTAATCGTATCTTGTTTATCTATTTACGCCACCCACAACTGCGTCCACGCAAAAACTACACTCCCGTATGTTTCCCATGACCCGGTTACAGCGTCCGTAGTGAATGGGACGCTTTATTGCACTTTTTTATGCAAACATAGTGAGGATAGCTATAGTGACGTCATCGCTTGCATTTACACAAGTACCTCCTAATGATGGCGGAGTACAGAGTAGCGTTGTTCAAATCTAGTTAAAAACTGTTGCTTTCGTGGCTATTTTATTTTTTGTTTTAAGGAGCTCGTTTTTTTTTTAAATGTTCATTTAAGTATTATAAATGGTGGTTGATTATAGTTTGTTTAAAAGTAACAATACATTAACACAATGAAAAACATTTTATGAAGAATACTAGCTGCACCCCGCGGTTTCACCCGTATAAGTCTTGATCCCTTGGGAAAAGCGGGATAAAATGTAGCCTATGTTCTACTCCAGGCCATGGTCTACCTATTTGCCAAATTTCATCCGAATCCGCTGTGCCGTTTTAGCGTGAAAGCGTAAAATACAAACAAACAAACTCACTTTCACATTTATAATAGTTAGTATAGGATTTTTTGCTACACATAGATACAAAAATATGTAAAAAAGATTGTAGATAGATAGAATAAAAAACTCTTTATTACTCTCACTCCCTCTCTCTCTCTTCTCTTCTCTCTCTCTTCTCTCCATCTTTTTTCACCCGTTTTAAATTGTCTACAAATTAAATGAATTCTTATGTAGAAACAGGACTTGAGACATTTCAGTATCATCTCTGTAATAGTAATGTACCTACGATGCCTCTGTATCTCTTCTCTTCTCTTCTCTAATCTCTTCTCTATTTCTAGTCTCTAAATATTATAAAACAAAGACGATTTTTGTGTCTGTCTGGGAAACCGCGTTATTCTTCTAAAATACGTAACGGATTTTGATGCGATTTTCACCATCATTAGTTATGTGAAGTTGCGCTCGTGTGAAGTCGGGGCGGGTCGCTAGTTTCATATATCCGTAGGCAGCGATGATCAGATGGACTATCCACTTGTTTGCTATTCAATAACATAAAAACCCACTAACTGATAGTGGAGTCCTACGTGTTAGTAGTCAGTTCGCCCACGACTTTAACAGCTAGTTCAAAGTTAATTAAGAAAAAGTAGGCGAATCATAACTCACTAGTAAGTAATTTATTAGTATTCCCAGAACGCTTGAGGGCAATGAACTTTGCTTTCAGTTTTCAGCACAGGCTCAGTTGAATTTCCGTTTTCCGCCGTTTTTACCCGACCCCGGAAAAGGAAGGATAATCCGTTTTACAATATATGTTTGTATTATTTAAGAAGGTGTCGATGGTTTCGTGTGTAATAATTTTAGCTTTAAGCTCAGTGCCATTACTTTTGGCCAAAACATAAAAAAGGAAACTCACGGTCAAAAAAAGACAAAAAATCTGGTCCCAATTCCGATAAAACATAACTTTACTGTCATCAAGAAAATAATACCGAGCTTCGATAAAGGAACCCAATCAATCGTGAGCCCATGTCATCCGGTCACAAACACTGGATTTTGACGCATATAAGTACACTTTATATAGAGTAGAGGCAATATATACCATAAACACAGGATAGGAAACTAGCGTCCCACCCTTGCCTCGCGCGAGTGCTATCTACTGATGTGTCGAAATGTCAAAAGATCAAGATATCTGTGCTATGTCTAAGTTAACTGTAAGGCCATCTCCACGGGCGAGAAAATCGCGGCGATAGTCTTACCAAATTCACACTTTCAAAATGAAAATCCAAGATGGAAGCTGCGTAATCAAATCTTTCGTTATGGGTGTCGTTTTTATAGTTTTCGAGGGTGCCGAGTTCGATAGTGAGGTCAAAATGTAAATCCAAGATGGCGGCTGTGAATATTTTGATTTTGTTTTATCATACGTGAGAAGGAACTTCGTTCATGACGGGGGCTCGCCTGAGCGACTGCTTATCTAAACTCCAGAAACCAGTTACTGGCTTTCTTTTTCGTAGTAGTATCGATGATTCCATTTACTGGTTAACACGATACCAAGCAGTAAGACTGGTTGTCAAAGTTTCGGACTTCTGCTGATAACCTGTATCGACTATCAAAGATCTATAAATGACGGTCGGGACCAACTGCTTAACGTGCTTTCCGAGGTATCTTGTCTTGATGGTCACCCATCCCGGGACCGACTTCGGCAAGCGTTGCTTAGCCTTAAAGATCGACCCGTGTGGCTGTTATTTATTAACCTCGAGACCTTACTACACAATAATGCATATAAAACGAAAAAGGAGCAGAGAAAATATGACCCGGACCTGTGTATATATAAAATAGGACATCGCCGTCTTTCACCGCTCTTCGCTCCAAACATTGATTTAATATGAATGGAACTACAGAGAGCATTTACGTAAGTTTGCGCAAACTTTGAGAACGTATATGTATCAGCTAAGTTTTGGGAATGAGGATGTTGTAGTGTTGGTATTTTGAGTTGGGATTAAGGTTTTATACTTTCTATACTTTCAGAATTCATTTGTACGTAGTGCTAATATCAGCCAGAGACTATTTGACGTCCAAAAACTAAGTTGATTGCCTCTAACACTCGGTCCTCGGACTGAAACGAGGTATAATCCTGTTTACAAAAGGATAATCAGGATCAGTAAATAATAATAATGCGCCCCGCGGTTTCACCCGCATAAGTCTCGATTCCGTGGGAATATCGGGATAAAAATATCCTATGTCCTAACCTAAATCATGGTTTACCCACGCGCTAAATTTCATCCAAATCTGTTCAGCCGTTTTAGCGTGAAAGCGTAATATAATATAATATAGCGATATAATTATATTGTACATTGTGGTTTCTCGCTGATGATATTATTACCTATGTCTACTACATTTAGATAAGTCTACTAAATAAAAACAATATCAGCAAGAAACCACTGAATGATGGTTGTTATAAATATTTTGTCTGATTTTGCAATGTCTAATGTCAGAATTACACGGTTCAAATATGCTTTTCAATTTTGATGAAGAGACCAAATCAATTCGTGTAGTTGAATCATTCAAATACGGACATTCCTTTCATTTCCGCATCTTTCAATCAAAGGAAATATAAGTATTTCGATTAGGAATAAGGTCCGAAATACAGCCAAAAACAAATGAATGCGATTAGATTATTTTCCTTACTTTTTGATAATTATCAAGATAAGAGACGGCTGTATCACTTTTTGTTTTATACCAATAATTCTGCTCTACTTTAAGATTATACACCTAGTACGTAATAATAAGAAAATGCTGTATTTACTTACAAATATTTGTTACTTTATTTTCTGTTGCTTCTTGTAATATCTGTAGTTTACATATAAACTAGGTAGGCTTACTTTAGGTATATTGAGAAAACACGGATATTTTTTTTTTCCGGCCGCTGCCTAGACACAGTTCTGCTCTAACCTATTTGTCAAATTATCTAGTCGCAGGCAGATTGGATGATTCGTCCTATTGAACTGGGTGAAGTAGGCTAAGTTAGGTTAGGTTAGAACTGTGACCAAGCGCGCGCGAGCCGAGCGAGCGTAGCCAACGGTGCCATGGCAGCGGCCGGCGAGCGCTACTTCCAAGTTGCTCAAAGAAATGTTTTCACCATTGTCTAATTATATAATTAATATTTTTAGCAATAACCTAGCCCTAGGGATTTCACGAAAATTCGAATTATCAAATCATCCTACGACATATACAAACGGTCGTAAATCTAATCAAATAAATAAGTCAATTTGCTTCTACAACGCAACGCAACTACTTATGTATTCCTTTCCAACTTTAAGGAAATTAATAAATTCTTTCCCGGCTGCTCCCCGGTATATGCTAATCACATCAGTTCGTTTCCTAGGCAGCATGTAATGCTCAGGTACTTTAGAACCGGATACATCCACGCTTCTAATTTCATAGCTACAAAATGCTTTGGAAATTCCGTGAAAAAAATCAGAACGAAAAGTATTATTATCTTTGTTATTATGAAAGTTTACCTTTTCAAATAGGTAAGTACATGACGTGGACAATGGGACTATTGGTAATTGCCTAGCTAGTCAAAATCAATGTGCAGCCGGTCTATTCTGTAATAATCTCACTGTGGAAACTTAGGTGAAGTGAACGTGAAGTGAGCTGTCATTCCACTTGCTGCTAGGGACTGACAGCTCACTCCGACCTCACTTCACCTAAGTTCTCACGGTGAGATGGTTACAGAATACCACTGCAGTTAAGATTTGTTATCTTTCATAATTGTTGGGCACTAAATAGTTTATTTGAAAAAAGTTTAATGAGTCAGAAACCTCAGAATATAAAGATTTTCTAATTTCAATGTATTACGATGATTTGCTCAGTAGCTAAGTTGTAGAAAAGTAAATACAAAAAATACAAAATACAAAAAGTTTATTGCAGTAACATGTACAACTTTTACAGTAAATCTTACATAGGGACCTTCTTTTATGTAAAGATATACCTGTGCTAGGAGGCCCCGCTCTTCTATGACATAATAAAATGGTAAAAGTGGTGTACCAAAACATAATAGAATTTTAATATAAAGAAAATAAAAAAATTAAAGAAAAAATAATAATAAACTAAAATAGCATGTGTGTGTGAGTGTAGGTGTGGGTGTGTATGTGGGTGTGTGGGTGTGTGAGGGTGTGTGTGTGAGTGAGGGTGCATGCGTGCGTGTATCTTTTCAACTCATATTGACGGTGCTTGCAGCAACAATTCAATATCGTCATAGGTCTTCAGTTAAACAAAATAGACAGATAAACTCGCTTTTGCATTCACAATAATATAACATAATGTTTTGAGGTTAATAAATTGATCTTATTAATATTATCTCCTTTATTCGCAAGACAAATGAGCACTAAAAACGTTTAAATTCTAATGCACTTAAAAGGTCGGTAATTCGTTATGAGATGGAAGTGATAACTGATAACTCTTAATAATGAGTTATCGCACAAATTTTGTTGTTAACAAACAACAACAAACAATCAAACAAATGGGTATCGATATCTGAACACGATAAAAAAAAGAGGAAGATTTGATGATTTTTTCTGGGCTCAACGACCGGTAGTAGTGTAGTTACTTGAAGTATAAGTTGAGAAAATGTGTTTTTTTTTGTTTTATCGTGTTTAGTTAGATATCGATAGTCATTAAGTCTGTCAAGTTTACACAAAAAAAAACTAATATTCTAAGTAAAAATATTATCAAATCTGTATCAAACCCTGTATAACCTACCCTTTGTTAACTTCAGATATACTTTGAAGGTGGACTGATGACTCACAAGGTGGACTAATGACCATGAAAAGGCCGCATGAATCTGTTGGATGCGGGAAGCACAGCACCGGTCGAAGTGGCGGTGCTTGGGGGAGGCTTGTGTACAGCAGTGGACGTCTTTATTAAAAAAAACTTCATTGGTCGCAATATCCAATCATTTCCATCGACCGTTATTCATTTCCATTTCAAATACAAAATCCTTTAGCTACCCAATAAAAACAGCTTGAATAACTCCAAGCTTTCCCAACACAACCAGGTAATCTCGAACTATAAGTCTGAACCCATTGTCGTGTGGACCCCGGCTGATTGATTCGCGCCGTGTAACAATGGAAGACTGTTATCGTATGTATTGAGGGATTATATCGCCTCGCTTGATGGGGTGGGCAGAGGCAGAGGCGAGAGGAAAACAGGCGACACAATGACAGACTTTTTTCAAGCCCTTTGAAAATAACTATCTATAATCTTTTACATATCTACAAATAGGTACATAATTATTATAAATTAAAGCTACTTTTGGTGTCTCTCCACGTTGTTTTTCTAAACTAAGCAACGGATTTTAGTGCGGTTCTCAACATTAGAGCCTGTTCTCACGATGCGTTATGGTGCCGTACCGCAAAGATTACACCGCATTGGCAATCACACGGGCGTTGCAGCACCGTAACGTTGTTACGCTGCATTGGCGGTCACACGTTGAGACTGAGTGATGCTGCTCCAGCGTAGCAAGGCGTACACACTTCCCCGCCTCGTCTCGCTGGTTGCAAGTCCCGCACCGTGTAGCATACCATGGATGGACGCCGCAGCGACACCGTTCCGGCACCGCGCTGCCGCCGCAACGCATCGTGTGAATCGGCCCTTAGAGAATTTATTCCGGAAGGATTATGTGAATAATACATTAAGTGCGAAGCAGGGGCGGGTCGCTAGTTAAACATAAACATAGAAGTCTTGCCAAGCATTTCGCCCCTTATTAATAAACACCACAGTTAACCTATGCCAAACTTAAACCTCGAAAAGTGTATTGTTAAACTGAAGTCAACGCCATCACGCCTGTAATCCTCGAAGGGGTAGCCAGAGGTGTACCTATAGTAACTTCACCCACATTTCGCCAGTTATGTTTAAGTCCCATTTAATAGAGCGCGAGTGTATTGTCATCAACAGGCCACATGTCCAGACTCCGGGTTCACTGAGAAATTCCTGAAACCTGACCTGCGAATCGAAGCCAGCACCTCATGCGCAGCAGTAGCGCTTGCAATATAAGGCGTCAGTTTTGTCAAACGCGTTGTTTTTAATTAGTATCATTGCTGTGTTTCTGTTTAAAGGGTTTTGTATGCTAATGAGACGTTTTCATTTGTTTCTAGTTGACGCAATAAGGCATAGAGCATGTCAGTTGTGGACGTGACTGTTCTAGAAGTATTCACAATCTAAAAAAGGTGGTTTTTTGACGAGGCTAGTGTTCGGTTTCTTAGTTGTTTTAAACAGTCGTTTATCTCTTTGATTATTACTAGAGCAGTGGTGGCCCAGTGGTAACGGCCGCGACTTACGAGTTGGAGATCGTAAGTTCAAACCCTGACAGGTACTTTACTTTGTGTAAAATATCTCATCAAAACGGTGAAGGAAAACATCGTGAGGAAACCGGCATGTCCTAGAACTAAAAATTCGAAGACATGTGATATCTACCAACCAGCACTGGGCCCGCGTGGTGGATTACGGCCCACTCCCTCTCACATAGAGGTGGCCTGTGACCCAGCAGTGAGGATATTATAGGCTGATTATGTATGTATATTATTAGTACTACTGGTTAGATTTAGCGCCTCGGAAAGCACGTAAAGCCATCGGTCACGGCTGTCATTCGTAGATCTTTGATAAGTATGTGTTTACCCAGTCTCTGGGTTTTAGAGGTCATATAGGTAGTCACCCCATCTAATATTCAGCTGAATCCGGTTAAGCTGCAAGACAATCCCAACATACTTGAGTAAAAGCTTGGCAGCTGATGACGAAATCATCGAAAAAAAGCTACTACTAAAGAATTCTCCTTCAAAACACTCCTACCATTTTCTGATAAGGTTAAGACATAATTCTGTATTTACGTTCCAGAAGCAAACAGTCTGAAAATCTTTTGTTTTCATCTTCATTTGTTCAGGAATGTAAACACGGGACTAATACCGATGTTATGGTTATCCCACGCGCGAGTTTGTGGGAAGAATAGCTTAGTTTGGCGTCTGGAGGACTTGCAGGAATGATGCATGTCTTATTGGTATATAATTATAGGTTTCTGTGGTGGTCTTCTGGCTAATAAAAGGGCCATCAAAGTCAGTTTCCTTCTGCCTATTGAAATAGATAATAATTGGATAGCCTACAGCATATTCATGGCGTCAGCACTAAAAGCAACCGAGCTGATAATGCAGGGGAACATTTGCAAACTGATATCATCATTCCCTTCCCTTATCTCAATTTATTGGGGATCGGCGCAACATGTCTTCTTTTTCCATATTTCTCTTGCAGATTGATAATAAATAATAAATCGTTAATTCGAAAAAATAGTACAAATATAAGACCTGTATTTCAAAAATATATGTTCTCTTTCTTACATAGTGACACTAAATGGCATTATAATTTTATGTTTAGAAGCAGTAGTGTGGAGCGTGTGTAATGTGTGCATGTATTGTGGGTCACAACATTTAAAATTTAAACTAAGTCAGTCTGGGCATAACCAATATTAGCCCTACTGATATTAGCTCCTTGATCCAGCAGTCTACATGTACGGATTAAACGTAGTTAGTGTTAGTAGCGCACGAACCAACACCTTTGCTTAGCGTAGTGTCAGGTCACAACCTCAAAGGAGGTCCAAACCTAGTCACTTAGCCGTTACTGCCATGCTAAAGATCATATCATAGCCTAGTGAGTGCAATAAGCTATGAGCATTTAGCACTACGGTAAGTAATGTTCAATCTAAGCTATTGTAACTTGCGTGTTTAGTTTTAACGAACTATTCAGTTGATAGATCGGTTATCAACAAATCGAAGCCCGTGCGGTTGTGAATATAATTTTATTACCATGTAAAAATACCTTCCTGTCTATTAACGACAATTATAAGTAACCACCACCACACTGGCCAAGTGTGGTGACTCGTGTTCTTACCATAGGTAATCTCCTCAAAACGTTTCACTATCGAAGGTAAGTTCATGTTCATTATTATAAGGACAATCATCATAATTTATTTCTACACTCATTCAATCATTTTAATACAGATCTATAACTAACTACTAATAGTACAAATGATGTCATTGTTATCATTAAATTGTATGTCAAGTACTCAGCTTTTAATTATGAAAAGTAACAGCAAATGTTAAAGTAACATTGTGCTGCTCATAAATTAATGAAATTAATAAAATGGTTGCTTTATACTTGATTGATAAGGGATTAAAAAGGACACTGTTGTGAATAGAGGGAAACATAATTGAGGGGCAGAATTTCACATTTAATTGGAGACAAAAATTAGATTGTTAAGCTTAAATTGGCTTCGACGCAGTCATTCGAGATGTTTTGTAGGGTCGTATAATAATGACAGTACAAGGATTATCCCCGGGGGTTGAGTTCAGCAATTGAGCCTCACCCCTCAATAATAACAAGGAAAATATACTCACTGGGGTCGACAGCTGCTCTGCAAGCAATGTTAGCGACACACAACACTTATACTACACACACCACAATCGTTACAACCTAGGTCCCGTACACTGAGCGTAACATATTGTGGCTACCACACGTCCGCACCACGACGCACCACACACCGAATGTCGGCCATCTTTGTTTTATGAATTTGAATTTGAATTTTCGAATCGAGTACACGCCTTGATTGTTATTTTTTAATTATTATTTTTTAAAGATGCAAAGGTTTTGATGGCAGGTGAAGACTTGGGCGGTTGTGAGGATGGGCGGCGCGCGCACTGTGGCTGACTTCGGGCGGATGCGCGGCGCAGGGCGGCTGGGACAACTTCGTGGCATTAACCTGACCTGGTTTCAGAGACGCGATGAATTATTTTTGAAATGGCAACGCACTTGCATTCGCTTCTTTTTTATTGTTATTCTAATGTATAATTGTATAACCTTTTGATTATGTAATTGGATTAAAATCTTTATACCCAGCTCAAAATATAATAATTATTTCTGTTCCCCTCTCTATATTGTTAGTAAGACATGATAGTTGTTGTAAACGAAATATATTTTATCAGGGGTTTTCACGGGTGAGGTCAGTAGGCCAATCAGGAAGCTAGCTGAGGCTTCAAGGTCTATGATATTACTTTTCATTTCTAGTGTTTGTTAGATAAGCATGTTTCAAAGATGATCATTTAGAAATGTGCGAGAACTTTATTGATATTTGATGAGCAGGATTTGCGCCCGGTTGATGGCAATGGGTTGGCAAATTTTCAACACTATGTAATTATATTGTTATGAAATAAATTACTTATGACTTATGGCTCGTCCCCTATTACATGGGACTTAAAAATAACTGGCAAAATGTGGGTGTACTATAGGTATACCTCTGCCTCACCTTATGATATACAACCTGTAAAAAAAACCATGTCCAATCCGTGAGGGTGTTGTTAGGTATCGTACTGAGAGTCTATTTAGGTAGAAATTTTCAATAAAAAAAAAATTACCCTGCATTTTTTCAATGGGGAATTTTACTGGGTTATCACGATGAGCGCGGGCGGCCGTCATTTAGCGGGTGTCGACAAGTTATAACTTATGACCCCTGTTGAAAAATTGCTAATTTTAAATGGAATTGGGGTAATTTTGGTACTAAAAATGTGAATTTTAAATAGCAATACCTAACTTTTTTTATTTTCAATAATAATAAGACTTTTTATTACATTTTGGTAATGTTATTGCAGTACCTTTGTGCCCCTTTTGGATCGGACAGGGCTTTTTTTACACATTGTAAAAAAGTATTAATTAGTTATTTAAAAAAATAATTTAAATACTTCCTACATTGTTATTATTATGATAATTTCCTTCAAAGTTATTAAATAATATAACTATTTACTGCATTTTCGTATTGCCTTTCTAAAATATTATATAATACTTGTGATTTCCTTGTAACGTGATATTGGAAGCAGCTGCGCGAAATTGGTACGACTTCCTTTTTTTTCAAGTGCGTAGAATACCTTTGTAAAGCTTAATATTAAAGTAGCAGTGCCCGGGCATTGCGCATTCAACCATGTTGACTTGGAATTAGGCAGTATTATTTTATTTTATCAACAATGTCAATTAATGTCAAGTAACGCTGCCACACAACACACAAGCCATCACACAAAGATTTTAATTTAATATTTTGCTTTATTAGATAGTTAAAATTAAAAAAAAAACAGTTTAACATTTTTTACCTATCACAAAAAAAGTGCACAACGCCGCTAAAGAAGTTTTCACTTCAAAAACTAATGTTTTAATTGACTTTTGTCGCTGACTGTACGACAAACAAACAGGTGGCCATTACCATCTATGAACATTTGCAATATCAGAAGGAAAGCCGAATGCTCGTAATTCTAATTACACAGGCATACATACACACTTTTCGAAACTATCGAAACAGCAACGCGGCAGAAATAGGTAAGGTTTTATACTTCCCCGACAACCTCCTTCACAAAGAGTTCTACTTAACCAAATATTCTAATAACGTAAAAAAACGTCCTAAAAAAATTCTAACATGCAAAATTACGGGTTACGGCGTAGCGTCGTAGCTCCGTAGCACCTAGCTACGGTGCTACGAGACCTTATGTTTAGAACTTATTAATCATTTGATTGAGTCCACTAGTTTCAAAAACAGCAATGTCCATACTTTGCAAAAATTTCGTTGTCTATGGTTTCGTAACCATAGACAACTAAATTTTTCAATAATAATAATAATTGTTAAATAGCAGTTGATGCAACACTCCGTATGCAACAAAAAAAGCAACCCGTTTAAAATCACATTACAAAATCAACAATGTCCAATATATAAATTAGTATTTTGTATTCTGAAAATTTTTAATTAAGGACTTGTGGACATTTTACAAAAGTGGACATTGTTGTTTTTGAAACTAGTAGACTCAATTATGGGTTACGGCGTAGCGTCGTAGCTCGTTAGCATCTAGCTACGGTGCTACGAGACCTTGGATGTAGGACTTATTAATCATTATCATCAGCCTCCTCCTATCCCAATTACTTGGGATTGTCACAGAACGTGTCCTTTCATACTTCCCCATCGGTCATTAAATCATTTTGACTATTATGAATCAATAAAAACAAAATCAATAATCACTTGGATAGCCTAATGATTCTTACAAACTCCATGCATATTTTCTTTCTCCTCTTTTCTCATATTCATCCACATTCAACTAATAATTTATATACATCAGTACAAAAAAACTTCCTTTAAAAAAATGGCCCACGTATAAAATTATGTTATGATGGTACGGCGTAGCGTCGTAGCGTCGTAGCAAATAGCTACGGTGCTACGAGACCTCAGGGAGAAGTTCGTAATATTGTGTTAATATTTAGCTAAAACTAAGTTAGCGCTCTGATAGTGATATGGCAAAGTGTAATATAGACTTTGGAGAAACTTTTGTCCAGCATTGGAGTAATATATTGACAGCACGGTTGGCGCAGTGGTTAAGCGATTGACTGCTGCGCTGCGTGTCGCGGGTTCGATTCCCGCACGGAACAAATATTTGTATGACCTACAATTAGTTGTTCCGGGTCTGTCTGTTTGTGTATGTGAGTTTAAATGTTTGTAAACGCACCCACGATACGGGAGAAATTCCTAGTGTGGGGCAACGTTAAAAAAAAAAAAAAAAAAAATATATATATTATAACTTTACGTTTTTTAAAAACACCTGGTAAATAATTAAAGAAAAAACTAAAAAAAAATTAGGTTTTTGTATTATTTAAAACCTGAATAAGTTATAAGAGATTTTTTTTGTCATTTTTGACAGCCTCGTTGGTCTAGTGGTCGCAAGCGCTACTGTTGAGCATGAGGTCCTGGGTTCGATTCCCGGGTCGGGTAAAGTGTTATTGGGTTTTTCCATCTGGAATTTCTCAGTAGAAGAACGGAGTCCGGATTTGTGCCCGGTTGATGGCAATAGGCTTACCCCCATTACATAACTGGCGAAATGTGGGTATACTATAGGTACACCTCTGCCTAACCCTTCGGGGATTACATGCGTGATTTTATGTTTATGTTGTGTTATTTTTATCATAATATACAAAGTTCATAGCACCAAAACTACAGAACCCTGTGCTCGTGTTTGTTTTTGTGTGTACTTATTTTCTTTGCGTCGTGCTTTACCGCAAATAACGTATTTTCTGTCTTTTTTATACTTTTTTGATCTTAGATAAAGAGCTGATAAGTGTGTAGTAAAACAGAGGATGCACAGCATGTGTTGCTGGAATGTGCCCGATATAAATACAAGCAAAAGAAACGCACTTCTCGACTCGATGAAATTGAAGGTATTGGACGTTGGAATGTTTCATGGTATTTTAGCTAAGCCTACGTCTGAAGTAGCAAAAATATGAAATACTTTTTTAGATAAGAAAGATTAAGTTAAGTTTTGTGTGACTAAGATTAGTTAATTTTGTTGAGGAGTTAGTCGTTATTTCTAAAAGCACGATGAAATGAAATGAAATGAAATGAAATGAAATTGTTTATTCTGTAAATAGGATATTGCAATCACTTTTACACGTCATATTTAAAAAAAATAAGAAGAAAATGCTAGATGAGTTCGGCGTTTCCTATCTGACTACTCTGAGAAGAAAGACCGAAACAAACTCAGAGGTCACAGTCTCTTTTAAAGTCCAGACATAATCTTGGTCAGGCCATATGAGGACCATGTAGATTAGTGTCTGAAATGGTCTTTTGAGGAAAGAACCACACAGATTTGAGTGGACCTGTCCAGTCAGTGCAAGCATTTGTCAGTAATCGTAGAGCTCAACTCAGAACTTAAGGAGCTCAACTCGACGAACAATACCAAAGAAAGGACATTTGGGTAGGTCGCATAAAGTACTCAAACTGCCAGACCATCATTTAAACTAACTGAGAAAGAAAAAAAATTAAAGAAAGAGGAAAAACAATAAAAATAAAATATCCACATAGTCCTCACATTCACAATAATTAAAACAATATAATACTTTACAAAGTAATCACGTTATTTTGTATATAATTTTCAACAATGTCAATATTTATAATATATAAAAAACTGGTATTTTTAATGATTTACATAATAATTAAAATGTCAAATTTTATAGTTTTATCACAAAGCTTAGCAGAGCGAGCAGCTCAATCCCACGCTTTTTTATCTTCTAAATAATCTGAAATTTTATAGTACCCTTTTTTACAAAGTTTGGTTTTAATACAGCTTTTAAATCGTTTAATGGGTAAGTTTCGAATATCAATGGGAAGTTTGTTGTAAAAGCGTATACATTGACCCATGAACGAGTTGCCTACTCTGTGGAGACTGAGATGAGATTGACATCGTCGCATATGTGTTCAAAAATCCCTTAGATAAATATAGATTTAAAAAACCTATCTGTGAAAAAGATCAAAGGTGAGCAGAAGAAATAAACCCATAATACCTCCGATACCCATGGGTATTAAAGTGTTTCATCCAGATACCTTTCATAGCATTGAGATCACCTTGAAATATAATATTGTCCGTATTACTAGAGCCTGACGGTGAGCGGCGTTCGGTGTTTAACACCGTCATTTGTTTCATGTTGCGCTGACAATTAACTTGAGAAGATGCAACGATGTTACAGACGCCTGTAATTGGGTACCCCGCGCGCATACAAATCAGAAGGCACCGTCCCACCGGCGACGAGGTAGCGACTAGCTATCATCGATATTCTCGCTCACGAAACGTACAAAAAATTGTAGGTCCCGTGTAAGTAAAAGAGATACATTATGAACAGTTGGTCGCTGACTGGTCACACCACCGGCGTGACAATAGCTACTTATCAAAGAGAGTACTCGCTCAACCACGCTCGCTTGGCGAGTCCAACACTCGCTGAGAGACTAACGCTTGGTACACATACGCATAACAGCGAGTAATCGCTCGTCACGGTCGTGCTCTCGTTGCTCGTGCCTTGCAAACTTGTTTTTAGTTGCTAGTTCTACTCCTTTCTCGTTAATAGCAGGCGATAGGGCGGCTGCCGAGAAAAATGGTGCGGTTTGGTGGTATGGCACTGAGAGTGCTGCTGCGGCTGCCGTAGCGTAGTAGTGCGTCAGGGATGTTTGCAGATAATAATATTGATGGTTTTACCACCATTATTAGGAACAGATGTGCATCCCTGAGGACTCGTGTTCGCGGCAGCACACAGTACACACAGTACAGTATTCTCAGTGTATTCGCAGATCGGTGGGATTCCCTGATGTTGCGGCGGTGGATGCGGCTCCACGCAGAAATTTAATTGTATATTTTTATCTGTGTATGTAACCTACCAACACTAGAAGTTAAGTAATATGGACGTAATATGTATAACCGAGCATTTTATAATGTCAGGCCAAGAAAAATTATTATATATACCAAATTACAAGTTAGCGGCATGCTATGCTAGGCAGAATAGAAAACGTGGTGGTGCCTGTATCCTAATAAGAGTTGGGCATGAGTATAAAGAACTACCTGACATAGTGAAGTGCTCGATATCAGGAATTATAGAATGTTGCGCCGTTGAATTAACTTTACAAAAAATTATAATTATATGTGTTTATAGACCTCCTAAACTATGTAACCTTAGTAAATTTTATGAAAACTTAGATCTCATTCTTAAAAAAGTGTGTATCAAACCTTTTAAAAAAGTAATTTTATGTGGAGACTTTAATATAGATGTTTTAAACAGGAATAGAATGACGTTAGAATTTGAATGCTTTCTTAGGAGCTACAACCTCAAACTAGAAATTAATCAACCGACTCGATTTATCAGCAAAACTTGTTTAGACAATTTTGCACATAATTTTAAACAAAACTGCCAACATGAAGTAATTGATTTCGGACTATCTGACCACACAGCCCAAATAATGAAGGTAAAAATTAATAAAATCAACCAAATAAAATCGTGGAGAACTTTAAGACGAGATATGGATGAGGCAAATCTTATTAAATTTAAAACACATCTACAAAGCTTGTCGTTTTCTGATGTATATAGCACAGAAGACTCTAACAAAGCCTATGATAACTTTTTAGAAATGTTCCTTATTTTACATGACCTCTGCTTTCCTCATAAATTAGTGACTATAAGATCTGAGAAAAAATTAAAATGGGTTTCTCGGGGGATACGAACATGTAGCAAACGACAACGACAATTACTGTGGCAACAGAGACTAAAACCAACTTCAGAAAATAAAAATACATTTAATAATTACTCAAAGAGATTTAAGAAAATCATTAAATTAACCCAGAGAGCCCAGAATAACTATTTAATAAATAACTCTAAAAATAAATCCAAAACTGCCTGGCAAATTATTAATAATAATAAAATTGTAAGAGAACCCATTTCTCAAATAAAAAAAGGAGATGAAATAATATCAAACCCTAAAATAATAGCCGAATCTTTCAATGATTTCTATATTGACCAGATTTCGGGCATACCAAAACATACGTCAGGTGACTCAATTAACATAAATATCAACCCACAGTCAATTTTACAGAATTACTTGTAGATAAATGTTATTACTCTGTGCAGGATTTCTTAAATGATATTTTTTTGTAATACATATTTTTATTGTAATACATTTGCATGCTATATTAAGGCAGAATGTACATGGATCCTATTATGTAATTTAACAACTTATTTTTATGTACCTACATTCCAAGCAAATAAAGACCTATTCTATTCTATTCTATTCTATTCTATTCTAGTAAAATTGTTATTAACCCTATGGACTCCGGTCTGAAATAAAATATTTCTATTCTATAATAAAAACAGTACCCACCACCTTCGTGCAGCCCCAGGAGCATCTGCCACCCGAACGTGACCTGCAGTCGCCTATATGGAAAGCAATCAATCGACTGCGGACCCAAGTAAGCCGCTGCAAGCACAATCTAGCAAAATGGGGGATTATAGGTCCCACCGATGCCCAGTGCGAATGCTGTGCTACTGACCAAACCATGGCTCATATGCTGGAGTGTCGTAATGGTACATACTTTTTATACAAGGAGTAGGTAATTCAAATAACCTGAAAAAAGGTGATCATACCCGTCATTATGAGCAACTTTTACAGGACAAACATAAAATGCCTGTTCACTCTACTTTTTGTCGAGTTATGGGATCATAAAATGGAGTAGCAGATATTTTTTTGTGATTTCTTACCTACTTGTCCTAAGATTATAAATTGTTTATAATTATGAGTTTGATGAATGATGAATTTAGGTTTTCAATTATTACAATAATTGTCCACACCTAGTTTATACAACAAAAGAGTTCTGAGACAGGCTATGTAGGTTGAAACACTAATTACGACTCGTATTTCGTTGGTTTGTAAGTTTTTTTTTTAATTCTTTCTTTCCGAATGGGAACAACAGCTTTGAAAACGTTCGTCGCCCCGCTTATATAACAATACGCACCCTTACATATTGTTGAATGGAATCTCAGCACAAATCCTATTGTTAGCGATGCCTCATTTTACTGTTGAGTAAATATTTATTTGCGTAGCCAAATGTTCAGTACTTACATGTTTATTTGATCAAATAAATCTCTGAAATTGTATTGCTGTGTTTGAGTCATGTTCACATACGGAAGTGTATGATGTTCGGATCTGAATAAACGGTATGAAACAATAGTTTAATCCGGTTAAATTGTTATCATCATCTACCTTGCTGAACAGATGGCCGATGGGGCTGAAAGGTTCTGGAGTGGCGACCGCGTACCGGAAGACGTAGCGTTGGAAGGCCCCCCACAAGGTGGACCGATGACCTTGCAAAGGCCGCAGGAATCCGCTGGATGCGGGACGCACAGAATCGGTGGAAGTGGCGGTGCTTGGGGGAGGCCTATGTCCAGCAGTGGACGTCTTTCGGCTGAAATGATGATGATGATGATGATCTACCTAGCCTCTTTCCAACTACGTTGGGGTCGGCTTTCGCGGTCTAACCAGATGCAGCTGAATACCAGTATTTTTACATTGAGCGACCGCCTATCTGACCTTCACAACCCAGTATCTGGGTAACACGATAGCCCTTGGCAAGACTGGTTGTAAGACTTTTGGGCTTCTGACGACCGGTTAAATATTGTTTTTTATAAAAAGAAAAAATATATTGTAGTAACTGTTCTTATTTATTTATTTAACAATTTATGTACACACATATAAAAAGACAAGAAAAAAAGGAACAAAAAAGTACGTACAAAGGTGATGCTTATTTCTAAAGAAATCTCTTCAGCATACCTGCGATAGGAAAGCGGATAAAAAGAGATGTAGACAACGTGTGTAAGAGTAGAAGAGAAAATAAAATACATAAAAATTGGTTGCCTGTAAAGTCGGTATACGGGCGAAAGTTTTACGTGACAACGACTTTGCGTGCCTTTCACTTTTTATGTCTGTCTCTCTCGCTCTTAGGCGGGCTAACCATGCCCGAGTGGAAGGGACGCGTGCCTCTCACTCGCTCTCATTGTGAGCGCATAACGTGAGCGGAGCGTAACGCAGTTTCTTGAAGTGTCACCCGGCAAACCAATTTATAAGACGTTGTCACGTCAAAATAAAAAGTAGACAAAGTGGACAGTCCCTTTATAAGGCACTGGGTACGGAGGCACGTGCCAACGTGTGTTGAGTCACGTCAGTTTTAGTTGTTTAGTTTGTAAAAGTTTACTAACATAGTTTTTAAATCATTGTTACTAACACTATATGGATTGTATGTACTTGTATGTGTAGTCCGAAATAAAGAATATATTATTAAAAACATTTAACTATTCAGCATTTGACTGTTCTTATTACGTTTCGTGCAGCACCGTTTAGCAATATTTCTTTAGTGATTAGTTAGTAAGCTTGACGGTACCTAAGTGGTCACCGCGTCCCATGGACAATACCACAGCAGAGCGCGGAATCGCTGCGCCAGCAGCGTGTAGAGACAGCGAAATTCTCCGTGCTGTGTGGACATTGGCTAAAATACCTATACATGACGCTGGAGCCGCACCGGTGCCGACCCGCATGGAACTGTGATCGTTGCTTTACTATTTAACTCGGCATCAAGCCAGTGTATACGCGGTTTGGTGCGGCGCCGGTGCTCCGGTGGTTGGGTAGCGGTGCGGCGTATTCAGGCTTCCTGCACTTGACGCCTGAGCCGCACCTCTGTCGGACCGCATGTTTGTGCAGATGCATTACCATTAGAGATGTTGAATCTGCTATAAACTATAGACGTGTTACTATAAAATATATTTTTGTAGCGCTTTGTTTTATACACAATTATTCTAACACGTTGTTAAAAAAATCGGCCGTAGTCTAAACGCGCAAACGAGCCGGAGGCTAGCTCGACGTGTTTTATATGGAATTTTTCACTTTTTGTATGAAAAATATGCAAAATTATTACCTACATGTTGAGTTTTAGGGGTTTATGGGTATTATAAAGAGGGAGGGAATGTTCATTATTTTTGCGATAGAACACACCATTTTCGAAATACATATAAGAAAAAGAAAAGAAAATAAGATACATTACTGTTTTTATACCTGACGTCGAGGTGTTGGTGTTAATTTTAGTTCATGACAACTAATTATATTCGTATTGAAAAGTTCATTGATTATATTTACAAAAAAATAACTATTTACATACGCGTTACGTAATAACAGACGACATGCGCCGACTGCCACCCGAGTTCACCCGACGCGCTGTGTAAGACTATAAAACTATATTGCTATCCCGTTCTGGCTCCGTTGTACGCGTTTAGACTTTAGACGTTTAGTTTGTTGAAGTGTTATATTCTAGCGCGAAGTCAGAGTCGATCTAGCAAACGCATGCTTTGTACACATAACGTGTTATGTTTTGGCGCTATACGTTTTATTTACCACCGCTAATTAATAACGCACAGGCAAGATTGTTACCACTTCAAATTAATATCTATGACATCAAAATTCACCATCACCAACAATTTTAACACCACTAAATGTGTATACGTATTTTTTTTTGTCAATACTTTGAAACGAGGTGGCACCGGCATTTCCTTTCCTTGATCCTGAAGAAATGCAGAAACAAACTCGTAGGTCCTTATTAAAGTATAAAAATTATAATTACCTTTCCTCTCAACTGTGAGTATTTATATACCTATAGTATTTATGTTTATATATTTAAGTTCTATGTATTTATTTAAGTATATATTAATTTATTACTTTATACGTGTAGGTTTATTTCAATATTTTAGTTTAAGACTTCGCATATTTATATTTTTCTCTTCTTGTTCTCACACACTATTGTCTACATTTCTTTCTCATTTCTCCTATCGCAGGTCTGCTGGAAGAAATTTCTTAAGAAATAAGCAGTACCTTTGTACTCATAATTATGATTATGTCTTATCTGTATCTATTTTTCTGTGTGTACATAAATAATAAAATAAATAAATAAATAATAAGATTTTATATGAGTCTAACAGTATAGGGCCATGTCTGGAAGAGCCTTTTAAATAAAAAAGAGCCATTGCAGCTTTGAGTTGACCTGTACCGACAGAAAGCACGCATGCATCAGTTATCGTGTAGCTCAACCCTGAGCTCAACGACTCGCCACATGACACTATCGGATCTGCAGGACATTTGCGTACAGACAGACAGTTATAAAGTCATGTATTCTATTTAGCCTGCATGGTAACATCACAATTTAAATGCTCATAAATTCCAACCCAACATAACATAACCTATTTTTTGTCGCAGTAGGGTAATTATCAAACCATCATACTTTATTGTCATTGGCGGTACACTCGCGCGCAGTTATTATAACGTTTAAATAAACAGGTAGCGCTTGTCCCGAGGGTACAATCGCCGACAAAAGTGCTACATTATTCAGTCACGATGAGCGCGGCGTGACAGCTGTGTGACACGTCATGTGGGGCCAGGAAAATAGCGGGTGTAATAAAGGGGGAAAGACAATGGAGATGGTACTTGAAAGGTATGCTGAAATGATGGGAATTATAAAAGGTTAATGGCTTATAAACGAGGTAAAAAGTAAACAGAGTAAAGCCATAACAACTATGGGTACTAGACATTTGGCAAGTTCATAACGAAATCGTTTCAGCTTCCTAAGATAGACTTTTTGTTTTTCTCTTCTGGGAAAGTCGTAACTTCTGTTATGATATACGTAATATTAATTTAGCCGCTATCTCTAGCTCAAACGCTAGAAAACGTTAAAAGGATTATTGTCATATTTCGAATGTTTAACTTTTTTACTAGATTTAACTTTTACTTTTTTGTTTTACTAGATCACTGAAAAATGTGATGGAAAGGAATAAAAGTCCTATTTTGTTCACGAACATATCAACACATCTACCTAAGAATACCTACATGTGGAATGCAATAAAAGTATTGAGTATTGAGTACATAAATATTGAAAAACCTTGCACTTGTTTTTGTCTTATCAACGCTACTTCTCCGGCCCCACCCGTTCCGCAAAGATAACGTCACACCACGCGACTGTACGCTACCGAACTACTTTTGTTTGCGACTGCTATAGGCTTTGTTAATACCGTACGCGACTGTACATTGAATTGAACGTCAAGGTATGTTGATATGATATAGGAACGTTTTGTTACATAAAACGATGTTTGTGACGAGCTTCATGAGTGTTGTGTGATTTGAAATATGTACCTCACTAGCGACTCGCCCCGGCTTCGCACGGATGTGGCGACATTAAAAATGTATATGCTATTATGTCCACACATAGCATAATCAGCCTATAATGATGTACCCACTGCTGGGACACAGGCCTCCCCTCTTCGAGAGGGAGTGGGTCTTAATCTACCACGCGAGCCCAGTGCGGGTTGGTAGATGTCACATGTCTTCGAATTTGTGGTTCTAGAACATGCCGGTTTCCTCACAATCTTTTCCTTCACCGTTTTGAGAGCAGTGGTGATGAAATTATTTACACAAAGTAAAGCGCCTGGCTTAGAACTCGCGACCTACAACTCGTAAGTCGGGGCCTATACTACTGGGCCACCACTGCTAGCAAACATTTATGCACATAATTATAAACGAAATGGAATAAATTCTCTAAATGTTCGTGAAAGCCGCATTAAAATCCATTGAGCAGTTTAGAAGATCTAATCACACAAACAGACACGATAAACGACTTTGTTTTATACCAAGTACTAGATGACCTGGTGAACTTCGTGTTCGAGATCGATATTTTTCGGCTGTTCCTTCGGGTTTTTTCTAAACCACCCAAAGACTCAGGCGATAAAACCAAAAAAATATCATATCGATCAATTGATCGAGGCAATTGATTTTTATATAGGTGTTGATAGATTGATGTTTCAAGATATAGAATGGACACAGATGAATCTTTATAAATATTATTCGAAACCGCGATCAGTACCGCGAAAGCCGTCTCCTCAGCCACTGCGCCAACTATGCCATCAATTTATTTATATCTTAATAGTCTTATGACATCTCTCCAGGAAAATCTGAAATGTCTTTGACCTAGGTCTAATTTTATCTGGAATCTGAGTTCTCAAACACAGGGGTGATACGTAAGTTCGGGTCGGCATGTTCTAGTCGGCAGTATTTGTTGAACAAAGGAACCGAACCGAAGCAATTACTACACTATATATATTCGGCTTGTACCGATCGGCAAACTCCGTACTACTATGTATCTACGTAATTATATTTAGTTGTGCCGCCCGGCTGTGCCGAATCATGGCGCCTCGAACAAGTGTGTGGCATGTCTAAGGGTCCGTCCAGATTATGTTATATAACCAAATTATGTAGCATTGCTAATCTCTCTATAGAAACATGTTAGATGTTTAACTATGTTTTATAACGTGTTATGTTAGTGTGGACGCATCTTAATATTTAGTATTCAGGTGTGAAACCCTTCCGTCACAAATACCTAAGGTGTCATCTTTGACAGCGCGTGTATTTTGTCAGCGAGCTGTCAAATCTTTTAACGCGGGTAATAAGTTGGTTTTCAACGCCTGGCTATTATTAAACTACCTTGTTGACACGGTGTAGGAAACTACAGAAGATTTGTTGCTTGATTATCCATAATTCTCATGTTTTTTTGTTGTCAAAGTATACCTATTTAACTGAAGTTTGGCTTGTCACTTAGTTTGACAGCTGTCATATTATCCCGTACGTGTCTTTCTTTGCCTGTTAGAAAGTGATATGTTGATCGTTGACGATGCGGTAATATTTTAGTACCTATAGGTTTAATTTTGTTTTACACACAATAATAGTCGCGATTATCTTAAGAATTGTAAGAAGTAGTGCTTCTGTATCACTTCTTTTGTAATATTTCCAAATATTTACTAAAATTAACCTTACTTCAGTCAAGCTAAGGTTCAAAATTGAAAGCAACAAGCATTTTAATTTAGTCATAAATTGTTTTTCTTAGGAGCGACTTTAACGATTATAAATGAATGTGTAACGTCAGAAATGATGATTATTTTAGATGTTTTAATGTGATTTGTGTTAAAAAGGGAATTTTCACAGAAGATTTAATGTGATTGCCTGTAACTAGTTGCTGAGTGAGTGAGTGGGTGAATGATTGTAAAAATAAACCGAAGTATTATTGGACTGAGATATAAAGGCACATACCTAACATTAAGCCAGTATTTCCCAAAGAAATATACATATAGGTGAAGGAATACATCGTGAGGAAACCCGCCGGACTTATACTCAATATACTCGTAAACGTGTGAAATCGCCAACCCGACTTGAGCAAGCGTGGTGATCAAGATTCATAGGCTCTCGACATGGTTAGAAGCCTTTGTCCCCACTGCAGGGGTGCAATATAGGTAGGTATTTATAAATTATCGCCCATGTTACTCAGTGATAATATAACATTCTACTGGTGAAAGAATGTTTCAATTCGGTCCAGTAGTTTTTGAGTTTATTCATTAGAAACAAAAATACAAATCTATATACCTATTAGAGTAGATAAGGCCAAGTGTTATTGAATTTTCCTATGATTATATTTTTAGTAGCAACCCGGAGTCTAGATTTGCGTCCAGTATAATGGCTATCATCAAAACAGACTCGTCTGGGCAGCGTTCGGGAAGCTACGCAATATCTTCTCGTCCCACATACCGCAGTGTCTCAAGATGAAAGTCTTTGACCAGTGCGTGTTGCCAGTGATGACCTTTGGCATTGAAACGTGGTCGCTAACAATGGGCCTTATCAGATGGCTAAAAGTTACCCAAGGGGCAATGGGGAGGGCTATGCTTGGAGTTTCCCTACGTGATCGAATCAGAAATGAAGAGATCCGCAGGAGAACCAAGGTAACCGACAAAGCTCGAAGAATTGCCAAACTTAAGTGGCAGTGGGCAGGGCACATTGCTCGCAGAATAGATGGCCAGTGGGAGAGAAAGTCCCGTTTTTTATTTTGCTAATTACCTGGTACTTGTTGATAGGCCTACACTGTTCTCTCATACCTATTAACACTGTAATTCACCGTAATTTGAAAACATTGTAAATACCATTTATTTTTAAAAGAGTAACCGTGGAGATTCTTTCCGACTCTTCTCCATAGGAAACGACCAATTGGAACCGTGCACCTAGCTTCTGACGTTTCATAAGTGCTCTTGTAGGTTTATATGAAATAAAAATATTTTGAATTTGAATTTGATAAAGGACTGATGTGGGACTTGTCCAGATACAAGTCCCACATCCGAAAGGTTATAGAGTAACGACCACGACCGGAAGACGTAGCGTTGGAAGGATTTCCACAACGTGGACCGATCACCTGGTATGCCGCAGGAATCCGCTGGATACGGAAAGCACAGAACCCGTTGAAGTGGCGGCGTTTGGGGGAAGCCAATGTTCGGCAGTGGACGTCTTTCAGCTGAAATGATGATGATAATTACTATAAAAAATATAAAAAAGTAGTAAGTATAGTATGTTAATATTAAAATTTGTGGATTTTTTTTTTATTTTATGTATTTTATTTTCTCTTCTACTCTTACACATGTTGTCTACATCTCTTTAACTACTTTCCTATCGCAGGTATGCTGGAAGAGATTTCTTTAGAAATAAGCATCGCCTTTGTACGTATTTTACTGTTCCTTTCTTCTTGTCTGTTTATATGTGTGTGCATAAATCCTAACTATATACAGGGCGTACCACGGGTATGCCACATGGATACTTATGATGAAGCCTTTCGATCGGTATGATAAAGCTACAGGGTGATTATTTTTCTCGTTTAACGGGTTCGATTTCCGGTTCAACCATGTAATTATTTAAATATCAATGAATGCAGTTTAAATTGTTTTTTAAATTCAAATAATGTCTTCTTTCAGTAAAATGTTCCATCTACAATATTCAACTTTCCCTCCATGTGGCATATCCGTGGGATGCCCTGTATATTACTATTATATTATATTTATATTAATATTATAAATGTGAAAGTGAGTTTGTGACGCTTACACGCTAAAGCCGCTGAAAATTTGAATGTTTGACCTGGATTAGGACATAGGCACGGGATCGAGACTTATGCAGGTGAAACCGCGGGGCGCTGCTAGTGGTTTAATAAATAAATATAATCAGAGAATACAGGCATAGTGTTATTTTACTTCAGATCATTTATTAAAGCCCAGTTATCCCCACAAATATCTTCTATCACCGTAAATCACAACGTAGGTAGGTACATTTACGAGTTCACATAACGTGACTGAAAATACAGATTTACATTTTTTTTTTTACGGATTTATTATATTTTTAAACGGTTTTTTTCAATCACTCACATCAACACGCACATAAAACTTGAAAATTTCTTTAAAACAGGAAGTGACAGTTCGCCACAAATCTTATGGCCCGCAGAGTACGTCATTTTTATTAACTCTTTGACCTGATTAGTGGCTATTTATATTTGGACTTCTATATAAAGTTGGGTTAAAGGAATGGCGGTAGAAAAATGAAGAAAGATTCCAAAAACAAGAAAGTTTTTTTAAACATCACAAACTCAAAACATTTATTTCAATTAAACCATTTACAGGCACTTTTGAATTGTCAAGAAGTCGGTCAGTCGGAAATATGAAGCTAGTTGCCCATTCCAAAGCGTAGTAGGTACCTATGGAGAAGAACGGGCAAGAAACTCCACGGACAATCTTTTAAATTAATACAAAATATTGGTTACATCATTCATGTTGAAATTATGCATGTGAGAACAATGTAGAAAGACGTGCACGTTTGTAAAAGCGTCCGTAATAAAAAGAAAAAAAGAAATAACCATTCAAAAATGTAAAATAACATCGGGTATCAGAAATGTGTGGTCATATTTAAAGTAATGGTACAGACAATCAAACTGAACAACTTTCTCCATGGAACCAACATCTTAATCGCGAAGAAATAATTAGCCGTACATACATTTGGGTCGAGTAGGTATTGAAGTTTCGTATGGAACAGTTGGATAATTTTTTCGTGATTACAATATTAGTCTCAGGGAAAAAGTTGTTCAGATTGATGGTCTGCACCTTCCTGATACATGCTGTAGACCTTTTCTGTTCTTCGCGTCAATACGACAGGTAGCATAATGATAGCTATCAATCGGTTTCGTCCATCTCAATTATGAGCATATTTCCTCAGGAAACGAAGACTGATCTTTGGACTGGGCCATAATTGACTGAATCAATATATAGACAAGGTGTTTTTATTTATATCCCATAACTCTAGGGTATGAATGAGACCATAAAAAAGAATCAACTGACATATGTCTTTTAAGAAAAAATAAAAATATTTTTTATTTATTAATAAACATAACATCACGCCTGCAATCCCCGAAGGGTTAGGCAGATGTGTACCTATTATAGTACACCCACATTTAGCCAGTTATGTTGGAGTCCCATGTAATAGGGAGCAAGCCTATTATAAATCAATATCAAAGCAATAATTAAGACATTACTTATAAATTCATAGAAGTATGAAAAATGAAAAAATGAAAAATGTTTATTAGTATTAACAAGTTTACTTACATTACTAGGTAGTGATTGGAGCCTCCTTTTAAGCTAATAAAGCCTGTATTAGGAGACTCCGCTCTTCCATACATTGTTGGTATTCACTATAAACTTGTTTATTTAAAACAATAATAAAAAATAAAGGAATCTAATCTACGAAAACTATGGATAATTTATAAGTTAGGCTAATAAGTGCTTTCAGAATTCAAATTGTTAGTAATATCTAGTGTAGTTGTGTGTGATAGTGTGATTGTGTGTAATTGTGATTGGGTTGTTGTAATAAAGTATGCTCACAATCAGCAAACGACATACCATTGGAGCGATTAACTGCCTCAGAATTGATTTGTCCCGCATGCAACACATTTGACATTTAAAATGCCAGTATTGAATTTAAAAAAGCACGAAAATCGTACTTCATTTTAGAAGAACAGACTACCTACAAAGGTTCAACAACTCATACCAGGTGAAACGCAGTTTTCATTGCCGAATAAATATCAACATTGCGTACATTGAAATAAAGTCGAAAATCTTCAACTACTCCAAAGAATCGAACTTTATTTATTCTGGAAATTTTGACGACTCTGTCAGACCACCTAGGAAGACTACAGTTAACCCATTTAACTAAACAAGTGTGACAGAATGTGTGAAATGTCAGAACACTGAAAGTCTGAAATACGTTGTTTACGTATTTCACAACATACTGGTTATTTCTAGTTGGTTTCCAAATAATGGAACATTCAGTTTTTATCTAAGAAAATCATAAAGCTAAGCTAATCTGTTATCAGACGCTATGCAAAGTAAGTTGTTGTTAAAATCCACGTTCACCCAAAATTACGTAGAAATGACCGAATAACGAAAAGTAATATATTCTTTTTCACTTTTCATTCATTTTGTGCTTAGACGTCAGTGGTATGACAAAAATGAACAAAAAGTGAAGCGTCTGATATCAGCTTTAAAAGTTAACGTCGAAACGATGGTAGGAAGTGTCCTTCTACTCGTATATCTACATATCTATCTACTAATAAAAAGTCGTAAACGTCGTTTACTGAACACAGCTTGGATCAACCTTTAGGTACTCGCACAGTCAAAGTGTGGAACTCCCTGTCAGAGTCTATAATATTGTCTACCAACTGTAACATTTAACACGATAGGAACTAGACAACTTCTGGGTTCGCTGTTTCCATCGTTCTGCGCCTTTTGTGCGGGGAGATCTAAAAATTTAAATCTATGGTAGATTTAAATTTTTAGATCTCCCCGCACATTCCCTTTCCGTACTAAGGTTGCGCGAAAAAGTGTTCATACTGAAAATAGTGACCTCGCATGGAACGTTAGATACGATAAACAGTATGAGTAAGCGAGACCATAAATATTATTTCAAAATGGCATTGTCAACGATACAGAAACGTGGCCTCAGGCCAGTTTAAATGATGAAAGTGGGACCGGCAGTTTATTTGACGCGGTCGGGTGATTGCCTTTTACTACAACCACGAGAATAAAAATGTATTAAGCTCTCTACTTGATCTTTATCGAAAAATAAATTCATTAGAAATAAATTATAAGCAATCTTACCTTATGAAAGATTTGAATACCTACATTTTAGATTGCAGAATACTTTAAAATATTAACTTAACCAGGGGCGGTAGTCTCGACATACCGATCGGTATACGACCGAATTCGGTCGCAAAGTCGTAATGGCGTCCCTAGACGCGCGCGACGTGCTTCACAAGCACGGGATTTTTTCGTGCTTGTTAAGAAATTTCGGTCGTATAGCAATCGCTATGTATTTTGAGACTGTAAGCCCTGGGTTTAAGTCAGCCTTAAGCGATCGCAAGCAAAGTTCAAACGAATTTAGACTTTCTTTTCAGAAACTCGCGATAATATTTCATGAAGTCCAAAATGCTTCGGAATAAATAGCCTGAAGAAAAAAAGAGGGTGCGTGCTTATGAACGATAGAACTGAAAACTTATATGTACACGCGGTCCAACGGCGCCGAGCGACTGGAACCGAGTATACCCAATTCAGTATCACCAACTCGATCCTGACGGTTCAGTTGTCAGCATTGTTCAGAAAGAGCGCAAAGTGAGCCTAAAGAAGTTTAAACTTCAACATTTTATTAATCAAAAAAAGATTAAACGCCATTAAAAATAAATTCTAGGACATTTAATTTTTCACGACATAACGACAAATTGTCGGCACTGTAAAAAAGCTAAATAAATCTAATACAACGTAAAACAAATCGCACACATCAGTTACTTCGCTGATATGAAAAATATACAGAAATTCATTTCGTACGCAAACGCGTTAGCTGACCGAATTTTTTAAGATATTTGACGTTCGGAATCTGTCATAATATCGCGTGTGACGTGTTTCGCAACGTGGTATAAAACTGATCGTAAGATACCAATTCAAGCGAATAATATTATGTATGTTAAGTATATTATTTAAGCAAGTCATAATCAATAGGTAAATATGTGCCTACGCAATGTATATAGACTCATTCAACCAATCCCTCAGTCAGACTGCTAACGCGATTTTGTGGGGTAAAGCTTCTCCACTCTGAAATGATGCGCCCCACTACTTCACGTACACGGTAATGCGGTAGTGGGGCGCGTCATTTCAGAGTGGACAAGTTATACTTTCATATTTAAGCCTATTACTTATTATTTACTTAATTTAGTAAGATATAAATCTTACTAAATTAAGTAAATAATAAGTAATAGTTTAATAAACTTACCTACAGTGTTCAGTGAAGTCAGGAAAATCTTTGTGAAAAAAGCACTTTTAATTCACTTGAACACATCGCACGGTCGTAGTGACGATTTAACACTGACTGTAGAGTTTAAAGACATGAAAATCCCGTATCCCGAATCAGTCATCCGTATTTCAGAGAAATTTCAGCAAAAATATCCATCACTCATCGAACAAAAATCTCTGAAATTGCATTTACGGAATACTCACACAAATTCGTCACAATAAATTCACACACACATTTTTTTCACATTTGTCACAGCGTCACTAAATAAGTGCATTTTTATGTAAAAATTAAGCAACACGAAGATTGGAATATAGAAATTCTATTTATAATGATTTAAAAATGTATTCGTTTGGTCGATCGGAAGTTTTCGTTATAAATAAACGGCGCGTGGCGACGCCGGCGCATGCCGCCAGTGATCGTGCATTAGTGATGATCTCACGCAGGGCGGGACGGGAACGATGCAAGTATCGATGGAAAAATCGATTTGCTGGAACTTCCTGGAAGTTCTGGAGCTGGAACGTGACGAATTGAGTGGAAGGAAGTGGTTGGCTCACTTTAAGATGAGCTTGTGATGTTTTAGGAAACTAGTCATGAGTTTTGTATGAAGTAGGTACCCATAACTGTACATTATATTTCTGTTCTGTACATATTGCTAAAATTGCCAGTTTTGAAAGATTATGATAGATAGTCAGAAGACTATGGAGATAAGATGCTTCTAAAAATAATCCGGTAATGTTTATACAAAAGATAATAAAAAGAGAACAAACGATTCATGTTTTATGGAAACGTTCACCTTGGGTCGACCTACTGTGTCCAGTAAGTACCTAGTAGGTACTGCTTTAAGGTAAGCTGGCTTGAGCAATGGACTCTGGCAACTGGACCTTGAAATATTATGGAAAACACCTTGAGGCTCCAGTGAACCAAATTCTATCAAGTCAGACCTTTTTGTTTTGATTTAGTGAAGAGATTTTATTGTTGATTGTATAAATCGCCGTTTTCCTTCGCCATACTCTATGTAGAAAATGTGAAAATTTATTTTATGTTCTCAAACTCAACTGGAACTAAAAAGATTTATTTCAATTAAACCATTTGCACTTTTGAATTGTCAAGTCGATCAGTCAAAAAGATGAAGCTAATTGCCCATTCCAAAGCTTAATAGGTTCCTATGGAGAAGAACAGGCAAGACAACTCCATGGACACTGTTTTATTGACACAAGCATTCAAATCCGTTTTGGGTACCTATAATTTTATGTAAAATATCATACTGTCATGGATTTCCGCAAAGATTCCTCTAACCTAATCGCCACCAAAAAGATTGATAAGCAGATGAGTATAAGCACATAAAGGCAGTAAGCCCACATTTCACCAGGTATTGGCCATTGGCTTTTCAAATTGTTAATAAATACCTACCTATCTACTGAAAGCTAAACCGGTAACCTTAGTTCTCATTATGTGCCTAGCCTTTTCCCAACTATATTGGGGTCAGACGTATTATATATAAACCCAGTTACTAGGTAGGTATAACGATACGTCTTGTAAGACTGATTGTCAGACTTTTGGGCTGTAACGACTGTCAACGACCCACGAATGACAGCCGGGACCAACTGCTTCTCGTGCTTTCCGAGGCTTGGTATGTAAAGATGGTCACCCATCTACGGAGCAACTGCGGCAAGTGTAGCTTAACCTGATCGATCGACCCGTGCAGCTGTTGTTACTTAGCCACAAGCCCCTCAATCGGTTTCCTTGGTTCACCACTACGATACCAATTCGATCAAATATGCCATGTAAACTGCTGATCAAAAGTTATTTCTGCCTGTTACATTCGCTACAGCTTTCACATCGATAAATTTTCCCAACACTACGATGTCTCACGCGATATGCATGTACTGCCTCATTTGATTAAAATTCACGACACAATTACCATAAAAATAATGTTAATCACACACTTTCGGCTAATTTAATTTTATGGTCGATTCCTGTAGCTTATCGATCGTTTAGCTGTAAATTAACTACTTGTTAATTGACCAAAATTAATTTACCAAAATGAGTTTCCATAATTTTGTGAAACAGACGTTTGTTTTTTATTTTGGTACGACACGACCACCACCCCTCTTTACGGGATCCCAGTCAAAATCCACGGCGAATTCTTAGTAGATCTACAGTTTATAACCACATGCATTTAGTATCTATAAACCTCCTGCCATTATAAAAAATAAACAGGACATCACACGGGAGGCGTTCTGCGTCCTGTCCGTAGTACCTAGTTGTATAAATGAACCGGGACTCTTTATGAAATTTAAAGTTCAATTTTTTACTCTCAGACTAATTTGACATTTCAAGTGATTGTTGTTTGTTTTTTTCAATTTGGAGTTTGACATTTGCACCTGTCAAATTAGTCTCTGGCATTTAAAACACAAACTTTACATCATATCTGTATACCTACATTATAAGAAAATAAATTATTTATATTTCTATTCTCTCCCTTTCTAGCCATATCATCTTCCACCCAATCAGTTTCACTAATACCGGATTTACACGGTTCGTTTATACTTGATCAACTCCTAAGTCGAAAGCAATTTGAACCGTCTGAACAAAATTTCAATCAAATTGAATTCAAATTCAGAGTATTTTTTGTTGAACAACAACAGTTGTTCAACTAAAATCGAAGCGTGTGAACCTAGTATTTGATGATTATAATATTGCTTATGAAAAAAGAAAGATGGATGGATTATGTGAGGAATGATATGAAAGAGAAGGGAAGGAGGGATAAGAAGAGGGAGGGAAGGGAAGGAGGGGAGGGGAGGGACGGAGAGAGTGAATGATAGTGTGCCGGTTGGCAGGGTAGAATAGAACCAAGTAACATGGGACAAGGGAAGAAAGACGATGATTTCGATAATCAGCAGTGATAGTGGTGTGACCGTCGGACTGCCAAGTCATAGGTCTCGAGGTCGAACCTAAAGCACGGACCTCTGACTTTTCGGATTCATGTGCGTATTGAATAATTATAACTTGCTTCAAAAACGGTGAAGGAAAACATCGTGATTAAAGCCACATGCCTGAGAGATATTTCTTGACGGCATGTGAAGCCGAGTAAGAGGCCCATGGGCGGCATAAAATCTCTGACACCAGGTTAGTCACTAACAACACGAAAAAGAAAGAAAAGAAATATGATGACGATGATGATAACGATGATAGTGATAATAATGATAATGATGAAAAAGAAAAAACAGACAAAAAGATGAGCATTGTATCTTTAAAAAAGTTTCTATCAGCATAACTACCGATTACTTTGTAATAAATACTGAAACCAGTCATTAATTAACATTCTATTTGTTTAAAAATATGTCGTTATTTAGATTAACAACCATAAACAATGCGATAGTAATGTGTTCCATAAATAATTACACCAGTTTTTTATTCCACACATTTTTATTAATGTGAGTGCGAATGGAATGTTTATTTTTAACATTTATTACACTAGCAACACAGCGGTCGATATGAAATACTGAATGTTATGCCATATGGTTTCCGGTAATAAACATAAGTAAATTTCAAAACATTCAATGATGATCTAATGTTTGTTGCTAACGAGTAATTACTTATGGCACTGAAACGTGGTCGCTCACAATGAGCCTTATTGGAAAGCTAAAAGGGCCAAAGGGGAATGTGGAAGGCTATTCCCTACGTGATCAAATCAGAAATGAAGAGATCCACAGGAGATCCAAGGTAACCGACATACCTCGAAGAATTGCCAAACTTAAGTGGCAATGGGCAGGGCACATTGCTCGTAGAACAGATGGTCGATGGGGTCGAAAGGTTCTGGAGTGGCGCCCGCGTACCGGAAGACGTAGCGTTGGAAGGCCTCCCACGAGGTGGACCGATGACCTTGTGAAGGCCGCAGGAATCCGCTGGATGCGAAAAGCACAGAACCGGTTGAAGAGGCGGTGCTTTCGGCTAAAATGATGAAATGACTAATGTGCAGATCGATCTACTAAGTTAGGAAGCGTTTTAATGTTATGAGTTTTCTAGATATTTACCTAATAATCAAGTACTTTCGTTAAAGAAGTTCCGTATCACACGGTATGTTCTGCACACTTGCGTATGAAAACTAGATTGAAAAAAAGTGTAACATTTTGACGGTCACGACACTTTTGCTATAGTAGGTATGTGTGTGTGTGAGTTTACAAGCGTGTAACAATTCATTATTAATATTCTAGTTCACTAGTTAGCCATATTTCTTATTTCCATACAGTAATATTGCCAAAACAGGTAAATATTTGACAGTAATTTGCGACTTTGCCAACTTTTTGGATGAACGCTCTCAAGCGAGTACTGCCCGTGGGGATCCTGGATTCAACCCACAATAACTCAAGATGTATTTGGGGATTTTTCTTTTGAAGATACTCTTTATCAGTTGTGTCCTCTGTTTCTGGAAATAGAAAGAGGAGAGTGCTTTCGAAGAGGCGTGATATTACGAAAACAGAGCGGTATATGCATCCCAGAAGAAATATTTCTGTTAAAATATAATATAAGATTGTTTTACACTTAAGATTGAACTTAAATCTAACACTCGTCTATCCCGCTGAGAGCACAAACTTAAAAACGGTTACATAAAGTTCAGGGATAAGCAGATATAGCTATGCATAACGCGCAACAAATACCGAGTCGAATCCCTCGCCACACATAACATAATCGAAAAGATACGAGCAGGAAATGTTGTGGCATTAAATATTCAATGCGGGATAGGTACAGGCATACATCCTGGAACTAATCATATCACCTTACGATTCATCAATTTTCTAGTTAAATTACGTGAAAATGTACACTTTGGAAATTCAGGTAAAAACGTACGTCATCTGTAGCACTTTTATAGGTAACTGAAGGATGTTAAAAGATTCGTATACAAATCTATATGAATGTTTGTTGTTTTGTGAAAGAATTGTGGGAAAACCTGGACTTATAGTTAATATAAGTTTGAAATCACCAACCCGTCTTGAGCAAGCTCGAGCATGGTCGTGCCTTCTCTGTAGGTATGATAAGAGGCCTGTCTGCAGTGGGACAGTAATAGGCTGGTTCTTATAATAATTGCTGGGACTTTCAGGCCAGACTCTAGATAATTCTTCTTTTTGTCTAATACCAGGCGCGGTCGCAGCCTAAGATTTGGGGGAGGTAACCGTGGGTGCTTTTGGTGGTAATACTCCTCTATTATGAAAAAAAGGGAGGAAAGTACCCCCGGGAACTTTATGATGCTGCCAAATTGGTCGCCAGCTTTTTGATAAATAATAAGTATTAAGAAGAGCGAGCGAAGCTAATTCGATAACTTTAATACCCCGTCTCGGATAGGTTAGGATTTGATTTACATTTTCAAACAAAAATAGGAGTTACATTGTCGACTTATGCAGGAAAAGCCAAGCAACTTTAAAAATGTAGAATACAAGAGCGAGCGAAGCAAGCTCAAAAAATTTGATTTTCTTTTGATTATTCCAAAAGTATACAAAGAATTAATTGCTTTGTCGACTTATGAAGAAAAACTTAAAAATCAAGACAAGCGAGCCTCAACATTTTAGCACCCTGCCTTGAATGGGGTTCTGTTTTCTTTTGACCATTATACAGGAAGAGAACTTACTTTGTCGAGAAGAAAAACTTAAACTCGTTTTACAACAGTTTAGGTTTTGAAATCTGGCTTTAACCCGAGCGTAGTGGTGCCCAAATTCCCGAATTTGCTCAAAAGGCTTTTTTAATTTTAAAAAATGTATATGCCCCATCTGGGACACGTAAATCATTCAAGCTGTCAAATCAAATCAAATCATCAAATCATTTATTCTTTGCAAGCATGGGTGTAGTACATAGATGTTTTTATAATAAAGTTCTTCATATTTTACCGCCACGTGCCCTTACAAAGGCTTACAATTCAAAATCTAAAATAAGCGGCAGATCACTGGAAATTACAAAAAAAATGTGTCAGTGTGGTCACAGCACAAAAAAAATAAAATAAGTACAATAAGACTATATAACCTCAAGCGGAAACAAAAAGTAAGTGAACCACGATCACAACAATTATGTCAATCAGAGTAACAGCATGTCAATCAGTTAGGGAATCATCATTAAGAAAATCGTCAATCGTGTCACTCACACTTCACATACACACCTCCCTACACACAAACTACACTCATATACACAATTCACTCCATTTGGTGTCTTAAGCGTAAGCTAACAGTAAAGTCACGGTTGTATTCATACTACATATAAATTGAAGCTGCAAAATCTCCGACTCCTAAGATCTGCGTACCTAGTTTAGGAGCCCGGAAAGCTGACAATCATTTTAAACTTGATAGTACAACCCACTGTTTCCATATGTACTGTGTTCTTGTTTTTATGTACTAATAAACGTATTATTATTATTATTCATAATTAAAAATTCGTTTAGCGCCCTTTTAAATTTTAATGTAGTCATATTTTCTATAATATTAGGTACTCTATTATATAAGAGTGGGGCAATACCAAAAAACTTTCAGCTTGAATGGTTTTGGGGGGGTCATGACCCCCAGGACCCCTGGGACCGCGCCTCTCATACCGGCACGAACTATTGAATTACCTATAGGTATAGCAAGAACTCATGGTGTATTAAAAGTAGGTAGGTAACCTAATGATGATAAGCCAGTTACCAATATGATATCAGGGAATGCCCAGGGTGTCGTTTCTAGCTACTCTTCGGTTTCCCAACCCGTAGGGCTATTTAATTAATGCACTGAAGATAATCGTATACTTCAAACACTGCTTTGAAAAGCACTAATGGGTTTGAAAGGCACCACACCAGGGTTGCCTGGAAGAGATCGCGGAAACCGATAAGGCCGCCCATTGTACATTATATAGTGTTTGATATATTTTTGTTATGTATTTTTATGGTGTACAAATAAAGTTTATATAAAATAATAAATACTTAATAGCCATTGTCATGTACATTTTGATTTTGTTAAGTTGAGCTCCCGATATTTCGTCGCAGTGCAAGCGTTCGCAAGGAGACTGAATAATGTAACTATTAACTATGAATGGCAAATTAATTTATAAACCTAGTATTTAAGTTCAGGAGAAATCTGTCTTACTTATTTAATTACTACTACTGCAACTTGATTTTAAATCACCTGAAACGTAAGTGCTCTCCACAGATTATACTCACGGCACGGTATTAACTAGTTCGTTTTTTATCATTTTTATTAGCTATGAGGAGTAGTTAAAAAAAAAACCTGAAAATATAAAGTCCATGTCACTTTTATAAGTACAAAGCCATTTCAAAGGACTGGGTTTAGCCACCTCTTTTAACGATGTTGTTAAAATTAAACCGTAAACTAGATACTATTTTTGTTTAAACGTTCCCATAAAACGTGGAAGTTATCATGAATACAGAATAAGCTTTAAAAAAACGAGAAAGATGAATAAAGCTTAATTAATGCGCGACTTTCTTAAAATACCTACCTACTGAGCTGCTGTAAACAAAAAATAATAATGTTGTAGCGGCATCTACATTGCCACATGCGAACTACGCATCACACTGATGTCACGCGAATCCTGCATCACGCAAGCAGGGTTTACCGCGCGATCAGAATATATATAACTTCCCGACATCAATCGTCGGGCAGTAGCCCACCAGACATGACACCCGTCTGGTCTGAAGGAGATAGAAAAGGGAGGATCCTTTTCTATAGAGGATAAATCAACTTTACATTCTGTTCTTCATGCCTCTATAAAGTCAACACTCAGTAAAAAAATTAAATCTTACATGTTGTGGCCGTGGATATTGAAATTCATTTACTGAAAATAATGATGCACTTTATTTCTTCAGTACCTATCAAGACAGAGCAAGGAAAGTGCGCTGAGCGCACAACTTGTGACACAGACTGCCATTCAAAGCCGAGGCGTCTCTGAGCTGTGTATTATATCAAGCTTACCAGGTTCGAATGATCTACCAAATTCGGTCATAATTTTCAATCGGTTCGCTTTCACACTGCCCTTTTGGTTGTCAGTTCCTCTACTAGCCGCTAGCCGAATCCTGGTCTAAACTTAAGGGCTTGTTGGCTTCCATATTCATGAGCACGGCACGCCAGCATCAATGACATCATCCGTCGTGCTCTTGTCACCGCCGGGGTGCCAGCTGTTTTAGAACCTTGGCACGCGACAATGTGAAGTGACCAGACGGAATGACCATAATACCTTGGAAGTTAGGTAGACCTCGCGTCATCCCATCTTCCTAACACGGTGGGCTGTGCTGGGGTGGCTGCTGTAGATGCGGCGGAAAACCACAAACGGCGCAAATACTCTAATCGTATTGAGACTTTTATGTAGGTCCTATTGTCCACTTAGTTTTTCGAGATATCGCCAAGTGGTTGGTCGACTCTTCACGTGACCAGAGGGATGGCCTCTTCTTCGGGCATTGCCATACCTACAACATGGCAATGCTGTCAGCCTTTTGGGCACTTTTCCTGTTGACAGCGATGCGGACGAATTTTTTGATGCCATATGATTCTATCCACTCGCTTTTTTAATTACTTGTACATATTATTAATATTATTTTAAGACTATTACCTTTCCAATTATGTAAATATACTAGCTTTTGCCCACGCCTTCGTTTGCGTTAATGTAGATTTTATTTATTTAAAACACAATTATAACACCTTTACAGACTACATCCAAGCCGATGTTATAATAAGTCACAATGTTTACACAATATTACAAATTGACCTGTAAGTAAAACTACAGAAATTACAATGTACATGACAACGTTTATAATATCCGAATTCTTTCAATTATTATTTGTGCCATTTGAATGAATTTCGGCAGGTTTTGCCCAAAGTATATCCTCGATACCGTAAGAACATTAATAATACGTGCTCGTGACATAGGGGAAAACTTGAGTAGGTTAGTCCTAGCCGCTGGCACGTCTAACAGAGCGGGGCGGCGGCGGCGGCGCGCACCTGCGCACCCGTCCGTCGCGCGCAGCCGCATCGCTGCCAACACCTCCGGGTGGTGCAATAACATGGTGGTGGTGGTGTGACATTTTGAAATGTTAATTTTCTATAACTCGGGAGCAGTACTTTTTTCTGGATAAAAGTTACCCATTTCCTTTTTTGTACCCCTAACTACGTGTATGCAAAATTTCATGATGATCGGTTAAGACATGAAAGCGAAACAAACAAACTCACTTTCGTATCAGGATTAAGATTATCTTAGAAATAAAAAATAAAATATACTGAGAACAGCTACATTAGTTACCTACCATATGATTGTCGTAAAAAGTGAAAAGACTGTGTAAAAACACACACAGCACTGTACTCTCGAGATGTGATGAACAGGAATGAAGACCTCCTTCCTAGACTACCTAACCTTTTTTCTAGCAATACTGGCCAGCCATCTTGTCATTAATTTCAAAATGATCAGTTCCATCTGGCAGGTCCATCAAAACTGCAACCAAGTCAAACTTCAGCAAAAAATTCACAAAACAAAATTCACAGTAATATAATTCAAACTTTATCACCCATTGCAACCAATATAAAACAGGTGAGCTTACCGATTTTAGCTTAAATATAGTGTTTCTATAGTTAGCGTAGATTTAAAGAATTTGACCCAAATCGATACTTAAGATGCGAAGGAACAGTTCAGAAGCAAGTATTTATTTAATTTTATGTCGTATACTATAATAGAAAATCTTTCTAAGTGGTAAATATGATAGTCCTATGAATTGTAAAAGTTTCAAATAACCAGAAAATTGTTATATACAAAACCAATGAACGCCATCTATTGCCATCTCACGGAAACTTGCAATTTATGATATCATAGGTGGTAGATACCTTCGAATGTAACAGTTTCTAGCATCCTGATGATCAGATAAAGTATACAGTTAGTCACTCTATCTTCTATGTTAACTAAGTTTTTATAGGCAAGATATTGGTAAGTATTTTTAAGTTCTTAAATAGTGACTACAGCTGGATCCAAATAATACAAAACCTTGGAGATGACAACTTCTGAATACATTAACAAGTTTTTACTTGTCATGACTTCTTAGACCACTGCCATGCTTGATCGAGGATTATCTTAAAGCAGTAACCATAGTAAACTGGGATTTTTATTTCTATATACTGCTGCTGCTGCTTATCCCTGTGAGATAATCCCTTATTCCAAGCAGGTGTCGCTAAACCAGGCCGTAGACAACAACTTTTGTTGTAATTCAAGTGAGGAAGCCTTTGTCCTAAACGGTACCTACACCTAAATTCTGAATTCTCGCACCTATGGGTGCAGTCAGGTTTTGATTCTAGGGACACTTTAAACCTTTGGGGCAGTTCCCGTAACTTAAAAGCATTTGCATTCTAATCTCAGACTCAATTTGCCAAAAATACCTCAAACTTTTCTACATTCTCGACTAATTTTCGACATTAATAGTCGCTGAACTGAGATCGCAACAAGATTGCGAATGATTTTAATTAAGGGAATTGGTCAGCTGGTTTTGAGCTTCCTATGCTCATGCTTTATACGCTGTAAGGCCGAGCCATGGCCACTCACGCTTGCAGGGATTTCCTTCCCTGCACCGCAGCCATGAGGTACTAGACCATGGACGTCCAGAAAGCCTTGCTGTTCCTCCTAGCTGGGATCCTGTCACTCATCGGGCTTACCAACGCATGCACCAAGAAAGTCTACATCGCTTGCAGACAACCGGCGCCTTGTACCAAGTAATAACGGTAAGGATACTGTTCTATTTTTAACCCCCAACTCAGAAAGAAGGGTGTTAGTTTGACTGCTGTTTATATATGTCTGTCTGTGGCACCGTAGCTCTTAAATGGGTGAATCGATTTTGAATGCTGTGTTTTTTTTGAAAGAATATTTTTTTGCGATGGTTCTTAGGCATTATTCTTAGATATCAAAATCGGTTCAGCCGTTTGACGATTATCAGCTCTTTTCTGAACGATTTGAAATTTGGTATTCTGTTACTTCATGATATTAGAAGAACATCACAACAGTAACCTTAAACTGATGCTGCAGCATCACCTGGGATTTGCAGGATCTCTCTTACCAACTTACAGCACAGGTATCGTGTTTGGGCTCAATTGAATGGTTTCAATGAATAGGTTATAGATAGATGATGAACAGGGTCTGGTGATGAAGTAAGAAAGAGAAATGACGAAATGTTTGTGTCGGGGTTTTTTTATTTTTTTTATGTAATTTCACTTGTATTTATTCTTGTCTTAAATTTCAGATTTATTGGTAGCAGGATCTAGGTTTTCAGAGGGGCAATTCCCGTGTTTTTAATTTCGCATTTGAATTTCAGTCTCAATCTAAATCCCAAAAACATTTCTAATTTCCCTACATTTTTGACGAGTTTTTGACATTGATTGTCGCTGGGATCAGCTTCCGACAAGAATTTGCCCGTTTTTATTTAAAAACGGGCAAATTCTTGTCAATTCTCGGCAATTGACTTTCTGACGAAAGGTTATAAATGTTGAGTTTAGAGGGTTTCTTGCTGTCAATCGTTTCTTTCCAAATTAGAAGGGAATTTCTTATCAGATCACATTCATCATACCTCCTTATAAGATTGTTTAAATAGTTATCTGTTTAAGCGCCAATGTCTGCTTTTGCAAATCAGGGATTCCGTTGCGAAAAACTTTTCACCATGGTCCTAAACAAATGCTTCATCATCATCAATGACTGGTTGCCTCCCACTTTATCCAGTAGCATCTACATATCAATATTTTACAACAGCCTAAACAAATGCTTGTTTTAAATAATAAATTATAATCCATTAAGGCTAACCTTGACCAATATATTCGACCAGACCTCGTCTTCATCAAATCATCGCGTCAGATTCCCGTTTACATTTTTTCAACGATGTTCAAAGCATGAAATTAGTACAAGCCATATGATTAATACCAATCATTGGCGCTTGATTCAGCACGTTGTTTATTTTCGAACGGCGCCTGCGCTCCGAGCCAACCGATGACATGATGCTTATAAAATGTATAACAAAGGGCTTAACAGTAACTATGTCTGCTTGTCTGGTTACTCAATGTCGGAAATGTTGTTAGGTTGATCTAGTTTTTTAGAGAAACCTATTTCGTTTTGTAGCATTGCAAGTAGCTCCATTATTTGCCAGAATTTGTACCTACTCGCGAACGAATTTATTTACATTGGAAAATGTTTACGATTTTACACCATAGGTTGTCTACAATCACCGATTTTTCTCCTGATGTTTTAAAAGCTAACTATTACTTGATAAAATAGGACTCATGAGCCCAACAAAATGACTTGGGAGCTAGCTTTATATCTGCAACTACATACGTCATTTGTAGCACAGATTAATTTTGCCTCATTTCCTGTTCATCACGTCTTTGCTTTCATATCTCCTGTTTTGCCATTCTCAATCTAAAACGACCATTTCTTTGTTTCAGTATCTGATAATGGCTAAATTATCCTTGAGCCGTCTGTATGCTGTCTTATTTTCGTTAATCTCTTTACTAATCGTTTGTACATCGTGCTGCAAGAAAAAGATCCCCTGCACTGGCAAAGCCCCTTGCAGACGAGGGCCCTACAGGTTCTAACGACACCGACGCAAACCTACAGGTCGACGCATTGATTGAGACTACTAACTAAATGAATCTAAATACCAATTACATCATCACGACAGCCACCAACAGGGTCTAGCGTCGCCGGCGCAAGTTTAAAGGACGATGCACCGACTGAGAATACCAGCTGAATCTCAACACCAACCCCACCACCACGACAAAATGTATAAACATTTTAGAAACAGCAGACAGTCGCTGGGATAATTATTACTGTTGGAAACAATTGTGAAAAATGGAAAGAGTAAATAGCAAAATCGACGTATGGCCATCACCAGCACCTGCAGTATTAGATAAAATTGGATGAAGACCCCGTTGTACGATCAAAACGGTCTAATGAACTAATGTTAAATAAAAAATGACAGTAATTTTTCCATTCCACAACCCGTAATACCTAAAAAAAAAAAAACAAAAAAAAGATTGTATTGTTTTCTCTTCTGCCTATGCATCTTTTCCATTGCAAACGTAAAGTATTGATTTGGGTCAAATTCCACCATGTAGTTTTATTTGTACTTTTTCATTTTAGTTTATTACTGTAGTGTTCTTACTTTAGCTAGTTTGCTTATGTATGTTGGTGGAACGACTCAAATCGATTATTTTTCGTTTGCAGGGGGAAGATGGACGTATGACATGAAATGGCGAATAACATAAAATACACCTAGAAGTAAGCCAACACTCCTCCATTTGTAAGTACCTCCTTTAATTATTTTTTATCTTCTCATAACTTGTCATCAAACTCGAGATACAAAGACAACTTGACGTACAAGAATTGGTTTACGTAGCGGCTTGGCAATGTTTCATTTGCGAGTTTTGCTTACCAATTTACATTATGGCGAAAGCGTGTGGGTAGCTCGCGAAATTTAAAGTTTCTTGCAATTTGCAGGTCAGTATCAGGTTGTATGTTAATCTAAATTATGATTCGAGGCTGTGTGTCAAGGGAATCGCAGGCCGATTCCCGGCCACCGTAGGCGCGGGCTTGCGGACGGTGAGCAATGGGTAGCTCGCCGGCCGATAAGGACCAAACCCGGGTCAACGGCGCGTTGTGTTCCACGCGCGCCTCAAAGAGATGTCAGCAGAAGTGAAGGGGTCCGTTAGGACCGATGCCTGCCGGGGTTGCGGGAAAGTCCAAAAGGGATACTGTGGCCCCTGGCAACGTACAGGCAACGGAAGGAACACGGGTGGGTTTTAGTCAGTAAGAGTCTGACACGCCCTCCCGCTCCGCCCAGAGCGGGTAAAGTTATTTGATAATTTCCCACCAAAGAAAAAAAAAAAGGCTGTGTGTCAAATATTTATTTATAGAATTATAATAATCATAAAAATCATCATGTTACGGCCGCGAATCATTAATGAACATAACACTAACCTGCAAATTGCTAAGATACGTAAGAAAATTTGAATTCCGCGAGCTACCTTAGCGCATCGCCCTTTAAATTTTACTTTGCATTAGCCTCAAAATCAACATCTCACAAATTAATACCTTACATCTCTGTATCTAGCGTCGATTGTTGTTATATCTGATATCTGGCTAGCGTGTTCCTATCTAGCGCCCTCCCTGAGCCACAGCAACGAAACCGGTGTAGACCTTTAGTTTGTTGAATGTAACTCCGCCACAAAGACAGAAATGGCATTTAATTTCGGTCCAGTCGCGACTCTTTGTTATTCTATTAGACTGTAGATTATTTTTACTAGTCGACAGGCCTACACTGTCCTCCCATACCCATGAAAACTGTAATTTGAAAACATTGTAAAAGCCATTTATTTTTAAACTGGCTTCTGCCCGCGACTTTGTTCACGTGGAAGTCGTAAGATACCACAATATACTACAGTAACACCCACATTTTTATAAAACTTCCCTCTATACTACGTACGATTGTACTTTTGTTCTCAGCAGCCAGAATATGCAGAGAGTCAGGTCTGGTGACACAGTAGCAAGCGTCGTACAGTTGTCCGTGTGAGAAGCAGTTTGTCCTGAGGTCGACACCCGCCCGACACCCCTGTGACTTGTTGATAATCATCGCCAAGCATACGCTTACAGGTGCTTAAACTGAAAGTGGGTAATTGTGGAGAATTACGGTGTAAACACTGTCTCGCCAACGCCATAACCTGTTAGAATTTCCACCTCAATGACGTTTCGCTGCAAAGATACGACTTTGAGCCGGTTTCCATTACACAGCTTCGGCGGAGTTATCGGGACATCGACCTTCAACTGGATGATGTGCACCGGAAGTCTACATGCCGTTAGCGAATTTAGAAATTCTACAGGGTTATATGTGGTATCATCTTACTCCACAACAGTGTTAATGGAGGTGTATATCATTTCGCTCGCTTCAATTTGCGAGAGAATACTGTGGTTGATCGCTGCAGCTTAATCATTTTAGGGCGTTTAAATGGCCCGTTCACACAACCAAGAATTCTCTTGGTACGGTATTCGACTGATGTCCCCATACACTAGACGAATCAGATCTTCTTAAGTAGGGCCACCTGGCCGCTCTCCTCTGGTAGAGTGCCTTCACCAACTATTAGAAGAACATCGGAGAATTTTTGAGCATGTGAATTCCCGCCAAGCCGAGCTCGCATGTTGATGGTCAAGCGCTCATCTATGAACTCGCGATTATAGAATCGACCTTTTCAACAAAGTATTTACCTTAGCCCTAGTTCCTCGCGTGTGGGGACGCGAGGAACTAGGGCTGCAGTGTTTGCCGGAAATCGCCATTAAACTGTGTCACCACCATCAGCTTCCACTGCTTTCCTATTTACTATAATGCATTCATCCCATACGATGAAAGCGCAATCCCTAAGCACCATTGTCACTGTTGCGTGACATCCCACAAACAGGCGTTTCGTTGCTCTCTGAATCCATGGGAATCTTAAACATGGCGTGCACTGTTTTGCTATCAGGAAGCAGTGTGGCTACCACGATTGTTATTTTGCATTGCCTCTTGACCTCTGCAAGGACGCTAGTGGTAATAAATGTTTTTCTTGTTCCACCAGGAGCATCCAAGAAAAACATTTTACCCTGACTGAGCCCGACGCTTTGGAGAACGGTGTTAAAATGTAATGTCCCTTTGCTCTGAGCATAGGTGAACATAGATACGTGGTGATCGTGGACGATGGTACTCCATGCGTTGGCGGCGTAATCCCAATTTCCGCGGTCTTGATGCCAATGATTGCGGAGCTGGTAACCCATACTTGATCAGTGGATTGCTACCGATGGAAAGGACCTCGTATTGAAGTGAATTAAGACATCTGTTTAGAACGCGTTCATAATTTTGTTCAATGTCACCTTCAGTAGTACGCCGCAAAGTTCGAACAAAGACTTCGGATAGATGATGCCGATATTTCCCCCACAACAGAACTGGGTTTGCGATTCCACAAAACACTAAAATGATGGCAAACAAATGTCGCAGACGACTGGGACTGTCGCTGACGCTGACCTCCGCCAGAGTGTCATCCCAGTGTTGATCACCGTCAAAAAGGTGACTTGCTACCTAGAGTCCGCGGAATATGGGATACTCTGCATCATCAACTGTCCTCAGAAAAGCAAACGACGTTGGGCCCCGTACTGTCTGCAGTAATATCCGCATATAATTTAAAAAATAGTGGTCGTTTATAAATTTTTTGTCGATTTTTACTAAGCCTAAAATCTAGTAAATAATGCTAGGTAAAAACGACTTTAGTCGCGCGACTTCAAAATTTCACGTCCACACACAGATTTTAAAATCGCTAGGACTCATTTGTAGCAATTTCCCATTGCTTACGAAGTGTTCCTTTTTTGGGAATTAATACGATCTACGAACAATTATATAAATATTAATATTACAAAATGTAAAAAAAAGAAATCACATAAAATGGAATCGAATTTACCACCACAGATTTGCAAAGCAATCGTCCAACCGCTTAGTAATTTGCTCTGTCGAAACTTATATCCCAGTCGATAACAACATCAAACATCGCAAGCGCGCATGTAACTACAATTCTTTTATATGTTGTTAGGACCCCTGAAAGTAGTTTATATCCATGTTTGCAACCCTGAAACCTTGTGACTACTCCCATGGTGCTCGAAAAACTGTAATATTTTATTTCACGTAAACCTACATAGGCAATTATGAATGCCCGTGCACCTAGCTTCTGACGTTTCATAAATGCCCATGTAGGTTTACGTGAAATAAAATATTTCTATTTTGAATTTAATGTAAAAATTCAATGTAGATACCACCGCATCAAAGACGGAAATGGCATTTAATTTCGTTTTCCATTGGACACTTTTTTTTTTTCTTTATTTGTTTATGGGGCTTTTACGCATGGCGTATATCACTCCCATCATATCCTAAACAATTATACTTTCACAAGACGCGGGCCATGGATTTGAAAAAACCACTTGCATCGTCACCATTTGTTTGGGACAGGACACTTGGTACTAACCAATAAAAGGATTTTTCAATTCTGTAAGCATTAAGCCAATTAGACAGATGGTACATACATTCAACAAGCTAACAGTCTACACCAATTGTGTTGCTGTGGCTCAGGGGGACCAGCTACAAAGGAACACGTCACAATTTCGAAGCAAAGTTGAATATGTCTCACTTAAAACTTTGGCCTATTTTTCAAACACCCTCACTAAATATTCAACTTTGTTTCAGAGTAATATGTCAGCTCACTGGGAGCGCCTTGCATTCCTCGTCTGCCTCTTAGCTACCTTGCTGCTCGAAGTCACGGGTTGTGGTGGTAAAAAAAACATAACTTGCACTGAAAATAGTCCACCTTGCAAGAAATAAATATTGGTAGTTATTACCTTACATACCTACCTAGTTCATCCTTCATTTGTTCGATTTCTAGAGACCTTCATCTTCATTCATTTATACAGTTTTTCTTTATTTTTGTATTTTTATTATATTTATATTTCCCTAGTGGGTTTATATGTCCGTGAGTGTTTCCTTAGCTTCGCTGCGCCGCGGCGCCCCAGGCTCTATTTAAATACCAGCCTTATATCAGCCCGGCGCTGCATGCTTAAATAGGAGCCTTTTTGTTCACGCACGGGGTCTTTTATTTCATTATTTTGTTAGTTTTTAGTGTTCCTTTTTAAGGTTCAGTACCCGAAGGGTGCGAACGGAACCCTATTACTCCGCTGTCCATTTTTCTCTCAGCAGGCTTGTATCTCCAGACCCGTAATAGGTAGACAGTTGAAATGTCCACAGATGACGTAATTGCTATCGCTATAACATCAAAAAGTAAAATAAAGTTAAAAATTAAAAACACCGAAAAACGTCTTGTTTGGGGACATACAAGACAAGACACGTGTTTTGTTCGTCGTTTTTTGCTTAAAATTGTACGGTGATACGGAACCTTTCGTGTCCGACTCGCAGTTGGCGGGTTTTTATTGTTTGGTTTCTTGTTGTTCAAGTACCATTTTTTTTTTCTATTCTCTTTAACGCCAATTTATTTGGGTTCGGCGCAACAGTCTTCCTTACTTCTCTTTTAGTCGTCATCACGATAGTCACCCCCCTTTCTAGCCATATTATCCTTCACACGGTCCATCCATCGTTTCTTTGGGAGCTTAATCTTATAGCCATCCATATTCATACTCAAAATTTTCCTCACGTCATTCCTTCCTCTTGCTCATTCCTCTGCATGACATGTTGACATACCCATACCATGACAACCGATTTCCACAAAACTTCAGTTACCGTTGCCACTTTCAGACTCCCTCTTTTATGAATGTATATTCATTTCTTATTCTATTCATTCGTGTTTTTTAGAAACTTTATAACAATTTTAAAAGATACATAATTATATATATTATATATGTATACAAACGAAACCCTGTCTTGCCTGTCGGGTAGTCAGGTAAAAATGTAAAGTGCCAGCAGCAATTTTTTTTGTCCTTTTTGTCTACAATCGGCTGTTTACCCATAATTCGATGTGGTCTCGCGTGGTTTTTTTTTTACCTTTTGTCATCTCCATTTGGGGAACACTTCAGTTCCTTTGGTCGAGTTCGAGTATGAGCCATATTTTATGACGTTTTATGTGATCTCCGTCTTAAATTAGATCTTTAGCCAATGTGTTGCTGTGGTTGTTTAGTCTTTCTTTGTACTTTTTTCACATAGACGGCATTTGTACCTATTCGTGCATTTCAGAGTTTCTTACAAACCATTGTGCACTGGAGACAGTTCTTAGTGCAATGTTTTGGACTCACTGAAGTATCTCTAGGTTCAAATTGCTAGCATTTCCCCAGGGCTCTACTCCATAGGTCCAAATTGGTTTTATGATGGCCTTAGAAGTTCTTAAATTTGTATATTTGCTTCTGTTCTTTTGGCTTTAATGTGGTTTGCCCTTGTCAATCGTCTATCTAGGTGCAGGCCTAGGTATTTCACCGTGGTGCTGGTTGACAGGGTTCCTCGTTCCATGCAAACAGGTGCGCAATCCCCCTTTCTGAGTGAGAATGTGACCTGCGTGCGTGCTTTATTACACAGGGCTTGTTTCTCCATTTTTGAAGCCATACGTCGATCTTATCCAACTGTGCCTGTAGTTTAGTGGATGCCTTTACGGGGTCAGTATCGCTTGCGAGACACGCAGAATCATCTCCATAGGTCGCTGTAACTACATCAGTAGTCTCAGGCAGGTTTGCCGTATATACGGAATAAAGTACTGGGCCTAACACTGATCCTTGTGGTACTGAGGCTTTTATTTGATGAAACATTGAGACTTTTTCTTCATATTTCAATTAAAACCATTTTTGTTCAAGGTATGATTTTAAGCTTGTATATAGAAGTCCCTTATGCCAGACTTTTTCGAATGCTTACTGGGTGTCTATGAATACATCAGAACACGACTCTTTTTTCTAGAGGGAGTGTTCCTGCAATTCTGCTAACTCTATTTCACTTTTGTTATTTTCCATAGGGTAATTAGTAGTTGTCTTTTTTATGGATATAGCGAGTTTGGAGCTTCGTTGAAACTTTTTATTTTCATTTGAGTTCTTTTATCTCTCTGGAAGCTTTGTTGCATTTTGTTCCATATGTTTGAGCTCTGCTTGTTTGCTATTGCCTTCGTAGCTACCGCTTCCCTGCCAACTTGTCTTATTTTAAGCGGGATGTAATTTTTTTGGGACAGAGTTGCTTAGCGGGTGTAGGACGCCACACAGCGCCCTGTACTGCGCAGCAGCCATATTATGTTGAGTTGATTGCCATCGGTCATTCCGATTCCATATAAATTACTAGCTTTCGGAATCGGATTGGAAATTAACGCACGGATTCATACTACCGGGATAAAATTTTCTTTGGCCTAACCCAGGTCTAGTAGTGCCAAATATTATCGATACTCTTTCAGCCGATAAAGCGTGAAAAGGTAACAGACAGACAGACAGTTACTTTCGCGATTATAATATTAGTATGGATTCATGTGTACACATTATTACCCTTCGCAGATCCATTGGCGATGCGATAATTCATGGCATCGCGATGGATAAAGCTTTCTTCCAAGAGGTGGTGGTACTGCTAGTGACTCTTCTGCTGTCATACCTCGAGACGTGCCTCGGCTGTGTGAAACACGAATACATCGAATGTACCGAGAGCAACCCAAGGTGCAAACAAGAGAAGAAGACAACCTGATAATTTTAGGTTTGAATATTTTTTAAACTTATTGAAACCCTATGATATAACTCTGAAATATAGCAGACATTGAGATGCCACTTGTCTGTGTGACCGCTTAGATCTTCTGAACTGCGAATTTCTGTAATCTATAAGTATAGAACTATTTTCTTCAAATTTTTGGTTCAGTAGTCCGGGGAAATGGTCTATTTTCTTAAATAACTTTAAAACTGTTTATTTTAAAATTATTTTAAAAAAACTGAGATTCTCTGAGCAAAACTATTTTTTTATTTTCATATTTGTCTCCCTAAACTCATCCCATATTCAAAATTCATTTATTTACATAACGAGCCATTCCGTGAAAAGTTTACCCGTTACTAAGCGGGACAAAATGGACAATTTTAAAATGCCACTAATATTATCTAACTAATATTAAAGACAGCATCCTTCCTGTCTTTGGTAGCAAGCAGGCTAGATTGTGCGTTTGTGTGTCACTGCTGCAAGGTATCGGCTGGGCCTGTCACCTTGCAGCAGTGCTGCCACAAATTTAATCAAACTACAAGACTCATAGTGTTAGTAACAGATAAACTTACAAAATATGTTAGTAAAACAATAACACAGAAACAATTTGTAAGTTTATCTGTTAAGTTAACACTGAGTCTTGTAGTTTGATTAAATGATTAAATCAAAATAAAAATATTTCACGACACTAAACAGACGTGACGAACTCCCGCTTTTCTAACAATAATGACGACAAAACCAATATTCTTTGTTCTTTTAGAGGGAATCATTATTTCATTACATACGCAGATATATAAAGTAGGTATAATTCGCAAATGAAAGAATGTTTTAAGAACTTCCCAGTATCACGTTATAACTCTGATTATATTGGACTTACGCTGGACTTACGCCTTTCGTCACCGATTACCGCGTCATGGTTGCCCGATGGGTAAAAAGAAATGGCTGATCTACCATAATAATGTTACCATGAAAATAAAATAACTTATTTTGGTAGTTTTGTATTGTTGAAAGCAAATAAAACAGTAGTGACTAAAGTGGAATGTCCACCTTGGTGCTAATTTGATCATCATTATTATAAGAAGTTTATTGTAATAATAGGTTGGGGAAAAAGTCTTTTCGCATTATAGTATGTATGAACTTGTAATAAAATCTCTTTGGCTATACTATGTGTATCTGGCTGGTTTTGGTATCATTGAAAGTTTAAATTTTAAAGAACATAATTCCAAATTCAAATTAGGAAAATGTGTGATTTTTATTTGTTTTTCGTACTGTCAAGATGAGTGAATCTAATGAAGAAATTCGATACATTTTAAAATTTTACTACAAAAAAGGTAAAAATGCAACGCAAGCCGCGAAAAAAATTTGCGATGTTTATGGACCTAGTGCAGTGTCTGTGAGAGTAGCACAAATTTGGTTTAAGCGTTTTCAATCCGGAAATTTTGATGTCAAAGATGCACGTCGCTCTGGTCGCCCTATTACGGATAAAATGGATGCCATTTTTGAAAAAGTGGAGCAAGATCGGCATATTAGTAGTTACGACGTAGCTGAAGAACTGGGAATTGACCACAAAACAGTTTTGGCGCATTTGAAAAAAACTGGGTACACAAAAAAGCTCGATATTTGGGTACCTCACGAGCTCACTGAAAGAAACCTAATGAACCGTGTACTCATTTGTGATTCTTTATTACGACGTAATGAAACCGAACCATTTTTGAAGAAGCTGATAACTGGTGATGAAAAGTGGATCACGTACGACAAGAACGTGCGAAAAAGGTCGTGGTCAAAGGCCGGTCAGGCTTCACAGACTGTGGCAAAACCCGGGTTAACTCGCAACAAGGTGATGCTGTGTGTGTGGTGGGATTGGAAGGGCATTATTCATTATGAGCTGTTACCACCAGGCAGGACCATCGATTCTGAACTCTACTGCGAACAACTGATGAGATTAAAGCAAGAAGTTGAGAGAAAGCGGCCGGAATTAATCAACAGAAGGGGTGTGGTTTTTCATCATGATAACGCTAGACCTCACACATCTTTAGCCACTCAGCAAAAATTAAGAGAGTTTGGCTGGGAGGTGTTAATGCATCCGCCGTATAGTCCTGACCTTGCACCTTCAGATTTCCACCTGTTTCGGTCTCTTCAGAATTCTTTAGGCAGTGTCAGGTTAACATCACGGGAGGACTGCCAAAACCACTTGTCGCGGTATTTTGATCAGAAGTCCCAAAATTTCTATAGCAATGGGATCATGTCCCTACCTACAAGATGGCAAAAAGTTATCGAACAAAATGGTACCTACATACTTTAGTTAAATGTAAACATACTATGTTAAAAAATGTTTTGAATTTTCTTAAAAAATGCGAAGAAACTTTTTCCCCAACCTAATACAATAAGATTTTTATATAAAATTAATGTTAAAATAAAAAAATAAACAGTATTCTTTAAAACCTCACAAAAATCTCTGAGGTGTCTTAAAAAACCATGAGCAGATTAGTTAAAGTTAGCGATAGGAGGTGTGACACGTTAAAATAGCCTGTTTTGCTTCGTGATGATTTTAAATTTTTAATCAGATATATTAGCATCAATTGACTCCAGTTATACATTTTTTTTTAAGCATAAGACCTAAACAGTAGATTAAAAAAAAACTGTATTCAATAGAGAATAAGAATGTCTTGTAAATTGTTTGTAAATGTTTGTGACAGTTCAAACTCAAAGCATTTATTTCAATTAAACCATTTACAGGCACTTTTGAATTGGCATGAAGTCGGTTAGTCAGAAATATGAAGCTAGTTGCCAATTCCAAAGCGTAGTAGGTACCTATGGAGAAGAACGGGCAAGAAACTCCACGGAGACTCTTTTAAATAAAAAATTTGATACAAAACATTGGTTACATCATTCATGTTGAAATTATGCATGTGAGAACAATGTAGAAAGACGTGCACGTTTGTAAAAGCGTCCGTAATAAAAAGAAATAACCATTCAAAAAATTAAAATAAGCCATGGCAGCTAAGAGAAGATCAGTCCCAACTGACGGCGCCCCTGTAAATTTTCCTTTTGGTAAATTTTTCACGTAATTGCTCTATTAACACGTCCATGTTTGGGTCACAGAAAATCATAAGTGTAAGGAGTATTTAGATTCGGAGCAAATTTCCTAGGACAGACGGACAGAAAAACGAGAGATCCTTTAAGGGTTCCGTTTTTCATTCAGACATACGGAACCCTAAAAAGATAGTTGGATACCTAGATGCAGCGTGATTGATATTCTCCTACTGGGTTTATTGAACCCAAGCATGGTCGATGATGAATCATAATCAGAGGAGGTTATATACGAGTACACCCAAAGTAATTGCTCCGGAGAAGAGGCTCGTAGCTGTCAAATTATGGCCCCTTATAAAAAAAAACAATTCATTCAAAAGTGTTTATTCATAGACATATTTTTTTAACAAGATATATTAGCTCTGCCAAACTGCTTGCAGTTTGTTGGTAGACGTAGCTCTTTTTTTAACATTAATAACTAGCTGAGCCGGTTTCACCCGCATAAGTCTCAATCCCGTAGGAATATCGGGATAAAAAGTATCCGATGTCCTAATCCAGGTCATGGTCTACCCATATATCAAATTTCATCTAAATCCGTTCAGCCGTTTTAGCGTAAAAAATCATAACAAACAAACAAACTTAACTTTCATATTAGTTAGGATTAGGATTTGTAATGTTCACCTATAAGTACTCTAGTACTAACGATCTATGCATTCATTAAATTTTATCCTGCAGATATTAAAACAGACATAACTACAAGTTTTTTTTAATATTCTCTACGCCTCAAAGCCTCACGCTTTGACAAAATATAAAAAAAGTAAGATCGTTCTGAAATGCCTAGCCCAAGTCCATGAAATTCTTATTTTAGGGACTAAGAAGTGCAGCTTTATTTGACTAGTCTAATATCATGCACCCTTTAAAAGCCCCTCTAGCTAAGAATTCTACGAATTTTATCGCTCACTTTATTAATTTTAATTCTATTTTATCATCCACCAGGTAACAGCAAATTTCGCGGCCAAATAATAAAAGGCTGCAGAACTCCCAGAAACAAATGAATATGCTGTTAAACGATATCCTGCTAGTTTTCCTGCATCTCGCAGTGACGATGTTCGAAGTGACCCAGGGTTGCAAAAGACGGAAATGTTGTCGAAAAGGACCCCCAATCACCTACAATCCTAACTCTAATCTAGGTTACGAACCCTCCAGAGTCCGGGTGACCACTCCGAAGGTAAGAAATCATAAAAATTTGGATCGTTTTTATTTGGTTCTTTTTTCTGGCAGTTACACCTACTCAAGTGCTTAATCTGGGGTTCCAAATAACTTCGAAGCGGTGAACGAAGGTGAACCATTATATGGGCTTTTACCATACGATTACGAATCACGAGTTTTAGCAATTTACCTGCTAATGAACTATAGCACAGCATAATAAAGTAACAGTATTATATCTCGACAGTGACGTTGAAATAATTACCTACCGCCGCGCACTCCATACTGTTGCGTATGAAATTTCTATGAAGATATAATACTGTTACTATTCATATTTTGACTATAGTGCGTCTTATCTCATATAATATCTAGTTTAAGAGGAGCTCGTAAGTAATAACAGCCACACGGTTCGATCCATCAGGTTAAGCTACGCTTGCCCGGGGTGGTCTGTGGATGGGTGACCATCATAACATACCGAGACTCCTACCTGCCTCGGAAAGACCATTAAGCCGTCGGTCCCGGTTATCATTCGTGGATCTTTGACAGTCGTTACGGGTTGTTAGAAGCCCGGAAGTCTGATGTCTTACCAAGGGGTATCGTATTACCCAGTTACTACTGGGTTGTGGAGGTCAGATAGGCAGTCGCTCCATGTAAAATACGGTTCAGCTGCATCCGATTGGACTGGAAGCCGACCCAAACATAGTTGGGAAAAGGCTAGACAGATTGACTGTACTACTATCTAGTTTATCCAATAAAGTATCTTGAGTATGTAATTCCTCTATCTTCTATACAAAGGAACTAAACAGTCTTTCAACAAGGACGGGTCGATGTTGAAATTAAATAAAACAAGCTGTATGTGAGACATTAAAGATATTTTTTATTTATTTGAAAGGCCCATTTATGCCATTATTTATGAAATATGACATCGTTTAAATATCCACCGCGGCTTCGAACGGTGGCATGGATCCGAGAGGTCTAATTTTCAATTACTCTACTGCATAGATCCGGCTGAATCTGAGCGAAGGCCTGCGTTATGTTGACTTTCAGGGCATCGGTTGATTGCGGATTATTGGCATAGACCTGCGACTTGAGAAAACCCCACATGAAAAAGTCTAGCGGAGTCAAATCGCACGATCTTGGTGGCCAATTAACGTCACCTCTGCGAGAGATAACCCTACCCTCGAACCGTTCATGCAGAATGTCCATTGTGTCGCTCGCTGTGTGGCACGTAGCGCCATCTTGTTGGAACCACATGTTGTCCACATCTATAACGTTCAATTCAGGCCAAAATAAATTGTTAATCATTGATCTGTAGTGCTCGCCGTTGAAAGTAATGGCCTCGCCATCATCGTTTTCGAAGAAGTACGGACCAATTACGCCGCCGGACCAAAATCTGCACCAAACAGTAACTTTTTGTGGATGCATTACCACCTGGTGAACTTCATGTGGGTTATGGTCGTCCCATTTACGGTAATTTTGCTTTTTAACTAAACCATTCATCCAAAAATGCGCCTCGTCGCTAAAGATTATTTTTCGGCCAAATTCGGGGTCCTCTTCCAAACGTTCTGTAGCCCAGTCAGCGAACAAACGGCGTTGTCTATGGTCATTCACTTTGAGCTCCTGGGTCAGTTGGATCTTGTACGGGTATAGGCCCAAGTCCCGACGCAAAATTCGCCAAGTTGAAGTTTGCGAAAGGCCGAGGTCGAAATCGACTGCCTCGGAGTCTCCTGCACACTCTCACGGACAGCAGCGATGTTCTCGGCCGGTCTGGCATTCATTTGACCTAAGGGTGTTGGTTAGTTGTTTATCGAACCAGTCGTCTCGAATTTGGTCACCAAACGTTGGAGAAATAAAAAGTTTAAAGAAATAATAACGCATTTAACAGATGCCGCCAAAACAACATGGCCGCCACAAACTGTCAACATCGACCCGCCCTATTTGAAAGACCCTTTATAAATTGAAGTCTGTTTTCGGCTCTGTGTGTGTGTGTGACCGTGTTGTTTTTCTAAACTGTACAACGGATTTTTATACGGTTTTCACTAGCATTTCGTTTTTTTTAATATTAAAGATTAAAGAAGACCATTCACGTTTCGTACAAAGTTGGGCCAGCGAAAAAAAACACTGGTCGGGGAAGTCTTCCTAATCATTTTTTACTATGGCGTCGAATCTTTACCGTTAGCTGTTTTTAAAGTTGAAAAATGTTGTTACCTTGAAGGGCTTAGAAGGTTAGAAGTTACCTTGAAGGGCTTAGCTTAGAAGGGCAAGCATATCTTTCGCGTCTGGGAGGAATGAAATGTAGGTACGTAAAATTTGTAGACTTAAGAAAACAGCTGAAGCAGTAGAGATTTGATGCCGTAGTGAAAAATGCATGGGTGGACTTCCCCTACTTAGGTGACATACTGTTTTTCGTTGACCTAATAGGTATGTTTCTTCCAGACGAGATAGATGCCTTCAAGGCAACTAGATTTTTCAACTTTAAAAAACAGCTGAAGGAATGGTCGTAGAGATTCGGAGCCGTAGTAAAAAATGATTAGGAGGACGTCCCCGACCAGCAGGGCTAACATACAAGCGCGAGAACGCTCTTTTTCTCGTTTTGTCGAAATTTGTCTACGATTTTGACGTCATTCTAATCCCTAACATGACCGTAAACGACGAGTAAACTCGAAAAAAGCATTTTGACACTTCTATATCTCGCGACGAGAAACCGATGTTGCAAGTTATCAAAAACAAATTATTTTTATGATAGCAACATCGGCTTGAGATTCCGTTTCATTCATTCAATGGTGCCGATTTCCTTGTCACAAATACCTCTAAACTAGATTAAAAATTACCAAAATTTTGATTATTCCTGTCAACCGACGATTTTCCATTCTGAAATAGACCAAAGTGACACAATTAGTTTGACGGCACTAAAATGGCACTTAGTTATTAATTTAGTGAAAATGGCAATTTGGCTATTGAAAATTTTTTTCGTTTTTCACCTAAAATTTTGATTGTCTCAGTATTAATTCGCGATTAAAAAGGTGCGGAAATTAATTGTCATGAACTAAATTTCACACCAACACCTCGACACCTCTTTTGCTTATATCTCGTAAATGGTGTGTTCTATCGCAAAAATAATGAAAATTTTAATCCCCTTTATGATGCCCATAAACCCCTAATACCCAACATGTAGGTAATTTTTTTTCATATTTTCCATACAAAAAACTAACAAATCCATATAAAACACGTCGTTCCAATATAAATAGTAGTTTAAAACTAAGTGTTTATATTGTAAAATAAAATGATGACTAAAATAATTACAATTATGAAACTGCCATGTTATTTTGGAGATATTTTTTGTATCGTAATTTTTTCTACTCTTCTCGTCGTTCTCGTCGTCAAAATCGAGGACGAGTAAATACGACTTAATGACAGAAGAATCGGAGATTATCTCGTGTTGAATTGTCAAAAATCGAGATAACTAAGGTGCCATGTTAGGGTTTGTCGACAAAACATAAAGTTTGACAGAAGGAGTCGACTATTTTGTATGGAAGCGCCGTCAGAAAACGAGAAAAGAGACAAAATAGACAAAAATTACTCACGCGAGAGCGAGTAATTGTCGCGTGCGTCATGTTAGGCCTGCTGGGCAATACATTTTTTTTTCGCTGGCGGCACTGGGCTTTGGACCCAATATGAATGATGAAGAAGAGCTAATTTAAGTTATAAACGTCGCGCGCGCGACCAGTACAGTCTTACGCCAGGGCCGCGACACATGGTGATGCGTCTTGCGGCGCAGGATTCTGCGACTGACGTCGCCATGCCACGACCAGTGGCGGCGGCGACCGCGACCGCTTCGGACCTATTCAGAATGTTTTTATCAAAAGTCGCACTCGCCGGTCGCCTATACCCTTGTGATATTTCGTGATTTTTTCCGAACTCCTGCCCCTCTTTCGAACCTCGCGTGATTAATAGACGATCGCCAAGACGCAGGTCGCGCAAGCGGTGTTGTCGTGGTCGAGGGGTTAGTCTGTAAAATCTAACAGTGAAAACCTATGTGAAGTTGCTATGCCTAGCTTGAAGTGAACTGTCCTTCCACCTGCTAACCGGCTGCATTTTGTTACGTTTAACAGAAGATTTTGAACGTTTTTAGAAATAATGCTGACGATATTCTACATAGTCGTGTTTATATTTAATGTGTTGGCTTGCAAGAAAAGATCTGCACCGAAACCTTCTACTGCTGGCGGATTAAAACCTTGCTGCGTGAAGGTAACTGGTCCATATTACGTTATATTTCCCCCCCCTCGTATCAAATCAAACGTTTATTTTCTAGAAATACATTGCTGTTCTCGTTGGTATAGTTGCTAGATCATGCGGCTGAGGATCATAAGCTTCCGAGTTAGAGCGTTAACACACTAACGATTGGCCAGCGTGTTTGCAGCGAGGTGATTTGTGAACGTGCTCTTCGCGAGCTATCCGCGACTACGTGACGAGTTCTCCGCGTTTTTACAATATTGTACACTCTCTTGTCTTGCTCTCTCTTGTACACTCATTTGTCTCGCTCTCTCTTTTGTTCACTTTCTTCAATTGCTCTCGTTACGCAAACGTGGCGAATAAATTGCGCACACGTGGCGTGCTCGCTACGCGCACGCAGAGAGCGCGTTAATCATCCCCAGTGTGATAAGGCCCATAGATTCCCGGGTAGGACCAAATTCTTTTTTCCAAAATATGTTTGTTTCAGCCAAAATGAAGTTTGTGAAGCTGTTGGTAGTTCTGCTGCAGCTGAGTGCGGTACTGATCCGCATCGCCGGCTGCAAGCGGCGGCATTCCCCACCTCCGAACCCGCTTAATATAAACCCCTGCACTTATAAGGGACCTATCATTGAAGTAATATATCCTAAACCTAAAACGGTGAGCGCTTTTATTTCGTCACCGAGTTCCTTTCTCAGGGGTGCTACTGACAAGTTCGGGTCGGCACATTAGATTCGGCAGTATTTGTTGAACAATAAAGCCGGCCTAAAGCCTACACATATTCGGCTTTCATTCGGCTCGTGCCAATCGGCTTACTCCGTTCGGCAACTACCTGCGCTGAATCATGTTTGGGTCGGCTCGGCACTATTCCAGCTAAGCTGAGCGTCTTTTCTTGAACATTTAACTCCAATATTCGATTTGCCATAAACCAGGCGCAGGTGCAGACTGGGCTGCTGCTGCGAAATTCATAATGGAAAAAGCCTGTATAGCCCGGGGAATCGACACCGAATTTTAGGCTAACTTTGCATTAATATAAAAAAAAATATTTAAAAAATCGTTTGAGTGGTATTGTTAAAATGTATCCCGCAAAAAGATCACCCACGCGTGTACGTTTTTTTTTTAAACATTTATTTGAAACTTATTTTTTTGTGAAAAATAAGGTACTTCGTATAAGTAGGTAGGTCAGTAACAAAAAAAAAATTCGTACGCGCAACTATAGTTTCGTTTTGTTAAGAATCTTTTAATTTGAGAGTAGGAGTCAGGTAGGTACTACAAGCAAAAATATTAACAGTCATACATTATTTATATAATATTATTATATTCTCATACATTTTTGCCGGAACCGCAAATGCAAAAAAACTTTTAATAATAACTTGCGCCAGTCTGGTACAATATATTTAATTTTGTTGGATAGCGTATTCAAATAAGTATTTAAGTAGATATTACTTAAAATAATTGTGTTTGTACAATTATGTACAACTCTGCCCAACCCTACTTTAATACAGGCATGATGTTATGTAGGTATATGCAAATGAAAAGAAATGTAATGAAATGAAATTGTTTATTCTGTAAATAGGATATTGCAATCACTTTTACACGTCATATTAATAAAATATTTAAAAAAAAATAGCTAGATGAGTTCCTATCTGACTACTCTGAGAAAAAAGACCGAAACAAGCTCAGAGGTCACAGTCTCTTAAAGTCCAGACATAATCTTAGTCAGGCCATATGAGGACCATGTAGATTAGTGTCTGAAATGGTCTTTTGAGGAAAGAACCACACAGATTTGAGTGGACCTGTCCAGTCAGTGCAAACATTTGTCAGTAATCGTGGAGCTAAACTTAGAACTTAAGGAGCTGAAGTATGCCATGTCTGTACCTACAATAATCATTGCGTAATTTCTGCTGTCGAGACAGGTATACTTTTGGAATAAATTAACCTTATCTCCATTGATTCATAGACCATTTTCCATTTCCTTGACCACACTTGTCTGAGCGCGTTGATTTTATTTATGTTGTTGCCAAGCCTTCGTATCCACGGGCGATTTTTTATCGCACCCAGTGCGCGATATAATATCGCCTTAAAAACGCGTTATAAAAATTTAAACGCATCGCTTAGCGTCGAGAGTAGAAAATCCAACAGTGTATTTTTTTGACGTTCTGGTATTCACTCTGTTGATACTCAAAGCTCGGCTCAACACCGAGAGTTGAAAATCGAGTGCGCGATAAAAACCGTCGCGTTAAAAAATGGTCCGTGCTTACCTGGGCTAACTAAACATGTTTGCCGGCAGCCAAGAACATGAATCTAGGAAACGTGTTGGTAGCTCTGCTTCCTATCAGCGCGGTGCTGATCCGCGTGATCCTCAAACGACGAGAACTGCGGGACCACTGCCCACCTCGATTCAGGGGACCTAACAATGAAGTAAGTCATATACAGATCTCCAAGGAAAAGTACGCACTTCGGAAATCAACGCGCGGAGATGAGATCTAATAACTATATACCTACGTTATGTAGACCTGTTCCAGTTCCTGTTGCCTATTTGACTCTCTGGGGGTAATCTGTGGCGCGACGTTCTAATTCGGAACACGAAGATTACCGAAGCGCATACTTTTTCTGGTTTAACTGTACCCGGGTACAATTAAAGCAGAAGAAGAGCGGTGAGTATATTTGTTTCCTTTTATTAGAACGGCCTACATCAAAACTGCAGAACAAGCAGTATAACTATTAACGCATGCCGCTTACAGGAAGATTTGTTAAGGGCAATACTTACTTAGTTTAATTTCGAAGAAAACAGAAGATGGCTGACCGGACTTGGACTCCTTCCGTAAGGACTGGCCGGCACTAAAAAACCACAGAATTGTGTGGAAAAGGGAGAGAGGGAGGCCTTTGCGCTGCAGTGGGACTATACAGACTAGTTACTCGTATATTAGATTACTCCATTTCGACCATCGGCATAATGATGGTTTAATACCTAATTCTTTGAACCTTGAAAAATATTAGCAGGTGTCAACAACTTTTCGTTAGAGTTGACATCAACCCCAACAGCAGCAGACGTAACTAACTAACCATGTTTTTTTTCTTCTTTGCAGAAAAACCTTGTGAGACTTGAGCAAATAACTGGTTCGTAAAAGAAAATTATAATTTAATCCTTTTATAAATAGGTACCTGTCTTCTTGAGGCCGTTGGAAGCAAAAAGCACAGGACCGGCCGATGTGGCAACGGTTGGCCTATGTCCAGCTGTGCACGTGTTTCGGCTGAAATTATGATGAAATAGTCTTCGGCCGTTAAAATCCATCTTTCACACGCCGCAATGATTTTTCGCTGTTCTCATGTCTGAAGAAGGGCAGCCGAATCCACCTGACATCCTGTGCAATGCCAGTCCCCTGTATTTTGTGCTCTACACGATACCTCAATTTCTTATGTTGTGCAACCCAGTTGTACTTATTTTGGAAAATAAACAGAGCACGGAATGTCCGCAGCGTCTAGAGACAATCGTGGCGCGAATTGAGCGCAGAACTTTTGTCACAGACCACCTTCAAAGTCAGTTTTTACACGTCATTTGTGTCATAGTGTGAGTAAACGGTGACATGCTTGGACAGAGTGGACAATGCCGCCTAAAGTAGCGGCCACCGCCGCCGATGCGTCTCCGTGCTCGGCCTGTTCGCTCAACAGATACCGAAACTGGTAAAAAAGTTAAATCGGCCAATGTTACCACGCTCTTCGTTCCGACGCTGTCGATCATTCACTGGTCGCACGGATGCTAGTATTTACATACGTACCTACACCGTGCGATCAGGTCCTACCTACCTACATGCAATAAAAAAATTATAGGTAACTGCGTTATAGTCATCATATAGGTACCCATAATTATTGTGGGTGAGTTTATGATGCGCTGAAAGGCAAACCCGCTAGCCTCTCAGTGCCTCAAATATAACTGTGTTTACTAGCTTTGTAAGGATAAGTGCATTAAAATTTGTTTTAATTGTACTTATGGTAAATAATGATGTTTCAAAATTAAAAAGAACTACACTCTTCTAAACCCCAGGTGGTGTTCCAGTATGAGGATAGCACAGGTACTAGTGGCGATGCTGACGCTGTGCTCCCTGGCTATGCGCGCAGCCGGGTGTTGCCGCAGAAAGCACGCGCCGTGCCCGACCCCCAAATGCGCGCCCTGCAACGCTGCCAACCCCATAATTGAAATTACGATACATTAGGGTAATCCGGTGATTATCACATTTATATAAAGAAATAAGTATACTTGATCGCGTAATCCTAGTCATCAGTCTTTCGTTGTTGGTACTTCCTTTGTACTCCTATGCCCTTTTAAGGAGTGTCGTTAAAAGGCTCAGGACACGATACCTGACCTACGCGATACTGACATAGTGGATCTGCCTAGATAGGTACTACCATTTTTCTCCGCTATATACAGATTTTACACACATTTCTCCGTCAAACAGCATTGCTCTATATGGTGCAGGACATACACAAGTGGCGAGGGGCGCGGGCGTGGCACTGACGTGGCGACGGTGTGGCACGAGCGTTGCATCGCCCGTCATTTGTGTATGCCCCGCGCCTGATAGATATACTTGGATTGAAAACATTAATTCCATGCAATACGAGAAAGAAAACCCCAAGTGCGCACACATTCTAGAATTTTTATTTGTAAGTAATGATGAATGCCGCACGGGTCGATCGATCAGGTTAAGCTGCGGTTTCCCCAATCGGTTCGTGGCCATCCTTTACATATCGAGACCTCTCCGAGCCTCGGAAAGCACGTTAACCGTTGGTCCCGACTGTCATTCGTGGATCTTTGACAGTCGTTACGGGTCGTCAGAAGCCCAAAAGTCTGACAAGGAGTATCGTATTACCCAGTAACTGGTTTGTTGAGGTCAGATAGGCAGTCGCTCCATGTAAAATACTGGTATTCAGCTGCGATCCGGATAGACTGGAAGCCGACCCTAAGTTGGGAAAAAGCAAGTTTAAGCAAACGATGATTGATTTATTGTACTAATTGTAAATTGTTTTTTTTTTCTTTTCAGTCATAATAAGGCCTTTATCGGAGAAGACGCGACGTTAACTGCAAATTATTGGTCTGTAACAATTAATCAATTTGTTAAATATTAAATTTAATAAGTGCATTATTCATGTAACTCAATAATAGAAAAATAATACTTCCAAATATGTCGTCCGCGTTTTATTTACTTATCACTTGAACCTTTATCAATCGAACCTTTGCTTCCAACGTAATGTCAAATGTATGGTGTTAAGTAATTGGTATTGAAAAGTAAAAAAAAAATAAAAACCATTTTATACAAAAAGATTTATTAACTATTAAAAACTTACACGCTCAATACAGTTCTGGATTATACACTATTTAACAATAATCTCCTCAACTTACCAAAGTTAACTCTAACTGACTAAACTATTGTTAACGGAAGATTAACTGTATCTTACTCACGAGTTTGGCTGCAAACCGGGGTTTAGGGGGGGCTGTAACACCACGTTTTGATCAAAGTCAATATATCTATATAAGAGCATTCATTCTATAAGTTGGCAACGTCGCAAATAGCTGTAAAATATTTACCTGTTTTGATTAATTTGGCAATATTACTGTATGGACATATGAAATATCGCTAACTAATGACCTAAAATATTAATAATGAATTACAATTATAACACTGAATTTGATGTTGTAACCGTTTTAGGTGTAAAAAGGGCATTTGGAAAGTCTCCAAATATATTTTTATCTAAAACTAAGTATTCAGTGTTACGATATTAATTACTGAACTTCTTATTCAATATTTCAGTATACACTAGTTAGTGATATTTCATATTTCCATACAGTAATATTGCCAAATTAATCAAAACCGCGAAATATTTAACAGCTATTTGCGACGTTGCCCACTTTCAGAATGCACGCTCTTAAATCTTTGCACAATCGTCGATCACATTGATGTAAAAATAAAAGAAGATATCTGCCTGAATTTAAGATATATACCTACGCTTTCCTGTGCCGACGAACTGCTGCAACTAGATTATAACTTTCTCAAATGTGGTGATACAGTATCTAGGGAACATGTTTATCTTATGTATTAATCAATATCTATTCTGTCATTATATTGATGTAGTGGGACTCGACCGGAGACCTTAGTCAAAAGCTATGGTTATTCGTCAATGTTACTTTCGAGACATGGATATCCTTCATACAAATGTTGCCAATATATTACAAGTTTGTAAACTGAAAATCAACTAATATTATCACTAATCTAAAAATAAGAACAAATAAAATTAAATAATGCCATATTTTATTTACATTTACAATATAATCCAATATAGATAAAAATATATCTAGTTTTAATATCGTAGGAAACAAAAACTATTCCAATTGTTAACAAAACAAACTTACATTTGGAGATAATAATTAATTGGAATTTTCTACTAAAATTTAACTTTTTTTCGTGTTAGCAACACATGTTAGCATTTTTATTCAATACTTTTGTTGGACACTGTATTTTCTTTTTTTAAATTATTGTAAATATTCATAGACATGACAATTTCGTAAGAACTCTGTAACATTTTGTGTATAAAAGCCTATTTTATATCTTTTAAATAGTTTCTAGGCCATCAATAGACATTGCGGGTCCAAAATGGGCCACAAGATAATTAGACAACCGTCAGTAGTGCCGTCATCTACATATACTGACAGATTTGAGCGTTCTTTTCTTACCCAGTTGTCTGTTTGGTCGGTTAGTATGCTAGTTTAAACAAAGAAATTTCAACACCCAATGTTTAAGTAAAAAAACAATATCTGAATTGACTTCATACACTGATAATTACTTATTAGATTTAGGGGTCATATAAAATGCTTTTCGTAATCATCTTTATACTGTACAAGAAAAGACTTATATTAATTAAACGTACATGTCATTTGCCTTGTGAAGATTATAGGTCATTCTTGACCTTAGACCTTAAGATTTTAAGACCTTAATTTGGTCTTTACTTGAAACCGTGCTGTGGCATTAGCCTCAATAATAACTTTGTAGAAATCGTTAACAATGATATACTTATTAATTTATTAAATTCCCTTTATTCATGTGCTCATTCCATGTTTTTGTTGCCAATTAATTTAAAAGAATAGGCAAAAGTGTACTACCGCAGCTTAGGGAAAGCCTATTCCTATTTATCGGACAAAATTTCACTAAAATACACCGTCGGGGTATCAAAGACGCTTGGAAGCCAAGTTTCCATCTATTGAGGCAATTTATAAAAATGTATGGCAATAACTAACTTTATTCTGTATGTTATAAGTACACGTCTGCCTATCCCAACAATAGTTTCTAAGGGTGAAGGTGATGTATTTACACGTTCTTTTATGAATAAGGGGACAAACACTTTTTATTCGAAGAAACAACTATTCTTTATTAAATGCTTATCTTTACGCGTAGATCTTGGACGTAACAGATACATAAAGAACTCTATAAACAATCGACTTTATCTCTCATACATATGCACGACTTTGCAACACGACTATACGCTGCGTGTGAGATTACTAGTCGCGCCTGTGCCCCCGAACCTTTAACCGTTAAGTCGGTTGTTTGAATACTTTGGAAGCCTACATTTTGAACCATCACCAAATCGCAAGTTTTAATTATGATATTAGTACTAACAATTTTTCACTACTAGCAACCCTGCTTGGTAGTTTTTGGTAGAAATCTCAAATAGTCGTTTAAAAATAGCATTGATACTAATTATTCCAAAACAAAATCATTTATTTCACAACTATACAAGTTAGGAATGTGGAAAACTTTTACATTTAGTCGTTTTTTTTTACAAACTCATATAAGAATGTGCTATTTCACTCTTACATAACATACCTACGTAATTTATTTACATATTATTGCGTCTAAATCTTTTTGACGAGTGATCAATATCAAATTATTGACATATACTAGCACGCACAATTAAATAAGTTTTACCTGTTACAAGCTGAAAGCTATTTTAGTGGAGACAAACTATTCTTGTATACTAGACAAGGAATAAACAAAAAGAAAACGTCAGATTGAATGACATCATCATTTAACAAAAATGCTCTTTCCTGAATGCTATAAAGCTTTTAATACACATGCTATTACACTTTTTTCATAAACCTTCGGATAACACTTTTTTGAAGCACGAAACATCACCAAAAATTCAGAACCTCTTTTGCCAACTTTTATAAAGCGAGGTTCTGTTTATAACCAGTTGAAAAGCAAACACTCCATGTAAAAGTGTCCCACATTGTATTGACCGGGCGGCGATACCACAGCGTAGGCTTACCGACCGACACGCGACGGAAAGTTCACCCGCATTGGTTACTAAATTACCTAAACTTCAATTCAGAATCTCAGATGGAACAACAAACTTAATGTCATACATGATAAAGTTCAAATTCCAGTGCAGCCAAATTTTTTTTTAGGACCTTTTATTGCACACAAAAATCAACTTAAACTACATAACGCTAAAGTTGATAATTGATTAAGTGGCAATAAAAGTACAGTATCTGAGATTGGGTGTTCAAGTATGCGACATATTACGTCGCGCCGAACTTTCGTCGCGTAATTACGTCCGGTGTTAGGCTACGCTTAATAGTAGCCGTACATCTGCTATAGCAGCGCCCGGATCTCCTTGTGGATGTGGCACAGATAATCGACGTAGGAAGAGCTGCCGTCCACCCCGCGATCTTCGACCAGGAAGTGACGTAACACGGCTTCCAGTTTGTCGTGTTGGCGCATTGTTGTTAGCTGAAACAATGACGATGGTTTTAGGGGATTTTTAAATATGTAGATGTGTGTTTTTGGATAGATGATCAAGTATCTGACCAGTAAAAGTAAAGACAGTTTCTGAATTGAGAACTTGTCCAAGTTTTACATATGGTGACTCCTTCAAATGTAACCCACGAAATTTAAAATTTATTTGTAAAATCGCTAGAAATTATTCTTTTCTCGGGCTATGTAAAATAATAATGCTAATAACATTATGAAAAAATCTCAATTTAGAAATCGGGTGTTAGATTGTATAAGTTGGATTCAATAACATTACCAATCAGCCATGAGATTTGAAAACATATTAAATAAATTGGAGAAATCAGGGGTCACCATAATCCCCCAGCCCTTACACCAACGTGCTGCGCTCGGCGCGGTAAGTCTTTTTCTTCCATACTTATCTACTCTATCCGTCGTCATCTCGGTAGTCTCCCCCTTTCTAGCCATATCATCTTTCACACAGTCCATCCATTTATTTGGTCTTCCCCTACTCGTATCCACATTCATACGCTAATCTTTCCGTTTCCTGGAGAAGCCAGGGGTACCCCCTTATTTATAAAACTAAGGAAATGCAAGTTTTATCTTGTTTATTTATGCGGGGGAAATAGTTTCTGGAATGATTTTTAAATTGGTGAATTTGTAAAATTATTGGAAAGACACATCGATAATAATTCGGGATCGAACTTGTAATGGCTGTAATGTGAATGATACATAATATAAATATTGTGATGTGTAGGTGCTCATGTCAGAATAAATAATGATGATGTGATGTATAATACAGGAATATAATATGTTATGTTATGTACACAAATATATTTTTAAAAGTCGTGTGTGACCCTAAAAATGATAAAAATTGTTAAAGACTTTCAAAATGGAATAATATATTGTAATATAAAACCACAAATATGAAAGATCATTCTGGCAAAATGAAAAAAGCGTCACACAATACCCAAAGATAATAAAAACCGCCCAAATCACCCAGAATCACCAAAATCACCCTTTTTCTGGTCGCAGGATAATCGTCGAAACATGCGTTTTCAAGCGCATCAACCTTTGTAAGAAAAGGCAGTGGAATTGAAAGCAAACTTCATTTTATCATATTAACTGACTAGCTTCCGCCCGCGGCTTCAACAACGTGATATCTTTATAAATACTGTGTTACTCAGTGATAATATGGCATTCTTGAGTTTTTCAGTAGTTTTTGAGTTTATTCATTACAAAGACGAAAATACAAATCCTTTCTCTTTAAGTGTAGATTAAGAACTAAGATAATCACTATGGAAAATGATAATGGAATGTTTTCTGCTTATACACAAAAACGCCACCATGTTATTCATATATGCTTAAAGTTTGATGTTCTGTGTTTAGAAATACCCCATTAATTTTCCGGTATGAGAAGTGCAATGTATATTTCTCCAATATCTTTATATAATCGGTCCCGTAATTAGCAAAACTTTGACACATTTATTAAATCCCGTAATTGGCGACTGTGTACGTCCAAGGCTTATCGTTACCTATACCTACTTATGATATATTTTATACAGAGTTGCTTGTAAACCTTTATTTATATTTAAATAGTATAAAACAAAGTCGGTTTTAGTGACTGTCTGTGTGACATCTCGCTGGCCGCTGCGACCTGGCCACTAGTGCGATATTGTCCTTAGACCTTGTAAACTACAAAATGGATTTCGATGCACTTTACACCATCATTTACAGAATTTATTCCAGAAGCTTTATACACATACATTTATGCACATTAATATTTAACTCAGATATAGCACAGAAATCACGATGTCGGATCGCTAGTTAAATAAATAACTCTTTCAATTCCACGCCCCACCAAAGCCCACATCCCCAAAAACCCTCAAGAAACCCATCAAACATACAGCATCTTCTGCACAGCTTTGTGCACAGACATGAGGAAGTCCATGTAGGCGTCGGCTCCGTCCAGGCCGCGGTCCTCGACCATGAGGCGGCGGAACTGCGGGGCCGTGGCCGACAGCTGGTGCGCTACTGTCAGCTGAGAGGAACAGGGGTCACGAGGGTAAGCCATGCCATGCTTTTTCGGAAGGATTTTCGGGCCTATCGGTAGTCTTTTACGTGTTCCCTACTACTTACATCCTAACATAACAAACATCACGCCTGTAATCATCGGAGGGTGAAGCAGAGGTGTACTTATGGTACACCCACATTTCGCCAGTTATATTTAAGTCCCATGTAACAGAGCGAGCCTAGTGCCATCACCCGGACACAAATAGACTACAGGCTGCTACTGAGAAATTCCTGATGGAAGAACCAACAAAACTTTGCCCGACCTGGGAATCGAACCCAGTACCTCATACTCAGCAGTAGTGATTGCAACCACTAGACCAACGATATAAATGATAGTAGTGAACGAACCTGGTAATCTTTAAAGTAGGTATCTTTTTTGTGTGTTTATTCCATTTTAGAGCTCTTCCATCGCTTTCTTTTCAAACGAGGTAGAGATCAAGAGCGATACCATAATATATCTTAGTTTATAAAAATGTTGCAGCCAAACAATGCCACGCTAATACGCGCTGAGAGCAATATAATTGAACAGGTAGTAACGACGTGAGTTGCTTTGTTAAAAATTTTGAGTGGATCAAAAGTGACACGCGAAAGGCCGAAAATCATGGAATAAAGAAAATAGATAGGAAATAAATCAAAAGACATCAATTTGTAGCATGCGTAAAATAAAATTGTTCATAAAATATCTGCATTACTTGAACTAAGAGAAAAAAGAAAGGTTGTAAAAGACATGCAGAGTTTCTGCAAAAGACACAAGCGTCATTTTGAAAAAAATCTTCAGTAAGCATTTGGTAGTCAAAATTGCATGCCTATGTTGGCGTCACACAAAATAAAACATCATCCAAAGGAATAATAAATAAGTCTATGTATTAAAAAAAAGATAGAAAAAGACCTGTGTACTTGTTTCTGTGTGCCTTATATTTGTGTTCTAAATCCTGGTAAAGCACAAGCTAAAATAATGCAAGTCGGACTGAACTTCCAATGTAGCCAATAACTTTTCACACAGTTACGCCACATCGGATCTCTATCGTTCGATCTCACGAGGTTCGATGTGGTGTACTAGACTCCGAAAACAGTATATTTAAAACTTTTCTAAAGGGTCACAAATTAAACAATGTGACCCTGTATACATCTAAAAGTACACTGGTTGTTCAGAACGGTCAAAATGACTAGTCTTACTTTTTGCATAAAGCCTCAATAAATGATCTACCTTCATCTCCTCAACCGCGGCCTCTACTCACCCTCATAGCAGTCCTCCTGCGGCCCCTGGCGTCGTCCACGAGCGCGCGCACGGCGGCGCTGGCCGGCGTGTCCAGCTGCGGCAGCTCGCACACCTGCGTGTCCACCTGCGCGGCGGCCGGCACGCCGAACACGTCCTGCACGAAGTCCGCGCTGGCCTGCGAGCCCACCCATAGGAGCATGTGCACGCCGTTTTCTGTTAGAATGGGAATGGTGAAAAAGTGCTTAAAAATTGAGGCCTTTATTTTCACCCTCACTAAATCCAATCAGACGCTTCATTTATCGTTAATTATTGCCTTTTATTCGGCTTTCTTCTTTGAAAACATTGTAAATACCATTTACTTTTAAAAGAGTAACCGTGGAGTTTCTTGCCGGCTCTTCTCCATAGGAAACGACCAATTGGAACCGTGCACCTAGCTTCTGACGTTTCATAAGTGCCCTTATAGGTTTATGTGAAATAAAATATTTTGAATTTTTTTTTAACTAGAAGTGATAGATAGATAGAATACTCTAAGACAGACATAAATTTAGAAATTTTACATAGGGTGATACAATGGGCGGTCTTATCGCTTAAAGTGAAACGGCTGAACACAAAATGAATTCAAACTGTAAGATGAATTCATTACTGAACCAATCCAACGATATAGGATTTACTTAATGGAAAATTATCAACGATTCACGAACAATACAACTGAGTTTATTTTATATTATTAGCTTTTGCCCGCGGCTTCGTGGATGTTGGAAAATATCCCACGCGTACCGGGATTACATACCTAATAGCCGAGGAGGAGCTAATCATTGATCGATCTAATCGTCAACAATAATTATTTTGTTACGCGTAACTTTGAATCTGCGATATCTTTTAAAGTATTCATTTTAATGATATGATGTCAAGGCATATTTTAATCAAAATTAAATGCCCAATTTAAATAACATATTTTATTGGATTTCATTGGATAAGGATAAAATTATAATACCGGTCAAAATAGCTTCGGAAATAACAATGAAATTTTTATCAAATTCTGAAAGATAAATATTATGGTTACTGTGTGTCATCCTTAGAAGATAGCCATATGCCATCGCGTGATGAACTTTTTAAGACATATAATGTAGAACATAATTTTTATTTCTCTCTCACGGTTTACGCGGCGCACGCCAGTAAAGCTCCCAGTCGGCCTGATTTTTTCCGACATCTTCAATAATAATCGTCATATTTCAGTCAATTTACACAAAACCTTAATGAATTATATACCAAAACCTTCCTCATGAATCACTCCGCAAAAACCGTTTGAAAATCCGTTCAGTAGTTTTCGAGTTTAACGCGTTCAGATAGACAGACAGACAGCCGCGGCGCGGGACTTTGTTTTATTATATGTAAGGATTCAGTAGGTCTCGACTTAAGTAATTTGCGATTTCTTTTTATAAATAAACAGTCTTAAAACATGTCTGTCTTTAAACATGTCTTATACTTTCATATAATCATCGGTTGTGAGGGTTCGGTCTGAGCTAAACGCTCAGCCTACTTTTTGACTCTGGTCATAAAACTCACTTCAAAACCACTGGACCGGTGTCCTGCAGCCAGAGCTTTTCAGCATGATGTCTGCCCTTTTTGGCAGTGACCTTTATCCAACAGTGGATAGGCTGGTCTGCTAAGATGAAGACAGCTCGGTATGTGCCACTCACCCAGTAAGTAGACACCCTGCTCGTTCATCTTGTCGACGGACGCCCTGAGCGGCTGCAACGAGCTGACGGGCTGCTCGGCCAGGCGGTGCAGCGGCAGCAGGCGCGGGTACGTGTACACGATGGACGTCTCCACGTCTGCAGCCAGCGCGCGGTACATCGCGCACGAGCGGTCGTCGCAGGTTATGTCGGGACCTGGGGAGAACAAGGGAAGATTGAATAATAACTTTTGTCTTTCGCCAGCTCATATTATTTAAGACTGTTTAACGTTTACGTAGGCATTGCAAAGACGTCGCATTAATGCAATACCTGCGCTAGCGTTGACGTAGTTTGATCGGGAACAGCATCGCGTTGACGCAATATAACCGTCGGGTTTACGCAGCGTCTATGCTGCGTATGCGTCTGCGTCTAACACACTCCTGAGAGTGTGGCTAAGTAATGACAGCCGCACGAGTCGATCGATCAAGGTAAGCTACGCTTGCCGCGGTCGGTCCGTGGATGACCAACTATACATTCAAAATATCTTTGACGTCGTTACGAGTCGTCAGAAGCCCGAAAGTCTAACAAGCAGTCTTACCAAGGGGTGTCGTATTACCGTAACTGGGTTGTGGAAGTCAGTTAAGCAGTCGCCAAATATTGGTATTGGAAATTGGGAGTTGGGGAAAGGATAGGCAAATGTTTCTTTTTCAGAATAAAACTATTTCAAAAACTATTTTAAACATTATTATGTCATAAATTCGTTAAACCTATTTTAATTAGATATGTTCTTTATGTTTAGGTATTAAGGTCCATAATAAACTGATATTGTTGATATTTAAAACCCTTGCATTTCCCAAGTATGTGCAAAAGTGGCCAGTTCAACAATTAATTTCTATTCGTGATTCTTTATCTAGAGCGATACTATATATTGATATAGTATTCATTGTTTAACCGGCATTTGTTCTTTTTGTTGAAAAAGTAAAGAATAAGGAAAAGTATGGTACATGGTTTCATTAGAAAAATCCACAGGTCAACACTCTGTTTCTGTAAATCGTTTGCAAATGACAGAATCAGAATGAAATTTATTTATTTAATACTTCAAGCCCAGAAATGTATAGAGGCGGACTTAATGCCATAGGAATTTTCTATCAGTCAACCTTTGGGTGATGCAGAGACAAACAGTAAGGTGCAATTACGAGAAATTGAGGAATATTTTTTTAAAGTAACTAAAGATACACATATACCTATTACAAACTAATTATATATAAATATAAGCACAAATAAATATACATAAATACACGAATACACTAGAACAAATACGAAAAACAATGGGAAAACATTAACGTTGTGATGATACTGCCAGCTTCATACGAATGTGCTCGCGAACTTTAACTTTAAAGGATAATCGGTTGCCATCCTGATTTCCTGGGGGAGCGCATTCCATAGAGAGATAGACTGAATGAAGAAGGAAGAATGAATGAAGTCTGTGTGGTGAGTGGGACATTGAAGAACGCGATTATTTGATGACCGTAGATTTTTACTGTGGTTGTCACAAATGTACTGAAAGTGGGGAGCTAGATAACTAGGGGAAGTGGGTGAGTCAAGAAATGAAAACAAGGTGGTTAGCGCCCTTTGCTCTCTGCGTTGGCGTATGGGCAACCACTTTAGAATCGACCGATGCGCAGAAACATGATCATATTTACGCAACGCAGATTGAAAACCAATCGAAAGCAGTTAATGAGAAGACGGTCAAGTTTGTCGAGGAGATCTGCATTCAGGTCATAGTAGCACACATCACCATAATCGATTATAGGGAAAATTAAGGACTGCACAAGTATTGTCTTCGTACTTGTTGGTAATAAATTTTTCATTCGGTACAGAGCCCGCAGAGTTCCAGTTACCTTCTGGCTGACCATCGCGACTTGAGTACGCCAGTTATGGTCACCAGGTAGAGTACTATCAATGTGCAAGCCAAGGTCCTTCACATCAGTACTAAATGGGACGACCGTACCATTGAAGAGAACTGGTGGCAAGGTTGTACCATCCACCCATCTTACTCATACTCCAAGAACTTCCGATGATGATCGCCTGATACTTGTTTGAGTTTACTGCTACGCCAAATCTATCAAAACAGGTTTTCATGGCTATTCAAATCCCTGTTTAATTTGTCGATGGCGTCAGAAATTTTTTCAACCCTCCCTTTGCGTACAACTACAATTCATCTGCATACAGATAATACGCACACTAAAGATTGATAATTATAGAAAACAGAACAGGAGAAATAATACCGCCTTGTGGAACGCCAGTTTCCAAATTACACCAGCATGATGTAGAATCTCCAACATGAACGGACTGCTGACGTTCCTGAAGGTAAGAGGAGAACCATTCCAGTGCCTCGGGAGAGACCATAACATAGGACAGAATGGCTAACAGGATATTGTGACTAACGGTATTAAAGGCAATCAAAAAATCGACCAGTACTAGTGCAGTAACTTTGGTGTCTTCCAGTCCTGCCCTTATATCGCCAGTCACTTTAAGGAGGGCGGAATCAGTGCTGTGCCCGGACCTGAACCCAGATTGAAGAGGGCTAATGAAAGAGTTACGATGAACAAAATTTGAGAGTTTTTTGTGGACGCAGGCTTTGAGCACTTTGGATAGGAAGGGAAGGATAGAAATGGGTAGGAAGAGAAGGATTAGAAACCTTAGGTAGCGGACGAACGTCGGCTTTGCGCCACAGGGAAGGGAAGACGCCGGTGTATAGGGAAAAAATTACAATGTGTGTAATCGCGGGTAGGAGATGATCCAGAATTGTAATGATCATACCACGGGTGATGTAAATGATGTAAAAAATAAATTAAACACTAAATTAAAAAATATTGTGGTGCAAGCGAGCCTATTAGGCCGTATTAAATGTATAATATGTCGCAGTAAGATAGTTTTAGCCTTGATATAGTTATATATACTTTAAATATGCACAAGACCCTCTCTTTTGATCCATCAAAACTTGACAAAAGACGTAAAGATATTGTGGCTCTTTCCACTCGAGTCCGTACTGTTTTCGCCAGGCGTCAGTATAACACACAATCTTCTTATATTTATAATAAATTAAACCTCAAATTGAATATTTATCCCATGATATGGTACAAATGTAAGATTACTCTAACGCAGTCTTTCCCAACGTGGGCGATAACGCCCCCTTGTGGGCGCTGCAGGCCTAAAGGGGGGCGGTAAGAGACCCAGAAAAAAAAGGGGGCATTGTGTAGGGCAGTGATGTCAAACCCCCGTCCCATGGGGCTCTTAGGGCCCCACGTGAGATATTTCTTGGCCCCACTTATCAGTTAAGAATCCCCACTTTTTTGTGTAAAAGGCCCCACCAGTCGTTTGAAATTCCCTCTTTTTTGTGTAAAGGGGCCCCACCAGTCAGTTTAAAATTCCTATTTTCCAGTAAAAATGCCCCACCTTCCCCTCGAACTCTGACATCACTGGTGCTTTGGGGTCGATTTATAATTTAATCTACCTAGCTAGGAAGACTCTTAGACACCGACTGAGCTCTCGACTCTCGACTACATCTTGTGAACATCAACTAATATTAATTAAGATATAGCTCAAACTCGGTTCGATATAAAAGACCGCGGGCAATCATGTTTTAACAAGTTTTTGTTAAATAATCCGAATTGTACATTCCTATACCAATCGGCTGGTTCTATAATACTTGTTCTTGCTTATCGAGTACGATTGGGCGTCGAATGAGATAAACGAGTTTATGCACGTTTGTCTTATTCCTGTTGGTGCGTGCTGCTTATGCAATCCTATATAAACGACGTAAATTTATTTTATTTTCATTTGCGGTTTCGCGCATAATAGATAAGCAGTACTTGATTTCAACACTTACGTATTTCTTAAAACAAAACAATGTCGGAAGTAAAAAAGAAGAGACGGCAATACTCTGCGGAATACATTAAATTCGGATTTATTGAAAATCCCACAAACCCGTCGTCGTCGCCTTTGTGTCTTCTATGTCTAAAAACATTTTCGAACGAAGCAATGAAGCCTTCAAGACTGCAAGATCATTTGAATAAAATGCATCCAGATAAGACAGAAAAGAATGTAGCATATTTTCAAGACCTAGAGAAGAAGCATAATACTCAGCCAAGTGTATCAAAACTATTTTCGGCGGCTGCTAAGCAAGATGACGACGGACTTCGAGCTTCGTACAATATCTCTTTGTTAATTGCTCAAAAAGGCAAACCACACAACATCGGAGAAGAGTTAATTTTGCCAGCAATAAAGGAAGTAATAACTACTGTGCTTCATAAACCGGCCGCAGATATTATCCGAAAAATTCCTTTGAGTAATAATTCTGTGCAAAGACGAATTGATGAAATGGCTGAAAACATTGAAGAATCATTGTGCAATCATCTGAGGACTAGTCAATTCTCAATTCAGCTCGATGACTCCACTTTACCAACTAATGAAGCGTTGTTGCTATCTTACGTGAGGTTTATTAAAGATGAGAAAATACGTGAAGAACTATTGTTTGCCAGAAATTTGGAGACAGATACAAAAGGCGAAACCATATTCATATATTGGAAAAGTTTTGTGAAGAGAAAGAGATTCCTTTGAAAAATATTATATCAGTTGCTACGGATGGCGCTCCGGCTATGACAGGGCGCCATAAAGGCTTCATAGCATACTTAAAGAATAAAATTCCAGATGTCCTTGCTATACATTGCGTTATTCATAGACAACATTTGGTTGCTAGAAACTTAAGTGAACGACTATTTCAATCACTGCAATATGTCATCAAAGCAGTCAATAAAATCCGTAGCAGCTCTTTGAATGATAGATTATTTCATCAGCTTTGTGTTGCTAATGACGAAGATTTCAACCGTTTGTTGCTTCATACTGAAGTTCGTTGGCTGTCAAGAGGCAATTGTCTGATTCGATTTTACAACCTGTTTGACTCTATGATAGAGTTCTTGGAAACTAAAGATACAGAACTGCGCAACAAGCTCATAACATCAAAGAATGATATAGCTTACATGACAGACCCGTATAAAATGTTCAACGACATGAACCTCCAACTGCAAGGCGATGAACTAAATTTAATTAAAACAAAAAATGTCGTTGCTGCTTTCGCAGCCAAACTGCTTCTGCACAAAAAGAATATGGGCAGACGTGAGTTTCACAATTTTCCGAATTTATCAGTATACTGCAGTAACGACGACTTGTTTGCCTACTGCCAACATTTGGAAAACCTCCACATTGACTTCACCGAACGATACCAGGACATTTTAAACTTGGAAATACCAGACTCGGTGTTGGATCCGTTTTCAAATGTCAACACAGCAATGTCACCTCAGCTGGAAGAAGAACTTATAGAATTGACAACAAACGAAGAAATAAAAATCAAGTTTAAAAATGGATATCAAGAATTTTGGCTACAAAAACCGATCCCGCAATTGTACCCTGGATTGTGGTCAATTGTTCAACGATTTTTGATAGCATTCCCATCGTCATATTTGTGTGAACGTGGATTTAGTGCTGTGGCAACGCTGCTTACTAAAAAGAGAAATCGTTTGCGTGTTACCAAACGTGGCGACTTGCGGCTGTTTTTGAGTAAATTGGAACCTGATATCAACAAACTTATTGAACAGCATCAGATTCAACCTTCACATTAGTTTTGACGTGACAACGTCTTATAAATTGGTTTGCCGGGTGACACTTCAAGAAACTGCGTTACGCTCCGCTCACGTTATGCGCTCACAATGAGAGCGAGTGAGAGGCACGCGTCCCTTCCACTCGGGCATGGTTAGCCCGCCTAAGAGCGAGAGAGACAGACATAAAAAGTGAAAGGCACGCAAAGTCGTTGTCACGTAAAACTTTCGCCCGTATACCGACTTTACAGGCAACCAATTTTTTTTATATAAGAATTGATTATGTTTGTTTTATTTTCAATAAAAGATACTCTGTCCGAATACTATAAATTTGCGTTTCAATAATCAGTTATAAGTACTTAGCGGTTTTTAAGTATGTTTAAAAAGGGGGGCGATAAAAAATAATTTATTCTTAAAGTGGGCAGTAGACAAAAAAAGGTTGGGAACCCCTGCTCTAACGGAATGGTTAATGTCACAAACGTACGACGATATTGAACTGATATTAACCAGAATATGCTAATCAATAACCTGAACCCAATCTTAACTCACACACACACGCACACACACACGCACACGCACACACACACACATACACACACACACACACACACACCTGAATATGCCAAAAAAAAAATGTAGCTTATTAAATTAACGGTTTCTTTTTCTTTTAATCAGTCTCAACATTGTTTATGTATAACCCATGGGAAGTTGCGAGGTAACCCCATCACAAGTATCCTCATAACTTACCGGGGCTGCCTCAATTTTGTGCTGTAGAACAATTGTATGAGAAACAATAAAAACTTTTTTGTTTTTTTATATCCCTAGTGATATAGCTATATACCGTAATATAGTTATATTAAAGCGGTTCATAACTGTCTTACTAGGAATATAACTATGATACGAGCACGATTTAGTTATATAACTATACGGGATCGCTTCCCTAGGGATATAACTATATCAAGGCTATCTTACTGAGACATTTAGATGACGACGAAAACTTTTGTGCGGCCGCCGCGTAAATACTAGGGCCGTATTATGACGTATTAATGCCACCATTATTCCAGTGTGAGTGAGAGACGGAGCTATACAAGGCCGCTAGTACCGTCCTTTTTTCGCAATGGAATAATGATGGCATTAATACTTCATAATAAGGCCCCTGGTTGCTGAAAATTGCAGTGTTAAGTAAATAATATGAAGATGGTAAATTCCTTTATTCAAACGTCGCCGTACTGACCTCCAGCCACAGCATCAGACCGCAGCACGCAGTTGGTGTACAGCGGCAGTAGCTTCATGGGCTCCGGCAGCACGAGCTGGCCGGCGGACGAAGGAGACGCGCAGTGGCGTCGGTAGGCCGCCAGCGAGCGCGCGCAGCGGGTCGACAGGGTCTCCCGCACCTGGCGCGGGGCGTGCTCGCGGAGGGCCCACACAGCTGGAGAAGAGAAAACCAGATTAGTATGTATGTTGAACAAAAATGTATGTATGCAATGTTCAGTTACCAGTACAAACAATGATGATTAACACGTGTAGTTTCTCAAATTATTATTTTAGATATTATATTATTTTAATAATACTGCACTCAGTGATTTATAGAAAATTTATAAATCTCCAGGATTCAAGGACATCTTGTACAATAATAATGTATGTGTGTGAATTTTAAAATTTTGTTAACCTTATGTATTATATATGTTGTAGTTGTTTATTGTCCCTTAATAAATAAAATAAAATAAAATTTATGTGTGGCGAAGTGGAATGAAAGTCAGCGAAAAGAAGAGTGTAGCTTCAACCGAACTGACTAAGATCTGCACAAGGTTTGCTACTTAAACCTCATGAGATTCTAGACGGAAATATCCGTCTACATACTTCAAAATTCACAACAATTCATACACTTGACGGTGTTGAAGATCCTCTCCAACGTACCTTGCTTGGTGAGGAAGTTGACGCAGGTATCGAGCTCCATACTCCTATAAACGTCGGCGAGCTGGTGCGCTACGTTGAGCGCCAGGTTCAGGACTCGCAGCCTCCTCTGTCCTGAGCGGTGGGTGTAGAGTAGGGCAGCTTGGATGTAGACGCCATCTTCTGCTGTTAGTTTGTCGTCGTGTTTGATCTCGATGCCTATTGCTTTGTCGGCGTCTGTGGGAGAGAGTGAGGGTTGATATTTCGATGGCTCGATGAACGAATTTGATTCGAGAGTTCTATTTTCAACGCAAAAACTATTTGATATTTGGCAATATCACAGTCACTGCAAATCACGACTGAGCACCGTGTGGAGTTTCTTGCCCATTCTTCTCCATGCGGAAACTACCTTTTGGATGAGGCGAAATTTTGACGTTCAAAAGTGCCTTATAAGGGCCTATTTGAAATAAATGATCTGACTTTGACTTTGTGATCTTTATGTATATTGACATAAGGTTTTAATTACAATGACCGATACGCGCAGAGTTTTTTTATCTTATTGGGAATTACTTATTGCGAGGTAAAATATTATTCATCTTGCTTTTTAATAAGATTTGTTGATAGTGAGAAAATACAGGAAAATAAAAATGAATGTTTTTAAAGTTACTATAAAATCGAGTAACTTTTCTACTTTGTTGAGATTTACTTCGTACATTGCTATGTATATTTCATGTAAGTAATATATTTTTAATTTTTCTTAAACTGAAATATAAACGGAAAAAAGCTGCTTCATAGGAACTGTAATTTCACCATATAACAGCATTTTCCAATTTACATACACATAGTTAATTAAACTCACCAATAGCCGCTAGCTCAACATCAGTAGTGTTGGACATAAAGAAGTGTCCGAAGAAGTCCGTGGGCCGCACGCCCGTGGACGTGCGCACGCGCATGACGGCGTCGTGCGCCGTGGCGCGCGCCACCACGCGCTGCACGTCCAGCACGAGGCGCGGCCCGTCCATCTCCGCCTGCGGAAACGGCATGTAAGTTAGGTTATTGACATGAAGCATCAGTCAGTAAGTGGTTTTAGTGCTGCCCTCTGAAATTATACTGAGTTGACGGCCCTTTGACACTCTGCTATTTTTAGAGTCAGAATTTGAAAGAGAAAATGGCAAGCTGCTTCAAGCACGTACTTGTACATACAGTTACATATCAAGCTATACATTTCCATTGTAAGATGATCTCGCATTGTATAGGATTTCCGTACAATGAGATGTATAGCTTGATATGTAGCCGGGTCCCCGAGCCTCTAAGTCTGGACCTGGTTGCTTTATATTTTAGTCGTATTAAGTGGGTCATTGTTAAAAGGTGGTCACTGTCGAAGACGGGGCGTAGATTAATGGAAGTCAGTGTCAAAAGTAGATCAGAGGTCACTATCGATCATGGTGAAATAGGAATACTTCCATGTCGGCAGAGAGTCGTAGTTAAATGGGACTAAAAGTAAAAATCCTCCACTTATTAACCCAGTCGCTATCACTCACCGTGAAGTATGTATACTTGTGCAACTGTCCGCCCGTGAGGCGCGGCAGCTGGCCGATGGTGGCGGCGTCCACGTAGGAGTTGTTGCACACGAACATCTCCACGCACACGCCGGCCGCGCAGCACGACTGGCCCAGCTCGTTGTAGGCGGTGGTTTGCGGAGCTGGGTAATAGAGAACACATTGTTTAGTATAAATCCGAATGCAGACGACAGCGTTAAGTGAGTTTCGCTAGCAAATTTAATATGACCCCGTATTTAGAATAGAGGTTTGGAAGGAAAAAGGGGAGGACTTTGCCCAGCAGTAGGACATAATGAAGGAACCAAAAAAAAAATTAATAAATTTGGGATACCTTCTTTTCGCATAATGTTCTTTGCCCTAATATACTTCGGCATAACGATTTTGGCACAATTTGTTTTGGCATAATAATACTTCGGCATAATTTTTTTAGGCATACATTTTATGTTGGCATAATCATCTTAAAGACTAATTTGTTTTGGCATAAATTTGATTCGCATAACGTTAGTAGCCCTAAGAACCGAATTGCTGCAAAACCGACTCCACGTAGTCTTGTTTGTCCTACCCCTAGAGTGTAATTTAAAATCGCGTAGGTGCGTGGGGCCGCCGGAGGCCCGCAGCGCCGGAGCCGTGACAGAAACCCTGCCTGCTGCATGTTGCATGCTCGCTTGAATGCTGCATGCTGCATGCTTGCTTGCATGCTGCATGCTTGCTTGCATGCTTTAAACTTTATGCTTAATAAATGTATGCTTTAGAATATTATGCTTAATCATTATTATGGTTAGAGAAATTATGCTTAAAAAAATTATGCGTAACCTGTTATGCGTAATTATATTATGCGAAAATATAATTATGCCAAACAACATTATGCTAAGTTATATTAGGTCTTAAAATTTTATGCAAATGGATAGGGAACCAATAAATTTCTGTCGTTCACTCAAACGTTGGATGTAACAAATGTAGCATATTATATTAGCAACAAGTGCCATTGCTTCAAATGTTTGAAAATTCGTGTAGCCTAGCCTTTTCTTAACTATTTCGGGGTCGGCTTCCAGTCTATGTCTATCCGGATGCAGCTGAATACCAGTTTTTTACATGGAGCGACTGCCAACTGATCTCCCGGCCGTTTTGCGTGGATATGACGCATATTTTCCCCCAATTCATTATTCTCGTAATTTGTTCTTTCTTTGCGTCATGTTTACCGAAAAAAAAAGTATTTTCATACTTTCTTTCTTTTTCTTTATCTTCACAACCCAGTTACAAAAGAGTTACTGGGTAATATGATACCCCTTGGTAAGACTGATTGTCAGACTTTCGGACTTCTGACAACCCGTAGCGACTGTCAAAGATCTACAAATGACAGGCGGGACCAACGGCTTAGCGTCCTTCCAGAGGTACGGAGGGGGTCTCGATATATAATGGATTATCACCCATCCACGGACCGATCTCGGCAAGCGTAGCTTAACCTTCAATCACTGTTACTATTTAGCCACGAGCCCCTCACTGAGAAATCATCAATGAATCAATGAAAATCGGAATATTGTTAAAATAACAGTGAGTGTGTAACGGGTCTTTTTCATCAATTACTCACCCAATATCTGCTTCTCCTTGTCAGTTCCCAGCAGCTTCCTGTCTTCCCTGTTGATGAGCTTGCCGGGCGCGTTGTACGTGGGTAAGGACGTGTGGAAGACTAGCAGCTGACCTGCTGTGTCGGCTGCTTTTAAGGCTTCTAGACCGGCCTGGGGAGAATAGACTGGGTTATGAGATATTTAGAGGATAAGTGCTATATGTTGGCAGATGTGCTACCTGATGAAAAGACATTGTGGACCTGTGTAATCTAAGGTGTTCTATACTCTTGTTCGGGTGGGCACATTCGATTCGGTAGTATTTAGTGAACAACAAAGCGAAGCAATTAGTATGTTTCAAAAGGAGTTGATAAAAGTGTAAACAAATGCTGTTCATGTAAAAAAAATATGCAATAACTCACTGAATAGTTAAAAGTAACACATTCATCTGTTTTTAGAAGATTACAGCTTTATATCTCACCGCTTTTTCCAACAATTATTGATAACTATTTTTACTAATTATTAATAATTATTGATATAATTGATAAGTGCCCGTCTATCTAGCTCAAATTGGTTTGTTTTTGTAGTGTTGTAGATTTATGTCTACTAGACACACTTTATATTGTTCTCCTTTGTCTCTAAATTTCATAATTATGTGAATGTCATGCATACCTGTCATTTGCATGGTTACTGAAATGCTAATTTTAGATGTTATTTCATTTGAATTGTAAGTGACTGTGCTGTTGGTGTGCTTATGATAAATAAAACTGTTGACGACGAAAATTAAGGTTTCAAATAATTAACCTCAATGATCAAATGAAAAACATCTAAGGTGATTTAAAGTTAGAATTTTGGGTATTAAAATCATCAAAGCAAAGTTCTCAATTTGCTAGTGGCACTACAAATTGGCAAACACAGATACGTTTTCTGAGCCATTTGTTTACATTTTCATCAGATTCTTTTGGAACGAAGTACAGTATATATACAAGGTCCCATTAAAATAGATGGACAAATTTTAACACAGCATTCTGTACGTCTAACCAACTAAAACCAAGCAAAAACAAAAAACACAGATTAAAGTGATTTTATATAGACCTAAAATAATAAATGGCATTGGGTAACCAACATTTTCAGTGTATTTTCGTTAGTTGATTTATTTTTCTTGTAAGTATTTAATGCATTTTCCTTATTATTTTTTTACCATTGTCCTTATTTTGGTGGTGTGAATGATTTATAAAAGTTTGTCCATCTATTTTAATGGGACCTTATAAATCGCCGCACGGCTTTGCCGATTAATGACGACCCAATCAAGTGTGTAGCACACCTTAGAGATAGGAATGCGTTGCCATCTTCAAAGACAACTTCCCGTGCGATTGTAGTAGACCCTACAAACGATTGGTACTACCCCATATATCTCGCGTCGCGGGTTACTTTGCGCGCGAAACAAATATTTTTGGGCTACACTTAGTTGTTTCAAGTTACAGTGTTATATGCATGTGACGTTTGTATTCATAAATGTGATGGTACAGACGCCAGCACATCAACCTACTACAATCTGTCAAATTTCTTTAATAGATTTTCAACTTTATCACAAAAGCATAAGGTTCAAATTTGATTGGGCAAATTTGACAGTTTCGGGTAGGTTGACCTGCTGGCGTCTGTACATTGATAATGTTGGTGGTGAAATAAAATAGATCTGTTAATTGAAAAAACGACAAGCAAAGACTACCATACTGCCATTCATTACTGGAGCTTGTCGTTTGATTCACGTTCCGCATAACCTGACAATAATCACAGCAAAAATAAGAGAAATCCTAGTGTAACTAAACTGATTTTGTTATAATTTCTGAACATCCATCTCACTCCTGAACCAGTATTTTTATTATGGAAAAAATATTGAAGGACTAGTGGCTAAGTCTGGTGGGCTCATTTATGTTGAATCTAAGTTAATAAACGCAACATATACAGGAGAAACCTTCGTGTGAAACAGCTTTTTTTGTTTTAAATGTCATGTAACGTGTCTTGTCGTGTCGTGTTGTGTCGTGTCGTGAGTTATTATATGTTTTATTTCAGTAAGTGAATTGTTTTTTGATTTTATGTCAAATTCAAAATATTTTATTTCACATAAACAAAGCACAAGATCACTTATGAAACGTCAGAAGCTAGGTGCACGGTTCCAATTGGTCGTTTCCTATGGAGAAGAGCCGACAAGAAACTCCACGGTTACTCTTTTAAAAGTAAATGGTATTTACAATGTTTTCAAATTACAGTGTTAATAGGTATGAGAGGACAGTGTAGGCCTATCAACAAGTACCAGGTACTTAGCAAGATAGAAAATGGTCGACAGATCTACAGTCTGTTAAGCCTACAACATTCTCATATTCACAAAATCTAAAAGAAAAGAATCACTTGCCACTACAGCTGCAACAAATCTAATTTAATATGTGTGTACATAAACGGTTAAATAAATAAATACATCCCTCTCACATCTGAACCAGTAACTTAGGTAAGTCGTGAGCTTTTGTCAACATACCTGTACAGCCGGCAACAGAATCGTCTCCGTCTCCTTATTATCCTGGAACATGAGCGGCAGCTGCTGCAGTAACGCTTGCAAGACAGGTCCGCTCTCGTCTGGCAACACCAGGAAACCTTCCAGAAGTGGCACGAACATGTCGCCCACGTCACCTACTGACATCATCTGTGGCTGGGCTAGGGAACCCTGGGGAGAGAGAATCATTTGGAAAATGTTAAGTCAGAACAAAAAAAAAACGGTGTTGTCAACTTAGAACAAAATATCCGAAGTTGGCAACACCGGGTGAAGGATTTTTTGAAAATCAAGAACTCCGGTTTTTACTTTCAAATAATGTAACCGAAGTTGTTTCTTAGAGACGGTTTTTCTGAATTTACTTGACGATCGATTTTCAAATCTACAGATTTGAGAATAAATTTTTAAATAACATTAGAGGGAAACACTGAGTGATACACGACCTACATGTTTGTTTGTACATACAAACACCTTCACATGAAGGTACACGCTGGTGCAAACTTTAAGTCTCATTTACAGGTACTAATATTAAAAAATGGTAGCCATATACGTTACGATATACTTGCGCAAGTTTCGACTTGCACAAGTTACTGTATACTTGTGCAAGTCCAATTTTGCGCAGTATATCGTAACGTATGTGGCGTGCATTAGAACACTCTTACCTTGATATTGTAAAAGTGGACGGTAGAACTATATGTGATGAAACCGACGCGGGTCCAACTCTTGCCGGTCTGCTCGTCACGGGGCATCGCCTGAAAGTAAATATAATATTAAATCATCATTCTGTCGAGTACAGCCTGCTTATGACATCGGTCAGACATCGTTGGCGTTCAGAAAGTTTAACACATGGTGTCCGAAAAGGTTGACAACACATACATTTAAATAAACTGAAACTCATTTTAACTGATGTGATCCGTACGCAAAATACGCGCTTTGCCGTGGCGTTGTGAATACTAGCCCGTATTAGCTAACTGATGTGATTGCATCAGAACAACAGTCATTCAAATTAGGCATGAGATCTGAGAGACGAAATTCAATAGGATTTCTAAAACCAGAGGTAAGGGGTATGTCACAAAGAGATGTCAGCAAGTGAAGGGGTCCGATAGGACCGATGCCTGCCGGGGTTGCAGGAAAGTCCGAAAGGGATACCGTGGCCCCTGGCAACGTACAGGCAACGGAAGGAACACGGGTGGGTTTTAGTCAGTAAGAGTCTGACACGCCCTCCCGCTCCACCGAGAGTGGGAGAAGTTATTAGATAATTTTCAATCAAAAAAAAAAGGGGTATATCACAAAAGTGAACAGTTCTTTGGGTGGACTTATAGATAAGAGACCCATATAGATACTTACATCAATAATCTCCATGATATTCTCGCAGACAGTGTGCACCAGGCCGTTCTTGATCGCGTTGTACGACACGTCGATCACGAACACTATCGCGGGTGGGTTCGGGAGGGTATTATTCTGTGAATAAAACAATTTTATGTTTATAAGACGAACATGGTAATAGTATTTTTTAGGCTTTTATCAAAATTAAATCTCTGAATTGAACGTCAAAGCGAATCAGTAACATTTTCAGGGGTCTAATGCAATCAACTCCGCTGTGGAACAGTCTATTTATGCGTCTATCTATTATCTGCTTTTCTTTTAAAGCTATAGCACAAATTAATACAGATGATTTACTAAAAGCGACTTTTGCTACGATTCAATAAAGTGCAATTCAGGGCGCACAGCGCTACCTATAGTTATATTCATCTAGAAGTTGCCTCTCTTTCCATCGCGTAACTCTTAGATCTTTTGACTACGTTACACTCACTGAATTGGCCTAAAAAGTCGAGCTCGCTGCATACTTGTAGCTTCATACCTAAAATGCGGAGTGAACCATCTGTTTTCATATGTGACTGTAGCTTCGAAAAGGAGTGTGGTTATTTTACGAAGTGCAGCAGGCGAAATGGACAGGGCTTTTTCAGCACTGGCATAATGAAGCGTCGCTTGTACGTGAATGAAACGAAAATATTGACGTAAAGTTAGCGTCTATCAACTCACCCGGCAATACTCCTTGGTGGCTACGATCTCGTATGTTCCGAGCGCCATTTCAGCGGGAACGCGGCCATATTGCTGCATGCTGTTGATGTACTGTGTGTATTCCATCGGAACTGAAGGAGAAGACAACGTTTATAAAACACATGACAATCGATATTCTTTTTATTTACCTATTTATATTATGCACACCCTACAATTTTCAACTTGGTTTGAAAATTTTTGGTATCAGTTTTGATTCTAATCTTCGTCAAATTCTCAAAATCTCTTTTACTCTTATCACATTTAGCGACTCAAGTTCCGCGAAAAAGATGCAAAATTCAAAAATGAACTTTTCATTTAAGTTTTCGATTTGTTAAAAAAATGCTTTGTCTATTGGTTTAAAGTTCGATTTTGTGTCTATGAAATAAGTTTGTCTTTTGTTGTCAAAAGGAAGATAATGTTTTGATTTTTTTTCTATCCACGAAACTTTATATAAACTAATACTAATATTATAAAGAGAAAAGATTTGTATGTTTTTATGTAATGAATAAACTCAAAAACGACCGGACCGCAAATTAAAAAAATCATAAAGATACAACGCGAGCGAAGCCGCTGGCGTAAGCTACAAAGAATAAATAAATTACATATTTGGAAGGTAATTGTATCTGTATCACTGTCGTATTTATTTGTCTCAAGCATTTTTTAAACTTAATTCTCAATTTCCCACATACCTTCAGTAGTAGCCTTACAGAAGGCACACTTGAAGTGCCTCCCCGCGTCCACAAACTTCATGTTGGGACACATGTAGGCCTTGCAGCGCGAACACCGCACCGGGCCCATCGTAGGGGACCCCGTCAGGGCTGCGAAGTCGATGAGCGGGGGCTCCTGTTCTGTGCCCACTGTTTCAGCCATGGGGGAGAGCTGGCGAGAGTTATTAATGTTATAATAAATAAAATACGGTAAGACTCATACACAGTACAATACCAAATTATGGCAAAAAAAACGTTTTGTAGGGCGTTGTCTCTATCACTCATGTTGACAGTCTCATTCATCAGTCAGTTTTCTTTCTCTTTCTTACGCCCGGGTACTGTTTAAACTTTGTGGGCGTGTATAAAACTAGAACGGTATTCTATTATATAATTGCATGGCACAGGTGTGAATACCATGTACTATAGAGCTACCATTTACTGGGTAATGTCTTTCATTGACTTGAATGTGCCCTGGCGGCTGTGCGTATGTCATGCTCACTCAGGTGTCTCGCTGATGGTGGCGCGTGTGTTGGATCATTTAGCTCCCTTCAAAATGGTTGAGCTGAATGGTGCTGATCCATGCGTCAAGTTCGTGAACGGGCGCCGTCAGTTAGGACGTTGCCATGGCTGCCAAACAAAACAGTTAAAAACTAAAATAAATCATATATTTCAGTTTTTAACTGTTTTGTTTCTATTTGCTGTACTCTTGACGCTTTTATATATACATCTTTTTTACATCGCCTCATCATTATTCAACATTAATGATGTAACTATTATTTATGTAACAACATAATTTAAAAGAGTGTCCATGGAGTTTCTTGCCCATTTTTCTCCATAGGTTACTGACTGACCGACTCCTTGTCAATTCAAAAGTGCCTGTAAATGGTTTAATTGAAAATATTGACATAAATGCTTTGAGTTAGAACGGAATATTGTTTTACTCAGGACTGAAGTTTTAAATATTACTCAGCAGATTTAAAGTAAATAAGTCAAATTATGTTTTGTTACATCTCCTGTAACTTTTAGGATAGAAAAAAGCTTAATATCTGATTTGAAATCCTTAAACATTATACTTACAACTAAACAGAAAGGCATAGACGTCTGTTTGAGCAGGTCAGCAGTAACTGGCACAGTATACATTGAGCTTCGAATGTAGCGAGGACCTGGAAGATAAAATTAACAACTTATATTATTTAGCATTGTTGCATTCCCACATGTTCATGACAGATGGTCAGAAATTACAACTAACTAATTTCTGACCATTATAACTTGAACCGTTACGTGATTGGCGGTTGAGCACTGAATTTTGCAGTCTTAGTTAGTTTCAATACTAATAGAGTTAAAAATGGCGACTGATAGAACAGTACTACCAATCACATGACTGCAAAATTCACTGCTACCAATCGCGTCGCGGGACATGTTATAATGAACGCACTGTAGGTATGGTAGGGTTTGGCGGAGACTTTAGTCACACAGTGGGAGAAGAAATCTCGCTATTTAATCTTTCATTACATAAGCACATTAAATCCTAAGTTGATTAGGGGCTTCTATCGTCATCAATGCTAAAGTATTGGTGGTCTATAATTAAGCTAAACGTATGCCAATGTACAGAATATAAATGTTTCGGCCATTCTATCAATTTGTTTCGGACGCCCGAAATAAATATTTAGTTTACGCCTGTGAGCTTTGCATGTAAACATTTGAAAACAATTAAATACCATTTTATTTTATTATGTTTCATCTCTGGAAACTTCTACTTGAATTATTGCCTGACCCAGATTATGTCTGGACTTTAAAAGAGACTGTGACCTCTGAGTTTGTTTAGTTTTTTCTTCTCAGAGTAGTCATTAGAAAACACCGAACTCATCTAGTTTTAAAAATATAATATAATTTAATAAATATCATCTTCGTCATTTAAAATTAATTATTTTTAAGAAAATAAACAATGTAAACTTACTGGCATTCCCCTTATCGTCGACTACAAAGTCGGTGGTGGCTAGTGGTGGGACCAGCCCCTTCTCGTTGGTCACGAAGATTCCGCCGCGGTTCTGTTGGTCGTCTGCCATCACTTGGATCTGGGGAACGAATTGAATTATGCTAATATTAAAGTTGCTGCTCCAGAGGAAATATTATAAATAATAAGAAAAGGTGGAATATCCAGAAAATTGAGACATTACTATCTACGAAGGACCTGCTATAAAATTCCAACAGTTTTCTTTTAAGTCTTATTTTCAAAAATAATGTTGCAAGCAATATGATGGATTTTCATAACATGTTGAATCACTTGAACGAAGATGTTAATCAAGGCTGTGAGGGTAATACAAAAATAAGAGATGACCTGTCCCAGCAGTCGGGGCTCGAACACGCGTAGACCAGCACCATTTAGCTAACCATTTTGAAGAAAACTGAATGATCCAACACACAAGTCACCGTCAGTGAACCATCAAATTGTTCACTGCTTTGCATGACATATTCTCAACTGTCAAGTTTACATTTTAGTTTAAAACAATAAAAATATTATTTACGTACCGGACTAGGCATCTGATCAGGATCCAATCTCTTCTGCTCCGGCTGCTGTTGGTACTGTTGCCCAGGGTACGGCTGTTGTGCAGGGTATTGTTGCTGTTGGTACTGCGGGGGGTACCCTGAGGCAGGCTGCTGGAAGCCTCGCTGTTGCTGACCTGGCATGGGCGGCTGGGGCGGCATCTGGTTCGGCATTGGTGGTAGACCTGGAGATTTGAAGATGGATATTGTTAATATAAAAACCCAGCATAAGCTATAACAAAGTTATCAAAACCTCAACAACTGCCTCGTTGGTCTAGTGGTCGCAAGCGCTACTGCTGACCTGGGTTCGATTCCCGGGTCGGGCAAAGTGTTATTGGGTTTTCCATCTGGAATTCCTCAGTAGCAGTCCCGGCGTCTGGATTTGTGCCCATTTGATGGCAATAGGCTCGCCTCTTATTTATTACATGGGACTCAAACATAACTGGCGAAATGTGGGTGTACTATAGGTACACCTCTGCCCAACTCTTCGGGGAATACATGCGTGAAGTTATTATTATTAGATATCTATAATATCTATTTTACATGTCATTTAAAAGTTATATTTATGTTTATATTTTCTTGTGTATTATTGTAGAAGTACGCTAATGAATAGTGCCGCGCTTTCTAAACATAATTTAATACATGCGAGATCCATACTGACAAACATTGTGGATTAATATTGTGTATGTATTTAGTTAGCTCGTGGCTAAGTAATAACAACCGCACGGGTTGATCCAACAAGTTAAGCTATGCTTGCCGGGATTGGTCCGTGGATGGGGGACCATCTTTACATACCGAGACTCCTCCGAGCCTCGGAAAGCACGTTAAGCCGCTGGTCCCGGCTGTCATTCGTGGATTTTGACAGCCGGGACCAACTTTCGGATTTCTGACATTACGGATCGTCAGAAGCCCGAAAGTCTGTCAACCAGTCTTACCAAGGGGTATCGTATTACCCAGTAACTGGGTTGTGGAGGACAGACAGGCAGTCGCTCCATGTAAAATACTGGGATTCAGCTGCATCCGGTTAGACTGGAAGCCTCCCCGACATAGTTTGGAAAAGGCTAGACAGATTGATGTATTTACGATTAATTAGTAAGCATGTTGTAAATAAATCAATAATAATAAAAGTTCAATAGAAAATCTTGAAAATTTAAGCAAGCTAATGTGTAAATTCAAGAAAGATATAATATTTGATCAGAACCAAAAGAAAGATCTAACAACGAGGCAACAAGGCAAGTCAAGTCAAGGACAAAATAAGAGTCGACTGGCTGCAAAGGTAGAGGAAAAATATTAAAGTTGGGAAATACTCGAATTTTTATTTTATTTTTTAGGGACAATAAACAGCAACTAATTTTATCCGTCTTCTATACGTATTATAAATAAGAAGTCTTTTCGTGTCTGTCTGTGACCGCGTTGTCCTTCTAAACTACGCAACGGATTTTGATGCGGTTTTTACGATCATTTAGATAATTTATTTCCAAAGATTTTTGTGTATTAAACTCGATTCTTTGTCAAGTCGTAAAAACCGTGCGTAGTAGGGACGTGAAGTAATAGTACCTATGTTTTTTATCTAATAAAGCAAAAAGAACTTACTAGGATACTGAGCACCAGGTTGCTGTCCAGGTTGTCCATACCCTGGCTGATTAGGTTGCGCAGGATATTGCCTCTGCTGCTGCGGTAAAGGAGGCGGCATATGAGGAAGACCAGGCATCGTCTGCGCCTGCCCTTGGAACTGCCCCGGGAAACCAGGCTGAGGTGGAAGACCCGGCTGCGTTGGTAAACCAGGCTGTGACATCTGACCAGGTTGTGGAGGCATTCCAGGTTGAGGGGGTAATCCTGGCTGCGACATTGGACCCGGTTGTGGCGGCATACCAGGTTGATTCATGCCAGGCTGAGGAGGCATACCTGGTTGACCCATCTGCCCTGGTTGAGGAGGCATTCTAGGCTGGCCCATTTGACCAGGCTGTGGTGGCATCCCTGGTTGACCCATTTGACCAGGTTGTGGGGGCATTCCCGGTTGGCTTATCTGTCCTGGTTGAGGAGGCATTCCAGGTTGACCCATTTTTCCAGGTTGTGGAGGCATCCCAGGTTGTTGAGAAAAGCCTTGCATCTGACCAGGTTGTGGCGGATGTTGCTGCCCTGGTGGTAGCCCGGGCGGCCCAGGTTGTGGGAGTCCTGGCATTTGCTGCTGGCCAGGCATTTTACCCGGTTGCCCAGGCATCTGACCAGGTTGTTGCTGTTGACCAGGCATTTGACCCGGTTGTTGTTGTTGCCCAGGTTGAGGGGGCAAAGGTGCTGACATCATGGCTGGCTGTGGCGGAAGCCCTGGTTGCCTCTGCATTTGACCAGGCTGAGGCTGTCCAGGTGGGCCTGGAGGTTTTGACTGAGGAGGCATACCAGGTTGCTGCTGCAACTGTGGACCCATATTCATCTGCTGGGGCATTCCTTGTGGAGGCATACCTTGCTGACCAGGTTGCATGCCTGGTGGACCACCCATCTGTGGTTGTTGAGGCATTCCTTGTTGGGGTTGCTGACCACCTTGAGGCATGGCTGGCCGGCCCATGCCTGGTTGGGGTGGAAGACCAGGCTGAGAATGTGGAGGCATCTGGCCAGGCCCTTGGAAACCAGGCTGTTGTCCCATAGGTGGTTGACTAGGTTGAGCACTCGGAGGTCTTTGCTGCATCGAAGTTGGAGGCTGATACTGTCTATTCTGGGGATCTGGGGTTTGACTTGGAGGAGGCATCCCATAACCTGAAGGAAGGGATGTTGGCACTTGCCCTGGTGCTGATGAAGGGGGCAATTGGGGTTTTTGGCCCATTGGAGGGAATTGAGGAGCTCCACTTACTGGAGGACGACCAGGCATACCTTGTGGTGCCTGACCAGGGACTTGTCCAGGACCAAAGTTGGAGGATTGAGGAAAACTTCCAGGAGGATACTGTCCAGGGGGAGCCTGGCCAGGGGGTAATTGGGTAGGTGGGATAGTTTGGAACCCTTGGGGTCCATTTATGCTCATACCCTGCATCTTTTGGGACATGTCCAGCTGATCAAAAGTTTTCTGTTGCATCTGTGGGCCGTTCGGTGGCATCTGACTGTATATATTGGCATTCTGGACTCCATTGTAATCCTGGGACGTCGGTGGAAACATAGGATTGATTGGTGCATTATTGTTCTGCCCTGGTGGTGGATATTGAGGATTCATCATTGTACTTGGAGCCGATTATCCTGTTAACATACAAATCTTCGTTAACAAAGTTGACGGTTCCACTATAAGTTTGATTTTAAAAAAATAACCAGAAATTGGAATAATTCCCTCTTTTTTTTTTTTTTTTAAATGCACAATATTTTCTGTTAAAGAATGAACAATCTGAGTAAAGACATTAGCATTTTATGGAAATTAACGTCCTTTTAGAAATTGGGTCACACTGCAATCATACATGCTAGTTCATATTTTTATTTAAGTACATTCATTTATAAAGAGGAAGTTTGTTGACACATTTACATTTATGAAAAAAGATACTTTTTTGTAAAATGTTAAAGTATTGGTTGGTTGGTTAGTATTTGTCTCTTTCACACTCTTAATGTTCATTATTAACTGTGGGAATGTTGCTGTTGTTCTAATGTTATTTTCAAATCAATTAAATTTAGGAATCATTTTACTCTCATTAGACAAAGATACATATAATAAAACAACCAAAGTAACCTTAAATATAAATATTTTGAGATGAAAACATTCTCATGCATAGAATTTAACCTGACCGATTCAGATCATATGAATCACTCAAATGTATTTGGGACAGTTTCTTGTCAAATTATAGAAGATGTTTATAATGTAATAATGACGGGTCCCTTACCTACTACCTAAACATATTATTATGGTCATCACTTTCTCATACAATTTATTTGTCTAACCTATATTTGCCAGCTTGTCAGCTGGTCTAGTGATGTCAGTGGTCCCACTCATAAATTCTAACACTGTCCTAATATTCAGATGATTTGCAGTCAATTACTTTTAATAGAATCGGCGCATCTATCTCAATGTAATTTGGAATACATCATACGGATGTAAGTTACGAAATCTGATAAGAAGTCACAACACATTCTGTGACATACATTACAATCGAAAGGGGTTTGGATGTTCTTACAAGGAGATATTAGGTGCTGTGTCATGAGTACAACGTCTTTCAGTACGCAAACACGGAAACCTGAGCGTAATGACGATGAAACCTGACTTATAATTGGATGGTATACCTCTGACAAGACAACGAACACAACACTATAATTACTCAAAATAACACTTTTTTATGAATGCAAAGGTCGCGTAACAACCGTTTGCGATATAAATCTCAAGATTTGCGTTATATAATGTAAAAATATTGAGTAAATCACAAAAGATACAACGAAATCTTGTTAGGACAATTTTGACAGCTGCAACCTAAACTTTGTAAATAATTTACGCAAAGACTCACAATGATTCCGCCTACGAAAATATACAGCGATGATAGTGAATAAAGTATTTTCAATTACTTACGGCTTCCGAGGATATTTTTATAGAAATAACACAATAAAAAATATAAACAAGTCTCACTAATCACACAACTTCGGGGCCACGTATTCGGCAGTGTTGTCAGTCGGATACCGCTTATGTGGAACTTTTTGATTTTCATTGCAGCTGTGTAAATCGAAACGCAAAAACAATACAAAATATTTTAGTTTTGGAGATTAATTTATCTTACGTATGTATTAAAAATAGTAGTCTATAATATCAATGTTTTGATTATGTTATTTTTTTTTTTAAGTCACTGTTTAATACAAAATAAAAACTTAACAAAAACGTCAGGCTCACGGTGTATGAAAGTAACGGAACGTTTTTAGTCAGTATGGCAATCACGATTAATTTAATGTCAAATTCTCAAATTATGGATTCTAAAGTGAACTCTATTTCTGAATCCAGTAGTATGAATTTCGTTATCCAATAGTATTACATCTGTGAAAGAATTTAAATTATAATTATCACGGTTTCGTCATACTAAACTAAATAGATTTTGTAATTTAATATTTATTTGTATGTTTTAGATTCCTAACAATCAGCATGGCGAATAGCAGCATTAAAGTCCACTGTAAAACATTATGTATAGCCACACACAATGGGCTCGGGGTTTATCTCGTAACTTTCACATCTATTACCTAAATAACACATAAGTACCATAAGACCATTCAATACCTCTAAGCTAAGCTAGCTAAGCGTGAACAAATAAGTGACACGAAGGTGCATGCTGTCAAATACCCACGTAGGGGCTTGGGTTCCTCAAGGTAGTATTCTTGGTCCAATTCTGGTTGCCTTCAAAAGTGGGCTAAGTATACTTTTCAGATAATTACGGACTTTTTCTGGTACTACTTGCCAACTAATTAATCAACAAAGTAACTGTGATAAATAATTAGCTTATCTGAATGACAAGCACTACACAAAAAACTGTTCTATAGCACATACTGGTACCAAATGCCTAAAATTGATTTATAGTTGTGTCATCAATTTAATAAACACAAAATATTGATACCTAGTAATTAACTAGGTAGGTACTTATACATATACCTACCTACTTAGTCATAAAAAAAATAAGTAAAGCATCACTCTCTAAGTTCCTTTCCTTTAGGGCGGATTTGACCAAACAGGAATAAATTTTATTCTCGGAATAAATCGCTACTTACTCTCGAGTAAATCAATTACACGTTTAACCAACTACAATTCGAGGGATAGCGAGTCTATTCGGGAATAGTCACTATACCACCAGTCTATTAAATGGCACAGTTGGCGCAGTGGTTAAGCGATTGACTGCTGCGGGAATTGAACGCGCGACACGCAGTGTGTCGCGAGTTCAATTCCCGCACGGAACAAATATTTGTATGACCTACAAGTGATTGTTCCGGGTCTGGCTATTTGTGTATGTGAGTTTAAATGTTCGTAAACGCACCCACGATACAGGAGAAATTCCTAGTGGGGAGCAACGTTTAAAAAAAAAAAAAACATGAATGATTTTATTTCTGAACGTAGGTTTGGACAAAAACACTTTTACACGGCAATCATATTTTAAGCTATATTAACTAGACATAATACCTATGTAGGTACCTAGCCACTTAGCCTACTATATACCTACGCTAATGAGAACCTTGAGCAATGAAGCTCAGTATCTCAGCATGTAGCACGAAAATTAAAACTCGAAACTGTCTGAAACCACGCAATGAAAAAAACTTTTTTTAAATCCTAAAGTCCTTGCGTGAGGTGAAAACCGTAGGAACAGCTACCTACCAGAAAAATATCCGAAATAAAATATTCAACATCATAAATATCACAAAAGTACCAAAAACATGGAGGATATCAATAAAGTGTGTTGATATATTAATTAAGGAGAGCCGTAGCTTCCCCGGCAATAGTGAGAGGTGGCTGGACCACAAAATAGAGTACGACACACCCCTTGCCCTGAGGTCCACGCATGCGTTTTGAGCTGAACGTAGGGATGGGGGCGAAGCATTTATGGTATCGACGGAATGGAGTGAAATGTAGATAAAGTCAAAGTTAAAGTCAAAGTCAAAGTCAAATCATTCATTTCAAGTAGGCCCGTATAAGGCACTTTTGAACGTCAAAAATTTACAAAAAAAATTAATTGATTCTAGTTGCCCCTTCCAAAAGGTAGCTTTCGTATGGAGAAGAATGGGCAAGAAACTCCACCACACGATAATCATGATGCGTTCTTAACAGATTTAAGACGGACGCCTACCAGAGGAGCTTACGTTCGCGGTGTTTTTGTAGGGCGTTATTAATGACCTTCACTCGCAGGACTACAAGTAGGTAAACCTACCTAATTTAATCGACTGCTAGTAGTTCGACATAGATACAATCAATCGCAGGGTAAATTCAGTAACACGGATTGAAATGGATGAATTCACTGTATGTACCTCATACTTATGGAAGCCTTCATAATTTCGGTTTTACGGGTTTAAATCGTGTGTTCAGCTGGTTGGTAGTCGCTTTGTCTGCCCTCTCGGCTATGGTTGACAACGATCACACGATAAATACTACATCGATATAATTCTGCCCAACACTACGAATGAAACCACCCCTCTATCGATTTCCACCGCCGAAGCCTAATTTTATCTGTTTGCACTAACCTACCCTTGCTGAAACACCCTTACAAGCATCACCAAACAACAGAAACTGCACCTTATTCCCACAGTTTAAAGACCACTTTCCATCTTTATATAAAAGTGTTTTAGGACTTTGGCTACTGAAAGAAAAATTGTACGAACCAAGGTGAGTGGTGACGTGTTGAATCTTATGGTACTATTAATAAAGTCCAGTTTCTTTTGCAATGATAGGTCGGACGGCATTTCTAGCCCTTGTAACCGTCTGGCAGTACAGCTCCAGGTGAAAATGTAGATTTCAGTTGCGCCTTCTCGTTTTTCAGTGATTCTTAGTCAAAATTAGTAAAATAATGGTGTTTCGAAGTAATAAAGGTCATAGTTTCGGTTATTTTCATTGGTGATTGACGTAAAAGTGATGAATTCACGGTGACCCCATGCCGATCTTTTTATAGCACACAATTGTGTGGTTTTAGTACAGAAAAGTGTTTAAAAGGAAGAATAAAGTGAGTTTTTTTTGCATTTTATTAGAAATTATGATGGATTTCTGTAAAGACTATGCCTGTAAAATATTCATAGATTTGCCTATGTAGGTAGGTCTGTAGATGTGTAGTCCGATAGGATTGGTTTTAATAGTGTGTACTGACCTTAGTAATTGAAATATGAATAAATGATTCTACATTATCTACAAAAGTCGGAATAATCGATCACTAGCAAGGTTGAAGGTTGAAACAATTTCTGCTTCTTTTGGCGTGGTTTTATCTATGACTAGATATCAACCTATGGATATGGATAGAATCATGCAGACCTACGGTTTTTGATATACTATAGTCTATGTGACGGGCACGTGTAATAAGCACTTTAGGTAGATACATGAGCTTTGCAAAGTAGATAAGCCCTCTTATTCATAAACGTTGATTAAAGTTAAGAAACGTTTAAACGCCAAAATGTATGGTTAAACAAGCGTTAATCATTACTTAACTTTAAGCAGCGTTTATAAATTAGGGGGAAGATGTTTATTTTCACCCCATTTGCAATTTCTTAGTTTACTAAAATGTCATGGTCTCTGCTGAATCTAGATAATAATTTACGGAGCTGGAGATTACATAATAGTGTTGGAGTATTTTAATCCTGGAGAAAAACAATGACTTTAATGAGCTACCAGTTGCTTCTTACTGCGTTACAAACTACGCTAACGCATCACGTAGTAATGGCAAGGGGTCCGATAATACGCACGGTGAGCCTAGTATTGGTTGTTTTAGAAAAGTCTTGCAGGTTCTATAGTAAACAAGCTATTATTATAATGCTATTATATTAATATATTATTATTATTATAATGTTAGTGTTCATTGAGCTTAGATCACCGTTGGCGCCCAACCAGACCCAGTTCGGCGCCAACGGTGATCTAAGCTATAAATATAAAACTTTCATTGCTTTTGCTACGTTCATTTACCTGCTTCTATTAGATTTTTTTCGTCTTTCTAATCATTCTTCAACGTTAATCATGTTTAGTTGAATTGAATCACGTTAGACAACTCGTTCCATAAATCTACATGTCTATAGGAGGCGTCGCCTTTACAACCGTAATTTGAGACCTGCGACGCGTGCGTTATGCAATGCAGCGTCCCAATATTAATATACTTACCTTATTATAAGAACAAACATTAAAAGCTTTGTTAATTTGTCCCAAACTTGCGAGAGAATACAGTATTCATCAAAATCTCCTATAAAAAATAATTGTAGGTAAATCCTCATTAGCAAACATTGTGTGAATCCGCATTTAAAGTAACCGATTTTATAGGCGCCGGTGAATCAGTTGAAATGGACAGGTTAATTAGAGAAACTCTCACAATACAAATGTCATTATATGTTGCCCTATATACTATAAGTACAAGGAGCTCTGATACACAATTATAAAGTAAAAATGTTTCACTGATAGAAAACCATAATTATGCTTATTTTTTAGACAGTAATCATAACCTATACGAAGAACCATTTTCATATAATACATGAATGTATGACAGTATTTTCCACCGCCTGCTCGTTGATATTGAGACCTACCGAATATGACTACTGTAATTCTCCAAAATCAGCAAAAAAATCCCAAAAATCTCTTTTCGCCCCGTTATGTCAAAAGGTTATCGATAGTGATGACAGTTCATTCCACGACCTATTCACGCTCTTCTATATGTAATTTTTGTTTTCCCAAAATCATCGAAAGAGCAATAAACCCATAAAAAAACAAATGACTTAGTAGTACGGGTTTTATTTACACAAACGTATTTACATGATTTAAAAACAGACTTAAAATAATAATAATATGTACAAGTTTATAGAAAGGGGGGGGGGGGGGATTATTATAGGGCATCAAAAAATTCGTCCGCATCGCTGTCAACAGGAAAAGTGCCCAAAAGGCTGGGTAGTAAGGGTTAGGGTTTAAACATATCATGCATTAAAAAGCTTTATATTACGAATATCAACACGATGCTATACGTAAAGGTTATTACGTGAAAAAATACCTCAATTACACTTAGATCTCAAAAAAAGCATATCAAAACCACAACAGATAAACAACAACAATGTTTTAAATAATTCTAAAAATAAATGTAAAGCGACATGGTCAATCATAAAAAAAATATTTAAACATACCTAATAACAGCAAGTATATAAATGAATTTATAATCCAAAAAATATAATCCTAATGTCATATATTCAAATTATTTTATTTCACATAAACCTACATGGGCACTTATGAAACGTCAGCAGTTAGGTGCGCTCAAACTCAAACTCAAAGCATTTATTTCTAATAAACCAATTACAGGCACTTTTGAATTGTCAAGGGGTCGGTCAGTCAGAAATTTGAAGCTAGTCGCCCATTCCAAAGCGTAGTAGGTAGGTACCTATGGAGAAGAATGGGCAAGAAACTCCACGGACACTCTTTTAAATCAAAATATGGTTACAAAATATTGGGTACATAATTCATGTTGAAGTTATACATGTGAGAACGATGCAAAACATTAAAAGTTAGAAAAAAAAAAAAATTCAAACATTAAATTAAATTAAAATCGCCGTGGCAGCTAAGAGATGACCAGTCCCTACTGACGGCGCCCGTTCACGAACATGTCGCACGGTTCCAATTGGTCGTTTCCTATGGAGAAGAGCCGGCAAGAAACTCCACGGTTGCTCTTTTAAAAAAAATACATAGACTTTTACAATATTTTCAAATAACAGTGTTATTAGTTATGGGAGGACAGTGTAGGTCTTTCAACAAGTACCAGGTACTTAACAGAATAATGATGGTCAAAAAATCTACAGTCCACTACAGCCTACAGCGTTCTCACATTCACTAAATAGAAAAGAATCTATATAAAGATAAAATAATTAATAAAAATAAAAACGTATTTTAAACGAAATGACGTGATTGCTATAACAGCTGTAACAAATCTGAATAATTATCATATCCACAAAAGCCACTAATAAAGAGTTAAAATTAAATTGTAGGTATATAATGTCAAATAATAGGGTGATTATGTCAAGGAAGAATGTAAAAAATATAAACATGGTAATTTGGGAGCAGTTAATAAACTCTTACATAATTTGCCGTTAATGAGGTACCAACCAGGGAAGCCGCATGTGCAGAGTTCCGTTAATGAATTATTGCCAAACTTCCTTGTCTTCAACGTAGTCTTTAATTTTATAATAATTATGCTTTCTTGATAAGGACGCGTTGGATGTGGGTTTTGAACTTCCCATCGCTAAGTTCTGTAACCGCCTTAGGCAACTTGTTATAAAAGCGGATACTGTTTGTAAGAAATGACTTGGTTGTTTTAGTTCATCTAATTTCATGTCTACTACGTGTATTTATATTATGGAAATTGCTTCTTATTTTGAAAAGTCGTAAGTTTTTGCGAACATACAAAATACTTTCTAAGATATAAAGAGAAGAAAGAGTCAGTATATCAATTTCTTTGAATTTGTTTCTAAGGGACTCGCGAGGACCCCTTTTATAGATAGCGTGGATTGCCCTCTTTTGTAAAATGAAAATTGAATCTACGTCAGCTGCCGATCCCTTCACCAGAATGGCATAAGACATAATACTGTGGAAATAAGCAAAGTATACTAACCTAGCTGTGGCTATATCAGTCAACTGCCTTATTTTTCTTACTGCATATGCAGCTGAACTTAATCTACCTGAAAGAGTTCTAATGCAATTGCCCCATTGCAATTTTGAATCTAAAGGAATTCCTTGAGGTACATTTGGTAATGAGAACCTAATACATTTAGTTTTGTTCGCATTAAGTAAAAGATTATTAGCTGTGAACCATTTCAAAAGAACAGCTAGACAACCGTTGACATGTAAGACATCTGTATATTTTCTATCTAATTAAAACATTAGAGAAGTGTCGTCAGCAAATAGAATTATATCCGATAATAACTTATCGGATATAGTTATGTAAGGAAGGTCATTTATATAGACTAGAAATAAGAAAGCCAACCAGGCCAGGCCAACAATTGAACCTTGAGGCACGCCCATTTTAACTAGTGAAAAGTAAATATATAACCAATTTAACAATTATTTCATTGAGCTAACACAAAAAACCAATAATAATAATCATGACGTACACAATATTAACATTGACAATAATATAAATACTTTATTTCTGACTCCAGTGAATGAAATTGACGTTATTAAAATAATAAATTAATTCATTAAAGAATACAAATTCTACCGGATATGACGAAGTAACCACTACAATAATAAAACGCGAAAATTATAGCATTCCCACTTAGCTACCTAATAAACCTCTCTTTTGAACGTGTTTTCCCATCTAGACTAAAATAATCTATAATTAAAGGGCAATTATAGACACATTATACTGATTCCAATCTCTGCAAAAAAATTGAAAGGCAATGCATGGCAATATAAAAAGCTTTGTGATTAAATACAATTTAATTGTGGAGAGTCAGTTTGGTTTTAGAAAAAGCATTTCAACGATTCTAGCCTGTTTTTCTTTAGTAAAACTAATAAGCGAAGCCCATAGTAAAAAATGTCTACTTTGTCGGTATTCTTAGATATGAGCAAAGCATTTGATTTTGTATCACACGAATGACAACTCTACAAGCTATAGAAATGTGGCAGAGGCAAAACGCATGATTGACTTAAAAGTTAAATATTTAATCGCCAACAGAGAACTGTTATCTCTAGGATAGAAAATTAAACTAGGACGATATATTGCTCAGAATGAAAAATGTATGGTTCTAGCGTCCCGCAGAGAAGTGTACTGGGTCCGCCACTATTTATATTAAATATTAAGGAGCTCAAAAAAAAAAAAAAATGAATGTATTCAATTTGCTGACGATACTGCTTTGACAATAAAACTGACATAGTAATTGATACTAACAATTAATTAATTAATGTGATAAAATGGCTGGGGGACAATAATCTTCAATTTCAAACATATAACTTGTCAGTAATACCAACAGCAATTAAACATAATAATGCAATTCTACCAGGACCATCAGCTTTGCATGCAGCTGTCTACCTGTGAAAACTACATGGAAATCCGTTCTGTAGTTCCGGAGATGTGCAGACAGACAGACTTTATTGTATGTATAGATTACCACCTGCCCGGAGAATGTTACCAATTAATAAGTTTAAATGTAAAATGTTTGATTGGCTCTTAGATATGTGTTTTAATTCCGTCAATGAATTTTTAAATCATACTTTTTGATATTGTAATTAAAATCTTAATAATGACATTAATACTTTGACATTATTATGAATTCTTGGACATTGTAATTTTTATTTTGACATTATGATTTATTCTTTGACAGTATGATTTATATTTTCGACATTATGATTTATGTTTTTGATTTAACTATTAATATTATTATATATAATTTTATTAGTTTTGTTATTGTTAAGTATTATCTGCCACATGGGTTGATCCATCAGGTTAAGCTATGCTTTCCGGGGTTGGTCAATGGATGGGTGACCAACTTTATATACCGAGACTCCTCCGTGCCTCGGAAAGCACGTTAAGCCGTTGGTACCGGCTGTCATTCGTGGATCTTTGACAGTCGTTACGGGTCGTCAGAAGCCCGAAAGTCTGACAACCAGTCTTACCAAGGGGTATTACCCACTTACTGGGTTGTAGAGGTCAGATAGGCAGTCGCTACATATAAAATACTGGTATTCAGCTGCATCCGGTTAGACTGGAAGCCGACCCCAATATAGTTGGGAAAAGGCTAGGCAGATAGATTGATTTTGACATTAGAAATAATGTATTTTTGATGAATCTATTAATTTGTCATTAAAATTATTATAAATTAATAAACTTAATACAAGATTTCATAATTTTATATAATATTCTTGTTATGTACCTACCTACATAGTTCAGTTATCTAGTTACGCAACACATTTTCGTAAACGATTACGACTGATTTGCTTAATTTTGACAGTTTAACAACATTCATTGCGTTATTTACCTTGTTGAGCAGATTTTTTTTCGATCTTATTTAGCAATGGATTAGCAGTTTTTTTACGTAATTAGGGTACTGATTTGCATGCACCTAGCTTATTATTTAATATTTCTACACCAGCAATGTAAATGTAAGATTTCAATGTACCAAATACTGAGAAATAAATCAAATTCAATTCAATTCAACGACGAAGACATGTGAAGCTAAGTCAGAATCCCATGGGCGACATAGAAACTCTGATACCAGTCACTAACCACACGAAAAAAAAAAAGATCATCATTAGCGGTAATAATGGGACCAGTTTTTGTAAAAGCTTTTTATATAGCAGTTTGATGCAGAACGTCTGTTCTCGTTCTGTCCGAGAGCACACCTATGAGGACCCACCACCCCCAAGCACCAAGAAGCCGCTTCTTCTCCACAGAATTTAAAAAAACCTATTTCTGTTCTCTGTGGTGTCCTTAGCGAGTTACTGAGGAGTGTCAATGTTAATTTTGATTATCACTGCATTTCTTCACATCTTGGTATTACAAATGTGCCCTTTGTTTATTATTACTTGATATCATATTCTACGAGTATGTGCCATGAAGGCCTAGTTTTGCATACCTACTCTACTTGAAAGCACATTTTTATTAGCGCCATAACTCCCCCAACATAACGCAAATGAGAGTTGTTAAAGATTTTAGCCATACCTCAGGCGCTATCCCAGGGGGGGGTCCTGGGGGCCCTGACCCCCCCAAAATCATTCAAGGTAGACAGCTCGAATGATTTACGTTTCTTACTAACTAAAAACTGTAAATACTTGAACCACAGTGACCCCGATGGACATATACAAATAAAATATGTTAAGCAAACTCGGGAATTTGGGCACCATTACGCTCGGGTTAAGGCAAAATTTCAAAACCTAAACTGCTGTAAAACGAGTATGAGCTTTTCTTCTAGTAAGTTCTCTTCCCGTATAGTGGTCAAAAGAAAACAACCTATTCAAGGCGGAGTGCAAAAATTTTGAGGCTCGCTTGTCTTGCTTCTTGGGCTTTTCGTAATGATAGATCGCCCGATGACTTGTACTGCTAGAAGCTCTTCCGTAAGAACGGGTTTGCGTCCTCCCGGAAGACTTCTGTGAGTCCTGCTAGCAGTACTTACGCAGTTTGTATGAAAATTTCTCTGGTTCTTCCAGCAGTACGGTGACCTTGATTTTGAACTTGCGCTCGTCAGAAGTTTTAAGCATTTGGCTAGTGCGTATTAAAATATTATTTTTTTTGTTTAAGTACTTTTATATTTTCTGTAATAATAATAATATGGCAACACCTTGTCAACTGAACATTTCGTGTACGCAATTTTAATAACTATAATTTTTTTTACGCATTATTACAAGAGATTTTCGCTATATTCTAAACCTGAAAACAGAAAACCATTAAAAATACAATAAAAATACTATAATCAACCAATATGCAATAGAACCTTTATAAAAACTGCCGAATCGGAGGTGACATGACAGATGTCACCTCCGATAAAACAAGAATGAACAAAAAATAGGAAAATGAAAGGAAAATGAAGATGTTGACAAGATCGGCCGCACGCCAAGCACGCCCACCATCTCCGGACTCTTCGCTCAGCTCCGCCTCGCCGCCGCCGGTACCCAGCCCCACTGTGAGCGCTGTGACGACACCGGCCGCGGTAGTTGCGTCGAGCTCGAGCGACGAGTATTTCTCCCCGCCTACGACGCCACCACCTGCTCGTCGACGGGGAGGACGCCGGCCGCCGGATGGTTTAGGACCTCGAGGCCCACCGGCCTCTGATAGGGTCCCAGCTCCCGGCCCACCGGCCTCTGATAGGGTCCCAGCTCCCGGCGGAAGTGTGCAGCGCATGAGATGGACACGATCCATTAACGAAAACGTCATGCGCTCATACTATGGGGCTACAGAGGGGGGAAACAACCTGACCGCGTACCGTGTCCGGATGCTCTCTCTTTTTCAGGTGCTTGAGCCAGCTGTCAACGTTTCGGCACAACGACTATCGGATCAAGTGCGGGTCATCCAGCGTAATCATATGCTGGATAACACTGTGCTTGATCGCCTGCGAACTGAAATGCAGAGTAGCCATGTCATCGCTCCCCCGTCGCAAAGTGTTATTGTGCCACCACAGGTCACTCCAAGTCAAGCTGACGAGAGGATCGATGACAGGGCTACAAACGTAAGTACCCAGTGCAATGAGGAATTGAGGAGTGCTTTGGAGGGTGCGATTCGGGAATATCGGTTCATGTCACCCGAACTTAGACCACGTTTACCTCGTTTGCCCATGCATAACAAAAATAGGGCGCTGGTGGCGGCTCTGGATTCGCAGCTATCAAACTATTTTGATAGCTGCGAAGACCTCACCGATACTCATTCGATTCTGTACTGTGCGGCTGTAGCGGCATGTCGTGTAGCTCACGTCAAATTTGCAAATGACTCTAGAGCTACACGACCAAAACCAGCCGTACCAGCTTGGCAGTGCAGAATTGAACGCCGTATTGTTGGGGCCAGAGCGCTCATTGGCAAACTTATCTGCTTCAGGGAGGGCAATACTCGCCCTAGAGTGATGCGTTTTGTGAGGCGGGCGTTCTCAGGGACTGATATCGGCCCTGAGGACTATGTGTCCCATGCCACAGAGCGCATCGACTTCCTGAAGCAGAAAGTGTATGCATGGGCGAACCGTATTCGTAGGTATAAGCGGCGAGTAGAGCGATACACTCAGAATCGCACCTTCCAGAGTGATGAAAGGTGGGTTTATAGGGCTTGGGAGCGACCGAACCAAGGTGTGGTTGACACGCGCCTTCCGGATGATGATGCCATGTGTTCTTTCTGGCGAAGTATCTGGTCGACGCCTGTCAGCCACACCGAAGGTGATTGGACTCGGAAAGTCGAGCGAGCCTGCGATCCAATACCAGAAATGGGGGCTATTACCATCTGCCCCCAAGATGTAGCTCGTGCAGTTCGTCCGTTGCCCAACTGGAAGTCTCCAGGGCCGGACGGGCTGCACAATTTCTGGATTAAATGGTTCATAAGATCGCACGCTCGCTTGGCGGCTCAGTACCAGACTGCTTTGGAGTCTGGTTCGCTACCCCAGTTCCTAACAACAGGAGTTACCCACCTGCTCCATAAATCGGGTAGCACCGCGGACCCCAAAAATTATAGGCCGATCACGTGTTTACCGACGGTCTATAAAGTTCTCACATCCATTTTGAGAGTTAAAATTATCAAACATATAGACACCAACTCCATCATGTCTGCCTCTCAAAATGGATGTAGGAACGGGGCCCGCGGTACTAAGGAGCTACTCCTCATTGATATGGCCATTAGCCAACAGGTTCGCCGTTCCCGAAAAGATCTGTCGACATGCTGGATAGATTATAAGAAGGCCTATGACTCGGTGCCACATACATGGCTCATGAGGGTGCTGGAGTTGTATAAAGTAGATGCAACTCTGCGCACCTTCCTGATGTCGTGTATGAGGCAATGGAGGACGGTCCTTCGCTATCCAGGATGTCGAAATATCCAGAGGAATAGCGAACCGATAAGGATCGAGCGAGGCATATTTCAGGGCGATAGTTTAAGTCCACTTTGGTTCTGCTTAGCCCTGAATCCTCTTAGCACACTGCTGGAGTATTCAGGCCTAGGCTATCGGCTGAGGAGAGGTGGTCAGGTAATATCTCACCTCCTCTACATGGATGACCTAAAACTCTTTGCCCCCAACAACTTGCAACTGATGGAGCTACTGAAAGTAACTGAAACTTTCAGTAGAGCCATCAGGATGGAATTTGGTGTGGACAAATGTGCGGTCATGCATGTAAAGCGAGGGGAGATTGTGGAATCCGTGGGAACTCAGCTTGCGGATTCCATAAACCTTAGAGCCCTCTCCGCATCCGAAACCTACAAGTATTTGGGTATGTCGGAAGCGTTGGGCATCAATGTTACTGACATGAAGCAATCGTTGAAGGAGCGCTTCTTTGGCCGCCTGAAGAAAGTATTTAATAGTCTTCTATCAGGCGGAAACAAGGTGCGCGCCTTCAACGGTTGGGTCATGCCGGTTTTGATGTACTCTTTCGGCATACTCAAATGGACTCAGACCGAACTCGACGCCCTGGATAGGAGGGTCCGTACGCTGCTAACTGCATATCGAATGCATCACCCACGGTCATCGGTAATGAGACTGTATATCCCGCGAAAATGTGGAGGTCGAGGCTTTTTAAACGCTAAGACCCTCCACAATCGCGAGGTATGCAGTCTCAGGGAATATTTCCTAGAAGCCGACGTGGGGATGCATCGAGATGTGGTCGCGGTGGACAAGGGCCTTACCCCGCTCTCCTTGGCTAAAGAGAACTGGCGCAAGCCTGTAGTGCTTGACATTAATGATCGCAAGGAGGTATGGCAGAGTAAGGAGCTTCACGGACGCTACTTCCGGGCCCTACATGGACCCGATGTAGATTCACTAGCGTCCGTAGCCTGGCTGCGTTTTGGTGACCTCTTTGGGGAAACCGAAGGTTTTGTCTGTGCAATTATGGACGAAGTTATGATGACGAACAATTACCGGAGATTCATTGTGAAGGACGGCACGGTTGACATCTGTCGGGCATGCCACCGTCCGGGAGAATCAATCCGACACATTATCTCCGGGTGTTCTCGTCTAGCTAACGAAGAGTACTTGCATAGACACAACCTTGTAGCCAGGATTATCCATCAGCAACTTGCTCTGAAATACAGCCTTGTGGAATCGGAAGTACCGTACTACAGGTATGTGCCCGACCCAGTTCTCGAAAATGGAAATATCACATTGTACTGGGATCGATCCATCATCACTGACAGGACTATTGTTGCCAATAAGCCTGATATAGTGGTGGTGGATCGAGGAGAGCGGCGCGCAATGATTATTGATATAACGGTCCCGCATGACGGGAACCTCGTGAAAGCCGAGAAAGATAAACAGATTAAGTATCTTGACTTGGCTCGCGAGGTTGTCGACATGTGGGATGTGGACTCAGCGATCATTGTGCCGATAGTCGTATCAGCCAATGGCTTAATTGCCAAGAGCCTCGACCAACACCTTAGGAGGCTCTCGTTGGGCAGCTGGATTAAGGGCTTGATTCAGAAAGCGGTACTCTTGGACACGGCTCGTATTGTTAGGAGGTTCCTCTCTTTGGAGCCCTGACCGCCGGTAGCTTGGACCCTGTTCCCGATACCGGTGGGCTACTATTTTTTATATTTTTAAATGTTTTTATATGTTTTTATTCTAATATTTAAAAATATAATTTATATGTAAATATTGAAATAAAGGAAATAATAATAGATATATTCGTACTTGATAAATAACCAATTATAATAATTGGAGCGCATTTATCTAATATTATTTATAGGAAAGAACCTATTTAAGGAACTATAAATCTGTCACTTTGGTTTTATTAAGCACTTAAAAATTGTGCCTGTATAGTTAACAATTTATAAAAAAGGAGCGAGTGAAGATGTACTAACATAAAATTAAATTCAGAATACCGAAATGTTGACGACTCCATGCGTTTTTGGTACCCAGGCGTCGAAATAAGACGCGCGGTCCCCATGCGCCATCGCTTGCTGATGGAGGAGAAACCGTTTCTTGTACAATGTGAAAGAAACAAAAATATTCTATATTTTAGTGCAAATTTGAAATGTGTGGTGTATATATCGTTACGGTACTGTGACTGAAAAAAGTTGTGTCCTTCCAGAAGTACTTAAAGTCCTACTGGCCGGACTTCGAGCGATCTATCATTAAGTCTACTAAGCAAGTACTTCTTAGTTCTTTAGGAATATTCAAAAGAAAACGAACTTATACGAGTGTGCAAAATTTTTGAACTCGCTTCGCCCGCTCTTGTATTTTACATTCTCATAGTTGCTTGGCCTTTCCTGCATAGGTCGAAACAGAAACTCTTATTTCGGTTTAAAAATGTAAATCTTGATTCTCAAGCTTTTCTGTATAAGTCGACAAAGCAAGTAATTCTTAGTTCTTTTGGAATTATTAAAAGAAAACCTAACGTATCCGAAAGCGCAAAATTTCGAGACGGGATATTATAATTATCGAGTTAGCTTCGCTCGCTCTTCCACTGTACGACTAAACGCCGACAGACACTACGCCGACAGACTGAACACCGACAAGACTTTACTTCGACGGGACTCTTCGCCGACAGGACACTTCGCCGACAGGACTCTTCGCCGACAGGGCTCATCAGCGACGCATAGCGAGCTCGGGACTTGGGGCACCCCGACTCGGACAGGTTAGGTTAGAAGGGTTAGGTTGGTTTTTTTTTTAAAACCACACAGAAGTAGGAGCCCCGCGAAGCGGGGCTCCGTCGACAACGCCTTACAAAAAACTGATTATCGGAGATAAATTGCGTCGCTGATGCTGTCGGCGAAGAGTCCTGTCGGCGAAGTGTCCTATGTCGGCGAAAAGTCCCGTCGAAGTAAAGTCTTGTCGGTGTTCAGTCTGTCGGCGTAGTGTCTGTCGGCGTTTAGTCGTACACTCCGCTCTTCTCACCCTACATAATCTACTGTCATAATACTTTTTCATAGTCTTATGTCTTATGGGATTTTTCTCTGGGGAACCTGTGCGGACATTAATACTATCTTTGTTCTACAGAAAAGGGCTGTTCGATCCATTTGCAACATAGGTACAGACCCTAGCAGGTCAACCTACCCGAAACGAACAAATTTTCCCAATCAACTTTGAACCTTATGCTTTAGTGATAAATTTGAAAATCTTTTAAAGAAATTTTACAGATTGTCGTTGGTTGATGTGCTGGCGTCTGTACAAGAGATTCCCTTCGAGAAAAATTCAAAGTAATAAATATTCTGACTGTAGCCTCACAATATATTTCATCTGTCTTTTTCTTTTCGTATGTACACAAAAATATATCAAGAAAATGTCTGATATTCATAGTATAAATACCAGGAATAAACAAAACCTTTGCTGTACATCGCACACGTCTCCACAGAGATAGGCAACTCGTTCATGGGTCAATGTATACGCTTTTACAACAAACTTCCCATCGACATTCGAAACTTACCCGTTAAACGATTTAAAACTGTAACTTAACTTTAAAACTTTGTAAAAAAGGGTACTATAAAATTTCAGATTATTTAGAAGATAAAAAAGCTTGGGATTGAGCTGCTCGCTCTGCTAAGCCTTGTGATAAATCCATAGAACTTGACATTTTAATTATTATGTAAAAATCATCAAAATATACCAGTTTTAGTTTAAAGGTGATCGAATCTCGGATCTCTTGAAATATTAACTTGAAAACCTAATTAACCTTTATCCATAAACTAGTAATCATAAATATCAGATGTTTTAACTGCAAAGCTTCAATAAACCTTTTTTCCAGACATGCAACTTCTGCTACTCTTCGGGCTGGTCTCCATCAGCCAGGGTTTCCCGCAGAAGCCGAACCTGGACGCCATCCTGAACAGGAGGACTGATGTGTACATCGCGGGCTTCTTCCCGTTCGGGAAGGGGGTCGAGAATTCTAATACTGGTATCTATTTAATTTTTAATTATAGTCACCAACGAAAGGCGATACTTTATTGTACAGATAAATTAATTGTTAAGTAAATTGACGAACACCCTACGACCGTGCTACAGCCATTTCTTACAACTGTCAAATAATTACGGTTGTAATTTTAATTCAAAAAATTCAAAATTCAAAAGTCATTTATTCAAACTAAGCTGAGAATCAGCACTTTTCGAACGTCAAAGTTACATAAGACAGTCCCCCAAACCGCCCACCCTTCACCACTTCCTAGTGCTTTAGCTGGGAAGAAAAAGTGGCGCAACAAACTCCCCAGCAGCACAGCTGTCTGTTCAGTTATAAAAAAAAAATATTCTATATAATAGTATGCAAAATAATTTACATTACGCAACACAAAACATAATTTAAATTATAAATTAATAGCCATATGTCAGCTAGCACAATATACGGACCAAGTAATAGGTATACGGACAAATTTAAGTAGGTAGGTAGTTAATTTGCTGTACAATAAAGGTCTCGCATTGGGAGGACATATTGGTGATCAAGGTTCGCACAGGCTAAGAAAAAACTTAAGTACATATTTGAGAATTCTTTCCCGAATGAAATCTTGTGTGCCTTCTTATATAAGTACCTAATGGGTGTTACCAAAGCTTCTCCGTACCTACTTAATGAAATAACAGCTTTCCCTAAGTAAATTGCCTCAATATGTTTAAGTGAGAAGTTACCTGAGAAAGTGGAACGACTTCAGACAGTTCCGACGAAGTTACTGCTAATGTCTAAGTTTGAACAAGTTTCCATAGGCATACCCAACTTTTGGCCCGGGGCAAATCAGAAATTTCTTAAGATGGGTCCGTAAAGGTAGCCCGCGAAATTCAAATTTTGGCCTGACAAAGATTATGTCTGGACTTTTTTTTAAAGAGACTGTGACCTCTGAGTTTGTTTCGGCCTTTCTTCTCAGAGTAGTCAGATGGAAACGCCGAACTCATCTAGATAATTTTTAATATTTTTTTTATATGACTTGTAAAAGTGATTCCAATATCCTATTTACAGAATAAACAATTTAATTATGTTAGATAATAAACATCTCTTCACTTTGATAAACAAACCGGCCAAATGCGGGTCGGATGACACGAATGGTATATATATGTATGTATAGTATATGTATAGTATGTATATATTGTACGGTGGTACGGAAGTACCACCGTACAATATTTAGCAAATGAATGAAAATACTACATGAAGAATTTTTCATCTTAAATTTTAAAAATCGTAAAGATAAATTTGTATTTCATAATGATACTATGAATTTCAAAGTTGTTTTTGTAGTTGCAGAAAATCACCCATATGAAAATAAAATACCTTAAGAATCGGGGCTTTTTGTATTTGTTGATTATACAGTTTAAGGTACACGATATAGATACAGAAGTTTCAAATTCCTAATTTGTTTACTTGTTGAGATAGAGCTTGTATAAACATGGTTTAAAACTGACAACTTTTACGGACCCGTATTTCTTCAATTTTTGAAGTAAAAATAAAAAAAAAATATATTTGTTCTCTAATCGATGAGCTCTAACACAATGACACCCCACGTGCCAGGGATAGCATTTTTTTTTTAAAAAACAAAAGTTTATTGTATGGAGACTACCCCATATATTTTTTTTACTTTATGTATTTTTTTATTTTATCTGTGGAATTTTCAACTGTCTACCTATTACGGTTCATGAGATACAGCTCGCTGGCAGACAGACGGACAGCGGAGGCTTAGTAATAGGGTTCCGTTTGGCACCTTTCGAGTACGGAATCCTCAAATGGAAAGCTTTAGACCTACAATAAAAGTTATTCATTACATAGGAGCCATTCTTTGATCCCGGTCACACCACTCGTGTTTTTTGGGGCCGAAAGTATCCCATGAACATTCGTAATACTGACCTTTTAACGACAAAACCCTTAAAATCTAAACGGGAGTATTATTGGGTAATAATAGAGGTTAATAGACCTCAAATAAATATCACAATTGAAACACTTAGGTACTAACTGGACGATACCGCAACGGATTTTTCCAATTATTCAAAGTTTAATCGTTTATTTCGAATAGGCACATAAATAAAAGGCACTTTTGAAGGTCCAAGTATAAGTGAAGACGATGTACCTCTAAAAAAAACCTGTCGAATAAAATTACTATACCATGCCACAACAAGTAAAAACAATTAAAAATGAAGCAATGACAGAAAAAATATTATTTAAGTATTTAATAACCACTTTTCTTTTTATTTTGCTTTTCTTTTCCAAATCACCTCGGATCGTTCATATCCAATGTACCAACAAGAGGTAAACACTGTTGTAGGTCGAGGCGTGATGCCCAGCGTGAAGCTCGCCCTGGACCACGTCAACGAGCACGACTCCGTGCTCAGGAACTACCGGCTGCACATGTGGTGGAACGATACCGAGGTGAGCACTGCCGTAGCCCTGTAGATTGAGGCGTAAAGCTCCCCATGGACCACGTCAAGCTCCGGAACTACCGACTGCACATTTGGTGAAATGATACTGTGGTAAGGAAACATCCACGTTCAAAGAAACATGCAGAAGGCGGATAACATTCAACTTCTTCAACAGTGACAACTGTCCAGTTTGGACAGCTCACTGGTATGCTGACAGAGATGGGAGAAACCTTCTTCGACCATCCAACTTAACAACTTAATATCTAAGGTAGTAGCGTTAGGCTACACAGTTTCTGTGGTTAGTAGGCTATAAATTGCCAGTCCTCAATATACTATAAATTATAATTGAGGGACCCGGGAAGTTGAGAATATTACCTGTTTCATTTCAAAAGATCGACTTCTTTACAATCATTAGGCATCGCCGAATGAACGGCTACATAACCTACTCAGCCAATAATGCTCCCACTACTGAGCCTCTCTATGTGAGGCAATGGGCTATAATCCAACACACGGGCCTATAATGGCGGGCGGGAAGGAAAAGCTACTTTAATGCTTATTCTTCATTTCAATCAGTGCAACGCCGCAGTAGGAGTGAAGTCGTTCTTCGACATGATGCACAGCGGCCCCCACAAGCTGATGCTGTTCGGAGCCGCCTGCACCCACGTCACGGACCCCATCGCCAAGGCCTCTAAACACTGGCATCTGACCCAGGTAGGGGGATAAGTTAGTGTATATAGTTAAGAATATGGTTACGAATTAATGGAAAAAGTTTCAGGCGAACGACCAAGGCCTAACAAATGTTATAACTATAATTGTAACATTCTGATCAGGCTTTTGAAATGGAGAAAATAAGTAGCCAAGTTGGATAATCAAATAAAATAAAATGAAAGCTACAATAGCGCAACAGCTAAGGCGTTGCAGTTGGACTGATGATCGAGGGGTGGTTTGTCTGAATCTGATCTATTTTACTGTTATTGTGGACCCACTCCTAGCAAAAGCATAGATGGGTTAAGAAGAATATTAGTAATGCAAAACATGGGTAGTAATGTTTTCAGTCTCACATGCTAAGAGCATGCGTCTTGACCTTAGTCCATTAATGAAACACGACGACCAAAAGGTGAATGTGATCAAAGGACCTTTTGGTCATCGTGTATATGTCCTCTGGTTCGGATGTCCTCCTTGTCCGTTTCTTCCAGCTGTCGTACGCGGATACCCACCCGATGTTCACGAAGGAAGCCTTCCCCAACTTCTTTCGCATCGTACCCTCGGAAAACGCCTTCAACCTGCCGAGGATCAGGCTGCTGCAGCACTTCAACTGGACTAGAGTTGGGACTATCTACCAGAATGAGCCGAGATATGCTTTGGTAAGTATTTTGACTTGGCTATACAATACATAAACACAACTGTCAGACAAGAATAACAAAACTTGCCCATGTCAAATACAGTGCTAATTAAGAGGAACAGCGGTTATTAAAAACATAACGACTTCTTTATTACTAATCGTACTAGAACACGTTTCTAAAGCCCTAACTGTGCATGTTGTGCACAGTTAGGGATTTAGAAATCATAACGAGTTCTAGACTTTGAAGTAAAAAAAGGGGCATTGAATGCCCCTTTTTTTTACTTAACCTTAAACTTATTAAGCCGTTCATGGTTTATAATCATGACTAATAAAGTGATGGTTGATGAATTAATGGCACCAAGTCTTTAAGTGCTCATCATTTTTTTTTTTAGGCTCACAACCGTCTCCTGGCGGATCTGGATACCAACGGGTTCCTCATTGAAGAAACCCAGAGCTTCGCCACGGAGGTGAAGACCGCGCTGTCCAAGCTTAAGGAGAAAGATGTCCGGATCATCCTGGGGAACTTCAACGAGACCTGGGCTCTCCAGATATTCTGCGAGGCGTATAAGTATGTGTTGTACCTGTATTTTTAGTTATCGTTATTTGTGACAAACTCTTGCGGCTTGCATAGCATTTTTTGTCCAAGTTTCCGAATCTATTTTTAACTTGCTGATTTACATTGAATGAGATCTTGCTTTTCTATCTGATTTATCACTGTTTGATGTGAAACATCTGTCCTCTCGCTTTCCTGCAATCAAAATCTAAGGCCGCTCGTTTCATATTTTGTACAAAATATATAGGAACGACGTGGTGCGGAACATACACACAACGCCCGCGCCATACCGTCGTCGCCTCGGCTGCGCCACGCCCACGCCACTCGCCATTTGTGTATGCCCCGCGCCTAAATCTAAATCTAAAAAAATCTTAATAATCAAATCTGTGGGAGTGATTTCGTGAAAAGTGACGGATGTGTGTCACAGGAAGCCAGGGAATATATATAATATTTCATTTGACCAATGACCGTGCGCGGTGCTAGAGTTGGCTGTCAGAAACGACTTTGACGAGGCCCCGCCCCTTTGACGTTGCATATTACCATCATAAGTGACTACTGTAAGGTTCGCTCGTTTTTTTTCTATCTTTTCTTTCGGATATGTGGAGTATGTGCCAATCTAGCTTTGATTTCTTAAATCTCCAAAGTGCTGTGATCTATGTGCGTTATCATATGTCTAGAAATAAATTCAACCGCCCTTGACAATTACTAGCATAATATCTTATCTAATGTACTTACAAACGAACGACATCTTGGATTTTACATTATAATATCACGCACATTTTTCCCGGAGGGTTAGGCAGAGGTGTATCTATAGTTCACCCAAATTTCGCCAGTTATGTTTAAGTCCCATGTAATAGGGGACGAGCTTATCGCTATCAACCAGGCACAAATCCAGACTCCGCGATCTAGGATTTGTGCTATTTCTCATTATTAATACCTCTTTCCTAACTCCTCACCTCAGCCTAGAGATGTACGGTCGCGCCTACACGTGGCTGCTCCTGGGCACGTACAGCAACAAGTGGTGGCTGCGCCACGCGCCGTGCTCCAAGCGGAACCTCACCGCCGCGCTGGATACTACCATCCTCACCGACCTACTGCCGCTGTCTACCACTGGTGAGACGACTGTGTCGGGGATTGTAAGTATCTTCTTTTCTATTTGACTGAGAACGCAATATTTGCACTTATTTTTTTGGCTGGCTTCTCGCAACCTGTAAAACGCATAACTGACCTATTAGCTATAGGCCAGTTATGCGTAAATTGCCTTTCGCACAAGTGTCCTTCGCTGCGCTAGTGTCCCAGATTCACATGAATCGAAATGTGGCAGAAAATAACAAAAAACTGCTGACTGTTGTATTTCATGATCTTTCAATGGATACTTTTTCTTTCAGACAGCGAAGGACTACCAAGTGGAATACGATCGGAGAAGAGGGTTGGAGTACTCCAGATTCCACGGTTATACTTATGATGGTAAGATTCTCGAAGTTTTCTACATAAAATTATGTTAAGTATCTATATCAACACCTTGTTCCAATAATTTAATATGTTATCCAGGTATATGGGCAATGGCGCTGGCGATTCAGACGGTGGCTCAGCGAGTCAGGTCAAAGTATAAAGAGAAGACGGTACAGGACTTCAAGTATAGAGACAAGGAGTGGGAGTCCTTGTTCTTGGATGCTCTCGGCAACGTCACCTTTGAAGGTGTTACGGTTAGTAAATAAATAAGTTACTTCTGATGTTAGACGAAGATGTAGTCTAGACTATTTGTCCTATACGCATCAGGACTGGTGATTAAAAATGAAAACGCATTTGTTCAAAATACAATAATTAGACTTAGCACAAAACCTTACTTGAAAGTGAGGTTTTCGAAAGATTCCACTAAATAATGAAGTAGAAGATTTCACATTACGAAATTTTGAATGAAAGATGTTCAAACTATTTTGAAGTGATTCACATAACTACGTACGTACGTAATATAAACTACTCATGGCAGGGTCCGGTTCGTTTCTACGACAACGAGCGCAAGGCCTCGATTCTGCTGAAGCAGTTCCAGGGAGACGGGACAGGAGAGGTGAAGGTCGGGGAGTACTGCGCGGAGAGGGACCATCTCGACCTGGCCAGTGGGGATCCTTTCAAGTGGTTTGGCAGGTATGTGGAATTTATATTAATAAAATGATAATAAATATTTACATTTAAGAATACAAATTGGAACGACATTAACATAATAAGTAAAAATCTAAAAAATAATTTACAAAGGTAGGTATACTTATTGCAATGTTAGCCGCCTGTACTAGATAAAACCCGTATGCACAAACGGTATGTTAATTGTAAGACAATAAAAATCTTAACAATATCAAAAAGTAGTGTTGAATAATGACAATATGAAATGTGTCACTTACATAGCACGTTAGATGTAAAATTCAGTCCTTAATAATGGAAATGGCTTTTTTATCACATCTATTCAAAAAGGCCTAATTTATTCTCCGTAAATAGGGACTAAAATAGCTTTTTAATCCTTAGGGACTCAGTGATTTGAATTTGGAATGTGGATATTGTTAGTAAAAGTACCAATTTTCAAATTTTTCATCATGGATATAGTTTTCATAGTTTTTAAAAGTGCTGAAGTCGATAAAGAGGTCAAAATGTAAATCCAAGATGGCGGCTGCAAAAATAATGTTTTGGTTTTAAATCATACGTGAGAGATGGGGGTCGGACCGCACACGTTTTTTTTTTCTAATAAAGTGTGATATAAAGTAGAGTGTTCACCTCGGGAGCAAAACTTTTTTAAGCTTGAGTGACGTACTTTGAATCCCTCGCTGCGCTCAGGATTCTACTTTAGAGTCCCTCGCTTTGCTCTGGTTTCAAAGAAATACTCTCGCCTTAAAGATTGTAGTTTGCTCCCTAGGCAAACAATATACTATTTTGCTATTTTAGCAAGTGCAATGCCATTTTCAGGAAGTCCTTTCTGTCTTCGTATTATGCGAATGAGTACTTCTTCTCTTACGCGGTTACAAAGTGAAGGCTTCTCGGTCAACCCCTGCTTTAAACTGACGCACTATGCTCAAGACATTGCCACTTAGAAACAATAAAACAAACAAAAATTTTAAATTCATCTGACCCTCTAAGCCATTTGAATGTGTCGCTAGTAACATCAAAATTAAACTTCATTCACATCCTTTTCGACAGGAACCCTCCAAAAGACCGCACGCTCCGCCTGATCGAGCACACACAGGTGAACATCACGATCTATTCCATCCTCGTGTCGTGCTCCGTGCTCGGCATCCTACTCGCCACCGGCTTCCTCGCCATGAATATACACTATAGGAACCAAAGGTAACAGAACCCTTCTTGGAGTTAACTTTCATGCTATACTCGTAAGTACGGACTCTTCTGTAAAAAACTTGACCCTTTTACCGGACATATAAATAGCTGCTAAACTAATTCACTAACTATCTTTCCCACTCTTGTGAAACAATTACACTTAAAAAAAGTCCTACTTAACATATATAATAAATTTATATGTTTAACTAACTGACCCCATACAAAAAAGGAAGTTCAGTTTTTCCCAAATTTATAGATTTTCCGAGAAACTATTCCAATTTTTCTTTCCGTTAGAACCCGATTCTACATTTACTACATTAACTGTATTTGGCCTGAAAAAAAATCCAAATCGGTCCAGCCGTTCTCAAGTGATGCGCTTACCGACGAACAGCATTTTTTTTTTTTTAATATATATCTATTTAGTGTACATAATCATTTAAAGAGTATTCTATCTATCTATCTTGGTTCGTATCTTGACTTTTTTTTCTTTTTTTGTTCTTTATCTGAGGCAATAAACAATTTCACAAAAATATAAATTTTTTATCATACTCGATCATCATTGGTCAAAGTGAATATATTATGTGAATATATTGTGCTATTGTTAATATTAATCACTTTTTCTTACTCAGGTACATAAAAATGTCATCTCCCCACCTGAACAACCTGATCATCGTAGGGTGTATGCTGACGTACCTGAGCGTTATCTTCCTCGGCCTCGACTCCAGCCTCAGCAGCATCGGTACGTACCTTAGGATCAACTTCCATCTTGTGCTGACTTGCCTTATTAACATCTTGTTCTTTCTGACTTTGGAGCCGGAGGTAACGATCATGCTCATCATTTTGGATTCAGAGGAGTGCTGGTGCTAAGCAAGTGCAGTTATTATGCTAAAAGTTTTGTTGCTAAAACATTTTGGAGAAATGTCTATATATGATTCGAAAACCTTTAAATTATCTTTTATTCAGGAACCTTCCTAGGCTTTGGTTTCGTCATGTAAGTCTATCCGGTTTTAAATATTTTCATGAAACATACATTTGGGGCAGTAGTTTACATCTTTTCTGCCATACTGTAAAGTATAATATAAATCATCTATTTCGTCTTTCAAATTCCTAACAACTTAGTTACAGCCAGTTTAATTTCCAACAAAAACCAACGTTGCTTAGCTCCCACTTCCATAACAACGAAATTTTAAAAACGAAACTAAAATAACTTGTTAAACAGGCACTCTCGACTCGCATGACGCTAGCACAATCATCGACCACGCTGCAAAGTCATCTGATCTCATCAATGCCATTGGTTCTTAGGTCTTTCTCAGGACACGCCGCACGGAGGTAAAAGCTTGATCCCACCCCCAAAGCTTGAGCTTCAATCCTGGGCTATGTGGATCCTCAACCAAATTTTGGGAACTCTCACCCATCCTTGATAGAAATAATATCACCCATCTTAAATATCAATATCGTTTATTTTTATGGGGCCAACAAAAACTGGGCCTCAACTGCAATATAAACAACGTATTTCTGGAGAAATAAAAGGAATATGACTGACCTGATTTCCTTTAATTTTAGTTTGATCTAGATTTAGATCTTTCTTTTGAGAGTATTGTACCAATGAACGCGAAATCTAAATGCAACACAGATTGCATGAAGACCTGCCATTGTTCTGACCTGCAATCCTGCTATTGTTCTTTGGGAACTCTCATAAAACATCCTTGATAGAATTTAATTCTGAGAAAGACCTAGGCAGATTTCTAGGTCCAAGGAGTCGCGCATGTTTCCAAGTTTTGGTTTGTTTGCTCCTTCATCCATCCGCGACGCTTATTGTCGGTTCGTATGTCTCTGTTTTCTCTTACAGCTTCTTTTTATTGGTATGCTTTGTTAACAGACCAGAGATGTGTTGTGTGAATAACTTTTGAATGATTTCCTACTTTCTTCCTATTTGAAATATTCTGTGTTTGTCTTTTTCGTGTACATTCTACATCTGTGGTCTGTAAGTTTTGTGTTTCCTATGTTAAAATAAATATGTTTTCCTTTCCCATTGATGACGTTTGATAAAGTCTTCAATTCATATTTCTTATCACCTGCATCCTCTGTTCTTTCTTACTTTCCATAATCATATCAACCAGTTTGTCTTTATTTATTTAATCAATTTGTTTTTGCAAAGACGCATGTATTTTTTTCAGTTCCGCAACTAAAATGTAAATAACAATGTTTAAATGTGTGAAATAAAATATTGATAAATTAGAAATGTTGTTTTGTGATGATACTTTATTATCAATATTGTAAGGAGGCTCAGCATAAATTCATAATTGGACTGGAAAAGGATTTAACATCTCAACGATTTCTTCAATTTTTGTTCTTAAAGATCCCCTAAATAAAACGAAAACAATTTTGCTGAGTCTCGCGGTCTCGTCAATAGACAAACTGTATAATACACATTTTCCATAAAAAAACAAACCTACCTATAATATCTCGATCTATGAATCCACAGCGGCGTTTCCCTACATCTGTACCGCCAGAGCCTGGCTACTCATGGCTGGGTTCAGTCTCGCCTTCGGTGCCATGTTCTCGAAGACCTGGCGGGTCCATTCCATCTTCACAGATGTCAAGTTGAATAAGAAGGTTAGTTGTGCGTTTTGAATTTGAATAAAGAGGAAGTTTTCGACAGCAAAACAAAAACAAAAAATAAGGGATTACTCAACATGAAATCAAAAACTCCCCAAAATGTCTATGAATTTCTAGTAAGACCCAAGCTTTTATGAAAGCTTTATTGGGACTATTTTCCAGGTCATCAAAGACTACCAGCTGTTTATGGTGGTGGGTGTGCTGTTAGCGATTGACCTGGCTATCATGACCACCTGGCAGGTTTCCGACCCATTCTACCGAGCTACTAAACAGATGGATCCTTATGTAAGACTATTATTTATTAATTGCTTATATTCAATGTAAACTCAAATGTGGGAATCATTAGGAAATTATAAAAAAATCTGCTTATGATGTTAATTTTCACCTTACAGCCACACCCTTCAAGTGAAGACATCGTGATAGTTCAAGAGAACGAATACTGTCAGTCAGAAAGAATGACTATCTTCATTGGAATCATTTATGCTTATAAGGGACTGTTGTTGGTAAGTGTTCGGAAAATCATAATTTTTAATATTTTTTTAAAATCAATCACAACTCAAAGCGTGTACTAATTAGAAAACCTATTTTTTTAACAGTTTTTTTTTCTCGAATTTATGATGCACTAGATTTAGTGATCTTTCGAAAGCCTTTGATTGCGTTCACTTAAATATGTTTCTTGCGAACTTAGCTACTGTAACAAGTTACTGAATAAAGCCAAGACGTTTATTTATTTTTTTCTTTCGAATAAGATTTAAGTTTAAATAGAAAAAATTAAACCCTTGCGATCTTTCATAGTAGATACTTATGTAGCTTGGCGTACCACAAGAGTCTATGTAAGGACCTTTCTTATTCCTGACTTATTTATCTACAGATCTATGACCTTTTCCCACCAGGTTTTCGGCGCCTTCCTAGCCTGGGAGACGCGCCATGTATCTATCCCAGCCCTGAACGACTCGCAGCATATTGGCCTATCAGTATACAACGTGCTCATCATGTGTATAATGGGGGCTGCTATTACACTAGTAAGTAACGTTCAGTTATAAACTTTAAATTACTTTTAATTAAAAACTTTTACAGCCGTTGCATTGGTGAACTCTTCTTTCTCTATCTATCTCTCTTTTACAAAAGGATGCAGCTTTACCTTGCCTTACAATATGATTTCTCTTTTATTTTTCAGGTATTGCAAGATCACAAGGACGCGTTATTCGTTCTCATCGCCATCTTCATCATCTTCTGCACGACGGGAACACTATGTCTGGTCTTTGTACCAAAGGTAACATTCTTAATTGTAACTTCTGACTCTTCTGACTGTTGTTGTTTCTCTTTTATATTATTGATAGACAGTGACGGATTTGCAGTCTTGGCCGCCCTAGGCCCCAGCCATGTATTGAGTATCAGCCGCCCCTTTCTCAGCACTCATCATAATTATATAGACTACATAATGAATTTACTTTATTGTCAACTTTTACCGAATTCAGTTCAGAAATTTTGTTAACTATGAGTCGAGTTGGTCGCGAAACGCGCGTTTCAATTAGTTATTTGGACATATTTTAAAATGGTTTTAATTTATTCTTGTTATACAATGCGGTGCAGTGCGGCACGCACTTTCGAGTTATTTCTTGTCACCATCAGTGATTTTTGTCACAATTGGCCGCCCTAAGCCCGGGCCTACTGGGCCTTAAGGCAAATCCGCCACTGTTGATAGGCGCACGAAAGAATCTATCTTATCTTTATTTCTAGTTGTTGGAGCTTCGTCGTAATGGACCGGGTGCAGCAGGCACGGGCCGCATCCGAGCGACTCTGCGGCCTGCTTCCACGCACGAATGTCGTTCGCCCGGGCCGGAGCTCGAGCGGCGCATGAAAGAACTGAGGCAGTACAATAATCGCTACCGAAGGACGCTACAGGCTAAGGAGAATGAGCTGCAGGTACCTAATATGGTCTACTTGCAAAGCCATTTTTAAAAGCAGAAAATATAAATGAAAGACTTGATTCAGATATTAAGTAAAACCTACTGTTAAGCTTGTCAAATTATATAATAGTTGCAATTGAAATTATAGGTATCCGTGTTGTCTTCAAACAATTGCGCAACTTAGAATCAAACATGAGACCAAATTGTTTGAGTTGATGATTCATTTATCTGTCTAATTGAAAAGAAATATATTCACAACAATATGAAAACAAAAACAACTTCTATAGCTATTTTTGCCATTCCGTTAATTTGTAAATGCTGCCAAGCGAATAAACTTCAAACAAAGATTATTATAGTTGGACGTTTGAAGTTTCGTACAAAATTAGTTATGGATAATATTACAAATCCTGTTTCATAAAAAAGAAGCGCTGTTTTTATTTTAAATTCCATTCAAATCGTACAATTTCTGAATCTAAATTAAGTAACCAATTGATTTTCGTGTCTGTCCAACAAGAAAACAGAATAAAAATAAAAAGAAATACCCATTTCGATACCTACAAACAAAAATAGAAGTACATATATGGTTTGGATAGTAATAAAGGCTTCCTTCAGATGCTGCTAAGTAAACTGGGAAGCGATGCCAGCTCGGAGTCATCGACGACGCGGGACTCTCGGTCACCAGCACCCTCGAGGACCAGACTTCCAGTACCCAAGGAGAATATCAGCCATCCTGGTAACTAATTATTCTTTACAAAATACCAGCAGTTTATCTAGACGATTTGGTAGTCGTTGAATATACAAATATAGTACCTTAAGTATTAACGACTATTGATAAAACTTGCAGAAACCAGTGACATAACATCGGTATGCAGCCTGAGTGCATCGGCTGGCGCTGAAGCGGAATACATCAACCTTCAGAGTCAACTGCCTGTAGAGAAGTGAGTCATTTTCTATTGTAACATATTTGAAATTACGGAAATCAAAAAACGTCAGAATAATGTTTTTTTTTTCTGAACCTATCAGAACTGACGCAATACCCCAGCGATACCTAATAGAAAATAATGAAAGGCTGACTTAGCTCGTCACAACAGAGCAACTCCCTTATCCACAGGTACCTAGACTTTGTATGAATAATTTTATTTTCTTTCCTCTGCAGACCAAAGCCATCGGCACCTCCAGAGCCTCTCAAAGAGCCGCCTCCAAAGGAACCCAAGAAGGAACAGACGAAGAACGTGTCTTTCAAGAACCACCTGGACTACACCAGTCCACCTTCTTCTAAAGCTGTTCCAGAGAAGGACCAGCTTGCTAAGCTTCCGTACGGAGGGTGGAGCGCTGAGGTAAGAATCATTCATTTCAGAAAGCAATAAGTTGTAGGTAATCTTGCCCTATTCCAAAGTAGCATCTGAAACAAAGTAAGCATGAATGCAAAAGTTTTGACGCTAGTGGATGAAGAGCACTGGCAAATTCTGCTGTAAAAATTTCTTCCCTGCGTTAATGCGTTTAACATTATTTATTTTCTAAAGGGAAGTAACAACGGTTCAAAATTAAGTTAGGATGCCCGCAATTTAACCACAACTGACCCAGTCTTTAGCTAAGACTTCAAGTGTTTAAAACAGTTTCGGCGGTGCTTGGAGAAGGCCGATGTTCAGCTGTGGACGTCTTTCAGCGGAATGCAGCTGATAAAAATTGGTTTTTAATATTATCATAGGAACCATCAGAGCCACCTCCTAAGGTTACCAAGACTCCAGAACCAGCGAGAGCAGAAGCGAAGACAATACCAGCGCTGAAGACCAGCGACACTCCCACTGTCAAGTCCATTCCTGCCAAGGTGCAAGAACCTATGTACACTAAGGCAGCCACGCCAAAAGTCAATAAGGTAATTTGTACACATAATTTTATTTACAGTTAGTTTCGGTCCTAGGAGACTCGTGAGCCCTATAGTATTAGTGACAGTAAACCTTGGTTTTGTTTGGTCTTTACAGCTGCGTCCATCCGCTTTTAATTCTGGTCCTAAGCACTGCGTGAGCTCGATCATAATTCTGGCTTGGTTTTAGTCATACATTCACAGACATCAATTTCAACAAAAAAAATAAAAAATACGACCTTGATCTTGGGGAATCATTAGCATCAATTTCATTTAAATCTTCTTCACAGACTCCAGAACCTCAAAAGAAAATAATCAAGACGCAAGACCGGCAAGACTCCTTATCCACAAAGACCACGCCGTCCAGAGACCACAAGCCTTCATCCAGGGGTCATAGGAGGATGTCCAGTGTCAGTCAGGCAGCGTTACTGACTGACCTGATGCATGTGTCTGTGGATCAGGATGACCTGGAACCACCTCCGGGGATGGAGAGGAAGGTTATAGGTATGATCACTGTGCTCCTTCTCTCTCCTATCGGCAGGAACTGAGAATAGTTCATGCTGTGGTAAAATTCAAACCAGTCAGCAAGGATGTGTAGTACTACTCAATTTCACCCAACCTTGGTGACTGGTTTAAATTCAGGGGCAGTTCCGCTCAGGGTATAAGCATGAATTAACAGTAGTAAAGATAAAATATTTTGTGACGGATACTATGTATCATCAATTCATCATATATGTATTTCTATGTTTCAGGTCAAGAAAGAGACCCAGTGCCTATAATAAAACCTAAGGTGGAACCTGAGGATATTCTGGATGTAGACCATGATTACTCTTCAACAGAAAGGAGAAAATCATGTAAGTAAACTGATAGTTAGGCCCACTTGCAGGACAAATAGATTAGACATTTACCTATTATTAGATTATTTAGATTAGATAGACGTTTACCGCGAAACGTATTTAAACACATCGTTCTGTTTCTGGCAATCCTTTGAACATGACAGAGACAGAATTATATTTTGAATGTGTTTAGCGCTTAAAGCATTTAGGGCGAATTTCGCCAACGAAACTGAACGCGATCAGCACATAAAACACGTTTAGGAGCTGTCAGTGTCATTATTTTCTTTGGAATATTGACACTGACAGCTCTTGAACTCGGTTTAGATGTGCTGGTCGCATTCAGTTTCGTTGGTGAAATCAGCCCTTAGTGATTTGTGGTGCAAGCGGGCCTTAGTATGTATTTAAACCCAAACCAAATAACGTTTATTATAAGTAGGTACGTTATTATGCTAAGATCCTTCCTTATGCTTGTCAGAAAACCATTTGACTATTGTATGTATATTGTTTCCAGGTCAAAGAAAAGACTCAGAGAAGAGAAAGAAAGAGTTCATAGTGGTGCAGAGTGACCTGTGGGACACCAACACGTTCCAGTACACCTGCCAGAAGTCACCGCCTGCAGGTGAGGCCACAGGTGATCATACAGCCACTCTCTTGGTAGAACAGATGTTGCAGTAGAGTTGGTACTTAGGTTGGTAGAGAGTAGAGCAGATTCGTTGATTTAGAAGTAGAGACTTAGATACTTAATTGTGCTTGGTATCAAGGGGTGTGACCAAAACTTCGAAGATTGATGTCGGGACTTTGTATACACCGTGAAATCTTAATGGTTGTTTTCCCGCAGCGAAATGGTTTTGTCTTGGTAATACAATCGTTATATAAACAAATAAAATATTAGAAACAATTTTGAAAACAAATTTTGTGTTGTTGCGTGCAAACTAGTTTATGCCGTACGTGCGAGAGTTTATTTTGCTTTGAACATTTATGCTTCACTGTTCCCTTTGTCGGCGGCGCGTGCGATTCGAGTAGTACCTACAAGTTATCTGTTACTATTGATTTTAGCGTTTCCGAGTTGATGAACTTTTTTTTCATTATTTTAAAATATCTTTATTTTTATAATACTCCTTATGGCAAGTTGTTCTGCCGCGGGAAAACAACCATTAAGATTTCACGTTGTATATGCTACTCGCGCGGTAAACCCTGCTTGCGTGGTACAGGATTTTGCGTGACATCAGTGTGATACGTAGTTCCTATGTGGTCGATGCCAGGACAGAATTGATCTTCTTAGCCCAGGTTCGGACAGACAAATTGTTGACGTGACGCTTTTTTATGGCACACTGTATTTTGAACTCTCGGTATTGAGGCGAGCATTGAGAATTCAACAGAGTATATCCCAGCGAGTCAAAAAGAGACACCGTTTGATTTTTAACTCTTAGCTAGAAGCAGAGCGTTGAAAATCCAGTGCGCAAAAAAAAAATCGCCCGTGGGTATGAAGGCTGATCACATATCGGGAAGATCTTATGCCACAGTAAAAATATATTTGCCAATTAATAAAGTGACAGCGAGGCTAACTTCTCACGGTGTACGGTAAAGTTCACACATCCTCCATAAAAAACGGAGAATCCTCCGACCAGACGGGTGTTGTGACTGGTGGGCTGCCTACTGCCCGACATTGGTGTCGGGACATTGTATAGATTCTAGTCGCGAGGTAAACCTTGCGCGATGTGTGTTGCGTAGTTCACATGTGGCGACGTAGATGCCGCCACACCATAAAACCACTTCACAAATTAATAGTTTTCCTTTTTTTTGCAGTACCTAGTCACCATCACTCTCCGATGCAAAGAAGTGTTTCAGAAAAGACTAGACAGTCACAGTCTTCACCTCATCACCACAGGTACTTAAGTACTTTCAATTTCGTTTCTTTATTCTTTCTTATAAATCTTTCTGTATCTTTGGACCTTGACTTGGATCTTAAAGTAGAGTTTCATGTCGAAAATAAACCTGCCTTGATTTTAGGGAAACTGACACAAGAAGTATTGAAAGAAGAGCTTCAAATGCTTCCATAAACTACGGTAAGCCCTATACTTACTAGAGACCTCATGATCTTATAGTTATCATTCAAATATGAACCTTATTTACTCCGTGCTAAAACTCATTTTAAGCAGGCACTGGCACCGGCACCGGCACCAGAGGAGGCACTCCTGAAGGGTACCGGGAAGCAGAAACCCTTAGAATGACAGATAGGTTATCAAAGGTAAATCATTTTATTTCATCCATCTTCGGTTTACTGGCAGCGGTGCCTAACTCCCTGTGCTGGAGAAAATAGCAAGTAGCATTTCCTGATTGGGTGACTGGAATGACAGGATTTATCTTTTTCAGCGTCGAGGGTCAGAGTTTCCGCAGCCAGTCAGCACACCTCCACAGCAGAGTCAATCTAAGAGAAGACAATCTGCAGCTCAAGTGAGTAAAAAGATGTCTCAGTAGTTAGCGGACTACACACTACAAAATCAATAGGCAAAGATTTTTAACAAACCCCTTTAAATTCTTCCTATTCCAGGTTAGACCGTACCACGAAGAAAGAATAGAAGAGCGAACCAAAACGAAAACAGAATCAACACCCAGAAGACATGACGATATACCTCGAAAACCTATGCCAGAACCTGTTCCTGAAGCAGACACCTGGAAGCCAGACCCTGATACCATCAGAGTGGTGAAGACCCAGGATTCTCCAGCGAAGAGATTAAGGCAGGAAGCTGAGCCGTTGAAGAGGGCGAAGGGCGTTGGGGATTCTCCGAGGCTGACGCAAGCCAGTCACACACCGAGGCCTGATCATCATAAGAGTAGTCCTAATGTAGCTTCAAGGCATAAAACGGGTAGGTTACTGTTTCCATTAAAACTTTTAAGTCTTTGATACAGCATTCAAACTTAATGGCGGCTCGGAACATGAGGCGAGTCGCTGTGCAGTAACAAATTCATGGGTGAGCGGGGGTGAGGGGTGTGGAACTGTGCAGCGAGCTAACTTCCGAGCCACCATTAACTTTGAATCGAACTTACTCTCTTTCGATACGATACAAGGTATAAATATTATTTTTGATATTTATTTTATTTTTCTGTCGAGTAGTAGTTTAATTTTGTTTATTGTACTTTAATAATGTATTTGTCTTTGTCTTTAACTAATATAATTGGCCTTGGTTTTATGTTAAAATAAAAAATAAATTTATACTTTCACTGTATCACAGAAAATATGGTTATATTGGCCTGCAGTGACCAGTAGATTTCATTTTTGTCCGTATAGTCAGTAACCACTCTAGTGGCAATAAGCACATCACTTACAGTCATCTGGGCCCTGACCTTATCACACAATGATACATTCATGTTTTATTGAACAATTATTCAGATAAGATAACTTTTTTTTTGTAAAGTATGAGTTCAAAATTGTATGCCTTTCTCAGATTCTCCAAACAAACGGGAAGACCGAAAATCGGCAGGATATAGGAGCGACTCGAAACGCCAAGAATCAGTGGACACGCGAAAGATGTACACCGCTAGCTCGGAGTCCGAACTTTTTGAGTGCGCCATCCTTCCTATCTTCCACAAACTCCTCACAGAACGGCATAAGAGCCAGCCACACGGACTGAACCTCAGCTACGGAGTCAGCTGTCCTAATATATCCATCAAGTGTGATATCGTTGAGTATTTGTAATAGATGTCAAAGTTAGTGTCGTTAATGAGGACCTCTTTGTAAAGTGAAATTAACGTAAAATAAGGAAATGAAAAGGTCAAACGGTGTAAGAAAAAGACGATTTTTATTTTTTTTTAAACACTTCTCTCGTTTCTTTACAAAAAATTCTCTTTTCATGGTGGTTGTAGACATTATCCTGGAGTTAGGGTAGAATGAAATCCAAATGAATGCAAAAGTCAAAAAAATACGGTTTTAAATTTCCCGCCAAACGTCGTCTATTTAAAGGGGTAGGTAAAGTAACAGCCTGTTCCAAAAATTTTGTTAATGGAACAGGTATAGTGAAAATTAGACTAGTCACAGCTACCTGTTATTTTTTTAAATTGCAATGTTTACCTGTCAGGGAAATGTATTTTGATTTGTCCTCAAAATTGTTTCAAATTAGTAATGTTAATGTGACAGATTCCTAGATGGTAGTACGAGATTCTAAATAAATATTTTAGATGTAAAAAAATCATCGACAAGTTCGCTCACGGGTCTATAAAGTAAAATGTAAAAATATCGAAAGTATTAAATTTATAACATCGAATAAGTGTATAAAGATTTAGTCAAATCGCACAGGATCTGCTAAAGCCCAGCAGTGGGTTCCCACTGTTGGGCAAATTTCCCGATTATATTTATTTGTGATACTTAAACCTAGTCAAATTAGATTCTAATGTGTTCAGTTGTTAATAAATTGTAAGTATCTAATTTGTAGGTATTAACTACTTACTAGAAAGTCGGTTGCACCGTCAGATGTTCAATTTACAATCCACCGTGTTAAATTTATTATGGGTAATGAATGACGAACCGACTGTTATACTTATTATGATTTTTCCTAATATTTAAGAAAGAAAATTTTGTCTATTTGCACGTAATTTTAAAGACTTGATAATGTAAGATTAAAATATAATGTAATAAATGATTTGATTTACAGAAGAGTTTGTTTTTTTCAATGAAAATTCATCCATAATTACTCCCTCCAATAGGTAAACGTATTCCTGTCCTAATTTCAATAATTCATACAAATATCCATAGAAAATGCACTTTCAGTTTTCCCGAATTTTCCCGGCAAATTTTTATAATTTTTCCCTCCGTTAGAACCTGCGTCGGAATATTATGAACAATTTAAAACTAAAATTTGCCGTTACCGTTCTGAAGTAATGCACATTTCATGCTTATATTATTGATACGGAAAACCGTCACTGCCCACCAAGAGTTACTCTACAACACGTACCTAGGTAGACGTGACCATAATGGAATGTTCAGCAGACAGCACTTTGCCTATCCTTCAAACATCACCTTTAGTCACTTCTATGAAAATCCAGTTCGTATAAATGCCTGAAGTGCCAGTATACTATTATATGGATAGAATAGCCTTTGGTCTGAAGTCGAAGTGCCTGACACTGAACGGTGATGAACGGTCTCACAGAATAAGTAGTAGTAGTTTTAAGGAAAAGGTTTTGCAAACTAACTCCCTCAGGCCGACTCACATATGCAGGCATGTAAGGCTCCATGTATCAACCGTAGAGACAGAGGCAGATGTGCGTGATTAAAAAGTTTTCAGACTCATGATATGCAACAGTGTTCTTAGTGGATTATTGATTTCTATAGATCTGAATTGTTAAAAAAGCCCATTAATGAACCTGTTACTATTCACGCTAGTTTGTGTGACTTACTTCGATAAAGTTTACATTACATTACGAGGCCACTACTGTATGACGTGACATTTCACCACACTATTTGACACTTCGACAACACATTCGTGCGGACGTCGACTAGTGTGGCGCAACACTATTCAGTCAGTATTTTTCGGTCGCTTATCTCGTTCGGTTGTGTTATTTTTATTTTGTGAATATTTTGTGAGATCATTGTTATTTGTGTTTATTATCTAATGTAAATTAAGTGTCAGACTTAAAAATACAAGATGCCGGTGTTTCACACGAAGATAATCGAGAGTATTTTGGAGCCAGTTGCTCAACAGGTGAGAGTTAACACACGATATTATTTATAGAAAAACGTTCTAATTTACCAGTGTAGGTGTAAGATCAGTAGATTATTGTTTACAGCGGTCGTTTACTACAATATTATCGGTGTATTATGTCATAGCAGTGATTAACGCAGCAGGTATGCGATGGAAATCACTTTATTTGGTGGCGAGGCGGTGTCGGCCTTTTTGGTTGGTTTAGCGGGCAAACCAGGGTATGAGGTGTCGTATGTTGGTTAACCTTGGCTGGTAAGAACTGTGAAGTGAATCAGTAGTTGCTGTTCTGTTTTTGAATGTTATGTCAGTAATTAGAATTAATTAAAGTGTGACGAAATAAGTATTATATAGAGTTATGTGATACATTCGAATCTACTACTTATAAAGTTTTTAATTGATAGTTTAAGCCAGACATCTGTGCTGGCCAAGAGAGAGAGATGAGATTATAGCAAGAGAACTATAATCTTATTACTATGCAGTAGGTACTGCAGTACTTACTTTCCAAGTAGGTATAACCACCAATCCAGCAACTACTGTAACACAGAAAAATAATCAAAACAAAGATAGATCCAATTTATAAAGGATTTGTTTAAGATTATCTAGGCTGGTTTAGCATTGCTCCACAGCAGAGATAAATGATATTGGTAGGTCTACTATGAAAATTTAAAACCAAAATGGTCTAATTGAAAAATACAAAATGCTGACCGCTTCTATGCCCTTGTCCCATGTTACTTGGGGTCAGCACAACACTTTTTCGTCTTCTATTCTCCTCTGTCAACTGTGACACTATTATTCAATCCCTTCTCTTTCTTATCATTCTGCAAAAATAACCCTAATAATTCCAAAACTGACTTATTATGAATAAATAATCAATGGTCAGAACCACTTGATCTATTAACTTATTAATTAACATGGTCATTGTTATGAAAACTAGTAACAAATAGTATTATGAATATGCTCACTGACTCACCCGTTTTCAATAAACTGTTCTGAGTAACGAAGCAGGTTTAAAGGTCATTATTGAGCTTAATCATTGACCACTATAATATTACCCATACAATTAGCCACCTTGTATCACCATTAAAGTCATTTATTCAAATGAGGCTGTGAATCAGCACTTTTTAAACGTCAAAAGTACTATCAAAGAAGTTTGAAAACAAAATCCCGTGAACACGATGACCATATCTGTTATCGCCCCCCGGTACTATAGCGGCCACACTACAAGTGGTAATAGTCCTTACGGTGTATAGATATGAACTTCTTCAATGGTACATTACACTGTTTCATTTGCAGAAAAAGTTTTTTTATGATTATGGGCTAATAATAGCTCAAAGTAACAAAAAAATTAAGTTATCCATTACACAAACAGGTTTACCGAAAATCAACCATTTTCGGTAAATCAATATGCAGGAAAACATGCATGGTAAATAGGTAGATTTACCGACACACTTCGTATGCTAGTTAGATTTTCACTTTACTCATTTTGTAATCATTATCTGCCTAGCTATTTCTCAACTATGTTGGGGTCGGCTGCCAATCTTAGCAGCTGTAGCTGAATACCACGTTTTTTATTACAGTTTTGTAGTACAGATAAATAAGAAGGTATAAAAGATTAAAATCCAAAGTCAGTATGCATTTACATCCTTATCATTTTGTTTATTTAAGACAAGTAAATAAGTCAGATTTTATCAAAAGTCAAGGTTTAAACTGCACGGTCCATTCTTATAAAGTATTCAAACAAGCCGTTTTACCACAGGTTTTACTGATAACTTGATACTTATACATGTGGTCACTATTTATTGAGGTAAACATGTTGATAAACATTCAGAAGTATTGTCTCTACTTTAAAAATTATTTTCGTACAATGTCCTTTCGTTCAAATATGAAAATATTATGCGTAAGGGTAAGGGTTAGGCACATTTCGCCAGTTATTTTTAAGTCCCATGTAAAAGGGGTGAGCCTATTGCCATCAACCGGGAACAAATCCAGACTCCGGCCTGCTATTGAGAAATTCTTGATGGAGAAACCTAATAACACTTTACCCGACCTGGGAGTTGAACCCAGGACCTAATGCTCAGTAGTGCTTGCGACCACTAAATCAACGAGGCCGAAAATATTAAATTACAGCAACATTCGATTTATGTATAAAAAATGCATGCTTAAAATCTCTGTGGGCTGAAGTTTTTGTATTTCCATTGTTATATCAATAATTCTGTAATTTCAAGGTTGAATGACCAGTTGGAATTGGTTTAGTTTATTTATGCCATATCAATGTGTTTCTTTCAAGGTAGTAAAATATTTTATATCATTATCATCATCCATAGCCAAGCTGTCAACATTCAAAAATGTCAGGACCCAGAGATTTGACGAAAATAGTAGAAAAAAAAAACAGTAATTTCACAATCATTTTTATTAAAAAAAGAACAGAACTAGGTAGACATTACTTATAAAGTACCACTAGGTCCAGCTTGATTATTAAAATCTCATTTTTCGTGGACTGTGATTTGCAGCCCTATCCGTAGGCCAACTTCACCTACTGTTGAGTATAGGTCTCTTTTCTTGTGCCAACCCCCACGCTCAAGTGCCAGGTTCATCTCGCCTCCGGACGACCGACATCTCGTCTTCCAGTCCTTGGACGCCACTCTGTCACAGCCTTACTCCACCTGTCATCCCTGGCCTTACCAGGTGTCCTGCCTAATTCCATTTTAGTTCGTTATTTGCTTTCCGATTTCGAAGACCTTCGTACATCTTCGGTCTTGACGTTGGAACTCGTCGTTTGGATTTTATACCATACTCCTCTCATACTCTGTAGGCAACAATCTGATCTAAATCTAATTTAAAAGTGTTGCACTAGTCAGATTTCTAAAACAATGCAGCACGCAGCTGTTCTTGTGTAGTATTAGTTTACGTTATGTTTAGTGTCTTGTTTTTGCCACGAGATTCTAAGCTTTTTTTTTTATTTCATTTTTCCACGTTAGTTTCATACGAAATGTATGAGAATAGTTAGTTTTGCGATTTGTGGCTTTTCTATTGGCATCATTAAAGCGTGAAAAATTGATATTTTTCTAGCTGACTGTAACATTTTTCCAAAATCTGTTAAGTAATGCTGTTAGCTATTACTCAAAAAAGTTAAGGACAGTCTCCTAAGAACTTGCCCTTACTACCTCATCTCAAAATTCAAAGTTTAGTTTTCGTCCTGAAGAGCGTAGTCCATGCGATGCCGTTGCATTTCCAGAGGGGGACTTTTGTCAATAACTCAATTGATTTACGACGATTCAGTAGTCAACGCATTTAAGGACATGACTGGTTATTTCGAGCGATTCCAATTGGGAATGTCCGAATGCGGGTAATTAAGAGTGGACAACAACAACGGCAATAACTTCACTAATCAGGCCACGTTCACACAAAACCTATAGTTGGTCGCGGACTGTGAGTATCGAGTTGAAAATGCTATAAAAAAACAACGCCGAGTCGACGGCTGCTCAAGGTAGCAGAAGAGTCCAGTAAGGTTCGACAGTTTAGTAAATCCAGCGAGTTTTCAAGAGAAACCTCAATGAATCTTGTCATTCATATCGCAATGCCTGCAGATGAGGCTCTGCAACCAGGACCATCTTTCCTGCTGACTCTTAATTGGTTCGAGCTAGTTCACAAATTGATGGTCATACGAGGTGGAATTTACCGGCTCGTACACCATGTTATTATAAACCAAAATATCTTATGGGTATGAAATAAAAAACAGGTATTTTAAATAGAAGAAAGAAAGAAAATACATTTATTTAGGACAGACTAAAAGGCACACAATAGAGCAGATAAAAAAAAAAAAAAAGAAGTGTAAAGTACGATGTAGGAAAATAGCAGGAAAGTGTGTCATTTCAGCAAAAATGCCAGAAAAGTGCCTGACGCTGGTTTTCAATTGGAATACTCAATCCGCAGTACGAACCGATTAAAGCGAAGGACTAGTTGTTTCGCCTATGCGTAAGCCCAAGTGGATCAATGATCAGGAGGACCAAGGCACACAACACCTTGTAAGTAGTCAGCCAGTGTCCGACGGATACTATGTCACGTGCTGTGGTACTTGATGTACTCGAGAAAAGTGTAGTTGAGTAGTCCGCTCCGGAGCCAGTACTGATGAGGCTTCTGATGAGGTTAACGTCAGGAAAATTAAATAAATCGCGATTATTTAAATGTGAACTCGCGTTTAATCGGCCATGACATTGGCGGCACAAGAAAAACACGTAAACAGTTAAAAAAAACTTATGACTAAGTAATTTCATGCCAAGGTTAGTCATACAACTCGTGTTTTACACAAACACAAAGATGATTTTGGACACAATAACGATTTACGAAAAGTCATTTTTTGCACCAGCTGTATAATGAAATCATCATAGAAACAATGGTCCATAAAGAGACTTGAACCGTGAAGTCCTGGGTTTGATGACTGATATTGTACTTTGGACAGGTTTTGCATATTGCCACATTTATATTTGCATATTGATTTGTTGATAGAGAGAGGCTGTTGGTCATTTGTTATGGTTTTCGGAAACTTTTCTTTCGTAGTGACAACGGAGGACGATGTTGGCTACTTACTTGGACACTTCGACACCGATCGGATTTTAAGCATAAGAACGAGATGTGAGGTCGTGTAATGAAGAGTATTTAAAGAACGTTGAAAGTAGAGTAAAGAGAGAAATACAACCCCACCAGCATCAGTATTATCAATCATGGACGAGAAACGGTCTATGAACGTAGAGATGAAAAAGTAAAGGAAAATATGGCTATTTGGACAATAATCTACTAAAGTGGCAAACTGGCAATCAATCGTAAAAGTCAAAATAATCTTACTCCAAAATTATTTTACCCCGAGTTTGAAGAGGACTACGACCTCAAAATTATAGCTAGTACATAAATCTTTTGGCATTTATAGCCTAGTCTGTTCTGGGCGTAGCAATCGGTGTGCTTTGTGTCTAATAGGCTAATACGCTAGGCTTTCGCGACACGAAAGGCCATCAACCAGAAAAATATTTCATATTTAGTATATAATCATAGCGTGTAAAGTACACTTTCGTGTTACTGGGCTCGGTTTTATCATTTATTATTTACGCGGTAGGTACCATTTTTTTAAAATACTTTAGCGTTTTGACCTTTGTCAGCTCAAAAGTTCCTATCAAATTATTTCTCCCTGCGCTAATGGTACACACCCATATACATTACACACATTACATACCCTGTGTCGTGGATGCTATAAATTATAAAAACATTACAAAAATGTAATAGTTAAGCATGAGTATACAAACAGTTGGATTACAAAAAAAAAAAAGTGAATGTAGGCTGATACATTTTTTGGGTTGGCAACCTTGTTACTAACCACGGACCTTCCACGTCTTCGATCTTCAATAACATTATGTTTTTTGACCGAAGCTCCAAGTGCCTTTAGCAGACAACTTTAAGAGCGGCCAACCCGTCATACTTTTCATACAAACGCTCGTACGTGATTTTGGCGTTGTAAAACATTTTTCTTTGAAAGTTTTATACTAATAGGTATCTTGTGCACTAAGTATATCTAGGTTTCTATGAAAGCAAAAAAAACTCCAAAGACTCCAAAAATTACTTTTTTGCACACATTTTACCTGAACTTTGGCCGGTCATATAAACTCATAAATTATAAAAGTAAAGAAAACATCTTCATAGAAACCTCGCACATGTAATGGACATTTATTTCAGAAACTTGTAAGGCTTACTCAAAAACACGTATTTCCTGAAATAATTTTTTACACTATTTTTGTACAATGTTATCGCGTTCTCACTTGCGCTCGATGAAACAACAAGCTTTTCGTCGATAAAGAAACTGATCTCTCTCGATGCAGCATCAACAGAAAACGCCATGATCAGATCGCTAAACCGCGGGATTTGCAAACGCGACCGAACGCAGAATCGCCAAAACGCGATGCAGATCTATATTGATGATGCTTAGTAGCACTTATGCTAAAGCCCTAAGATAATCAACCTTTCTTATCAGAAAGTTGGAAAGTAGAACCGTAGATCCATCATATTTCGCCACCCACGTGCCAGTAATTAGGGCAGGTGCGCAACCTCGCTTGTATCCGCTGCTATTTCTGCCATGGGACTGCTGGGCTCGGCCCTAGCGGACTAATGGTCACGGCAAGGTCGTCTTCGCTGTATACTTGACTTGTGTCCCCCACGAGAATAGATTTTTTAGGTCTTTTGTTATGGTTTTTATATGAAATACGGACGTTGTTTTTCGATGTTTATCCGGCGTGATTGGTATTTTAGGATTAAAAATGATTTGTTTTTTCAATAACGCTAATGTTTCATAGGATATCCATGGGCTAACGTCTAGGTATTGTCCGAATTTATATAAATTCATTGCTCAAATATTTTGTTAAGGTTTCTCTTAAAGAAAACATGAGTAATATTTCCACCCTAAACAGATTTTCTCTCCGTTTATAGTCTCACACACCGATTTGCATTTGACTGAACAGAAGCTTGCAAGCCAAATCAGATCGTGATTCCTCAAAACTTTAAACACGTTAATCTATAAAAATAGCGAAGAGTTTTGAAATACAGGCGCCAGTATCGCAATAAATTATTCAATGTAAGAGCTGCGTTGCACTATTGAGAGCGAGAACGATTATTCCTCGTATATTATGCTTTGTTTAGTATTATAGTAACTCTGCTGGTAAAAGCCAGAGCTGTATAAATTACTGTTCTGGCCTGGAACTGTCAAAGTAATAATGTTGCAGTTCCCTATTATACCGCGCAAATCGCGTAGAAGACTATTGCAGAAAACTTAAAATTATGCAAAGGCCTGTATATTTGACGTTCTTTACGAAAAGGCATTTTTATCACATCTATTCAAAAAGAGCTAGATTATTCTTCGTAAAAAGAGATTAAAATAGCTCTTTAATCCCTAGAGACTAAAAGTGATTTAAAAGTTGGAATGTGGATATTGTTAGTAAAATACTTTAATTATTTCTGTGTTATGTCTTATTGTTCCTAATTGTATGTAAATAAATAAACGTACTATTCTTATTCATAAGTTGCACTTATTTTCTCATAGAGGATGATAAAAAGTAGTGTCCACCACAGGAGCAACACTATTTTAAACTAGTGACGTACTTTGAATTCCTCGCTGCTTCGCTCCGCTCTGGATTGAAAGAAACACTCTCGCCTTTAAAATAGTTGTTTGCTCCCTAGGAAAACAATCTACTATTTTATCCATAAACTGGGCTTACTTAGCCATCAACTCCTAGTATCGCCATTCACAACATTTTAAGCTCACAGTTGGGACAGACTGAATTCTCATTTTATCCCAGCTGTGATCAAACTCAACTCAGAGACAGTACTTAGTTACGATTCATATCCTCCGTCCGTTTAAATCCTTATTTACACAGAAGACCAAACGGACTATTTTCCACCAAAAACATATTCTTGCAATATGCGTTGGTTAAAATAATATAAAGTTACGTACAAGTATGAAGTAAAATTTATGTTCCATGCTCGCTTTGCACTGCTATTCAACCTACCCTTCCAATTTGGTGCCAAAAACAAGTACTAAAAGTCTTGTAAAATCAATAGTTAGTTGCAAAGTGGACAGGGCATTAAGCATTCATCCCGTGCATTCCCGCTTCTATAAATAAACTGTAGGCTAAGTCCCAGTCGTTTTACTCTTTTTGCTTTTCGCCGTCTGGTTTCAGACAGACTTGCCTATAGCTAGGTATAACGCCAAACGGGGCAGCGGTGGTCTGTGAGTGAAAGTAACTTTGTAACACACCAAATACAAACGAAATATTGAAAGGACATTGGAATTCTTTGATGTACGAGTCAAATTAAACAAAAAAATGTTTTAGCAGTCCCTGTTTGCATTGCACGCTGTCGAACGGTAAAAGGAGTGTTTTCGCAACGCAAGTCACATGCAAACGAATCGCATTGAATCGTAAGCAATGAGTTTTCCTCAATCCATAATCATCATGGAAATGGATACCTACCTGCTTGCATAGTGCCTACTTTATAGGAGTCTCGAAGGCAAAGCAGGTTTTACTCTAGGTAAGGATAATCTGGCTGCATTGGCTCGCTTACCCCTTTTCCTAAAATGCAAATGCGTAGGTACCCATTTGGTGATGTGTGCAATATGAAAGTTCAATAAAACCCAAAATACATTGTAATAGGCCAAGGTAACTGATTGATGTGTTGGTGTCAGCGTAGCGTTGACTCACAAATAGCCGGTGTTCCCGAAAAATGATCGTCATGCAAACTATTTACAGATTCCCTAATAGTTTCGTTACTTCACAGCTGACTTGAATATTGTAAACATGTAAAACTTTTCAGTACACACGATAATGTTGCCAGGTGATATAATTCAAATATTCTAAATTTAAACGTTGACTCACTACTGGCTGTTTGTTAACGTTTTAGCGCGCAGTGTTCGCGCCTAAATTTAAATTAGGAATCGACTGGGAACCATTTCGTAACCGTTTAGTTTTTGTTTCGTTTTGATGGCGATTTATGTGAGTTGTAGGAAATGGTGATTTGTAAATGGGATACTTACTAAAATGTTTGTTTTTGTTTCGATTAGTGCCCTTTGTAATGGTATTGATAATTTCCTCAATTCAGGTTGAAGCAAAGCAGAGCTCCGGCCGGGATAATGTCTTTGGGGGATTGCAAGATCTGTATTTTATACAAAATAAATCAACAATCATCAGTGTGACAGGAATGCAACTGTTTTCAAGATGTGATTTCCTTTTCATTCAAGATTTTTGCACGCGTGGACCCTAATCCTTTTTCTAAAATAAAAGTAGCCTAAGTTACTCCTTTTATATAACATCAGCTATCTGCCAGTGAAAGTCCCGTCCAAATCGGTCAAGTCGTTTCGGAGATTATTCGGAACAAACGGACAAACAAAAATTAATGTTTTTTTGTTATTGGCAAGTACCGTAAAAAGCTGCTATTTTGACATTACAAACAGATGCTTCAATTTTATTTTATTGTATAGATTACACAAATGTGCAGGTGATTGAATCAGAAAACTAACAGGTGACTTATAACTTCATGACTTTTATTCTTTCTGGGCGTCAGGCTTTGACTAAACCCCTTATTACTCTTACTGTTGGGATTTACAGTGAATTTGGCATCAATCAATCTGCCTAGCTTTTTCCCAACTATGTTGAGGTCGGCTTCCAGTCTAACCGGATGCAGCTGAATACCGTATTTGACATGGAGCGACTGCCTATCTGACCTCCACAACCCAGTTACTGGGAAACATGAGGTAATACGATACCCCGTGGTAAGACTGGTTGTCAGACTTTCGGGCTTCGCCACGAATGACAGCCGGGACCAACGGGTTAACGTGCTTTCTGAGGCACGGCGGTGTCTCGGTATGTTAAGATGGTTACTCATCGACAGACCAACCCCGGCACGCGTAGCTTTACCTGATGGATCGAACCGTGCGGCTGTTATTACTTAGCAACAAGGTCCTCACATCAATAAAACACGTAAAGTAAAATAAAATGCTTCTGTATATTTATCTTAAAATTATTAGTAACCACTGTTCCTTCTTTATATTAATTTAATCTGAAAAAATAAATTATTTAAAAAGGTAATTAATTGGTTGCAAAAAGCGATCGTAATCTCATATGTCAATTCTGAAAGATTCCTAGTTATTTGATAAATTATAGTCGATTTCACATTTTTGGTTGAATAAAAAGGGCCATACATGGGAAATAATAATGCAAATGAATATCTGCCTTTTCTATTATTTTGTTTGACTTATTTTGCTTAGCTGGAACTTACAAAGAATACCCTAATATGCTGACCACACTATAAATAGTAAATAAATATTGCATCATCATCACCTACCACCATCTGAATAGTGCTGTCTCCTCAAATACAATTCTGCTACGTCAGCCTTAGCTTTAGCCTCCCGAAGCTTTTCCTTCAAAATCTGATACTCCAAGTTGTGTATAGCTGTAGCACGTGCTTCTCTACTCTTATTCTCTTCTCTTTGAGATCTTAATTTCTCTTTTAACAGCTGTATTTCTAAGCCCTGAAGTTCCAAATTACTTTGAAGTCTATATTTGCTATTCTGGTTGTCTTGTTGTTGAGTGATATGTGCTTTAATGTTTGGTGTTAAGGCTGGTTTTTGAATGGGTGTTAGTGTCGCCTCGTTAATGTCTGCATGATTAGTATTGATCGGGGAAATTGGTTCAATTTTTACGGTGCTAAATATAGGTGTTTCCTGATTAGAGATATTTTGAGATTCTTCACTTAGACAAAGACTTGTTTCCAACTGTCCCGTGTCGTCATTTGTTATTGTTTCTACAAATAGAAATAAAAACATAGTAAATAAACCATTCTTACTGATTAAAGGATGGAGGGGAGATCCCGATACCCTACTGATAGGAACAATATCAAATAACTAGGAAGCGTAGACTATTATTTTTAAACAAGAAGCGATTCAAATAGTGTTACAAAACATGAGATAATAAATTATCTATCTGAATAATTCATAAGAGATACTTAATTTTAAGTTAACTAGCATGCGCTTACCTAACACAATATCAGAGTCCATGGAACTATCAACACCAGTCATAAGCGCATGGGCTACATCCATCATGTTGGATCCTGATATAATATCATCCATGCGTCCTCTCGTAGGCAATGGGTGTAGGGTCCTGGCTACTGCTTCTCTTTGGCGGTGCTTTAAGTTCATCCAAAGTCTTCTTAGCTGTTTTGGAGTTCTCTGAATCAAAATATTGCCTTATTTTTATCTTGAAATTACTTATTAATAATTGTTTAAACTTGGAAAATACCAATTTAAAAACGTTGTAAATATTTTAGCAATCATAATATTTAAATGCAAAGTTTTTTCATAATAACTCCAAAAAAATAGTATAAAAAACCAACAGTAAATCCACTTAAAACAAATAAATAAGGAGGCTAAACACTTCATACTGTTAACATGCGTGACAATCTCTCAATTCACAGTCTCAAGAACTGTCAACCTAGTTTCCAGATCTTAAACTTTACGAAGCTGCGGCTTGATCTAGTATTGAAGTACAACAAGCTTTTATAAATCAACATCGTACTTACATGTAAGTTTGTTTGCGGGCTCGAGTTAAACTCTGAAGTTATTTTCAGCCAAGCTAAGTTCTTCACCTTCAATGCCGAACTATGGGTGTGTTTGTTCTCCACTACTTTCGAGTAATTCTTCAATATCTCCAAAAACTTCTTCTTTTCTGGAAGTGTAAATATTTGCTTCCTCGGCTCCATTATTTTTATCATTCTAACAAAAACAAAAAGTCAACACATTCTGACATTACACAAAAATATCGAATGTCTGTCATTTTCGAATGACAGTTGTTGCGTTTCGTTGTTCCTTACTATGAAACATACTTTTACAAGTTCTTGAAGAAAAGTACTCATCACATAAAAACTATTTTTGTATATTAATTATTTTATAAAGAAGAATCATACACGAAATTAAAATTATATTTAGGACTCAATAAAACTTATGATATTTTTTAACAGCAAATACGAAACGGAAATTGTTCGTTCAATGGTTCGCTCATGTTTACGTGTACTTGAGATGAGATGAAGGACTTGAGATTGTGTTGCTTATTCTTGTAATGATGACGTCAGATTAATGTATTGATTTCACACAGACTATGGATGGGGTTTTATTATTTAGCGGCGCCCGTTGCGACAATAATTATAATTATGATCGCTCTCTTTTTAGCACTTCGCGGGATTGTAGCACTATCTCTCTCAGACATAGGTATCATGGTATCATTAACGTGAGGATTGTGAACTCGTAACACGTTGTTAATCTTTATTATTGCTTCAAAATGCTGTAAAATAATAACATTGTTGATGGCTTTCATCATCATCCTCTTGCCCTTATCCCAATTTATTTGGGGTTGACGCAAAATGTATTTTTCTTCCATACTTCTGATAATGGGTTTAAACCATTAAAAAGCTCGCATAGTAAGATGCTTTTTAGAAAGAATCTTAAAGGCTTCCGTAGATAGCCGCGATCCGACGACGCGCGACGGCGCGATTCGACACTGGTAGAACAATTTCCGTGAGGTTTTCATAGAAATTGTTCCACCAGTCGTCGCGCCTGTCTGCGGGAGCTTTAAAGCTTTCAAATACCAATATATATTGTAAGATATTTAGACAGCCGCATCCCACGTAAGATCACTATGAAATCATGATTGATTCACCAATCTACACTAATATTATAAAGAGGAAAACTTTGTTTGTTTGTTTGTAATGAATAGGCTCAAAAACTACTGGACCGATTTTAAAAATTCTTTCACCATTCGAAAGCTACATTATCCACGAGTAACATAGGCTATATTTTATTTTGGAAAAAAATAGGGTTCCGTAAGATATTTGAGTTTTTCGGACACAAGGTGTAAAAAGTCAACCAGAAAAGTTACTTATTTTGCGTACGCTGCCTAAACTATAAAAGATAGAACCATAAAATGTTCTAATTAATTGTAGATCTTATAAATATCTACAAAAAAATCTGCGACACACTATATCCTATCTATGTCGAGTGAGGCACAACAACAGTTTTTTTATTTAAAAATCTTGATTTTTTTTTGGACTACATTTAAGCGCGTTTATTTTATTTATGCTAATAATCCTTATCAAAATAAATTATTTCATCACTAAGTACAGTTTATGAAGATAATATTTGATCTTTGAATGATTAAAATTGGACATTTAGTTTTGAAGTTATGGCAAAATTAAAATATTACGATTTCTGCTGCACGGCCACGGAAAGTAAGTTTGTTTGTTTGTTACGCTTTCACGCTAAAATGGCTGAACGGATTTGGATGAAATTTGGCACATGAGTGGACCATTACTTGGGTTAGGACATAGGATACTTTTTATGCCGATATTTCCACCGAATCGAGACTTATGCGGGTGAAACCGCGGGGCGCTGCTAGTAAAGCTATAAAAATATAAGAAAACGATTCGCCGTTTATGGCTGCTCTCTGCTCTTATAAGTGCCGTAAAAGTTCGACGCCATTTGTTTATACAAGTCTATAAATGCAGAGATTAGTTTTGTGGTGGGGTAATGTTATCATGTTGTTATTTATACTAGGACTAGCTTGTGCCCGCGGCTTGAGCCGCTTGGATGTCGGAAAATATTACACGGGAACGTACCAACGGGATTAAATGTACCCTAATGTTAATTTAGTGTCTATAAACTATCTATGTGCCACAGCCAAATCCGTTATGCCGTTTTTGCGCCAATCCGGAATATACATCCAGGCGAAGAGACAAACATTATTCGTTTCTATTAATTATCTATACTAGGATACCGTACACTGTTACCACTTTGCTTATTATGGAATCCTCTATCCTCCTCGAATTGACTTGTTTCATATATGTCCCTAGTACAATTTTCGCACGTTCAAATATTTGGTTCCTCTCACAGATATTCGTTTCGAGCCTTAAGTGCTTGTTTCGGGCGTTAACCCGCTTGCTTTAAATGTGATATTAGTTTTTTTATATCAAACAAAACATTGCCAAGGCAGGGGATGTAGGTCTTATCACTTCAGACTTATTGCTATAGCTCTATCTGTAATTCAATGTTCTGTCGCTCGCTTGCCAGACGAGACAATCTCCGGCTCCGTCATTTCCTTATTTGCTGCAGAAATTCCTTGATTTTCTACCCTGAAGAGGACTGAATATATCCTGACTTTTACTCTGACTTTTCTAGGAACGATAATTAATTACAATAATCACCTCGAAGGGGTATCGTGTTAACCCCGTAACTGGGTTGTGGAGGTCAGAAAGGTAGACGCTTTATGTAAAATGGTATTCAGCTGCATCCGGTTAGACTAAAAGCCAACCTGAATAAATTTGGGAATAGGCTAGGCAGATGATGACGACCACGCTTGTCTTGATTTTAGGCCATTTAAGCGCAGGTTTCCTCACGAGACTGAGATGCCTCCAAACGTATAAACAATTTTATATGCAGGGGCCCAACACGTGAGCCCAACTATTTGCATAACTAAATATTGAACATGAAGGTTTGCGCGACGCCACGTTGCGACGTGATTCTGGTAGAACAATTTCCATGAAGATTTCATAGAAATTGTTGTACCTACTACAGTCGTCTACGGGAGCCTTAAAACTGGGTTTTTAAACATATAATAAGTGGGTTAAATAATATAGTATGCTCTATAAATAAGCGTTATAAAAAGCACGTGGTAAGCCGCTTTGCATTACGGCTTGATTAATCGGCTTAGCTAGTAAATCTCTTTGCATAATTTATTTGAAATTGTAGGTAACGTTCTAATGGCGTGAACTCGTGATCGCGTACTTAACGTTGCAATTTCGAATCAGCTCTTCATTTATAAGTTTATAACTTTGCTTTATGAATATCAAAGGAACTATTATGCTAGTCAGTGCCGTTGGGTCTCGTTAGGTAGACTTTGGCTAAATACGTCTTCATAGTCAACAGCTTAAAGTCAAGTAATAAGTCCATCGCTGGACGTGGTCTATGTATTCTCACGACATTTAACTTGATCGATGCACTATTAGTATCGCCGTCATACTGGTTTTGGACACCTGATGATGATTGCATCATCTTCCTGCCCCTGGCCCATGTTACTTGGGGTCGGTGCAACACGGTTTCTTCTTCCGTTCTCCCCTGTCAACCGGCACACTATCATTCACTCCCATCTCTTTCATATCATTCCTCACACAATCTATCCATCAACATTTATATATATATCTTTTCTTGGACACCTTTTTTTTTTTTGCTTGGGAAATTATCAAATAACATCTCACTGGGCGGAGCGGGAGGGCGTGTCAGACTCTTACTGACCAAAACCTACCCGTGTTCCTTATGTTGCCTGTACGTTGTCAGGGGCCACGGTATCCCTTTCGGACTTTCCCGCAATCCCGGTAGGCATCGGACCCCTTCCGTTGTGCTGACATCTCTTTGAAGCGCGCGTGGAACACAATGCGCCGTCGACCCGGGCCTGGTCCTTATCGGACGGCGAGCTACCCATTACTCACCGTCCGCAAGCCCGCGCCTACGGTGGCCGGGAATCGGCCTGCGTTTCTTGGACACCTCAGTACACCTTCAATATAAATAAACACAATGTTCAATTTCGACATCAATCAGTCTTTGTCCAAACCTTTCTAAATCTCCCCTTTTGTTATTTCGACATTCTTTAATCCAAAACACTTTCAACATAATCGCATTACCAGACTGCCATACTTCACAACATAAACTTTCATCGATGGATTTGATAAACAGTTGAAATGAATTCATATTTTTGGACTATAGAGCTTTCATTGTTCTGTTGTGAAAGCGAGATGGAGCTCTACGAATTAGATACTGGCGTCTCTTATTTGTTTGATTTCCACAGTTATTAGATTTCACCCTTGAATACGAATACAGAGATTATGCCCCCAGAATTTTGTGGAATGATAAGAAAGGTCATCATTTGGGGTATCATGAAAGGCTTGGAAATACAATTGGCGCGAAAAATGCCTTACTATAACGTTGTTGATATTCTTCGTTCTTGTAAACCGACATAAAAAAGGAGGAAGATCTCAAGTCGATGAGTATCTTTATTTTTTTCCCAAGTAATAAAAAAATGCAAACTCTTAACTCACTTTAAGATGGAGAGTTTTGCTTTATTGGTAAAGCTCTTAAATAAAACCCTTGTTGAAAAGCGCAACATTCTTCAAACAGTTTACTGGCAAAATGCCGAGAAATCGGTCACAAGAGACTCAAGTTTAGCACAATCAATAAGTGAAAATTGGCGTAAAGAATTTATCCACTCACTTTTATAATAGGCACGCTGTCACCGTTAACACTCACCATATGGTCGCTGCCCACGCGTGGCAGTGGCCGTGGACCTATTGGAAATTACGACACTGCTCATACTTAGATTTTATTATTTGCCATATTAATTTGCGTGGGACGTCTTTACTAGTCTTTGCGAAGACATTTGCATTGAGTGTCTTTGGCAGTTGCAACTTGCTTGTTTTACATTATTTGAGTGGATTCCTGAACCGAAGAAGTTAGGATCTGATGTACCTATGTGCGAACAGTGGTACTTAGGTATTAGGTCTCTCTAAAACAGTTTTTTGACGTGTTTTGCCCCAAAAATTGGGCTCACAGGACAGTAACTCAAATAAATCGGTGCTGGTGGAAGTGCTTCCAACCAAACACTACTAAAGTTCTAAGTCTTAAGCTCTAAATTCCTCACTTTCATTTGATTTATACTAATGCACAATACGTACAAACGCATACCCACACAAGACCATCATTGTCGCAACTGCATCAATGATTCGATGCTTCATCGCGTATATCTGACGATACTTATGAAATCGCATGTTGTGACAGTTGCGTCAATCAATGTTGCATCGTTTTCACAATCACTCTCATTCATCATTGGACTTCTAGAGACGAACAGCGAATTGCCACCGCATTTCGCTGCGGCGCCAGCTAAAGCACTAGGAAGTGGTAAAGGGTGGGCGTTTTGGGGGACTGTCTTATGTAATTTTGACGTTCGAAAAGTGCTAAGACTCCCAGCCTAGTTTGAATAAATTACATAAATGTTTTTTTTTTTTAAATTTCTTCCACCTTATTGGTGGCACAATTTTTTCGACAGGCAAGGATGTGTGGCGATTGTACCCTAGAAGTCTTCCAATGAGAGAAAAGTTTTAGACAATCCTGCACCATTCTTATCAGTGAAATAGTTTTCGAAACTAATATCACCTTCCAAAATGTTCTACGAGTCGTAGGTACCTACTTACATCTTTGTGACCGCTCCCTGTAGCTAAAATCCAGTATCTGCCAGACTCGACCTAAACTAAGCCTAGTTAGTTACATCTCGGCGCCACCTTGACCCACTGGCTCTCGCTTGTCGATACGTTATACTTGTTGTGACTGTGTATAGTCGTTCTGGGAATACTAAGCTAGGCATAAATGTAAAGAGTTTGTTTATTTTCCTTGTATGAGACATGGTTTAATTTGAGGATGGTCGGGAGATGTTTTGGGTAAAGTTTGTTCGTAGAAATCATATTCTATTTAGAAGTCTTCCTTCTTATTGTAGTTTTGAGTATGCCTTAGGTACTTACTCATTTTTAGTTTTACTGTCTTCACCCGTGCTTTATCGGAGGCAATCTTTTGCTCTCTGTCTTCAGCTTACTCAATGAGATTCATGAAGCTATTGTAGCAATTTTTTTTCTTAGGGTTCTGTACCTCAAAATGAAAAACGGAACTCTTATAGGATCACTTCGTTGTCCGTCCGTCAGTCTGGCAAGACCCATTTTCTCAGGAACGCGTGGAGGTATCAAGTTGAAATTAATATCAAATACGTAGGTCTATGGTCTCTTGGAGCTCTAAAAAAATCAGCTACTAAGGCAACGCAATAAAAAAATACGGCTATTTATGCGACATATTTTAATAGTGCAAATAAATCAAAACCTACCGAGTACTTCCCGTTGACCTAGAATCATGAAATTTGGCAGGAAGCAAGGTCACACAGCACAAGGGTAAACTCCAAAAATCGTTAATTTGTGACTTTATCACACTTTTTTTTGCGATTAGTTTTAAATTTGCAGTTGGAGAATTGACCGTAATGCATATCGATGTATAGAAAAACATGTTTTTAAACTAAAATGTTAAGTTTGTTTTTGGAATAAATTCATCCAAAGTATGGACCCTTCATTGTACGTGGTCCGACATGCACTTGACCGGTTTTATTTCTAATATAACAAAATATATTTTTGTCCGACTTTCTTGACGCCTTCCGCTACTCGAATATCGAATATTATAACATGACGCGAGTAGCACAATTCAACTGTGAATTGTACTACTGCGGTTTCGCTGCTATGGTTTCACGGCGGAGATGTGCTACCGGCGTATGGGCTGTTAAACGCCAACTCTCCGGTCAAGTTTTTGGACATGGAGCCAATTTTTATTAAAAACATTTGTATCTTAAATGCGTTCCAAACCCTACCCACAAACATTACGACCCACACCCACCCCATTCCAATGTCAGACTACAGACATTTACTGTCCGTTTCGTAATCATCTCGGACAAACACAATCGGTCCCCAAGGCTAGACCATTGGGGTTGAAATGCCGCGCCCTTTCCGCCACTCCCCCAGGTGAATGGGGAAGATAGAAGGGTGATTTGAACGTAGAAAAAATATGGAGTCATTTCTGGAATGTTTTGTGTTTCGATAAGGATGTTTTATTTGGCTAAGTGGTTGATGCGGTAAAAGGGGATTAAGCTTCTTGGAGCATTAAGCTCCCAGTTTAGGGAAAAAAAATGACGGCTTCTTTGGAATTGGTCTTGATAAGATTGAAATGTCTCAAATGCTTTTGGTTTCAAGTCATAAAGTGGATCGAGCTTTGGGCAGTGTTTAGAGGATTATTAATTGGTTTTACATCACCAAATCCCTTTAGATTGGAGGCTATGACTACTGTAATACTGATGTCTTCTTAGTCTGGCTGAATATGATGTACACGAATATTATTCGTAGATGCACACAGATGAACTGTGTGTGTGAAAATACGTGACACAGTAACTACAGTTACAATTATTTCATAATACCAGACTAGACACTACTGACGTACATCAAGATTAAAATCGAAAGCTCAAACAAAAACAAAGTACTCGTACTATGTCAGTACAAAAAACTATGAATGAATGCTGCGTTGGCCGGACGGGTTGCGTGCGCGCACCTAATATGGCGAGCGCTTATCTGCTTGGCACATGCCTTAGCTGGCGTTAAGGTTCGGTGTAGACAAGGATTTATTAATAGGTGTATCATTTTGTGATCGTATTTATTGGCCAGATGGATTCGGAAGTCGTCGGTTGAAAATTGATAAGGATCAGTTCAGATTGATGATGTGTCAAATATTGGGTGGTGTTAAAAGATGTATTGTTTCGAGGTATATTGATACAACGACAGCGTGGGTATACATTCAAAGTTGAAAAGAAGCTGTTGTCAAGACGCCAATGCGCAGACTTATGATTCACTTTCAAACAGTTGAATTTGCTCTCAGCCTTAGCACATTTAACTCCCTCTCAGAGGCATGTTTTCACCAGTGGGAAACTTATAGGCTGATTGTTGTTGTTATTTGTTGCATTTTGCCTAACATGCATATGAATTACAGCCTCACGGCAAAAGACGGGAAGAAAAAGTCAAAATAATAGTTGATAAAGTTAGTCTTGTCAATCTGGAGAGATGGAAAGATTTTCATCTGTCCCAATGTTTATTTATTTTATTATTTATGTACACGCAGAAAAATAGATACAGATAAGACATAATATAATTGTGAGTACAAAGGTACCGCTTATTTCTTAAGAAATTTCTTCCAGCAGACCTGCGACAGGAGAAATGAGAAAGAAATGTAGACAATAGTGTGTGAGAACAAGAAGAGAAAAATATAAATATGCGAAGTTTTAAACTAAAATATTGAAATAAACCTACACGTATAACGTAATAAATTAACATATACTTAAATAAATACATAGAGCTTAAATATATAAACATACATACTATAGGTATATAAATACAGTTGAGAGGAAAGGTAATGCTCTTTTACACGATATTTGAATTGTGAAACAGTTTTTAAATCACGAATGCTAGGCGGAAGTGAGTTCCACAACCTTACTGCATGGACAGAGAAGGGATAGGAATAGTAGCTTGTTTTATGAGGATGAGATTTAAGGAGGGAATGTTAAGAACTTAACTAGCTAAAGTTAGCTAGAAGCAGCATAAAATAGTTTGATATGTTGCGGGATCGCCGAACGATTGTTAAATATTTCATAAATTCAACACATTTCCAAAACCCTCTATCGTCACGTGCAACTCCGAATACCTGCCATGCCATACTGCACACACAGACGTGCTTATCTCCAGAGAATGTGACCGAACAACAGGCGGTGTGTCAGTGAAAGTTGCAGATAAGCTAGCCGTGTATTATGCATTGTCTGCTCTCGAATTTTCTGCGATAGCACAGGACTTTGTGCTGCATATTTCTGCATAGTTAACTAAAGATAACTTGAGGACAAAAGGTACTTGATTGGAAATTGCTTTGACACAAACACCGTGTAAATAAAATGACTACAAAAAATAAAACGCATAGAAAAATGAAAGTTTGAAATTGAAATGTAAATCTATGATCATCACACTCACATCATAAAACAATGTTAAATTCCATAGAATCATATCTAGGCTTTCGAAACCCGGAAACCGTTCGTCCGTTTTTGCGGAAACTCAACGAGCGGAAACGACGCCTAGGACACACGTAGGCTATATCCATCATTTATGTATTCTTGTATGTTATGTTCTTAAACTTTAAAGTTCAAGCTTATGTTAATTTCCTCTTTCATGTGAGCGAAACGAACTGACATTCATAATTTATGATGCCTTAAAAAGTGGAGTGAATGCCAAGAAACTGTTTAGTACGATGACTTGCTAGTTTGGTAAATATACGACAAAATAACACTGGGGATAGATTGTAAACTGTTTTTCTTTAGTTAGAAGTGAATTACCTAAAGAAGGCTCTTTTAGTATAATATGATACTTGAGTGTCGTGACGTAAGAACTAACAATAAAGAGCAGTTAAGAATGCTGGACCAACACGCAACATACAGTGATTAAACTTAATTAAAATCACACCACTGACCACTGTAATATCATTTCTGTAACCCTATACTCTTTTGTCGTCAGGTTTCTCGTCTGGTGATCCTCCATGAAGAAGCAGAAGATGGCAACGCTATGCCAGACCTGGCGAGGCCGGTGCAAGCCGTGTCTCTCGCCGTTAACAACTTGGTCAAGGTGAGTCACACTATTTTTCATGATGTTCTTACTTGATAGTATTAACTAGACACAGATTTGTGTCGTCGCCGACGCTGATCTAGGCAATACAGGTGGGATCCCATGGAAGCATTCATGACGGATTGCTCAGAAAAGGCACTGGGAGGTGTGACAGCCTATAAGTAGAACTTTGCCCAGCAGTGCGAGAGTAATGATAGAAAAAAATTGTATTTCTGGGCTGATTGTAACACCGCTTTGAATATCAGAAGAATCATGAACAGCATTGTGAATTAGACACATATCTTAGAATCACTAAACTTGTAGTCTCTAAGAATTACTATGACTTCACAATAATTTATATCATGTCCCCAGGTCGGCCACGAAACCATCGAGTCCTCAGAAGACTCAGTCCTCCGACACGACATGCCAGGCGCTTTACACCGTGTGGAAACAGCTGCCACCCTGCTGCAGCAGGCCTCCGACATGCTACGATCTGACCCTTTCTCAGGACCTGCAAGGTAATATCACCCTTATTACGTTTGGTAGTAGAGCTGTTTAAGAAGGAGCTCAGTCTGGAAAAGTTTTACCACCATACCTATTTCTGCCGCCAAAACAACGTTGCTGTGTTCTGGTTTGATAGATATTTCAGCTTTATCTCCGAGATGAAAACACTGCACCTGGCTACGTATGCGTATCGCAGATTTCGATAGATGACTGCTAACTATCAGGGATTTAGGAGAGGGAGAGAGGAGGGGAGAGGATTCCCTGCTAGATTCCTCCGACCAACGAGGATTTTTTTTTCTAAAAAAAGATTTTTATTGATGACTATGAAGCACTTCAGCCAATGCTGTTCAGATTCCCAGTGGAAAGCTTATCATAAATATCTCAAAAATAAACATTGGTATTTCTTGAAAAAGCTTCCGCAGCTGTTCCAAAACCAACAACTCGTTCATCAGCCCAGAAAGATCAATACTGCAAAACTGCAGGTCATTTACCTTCAAAAATAAATCTCTTTTCTCAACTACACTTTTGCATGACAATATAACTTTAAATGGTTGAAGAAAATTTAAAAATATCCGTATTTTCGTCATGCTAGGTACGGAAAGCCCGAAGGTTCAATTCCTCCATACACGGCCATGATGTCAATGTCTGTTGACGCTAGTCTCTTTACCTTCGAGTCGGATACTGCGAGTGTGAGGGAGTTGAAATTAAGTGTCGTTTGCAGGAAAAAGCTGATTGAAGGATCCCGTGGAATCTTGCAAGGGACGTCCGCTTTGCTGCTGTGTTTTGACGAGTCTGAGGTCCGGAAGATTGTTAAGGAGTGTAAAAAGGTATTTGTTTTTCTAATAATTCAGTAGTAGTAGCAGTATATAAGGAAATTCCGTTTTAAGTATGCCATTTTCAAGGTTTTGTCGTTAGTTTTTACCAAAAATATGCTTGCAATTCTTATTTTCATGGTAATTTCGTTATGATTATGCGATTCCCGAGGTGTTTGTGAACCAGATGTGCAGAGTAAACTGTCCATCACGACGGGCAGTAACCAATTGAATTACAAAACATACATTAAACGCACATAATTGACAGACTCTTCGTCACATCTGACTTTTATGAATTGTGTTTTCCTCATATTTCTGTGGGAATATGAAAGTAGCATGACTTTCAAGCCATTTCTAATCATTGTATGTTATGTAAAAACTTATTATCCAGTGGATGAGTATACCTATTGTTTGTGCCGTGAGAAATATAATGTACGTTGTGGTTTATAAGGAAAAAACAATGGGGAAATAGAAATTACTATAGCTGGTGGTTAATTTGGATTGAGAAAGTTATTTTAAGGGCCTGAAAGGGTCCTGGGCTGATCATAGATTGGCGGTATATTATTTTAGGGGTTCGTTATATCGATCATGAAACATTATTTTGCAAGTAGCGTACTAATCACTTCGTAACTTAAATTGACTTTTTGTAATCATTTATTTGAAAAAAAAACCGGTCATGTGTTTGCCGGGCCACGCACAAAAAAGGTTCCGTAGTTGGGATGAATTTATCCCAAAAACAAACTTAACTTTGTAGTTGAGAAACTTGTTCTCCCATACATCGATATACGTCACGGTCAATTTTCCAACAGCAAATATAAGTTTGTAATCGTAAAAAAAATAATTGTATGTGATAAAATTTTTTCGTACTTTTTCCTTTACTTGTGCTGTGAAATTTTGCTTCCTGCCATATATCATGATTCTAGGTAAACGGGAAGTACTCTGTAGGTTTCGATTTATTTGCAAGTATCAAAATATGTCACATAAATGGCCGTATTTTTTTATTGCCTTGACTTAGAAGCTTGATTTTTTTAGAGCTCCAAAGGAACATAGATCTTCGTATTTGATATTAATTTCAACTTGATACCTTCTCGCGTTCCTGAGAAAATGGGTCTTGACAGACTAACGGACGGAAAACGAAGTGATCCTATAAGGCTTCCGTTTTTTCCTTTTGAGGTACGGAACCCTAAACAACACTTATTATTCCTAGTCTCACTGCAGGGCAAAAGCCTCTTCTCATACACAGAAGGCACGAGCATTGATCACCACGCTTGCTCAAGACGGGTTTTCAGACTTATCTAAGTCTAGGTTGAAATTTTTGTATTTTATTTCAGGTGCTAGACTACCTAGGAGTGGCTGAAGTTATAGACACCATGGAAGATTTGGTGCAATTCCTCAGAGACATCTCACCCGCACTTTCCAGGGCTGCCAGAGAGGTAAGATCTACTTGAAAAGCTGTTGTTTGATTAGCTGGCACAATACCTTCCTTTTAATTGTGGAATTGAGAGCACAGGTAATTAAAACGTGATTAAATGTTATGGACAGATGCCTTTAATGCTTGTTATTTTGAGATAGCCTTTATAAGTCGCACGATGTATAGTCAAAGTCAATCTGTCTATTAGCCTTTTCCCAACTATGTTGGGGTCGGCTTCCAGTTTAATCGGATGCAGCGCAATACCAGTATTTTACATGGACCGATCTCCACAACCCAGTTACTGGGAAACACGATACACGATGTACAGTCAGCGTAATTATATGTTTATCAAATTGATATACCTACTACGCCAATTTGCCTTGTTATAGCCATTTCATAAAACTTTCAAAGAATTACAGTTTGAATTGAATATACGGATAATTTAAGTTAGTAGCCAATTTAATATACGATTAATTTACCTACAGATACTATTTTTTTCAATTATTGTTTAGGTTGCTGCTAGGGCAGCCGAGTTAACCCATCCACCACACGCCGAAACCCTGAACCGCTGCCTCGAGAGCGTCAAACAACTGGCCCCGGTGCTCATATGCTCCATGAAGATCTACATACACATCCTCACTGAAGGTAAGACTAAAAGAAGAACATGGATGGTGCTCGGTCAACAACGTTAGTCGATAAATACACACAATACATTTAAAATGGGTTGTGTTAAAAAAAAAAAACTTTTGCTTGGCCTTTTTCCAAACTATGTTGGTTCGGTTTCCAGTCTAACCGGATGCAGCTGAATACTAGTTAACCGACTTCCCAAAAAGGAGGAGGTTATCAATTCGGTTGTATTTTTTTTTTTTTTTTTTTTTTTTTTTTTTTTTTTTTTAATGTATGTTACCTCATATATCCGTCATTTATGAACCGATTTTGAAAATTATTTTTTTATTTGAAAGGATTCACTTCCCGATTGGTCCCATTTTTATCAAAATTTAGTTCTGATGATGGAATCCATGAGGAATTGAGGGAACTCCTCAAATATTATAGGCACACACATAGCGATTTAGGTATTTTCAGCATCTATTTAAGCATTTGCATTCAGAAAGTATAATTTAGTGAAGTGGAACTGATGAAGAAGACCACAGATTGCCACCGGAATTCCTCAATGATAGGTATTTCACGGGTGGCGCCATTTATGAACCGATTTGGAAAATTATTTTCTGATTTGAAAGGATATACGCCCAGAAAGGTCCCATTAAAAAAAAAACTGTTCTGATGCTGGAATCCATGACGAATTGAGGGAACTCCTCAAATATTATAGGCACACACATAGCGATTTAGGTATTTTCAGCAACAAATTAAGCATTTGCATTCAGAAAGTATCATTTGGTGAAACGGAACTGATGAAGAAGACAGATGGCCACCGGAACTACTCAATGTTAAGTATTTCACGGGTGGCGATAAGATATCTCGATTAAGATAGTTAAGCGACAATGAAGCACGTTTAAATAAATAATTCTGATGACCATCGAACTGATCTGAAGCTGAAGCCGGAAGGACGGCACCGGAACTCCGTCATAAAACAATGTATCCTAGCCGTGTTTGGGCTTATTCGAATTGCCATGAGATGTACTCTGGCTATAAATGATTTTAATGGTAATATCCCGGCATCAAATTGCGCTACTTGAGTCGTATGTTATGTGTGGCCTTGATAGTCAGAAGACAGATTTTGTAGGGTGGTAGCCTATCATTTATGGACTGTGACCGCCCAGCTTAATATTAGAGGCAGCATACGCTCCACATCATCTCCGTTACCCCTTGCCGCCTGGAACGTAGTGCTTGTTGGTGGTATGGTTATCACTTTGAAAATTTTAAATTAGCATATGTTTTTATTGTTGAAACAAAAACTAAATGTTACATCGTGATTATATTCTATTTACAATTTTAATAGGACTGTAATTGAATGTAGAAAAATGTATTCCAAAATGTGTACCATTTTGGGCCAATAGATGACACTGAGATGCAAAAAATTTGTAACTGTGTCTACACTTTCAAGCAAGTTTTGAAAAATGTATGATTGTATCTTTATTATTACCGAGATAAGTTTATACCACGTTTTCTAAACCAAACGAATAATATCTTTCATACAAACCGTATCCCCCCTTTTAACCCACAAAGGGTTTAATTTAAATCATTCTACTTTGCCCCACCAAGTCGCCCCACTGGTGGGGCAAATGCATTCTGCCCCATGGCATGGATTCTTCCCCACTAGGGTTGGCACCTTAGAATTTGTGTAGGTAGGTATGCTCGTGTTTTATATTTGATTGGAAAAGAAAGAAATTTGTATCTAAGTAAAATGTAATTAGGACTTGTATTTACTTACATTTTATTTTATTTGTAGCAAATCGTGTAATTAACGTATGATTTACAACCCGATTCCTTCCAGAAACAACTAGTAAATAAAAATTAATAATACCAGCCTATTACTGTCCCACTGCAGGGCAAAGGCCTCTTCTCATACGAGAAGGCACGAGCACTGATCATCACGCTTGCTCAAAACGGGTTGGTGATTTCAGACTAATATTAACTATAAGTCCATGTTTCCTCACGATATTTTCCTTCACTGATGTCAATAATGTCCAAGATAAACTCGAAAGTACATATGAATTGAAAAAGTCACATTAGTACTTGCTCAGATTTGAACCCACAACCTCATGCATGAGAGGCGAGGCCTTAATCTCTGGACCATCATAACATATTAAATTACCAAAAAATATATATTTTACTTAACTATACATTTCTTTCTTTTCCAAACAAATATAAAATACGAGCATACCTACCTACACGTTTCTAACGTGCCAACCCTAGTGGGGCAGAATCCATAAAGATTTTAGACTATTGGAATCTGCCCCACCAAGTCGAACTAGTGAACTATATTCCACTGAAAAATTTTAGGCATTCCTCTTTGCCCCATCAGTGGGGTGCGTGGGCAGCCCGGTGGGGCAAAGTGGAATGATTCCTTAATTTTTGAAAAATCTTTTATGTTTCCATTATTCGACTGGTATACGAATTTGTGTGGGGTAGGTATAAACACAACTAAAAAGTGAAAAATAAAAACTTTTTTACAAAAAAAACAACCGACTTCCAAAAAAAACACTAAAATAACTTTTTACAAAACAAAAACCACCGAATTCCACAAAAATACACATAAAAGAGAAAAATAACTTGAATTTCGGAAGTCGGTGGCAAAAACGAAAATACAGATCCATATAGTTATATTTTAAGATGGTTCGCAATTGAAGCCGTGATATAGTTATATCCCTAGGGAAATAGTTATGAATTGCTTTCATATATGTTACGGTATATTTTACTATATTATGTATCTAATAAAATACTATCGTTTTTGCCACCGACTTCCGAAATTCAAGTTATTTTTCTCTTTTATGTGTATTTTTGTGGAATTCGGTGGTTTTTGTTTTGTAAAAAGTTATTTTAGTGTTTTTTTTGGAAGTCGGTTGTTTTTTTTGTAAAAAAGTTTTTTTTATTTTATGGAGCGACTGCCTATATTACTGGGTAACACGATACCCCTTGGTAAGACTGGTTGTCAGACTTGGCTTCTGACTACCCATAACGAATGTCAAAGATCTACGAATGACAGCCGAGACCAACGGCTTAACGTGCTTTCCGAGGTACGGAAGGGTCTCGATATGTAATGAATGGTGGATAGGTGATCCACGAACCGACCGCGGCAAGCGTACCTTAACCTTCCATCAACCCGTGCGGCTGTTATCATTTAGCCATGAGCCCCTCGTGGGAGTTAATGATGAAATCTATTAACCTCGGTCACTTATTTTAAAGTAAATAACATCACGCCTGTATTCCCCAAAGGTCTACCCCTTTTGGGCTGTATTGCCCAAAGGTCTACCCCTTTTGGGCTGTATTGCCCAAAGGTCTACCCCTTTTGGGCTGTATTGCCCAAAGGTCTACCCCTTTTGGGCTGTATTGCCCAAAGGTCTACCCCTTTTGGGCTGTATTGCCCAAAGGTCTACCCCTTTTGGGCTGTATTGCCCAAAGGTCTACCCCTTTTGGGCTGTATTGCCCAAAGGTCTACCCCTTTTGGGCTGTATTCGAACGGAAGCCTATTTATAAATCATCATTATTATTTTTTATTGCAGGAGGCAAAGGTATGGAGGAAGCTGCTGAGAACAGAAACTATCTGGCGCAGAGAATGGCTGACGAAATACATGAGATCATACGGTGAGTTATAAACCTACGACAGTGCGAAGATTTTTTTTTAAATGTACTGTTAAGGAAATTAATTGTTAAGGTAATTTACACCCTACGTCAATTTACCGTAAAAAATGGCAGTTGTGAATTGCCACAGACACTTAAGGCATAGACAAGTAATGAAGTTACTTCGGGCTGACACGCGGATTGAATAAATATTTTATTTTTATTTGTTAATATTTTACATGTGTTTATTTTATTTATTTCTCTACCTGCCCATGACATCACAGCGAGCTCTATCAGAATACCAGCTAAACGCTATTTTTTTAAAAGCTATTTTTATGTTTTTTGTTTTTGTTTAGAGTGTGATTGATCTTCTTGTGCGAGTCACAATAAATACTTTTTATTTCTTTCTATTTGAATACACAAACAATTTAAGTTGGTATTCATCATCATTATGTCATGCATGGCCCACGTTTGACAATTTATAATCTAGGTTACACGTTTATAAGTGGCTAGGACTTTAAATTATTAAATTTAAAAGCGATTCAGAAGGTAGCGGTTGCATATAAAGTGTTAAACTAAATATATAACGGCGCAGGATAGTCTTTACCAGAAGTGGTCATCGTATTAGTCGTTCAGCAGTTTCATATCATCAGGATTGTACCAGAATATAGCAATTTGTCGTGGACGTGGTACGACAGCGGCTCTCCTGACATCGTCTGTCATCCGAAGACAACCGCCACGCAACCATAGATGCGACGCTATGCTAGAGTAACTGTCACCAGCCAGTGTCACTTTTATCCGACCCTTTTGGTGATAGCAGTAGCTTCTTAACAAAAAAATTTTTTACAAAAAAACACAACCGACTTCCAAAAAAACACTACAAAGTGAAAAATAAGTTAAATTTCGGAAATCGTTCTTTGGTTTTGTATTTTCGATATTTGCCACCGACTTCCGAAATTTAAGTTATTTTTCACTTAGGAGTGTTTTTTTGAAAGTCGGTTGTTTTTTTTGGAAAAAGTTTTTATTTGTTGCCTTTTAGTTGGTCAGTTCGTAATCTATCTAAGTTACAATAGCCCAATGCCAACTATTCATCACCTTTTACAAAATATTGATTTTCCCGATGCAGGGATGTTAATCGTTGAGGAGTCCTCCTGGTACTTCATCATCAGCTCCACTTCTCCATATGGATTGTGACGAGCATAAATTGCTTGGCAACCATATTAAAGTAATCGAATTGCAACCCGTGAAATAGTTATTATTGAGCAGTTCCGGTTGCCATATGTGGTCTTTATCATCAGTTCCATTTCAACAAATGGTGCTTTTCGAGAGCAATTGCACGAGTTACTATAAAACATACCCAAATCGCTATAGGCCTGTGCCTACAATATTTTAAGAGTTCCCTCGATTTCTCTAATATCCCATCATCAGAATATCCTGACCTGATGACAATGGGACCATCTCGGATATAGATGGAGTTATGCCCAAACATATATATAACAAAAAAAAAAAAACCATCCTAATTGATAACCTCCTCCTTTTTGGAAGTCGGTTAAAACCGAGGCGGCGCCACTTGCTGCGTCGTCATATAAATAAAATGTTCTATGATTGTTGTCCAAGGACTCCGTGAGACAGGCTGGATCTAGTATGGAGTCCACAAATTAAAATATTAAAATTATTTTTCCTATATAACAATAATTTTAGGAATAAATTATTTGTATTACTTTTAAGGAAATGTAAAAATTCTTTATTTGGACAATAAAAGGTTTTATTTGTTTATTATTGTTTGCAGTGTGCTTCAACTGACGTCATACGTGGAAGATGGTGGTGAGAAAGACAACGTTGCAGTACTGAAGGCGTTGCAGCAACAGATACACGCCAAGATGGGAGCTGCGCACGAGTTTCTTAATGTGAGTTCTTATAACTATACTGTGGTACAATGAAAATAACGCGAAACAAATTGAGATACGTGTTTGATTTTAAGCTTACTTTTGTTGCTTGAGTAGGCGGGATGATGACTAATTATACTTGTGTTTCTGTACACCCTTTCAAGTTAAACGCACCAACAACATCAATAGTATAAATTGAATCTCATCATCAAACTCATGAGGACCGACGATGATCTCATCCGTTGGTCTATTGCTGTTCATGCTACTTACTTCGTCGATCGATTTTTCTCTATTTTCTTACTAACTGACCTGACAGTCTTGTTCAAAAGTTGATACAAAAATCCTATAGAAAAAAAAGGATCGGTAATTCTCGGGTTTTTTAATTTCTTCTCAAAAACCTAATTCGGACATTTTAAGACAAAAAATTGCCTTATCGGTCCAACCGTTCTCAAGCGGTGCGCTGAGCAACGAACAGAATTTCTGTTTTACTTTTCTTATTTGCGTCCACCTAGGATTCGGACGCACAACGCAATGGCTACGGCGAGCGCGCCCTGCGCAGCGTGCTGACGTCTGCCCAGCGCGCCGCCGAGCATCTCGCGCCGCAACCGGCTGATTCCGCCAGAAGGATTGCCAGGTGAGGCCTTATAGCTGCATCGCCGTGTCCTCGTGGAGGCGGTCGGTGGCGGGGATCTCTCGCGTCCGGCCCTGGTCCAGGCCATGGTACGGAGCGAGAGGGCATGGGAGGCCGTCACCTCCTTCTGCGAAGCAGTAATGCTCGCGAAGGAGGAGGCAGAACGCGTGAGGGAGAGGCAAACTTCGCGCCCTCACGCCCCTAGGCGCCGCAGGAGACGCCCTGGGCGTCGGGAATCGCAGGCAGATTCCCGGACACCGTAGGCGCGGGCTTGCGGACGGTGAGCAATGGGTAGCTCGCCGTCCGATAAGGACCAGGCCCGGGTCGACGGCGCGTTATGTTCCACGCGCGCCTCAAAGAGATGTCAGCAAGTGAAGGGGTCCGATAGGACCGATGCCTGCCGGGGTTGCGGGAAAGTCCGAAAGGGATACCGTGGCCCCTGGCAACGTACAGGCAACTGAAGGAACACAGGTGGGTTTTAGTCAGTAAGAGTCTGACACGCCCTCCCGCTCCACCCAGAGCGGGAAAAGTTATTCGATAATTTCCCACCCAAAAAAAAAAAAAAAGTCCTTATAGCTGGCCTAGATGACTGTATTTAAATTAATGGCATCTTTATACAATGTGGAGATAACAATACGTCAATAATTATATGAAAATACTGGCAAAACTAGTGTGTTTTGTTTAGTTTTATTTGAAACTATCAAATAAAAGAAAAAACCAACAAAAAAAAACAACCTGAATATAGTGGGCCGAAGATGGGTTTTGTCGATCTTTTTGACTAGCTATAGTGACTAATGACCTGTCAAACTATTGGATATAATTGTTTGAATTTTTGTACAGACTAGGAATGTTAATAGATAAAATATACAAAGTTTAAATTATTGTCGTCTCCACATTGTATAAAATAAAAATCTCCACAACTTGGGTCGGTTTTTATATAGTTGAAGAATTAACCGTTCGACGGCTCTCCTTTTGTAAGCCCACTGACCACTGTTTTCCGATAGGTTCATCAAGCTTCTTCATCCCGGCTGCTGTAATCGGTTCATAAAAATAACAACGGCCAATAATATCCCTTGAAAAAGAAAAGAAAAGATAGAAATAGAAAGAAATATGTTTATTCTGCACAAACAAAACGCACATTTAAATAAAAACACAAAAGTAGCCAAAAGCCTCGTATTCAGCTAACAAATAAACGAAAAAAAAACAGATTAAATTGAACAAGACGAACGGTCGTGAACACTAGTATCTTTAATTTAAATCGATCTTAAACCGTCGTAAAATCTATAATAAAAACGCTTTATTTTGTATTTATTCCAGATCTGGCGGTATAAACGCAGACCATCTATGCGACGAGCGACAATATGGACACGGCAGAGAAGCTAAGGTGACCCAACCACTAATAAAAACTATATTTATTTCTCCTACATACTGTAAGTTTCCAACTTAACTGAACATTATTTAATCATCCAGGCATTGAACCTGGCTTCAGACCTGCGCCACCAGATCAACGAGCTGGATATCATTGTGAACGAGGGCGTAAGAGCGGTGGAGAAACAGGGTGGGAAGACCATGCAGGCCAGGTGAATACTATAATTATAGCTTACATGTCCGTGAGCCCGATTGAATTTCCCATCGACAAAAATTACGGACTTCCATCCGTAATTTTTACCTTTAGGGCGTGAATCTTCAAAAATCCTTCCTGAGTGCTCAACTTCGTTATACAAGATGTTCCTTTAGGTTGATATCCCATAACTGTAGGGTATTAATAAGAGCATCTCAAAGAATCAACTGGCATTTATGATTTATTTTTCCATTTTTTTCTTTATTTATTTATTTAACAGTTTATGTACACACATAAAAAGAGACAAGAAAAAGGAACAGAAAAATACGTACAAAGGTGATGCTTATATCTAAAGAAATCTCTTCCAGCATTTTTTATCCACTCTCCTATCGCATAGGAGAGTGAATAAAAAAGAGATGTAGACAACGTGTGTAAGAGTAGAGGAGAAAATAAAATACATAAAATAAAAACATTTAACCATAAGTAAAACACGCTACGTGAAATGTATATTAAAAAAAAATGCTCCGACAATATTTGCCCATAAAAAAAAATGGTTTTAATGAAAATAATTTACTCGTACGTTTCAATGAAACTTAGATACACACATCGACAGTCTCGTGTTATGTTATCTTCGAAACTATGTATTTTTGGAACACTAAACTTGTTGTTTCACCTTTTGTAATATTTTTACTTATAGCATATAACCTTAGAGTTTTGGGACATAAAAGGAACACGTTGTATACGGAACTCTTGTGAAAAATTTCATGCTTCTAGACCCAGTGGTTAAGGCTGTGTGTAGTCTGCCAGTGAATGAAAATAAGATTTTTTTAAATAGATAATCACAGTGTTTCTGAAACTAACAGTGATTCATTGAACAAATCCTTTAAATCTGACAGGCATTGAGAAATATCAAAACTTATGATAAATCTAAATGATTTCCCAAACAGCAGTATGGCAGTTTGGGATATTAGCTCCGAACTTTTCCCGCTTCCCTGTAACTGCTCGCGTTAATCGACTTTAAATCTGAACTATTAGTATAAAAGTCTAAAGTAATACTACAAAGCGGTGCAATTTTTTGTTTGTAAGTGGTAATCTCTAAAATTACTTATACAATTTAAAAAATCTTTAACTGATAGAAAACCAGTTTATTGCCGAATGCCGTAGGCTCTATTTTGAGATATAGTTGACTTCCATGCGGACAGAGTCGCGGGCAGAAGCTAGTAGATGATATGAGTAAAAATAAATGAACGTGTAAAAGTGTCATCATAGTACAAATAAGAAGGACAGATAACGTTGAATCTTAAATATGCGGTAGTTAAATAGTTTTACAATCATATTTGAGTCTGGATCTGTGCCCGGTTGATGGCAATAGACTCGCCTTTTACATGGGACGTAAACATAACTGGCGAAATGTGGGTGTACTATAGGTACACCTCTGCCTAACCCAGGTTACAGGCGTGATGTTATGTTATATTATATTTTTATTTGTGTGTGAATAGATTGGAGACAGCTCACAAGTGGTTGTTGCACCCGGCTGCAGATCCAGTCACTAGGGTGGAAGGACAGAAGGCAATCAACAGCATCGTCTCTCAAGGACAGAGGGTAATTAAAACATAAAATATTACACACTACGTTATTGAATTTGCTTCAAATATTGTAGAAGAAGAAATACACGCAGAACGAAATCGTTTTGTACCTTAGAAGTTAGCTTTACGTTGGTCGCACATCTGACGGTAAATGCGTCGCGTATCGTCGGTCGCGTAACGCAAGAACGGACAAGTAGATAATAAAACATTCAACCTGATGCACTTAACCGATTTTGCGTTATTGCGTCGAGCATACTAACGAAGTACGTCCGACGCATTTTCCGGTATATCCAACCACCCTTAATTGCCCTTTAGTTGCATTTTTGCAAAAAAAAAAAAAAATATATATATATATATATATTATTATTATTATATTATTATTTCGTTTGCTCTGGCTTTGAAAGAAAATTCTTCTCCATCATGATTCCTAATGGCAAACTGCAAAAAACATAGATCTTTGAAATCTAACGTCACCCTAATGTGTCTGGGATCAATTTTCTTGTTTCGTTTGTTATGTCGATATTACGTATATTTTTATAATTTCCAATACTTATGTATTTAAAATTGTTACAGATCGCCGACGGCCTTCAAGGTCGTGAAAAAGCGGAGGTTCTTCAGCTGTGCTCCGAGGTACAGCGTCTGTCCGATAAGTTGGCCGACTTGTGCGCCAGCGGGAAGGGAGATAGTGAGGAGGCGAGGGCTATTACCAGGTACGTACTATTGCAGTTAAGGGGTATTCTAGTCTACCGTTGGAAATGGGCCGTTGTCAAACATTAGGCATTTTTATAATTATGAGGTTGGTCATTTCCCAATATTAAAACTGGGTTTTGGTTCGGTTGGTGTTAGTAGAGTTTTCCAACATTTTCGCAAAAGAAAAATTCCTTAGCAGTACGAAACTGTATAATTCGCAACATAGTACATGTCGGCTTAATTCCTCTCACTTGGGGCTTGCCGGGACAACATCATCCCTCTATTTCTCTGAACATCTCACGAATAAATCCAGGCGGTTGCATTTTCTTGCTCGAGATTTTGCTGCTGCTGAAAAATATCGCTTTTGTTGGATTGCAAACGGCAGAATTTTTCTACGTAAAGAAGAGGGTGCTAAGTATGTACTGGTCAAAAACGAGAATACTCTCGTACAGTTGCGTGGTAACTAGTTGCAGTCTTTTGTTATCGCACTTGTCTAGTTGTTATTGTTATTTTTGTTTTTACTTTTTTAATGTAACAAACCATAACTATTGTTATGTAAATAACTTTTTCTGTCTTAAATTAAACTTTAAGGTAACTATTATAACATTTACTCTCATCACTTTTAAGCTCCACTGCTCACTAATGATATTATTCTTTTTCAACACCCTAAAACGCGCAAAAACACAAAACTACACAAAATCACAAAACTCCACAAAACTAACTAACTATTCCAATACATACTCATGTTTGAAATGTAAATACAATTCACACTTTATTCATTTCGCACTTAAATACGTCTATCCGCACAAATCAAGAACTTACAACAGAACCATAAAATTACCGTATTCTGAGAATGGCTAATCAAATTAATCTAATTGATGACATCGACAGTACCGAAATTTTTATTAGTACTAAACATAATATACCAGAACAATGTGTGAATGATTTTGGTGACGTTAAAAACCAGCTAACTATAGTTAACCAAAATATTCGGAGTATAACGAAAAACTTTGATAATTTCTCGGTTTTTCTGTCCCGTCTAAATTTTTTACCTGACATAATCATACTGACCGAATGTAGACTCCATGAACACACCCCAAAAGTTCAATTAGATGGCTACGAATGCCATTATTCTCAATTTTATTTAAATCAGAATGATGGTTTGGCAATTTTTTATAAATCGGAACTTAATATCACCATACTTGAGCCGCCTTTTAATGATGCAAACTGCTTAGTTATTAATGTGGGTACAGAATTTACCATTTTTGCTATCTACCGATCGCCCTCCGTGTATAACATTAGTAGCTTTTGTGAATCTTTAGAAACCCTCCTCAGCTCCAACAATACATCAACTATGGCAATTATAGGGGACATAAACATCGATATTAAAAGCGGTACAGAAGACAAACGAGCCAGCGAATATCTTGATATTACCGGTTACTACGGTTTCTATCCCGGGCACCAATATCTGACACGCGAAAATTCTTGCCTTGACCATGCATTAATAAAGACAAGAAAAACCACAAAAATTGTCGTATGTCAATCTTCTCTCACCGATCATGATACAGTACTGATAGGAATAAGTAAAGAACCTTCGAGTCGAATATCTATCTCTGGGCAAACTAAATATAAGCTTAAATTGGACTACCCTAACATTCTTAACGAAATCGAAAATACAAATTGGGAACCTATTTTAAACTCCGATGACTTGAATGCAGCAGTGAATATATTTACTGATAAGTTAAGGTACATCATAAATCGACACACCAAAAAAGAAATTTTGCACAATTCTAAAACCATTAGAAGACCCTGGTTGACAAAAAATCTGCTGAAATGTGTACGTAAAAGAGACAAACTTCACTCTGAAACAAAAAAAGACGAAAACAAAGACAATTACGCTCTGCAACAAAAATATAAAACATACAGAAACCACTGTAATAATATTATAAAAAATTTAAAAAATGCCTATGATAAAAGCCTCCTGGACAGTTCTAAAACAGATAGCAAAGAAACCTGGGCAGCAATTAAAACAATATGTAACCTTAAGAATAAAAAATCGAATAGTTTAACTTTACTCAACGCAAATCCTGATCCGGTAGTCTCACTGAATATGGCCAATACTTTTTTTGCTGATGTGGGAATACAACTTGCTGAGCAGTCCTTGACTCAACTCAAAACAACAGAGATAGAACTGGCAAATTTAGCACTTACGCTGGATGGCACTGACCCTTCTCTGGCACACTCCTTCTTTATGACTCCAACTGACGAAGCGGAAGTTGTATCTATCATAGGCAACCTTAAAAACGATTCCGCTCCTGGCTGGGATGGTATTCCGAATCGTGTTTTTAAACTGGCTCAACATTTTCTAGCCATTCCCATCTCACACATATGCAATTTGAGCATGTCGACAGGAGTAGTTCCAGTCCAGTTGAAAACAGCGAATATCTGCCCGATCTACAAAGCTGGAGACGCATCAGTTCCATCCAATTACAGGCCTATATCCCTTCTTACGTCTCTGTCCAAAATTCTGGAGAAGCTGGTGAACAGGAGACTATTAGCGTACTTAGAAAAGGAGCAACTTCTATCAGCCAACCAGTACGGTTTTCGAAATGGCAGATCAACGGAGGACGCAGTCTCGAAGTTGGTGGATCATATCATTGATAACCTTGACAAAGGCAAAAAGTGTGCCGGCGTCTTCCTTGATCTTGCCAAGGCCTTTGATACCGTATCAAGGCCCATTCTGATCAAGAAGATGGAGCGCTTAGGTATCAGGGGAATTGCATTGGAATGGTTTACCTCCTATCTTTCCGAACGTGAACAGAAGGTTTGCTTGGGTGATTTTCAAAGTACCAATGCGAGAGTGGAATATGGAGTGCCCCAGGGTAGTGTCCTTGGTCCCACCTTGTTCCTCCTGTACGTTAATGGTCTCTGCTCACTCAATTTGGACAACGCGCAAATATCTGCATACGCTGATGATACAGCTATTGTTTTCCACGGCGACTCTTGGAAGGAAACCTACAATGCCGCAGAGGCTGGAATGCAGAAGGTTACCAGTTGGCTGCAACACAATCTGCTTACCCTTAATGTCCAAAAAACAAAGGTAGTCAACTTTTCTGTAAGCATAAAAACGGCTGCCCCTAAACAATTTACACTCAAATCCCACCAATGCAATTATAGTCTAGGGGGCAGCTGCAGCTGCCCTGTTTTTGAAAATGTTGATAATATCAAGTATCTTGGTATTTCAATAGACCAACACCTGACATGGGGCAATCAAATCCAATCGGTTACTTCGCGCGTAAGGAAACTTTTGTACATTTTTAAAAGACTTCGATCTATAGCTGACAAAGATACTCTCAAGATGACTTACCTGGCTTTATGTCAGTCTGTGCTTGGTTACTGCATAATATCTTGGGGTTTCGCTGGTAAATGTTATCTAATTACTGCTGAGCGTGCACAAAGGGCTATACTTAAGGTCTCTCATAGATTAGGAATCCGATACCCCACTGATATGTTATATCGAGAAACGAGAGTGCTTACGGTGCGCCAACTGTACATTTTATCAGTGCTACTTAAGTTTCATAAAACAGCAGCTGCCACAGAGGTAACGGACCAGCGCACACGTAGAAAACCTAAGTGGAACAGAGCTTTCTGCAAGCTTAAATTTGGCAATAAGGCTTTCTCTCGTATTGGACCATACCTGTATGAGAAAATTAACAAAAAGCTTGATATCTACCCCTTGACAAAGTTTGGATGCAAAAAACAGGTTCAGGATTGGCTGCTTGGGTTTAATTATGCTGAAACGGAAAATCTTTTATCATTCAACTAATAAAGTATTCATCATCATATACACGCTAACACTCAACACTGCATACTTACACTCATCACGTTCACACTCACACTCATCACAAACATACACTCATCACACACACATACATTTGGTTACCTTTTAGTTCTAAGTTTATATTAATTAATTAATTATATCTAAGTACCTACTGAAACCGTTGCATTTGTTAAAATATTTTAAATAATTCATTATGTGTCGAAAGAGACTGGATCCTGCGACACAGGGTATCCTAGTGCGGGATCCAGTGTCACACCTAAATATTGTAACACTTGTTTATGAATCAATAAACTTATTACTTACTTAAACTTATTACTTATTAGTTAAAGACTGTAATTTTCAGTGATAATAACTAGTGAACAGTGGAAAAAGTACTGATATTTTTGTCTTTTCACGAAAGCCGTTTTATTTATTTATTTATTATTAGGCTCTTCAACAATGAGTACACTATTACTTTACATTTTGTACGTTGCAAACTTAAGTCTAAGTGCCTCATTACTTAAGCACTTAAAAGCACAGCATGCACTACATTATGCGCAGATGATGACACAATTAAATAATTAAAACGAGTAATACATAGTTTAAATAAAAGTAAAAAATAAATTATTAAAAGCTAAAATGATTACAATACATTATATAGATTAAATTAGATAAGATTGAATTTTTGTATATTATGTTTAGGTTAAAATTTGACTTTTTTCATCAATTGCCGCATTAATGAGAGATCATCACTTGAAAACAGCTCTACCGATTTAGCTTATTTTTTTTTGTTGTGTAGTAGTTTGTCAGAACAAAGTTAGTATGAATGGTTTTTTTGGAAAATCCAGAAAAATTGGAGATTTGGATGGTACTTTTGTATGAAAATCTCAAAAATGATTGACCCGGGTGATGACGGGCACAAACAGCTTGTCGCTGCCGAACAAAAGATTTGTACTTTACAATAAAATACCGAGGATGATGATGTTGCTTTACTTTTATTTGGACAATGCTTACTTATGCTTGCTGAAAACTTGTGAAACGTAGACTGCTTGTTTAGTTGACTGAAGAAGGAAGGGAAGTGTTTTATGTCACCATATTGCTGCGCTGACGTTTTAGCAGTCCGTGCGCCAGAGATGTGCTTCGTTCTGGTTGGGTTTAGTCGATTATCTAAGCGGGGCGCGAACACAGCTAGTATTTAATAAAAATATATAGTTATAGAATAAGATATAATATATTTATTTGCTTTAAAACATGGTAAATTAAGGTCTTATAATATAGTTATGATCTTACATGTTTCGCCAAGGACTGGCATACAAATATTTAAACATGTTAAATGTATAAATTGTATACAACAATTTTTTCTTTATTAGTCTAATAACTTTGGTTATTAGGGTTTCGCATCTATTTAAACACTTAACAATAATAAATAGGTACATAAAGTAATATAATTAAAACTCATTACCTTATCTTATATTTATATGTTACTTTTTTATCAAAAAATTCTTTTACACTATAAAAACAATTTCCAATAAGCCATATGTGTAGTGTGAATTTAAAGTATTTTAGAGGGAGTTCCCTTATTTCTTTTGGAATATTATTGAAGATTTCAATTGCTGTGATAAAGCTATTTTTATGACATAATGTGCTTTGATGTGAAGGAATTCTTAGCAGCGTTGGGTCTCGACGGGTATATTTTGAGTGCAAGTCGCATGTTATAAAAAATGTTGAGTGTTCTTTCACAAATACACCAGCTTGCATTATATTTATAGTTACTTGTAATATTAGCTAGTCAGAACTCTCATACAGTCTTGTTTCTTCCTTGTTCTTTCATTGCATTGTGTTTGACAGTGTGTTGTGGTTTCAAAGGCTTGATGCAGTTTCTTGTAAAGTTTTTTACTATCACGGTACTTGTTTCAGGGAGCTGACAGACAAACTACACGAGTTGAAGCGAGCTACTGAACGCGCCGTAGTTAACCGAGTGGTCGAAGAGTTTATAGATGTGGCTGCTCCACTCAGACACTTCACTGATGCTGTTAACGCGCCTATGGGTAAGTTACAGTTTTGTTTAACACTAGCGACCCGCTCCTGCTTCGCACGGTTTTTACGACTTGACAAAACATCGAGATTTATTAGGTAAACGTAACTTTTAATACTAACGTATTATACACATAAACCTTCCGAAATAAATTCTCTAGACGATGGTGAAAACCTCATTAAAATCTGTTGCGTGGTTTAGAAGAACAACGCGGACATACAGACAAACACGAAAAGCGACTTTCTTTTATACTATGTAGAGATAACATAAACATAACATCATGCCTGTAATCCTCGAAGTGTTAGGCAGAGGTGTACCTATAGTGCATCCACATTTCGCCAGTTATGTTTAAGTCCCATGTAATAGGGGCCGAGCCTATTGCTATCGACCGGGCACAATCATTCTGCCCGGCTCTGGATTCTAACACTTGAATCACTCGCTACACTCGTGATTCAATCATCATGAATCACTCCCTACGGTCGTGATTCAGTCGTTAGAATCCTTCACTTGCTCGTGATTCATCTATGGGCCTCGCTTTAAATTCGTCCTTTATTCACTAGTTTATGCAACTAGACTATATATACTATTTTACCATTGCTACTCGAAAAAGAGCATTTTATTCATCGATAACAGTGAATAAAACTCTTTTAGTCACTGAATGAATAAAAATATTTTGAATTTGGAACAAGCATGGAACAAGTATATTTAATCCTTTGTTCTCTTTAATCTGCCTGCCTTTTTCCAACCATGTTGGGGTCGGCTTCCAGTCTAACCACATGTAGCTGAATACCAGTATATTACATGTAGCGACTGCCTATCTAACTTCCACAACCCATTAACTGGGTAATAAGATACCCCTTGGTAAGACTGGTGGTCAGACTTTCGGGTTTCTAACGATCCGTAACGACTGTCAAAGATCCACGATTGTCAACCGGGACCAACGGCTTAACGTGCTTTCCGAGCCACGGAGGAGTCTCGGTATATAAAGATGGTCACCCATCTACTGACCAACCCCGGAAAGCGTAGCTTAAGCTGATGGATCGACCCGTGCGGCTATTATCCTTTGTTTTGTTTTTACCGATTATATAATATGTGGTAAATATAAATACTATACTAAGTACTAGTTATTTTCTCTCAGTCAATGGTAAAAAGTAGAGTACAGAACAAGTGAAAAAAAAAAACATCTCGGCCCTTGTATCCCTCGCCCCGCTCAGGGTTCTAATCAAGAATCCCTCGCTACGCTCGTGATTCAACTCTAGAATCCTTCGCTGCTCTCGGGATCCAACTTAAGGATGATTTCCACCAAAAGGCTCGCATCGCATCGGATCGGAAAGGATACGAACGGATGCGGCGACAGCCGATCGCGTCCGGCAGGATGTCGGCGCATACGATCGGCTCCGTACCGTCGCTTGCGAACGTATCCGTTTCTGCGCTTAGTCAAATAGTTTAATTCCTACCGTGTTGACGTGTTCTAATTTTAACGACGACTGGCGAACAGGGTCGATCGCGCGTCGCAGCATACTTTAGACTACGATCGCGTGTCGCGGAAGACGACTTGACTCTGTGACTTTAAATGCTTGACTGTGTACACGATTAAGATTGTAAAATCCGTTCCGTGATGCGATGCGAGCCGTTTGGTGGAATTCATCCTTTAGACCCTCGAATTAAATTCCCTTATTTTTCAGTTGATGAGTATACTATTATTCAACTAGAACGGCAAAAAGCCAATTACACTGATGAGATACATAATAATGACACACAACATAAAGTATTCATTACAAAAATAATAGTATCGATATTTCTTTGGTGATACGTATTAGATTTGTACTCCCATTAAGTACGGTGTGTTATGGTGTACATCAAGAGTACTCTATTGTATTGTTCGTCCCCAGGCACCCCCGGCCGCGAGCCGCAGTTCCACGACAAGGCGGCCGCGCTGGCGGCCTTCAGCCAGCGCGCCGTGGCCGCCGCGGGCGTGGTGGCGGCCGGCGCGGGACACAACAAGCGGCTTGCTGACCAGCTCATACATAATGCGCAGCAGGTAATATCAACACAAACAAGGCGGCCGCGCTGGCGGCCTTCAGCCAGCGCGCCGTGGCCGCCGCGGGCGTGGTGGCGGCCGGCGCGGGACACAACAAGCGGCTTGCTGACCAGCTCATACATAATGCGCAGCAGGTAATATCAACACAAACAAGGCGGCCGCGCTGGCGGCCTTCAGCCAGCGCGCCGTGGCCGCCGCGGGCGTGGTGGCGGCCGGCGCGGGACACAACAAGCGGCTTGCTGACCAGCTCATACATAATGCGCAGCAGGTAATATCAACACAAACAAGGCGGCCGCGCTGGCGGCCTTCAGCCAGCGCGCCGTGGCCGCCGCGGGCGTGGTGGCGGCCGGCGCGGGACACAACAAGCGGCTTGCTGACCAGCTCATACATAATGCGCAGCAGGTAATATCAACACAAACAAGGCGGCCGCGCTGGCGGCCTTCAGCCAGCGCGCCGTGGCCGCCGCGGGCGTGGTGGCGGCCGGCGCGGGACACAACAAGCGGCTTGCTGACCAGCTCATACATAATGCGCAGCAGGTAATATCAACACAAACAAGGCGGCCGCGCTGGCGGCCTTCAGCCAGCGCGCCGTGGCCGCCGCGGGCGTGGTGGCGGCCGGCGCGGGACACAACAAGCGGCTTGCTGACCAGCTCATACATAATGCGCAGCAGGTAATATCAACACAAACAAGGCGGCCGCGCTGGCGGCCTTCAGCCAGCGCGCCGTGGCCGCCGCGGGCGTGGTGGCGGCCGGCGCGGGACACAACAAGCGGCTTGCTGACCAGCTCATACATAATGCGCAGCAGGTAATATCAACACAAACAAGGCGGCCGCGCTGGCGGCCTTCAGCCAGCGCGCCGTGGCCGCCGCGGGCGTGGTGGCGGCCGGCGCGGGACACAACAAGCGGCTTGCTGACCAGCTCATACATAATGCGCAGCAGGTAATATCAACACAAACAAGGCGGCCGCGCTGGCGGCCTTCAGCCAGCGCGCCGTGGCCGCCGCGGGCGTGGTGGCGGCCGGCGCGGGACACAACAAGCGGCTTGCTGACCAGCTCATACATAATGCGCAGCAGGTAATATCAACACAAACAAGGCGGCCGCGCTGGCGGCCTTCAGCCAGCGCGCCGTGGCCGCCGCGGGCGTGGTGGCGGCCGGCGCGGGACACAACAAGCGGCTTGCTGACCAGCTCATACATAATGCGCAGCAGGTAATATCAACACAAACAAGGCGGCCGCGCTGGCGGCCTTCAGCCAGCGCGCCGTGGCCGCCGCGGGCGTGGTGGCGGCCGGCGCGGGACACAACAAGCGGCTTGCTGACCAGCTCATACATAATGCGCAGCAGGTAATATCAACACAAACAAGGCGGCCGCGCTGGCGGCCTTCAGCCAGCGCGCCGTGGCCGCCGCGGGCGTGGTGGCGGCCGGCGCGGGACACAACAAGCGGCTTGCTGACCAGCTCATACATAATGCGCAGCAGGTAATATCAACACAAACAAGGCGGCCGCGCTGGCGGCCTTCAGCCAGCGCGCCGTGGCCGCCGCGGGCGTGGTGGCGGCCGGCGCGGGACACAACAAGCGGCTTGCTGACCAGCTCATACATAATGCGCAGCAGGTAATATCAACACAAACAAGGCGGCCGCGCTGGCGGCCTTCAGCCAGCGCGCCGTGGCCGCCGCGGGCGTGGTGGCGGCCGGCGCGGGACACAACAAGCGGCTTGCTGACCAGCTCATACATAATGCGCAGCAGGTAATATCAACACAAACAAGGCGGCCGCGCTGGCGGCCTTCAGCCAGCGCGCCGTGGCCGCCGCGGGCGTGGTGGCGGCCGGCGCGGGACACAACAAGCGGCTTGCTGACCAGCTCATACATAATGCGCAGCAGGTAATATCAACACAAACAAGGCGGCCGCGCTGGCGGCCTTCAGCCAGCGCGCCGTGGCCGCCGCGGGCGTGGTGGCGGCCGGCGCGGGACACAACAAGCGGCTTGCTGACCAGCTCATACATAATGCGCAGCAGGTAATATCAACACAAACAAGGCGGCCGCGCTGGCGGCCTTCAGCCAGCGCGCCGTGGCCGCCGCGGGCGTGGTGGCGGCCGGCGCGGGACACAACAAGCGGCTTGCTGACCAGCTCATACATAATGCGCAGCAGGTAATATCAACACAAACAAGGCGGCCGCGCTGGCGGCCTTCAGCCAGCGCGCCGTGGCCGCCGCGGGCGTGGTGGCGGCCGGCGCGGGACACAACAAGCGGCTTGCTGACCAGCTCATACATAATGCGCAGCAGGTAATATCAACACAAACAAGGCGGCCGCGCTGGCGGCCTTCAGCCAGCGCGCCGTGGCCGCCGCGGGCGTGGTGGCGGCCGGCGCGGGACACAACAAGCGGCTTGCTGACCAGCTCATACATAATGCGCAGCAGGTAATATCAACACAAACAAGGCGGCCGCGCTGGCGGCCTTCAGCCAGCGCGCCGTGGCCGCCGCGGGCGTGGTGGCGGCCGGCGCGGGACACAACAAGCGGCTTGCTGACCAGCTCATACATAATGCGCAGCAGGTAATATCAACACAAACAAGGCGGCCGCGCTGGCGGCCTTCAGCCAGCGCGCCGTGGCCGCCGCGGGCGTGGTGGCGGCCGGCGCGGGACACAACAAGCGGCTTGCTGACCAGCTCATACATAATGCGCAGCAGGTAATATCAACACAAACAAGGCGGCCGCGCTGGCGGCCTTCAGCCAGCGCGCCGTGGCCGCCGCGGGCGTGGTGGCGGCCGGCGCGGGACACAACAAGCGGCTTGCTGACCAGCTCATACATAATGCGCAGCAGGTAATATCAACACAAACAAGGCGGCCGCGCTGGCGGCCTTCAGCCAGCGCGCCGTGGCCGCCGCGGGCGTGGTGGCGGCCGGCGCGGGACACAACAAGCGGCTTGCTGACCAGCTCATACATAATGCGCAGCAGGTAATATCAACACAAACAAGGCGGCCGCGCTGGCGGCCTTCAGCCAGCGCGCCGTGGCCGCCGCGGGCGTGGTGGCGGCCGGCGCGGGACACAACAAGCGGCTTGCTGACCAGCTCATACATAATGCGCAGCAGGTAATATCAACACAAACAAGGCGGCCGCGCTGGCGGCCTTCAGCCAGCGCGCCGTGGCCGCCGCGGGCGTGGTGGCGGCCGGCGCGGGACACAACAAGCGGCTTGCTGACCAGCTCATACATAATGCGCAGCAGGTAATATCAACACAAACAAGGCGGCCGCGCTGGCGGCCTTCAGCCAGCGCGCCGTGGCCGCCGCGGGCGTGGTGGCGGCCGGCGCGGGACACAACAAGCGGCTTGCTGACCAGCTCATACATAATGCGCAGCAGGTAATATCAACACAAACAAGGCGGCCGCGCTGGCGGCCTTCAGCCAGCGCGCCGTGGCCGCCGCGGGCGTGGTGGCGGCCGGCGCGGGACACAACAAGCGGCTTGCTGACCAGCTCATACATAATGCGCAGCAGGTAATATCAACACAAACAAGGCGGCCGCGCTGGCGGCCTTCAGCCAGCGCGCCGTGGCCGCCGCGGGCGTGGTGGCGGCCGGCGCGGGACACAACAAGCGGCTTGCTGACCAGCTCATACATAATGCGCAGCAGGTAATATCAACACAAACAAGGCGGCCGCGCTGGCGGCCTTCAGCCAGCGCGCCGTGGCCGCCGCGGGCGTGGTGGCGGCCGGCGCGGGACACAACAAGCGGCTTGCTGACCAGCTCATACATAATGCGCAGCAGGTAATATCAACACAAACAAGGCGGCCGCGCTGGCGGCCTTCAGCCAGCGCGCCGTGGCCGCCGCGGGCGTGGTGGCGGCCGGCGCGGGACACAACAAGCGGCTTGCTGACCAGCTCATACATAATGCGCAGCAGGTAATATCAACACAAACAAGGCGGCCGCGCTGGCGGCCTTCAGCCAGCGCGCCGTGGCCGCCGCGGGCGTGGTGGCGGCCGGCGCGGGACACAACAAGCGGCTTGCTGACCAGCTCATACATAATGCGCAGCAGGTAATATCAACACAAACAAGGCGGCCGCGCTGGCGGCCTTCAGCCAGCGCGCCGTGGCCGCCGCGGGCGTGGTGGCGGCCGGCGCGGGACACAACAAGCGGCTTGCTGACCAGCTCATACATAATGCGCAGCAGGTAATATCAACACAAACAAGGCGGCCGCGCTGGCGGCCTTCAGCCAGCGCGCCGTGGCCGCCGCGGGCGTGGTGGCGGCCGGCGCGGGACACAACAAGCGGCTTGCTGACCAGCTCATACATAATGCGCAGCAGGTAATATCAACACAAACAAGGCGGCCGCGCTGGCGGCCTTCAGCCAGCGCGCCGTGGCCGCCGCGGGCGTGGTGGCGGCCGGCGCGGGACACAACAAGCGGCTTGCTGACCAGCTCATACATAATGCGCAGCAGGTAATATCAACACAAACAAGGCGGCCGCGCTGGCGGCCTTCAGCCAGCGCGCCGTGGCCGCCGCGGGCGTGGTGGCGGCCGGCGCGGGACACAACAAGCGGCTTGCTGACCAGCTCATACATAATGCGCAGCAGGTAATATCAACACAAACAAGGCGGCCGCGCTGGCGGCCTTCAGCCAGCGCGCCGTGGCCGCCGCGGGCGTGGTGGCGGCCGGCGCGGGACACAACAAGCGGCTTGCTGACCAGCTCATACATAATGCGCAGCAGGTAATATCAACACAAACAAGGCGGCCGCGCTGGCGGCCTTCAGCCAGCGCGCCGTGGCCGCCGCGGGCGTGGTGGCGGCCGGCGCGGGACACAACAAGCGGCTTGCTGACCAGCTCATACATAATGCGCAGCAGGTAATATCAACACAAACAAGGCGGCCGCGCTGGCGGCCTTCAGCCAGCGCGCCGTGGCCGCCGCGGGCGTGGTGGCGGCCGGCGCGGGACACAACAAGCGGCTTGCTGACCAGCTCATACATAATGCGCAGCAGGTAATATCAACACAAACAAGGCGGCCGCGCTGGCGGCCTTCAGCCAGCGCGCCGTGGCCGCCGCGGGCGTGGTGGCGGCCGGCGCGGGACACAACAAGCGGCTTGCTGACCAGCTCATACATAATGCGCAGCAGGTAATATCAACACAAACAAGGCGGCCGCGCTGGCGGCCTTCAGCCAGCGCGCCGTGGCCGCCGCGGGCGTGGTGGCGGCCGGCGCGGGACACAACAAGCGGCTTGCTGACCAGCTCATACATAATGCGCAGCAGGTAATATCAACACAAACAAGGCGGCCGCGCTGGCGGCCTTCAGCCAGCGCGCCGTGGCCGCCGCGGGCGTGGTGGCGGCCGGCGCGGGACACAACAAGCGGCTTGCTGACCAGCTCATACATAATGCGCAGCAGGTAATATCAACACAAACTCAAAGCATTTATTTGAATTAAAACATTTACTTAGAAATATTACGTTTTATACTCAACTGAACGACATGGATACTCTTCAGGGACATTTCTGATACCTAATAAGGAGTAAAGTGTATGAGCTTCCTGATCGAATCACAACAAATCTATTAAAATTAATCTTTAAAAAAAATTGTTGCATTTTTTATCTGTACCAACTCCAGTGAAGTTTTATCTAAACTCTGTGTCTTTTCACAGATGGAGAAACTGTCTCCACAATTGATTGCGGCGGGCAAGATCAGGCTGTACAACCCGGATAGCAAGGTGAGATAAAAAAAGAACTTACTTTACCCTTCAAAATTCTAACTAGTATGTGACCACTACGTGTCAGGAGGTCTCCTCTTCAGCTTCGCTTCAGAGCTTCACCTCTTGTTATACTATATTTTCAAACTTTCAACCCTATTATAGTCAAAATTAATCAGCCTAGCCTTTTCCCAACTAAGTTGGGGTCAGCTTCCAATCTAACCGGATGCAGCTGAATACCAGTATTTTACATGGAGCGACTGCCTATCTGACCTCCACAACCCAGTAACTGGGTAATAAAATACCCCCTGGTAAGACTGGTTGTCAGACTTTCGGGCTTCCGAATACCCTTCTGAACCCTATTATAGAGTATTGTAATATATTCAAACTACATACTTTCATTTTAGGTAGCCGAAGAGCATTTCAACAACCTTAAGAACCAGTACGCGGACGCAGTACTTCGCGTCAGAGATCTGTGTGATCAGGCCGTTGACCCACTCGACTTTGTCAGGACTGCTGGTAAGGGAAAAAATATTAATTTATTCATAATATGTTACTGGAGCATGGATGTGAGTGAATTAATATATCAATCTTATTGTGACATAACAATAGTAATCTGTGGAAAATGTTGTGGGTAGTATATTTGTTAAGTTTAATTTTAAGTTTTTTCTGTTTATGTTTAATATACTACTGTTTGTTTTCCCTAATGTAATAAATGAATAAATAAATAAAGACATCAATGTTGGCTCCATGCCGTTAACAGTGAACGTCCTTCGGCTGAATTCGCTGCTTCGGCTGCTTCGGTGATGTCTCGTAGAGCATAGTGTGTCTTCCTATGGTCGGTTAAGAACATTTATTCTAAAAGTTGGCAACGCAAATAGCTGTCAAATATTTATCTGTTTTGATTAATTTGGCAATTTTACTGTATGGAAATATGAAATATCGCTAACTATTGAACTAGAATATAAATAATGAATTGCGATTGTAACACTGTATTTGATGTTGTAACCGTTTTAGTTGTAAAAAAGGCATTTGGAAATTTTCCAAATACTTTTTTTACATCTAAAACTAAATATTCGGTGTTACGTTAATTTGCATTTCATAATCAATATTTTAGTTCACTAGTTAGCCATATTTCATGTTTCCATACAGTAATATTGCCAAATTAATCAAAACAGCGAAATATTTGACATCTATTTGCCCACTTTCAGAATGCACGCTCTTAACTAACGGGCTGTTTGATTTATTATTCTACCTGCCGTCTTCTTTCACAGGTGAACTGATGCAGAAGCACACTTACCTGTGCGAGGATGCGATCCGCAACAACGACTCACAGAAGATGGTCGACAATACGTCCGCTATCGCCAGGTACACATCTCCACCATTCCTTCATTGTCAGAAATCCAAAGCACTCAAAATACGCAGCGTCGGTGATAGGCGGTTGAATCTCACATCTTTTTTTCGCGCTCGCTGCGATATAACGATACGTTTAACGGTATAAAAATATCGCGGAGGGATTTTATCGCGCACTAGATTTTCAACTCTCGGTGTTGGGCCGAGCGTTGAAAATTCAACGCGTTTGGAAGCACTCTCGTCCCATCGCGTTGCAAAAACACACTGTTGGATTTTCAACTCTCGGCGCTAAGTAGAGCGTTGAAAATCCAGTGCACGAAAAGAAATCGCCGCTATTTTATTACGTCCATGCAAACGTAGGCTTATTGTTAGTTTCTGAAATTACCTGGCAGCATCGGTGCGTCAAACTCCTCTTTTCGATGTCACTTATTATGATGATAATATTATTTTATTCAGTTTATTGTAATATTTTCTGCTCCCCAGGCTCGCCAACCGGGTCCTCTTAGTAGGCGGAGCGGAACGCGACAACACAGAAGACGCGGAATTCGCTCGTTCGCTCACATCCGCTCAGCAACGCTTACAAGCGGCCATCCCGCCCGCTGTGCACCGCGCTAAGGCCGTCGCCTTAGGGGACAGGGCACAGGCGGCGGCGTGGCGATCTGCTAATGCTGAGGTGAGTGAGGAATAAGGTTATAGTAAGACGTAGCCTAATAATACATTCTTAAGAGGTTCTGTTTTTCTGAAACTACGCTTAGGACGAGATTCACACAGACAGCGCTTTGACTTTACGTTGCTCAGTAAAGTTAGTATTTCATATAAAATGTTATTATTTATTCGGAAAATTTATTTATTTATTTGGATCTCCAACAAAGATTACACCTTACATGCTAAAAATAAAACATAAAAAGATACAAATCCTTGTGCATCTTCAATTATAGGAGACCACAGCTTGCATTAAGATATCAAACAATCAAATATTAATATGGAAATAAAGTATACAATTTAAAGTAAAAATAACAAGAATTAAAATTATAAAAAAAAAAAAAAAAAACTATATATATTGAGTTGAACAGTAGGGAGGAAGGTCAACACTTACTCAATATTAAGTTTTGCGTGTAACAGCAACTTAAATTTACTTAAGCTGTTGGAGAAAATGTCTATATCGTCGGAAGAACATGACAGTGAGTTGTATTGATTGGTCATCCTAACAATCGGCGAGTGTTTACCTAGATTTGTTCTGTGTTGAGGGGCTTTCAGTAAAGGGCCGGGATAGCGAGGAATACGGGAAGGGACGTTAATGCGTAATTTGCTAAGAAGATCTGGACAGTCAATGCCATTATTGAATAATTTATACAGGAACAACATGTCGGAGATAGTGCGGCGAGATTTTAAATCTTTGAGTTTGAAGTGATTTAGTCTATGTTCGTACGATCTACAATTTCTTACTTTAAACCTAAACGCTAGATGACGGACAAGTCTCTTTTGAACCCTTTCAATGCGACTTATGTGGACTTGGTACGAAGGATTCCACACCGTGCTGCAATATTCAAGTTGGCTTCGTACGTAACTGTTGAATAAAAGTAATGTAGTGGATGGTTTTTTAAATTCTTTTGAAGATCTCAAAATAAAGCCAAGAGCTCGGTAAAATAATGGGAGCCCAGAGGATTTTTGAGCAAGCATATGCAGGGCAAAAAGTTGATAGCTGAGTAGGTGCGGCATGAGAAAGCACCGAAAATATCAGGTCAGGAGTTCACTTTCAGATTTCTTAATTGGGCAAAACATAAAGTGATCTTCAGTGCCTTTGATTTTGGTATGGTCTTGTGCGGCCTAAACCATAATGACATAAATAGGTAAATCTGATGAAGAAATTATGGGCTTTCCCTAAATCTGACCAGTTTGAAAAACTCAGATTTAGACTATTTTTAAAAGGATATTCAGGGCGAATAAAAGTTATTCTGAACAATAGTGTAACCTATCCTGATAGTGAATATATAAATATCTGACAGATTGATGTAGCCTTTTGGCAAATATAACGAAATTTCCTTGACCATGAAAGTACCCAAAAGTGGTGATCATTTTGCATTTATCTCTAAATAAAGGAATCCTTTTGATTGCTATTTTAAAGCTGACCCTTTTGTGAACATTTGTCAGTATTCAGAAATTTGAAAATATCTAACACTTGAAAGTAGCAAAATTAGAACATCGTTAGAATCAAACAAATTATTTGAAAAACATCCTTATCTTATGGGCTATTCAAGGAGCTATCAACAAAAAAAAAAATTTAGAGGTGACCGTCAATTGTTTGATAAAGCTGGCAAAGATGGAAAACAACAATAACAAAAATGACCAAAACATTAAAATAATATCTTTTCTATTCAAGGTTTTATTGTAACTACGAACCTTTTGCACCCGATATCGTTACTGATATCTCCCCTAATTCTTAGTGATAGATCGTGTTTATGAGTTTTGTTAAATAACCCTCAACACTTCTGCTTAGGCCGCCAGCTGCAAGTTAACTAGATTAAATGAAAGATCATGAGATACAAATTTAGTTTTAACAAACATAAAAAGAACGAGGTTATCTATTCGTCTGCATATACAGGTGAATGTTCCAAATCAGCATGGATGGCCAAATCTGAAACTATAGGTATTAGCGAAAAATACTTAAAGGTGTCTTGGGGCCGATTTTGATGAAAACTAAAACTACATCATTAGGTTTTTGAAAAATCAACTTGTCTAGCTAGGAATCAAACTCGTTGATTAAAAAAAAAAAACACATCCTGTATTACACATGACCACCATACACATCACCGTCCGATTGTGTTGCCAATAAGGTTCAAATTCTGGGAAGTAATATCACACAGCAAAGTAAAGGAAAGTGGTCATTTATAAGATCAACTGAAACTAAATCTGCAAATTGATCAGCAATGTGATAAAAATATAATTTATTATATTAAAAAATTAACAAGCAAATAACTTCTGTTTCAGTGCAAACGATCACATCACTTATATTCTTGTAACAAAAAATCGGTTAATAACTTAAAATTATTGTATATTGTTAAAAATTCGCCTTTTCCATTATCCCCCCATTTCAACTAAATGGTTGGTTTTGGATATGTGAAATAATTCACGGCAGTAGTATATATAACGAAATTAAAAGGAACACTATCACAGCTAAGTAGACTACAAGTTAACGAGTAATAATCGACCAACTTACATTTGCAGTTGCAAAAACATGTTCTCCCATACGGAATGAGAACATGTTTTTCAACTACATTGTTGAGTTTGTTCTTGGGATAAATTCATCCCAACTATGGAACCCTTTATTGGGCGTGATCCGATACGCGCTAGGCCGGTTTTTGTTTATTTCTAATGAAACCACGATCTCTACTGTCTCTACTAGAGGTTACTATTATTATATCACAAGTTCACAATGTTCACAATGTTTCACTGTAACAAGAATCATATAAAATTTATATGATTCTTGTTAATAACCTATATTATAGGTTATTAATGTCACGTCTAAAGTCGCTATAGTAAACTCGGCGATGTATCTGTTAGAGAATAGCAAAAACAAATCGATCTTATATCAACATTATAAAAATAAAATTCAGGTAAAACCCTTATTACATAAAATAAAATTTCACAATACTGCAACGGAATAAATCACAATTGAACAAAATATCAATACAATTAAGATAGGTACAAATTATAAAGGGCACAAAATTAAAATAAAATGACAAATGCAATTGAAATTAACGAATGAGGAGATGATAGATACAAACTACGAGGGTCACAGAATTAAAATGAAATTAAAATATTTATTTACGATACTAGTGCGGAAAGTAGATGATTTCCGACGAGTGCATGTGTCGACACGAGTCGGAAATCATCTTACGTACGTGTAGCACATGTTTTACTATGCTTTGATCGAGGACATAAAAAAATGAGCGAGCCTTACAGTAGTCGCATATGATGTGTAACATTTGACATATTGGCTGACGTATACAAATGATATAAACAACATTCATGACTGACTGATTTTGACTGACTATGACGATGACTGACTTTGACTTTGAATTGACTGACTTTTACTTTTTGACTGAAATTAAATGAAATTGTTTATTTTGTAAATAGGATATTGGAATCTTTTTACAAGTCATATTAAAAAAAATAAGATGAAAAGAAAGGCCGAAACAAACTCAGAGGTCACAGTCTCTTATAAAGTCATAATACATAATCTCATAAGACATAATTTTGGTCAGGCCATATGAGGACCATGTAGATTAGTGTCTAAAATGGTCTTTTGAGAAAAGAACCACACAGATTTGAGTGGACCTGTCCAGTCAGTGCAAGCATTTGTCAGTAATCGTGGAGCTCAACTCAGAACTTAAGTTGCTCAACTCGACGAACAATACAAAAGAAATAAAATTTGGGTAGGCCGCATAAACTACTCAAACTGCCAGACCATCAATAAAACTAACGGAGAAAGAAAAAAAAAAAACATTCACAAAAAAAATTGACTGACTAATTTTGACCATCGTCATCGTCATTGCAATCATCTAATTTGTAAAACTTTTTTCAAATAATAAAAACTCCGCGATGGGCTAACGACGGAGACAAAAATTAAAAAAAAAACAAAAGTAAAAATCACTAGTGAAAAAAAGTGACACTTTCCGCACAAATTGTCTGTTTGGAAAACTCTTTTCGAGCAAATGCATTGTATATAATATTTTCATCAAATAAGTAATTATAAATATAGGTCAATGTCAATCAGATTAAGTGCCCTGGCTTTACACGTCTGTTACAGCATTGTCGTATGCAGGGGCAGTCAAATCGTTCAGCGATAATTTTCAGGACAGTATTGGAGCTGGCCCGCACCTTGCGCACTAAGGACGCGCACCGCTTGCGCATGGTGGCGCGAAACTGTAGTCTTTCTCATTCTAACTTAATATTTAGTTATTAATATTATTATTATTTAGTAATTGCCTGCTCGAGATGTTATAAGATTGTAGTAAGGTGCAATGGTTTATTTATACTAATTCGTATGTCCATTCCATAGATAATCAGCGCAGCCGGCGCGGTAGAATCGGCTCTGTCGAGTCACTACGCCCCGCCGCCCCCGCCGCCCGCGCTGCCCGAGGCGCTGGCCCGCCTGCACGTGGCGCCCGCGCACGCGCCTGCGCCCGCGCCGGCCCCGCCGCGCCCGCCGCCGCCCGCCGGCCAGGCCCCCCCGCCGCGCCCGCCGCCGCCCGCCGACACGGACGACGAGGGAGAGGACATCTTCAGGAGGCAGCCGCATCCCAGTCATCCTATATTGGTCAGTTATTCAAACCGATTTTACTAGGTACAATCATGAACAATAAACGACTTACGACTGGAGCCGACTATACGCGATTCAGCATCACCGACCGGAGCGTAACGGTTCAATTTCGTTCACCGTACAAAAAGAACGCAAAGTGCGCGTATAGAAATTTTAATTTAAATTTTAACAAATAATTGAAATTATTTGTTAAATAAACGTAAGTTTCCCATACACAGGTTGCAGCTCATAATTTGCACAAGGCGGTCCGCGAGTGGTCATCCAAAGACAACGAGATCATTGCAGCCGCTAAACGCATGGCTATCCTCATGGCGCGCCTGTCCGAACTCGTGCGCTCTGACTCTAAAGGTAAATATAACTTCATTAAAAAGCCATTCGAACCAAATCCAGATTATAAGCTTGTGGCGGCATCGCAAAATCCGACATTGCGCAAACAGAGTTTACCGCGTGACTAGAATATATACAACGTCCCGACATCAATCGTCGGGCAGTAGATGAATGAACTTTACTTCCTGTTCCTCATACCTCTGTAAACTATTGAGCTATATGCTATCAAGCGGGTGTTTTAGTTTAATTATAGACCCAATATGTAGATCTAGTTGCAACTACTTGCAAAAGGTAATAAGCGAGAAGTTGTCGAAGTCCAGTCCCTATTTGTTTTTAAACAAAAGTGCGAAGAATAAAGTTATGTTCAATACATCCCAAGTAAATGAGATAAACGGCCGAGAAGGAAGAAGAAATGTATGTCACACTTCCACACCAGTGGAATTGTTTCTGTTCATATAAATATAAAGTATAGCTTTATATCGTAGAATAAGAGTTGATATATTTGGTGTATATCGGGTGTAAAAATATCCTTAACAAAGCCGAGAGTCACTTGATCTTCCCGTCATTATGATCATATTTTTTGTACTGGACCATACCTGGTTATGGAGATATTGAAGGTCAAAGTACCAACTTTTTCTGATGTTTTTTTTACGAAAACAAGTATTAAATGTTATAAGTACAACGGTATAGGGGTCGTGGACGTATTTAAAGCTAAGCAATGCCTCCACGACTGCTGTACCGTTGCACGCACCCATTAGCACAATGTTTTGCGTGCGTTACATCGCGCACTGCCGTAAACACCGAATTTTCACACCAAAAATAAAAGTACGTTACCCAGCATTTATTTTTGCCCAAAGTTACTTATTTTGATGTACAGAATGCGATGACGGCTTCGTGAAGGCTCTTTTTACACCCTATATTTATTTAAGTAATGATAAAAATAACAGGATATATTTATGCTAAGCACTATTCATGCTAACACTAATATGTATAGTTAGGCGCATATTATTTAAATTATATTTGACTAGCTGTTGCTCGCGACTTCGTCTGCAATTCAGGATGAAAAATAGCCTTTGTCCTAACCAATGTCATGGTCTATCTGTGTGCCAAATTTCATCCGAATCCGTTCAGCCGTTTTTGTGTGATCGAGTAACAAACCAACAAACTCATTTTCCCATTTAAAGACTATAACAAAATACGGTTTTAGCTAAATATTTTTACAAAATCTTCTGTGTCTTCTTCTATTCATGACACAGCTTTTTTAATAATTATCTCGCTTGTATACAATAATAATATGCGCTTACTAAGCTATACGTTCGATGTTGTAATCATTGTACATGTCTATCACTCGCCTCCGGATAGAGGTCGCTCTGAATCTTACCGGTAAGTCACACTGTTCACTTCATCGTTTGTAGATATTTAGATATCATTCGTAAACTGTCATTTTATGTGTTGTGTAATTGGTATGAATAATAATTTATTTATCCAATATGCAAAAGAATATATAATTAATTATAGCTACAGAATAAGTTTTTAATTCTTGAGTGAAATGCGAAAGAATTTCGCCCTAGAAACCAATTTAAAAAACTCACCCGTGAAGTCACGGGTGAGTTTTTTCAAGGTTAATTAGTATTATGAAGGTCACCGTAGATTTAATAAAGGACAATGCTTCCCAAAGCCTTCGTTGTCCAAAGAAAATGGATCACTTCTATTTCTGTAAACCTTTCTTCCAAGCGGACGTTTCTCAAGACGTACAATTCTTTCAATAGTATCCAAGCTTTGTGAAGCTTGCATTGCATAATTATAATAAACAAAATTGGTTAAAGAGAAGTGCAAAATAAATTAAACATGTACGACTGTTTACGAAACTGACATTTTGTAGACAGTAGACACACATATTACATTTGTACGTCAAATGTCATTTTCTTAATCAGCTGCTGTTGAGTCGGCCATTTTTTCCTTATAGTACTGTTACTTATTAGGGTTCTGGCTTTTATAACTTTATAGTAGGTTTATAGAAGGTCTAGGTACTAAAATGCGTTTATGAATAACACTTTTTGACAACCAGATTTTAGCAAGCTTTTAGATGTTCGATAACTTTTTACGAATAAGACCGTTTGTATTTAAATTTATTGTTTCAATTCCTACTACTACCTTTTTGGCATATCATAAAAATCTTTTACACATGCATGATGTAAACGCCTGAAGAACTTCTATTCCACGTTTATCATTTATGACTTGAGAATCATATTATAGTTGAAATTGTATTTTCATTATTTAATTGTATGAAAATGATCCAAAAAGAAAGCCACAATATTTTGGTTTAGTCTTGGCCATTTTATTATTTGTGAATGAGCATGCCACCTCCTCAACCACCCATATCTTCAACCATAAACTTTGAATCCTCCTCCCCACAGGTAGCAAGAGAGAGCTCATCGCCACAGCCAAGGCGATCGCAGAGGCCTCCGAGGAGGTCACCAGACTTGCCAAGAAGTTGGCGCTCGAGTGCACCGATAAGAGGATTAGAACGGTACGTGTATTTTTTCTATTTTCAACTCTATAAAGTATTCGTTTACAAATAGTGAAAACAATATTATGAAAAAAATTAAAAGCTTCGTTTTAAATAACTGCTGGTGTTGGCGATTCTCAGAGGTGTTATAAACAAAATAGTGGACTGTATGTTAGGTATGGTTCGTATATTGAACATGAGGACGCGCGCCTCTTGGACCGTTGTATTTCAAGTGAAGGGCAGTGCAGGCCAGCGGCGATCGGCACCTCTTCCACCGCTCTCCCCGCTCGCTGCTGCCCCGCTTCCGTAGTCGCAGTGGCGCGGTGATACGTTTTGCCTCCAACAGCTAGACTAAGATGGCACTATTACAGAAGTGACGTCACGGCTACTCACGACTTCATAACTTCATACTAGCGCCATACATTGTCCGTACCGAGCGACAAGGACGGGAAAAATCCTTTGAAAAACTATTAAAGCGTGTAGATTTTCGATATTTCTAACGATCTTACAGATTTTATTGATTATCTCATTTTACTATTCCTTTTTTTGAAATTACATTATTTGTTCGATCATTTCTAATATAAGTCATCATCCCTATTACAAGTTTATTTGATAATTATGTTGATTCAGTAATAATGGCCGGCTCTAAAGACTTATGCGCGAGCCCTGAATAATACGAAAATAAAAAAACTGTTTATCAAATAGGTTGCACATAGCAAGGAGCCAATTTCTTAATTAACAATTATCATCATCAGAATTCATCACTACTTCTGGTGCAGACATTGAAGCTTTGCTAAAGGAAGCTCAGTATTGAGAATATCAATGCTAAAAAGAATAGGTAACAAGCCAATCGTGGCCAGGTACTGGGTCCAAACATTGAATTTAAGTACCTACATATTTCATAAACCGGGGGGGGGGCCATAGCCGTGTCAAAAAAAAGAGTACATATTTTTTTTCAAGTAGTTTTTCTCAGTCTATCTTAAATATAACATAACATCACGCCTGTAATCCCCGAAGTGTTAGGCAGAGGTGTACCTAATAGTACACCCACAGTCCATTTTATATTTTATTTTTAGTAATCCACTTGTATAATTTATTTTTGGTTATGAGAATTAAGGCTATATTTTGTTATATTACCTACATATTCCGTTCATTCGAAAATAATAAGATCTCAATATTACCAAGTTAAGTTTCCTGTCTGAATGGCAACTCGAACTTCGTACGGAGCTTTTTCTACGACAATACCACACTTGTCCTGATTTAGTAATCAAAAATCTTAGAGCATAAATGATAAATTATTTTATTTCTGTAAGTAGGTTTGTACAAATACTATTACACGGCAATCACATTAAAAAAAAACTAGATAAGGTCGGCGTTTCCTATCTAACAATATTATTCTTGTTTATGACAGAACCTGCTACAAGTCTGCGAGCGTATCCCCACGATCGGTACGCAGCTCAAGATTCTATCAACAGTCAAGGCGACCATGCTTGGCGCTCAAGGTAAGCACATCTTCCTTTACTTACATCTCTTTTCCTTGGTATGCCTTTATATTATATCTTTATTATGTTATATGTCATGTTACTTTCTGCGTGTTTATTTCTCCTTCTTTTGACCAAAGGGCTTTACATAACGTAAGCTTATAACAGCTTTCTAAGCTTTCACACAATCCTTTTATTCCGCTTATACAGGGTGTATCAGATATGTGTGGTCAAAGTTAAGGGTGTGGAACAGACCATTAACTTGAACAATTTCTATGAAAACTTCACTGAAATTGTTCTATTGGTGTCCCGTCGCACCTGTCTGCCGGAGCCTTAACATAGACTCAAGATTACCGTTACTCCATTTTGAACCACATGTAAAATCCACTAAAGTTCTTTTTCGATTGTTATCTGACTAGTCTTAGTACCGCTGTCCTGTTCCATACTTATTAATCCAATAGCCTATTTATTATTAAGCTTAGTATATTATATCAAGAGCTTTCTCTCTATTAATGCTGTGCTTCTCGCTTTTCTAACAGTCGGCATGCCGGATTACAAAGGTAAAATATTATGACGTCAATGTGTGATTAATATTACATCAAAACATACATACGCATACTTATAATATGTATAACATACATCCTGCGTTTATATTACTGTTTCTGTGCACTAGCATAATTCTGCCATTCTTTTTCACTTATTTAGACAGCAATGCCTTGATATTCTGGTGGAGCTGTTTGAACACTTATTTTAATAAAAGTATCAGATCCCATAGGATATTTTTTTTATTGATTTTAATTATCAATTAAACAAAAGACTATTAACTAAATATTCTTACATATTTTTTATAACGTGATGAAATAATACATATATATAGGCACATAACAGCACAATGTCACTGGTTATGGCTACTATATTGTTGGGTAAACCAGTTTTTTAAAACGTTTTATTTGTTGAATTTGCAGGTAGCGAAGAGGACCAAGAAGCGACGGAGATGTTGGTCGGAAATGCACAAAACTTGATGCAGAGCGTAAGTGTTTTTGTCTCTTTTCGTATTAACTCTAGCAGTGGCATACATCTTAGAAGCTACTTAGGATATAGTATGCTATCTTTTTAAAGAAACGTAGTGATCCATACCCGTTTCTTTTTTTGGAATGAAGTTCTTTAACGCATCTTGCGGTAGGAGTAAACTGGTAGAAATCGTCACGTAACCAGGGACCATTTGGGTTACCCATTGAAAGGGTTTTCGATTGGGTTTTTCTAAGCAGTTATTTAAAAACCCATACGATGTGGGTAACCCATTTGAACGGCTTAATTTAAGCCGATAGGGTTTTTCTAAGCCGTTATTTAAAAACCCATACGATGTGGGTAACCCATTTGAACGGCTTAATTTAAGCCATTCAAATTTCCGTTACCCATTGAAAGGGTTTTCGATAGGGTTTTTCTAAGCCGTTATTTAAAAACCCATACGATGTGGGTAACCCATTTGAACGGCTTAATTTAAGCCTTTCAAAAGGGTTACACTTTCAACTCTCCTAAAACGATAACAACGTAACATTCCGACTGACGGAGCAATTTAATATGATCTCTCTATGATGGGCATAGGTTGCAAAATGGAATAGCACGCGTTAAGCGGCCGCGGCGGCGCCTTTGTGCCTACTTACCGAGCGGCTTCTAAACAGGGATCTATGATCATTATTGCATGTAATATAGTGTTTATTTTAGCTTTGCTGCCTGGATATCGAAATTACATAATATTATGATTTTTTCATGTCTGGACTTGTTACTTACTTTATTGCAGGCATTTGCTGGGACCGTACAATTGTCATTCTTGCTGTTTGATTTTTTGAACCCGGGCGTCTTTTGCGATATTATTAGGTATTTATTAGTCAGTGCGTATTTGTGAATTTTGAACAATCGCTATAATGCCAAAACCAAGACGAGATGCTGTCGGACTGAAGGTCTCATCCTAACTAACAAAACGAGCCCAAACTCGGCACACCTAGTTCTACTCGTCGTAGAGTACCAGTAGCAGTCACCAAAGTACACCTTCAGGTCAGTCCATCAAGTCCGGTGGTGAGGTCTCATCACAACTAACAAAACGAGCCCAAACTCGGCACACCCAGTTCTACTCATCGTAGAGTACCCGTAGCAGTCACCGAAGTACATCTTCAGGTCACTCCTTTCAGTCCGTAGGTAAGGTCTCATCATAACTAACGAAACGAGCCCAAACTCTGCACACCTAGTTCTACTCGTCGTAGAGTACCAGTAGCAGTCACCGAAGTACACCTTCTGGTCACTCCATCAATTCCGGAGGTAAGGTCTCGTCATAACTAACAAAACGAGCCCAAACTCGGCGCACCTAGTTCTACTCGTGAGGAGTTCCAGTGACAGTCACCGAAGTACACCTACAGGTCACTCCATCTCGTCCAAAGGTAAGGTCTCGTCATAACTAACAAAACGAGCCCAAACTCGGCACATCTAATTCTACTCGTCGAGGAGTACCAGTAGCAGTCACCGAAGTACACCTTCAGGTCACTCCATCAAGTCTGGAGGTAAAGTCACATCATAACTAACAAAACTAGCCCAAAGTCCACAGCCCACATCTTTCTACCAGAAGAGGGCTTCCAGTGCCTCCTAGCAATAACTGAAGTAGGTATTTGTATCTAAGTATTATTTAGTAAAAATACAAACAACAATACGAAATATTTTTTGTAGATGCCTATGTATTATAAAGAATATAGAGAAAAAAAAACTTTCAAAGTACCAAAATTAGTTCACTTGACTACTATTCCCGCAACTAACCGTGCGTACACTTGTGTGTGTGACCTTTGTCAATGTAGTAGTTCGATTCTATACCTATCAAATTTGCAAACGCGTCCTTAAGAGTTTAGATTGTTAAATTACCTAAGTAACTATACCATAGAAAATTAAAGAAGACTTTAAAAAAAAAATTGTAATGTCACCCTTTGTAGGACACATCACCTTACTCCGTATGTTTCGTCTACAAGCCTACGATATCTAGTGAAATAAAAGCAATGCGCGTGGTGCTCGCCCCACCCCCCACCATCACCTATTTAGCACAATTTTATTGAAAAACCATATGATAACCCGAACAAAACCCTTATATTATATGGGTTATCATAATGAAGGGGTAACCCTTTCACTGCGGTTCGAGTATAGAACCCATTCAATGGGTTATCATGTAACCCTTTCACTGGGTTTCAAGTATAGAACCCATTCAATGGGTTATCATGTAACCCTTTCACTGGGTTTTAGGTATAGAACCCATTCAATGGGTTATCCATATTGAAGAGATAACCCTTTTAATGGGTTTTGAGCACAGAACCCATTCAAGGGGTTACATCAGATAAAGGTAACCTCATAAACGGCTTACCCTTTCGAAAAGCTTAACTCTTAACCGGGGTTGCACGGTCCCTGCACGTAACAAAAAGCGTTATGCGCGAAAAAGTCAGTTTCAAGTGTCAAAAGTTTTTCTTATAATACAGAGCCATCTAGTATAAGTTTATCGTATATTTCTTTTAAATAAAAACCTATACTAGATGACACTGGATTAAAAAAACAAAAAATTGACATTTGTTACTTCAGACCATACTAGATGGCTCTGTATTAATAAGTACATTATACAGCGTGTAACAGAAACCCTATTGCTATCCTTAAGCACTAAAGATAAAAGCTGGTATAGAATCACTATACATAGTTTCAACTCAAAATAAAATACTCTAAAAAATCTAAGAATTGATACCAAATATTCGGTTTCGTATGTTTCTTAAATTCAAATCATAACAAAGGTGTCACCGCACTACGTAGGTCAATAACTTTCCACGTTACTTGCCAATATCACGATAAATCTCTTCCGTAATTCTGCGCGCCTAGTACTGTATTAGCCTACCGCGTGCGGTGTTCTCTTTGTCGGCGCGAACTGACGAAATAAAACATGCCGCCCGCCGCCGCGCCGCCGCGCCGCGCGGCCAAAGAAATTGCGCGCGCGCGCAATAAACCATACCTACTTTACCGTGATGTAAAAATTAATGCGTAATTATTGATTTACAGTTTACTCGTAAATATCAAGCCAGAAATAACAAAACTTACGTAAAAAATCGATACAAAGTTTGGGTAGGTTAACTAGTTTCATCTCTTATTATTTATTACTTATGTGACCGAGTAAACCTTGCTCAATTTAGTAAATTGACTTACATTTTTAACGATGGGGTTCGATGAGGTGACCTTGGTATTGTAATGCACAAGGCCGCGAGCTCGCTTGTTCATGGACACCTGAACATTGCGTAGCATATCTGGTGTTATTGTGCTGAAAGCGGCCTCAATCCGCACTTTCATTTGGTCCATTGTATCACACTGCACTGCGTACACTACATTTTTAATGTACCACCACAAAAAAAGTCTAACGGGGTTAGGTCTGGGGATCGCGGAGGCCAAGCCACGCTTCTACTACCACGCCGATGTGATCCGACACAGACGATGTGATCCGACTAAAACATGCCGACGAAGGCAGCTGTCGACGCTCAGCATCTGGTCTACTCTCAATAAAACGGCGAGCGACGGAACAGTTCTCGGGCAGCTCGCAAATTACCATGTTCTACTCCGACTCGGAGTCTCCGACACACATAATTATTTCTATTCGCTATTAGTTAACGACATTTTGCAAACACAACAAAAAAAACGTGAAACTGATGCGCGTATCACAGGGATAGAAACGAGTGCACTAGACGGAGACGCAACAGTCGACTGACGAGCAAAGCAATAACAATAATGCTAATAATGTAAAGCTCTTATTCCCTGCTATTCTGGTACCTAAATATTATTTCGTTAAATGGGGTAGCTGTCCTATTAGTGTCCACTACTATTAAAAATATTGTTGAAAAATTCAAGATTATTTTACATCCTAATAATAATTTCTACTAAACTCCGTTAAACTTTTAAGTAAATCTAACACACCAGAGCAGACTAATTACGTAATTCAAATCCTTTTTTTTGGGGTGAGAAAATTATCAATGACTCAGCTACCGCCCTGGGTGGGGGGGCGGAAGGAAGTGTTAGACTCTTATTAGACTAAAAACCACCCTGTTCCTTCAGTTGCCCTTGCATTCCGGGGCCGCGTTATCGCGTTAGAACATTGCCGCAACCCCGGAAAATCATTCATTTCAATCCATTAAAGATCATAATTATGGGCCGCGTATCTCGTTAGAAGTCTGAATTATAAGTTGTTTTTACCAGGAGTAATTGAAACTACACGGACTACAATTGGTGCACGTACCCTAAGACCCTAACCCATTAGATTTACACACATTAAGATGCTTTTGTGTGCATAACGACGTAATCAGGGTTCTGTGAGCAAACGATTTTCAATTCGGCAATAACAATTCCTGTTACTCATGCGGTCCTAGTACTTTTATTAATTTGTTTCCACAGTTAGATGCAGTTTTGCGACATTTATTTTCGAATTCATTTGAATTTGTAATTAAAACTAAACGTGCTCAAACCAATAAAACCCATGTATGATGTACCACTCAAACAGCACCGACAGAGCGTGAACTTCCGATATCTAACTCTTTCGGTTAGTCCTACAGACAAAAATTATGCGGGCGTGCTATTATTTTGTAATTATAAAAAAAACTATTAACTTATTGATAATAGTTTTCGTCATAGTTATTAAAAAAAATAGTAACCTTATTTTAAAAATTATGAACGGAACCCACTGTGATTTTATTTGTACTAGGAGTAGAATAAGTTGCGAAAAAATCAAGAGAAATTATGTTTTGGGTTCAGTTGGACATAAATATTGTTACTAAATCCTTTTTCTAAATAATGTTTACCTATTTAAGCAATTAATTCCTGCATGTAAGGATTCGATTTTTATGATCAATTCAATGGTACGAGCTGACGATTTTTCGAAACAATTCGTTTTAATGCGATCTTCAAGCAAATCGATTAAATAGTAAGGCGAATCGAATCTCCTGGATCGTATGTGTAAAAATTATTATGATAAGGGCTCATAATAGTTAAGTTCATATTTGCCCAAAGTATTGTGCTGACAATCATAAAGTGCTGACAATCATAAACAGCGAATAGGTAGGTTTATCTATTTCAAACAAGATCAATTACATACATATGCCTACACTTTTTAACTTGTCCGCATTGTTTATGTAGCACTAAGCGAAGATTGAAACATTTGACGGTTTGATAGAAGTTCTCATTTCGAATGGCATAGCTGTGTTTTATAAATTAGTCAATTGATTTGAATTTTTAGAAGATCGATTCAAGAGCACGGGATTTGATCTGTGAATCGAATAAAAAATCGATTTCACCGGTCTTCAAAAAAACCAAAAAGTGTGTAATGTATCCAAATATTATTTCGTTAAATTTTAATACCCAGACCAATTAATTGTATTGTAGCTAGTTCACAAACATAATCAAAGTTTAGGAAAAGTCAGTAATAACTAATAATATTTTGTAAAATAAAAACATGCGGAACCTTTTATTTAGAAATACCAGGAGTAAGAGGTTTATTTTTACTTACAAATAGTTCGCTGACACCGATCAGCTGACTTAGTGCTAGTGATGTGTTTATTTCAATTTGAAAAGTTCGGTTTCTGGTATCAATTTATTAAAAATTCTCAAAACATCCGAACATGTAGAGGTAGGATTAAAAAACCCTTCCAATATCGTTTGATATCATCCAAGGAAGTCGTGCCCTTGGTATGTATATACCCTTTCCGTTACACGTTGTATATAGCGAAAAGAACTTGGTTCCAACCGGGTGTCCTACGACACTCCCGACTTATTTTTAATGGGACAAGCTCTTTTTCCTGCAGTGAAAAAATCGGAATATTATGATCTTGAGTGACGTCACCTCACCACTTAAACAAAATTAATCATTCCTTTGTTACCTCTTCCATTACAATCAATAGACCCACTTTGCACCACTATCTTATATAATCTTACACACATGTTTATACACTAACAGGTAAAGGAGACAGTGAAAGCCGCCGAGGGTGCATCCATCAAGATCCGCACAGAACAGGGCGGCTACAGGCTGCGCTGGGTGCGGCGCTCACCCTGGTACCAGATCTAACGCGGCCGGTTAGATTGTACATCTGTTACTTTGTAACTCAACCTGTGGCCAATGGATACCATACAGACATATTCTTTTTTATTTGTTGTTTAATGTCATCTCAGCGGGGTGATTACGTAACAACTTTAAATGGCAATCAATCGCCATTCCTTTCATTTTGACAGTTCTTTGCGTTATTTACGGTGTTGAGCAGACGACTTTATCTAACCTATGAAGCATAGTCATAGACAAGACATAGGCCTCTCTCAAGCTGTGCCACAAGTCTGTCCTCCGCCTTCCACATCCAGCCTTTCCCTCTGTGACACCTTCTTAAGGTCGTCGGTCCATCGTCGCTGGAGGGCGTGCTACGCTACGCTTGCCGCGTTATACGCGGTGTCCACTCCAGAAGTCGTCTGCTCCACCGGCTATCGGTCCATCGACAAACAAGGCCACTTGTCTATGTCTATTTTATTATTGTCTGTTGTGGTTACAGGTTGAGTACTGTAATTTTTTTGTAGTATTGAGATTGAAATATTGTAACAATGTAACAGCAATAAGTTGTACTTGTAATGTAGTTAGATTTGTTGCAGGACTTTGTGCATTGGAGTGTTATGTTTTTGTATCACACATCGCTGTATTGGTAGATTTGAAAAATTCAAAGTGGGCAAATATTGGGGATTATTATTGGTTAAAAAACACGACTATTAATTACTATTGATATTATGTCTGCTATTTAACATCCTTCACAACCCTAAAACGCCATCCTATCTGCGGGAACGCTTTTCCTACGCCCGTCCTTCTGATGCTCCTTGCAGGTCGCATCTTAGAAATCTCCTTAAATCCCCTCCCCACTCAACCGACTTCTACTCCTACTCCTTTAGTGTGCATGCGGTACGGTTGTGGAATTCACTACCGCCTAACATTAGGGACTGCCAGACTGTTGCAGTTTTTAAAGAAGAGTGAAAGAACACTATCTTTCCATTTCGTCATAGTTGCATATTTTGTATTTATTATTATATTATTTACCTACTAAATTATATTTATTAGTATATATATTTAAGAGATATTTATTTTGAAAGTATGTATGTAAGTATATTCTCATATTGAAGGTCATATTTTATTTTAGTGAATAGTTAAATGTTTTTATTTTATGTATTTTATTTTCTCTTCTACTCTTACACACGTTGTCTACATCTCTTTTTATCCACTCTCCTATCGCAGGTATGCTGGAAGAGATTTCTTTAGAAATAAGCATCACCTTTGTACGTATTTTTCTGTTCCTTTTTCTTGTCTCTTTATATGTGTGTACATAAACTGTTAAATAAATAAATTAAATAAATAGACTATTTTCTATAGTTTGACTTAGAATAGTGATAGACTGCCTTTTCTTCACTGCCAATAACTCTAATTGGTTGTATATATTACATTATTTCTGATCTCCTTAATACTTACTTCGACATACATAAATAAAATACTTACATTTATAATTCACTCTAACGCACATAGTCCTATGCGCACACGCATCAATGATCGTCACATAATAATATTTAAGTACATCGGAGAGAAACATTATTGTAGAATTATTAATGGCAATTAATTATTATTCATTACAATATTTAAGTTAACTGTATAAATATATACTGTTGTGTGTAATTATTTATACAGGGTGTCCCGTAAATAATGGATCAAACGTAACGGGTAGGTAGCTTACCTCATTTCCAACAACTAATTTGAACAGTATAAAAAAAACCGATAAGGTAACCAAGATATTTTTTTTTTCGATTTTTACTATTTTCTGTACCAGCATTCAGTGTTTTTAATGCTGTTGCTGCAAATGGTATCATATTTAGGTGTGATTTTTGTCAAACATTTCTGAATAGTTTACTAATGTTATAAGATACCATTTTTTTAAATAACATTTTATTTGAAAAAATCGAAAAAAAAATATATCTTGGTTACCTTATCGGTTTTTTTTTTACTGTTCAAATTAGTTGTTGGAAATGAGGTAAGCTACCTACCCGTTACGTTTGATCCATTATTTACGGGACACCCTGTATGTGATTGTAATTAAACATAGTGCATATTATATTAATATTGATTTGAAGTATATTTAGTAGAATATATTATATATTTTATGATATTATTGAGCTTCCCTGTGTAATGTACCTTAAATCTGTGTATGTTATTTATCCGAAATGGAAGATATCACATTTTTATATTTATGCAAATAATGCAAATAAAAACTGTAGAATCTATCACACATCAAAATTCGCAGAAATTTTGGCATGTTTTTAAGGCATCACAAGTTAGGTCAAGTTTGTATTACCTTACTTGTGATGCCTTAAAAACAGCTGATATTAGATAAATAAAGATATTTTTTTTGTTAAAACTGCTAATTGTGATGCATTACATATACCTTATATGTAATTCAGGCAGCTCTTAATAATGAACTAGACAATAAACTTTACATTTATTTACACCAACTCGTAATCAGTATATATATAAAACATACTAGCTTGAATTTCAATATTATTGCTTACGTATTGATACTGTTTTCAGAACCTACTAGATAGTAGGTAGGTAACAGGGTGTGAGATTTCAGTTACATTTTCAAAAAGCGGTCGAGTGTCGAAGTGCGAGTCGGACTCGCAAATGAAGAGTTCCATACCACTGCACAATATTTAACACTAGATATTTTTATTATTTGTTGTTATAGCGGCTATAGTAGTACACACTCAGTGAAAACTTCAAGTGTCTACCTATTGTGGTTCAGAAGATACAGCCCTGTGACGGACAGCGGAGGCTTATTAATAGGGTCCCGTTGGCACCCTTTGTAATGAAAGTACAATTACTTAGTAATACCTAATGATCTTACCGTTGACATTTTTAAAATATACATTTACAGTTAACAGATTTTATACTTAGATTCGCAATAAATTTTATGTTTTGAGCAACGAATTATTTTATAAAGTAATAGAATAATGTGATAGTGATAGCAAGTGTGATTCTGATTGTAAGTGCCATCTTAGTGCTTTATATTTAGTACTAGTAGTAGGGCAGGTCCGACGCCTTCTGTATCTAATGGTAGCTCACTTATATGTAGTAATATTTAATGTCCTATAGACGATTCTAACTCGTAGTAGGTATTCATTAGTCCATTATGCCCGAGATAGACGAGACTAGTTTTTACGTGCCTTGGAAAGCACATTAAGCCGTTGGTCCCGGCTGTCATTCGTGGATCTTTGACAGTCGTTACGGGTCGTCAGAAGCCCGAAATTCTGACAACCAGTCTTACCAAGGGGTATCGTATTACCCAGTTACTGGGTTGTGGAGGACAGATAGGCAGTCGCTCCATGTAAAATAGGGTAACAGCTGCATCTGGTTAGACTGGAAGCCGACCCCGACATAGTTGGGAAAAGGCTAGGCAGATTGATAGACGAGGCTAGATTTTCAAAGCTAGGATAGCAAGCTAGAACCTCGTTATACTAGACTTGGCACATGCGGGTACTGTTTACACGATGCCTGATAATTTTAAGCCATTACCATTGCAGTGGTTAAGGTAACGACACGTCCGTAAAGTAAAATGACCTGCATTCGTTAAAGTCGAATACTAGCTTTGCCATCCATATGAAGCTAGTACACAAGCCAAGATAGTAAAATCAGTGGGAGGGATGCTACTAGCTTAAAAATTGAACCTCATCCTATTAAACTATCCTAGTTTTGGACCTAGAAATGAAGCTAGTTCTGTATACAGGGTGACTGGTAATTAGTGACCGATACTTAAACACGTGACTTTACTCATCATTATGAACAACTTTTACTACGGGACCAAACCAGAAATCGCGAAAACAAAAATGCTGTTCCCTACAATTTATGTTCGCATAACTCGTCAAAATTTAGGGATCAGCTGTTTTTGTTTCGCGATTTCACGTTTGTTCCCCTAATAAAAGTTGTTCATATTGATGAGTAAAGTCACGTGTTTAGGTATCGGCCACTAATTACCAGTCACCCGGTACACGAAGCCAGAGTTACTAGCTTCCTAGCTTACTATTCTGGCTTGAGAAACTAGCCTAGTGTATCTCGGGCATTAGATTGGGATTTAGAGGCCTTAACCATGACACTGAGGCATAAATTATAGTTTTGGTTGTCTTAAAATCCAGTGGCCTTAGAATTGCAGATATTTTAACTGTAGTTAAGATGTTTCCTTCTTAAGGCTGTTTTCACATTAGTGAGTTCGGCGCAGGAGTTTGCAGCAACTCCATTTAAGTAGCTGTATGACTGATAGAAAGACCTAGAGGCGAGGTATAGCGCGAGTCAGATTTTAGTTGTGTAAACTGGGCCACTTTGCAATATTTCCCTTGACGTTAATTGATGAAGACGATCACTAGGGATTGTTCCCTAAAATTGTGTAGTAAATAACTGCATCCAAGTCTTCCTCACTAATTATTCTCCAATGTGAAACCAGCCTAAAATCAATAATGTTCTTCCGTACAATTACTCTATTTTATCAGAATAAGCGTAGGACCTAAGCGGAGTGATAGCAATATTTTTGTATGGTGAACGAGAGAGTAGTACACAATAATAACTAATGTAGTAAATAAAGTATCGTTTAAGTAATGTATTCTGTAAATAACTTTATGCTGGAATGTTGTAGGGATTCAGATGTATTCGATAGCCTTGCAAGAATGACACCCACGACACGAAATCCAAGAGTAAAACTATAGCACCTAAGCCTCGTATGTAATCTGTTACTAGCTTTATTATTAAAGGGAAATAAAATATTTAAAGAAAATCTGTCGTTAGTCTACTAGGTCGGAAACGCGACTGCTGAGCATTTGGTCCAAGGTTAAATCCCCAGGCCTGTTACTGTCAGTGCTATTAAGTTCTTCCATCGTCTGAATTTATTCCCGGTTGATGACAATAGAAACTAATGTTAAAATAACATAATCACGCCTGTATTCCCCGTAGGGTGAGGCAGAAGGGTACCTATAGTACACACATTTCGCCAGTTATGTTTAAGTCCCAATAGGGGGCGAGCCTATTGCCATCAACCGGGCACAAATCTAGACTCGGGGCTGCCACTGAGAAGTTTCTGATGGAAAACCAAATAACACTGCCCGACCTGGGAATCCAACCCAAGATCTCTTGGTCGGAAAACAATCATTAACATTCGTTTGCGTTTAGTTTATCCTCTTCAGCAAGGAGTACACTGTTACTTAACAATAAATACTTTGGAGACTTAAATTTCAAGCCCTATTACTTAAAAAAGCTATACGAGCTGTTTTAGAATTCTGGTTTAGTACATTATAGCATAATCGACCTATAATGTTCCCACTGCTGGGACCCATACCTCATCTCTTTGCGAGGGAGTGGGCCGTAATCCACCACGCGGGCCCAGTGCGGGTTAGTGGATGGTTCAGTGCTATAAAGCATTTTCTATATATCTATGGAAACAAATGTTGAATTTTCCTTTAGCAAGCCTATCGAATATATTTGAATAGTATTTAATTAAAAATTACTTACATATATTGCGTGCTTCATATTATTTTTATTAAGTATCTGTACACTTTACACAATTTTTTGTTATTCATATTTTATTTATTCTAATAAAGATTTTTTTATTTAGATTATTGTTTTCTTTGCTTCCTTAGTTTGTTGTAGATTTAGAGTAAAATGTGATATAGGTATCAAATAAGTACCTACTTTTATAGTCTTCATTATTTAGTTAGCAATGATTAAGTAGGTTTGATAATACCCCGAAATACTCCAAAAACATTGGTAGTTTTATAGCGAATTGTGTAATGCCATAAACTAATTATTTATAATATTTTTTAATAGAATTCTAAGTAATAGAGATGAAAAATCTCAGTTAAAACATAGTATCAATGGGTGAATACAACTTAGGTATTAGACCTGTTATTATTACTAAAAAAGAAACAAAAAGTACATAAGTACTTAAAATTAATGAACGTGCCTCCCTTTTTGAAAATTTTCACCTCAACTTGAAGACTAACTTAGACTAGAGTAGTCAACTATATATAATAAAACGTACGTCTTATAAAACACTAGGTCAGTCGTATTGTAAAGGGTCCCCGGAACGGTCAATTGCAATTAATTATCAATGTGTTGTGTGTTTATTCAATCGCTTCAATTGCATTTGGTAGACGATCAATTTGCGCATCATGTGTGTCAATCACGTAATAATTGACAATAGGAATGATGCCTGGGTAAAAAAAAAGAAATTCTATTTCGTCTGTCAGTTAGATAATAAAAAAAATATTAGACGTATTTTTTGCTTTATCATATTAATAAAAAATGACTTAGATACAACGCATTAAAGTTGGGGAGGGGGGGCACGCTACGTCACAAGTAAGTATAAAATCTACATACTCGTGACGTCATGGCACATTTTAACTCGATGTATCGCCGTAATTTTTTGATAACGTAAAAAAAGAATAAATACGTGTACGTAATTTTTTTATAATCTACAAGACGGCCAAAAAAAAAAAATTTTGTCACTATCCCTATTGCAATTGATCATTTCGGGACCCTTAAAACGATGATAATTCTTTTTCGAAACTTAAATTTCATAGGTACTAGATTTGGTATTATATATCTAGGTACTTCGTATCTCCAAAAGATTTATACTTGATCATCGTTTTAAAATAATTATAAGGTAGTCTACTTTATTGGCTTGATCCTTTTTTCTTTAAGCCTCTCTGGGCTAATATTCAAATAATTATAATGTTTAGAAATAATGTTAACATAATACAATGAGCAAGTTTCCACCTGGCCTAATGAGTAGCTAGGGACATTACTGTCACTGTATTCTGTATTTTTAATATACCTATAGTTGTATTGTTATCGCGATCTTTCTTAATTCTAGGTACTGACTTTAAAACATACATCTTAGCCTCAAATATTTAAAAAATGTACACCATAAGAAGAGCAAAAAGTTATGAGGTTAATTAATTTTAAAAAGCGTCCATCATTAAAAGGTCAAAAAAGGAGGTTGAAGTTTTCAGTTAAATAAGTATTTACCTTCTTAGGTGTTCGGGGTAGGAGGAGGTGAGATTAAGATAAACTAAGATTAAAGATAGCTATACAAATGGGATAACGATTAAAACTAATGAGGTGAAAGAGATCAGATTGAGTTGCGCCCGATATGCTATCCGAAAGCGAACTATTTTACTTAGGTAATACATAACAGATTCAAGGCATAGAGCGCGGTGTCGCAATTACGCTGACATGTTATTATTGTTCGGTGATTGACCTGAACATTAGCAAACATTTAACTGAAAACATCAAATTCATTGGGAAATTCTCAGTGGTATCAATGGCAAACCGGAGGATTTCAACTCTGATGTTTAATCAGATAAGTGAAAAATCAGCAGTTTAGTATATTACCCCATATAAAGCAGTGATAGCCTAAGGTCTATTCAAATCTTTGTTCCAATTGATGTTATTTGCACTTAAACAAACACTAACTTAATGCTAGTGTAAATAAAGTTTATCTTAGACTGACTAGTACCGTTGAAAAAGTCATAAAAAATAATGAAGTTGTAGCGAAAACTGAACCTTATGTGTAGGCATTACAGTTGATTTCCCCAAAAATTCGTGTTTGTTCATGTGCGTAATAGCGTATTGTATAATTATCACTTGCTTCAAAAACGGTGAAGGAAAACATGAAAAAAAACCCCTTAAAATAACAGAATTAATTTTACTCTGTAAAGTACGGAAGTATATACCTACCTATGTCATTTAAATGTATGATCATTATTTTAACAGTAATAATATGTATAATTAGTTTAAACAAATTAAGTATCTTGATTTGGCTGGCGAGGTTGTCGACATGTGGGATGTGGACTCAGCGATCATTGTGCCGATAGTCGTATCAGCCAATGGCTTAATTACCAAGAGCCTCGACCAACACCTGAGGAGGCTCGTTGGCAGCTGGATTAAGGGCGGTTAAGAGGTTCCACTCTCTGGAGCCCTGACCGCCGGTAGGTTGGACACTGTTCCCGATACCGGTGGGCTACAATTTTTTATATTTTTAAATGTTTTTATATTTTTTCATTCTAATATTTAAAAATATAATTTATATGTAAATAATGAAATAAAGGAAATGTCAGAGAAGACAGAAATAACTCAATCTACACAATTGACAACTGCTGGACAATTTTATATTTATGTATGGATTTTTGTCATGTTAATAATATAAGTCTGGCCATGAAACATAAACTCACGGCTTCTTCCAATGGACCCCCATTGGCAGGCAGAGACTACAGAACACCACCTGCTACGATCCTTACTTACTCCTTTTGCCTCAAGTATGGCCAGTGTCCTGAAAATCAAGGAAGAGAAATAAAATGTTATATTTATTGTTTATTAAAATAAAATAAATGTAGGAAGAAGTCGGTAGTGCGTAGATATTTATGCTGTAGCTAATAATAAGTAGATAAAACTATTTTCTATAGAAATAAACTTATTCTTATACACAGTAGTTTTATTTATAAATTGGTCTCTATTATGACCATAAGTATATAAACAGGAAAACGATTCATGTCGTGTTATCTGGTGCATTCGCCAAACCTTCCCTCAAACCAAACAATTAGTAGTTAGCTAGTTTATTTATAATTCATTATGATGTATTAAGATTTTTTTTTTACCATTGTTCCTCTTAAACATTGTAGGTACCTGCCATCTAATCTCTTCACCACCCTTGGTTGACTGGTAGAGAATGCCTAAAGCACCGCCCTAAGGAGAGGTACGCCTTTGAACCTTTTTTGAGGCCGAAATGTTTAAATAAATAAATTTGGCAGCAGGACCCAGCTAGTAATTGGTGAAAGCTTATAAAAAGAGTATTCTCTCCAATATCTTTAAACCTACAAGTGACAAAATCGTGGTTCCATAACTCGTCAAATAAATTCACAGTGCGTTTGTCAGGCACACAGGCTCTCCCAATGACTTCTTAAACTTTGGCTGTCCTAATACAGAGCGTTTTATGACACCTTAATGTTCAAAAGGTGAAAATGACAGATTTTCATGATGGCCGCTGGTCTTCTAGTAAACCGTAGCTTCAGGGCAAGTTTCACAGACCGCAGTTTGACCGCAATTTGCGTGGCATAAGAAAATATTATTCGTAAAGCAATTATGTTCATATTCGAATAAAACGCTTCCTCGCATTCGCTTAAATACGAATATGAACATTAAATACATTCATATTGTTATGGAACGCAGACTTTGTAAACGAAAGTGAGATTGTGTACCTATCCAGTTATCCACTCATATTTAGGTCAGGATTATGGCCATCCTGGTCCCAGGCTCTCAAGTCTGAAAATGCTGAGGCTGATGGCGTAGAGCCCAGAAGACGAAAGTTATAAGTGGTATAGTTCGATTCAAACTTAATGGCGGCTCGGAAGTTAGCTACTCGCTGCGCAAAACTCTACCCCTCACTCCCGCGGACCCATGAATTCGTTACTGCGCAGCTACTCGCCGCATGTTCCGAGCCGCCATTAAGTTTGAATCGGGCTGAATGCATTCCTGATATTTTACCTTACCAAACATGGTAAGTATTTTCCTGGAGTTAACATAACTATGTATTTACTTAATAACTTTAAGGTTATCTGTGGTTTTTTGAATAATTGCAACAGTAAGTATAGTATATATATATAGTTCGCGTAAATATTTGTGACTTTATTATGTCTCGTTCGTAATGTGTAGATAATTGTCCCATTTAAGGCCTGTAAACTGCTACCAGTGTAGATTCTCTTAGTTTTAGTAGTAGGTACCTAAGTGTGAAAACTAAAGACCACACACACATGTATTATAATACGTTTAAGTATATGGTATCAGTTTTTTTATAAAAAAAAAAAAAAGTTTTATTTCGGAACAATAAAGGCCTATTCAGACCTAAGCGGTATTCGCTACCGTCTGCGGCAGAGAAAACCCGGTGGGTATGCGGTAATATTACTGTTCACACCAAAACGGATTTCGCTATCCTTGTGGGTAGAATAACGCGCGGTAGTCGAGTTTCGCTCAGAGAGGTAAGAAATTTTCGCCAGTTAGTCATTTCTGAGTCGCCAAAGAATATACACGTAAGTCACATAATTTCTGCAGAGCATCTGATTTTAGTGATGGATAGTGATGAAGAGGAAGTTTTACTTTTATTAGCCTTAATTGACTCACCAGTTAAGAAAAGAATTTGGATCCATGACGTCTGTTGATGTCACACCGAATTCATGGAGAATTCCACACTTTATATTCCGGCAGGCATTGGTCCTATCGGACCCCTTCACTTGCTGACATCTCTTTGAGGCGCGCGTGGAACACAACGCGCCGTCGACCCGGGCCTGGTCCTTATCGGACGGCGAGCTACCCATTGCTCACCGTCCGCAAGCCCGCGCCTACGGTGGCCGGGAATCGGCCTGCGATTCCCGACGCCCAGGGCGTCTCCTGCGGCGGCTAGGGGCGTGAGGGCGCGAAATTTGCCTCTCCCTCACGCGTTCTGCCTCCTCCTTTGCGAGCATTACTGCATCGCAGAAGGAGGTGACGGCCTCCCATGCCCTCTCGCTCCGTACCATGGCCTGGACCAGGGCCGGACGCGAGAGATCCCCGCCGCCGATCGCTTCCACGAGGACACGGCGATGCTCTGCCCAAGCCGGACAGACCTCCACCGTATGCTCAACCGTGTCCTCCGGGCGATCCACGCAATGATGACACCCGGGCGTTTCCTCCCGCCTGATACGAAAGAGGAACCTCCCGAAACAACCGTGTCCGGTGAGGACCTGCGTTAGGCGGAAGGTGAGGACGCCGTGGCGCCTCTTTAGCCACTCCTCAAAGAGGGGACTTATATTAATAACGTTGAGGTAAATACCTGAGCGAAACCCGCGCGGTATGTACCTCTACCCACAGCGGTAGCGAATATCGCTCAGGTTTGAATAGGCCTTACTTAACACAAGACTAATAGTACAACAAGTAACACGATGATCGCTGCAAAAGTACAGCTAACAAAGTTACCTACCATCTAATGATAAGTTAGCCTGAGCAACTGAACATAAATCAAACTCAAAGCAGACTCGGTCAGTTAGTCAGAAAGTTGAGTTGAAGCTAGTTGCCCATTCCAAAACGTAGATCACTATGAAGAAGAGCGGGCAAGAAACTCCAAGGACACTCTTTTAAGTTAAGATGTTATAAAATCCCAGGTCCATATAAATAATTAAAGGAAGATAGGTAATAGGTATTACCTTTTATATTCTCGAGAGGTTGAAGATGTAGAAGTAGGTATACATAAAAACGACTTTTCTTAAACCTCGACGTGCACATAAGTAGAAGGTCAGTGTTATGTCGCGGTGGGTTTCTACGTGATAATCAATTGATAGGTCAGATGCCCACAATCCTCACAGACAAAAAATCATACTTAAGTTTGAATTTGAGTTCAATGCTCATAATCCTTGCAGATAAAGACGTAAGCAAAACTAGTGTTTATTACCATTGGGTAGATGGATGAATTTTGAGCCTATTTTGTCCTACAAGAATGTGTGTAATGCTTCCTCAACTCAAACTCAAGTTTGAGTTTAAGTTTAATCTTCGCAGACAATGACGCAGGCAAGCTAGTGTATATTACCACTGGGTTTAAATGACAAGATGGATGAACTTTGGGCCTATTTTATCCTACAAGAATGTGTGTGCTGTTGGGTTTGTAACTATTATCCCTATTTATTCAACAGTCTGTCCAACTGTTAGCGCGTTAATAATAACTAATGAGGTAAACAAATCAATGAACTCAATGGAAAATATACATGTACGAGTTAAAATATCAGTGTTTTACACAAATATTTTTACTTGTATCCTTTTATGGTTTGGTTAACCTGAATGTGATTGACCGTTGCAGAAACAGTTTTAGCGTTTTAATAAAGCTGCTGCCTTGAGCATTGTTATGCAAAAGCGATTTTCTTTTAGACAGACCCAATAGCCTCTTGGCTACTGTAGCCGGCAGGTTGGATGGTCTTCTAATATGTCACTGGATGGCGGCACACAGATCGGCATTCAGATACGCGAGATAGTAGGAGACCCACATGATTGTGTGTGCCTAATTGTTATACTAACATAGATTTTAAGTAATTTGTAATACTAATACGCTATGGGCCTTTGAAGTTTGAAAATAAAGTTTATATTATTATTATGACCTTTATTATTTAGTGCGGATGCGAGGCACATTAGATATAGGTAGTTAATAGTTTAAAGTGAATATCAAAAGAGAGTGCACCTGTTTGAGCACACACTTGTGCTCTATAATATCTCCTGCCTACCTAGCTGCTCCGTTGTGAAAAGGGTTGCTAACTTTTTGTACAAGAAATAAAGTATTTAGAAGATAATGTAATGGGTACTAACAAAATATATGGACAAAAATAGCCTGAATTAAATTATTTTTATTTTATTTATGGTCAAAGTAGGAAAATAAACTGTATTTCGGAAAAGTAACAAAGTATGGCGAAAAAAAACTTCTTTACAAAAAAATTACAACCGACTTCCAAAAAAAACACTATAAAATGAAAAATAGGTAACTTTAATTTTGGACGTTGTCGGTGTCTTTGATCTTGTATGTTCTTTTTTTGCCATCGACTTCCTTTTTATTTAGATAGGTATAGCTTTGGATATCAGTGAAAACAGTGTATTCATACACTTTATTTTTGTTGAACAGTAAACAGTATTTTAGAGTGAAAAACAGACATATTACGATATATGGTCCATAGTAATCTTCTAGTGACCTCAGACGGAGCCATATATCGTCACCCTCCCCGCTAACTGTTGTACCTATCTCACAAACTGACGTATCTGCACTGACATTACCTACGTGTTCATAACTTTTTCGTGTTTAAATTTTATGGCCTTGGCTTTAGGGCAACTACTAACTCAAAGAGTAAGCCAAGAGCAATATAAAAAAGTGATTAATTCATTACTCAAGCCACAGCTAATGACCGAAAAACTGTTGCCCTGGGAAAATATCAATTGCTAGTTAGGACAGTTAGCGGGGAAGGTGACGATATATATACATGTATATTTCTAGTACGCACCAAAATCTACGCAATAAAAAGCAAAAGCAAAGTCTATGAATATATATTATAGCTACGTCTGTGATGGACTTTATACTGTCTTAACAGTACGGTTGGCAACCCTTTGTGAATGGCCACCGTGACGAAAATCGGTCGGGAGGTTTTTTTTTAATCTGAGATGAGATGAGTTCGATGACGTCATTGAATACCTTCACAGTTAGCGTACATGTTAAAGATTTGTGTATATGATTCAGACCGTGTTGTGTATCACCTATTGATGATGCATAGATTAAGTAGAATTGGAAAGACTACTTAACTAGATATAATTTTTTTTTAAAGGTCATTCTGTTGATTCATAAGAATTTGGCTGCCACCGCGTGTTGTTTTTTCTGTAATTTTTTTAAATCCTCTTACTGTATGCTTAAGGGTAGTATTAAATTATCTGTGCTTAAGGCAAGTAGATAGGTAGGTACTTTAACACCATCGCTCTAATGTGTCCAGAGTTTTGGCTACAACCTGCGTTCGCAGACGACAATCCGTATTCCGGACCACATTTCTTCGCATTCTTAGGTGGTAAGTTTATTCTTTACCTATTGAGGTAAAGTCAACACCACATACTGCCCCTGCCACACTATGCTCCTCGCGCTGCCGCGATGTTGCACTCTCTGCCCACATACTGCTCTACTCGCGCAATTAATCGCAACGCTTCGCACTAGGTCCTTTCACTCGCGCTCAAAAACCGACAAAACAGGGAACAGTGGGCATGACGAGGAGCATGACGTGCGGCGTGACGAGTTATGATGCCACTCTACATCTCTTCCTCCTTTGCTCGCTGCTTCCCATGCCACTCGACGAGTGTGGCAGGCCTAATAGTGGTTACCCTTGCACTACGCGAATATCCTTAATGCTACGATATAAAGGCACTGTCAATGTGAAATTGTTACCACTCATGTCCGGTTAACCGGACGTTTTCCTCCGCCCCACCCACTGACCAGGCTGGACGAAGACAAAAAGCCGGAAATATCCGGTCGAATCCGGATTGATGTTAATTCTAACCGTACATATAGCTCGAGTCGCACCGCATCTTAGGCGTTGCTTCATTGATCGTATGCACGTAAAGTCACGAGCACTAATATGTAACTTTTAAAAGTGATTTTCTTTTACTGAGTTGATTGTAATTTTATGTTTTGGAACCCACACTAATATGAAATAGGTCTTATCTCAAAGTTGTAGTCGTTATTCCATGAGGAAATCGCTTTTGAAGTTTACTAAGTGGATACATATCTCGCTCGTGACTGTACAATCGCATCAGTCACCAGTACAGATGCGCTTGCACCGCTACTGACCACGCCCTTCGAGATAACACGTCACTCCTAAATAGTCCTAGCTCCTAGCACGGCGTTCCGCGGAAGTATGTCTGGTATCAAAACAATCCATCTTTGTAAACGATTGAGTCAGTCAAGGGCTTCTTATGCACTGCAGTAACACGTGTTGCAAGTAAGCGTGTGTCATTTGTTATTATTATTGTTAACTCAGCCGGCATTTCCCTCGGAGTGACTAGTCTATGGTGAAGTGCCTCTCGCAGTCTCGACTCGACAACGTTTGCGGAATAGTTCCGTTTAATAGATAATTGAATTAAATTGTTCTGAGTTTAGTGTTATTGTTATTTTGTGATTTTATTTACTGATCAGCATTGGGGTAAAAGTGTTCTTGAGTGAAGACTGTGAATCGGCAAATGTAAGGTAGGACCTCCCTCAGTTTAGGTGGACTGGCGATCTTCGCAGGGTGTAGCAGCTAGATGAGAGTAGCCGTAGATTGAATCAAATGGTGTGCGATTGGAGATACCTATGTCCAGCAGTGGACTGCTAATGGATGATGCCGATTGTCTCACTGGTGGCTAAAGGCTCAAGAAGAATATATCCAGTACTGAGAAAAATGTGGGTTGTGGCAGACCTAAAAAATCCTCCCAGGACATGATAATACTTACTTACTTATTATTTAATGAAACTAAAACAATATTCACTATCAAAATACATAAATTAAGGAAAATGTTGTCGAATGACTCGCCGATGAAATCATAGCCCTCTAATAGCTTACCGGGAGATGAGGTAAACAGCTCATTGCAGTGAGTGGATCGCTGTTGACAGTACTTGTGCAAGTTACGTCGGTTAAAATTAACTGTAAGTAGTAACCGGCTTTTTAAATCAGTTTGTTAAAGGACTTTTGGGTTTTGTGACCAATAGAAGCGTTGAAAAGGGCGTTGTCGGAAAAGCTGGGCGTTACTAGGAAGTGTTTGAAGTTTTAAAGTGGCCTTTATATAGCTTAGCGTTTTTACTTAATCTCGAATTCAAATAAAGGTTCGCATGTAACGGCTTTAAAAAAGAAGAAGTGAAGCATTTACCTACATGTATTAGTGCCTGTTTAGTTTAGTTTGACAACCATCGGTTGATATCGGATGTGTCGTGCTCTACGTCCCGTTTCACACCCGTTATTCTAAATACCTACGTCATAGACTCCTCCCAGATTATTCTTTTGGCATACCTGGCTTCCGGGACGCTATAGGTTTCCCTGGGAAGCTAGCTTCCGGTTCTGGTGACGCTGCTGTTCTATAACTTTATCCTTGTTTGATCTTGCAGTCTGCCCATTGGGACGGATAAAATTTATTATAGAGCAATTAATAAGATCGAACAAAAGTGTGAAACCACTACCCTCTATATCTCACTGCCCGCCGATGGTAGGTATTTATACCTAAACGATTGCTTTTCCTTGCTGCTCTGCTAAACTTAACTGGCAGTGGGCAGGACACGTTACATTGCTCGCAGAACGCAGCGTTGGAAGGCCTTCCACAAGGTAGACCGATACCTACCTGGTGAAGACTAGGAATCCGCTGGGTGCGAGAAGCACAGAACCGGTCGAAGTGGCGGTGCTTGGGGGAGGCCTATGTCCAGCAGTGGACGTCTTTCGGCTGAAATGATGATGATGATGATCATTCCTCTTCTTACCTGGATGGGACTTGCCATATCCAGTCTTACTTCGGATTATTATCGAGCCATAAAGCAGTTGCTATTTTTTTTATTTTTTATTGAGTGTTCTCAAAAAGTTGTAAAAAAAAACCTAGGTAGGTCCTCAAAATGTTGTTGTGCTTAAATTCTATGAAGTAATCTATAAGTAAATTTATTTCAGTTAACTTTACTATCTTCTACAATAATAATCTTACATAGAGGACTCTTTTTAAGTATCAAAATACCTGTGCTAGGAGACCCCGCTCTTCTAAAACTAGTAACAATAATAATGTAGGAGGGTACATACAAAAAAGAAATTCAAACTTAAATCTAGGAGGATATGTGTGTGTGGAGGTGTGTCTGTGTGTGTGGGGGGTGTGTGTGTGTGAATATAAAGTTAAACACATCCAAATGATAAATAGGTGTTCTATGTATTGTTAATTAGGAGTGATTTACCAGGAAAAACATGAACACAACACAGTTGGTCTCGGAACAATACTGTAATCAACGCACTAACGTTTTTAGATTTGTTCGTTGACTGCCTAAAGTTGAACAATGCCATTTGTTTTTTGAATATTCCTGCGACAGAATTACGACTTTATAATATTTGCGACAGAATTGTCCGCCTTTGTACATTTGTGTGATCGAAGTGTTCAATAAATTATTACTGGGTAAAACAGAAATCTATTGAAATTATTGCTGTCGGAAAATCAGGGTTATCTTTAGGAATTCCAAGATAAACTAATACTGATTCAAATAGTAATTACTATTTACTTATTGGATTTTACTGAATTCTGTGGAAGTTCATTACGAGGTAAAAGTATAACTTACCTCTGTACCTAGTTAGTACTTAGTAGATTTTATTTAGGTGTATTTTATTCCTTGCCTTCATTTGCGTGCGTTTTATAGGGATTCCCCGACTTGTTTTAAACTCTACTGGAGCCGTTATAAATAAAGGTATTGGAATCCAGTCCATCTTGGTACTGTCTAGGCTACTTAAAGTCTCCTGAAGGTAGATTTCAATCCCTATAATCCCTAAAATTACTTATCTTTCCAAAATCCAGGACTAGGTCAAAATGCCGTCACTGTCTCTGAAGATAGTGCAAGACGAAGGCGCGGTGACCCGGAAGGTCAAGTTCGACTCGCACATGACCGTGAAGGATGCGCACAAGGTCGTCAAGGACAAGGTCATCGTGCCCAACAAGGGACAAGGTAAGAAAAAGAAGTCCATCATACAGCATTAGACCCATAAAATAAATGTATAGTACCTACCTTAGTTTAAAATAATTTCGACTTCGTATATCGTCGTCTCGGTCGCTCGTCCTGTATTTAATAACAGCCAGCTATTTTACCGAACGCCTACTGTAATAAATACCGCTTGCACACTAAGTATCCAAAATCCGAAATGACCAAATCCAGTGGAACTGAAAATCTTGGACTGATTCTAAAGGCTACCTAAACAATCTAAGCAGGCAAACTTGCGCCAGGTCGTGCTCGCGATCCTGACCTGGTGATGCGTCAGATTCGTCGACGACATTTTAATAAGATAGATAGATAGAATACTCTTTATTGTACATCATAAAAATTATAGACATAAATTTAGAAATTTTACATAGGGTGACACAATGGGCGGTCTTATTGCTTAAAGCGAAGATGTCGTCAAAATAGATTTTGTCACTCAACCGCGGTATGGATGAAAATACAGTGCGATAAAATGCAGTGCGCGGTAAAAAAACGTATCATTAAAAAAGCGCCCGTCCGTACGTGGGCTAATACAACCGCATTCGATACGGATTTTGGTAAAATCAGATAGGTCTGAAGGTAGAACACTATGCATGATAGCCTTAAGCGACATAAGAACTTTAAATCTGAAGGCTCTTCTTTATCCCGTAGAATACGCGTTATTCCTCCGCTCCGCTGATGATGATATGTCTGGAGTATGGCTGGACGACGAGAGGACCCTGGACTACTACCTGCTCAGGGACGGAGACTCCCTGGATTATATCTGCAGGATGAGGAACCTGAGAGTCAGGCTGTTGGACGGTGAGCAACTTTTATTTATACACTTTCCCTGTAGTTTTAATATTAATAAACGCGGAGAGTTACAGCCAGTATTAGCTTCAGCTTTACCATACATTTTCCGAGGTTTAAGTTTGGCATAAGTTTAGTCCGTGTTTATTAATGAGGCGGTTTATGTTTTACTAACCGGTTTGAGGCGTGTCGCTTGTAAGGCAATGCAGCCTTTAAACAACTATATCTATCGGGGTAAATACAGCCATGACCCAACCTATTGACTTCTGTCAATGCTAACGATCATTAGAAGAATAAGATCGGTCGACGTCATCTAGTACGATCGATCGGCTAGATATCAATAGAATGAGTCCCGCCGCTCCTTCATTCATACAGAATGCGGGTCCATGGTGGATCCGGTAGAGTTATCACACGTTTGAAAAAAGTTCGTAATCCAACACTCAATATCTTTATTGCTTTACCATAATGTGTACTTAGGTGGTAACTATATAATTTAGATCATTATGGAATATGGACCCTGTGGGGCACAGCAAAAGGGTAGGAGAGAGGAAGTCCTGTTCTACGAGATAATTAAGTTGTTTTTGTGGGAACAAGTTTAAACTTACATATTATAATAATCAAAGTCAGGAGATCGCGAATAAGATACTAAGTATTTCACTTATCTATTATTTATGTACTTAACCATTGCATCATATGTTTAATAAATAAATTCATCTGTTCGATAACGTAATTAACACAAGTAACAAACGTGCTTGAAGGAAGGAAGTATTCTAGTAAGATGCTGGTAGGGATCTTGACCGTACTTTCGGGATTGTCCTGATAGCCGTGTAAGACCTCTCCACTCCTAAAGCACCTCAGGTAGTGTTGCCCCCTTGTCACTACAACCGTTTTCGGGGGCCCATTATTGAGTGTGCAAGTCACCCTCTGCTATTTTATCAGTGTATTACACAATGAATAATAATATTGATGAATTTTCAAAATTAACAGCATTGGGATTGTGTGCTGTATTCGTTCATCAGCTAAAGCTACATCATGAACCGATCGAACTGATCGAGTAGATGTGGTAACACCCTTAGTAATCCATCAATTACCCTCAGATACGGTGAAGACGCTGCAGGTGGATGAGGCCAAGACAGTCGGCGAGCTGATGATGGACATCTGTGCCCGCATCGGAATCAAGAACTACGATGAGTATGGACTGGTGAGTAAATGGATATGTTGGAGGAAGTGGTTGGAATCGAGTTAATAACGCGAGATATCGATTGTTTCTAAATACCTTGTTAAATCTTATTTATTTCTTAATAATCTAAGTTATAATAGAAGGTAAGATAATATTTATATAATATATGTGCTAACAGACTTAAAATAGTAATAATTATGCACGTATATAAAAGAGAAGAAAGAATCATAGGGCATCAAAAAATTCGTCCGCATCGCTGTGAACAGGAAATGTGCTCAAAAGGCTGGCAGCATTGCCACGATGCTGATTCTTTGGCCAAAAAATAGGCCTACCTTCTGGTGAGGTGCAAAGTCGACCAACCGCTTGGCGATGTCTCGAAAAATCAAGTGGGCACAACATGGTTAAAAACTTTATGTAATTCATTCCTTACTATAATCTCTTTCTCCATCTCTAGTGTAAAGAAGAAGTGGAAGAAGCAGAAGAAACCAAAGAGACCAAGGAGCCAAGTGGCAGCGGCTTCACATTGAGAAGACCCAAGCCAGCCAAGGAGCGAGATGTGATCTTGGAACAGATGAGCAAGAGGCTGAAAACTGATGATAACGGTATGTGCTTTGTGTAGCTTCATTATGCTCTTCATCAGATGCCAACTTATTGAGGTCGGCGCAGCGCGTCTCCGTCTTCCATACATCAATATTAATCGTCATTAAAGTAGTCACCATATTCATTCATCCATTGTCATTTTTACTTTTTATGATATAATTTTATTAATCTATTGCTTTTGTGATCGACTTATGTTAAATATCTTTCATATTTGCACGACCAAAACCTCGATTATATAATAATAAATAATAAAATGCACAAAAAAAATAGGGCGCTGGTGTGTGCCTTGGACTCGCAGCTCAGCAACTTTTTCGAGAGCAGCGAGGATCTCGTTGATACACACTCGATCCTGTATTGCGCGGCTGCTGCGGCATGTCGTTTAGCTAACGTCAAGTTTCCAAACAGTGACGGAGCTACTCGACCAAAACCAGCCGTACCAGCCTGGCAGTGCAGGATCGAGCGACGTATCGATGGAGCCAGGGTACTCATCGGCAAACTATACTGCTTCAGGGAGGGCAATACACGACCACGAGTGATGCGCTTTGTAAGGCGGGCATTCTCGGGGACTGGAATCAGCCCTCGAGAATACATGTCCCGTGTCACAGAGCGCATCGACTTCCTGAAGCAGAAAGTTTGTGCATGGGCGAGCCGTATTCGGCGGTATAAGCGGCGAGTCGATCGATACATGCAGAATCGCATGTTCCAGAGCGATGAGAGGTGGGTATATAGATCTTGGGAGCGACCTGAACATAATATGACGGACGTGTGCCGCCCGGATGATGCCGCCACGAATGCATTCTGGCGCAACATCTGGTCGGTGCCCGTCTGTCACGCTGAGGCTGGCTGGATGCAGGATGTCAAGCGAATGTGTGAAACTATTCCAGAAATGGACGCTATACTGATCACGCCATTAGACGTGGCCAGAACAGTCCGTCCGTTACCGAATTGGAAATCTCCGGGACCGGACGGACTGCACAACTTTTGGTTAAAATGGCTGATTAGTTCACACACTCGCCTGGCATCTCAATTCCAGTCATCCCTAGAGTCTGGGTCGCTACCGCAGTTTCTAACAACAGGCGTTACCCACCTGCTCCATAAGTCAGGTAGTCCCGCGGAACCCAAGAATTATAGACCGATCACATGTTTGTCAACGGTCTATAAACTTCTTACATCTATTTTGAGAGCGAAAATTAACACACACATTGACAGTAATTCAATCATGTCTGTCTCTCAAAATGGATGTAGGAACGGGTCCCGTGGTACTAAGGAGCTACTCCTCATCGATATGGCCATAAGCCAACAGGTTCGTCAATCCCGTAAGAATCTGTCGACATGCTGGATAGAGTATAAGAAGGCCTACGACTCGGTGCCACATACATGGCTCATGAGGGTGCTGGAGTTGTACAAAATAGATGCAACTCTGCGCTCCTTCCTGATGTCATGTATGGGGCAATGGAGGACGGTCCTTCGCTATCCAGGATGTCGACAGATTCAGGGGAATAATGAACCTGTATGGATTAAACGGGGAATATTCCAGGGTGATAGTTTGAGTCCACTTTGGTTTTGCTTAGCCCTGAATCCTCTAAGCACACTGCTGGAGAATTCAGGACTGGGCTATCAGCTGAGGAGAAGTGGTCAGGTCATGTCTCACCTCCTCTACATGGATGACTTGAAACTCTTTGCCCCCAACAAATTGCGACTGATGGAGTTACTGAAGTTAACTGAAACATTCAGTAACGCCATCAGGATGGAATTTGGTGTGGACAAATGTGCAGTCATGCATGTAAAGCGAGGGGAGATTATGGAGTCCGAGGGAACTCAACTCACGGACGCCATACACCTTAGATCACTCTCCTCAGCCGAAAGCTATAAGTATTTGGGTATGTCGGAAGCGTTAGGCATCAACGTTGCTGACATGAAGCAATCGTTGAAGGAGCGCTTCTTTGGTCGCCTGAAGAAGGTATTAATTAGTCTTCTTTCGGGCGGAAACAAGGTGCGCGCCTTCAACGGTTGGGTCATGCCGGTTTTGATGTACTCTTTCGGCATACTCAAATGGACTCAGACCGAACTCGACGCCCTGGACAGGAGGGTCCGTACACTACTGACCGCAAACCGGATGCATCACCCACGTTCATCGGTGATGAGACTGTACATCCCGCGGAAATGCGGGGGTCGAGGCTTTTTAAATGCGAAAACCCTCCACAACCGCGAGGTGTGCAGCCTCAGGGAATATTTCTTAAAAGCCGAAGTGGGTATGCACCGTGATGTGGTCGCAGTGGACAAGGGGCTCACCCCGCTCTCCATGGCTAAAGAGAACTGGCGCAAACCTGTGGTACTTACTACAGAGGACCGCAAGGAAGTATGGCAAAGCAAGGAGCTTCACGGGCGCTTCTATCGGGCTCTTCATCAGCCCGGTGTAGATTTCCTAACGTCCGTATCCTGGCTACGTTTTGGTGACCTTTTCGGGGAAACTGAAGGTTTCGTCTGTGCAATTATGGACGAAGTTATCTTGACGAATAACTACCGAAAATATATTATGAAGGATGGGACGGTTGACGTGTGTCGGGCATGCCACCGTCCGGGTGAGTCCATCAGACATATTATCTCTGGTTGTTCTCGTCTGGCTAACGGCGAGTACTTGCACAGGCATAACCAAGTGGCCAGGATTATTCACCAGCAACTTGCTTTGAAATATAAACTTGTGGATTCTGAGGTACCGTACTACAAGTATGTGCCCGACCCAGTTCTCGAAAATGACCATGTCACGTTGTACTGGGATCGGTCTATCATTACAGACAGGACTATTGTTGCCAATAAGCCTGATATAGTAGTGATAGACCGATTAGCGCGCCGCGCAATGATAGTAGATGTTACCATTCCACATGACGAGAACCTCGTGAAAGCTGAGAAAGAGAAACAAATAAAATATCTAGACTTAGCACACGAGGTTGTCGACATGTGGAACGTGTGCTCCGCTATCATTGTGCCGATTGTCGTAACGGCCAATGGCCTGATGGCCGAAAGCCTCGACCAACATCTCTCGAGGCTCTCATTAGGCGGTTGGATCAAGGGCCTGATTCAGAAGGCAGTACTCCTCGATACGGCTCGTATTGTGAGGAGGTTCCTGTCTCTGCAGCCCTAACCACCGGTAGCTTGGACCCTGCTCCCGACACCGGCGGAACACTATTTTTTATATTTTTAAATGTTTTTAATTTTTTATTCTAATATTTAAAAATATAATTTATATGTATATAGTTAAATAAAGGAGATAATAATAATACCAGTCTGTTACTGGCCCCCTGCAGGGCAAAGGCCTCTTCTCATACAGAGAAGGCACGGGCATTGATCACCACGCTTACTCAAAACGGGTTGGTGATTTCAGACTTATGTTAACTATCAGTCCAGGTTTCCTCTCGATGTTTTCCTTCACCGATGTTAGTAATGTCCAAGATAAACTCAGAAAGTGCATATGAATTGAAAAAGTCACATTGGTACTTGGCCGGAATTGACCCCACAACCTAGTGCATCAGAGGCGAGGACTTAACCACAGGTCCATCACGACAAGTCGAATATAGTGTGATGTTAAATAAATTTCTATCACAAAAAGCAATCTGCCTAGCCCTTTCCCAACTATGTTGGGGTCAGCTTCCAGTCTTACTGGAAGCAGCTGAATACTAGTTTTGATGTCACCCTGACAGAGACGCCTTCCGGTTTTATCCTCAAAAAGTGACATGAACACGACGATCGCCTTCTATGTATGATTCAATGTAGGCTGTACGGCGCAGTTTTATGTTGTATGTTATAAATATAATTATATCGAAATTCATTACTCGGCAATTATCATTAAATAATGAATGATATAATAGCTCCGGAAATTAAAATTTAAGGAAATAAACTATTAACTGTGGAAGTATGACGATTCGCAGCAAATATAATTTACGGCTATCTAATTACGCAACACATTTTCGTAAATAATTACGACCCATTTGTTTAATTTACAGTTTCATTACAGTTCAACAACATTCATTGCGTTATTTACGTTGTTGAGCAGATTTTTTTTTCAAAGTTATGATGCAATGGTTTAGCAATTTGTTTCAAAACGATTCAGATTCTGATTGCTCGTGTATTACGCAATTAGGGTACAGATCTATTTGATGATTTTAATGATTATAATTTTGTAAGTTATCATAATCGCGGCGTAAACAATTTTGACCACCATATAATTTAACAGCGCTAATGAATATTGATCAACAGAAAACGAAGCGACGAATCTGTGCAATTTGCAAAAAACAAGTTATAATTTTTTATTCCGCGGGCTACTTCGACGGATCATCCCTTAACGTGTTAATACGCCCTTGTATTCCCTTATTAAGATTATTATTAATTTCTAAATTCTCCATCTCTCCAATAGTGGAATGGCTCGACCAGCACCGCACCATCCGCGAGCAAGGGATCGACTTCAAAGAGACGCTACTTCTCAAGCGAAGACTGTTCTACTCCGACCGGAACGTGGACTCCCGCGATCCTGTGCAGCTGCACCTGCTGTATGTGCAGACCAGGGACGCGATCCTGAAGGGAAGGCATCCTGTCACTGAGCAGCAAGGTTAGTGGCTATGTTGCTGTTAGTACGGATAGTGCCTTCCACGAAGACGCGCCCCACTCTTCTTCCTATTCGCGATTACCTATTGTACTGTAAGCTATTAGGAAGAAGAGTGGGGCGCGTCTTTGTGGATGGCACTATGTTATATCTGTATTTAGAGCCGTCATATCCCTGTGCCTACCAAATTAGGTATACTACCGCGGTGATAATGGGCTTGGCCGTTACTAAAATTTATATTTGTGATATTACATTTGAAGCAATATACCGTATTCAACATTCATCACCATTATAGGTAAGTACATAGGAATCAATAATAATTTAAGCCTCGTGCAGACTGGCGCGACGCGGCACCGCCAATTGTTCTACGGTGAAGTTTTCTTAGAAATAATTTTGTTAGAGTTGCGTCGCGCCAGGTTGCACAACACAACTGCCGATGCCAGTGCCGGTATCCGAATTTGCTACCAGCGCTGGTAAACCAATAAAACTGACAAATAGCTTGTCTGGCTCACACAACTAAACTACATAGCTGTTGAACGGTCGTTGGCTTGCCGTAAGTATCTACTGTAATTACTTAAGTAATTAATAAACGTGCGCTAGCTCCTAAACTATGCACATAAATACAATATTGTCAAGAAAAAAAATGATATGCGCTATATGAAGTAACAATTTTTATTTGATAAAGATTAATATTAAATACATAGACGTACAGACGCCAGCACATCAACCTACTACAATCTTTCAAATTTCTTTAATAGATTTTCAACTTTATCACTGAAGCATAAGGTTTAAAGTTGATTGGGAAAATTTTACAGTTTCGGGTAGGTTGACCTGCTGGCGTCTGTACATAGGGCAGAAGAGTAATACATATACTTTATCATATGTGAATACATAATCGGCCTATAAGGTTCCCATTGCTGGGACAGAGGCCTCCTCTCTTGTAAGTAAATAAAAACATACACACATTCCAGTATAAGCTGACCTCTCATTGTACGGAAATCCTATACAATCCGAGATCAGCTTATACTCGAAAAGTATAGCTTGTTATGTAGCCGTGTGAACTCAACGGTTTTCACGATTATTTACTCACGTTTCTAGAGTATTTTTCTTATGAACAAGCGCTGGTTCACACATTTTGTCAGTTATAGTTTTTATAATGGTAGTAAATAACAACAAAACAGTTCTAAATCGTTGTGATACCGTAGGCCGTAGCTATCGTAACGACTACCGATATAAAACAAGTGGCACTTTAGTAGAGCGCCGAGCCCGACACGACGCGTCGAAGTACGTGGGCCGGATGGATTGGTTCACAGCGGGCTTACATGGCGGTGGATTTCTAATACAAACCTCCCTAAGATAAGGATCAAAACGGTGAAGGATGTTTTATCGTGAAGAAACACGTCAAGAACACTGTGTCTCAGCTGTGGGGACGTTCTAGGATGATTAAGGGTTCAATTTAATAATTAGGTACTAGTTAGTACCAATTATTTAATTTTAATAACTTTTGTCCATTATTTGATAACTTCCGATTAAGTTATCTGGTAGGCAATTCTATAGAACAGCTTGTCCAGACATTGTAGAACACACTCGTAGATAATTATTTCGATTCTTTATGTTGAAAGTGGATGTCAGTTGCGTAGTTTTCCGGTTACAGCGTCAATATGTGACGTAAAACATTGTAATTTCAATGATGTTTAAAAATGGTCCTTAATGATGTTATTTTATTTTCATAAGCCTAACATATAAGGAGAGAAAACGGGTTAACAATGAATTAAAGTAACTTAGATCCCCATAGTTATTCGACTACGTAGGTATTATCGAAGAACTTCATTTTTCAGCAGTTTGAAAACAAAATCCCGTGAACGCGATGACCACATCTGTTACTGCCCCGGTTTTATAGCGGCCGAGCGCTGCAAGCAGAAATAACCCTTACGGTGTATAGATATGAACTTGTTCGATGGTACATGCTCGATTTTTTTAAACTCCTGTCACCCAAACTAGGACGCTGTATCTCAGGCAGGTGTCAGCGTTCGATCCTGCCAGTCACATTGTGAAGCCTAACTTATTGTTTAAATGTTGGCGAGTTTAAAAATAAATAAAACAATTATAATGTATTACAGTTTTGTTTCCATTAGGCGTTGTTTAAAATTTATGTTTTGTATTGTGTATTTAGAATCGTACCGTAACCTTGACTTATAAAAGACAAATGCTTAACCTATATTACGTACTTATAATATTTATTAATAAAATGTGCTTATAAATAGCAGCCGGAGGCCCTGTTTGCGAAATATGTATATATATATTTTATATGTTAATGTTTAGTTAGTAGGGTGAGCTCATTCATTGTCTGTCAATTAATTTAATACCTAAATACTTTAGTGTTCACGACTGACAGCGCTGATAATTATAATAATAACTCAATGTGTATTCAGGAAAATACGAGTATGTTCAAACCAAACAATAAGATTAAAGAAGGAAATATAAGTAACAATATTATAACTTTACCTACTCTTTGTAGGTATCTGCTACCAAATAAAAACCAAGATATAGCGCTGCAAACAACACAGTGAAGAACACATGCCAAAACTACACCTCTGCTCTGTGCATACACGCTCACACGCACGCATAATTACAACCATTTACAATCAAACTACACCTCACTAAGTGCACACATGTTTACGAAACCGGCTTCATATCAGCGCTTTGTCTTGGTTTTTTATTTGGTCTGAGTATCTATGTCATATAAAACAAACAAAAAGCTGTAATATTTTGTTTTTCTAAAATAAATAGTGGCATAATGTAATAAAGCCAATCAGCCAAAAATAAAATATTTGTTAACCACATACAGTACAAAAGAGTACAAAAAATACACCACGTTATTTTTTTCCATCTTCACCGTATACAAACCGTCCCTAAAAGTGTGCGAGCGAGAGGCCCCGACTACGACCGAGGCCCGACGAATCGACCGCGCGACTCGCGAGTGTCGGACGCACGTTGCCGATCAGTGCACGTCAAAATGTTCCACGAAAACTCAGACAAACAAGACGTGAAGTTAATCCGCCTCGTGAAGGAAAACTCAGTGCTATACGACATCAACCATGCTAAATACATGGACTTTAATACAAGGGAAGTGGCCTGGCAGAAGATAGGAGACGAATTAAAAAGGCCGGGTAAGTAATATTTAGTTGTCACGATCCGACACTACTATTTGTTTTGTTTGCGTTCGAGAATGGCGGACTTTTTGTGAGAAGCGTGTGAGTTTAATTTGGGAGATTTTTTTAGTTTATTCTTTTTTAATCCATTCTAAAGAGTATTTTAAAATTAAAATCTATTTATGTTAAATTATGGTTAAAACTTTAAATAATTTTAATTTTGAATTTTATTTTTCAATTGGCGACTTCATTTTTTCTTTTCCGAACGACGGATAGATTAGTTTGCTCGTAATTGCAGAACACACTTTAAATCACAATCTGAATAATTTTTGAAGGCTTAGCAATAGCCTTAAAAAATGATTCTGATTCCATCCATCGCTTCTTCTCTTGTCTGCTTACTAACTACGTAAATAACGCAATGAATATTGTTAAGCTGTTAAAATGAAAGCCATTGCTACTGTTAGTGTGTTACGCAATTACCCCGCAGGAGGCTATTACAGTGATAATTAACATACGCGTATCACTCGTATGTAATTTGAAAATAAGATTTTTAACTTTATGCTTTTATTATAGGCGCCGACTGCAAAGTCCGCTGGATAAACATTAGAGATGTACACAGACGAATTCTAAAAAAAAATGTCACCGACCCAGTACATCCCCCCAGACAGTACAAATATGAGAGCGAGCTAGCATTCATGAGGCCATTCTACAGAGATGTAGTGGTACTATCAATGGAAGACGAAGATGAATCACAAACCAAGAACTGGCATGACCTGGTCACCGACTCCACAAACGAAGAGATTGATTTAAACCCTTGTAGCGACGGTAACGACTCTGATGAACCAATAATAAAGAAAGCTAAATCTAAAAAGAAAAAATCTAAGAAGAGAAAAGAACCGTGTTTTGAGGAAGTTAACCAGACAATTAATTTGCCAAGTTTCAGCGAGCCTGTATCTCCTGAGTTGGACCCTACGGATCCAGTCGATGCGTTTTTGCTAAGCATTGGATCTACATTAAAAACATTTTCGCCTTATCATTTGAATGTAGCGAAAAGTAAAATTTTCGCGGTCGTTCAAGATCATGATTTGCAGCAAATTGTTGAGAAGGAAAAACATGGACATTCTTCTGTTAAAGTTTCTACTACTGAAACTTTGTATTTAGGATAAGGTTTTTTTTATGAGTGTGTTAAGTAAGTAACGTAGTATTTGATTAAATAATGATCTCTAAGATGTAGGTTGATTGCATTTAGTATTTTAATTAAAACTTATGATTAGTTGTGATTGAAATTGAGAGTTGTAATTGAAATAATGTTTTTTTTGTTTGTATTTTGCTGCTAGAATGAATTCAAGAGCTTTTAAAATAATTAGGTGAAAAACTTGAAATTGTGAGCAATAAGTATCTTGAATGCACAATTTTAAATATCCTAAAATACCATATACTTATTATCACTAGTAAGTATAAATATTTTCTTTTTTTTTTTGTAGCTGTAATTGTGTAATTTTAAAGGTAGGGTAAGTACAAACGCCGGTACATCAACCTAATACAATCTGTCAAATTTCTTTAATAGATTTTCAACTTTATCACTAAACCATAAGGTTCAAAGTTAATTGGCAAAATTTGACAGTTTCGGGTAGGTTGACCTTCTGGCGTCTGTACAACTAAGTCATCGATGAGTTAACTGAACTTAATTATGTCATCTCATCATACAGCCTATACCTTAGCATATTTTTTACGCACAATAAATGATAAAACAAAAAACAAAACATAGTTTTCTTTATTATTCTCCGTACATTCTTGAAACACTCGCGAGTTAATATCGAGTTCCCACAGTAGTTGTGGCCCGGCAACTCACCGATCGATCACACACACAAACACACACACACACACACTAGGTGGCGTCGCGTCGTCCGGTCGGAGCCGGCCGCACACTGTGCGATACGAGAAGATCCGTTATCTAATTACGCAACACATTTTCGTAAACAATTACGACAAATTTTTTTTCATTTTGACAGTTCAACAACATTCATTGCGTTATTTACGTTGTTGAGCAGATTTTTTTTTATCTTTAGAAGTTTGTTTCAAAACGATTCAAATTCCGATTGATCGCATAAGTATTGTGTAATTATTAACCAACGAAAAATGAGATATTTTCCTATTGTCGTTTTGTCTTATTACCGGTATTTTGCTTGCCGGTTGAATATCTTCTATTTAAAGACCGGTTAAACGTGATCTAAATAAAAGTAAGACTGGAATGTCATTCGATTTCAAACGGAACGTGCAATTGCTGTTTTACTTGTTGTTTTATTTCACTTTATATTCGTCTTTTTCTTATTAGTCTATTTCACTTTATAGACAAAGTAAAGTAAGTAATTTAAATGGTAAAATAAAAATTTAAGTAGGGAAGTAATCAAAAATAAATAGTTGTAAATCTTATTTTTACTATTTAAAAAACCTTCGATAAATAATCACACTGGCCTAATTCAAATAACAATCTAAGTAATCTAATCAAACAATCATCAATTCATCATACACAAAACAAAAGTTAAGTAACAACGACATCGAGCAATGACAACCGCTAATCGAGAATGCGCGCCGCCCATTAGCAACCGGTTGCGATACCAACGGAGCCGACACGTGACGTAGCCGCGACGCGACGTTGCCGCTCAGTATGCCGCCGCGCAGTCGCGACACGACACCGTCGCGCACCCGACACGATGCCGCTGCCTTTCAACAAGAACTTAGACTTAAAACTATTAAAATTAGTTAAAGAAAACCCTATTTTGTATAATACGAGACACGCAAAATATCTAGACTTTGATTCAAGAGAAGTTATTTGGCAAAAGATTGGAGATTCACTCAGCAGGCCAGGTAAGTTTATTTCTTACATATTTATATTCCTTGTGCACTTTATTTCGTAAGCCATAAGGGTTATTATTGAGTGATTAATTAAAGGTTTAGTTGGCGTCGATTTTGTCTGTAGAATTACAAGTAGGTTAGTTGATAGGGTTATCTGTGTGTGTTTTGTAATAGTTTGATTGTGTTCAAGTATTATTGCGCGTTGTTTTGTTGGGGGATAGGCAGGAGACGTTGCCTTTGGGTTGAAAGATCGTGTATGATTTGAGGATTAAGAAATAAACGTTACGGCTTTATTCTTTTAAGTATTTATGTAAGCTAAATTGTTCCTGGCCATAATGAAGGCCACATGGTTCATTTGGAATGTCTTTAGAGGCGTTCATTTGGCAGCAATTTAATGTTATTTGGTAATTTAATAAACAAAATAACAGGAATAAATTAATTGAAGCCGATTGTTTATTCACGTATCATTGGCAACCTTTTACCCTTTTGAGTCATTGTTCTACGTGACAATACTAAGGTGACTACTTCTCTGTAGGTAAACATTGTTACGCACCATTGTCATTGTTAGTTCAGCCACTTCTATTTTAGGGAAGTGATGTTTTATTGATATTGGATCACACAACATCCCATTTTAGACTTTGTCCACAAAAGAGTGTGTTAAAAATAACACACTCTTTTGTGGACATTACATGGCAAATGTATCGTGTCACCCAGTAACTGGGTTGTGGAGATCAGATAGGCAGTCTAAGATACTGGTATTCAGCTGCATCTGGTTAGACTGGAAGCTGACCCCAACTTAGTTGGGAAAAGGCTAAGCAGATGATGATGATGAGCATAAAGTACAAAGAGCATAACCAGCCTATTTAAGTAAGTTATAACAACTTATAATTAATTCAAAACATTTTATTTTCCAGCTCTCGTCTGCAAATCACGATGGATTAACATTCGAGACATGATGCGGCGAAAATTCCGCGAAAGACTAAAAAACCCGAACGCACACAGTTACAAATATAAGTACGAAGAGGAACTATCCTTCATGATGCCTTACTTCAAGGAGCCGGTCTCCTCAGGGTCCACAGCTGAGGAGTACGCAGGCTTCCTCGAAGACGACGCTTGCGAAGTCGAAATGCCTTCGGAAGTCTTCGTTGATGAAGCTCTAGACTTCGAAGAGCCGAGAGAAACAAAACCAGTCTTCCGAAAGAGACAACAAGACGACGGGAACTCTTCAAGAGAATTCTCCGAATCGATGTTCCAGGAGTTGAGCCCTACAGATCCTTTAGATGTGTTTTTGTTAACTATAGGCTCGACGCTAAGGAAGTTCAGCCCGTACTACTTGAACCAGGCTAAGAGTAAGATTTTTCAAGTGGTACAGGATTATGAGCTGCAGCAGATCGTCAATAAGGACGGACAGGCAGGCAGCAGTGATAGTAATAGATAGTTATGTAATGTTAGGTTTTGACAATAAAATATTTTTAAGGGATTTTCGAGTTTAATTTTTTTTTGTGCCAGCACTGTTGAAAACAGATGGGACTCTCCGCATTTTAGCTTCGAAGCTACAAATAGGTACGTGGCGGGCTCGACTTGTCGAATTCAGAGGGTGTAACGTAGTCAGAAGATATAAGAGTTACGCGATAGAAAGAGAGGCAACTTCTAGGTGAATATAACTGTAGGTAATTAGCGCTGTGCGACCTGAATTGCACTTTATTGTGTCGTACCAACAGTAGCTTTTATTTAAATGATTTTGCGGAGTGTCCCCTCTGTACTAATTTGTGGTGCCAATTTAATGCCTATAGTAATTAATAAAGGAGCATGCAGGCTGTGTTTTTTTTTGTTAACGGTGAAATGTATATTTTGGAATTAATTAAGACAATTGCTAGATAATGCCATTTAGGTATAGCGTCATCTCTTTTTCGCATTGGTTTTATGATGACTGCACTCCCCTGTACGATGCTTTAATTGGATCCTAAAAATTATTTATTTTATTATTTATGTACACACAGAAAAACAGATACAGATAAGACATAATCATAATTGTGAGTACAAAGGTACTGCTTATTTCTTAAGAAATTTCTTCCAGCAGACCTGCGATAGGAGAAATGAGAAAGAAATGTAGACAATAGTGTGTGAGAACAAGAAGAGAAAAATATAAATATGCGAAGTCTTAAACTAAAATAACAACACAAAAAAAAAATACAAACAATAACAACACAAACAACAAAAACTATTTTAATGTACAGTCACTAGCTATTTGCCTAGTTAGTTACGTTTGGCAGGCAAAATGGTGAGCGCAACATGTTGCCATTAGCCATCACAAAGGCGCTGCCCATCTTCCTGAAATAATTGTTTAGACGCACATCTTTTACAAAATCCACGATAATGACTTAGATACTTGAAGATGGGAATAGATCAACAACAACCAACCTTGGATGAGTCTGTAAAGGTGTTACAATTGTGATTTAAATAAATAAATAAAAATAAAATATCACTCACACTCCCACCTTAATTTCACGATGTGGTCAACACACATCCAACTTTTTGTGAAGGTAGGACATGCCCACGCTGGAGAGGGTATACCGCAATACATAATGGGATAGGAAGGGGTTGGCAATTCCGATGACGATTAATAGCCTCTTCAATTGCCCCATTTGCCCTGCACGGCTGCACCCTAGATTGTCCCTGAGGCCTGCGTGTGAGTTCCTGCCTTTAAGTGACGAACTCTATACGATCTATGTTGTAACCATCCCATTAAATATTGTGTTTTTATTACTTATAGCGGTGAACTTCGCGGGGATCCAGTGCCAGATACAATTAGGAGACTATGACGAGAAGAAACACAAGCCTGGTTTTATCGAAAAGTAAGTAGTAAACAAAAGAACCGAGAGAAATTCAGAGTAGGAATTTACACTTTTATTATATAGTCCTCCAGACCGTATTTCGGCAACGGCGGCGAATCTCAACGGAGACTGGCCTTCGGCGCGGGAGATATTATAGTGCACAAGTGTGTGCGCAGACACAGGTGCACTCTCTCTTCCCTCACTCTCATAGTCCAATGGGACGGCAATCCGACACGACCGGAGAGAGATCAGGCGTAGGACCAACGGCGACACGTGCTTTCCGAGGCACGGGGGTATCACACCGCCAACTTTGAAAGTCCGGGCTGTTACTAACAAATTCTTAATGGAAAAACCCAATAACACTTTGCCCGACCCGGGAATCGAACCCAGGACCCCACGCTCAGCAGTCCCGCTTGCGACCTCGAGACCAACGGGGCAGTTGACACTTGTATTATAAGTATCATAAAGGACAAAGTTGAACAAACGTTAACGTAGAATATCAAACAGCTTCTGAGGCGTTTCCGAGCATGCCCGCGCATTTTCCTTTGTTATATTTTGAAGTCTTTACTGCTACACAACTACATTCAGGTTTACATGCGACATAATCCTACACACGGAGGGTAGGTATCCATGGGGATTTTACCACGGCCTACAAGTCTATAGAGCCACAAGAGGACTAGGAGATAACATAGCTTGTACATGAGATATACTGCTCAACATACAATTAAGTACCTAGTAAAAATCAAATCATTTATTCCTATTAGACCATTTACAGACACTTGAATGGTCAAGGAGACTGTCAGCTACTTGCAGATTCCAAAGATTAAGAGGATGGACTAGAAAATCCGTGATATACGAAAACGAGCCCAGACTATGACGAAATAAAAATAAAGATAACTTTGCACTTGCACGTGCTTTGGCTGAGCATTATTCATGTGTCTATGGCACATAATTATGTCAAATTACAAAGTGCAAGATAAATAATGGAAAGTTTTATACTATGTGTAAAACACTAACGAGAATAGACGATATGAGTAGCTTAAAATATAATCTACAGCGGCTACAGCTAGGTTACACAATATTCCATTCTTTTTACACCCGTTTATTTCTTTTATTTCATTTAAATACTTATAAATTACATTTTTAATGTAATTTATAAGATATTAGAATATAAAAAAAATAACAAATAGTAGCCTACCGGTATCGGGAACAAGGTCCAAGCTACCGGCGGTCAGCGCTCCAGAAAGAGGAACCTCCTGACAATGCGAACCATGTCCAGGAGTACCTACCGCTTTCTGAACCAAGCTCTTAATCCAGCTGCCCAATAAGAGGCTCCCTAGGTGATGGTCAAAGCTCTTGGCAATTAAGCCCTTGTCTAATAAGACTATCGGCACAATAATCGCTGAGTTCACATCCCACATGTCGACCACTTCGTGAGCCAGGTCAAGATACTTGATACACCCGTTTATTTATTATTATTGATTTTCTTTTATTAAAACGGTTTAAAACTAATTACAAAAATTAAAGACACCGTTGATATGCACATACTCGTATAAGTAAAAATCCTTAGGTATTAATTATAAGTGAACAATATTTTCATGAATCCCTCTCACCATTAGTTAAGCTAAAGCACGTGCAATCTTCTGCAATCTCAACCCTAGACTATGTACATCCTCACCATCTTCCTTACCCCCAGATTCGAGGAATACCTCCCCGCCCAGTACTTAAATGCTTGGAGTGTAGAAAAGAAGATCCAGAAAGAATACGCGACGCACCAAGGCAGTAGCGAGCTGGAGGCCAAGTTCCTGTACATCAAGACTGCGCGGGCCATGCCTACGTATGGAGTCACCTTCTTCTTGGTTAAGGTATGACTACACATATGCATACACAAACTCACGCCTTCATCTCATGGGGTAGGCAGACTAAACTATAGAACGCCACCTGCTACCACACCTTACATACTCCTTTTGCTACGTTTACGTTCATACATCAGAGGCCTTAGCGTGAGTTTCTTTTAACCATCTCGACTTAACGCATCGACCGACTTCGACGCTCCGATCGGCAACCGGCCGGCCTTCACCAGTGAAGAACCAAGTTAAAAGAAACTCACACTAGGGCCTCTGGTCATCCACGCAAGTCGTTTGCGAGTACTACGCATCTGGCCTTTCTAAAGAACATCACCAATAAGGTCACTATAATATTTCCTTTTGGGCATACCCTCCAGGCGTTTGCACTCACATCTGCTTTGTAAAAACCTTTTGTTACTCGCCTTTCATTCATCCTCTTAATAATAAATACTCACTCTTTTAAAATTTTGTCACTACATGCAGCCTTTTTGGACATCGACTGGTTGGCCACAATCAACACAAAATAAATAGACTTAACCACGTTTTTCTGTTCACTTTGATGCACTCGCGGATATATATTTTTTTTTTAATATTATTTATTTATTTTATTATTTATGTACACACAGAAAAATAGATACAGATAAGACATAATCATAATTATGAGTACAAAGGTACTGCTTATTTCTTAAGAAATTTCTTCCAGCAGACCTGCGACAGGAGAAATGAGAAAGAAATGTAGACAATAGTGTGTGAGAACAAGAAGAGAAAAATATAAATATGCGAAGTCTTAAACTAAAATATTGAAATAAACCTACACGTATAACGTAATAAATTAACATATACTTAAATAAATACATAGAGCTTAAATATATAGACATACATACTGTAGGTATATAAATACTCTTTTACTCGATATTTGAATTGTGAAACAGTTCACAAATCACGCATGCTAAGCTATTATATGTATTTTTAATTTATTTAAACATTCAGTTGACATTTGTTTGAGAGTTAAAACCACGTTTAATCTTTACTTTGGCAAGTTGACATCTACTGATACCCTACAACCGATAGCCTAATTTATCACCTCCTTAAACATCACCAATATTCCAAACAGGAGAAACAAAAAGACAAGAAGAAGCTAGTCCCGCGCCTTCTGGGCATCAACGCGGAGGCGATCCTGCGCCTGGACGAGGTCACGAAGGAGATCCTGCAGCAATGGCCGCTCACGCACGTCAAGACGTATCACACGGGGAAGTCGGAGACATTCACACTTAACTTCGGAGATTACAGGTTAGTTTACTGTTTTTTTTATTAATTATAGAAGCAGGAATTAGTTAGACTGATTAAGTCGTATTATAATGATATAAGGTTAATTATATTTTGGTTTTGTTTTAAATTTCATTTCCTCTATAAATGCCCTTATCATAAGCATTCGCTCCTTGATACTAATCTTAGGGACGTTTGCGCCATTAATGATTAGTACAGCTTGGTTTAGGTTCAATTCCCAAACCTGTTTTCTTTTTACTGGCCCCCAGATACTTTCTTTGTGTTTCTGCAAGTCAAGAAGACGTGAAGCAAGATTCAAATATTTTTTTCTTTGTACAGTGACAAGGAATACTGCGTCAAAACCCAAGACTGCCACCGCATCCGCGACATCCTAGAGGGCTACATCGACATCATCCGCCGCCGGATGCTGGCCAAGCCCAGCGTGGACCCCGGCGAGTCTATGGCCATCACCCATGATAACGTGCAGATGGGCAAGTAAGTGCAAAAGGAATGAGTGAAACATTCATCTGTATTTCGACTTGATATCTCACCACTTTTCCCTAAAATTACTGCAGAATTACATAACATATATTGACAGCCTATAATGTCCCCACTGCTGGGACCCATACCTCCTCTCTTTGCGAGGGAGTGGGCCGTAATCCACCTCGCGGGCCCAGTGCGGGTTGGTAGATGTCACATGTGTTCAAGTTTCCTCACGATGTTTTCCTTCACCGTTTTTAGAGCAGTGGTGATGAAATCATTTAAACAAAGTATAGCGCTTTAGTTCGAACCTACGACCTACAATTCGTAAGTCGCAGCCGTTACCACTGGCCCACCACTATTAGTGCAGTGTAGTAATTGCAGCATTATTAAATTGTAATTTGAAAAATCATCGACGAAATTTGAGGTTTTAAAATTAATCTCAATTGTCAAATTGAAAACATCTTTAAGGTGAAATAAAATTAGGATTTCGGTTTTAGTATTTAAATAATCAACTCAATTTGTAAGTGGCACTACAGGGACTTAAACATAACTGGCGTAATAAATAGAACACTTACTCTTTATTGTACACCATAAAAATTACAGACATACATTTAGAAATTTTACATAGGGTGAAATAATGGGCGGTCTCTATAGATACCTACACCTCTGCCCAACCCTTCGGGGACTACCAGTATTATGGCTTTAAACAACACTACAATAAATTGACCTGTTTTAGGAGTCATCTAATCGAGCATGTGGCCAACAATCCGTCTAAGTTGGTGACGGAAACCTTCGTCGGGCCCACCAAGCTTGTGCCCTATGATCAAGGTAAGGTCTTGCCGATAAATACTCTTTCTTTGTTTCTTATTATGATAAATGCAGTTCCATCCAGTTCTGAAGTATATTACAGACAGCTATAAAAAGTATTTCCATGTTATTTTTTCTACCTAAAAACATAATTAGGATATGTTTGTTTACTGGATAAGCAAAATGCAACATTTTTTTTTCAAACGTTCGGCTTGTTACAGTTACGATGAACCTTTTACTTTTATAGTGAAACTAGAAAAAAAAATCAAAACTTCGATTTTATTTTAAAAAAATACTTAAAGGTTTATTGTTATTTTTTTAACCAGGTTCCCAGGCTCACTCCGGCGCTATGATAACCACGGTTCAACAGATAGTGGTCACTGATCATCTGCAGAACCAGCAACAGGCACTGGTAAGTACTTCTCACTATAAACTAAAGACGAAGTCTTAAGAAGATTCGATTCTACTGAAGACATCCACCGTGTTGACATAGTACCAGCGTTCCTAGACTAATGAACTTCGTTGAGGTATAACATCAAAGATATAATGACTACATTTAAAACTCTGCACAGAGTATCTACCTACCTACATACATTTTTATATTTCAAATTCAAACGATTACACAGCCAACATACTCCTTTTTCTTACAGAAAGGTGAGATGCCTCTCCGCGGGGACATGTCAAAGGAATGCATAAAAAAACTGAACAGAATGAACTCCAACTCAGTCAAGATAGTCGGACTACTCACGGGTAACACATTTATTAATAACAAAGCCAAAAGGGATGTTGACTAAAATTTATTTTTTGTCCGTCAGGTAGGTTGTTAAAAAATATTGAACATGTATTTTTTCTTTTTTACGTAATCAAAAAATTACGGCAATATATCGAGTAGGCAATACGTTAAAATGCTGTATGATGTCACGTAGATTTTATACTGACTTGTGCCGTAGCGAGCCCCAACTTTAATACGTTTAATCTAAATCATGTTTTATTAATATGATAAAGAAAAAAATACGTGTCTAATATTTTTTATTATGTGACTGACGGACTAAATAGTTTTTTTTTGTTCCCCCAGTCAATATCCCTATTCAAGTAGAAATAACAATCAATAAATGATCCTACTATTTCTTATTTCATTTATATTTTTTCTGGAACAACTGAAGAATTTTTCCTAGAGTAAATTAATTTGGGAAAAAGTAAATGGATAGAGCAGGATAGAAATTGCTTCACCGTCTCACCGATAAAGTGCGGCGCTTAAATAATCTTTTATATTTCTGTCAGATCCCACAGAAACCCACATAAACGATGCTAAACAGATCTTACGGACTATGCAGGAGGACTTCCCAGTTGTCCAGAAAGGTAAGTCAATCGGATATTAAGAGCGTTCATCCAAAAAGTTGGCAACGTCGCAAATAGCTGTCAAATATTTACCTGTTTTGATTAATTTGGCAATGAACAAAAATATTGATTATGAAATGCAATAATTAATATCGTAAAACCGAATATTTAGTTTTAGATGTAAAAAAAGTATTTGGAATCTTTCCAAATGCATTTTATATACCTAAAACGATTACAACATCAAATTCAGTGTTATAATTGTAATTCATTATAAATATTCTAGTCCACTAGTTAGCCATATTACTTATTTCCATACAGTAATATCGCCAAATTAATCAATTCAGCGAAATATTTGATAGCTATTAGCGACGTTGCCCACTTTCTGCTTTTAAGTGTCTAAAATATCTATGATATCGGGTGTAAACATACCCTTAACGAAGTGTAGAGGCACTTGTTCTTCCCGTTATTATGATTTTTATTGTACTGGACCATACCTGGGAACCTCCAGGTTACGGAGGTCAAAGTTTCAACTTTTTAAAATGTTTTTTGTTTATGTAAACTTAACTTTAAATACTTCCTCGGTCCCTGTACGGTTGCATGCACCCATAGGCCGCTTCTTATTTAATCCCGATCGTCGCACAAATACGCGATCAGATGAGATGACCTGAATATAACTTTGAAAAATGGTTATTTTGACTAGGTGTGAAAGAGACAGCAGATAAACAAGACATCGAAGACGCAAAGAAGATGCTGCTGGACGAGTTAGAAGATCTCAACAACTTCATGAACAAACTGGCAGGATCTATAGAGCCGGGGAAAGTCGTAAGTAATCTTACAAAATCCTTACTCATCTATAAATGTATATAAAAATCTCTTGCCGTGCGTTACTGTCGCAAAAATCGAAAATGGCTCTACTGTTTGTCATGTTAAAGAAGAATACAAAAAAAAAAAAATACTGCTTTGCAACACCGGGTATTAGCTAGTATCTACTTAATAACAATCTTAAATTTACTGACACACGACGCATCGCTGGGCCTAGAAAAATAAAATACAAATTACACGCAGAAGGAAAATCGAACAAAGAGATTGGTATACAGGCAGCTAACTATTTTTAAACTATGTGGTGAGTAATCAAGTCGTATGTCTTAATAAAAAAAAAATATGCACGCAAATAACATTAATATTGGCAGTGCAGAGGAAAGCTAAATATGTCTGTACGATGTAGCCTGTAGGATACAGGATCAAACTCCTTTTTCAGCTGTACCTACTTCTTTACTTCACAGACCAACAAAGAAATCTAGTCGTAACAAAAACTTGCCAATACCAATCATATCTTTTCTATCAGAATCCCAACGACGCGAAGGACGCTGCAGAGAGTATCGCCGACCTGACCACTCAGATGTACTTCTCAATCGACCCCAAGACCAGAAGACGCAGTGAACTCCTCAGGGTATGAAAAAACCAGATACTTAATGTGTTTTAAACAGTTACTAACCCACTTCCAAAAAAAACACTACACAGTGAAAAATAACTTTAATTTCGGAAGTCGGTGTCTTTGGTTTTTGACACCGATAAGAGTTTTTTTTGGAAGTCGGTTGTTTTTTTTATTAATAAAAAGTTTTTTGTAATCGCAAACTGGCAGATGTTTAGTGTTACCCAGTAACTGAATTGTGGAGGTCAGATAGGCAATCGCTCCATGTAAAATTATACATGTGTTCAGCTGCATCCGGTTTTTAACCTACTCCAGCGTGGTTATAAAAAATTGGCAGATGACGAACTAACAGATTCTTACAACTGTAACAAGCTTACAATAAGAAAAGCTCGTGGAGCTAAAGCGAGCCAAAGTTTGAACGTACTTGTATGTTTAATTTTAGTCAAACTTAACAGGGCCTGCAAATCTCCATACAAATGTATTCCCCTTTTTTCTTCCTGAATAATACCTCTAGAAGATTCATTTTTGTTTCCTAAAATCAAGGCCTGCTGAAGACACGTCCCTGTCATTTCCTTTTTTTCAGCAACTTATTGGTAAAGAAAATATGACCCTCCGAAAATTACAAAAAATGCCCTATTCTTACCGCCGTGATTAGAGGACTATCAGACAAATTCGAAAAGTTTTAAACATTAAAAAAATTATAGGAACCTAGATATACGCTTTTTTTTTTTAAATATGTAAAAAATAATTGAATCGGCTCTGTTTTCGAGGAGAAAAAGGAGAAAACGAAACGTCGATCTCGTCAATTTTTTTTGTGATATAGTCGGTCTGAGCTGCAGCTGTCCCTGTCGCACTCTACGGGGGCAGACTTGAGGTAAGACGACGCAATAGTAGTAGTTCAAATACCTATTTTACAAATTCGTCGCAGCCCCTGTTCCCTCTTAACGTTGATTTTATCCAAAATATGATCGATTTGTATTGTTTAGATTTTTATGCTTACAACAATAGGCTCGCCGAAATTAAGACGCCTACTGCAACTGAGGCAACCTTCAAGCGTCGCCACATCGAGTGCTCCTGTGCTACTCGCATAATGTTATGGTATTATTACAGCGTTCTCGCAAGAGCTTCAGAGATGGCGAGAAGACTGAGCAAACAATAAGACGAGCCTCCTTCGTAGCGGCCGCGACCACCGCTCTACATTCTGTTGACACTGCTACTCAAGCTCTTCATGAGGTAACATTAACTTCTAAATTTAGCTACACCAACATTTTCTTACAAATCATCAATTTATCTAGCGAAGTAAGTAGCGTAAAATTGAACTTTGGAAGTCGTCGTCTATTACACAAATTGTCCAACCAGCCTATATTATTGTTCTACTGCAGGTGCAGAGGCCTCTTCTTGTACAAAGAAGGCATGAGTATTGATCTCCACGCTTGTTCTAGGTGGATTGGTGGTTAATTACCCAAATTATTTATTTATTATTTCGGGACATCGCCAAGCGGTTGGTCGACTCTTCACTGGAGCAGTGGGCTGGCCAATTTTTAGGTCAAAGAATCAGCATTGAAATGAAATGAAATGAAATTGTTTATTCTGTAAATAGGATATTGGAATCACTTTTACACGTCATCTTAAAAAAATAATTAAAAATTAGCTAGATGAGTTCGGCGTTTCCTATCTGACTACTCTGAGAAGAAAGGCCGAAACAAACTCAGAGGTCACAGTCTCTTTTAAAGTCCAGACATAATCTTGGTCAGGCCATATGAGGACCATGTAGATTAGTGTCTGAAATGGTCTTTTGAGAAAAGAACCACACAGATTTGAGTGGACCTGTCCTGTCAGTGCAAGCATTTGTCAGTAATCGTGGAGCTCAACCCAGAACTTAAGGAGCTCAACTCGACGAACAATACCAAAGAAAGGACATTTGGGTAGGCCTCATAAACTACTCAAACTGCCAGACCATCGTTAAAACTAAATAAGAAAGAAAAAATGATAATTATTAAAAAATCCACATAGTCCTCACATTCACAAAAAAACACATTGCTATCCAACGTGGCAACGCTGCCAGCCTTTGGGCACTTTTCCCACTGACAGCGATGCGGACGAATTTTTTGATGCCCAATGAGCTCTTCCCTTTATTTTTTCCTTTACATACATACTTGTCCATAATATATATATTTTAGTGTTAGATTGTATATTATGTTTAAGATTTTGGTCTCTTTTGCTTTTGGGCTTAATTCATAAACTGCTTAACAACAGAGCAAGTTATTTCAAGAACTTATGGCCATCAAATATACTTCATCGTTTCTTGATTACAATGCTCTATATTGTTTATCAAGGAGTACACTGGACCTAAGCTGGACGAGGAACAAAAGAGGAAGCTGGAGAAAGCGCTGGAGGATCGGTTGGGCAAGCTCAACGCGGCTATAGCGCTGTACCTTATGGCTCATTCTGGTAAGAATTGTATAACATGTTATTTATTTAATACTTCGAGTACACAAATGTACAGAGGCGGACTTAATGCCATATGTATTTTCTGCCAGTCAACCTTTGGGTGATGCAGAGACAAACAGTGGTAGGTGTAATAACAAAAATAGAGGATTATTTTTTATATAGGTATAGGTACATATTACCTATTTAACATTTTCTGGGACAAAATCTCTATGCCTTTCTCCAAAATAATTCAAAAGGCCGCGATTCATTGAAAGAATATCAGGTAAAAGGTTGGTTGCATGATAATAACAGGCTTCAAATGGTATTTATTTCAAGATATTAATAGAAAAACAAATCTCTTGTTTGTGTGGTTGTCTGGCTGTCTGCTTCATTAAAAGCTTAAGTTTTGTGTAAAAGTATCGCCTAATAATGTTTCTTGTTGCAGATCCAGATAACATTGACTACTCTGCCGCAATCAATTCGATGAATGCCATCAATGAGCTGATGCCTAAACTAGCTAGAGGTAACTACATTATTACGCCTAAGCAAGTCTTCTTTACTATTTCCCCAAGACAAACGTAGTCATGATCCGAAAATATCAAGACTTTTCTTCGATAGAAGGCAACAGTTGTTCTATTGATACCATTCTAAACTGTACACTCAGGGAAATTAACTGTTTATAAAATTGACACACTAAACCGTGTTATACCTAACTATTTTATACAACTGTCAAAGAATGAAAGTTGTGAATTGAATATACGGACAATTTTAGGATTTGGTACCTAGACAATTTGGTAAACAACTAAAATTCCTTGAATCATGACTGACTTTCCTAAATATTGCAGATGCCCAGATACTAGCCAGCACTAAGGACCCGGCTGGTCGCAAGGAGCTGCAGGACGAGATGAAATCTCTGTTCGACGCCACCAAGAAAGTTTGCGGCATGACTGGCAACCAGAATCATGAGGTCAGTACTAAAAACAATCACTTACTACCATATTTAGTGAATTTTAAGCTTCTGCATTATAACTGAAGACAGATAATGACTCACTGCCGAGACATATAATTAGAATCTATAAGCAGTGCCATTATTTTTTTGAGGCTGACTGTACCTACCTATTAAATAAACGGACATGTTTCAGAAAATGCAAGAAGCATCTAACGAGTACGCGGACATTGCTGGCCAATTGCTGTACAAGTTCTCGCGAGGCACTAATGCAGACAAGGAGAATGAGGTACGTAAATAAATGAAGAATTGTAAAGGATTATAGGTATGCAGCACCTACAACGCCATATGTGAACTACCCATCACACTGACGTCACGCAAAATCCTGCATCGCGCAAGCAGAGTTACTGCGCGAACATTATATTATATACAACATCCCGACATCAATCGTCGGGCAGTAGCCCACCAGACACAACACCATCTGTTCGGTCGGAGGATCCTCCCTTTTCTATAGACTCTATAAGATCCATAGTATCTAGAGGATGAGTGAACTTTACACTTTGTTCCTCATGCATCTATATGTACTTATATAGGTATGTTATAGTTCTTCTTATGTTTGTGTTTAGATTCATTTCATTTTCAAATACTTATTTCTATTCACCAATATTAGGTACACACTAATTAGGTAATTATACAAATAAATACAAAAATAAAAGGACACTTGATGTCGAAGTACTCTTCCGAATCGCTGTCATTCGGAAATTCATTTTATTTAGTACCTAGTGTAAATAGTTGTGTTATATATGTATCATTTTAATATTTATGAAATAAATTTCCAAAATAAGGTTTACAAAATACTTACACTTCCTCAGCTACATTGACACTTGCATTGGATACTTAGACACTTTATAAGGTTAGCGACTCGTCTTTCAAAGCTCATGAGAGATATTTTTAATTAGAACTAATTTAAATTGGTTCCTGGTAGGTGAATCAATTGGAAGTCTCTTTTGCTAAAAATTTGGTGATTTTGTGTACGAAAAAAAAAGAAACGATGAAATTTTGAGTAAATGAGTTTTGATTTCGAGGGCACCTAAATGGGTAGTCCACAGGCCTTTGCCGACTTAATATAATTGTCTACTCCTTATTTTATGCAGATCGTCCAGCTAGCCAAGGACGTGGGAGCCAAGGTGTCCCGTCTACTAGTGACTACCAACGAGCTCACCTGCCAAGCGGCCGCGCTCCCGGCGGCGTCGCACGTGGACGGCGCGGGCGAGCGCACCGCCGGCGCCGCGCGGGACCTGCTGCACAGTGCGCAGGTACACGGCGGGAAGCTTGGAATGAGCTTTCATCTCTGCGCCATTATTTTAGCGGGGAAAAGCGTGTGCGGTCGCGGGACCCCGTCAGGAACGAAGTTCCATGCGATACTCGCACGCACACACACTCCTATGTAATATAAAGAGACAGAGAGAGAGAAAGTCGCATGGAGGGTGCGTAACGCTTTTTCCTTACGTGACGATTTCTACCAGTTGAGTCCTATCGCAAGCCGCGTTAAGGAACTTCGTTTCAAAAATAATTCTTATTTCGAACCGAACTTAAAAGGGAGCATTCCGGAAGTTAACATAAACAACTGCCAAATATTTCACTGTTTTGATGAATTAACAAAGTATATTATGAAAAATCGCTCTATGTTGTACTAAAATAGTTATTGATTATAAATTGCATTAACTAATATCACTGAATATTTAATTTTAGGTGTAAAAACAGCACTTGGACACCTTCCAAATGCTTTTCTATATCTGAAACTGTTCCAACATCTAATCCAGTGTTATTATTACAATTCATTATCAATATTTTAGTGCAACACAGAGCAATATTTCATTTACTATTAATAAACATATACTTAATATAATAGTGGTTAATGAAACTCAAAATTTAATATTTTTATCAGTAGAACATAGGTAGGTAAACAAAAAATATAGATTTTTATTCTATTATTTAAAATTCTAAATTAATAAATAAAAAATAATTCATCAAAACAGCGAAATATTTTACAGCCATTTGCGACGCTGTCACCTTTAAAAATTCACAGCTTTAATATATCAAATCTTACTGAAATTCAAAGTCTAAACTTCATCTTTCTCTCCAGCTAACCGCCCCAGCGATCCACGAGCCGCACTGCCAGAGCGCCCTCACGGCCGCGGCCTCCAGCCTGGCCTCCGCCGTGCACGGCCTGGAGGCCACGTGGCGGCCCGTGCTGGAGGACCCGACGCGGCAGCACATGGCCGGCCTGCTGCACACGCGGGCCAATGACGTCATGAAGGCGTTGGAGAGGCTGAAGGATGCTTATGGGAACTTGGAAGGTAAGACTTTTGACCGTCAAGAGTACTTTCTTGTAATGTGCAACTCACACTGCTATTACATTATTTAATCTTCAAAAGTTGTAATTTATAGTAATACTAGCTTTTGCCGGCGGCTTCGCTTGCGTTGTAGTCTGAAATTACCCACGGTGAGGTAAAAAATTATCCTATCTCCTAACTCAGGTCATGGTCTATTAGTTAGCCAAAATCCATCAAAATCCGTTCAACCATTAACACTTTCGACTCCACCTACTTTTCATAGAACTCATACGCCATGTCGCCATACATATTGGAAGTGAACCCTCCGAGAGAGTTACCGCTATTAAATTTGCGCTAAAATTAACCATCGCGGACGGTCAACAGCATTAGGCTTAAAACCGTGTTATAGCCCTCCGCGGGGGCTCCCGGCATCCCATATGCAACTAGGTCAACCCTCCAGGAGGGCTCCCGACACTTAACGTGTTAAGGCGTTAAATAAAGGTAACAAGACAGACAGAATTTCTTTCGCAATTATAATAATAGTATGGATTACTTTAGTGTAAGTTACTCGAATGCCTCATTGATTTAGTGGTCGACTAGCAAGCATGGGGTCCTGAACTAGATCTTCGTGTCATGCAGCGGGCAGTCTTTGTGCTCGGTTTCACAATAATAATAATCTTTATTACACAAGAAATATATTAAAAATAAATAAGCTGTTTCATATAAAAGTGAAAACCTACACTGTCAAAATGTATGCACAGCAGATTTTTTTATTGACTGACGAAAAATTTCAACGCTAGTCGGTCTAGAATCATGGTAATAGTTTGCGAATCTATGTTCCCTTACACCGTGTATGTATATCTTCTTATTCTATTGTGATACACAGATCGTGAAGATGTGGACAACGGGCTACCGCTACAGGAGAAGAAGCGGCTCAAGTTCATAACTACCTTGTCAGGAGCCAAGAGTAAGCTGTTAGGAGTCAAGTTTGATGAGTGGAATAAGGTACGTTCAATTCTTAATTAAAAGTTTTACATTAATGGACTTAAACATCATCATCATCTGCCCAGCCTTTTCCCAACTATGCTTGGGGTCGGCTTCCAGTCTAACCTGATGCAGCTGAATACCTGTATTTTAAATATTACTGGATAATATGATATTTGGTAAGAATTGTTGTCAAGCTTTCGGGCTTCTGACGACCAGTAACGGCTGTCAAAGATCGTCGAATGATAGCCAGGATCAACTGCTTAACGAGATTTTCGAGGCACGGAGAAGTGTTAGTAGATCGTAGTAAGTAGGACTACATATGTCCTACTAGCGTGCAGTTTGCTTGTACCTATATATGTGGAATCCAAAGATGATAAAAAACTGGTTGGTAAAAATAAAAGCTCGAGATAAAACTTATATTTTTAGTTTTATTCACTTTGACAACATATTGAAAAGGGGCAAGAAGAAAAATCGAACAGAAGACAGAACATATCAATAAAGGAAGGTAGAAAAAAAAAATTAGTCAGTACAAAAAAGGTCGTTATAAAACAAAACATACTCTTTTATTCTAACAAGAAGTCTTGGTATGTAAAGATGGTCACCCACGAACCAACCAAGGCAAGCGTAGCTTAACCTGATCGATCGACCCGCGCGGCTGTTATTACTTAGCTACAAGCCCCACAATGGACTTATTAGGAACACCTCTGCCTAACCCTCCGAGGATTACAGGTGTGATGTTATGTTATAAAGTTAAAACCCCTTAAATTAAGGCGCAGAATCAATGTGAGTGGCATATTGTTTGTTACAAATACTGAAGTGATTTGTTTGTCTAAAATCAAATTAAATAAACATGGCTATCTTGCTTAATTTAACATAAAAGGGCTATTGATGGTATTTTGCATTAACGCCACAAACCCAAGGGCTGCGTCGAAAGAGGGTCGCCGAACCGGCCGGTGTTTCGTACAAATGAATTACCTATAAACGCGATGATCGCGTATTTGCGGGAACGATCTTCTTGCTTAGGACGCGGAGTTCAACAGTGATGAAACCTAGTATGTCATATAAAAACTTATGGGGTAGATAAAGTACTCCTGTTTTCATTCAATGGGAGCTGACTTTCAATCAAGCCCAAAAATGCTTTTGCGCAGTTCACAAAAAAAAATGTTTACATTCAATTTTAAATCAAAATATTGGTGAAAGTAAAAATGAACAATTCAACCACAAGGCCCCGGCGAGATTCGAACTCGCGATCTCCTGTTTACTAGACAGGCGCTTTAACCAACTAAGCCACGGCGCCGATGGACTCTCCTTGAGAAATTATCGACTCTTTGATATACGTGGTACACTTAACATATAAAATACCTATATGTATGTATGTTGAATAGGGAGATAAGAAGTAGGTATAAGATACTGATTTCGAAGTATTTTGATATAGATTCAGTTACGTTTGGTGGGTTAAATTAGATATCAGACAGATATTGTTGTTTATCAGAGACTAATCTATTATTTGCATTCGATTCTAATTTCAAATATGACGTTTAATATTATAAACAATAGGCAATTAAATTAACTGAAATACGATTTAACAACAGATTTAATTTTACTATTCTTTGAGAATACATTGTGTAGCTGAGAGAGTATGTGTACTTATATAGGTGTCTATTGTGCACAACTGTAATGTATTAAGATTATATGCAACTGCACACGATTATAATAATCTATAATCAATCTTTATTAAAAAACCGGTCAAGTAGTTAGGATGAATTTATCCCAAGAACAAACTTAATATGTTTTTGCAAAATTAGCACTTTAAAGCTTAATAGTTCGCAAACGGTTCCTTGAATCCAAAAATGGTTTCGACACACTCACAATATTTTTGAACGACCTTTCCAACGACACCCCCACACCACGGCATAGACGAGGAAAAAAAAACATCCCTACTTTATGAGTAGGGATGTATGTAGTTTACCGCTTTGTCGGCGTGCTTAATATGTATACCCGTGCCAAATACTAAGAGTAAAACTAAGAGTCTCTGAACTAAGCCGCGGACAGACAGACAGACGGACATGGCGAAACTATAAGGGTTCCTTGTTCACTACGGAACCCTAAAAAGGAATAAACACATTTTACACTTCATCATCATCAGCCGACAGCAGTCCACTGCTGGACATAGGCCTCTCCAATCGCACGCCATTCAGCTCGTCGCTCCACCTAACCTGAGGGCGCTCCACCTACCTTACGTAAACACAACACAACAATTACTGTGTGTTTACAACTCAAAATGAAACCTAATGTCTAAACTAGGTCGGGTCTGAATCTTTGACATTATTTACTTCCCATTGTTATACTATCAGACATGACGTGTACTAGAGTGAGTCGTTTTATAAGTGCCCATGTATGTTTATGTGAAATGAAATAATTTGAATTACTTTACCTAATCACTATAAGTAAATGTATCATGTTTGTCCTCTAGCCGACAACCGGAGCGGCTGCCCCGAGCGAGGAGGAGAAGGCCGCCGCTCAACGTCGCTTAGAGCAGAGGATAGCGCAGCTCAACGCTGCCGTCGCTGCACTCGCCGCTGCCACTGCCGGTGAGCTTACCTTGATATCGACGCATGTAAAGTGCTAAATCGCAACCCATGCAATTCCTTGCCTTCTATAGCAACTTTCAACTTGTAATAATTTTAATAGGTCCTATATTTACCGTCGTCTCCCTCCTTTTGGTTGTTGTATCTGCGAGGGCATCGCACAAAAATTGCAGTTGTCCACCGCAGCAGTGGTTTTGCCTGAATAAAACAACCACTCTATTTTTATTTTTATTACAGTCCGCCCCTCGAGAGAATGCGTTCTTGACACCTGTCAGTAGGCCGGCCGACAGCTGGACTGTAGAGTTCAAAACGTATTTTTTTACACTAACAGCCTTATTTATAAAAATCTCGCTAATCACTGATTAGCCACTGCTTCCGATTCTCTTGTCACAAATGCCTCTAAACTAGACTAAAAATCACCAAAATTTAGTTTATTCCTGTCAAACGACGATTTCCCATTCTGAAATAGACTAAAGTGGCACAACTTAACTATATTTTAGTTTGACAGCACTAAGATGGCACTGAGATTTTAATTTAGTGAAAATGTCAATTTTGCTCTTCTGAATTTGACGTTTTTCACCAAAAATTTTTAACAATTTTTTTAATCGCGTTTAAAAATGGTGTGGAGTACTATTAGTTGTCATGAACTAAAATTCTAACCAACACCTCGACTTCAGGTGCAAAAACAGAACTGTATATTTTTTTCTTTTCTTTTGTTAATATCTCGAAAATGGTGTGTCCTATTGCAAAAATAATGAAAATTTCGCGACCACCTTTATGAAACACATAAACCGCTAATACTCAACACGTAGGTAATAATTTTTCATATTTTCCATACAAAAAGTGAAAAATTCCATATAAAATACGTCGATGCTGCCCCTGCGCGCCTCCGGGGTAGGGCAAACAAGTATGTATCACGTGGAGTCGCGGTTGTCAAATTCGATTATAGTTGTGTCAAAATTATTTTAAAATTTAGAGATTTTTTTTAGTTTAGTTTCTTCTTAATAAGAAAATGTTTTGAAAATACTACTTTGGGAATTACAAAGTTATGTTCATGTTGTAACAATAGGATGTTACATTTTATTTTCATTTCTAGATCGCGAGAACCCTGACTTTGAGACTGCTGAGTTGGCGATCTCTACCATCACCGAGCTGATGCCGCAAATTGCTAAGGGTGGGTTTAGTTATCTGTATAATAATTAGGTGACAGGCTGCCAAATGATTTGATGGATTTTTGTTATTTAAATCAGCCAATAACAGCAATTAAGATGAGAGTGGCATTATTCATTTATTTATTTACTATCACCACTTACATTTATTTTTACAGGTTCAACCCAATACAACAATGTAGTCACAATTTCCATATTCAGAGACGTCACCCAAAAACCGATTAAATACCACCACCAACAAAAATGAAGTCTCTTAGTCTCTCTATCTCTCTCTTTTTAAACTGTCCTATTTAATGTAATATGTTGTTAGCCTTTCGAGTGTTATTTAAGGCTTTTCCGCCATTCGTAACTGACATAATTTGTTGCAAAAAATTTGTCGATTTATCGATCATATTTATCGCCTCAAAACATGATCGACGGTCGATCGATGAACGTGATCCGGCTTCCATGCATCACCCTGGATCAATCTTAACGGTCGATGTCATTACAGTTATCTAGTTGAACCTTTAATCTCCTAGGCAAAGACAACCTTCTTTTTTTTCCCACTGTGAACTTATACATGTCGTAATATTTCAGATACTGAGATAGTAAGCTGCGACAAGGACGAGGCAACTCGCAACGCGATGCAGAAGAACCTTTGTGCGCTGTGTGACGCCGCCAGAGATATGTGCGAGGGAGACGGCTATCAACATGTTAGTAAAACATTATTTTCTTTACTTGTCTTCGATATAATATATCTTCTTCTTGAAAAAATATGGCGTACGGAGATTGATTTTCAGAAAACTCTCTGTTTAATGAACCGGTTTTTGATACCTTACCGAACGTGTTGGTCTAGTGGTTGACGAATTACTCAGTAGGAGCCCTGAGACTATATTTGTATAGTTCTTGTAATTCTTGTCGTACGAACTCTGGCTTACGCTGCCCTATTCATAGAATGTTGGAATCCTATAATTCAAATTTCATTGATATTGATATATTTGCATGTACGAAAAATAAATTTAAATCTAATATTATAACATTTTTATCTTAATTGTAATCTTGATATTTTATTTATTTATTGCATAATTTAAGTGAATGAAATTGTTTTTGATCTGATTTGGTTTTGTAGCTATAGCTAGCCTTATAGTACTTAACTTATTTATTTGTTTAAAAATATGTGATAATTTTGGTAATGCTCGTCTAGTGGCAACCTCTGATCCTTTAATATGTCTTATCTGCGGATAATGCAGTGGACTGCAACATTACTACCGAAAATGTTGTTAACCTTATGTATTATATATGCTGTAGTTGTTTATTATCCCTTAATAAATAAATAAATAAATAGTTAGATAGATATCAAAACCAGGTATGTCCACTCTAAGTATGTTTTTGGCTACATATTATTAAGTTATGAGGTTTTTTATTAAACACTCGTGAGTCGTGTAGGAGGTTGTGTTTATTGGAATAGAAATACAAACAATATATAAATAACGGATTAAGCTACAGAATTTGGTTAAAGTATGGACATACTGATGTTTGATATAAACTAGCGAAACGTACCGAAGGAGTCTGTAAAAAAATATTTTGAACTTGTCGGCTTCACTCCCGATAACTTATAGAAATGGCAGCCATTTTAGACTTCAAACTTTACGCTGATTGGTCGTCGCGAACGAAATTTCGAGTAGGGGTGTGACTCACCCCGGGTTTTCATAACTAACTACACATTTGTGTTGATGGTAACAGACTTGCCCCGAAGTACTTAATCATAACAGGCGAAATGTGTACATTCTATGTATATACCTCTTCCTAGACATTAGGCGTGATGTTATATTAAAATATAAGGATTGGTTCCAGGCCCAGGGTGAACCACTTGCCAACTTCGCCGATGCTTCCGGTAAACTGGTGTTCCTCGTCAGTCCTAGCGCTGATAAGGGGAAGCAGAAACATGTGAGTAAACTTTTATTTCCATTTTATTTTGTGGAATTTAGAATGATTTAACTAAATAAATGATGCTGAATATTATTCACAAGGATATAAATATCTCCCGAGATGTGTCTTCGGAGACATCGCGAGAAGTTGCATGACATGTATGGCGACAACTAAAGCAACGAAATAAACCGTTGGCCAGAGGTTGCGATGTCTCTGGAGACACGTGTTTGCGGATGATTTTGCTCAGTGAATACACGGCTTTATTCTAATTTATTTTTGCACGAAAATTCATGATTATTTTTTCTAAACCTTTATGTGGTTTTGTGTATTGAAGGATCCGCCTTACTCTTTACTCCCCTGTGTGCTTGTAGATCATGGATCTATCATCCACGGCACACCAGCAAGCCTCAGAGCTGGTATCAGAAGCACAGCGAGTGAAGGAGCTCGTGGAGCCGGCTGCGGCTGCCGAGCTCGGCCAACGCGCCAACCTCACTCACGACGACGCACAGGCCTTGCGGGCTGTTGCACAGGTCGGCAGCCTTGTCTTTGTAGTATTAAATAATATTTAAAAAAATATATTTAAATGACGTGTAAAAGTGATTCCGATATTCTATTCACAGTATAGAGGCATGTGGAACAGGGTCTGGGTGTTAAGTTTACTTATCCTCTATAGAAAAGTGAAAAGGATTGTGTCTGGTGGGCTACTGTCCGATGATTGATGTCGGGATGTTGTATATCGGTCGTGCGGTAAATCTGCTTGCGCGATCCAGGATTTGAGTGACGTCGGGTCTTTGATGCGTAGTTCACATGTGGCGTTGTAGATGTCGCCACAGCAGAATAAATATTTAAATTAAATTATAATTTATTTTCTTTTCCTCTTTCTACCCCTTCGTAAAATACAGGCGTGATGTTAAGTTATGTGATAAATGCAGGTGACAGCCGCAAGCATAGGCTCGGCCCGCTGCCGAGACGCGCTCAGCTCGGCGGTGGCCAAGCTGCAGGGCTCGGCCGACGAGCTGGCGGCGCGCTGCCAGCCGCAGTCGCCGCAGCTGCAGCAGGCGTGTGCCGCCGCGCAGGCCGCGCACCGGCAGCTCGGTGACAGTCTGGGCAAGCTGGCTGCTGTCTGTGAGATGGGGCAGGCTGGTACGTAAAGATTGTTGTGATGTGAAATACGCAATCCTTGGCATAGTATTAATGTTAGTTCTTTAATATTAAACCCGACCACGTGAAAGAAAAACGAAATGTATTTATGTCTGAAATCATAGCCGTGGTTAAACTTACCTTTCACAAAGGACGGTAATAGTATTTCAGTTTCTTCAATAGAAGCGGAGTCACTTTCACCTATTTTTGTATTAATCTAAAATGAAAATGTAACATTGACTTGAATAGATTCAGTCGGTGATTCACCAGCACAACAAGAGAAGCAGCGTCTGAAGTTTGTACAAAGTATGTGTGGAGCCAAGCGACGCTTGGACGCCGCTGCACAACAACTCACTAAGGTAAGTACTAAAATTAAATCAAATCTCAAATCGTTTACTGCAATCTATAATGTACAATTACAGGTGGTAAATAATAATAGAAACAATTATGGACCCTGTCGGGCACAGCAAATTTAAATAAGTAATTAAATAGATAGAGAGAGGAAGAGCGCTTTATTAATTTTCCTTATTATTAAGTTAAAATTATTTTATATCCTACTTATATTTCCATTCATTCACTTATTCTATTAATATTTTATATGCAGATCTAAATATATGTATACAACTGCAATCATTGAGACACACTTACCATACCATTAAAAAACAAACTAAAGGAAACGGCCAAACAATAAAGAAAAAAAAACGAACGAGCCTTACAGTAGTCCATGTAGCATCTAACGTCTCACCTTGGTAAGCAACATTAAAGAGGCGGTACCTCTTCAAGGCTGTTTCTGACAGCCAACTCTACCACCGCGTGCGCTCATTGGTCAAATTAAATGGCGCGCGCTTCTCCGGCTTCCTGTTACACATTTCCATCCCTTTTCACAAAATCACTCGCACAGATTGAGCTATATATATTCTGTGCAGATTGCAGGAAAGCGAGAGGACAGACGTTTCAAGTCAAAAAAAAAAAAACTGTATTATACAAAACCGCGAGCATAGAATAACTAGCCACGAAGACGCGCCCCTCTTTTGTTCCTAAACGCGATTACTGTACTGGAAGCATGGGGCGTGTACGAGTGGGCGCGTCTTCGTGGATGGCACTATCTATCTGTACTGACTTATGCCCGTTTTACTTACACTAAGCGGTACTTAAATGTATGCCTAAATAAAACCGCGCTGTTGGGTTTTCAACGCTCGCCTCAACGCCGAAAGTTGAAATCCATCTGCATGCTTTATAAGTAGCAGATGCTTTATTTATCGCTATTTCACATTGGTAGCATACTAAGGCTGAGTACTTTAACTTACTAGTAAGATATTTAATAATTATCGCTTCTTATCTCACAGCCGATGGCATGTCAAATGATGACGGAAGAAGACGCGGCAGTGTTGGAAGAACAATTGGCCGACCGCCTGGCGCAGCTCAACGCGGCCGTCGCAGCCCTCGCCGCGGCCACGGCAGGTCAGTGAGCACTGACCATTAAAATAGCCAGCACATACTCTTTCTACATGCTAATTTTGCAAGAGCTTTATAAACTAACTAGCTATGACCTTTAAACATTATTATGTCTGTTAGATCGCGAGAACCCCGACTATGCGGCTGCCGAGCAAGCCGTCAATTCCATCACTTCATTGATGCCGCACGTGGTCAAAGGTAAATTTTATTACTCATTTTCTTTAGTTTATGCTTGTTACTTGTTAGTCTTTCAAATTTTCTATGCTGTAATGCAATTCGTTAAATGTCAATCCGAACTTGAAATGTGAAAGTCGCGGTCATAAAACGTGTGAGAGAGACGACCTATAGAATGTTATTATCCTACTAGCGACTCGCTCCTGCTTCGCACGATTTTTACGACTTGACAAAACATCGAGATTTCTTAGTTAAATGTAACTTTAATACTAACGTATTATACATATAAATCTTCCGGAATAAATTCTCGGTGAAAACCTCATCAAAATCTGTTGCGTGGTTTAGAAGAACAACGCGGACATACAGACAAACGCGAAAAGCGACTTTGTTTTATAATATGTATAGATACTAAAGTTTTCACTAAACAGAAGCAAAAGGAGTATGTAAGGATCGTAGCAGGTGGCGTTCTTTAGTTTCTGCTTACCCCCTGGGATGGGAAGAAGGTGTGAGTTTATGGCTGGATGGATTTTCATTGTCCTACTCGCACGTTTTATTGCCGTGAATACTGCTAGTATAGTAATATTGGCAATTTTAAAACTAAATGAGTTCGCTTTAGAATTGCTTGCTGTTGTAGATAATACAGCATGTGACTCTTATATTATTGCAATAAGGTATAAATTGGAAAGAGAGATAGGCGTTCGTGTAGTGTAACTTCCTATACTTGAGTGATCCTTTATTAGAAGCTGTTGTAATGTTGCAGATTCTCGTAAGCTGTGCGGTACTAAGGGCGATGAACAAGCCGCCATGTTACAAGACATACGAGCGCTGTGTGACGCTAGCAAGGAGCTGTGTGACAGTGCCGGACAACCGCAGGTCAGCTATCATTTGCAACAGGTAACGCCGAGCAAGCTAAATGACTTAAGATAAGGAGTTTATTCATTATTAAAAAAAAATCGGCCAAGTATGATGGACCACGCACAATGACGGGTTCCGTAGTGGGTATGAATTTATCCCAAATACAAACTTAACATTGTAGTTGAAAAACATGTTCTCCTATACATTCCAATTGCAAATGTAAGTTTGTACGCACAATATTGACAGATTTGCCATGTTATTTTAAGACCATAGACTTCTTATAGGTTTTCCTATAATCTACGAGTAAAGAACCATTCTCTGTCTTTTTTTTATTTTTTTTGGCTCAGTAGTTTCGGAGATAACGGGGAAATGGTTTTCTTAGATATCTTTAACTGTAATTATTCTAAAATTATTTAAAAAAAAATCCAGGCAACAAGCCCTTTTATTTGATATGTCATACAGTACAGTATGCAAAACTTTTTTTTTAAGTGACCCCCCATATTCAAAATTGATTTATTTCCGTTACGTTCCGTAAATACGGATTTGGGTCACAGAAACTGATATGTGTACCAAATTTTAACTTAATCGGTCCATTAGATTCGGAGCAAATTGGCTGTGACAGACGGACAGACAGACACACGAGTGATCCTATATGTGTTCCGTTTTTTCTTCTGAGGTACGGAACCCTAAAAAGAACTTTATAATTCATTTACAAAATGAGAAAAGTATAACATAAGTATCTTAAGTAAGTGTGTGTGTGTATAAGCATAATTTTGCATACAGATACCATAAGAAAAGTATGAGCTTCGAAAATTTTCGTCTATCTTCGGAAAAACGAACGCGCGATGATGAGATCTAATATAGAGGACTATTTCTTTTTTTTTTTGGATGGCAAATTATCAAAATAACTTCTCCTGCTCTGGGCGGAGCGGGAGGGCGTGTCAGACTCTTACTGACTAAAACCCACCCGTGTTCCTTCAGTTGCCTGTACGTTGCCTGGGGCCACGGTATCCCTTTCGGACTTTCCCGCTCTTACAACCATGGAATCACTTTTCCATTTTGTATTACCATGATTACAAAATTATAGCTTAACTTAGCTCTATGCAATTCCAAAAAACTTTTGAGTGACAAATTACGATCTTCGATTGGAATAGGTAACCCTACATAGAGAAAATATCATACAAACTTCTGTCCAGTTTACTCTGTGGCGCGACGTTCGTGCTAATTCGGAAACACGAAGATTATCGAAGCGCATGCCTTTTCTTGTTTAGTTTTTACTGGCCCAGAAATACTCGCACTTCTTATGAATGTTTGCACTTATATCACACTTATAGTGCACTGGTTTAATGTGAATATCATCTAAAGCAGCTTTCTAATAGGATTACCTAAAACTACTTACGCTGTCTTAGGGTTTGGAGAGTCACAAAATTATTTGTTGCAGGGTCTGAACGATGCTGCTGCTAGATTCACTGCAGCGTCCAGGAACCTGGTGTTCTATGTGTCTTCCGGAGCTGACAATGATAAGGAAAATGAGGTGAGGAACTTGACTTATAGCTGTACGAGGATCTTTTGACGTGTGGCCAGCCGGAAGAACAGTCTCTTACCAACGTTTTGCTGGAGGTAAAGTCAGGGAAATTATTAGTTCAGGAAAACGACTACCAAATTTTATAGTCTGTATATTCAAATGACATCTGTCATTCTCGTCATCTACGTCATGTAGCCGTGCGCGTAATTGACACCTCTCGGTGTCAATTTGCTTTACACTTTTTTTCCGGACTGTACATCGATTCAGGTACTTGCTCTAACTGTTCTGTCTCAAAAATCCACCCTGTATAATCATTTGTTTGCAGGTGATCGGTCTATCAGCAGATGCCTGTGGAAAGGCTTCGGAGTTGTTGAGTCAAGTGCAGTGCCTAACAGAGCTGGTGCCGGATGCTGGCGCAGCCGCCGAGCTCGACAGCCGAGGGGCCCGCGCTGCCGACGCCGCGCAGGCGTTGCTTACTGTGGCACAGGTTAGTTATGTCATTTTTATGATAACAGACTGTTTACATGTATATTTACAGAGAGGGTAGTGACAAAAAGATAGATAGGCGCGTCCGATGAAATAATTGCACTTTATAATATTATTCTTAACGCTGCACTTGTTAGATAAAACGGGTAAAAACTGCAAAACTCGCGAAGCGTCTTACTACGCTACGCGTGTGTCTACGCCGTAGACAGGAACGTAGTGTGGTAAGCGTCTACGGCGTAGCTCGTCCCGTACTACGTTACCGCGTAGCTCGTCCTATGCTACGTTACAGTTTAACTCGTCCCGTGCTTTGTTATGGCGTAGCTTACACAGTGCTATAACATGCTGACTCCGAAAACATAGCTGCAGTAGAACAAAGTGTATCAAAAAGAATCGAATTTCGCAGCAAAACCACGGCGGTAAAATATCATACTGATATTTTACCGCCGTGGTTTTGCTGCGAAATTTTTTGAAAGTTAACGGGCATTCGACTATCGCAATACTAAGAATATTTATACTGAATTGGGAAATAATATGCACTACACAATAATATGCATAAGGGCCAAATCTTATCAATTTCAAGTTCTTAACATCCAAACTCCTTCACAGGCAACAGCACCAACCATCGTAAATCCTCACTGCCAGCAGCAGCTCATCTCAGCAGCTGAGAAGCTGCGCAGTACAGCATCAGAGCTGACGTCGTCGTGTGCGCCGCACCTTGCGCAGCGTCCTGAGATGAAGCAGCAAGTGTTGCGTGAGCAGGGACAGCTTGCTGACAGTCTCGACAAGCTCGTGGAAGCCTGCAAGTCTGCACAAGGTGGTAAGTACGATAAATGCCATGAAGAAAATATATATATATAAACAGCCTGTATAAGCTACAGGCTGCTTTTTTACATTTTAACATTACAGTGTTACGTTAAAATTTAAAAAAAGATTAAATCCTAAATATCATTTTGTATAAACAGGTTCTCAAAGTACCATATCACCCGCTGAGAAAGAAAAGCGACGACTCAAGTTCATTAACAGTCTGACTGGCGCTAAGAACCGTCTGTACGACTCCGAACAACAGCTGAACCAGGTAATGTTCTTCTTCCTCTTGTTGTATCAATGAGCCATATTTAGTCTAACCAGTGTGTAGCGACATCCATTATTTCATAGGTTTGAAAAAATTGTCTGCTCAACCACGTAAATAACGCAATGAACGTGACAGAACTGTCAAAATTAAAGGCATTGGGATTCAAAGTCAAAGTCAAATTATTTATTTCAAATAGGCCGTTATAAGGAACTTTTGAATGTCATAATTTCCAAAAAATTGCATTGTGTTTAGTCGCCCCTTCCAAAAGGTAGTTTTCGCATGGAGAAGAATGGGCAAGAAACTCCACCGTTACTCTTTTAAAATGTTTTACAATATTTTGTATAAGTACATTAGTTATATAATTATATCTGAGGACGATGCACCTAGAATAAAATTACTATAGCACAATATGTAACAAGAATTAATAATTAAAAATGAAGCAACAACATATAAATTAATTATGTGATAGATACATGGTGCTCACATATTTACAAACATTGTAAAAATAGACGATTTTCCAAAATTTTATAATTAATAAGTCAGTAAAATCAATGTAATATATTTAAAAAATTATATATTAATTAAATTATACAAGTGAATTAGCAACCAGTTTGATTTTGTCTAGTTAGATAGATTGATTCTTATTATGTGTGTTACTTAATGACCCCGCTGGTAATATTAAAAAAATGTTAGTAAAGGTTGGTCCCCACTAAGAGTATTTGAGCGTGTGGGTATTGAACTATAGAGCATTTGCCTACGAGCATTCGTTCAACGGGTACTTGAATCGAGCATTACAAAGTTCGTAATTATTCTATGGGAAGCATTTAAGTTTCACTAATTTCGAGCAGCCTTATATTTGACGGACTTTTTTGAATGATGTTTGATAAGCGAAATTCAACTCAAACAGCATTTATTTCAAATAAACCAATTACAGGCATTTTTGAATTGTCAAGACGTCGGTCAGTCAGAAAGATGAAGCATTCCAAAGCGTAGTAGCAGGTTCAACAACGTCAGGCCCAAATTACGTCGTATTTCTTGAGAGATGTGTCGCTTGTCTAAAGGGGTTAGATGGGGCGCTATTTGTCGAACTCGAGTAAATGACATAGTGTGAAAAAATCTGTTATGTATCTCCAGCCGATGACAAAACAAGCAATGAATCCTGAAGAAGCAGCCGCCTTGGAACACAAGCTGGCGGCGCGCCTGGCGCAGCTCAACGCCGCCGTCGCCGCGCTCGCCGCGGCCGAGGCGGGTCAGTACAGTTGCCCGGAAGGACAGTACCTGTTACTATTTCTTATCACTATAATAGACTATATATATATAAGGTCCCATTAAAATAGATGGACAAATTATAACACAGCGTTCAGTACGTCTAACCAAAGATATCCAAGCAAAAAAAAAACACAGATTAAAGTGATTTTATTTTAACCTAAAATAATAAATGGCATCGGGTAACCAATATTTTAAGTGTATTTTCGTTAGCTGATTTATTTTTCTTGTAAGTATCTAATGCGTTTTTCTTATATATTTTTTTACCATTGTCCTTATTTTGGTAGTCTGAATGGTTTCTAAAAGTTTGTCCATCTATTTAAATGGGACCTTATATAGTATATAATATAATAACTTGATCAAAACCTCTTCAAATGTGTTTTACCTGCCTCAAATATAAACTACTACTACGTATAGTAGACCTCGTAATTGCAGGTGTAGACCCGCCGTAGAACTACTACAACAAAGTTTATTTTGTTAACATGTATGTATCTATGTTTGTGTTAGTATTTATTCTTATACTAGCTTGTGCCCGCGGCGTCGCCCGTGTTACGTCGGAAATACCCCAAGAGCACGTACGGAATTAACAGTACCCTATTTGTTAATCCAGGTTATAAACTATCTGCGTGTCAAATTCTATAGCTTAGCCAAATCAGTCTAGCTGTTTTTGCGCCAATCAGGAACATTCATCCAGACAAACAGACAAAAAAACGAACAAACAACTATTATAAAAACTAGGTAGACTCTTCATAAAATTACATATTTTCTTAATTAGAGCAGCTCGTGGCTAAGTAATAACAGCCGCACGGGTCAATCCATTAGGTTACGCTACGCTTGCTGGGATTGGTCTGTGGATAGGTGACTATCTTCTACCGAATTACCACCATACCGAGACTCCTCCGTGCCTCGGAAAGCACGTTAAGCCGTTGGTCCCGGCTGTCATTCGTGGATCTTTGACAGTCGTTACGGGTCGTCAGAAGTCTGACAACCAGTCTTACCAAGGGGTATCGTATTATCCAGTTACTGGGTTGTAGAGGTCAGATAGGCAGTCGCTCCATGTAAAATACTGGTATTCAGCTGCATCCGGTTAGACTGGAAGCCGACCACAATATAAATGGGAAAAGGCTAGGCAGATTGATTTAAAGAATTAGAATTAAGTTTCTAATCATTATAATAAATAATACTGATTATGTGTCCCCAGATCCTGAGAACCCAGACTACGCGGCGGCAGAAAAAGCCGTCAAAGAAATATCTGAACTGATGCCGCTTATTGTGCAAGGTTAGTTATTGTAACATCATGGATTTTAACCCTTAACCACCTGACGTCGGTCTGAGAGACTCCGGCGATTTTCTTTTTCAAATTATTCCATTACTATGCATTCGACGCAATTATGTGTCCATGTACTTTTACCTCGCTTCCACCAGTACGCGACGTGCACCTCGGCAGCTCCATATGCGCGCGCATTTAAACATTATACGTAATTATATTTGTAAAAACTATTGAGTTACAGTGTAATTTCCTACTAATATCTCAGATTTTCGAAGATCCTAGAGTTTTTGCTAAAATTTATATATTTTTGTAGTGTTGATTTTTTATATGGAAATGCATACTTTTGCACAATTTAAAAACTTATGATGAATAAAAATATAACTAAAATACAGATGTGACTTTTATATTGTAATATTTTAAATAATGGTTATTAAATATGGAAAATACGCAAGCGGTATCCAGGACCGACGTCAGGTGGTAGTGTAACTGAAAAACACGTCAGGTGGTTAACGGTTAACATAGGATGGTGGACCCTGGACCCTTTAACTGTTACTGTTACATCTTTATGGGTATATACCTCTATACAATATGACTAAAAAAATTATGATAAAAACCATGACACCATTTATTCAGAGTCAGTTTTGTATCTTTAAGAGCTATCGAGTCAGTCTTGTATCTTTATGAGCTATGGAGTTAGTCTTGTATCTTTAAGAGCTATCGAATCTGTCTTGTATCTTTAAGAGCTATGGTGTTAGTCTTGTATCTTTAAGAGCTATAGAGTCAGTCTTGTATCTTTAAGAGTTATGGAGTTAGTCTTGTATCTTTAAGAGCTATCGAATCTGTCTTGTATCTTTAAGAGCTATGGAGTTAGTCTTGTATCTTTAAGAGCTATAGAGTCAGTCTTGTATCTTTAAGAGCTATGGAGTTAGTCTTGTATCTTTAAGAGCTATAGAGTCAGTCTTGTATCTTTAAGAGTTATGGAGTTAGTCTTGTATCTTTAAGAGCTATCGAATCTGTCTTGTATCTTTAAGAGTTATCGAGTCAGTCTTGTATCTTTAAGAGCTATTGAGTCAGTCTTGTATCTTTAAGAGCTATCGAATCTGTCTTGTATCTTTAAGAGTTATCGAATCTGTCTTGTATCTTTAAGAGCTATGGAGTTAGTCTTGTATCTTTAAGAGCTATAGAGTCAGTCTTGTATCTTTAAGAGTTATGGAGTTAGTCTTGTATCTTTAAGAGCTATCGAATCTGTCTTGTATCTTTAAGAGTTATCGAGTCAGTCTTGTATCTTTAAGAGCTATGGAGTTAGTCTTGTATCTTTAAGAGCTATTGAGTCAGTCTTGTATCTTTAAGAGCTATCGAATCTGTCTTGTATCTTTAAGAGCTATCGAATCTGTCTTGTATCTTTAAGAGCTATGGAGTTAGTCTTGTATCTTTAAGAGCTATTGAGTCAGTCTTGTATCTTTAAGAGCTATCGAATCTGTCTTGTATCTTTAAGAGCTATGGAGTTAGTCTTGTATCTTTAAGAGCTATCGAGTCAGTCTTGTATCTTTAAGAGCTATGGAGTTAGTCTTGTATCTTTAAGAGCTATTGAGTCAGTCTTGTATCTTTAAGAGCTATCGAATCTGTCTTGTAACTTTAAGAGCTATCGAGTCAGTCTTGTATCTTTAAGAGCTATGGAGTCAGTCTTGTATCTTTAAGAGCTATGGAGTTAGTCTTGTATCTTTAAGAGCTATTGAGTCAGTCTTGTATCTTTAAGAGCTATCGAATCTGTCTTGTATCTTTAAGAGCTATCGAGTCAGTCTTGTATCTTTAAGAGCTATGGAGTTAGTCTTGTATCTTTAAGAGCTATGGAGTTAGTCTTGTATCTTCTCGTAAGAGCTATGGAGTTAGTCTTGTATCTTTAAGAGCTATTGAGTCAGTCTTGTATCTTTAAGAGCTATCGAATCTGTCTTGTATCTTTAAGAGCTATCGAGTCAGTCTTGTATCTTTAAGAGCTATGGAGTTAGTCTTGTATCTTTAAGAGCTATGGAGTTAGTCTTGTATCTTCTCGTAAGAGCTATGGAGTTAGTCTTGTATCTTTAAGAGCTATTGAGTCAGTCTTGTATCTTTAAGAGCTATCGAATCTGTCTTGTATCTTTAAGAGCTATCGAATCTGTCTTGTATCTTTAAGAGCTATCGAGTCAGTCTTGTATCTTTAAGAGCTATGGAGTTAGTCTTGTATCTTTAAGAGCTATAGAGTTAGTCTTGTATCTTCAAGAGCTATCGAGTCAGTCTTGTATCTTCAAGAGCTATCGAGTCAGTCTTGTATCTTTAAGAGCTATGGAGTTAGTCTTGTATCTTTAAGAGCTATTGAGTCAGTCTTGTATCTTTAAGAGCTATCGAATCTGTCTTGTATCTTTAAGAGTTATCGAGTTAGTCTTGTATCTTTAAGAGCTATAGAGTTAGTCTTGTATCTTCAAGAGCTATCGAGTCAGTCTTGTATCTTCAAGAGCTATCGAGTCAGTCTTGTATCTTTAAGAGCTATGGAGTTAGTCTTGTATCTTTAAGAGCTATTGAGTCAGTCTTGTATCTTTAAGAGCTATCGAATCTGTCTTGTATCTTTAAGAGTTATCGAGTCAGTCTTGTATCTTTAAGAGCTATTGAGTCAGTCTTGTATCTTTAAGAGCTATGGAGTTAGTCTTGTATCTTTAAGAGCTATCGAATCTGTCTTGTATCTTTAAGAGCTATCGAGTCAGTCTTGTATCTTTAAGAGCTATGGAGTTAGTCTTGTATCTTTAAGAGCTATGGAGTTAGTCTTGTATCTTCAAGAGCTATCGAGTCAGTCTTGTATCTTTAAGAGCTATGGAGTTAGTCTTGTATCTTTAAGAGCTATTGAGTCAGTCTTGTATCTTTAAGAGCTATCGAGTCAGTCTTGTATCTTTAAGAGCTATGGAGTTAGTCTTGTATCTTTAAGAGCTATGGAGTTAGTCTTGTATCTTCAAGAGCTATCGAATCTGTCTTGTATCTTTAAGAGTTATCGAATCTGTCTTGTATCTTTAAGAGCTATCGAGCCAGTCTTGTATCTTTAAGAGCTATGGAGTTAGTCTTGTATCTTCAAGAGCTATCGAGTCAGTCTTGTATCTTTAAGAGCTATGGAGTTAGTCTTGTATCTTTAAGAGCTATTGAGTCAGTCTTGTATCTTTAAGAGCTATCGAATCTGTCTTGTATCTTTAAGAGCTATCGAGTCAGTCTTGTATCTTTAAGAGCTATGGAGTTAGTCTTGTATCTTTAAGAGCTATGGAGTTAGTCTTGTATCTTCAAGAGCTATCGAGTCAGTCTTGTATCTTTAAGAGCTATGGAGTTAGTCTTGTATCTTTAAGAGCTATTGAGTCAGTCTTGTATCTTTAAGAGCTATCGAATCTGTCTTGTATCTTTAAGAGCTATCGAGTCAGTCTTGTATCTTTAAGAGCTATGGAGTTAGTCTTGTATCTTTAAGAGCTATGGAGTTAGTCTTGTATCTTCTCGTAAGAGCTATGGAGTTAGTCTTGTATCTTTAAGAGCTATTGAGTCAGTCTTGTATCTTTAAGAGCTATCGAATCTGTCTTGTATCTTTAAGAGCTATCGAGTCAGTCTTGTATCTTTAAGAGCTATGGAGTTAGTCTTGTATCTTTAAGAGCTATGGAGTTAGTCTTGTATCTTTAAGAGCTATCGAATCTGTCTTGTATCTTTAAGAGCTATCGAGTCAGTCTTGTATCTTTAAGAGCTATGGAGTTAGTCTTGTATCTTTAAGAGCTATTGAGTCAGTCTTGTATCTTTAAGAGCTATCGAATCTGTCTTGTATCTTTAAGAGCTATCGAGTCAGTCTTGTATCTTTAAGAGCTATGGAGTTAGTCTTGTATCTTTAAGAGCTATGGAGTTAGTCTTGTATCTTTAAGAGCTATCGAATCTGTCTTGTATCTTTAAGAGCTATCGAGTCAGTCTTGTATCTTTAAGAGCTATGGAGTTAGTCTTGTATCTTTAAGAGCTATCGAATCTGTCTTGTATCTTTAAGAGTTATCGAGTCAGTCTTGTATCTTTAAGAGCTATGGAGTTAGTCTTGTATCTTTAAGAGCTATCGAATCTGTCTTGTATCTTTAAGAGCTATTGAGTCAGTCTTGTATCTTTAAGAGCTATGGAGTTAGTCTTGTATCTTTAAGAGCTATCGAATCTGTCTTGTATCTTTAAGAGTTATCGAGTCAGTCTTGTATCTTTAAGAGCTATTGAGTCAGTCTTGTATCTTTAAGAGCTATCGAATCTGTCTTGTATCTTTAAGAGCTATGGAGTTAGTCTTGTATCTTTAAGAGCTATGGAGTTAGTCTTGTATCTTCAAGAGCTATCGAATCTGTCTTGTATCTTTAAGAGTTATCGAGTCAGTCTTGTATCTTTAAGAGCTATCGAATCTGTCTTGTATCTTTAAGAGCTATCGAGTCAGTCTTGTATCTTTAAGAGCTATGGAGTTAGTCTTGTATCTTTAAGAGCTATCGAGTCAGTCTTGTATCTTTAAGAGCTATGGAGTTAGTCTTGTATCTTTAAGAGCTATCGAGTCAGTCTTGTATCTTTAAGAGCTATCGAATCTGTCTTGTAACTTTAAGAGTTATCGAGTCAGTCTTGTATCTTTAAGAGCTATGGAGTTAGTCTTGTATCTTTAAGAGTTATCGAGTCAGTCTTGTATCTTTAAGAGCTATCGAATCTGTCTTGTATCTTTAAGAGCTATCGAGTCAGTCTTGTATCTTTAAGAGCTATGGAGTTAGTCTTGTATCTTTAAGAGCTATGGAGTTAGTCTTGTATCTTCAAGAGCTATCGAGTCAGTCTTGTATCTTTAAGAGCTATGGAGTTAGTCTTGTATCTTTAAGAGCTATTGAGTCAGTCTTGTATCTTTAAGAGCTATCGAATCTGTCTTGTATCTTTAAGAGCTATGGAGTTAGTCTTGTATCTTTAAGAGCTATCGAGTCAGTCTTGTATCTTTAAGAGCTATGGAGTTAGTCTTGTATCTTTAAGAGCTATGGAGTTAGTCTTGTATCTTCAAGAGCTATCGAGTCAGTCTTGTATCTTTAAGAGCTATGGAGTTAGTCTTGTATCTTTAAGAGCTATCGAGTCAGTCTTGTATCTTTAAGAGCTATCGAATCTGTCTTGTATCTTTAAGAGCTATCGAGTCAGTCTTGTATCTTTAAGAGCTATGGAGTTAGTCTTGTATCTTTAAGAGCTATGGAGTTAGTCTTGTATCTTCAAGAGCTATCGAGTCAGTCTTGTATCTTCAAGAGCTATCGAGTCAGTCTTGTATCTTTAAGAGCTATGGAGTTAGTCTTGTATCTTTAAGAGCTATTGAGTCAGTCTTGTATCTTTAAGAGCTATCGAATCTGTCTTGTATCTTTAAGAGTTATCGAGTCAGTCTTGTATCTTTAAGAGCTATTGAGTCAGTCTTGTATCTTTAAGAGCTATCGAATCTGTCTTGTATTTTTATGAGCTATCGAATCTGTCTTGTATCTTTAAGAGCTATCGAATCTGTCTTGTATCTTTAAGAGCTATCGAGTCAGTCTTGTATCTTTAAGAGCTATGGAGTTAAGTCTTGTATCTTTAAGAGCTATCGAGTTAGTCTTGTATCTTTAAGAGCTATGGAGTTAGTCTTGTATCTTTAAGAGCTATTGAGTCAGTCTTGTATCTTTAAGAGCTATCGAATCTGTCTTGTATCTTTAAGAGCTATCGAGTCAGTCTTGTATCTTTAAGAGCTATGGAGTTAGTCTTGTATCTTTAAGAGCTATCGAGTCAGTCTTGTATCTTTAAGAGCTATAGAGTCCAGTCTTGTATCTTTAAGAGCTATAGAGTCCAGTCTTGTATCTTTCGTTATTGTGAATGTAGGTTACTAAACACCGCCTAACCTTTCGAGATAAACAAGTTTTGTTATTGTTTGTAATTAAACTGAATGACTTGACTGCCTCGTTAGTCTAGTGGTCGCAAGCACTACTGGTGAGCTTGACGTCCTGGGTTCGATTCCCAGGTCAGGCACAGTGATATTGGGTTTTTCCATCTGTAATTTCTCAGTAGCAGCCCAGAGTCTGGATTTGCGCCCGGTTGATGGCAATAGGTTCGCCCCCTATTACATGGGACTTAAACACAGCTGGCGAAATGTGGGTGTACTATAGGCGCACCACTACCTAACCCATCGGGGAATACAGGCGTGATGTTTATGTTATGTTGTGTTGTTATTAACCTTGCAGATTCACGCAAGTTGTCCAGCACAAAGGACGCGGCTGGTCAGGCCGCCATGTTGGACGATCTGAAAGCACTGTGTCAAGCCAGCCGCAGTATATGTGAAAACACTGAAACCGTAAGTTGTTTTCAAGAATAAAACTTAAGGCGCCAATTTTCTTACGTTATTTTTAGGGATGCAACGATACGGCTATTACGATACCAATACGAATGACGAATACATCGTAATGGCCAAATACGATAACGAATTACGATACGAATGCATTACGATATTTGTTTAATACCATTTTGATGAATTTATTGGAAGCTTTGTTGTATGTTATTATTGTAAGACTAAGTAAAGTAAAGGTATAAAAAAAGTTATGCATTTTTAATAAATATATTTATTAATTTTATCAATTTTCAGCATTAACTTATATTTTTATTTTTTTAATTGGTACTATTTGTTACATTTACTGACTATTATTTAATTTTAATTGTAGTCGTAATTTATTACTGGCAAATTCTTATTCAGAAAACACAACATTTGTAAGTTTTTTCCCTTAAGTCGGTTTCTCTCATCACTGTGTATCAGTCCTGCTGTGGAGAATAGTCTTTCAGATGGCACCGTTGCAGGTTTAAGGGATAAATATTTCAATGCTATCCTTTTCAAATTTGGAAACTCTGAAGCTTTATTGTGCCAATAGTCAGCAACACTAGCGTCCATATCTAAATTAGTAGTTTTCAAATAGTTTTTTAACTTAAAACTGTCAATGCCAAAAGTGACGGATGCGAAGCGTTCAGAAATTGACGCGTTATGCGTTTCGTTTCACCCGAAACAGAAAAATTTAAAATATTTGAAATAAATGTATCGTAAAAATAGCGTATCGTAATATTTACGATAACGAATGATCGTAAAGGTTTACGATAATCGCCGATATACGATTATCGTATCGATATCGTTGCATCCCTAGTTATTTTACAATTTTCAGGTCAGTATCAGGTTGTATTTTGATCAAATTATGATTCGCGATCGTAGCAAATATGTATTAAAAATATATATAATTTAAAAAATCAAAACAAAACAAAATCAAAAACACAATTCTCAAAGTTCAAATTGCCCTATTGAATGACTATTTCATGAAATCATGATATTTTGAGGCCAATTCTAACTTGGAGAGTTGTATTGTTTACATTTATATTACGGTCCCAAAACTACTACCAATACTTCAAGTACACAAATGTACAGAGGCGGATAATGACACAGGATTGTTCTAACAGTCAACCTTTGGGTGATGCAGAGACTAATAGTGGAGGGTGCAATTTCGAGAATAGAGGAATAAATATTAATTTAAATACAAAGATATAACCTCACACTGCCTTCGAATTTCACATTCTACCTTAGCGCATCCTCCTTAAAAAACGTACGAAAATTTGAATTTTGCATTCTACCTTAGCGTCATATATGTACGTACTTGCGTTATATGTGTGAATATTGACACAAGACAAAAGATTTTTTTTTCTTGTTTTTTGTTTATTTACAAGGTATCAAATACCCTTTATCAAAGGAAGGACTCTCCTCAAAAGTTTTTTAACACTTATATGTTGTTGCTTTATTGCAGAGTCCTAAAGTCAACACTACAGAGTTCAACAAGGCTGCCAGCAAGTTGGTGTTCGTCGTCAGTCCAGCTGCTGATAAGACTAAGGAGAAACAGGTGATAAGAGCATCTAAACACTTACCCCCTTATTAATCAACGCTGTGTAAAGTTATGTCAAACTTAAACCTCGAACAATGTATGGTTCTGGAGATAATACTGGGTGTAACTTTATTCCGATTTTATAAGAGAGTGTTAAGGTACCATCCCGTACCCGACCGTAGGCGGCAACTGCAGTGACGTGTCGCCGCGGGTTCCCTATCCATTTGCATAAAATTTTAAGACCTAATATAACTTAGCATAATGTTGTTTGGCATAATTATATTTTCACATAATATAATTACGCATAACAGCTTACGCATAATTTTTTTAAGCATAATTTCTCTAACCATAATAATGATTAAGCATAATATTCTAAAGCATACATTTATTAAGCATAAAGTTAAAGCATAAATTTATTAAGCATAAAGTTAAAGCATGCAAGAAAGCATGCAGCATGCAAGCAAGCATGCAGCATGCAGCAGGCAGGGTTTCTGTCACGGCTCCGGCGCTGCGGGGCTCCGGCGGCCCCACGCGTGCCAATCGTCGCAGACGGCTTTCGCTCACCACCGCAGCTTCGGCTTGTTGCCTCAGCCGCGGCGGCTCGCTCGCAGGCGCCTGCTCCTCAGCCCGCGGGCCGCCTCGCCCCTACGCGCCTACGCGATTTTAAATTACACTCTAGAGGGGTAGGACAAACAAGACTACGTGGAGTCGGTTTTGCAGCAATTCGGTTCTTAGGCCTACTAACGTTATTCGAATCAAATTTATGCCAAAACAAATTAGTCTTTAAGATGATTATGCCAACATAAAATGTATGCCTAAAAAAATTATGCCGAAGTATTATTATGCCAAAACAAATTGTGCCAAAATCGTTATGCCGAAGTATATTAACATTACAACAAAACATTATGCGACAAAGAACATTATGCGAAAAGAAGGTATCCCGTCGCCGCGACACGACTGGTTTCTATGAATTTCTATGAAATACCTTATGTAGCGAGCGATATGTCGCTGGCAGTTACGGGCGAGTGACAGGCGACACGTGCAGCCCGACCGCAGACCAGTATAGCCGCTAACGCTCGAGACATAACACGTTCTTCTATCTTCTATCTACCGACTGGAATACGGACTGCTGCTGCCTGCGGTCGAGTACGGAATGGTACCTTTATGCCGCAAACTCGAAGCGATGTTTCTTGCAGCAGAGACACGTTAAAAGCGAAGCTATTGTCACGTGAACAGGACGCTAGTCTATATGTAATCACGTAACAAAGTGTTAATAACGCAAGACATTTACAGGTGAAGGACTTATCCGAGGCTGCGTGCGAGCAGGCGGCCCGCCACGTGGCGCTCGTGCAGGCGGCGGCGGCGCGGCCGGGCCCCGCCGGGGCCGCCGGGGCCGCGCCCGCCGGGGCCGCGCCGCTCGCCGGCGCCGGGGCCCGCGTGCAACACGCTGCCGACACTTTAGATGCGGTTACACACGTAAGATATTGTTTGTTTTGTAGTATTATAGTTTTTTTTTTGTAATCTATTCGTAAATTTAGCAAATTGACTCCCAACTTAAGAGCGTTTATACAGAATGTACCAGGAGGAAATGAAATTGTTTATTCTGTAAATAGGATATTGCAATCACTTTTAAACGTCATCTTAAAAAAAAAGAAGAAAATGCTAGATGAGTTCGGCGTTTCCTATCTGACTACTCTGAGAAGAAAGACCGAAACAAACTCAGAGGTCACAGTCTCTTTTAAAGTCCAGGCATAATCTTGGTCAGGCCATATGAGGACCATGTAGATTAGTGTCTGAAATGGTCTTTTGAGGAAAGAACCACACAGATTTGAGTGGACCTGTCCAGTCAGTGCAAGCATTTGTCAGTAATCGTAGAGCTCAACTCAGAACTTAAGGAGCTCAACTCGACGAACAATACCAAAGAAAAGACATTTGGGTAGGTCGCATAAAGTACTCAAACTGCCAGACCATCATTTAAACTAACTGAGAAAGAAAAAATTAAAGAAAGAGGAAAAACAATAAAAATAAAATATCCACATAGTCCTCACATTCACAATAATTAAAACAAAATAATACTTTACAAAGTAATCATGTTATTTTCTATATAATTTTCAACAATGTCAATATGTATATAAAAACTGGTATTTTTAATGATTTACATTATAATTAAAATGTCAAATTTTGTGGTTTTATCACAAAGCTTAGCAGAGCGAGCAGCTCAATCCCACGCTTTTTTATCTTCTAAATAATCTGAAATTTTATAGTACCCTTTTTTACAAAGTTTGGTTTTAATACAGCTTTTAAGGATCAAGGTAACCGACATAGCCCGAAAAATAACCAAACTTAAGTGGCAATGGGTAGGGCACATTGCTCGCAGAACAGATGACCGATGGGGCCGAAACATTCTGGAGTGGCGACCGCGTACTGGTGGAAGACGTAACGTTGGAAGGGCTCCCACAAGGTGGACCGATGATCTTGCAAAGGTCGCAGGAATCCGCTGGATGCGGGAGGCACAGAATCGGTCGAAGTGGCGGTGCTTGGGAGAAGCCTATGTCCAGCATTGGACATCTTTCGGCTAAAAGGATTATGATGATGATACAGAAAGTTGGCAACGTCGCAAACAGCTGTTAAATATTTCGCTGTTTTGATTAATTTGGCCATATTACTGTATGGAAATAAGAAATACGGGTAACTAGTGAACTAAAATATTGATTATGAAATGCAATAATTAATATCGTAACACCGAATATTTAGTTTTAGATTTTTTGGAAACTTTCCAAAAGCCTTTTTGCACCTAAAAAGGTTACAACATCAAATTAAATGTTATAATTGCAATTCATTATTTGCGACGTTGCCAACTTTTTGAATGAACGTTCTTAAATTGTCCGTATATTCAAATCACAAGTATCATTGTTTGACAGTTGTAACGACATTAATAACATAACAATTAATTTCCCTGACTGTACACCCACTGTATTTGTATACAGTTAGGTGAGTTAGGTATAGCATATCTTTATACAGGCACAGATTAATACAGATGGACACTCTGCAGTTTAGGTATGAAGCTACAAGTTCGCGGCGGGCCCGTCTTGTCGAGCCAATTCAGTGAGTGTAACGTAGTCAGAAGATCTAAGAGTTACGCGATAGAAAGAGAGGCAACTTCTAGGTGAATATAACTGTAGGTGATTAGCACTGTGCGACCTGAATTGCACTTTATTGTGTCGTAACAAAAGTTGCTTTTTATTCAAATGATTTCGCGGAGTGTCCCATCTGTATTAATCTGTGATACAGGGTAGTAATGAAACCATTGGAAATCTTTCAGGGGCTGAAAGTAATCATGAATACAACTATTACTATGGGACCAACTCTGAAATCCCGATAGTAAAGCATCTAGGTTTCACACATGTCATATTGATTGAGTGGGTATCGCATTGTTGTATGGTTGTATGAAACTGCCAATCATTTTTCGATATTTCAGAGTTTGTCCGAAAATTCTTATTCATGGAAACATTTATACAGTAGTTACGTGTATTTAAAAGAACATTACAATATATTTTTGATACATCTACATGTTCCCACATACAGGCAACAAGTCCAACCATATCAGAACCCACCTGCTCAGCCGCAGTCATCTCAGCCGCTGAGAACCTTCGCAGCACAGCATCAGATCTGACAGCGTCCTGCGGTCCACACGTACAGCAGCATCCTGAGATGAAGCAGCAAGTGTTGAGCTCACATCGACAGCTTGCTGACAGTCTCGACAAGCTCGTGCATGCGTGCCAGCCGGGACTTAGTGGTGAGTCTCACTATGAAGATAATTATTATTAGCGGAATCCATAGGGCTTTCAACAAATTTAAAGTTAAACTTATGCACAAAATGCAAGTGCAAAATAAAATCAAAATTGAGTTGACTTGTAAAAGCGTCTTAAATATAATTAATACTGATCAAAATGTTACTGCGTGTTCTTGTACAAAATTTACATAATTTTATATAAGAACACGCAGTACAGCATGTTTTTTTACAACGTGATAATTAAACGAAATGTTTGTGTACAGTGTAATTATACAGAATGATTATATACAGGCTTATTCAAAATGATTCTATACTATACAGCATGTTTTTACATACTTATCTTATACAGCGTTAGTTTTATGCAAAATCGATATACTCACCGAATGGTTGGGCATGTAGTAAACGTATAGTTTTATACAACGTGGCCACATAATGTTCAAATACGCCACGATTCTCATACAGAGTTACATCACACAGGTAACTTAGTAGATGTGCCATCAGCTCAGCAACAAGAGAAGCAGCGTCTGAAGTTCATCAGCAGCGTGTCCGGAGCTAAGGACCGACTGGATGCGGCCGAACAACAGCTCAAAGAGGTTAGCAGTACAAGTTATTCATCTATATCTATATACATTATAAATTAAAGTCGCTTTTCGTGCCTGTCTGAGTGACTGCGTTGCTCTTCTAAACTAAGCAACGGATTTTGATGTGGTTTTTTTTCTATTTTAGAGAATTTATTCCAGAAGGTTATATGTACAATACATTAACATTAATCTTACACATAATAAAGAAACCTCCATGTTTTGTTAAGCCGTAAAAATCGTGTGAAGCAGGGGCAGAGGCCCTAGTGTAAGTTTCTTGTAACCATGTCGATTTTACGCATCGACCGCGTTTGGCGCTCCAATTGGCCCTTCACTGGGGAAGGCCGGCCGGCTGCCAAAAACTGCTGCTGCTGCGGCTGGTTAAAATAAACTTACACTAGGGCCTCTGGTCGGTTATTTTTTTTAAACTTGCTCTTGAATAAGTTTGAGAACAAGCGTACTGTTTGTTAACATGCGCCCTACAAATTTGCTCGATTTTTTGTTATTATCGCTCGATATGCTGTATTTTGACCATCAATAAGATCTCTCAGTCTTAGAAAAGATAATGCCTATTTTAGTATGGAAGGTGGCGTCTTCTTTTTCTCGCGGTCATCAAATAAAGCTTGTTTTTCTAGTACAGAATAGTATAACAAACGTAACTTATTTGACACGCATATCTCTAAACTCAGTCCGAAATGAGATATAAGAGTCAGAAGTTTGTATTTGTTTATAAGCTTTGTAGGCAATTTTTGGTGCAAGGTTAGTGTTTAGTTACCACAAAATAGATAGCCGCTGAATGTTTTTGGCCTTGAATAGTCAGTATACCCCCTCCCGTGCATTTTACGCGCCCCCGAAGGTTTGTATTATATGGGTCTCCCACTCCCGCGCACGCAGGGGCTTGCTTCGCCATACAGTCGGACCGATCACTCACCGTTCTTTCTTCGTGCTGTGTGAGTGTTCGATATTTTATTGAAATTTCTGTGCTGTGGTGAGGACTGCGCAACGTACGTGAGTGGATCTAACGAATATTCTAAGGTCCAAAAACATTTAGCGGCTATCTATTTTGTGGTAACTTAACACAAACCTTGCACCTAGGAGTCAAACATTGCCTACAAAGCTTATAAATACCTACAAACGTCTAACTCTTATATCTCATTTCAGATTGAGTTTAGAGATATGCATGCAAATAAGTCTCGTTTGTTACTCACTACACTCTTTTAAATCATAATATTGTTACAAAATATTGGTAACATCATTCATGTTGAAATTATACACGTGAGAACAACGTAGAAAGACGTGCACGTAAAAAGCGTCCGCAATAAAAAGATAAAAACAATCCAAAAATTAAAATAAGCCGTGGCAGATAAGAGATGACCAGTCCCTACTGACGGCGCCCGTTCACGAATACGACGCATGGATCAGCACCGGTTAGCTCAACAATTTTGAAGGGAACTTAATGATCCAACACACGCGCCACCGTCAGCGAGACATTTAAGTGAGCATGACATACTCACAGCCGCCAGGGCACATTCAAGTCAATGAAAGACGTACTCAGTAAATGGTAGCTTCATAGAAGGTACATGGTCACAGTGCTCACACGTGCTATGCAATTATACAATACTACGAGATTGAAGTTATACAATTCAAAGATAATTTATGCAATCTTCAGCAGCTCCAACAATATTTTCGAATGCTAAAATTAAATTAGTTTTAATCATAACATATATTTAGGCAGTAGGCATCTGTGAAGGTTATACCTAGTCAAACTGTCTTTTCTGAGATTTCTCGAATCATTACTAGACTAAAGTAGTTATTTGATCAGAACCTCGGCGATATCACGAATCTAGTTTTGTTTATTTCACCCGAACTAGCTTTGATTATAACCGCGCGCCAAATACATTGCATTTACTAAACTGTTTGGTGTGTTGTGTATCTGCACCACTAATTCTACTGAAACTCAGAAATATGACTGTTTTGACGTCGAATTAACTTAATATATTTTTTTTGTCTTGGCAGCCGATGGTATGCCAAATGATGAAGCAAGAAGACGGCGCCGCAATAGAGCGCAAACTGTCAGACCGACTGGCGCGACTCAACGCGGCCGTCGCTGCACTCGCCGCTGCCACTGCGGGTAAGGAAACATTCAGTATGCTGTGCATTTCAGGGGGACAGTTGATTCGGCAGTATTTGTTGAACAACTAAGCTGCACATATTCGGCATTCATTCGACTCGTGCTGATCGGCAAACTCCGTTCGGCATCGTCATCTACACTTGCTGAATCATGTTTGGGACGGCTCAGCACAATTCGAGCTAGGCCGAGCGGCTTTTCCCGAACACATGAATATATATTATATGATTTTGCCTCCCGGCTGTGCCGACTCATGCCGACCCGAACAGTGTACAGCACCTCTTACTGCTTCGTTGGACTAGTGTAGCGGTAGCGCGAATACTAACCCTGAGTGATATCTGATTCGGTCAGTATTAGGGTAATCCAGCTATGAAATTCTCAACAGCAGCCCTGAGTATTGATTAATGCCCTTATAATTCCGAGTTCCTTTTTAACGCTTTTATGTTGTCACAGATCGCGAGCACACCGACTACGCGGCAGCAGACCGCGCGGTCAGAACTATCACTGAACTGATGCCGCAAGTTGTGCAAGGTCAGTCTTCTTCTTTAAAATAAAACGAAAAGATTTATATACATTTATTTTACGATAAATTGTTTTTTTTTTAATTTAATCAATAAAAAATGTACCTCTAAACTAAACTCAATCCACGTCTCGTGAAACGCTGTTCAATATTTCGCAGTTTTGATTAATTTATCGATACTAATAAATTAAAATGATGAAATATCGCTCTGTAGTGCACTGATGAATAATGATTATGAAATATTGCAACAATTAAAATAATGTAACACTGAATATTTAGTTATACGACTTAAAATATTTGAAAGTTTTAAAACAGTTACAATACCTAATTCAGTATTTTACTCCTATTTTTTTTTTGTGATTATCTGGACAGCGACTTATTTGAATGCACTTTCCTAAGCCATAATAATATTGCAGAGTCTCACACTCTCTGCGGCACCAAGACGCCCGAGGAGCAGGCCGCCATGTTGCGAGACTTGCGAGCGCTGTGTGCAGCGGCTCGACAGATTTGTGGCAGTGCGGGGCAGGCGCAGGTGAGTTCATCATTCAGTTGGTACATTATTAGTAGACCAGAAAAAAAAACTAACCGACCTCAGAAAAAAAGACGTGGTTCTCTATTCGTAGGAATACTTTTAATGTGTAACTAGCAGGCCGATACTGCTTCGCACGGTTATTACGACTTGACAAAACATCGAGATTCCTTAGATAAACGTAACTTTAATACTAACGTATTATACACATAAACTTTCTGGAATAAATTCTCTAAACGATGGTGAAAACCTCATCAAAATCTGTTGCATGGTTTAGAAGAACAACGCAGAAATACAGACAAACGCGAAAAGCGACTTTGTTTTATAATATGTATGTATAGATGATAATAAGAGCAGCCTGTTACTGACCAGGCAAAGGCAAAGGCGTCTCATACGAAGAAGTGGAATTTACAGTTACAATAGTCACCATTCATCGAAAAATATAATATCATTGTGTTTTCTAGAAGTAAAATAACAAAGCAGTTGATTTTATTTTAGTTTTGCAAGCTTTATTGTATTGGTAATGTTTGGACTTCCAGAGAGATCATGACCCTGAGGTCATGAGAGCTTGCTTCGGCATTTTTTCTCAGAGATCAATCAAGCATCGCCATCAAATTTTAAATCAGCAGTATTGTCTTTCCTGTTACCTTTAATCCATCCAAAGGTTGTCTGTTTAAGCGATAAGACCGCCCATTGTGTCACCCTATGTAAAATTTCTAAATTTATGTCTGTAATTTTTATCGTGTACAATAAAGAGTAGTATAAAGAGTATTTATCTAAATATTGAACAAAAAAAAATAATTTTAAAACTGGCTTAGAAGATGTAGGTCTACCACGACACTTTTACACATAAAGTTTTTTCAGAAATAAATGTAATTTAACTCTCGTGTGTGTGACAGGGTCTGAGCGATGCCGCTGCCAAGTTCTCGGCGGCGTCCGGCAAGCTGGTGTACGTCGTCAGTCCCAACGCTCGAGATGTGCGCGAGAAGCAGGTGAGGAATGAGATGAGACTGAGACATTTTTACCCGATTGTCCTAGAAGGGTTCTGTCTACACTAGTTCAAAATGGCGACCGAGTACCACTTCATCATAAATGAAATTAAATTCACAGGTCTTAGCATTATCAGCTGCATCATGCGGCAAAGCGGGCGAGCTGCTGTCTCAAGTACAACGTCTCACAGAGTTAATACCGGATACCAGCGCAGCCGCCGAGCTCGACAGCCGAGGTGCCCGCGCTGCTGATGCTGCGCAGGCGTTACTTACTGTGGCACAGGTGAGAAGGATATTAGGAGATGATTGTGGATCAATTTTTTTTGGCTTTCATGTGTGAGATTACGAACTCCACATAAGATACAGGGACCAATCGGAGTAGGAAAACATGGCGGAATATTGCTTGCGTGATTAAGTTCGCAGGCGCGTGTTTTACGAACTAGATACGGTACTTCCAGAATATCTTATCTTGCAAATGTTTACAGGCCTCCTCTATGTGGGGGTTGGGTCGTTACATCCCAAGCGGACACAATGGGTGTCAGTAGATATCATGTAGGAGCCAATGGTTGTAGGCACCGTACACTATCACTTTGTTGATGTTGATTTAGTTATGGAGTACACAGAAAGAACCACAAGTTGAGTTTAAAGTTATATTATAAGATGTAGAAGGTTAACAAGTTTAAAGTGGTAGCGATTCTTTCTCTTGACCAGTGGTTAGTTCCACAGTTATTGGTTGACTCGATATGTATTGCTTAAAACGCTATAATTATAGCATAATATTTGTGACGCACGACATCAAAGTAGGTTGCTGTGTTCGCAAAGTAAATGTACGGTTGATGAGACCGTACATGTTGGCAACCACACAAAGATGTAAAGGAAGTTAATGGAAGATTGTCAAGAGAAGAAACCCTATTACAAAGGAACAAATAATAAATTAAATTATTCGAAGTTGAACGCGATGTTGTCTGCATGACGAGGACGTACCGCTTGCAGTTCTGCTTGGCTCGCCGTGTGAATGTTTTCTTCTTGCTTTCTGTGTTGTATCGGTTGCAGTTCAATTTCTTCAAGCTGATTGTTCGTAGCTGAACGGCTCTTAGTTTGTTTACAGCGACAAGATGGTCCGTATCTCTTTACAAACCACACCACAGAGACAGTGATGATAACTCCCACAATGGTATATGATACGGCGTATTGATGTATATCATGAGTGGAAATGGTTGATGGGAGGTGGTTTTCTTGTGTTTTCATAATAGCTAATCGCTTGTCGATTTCGTCCAATTCTGCAGTTTCTGGAAACATCACGTGAGACATATTATTATGTGTTATGTTCACAATGTTATTTACCATCGAGTTGAGCGACGGTATGTTCATGGAAAGATCCATCTTCATTTTGCTATTGTATTGGTTATGCGAGTGAATTGTTAGTTCCTTTGATTGCAACAAGCAACCTTGTGGCAAGGTCAGTATCCCGGAAGTCATGGAGTGCGTAGTGATATCATGTTCACACACGATTCGTATTTTGCAAGTTCCGCAACAAATCGCCAGCCAAGTATTCGCTGTGTGTAACGCGATCCATTCCTGCTTACATAGCACATTTTTTACGTCACAAGGTGAGGTCGTTCGGTGACCCAGTAATTTTGCTTCACAAGGGGCATTACTGTTATGCAAGTTGAATATCGGCAGATTCTTGTTGCATATCAAATTGCCTGGTTGAATGTGACTACACCGCTTCATGTCATCTTCAGTTAAAGAGACATAAGTGCTCTTCGCGAAGTTTACTGCTATGTACTGCGAAGCTAGTTGAACGATGACTGTTCCTGTGCTTGTTTTCATGGGCAACGGAGTAGCTTGGTATAGAGTGAAGTCTTCATCTGAGATCAATGGGACGTGTATCTCGAACAAGAAGTAGTTAGTGGTGACTCGCGCTCTCACGTATAGCAGTTTGTAGAGGTCTTTGATATCGTTTCTGATGTTTCGGACAGGCAACGACGAGGTCCTCGGGAGTTTGCCCGCTATTTCAGTTAGTTGCTCGATCAAGTTGACAGGTGTTAGTAGATGGATGTCTATGTGCCCTTTGTAGACATCAGTTAGGCTTTCAATCAGCATCTCTTGAACTCTCTCTAAATTGGTAATCAGCAAATATGCTGTTAGTGAGGCCGAGTTGAAGTAGTTAGTAGCCATCACTATTTCCATTTCAGACTCCACTTTGATTAAGTTGATGTTAGTCTGCGCCATGAAGTCGTCTATTAAACCAAACTGTCGTATGATATTTTTTTCATTCTTCTTCAGCATATTGTTTTGAAGTTCGACTATTGAAGTTTGATTTTTTATCAAATCAAGTAGATAGTTTTCGTTATTTTGGACAGCTTGTATGTCGTTGTGGTATTTATCTGCGAACTGTTGATCTAGAATACCGAAGAGGCTGTTAGCAACATATCCCACTCCATCAATCAGTCCTCGTTTCTTACGAGTACTCAAGTGCTTATGAGGAGCTAGGAGTATAGTGTTGTAATAACTCAGTATTTCCATTTCGTGGTTAAGCTGTTCTAAAGTTGTCTGGCAGTATCTTGGGTCAGTTTTTTGGCACAGTTCGTTCAATCCCTTGAGGTAGGCTTCAATTCGATATACTCCGTCCCAGTAAGTGGTTAAGTTATAGTACATAAGTAGTGTCCATTCGTCGTGAATCACTTGTACGTTTCCTATTGTGTCGTAGTAAATCGGCCGCTCAAGTTCGAAGTTGGTAATTTGAACGCCAGACGTCACGATTTCGCCATATGACCCAGTTATTAACGAAAACACAATTAATAGCATTGTAAGAAATGTGGAAAAACATTTATTTCCGCCCGTCTTTGGCATGGTTGGAGTTTTCTTTTCTGAGTGATCTTGGACCCTGTTCTCGATAGGAAGAGGTGACAGTTTCACGACTGGCCGTTTGATGATACCAGATTGAGTTTTAACCGTGGTCACTCGAACATTGCCGTCGGAACCGGGATGCAGTTCAAGTACGCGTCCCATGGCCCACTTTCCTGGTGGTAAGTTGTTGTCCTTGATCAAGACTAAATCGCCTTCCTGAATGTTCTTTTTTGGTTTGTTCCATTTGCCCCTGATCTGGAGTTGTGTTAAGTATTCACTCGACCAACTCTTCCAAAATTGGTGCAGCATGTGCTCTGTTAGCTGCCATCGTTGACGTAAATTAACGTTATTTACGTCACAGTACGTTGAAATCGGTAGTGACATCGTTGGGCTTCCAGTGAGAAAATGACCAGGTGTTAGATAGTATTGAAATTCATCGGGATCTTCAGTGAGTGGACAGAGTGGTCTTGAGTTCATACAGGCTTCTATTTTTGCCAGTAATGTAATGAACTCCTCAAATGTCAGTTTCTGATCTCCTAGTACACGGTGAAGATGATGTTTCATCGATTTTACGGCCGCTTCCCACAGGCCACCAGCACTTGGCCACGCGGGAGCGTTGCAGTGCCATTCTACCTCCATTTTTCCGATCTCGTTGAAGAACTCCGGTGAAAGCTCTTGTTTAAAGTGTTCAAATTCATTGCGCAACATCTTCGAAGCTCCAATGAAGTTAGTGCCGCAGTCTGAGTACACATGTTTAGGTGTACCGCGTCTAGCGCACATGCGCTGGAAAGCGGCGATGAACGTTTCGGTGCTTAAATCAGACACCAGTTCAATGTGTACAGCTTTAGTAGCCATGCACACGAAAATAGCGATGTACCCCTTCGTAGTCTTTACTCCTCTTCCTTTGTTTAGTTTGACTTGCACGTGTCCAGTGAAGTCTACACCAGTATGTGTAAAAGGTCGGGATGGGGTAGCTCTTTGTCGAGGTAAGTCCGCCATAAGTTGGTAGTTATCTGTTGGTTTATAGCGGTGACATCGCACGCAACGTCGCAGTTGAGTTTTTACAGCTCTGTTGCTTCCGACAATCCAGTATCGCTGTCGGATTTGAGCCAATGTTAGCCGCGCACCTCCATGAAGTGTTGTAAGGTGTGCCTGTTCAATTACGAGCTGAGTTAGTCGTCCCGTTCGAGGAAGAATTATAGGGTTTTTCATCTCGAAGGGCAAGTAGGAGTTACTCAGTCTTCCACCGACTCTTATAACCCCTTTTTCATCTATACAAGGATTCAATTTGTATATGATGCTCTTATTGTTTACAGTTCCGTTTGCTTTCAGTTGTTTATATTCATTTTCAAACTCCGTACTCTGCACGTATGTAATTACTCGGTCAGCTGCTAGCTTGAGTTCACTCACACTTAGGTAGTTGGTTTCAAATATCACCTTGGAGCGTGCCGTCGCGATAAAGCGCAGTACCTGAGCCGTTACTCGAATTACTTGCGTCAATGAACTATATTTATGTAATAAGTTATTTATAAAATGTTCATTGTTTCTCAACACCGTTGTGGTTGCCACTGCTAAGTTGACACTTTCCTGGTTGGTTGTAAACAAACATGTGGAGTTTCTTATGAGGTCAGAGTCTTCTGCCCTATTCAGGAATTCCGGACCTTGCCACCAGAGATCGAAGTTGACTAGTTTGCTCGGCAGCATTCCTCTAGATGCACAGTCAGCAGGGTTTTGTGCTGATTTTACGTAGCGCCATTTGTCGGAACGAATTATTTGTTTTATTTTGACAACTCTGTTGGCCACGTATTTATCCCACCTTGATGCATCTCCTTGCAGCCACGCTAAGACTACTTGAGAGTCACACCATGCTTGTATTTCCAAATGGTATCCAGCTAAAGCTTCCGTAGTTTTTTCCATGAGTTTAGCCAATAGTAGTGCGCCACATAGTTCCAATCTCGGCAACGTAGTTTTTTGTGATAGAGGCGCAACCCTGGTTTTAGCGACGAGTAAAGTTACAGTCGGTATATCTTGTCCGTTCCTTACTCGGCTGTATATGACACAAGCATACGCTTTTTCACTCGCATCGCAAAATCCCAGCAATTCTATTGATTGTTGTGCACCAATCCATCGGTTTAGTTTTAATTTCCTTACATTTGGAAGTTCAGTTTTCAATTTGACCCAATCATTTAGTATGTCACTCGGTAGTTCTTCATCCCACGCCAGTTTGCTGTTCCATACTCTTTGGAATAATAGTTTTGCCGACACTGTTATGGGAGCCAACCAACCCAAAGGATCGTACAGTTTCGAAATTTCGGAAAGTAAGTGCCTTTTCGTTGTCCGACCCTTCGACTTTTCTTCCAGACTCCAGTTAAACATGAATGTGTCGATGTTTGGGTTCCAGCCGAGTCCGAGCGTTTTTGTCGAGTCTTCAGTTTTGAAATCAAATATGCTTTTAGTTGATATTTGATCGTCAGTTAACCTCTCTAGTAGCGCGGGGTGGTTGGCTGACCACTTTCGTAAGTTCATGCCGCCGCCCTTCATAAGGGAACTTTGTAGGTCTTTAGCTTTATCCAGAGAGTAGTGACCGCTAATCACATCATCAACGTAGAAGTCGTTGAGTAATGTATTGGCGGCCTCTGGATATTTATGGCCGTCATCCAGGGCTAACTGCTTCATAGTTCTCATAGCCAACCATGGCGCGCACTTGGTACCGTATGTCACGGTGCAAAGTTGATATTCTTGTAACCTTTCAGCGGGAGAGTCGCGCCATATTATCTTCTGAAGTGATTGTTGATCATCAGCTAACCCGATGCATCGGTACATCTTCTCTATATCGGCGGTAAAAGCGTACTTGTAGGATCTCCACTTTAGTATAAGGGCTTGAATGTCCTTCTGTAGATTTGGACCCTTTTCCATTAAGCTATTCAAGCTGTACCCAGTTGTTGTCCTTTGCGAGGCATTAAAAACCACTCTTAGTTTGGTAGTCGTGGATTGTTCTCGCAAAACACCATGGTGCGGAAGGTAGCATTCAGCCATAGAAGTTAATATTGGAGACGCCGGCTTCATATGCTGTAGTTGCGTATATTCTCTTATGAAGTCCCGGTACATTATTGCAAGTTTGTTGTTCTTTCCCAGGCGTTTTTCTAATTGGAGAAATTGTGAGATAGCCATTGACTTTGATTTGCCTAATTTGTTTTGCAACTCAGAGCTCATAGGCATCTTAACGATGTATTTGTTATCTGCGTCTCGTTGTACTGTCTTGGTGTAGTATTCTTCACACTGATTATCCTTGGGCATGTCATGGTTGCTGATAGTTATGTCTTCGTTCTCCCAGAATTTAGTTAATTCGCTTAGGTCGACCAGTGTTATGTGACAGTTAAAAGTTTTCAGTTTGCCACATAGGATCCATCCTAAGTGCGTCTGTTGCGCTACAGGAGACTGTTGACTGCCTTTCAAGACACCGTCAAGGATGATGTCGGAATATACGTCTGCCCCAAGTAATAAGTCTATAGGGCTTGATACGTTGAATTCCGGATCTGCTAGTTTCAAGTTTTCCAGGTGTGGCCAGTTAGCCTTTTCGAAGGATGAGTTGGGTAAGTTGTTTGTTAGTTTGCTTAAGATGAGTGCCTGAGTTTCGAATGCGTAGTCTGAGTGAATCGATTTACAGGTAAGCTGAAGCCGTCCTTTGCAGTTTCCAGGCGCAGCCCCCACTCCCGTTATGGTTGCATTCAACCGTTTCCTTGGCAGTCGTAGCATCTGTGCGGCATTCTCGGTGATCAAGTTTACTTGCAAACCTTGGTCTAGTAGTGCTCGAAGCGTGATATAATCCCCATTTGCAGACTTTATCTTAAGCTGCACAGTAGTTAATAAAACCTCCATCTCGTTAGTAGATATATGGTTGGAGCTTTGTTTGTGCGTGGATGTGGTTGGTCGTTGACCTAAATTGTTGTTGTTTCTTTCGTTATTCGTTGAGTTGACAGTATTTTCCGTGTCTGCGTTATGCAGTAAAGTGTGATGCTTCCTATTGCATTCTTTGCAAGTTTTTGCTGACGCACAATCTGTGTTGCCATGACTGTATAAGCAGTTTTTACACACGTGTAATTTTGCGACTGTGTTATTCCGTTGGAATGAGTCCATATTGATGAACTTTGGACATTTCATCAATACATGATTTCCGTCACAGTGTGGGCAGTGTCCATATGCTGTATGATAAGTTTTCTTGAAAGATTTTAGACGCTCGTAGTCATGCAGGTTTGCAGAATGATGCTTGTTAAACAACTTGGACGAGACTTTCTTATGCTGGTTAGGTAAATCTTTTTTTGTATTCTTCATGGTTTCATACGCCATGAACTTGTTTTCCAGGAAGTATAATAGCTCGCTCAGGTTTGGTACATCTCTAGGATCTCGTAGTTCCTTTATGTACTCGCTGTAGGTGGTCGTGTCAAGTTTCTGCGCCATCAAGTGTACGATAATTGGGTCCCAAGTTGCGATGTCTAAACCAATGTTTGCTAGTCCGTTCGTACATTCAGTTATGACGTCATGCATCTTTTTGAGGTTGAAACTTTCGGGTTGTTGAATAACAGGCAGGTTGAGCATGGTGTTTAGGAATGACGTAAATTGCAGCCTTCGATTGTCGAAACGCTGAGTCAGTATTTCCCAACAGGATGTGTAGTTTTCTGCGCCAATACTGAGATGTTGCACCAATCTTTCAGCTTCGCCTCTCAACCTCGTTTTCAGATGCTGCATCTTTTGCGCTTTGTTAATCATCGGGTTGTTGTGGATGGTTTCCATGAAGAGATCCTTGAAGGAAATCCATTGAGTATAGCTACCCGAAAATTCAGGAACCTCAATTTTTGGCGCCGACTTTTCGTAGTGCATTGTCGACCAAATCTTACTGTTCAAGTTTTTTCTTAGCTCGTCGTACTTGTCTTCCATATCGACGAACATGTTGTAATAATTACCGTTGGAGCCTTTGAGTAATGCTTCCAGCTCCCAGTGTTGTTTGTCGATAACATTCCACTTCGACCTTAAAATGGAGAGATGGTCTTCTAGCTCCCATTTCTCCGTGACAGTTTCTATGTCAATTTTCGACATGGCGCGGTCGAGGGCTTTAAAGTTGCACTCTTGCTTACTCAGCAATGTTTTGGTGCTATCGTCAGTATCTCGATCCAGCATCCCAGTTAAGTCGAACTTCACAACTTTTTTTCCCTGTAGTTGTTCCAGTAAGTTAAGCATGTCCCCTTTTGTAGATTCGTATTGAGCTTGAGTTTTGCTGTACACGTTATCCACGAAGTAGGTGATATTTTTGTCTTCTAAGGTTTGCTCCAGAATCGTATGTCGTTGCTTGAAGTCATTCCACTGTGCTTCGAGAGATTCTAGACGTTTGATTAAGTACTCTTCAGTTTTTCTTGAGGGGCTATCCTTTTTATAGTTAGAGCACAGAGCTTTGATGTTTTCAAAGCAAGATTGTTGGAGTTGTAGCATCTCCATCGTTGGTTCTCTTCTCTAGTTGTCGAAAAGAGGTAAGTGTAGTTTGATGTATGTAGCTCAGTAGTCCAGCACGTAGTTGACGGTGATAGACGTATAGCTTGACGTTAGCTCACGACACGAAGACCACAGTTTGTATGCTTCTTCTTTCAAGTCTCCACGGATCCGTTCTCGTAGTTGTGGTAGAGTTGCGTAATCCTTAGCGTCTTGAAATTATCGTTTGTTTCTATTTATTGCGTTCGCACTCTAAGTACGATATTATGCGCCTTCTCAATCCAACTGGGGCGACCCGCTTGTGGGAGACCAGCTGAACCGATTCGCTATCGTAAATAGAGACACTACACACAATAAATATCCGGCTCGAAGGACCATTTAATGTAGGAGCCAATGGTTGTAGGCACCGTACACTATCACTTTGTTGATGTTGATTTAGTTATGGAGTACACAGAAAGAACCACAAGTTGAGTTTAAAGTTATATTATAAGATGTAGAAGGTTAACAAGTTTAAAGTGGTAGCGATTCTTTCTCTTGACCAGTGGTTAGTTCCACAGTTATTGGTTGACTCGATATGTATTGCTTAAAACGCTATAATTATAGCATAATATTTGTGACGCACGACATCAAAGTAGGTTGCTGTGTTCGCAAAGTAAATGTACGGTTGATGAGACCGTACATATCACATGTCTTTGAACTCTTTGTTCTCGGACGTTTTGATTCACCTCACGATGTTGCTATGACAGGAAGTAGTTATGCCACATTTTTGCTCTGATTTGTCTTTAACATTATTATCTCCGATTCAAAGCAATTTAAGCTAATTTTCGCTTCCCCAGGCAACAGCTTCAACCATTGGGGACCCTGACTGCCAGAAACAGCTCATCTCAGCAGCTGAGAAGCTGCGCAGTACAGCATCAGAGCTGACGTCGTCGTGTGCGCCGCACCTTGCGCAGCGTCCTGAGATGAAGCAGCAAGTGTTGCGTGAGCAGGCACAGCTTGCTGACAGTCTCGACAAGCTCGTGGAAGCCTGCAAGTCTGCACAAGGTGGTAAGTACGATTAAAGACATAAAAAATGGCGCGTGCAGCACTGTACAGGATAAAGACTTGACATATCTTTATTCTCTCTCATGTAACTCAACTCGAAATTTCAAGGACGCGTTACAGTTCGCGTCAAAAAAACTTTGCCACTCTGAAGTAGGCTACAAATGACTGCGCAGTAGTCAATCTTACTTATAAAACAGTAGTGCGCATGCGCAGCCTAGCTTCAGAGCGGCAAAGTTATTTGATGCGAACTGTAAAGCGTCCACAAAACCCACTCCGGGTTTTTAGGTGGAGATAAAGAAACATACATCATCCCACATCTCAACCTCACCCACTGCTGGGCATAAGCTTCTCTTGTCTTGTGCCAATCCCCACGCTCCTGTGCCAGCTTCATCCAGGTTCTACCCGCGTTGAGATATGTAATATCCATACTCCATACTTAATATTATAAATGTGAAAGTAACTCTGTCTGCCTGTTACCTTTTTACGCCTTAACGGCGGACATGGATAGACCATGAGTTGCGTTAGGACATATGATACTTTTACCCTTTAAGTACGTTCCCGTGGAATAATTTGCCAACACCACGCGGGCGAACCCGCTGGCAAAAGGTATTTGTTTCATGAAATACTGAACTTTATAATCCGTAATATACAATTTAAGACGCGGGTGCAATATATTTAAAGTACATTAAAAATACTCGTAAATAGTTCGTTTTATTTTTTATCAAATCAACCTGCTCCAATTAGTTACAGATTTTTGTAATAATGTAATTCAGTATGATTTTTCATACAAAGCGTGGAATAACCACGCTTTGTATGACTTTGTATGTCGCGTTCTTACTTACATCACTTATACAGCGTTATTGTATGCTTAGTCGATCCATTCACCAAATGGTCTACCGCTTGTTTTTTAACGTATAGTTTTATACGTCTTGGCCCTAGGTATATGATGAAATACGCTAAGATTCTCATACAGAGTTACATCACACAGGTAACTTAGTTGATGTACCATCAGCTCAGCAACAAGAGAAGCAGCGTCTGAAGTTCATCAGCAGCGTGTCCGGAGCTAAGGACCGACTGGATGCGGCCGAACAACAGCTTAAAGAGGTTAGCAGTACAAGTTATTCATTTTTGTATAGAAACTTGCTCTCAAACTCTGAACATATTAAGTTGCATGCGTGGTGTTTTTAACTTACTCATGTAGGTATACAACCTATTAAAATCAAGAGGCTATTTGGATGGAACATATTTATTAACACCACAATAATTAATATAATACTCGACGACTTCTTCTCCTTGACGAAACAGTTTGTAGCTGTTATTTATATTTCCATGGTAGTGAGAGATGCTAAACAGTTTTACTCGAATTTTAAAACACTGTCATGTACATAAGTATACAACCTCCATCTCTCACACATGCAGGCGCCGTGTGAAGGTTATATCTGTCAAACTGTCTACACACAGATTTCTCACATCATAATACTAGACTAGTTTAGTTATGTGATCAAGCGATATGTATGTAGAATAGGGATGATGACAAAAAAAATGTTTTTTGTCCGTCATGTAGATTATGAAAAAATAACGTACACGTATTTTTTCTTTTTTTACGTTATCTAAAGATTACGGCGATACATTGAGTTAAAATGTGCCATGACGTCACGAGTATGTAGATTTTATACTTACTTGTGACTTAGCAACCCCTAACTGTAATGCGTTTTATCTAAGTCCTTTTGTATTAATATGATAAAGCAAAAAATACGAGTCTTATAGTTTTTTATTATCTGACTGACGGATTAAATAGGATTTCTTTTTTTTGACCCAGGCATCATCACTATTAAGTTTCGATTAAGTATTGCTTTGATCATAACCGCGTGACGACTACATTGCATTTGCTGCTGTTTAGTGTGTTGTGTATCTGCACCAATTTTTCTGAAACTCAAAAATATTTATAAAGTTTTTTACCTCGAATTAACGTTTTTGTCTTGGCAGCCGATGGTATGCCAAATGATGAAGCAAGAAGACGGCGCCGCAATAGAGCGCAAACTGTCAGACCGACTGGCGCGACTCAACGCGGCCGTCGCTGCACTCGCCGCTGCCACTGCGGGTAAGGAAACATTCAGTATGCTGTGCATTTCAGGGGGGCACATTTGAGTCGGCAGTATTTGTTGAACAACTAAGCTGCACATATTCGGCATTCATTCGACTCGTGTTGATCGGCAAACTCCGTTCGGCATCGTCATCTACACTTGCTGAATCATGTTTCGGACGGCTCAGCACAATTCGAGCTAGGCCGAGCGGCTTTTCCCGAACATATAAGTACATATTATATGATTTTGTCTCCCGTCTGTGCCGAATTATACCCCGAACAGTGTGAGCACCTCTTATCGCTTCGTTGGACTAGTGTAGCGGTAGCGCGAATACTAACCCTGAGTGATATCTGAGTCGGTCAGTATTATGGTAATCCAGCTATGAAATTGTCAACAGCAGCCCTGAGTTATGCCTGTATAATTTCGAGTTTCTTTTTAACGCTTCTATGTTGTCACAGATCGCGAGCGCCCCGACTACGCGGCAGCAGACCGCGCGGTCAGAACTATCACTGAACTGATGCCGCAAGTTATGCAAGGTCAGTCTTCTTCTTTAAAATAAAACGAAAAGATTTACATACATTTATTTTACGATAACTTGTTTTTTTTTTTTTTTTAATTAATCCATAAGAACTCTACCTCTAAACTAAACTCAATCCACGTCTCGTGAAAAGCTGGTCAATATTTCGCAGTTTTGATTAATTTGTCGATACCTACTAGTAGTGAATAAGGCGTCGCGAGCACTTGGTTTTATAATGAGAACCTCAGCATGTTTCCGATCACTAAAACCGATCAAAGTGTTATATTGTTCGTTCGTACGCAGCCACCTTGAGTATGCATCACAAGTCTGGAACCCTCAATACGGGATATACAAGTCTCGTATTGAGGGCATCCAGAGAAAATTTCTCAGGTATCTTGATTACAGGGCAAAGCAGGTATCAGTTGATTATACTCACCGCTGCCAAAGGTATCATTTTCTACCTCTTGACCGTAGACGCCATATTAATGACGTATGTTACTTAGTTAATATCGCTAATAATACTATCGACTGCCCCGAACTTGTCTCGAGACTAGCGTTGCGCACTAATCAGATGGGATTGCGTCAGCGACCACTTCTACATATTCCTTATGCAGTCACAAATTATAGGCGTAATGCATACTTTTCGAGGGCCAGTCGTGGTTTTAACGATATTTCTTGCGAACCTGACATCGATCTTTTCTGTACCAAAGCAAACACAGTCAGGAAGCTATTAACAAAGCCATTTTTTGAACAGGAGTAGGAGGCACCTGCTAGCACTTAAATCCTTATTATAGTTTAAGTAGTTTTATTGTAATTAAGTAAGTTTTATTGTACTACAGTATAGATACAAGTTAGTTTGTTTTGTTTTGTTTTGTTAAAAGTTGGTAGTTTTATATTATAATTTTGGAAGTAACGATGAGGAAGTTATATTTGTAGTTATCTGTGGAAGCTTGTTATTAGCAAATTAGATATAAATTATTGTTATAATTATAGTTATTAGACTGTAAGCTTTCCTAAAATAAAATAAATAAAAATAAAACTACTAAATTACAATGATGAAATATCGCTCTGTAGTGCACTAAAATAATGATTATGAAATATTGCAACAATTAAAATAATGTAACACTGAATATTTAGTCTGACAACTTAAAATATTTGAAAGTTTTAAAACAGCTACAATACCTAATTCAGTTTTTTATTGTATTTTTTTGTAATCAGAACAGCGACATATTTGAATGCACCTTCCTAAGCCATAATAATATTGCAGAGTCTCACACTCTCTGCGGCACCAAGACGCCCGAGGAGCAGGCCGCCATGTTGCGAGACTTGCGAGCGCTGTGTGCAGCGGGTCGACAGATCTGTGGCAGTGCGGGGCAGGCGCAGGTGAGTTCATCAGTTGATACATTATTAACGAGTAGAGACCAGAAAAAAAAAACTAACCGACCTCAGAAAAAAAGACGTGGTTCTCTATTTGTAGGAATACTTTAATGTGTAACTAGCAGCGCGATCCTGCTTCGCACGGTTTTTACGACTTGACAAAACATCGAGATTCCTTAGGTAAACGTAACTTTAATACTAACTTATTATACACATAAACCTTCCGGAACAAATTCTCTAAACGATGGTGAAAACCTCATCAAAATCTGTTGCATGGTTTAGAAGAACAACGCAGAAATACAGACAAACACGAAAAGCGACTTTGTTTTATAATATGTATGCATAGATGATAATAAGAGCAGCCTGTTACTAACCAGGCAAAGGCAAAGGCGACTTCTCATACGAAGAAGTGGAATTTACAGTTACAATAGTCACCATTCATCGAAAAATATAATATCATTGTGTTTTCTAGAAGTAAAATAACAAAGCAGTTGATTTTATTTTAGTTTTGCAAGCTTTATTGCATTAGCAATGTTTGGACTTCCAGAGAGATCATGACCCTGAGGTCATGAGAGCTTGCTTCGGCATTTGTTCTCAGAGATCAATCAAGCATCGCCATCAAATTTTAAATCAGCAGTATTGTCTTTCCTGTTACCTTTAATCCATCCAAAGGTTGTCTGTTTAAGCGATAAGACCGCCCATTGTGTCACCCTATGTAAAATTTCTAAATTTATGTCTGTAATTTTTATCGTGTACAATAAAGAGTAATCTATCTATCTAAATATTGAACAAAAAATTTAATTTTAAAGTGACTTAGAAGATGTAGATCTTCCACGACACTTTTACACATAAAGTTTTTTCAGAAATAAATGTAATTTAACTCTCGTGTGTGTGACAGGGTCTGAGCGATGCCGCTGCCAAGTTCTCGGCGGCGTCCGGCAAGCTGGTGTACGTCGTCAGTCCCAACGCTCGAGATGTGCGCGAGAAGCAGGTGAGGAATGAGATGAGACTGAGACAATTTTACCCGATTGTCCTAGAAGGGTTCTGTCTACACTAGTTCAAAATGGCGACCGAGTACCACTTCATCAAAAATGAAATGAAATTCACAGGTGTTAGCATTATCAGCTGCATCATGCGGCAAAGCGGGCGAGCTGCTGTCTCAAGTACAACGTCTCACAGAGTTAATACCGGATACCAGCGCAGCCGCCGAGCTCGACAGCCGAGGTGCCCGCGCTGCTGATGCTGCGCAGGCGTTACTTACTGTGGCGCAGGTGAGAAGGATATTAGGAGATGATTGTGGATCAATTTTTTTTGGCTTTCATGTGTGAGATTACGAACTCCACATAAGATACAGGGACCAATCGGAGTAGGAAAACATGGCGGAATATTGCTTGCGTGATTAAGTTCGCAGGCGCGTGTTTTACGAACTAGATACGGTACTTCCAGAATATCTTATCTTGCAAATGTTTACAGGCCTCCTCTATGTGGGGGTTGGGTCGTTACATCCCAAGCGGACACAATGGGTGTCAGTAGATATCACATGTCTTTGAACTCTTTGTTCTCGGACGTTTTGATTCACCTCACGATTTTACTATGACAGAGAGGGAATAGTTATGCCACATTTTTGCTCTGATTTGTCTTTAGCATTATTATCTCCGACTCGAAGCAATTTAAGCTAATTTTCGCTCCCCCAGGCAACAGCTTCAACCATTGGGGACCCTGACTGCCAGAAGCAGCTCATCTCAGCAGCTGAGAAGCTGCGCAGTACAGCATCAGAGCTGACGTCGTCGTGTGCGCCGCACCTTGCAAAGCGTCCTAAGATGATGCATCAAGTGTTGCGTGAGCAGGCACAGCTTGCTGACAGTCTCGACAAGCTCATGGAAGCTTGCAAGTCCGCACAAGGTGGTAAGTACGATTCAAGATATTTAAAAAAAATTGCTTCGGCTTTAGTCTTATTTTCGGCCAAAAACAAAAATGATTTAAACATTAAAAAATATTAATATTTCCGCTGTACACTGAAATCTTGTTTTTTTTTATACCTAGGGAGAGTAAGAACAAATATAGGCTAGGTTCACTCGATAATTCCATTAGAGGATACAAAATTTTGTTAAGCAGAAGTTAGCCGATACCCACCTGATATTGCCGACCTATACGAAATAAGCCGAATGATGCGCGGCAAATCACGAACTTCTGACTGTCGGCTTTGTCGAAGCTTCGGCTGGTTTATGGCCACAAACGAAAATATGGCCGAATTAAGATTTTTTGGCCGACTATGACCGAAAACGAAAACGAACTTTTGATCGGTCACAAGATTGTTCATACAAACCGTGATTTTATACAAAATGATTCTAGTGTATACAGCTTCCAGATTTATGTTATAAAGTGTGATGTATTAAAAAGTGAGTTTATAAAAAAATATTCTACACTATACAGCGTGTTTTTAGATACCTACTCAAATTATTCAGCGTTATTTTATGCTAAGTCGACCCACTCACCAAATGGTCTACGGCAATGATTCTAAAAATATCATTGGTCTACGGCTTGTTTTTAAACGTATAGTTTTATACGACTTGGCCCTAGGTATATGACGAAATACGCTAAGATTCTCATACAGAGTTACACCACACAGGCAACTGGGTTGATGTGCCATCAGCTCAGCAGCAAGAGAAGCAGCTTCTGAAGTTCATCAGCAGCGTGTCCGGAGCTAAGGACCGACTGGATGCGGCCGAACAACAGCTCAAAGAGGTTAGCAGTACAAGTTATTCATTTATCAACGTTCAAAATATTTAATTTCACATAGACCTACATGGGCACTTATGAAACATCAGAAGCTAGGTGCACGGTTCCAATTGGTTGTTTCCTATGGAGAAGAGCCGGCAAGAAATTCCACGGTTACTCTTTTAAACTCTGTTATTTGAAAATATTGTAAAGCCCATTATGGCTTTTACAATATTTTCAAACAACAGTGTTATTAGGTATGGGAGGACAGTGTAGGTCTTTCAACAAGTACCAGGTACTTAACATAATAACAAATGTTGTGTGGTCAACAAATCTACAGTCCACTAGGCCTACAGCGTTCTGACATTAACAAAATTGTAAAGAATCTATATAAAGATAAATAAATTAATAAAAATAAAAACGTATTATAAACGTATTTTTATTTAGAAACTTGCTCTCAAACTCTGAACATATTAATTTGAATGCGTGGTGTTTTTAACTTACTCATGTAGGTATACAACCTATTGAAATCAAGAGGCTATTTGGATGGAACACATTTATTAACACCACAATAATTAATATAATACTCAACGACTTTTTCTCCTTGACGTAACAGCTCGTAGCTGTTATTTATATTTCTATGGTAGTGACAGGTTCTAAACAGTTTTACTCAAATTTTAAAACACTGTCATGTATCATCGGAGAAGTTCATATCTATACACCGTAAGGACTATTTCTGCTTGCAGCGCTCGGCCGCTATAGAACTGGGGCGGTAACAGATGTGGTCATCGTGTTCACGGGATTTTGTTTTCAAACTGCTTAGATATTAAGTTCTTTGATAGTACATAAGTATACAACCTCCATCTCTTATACATGCAGGTGCCGTGCACCTATACCTGTCAAACTGTCTACGTACAAATTTCTCACATCATGATACTCGACTAGTTTAGTTATGCGATCAAGCGATATGTAGAATCAATTTTCGATTAGAAAAAATAGAAAATAGAAAATAGTTTATTGTCCAGGTAATACAGTAAGCAGGTTTACAAGTTAACACCAAATTGAGACGACATGAATAGCTTAAAATATTACCTATAGCTATGTTACAAAATATAATTTGCCAGTGAACCCCAAACTAGACAGTTAGTCTGTATCTTGGGGCTCGGGGTACGAGTTCCAGAGTGGAGGCTTGAGAGGTGATTTCAGGTGTTATATTGTATATCTGGTGTGTTTGTGTACATTTGATGTGAGTGTGGTGTGTGTGTTTGTGTGTGTGTGTGTGTGTGTGTGTGCGCGCGTATTTTTTCCCATTGTGTATCGTTTGATTTAGTGTCAGGTCAGGGTATCTAGATGAATTGTTCCGAGTCGTCATAACTAGAGTTTTGCAACATTTCCTTTATTATTTTTTTACAACTGAATGAGGTAGTATTTTTGATTTCACAGAGTTTGCAGACTTTATTATATGTATTAATGAGAGAGTAAGCTGGGGAGCGTCTAGCTAGCAGTGAGGTGTAGTCAGGTGTTGGGATTCTATAGTTTCTTTTGCTTATGATTGATGCGTAATCTGGTCTGTTTTTAATAGTTCTATGAGTTTTGGTGCAGGCAGAAAGAATGAAAAGCTGGCGGACTCTGAGAACTCTTGTTTCACGATAGAGTAAGTCAGTAGAGAACCGATAGGGCTTCTTAAAAGTTACTTTAAGAAGCGCTCTCTGTGCTCGTTCTACTTCAATCAAGTAGGTCTTTCCAGCACTACCCCACACGCTGATGCAATACTGAATTATGGATTGACATAGAGCTAGGTAAACTTGTTGTAGTGTGTTTGTGGGTAGACAGTCTCGTAGTCTGCGCATGGTGTGGATGAGTTTTCTTATTCTGCCAGAGAGGTTGGATATATGTTGCTTAAATGTTAGGTGGTCGTCGATAATAATGCCGAGGTATTTAATGGAAGTGGTCCGTTCAAGAGGAGAACAGTCACAAGAGGAAGTAGAAATGCGAGAAGAGCAGTGGTGCAGTTTGAGTTTTAGGTGTTCCGGAGGTTTTGAAGCGGTGGTCTTGGTGAAAACAATATACTTTGTTTTACTGCCATTTAACGTGAGGAGGTTTCTGTCCAGGTTCCTTGCGATGAGTGTCAGTCCCTCTTGTGCTAGACAGTGTACATGTTCCCACGTTTTCCCGTGAAATATGACTGCTGTATCATCTGCATAAGTTATAGTGTGAGCATTATTCACAGAGAGGTTTAGTATGTCGTTAATATAGACAATGAAAAGCGTGGGACCAAGCACACTGCCCTGTGGAACTCCGAAGCTAATGGGGAGTTGGTCACTGGTGAAAGAGTTTACTTTTATGTACTGTTTCCGGTTTGTCAGGTAGCTTTTGAACCATTCAAGGCAAATTCCTCTTATTCCTATCCATTCCAGTTTCTTGAGGAGTAGGCCAGTTGAAACCGTGTCAAATGCCTTTGCAAGATCAAGGAAGATGGCAAGGCATTTTTCATTTTTCTCAATATGAGAAGAGACCGAATTGACAAGAAGAGTGGCAGCGTCCTCGGTCGACCTATTCCTTCGGAAACCAAATTGATTATCTGAGATAAGATGATTTTTCTCAATGAAAGAAATAAGACGGGAGTTAACTATCCTCTCTAATATTTTAGAGACAGAGCTTAGTAGTGCTATAGGTCTGTAGTTATCTGGTGCATGTTTGGGACCGCTTTTGTGAATAGGGGAAACCGCAGCTATTTTCCAACAGTCTGGGAAAGTACCGGTCTCAAGGCTCAAGTTAAAGATGTAAATCATTGGTACTAGTAAGGACTTTAAAGCTCTTTTGATTAGGATAACTGAAATTTGGTCAGGGCCAGGGGCACTTTCGACTTTAAGGTCAGATATGATTTTAATAATTTCGTACGCATCTGTCGGTTCAAGGACGAGAGAATGTGGGTTTGAGACGTCTGATGTGTGTGTATTTATTAAAGATTCATGGGATAGATTAAGTTTTTCTAGTATCTTGTCTGCCAGACGGGTTCCTACTGAGGTAAAGTGTGAGTTACAGGAGTTGAGTGATTCTTTTTCTCTATTGGGGCTCAGTAGTTGGGAGCTTTCATTGTTTCTAGGATATATGTGACCTATTGATTTTATTACTTTCCAGAGACTTTTTGGATTGTCTTTGTTATCAACAATCTGTTGGTTATTGTAGTCGGACCTGATTTTAGAAAGAAGTTTGGAGAAAAAGTTTCTATATCGAGTGTATATTTTATTTCGGACGGGGTCATCAGGGTGAGATTTACAGTCACTATGAAGCTTATCACGATGAATCATACATCTTACTAATCCCGGGGTGATCCATGGTTTAATGCATGCCAATTTCCTACCAATTTTTACTTGGCGCGTGTGTTTGTTTATAGTAGAAGAAACAATGTTCGTGAATTCTGTGGTTGCAGTATTAACATTTGTGTCTTTTGTGATGATAGACCAGTCAAAGCTGCTAAGATCAGCAATAACTGCTTCGGTGTCTGTTTTACTTATACATCTCTTTGCAGTACTAGTTGAAGGTTTTTGTAAGGAAATATTAGCGAAAACTATATCATGATCAGTGATTGAAGACTTGCAAACGACCCCAAAGCATTTGTTCTGAGTCTTTATAAATATGTGGTCTAGGCACGCTTTATCCCTAGTTGGGCTGTTAATGGTAGGAAGTAGCCCATGGCAGGACATTAGGCATAGATACTCTGATGACTGACTATTGGTAGTGTTACAAATATCAATATTGATGTCGCCAGTGACAATTAGTGTTTGTCTGTTTGCCAATGAGCTCAGTAATGTGTCCAGTGAGTTTAGGAATGGATCAATATTACTAAAAGAAGGAGATCTGTAAATGCCCAGAATTGCGACTTTGTCATCGATGGTTATGAGAAGTCGATCTGCGTCTTGTATCGTAGGTTCAGTTGCTACAGAGTTGTAATCAGTTTTAACAAAGCAAATTACACCACCGTTTTTATTTTGCTGAACTGATGTCCGATAATTGCTTCGATTCGATTATTGCTTTAATCATAACCGCGTGACGAATACTTTACATTTGCTGCTGTTAAATTTTTCTGAAACTCAAAAATATTTATAAAGTTTTTTACCTCGAATGAACGTTTTTGTCTTGGCAGCCGATGGTATGCCAAATGATGAAGCAAGAAGACGGCGCCGCAATAGAGCGCAAACTGTCAGACCGACTGGCGCGACTCAACGCGGCCGTCGCTGCACTCGCCGCTGCCACTGCGGGTAAGGAAACACTCGGAATGCTGTGCATTTCAGGGGGACAGTTGATTCGGCAGTATTTGTTGAACAACTAAGCTGCACATATTCGGCATTCATTCGACTCGTGCTGATCGGCAAACTCCGTTCGGCATCATCATCTACACTCGCTGAATCATGTTTGGGACGGCTCAGCACAATTCGAGCTAGGCCGAGCGGCTTTTCCCGAACACATGAATATATATTATGTGACTTTGCCTCCCGGCTGTGCCGAATCATGCCGACACGAACAGTGTACAGCACCTCTTACTGTTTCGTTGGACTAGTATAGCGGTAGCGCGAATACTAACCCTGAGTGAATCTGATTCGGTCAGTATTAGGCTAATCCAGCTATGAAATTGTCAACAGCAGCCCTGAGTTATGCCTGTATAATTCCGAGTTTATTTTTAACGCTTCTATGTTGTCACAGATCGCGAGCGCCCCGACTACGCGGCAGCAGACCGCGCGGTCAGAACTCTCACTGAACTGATGCCGCAAGTTGTGCAAGGTCAGTCTTCTTCTTTAAAATAAAACGAAAAGATTTACATACATTTACATTTTTGATTTACATTTTACGATAACTTGTTTTTTTTTTTAAATTAATCCATAAGAACTCTACTTCTAAACTAAACTCGATCCACGTCTCGTGAAAAGCTGGTCAATATTTCGCAGTTTTGATTAATTTTTCGATACTACTAAATTAAAATGATGAAATATCGCTCTGTAGTGCACTGAAATAATGATTATGAAATATTGCAACAATTAAAATAATGTAACAATGAATATTTCATTTTACAACTTAAAACATTTGAAAGTTTTAAAAACAGTTACAATACCTAATTCAGTATATTACTCCTATTTTTTTTTGTGATTATCTGGACAGCGACATATTTGAATGCACCTTCCTAAGCCATAATAATATTGCAGAGTCTCACACTCTCTGCGGCACCAAGACGCCCGAGGAGCAGGCCGCCATGTTGCGAGACTTGCGAGCGCTGTGTGCAGCGGGTCGACAGATCTGTGGCAGTGCGGGGCAGGCGCAGGTGAGTTCATCAGTTGGTACATTATAAACGAGTAGCGACCAGAAAAAAAAACTAACCAACGTAAAAAAAAAGACGTGGTTGTCTATTCGTAGGAATACTTTTTATGTGTAACTAGCGGCCCGATCCTACTTCGCACGGTTTTTACGACTTGACAAAACATCGAGATTCCTTAGATAAACGTAACTTTAATATTAACGTATTATACACATAAACTTTCCGGAATAAATTCTCTAAACGATGGTGAAAATCTCGTGAAAGTCGGTTGCGTGGTTTAGAAGAACACCGTGGACATACAGACAAACGCGAAAAGCGACTTTGTTTTATAATATGTATGTATAGATGATAATAAGAGCAGCCTGTTACTGACCAGGCAAAGGCCTCTTCTCATACGAAGAAGTGGAATTTACAGTTACAATAGTCACCATTCATCGAAAAATATAATATCATTGTGTTTTCTAGAAGTAAAATAACAAAGCAGTTGATTTTATTTTAGTTTTGCAAGCTTTATTGTATTGGTAATGTTTGGACTTCCAGAGAGATCATGACCCTGAGGTCATGAGAGCTTGCTTCGGCATTTATTCTCAGAGATCAATCAAGCATCGCCATCAAATTTTAAATCAGCAGTATTGTCTTTCCTGTTACCTTTAATCCATCCAAAGGTTGTCTGTTTAAGCGATAAGACCGCCCATTGTGTCACCCTATGTAAAATTTCTAAATTTATGTCTGTAATTTTTATCGTGTACAATAAAGAGTAATCTATCTATCTAAATATTGAACAAAAAAATTAATTTTAAAGTGACTTAGAAGATGTAGATCTTCCACGACACTTTTACACATAAAGTTTTTTCAGAAATAAATGTAATTTAACTCTCGTGTGTGTGGCAGGGTCTGAGCGATGCCGCTGCCAAGTTCTCGGCGGCGTCCGGCAAGCTGGTGTACGTCGTCAGTCCCAACGCTCGAGATGTGCGCGAGAAGCAGGTGAGGAATGAGATGAGACTGAGACAATTTTACCCGATTGTCCTAGAAGGGTTCTGTCTACACTAGTTCAAAATGGCGACCGAGTACCACTTCATCAAAAATGAAATGAAATTCACAGGTGTTAGCATTATCAGCTGCATCATGCGGCAAAGCGGGTGAGCTGCTGTCTCAAGTACAACGTCTCACAGAGTTAATACCGGATACGAGCGCAGCCGCCGAGCTCGACAGCCGAGGTGCCCGCGCTGCTGATGCTGCGCAGGCGTTACTTACTGTGGCACAGGTGAGAAGGATATTAGGAGATGATTGTGGATCAATTTTTTTGGCTTTCATGTGTGAGATTACGAACTCCACATAAGATACAGGGACCAATCGGAGTAGGAAAACATGGCGGAATATTGCTTGCGTGATTAAGTTCGCAGGCGCGTGTTTTACGAACTAGATACGGTACTTCCAGAATATCTTATCTTGCAAATGTTTACAGGCCTCCTCTATGTGGGGGTTGGGTCGTTACATCCCAAGCGGACACAATGGGTGTCAGTAGATATCACATGTCTTTGAACTCTTTGTTCTCGGACGTTTTGATTCACCTCACGATTTTACTATGACAGGGAGGGAAAAGTTATGCCACATTTTTGTTCTGATTTGTCTTTAACATTATTATCTCCGATTCAAAGCAATTTAAGCAAATTTTCGCTTCCCCAGGCAACAGCTTCAACCATTGGGGACCCTCACTGCCAGAAGCAGCTCATCTCAGCAGCTGAGAAGCTGCGCAGTACAGCATCAGAGCTGACGTCGTCGTGTGCGCCGCACCTTGCGCAGCGTCCTGAGATGAAGCAGCAAGTGTTGCGTGAGCAGGCACAGCTTGCTGACAGTCTCGACAAGCTCGTGGAAGCCTGCAAGTCTGCACAAGGTGGTAAGTACGATTAAAGACATAAAAAATGGCGCGTGCAGCACTGTACAGGATAAAGACTTGACATATCTTTATTCTCTCTCATGTAACTCAACTCGAAATTTCAAGGACGCGTTACAGTTCGCGTCAAAAAAACTTTGCCACTCTGAAGTAGGCTACAAATGACTGCGCAGTAGTCAATCTTACTTATAAAACAGTAGTGCGCATGCGCAGCCTAGCTTCAGAGCGGCAAAGTTATTTGATGCGAACTGTAAAGCGTCCTTGAATTTTCGAATGGAGTGGGTTTTTAGGTGGAGATAAAGAAACATACATCATCCCACATCTCAACCTCACCCACTGCTGGGCATAAGCTTCTCTTGTCTTGTGCCAATCCCCACGCTCCTGTGCCAGCTTCATCCAGGCTCTACCCGCGTTGAGATATGTAATATCCATACTCCATACTTAATATTATAAATGTGAAAGTAACTCTGTCTGCCTGTTACCTTTTTACGCCTTAACGGCGGACATGGATAGACCATGAGTTGCGTTAGGACATAGGATACTTTTACCCTTTCAGTACGTTCCCGTGGAATAATTTGCCAACACCACGCGGGCGAACCCGCTGGCAAAAGGTATTTGTTTCATGAAATACTGAACTTTATAATCCGTAATATACAATTTAAGACGCGGGTGCAATATATTTAAAGTACATTAAAAATACTCGTAAATAGTTCGTTTTATTTTTTATCAAATCAACCTGCTCCAATTAGTTACAGATTTTTGTAATAATGTAATTCAGTATGATTTTTCATACAAAGCGTGGAATAACCACGCTTTGTATGACTTTGTATGTCGCGTTCTTACTTACATCACTTATACAGCGTTATTGTATGCTTAGTCGATCCACTCACCAAATGGTCTACCGCTTGTTTTTAAACGTATAGTTTTATACGACTTGGCCCTTGGTATATGATGAAATACGCCACGATTCTCATACAGAGTTACATCACACAGGTAACTTAGTTGATGTGCCATCAGCTCAGCAGCAAGAGAAGCAGCGTCTGAAGTTCATCAGCAGCGTGTCCGGAGCTAAGGACCGACTGGATGCGGCCGAACAACAGCTCAAAGAGGTTAGCAGTACAAGTTATTCATTTTTGTATAGAAACTTGCTCTCAAACTCTGAACATATTAATTTGAATGCGTGGTGTTTTTAACTTACGCATGTAGGTATACAACCTATTGAAATCAAGAGGCTATTTGGATGGAACACATTTATTAACACCACAATAATTAATATAATACTCGACGACTTCTTCTCCTTGACGAAACAGTTTGTAGCTGTTATTTATATTTCCATGGTAGTGAGAGATGCTAAACAGTTTTACTCGAATTTTAAAACACTGTCATGTACATAAGTATACAACCTCCATCTCTCACACATGCAGGCGCCGTGTGAAGGTTATATCTGTCAAACTGTCTACACACAGATTTCTCACATCATAATACTAGACTAGTTTAGTTATGTGATCAAGCGATATGTATGTAGAATAGGGATGATGACAAAAAAAATGTTTTTTGTCCGTCATGTAGATTATGAAAAAATAACGTACACGTATTTTTTCTTTTTTTACGTTATCTAAAGATTACGGCGATACATTGAGTTAAAATGTGCCATGACGTCACGAGTATGTAGATTTTATACTTACTTGTGACTTAGCAACCCCTAACTGTAATGCGTTTTATCTAAGTCCTTTTGTATTAATATGATAAAGCAAAAAATACGAGTCTTATAGTTTTTTATTATCTGACTGACGGATTAAATAGGATTTCTTTTTTTTGACCCAGGCATCATCACTATTAAGTTTCGATTAAGTATTGCTTTGATCATAACCGCGTGACGACTACATTGCATTTGCTGCTGTTTAGTGTGTTGTGTATCTGCACCAATTTTTCTGAAACTCAAAAATATTTATAAAGTTTTTTACCTCGAATTAACGTTTTTGTCTTGGCAGCCGATGGTATGCCAAATGATGAAGCAAGAAGACGGCGCCGCAATAGAGCGCAAACTGTCAGACCGACTGGCGCGACTCAACGCGGCCGTCGCTGCACTCGCCGCTGCCACTGCGGGTAAGGAAACATTCAGTATGCTGTGCATTTCAGGGGGACAGTTGATTCGGCAGTATTTGTTGAACAACTAAGCTGCACATATTCGGCATTCATTCGACTCGTGCTGATCGGCAAACTCCGTTCGGCATCGTCATCTACACTTGCTGAATCATGTTTCGGACGGCTCAGCACAATTCGAGCTAGGCCGAGCGGCTTTTCCCGAACATATAAGTACATATTATATGATTTTGTCTCCCGTCTGTGCCGAATTATACCCCGAACAGTGTGAGCACCTCTTATCGCTTCGTTGGACTAGTGTAGCGGTAGCGCGAATACTAACCCTGAGTGATATCTGAGTCGGTCAGTATTATGGTAATCCAGCTATGAAATTGTCAACAGCAGCCCTGAGCATAGATAGGTTAATGCCCGTATAATTCCGAGTTTCTTTTTAACGCTTCTATGTTGTCACAGATCGCGAGCACCCCGACTACGCGGCAGCAGACCGCGCGGTCAGAACTATCACTGAACTGATGCCACAAGTTATGCAAGGTCAGTCTTCTTCTTTAAAATAAAACGAAAAGATTTACATACATTTATTTTACGATAACTTGTTTTTTTTTTTTTTTTAATTAATCCATAAGAACTCTACCTCTAAACTAAACTCAATCCACGTCTCGTGAAAAGCTGGTCAATATTTCGCAGTTTTGATTAATTTGTCGATACCTACTAGTAGTGAATAAGGCGTCGCGAGCACTTGGTTTTATAATGAGAACCTCAGCATGTTTCCGATCACTAAAACCGATCAAAGTGTTATATTGTTCGTTCGTACGCAGCCACCTTGAGTATGCATCACAAGTCTGGAACCCTCAATACGGGATATACAAGTCTCGTATTGAGGGCATCCAGAGAAAATTTCTCAGGTATCTTGATTACAGGGCAAAGCAGGTATCAGTTGATTATACTCACCGCTGCCAAAGGTATCATTTTCTACCTCTTGACCGTAGACGCCATATTAATGACGTATGTTACTTCGTTAATATCGCTAATAATACTATCGACTGTCCCGAACTTGTCTCGAGACTAGCGTTGCGCACTAATCAGATGGGATTGCGTCAGCGACCACTTCTACATATTCCTTATGCAGTCACAAATTATAGGCGTAATGCATACTTTTCGAGGGCCAGTCGTGGTTTTAACGATATTTCTTGCGAACCTGACATCGATCTTTTCTGTACCAAAGCAAACACAGTCAGGAAGCTATTAACAAAGCCATTTTTTGAACAGGAGTAGGAGGCACCTGCTAGCACTTAAATCCTTATTATAGTTTAAGTAGTTTTATTGTAATTAAGTAAGTTTTATTGTACTACAGTATAGATACAAGTTAGTTTGTTTTGTTTTGTTTTGTTAAAAGTTGGTAGTTTTATATTATAATTTTGGAAGTAACGATGAGGAAGTTATATTTGTAGTTATCTGTGGAAGCTTGTTATTAGCAAATTAGATATAAATTATTGTTATAATTATAGTTATTAGACTGTAAGCTTTCCTAAAATAAAATAAATAAAAATAAAACTACTAAATTACAATGATGAAATATCGCTCTGTAGTGCACTAAAATAATGATTATGAAATATTGCAACAATTAAAATAATGTAACACTGAATATTTAGTCTGACAACTTAAAATATTTGATAGTTTTAAAACAGCTACAATACCTAATTCAGTTTTTTATTGTATTTTTTTGTAATCAGAACAGCGACATATTTGAATGCACCTTCCTAAGCCATAATAATATTGCAGAGTCTCATACTCTCTGCGGCACTAAGACGCCCGAGGAGCAGGCCGCCATGTTGCAAGACTTGCGAGAGCTGTGTGAAGCGAGTCGACAGATCTGTGGCAGTGCGGGGCAGGCGCAGGTGAGTTCATCAGTTGATACATTATTAACGAGTAGCGACCAGAAAAAAAAAACTAACCGACCTCAGAAAAAAAGACGTGATTCTCTATTTGTAGGAATACTTTAATGTGTAACTAGCAGTGCGATCCTGCTTCGTACGGTTTTTACGACTTGACAAAACATCGAGATTCCTTAGATAAACGTAACTTTAATACTAACGTATTATACACATAAACTTGCACATAGATTGTTGTTCTTGTCTTTGTACTATAGCATATAAGGTGTATTCTTTGTTGGAGATCCTAATAAAATAAAATAAAACTTTCCGGAATAAATTCTCTAAACGATGGTGAAAACCTCATCAAAATCTGTTGCATGGTTTAGAAGAACAACGCAGAAATACAGACAAACACGAAAAGCGACTTTGTTTTATAATATGTATGCATAGATGATAATAAGAGCAGCCTGTTACTAACCAGGCAAAGGCAAAGGCGACTTCTCATACGAAGAAGTGGAATTTACAGTTACAATAGTCGCCATTCATCGAAAAATATAATATCATTGTGTTTTCTAGAAGTAAAATAACAAAGCAGTTGATTTTATTTTAGTTTTGCAAGCTTTATTGTATTGGTAATGTTTGGACTTCCAGAGAGATCATGACCCTGAGGTCATGAGAGCTTGCTTCGGCATTTGTTCTCAGAGATCAATCAAGCATGGCCATCAAATTTTAAATCAGCAGTATTGTCTTTCCTGTTACCTTTAATCCATCCAAAGGTTGTCTGTTTAAGCGATAAGACCGCCCATTGTGTCACCCTATGTAAAATTTCTAAATTTATGTCTGTAATTTTTATCGTGTACAATAAAGAGTAATCTATCTATCTAAATATTGAACAAAAAAATTAATTTTAAAGTGACTTAGAAGATGTAGATCTTCCACGACACTTTTACACATAAAGTTTTTTCAGAAATAAATGTAATTTAACTCTCGTGTGTGTGACAGGGTCTGAGCGATGCCGCTGCCAAGTTCTCGGCGGCGTCCGGCAAGCTGGTGTACGTCGTCAGTCCTAACGCTCAAGATGTGCGCGAGAAGCAGGTGAGGAATGAGATGAGACTGACATTTTTACCCGATTGTCCTAGAAGGGTTCTGTCTACACTAGTTCAAAATGGCGACCGAGTACCACTTCATCAAAAATGAAATGAAATTCACAGGTGTTAGCATTATCAGCTGCATCATGCGGCAAAGCGGGTGAGCTGCTGTCTCAAGTACAACGTCTCACAGAGTTAATACCGGACACCAGCGCAGCCGCCGAGCTCGACAGCCGAGGTGCCCGCGCTGCTGATGCTGCGCAGGCGTTACTTACTGTGGCACAGGTGAGAAGGATATTAGGAGATGATTGTGGATCAATTTTTTTTGGCTTTCATGTGTGAGATTACGAACTCCACATAAGATACAGGGACCAATCGGAGTAGGAAAACATGGCGGAATATTGCTTGCGTGATTAAGTTCGCAGGCGCGTGTTTTATTTATTTCTAGATACGGTACTTCCAGAATATCTTATCTTGCAAATGTTTACAGGCCTCCTCTATGTGGGGGTTGGGTCGTTACATCCCAAGCGGACACAATGGGTGTCAGTAGATATCACATGTCTTTGAACTCTTTGTTCTCGGACGTTTTGATTCACCTCACGATTTTACTATGACAGGGAGGGAAAAGTTATGCCACATTTTTGTTCTGATTTGTCTTTAACATTATTATCTCCGATTCAAAGCAATTTAAGCAAATTTTCGCTTCCCCAGGCAACAGCTTCAACCATTGGGGACCCTGACTGCCAGCAGCAGCTCATCTCAGCAGCTGAGAAGCTGCGCAGTACAGCATCAGAGCTGACGTCGTCGTGTGCGCCGCACCTTGCGCAGCGTCCTGAGATGAAGCAGCAAGTGTTGCGTGAGCAGGCACAGCTTGCTGACAGTCTCGACAAGCTCGTGGAAGCTTGCAAGTCTGCACAAGGTGGTAAGTATGATTAAAGATAATTAAAAAAATTGCTTCGGCTTTAGTCTTATTTTCGGCCGAAAACGAAAATGATTTAAACATTAAAAAATATTAATATTTCCGCTGTACACTGAAATCTTGTTTTTTTTTTATACCTAGGGAGAGTAAGAACAAATATAGGCTAGGTTAGGTTAGAAGTTAGCCGATACTCACCTGATATTGCCGAGCTATACGAAATAAGCCGAATGATGCGCGGCAAATCACGAACTTCTGACTGTCGGCTTTGTCGAAGCTTCGGCTGGTTTATGGCCACAAACGAAAATATGGCCGAATTAAGATTTTTTGGCCGACTATGACCGGAAACGAAAACGAAACTTTTGATCGGTCACAAGATCTTTCATACGCGTGGTTTAGAACAGTGTGATGTATTAAAAAGTGATTTTATACATCGCGATTTTATAAAAAAATATTCTACACTATACAGCGTGTTTTTACATACCTACTCAAATTATTCAGCGTTATTTTATGCTAAGTCGATCCACTCACCAAATGGTCTTCGGCTTGTTTTTAAACGTATAGTTTTATACGACTTGGCTCTAGGTATATGATGAAATACGCTAAGATTCTCATACAGAGTTACACCACACAGGCAACTGGGTTGATGTGCCATCAGCTCAGCAGCAAGAGAAGCAGCTTCTGAAGTTCATCAGCAGCGTGTCCGGAGCTAAGGACCGACTGGATGCGGCCGAACAACAGCTCAAAGAGGTTAGCAGTACAAGTTATTCATTTATCAACGTTCAAAATATTTAATTTCACATAAACCTACAAGGGCACTTATGAAACATCAGAAGCTAGGTGCACGGTTCCAATTGGTTGTTTCCTATGGAGAAGAGCCGGCAAGAAATTCCACGGTTACTCTTTTAAACTCTGTTATTTGAAAATATTGTAAAGCCCATTATGGCTTTTACAATATTTTCATATAACAGTGTTATTAGGTATGGGAGGACAGTGTAGGTCTTTCAACAAGTACCAGGTACTTAACAGAATAATGGTGGTCAACAAATCTACAGTCCACTAGGCCTACAGCGTTCTCACATTCACAAAATTGAAAAGAATCTATATAAAGATAAATAAATTAATAAAAATAAAAACGTATTATAAACATATTTTTATTTAGAAACTTGCTCTCAAACTCTGAACATATTAATTTGAATGCGTGGTGTTTTTAACTTACTCATGTAGGTATACAACCTATTGAAATCAAGAGGCTATTTGGATGGAACACATTTATTAACACCACAATAATTAATATTGCTCAACGACTTTTTCTCCTTGACGGAACAGCTCGTAGCTGTTATTTATATATATATGGTAGTGACAGATTCTAAACAGTTTTACTCGAATTTTAAAACACTGGCATGTATCATCGGAGAAGTTCATATCTATACACCGTAAGGACTATTTCTGCTTGCAGCGCTCGGCCGCTATAGAACCGAGGCGGTAACAGATGTGGTCATTGTGTTCTCGGGATTTTGTTTTCAAACTGCTTAGATAATATGAAGTTCTTCGGTAGGACATAAGTATACAACCTCCATCTCTTATACATGCAGGCGCCGTGCACCTATACCTGTCAAACTGTCTACATACAAATTTCTCACATCATAATACTAGACTAGTTTAGTTATGTGATCTAGCGATATGTAGAATCAATTTTCGATTATTGCTTTGATCATAACCGCGTGACGAATACTTTACATTTGCTGCTGTTAAATTTTTCTGAAACTCAAAAATATTTATAAAGTTTTTTACCTCGAATTAACGTTTTTGTCTTGGCAGCCGATGGTATGCCAAATGATGAAGCAAGAAGACGGCGCCGCAATAGAGCGCAAACTGTCAGACCGACTGGCGCGACTCAACGCGGCCGTCGCTGCACTCGCCGCTGCCACTGCGGGTAAGGAAACTAATGGAACAATGGACATGTATTTTACTGCTTCATTGGTTTAGTGTAGCGGTAATGCGAAATCTAACACTCGGTGATCTTTGAGTCGGTGAGTGTTACTGGGTAATAACACGCCCACGAAGAGTTAGGTAGAGGTGTAGGTACCTATAGCACACCCACATTTTGCCAGTTAAGTCCCATGCCATAGGGGGCGAGCCTATTGCCATCAACCCGGCACGCATCCAGACTCCGAGCTGCTACTAAAAAAGAACCTGGTAGAAAAAACACTTTTCCCGACCTGAGAATTGGACCCAGGACCTCATGCTCATGCAGCAGGAGCGCTTGTGACCACTAGACTAACAACCAACTAACCAACCAACCAATTACAAATTCTTAGCAGCCCCGAGGATTTGTCTCTTATGTCTTTTTAATCCTTTTATGTTGTCACAGATCGCGAGCGCCCCGACTACGCGGCAGCAGACCACGCGGTCAGAACTATCACTGAACTGATGCCGCAAGTTGTACAAGGTCAGACATTTCATATAATTAGCGAAAAAATCACCCCGAGTAGGCCGTAATTAACATTTTCTGTAAGGGTATTATTTTGCAAAGAATACGGAACATTGTCATGTTACCAGCAGTTTTGCAATATCACATGTTCTGTATTCATGATGTATTCGCACACGGGAAGACCACGAGCTGAGTTAGGACATAGGGTACTTTTTATCCTGGCAGTACGTTCCCGTGGAATAATTTGCCAACCCCACGCGGCGAACCAGCTGTAAAAAGCTTTGCAATGTCCCTTGTTCCGTATTGGTAATCCCCCTCTTGGTATAAAATTTTAAGGCATAATATTGTTTGGCATAACATATTCATATTCATATTCATATCTTTATTTGCATTCCATAATGTTAATAATACAGATCTTAAAATAATAATGCTTATAGCTAGGTACAATTATGGACCCTGTAGGGCACAGCAAAAATGAAAAGTTATAATTATACATACAAACACAATTCCAATTTAAAAAAAAAAAAAAAATGTCAACATTGCTTTGAATTGATAAACTTTAAATTAAACATGTAAATTATCTTAAAATCATAATAAACTTAAAATACCTATTAATATATATTTATATAACCAACTTTAAAGGTAGGTGTGGGTGATGTCAGTCTGAGTTAAATTAATTTTTTGTCATCCATGTATTCATTTAAGGTGTAGTATGCTTTTTTAATTAGTATTTCCTTAAGTTTATTTATAAATTTTTTGTTGCAAGTTTCACCCTTTAATGCGTCTGGTAGTTTATTAAATATTTTTATAGACATTACATAGGGACTATCTGAATGCAATTTCATGCGCGATGACGGTAACATTATCATAATTTTAAATCTAATAGATCGGTCGCTATGTTTTTCACCGCGGGTAATAAAGAAGTTTTTATATTTTCTAACAAATTTACATATTTCGAGTATATATATATAGATGGTAAGGTGAGTATTTTGTGCTTTATAAAAAAGGGTTTACAACTATCTGTTTGGTCAATGTTAACGATGATGCGGATTAGTTTCTTTTGCAGAATGAGAAGCGTTTGTGAGTCTGTGCTATTTCCCCACATTATTATGCCATAGCTGAGCCATGAATGAGCATAGGCGTAGTAGGTGGTTAGAGTAGTTTGTACATCGGTAGTTTTTTTGACTTCTCGTAGTGCGTAAGTAAATTTAGAAAGCTTTGCTCGTATTCTTTTTAAATGAGGTTTCCATGAAATGTGTGAGTCTATTGTAAGTCCTAGCAATGTAAATTCGTTAACTACTTATGTAAAACTGTACGCTCGTGTCAATACCGCGTCAGACTGTGAGGCTATTCAGAAAGATGTAGATGCCATCTACGAGTGGGGGGTTGCCAATAAAATGACATTCAATTCCTCTAAATGCTATGTCATGACTTTTGGCCGAATGCGGCATCCAATTTATTATGAATATAAAATAAATGGCACTGTTGTTGCAAGATCGAATACCGTAAAAGACTTGGGTGTCGTATTCGACCAGAAGTTGACATTCCATGACCACATTTCAACGGTTGCTAAAGAGTCGTTCAAACGACTTGGGTTTGTTCTTAGAAACGCACGAGAATTTCAAAATGCGCATGTTGTACAGCTGTTATACAGTACGCTTGTCAGAAGCAAGCTGGAGGCAAGCTCTTGTGTCTGGAACCCACACGAGGCTAGTTATGCACTTTTATTAGAGAAGGTTCAAAAAGCATTTCTAAGATTTCTTTATAAATTCCGATACGGATATTATCCATTTTTATATCCAACAAACTTTCTCGTAGGATCTCTAGGATTTCATATGTTACAAACTAGGAGAGCCTATGATCAGTTGTACATCATGCTCAAAATATGTCGTGGGATAACAGATGCTCCTGATCTCCATAATGAGCTGATTCGCCTTTACGTTCCAAGCAACTATCTCCGTGGTAGAAAGCACCGTCTACTAGCCGTACCCACAACTCGAACAGTGGCCCGCGCGTCATCCCCTGTTCCTCGCGCTCTGACTGCGCTTAATAACGTCATGGAAACCAATCCGAACTGTGACTTGTTTGCAGATGATCTCAAAACTGTTTTATACGCTTGTCTTCACTTTTGTGAGAGCACATAAATTTATAACTTGTGTTTTGTTTATAATATTTTTGTTCTATTGTTCTGTGTATCTTTTGTTTTTGTTGTCTTTTTTTTTTGTGTTTATATTATATTTTCTGTATGTGTTAATGTAATTGGTCCACAAACCGTATTAACATAAATAAATAAATAATTCTAATTTTATGCCGTTCGTTGTGAAGTTGATTGGTAAAGGGGATTTTTGGCGGGGGTAGAAAGTCATTAGTTTGGTTTTTTTATAATTAATCTCAAGATTGTGATCATCCAACCATTTTGTTGTTTTATTTAATATAGAGTTTAGTTGATCGTTAATTTGACTATTTGCTTGACATGTGGTAAGCAGGGATATATCATCTGCAAATAGCACACAAGGTTCATCCATAATTTTGGGAAGATCGTTGATGTATATGAAGAATAGAAGACACCCAATGACGCTGCCCTGGGGAATTGATGCATTTATTATTTTCCTATCAGACCTTACTTGTATTATTTGTTTTTTGTCGTGATTGAAATGCTCTATTTGCACATATTGTTCCCTATTCTTTAAGTACGATTCAAACCACTTATAAGTATTTCCACGAATTCCGATGCCGTAAAGTTTATCTAGTAGGATTTTAAATTGAACCTTATCATAAGCCTTGGTCATATCCAGAAGAATACCAACCGCATATTTTTTATCATTTATAACATTAATAACTTCTTGCATGTATTTATAGACAGCTAGAGTTGTTGACCGATGTTTCCGAAATCCATTTTGACCTTCATCAAAAATTTCAAATCTTTCACAAAATTTATATACTCGGTCGCACATAGCCTTTTCGTAGATTTTTGAAGCCGTAGGTAGAAGAGCTATTGGTCGGTAGTTATTGGGGTCAGTTTTCGAGTTTTTCTTAAATAATGGTTTTATAATAGATTTTTTAAGTTGGTCAGGAAAAATACCTTCATCAAACGACTGATTTATTAAAACGCAAAAAGGTCCTGCAAGTTCATCTGCACATTGTCTAATCAGAAATGGCGGAAGTTCATCTATTCCGTGGCTTTTTTTGTTTTTTAAGTTTTGAATTATTCGGTGCGTTTCTCGAAAGTCTAAAGGTCTAAGAAAAAGGGTATTTACAGACGGGTTGACAACAGGCTGGCCTTTGGCCTCAATTCCTGCGGGGCGGTTGGTCTCTTCGCCAATTGAAGCAAAAAAGTCATTGAATTTGTTAACGATTTGATTTGTATCTGAAATTAAAGTATTGTTTATTTGTAATTGGATATTATGTTTACCTGTAGCTATTTTTTTGTTAGTGCGTTCGTTAACTATATTCCACATAGCTTTAATTTTGTTTTGAGACATTTTTATTTTCTTGATGAAGTGCTGCTTTTTAGATGTTATGACCGACTGCTTTAGTATTTTTTCGTATTTCCTATAGTATTTTTTAATGATCGGATTGTCAGACTTTATACTCAATATTTTTAATAATCTTTTGTTTAAGCATGATATCTTTATTCCTTTAGTTAGCCAATATTTTTTATAATGCGATTTTAATTTGGTTTTTATTTTTGGTAGGGTTTTGTTTAATATTTTGGTTAATAAGTCGATAAAAACATTATAGTTTTGATTTGCATCATTACTTTCTACAATAATATCTTTCCAATTTACTAATTTTAATTCAGATTTGAAATTTTCAGTGTTATTTTCAGTGTAAAGTCGTTTTTCAATATACCAAGTGGTTTGTTTCGGACGCTGCGGCACTCTGTATTTTATAATTGTACCACAGTGATCTGAAAAACCTAATTCTTTTACAGATACGCATAAATCTCCGGTTTTAAAGTTTGTAAATATTAAGTCTAGGCACGTGGACGCTGTGTGAGTTATGTGTGTGGGATGTTTTACATGTTGTGTGTATCTGTATTCGGACATAAGGTCTAAGAAAGTGTTGACTTTAGAATTATTTTTAAGAATATCTATATTGAAGTCACTACCAATAACTGTGTTTAGTTTTGTGTATTTTCTGTTTATAAAAGCTAATATTTGGTTGAGTTGGTTATAAAAGACATTTTCTTCCCTTCTGTTCCAGTACATTGTTACCAATAACAAATTATCGTTAGGTATTTCGATAGCACAAACTTCTAAAATATACTCTAGTGACATGTCGTTTATATCGGATCTTTCTATGTAGTCTTTCTGTTCTTCTAGTAGTATGCAAACTCCTCCGCCACCACGATTTTCTCGACAAAAGGATGCTGCGACTTTATAGCCGGTGAAGTCTATCATGCTTAATTTATCTCTTGAGAGCCAAGTTTCACTAATACATATAGCTTGATAGGTCTGTTTGTCGTTGAGAAATGCTTCCATTATATGTTGCTTGTTATATAGACTTTGGACGTTTTGAAATAAAATACTAATATGTTGTTCTTGGTTTTCGAAAAGTTTTGTCTTCCTCGTATTCTCGAAATGTAAGGTCATTATAGGATCCACTTCGACTATCTGCATTGGTTAGCATGTCTTCGCTGAGTGGAGGGCACGATTTACTTTCGCCTTCATAACTAGAGAGTACCCCTTCGATATAAAGTTGATTATTCCTGATTACAGCACGCTGACCTTTATTTCGTGCAACGAGCATTTTATCCCGCAAGATTTTCCTCTCATTTCTTGCTTCTGCGCTTAAAAGTTCAGAAATGTGCAGTCCGGTTCCCTGGAAACATTGGCTATTTTCTATTATATATTTTGATAGTCTTTTGCTCATAAGTTCAATAATCATGGGTCGGTTTCGATGCCTATAATATTTCCCAATCCTATGAGTTTCCTCTATGTACCCTAAAAGATCTATTCCAAGAATATCCCAGAAAATGGCTCTGATTCTTTCGTGTATACTTTGTTCAGGCTCTCTGTAGATTTCGGTAAGTCCATACAACACAATTTTTTTAACATTGTTCTCAGAGTTATGTTTAATTGTAGAGGAGTTCTCAGACTTTAGTTTCAATATTTCGTTTTTTAGTTCTTCGGTTTGTTTGTTAAGTTTTTCTATTTGGATATTTATTTTCTCTATGTCAGTCTTCCGTTGCTCGTTTTGTAAGAACAATGCGCCTGCGTCTCGTTTCATGTCTTCCTTTAATTTTAACATGGCTTTATTAATTTCTGTTTGGATGGTAGCTTTTATTTCTAGTATTATTGATTTACTATTTTCTTTTAATTTTAAGGATAAAATTTCACTCAAATTATGTAGATTTAGTTCGGGTTGGTTGTCATTATCTAAATCTGGTTTACTGTGTAATGTGTTGCCGAGAATACTAATGTCTTCCGAACAAAAAGTCTCATCAAAGTTGTCCTGAGTTTGTTTCCGGCGTTGGGTAACGTTAGGCTCTGGTGTTGATAAATTGTCATCTATTTGTTGCGATCTCGCTGGGGTGTTAACATTATTATTTTTGGGTTTTTTACACCTGCATTCCTGGCATTCCCAGGTCAACTTGCACTTGCTGTTCATGCGAACGTATTGCTCTTTTGAGATGTTTGAACATTCGAGGTCATAACGTTTTCGCATACCTTTTATTTGCATCATAATACTTTGGTAAAATGCAAAGGTTAGCATAACTGTCATTTGGTCTAATTTGTTTTGACATAATTTGGAGATGCATAATTTTTTAAGGCATAATATTTATTCGTCTATTAATCATGAGCCATAAATATAAACATTATTCATTATAATTTGGGAATTACTCTATTGGAGCCGTTAAGTCGTTGGTCCCGGCTGTCATTGGATCGTTGACAGTCGTCACGGGTCGTCAGAAGCCCAAAAGTCTGACAACCAGTCTTACCAAGGGGTATCGTATATACCCAGTTACTGGGTTGTGTAGGTCAGATAGGCAGTCACTCCATGTAAAATACTGGTATTCAGCTGCATCTGGTTAGACTGGAAGCCGGCCCCGACATAGTTGGGGAAAGGCTAGGCTGATTGATTACTCTATTGGATTAGGTTAAAATGCTGATTTATTCCAAAAAACATTTTGCGTAAATATCATTATGCGTTTATAAAATTATGCTTTATAAAATGCTGCTTCATTATTATTATGCCAACAGTATAAATAGCAATAAAAAATATGGCAAAACATTTATGCCTAATAATTTTATGCGTAATGATCATTATGCTGAATTTCGTTATGCCAATGTAAATTATGACAATATATTTTATGTTTATCATTATAAACCTTTCGTATTCATGATAAATTCTCAGATTTGCTTCCAATTAAAATATAAAATTCGTAAGATTCAATCTTTGCTATAGAAAACCCCGACAGAAAAGTTTATTCGTCGTGCTTAATGTTCGTTTCCCATCCAATGAATATGAGGTTTTTATCTCATATTATACGCGAGTATTTACTGTATTATTTATTTATATTGAGATTGTGTATTGTATTTGCAGAGTCTCACACTCTCTGCGGCACCAAGACGCCCGAGGAGCAGGCCGCCATGTTGCGAGACTTGCGAGCGCTGTGTGCAGCGGGTCGACAGATTTGCGAAAGTGCAGGACAACCGCAGGTGAGTTGCGATCGCGATTTGATAACTTACTAGAGGGCTCTAGTAAGTTATTAAATCGTATACGATATACGTATGCGATAGGGCTAACGACCGAAAAATGGTACGTTTATTATATAAATATTTGTGACAATTGTCAGATGGACTCGCTTTTTTTTGCGTGGCTCGAACCAACAGCCGTTTAAGAAAACTAAAACGATTAATTTTTTTATAACACTAATTAATGTTAATTTGTTGACGAAAATACATAATTAGATGAAATAATTTGTTTATTTTTTATTATTATCACAAAAAAAAATGCTGCTGTTTTCTGCTGAAGATTAACATAATCGCACTTCTATTGCAAAGTAAAAAGCACGCGTGGTCAATATTTTTTTAAGGGCTCTTTTCGAGGCTCTGCGTTGAAACTCACTTTTGCTGTTGATTTTTTTTTTAGTTTTGCAAGGATTGTAGCATTCTCTTGTGTGTGGCAGGGTCTGAGCGATGCCGCTGCCAAGTTCTCGGCGGCGTCCGGCAAGCTGGTGTACGTCGTCAGTCCCAACGCTCGAGATGTGCGCGAGAAGCAGGTGAGGAATGAGATGAGACTGTGGCATTTTTATTGTCTTACTATTACAGCGGAAATAAGTATTCATCTTGCGAAAAATTCTACTAATGTAATAAAAGTAAACGTGTTAATAGATACCTCTATTAACACTTTCATTGAGGAACAGGGTGTAAAGTTCACTCATCCTCCATTGAAAAGGGAGGATTCTCCGACCAGACGGGTCTGTTGGGTTACTGCCCGACGATTGATGTCAGGACGTTGTATATATACGAGTCGCGCGGTAAGCTTTGCTTGCGCGATGCAGGATTTTGTGTGACGTCAGTGTGATGCGCAGTTCGCATGTGGCGATGTAGATGCCGCCACAGTATGTTTGTTGGTTTTTCTTTCTTTCACGTAGCACTGGAGCAATGGATCGGTGTTTTGAGCATAGAGATAGTAAATGGGCTGAAGAATGACATAATGAAATTAAATGAAATTGTTTATTCTGTAAATACGATATTGGAATCACTTTTACACGTTATAATAAAAAAATATTAAAAATTAGTTGGATGAGTTCGGTGTTTCCCATCTGACTACTCTGAGAAGAAAGGCTGAAATAAACTCAGAGGTCACAGTCTCCTTTAAAGTCCAGACAAAATGTTGGTCAGGCCATATGCTACTTTTACTCCTGAAAAATTTACGGTTCCTGTGGGAATCTCCTGAGGGGAACTCGTGAGTTTTTAAAAAACAACTTTCATACCACCAGGTGCTAGCATTATCAGCTGCATCATGCGGCAAGGCGGGCGAGCTGCTGGCTCAAGTACAACGTCTGACGGAGCTGGTTCCGGATGCTGGCGCAGCCGCCAAGTTGGACAGCCGAGGGGCCCGCGCTGCCGACGCTGCGCAGGCGTTGCTTACTGTGGCACAGGTGAGGAGACAATAGGGAAGAAACTGTCAAATTAGTGCAGCTTAGATGGCGCTAAGTGCTTGTTACTTTCATTCAGCTGCTAATGGAGTTGATGCTGGCGCTAAATGTATAATCTTGTCACTGATTGGTCGCTTTTCATTCAAGATCGCTTTGACAAATGACAAACACTTATCGCTCTCTCGCGGCGAAGCATCCAGCGAACAACCCCATTGCAAGATGATATTCAGGTTTAGAATTTTGTCTTGTCTTCCGCAAATCTTGGCAACTTCGCAGACGCGCAACTTTTCCACGAAGATTTCATTTTTAGAGTTGTGTACCCGAAGGGGGCTAAACGGAACCGTATTACTAGGCCTCCGCTGTTCGTCAGCGGGCTGTAAGTCATGAACCGTGATAGGTAGACGGTTGAAATTGTCACAGATTCTGTATAAATGCGGTTATAACAAAAAATAAAAAAATTATAAAGTTTATGATTTTTTTATTTTTTGGTTATAACACCATATAAGAAATGCGTTTTTTGCTCGATCTTAATACGGTACGGAACCCTTCGTGGGTAAGTCAAACTCGCACTTGGCCAATTTTTTTTATTTTTTGTTGTAACGAAACGTGTTTTTATTTGCGTTTTTTGCTCAATCTTAACACTGTACGGAACCCTTCAAACCGGCCTATTTTAAAAATATTTTATATTGCTAAGAAGATGATCCTAAATTCCGGTACATTTTCTCTCCCGGATCTTTGCCAAGCCTTATCGGCCATATTTTCGGCCTCGAAGCCTTTTCTTCTGATTTGTAAACATTGTAATCTTTTAGTACAAACGTTTCTTTATCTCGGCTTAAATCATGTTCCAATTTTATTCCCCATCCACTTATTTTCCAGGCAACAGCTTCAACCATCGGTGATCCTCACTGCCAGAAGCAGCTCATCTCAGCAGCTGAGAATCTGCGCAGTACAGCATCAGAACTGACGTCATCGTGTGCGCCGCACCTTGCGCAGCATCCTGAGATGAAGCAGCAAGTGTCGAACTCGCAGACACAGCTTGCTGACAGTCTCGACAAGCTCGTACAGGCCTGCAAGACAGCTCAACATGGTGAGTTATTTGTAATTTCGGTTTAAAAGTGATCGCTGTACCTATAAAGTGATTGCACTTTACAGGGTTATTGTATTATACAGGAAGGTCGTGTCATATAGGGTGATTGAATTATACAGGGTGATTTTATTGTACAGGCTGCTTGTATTATCCAAGATGATCACATGATTCTAAAAACTAAAAACAAACTAAAACTTTTTTTTTTTTTTTTTTTTATTCTGTTTCCTTACAAGCCGCATTAAAGACTATTTAAAAAAAATGTAAGTACTGGTCATCCGATTAGTTAAATACATTATTGTGTCGTTTATTCAGTTACATTCCTATTTATTTAATTATATTTTAAAATATTTCTTAACATAAAAAGATGCAAAAAAAAACATATATAAATATATAAAAAACTAGAGGTCTGCTGGTGTCGGGAGCAGGATCCAAGGTACCGGTGGTTAGGGCTACGGAGACAGGAACCTCCTCACAATGCGAGGTATCGAGGAGTACTGCCTTCTGAATCAGGCCCTTGATCCAACCGCCTAACGAGAGCCTCGAAAGATGTTGGTCGAGGCTTTCGGCCATCAGGCCATTGGCCGTTATGACAATCGGCACAATGATAGCCGAGCTCACATTCCACCTGTCAACAACCTCGTGTGCTAAGCGTAGATATTTTATTATTAGCTAGCGACGGGGTTAGCTAGCGACCTCGATATTTTTTTAATTTATTTCGATGGTCCTAGTTTATCAATTATAACTTCAAGTTACAGCTATTTGTAAGCGGGCACGCCCTTTATGCCTGGAGGCTTTTATTTAGATATTGTTTTCGTTAAGTTATTTTTATTTCTGCTTGAGTATACTCGACGCGTTCTCGATGTTTTTGGTTGGTATATTGGCGTGTGCTAGCTGTCATATGGCTATTAATTTTATAATTTAAATTATGTTTTGTGTTGCGTAATGTAAATATCATTTTGCATACTATTATATAGAGTCATTTTTTTCTAACTGAACTGCCAGCTGTGCTGCTGGGGAGTTTGTTGCGCCACTTCTTCTTCCCAGCTAAAGTATAGGAAGTGGTGAAGGGTGGGCGTGCCGGGGGACTGTCTTATGTAATTTTGACGTTCAAAAAGTGCTGATTCTCAGCCTAGTTTGAATAAATGACTTTTGAATTTTGAATTATTAGTATTAAATACTTTTAAATACAGGTAATTTGGAAGATACGCCATCAGCCCAGCAAGAGGAGCACCGTCTCAAATTCATCAGCAGCGTATCAGGAGCTAAGAAAGATCTCGATGCCGCTGAACACCAACTGAGTCTGGTAATTACCAATTTGTACAAATCCATTCTTCTTTATAACATATATATTATGTTGAGTGGAAGCCTTCTTGTCACATTTATGACGTGCAGCTGCCAAATATTTATGTTGTTTATTTGTATGTACGTGTCTCTGTGACAAATAAACCTTTTTTTTTCTTTCTTTCTTTCTAACATAGCGATTTTATTGCCGAGTTGAGATCAATACTATCTTAAACGGAGGTTTAAAAAACTTCAAATAAAAATGCATATTAGCGACGTGGAATGCACATCTATTGCTTGTGCTAAAAGTACACCTTACACGTTGACTATTATAAAAAAGTTAAACTTGTTTAAAAATTAAGAGTACGAGAGATTTAGTGTGAGAGACAGAGAAAGTTATATCTGTCTTCTCTCTCATGTAACGAAATGTACCTTAACGTGAAGCGTCCATCAAGCATCAATAAGAAGCTTTACTTCAAAAATATACATAAATTAATACTTATTTCACAGATGTTTCTAAAAACAGACGATTTGTGAATAAAAAAATATTTATCGGGGGAAAAATGGAGAAGTTAGAAGCTTATGTAGTTATTTTTTATCCTTGTCACGCAGAACAATCATTATACGTAATGGTGTGAAGTAACTTTGGTGTTTCTGTCTTGTGAAGTGAGATGGTACCAGTGCTGTCTCTGTCTACCATAGACTGCAAAACGCTTACAATTTTGCCATTTTTTGAGATATAAAAACAATTTTTATTTATTGCGGCTTATCTTTTTTTACATTAACCGAAATCTAATTAAAATCCTGTCAAATACGCTATCAACAAAAATAAATGGAGCTTTACAGAGTTATCATCAAAGATTTTTGTCGGCAGCCTATACCGACCCAGGAGAAGCAAGACCCGGCAGCATTACAGCGCAAACTGGCCGACCGACTGGCGCAGCTCAACGCGGCCGTCGCAGCCCTCGCCGCGGCCACGGCGGGTCAGTGGCGCGGGGGACAGGCCTCTGGGACGCCGCGTATTCATTGGGAAGCAAAGTGGCGCCACCTTGTTGTGGCAACATACAGGGTGTAACAAGACCCTTCCCGAAGTCGTCATCCGACTTACAAGAAAGACACTAGGCACTATCGTTATTCATAATCAAATAATTAAAATATCTTACTGCCGCTGAAAATTATAACGTCAAAAATCATGAATTTGCATAAAAAAATTAATAGGGCTTTAGGGCCCAGACGTAAAAATATCGTGGTGGGATTTTTTTTGGATTTTAACTCTCGGTATTGAGAATCCAACAGAATACAACTCAGCGCGGCGAAAAAACACACTGTTGGATTTTCAACTCTAGGCGCTAAGCAGAGCGTTAAAGCGTTATTATAATAGTGTGCGAAAAAAAATCGCCGCGGGTAAAATGACCTCTTACAAACCTGGGATTAAGGGTACGCCAGTCAATCATTCTTCCATACAAACGTAGTATGGTGATTACTCGTCTGTTTGACGGTGAACGGGAACTTTAAGGGATTCCGTATGAATTAAAATCAGGATGCTCGATGCAAGTAAATTAACTTTTAATTAGGTGTTAACAACATGGGTTATAAAAGACAAGTGAGTACAGTGTCATCAAGACCGGCACATTGCACGACGTATGTGCTAATTAGGTGTTTTTGCTATGCGATATTGATTAGGCTCCAACAGACGGTGTACGTTCAAACTAAAAATTATATCAATTTTTCTTGTCATTGTCTAACCCTGTATGGAAGCAGAATGGGAAAATAAATGGTTTGGAAGTTATGAGCGTCGAAACTTCCATATTTTAACACTAATTTTAACTCGTCTTTGGGCGTAAATAAATAAGTAGCATGTATATAAAACTTGTGTAGTAAAAAAATGCCAAAATAGAAACCGTACAGGGATAGATAATTTATTCAATAGTTCAAATAATTTAATTTGAGTAAATACATCCAGCAGTTTTTCCATAATATCTATACGTCCAAAGGTCTGTTCATTAAAAATTACGCGTCGTTTTCGTTATAAATCACCGTCTATTTCACTAAATAAATAAATAAAAACTAGATAAATAAATAAAAAAATAAGTAGACTAATTAGCATGCATATTAATCACGCCCACCAACGAGTTCGAGCCATCGACTAGTGTCTCCTTAAGAGTATTTTCCCACCCGTTATTTTTGTGTCGTGAGAAACGATGTTTCGCGATTGTTGCTATCCACTGTTTCCATTGAATACGGGGCGCTGAATCCGCTTAAGACATGTTATTATTGTTTCCTTTGAGAAGCATCCCAATACCTTGCTTAGACCAATTCGGTAATTGTCCTTTGACATGAACTGAATTATCATTTACTACGTATTCTCGTTTGTTTTCATCAGATCGCGAGTATCCTGACTACGCAACAGCACACCGAGCTGTGGAAACTATTCCTAAGCTATTGCGAGAAGTTATACATGGTAAGTAAAGGTTTTATTATAATGAACAAAACAAATAAAGGTAGTTTGTTTATTTATTATTTACTATCGACCCGGGGGATGTTATTTTACCCAAATATTGGTGAAGACGGTTTAAAAAAAGCTGATGTTATTTTGCATGCCCAGCTTAAGTCTTATAAGTTTCAGTTTTTGTATGTAGTTTTTCTCTGTGTGAAAAATAAATGAATTATCCTTTTTTTTTTCTTTAAAGGATAACCAATATTCTCGTTACAGATTCTCGTGCACTCTCTGCTATCAAGGCCGGTCCCGGCGCCGTCGCTGTGTCGGAAGACTTGAAAGCGTTGTGTGAAGCTAGTCGCGAGATCTGTGAGAACGTCGGACAGCCGCAGGTGAGTGACAGAAAAAGAGTGGTTAACAACGAGATCTTGAATGAACTTTCAATTTATGAATACACCAGGAACATAATAAATGCAAAGAAATAATGGTGTTTCACGTTGTACCGACTGATTTACGTGATTCTTGTTTCGTTTGGTAGAGGAAGCCCGCGCGGTGGTCCTGTATAAATTCACTTATTATTAACTTTACTTGAGTAGTTTTTGAGTTAGCTTCAATAATAGATATTTGATCGACTTTGTGTATGTTGATGATGTTATAATACTTCCTGTCTTAGCAAGTAGTGGTAGGGTCGTTGTGGTAACAGTGAATCACTTTTTTTTCAAAACGACGTGCCTACGTCACTTTATTAGCTACGAGTTTTTTTATTAAAAACTTAGAAAAGTAAACTAATTGCTTTATATTTGCCATACCAAGAAACAGCCCATGTAAAACCATTTGTTTGCTCTAGTGATTTAAAAAAATGGGAATTGATTCACTGTATACTTGTAGGGTACACACTAAACCTAGCACAAGTACACAATGGATTGAGGTGAACAGGTATCTTGTTTTTTACATTAAAACTAAGTTTACTCTTTTCATGTATTTAAAAAAAAAAACCATATCTGAAGGACTGGCCCTTGATAACTTACAACACAGTTACGAAAAAAAGTAATCTATGATAAGTAATACCAACTTTGCGTTCAAAATTAAGCTTAATTAATAGATATTAATTGAGAATATTAACTAACAACATAAAATAAGTAGATGTTGGAGTAGAAAACTTCAAAATTTCCTTGATTTTTCAACTTTTGACACTGCGCAAGACACCTGTCCTGTGACGTGTGCGCGATAACGCAGTGGCGCGTGGACTAGTGTGGCAGAGCGCGGTGACTGAAAGCATGCCGTGAGACAGAGATAGCTTCTCCCGAATCATTCTTTCTCTCAAAACTGCTGATGCTGCACTGTGTACACTTGATCCACCGTTCCCACAAGCACTAAAAAATAATAAAAAACGTTTAACATTAAAAAAACAATCAACTTACAAAAATAACACTACAAACTGAAAAATTACTGAAATGCTCTGGTCTGGAAGACAAAATCTTATCCTCGAGGTGTAAGTAAAGACAAGTACCTACGTTACAGGGTCTGAGTGAAGCTGCAGCCAAGTTCTCAACCGCATCTGGCAAGATGATGGTCCTAGCTGGACCTAAGACTCATAGTGCGCAGGAGAAACAGGTAAGTTCACTTTAGATGTTTTGGGTTTTGTATATTTTCATCATTATAGAAAGCTTAGAGAAGTTTGTGCTGGAGTTAGGCCTCTCCAAAGATAGCCATAACAACCGCTCTTGTGCTGTTCATATCCAGCAATTTCCACGACCTGCATATTAAACTAAACAGACAGCTGTGCTGCTGGACAGTTAGTTGCGCCACTTCTTGTTCCCAGCTAATGCTTCGGAAGAGGTGAAGGGCGGGCGTGTCGGGGGACTGTCTTTTGTAATTTTGACGTTCAGAAAGTGCTAATTATCAGCCTAATTTAAATAAATGACTTTAGATTTTGATTTTTGAGGTTTATTTAAATTTAAACTGCATTCATTTTATGTACAGAGAAACTTAACGTTTTTGAAGAGCTTTTGGTAAGTTTGCTCTAATGTCAGGTTCGTAGATATATCATTAGTTTCAGATTTATATCCACTCGGCTTATCCTTAACTATTTGCTATATTTTGGGGATCTCAATTACTTTCTTAGTTACTTCGGACGTCAGCCAATAAAACTACATACAAAAAAAAAACATATACCGATTGCCGTTCATATATAAAACTGACTAAAAACATGATGTCCAGGTGATAGATCTAACAGCGGCATGTTGCGGTAAGGCGTCCGAGCTGCTGTCGCAAGTGCAGCGCGTGACGCAGCTGCTGCCCGACGCGCGCGCGGCCGCGCAGCTGGACGGGCGCGGCGCGCGCGCTGCCGACGCCGCGCAGGCGCTGCTCTCTGTGGCACAGGTTAGTCATGGAGTGCGACTCGTTTGCCGGGAGATGGATCATCAAAATCTTCAACATTCACGACTAGATGTGTCGTGAATGTTGAAGATGGGTGAAGATGTATTGAGTATTGAAGATAAATAAGTGTAAATAACAGATGTTTTTCACTTGATTGCATTTCACTTATCTTTGTTTGTTTGTTATTTTCTCGTGTGTCGTACTTATGTAGGTATGTATATCACATTTATAAACCATTCTAGTTTTAAATTGCACTATATGGCATGGCGCCTTGGGATTCTTTATTCTGTAATGTTCTGCATATATACATAAATAAGTAAATTTTCGCCATTCAACTCTCACAAGTCTGACAGAATCTTGATTTCCTACCCCTACCATTACAAGATTTTTTTTCTGTTTATTTTTAGTTTATTTTGTTCATTTAGCTAATTTGTCTCTGACTACAGTTACGTTTGCCCTATCGTTTGTAAAAATATAAATTGTAATCTGTGGTAGCGGATAGTATATTTGTTAAGTTTATTATTAAGTTAATTTTGTTTATTTTTTATATACTACTGTTTGTTTGCCCTTACAAAAAAATTAAAAAATTACGTAATTCTTTCAAAGAATGACTCCATAACGATTCGGTTTCATTGCAAAACGAGTTCTTACTTTAGTCCAAACTCAGTCAGTTTTTGTATTTCGAATCTTATTTCGACTGAGGTACTAGTTCAAAATTGACAAATCAGGCCCGCTTGCACCACAAATCACTAAATGCGTTTAGCGTTAAACATATTGTAAACATCGGTCAGTTTCTGTCAGTCATTTGAAGATGGCAGAGAGAGAACGAAGTTTTGAATTCGTTTAAATTTAAACGTATTTAGTGATTTGTGGTGCAAGTGGTCCTCAGAATCGGGTTTAAAATTAGTTTTTTTAATTTAGAACTATAATAATATATGGTCAGAATAAAGTATGACATTCAAAAATGACTCGGTGGTTTAAACCTAGGTCTAAAGATAAATCTGGTTTTGTAATAAGCCCGATAAGGACTGGTTCTGAAAGAATAAACTTTTAACCGGTGCTGCGATAAAAGTTGACTGATATTTTTCATTGCTGATAAGAGATATCACTAAAACCAATAGTATTTTTGGACAATATTCAAGATTTTTTATCTAAAATAGGTCACAGCTTCGAGCATATCAGAGCCAGGCTGCGCTACTCAAGTTATATCTACTGCTGAGAAGCTGCGCAGTACAGCATCAGAGCTGACGTCATCGTGTGCGCCGCACCTTGCGCAGCATCCTGAGATGAAGCAGCAAGTGTTGAACTCGCAAACACAGCTTGCTGACAGTCTGGACAAGCTCGTACAGGCCTGCAAGACAGCTCAACGTGGTGAGTTATTAGCGACAAGCCGTGTGCCCGATACGATTTCTCATTGACAAAAATGACGAATTTCCATAAAAACTTTCATCCCTATGTATTTTATTTTATTTATTAAGGGATAATAAACAACTACAACATATATAATACATAAGGTTAACAAAATTATCGGTAGTAATGTTGCAGTCCACTGCATTATCCGCAGATAAGACATATTAAAGGATCAGAGGTTGCCACCTTAACCCATTTAACCCCTTTAGGGGATGAATTTTTACTTTCGTTATACAAAAAGGAGTTTTGAAACGGCTACCTCGTTTCAAAGGGCTAAAAGTGTGTCTTCAACTTCCTTTTTTATGATGGATGGACTCCATCATAAAACATTTTCTACGAAATGCATAGCAAAAGTTTTTTGCGATTTCTGACTTTTCTAGTACCTACTCAAACCTCAGTTGGTCCGTTAGAGATTTTTGGTCCTTCTAAGAAGCAGGATCTGTTGGCATCATAAAAAGTTTTCTTGCAGATCAATATTTCTCAAAAGATTATGACAGTCTCCCAAGGTCGTTACATTTTCTTGTAGCTACAGCGATTATGGTACCTGCCGTTACTGCCCTATCTCAAAAATTGCCCCTTTAAAACGAACTCTTGTGCAAAATTAAATATTCTAGACGTAGCGGTTTAGGCTATGCGTTGTCGGTCAGTAGATCATTTTGAATGTTCGTATATCACCCTGTGTGATTAAATATATCTGCATATAAAATATTTTTTTAACCTATACAGCGTGAAAGCGTATACAGGCTGATTAAAAGATATGTGCAACTTTTACAGCACAATTAGTAAGTAACTTTTCTTCACATCCTTAATCCTAAATAATATTATAATTGCAAATGTGAGTTTGTTTGTCACGCTTTCACGCTAAAACACCTGAACAGATTTGGATGAAATTTGGCACATGGGTAGACTATTACCTGGAAAAGGACATAGGATACCTTTTATCCAGATATTCCCATGGGATCGAAACTTATGTGGGTTAAACCGCAGGGAGCAGCTAGTAGTTCACAACATTCATTTGACATACAATAAATATTTTCCTTTAGGTACAGATGTGGTCTTATCGCCACAGCAAGAGAAGCAACGCATCAAGTTCGTCAGCAGCGTGTCTGGAGCTAAGAAACATCTGGATACCGCTGAACAGCAGATGAAGAAGGTAACGTTGGCTAATAAATACTATGCAGGGTGGCAGGGACAGCTACGCGCCACCTACTACCATGGATTCAGTACATGATTCTGGACTACAATTTTTTGTCGGTAAAAATATCAGCTGTTTCATAAAAAAGTGAAATACTTATGCGGTCAAAATTTATGGAACAGTTTTTTTTTTATAACCGTCAAAAAATTTAGTACGAACATTCCTAAAAATACGGGAATTGCGCGTCAGGAGTTGACGGCTCAGTAGAATACAGCATTTAATTGGCTATTAAAAAAAACCATTGATTATCTATTCACATATAGGTATATGCCCCATATTACAGCTACTAAGCCATAAATACCTGACTTGGCTTTCGTACGTCATTCCGGGTGACCACTGAAAATCAGCGCTGTGCTGTGGCTCCCCCATAACACAGCATTATGCTGAAGGGACGCCGAAGTGATAAACGTGACATTATAATTTATAAAGAAGGTGTAGGTACTATTACAGGTATATTTGAAGATATTTATTTATATTTTTTACATTAGCCTATTTCACAGTCACAGTGCAGCTACCGATTATAAGTTTTCCTTGCTTTTAATTATGTATTTGTTTTGTTGTAATAAATAGGTATTCGAGCTAAATAGTATTTTTTAATATGCAGGTGTTTCTGTGACAAAAAACTCTTTTCTTATTTCCCATCTTCTTTGTCAGCCTGTGGTAAGTCAGAAGCTGAATCAAGCTGACGGAGCGACGCTGCAACACAAACTGTCGCGTGCCCTGGCGCAGCTCAACGCGGCAGTCGCTGCACTCGCCGCTGCCACTCAAGGTAAAAATGTCCTTCAACATCCGTTTTTTCTTTCATAGTCTTTATTGTACGCATATATTATAATAATGTATGGTTCTTTCCTCATATGGCCTGAACAAGATTATGTCTGAACTTTAAAAGAGACTGTTTGAATAGTATCTTATGAAAATGTAAACAAATTCATCAGAAAACGTAGCTCTGGTTGCTAGTTTGTAATGTTACAGTTGAGTGCTTTGATTTAAATAAGTATTATAAATATAACGAGATTCTAATTTTAAATCACCTTAAAGGAGTTTTTAATTTGACAATTGATGTTAATCTTATAACCTCACTCTCATCGATGATTTTTCAAATACAATAATTTAATAATGTTATTAAGACAATCATTGTTGGAAAATATGAAATATAAAGTGGAAACCTTGTAGTGATTGATTGCTTAATTTAAATGCTGAATTTAACCTGAACGGGGTTTGCTTACATTTTCATCAGATACATTTCGAACAAACTATAAAATAATACTTGTGAATTGATTTATTTCCACATATGTATTTAATATGATATGCCTTGTAGATAGCCCTAAAAACCCAGACTACCCGGCGGCAGAGCGGGCTGTGACAACCATCACTGAGCTGATACCGCAAGTAGTACAAGGTTGGTTTATATTTATTTATTTATGTTATGTTGTAAGTACAACTTCACATGGTGACTATCGATCAGGCCATGTCACAGTTGCTGGAAGTGTCTGTTTGTTCACTTGCACCTTTGATGCCCTAAAGAATGCCATTGATACTGCAATCAACGTGGACTCTAACAATATAACTATAGAGGAATGAGGAACAGGGTGTAAAGTTCACTCATCCTCCATAGAAAAGGGAAGATCCTCCGACCAGACGGGTGTTGTGTCTGGTGGGCTACTGCCCGACGATTGATGTCGGGACGTATATATGCTAGTCGCACGCAAACTTTGCTTGCGCGATGCAGGATCGCATGTGGCGTTGTAGATGCCGCCACATAACGAAGTCAAACCAAAGTACCGTTGACACGAAAACAAGAAGAAGTTCTGTTCTGCCTAGTAGTTGGCAGTGCGATTGCTGAGCGTGGGCTACCTATTCTATCTATGTTATAAATGATTTGATTTGGGGACATGGGTTCGATATCCGGGTCGATTAAAGTATTTTCAGTAGAACTCCAGAGTTTGGATTTGTTCCCTGTTAGTGGCAATAAGCTCACTCCGGTTACATCTCTGGCGAAATATAATTTAAAGGAGTGTTTATTGTTGTATAATGTACACAGTTCACATTACTTCTTGTATCATTTATTAAACTTACAAATTGAACACCGCATAAGGCCGGGGTCGCGGGAAAGTCCGAAAGGGATACCGTGGCCCCGTACAGGCAAATGAAGGAGCACGGGTGGGTTTTAGTCAGTAAGAGTCTGACACTAACTTCTCCCGCTCCGCCGAGAGCGGGAGAAGTTAGTTGATAATTTCCCACCCAAAAAAAAAGGCTTGTGCATATTTGTTAACGTTTTCCTGTTACTTTTATCTTTTTAATTTCTCTCTTTGTTTATATTACTTTTATTTTTCGATAACTAGGCTTTTGGCTACTTTGGATTAGTTTATGTATAGGTAAAGTTCTTATTTGTGCAGAATAAATATTCTATCTAAACCGATATGTATCTTCCAGACTCTCACAGTCTGTGCGGCACTAAGGACGCGGCGGGGCAGGCCGCCATGCTGGAACACCTGCGAGAGCTGTGTGACGCCAGTCGCGTCATCTGCGACTGCGCGGGGCAACCAAAGGTAACGTTATTTACAACACTTCTAGAACTTGGCAACGCTGCCCGTGATTGGTTAGATTACTAGTCGACACCGATGTGGAGGTATTCGACGGCATATTCTTTTAGGTGGTTAATCCTATACTATTCAATGAGCAATATTTCTATATACATATAATATTGGTAATCACGTTCTCGAAAACGGCTCTAATGATTTCGATGAAAGTTGCAATATAGGGGTTTACGGGGGCGAAAAGTCGATCTAGCTAGGTCTCATATTTGGGAAAATTCGTCTCTATTTTCATCCGAGCAGAGCTCGGTCGCCCAGGTACTTGTTCATTAAATTACCTTATAACTGCATGATTTATTTGTATATCTCATATGTTAAGTGAACTGTGTGGTGTTTTTTATGAGAACAAATTCTTTAAACCGATGTTAGGATATTACATTGTTATTTTTTTGTATTATATAAATAGTTTGTTACTTAATTTTGTATAAGAAGTTTATCCAGTGTTTAAAATTATATTGATCGTATAATAAAGATTCTAGAACTTACTCCGTCTCATTAGAAAACTAGTTCTAAGTTTAGACTGCATCTAAATCATCGAGCCAATTTTTGTATTTCGTACTTTATTTAAACTTAGGTAAAATTGCTAATTTAGACTAGGGTTTAAAGTCAGTTTTTGTAATGAGAACTCTAACTTTAAATGAATAAAGTTCGTAATTAAAAAAATGGCTCAGTGATTTAAATCTGGGTTTACATAAAACTTAACGTACTTATTTTGTAATAAACTAGGTCTTTGTCTCTCAAACCTCTCTGTGACTCTGTTTAAAGCTTTATCATCATGGACTAGTCTTTTCCCAATTATGTTTGGCTCTGCATCTTAGCGAATGCAGCTAAATACCAGTATATTACACGGAGCGACTGCGTATCTGACCTCCACAACCCAGTTGCTGGGTAACACGATACCCGAAGTATGACAACCAGTCTTGCCAAGAACACAGGTTCTCAGACTTTCGGGTTTCTGACTGCCCGTATCAACTGTCAAAGATCTACGAATGACATCTGGGTCTTCTGATAGACGCAGGGGTCTCGGTATGAAATAGATATTAGATGGTCACCCATCCATGGTCTGACTTCGTCAAAACTTGTTGACTTTGATTGATCGACCCGAACGGCTTTTACTTAGTCAAGAGTCACTCAAAGCCTCTGTTTAGAGCTCGATGTGTCATATTAAAGTACGGGTGCTATAATAAATCCTGTTTGTTGTAGAAATTGAACGAGGCTTCGGCGAAGCTTGCCAACGCATCGGGCAAGCTGGTGTACATCGTGACTCCTGAGGGCTCACAAGGTAAGACTACTAGTGTTGTAATGACTAAGGAGCCATCCATAAATTACGTCACACGTTAAGGGGGAAGGAGGGGGTCAACAAATTGTGACATCGTGTGACTTTTATCTCGATTGAAGCTCACCCCGACCCCGATACCAAGGCTCAATCGTCATAAACTTCGAGCGAGACGTCTCATGTATAATATTAAAACTCAAACTTCAGATTGGCCTATTAAATTACTATTTCATGAAATCATGACATTTGAGGTCAATCCTTACATAGAAAAACGTTGTATTGATGATTCCAATGATTATAATTCTGTAAATATATATTTGTTACGGCCGTGAATCATATTTTGATCAACATACAACACTGAAACTGACCTGCATATTGCAAAAATGTAAGAAAACTAGTGAAGATTCCTCTTAAAGACCTATGTTTCTGTGTTAGGTTCGAAGCCAGCAGTACCAGTGCGGAAGGCTCCTCCACCCACACCGGCGCGGGATCCAAAGCATATTGTTGCTCAAGCAGTACGGTCCTCCGTACTTGCAGACTCTACGCAAGACTTCCTTGATACACTCCGCGGGGAGGAGAGTCAGGGTAAGAGACTTGTCATTTTCTATGTAATTTTATAGCAAACAAGCAAGCGGTCTACTTCAGCTGTCCAAACTTTTCTTCCAATACAATGAAATAATTTCACCTACCAGGCACCTAGTCGCATATTGGATGCCGGCAGCCCTCGCGGGGGCCTCATTTTAAATGTGTGTTTTTTTTTTAGCGAATACAGCTGTGTTAAATAAAATCTGATGTATATTTTAACAAGATTTTATAGTTTAAGCGTTGGTTTTAATAAACAACCTTTTTTTTTTTTGTTCATGTTTACACAAAAATTTAAAATGTTGGAAACTACGTATAGCCTCAAAACACTATTTTATACAGTGTCTTATAACACGGTTTTAAACCTAATGCCGCTGACCGTCCGCGATTGTTAACTTTAGCGCAAGCGTAATGTAGTTCCCGGAGGGTTCGCTTCCAATATGTATGGCGGCATGGCGTATGAGTTTCGAAAGTGTTAAAACAAAATGAGGCGATCAGCATTAAAAAAGAAATTGGGTAAGGGTTTTTCTCATTTTCATGGACAACTCACACTTGACCAAAACAGTAAGAAACCAAAATAACATAAACTCACGCCTTCGTCCCATGCAGGTAGGCACAAACTACAGAACGCTACCTGCAAAAATGTTTCCTAAAACACCTAACGGTTCCTAAAAAGTTTCCCCGTATCTCCTATAGATACAGATTTCCACAAGCTCACAGCATGCACACTGCACACTGTAAAAAACAACTGAGTTTTATTTTCACAGACAAAGTGAAAATAGTGAGTGTCGACGCTAAGAAGGCGCTGGCAGCTGCTGAAGAGGAGAAGAGAGCGTACAAGCAGTTCTGCGAGATGATCGACAGCGCAGAGAATGGGCTGAAGACTGCAGAAGATGGGCTCAAAGTGGTAGGGAGCAAGCCTAGAAATATTTATAGAATATGTGGTAACACAGAAGTGAAATAATACATTTTTGTCTTTCTAAAACTTATGGCCCGTTTTACCACCTCTAGATAAGTTCAATATTATCTGTGATGCAGGCTCATTTCATCATCATCGTTCTCCAGTCTTTATCCCAATGTATTTGCGGTCGGCGCAACATGTCTTTTTCTTCCATACTTTTCTATTAGTCGTCATCTCGATGGTCACCCCCGTTCTAGCCATAACATCTTTCTCACAGTCCACCCATCGTTTCTTTGGTCTTCCCCTACTCTTATAGCCATCTACATTTAAGTGCAGGCTAATTTATCTGGCAAATATTTATATAAAAAAATTAGTACCTAATGTTACCTAATGTATATTAACATGATTACTGAGCATTAAACTAAATAGAAATGAATCACAAGGTCATAACAAATTTGACGACACGGTTGGCGCAGTGGTTAAGCGATTGACTGCTGCGCTGCGTGTCGCGGGTTCGATTCCCGCACGGAACAAATATTTGTATGACCTATAGTTAGTTGTTCCGGGTCTGGCTGTTTGTGTATGTGAGTTTGTAAATGTTTGTAAACGCACCCACGACACAGGAGAAATTCCTAGTGTGGGGCAACGTTTTTAAAAAAAAAAAAATAAAAAAAAAAAAAAATATTTAAATGGCTAATTAAATAAATTTAAAATAATCAAGCAGTAAAATGGGTTCACGGGCAGTTACGTGTGGGGAGTTTACCCATTTGATTGTACCTACTTTTATTTTTGAATCTTTTAACATGGTACATTTACATTGCTTCCACATATATATTTTCAGTTTTATCCGCAAGTTAGCCATGCTCTAGTTTCTTGCCTGTTCTTTTTCATAGAAGTTTTTAGAACGGACTAATATGAAAAAAATGGCTTCCGAATAAAAATAAAACTATTTTTTCAATATTTTTCTGTCTATAAAAGTGTAAAACTGATGTTTTAATTGTAGTTACACAACGCAAAGACGAGCACAGCCGGCAAACCGCTCCCTGCCGCGGCCGTGGCGCGCACGGAGCAGCACATGGAAGACAGCCTCGCGCGCGCCGGCCTGCACGTGGCCGGCTTGGTTGCTGCCAATTGTAAGTAATGTTCACAACCTTATTATTACTTTGTGAATAGAAATAGTTGTATTGTATACTGGACTGGTATCCGTAACTCCACGTCCAAGCGCGTATTTTGCGTACAGAAAAAGTGATAGGAACGAAAAATATAGTTCCATAGGACCAGGATCAGCCAAAATATTTTGTAAACATCTCACCGGGAAAACGTAGGTGTAGCTGTCTATTGTGTCAATCCCTAGCACAGCTCACTTCACTAAAATGTTCACGTATAGAATAGATCTGCCGGTGGAGCGCAGTTCTCACTGCCAGACATGAACACAAATACATTACATTTCGAACATTATAGTAAAGTCGTAAATCCTAATCATAACTATATTATAATATTATAAATGCGAAAGTGAGTTTGTTTGTTTGTTACACTTTCACACGTTAGAATGGCGGAACAGATTTGGATGAAATTTGGCACATGGGAAGACTATGATCTGGAGAAGGACATAGGGTACTTTTTATCCCGACAGTCCCAGGGGAGCGAGACTTATACGGGTGAAACCACTGCATAGACCACAGAGGTGGTTGTTTGTTTTGTTCTACTTTTATTCAAATAAAACAGTAAAATCTCACGCATTTTGATAAGGAAAATGATGATAGACAAAACGTTCTAATAATCCACACTTACCCAATACGCACCATCTAATTACGCAACACATTTTCGTAAACGATTACGACAATTCTTTTTTCATTTTGACAGTTCAACTACATTAATTGCGCTATTTACGTTGTTGAGCAGATTTTTTTTCGAACTTATGAAGCAATGGATTAGCAATTCGTTTTAAAACGATTCAGATTCCGATTGATCGTGTATTACGCAATTAGGGTAGGGACCTACTGGTTTCGTTTAAAACCACACTTAACAAAACAGCACATATCCTGATTTGTTTTCACAAAATCGCACTTATCCAAAATAACTTCTCCAGACTGGCTGATAACGGTGGAAGATATTAAATAATAAAAATCTGTTTTGAGAACCTATTTATCACTTAAGTAAGCGGCATTCATTAAAACAAATAAAACAATATGTGTTCACAATTTTTTTTTTTCGGTTTCTCCCTTTATGAAAAAAGTGGATATGTAATACTATAGTTTTGATCCTAACCTCCTCAAATGGTTTTAGCCTTATTCATGTTTGGGGTCCAATCCGTAGGTAGGTAGTAAATGGAATACAGTGCTCGTTTAATTGTTTTAGATGCAGACAAACTGGACTACAAGGCTGCGATGGAACCTACTATTTCTCTCACAGAATCTGTCAAGAGCGTCGTTAATGGTAATATACCTACTACAATACATACTACTGAGCACTGCTGATGATTACTGCTGAGCATGAGGTCCTAGGTTCGATTCCCAGGTCGGGCAAAGTGTTCATCTGGAATTTCTCAGTAGGAGCCCGGTGTCTGGATTTGTGCCCGGTTGATGACAATAGGCTCGCCCTCTATTACATGGGACTTAAAAACATATCTGTGGACATGTGGGTGTACTAGAAGTATACTTCTACCCAACCCTTCTGGGAATTCAAAATTCAAAATTCAAAAGTCATTTATTCAAACTAGGCTGAGAATCAGCACTTTTTGAACGTCAAAATTACATAAGACAGTCCCGTGGCGCAACAAATTCCCCAGCAGCACAGCTGTCTGTTCAGTTAGAAAAAAATGAATCTATATAATAGTATGCAAAATGATATTTACATTACGCAACACAAAACATAATTTAAATTATAAAATGAATAGCCATATGAAAGCTAGCACACGCCAATATACCAACCAAAAACATCGAGAACTATACTCAAGCAGAAATAAAAATAACTTAACGAAAACAATATCTAAATAAAAGCCTCCAGGCATAAAGGACGTGCCCGCTTACAAATAGCTGAAACTAGAAGTTATAATAAAATTGATAAACTAGGACCATCGAGGTAAATTAAAAAATTATCGAGGTCGCTAGCTAACATATTGCAATACAACTCATTAAAAAAAACATTGTAATGAGTAGATTATGTCAACAATAAATTAAAATAAATTGACTTACAAAGTAAAATTATAAACAATTATATAAACTCATATAACCTGTCAGTAAGTAAGCTAATTCTGGAGAAAGAACATTTAAACATTGTCTTGAGTTAATCACAGCGACCAACTATTCTTATCATTTAAGTAGTCGTTGATAGAATAGTATGCATTTGAACAGAGGTTGGATTTTACTTTAGTTTTGAACGCATTAAAAGGCAAATCTAGCAAAGAAGAAGGTAGCTTGTTATAAAAGGTTATACGGTTAAAGGTTAAAGGTTATACGGTTATGTATATATAAAGGAATGAAGGCGTGCCGTTATATTACAATACATACAGAGAACTGTTTCAATAATCGATTATCCATCTTTTTGACTAGGCCTATAGGTGCTAATTTATCGCCCTAATTTAATAGAAAAAAAACTGCATTTTTTTTTTACTTGAAACTATTTCTCATCGTCATCTCGCAATATTGTGGGCAACTTCCAGTCTAACCCGATGCACCTGAATACCTGTATTTTACATGGAGCAACTGCGTGTCTGACCTCCACAACCAAGTAACTGGGTAACATGATCGCACTTGTCAGTACTGGTTGACTTACTGATTTGTTAACCTCCGCTGAATAAATAAAACATGTGTGTTTTTATAGATGGCAGTGCGATCTACAGCTCTTTGCCCGAGCACACTCGCAAGCCGTTCGTAGACGACATGACAGGTCTCTGCCAAGCCACCAAGAGCATCTGTGACGCGGCCAAGAGTAAGGAGGAAGTGAAGGTAAGTGCCATAATAACAACACCAACCTTTAAGATAGAATGGACCAGGCTTCGAAAACTCGTACTTAGATAACATGACTGTGTTTTTGTTCCACAGAAACTGAACGATGCAGCCATATCGTTTGGTGACCAGTCTGTAAAACTGCTTAGGGTAGTCAGCTGTAAGGTTGACCCGGCTTTGGAGAAAGAGGTATGTGTGTCACCATTAAGTCAAAGTCAAATCATTTATTTCAATTAGGCACATAAAAGGCACTTTTGAACGGCTAAATTTACAAAGAAATTAAATTGATTCTAGTTGATGGAGAAGAATGGACAAGAAACTCCACCGTTACTCTTTTATTTATTTTTTTACAATATCTTGTATACAATTACTATATACAATAGGTAGAAAGAATTAAAAAAGAAGCAACGACAGATAAATTAATTATGTGATTTATACATAGTGCTCACATATTTACAAACATTGTAAAAGTATATGACATTCCTAAAATTTTAACAAGTAATACTAATAAGTTAGTGTGTGAGCTCAAGTAATCACAGAATGTAAAGACTTGGTATGACCCTAATGTAATATCAGTGTTACTATTATAACTTGCTTTGAATTAATTAAACTGATTTTACTTTTAGAAAGCAACTTTTTGGACCATAGATTTAAATATGTTATACTTGAAAACTAGAGTAACTTTTCTCCGATTAATGGGAATTCTTCGTTGCTTGGGAGTATATTATTTTCTTTAAAAAAATCTGTGCATTGCCTTTTCCAACTAATTCCTATGTCAGCTTGTTGAAAAGGAGTTACACTGGTGTTACTCATTCTTCTTCAAAAAATCTATGTAATGCATCAAATTTTCTAACTGACTTACTTTTGGCACTTCCAAAAACGAATAATAAAAAAATACGTTTTGTTGCCTGTTCTTCCATTGCGAAAAAGAGACAGAGAAAAAAGATGACAGGTACTGTATACGTCCTGACGTATAGCGGTAACCTTTTTTCAGACTGAAACTGTTACTTTTGACAATAGTTTAAGCGGCTTCTGTTCTTTCGCCCAGGTGATATCTCGAGCGAAGGCCATCGGCGACACGGCGTCCCGCCTCGCGCTGGAGGCCGGCCACGTGGCCAGTAGCGCCCGCAGCGCCGCGCCGGCCGACACCTGTGTGGAGGACATCTGTACAGCTGGCGCCAGCTGTGTTGATGCTGCCGGGAAGCTGGTGTATACTGCCAAGGTATGGTGGTAACAAACGATTCGTAAATGCCGGTGGTAATCCACCATATGGGACATAGAAAGAAAGTGCACAAAGTCAAACTTCCCAAATAACCTAAATACGACGTGAGTGGCTGGTTACGAGGCTGTCTGTGATAACGTTAGCCCTGTTTCACTAAACACGTTGTTCCACAGCTGCTTAAGGCGAAAGCGCCTGGGTAACCCGCAAAATTAAAACTTTCTTAAGCTTTTTGATCAAGATCATAATGAGTTGCGACCGTAACAAATATGTATTTTCAATTATATGTCCACTGACAAGTATTTTCAGTGATAAAGCATTGTATTCACTAGGAAACTAAAGTCCCGCGACACGTGTCACTATATATGTCATGCGAAGTTCGGCAACGTCGGGCGGTGTCGATGTTGCCAGACATGTCGTGCGACGTCTCTCGACTTTGCTCGACTTCGCCCTACATCTCGAGGGACACGTGTCCGGGGTAGCTTTATCAGTCCGAGTCTGTCCAGCATTGCATGGCGCATGATGCACGACCCAAAAGGATGGTGCGTTGATTTGTCAGGGCAACAGACTATTCACATCGTGCATAGTCCATATTGGATGTATTTTGGCTTTCTTCATCCAAAATCGTATCGTTTTCTTTGATTTGCCTTGCCATTTTGACATTTTGTCAATGATCAAGAAACATGAGATAGTTATGGTTGTTTTGCAAAGAAGTGCATTGAGCAGGATGGGACATGACCACCAATGTGAAGAGGGCTTAATATACAAAGTCGACTACTAGTGCCACTTTTGCCTTCAGTATTTAGTTTAGCCATCTTTTACCGTCGTTCTGTTTACTGCATATTTTACTCTTTGGTTAACTGTCACAGGGTCAGTATAAGCGGAGCCACCCTTGCTTTTTAAACGACGTTTTTCTGGCGAAACTCAATGTTAAAAAAATATGCTATGAATACCTTTTATCTCAACTTGACCGAGGTCTATCTTTAGAGAGTATTTTTACGAATGTACACACGGCTACACTTTAAGCTATACATTTCCAGTTTATGCTGATCTCAATTTGTATATGATTTCCGTAAAATGCGAGGTCAGCTTATACTGGAAATGTATAGCTTGATTTGTAGCCGTGTGTACGCGATGTCTTTAATGTGATACCCATATCTTTGAGTCCTGCCTTTCTTCTTTAAAATAGGATACTTAAAAAAAACTGCTCTTTATGTCACGTGTTGGAAAAATACATCTTCGATTAACTACTAAAATACATGAATCTCTCCACAGCTGATCGCCCCAACCATCCACCACGCTACCTGCCAGGATACCCTCGTATCCTCAGCAGACAACTTATCCTCATCCCTCACCAAGTTCTCCAAGACCTGGGCTCCTCTGGCTTCCTCCCAGCAGCCCTCCGTCCACAAACTGACCCAGGAAGCTAGTCATCTTGAAGACCTGGTGGAAAGTTTGAGGAAGGATGTCAAGGCAGGGAAACTCGGAAAGACGAAGGAGGTGGAACAGGTAGTGAACCTAGATTCTCCGTTGAGGAAGATGACTGTGCAGATCATTGAGACGGCTAAGGTTGGTTTTTATTTTAATGAAAATTTCCCCATGTCACTAATGTGCTTTTAATATTTTTATGTAATTTGTAACTAATAACAAATATATTTGGGCTTTCTGAAATAAGACGGCATTTATACGGCGCTGGCGGTGTCGCTTCTGCGCAGCCACAGCTTTGATTCCGTATGGTAAGTATTTTAGTCTCTGACCCTCTATTAATAAACGCGGAGTAAAGTTAAAACCTTGCAAAGCGGAGAAAAGGTGACCGAACAGGTAACGAAAAGTATCAACGGCATGTTGGAACAAACGTTCAAAGATTTGATCGGAAAACCAAGAGAAAAGACTACTACCTAGAGAAACATGCAAGACAAAGAAATTTTGTCTTTTTCGGATTAGAAGAAACGGAAACACCCTATTCAAACCTAGAAAGAAACTTGAGCGAATTTATAAAAAACATACTTTTCTATAGAACTCAAACGAAGATACACACAGGAAATAAAGAGACTAGGAAGAAAAGGTTAAATCCCCCACTAACAACCATTACGTTTTCCACTCTTGGCATTAAAATAAATATTTTCAAACAAAAGAAGGCACTAAAGGATACCACATACTATATAAAAGAGGACTATCCACACTATTTACTAGAGAAAAGGAAACAATTACAAGAGCAAGTAAGGATGGATAGAGAGAGAGAGAATGGAAATTTAGCGATAATAAAATACGACAATATTATAATACTATGCAAAAATATAAATACAATAATCAACAACAAAAGAACGCTCTCAATATCCCCGGAAAATAACCGTCCCGTACAAACCGGAAAAGAAAAGCAAGTCAACAAGAAGAATAAAACCGAGATAGCACAAAAAAGAAGTTTCAGCCTGTCAGGAGTTTTAAAACCAAGCATGCTTAATATCTTAACTACTAAGTACCCAAATAGTGTTAAACACAGCAGGACAAGCAAAATGGAAACTTATAGCAATTACCACTCCTCTCACATGGATCATATACAAAAATCGCCAATAAAAAACCAAACCATCTTCCAAGCCGGTTGGTCACCGTGGAAGAATATGACCACAACCCTCCTAAGATATCACCAAGAAATCATGAAGAACTGTTAAAAAGTAGAAATAATCAATTCTACATATTAATCTATAATGTTAGAACTCGTTTGTCCTACGAACGAATAATAGACCTGGAAAAAGCATTAACACATAAAATACGACATAATAGGCATATCAGAAGTTCTGCGCCACGGAAAGAACTTAGAGAATTTATTCTCTGCAGTACAGGACAAACACAGGGCAAATGTAGAGTATAGGTTTTATAATACAAAAGTATCTGAAAGAATATGTAGAAAGTTACCTCGGTATCTCTGAACGTATCGGTCTTTGCAAGGAAATTGACCATCATAAAAATATACGCCCATACACAAGCAGCTGACGAAGAAGAAGTAAATATGTTCTATGATACCGTCTATGAGGCAATGGATAAAACAAACGAAGATTTTATTTTAATGGGTAATTTTAATGCCAAAATTGGTATGCCACAAAAGGATGAATACACAGAACTAGAAACGAACGGGCGACAAGCTAGCTAACATCAACACCTTTTACAAGAAAAAAGAGAAAAGTGGACATGGCGGTCTCCGAATGGTCAATATAGAAACGAAATAAATTTCATACTATGTAACTGTCCTCAGAGAGCCAAATACCACTTACCAAACCAGTGGAAACACGAACCACTATGTGGCCGCTGTGTGTGTGTGTGTGTGACTGCCTGTGTGCGTGTGTGTGTGTGTGTTGTGTACACTGGATTTACTCGTATAATGATAGTATGTTAAAGTTAGGTGGGTACATTATTTATGCACGGTGATGCCTGCAGATAAATTTTTATGTTATTTAATAATATTCGTTCCTAAAATTCGTTATTCTATTCTAAGTACTATTTATTTTATTTTGTTACCTATATTATGTACAAGCAAATCACTGTGGGTGATGATAATGCTGAGTGGAAGCCTTTTTGTCACAGTCATGACGTGCAGCTGTCGTCTATTTCTGTTATGTTTATATTAATGTTTATATTATTGATCTATTTTGTTTTCTGCTTACCTACTCTTGTCTTTTTGTATGCACGTGTATGTTAAAACATCTAGAACAAAAAGGGATTCAAAGAACTACGGACAAAAAATACATGGATTTATGGTTTGAAAGAGTCAGAAGAAACTGCTTATAACCGAAAAGATATAATAGACATCTCAACAATATTCTTCAAAAACCTATATAGTAAGTACATCAGGCCTAGACACTAATCATATTGAAAGTGAATATATCGGACTCATCGGACGCCGCAATCCCACATAGGACGAATAGATTGCACAGAAATGATTGAAACAATAAAAAGACTGCAACCAGACAAAAGCCCAGGATCAGCAGTGCTATTCTGTAACCATCTCACCGTGAGAACTTAGGTGAAGTGAGCTCGGAGTGAGCTGTCAGTCCCTAGCAGCAGGTGGAATGACAGCTCACTTCACGTTCACTTCACCTAAGTTTTCACCGTGAGATCACTACAGAATAGACCGGCTGATAACATCACTAACGACGCCATAAAAACCGCCTGTTTCAAGCATATAGCAATCAACAGATATAGCAATGAACTAGAAGTGGAGAGAAACATACTTCAAGAGTCAAACATACTTGGAATAAATACTGGAGTTACAAGGAGATATTTAAAAGCGAAATGCCAGTCAAGTTAAAGAAAAGGGTTATGGACTCTTGCCTCATTCCTTGCGTTTGCGTGTCAAAGGAAGTACACCAACAAAATAAAAATTTAAATAAATACATGTCAGCGAGGAATGGAACGCAGTATGTTAAATATTAAGAAAATACAGAACATAAAAAACACTAGAATACGATCTAAAACAAAAGCAATAGATGCTCTCAGCCATAGTCAAAAGTTGAAGTGGAAATGGGCCGGTCATATAGCACTTCTTAAAGATCGTAGGTGGACAAAAACAGGTACGTTATGGAAAGGCCCATCGGGTAAGCGCTATAGAGGAAGGCCATTCACCAGAGGGGAAGAGGATATTTAAAAAAATGCTGGCCCACAATGGCAACAAATAGCCCAAGATCGAGAGAAATGGAAAGCTTTGGATGTTTTTTTAATTAACATAACAAAACTACATAGATAATAATTTTCTTGTTAAGTATAAAGGTAGATAAATTGTTTTTTTCATTTCTTTATGTTAAATTGCAAAACTGGAAATAAAAGGCTTTTTTATTTTATTTTTATCTAAAAGTTACAACCAGTATAAACTTCAAATTTATCTTTTAGATTTCGGGGTTAAGTTTGGCATAACTTTATTCCGCGTTTATTAATAAGGGTGTGAAGGTTTTGTGTGATGATGTAGATTTGATTTTTCGAGCTGAGCTGAGCTGGTTTTTGGTTCGATAGGTTTTAGTATTTGCTTGTGCATGTCAGAATAAAATTATAATAGTTTTACTGTCAATAAGCAAGTCGATGTGTATACTCAAAATCGGGATGATGACAATTTTTAGTTTTTTAATTATAAAAATATTGTTTGAAATTAGTGCAAACAATACTATAAAAATGAAAGAGCTTAAAAAAAATGAGGTTAAAAACGTTTTAAACTAACTGTAAGTAAGACAAAGACGGCGCTATTACAGAAGTGACGTCACGACTATGTAACTTCATACTAGCGCCAAGCATTGTCCGTACCGCGCGACAAGGACTAGTAGACTAGGAATAATCCCTTCCAAATTTTTTTTTAAAGCGTGTAGCTTCTCCATATTTCCATAGATGTTTTCGATTAAGTATCTCAATTTATTATGCCTTCTTTGAAATTACATTGTTTGTTCGAACATTTCTAATATTAGTCATCATCCTTATTGATTGATTCCTAATATCTTAGCATGCATTGTGTGTTGTCTTTTGTTATAAATGTCACCTGTTCAAAGGCAGAAAACAAATAATTATGAATCATTGCAGAGCATAGCGGAATACGGTGAAATGACGGCGGAACAAAGGAAGGAGTACATGAACTACAGCAACGGGCTGGAAGAGGCCATCCGTGCGCTCGACCTGGCCAACGCTAGGTACCAGCGAGCTCCTCATGTAAGTACCAAGAACTCATCATCTGTCTAGCTTTTTCCCAACTATGTTGGGGTCGGTTTCCAGTCTGACCAGATACAGCTGAATATTAGTATGTTACATGGAGCGACTGCCTATCTGACCTTAACAACCCAGTTACTGGGTATTGGTAAGACTGGTTGTCAGACTTTCGGGCTTCAGACCACCCGTACCGACTGTCAAAGATCCACGAATGAGCGCCGGGACCAACGGCTTAACGTGCTTTCCGAGGCACGGACGGGACTTGGTATGTAAAGATGGTTACCCATCTACGGACCATCCGTGGCAAGCGTAGCTTAACCTGATCGATTGGCCCGTATGGCTGTTATTACATAGCCACAAGCCCCTCATTACTTAGCGACAAGCACCAAGTACCAAAAACTATAGCTTGTTCTATACACAGAGCTTTCAGAAGTTCCCGGCATCAAGACCTGGGTGAATACCTTTTTCCATATCGTGTGAAAATCCTTATGGATAAGTACTACCAAGTTCTACCTCTGGGTAAAACCCTTAGTCATCAGGCTATGTTTTACTTCTAATGAAAAAAACACACCGTGCCCATCCATACACATGCAGAAGGGCTCTTTATTGGAACTGAACTGCTGTTGGAAGCTGGGGAGTTTGTTGCGCCACTTCTTCTTCCCAGCTAAAGCACTAAGAAGTGGTGAAGGGTGGGCGTTTTGGAGGACTGTCTTATGTAATTTTGACGTTCGAAAAGTGCTGATTCTCAGCCTAGTTTGAATAAATGACTTTTCAATATTTGAATATTTAAACCTCCCACTGGCTGATGGAATGCCTACAAATATGGAATATTGCAAGAACTTATGCAATGTAGTTATTCGACTACATCATCATTATCCACCTGCCCTTGTCCCAAAGTATTTGAATTTACTGTTAGATTGTAAATATATTGTATAAAAGATTTGCCATCTATGGTTAAAAATTAATTACCCATAAGCAGTTTTTTTTTTTCTAAATGTTTTATAAATATGCTAAAAAACAAAACAGGGACACAAGGGCGGTCGTAGATATACATTATATCGTAAAAACTATTTGGACTAGTACCATTAACCAGAGAGATAACAGAGAAATACGTTAGCATGCAATAAACGCCAACGACCACGTGACCGCGGTTCCTATTAATCGCTGCGCTTAGGTGTTCCCAATCCGCCATCTTGGTTTTGCAAACTTTAAAACTTTTGTCGTGAAACTATGGCTAGACTGTGCTAATAAAATGTCTTTACACAATACAGGACAAAAACAAGCGAGAAGAATTGGACATAGCTACCCAGGACTTGCAGATGACACTGCTGCAGAACAGACCTTCGAGAGCCGGCCAGGAACAGAACAACATTGTGGACTTCAGGGTATGTTATCATATATTTCTACAGTACAACTATTTTCTTAATGTCCCTCGGCAAACTTCGTGTTTCGTCAGTCGTCGGATTTCTATCAGTTGCCCTTTGCACTTGGTGCAGGCCGGACACTCTCAATCGTCTTGGAAGTATATAGAGTTGTTAATACTCTTTTAACTTAATGTAATTTATTTTAAAAATAGGAGGAAAGCTGCTAAGTATTCGGAAATGCGATGATTCCTCAGGGACATTAAGAAAATAGTTGTACTGTAGGTCCATTGGTATTCAGGATATCAATATATAAGTGAAGTGAAGATAGGAATTGTTGGTTGTTTAGTTTTATATATTTTGCGACATCTACGCGGGCGAAGCCGAGAGCAAAAGCTTGTTGGTATTTTTGTTTCTTTAAGTTCAGAATCACGTGTTTATACATCTCCTTTTATTACTTTAGGACTTCCTTCAAGATCTGGTGAAGGAAGCTGGCGAACTTCAGTCTGCTGCTAAGAAGAACGAAGGGCCCGCTGGCAAGAGAACTACTGATGTAAGTGACAGTTTTAGCTTCTTCTTTTGTTTTCGACGGTGCATCTATATTTTTTATAGTGTTTGGGCCCAGTAGGGTGGGCGGTAGGTGTTGGGTTTGGTAGTATCAGCTATGATGATACATTATTTATTTCTGTAAATACGTTATTAAACTAGATGAAGTCCGAGTTTCCTGTTCGAATGTGTGTATTTCTGTCATGTGAACTACGCATCAAGGACTTGACATCACACAAATCCTGCATCGCGCAAGCAGCGTTTACCGCGCGATCAGCATATATATAACTTTCTGACATCAATCGTCGGGCAGTAGCCCCCCAGACACAACACGCGTCGTTCGAAGGATCCTCCCTTTCTATGGAGGACGAGTGAACTTTACACCCTGGGCTTTATGCCTCTATACGGTTACTCTGAGAAGAAATACCTAAATAAACTCAGAGTTCACAGGACATAATCTTGGTCTAATCATATGAGGATCATGCTGATTAGTGTTTGAGATGGTCTTTTTAACTTAATTTACCGTCCCCAGCATAGTTGGTAAAAGGCTAGGCAGATGACGATGGATCTGTTCTTTTTCACAGAGCGTCAAAATGCTGTGCAGTAAGATTAGCGAGGACGCGTCGAGGTTGTTGAACCCGCCTGATAACTTCGGCGACGGAGTGACCGTTATGAACACCGTCGATGATATCATGGACATCGACGTGTTTGGACAGGTAACCATCTTACTACAAACTCCTTTGTGTTAAGCAAATTGATACCCTACGTCAATTTGCCGTGTTATGGCCATTGTGACTAGAATATACGGACTATTTAAGTTGGTAGTCCATTTGCTTATAGTCCTTGCGCGTCTGCTGGTCGCCGCCCTCGGCATGCTCACGGTGAGGCGCGGGAGGTACACGTCGGGCCTCCCGCCTCACCGTGAGCATGCCGAGGGTGGTGACTATCAGTCGCGCAAGGACTATATAAATTAATTTCCCTGACATTACAATTTCCTTACGAAAACATTGGAAGTTTGTCACTTCTCAACTGAAGCTGTCTTCATCACTACGTTGTTATCGTGTCATTTTTGACGCCGCCATTGTAGTTAAGGATTGCTTAGCGCGACCATACGTCGAGAAAAATCACGATAATATAGCGAGTGTTTTTTTAAATCACCGTTACAGCTATGTCAACCATTAGAGGTAGAAATAATGGTACACCTTATTGACGGTTAGCGTAACTACCGTACTTTATTTCTTTTTCGTGTGGTTAGTGACGAACCTGGTGTTAGACTTTTTATGCCGCCCATGGGCTTCTGACTTGGCTTCACATGCCTTCGAGAAAAATCTCTCAGGCATGCCGGTTTTCCTTCACCGTTTTTGAAGCTAGTGATAATAATATATCACTAGCTTCAAAAACGAAGGTCAATACGCACATGAATCCGAAAAGTCAGAGGTGCGTGTCTTGGGTTCGAACTCAAGACCTATGACTTGGCAGTCCGACGGTCACACCACTTGGCTATCACTGTTTTTTAACCTACTTTGCTTAACTGCCGTACTGATTCAGTTAAGAGATTGAGCCCTTGTATCTTGAAAACATACATATTTCTATTGTAAACTAAGATGGGAGATTGGAAACAACTTCGACTGATCATGTTTGCAGGAATGCGATGCTATGGTGAAGGAGATAAACAGTGCGATACAAGGCGTCCATGACCAGAAGGCGAAGCAAGCGCTCCGAGCGAAAGCTTTGCCTTTGAATGAAAGCTGCCACTTGCTGAGGTAAGATGATGTTTTACTTCTAAACGAATTATTATTAAGTGTGATCGCACATCTGACGGAAGATGTGTCGCGTATCGTAAGTCGCGTCACGCCAGAAAGGACAAGTAGGTAATGAAACATTCACACTCGCCGGGAGGCCAGGCCTAACATCCAATTTTCTGGTAGCTTTCCAAAACTGGGAAAAAATTTGAGTGGCTCGACACTTCGCTATCACGTCCATTTTCAATTGCTCTTGATTCTTTTGACACCACTTTAGCCTGCCTTTAAATTTTTTTCGAGACTCGCACATTTGCTCGTACACTATGCCACCGGTGGTCGATTGTGAAAAACTTAAACCTAAGCCTGGCATCCCAAGAACTGGTCTCCGGAGTAGCTTACAGTGCTCACAAAGTTTGAATTCAAAATAATGATAATTATCTTGTTTTGGAACCACACACTCAATGTATTACGTGATAAACTTCAAATTGCATTGTAACCAAAAAAATTACTATACCGATCATCGAATACCAAGTTCTTACCATCGGATACCTAATATTTACCATTAAATCGGGGTGTTAGTACTTACCCTTGTGGAATAAGTACTTAGAGCGTTATCACACTGACGATTTGCCAGCTTGTTTCTAGCGAAGCGATTTGTGAACGTGTTGTCCACGGGTGCGAGCGAAGTAGCCACGACTATGGCAGGTCTCAGAAAATTAATTAAAGTTTGTGAGTATTACGCGGAGCAGCACGGTTTGAGATATAACACAGACCAAAGTCAGTTGCTTATCTTTAAGGCGGCCAAGAAAGACGCGGAGAGATACCCAACTGTCACTTTAAATGGCGGTGTCTTGAACCGTGTTCTTCAGTTTAAATATCTAGGGCACATTGTAGCGGAGCATTTGCGGACAATCTAGATGTAGACCGGGAGCGAAGAGCATTGGCAGTGAGATGTAATATGATGATCCAAATGTTTACTTTTTAAACCATATTGTCAAGTTTTTTACCCGTGTAGCCTTCGGACTAGTTTCACTCAAAAACTGTTCAGTACAACAATGCATTCAGGATGCTGTTGGTGCTGGTGCTTTTGTAGTGCCTCGCGTTCGCGGACGCGCATTAAAACATCGCATCGCTGGAAACACGCTCGCAATAGTGTGATATGGCCCTTAATACTATAGTGGAATTAAGACTTGATAAATTTACTCATCTTGAATTTAAAATACTTTTGGCTAACTAAACAGTGCACTATACAGGGTGTAAAAGACGTGGTCGATCAAACTGTTACCATGAATTTAGCACATGATTCTAGACGCACCACAGCGTAGAAATTATTAGTTGGTTATTGTTTAAAAAACGGCTGTTCCGTTACATTTTGACCGTGTAGGTATTGTACTTTTGTATGTAAAATTGAAGAATCCTTCATGTATGGTAACATATTCTTCCCATAGATTCGCGGTACACAGTCACATAATGGCGACGAAGAGCGCGGCCTTCGACGAGGCGCTGCAGAACCTCGATCACTTTGAGAAGAACGTCATGCTGCCGCTCGCTAAGGAAGCCGCTAGGAAGAGCCAGAAAGAAAAGAAGGTACTGTAATTTTTTTTGTATTTTGTTTATTTTATTAACTCAAAGTCAATAAGACAAATTAAAAAAATAGACAAAACAAAAAAAAAAACGGCCAAGTGCGTGTCGGACCACGGCCACAGCGAAGGGTTCCGGATTTGAGATGGGTATTTACGTATGCACAGTATTGATTTTACTGGTGTAAAAACAAGTTTGTATTGCTTAGATTTTTCGAAAAATCTCAGAAAAATAAAGTTATAGCTGCGGTTGTAATCGATAAATATAATTTGGCTGTTATGCACTACATTGGATACCATAATCATTTGTACGTATGGTACAAAATCGATTGACACTTATTTTTTTGTTAAATTTTAACCAGCTTTTCGGTACAATATTTGCAATCGAACAGCTCAGCACTTTTACCGGCCTGCATTTTCATAAATGCATGTAGCTATCGTATAGTATTACCAGATAGGTACGCTAGTGCTTTACAATTTTTTGTTTTGTTTTGTTAAAATATCGATTCCCATTACGTCCGCAGAGATTCGCTAGCTAATTTAATAAGCCCTTGTATATGAACGCCATGTCCTCCCCAGACGTACTGCTCCCCGCGGGCCCCCCCCGCGGCTGCGCGCGCGCACGGGCGCCTGCTGCGGGCGCGGGCGGGCGCCGTGCGGGGCGAGCCCGCGGCGCTGGGCGGGGCCGTCGCGTACTACGCCGTGGCCGCCGCGCCCCGGCTGCAGCGGGGCTGGCCGACGGCTATGGAGAGGACTGGTGCTGTAGAGGAGAGTCAAGTGAAAAAAACGTCAGTATACATAAAAGAATAATAACAATCCGTTTCAAGCGACATGGGCTTGTAGATAAATAATAACCTAAACGTCTCCACACCACAGTGGACATCCATTAATAACGTGAGGTGAGGGAGATTTTGCTGATCCCCTCCCCCCCATCTTGAGCTCACGCCGTATCATGTTGTTATGTTATAATTTATATTTACAATCCCCGTTTTAGATACCTCGGAAACCTACAGAACATGGTGCGAACGACGCAGGACCTCACAAACGTGTGCTGTTTGCAGAACCCACGTGACTTTGACACGTACAGCATCGATACACAAGCGCACACTTTACTGAAGGTCAGTCTAATTACGACAGAAATCAATTTTGTTTCGCCATTTCTTCTCATGGGTAGCCAGATAAGGAAACATCGACTGTAGCTGTTTTGGTGTGTAACATCTTTCCTCTCGCTTTCCTGCAATCGTGGGAGTGATTTCGTGAAAAGGGACGGAAGTGTGTAACACGAAGCCGGGGATGCGCGCGCGATTTGATTTGACCAAAAAGCGCTCGCGGTGCTAGCGTTGGCTGTCAGATGCTACCAACCCATTTTCCGAGATGTTGTTACTGTGAGCCAAGATGTCAGGTGTTACACATCATATGCGACTACTGTAAGGCTCGCTCGTTTTATTTTTAAATTGGTGTGTAAAAGTGATTCCGATATCCTATTTACAGAATAAACAATTTCATTTCATTAACACGCTTTTATTAGGTCGACCTGTATGTAATTATGTAATGGAATCTAAGCTAACTAATTTAACCATCTTCCAAGGGTCGTAGCGTAGTGAAAATTGGCAGCTGTATGTAGTTCTGATGACAATACAATAATATGGTATTGTCGAACTGATCTGATGATGGAGCTGGAAGATATGAACTGGAACTTCATGATGGAAAATCGTATCATAGCTGTTTTGGATTTCTTAGAAAAGTCTTGTAATGAACTTTGACCACGATTAGGTTTCAAGGTCTGATGATGAAGCCGGAAGATAGGCACTGGCATTCCATGATTAAATATCGTATCATAGTCGTGTTTGCACTTGTGAGAAAGGCCACTTAATGGACTTTTTTTTGTTTTACGTGCATTTATAAAAGCGTGTTTACTAGTGTTTTTTAAACTATTAATTTATTTTATAAACAGTTATGTATAATGTTCTTGTGGATCGACGAAATAAATAAAACAACAGGAAACTGGATTTCAACGCATCAGATAGAGAGTTTTGGAGGAAAAGTGAGGCCTTTACGCGTGATGAAATCCTTAATTAATAAATATTTTTTATATTCACAGCATGTCAATCTGCCTAGCCTTTTCCTATGTTGGGGTCGGTTCCCAGTCTAACCCTATGCAGCCGAATACCAATATTTTACATGGACTGCCTATCTGACCTCCACAACCCAATTAATGGGTAATTTTTCTGGTGCACAAGTATATACACCGTGAAATCTTAATGGTGGTTTTCCCGCGGCAGAACAACTTGCCATAAGGAGTACTTTCGAAGCATAGAGTAAAAGTAAAAAAATAAAGATTATTTTGTTTTAAAATAATTAAAAAAATATCCATCAACTCGAAAATGTGAGAATCGATAGTAACAGGTAACTTGTAGGTACTACTCGAATCGCACGCGCCGCCGACAAAGGGAACAGCAATGCATAAATGTTCAAAGCAAAATAAACTCTCGCACGTGGTGATAGTGCGCATAAGCTATTTTGCACGCAACAACACAAAATTTGCTATCAAAATTGTTTCTAATGTTTTATTTGTTTATATAACGATTGTATAACCAAGACAAAACCATTTCGCTGCGGGAAAACAACCATTAAGATTTCACGGTGTATAAATAAATACGATATTCCTAGGCAAAATTGGGTTTCAGACATTAAGGCTTCTGACTACCCATAACGAATGTCAATAGTCTACGAATGACAGCCGGGACCAATTTTTATTCTGTGCGTACAAAAAAGAAACTGTTTCAAAGTTGGGTTGCTAGGGATAATATCTTCCCAATGCGCTTCTTTCTTCTTCTTTAAAAATGGTACATTTTCAGGAACTGCACGAAACGGACCACATGATCACTGCGCACAAGATAAACACTCCAGTGTTGAACGCAGAGGATATTGACAAGTTATTACTATTTAAGAAGCAACCGGTCGAGGGTACTCCCAAGTAAGTAGACATAAATATCCAATGACAGAAGAATAACATTGTTAGATGTCATAGGTAGGCAAAAATTACGAAACACCAATAATCCCGAGTCCCGAGTAATGTAAATACATAAAAGTAGGTAGATTCTATCATGCTATGACCAGACAAAAATAGCCCTTAAGGTGACGAACATATTTTGGATGAGACAGTACAGTCACAAGCATGAATATATTTCTATTGACAGTTCGGCAATAATATCTGATTTTATGTTGCATTCATAAATATCTTTTCTCAAGAAAACAGCAAATACTTATAAGTAATCGTCTGTGGAAGGCATATCTGTGGCGGCACAAATATGTGACGTCGAAGAAACTGTCCTGACGAGAAAAGCGACGCCAAAATATAGGATACGGCATCGGCTTCAAAACAATGTCACCTCTCAGAATGCAGAAAGATTGGATATGTCTTGCGTAATAGATTGATCTGTTCAGTTCAGAAGAATGAGATACCTCGTAATGATCAAAAATATCTCTCGACTCATCTGTACATACAAATAAATTAAAATGTCTGTTTGTAATATCAAAATATACTTATAACAAAAAAGAACATAACATACCAACAAATGTAAAAAAATTACATCATAAGATTTTAACATCAATATTTTGGAAAGTAGCGTAAAAACAAACCAATTGATCAATCTCATGTTAGAGTATGAATTTATACAATATGTAAAAGAACCTACGCGTATCTCACAATCCACGTCAACATGTTTAGATTTGATATTCACATACTTTAGCGACAATGATATATATACAACCGTAGAAGAATTAGGACCACAGTGGCACATTTATACTTATGGTACTAAAACAACAAACTAAACAATCCATTTGGTTTACGAATAAAAGACTTTAATAAAAAAAATAAAAAAATTCTATCAGTCGTTCCATGACACACTGACAGATCTTAGAAGAATTTATCCCAAAACATAAACTTAAATAAAAAAGATAACGTTGAGATTGAACATTACAATAAAAAAAACAAAAGAAACACAACTCATAAGATCCGATGACAGACGAAAACATGCTTCAATTCCCCAGGGAAGTGTTATAAGCCACCTCCTCCTATATATAAATGATCTCCCCAAAACCATAGATGGGCCATGTGTACTATTCGCGGATGATATTTCATTCCTCAACTCATGCCAAACAAATGCTAATTTAAATGAAAAACTTACCACCATTCTTAATAAAACAATAAATTGGATGAGTGAGCATAATATCCAAATTAACTTCACTAAAACTAAATTAATAACTTTTCATCCTCGACAGAAAAGCCTTCGAAAATCTTGGATTTATATTTTGACCTCTGGAGACGACGTTACGAAACGATCGGACAACCTCACTATCGGGTTTAGCACCCTCGAAAACTATGAAAACGACACCCATGACGAAAAATTAGACAATTTTCGCAATTTTTCATCTTGGATTTTCATTTTGACCAAATTCACACTTTCTCTCTCTCCGGCATGCAGTGTACTCAGGCCGATATGTACAATTTTCTTCCACGGCACTGAATCACTTTACTCTTTTCTTTTGTTTTTTTTTTCTGCCGGCGTTCTCTCTCTCTTTCTTTCTTTCTCTTTGAATAAGAAGAAGACAGTCGCAAGTATTAACACTTTTTAGCGTGACGATTTCTTAAAGTTTACAAGCCGCGTTAAAGAACTTCGTTCCAACAATTTTTGTATGTCTATTTTTTCCGGCTAATGTCCGAAACGGCTAAACCGATTTTGACGAGACTTATACTGGCAGATAGCTGATGTTATAAAAAGTAACTTAGGCTACTTTTATTTTAGAAAAAGAATTAGGGCCCACGCGGGCGAAGCTGCGGGCACCAGCTAGTACTCAATATACAGCATGTAGCAGAAAGGTATTTAAGGGTACTGTGGCACAGACCATCAAACTGAACAATTTTCTACTTGGGATCAATATAGTAATCGCGAAAAATTATTAACCGTCCTCTGAAGTTTTGTACTTCAATACGTACTCGACCTAAATGTAAGGGATGGCTGATTAAATTATTTCCCGTAATTTATTTCATATATTTAATTGCAATAACTAGGGTACTTATTGAGTGCATTCTTCCTCGCAATGACAGGCAAGTAGAAGACAAGCTGCACCAGTTATCTACGAAGTTGTCGTCAATGAGTGGCACCGTGGTGCTGAGCGTGAAGCGGCCGGAGTCGCTCGCGCGCAGCCTGCACGCCGCCACCGACACGGCCGCGCAGCTCGCCGGGGCGGCGCGTGCGCTGCAGGATAGGAAGGTAACTAAGTGGCCGGAGTCGCTCGCGCGCAGCCTGCACGCCGCCACCGACACGGCCGCGCAGCTCGCCGGGGCGGCGCGTGCGCTGCAGGATAGGAAGGTAACTAAGTGGCCGGAGTCGCTCGCGCGCAGCCTGCACGCCGCCACCGACACGGCCGCGCAGCTCGCCGGGGCGGCGCGTGCGCTGCAGGATAGGAAGGTAACTAAGTGGCCGGAGTCGCTCGCGCGCAGCCTGCACGCCGCCACCGACACGGCCGCGCAGCTCGCCGGGGCGGCGCGTGCGCTGCAGGATAGGAAGGTAACTAAGTGGCCGGAGTCGCTCGCGCGCAGCCTGCACGCCGCCACCGACACGGCCGCGCAGCTCGCCGGGGCGGCGCGTGCGCTGCAGGATAGGAAGGTAACTAAGTGGCCGGAGTCGCTCGCGCGCAGCCTGCACGCCGCCACCGACACGGCCGCGCAGCTCGCCGGGGCGGCGCGTGCGCTGCAGGATAGGAAGGTAACTAAGTGGCCGGAGTCGCTCGCGCGCAGCCTGCACGCCGCCACCGACACGGCCGCGCAGCTCGCCGGGGCGGCGCGTGCGCTGCAGGATAGGAAGGTAACTAAGTGGCCGGAGTCGCTCGCGCGCAGCCTGCACGCCGCCACCGACACGGCCGCGCAGCTCGCCGGGGCGGCGCGTGCGCTGCAGGATAGGAAGGTAACTAAGTGGCCGGAGTCGCTCGCGCGCAGCCTGCACGCCGCCACCGACACGGCCGCGCAGCTCGCCGGGGCGGCGCGTGCGCTGCAGGATAGGAAGGTAACTAAGTGGCCGGAGTCGCTCGCGCGCAGCCTGCACGCCGCCACCGACACGGCCGCGCAGCTCGCCGGGGCGGCGCGTGCGCTGCAGGATAGGAAGGTAACTAAGTGGCCGGAGTCGCTCGCGCGCAGCCTGCACGCCGCCACCGACACGGCCGCGCAGCTCGCCGGGGCGGCGCGTGCGCTGCAGGATAGGAAGGTAACTAAGTGGCCGGAGTCGCTCGCGCGCAGCCTGCACGCCGCCACCGACACGGCCGCGCAGCTCGCCGGGGCGGCGCGTGCGCTGCAGGATAGGAAGGTAACTAAGTGGCCGGAGTCGCTCGCGCGCAGCCTGCACGCCGCCACCGACACGGCCGCGCAGCTCGCCGGGGCGGCGCGTGCGCTGCAGGATAGGAAGGTAACTAAGTGGCCGGAGTCGCTCGCGCGCAGCCTGCACGCCGCTGCCGTATTGTAACTGTGATAAATTAAAAACTGACCCACTAAAAAGCGAAAAATAAAGCTTTTTTACAAAAAAAGGTTTTGAACATTATATGGTAGAAAGAAAAAAGGCAGTGTATAGAGATGCCGCTAGCGGTGCGCGGCGGAGTTGAAACCTTATAAATGCAGATGAATGTTTACTAATGTTTAATCCGCTTTAGTGAGTGATTGCGTAAGAATTTAAACTGAACAGGGTTTGTTTACACTTTTATCAGATACTTTTGGAACAGACTTTACAAACTACTTGACCTCTAGTAGTCTATAGCACCACCCTTCCCTTATACATCCTTATACATGCATCTTCGTCTGTATGTATCCCATGCTTTTCCACTTCCCCCAATATTCTCTGTTGCCCCCAATCGTGAATTTATTTATTTATTGTGTTTGGTCGTTTTCAGAGACCCGTCCAATGCCAGAAGGTCGAAGAAGCTTCGCACGAGATGTGTCTCGCGACCTACAGCTTGCTGAAGACTTCAGAGCTCGTCTGTCAGGTAAATATAATTATGTTGTTGAAAACTATTTTACATTCATTATTATTTATGTTATTGATAAAAAAAGCCTCTGTCCTCTGCTGGGCAAAGGCCTCAAAAGCCCAGGCATTTTGAATTTAAGAAAACAGAAACTAATGACTTGCGTTATTTCAGGATCCTAACCACCATGACGCGAGAAGAAAGCTTTTGGAAGCGTGCCGTCACCTCAATGACTCTATCAATAAATTGGTTCGTATTTTATGTACACATCATATTCAAGAAATAATTTATACATTTTGACCAAGATATAAGATTTGTGGAGTTGGCCTTGTAGGCCGCGTCCTATTCCAAAGCGATCGTCGCGCGAATACGCGATCGTCTCGGTCAAATGTCATTTTTTGTTCTGTCAATCTGAACGCGTGGTTGCGCCGACCGGTTTTATAATTACAGGTACATGCCTATTTCTGCATTGGTTCAGGGATAGTAATGCATCAGAAATTTTTTTGGTAATGCAAATATTTGTAGGCGACGGTAACTACTTACCATGAGACTGACCACCGCTTTATTTGATGCCGACGATTATAAAGCTTTTTTTTCTCTCTTCCACCAGGTACGCAGTGTAAACCCAGCAGGACGCATCAACCAAGAGTGCGGTGAAGTGCACCGATCCTTACAACTACAACGAAGCTTGTTACAAGCATCGCCGCAGCCGTGTGGAGCTTTGCCTTATGTGCACTGTGTGGATACCCTGCAGTCGCAGAGAGATGTGTTGCGTGAGTACTCAAATAAAGAATATTGTTTTTAAAAAACTAAATATAACGTGTACATAACTGCCGAAATGTGAGTGTTCTCTGCCTAACTCTTCAGGGAAAACAGACGTGTAAATATGTGGTTCTTTAAAAATGTATTTATTCAGTTTGCAATCTTATCACGCTTGATAGAAAATTTTATTTCACTCCCACCCTTAGGTGCGTCTTGCCTGATCAACTCGCTGATCAGTAATTTATTTATTTATTAAATTTGCATCAAAAAGCAGGGTGAAAGGTTCAACAAGAAATACTATTGCTTCATGCCCCTACATAAGCTGGATTCATGCTTTGGCTTTCGTCAACTACATGTGTTTAATTAAATTCTATATTATAATTATTACAGAAAAACTAAACAGTGACCAGGCTATGTCCCGCGAAGAGTTCCTCAAGAGTTTGAACTACGTGGCCTCCGCAGTCAGCAACAGTACTGAGTGTGCTGCTCAAGCTGCTTATCTGGTCAGTTGTATACCTCGATGATTCTTTAGTATTTTTTACAGCAATTACCAACATTATTTGAATTTTATTCTAGTGAAAGGAAGAAAGAAAGAAAATACATTTATTTAGCGCAGACTAAAATACGATTATTGTTCAACTATTTTAAACCGTATGCGAAAGTAGCTAAGGAGAAAAATTGCCTTGGGAAAGTGCCAAAAAAATCAAAACACAGCATGCAGGAGTAGATATTTAGTTTTGGGTCTGGGATGGCAGTAGTTCCGATGGCTCTGGTATTGTAGAAAAGCGGTAGTGTCCAGTTACCATCCTGTGGGCGGCTTGCTTGTTAGCCACCTAGTAACAAAAAACAAGTCATTATTATTGTCTTTCTTTCTTAAGATTATTATGGTGTTGATCGCTTTTAGCGATAAGACCGCCCATTGTGTCACCCTATGTAAAAATTCTATATTTATATCTGTAATTCGTATGGTGTACATAATAAAGAGTATTGTATTCTATGTTGTATTTATTCCACAGTTATCAGTATCAGAGAAGGAACTATCCATAGGCAAGGAAGGTATAGTGGATGTGGCCAAACTGCACAAAGCTGTCGGAGCGGTCGAGGAGACTTGTGTGTCCATCATCATGGCCAATCATGAAGAACAGGTAACTGTGTACTCTGTGTGTCTAATTACTTGGGCCTTTTTTGTCTGAAAATATCATAATTTGATATATTATAAACTAGCTGACCCGGAGACGTTATCCTGTCCACAATAATACATACAAAAAAGGACGTTTAGTTTTTCCGAATTTGAGCATTTTCCGGGAAACTTAATTTTTTTCTCTCCGTAAGAACCTAATACGAACTATTACGAACATTTTAAAACAAAAAAAAAAATGGCCGAATCTGTCCTGCCAGTGCAAGATTAAGTTGTTCGTAGGTCTTGCGAAATCCAAAAAGAGAAATCGATGCCTTTATACTGTGAAATTAAATTCAAGGAAACGCCTTTAAATTGCGTTGACTTTGTTTTTTTTTATATAAAGTTGGCCGTCAGTTGCCTCACCATCATAAGTCAACAATCATACGAGATGTGTGATTAGTAGATTCAAATAACCTGGTGACGGTTTTTTATATATTTGATTCCAATTTATTTGGGGTCATCTCAACATGTCTTTTCTTCCATACTTTTCTTCAAAATACATAAATTAATGACATGGAACAAAAATAACATGAACCATTCATAATTTGACATACGATTTTAAACCAAATTAGGGCTGACTATACCAAAGTCAAGTATATCTTTTCCCCGGGGAATAAAATTGATGTGACAGCTTTTATATGCAAAAACTGTAAAAATAGGACTTGTACTAGTTATAAAAGTTTGGTCGAATTTGGTTGGAAACCAGATAACTTCTGCACACTAAGTAAATTATCCAAGGAGACTGATAGATCGTTGATACATGCATTAATTTGACCGTATTTCAGGTGCAAGAAGAGACAGCAGTCCTGAAGGCCCAAGTGCAAGATCTCCTGCACAGCATAGACGATGGCATCAAGAAGACCAAAGATGGCGAACTCAAGGACATGCTGAAACAGTGCAGGAATGAAATCAATAGCTCGAGTGGAGCTCTGTACAAGGGTGTGGCAGGAAACCCTAATGATAAGGTATAGTAATAGTAGGAAAAATAAAGATTAAAAACTATAAGAGAAAAAACTAAAGTAAAAAACCAAAATATACGTCTTTTGCGGAGAGGAGAGGCTGACAGGACTATATAGACAAAACATTGACGTCAAACTGTATATCCAACATAATAACTACGTGTCAGTTTCAGTGTCTGTGACAACGACAGAACTTTCTTCCTACAAAACTAAAAAAATATAAAACAAATGGTTGTTATTTACATTTTTCGCATTTCTGTAGCTTTTTTAGCGAATTCCCGCAACCTACTTCGGTCGATCTACCTTGTGAGAATCAGCGGGAGCTATGATGAACTGCTTTAAAATTAAATTAATTTGTTTACCTTTTATTTCTTAGGAGGGAATAATATCAAAGGTGATGGATTTGATGGACGATGTCAACGATGCCTCCAACTTGATAGAGCATCCCGACCTCGTACCAACTGCAGGCGAAGTCTCTGCCGAGACCCAGAAGCAAGTCGACGAGGTCATGAAAAGTTCTCTGTGAGTACTCAATACACCAATTATTACTAAAATTTTTGTGGTGCCGGACCTCATTTTGGGAAAACGGAATTTCACTTCAGTAACGCATTTTCGTATATTGGTAGTGGTAAAGGCCGCGACTAACGAGTTGTAGATAGTAGGTTCGAACCTTGACAGGCGCTTCACTTTGTGTAATTTTTTTTATCACCACTACTTTCAAAACGGTGAAGGAAAACATCGTGAGGCATGGTTCTAGAACCTCGAAGACACGTGACATCTACCAACCCGCACTGGGCCCGCGTGGTGGATTACGGCCCACTCCCTCTCATCTAGAAGAGGCTTGTGTGTCCCAGCATTGGGAACATTATAGGCTGAATAAGATTTAAATCTGACCAGTTTTTTAGGTTCTAGGTTTCCTTACAAGTTATCTTTCCACAAAGATGTGACAAAAAGGATAATAATCACTACGAGTAACTTCGCATAGTTAGAAAGAGTCTTCACCAATTTTAAAAAGAACAACTTTCCTACTCGATGACGTTCTTAAACGTCTTCCTGTCTCTACAAGACAGCATGAGTCTTATCTGTGTCTTTAAATTGAGTTGCATTTCGGAATTCGGCCAAAATAATAATGATAAAAAATCTATTTGTATTCACAGAGCTCTTCTCGCAAACACTGAGGAGTTAATAAAGCAGGTGAAGTCAGCCCCGGAGGAGCCGGAAATAATGAAGTGGGTGATGTTCAACAAACGGAAGGACGTATTCGACGCCTTCGAGAACTTGCTCAAGAATGTCAAGTAAGTAATGAAAAAATAACGTAACATCACGCCTGCAATACCCAAAGGGTTAGGCAGAGGTGTACCTACACAGTGTACACCCACATTTCCCCAGTTATATAAGTAATACACAATAAGTTAACGAAACTCACAGAATTTATGGGTATCAGAAGCTAAAATCATATATGTATCAAAGGCTATAAATAAAAAGAAGTAAAAAAAAACCGAAAATTGTAACTGCGAATAAATATTCACGTCTCCCCCTTAGGACCCCGGCCAAGTATTTTTTTATATTCGGATGACCTAAAGAGGTGCCAAAAAGAAAGTTAATTAAAAATCTTTAAAAAAAACCGCGTAATTTCGAGGTTATTCTGGTTATAAAGACAAAGTATCATTGACCCGAAACATAGAAGAACTAGCTATTCCGTCTACAGTTCAGTAGTAGACGTCAATTTGATTTTATGTTGGTGTAAATTTACATTAATATTGTATTTGCAGGACCAGCGGCCAGCGTGTCAAACTTATAGAAGGTTCCACGGACGAGTCAGAGGTATTCTAATTTTATATTACTTAATTTAAAAAATTTGAACAGTTCAGAGCAATCAATGGCTGGTTAAGAAGTTAATGTTTTTAATAAATGAGGTACGATCTAATTCATAAACCTTGTTTTACAGGAAGAAAAGAAGAGCTATGTGCAGAAGCAGTAAGTATCAATCAATGTTTTAAATAAATGGTACTTACAGATTTCCAAGGAAAATATGCGTTTCGCGTCATCGTTTCTCTTCAGAAATACTGATGATAAAATCAAATATATGTAGAGCTGTTAAAACCATGGAAGTATTTGCCTATTTCGAATTGCCATGATTACAAAACATTGCATACGTAATATCACACCTGTTTTCTCGCCAATTATGTTTGAGTCTTATGTAATAGGAAGCCAGCCTATATTATTAATTATAAATTAACATAAATGAAAAATCAAAAACATTCAATTGTGTGTCAGGTTCGACTCTGCGTCCAAATGGCTTCTGAAGCCCGTATCCAAGGCAGAGGTGAAGACCAACGGACAGCAAGCTGTACGCAACCTTATTGAAGTTGCTAACAAGGTAAGATTAACTAAAACTTCAGTCAGCACCAGTAGTTTTACAAATATACAGAACATCTTGGTTATTCTGTGAACTATGTCTACAACTTTGGTTCTCTGCCGGATCACCTCTTTCCGGACTCGATTCCAGAATATCCATAGCTCACAGAATAAGCACGCTGAAATGGCAACGGACCGGCCATATTATCCGTAGAACCGAGGACAGTAGGGGTCGACGTGTTCTTGAGGGGAGGCCGCCAGTCGGCAGACGTGAGGCAGGACGCCCGGGCGGCCGGAGCCGCGGGGCGGGGCGGCCGGGCCAGAGTAGCCGAGAATCGAGCTGATGGTGGACTGATGGTGGACTGATGGTGGACTGCTGTAGGATGATGATGATGACAGAACATCAAAAATCTGTCGTGTGCTACTTACTACCTTTTACGGAATACCGAATCTTATAAAGATTTTATACATTATCCTCCTTTTGGGTTTTCCCGCAGTCGGGTAAAAAAGAAAGTAAGAATAAAAGGTGAAAACTCAGCTTTCTTACTCTTTTAATGTGCTGGCATCATCATCATCCTTTCAGCCGAATGCCGTCCACTGCTGGACATAGGTCTCCCCCAAGCACCGCCACTTCGACCGGTTCTGTGCTTCCCGCATCCAGGATCAGGATCCATTTATGATAGTTATCAAGGGTTCCCAGAATGGAATCTAATTATTGTATCGCTTATATTTTAAGCATACTTCTCTTCTCGTTCTTCTCCATAAACTCTACTCAATTTTGAAAGTTTTCGGTACTAATGTGATACTTTTCGTTCAGATAACGGAAGACCTGAAGGGCAGTGAAAAGGAGGACATGAGGAACTTGGTGAAGGAAACTGAACAGTTACTCACTGAATGTAGCAAAAAATATGATCATGAACAGTACAGGTATGTAGACAAACAGTTTTGAATATTGCTATCAACATAACATCACGCCTGTAATCAGCGAAGGGTTACGCAGAGGCATATCTTTAGTACATCCACATTTCGCCAGTTATATTTAAGTCCCATGTAATACGGGGCAAGCCTATTGCCATCAACTGGGCACAAATCCAGACTCCGAACTGCTACTGCGAAATCTCTGATGGAAAGACCCAATAACCCTTTGTTCGTCCTGAGAATTGAACCCAGGACCTCATGCTCAGCAGTAGTGCTTCGAGTCGCAACGAGGCAGTTAGTATTGCTGTGTTTCTGTATTTAAATCGTAAACAGTAACGGTCACTAAACATTTTTACGATTGTAGATACAAGTTCATGTTAGTAGTTTCGGTTCTTGTCCTAAAAAAACATACTAAGTAGACTTACAATAGGCCACCGCAGTTCGCACGACTCGGGACCTTTGATAGCCACGTGTTCAGTTGTAGTTTCTTGTTAAATATGAGTTTAGAATATATTTATTGTACGTTTTTCTATCAAATAATATCGATACGCAAAACATCTTTACAAACTACTTTAAAATAAAGCTGATTATAAAAAAAGTGACAGTTATCATATTCTTACGAATTTTAAATAATTGTCTTTGAATCTATTCTTAAATATGGTCATAAAACTCCTTTACGTTCCTAGTGTACTGATGGAGCGTGTTCGTGAGTTGAAGAAGGGCATCGAACGAGGAGTAGTCACCAGGGTTGTGCAGGACTTCATGGACGCTGAGGCACCACTCGCGGACCTGGACTTAGTGGCCGATTATGAACAGGGTAGGTTCTGTTGATGACTTTAATGTTTATTTCTGTAAGTAGACAGAGTGGCTCGTGGCTAAATAATAACAGCCGCACGGGTCGATCGATGATTAACAACCAGTCTAACCAAGGAGTATCGTGTTACCCCGAACTCAGTTCGAGGTAACACGATACCCCGAACTGAGTAACCGATACCACAACCGAGTTGTGGAGGTCAGATAGGCAGTCGCTCCATGGAAAATACCGGTGTTCAGCTGCGTCCAGTCAGACTGATAGCCGGCCCCATTATTTTTGGGTAAAGGCAGGCAGATTATTTTGGGGATTGAAATAGCAGAGCGTGGTTTATCCAAAAGAAATACATATAATCACAAATACACAAGAACTTTACAATAAAATCTTATATAAAAACACCACGAGTTTTTTTCTTGACAAGAGAGTGACAATCAATAGGTATACAGTTGCTAGGTAACCAAATTGAAGGTCCAATTTTAATATCTCCTCTCAACAAATACCTATCAGGTCAGAGATCTTTCTGATCCTCGGTCTTGCTAGTGGCTTGGTCAGAATATCTGCCAGCTGATCTTCACTAGGTACCTTATTGACTTTTAGCTCACCGCCCGTCACCAATTCTCTCACAAAGAAATGTCGAACTCGGATATGCTTAGTCCGTCGATGGAATTCAGGATTTTCAGCCAGCCTGATGGCAGCTTCGTTATCCACTTTTATGCATGGTATCTCTTTAAGAACGACAAGATCGTTCATAAGCCGAGATAGCCAAACAGTCTCTCTAGCTGCTTCACTAGCGGCAACAACTTCTGCCTCGGTGGTCGATATTGAAACGCTTGCCTGTCGTTGGCTTAGCCACGACACCGCTCCTCCTGCATACATGCACAGCACTCCAGTAGTGGATCTACCAGTGCTAATATCTCCTGCATGATCAGCATCACTATAGCATTCCAAAATGCCTTGTTTGTAATTTTTCTTGTACATGATACCTAGATCTGGCGTGTACTGCAAAAATCGCATTATGCGCTTTAGTCGGACACAGTCTGCTTCTTCTGGCTTTTCCAGACTTCGTGAGACTACACTTACAGCATATGCAATGTCAGGTCTAGTGCATACCATCAAGTAAGCCAAGGCTCCAACTATTTGCCTGTAGTTATCTTTCATATAACTCATGTCCACCTTCTCGCTCCACGTGCCGTCTTTTGCAATCGGCGTTGAGACCGGTTTGCAGGTGTCCATTCCGAATCTCCGCAAGATCTTATGCACATAAGACGTTTGGAATATCTTAATACTATCTCCTCTGCTTTCTATCTCTACTCCAAGAAAATAGGACGCAGTTTTCGTGGTTATTTTGAACCGAAGTTTAAGCTCCTTCATTAACTCGTCTATCAGTGCGTCATTGGATCCGACGACCAGACCGTCATCCACGTACAGAGCTACTATAAGCTTTCCACAACCTCTCTTTCGTATCAAAAGACAAGGATCTGCCTCACTTGCCTTGAAACCGATTTCTTTGAAATAATCTAGAATGCACCGGTTCCAGCACCGTGGTGCTTGCTTCAGCCCATAGAGACTCTTCTTTAGAAGACATACTTGACCGGAGCCATCGTTATAACCTTCTGGCTGTTTCATAAAGATCTCTTCATCTAAAGAGCCATACAGGAAGGCAGTCGAAATGTCGAACTGTCTCATCGACATGCCTTCGCTCGCTGCTGTACTAATCACTGAGCGAACAGTTGCCATTCTGGTCACAGGGCTAAAGGTCTGCATGTAGTCTATACCTTTCTTTTGATGAAAACCTTTTATCACCAATCTAGCCTTGTACTTATCTATAGAGCCATCAGCATTCATCTTGACTTTGAAAACTCACTTACTAGGTAAAGCTTTTCTGCCCTTGGGTAGATTCACAAGCTTCCATGTGTCATTTTCCTTCAAAGAACTGATTTCGCTGTCCATGGCCTTTTCCCATAGCTCTTTATCTGGGCTTCTGATTGCATCTTTGTACGTTTCTGGTTCATTGTATCCCATTATCGCGTTCATAACAAAGTCTTTGAATCTATCTGGAGGACGTAACAAAGAACGGTCTCGAAGTATCATCTGTTCTGGAAACACATCTTCACGTTCATCTGCGATAATTTCATCATTGACATCATCTTGATATTCATCAACGACATTATCATCTTCGTTAACGTTTCCATCTCCCTCTGATTCAACAGACTGTTCAGTTATTACATTTTCTGCGTCATGAAACTTTTCTCCAACATCTAGGTTCTGTTCACCTATATCCATGTCAGTTTCACCGACTCTTTCAATATCAGGCATAACAGGAGTTCTTTTTCCATCATCTCTTAAAGCACCTCTACCAAGATCTACTTCAATTTCATTTTCCGGACTGCAGACTGCTTTAGGGTATTCATTCATTGAAGTCTCTAGCGCTTTTTCATCAAAAATAACGTCCCTAGATCGGACTAATGAATTTATTTCCCGATTCCAAAGTCTGTATCCGTCATCCGTGTTATGGCAAGTACGTTGATCGTATTGAGAATATACAAAAAAGATTTATTCGTTTTCTATGTTTTCGGCTACGTATACCATACCATTCTGATAATTACATAAATCTTTGTAAGAAATTTCATTTACAGCCACTCATAAATCGTCGTCGACTAGCAGATTGCACTTTCCTTTTAAAAATTATATCCAACGAGATTGACTGTCCTGATCTCCTTCAAAAATTACGTTTCAATGTTCCTCAGAGATCAGTTAGATATAATCCACCTATCTCCATTCCTTTTTCCTCTTCTAACTACAGGCAAAACTCATATATGGTGCGAGCGAGTAAGGACTTTAATATTCTTTGTAAAGAGTTTTCATTTGACCCATTTACCACCAAAGCCTATTCTGCACGCGCTCGGCTGAACGCTGACTTTTTTAAAAGTGCATAGTGCATAATACTTATTGTACCTTATATATATATGTATATATATATATATATATATATTCTTAATCTTTTTTATCGTGCTTGTTAGTGATCATAAGCTTTCTACAAATTTTTCTGTTTTTACCCGTGAGAACCTGTAATTGGCTTTATGTTTCTTAATCAACTGTTATCCATTTGTTTTAGCTGTTGGTTCTCCTATTAATAAATAAATAAATAAATAAATAAATAAATCATTGTCGTATCCAATCAAAATGCACCGTGTAGCTTTCTTTTGCAATTTCCTTCTCTTCTGCTTTGGTACATGCGCAAAGCAAGGTGAACCGACTATCCTCAGGTGCTTTATCTGAGGCTTCTTGTTAAGCCACAGTTCATAAGGCGACTTGTGTTTCACTGAAGTACGTCCTGTCCTGTTTAGAATGTAAACAGCAGTGTTTACCATCTCAGCCCACAAATTCTGAGGAATCTCCTCATGCGCGTGCATCATCGCTCGAGCAGATTCGACTATAGTGCGATTATCTCTTTCACTACACCCATTTTGTTCTGGAGTGTACGGCATAATGAGTCTTTGCTTTATTCCAGCTTGTCCAAGTATATCTCGTACTTTCCTGTTATCGTATTCGCCTCCATTATCGCTTAAGACCTCGATAATAGTATGTCCAGCATTTCTAGCCTCAGACATCATCTGTTTTAACTTTTCGGGAACTTCAGATTTATTTTTAAGGAAGTATACATATCTGTATCGTGTGAACTCATCCTTAAACAATACGAAGTATCGATATCCAGAGACACTCCAAGGAAAGGGTCCACAGACATCTGAGTGTATGCGCTCACCAGGTTTTGTTGCCTTTTCGCGAACACCAAATGGTTTCCTGTGCGCTTTACCAAAGATGCAACCTTCGCATAATTCTCCACTGTTAGATGTCTTTATTCCTAACTCTTTTTCTATCAATATTTTGATATGTCTCTTGTCTTGATGTCCCATACGCTCGTGCCATACTTGCAGCATATCTCCATGCTCAATTAAGTTGACTGAAAAATCAGCACATATGGCTTTGCAGTCTATCTTGTACAAACCGCCATACCTTTGCCTTTTTCCTGTTAAGACAATCTTACCATTGATCTTCATGGAACACGTTGTAACCCGTGACTCAAAAATACTTGAGGGGTTCTTGTCCTGTGTACTAAGCACAGAGAAAAGGTTCTTGCTAATCTGGGGAACATACCAAACATCTCTTAACAAAAGGAAGTCACTTTTTCCTTTAACATTGGCCTCTAAACGAACTGTGCCTTTTCCAACAGCCTTTATCATGTTTCCGTTAGCCGTAGTTACTGTGTGAGTTTCACTAAAATGTTTAAAATCTTGAAATAGATCTCCTCGACTTGTGACGTGATGTGTTGCTCCATTGTCTATGTACCAATGATCACAATCACGGTTAGTCTCAGAATCTGTTGAATTCACCGTCAGTAACATCATGTTGGAACTGCAAGCTATAGTTTTCTTCTCTTTTTTGCCATTATTCGGGCAATCCTTCTTAAGATGTCCAGACTCTTTGCAAATAAAGCATTTGTACCTCTTTTTATTTTGCTGGTCTCTTTGGTCATTTCCTTTAGCAACCTTTCTATTCGTTTTTACACAAAGCGCACTTCCGCTCGATTCAGTGTCAGCCATCGTTGCATTCAGCGCTTTTTCATGTGCACACAGTTGGGCCGTAATATTGTCTACTGTTCTTTCCTTCTTAGACATCAATAGCCAACTAGACTTGAACGAAAAATAAGTTTCCGGCAACGTATCCAGAATCTTGCAAATCAAGAGAACTTCAGGCATTTCAACGTTCTCCTCTTTGAGCAATTCTTCCTTCAGACTGTGCCACAAATTCTTAAGTTTTGAGACATGAGTTGACATGTTGTCTGACGGATCCCTTTTAAGTTTGAAGAAGTCCAAACATAAGTCATAGAGCCTGCCCTCATCAGGACCCTCATACAGCCTATGGAGTTCTTTCCATACTTCCTTGGGAGTAGACAACCTTATTACTTTCCCTAGTGTTTCATCCGTTACATTGTTTGTTATTAGCAGTAGGGCTGTGCTCTCCAATGTAACAAAATCTCGTAAAGTTTTATTGTACATTTCAACTACGGCATCACCACTGCCTTCCGCAGGTTTCACCGGTTTTTGTGCCTTGCCTTCCACAATCTCCCAAATTCCGTTAATGCCTTTTAGTAGGGCAACCATACGGTATTTCCAGGCGACCCAATTGTGGCCATCAAGTTTTGTGATTTGTATTTTTGAAAGCTCCATTTTACACTTCTGCGTTCTGGGCCCATAACCTTTTGGGGATTAAAATAGCAGAGCGTGGTTTATCCAAAAGAAATACATATAATCACAAATACACAAGAACTTTACAATAAAATCTTATATAAAAACACCACGAGTTTTTTCTTGACAAGAGAGTGACAATCAATAGGTATACAGTTGCTAGGTAACCAAATTGAAGGTCCAATTTTAATAGATTATCTTCTAAGAGACTTTATAAGTAAATTTGGTCAATATTTTAAAACCAGATGGCGCTGGCTTTTCCAATCTGACTGATCCCTGAGAAGAAATTCCGAAACAAACTCAGAGGTCACGGTCTTTTTTAAATTACATACATTATATTACTAAGATTTAATGTCAGTGAATGTATGTGAGTACAATGCAGGGCTATGTCTGGAAGGATCTTTTGAAGAAAGAGCCATTGCGGCTTTGAGTTGACAGTGCCGACAGACGACACGCATGCATCAGTCGTCGTGAAGTTCAACCCTATTTTAGGGAGCTGAACAATCTGTCGATTTCTGAAACAGATAGACCGAACATCAGTCAATATGTTATTCACATGCCAAACATTTTAATATAAATTTTAACGTATTTTTAATACTTTGCTAGACGATTCAAAACGCAAGTTCCTCTTGGAAAAGAAGATAGCGGAGCTACTGGCCCAACTAAGCCGAGTCACTAAGACAGCCAGACTCATCGCAGACACTGATAAGGACACGGGAACTACTGTCAGCACACAGCTCAATAGTTGCAGTGAACAGGTAAGCACCACACCATGTACTACTTGGAAAGGTATACGTCTGTGGCGGCATCTGCATCGCCACATGTGAACTACTCATCACATTGACGTCACGCAAAATCTGCATCGCGCATGCAGGTGTGCAAGAAAGCATTCCCACCCCCTCCTAGGAGGAGGAGGGAAACCCAATGACCGGCCCACGATTTCGTGGGCCGAGAGAAAAATCCCTCGGGCAAGGGACCAAAAAAGCCCCAAAACAGATTCCTATGACGACAAAGACGGCGAATCGTAGGGCAGCTGCTCACCAGACACGACACCCGTCTGGTGGGCTATTGGACCTGGACCTGGACGTTGTTGAGCAGGGTAAAAATCCGATTGGTTGAAATAATAATTATTTTTGGTTTTTGTGTTGTTTTTTTGTCTGTTTATTAAAATTTTGTAGATTAGTTTAGTGGATTCATAGTTCATAATTTTTGTAACTTTTGTATGCCTACTGGTAAAATATAGCTGAACCTATTCCCTATATCACCATATATGGTACCCATATTTGGAAAATAAAATATCTTTTATATCGTCACTTTATGCGTAAAATGCCGCGATATTGCTTAATTATGCTAAACACTATCTAAAAAAGGATCATAGTAAATAGATATTTTTTTACTGTCCAGGTAATACAGTAAGCAGGCTAACAGGTTAAGACAAAATTGAGACGACATGAGTAGCTTCAAATATTACCTACAGTTAGGTTACAAAATATTACTTGAGCCCCAAATTAGACAGTTACTCTATATCTAAAAGATAAAACTGAAAATATAATTAAGGTAAGCTATCAAATTATAACATTGTTATCTTTTCAGGCGGAGTTGCTGGCTCCAATGTTGGTGAAGGCGGCACAGCAAAGAGTTGCATCTCCGAACGACAAGGTAAGATTGAGGGCTTACCTAATGAATGCCTGGATTATAATTTATTTAATCATTATTTTGATTTTACGACAACATAGACCTTGAAAGTAATTATTGAAGTTCATGTTATGTTAATTTTCAGGCTGTGATAGAGAACTACAAGAGCCTGTTAACAAGATATGCAGAGTCCTTGTCAAAGATACGAGACCTGTGCGACCAGTCTGTTGATCCTATGGACTTCGTGCAGACAGCGGGTAAATTAATTCGAAAGCAAACTCAAACTCAATTAAAAAAAAATATTTCAATTAAACCATTTAAAACACAAAAATGCCCCTTTAATTATATGTGAGAACGATGTATAAAAAACGTACATGTTAAAAGCGTCTAGAGAACAGCAAAGAGAAACAAAAAAATTAAAAATAAGCCGTGGCAGCTAATCTATGACCACTCCCTACAGACGACGCCCGTTCACGAACATGACGTATGGATCACCTCCACTGTTCAACGCTACTGCAGTCATACCGAAAAATGCTGTTATCGTTTGAATATTTTCAGATTTTAATAAGCCCGAAATCGCGAAATTTGACGTTCCATACATTTTGTCGATTTGTATGAACATAAACGTATGAATCAGCTGATTGTATTCGCTGTTTTAGATTTGTCCCATTGTATTTTGTTTTTCATAATGATCTAAATCAAAATATTTTATTTCACTTAAACCTACATGGGCACTTATGAAACGTCGGACGCTAGGTGCATGATGAGTACAATTACTCTTTTTCAAGTTTTCAGTAATGTCATTTACAACATGTATAACACATTTACATTACTTATACTCACACCTTAACATGGAGTAGGCAGAACGCTATATGTACTTATTTTTAAGTTTTATGTAAATATGTGTTGACGCATGATAACACTGAAAGCATTAATATATTTAACATTAAATTCACAGTAAAGAGTAATAAAGATAATATTTTTCAGGCGAGACCATGGAGCGCATGCGCGAGGAGTCCACGAAACACAACGACCCCATGAAGTGTGCGCACACGTCGGCCGCCATCACCAAGTGAGATATACTATAAAATACATCTTTATAATATGGATACCTTGAGAAAAAGTTATTTTTAGAAAGGGTTCCGCTGGTTTTGGATCTGAAAACTGCTAATGTAAGAGCGTTTGCGCACTGCATCCATGAAATGACAGACGGAAGTTGCCGTAGTATTATTTATTTGCTTACAGGGCTGATTTTGGATTGCACAAGATCAGAAATTCCATCTTTCCGAGTCTAGAACACTTTCAATTCTGATGGAACACGGATTTCGGATCAAATACAGTGCGCACACGTTCTAAATTACGTCTTATGTTATTTTCCGATTAGTAACGGACACGAACAGAGTTTCATCGACCAATATTGAAAAGAGTTATTTTCAAGTTAAAAAAATCTTTCTGTGTCCAGGCTAGCGAACCGCGTGATCCACGTAGGCATGTCTTCAAGCACAGCCCGCAGCGACCCTGAGCTGCAGAAGGCTCTAACAGAAGCTAAACAACAGCTCACCGCCGCCACGCCGGCTGCCGACACTCGCGCCAGCAGGATGCCCGACTGGAAGGATACCACTGCCAAGGTAACACTCTGACAGAAGCTCAACAGTAGCAGTGTTAGATAATGGCCCTCAGTGCGAGTTAGGTAGCCTTTGATTGCGTACACCATGATACGCTTTTGCGTAAACTGCTTCATTATGGTGTGCAAAACGAAGCTCTCAACGTTATACATTCTTACTTACATAATAGGTCCCAATGTGTAGATGTTAATGGTGTGAAATTTTTCGGGCTACCAGTTCAGTTAGGTGTACCTCAAGGCTCAATACTGGGTCCATTCTTGTTCTTAGTGTATATCAATGACTTATCATTCTATTTAAAGGGTATCTGTGAAGTTGTACTGCTTGCAGATGATACTTCTCTTATTTTTAAAGTAGATAGGAATAGACAATTGATGATGTAAACAGTGCACTCTCAATGGTTACGGATTGGTTTACGAGAAATAACCTAGTTCTCAATGCCAAGAAAACGAAATGTGTAAAGTTTGCCCTTCCAAATGTTAGAAATCTAGGACCGACCATCTTAGATAAAGAGGTGCTTGAAACTGTAAACTCGGCAGTTTTTCTGGGCGTAACAGTAGATGCCGAACTTCAGTGAGGCCAACATATATCGAGCTCAGCGGGAAGGCTCAGTTCGGCCGCCTACGCCGTCAGGAAAGTAATACAATACACTGATCAACGTCAGTGTAGTCAGCTCGGTTAGTCTATTTCAGTTATTTTCATAGCGTTATGTCCTACGGTATTCTGCTGTGGAGCAAAGCTGCTGATATTCCAAAAATATTTGTCTTTCAAAAACGAGCTGTTCGGGCAATTTACCAGCTAGGTGCTAGAGTTTCTCTGAGAGATTTTTTCAAAGATATTGGTAATTTATTTTATTTTATTGTTGACTCATTACAATGTTTTTTTTATTAGTTGTATTGCAATATGCGTTAGCTAGCGACCCCGACAATTGATCATATTATTTTTTGCCACAAGTTCGTCATGCTCGTTTAAATGTCACTGCTTGCGGTAGCGTCGGGGGTCGGGTTGCCTCCTTCCCTCAAATATGGCGAGGGGGGTAGTGGCTGACCTTTGCGTTATGCTCGTGAACGGGTGCTGCTTGTGGTGACTGGTCGTCTTGCTGACCATGGTTTTTGTTATTGTTATAAGTAATTAACTGTTTATTTAACTTCGATGGTTCTAGTTTATCAATTATAACTTCCAGTTACAGCTATATATAGCTATATGTAAGCGGGCACGCCCTCTATGCCTAGAGGCTTTTATTTAGATATTGTTTACGTTTAGTCTTTATTTTTTATTTCTGCGCGAATATAGTTCTCGATGTTTTTGGTTGGTATATTGGCGTGTGCTAGCTGTCATATGACTATTCATTTATAATTTAAATTATGTTTTGTGTTGCGTAATGTAAATTATTTTGCATACTATTATATAGAATCAGTTAGAAAAAAATTCTAACTGAACAGACAACTGTGCTGGACAGTTTGTTGCGCCACTTCTTGTTCCCAGCTAAAGCACTAGGAAGTGGTGAAGGGTGGGCGTGCCGGGGGACTGTCTTATGTAATTTTAACGTTCGAAAAGAGCTGTTTCTCAGCCTAGTTTGAATAAATGACTTTTGAATTTTGGTAGCTGCCACATATCTTAGAATTTTTGGTTCTGGACCATTCTATCATTTCTCTTCATCATTTTCATTATATAGTATCATCAACTATATGCTATATGCTTTTTCATCAACAGATCTTGCAAGCGACCGAGGAAGTGGAATCACTCCTCTGCGGTGAGACTATCTTCAAGAACCAACCGGGGCCGAACCAACCCATCTACGTAAGTATAAAATATCTCCCGAATGTCAGAAAATAAATAGTTAAACCAATGGTAAGAGCATGATATTTGACGATGTATTAATACTGATCTAAGACTAACGCCCAGTTTCTGATATGATGATTAAATCAACACTAAAATGAGTGAAAACACTCTTCTGGGGCCGTATTAAGACGTTAATGCCACCATTATTCCAGTGTGAGTGAGAGACGGAGCTATACAAGGCCGCTAGCGCCATGCTTTTTTCGCAGTGGAATAATGATGGCATTAATACTTCATAATAAGGCCCCAGTATTGTAAACTGCTGTGAATAGTTGACTGAAGTAAGAGTAGCTAACTGACTCACTTAATTTCAATAAGCTTTAAGATGGGTGTGTACAGTAGTCAAAATACATAAATTACATTTTGCAGCGAAATTTTGTAATGGAAAAGTCCCGCCCTTATTAAGCGCAGGCTAAACTGGGACCGAAGCTAAGTTAGTTTAGCTTCGCTCATGAGCTACGCATTACATGGGACTTAACATAACTGGTGAAATGTAGGTGTACTATAGGTACACGTATACCCAACCCTTTAGAGAAACAGGCCTGATGTTATCTTATGTCAAATCTTATTCCAACCTTATGATAGACACTGCGAAGATGTGTTGAATATTCTACTAACATTGCGACATTGGCGTGTCCCTACAGAACGAGGCGCTGAACCTGCACGTGGCCATCCGCGACTGGTCCTCTCGGGACAACGAGATCGTGGCCGTCGCCAAGCGCATGGCTGTGCTCATGGCGAAGCTGTCCAACTTCATGAATAACGGTAACTAAGAAAGAAAGGAAATAATATATGTATTTGATAAGTCTGAATGTGATATTCTATCAATTGTATTCCAATGATAAAACATCGTACCTTTATGGTCCCACGGTGCCCTCTGAATTTGTTTCGGCCATTCTTCTGAGAGAAGTCGGATAGGAAACGCCGACCTCGTTTATTGTATTGGACTGTGAAACACATAGGACTGGGATCTTCATCTTTATTATTCGATAAACAAGAATAATAATGTTATAATTATTTTTAATATTATATTGTTATTGAACTAAGGGGCTAAGAATAAAAATGATATATGATAAACTTCTAGTTAAAACAGATTATTTTCTCATATGTCTTTATGAGAAAATAAACTGTTTTATAATAAATTTATTGAAGTAAAGTAGCTAATCAGTGAACTATAACAATCAGGCTTAAAATATTGTATCTTAGTAATATAAAATATTGTGCTTTAATTACAAAATTATTACTGTGTGTGAGTACTCTAAAAAACCACATCTAGCAAATCTACCCACGCAAATTTAACAAGTGCGGACTCAATATAATTGAATTAAATACTATATAATATAAATACAATCATTTGCAAACGAATATGAGTCTGAGTGTCTAGTCTATAGTATAGAAATTACTTATTATAAGAGGGTCGTAAGTTAAACCGAAGTGACAATCTATTGCTTTGTGCGATTGCTACTCCACTTATGATTGCTACTGTACTTACAAACATTTATCATTTTATGACTGATAGGCAAATCCCCCATAGCTTCCCATGTCTCTTAAATAATTGTTAAATTACACCGAACAAGTGCAAATATTATTTTTTCCTATTTAAAGCGTTGAGTGAAAACTACGTTTTTGAGTCGGCCCTATTTGGTGTCTTACAAAAAGCTCAAATTTAATTCAAATGAGCTGTTTAAATTACATTTTTGTTTGTTACAGACAAGCAGCACGAAGTCCTAGCGACTTCTAAGTCGATAGTCACAGAGTCGCACGAAGTCGCGCGACTTGCCAAGAAACTAGCGCACGAGTGTACAGACCACAGGATCAAGACGGTTAGTATCACTTAGTTCAAAACCTGCATTTATAACTCGCCGATATCTTTGAGTTGTCACCAAGCCCAGCAAGCGGTCATGGTTTGGGCACCGATGACATACATCTGTGGGTATGGGTCCCGAGCGGCAATTCCCGTATTTTTAAGAACGTTTGCATTCTAATCTGTCTCAATCTGTTAGACATTCCTCTAATTTCCTTACATTTTTGACGATCTTTTGACATTGATTGTCGCTGAGATGCAACCAAACAGCAACCTTATTATAACGGAAATAAAAATCGCTGTGATTTTGACAGACTTCTCAGTGGCAGCAACCCAAGATTAACCTTATCATAACGAGAATTTAGATAGTTATTCAAAATCAGAAGTAAAATAACTGTGAAAGGACTGTAGATTTTGAACGTTTATAATTACGGAAATTAGCTTTATAAGTCCATAACTTATAGATGTCTGACATCGACAACCCTAACTGAGCGAGCGTGGTGCTTTAAGCTCTTTCTTTCCTTGTACTAAACAGTTCTTCCGTTCTTCATAAAAAAATGATATTTATATGTTTATGTATTTTTCTAGAACCTGCTACAAACCTGCGAGAGGATCCCGACCATTAGCGGTCAGCTCAAGATGTTGACGACAGTCAAAGGATTCTCACTCGGACGCCACGGTAATACAGTTCATCTGTACATCTATACCTACATATTATAAAACAAAGTCACTTTTCGGGTTTGTCTGTATGTCCGCGTTGTTCTTCCAAACCACGCAACAGATTTTGATGAGGTTTTCACCATCGTTTAGAGAATTTATTACGGAAGGTTTATGTGTATAATACGTTAGTATTAAAGTTACGTTTATTTAAGGAATCTCGATGTTTTGTCAAGTCGTAAAAACCGTGCGAGTCAGGAGCGGGCTGCTAGTAATTTATAAAATGATGTCGCTTATCGTTTCTGTTAGTGTGACCGCGTTGTTCTTTTAAACTACGCAATGTGAAATTGTGATGCAGCTTTTGCAATCATTTAGATAATGTATATTTCGGAAGGTATTTAACTTATACTAGCTGTCCCGACAGACGTTGTTCTGTCCAAATTTCAATAATTCATACAACATTTCCATAGAAAATTCACATAATATTCTTCCGCCAACTTTTTTTTTTTTTTTAAACCTGATACGGACTGTTATGAACATTTTAAAACAATAAATAGCCAAATCGGTCCAGTCGTTCTCAAGTTATGCGCTTACTAACGAACATCATGTGTTGCCATTTGACATTATAATTTGTATAGATAAAGCTATAGATTTGACCTGTGGCCTCAATAGTGGATGACACCCGTGCGAAGCAGAGGCGGGTTACTTGTCAAATATTTTAACACCTATTCAACTTATTGAACTCGACTAGGTGTAACCGAATGAATACAGAAATCTGAAACATTAAATTTAGCCACATGGTGAATTTCTGTCGTAATACCCGTAATTGTATTAACTTTGTGAGCTCCAAATCACAGCCTCACCTGTTTACTCACTAATTCCTTATTGTTATTTTATTTTTCCAGGTACACAAGAAGACAAAGAAGCTTTGGACATGCTTGTGGGCAACGCTCAGAGTTTGATGTTGAGTGTAAGTACATATTATATAATTCAATTAAAATGTGGAATCGACGGATTAAACGTCCTGTTTCGCGATATCCAAAAAAATTGAATTTATGTTTGAAATGGGTCAAAATTGACTAGCATACAGCGTGTATCAGAAAGGTGACCCAAAACTACAACACCTACTTGACCCAAATGTATATACGGCTATTTTTTCCCGATTACGATGTTGGTTTCATGGAGAAAGTTGTTCAGTGATGGTTGACGCATCCTTTAAAGATAAATGTTACAGCAACTATGTTATCTGAGTAAAGGGATCCAACTATGAGCTCGTTTTTTTGTTTTTTGGAAACCTTTTAGAACCAGAAATCAATCTCGATATTTTTTGCAAAAATACCACCCTTTATTATGGTACCCAAGTACAGTGTTGCTATCAGTCAATAAATTTATTAAAATCTACGAAATCCGTTAAGAATTTTAAACTGGAGTTTTTCTAGTAAAAAATTACGTTTTCTTTCAGATCCAAGACGTAGTGAAAGGCGCTGCCAGCGCTTCTGTCAAGATCATGTCACAGCGTGGTCCGAGGATGAAGTGGGTGCGCAAGACCGTCTACTAACGTCTCAATTACTACAGAAGAACTTACACGTTACATTCCAAGCATATTATACAAGGTCAGATTAAATCAGCTAACGTACAAAACGAGAAAGAACAAAAAAAAAACGGATTGCACTCCTAGAGTGCCGGCAGAAGTGAAACCTTGAATATTAACGTTGTGCATTTTTGATATTTTGGAATGGTTAGGGAATAATTTTGCACGAATTGCTTTAATTATCCGTATAAAAGTACTATCATTTATGTGGTAAAATACAATATTCATTTATTGCGCTATCGTACACAAACATGACAATCTTACGAATTTTCGATCAGGTCACGTGTCCTGACGCGAGTTTAACATTTTTTACCCATCACAAAAAAAGTGCACAACGCCGCTAAAGAAGTTTTCACTTCAAAAAACAACTATCCTCATACTTCAACTAACTACTCTACCAGAGGTCGTTGTCCACCCAAAAAAAGGACCAAATATTTTTATCATGTTTAGATATTGAACTCATCACGGCTCCGTCGTTTCGCTAGCTAATCTTGTTTGACCTTGTATCGTGCTATTTTATCTATTAAACAAGTGACGATGATGTATTTTATTAATTCCCTTAAAACACATTTGTCGCACTACTATCGTTGTTGTGTCAAATTATACATTGTTTTAGGTTATACAAGGGATATACTTTATGGGAGTGCAGCATTAATGAAAATGTATAACTTTTTCTAGGACCAACTCTGAAAAATAAACAAAAACCATCTGTTCCACTAAATTTTGTCGAGTTATATGAACACAAATGTATTGAGCAGCTGAGTTGTTTTCGCGATTTCAGGATTGGTCCCATTGCAAAAGTTTAAATTTTCAGGAGTACTAAGATGCTTTAAAGTATGTTGCTCGTTTGACCTAACCTTGAACCCTGTATTGAAATAATTACATTCCATATTGATTTGATGCCAAAGTTAAATGTATTGTCTTGGATTTATTTTTGTAGTTGAAATAAAGAGCTGATTTATAGTTTTTTGTTTTTTATTTATTTTTCACGTAAAATCTTCATATATCCACGTGACGTCTCGGACTAGTAGTCTCGACTAGTTTCGACTTGTGAGGGACTAGTCTCAACTAGGTTCGACTAGTGACGGACAAGTCACAACTAGTGACGGCCTATTTTCGGGCTAGTGTCGACTAGTCAAAACTAGTGATGGATTCGTTTCGGACTAGTCTCGACTAGTGATGGACTATGTAGTTTCGGACTAGTTTTCACTAGTGACGCACTAGTTTCAACAAGTATCGGACTAGTTTCAGACTAGTCACTAGTGTCGCACCACATAGTTCGATAGTCTCCACTAATCTTGGCTAGTGTCAGACTAGTCTCGACTAGTATCTGTCTAAAAAGGTACCGTGGCGTTTTAGCCAGCTCTTCTTCTTAAGAAGCGACCAATTGTAACCGTTCACCTAGTTTCTGACGTTTCGTAATTGTCCATGTCATTTGAATTTGACTAGTGTCAGACTAGTCTCGACTAGTCTCGGATACTTTCTTGAAAATCATTACAGTTAGTTTAAATGTCAATCTGCTGGGATCTCACAGTAGGTAGGTACACAGTAGAAATAAAATGAAAATCCAGTATTAAATAACATATTTTATTAAATCTATTATAGAGTCGATCATGATCGCTCAATACCTCATGGTACGCGCAATTCATAAATACAACAGATTCTGCCGATGACAATTTTATTATAATGAATAATTAATTATTTCTACCACAGAAATATACAACATTATAAAACTACGATCCAATGCTGGTCTACTACTAAATGACGTTAAATTATTGAATGCCGAAGCGGCAATGGACACTACAATGCTTTATATTTCCGTGGGAGACTATTTGATGAAAGCGTGCGAGAGAGACGTACTTATCGTTGTATAATATGTGCGTCTCGCTCCCACGTGACTACATAACGCTAGACTATTTGGTATTTGGCACGATTCGATCACAGTTTCGGGCGCAGAGCTTACTTCCGTCTGCGAGCCTGTGAAAAAAGAACGAGCTTATTAGAAAAAGTTAAGTAACAAAAATATTAATTAAATAGATTCCGTGCTTTTACACGAACGAACCAGGCTGAACCGAGGCGAGCCTAATATCACTAACCAATTTATTTCAGTTTCCAATCATCCAAACAAAATAAAACTACTCATAATTATGATTATGTCTTATCTGTATCTATTTTTCTGTGTGTACATAAATAATAAAATAAATAAATAAAAATCTAGAGATACATACAATGGCCAACAATTAAAATAAAATTCTGCGTAAGTATTTGTACTTAGCCAACTATTTGCGCTTAGTCTTTGGTACTACTGAAAATTTCCTTAATTAGAACCGCAGGAACGATGAGATTGGCACAATTTAAGAAAAGCCTACGCTAACTATGAGTGAAGTCGAGTCGTGGATGGGTGAAAACCTCAATAATACTTGGCCTGACACGGGTATCGAGCACAGGATCACATGCTTAGCAGTCACCTTTGCGATCGCTTAACCAACAAGGCAGTCACATCAAAGGAAATTAATATTATTTTCCATAATCTTCTTACATGCACTAAAAATGCGCATATTCCCCCCGAGAGTCACGTGACCGTTTCAAAATGGTGTCAATTTTGGGAAAGCCTTTTCCAACCAGTGTGGCAGTGAAGGCTAGTTAAAAAATAAAATACAATTTCCGTACCACTTCCTTCCTATCCTTGGTGACGCACACGGAGCGGACCCTGAAGGGGTCTGCGTACACGCAGGTGCAGTCCTGCACCATGGTCTCGTGCATAACCCTCTGGTTGATGGCGGCGGCTGCCGTCTGCAGGAACTGCTTCTGCTGGCCAGCGTTCAGCGCGTGGTAGTTCGTCGCAGAGAACACGATGCCGTCAGTCTGTGGGAGAAATGGGATTAGATTTGAAGTAAAGATTGGTTTTGAACTTTGGTTACAAAAGTCTTTCAAAAGTTATGTGATATTTAAAATAAAATATAGTTGATAATAATATGGTTTTTTGAGATCATGCTACCTAAGCTGTTGCTTCCTATTGGTACTTTTTTTAAGTAACACCACAATCAAACATGAATTCTGTAATCGTTTCGGTCATTGTCCTAGAAACATAGAATGCCCTAACTCATAAGCCGATACTGTTTCGGTATTGAAGCTAACTTCATTGCGTTTCTATTTATTTATTTATTTATTAATAGGAGAACCAACAGCTAAAACAAATGGATAACAGTTGATTAAGAAACATAAAGCCAATTACAGGTTCTCACGGGTAAAAACAGAAAAAGAAATAAATTTAATAAATTCTAGTGGCTCTAAGTATGTTTTGTCTTCGTGAAAATCGATATAGTTAAAAAATTAGATGGATAGTAGACTCACCGACTCCACAAAGTCCCTGCACGCGTCAGGTGTCTTTGTGAATGTACTCCTGAGGTTCTCAGCATCCTTGCCGACCTTCTTGTCTCCCAGCATAATCACAGCCTTGTCGGTGTAGCCTGAAGAAAATAATTCACAGTTTAGTTACAAGAAGACTTATTTTCTGAGGGTATTTGGGCTATCAGCCTCGCCCACCTACCAGGGTAGTATACTACCCAGTCACTTAGCTGGGCGAGGCTGATATTACCATAGCTTGAGCTATTTTCATATAGTCTGAGCCAATACAAGAAATTATAATATGCTGCCAACCGAATTGCGGTCACGGCGGCCAGTCTCAACGGAGACTAGACAACGCTAGAGATATTATAGTGTGCAAGTGTGTGCACTTCAACTTTCCTCACTTTTAAAGTTCGATAGGACGGTAATCCGACCCGATCAAATACGGGTCAGCGAAATTAAAAAAGGATTCAAATCAAAGGTAGAAAAGGCATCAAAGGTTGAGTTCGCCTTGTGCATAAAATTAAAAAAAAAAAAAAAAGTATACTGACCAACAATCTGGGCAGCGTTCTTGCCGCTGCCAATTTTAAGGGATCCTTCAGGTGTGACTGTCACGATGGAGTGTGTGTAGGCCATGTTGTTGAAGGCAACGTTGTAGGCAATGGAACGGGCAATCTCGAGCTAAAAGCAAAATTAGCAATGAGTAACAAATAAATACTTACAAAGAACGAAAATACAGAGAAAAAAAAGACGCTTGTGATTAAATAGATAATGAAATCAGAAAAACACTTTCTTTTTGTAGTGAAAATAAATTGCATTAAAAAAAAAAAATTGATAATCGTAATGATAGCTATATTTGCGTATAAGACAAAAAGTTATAGAAAAATTCATAGACAATTCAAGCAGATTATAAGCTAGACTCTTAAGTCTCAGGACCCTTAGGTCCATAACTGTTATAGGTACCTAATAGACATTGAAACTTACCAGGAAGAATTGACTGACGCATTCTTCTCCAACAACGCTGATGGTGTGCTTGACAGCTCCAGCACGGAGGGGCAGTTCGAAGATAGACTGGTAGCCAGCCACGACGTTGGTGAGACCTGGAAGATAGAGGAGTATGGTTATTGTCAGCGCCTTAAACTGTACCCGTATGTTAACTAATCATTTGTAGATTGTAAAGTTCCACCCGAGAAATAAAATAAAGTCCAGCATTTAAATATTTTGTTGCCAATTGTGTCCGACACACCAGTGAGTGTAAAACACTGGTATTCAGTTGCATCCGGCTGTGTACTCGGCAAATTGCAGAAGGGTGCCGTAATTTGTCGTGTTATAACCATTTCATTTAATATTATTTGTCGTGTTATAACCATTTCATTAAGTTGGTAGTCAATTTCAAAAATTAATAATTAATTTCAAAAGTTAATAAAAAAACAATAAATTGTTAATTATAGAAATTACTTATTAATTTATTTATTTTATTTATTTATTTATTTTATTATTTATGTACACACAGAAAAATAGATACAGATAAGACATAATCATAATTATGAGTACAATTTTATTACTAATTTTCTTGGCTTTACTTACACACTTAATGTTGCCGGTTCTCACAACATTGTAAGATAATAATAAACATAATAATATTAAAAGTAGAAAAGAAACATGTGGTCATCAACCATTTTCCGATTATTCATGTCCATCCATATTTAAGTACCTACACATAGTTGTAGCTACATAGTATGTTAAGTCCCACTAAATGATAAATAAAATCATTTATCATTTAGTTGCTGCTAATGCGATAACCCTGTAACACATCTCATATTATATTTTATCGGTTAACTTACCGAATACAGTTCTAAGACGGTCGACGATGGAGAGCACCTCGTTGATGTAGGGGTTGTCAGCGAAGTCCTTGTTCTTGGCGGGGTCGGCCAGTATCTGGTAGCGACTGTTGTCGTCGAACACAGGCTTCGCGGTCTTCAGTCTCACTGTAATGAGATGATGGAGGTTATTGCTGGTTAGAGTAAGTATGCAAAGGTTCCTATAATGAGGTTCCTATTAGAACACGTACTTGGATTTTACTGAAATTAATGTTAGCAAATCACGAGTGCACGTATGTAGCACGTAAGTTGTATGATCAATACTATAAGGTTTAAATTAGAATGATGGACGCGCGCTTGAGAAATGTATCAATTTACTATTGAGGCTAATAATATTAAGCCGTTTTTCTACCATTTGCAGAATCTTATAAATATTTATAGGTATATATTTTAGGCTATATTGTGTCCCACTGCTGGGCAAAGGTCTCCCCTTTTAATTTCTGCCATAAATCGCCGTACGGACGAAAAACATAAAATATTAAAATAGAAAATATATAAAAAAGAAACACCTACTTGCTTTATATATTTTATAAACAAAGTTATAACTTTTTGTGTTATTTCAGAAACAGTTGCTGACCAAAGATTAAACAAAGAAGACCATTTTCAACAGTAAACCACTAGCTCTCTTCTAAATGATGTAAAAACGTCTACTCACCGTCAGTATCATATAGGATGGGGTAGGGGATCTTGGGGCTGATGCCAACGAGGTAAACCTTCACGTCAGTGCAGTGCTTGCTCTTCAGGCCGTCCAGGACTTGTCCTAACAGCGGAACCACGATGTTCTTGAAGTTCTTCTCGTTACCCTGAAATTATAGAATGAAGTTAGGCGGCTTCTTTTTCGATTACATTTTTTGTGTGGAAGTTAAGAGTTAGGCCAAGTTAGTCAGAATTTAAAGACACTGAATTCTCCCAAGTTACAGATAGTTAGTAATAAGTTAATAACTTATGAAATGTTATTTGATTTAGCTTGCACACTTAAAATGTTTGAAAACACCTTTCTTTAATTAGAGATGAGAGAACTCCTAACCAGCAGTAATGCCTATATGGCTGAAAAATGATATCACATCACAGTCAAACTGTCAAACTAGAAAGTCAGACCAATTATTATTATTATTAGGATCGTGTGAAACACATGTGATATGCAATAAAGAACTGAATTAAATTAAACAGAGATTTAAATTGAACACTTACGACAGTAGTCTCGAAGGCCACAATAATATCAGCTTGCTTGTTGGGAACCTTCAGCTCGTAGCTTTCTCCCACTTTCCTGGGCTTATCAGCGTCCGTGCACTGCACGCAGACTTGAGGCAGCACAGCAGGTAGCATGCCGGTGACGGCGAGGGCGGTGTAGCCTCGCGCGAGGTCGCACGCCTGTTGGATGGCATCCTTGGCGTCGCCGGAGCATGCGTGGATGCAGGCTTGTCTGTTAATTGAAAGGTGGGGTTATATTTGCTGTTTGTGATACTGGTTTAGAGATGGTGGAGAAATTGAAATGACGGGAGACGAGATTAGTATCTACCAAGTGCATGTTTGTTACTTCTAAATACACACACTTGGGCAAGTAAAATTGTCATACGTAAATAGTCAGTATTTTTTCGATGATGAATATAATATACAGTATAAAAAAATGACAGCCATAAAGTGACAGCTCATGCCGCCTGTGATACAGGTTTATCCTAGTACAGGCATCTAACATTATAATACCTTTGTAAATTATTTCAAGATTTTATGTTAATATTTTACGAATTTTAATACTGAATAAATATTTATTATTATTAGTATGTATTACGTTATCTGCACTATTTAGCAAGAACTCGTGGTCTAGGACCTCTGCTCAGAATTCGTATTTAATCTGCGGAAGATTAAATTATTTTAAGAAATACTTCTTTGTAGTCAATTTCTCTAGGCTCTAGAAGAATTAACCCTAGTATCCAAACCAACTATGTAGTTAGTATCCAGAGAGTGATTTGATAAATACCAACTTTGATTCTAACAAGATTTAATTGTTCCTTCTGGATATAAGAAGAGGCTTCGACCCTAATAAACAACCTGATGCGACTGTGCCAGTATCGTCCCTGAGCTTTACCTGAATGGTGCAATGTCGAGGAACAGGCTCAGTGGTCTAAGTGGTGAGGCTCCTCCGAAGACTTCCTCGCACGCGGGAGGCAAGGCCATGTGGTGCATCTGGTGGTGGGAGTGTTCTGGAGCCTGGACCTGGGGGCAGCTCTTAGCCAGACGGTATGCGTTTCCGAACTCGCTCTCTGATGTGCAGATCTGAAAGGAAAGTTGTTATTAGTGGACGGATTAAATGTTCTTGCTGCCGTCGAACGTTTATGTGACTTGTTGCTAACAAGTAGGTCGACCGATCATCAACGGTAAATACATAGTTACCGCAGTCACAGTTACTGCCATTCTTGTTCCCTGAGAGGTTCACAAAAACAGGCTAATCGGTAATCCGGATTTGCCGATCAAATAGATAAAGAGCCTTTAATTTCACCGGTAACTATTTCCACAGACTAAATATTCGTAAACTATTTCAAGGTAAGAAAAAAATGCTGCCATAATAATAAAAATATATAAATAAAATACATAGGAATATAAAGAAATTTAGACGTTAGTACCTTTCCATTGGGTAGCCGGAAGTCATCGTAGGGCTCGTTGTTGCCGTCTCCGAGAAGACCGCGCAGCTTGCCGAGGTAGAAGCCGTTCACTTCGATGTAGCACACCTGAGAAAAAGCATTGTTATAGAACTGTGTACAAAGTGCTAAACTTAGATCTTGAATATCACTAAATTAAAGATGGCATTGAGACATTATTTTATGAGAACCACTGCAATTTTAAAACGCTATAAACGAAATTGACATGAATTTAGCTGATTCTGGATTGACTGCGTGTCAAAACTTAAACTGACATAAACATTATTTATATGAAATTATTTTTTGTATATCAAGTCTCAGAGAACTCCCCAAGACACAACTAGTTATTTTTTTAAGTGTAGACAGTCGCTTGTCCTGATATTACTACTATTTCGACGTTTCGTGTTGTTATTTTATCCAATGAGTACGTACCTGCAGTTTGGCAGTACAGAAGGCCTTAAGTCCGTACACTGTTCCGAGTCCAATGCGGCCGTTAGCCTCGCGGAAAGCGAAGGAGTCTTTCTCCATGACTGGGAATCCGTGGTTGGCACCGTTGAGAGTCACCTGCAAATAATAGGATTGGGTTAGCATATATTTAGTTAGATACAAGCCTTTAGGATCCCATAAATCATCCGATTTTCACAGATCTTTGATTAGTGGTCACTTTCGTTTATGTTTGGGGAACACTTGTGCTAAATTCCACGTTTCTGGACCCAGCGGCATAGGCTGTGCCTTGTCTGTCAGTGATTGAACTTAAGATTTTTATTAAGTAGAAGATTGTTATAAAGACGATTTGTTTTTGTAGCTTGCATGTTGAAATTTTTTTTATGCCCCTGCGTATAAAAATTCTGTCCTTGGGAATTAATGAAAATGATTGTTATGGTTATTAAGCTTAAGGATGTGGGTTCCAAATCAGGTCAGCGCCAAAGACTCTACTGACACTACTGACAAACGGTACCTACAGGACAATATCATTAAATAATAATCTAAAATCGTCAGAACCAAATTTTATTTCCGTATATCTTTGTTCTTATGAGACGAAGGCCTTCTCCTTTTATCGGCGGCGGGGATCTCTCGCGTCCGGCCCTAGTCCAGGCCATGGTACGGAGCGAGAGGGCATGGGAGGCCGTCACCTCCTTCTGCGAAGCAGTAATGCTCGCGAAGGAGGAGGCAGAACGCGTGAGGGAGAGGCAAATTTCGCGCCCTCACGCCCCTAGCCGCCGCAGGAGACGCCCTGGGCGTCGGGAATCGCAGGCCGATTCCCGGCCACCGTAGGCGCGGGCTTGCGGACGGTGAGCAATGGGTAGCTCGCCGTCCGATAAGGACCAGGCCCGGATCGACGGCGCGTTGTGTTCCACGCGCGCCTCAAAGAGATGTCAGCAGAAGTGAAGGGGTCCGTTAGGACCGATGCCTGCCGGGGTTGCGGGAAAGTCCGAAAGGGATACCGTGGCCCCTGGCAACGTACAGGCAACGGAAGGAACACGGGTGGGTTTTAGTCAGTAAGAGTCTGACACGCCCTCCCGCTCCACCCAGAGCGGGAGAAGTTATTTGATAATTTCCCACCCAAAAAAAAAAAAAAAAAAAAGGCCTTCTCCTTTTAGTGAAAAAAATGAAGGCCTAGAAAGAATGGTGCTCACCTGTCCGTTATCCTTCAACTCTACAATAGAACCGCTCTTGTCTTCTAAGATCAGAGACTTAGGCTGTCCGTTGACGAGCTGCATCATGAGGGTGAAGTTCCTGTCGACGTGGTCGTGAGCGAGCACGTAGCGGCAGTTGCCGGGGAACGTCATATGGCGGCCGTCGAAACTGAAGATGTGCTGGCCGTTGACGATCACGGCGCGGACTGCGGAGAGGAGATGGGGTGAATATTTGTATAAAGTTATTGAATAAAGAAAACTGTGTCGGTTACAAAAAGACAGAACAGAATCCAAGGCTAATGACAAAGGAGCCGAAATGTGTTTCAGGATAAGTTGTAAAGTTACTATACCAGTGTAGGTTAAGCAATGTCTAGGCAAGCGTACATCATTATCGACTGCATCACTGCATAATATTATATGAAATTGCGATGAAACGCATCGTACAAAATCGGATTCATTGAAAAAGGATCACTCTCATTGAATTTTATTATTGAACTAGCCTTTGCCCGCGGTTTTATTCGCGTAGAGGAAATTATTCCACGAGGACTTATTATTGGGACAAAAGTGTCCTGTGCTCTAATCTAGGTTATAAACTATATTTTTGCCAAATTTCATCCAAATCCGTTCAGCCGTTTTTGCGTGATTGAGTAACAAACATTCAAACATACAAACTTTCACATTTATAGATAGTCGTTTGAAATATCTCTATTTTTATCTCTAGATTCAGACTACATACATTTTCCGGCCGTTATTAATATGGCACATAGAAATTTAGAAAATTTTCCCAATCACAATGCGTCATATTATTGCCATAAGTATCATAAACATTTCATAATACCAAAAATATAATACAAAATCTACTCACGTTTAGCGGGCACCTCATCCAGCGGGTTGAAGCTTCTGGGTCTGTACGATTTGATGAGAGCGAGAATATCGGGAACGTCGCCGGTCAACAGTTTGTTGAGCAGGCTGGTCGTCGGCGGTCTGCCGAGCGATGGCGCTGACAGGGAACCGGCGTTGAAAGAGATCTGGGGAGAGAAGCAGTATGTCAGTTTTATATTATTATTATTATTTATTGATGAGACTTGAACGAGCACAAAGGGGAGTGTTAAAGGTCATGACTTCAAAACCGAGAAGATATTCTACGGACGCACTGTACTTCGAATGTAAGCTGCTAACGGTCAGGAAACTTTTTATCCTGCAAGTGATCCAACGTAAGCACAAATCTAAAGAATTGGAATGCATTGCCTCGCGTCGTAAAGTAACCAATATATTCCGCTCCAAAAGGCATAACACCTCCCTCGCCCAAAGATCTTACGTAGTTATAGGAAACCATTTATACAATGTCATACACAAACGAACACCTATATTTCAACTTCCGCAAAATAAAATAAAGCTAGCTATAACTGAGTGGCTAATGACCCTAAACTGCGAAGAAAGCGAAAAGCTTTTACATACACCCACATAAACCCAACAACTGAAGCGCAAACCCCTCACATACGCATTACACAACTTCACTCACATACCATCACCCACACACTCACTACACATCTCACTAACCCATACTACACTTACACAATTACACACTCTCCAGATCAACTCTACTCACATTTGTTTTTTTTAAGTAATTTTTCTACTTGCATGCATCCCTTTGCCATGTTATTGCATAATTATTAGTAATATATAAACGTTCGAGAGAGCCTTGACTTTCATAGTACAAGTTTTACTTAGTTTGGAAGTCAAGAGTTTCAAAGTGTGTACCAATGTTTCTTGTGCAATAAACGATTTTTATTTTTATTTTTTTTTTTTTATATTAGGTGGTCACTGACGCCCACGGACTACTGCCACACAGAGGCATTACAAGTGCGCCAGCGCAGAGGATGCTTAAAATAATATCTTATGTGCCTGTGTATGTACACTGGTACCCATACTATTGAAACGGAATTTATGTATGGCGGTAGTACTTTCCTGGACAAGCTTTTTTGACCAAGAGGTCTACAACGAACCTTTCTACAACACTAAAAGCAGACTTTATTGGTTTTTAATAATTCATAAACACTCATGACCCCCATCACAACTAGTGGAAAGTGACAGATGCGGTCTACAATGGAACGAGCGTACCTCAAAGATGTCTGTTAATTCTTCATTTGAAGGTTGACAAGACACAAAAAGCTAAAACTAAAGCTATCTACTTAAAAATTTCCGAATACTCACAGGACTGAAGCCAGTCACAGGTCCGGCACCCACTCCGAATTGTCCGAGTTGACCGCGGATGAACTGTATGAACGACGTGATGGCGGTGGATAGCTTCTGGTAGATGACGCGCAGTTCCTTGTTGTCGTCCACCTTCTCTTGTTTCAGTTTCTAGAAAGATGAAGAAGAAGATTGAGACTATTCGAAGGATTGCTGTAGATTGTGATGAATTGGGAGCGCTGGGAGCGCTGGTGACGCTTCTCTGTATGAGGCGAAGTTTTCGCTTTATTATGGGACAAATAAAACAGCCCGTATGTAAATACAGGCTGACTTTATTCGTTAGAGATGAAGGAGCAGGTAATACATAATCATTTGCTCATTGGTTTTGATTGTGATTTTCAAATGTTTATTTCTATTCTTGCTGCCCAAAATCAGAAAATTGGAAGATTTGACAAGACTCTGAGATGATGAAAATATCTCAGATAGGAACTATATTTTTGTGTTTTCTGAATAATTTTTCAGTTCAATAATGTCCAAATATTATATATTAGACTGAATGGAATGTTTGGATGTGGTTTGAAGATGATGTCGGACTTACCTTGGCAATGTATGAGTACAGAGCGTCAGTGAACTCCCGGATCTCTGGCGTGGGAATGAGCCCACGGATGGTGTTGTACGCGTCGCTCAGCAGAGCCACCGTCTGTTCGGGCACCGCCAGCTCTTGGTACTGAAGGAAAATTATCAGTTATTATGACATGTTGGCAGTAAGGTCAACGTTGTTCTAGAGCGAGAGGGAAATAGCATCATTCCTTTTTTTGGTACGGAAAAATGAGGACCTCAGCACTTTAAAATAAGGCCATAATATACAGATCAAGATTTTTGGATAAGTACGAGTATACCTATTCAAACAGATATTTTGGTAGCAATTGATTTGTGAAAGAAATTGTTTTTCTTTTTTCCGTCTCCTCAAGACGAAGTTTTAACCCCACATTGGATTTCAATGGTCTCCGATAACTTTTTTTAACTTTGCTAAGCAATTGAGATGATGGTCTGGTAAATACATACTTACAAAATGTGAAAACGCTAAAAATATTTAACAATGTATTTTCTGTTCATCTAATTTTTTGATAAATTCCGGTGCTGATGAAGAAAGTCGTTCTCTGCTTACCTTCTCCTTAATGAGGGCGAAGAACGGCAAATCCTTTAAGGTAGTTGCAAGTTCCTTGATCAGAGCGTCGAGGCGGCCACGGAACTCCTTGAGTTGAGCGACGAGGAGACGGGTCAGGTCTAAACAACAAAAAAAAAAATTACTGACAAGACTGGCTAGACATAATATTATCATCTTCGATTTTTTTATTTCGGATTTAGGTGCTCAACATTTTTATTCTACTAGTGGTTAGTAAAATTAATTGGTAGATTGTAAAATCAACTGGTACATAGTAAAATTACTAGTAGAGAGTAGATTCTACGTATATATATAGAAGGTAATTTCTATGGTCAAATTGTGAAGTATACTGGTAGATACCAAAATCCTTCTACTGTGCTTCTTCCACTTTAGGCAGTAGCATTAGGTACCATGACAAAATACGTTAGAAACATTACTCACCCTTGAAGATAGCAGTGAGTGTGTTGGTCAACTCCTCAAGTTCAGGCTTGTGCTTTGCATAGAAGTCATTGACGACGGCAGCGTAGTGAGCTACGATGTCGATGATAGAGTTCGAGAATTCCTTGAAGTATTTGGCCAATGTTTCGTAGTATTGCTTTATGACAGGCTCGAACTGGAGGAAAAAAAGGTTTTTATTAGACTTTTGTAAGTCAGAATCTACTGTATTGTCAAGATAATTAACTCAAGCTCTACTATTTTCATTAATTTCTAAAATGTTGGAAATATTTATGAATTAAGTAGAAAGTGGAGTGCTTCTGCTGGACAGACATGATTAACGGTAATCTCAAGTAGGCAACTATGAAACGGTAGTGTGTTTTCGTTAAAAGTTTCTTTAACATATTTAGTAATTGGCTGAGGTTGAGGGTGAGGGAGTTGAGGTTAAGGGTATTTCTAGTAGATAATTTATCTTATCAAGAGGACTAATTTTCAACATACCGTCTTCTCGTACAGCTCCTGGAGTTTTTTGGCAATGCTGACGTAGCTGTTGATGATAGTGTCCACGATGGGCTTGGTGCCGGTCAGCACTGCATCCAGGATCTTGGCGAGTGATTGTACGATCACGTTGCTGAAATTAAATAGTTCAGTTAGGAGAGAATTTATAAAACAAGTTATTATCCAGGAATGGTGGAAAAATATTACCTACGTAATTTTCATAAACTTGTCAAAAAGTCCGTGTGACCTTATCAATAAATATAATTATCGTGGCAGGCGTTTAAAGTTTAAGCTGAAGTTAAAATGTTCTTGATTATTGACCATTCATTAAGTGGTCCAAGACATAATACTATCCACTCATTGACCGCAACCGTGACTTTATACGGGTCCATGAACTGTGAATCGGTTTTTAAAAACAACTAGCTTTTGCCCGCCCTTTCGCGGGATAATACCGGGATTTACCGGGATAAAAAGCCCCATGTTAATCGAACTATCCATGTGCGAAATTTCATTAAAATCCGATCAAACGTTTTAGCGCCAACCCGAAACATACATACAGACAAACAGACAAGCAAACAAACGGACAAAAAATGAGAACACTATATTTTCAGCATCAGGCTCGTTACTTCACTTCGTAGCAATTACTTTTTTTTCTAAAATATGTAATGAACAGTTTTGACTACGTTACAATTTTTTATAAATATGTATATCTATACATTTTACGATTCTTTAGAACTCACAAAAAAATTTGTTCAGAAAAAATATAGAAAATCAACTTACAATAACTCCGAGATCTCCTTCAGCACCTTGTCATCAGCGATTTCCTTGTAGAACTTGGTCAGTTCTTCGCTGTAGGACTTCTCGATGTTCTTGAAGGTCGGCTCTACGCGCTGCAGCACCGCCTTGAAGTCATTGTTAGCTTTCTCGCCCAACGTCTTGATGCGACCTTCGAGGTTGTCCAGGTCCTTGCGTAGGGCAGTCTGGGGAACAAAAGATTATTGATATTATTGCAAGTGTTTGGTTGATGATGAAGTTTAAATGCATGATTATTGACAAATGCGTGCATTGACTGGACAGGTCCACTAAATCTGTGTGGTTCTTTCCTCAAAAGACCATTTCAGACACCAATCTACATAGCCTTCACATGATCTAACCAAGATTATGTCTGGACTTTAAAAGAGACAGTGACCTCTGAGTTTATTTCGGCCCTTCTTTTCAGAGTAGTCAGATAGGAAACGCCGACCTTATCTAGTTTTAAAAATATGATTGACGTGTTAAGTTTAAATTATGTGACGTGTGTTTGTAAAAACCTACTAACAGAAATAAAATCATTTATTATCGAGTCAAAAGTGTTTTTTTTTTAAATAACATAAAAATACTGAAACTACTGCAAAATATTATTGGGTTTTTCCATTTGTAAATTTATAGCCAGGAATCTGGATTTATTCCCAAATAATGATAAAGGCTCGCCTCCTATTTACTTTGGACTCATTAATGGCTAAATATGGGTTTACCATTATTATAATATATATTAATAATACTATTTCCTACTTGCGAAATAAAGGCTTTACGTCATGTTAACTCACCAAGAAGTAGTTGAAGTTGTCTTTAGACGCGCCATACTCGCTCTTCACGAGGTTATCATCCAAGAATAGAGCTCCATGGATCAGGTTCTTCTTCTCCCCACCGAGGATGATGTCAGCGCTGATGTCCACGCGCTTCTCCGGCTGGATGTGGCCCACGATCGACAGCTTGCGGTTAGACTCGTCTGTTGAGGAGATGACGTTAGGTGGACGGTTCTTGAATTGGCAACTATTTTGGTTCTTTGTCATTTAATTACTTGAGTATTGGGTGTAGAGATCGTGATCGTGTTTTGTTTTTTTTAATGTTCCACGTGTGTCTCGGTATATATCAGTAGGGTTTGAACCAACTTGGCCAGAAAATGACTTGTTTCGTTTGGGAATCGAACCCGTGACACGAAGCGTCAATCAAGTAAGCATTTTAATATACTCCAAAAACTCATTTCAAAAATCGAAATCTAATAACAGTCAAAGTGAATTGTCAAGTAGAACAAAACACTATGACTTTTAAAAAAATTTGGTGATCTCCTGACACCAAACATTTTAAATTTAATCACCGCTATAACCTGTGCTGAACTCGAAGTATTGGTAGTCCTTGGCGATGGCGGACACGCGGACTGGCTTGCCTTCCAGCAGACAGACCTTCATCTCGCCCTTCTGCAGGTTGTCGTTGATGGTAGCTGAGCCTTCCACGTCAATGACTTTCACGAGGGGAGTGTTGATCTGGAAGAATTAGGTTTTATTAGTTATGGTTGGTTATTGAGTCTACATAAAATAAATAGGTTAAAAAAAATGTGCAGTCTAAATTTTCGTGTTGATGGCAAAGTCTGTCAAACAGTAGGGTAACATGGTATCCAAAACTAATGTAAGCTTGTTAATAATGACTGGTTTGTAAAAAAAATGTTGAAGAGTAGAGTATTGTGAAGGCTACTAAAAATTATTCAAACAATGATGTAGACTTACCAAGACCTTGATGTGGGTCGGTGATCCCTCCAACAAGAATCTAGATTCGCGATCCTGTAAAAAAATATTAATTAAGTTACTTATCTATAATAACGGAAATATGAACAGGTCTAATATTCGTCCAGAAAGAGACAAAACATGTCATTCATTCTGTAACAAAAAGAGATAGGTAACAGAAACTTACGGCTCCGAGAACTGGGTGTGAGATGGATGCTGAGGTCTCGATCTTGACGGAGTTCTGTTGAGGGCGCTGCAGGTTTCCACGGATCTTCACTACGGCTTCCTGTGGTAAGAAAAATGATTTGTTAGTTAACTGTGACTATTTTGGAGGATTGAGTATAGAAGAGTAAGAATTAATTTATGCATGTTTTCTTTTTCTTATGTGCTTTTGAGTAAAATAAATGAAAAAGTCATGCTAAACCAGACCATGTTGACCACCATGTTGACCATGTTGTCATATTTTAAGGCAAAAGGGGATTTTAATTTATGCAGTGCCTCAGTAAAAATCAAAACCAAGTTTATATGAGTTCCAAAATGTATGTAAGTATAGCAATTCCGTGACTGGTTCTCAAAAATATTAAGAAATAAATGTAAAAAAAACTATTCGAAAATAAGTACTTTCCTAGTTGAAGAAGTGAACGGCTGAAGTTTGTATGCAAAAACATCGAGGAATATCATACCTTGTTCAATTTGGGATGGTTAAAACCAAATTCAGCAACAGCAGACTGCTGCTTGTCGTTAGCGACGTCCAAATCGACCAGGAACCGGGCAGAGGTCCTGTGGCCCTGCTTGTTTTTGTCCAGGTCGAGGGAGATCTCTCCGCGGACTGGGAAGGGTAGACCCTTGTTGGTTGGGTAGCTGACCAAGGACTCTAGAGCCATGACGCGGTGGGGCAGCTGGATAGTGATTCCAGACTTGGCATCTGAAAGTGGATGGTTGTTTAGTACCTATATGTTTTTGTTGAATTTTCTGGAGATTTTCAAATTGATTGATTCTTGAGGTCCCATTTTTATACCAAAAAGGTCCTAAATGCTTTTGGTTGCACTGGATTTGAACTTTAAAACTTATGACATTATGAGTTTCTGTTCCAAAACTTGATGATCAAATAATTACAGTATAATGTCAAACACGAATTTCAACAAGTTTTAATTAAGAGCTCTTGCCCTTAAGAGGAACAGTTGCATACTGGTATGGCTTCATTTGCTAAAGTTTGGAGTTTGGCTATAGTAGGTACTTTCCAGGATTTAAGCGAAGCCAATGATAGAGCTGTCCAGTTGGCTACATTCTGGTCGGACATTTGAGTCAAATCGACACACAAAGAAGTCCGGATAGACTGGAATATGGTTAAACACTGGCCAACGGCTACTCACTTCCATATTCAGGTGTGTTGTAAACATGCATGTGGTACTTCTTGTCTTCCTTGTTGATGTGCAGGTCCAGGGTGTACTGCGGCAGCTTCTGGTCCGACACCTCGTCCTTGATCATCAGGCCGAACTCCGGGGCGATGCCCAGCTTGCGCAGGTCGAAGCCGGCGTTGATGATGTTAGTGATTACTCCGGGTTCTGGTGGAAGAAAGATACGGTTAAGATTTTTGTTTATAGTTTAAATTATGAACGTTTTAAAATTTTCTTGTTAAGAATATTATAGTTAATTTTTCTTGGTATCGTTGTTGGGTAGTTGGTGTAGAAAACGGCTAATGCCAGATTCCTTATGACTCGGCAATGAGTAGTATTCATAGGGCATCCGTTTACGATTAAAATTGCCTCTCGAATTTACTCAAAGGTTTAGTGAGGTGACAATGGAGTTCCTTTTCCACTTTTCTCCATACGAAACTACCCTTTGAAAAAGATTTGAACCGCCTAGAACCAATTCTATTTTGTCGTAAATTTTGACGTTCAAAAGTGCCTTTTAGTGGCCTACTTGAAATAAATGATTTGTCTTTGACTTTCAAAGTTGGACACAAATCTCTCTCTGTCTTTCAATCAAGTCAATCGATACCTACTAAAGAAGAAATGGCGATTATAAACTTACTAGACATATCGATCTTTGAGTTGAGCTCGGCATGAGCACACTGTTTCTTCTCCTCGCAGTAGACGTACGAGTTCTTGTACTCCAGGTTGGTGACCCGGGACTCCGCCACGTAGCTGCGCTCTCCGATAGCCATGTTGAAGAATGTCTGGAGACGAGACGGTCAGGTTATATTGATGAACATAATATCGGTAGACCTAGATAGTGTGTTCATCCATGCTGCTACAGACTGATGATGAAGATACGAGTAAGAAAATTGGAAGGATTGGTCACAAAGTACTTTGTAATGTATCTCGAAATGGATTATTATTTCATTTCATTTATTTATTTATTTATTGTTAATTAAAACGGTAACACCAATTACATTAATTAACATAAAGATTTAAACAGGTACGGTAGGTATACAAAAATATTTCAACTACTAACATACAATAGAGGACACCCTAGCATACTTCTTCTCACAAAACATCAGACATACACGCATAATTCTACTCCATTCATCGGCAAACAGGCTAATGAACGATATTAGAGTAACGGCTCTAATTACTCTGATTACTCTTCAAATTCAAACTCTTACTTATGTAAAAGATATTTGCAAAAATCTGGCCAAATTTTAAACCGAATAAGATTTCTGATATTCACGTCTGGAGCAGGTGCTGTATTCGAGATCTTACTTAAAATTATAGAAAAATCATGGAATATTATAAATAGCCACACGAAAAATTAAGGAATAGACACGAACCTCAACTCCCTTCTCGTTTCCTTCTCCGAGGATGGTGCGGATGTACTTGAAGTTGGCAGACTTCTGCTCTTCCTTGACCTTGACGGCGCCGGAGCCTTCGATGATCATCTTGGGACCCTCCTGCTTGCTGATGTAGGATGTGCTGGAGATGGTGAAGAATGACATTAATATTTGTCTGGACATAATGACCTTGAGGATGTTTACAAGATTTTCTGTTGTAAATTGGTGATGTGAACTTCTTAAGATTAGATTATGAACGACATCATGCCATATTTGCATAGGATTTGGAAGAAGAATAATTTAACTAAATCGCGGTATTCAGAAGTTCCGTAAAATAAACAAGTGTCTGACGATGGTCGGTTTCATTATGCATTGAAACATTGGGCCAAGAAAGAAGAATAGAAACAATAAAGGACAGAGTGGAGTACATAAGAAAGTGCACAGTTAAAATAACAATATAAAAGAGTAAAAATCCTTACCTTCCACTAAGAACGTTCTTGTTATCATTAGTAGCGTGGAACTCCAATCGCTTGCCGTTTCCAGCATCCTTGCTAGCAATCTCGACCTGGTAGTTCTTCAAACCCAGCCTCTCAGAGTTGGCGGTCAGTTTGATGTTTACGTTGTCTTTCTGGACGTTGGCTTCGGAGACACAGTCGAAGGAAATGTCGCGGATGTTCTCGATCTTCAGCTCGACCTTGCCTTGGGTGGAGCTTAGGGAACTGCCCTTTACGTATACCCTGTGGAAGATGGTGAAGTTGGTAAAGAACTGAAGGATGATAGAGGTGAACAGATTTGGACTAAAACTGGTCGGACTTGGATTCTATGTGCTTGTTGAAATGGTTTGTTAAAACAAGAGTTTAGTTTATTTTCAATAAGAGTACAGACAAAAACCATTTAATAATCACGTTATACAGTCAACAGCACTTCAGTGGTAGCAATTTAACATTGACGCATGCGCCTTTATATCGTAGTATTAGTGCTACGACAGTACTAAGTTTTAAACGAACGAAAAAATAAAAAGCAAACGGTGGGGCAGCACCAATAATAATAATACTGCAAAAAAATTGAAAAAATTGATTCACTTGAAGCTTTGACAGCTGGCGATAGGTACTTATATGAACACAAACACCAGCACAAATAAGACAAGAAGAATAATAAATTACCTGCTAGTCTTCGGTGTAGTAGGGCTGGTGTACTTGATATCAATCTGAGGATGTGCCTTCGAGAAGACGAAGGTAGAGTCTGTCTTGTAGATGCGGCCATCAACGTCCACCAGCATGGTGGAGCTGTAGGTGTCCGGAGCGGGGTTCTAATGGAAGGAAGAATAAGTATTAAGTACAGGTAAGATACACGAGAAAAAAACAATCACATTGATATAGGTTCTTGCGTTTGGGAGATACGATGTCACAGACAGACTGTCTATGGCACATTTACACATATATATATAAGATATATATATATATGTTTTACAATATTTTGTATAAGTACATTAGTTATATAATTATATGTGAGGACGATGCACCTAGAATAAAATTATTATACCACAATAGGTAAAAAGAATTAAGAATTAAAAATGAAGCAACAACAGATAAACTAATTATGTGATAGATACATGGTGCTCACATATTTACAAACATTGTAAAAGTAGACGATCCTCCTAAGATTCCACAATTAATAAGTCAGTGTGCGAGGAATTGGTCATAGAATGTAAAATCAATGTCATATAATAAGAAATAATAATAAAATATACACTTCAATTTGCAACCAGTTTGATTTTGTCTTGATTCTAAATTATCCTATGGAGCAGGACCAGCATGTTTCCAAGCATTCTTATCTTGGATATAATCCTCTAATTTGTAATATGCTTGTTTACAAAGTGTACTTTTAATATGAGCTTTAAATTTTCTTTCATTTAATTGCAAAATTTAAATGCTTACTAGATTGAATCGAAATTTAACAGTGTCAAGCATCCAGTATTTGATTAGAACAGCTGCGTACTTTTCACCGAGTTCCAGCGCTGGATCAACATACTGGATCTAGGTAAATCGGCCTTTTTATAATAATTATGTGGTATTGTTTTTCAAACATATTACCTATTGTAAAAATTTCAGCTATTTTCAGCAGTCCTTATAATAAATGGACAGCAGTTTTATTTTTTCCTCCCTCAACACTATTTGATGCCAAACTCACCTTGGAGTGCACAGTAAACTCGAGTTTCTTCAGTCCCTCGGCACCGGGTGCGTTGGCCTTGATGCTGAGCTTGTTGTCGCGCGGGGCCACGGCGGCGTCGACGGAGATGTCGGCAGATTTGCCCTTGCCGTACTTGGCCTTCAGCTCCACGTTGTTCTCTCTCTTGTCTCCTACGGAATTATGCCAGTTAGAAAATGGTGGTAATGAAAAGATGCATTTAAATTTAAGGCATGCCATCAATTAGTCTTTGTTAAGTGAATACAAGAAGGACTTTGTAAATTGTAGTCTGCCATCATGCGCCTAACCAAAAATAAAACACTATTTATTTGGATTAATATTCAGTCGGGAAGTTAAATATTTAAATATTTTCTATGTACCGCAGTTTTATCCATGATATCCTTTAAAAACATTGCCGGACTGTAATGGATTTTGGTTATGGATTTTTTCTGAAATATTATCACGTTTGGATATTTAGGTCGCTTTTCTACATGTCGTTAATGATTTGCTATATAAAAATAGAAACCCCTCGACCACGCTGGTTGATAGGTCACGTCAAACGTTACATTGAAGTCACGTCAAAAGAGGTTTGCAAAAAGAATAAGCGAAATCGTACTAACCATTCTGAGCAGTTTTGTAGTTGACGTCCAAGACCACTGGGTCCACATGAGGCACCAGGAGCTTTACAGTTGACAGCCCGGTCTGGAGACCGACCTTGCCGCTAGCGTCGATCTTGTACACGTCAGCGTTCACTTGGACTGATTCCACGATGGTGAACTGTGGGAGAGATTGTGAGTTAATTCAGGATTTTTGGAATAGTTGTGGATAAGTGAGCTTCCTGATTTACAGTTCTTGAGCATTCATAAATGACTACAACTTTAGATAAATCGTGACAAAAAGTGTGTTTATTATTAAGATAAAAATATGTTTTTTTTGGTCTGTGTATAAATAAAAAAATACCGATATTCTATAAAATTATTTGCTCGTTAAGGTTATAAGAACTGACTATCAGTTGCTATCAGGACATGTTGATACAATAGTACAAAGAAAGGTATACATATGAAGAAACTGGGGTTGCAATGCTAACTGATTTTCGAGGCTCTCGAGAAAAAGATTATTTTGAATGAAATCCAGGTGTATTACTAAAAGTCCTGTTTACCTCAGCAGTATCCTTTGTTTCAGGTTGAAGGTATTTCACGGTAGATACCCACTTGATGTCATGCGCCTTCTCGAATGGTAGTCTGACGGTGAGAGTGAAGTCGTCCAGGTATCTGGGGGAGTGACATAAAGAGATTAGCTTGATGATAGTTTCTTGATAATACTACTATATAGGAGACTACAGTTATGGCTGATTTTCAGTCAATAGTCTGATAAATTTTCTCTGAAGAAAAATTATTATGACAGCTTGACGAATTTTCTATGCAATCTGTCTTCCTTAAATAAAAGTTATCTGCCTATTGAAAATCAGCTCGCAATTCTATTCACATTCCTCTTTGTGAATTTTGACTTTGATTAATGTCCAAACCACATCGATTATATTAATTCATTATCCTTTTTAAAGACGATTAAATTAGAGATTAATATCATGGAAATATTCCTATTTAGACTAAAGCAGAGCTTAATCAAAAAAAAAAAAATAGACAGTGTCAGTAGGTTTGAGTTTGAGTTTGAATTTGAGTTAGGTATTAAGTGATTTTTGTTTATAATTCCTCCAAAATATGAAGAAAACTTACTTCTTATCTCCTTCCAAGACATTGACGTCCCAAACTCCAGTCAGTTCGAAGTTGGTGTCGTCTCCGTAGCCTCCCTTGACGCGGTACTTGTCATTTCTGATGATGGCGGAATCGGCGTAGGTGTAGGAAGCGAGCAGAGACACAGGCTTGGGCAGGAGGTTACCGGTAATGTCGTACTGGGGAAGAAAAATATGGTGAAAAACGATGGAGTGTCAATTTTCTGAGATGATAAAACAAAGTTTGCGGTTGTTAAACGTCGCCACACTAGGCTTTTTTGTTTCAGTGTCAAATTATTTAACATGGGACAGAAAACCTGATTAAATCGAAGATGTGTGTTACATAAGATGTGGATCATCATGCTGAGCCTTCATCAAGCCTTCTTGTCACATTCATGACGTGCCAGCAGCTGCCGACTATTTCTATTTTGTGCTCGTGATTATATTCAAATCTATTGTGTTTTATTGTTCTACTAGAGTTATCTTTTAACTTTTTGTATGCACGTGTTTCTGTGACAAATAAACTTATTTTTCTTTCTTTCTTGATGGTATAAGCTTTACCACTTTTGATAGTGAAGGACGGGCGTTTTAAGGGACAGTTTTATGTTTGACATTAAAATAAATAATAATTACGAGGACGACTATACAAATAAAATTTTGAAAAAAACAAAAATTATCTAAGTAAAAAAAAATATACTAGGTATATTCGCATAAACAAAATCCTTACCGGATTTAATGTGAACCGTCCTCTGAAAAGGACCTGAAAAAAAAATCCTGAGGTCATAATAACTCACCTTCAGGTCAAACTTCATCTTGTCTCCCTCAGGGTTGTTCTTAACAGCGAAAGTGTTCAGCAGATTCTGTCCGTCCTTCAGCTTCAGTTCCACCTGACCCTCGTAGTTAAGAAGCTCCTTGTTCAGGTTGCTGTTGGTGACCTTGCCCTTGTAGGCGATGATGGAAGCTGGGCCTCCGCGCTTGGTGGCGTCTGAGAGTACCACCTCGGCGTGACCGTTGTATTTCTGTAAGAGAACATTGAGAGGTTAGATGAAGTTTCTTAGAGAAATTATGGAGTGGAAGATAAAGTAGAGTAAAATCAATTAGCAATACAGAAGAACGTTATGTTTAAATGGTTTTGATATTTATAATACTGACAATAAGTAGACAAGTGAAAATACTGCCGTGGTTTGGTGAGCCAAACCTTAAGATAATATAATATATTAAGCTTAATTTTTCAAGGTTTGGCATACCAAACCACGGCAGTATTTTACATCTAACCTAAACCATCTAAGCTAGGTTTCAAAACTAAAAACTGACTAATTGCGTGAAAAAAGTGACTGTAATAGTGTGGAAACAAGTTTAATAGTGGGGTGGAGTATTGGTCTCAATTATCAACATTCCACCCAACAATAAGAGTCACTTTAGACAAAGTGATCAATGTCCTCTTACGTCATTGCTCTGCGTGATGTCACGGTCCACCTTCAGGGTGAGGCACCTGTCAGTAGGCAAGACCAGTTCCACGACGCCATGGGTCTTGCCAGTAGGGGAGTACACTCCATCTTGGTGCAGGTTCAGCTCAAACTTCTTGCCAGCGTAGATGAACTTGTTCCTGTAAAAAAACGTACGAAGTTAAGTGACATAATATGTTCAGTTTGCAGCTGTTTTTTGGTATTCTGCTGTTAGGTACTATTAATATGATATAAAATGTGGTGCATAGCTTTTGCGAGTGGTGATACGTAAGAGGAAAAGTGAATGGCGTACATTCCATACAAACTTGTTTCTCTGTTTCCTACCTGGATAAAAGCATTAGAATTTTTTTATTCTAGATTCAATATACTTTAAGGATGTCTGGCTTACCCCAGGCGGTCAGTCTCGCGACCACGTTGCCGACCAGCTAATGTATTATTTTATAAGCTTTTAGGTATAATAATAATACCATTTATTTCAGGCGTTAAATTACTTAGTTGCCGACTTTTACTTAATTGTATTTGTTTGTTCAAATTATTGATGTTCTAAGGACAATAAGTTTTAGTGAAACTCTAAAAAACTTACTTAGAGTCGACCATCTTATCGGTCTTCTTAGAGTTGGTGCTGAAGTGAACCTTGTCGTTGTTGTCTTTCTCGTAGTTCAGGAAGATGTCGACGTCGGCGCCGTAGGCCGGGGCCTTCGCCATGAACTTGAAGTCTCCCTTAATCTTGCGCTGGGCCTGGATGAAAAAAGATTAGTTAAAACTGAATTTCTGGTTCTAAGAAATTTGCAAAGAAAAATAAATTAAGAATTTTACTAAGCTTAGTTATACTGCCACTCTCATTAGAAATTTAGCACATGTCAACCAAATTTAAAGGTTTGCATTATTTATGTGTTATTATTTTTGACTGATAGAGTTTCATTTATAGCGACCCTAGCGACGCGATTGCTGAATTGCATTTTTGATATGGTAAAGGAACGCGAGCGCCAAATTCGCCAGTCGCTTATATATCATCGCCCTGCCACGTCCTAATTTACTATATTAAGCAATCAGAGTTATGGTGAACCTTTATTAAATTATTTTATTAATTTCAGTATAAATTAGCGTATCATTTTTCTAGACTCTATTAATAACACGCACAATACATTTAACTAATGTTGGTCAATTAAAGTTAACGATTGATTATTATTAAGTTGCATCTCTCAGTGCGGCTCATAGTCGTATATCTCCATAGCAAGCTAACAATACGTAGTCAAGATTTTAATTCCCATTCAAATAATCACAAGAATTATTGAAAACCTCACCTGTTTAAAATCAACGATGACCATGCCGTTGCCTTTACCATCGCTATCGGTAACCTTGAACTGGCCGTTAGCAGAGATGGTGTTCTTGAGTATAAACTTTAACTGTCCATTGGCGTTGGCGCCACGAGTCATCTTCAGGAGGAAATCGACGATATCACCATGGGAGTCGGAGACCTTGGCGTGGGTGGAATATAAAGCTGAGGTTTGAATTGTTCCGACGTCGAATCTGGTGAAAAAGACATATGTTATATGGAGCTTTAGTAAGATAGCAAGAAGGAAAAATACATGTATAAGAAAGAGATTCAAAGGAATACGAAGTTGACTTGTTTAACGGATAATCCGTTAAACAAGTCAGACTAAGCAGTACCTATGCATTTTCCTGACGTCATAATAAGAAGCGGTCTTTAAAGATGGATGAAGAAGAAGTGTGTAACTATTCATGGGACTTACTTGATGTCCTGTGTCTTGCCGCCAACGGACGCCTTCAGGTGTCCAATAGCTCCAACATTCATATCATTAGGCTTAGTTTTGTGTAACAGAACTCCCGACAGTTCGTATCTGCCAATATTCTTGAATTCAATGTAGTTCTCGAAGTTGGATTTGTCAGCAGAAACGATGTCCCTCTTGGAGAAGACTTCGATTCCATTCTTGTCGCACAGTGCCTTTATCTTCATGCTGTAATCTCCTGGTTTCTTGATCTGCTGTCTGGCTTCCAGGTCGAAGCTTACTTTCTTGTCTATGTACTGACCTTCGAGGTCGATGTCAACCTTCTTGGGGTCGATGTCAGCGTCAAATCTGATCTTCAGGGGGATGGCGTGGATTTCGACTGTAAGAGGGAAAAGTAAATTATGTTCTCATTTGATACCATGTGATTTCTTATTTGATTGAGTAGTTTTTTATATCTATCAAGACTACATTAGGAGTAGATTTACGAATTTCGGAAAATTCGGAAAGGAAGGAATTATAACTTACACTTGTTCTTGGTGATAACGTTGAAGTCCTCAGGGGAGTTCTTGTGGTATTTGAGCATTTGTCCGAAGACAATGCGGTTTTGGTCGTTGCGGAGGTCACCACCGTATACCAGGTCGATTTCATTGCGAATCTGTAAATCAAAATTACGTTAGTATCAATAAGTTGACGATGTGATTCGTATTATTTCTGGTTTTGTCATTTATAGTCAATTTACTTACAATAGGATCATGTTCGAAGTGTCCCTTCAACCTGAAGTTGATGAACGGATTTAATCTGTTCTGGAACTCAACGTTGACCTCGTTCTTCCTCACGGATCCCTTGAGGGAAGCCAAGTCCTTAATAGTGGTATCAAAGTCAATATCTCTGTCGGCACTGCTGGTAAAGTGTCCATCAATACAGATTGACTCCTTAACACCAGGCAAGTTCATCTTGATGTTCTCAATAGAATATTTGGTCTTTCCACCACCAATTTCCTCAACAACTTGACCTGAGATAGGAATGTTGTGCTTATCCTTCTCTCCTGGCATCTGGTACTCAGCAATGGGCTTGTAGACCTTGCGGTTGGCGCTTCCTTGGACGTTGAAACCAAGTTTGCCATAGATTTCGCTGGCATCGTACTTGCCCTTGACGACGATGGTCGTCTCGGTCGGTTTGCGGTAGATAGTAGCCTGGCCTGACACGACCTTCAATGGGGAGTTGAGGGACAGTTGAGCTCCCAACTCGTGTTTGTTGTAGACGTATTCACCGTTGATTTGGGCACGGCCGTATTTGGCACCTAGAAATAAGAATTTGTTTTAGAAACTGCACCCAGTTAGCTTCTCTAACTACAGATTTTCATCTAGATAAGTGATGTTTTTTCAATTTATCCATATATATAAAACTAAAGTCTTATTAATATGGGCGGTAATATTATGATCTTTACCCTCAGCTTCGAACAGCAGTTCAAAGGATTCCCTGCCGGATGCCGCGTCTGAGCGGAGCACACCCTTGATGTGGTATCCTCTGAGGTTCTGCTTCTCTAACATCACGCGGAACTTGGTCTTTCCAGTCAGAGGGTAGCTTGAGAGGTACTTGCTGATTGAAGCTTGGGCATCAGGTCCTGAAGGAGAAATAATTGTTTTATTTTAAGGCAAAGTGATAAAAGTAGCTTGCAGTAATAACTTTTTAAATGACGGGTCATAGTCAGACAAAATAAAAAAAACTTACCTGCGACAGTGAAAGGAACAGTCATCTCTCCGCAGACGGTTAATCCAAGGAAGTCAGCAGCCTGGTCGAAGCAGCCAATGTTCTCCTTCACAACATTGTCCATCTTAATCGCCGTATGTTTCTCCGGCTGCCCTTTCTCCGAGAAGAAGTAGACCAGGTCGTTAGACGCGGTGATAATCTCCTGTTTGTCGACGGGAAGTCCGATTTGCAGGTCAAAACCACGTCCGTTCTCCAGGACTTTAGCGACGACATGACCACCAGTGGAGCTGTGCAGGTTGACGATAACCTTGAGACCAGCGGTGATCGCATCAGCATCGACCAATAGTGCTCCGGTAATTTCGATGTCAGTGCTAGGGACCAGCTTGATGTCAACTTTGGCGTCTTTAGGGCTGTGGATACACTGCCGGATGTCGACGTTGGTGGCGAGCTCGAGGCGACCGGTGGCGGCGCCCACGATGTCGAGCTTGAGGGGCAGGCCGGTGGACGTGGGGTAGGCGAGCTCGGCGTCGATGAACAGCAAGTGGGCGCGGACTTCTTGCTGCAAAGGTGGAATCAATTATTAGGTACAATGTACAAAATCCAATGATGCTACTGAAGTCAAAAAAAGAGAAAGAAAAATGAACAATTTAAGCATTTCAATTACCAGCACGAGGACGACGACCGTTGAAACAAAAGAAACGGAAGACAGAATAATAGATTGTGGAAAGAACTCCAAGGCGCGATGTTAAAGATGAAGAAAAAAAGTAGCTTGATCTTTGCAAAGTGGAGACAGTTATTTGGTCATGCTATGCGTGCGGATGTGAACTTTAAAATAAATGGGTTAGAAAATAAATGTTGTTAGTTTTAAAAAGTCGTACAATAAAAAATGAAGTGTTACTTACTTGGAAGTGTTTCACGTCATTGATTCCCTTGTTCAAGTACTCCATGAACTGGTCGATGACCTTGTCAAAGTTGAATCCTTTGTCGTCTCCAAGAGACAGGAAGACGGCGTCAGTTCCGAACAGTTTGACGTACAGGTCCAGGTCGAGTTCGTTGTTGAAAGGTGTTGCTTCGGCTTTCAGCTACGGGTTGAAAAAATAATAATAATGATTAAGTAGATAGTTATTATTATTATTAATAATAATAATAATTGGCCCGTATTGTCCCATTGCAGGGCAAAGGCCTGCCTTTCCTTTTTCGTAAGATAGTTCGTTCGTTGCAGAACTTAATTTCCGATTCACTTTTAAAGGGCAAAAACGTCAGACAAGACTCTTTGTTTAACATACCAAAGAATTGTTTTACAGTATCGGATAAACAATATCTAAGTAGCAGAAAAAATATAAAACAACGGAATCGGTAAGAAATTTGTCAGATTGAATATAAAATATCTTGAACATAAGAATACGGGTCTGGAAGAAGTGGTGCAATAAATCGAAATGCATCACAACAAAGATCTAGACATGAAAGGACGAAATAACAATAGTCTTCGTCCTAGCGTGTCAGCCCAGAAAATTGTGGAGAAAAACGCTTACGTTCTTGTCAAAACTATCGACATCGCTCTTAACGGAGCGGCGGCCTCTGTGAAGACCTCCCTCAACCTTGTCCTTGTACTGGTTGAACTTGTCCAGGATGTACTTCTTATAAAGGTTCTGGGGCTCCTCGGTGCGTAGGAAACTCTTGGGTCCGAACAAGTGCTCGGCTACACGGTCCAAGTTCCCTTGACGACCTCCAACCTGGCAGAGAATATTTGGATAATTATAATAACATAGATCTTAAATTACTGAAGTTAAAGTTAAAAAGAGTTGAATAAAGATTGACTATAAACCGTGAATACAAATTGATTCGTTCACAGATGCGAATGCAATTCAATTTAAAACGCAGTTAGTTAAGGCATATCGTCCATGATGCTCTTCAAAAGTAACTAGTTACAAACTCAAATAGCCAGAAGTCAGAATGTCACAGCACTAGTATGTATGTCGGTCCGTACAAGATTGTTAGTTTGTGATTGGTTGTGCAATCACAAACTAATTAGCTAGGCCTAAATTCTGTAGAAAAAAACTTAAGAGTCTCAAAGTAAAACGTTATTTGTGTACTTGATGGTTACGGTGCGTTTCCACTGAAGCGGAGACGAGTGGAGCTGAGCGGAGATGTGCAGGAATCATCCAATCACAGACGCGATGAGGATTTCAACCACTACACAAACCGCACTCAGTCTTTCTTATGCAGAAATACCAACCTCAAGAACATTCAGGCTGCGTCCGAAGATTTCGCAAGTCAGGTTCACGTTCACAGACCGGGGCAGGAAGGAGTCCTGAGAGTAGATGACGTTCTTCTCGATGTTTCCACCGATACCAAGCGTATCAATGTTGAAGGATTCTTCTTCAGAGAAAGAGTATTTCCTGGAGAAGAAGGAAATTGTTATGACATGGAAGTTGTCGCTAACTACTTACTACAGTCAATAAGTCAAAAATCGATAAGGATGCAGAATACCAATAAGTACTTTTACTACCAGTCTGTTTGAATTAAATAAAAATAAATCTAAGTACCTACTACACCGGTGCCTAAACCTTCATGGTATTTCAAAGTCTCACTAATGATTTTAAAACTTGTCCGGAATTTGAACATGATGCAAAGCTCAAAATAATGTCTCCTCTTTCTGTCCATCTGCGATTTTGTTCGGTATTTTCACGTAATTCGTTTATTTTAAATACTTAAAAATGACAGTATATCTTTGTTTTTTTGTTTCCTAGACTCTGTGCAAGTTAGATAAAGAAAGAAACAGTTACGTCAAAACCGAAGGCAGTGACGGGACAACCGAATCAGGTGCCTCCATAAACGCGGTGTTTTTTGACAGCATGCCCGATTCGGGCGCGTAAACAACCCGGGGGGGTTGTCTTAAAAAAATCGCTGATAACGATAAGACCGTCCATTATATCACCCATTTTGGTTTTTCTGTTCTTCTTTGTGTCGATGGCACGACAGTTTATTTAATTTTGTTAGACCAAAATTTCGAACCACGCTGTGGTTCTCCTCTTTAAGGTGTAAAATGAAAACAATAGATTCTTTCTATCTAAATAATTATATTATGATCATCTTACCTGACATCGGTGTTGAACTTGTTGGGAGTACGGATGAGGCCGTAGTGCTGGCGCGCCAGCTGCTTGTCGGGGTTGGAGGAACCACGGATGTTGCGGAGGGACGTAGAGATGAAGTTGCCGACTAGAAGCGAGAAGACACATTATTAATTACCATTTCTGTTTGTTGCATATGGGAAATTAGAGGTAAAGTTGCCAACTCAAAGGTAGGAGAGACATGGTATATTATACATTATATATTCATATATGCGTTGAACAAAATGTATTGTGGGTAAAGTCAGGAGGGAGCGAAATGAATTGTTAGGCAAATGCTTTTTTAAGAGTTTGTCAGAAAATGATGAACCTTTTTATAGTTTTAAAGAATTACACTTTTTATAACCGTTCGTGAATGTTACTTTGTAACTAAATCTTGTAGTAGTAAAATAAAAAAATACTTGTAATTTAATTGTCTTGTTACGATATCAAACTAGCAAAATATAGGTTAACATTTTGATTTTATTTAATTAAAGATTTTTCAATTACCTTGGTGGACGGGCTCAGAGTCTAGCAAGTTCTTGATTTCGGTGGCGGAGCCTGCGCAGGGGCAGGTGATGATGGCGAGGTAAGCCTTGATGCGGATCTCGGAGTCTAACTGACGGTTCTTCAAGATGTCAATGGCGGTTTTCTTCAGCTGTTGGGAAAGTCTTCGTTAGTATAGATGGAAGTAGGAGAGTTTGGAGAACAAGGGAAAACATGGAAGCTGATATTATATAACGAGGAAGATTGTAAGCAGAGCTTGACAACAATAAATTACTTGAATTACGAGGATAAAATACTGATTGGACTGACATCTATGTATTTGTTTAGTATTTACGTAATCGTTTTGGTTATTACAAATTAAATCTAGTTGCTATCATTATACAAATTTTATTAAAATCAAATCAAACATGTTTATTTGAGCACACAGGCACAAGGTAGATGTCTCGTTTTTATAATATCTTTGTATCCTGCCGCAGTAAGTGACATGGAAGTAATTTATTAATGGTATCAATTTTTTCCTTTCATTAAAATTTGTAATTAAAAAAGCTGTTATTCTGTTTTTAGTTTTAAATCGTGAAGACTCCTCACTGTTAACTATAGTTTCAAAACAAATGTTTCTGGTACTCTACCTTGCTAGCACAGGCATCAGCTTGGAAGGCTTCCAGCGCTGCAGCCTTAACCCTGGGCTTGACATTGTTGTCCAGGGCGCAGCGGGCCAGCTTCTCGATCAGAGAGTCCTCCAAATGTTGGATGTTACGGATACCCTTCAGAACTGCTACGACCTAGCGATGAAGAAGAAAAAGTTACATTTTAGGTAGGTAAATACAATTTACAAAATAAAAGAAAGGATACTTTTTTTGAGATTCTGAGTCAATTTTACTGCCATCTTCAGTAAATACCAAAACCTTCAATATACTCACATTATCCTCATCAACTTTGGTCTTCGGCCTGCAGTTCTGCAGCTTGGCTCCTAGTTTGTTGCTCAGGGCGATGATGCCGTCGTTCTTGGTGTGGCTGCACTGGTTCTCGCGACAAAAGGCTCGAGCCAAGGCACCGACGCCGAGGTACACTTCTTTGGGGAGGTTCGGCAGGTCCAAGAGTCCCTATGAGTAAGAAGTTTTATTAGAATAGTTGTTAAAAGCATTTTTTTTTTATATAGATGTTTTGAAATTAATAGTTGTTATAAGTACAAATATTTTCTCGATACATGACATCCGCCACTGTAAGAGGCATACGAAAATGTCTTCTTATTTTGGAAATCATCTTTTTGGTAGGTCAGTACTGTACTGTGATATTTCAAAGATTTAGGCTCACTTGCATCACAAATTGCTGAATGCGTTTAGAGCCAAACGAATTTGAAACTTTGATCTGTTTCTGTAAATCGTTTGAAGTTGAGAGAGACAGAATGACTTTCTAAGGATATTTTCAAAAAGAAAAAAAAAAGGATAATTCAACCAGTATTATACTGGTTGAATTGAAAATATCCTTAGAAAGTCCCCCCATAAAATTATCAAAAAAAGTCTCAATGTTTCGGATTTAATATTTTTTTAAACTTACAGCAGCTGCCTTCAAGGCATCATTGTTAGCGTGCCTGGCGTTGCTCAGAGAGAGGAAGACCAGCTGCTGCTCAATAGGACCCAACTCCTTGCTCTTCAGCAGCTGGATGGAAACTTCAATGCTGTAGCCAGTTCCGGTGCGGATCAAACCGTCTAGGAAGACACGCCTGATGGAAAATGGTGGAATTAGTTGAGAACGTTCTAGAGTTTAAATATAAAGGAGCATAGCAAGTACGAGAATTAATGACTTAGGTATTTTAGATTTCCGTATGCATTTCTTATACAGAAGTTTTTGGAGTGAACCATTGTGAACTGTAGAATAACATAGTTTAAAATTACAGTAGCTGTGGAAGACAGCCAATGAAATTATCAGGAGAAAAATAATGGAAGATAAAAACTTACTTTTCAACGTTGTTTCCCTTGATGTGGCTGTAGACCTTCATGAGATCATCCTTGGTGGTTGTGCGTAAGATCTGAAACATTCAATATGATATAGTAACCAGCTCACGGAAACCAGATAATGAAAGAAATGAACGATTGAAGGTTGAGGTTGATGATAAGCGATTGATTGAAAAATATCAATGAATTTAACAATTTATTAGGATTTTATGGATGAGTTTTGAGAAATTGTTATTGCTCTTTAAAAAGTAGGTAAAGGTTACTTGACTACTTACCCTGACGAGTTGGGCGAAGTTTCCAGCAGACTTGGAGCTGGCTTCAGTGGCGACGGTCTTGGCTGTCTCCCTGACGGCGTTCAGCGCTGCTTGCATGTTACTCTTGGTGTTGGTGACGCCGTGGGGGTTCTCGAAGATGATGGTGCGGGTCTCCGTGCAGCGGCCTGGTGGGCGAATGTGGTGGTTAGGAATTTTGAAGAGAGAGCTGGTAATGTTTTAGTACCGAAATTAGATTTTTTATTTAAATGATAAAATTAAAGGTAATCATTAATTTTTATTCAAATAAAAAAATTGTGTAAATACGTCTGTAAAGCTGGCTTTTTGAACAAATCCGTTAGAATATTTTTAGGTGAGGTGAGTAAAATGTTGACTAAAAGACTAAAAGACTCTATTTGTTTATGAAAACTGTGTTGATTTTCATGTCGTTCGATGTAAAGTTGCCGTTTTGTAAGTCGTGATTAAACCGTTTTCATAAATTCTTCAAGACTTACTTGGGTTGTTAGCAGCCCTAGCTTTGCCAGTCAAGGTAAGCTTGGTGTGGACCTTAGCCCTGGCGCCATTCTCTCCCACAGAGAAGGGCCTGTACAGGTACTCCTCAGTCGCAGCCACCTTCTCGGGCACTCCGTTGTTGACCTTGGTTTCCACGTTCATCGAGGACTGTAGAACTTGGGTGTCCTTGATTTCCTGGTAGAAGAAAAATTTGCTACATAAGACTAGTCTATTTAATGGGAAGAAAAGGCTCTGATGCAGCCAGCTGTGTGTGGAAATGGGTTGAAGAAGACTTAGCAATGGTATTTAGAGTGCCTACAAATATCTTGATATTTCTAAAAACATATTTCAGTTGCTGTCCCCAAATGATACAGGGAAAAAAACATCATTTTAAAATGGATTTTCTTAGTTCATTGGCCAGGATACTTACAGCATTAGGGTTGAAGACTCCGGTGATCAGGTCGTTCTTGCCCTGCTCGCGGTGCCCACAGCGGGACAGGTCGCGGCTGCGGTGCACCAGCACGGCGCTGCCCTCCTGAGACGAAGACACTTCTGTGGGGCATGTTCCGAAGATGTCCACCTATAGGAAACAAAAGGTCAAATTAGAGTCTTTAGCCTTTATGCATATTACAATAGTATAGAAGTTACTGTACTCAGTTTTGATATTAGATTCGTAGCAATAAACTGTATGTAAAGCTATAGGTATGCATGATGTAAATATACATATACAAGGTGGTTTTTTTAGACAGGGCAGTAAGGGCAGGTAGCTGAACCGTTGTAGCAACTAGCTTAAACTTTATGATTAACTGACCGACTATTTGACTATTCAAAAGTACCTATAGATGATTTAATTGAAATAAATGCTTCGAGTTTTGTAGCTACAGGAAAAAGGTCTTAGGAGACTGTCCTTAACTTTTTGAGACTCTTTTATCTCCATTCACAGATTTTGTTTTTTTTTAGTTTTTTTTCATAGTTTTTTGCGTTTTCCGTTTTTCTAGTACTCAAACCTCATTTGGTCCAATAGACTCTTTTGATCCTTATAAGAAACAGGATCGATTGGAATCAAAAAAAGTTTTTGTGAAAACTGCCCATTTTCTTGCTAACTGTACTTAGTTTCTTTTTTCAAAATTTATAAATGCAGATCAACATGATTCAAAAAGTTAAGTACATTCTATTAAAACCGTTTTCCTGTAGCTATAACGGTTAAGTAGCTGTCCTTACTACCCCATCTCAAAAACCCACCCTGTATACCTACGTACACCAGCTAAAACCCTTCGAGAAGGGTTTTTTGTAAAAGCCCAGTTTCAAAAGACAGAATTATATCTTTTTATTATTACACCATTTACAGGTACTTCTGAATTGGAAAATAATAAAGATTGCCCCATTTGAATCAATATTCGAATGGGGCAATCTTTATTATTTTGCTCCCAGTCCATAGACTGGTAGCATAAAATGTTAGATTGTGAGTGTACTGTTCATATTTAAAAGCAAGAATGATGTTGTTTCATTTTCTGGAAGTTATTATAATTATTATGCTTAAGATCCCGTTTGGAATTTTTAAATCCGTGATTCCTTCTTAATAAGCTGAAGGTATTACCTGAGTGGAAGGCTTCTGTTCTGTCTGCAGCAGCGAGATGATAGCTCTCTTGATGTTGAGGGAGCGGCGGGTGTCGCCCTCTTCCGCGCAGATCTCGGCTCCAGTGCGGCCATCTTGTAAGGTGAAGCGGATTGGCTTCTCAATTCCGGGCGGGCTTTGGTGTTTCTAGAAGTAAGTAGGAGAGGTTAGACGATGCTTATATCGTAAAATAAATGATGTCAGACAGTAAAAAAGTGAACTTTGAAAGGTAATTATTCAAAATTGTCATTTGTTTTAGCTTGCTGGGCCTGCAGCTTTGCTCGAGTGACTGTGTATTCTTTTGGTATTGTAAGAAATGGGAATCCATAGTAGGTAATTATTATTTAACCCTTGTTCTGAGAAAGAGAGAAAGATGACATTGAAGAGGTAATTTATTTATCTTAAACATATACTATAAGTTTTTCTTGATTATTTTAAGATGACATTATGACATAATCTCAACAAAAAAACATAAATGTTCAGATCTAGTCGATCATGTTTGCACAGACCAAAGTCTGTGCCAAAAACGCTATTTTAAATTTAAACATTATAAAGAGGTTATACTAGGGAATAATTTCTACAAACCTTGCCATCAGGGCCGGAGATCACCAAGTTCTGCACAGCCAGCTCATGCACGCAGTTGCCGACGGACGCCACAGAGACCTGACCGAGCAGCTTGACGCTGGTCTCTTGGTTGGAGGCCCCGGTCAGGTAGATCGTCACGATACCTTCCAAGCCATAGTTGTACTTATGTCCGTTCAGGAATGATTGAGTCGTTGGGGCTGGAAGAGGAAACAGAATAAATATACAGAAAAAAAATACAGAAGAAAAAGTTTACAAATATCGTTGGTGGATTTTAGGAATTATAACATAAGTGAAGATATTGAAAAAGATTTGATTGATAAAGATTTTAAATACCTCCTAGTTTTATTTTTGTTGAAAAGGTTAATTTTAAAGCAAATCAGCAAATAATAATAATAACGAAGCCTCTAACGGGAATTTAAATGAACACAGTCATAATGAGAAAGATAATAAAAGAAAATACTCACATCCTTTGCATCCTATAGAGCATTTATCTGAAACAAACAAAGCAATTTGTGTCAATTACTTAATTATAACAGTTAAGAATAATTACAAAGTTATTATAGGTGATCAACACCTACTATACTTAATGACAATAAGCTCTTTGTTATAAAGCTCTTTTGTGATAAAAAAACACAAAAGCTTAAACAGAACGATCGTATTGGAATAGTGACAACATAATTATAAAACAGTTAACTTATTATAATTATAAAACCATCTAGGTAAAATATTTATCAAGAGTGAATTATATCAAATAATTTCCATTACAATATAAATAATTCAAAATGTATAACGAAATATATAAGTTAAGTTCATAGGTGATAGGAACTGATAACGAGTTACGAGAATGATTTAACAGATCTAAACAAATAACAAGTATTAGTACGTATGGACAACACATTTTATTTGGTTATACTAAATAAAATTGTCATGGTTATGTTTTTGGATAAATGTAAACGTTAAAGTAGTCATTTCAATAATAGTTAAATCATAGTTTTAAACCGATATTAATATTTATCATTCAGTACTGAAGTCATACCGTTACACGATTTAGATTTTGAACAAAGCTGAGTTCAGAATTAGGTAGGGAGTAAATTACTTAATGAAGTCTAAATCATTGCTTTGAAAGAAAGAATGAGAATGCTCAGAGATATACTAAAAACCAAATGATGTGTTATAAATAAAAGAATCATGATTTCGATGAAAACGATCTCACCATCAGTGAGACGGAAGGTAGCCTTAGCATAATGATAAACAATATCTATGAGGAAAATTCTGCCAGGAAAAAGCCTGATAAGCTAAAGAAATTAGATCACCAAGCTATCATAGAAGTAAATAGTAATTAGAATGCGTAAACAGTCAGTTCAAGGTACAATTCCGCTATTATCTTGAACATTGACAACAAAGTAGATCCCGGATCAATGAGGTCAAATGTGATCAAACACACGGGTATACAGTATGACTCAGATATGATAGTGGAACATATATTATGTGACTTCAAGCCTTTTATACTTATCTAGAGATGGAAGAAAGTAGTGAACTGTTACTAATTATTTTAATTAGTCTTTTCAATGCAGGAGTAACGATTTTCAATGATGTGATGGATCTTTACGAAGTCGGGATGCATATTTTTGAAGTAAACGAGACACTTAAAAGTAATGCAACTGATAGTAGATCCTGTAAAAACACTAGACATCCAGGTGTTGGTAGGGTACAAATTATAACCTTGTCATCTGCTTTCATCGCAGCTTAAAAACGATAGTCGAATCAGAAAGTGCATCCTTATGAGCAATACAAAAGTCCCAGAAATGATCGATCATGACCATGATTCGAATTTACATTCAATTAGAAAGCTTTTCTCTCTGTCTGTCTCCCAAACGCAGCAACACTCTCCCTCTCAACCACGGTCCCTCTCGATAAACAGCCGATTATCCAATTTGCCCCACCGAGGGGACAAGATAGGAGCCAGAGTTTGGCGACCCGCCACAATGCCCTCTAAATTAAAATCATATTCGACCCATATCTAGGTCTCTGGATTGTTCTTTTTAAGACCTTGGGAGTTATTCCAGGTGTTGACGATGTAAACATTGGTGAAGTAACAAAAAAAGTTGAAACGTAAGAATCTTTCTAAGTGGCTTGGTCCCTGGGTGTCTGTACTAATTCTTCTTTTCATATCTGTACAGTATTTAAGTATTTCTAATGGAATTATTTTAACAAAATTTAATATTCTGACAGAAGCTATCAATGAGGCTTTAAGATTCAAAATATAAAAATTCCCTTTACAAAAACACTAATATATATTCATGAATTCGGGTTGGTAATGTATCGGGAACGGAACAAAGCTATTAACGTCAGTTAATCTAAGAGCGATCGCTAAACTGACACTTCCGTACGTAGCTGGGATGCATATAATTGATGTAATGACGACGAGACATCGATAGTGAGGATATCATTGCGATGAATAATTTTAAAATGAATATTTGTTAGTAATCCAGCCTTCCAATTACGTAACACACTTTCTATTACAATACGAAGGATTTTGAAGGAAATTCGTACCTAATCCATTGCTCGTCAACGTAAATAGCGCCATAGTCAAAATACATAGCATTGGGATTTATAAGTGTATTACCTACGTAACTATAAGCAAATTTTGAAAAAAAAAAATCTTTTGCATGAAGCTGTAGAAATTAATTCAGAATTGTGGTTGATTTAGTTTTAAAACTTTTTATAGTCAAAGAAGACTTTTCTTCCAAATCTTGTATATATTCTTCATTTTGAGAACTAAGACCAGCTTTAAATATATCAAAAAAGCTATCCATTGCTCTTCATTTATCATTTTCATCTGTACTTAACGTGCTTCCAGCTTTTATAATACTCCTATCCTTTGCTTTTGACCTTGTAGAAGTCCAACCTTTACCGATTGTTATGATCTCGCCTCATGCGTATTAAAAGACCACACAACGGTCAATTATACAATTATAAAGAACAAAGGCTTTGATAAGAGACAGTTCTGATAATGTTAAGCTAAAGAGCGAATATGTTATCAATAATAGAGATATAAATAATTGTTTCATCATCGGTGAACAGGGCCCATTGTCAAAGCTTTTTGGTGATAAAACATTGATGAAAGGTGATATGAAATTATGTTGAAAAGAAACTTCATTCTAAGTTCTTGTAGCAAAAGACTTTCTGCTCGTAAGTTGTTTGAAGTAAGAAATATTTCTATTGACAAAGGAAGAAAACACATCTTACTTTGCAAAACATTATCTAAAAGAAAATACTCTACAATTTTGTTCTTTGTAAGAATCGTCATGTTTTGGATGTCAGATAGACAGTCAGTCCATATGAAATATTGGTCATGTTGAAATATCCGTTGAGACTGGGAGCTGACCTCAACACAGTTGGGAAAAACTAGGCAGATGATGATGTTGACGAGAGTCGTCACGATCATAATCCTAATCTACTTTTAGGCAAAGAAGAAGGAAGAAGACCACTTATTACTTTTATTCCTTGGAGAAATTTGCGGCATAAACCAGCAACAAATAAACATAAATACCTATGACTTGATACTCGTCGCTGACATTGGAAGGAGATACTACAATCTCAGGTCAAAGATGAGTGCTATCAATGTTTTCAGTAAATAATAATTTAATGTAAACGTTATCGTGGTCGTTAACTACACTTTGTTCTTCATTGTACCTAACGCGGAATTTTTTTGGCTGTTCGTGTTTTTTTCCTTTATTATCTTGAGAGGTTTTATTCTTCGAAATGGTGGCTATTTTTAGGTAGAATTCAGTTTTCATGTCTTTGGTGTCTAAGTTTAAAGTTATGGAAGGAAATTAATTGTTAATTATTATTATTTTTTTTTTTTTTTTTTTTTTTTTTTTTTTTTTTTTTTTTTTTTAAAAACGTTGCCCCACACTAGGAATTTCTCCTGTATCGTGGGTGCGTTTACAAACATTTAATAAACTCACATACACAAACAGCCTGCCAATTAAACTGCCTGCCCACATGCATTGTCCGTATATTCAAATCACATTGTATGAAATGGCTATAACACGACAAATTGACTTAGGGTTTCAATTTGCTTACCAATAAATTTCCCTGACTGTACATAATCTTTTTATTTACTCTGAGATTTTACGTCTACTAGGCTGTAAAAAAAGTAATGGTAATCGGTTATTTTTCTTTTTGCTCGGCGCCTATGAGTCCTAGCGTGATTTTAAATAGCATGTAGCCTTCCTCAAGAACTGGGCTATCAACAGCAAAAAGAGTTTTTCAAATCCGACTGGAAGTTCCAAAGATTAGCACGTTCGAACATACAAAACCTCTTCAGCTTTATTATCAGTATATAAAATTATTTACTTTCTGTATGAAGCTTTTTTCAAGCGAATTTTCAGACACTGATGTAGATTTTTTTATATAAGTCTTCTGCTCGTCATTTATGAGAGTTTTATAACTAGATCCGCGATATACTTAGTACCTATTTAGTATTTTAATTATACTAATTACTTCCATATTACTGATTAATATAAAATTCTCGCCATTATTACCAGGCTCTTATCTTTCTGACTCATGTTATAAACTATATATTTGATCAAATTCAATTTATTATTGATTTCATTTTTTTTCAACTAATTATATACACAAGGACCAAGGTTATCATGTAACATTGTAATTATTTTGAATTTTTGTCGCGATTTGGGTCAAATTATATTTTTTAAGTTCTATTTTTATTTTGATCAAGCTGGTCTTTTCATAACTCACTTGCAATTGGATTTGTTTCTTAGATGTATTTTAGTTTTTATGCAAAGAGAAATTTCATCCTTAAAGATGAGCAGTTAATCACGATTTTGGGTAGCTTCAATATACGACATAATATTTTTTTATGGCTGTTTCTTGAATAGTTGGAAAAAAATAACTGAAACTACCATTTTACGTTTAGTCTACGTTTCGATATAGGATATAAATATTTGCAAAGAATGTGTTTTAAAAAACATTTTTAAGTTAGTAATTAATTCAATGTGCGCAAAGTTTGTAACATTAGTTTCAAGAAAAGATATCTGATGAATTTCCCATGAAATAGACATGAGATTTTGAAAAATTAAAAGTTATTGTAAATAAATATCATGTGAGTAAAATAATTTACAAAGCACACAATTTAAAAAATATAAGTTGTGTTATCTTAAAAGTAAATTATTTAAGTAATTTCAGAGGCTGTTTTCTGTTTATGTTTGTTGTATGTTTATGTTTATGAAAGTTTTAAAAGAACACGATGGGTTCAATTTTATAATAAAATTAAGAAAAATTAGGACACTTAAATCAACAAAAAAAAAATCGACAGGACCAAAATAAAATTCACTTACCATTGGCGAAAGTTGGATTCCATAAAACGGAAATTAATAATATAACACTTAAAACGCTAATACTACTTTTCCCCATCTTGAAAGGGGTAAAAGTAACACATAAAATCAGTCTTATTTATTGTTACAATAATACGTCCCTCGGCTACCTGCTTCTGTAGGTAAATGCGCCGGAGTCACCCACGACTTCCTCTTTTATAGACGTTTATGCTCGACCAATCAGGAGCCACCAAATTGTGGATACAAAATCTAATAAGAATATTTGTTATTGATAAGTATATGGTCATAGGTCGATAGGTATTTTACTATTGCAGATTATGGGATACTTTTCGCGTTGGAAGTTAGAATTTCATTTGATTGAGATTTTCGAGTAAGCAATGTGTGGGCTTGGTGTCACGTAGAGATAAGTTAGAATTATTTACCTTATACCTATTGCCTGATATCTTTTTAAAATAAAAAACTATTGATAAAATGGCACGGATAAAATAATTATAGTGTCAAAAATATTAATTTTCTAAACAACTTATTTTAAAAATTTGGTTTGTCGGCGAAAAATTTGCAATCGACATTTTTAATCATTCTTTATTCCCTTGGACTTATTTTCAAAACAGTGCTTTTGTAGAATGGAAGATAGTACAACTAGCTAACTAATTAATTTATTTTGGTACCTAGTCTTATTGACATTTTTTTTTCAATTATTTGAATCATAATCATTTTGATACAATTTATTTTTGGAAATACTTATTAGTAGGTAATGTTTGACAACAAAGCTTCGTAAGTTTTTATCTTTCTTAGTAGGGAACTTGCAAATCGTCAGTGTAAGCTGCTTCTAGTAAATCTTTCAATACCTTTTACTACGGCTTACAGGGGAAAGCTTTTTAGCACTTCTTAGTAACAAACACAATATGTTGTGAGGTTAACAGTAAAGATAAAGCCACCCCTTCTTCCCGAGGAAGTCATAAAAGGCGCCTAAATGATTAAGTCAATAGGATTGTCTGTATCCCTTTGTGTTTCAATAACGAAACATAAATTAAGATAATTTTTATCATGGTCAATTTCAGAAGCTTTGTAGAAGGACCATATTTTTTTTAAAGATGTTTCTCGATAATCTGTTGCAGTGGATAGTCCTTGCCTATTATAGCACACCCACTTTTGGTTACGCCCGCGTGGAGGTCGGAAATTATCGACATAAAAAGTATCCTCTGTTTTAGCCCAGGTCGTGGTCTATTCGTGTAATTTAGGCGTGAAAAGATAACAGGCGGACAGTGTTGCTTTTGCATTTATAATAAGTATTAGTATGGATAACGGCTGCTACGTGACGATCGGAAGAGACCAGACGGCATCACGTTGTTACCATGGGAGGTAGGTGTGGGACGCAACCTGTGTCAACACCCTTGTGCTGACGCTGCCGCTGCGGCTGCTAAGACCCTCAAACAAAACCATACCGAGAAGTCATTCCATATATCCACCAACCCGCATTGGTCCCACGTGGTGGATTATGGCCCACTCTCTCTCACAGAGAGGGGGCCTGTCCCAACTGTGGGAACGATATAGGCTAATTATGCCTATGCAAGAAAGACGACAAATAGTATACGGGGCTGTATTAAAATAAAGTAATTAAATACTAGATACGGAGGTCTTTTTTTAAAAGGCTCATGACTGTTTTTTTACTATAATGGGAACCTTAACCGTGGATAAATCGGGGATAAAGATAAAGATATACAAAAAAAACTTAAAAATAAATTAAGTGCTGTTTCCTATCCTTCTTATTATTATTTTTATCCGCGAAGGGTGTTGTGTTACTAAGCATTATAAATTATTTATCGATTGCTGTGTATTTAATTCTATCTTATGTGTTTATGTAAATGTTATTGTATTTAAATTATTTAGCTTCGGGGTAAATACACGTGCCTGCTAACGATTTAGATACTTTATGTACATACACTAAGACTTGTGAAGTTCGTCGTTAATATAATTATGTAGGTATAGAAGAAGACAGAAAACGGACTCTTTTCATAGGCATAATGCATAAAACTAAGGACAGCCTAAAGCCTTAGTTTTATGACTATGAATGGAATCTGTTTTGCTCATTCGTATTCAAGGACCAAAAATGGCCTACCAAACAAATGAATGGTTTAAAAAGTAATTGAAAAAATACGTCCCTGGAATTAAAGTTTTCCTAAATTACGGGTTGCCTGTTGTTAATCCAACTATGGATCGTAACAGGCCTAGTTCATTGATGGGTGTTTTACCCTTTAAATAAAATATGATATAATATATGTACCCTAGCGTTGGAAGGGCTCCTACAAGGTGAACCGATCAGGTGCAGGAATCCGCTGAATGCGGGAAGCACAGAACCGGTCGAAGTGGAGGTGCTAGGGGGAGGCGTATGTCCAGCAGTGGACGTCTTTCGGCTGAAATGATGATGAAGATAATATGTCTATCTAGTATGTTGAAGAACTAAAATTATAGTCATGTATGCTTGTCTTACAAGGTTCGCACAGATATATTTATCAGATTTTTTTATTGAATTAAGTCTAGAGTAGGTACTTGATGTCAGCATGTACTTGTGTGTAAATACAAAGATAGCGATGGTTTATGGCTGTTCTTTTGTTTACATTAAGTTTGAACTATAGATAAAAAAGCGGCCAAGTGCGAGTCTGACTCGCACACGAAGGGTTCCTTACCACCGTACAATATGAACACTACATATCTTTATTATTTTATGCTATAGTGGCTATAGTAGTACATACTCTGGGAAAATTTCAAATGTCTACCTGTTACAGTTCAAAAGATACAGCCCTGTGACAGACGGACGGACATCAGAGCCATAGTAATAGGGTCCCGGTACGGAACCGTTAAAAGTCCTATCATTAGGGCGTCAGTTGTAAAATATCATCTTGCTGCTGTTTTGCTACATATTAACAGCCTCTTTTTTTTGAGAAGGTAAAAGGGTTGATCAGTACAGATCAGTTTTCAGGTTCATCAGTATGTTTTTCTTCATCGCGCACCGTAAGGAAGGTAGCAGGATGCCATTCCGACCATTATCTTCGGCCAACAGGTTTTTTTTTGCCCCAGAAAATCTGTTGAGTGAAGGCATATCGGCTCGAAAGACCAAAGTCTCAAAAACGCTTCTGTTGTCCTGACATCACTCCGAATCATTTTTGATTCATATTCAAAGTATATAAGTGAGTAAAGGTAAAAAGTAAACTCTTGCGCATCCTGGAAATTTAGCTCCATTGCAAACTTCGCTTACTGAATAAAATTGCTCGTGCCTGCACGAGATGAAGAAGAACATCACACTTTGTTGCGTTAGAAAATATGTCGTTACTTGCAAAACATTATTATGTAGGTAATTATTATTAAGTAAACAGATAAGGACTACTAAGTAATTGAGTCACTAATGACTAAGGTCAACCATTTGGAGCAACAAAACATCTTACTGAACTGTTACTAGGTTCAAAAGATTCCACGAATATTGTTGTTATTTATGTCAAGGTTTATTTTTCTATTAATCAAATTAGTTCTAGTAGTTCTGTCAGAGAACCGACTGGTTGTGCCACTTCCTACCTTTATTTTCAACTACCTGTTGCCCACAGCTTCGCCCGTGTGGATGTCCGAAAATAACCTGGAAGGTACTCAGGAACTACCAGGATGAAAAGTACGCAGGACCCTTTTCTTTTTCCAAAATAAAAGTAGCCAAAGTTATAATTATAACATCAGTAATTATTTGCCAGTGAAAGTCCCGTCAAAATCGATACAGCCGTTTTGGACATTAGCTATCCCACTGCAAGCATAAACTAGTGTTATAATAAAGACAAAGATATACGGTAATCCCTAAAATATACCCAAAAACTTAGGCAGTGATGATTCGTTGCTGTAAAAAAAACTTGTTGTCTTTAATAATTGATGTTATTTCACCCTTTTTAGCAATCGTTTTTAATTCTTGTATTGCATCTAGTGTATTTCCTGATCTGATGAAATTTAGCAAAGTGATTCCACTGTTCAAATCTGGCAGCACAACTAATCCCACAAATTTTCTGCCTATTTCGATTTTACCTACATTGAGCAAAATCTTTGCAAAAATAATTTTAAAACAATTGTTAGGACATTTCAATGCACATAATTTACTTCACCTGAATCAGTTTGGTTTTACAAAGGGTCGTTCAACTAAAGACGCGGGCGTGGAATTACTGAAGAGCATATTCGAGGCCTGGGAGGAGTCGCAAGATGCTCTTGGCATTTTCTGCAACTTGTCCAAGGCTTTCGATTGTGTACATCATGATACACTCATCAGGAAACTGTACCATTATGGTATGAGGGAGAAGGCTCTTGACCTTCTGACTTCTTATCTGAACAACATAATTAAGAGGGTCGATGTTAATGGCAAGAGATCTGCGGTCACAATGGGCGTTCCGCAGGGTTCAATTTTAGGTCCATTCTTATTTATGTAAATGACTTACAACTGACGTTTGATTTTAAGTATGAGGGAAGTGTCATCTGCGAATAAAACAATCTTATGATTATCCCTTATGTGGCCTTACCACATAAACAATCTTATGATTATCCCTTATGTGGCCTTACCACATAAGGGATAATCACAAGATTGTTTTATTCGCAGATGACACTTCCCTCATACTTAAAATCAAACGTCAGTTAGTCAACTTTGAACAAGTTAACGATGCACTCTCTAAAGTTGTGCATTAGTTTAATGTAAATAATTAAAACTAAACTCCTTAGACTCTCAACGCCAAATGTCAGGCAGCTAACTATCAAGTTAATGGAAAAGAGTTGGACCCTGTTGAGTCAACAGTTTTTCTTGGAATAACAATTGACGGTAAATTACAACGGGGCCCACACATAGAAAAAATGTCAGGAAGGCTTAGTTTGGCGCCGCCTATGCGGTTAAAAAAATAGACAGTTAACTGACGTAGATACAGCCAGAATTGTTTATTTTAGTTATTTTCATAGCCTTATGTCTTATGGGATTCTTCTCTGGGCAACCTGTGCGGACATTAATACTATCTTTGTTCTACAGAAAAGGGCTGTTCGAGCCATTTACAACCTAGGTCCAAGAGATTTCATTCGAGAAAAAATCAGAGAAATAAATATTCTGACTGTAGCCTCACAATATATTTTTGAAAACCTATTGTATGTACACAAAAATATATACAATTTTAAGAAAATGTCCGATATTCATAGTTATATGATACCAGAAATGAACAACCTTGCTGTACATCGCATACGTCTCCACAGAGTAGGCAACTCGTTCATGGGTCAATGTATACGCTTTTATAACAAAATTCCTATTGACATTCGAAACTTACCCATTAAACGATTTAAAAGCTGTATTAAAACCAAACTTTGTAAAAAAGGGTACTATAAAATTTCAGATTATTTAGAAGATAAAAGAGCTTGGCATTGACCTGCTCACTCTGCTAAGCCTTGTGATAAAACCATAAAATTTGACATTTTAATTATTATGTAATATCATTCAAATATACTAGTTTTATATATACACATTGACATTGTTGAAAATTATATACAAAAGGAAATGATTACTTTGTAAAGTTTTATATTATTTTAATTATTGTGAATGTGAGGACTATGTTGATAATTTTTCTCTTTCAGTAGGTACTTTCTTTTTTTCTCTAAGTTAGTCACATTATTAAAGATGGTCTGGCAGTTTGAGTAGTTAATGCGACCTACCCAAATGCCCTTTCTTTGGTATTGTTCCTCGAGTTCAGCTCCTTAAGTTCTGAGTTGAGCTCCATGATTACTGACAAATGCTTGCACTGACTGGACAGGTCCACTCAAATCTGTGTGGTTCTTTCCTCAAAAGACCATTTCAGACACTAATCTATGTGGTCCTCATATGGCCTGACCATGATTATGTCTGGACTTTAAAAGAGACTGTGAACTCTGAGTTTGTTTCGGCCTTTCTTCTCAGAGTAGGTGAGAAACTATATTTTTTTAATATGACGTGTAAAAGTGATTGCAATATCCTATTTACAGAATAAACAATTTCATTTCATTTCGCCGTACATTATACACACGCCGTGTTTGACAGGTTTACATACATTTGGGGGAGCTTTTGTCCCCATTTATGGGGTAATATAGGTAAATAATTGGGGATTGGGGTGTCGTGGTTAAATTGTGTACGTTTAGGCATAGGAAGGCTTTGAGGGGCAAATTCCAAGACCTTATAGTTCAGACCCTGAACCTTGAAGATTATCTGTTACGCAAAACATAATTGCTCTACCATATTTGATTTCGAGGAAATGCCTAAACTGGTCCTGCGAAGCTAGGGGAATTTCTAATGATTCAATGGGATGTAAACCCAAAAGGATACTGAGCAAACGTGGTCTATGGACCAATAGCGATATGATTTTGATATTTGTGTAGAGATACCTCATTTTAACTCTTGTGCAAAAGGGCATCAAATCTGACCCGGCAATTTTGAGAAAAATACACTTTTATAATATACAGGCTGGATATTCAGACGGGTCGTAAGGGCAGGTACCCGTGGCCCCTGGCAACGTACAGGCAACGGAAGGAACACGGGTGGGTTTTAGTCAGTAAGAGTCTGACACGCCCTCCCGCTCCCCCCAGAGCGGGAGAAGTTATTTGATAATTTCCCACCCAAAAAAAAAAAAAAAGTACAGTCAGGAAGAAAATGGATAATTTACACTAAAACTTTTTTGATGTCAGTCGATCCTGTTTCTAATAAGAATAAAAAAATTGAAGGTGACTACCCAGTCTAGAGAACTAGAAATATCACAAATGGTAAATTGGCTTTTCCCAAAAACGAAAGTCATCTTGTTGTAGATAATTTTTGTCCTCATAGATGACTAATCTTTTATTTTTCAATTGACTTTTTTTTTGCAAGCTCTGCTGAGGCGTGGCATCGTAGAATAAACATTCTCATTGATAAACAACACCCTGAAGCGTATCGCTTAATTAAAGAATTAATAAATGAAGTTTCATCAAATTTAGCTGACATTGAGATTATACTAACAGGTGGACCGCCACAAAAAAAGAAAAAAACTATGGATAAAGACGACAGAATTAATCGAATTCTGACACAAGTCTGAATTCTCCGAAATAAAATTGCTAATGTCCATTACAAAAAAAAAAAAATTGTACCTTTTAAATATTTTGTATTAAATAAATGAATATATTAAAATAAAATTATTGCATTTTTTGATTAATTTCATTTAATTGCATTTTTCAATTATATAATTCCCAAAAAATCTTATAAGATTTTTTAGCTTTATATTTTTTGTCATAACAAATCATTTGACCAAACGTTTATTGTCTAAAGATTGTTTGCTGTAATAAATAATTTGATTAAAGACCAAATGCCTAAATGACATTATCCTTGATAATATTCTGCCAAGTAAAAATTTGACCAAATGAAAATGTGCGTACCAAAACATTGCATTGGTATAAAAAAAGGTTGCTAAAATTTGTTTTAGTAGTGAAATTTTGGCAAAATCTTTTCGCTCGGCCAACGTACGAGTATACTGGGGCCTTTAGAAGAAGCTTAGAAGATAACTTTCGAAATTGAAAAACTCAGGCTTTGCCTACCGAAAATAAGTAGAATAGAAATAATTCTCTCGATGTACCTAACATCACCTAGGTACATTGTATAGAGAGACTGCGCGGTTGCTATCCGTTTTGTAAAACGTGAAACTGGTATCGTTTCAGGGAAATTCCCGAAGTCACGTGCGTTACAAACATACCTACATTGAAGAAACGCATCGTCTCTCATTAAATCCAATAACTGGTTTTAAGCTGATTTTAAAGCAATATTAAAATTATTCGAAACACTTAACTTCGCATAAGTTAACTTTTGGAGACTATGATAGTACCATATGTACCTACCATTACAAAACTTACGTTAAAAAAGCCAAAATGAAAGCTTAAGACTTTTAAAAACCATTAAAAGAGATGGTCAGGGTAGTTCATGCCTTCGACGTACTAGTATCGGTAATAAATATTTACAACTTTAAAACAATAGAGGATTATTATTTTTACAAGAACAAACTTCGCCATTTATTGTTTAGCAGTAAACCAGGAGGTACCAGGAAGGATTGAAGAAAAAAAAGAGTCTGTCAGTGAATTGACCGTTCTTTGCATGCCAATATCATTCTGCGTTTTGGTGAGTACGGGCATAAACGGGGTCAAATAAAATTAGCGAGCGAAACTCCACAGGCATGGTGGGTATCGATACCTAAACAGGATCAAACAAAAAATAAATTAATTTAATGAGTTTTTTTTTGGGGGGTCGTCAACCGCAGGTAGTGCGACTTGCACTACCTGCGGTTGACGACCCCCAAAAAAAAAACTCGAAATATCAGACTTGAAATATCAGTTAAAAGCATCAGTTTTTTTATGTAAACATCACAGACGTGATGGTTATCGATATGTTCAAAAGGAACAAAAAAAAAAAACTTAGCTCATTCTTCAAGTAACAAAACCACCAGCGGTCGTTCACCCAAAAAAAACCGGTCAAGTGTGTGTCGGACTACGCACAATAAAGGGTTCCGTAGTTGGGATGAATTTATCCCAAAAACAAATTTAACATTGTAGTTGAAAAACATGTTCTCCCATACATCGATATAGTCACGGTCAATTCTCCAACTGCAAATGTAATTTTGTAATTGCATTTTTTTTTGTGTGATGAAACTACAAATTAAGTAATTTCTGCATTTTTTCTTTACATGTGCAAATTGCATGATTGTAGGTCAACGATTTTTCCTTTTGAGGTACGGAACCCTAAAAATCATCAAATCTTTTTTATTTTGTTGTGTAGTAGATATTCGCTAGTTAGTTTAATGTGACCCTGTTTAATTAACTCCCTCCGTGCTTTTGGTACCTATAGCAGTAAACTGAACTTTTTGCCTCTTACTTTCAGTCAACGTTTCAAGACACTCCTTCAAGTGATTTGAATTTGAATTTTGATACCCATTCTACTACATCAGTATGTCTGACCTCGGTCACAGTCTGTCCGGATCGAGTATTAAAACTCCTTAAAAATTTAGACCCGTCAAAATCGGGTGAACCAGACATGATCCCTCCTATTTTCATAATAAACTGTGCAAAGAGCCTAGTGGCACCTATCTGTTTTTTGTTTGATTGGTTGTTGAAATGCGGTGTCGTACCTAATATATGGAAGTCTGCCTTTGTCACACCTATCTTCAAAAAAGGAGATAAATCTGACGTACAAAACTATCGGCCTATATCAAAATTATGTCTTTTTCCAAAAGTTTTAGAGAGACTAGTGTACACAGAAATTTACTCGGCATGATGAGCAGCATGGATTTCTCAGAAAACGGTCTACTACCGCTAACTTAGTATTGTCCAACGCGATCATAACAGATGGAATGGAGGGAAGTCATCCGATGGACGTAATTTACACCGACTACAGTAAGTGTTTTGACAAGATAGATCATCGTGTTCTTCAACAGAAGTTATTGTCTGTAGGAATACACGGTGATTTGTTTCGATGGTTTTCGTCGTATATAGAAAATAGATCACAGGCTGTCGTGTTACGGATATACATGTCTCGATGGAATTCTATCCCTTCAGGAGTCCCCCAAGGTTCGATCTTGGGTTCATTATTATTTATTATATTTATTTCAGACATTAAAACCTGTTTTAGAAACACACACATCCTTTTATACGCGGACGATATGAAGATCCTTAAAACGATGCGTACATTTTCTGATGCGGAGCAACTCCAGTCCGATCTGGACAGGTTTGTGGTATATTATAGGGACTGCAGCTTAATGTGTCTAAATATTTCCATGTACCGTTTACACGGCAAAAACGTTTAATTGATTCCGCGTATAAATTAGATGGTCACTACATAAATAAACTGTATAGTGTTAGAGATCTTGGAGTGATACACGACAGTAAACTGATATTTGACGAACATATAGAATTCATCATAATGAAAGCCTCCAAAGCCATGGGATTCATAATACGAACTTGTTCTGATTTTCATTCTCTAAAACCAGTAAAAGTACTTTATTGTTGTTACGTGCGCAGTACCCTTGAGTATGCTTCCCAAGTATGGAACCCCCAGTATGAGACGTATAAATCTCGTATTGAGTTAGTTCAGATGAAATTTGTGAGATACCTAGATTTCAAGGCGCAGCAGCTTTCAGACGACTATGCACACCGGTGTAAGCGTTATCACTTTTTACCATTAGAATTAAAGCGTAATATTAATGATATTAGTTTTTTTGTTAACATTGTAAATGGAACAATCGATTGTCTCAATTTACTTCGTAAAATTTGTCTTCGGACCAATCAAAATAACCTAAGATTACGACCATTATTACAAGTAACATTTACAATGACAAATAATAGGCGTAATGCTTTTTGTATATGCAGTGCAATATTATTCAACAACCTGCCATTGTATTTAGAAATTGATTTATTTTGCACGAGTGCGTTAAGAATCAGGACAATTTTGAGTAGGGAATATTTCAATGGGTGAATATTTGTGGCATACCTACCTATTTTCCATACCTTTTTTTCTTTAATCTTGTATTACAACTTTGTAATTTATAAATGTGGAAGCTTTTAATAAGCAATTGTCAGTTGTTTACTATTTCGATACCATTTACGTGTATTAGTCTTTAAGCTTTCTTAAAATTGTAAAAATAAAATAAAATAAAAATAAAGACCACAAGAGAAACTTCTACTAGCCTAGAATAAGATTACCATGTGGGAGACGCAGGAGCAGTCGTTGAGGCGATGCTTGGGGGAAGCCTGTGTCCAGCAGAGGACGTCTTTCGGCTGAAATGATGATGACGATGATGTGGTAGAAGACTATCCAATCAGCCAGGTTAGTAGATAGACGTATAGAAATATAAAAGTATGCTTATTATACACCAAATCAAGCTCATTTTACATCAATCTGCTATGGTGAGGTCGGCTTTCAGTCTAACCGGATGTAGCTAAATACCAGTTTTTTACAAGGAGTGCTTATCTGATCTCCACAACCCAGTTAATGGGTAACACGATAGCCCTGGGTAAGACTGGTTGTCAGGCATTTTGGGTTTCTGACTACTCGTAACGAATATCAAAGATCTACAAATGGCAGTCGGGACCAACGGCTTAACGTTCTTTCTAAGGCACAGAGGAATCTCGTTATGTAATGGACGGTCACCCATCCACGAACCGACCGCGGCAAGCGTAGCTTAACCTTCGATCAACCCGTGCGGCTGTTATTATTTTGACACGACGTCTACGAACCCTTCCACGAACCAGACTCATTGACATAACCATTTATATTCAGGGTAGTAGCTACTCAAGCAGTTACTCTTTAACGACCCCTGATCCGATCATAATCTTTGAGATAAATATTCTTTTGTATATGTAATACGGTGACGAAAACCTGACCATATTTATAATAATAAATAATAAATTCTTTATTGCCATAAAAACAGGTTACAGTTTTGTGAGACCCTGGCTCAAGAGCTAGGTTGGAGTACCTGTATTTCAGGAGCCAGTGACTTCTTCCATTTCGGTTACAATTGGGCAAGTTTTTTATGCAGCAAAAGGTTACAAAATAATATTACTTAAAGTTAAGTTTATAAGTTAACATTAACATTACATCCACATTACATTTAATTATACACTAGAAATAGAACTATTCAATTAAATAAATAAATTATTAATTAGCAAAAGCAAATTAATTATCAGCAAATGAAATAATCATATTAAATCTAAAACAATATTGGAATAAAATCAGGATATAACAAATTTAGTTTAAAAATTGAATAAAAATATAAAAAATAAAATAAAAAAATAAAAACAAAAACAATATTAATTTTAAAATAAAGATTGTAGTAAAATAAAATTAGAGCAAATTACAATACAGCCAGGATGAAACAAAATTAGATCAGAAATAGTGGGTGCAGGTATGTGAATGTGTGTGTGTGAGGGCGTGGGGGTGTGTGTGTGTATGGGTGTGTGTGAATACCATTAATTTGTGTCCTTATATATTTATGTTGATTGCAATAAATTTTCAGTTGCGTTGTAGTCCTGTGTCAGTAGCCAGATTTTAACCTTCTTTTTTGTTTCACGTGTCGTAAGGGGATTTATGTTCAGGATTTTGTTTACCTTATTATAAAGAAAAGTGGCAAGATATACCCGCTGTCGCCTAGCGGACGCCGTGTGACAGCGTATAGGTAAGCAAACGTTTTGTATAGTGCGCTTCTTATTACTTTGTGGATTATAAGGTGTAATACTGTGCTGCTTGTTAACAACTTGCAGAATATAATTCTGTCTTACGGTGAGTACTTCACACTTCTCGTATAAAACTTTGGTGGGAAATCTAAAGGGTCTGAAAGTCATGACTTTAAGTAGAGATCTTTGGGCCCTTTCCAGGTGAATCATAAAAGTCTTGCATCCACCACCCCACACAGTAACACAATATCCCACGACTGACTGCACGAGCGCAAAGTACACAGTGCGAAGAAGTTCGAAGTTAGCTACATGTCTAAGTTTTTTAAATGCCCAAATAAGTTTTCTGATACGCGTTGTAGTGAGGTCTATGTGCTGTCGCCAACCAAGTTTTTCATCGACAATCACACCAAGATATTTCACATGTGTAGACTTAGTGAGAGCAGTGCATGAACATGTCGTTGAAGAAGCCAAGTTGCAGACATGTAATCTAATATCTAAATTTGGTGGTTTAATTTTAGAAAAAGAGAATTGGAGTAATGTGGATTTGGAAAGGTTCAAAGTGAGTCGGTTAGATCTTAGCCAATGGCTCACCTTATGCAGTCCAAGTTCGGCGCTTCGTCGAACTTCGTCCCAGGTCCCCCCATGGAATATTAATGCCGTATCGTCAGCATAGGTAACGACCTTGCCGTTTACAAGTGGCAGCTGACACAGGTCATTTATATAAATCAAGAAGAGACTCGGGCCAAGAATACTGCCTTGTGGGACGCCATAGGTAACCCCAACATCAGAGCTAACGTATTCTTTTATTTTAACTCTTTGCGTACGGTCACAGAGAAAATCCTTAAAAATTTTTAGAGCATTTCCGCGAACACCGATCTTATCTAACTTGTCCACAAGGAGAGGAATCATGACGGTGTCGAAAGCTTTGGCCAGGTCGAGGAATATGCCGACACATTTCTGTTTTTGATCTATTTTAAATGTGACGTGATCTACCAGTTGGTTTACGGCATCTTCAGTGCTTTTTCCCGACCTAAAGCCAAATTGGGCTTCAGACAGTATCTTATTGTGCTGCAGAAAGTTATTGAGCCTTTTGTTTAGAACCTTTTCTAGTATTAAGTAATACGGTGACGAAAACCTGACCATATTTTGATGTCGTGAGCACGTGGTTAAAGCTCGTTCCTTCCAAGAGAAGATGCGTTTGTGCTAGAAAGGAATAATAATCGGATATTCATTAGCGGATCACTCTGTTCCTAGAAGCATCTGCGTACCCAGCTTTTGGCCCAGGGGGGGGCAGATTTTTTTTTAGGTAGCCCGCGAAATTCAAATTTTCTTACGTTTTTGCAATTTGCAAATTCACTGCGTATTTTCAGAATTATAATCTTTAGAATCATTTATACATCCACGGCTCTTCTCCATAGGAAACGACCAATTGGAAATGTGCACCTAGCTTCTGACGTTTCATAAGTGCCCATGTAGGTTTATGTGATATAAAATATTTAGAATTTTGAATGATTACAATTCTGTAAACATATAGGTATTTGTTATAATCGAGAATCATATTTTGATCAAGGTATAGCATAACACTGACCAAAGACTGACAGAGCTCCCATTTAACCTGTCTTTGACCATTGTTGATCTCACCCATGTTTTTACGCGTCTGAGTGTACTGAATGACAATTTAATTGTAGTTGTAGAATAAGGCAGTGTTAATAAAATTAAACAAGCCGCGCAGCATGGTTTTTTCTAAAATTAATGCATAATATAATTGTAATTGTAAAGTAAGTCTTAACATGGCTCTAACATAACCTTTATCGACAGCAGTAGGTACTTAGGCATACAAAATCCAGGGGGGTGCAGCTGCCCTCCCCTCCCTGGGTACGCCCATGCCTAGAACACTTAATAAGTAGCATCATTATGAGGTGACATCAGCGAGACACTCAGACCCGAGTGTCAACCACTAATTACTTACGTTGTTTATTTAAATAAGCTAAGTGTTAGGTAGGTATTAGTATTACCTACCGGTATTAGTAATACCTACCGGTATTAGTATTACTAATTAAACTCGTGCTCAATAGTTTCTAAGACAGTTAATTTTAATGTTTTGAATGTGTTTTACATAATTATACGAAACAACAGAGCTCACGAAAGGAATGAAAATTTGTCTGTGTCGTTGTCGCCGGTTTTGGTGAAGAGGAAAAGGAAAGGTGTGCTTTCTGATACACTCTGTATATATATATATACAGAGTGTATCAGAAAGCACACCTTTCTTATACACCCTGTCAAAATTAGTGGTTGAAACTATTTAGTTGGATACGAATGTCATCAATAGAAGGCTTCGACTTTGCTAAAACTGAAAATAACATCACCCAAAATGAAGGGGTCATCGTGTACTTCAAAGATAGTTTGAGTCCAATAATATCGGAACCAACCATTCTTGATGCCAACTGTATTACAATAAATGTAGACAGCAATACCCTCGTCGTTGCAATATACAGACCTCCTGGTAATAAAAACATCAACCCATTTCTTGAATCTCTCAGTAACCTTTTAAGTAGCTTAAACTTTCCTAATATCATACTCATTGGAGATATTAACGTGGACATAACTGTTAACACTAACGATGCTAACTCATCATGCTACCTAAATCTACTAGCTTCCATGGGTCTTTTACCTGCCCACCAGTTACCAACACATAGTAAAACCTGTTTAGATCACGTCATGCTAAAAAGTAGACTCCCTGCCTTTTGCTATGTCGCGGAGACGTCTATTACCGACCATGACAGTGTGATACTTGTGCTTGAAAACCACCACCATCCGTTGCCAACATCTACCATTAGGAAAGTTAACTACATAGGCCTTGACAACGATATGCAAAATATATGCCTCAACTCCATCTACGAAACAACTGATGTAAATGTAGCTACTACATTGTTAGTCAATGACCTAAATTCTAAAATACTAGCTAACACACGAACCGTTTCCATTTCTAATCGCAAGAGGATTAAAAAGCCCTGGATAACAATTGGTCTATTGAGATGTATGAAAAATCGAGATAAACTCCACATAAAGTCAAAAAAAAAACCTAATGATGAAATCGTCAAGATCACCTACAAAAGATACAGAAACTTTTGCAACTGGCTACTAAAAAAACTAAAAACAGACTATGAAAGAAACCTATTAGATAAAGCAGCTAAAACTAACAATAAAAAACTTTGGGACGCTGTAAAAGAAATAACACACTCCAACAAAAAGTCAAACCCAGCAATGGATCTTATATCCACCCCAAACCCTTCTACTTCTGTCAATGCAATAAACAATTTTTTTGTGTCTATTGGCAAAAACCTTGCTGAAAACATTCACGACGGAAATCCATCTATCTGCACACCACACGCTAACTCTTGTCCTTCCTCCTTCGTTTTGCTCCCCACTGATGAAGATGAGGTTCGTCAGTGTATCCTAAATCTAAAAAAAGTCAATACAGTTGGACGAGACAATATCTCAGGAGCTTTTCTTAAAAGATACCACTCTATCCTAGTCCCCCCCTTAACGTACATCTACAACTTAATGTTCCTCAGTGGTGTTTTTCCGAAGGAATTTAAACTTGCTGAAGTAATCCCAATCTACAAGAGTGGTGACAGGGACTGTGTCAACAACTACCGACCCATCTCTTTACTTTCTACTCTCTCTAAACTAGTTGAAAAAATGATTAACAAACGTCTAATTAACTATCTTGAGACCAAATCCTTGCTGTCAAAATCTCAATTTGGTTTTAGAGCTGGAATCTCGACCAATGATGCGGTTCACGAATTGATCGATCACGTTGTTGATAAACTAGATCACAAAAAGAAAGTGATAGCGATATTCCTGGATTTAGCTAAGGCTTTTGACACGGTCTCTGTTCCACTCCTACTAACTAAGCTACAATGTATGGGGATTCGTGATACACAGCTCAAACTATTTGAGGATTACCTTGCTGACAGGCAACAGAGAGTTAGAATTGGAGAAATCACTAGTGATGACTTACCTATTAGCTACGGTGTTCCTCAGGGTAGTGTAGTTGGGCCCACACTTTTCCTCACCTTCATCAATGACCTGTGTGATCTGCTACTACAAAATGGCAAAATTGTCACATTTGCGGATGACACTGCGTTGATCTTCCATGGCGACAATTGGGATGAGGTTTACGGCCTTGCTCAATCTGGGTTCAATACTGTAACTTCTTGGCTCAATAACAACGGCCTTACTCTCAATGTCAGCAAAACTAAATTTGTACCATTCTCTATTAAAAACATCTCATCCACAGTTCACGAAAATTATTACATCAAGGCCCATTACTGTTCATCTGCCCACTCCTGTTCCTGCAGTCGATTAGAAATAGCTTTTAGTATAAAGTACCTGGGTGTCATGATTGATAGTACTCTCGGCTTCAAGCACCACCTGGACCTTCTTTCTTCCAGAACTCGAAAATTAATTTTCATTTTTAAAAATTTAAGCCGTGTTGCAGATAAAAATGTCATTAAAATGGTTTACATGGCACTGTGCCAATCCATTCTAACATATTGCATTACTGTATGGGGTGGCACTTGTAAAACTAACTTAATAAAACTTGAAAGAGCTCAAAGAGCGGTACTAAAAGTAAGCCTGTCGTTACCTTTCCTCTTTCCTACCAAAGATCTGTACTTGCTCTCTGATGTGCTGACAGTAAGACAACTTTATATTCTGTGCTCCGCTCTAAAACAACATTCACTAATAGGGTATGATCCTTTACTTAATGCAAACAAGAGAGTCAAACACAGGGTTTGCCCAGCACTTACTAATCGTAGCACCGCCTTCTCACGCAAATTCTTTGAATTTCTTGGTGGACATCTATATAATAAGATAAACAAGAAGCTAACAGTTTACCCTCTTACAAGAGCTAATTGTAAGAGGGTTATTACTGCCTGGCTTAAGTCCCTCGACTACGATGACACTGAAAATCTGCTTGTTGTACCATCCTAACCAACTGCGTATGCTGTCACCTCCTTCACCCAGCACACACTCACTCACATAAACACTCACTCTCTCCCGCACACACTCACACAGACACATACACGCTCACACACACTCGCACTCACACTCGCGCACACATACTCTCGCACACATACTCAATTACTCACTCATGCAATTTAGTTCCTCTCACCCACTTTGTACCCCCATAACAGCAATAATCTCAATCTGTATACAGCTGTTCACATGTTGTCCGGAGTCTGGAGAGGCTGGTAATCTGTCATACAGGTCTCCTAGTACAGAAACCAGTCTCTCGCATAGATTATAACAATTATCGATAATGTTTTGTTTGTTTGTTTTATATTGTTTGTAAATTCTATGTGAGAGAAGAACAATAAACTTTATTTATTATTATTATTTATTATTATTATTTATCATATTTCGATTATACCCGTGTTTTGATTGACTAATTTGAACAAAAAATTGATCCTTTCAAAATATAAGCGTGTTTGTCTGTTTGTCTGAACGCGATAAACTCAAAAACTACCGAAAAGATTATCAAACGGTTTTCACCAATGGACGGAGTGATTCATGAGAAAGGTAAAAGGAAATTGGCTGAAATATGACGATTATTGTTGAAGAAGTCAGAAAAAATCATGCCAACTGGGAGCTTTTCTGGCGTGCACCGCGTAAACCGTTAAAAATACATAAAATGTATGTTCTACAGGATTGTTCATCATAAGAACTTCAACAAAAAATCTGGGTTGGCATATGTCTATCTTCTAAGGATGACCCACAGTAACCATTATTATCTTTCAGAAATAGATATAAATTTCATTGTTATTTCCGAAGCTATTTTGACCGGTATTATATTAATCCATATCCAATAAAATATGTTATTGAAACTGGGCATTTAATTAGGATGCAAATAAGCCTATATATACATCATATCATTTAAATGAAGAGTTTAAAAGATATCACAGATTAAAAATTACGCGTAACAAAATAATTATGGTTGAAGGCAAAACGGGCGCAGCGGTATGAGTCAATGACCTTTTCCTCGGCTATTAGGTATCCCAGTAGTACGTTCCCGTGGTATAATTTGCAACATCCACGCGGGTGAAGCCGCGGGAAAATGTTAGTGTGACATAGGTATAATAATTACACATAACAATTACGTATAAATTTTAAAAAAAATCTCTTTATAATATTAGTTTAGATATATTTAACAATGTAGGTATTGAACATTATTATTATTTTTTATTATTATAGTCGACACACCAGACTCAACAGCATCCTAAAAGCGTTACTATAATGGGTGCGCAGGACTCTGTGAGTTCGCTGTGTTTGTGTCACCCACAGGCAGCATGATTGTGTAAAAATAGTGGCAGAACACCTTAAAAAGTATTATTATCACCTCTTGCAAACCTGTGAGCGAGCATATTGCCTATTAGCCACTATGCAGTTATTATGTGTTCAATTGTAATATTAAACAGGTCAGACTAGACGTGTTAATCAAACGTCTATGAAATATATATAATATTATATTATATAACTATGTTTCCCACGTTATGACTTGTTTACATGTTTACCTACATGTTAGATATCTGACCGTCGTCTTCGTAAATAGCTGAATAGAAGCAGAACTTTCCTCCACTTTATTGAAGAATCATAATATAATAATTAATTTGGTCCTTATTTCTCTAAGAGCCCTACGAAATACTTAGTTCATTTTAATGTACCTAGGTACCAGTTTGGTCCTACGAATCGAATTTCACTCCACTTCAAATTCGTGGCTGCATTTTAATATGATATGATAATTCAATATGATTTTTGCCTTCATGAATATTATTTTATTTGCATCTGTAGTGAAGAAAATACATCAAGAAAAAATATAAATGTATTTTCGTTTGAAATCGACGATGTTGCAAAGCTTTCCAACCACCCAAGTGACAAATAAATGAATAATTATGACAAATTGTATATATTGTAGCACATTTATTAATCACATGCAGAAGATAGTGCCTGTTTATTGTTGAAGAACATTGCTCCCTCGATATGCGGGGAATGAATAAACAAATCTTTATTATTCTTTGTTCATGATTCTTATTTATATATATTGAGGTTGTTTTTGAAGCTAAATTTAGATTCCGGGATGACTGTGCACATTGCAGAAGGTTCTGTTCTGTTCTACAATTATCACTTGCTTCAAAAACGGTGCAGGTAAATACGATAATATCATCGAGAGGAGACCGGCATGCCTTAGAGATATTTGTGGACGGCATGCTAAGCCAAATCCAAGTCCCATGGGTGGCATAAAATCTCTAACACCAGGTTAGTCACTACCACACGAAAAAGATAAGAAGTAGGTTCTGTTACTATGGTATTGTAAGGGTACAAATTTTACCGATGCTTTGAGTATGACAGAAGAGCTAGTTTTGTATATCTAACTGAAGATATGAGTTACAATTTAAAAACAGCTTTCTATCACGAAAAAAGAGCAGGCGTGCAGTCACTTGATGTACCTACATAGGTATGACAGTAAATAAAGCAAGAGAAGTTCTGTAGTTTCTGAGTTCCATAATATGGGACTCTATTCTATGGGAAAAAGATTGACATAATATATGTACATAATGTGCACATGTATTTCTATCACATAGATCTCATGCAGTGATTTAAAATTTGCCAGTGTGATTCAGTGGTAGTGGTACTGACTATACTGGGTACGCCCGATGAACTTAAGTTTTGTTACTTCGTAAATATATAATCTCTGAAAGTACTAAACTACTTTGTGGTAGTATGTAACCACAGCCTACACTACCTACCCTACATAGTCAAAATGAAACTTTTTCAAAATACATAAACACATAATTTGTTATCGCTATGCGAAGAAGACAACAAAGTAAATTAAGTCAGTTAGGTGTTGATATCTGACGCTATATTAGCAAACTTTGAACCTAATAAGTACACGTGGTTCTAGGGAGGTTATCTAAAAAGGAGTCTATCTAGGGGGGGGGGAGGTTACCTACCTAGGTAGGAGGTTATCTAGCAGCTTGGGTAGCTGTTTAGCTACATCAAAATTGTTAGCAGCTTGATGCGCCAAACCCTTCAACCCGAACAAAACAACTAACTCTATAGCTACGAACGCTACGAATTATAGCAAGCGAACCCAGGCAGGCCCTTTACTTTGTGTAAATAATTTGATCACCACTGCCCTCAAAACAGTGAAGGAAAACATCGTGAGGAAACCGGCATGACCTAGAACCAAAAATTCGAAGACATGTGACATCTACCAAGATTACATGGTAGAGGCCTCTATCCCAGTATCTGTATCCCGATTTCTGAAAACCTATAATGTTCCCAACATTATAGGCTATCGGTTTTCAGAAATCGGGTCTAAGACTCTATGAGTAACTTGACTCAGAGCATAGGTACCTGGCCAAGTTCAGAAAACCGCAAACAAAAACAACATATCTTTGATAGATCGGTGTTGTGTTTCATGTTATAATGTTCCTATATTAATAAAACTTTACAGCAGCCTGTTTTTTTTTAATTTTTAGAACGAATTGGCTTTTAATTATTTTACAATAATTAACACAACAAACTATTTACACTAACTAAGTATACAAATAAATACAAAAACAAAAGGACACTTCGGCGTAGAAGTTCTCGTCCACACCGCTGTCAACCGGAAACCTGCCCTGCACGCGCAGCATGGCAACTATAGAAACGGGGTTTGTTACTGGTTTTGTTCACGGAAGAATAGGAAAAATAATAATAATAAATAACATAAATAAAATAATAATAATATCGACATTTTGTCTATTCTTCCGTCGACAAAACCCATTTCTATTGCGGTCATGCTAAGCGTGCCTGGCAGCATTGCCACGTTAAATAGCAATGTTAATTCTTTCCCCAAAGAACGAGACAGCCCTCTGGTCACGTGAACTCTCGACCAGTCGGCGTAAATTTCCTTAAAAAGGAGACGCGCACTTGGGCCCCTTGACCCAAGCGTTTCGACCCCCGCAGTTCTATAACTAAACAATGTCTCACAAAACAGGTCACTTTGTAATTCAGACGTTGTCGAGGTGTTTATCGCTTTCGAATTATGTGTGTTCACTTAGGCGAGGTTCCAAATGAAGCTTACAGAATTTACTTCCGAGATTGCAGGTCCTTTCGTGACGTTGATTTAGATTATAGAAATAAAGATATCTAGCCCTTTGACCTTACGTGACACCAAAGCATGCAAGAACAAGGCAATGAATGAATTTCCGTAAGCAATCGATTTGCTCAATTAATTAATAAAACAAACAACAAATTGATAAAACATTGATTGTTGCAATCAAACAACATTGTATTTAGTGTGTTTTGCAGTATTTTATCTAAGTGCTGCCGGATACGATGCACGTGGTGGTTCTCATCATTAATTATTGAAGAAATTATTAGTCATTGAAATGATGATTGATTATTATGTGATGCGTCCAAGGTTTTGTTTTGCCACGGGTTCGGAAACGTTGACCTCTCGTAGTTAACGGCAGGAAATGATGTTTTGAATGTCATCAAAAATTGAAAGATAGGTATAATAAAGAAGAAGAAAACATAAATAACAAAAGACAAGACATTGGTAATACCTAATCTAAAGCCTTTTATTTTCTAATTTCTTTTAAGGTCTTGAGAGGTTTGTGACCTTTAAGTGTAGGTACAAAATTAAGTATTAGTCTGAGTACATAGTCGAAAAAATTATCTGGCCATGTTTGACGGTGCTATATGTAACGAAGGCTGCCTCTTTGGTCTAGTGGTCGCAAGCACTACTGCTGCGCGTGAGGTTCCGCGTTCGATTCGCAGGTCGGGCAAAGTGTTATGGGGTTTTCCATCAAGAATTTCTTAGAAGCAGCCGAAGTCTGGATTTGTTCGCGGTTGGTGGCAATAGGCTCACCCGCTATTTGTGACTTAAACTTAACTGACGAAATGTGGGTAAACTATACCAAGTACACCTCTCCCCAACCGTTCGGGGAAAAAGCATGATGGAACGTTATGTTATGTAACCTGATAAGGCCAGGCACATACATACGGAATTCCGTTTCGAAATGTCGATTCATAATTTCGAAGGCAGCAAATCCATACAAAAGGCCGGCCACTTATAGACGGAATTTCGTTCCAGAATTGCGTATATATCTGGCCGGCCTAAGTATACCCTTTATCTTCAAGGAATCGTTATTCGAACCATAAGGTTGTTACTTGACACGGGTCGACAGCGCATTGTGTTCCACGCGCACCTCAAAGAGATGTCAGTACAACTGACGGGGTCCGTTAGGACTGATGCCTGCCGGGATCGCGGGAAAGTCAGAAAGCAATACCGTGGCCCCTGGCAACGTACAGGCAACTGAAGGAACAAGAAAGAAAAGAAAGAAAGAAAGATTAATATTTATTTGGACACACGAACACGGGTGGGTTTTAGTCAGTAAGAGTTTGACACGATTCGCGCGAGAAGTTATTTGATAATTTCACACCCAAAAATAAAGAAGGTTGTTACTTAACAGTTTAGACTACTAGGGCCTGTAGGGCACATCCATCTAAGACTACAGGGGCCCGTAGGGCGCATCCATCTAAGACTATTAGGGCCTGTAGGGCACATTCATCTAAGACTACAAGGGCATGTAGGGCACATCCATGTAAGAATGACATGATCAATTAAATCAATAAATAAATTAAATTCTGAGCCGGATCAATGTGTCACCAAAACGCCAAGGAGAATCAAACGAATACAATTTTATCTCTTTCCTAATCAATCTCCTATAAATCCGATCCCATTATTACTTATTGACCTTCTAATGATGCCTTCTTTTAACTTTCTACACTTTTTTCTCACAGACGATCGCTGTTATTTGGCTATTTAGTGTTTTAAGGACCCCAAAATAGGAATTATTTGAGGTTCACAAAAAGAGGCGCATCATTATAATAGAGTGTTCAATAATATTTGTGGGAAAGCAAAATGGGAATTATTTGAGATACAATTAAATACATGCCAAAGAAAAACCGTTTTCAGGAAGAAAATTGTTATAAATTTCCTTCCTGTTTACTTTTCTTTAATGTATGTTGTTTATACATGTTACAAAATGTGTCAAGAAGTTATAATTCTGTGAACTGATAGCATTCTGGGAAATACGCTGATATTTTAATTTTTTTAAGTCGATGAAATAAACAACTTAGCTGATTATGATTATACATTGTATTAATTTTATTGCTTTACGTAGAAAACTTTTTTAAGTTCATTTGCCTGCCTTGAATAACGTCATTGAACATGTGGCAACAATTTGTGAGCTATGCAGACGATATGGTGCTGTTCAGTCCCTCAATGGGTGGGTTGATGAAGTTATTTACGAACTGCGGGGCCTATGCGGAGGAGCATGGCTTAATATACAACTCGAAGAAGAGTGAGCTTCTTGTATTTAAAGCACCTAAGCAGTCGCGCAGTGTCAACGGCGGCGTAGCACTTACGATTGTGGATAGTTTTAAGTATCTTGGCCACAGTGTCACGAGCGACCTAATAGATGGCGTAGATATAGAGAGGGTGCGCAGGGCGTTGTCTATGCTTGCCCGCAAGTTTGCTCGTTATACTACAGACGTCAATGTAACCTTTTTAAGGACTTCTGTCAATTCTTTTACACGAGTGGCTTGTGAGTGTCATATACGCGCCGAGCCTACAACGTCCTGCGTGTTTAATTTAATAATGCTTTTATGATGCTGTTGGGACTGTCATGGCGTTGTAGCGCTTCGGGAATGTTCGCGGAGGCTCGCACAGATGGTTTCCATGCCATCATGTGAAAGAAAGCGGCCTCCTTACTATAGGGCCTGCATGGTAGTGACCACAGCATTCTAAAAATGATCACTACTACTAGATAAAATGACATTGGGTGGGGACAATCATAGGTCTACGCAAATAAATAATTTGTAAAAACTAACAATACTAACGTACTTATTTTAAGCACAATAAAATTGTTACTAACACCAAAATACTAACTAAATTATGGACCTTAGTCTGAAATAAAGTTTTATTTATGTTTTTTTTTTAATACAATGGGGCTTCTTAACAACAGTTCCAATACATTGCTAGTATGCCTATTTTACAAATAAATAGCACCACTAGTTAAAATACCTTGTTAGAGACCCTTTTTATTACTAGGCCTATTAAGGAACATCAAATCAGACCACTAAGGGGGGATGCGCTAAGGTAGCACACTTAAGGGGGGATGCAGTAAGATAGCCCACTTAAGGGGGGATGCGCTAAGGTAGCCCATTTAAGGGGGGATGCGCTAAGGCAAATTTTCTTACGTTTTTTACACATTTACAGGCTTGAATTAGGTTTATTATTAATTTACAGGTCCTTTAGAAGGCCATTGATCAGATATGTATTATATTTACAGAATAATAATTATTAAATTCATCAATACAACTCTGTAACTTCAAATTAACCTATTGAATGACTTTTCATGAAATCATGAGATTTGAGACCAATTCTAACTTAGAGAGATCTATTGATCATTCATTGACCCTGAACTGCAGATTGCAAAAAACGTAAGAAAATGAATTTCGCGAACTACCTTTGCGTATCTACCAATCTTATGCTTTTATTTCTATGTCGATTAAATTGGTTCTTTGATCAATTAAACTGTACCAATGGTTTTAATAAATCGCCGCCATACTCAAACTCAAACTCAATAACATTTATTTAAATTAAACCGTCAAGTCAGTCAGAAAGATGAAGCTAGAGTGCGTTTCACCATAAAGTTCCTATGCCGTAATGTTGGCTCCACTGTTAAACTTTAACAACAGACCAATTAGTAGCGCCGTAGCGTATTCCTGTTCGTCCTACAACAGTGGCGACGCGCGGCGCTATCTACGGCATAGGAACTTTAAATGCCCATTCCAAAGCGTAATAGGTCCTATAGAGAAGAACGGGCAAGAAACTCCACGGACACTAAACAAAACATTGTAACTACAGAAATATTTTATGTGTGCCACTCCAGAGCAAATGCCACTTTTCATAGGGAGAAGGATCACCACGCTTGCTTACAATGTGGTGGCATTTTTTTATACAAAAAAATCCAGGTTTTCTCATGATGTTTTTCTCAGTAGAGAGTAGTGGTGTGTAAGATTTGTAACATTATGAATTGATTTCCGGCTGTTGCTGCTGTGAATCTTCGAAAATAATGAACTAGGCCTGGTATTTGATGAATCTGCTTTATTTTTCTGAATGAATCTGAAAAGCGATACGTCCGCCATGCGATCTCTGTTCTAGACTTATTCTTTTTTTAAACTCATGGCACCCTTGTCGGCGCAAAGAGCTGACACAGCGACATGGCTACAGTAAGTCCCGCTGTGCGCCACCTGACGGCGGCGGGGCCGTAACAGATGACTTAAAAGAGGTGTGATGTATTTTTTTATGAGTCAGGGTGCAAAAATATGTCCTCCACGCGTATTTAAATCTATGGTCTGTTTCAAAAGTATTTGATGGAAGTGTAAACAAAACCCTGTTAAGGTTGAATTCTTATGCAATCACTCACTAAAGCGAATTAGTAACAGTAGTATTTAGAAGGTTTCAACTTTATATCGCACCAAGATTTCCAACAATTATTGTTTGAATAATATTATTAAATTGTCATTGAAAAATCATCGACAAAATTAGTTATAAAATTAACCTCAATTGTCAAATGAAAAACATCTTCAGGGTGATTTAAAATTAGAATTTCAGGTTTAAGTATTCAAATAATCAAATCAAAGCACTCAATTTGTAAGTGGCACTACAGGTACGTTTTCTGATCCATTATTTGTTTACATTATTATAAGATAATTTTGGAATAGACTATAATATTCAACGCACCCTGGTCAGTCAGCCACACTACCACCTTCCTGTCTTGTTAATATTTTCCACAATACGAGCTTTCCTCATGATGCGTCAATACGTGAGAACAAGACTCAGTAGCTAAGCAAAAATGATGACCATTACTAAACTAACACGCTCCATGTTTCTTACCGTGACAACTATATATATCCGTAATAAAGTGCCAGAGAGCGTTGTTCGGGTTATCAGTAGTTTGATAAGAGAGGGTCGCTCTCAGAAATATTCCTATTTGCACTCGGGAACAACGAGTTTAATGTCAAGAACATTGATACACGTGCCCTTTCTGTTTGTGTTTCTTGCATGGTCAAAGGGCCTTGGTTTGAGTACTCTTCGGTACATAATGTTTCTTTTTAACCAATTTAAAAGAAAGAATAGGTTTGCAATTCGACACTTATGATCTTGGAGTAGGTTTTGGGTTGGAAATCCGATTCTGATCTTTTTGGCCTCGTTACTCCCTAACTCCCTCTAATTTGAATCGTATAGTCGGTCTATAAAAATGAAAAACTTTGGAAAAAATTGAACTTTGAGAATAAAATGAGTGAGTGAGTCTGAGTTTGTTTCGGCCTTTCTTCTCAGAGTATTCGGATAGGAATCGCCGCCGCGCTGTGGATCAAAAAAGGCTCTCGAATACATTGGAGCTTAAATTTTAAAGAGTCAGAAATCAAGACATAAGTACAAAAAAGGTCAAGGTAAAGCCTGCCACTATAATTTTGTAGGTGTTCCTGGCACCCACATGGTGTACAGGCATGCGACCACGGCTGTACCTTGACCATTTTTGTACCTATGTCTTGATTTCTGTCTGAAATAAATTCTTGTTTCGTACTTTTTAGTACCTAAGTTACAGTTTCTTAAACTTAATTTTTTATTTTATACTTTTCTGTTTTAACGCTTGATAAACGTTACGACAACGAAAATAAGAGTAATACAATAGCTCAGTAATTAACCTGTTTTATTTAAATTCAAATAGCAGTGCTTAAAGCCTTGAACGAAACCATAGAGTGATTTATTTCGACGCCAGCACTGTGGAGCTTCGAAGAAATCCAAAATATAAATAATTCGTTTTACTTTTAGGGTTCCGTACTAAAATGGTAAAAAGGAACCCTTATGGTGCGACTCAGTCTGTCTGTCCGTTTGCCTGTCACAGCTGGATATCTCAAAAACTGCTAATGCTAACTACTACTAAAGCTAAACTTGAAATTTGGAATAGTTTAAGATGACGTTTGCCCAACTATTTTGCAAAAAGGAAAGATAAAAAAAATTGCAACAGGGTCTGAACGGGGTTCTTAAAAAATCGAAGTGGAGCTACTAGAGCATGTGGGGTATCATTATGAAAGTCTTTTGACGAAAAATAAAAAAATAAAATACATATGCATACTTCGGAGATAAGGGGGTACGCCCCTTATCTCCGAAGTATGCATAGAGAAAAATCTGAAATTATCCTATGTGATAGAAGTTTATGCAAAGATTACAAGAAAAATAAAACAATGTCTCTAAATAGCACAGTTTTTCAGAAGTCATCAGCAAAAATTATTTTAGTTCCACTATCGGTCAAGAGATGGCGCTGACCTAAAACTACAATATTAAACACCGCGGTGTTGAAATTCTTTGACGAATATAAACCTCGCCGATGAAATATTAAAAACATTTCATGGTTCACAACCAAAATGTCCTCCTGCCTATCTACTCGCAGGTTGCTTGGGGTGAAGCACAGTTGTAGTTTTTTCCGGGCGCAGAACTATTTAGGTACCTATAAGAATGAAGCTTAAAGTACTGTCCGCCTGTTCGCCCTTCCACATTTCCGCCCATCCACCTGTCCGCCTGTCCATCTCTACTACTTTTGAAGGACTGTACGTAAAGTAACGCATCCAAAATCCGGTCGTCGACCGGTTTTTTTGCTGCTTAAGAGTGGCATTACAAATCGTTACTATTAAAATTTGATTAACTCACGCTCACGCACGCTTGTTTTTAACAATTTAAACATATTGATTTACTTTGACAATAATAATATGATGTATATACATATTTGTAATGTACCTCTCTTTTGATAACAAACATGTCATGATTATGTCAATTTATTTATTTTCGTGGATCGAAATTTCGGTGTAAAGACCACCATTTTAAATTTGGGGATAATTTACATAGCCCATGTTACCTGGATCATTATTACGAATCTATTGATATCTCATTCATCAAAATTTGGTTAAGTAGTTTAGGCGCTACGGTGGTGCACACGTAAATACATACATACATACATAGACTGCTAAAATCATAATCTTTCTTTTGGCTTTGACGTACTCATGTAAAAAGAATGCCTATTTTAAAATGTTTAAGGCGGTATATTTAATTCTTGTTTTAAAAACTTTTTAAACTTCCAAAAATTTTCGCCTTTTTACTCACCTTTTGAAACTATGTTAGGTAATTAAATTAGAACTGACCAGCAGGTAAATATATGAACTACAAAACCGTGTACCCGTTATCAAAATACTTTATTTCACAAAACCTACAAGGGCACTTATGAAACGTCAGAAGCTAGGTGCACAGTTCCAATTGGTAATTTCCTATGGAGAAGAGCCGGCAAGAAACTCCATGGTTACTCTTTTAAAAATAATTGACTTTACAATATTTTCAAATAACAGTGTTAATAGGTATGGGAGGACAGTGTAGGCCTGTCAACAAATACCAGGTACTACAAAATACAGAATGGTCTACAAATCTACAGTCTGTTAAGCCAACAGCGTTCTCACATGTAATATTGTGGATATAAGAGCTTAACCTGAACACAATATAATAACATCGTTTCTTTAACAACAATCACTGCAAAACAAACCGACTTTAGCACAAAAATCTACTAATAATGTTAGAATCGACGGTTATTACAACATAATTAAATAAATAATTAGGTAAACGTTAATAATAATTGAAGAAAAAAAAATAGACAGATAATGAATTAAAAAGTGGCAATGAACGGCATTGAACTCACAACGATAGGTACCGACTCAATTTTAGACGTAAAAAGATATGAGTACTTTGAACTTGACCGTTGTTACGAAGAATAGTCCACGTTTTCTCAGCAACTAAGGACAGCCTCATCATCATCATTTATCAAACCACTGAATAGATTATGAGCAGCCACATTGCCCATTGTATGTCTACCTCATTAGGTTTTGTTTCTCATCACTACGTGAACACTATCGGAACAAACCACCAGCACACTATTTCGACACACTTTCAATCACAAGCCAAAGGTTTTTGAAGGAACTTGCTAATCCATTACTTCATATATTTGAAAAATTGTCTGCTCCACAACGTAAATAACGTAATGAATGTTGTTGAAGTGTCAAAATGAATGGCATTGCCATTTTAAATGCGTTACGCTATCACCCCGCAGGTTAGACGATGTTCAAGGCTAGCCACTGGTTTTCCAGCAGCCAGCAGACAAGATGTGGGATTGATTGATTTATTGCCGTGTAATTTGACTTTGATTTGTATCCCTCTTAAGGACCATGACAGACCATGTCATACGTAACTGCCCCTGCATTTGACAGTAGATAAGCGCATGATTTTATATTGCACGAGGAAAATCACAAACGTCTTTAATGTAAAAACCGGCCAAGTGCGAGTTGGACTCGCGCACGAAGGGTTCCGTACCATTATCTATAAAAACGGCAAAAATCATGTATGTTGTATGGGAGCCGCCCTTAAATATTTATTTTATTCTCTTTTTAGTATTTGTTGTTATAGAGGCAACATAAATATATCATCTGTGAAAATTTCAAATGTCTAACTGTCACGGTTTATGAGATACAGCCTGGTGACAGACGGACAGGGGAGTCTTAGTAATAGGATAGGTTTAGTGTCACCCTTTGGGTACGGCACCTTTTTTTTTTAAATCTTTATTTATTTAAGGGATTTTTGTACACATATGCGACGATGTCATTTCCATCGTGCTGTTACAAATAATAACTAACTCCTCAACTAAGTCTAATTTCTTATCTGAAAAAGTATATAATGTTTTTGCTGCTTCAGACGTAATCTTAGCTAAAATACCATGAAACATTCCAACGTCCATTACCGACAATTTCATCAAGTTGAGAAGTGAGTTTATTTTGCTTGTATATCGGACACATTCCACACATCACAGTTAGGAGAGTCCGATTTTCTCATGAAATAAGCAAAATTGAAGTGAAATATGTCTGACCTCAAACGATGCGCAGCAACAATTTGACGGCGACTCAGTTTCGAGGTACGGAACCTTAAAAAAGAAGTTTTTCCCCACGAAATATTATCGTATCTAAGAGACCCAATATTTATAATTTATATACAACAAGTCAAAAACATAATTTAATATAATATCACGGCTGTATTCCTCTAAGAAGCGCCAGAGATGCATAAGCATAATGTACCCAAGATTTTGTAGTATCTTGATTTTTTAGAGGCATGAGGGACAACATGGTGTTCAGTTCACAGTTCACTCATTCTCCATAGAAAAAGGAGAATCCTTCGACCAGACGGGTCTTGTGTCTGGTGAGCTACTGCCCGACGATTGATGTTGGGGCGTTGTATATATGCTGGTCGTACCGTAAACACTGCTTGCGCGATGCAGGATTTTGCGTGACGTCAGTGTGATGCGTAATTCGCATGTGGCGATGTAGATGCCGCCATAATTCAAGAGACTGTCCTTGGAGTTTCTTGCCCGTTCTTTCCATAGAGATTTATATTTTGGAATGGGCAACTAGCTTCAACTTTCTGAGTAACTGACCGACTACAGGCATATATGAATTGTCAAGGAGTTGAAATAAAAGCTTTGTTTAAAAAGAGTTTGATGCGTGGATGTGACGCATATTTTTCCCCCAAATTGTTATTTTCATGATTTTGTTCTTCTCTGCGTCATGTTTACCGCAAATAAACGTATTTTCTTTCTTTCTTTTATTATTTTTTCTATGTATTTTACTAACCTCATTTATCATCCTCCGTTAGCACACGTTACAAGTTACCATACTACTGTCTACCCTACCTGGTTATACAGGTGTGACGATTAATATTCGCTTACTAGGCGTATCAATAGTAATATAATATAAGAGCTGGATCTATGGGGCAGCTCATGGTCAACAACAGATATTTACGATGCTATTATAATATGATATATGCGATATTTTGAGATTATAATATTCTTACTAGTTATGTGTCAGGCGGGATCTGGGACACTTGCGCGAAAGACACCTGCGCGAACTCATTTGCGCGAAAAGACATTTTCGCGAATGGACTTTTGCGCGAAAGACACTTGCAAGAAGGCAATTGTGCGAAGGATACTTGTGCGAATCCAATTGCGCAAAAGACACTTGCACAAAAGGACAGTTGCGCGAAAACATTGCGGTAATGAGATTTCTTCATAACATCGCCTTTCAAACTCAAAACTTAAACTCAAAGCATTTATCTAAACTTCTAAACTAATATTATAAAGAGAAAATATTTGATTTTTTGTGTATTTGTAATGAATAAACTCAAAACTACTGGACTGATTAAAAAACAATCTTGCACCAGTTGAATGATATACTATCACTGAGTAACATAGGCTATAATTTATAAAGATATCATGCGGGAGCCCGACCGCTGGCGGAAGCCAGTTTCAAATAAACCAATTACAGGCAATTTTGAGTTGTGCAGGGGTCGGTAGTCAGAAAAATGAAGCTATTTGCCCATTCCAAAGCGTAGAAGGTACCTGTGGAGAAGACCGGGAAAGAAACTCCACGGACACTCTTTTAAATCAAAATAAGGTTATAAAATATTGGTTACATCATTCATGTTCGTGCTACAAGGTATTTTTTTCTTTTGTTTTAAATTATACTATAATAATAAAGAGGGTGGGCGCTGATACCTATAATTACAACGTTAAGTTATCTTTGCTTATGTATTGGTTGAAACTCTAACATACAATCATACTTACCTTATGGCCTATTTTTATTTTTTTTATTGTAAACCATCTTATATTATTTGAAGGTGCAAATAAACTGTATTATTTATTTTATTTTTTATTTTATGTTGAAGTTAAACAAGTGAGAAAGATGCAGAACTTATTCTTTCAAAGGGTTGGGCAGGGGTGTGTTGGTCAAATCTTGCAAGCTGTATTAAAATCCTCTTCCTACGGAGGTTCCTCTTGTCCTACGGAGTTGAAATTTTTCATTGGCTCCAGACGAGGGAACTCCTCAACGGTCAGCAGTAAAGACACGAAATTTTATATGCACATATTATGTGTACATAAAATTTCGCTTTTGTGTAAACAAAAAATTATGATCAACGAGCAGCGGTCAACCTAGTATAACATTTCATGTTTGTACTGTTGAGCTTTGAGGAGTTCCCCCGTCTGAAGCCAACCCTGGGTGCAGCAGCCAGGTCATGGTGGACTTTAGAACGGACTATCATAATTAAATGCGTATATAACATTTCTTGTCTTTGCTGTGGACTGCTGAGGAGTTTCCTCTTCGGGAGCCAATCCTGGGTGCAGAATCAGGTTAAGCGTCATAAAAAAATGCATTATCTTAGAAACTGAACCAATATTTAAAATTCCGCCCAACTGTCGTGTCATTCGCGCAAGTGTCCATCGCGCAGCTGTCTTTCGCACAAGTGTCTTTCGCACTTAAGTCTATTCGCGCAATAGTCCATTCGCGCAAAAGTCCCTTCGCGCAAAAGTCTCTTCGCGCAAAAGTCCCTTCGCGGAAATGTCTTTTCGCGCAAGTGGGTTCGCGCAGGTGGCTTTCGCGGAAATGTCATTCACGCAAGTGTCCTTCGCGGAAATGTCTTTCGCGCAAGTATCCTGCTACCCGTCAGGTGTAGTATATAGTCCCTTGTCCCTTCATTTAGGTAAAGTGGGTCTACCCTTTATAGCAGAACTTTTCATGTCATAATATTATTTTGCATAACAGCGCATAGCATAAACTTCATATCGCAGAAAATCGTTTGGCATACACTCATTTATAATACATTAAAAACGCATAATTTTGTAAGTCAGAATCATCTTTAGGCATAAATTTCATATCCATAATAATTAAAAAGTAGAACCATCATATTGCAGAAAGTTCACTGTCAGAATCGTCTTTTGGCATAAATTTCATATCGATAATCATTAAAAGGTAGAAATATCATATCTCAGAAAGTTTACAGTTAGAATCATCTTTTACGGTTTTAGACATTTATTTTCTCAAAAGATTTTACAAAATCACTTACAGAGAAAATACAATATTTATAATTAGGTAAGAATACATTAAGCCGAATGGCGTAGTGGGTTATTGTTCACATTATGGCAAATAAACCGTGTTACAATAATAGTAGCAGTATATTAGTAGGTATAGTGGGTAGTTGTAGAAAATAAGTGTAGTAATAGAAACAAAGTGCGCGATGTCGAGTTCACGTCGCCGCTGCAGGTTAGTGTGCGTGAGTGATAGTGTCCTTTTTGCTAAGGCCCGCATCACAGCGATAGCGTTGCGTTTTAGATGTTATGTTTGTTGTGTTTTTTTTTAGTTATATTATTGTTATGAGAGTTATCTAACTTCTTGGTATTTATTTGTTTATTTGTGTATGTATAAGATATTTATTAGGTTATATAAAGTTAGTATAGTGTTAGAATATTATATTATCGTTATTATGAATATACATTTAATATATTATGTAGTTATTTATTTAACGTAGATTGTAATATAGTGTAAGTATATATGCTTGTATGGATGGATGTATGTATATTATTGTTTATACAATGTGTATTATATTTAAACATATAATATAATTTATTGTTTTATAAGATATGTGTTTAACAGAAAATTAAGTACTTATTAATGAAGAATCCTTTAAAAAGTGGTTTTTTAATAGCTTTTTGAATGTAAACAGAGACTTTGCTTCTTTTATATTTTTCGGTAATTCGTTGAAGTGCTGGGCTCCTTCATATAGAATACTCTTTTTTCCGTAGTTCGTTCTATGGGATCTTAAACGTAGATTGTTAGCCTGCCTTGTCATGCGTTTATGGTAATCTATCATTTTAGTGAACGTAATTTGTGAGTGTATATCTTTTGATAGAATTTTTCTAATTAAAATGCATGTGTTATATTTATATATTTGGGTGAGATTGAATAGTTTTGTTTCTTTATAAATTTTTATGGTAGGTGTTAGATAATCATATTGAAACAATATTTTAATTATTCTATTTTGTGCAACTTGTAGTTTTTGCAAATTAGATTTAGTTGCAGAACCCCACACTTCTACTAAATAATCTATTTGAGACTTGACCAACGAATTATATATCGTGTATCGGATATGATTTGGGAGAGATCGCACTATGCCTCTTACTGCACCTGTTAGTGAGTTAATTTTGTTTCGAATTTTATCGATATGTGGTTTCCAGGTAAGTTGGCTATCCAGAATAAGGCCTAAGTATTTTTCATTGTTGACTTTAGCAATTTTTTCACCGTTAATAACAAGAGGACTATAATTTTCTATTTTTTTATTCTTAGCAGAGAAGATAATGTATTTCGTTTTTGCGGCATTTATAGTAAGTAAATTTGACTGTAACCAAATGTGTAAAAGATGTAGATCATGCTGAGCTTGGTTTATTACTGTTTGTATTGAGTGACCAGAATAGAACAAGCTAGTATCGTCGGCATATAAAGTGATGTCTCCCTTTAGCCCAATCTCATAAATGTTATTAACATACACAAGGAATAACAGGGGTCCTAAAATTGAGCCCTGAGGGATACCACAAGTAACTGTTTGAGGGCTACTTTGCTGGCTATTAATTTTGACCACTTGAGATCTGCCTGTAAGGTATGATTTAAAAATCTCATATGCTTTGTCAGTTACGCCTATGTCCTTTAGTTTTGACAGCAGTATGTCGTGGCTAACTGTATCGAATGCCTTTTTCAAGTCAATAAAAATTCCGAGAGTAATTTTTTTCTGATCAATGTTAGATCTAATACTGGTTACTAAATCAACAGTCGCGGAAACAGTGTTTGACTTTGGGCGGAACCCGTATTGTTTTTTGTACAGATAATCAATAGTAGTTAAGAATTCATACAGTTGTTTATGTAGAATTTTTTCAAATATTTTGGACATGACTGGTAGTACCGATATAGGTCTGTAGTTACTGGGGTCAAGTTTGCTTCCTGATTTAAAAATTGGGCTGACCTTCGCAATTTTAAGGCGGTTTGGGAAATAGCCTTCGTTAAAGCATTTATTAATACAACTAGTTAAGCTTTCCGCTATATTATCTTTAACACATTTAACAGATTTTGTATTTATGCCATCTAAACCGGAGCTAGTGTTGGAATCTAGGTTTTTAATTATTTTTAAAACTTCGTTTGCAGTGGTTGGCTTTAATTTTGACAATTCAGTATTGTTATTATTAGGTTTATTATACGTTAAGGTATGTGTTAAGTTGTTGTGGTACTTTTGTGGTATTTTATTTGCAAGTTCAGTACCTATTGTAGCAAAAAAATTGTTAAAGTATTCGCAAATTTCTTGAATATCTGAGATTTGACCATTAGGGGTATTGATTTTTAAATGTCCAAGGTCTGCTGATTCTGTTTTATTATTTGTTAGTCTGTTAATTAGTTTCCACATTTTTAAAGGATTGTTCTTACAATTCGCAAAAGACTTACGGTAGTACTGATTTTTAGCACATTGTATATTTTGAAAGGTGCGGTTTCTTTGCTTTAAGAATTCTTCTTTCACGTGTTCGTCTTCAGGTGTTTTTATTAAGCTGTGATACAGTTGGTTCCTTCTGTTTATTAATGTTATGAGGTCCTTATTTATCCACTCTTTGCAAGGAGGATTTAACATTTTTATCTTCATTGTTTTGTTGGTTGAAATTGCTTGTAAAAGCTGAGATTCCAGTTCTTCATAGTCAGTAAATAGGTTTGTGTGAAAAATTTCTTTGATGTCGTTCTGTAAGCCAGTGTAGTTTATTGATTCATATTCTATTTTTTGGACACGTTCTTCTTGAGTTCTGTTTATCTCAAGGTAAATTTGTTTATGATCGGATAAGGAGGACTCAATAATAGACATCTGGAAAGTGTTTTTCTGTAAGTTTGTACACACATGATCTATGATTGTTTTTGAGGATGTGGTCTCCCTAGTGCAATATTCTGTGGTGATTTTATTCAAAATTTTTATATTATGCTCTCGTAGGGTTTCCTTGTATTCCATTGTAGGTTTTTCGTTATTTAGTAAATTTAGGTTGAAGTCACCAAAGACTATAACACGTTTTCTTCTTGCCAGTTGTTGATTATAATTTTCGAGAAACTTGCCAGTGTTTGCTGATGGTTGTTTGTATATGGCCCCTATATCAAGAGAAAGTGTGTCAAGATGTACCCATAACCAATGGTTTCCATCTTCGTACTGCTCTTCCAAAAGTTCATGTTTTAAACTGTTATGAATGTACAAGGACACTCCACCACCTCTGGATTCTTTCCTGTAATTGTAGTAGTGGGTATAGTTTGGTAGTTTTAGCCTTTGTGCTTCCTCATCACTTTTTATCCAGGTCTCGGTAAGAATGATTACATGAACTTTTGTTTCGAACGATTCTATTATACAGCGCATTTCATCCAATTTGCCTGGTTTCACTATACTACGGAGGTTAGCATATAAAAATTTTAGTGCTTTTTTTGTGGTTGTTATATCGGTATAGTTGTTATAAATTGTTTGAGTTACAAATCTATTATCTTTACTTTTATTTATTGCATGTTCTCTTGTGTCTCGTTTTTTGCCTGCTGTTTCAGAATTTTAGGAGTTCCCTTGATATATTTTATAATTAGATCATTTTCACCTTTTTCTTTACGTTGACGCAACTCTTCTCGTAGGTTTGCCATATCCTGTTTTTGATTGGGTGTCTGGTCGGAGTAGATTTTAATATTATTATCCTTGTAATTTGATTTAGTTTTAAGTATTATTTTAGCAATTTCCGATGTTGAAAAGCAGACTTTTAGAGGTCGTGTTTTCTTCCCATCATATTTTCCTAAGCGCAGTATTTTTTCCGGTTCAGGATAGGATGGATATATGTCTGATAGTATTTTCTTCACTTCACATCTATCGTCTTCCCTCTTCTTCGTTATATTTTCTGAATACGATTCGGCAACACCAGTGATAACTATATTTTTACTACGCTCCAAACGCTCTTGAAGTTCGATCATTATGCTACCATAAGTAGTTGTTGGTGCAGGATATTCTAAAGATGACGATGCATTTTGGAGAGCATGTACATCGTTTTCAATACCTTGAATTTTTTCCTGGTTCTTGTTGACAGTACTTGAAAGGTTTTTAATTTCCGCCTTGAGGTTGTTATGTTCCATAATCACTTGATCTGTTTTGGTCTTCATTTCAGTCAACTGTTCATTAATAGATGAAATATCTTTTCTTATGATATTGATATTTTCAATTTGGGAGTTACCAAACTCCTTAAGCAGTCCCATAATTTCCTTTTTAAATTCCTTAAATTGGTATGAGAAATCATCCTCGGGCGTTTTTCTTTTGCGTTGTGACACATATTCGGTATAATCGCAAGTTGATAGGTCGGGTTGAGAACTACTATTCCCACTAGTAACACTCGATTTGTCGCTGGATTTATGAGTGGGAGAACGTTGGACACTCATGTTATTCTCGCTCCGTTTTATCGCTTCGCTCGGTTAGTGTGCAGTGAACCTTATAATGCGTAACCGGTATGAAGCGAGTCTATCTGTTTCGTTCTAATACCTGCTACGGTTTTGAGTGACACTCACTGCGTAATGTAAATTTACACTTTATATCGATAACAATTAAGTTTAGAATTGAAAAACAGCTATTTTTATTTTAATATTTGCCACAAGTAAAACTTTAAACACGTCCGCTCACTACGCTAGTCGGCCGCGTTTTTTTTTCACAGCACAGCACACACCATGCATGTATGCATCAAGCATGTAGAATGCAAACATGCAAAAAAGCACACACCATGCATGCAGCATGCAAGCAAGCATGCAGCATGCAAGCAAACATGCAGCATGCAAGCAAGCATGCAACATGCAGCAGGCATGGTTTCTGTCACGGCTCCGGCGCTGCGGGGCTCCGGCGGTCCCACGCAAGCTTCTCGTCGCAGATGGTTGTAACGCTCACCACAGCAGCTTCGGCTTGCTGGCTGGCTTTGCCGGCCAGCCTCAGCTCGCTGGCCGCCTCGCCCCTCCGCGCCTACGCGGGCTTAAATTACACTCTAGGGGTAGGGCAGACAAGACTACGTGCAGTCGGTTTTGCAGCGATTCGGTTCTGTCACTTCACTAACTTTTGTAGTACAACATATTTACTTTTTAAGACAATATTTTAATTTTAATTTAAGGTTAAGAATATGATTACATTTTATAGAAATGACAATAATTATGCCTAATAAAATTATTCCAAATGAAATTCTGCCATCTTCTTAATATGCCAAGTGAAATTATTCCAAATATTCGTCGCTCTAAATAAACGTTATGTGAAACGAAATTATGCGAAATTAAGCTTTGCCAAAAGTAATTATGCCAAATAAAATTCTGCCATCTTAAAAGTATGCCTTTGTAAATTCGGACATATAAACATTCGGCCAAACAATAATTATATTAAATGATTTTTATGCCATATATATATTTGTTTAAAGAAGATTATGCCAAGTGTGTTATGCCAAATAAATTTCGGAGCATCAAAATTCTGCCAGATAGAGGGAACCCAGGTAAAGTATTCATTTAAATTACGACTATACTGAACGGTGTTGATCTCTTTGCTTACAATAATCGAGATTTTAAGAAAGCTATCAATCAAAATAAGCTCCAGCTTTTAAGATCCATGCTTGTACTAGGGGTAGTTCTTAGTTTTTGAAAGTCGTAACAGTAAATATTTGAAAAAAGTTACATAATGTTTCTTTATTTTGATAAGCTCGTCATAGCTAACGATTTAGTCCTCTCTTCTTGACTAGTAAGTAACCATTTCTTTTAATTAGTTTGTTTTCGTCTTATATTACTGTGTGGTTTATAATATATCACAGTTATAATAATTCTCAGCGAATTAAAGTACCTCTCACTTGTAAGTAATGTAATTTATTAAGTGCGATTTCACTGACTTTGTTAATCTTATAACCATTATAATAATTTATAAGCATTACCTTTTAGCTAGTATTAACGTGGAGAACAGCCCCTTATTTAAACTTATTAATAAAAGTTCAAAAGTACAATTATTATTGACCGTTATTGATAACAATTTAGTACTTGCACAAATCACTCAGTAAATATAATGTAGAGAGACAAATGTCACTCGTTATCTCTCTCTTATATATTTGATATTATTTAACATTCTTGTGTCGAGGTGGCCCCGGGGTTAAATTAACAGCTATCTAATTACGCAACACATTTTCGTAAACTATTAGGACAATTTTTTTTCATTTCGACAGTTCAACAACATTCATTGCGTTATTTACGTTGTTGAGCAGTTTTTTTTTTCGAACTTATGAAGCAATGGATTAGCAATTTGTTTCAAAACGATTCAAATTCCGATTGATCGTGTATTGCCTAATTAGGGTACAGATTTGTATACGTAGTAGGTTGGGGCTTCGAAACTTGTGGTAAAAATATTAAGTTTACAAACTTTAACAGGTGCTTTAGACTTTCGAACTGAATAACTTTTACGATCGAAAAAAAGACTAATGTTCCATACTAAATTTTAATATCTACTATTCTAAACTGGGACAGCTGTTTTTTGTTCGCGATTTCAAAGTTGTTCCCATAGTAAACGTTATTCAGTTCAATGGCCAAAGCAACGCAGGTGTGCGTAAGATCGCATGCGTCCTAATACTAAATGTTCTAAGAACACAACCGGAATATCGCAAGACAGAGTAGAGAAAAATCGTAAACAAATTCCTTGCTAGGCAAATTACTTAACGGTCACAGCATGAATTCAGCATTAGAACAGAATCGAATATATAATAGATCTTTATTTACTTAGAATGTAGGTGGTACATAAAATAACTTGTTAAATTATATAATAGGATCCGTGTACATTCTGCCTTAACATAGCATGCAAATGTAATACAAAGTAAAGATATTACAAAAAAATATCATTTAAGAAATCCTACACAGAATAATAACATTTTATCTACAAGTAATTCTGTGAAATGTTTTTTAAATTTTTGAAACGGTTAGTTTTTAATTTGGTCAGTAATTTTATTAAAGATTACAGGGAGCCATACAAATCACATGTGCATAATATATTCTGGTATTGAGATCTCATAGCTGTACTTCGTGTTCTAGTTTCTATTAAAGTTGCAAATAGACATCGGTTTCTTATTACAAAAATTGCTAATTCAAGGATGCATGGGCAAGGTTAATAATTTATGAGACTTAAATTTAGGTACGCAACTGTCTGTTACTTTAAAACCAAATATAGCTCTCAGGCAGCGCCTTTGCGCTTTGAAAATGCTTTCTCGTTCACTACAGTGAACCCAAAAATTATACCAAATCTTAAGATGGAAATTCTAGTAATTTCCATCTTAAGATTTGGTATAATTTTTGCCACAAATATTGTCGGTAAATTTACTTTTTTTGATAGATTATGCAACATAAACGCGGCTGTGCTTAAACGTTTACATATATTTTCTGCTTGCGGCTTCCAAGTTAACTGGCTGTCAATTATGATTCTTAAATTTTTTGTACTGTTTACTTTTTCTATAGTTTGACCATTGTAGTTTATATCCATATCTCCCGTAGATATTAGTTGGTAAAAGTGCATGATTTTAGTTTTCTGGAGACTGACACTATTCTTAAAAGTAAAACAAAATCCACTTCGCGATAATGATGAAACACATATTGTATAATTATACAATGTATTATTATTTATCTAAAACTTACCGTTATCCTCCACGAAGAGGTTAGCAGCGCCATCTTGTGCGTTGACCGAGAACTAGCTGCAGTTTCAGAACATGTCGTTACGGTGCACCGCCATTTCATATTTAAGCTATTCCTGAAAGAAAAAAACATTAATTCATAAGGTAATTAACTATTCTGTGGAAATATTATTGAATTACCTAATCATTATCTGCCTAGCCTTTTCCCTACTATATTGGTCTCGGCTTCCAGTCTAACCGGATGCAGCTGAATTCATACTGCATGTGTTATCATGGAGTGACTAGATCGGACCACCACAACCCAGTTACTGGGTGATACGATATAGACTGGGTGATGGTATTGGAATCCTACGATATCCTACTAATATTATAAATGTGGTTGTTTGTATGTTTGTTACTCAATCACGCAAAAACGGCTGAACAGATTTAGATGAAATTCGGCACACAGATAGTTTATATTCTGAATTAACACATATGATACCTTATCCCGGTAGTACGTTCCCGTGGCATAATTTCCGACATCCAAGCGGGTGGTAAAAGATAGTTACTAAATAAGTTAGCATTTGTTGTACTCAAGCCCACTTTGGTCCTTTGGTCCTTGTATAAACTTACCTAAACATATTTCCAATAACTACTGGATACTTCTTGATATTGAAAAATAAAATGGTTAAAATGATTTTCCAATTTAATAATTTTGTAATATTGATTGTTATTCAGCATGGTATTTTGATAGTAAATTGTAATTTATTTGTTAAAAATTTGCATGCCCAAGTGACGGCAGAGCATGGAGAACACTTATTATCAAAACATGTATGTATAACATTTATACCTATAATCATGTTGGCAAAAAAGTCGTCAGCTTTATAAATCTCCTTTCAGTTTACCCCTTTTATAAAAGTATTATACGGTTCAAATTATAATACGAGTGTTGCAAATAATAAAACAGAGGCAACAATCCGCGCCAACGATCGTTCCAAGACTCTGCCGCTTTTAAAATCGGCAAAGCGCAGAAATTTAACTTTAAAATTTTATAGCCTTGCAAAAGGCATAATTTTTGATATATTGCCGGCGATGTAAAGAATGCGTCGCATAATTATATAGCTGCTGTCTCTTTGCAAGCGAGCATAAACATAGCGGCTCGAAGGACTGCGTTTTGAACTGAGAATGCGGTGGTTTTTTCTCGTCCTTGACTCGCTCCGCTTAAGCTTTTTCTACCCGTTTATAGTGTACCCTGGCCTAAAATGTATGGGAACGGCCTCGACCAGTGATCCTTTTATTATTTATTAGCTCAAGTGTAGACATTTGGCCTTTTTCAAGCAGGCACTTGAGACAAAGTATTTTGTCGTCTTTTTCTTATGACAGTTTTAGAAGTTGCCATTAAATTGTCGAGATGCGCTTGTGTGAGGAATGGGTATTTTTAAGAAGGATTTAATAGCTTGGAGAATTAAAGCTTTATTTTCTGTGGAGATTTACGCTGCAATTTGAAATGAATATTTACTAGAGCATAGCCAATTTTACTTTTGAAACGTCTTTCATTTCGTTTAGTAGAGAGTCACATTGCAAAAACTATATTATGGAACGAAATATGTTATGGCAAAACAGCTTATTACTTTGGAACTAGAGCGATAAAAGCTATTACTCGGTAGTGCATTATCGCTGTCGTTAACGGCGCTGTAATCGCGCGAAGCATTCGGAACTAAATTTACCATCGGGCGCTGTGTTTATTTAGTGATTACTCAGCAGTACATTGATCGATTCGAGCGGGAGTGCTCGAGTTTGACAGAACTCACAACGTTATCATAAGTATGATACATAAAACTCATACTTGTGACCATTAGAAGTTGTAGAGTTTAAAAGGGTTTGTTTTTTTGCAGTACTGACGACTGCTCTACTATGGCGCCTCCGCGTGCGATGCGTAACGTGCAAAACTGGCATGCACGAGCACGAGTAGCAAGAGAGAGAGATTCCGGCCCTCGACTACCCGTATTCATCTCCACAAGGAACGCATTAGATTAACACAGCGGTGGAAGGCAGTCTCGAGCACCGCTATCTGATATAACTGTGGCTGCAATGGTGGTACACGCGACAGTAACAGTACAAGGCCACAGTTAGAGCAGATTACGCGTGCGCCTGATCTCCGTAGACGCTGGAATTTGGCTACAGCCCAGTTCAAGTTCGTGTTTATTGAGCACGAGTTTAGAACACAAGTGTGAAGTATGTGACAGGTTCTGGTTGAAGAAAGATTTGAAATCGGCAACTGCAGCCGTGTCGCGATTTTTAGAGGATGACTTTTCAGGGCAGAATACAGCGAACTTTAAACTCTGCCGCAACTGCTTAGACGCATGTAAACATCGACGGATGAGCATGAGCAGGAGCAATGGATATAGACATCTTCCTTATCCTACCCATCTACCAAAGCTAGGTTCGATCGAGGAGACGCTCGTCTCCCCAAGGTTGCCGTACATGCAGATACGACGGTTGCCACATACAGGACAATCGGCATTGTGGGACAAGTAATTAATATTCCGGTTGACGTAAACAACATGGTTTAAACCCTAGCCGTCAGTTAGACGATGACTATACTATGCGATAAATGTTAGCGGTCACTCATTCACAAGTCTGGGTACTTGGGGGGTCTGTACATAAAAAAGGTGAAAGCGTGGCTGCAATATCTCACCAACAAACCTTTATATCAACATTATAACATCCGTATCGACTGGGAAAAACTGAAGTAGCAATGTAGAGGCCTAGTGCCAGCACATCTACGACTGAAGAGGCAGCCATAAAACCGCTTGAAGATAAAGAACATAATTTAACCAAATAATAACGTAAACATAAGCTACATATGTTTGAATAAAATATGTAAATAATGTTACTTATGTATTTGTATTTCTTTGATTATCATTTCTTTCGATTATCAGGGCCTGTACTTTTGAGTACAAGCACTAGTGCTTACACATCCTCTAGCACGCACAAGACGTTTCACGTTCTTCACTGCAGCATCCCTTATAAAAAGGAATGCCCTGTCACCTGTTGTGCACCTGATCACCTTATGAATGCGTCAGTGAGCGGAGTTCACGTGGATGCATTTTGGGCTAAAAATAATTGAACTTTTTGCCATCGATACATTAAGAGGAAGAATGGTATGGTGGCCTTTTGATATTTATTTATACCAGTTTAAAAAAGACAAAGCAAAAAGAAAATATAACACAAAGGAGGAAAAACATTGCTTACAATGCTCACTGCGACTTGGCAATTTCGAATAATTCTGTCAAGTTTACGATATTTTGTTGCGACGCCGTCAGTTGTCTCATAAATTCAATTGGAATGTGCAGTAAACGGTGTGTCTTGGAGATAAAACTGCGAATTGAAATCTGCAATTAGAGAAGCGGACAAAGTGGTGAAACGAAATGTGTTCAATTTTGAAGAAAATGGATACCTATTATATATTATTTAGCTTAAATGTGACCCCCTTTATTTCATAAATAATACCCTTCTTTTTCATACTATCGATCTTTTAGGAATAGTATACAAGCCTGTAAAAGTATATTATATTTTTGTGGCATGGATTTTTTTAATTTTTTTGTTCTTTACTTTACATTCCTACAAACATCCTTTCAACACATTCAGGACATTTCCAATTTCCCATTTCAAAAGGTTTTACATTTTGAAAACGGTTAAAAAGTATGACATAAATCGCTATGTGGTTCTGGCTAGAAAATCGGGAGTCCCTGGCGATCGCCCAAATGGCCCGGTTGCATAACCCTATAGAAATCTATACGTTACATAGTAAGTGATGGGTATCGAAGCTCCGTGGCGTAACTTTGAAGGGTATATTGATAAAATGGTTTGTTACTTACAGAGTAGTAGGTACACCTAAAGTTTGTAAGTGGTTACTGGGTGAAGTAGGGTCATGATTCACGACCTAAATATTTATTTATATTATATTATTTTAATTTTAATAATAAATTCAAAATTCATAAATTCAAAAGTCATTTATTCAAACTAGGCTGAGAATCAGCACTTTTTGAACGTCAAAATTACATAAGACAGTCCCCCAAAACGCCCACCCTTCACCACTTCCTAGTGCTTTAGCTGGGAAGAAAAAGTGGCGCAACAAACTCCCCAGCAGCACAGCTGTCTGTTCAGTTAGAAAAAAATTAATGTATATAATAGTATGCAAAATGATATTTACATTACGCAACACAAAACATAATTTAAATTATAAAATTAATAGCCATATGAAAGCTAGCACACGCCAATATACCAACCAAAAGCATCGAGAACTATACTCAAGCAGAAATAAAAATAACTTAACGAAAACAATATCTAAATAAAAGCCTCCAGGCATAAAGGGCGTGCCTGCTTACAAATAGCTGTAACTAGAAGTTATAATTGATAAACTAGAACGCTAGCTAACATATTGCAATACAACTCATTAAAAAACATTGTAATGAGTAGATTATGTCAACAATAAATTAAAATAAAATAAATTGACTTATAAAGTAAAATTATAAACAATTATATAAACTCATATAACCTGTAAGTAAGTAAGCTAATTCTGGAGAATACCAGCCTATTATGGTCCCACTGCAGGGGAAACCTTATCCACGCATGGTTAAGGCTGTTTTTCCACCAGAGATGTACTATGCAGCCATGCTGCGAGGATTTGAAAGCTAAGCTACCAAACTATGTGACCGTTTCCACTCATGCTAAGCTGTGTAGCGGAGCGAGTAAGATGTGCTGTGAAGATGCGCCGCCGCGCGGTAGCTGTGCGAGGAGCGCAGGAGCTATGCAATGCATCAACAGTAGGGAAGACACTCTACTGTGCACATAGCTACACCACTCGCGCATTCATAGCTTCCATAGCACGCAACCTTCCATATAAAAAAACTTAGTTTAGTTGGACCCGTTTCAACCAGTGCTACGTTATGTGGACCAATGAATATGATTGGTGGATATCAAACGCATCCATAGCAACGTAGCATAGCACATCTCTGGTGGAACAGCAGCCTAAAGACGGGTGTTAGCGATTTTGTTGGTATATTGACGTGTGCTAGCTGACATTTATAGCAAATAATTGTTTTTATTTTTTGTGTTGCGTTATGTTAACTACAATCAAGTTTTTCTAACTCAACAGACACAGCTGTGCTGCTGGGGAGTTTGTTGCGTTTCCTTATTCCTCCGCAAGTGGTGAAGGGTGGCCATTTTGGGGTGGTGTCTTATGTAATTTTGACGTTCAAAAAGTGCTTATTCTCAGCCTAGTTCGAATAAATTACTTTTTGATTTTGATTTTGATTGACCACACGTGGCCATGTAAAATAATATAATTATTTTATTAGCAGCAGCAGTTGAAGTAATTGTTTTTCTGTTAGTGTCCTTTTGGTTTTGTATGTTTGTATGTAGTACCTAAATTTAATAGTAAGTTGAGAGTAAGGTTAAATCAGGGAAATAAGAGTAGTAGTAAATTGACTAAGTACATATTATACTTAAATGGTCTATATATTAAAATCACAACTATAATTCTTTGACAGTTGTATAAAATGGCTATTATTAATTATCTGAAAAAAAAGGAACTAAACTAATAGAAAAAAATAAAAACTTACATTAATTCATCTAGAAAATGGTAAGTGTGTGTAAATCCAGAGGATCATTTCACAGTTCCAGTTTCAATGAACCTGAAAAACAATCAAGATAGTTTAGTGGATTATATATTATCTACTATACAATATATAAATATAATTATATCTTTTGAAAAGGTACTCACATTGTTAGCCCGTTCCACATTATGAAAAAATCAGTTGATCTGAAAACATACTTGCAAAAAGGCATTTAACAGTAGGTAAAGCATTTTATTCAGAATTTACCTATGCTATAATCTTTCAAGGTAAAAATCAATCAAAATAGTTGATGGGCCATTTCAAAAACACATGATTAACAATAAAATTAAACTCTAATTGTACCTGAATAATAATTGAATTGTATGAACTTAAGATAAGTGTGTTTTAAATAATATGGAAGTCTTTGTCGTCAGCAGTGTCTCTAGTGTCTTAAATAAAATAAACCAAAATTAGAAATAAAGTAGATTCCCAAAGAATTATCAGCCAATAATTCGAAGGGCATCATCAAACAATAATGTAATAAATTAAATATAAATGTCAGAAACATGAAAATATACAAAACAAAGAATAATGTTAACGTAACGTAAGTACAAACAAAAATTAAAACAAGTACCGAAGGACCAGAATTATTCTTAGGAAAAGGAAAAGCGAAGGTCCTCAAATCGCTGTAGTATCTATCATGGACTATGATTATTTATGATGTACAACGAGTGCCAAGTCCAGTTCTCAAATTGAAGGCCCAGACAATGGTCAGATAACTACGGAATCACAAGTCGAATATGTAAATATCGCACAGTAGGCCAATTGTGAACAGACCAGGAATTTTTTGCAATACTGATGGGAAATATACTACGGTAAGTATTTAACAGAACTTTAAATTGATGTCCAAAATATTATTGAACACTCTAATTTATAATGATAGCAACCTCTTTTTGTGAACCTCTAAAAATTCTTTTTTTAAGGTCCTGAAATACGTAACTGTGAGAAAAGGCTAGACATTTAAAACATCAAGCATTGTTAGATAGAATCCCAAGTTTTTAGAGGTTCATTAATTTAAAAAAGTGTTCATCTTTAGGAGGTCAATATGTTTTTAGAGCATCAAATCTCAAAATCACAAATCGTTTATTGCAATCCATAATGTACAATTACAGGTGGTAAATAAAAGAAATAATAATATAAACAATTATGGACCCTGTCGGGCACAGCAGATTTTTAAAAGATTTTTAACATTAGCCAATACTAGTTCGTAGAAGTGAACTAAATGAGTTTCACTGGTAGTCGTTATTGGGATAAAGCAGTTTGGTACTTTTTAGAATATTTTGATTATTCGCTATTCGTTTTGTAACTTTTAACTACCTATCCAATGATAGTTACAGTGCCACTTTAATTGTAACATTCGAGGATTATTTTCAATAATCTCGTTGAAAACAACTATTAACGATTCGAGTTGTTAAAACTCGTGTTCATTTCATGTTTATGAAGTGATAACTTTTTAGGCGCACTTTGTGCTCTTTCTGAACAGTGAACGAAACTGAACTGTCAATGAGCTCGGGTCAGTGACGTTGAATCGCCTATACTCGGCTCCAGTCGTAAGTTTCCACTTCTATCGTATGGTCAAAGAACACACCCTCTTTCTCTTCTTAAATAAAATTATTATCGTAGACGCTTTTACGATGTTTAACGAACTGGAAAAACTAGGTCTGAACTCAGCGTACAAAAAAAACTTTTGATAGTACCTACCAAACTTGCTAAGTGTGCCAAACGATTATACAACAAAATGGTGTCACTAGTCAGACTTTGATGAACAGCCAATGTCTATCAAGCAGTTTTTGTCTAAAAAAATCTCGATTCGTCTGGTTTAGTCGGTATTTATGCCAAAGCATATAATTGGCTCTCGAATGGCTAAGTCTAGACATAATATTATTGGCTAGTTACTGCCCCAAGTGGACGTTATAGAGCTGCCAATGATGTTTGTGACCCATTTCTGGGGCTCAATAAAATACAAGTTACTTGTGGTATGAATCAGCTATAGAGCGGTAATGTGGTCGCTGAGGTGGACGCAAAATGGTAACAGATATTCTGTGTCGGCATTTGATTTGTGTAGCTGATACTTTATCATCACAATGTATAGCAAAATTATTTTTATTTTTACCAGGCCTAAGGTTTTTATGGGTAGGTTGAGTGAGACTAGAAATTGTACTACGTATCGTATTGACCTACATTAAACCCACTGTAAGAAAACAGGCTTAGCCAGAAGCATTTGAACGAAATAATAATAGCAACTTGTGACAGTTTTACAACTAAAACAAACGGATTTGCTCACACTTGTGTTGACATCTCATACTTATGTCACAATTTTGGTTGTATAGCTTCACTCTATTCTTCGCTCATTCTTACCCAAGGTAAGACAACTAGGTATAGTAAGTTCTTGTTTTTAAAACACGAACCACGAGTTAACACTGCGCGGCCATCTTGGAAACTTTGCAAACTTACTATCAGACAGAAGTCCAAGTTAGTTATACATTATTTCCGTTTGTGAGAAGGTGTTGAGTTAAATTATTTCACGGTTTAAACGATGGAGAAAGTGATTACATAAGATATTATTAATAAGATCATTTATTATTAGGTACCTATTTGTTTGGTAGTGCATGGAACTACCTTTCTTCCTTTTGCTCCTTGAAATCAGATAATTAGTAAATCTGAGTCAAGTTGTGATATTTAGTTTTTGCATCGTAACATCGTCATTATGCCTACTTTTTTTTTTTTGGTATTGGCATTTCGCAGTTCAACTTAGGTGGTTGTCGGCTGCTTAACCGTACTTCCTGTGGGTGCCTCAATAAATTAAGGCCTCCAGACAGGGCATAAAACTTACGAACTAAGCGACTAGACGCTAAGGGCACCCCCTGTGGGGTACGGACCTCGGTTTAGGGCGTCACTGGGGAGGACAGCAAGGGACAGGCTGGATCGGATTTAGTCGACTACAGTGCTCGTAAACACGTACTTATTATTTTTTGGTGATTGATTGGTGTGTAGAAATTACCTACCATAACATTCAGTCTGGTTGTGTGACACATGGCCTTTCTTGACTTCCGGTAAAGACTGTCAGTTTGTCTATAACATCAATTCGTGATCTTTTCAATAGTATGGTTCGTGTTCCTGGCTCAGTTTACATTGCCGAGTGGAAACGGGTTTTTGTAACGATATTGTACATAGGAAAATTAACTTTATAGTCAATTGTCTAACGTACAAACTACATTCGAGCTTGTTACTGCGGGAATTCCCGAGAATGCGCGAGAATTCTCCAGAAGACGCGCGATCTGTTATTTGGCTCTAGTTTTTGCGTTACACTATTGACATAAAGTTCAATATGCTTTGTACAAAAAAAATCGCTTCCATTCCGTTCCGCGGTAATGTAAATTGAGCCTATAAATGTCTTTTAGTAGGTACTTGTCTTGTGATTCACGTGTATTCTTCTGTCTGGTCTAAGGTGTAGCAATTTCTGTTATTGTTATTTCATTTAATTGTTTATCTGCCAGTCTGACCACGTTTTCGACTTTCTGTCCGCGTATTATTATCTCTATGTGCTATCGTGACGATTTTACTCATGTCTTACCTAAAAACTCTGGCCTTGTCAGTGAGTCTGTCTGCGCATATTCTGTTCTTGTATTTGATTTGTCTGTTCGTTTGTATGTTGGTACCTCTGAGTGGTATCGCGATGATTTCCCTCATGTCATGTTCTACGCCAGTATCAAATTGTCAATAAGTCTCTCTGTCTGGGATGAATACTCTCTTGTCGTGTCTGTTGGACGTCAGCGTATATTCTGTCGTTGTATTTGATTTGTCTGTGTGTATGTATGTTGGTACCTCTATGTGCTATCGCGATGATTTCCCTCATGGCGTGTTCGGTGTCTGAGTCGTGGTGGCGGGGAGGGGGCCGCGGGTCGGCGGCTCGTGCTAATATTTGTCGCACCACGTCGCGCGGCGGCGCCCCTAATGGCGTCGGTCGCGATGATAGCCCCAGCTGGTGAAGAAGAACGAAATCAGTACAGATAGAGGGAAAATATTACAGGGGTGAATGGTCTCTGACAGTCATGACAACGAGGATTAGAAAGGTAGAGTAGAAAACTCCGCTAGATATCAAGGAAACGGCCAATTAGATCTCTTGGACCCTTACTGGACGTTCGTTATATTCGTCTGTATTTCAGGACCAAGAACTTTCTGTAACCACTAGGCTATGCAAGCACTATGCAACGATCACTATCGTTGTGTTTGCTATATTGTTGATTGCCAGTAGACTGAGCTTACCGAGCTAATAAATTTTACTGCCATTTTTTGGTAATTAGAGCACCATTTGCGAGCTTTAGGCGTCTTTGTGAGTGATCTTTAGGAAAGGTAGGCTTTACCTGTGTCTTTGAAATCAAAGTATTGCTTACAGATTACCAGTTGCTACATTACCTTGGCTAATATTTGTGACTTGATGCGCTCTAGCCGCGCAGGGTCCTGGTGGGAGTGCGCCGCGGTCGCTCGGCAGGGCGCCAGCGCGAGCGCCGCACACACGACGAGCCAGGCGCGCATCGGCGCCTAGCCGCGGCGCGCGTTCACCCCGCGCCATCGAAGCCGCGCCAACGCGACATCTCCGGGCCTGAGAATCGAAAAGCCAGGTTTAGTTAACAGAAAGATGCTTTCAAAAAGAAATACAAAACAGAACCAAAGGGTTAAAATTTCACATCCAAATTCTAGATTTTTTCGAACTTAGTAATTAAACATTCTGCTCAATTAGATCGTCTGTCGGATAAAATGTTAAATGATAGGGGAGATTTTATTATTAAAGCGTCGTCGCTGCTTAATACACATTTCATCTGCTTATAATAGCATCTTTACTTAAGGAGAATCCGTAGTGGCAGACAAAATTAAAATTTTCTTAGTTTTTTGCAATTTGCAGGTCACTGTTACTTTAAGTTCAATATTCAATACTTTATTGAATTTTTCTTTCAGTGTCTCTCTAAGTTAGATTTGTTTTCAAATGTCATGATTTCATGAAAAAGTCATTCAATGGAACAAGTCTAACTTAGAGAGATGTAATAATGATTTTAATTAAATTAAAATTAAAATTCATTTATTTCGGACAACGAGGATCCATATTTTGTTAGTAATACAAACTGCTTATATTCTAGTGTTAGTATAAGTGATATAAAAATAATTACAATTGCAAAAGGCTGACAAGGCAGGAAAACATATTTCTCTCTTATTTTCTTATAGTATAGCTCTCCGCCACTGCTCTCAGGATATAGTTGCTAATGTTTAATGACTATAGTTTTTAAAATACACATTTGTTACGGTCGCGAATCATATATTGATCAAGATACAACCTGACACTGAACTGCAAATTGCAAAAAACCGTAAGAAAATTTGAATTTCACGGGCAACCACTGCGGATCCACCTTAATAAAAAAATAGACTATTCAATTTCAAGCTACAAGCTAGATTGTCTCACAGCAAAACTTTAAAAGTTCGAAACAAAATATGAAGAGCAAGCTGCAAAGAGCGGTGTGTTGTGTGTACCCTTAGTTGTGTGCCAGCGGAATATTTGCGTTGTCAACATCTTCTAACACTATGATAGGGTTGCCAGATTTAAAATATTAAAATACATTTTTTTAATCAAATGTTCTGTATTTTTGCATTTATTTTGTAACAGCATTAGAGATATGCGTTGACCTGTCTGTTATAACAGCGTTTTCTTTGGTTAGAGAGAGATATCAGCAGCATCTGTTTGTATGATGGATTTAAAAATGCTCTTTCTGATTGACAATGTGATCTTGAATAAGACAGCCATTAGGACTAAATTTACTAAAAAGGTTTTAAACTTACTGGCTATCCAACGTTTTGTGTGGTTCAGAAATATAAGACTCCAGAACTTCATGTTCAAAATAATGTATGGTAAGAAAATAATTTAGATTTTGTTTGTCTAACCTTAAGATACCGATGTCCCCACAAGTTCGGTTTCTGAAGTTAGACGGTCAGACGCTCCGTTTGAAGTTAGCCGCAACTTGTCAGACTCGCACTATTTCTGTTCTGTCGTTCAGTCGTTCTGTCAGACCTCAACACTCCAACATCTTTGACAAAAGAAAAGGAAAAAAATATTTTTAAAAAATAAACAAAAGTCTTAATGGGAATGAAATTATAAAATATGAAATAATTTGAAAATTTGTTTGAATATGTTGATACATTTAAAATTATTATTATAGCAAAACAATTATTACAGCCACTAACATTTTTTAATTGCGTGTCTAAATAAAATAATTTAAACATAACATCACGCCTGGATTCCTCAAAGGGTTAGGCAGAGGCCCCCACATTTCGCCAGTTACAATAACTAAAAACTAAAAATAGTGGTATATAATTTGTTAAAATAAGATATATGCATAAAATAATATTGTATCCGCTTGTTTAATGATACCAAGTTACATGCAAAATTATGACATTTAAAAAGAATAAGGTGAAGAAACCAGCATGTGAAGCCAAGTCAGAGGGCCACGGGTGGCACAAAAATTGGACACCAGGTCAGTCACTAACCACAGGAGAAAGAAAGAAAGAAGAAAAATATTGCTGTAAATTAAATATTAAGCAAAAAAACAAAAATCTATCATCTATCACCCCTTAATAATTTAGAAATCAAATACCCGTAATATTTAGAGTCCAAACGCCCTAATGTCCGGGGAAGTTGTTAACTGGGTCAAAGGAATCTGTTTCATTAATGTAATTGAAAAGTTAAAACTGTTTACTGTCGATTATCATGGTTTTAATGGCATTTTCCTTTGATGACACAGTTTAAGATGTCATAATAAAAATGAGCCCACGGGTTGAGGACAATGTTTTTAATAGGGTGCAGTAAATGAGGTGTAGAGGGCAAACCTGTGATTTGAATACATAGTAACTAATTTTTTTTTATCGCGATTCCATAATTACATGGTTTATTCATCAAATCTTCTGAAATGCATGATGAAAGACAGTTTCAGATCGATATTTATGGATATCAAACAAGAAAAACTATAGGTACCCAGCTCTGAACTATAAGCTGAAAGGCACCTAAAGCCTACGAAACTAGAACGAAAAACCTTACATAAGTCAATTGGATAAACGCTTCTGAATGTTGAAAGGGTGGTGCTGTTATTTTTGCTTATGCAAGGCTTTGGACACTTTTTCTTGATTTCGACATAAACGTATTAGAAACCGGGCATTAGTATCTTCTTTGGAAAATATTGAGGTAGTATAACGCTCAGAAAAAGGACTTGCAAGAAGACTGAATACTCCTTCACAAATACAGAAACACGTGGAAACACGTTCAAGGTCACACATAACACGGTAACATATAATGACGCAATTAACTTACGAAGTAAAGCGGGTAAGCAGACAAGCAGGCCATCCGCTACTTTCGCTTGATTTATCGTGGTATTATATCAAGGGCAGGGCGGATAGGGTGACACCCTCCCGGGGATGGGGTAAGGTAGACGATGTAGCGTTAGGAGCAGAAGAATGTGATGAAAAGAGTTGAATAGTTAATATTCGCACGTAGTTTATTTTGTATTAACTTGGTTTAGGGCCGCAGTATGAACATAATATTACAGTCTATCAAGCAATAAAATTTCTTACTGAAAATGAAATTATTTATTCAGTAAATAGGTATTCTGAAACACTTTCGGCCAAATTCTTTAACACAACTCAATTTGGAAAGGAGAAGTGTCTTATGATTTTGATATAATTTTTGGGCGTATTGGGACGATAGAATTTTAGGTGTTTTTTTTTGTAAATTCGGGAGTTTATATACTGTTACTAGGGGTGGAAAGAGGGGTTCGTTACCGCTGGTCTTTCGGATGTAATAATTTCTGCGAAAGAGTGTCACCTTAGAAATGGAAAACAATCCAAGGTTCTATCAAGGTGTAATGCTGTTTAAAAACTTAAATAGTAGTTATTGTAGTGTTCTTTTTTAGGCTTTACAAATATTGAGCAGACTTTGTAATACACCCGATCTTCGCAGTTTACGAACTCATTAATCTTATTTCTGAAAATCGCTGCTCGCTCTTCCCTTGTGCCGTTACCACCATTTTTATGACTGACTCTCACGTCAAGTTTTACCTTGGTACCACGGTTTAACTCTAGTTAAAGGTCTCGTTACGATGCCGGCGCTTTTTAGTGCTCTTTACGGTATTTTTATTGCCATCGGTACTTTCGTCTGTCCGACTGTGTTCTGTATATTTTTGTTTTATGACTTCATTTTATCGATGGTCTGCTTTGATTTTTTATGGGATATCGTTTGAGGGTCTTCCTCTTGTATTGAGATTGGAGGACCAAAAATTAGCGTTGATACGCCGTGGTTAGATGGGTCGATGACATTTTTTAAAAAGATGTCGGAAAGACTGGAACAAGATTGGATTAAAGAAAGGAAGACTGGGGTAAAAGCGACGAGATTTTAAACAATGTCATTAATATTACATTGTTTTCACAAGCATTGCATATGCATCTTCTTCAGTGGTGAGATGGGTAGATGGCATTGATGCCATCGTGTGTAAAAACTTGACTAAGGTACGGAAGCGTGGGGATTGGCACAAGCGAAGACAGGCCTACGCCCAGCAGTGGGCGAAGTCGGGCTTTGGATGGTGAGGATGTATCTTCAAAGAATTTCAGTTTGCTTTTCCAAATAACCTCAGACAATTGTATTGATGATTTAAATGATTATACTAGGTAAATAAATAAATATTTGTTACGGCCGCGTATAATTTTTATTAGGTACTACACAACCTGAAGCTGAACTACAAATTACAGAAAAACGTAAGAAAATTTCAATGTCGCGGGCTACCTTGACGTTTTCGCCTTAAGTGCTTTGGCTGGCAGACAGGCGCGACGCGACAGTGCGACGCGATTCTGTTAGAACAAGTTAGTTAGAAATTGTTCTACGAAAGTCGCGTCGTGCCTGTCTGAGGTAGCCTTGAGTCGTTTGTTTATTATTTTTATGAGGGTCTGCTACCCGTGGACGTGTACCACCCGCCGCTCGCGGTCACGGTTCCTACGTCCTCTCCGCTGCCGCAACCCGCCATATTAGACGCACAGTTAGAACCTCAAAATGAAATATTGACCAAGAAATGGAATTTCAGTAAAGCAAATTTCCATCAATTATACCATTTATTAGCTTTAATAGACTGGGATGAAATGTACAGTTTATGCGATCCGGATTTAGCTTTAAACTTTTTTTATAGTAAGATATATGAAGTTTTTGATATTTGTATACCTCTTAAAAATAAAATCACTAACAATAACAATAGATATACATACCCAGTGTGGTATACCTCTGACATCATCAAGGACATTCAATTGAAGTACAGGCTACATAAAATATACAAAGCAAGTAAATCCCCTACTGATTACGAGGCGTTTTCGCGGTGTCGGGCGAGAGTTAAGGCGGAGACTGCTCTTGCCCACGACCGATATCGTGATCGCGTGCAGAGCCATCTTGCTGCCGACCCGAAAGCTTTCTGGAGTTACGTTAGGTCGAAAAGAGGTAATTCAAGTCAGTATAATTTGAATAAGGACGGGCAAGTTCTATCAGACCAAGAATGTGCTCAGGAGTTTGGACGATTTTTTCACTCTGTGTATAACCCGGAACCGGCTACGTTAGATGCGGACACCTGTAGTGAAACAGCGGAGCCAAGTGGCGCGTGGGTTCACCTTGGTTGCTTTGAAGCTTCAGAAGTGCGTCGCGCGCTAGCCCGTCTACCGCCTAAACGATCAGTTGGACCTGATGGTATACCACCTTTTATCTTAAGGGATAGTCGCATGGTGTTGGATGAACCCTTACTACATTTGTTCAATATCTGTATTGCTGCAGCGTCGTTTCCTGATCGTTGGAAGCTTAGCCGAGTGGTGCCGGTACCGAAAGGTAGTGGCGGCTCCGAGGCAAGCGACTATAGACCAGTGGCGGTCCTTTGTGCTACTGCTAAAGTGTTCGAAGCAGCAATTCACAATAGCTTATATAAGCAGGTGAACGCACATTTGTCCGATGCGCAGCATGGGTTCCGTCCTGGGCGGAGTACAACAGGCAATTTGCTAAATTTGATGACGCAACTGGTGCCTGCTGTTGACGCTGGACTACAGGTGGATGTAGCTTACCTAGATTTTCGGAAGGCATTTGACACAGTGGACAATGATGTGCTGCTGTCGAAGTTGGCCAACAAGGGATTTACTCCACACACTATTAAATTCTTTGCCGATTACTTGCGCAACCGACGTCAATATGTTGACTGTGGGGGGAGCTTTTCCGAAATTTACTTCACGAGATCGGGCGTAAGTCAGGGAACCAATTTAGGACCATTTCTCTTTATCCTCGTGGTGGACGACTTACCGGAAGTAGTGAAGGAGTCAACTTGCCTTCTTTTTGCTGATGATCTCAAACTGATTCATGTGGTGAAAGATATTGCAGATCATGACACACTGCAACGAGATTTAGATAGGGTCACTGATTGGAGTCAGGAAAATAGATTGTATTTCAATGTGTCAAAATGCTCAGTGCTGTCATACACCCGCGCGCACACCCCGCGTCGCCACCAGTACCTTATGGGAGGTGAACCGCTGCAGCGTGTCATGGAGGTCAAAGATCTAGGTGTTTGTTTCACCGCAGATTTGCAGTTTAGAAAACATATTGTTGCGGTTTGCAAAAAGGCATACCGTAACCTTGGGTTTCTTTTACGGCAGGCCAACCAGTTTACTAATATGAGTGCTTTAAGGGCTTTGTACGAAGCACTGGTGAAGAGTCACCTACAGTACAATGCAGCTATTTGGAGTCCTAGCGAAGCCAAATACAATACAATGTTAGAGCGGATACAAAACAAATATATCAGGTTTATGTACCATAAGATGTATGGAGTGTATCCGGGATACCCACTGCTGTATCCTACCTTGTTTGTATTAGGCATGGTAGGTTATACTAGATTAGAAGTAAAGAGGGAGCTTGCATTAGCCACATACTTATTTAAAGTAATAAGGGGAAAAATTTGCAATCCTGACATTTTAATAATAATAATAATAATAAAAAAAAAAAAAAATATTAAAATAATAATAATAATAAATAAAATAATATTTTACAGACAATTAAGCTGTGGGTACCTGACGAGTACGTAAACAGGCGCCGGCGGCCGCGGCTGCTGGTGGTACCGAAAGCGCGCACCAACCTTCTCAGCTGTGCCCCGTTTACACGTGCGCTGTGCACTCTCAACGCGGTAGCTATGAGCTTGGACCTGTTCTCTTGTGCACTGAACGATTTTACTCTGGCGACCACTAGAGTATTGTGTTATTCTGATCTGCATGTATAGTTAGATTTAAGTACCTAGTTGTAAGATTATATCTTAGTTTAATTGTGTTCTGTACCACTCTATCACTTTAGGTTAACCTGTAAAGATAGTTTGTGTTGTAAATAAATAAATAAATAAATAAATGTTTAATTTTAAAGTAAGTCGAACGAGAAATTGACCAATGGAGAATAGTCCAATACCCACGCAGACGAAATCACGGGCAAAGTATGCAATCTGCCCAGCCTTTTCCCAACTATATTGGGGTCAGTTTCCAATCTATCCGGATGCAGCTGAATACCGTATTTTACATGGAGCGACTGCCTATCTGACCCCCACAACCCATAGTTACTTGTTAACACGATACCCCTTGGTCAGACTGATTGTCAGACTTTCGGGCTTCTGACGACCCGTAACGACTGTCAAAGATCCACGAATGACAGCCGGGACCAACGACTTAATGTGCTTTCCGAGGCACGGAGGAGTCTCGGTATGTTAAGATGGTCATCCATCCACAGACCAACCCCGTCAAGCGTAGCTTAACTTGCTTAGCGGTCGAATCGTGCGGCTGTTATTACATAGCCACCAGCTCCTCGCGGGTTAAGTATTAGTATCCAATAAACATTTTTCAAACTAACCGTCAATAATAGTTTAGTAATTCAAGGCGTTCAATGCCGACACGCGATGGATTCAACCCTGAAATGCTCGCGGCCAGAGCGGTAGGTTTATGGAATATACTCAAGGGGAGACCTACGGCCGTGAAATACTAACTGTGCTAATGTGTGTAGCTGTTGTAGCCAAATTGGAAGTTATGTGATCATAAGGCTCATTTTACGAATTGAAGAAGATTATTGTTTGAAAGACATTTTACACGCAAAACAAGAAGTGAATTGACACGTGCACACATTAGGTATAAGAAAAACAAAAAGCTTAAAAAAAAAACACTGAGAAATACTTTTAATTTCGGCATATTATAAGCTGGGGGATTATATCGGTGACAAAAATGCTTGGCTCAACGCTGGTCCAGCTCCACAAGGGCGCATAAACTAATTTAATTTTAGCTTTCAAAAATATTGTTGGAGCTGCTGAAGATTGCAGAAATTATCTTTGAATTGTATAACTTCAATCTCGTAGTATTGTATAATTGCATAGCACATGTGTGAGCACTGTGACCATGTACCTTCTATGAAGCTACCAGTTACTGGGTACGTCTTTCATTGACTTGAATGTGCCCTGGCGGCTGGGAGTATGTCATGCTCACTCTAATGTCTCGCTGGTGGTGGCGTGTGTGTTGAGTCGTTAAGTTCCCTTCAAAATGGTTGAGCTCAACGGTGCTGATCCATGCGTCATGTTCGTGAACGGGCGCCGTCAGTGGGACTGGTCATCTCTTATCTGCCACGGCTTGTTTTAATTTTTGAATTGTTTTTATATTTTTATTACGGACGCTTTTTACGTGCACGTCTTTCTACATTGTTCTCACATGTATAATTTCAACATGAATGATGTAACCAATATTTTGTAACAATATTATGATTTAAAAGAGTGTCCGTGGAGTTTCTTGCCCGTTTTTCTCCATAGGAACCTACGCTTTGGAATGGGCAACTAGCTTCATATTTCTGACTGACTGACCCCTTGACAATTCAAAAGTGTCTGTAAATAGTTTAATTGAAATAAATGCTTTGAGTTTGAGTTTGGAAATCAGTGTCTTTGGAATTGTATTTTCTTTTTTGCCACATATTTTCGAAAAATAGGTTTTAATTTTTTGCGCTTTTTTGTTGCTGTCTTTGTAGTTTCCTACCCAACACAAATTCGTATACCACTACTTGCCATGCAACCAACAATGACAAGAAGTTCTAAGCTGCGTTGTCACTTAGCGTTCTGAACAGTTCTGAGCGAGCAAGCGTTCGCGCGGTAAGTGAAAACACTTGAGCGTGTGAACATCTTTGTGCAGTGATGATCGGTTGGACCCGGCGAACGAATGCTCGCTCGCTCATTCTTTCAGTGAAAACGACGTCATGGCGAGCGAGCATTCGTTTTCTCGTTGTAGTGAAAACAGATGTTTTCTATTTTGAGAGAACATCGGCAGAACAGCAAACATTTTCGGTAGTCCCTTTCTTCTCCTAAAATGGTTCGTCCGAAAATCATTATCCATAACATGTTTGCTATAAACTTTACTAACCATAATGTTCAAAAATTTGAAATTTTGTTTTACATAATTATCTTTACTTCTAAAACTACACTTGGGAGCAAATAAATCGAGCCACTACCTTTTTTCACGTAAAATGGTAAATATTTTTGGTAATATGGAACGTATCAATTCGAACTATATATCGCCTAAAAGTTTAGTTAATAACCTTTACAATGAGGGTAAATTATTGAATAATAACCTTATTGAATGATAAATTATTGGCTCTGCAAGAAAAATGGTAATTTTGATAGAAAATTTAGTAGGGCTAAAACAGTCCATAAAAACAATAAAAAACAAAATTATTGCAAAAAAAATATTCTTAATAACTGGTATTACCCCCCCGGGCCCTGATACATTCTTGTAGCCTATTAGTCATCGATCTGATCAGCGTTACGATGACATATTGTGGTATGTTCTCCCACTCTTCAAGCACAGCGACTTTAAGCTCGGGAATGGATGAAACAGCGGGAACCCTGGCTCGGACTCTCCGTTTTAGCTCGTCCCATAGGTGTTCGATCGGGTTCAAATCGGGACTTCGTGCTGGCCATACCATTTGTTGAATCCCGATCGCAGACAAGTATTCCGTAACGATCTGCGCGGTATGAGGTCTCGCATTGTCATGCATAAACAAGAAATTTTCTCCGACAAAACCAGCATACGGCATTACGTGGTTTTCAAGAATGTCAGTTATGTATCGGTCAGCTGTTAATCCACGTCTACCACTGCCATCGTTGGCGGGGTCGACGAAGACAAGTTCCGTTTTTCCGTCTAGAGAAATTCCTCCCCACACCATACAAGAACCACCACCAAAACTCACCGTTTCTCGAATGCAACATTGGGCAAATCTTTCACCAGGACGTCTATACACTCGGTTTCTCCCGTCATTGCTAAAAAGACAGATTCTTGACTCGTCAGAAAACAAAACTGACCTCCAGTCTTCTAACGTCCAATTAATGTGTTCTCGAGCAAACTCCAAGCGAGATCGGCGATGAGCTACAGTCAATTTTGGGCCAGTTGCTGGTTTGTGTGATGTTAAATTTCGTTCTTTTAGTCTTCGTCTCACTGTCCACCTACTGATTGCGACTCCTCGAACGTCACGTAACGCTTGCTGTAGCTGAACAGCATTAAGTCCACGGTCGCGCAACGAATTGGTTGCAATAAAGCGGTCGTCACGTTCTGTTGTTGCCCGTGGTCGGCCAGTTCCAGGTCGCCGAACAAAAGCACCAGTCTCCAGATACCTGCGGTATACCCGCTGTACCTTTGAACGACTCAAATGAAGTCTGCGTGCCACTTCACGTTGTCCGTGTCCAACCTCAAGTAAAGCTACAACTTGGGCAGCTTCCGTCGGTGTAGTATCCATTTTATCAGGTTATTTTGATTACACAGACACAGATAAAGACAACAATAACAAGTAATATGGGTATGATTAACAAAAACCTCAAATTTAATCTTTTCTTAACAGAGTACAATAAAAATGTCATAAGCAAATTAAATGCGATAATTTTATTCTACCCTTTAAACTTTAATAAAAATGAAATTTTGACAACTAACTACCCTCATTGTAAAGGTTATTAAATACCCTTTTAGGCGATATATGTTTCGAATCGATGCGTTCCTTAATACCAAAAATAATTACCATAATGCGTGAAAAAGGAAGTGGCTCGATTTATTTGCTCCCAAGTGTATTCTGTCATAATATGGGGTAAGTAATATATGATATAATTACAAAATCTCTAATATTTACAAGATATAACAACTGAATCTATAATTTTATTTGATATAATGATCAGTTAATATAATAAACGATTGATATAGTTTTTATAAGCATAACATACATTGAATATAAAATCGTTTGATAAACTACTCAAAAGACATAAAACCTATTTAGTCTAATATGATAAAAACGCCTAGTTCGCTCGCTCGCCTTCGCGCGTTAATTGTCACTGTTCTAACCTAACCCAAGTGATTCACCAACAATAGAGGGTATCTGGCGCTCGGCGGCCACTGCCGCGGCACGCTCACTTCATTCGCTCGCCTTTCTAACCTAATCTAATCCAAATGATTCACCAACAATAGAGGGGATCTGGCGCTCGGCGACCGCTCCAGCGGCGGCACGCTCACTTCGGTCGATCGCCTTCGCGCGTTAATGGTCACTGTTCTAACCTAACCTAACCCAAATGATTCACCAACAATAGAGGGTATCTGGCGCTCGGCGGCCACTGCCGCGGCACGCTCACTTCATTCGCTCGCCTTTCTAACCTAATCTAATCCAAATGATTCACCAACAATAGAGGGGATCTGGCGCTCGGCGACCGCTCCAGCGGCGGCACGCTCGCTTCGGTCGATCGCCTTCGCGCGTTAATGGTCACTGTTCTAACCTAACCTAACCCAAATGATTCTCCAACAATAGAGGGTAACTGGCGCTCGGCGGTTACTGCCGCGGCACGCTCACCTCATTCGCTCGCCTTTCTAACCTAATCTAATCCAAATAATTCACCAACAATAGAGGGGATCTGGCGCTCGGCGACCGCTCCAGCGGCGGCACGCTCACTTCGGTCGATCGCCTTCGCGCGTTAATGGTCACTGTTCTAACCTAACCTAACCCAAATGATTCACCAACAATAGAGGGTAACTGGCGCTCGGCGGCCACTGCCGCGGCACGCTCACTTCATTCGCTCGCCTTTCTAACCTAATCTAATCCAAATGATTCACCAACAATAGAGGGGATCTGGCGCTCGGCGACCGCTCCAGCGGCGGCACGCTCGCTTCGGTCGATCGCCTTCGCGCGTTAATGGTCACTGTTCTAACCTAACCTAACCCAAATGATTCACCAACAATAGAGGGGATCTGGCGCTCGGCGGCCGGTCCCGCCTTAGCCCTTCTAACCTAACCTATCCGAGGCGAATTGGGGTGTTAACCTTAATGATGGTATCAATATAATATGTATTTTAAACGATAGACCTACGATTTTAGATTAAATAAACGTTATATCCAATAACTAATTTAGGGCATATTGTATTTAGGGATTTCAATTTTATGGCATGTTATATTATTTGACATTAAGTTCGATAAATGAAGATTAGGACAAAAAAAAATTGGTACTTTACATTATGGATAAAAAAGTTAGGGAACACAACAGAGAACCAACATTTTCTCTGAATAAAATGTTCGCTCAGCAGAGTAGTGAAAATGCGGCTTTATAAGATAGATAGATAGATAGATAGATAAATAATTTATTTAGCGCACACAAAAAACAGCACAACATACAAAATGACGATTAAATTATTACTAATTAGCTATTAGGAAACAGCTGCAAGGTGCCAATATAAAAACAAATAAAAAAGGAAGAAAACAAGACATTGTGATGACACTATTGGCTATGACTATGGTGTGCGTCTCAAGGTTGCACCAAATGGGAGTCCAGCTCAGCATGTGCCAGGCAAATACACCTGACGCTGATATTCTGCTGAATCCCTGCAGTGACATACGGACGTCGAGTAGATGACATAATATATATATATACGAGTTATTGGTGTTGTGAAAAAGTGAAATGTGCGGAGTGAAATGTAAGTATACCCGCAATTTAAATATTGTATTCTACAGTAAAATTTTTGCATTTGGAAATTTTCCTGTTAGAAGATTATTGTGTATTTGATTACTTGATTATTTAAATAGATAAATGTATATTGTATAAATGATTAATCTAATTATGATAATAGTGGCATAGGTGTGAATAAAATAATCGAATTAAATGGATTAAAATGTGTTTGAAATAAATAATTATAGGTAAATAAGCATATGTATTATAACCATTATCTAGTAATAGATCCACAAATAATTAAATCATTACTATTCCCTTTGTTTACAGATATTGTGACTACGAGTTGCACGAAAAAAGAAGAATGACTCGGGAAGAACACGACAGCCAGTTATATGATGGACGTGTTCGAAACAGCCAAACCCAGTTTTTTCTGCGAATCCATAAGAAACTGCCGCAGTCGTATTCTGAAGGTGCCAAGACATTTAAGATTCCTTATTGGTGGGGGAATATTGTTCCAGCATTTAGAGGCGGCGTATCTAAAACTTCCCCTGAAGGCAGCTGTCTTATGCGATTGAGTGGAGAGTTGCTGCGAACACTGTCTACTTGCGCATTCTCTTTTACTAGCGACAAAATATACAAAGTGGATCAAATACGTATTATTGGAGCTAACTCAAAAACTGCCCAAGTAAAGTTAAAATAATTATGGCCCACAGCGCATTACATTCTTCTATCTTCTTTAAAACAACAAAAAAATACTCGCCGAACAGCCTTCTCTTTTTTGAAGTCGGTTAAAAAAAGGCGTTGGTTGGAACAAATAAGTTTGTCTATGCCACAATAATTATGAAAAATAATAAGACTTATTTTTTAAAGTTATGTTCGAAATAGCTTTGCTTTGTAACCATATTCTTTTGTAAATGAAATTTTAAGAAATGATTATATTTTCTTTGTATAAACTCAAGACCTAAAACATTAATAGCCTATTACAACTGAGACTCCAAGGACCACCCACGCAAAACTAACTTTAATGTAGTTCAATAGACTTTTCACATTGGAGGGTTAACTTAATTGAAACACTAAGAGCTTTTAAATGAAAATCTTTTAGAGCTCGACGTAGATAAACTTTAGATATTCTATTGTATTATTTAGGCTTTCTCGTCTACTTTGATAGGTTCTTTTTTAAGACCTAAGTGAGTGAAATTGATGAAATGTCAAAGATATTTAAGTAAATAATGTAATGCCTTTGGTGGTGACGGAATTAATTTTTGCTCGACCTTGCCGAAAGGAAAGCTTTGTGGTTTTTTCATGATTAATTTTATCGATAATTTCGTTTGTTAACCACTTGAGGTAAGTACTTACCTTATTCCAGAAATGAGATAAGAATTTACCGAAAAAGAGGGTACATTAGGTACATTATAAGAAGGAATTGTCCAAATTGAAATATAAAAATTAAGTGTTTAGTAGATAACTGATATCTTGCCAGCTGGGTAATTGCGTGACACACTTTCAATGGCAATGCCTTTAATTTTGACGGTTTTAAAAACATACATCGCGTTATTAATGTTGTGGAGAAGACAATTTTTTCAAACATTTGAAGCAGAGGATTAGCTATTTCCTTAAAAATCTTACAGATTATGATTGAAGTGTGTTACGTAATTAGGCTGCAGAATCACTTGTTATAGAGCATTTCTTAATTAGCTGTTGCCCAGTATGATTTACCTAAATGCAGACAGGCAATAATGATATTGCTTTAACTGTCTAATCCCCCAAGGTGAAACTTTGACTAGGTACCTACTTAATCGGAAAACCGTAGACATTAGGTAAGTAAAAGTTTTAAAAGGAAGTAGGGTGGAAGTGCACCCTTTTAAACTTATGGCCACCCCATCCCCAGGTGGGAGTTTTTAATTTTATTAGTGTAACCACTTAGATATTTTTATGGGATTAACTATTTGGGGCTTTAAATGGAGGTAAAAATGTGCAAGACAAGTTTTGACCTTTTGGAAGCTTGTCGTGTGTAAAATTCGCTTCTTCTTCTTTTCGTGTGGTTAGTGAATAACCTGGTGTCAGAGTTTTAAAGCCGCCCATGGGCCTCTGACTTGGCTTCACATGCCGTCGAGAAATATCTGGATGGTCGTTTTCCTTCGCCGTTTTTGAAGCAAGTGATAATTATACAATTCGCAAATGAAGGCAAAAATTCAGAGGTGCGTGCTTTGGGTTCGAACTCGAAACCGAACTTGGCAGCTAACAGAACAAAGCAGACACGCCAAGCGCCGAATGCAATGTGTAATGTGGCATTGCGTTCGGCGCTTGGCGTGGCAACACGTCGTGTCCGGGTTCGCAACAAGTCAATCGTCATCCTGAGGATGCCTCGTTGAGAGATGAAACACGTGTCAATTTCTTACAGGGTTCTTTAAGACTCTTTAGGAACAGTTAAGCGGATTAGGTTACTAAATATACAACGTCTATTGTATTTTACATAATACCTGATACCTGGTTGTACGGTTCTTAACTACGAATATTTTTAAGACCTTCGATTTTAAAAATAATCTTAAATGTTTTACAAAAGTATGATTTTATACAAGCACATAACAGAATCGGCACAAAGCCTCAGGCAATCCAATAGGAACTCTTACAATTATTTCAAATAGGTCTCGTTAAATAGGTTGATAGACAATCATGTCAATATACCAAGTATAAATAGCATAAGATATTAGAGAGGGCAAACCACCCCCACGGATCTTATAAATAAATCCGACCTTTTTTTGTAACATCAGCTTTTGTGACAGGGCCTATTCATGGACTGAAAATAATCAAGAGAAAATAAGAAGCCGTAATAACAGCTGTCGCTAGGCATACCTTTATAGGTTAAGGCACAGAATAGAACAGAAGGCTCACTCCGAATTTTAGGTATGAAGCTACAAGTACGCGGTGGGCTTGTCTTGTCGGACCAATTAAGTGAGCGTAACGTAGTCAGTAGATATAAGAGTCACGCGATAAAAAGAGAGCCAACTTCTAGGTGAATATAACTATAGGTAATTAGCGCCGTACGACCTAAATTGCACTTTATTGTGTCGTAGCAAGAGTCGCTTTTTGTTTAAATGAGTTTGCGGAGTGAACCATCTGCATTAATCTGTTGTAAAGCTGGCAAAAACGACATGTGGAGAAATGGGATCTGTTTCCGAGTTCAGTGGTGTGATTGAGAACATGGATAATATCACGTCAAGCATATTCCTATGCATATTATGCCGAAGCGAAGGCAGACCCTTCTGCCTTCGCTTCGCCCCGAAGGGTCAGACAAAGGTGTACCACCTATAGTACACCCACATTTCGTCGGTTATGTTCAAGTCCCACGCCTAATGCCGGACACAAACCCAGACTCCGGGCTACTACTAAGAAATTCCTGATGGTAAACCCAATAACACATTGCCCGACCTGGGAATCGAAACCAGGACCTCATGCTCAGTAGTAATGCTTGCGACTACTAAACCAACGAGGCATGGGTTCTATCTCCAAGTAAGGTGATGTGATTGAGTTAAACCATAGGTAACATTACGCATACCCTAACCACAACCCTTCGTTATATTACGCATAAGAATAATATGACGAAGGGTATCTCTACATATTATAAAACAAAGTCGCTTTTCGCGTTTGTCTGTATGTCCGCGTTGTTCTTCTAAACCACGCAACAGATTTTGACGAGGTTTTCACCATCGTTTAGAGAATTTATTCCGCAAGGTTTATGTGTATAATACATTACGTTTACTTAAGAAATCTCGATGTTTTGTTAAGTCGTAAAACCGTGAGAAGCAGGAGCGGGTCGCTAGTCATTTATATAACTCAGGAACGCTTTCGCGAAAGAATTGGATAACATTAGAAATGAGTGTTTAAAAGGATGAAGACTTTTGTTGAACTGTTTTATTATCTTGGACCCTATTAACGTTCACGTCTTTCTACATCGTTCTCACATATACATATTTATAATTTCAACATGAATAACGTAATCAATAATATATTTTGTAAAAATATTTTGATTTAAAAGAGCGTCCGTCGAGTTTCTTGACTGTTCTTCTTCTTAGGAGCCTACTATGCTTTGGAATGGGCAACTAGCTTCATATTTCTGACTGACTTACTCTTTGTTGCTGTACTACTGGTTTAATTGAAAAGTCACACTTTCAGACTAAGGAAAGGCCAAAACAATGGATTATAAAAAATATAAAAAAAATATTTCGGATATCTAAGAGATCCATAAATTGTTAGTAACAGGTTTGCACTTAAAACACTATTATTAACTTAAACTAAAGATTAATTAATGAGAAGACCACCCATCAACTAGACACAACTAGAAATGGAAACTAGCGTATAAGTCTTAGCACAAATTGCCTTATTATGGCGGAGAAACTATCTGACGCTACAGCCTTCAGGATGCTATTGTGTGCTCTTATTCCGCTGAGCAGTGAGGCTGATTTTTGCGGATAATGGCATGAAATAAATCGGTATGGGTTACCGCGAATATTAAAGATAGTATTGTTACGAAGACGGTAATTACTTAGTTATGTAGGTACTACAATGACGGTTGATACCATGGTGAGCACCATGCATCTTTCACATAATTAATTTATCTGCCGTTGCTTCATTTTAAATTCTTTGTACCTATTGTGGTATAGTAATCTTATTCCAGGTGCATCGTCTTCACAAATAATTATATAATTAATGTATACCAAATATTGTAATTTGTAATTGTATAAACATTTTAAAAGAGTAACGCTGGAGTTTCTTGCCCATTCTTCTCCATGCGAAAAGTACCTTTTGGAAGGGGCGACTAGAAACAATGATTTTTTTTTGTAAATTTTGGCGTTCTAAAATGCCTTTTATCTGCCTAATTGAAATAAATTATTTGACAATGACTTTGATAGATTTCATTGTTTGTATCTGAGAAGACAAAAGTGCGGTGCAGGCCCCAAATAATATATAAATATAATAATAATAAATCATAAATAAATAAAGAATAAGAGCAAGATGATGATATGATCGTAATTTTTAAGAAACGTGGGTAAAAGGCGATGGTAGAAAAATTTTCAGGAAGGCTAAGTTCGGCCGCGTATGCTGTTAAAAAATTAGACAGACAACTGACGTAGATACAGCCCGAATTGTTTATTTTAGTTATTTTCATAGTCTCATGTCATATGGAATTCTTCTCTGGGGAACTTGTTCGGAAATTAATACTATCTTTGTTCTACAGAAAAGGGCTGTTCGAGCCATTTACAACCTAGGTCCCTTCGAGAAAAATTCAAAGAAATAAATATTCTGACTGTAGCGTCACAATATATTTTTGAAAACCTATTATAAGTACACAAAAATATTTTTAATTTTAAAAAGATTTCTGATATTCATAGTTTAAATACGAGGAATAAACACAACCTCGCTGTACACCGCACTCGTCTCCACAGAGTAGGCAACTCGTTCATGGGTCAATGTATACGCTTTTACAACAAACTTCCCATCGACATTCGAAACTTACCCATTAAACGATTTAAAAGCTGTATTAAAACCAAACTTTGTAAAAAAGGGTACTATAAAATTTTAGATTATTTAGATTATCATCTAAATAATCTAAAAGCTTGGGATTGAGCTGCTCGCTCTGCTAAGCCTTGTGCTAAAATCATAAAATCAATACCAGTATTATATAAACATTACATACAAAATGACATTATTACTTTGTAAAGTATTTTTTTTATTTTTTTTTTATTTTTGTGAATGTGAGGACTATGTGGATTTTTATTCTTTATTATTTAGTTTTAATGATGGTCTGGCAGTTTGAGTAGTTTATGAGGCCTACCCAAATGTCCTTTCTTTGGTATTGTTAGTCGAGTTGAGCTCCTTAAATTCTGGGTTAAGCTCCACGATTACTGACAAATGCTTGCACTGACAGGACAGGTCCACTCAAATCTGTGTGGTTCTTTTCTCAAAAGACCATTTCAGACACTAATCTACATGGTCCTCATATGGCCTGACCAAGATTATGTCTGGACTTTAAAAGAGACTGTGACCTCTGAGTTTGTTTCGGCCTTTCTTCTCAGAGTAGTCAGATAGGAAACGCCGAACTCATCTAGCTAATTTTTAATTATTTTTTTAAGATGACGTGTAAAAGTGATTCCAATATCCTATTTACAGAATAAACAATTTCATTTCATTTCGATGTACTGAAGTCGTAAATCCTGACAACTCTTTTGAGTTACATTGTTGCTGGTGGGAAACAAGCATTACTAGATATGATGTAATGTAAGTAAGTTTTGGTGGTTTTAGAGATGAAGCAGTGATCATTTTAGATCGTTCGCTTCAAACAAGCTTAATATAAAAATGTTGTTGCTTGCTACTTTGTATGCGTAGAAACACGAACAAGTAACGATCAAAAATAATAGTGAGACCCTTTAACTAAGAAACGTCTTGAAAACGTACCTATTAATATTCAGTGGTAGATAAGAGGAGATAGCCTAGTGGTGTAACCGACTGCTAAGTCATATGTCTCGAGTTAGAACCCAAGGTACGCACCTCTGACTTCAGATTCATGTGCGTGTTGTACAATTATCACTTGCTTCAAAAACGGTGAAGGAAAACATCGTGAGGAAACGGGCATGCCTGAGAGATATTTTTAATTTCTCGACGGCATGTGAAGCCAAGTCAGATGCCCATGGGCAGTTAGTCACAAGAAGAATATTGAGTGGTTTAGATTTGAAGAACAATGACAAGCCAAACACAATGCCTTATAACCTATACCTATTACATTCTGATTGTCTTGTAATTCTGGGGAACATAGTGCCCGTCCCCCATAGAAAAAGTTAAGCAGCATTTGCAGAAGGCGCAACAGGTAAAGTTAGGAGCTCGTGGCTAAATAATAACAGCCGCACGGATCGATCTTCAAGATTCGGCAATGCTTGACGAGGTCAGTCCGTGGGTGGGTGACCATCCATAACATACCGAGAGCCCTCCGTACCTTGAAATGCACATCAAGCAGTTGGTCCCAGCTGTCATTCGCTCGAAAGTCTGACAACCAGATTTTTTAAAGGGATATCGTGTTACCCAGTAACTGGGTGTTGTAGCTTCACTTTATTACTTCTATATTTTTCTTTACTGCCCTTACCATTTTTCACCTACAGGAAGTAGGTAATTATTATATATTCAACTAAATATCGCTATATTATATAATCTTAAATGCATTCCAATGATTATAACCAAATGAGTATTTTTTTTCCTGCAGAACAATCATTTGTGTTTATAGTTTTTTTTTCTATAGAGCTGTGTGTCGTTGCTATTATCTTTTATGGTATTGTGAGGGTGTAGGCAACTCTGTTACCTTTTTAACCTTTCGGGGTTATTTGACATTATGATGGTTTATTTTATTATTTTATTGAATAGAAAAAGGTTATGTTAGAAAGTCTTAAGATGAATCGATCGTTCGAGAATCGATTTTTTACGTCATTTAAGCAATGTGTTTATAATTTTAAAAGTTATTTTCACTACAAAATATCGTTTAATTTTTTTTATTTTTATCTTTTCCTTCAAAAAATTTAGGTACGAGGTAAATTCTTAATTTTTTTATCATAGACATTAAAACAAATAAATTTAACAATAATACTAGCCTAATGCAGAACATTATGCATGCATATAATAATAACTTAAAAAGCTTATTTTAATCCCAATTCAAAATCAAACCCTTTAATCAAAACAATTACCTCTAAAACGCAAAAGCACCCACTTACCCTATAAAACACTCCACTTTCAATTAAACTGACGACTTTATTAACGACTCTAAAACGAACCACTTTTACCTAAAGCCACTTGTACCTTTGCTGACAGTTAGAACAGAACTAAACAGAAACCTTAGGAACTTCTATTATATACTCCGGTGTACCTATATACTAAATATACTTTTATCAAATTGTCTATTAATGGAGAGATCTTGTCTGAAATACAAAGATGTTTTGAAAAGACTGGACGTGACGTTTAGCTCGATACGAGGGAAGAAACGATTTAAACGTGGGTTCAAAATTAAGAAAATGTTAGTAAAGAAACGGGAAATTCCGGGAATCATTTATAAAAGGGTCGTTTGGAAACAGACACTTCTATACTTAGATATGTAGTTTTCCAAGTAAAAGTTACATCCATCTTTATATTGAAACACAAACTGCCAGAAAGTACAGGCTATCGACGACAGCCACTACATTTATGTAGTGGCTGTCGTCGATAGCCTGTACTTTATAAGCTTTACTTACTTTACATTTTCTTCAATACATTTTTCAACAAACTATAGTAATTAATCATTTATCATCATTATTATCTATAACTACAAAACCTACAGCGGCATAAAAGACAAGTACGCGCACACTCTCATAACAAGTACGCTCATCTCCAAATATGCTTTAACGACATCTAGAGCTAACCTTGTCAAGGATAACATACAGTCACACGTGGGCGATCCTTATTAAAGGTCTCTTTTCTCCACTGTATCGTTATATTTGATCTACGCTCATAAAAAAAACTAAATATCAAGGCCTTTTGTCTGTGGAGACAAAAGTGAGGAAAATTCTGGAAGAAAATTATTGTTTGTCAATGAGTATTCATTCAATCTGATGGAAATATACTGACAATTTATTTTAAAATAGAGACCCAATTTTGAGTTTGTGTACATGTGGAGAGTAACCTCCGGAAACACCCACAGTTGGATCATTTAGCTCCCTTCAAAATGGTTGAGCTGAATGGTGCTAATCCATGCGTCATGTTCGTGAACGGGCGCCGTCAGTAGGGACTGGTCATCTCTTAGCTGCCACGGCGATTTTAATTTAATTTATATTTTTATTTCTAACGGACGCTTTTAATGTTTTGCATCGTTCTCACATGTATAACTTCAACTTGAATGATGTAACCATCTTATTTTATTTAAAAGAGTGTCCGTGGAGTTTCTTGCCCGTTCTTCTCCATAGGTACCTACTACGCTTTGGAATGGGCGACTAGCTTCATATTTCTGACTGACCGACCCCTTGACTATTCAAAAGTGCCTGTAATTGGTTTATTTGAAATAAATGCTTTGAGTTTGAGTTTGAGTTGCTATTTGAAAAATTCTTTCAACCATGGATAGGTACATTATTCCAGAATATTTCAGATGTACATAGGCTTTATAGTATGTATATATATACAAAAAGAAGTGCTAAATATTACTAATGAAATACTATATTGAATTCATGCAACCCTAGTAGTTTTTGTTAAGTTACTGCTCAGAACTTCTGCACAATGTGTCGTGGACGGAATACCGCCTATACACGTGTTAAAATACGCGGACGAAGTCGCGGGAAGCCGCTAATGCAGTGCTGTTCTGCTAAGTTTACTTCAAGCCTTACCCAAATAACAATTCTAAAACGAACTCACTTCTTGGAACTAAGTTCCATAACGCAGCCTGCGGTGGGTTGACTGGTAGAAATTGTCACGTAAGAACAACGCGTAAAAGAAAGAAAGAGAGAAAGTCGCATTTTACCTTTATCAAATTCATAATTTTTTATCAGAATTTCATAGAATTAAATTTTATACAAATGTCACTTTTTACCGATGTTACCAAATTTTAAATATTAGCGCTTATTACTAAGTAAGTTAGCTTATTAGTCTGATTATTTTTTTATACAAAGTGGTGTTTTTAAGTAACTGATGTACTGCTATTTTACTTATAAACATGTATTGTTTGTTTGTATCAGTGTAATCAATTGCTGGAGAACCTAAAAAAAAAACTCTTTTCATACGTAAAGCTGTATTGTAACTAACATTTTGTAATAGGTTCCTATATTGGTTTCTAACAGGCCCTTTTCTAGTTTCTGACTCTGTTAGAAAGTAATTCTTATTTTTTCTTACAAAAATAGCCAATAGTTAAATATACACTACCGGAAATGTTAACATTTTCAGGGACTTAAATGTAGGTGCACAACTGTCTGTCATTTTCAAGCCACACAACACATTGCCCTTATACAACGTTTTTGGGCCTTATATACTTGTTCTACTTGTTCTCTCATACCACAATTACCGCAGAATACAATTCCAAGTTGCAGAATTGATGCTACTGAACCATGGTAAGCTACCAATGTCGTCGTTCAAGGTCTCAAGTTTCAAGTCTCTAAAGTTTTTGTTTTAAATCATATGTGCGAAGTAACTTCATTTTTAGGGTACATTTGAAATACCTAGTATTCCCATGTTTATTTATTGAATAGTGAGAAAATTACAAATTAATGTATGATTAGGTAAGACATGAGAACTCTTGCAATCTTTAAAAACAATTTATTGTTTTAGAAATGGGGCATAATTGACCTTAATTATTAATTTACCTTAATTTGTCTTAAACATATACCCGAAAAAAAAAAGTAAAAAAAAAAATAAGTCTAACAAAGAGTCAAATTTAGGGGATTTCTAGAAGGAGCTAGGAGAAATTCAAAATCAGAGGGTGTGGCAACCACGTAGACCCCACAAGGGATGACACAAAACGGATTAACCTCACAGACAAGCTAATCTTTTTACTACTACAGCATTCCACAAGAGAAGATAGATTATCTCACGAACACGATTACACAAATTACAAATTAGACTTTTTATTTCACCAACGAACAAATGTTGAAAGCGCCATAAGTCATATTCTGCAATTTAACTTGAAATATTTATCATAGTAAGTTTGCGAACAGTAATTTTAGAACTAGGTCGGCCATTTTGGATTAAAATGTCAAATGTTATTTTATTGCGTATGTCGATACTAAGGAATATCACGCCTAAACTGCCCGAATGGGTAGACAGAGATGTTGATAAACACCCTTATATTTTTATCTGTATGTTTATGTGGAGGGGTTTGTGACTAAGTTGTAACAGCCGCACGGGTTAATCGATCAGGTTAAGCTACGCTTGCCGCGGTCGGTCCGTGGATGGGTGGTCTCGGTACGTAAACATAGTGTTTACGTACCGAGACCCCTCCGTGCCTCGGAAAGCACGTTAAGCCATTGGTCCCGGCTGTCATTTGTAGATCTTTGACAGTCGTTACGGGAAGTCAGAAGCCCGAAAGTCAACAGTCTTACCTAAGGGTATCGTGTTACACAGTAACTGGGTTGTGGAGGTCAGATAGGCAGTCGCTGGTATTTAGCTACATCCTCTAAGACTGGAAGCCAACCTCAACATAGTTCCCAGCTAAAGCACTAGGAAGTGGTGAAGGGTGGGCGTTTTGGGGCCCTGTCTTATGTAATTTTGACGTTCGAAAAGTGCTGATTCTCAGCCTAGTTTGAATAAATGACTTTTGAATTTTGAATTTTGTTGGCTAAAGGCTAACGGAAAAGCTGTATTTATGTGTTTTATTTTGTTTCAAAGATTTTTTTCTCTGCTAGGGATTTCATCCTTCTTCATCGTAAGAGGTGAGAGGGGTTTCAAAAGGTGTCTAAAAGCGTTCTTCTGTCCGCTAATAACAACATACTGTAATAACTATGTAGAGAGAGATCCCATGTTCACCAGTGGACTTTTGCCAATATGAATCACTACTTTTCTCAGTAATTCTGACGCAGTCCAACTATTATAATTATTTCCAGAAAAAAAAATACCAAAGTTATATTAGTCACATTCACCTACATTGATAGCAACAATGACGACCACACAAACCCTAGCCGTTATCACGACACTTGAAAAATAAATTGGAAATCGTTATTTTTAGAAACAAGCAGTCAGGAGGCGACTGATCAATATATTTTAATGTTATAATCAGTGATCGGAGTAGGTAGATTGATTTTTGGTACTTGTATCATAAATGCACACAGAAAGAATAACATGGATAAGCCATTTTTCCGGAAAGCAATTCCAGTTGGTAGTGATATTATTACTACTCAATTCAAAGTTGGTTGGTTGGTTGGGGGTATGTTCAACAGCTTAGCAAACAAACACAATACTAAAAATATTCTTATAGTACATCCAAACATGCTTTAAACTCCTTGTGACAAGTAAAATGTTACTTACCAAAGCTTGGAATCGTGACTGTGTGCCGTTAAAAAAAATTATGAAGAATATAATATTGCTCATTTTAATACAATTCCTACATAAGTTCCGGTTTAAAAGAAATAATCAACCAATTCCGGAGGAATGTCCATATAATATATACGTTTCGGATCAATGACCCCAATTCAATCTACCTACTCCGATCACTGGTTATAATCAACACATTTGAAAAACAAATTGGCGATAGTTTCATCTCCTTTTAATGTCTACCTTTGAACTTAAGATTACCCTAATCATTACAAGAAATCACCAAGTATAAGTATCACAAGTAAACCCCCACTAAAAGCTTAGTGCGAGAAAATCATAACTCTAAAAGTATAAATCGTAATACGTGTACGCCCACACCCGGTGTGCCTCTGGGAGCTGATAATGCTTAGTAGTTCGAGTATCACTGAGGAGTATTGTCATTAGGAGAATTGTCTCTTTAAAGGGGACGCGCTAGGTACCTCGCGAAATTCGAAAGTTTTTTGCAATTTGCATGTCAGTGCCAGGTTATATTTTATTTCAAAATATGATTCTTGACAACTACAACCGGGTATTTACAGAATCATAATCATTAGAATCATCAATTCAACTTTCTCAGTTGGAATTGACCTTAAATGTCATGAATTCGTGAATTCATTATTCATTACGTCATTTAATTTGAACGTAGAGAGTTGTATTGATGATATTCATTATTATAATTAAAATAGTGTCCATGGAGTTTTTTGCCCGTTCTTCTCCATGGTTATACCTATTACGCTTTGGAATGGGAAACTAGCTTCATATTTCTGACTAACCGACTTGACAATTAAAAAGTGCCCGTAAATTGAAATAAATGCTTTGAGTTTGAATTCTGTAACTACATACCTACTTGCTATCAACGCGAATCATACTTTGATCAACATAAAACCTGGTACTGACCTGCACATTGCAAAAGACGAAAGAAAATTTGATTTTCACGGGCAACCCTGATGCTTACGCCTTAAGTTGTGCTAACTATAACATGGAACACCTACGCGTTTTTGGTAGAATAATTAGGTTTTGGTACCAGAGAATGATATTAGTTTAGGTGTTGTGTCACTGGAAACATTTACTAACATAATTAAACCCGTGTAGATAGTTTGAATCTGGAAAAAATAAGTGTTAAGATTTAGGCATGTTCTCCATGCTTATTTAAACACACGTTGGTTGCGAGTACTTTTAATTATCCACCTGACGTTTTTTAAAGGATATCTCACATAAAATCGCTGTATTATGTCGTAGGATAGATGATAAATCTAATTTTAAAACGAATGCACTAGGAGTACCCCATGGCAGCGTGGTGGAATCGTTTTAATTTCATAATGCAATACGCCACAAAACTTCTTATTATTAAAAATCTTATTTACAGACGATACGACACTAATATTAAAAAGTAATGACAAAAATAAATTGGAACAGGAAATTAATGAAGCAATCAAAGACATAATAACTTGGCTTAGTAACTACAATTTAAAAATCAATACAAATAAAAACATTAAAGAAACAATTTCAAACTTATAAATCAAACTTTCCGACTCTTAGTATAAAATGTGAAGACAGTATCCTAGAACAAGTAGTAATGACAACATTCTTGGGGATAATAGTGGATCAAAACTGTAACTGGAAATCGCACATCAATTACGTATGCAATAAGCTAGAAAAATTTGTAAACGCAATGAAACGTCTACGATCAACAGTGTCCGTAGACGCAGCAGTCACTGTATATCACGGATACGTATCGTCTGTGCTATCATATGGTCTGATACTATGGGGCAACTCAGTTGAAGTTTTAATGGCATTTCGGGTACAAAAGAAGTGTATTACGGCAAAATCAGTCGCTGAGGCAGAAGCCGACCGCTGTAAACAGTTATTTAAAAAAAATCACAAATTGCCTTTACCCTGCATGCACATCAAAGAACTATGTATGCTAGTAAAACAATATCCGCACTATTTTCACATGCAATCAGAAGTCAGTCACAAAAAGGCTACTGCTACAAATATGTATAAATACGAACTAAATGTACCTCAATGTAGATTACAAAAGTTTAGGAGGAATGTTCATGTTAATGCCATAAAGGTGTATAACAAGTTACCTAATTCACTTAAGGAACTTCCCATCCCCATGTTCAAGAAAAAGCTGACAAGTTAAATAATTGCTTTTATGACATTGGCGAATATATGGAATATTGTAAAAATCCAAGATGACATGGACTTAACTTTTATGACATTGGTGAATATATGGAATACTTATTGCAAAAATCCAAGTTAATATTGACATTTTAAAGTAACGATTACCTTATAATACTAATTCATATTGCACTTGTTGTAAATCACAAATCTTAAAATCTATTGTACTTAGATAAGAATAATAATTGAATATTTGTACACCATATACTATGTGGTAGAATTTTAAACTAACAAAAATATTTTAACACCATACTATGTAAAACTACATAGTATGATGTTAAACAACTTTTCGAATTTTACAATTTTAGAATTTTGGCGTCTTCAAATTTGAGACTATTGGAGTTCAACATTTATGTTCCCTATAATTTTAGTAGTTATTTTTATATGCAAACTGAATTTTCGGAAAGCGTCGTTATAGGTCATATGATTATTTATAGCTCGATCGTCAAGTATACCGACATAGTAATATCTAACCCATACGTATTATTTTTCTATGATCTAAAGATCTGGCCACACCGAGACAAATACCGCACGGGACGCGACTGCGCGCCTCGATTGTTTTAATGATTAGGAAGTTACGCAAGTATTTGCGTCAGTTTGAGTACGCTAATTAATTGTACGAGTATAATTTACTAGCTTCTGCCCACGAATTCGTCCTTCCGCAACAATTGGGCTATCCAATGCAAAAATTTTTTTTCAAGTCCGACTGGTAGCTTCAAAGATTAATCCCTACATACAAATTTACAAACAAACAAATTTTACCTCTTTTTAATATCGGTATAGATTATTTTTATGACTTTTTTTTACATTCTGTGTTTACTTTGACTTACACACTGACTTATTACTTGTTATTTTTTTTGGAATATCGTATATTCTGGCAATGTTTGTAAATATGTTAGCACCATGTATCTATGTATCATATAATAAAATTAATTTATCGGTCATTGCTTCATTTTTAATTCTTTTTACCTACTGTGGTATAGTAATTTTATTCTAGGTGCATTGTCTTCACATATAAAATTTATAACGAATGTATACAAAATATTGTTATATAAACATTTTAAAAGAGTAACGGTGGAGTTTCTTGCCCATTCTTCTCCATACGAAACTACTTTTTGGAAGGGGCGACTAGAATCTATAATAAATAATAATAATAATATTGTTTATTTTAAGAGACTTAGAGATTACATAATATTTTAACAGGCAAATTTAGTTCAGAAAAAGTGGTGTAGTCATCTGACGCCGAACTAGGCAGAGCTTGTATTTCAGCTATCAGTGCTATTCTATTTTCTTGCAAATTTTGACGTTCAAGTTATTTGAAATAAATGATTTGACTTTGACTTTACGTTCTTACAATTAAGTTGACATAATCAGCGCGAGTGAATTTTAGTCCCGTATCCCGCGCGGAATCCGCTTCAGTTTGGCCAGAGCTTAACTCATCTAATGGAAGATACAAAATAACGAAATACGGTCATCTAAACTAAATCTCAAACTAGAACTAAACTTCTATTTCCTCAAAACTCTTGCTTACATTAAAATAACAGCAAAAAGCAAACAAAACTATAATATGATTTACAACACAATAACGTTGAAGCAGCTCGGTGCACTGCACGGGATTCGAACTCAGGACGTTATTCATGAAGTGGAAAGTTTCGACTCAGAAGTGGGCCAATGAGAGTTCAATAACTTGAGATAAGTTTAAAAAATGTTCGCTCATTTGGGGATGATGTGCTTTGAGGAAAATGCTGTTTTATCCTCGAGCAGAAACGAGAAGATTATACATGCATAATAATATATTATGAAAGGAATTATACACTGAGATGAGGCTGTTAAGAAGTATGAGTGTTGTGACAAGAATGGATCAACGTCGAAAATCAAAATCAAGTCGTTTATTTCAAAAGGCACTTTTGAACGTCAAAATTTTACAAGAAAATAGAATAGATTCTAGACACCCCTTCCAAAAGGTTCCATTCTTCTTCATACGAAAATCGTATGGAGAAGAATGGGCAAGAAACTCCTGTTACTCTTTTATTTAAAATGTTTTAAAATATTTTGTATACATTAATAAATTATAATTAAATTAGCAGCCCTAGTTTGATTTTGACTAGACTCGTACTGAACTGAACAGATTTGGATGAAATTTGGCACATGGATAGACTATGACCTGGGTTACACACAATACTAATTACTTTTTATCCCAATATTCCCACGGGATCCAGATTTATGCGGGTGAAACCACAGGGCGCAGCTAGTAACATTATTGATAACAATTTCAATGACTTTAATGAGAAACATTCCACAAAAGCTAGACTCAATCAATCAATCTGTCTAGCCTTTTCCCAACCATGTTACGGTCGGCTTCCAGTCTAACCGGATGCAGCTGAATACCAGTATTTTAACACAATACAGGTTGTCTGACTTTTGGGCTTCTGAATACCGTAACGACTGTCAAAGATCTACGAATGACAGCCGGGACCAACTGCTTAACGTGCTTTCCGAGGCAGGGAAGGGTCTCGATATGTTATGGATGGTCTTCCATCCACGAACCGACCGTGGCAAGCGTAACTTAACCTAGCTAAAACTTCAAACTAATTCATACACGTTATTTGGGGTTGAAAAAGAAAATAACATTTTGAATGACTCCAATGAGAAATATTCCACAAAAGCAAAACAAAGATTAAACATAATCCTTTCAAAGATCGAACCCGAAACCATCTTCAAACTTCAGAGATTTTCTCATTCAAACTTTTAGAGGTCGGTGGAAACCCGAAATGGAAAAAAAATGTCAAAAAACATTTCAATGTTTTCTTCAATAATGGATGTTTTACTTCCAGTTATAATGGAGTATATTTGTTTATCGTTTCTTGTTTAATTGAGAAGTTGCTGTTTGTACCGACTTTGATGAAGGTTGGGGTTGAAATTGGGGGCGAGTTTAGAGTTTTAATGTTATTTGTTTAATATTTATTGGTGTTGGTTTAGAGATAACACGTGGATCGTTAAGTATTTATATTTTTGAAGACAGTAATAATATGTATATTGAACTTATCATGACTTTGAAAGAAGCGAAACAAAATTGGGCTTTTAGAAGAATGCTTTGTATAATACTAAGATATTAATCTTACTTTTGAAATGTAATCACGTCACTGACAATACATGGGTGGCCTAAATTCCAATAGGTAGATCCACACAATCATAACTAATAGTTAAAAACAAATAGTTTTTTTTTATATATTCGAAAGTGAGTTTTGTTTGTTTGTTACGCTTTCACACAAAAACGGCTGAATAGATTTGGATGAAATTTGGCACATGGATAGACCATGACCTAAATTAGGATTAAGATTTTTATCCCCACATTCCCACGGGATCGAGACTTATGCGGGTGAAACCGCAGAGCGCAGCTGGTATTCATATAATTTGACACATATCTGTTTTGATCTTCAAACGTGTCTAATAATGGTCTTAATTGAAATACATTTGGTACTTATTAGACCCCAGACAAATGGAGAATTTTTTTTAAAGAATGGTCCCTAGAGGTGGCAAACGACACAGAGGTCGACAACGGAAAAGATGGGAGGACGAACTCAATCTCACAGCAGGTCCAAACTGGAGAAGAGTTACAAAATACAGAAAGCAATAGAAATCGTTAGAGGAGGCCTTTGCCAAGAGGAACATTGAACTCCGAGATATATTTATTTATTTATTTATTTAATACTCCAAGCACACAAATGTACAGAGGCGGACTTAATGCCATAGGCATTTTCTACCAGTCAACCTTCGGGTGATGCAGAGACAACAGTGGTAGGTACAACAGAGAGATTTGAAGATTTTCAGATTTTTTGATAGATTTTTTATATATGAAGGAAAGAAAATAACGGCAACTAAACTAGTACAAGAATGGAGATTCAGGATAAAAGGGCTATTGTATTGTGTTTTAACTATCGCCATAGTCTTATTTTTTACCAAAAACCCAATCAGACATCCAAACGGGAAGTCTCATGGAAAAATAAGGGTCTTTCCATCATAGTAAGTCAAAATAACTGCACCATTACTTGTGTACAAAAAGCCTATTCACAAAATAGTTATAAGAGTAACGTTCCCAACTTTTCCCTTAGCAACACCATCAAATGGAGGACAGAAAAACTCAGGGACACGTGAAGAACGGTTTGAGGGATAATAGAATCTAAAATGGTGTGTAAATATTTTGGGAAAGTAATGAATAATATCACGCCAGTTCCTCGAAGGTGGTGACTGAGAACTATTGATAGTACAACCGTATTCCATTAGTTATTTTAAGTCCCAAGTAATAGAGTCTATCGTTATTATTCAGGCACCAATCGAGACTCCGGGCTGCTATTCAGAACTATTATTAGTGGCTTTTATGACAGCTGTAATAGCAGTCACGTCATTTAGTTTAAAATACGTTTTATTTTTATTAATTTACTTATCTTTATATAGATTATTTCTGTTTTGAGAATGTGAGAACGCTGTAGGCTTAGAGGACTGTAGATTTGTTGACCATAATTATTCTGTTAAGTACCTGGTACCTACTTGTTGAAAGACCTACACTGTCCTCCCATACCTAGTAACAGTGTTATTTGAAAATATTGTAAAATCCAATTATTTTTCAAAGAGTAACCGTGGAGTTTCTCTCCGGCTCTTCAAACCGGAACTTCTTGGAACCGTGCACCTAGCTTCTGACGTTTCATAAGTACCCATGTAGGTTTATGTGAAATAAAATATTAGGAATTTGAATTGGAATTTCCTAAAAGAGAAACACAATTATGTACACTGTCCAACTTAATGATTGAACCTAGTACCACACGCTCAGCGACATGCGATACCTTTTCACTGTGTTAGGATATCTACCACATGTATGCATATCGGTGTACTTCTGCGGTACGACTCGCTTAGAAAACTCCTAATTCCTTATTCCAGCATATAGTTAAGCCAGCTTAGACTGAACTAAAAGCACAAAAAACCCCTGCTATGTTAAACTACCTATAGGTAGTGTCGACCTCGTAATTGCTTTATCACCCTAAGGTTGAATGTCACCTGCAGGTCATCAAACGTCAAGGTCTATTTGTGAATCTGACAGATAATTTAAACCTTCGCGAAGTTTCAATTTACTGGGAATTGTTGTCAAAAGTGGTAAACCAATTACAAGGTCGACTTTATTGCTATGGCCACATTGTCGCGATAAAACGAACTACATTTCGCGTGCTCTGTTTCTCATCGAGACGTCGATCGGTATGCGAGAGTATAAATGTAGTTCGCCTTATCGCGACAATGTGGCCCCAGCATTACGGACACACAACAAGGTCAGTGACCCCTAAATCTTTTCAATCTAGATTAGGATCGAGTTGATGGATCGTCTGCTAATTGATAACACGATCTTGTGCACTTTGTACACTTTTTGGGCTATAAGATATTAAGTTTCTGGTGATTTTAACCCTGATTTAAAGGAAGATGAAGGATAAATGGTAATATTGCTTCAACAAAAAACAAAATAACATCACGCCTGTATTCCCAAAGGGTTAGGCAGACGTGCTATAGTACACCCACATTTCACCAGTTATGTTTAAGTTCCGTTACCGTGTAAAACACGGCGAGGCTGTATATCACAAATCCAGACTCCGGGCTGCGGCTGAGAAATTCCAGGTGGAAAATCCAATAATACTTTGCCCAACCCGGGAATCGAAACCAGGACCTCGTGCTCAGCTGTAGCACTAGCGAACACTAGACAAACGAGGCGGCCTTTTTAAAAACTATCGGTTATTATATTTTACAATGCCTCGCGGACGTTAATTTGACTGTCTTTCGTAACCATGATTAGTAAAATTCGCTATTCATCGATTTTAATTTGTAGCAAACAATATTGAAGCTGAGTTACGTAAGTGACAGCCTGTTAGGTACTGAATTCCACGAAATATGACCTTAAAGTATATCAAATAATATTGGGGTCACTTCTAGGTACGATCCCGATTCATGGGGTCTTAAAGCACCTACAAAACATTATCGATGAACGTTAAAATAAACTGTTATGTTATCCCTACGAACTAAATGTGATAAAGTTATTTACTGTGTACATCAGCACTCGTAGCATGACCACCGTAGAATCGAGATTTGTCGACGGAAGAATAGACAAAATGACAGTTAAACAATCACAATCTGTTTATTTTTTGTCTATTCTTCCGTCGACAAAACCCGTTTCTACGGTGTTCATGATACACGTGCAGTTCTTACTTTAACCATAACATTTTTGGGCTCAACAGTCTACCCATGTCGGATATGCAATAGTAGATATTAAAAAGGATTGAAAATAAATTACATGCAAATATTATTTTTTCCCAAAAAACTAATGCAGATTGTAAACATTTAAATACATTGCCAATTTACGTTTTTTCTTTTTTCAAAATATCTTCTCCACTATTTTTAGTTTCATTTTCTCACCAAAATTACTTGATCACACAACACGTTGGTAAACATGTCGCCCAACCATAATTCAACATAATTAATCAGCACTAAGTAAACTAATAACACCTCATATCCTTAACCTTCCCGACTACATATATAACAGTCACATATAATTACACTTAATATTATGATATTCTGTGATATGGTGTTGTTACCTAATGAACGGGTTGGGCACCCCTGGTTAGGGCGTGCACAGACAAGCGCTTATTTTAATCATGCTTAAGAGGGAACAGGGCTTGCGGGGAATTTAAAAAATAAGTATTTGAAGAAACTATTGCCATCGTTTTATCTCAAGTCTACCCCTGTAGAGTGCGATAGGGACAGCCGCAGCTCAGACCGACTATATCACAAAAAAAAATTAACGCGTTTGACGTTTTGTATTCCCCTTTTTTCTGCTCGAAAACTGAGCCGATTCAAAGATTTTTTACATTCAAATTTTAAGAAAGAGTGTCTAGGTTCCTACCATTTTCTTTTATGTTAAAAACTATTCGAATTTGTCTGGTAGCCATTTAATCGCGGCGGTAAACATTTTTATAATATTTGGATGGTTACATTTTCTTTACCAATAAGTTGCTGAAAAAAAGGAAATAACAGGGACGTGTCTACAGCAGATCTTGATTTTATGAAAAGAAAATTATTGCTCTAGAGGCATTATTCAGGAAGAAAAAAGGTGATTACATTTGTATGGAGAATCGCAGGCCCTGTTCCCTCTTAAGTATGTATATGATTGTCGAGAATAGGGACGATGCCTGGGTCAAAAAAAAGAAATTCTATTTAGTCCGTCATTCAGATAATAAAAATATATTAGTCTCGTATTTTTTGCTTTATCATATTAATAAAAAAATACTTAGATAAAACGCATTAAAGTTAGGGAGTGGGGGTCGCTACGTCACAAGTAAGTTTAAAATCAACACACTTGTGACGTCATGGCACATTTTAACTCAATGTATCGTCGTAATCTTTAGATAACGTAAAAAAAATACGTGTACGTTATTTTTTCATAATCTACATGACGGACAAAAACCATTTTTTTAGTCATTATCCCTTTTAAATCGGCGAGAATAACGAACACGAGCCGTGTATTTATTAGAACGTTGGTTTAGGGAGTTGCACTAACAATGTACCTCTCTTTGGCCCCTTTTAAAAGGAAAAAGGATTTCAAAGAATACGCATTCTCGTCTCGTGATGAAAATATCAGCGAGAATGGTTCAGGAGGCTTCTCTTAATGCTTTCCCGATAGCCTATCAGACGGATTGGCAATTTAGATTATAAATAGGAACTACGTCTTGGTACTAGTAGTTCTATTTCTTGTAAATTATTGACTTTCTAACTTTTCTAAATGAATTAAGTAAACGATTTAAGATGACTTTGATATGTTATGAATACTTGTAATTTTAGCAGCATCCATGAGGCCAGTGGGTCGCCACGTTAACTGTCTCAAAATGCAGGTGTAAAGACACTTTGGACATTCCAACAGATGGTGCAACGTTTGATCAGGACCACTGAACTCACATTGGGTATCTGAGGGATCTATAATACTCTATTTAATACAAATCCATCGCCACGAAAAGAATAAGAAGCAACATCTATACGCTTCATTCTTACCACCTGTCTCAGACACACAGGTCCCGGGTTCGATTCCCAGTAGCAGCAAAAAATTCTGCTTGGTTTGATTGGTCTTAGTGCTTTTTCTAAGTCCGCCTGGCTAGATACCGCTATCTTATCTAAGTCGGTCGCCATAACAACAATTTTAACAGCATTGTTTTGTTTCGGCAGTTGGAGGTAAGATAGCCAGTTCCTTTGTGGTTGAGGATTCCGGGTGAAGCTCGCTTCCACTTTCGGTCTGATCATCACTTATCTATCAGAGATGCAGCCAAGTGTTGCCCCGTTGTGGTTAAAAAATATACTAGAGTAGAGGTGCTCTACTAATTACTAATTGAGTCGAATGTGAAACTGTGACAAATTCACATCGGTCGCCTGCATTACACCTCGTATAGACATAGACCTAATCGATACATGCATTATATTTAGACAACAGTTCTAAGGAATTGGGGTGACTAAGAATTATTCATGTACTAACGACGCAACCCCGCTTCGCACGCCATTGAATGAATGGATTTAAGATTTTATTAAGTAGTTAAGTAAGTTTAATATGAACGAATCATACACATATACGTTCCGGAATAAAATCTCTAAATTATGGTGAATACGAAATCAAAGTCCGTTGCGTAGTTTAGAAATACAACGCAGTCACACAGACAGTCACGAAAAATTACTTTAATTTATAATATGTATAGATATAAATAGTATGAAGAAGCAGCAGTATGGCTCGTTGGTCTTGTAGTCGCAAGACCTACTGCTGAGCATGAGGTTGATGGGAAAGTCAAAGTCAAATTGTTGCGCCACTTCTTCTTCCCAGCTAAAGCACTAGGACACTTCCTAGTGCTTTAGCTGGTGAAGGGTGGGCGTTTTGGGGGGACTGTCTTATTTAATTTTGACATGACTTTTGAATTTTGAATTTTGAATCATTTATTTCAAATAGGCCCGTATAAGGCACTTTTGAAAGTCAAAAATTTACAAAAAAAAAATATTGATTCTAGTCGCCTCTTCCAAAAGGTAGTTTTCGCATGGAGAAGAACGGGCAATTAAAATGTTTTACAATATTTTGTATAAGTACATTAGTTATATAATTATATGTGAGGACGATGCACCTAGAATAAAATTATTATACCACAATAGGTAAAAAGAATTAAGAATTAAAAATGAAGCAACAACAGATAAACTAATTATGTGATAGATACATGGTGCTCACATATTTACAAACATTGTAAAAGTAGACGATTTTCCCAAAATTTTACAATTAATAAGTCAGTGTGCGAGGAATTGGTCACAGAATGTAAAATCAATGTCATATAATAAAAAAATAAAATAAAATATACACTTAAATTTGCAACCAGTTTGATTTTGTCTTGATTCTAAATTATCGTATGGAGCAGGACCAGCATGTTTCCAAGCATTCTTATCTTGGATATAATCCTCTAATTTGTAATATGCTTGTTAACAAAGTGTACTTTTAATATGAGTTTTAAATTTTCTTTCATTTAAGCGTTTAAGCTAGCTAAGGAATAAGCTCGCATTGTATTGTATTACATGGAATTTATGAGAACTGGCGAAATATGGGCGTAGATACACGTCTGCTTAACCCTTCGGGAATTACAGGCGTGATGTTATGGTATGAAGAATAAGAATTAGGACAACTTTGTTGTTGGTGTGAATGTATGATGTAAGCTCTGATTCAGCGAAGTTGTATTTATCGGAGAGTATTTGCTGAAACAAGTGAGGTCATAGATTAATTAACATAAAACCCCGTTTGTTTCCACGGAGTATGCAGAGATGTATAGCGCACTAACATTTTGCCATTGATGTTCAGTCCCATGATGGTAATACGCGGCGAGACTGTTGTCATTAAAATGAAGCAAATCACACCGCACAGATGATTTTTTTGGTTCCCTATCCATTTGCATAAAATTTTAAGACCTAATATAACTTAGCATAATGTTGTTTGGCATAATTATATTTTCGCATAATATAATTTCGCATAATATAATTACGCATAACAGCTTACGCATAATTTTTTTAAGCATAATTTCTCTAACCATAATAATGATTAAGTATAATATTCTAAAGCATAAAGTTAAAGCATAAATTTATTAAGCATAAAGTTAAAGCATGCAAGCAAGCATGCAGCATGCAAACAAGCATGCAGCATGCAAGCAAGCATGCAGCATGCAGCATTCAAGCGAGCATGCAACATGCAGCAGGCAGGGTTTCTGTCACGGCTCCGGCGCTGCGGGCCTCCGGCGGCCCCACGCGTGCTAATCGTCGCAGACGGCTTTCGCTCACCACCGCAGCTTCGGCTTGTTGGCCGGCTTCGCCGGCCAGCCTCAGACGCGGCGGCTCGCTCGCAGCCACCTGCTCCTCAGCCCGCGGGCCGCCTCGCCCCTACGCGCCTACGCGATTTTAAATTACACTCTAGGGGTAGGACAAACAAGACTACGTGGAGTCGGTTTTGCAGCAATTCGGTTCTTAGGCCTACTAACGTTATGCGAATCAAATTTATGCCAAAACAAATTAGTCTTTAAGATGATTATGCCAACATAAAACGTATGCCTAAAAAAATTATGCCGAAGTATTATTATGCCAAAACAAATTGTGCCAAAATCGTTATGCCGAAGTATATTAGGGCAAAGAACATTATGCGAAAAGAAGGTATCCCGATTTTTTTTTAAAGCTTTGTTTGAAGTTAGTCAGTCAGTCAATATTTCGGTCAGAGCACTGTTTTATATGCTCATACAGAGAATGAAGGGCGATTTCAGCCCGATCGTTCATATCATTTTCATTTACAACGAACTAAATTCACTACTTTCAGTTTTTGTCATTCAAAAGTTAACTTATTTACCAGCTCCTAAAGTTGACACTTGCAAATGAAATGCAGTGGTCTAGTTTAGATGATCATTTTCTTAGAGCAGTTAAAGGCTGTATTTTAACTTAGTGCCACAGCCTAAAATCACTATTAACAGTTTTTGTCATTCAAAAGTTAACTTAGTTACCAGCGCTTTAAGCCTGACATTAGTAGAATGCACTGCCATGTTTTCTTCTTCACAGCCTTTATAATCAACTTATTGAACCGGCCCTTCGCAGACCAATCACAGTAATTTGTTCGAAGGTTACCTACCGCGCCTACCGATGACGTTACCACTATTGTTTACATTGTATCTAGGCAAAACAGATCTCTCTGATGTCTGGGTCTATACTACGTTGCGTAAATTAGTAGTTTTATCATGCTTGTGATCTGTATGGGGTACGCCGGTTTGGTTAAGTGATTAATTTTAAAAGACAATAATTATTTCATTAGCAACCCTGGTACTTAGTGTTGCAACATCAAGCTGTCAATTGACAATTTGAAAGAAAACATCTTTCTCTTTCGGGACGCTAAAGACTTGGCACGTAGTTATAGGGTACCTAAGTTAGTATGTCCTCTCGTTTAGAGATCTGATCATTTTAATATTGAAGTCATGCTCCCCAGAAACCCCCATATACATTGCCATATACACTTTGCTATGTATTTTTGCTCAGGCGCTTATATCAATACCAAGAGTAATTTACACTTGACATAACTAGTCACAACTTGCATATTTAATGGTAAAAACAACAGTACAATTATTTTTAGATACTTCTTTATTAATAAAATAAGCATCTACGTAAGTTTGTACTGTACTCTTAATCTTTCAATATATATATATATTTTTAATTATGTACATATTGGGTACAAAAGTATTATAAACTTATAAATGGTATAACAGGTGATGGCGTTTCTGGGGAGCAAGACGTGGTTGGGGATCAAGCTCAGTGACAATTTAAGAGGCCAATGACCGCTACAGCTGCTACAGGCTGGAGATGACAAACCTATGCAAGATAGGACATATTCATAGCCAGGACACGTCAAAACAAACCGCGGAAAACATACTTTTATCACGAAATAAACCACGGACATACCCCATTGTTGAAAGATATCCTATTAAAATTTACAACGTTGATGCCAAATTTTCCAGATTAATGTTTTTACTGCATTCGAGGGAATGTTGGCTATTCTTTAGTGTACTATTAAGATGATATAGTGTTGCTAGTAGACATATAGGCTGGGAACGTTGCTACTTAGACTTATTGCTAGGCACAGATTTGAAGGGGTAGGGGGAGGCAATTGAGTGCAATGCCTTGTTGTTTATTTTGTGCGATAAGGTTTTAGTGGGGTTAATTTTGTGATGGTTTTATTACTTAAAGACTAGATTATTTGATAATGACAGTAATTTAACAACATGCAACAAGACTATTCACAAATAATTACTCCTTAACCTCAAGTATCAACAAACTAAGGTTAGGGGGAACCGAAAAGCAACGAACCTTTTTTCGCAATTTTACTTAATACCACAATTCACATTGCCTTCAAATATACTCCAGCATGAAACAAAAGTATTTGTTATATTTAAGAATAATCAAAACATATAACATTTTAAATGCATTAGCAACATTTATAATTTTAGCAGTAGTTTTTGTGTACTGGTAACATTACTTCTAGTAGAATCTTCTCTCTGTGACATGTACTTTTGCTCTTGTGTAAAATTAATAAAACTATTTGGAAATACAGTTCGCTGCTAAAAATCTACAAGCAAGGTATATATAAAAATATTAAGATAAAAAAATACCATGCAAACGTGTGTGTATGTTGAGAGGAGCATAACGATTAATTTAGTGGGCTTGCGTACAAACACAATAACAGATTGCAGGCGTATATACACAGAAGCCCGAACTCTATTGTTTGAAGTGGGGTTTGAACCCCGGAATCCCTGACTCTTGCCTTGCCGAACCTTTTTGGGTTTGGCTTCTAATCAAAGCGGATGCAGCAGAATTCTAGTTATCTACATTGAGCGTGATTGCTTATCTGACCTTCCTGCTTATATACCCATTGGTAAGGCTGGTTGCCAGACTTTTGGACTTCCGACTAGCCGTAAAGGGTCCTAATCAATTTGCGCATCAATGTGTATCAACCAAATAAAAATGTACAGTTGCAATTGATCGTTTCGGGACCCTAAACGTCTGAAAAATATCACATAATGACATACACAATATATTATATTTCCCTTATACAATGTTACAACACTAACAAGAATAGATTTTCCGAATTCCCTTCCTAGACATAATACCACAAAACTATTACATCATCACACGAGCACAAAACTTTAACTTACTTTTACAATACATATTACATTGCTTCTAAAGAATAAAAGCCGTATTTTACTAGGAAACAGACGAGAATTGTCGTATTTCTATGGACAAATAGGCTTTCTATACAATATCCGGGCTATTTGTGGCCATCGGGGCTATTCGGCCTTTGTCATGATAATTGCTCGGTTTAGTATTGAAATAGAATTTGTGGACTTTTTCAGAATTATTTATACAGTCTGGGTCGGGTCTGAGGTCGGTTTCTCAGGTTATTATTGCACGTGTAACCTACATAATGAATTTCAGATAATTTCGACCCACACGAGCGTCTCTGAAAGTATGCAAAAGATTTAGATAATCTTTTAGAAAGAGGCAATTTGGTTTAACTTTTTTCCAAAAGTTAGATTAGATTATTTTTTTAGGGTTCCGTACCCAAAGCGTGCCAAACGAAACCCTTTAAGCAAGCCTCCGCTGACCATCCGTCCGTCCGTCCGTCCGTCCTGTCAGCGGGCTGTATATCATGAATCTTAATAGTTAACAAAAGGTATTTCTATTGCCGCTATAAAACAAATAATTAAAATAAAATAAAGTTAAGGACGTCCTTTAATTTTTACAATATTTTTTTTTTTACTAAAGTAAAAAACGTAAGGTCTATTTAAAACCTTGTTTCCAATTGATGTTATTTCCACTTAAACAAACATCAACTTTATGCATGTGTAAATAAAGTTGATTTTAGTCTGACTCGAACTGCTGAAAAAGTCATAAAAAATATGAAGTTGTAGCGCAAACTGAACCTTATGTGTAGGATGTTCAGTTGTTTTTCCTAAAACTCGTGTTTGTTTACATGTTTGGCAAATAAACTGCGAACGATTAGAGTTAAATATTATACGGTGGTACGGAACTCTTCGTGTTGAGTCCGACTCGCACTTGGCCTGTCTTATAAATATCTGTACATAGACGCATGCTCTAGGGTTTGCAAATAAGTATAAGAACCAAAGTACCTACATTTCCTCGTTGACAATTAAAAAGAGACATCCATGGTACATAGTCAAAGATAATTCTGAAATATCTTCAGTGCCTGTAATACGTAGTGGTGTGAAGGCCTGTGGTACGAAGGCTCGCTACCCTTCGTACTGGAACAGCAACGTTGCTTGGCGGTAGAAACAGGTATTATGGTGGTGGTATCCCCCGAACTAGGTTCACGATAAAGGGCCATCACAGACGCCTAAGTCACCATCTACCTATCCTTTTCCCATCTATGTCGGGGTCGGCTTCCAGTCTAACCAGATACAGCTGAATACTAGTATTTTACATGGAGCGACTGCCTATCTGACCTTCACGACCCAGCTACTGTATAATACGATACCCCTTTGGTAAGACTGGTTGTCAGACTTTCGAGCTTCTGACGACCCGTAACGACTACGAACTTTACTAAGTACTAGTCAAATTCAAAATTAAAACGATTTAGACCCATAGAGGCAAAGAAATCAACAATTTGAGCAAAATACTCTGTGGAGCAAGTGAAAAACATCACGTTACAGATTCTAACATAAGAAGTAAATTAAAAAAAAATAATGAGTGCGACAGACTCCTATTGGAAAAATAATGTACATATATATTTTAACACTGCATATTTCCTTTGGGCTCCCATCAACACTAACAGCCATATTTCATCCAATAATCATGCATCCAATCACGGACCCTTCTACAAACTCATCTTCCTATTGGTAAACTTACCACATATGCCTCTATTACTTCAACAGACAAAAATCTACTGCAATCTTCATAAACAACGGAAATATTATGGACATTTGACGAGAGGACCCATCGTCGACCGTTACATTAACCGAATATATCAATATATAGAAAGGAAAATGGTTTAGAAACGAATAACTTTAAGACTTTCTTCTGCCAATGCATTTTCTACCATATACGTCCCGATATAAGAGTGCATTTTTAATGGTGAGGTGTGGGTGGATGTTACAAGTGTTTTGCAAGTATTTCTGCTCCATAATTTGAAAGGAAATGGATGAAGTCTTATGTGCGCAGACTTCATCCATTTCCTTTCAAGTTTGTTAATATGAGTTCAGGCTCGATTTTACATACAGTGATTGACCTACTGAATTTCAGCGCAGATAGAAACTGAAAACTATCGAGCAGCGTTCTTCAAAGACGAACCGTTTTTGCTATAATTTAAAAAAAACAGTGTATGAATTTACTTCATAGCTTGAAACCTGGAATTTAGCTGTTTGTACTGATAAAAGTTTAGCTAAAATAACACAGATAAAGCAAGTATCTTAACCTTTCTCACCTTTATGTTAGATGATTATCATGATTAGCTAACCGAACTGCAACAGCCTCAAACAGTCTCATAAGTCTCAAATCTCACAATCTACATGAAAGTTAATTGTTTTGAATATCTATTACGTTGAGGTACACCTCTGCCTTACCTTTCGGGGAAAAAATCCGAGATGTTATGTTTGTTTTATATTACATTGAGTTTTTAGACTTTCAAAAACAGTTCAGGTTTACAGTTTGAAACGCCAAGCCGAATTAACCTGACACCGGTAATTGTTCTACCGTGATGTTTTCTGAGAAATTGTTTTGTTAGAGTAACGTCGCGCTGTCGCGTCGCGCCAGTCTGCACGAGGCTTCAATCAAATGTCGTTCAATGTTCGGTCAACGCTCGTGCCTTCTCTTTATGAGAAGGCCTTTGCCCTGCAATACGACAATAACAGACTCATATTATTTACGTGTGAACATCCTAGTTCCACTATTTTCTAGTATTTACTATTCTACCGACGAATGAGTCATGGTTTCACCACAATTTGTTTACTCCAAGAGTCTTCGAAGGTCGCCTCGGTCGCCTGAGACACGTCATTATGATATAGATCCAAACATTTATATATTTTAGAGTACTATTGTAATATAGGTTTAATGGTGCAGATCGATCTTTGTTCGAAGTTAAAATCCTAAGCCGAATTTCACTAATGTAATAGACCGCGTTCAAGAGATGTCAGTGATATCATTGGTGTGGAATATTGACACTGACAGCTCTAGAAGTCGGTTGAAATTTGCCCTAAGTATGCCCTCTATTTCGCAAAAAATCTTGAAAGGTTTTCGCGCTTTCGAACAGGAATATCGTGAATCCATAGATGTTAAGCACTCATTCAATTAATGTACAAATTATCCAAGACGTTACAATGTCTATGGATTATTGGATGTCATTTTAATTAAAATAATGTTCTAAAGCACGCCATAAATTATTATTTAAAAAAAAACAAAGCGTAATGTTAGTAAGATATGTAGTTCTTAAAATACTGTAAATAAATTATATGTTTATTCAGCATCTGCCTAGCCTTTTCCCAACTATGTTGGGGTCAGTTTCGAGTCTAACCGGATGCAGCTGAAAACCTGCTGAATTTGACATGGAGCGACTGCCCATCTGACCTCCACAACCAAGATCCTGGGCAAGACGAAAACCCTAGGTAAGACTGGTTGTCAGACTTTCGGCCTTCTGACGACCCGTAAAAGCTATCAAAGATCTACAAATGACAACCAGGACCAAAGGCTCAACGTGCTTTCCGAGGCACGGAGGGGTCTTGGTATGAGAAGATGGTCACCCTTCCACGGACCAACCCCGGCAAGCGTGGCTTAACCTGATCGATCGACCCGTGTGGCTGTTATTACTTAGCCACAAGCCCCAATAATATATGTGATTTAACTAAATGACAGGCCACATTACAATAAATGACAATCACAACGATTGCTTCAAATGAGTGCGATTATGTTTAATTTTTTATGTTTATGTAAATACTGGGAAGGTCCACAATTATTATAATCGTCGGTAAATAAATCGATAAGTTGTACTAACGTGATTAATTACGAAAAAGTCCACTAGTGATATGAAAAACAGACACACATTATTTTAAAACAGATATAATAGAATAATTGTCAGAAATGGGTGGACAGTTATATTTTCATTGAATACTTTGTATAACAACGCAAAACCATGCGGTTTGAAAATCAAAGGTAGAGCAACTTGCCTAGTAACGGTATATTTTAAGCTGAAATAGATACACATACATACATAAACTCACCCCCAGACACTAGAGAACGCTACCTACTAAGTACGATCCTTTAGATATCCTTTAGATAAATAGAAGTCTAACACATTATCTCAAAGTTTAAGTCATTGTTATTTATTTACTCTCAATGCGGTAATACAATCAATCTGCCTAGCCTTTTCCAAACTATGTTGGGGTCGGCTTCCACTTTAACCGGATGCAGCTGAATATCAGTATTTTACATGTAGCGACTGCCTATCTGACCTCCATAACCCAGTTACTGGGTAACACGATACCCCATGGTTGACTTTCGGGCTTCTGACGACCCGTAACAACTATCAAAGGTCCACTAATAACTGCTTGGACCAACAGCTTAACGTGCTTTCCGAGGCACAGCGGAGTCTCGGTAAGTAAAGATGGTCACCCAACCACAGACCAACCCCGGCAAGCGTAGCTTATCCTGATGGATCGACTCGTGCGACTGTTAAACATTTAATAAATGTTCAATAAAAAAAAAGGTAAATAAATAATCTTGTGCGATGACACATTTCGCCATATCTTGTACTATCATATGCACACACGTGTATAGTAAACTTGTTTACTTATGGACAGTTGTAATAAACTCTTTTATCACTCCACGTGTCTTCAATGACCTACTTGTATCGTAGGTATGTAGATATGTATTATAGGCACACTTAAGAAATAAAAAATATGTGTGCTTGTACTGCTGGACGTTAGCAGTGCATTTAACTCTGTCGATTCTGACATCCTTCTAGGAATCCTTAGATCTTTCATTTTTTATTCTTCTACAGATGGTTGGTTCGAATACTATTTTAAAAGCCGCTTGCAGCGGGTTCGTCTTGAAGAATCTTCTTCTGACTGGTGTTTTCTTACCGCGGGTGTGCCTCAGGGTGGCGTACTCTCTCCTCTTCTATTTTCTATTTTCTTTAACTCTGTGACCAGAGTCATCTCTTTCCACTTCCATCTCTATGCCGGCGATATGCTGCTTTGTAATCACTTCTTAAGACAAGATGCGGAAGCAACCGTGTCTGCCATGAACAGTGACCTGGATTTGATGAGCGAGTAGTCGCTATCCTTTGGATTGCAAATCAACCCTAATAAATCCCAGATCGTAATTATCAGCGGCAGGTATATGCGGAATAGGCTCGATGTTACGTCGCTGTCTCCACTGTCTGAATGGAGTTCAGATTGAATACGCAAAACTTGTTAAAAAATGGGGGTGACCATGGACTCCTTCACTGTGCACGCGGTTGGGTTGTGGAATTCACTTCCACCTGACATTAAGGACTGCCAAACTATTGCAGTTTTTAAAAGAAGTGTGAAAAAACACTATCATTCCACTTCGTTATAGTTGCATTTTATACTATATTATAATTAAACATATTTTTGTGATATTTATTTTAGAAGTATGTATGTATGTAAGTATATTCTCATATTGTATCTTTATATTTAAATATTTCAAATGAGTAAATAGTTTTTATTTTAATTTTATGTATTTAGTTTTCTCTCTCTCACACACATAGTCTACATCTCTTAATCTACTTTCATATCGCAGGTATGCTGGAAGATATTTCTTTAGAAATAAGCATAACCTTTGTACGTATTTTTCTGTTCGTTTCTTCTTGTATGTTTGTAAATAAAGTTTGTGTGTAAATAAACTGTTATATAATAAAATAAAATAAATACTTGTCACTTGTCTGTCTAGTACACATGTACCTTGTAGGATTAACAAACGAAGTTATTCGAACGATTTTATTCTGTTAATGGAACAACTATTGTCGTATCGATGAGTGACCGTGGAGTTTCTTGCCGGCTCTTCTCCATAGGAAACGACCAATTGGAACCGTGCACCAAGCTTCTGACGTTTCATAAGTGCCCTTGTAGGTTTATGTGAAATAAATATATTTTGAATTTGAATTTATCAGAATAAAATCAGATCAATCAATCATAAGACTCTGAAACTGAGTCCCGAACCTGCACCCTAGTTGCGTAACACACTTTCAATCACAATCTGAATCATTTTAAAGAACATTGCTTACCCATAGCTTCTTATTTTCGGAAAAATTGTCTGCACAACAATGTAAATAACGCAATGAATGTTGTTGAACTGTTACAATCAAAGCCATCGCTACTGTTAGTAAGTTACGCTATTACTCCGCTGTAACTACATACTGCGTAAGCCGGTGCCGATGGAACCGATCTAACTCCTTGTCATCAGATATATAAGCGTATAAGCAATCATATAATGGTTAAATATGTCTAGCTGGTTTCATAAAATATGTATTCCTTAGGATAAAAAGATCTATGCGGCGACGATAGATTGAACATTTTTGAGCCAATAAGTGCAAAAACAAAATCAAATGATTGACGGAGTCATTATGGACGGATTTTCTAAATTACGTGCATCTAATCACACTTAAATTCACTGATATTATAAATAATTATCTGTTTTTTTTTTTTAACAATCCAAATTTGTTTTAATCTTACAGATTAATATTGAGTTCTAATTATCCCGCTAAAGTCCCACCGTGCCACCTCAGACACGGCAAACCATTTTAACAATACCTAAAACGTGTCAATAGTACAACGGCAACCTTCAATTTTCAAAAAAATCTACCAATAACATTTAAATGTATTGTCATAACCACCAATAATAACTCAATTAAAATCAATCACCACTCCATTCTCCCCAGAAATTTTAATCAAAAAAAACCCCGCTCCCAAAAAACCGTCAGGACCTATAAACCTAATCAATCTGCAGGCTGGCCAGTCCTTAACCTTAGACAGACAGCCTTGTGCGGCGCCACGAAGTCTGGGCTCGGGGCGGCGGCGCGTCGCTCCCAAGCTATGAAAACTTGTGTTTGGGTGTCCGTCCTAATGATGTGGTACGAGGAGGTTTTTGGCCATGTTTTTTGGGGATTTTGGTGTCTTAAGCTCTAGGTGTTTAGATATAAAACTAAGTTTTTAATCTATCTAGATTTTAAATTGACAGATTTCCAACGATATCTAGGTTTGATTCTCGATTTTTTTATCTGACAGATTTTAGGATACTTCAACTTGAATTTGGCTCTAGATGTGTTACTCAGTGAGATGAGACTTTTAGAATATTCAGCTTGAACATTGAATATGTGGTCCTTTAGTTTAACTAAGTAGTCAGGAAGTATTAGGAAATTATTGTCTATGCTTGCAGCTTATTGAATAAAAGAAAAGCAAATTGTTGTAAAATCTTTTTGTAATTTAAGATTTTCTTGTATACTAATTAAAGCTTTCAGTTTTTTTTAAGTCTTATACAAGGCAAATGTAGGTAGGTACCAGGCACTAAGAATCAGGCGTAATGATAAATTATTTTAATTTTGTTACTCTGTACTTCTACTTACGTAAATGTTCTCAAGCATTAGAAGGCTTAAGGATGGTCTATTAAGTAAATTCATCAACAATCACCTTATGCCAAAAGGTCTATAATTATACTGTGTTACTATTTTCGTTTAAAAGCAGTGATAGCCTAGTGGTGTGACCGTCGGACTGCCAAGTCATAGGTCTCGAGTTCGAACCCAAGGTACGCACCTCTGACTTTTCGGATTCATATGCGTATTGTATAATTATCACTTGCTTCAAAAACGGTGAAGGAAATCATCGTGGGGAAACGGGCATGCCTGAGAGATATTTCTCGACGGCATGTGAAGCCAAGTCAGAACCCCATGGATGGTATAAAAACTCTGACACCAAGTTAGTCATTAACCACACGAAAAAGAAAGAATATTTTAGTGTGAATTAAAGCATGTTTTTATGTTTCTTCATTATTATATAGACCTTTCTACATTCAACTGAGTAATAGCAACAAGCAAGAACGTAAATACTCGTAGACTATAAACAGTTGCCACGTGTATCGTAAAATACGACAAATTACTTCAGTCACGCTTTCTGTACCTAAATAGAAAGACATTTTATTAAGTTTAAGGGTGAACATTGGGCTGTTTCCGACATGGGCGATTAGCATATACACGTAGGTATGTTAATTTTTTTTTGTGTTGAATAGGACTGGTCTTGACCTTGATATCGCCTGATAGAAAGCGATGGATGAGGTCTATGATAGAACGAGCAAGCCCAGAAGATACCTGTTCACTCTTGCTTTGAAGGTTGATGGGTTATATGCTGAAGGGAACACACATGCTAGCAGAGAGTTCCACACTTTGGGTGTGCGCATAATAAATGTAGAGGAGAAGCGCTGAGTACGAATGGACGGGATATCAACCAAGTGCGGATGTACCTACATTATGATGATATTGTTACTCTGTCGGACTTCCTGTTTATATCAGATGTTTATTGTTTAATGTTGACAGCTAATGTGGTATAAGATTTCCAAAAATACACAAAGATGAAAAGAAGAGCTTGACGTGTATAGAAGATACAATTAGTCCGTTTTATCACAATGTCAAAATGAGTGGAAAAACGAGGAAACGTGAAAAGCGAGGCCCAAAAATAAATACTGTCAAGTAAATTCGTATGTAAAAAATAATAAAGCTAAAGGTCTCCAACCGATTCAAAACATTGTTCAATACTATTCCAAACACAAGCATAATAATTATTACCTTTCATAACCTACTTGAAAGCTAAGTCATTTGATCCTATGGGTAACAGTTTGATTAAAACTTACATCAATTTCGTTGGTCCAGACGCTAGTGTACCTACTCAAAGTCACAAACTACACATAATCATCACATTTACCCGCCTAAAAGGCATATCCCAGATCGGAACCCACTCGTTAGATGTAGCACAGATTAGTCTAAAAGTCTGTAGGAACTCGAAAAACATCCTGTTTCTTGTTTAGATGCCGATAATGTATCCCTTATGTCTTTTACTATTACTATTTCACTCGAATTACGAGCATTTTAGTTGGTTTTTTGAGACGCTTTCGCAAGGGTCAAGGACCAAAAATTTGAAAGTTTTAACCTTGAATAGTTTGGTGGGTAATATCACAAGATGAAGATTTTTTAATGGCTTTGTTTCTAAGTTGTTCAGTCTACATAAAAAATATCTGCATCTATGTCTAAACATCTATGTCTATGCATGTATGTCTATGCATCTATCTATCCTATAGAAATAAAATCTATGATCTATCCTAACTAATATTATAAATGCGAAAGTGAGTTTTTTTCTTACGCTTTCACGGTTGAATACATTTAGATGAAATTTAGCACATTGGTAGACCTTACTCTGGGTTACTTATTATCATACATACATACTTTTTATCCCAATATTCCTACGGGATCGAGACTTATGCGGGTGAAACCGTGGGGCGCAGCTAGTACATAATATAAAATAAAGTCCCTTTTCGTGTAAATTTGTGTGATAGTAATGCCGCTTAGATCTTCTAAATTACACAATGGATTTTGATACGGTTATTACCATCAATTTAAGAGCATTTATTCCGGAAAGTTAATGCGTTTAATACATTGATATTTAACTTAGGTATAGCACAAAAATTTCGATACTTTGGGGGTCCTAGTCTAAACTAATATTATAAAGAGAAAATATGTATGAGAGAAGAAGATTGTATGTTGATTTGTAATGAATAAACTCAAACACTACTGGATTGATTTTAAAAATTCTTTCACCAGTATAGCTATATTATCACTGAGTAACATAGGCTACATAGGCTTTTCTCGTCCGACATACCTCAGTGTCTCAAGACGAAAGTCTTTGACCAGTGCGTGTTGCCAGTGATGACCTATGGCACTGAAACGTGGTCGCTCACAATGGGCCTTATCAGAAAGATTAAAATCACCCAAAGGGCAATGGAGAGGGCTATGGTTGGAGTTTCCCTACGTGATTGAATCGGAAATGAAGAGATCTGCAGGAGAACCAAGGTAACCGACATAGCGCGAAGAATTGCCAAGCTTAAGTGGCAAAGGTGAGGGCACATTGCTTGCGGAACAGATGGTGGATAGGACCGAAAGGTTCTGGAGCGGCGACCGCGTACCGGAAGACGTAGCGTTAGAAGGTCTCCCACAAGATAGACCGATGACCTTGAAAAGGCCGCAGGAATCCGCTGGATGCGGGAGGCACAGAATCGGTCGAAGTGGCGGTGCTTGGGGGAGGCCTATGTCCAGCAGTGGACGTTTTTCGGCTGAAATGATGATGATAAACATAGGCTATAATTTATAAAGATATCACGCGGGCGAAGCCGCTGGCGGACGCTAGTATTTAATAAACCGTTGTTTGGTTTGTCTGTGACATTTTTGAGAAATGTTAGTACCTAAACAGGTACTATACTGATAAAAACACAACAGTTTATGCTGCTTTCTTCGACCTCTCCAAGGCATTTGACCTGGTTGATTATAAGATCTTATGGTCGAAATTGCGTGAGCAAGGTCTTCCAAATGAGCTCATCAAGCTCCTAGATCACCGGTATGGCCACCAAATCAACCAGGTCAGATGGTCGGGTGCTCTGTCGGGGGCGTATGGGCTGGAGTGCGGGGTGAGACAGGGAGGTCTGACTTCCCCGGCGCTCTTCAGTCTATACGTCAATAATTTGATTGAGGAACTCAGCAGTACTGGTATCGGATGCTCTATTGATGGCAAAATAATTAATAGTATAAGCTATGCAGACGATATGGTGCTGCTGAGTCCCTCGGTTGATGGCCTCAGACGGATGCTTGCAATATGTAAGGGGTACGCCACGTCTCATGGTTTATTGTACAATGTACGAAAGAGTGAGCTGGTGGTGTTCAGGGTGGGTACTAAGAAGCCTAAGACAGTTCCTCCGGTATGCCTGTATGGTGTACCATTAAATGGAGTGTCGCTTTTTAGGTACCTTGGCCACATGGTGAATGAGGATTTGAATAACGATATTGATATAGAGAGGGAGCGAAGAGCGTTGTCGATCCGATGTAATATGTTGGCCCGTAGGTTTGCACGATGTACTAAAGAAGTGAAACTCACTCTTTTCAAGGCATTCTGCCAGTCATTCTACACGTGCAGCCTGTGGGTTAGACATGCGCAGAGGGCCTACAATATTCTTCGCGTGCAGTATAACAATGCTTTTAGGGTGCTGTTGGGGCTCCCGCGGTTCTGTAGCGCATCGGGCATGTTTGAAGCAAATACGGATAGCTTTCAAGCAATTATGCAAAAGAGAACAGCATCTGATGAAAAGGATGCGAGGGAGCACCAACAGCATTTTAAAGGTGTTAACAGACAAGCCTGATTCCCCATTCCTGGAGTACTGGACCTGTATGCACAGCTGCAGGTCTGGTGCTGCGGGAAGCGGAATGAATTATAATTACCGGTTTTTAAATTAGTTTTATTTTATTTTGTTTTGTTTCAGTTTAATTTAATGTCATTATTTTTTTTTATTTTTTTTTATTTGATTTAATTTGATTCAAATTTTTATAGTATTTAGTTTAATTTAATTTCGATATTTTCTATTTCATTTTTATTTTAATGGAACTCTTACTAATGTAGTTCATAAGTTTTACTAACAACAATATTAATCATTTGTATTTGATATAAATAAAAAATAATAAACACTTACGATATAGCTAAAATTCTAAGTTTTATCAAATGTTTGAAGACCATTATATATCATTATTTAGGGGACGAAGAACGAGAGAGGCTCGTAGCTAAGTAATAACAGCTGCACTGGTGGATCGATCAGGCTAAGCTACGCTTGCCCCGGTCAGTCCGTGGATGGGTGACCATCTTAACATACCGAGACCCTCAGTGCCTCAGAAAGCACATTAAGCCGTTGGTCCCAGCTGTCATTCTTGGATCTTTAACAGTCGTTACGGGTCGTCAAAACATAGTGAAGAAACTGGCATGTCCGAAAAATTCGAAGACATGTGACATCTGTGGTACAGCCCACTCCCTCTCGATGAGAGGAGGCATGTTTACCAGCAGTAAAATAACATCTATCATTTTCCACGAAAAGCATTCTTTACTAACCAAAATAATCTCGTAGTCTCAAAATTATATTATTATCTACACCTAAGTAAATTCTTTACCAAAATTAGACATTTATGCCAGACAAGGTAAAGTTTGACCTCAAGTAACCCCAGGTAGGTATGGCGTGACGTCAGACATGCTTAAAATAGACACTTGAGGTCGTGAATTTAAAATGTAAGTTAAATATTATTATGCCAGGCTCATTTGCTTTACGGTTTGTCTAAATATAGAACAGTCCTTTGATACGTATAAATAAAAATATATACGAGAAAAATAATTACAAGGATTCTATTTTTGTTCTAGGGTCAAAAATTACTTCAAAATTGAAATGGTATCGAGCTTTGCAATTATACGCCTAGATACTTCAAACTCGGTCAGTTGAGTGAGTATTTTTTATTTTAGTTTCGAAACTGAAATGATTTTTTGTGGGATAGCGTTGAAAATCAATCAATTTGCTTAACATTTTCCCAACCGTTTTGGGGTTGGCTTACAGTCTAACCGGATACAGCTGAATATCAGTATTTTACACGGAGCGACTGTCTATCTGACCTCCATAACTCAGTAACTGTAACACGATACCCCTTGGTAAGGCTGGTTGTCATATTATTGGGATTATGATGGCTTACACTGGACCAAGAATGAGTATAGAATCTTTTTGTACGGTACCTTTTTTTTTTTTTTTTGTGTGTGAAATTATCAAATAACTTCTCCCGGTCTGGGCAGAGCAGGAGAGCGTGTCAGACTCTTACTGACTAAAACCCACCCGTGTTCCTTCCGTGCCTGTACGTTGCCAGGGGCCACGGTATCCCTTTCGGACTTTCCCGCAACCCTTTGTACGGTACCTTACTTATGGATTTAAGAAACGTAGCATAACTGATCCGACTGAGCTGATATAAATGTTATTCGAAACAACAAAAGCTCAGCAGGTAAAGGCGTCGGACTGGCGAGCTGAGGTCGTAAAGTCGAACCCTGACCGATGCACTATTGACGCAAACCCACTTCTAGCAGCGGCACACATAGGTACTTAGTTGTGAGGTTAACGGGAATAGATTGTAACGCATTATCCACTAGATAATGCGTTACAATATTTTTTTGCAAATAGAAAGTCAGCTTTTTATCAAATCAGAAATCAAAATCAAATGTTATTTATTCAAACTGGACTGAGAATCTGCACTTTTCGAACGTCAACAGTACATAAGACAGTCCCCCAAAACGCCCACCCTTCACCACTTCCTAGTGCTTTAGCTGGGAAGAAGAAGTGGCGCAACAAACTCCCCAGCAGCACAGCTGTCTGTTCAGTTAGAAAAACTTGATTCTATACAATAGTATGCAAAATAATTTATATAACGCAACACAAAATAACATATTATTATCTTCTTGATAAGGTTGGCTCTACGTAAAAAAAAACAAATGAATGCGATTACGTGAAAAGGATTAAAATAAACCACATTTGACTGTTCGTTAGTAATACAGATTAATCATCATTCTCATTTCAGCCGAAACACGTCCACTGTCCACTGCTGGACATAGACCAGTATCTCAATTCCGTTGCGGATTTTCTGTCACAACTTAAAGGATTTTGAAAGAAATGATTTATCCATTGATAAGAAGTAAATAACGCAATGACGCCAGTAGCACACCTCCTCAATAAATTGAACTACTGCGGTTTCACTGCTATGGTTTCGCGGCAGAGGTGTGCTACCGGCGTGAATGCTGTTCAATTTTCAAAATTGTTCATTTGCCATTGTGTGTTACGCAATTGACCTGCAAGTATAGGTCCCAAACATAAATTAAAAAAAAAACATTATATTTTGCAAATACATTATAGAAAAATCTGCTTTACAATCAGTACAAATACAAAGCTATATGGCCTAAGTTAATGTACTTTTGTTGTTAGTGCCATAAAATATTAGGAAATGTAGTTTGTATCAGCTGTTAGACTCCCACACACATTTGTAGGGTGGACACTAGGCTATCGTATTACGATTGTCCAGCTGGCTAAATATTTAGCTGGAATTCTAGTAATCTAATGTTAATATAGAAATAAGTAGTTTATTGTAGTGCTTAACGAGTTATGTCAAACTTTGGTGTACAAAAAAGCATATTCTATCTATCTATCTTTGTATCATAGTCGCTGATCGAACATACAATAACCACTTTTGAAGGAAATAATAAGATAAGAAGGACCAAAAATAATGTGCCACGCCGATGTTCGATACACCTGGCAGAAATGAAAATGTAGATTCGATTGTAAACTGACATACATAAACTCATAGACTCATGCATTTTCCCCATGGGTGAAGGCAGAAACTACACAAGGCCACATACTACGATCTCAACACAACGAAAACGCATCGATCACACATCGATCGAAACTGTCATTTCATAATATTATATAATATTCTCTACTATAATACTATCTACACCTTGAAATCTCCATTTCATGTATCCAATGACTACTAAACATTCATTAAAAAAAGACGATATATTGTAACAATTTTTTAATTGCTCCTAGAGGTTTTTTTTATCGGGTACATTGAGTTGCCGTTTGTAAGAAGACTAAAATGTCACGGCGTGTATAGATATATCCATATATAAAATCGATCCTCATGGTTGACTATCGTTCTAGATACGAGTCATAGACTGATGCGACAAAACTCCTTAGCCGCAAAGATTTAATTAACGACCTCCGCACTTCCAAATACCGGAAAAGAAAAACAAGGACCAAATAAGACGCTCCCACAACTATAAATCTAAAAAAAAGGACCAATGTGTGAAAAACATCCTAGTACCACATAAAAATATGTTCCCCTGCCATGAATAACACGTTGGGTGTACCATATGTTGTTAAATAATAAAATTATTACGGTGTACCATCACGTTTCACCCTGGCTTCACCCGCGCTCTGCCGATGAATCGATAATAATTTTCCGATTGTCAGAACCCTGATAACCGCTATCATTACCCCACCCATAACTCCATATATATAAAAAAATCGTAAAACCTTGGATCGTAAACTGACATCGTAAACTCGTGGCATGGAAAAAAATATATTTCTAATATGATAAAGTTGCTAAAAATTTCTTTTTTATAACTGTTGTGATTTTTTAGGGGCATTAGTTTAGTTTAGTTCACAAGGGGGCAGATCATAGTAATGGGTAATCGGTTATAAAAAAACGATTCCGATCGTGACGCCACCTGGTGGCTTTTGGGAAAATTAGGGAGTCTTTTTATGGCACTAACATTACCCCAGTTTTGACCTCGATGTTCGCGTATACAGTCGTTACTTGATGTTGTATAAAGAATTACTGTTTCGAGATTTTTTAAGTCGTAAATGTTTTTATTGGTATTTTTATAGGTATTTTATTGTGAAAACGACTTTATTTGCGTAGGTTTCATGATCATAACTCATAAGTCTGGAAATAATATAACTACTACTTATCATGAACTACTACTTATCAAAAGGCGATTAGGGATAGTGTTAAAATATTTCCTTAATGACGTTGCGTATTAAATAACTAAAAATTGCTATTAAGGAGTACTCTTTCATACATATTAAAATATGTTTTTTTATGAATTTGTCACAAAATCAGCATCACCTTTCCGTCTGCTTATAACAACAAACAAAAACAAAATACCAAGTTCTATGATTAAAGCGTTTTTTGTAGTTGATATTAGAATGTTGTTCATGCATTCAAAACACGGAAAACGATTTTTGCATCGTGCAGTTAAAGAGTCCTATTTCTAGCAGTGGACTAATATACTTAGTTGATTATCATCATAATAGTGGTTAAAATCATCATGTTTACACCAGTTTGAGAGAGAGTACAATAGCCCCAAAAATAATTAACTTTATGAATGTTATAGTTCCGAAAATGCGCAAGCTTTACGACTAACAAAACGGTTGAGGAAAAAGCGCGAGGAAACCAAAAGTTTTATGGTGAAATGTTATGGAAAACATCAAGAGTTTACTCCGCGTATAACCAGATATATCCGTCATATCATGGTGTAGGAATCTCTTGTATTATGGAGTACATGTTGGTATTTTAGGACGCACTGTTTTTTATGGAAAATATCAACAGAAATCATTCTTTCATCTTGGAACAACTGACCTCACTAACAAAATAGTCGAATTTCGTTAATCTGTCAAAACGAAAGTTTATTGAATTACGTAAGGATATTGTAAAAGGGCGTCGGGAATCGCAGGCCGATTCCCGGCCACCGTAGGCGCGGGCTTGCGGACGGTGAGCAATGGGTAGCTCGCCGTCCGATAAGGACCAGGCCCGGGTCGACGGCGCGTTGTGTTCCACGCGCGCCTCAAAGAGATGTCAGCAAGTGAAGGGGTCCGACAGGACCGATGCCTGCCGGGGTTGCGGGAAAGTCCGAAAGGGATACCGTGGCCCCTGGCAACGTACAGGCAACGGAAGAAAACACGGGTGGGTTTTAGTCAGTAAGAGTCTGACACGCCCTCCCGCTCCACCCAGAGTGGGAGAAGTTATTTGATAATTTCCCATCCAAAAAAAAAAAAGGGCATTGTAAAAGTCAAGTTTTTTATCAACGTAATTCAGTATCCAGATTGACTGAAAGATACACTTATTGGTCAGCATAATCAACCTATAATCTTCCCGCTGCTGGGACATAGGCCTCCCCTCTATGTGAGGGAGTGATCTGTAATCCACCTCGCGGGCCCAGTGCGGGTTGGTAGATGTCTTCGAATTTTTGGTTCTAGGACATGCCGGTTTCCGCACGATGTTTTCCTTTACAGTTTTCAGAGTGATGAACTTATTTACACAAAGTAAAACGCCTGGGTTCGAACCACCATTGCTCTCAACTTTTTGGTTACGTAAAATAATCTACTTACAAAAAATCTCAAATTCATTCATTCATTCATTCATTCACTGACAGACAATGCACAGCCTAAACCACTGGGTCTAGAAGCATGAAATTTTGCCCAAAAAAAAATAAGAAAGAAAATAAATTTATTTGACCCAAGTTAAGGCACACAAAAGTTTACTTATAACGAAAGTGACCAATAATAAAGGATTTTTGAAAACTAATTCACTAAGGAAGTGAAACAAGGAATGAAAGTTTGTATAGAAGTTCGTCATTTTAGTCGATCAGAAATACCATCGGGCGCGCGGCTTGTCAAATTAATAAAACCCACACAACTTTGTAATACGAGTATTCCACATTTTAAATCTATACAAAGATTGTTTGTTCAAAAAATCTCTACACGGCTGGTAGACACTTCCCGTGACCCAAGGGCTGACTTTTACCTCGCCAGAGGCTAAGCATTGCCACGTGGCAATGCCGCCAGTCTCTTGGGTACTTTACCAGTCGACAGCGACGCGGAGGAATTTTTCTACGCCATATTTCAGTTTGTTAACATTTTTGGTTAGGTTAGGATATAATATTTTTATTTTAATAATCTTTTTGTATTGTTCTTTATGCAACCGGTGTTATGGAATTAAACTTGGAGTAAGAGGTAAAACTTTGTGTCTTTATTTCATCAACCTTTACAATATACACAGGAATATATTCACGACTATTACCAACCTAGTCTAGTAGCGCACCGGCGGCCCCCGAGCCGGGCGGCCGCGCCGTGCGGTAAAACTTATTGCTATGTCAGCGATAATGCAACATTGTGCCACTACAATCTGTTAGTTAATTTAGAACAAGAAGTTTACAATGATCTTTGCGATAATATTTCCTTAATGATGATTTTAATTACCAAACTTTTTAAAAGAAAACCGAGACCAAAAAATAAGAAAATCACAATATAAAAGAAGATGGATGTACCAGTGTGAACAGATTAAAAATGGTGCCCTTAATGGGTAGTAGGTACTTGAAAGTTTGACCCAAATTTTAAGTTCTAGCTGTTGTATGAGTAATACGCGTTATAACATGGGGCATGTCGTATGTCCGGCCAGAGATTACGATAAGTGCCGAGTTTAATGTACCTAACTGATTAGATAAGTTTGTTTTTATTCGTGTGTTTTCTGCTGGTGATTCGTTTTGATTTCTGTTTTTGAGGTGTAGTTTTGTTCTTGATAATCTTACTTGTGTGATATTTATGGCAGATACTTTAAAAGTCATCACCGGCCAGCCTTTTCCCAACTCTGTCGGGGTCAGCTTCCAGTTTAACCGGATGCAGCCGAATACAAGTACCTATTTTAGATGAAGCGACTGCCTAGCTGACCTTCACAACACTGTAACTGGGTGGTTCAACTGTATTTAAAACTAATTTATGTTTTTACTTTTAATTATGTATGTTTGGCGCGGATGTAGTCAGCCATTGCTAATTAACATTAACCTAGGGCATTGAATCTTAATATAAAAATACCACCTTCCAGTTAGGTAACTTCAATTATCTACTTTATAAAGAAAAAAACAAAAAAAAACAAATGTAAATGCAAATACTGTTCCTATTTACTGAGAAACAGACGTTAATGAACTAAACTTTCTTTCTTTGCCTGTAAACTGATTAAATGCCTCCCTACTTTAAGCAATTTTAAACTAAATATCCGTTAAAAAATTAGCTTCGTGTGAAATGAAAATACTTAAAAGTTCTATCAAAACTCAATCAAGTCGGTTATCCAACAATTTACACAAAATATACCGCAATAAAAATAACTTAAAACGACATTTGCTTGAAAACTGCATATTTCATCGAAAACTTGCACGAGTAACATCAAAGAAATGGGGCGATGTCATTTTTAGAAGAAAGTGGGTTAATTGTCCAGTGCGGGGGAGCTGTGATCTCGCGGGAAACTTAGTTTACTTTAACTTAACTGTTATAACTTTAGTAATGGTTTACTGCAACTTTAGTTCAGTTAAATTGTAGTTGCAATCGATTTATTGAAGTAAAAGGCTACAAACATCAAATAGGCTGTTTTTAGGGTTCTGTACCTCAAATGAAAAAACGATACCCTTGCACCCTTGATACCCCTTCAGTCTGTCAAGACCCTTTGTCTTGACTGACTGACCGGACAGATAAGGGTATCGTTTTTCTCAGGAACGCATCGAGGTATCAAGTTGAAATGAATATCAAATAAGTAGGTATACGGCCACTTGGAGCTCTAAGGAATCAAGCACCGAAGTCTACACTATATAAAATACGGCTAAGAAAACATGTCGCATAACGACATGTTTTCTTACTTGCAAATAAATCAAAACCTATAGGGTACTTCCCGTTGACCTAGAATCATGAAATTTGGCAAGAAGCAAGGTCTTACAGCACAAGTAAAGGAAAAAGTCCGAAAATCGTTAATTTGTAGTTTGATATAAATAAAAATAAAAACGATTATAAACTTACATTTGCAGTTGGAGAATCGACCGCGACGTATATCGATGTATGGAAGACATTTTTTAACTACAATATTAAGTTTGTTCTTGGGATAAATCCAGTCGGGATGAAATTATCGCTTCATTTTGCGTGGTCAAACACGCATAGCTTAATCGGGTTTTTAGAGTTTATATTATAACTTGCACTAACAGACAGACAGAAATATATTATTTTATTTTAATATGTAAGGTTCAGAGAGAAAATAAATTACACTTTTTCTATTACGAAATTAAATGTCTGTTTCATCGTAGCACGGAGCTACTTTAAGCCAGACTACGTCGTAGACCAGGCTACGTCGTAGGTCGTGCTACGTCGTAGGCCGTGCTACGGCGTAGCTCGCTACACGGAAATTAGAGGGCTTTTTGTGAACAATGCTGTTATTATCATAGGCACAGAATTAGATCCACAATAGGTTAGGTCAAGGACTGAGCTGATAACAATTACCTTTTATGGCATGAATGTATCAGGTAGCTTAAGGTTTTCACATAAGGGAAGTTTTGAAAGATGAAAAGGCTATGTCAAAGAGGAAAGTAGTACAAAAGCCACTAGTAGTCCCGCGTAATAGGCTAAAAGTTTGCAACAAAAATTGTTATACCATGGCGGTGAAAATATATAACCACTTAGCCAAAGAATTTAGAAGTGCTACAGATTTAGAATTTAATAGAAAGTTATATAACTGGTTGTGTGAGAGATGTTTTTATTCCATCAATGAATATTTTGAGTGTAAAATGTAAAATTTATTATTATAATTATTATGACATCTACATTCTGACATTACTTAAATAATTTTGAAACATGTTCATTATTCTTGCAATTTTTTATTGAAATAACATAATTATTATTGATTGCTATTTTTAATGTAAATTATTATTTTAAATTAATAGAATTGTATTTAATTTTAATTTTATTAATTGCATTGTAACCTAATTATAAATTACTCAACTATCTTTAGTATTTTTATATTATTGCTCACTACTAAATTTGTACTGCATGCTATATGTACAACCAAAATGTAAAATCTGAATATTTGCACGGCTGAAATGCCGAATATAGTGAAACCCATAGATTTTAAGAACTTATGTTAGCTACCTATATTCTTGCAAATAAATATATCATTCATTCATTCATTCATTCGAGCACAAATCCATTACTGTACCAAGGTTCTTCCTAAAAGCATCAATTACACTAATTGTGTGATTTATCAGAACGAACAATGCCAAGGTTTCAGTTTTCATTATTTAAATATTTACCAATATGCATATTCTTGCAGCGTAAATTATAGAAGTCGTTGTAACGCTGGCCTAGCAAGGCTGATCAATTTTATATATTTCAGGTTACATCGGTTCTTTTAGTATCTCCTCTTGAGAAGGCTATAACAATCCATCTGACTTAACAATTTTGGAAAAAAAACTTGGGAAGAAAATATTTATGTTTGAAAATGTTGAGCTACCGAATAAAAACTCCGCAATTCACTGGTTACCAAACGATACCGATTAACAATCTCAGTCACCACTTAAATTCAACTGATTTTTACCAAAAACTAACAATAAATCTCTTGTAAGACTGCCCATAAATCCTTTAGGCACTCACACGCATTATACCACTGTGTTGCAGCCAAATCGGTCAAACACAACTGGTTTTGCCTTGTATATATATAAACTGGTGTTAACACGCGTATACTGTACATAGTGTATACATAGTTCATAACGGGTATGTATACTGTGCAGCTTGCCAAAGGGGGGTAGAGGGGAGGGGGAACGCACATAACCACACCCTGTAGATGATAGGGCTGACAGCTTTAAGTTGGATTTTAATTTAATTTGTGTTGTTATGAGCTCAATAATCTTGTTTAATTAACTGGGTTTTGGGATGCTAATTAACTTAAGTCATTTATTCAATTATATTAATTTTTTGAACGTCAAACTTACATAAGACAGTCCCCCAAAACGCCCACCCTTCACCATTTCCTAGTGCTTTAGCTGGGAAGAAGAAGTGGCGCAACAAACTCCCCAGCGACACAGCTGTCTGTTAAATGAAACCAATAAAGTAATATTTTTCTGAATATTTTCTTAAGGCGCCAAGTAGGTAAGAGTTTGTGAAATGTAGCACGTGGATAGGACACAGCAACCACCTGTGTAGTTCAGGATTGTGAATGTCAGGTGACGTCACGTAGAAGGCTTTCAGAGGGGGAGATCTCGGTGTAAAAGTTAGGTATTGTTACGGAAATTATCGTTGCAATGGTTCATTATTTTCTGTCTGTCGTTTATATTTTCTCCATCATACCATTATAACGTGTTAAAAAGTCTGCCTGTCATTTTACTGCCTCCCTTTTCTGTAAAACTAGGGTTAATAACAGGCAAAAACAGTAAATAATGGTAAAAGATTTTCTCGTGTCGAACTTTTTCACAAGAAAGAAAGAATAATATTTATTTGGACACAGTGAAACACATAATAACAAAATAAAAGTGAAAATAATCATAAAGCAATAATAGTGGGTGCCTCACGGCTGCGCCAAAAAGGTTAATTTCAGCATTAATGCCCGACAAACGCTGTCTGACGCTGTTTTTCTAATGAACCCTTATGGACAAGTGACGGGGAGTACCAACAGTTTCAACATACCTAATACATAATTTTTATACCTCAAGGCGACAAGAACAACAAGAAGCTTTACCACTATAACAACTTTACTGTCTAGCCTTAAGTTATCTGTTTACCCAATTACAATGAAGGATTAAGTATTTAATAATAGTAGTTAAAAAAAAAAGAAAATGTACCGTGCAAAAATTCAATAATAATTGTTGACGAACTCTTCCACTAACCTAACACAAATACATACCTTAAAGGAAAGTTCTGGTTATTTTTCCAGAATAATTATATAACGCAACTATCGAAACATTTATTTTGTCTCTCTCGCGCCAGCCCTGGCCGTCGAGAAGTCAAAACGACTCAGCGCTGCAATTGCATCGTATTATTACGAATTTAATGGTCTTCGGACAAACGTATATACATCACTTGTCACTATCGGTACCAATAGTACCGCCAGTCTGCATGCAGTGGTACCGAATAGTGCCAGTTTGTATTGTCAAAGTTATGCGGTGGATCGTAACGGATGAATAAACATGGTTTTAAGGGTTTTAGGTACCGCGTGAGGAGGTTGATGCGGTCTGTTTGTGAAGGATGGCGGGTTTTGAAATAGTATGAGAATATTTTAAATGAAAGAAGCTATTTATTTACTATATTATTCAGAAGAAAGATCTATATTTCGTTATTATCAATTTAAACTGTTATTTCGGGATAATCTTTCATTGAAAAGTTATCCAAATGTAAAAAAGTTAAGGAAGGAAATTACTGTACAGATCAATATTTTGTAATACGCAATAAAAGTCTAGTTTAAATCAAAGATCGCCACGTGTTCGGCACTTATGACTTTTTTTTACAATACAAGAAGCGATGGATTGTCTTTAACTTAGGCAGGCTCAAAGAAGTCAGGATTAGGAAAGATCAAAAGAAAAAGTCAACTATTGTATGAAAAGGTCAAGCAATTTTATTCCAAAAATAATGTCAATTTGTACAGACATCAGCTTTTCATGTCAGAAATTCAATTACTTTCCATCTATCAAAATGATTTGAAGCAAAATATGAAAAAATGAAAGAACAAAATAAGAAAATTGGCCCCTTCGGGCCTGTTGGTCAATTATCCGATGGGGCATTCAATATCGTGGCGGTCACCTTGAGGCTATATTTTTTTATTTTATAAACCCTAGTACCTAGAAAGAGCTATGATATGACGGACTTCGTTCGGGGAAGTACCACATACCATCATACCGATTAAAGGTCCCCGAAACGATCAATTGCACTTGTCAATTTTTACGGGATTGACACTTATTGATGCGCAAATTGATCGTCTACCAAATGCAATTAAAGCGATTGACAATATTACTACAATACAAATTGATGGCAATTGATCACTTGCAATGACCGTTTCGGGGACCCCTTACTGTCGAGAGCCGTCGTTGCTGTGTTTTTATTTGAAAGATAGTTTAGGTGGCATTTACCTGGTACTTGTTGAAAGACCTACACTGTCCTCCCATACCTATTAACACTGTTATTTGAGAATATTGTAGAAGCCAATTATTTTTAAAGATGTAACCGTGGAATTTCTTGCCGTCACTTCTCCATAGGAAACGAGCAATTGGAACCGTGCACCTAGCTTCTGACGTTTCATGAGTGCCCATGTAGGTTTATGACAAATAATGTATTTTGAATTAGTCAGTCAATCTAATTTGGAAGTAGTGCTCGCCGGCCGCTGCCGTGGCACCGCTCGCTTCGCTCACTCGACTCGCGCGGAGTTGGTCACAGTTCTAACCTAACTCATTTGGTCAGGGTGCCCTGGCTTAGTTACTGCGACTAATTTAGCTCGCGCGCGTTGGTCACAGTTCCAAGCTAAGCTATGAACTTCCGAACTATTTATCTAACCGCTCATCCCAACATTTTTACTGCCCATTCATTTATTACACTACTTGAGTATTTTTCTGTGCTGAATTTGTAGGATGAAATAACCGGCCAATTTTCTTTTTATTACTGTTCATGTTTTACTATCACACTATATTACCAACCACCGATAAATTTAATTACTGCCCGTTAATTTTTTCTACTAATCATAATAACCACCCTAGTGTTTAAAATAAATAACATTTGTAACAATCATTACCCTTTTTTGTACCAGTATTACAAACATTCTACTCGTAGTACTAAAGTAAAACAAGTATCTACGAGTACACCTAAATAGTCAATTTTTGTCACGGACAAAATCGTGGGACATCTAAGTAAATAATGTATTAAGTTCCAATCGTTTGATGGTCTGATCCAATGTCACCCCGGTCACCTTGGATCGCTGTTTCTCAGATATAATCTTATTTTGTTTCTTTTTCTTTTAGCTGAAATCGGAGAAAATTGTGAATACCGTTGATTGCAGTGGTTTCTTTGACAAGCCGGGTTGAGATAGTTTAGAAGAGAATACTATAGTGGAATTATTTTGTGAAACTAAATAGAATGATGGATTGAAATGGTTTTGGATTATTTTAATTGTGACTTGTTTGGTAAAAATAAGCTTTTGGTATTTGTTTTCAAAATGTCTCTTTCAAAGTGAATGGTATTTCGGATTTTGATAAACTGGTCTTATAACAATCTTCTTTCTGTTTCGTGTGGTTAGTGACGAACTTGATGTCAGAGTTTTTATGCCGCCCATGGGACAATAAAGAGTGATGATGAAGTTTATCAAAGTAAGCTTTTAGAGGTTCAACTTTTTACCTACCTTATATAAAATAAATACTTGAAGTTTTTTAAAAACGTTGTGTATGTAAAGCTTGCATGTTTTAGTACCGTGAATAAAAAAAAACGCATGATTAACTGACTTATATTATGAATTTAAATCAAATGTGTATTGAACAAGTTTCTGCGCATTTTTATTAAATATTTAAAGTGCGTTTAGGGCGATAAAGTTCTATTAATAGCATATAGTAACTTTTGCGTGAATATTATCGAAAACTATTACTAGTAGTCGTTCAGAAAGTGTGTAGTATTTACTATGTGAACGACAACTTTTACAACTCTACAGAAACACCATAGATTTAATCCTCTCTACTCTTGTGTTTTTCTTTCACGTCTTGTTATCATCGACGGTTATAAATAACGAGCTGCTGTTTACAGTACCGGTTCACGCCCAGGAATCGAACGTGAGATAGTACGGTGTTTCAAGGTTACGTCCACTATATCCTGGTGGGTAAGGTTCATTTTTAGGGTTCCGTGCCAAAATGGTAAAAATTGAACCCTTATGGTTCGACTCAGTCTGTCTGTCCGTCTGTCTGTCACAGCTGAATATCTCGAGAACTACTAACGCTATCAACATTAAATTTGGAATAGTTTTAAATGACAATTGCCCGACGATTTTGCAAATAAGAAAGAAAAAAATAATAATTGTGAACAGAGACAGAACGGTGTTCTTAAAAATTCGAAGTGGGCCTACTAGGGCATGTAGGGTACCATTTGAAGGAGCGCTATTTGCACATTCACAAACATTCTTCTTTTTTTTTACGGCCCATAGTTTTCGACTTTTGACATCTTCAACGTAACTTTCAGCGTTCATATTGCCATTACAAGAACGAGCTCAGTTCGTCTGTTCTTTATAATACCCGCCCATACCATCACTGTGGAGCCACTTTAAGGGTGCACTTCCTGGACGCATCTCAGCCGGTCATCATTTCCGGGACGACGATACGCTCTTACCCTTCTCGTATCAAGCCTAAATCCAAACAGGGACTCATCGCCAAAAAAAAATTTTTCCCATTGCTCCTGGGTCCATGTCAAGTGTTCCCTACACTATTTGTTTCGACGGGCGCAATTCCCATGGCGTTTAAGTGAGCAGCTAATTGATCATCTTGCTCGTAGGCCGTATTCCTGCGATCAACTTTGAAGTAGCACTCGCCGGCTGCTGCCGCGGCGTAACATGCAACACAGCACTTAAATTTGTTTGTAAAAAATTAAAATTTACGCCGCTTATGTGGCACCCCGACCAAATGGGTTAGGTTAGGTTAGAACTGTCTGTCTGTCTGGTGGGGCGCCCTGCGGACTCGCCGTCCGCGTACAGGCCGATAGTGCTGCTTGACGAGGTGGGTAAAATGTTTGAGCGGATAATCGCTGCCCGCCTCGTCGGCCACTTGTGCAGGGAGGGGTCTGACCTGGCCGAGAGCCAGTTCGGCTTTCGGCACGGGCGCTCCACCATCCGCGCGATATCGCGGGTGAGAGTCCTGGCGGAGGAAGCGGTGTCCCGGGGCGGGGTGATGTTGGCGGTGTCCTTGGACATATCCAACGCTTTCAACACCCTGCCCTGGAGCTGCATTCGGGAGGCACTGCGGTATCATCGGGTGCCTTCCTACCTCCGCCGCATCGTTGGGGCTTATTTGGCGGAAAGGTGTGTCACCTACACGGGACGTGATGGTGGAAACCAGCGCCGCATGTCGTGCGGTGTTCCACAGGGTTCGGTCGTGGGACCGCTCCTGTGGAACATCGGGTACGACTGGGTGCTGAGGGGCGAGCTCCAGCCGGGCGTGGACTTGACGTGTTATGCGGATGACACGCTGGTCACGGCCCGGGGGAGCTCGTACAGGGAGGCAGCGTTGCTGGTGACGGCTGCGGTGTCACAGGTCGTGACCCGCATACGGCGCCTAGGTTTAGAGGTGGCCCTCAGCAAGTCGGAGGCCATGGTCTTTCATGGCCCCCGGCGGGCGCCGCCGCTGGGATCACATATCGTGGTCGGGGAGTCTCGAATCGCTGTCGAGTCCACCATGAAGTACTTGGGATTGGTGCTCGACAACCGGTGGGATTTCGGCCCCCACTTTCAGCGGCTGGCGCCCAAATTGTTGGGCGCGGCTGGGGCGCTGTCAATGCTGCTTCCCAATCTGGGGGGCCCGAGCGCCGCCTGTAGGCGGCTCTACGTGGGGATCGTGCGATCGATGGCCCTTTATGGGGCCCCGATCTGGGCGGCTGACCTGACGGTGCGAGCGATGGCCGTCAGAGTCATCAGGGGGTATCGCACGATTTCCTACGAGGCGGCTTGTGTACTGGCCGGATCCCCGCCCTGGGACCTCGAGGCGAAGGTACTCGCGTCACTGTATCGGTGGCGCGAGGACGCGAGGGCGCGAGGCGAGAGGCTGACGCAGTGACATTTGGAGCTGCGTCGGTCACAGCTTCGCGCAGCCCTGGTGGCGGAATGGCGGGACAGGCTTTCACGCCCTACCGCCGGCCCCGTCACCATCGGGGCGGTCCGGCCAGTGCTCGAGCGCTGGCTCGGGAGGAGGCACGGTTCCCTGTCGTTTCGGTCGGTGACGCAGGTGCTCTCGGGGCATGGTTGCTTCGGGAAGTACCTGTGTCGCATAAACAGGGAGCCGGACGCTCGGTGTCACCACTGCGTCGACTGTCGGGAGGACACGGCTCGGCACACGCTGGCAGAGTGTGCCGCTTGGGAGGAGCCGCGCCGTGCCCTCATCTCAGGTGTCAGCAGTGACCTGTCGCTGCCGGCCGTTGTCAACTCAATGGTCGGCAGCGAGGAGTCCTGGGACGCGGTGGTATCCTTCTGCGAAACAGTCATTTCGCAGAAGGAGACTGCGGAAAGGGAGCGGGAGATTGCATCCGCTAACCCGATCCGCAGCAGACGCACCGGGCGTCGGCGGAGGGCGGATAACGCCCTCTTCCAGCCCCCCTAAATGGGTCCAGGAGCGACGGATCTGGGGAAATCCGTCGCCCCCTACTCCTTAGGACCCGAGATGGCTGCGCGCAGTGTTCCACGCGCGCCTCTCAATGACGTAAGGGGGGAGTTTAACACCTCACTCCCCCCCTAACTCGAGGTGGCCCGCAGGGGCGGGCCGGCACTAGCCGGGGATCGCGGAAGTCGCATTAGATCCCGTGATCCCCGGTGCAAGTGTGAGACGGAACACCGGGGTGGTTTTAGTCAGTAAGAGTCTGACAGACCCCTCCGCCCTCCCCAGGGTGGAGGACATCCATGAGGATTTCCCCCCGTAACCAAAAAAAAAAAAGGTTAGAACTGTGACCAACCGCGCACGAGCCGAGCGAGCGCAGCGAGCGGTGCCGCGGCAGCGACCGGTGAGTGCTACTTCCAAGTTGGTCGCAGTTACTTGACTATTTTTACTTCACCTTACACTACATGTTTTATGTATTTTATTTTCTCTTCTACTCTTACACACGTTGTCTACATCTCTTTTTATCCACTCTCCTATCGCAGGTATGCTGGAAGAGATTTCTTTAGAAATAAGCATCACCTTTGTACGTATTTTTCTGTTCCTTTTTCTTGTCTCTTTATATGTGTGTACATAAACTGTTAAATAAAAAATAAACTACATTAATGATAAATGGCCAAACGTCGACTGACATATCATTAAAAGTTGACGTTTAAACGATATGGCCAATGTTAGCTGGCCATTTCATGAAATAGTCAATTCTAAGATCTGGCCACGACATATATATGAAGACGGTTTTAAATTTCCGTACACAAGAACGTTAGAACGTGCACGGATATTCATACATTTTATGGTGACGTAGACGTTAAGTAGAAATATTGCAGTCCACTGCATTATCCGCAGATAAGACATTTAAAGATCAGCGGTTACCACTAGACGAGCATTACCAAAATTAGCAAATATTTTGAAATAAATAAATAAGTTACTAAAAGCTACCTATAGCTACAAAAACAAATCAGACCAGAAACAATTTCATTTACCTACAATAAATAAAAAAATAAAATTGCAATAAATAAATAATAAGATTACAATTAAGATAATATAATATAGACTAAGAGCTATGAGTCTAAGAGATTTATACTCGTATATTTTTTTACAAACCGCCGCTCTCTATAGTATATTCCATCGGTAAAAATGTAGCACTTGCATACAAACTGGTCTGGCCGTTTGTGTATGTGAGTTTATATGTTTGTAAACGCACCCACGATACAGGAGAAATTCCTAGGCAACATTTAAAAAAAAAAAAGAAAAGAAAGAAAGAAACTTTCACTCCCGATTTAATCGCTTAAGGGGGTGATTTTAAAAAAGCTCTTCTTTGGTGCTCGCTTTCGTTATCTATGGAACTCTTGTGCAAAATTGTATGCTGCTAGACCCAGGATTGGGCTGGGCGTTGTGTCAGTGAGTAAATTTAAGATTTTTACCAAATAGAATGTAGATGGAATATTAATCAAAATAGAATCGTTTAAGTAATAAATTGATTTTAGTTCTGAATAGAAAAGCCCTGATAGGTTTAAAATGTTTAAATTAACTTAAAGTGAAATATGGTACAAAAGTGAGGAGGCATGTGCTCAGCAGCGGGTGGAACAAGGCTGCCTGCGGATCATGATAATGAAAGTTAAAACATTTAATCACATTTCCCAAATTCAAACAGTCAGCTATTCATTTTCCTAACTATAACTTAACGATCACCTGTGTACCTCAAAACAAATTTATTCTCGTACAAAACCGTATTACAGTTTGTTGACATTGAAAAAAACTTTAAATAAACTTGGTAAAAGTTCGAAACTTCGGGATTCAGTGGCTCGCAAAGAGTTCACAAGTTTCTTAATGAGATCAGGTTTTAAGGTATGGAAAAGGGTGACGTCACATGAGAAATGGGGTAGGTAGAGATACAGGTACTAGGGCTGATGGTAAAGGGAATGTTATTTTCACGTTTTTGTTTAAAATTTTCAGGTTTTTTTGCTTGAGTATTAAGCAGAAGTCCTTTACAATTTCTTGTAGGTATTAAAAGAGTAAGCTAAGCAAGCATATCTTTAGATTAATAAGATATTATTTACATCTATTCTTCAAGGGTTCAAAGTATCCGCGTACCAAATTTCATCAAACTTGGTTCAACCTTTTAGCCGTGAAAGCGTTACAAACAAACAAACTCACATTCACACTTATAATATTAGTTAGGATTATATTATGACAACTTAAAGACTTTACAACAGCCAGAAGGTTGCATGATATTGATTTTGTAAAATAATGTTTGGCAGAATTTTTAATGTTTCCGATTATACAAAACTTTTCCAAAGAGAGCGAGGTTAAGTTAATTATTTGTAAGCAAGAAAAGTCGTGGGCAATAACAAGTTAAGGATAAGTCACCTACTTAGATCTCAGGTAATAAAAAGCAGGAAAGAACAGTCATATCTACTCATTTTAAGCCGCAAGTTTTCAGACACAAATATCTACCTACTACATCAGCCTAGAAAAAAGTCTAGGAACATTATGATTTAGGCTAACTATAAGGAAGCCAGTGTGTCTATCGATCTGTATATTTCTAGTCTAGACATTATAATTAGGTCGGGCTCAGTCGAGCGATCTCCTCGGACCACTAATTCTTGAGATATTCATATCCATAAGAAATTGGCAACGATGATCTGTGGGTTGTTAGGCAGGATGTGTTGGCTGTATCATTATAATTTTCTTAAATATCAAAAATCTAAATCTAAATATTTTATTTCACATAAACTTACAAGGGCACTTATGAAACGTCAGGAGCTAGGTGCACGGTTCTAATTGGTCGTTTCTTATAGACAAGAGCCGGTAAGAAACTTCACGGTTACTTTTTAAAAAACAAATGATTTTTACAATATTATCAAATTATAGTGTTAATAGGTATGAGATCTTTTTTATTTTTTGTATCATATAGAAGATTTCAAACACAATGTAAATTGATTATGAATAAATAAATTGAATCGAATTGAAATTGAATAATAATGTTAATAATCCATACTTCCATACTAATTGCGAAACTGGGTATGTCTGTCTGCCTGTCTTTTTGTTACCTTTTCACGCCTTACCGGCTGAACAGCACACAGGTAGACCTGGGTGAGAACAAAAGATACTTTTTATCGCGGTTATACGTTTCCGTGAGATAATTACCGACCTCCACGCGGGCGATGCCGCGGTCAAAAGCTAGTGATGTCATAAAATAGGCTGTGAGTAAAGTCTTGGTTACTTCAGCAGTCAATAAGAGGCTTCAATTTATGACAGCTGAAGATACCGCTATTAGATTTTTTTGGAATCGACAATGTTAGTATTAATAACTCTACTTGATAAAATGTAGTTCTGTGCAAATATTTCCCTAACAAAAAATAGTAAACCACAGTTAATGAAAACAGGATTGAAGCTACTGGAATACAGGGTTTTTGAGTGAACAACTTCCTAACTAGATGAGCCATAATTATTATTATAATAGCATTTATTTCGGGCTACGCCCATAGTGTTAGTAACAATGGTCTTAAATACTAGTGTTAGTAGACATAGGTACATGTTTTACTCTGTGTGGAGTTTCATCCAATGTCGCAGCATTGGAGACTCCCATCTATCTGCGAATAAACTCAAGATACTGTTGGTACTGCCACGAAGACGAGCGAGCAGGGAAGCGCTTCTCTTTCGCATGATGGCCGTAAAACCATCTATATGCCTATCTGAAAACATTTTTGATAATAGGTGTATAAGAGTATCTATTATTAGCATTATAATGGTCTCGTCTTGGCAACATTTTACATGAAAATGTTTTTGGTGGGATTTCACTTATTTTTGTAAGTTGTTTATGATAATATGTTTTTTATTTTGTTTCCTTTTTTCTTTCTTTTTTTGGGGTGTATTTCTTGCCTTTTTTCTTTGTTGGTTTACTGTTTATAATAAGCGATAGATCAGGGCGATACTTGGCTCTTAGGCGATTATATTCGACTATAGCTGACTGTTGTGCTTTTATACTACTAAAGTTAATATTTATAAGGTGAACACCTCGCAAATTAGTCATTCTAGAGAGTGCTACATAAGCCTGCCTACAAGAGAACGTGGATGACCCAATATCAATAAGAGCATTATTCTAACTTAGCCCTTGACTTGTATGTATGGTGAGAGCATACTCGACACAGATTGGAAACTGTTCACGGTGCATGAATGCTCTATTGATAAAAACCCGTACAAACTTCCATCCCCTAATTTAAAGGGTGGGGAGGGGTGATTTCAGAAATTCTGAAATATGTATTTTATTATTTATAACAAGGAGTCCCTATATAGATTTTTAGACCTCTAGCATCAAAATCCTGACTTCCCATGTTCAATACCTATGCTCTGCTCATAGTAAAAATCTTCGTTCTACCAACAATCGTCTTCTACGATGTCCTTCTCACCGCTCTGGTTTTATCCACTCTTCTTTCTTTGTTCAGGCGGTATTTCTTTGGAATGCGCTTCCTTTGAACATCAGGACGGCAACCAGTCGGTTATCTTTCAAACTGAAGGCACGTGAACATATTCGTGAAAAGTTGGCAGAATCTTTGCAGCGCTGATTTGCTGGATTTGTTTTCTCCTCTACCTATCGTTATTTCTCCTGACAAAGTTTATTCGGTTTATATGTATGTATTTATGTATGTATGTATTAGTAAGTATTCATGTTCAAGTTATCTATCACTTATGTTGCACCTGCCATGTTTTGTCTCTGCACCACCCTAAGGTTGACTGGTAGAAAATGCCTCAGGCATTAAGTCCGCCTTTGTACTTTTTTCTACTACTTGTGCATAAAGTTTTAATAAATAAATAAATAAAATTTGCAGAAGTCTCATACAAACTGCTATCCCCTAGTTTAAGGGGTTGGGGGGGTAAAAGCTCCAAGTTTTAGATTTTTTTTGTTGTTTGTGTACTAACACTAGCTTACATACCAAGTTTCAGCTTTCTAGGGCTTCAGGAAGTACCGTAAGAATTTTAAATCATGTCAGTGACGAAATCGGGGTTCTTTAGATATTAATAAAATCTAAAGTATAAGAGCGATGCAATTGAAACTTTATATGTTTAATAAGTTCACTATTGAAATCATATCCAGAGAATTCCGTTTATCTGGTATAATCCAAACCCAAGTTATGAGAGTTCAAACAAACGATGAAGCGCTTCGAAAAAAGGTAGGTAGTGCCCTTGAGCTTCGCTTGGCTCGTCTTGGCGGGGGCACTACCGTGCCCCAAGATTTAAAGAAAGTTAAATTCACTTTTCTTTTTTTTTAATTTTCTTTTAATTATTGTAAAACATAAGTGTCCATTGTATCTATTCTAAGCCTTCTCATGGTGATCCATGTAACTGGAGAAACCTCGACCCCTGTCATACAGGATGTCCTAGTTCAGGGGTCGAGACCTCATTGATGTAATGTGTTCTGAAGTTTGGAAATAAATTACTATAGCTTTCTGTTTACCTGACCTACCCCTTCCTAGCCTCTTCTTTACTGCTAGATTTTGTCCTTTATAAATTAACTAGCGACCCGCCCCTGCTTCACATGGTTTTTACGACTATTTAGGTATGTAAGTTTAATATTAATGTATTATTCACCTTCCGGGATAAATTCTCTAAATGATGGTATAAATTGCGTCGAAATCCGTTGCGTAGTTTAGAAGAACAACGCGGTCACATAGATAGGCACGAAAAGAGGTTTAAATTTATAATATCTATATATACATATAGGTATGTTGGCATATAACGTTTGTTCGTTCGATTTAAATTTATAATATGTATAGATATAGGATGGATCCAAATCGAATTCAAAAGTCATTTATTCAAACTAGGCCGAGCATTAGCACTTTTTGAACGTCTAAATTACATAAGACAGTCCCCCAAAACGCCCACCCTTCACCACTTCCTAGTGCTTTGGCTGGGAAGAAGAAGTGGCGCAACAAACTCCCCAGCAGCACAGCTGTCTGTTCAGTTAGAAAATATTACCCTAAAAGGATAAATAAAAAGAAAGCTTCCTGCAGAAGAATATTATATTATTTATTTTTATTATATTTTTCTCTTCTTGTTCTCACACACTATTGTCAACATTTCTTTCTCATTTCTCCTCTCGCAGGTCTGCTGGAAGAAATTTCTTAAGAAATATGCAGTACCTTTGTACTCATAATTATGATTATGTCGTATCTGCATCTATTTTACTGTGTGTACATAAATAATAAAATAAATAAGAACCCTAGCTTACTGCAAAATGTCTTTGTAAATGTTTGCAGCGCACAATTTGTTTGCCATCATCAACATTATTGTAAACTTCATTTTTAATAATGTTTTTATTTTGACCTCGTACCAATAAACACATGTCTAAAACTAATCGATCATGAATTACGACCGTCTGTTCTGCTGACGACATTTTGTTATGTAATTGTATCGTTATGATGTATTTTGTTTCACCTCAATAGGTTTATGATGTCTGGACAATAAAATATGGCGGCGCTGACCTGAACACAATATTTAATCAAGATGAATCTTATTTTTGTGCGACTGTCCCAATCACACTTCTGCCGTGAAGACGGTTAATAAGTAACCTTTCTAGTAAATAATTTAAGAAGTACCTTTATTTACAGATAAAATGGATTTCGAGTTACAAGTACACTGACCGACAGAAGATAGGGTAGTTGCGTTTATGTCACGGCTGCTGTTATAAACGCAACATCTATGACTTTACTTATTCAAACCCAAACTCAACGCATTTATTTCAAATAAACCAATTACAGGCACTTTTGAATTGTCAAGGGGTCGGTCAGTCCGAAATATGAAGCTAGTCGCCCATTCCAAAGCGTAATAGGTACCTATGGAGAAGAACGGGTAAGAGACTCCACGAACACTCTTTTAAATCAAAATATGGTTACAAAATATTGGTTACATCATTCATATTGAAGTTATACATGTGAGAACGATGCAAAACATTAAAAGCGTCCGTTAGAAATAAAAATAAAAACTGAACTACTAACTGGATTAGCACCATTCAGCTCAACCATTTTGAAGGGAGCTAAATGATCCAACACACGCGCCACCGTCAGCGAGACATTAGAGTTAGCATGACATACTCTCAGCCGCCAGGGCACATTCAAGTCAATGAAAGACATACCCAGTACCTAAATGGTAGCTTTAAACTCAGTACATAGTACTCACACATGTGCTATGCTATTAATGTAAATGATCTATATGTAATGAGATATATCTGAACCATTTATTTAAATAACATTAAATGTAACAATTTTTAACATAAACACATTGTTTTCGTATTATTTTTTGCATGTAATACAGATCTAAGTTTAACTCTCTATGAAACAGTATTGGTTGTTTTCAGGAAACCAAGATTAATTAATTAAAATTCCAAGTAATTATGTGGTTTTGCATGATTAAATGCTCAATATCGTTCAAGTTCCCAATCTCGCAGCCGTCTAAGAATATCCTAAGATATGTTTCAGAATTCTTTAACATATTATTTAATCTAAGATGAAATAAAAACCATCCCACCTACAGATTCTCATTTTCCTGTTGCAACGCTTAACGGATCTCATAACGCTACGGAAGAGAGACTACAACCGTGAAAAATTTCAACCAAATAATTAGGGTTCCAACAACCGGTGGATCCCAAATAATACCGGGAAGGAAGTAAGGGTTGTTGACGAGGCCATTAATACGCCATCAATGGAGAGTGACTCTTTAAATTAGGTAGGTAAATGAAATCGTCGAGTGATATGGATGAAAGGAAATGGAAACGGTGGGTGTTCACGGATGCTGTAGGTTACCGACGATAAATAGGTAATTCGTTTTTGTCAAAATATTGTTTTGGGTGTTGTGTGTGTACAGGTTTGTTGTCATGGTTCTAATTTCAATGAGATGTAACTACTAATGCAGGTTTTTTACCCATTCCAAAACAAGTTAGATCCGTCAATGTACACAGCTATCATGACTGTTGAAAATAGTCACGAGGAAGCCGTAGAAAAGGTTCAAGAGTCTATAAATTGTGTCTATGAGTGAACTGCAATATGGCAGATCAAACTAAATGAAAGCAAGTCTCATCCACATTGAATTCACCAATAAAATGCCACAATACTTCCCGGTATTCGTGAATGATATCAATCATATGCGAATACTGCTAAGTATCTCGGCAGGACTCCGGATGCAAAACTGCGACGGAAACAGCATGTCAAAGATCCGAATCAGATAATGGATACAAAAAAATGTATTGGCTACTTGGTAGACAGTCGCCATTGTCAATATCTAACAAATTGTATTTGTATCTATGGTATTCAGCTGTGGGGCTGCACCAGCCAAAGCAATCATCAAATCATACAACGATTTCAAAACAAAGTGCTCAGTGATATAGTCCACGCGGCATAGTACAATTGAAACGCGACCTCCACCGAGACCTCAAGATAGATGTCGTAAACATAGTAATAAAAAAATATCCAGAAGCTCATGAACCAACTCCGTAACATCACTGAATTAGTGCGAAGACTAAAAAGGCCTTTTGAGTTAGTTTAGTGCAAGTTCTGAGTAAAAAACACACGAATTAAGTATCTTCCCCAAAACATAAAGTGAATAATAATGACGATTTCTTAATTGTATATAGTTGCTTAACAGTTTAAGTTATATTTAAAATACTTATTATTGAATAGGCTAGATAATAATGTGGATAAAGTATCAATCAAGACACTATATAAAACGGGAAAAAGCCAATAGAGGGCTTCATAATATTTGAAATGATTACAATTTACTAAATCGGAAATCAGCATCGGGGTCGGGCGAAGTGTAATTGGGTTTTTCGATATGGAATTTCTCAATACCTGGAGACTGGATTTGGGCCCGGTTGATAGCAATAGGCTCGCTCTCTATAGCATGGGATTTAAACATAACTGGTGAAGTTTTTTTAATTTTTGTGAATGTGAGGACTATGTGGATTTTTTAATTATTATTACTTTTTCTTTCTTATTTAGTTTTAATGATGGTCTGGCAGTTTGAATAGTTTATGAGGCCTACCCAAATGTCCTTTCTTTGATATTGTTCGTCGAGTTGAGCTCCTCAAGTTCTGGGTTGAGCTCCACGATTACTGACAAATCCTTGCACTGACAAGACAGGTCCACTCAAATCTGTGTGGTTCTTTTCTCAAAAGACCATTTCAGACACTAATCTACATGGTCCTCATATAGCCTGACCAAGATTATGTCTGGACTTTAAAAGAGACTGTGACCTCTGAATTTGTTTCGGCCTTTCTTCTCAGAGTAGTCAGATAGGAAACGCCGAATTCATCTAGCTAATTTTTAATTATTTTTTTAAGATGACGTGTAAAAGTGATTCCAATATCCTATTTACAGAATAAACAATTTCATTTCATTTCATTTCATTTCATTTCATTTCGTTTCATTTTATTTCATTTCATTTCGTTTGGGTGTACCTCTGACTGACTCTTCGGGGATTACAGGCGTGATGTTATGTATGTGTGTATGTATGTATAGTTTTGTTTGAGTGTTGTGTATCTAAATATTTGTTTCTAATTTTATTGTACTCGTACAATATGTGATGTTATTATATTGTTTTTTTCTTATAGGTAATTCCGAAATAAGAAAAGGATGTTCAGTCACGTGTTATGATGGTTTTGTAGCATTTCCCAATTTAAATCGAATTTGCTGGATATAATAAATTGCATTTGAATTCTCATGTTTATACCTAGATAGTAGATACATATTTCAAAAACTTCAAATCATTTAGTTTACTGCGTTGTTTCGAAAAAACAATTAATACTCGTCCTCAACAATTAATAGATTCCTTTATTCCGTTCTGATATTCAGTCAAGCATTATTTATTGAAATTGGCACATGAATTATCGAAAAATATTGTAAGATAGAAATAAGAATAACCCAGTATATAAAGCTTCTTATATTCAAGCATCTTGTAAGTCAATTTACTAATTATTTATCCGCCGAAACCTTTTCGTTATAAGAGACCTTAGGTAATTAAAGCCGTAATTCTTGGATCAAATCTTAGTAACGGAAAATAATTTAACCATGGTAACATTATTAAGTTAGTTCAGGTAGATATTAATTAGCTATCCTTTGAAATTATAATCAGCTGTAAAGAAATTATTTAACTAAAAGCTTCCACCATGTAACTGGCAAGATGTAAATATGTGGGTACTGTATAATATGTGCAACAAAGCATTAATCTTTTAATTAGCAATATGAAAATTATTTAAGTAGGAAATTGTGTTGAAGTGTGCAATCAGAAGAAGAAGAAGTGTGAAATGCAATCTTACACAGAGATGCTGCATTCGATCAAACGAGTTATCTCTAGTTATTCCTTTCGCCTGCATGATTTGCATGCATTATAATATAAAGTTATTGTTATTAATACATTAGTATAATGTTGAAACATAAATTATTCAAAGAAAAGTTTATTATCAACTGAAGTTACCTAATTACGTACAGACTACCACTTGTGTAATGTATAGTCAAATGCTGCAAATTATTAATCGTAAACTTAAGTTATCTTTAGATGTCATTACCAGCAAGATTTCATAACTAAACGAATTGATCAAAATTTCCTTTATTTTACTATTTACATATAAATTATATTTTTTTAAATATTAAAATAAACAACATATAAAAACATTTCAAAATATAAAAATAGTAACCCACCGGTATCGGGAATAGAGCCCAAGCTACCGGGTCAGGGCTCCAGAGAGAGGAACCTCCTAACAATGCGAGCCGTGTCCAGGAGTACCGCTTTCTGAATCAAGCCCTTAATCCAGCTGCCCAACGCGAGCCTCCTTAGGTGTTGGTCGAGGTTCTTGGCAATTAAGCATTGGCTGATACGACTCTCGGCACAATGATCGCTGAGTCCACATCCCACATGTCGACAACCTCGCGAGCCAAGTAAAGATACTTGATTTGTTTATCTTTCTCGGCTTTCACGAGGTTCCCGTCATGCGGGACCGTTATGTCAATAATCATTGCGCGCCACGCCATTGATCAAAATTATTATTATTATTTAAAGTCATTAAATGTCAAAAAATCAAAGTCAAAGTCATTCATTTATTTGCGTGTCATATTGAACGTAAAAAGAATATTACCCCAAACGATTCCAATAACCTCAAAGAACCAAAAACGCAATCAACAAACCAATGACAATTAAATAAATAAAATATAATTCCTAATCGACATGACATAAGAAAATAACCTCTCAAGAAAAGCCATGTGAGAGTCACGTGCTCCCTACAATATAATACAAATGATCTGACGGGATCCTGGACTCTGTAGGTCATCGAAGGAATCCGGGGAGAGGGGAGAAGCGCTGTGGCACGCAAATGATACGCGGGCAACGCGCCCCGCATCGATCGCCCATGTGCCGGCCCGCAACCCCCCCTCCGCGCCGCCAGGGGGGCCTCACACACCCCCACACCCCTCGCACACCCATCCACCCCGCCAGACACAAACACCCTCACGCACAGACGCACACACACCACGTATCTAATGTGTTCTACCAAATGATCCGAATAGAATATTAATTCATCTATGTAAGTATATAAAACTGATGGTCATGGATATGGCTGAAATTTTTTAGGTCTAAGTCATCTAATTTATTTAATTTTAATGTATTTTGTAAGTTTCTGTCTTTACAAAATATTAGGTAACACTTTTCAAAAGAAAATAAAAAAATATTTTAAACTGGTAGTATCCGCTACATAAATCCAGAACATCAAAAACCGCATTCAAATTCAAACGAATCCAATGCCAAAACGGTTAATACAAAATCTAATCAACCCGAAAATCAGTAATTATTGACACCAAATGGGGGGTGACGTCAGTAATGGTTGTATTTATAACAACAGTTAGTTGTACAGGTTTTCCATCAGTGAAAGTGTGCGTGCCGACCCCACGGGGAGGTTAATTGAGCTCACCGCCACGTGGGAGCAATTATTTACCTTCAGGTAGCCACGTGCATCGCTCACGGTACTCCAATACAATATCACTCCAACGTCAAACTACACAAACTACACACTCCAAAAACTACATATAGTTAAATGTATATAGCCACTAGCGAAGCATTGCGGAGGAGCTAACTAAAAATGAAGAAATAAGATGGTGAATTTACAGACATTCGGGTTTAATGTTTCTATTCAGAGCTTCACGCCCAAATCCAGACTCTAAACACTAGTAATAGGGCTCAAACTACAACGCAACCGGCTATGCCACATAAATATACGCAAAGACACTCAGTGCAAAAGACTGGCTGGTCTTCGGTAAACGGACGGGGGGTGATACTAAAAACATAAAAAAAGTGTTTAAATGATTTATTGATCACAATTAATCGCATCAAGCTGATACATGAACACTACATAGTCCAAATCGCAAATGCTTTGCGAGATCGCATGCGTTCGATACAGATGACATCAACATTTTACGAGACGATACACTTTAATGACAGTAATAACACTAAGACTACTTAACTACGTATTAAGCTAGACTACACGACTGGTACTACTGAAGCATTGCCTGGTTGTAAATAAACGTAAAAATGCAGCATTTGAGCGTTCCGGCGACGACACCCAAATGTAGGGCACGTGATCCGCAGCCACACGCTCGCGATCTGAACTCACATTAGCCACAAACCGGTACAGTCCGAAACACTCTTATACTAGATGATTAATTAATTTAAACTACTAATAATGATCACAGTCAACAGTATCTGGCCGGTCGTCTCGTGGTGAACGGGGTTCGCGTTTGGTCTCGCGGAGTACTCATTTGGTTGTTTCTAGCGCGCCATTTACGTGCGGTGTGCGCGGCGGCCACGGCTCGACTGGGCGGCGCGCGCTCCCCCGCCGTCGCCCTCCCCGCCCCCCAGTTGCATCCTTCAAACGCTCCCTGATAATCGGGAGAAAATACTACACACAGTTGCAATTGGAATGCCGCATCGTGTTCTTTTTTGGCTATGAGTCAGGCAGTAATCGCATCAGCCCTCATTGGCCGCTCGCTTGACTCGGCGCTCGTCGAATGCAATTTAGTCAAAAAGATTTCCGTTCAAGAGAACTTAATCAGATCATTTTGTGTATTTTCGTGTTTCGTGTCGATCGTGACGGTCTAAGTCGTCCTCGTATTTTAGAAGACTATAGAACATGAATTTAGATGTTTCATTTCGGCGACGGGCACGTTTTCATGTTAAATTATGACTAGTTGGGACGAGACGGAGAAAAAACTATGTTCTCCATGTCCTAAGACAGTAAGATCTTAGATATCATAAATTTAACCAACGCCGTTTTATTTGAGAATGTAGAATTTTGATGAAATACATTACCATACATCTTAAATGCGCATATTTAAGTTTGATCTTCAAGAATTTTTCTTTTATTGATAGTTTCATCTGATTTACCCTTCGTATTTTCAAGTTAGTCGTTTATATCATAAGACTATTGGAGCAAGATTATCCAACAGATGCTAACGAAGTCAAAATGTTTCGCCTCTTCCCGGGGAATAGAGTTAGGCTCCTAAATCACACACTTATGGAATATATACTTCTGACGTTCGTTTCTCAGAAAACTGGGCGAGAAATGCAAAAAAATATTTTAGTCACTTATCATGTACTACGCATAAAAAATAACTTAGGAAAAAGGTTTATTACAACCTATCATAGATAAGATGGTAGTTTATTGTTTTATAAAACCATAGAGTTGGTGGGTGGTGTCGATGATTTTATCTTACCCGTCAAGAGGTGGATCAACTTCGGAGTAAATTTTTTCCGCGAGTAAAATACATTACGATTTGATTGTTTATTTAATGAACATTAGAAGTGGCTGCCCACAGAGTCCAGATAGGCACAGAATTAGTCAAAACATATCTGATCAATAAGTTAACCGGTTCTTATCCGGAGGTAGCCAAGCAGACCATACATTAATTGTCTGCTTGACTACCTTCGGATAAGAACTTCAAAACTCAGAAGGCTCAAACTTGATAAAAAATCTAAAACCACTTACACAGCCCCTAAAACGCCCGCCCGTCACTAATCCAGGTATAATTTCAGTTGGAATGAATGAAGTAGTGCAACGAATTCACCAGCCAAACTTCTTTAGCAGGATGAAAATGTTAATATAAACATCAGTCTATAATATTATTCCAACATTAGGGCACAAACCCCATATCATACAAAAAGCATACAACTCTACGATTCCTCTGAATACTTCATTAGAATGTTTTCCTTTACCGTATTGTATTAATTACTGAAATACTGAAATGTTTATGTAACTTATTTATGAGTAAGTACGTAATTACATTCAAACCAAAACTGACTACAACTAATTCTCAACCAAAACTAATACCCCAACTAACTATTCAAGAACTTAATGTCATGCACATAAGGTTCTACGTCGTAGCGCCGCACCCTCTACGACGCGCTACGAACGATCCTACCGTCTCGTAGCACATTCATAGCTAACAGCTCCGAATTTAATGTGCGAGTAATAATTTTTAAGCGACAATAAATATGTCTGTCAAGTATTTTAGTACCATATATAAAGCAAACTGCATGGGGATATTATCATGGGATTGTATAGTTGATGCTCTGGTCATATTGTATGTATTTCATGAATTTTAGTTCTTTAAATTTTTAAATGGAGTTTTATTGTGGAAAATGGAATGGAATTGGCTGTGGTTTGCGTATTGTGTGCGGTGATGTTGTGGTGGCAGGTGGATTAGAGGCATAATGTTATTTATGATTGAATAGAATACTTTGAAAATAGCTGGTTGTGATGTGAAACGTAGTTTTGATAAATAGTCGTGTTCGGCGAAATATGTCGACTTATTGCTATTAGCGGCTTATATTTTTATGTCTTTTTAAGTACTTTTTTGGGCTAAGATATAATCATTTGATTTAAGAGCGATACAGGGCTAAATTCAAATACAAAATTCAAATTCAAAATATTTTATTTCACATAAACCTACAAGGGCACTTATGAAACGTCAGAAGGTAGGTGCACGGTTCCAATTGGTCGTTTCCTATGGAGAAGAGCCGGCAAGAAACTCCATGGTTACTCTGTTAAAAGTAAATGGTATTTACAATGTTTTCAAATTACAGAGTTAATAGGTATGAGAGGACAGTAGTGTAGGCCTATCAACAAGTACCAGGTACTTAACAGGATAGAAAATGGTCGACAGATCTACAGTCTGTTAAGCCTACAACGTTCTCACATTCACAAAATCTAAAAGAAAAGAATCTATATAAAAGCAAAATCAAATAATAAAAATAAAAAGCTATTTAGACCAAATGACATGACCACTACATCTGTATGTAACAAATCTAATTTATTATAAAAAAAATATAATATTTTAGGTATATAATGTCAAATAACGAAGAGATTATGTCAAGGTAGTATGTAAAAAAAAAAGGAAAAAGGTAAAATAAAATAATCATCTTAATTTGGGAGCCGTTAATAGAAATTTACATAGTGATGCCGTTAATGAGGTACCAGGGAAGCCACATGTGCAGAAGGGCCGCGGGGCGGTATCCTGCACGCTTTAATAAACGTGGATGAAGTCAAAGATGTGTTTAAGAATCGTAGCAGCAGTTCTGAAGTTTCTGCCTACCCCAATGAAAAAAATAATAGTTTAAGTGTAATGATTAAAATACACATGCAGCATTTTCTCATTTAACGTCTATAAATTACAAAAAAAATGGTACTCTGTAGGTATTATAAAATATGCTGATGACAACTATCAATTTCTCATGACTCTGGCTGGCTTCAACTGTATTGTTGGTAACCGATCATGTTGATTGTGTACAAATTACGAATAGTCACGTGTCCTAGGATGACCGGTGGCTGAGTCAGCAGGAATGTCCGAAAGGGATACCGTGGCCCCTGGCAACGTACAGGCAACGGAAGGGACACGGGTGGGTTTTAGTCAGTAAGAGTCTGACACGCCCTCCCGCTCCACCCAGAGCGGGAGAAGTAATTTGATAATTTCCCATCCAAAAAAAAAATGCAGTTCATGTGTGCACCGTGTTATCTATTTGTGAGTTAACAGAGGTATACCTCTGTTTTTAACCTTTACCTTTAGGTATACCTTTGTTTTATGCGCGGGGCGACATGTATTATAGAAATATTTTTCTAACAGAACAAAATCGACTAATTAATTTATAACTGAACATTGATTTATTTTCATGTTTTTCACCTGATGAAGATAGCTACTCCCGAACCGAAACGTTCCCTTCCTTCTTCATTTAAAATAAACGTTTTCAGTTTTACTAAGTACCTACTATAGGGTGGCCAAAAGGAATGTATACAACTTTTTTGACCACCATTTTTATTTAGCGCCAAATTTTACGGTTCTTTGATACTCACTATTAATTTAAAATGTAGAAAATTCGTTAAGTACCATTTATTAGACCATGACTACCGAATTAACTTTAGTAATTTTATCCTAAAGTTCCGAAACGAATTGAAAAACGACCCCATTTTTTTCAACAAAGATGTACGAGTTACTAATCCCGTTTTGATCACAGAGATTTGTAAAGAAACACTGTTGTGGAGCAGAGTAACTATTGTTGACCCTCACAGGACTCCTCAATTCATTTTGTCTGCCTGGTTAGGTAGAGTTATTGCACCATACTTCCTTGAAGAGGCTACAGGGCAGGGGCTGCTGTTACTGCGACTGGCAATCGCTATAAAGTGTTAAGTTAAAAAAAAAAACATCAAACCAATCAGACTTAAAATCATGAGGTTCTAATAAGGCGTATCCGTACTTAGAGAGGCATGTTACCGAAACAATAAATTCCAAGAAATGTTGACATTATTGGCCCCCAAATTCCCCAGATTCGACAAGTTTTGACATTTTCCTGTGGAGTTATCTAACGGGACGTGCCATGGTTAATTTTGAACACTAAAAGCAAAATATTTGTGACTCTGATAATGGAATCCTAATTCATATTATAAATGCGAAAGTGAGTTTTTTTGTTTATTTGCTTGTTTGTTCGCTTTTAAGCAAAAACGGCTGAACGGATTTGGATGAAATTTGGTCAATGGTTAGACCATGACCTGGATTAGGACACAGGATTTTTTATCCCCGTATTCCCACGGGATTGAGAGTTATGCGAGTGAAACCGCGGAGCGCATCTATTATTATAAAATTATGGGAAAATATTAAATTATTATCGTTTGTTCTAAAAATTATCTTAATTTAAAGTTGTATATCTTCGAATTGTCCACTCTGTATCCTATTCATTAAAAGCCAAGTTTCTATAACCATGTATAAATGCATATTATTTGGCGACGACCTATCTATTTTAGTGACATCTGATAAAAAGAATAGTACCATTACAGATCATGAGTTGGATATTAATAATACAATAGACACATTATTGCATTGACTTTGGCTTGACATGAACCATTTGAAAATAAATTTAGATAAATCCGTTTACATTCAATTTAATCAATCGAATAATATTAAATACAATATCAAAATTAATATACATACAATCAATGAAGTAACACATACAAAGTTCTTAGGCGTAATAATAGATAAAGATATTAACTGGAAAGAACACGTAGATAATGTAAGCCCTAGAATTAATAAATTTGTGTATGCACTGAAACAAATAAAAAATTTAACGAACGTAAAAACTGCTATTATATCATACCACGCTTATGTAGAATCATTATTACGCTATGGTCTTGTAATGTCTGGAAATAGTACCGATCTAAACAGAGCATTTGTCGCTCAAAAAAGTGCATAAGAGCAATATGTGGCCTTCCTGATGACTCATGTCGACCAGTGTTTGAAAGGATTGAGTTGCCATATCTGTACATTTATGAAATATGTGTGTTCGTAGTTAAGAATAAAAAAATATTTAAGACAGCAAATGATGTAAATCCTCGGAATAGACGAGATCCACATAAATTAGTGCTGAATGATTTGCCAAGAGTTGCCAAATACAACAAAAACTGCCTAGCAATGTGCGTGCGTATTTATAACAAGAATATATGAATAAAAAATGTTGATGTACGTTATAACATTTTCAAATTTTTCATGCTATGTTTAATCTTAGCTAAACATGTTTGTGCCATTATAATTATATTTGAACACCATCGTATACCATGATTTATGCAAATAAATGATTTATTATTTAATATTTCTTTTTGTTTTGAACGCACTGCTTAGCGCCGAGAGTTGAAAATAAACTATGTGCTTTTTTGACGCGCTAGGTAGCGTTCTATTGGATTTTCAATAGAACGCTACCTAGCTAAAGACTTTGGAGAGGCTATGTGATAGGGAACTGAGGGACGGCGCTCTGATAACAATACCGCTACATAGTAATCAGCACGCATACAGCTCAGGTAAGTCGACCGAATCTGCTCTTCATCTAGTGGTCTCCCAGATAGAAGAAGCGATCCAACAAAAAGGCACCTGCCTGGGCACTTTTATAGACATCGAAGGAGCCTTCGACAAAACCAACTTCTCCAGCATCAGTAGCGCCCTCTCCAGACATGGAGTAGAACAGGTACTAACGGACTGGATTACGAATATGCTAAGCAAGCGAGTGGTGCGCCTTGAGAACGAGCAGCAGCTGGCCATGATAGCCAGAGGCTGTCCCCAGGGAGGGGTGCTGTCCCCCCTTCTATGGAATCTGGTGATTAATGACCTCATCACCAAACTCAACGCCAATCGGTATTACACAATAGGGTATGCAGACGACCTCGCAATCCTGGTCTCGGGGAAGGTGACGGGAACGATCTGCAACCTCACTCAGCAAGCACTACGTATCGTAGAAAATTGGTGCAGGGAATTTGATCTATCGGTGAACCCCTCTAAAACCGAACTAGTCATGTTCACCCATAAACGAGCTTTGGGCCCTTTCCGCCTGCCCAAACTGTTCGATACAGAGCTTCAGTTAGCCAACGAAGTCAAGTACCTCGGGGTTACTCTAGACAGTAAGTTAAACTGGAGTAGTCATTTAGACAATAAGCTAAACAGGGCCTGCATCACCTTCTGGCAGTGCAGGAAAATGATAGGTAAGAAGTGGGGCCTATCCCCCAAAATAATACTATGGCTGTACACCGCAGTGATCCGCCCCATGATAGCCTACGCGGCCGTGGTCTGGTGGCCCCGCACCCAGCTGGTTACAGCCTCCAGTAAACTACAACGCATGCAAAGACTGGCCTGCATGGCGACCACGGGCTGCATGAGAACTACTCCGACTGCAGCTATGGAAGCCTTGCTGGGACTACCACCGCTGCACCTGTTTATACAGCAGGAAGCGACGATGGCGGCAGTGCGTCTAAATGCAGTAAATCTCTGGGGTAAGAGAAACACACAACACACCGCGCTGCTTGAGGGACTCAGCAAGGAGTTCCCCATTACGAAAGCCATCAATGACCGGGTACCTAAACAATTTATCTTCGATAAAAAATACAAAATCCAACTTCACGAGGATCGCCGATGTGAGGGTTTGCGCCCAACAGAGCTGCGCATCTTCACGGATGGATCCAAAACAGGTAGTGGTACAGGTGCTGGAGTCTTCTCAGAGGACTTCAACATCCACATAGCTACACCATTGGGAGTCCATAACACAGTGTTCCAGGCCGAGTGCTTGGGTATTTCTCTTGCCGCTTCAGCAATTCTGGCTAGGAAAGTTAAGGACCACTCGATTCGTATACTCTCAGATAGCATGGCTGTTCTGCAAGCGCTGAACAGTCACACTGTGGACTCTGGGCTGATATACGAGTGCCACCAGAACCTTAACCAGGTGGGTGACCTCAATAACATAACCATTCAATGGATCAAAGGACACAGCGGCTCGCTGGGGAACGATGCAGCCGACGAACTTGCTAGAAGGGGGTCGGACATGGCACCAGTGGGGCCCGAACCCATTGTACCACTCCCCTTCGGTTACCTACGCACTCTGGTAAGGAAACGAACTAGGGATCAGCATCACAAACTATGGTCGGACCAAGGTGAGTGCAGGCAGGCTAAGGAGGCACTGCCTACAATCGACGGCCGCCTCACGAAACAGGTTCTCCGATTAACTAAACAGCAGCTGCGTACGGTTACTGCAGCTATAACTGGCCATGGGTCATTTAATAAACACCTCTTTGTCATAGGAGTTACAGACAGTCCGCTCTGCAGAGCCTGCATGGAGGACGACGAGACAGCAGCTCACGTGCTGTTAAACTGCCCGGTGGTCGCCACTTACAGGGCAAAGTACTTCGGTAACCCAGGTACCCTACGCGAGATTGCCAGTAACACCAAGGCGTTGCTGGCCTTCTTTGAGGAGCTGGGGTGGATCGAATAACAGATTTTTCCCACCCATACGCAAAATACGCGCTTTGACGTGGAGTTGCGGAAACCAGCCCGTATTACCTATTACCTATTACCTATTGGATTTTCAATGCTCGGCCCAGTACCGAGAGTTGAAAAACCAGTGTGCGATAATAAATCATCACGTAAATAAATCGCTCGTGCGTACGAAGGCTTACACTTTTCCTGTTATGTTTAACCGAGGAGGGTATGAGTCCCTTTCGTTATTATCAGCCATAATTTAACCACTGTGGGCGTACTGTGGGTAGTATTGGCTATTGCGCAATAGAAATACCGTTTGCAGTTCAGATCAAATTATAATTTACGATAACATCAATCACACTACTATTTCGCACACTGTAGGTACACGACACAAACGTGTTTACAGCTTAACCGCCATCGATGAAGTCGGCTCTGCTGAGCCCCGACCGTCGAGCTTACGTTGTAGACTCTGTCGAACGTCGCTGGGCAGCGCTGACGTCCTGATTGATCAACTCAGTAACGTAGGTATTGCCGACACGGTCAGCCTGCTTGTACGTCCTCGTGTAACCTGCAACCAAAACTCAAAAACAGTGACTGTTTGACTCGGCCAATTCTGACCATTTACGGGTTCCAACTTTTGACATTAGGAAACTTTAATCCTCAATCACTTTATTGTTTTAACAAAACAATATTTTTCAATTGACTAAACAAACTTTGATTAATCATAGCAAAAATTATCATCCAGAGCCATGTACCATCATTTTCCACATTAACAATCATATTTTTCACTAAGAGCCTTACGCACTTGGAAACCCACACACGAGTAAACCACTCTAACGCCACGGCTCTCCAGCCGACCAGCAATCGCATTGCTGTCACACATCTAGCACATGGATCAAAACTATGGTCTCTCCAGACCTCGACCTCCTCCAGAGATACACGCGTAGTAACTACTGGTACGGTCGCACACAATACGGCCAATATCCCTATTGGCCGTATTGTGTACCCTACTCGTGTGGTTCCCATAACTTAGGCTTGCTCCTCACCACTGTATTCACCATCTATTTCGACCTACATGACCTACTGGCATCTTTCTTAAGGGTCAATATCTATAAAGTGTATTTCTTTTAAATTTTGGAGGCAATTTTTTTTTCTGGTTTCGTGAAAAATAAGTATCTCATATAAGAATAGAAAGTTCAAGCTAGAAAGATCTTCAAGAGGTCTGAGAATATATCGATAAATTTTTGAAATATTTTAGTTCAACGTCTAGTGTGGCCACCAAAATCGAAAATTGCCCACCAAAATCGGAAGTGGGCACCAAAATTGAAAATCAGTGGCACCAAAATTGGATTTCTCTGTTACAAAACTCGATCTCACTAATTAAGGCGACGATAACCGAATTTTAATGATTTTATACTGAATATCATGTCTAAACGAGCAGTTTTAATGAATAGGAAAAAATATTTGTTAAATTAGAGCATTTTTTTAATAACTAAATATAGGAATATTTTAGATTATGTTTAAATTACGTAGTGAAATTAATTTGTAAAGCTACGTCTAACGCGGATAAAAAACTGAGAATCACACAAAAACTATCGAGTGTATTTTTCTGAAACCTTCATCTTTTGAAAGATAATTTAATTATTGATCTTTTAAAATACGTTTTTATTAAAATATCTTTTGTTTTATGTATAATAAATTAATAATGCGTCTAATTTGGGTCAGCGCTCTTTGATGTGTGTCTTATTACTGGCTGGAAGTACGACGCGTTGCTTGAGCTCAGTACAGAACACGCAAGCTAACCACTCAAGTAACAATCAGCTCGATGTAACTAATCTCACAAATTCTTGGGAGTTATCAATAAGTTTCAACGGTTAATAAAACTCACTATTGCTAAAAGATATTTATTATTATTTATCTGATAAACTCATAATGATAATTGTGAGTTTATGACACAAAAACACGAAAACAAAAAAACATTAATATTTTTATTGAAAACAAAATTACTTGCCAACTACTTACAAAAGTTTCCCAAACAAAACTAAGAAATAAAACATAATGAGCCCTAAAATAAAACACGATTGAAAAAAAAAAAAAAAATCTCTAACCGTAGTGTTTCATCCTGTTCGGGATTGCTCTTTATTCTTGCTTTTATTCTTCTTTCTGCAATTCTCTTTTTAAGCAGCCTCTCTTCGCTGGACTGTTTTGGCATTCTAAAAAGCAACAAAATAAAAATATATGAATAAGAAACTTGATCATTAGTATGCCACCCTTATAATAATAGGTATTACTTACTGCCAAGTACATAACATTTAGTTTGCTAATCAAACTATCTTGCAACGTAAAAACTGTCTATACAGTACTTGAAAAAAATGGTGGTCATTTCTAAAACTTACTAAAATAAATTAAAGGATATGAAAACAATACATTATATTAATTTTAGACATCATGTTTCATAGTAACATTTACTGCTTAAGACCTACACAATCGATATCTAAATAGAAATAGTGTTCGTTTTATTTTTCAAAACGTCCGGGTTCGATTCCTGAGCTGAGTACAAGTTTTTTTTAAATGTATGAATGAAGTTTTTCTTGTTACTAAAATCGATGACATGGTTGAATGGTTCCTAAGAAGAGATCTTCGTATGTCTTACAATTTCAGACTTTCCCATACTGACCGATCTAAATGTGCCACCCTAGTTAAAACTTGGTGGCTCGTTTTAATTATTTCCAAAATGGGTCAATAATGTAAATTTTAGTTTTAATGTAGTATGAATAATAAATAATATTAATTTATTAAACAGAAAAGTTCAAGCTCGAGTTCTGTTTAAAAGATTTACAAGATTAACACCCTTTTTGGAGAGATATAAAAAAGAAAAAGGCTGTGCCCTGCACGCGTGACGCCGCGGCGCCCTACGCCCGCGCTTCTGCATCAGTGCGCCACCTTCGTCAAGCCAGACAATCAGACAATATTTTTTTTAAGTGACATATGACTTACAATATTTATTATAGTTTTATTTCTGTGAATGTTTTATAAATAAATGTTTAAATAATTGTTTAAATAATTGTTTCTCTTCCACAACTCCCTTGCGGAGTTGAGAATCGTCATCGTCAGGTTATGTTCCCTCCCCATGCTCATCTTCGGGGACTTCAATGCCAAGAACGTGGCTTTGATGGTGGAAAACTGGGCTCTGGAGACAGGCCTGGTCGTCCTAAACCGGGGTTCTGTCCCCACATGTGTGCGGATGCGGGGTGAATCAGTGGTGGACATCTCGTTAGCCAGCCCCGCTCTGCAGCGATAAGTCCCCTCTTTGAGGAGTGGCTAGAAAGGCACCACGGCGTCCTCTCCTTCCGCCTGCCGCAGGTCCTCAGCGGACATGGTTGTTTCGGGATGTTCCTGTTCCGGATAAGGCGGGAGGAAACGCCCGGGTGTCATTACTGCGTGGATCGCCCGGAGGACACGGTCGAGCATCACCGTGTCTTAGTGGAGGCGATCGGTGGCGGTGATCTCTAGCATCCGGCCCTGGTCCAGGCCATGGTACGGAGTGAGACGGCATGGGAGGCCGTCACCTCCTTCTGCGAAGCAGTAATGTTCGCGAAGAAGGAGGCGGAACGCGGGAGGGAGAGGCAAATTTAGCGCCCTCATGCCCCTAACCGCAGCAGGAGACGCCGGGAATCGCAGGCCCGATTCCCGGCCGCCGTAGGCGCGGGCTTGCGGGCGGTGAATGATGGGTAGCTCGCCGTCCGATAACGACCAGACCCGGGTCGACGGCGCGTTATGTTCCACGCGCGCTTCAAAGAGATGTCAGTAGAACTGGCGGGATCCGCTAGGACCGATGCCTGCCGGGGTCGCGGGAAAGTCCGAAAGGGATACCGTGGCCCTTGGCAACGTACAGGCAACTGAAGGAACATGGGTGGCTTTTAGTCAGTAAAAGTCTGACACGCGCGTGTTATTTGATAATTTCCCACACAAATCAGCCATATTTTAACAACTGTGGGCGTACTATGGGTAGTGTTGGTAGTTGCGCAATAGATGTTCTATGTTCTATGTTAGGGGGTTTGGTTTCCACACTTAGTCCGTCAGGTGGACCATTGTGCGTGGGCCATAGCGGCCGTTTGGTGGTTATTCCAACCAGCCCACCTCCCTCCAGAAGTTGATTAAGTCTCCTGGTCTGTTGAGAACGTCTGTGTATGATCTGGGTGACCCGAGGGTTTCTGTTCTAATCTGGGTGACGCCCGTACATTCGAAGAGCACGTGCGCAACGGTCTCCTCAGCCTCCATGCACGCCCTGCACAGAGGACTGTCCGTTATGCCTATTGTGTGGAAGTGCGCAATAGAAAAACCGTTTGCAGTTCAGATCAAATTATAATTTACGATAGGTAATATTAATCACACTAGCATTTCACACACTGCAGGTACACGATACAACTATTCGAAACGCGCGACAGTTTCTAAACGGGTTCACTGCTTGACCGCCACCGATGAAGTCTGCTCTGCTGAGCCCCGGCCGGCAGCCGGTCCGAGCATTACGTTGTAGGCGGCGCTGGCGTCCCGATTAGCCAATTGAGCATTTTTTTTTGCCATTACACATTAAAATTTGAGGAATGTCCCATGATATTGTAGATAAATAACTTTGGTGTAATCTATAAATTACTGATACTGTTTTTAGGAGCATATTTGTTATTAAAGTTTACAGAAAATATTTTACGAAATCATAAATACATAGTATTTAAATAAAAAATCTACTAAATATAATCTGTCGAGAATTCGCTGTATGAAAATTCATATGTCCCAGTCGACCATTCGCAATTTCAAACTCAATTATTTTGATAAGGTTCAAAGAAACCATACTGAGATTTTGCTTTTAAATCGTTTTACGAGGTAAAAAGGTTGGTCGGTTTTGGTTATTTGGTTAAAATTTTACAGTTAAAATGAATTTTAAACTTGTCCCAGAGAAAGTTCCAGAAATAGATTTCAGTTTTTGTTACCCATGTTATACATGTGAAATATTAAAAAAACTTCCATTTAGCTATGTTTTTTTGAACTAGCAACACCGCAGATGCCGGTTGCCGTTCCGAAGTTTGTAGTGTGCACACGAATCGAGTTTTAGAGTGAATCTCATTCCAGCTTTTGTTACTTCTGTTTCAAGAAAAGTTGACAATATTGACCACTTTTTTATCATAGTACAATAATAGTTATTAACTTCCATTCAAATTAAGTGTATATTAATAGACGTAACTGTAATTTTAACTACCATGACATTAATATTTTTTTTTAAATCAAACCCCTGTTTCGTTACTTTTTTTTGTTATTTTGGGGTACCTACTAACGTATAAGCGGAAAACTGAAGTAACAAAAACGTAATTAAGTATAAAGCTATGTTTACATTTTACAGCACAAGAAAAAGCTCTAACTCCGGCAGAAAAGATGAAACGTTATCTAAACTAGGGCTGTTAACGTTGAACTTAACTATTAAGTTTATTAAAAATTGTTTATGATTAAGCACTAAAGAGTCTTTTTATTTATTCATATCTTTAATCCTTATAAGAGGCATTATGAACCCAGCCTTATGTTTTTTATTTTGTTACTCCTTTTCTGTTACTGTTCCATCAACCTGTCGTCCTTAAATTCAGTTTTATTTATTTATTATAAATCAATATAACTAGTAAATAAATTCAATTTTGCTCAATATTTTAATAAGACGTACCTAAGCAAAATCTTTCAATTTTGTTTATTTTTCATATAATCAAAACTTTAAACTGACTTTAGGTTACAAGTAACAAAAAAATATAAAAGCACTTAAATTGGAAATGTTTTTCTACTTTTCTTAGTATTTCTTTGCGATGATTTTATTAAATTTATCATGAAGTTTAAGAAACTTATCATTTTAGCCACAGAATTTGCGACTTTAAAGTTTTGTTTTAACTATTCTGGAGTAACAAAATAAGAACGTTTGATAATATAATAAGGCTGTTTGTGTATGTGAGTTTAAATGTTTGTAAACGCACCCACAATACAGGAGAAATTCCTAGTGTGGGGAAAAGTTCTTAAAAAAAATATATATTTAAAAATTTAGACGTTTAGCCTACCTGCAATTAGATTTTTATAATATATTACAAAAATCAAATAGAATTCCCTGTGAAACATCCAAATATTAATGAAATATCAGATTTCAAGACAAAAAAGCGATTTATAGATGCGAGTATTTTATTTATGGAGACTTCTCCTCAACTCAGTAACGTATTTCCGACACGGCCATTCTACTTGTTTGCACACGTCCTCGTGTAACCTGCAACCAAAACTCAACAACAGTGACTGTTTGACTCGGCCAATTCTGACCATTTACGGGTTCCAACTTTTGACATTAGGAAACTTTAATCCTCAATCACTTTATTGTTTTAACAAAACAAAACTTCTCAATTGTCATTGTCTAGAGCTCATCGAGTACCTATAGAACAAATATATGTATATATTTCTTTTTATCTTCAGAAATGATGAAATAGGGAGCCGTAAAAGTTGTCAGTTTTAGACCATTTTTGTACGAGCTCTATCTCAACAACTAAACAAGTTAGGAATTTGAAACTAGTGTATATCATGTACCTTATACTATATATAATAAAAAAAATACTAAAAACGCCGATTCATAAGGCATTTATTTAAATATGGGTGTTTTTCTGCAACTGCAAAAATAACTTTATAATTCTTAGTATCATTATGAAATCAAAATCTTTGCGATTTTCATTAAGATTAATAATAATAATATTCTTCGTTTAGTATTTTCGTTTTTTTGTTAAGTAATGTACGGTGGTACAGAACCCTTCGAGTGGGCCGGTTTTATTTCAGTTGCGAGAACAGCACCTGGACATTTTTTTTTTTATCAACCTATTTGGTGCTAATTAAAATTAAAATAAATAAAAAGCTGAGCTACGCCATTAAGCATATTCTGAAAATTTTAAAATACTGCTGTAGATCTAAACATCACGATAAATGTAAATACTCGTAATTACGAGAAACGTGGATATCGTCATAAAGCCACCAAGCATGGGTATCATACCGAGTTATTATAAGGTCATAGTAGGACGCTGCTTCCTTTCTTTAAAACACAACCCATTCGTTGATGCGGTCTGATAATGCTTAGCCAAAATTAAACAGTTAACCAATGTAGTTGCTAGGACACGAAGGCCTAGGGCCTAGAGCGATAACGGTGATGGAAAAATCAAAAACGTAAGGGACTGACATTAGCTACCGAAAAGCTTACCGATGTCAATTTTGTTGAAAAGTACTGTAGACATGCGAAACGATTTGAAAGCGATTGCCAATTGCGTGGCAACTGCACTGTGTGGCTCTCATTAAAATATGAAACTCTTTTTTCGCCCGTGAAAGAGGTTCATCGAGATCTATTCTCAAAATCACCGATTCGTCTGCCAAGTTTGGTGATTAATATTTTATACCATATAATTACATCATTTTTGTAGATGGGTCTGCCAATGGTAGACTCTTCTACAAAATTGGGTCATAACGAGCTCATAAATTAACTTTGACATTAAATTGAACACCCAACGCTAGTTCTCATAATCACCAACCAGTCTCACCCAGACCCAGTCAAATGACATGTGTCGTGACGAGCACCATGTGACCTTGAGCGCCCCTCCCCCCGCTATCCAGAATCGGGTGAAGTATATTTTAACCCTAAATTAAGTGGTGAGGTTTCCTTCGACCGCCCGCGCCGTCGGGTCTCGGCAATCGACGGGTTGACACGAAAAGACTTATGGCACAAAATCTGACAGTGCATTTGCGACTCTATTGGGATGGAGTAGGGTTGGGTTTGGGAATGGGGTGTAGCCAGTTTGCAAGGGTGTGTAGTGGGTTCGCTCGAACCGTCCTCTAAGAAAATGGAGACAATACGATTATAGTATTACAGTATATGTTAGGATTTCAGAGGGTGTATATTTTTTCATGCTGGGAAAACTGATGATAATTTTTATAAGATTTAAAAATAGGTATGTAGTATATTGCACGGATAAAATAATTTTACATTATATTATTATGTTCTATTTTAACCAATATTTGGTTATTTGACAATTAAACGACGCATTTGAAATGCTGAAGAAAATAAACACAACTTATAGATTAAAAAAAAATACTAGTGTCTTTAGAGCTTCATTAGGTAACGTATGATTGAAAAATAACTTTAGCTGCTGTAAAGGTGAAATAATCTTCAGATTAAGCCACACTACTGCACAATTGACGTGCTTTTAATAATTTTAATAACGTTTAATTATCTTAGAGGGATAAAAGGGAACAGTAAGCAAGCATTCTGCAACCCACATTGATCACAAATCTATGTCAGCAAACAAGTAATTATTTTCACATGACTCTTCTCACCATTTCTCTTCTTATCTAATGAAGTAGGTAGTTCCTTACATACTCAGACTTATTAATTAAAAACAAAAACAAAAAGTAGCGACAAATACCGCTGATAGCACAATTTCTTTATCTGCTTACCCCACTATTAAAAACGCATAAACCTAATTTAAATCAGTCTACGAATTTCGCTTCTTCAATCTAAGCATATACATTAAACCACCCGAATATTATTATGTATAATACAATAATTTAGACTATCCTCTCTCCATCTCTTTCCCTTCTTACTCCAACACATCTGTTATCTCACTCTAAACCAGTCTACAGGCGGATTTCGCGACGGTTTTTTTCGATTTTTCACATTTGCGCTACAGTACTGATTGATAGGGAACGGGGGGGTGTCGGGGGATGTGAGGGGTGTGGGGGTGTGTATGTTGAGTGCATCCCTACAATAGATGTCGCCTCAGTCGCTACTATCATTTAGTGCTTTTATTTTGTAGCTAAGCGTGGGAATAGAATGCGAGCAACTCCAATAAAATACGCATTGCGTATGCTTATTTTAAAATGGCGACTTCACGCCGTTTTTGCTTGGGGGCCGGGCAGAGGTCCAAGTAGGTTTTGTATGTTTGTCTATGAATGTCGTGTTGGGTAAGGTTTAATTTGTAGAATATTAAAAGTTGAAGGAGAAGATGGCGGGACCGGCTCAACTCCTACCGAAAGCACTAGCGAAAGACAGAATTGTGTGAAAATGTTGACAATACAGGCTTGTAACATTAAATTAAAAGTTTGTTGTATTAGGTAAGTACCTACTATAACTTACTATACCTACTATGGACGAATGCCAATCATATAAGTCTATGATTCAGCTTATAAGCAGGAATTACTGCCACATCATCACCTATGCCTGACAAATCAGTGATCACAGTATATTTATTTTATGAAATAGAAAAAAATGGAACATGTTGTCAGCTTGTCCGGCAGTAAATAATAATGTTCATGGTTATGAACTCATGATCTGCCAGCCTTTTTGCAAACTATGTTGAGGCCGGCTTCCAGTATAAGGAAGGACGCAGCTGAATTATTTGATGGACTGACTGCCTATCTGACCTCCAAAACTCAGTTACTGTTTTTTGTTCCAGACATTTCACTCGAATTGCACCAGCTGTGGTCACGCGAATCTGGAGTGACGGAGCGATATCTTCTTGACACGAGATTTTATTTGTCACCTGTTCTTGACTTTTGTCGGTACTTCTGTTACTGCTCTTAACGATGTAAAAGATGTTATATTTCATATGATACATATAGTAATAATAATAATTACAAAATAAATAATAATTATGATGTACAGACGCCAGCACATCAACCTACTACAATCTGTCAAATTTCTTTATCAGATTTTCAACTTTATCTCTAAAGCATAAAGTTCAAATTTGATTGAGAAAATTTGACAGCTTCGGGTAGGTTGACCTGTTGGCGTCTGTACAAAAAAAAAAAATCGTATGTATAACCTCCTCTTTTTGTTTAGATTGTATTTTTTTTTGGTACGTACGTAGTTTGTGAATAAATTAATGTTTGAACATGAAAATTAGCTGCTAGTGTGTTTTTCAAATAAGTAATAAAAATAGACAAAATCGTAGTAGGAGCAGGTGCGTGTGCGTTCAATAGTTTTTGCCTCCCCACGGGAAAAAGACATGAGATCATTTAAGTACGTATGTAAATTAAAAGTGACCCAAGTATTTATCTTAATGCCTCCGGAACCCAATCTTAATAAAAACAATCTGTAGTTACACAAATAGTTAACATCTTCCCCATTCCGAGGGTGTGTCGAACATATGCTCAGCATCGCATCCCTTAACCCAGGGGTCGTTACCCGCAGCTCGAGTTTAATGGCCTTTACACAGTGGACACTTTTGGCCAAACTTGTACATATATTACTAGCTCGTACATGAGTGTATTTATGGCTTAATGTGTATGTCATGGGTCTAGTAATGTGGAGTTGGTTTGTGAGTACACAATAAAATATGAGGTTGGTATGTGTAAAATTAAGAAACTTCTTCTCTTCTAAATAAGTTTTGGGTAAGTTATCCGTATTTAATATTATAAATGCGAAAGTAACTCTGTCTGTCTGTCACCTTAACGGCTGAACGGATTTTGATGAAATCCGTTCACGCAGGTAGACCATGACCTGACCTCAGTTAAGACATGGGCTACTTTTTATCACGGTAAAAATCCCGTCAGATAATTTACGAACGGAATGCGGGTGAAAGCCAGTCTTGCATATACTTTCATACAGTTAGGCTATCTGCCTATTTCGATACTATTCGCCAGACTATGAAATGAGGCCAAGCTTATGAAGCGTTGACTAACGAGACACGACTAATTATCAATTGATGTGAGGCCAACGCGCATCAATTTTGCAGAAGAAGTTGAAAAGTTGCAAGCGCCTATAATTTGACCAAAGTCCTGAAGGTACTCACAATCACTAAATACATTTAGCACTTAACGTTTTTCAAACATCTTTCTGTTTCTGTAAATCATTTGAAGATGACAGAGACAGAATTATGTTTTATATACGTTTAGCGCTAAACGCATTCAGTGAGTTGTGGCGCGAGCAGGTCTAAATGTCAACAAACTCATTCATTAACAAAAATAATCAATTTCCCGACCAACAAACTCTTGACACCATTTTAACTCAATAAAGAGATCCAACAAACAGTACCGCATACACTGCCAATAAAAATAAACCTTTACAACAATCCCTTGCATCATAAAGCAGCAGATAATAAAGGCAACTTGACCACGATAAATTAAAAATAATATTTTTGAGAATTTACATAGCTTGCGCGGTTGCCTCTCGCGTTGTAAGGCTGTGTTCCTATCAAGCGGGTGCAAAAGGGTTTTTTTTTAATGTAGACCTTTGTAATCTGGTGCTTAGTTGGAGATGATAGTTATGACTCAGTGTGGAGGTTTAACAAATACCAGTTACCCCACAGTCGTACCAGCCGCGTGGGGCCCACTCGGACTGTGTCCCGGTTGTGAGATAATAATAATAACATAATGTTTATTTGGACTCAATAAAATATAGTCTAATACAGTTATATTCCTAAGAACTAGGATACAAATAATGTAAGTGAGTAGACTAAAACTATATAAACTCCTGAATTCCAAACTAGGTAAAAACCTGTATCTTGGGAATCAGTGCTCTTCCGTGGTAGATTAGGTGTAAAAACTTACACATCACACACGTAACAATTCCAAAATCAAATGACTTAGGAGGTACTTAAGTCTAAAACTTGACGGGTGAGTTATGTATGTGGTGCATGTAGTGTGCATGTAGGGTGTGAATGTGTGGTGAGTGTAGTGTACTTAAAGGGTGTGAGTGTGTACTCGGACGTGTAGGGTGTGAATGTGTGTAGTGAGTGTAGTATAGGTAAAGGGTGTAGTGTGTACTCCAGAGTGAAGGTTTTGAGTATGTTAATAATTTTATTTTAAAATATCCAGTGTTTTTTCCGTATTGATATAATCAAGGCTGAAAAGTCATTTGTTGACCACTATTTTACATTTGTGTTTAGTAAAAGGATATATTTTTAGTATATGATTTACACACATCAACACGGTCTAGAGATATTTTTAAAAAAGCGAATTACTATCAATGTGTTAATTATTTATATGACATGTATATATTTAAAAGATACGTTATTTAATATTCTACCATTTTTTAATAATGGTTAAGGTACTTCGATTAAAATTTCAGGATTTTATGGAAAAAAAATGAAGCATAGACGGAAACCGTATATGAATTAACTTTTAATTTATGAGTAAAAACTGAAAAAAATAGAAAAATCATTTAATTTGTGTTTATAAACTTGAAGTTAGTAGTCTGAGAAAGCGCCCATGATGTTCATAACACATCGGCAACGATTCGGCATGCTCAGAACAAGGTTGTCAATGTCTTGCTGCGGAATATTGTCCCATGTGCTTCTGAGGTGCGCAAAAAGTTGATCTTCTGTAGCCAGATTTTCAGGAACTTCCTTCAGAGCTCTTCTTTGCAGCATATCCCACGCATGCTCAATGGGATTTAGATCTGGCGATTGAGCAGGCCAGTCTAAGGCCCTAACGTTGTGTGTATGTAACCAAGCTGCTACCGTTCTCGCCGTGTGTGCCCGGGCATTGTCGTGCATGAGCAGGAAATCTTGCCCCATTTGTGTTCTGTGGGGCAAGATTACGGGCCCCAGCACCTGTTGGACGTATCGTTCTGCCGTCATATTGCCCCGCACCCAAACGAGATCCGTCCGTCCTCCAAGACGAATTCCTGCCCAAACCATAATTGTTCCTCCTTGGTATGGGTGAACTTCCTGAGGGTTCTGAAGACGGCTCCATCGTCCAGGAACTCGCCAAACACGCGTCCTTCGTGAATCTGGATGGAAGCCGAACCTGGATTCATCCGTGAACAGCACATTGGACCATTGCTCACGGCCCCAGTCCACGTGGTTCCGAACCCATTCTAATCGTCGTCCACGATTGCCTCTCCGTAAAGGTGGGACCCGGAGTGGTCTACGAGAGCGTAGATTGCTTTCATGCAGTCGCCTTCTTACAGTTTGGTCACTCACAAGCACTTGGTGTTCCACTCGCACCCTTTGGACCAATTGAGTCGCCGTTGCATTTGGTTGAGCTCGCGCAGTAATTTGCAAAAATCGATCTTGTCTGGGGGTAGTGATGCGACTTGGCCCCCGGTGCCTCTCCGCTACTTCACCTGTGGCACGATAGCGTGTCCACAATCTTGAAATTACATTTTGGTGGGTCCCTATGGCCTCAGCAACATTACGCTGAACAGACCCAGCTTCCAGCATTCCCACAGCTCGTAACATCTCCGCCCTCGTCAAATGTTGGCGTTGCATGGCTACAATACCTCAATTTTAACTTTATCTTTCGTTTAAAAATGAAAAAAAACTATAACTAAACGTAATTCGTATTGTTTTCTAAATTTCGCACAAATGAAAATTCCCTCTCCTACACATCAAGACATTTTTATGACACCGAAACAAAAGAATTTTCAAAAATTTGAATTTGGAATTAGTCTGAGATAAATTACAAACAAATCGGTGTATGAAAGATTACAATGCGGCCAGTACTTTTCGAGTTATTTAATTGAGTATGAAATATCCCTAGACCGTGTTGATGTGTGTATTTTGTTGTACAAATAGATACCTAAGAAGTTTGAAAGATCTTTGTGCAAAATGGGTGTGGCAAGCTTTATATACAAAGTCAAAGTCAAATAATTTATTTCAATTAGGCACAAAAAAGGCAGTTTTGAACGTCAACATTTAAATAATAATTGATTCTAGTTGCTCCTTCCAAAAGGTAGTTTTCGTATGGAGAAGAATGGGCAAGAAACTCCACCGTTACTCTTTTAAAATGTTTTCACAATATCTTGTATACATCAATTATATAATTATATGTGAAGACGATGCACCCAGAATAAGATCACTATACCACGTTAGGTAAAAATAATGAAAAATTAAGGAATGACAGATAAATTAATCATGTTATAGATGCATGGTGCTCACATATTTACAAACATACGGTGTAGGATCATTATAGGTTAAATGCTGTAGCTGCCTATATTCAAATAAGACCTGTATGTGTGAGAATCCGACTAGATTCAGTTTGTCAAAACGAAAGGTTCGTGTAGGTAAACTTAGGCTAAGTGAAGTCACATTGTGATTTATGGCAGTGGAAAGCTTCTTAAGTTAAGGCGAAATTGTCAGGGTAGCACGAGAAATTAAATTTTTTTGACGTTTTTGCAATTTGCACGTCAGTATCAGGTTGTACGTTGATCTAACTAAATGATTCACGGCCATATCAAATATTTATTTATTGAATTATAATCATACAAATCATCAATACAACTCTCATGGTTCCCCATATTGAACGACTATTTCATGAAATCATAGCAATTGAGGTCAATATGATTGATGATGATTATAATTCTATAGAGCCATATTTGTTACGGTCGCGAATCATATTTTAATCAACATACAATCTGACATTGAGCTGCAAATTGCAAAAAAACGTAAGAGAATTCGAATGTTGCGGACTACCCTGACGCTTTTGCCTTAAGTTAACTCGAGATTTTTCTGATAAGTTGAAAATAAGTTAAGTCTAGAAAAACATCACACCGCTCAATGAGAAAGAGCTCTTAGACAAGGCCGCGTGTAGTTGTCAATGAACATAGTTCGAATATAGATGTGGTATTGCTGAAAAGTTTTCAAGATTAAATTGTATGCGAAATGGACTTGACCAATATTGAGAATTGGCTGTCAGATTTGACCACTTTTGGAATAAACAAAACATGTGCCTTAATAGGGTTGTCGAATATGAGAACAAATTTAAAATTAAAGGAACGTAACACAGAAATCAACTATTGTATAAACTAAAATCACTACAGAAAACTCAAAACTGACAACCATTGATTAAAATGATAATCGTACTAAACAAGTGCAAAATCATTACACATTTTCATTAGATTTTCTTCTTGCAGAATTTTTTTGGTTTGATGTTCAGGTACTTACTCGTATAACTATGTTTTTCTCCAACTTTCGCCGAGAATTCGCTTTAAACTGTTAAAAATCACCTGACTAACATAATGTATGTCATTTTCAATATGGCGGATCACACTAGCCGTGACGTGATTGGCTAAATTGAATTAGACTATGTTTGAAAGTATGTTAGGCTGGAATAGATTCTATTTTTGAAAACTCATTCTTGATGGGGTTCACGTTGCAATTTGAAGAACAAGAACAGTAGAGACATCTAGTAGAATTCTTTGAAAAATATGATTTCGAAAGTGTTGATTATTGAAGATTAATTCCTGCTCCTGCAGGGTAATTGCGTAATACACTAACAGTAGCAATGGCTTTCATTTTGACAGGTCAACAACATTCATTGCGTTATTTACGTAGTTGAGCAGACAAATCTTTCGAACATAATATGAAGCAATGGATTAGCAATATCATTCAAAAAATATTCAAATTTTGATTGAACTCGATACTTAAGCAATAAATAAAAATTGAAAAATCTCCTCTGGAAGTCTCCACAAGGAATTCATTAAAGAACTCTTCCAGCTAACTACCAGATACCAGTCTTTTCACAGTTATTTTACCTGAGACAGCAGCAACCTAATAGCAACCTTATTGCGATGAAAATAAAGATCACTATGATTTTGACAGTAATGCAAAATCAGAGGTAAAATAGGCAATATGCTTAAAATGAAAGGGCTGTAGGTCCATAAATACTTTTGGCACATATTGCCGCATCCAATCTTCCTCCATCTCTCTAACTGGATTGCGGCCAATTAATAGTCAAATGGGGGTAGCAGTGGTGGAAATTCGGAGCGACGTACGACGCGAATGTACCGACCGCCTCCAACTATATGTGGCAGGGTAAACGGGCCTAACACCGAGTTAAGTAACGATGTGGATCAGTTAGCTATATTGTTCTAGATAATTCATAATGGGATCTGTCACATTTACGAAGCTTGGGACCAATGTAGAAGTATCTAATTTGACTAAGTATTGTGTTTACCGAAATAACATGTTTAACTTGTAAAAAAACCACTTTGATGTTACTTGTACGTAATGTCTGTTCCAAAAGCATCTGATGAACGTGTAAATAAACCCTGATCAGGTTAAATTCCTACGCAATCACTCACTAAAGGGAATTAGTAACACGTTCATCTATATTAAGAAGGTTTCAACTTTATATCTCACCACTTTTTCCCAAGAATTACTGTTTGATGACTTATAGAAATTGTGATTGAAAAATAATCAACGAAAATTGAGGTTATAAAATTAACCACAACTGTCAAATGAAAAACATCTTTAAGGTGATTTAAGGCATCCAACATGTATGTTTTCTGATCCATTTTCTGATACATTTTGATCGAATAGATACGTAAAAAAAACAAAAATAAAAACCTTTCCTACAAAAAATATTTCATCGTGTTTGTCTGGCCACAAGGCTCGTTAGATTATGATCAGGTGGTCCATCGACCTCTTGGCCAACTTTGATGGCACAATTTGATGCTGTGGCTAGACTGTCGCCTGCTGCTCTACGGGCTGCGGGTTTGATTCCCACACAGAATAATAAACATTTACAAGTATGGCCAACAGATAACGTTGATTGTTTCGTGTCTGGTTTTTATTATTTTTACATTATTGGGGATAATAGATCATTTTCATGATATTTACCCTGCTAGTCCCTTTTAGGAATACTAGCGTGATTCATTATCTTCTGGCTAGCCTTTTCCGAACTATGTCAGGGTCTGCTTCCAGTCTAACTAGATACAGCTGAGGAGCAACTGCCTATGTAGGTATATGACCTCCACAATCCAGTTGCGTTGTAACCCTTTGAATACAAGCGAGATAATTGTACTGTGCACTAGCGAGTGCCTCTAGCTTCGCACGGGTGCAATGCCGACATTACAATACATCGAGATTTCTTTGGTAAATGTAAGTTAAATATGAACTATAACTACACAAATAAATATAGCTAAAGCTTTGAAATCTCTAATCTCGGAAACCATCATCATCATTTTTCTGCCCTTGTTGCATGTTACTTGGGGTTGGCGCAACACATTTTCTATTTCCCCTCTCCCTTGTCAACCGTCACACTATCATTCTTCGGAATCACCAGTCGGATTAGATTAGTTTTTATTTCTTTTGATAGCCGAATTCTTGAGGAAGGCTATAAGGCTATTTAACATCTCGCTAGGACCAAAAATAAATCTTGGAGAAAAAATGTCGGAAATAACGCTAAGCGAAAACGAAGTACGCAGACGGAACAAGAAATACGCGGACGAAGTACGCAGACGGAACAAGAAATACGCGGACGAAGTACGCAGACGGAACAAGAAATACGCGGACGAAGTCGCGGGCAGAAGCTAGTGTACACATAAACTTTCCAGATGTTCTAAATAATTATCAAAACTATATAAAAAATAATTGTACTGTTTAGAAGATCTAAGCGGTAGCGGCGAGGTATTCTAGTCACAGCACTGATTTCAACAGCACTTGTCCGAACCGCACCTGAGCACTTCCACTAACCGCACTAAAACAAAATTTTGATAAGTGCGGTTCGGTGGAATAGTTTATTAATAATATTTTCAGTCTCCGAACTGCACCGAGGCAGACAGACAAGGAAAGATTTTTGTTTTAGCCTGATCTGTCCCACTCCTGGGTAAAGGGGTCTCCACTCCTTCAATCTTTCGCGAGCTCGCACGTCCTTCTTCCAGTTTTGGTGGAATCTGTCTAATTCATCCTGCCATGTACCTACGTGTTCTGCCGCGACCCCACCTCACTGCCTCGGAACACCAGTTTTGTTCTATTTGGGCCCACAGTTTGTCTGGCATGCGGTTGACAGGTCCTATTTTAACATCACGCTAAGACCCTTAGGAGCCGAGCAAAAAGAAAAAAGTCAGAAAGAAAGCTAAGCGAAAACAAAGTAATAGTGCGGGCGGGCGATGCGAAGGGGACAACGAGAAATTTCACGTGAAAGAAGTCGCGGGGAGAAGCTAGTGTGAAATAAAATTTGACTAGGTATGTATAAAAAAATCTATGGTCTGTTTCTTAGTAAAAAGAAACCACCGCCAAAAAGAACGATTCGCCTATTAGATGTCATGCCAGTGAGTTATGTCGTCTGACTCATATGGAAATGAGATGACGCTTTTAGGCTTAGACCCAGTTCATTTAGCTGTCTGGGCCTACCAGCCGACGTCACGGGGTCAGTGACCTGTATCGTGAAGGAGCTGAGGCGAACACGTGGTTGGTTGGTTAATTTGAGTTTGGACATGTGGGTTATTTATAATGGATAGGCACTAGGCAGTTCTAATAAAGATCCCTGATTTGGCTTCGGTTTAGAAAATTCATTAGGCAAGTTTTTTACCTAGTTGAAGAAGTTTTTTCATAGTTGAAACGTCCTCCGAAAAATCGTATACATATAGGAGGTGTCACATAACCATGTCGCTCAATGAATTCCTCTTTTGAAGAAAATGAACCAATATTTTTAATAGGTAAGATTTAATTATAAGTAATACCAATATCTTTTTTTTCAAAGGTTGGATAATAGCATCACGCCTGTACGTATTCCTGGAAAGGGGAAAGCCAAACAAAACTCGGGGAGGCTTGGGACAATCATTTAACACTGCCTAACCCAGGAATTGAACCCAGGATCCTATGTTCAGCAGTGGCGTTTGCGACATCTAGCCGAATTAAACAGATAATAAAAATATTGTAACTATACTTGTTCTTCTTATTGTTTTAGCAGGAGGTACTTCTTTTCTTTTGCTTGTGTTTAGTGAATAAGCTCGTGTCAGTTTTTTTATGCCGCCCATTGGCCTCTGACTTGACTTCACAAGCCGTCGAGAAATATCTCTTAGGCATGCCGGTTTCCTCACGATATTTTTCTTCACTGTTTTTGACGCAAGTGATAACTATACAATACGCACATGTATCCGAAAGAGGTACGTGTCTTGGGTTCGAATTCGAGGTATTTGACTTGGCAGTTTCATGGTCCCACCACTAGGCTTTCAGTGCTGTTATGGAGATACTTATACCTACAAGAATAGTTTATGATTGTGGTGAAAAGATTGGTCAGCCAGCAAATTTGGTAGCGGACTATCCAGAGAGCCTAGACAAGTGGCAATCACTTTCAAAGCGTTTTGTATTTCTACAACTTTCAACAGAACGAACATAACATTTCCGGTAGCTTATGTCAGTCTCATACATTTTTGACTTTTCCATTATCGTTATCGCTGATATATACGCATAGAATTTGGGTAAACTATTAGGGCCTACGTGATCGAATCAGAAATAAAGAGATCCGCAGGAGAACCAAGGTAACCGACATAACCCGAAGAATTGCCAAACTTAAGTGGCAGTGGGCAGGGCAGGGACATTGCTCGCAGAACAGATGGCTGATGGGGCCGAAAGGTTCTGGAGTGGCGAACGCGTACCGGAAGACGTAGCGTTAGAAAGCCTCCCACAAGGTGGACTCATGACCTTGTGAAGGCTGCAGGAATCCGCTGAATGTGGGAAGCTCAGGACCGGTCGAAGTGGCGGTGCTTGGTGGAGGCCAATGTCTAGCAGTGGACGTCTTTCGGCTGAAATGATGAAACTATTAGGAATTTGAAAGAAAACAACAAATTGTACATTAATTAAATTTATTACACGTGACTTAAATTAATTTATTCGTTATTGCTTCAATATTATATTAATTATTGTACTTAGCTCTATAGAAGGGGTCATGAGCGCTTATTTGCAACAGCAATTCATATCGGAAGTTATAGCATGCTCTTGATTGTATAGTTCGTGTTTGCATTGCAGACCAAATAATGTTGTGCAAATAAAAATAATTATAAGGGTATGTACACATCCTACAACTCTTTCCATTTGTGCGATTTGTTCGTTGATCTTTACGAAAAATATATGTATGCGTATTTAGTTATTAAATACATATTTAGCGTGTTTTCGATATTTTCACATATAGATAAACCAATTTGTAGTTGAAATTCAGTATCCTTTACAAAGTAATTGATTTGTGACAAAAATAATTAACAATTTTCTTAAATATTTCACGAAAAGAATTTGAAGAATCTTCTTCTGTATTTCCAATATTTAAGATCACTATATGTAAATATGAGCTCATGACCTACCCTCTCACAGTGATTCGCAGATTGCAAGTGATATGAGAGCTTCTAGATTACTTTTAAAAAGAAAAACTCTATTACAGTTTCCAGGAAAGATATTTTTTGTAAAATAGATCGTTTATAATTTATTATTTTCATGTGAGATCATACTAAGTTTACATACAAGCTTTATTTGAAATGACAACGTTCTGGCAATAATAATAATAATTATTTAATAATGAGGATTATTATTGTCAGATATTTTTCGTATAGGGTAACTCTATATGGATGTAAAACTGTTGTTTTAAAACATGAATTTATTTATAAAATGCAGAATATAATGGAGTGAATAGTATTTTTGTTATTTTTATGAAGCATTTAATAACTCAATAGTATAGAGAGTGATAGTAATGAAAATAATGCTTTGATTTTTTAATAAAAAATTTCATATTTTAAAACAACAATATTAAAGTGAAATTGTTAATAAAATTTTCCAATGACAACAGGCTGTATGTCCAAAAATTTATCGTTTATCCCTACAAGAACACATCAAGCAGTTATTAGTTTTGATATTATAAATTTTATATTACCACAAATACGACCACTTTCTGAAATTACCTTTAAAATTCTCACTTAAAACTAGTGTCTTAATTAATAACACTATTACACACACAAGTCAACAAGAAGGGTAATAGATAAATTACTTTATTAGCATTTAAAATATCTATTATTCCAATAACAATATCACATACATAATAACTAGACAATAATTGTATTATAATAATTATAATATAACAATCAACAATTACATTCGATGATACAATGGTGTAATTATTATTATTACTTATAATTAATTCGTATATTATTATTTTTTACTTATGTGCGTAATGATTGAATAATGATCACGATAGCGCGCGTTACTTATTTTATAATAATTATTATTATTGAAGATATTCTATTATTATTATTAAACATAGAAATTAATAACGACATTAAAATTTGTCCACGCTTAATAGTTATTAGGAAATATACAGAGTCACATACTAACATGTATAGAATAGGATAGATAGAGTCATATATTATACACTTCTGGACACATCTATTGGCCCACCTTAGAGTTTAGGTTTCGATGGCCCCTACCGAAATATGATTGCTAGATTGAACAAAAACTGTTGATGCAGTTTTAAACCTGATACATTTTACCATCTTTTTCGATCGTATTGTTTTAAATTTGAATTCAGAATACCATACGACATGGAGCTACGCCTAACAAGTCGGATATGCGCCTTGTTAAAGGCAATTGATTTTTGAATAAAAACATGTTTTATCAAATAAAGGTTTAATTTAATAACGCGTGTTGCCTCCATGGGCATCTACCACAGCTCTCATACGATTAGGCATAGAGTTTATCAACCGCTCTATGAAATTTTGAGGGATCATCTCCCATTCCTCTTCTATGGCAACTTTTAACTCCTGCATCGTCTGGGCAACTGGCTGACGAGCCCTAACACGTCTTTTTAGCTCGTCCCACATGTGCTCAATGGGGTTCATGTCTGGGCTTCTGGCTGGCCAGTCCATAACTGTGATGTTCACATCCCGAAGATATTCCCTGACGATGCCGGCCGCATGGGCTCTTGCATTATCATGCATAAAAAGGAAATTTGGGCCCACATAGTCCGCGTATGGTATCACGTGAGGTTCTAAGCACTCACGAATGTACCTTTCAGCATTTAATGTTGGCAGCCGTGGTCCTGTAACAACCTCAAGTTGAGTTTTGCCGCTCGCGGATATACCGCCCCAGACAGTCCATGAGCCACCGCCATAAGCAAACCTCTCTTCAAAGCAGCATTGTGCGAAACGCTCTCCCTTACGTCGGTAGACCTTCTTCCTTCCATCATTGCCATGTAACACAATTTTAGACTCATCAGAAAAGAGTACACGGCTCCAATCTTGCTGTGTCCAATTTAAATGACTGCGTGCGAAATGAAGGCGCGCTGTTCGGTGGGCTCGCGTTAGTTTGGGCCCATTAGCTGGCTTGTGTGGTACCATATCGCGTTCTTTTAACCTTCTCCAAACAGTTCGAGCGCTCACAGATACTCCGTGGAAGTCGCGAAGTTGGTTTTGTATCTCAATGGAGGTAAGGTGACGATTTCTCAAGCTGGTCGTCACGATGAATCGATCCTGCCTTTCAGTTGTGACCCGAGATCGTGGCCTTCCTTGGCGACGAACAAAGCCGCCAGTCTCTAGGTACCTCCGATAAACATTTCGGACCGCAGATCGACTTAAATTAAGTTGAGCACTCACGTTTCTTTGGCTGTGTCCGGCCTGAATAAGTGCCACAGCTTGGGCGGCGACTTCAGGTGAAGTATCCATAGATTATTGATAGAACATCACCTTAATGTTAAGAATAAGTAATGTTTGTTGCAAAACCAAAGATATCAATCACTTTTTCAAGAATTAAATCCAAGTAAACCAATAAAACCAAGTTTTCTTAGTATTCGATTGTTTGATATCAACAAACAGGCTCCAAATTGTCTTTTGTTTCTTTAAATTCTGTGTTCGAAATTCAAAAAAAGACTATTGAATGAAATTGTGAATGTGCCAGGTTCAAAACTGCATAAAAACTTTTTGCTCGACCTAATATAAAATTTTAGCTAGGACCAAACGAAACTGAAAATACAAGGTGGGCCAATAGATGTGTCCAGAAGTGTATTTCTGCTACATACAGTATAAAGACAGCTTGATAAGTGACTTTAATAGTTTTCTAAATTCACTATTTAATAATAATATAATAATTATTATGTGCCATACATACTAAACACTGGTCGATATATAAAAAGCCGTTTACTATGTCGCATAGCTTTTAAGAGGGTACCTTAAAAGTAGTTAACAATAAAAATATTGCTATGAAATATTTTCTATATTCAACAAATAATATTCTTTTATTTCGCGTTATACGTATCTCTAAAAAGGGTAAAACTATCGTAACAAAAAACGTTGGACTACAAATTTGTAAAGGTTTTATCAAAAATGTGTTCGTTTGGACAGTGACGCCACGATTTCATTATTATTTTTCAGTCCCAAGATTTTTATCATTATATTCAAATAATAATAACTATTATTTAATAATAATGTTAACATATTATTCACCATAATAATGACAACAATTTTTCAGTCAGCCATCATACTCGTTATTTTTTGTAAATTATGGGTTTTTCTTAGTGAATCCCTTTTATTATTTTACTTTTTCAACAGCTTATATGTATTTTTGTAAAATGAACATTGTAGAACTTTAAAAATACTTTTATTATTTAACTCCTGAAGATAAGAGCAATAAATTGCTCTTCAAAATTTTTTAAGACTTCTAATTATTATTATTTCCGAAAAGATTATTTTTATTAAATCTTTCCCATCATAACGCCACTATACAAAACAAACAGCACGTTATACAATTCGAAAATTGGACAAAATCAACAAAACGTTCACAGATGCCTTGTTTTGGACAATCCTTAAACGACCACTAGAAGTAACTTATTATTTAAGTTATTAAGCTTTTTTGCTGCGGACACTGGAGTTGAGAAAAGTTACGATTATTTCTTTTTATAAATAGTAATAATTATTATTTTATATTTTTTTTGGATATTTCAGTTTTTGTAAACATCGAGAGTTTTCTATTAGAAGTAAATTTTGTTTTGCTCGACTGCGTAGATTTTGAAATAACCAGCAGTATTATTATAAGACAGGAATACGACTAAATGTTACAAAGGTATAATAGTGGTAGAAAACGTATCTCCTTTAAAACTCCTGAAGAGAAACATAACCACAATAGATGACACACATGACAAAGACGTAATTGTGTAGACTAACCTTAAACTAGACTTGAATTGTCCTCTCTCGTTTTTAATGTTGCTTACTTACTCATTTTTGACAGTTTATACGGCCGATTTCTCTCTGAATTATAATTGTACTCCATGATGGTGAAGATTACAAATCTAAAGCTTTTTATAAAATAGTTTCTCAAAATATACGTACTCGAGCAAAAGTTAAGACTTATAATTAACCACTAATCCTGTCTACCCGCTAAAGCAAATAATAACTGGACGTAACGAACATCTCATGATGACCATTCTAAGAAAATAACTACAAAGAAAACAACTGTATTGTCTTTGTCCCTGTATGTCACGAGTCAATGATGTGGACACGGTTAGGAAGGTTCTAGAGCCTTTTTATTAGAAGACGAAATAATAATATACAAGAATGGAGAAATAGGGAGATTTTTTTTTGCCGAAAATCTCTAGAATGTTGTTAATTTTATCAGTGGGTAACCTGACGAAAATATTTTTTTAAATGTAAAAATTGGTAGTAAGAATACATTGTTGAAATATAAGCGTTCGTGATAAATATTTCATCTGTGAATAATGTGAATCTTCTAATAGGTCAATATCTATAAAAGTTAGAATTCCACGCTAATTCAACCGAAACAGGCCTTTCTTCCCAATAATTTCACAAACGAAGTATGTTTAATTTTTTTAGGATTAAATAAAGATTATAAGACAGAACCAAAAGACAAACCTGAAAATGAAAGCCTTAGATAACAATGAAAGACCATCATAGTTAAAATCGAACCAGTACATAATCAAAATGATACAAATACCGACAGTGATACAGTGAGTGTCACTACTGCTATTGACAGCTTTCCCACTAAAGTTAATTATAACTACGGTTCACAAATGGCGACAGATAAGTCTTTCTTGGAACTGGCTTTAGTGCTTTTGATTAAAAGTCTCGACGCAAAATATTTAGCAGAAATAGATGAAAAACCTGGACTACACCAATATACGAGTTTACTAAAATCATTTAGGTACACGGTTACTTTCAAGGATGAAGATATAATACAGAGAAATCTAAGATCAATTGAAGTCTCCGAGACTGTCACATATTTTTTTCATAATTATATCCTTTAAAATATGCTTTCTAGAAAATATTACATATACTTGCTTCAGTATTTAGTAGCCCTATTTTTACGGTCTCTTCTTTCTTACCGTTTTCTTCAAATTCTCAAACGACATCCTTTAGATAAAATAAATCTTCAAATTAAAGCCAGTCCCATTCAAGACGATTCACAATACTAAGCCGACCTAAGATAAGTGACAATCTCAATAAATACACATTAATCTTCTTAATCTATAATTACATTAATATTGTCTAAATTACATTCGTCCACACAACTACAACCACCTAGCGAGAGATTATATACATTTATAACAAAAATAACTAACTTTAGCGTAGTGAGTCGTTATCCGATATGTTAGGCAGTATGTATCTAGGCCACGTATTATGTTCGTAGTGATCGTTTTTGGCGTAAATACATACAAAACAGGTAACTTGTTTTCACCTGGTAACTCTCTAAAATCGTTTTTGTTAAACAGATTTTATTCTTCTTAATTTTTAAATTCCGCTTGAAATGGTACCTTAAAAACAGGTGATCTTCAATTTAATTGAACTCGAAAAAAATTACAAGGATTAATTTAAAAGGAAGGAAGAAGACAAACGAACAACTTTAACATTCAACGATATGAGAGATATAATTTCTCAGAAAAAGTATGTCGTTAATGCAATTATTGTACAAATACTAGCTCAACTGCTTCATGTGTAAGCATTTACGCCAAAAACTGTAAAAGCAATGAAAGTGATAAAGATAGACCTTAAATTTAGCTTGGATATAGATTCCTTGTACTCAAAACATCGATAGTGCAACATCGAAATATATACGATGAGTGCTATTCTGGTCCACACGACAAAGTATTTGCTTCTTATAATCCCCAAAGAATAAGCAAGAATGCGGTCATAGGTAATCAACATCCATAAGATGGTATATCCGATATTTATCTCATTCTAACATTGGCTTCTTTCAAAACTCAAATAATTTTCCCTGTTTATCCTTCCTCGTCGTCCTTTACAAAAATGCCACTAATAGCCCTTGTCTTCAAGAATCAAAAGTAAAAACTTCATCGCGTGGACCATCATGATAGATAGATGACACGACAATAGATTAGATAAAAAAATTACTTCTGAGGTAACACAAAGTCAAGGAACTGAAGTTACAAGCACACGAAGATACAAATGATATTTTGAGCGAAGCATCGCATTAAGTACTATACTTAAGATATACATATATTGTAAAAATCCAAGACGATAAATTGACAGCATTTCCAGTTACACTAATCGTATAATTATGATGTACAATAGTAATTGAGACGAAAGCCTTAAGACTAAAGGCAGAAGACCACATCGACAGTGCTCGGGTGAATGAACTTGCTGATAGAATAGTTGTAGTATTTTTTTTAACCAAATAGCGTGGATGTATCCATAAGATATCAAAAGAGAATGAGAAACAGCTTGCTAATAAAATACATAGAATAATATTAAGAGAACGTGATTATGCGTATTTCTAACCAGTGAGATCATCGGAAGATCTAATTATAAGAATTAAAGCAATAGGCTGACAAAGATGAAAACAGAGAAGCAAAATGAAAAGTAGCTGCAAATCCATTCACCGCAGCATCACACAACTAGCAGCCATAAAAAGTGATAGAATACAATATCAAAATGATTAATATTAGTACAACAATTTTTACGTATAGAGATTTGTGATATACTAAACTAGACAGACGCGAAGATTATTGCACATTTCTGGTTTTTAGGGAATCATTTTTTGGTCCTATTATTATTCTGGTACTATATGAAAACTAAATTGCATCAGCAAGGATTCTAGCTCAATAAGGTAAGCCACACACTCGAAATACATTCACGACAGGACTAATAACTCGTGTGACACTGAAATTATCACATCTGCAAGAAACCTTATGTTTAAAGTATTTAAATTCTTTGATATTTATGTTAATTACGACGATGCAACGGGTCATGAGAATATGAAGATTTAAAAGAATCTACTTCTAATATACTAAATAAAACTATTACTATCGTTTCCCAAATTATTCCGTATCACATACTTGACGATTTCATTGCTTTATGGGTTCGTTATATAAGTCTATTGTTAATCACTTTGTGGAGAACAGAGTGCTGTTCGATCAATAACACTTTAAAAACAAATTTTATTAGTGATTGCTTTATTAACATGTTTAAGTAAGATTTCAATGATGATGTTTGCATTAGATTTAGCATTTGCATTTTCTTTTATATTATCACCTTAGAACTCACCTATTTCAGTATGTCTATCTTACTCAAACATGTTACAAGATAGCAAGTTTAATGTGTGCATACAAACTGAGTTAACTCTTATTTCCAACACAACAATAACGGGTTTAGAAATGTGACTTTCAAAATTTTAAATCCAACTTTGAATTTCACATTTCCTTATCACATCTTGGACCCCAGTGTATTTCAACAGCAACATGTAAAAACTAAATAATATTAAAAAATATTTTTTTGTTTTCTCTGTTCTAGATCATGAAGGTCATAGGTGTCTTGGGAATGAAACTAAAATCTGACTCTAAAAGTACTATTATTATCTTCAAACTAGGTCCCTCAAGTAGGCAAGCAGCCAATCGCCAAAGATCTCTAAATACTTCGCTAACTATCTCTTCTTCTATAGCTCATACAAGCAATTACATATTTCGATTTATCTCTCATATACAAATATCCACGTATTCGTTTACGAGTACTGATTATTCTACAAATTGTTCTATCAAAATCTTATTCCAATTTCCAATTCCAAGACGCCTATGGCCCAACATTGGGGTTTCAAAAAACAACTTACTCTAAGGATAAAGAAAAATCCTTTTCAAGGATAACAAGCAATAACAAATCTGTCTTTTATCAGAGGTAACGTCATCTAAAACTAGCAACTAACCGATTTTGTGCTTAATTCGTTGTGCTCATATCGCACATTTGTTGTATTATTAAACAAAGTGTTAAAATATTGGACTTGGGTGCGGATATGAATAACTAGATACTTGAACTATTTTATTCGATTCAAAAGACGATTGTCAATTTGACGAGTTTATTTATACCATAAATATGTAAGAAGTTTGGACATCCACAATAGAATTACTTTTAACATTGATATAGTTAAAAAGATAGAGATATCCGCACCTAAGTTAGTTTTGATATTTTAACACTAATAATGAGAATAACTACAGATGTATCAAATTGATCTTCCCTGGGCTTTTCACCAGATCACCATAAACCAACTTATGGAATTGGTGGATTAAATTATTTAACATTTTGATTACATTATTTGAAATACAAATTTCATGACACATATTTCGTGTCATACATAGATGTTTACAAGTACATGTTAAAAATAGATTGTTGTATGTAGATGACATAATTATTTACTATAACATTGCAGGTCACGCCACGAATATGACAAATTATGTTTATTTAAACAGCAATTTGATACACCAATAAGATTCACTATAATAATAACGACAGCACGAATCCACGGTTTCTTAAATATACCAATTTGAAGCTAAATATCTAAAATCTAATAAATAAAAGCGACCAGACATTCAGAGAAATCGAAACAAACCGGAGAGTTAACTTGAACACTTGACTATCTCTCTGATTGACGTCCATTGATTAGTCACAGATAATCTCTCACAAATACTTTCTTTTTAAGAGGAGTAATGTATTGAAAATGGGTGAGCATGAACTGGATTGGAAGACTTGAGCAATCAAGATGGAATACATCGAAGAAGCTGAATATAATTAGTAAATAAATCTTCTTCGCGAATGATTTTTTTATGGATGGAGAAATATATTAAAGGCATTGATATCAGAACTGTTACTAAGCTATCTGTTAAAATTTTGGATTATAGATTTGACAGTGGAAAAAGAGGTTATAAAGATGTTATAGGTATTATTATTTTGATAAAGTCAAACTATGTTTATCGTTGAAACAAGATGCATCACCATTGTTACCTTATCTTGCAAAGATTTCATATCTTGAGCTATTTTTAAATATGTCTTATCTATCAATCTGGTATTTCGTCAACTTCTAGCATCTGTAATTTCTACTACAATTAATTTTATCTCTGTAATTTGATTATTTCGTTGTTCACAATAAATTATTGCCAAAATGTTTTGACATACTTTTAGTAAGTTCCTTAATTTGTATAGCCACACTGTGTGTTCTATCAGTAACTTCTGTATTTCTTTTGTCTTTAGTATTACATACTATTGCTATATGTTTTTGCACTACCTCTACCATTTTTGTCAATTATAACTTCTTCCTATCCAATACTATCATTTTCATCAACATCAGTAACTTCAATATCAGATGTTATTCAATGCCTTCAATATATTTCTACAGGGGGTGAGTTTAGTAGATGAATGCGGGGTGCAGTGGGGGCGGCGGCACTCGCGGCTGCTTGTCCAGAGGGGCACAGCACGAGGGCTCACAGCATGGGGTGCTGTATGGAGCCGGTACCAGTGCATACTGGGCTGGTGGCCCGTAGATCGCTGGGGTGGCTGAAGAGAAAGAAAATTATGAAAATTAGTAAACAAGAAGTAGATTTTTGATACCCTATTATTCCATCTCCCTTTATTTGTATAGATGTGCATATTATTATTTTATGTTTATAGATTATGTGTATATTTTTCGCTATAAATAAATAATTTCTTCGAAGTAGCAGCTGAAGCGTTGATAAGTAAGCATCTATTATTACAGGCGGCAATGCAAAACATTTTTTTCCCTTGCACCTTTAAAGATGCATTTCTTAGTTTCAAATTATCTTTGATAATATTATGTATGATACGTCCCTTATGGATGCAACCAGACCGCGCTCGATCGATGTTGATGACAATGTGTCACCTCATTATAATGTCAGAATGTCGTCGAGTCGACCGTGGTCTGGTTACAACCTAAAAAAACTCCTTTATATTTAAGTCACTCCAAGCTGCTGACCGCAGCGAAGTAAAAAATAACCTTGGTTTTAGAAGAGTAAGTTTGAGCAGTACTCACTATCATACGGCATTGGATACACAGCGTATGGCGGAGGCGGCATTTCACAAGGCGCACACGGCTGCATCGGGGCGAGAGGGGGGGCACATAACAGCTGGTAGCACAGTGGAGCCTGAAGAGGAGCAGCCTCTGTGCCCAGGACTGGCAGCTGACTCATCTGGAAGTAGACGAACTATGCTTAAAGTCAACCTGTTGAAGTATTTAGCATTATTAGCAGTGATGATGTCGAGCGTGATTGTGGTGACAGGGTTTTTTGGTTTGATGTTAATTTGTTTTTTTCTGCGAAATAATGAAGTAATTATATATTTTTTTGTGTTAATTAAAAATTATTTATGTACCTTTCAATAACTCTTTATATGGATAATTAGTACAGAATGTTATAAAAAACACCATTTTGATCTCTAATCTTTTCTACTACTTTTTCTCTACTGACTTAATTTCTATGGTAACCTATACGCGGCCTATATTATTTCTCATGTAAATGAAAAGTATAATATTTAATTTGGTTGGACAATTGTCATACAATTGTCCGAATCCGGCCCCAGCCGCCCGAAGAGGCGGTATGCAATGACTATTTCAAAGAGCTTGCCTACCTCGTCGAGCAGCACGAAGCGGAAAGAGAGTCCGCAGGGTGCCCCGGCTTCTTGATGAGGACCAGTTTCTCCGTCTTCCAACGAAGTGGAAACGGGCCCCTCTCCAAGCATGCGCTTAGTCGAGCTCCCTAAGTCGAGGCCCGAGAGCCTCCTAGGCCAGGACCCAGGCTTTCCCAGGTAAGCCGTCGGGTCCTGGTGTGGTATTTTTGGCATTCAGCCTACGTACTGCCACTCTCATCTCAGCATCAATTTACAAATACAACCTACTAAATTCAATGTTATTTACAATGCCATCTCAAATTTTCTTTAATTTACTTTTCCTTATTTCCTCTAATGATAAAATTAACATTTTATTTTATTTTATTTTATTTTATTTGTTAGGGACAAAAAACAGTTACATGCCAAGCTTAACTAAAGATTCTTAAATTAGCAAAGTACTTAGAAATACATCTAAATATAATCTATTCCATATTTATGTTACTACACATGTAACCCACATCATTGTCCACGAATTCACAAAAAAAAAAGTTAAAAGAAAACAGACGTACAGTACAGTGTGCATCATAAAAAATACTATTAAGAAGAAGAAGAAAGAAACAAAAATATATATGTGTATATATACTTAAGAATTTAGTAATTCTATTGCTCTCGCCCTGAAACTATGTTTAGAAAGAGTAAATATGTCGAGCTCCATAAAGTGAGTGTTGTATACATCAACGAGGCGACGAAGAGGCACGCGCACCCCGGCGTTAGTCCTGCACGAATTTGTGTGAAATAGTCGAGGCACACGTACCCCACGAAGCATGACAGATCTAGGTACTATATAATGCAGACTATTTGATAGAGGAATGCAGTCAAATCTATTATTACATATGCCATGCAGCATCATTACACCCAGAAGAAATCGTCTAGATTCCAAACTAAGAATATTATAACGCTTCAGTAATTGTTCATAAGAGACTTTAGAACGATAACATTTATAATTCATAGTACGTAAATACTTTTTCTGCACATTTTCTAGCCTATCCTTATACTTATCATATAGCGGATCCCAAATTTGGACAGCGTATTCTAATTGCGACCGAATTAAGGCTTTATATAACATTAAGAATGTAGAGGGTCGCACAAAGTTACTTGAAGATCTCATCACGAGTCCATACATCTGAAAGGCTTTTTTTACTATATTATCAATATGAGTATCAAAATGCAGACTAGAGTCAAGCGTAACACCCAAGTCACGGACAGATTGAACTTCATTAAGACTTATATTATTTATTGTATAATTAAATTTAATCAGATTTTTATTTTTAGTAAAAGAAATTGTATGACATTTGGGAAAGCTAAGAAAAAGTTTATTTTTGAGGCAGTATTCATAAAATCTGTCAAGGTCCTGTTGTAAATAACAGCAGTCACGATAATTTTTACAGGTGATATAAATTTTCATCAACATCATTCCATTCTCATCTAATGACAGGTCATTTTTCCTTTTGTTAGCAGACCATCTTTCCTAATTAATCTGACAATAACTGATTAATATTCACCTGTTTTCTGACAGCCTGCGCCACACGCAGACGTCCCAAGGGAGAGAACATCACGCCTCCGCTCTGCAAGAAACGAGAAACATTCATTATAAATTTAATCTCTTAAGGTACGTTATTAATGGCTTTGTCAGTCGCTGTAAGATATGTCGTGTAGATGCGACGTACCTCGTCTCATGTTGATGATATCCTTTGGTGGTGTTTAATGTGGGACTTTTTAATTTTTCTTTATCTTCTTCTTAATTTTTCTTTATCTTTTATGTTTATTGCCATTGTTAGTGACACCAAGTTTTAAGGTTAGCCAATATTCGCCTTCTAAAGTCTATAGGTCCATCATTGTTTTAGTTTACATGGTACCTACGAGTACATCTAAGTTTAACCTCCTATTGATCTGTTTTAAAATCAGACCTATAAAAATCTGTTTAGATCTTCACCAGAATAACCACCAGGCAGCATTTTAATATATTGTGGCACACAAGATAGGCAGGGCTTGCAACAAAAATAACTCTGCTATGTGCGGCAAATATAGCAAAACATGAAATGTTCCATTTAAATCACAAAACGACCTGGGCCACACCCATTTTCAAAATAACAAGCTCTGCAAACCCCTGATTACATGGATGTCCGTGACGTATTACCCTAAACAAATGACACAAACTCTTTCGAGATAGACGACCATGCATTTCCGGCTAAGCGACATCCATAAATAAATAGGGTTCGGCTAAAATTTGCCGAGAATCCCAAAATGCGGACAATTTGCAAGTATAATTTGTTGCAAAAACATTGCCTACAAGGCCTTCTGTAACCTGTCGGTAATTGGCTTTGCCAAAGTGTGGAAATACGGAGTAAAAGCGTTGCTGATTAGCTGGAAAAGCGCAGTTATCTTGATCTGTGAAAGTAATGGTTTAAAGCTGAGTCATTGGCGCGTTTGGATGGGCAGGTGTTCAAAGATTCAAACACAATTTTAGGTATGTGTTAGAGCTGTTTGTATTAGTGATGATCGGTTAGTTTATTGGAACTAATTTAGCAGGGGCTGAGCGATCAAGACCCGTAGCCTCCCAAGAGAGTCACAATCAGTAGGTAGATAATTGTGTCTCATTACTCCAGGCTTGATAGGTTAATCTAGTTACAAAAAAACAAAGCAATCTCTAGGCATTTGTTATTGTCAGTCCTCATCAAATGCTTAGCCTATACCCAAAATGTTGGGTCAGCTTTCAGTCTACCAAAATTTTACATGGAGCGACCGCCTACCTGAACTCCACATCCCACTTACTAGGTAACACGATACCTCTTGATTAGACTGGTTATCAGACTTTTGGGCTTCTGACTAACCCTAGCGACTGTCAAAAATCTACGAATGACATTTAACGGCTTGTCGTGCTTTTCGAAGAACGCAGAGGTCCCTGTATATAATGGATAGTCACGAATCGACTAACAGACAGCTGTACTGCTGGGGAGTTTGTTGCGCCACTGTTCCTTTCCAGCTAGAGTACTAGAAAGTGAAGGGGGACTTTAGTAATTTTGACGTTCAAAAAGTGCAGATTCTCAACCTAGTTTGAATTTATGACTTTTGATTCTGATTTCGATTGACCTTGGCAAGCTTAGCCATGATCCGCTTCATTTTCAGTCAAAGCACCAGAAACCACCAATAAATTATCATTATTTTCCATCCTCATACAATAAAAACATTTCTCCGCCCAATATCAAGCCCATCACAGTCGTTACAAGGCACTCCTAAATTCCGGGGCCCCTGGCGATAACCTTTCCCCATTTCACCCCAAAATGGAACGAAAAAATATCAACATTTATTGTCTCGGTATCATATTCTACCTGGTCGACCTTGGCTCGTTCGTAAGTATAGTCGACCTCGTAATTTTTTTGCCACTTTTGATAGCAAATTTCTAGGGAATTGGAGACTTTACTAAGGTTGAAACTATCTAACTGTCACATATACAATAATATACGTTGTTGTTTTATGACGTGCAATTGATATTCCACCTGTGAATTCTCAAGTTTATTGCTATAATAAATTAATCTAAATCAATATTACTAAATTAAATGATGAAATATCACTTTGTGTTTTACTAAAATATTGATTATAAACTGAATATTTAGTTTAAGGTGTAAAATCATCTGGGAACCTTTCAAATGCTTTATTTTACACCTAGAGCTATCAACTATAGCTAGCTATCTAATTACGCAACACATTTTCGTAAACGATTACGACAAATTTGTTTCATTTTGACAGTTCGACAACATTCATTGCGTTATTTACGCAATTAATGTTGTTGTTTTTTCTCGAACTTATGAAGCAATGGATTAGCAATTTGTTTCAAAACCATTCAAATTCCAATTGATCGTTTATTACGTAATTAGGGTATAGTTTATTATTGCAATTGATAATCAGTACTTAGTGGGCGCTAGCGCTACTGCTGAACATGAGGTCCTGGTTCGATTCCCGGGTCGGGCAAAGTTTTATTGGGTTTTTCTATCTGAAATTTCTCAGTAACAGCCCGTAGTCTGGATTTGTGCCCGGTTGATGGCAATAGGTTTGCCCCCTATTACATGGGACTTAAACATAACTGGCAAAATGTGGATGTACCTGCAACAGGTACAACCTCTGCCCAACCCTTCGGGGAAACAAGGCGTGATGTTATGTTATGTACTTTAGAGAACACAGAGTAATATTTCATTCAGTTTTATTGATTAAATTAGCGACGACGGCGACGTTGCAAACTTTCAGAATAGAAGGCCTTAAGGTGGTAACGCAAATACGAGGTTTACTATACAAAGGGGTGAAACCGGTAAAAGTGCTTTCCAATGTCAATGATTTGCCATTCCGGGTTATGAATGGCGCTGACCGGAAGTATACGAATGGTATTTGACCTAAATAGTACCTTTTGAGGGTAATAGTACACTTTGGTATAGGGCACGATGTACTTTAGTGTAATAAAAGAGAATAAAGAGGTGTGTGGGTCGAGGAAATGGGTTCCGTATTGGCGTTATGAATTTTGATTTGATTTGCGCCCAAGGCTACTTAAATATCAATGGAAATATGCGTTTGGGGAACGTTGTATCGAACATTGTTTTATTTATTTATTTATTTATTTATTTATTTAGGGACAACAAACAGTAGTGTAATAATAAGTAAACATAGGTTAGAACTTAATAATAGAGGTAACAAATACACTACTCACAACGTTATCCACATATTATTAAACAGATCTACTAGTTGTTAGAAAGAACGGTATAAACATAAACAAAATAAAATTAAACATTACTTAACTATTAGGGTTTTGATCACTTAAGATACTAACAATTTCATTTTTAAATAAAGTTTTGCTGAGAAACATAATATCAGTTGAGCTAAACTGCCTATTGTAGGTGTCAACTAATCGATGCAGCGGTGAGCGTACGCCTGAGTTGGTTCTACAAAAAGTAGTTGCGAACAAGCGTCTCGAGCGAACCTCTCGACCATGTACGGTACGAGGGATCAGGTAGCACAAACTGTTCACTGTCGTAATAAAGTCGACTGTACTGATCTATCAGTACAGTCGACTTTATTACGACATATACTAAATAGGGTCATCATCTCAAGTAGGGTGCGTCTGGATTTTAAAGTAATAAGGTCATATTTTTGCAGTAACAATTGATAAGAGATTTTCTTTTTAAAGCATCTATAGTGCATTGCACGTAGGAATTTGCGTTGTACCAATTCAATATTGTCAATATACTTTTTATAGTAAGGGTTCCAAATTGGTACTGCGTACTCCAATTGCGGTCGTATTATTGACTTATATAGATATAAGTAGGTAGAGGGACGGTGGAATTCTCTTGATGCTCTCATTACAAAACCAAACATTTTAAATGCCTTATTGACTATATTGTCTATATGGATATTAAGGTGAAGCTTTGAGTCTAACTGTACGCCTAGATCACGAAGAGAATTAACTTTATTCATAGAATTAACTTTATTTTTTCTTTGTTTTGATGAAAACATGTGAACAGCATGCAATAGAAAATAATCGACATGTTTTAAAAAAAATTAAAAAAAATGAAGCCCCTACACAGCGTTACGTTGGTACGTTGTAGAGAAATGACAAAGACAAAAATAATATTCGTAGGCTATGGCACAAGGTTCGTAAGCTATATAACACTATACATATAAATAAACACTTTAATTGTTTAAATTATTTTGAAGAAGCCATGTTTAAAGTTTATTTTTTGTAGAAATGAAATGATAATTCTCTTATTGTTTTGGAATATGATTGTAGATTTTAATGAACATAAGGTCCAAAGTAGGCGGGTAGTAAATAATTAATACGTAAAGGATGATGCGATTCCATCTCTAATCGATGGGAATGTCTGTACAAAAGTGTCTATTGGTAATATCGACCCCAAACGACAAAACATTTGGGCCATTCACTTAATTAATTGGTCCCTAGATTGAGCGTAAAATTGGGACGTCAACAACATCTGTACTATTTCATACCTTCTCTTTGAAGACATATTTCATTATACTTGAACGTAATTAAACAATAAGAGAAACGTAAATTCCAGTAATGTATATTCCTAGGACCTGCTTCGTTGGTCAAGCGGTCGCAAGCGCTACTGCTAAACATGAGGGCCCTGGTTTGATTCAGTGGTCGGGCAAAATGTTATTGGTTTTTTCCATCAGAAATTCCTTAGTAGCAACCCGGAGTCTGGATTTGTGCCCGGTTGATGGCAATAGGCTCGCCTCCTATTACATGGGAATTAATCATAACTGGCGAAATGTGGGTGCACATACTAAGGTACACGTCTGCCTAAGCCTTCGGGGATTTCAAGCGCGATGTTATGTTATCTTTAGGAAATAAAACTATATTATGTGTAGTAATTGTGTAACTATTGTTGTACTACTATTGTGTCCTGAGGGATTATTTCAGGATAGTCTCGGCTAACGTCAATAACTTATTCAGAGATATAACAAGGACACAAATAACGCTGAGAGAGTCGTATCGATTTTCATTAAGAGATTTCTTTCTCAATATTTGACCTCATTTCGACGATTTGTTCCGCAAAAGATTTGTTACAATCTCTAGAGCCGTCAGAGTTACTAAGTACGAAAATATTAACGTTTGCTTCCCCTTGATTTTTATTTGTTTTTGCTTTCTCTTTAGCTTATAAGTTAATACTATCTTGACTTTATTCTTTACTAGTATTTTTAGGAACTTTGTCTGCCTCGTTGGTCTAGTGGTCGCAAGCGCTACTGCTGAACATGAGGTCCTGGGTTCGATTCGTGCGTCGGGAAGTGTTATTAAGTTTTTCCATCTGGAATTTCTCAATAGCAGCCCGGAGTCCGGATTTGTGCTCGGTTGATGGCAAAAGGCTTGCCCCCTATATTAACTGGCGAAATATGGGTGTACTGTAGGTACACTTCTGCCTTACCTTTCGGGGAATTCAGGCGTGTTGTTATGTGTGTGTTATGTTATCTTTAGGAAATAAAACTATATTATGTGTAGTAATTGTGTAACTACACATAATATAGTACTACGGCCGCGTGGTCGATTACAGCCCACACCCTCTCACAGAGGGGAGGCTTGTGTCCCAACGTTATAGGCCGACTATGAGTACGTGTTATGACTAGCTTCTGCCCGCGATTTCATCCGCGCCAAGCCTCACGCCTCAAAAATTAGGCTATCCAATGCAAAAATAATTTTACAAATCCGACTGGTAGTTTCGGAGATTATTTTATTTTATTTAGTATGGAACAATAAACAGCTACAATATAAAAGGTTTACAAATAACAATAATATAGGCTCATAAGGAGTATTAATAATATTGCAGCCACCTACATAAAATTATAAAAAAAAGAAGGAATAGACAAAACAATTAATTACAAACAAACTTACAAACAAACACACAAACAAACAAATTTTACCTTTTTATAATATTAGTATAGATAAAATACAACCAACCTTTATAAATTCGTATTTAATTCCAAAACTACTTATTACTTATTTATTAAAAAAAAAGAACCATCAACCAATAACTTGAAACTAAGGTGTAACTTTTGTTTGTCCCGTCTGCAATATCAACATTCTATAGATTATAATGCTTGTTTTTGTCTTTTCAGTTACGTATTTTTGCAGTCGGGTATTTTGTTTAATTAAATAATTTGCTTTATTTCAAGCTTTTTAATTTTATTAATATATATATATTAAAGTTCAGGGAAATTAATACAATTGATCAGGATATCACTCACAATATTTATTAAGCTTTCTACAAAATCACTTTACACTTTTGCACACTTCAACTGTTCGACCTCGACTGACTAACGATCGTGCGCACTACTTCCCACCACATGCTATCTTTTACCGGAAACAGCCTAGGTTGCTATTTATAATAAAACGTGATGGTACAACCGGAAGTAGTGCGTGCGATAACACTTAATTTTATTATTAAAGTAGACAGTATTTAAATATTGTTATTAAATTTAAATACAGATAATAATTTAAACAAATAATGTCTATGATTGGTCAAATAACATATCTAAAAACGATTAATCGATTCCGGAAATACGACTATCAAAGAAAGAGTTTCTAACATATATATATACATATATTTGGAATTGACTCATTACTAGCTTTTATTTGATACCAATATTGTTGTTTTTTTTTAACCTACCCCTCTTTTTTTTTATTTGCAGATGCAACATATAAATATTATATAGCCTATGTCACTCCCACAATTAAGACGAATCCAACGACACCTCATATGTTAAAATCCATCAAGCTGTTCAGGCTGCAGAGCGTGTCAAAGAAATAGACATACATACATTAAACATACATACTCTTGAAAAACATTCCCTCCCTCCTTCTGAGGCAGTTGGGTAAAAAGAAATCCCACGCCTTATTCTTTTCCAAAAAACATTCATCACTTGTTCCTACAAACTTTGACAATATCATATCATCATACATAATATCGAATGCGACGTCAAGAGTCTGTACACACGCCAAGGTTGGCAGCTGACCACTTTTCACCTTTAAGCCCTTACCAATAAGGTTGGAAGTGGTCAAACGTCGACAGTACTTAAGATTCTACATTGTGTGACGTGTAATATACCCTCAAAGTCTTACAAAAAACTTTGCCAACAATGTCTTCTCTGCAATATTCTCTGGGACTTTTACAAGGAGCTGATTCAGTGATCTCGTTATTAAAGAATCGGTCAAGCGGAAATAAATTATTTGTAGAAGGTTCGGGGAGTTTTTAGTTGGTGGTGTTTTTTTTAAAGGACTGTAAAATTGAGATTTTTATGTGCCATAAACTTGTATGAATACCTCATTTTTTTGGAATTTTTGCTGTTATTTAGAACAGCAGGGGCGGCAGTCTCGACATAGATAGCGATCGCTATACGACCGAATTCAGTCGCAGTCTTAATGGCGTACCTAGACGCGCGGGACGTGCTTCACGAGCACGGATTTTTTTTTGTGCTTGTCAAGTAATTTTGACCGTCTAGGGACGCCATTAAGACTTTGCGACCGAATTCGGTCGTATAGCGATCGCTATCTATGTCGAAACTGTCGCCCCTGCTCTACTATTGACATATCCCAGGAATATTTTGCTTGTAAGAATAGGTCGTGAGCCAACATACTTAGTGAATGTTAAAAGTCATTTCTTCTTATTACCGCGAAGTACTGGTGGATTAATCAGGGTGTTACTCTTTGGGAAATCTTTTTATTTAATAAATAATACATTGTATTGAAGTCGTGACATTCGACCTTTACCTAAATAAGCTATTAGCTGAACAGAAAACTCTAGATTTTGTTCCTTTTCATTTCTTCCCTTTTTCAAGGCATTAACCCTATACATTTTTAGAGACACTTTTTCAATTATATTAAGCCCAATATTTTAAGAAGCGGAACCCTAAAAAGCGCTCTTACGAAAAGGTCATCGTTTCTTATTGTTACATGAATATTTCAGGAAACCTTTTGAGGATGTTTTTCGCAGAATTTTACGGAAAGGATTTTAATACTTATGAGGATTATAATACTTTGTTGTTGAGATTGTGGCTGTCGTTAAAATACGAAACAATTTTATTAGGATTTTTATTAGTAGGTATTATTTTGCTTGTAAATGCTGGTGGCTGAAAGGTCAATTGTAGGGAGATAGATCAGTAACATTATAATATTTAGCGCTTTCTAGTATCCTTTTTTATTCATGTATCGAACCAGTTCTACATCAATTTGTTAGGGATCAAGTACATTTTTAACTATAAAAAAATATCCAATTAATATATATACCAAATCTAGTCTCCCATTGACACGTATCACACAATCACAACGATTTGAATCGAATTGAATTGAATTTTATTTATTTCTCAGTATATGGTACATTGAAATCTTACATTAAACACTTTTTCGTACATACTACCATTGCCGGTGTAGAAAGAATAAATAATAAGCTAGGCACATTTTTCATTTGGCATGCTTAAAATCCGTTCATCAAAATCAAGTTCTTTCTAACAAGTCAAAAAGTTGTTGTGGGGTATGCATGGCATCCATACACGGCAGAGCTCTTCTTTGGAGCATATCCCATGCGTGCTCAATCGGGTTGAGGTCCCGCGATTGAGCAGGCCACGGTAGAACGTTGATGCGAGCATCGGCAAGAGTACGTGTTACGATTACGACTCTAGCGGTGGGTAAACGTGCATTAGTCGAAACGAATTACCCAACCGGCTTCGCAAAGGGATGATCACTTCTGAAACAATCCTCCCCGCATAAATCTGAGCATTGAGGTTGCCCCTGATCCAAATGACGTCGGTTCTTCCACCGATCCAAATAGCGGCCCAAATCATTATTGTTGCCCCTCGATATGAATGAACTTCCTGACAAAATTTCAAACGTTCTTGACGTCCAGAGGTCCTCCACAGTCGAGTACGTCTTGTGTCCGGCCTCATACCGAATCGAAATTCACCGGAAAAGCAAACACAACGCCAGTCTTCTTCCTCCCAATTTCTGTGTTCGCGAGTCCATTGTAAACGGGCAATTGCAGGGTGTATATGTAATTGGGTTTTGTAAAAACGCTATTACACACTTTTATAGGAATCCTGATTGACGGTTGAATTTCTGTTTTTAATCAAAATTTAAAGAAAATTCTTTATTTAAATAGTGTAATTCATCCAAATCAAAAAAAGTTAAAATAATAATCCTCATAAACGATACTCGATACTCTAAAACGTACTTGATCCCTAGACACTTTTGATGTGTGTGTATATCTACACACTAACTGGCTAATTCTAAAAAAAAAAAAAAACAACATATAAAGAGATCACTTAAATATGTCTTTGCTAATCGTGATTATTTGGATTGGGCTGTTTCGAAATATGAGAGCTGTAATTTAAACACAAGTAGTTTCCTTTTGGTTTATCGCTTTTAACTAATTTATTGCAGAACATTCTGCACCTTTCTTAGCTTATTCATGGCATTCGTAACAAGAAACCTAAATCCTCTTAAATCCACCGTTTTAATTTACTTACGACTTTTACAACTGTTTTGGGAGTTATTTTGTTTATCTTTCTTAGGAAATAAAACAAGATACATAGATATTGTGGAAGAAACATCAAAGTTTACGTTGATGTTACAAAAGAAATACCTATCTTTGCAAGAGATAGAATCAATAACTTGTAGGCTTGAGCTATGCCCGAGCTGTACGAGAATAGCTCGTGCCCGTTGTTAAAAGATTAGCCGGTCAGATTGGTAGCTGAAGAATTTAAACTCGTAGAGAAAGCAGCATAGAAGAAAGATTTCATAGTTTTTTTTTAAAGTAATTCTAAAACGCGAAAATGGACTGATTTTCTTCGATAAAAGAAGAGGTCTTCTCCAGTGTGTGTTGAGACGCAGAAGTGTCAAGAATAGCAGTAAATAGAGTGCGTGGTCGTGATTTATAGTAAACATTTTAAATAGCTAGTCTAGTACAGTACCTACCTACTTACCCGTAAATACTCCACATCAAATAAATAAATAAATCAGTCAGTGTAGTCAGTGGGACTGGCCTGGGTAAAGGACTCCCTTTCCTCTTTCCACTCGACTCGATCCTGAGCCAACATGGACCAACCCTGCCTATAGGCATGAAGCCTGGATCCGCCGCGATGCGCGACGGGGACCCATGTTGTGGTGGTCTTAGCGCACAATGAATCCGACATGCGGCAAACGAATCGGGCCCAGTCCCACTTGAGTTTTGCTGTTTTAAAACTGCTTTGTGAGCTGTTATAAGAAGTGTTGATTCCATATACTTGACTTTTATTTTAAACATGGGGTGAAAAGTGATTTCGATATCCTATTTAACGAATACATTTTCCACTCGAAGCTTGATGTGTCAAAAATGCCCGTTACTGGAGTTTTCAGCCGCGTAAGTCTTGATCTCGTGGGAATATCAGGGTAAAAAGTATCCTATGTCCTAACCCAGGTCATGGTCTACCCATGTGCCGAGTTCATTCAAATCCGTTCAGCCGTTTGTGAAAGCGTAATAAAGAAAAAGAAAGAAAGAAAGAAAATAAATTTATTTGACTCAGATCAAGGCACACAATATTCACACAAAAACAAATAAAATAGAGAAAGCTTAAAACAGTATTGTGTGCCTCACGGCTGCGCTAAATAGGCCCAGTTCAGCATAAATGCCAGACAACTAGTGTCTGACGCTGGTTTTCAACTGGACCTTATGAGAACGTCATCTAATAAACAAACATACTCACTTTCGTATTAATAATATTATAGTTAGGAAGTTAATACTTGTTTAAGTTGCACCTGTAGCAAGACATATTCTTCTGACATACTTTGATTAATTTATTAATTCCTACCTCTGCGAAGCGTAAAGAGATTATGGCGGTGAGAAAGGCTTATGTTCAGCACTGCACATTAATATAAAGTCAGGGAAATTCATTGTTCAGCAAATTGCCTACCAACTGAAATTGTTCGTATATTCAAATCATAAAGCTGTCATTCGTTGACAGTTCTTTTGTATGAAATGGCTATTTTAATACGGCAAATTGACGCAGGTCAGTTGTCCCTAACTGTATACATTTTCTCAGTAATCTAAAAATACTAATTTTCCATTAATGATTAACAGCAGACTGTTCTTCCAATTTTACATACAAAACTTACGGGTAACGAGACAGTGTCTAAACTACAACAATCCGTAAGTAAGGTGGTCTATTTTACCAACGACCTTATTCACACAGGATTGAAAATAATGTTAGGATATCATACCTACTAAATTATGTACAGCGCGAAAGTGCGGTTTTGTAGTTTTAGCGAACGCCTCAGGGAATAGGCGAACCATTTTTATTTGACAGCCATGATATCGGGAGTGAGTGAGATAGAAGTATAGTTTATTGATAGATTTGTTTCTAGAGTAAGGGAGACAGTGAAACGGGGTTCTGACACGTTTCCTACCTTAACCACATTTTGGTGTATTATAATATTATTATCATCGAAACTGATCAGAATAATAATTTTAATATGGTTTTAGAATATATTAATATTTTATTTACAAAATTAACATGTATGTTTTCAGCCTTAGCTTCATAACCAATGGATCTTGTGATGCGCGGTGATTATGGCAAAAATCCTAGCTTTTTTAGTCAATGATAGGCTTAAGTACAGTCAGCCTCAAAAAGATGCATACATCGACAAGAATTCATTTACGCATTTGACTACAATCAGTGTTCACTAGTATTGTTTGAAAGTAAACCCACAAAACAATAGGTATTATAGAACACAAATTTTAGACAATCAAATGAATTCTTGTCGATGTAATAGACCTTTTAACCATATAAATATAAAAATTACTTACCACCCGCCTAACCATTTCCCAATATAAAGACGTCCATAGTAGGTACACCTAACTTTAATTACAAACCCACGCAAAAACCCCTTTCAAATAAAAATGTGTAAAATATAAACTTCGGACAGATTTATGTTCTGTGTTGAAAGAGAAAATAAAAGAACCTAACAATGGGTACCTAAATGAAAGTTAGAGGTACTCGTACTGTCGTTTTTATTTTAATAACAGGCTTGAAATAGGGCTGGTAGTAAGATGAAAATGACTCCAGATTTATAAATAAAAATAAAAAATCTTTAATATTTTTTTATAAATTCCTCTTTCTCTCTCCTATGTAAGTTGAAAAGAAGGAAAGAAAAGAAAACAACATTTGAACCAGGAAAAATAAATAAAAAAAGATTAAATTCTCTTTAATATTTTAGACTCTGTAATAAACACCCTCTCTCCTGCAGAGACTGCGGTCGGAGAGAGATTATTACTGCGGTCCATTTTTGGTATCTTCATCTTTCGTGTCGGTACGAGATACACGAACTTAGCTCATGCCCGTGGTGAAGAGTTCAGCCTTCAAATCAAATAAAAATAAAAAATAAATTGGCACGGTTGGCGCAGTGGTTAAGCGATTGACTGCTGCGCTGCGTGTTGCGGGTTCGATTCCCGCCCGGAACAAATATTTGTATGACCTACAAGTAGTTGTTCCGGGTCTGGCTGTTTGTGTATGTGAGTATAAATGTTTGTACACGCACCCACGATACAGGAGAAACTCCTAGAAAGGGGCGTTTAAAAAAAAAAAAAAAAACAAATCATTTATTTCTTTGCAAACATGGATATAGTACGTAGGTATTTTATAGTACATAGGCCTTGAGAATAAACTTTATTTATTTTCTCTCTCTTGGCAATTTTTCTCTCGTGTCGGCACAATACAAACATACAAGAAACTCGGCAATCTGCACGGCTTAACAATCACAATCTGTCATTTTGTCTATTCTTCCGTCGACAAACCCCGTTTCTATGGTGGTCATGCTACGCGTGCTGAAGCCACTAAGTGCTTGATCTTATAGTCAAGGAAATAAACCTGTTAGGCACTTTAATCAAGCTAAATTAATTTCAATTTCTTAATTTTCCGAATACGTCATTGCCAACACTTTGAATCAAAATGACAGTTCTAAAAGGTGACAATTTGGGAAAGGAGTTTGTTCGAAAATTGAATATCGCTCCTTGACCGTACCTATCTGTTTATACAGACAGTTGTAGGTTCCTAATAAGGAATAAGCCATTTATCAAAAAATCCGTATCAAAAAGATCCGACAAGCAAAACCTTGGAACACTTTCACGCCTTTCAAAGTAGTTGTCAGTACAGTAAGTTACGAAGATACATAAAAACGAACTTATCCCATTTTTACTAGTTCGAGGTAGTCTCTAAGTTTTGTGATGTGAATCTATTGGTTATGTGATCCCGCATAAATATAATATGAAAAAGTTAAGTGAGTTTTTGGATAAACAAGCCCATACCGATACACACAATAATGTTTGTAGAGGTATATCTGAAAATGGAAGGATAATACTTATAGCAAATATTTTTCATGGGATGCTTCCTTCACTGTTTTCATCATTTCAGCTAGAAAAAGACTTGGAGTGCTAGAAAAGCCTCCATGAGGAACTTAGTTGCGTGCCTATGGCAGTGGACTTCCATATGTTGATGATGAAAATCAATCTGCCTAGTCTTTTCTCAACTATGTTGGGGTTGGCTTCCAGTCTAACCGGATGCAGCTGAATACCAGTATTTTACATGCAGCGACTGCCTATCTGATATACTGATGTTGATGAGGAAAACACTGTTCATCTGGAAAATGAAGCGCAGATATGAAAGAGTGTTAGAGAAGAGTGGGAGCAAGATCCATTACTTTCGTCGTGGATTTTCAATGTTAGAGATGATCCGAACGTGGCCTTTTGTGAAGCCTGCAACTGCAAATTAACAACAAGACAGTGTGCTTTAAAGGAGCATGCCGCTAGCAGTAACCAAACCTACCCAAAGGGTGCCAACGGGATTCTATTACAGCCTCCGCTGTCCCGGGTCCGTCCGTCCGTCGTAAATTTGACTTAATTAATAATAAAACTATATTAGATAAAACAAAAGTGTATTTTTTTACTACAATAGGTACTACGGTAAATAAGGCTGGCAATACTACTATTACAACGCTAAACAAAGTTGGCAAAATTTTGGTATTTTTTACTCGAGTCTTTGGCAGGTTTCAAACTATGGCAGAATCGGTAATTTTAAGATGGTCACATTGGTTATACTCTGCACATTTGGCGAATGAGAGCTAGACCGAAAAAAGTGTATAAGTTTTGTCACGCTCACGACACTTTTGCTACAGTACGTTTTTTTTTTCAATTTGTTTCTCTAAAACGTTGTTATTTGACTATGAACTGTGTATTTTACACCTCTCCCTACCACACACATAATCTATTTATTCCCCCTATAAAAGATCCTTACTTAAATCAATTACGTATGTTTTATGCTTGGTTAGAAATAGAATACATTGTCAAAACACAACAATCTGGTCTCTCATAATATCCAGCACTCAAAAATTCATTCAAAAGCTGCTAAAACAAAGTCTAGATCCAACATTCCATCTAAAACCGCCATCTTGTAAATCCGTCACTACATTAGCCAGCCCTGAAGTATTTGCTTTGTTTCAGAAAGCTTTTGCGTCCGCGTTAAATGGCGGTCGTTCATACTTTTAGTTTCATTTTTATTATTGTTCTACTAGTATTCGTACTCAATATTAAGTAGGTACTGGAAATATTACTTTTGATTTAAGTAATATGAGACTGTGAAAATAAATGTCAAGTAATGGATATTTTTTTCTGTATTGGCAGAATATTGGCTAAGTAAAAACCTTGCTAATTGATTGCTTTCTTAGTTAAGCTGCACTTTTCGTGGTCAGTTTGAGGATGAGGGCTCATTCGGTACTATCAAAGAACTTCATCTAAGCAGTTTGCAAACAAAAACCCGTGAACACGATGACTACATCTGTTACCGCCCCGGTTGTATAGCGGCCGAGCGCTGCAAGTAGAAATAGTCCTTACGGTGTATAGATATGAACTTCTTCGAAGGTACATACCGAATGATCCCAAGCAACACTTAGGGGTCTAATCAGTCTCCATATGTCGGTACACATGAAGACTAATTAGACCGCTACGTGTTGCTAAGTTGCTGTGGTTGCCTGCATTAGGTACTTAAACGTGTATATTTACGTACAAACTAATAAAAAAATATAGGTCAAGTCAGAAGCCAACAACATAAATGGTCTAAACATCAGAAGGGTGACGTTGCTCAGATACCCTTTACTATGCAAGACCATTGTTATCGATTGTCATCACCAATCCGCCCACCAATAATGATATTATGTACTTAAATCATGACATTTTAAAATCTATACAAAACACTGGAAAGTCTACCGAAAATTAGCAAACTCAAATACCTCAAAGTTAGTTACACACAAAAGGCTTACCAAATATTTAGCTCACAGAAACTTGGTAAAAATCCCTTAGAAATAAGAGGAAGGGTCTAATACTGGAGATTTATTGCAGGGTCCCCCTCATAGGGCAAAGGGTTCAGGGATATTAGTTTAACTTTGTGATTACTTTGTCCAAAGTGATTGGTGGGCTCAGCACGAACAAGCGACGTTCACGTTATGTAAATTCGAATGATCTTAAAATTGAAAATACTGATCGTTTCGCACATAATATTTACTTAGTTTTTAGACTTTATTCATATCTCTGGGTGATACTAAGCGTGCTTATCGAAAAAATATAAGCCAAAATGCTATAGGATACTTACTTAGTTTCCAATTTTTCGTGCTAGGGCGTCACGCTTCGAGTTGTTAAGGCGACGATAACCGACTTAGTAGTGTTAATGATTTGGGAAAAATATATGTTAAATTGAAGCATTTTTTTAATAACTTAATATATGAATAATTTAGATTATGTTTATATTACATAGTGAAATTAATTTGTTAAGTTATGTTCAACTCGGATAAAATACTGAGAATCACGCAAAATCTATCAAGCGTATCTTTCTGAAACTTTCACCAGTTTAAAGATAATTTAATTATTGATCTTTTAGTATACGTATTTTTTTAATACCTTTTGTTTTATGTATAATAAATTAATAATGCGTCTAATTTGGGACAGCGCTCTTTGATGGGCGAGTCCTATTACTGACTGGACGTACGACTCGTTGCGTGAGCTATCAGTTTAAGAAAGTCAAGTTTTGCATCAGACAGTGTCATATCAGATCATTGTAAGATACTGCGCTTAATGTTTGTTGCAAATTGTGTGATGTGAGTGGTGGTGTAGTGACTTTATTTAATAGTCTTCAGGTATGTAAAACAATTTTTTATTAACAAAACAAGCTAATAACGGGGTTAAACGACGTGGTTACAAATATTTTTACTTTAGAGCGCTTCTCATTTTGAGAAGAGACATGAGACTTTTTAATATCACAAAAAAAATTGTCATCTGGATTATCTGATAGTTAATATTTTTTTTTTTTCGATTTTAGAATTACCAAAATGGATTATTACATCTAAACATTTTTTGTTTGACTGTACATTTTTTTTTATTTCAGTTATCATATAAGTGGTCCCAGTCGCCGGAAGAAAATTATTTATTTTATACAGATCCGGCGATTGGGACCGCGGTCCTAGTTAATTGCGGTCCCAGTCGCCGGAAACCTCTACAGAACACGCAAGCTAACCACTCAAGGTCACGGGCATATATCTGCGTCTTAAATGGATGGTTTTATATAGATAATTTGACACTTGTGGTCTAGGAATATGCTACAATTATTTGATGATAGTTTTAATCCCCTCCAATAGTTAAAAGCCCTCTTCCTCTTTCCTCCTTTGATGTGCCAGACAGGGTCCGCAATGATCATATATTTGTAAAACTCACCACCTAAGTTCACATGTGGAAGCAATAAATGTATTGAGTATGACGGTAACTAAAGTTGGTCAGATAATGAATAATCAATTAATTGCTAAATACTGATTTTAATGCATAACATAGTAGTGGCAAGGCGTAAATAGAAAGTTAGCTAATTATATTGATTCTTAAAATAACTTATTATTATTGGTACCACTTTAATGTTGTAAGAGACGTACGTACATAAAAGCTTTAATGGTTTTTTTTGTAGTGTCATATCAATAATCGTAAAACAAATAGAGCTAGAGGATTATCTATATGTTTTTTTTTTTTTGCAGCAATACCCACCTAAATATTTAGTTATTATTATTATTACCTAATAATGTTTATTTTCTTCCCAAAAGTAAGTAGATAACTATAGGTACCTACTGGATTCTTTTAAAATAAACGACATTATTAGGAAATCACTAAAAATCCACGCTTGCTTTAAAAAAAAAACATCAAAACAAAAAGGGTGCGCACCCATTTACCACCAACCGTCTTTCTATGCACGCAAGAACCTCATTACCCTTGCATGTATCGTGAATCGCGATAAAAAGCGCTGTAAACGTGACGTCATACTGGAAACGTGCTGCTTGCACGTACCGGGAGGGTTCTCATTATAAACGCATCATATGGGTGTGTACACATTGATAATGACGAGTTTTCTTGATGGGGCCCGTACAATGGAGCTGTTGGGCGAGTGGATCAAAATCTATCTATGTATCTAGGTATTAATTAATATAGGGTGCTTGGCTATACGGTGGATTACGGCCCACTCACAGGCCTGAGTCCCAACAGTGGGATTATGATTTTTTAAACGAGGGGGAAGTTGAAGGAGAGAAGAGATTCTCACATACATGCCATCGATGAACTTCATATCTAAGCAGTTTGAAAACAAAATCCCGTGAACACGATGACCACATCTAGTGTTACCGCCCCGGTTCTATAGCGGCCGAGCGCTGCAAGCAGAAATAGTCCTTACGGTGTATAGATATGAACTTCTCCGATGGTACATACCTACATAAACTCACGCGTTCCTCCCATGTGATGGGGGTAGGTAGAAATAAGAGAACGCCACCTGCTATACGATCCTTATATACTCCCAGTGTGTAGATGTTAATGGTGTGAAATCTTCCGGGCTACCAGTTCAGTTAGGTGTACCTCAAGGCTCAATACTGGGTCCATTCTTGTTCTTAGTCTATATCAATGACTTACCATTCTATTTAAAGGGTATCTGTGAAGTTGTACTGTTTGCAGATGATACTTCACTTATTTTTAAAGTAGACAGGAATAGACAAGACTTTGACGATGTAAACAGTGCACTCTCAATGGTTACAGATTGGTTTTCGTCAAATAACCTAGTTCTCAATAGCAAGAAAACGAAATGTGTAAAGTTCGCCCTTCCAAATGTTAGAAATCTAGGACCCAACATCGTCTTAGATAAAGAGTTGCTTGAAACTGTAAACACGGCAGTTTTTCTGGGCATAACAGTAGATGCCAAACTTCAGTGGGGCCAACATATATCGAGCCTAGCGGGAAGGCTCAGTTCGGCCGCCTACGCCGTCAGGAAAGTAAGACAATACACTGACGTTGATACAGCTCGGTTAGTCTATTTTAGTTATTTTCATAGCGTTATGTCCTACGGTATTCTGCTGTGGGGCAAAGCTGCTGATATTCAAAATATATTTGTCCTTCAAAAACGAGCTGTTCGAGCAATTTACCAGCTAGGTGCCAGAGTTTCTCTGAGAGATTTTTTCAAAGATATCGGTATCCTCACAGTGGCATCACAATTCATTTTCGCCAACATATTATATATTAGGCAAAATATACACTTATATACTAAAAACAGTGATATTCACAATGTTAACACTAGAAATAAGGATAAACTACGTACTCCCTTTCACCGGCTTCATAAGGTTCATAACTCATTTGTTGGGCTTGGTATAACCTTTTATAACAAGCTACCTTCTTCTTTGCTAGATTTGCCTTTTAATGCGTTCAAAACTAAAGTAAAATCCAACCTCTGTTCAAAGGCATACTATTCTATCAACGACTACTTAAATGATAAGAATAGGTAGTTGGTCGCTCTGTTTAAATCAAGACAATGTTTAAATGTTCTTTCTCCAGAATTAGCTTACTCACTGACAGGTTATATGAGTTTATATAATTGTTTATAATTTTACTAATTTTACTTTATTTATTGTTGACATAATCTACTCATTACAATGTTTTTTTTTATGAGTTGTATTGCAATATGTGGTTAGCTAGCGACCTCGATAATTTTTTAATTTACCTCAATGGTCCTAGTTTATCAATTATAACTTCTAGTTACAGCTATATGTAAGCGGGCACGCCCTTTATGCCTGGAGGCTTTTATTTAGATATTGATTTCACTAAGTAATTTTTATTTCTGCTTGAGTATAGTTCTCGATGTTTTTGGTTGGTATATTGGCGTGTGCTAGCTGTCATAAGGCTATTATTTTTTATAATTTAAATTATGTTTTGTGTTGCGTAATGTAAATATCATTTTGCATACTATTATATAGAATCATTTTTTTTTTAACTGAACAGACAGCTGTGCTGCTGGGGAGTTTGTTGCGCCACTTCTTCTTCCCAGCCAAAGCACTAGGAAGTGGTGAAGGGTGGGCGTTTTGGGGGACTGTCTTATGTAATTTTGACGTTCGAAAAGTGCTGATTCTCAGCCTAGTTTGAATAAATGACTTTTGAATTTTGAATTTTGAATCAAACTCAAGAGTTTCTTTTTTGAAAGATTTGATAAAAATAGTCCCTTAAATTATTTTTATTGCATAATCAGGTAAAATTTTTGGGTATTTGACCAGCTACCTAATTACGTAACACATTTTCGTTAACGATTACGACTAATCTGCTTCATTTCGACAGTTCAACAACATTCATTGTGTTATTTACGTTGTTGAGCAGATTATTATTATAGTTTTCGGACTTATGAAGCAATGGATTAGCAAACTGTTTCAAAACGATTCAGATTCTGATTGATCGTGTATTAGGCAATTAGGGGACAGATTATTCAATAAAAACCATTTACTCGATGCATCATTGATACTAGTATTTTCGTTTGTCCTGTGTGTAGGTGGAAATTTATCATTTGAAAGATAATATCTTCCAAATGTCAAGAAGGTATGTATATACCTACTTACTTAGAAGTAAGTAGAAAGATTAAGTAGAGGTTAGTAGGTTCTTGAGCAAAGCTATGAAAAATCTGCTTATTAAAAAAACCGGCCAATTTTGTGTCAGACCACGCTCAATGAAGGGTTCCGTAGTTGGGATGAATGTATTCCAAAAACAAACGTAAAATTGTAGTTAAAAAACACGTTCTCACATACATCGATTGATACGTCAATCCAACAGCAACTCCGACAACAAATGTAAGTTTGTAATAGCAATAAAATATTTTCTTTATGTGTTAAAACTAGACATTAACGATTTTTGGACGTTTTTCCTTCAATTGTTCTGTGAGACCTTACTTCTTGCCAAATTTCATGATTCTAGGTCAAAGTCAAAGTCAAAGTCAAATCATTTATTTCAAGTAGGCCCGTATAAGGCACTTTTGAACGTCAACGGGGAGTACCCTGTAAGTTTTGATTTATTTTAGAGTATCGAAACATGTCGCATATTTTTTTTATTGCGTTGACTTAGAAGCTTGTTTTTTCAACAGCGCCGAGTGACCCTACGCTTTTGATACGAGTATTAATTTCAACTTGATACCTCCACGTGTTCTTGAGAAATAGAGTAGACCCTCTCACACAGACTGATAGACAGACGGACAACGAAGTGATTCCATAAGGGTTCCGTTTTTTACTTTTAAGGTACGAAACAACTAGTCGAATGCATAGCATCATCTTTTCTTAAATTCAGTTGAAAATTAACACATTCAATGAAGATTCTGCACGCATTATTCGATGTGAGACCCTAAGAAAATTAAACTCTTATTCGCCCAAAGAATATCCCTAACGAGTAGCTATTTAAATACTTATTATAGCAGCATTTAGCAAACTCAATGGTATTTATGCTCACCTTTTAAATGTCAACCGATCTCTAAAAGGTTGAGCCTGAAAGTGGAAGGTGGTGGAGGCCTTATTTTTATACAACGGCCATTTGAAATGATAGCCTAATGACGGCTGTTTCGGTCGGATTTTAGGATTATGTCTGTTTTTAACTTTGAAGCTAGACGTAATTAAAGGCTGGGTACTCAGTTGTTTTATTTTGAGCTCTGTTTGATATTTTTCTTTGACGTATTTTTTACTTTTCATTTTAGGCTGGCGTGTGCAGCCTCAAAGGGTTTTTTTTGGAAAACAAGTCAGATTTCCAACTGTAGGAAAGTAACTAGTTATTCTATGCTTTATCCTTACTTTAATATTATAAAGTAAGTAGCGAAGTAAATGCGAAAGTGAGTTTGTTTGTTACTCTTTCACGCTAAAACGGCTGAACAGATTTGGATGAAATATGGTACTTGGGTAGATCATGACCTGGATTAGGACATAGAATACTTTTTATCCCGATATTCCCACGGCATCGAGACTTACGCGAGTGAAACCGCGGGGCGCAGCTAGTAACTAATAAAGATGAAAAGTTGTATTTACTTGTGAGTCACTGAAAGTTTAACGGAATACAATAATTATGCTCTCATCATCATCATCATCATTATCTGCCTGCTTTTCCCAACTATGTCGGGGTCGGCTTCCAGTCAAACCGGAAGTAAGTGACCTCCACAACCCAGTTACAGGGTAATATATATATAGTCCTCCCGAACGTATTTCTTCCACGGCGGCCAATCTCAACGGAGACTAGCCTTCAGCGCGGGAGATATTATAGTGCACAAGTGTGTGCGCAGTCACAGGTGCACTCTCTGTCGTAACATCAAACCAGGGGTAAGCAGGGGTGGTATAGAACACCTACATTTCGCCAGTCCTATGTAATAGAGGGTGACGTAAACCAAAGGGAAAAATCAAATAACACTTTTCCCGACAAGGGCATACAACGTAGGACTTTACGCTCAGCTGTCGAGCTTACCACCACTACATCGACGAGGCATTATCCTACGATTCATAATAATCATAATTTCAGCCGAAAGACGTCCACTGCTGGAAATAGGCCTCCCCCAAGCACCGCCACTTCGACCGGTTCTGTGCTTCTCGCATCCAGCAGTTTAATGAGGCCTTCACAAGGTTATCCTACGATTAAAAACTAAAAATTTATTATAAACATAAAAGAAACTTGGAAGCGACATATCGAGTTTCTGAAACATGGACTACATAGGAATATAATATTGCTACAGCAAACACTTTGAGAGGGACAAATATTTACTTCGGTAGTCGGCGGGTGAGTGCTGTCTTTTATACATTTTTATTGTTTACTTTCAATAAATAATTTGGGCGACGACGTTTTGTATTTCAAAGGAAGAGTGAATTTTGTTTTTGTGGTTTATATTGGCAAGGTAGTTACAATCTACAATGAACCTGCATTAAACATAGTTTATGCAGAATAAGCTGCATAATTATTAATTATATACACATTATATCTAAGTACTTGATTTAAAAGAGTGTTCATAGACTTGCTTGTCCGTTCTTCTCCATAGGAATGGAGGCAACCAGCTTTTTCTTTCTGACTGACCGACCCCTTGACAATTCTTAAGTGCCTGTAATTGGCTTAATTAAAATAATTGCTTTTGAGTTCGATTTTACCTGAACCATTCAGATTAGGTACTTTATTTTACCTGACACAATAAAATTACTTATGCTATATGTTTTAAAACGATTATTCAGTTTTCGAAAGTAACGGGTTTTCTGTACCAAAATATAGCAAACGCTAATGTGACTTCTAAGTCATAAGTCTTCATAATTTTCCTTCGCTTATCCCATAAGGCCTTACAGGGTTAATTACAAATTGATCAATCAATCAATCATTTATTTTGTTAAACATAGGTATGGTTACAGATAGTATATTGTCAAAAAATATGTGCACTATGTATTGCCTAAATATGGCGTACAAAATTAACATAAACAAGCAATTACAATAAAAAAACTAAAAAAATACAATTTAAAATATGTCAGGTAAACAGGTCATTTCAATTTTACATATATAAACAAATTCATACTTAACCAAACCAAACCAACCGCCAAATCTTCAAGACAAAACATCGTTAGGAAGAATGGAATTGATAGTCTGTAATAATTACAATGACAGTGGCCAAACGTGGGCAAACCTACCTACGGACTAGCTCTGAAAAGAAAATGCTAACATAAACTCGGAGGTCACGGTCCCCTTAAGAGTTCAGACATTCTAGAATACACACACTAGACTGATGAAAATATTCTGCCTTAGTAACGGACTTACAAAATAAAGCAAAAAGTGTAGCTGTCGCTTCGGCGCCTCCGCAAAGATTTATGTTATTATCTAGAAAGGTTCGTTTCCCTGTCTCAGTCTCAAGGACGAACTAGACAAACGCTAGATCAATCACAGGTTCAACATGATAAAAAGCGAATGTCATACAGAGATTTTGTTTGTAATGTGTTAATTTCGATTTTCGCAATTCTTTGGGGACTCGATCTGTTAGTTTTGTTGCGTGTATCTACATTAGTAAAGTTGAGAGATAGGTTGATGTCCCATCAGATGGAAAGTGCCAAAATTGCGAATGCCTGTAATTTCATTTGTAAAAAAACCTTAAAAGGTATGGTGGTAAGGTATGAGTGCAATCGAACGAGTCTTTTCCAAGGAACTCAAATTAGAGAACGACAAGTGAGGAACCCCTTGTGAAACATTTGGGTCAAGGGACTGATGCAGAAAGCGGTACCCTGACAAGAAGGCTCTTCTTAGACTTTCGAGAATAAGTAAAAAAAAATCCGTCGTTCAATCTAACTTAACACTGTATAAGTAATAATAATATCAATAATCCACATATTCTATGTGAGAACACATGTTTCGTTACCTAGGCTTGACTACCTAATAGAGCTCGCCGGGAAACGGAAACACTTATAGCCACGGCCTACACACTAAAACCAGATAAGTCCAGTCATGATTTGGCAAAAGAGTGGCATCAGATCAATAATATTGCCAGCCTGGCAATAAAGCTTTCGCCAGTCACCTCTGTATTGGAAAAATAATTAGGACAACGTACGGAAACAAATTTATGAGAAAACGTATAACAATATACTGTCAAATGGTGGAAAAGGGGTTTACGTATAGGAAAATATGGAAGATGGATTATGAATACAGGGAGTGTTTGAAATAAGATGTGAAAAAGTGAATAATATAATAAAATAATACTACACTGATTCTTTCCTGTCCATCTCTCTGGTGAACCTATGTACATAGCATTGAAGATACTTGTAGTACCTACCTAAACATCACAGGCACGTGATGTGAAAATCGATGTGTCCCATGTCTTCAGGAATGTAACAGAAACTAAAAAAACGTGTGCGGTCGGAGGAATCCATCAGGAACGAAGTTCATAAGGAATTTCCTTTCGGAATTCCGTTTTGAAATATTGATTCGGAATTTTGAAGGCAGTAAGTAAATCCTTACAAAATCAAGGATCTATCACATTCCATTCGGAATTTTTCCGTATGTATGTGGCCGGCTGTATTCGATACACACACACTTGTCAAAATAGAAATATACACAGAGAGAGAGGAAGAGAGAGTCACATGGAGGGGGCATAACGCTTTTTCGTTGTGTGATGCTTTCTACCAGTCAACTTCTACCGCTAAAGAACTTCATTCCAAAAACAAGTTTGTTAAAAAGTTGAAAGACTCAGTCGCCTGAATAACACCTGGCACCCGTTTATCCGGAAGTCCGGAACATAACGATATTATAGAAATGGGCAGGAGTTTTACTATGGTGAGCTAGCTTCTTATCTCGTATCGAATTCATTCTAAAGAGCGGCTTATGCCGCGGTTAAATGTCATCCAGAACACAAGGTAGCCGAGCTGACAGCCCAGAAAGCGCCCAACGTACATTTAAGTTAGTATCACCACTCGTTGCGACCATTTTAATGCAATCCCTAAGAACATGATTACCTTTTATAGCATTTTAATGGATTCTCTCTCTCTTTTATCGTTAAAAGCAGATACTTGACAAAGTAAAGCGTAGTTTTTAGCATTTTTATTTTATTTTTTAAATTGAACGCATAGTTTATACTCGTGCAGATCGGAATGTTAAAATTCATCGAGCGGTGAACAGTAAAGTATGGAGCGAACTATTTATATTGCAGGGAGATAAAAAGTATCGGCTTATATTTGTTTTGGTTTAAAATGTTGGACGTTTTTTTTATCTATTTTTTTAATTATTCAAATAAACCTTTTTATTGTTTGTGTATTTTCATGAGCAGTTTCAACTTTAAAGTTGCTATTGCATGAACATATCAATTAAAATTATAATTTAATTTAGAAATAAATCTCAGAAAAAAACACCTGAGAAATAAAGCATACAAAAAACTAGCCGAATGCATAACCACTTCCTCATTTTGAAGTCAATCAAAAATATAGTTATGATTAAGAAGAAAAAAAAACGATTGTAACAGGTGGCGTTCTGTAGTTTCTGCTTAGGTACCCCATGGTAAGAAGGCGTCAGTTTATTTTATGAACGTGAATATGTGTGTAAGCAAATAAAATAACACGTCCGATACACAACAAAGTTCAAGCAGAAATAGGGTTTTCTGACGTCGCAGTATCAGCTATCTGCTACGAAAGTTTAGTTAGCGTAGCGGTGACATCATCACAACAGCTACGGCGTAGTAACCGTACCGTAGCCTACGCAATATTTCTACTTATCCGTAAAACAGAGTCCGATGTGATCATGGAGCAAAAACAAGTTAAATAGCTAGACGAGATAAAGAGTACGAACTCTAAAGATGTACTTGTTTAGAATCTTTGTGTCTTATTTCGTTTCGGAAATATATAATCGAATAGCGTTCAATCTGACATTAGCTCCGCATAAAAACGCACGGAGTGATCAAGCGACGGTGCGCGGGGAGCGGGGGCGGCGCGGGCGCCGCATTCGTTCGTCAGTCCGGCCGCTGTTTGTTGGTGTTATATATTATAGAACGACACTTGTCTTAATTCAGACGTCTCAGTAAAACAACGTATAATGTTCACTACGGACCCCCGCTGTTCCGCCATGAAACGGAATTAACTCACTATCTCGTGAAATAAAAGGATAAGAAATATACACTACATAGCATTTAACTAGGATGGGGCGTTGTCACAACATACCAAAAAATCGAAATTTTTAGTCTGACCGTTTAAGAGGTAAACACAAGTCAACAACTTCTCGAACCTCTATTGAAACTATCAACCCTACAGATCGGACTTTATTCTACGAATGAGTCGATTTATTTTATGCCTGTCTATGTGTGTGTGTGTGTGTTTTTGTTTTATGACAATTGTCGATATGAGGACGCGTTAATTTTATTATACAAGCAAGGGCCAAGGTAGTAGAAAAATCTCTTTTAAACTGAGTTTGTGGAACAGTACAAATCATGTCTTTCCGTCGGTGTCGATGTTCTTCTACTCTCGGTCTTGAGCTTTTACACGTACCATTAAACTAAACGTAAAAAACTTCAATCACAAAATTGACAAAGATGAATCTCAAACGAATTTCTGAGTAAAATGGTTCGATATAATTCTTCGTAAGTATTTCTTCCCTACGCAGCTAAAAGCCTCCTGAAATATGAGACAGAAACAAATGTAGCGGTCCCAGTACCTGCTGCGACATTTTTTACATCGCCAATAAAACAAATCTGAGATTTCATTTAACTAAGCTGGTTTACCGATCTTTCTATCTGGGGCTAGGCAAGGGTTGGTTGCGACTGACAGCGTGGATAATTGGTCACACCTTTTCTACCTATAGGTACTGTAAAAACAATGCACATATTATGTATATCATCATCATAACATCACGCTTTTTCTTCCTGAAGGGTTGGGCAGAGCCGCAGTTGTGTACCTATAGTACACCCACATTTCGCCAGTTATGTTTAAGTCCCATGAAATAGGGGGCGAGTCTATTGCTATCAACCGGGTACGCATCCAGACTCCTGGCTGCTCTGAGAAATATTAGGTATATTTGATGGTGTATTCGTTAAGAGAGTTCCATTTGGAAGACTTCAACCTAAATATACCTACTTCCAACATTTTTCTGCTCTGAAAGAGCATATTCGAGTTTGAAAAATACTAACACATGAAGAAAATGGACTGATATGATGATGAACAAAAACCGGCCAAGTGCGAGTCTGGCTCGCACACGAAGAGTTCCATACCACCGTACAATATTTAGCAAAAAAAGGCCAAACCAAAAGAAAAAACACGTTTCTTGTATAGGGAATTGGGGTTTGGTTTCCTTTTATTTTTAACTTTGTTTTTTTTTTTTTTTTTTGTTATAGCGGCAATAGAAATACACAATCTGTGAAAATTTCAACAGTTACGGTACCAATTACGGTTCATGAGATACAACCCGCTGACAGACAGACGGACGGATTCCATTTGGCACCCTTCGGGTATGGAACCCTTAAAACGAATTCTCCGCTGCTGGGGAGTTTGTTGCTGTTGGGGAGTTTGTTGCGCCACTTGCGCTAAAGCACTAGGAAGTAGTGAAGGGTGGGCGGTTTGGGGGACTGTCTTATGTAATTTTGACGTTCGAAAAGTGCTGATTCTCAGCCAAGTTTGAATAAATGACTTTTGAATTTTGAATTTCCTGTTGTGGGCAGACAGTGGCGCTATTCAAAAACACAGAGGGCACATCTTTTGTAAAGGTAAAAGGTACTGCAAAAGAGTGGTATTTTTATAACATCAGTGCCTTCTACTATTTCAAAATAATTTATAATGAGCGAATCTCTAACAGTGGCACCTAGCCGATAAATGTTTTACTTATCGCACCCATTTTTCACAAGTCAAACCAAACACGATATCAAAACCAATTAAAAAAGCGATTTATTTATGCATAACAGGCAGTTTATGAATAGTCAAGGATAATATTTGATTTGATTGAATTTCGGTAACAGATTGACAAATTTATTACTGTTTCTGAGATTTAGCATAACATTATCGAAAGCTTTTGTTTTGATTTATCGATTAACATAATTATTTCCTGTTGACAGCGATTCGGATGATGTTTTTGATGACCTATGACTCTTTCCCTTACCTTTGTTATTTATGTACATATTCATAATTATTATTATTTTAAAGTCTGACATATCTCGTGACCCTTTGGACCCGGACCTTTGGAAGGCGTACGAGGGGCTGAAACCAACTCGCAGAGACCCCTTAGGCCCGAGTTCACCAACTACAACGTAATCATTGATTACGTAACCGTTCTGTTAGAATGAAACAGTTGTTTAAACAAACCGCGTTTTTTCGTGTTCACAATATATTTCTAACCAACTGTTAAATAACCAAGGGTTTTTGAATGAGTGAGTCGAAAATGACTGAATGATCGAATGGTAACAATAGTGCATCGTATAATTATATAATTGATGTATACAAGATATTGTGAAAACATTTTAAAAGAGTAACGGTGGAGTTTCTTGCCTATTCTTCTCTAGACTAGAATCAATTTTTTTTTAATGTAAATGTTGACGTTCAAAAGTGTTTTTTTTTGGCCTAATTGAAATAAATTACTTGACTTTGACTTTGAATATTTGGTGAATGTAGAATGTCAACGTCAATAAATTTTCATTGTCAAACTCACTGAGTACATTTTTGGCTTATGAAGATAAGGGACTGTGCAGAAGACTTAGTCTCTTACGTACATTGTTTGGATTGAAGTTGCAACAACTTCAGGACATGGAAGCATATATCTTGAAGATCACGGACATGGATCAACAATTACGAGATATTAATGCTCCCCTGGACGATGATTTCTTATCGGTGTTGATGTTAAGTGGATTACCATCAGATTACGATCCGCTTATTATGGCATTAGAAAATTCGAACATTAAATTGTGCAGTGAAACAGTAAAAAGCAAATTATTACAAGAAAAATTACGCAGAGATTTTGACAAGTGTGAAGAAAATGCAATGTTTACTAACCGGGCTACCATTGTTGACACTCTAACAAATATTCTACAAAAGTGAAATGTGTCATATGCAAAAAGCCGAATCATTATGCACGAAACTGTCCAACAAAAGCAAATAAAGAAGAGAAACAGAGTGATAAATGTGAAAAAGCATGGAACGGGACATTATTGACAGCATTAGCTGTGGATAGCTTAGTATGTCGACTCTGGTGTGACTTGTCACATAACAAGTCGGACTGTCTGTTGAACACAACATTGAATTATCCTGTGTTGGGCTTGATAAGCATGTTATAGCAAGCGTAAACACGCATTTAATGACACAATTCCACTAAAGACTAAAATTGTTTACATAAAGTTATGATATGATATGGCCTAAAGCAACATTTGTTACTATAGGCCATATCATATCACTAAATAAGAACGTTAAAATATAAATAAAGTTCAAATAGTTTTTCGCTCCTTTTACGTATTCGTAAAAGGAGCGAAAAACTATTTGAACTGGAGTCGTTCAATCACTAAATAAGAACTTTGTGTAAGCAATTTTATTATGAATAATACAATCTCATAAGTATATGCAAAAATTTAAAAACTTTTAAAAGTGTGTGCAAAATAGCCAAAGCTCTTTATATTAACAATAAAATAAAATCAGCTGATGATAAAAGAAAAACTACCTGGCAAATAATAAATAATGAAACAGGTAGGAAAAAACAGCGAAATACTGAATTTAATCAACTCAGATGTAGAAATAGCTCAAGAATTTGAAAAATTTTTTGCTAATATTCCCCTTAAAACTACTGAAGCTTTGAATTCCTCACCCACGCTTTCTGCTGCCTAACTTAGACAGAATGTGAAGGCATGCCCTTTGGAGTTTAGGTTTCAGCATACAAACCCCCAGGCTGTTATAAAAGCTCTTAAAGATCTTAAAGTTAAATTAACAGAAGATCTCTGAATGTCTGTAAAAGTCTGTAGATCTATTATCGAAACCATTGTGCCCTATTTAGCTTTCATATTTAACACCAGTGTAGACCAAGGAGTTTAGGATCTTATGAAACACAGTAAAGTAATTCCATTGTTCAAATCTGGTGATAGTAAAGAACCCAAAAATTATAGGCCTGTGTCAATTCTACCAGTTCTCAGTTCTGGCTTTTGTGGACATGATAATTACTCAGATTTATTACACTGTTATTTGAAAATATTGTAAAAGCCCATTATTTTTAAAAGACTAACCGTGGAGTTTCTTGCCAGCTCTTCTCCATAGGAAACAACCAATTGGAACCGTGCACCTAGCTTCTGACGTTTCATAAGTGCCCATGTAGGTTTATATGAAATAAAAATATTTTGAATTTGAATTCAGTAAGGTGTTTGAAAAGTTGATGCTCAACCAAATGTTACGTCACTTTAATAAAAAATCCATTTTTATGAACAACAGTACGGATTCACCAAAGGGCGTTGTACCACTGACGCCGGTGTCACCCTAATAAAGAACATTTTTAATGCCTGGGAAGAAGCACAAGATGCCATTGGAATCTTTTGCGACCTCTCGAAGGCGTTCGATTGCGTAGACCATGAGACACTTCTACTGAAAGTAGAGCACTATGAGATTAAGAAAATACAGCTCATGATTGCTTAGATCAGTGGTTCTCAAACTTTTTTGGTGACGGAACCCTTTTGTAAACAAACAGTTCCAGATTTTTTTTTGCAAGAGCATGGCATCAAGCATCAGACATCACCACAACAAAATGGTCACAAAACAAAGCAATAAGGGGCAGCACACCGGAAGAAAAATGGTATGGTAGGCCCTTATAAGGCACTTTTGAACGTTAAAACATGTTGACCACATGGATGTGAAGACAGCCTTTATAAATGGAGCATTAAAAGAGACTATATATGGAACAGCCGGATGGGTACATAGCAACTGGTAAAGAAAACCATATATTTAAATTGAATAAAGCAATACATGGACTTAAAAGGCCAAGGCCTGGTATGATAAAATTGATAAAGCTCAGATACACCTCCAGTTCAGAAAATCACTTAGCGAATGTTGTGTTTATATCTAATCAGACATTGCTGTTAATCTCATCATATTGGCTCACTATATCGACGATATTTTAATTTTTGGGAAGGACACACCAGAAAAGAAAAAGTTGAAGGAGCAGCTGATAAAAATATTTGAAATGAAAGACGTTGGACGAGCTAGGTACACGTATATTGGGGATGCGATGGAGACAAATTCAGAATATAATTTATATAAACATTAGAAATGTGTTTCTAATCTTGGTTTAGCACTGATTAGTTTAAAGGCAGGTGTTGGAACGAACATGTAAACCGAAATGAAATAAAATAAATGAAATAAAATTTATTTTGCAAGAATTGTTGTTGAATTACATTACAGTTGGTCGGGTTATTTAATCGTTTCTAAAACAATTCGCTAAAACTAGCCTACAAACATTACATTAATTAAATTATGCTAATGAAATTGGAGCATACATCATAGACATTAAGAATAAGAATGTCAATCGTCCGAACAGTTAAGTGTCGTGTTAGTTTAAAAATACGCCATTAGAGGCGCCCCAGTAGATGTCGACTATCTGTCATGGTCGGGCTATACTTTTACATTGTGAAAGCTAAACTGTTTCTATGTGCTAATAAATATATCTGCTATTATTCTTCAATCCTGGTTTATTTTACTCAAACCCCTTCACGGGGAAATGAGAAGACGAAATAAGGTCTCCTAAGACCGTTTTCCTGTAGCTAGAACGGTTCAAGTAGCTGGCCTTAAGTTCTTGGTATTTTCTGCAACTTGTCCAAGGACTTCGATTGCGTATATCGTGATACACTCATCGGGACAAGGCTCTTGATCTTCTGACTTCTTATCTGAACAACAGAATTCAGAGGGTCGATGTTAATGGCAAGAGATCTGCAGGATCTGCGGTCACCATGGGCGTTCCGCAAGGTTCAATTCTAGGTCCTTTCTTATTTCTAATTTATATAAATGACTTACCTTACCACATAAGGGGTAATCACAAGATCGTTTTATTTGCAGATGAGACTTTCCTCATTTTTAAAATCAAACGTCAGTTAGTCAACTTTGAACAAGTTAACGATGCATTCTCTAAAGTTGTGCATTGGTTTAATGTAAATAATGTTCTCCTGAACGAAAAAAGACTAAACTCCTTAGATTTTCAACGCCAAATGTCAGGCAGCTAACTACTAATGTTCAAGTAAATGGAATAGAGTTGGGCCCTGTTGAGTCAACAGTTTTTCTTGAAATAACTATTGACGATAAATTACAATGGGGCCCGCACAGAAAAATTGTCAGAAAGGCTTAGCTCGGCCGACAATGCTGTTAAAAAAAAAACAGATAACTGACGTAGATATAGCCAAAATTGTTTATTTTAGGTATTTTCATAGTCTTATGTCTTAGGGAATTCTTTTCTGGGGAACCTGTGCGGACATTGATACTATCTTCCTTCCTTTTTCCCACTAACCTACTCTATAAATCCTGTGAAGTACTAACAGCTCGACAGCTATTCATAATGAGCATCGTATTAAAACAACACGCAGCCCTTCTCTATAGCACTGAAACTACTAAAAAGAGACGGAAAGACATAGTTTGCCCTACAAAAAGTACAAAACATGCTTTCGCAGCCAAATTTTTTATCTTCCTAGGACCATTACTTTATAACAGACTAAATGCGAAAGCCAAAATTTATTCTCTAAATTATAATTATTGCAAAAGAACCGTCAAGGAAGCTCTTCAAAGTATGTCCTATGAAGATACAGAGAAATTATTAGTTGTACTTAAATAAAAGTTGTATTTGTACTAATTAAGTTTAGTTAAGTTAGGATAGGTACTAAGATTTTAGCAAGTAGTTTTAGATTTATTGTACTATTTACACTATTTATTGTACTTTTTACATACCTATTAGATGACTTGTTTTTTATTAATGTGATTATTTACAAATATTATACCTTGCCTCGCCTGAAACACAGGATGACATAGTTCAGGCACATAACATAATTGAATTTTTCGTAGATTTAAGCAAATTTGTATTTAGTGTTTTACCTTTTTACCTGAATATACTTTTTATTATTATTTCCTTTATTTAAATATTTACATATAAATTATATTTTTAAATATTAGAATAAAAACATATAAAAACATTTAAAAATATAAAAAATAGTAGCCCACCGGTATCGGGAACAGGGTCCAAGCTACCGGCGGTCAGGGCTCCAAAGAGAGGAACCTCCTAACAATACGAGCCGTGTCCAAGAGTACCGCTTTCTGAATCAAGCCCTTAATCCAGCTGCCCAACGAGAGCCTCCTAAGGTGTTGGTCGAGGCTCTTGGCAATTAAGCCATTGGCTGATACGACTATCGGCACAATGATCGCTGAGTCCACATCCCACATGTCGACAACCTCGCGAGCCAAGTCAAGATACTTAATCTGTTTATCTTTCTCGGCTTTCACGAGGTTCCCGTCATGCGGGACCGTTATGTCAATAATCATTGCGCGCCGCTCTCCTCGATCCACCACCACTATATCAGGCTTATTGGCAACAATAGTCCTGTCAGTGATGATGGATCGATCCCAGTACAATGTGATATTTCCATTTTCGAGAACTGGGTCGGGCACATACCTGTAGTACGGTACTTCCGATTCCACAAGGCTGTATTTCAGAGCAAGTTGCTGATGGATAATCCTGGCTACAAGGTTGTGTCTATGCAAGTACTCTTCGTTAGCTAGACGAGAACACCCGGAGATAATGTGTCGGATTGATTCTCCCGGACGGTGGCATGCCCGACAGATGTCAACCGTGCCGTCCTTCACAATGAATCTCCGGTAATTGTTCGTCATCATAACTTCGTCCATAATTGCACAGACAAAACCTTCGGTTTCCCCAAAGAGGTCACCAAAACGCAGCCAGGCTACGGACGCTAGTGAATCTACATCGGGTCCATGTAGGGCCCGGAAGTAGCGTCCGTGAAGCTCCTTACTCTGCCATACCTCCTTGCGATCATTAATGTCAAGCACTACAGGCTTGCGCCAGTTCTCTTTAGCCAAGGAGAGCGGGGTAAGGCCCTTGTCCACCGCGACCACATCTCGATGCATCCCCACGTCGGCTTCTAGGAAATATTCCCTGAGACTGCATACCTCGCGATTGTGGAGGGTCTTAGCGTTTAAAAAGCCTCGACCTCCACATTTTCGCGGGATATACAGTCTCATTACCGATGACCGTGGGTGATGCATTCGATATGCAGTTAGCAGCGTACGGACCCTCCTATCCAGGGCGTCGAGTTCGGTCTGAGTCCATTTGAGTATACCGAAAGAGTACATCAAAACCGGCATGACCCAACCGTTGAAGGCGCGCACCTTGTTTCCGCCTGATAGAAGACTATTAAATACTTTCTTCAGGCGGCCAAAGAAGCGCTCTTTCAACGATTGCTTCATGTCAGTAACATTGATGCCCAACGCTTCCGACATACCCAAATACTTGTAGGTTTCGGATGCGGAGAGGGCTCTAAGGTTTATGGAATCCGCGAGCTGAGTTCCCACGGATTCCACAATCTCCCCTCGCTTTACATGCATGACCGCACATTTGTCCACACCAAATTCCATCCTGATGGCTCTACTAAAAGTTTCAGTTACTTTCAGTAGCTCCATCAGTTGCAAGTTGTTGGGGGCAAAGAGTTTTAGGTCATCCATGTAGAGGAGGTGAGATATTACCTGACCACCTCTCCTCAGCCGATAGCCTAGGCCTGAATACTCCAGCAGTGTGCTAAGAGGATTCAGGGCTAAGCAGAACCAAAGTGGACTTAAACTATCGCCCTGAAATATGCCTCGCTCGATCCTTATCGGTTCGCTATTCCTCTGGATATTTCGACATCCTGGATAGCGAAGGACCGTCCTCCATTGCCTCATACACGACATCAGGAAGGTGCGCAGAGTTGCATCTACTTTATACAACTCCAACACCCTCATGAGCCATGTATGTGGCACCGAGTCATAGGCCTTCTTATAATCTATCCAGCATGTCGACAGATCTTTTCGGGAACGGCGAACCTGTTGGCTAATGGCCATATCAATGAGGAGTAGCTCCTTAGTACCGCGGGCCCCGTTCCTACATCCATTTTGAGAGGCAGACATGATGGAGTTGGTGTCTATATGTTTGTTAATTTTAGTTCTCAAAATGGATGTAAGAACTTTATAGACCGTCGGTAAACATGTGATCGGCCTATAATTTTTGGGGTCCGCGGTGCTACCCGATTTATGGAGCAGGTGGGTAATTCCTGTTGTTAGGAACTGGGGTAGCGAACCAGACTCCAAAGCAGTCTGGTACTGAGCCGCCAAGCGAGCGTGCGATCTTATGAACCATTTAATCCAGAAATTGTGCAGCCCGTCCGGCCCTGGAGACTTCCAGTTGGGCAACGGACGAACTGCACGAGCTACATCTTGGGGGCAGATGGTAATAGCCCCCATTTCTGGTATTGGATCGCAGGCTCGCTCAACTTCCCGAGTCCAATCACCTTCGGTGTGGCTGACAGGCGCCGACCAGATACTTCGCCAGAAAGAACACATGGCATCATCATCCGGAAGGCGCGTGTCAACCACACCTTGGTCCGGTCGCTCCCAAGCCCTATAAACCCACCTTTCATCACTCTGGAAGGTGCGATTCTGAGTGTATCGCTCTACTCGCCGCTTATACCTACGAATACGGTTTGCCCATGCATACACTTTCTGCTTCAGGAAGTCGATGCGCTCTGTGACATGGGATACATAGTCCTCAGGGCCGATATCAGTCCCTGAGAACGCCCGCCTCACAAAGCGCATCACTCTAGGGCGAGTATTGCCCTCCCTGAAGCAGATAAGTTTGCCAATGAGCGCTCTGGCCCCACCAATACGGCGTTCAATTCTGCATTGCCAAGCTGGTACGGCTGGTTTCGGTCGTGTAGCTCTAGAGTCATTTGCAAATTTGACGTGAGCTACACGACATGCCGCTACAGCCGAGCAATACAGAATCGAATGAGTATCGGTGAGGTCTTCGCAGTTATCAAAATAGTTTGATAGCTGCGAATCCAGAGCCGCCACCAGCACCCTATTTTTGTTATGCATGGGCAAACGAGGTAAACGTGGTCTAAGTTCGGGCGACATGAACCGATATTCCCGAATCGCACCCTCCAAAGCACTCCTCAATTCCTCATTGTACTGGGTACTTACGTTTGTAGCCCTGTCATCAATCCTCTCGTCAGCTTGACTTGGAGTGACCTGTGATGGCACTATAACACTCTGCGACGGGGGGGCGATGACATGGCTACTCCGCATTTCACTTCGCAGGCGATCAAGCACAGTGTCATCCAACATATGATTACGCTGGATGACCCGCACTTGATCCGATAGTCGTTGAGCCGAAACGTTGACAGCTGGCTCAAGCACCTGAAAAAGAGAGAGCATCCGGACACGGTACGCGGTCAGGTTGTTTTATTATTTTATTATTATTATTATTATTATCTTTGTTCTACTGAAAAGGGCTGTCCGAGCCATTTACAACCTAGGTCCAAGAGATTCCCTTCGAGAAAAATTCAAAGAAATAAACATTCTGACTGTAGCCTCACAATATATTTTTGAAAACCTTTTGTATGTACAGAAAAATATATCACATTTTAAGAAAATGTCCGATATTCATAGTTTAAATACCAGGAATAAACACAACCTTGCTGTACATCGCACACGTCTCCACAGAGTAGGCAAATCGTTCATGGGTCAATGTATACGTTTTAGAACATACTTCCCATTGACATTCGAAACTTACCCATTAAATCATTAAACGATTTAAAAGCTGTATTAAAACCAGACTTTGTAAAAAAGGGTACTATAAAATTTCACATTATTTAGAAGATAAAAAAGCCTGGGATTGACCTGCTCTAAGACTTGTGATAAAACTATAAAATTTAACATTTTAATTATTATGTAAAATCATTAAAATATACCAGTTTTATATACTTACACATTGACATTGTTCAAAATTATACACAAAATGACATGATTACTTTGTAAAGTTGTTTTAATTATTGTGAATGTGAGGACTATGTGGTTTTTATTTTCCTCTTTCATTATTTTTTTCTTTCTCAGTTAGTTTTAATGATGGTCTGGTAGTTTGAGTAGTTTATGCGGTCTACTCACATTTCCTTTTTTTGGTATTGTTCGTCGAGTTGAGCTCCTTAAGTTCCGAGTTGAGCTCCACGATTACTGACAAATGCTTGCACTGACTGGACAGGTCCACTCAAATCTATGTGGTTCTTTCCTCAAAAGACCATTTCAGACACTAATCTACATGGTCCTCATGTGGCCTGACCAAGATTATGTCTGGACTTTAAAAGAGACCATGACCTGTGAGTTTGTTTCGGTCTTTCTTCTAAGAGTAGTCAGATAGGAAACGCCGAACTCATCTAGCTACTTTTATTAAATAATTTTTTAATATGACGTGTAAAAGTGATTGCAATATCCTATTTACAGAATAAACAATTTCATTTCATTTCTTACTGCCCCATCTCGAAAATCCACCCAGTAAATGTGCTAATTTATTTTTGAATTTCATCAGTGCGCCATGTTCGGAGTGCACAAAATTATTTCTATAGCTTAAAATCACAAACACATTTTAAATGTATTACTATCTATATATAATATATACATTCAAATATATAATTCAAAGCGTCTTACATTTTTATTTTGTAACTAAAAGTGATGCACAATGCAAAACTTCACATCAGAAAGCATTGACCAATGGTTAAACTGAGTTGGCTACTTCGTTTCAGTTAATTATTCGATTACAGTACTTAATCAATGGTTAGTGCATGGTAAACAGCAAAATATTGTTAAACAGCCGTTTAAGGTTTAAACAGTTGTGGGGTCCTGACGTCCGAGGGGTTAAAAATTGGGTTAAAACAACTCGGGTCTTCGTTTTGAACGAAATCAACCCATGATTAACCCTGTATGCACTATGCAAGTGCACCCAAGGACACCCGTTTGGTGCAGGAATATTGCAGAACATGGAAACAAAACATATTGGCTTGGTTTGGGTGGCTATAGTGGATTGGTTACCTTGAACTATGGAAGAACTATGTCCCCTGCCTGACCAATGTTACATAATATACACGAATAAAATGACAGGGGGTGACTTGCACTCAATAATGGGCCCTCGGAAACTTCGCTAGGCTTGTAAACATCATTATTATTATTTTAGCTTTTAAACGATGTACCTAAATATTATATTGGAAATTGAAATAACATAATTATTTGACTTAGAAAGAAAAGATAGAAAATACGTTAATTTGCGTTAAACATGACGGAAAGACAGAATAAATCACGAAAATAACAATTGGGGGAGAATATGGAAAATAAATAATTTGGTAATAAATAAAGCTTTTATTCGTGCACGGGCGCGGTCAGTTGGGATTGGTGATCACTTAGCTGCCACGGCTTATTTTTATTATTTTATTGTTGTATTGTATTTTTTTTGTATTTATTTGCTGTACGTCTTCTTAATTAATTATTCTTATATATTATTATAAATTCAACATTAATGATGTAACTAATATTTTTGTAACAATATAATTTAAAGGAGTGTCCATGGAGTTTCTTGCCCGTTCTTCTCCTTAGGTACCTACTACGCTTTGGAAAGCTTCATATTTTCTGACTGATCGATAAATAGCCAATACGCTGTTACCAAATCGCTACCCGCTCACAATGAGACCTACCCCAACGCACCTATATTACTTACCCGTGTCGCACGCGACCGGTAACAAATGGATTTCATTTCGGACGATATCGAGAACCACATCTACGTTTAAATGTTCGACCACGAGAATTATTTGTTTTCTTTTTTATTAATAAAATAATGTGGGGTGCGGTCTGTTATGGTTCTTTTATCAAGATTAATGTGGAAGTTTGGGCATTTAAGTATTTTTGTCGTGAAGGTATACAACGTGCAATGTTTATAAATAGAAATAGGTTTTTTTGTGAATTTTTTTTGGTGGTTTTGGTGTAATTATGATTTTTATTGCACTTTTGCAACTCAATTACCCGAAACTCGTGGCTACGTAACAACATCCGCACGGTTAGATCCATAAGGTTAAGCTACACTTGCCGGGGTTGGTCCGTGGATAGGTGACCATCTTTACATACCGAGACTCCTCCGTGCCTCGGAAAACACGTTAAGCCGTTGGTACCGGCTGTCATTTGTGGATCTTTGATAGTCGTTACGGGTCGTCAAAAGCCCGAAATTCATGACAACCAGTCTTTCCAATATCGTATTACCCAGTATCTGGGTTGTGGCGTTTATTCAGCTGCATCCGGTTAGACTGGAAGCCGGCCCCAACAAAGTTGGGAAAAAGCTAGGATTTCAGCTGAATAAATATGTTGTCTTATTTTTTTTTTTTCTCTTATGTACTTCCCACGGATATTAAAACTATTGATGCTCCTCGAGTCACAAGCATACAGCATTATCAAGTGTTTAGCCTTTTCAGCTTTGTTGGGGTCAGCTTCCAGTCAAACCGGATGCAGTTGAATACCTACAAGTATTTTACATGGAACGAGTGCCTTATAACATATAAATATATTAAATGATGTTTCCTAATTAGACCTATCAAAAAGCATTTTCATAGCTAAGGCAAATTATCACAATAACCTAGCTACTACCAATTTTCTAAAACCAATCACCAGTACTTCCTTATAAAAAACGCCTCTAAAATAAAAATCGACTACCCTCTCCAAAATAAATACATCCATATAAGTCAGCCATTGTCTCAAGAGCTGTAGACATTCCACTTCACCTCGAGGACCAGACCCTCACTCTTGAGGAGCCGAGTCTTTGAGTGTCACTCGCGGCTTTTGCAGGCGTTGGTCTTGATCCCCCCTTTGGTGGTAAAAGGTGTTTGATCTTTGTATTTTAGTGGTGTGTGTTGGGTGGGAGATTGTGGATTGATTGGGAGTTAGATGTGGAACATCATGACTGTATTTCCTGAAAGGGTAAACAGTATAGTACAGCTCATTTCATTAACATGTCTATTATCACTGTCAATTACATATAATTATTATCGTCAAAAATTGACACAAAATGTTTCGATAATCAGTTTTTACCTTTTCATGTAATAGCTAACAGTTACTTAACATTTTTGAAATTTTGATTCTGCTTCGATTTTAACTGAGTATTTTGCTCAATAAGATTTAAAAAAAACTGAAGTGTTATTTGACTTGTGTAATGCTGTCTGTACCATATAATATAGGGGATGACCCTATTACCTTGTAGGTATATTATATGGGCACGAATCCTTACTGTGGGTTGCTGCTGACAAATTTACTGAAGTAAAAAAAGCAAGTTCAAAAACTAAAAACCGTCTACGGAAAAATCACGCTCTAAAAAGTATCAAACAAGAAAATATTTTACCCAGTAATCAAAACATAGGTACAAAAATGTTCAAGGTAAAGCCGCAAGCCATTATAATTTTGTACATTGTACAGGCATGCGACCACGGCTTTAACTTGACCATTTTTTAGGGTTATAAATTCGTGATAAAGTATTTACAGAGCCGATTTATTTATTTTTTGTTTATGTTTCATTGTACAATAGTTATTAATATTACAGCCGCACTGTACGTAGCACAGTCTCAGTTATGCTTGTTTTTAACAATTTAAACATATTTATTTACTTAGAATATATTATATACATATTTGTAATGTGCTCGTCAAGCCCTTTCATTTGATACCCAACATGGCATACTTTTTTTTAAGGTCATGACTTTATGTCCCTAGAGGACATAAAGTCATGACCGCGCCATATTGAATTTAATGTGACGTCACATAGCCTATAACTAGCGGACGATTAAGACGCTTCCAACGATACCTCATTTGTCCAATCGTCATCAGTAGTTTAGAAGTTATGAGGTAACAGATGAACATTCATACATACATACACACCGGTCAAAATTATAACCTTTCTTTTTGCTTCGCCGTAGTCGGGTAAAAACATGATAAGTAACAAAAAAAAAAAAAAAAAAAAAATGAAAAAGTGTTTATTCACAGAAATATTTTTTTCCACAACATTATTACTTCTGCCAAACTACAAAGCAGTTTGTTGGCAGACGTAGCTCCTTTTTTTTTTTCACACTTTTCCTGACCCGGGGATCAAGCTCAGGCCAACGCGTTCAGCAGTCGCGCTTTTGAAAACGAGACCAATGAGGCAGTCAGACAAAAGTAGTTTATTCTATATCTACATATATACATTTTGTCTGTTTGTGTGACCGCGTTGGTGCGTTGTTCTTCTTAACTCAATCAATCTCCCTAGCCTTTTCCCAACGTTGTTGGGGTCAGCTTCCAGTCTAACCGGATGCAGCTGAATACCAGTATTTTAAATGGAGCGACTGCCTATCTGAACTCCACAACCCAGTAACTGCGTAATATGATACTCCTTAGTATAAGACAGACGTTGTCATACTTTCGGGCTTCTGAGGACTCGTAGACTGTCAAGATCCAAGAATGACAGCCGGGACCAACGGCTTAACGTGGTTTCCGAGGCACGAGGGACTCTCGGTATGTAAAGATGGTCACCCATCCACGGACCAACCCCAAGAAGCGTACCTTAACCTGATGGATCGACCCGTGCGGCTGTTATTTATTTATTTATTTAATACTTCAAGCACACAAATGTACAGAGGCGGACTTAATGCCATAGGCATTTTCTACCAGTCAACCTTCGGGTGATGCAGAGACAAACAGTGGTAGGTGCAATAGCGAGAAAAGAAGATTTTTTACATTTAAATATAAAGATATACATAACTGTTATTACTTAGCCACAAGCTCGTCCTCGACTTGTTCTTCTAAACTACACAACGTATTTTGATGTCATAATTTAGAGGATTTATTCCGGATGATTTATGTGTATAATACATTAATATTAATGTTACATAAAATAAAGACATCTCGATGTTTTGTCAAGTCGTAAAAACCGTGCGGAGCAGGAGCGGGTCGCTAGTAACTATTAATTATAATATAAGGATATCGTTCTATATAGGTAGCGAATAAGTACTGGTAATTAATTCTGGGGGTATTAAAGTCACCCGTTTCAAAGCGAAATTGTTGTAATTCTGGATTGCGACCAATTTCTCGGAGTTTTTACTCCCAAACGGTTCTTGGCTAAGGATTGCCCTATCTTTTGGCAAACTTGGATTGTTCCAGTATTACAACGACTAAGTATTTCTTCTTTCTATAGAAATTAAAAGAAAAAACATTACCTTCCTTCTGGGGCAGTTAGGTAAAAATATAGGTAGCTTACCTTCTGAAGTTCTTGGGGCATAATTTGGTTTTTATTTATTTAGTTTTAGTACATTAGTAACATAACATTCGCGCCTGTAATCCTATAAGGGTTAGGCAGAGGTGTACCTACCCAATATTATAGACCCACTTTTCGCCAGTTTTATTTAAGTCCCATTTAATAGATCCCATGTGTACAACAAATCCCATGTGTGCATTATAAGTATTTGATCTGATGATCTCACTTTAAGACGCTGACAAGAGTTTAGCCGCGGTCACTGTCGGACTGCATAGAAGAAAAAAGAGAAGCGCGATGACACAACGCTTGTAATTAATTGCAAAATATGAAGCAATTATCTATTTACCCAAAAATAAGTTGAGTAATCGAAAATAAAAAACAACCAAGTTCTGCATTCAATGACTTTCTTGTTATTAATTAAAAAACCAACCTACGTTGAAATTGAATACCGATATTTTGGATTAGAACTCAAGGTAAAAGGTTAGTTTACCGTTAATTTGTATAGAGATTTTTTTTTTCAATACTTGTTTTGGTAACAAGCAAGTTCTGAAATATAGGTATGTTCAAGATTAACATTTATGTTTTCCGCTACCACAAACTATTACCTATTTTTACAGTTTGCCTCTTGTCAGCGCTTTAAGGAGCGTCAATCAAATTCAGATTTAAAATAAAATATCGGAAGCCCAAACATTTTAAATGCTAAAATAAATACTCGACCAAAGTAATGAAAAACCTTCTCATCAATAAAAATCTGTTGTAATATTCTCCTACAACACAGAAACGACTTTCACTCCCTTACATATAATACATAGATATACACTGTGACCGGTTCTAAAAACTTCTGCTTCGCTTCGAAACAAGCCCAAAAAAACATGTCCAACCTCATTCCATAAAAAGTTCTGTACTTTTTTAATATGACGTCTCGGTTGACAATGACGTGGGTTGCGACTTGCCACCTGTCTGACGTTCTAATCTCTCCCCATTTTCGGGGTAAAAATATCTTTGACATCAGCGTGTTATGTATGTATGTAGGTAGGTAAGTACCGTCGCCATTTTAGAGGGTGAAGAGAATCTGTTGAGGAAAGAGAGCAAAACAATTTGCCCTAGATTTTCTTTTCCAAAATATGAAGCGAATTTTCACCTCGAAGGTTTTTACCTACCAAGTTCTATTAAATCTCAAAACCACAGCCTTGAAAATGCAAAATATGAAACAAAAATATAGCTCGCTTAAATAAGCGATATTTTTGTTTCATATTTTGCATTTTCAAATGGGCAATCACTTATGGACAAATGCCCATAAGTGTTGTAAAACAGCTACTAAGCGTAAGACTAGACTGTAAATACGCCATGTTACGCTCACCTGGACATCTTTCTCACAGCTTATAACAACATAGTGTAACCATTAATGTCTGCCAGGTATGGTAATGAATACATAATCATAACGAGAGTGACTTTTTCTAGCCAATATGAGTAAGTTCTAAACTACAAAAGAAAGTAGAAAAAAAAAACACTAACATTTAAAAAATTATCGCCCAATAACCCTCATAAACATTTTATCTAAAATATTTGAAAAGGCCATGCACAAACGTCTTACAGGTTTTCTTGACAAACATAACGTTATAAAAGAAGAACAAAACGGTTTTCAAAGGAAAAAGTCAACTACTTTAGCAGCCTTTAACTTAATCAAGAACATAACGCAGACTATCGATAAACGAATCCCTGTTTCAGTCATATTCTTTGACATGACCCGTGCTTTCGATTTTGTTAACCATGACATTCTAATAAATAAATGTGAACTGTATGGCATGGCAGGACGGAAACAATGTGTAGAGATTAAAAGAATTGATAAAGACTTCAAGTTAAGTGCGTATAGGTCAGAGTTTCAATTTCAACCCAATAAAACCGGGGTACCTCAAGGCAGCATTCTAGGACCTTTACTCTTTCTGCTATTCATAAATGACCTGCCTAAAGCTTCCAATCATCAATGCGTACTGTTTGCTGATGATATATCCCTTGTTGTGAAACACAATTCCAATGCAATCACTCAAGAGGCTCGGTTAAAGCCTGCGGTGGAATCTGTACTGAATTTGTTGGATAGCAATAAATTATGCGTCAACCTCTCCAAAACGAAATACATGAACTTTTCAAACTATAATAATTCAAAAACAAGCCAGGGTGTTTCAAGTTTAACATGCCGGGGGCATAATATTGAACTAGTTAATGAAATGAAGTTTCTCGGCATTGTATTGGACAACCATTGTAACTGGAAGGCCCATATTAACCATATATGTAAAAAAATAAACAAATTTGTATTTGCATTAAAAAGGTTAAAACTGACTTCATCACAGAAAACTGCATTGTTAGCGTATCATGGCTTTGTTGCCTCCTCTTTAAGGTATGGACTTCTTTTGTGGGGAAATTCAACTGATATTAAACGAGCGTTCATTATTCAAAAAAAATGCATAAGAGCAATATGTGGAGTGGGACCCCTAGTATCATGTAGACCACTATTCAAAAAACTTAAGTTACTCACTTTAACTGGTCTATACATCCTGCAAGCTGGTATATTTGTCAAAGAACAGCGTAGGCTCTTCCCACAAATGTCCGATAAATTAAACTCGATTGTAAAAAAAGGGACCCCACTCTTCTAGTGATGCCACCGTGTAAGACAGCCTACTGTAAAAAGAACTGCTCTATAATGACCGTAAAAATATTTAACAAAATTCCAAAATGTATCAGAGAGCTGCCTTTGAATGGGTTTAAAACTAAACTATATAGGTGGCTAATAGAACAGAGTTTTTACAACTTGAATGACTTCTTAAGGTGACATTGGAATCTACTATAATTTTGACATTGAATAATAAAATTATAGACATTTGGTGTATACTTTGTAAACTTGACTTTCATAATAACTTGACTACTATGTTAATATAATTTTTTCTACTGGTATATCGGTTTGTATTTCTTGTGTTTTTGACATTGAATTGTTTAATTATCCTGCGCATGTAATTGGTATTTTATTAGTATGTACCCGCCTCATGATAAATTTTTGCATGCCATTTATATTTGGCGAAGTGTGAAGTTCACTGTTTAGCTTTAAGATCTTTCTTCTTGCAAATAAATCTATTCTATTCTATTTTAAAGCAAGCAGTTCAGTTGACCTCAGAACACGAAATCGTCGACTTTTCAGACAATTCTTTTTCCATTAAGCTCAAGATAAATGAATATTTAAGGTAACTTACCAAATCAAAATAAGAAACTGCACATAGGTACTGGCTTGACAAAATTACCCTGTATTTCATAATTATCATTTGTAGCGGACCATGGTAAACAAATGACTCGACGTCGTATCACTCATAAAAATACGGTTCATTTATTAAAGTACCTCTAGGACCTCTTATTTGCATTGAGGAACAAGCGCAGAATGTTGAGTGTAATTATATTTGCCCCAGATTTTTTCGAAAATGTAAAAGTAACGGAGTTGGTAAAGTTTCCACTGTAACATCAGGATTAAAAATCTCGTTACGTTTTTGCGCCATGGATGTTTTTTAATTTTTATGTTGTTGAAGGGGTTTTTTTTACCCGTCTGCAATTTGTTTTCACGAAAACATATTTTTACGAAGCAGACAATCGCTTCTAAAAAGATGTAACCTCTCAAAATTTAATTATATTACATTACACGTACGTACGCGTACGTCCATTACTAAAGAGTTATTTGTAATTCATTGTGACAGCCTTTTGTTAATCATTAGTTTACTCATTAACTTTTACGACCGAGTCATAAGAAACATATAACTTCCAAGGAATTTTAAGAGAAAACTTATTATTTTTAAAGCTTTTAATTATTTATTTTGGACAATTATAGTTGGATACCTAATTATATTTCAGAATCCAGAATCAGCCTGAAATCTGAGAAACAGTCTTACCAACGGGTTACCCAGTAACTGATTTGTGGAAGTCGCTCCTTGAAAAATACTGTTTTTTTTATTAGTACTGCATTTAAAATGGAAGCCATCCCCAACGTAGTTGGCAAGAGGCTAGGCAGATGCCGATGACAGTGAGACAGTTTTCTGGTTTGAGGTTCATTTACACGAAGACTTGAAGAGCTGACGAGTATTGTCTAGGCCAGTGGTCGGAAAACTTACTAGTCAAGAGAGCCAAATATCAATATTTTGACGACTAAAATTTCTTATGAGAGCCTATCGTTTCTGTGTCCAAACTGTCTCAATACACTTTTCTTAATCCTTAAAACTCTATACAAGTATATAAAAAGAGAGTGGGAGAAATAATCATAGGTCATCAAAAAATTCGTCCGCATCGCTGTCAACAGGAAAAGTGCCCAAAAGGCACAAAATTGGGTAAATTTATGTATTAAATTGTTTATTTATCCTAAGTGAAATTGTGAAAGAGCTGTGGATTTTGTGAATAAACAAATAAGCATTGCCACGTTGTATGGCTGATTCTTTAGCCAAAGAATAGGCCAGCCCTCTGGTGACGTGAAGAGTCGACCAGCCGCTTGGCGATGTCTTGAAAAACTAAGTGGGCACTCGGCCCTAGTGTTTCAACCCCAAACGGCTTAAACATTTAAGTCCCAATAAGATTGGAGTATTTGCGCCGTTTGAGGTTTTCCGCACCTGCAGCAGCAGCCCCAGCACAGCCCGCCGTGCTAGGAAGATGGGATGGCGCAAGGGTGTCGACACACGTTGCATCCCACACCAAAGGCCTACCTACCTTCTAAGGCATTATGGTCGGTTCCGTCTGGTCTCTTCCCATCGTCGCGTGCCAAGCCGTTGGGTTCTAAAACAGCTGGCACTCCGGCGGTGACAAGAGCACGACGGATGCTGGCGTGCCGTGCTATCCGGGCTGCGCTCTTACTGCAGGATAGGCCATGGTGTCTGAGACAGTCGTCACCTTCACCGCATTGACAGCGATGCGAAGCTACACAAGAGCGCCCAGACGCAGACAGGTAGCGAGCCGGAAGGTGGTATCACCCAGCATAGTGCCTATGTTGGGTAACGGTAGCGCCTGAAGCCAGTGGCCCGACTCCCACTCACCCACAGCCAGCAGGCGGGCACGCTCAGCAGTATTAGTGGACGTATTTATAAGATTATTCCGTACCGGTTGGTACGGAATAATGCAGACCGGCTCATCCCACTGCCTGTGGGAAGATGGGTTCACGGGCAAGCCGCTTTCCAGGCGTTCTCAGCATCGGACAAGCACGGCACTTCAGAGTCAAAAAGGCAGGGGGCTAAAATTTTCCTTAACCTAATACTGGTAATCTTGCGGACGCCGAGGCCACCAAAACGGATGGGTCGTGTGGCTTGCAGCCACGCTCGGTCTTCCAAGGCTACATTTAAAATGGATTTTAATGTGATGCGAATAATTTGGCCAATTTTCTCCAAAAGGTGAGACTGCTTCTATAAGTGGAAAAGCGTAGAAAATATATAAAATTTGAACCAAAACAACAATAACCAATCAGGGTGAAATGGAATATCTTGCTTAATGACCGAAACGCCGACCCCCGCGCGTATCTATGCTCGCACTTATCGACATTTGTATAGAGCCGCACTCTATAGGCCAAACAGCCGCGGTTTGCTGACCACTGGTCTAGGCTCATTCTGGCCTCAAAACTACTCTCCGTGTAAACGGGCCCTTTTTAATGTATTGGACATTCAAATAAGTTAACTAAACTAACCAATCATAGCTATTACCATCATGTCTAACAAACTATTAAGAAACAATATCTCTAGGTTAGCTATTAGTTAATTAGACTGTCTCAATAATAGACACACTCGATTCGTGCCAAAACTTATAAATTGTAACACTAGGCATGTCTGATGAATCATTCTTTCAATAGACCCTATTTCTATCCAATTCTGTTAGTATTTCATCCATCTTCATCAGTCTTAAGAGCCCTATTACATTTTTTACGCAAATTCATGATTTTTGACGTTGTAATTTTCAGCAGCAGTAAAATATTTGATTATGAATAACGATAGTGCCATTTTCTTTCTTGTAAGTTGGGGTTACACATTTTAACTTTTCTTTTCGTGTAATTTACTATAAATATTTTACGAACTCCTTTTACAAGAAAAAACGTCGGCGATGGAACTTTAACGCTCAAATTAACATTGCTTCATTCAGTTCTAATAAAAGCGAAATTTACTAAAAGATAAGTTGAATGTTTTACTTGTTTATTGGAGTAGAAATGATATAGAATTTCTTTAAATTCCTTAAGTTTTCAGGGAAAAAATCGTAAAGAAAAGCAATAAATGTCTTGATTCAGAGTTCATCATATTCAAAATAATCACAATGTTATCAAATAAATTAATATGATATAAAACTTATATGTACAATGAATACGTTTCATTAGTTTTCGTTTCTCAATATAATAAGACAAAATTACAATAAATAATATTAAAATACTATATATTCCGCGTCAATTCAGAAAATTACACGAAAATAATGTGTAACTCCGACTTACAAGAAAGAGAATGGCACTACAGTTATTATAATCAAATAATTAAAATATCTTACTGTTGCTGAAAATTACAGCGTCAAAAATCATAAATTTCCGTAAAAAAAAAAAACGACTTAAACTTGTAGAAATCGTTAAACATTCCTTTGGTAAAATGTTACGAAACATAGAGTACAATGAGCACCTAAGGTCATTTTCCGGGTGACCACTGAAAATCAGCGCTGTGCTGTGGGCCATAGCACAGCATCATGCTGAGTGGAAGCCTTTTTGTCACAGTCAGGACATGCAGCCGTCGAAAACTTTTTTCCTTGTTTTTAATTATATATTTGTTTTGTTTTATTCGAGCTAACTTGTATGTTTTTTGCATTTATCTTCTATCCATATTTAGGTATTTGTGAAAATCACTTTCCTAAGACTTACAGCCTGTACAATAACCCTTAAAGATATACTAAAAGTCTTCAATACTAGGTAGTTAGGAAAGTTCAAAAACCTACATAAATTAAAATTGTAAATATGGGGGCTCACTCGGTTTTGGTTTCTGTCAGATTTGACAGTTTTAAAAGTAAGGGTAAATATTTTTTCTGTGCATGCTACAGTAAATAGATCACTGATTTGCCTTTCATACTATTAAAAGTTAATGAGTGTTCCAGAACGATAACACAAACCACTAATCAATATTTCTGTTGGCTGGCCGCACTAAAATTTTATTAGCTGATAAAATTGACACTTACCACCAGACAGCAATATTATAATTAGGCACGTATTCGAAAATAACTTTAATTAATCGAATCGCGTGAAAATGGTGATCATAGCAAAATACAGTAGGAATACTAACACCAAGTCATCCGTAAAAGTACATTATAATTGTTTTATATTTCAATTAATGGAAACATGCTAATAATATTATTAGATAAATATCATATTTGAAGAGAAGCAAATTATTTCCATATTTTTAATGTCAAAATACGTAAAAGTGGTGCAATACATATTTTTTAGTAAATTATTAGTATCTATCATCTGTTATATCTAGTGATCGGATAATCGGATGCATTTTACCAAAAGTGTAGGTGTTGGTTATTATGGAATGCGCTTTTGTATCGAAAAAATCCCGGGAATTCGGAATCGACAAATTTAGTTTTTTTACTATAGAATCAAATCGGGTGTAGGAATATTTACTTAGTTTAAGGTGTTGGATAATATTATGGAATGCACTTTTGTGTCGAAAAAATCCCGAGATTTCGGATTGAACAAATTTACTGTTTTTATTATAGAATCAAATCGGGTGTAGGTATATTTACTTATTTTAACTTTTATATTTAAAAAAAAACTAGAAATAATAACTTCCTCTTAATTTTTCTTAAATTTTCAAAATATTTATTTCAAACGAATAATAAATAAGAATTACAAAGTGTCGGCGACGGTACCCTATCTATGCACTAGGGCACAAGTAGCAGGTAGTCTACTCACGAATATTAGCGCGATAGATTGCAAATTTTAAAGTTTTAACTTGTTTTTTATTAGAATTTGTATATTATAATGTTATTTTGAGCAATAGGACCATATCCGTGCACTAGGGTACAAGTAGCGGGTAGATCGCGACGGAAATCTTGTAATATTTTTATGCTAAATTGTAGATTAGGAACTTTTATTGTATTTCTAATTAGATTCCAACAAGAATTGATTATTGTGCTATTGTTTGGGTATATTCATGTTAGATTCATATTAGATTTGTGTTAGAATTCTTGTTTTGAGCCATCAAGAGCATTAAAACTAAATTTGAAAGGAAATTTTTGTAAGGAAAAATTGTCATAGATAATTACGTAACTTGAAAACATACTTTTTTGTTTATGGAGATATTTTGCTAATTTTGGTCTCAAATGGAAGGTGTAGGCTTAAAACTAATTTATATGTTTAGTTTGTAAAAATCGGTCCGTGCAATAAAAAGATATAGTCACTTTTATGTAACAAAATTTGACTTGACTAGAAATGTATAATTGTTTGTTCTAAAATGTTTTAATTACCTAAGTAAATGACTTGTAATTGTGTTTTATATAGATATAAGTTATGTAAGGATATAATATACTAAGTTTTGTAAGGTTTTTTGATAAAAGGTAAAATAAATGCACAATTCCGAGAATACGGCTTACACCCAAACATCCCTAAGGATTTTAGTATAAAAGAGCGTGCAATTTTTTATAAAATGTAGTCGTAAATCAATCATCAACAAGGAATCAACTAAGCAAGCTGGAGTCTCAGAATTAGGCTAAAAAACAAGGTGTCTTATTTCTTTATCAGAACAGTCTGTGTCGTGGTCACTGGGTAGTGATACCCGAACCAGGTACGTATTCAGGGGTACGTGGTGGTGTGTGTAGCCAGCAGAGCCGTCTAGGCTCAGGTAAGTAGGGAGCACACATCAACATCAGTGGGAGATTGTCCCAGGGCGACTGCGGTGCTGTAGGGTGCTGCCTCCTACAGCCGGGTCCAGACTATTGTTACGTGTAATGTAATCCACCGTGTAATGTAACGCGAATTCTAGGTGTGGAGGGCACACGAGCGTTACATGTAATGCTCGTAGTGCCGACTTATCATACCACAAACGGTCGTGTTACATAACTTGACTAATTTGAGCGATTGACAGCTGTCGGTAAGTAGGCTATCTCTTGTTGTTTTCAATGATATTCTTTTTTAGAATATTATTGAATACGAAATTGAAATTCTTTAAAAAAGAATTTAAGAATATCATTGGTCGTATTTTCATTGGCACTGTCAATAAAAATGGACGGCTCACGCGCAACGTTGTTAGATCTCCGTAGCACGGCTTGTATAATAGAGAAGGGTATGGTATTTCATAATGAGTGCGAGTGAGACGGCAAATTATTTTCCTGGTTGGGTGCAGGTACCCGAAGGAAGTTCCTATTGTTCATTTTATGACATTCGTCTCTGTGCCATTCATTTTTTTTTAATTAATACCTACTAATTACCTACTATTCCTCTTACACTCAACATAGAGTCAAATTGATGGGGAGCTTAAAATTTACTTCAAGTAAATATACATTAATAATTATGAAACCCGTTTTTTTTTTTAAATAAATGCCGCCTGCTAAAGACGATGTTTCTTCACCATGTTACAGAATAGTTTCGCATTCCCGATTTTTCTGAAATCCCGGGATTTATATTTTAAAAAATATGTTTTAAGAAGCCGCTTCCATAATTTCCTAACCAAAAATGTACTTTAAGTAAATATGCATCCGATTATCCGATCACTGGTTATATCTGAAGTAAAAAATAAAAATTTTCGCCCTACTTAACAAGAAAAAGCCTTTTTTACCCTTAATAACATTTTTATTCGAATATCTTAACTGGCAACTGGAAACGTGCCCAGAAGGCTGGCAACACCGCCAGCCCCACTGCCGATGCCTGTCACTGAATAAGGTAAATAAGATTTATTAGAAAAACAAGCATTTTCGCTAAGAAAACCTGCCTTTAGATAATACTGTCCTGGCTTTCAGATTCAGAATTCAGAGGTTTTATTATACTGATTGAGAGAATAATTATGCTGAATACAAATCAGCAAAGTTGAGATGTTTTTTTTTGTAAAATACCAACTATCTACTGCTTTTTATGTGAGTTGATCATACATTTTTAGAATAAGAATATTTTTATCTGCATTAAAACATTGTACAATAATGGTCTTAATAGTTCTTCCAATTTCTCTAGTATTCTCATCCGGCCCGAAGGACCATGTTAAGGTGATAAGGTCTAGATTTGCAAAAACTTGAAACCCAATGATCAAATCAAATGAAATGAATCAATTCAATGATTTGATGGGAATTTCGTCAATACGACGTATCCGCTGGAATTCGTAGTAAAACCCTTAAAAAGTTTAAGGACGTGAATTGAGGAGCCACCTTAGAACTCTAAAACTAGCCGATCGATACTTTTAAAAATGTGGTATGCTTTAGTAGTGTTTATGCATAACACGTAAATACTGAACTCTATAAAGTCTATGAACTCTAGAATGAGCGAGTAAAATGTATTCAGGCGATACAGTTGTAAATTGGACATAGATTATGTAGATACATGTCTCACCATGGACTGGCATATAAATGTTTTAAAGGAAACAAGTTATAATAATCAAGTAGAATCAATAATAATATATTCAAACAGTAATTATATTAGTACACTAAATTGTTTTGAGGTAAATAACGCCCATTTGAGTAAAAGGCTTTAAACACTATACCTACCTAATAATAACAACGGCCCAGAGAAGCCAGTGTCGATCGAAAGGTCGTGGGTTCAAATCGTACCCCTTTGAAACTACATAAATATATGTATAACCGAAACCACGCCTACAGTGGCTGTTAGAGCCTAAGATCTATTTTAGGTTATTAGTCATACAGGTAAAGGTCGGGCAAAGTGTTTTTGGGTTTTTCCATCTGCAATATCTCAGTAGAAGCCCGGAGTCTAGATTTGTGCCCGGTTGATGGCAATAGGCTCGCCCCCTATTACATGGGATTTAAAAATAACTGGCGAAATGTGGGTGTATTATAGATACACCTCTGCCTAACCCTTGCGAAATACAAGCGTGATGTTATATTTTTTGGTAGAAAGGTGCGATCAGCGACAAAAGTCGATTGATACTGCTACTTTTACACACATCAAATTATTTAAATCATTTGTTTAACCGCATTTCATATCTTTTTATCGTACTTCTTTTCTGATTTTAATGACATACATATTTAAAAAACATAATTAGCTCAGAATTAAAAGATTTAAAACAAAATGAAGTGTTAATCGACTTTTGTCGGTGGCCGCTTACTTAATTTAATAATTAATCGAAACTACATAGAAAGTCTGCCTTAATAATTAATATCTTTACAGCCATTCGCCTTAAAAACCTATGTATACAATTATATGAAAACTCACGAATTGAGCAATGGCGAGCATTAATTCAGTGCTCAGTGCTCAATCTTTCTCTTCATGAGAAGATGCCTTATTCCCTGCAGTGGATCAGTAATAAACCCATACTGTTCAGCAAAATTAACAAAATACTGGACAGACTGGTCCCAAAAAAAAAATACACGGACAAGGAATAATTTTATTATACAATCATTGTTCCATAATTGTGTATCCATGTGAAGCTACAAAAAGTAGTATCCAATAATACGAATTACTACATTATTATAATTTCTACATTTATATCTTAGACGGGGGGATAATTCGTATGGTGTACTTATAGAGTATTCTATTCTATCCAATGTATTACCAAATGCATTATGGAACGAAGGTTGTTGACATTCAAATGGTTCCTTGTTCCACATCTTTTTGGGGCTGACTATACCAACCGATGCCAGTTCCAACGAAAAATAAGACATTTTGTTTGTGTCATTTTATACTGTAGGGAGGTAGCTATTCTATCTTGCCTCGCCCTTGAGCTTTTCGGAATATTGCCAAGGCTTTGCTCAAAGGTTATGTATGAAGGAGTAAGCTTTATTATTTTCCGGCACAGAATAGGTCACTCTTTGTTCGCTTTGATGTCGTAAAATGAGTAAGGGATGATAGGAGGATGGGCAGAAGTGTCGATGTAGGGGTGGATTTAAATAGTCTCTATGAGTGGCGAACGTATTCGAGCGTATGACACTCGCGGGCTGCAGCTGAAGATCAGTATAAGGTGGTAGGTGGTAGTCCTTAGTGTTGCTATCTGACGTAATCCTGAGCTGAGCGCCCTTTTGATATATTAGAAAGAAAAAGAAAGAAAGAATAATATTTATTTGGACACAGTTTGTGAAACACATAATACCAAAATAAAAAGTGAAAATAATTATAAATCAATAATAGTGTGCCTCACGGCTGCGCCAAAAAGGTTCATTACAGCATTAATGCCCGACAAACGCTGTCTGACGTTGGTTTTCTAATGAACCCTCATGTACAAGTAACGGGAAGTACCAACAGTTTCAACATACCTAATACATAATTTATATACATAATACATAATTACCTCTAAATAAATAAAATAAACTACATAAGGTCTATTTAAATAATTGTTTCCAATTGATGTTATTTCCACTTAAACAAACATCAACTTTATGAAAGTGATTAAGTTTTTTTTAAAGGTGTTTTATTTGTCATCATCATTTTCTTTCCCTTATTCCAATGTATTTGTTGTCGGCGCAACATGTCTTTTTCTTCAATATCTACTTCTCTATTAGTCATCATCTCGGTAGTCACTCCCTTTCTATCCATATCATCTTCCACACAGTCCATCCATCGTTTCTTTGGTCTTCCCCTGCTCTTATAGCCATCGATATTCATTCTGAAAACTTTCCTGACGACAATTCCCTCATACCTCCATATCACACGCGGAGAAGATGAAATAAGGTGTTATTTGTATTTCTGCTAGTAAACGAATTTTCTTTCTTTCATATTTGAATGTACCTAGGCTGATATTTGAGCCACGTTATGAGCCAATAATCTTAGACTCGTGCCGATGCGACGACCAGAAAAAAGAGGCCTGTCAACTTTGTTAGCTTGTTAGTATTCTGCGATTACGAATACATTTCACAAGCATGGCGTTTATGATTTTTTTATCCTGACAGGATGTGTTTAGCTGACTTCCACACGTGAGTGGTAAACCGATAATATAAGAATGCTTTGTTGTTCTCAAGTGGGACGGCTGGACATATAGTCCCGAGTTCGGTCCTTAGGTCCCAGGTCCAGCAGAGTGTTATTGGATTTTTCAGTAGCAGCCCGGAGTGTGCATTTGTATCCAATAAGTGGCAATAGGCGGTGAAATGTTGGTGTCATATGGGTATACACCTCTGCCTACCCCTACGAGGAATACAGGCGTGATGTTGACTAGATAAGCACCTACGTAAACATCTAGGTCCTCACAAAACCAAAAGGCAACACTGAATATTCCTGAAACAGTAATCGAAACAGCGTCCCCGAGCACAAAAGCTTTCACGCCGTTATTCGGTTCGTCAATCATCGTGAATATTCGGGAAATGTCGGAACATTTCGGGACCCGGCGATTTTCATTTTGATAGCAGAACGTGTGAGCTTGGCTGTTATTACTGAAGTATGATTAAAAGTGGGACTATATGAGAGCACTAATTACTTGTTTCGATGTGATGAAGTTGATGGCGATATTATTATTAACGACCTCGACAAGCTAATTATGGATTTTGTATTCAACTTTAAAAACAAGCAAAGGATGATTTCCACCAAACGCATCGCATTGCATCGGAAAGGATACGAACGGATGCGGCGACAGCCGATCGCGCCGATCGACTTACTCCCTAAGCGAAATCCGTAGTTCCGGCCGACGTTACGGGCGCTTCGTACTCCGTCTCACTTACGGTATGTCGGTAAGTGAGACGAAGGACGAAGCACGGTTAGGGAGTAGACCCCCTGCGCCTAGTGAAATAGTTTCATTCCTACGGCGACAGGCGAACGGAGCCGATCGCGCGTCGCAGCATACTTTCGGCTACGATCGCATGTCGCAGAAGCCGCCCGCGGTCAAGCTGCTGTGCGCGGCTTGGTAATTAATATAGACTTTAAATACTGTGTACACGATTTATTATCGTTTAAAGATTGTAAAATCCGTTCCAATCCGATGCGATCCGAGCTGTTTGGTGGAAATCATCATTACGTCATATAAAGATAGAGGTTTTTGTACCGTCAATTGCTACTTAGTAACCAATATAAGGATCAATAAGACATTTCATTGGCGATTAAGAGATCTTTAGTTTGCAACCTTAAGGTGAACGCACACTTATCCGTGCCGAACGCGTCGAACGAATTGAAGTCAACGAGAACGCTAAGACCGGTCTTCCAGATTCGGTTGATTCGACGCGGGCAGGTGTACGATGTTTCATAGAATCCTAAATAATATATTATTATAAATGCGAAAGTGTTTTTGTTAGTTTATTTGTTACGCTTTCACGCTAAAACGGCTGAACAGATTTCGATGAAATTTGGCACAGGGTTAGACCTTGGCCTGGAGAAGAAAATAGGCTACTTTTCATCCTGGATCGCAGACAAAGTGGCGGGAAACAGCTAGTTTCATATAAATAATTCTTAAATTCGTTTCGTTCGACGCGTTCGGCCGTTCACCTTTATTGGTGACTAATTTTGGCCAGCTGCTTCGCCCGCGTGTATGTCTGTATTATCCCACGGAACGTACTACTGGGCTAAAAAGTGCCATCTCCTATTCCAGGTCATGGTCTACCCGTGTACCGAATTTCATCCAAATCCGTTCAGACGTTTTAGCATGAAAGCGAAACAAACAAACTCACTTTCGCATTTATAATATTATGTAGGATGGTCACAGGCCTCCTCTCTTCGTGAAGGAGTGGTCTGTAACTTACCACGCGGTTGGCGGATGTCACATGTCTTCGAATTTTTGGTTCTAGGACATGTCGGTTTCCTCACGATGTTTTCCATCGCCGTTTTGAGAGCGGTGGTAATGAAATTATTTACACAAAGCAAAGCGCCTGATTGGGTTCGAATCCACAACTCGTAAGTCAGTGTCGTTAACACTAGGCCATTGCTGCTTATAAAACGAGGTCATAATATAACCTAACTTCTAAGACGTCTAAGTTCTAACCTGGAGGTGTTCGGCGTGCACAGCACCGCTGGTCTATTGTCACATATTCAAAACTTAAACAGTGCTCGTCCACTACCAAGTTTAATTGCATAAGTTGAAGTAACTGACTTGCAACGTGGAAACGTTGGCTGCAAGTTGACTTGCTGTGAGTTTTGCCATTCACAAAATGTCTTCCTGTAGAAGTCAACTTGTTCAAAATGTTAATGATCATTAATTTAGTAAACAGTTTCTGTCCAATGTCTTTTTTAGAGTTCCGTAGTCAACAAGGAACCCTTATAGTTTCGCTCCGTCTGTCTGCGGCTTAGCTCAGTGACTCTTTGTACTAGAAAGCTATATTTTGGCATATTAATCACGCCGATAAAGCGGTAAAATAAAATGATGAGAATTATTTTTTTTTGGAGTACCTCTCCTTCACGTAATGGGGATGTATTGCTTTTTCTCTTCTATCCCATGGTGTGGGGGTGTCGTTGGAATGTTCGTTTAAAAATATTGTGTTTGTCCAAACCATTTTTAGATTCACGGATCCGTTTGCGAAATATTAAGGTTTAAATTGATAATTTTTATTAGAGTCAAGTGTCCCCCCCCCCCCCCCGTGCGGTTGGTTTTGAATATAATTATGCAAAAATTCACAGCAGTAATATAATATAACGAAATTAAAAGGAAAACTATCACAGCTAAGTAGGCTCTACAAGTTAACAAGTAATAATCGCCCAACGTACATTTACAATGTTAAATTTGGTCTGGGGATAAATTCATCCCATCTACAGAACCATTCATTTTTTTCTTTGAATGATTTATTTCTTTATTTAGGTTAACCAACAATTGTTTACACTATACACATTTCTGATTTAATAACGAGAGTAACATATTCAAGTGCAACAATTAATTACAGGTTAACACCACATGCACAAAAAACGGCTTACATAACATATTTATAGCTTATTGAAATTAGAATTTATACATACAAAGAATAATAATTAAAAGCAATAATAAAGAAAATTATCAAATCACTCAATTCTGTATACTTACAACATAAAAAAATCATTGGGATGTAAAGTACTTATTAAAATTATAATTGATTAAATGATGATTGATTGATTGATTGAATTATGAAAAAATATAATGACCATAATTGATAAGATAATAAAATTAAAAGAATTAAAAAAAAAAAAAAAGAATAAATTGAATACATTGAAAAAATTTAAATGAAAACAGGTATAAAATTAATGACAAGTAGGTATGCCTATAATTTTTGACATTACTAATAATACCTTAATACTGTTTTAACCTAATTTATAATGCTGTAGTAATTGAATAAATAAATTAATTAATGATTATTGAAACATGATTACCTCCGGTCGGTATTGTATTCCATTATACTAACTTACCTATATAACGGAATTCAATACAAAATTGAAGTCATTAGATACTCTGCAAAGCCACATAGACAGGTATATGCTATAAATTTCGGTATTTGTTGGCTTCCACGAAATGCCAAGTAGTTATAGGTATTAGTTACTTACGTATAATAACCTACCTAGTCAGTCAATTAGCAAAACAATGGAACATCGTTCTATTTTAAGCATGTCCATAATTCTCTAGGTACAGTCACGAGCATAAATACCTTATTCAAAATTCAAGTCATTTACTCAAACTAGGCTGAGAATCACCACTTTTCGAACGTCAAAATTACATAAGACAGTCCCCCAAAACGCCCGCCCTTCACCACTTCCTAGTGCTTTAGCTGGGAAGAAGAAGTGGCGCAACAACTAGTGCTTTAGCTGGGAAGAAGAAGTGGCGCAACAAACTCCTCAGCAGCACAGCTGTCTGTTCAGTTAGAAAAAAAAAATTCTATATGTATAATAGTAGTAGTTATACCTACGCAAGATCCAAAGCGATTTTTAGGGTGTCGTACCTGAAAAGGGAAAAGGGTAACTTATGGGATCACTTCGTTGTCCGTATGTTAAGACCCTTTTTCTCAGGAACGCGTGAATGTATCAAGTTGAAATTAATACAAATATTTAGATCCCTTGGAGCTCTAAAATAATCAAGTTTCTAAACCATCGCTTTAAAAAAAATACGGCCATTTACGTGACATTACTTTGATACTAGGGTACTTCCCCTTGACCTAGAATCATGAAATTTGGTCGGAAGCATGGTCTCACAGCACCAGTATAGGATAAAGTCCGAAAATCGTTAATTTGTAGTTTTATCACATACAATTATTTTTTTTGCGACTACAAGCTTACTTTTGCAGTTGGAGAATTGAACGTGACGTATATCGATGTATGGGAGAACGTGTTTTTCAACTACAAAGATAAGTTTGTTTTTGGGATAAATTCATCCCAACTACGGAACCCTTCCTTGTGCGTGGATCGACACAAGTTGGCCGGTTTTTCCAATAATTAGATATTTTATGGTTTTTCGAGCATAAAGGCTCGTGCAGACTAGCGCGAATAATTGCCGGTAGGTAATTGCCGTGAAGTTTTCTTAGAAATTGTTCTGTTAGAGTCGCGTCGCGCTGTCGCGTCGCCGGTCTGCACGACGCTTCAATCTGCCGACTTGTCCCAGCCCTGTTGAGGTCGGCTTACAGTCCGGATGTGCTGAATACCAATATTTTACATGAAGCGACTGCCTACCTGACCACCACAACCCAGTTACTGGGTAACACGATATCCCTTGTAAGACTGGTTGTCAGACTTTCGGGCTTCTAACAACCCGTAAGATCCACAAATGACACTCGGGACCAACGGCTTAGCGTGTTGTCCGAGGCACGGAGGTGTCTCGGTATGTAAAGATCCACGGACTGATCGCGGCAAGTGTGGCTTAACCTGATCAATCGACCCGTGCGACTGCGTTTTTCTCAAAGTTAGGTAGTTAGACATCTATGCTCTAAACACCTAAGATTCTTTATCTACATTCATAAACTAGATTTTACCTATACTTATCATAAAAATATCTATATTTTTGCTGCGCGCCCACAATACGCGTTCGACTTATCTGCACGTCAGATCCAAAACTGTTTTGATTGATCTAAATCAAGATATGCCAGAAACGTTCCTACGTTTTATGCAAATATTGGCCGCGACTAACCTAGAAAAACCGGTGTTAGATCATATCGATCTGCGTTTGTTTTGGGTTCGGAAATGTGGGCGTTATCATTGGGCCTTCTTCACTTGTATCCACTCGAACTGTGTATGAGAATTGCTCATTGTCGTCATCAGCCATAACCAGTCCTCTGCTGGATATACCTATATGCCTCGGTGTTTATCTCGATACTCGATTTACTCTCATTCAACTGTTACCAGCCACCTTTCAAAGATTGTCGCTTTACCTAGCACGAGGGCAGCCTTCCCTTTGTTTCATTGCGGTTCCGAATAGGTCATGGTCTCGCGTCATTTCGATTCCCAGGTCGGGCAAAGTGTCATTGGGTTTTGCTATCTAGAATTTCTCAGCAGCAGTCCGGGGACTGGATTTGTGCCCGGTTGGCAACAGGCTCGCCCCCTATTACATGGGACTTAAACGAAATGTGGGTGCACTATAGGTACACCTCTGCGCAACCCTTCGGTGAGACAAGGCGTGATGTTGTGTTTTAATGGAAACAATATGAGCCAATCAGCAAGGTGGAAGCGAGACTGACTGCTCAAGGTGCCACAGTAAGTATCGCCACAGTTATGAACTATGCATCATCCCACATTGCGTCAAGACTTCACCCTATATCTAAGCTTTTACTGATCTTAAGGGATTTGGACAAAAAAACAAAGCTATATACGTATTCGTACCTGTTATACTTGGATGAAAATACCTTACATTGTTCTATTTACCAGTTGCCAAACATAATGGGCACAATTTTTTTCTAAATCTGTTCACTTGAACCTGTCCACTTACGCTTTCAGTTAGGTACCTAAAATATCTACGTAGGTACCTGCTTATTAGAAAAGGCAACCCAGGCGAAGGTCCCAAAAGGGTAGATTAAGCTAAGGCGCATCTTTAAGCGGGATTCTTGATAGGCACCGGCTGGATAATATACAGGAACCGGCGCCGTTTAGTCCCGAAAGATATCGGCTGGATGAGTAACATCCTCTTTTGGTAGGTTAACAACAAGCTGATAGTCAAGCACGGTGACAACCCGTACGCATTTCATCATCAATGTTCATTGTAAAGTAGTACTATAATTATAGTCCTCCACACCGTATTTCGGCCGCGGCGGCCAGTCTCCAATAGCCTTCGGCGCGGGAGATATTATAGTGCACAAATGTGTGCGCAGACACAGGTGCACTCTCTCTTCCCTCACTCTCATAGTCCGATAGGACGGCAATCCAACACGGAGAGATCAGGCGCAGGACTAATGGCTTACGCTGACCGCATACGTACGGTTTCCTGCTTCGGAAACCTGAATGCTTGCCTAACACACAAAATGCTCAACTAGGCGTACACGTTTGAACATTTTCCGAACGGAAAATAACCTAACGTTCGTTTCGGAAACAAACAAAGAAAAAAAAATCGAGCGTCTGCGCTAACCTCACGGAATTCCGAATCAGGAATCCTGATCAGGAAACCGAATCTGGAAACAGTACGTCTATGGCCAGCCTTAACGTGCTTTCTGAGGCACGGGGGTATCAAGACGCCAACTTCCAAACTCCAGGCTGTTACTAAGAAATTCCTAATGGAAAAACCCAATAACACTGCCCGATAGGGGGATTCGAACCCAGGACCCCACGCTCAGCAGTCGCGATGTTTATTGTAGCCTCTGTGTGAATGGAAGAGGTCACGCTTGGAAACATGCTGGTCCTGCTCCATAGGATAATTTAGAATCAAGACAAAATCAAACTGGTTGCAAATTTAAGTGTATATTTTATTATTATTTTTTATTATATGACATTGATTTTACTTTCTATGACCAATTCCTCGCACACTGACTTATTAATTGTGGAATCTTAGGAGGATCGTCTACTTTTACAATGTTTGTAAATATGTGAGCACCATGTAGCTATCACATAATTAGTTTATCTGTTGTTGCTTCATTTTTAATTCTTAATTCTTTTTACCTATTGTTGTATAATAATTTTATTCTAGGTGCATCGTCCTCACATATAATTATATAACTAATGTACTTATACAAAATATTGTAAAACATTTTAAAAGAGTAACGGTGGAGTTTCTTGCCCATTCTTCTCCATACGAAAACTACCTTTTGGAAGGGGCAACTAGAATCAATTAATTTTTTTTTGTAAATTTTTGACGTTCAAAAGTGCCTTATACGGGCCTACTTGAAATAAATGATTTGACTTTGACTTTGACATTTAAGTATAATTTACTGGTTAGTGGCTTGTGAAGTTTCGTTCGAAACAAAGCCGTAGGTAGGTATATTATTGTGCCTGTACAAAATTGTTCTGAAATTGAAAACAAAAGGCGTCTGGGAAACCAAATCTGCACAAACATTGTTTTTAGAAACGCACGTGGTTTCAGATAACCTTGAGATCTAGAATGTCTGAATGTAGGAATTGCTCGATCACACGAACGAGACTCTAAATAATGGGAGATCTAAATAACGCTGATTTCGATTTAGCAGGATCAGGGTTCAGGGATTGAAATTTTACATCCTAGAGATACCAAATTGACGTTTGCAGACACAGACGACAAAAATAACCACATGGCAAAAATCCATAGTAGTTACCTACCCAACACATGATAATTTCTTATCACAAAAAACGCGGCACTAATAACATGTTACCAAGCATAGTGCTAAAATAATCATAGTAATTTCATCGTATCAGATAAAATGTCGCCTTGAGCCATTGTGCTCCAATTCTTCGTTAGTAATCTGTCATTCAAACGTCATGTACCTTCGTTATCGATAACAGCTTCTTTAGATAATATTGTATTATCTCATAAATTATCATTAATGCATTGAAGTTCAATGTCGAGGTGTAAAAAAATTGCAGTAAATTTGCTGAAATTTTTGTCGAAAAAATATTAAAATTTGTCGTTAATTAAATCAGTTAGGACTGACATCTAATCTATATTATATCAAAGATACCTAATCGGATAATAAAACAAGATGTTTTGTTCATGTTTGTAAAGAACACGCCTCGGAAAATCGAGCGAAAATTTCCGTATCACAGGACTAAACAAAGAACATCGCTCAGTCAAAAATGTTCCCGTTTACTGTAAATAAGAACCTACCTGAAATAATTCAGATTTGATAAAGGCAGTACGGATAATAAAATATCGAACTGTCTCACAAATTCGGGTTTCATTGTCCCAATCCAATGACTCGAAACAATGAGACCAAACAATTTTTGTGCCAGTTAAAAAAAGACCCTTACATTCCACAAACACCATGAATTAAAACTCCCAGATTTTTAATTAAACGTTTGGATACACCCAAAATTGTTGCTGAAAAGTTTGCCAATAAAGAGTAAAGGACGAACCTGTTTGACGATCAGCCTGGCGACCCTGGGGCTCGCGAATGTGACGAAACCATAACACTTGGAGACACCAGCTCGGTCGTAGATCACCCGGGCTGCCGTGACGGTTGCGAACCCTGAGAAGAACTTCCACAGGTCCTCATCAGTCGTGGTCAAAGAGAACCCTCCCACAAAGATTCTATTGTGTATAACTGTCCCGAACTTTGGGGCATCTGACGGAGGGAGTGTATCATCGGTATCATCATCAGGAGAGTTCAGTAGAGCCTTCAGTTTCTCGTGAGGGTCTGCCGTCTTCCTATTATTCGCCGTGCTTTCTTCAACCATATGAGCGCAACTCGCAGACTCACTCCTTATGTACCTTTTAACACTTTCCATTGTATCTAACACTTTAAAACACTAATATAACATGTTCCCTTGTTTACTAAACTAAAATCTCTAGCGGCAACTAAGAGGGCACTGGTATTCACGAAAAAACAACTGATTGTCTGTAACGCGAGGTTTTATCGATTACAGTGGCACTTATGTTGTATAGGTAGGTTTTCTGAGTTGCGCGCTACGGACCACGACGTGACTGACACACGGACGGTATTCGAGTGATGTTTAAAAAAAAACAACTAAGATAACAGTGTGTGATTTGCGATTTTTTTAGATACGCACTATAAATAGTGTTTGAGCTATTGTCGACCGCTATTTTTACTAGGCGAGGGAACTAGGTCACCAGTTGACACCTAGCGGATGAATATTCTTAATGGTTCTTATCTAAGTTAAGTTTAGTTTCAATTTGTTAATATAGGTGGCGCCTTTGTTATCAGGGATCAGCTGGTCTTCTATTTAATTAAAGATAAATGATAAAATTGATAAGATTACCTACAGATTTTGCAAAGAGTTTTTGGTGGTATGCTGTGGTGTTATGATTGACGTTATAATGTAATGTTTACATGCCATAGTTACACTAAGAAAATACACAGAAATAAAACAGATTCTTGTTTTCAATTAAAAATAAAATAATTATACTGTACATTTTTGTTCATTACGTGTAGTTTGTCTCAGAGTGCAATAATAAAACGCAATTTGACATTTTATAATGTTGCAAGAATTAAAGATCTCCGTAAATGTAAGGTATTATTTTGTACTAGGATTTTAATTACACTGAAAATAATAATGAATCGTTTGTCACATAACTTTTGATAATAGTGACAAAAAATAATTCATCGAAAATTTACACTTCTGATTTTTGTGATTTTAATGCTTCATATTTTCACCAAATACCAGTAGTCGTTTGCAACGTTACATTACTACAGTCACCTATTTTGTGATGTATAAAGTAAAAGAAGGCATTAGAACAATAAAATAATTTTAATTAGGAAAAAAAGGAATTTACTTGGTACTTTTCATTTTGACGTTGGCAGCACAGAAACGTCAATGTCAATACGTCGAGTAGAGGAGGCTGTTTGCTATTTTTTTTTGTTGTTTGGATTTCCTTTCCTTGTGCTAATTTCGTTTCAAAACATAATGAGTGCTATAACACTAAAACTGTGGTGAAAGTGTCTGGAGTGATAACGGTTACTAATTTGTGGCGTTCAGTACACGACATAATCAAGATATGTGCCAACAACTGTTTGTAATTGGATTATAAAGTTTTCTGAACACATTCACTACCGCGGTAAGTGTATTTATGTTGTAACAACAGTCCGTAACATCCTCAATTATATTTACGATCGCTAACTATAGTCGTACAACTCGCAATGCTTCAAAATCCGATGAATATTTCCGGTGGCGCGAATTTGCAACAATTTTATATGTTTACCTTCAATTTTTCGGTAAAAATTTCTACGTAGTTCGTCACAAGCCGGTTGATTTCGTTGTTGTTGACGGTAATGTGCGCATTCTGTATAAATAAAGCGGATAAACTGGTTTTTGGGGCAGTAAGATTGTCTTGCAAAGTGCACATAAAAATATACCCAATGCGGCTTGACATAAGATTGTTATTAAGTTATAAATTTTTTTGTTAAAGTAAAAGTTTAACAAACGACATTTCCAAAAGGATTTACTGCCAGTTTTCACAGTTTATTTCATAGCTTTTGCCCGCGGCTTCGCTCGCGTGTAGTTCCAAAATTATCTCATGGAAACTTACTACTGGGATAAACAGTATCCTAGGTGTTAATCCAGGGTAAGTGTGTGCCAAATTTCATCCAAATCTTTTTAGTAGCAAAATACTAATGATTGAAATACTATCGTGAATTCATGCCAGCCTAGTGCTTTTTGTTAGGTTACTGCTCAGAAATTGTGCATATTGTGAACAGAATACTGTCTTGTATGCATGCACCTTACTACCGAGATATTAATAATCCTATGTCCCAACCAAATTTGTGGTCTTCCTATGTGGCAAATTTCATCCAAATCTGTTCAGCCGTTTTAGTGTGAAAGCGTAACTAATAAATAACTCACTTTTGCGTTTATAATATTAGGTTGAATGTTTTTTCATCTTGCAGTTAATGATAAGACATTAATAATATTCAGTCCTAATGCAGTAGTTTATGAGTTGTCGCAGAAACATGGAATCCAATTTTTTGTGCTATTGGTTGTAGGAATATTTGTCAGTTGACCTCAAGATGCATTTTAACAGTAAACAATAATAGTTGGGAAGTGTTATTAACCTTTTTGTTTATACTAAAATAATCAATACATGTTATAAATTACTGTTGCTTTTTGTGTCTTTCTGTGTGACCGCATTGTTCGTCGAAACTATGCAACGGATTTTAATGAGGTTTTGAACATCATTTACAGAATTTATTCTGGAATGTAATATAATATATTACATGTTATTTTTTTTTTTCTTTTTTTTTATGTACTTACCAAAAAAAATATTTATGAATTAATAATTTATATTAAAAAAAGATCAGGATTATGTAAATCCTGATTTATAAAAATATATAAATATGCATGCCAAATATTAATCAAATTAATCAAAATTAAATTTTACATAAATATCATCATAAGTAAACACTCAGTACACAAGTTCTTAAGTAGTTATTAATGATTTTTAGTGGCTTGGGAACATTTTTATTTTTTTTGGAGTTACCTGGCACTATTGGTATAGTGAGACCTTACTTAACTCAATAATGTAATTATGTAACCCACCAACAATAACACAATACTAAACACAAACAATACAAAACTTAATAGCCAGTTTTCTCAAATGACTGTTTGTTCAATTATTAAGTACATTATAATATCAACATTGTTTAACAATTGTGTAAACATTGTTTTACATTTTTAACACTAAGACCTTGCACCTTCCGTCCTAACTTATGTGCAGCTGTTATTGAATAACTTTATTGTTTTCACATTCAAACTGTTTTACCATAAGTATTTGGGTCAGCACTGAGCAGATGCACAAAAATAAAATGTTAACTGCTTCCCGATCCAGTAATCCAATAATGGTTCACAGGAATTGTTCAACTATTACTTTGTGAACAGTGAAAATAGCTGTATATTTTGGGCACACATTCTCTATACATTTCATTTATGCAGAAATGAAAGCCCGGAAAAGTCTTTCACAAATTTGTCAAAAATTCGAAGAATGTCCACTTAAGGGATGGCGCTGAGAGTGTTAAGTAACCTAATAATAAATGCTAACAAATAAGCAGCAGATTCATCCTCTAATCACAAACTCACGCCCTCTTCGTATTGGGGTAGGCAGAAACTGTAGAATGCCACATGCTACGATCTTGACTACTTCTTTTGCTTTTTTAACGTTCATATATCTGGTCATATACATAAGCCGGTTGTAAGTATGCGCCTGACCTTTCTGGAGAACATCACCTATAAGGTCACAACATAAGGTATACAATGTGTTGATTTTGATATCCCATAACTCTAGGATATTAATGAGACTATATCAAAGAATCAACTATAATATAAATATTTTTATATTTTTTAAAGATTATTTAACACCAGACTCTCGATGTGTGTATCTAAGTTTCATTAATAAGTAGGTAATATGAGTAAATCATTTTCATTCAAACCAATCATTAATATTTAATATATTTATTGTAATATTTATTTAAACCTAAGAAAATGCAACATTGTGCCTTTTAGTCTGTGCTAAATAAATGTATTTTCTTTCTTTCTTTTCTTTTTTTTTTCATATTTTTATTTAAATTTCACCATGTTGTGTGTAAATGTTTTTTTATATTTCACCAAGGTTTTTGTACATAAATAATTGTGACTGTCGAATTATTTTGAAGTTGATTCTTTGATTTGGTCTCATTCATACCCTAGAGTTCTAGGGTAAAAATAACACCTCGTATTATGCCCTTCTATGGCGTCCCCTCGGCGTTTGCACTCTTATCGTTAAGTATATCTTTATTGAATAAGCCTCCATTTAATTTATTTATTTATTTATTTATTTATTTAAAACTCTTAAACTATCATTACAGGTTTAGAAACCTAATGCGATAGCTAAGCCTACTTATAATATTAACTATTTTAAATAATACTATTACTAACAATTACAAATAACTACACAATACATTAACACCAAATTACTTATAACTAAAACAATATAACCTTATAATTATAACAATGTAATCTTAACAGAAAATTAACATACATAATGTTCTACATAAAAAGAAAAAAAAACAATAAAAGAAACAATAAACATAAAATTACACTAATTGTTGCTCTCGTAACATATTATATATAAACTTACTCTTGCAAGTTCACTAAAGTAGCACGAAAAAATGTCCAACCTATTCTGAACTTCGTTAACAGTACGAATTGCTCGCGTGAGTGGTGCTTTGGCCAGCAGGTTGGTAATAATATTAATAATTAATTAATATCAGGGTATACCGCAAAGATAAAAAAAAACCAGCCAAGTGCGAGTAGGACTCGCACATGAAGGGTTCTGTACCACTGTACAATCGTACCGGAGTCGGAGTTTTCTCACACGACCTCAACATAAATACATCCAGACCGCTGGGAATGTTCAACACCGTCTATCAGGCGGAGTGTGTGGGCATCATACAAGCGGTCCACGCTCTAGAAGCCAGGAGGGTTACGGACACGGGTTACGTATACTCTCTGACAGCGCCTCAGTTCTCCAACCTTTACGGAAAGAATATACTATTATAAATATATAATAATATAAATATACTATACGACCAGGCGTTTGTTACGCCTGGACAGAAACGGCCTGCGCCTGGTGACGGGGACCATCACGGGACACTGCTCGCTAAACAAGCACTTCCACACAATAGGCATAACGGACAGTCCTCTGTCATGTCTGTCTGTCTGTGCATGGAGGCTGAGGAGACCGTTGCGCACGTGCTCTTCGAATGTACGGGCGTCACCCAGATTAGAATAGAAACCCTCGGGTCACCCAGATCACACACATGTTCTAAACAGACCAGGAGACTTAATCAACTTCTGGAGGGAGGTGGGCTGGTTGGAATAACCACCAAACGGCCTGTATGGCCCACGCACAATGGTCCACCTGACGGACTAAGTGCGTAAACCAAACCCCTTAACGTAGATCATAGATAGAACCACTTTACAATATTTCCCCATGCAAGAAACGTGTTTTTTTTTGGCCTTTAATTTTTAACTTTATTTTATATTTATTATTTGTTGTCATAGCGGCACTAGAAATTCACAATCTGTGAACATTTCAAATGTCGGGCTATTATGGTTCATGAGATACAGCCCACTGACAGACACCGACCCATAAGGGGGATGCGCTAAGATAGCCCGCGAAATTCAAATTTTCTTTAGTTTTTTGCAATTTGCAAGTCAGTGTCAGGTTGTATGTTGATTAAAATATGATTCGCGACTGTAACAAATATGACTTCATAGAATTATACTCATTAGAATCAGCAATATCTACAACTCTTTAAGTTAGCATAATCCTCAAATGTCATGATTTCATGAAATAGTCATTCAATAGGATTACATGGACTTAGATAGTTGTATTGATGATTTTTATGATAATAATTCCATAAATAGACATTCGATACGGCCGCGAATCATATTTGGATCAACATAATATAACCGGGTATTAATTTGCAAATTGCAAATAACGTAAGAAAATTTGAATTTCGCGAGCTACTCTGACGCTTTCGCCTTAACAGCAACACGTCATTCACTTCAATTTATAGGGTGGTATTTTCTTTTATCAGCTATAAATTGCTGTTTTTTTCCCTCTACTAAAACCATACTCATAAGTTCTTTGATCACTATGCCGTCAAGTTGCATCTAAAAGAAGTGCTTCTGGGCAGTCGGCCCAGCTACTTTGTGCGCTGCCCAATCTTTTTTGCCATTAAGAAAAGAAAGAAAGAAAATACATTTATTTAGCACAGACTAAAAGCACTTAACACGTATTGTACTACAAGTAAAACAGAAATAAAAAAAATAACACAAATGAAAAAGTGTGAAGTACCATTGTTGATTTAGAACACAGTCGTAGAAGCAAACAGACTTAATTAATGGACAAACAATTAGTATTAGAATTAATGATTCGATAGTTAATGCTGCAGCAAAGTTTATATTTTGATATGACTCACAGTAATGTATGTTGTGCAATCTCGCTAGTTACTAGAATGGTGGGGTTTTCCCCACAGACCTGTACTGTTTAATTTACTACTCAATAAAGTATTTCTATTAAGAATTTTTTGATAAAATGGCGTGACTATCATGAATATAAAATGTTGATGATCTAAGAGGGAGAGGAAGGTCAAAGAAAATACCAATGGATTGTGTGGGGAAGAATGGGATTCGGAAATCTATACCTGATTACAATGACCTGACAAGGCACTTTAATATGATTAGCTTGAATGAAAGGCGTAACCATTCGGACTTACTAATACTTTATACAATTATAAACGGTTCCATTGATGCACAATTAATAAACTATTTTAACTTTAGGCCTAGCCAACGTAGTGAGCGTAATCATCGTATTTTTGAATTACCTACATCCACCTTGAATACTACATTTAATAGCCCCCTTACACGTATGGCAAGACAATATAATGAAAGGTCGAACTTGACGGATTGCCCTATTGTTATTTTCTCCATGACTTTCGCTTCATACAGACGCTCCCTATTTAAACAGTGTGATCGTCTATCTAGCTCAAATTGGTTTGTTTTTGCAGTGTTGTAGATTTATGTCTACTAGACACACTTTATATTGTTCTCCTTTGTCTTTAAATTTCATATGTGAATGTCATGCATACCTGTCATTCGCATGGTTACTGAAATGCTAATTTTAGATGTTATTTCATTTGAATTGTAACTGACTGTGCTGTTGGTGTGCTTATGATAAATAAATATGAAAGATAAGCTAGTGAATGATAGCATGGCGGTTGACAGGGGAGAATAGAAGAAGAAAACGTGTTTCATATGGAACAAGGGCTGGAAGAACATGATGAGGGCGTGGCTATTAGGATTGCTTCTGCTCAAACGTAAGTCAACGTTAGATCGCCGTTAAGTTTTATGCTGTCTCTGTCACTTTCAAGGCGCAGGCGTAGACTGAAATAAATTCAGGCTTCTGAAATTTCAGGGAAAAGGGATTGTGATTAAATGAGTCTGTTACGCAATGGCCACCGTTTTCTAAAAGCCTGAAAACTAAATCTGTTGATGAATTATATTTATTTATGTAAATGGGTTAACAAAAAACACATACCTACCTATAAAAAATAAATTATGTTTTAATAACAAGATGAGATCGGTGTTTCCTATCCGACTACTCTGAGGAGAAAGGCCGAACTCAGAGGTCACAGTCTCTTTTAGAGTTATTATTTTGGACGTCAAATAAGTACTACATTCAACAAGAGATTCTGCAGCCGATTAAAAAATACACGCGTACTAAACGCCAAAATTCGTGCCATAAAACAAGGGAACGGGACGACTAACTATCTATGGGCCGGCGGCGGCGGCGCGGCGCACAGCTGGCGAGATGCAGCGCAGCGCTGTTGTCACTGCCAAACAAATATCGACCTTAGAGCATTTGAAATAAAGTTTAGGTAAATTAACTTCGATTAGCTAGAGAGCGCATCAAGTGGAAAAAGGTGCGTGTCTCAGGTTATTTATTCTCATCTTTATTTCAACTGCTGCAAGGCAGTGCGCGCTGCAAGGCGCCTCGCCAGTTGTGCGCCGGCCCCTATATGTAGAGTTTTATCAATCCTGGACTAGATATTTACTGTCATACTCTCAGGTTTTATGACCACAATTGCCACGCGTCTGTGCGTTTAATATTATAATTTAAAACTTGATAAGGTTTTCAGTCTGTCTGTTGAATAAACCACATTTATATGAAAATAAATAAAACTATTTTGCAGCCTTGCAGGTAACGCCGCGGGCGCAGCCAATGATTCACAAACCCAATATCAGTATCAATTTACTAAACCTGAGATTCGAACTCAAGGTCTAACGTGTAAATTTGTAACATTAGTTCACCAATGCGGACCAAAGAACCAAAAAAAAACTATTAATTTCAATTCTCAACAATAGTGAAATGGATTGAGGAGAGCTCATACGATCGTCAGTACAATGTCTGAGTCATTGGGTTATTTGTGGACTTTTGTGTTCAGTAAAAATCAAGGTGTTTTCCTCGCAAAGCCGGCCGGTGCATAACAATGCTGACAGACGCTTCACCTTGGCAAGATGCATTGCATAAAGCCTCATGATCTGCAAAACATGATTACACACACGGCTACATAACTATACATTTCCAGTTTAAGCGGATCTCGCATTGTTTAAGATTTCGCGAGGTCAGCTTATACTCCAAAAGTATAACTTGATATGTAGCCGTACGTAGTTTACCTATCGTAACTTGAATAACAGAGCCATCTACAACCTGTGCAGACGCGAATCTTCTTAATTTTCCCAATCAACTTTGAACCTTACGATTTAGTGATAAAGCTGAAAATCTATTGAAGAATTTGACAGATTGTAGTAGGTTGATGTGCTGGCGTCTGTACGGTTGACTGTACAGTTGTACACCCAGTTTTCGAGTGACGATATGAGGGGTCTTTGCTTAGCTCGATCAAGAGACGAAACAAAGCAATTATAACATTGAATTTGATGTTGTACCCGTTTTAGATGCAAAAAAGGCATTTGGAAAGTTTCTAAATACTTAAATGTTTACATTTAAAACTTAATATTCGGTGCTACGATATTAATAATTGCATTTCATAATCAATATTCTAGTTCGCTAGTTAGCCATTTCTTATTTCCATACAGTAATATTGCCAAATTAATCAAAACAGCGAAATATTTGACAATATGCGACGTTGCCAACTTCTAGAATAAACGCTCTAAGTATTAACTTTCCTATTCGATCAAAAATACCCCCAAAATAGGTACTAAGTACTAGAGAAGCAGACTTGAATAGATATGTTGCCGGGGTTGCGGGAAAGTCCGAAAGGGATACCGTGGCCCCTGGCAACGTAAAGGCAACGGAAGGAACACGGGTGGGTTTTAGTCAGTAAGAGTCTGACACGCCCTCCCGCTCCACCCAGAGCGGGAGAAGTTATTTGATAATTTCACAACCAAAAAAAAAAAAAAAAAATAGATATGTTCATGCTTATTTTAGCAGAAAATATCGCCAATCTAAATTACGGGACCGGTTTTGATAAAAGTCTACCGAACTTCTGTCTGCAGGGAAGCATATTCAGTGACATACCTATTGGTGGCGCAGATTGATGCCTTGTATTCAAACTCAACTCAAACTCAAACTCAAAGCATTTATTTCAAATAAACCAATTACAGGCACTTTTGAATAGTCAAGGGGTCGGTCAGTCAGAAATATGAAGCTAGTCGCCCATTCCAAAGCGTAGTAGGTACCTATGGAGAAGAACGGGCAAGAAACTCCACGGACACTCTTTTAAATAAAATAAGATGGTTACATAATATTGGTTACATCATTCAAGTTGAAGTTATACATGTGAGAACGATGCAAAACATTAAAAGCGTCCGTTAGAAATAAAAATATATTTAAATTAAAATCGCCGTGGCAGCTAAGAGATGACCAGTCCCTACTGACGGCGCCCGTTCACGAACATGACGCATGGATTAGCACCATTCAGCTCATATATATTAATCATGTATAATTTATATGCAAGTCCATGTATTTGTCAACTAAAATTATTTAAATATTTACTTATGTACTTATATATTAATCATTTGTTAGGAGGCCTACACAATGGCCAACAGACAACCCTCTTACTTGTTGGCGAATGTTTGTTCGCCCCAAATTCACGTTTCCTGCTATTTTGTTTCGTCTCTTGATCGAGCTAAGCAAAGACCCCTTATATCGTCATTCGAAAACTGGGAGTACAACTGTACAGTCAACCGTACATCAGTGGTAATATTTGGCATTGATGGCGCCTGTATGTCCTACCAGTAAGGTGAGGGTTATTTTCGTAGTGCAAGTGTTCCCACTGTTAAGTAAGTGACTGTACAAGCGTGAACCTCTGCTTTATTGCGCTTTCGAGTACCTTTTAGCTTTCATGTCCCTTTTATAAATAGTGTCAGACAGTGTGATGATAAGATAACACAATTCTTCTCAGAAAATCAATTAAAAACGATCAGTGCTCTTCAAACAAAGATTAAGAATCAGGTTACTATGCGTTTTGTTTACGTTTTGGTCGGAGTGACGTTTGTTTGTTCCCTCAAGGTAATTGTCCTGCGGGTTATCGCGGACTGCGGTGACCTTCCAATGTTTCCACGTAATAAACGTCTGCTGAAGTTTATTGAGGTCTCGTCTCGAAGGACCAGTTTCTGAGGTTTCGTGTTTGTGATAGTTTAATGAATGATGTAAGTTTAAAATAGTTCATCGACTTCCACGTCTGTGTTAAAAGTAGAAAGTCATGCTCAAACATAATCAGCTATTTTCGGCAAAACAATGAGCTGATAAAAATGGTACATTTGAACTTTATACCTATTTATAGCCTTGCGTTGCTTTGGAAGCTCATCTTATGGTCTTTAATCATCCTTCACTATCTACACCACAAAGTGGCTCCGACAGAGAGACATCAACGCGTTTTTGCATTTCAATGCAACGCACAATTTTGCAGAATTGGAAATTCTTGACGAAGACTGGACACTCGAAAGTGATCTCGTTTTTGGAGACACGAATCATTGTCAAGAATACTTTTAGGGGTATGAGGATTAGGTTGTAAGATTCACTCATCCACCGTAGAAAAGGGAGGATCCTCCGACCAGACGTCGTGTCTGGCGGGCAATTGCCCAATGGTTGAAGTTGGGAGCTTGTATATAATGTAGATCGCGCGATAAACTCTAATTGCGCGATGCAGGATTTGTGTGACGTCAGGTCTTTGATGCGTAGTTCGCATGTGGCGATGTAGATGCCGCCACATACTTACTATAGGTACCCACATCTCTGCCTAACCCTTCGAAGAGTACAGGTTTAGCCTGTAATAGGGAGAGAGAGGCCTTTGTCCAGCAGTGGGACCACTGCTGGGCAAAGGCCTCTCTCTCCCTTTTCCAAACACGTCTGTCCACTGACATTCCTTTCGTAGAAGTCAAGATATTTTAAATATTTCGGTAGGTATTTTAAAAAGCTCCTATAAATGAACAAATGCTTTTCGTCCAATGTGTAACACAACGGCTTCAAATATTTCAAAAAAAGTGAAAAAAAAATACAAGTTTGCTTGCCAACTTGTTTAACCGGTCAGCTATCTAATTACCTACGCAAAATATTTTCGTAAACGATTACGACAAATTTGTTTCATTTTGACAGTTCAACAACATTCATTGCGTTATTTACGTAGTTGAGCAGTTTTTTTTCGAATTTATGAATCAATGGATTAGCAATTTGTTTCAAAACGATTTAAATTCCGATTGATCGTGTATTACATAATTAGGGTACTGGTCTTCAAAAAATAAGAGGTTTTAACGTTTGACGAGCATATCCTTCAGGCCATAGAGTGAAGCAGCCCACAGACGATATTAGCCATTATTTAGCAGTAAAAATAGTGACTTAGCCGCGTGAGTCGGCCAATTGGTCACAGTGGGGCTTTGTCGAATCATCTAATAAAATACTTTCCAAAAAAACCTAGAATAGTAAAAAGAGAATGTAGGATAACAGTGTAAACACGCTAATTAGTGCTTATCACATAGGTTTACAGAAGCTTAACCTCTGTACTCTAGTCGACGGCTCGAACTCGTTGGTGGGCGTGACTAATATGCATGCTAATTAGTCTAATTATTTATTTAACGCGGGGCTTGAACGTTAAAGCCTCTTATTTTTTGAAGACCAGTACCCTTATTACGTAATACACGATCAATCGGAATTTAAATCGTTTTGAAACAAATTGCTAATCCATTGATCAAGAAGTTCGAAAAAAAAACTGCTCAAATATTTAGCTTTCTATGCAGATGTACATAATTAATCTTCTTATATAATATTATTAATCATTGTATGTACAAAAAATTGTAGGCATACACATACGCACACACATACCCACACGCACACAGACATTCACACCTACTCACACACACTCAAACAAACATGCACTCAGACACACCATCAACCACTCGCAATTGTACTACGTTTGACAATCTTTACTATGCTACAATGGGGGACCTGGAGTTCTAAAATACAGGCCTAGGCTTAGTTTATACTTCAGATCTCCCACAAATTACAAAATTTTGTCAAAATAACTGTCAACTTATTATGTATAAGAATGTAATTTGTGGAGATAAATAAACATAATATTTATTTATTTTATTTTATTTATTTAGTATTTACTTATCTAGTTTTTATTTATTTATTTAGTGAAATAGACGATGTATAAATAGGCGATATAACTAAAACCAGCGCGTAAAATTCCATGAACAGACCATTGGTGGTATAGATATTATGAAAAATCTACTGGATGTATTCACTCAAAATAAAATTATTTAAACCTTTGAATAAATTATCTATCCCTGTACGGTTTGTATTTAGCCATTTGCTTACTACATAACTTATTTATTTACACACCCAAAGATGAGTTAAAATTAGTGTTGAAATATGGAAATTTCGATGCTCATAACTTCCAAACCAATATTTTTTTCCAATTCTCCTTCCATACAGGGCTAGATAATGACAACACGAATTGATATAATTTTTGTTGTGAACGTACATCGTCAAACATAATAATATGAGTAATCACCTTATTAGGCTTGTACGGAAGAATGACCTACTATAATAGCGTACCCTTAATGTATCTATTCGCTTAGATAATAGCGGCACCGTGTTCCGTCACGTTTTGAGAGGTGAAAATAGAAAGTTGACACATACATAGTTGGAAATTGAATGGAAATGGAAATTATAAACACCTTTTTTTTGTGTGGGAAATTATCAAATAACTTCTCCCGCTCCGGGCGGAGCAGGAGGGCGTGTCAGACTCTTACTGACTAAAACCCACCCGTGTTCCTTCCGTTGCCTGTACGTTGCCAGGGGCCACGGTATTCCTTTCGGACTTTCCCGCAACCCCGGCAGGCATTGGTCCTTTCGGACCCCTTCACTTGCTGACATCTCTTTGAGGCGCGCGTGGAGGTGGCGCCATGCCCTCTCGCTCCGTACCATGGCCTGGACCAGGGCCGGACGCGAGAGATCCCCGCCGCCGATCGCCTCCACGAGGACACGGCGATGCTCTGCCCAAGCCGGACAAACCTCCACCGTATGCTCAACCGTGTCCTCCGGGCGATCCACGCAATGATGCCACCCGGGCGTTTCCTCCCGCCTGATACGAAAGAGGAACCTCCCGAAACAACCGTGTCCGGTTCATTCAATCTACACTAATGAAATCACAAATCCCAAAGCTCCTAATTATTAGTTTAGTTACAGCGCAAAGATGAAACTAAACTAATAGGAGCTTGCTTGAAATAAATCCTTCCTAACACAAGATCAAACGGCGTAGTTAAACACGTGTGAATTACAAAATCTGCGCTGAAATATGATTCACTATATCAATCATCAGCGTAACGATTGTGACACAATATAAAATAGTTTACGAAGGACCACGGAAAAAAGCATGACAGCGTTATATGAAAAAAAAATACGCTCGGTTGTAGGGTTGTAGGACAAGGACCGCGTCGAAACACCCCAACATAGTTGGGAAAATGTTAGGCTGATGATGACATCATGTCTGTAGGTATTCTCCGTATTATCTATAACTATAATGATCTATACATATTGTATATAGTCCTTACATATTAAGTCCCCCGCCGCGTCTGTCTGTCTGAACGCGATAAACTCAAAAACGACCGAACGGATTTTCAAACGGTTTTCACCAATGGACTGAGTGATTCATGAGGAAGGTTTTGGTGTACAATTCATTAAAGTTTTGTGTAATTTGGCTGGATAACGACGATTATTGTTGAAGATGTCGGAAAAATCATGCCGACTGGGAGCTTTAATAGCGTGCGCCGCGTAAACCGTGAGAGATAAATAAAATTTATGTTCTACAGGATTGTTCATCTTAAAAGGTTCAACAAAAAAGTTCGGGATGGCATATGTCTATCTTCTAAGGATGACCCACAGTAACCATTATTATCTTTCAGAAATTGATACAAAGTTAATTGTTATTTCCGAAGCTATTTTGACCGGTATTATATTAATCCTTATCCAATAAAATATTTTATTTAAATTTGGAATTTAATTTAGATTAAAATATGCCTTGACACCATAGCATTTAAATTACTAGTTTAAAATATATCACAGATTCAAAATTACGCGTAAAAAAATTGTATGGTTGACGGCAACGCGGGCGCTGCGGTTGGAGTCAATGACTTTTTCCTCGGCTATTAGGTATGCAATCCCGGTAGTACATTCCCGTGGGATATTTTGCGACATCCACGCGGGCGAAGCCGCAGGCAAAAGTTATTATAAAATAAAGTTGGTTTTCGTGTCTGTCTGTGTGACCGCTTAGTTCTCCAAACCTATACAATGGATTTTGATGCGGTTTTCACTATCATGTAGATAATTTATTCCAAAAGGTGTTTAAAAAATAAAAAAAACATGCGGGGCAGTCTTTGGGGACTGCTGAAGAAGTGAAAACTAGCGTGCGATGACGATGACGCGAGTTTCACGCTTTTTGTTCACCCAAAAAGTACACCTATATACACAGTATACATATAGCTCATGGAAAGCGTTCGGTGACGATGACTGCTCAACGCGCCTAAAGAAGTGTTCACTTCAAAATTAAACAAATACTTAACATTAATATAGGTATTTATTCAAGTTGTCAAAACCGTGCGAAGCAGGGGCGGGTCGCTAGTTAATTATAAAAAGTAAAACTTCGAAGGACCACGAAGCTACCCGTTTTAGACCCCTCAAGAATATGATGATGTTTTTGCATGACTTGGCGAGGGCACTCCCAAACTGTGCTCCCAGATATTTTGAGTATAGTTCTGTCATGGTTACCAAATTCCTAATTGCCCTGATTTGACAAGTCGGTGTCATGCAATCCTCATTCTCCTGCCTATCTCTTAATTTATTTGGGGTGGGGCGCAAAATGTCTCTTTCTTCCATACTTCTCTATTAGGCGTCATCTCGATAGTGACTCCCTTTCTAGCCATAACAAGTCGGCGTCATGCAATCTTCAACATACTACCGCGAGTGTAATGTACCGTTTAATTAGTTGACTGTGTGAGTTTCTTATCGCGCCATTGTACCGGTACTTCTGTATTTATTCTGTGATAAAGAACGTATTAGTTGCGCTTGCGTCGAACTCACTGTAACGAGTGTGAACTGAACGTTCTTAAACGCGTTGTTTTTGTGGCTTTTTTGTCATAATTTGTGGTTTATTTATTTTTTGTAACATGTACGTAATGTGATGTTGGTTTTGGCATTACTTGACGACAAAAATAAGCATAATATGTAGACGCTCATTACGCAGTTTTATAGTAATAATGGCATAATGGTCTAAAGTTCTCCCCACATTGTGACCTCGCTGTATAATTATTTGCTTTGGCATCGCAGGATGTTAAAGCCTTCGATCCTATTAAGGGTACACTAGTCGGGCATTCTTCCATACAGACGTCGTATGGTGATTACTCGTCTGTTGACGGTGAACGTTCATAATTAAAAATTATATCAATTTGTCTTGTCATTATCTAGCCCTGTATCGAAGCAGAATTGAAAAAAAAAGGTTTGGAAGTTATGAGCGTCGAAACTTCCATATTTCAACACGAATTTTAACTCCTCTTTGGGCGTAAATAAATATCTTATGCAGTAAAAAAGTGGGAAAATAGAAACTGTAAAGAGATAAGTAGATAATTTATTCAAAAGTTCAAATAATTTTATTTTGATATCAATACATTCAGACGTTTTACCATACGCCCAAAAGTCTGATCATGAAATTTTACGCGCGCGTTTTCGTTATATATATTTCGTCTATTTCACTAAATAAATAAATAAATATAAACTAGGTAAATAAATACTTAATAAATCAATCTAAATAAATAAATAATTAGACTAATTTGCATGCATATTAGTCACGCCCACCGTGTTAGAGCCGTCGACTAGTGTACCCTTAAGCTGATTTTATGTTTCAGTCTTACTTTTTAGACGAACACAACACAAGAACAGTCAGGAGACTGAAAGTCTGCAAACTGCCTAGCCTTTTCCCAACTATGTTGGGGTTGACTTCCATTCTAACCGGTTGCAGCTGAATGCACCTCTCTGACCTCCACAACATAGTTACTGGGTAACACGATACTCCTTGGTAAGACTAGTTGTCATACTTTTGGGACTCTGACTACCCGTAACGACTGTCAAAGATCTACGAATGACAGCCGGGACCAACGGCTTAACGTGCTTTTCGAGGCACGGGTCTTGATATGTAATAGATGGTCACCCATCAACGAACTGACCGCGGCAAGCGTAGCTTAACCTTCGATCGACCCGTAAGGCTGGAGCCTCGAGCTCCGAGAGTCTATTGTAACGATATGGGGCAGCTTATAAGCATCACAGAGACTCACAGTCATAACTGCATTATGCACTCCGCTAAATTGTCACATGTCATGGGTTCTAAAGTGCCTACCTACGTAAGATGTAATTAAATAGGGCATTCAATCCCGCTACCTTACTGACTGTTAATCTTTTCATGACGTGACCTACTCTCGACTAGCTCGTATCGGCAAGAATTATGCGATTGTACTAAGATTGCCATACTGACGTTTTAGGTCAAAATTAACCGCCAAGCGTAACTAACTTCAGCATTCTGACTAACTGACCGACACTGACAATTCAAAAGTGCCTGTAAATAGTTCAATTGAAATAAATGCTTTGAGTTTGAATCTACTAAATTAGTAGTATTCAGTAGTGCCCGACCGAAACAGCACTTTCTACCGAAACCGAATCTTCGGTATATGTCTCAGTTTCGACCGAAACCGAAACTATTTTAGACATGTTAAAAATCGTTTTTTTTGGCGTTTTTTGCTAAATATTGTAACATTTAGCAAACAACGCCGACAAAACATGTTTCTTGTATGAGCAGTTGGGGACTCCGTTTAATTTTTAACATTTTTTTTTTTTTTTTTTATATTTTAAATTTTCGACTGTCTACCTATTACGATTCATGAGATACAGCCCGCTGACGGACAGACACGCACTGACGGACTGCGGAGGCTTAGTAATGGCGCTCTTCGGGTACGGAACCCTAATAATTAGGAAATCGTCTACTTACGGCTGTCAAAGTAAATGCCGATCTTTATCATTCAAGAGCTTTTTTCTTTCTTTCTTTCCAGGTATCACCGCATGCAATCCACCCTACCCTCCACTTGGCTAGGGGGCGCCAGTGATGGCGGGCGGCAGCATGTGGTCGCGCCGCGTGGCTGTGCGCACGCGCACGCTCCGAGGTCTCGTCAGAGACACGCAGCGCGCATTGCACGATGTGGCTGATATATTGCACTTTGGTAAGTGGTCTGAAAAACATCACGAGGAAACCTGGACTTAAAAACAGTCCTTAAACTTAAACAAAACCCAGTCCAACCTTCTCTGAGAGGTCTTTGCCCTGCAGTGGGACAATAATAGGCTAGTATTCCTGAGTGGTCCGACGACTTAGTGAAGGTCGTCATAATTCGCTGGATGAAGATGGGAAAGACCAATCGTTGGTGATGCTAAGGGAGGCCTATGTCCAGCATAGTAAGCCAAAAAAAAACAACTGCGACAAACAAAATAAAACATCATGCTTTCTGGTCCCTCGAGCCTTAGAATACTGGTATTAAGCTGCATCCGGTTAGATAGAAGTCGACTAGTTGGGAAAGGTTAGAGAGATGATGATGACAAGCAGAATCTCAATAATAATCGGCTGGTTCTAGATGTATTACTTCAATTCAATTTCACCAAAGATTTATCCATCCTTCCCTAATTTGAACGCCAATCACATTCTAATTGAATGAAATAGTCATGGACTCGTCATCCTCCCTGCCTCATCCCGCACTCAGGCAGGGAGGATTGAGCTCACCAACGCCCTTCAATCTGTATATCGATGGACTTGTTGCCGAGCTCAGCAGCCGCCATGTTGGATGCCATGTTGATAATGTTTGCTTTAACAACATCAGCTACGCTGATGATATGGTGCTGCTGAGTGCGTCAATAGGGGGACTTATGTCACCGACAACTAAGTGACCCTGATGCTCGTTTTCACCTCCACTAAGTGACACTTAACTTAATCCCGAAATAAAAGTGCACTGTTGGATTTGCAACACTAGGCTGAGCGCTGAGAGTTGAAAATCTAACAGTGCACTTTTATTTAGGGATTTATTTAAGTGTCACTCAGTGAAGGTGAAAACGAGCATCAGAGCGCCAATAAGAATTTGCGAAACGTACGCATGGCCTAAAATATAACGTCAAAAAGAGCGAGCTTATGGTTTGCAATGCTGGTTCTAAGTGTCCGGCGGAGGTTCCACCAGTAAGGCTATGTGGGGTGCCCTTGGAGCGGCACATACTTTTAAGTATCTGGGCCATATTCTGACGTCCGACCTGAAGAACGACGCTGATATTGAGCGAGAAAGGAGGGCGTTGTCGGTGAGGGCGAATATGATTGCCCGCAGGTTTAAGGATGTGAAGATCACCTTGTTTCGAGGCTACTGCACATCTTTTTATACGAGTAGTCTGTGGGTGTTTGTCTATTTAGAATTTAAAATAGTTTATAATATAAATGTATGAGTGTAAAACTTTGGACTAGAATTACGAGTAGGTATGTCTGAAATAATAAAATTAAATAATCTAAAAACTGAACCGGCGAAATGAAAGCCCTTTTAAAAATACTTACAGAAGAAGACTAAGAAAAATACCAAATTAGAAGCAAAAATGTAGCATAGCTTTAATTTAAATATCTTGGCCACATACCATAGATCAGGGGTAACCTGATCTCAGGGACGATGACGTTATTGAGCGGGCGCGGAGGGCCTTGTCGGTTAGAGCCAACATGCTGGCCCGCAGTTTTGCTCGTTGTTCAGTAAGCGTTAAAATTACTCTTTTCAGAGCGTACTGCACTAAGTTTTACACGAGCAGCCTGTGGGCTAGATATACTCAAAAATCGTACAATGCCCTCCGCGTGCAATACAACAACGCGTTCAGGGTGCTGTTGAGGCTGCCCCGTTACTGCAGTGCATCAGGGATGTTCGCGGACGATCATGTGGATTGTTTCTTTGCCACAATGCGTAAGCGCTGTGCGTTCCTGGTGCGCGGGGTGTGGGGCGGCAACAACAGTATCCTGTCTCTAATTTCGAGCAGGCTGGACTGTCCGTATGTGAAGCCGCGGTGAAGCGTCGGAGAGTATATTATACAGGATTTTGTTTAGGATGTAGATAAAATTATATTAATTACTAACTAGGATAAGTTTACTAACAAATGAGTCATGGTTACTTGAATTGATAGCTCATTAACGCTAATTAATAACCACATATAAACTAAAATCCCCCTTTTCCTGTCCTAAGCGAACCGATTATAATAAAATAAATGTAGGTAGTTGCACTACAATGTCGTCACCGTGAGGTCATCGGACCGCTATGTATTTATAAATAGAAACTGGTTACTGCATATTGCGCAATTGTCCTTGTGAAAATAAGAAGAATGCAAAAGACACTTACACTGCATCCGATCTGAGTCTCAGAATAAAATATACTTACTATACTTTTGTGTAAAACTTCAGTGTGTAAGTAATGTGCAATCCCCGAAGCCTTACTCTGTGTCAATCACTTGACATCGGGCAGGCTTCTGGCCTGTTAGCGAACCTTATACAAAACCAAGTCCTTTAGAGAAGCCACATACCACACCTGGTAAACGCTTGTCATACCCTATCTGTTTTCTTTCCTCTATCATAATTCAGTGGGATTCTTAATTTAATTAATATGGATAACATTGAAAGCGCACCCTAGATTTTAGTATTTATGTTCACTTTATTGTTCACGCACACGCTCACGGTTGCGGCCGCGTGCAACCAGTATCTCAACTGATGGTAAGCGATGTTGTGGTCAACCCTGGAACACTTTTGCGTAGAAGTAATCTATTCAGTCTCGACTTGAAGACACCCAGGTTATAGCTGGGTTGATTTAAGTCTGATCTGCATAACGCACTTTTAACTCCCTATAGTAAATCATCTCTCTTCCCAGATCCAGAAGTGTTCACAGCGGTGCAAGAGGTAGGGACCCAGTCTCTCCGTTCCACCGCGCTGGTACTACTCGGCACGTCGCCATCTGCTCGTGCCCGGTTGTTGCACTGTCTGCTAGGACATCAGCTGCTGCCTGACCCTCCGCCCAGAGGATGTCGATGGGTGAGTGGGAAGAATGAAGTGGTTCTGAGTCTTTGAGGGGTAACAATAACACAATAGGGTATATACTCGTACATACAGTATTATTTTTCTCATCTATAAAAGATAGTCAAATAAACCCATGAAAAGTAGCTTTTTAATGGCTTCTAAAAAAGGAGGAGGTTTCACAATTCAAAATGGTAAACAGGAACCCCTATGGTGTCTGTCTGTCTGTCACAGCTGGATATCTCAAGAACTACTAATGCTATCAACTTGAAATTTGGAATAGTTTTAGCTGACGTTTGCCCAACTATTTTGCAAACAAGAAAGAAACAAAAATATATATGTTTTGTATGCAACAGGGACTGATCGGGGGTCTTAAAAATTCGCAGTGGGGCTACTAGGGCATGTAGGGTATCATATGAAAGAGCGCACATGCTCAAACATTTTTGTTTTTTAGGCCGCATAGTTGTTTTTGACATTAGACAAAAATAAAAATCTGGTCTTATTTTATGTGATAGAAGTTTATGTAGAGATTACAGGAAAAATAAAACGATGTCTCTAAATAGCCCACTTTTTCAGAAATCATCAACATAAATTACATTAGTTCCACTATCGGTCAAGAGATGGCGCTGACCTAAAACTAATATTCTACACCGCAGTGCTAAAATTCTCTGACGAATATAGGCCTCGTCGATGAAAACTAAAATGTCCTCCTGCCTACCTACTCGCAGGTTGCTTTGGGTGAAGCTGAGTTGTAGTCTTTTCTGGGCTCAGAACTATTTAACTATTTAGGTTTTAGGTACCTATACGAATGAAGCTCCTGATAAGCTCCCGGTTATTTATTTACTAATAAAAACAGTTTGCATTGTGAAGTGACCATAAGCAGTTGTGGCTAAGATTTGTAAATTAACAATAAAGATATAATAGTAAAGTACTGGCCGCCTGTTCGCCCTACCACCTATCCGCCTGTCCGCCCATCCACCCATCCACCTGTCCGCCTGCCCGTCTACCCTACTTTTGAAGAACTGTACGTAAAGTAACACATCTACGACTCGCTCTAACCGGTTAAAAAAAAAAAGTTGTCGGGCATTACTCCGTCATATTTATAGACGGATTCTCAATTTTTTTTTTTTAATGGTATGCTCTCGAGGTGGTCCGATATAAATTCTATTAACTTTGCTTGGGTAGTTTTTAAGATAGCTTCAATAATACGTATTTTTCCCACTTAGTCTATATGGATGATGTTATAATAACTTCCTGTCACTGTTATTTACATAGCAGGTCGTGGTATTCGAATTTGTTTGAGGTAAGTACCACAACGACGAGTGCCTATTAATTTTATCTGTTGTCAAATAACGAGCTTATGATTGGTTGACATTATTATACCTGTATTTATTTAGGATCTCCAACAAAAGATATAAGTACACATAACATGAAATTATGGCCAACTAACTATAGTAACTTGATTGCAATATTCTGAAAAACACTAACTGCCTTTGCAATACGGTGTCGCCAGATTAGAATACCTATTAAATTCAATTCTCATTCATCAAACATTCTAATAGCTCTCATATTTGACCCTCAGGTTCGCATCCAATATGGCAGCAGCAACCAGCGCCAGGTGCATCTAACTCTCGGCAACTCTGAGTTTGAGCTGGTTGAGGAGCTGGAATGCAATAAGAGGTCCTGGGACACACTGCCTGTTGAGGTGAGACCAGTTAGAGTATTACTAACCTTGGAATATGACCTACTAGAGTTGCAAAAGTATATCATTATTCGTGGGATTCGTTAGTGTATAATTCTGTTTAGGGAACTGAATTTTCATCACTCAGCCATCGAATTAACTTATTCAGCTGTAGCAGTATTTCAGCAGTAGTAGGTAAATTATTTAGACTATTCTAGACAGACTATTTCATGGAAAATAGTAGATTGTTTAAATACAAGGGTCGAAAGGAATGACTTTCACCCGTGTTAAACACTCTACTTTTCATTTCAAGTTTATGGAAAGTAAAATATAGTAGTTTTTCTAAAATATTTATTGATAGTACTTATTCATAATTAATTGAGAATTTAAGGTTATATGTGACTTGCACTTCTTAAAACGACAAGGTCTATTAGTCTTTGTGACAGTTAAATAGTTTGAACGTTAGTGCAGTTTCAAGTTATTGGCAATTGATGTCAAAAGTGGCAAAGCAATTGCGAGGTCGACTATACTTTCCCTGGGAAATTGTTACTCGTAGCTTGAAACTACTATTCAATAATGATTTTTGATATAATTTCAGGACCTAATACGACAAGATAAGACTGATCTCACAACAATATTAGAAGTTGAAATCAACAACCAATTCCTTAAAGATGGTCTTCGAATAATCCTACCTCCAGACCTGGATGTAGACCCAGGAGTTGCCAGCCACCAGACGCTGAAAAAACTCCATGCAGACCTGTATTCAAAAAGAGACAGTATATTGAAGAATTTTAACCCTGTATATATTTTTGGGGTGGACAAAATTGGGAAGAATATTTTTAGTGAGAATATTTCTGGGACTATAACAACTTCTAGGAGTGAAGAGGATTTTTGGAATACTTTTAATTTGTATTCTATGGCGAGTGGGGGGAACAGTGGGGAGGGTGGGGAAAGTGGGGATGGCATTAAAAGTGAGGCGAAAAAAGTGTGGAATGGGAGTAGAGAGCCCGCTGTGTTTACCGGTGAGGTGAGTATGTTTGTATAAGGTTTTGTACTCATGAGTTACACAAATAAATCTCAGGCAAATGCAAAAAATAAAACATGACTTGAGTGTTAGTTGCTAGCGGAACTAACAGCCCAAACCGGATGTACTTATGTTTTGTCTTTGTTGAAACTCTTTTTATAAGTTCCTATAAGTTTTGAATTAACACTTTGAAAGACACTACGTACATAGGCATCATAACAATAAAACTTCTATTGTGTCTCGTACAGTGTCCTTGAATGCGTTAATTTATTCTATTATAAAATACAACAGACGTAGATATATTTAGTAAACTATTCCGCTTAACTATTCCTAAAGAGTCGTAAAATACTCTGTAAGAAATCGACACGTGTTTCACCTCTCAACGAGGCATCCTCAGGATGACGATTGACTTGTCGAACCCGAACACGGTGGGTTGCCACGCCGAGCGCTGGACGCAGAGTGAGCCATACCGGCCGTTCCCTTAGTGAAACTTGTCATAGCAAATCACCGTAATTTTTTTAATTTTTCCTTCCATAGAATTGCCTAGATCTTCATCAAATAAAGGAGATAAACCCCAACTCACAAGTGTTGTTCGTTCTCTTCTCTAACAGCGAAGATATGAACCGAACAGTAGATCCCGCAGAAGAGCACAGAAGGCCAGAGAAGAGGATCAATGTGGAAGCTTTGAAGTGGATATTTAGGTTAGTTTTCTCGTGAAATCTTTTCTCTTCTCAATTTCATAATAATCCCATGTGCTAGGGAGCGAGCCTATTGCCGCTAACCAGGCACAAATCTAGATAGATAGAGAGCAGGCTGTACTGCTGAGTACAACCTTATAAAAAAAAACAATACCTGATCCGGGAAACAAATCCTGGAAACAGTCGCGCTCAAGAATCGGAAGAATCTTTATGTAACACATAACATAACCTCACGCCTTGTTTCCCCGAAGGGTTGGGCAGAGGTGTACCTGTAGATAGGTACACCCACATTTCGCCAGTTATGTTTAAGTCCCATGTAATAGGGGGCGAGCCTATTATTGCTGAAGATTTTAAAAACTATCTTTGCATTGTATAAATTCAATGTCTTAGCATTGTATAATTGCATAGCACATGTGTGAGTACTATGTACCGACTGTAAAGCTACCATTTAGGTACTGGGTATGTCTTTCATTGACTTGAATGTGCCCTGGCGGCTGAGATTATGTCATGCTCACTCTAATGTCTCGCTGGCGGTGGCGCGTGTGTTGGATCATTTAGCTCCCTTCAAAATGGTTGAGCTGAATTGTGGTAATCCATGCGTCATGTTCGTGAACGGGCGCCGTCAGTAGAGACTGGTCATCTCTTAGCTGCCACGGCTTATTTTAATTTTTGAATTGTTCTTTGTTTTTTATATTTTTATTACGGACGCTTTTAACGTGCACGTCTTTCTACATTGTTCTCACATGTATAATTTCAACGTTAATGATGTAACCAATATTTTGAAAAAAAAAAAAAAAATTGATTTAAAAGAGTGTCCGTGGAGTTTCTTGCCCGTTCTTCTCCATAGGTACCTACTACGCTTTGGAATGGGCAACTAGCTTCATATTTCTGACTGACCGACTTCTTGACAATTCAAAAGTGCCTGTAAATGGTTTAATTGAAATAAATGCTTTGAGTTTGAGTTTATTGGGTTAGCTAGCGACCTCGATAATTTTTTAATTTACCTCGATGGTCCTAGTTTATCAATTATAACTTCTAGTTACATCTATATGTAAGCGGGCACGCCCTTTATGCCTGGAGGCTTTTATTTAGATATTGTTTTCGTTAAGTTATTTTTATGACTGCTTGAGTATAGTTCTCGATGTTTTTGGTTGGTATATTGGCGTGTGCTAGCTGTCATATGGCTATTAATTTTATAATTTAAATTATGTTTTGTGTTGCGTAATGTAAATATCATTTTGCATACTATTATATAGAGTCATTTTTGTCTAACTGAACAGACAGCTGTGCTGCTGGACAGTTTGTTGCGCCACTTCTTGTTCCCAGCTAAAGCACTAGGAAGTGGTGAAGGGTGGGCGTTTTGGGGAACTGTCTTATGTAATTTGGACGTTCGAAAAGTGCTGATTCTCAGCCTAGTGTGAATAAATGAATTTTGAATTTGAATTTATTATTATTTAGTAATTTATCTTTATGTAATGAATGAATAATTAATTAGTTCCAGACCAAGTCAAGATCCACAGAAATCCTCCGATCAGAAACACAAAGGAGAGGACAAAAGACTATTTGAAGAGCAAACCGCCTTCATGAACGATATGATGGACCAGTGGGAGATGATGTGTGAGTACTAACAATATGAACATTTCGGATTGTGGCGGCATCTGCATTTCAACATGCGAACTACGCAACACACTGACGTCATGCAAAATCCTGCATCGCGCAATTAGGGTTTACCGCGCGACAAGTTATATACAACGTCCCGACATCAATCGTCGTGCAGTAGCCCAGCAGACACGACACCCGTTTGGTCGGAGGATCTTCCCTTTTCTATAGAGGATGAGTGTCATATAACTTTACACACTGTTTCTCGTACCTCTATAAAATATTATATTTTTATGACCAGTGGTCCACATGAGCCCTGGATCGAAAAACTTGGAAGTCATGAGGAGAGGCCTTTGTCCGACAGTGGGATGGTACAGGGTACAGGCAAACAGAAACAGTAGTATTTTTCAGCTTTTTCTAGGTTAAGATAATAGGCGAATAGCAGTGCGTAGTTACAAAAGTACAAGTTTTGTAACTATGCACGCTATTCGCTATTTGTTTTTTTTTAATTTTCCTTATTTTATAAGCTCTTTTTGTTTTAGTCGGCATGTACCTATAATTTTAATTACATAAATGAACCTTTAAAATAAGCTGCAGAATTTCAACTAATTATAGTGGATTATGATGTATTGCTTGAATTGGTCGGCAATATTAAATAAGGAATCAAGCAACTGTTTAAAAAAAATGAGTTTTAAAGTTATGAATCTTTGTTAAGTTGCTTGTTAAAATAACCCTTGAAATAGAGTCACTAAGAGTGATTTTTGAACTCAACCACACTTACAAGTTTCTAGTGACTTATAATCGACCTGCATCAAAAACTTTTTAATTATATCCTTTATTCCTTTGCCATAACTTTTTCCAATTGTGTTATTCAAAATTATATGTTGTTTTCAACCTACTTTCGACACATATTTTTATGGTACCACTCTTTATTCCAGCAACACCACCTCAAAAACATCACGTAAAAAGCCAATGCATTCTCCTCGACGATTCCGACCTCCAACGTACACCCGACCAAAAGCCCCTCGCGCCATTTCTCAGCACCGCCATACAAATCGCGGGTGAAACTTGTACGAAGAGCAAAGATGACCGTAGTGTAAAGACTAGGACTGGGTTTTTAAGTACCGTTGTGAAGTTTGCTGCAGATTGTCTGCAGAGTTACCTGTTGGAGTATTGTACGAAGTTAAGTGAGGTTAGTGTTATTAACTTATTTATTACTAGTTTTTGCCCGCAGCTTTTCCCTTCTATCCGATCCCGATGATCCAATCACACTCCTCCAGGAGTCTAATAGGGCCACCAGTACAGTGCACAAATACACCCGACACCCGTCGTTCCGACCTCGCCGCAGAGGTCCACCGCGTGCGCGACCCCGAGTAAATAATGCTCCCCCCGACCCTTGTCCGATGAAACGCCAGCCCGCGCCGCAGCTGAGCGTGTAGTTTTAAATTCCCCTATTAATAATAATGATCACTCCTTGATCCAGCCTGTCCCAGTACTTGCTGTCCCCCCCTCAGCGAACGCCCTAAGCCGAGGTTCGTACCCCACAGGGGGTGCCCTTAGCGAGCGTACGTTTAGCTTGTAATCTAGAATAGTTTGCAGTTATGCCCCTGGCTGGAGGCCCTTAGTGTAGAAGCTATTGGCAGCCACAGGAAAGTCCGGTTAAGCAGCCACGACCTTAGTGGTCAACTGCAAGATGCCCTAGTTAAAAAAAAAAAAAGCAGCTTTTCCCGCGTAGAGTCGGTAATTATCCCACGGGACTGTACTACCGGGATTAAAAGTATCCTATGCCCTAACCCAGGTCATGGTCTATCTACCTGTGTGCCAAATATTGTCGAAATCCTGTCAGTCGTTAAGGCGTGAAGAGGTAACAGTCAGACACAGTTATATTATAACTTAATATAATATAATAGTATACAGCGTGTATCAAAAATGATGGTCATATTTAAGGTGTGGTAAAGATCATCATACTAAACAACTTTCTCAATGGGACCAACATCATAACCGCGAAGAAATAATCAGCGGTGACATACATTTGGTTCAAGTAGGTATTAAAGTTCTGTATGGGACAGATGATTAATTTTTCACGTTTCCAATGTTGATAAAAGTATTTGAATGGACTCTATATCAGGTATTATTATTGTTTATTGAGTAAATAATTGAATTCCTTAAATTTCAGTTGCACGTAAAACTCCTGCAACAGTTCATCCTGGCTTCGTTCGACATGGCGCGCGAGTTGCAAGTCGTGCCCAAGAAAATACAGTACGTGGCCAGGCAGGAACAACAGTTGTATGAGGTGGGCTTTAGACGTTTAATTTAGCAGTTAATATTCATATCTTTATTTGCATTCCATAATGTAGGTATAAAGGAGTTACAATGGCTTAAATCTAAGGTACAATTACGGACCCTGTAGGGCACAGCAAAAAAAATAAAATTAATTACTAAAATAAAAATCAAATTAAGTAACAATCAACTATTTTTAAATATGTTCTTAACATTAATTGCCATCCGTTATAGGTTGTGGTAATAATTATTGGGTAAGGTCAATTAAACATAAATATCATATTTTAATATTTATTTATGTATGTATTCAGAATATCTATACAACTGTGAATGGTGTCTGTTGTGTATGGTGTTAAATCTTTTTTTTTTGTCATGTATGTATTCGTTTATTGTGTAGTATGCTTTTAGGCATGTCCGTCTGTCTGTCTGTCTGTCCGCGGCTTAGCTCAGAGACTGTTAGTACTAGAAAGCTATATTTTGGCATGGATATACATATTAATCACGCCGACAAAGTGGTTACATAAAATCAAGAAAAACATTTTTTTAGGGTATCTCCCCTACACTTAAAGTGGGGATATAATGGGGTTCCATGAAATGTGTGTGTTTATTGTGAGTCCTAATACCCATACCGTAAAGTCATTTATTACTTCAATTTGTGTGCCGTTTGTTGTGAAATTAACTGGTAATCGGAGATGTTTTCTGAGGGTAGAAAGAAAGAAAGTCATTAGTTTGGTTTTTTTTATAATTATTCTCAAGGTTACGCTCATCCATTCATTTTTTTGTTTTATTTAATATCGTGCTTAGTTGTTCGTTAATATGACTATTAGTTTGGCACGTGGTAAGCAGAGATACATCGTCTGCGAATTTATGATCGCGTTTTTTTATTATGCGATGTATCGTCATTTAATTTAGATAAGTTAATACTGTCCACTGTCCACAACATTATTTTCTAAAAGTAAACTTGTATTCAGAAACCTAGATCATTAATAAGTTTTGAAACCACACACTTATGTCATACATGAGTAAGTTCAAATTTGATTGTGTCCATAATTTATTTAGGAATTTTTTATTACAATAAATAGTCACTCCAACCTACAATACATTAGTTTAAATGTGACTTATCAAAGATTCAAAGTTCACATAACTATGCACTTATAGTTGGGCGAAGGCAAATAAGATGATAATATATATTGTTTGTTTGCAGACCATAAACGAGAAGTTCTCAGAAGGTGACAAGAAGCGCGAGTTACTGAAGATCATGCAGGAAGTGTTGGAAGAAATGAGGGCTGAAGTTAACAATATGGACTGGAGTGTCGATGGTAATCATTATTTCTTATTAATAGCAACATCCTTTCATTTTAAACATAGACAGAAACCAATATAACGCATATTTAGTGACTGACGTAAACACCTTAATAAATCATCAGCCTAACACAATTTTCAAGTTTTTTTTTTTACTACCAGGTCTGCGATTGATGAGCATGAGGTCCTGGGGTTGTTCCACGGGTCGGGCAAAATATTATAGGGTGTTCCATGAGGAAATTAGTAGAATAAATTAATGAAATACACCTACCCCGGCGTGGTTTAACCAGACTTGATAAATCGAATGAACCTCAAGATTCGCACTAGCCCCTAGAGCCTCATGTTTCATGGGGCTACAGAGGCCATTGCATATCAAGGAGTAGACCGGGGGGCGCGGTAATGGTAGGGAAGACGTGCCCTTAGGAAATGGAAAGATTTTTGAGCCGTAGCGCAGTAACTCGAATTTAGCCTGGTTAAAGTAAATAGGCTCGCCCCCTTTTACACAATGGAGTTTAGTTTAGTAGTGCTGGGCTTATGTGTTACATTTGTCATGATAAAATTATGATCAAATTTTTCTTTCAACTCCCAAGACCAACATGACTAAAATATCCACCTTTTCTTCCCGCAGATCTCCCCTGGCACCAAGACCCCCGCTTCATAGTCTCAAACTCCATCTTCTACTCGTCGTCCCGCAGTAGTCCGGACACGGTTTCGCTCCGGCTCCGAACCGGCGATCAGCCGTCTGACGGCGAAGAAGCCGTGTCCTGCGACAGTTATAACTTCGACGATTACGAGATTATTAGAACCAATGAAGAGAGTTTTGCTGATTCTTATGGGAAGGTTAAGGTCAGTGAATATTTTTTATCTTAAGAAGCTGTTCCACTGGTTAGGTTTGTGTGTACTAATCAATACTATAAACCTAGCTGGAAAATATCATTGAAAAAAATGTTACTCCGACAATTTTCTACTACAGTTCAAAGTTCTAACGTCCGTTACTGTAGTGACGTCATTAGCCTCGATACTGCTTTGTTTAAATCTCTTTTTTAGCCCCAAATCATGTAAATTAAATAATGGTTCGTGCTTTATTCAAGCAGAAATCGCACTTACTTAATTCAGTGATATTTCTTTAAATATTTGCTCAGAATAGATGTTTATTCACTTGGCTTTTTACGTATTCCAGCATTGTCGAAAACGACGCGTTTCGAGTTTACAACATAAAATAATTATTTGTAAAATAAGGAACTTTCTCGTTGGTGTAGTGGTTGCAAGCGCTACTGCTGAGCATGAGGTCCTAGGTTCGATTCACGGGTCGGGCAAATTGTTATTGGGTTATTCCATCTGGAATTTTTCAGTAGTGGCAGCCCGGAGTCTGGATTTGTGCCCGGTTGTATGCCCGGCCCGGGCGAGCCTATGGCCAATAGGCTCGCCCCCTATTACATGGGACTTAAACACAACTGGCGAAATTTGGGTGTACTATAGATACACCAGTAGCGCAGCTACTAAATCCTTTAGAGGGAAGCCGAAGAAAAAATTGGTTAGTTCTCATATACTCAATATAAGATAACATCAAAATGATTACTTCAAAAATTGAAGTCTCACTTTTTTAATTTTACGCCATCTATGATCAAGTAGTAGAACCAAAGAGACGTACTACACAAAACAAAATTATATATCTAAAATAATAAATCTATTACAAATAGATTATGTTATAACGAATAAAATGCGAGGTTTGTTTTGTTTTTACCAACCTTGGCCTTAGTGGTCACACAGCGCGCGATCGCAGCTGACCACTAAGGTCGTAGCTGCTAAACCGGACTTTCCTGTGGCTGTCTTAAGCTTCTTTCTTCTTTAAGTTCTTTTACACTCAAATCCTCCAGCCAGGGGCAAAACTATTATAATGAATACTAGGCGAGCGCTCGCTAAGGGCACCTCCTGTGGGGTACGAACTTCGGCTTAGGGCGTCGCTGGGGGGAGGGCAGCATCAAGGATATATTAGTATTATAGAAATTTAAAACTACAGGCTCAGCTTCGGCGCGGGCTGGCGCTTCTACGGGCGGGCGGTATTACATGGGGCTGCGGTCGCGGCGGAGCGTATATGGAATCTATACCTTCACACAACGCTCTATAGTGTTGAGTTCGGGTATACCATAAAAATATGTAACGCCGTGTTGAGGATTTTAAAATATACCCAACTCCAACATTCGTTTTGGGTATAGTATAAAAATATTTACCGTCGTGTTAAGGATTTCAAAATATACCCGACCGCAACATTCGTTTGGGATAGATATCAGATAAAGGGACGTTTATTTTAGGCTAATTATTTTCCAGGCGACTAACAACTTAAAGGGCGACTAATTATTTGCTACTAAAAATCATAGGCGAGGTACTATAAATAATGACATGGCGATTAATATTAACAGTGGGATAAAAAACATTGTATTATAGAAATATGAAGTGGTAAATGAAAATGGCTGAATGGTAGGTTAGGTTAGGTTAGAACTGTGACCAGACAAAGCACGAGCCGAGCGAGCGAAGCGAGCGGTGCCGCGGCAGCGGCCGGCGAGTGCCAGTGTCTCCGATTCAAAATCCAGATTCTCGATAACTCCACAATGTTCGGTTATAAAACCCTCTAAACTAGCTTTATCTATCATTATTCGCATCTACTTTTACGCTAAAAGGATCACAAACTATATAGTTATCGCTTTATTATAATTTTCGCAATGTACTGTGCACTTATTACCACTTTTTAAATTAAAAAACACTTGAAATCACAATTCAAACAGTACTGACTCGCACGTGGTCACAAAATGATGCAACAAACAAAATATTGCGTCAAGCCGCGGGCGAAAAGGATAGAACGATTGAAATAGTAACGTGCCAAAAGAGTATCGAACAATTGCTTCGTTGCGGTCGGGTATGTTTTAAAATACTTGCAGGGGCTTATACTAAATCTGAATGTATACCCGATATCAACACGCGCCAGTGACGTCACAAATGTTAGGTAAAGGTACGCTTTATTGAAATGATTTTTGTTTACTGGATTTGAAAATATACCCGAAGGCAACGCGGTTTCTGACGTCATGACCGTTGTGTGAAGGTATAGATTCCATATACGCCGCGGCGGACCTGGGCGGTGAGGTCGGTATGACGGGTGTCGTTTGTGCACTGTACTGGTGGGCCTCCTGCTCTCCTGGAGGAGTGTTGTGGGGTCATCTGGGTCTGAGAGAATATGCCTTGGACAAACTCAAACTTAAAGCATTTAATTCAATTAAACCATTTACAGGCACTTTTGAATTGTCAAAGGGTTAGTCAGTCAGAAATATGAAGCTAGTTGCCCATTCCAAAGCGTAGGTTCCTATGGAGAAGAACGGGCAAAAAACTGCACGGACACTCTTTTAAATCATATTATTGTTACAAAATATTGGTTACATCATTAACGTGCACGATAAAAGCGTCCGTAATAAAAAAATAAAGAACAATTCAAAAATTACAATAAGTCGTGGCAGATAAGAGATGACCAGTCCCTACTGACGGCGCCCGTTCACACGAACATGACGCATGGATCAGCAACGTTTAGCTCAACCATTTTGAAGGGAACTTAACGATCCAACACACGCGCCACCACATGGAGCATTACTAGCTCTCTATTCATATCAAAATGACAACGTTTTAAATAAACTGCTTTAAACACAAACTCTCGTAAATCAAAATATTATCACTTTATGGCACAAATCACGCATAAACAAATTCCAGCTGTAACAGGTACCTACTATAGATTTTTAAATAAAGTTGAGAATGTAAATAACTAATCAAATGCAAAAGAAAACAAAATAAAAGTTAATTTATCTGTCAACAAGTCGACACAACAAAATATTTATAAATCTACGAAATTCTACGACAATTAATTCTATCTCGTTCTCGCCTAAGCATTTTTCTCTTTTTGTCCCGGTAATAACTCGCTCGAGAACGGCTTACCTGCCACAGTTACGAGCGGTGATTCGGAACCCCAATTTCCACCGAAGTGTGCCCGAAGTAGGTGTTGTACGTACTACAATTTTTTTTAGGTATAATGATAGATAGCCAACTAACCTGAAAGCCACACGCAGAAGAAGTATGCAAAAAATTAAGTACAGCAGCGTACGTGATTTTTAATTTATCCAGGAAAGTGAATATGCCCACCAGATTAGTCGCTTACCATGGTTTAGTTGCGTCAATTCTGAGATCCGGTATAATATTCTGGGGAAATTGTAGTCTGACAGAACAGGTATTCAAAGCTCAAAAACAGTGCATAACGACAATGTGTAACATGAAAGTAACAGATAGTTGCGTACCTGTATTCAAGTCCCTAAATTTGCTAACATTCCCATCACTTTACATTTTCGAAATTGCTGTTTTTGTAATATCAAATATGCATCTTTTTAATAAATCGTCTGACAATAGAACACGACCAGTTAGAAGGAAGTATACAAACATGTTACGTGCTAGTGGTCATAATACTGCATTAATAAGGAAAAGTGTTATATATATGTGCCCGGCTATCTTTAACAAAATACCCGATGAAATAAAAAACGAGTCCATTCCTCTGTTTAAAAAGAAATTGTCAGTCTTATTAATTAGAGATCCTTATACATTCTACCTTAAATTAGGCATGCCAACATTTAGTACAAGTGCTTAATACTCTAAAAATACTGTCAATATGAAAATGCTTATACTTAATATGGTCAATAAAATAAAATAAAGAATTAAATATTTAAAGATGTCAGGATTGAAATCGAATTGAAATGATTAAACTTTATAGTTACCTATTGGTAACTATAAAGTTTAATCATTTAGAAATTCACAAATGGAGTAATAAGTGTAATAACATTTATCAATTGTAAAACATCTGCATTTTTTTGTACCTATTTTCTATGCAAATATTCTACGATTAATACTGTATTTTGACACACGACGTGCGGCTTATTGGCGCTAGTGTCGTCGGAATTTTTAGCTGAGGCGAAAATATGAACTGCGTACGCTATTTGTAATGTTTTTTTTATCTTATGACGTATTAAATACTTGTAATGCGACTATGTATGTACTATATTATAATTATTAATAGTAAACTCAAGTACAGTTGTTGTTCCGAAGGGAAGCCGGTAGGAATCGGGTTGTTTGTACCCATCGCCCCTGAGATACACCTCTTTCTACCCTTTCGGAGATTACAGGCGTGATATTATGTTAAGATGTTTAAGTTTTTTTACTCCTATAAAATGTTTATTTATGTAATGAATTTGTTTTGAATTTCTTGCATACTCCCTATAGCTTAGCGCACCGCACAATGATTGTAGATGTAAATATCTCTACTTAGTAGTAACTATCGACATTTCAAGTGTCGATACAGTTTTCATTTTGCTGATTGTCATAGTTGAATGACCTCAAATAGCCTAAACTTTTGGCCGATTGGGGTATTAGCATTGCTAGAATATAGTCAGGACTCTAGGCCTTGGAGTTCTGATCCCATGACACTCTTGACGTGGTTTGATCAAGTGTGGTTGATAAAATATCAGTTCTAAGTTCGACATCACACAGGGTAACACATACACTGTTTTGAAGTTTTATATCTACTTTTCCAGTCCCCCCAGCCGCCAGACGAAGACTCCCCCGAATTCAACAACATCCGCGTGGAGAACGAGTCCGAGATGTTTTCCCTGTCGACCGCGCGCGGCAGCTGGCCCGGCCGCCTGCTCAGCAGCGGCAGCGCGGCCACGTGCACCAACAGCGGCAACATCTCCATCAAGCAGGCGTCGCTGGATGTGCAGCAGACAGGTAGCTTATTCGAAAAATTAAAAAATAAGTAACCAAAGAAAACAAAGTTAAAAATAATTGTAGAAAAAGCAAACACTTAAATTCGACAGTCAGGTGACAATGCAGACACTATCACTGTTAAATAATCTAAGCTGGTCAAAAAACATATGCACACATACACTCGCAGGCAGCGAATTTGAGCGCCGGCGACTCGCTGGGGATTTCAAAATCTCAGGTTGACATCGCTAGCAACGAATCAGCTGTTGAAATCTGTGTGAATTCCGCGGGTTTTTAAAATCCCGCGACTTGCCGGCGACTAAAGTCGCTGCGTGTTAACGTAGTATAAATTTGTTTCATGCGTGTTTACGGAAATTCTGTATTCGTTTTGTAATTGGCTGTCTGTTGTTTCAGTTCTCTCCAAACTGAGTCAGAAGATTAGTTTGAAGTTAGCGAAGTTCGTGGATTGCCTCAAGGACACGTACTTCGGAACGTTGCAGAGGTAAATCTTATTTAGCATATTATTAATTTAACATGTAAGAAAATAAAAACAGGTGTTATTTAAATAAATAAAATACTTTTATTGCATCAAAAACTTTTGACATTACTCAAGTCGAATAAACATTAATTTGAATTAATTAAAGGGGATAAACCCTGACTCCCAAACTAGGTGATCTTGTTCGGCTTAGGCTGCCTGTCCACTGAAGCGGAGCTAGGCAGCGGAGCGGAGAAAAGTGCCAATATTAACCAATAGAATCAAAACTCCGCTTCAGAGCTCCGCTCCTATTGGTTAATATTGGCACATTTCTCCGCTCCGCTACCTCGCTCCGCTCCAGTGGACAGGCAGCCTTAGGAGTCGGTGTTCGGCTGTAAATGCGGTACCAATAACTATTTTGTTGTGTGTTTTATTAATATACAAAATCTTTGCCAAAAACCTTGTTTTAAAGTAGTTACAATGAAAATAGCGTGAGCATGGCATACTCACAGCCGTCAGGGCACATTCAAGTCAATAAAAGACATATTACCCGGTAAATGATAGCTCTTTAGTACATAGTACTCACACCTGTGCTATGCAATTATATAATACAAAGGAGATTGAGTTTATACAATACAAAGATTACAATTAGTCTTACAATCTTCAGCAGCTCCAACAGGTTTTTTTTTAATGTTATTTAATTAGTTGTGGTTGTGGAGCAGGAACAGCAATGAGCCAAGCATTTTTATCAATTATGTAATCCCCCTAACTTATAATATGCCTGCCTACATAGTGTGCGTTTTATACAAGATTTGAATTTCGTCTCATTCAGTTGAAGTATGTGGGGAGGAATTTTATTGTAACATTTTAAACAGTACCCCATGAAAGATGACTCTACTTTAGCCAGTCTGAAACCTGGTTGAACTAATAGGTCCCTATTTCTTGTACTATAATTATGTCTATCACCTCTTTTACTAAAAATATCTAATTTTTTTCTTACGTACATGATGTTTTCATAGATATATTGACAAGGTACCTTTTCAAGGTATTTTTTTTCTCTCAGAAGATTCCTATAATTAAGAAAGATATTTTAACTATTAGGTAAGTATTACTTTTGGAAACTGAAATGTATTGAGAGATTACCCGTTCCCCCATTCATTATTTTTTATTCTGGGTACGTATAATTAATTTCTTATATTTTAAATAATTAATTTTATTTTCCTTCCAGATGTCTAGAATCCCTAGAATCTTCCTGCCGACAGGAGCTGGGCGGTAGACCGGCCAGCGAGGCCATGCGACAGTTACTGTCAGTAGCGAGGCAGGTGGACCTGTCTCCCTGCGCCACCTTCCCGGTGCTCAGGAGTCTGCTGGAGTCGCTGAGGAGACTGCTGCACAAGTGAGTAATAAGCGGAAGAAGATCTATGTATGAGGAAATAGCCATCGTTATGACGCTTTGCGAAAGATTGACGAATAGTTTATGTAGTTTTTAGAAGGAAGGAGAATACTGTTCTCTGTTTTAGCAACACATGGTAGGAGATACAATAAACCCTCTGTAATAATGTTAGAAAATGAAATGATGTATTTTTATTAATCAGTAGGATTATTTAAAAACTTTGTCATTCCACATTTTCTACTTAGGGCAGATTTTTCCAAAGTCAGATAATTTTTATCCGTGGAATAAAATTGAAATTTTACAGTTCAAACATCACGCCTTGTTTCCCCGAAGGGTTGGGCAGAGGTGTACGTGTAGTGCACCCACATTCCGCCAATTAGGTTTAAGTACCTAATTTGCCAAGTACCTATTACTTGGGACTTAAACATAACTGGCAGAACTGGCGGGTGAGCCTATTGACAATTTTTGTATGAAAAATTATATATATTTCATCATGTTTTTAGAACCGCAAAATAAAAATTTTGACCTATAAAAACTTTGATTTTTGTAAATTTATGTTACAATGTGTTAAAAATAAATAAAAGACTAAAAAATAATTACGTCAAGAATACGCAATAATAATTACCAATATCATGTTTGTTGCAGACTCCGCCTAGTAGGCGGCGAAGAAGAGGAAGCGTGTTGTGTGCTCAGTCCGCTGTGGCGCCGCCGCGTGGCCGGCGCCGCGCTGCAGCAGCTGTCGCCGCAGCGGCTCGCGCGGCTCATATCTGCGCAGGTCATTCGAAGGGTTTATTTTGGGACGAGATTGATCCTTATTCAGAATAGCGAATTTATTTTCAAATAAAATTGCAAGCACAGTTGACCGTCGATTCCGAAGTTTCTAGGTTGAAAATCTGGAAACAATTACAAAAAAAAAGTATGTGCGACCGCGCCATGAACGAAGTTCCTTCTGACATATGATTTAAAACAAAAACAAATGTCTTAATGGAATCTCCACGCGTTCAGTATTGATGTTATAGAACCAGCCGCGCACAAAGCTCGTCTGCTCGAATCTCGACACTCGCACGTGTTAGAAATAAGGCAGGTTAATACTAAGAAAATAATATTCAAGCAATTTATGACAAGTATTTATTTTTAAATATACCATTTCAGTATAATAAAGATGTATCAAAGTATAATTAAGATTCATTTATGACAAGTATTTTCTTATGATTTATAAAGATTAATAAATGGAAAGTATTTTAAATAAGGATTAAATAATGGCAAATATTTATTTTAGACAAATTATTAATTAATGGCCAGTATTAACTTTAAATAAACCAGTACAATTTAATTAACACATATATAACGATATCAGAAGTATAACTGATACCATTATTCAATTATTTCACACATATTTTAGGAGAAATACAACATAGCAATATTATATTTATAGTCATACATATACAACAATAAGAAACAGGAAAGAATATACTTAACCGGTGATCTGCTCGGTCCGAAGGCTCGACAAAGAATGCCCCCCAAACAGATTCGAGACGTCGCGACGCCCCCGCAAGGGGGCGTGGCGGACGGGGTCGGGGCGTCGCCCCTCGCCCGCGGAGGCACACCGTGACCCGCGACTGCGGGCCCCTCACTATGGGCGGCCTAAATCGGCCTGCAGCCTGTGATGCAGCAAGCTGAATCTGTGTTATTGGTTGCTATGCGTATTTCTGTAGGCGCGCCACGACGCTAAAACCAATAGCGTCGCTTTCTTCACGACATCTCGGCGGTCAGTCCCCGCCAGGTGAGCCCCAGTTACCTGGGGGAGGCCCGACGAAGACGACCAGCGACAGAGATGCCGACTCGACGCTCCTACAGGTAGAAATGTAGTTTACCCTCGCCCCGCTCACAGATCTAGCCGTTTACGGATTGAGGGATAAACAGTCGTGTATGTATGAGCAGTTTGTACTGTAGTGTATCACCGCTCAGTGTCAACGTGCGTCGCGGCCCACGTCGCGTCTGCACGTGTTGTGTAGGATGTATGTTTAGTAGTGGTTGTCTGTATATAGTTACGTGACATGCCTATATTAACTTAGAACACGCCACGCAACAGATGTATGTGTACATCTGTAGAGTCTTATTATTTCGAGTGAGCTGCGTGTAACCTGGATGCTGCTCACTCGAGGCGTGCGATGGGGTCAATCGTCCGCTACCAGGTCGCGGGGCAGGGGTCTCGCGTCGGGCGGGCGCGCGTGCAATGGCGCTATCTGCCTGACATGGGGCCAGGCAGAGGCGTCGGCACGCGCGAACATCGCCTTCGCGAGTCGCCCTACAAACTCGTCCAGGCTCTCAATCCCGAGATCCCGGTGGAGTACGTCGTTCCTCACAAAAGGAGGAGCATCGACAATGGTCCGCAGCGCAAGATTTTGTTGCGCGCGGAGCGTCTTGCGGCTCGACTCCTTTGTGAGGGCGAACCACGCGGGGGCGGCGTACGTCAAGATTGGGCGAATGTACGTTTTGTACACGCCCAACTTGACGCGCGCCGGGATGCGGGATGAGAGCACAGGTCTGAGTAGGTTGCGGGCGACCCTACCCTGCGCGGCGACCTTGCGGACATGGGGCCCCATCGTGAGGCGGCGGTCGATGGTCACACCCAGGTATTTGACCCGGGGCGACCAATCGACGGCGGTCCCTTGTAGTTTCAAGGGTGGTGGGACAGGCGCGGATCCGGTGATCATCGCCTGCGTTTTACTCACGTTTACCGACAGCCGCCACTTCGACAGCCAGTCGGGGAGTAGGTCGAGGGCGCGCTGCATCTTGACCGCCGCGTGCTTCGCATTGAGCGAAGTTGTAATGTACGCGGCGTCGTCAGCGTACAGCGCGAGCGTCGCCTCTGTAGTGGTGGGGATGTCGTCGGTATAACGTGAGTAACACGCCGGCGACACGCTGCCCTGCGGCACACCTGCCAGCACCGGGCGGGCGCCGGATAGCGCCCCGTCGACCACCACCCTGAAGGTCCTGTTTGACAGAAAGGATGAGACCACTCTAACAACGCGACGGGGCGCGTCGGAGGTGGCCAGTTTGTAAACCAAACCGTCGTGCCACACACGGTCGAAGGCCTTCTCCATGTCGAGGAATACTGCCACCGCGTATTCCTTCTTGTTTAGGGCTGTTGTCAGAAGGTGCAGTACCCTCGACAACTGGAGCGTCGTACTGTGGTCCGCCCTAAACCCGAACTGTTCCGGGCGTGGGGCGATGTGTTGCTCGAGGTGTCGCAGCAGGAGTACTTCGAACACCTTGGAGACTGTCGGCAGCAGAGTGATGGGCCGATAGCTCTCCGGCTTCACCGGGCTCTTTCCCGCCTTGGGCAGCATGGTGACGCGCCCCTCCTTCCAAGATGTGGGAAAGACCCCCGTGCGCAGTATCCCCGTAAACAGGCGCGCCAGTGCCGCTACTGTGCGGAACGGCAAGTGGCGCAGCGCTGTGTTGGTGATACCGTCAGCACCGGGGGCCTTTCTAGGCTTCGTTTTTAGGATGGCGCGTCTGACTGCGCCCGGCGAGAAAAAGATTGGTGCCTCCTCGGGAGCTATCGGCGATGCGAAGTAGTCTCCGAGGTGTTGCTCTACCGCTGCGACATGCTCGACGTCGGCGGTCGGGTTTGGGCGGAACTGACGCTCCAGGTGCTCGGCGAAGACCTCCGCCCGGTCCTCTGCTGCGTACTTGAGCGCCCCGTCGCTGTTAAGCAGAGGGCGCACCGGAGCTGGGGTGTTCGACAGCTGGCGGCAAAGACGGTGTACAGACGGCCAACTGTCGACAGCGGCGTCTATTCTATCTTCCCAGCCCGCGGCGGCGTGTGCCGAAAACTCGGCCTTTACTCTCTCCGCGAGACGGTTTAGCTCTCTTTTCATTGTGGGACATCTTGTTACTTGCCACTGCTTGCGAAGGCGCCTTTTCACGGCTACCATCGCTTGGATATGAGCCGGTAGAGGCGGCAAAAGCACTCTCCCCTCCGGCTGTATCGTCGTCGCCGCTTCCAAGGCGCTCTGGATGCAAGCAGTGACATCGCCACTAGTAGGTTCGTCCACTAGTACTGTATTGTCCTCCTTTGACTTGACAACCTGCGCGATGGTGGCAGGGCCGGCCTCAGGGATATCTTCTTGGTTTTCTGGGTCTTCTTGCCTTTCCCCCCGCGCTTCTTCTTCCTCCGCCGAGAAGAGGAGGAGGCTTGGGTTCCTCTGGGTGTGGGCTCATTTGCCGCCGCCATTAGCGTCGGTCCGTGAGCCTCTACTATTGTCACTGTTTGTTGTGTCTTGGCTGCTGTCTTTGTTGTCGACGCCGTAATGGTGACGGTGCCCGCTCGCTTGTTCCTAGTTTCGTTTAGTACGCAGGTGGCCGGCTCCTCCCGCGGGCGGGGGCAGTCGCGTGCCGCGTGCTCGTCGCCGCATCGCACACAAGCGAGCGGACGATGGCACTGGTGCGAGCTGTGTCGAAATCGCTGGCACCGGTGACATTGAGCGGGCCCACGTTTTCCACGCCAAGCCTCGATCTTGACACCACGCATGTACATAAATGTCGTGGTGCCATAGATCTCCCTGACGTCCGGTGTCTTTTTAATAATTGCGTGAAACACGCAGCCGGGTCGTCCTTGTGCGCCCTTAATGTGGCGCACGTACTCCGGCTGGTGTCCCATCGCCCGGAGCTCCTCTTCAATCTCCTTGGGGTCCGTGTCCGCCGGCAGGCCCCTAATGGCGATCTTCAAGTTACGCTCCGCTGGCAGCGAGTACGCGAACCAGGACACGCCCGCGCTCTTCTCAACGCCAGTCAAGTAGCGCTGGACCAGCCGATACTCATCCTCGGTCTCCGGGGTGAATCTCACCCCGGTCCCGTAGGGACGAGCATTTGGGGGCCGGCCCAGCTTGGCGTGAATGGCCCTGAAATGCATGGCCCAGTTCGGTAGCGTCTCTACCACCAGCTGCAGCGGAGGGAAGCGTAGTTTCTTCTTCCCCTTCTGTTGCTTCGTTGTTGGCGCCGTAGTTGAGGCGCCAGTCGAGGCGGCAGGGGGGGTAGTGGTTGTCGTGTTAGGTGCCGGGGGCGAGTTGGTGTTTCTCGCCCCTGTGGTTACCGTGCTTGTTTCCGGGCTCGGCGAACGCGGTGGTGTGCGGCGGGCCGCGTCGGCAAAAGTGGGAGACATCGGCATGCCCCGACCCCGCGGCGCGCTTTCGCGCTGTGGCCGCGGCGGGTCTGGGCAGTACCGCTTCGCTTCCTCCGACGCGGCCTCGCCGGAGCTTCTTCTGCGTCGCTGGGGCCTTGCCTCGAGCTCAAACTCGAAGTTGAACCCCAGCGGCGATGTGGGAGACGCCGGCGACATCGGTCCGGCGGCTGGAGGTCCGCCCTCGACAGGGCGGGGCCTGGATCGTGAGGTCATGTCCGGGGACATGTCTCCACGACCGGACGCGGCTGAGCCCACTGACGTCAGCGACATGCTCGACCCTACGCGGGAAGAGCATGCCGACATCATCGCGGGCGAGTCGAAGGCGGAATGACGGGGAGGCGCCGGCGAAGCGGGCGCCTGCATCTTGGTGGTGTCCGGCCTAAAATATGGGCCAGCACTCGCTGGCCGCTCCTGCTCAGCCATCGCTGGCCGCTCCTGCTCAGCCATCGCCGGTCCCGCCAGCGAGAGGCGGGGACCGGGGGCGGCGGTGCTAGAAGCTGGCACAGCTCGGGTGGTTCTCGGTACGGCGCCGGTAGATGGCGCCGGAGGCGACACGAACCGCGGCGGCGGAGCTGCGGAACGCGCGGGGGGCGCGCGGGCTCGTGTCGACGGCACGGGAGTGCGCGGGGGTGGTAGTGCGGGGTAGGCGACGCGGGGCGCAGCGGAGCGCGCTGAGGTCGCGGCATGTGGTGTGGGCGCGGCTTGTGGTCGCGCAGGAGGCGCGGGCGCGCGCGCTTGCGGTGCGCGGCTTGTGGTCGCGACAGGCCCCGGGGCCTGTATGGGTACCGGGCGGAACGCGGCGGGACGGACGGGTACCGCGTGCTGGCGGCCCGACGACGGCGTGGGCGCAACGCGCGCAGGCGCCGATGTCGTCGGTGGGCCGGGGGGCACAGCGGCTCCCTTCCCCCCCCCCTCTTCTTCCGGCCGCTTCTTCTTCTTTTTGGCGGTCATCTTCTTCTGGGGACCGGCCGGCGGTGCACCGAGCGCCGCGTCGCCAATATTTGGCAGCGACAGCGCCCGATTCATCGCCGGGCGGGCTCCCGGGGACCCGGCATCGCAGCCCAGAGCCGCGCGTGCCGGGTTTCGGCATTTAAAACTTTGTTAAAATTTCCTCCGCGTCCACGACGATGCTGGTGTTGCACCGGGCAGCACGGGGCGGCCCTCTCTGTGCCTGTACAGGGACCCGACGGTGTCCTGTACAACACAGAGAGAGACGAAGTATTGCGGACCGCGCGGATATTCGCGATAGTTAGCGTGTTACTGCAGACTGTCGCGATCGGAACGTTGGCGAATCCTGCCCCCCAAGCGGTTGGGCTCTAGCTTTTATACTCAGTGACAAACAAGTGGCGTCATCGAGCCGTCGGTACAAAGAACACGTGTTCAAAATTGATCATCCGATCCATTCTTTACTTAATTTACTTAACTAAAGCGATATAACTGTATCAAAAACTATAATTATAAATATCATAATAATTAAATGGTGTAAAAGTAGTTTTAACAATAATTTTATGATTTGAATCACAACCGAAACAACTTCCGGAATCAAGCAAATTCAATTTTACTTAAATAATTAATGTGGGTAAACAAAAACATAGTGCTAAAAATTGAAATATATAACACACGCACACACATCCTTACATACTCGTATTATAAAACAAAGTCCCCCGCCGCGTCTCTCTGTCTGTCTGAACACGATAAACTCAAAAACTACCGAACGGGTTTTCACCAATGAACGGAGTGATTCATTAGGATGGTTTTGGGTAAATTGGCTGAAATATGACGATTATTGTTGAAGATGTCGGAAAAAATCATGCCGACTGGGAGCGTACGCCGCGTAAACCGTGAGAGAGAAATAAAATGTATGTATGTTCTACAGGATTGTTCCTCTTAAAATTTTCAACAAAAAAGTCAGGGATGGCATATGTCTATCTTCTAAGGATGACCCGCAGTAACCATTATTATGTTTCAAAATTTGATAAACAATGATTTGTTATTTCCGTAATATTATATTATCCAATAAAATATGTTATTTAATTTAGATTACAATATGCCTTGAAATCATATCATTTAAATGAATAGCTTAAAACGGAAAGGGGCATAAATAAGTTATTTTACACTAACACGAGACTAACAAAAACGATAAGCAAACAAAATTATCGAATTAAATGACGCTTACCTTCTTCATTTACAGTGTACCTATTTCATCTATTGTTATAGGTCCTTCACTTTCTAATAACACTTTCTTCACTATTTTATTATTATTAATTTATTCATATTTTTATTCAACCACCCTACATACATTTTTCTTGTCTTATAACTAAATAACAGTCGGTGTATCTGTCCGCCGCGGTCGGCGGCCTGTTGCGCTTTGTGAGTGCACGGACGGTGCACTATTTAGCTCATCGCTAAGAACAGGTTTTTGCGTGGATAGTTCCCGTTGTTTTCCGATTGTTTTTTCTTTGGTTTTTAATTCATATTTAATTCACATTTTGATTACTAATCTGCGTTCGCCATTTGTTTGCCAAACATGTAAGCAAACACGAGTTTTGGGAAAAACAACTGTAATATCTACACATAAGGTTCAGTTTACGCTACAACTTCATATTATTTTTTATGACTTTTTCAACCGTACTAGTCAGTCTAAAATCAATTTTATTTACACTTACATAAAGTTGATGTTTGTTTGGGTGGAAATAACATTGATTCGAAACAATTATTTAAATAGACCTTATGCAGTTTATTTATTTATTTATTTAGAGGTATAAAAAGTATGTATTAGGTATGTTGAAACTGTTGGTACTCCCCGTCACTTGTCCATAAGGGTTCATTAGAAAACCAGCGTCAGACAGCATTTGTCTGGCATTAATGCTGAAATGAACCTTTTTGGCGCAGCCGTGAGGCACACTATTATCGCTTTATGATTATTTTTATTTTTATTTTTGTATTATGTGTTTCACGAACTGTGTCCAAATAAATATTATTCTTTCTTTTTTTCTAAAAGATATCACAGATTCAAAATTACGCGTAGCAAAATAATTATTGTTGACGGCAACGCAGGCGCAGAGGTAGGGTTTTCCTCGGCTATTAGGTTTGTAATCCGGGTAGTACACACGTCTACATATCAAGCTATGCATTTCCAGTATAAGTTGACCTCGCATTGTACGGAAATCCTATGCAATGCGAGATCAGCATAAACTGGTAATGTATAGCTTGATGTGTAGCCGTGTGCACGCTCCCGTGGGATATTTTGCAACATCAACGCGGGCAAAAGCTAGTTCGTATGTAATTGAAAGAGAGAAAGTCGCATGAAGGGGCATAACGCTTTTTTCTTACGTGACGATTTCTACCGTGAGGCACAATACTGTTTTAAGTTTGACGGCACGGTTGGCGCAGTGGTTAAGCGATTGACTGCTGCACTGCTTGTCGCGGGTTCGATTCCCGCACGGAACAAATATTTGTATGACCTATTAATATTTCTTCCGGGTCTGGCTGTTATGTGAGTTTAAATGTTTGTAAACGCACTCACAATACAAGATAAATTCCTAGTTTGGGGCAAAGTAATTTGTTTTTTGTTTTTGTGTGAATATTGTGGACCAGGGCCAAATCATTTTATTTTCCTTCTTTATTTCTACCAGTCAATTCCTACAGCAAGGCACGTTAAGGGACTTGTTCAAAACATATTACTTCACCTTAGTGGTAACCCTAAAGACCAATGGATAGCGTCATTAACTTGAACTAAAACAACTATTGAAAATAGAAATCAATTCTATAAAAAAAAAAAAAAACTTCCTTATAGCTACAAGTTTCAAGATGTTCAGAATGTTCTTACTTTCTCATCCACCATCAGATGTTTGACCCTAAAAATTGATTATAAAATCTTCCCACAGATCCTAGAAAGACTGAGTATGGCGCACGAGAGGTATCAATCTGCGCTGACATCCCTAGAATCTGCGCTCGCGGGACGGTTGCACCACACAGAAGATACCAAACTAGCTATTAGGAAAAAGTGAGTACTGATTATAATTTACATTTTTTATCAATATACCCTCTAATGGCTGGTCTTAAAACAAAACAGGTGTTTTCTAATAAAATGTCATTTATTCTTCTATCTATAATACACTAAAGTCCGGCTGTTGAGAGAATGCGTTCCTGACACCTGTCATTTGGGCAATTTCTAGTGGTAATAAGGACCAAATTTGCAAAACACGTATTCGTCAGTATGAAACTGACAGGTGCCAAGAACTCATTCTCTTGACGGCGGGATTGTAGATTCAAAGTTAGCGCCTCAAAAACGGCCCGAAAAATAAGGCAACGTGGCCTAAGCCATACAATTTGACATTTTAATTATTTTGTAAAATAATTAAAATTTTATAACAGTTTTATATACATATTGACATTGTTGAAAATTATATACAAAATGACAGGATTACTTTGTAAAGTATTATATTGTTTTAATTATTGTGAATGTGAGGACTATGCGGCTTTTTTTTCCTCCACCATATATTTTTGACTAAAGGCACATGATTTTGGTTTACACCTGCACATCTGGGATTGAGCCGGTTCCTTGTATTTTGCCGTCAAAGTTATGACACCATCGTTTTGACTTTTAGCAAGATTATTCAAAAACGCATGCATGAACAGTTTTGAAACTTTGTATGGTTATTATTAGCGTCAAGAAGGACCGAATACAGTTTTCAGCGAACTTATACCTTGTCTCATTTAGGCGCTGCGATGTTTTTTCGGGTTTTCATAAAACCGCGATAACTTGAAAACTATAAATATTTTCTTAAATCTAATTGGGGCACTAAGGGGCACACATTAAGAGCTACTCGTGTATGTTTATTCTACAGGGGCACATGCAATGGTTTTAGAGATATACGATTCTGCAAAACGTTACTCCAGCAGGAAATGCAATATCTCGAAAACCTGAAGGGGCACAGATTTTATTTTTGGGGGCACATTTTGGCACACATATAAGCTCTCTGGCCATGCACAATTTTTCTCTTTCCGATCATTCGTTTAGAATTTTCCTGCTAGAAAAACGTTACCCCAGCAGGAATCGTTTTTTCCGTTTTTTTCCAAAACGAGAGGGGGCACACATTTTTTATGTGGGGGCACATTTACAGCAGCTAAGGCACAAATTAAACGTTCCACTCATATAACTCTAGGAGACACTTTCCTGCTGGGGTAACGTACACGGACAGGTCCACTCAAATCTGTGTGGTTCTTTCCTCAAAAGACCATTTCAGACACTAATCTACATGGTCCTCATATGGCCTGACCAAGATTATGTCTGGACTTTAAAAAAGACTGTGACCTCTGAGTTTGTTTCGGTGTTTCTTCTCAGAGTAGTCAGATAGGAAACGCCGAACACATCTAGAATTTTTTTTTTATATGACGTGTAAAAGTGATTGCAATATCCTATTTACAGAATATACAATTTCATTTCATATAGTATGCGATCAAAACTAGAATAAGGACTAATTACCTACATATTGTTTCAACTTATTTGCTACGTTTTTTTTTGTTTATAGAATAAATATAACTATTTTTGTACTTATTTGAAAATGAGTTTATTTTTAAGTTTCAAGTAATTGGTATTAAATTTACTCAGATGACAGACAGTCCAAAACATTGATATATCGCAAACAAAATTCAACTGAATGTTCGAGTATTAAGGTTGATAATAATTTGAAGTTCATGATATTTATGATAGATACCTTTTATTTATATACGAGATTAATAGTATTGCACATTTATTTTACAACTATAAAATATATGTACAGATGCCAGCAGGTCAGGTCAACCTACCCGAAACTGTCAAATTTTCCCAATCAACTTTGAACCTTATGCTTTAGTGATAAAGTTGCAAATCTATTAAAGAAATTTGACAGATTGTAGTAGGTTGATGTGCTGGCGTCTGTACAATACTATTAATCGCGGCCAGTTGATTAATGAGTTTTTGTTCGTGATACTAGCATTTGCTTTATTATTCAGCTTTACTGATAGCTATTTTTATTGTCAGCCTGGTACTAATTTACTTGTGGTTGTATGCTGTATTAACTATTTTTCATTTTACTTCTATTTTTGTTACTCAATTCGGTAAGAAGTTGTGTGTAAATGTTTAATTTTAGATACGCGCCAACGTTTGCCCGACTGTGTCTAGAAAGTACATCTATGTGCGATCTACTTATGTACGGTACTCCGGAACTGGGGCGAGAAATAGGTAAGAGAAATGTTTTTTATTTGCATCGCTCTACTTTTATACTTTGTAAAATATAACTGAATTCCTGCGATTAAGCATTACTTAAGTAACGCTTAATTGCAGGAATTCAGTTTCAGCGGATTTGTTGTGAACAACGAATCCGCCCGAATCACCTCATTTCGCAATTTAATTTCCAAACATGTAATAAAATATAATTTTTTGGAAAGATTACATAAATTTTCGCACACAGTGTTCGATTATAAAAAAAAAAAAATTGGGACACTCACAGAAAATATGTACAAACAATAAAAAAGGCCTGTGCGAGTCTGCGAATCCAAAAAAACTCCTAGTTTGCGCTACAATTTCAATTTTTAACTGATTTTCAATACTACTATACTCGATTTGAAATAAAATTTGAAATTTAAACAAACCTTTTTACAGTTCGTTCAACCGATTGACCGTTGACTTATTTATTTATGTATTAATAGGAGAACAGTTGATTAAGAAACATAAAGCCATTTACAGGTTCTCACGAGTAAAAACAGAAAGATTAGTAGAACACTTAGGAACACTAACAAGCACGATAAAAAAGATTAAGAATATTATTATGTACCGTGTATGTGGTATACAAAGAAAAAAAGTGGTTACAATAGCAACTGTTTACTGCAGCTGCCATTTGTCATGCCACCAACGCAATAGAAGTCAAAATCGGTTGAACGGACTGTAAAAAAGGTTTATTTATATGTCCATTCTTATTTCAAATGGAGTATAATTATTCTGAAATAAGTACTCTAGTATAAAGTTATGCACATAACATCAATTGCAAACAAGGATTTGAATATGGAATATACAAGGTCCCATTAAAATAGATGGATAAATTTTAACACAGCGGTTAGACGTACTTCCGTACGTCTACGTACTTCCGTACGTCTAACCGCTGTGTTAAAATTAAAATTAATAATGATACCAAGCAAAAAAAATAAACACTGATTAAAGTGACTTTATTTTGACCTAAAATAATAAATGGCAATGGTAACCAAGATTTTTTGTGTATTTTCGTTAGCTGATTTATTTTTCTTGTAAGTATCTAATACATCTTATTATTTTTTTACCACTGTCCTTATTTTGATGGTCTTAATGATTTCTAAAATTCTGTCCCATTTTAATGTGACCTTATATTATCTTACATTATGTTCTGCAGGTCGCGGTCAATACGGAGTAGTGTACAGCGTGCGGGGAGGCTGGGCCGGCCGGTCGCCGGTGGCGGTGAAGTCAGTGCTGCCGGCCGACGAGCGGCATTATAGAGAACTGGCCATGGAGTTCTTTTATACAAGGTAAGTTTTCGTTATGGTCAAGATTCGCCTTAAGGCTTCTCGTCGACTAGATATCGTGCTAATGTTGAGGTAAATTGTCATTGAAGTTTATTGCTCAGCTATCGAGCTGGACCTTCTTTTGGAAATACTGACCTCATGCTCAGAAGTTTCGGGACTTAAATTATTGCAAATGATCTTATTTACATAATTTTGTTCAAAAAAAGCAGCTTTCTTTGAAAGTTCTTGGAAGTTAAAACAATGTTCTGTCCAAGTCGGTCTGCTATTTTTAACGATATTAGCCGCAGTAACAAAAAGCAGTTTCTACGATTAATTAATTTTACTTCTTAGTATTTATTTATCTGGGTCCGAAAGTGGGACCATAACCTATTCCACATCTCTTTTTACCGGCCATAACACATTGTCCCCACGCCCCCCCAGGAGCATCCCGGCGCACGCGCGCATCGTGCGCCTGCTGGGCTCCGTGGTGCAGCGCCACAGCGGCGCGGGGCCCTGCGTGCTGCTGCTGTCCGAGCGCAAGGGCCGCGACCTGCACGCCGCCGTGCGCGCCGGCCTGGCCTTCGCGGCCCGGATGAGGATAGCCAGGGATATCGTTGAAGGTACAGCGTGAACACTACTCTGTGTGCTACTACTGACTGAGCCTCACTGAGCACTTCTTTTTCCCAGCTAAAGCACTAGGAAGTGATGAAGGGCGGGCGTTTTAGGGGCCGCCTTATCTAAGTTTGACGTTAAAAAATATAGTGACATCATCTTCTTTGAATCCTTAGAATTGAGAAAAAAACGCTACAAAATATAACCCCGCGTCCTAATCAAAAATATTGTTCGCGCGAATACACGATCGTCGCGTTCACATGTCACTTATTTATACGGAAAACAAGAAAGCCCTCTGTAATGAAAGAATGAAATGTCACAGAGGGTTGTGGTTAATGGTCATCAGTCTGTCTCTGTCAATATTACTTCCGGAGTTTCACAGGGCTCCATTCTGGGACCCCTATTATTCATTGTTTATATCAATGATATTAAGAAATGTTTTAGAAAGTCCAAATTCTTGATGTACGCTGATGACCTGAAAGCGTTTCAAGTGATACGTACTATGGACGACTGCCAGTTATTTCAGGAGGACCTAGACAGGCTAACTGCCTATTGTATCGACAATAAGCTGCATCTAAGTATCCCCAAAAGTAACTATATACACTTTACTAAGAATAATTCCATCTGTAATTTCAATTACAACCTTAACTGTATCCCCTTAAATAATATATCCGTAGTGAAGGATCTAGGTATTCTCTTTGATGGTAAACTGTCCTTGAACCAGCATATCGAAGCCATAGTCAATAATAGTGCTTTTAAAATGTATGGATTTGTGATGAGATCATCAACAGAATTTAAGCGTACCTCAACCTATCTCTGTCTGTATAAGACGCTCATTCGCTCCCAGTTAGAGTACGCGGTCCCTATTTGGAACCCCTTCTACCAAAAGTACGTGGCTGAAATAGAAAGGGTCCAGCGCAAGTACCTCCGTGCTATGTACTACAGATGTCATGGGACTAAGACTTATCTGTCATACTCCCAACTTCCTGATAAGTACAAGCTTATCAGCTTGGAGAACCGGCGTAAATACCTGGAGGCAAGCGTGCTTCATATAGTCCACAGTCATTTTGATGCCATTGATTTGACGAGTAAGCTGTGTTATTCTGTCCCCCGTACGGTTCATGTACGTCAGGTTCGTGCACGTACTCTGTTCGCGCTAAATTCTTGTCGTACGAATTCTGGCTTACGCTGCCCTATTCATAGAATGTTGGAATCCTATAATTCAAATTTCATTGATATTGATATATTTGCATGTACGAAAAATAAATTTAAATCCAATATTATAAAATTTTTATCTTAATTGTAATCTTAATATTTTATTTATTTATTGCATAATTTAAGTGAATGAAATTGTTTTTGATCTGTTTTGGTTTTGTAGCTATAGCTAGCCTTATAGTACTTAACTTATTTATTTGTTTCAAAATATGTGATAATTTTGGTAATGCTTTTAGTGGCAACCTCTGATCCTATAATATGTTTTATCTGCGGATAATGCAGTGGACTGCAACATTACTACCGAAAATTTTGTTAACCTTATGTATTATATTATGTTGTAGTTGTTTATTATCCCTTAATAAATAAAATAAAATAAAATGAAACTCTGTAATGACTGTAATGATGAAAAGCTCGCCGAAAAAATTGTTCGCAAACTAGCACGTCGATTGCGTTGGTTAGCACACGGCCGGAGGGTCAAAACATATACACACGATGCGACGTCGTATCGTGAAACGTTCCAACGTTGTGTCACGATGCAATGTCGTGTCGTGGAAATCTATGACGTGGATTGTAAAAATTCACGACACGACGTCGAATCGTAGTACGATGCACGGGATGTTCAACGTACGGCAGTGTTTTTTTAATAACAGTAAGGGAAGAAAACATCTGGTGCGGTCTAATTTTTCTTCAAATTTTAACGACATCCTATCGAAAACGTGCCGTGAATCGTATTACGATATGACGTCGTTTCGTGATTTTTTTCGATGCATGTGTTAGTTTCCCAACACACGACATCGCATCGTAACAGGACGTCGCAACGTGCCACGATGCGACGCCGTATCATGTGTATATGTTTTGTTCCGAAAAGCTTTTAGGTATAGTATGTTACGTTCCCTGCCTACACCAAATCAACTGAATAGCGACATGATTAGCTGTTTACGTCAATGGGACGTTTTTACGTAAAACTGCAACATGCCACCTGCCGAATCATCAAATCAGCGCCTCGTCGCCGGGCGTTCACCTACCTCAAGGACTGCTGATGCCGCATCCTTGTGTAGGAATCAGTAGAATTACAATATTAATAAGTTAATCGTTTTTACTTCACTTCGGTACTAGCATCGTTCGAATCTAGACATAGAAATTAGTATAACTTCAATTGTAACCTAACATCTTATTAAAACCTTAATAAAATAATGATGGTTTTTTTTAAGTCCTCCGGCTGTCACTTTCGTAATTAGTATGTAAACAACATTTTATTTTCGTTTATGTCTGTGATTTTTTCGAAAGCGGGTAAGAAAGGCTCCGGTGTTGATTTTCGTAAGGTATTTTTTTTTTAGGTCAACGTATGTTGCAAACAGATCTGTTTCTTCCAAGTTGTATTTTCCCGGGCTACATATCCGTGTCACCCCGCCCCCGCAGGTATCCGCTACCTGCACTCGCTGGGCCTGGTGCACCGCGACATCAAGATGAAGAACGTCCTGCTGGACAGCGCGGACCGCGCCGCGCTGTCGGACCTGGGCTTCTGCGCGGCCGAGGCGCTCATGTCGGGCTCGGTGGTGGGCACGCCCGTGCACATGGCGCCCGAGCTGCTGGCCGGCGACTACGACGCCGCCGTCGACGTGTACGCCTTCGGGATACTGTTCTGGTGAGTTGCTATCTCGGCCATTTATTCATTGTGTATATGTGTACAACATTACATATTAAAATCCAAGGCATTGTCCGAAAGGGTTACCGTGGTCCCTGGCAACGTACAGGCAACGGAAGGAACACGCGTGGGCTTTAGTCAGTTCGGGAGAAGTTATTTGATAATTTCCCATCCAAAAAAAAAAGGCATTGTACGGTGCATTTATCACTCGTAAAGGAGTGTACGACTAAACGCCGACAGACACTACGCCGACAGACTGAACACCGACAAGACTTTACTTCGACGGGACTCTTCGCCGACAGGGCTCATCAGCGACGCAAGTTTTTTGTAAGGCGTTGTCGACGGAGAAGTAGGAGCCCCGCGTAGCGGGGCTCCTACTTCTGTGTGGTTTAAAAAAAAATAACCACGAAGGGGATGGCGGGGTCTACGACCCCGCCATCCCCTTCTAACCTAACCTGTCCGAGTCGGGGTGCCCCAAGTCCCGAGCTCGCTATGCGTCGCTGATGAGCCCTGTCGGCGAAGAGTCCTGTCGGCGAAGTGTCCTGTCGGCGAAGAGTCCCGTCGAAGTAAAGTCTTGTCGGTGTTCAGTCTGTCGGCGTAGTGTCTGTCGGCGTTTAGTCGTACAGTGCTCGTAAAGTACCTTTCATAAATATAACACACATACTGTAGGCTGTTTATTTATTCTAACTTAATATTATAAATGCGAAAGTGAGTGTTTGTTTGTTACGCTTTCACGATAAAACGGCTGAACCAATTTAGATGAAATTTGGCACATGGGTAGACCATGATTTGGGTTAGGACATAGGATACTTTTTATCCCGATATTCTCATGGGTTCGAGACTTAAGCGGATGAAACCGCGGGGCGCAACTAGTAAAGTATAAAATATATAGGAAATCACGAGAAAAAAAGCAAAAATAACAACCTCAAAAAAAAAACTACAAATCTTATTCTTTTTTGTTTTGAAAGAAACAAAATCTTCAATCAAACTCAAATCTGGAAAGTCCTTCATTCTCCATAGGAAAGAGAGGATCTTCTGACCGGATGGGTGTTGTGTCTGGTGGGCTACTGCCCTGCGGTTGATGTCGGGATGTTGGATATGCTAATCTTGCGGTAAACTTTGCTTGCGCGATGTAGGACTTTACGTGACGTCAGTGTGATGCGTAGTTCGCATGTGGCGTTGTAGATGCCGCCACACAATTATTGTTGGACTTTGTATGGGTATGATTATCATTGGCAGCCCTGTTCCACCCACTGCCAAGTACAGGTGTCCTCCCACCCGTGACATGCTTGCATGGAATTTATGTATGAACCACGTCTGCCCGCGACTATGTCCGCGTGAAATATCTTGATCCTCGACCCACCCCGTCGCATCGTATTGCCTGCTCGCGCTATTACTTCGCTTATCGTTCTTTCTGACTTTTATTCTTTTTGCTCGGCTTCTAAGGGCGATGATAAATATCCTATCAAGTGCAAACTTTTTCAAATCTTACTGGTAGTTCCAGAGATTAGCGCGTTCAAACAAAAAAACATTGATGTCCGTCCGTTTCGACACATGAAAATCTCGACAGCCTTCTCCTTTTTTTTTGTTGTAGGTTTCGAAGTTGGACATGTCGAAAATTCTCAAAACAAAAAATAAAACATAACTCGAAAACTATGAAAAGTTGCAGAACATATTATATGGGTGTGATTCAGATACCCCACGATACCAGGGCCCAACATATTTTTTTGGACGTCAATGTTCCGGCAACCCTGTATTAGTATAGATAGATAGCTCAAACCTGGTTGAGCCAACCAGGAGGTTTTGGTACCGAGACTGTGATTCAAGCCCTATAGAAACACTGGCACTCCCATTGGTAGTTAATAACGTACGTATGTTTCCAGGTATGTGTGCGCTGGCAACATAAAACTACCCTCAGCTTTTGAAACTTTCCAAAACAAAGAACAATTGTGGAGTAAAGTCAAAAGAGGTAAGTTGTTATTATCATAATAATCTGTTCATTCATAATATAATTAAAGCCATTTTTAGGGCTCCGCACACACGATGCCAAACGGAACCCTATTCTAAGCTTGCGCTGTCAGCGGGCTGTATCTCATAAACAGTAATAGGTAGACAGTTGAAATTTTCACAGATTATGTATTTCTAGTGCCACTATAATAAAATATTAAAAATGAAAAAAATTAAGGGGGTATAATAGACACTTGATTTTTTGGCGTTTTTAGCGCGTATCTGAAAAAGAAAAAACTAAATTCTTATAGGATCACTCGTGTGTTTGTCTGTCCGTTTGTCACAGTCAATTTGATCCGAATCTAATGGACTGATTAAGTTGAAATTTGGTACACATATCAATTTTTGTGACCCAAATGCGGACGTGTAACGAAAGTAAACAAGTTCGGTTACTATACTAAGTGTTAACGTATTTTGCTTTGCCGAATTTTCTCCCATCGTCTTAAATGTTAATATTCCGTATTCATAACATCTATTGTACACTGTACGCATAATTATAACGTTATTCATAACACTTATGTATAGTCAGGGAAATTGATTGTCAAGCATATTGGCTACCAACTTAAATTGTTCGTGTATTAAAATCACAACTGTCATTCTTTGACGGGTGTATGATATGACTATCACACGGCAAATTGACTTAGGGAAAAGACCAGCTTAACCCAAAATTTTCTCCGTTTTTATAAAGCTTTGATTACTCATATATTTTCCAAAAATCTTTTTTTTAATAAAATAATTCAAATCCTTAATACCTTCCCAGGTCTGCGCCCCGAACGCTTACCCCACTTCACAGACGACTGCTGGGAGGTCATGGAGTCCTGCTGGGCCTCCGAACCCTCCCAAAGGGCCCTTCTCGGCGACGTGCAGGCCAAGCTAGAGAAGATACACGAACAGGCCCTCTGCGATACGACACAACAAGAGGATGGAGGGACGCAAGCTTATGAAATGTCTGATGAAGACAGCATTGATATTATGATGGCTGATCAGTGCATGTGATTGTAGAAAGAATATAGTGTATTTCTCGAAAAGGTAGGCAGAGATATATCTAAGAACAAAAAAAAATCTGGTGCCCAAAAAAAAAATGTTAAAGACTTTTTGCCAATAGACTTGCCCCCTATTACATGTGACTTATAGGTGTCCTATACATCTCTGTCTTTCCCTTCGGTTAATACAGTCGCAATGTTTTGTTATGTTATGTGAAAAGTAAGCTTATGTGTTTTTTCTTTATAAGAAAAATGATTATGAAAGGTCATTCGACATTTATCTCTGAACGTGATACTGCAAATATTTTTTTATCTTTGTATGGAGACTCTATTGATTAATACGTCTGTTGTTCGATGTCCTAAATCTTTAATTTAGGCAACTATCCCACTGCCGACGATTAACGAGAGGCGAGTAGAGTTAGCAACTAAAAACGAGGCGAGCAGCGACTGCGACGGCGACGAGCGATTACTCGCTACTATACGTATGTACCAAGCGTGCTTCTCTCGGCGAGTGTTCCGCCCGCCAAGCGAGCGTGGTTGAGCGAGTATTCACCGACGGTCACAGTCAGCGATCAACTATTAATATATGTATCTCTTTTACTGACACGGGACCTACAATGTTTTGTTCGTTTCTGGTCCGAGTTCTGGTTAGTCACTTTGGACCGTATCGCTACCGTGAGCGACAGCGATATGGCTTATATCTCAATAGGCCTTGAAGCGAGAAAATCGTTGATAGCTAGTCGCTTTCTCGTCAGCGGTGAGACAGGTGTCTTAAGGGAGATGCCTCAAAGTAGTCCGCGAAAGACAAGAAAATTCGCGTACTGCCTATGAGCAATGATCATTCACCCTAATCTATTGTAAGTCGAGTAGTTTTATTGGTTAGTTGTGTTTTCTCACAGATTAGTACAGATAGTTGAACTCCGCAAAATCATTTAAATAAAAAGCGATTCTTGCTACGACACAATAACGTGCAATTCAGTTATATTCAGCCAGAAGTTGCCTCTCTTTCTATCGCATAACTCTTATATCTTCTGACTACGTTACGACCACTGAATTCGACAAGTCGAGCCCGCCACGTACCCATTCATACCTAAAATGCGAAGTGAACATCTGTATTCATCTGTGGTTTTGTATATTCTGACCAATCAAAACAGACAAGAGAATGGTCTACGATTCAATGATTTGTCTTATAGAAACTATGTGTAAATGAAATGCATATCAGACTGCGAACGTCCAATCATGATAATTATACCTCTCATATAGATAAGCAATACCTTTCGAAAAATGTCGATAACGGAACTGAAGATTGAAGAATGTTGTTAATAACTTTACGGGTCATCTGTCCTTCAAGTCCCTTCGAGGAGCTCGTGGCTAAGTAATAACAGCCGCACGGGTCGATCCATCAGGTTAAGCTACGCTTTCCGGGGTTAGTTCAAGGATGGGTGACTATCTTTACATAACGAGACTCCTCCGTGCCGCGGAAAGCACGTTAAGCCGTTGGTCCCGGCTCTCATTCGTGGATCTGTGACAGTCGTTACAGGTCGTTAGAAGCCCGAAATTCTGACAACCAGTCTCACCAAGGGGTATCGTAGTACCCAGTTACCGGGTTGTGGAGGTCAAATAGGCAGTCGCTCCATGTAAGCTACTGGTATTCAGCTGCATTCGGTTAGACTAGAAGCCGACCCCAACTTTGTTGGGAAAAGGCTAGGCAGATTGATTGTCCTTCAAATTGGGGTTCAGAAGAAAGCGGTTCCGTCATATAGCGGTCGCACAATGACGGGCGTGCGTATCTAGAAAGCGTTTTTTGAGACTGTAAAGTCAAAGCGCTGGTGGAAGCGACAGAATTTCAAGATCGTCATCATTTCGCGACCGTTGTATGGCGGCATCGCTTTCCTTTTACTACTATTTACTCTTAAACTCACTCAAAAAGATCCCGTCTTCCAATTTTACAAATAAAAATCAAAACTTATTTTCTTGTTGTTTTACAGTATTTTATGTAAAATGTTCTGGGTGCCGAGGCTATTTGAACATTTAAAATAATACTTATAACTTACGCAAAACTCAAGCGCTAATCGAAACTGTTAGCCACAGCTTATGGGCGTTTATAAATATTTTATTTCATGGGCACTTATGAAACGTCAGATGCATGGGTTCTTTGTCGTTGTTTATTTGAGAAGAACTGGCAAGAAACATCCATGATTACTCCTGCTCGTTTACACTAACATTAGCAAACTCCAAAATGCACGCCTAAATATTTATAATTGCACTGTTGGATTTTAAACTCTCACTACACTGAGCCGAGCGTTGAAAATCCAACAGTGCGCTTTTATCTAGGTGTCGCTTAGTGTGACACTGCTACAAGGATCTTTTGGCGCTCCAATGATGTTGACCGGGTGTTGTGGTAAACAATTTTGTGAAATGTAATGAAAAAACCAGATGGCGGCCATGGGCACCGGGAGCTGGGTGCACTTGCACTTCCCTGGCTTCAAAATAAAATGTAGGTGTTAAAACATTAAGAATTAAAGAAATATCCAGAAACGCCTAGGTACCTACCTACAATCATAAAGAACTTACCTACTTGAGGCGAGAGCCTAAAGTTTTCGCATTCTGCAATCTCTCAATTCTAAAGCTTCAGTGCATTAGTCGACAAGTACCGAACTCTTATTTCCGAAAATCTAATCGACCCTAGACGGGGTGCTAACATTATCGAGCTTGCTCCGCTCACTCTTGCATCCTACTCTATCTTAATTCTTAAGGTTCTTATGTATTAATCGACACAGTTAGTCCTCTTTCTGTATTAATGGACAAAATAAAACCTATTCCATTAGAGGGGAGATGCAAAAAGTATCTAGCTCGCTTCACTCGCTCTTGCATCCCACACATTCTTAAGCTTTTCTGCAAAAGTCGACAAATTTCCCCCAACATATCCGAGATGAAGTGCAAAAATGATCAAGTTCGCTTCGTTGAGCTGAAGATGCGCCCCTGTGAAAATAAACTTGCCGACGCCAATAGTGGCGGCCGCGGCGTTAGTTCCAGGTTTAGCCGCACGTCAAAAGATCCTGGTATAGTTATAGTACAGTAATGTCTGTTGTTATTACTCTTTTTGAAGTCTAAACTTTATTATGAAGTGATAATTCTTTTTCTACGCCAACCGTTAATAAATAAGGAAGTAAGACTGAAGTGCGGTGTTCGATTCCCGGGTCTACAGATTCGGATCAGTCACATAACTATGATAGTTTTGTTAATTATTAAGTTATTTTATAAAATTTATTAAGTAAGTTTAATATAAAAGTGACGCGATGTAAGTTTCGAATCAGAATCTGAGCTTATTGGGTTGATTTTAAATTGTGAGAGAAAATAATGTTATTTGGTCAGCAAAAATGGAATAAGTTTTTTTTTTACCCGCCTTTTGTATCGTTTCGGAGTGGCCAAGGAAGATTTTCTTTAAAATTCACATTTTTTTTTATTTGCTATAAATCTTTCCGCATCCATTTTACCTAACTGTAGACAATATAATATATAGATTGTATTTTATGATGAAATCATTGCAATTTAGACCTTATGTCCACTAAATAAGAGTTAGTTCGAGAAGTAATTTTAAAAGGCCGTAGTCATACTTGTTGGACATACATGATCACATAATTTTTCAAACAATTTGAAATAAATCTACATCAGAATTTGGCTTAGAGTAACAAATTAACATGTCCTAGGACAAATAATAATAAACTATAAGTTGTAGTAATAAGGTCTATAATCGTCTGTGATCAACAAATTGTTATGTACTTATTGGTTATTTTTTGTTAAATTGTTGAATGAAATTCAAACTGTTTGTGTTTTGGCGTTTCTTTAGTATTTATAACGACACGTAAATTATAATAAAACTTATCACAGTAGATATTATTATCAGTAATAATTCACATTATTTGAACTGTCACAATCATGTACTAGTAATCAGTAAAAAATAAATACATAAAACCGGAATCAGACTAAGTGCTGACTTTTCAACACAATTATTACTTTTCTGTCTCGTTGGTCTAGTGGTCACTAGTTGGTCTAGCGCTACTGCTGAGCATGAGGTTCTGGGTTGAATTCCCAGGTCGGGAAGTCTTATTGGATTTTTTAAATTAATTTCTCAGTAGCAGCCCGGAGTCTGGAATTGTGCCCAATTGATGGCAATAGGGCGCTCGCCACATATTACACGGGACTTAAACATAACTGGCGAAATGTGGTTGTACCTACTATAGGTACACCTCTGCCTAACCCTTTGGAGATTACAGGCGTAATGTTATGTTATGTTATGTGTTATGTAATTAGTTTGAACATTTTCAATCATCGTATATAAATCAACTGTAATGGTAAGAAAGAACTTTCCAATGATCGAAATAATCAAGAATAAACTCCGCCGCAGTCGAGTAAAAACAATTTTCAAAAAAAATATAAATACTTTGTACATACTAGATTAGTGACAGTTTATAAGAATCAATAATACCTTTGTCATGATATCATAGTATTACTGTACCCGTTATGATTGCTTATTTTAAGAACATTATTGTACTCTGGAAATATACGCTTTTTTAAAATAAAGTCATGCTGTTTTGATTATATTTATGTCCTAAATAAATAACTAGCTGTTTCCTGCGACTTCGCCTGCATAAATGGCGGGCTAAGGCTTATATTAACACACCTCCACTGCTTTGGTGGATGTTTTGGCTTGGCTGGAGGGAAAGCATCAAATATGGCGGCTTGGCTTCGCCGGGTTGCATGACGTCACATCGGTTACACTCGACCATCCTGGAATTATTGCTCCCGCAATGGAAGCACACAACATTAAATTATTAACTTATTTTGGCTGCTGAGACCAAATCTACAAACGTAGTATACAGTGAAGTTTTATAAAAATGTGGCTGTTATTTTAGTATACTTGTGTAGTAGAAGTTAGTCAAAAATACCAGACAGGAAATTATTATAATTTATTTATTTTATTATTGCTCTGGATTTACCTGTTTTTGTTTATTTTCCTGTATCAACGTCGTCATTACACCAGTTTTTATCTATCTATACAAATAAATAAAATTTTAGTGTATGTTTGAAATGTCAAAATAACAGCTTTTTTCAAATGTATATGAAAGTAAGTATATTACGTTACTCTACTCGTCTGTTTGTTCCGTCTAATTTCCCAAACGGCTGGACCGATTTTGACAGGACTTTCAAACTCAAACTCAAAGCATTTATTTCAATTAAACCATTTACAGGCACTTTTGAATTGTCAAGAAGTCGGTGAGTCAGAAATATGAAGCTAGTTGCCCATTCCAAAGCGTAGTAGGTACCTATGGAGAAGAACGGGCAAGAAACTCCACGGACACTCTTTTAAATCAAAAAAATGTTACAAAATATTGGTTACATCATGAACGTTGAAATTATACATGTGAGAACAATGTAGAAAGACGTGCACGTTAAAAGCGTCCGTAATAAAAATATAAGAAACAAAGAACAATTCAAAAATTAAAATAAGCCATGGCAGCTAAGAGATGACCAGTCTCTACTGACGGCGCCCGTTCACGAACATGACGCATGGATTAGCACCATTCAGCTCAACCATTTTGAAGGGAGCTAAATGATCCAACACACGCGCCACCGCCAGCGAGACATTAGAGTGAGCTTGACATAATCTCAGCCGCCAGGGCACATTCAAGTCAATGAAAGACATGACAGTACCTAAATGGTAGCTTTATAGTCGGTACATAGTACTCACACATGTGCTATGCAATTATACAATGCTAAGACATTGAATTTATACAATGCATAGATAGTTTTTAAAATCTTCAGCAGCTCCAACGGTATTTACAAATGCTAATCAATTAGTTTATGCTTGTGGAGCAGGACCAGCAATGAGCCAAGCATTTTTATCAATTATGTAATCCCCCAACTTATAATATGCCTGCCTACATAGTGTGCGTTTTATACAAGATTTGAATTTCGTCTCATTCAGTTGAAAGTATGTGGGGAGGAATTTTATTGTAACATTTTTCACTGGCTGATAGCTGATATATAATGTTACAACAAAAAAGGTTTTTTTTTTTTATGTCGCCGTGTTGTGCTGATATGGGCCCTCTTTGGCCTCGCACAGGTCGTTTTTATTTTGTTGGTTTTTTATATACTGCTTTTTTATTTAATTTTTATATAATTTTTCTTTTACTGTTTATATTTCCTGTGCGTCCCAAATAAAATATTTTTCTTTATTTTCTTTCTTTAACTTAGCCTTTTTTTCTTTTAGAAAATAATTATTTTAGAAAAAGAATGAGGGTCCACGCGGGCGAAGCCGCGGGCTGCAGCTATCTAAAATGGGAAATCATGAGGCACCACAATTATTATAAGTATTATTTAACCAATAAATAACAAACTTTGTGGTTTTCCTCTAACATCCGATCAAAACAACATAAACATGAAACAATGTAATGCTGTAGTTGTACTTAAAACTAATACGTTTAAAGATATTGTGTGCAATTTGATATTAAGAATATTTAAGTACTTAGTCAAATATAATATCAAAACTCAGTTTCGTCATAATTATTATTGTTACAATGAATTTGATAATATTCTGTGCTATTCTTAGTTTATCTTCAACACTTGCATTTAAAGTATCATTTCACACAGTCAATCTTGAAAAATTTATTTGTAAGTATCGTTACTATTTTTTTTAAAGCTTTTCCTCTTCTGTCCGACTCTTTCCATCTTTTGCGGTCCCGCGCTTCCTTCTTCCAGTTTTGGTAGAATTTGTCCATCGTCCCGTCATCTTAGCGGTCTGCCGCGACCCCGCCTCTGTCTCAGGGACCCACTTCTGTGCTATTCGGACCCACAGTTTGTTCGGCATGCGATAGACATGTCCTTTGAACCGCTTTCTTGGTTTTGGAGCGCAGTACCTATAGTGTTTCGAACTCGATCCATTAATTTAACACCTAGTGTGAACAATCACTGTGGTTGTTCAGTTCTTGGTCAGTCATGTTTTTAATTCAGCAGTTTCTTTTTGTAGATCTTCCTGTACCAGTACTAGTCTGTACTCCACATAAGTTTATATATCACAGAGGGGATGCATTTACAATGTATTTACAATTAGCGAATAATTCAACCAAAGCTGTTGCCGTTGTAAAAAATGAATCAGGTAAGCTTGTGAAAAATAGAAAACCGTTAAAATACAGCCTATTATAGAAACAATTGAAACTAAAATCCATTTTACATTCTCAGGTGACACGTATTTAACGCGAGCGTTTTGGCCAGAAGGGAAACCGATTCATTTTCATCCGAAATTCGATAAAATAACAATTGACGTAGAACTATCAGTGAATAACACGTGTGTACGAGAAAGAATTTTGGAAGGGAGCGCAACAAGGAAAAATATCACGGCATTTAAATGTAAGAGAATGTAACCCGGCTATACATGTTGGTCATAGCTTGCCAAGCTGAGCCGAGTACCAACTTATAAGCCGGCAATACATATATTGGTCATAGTTTGCCGAGGGAAGGCGAGTACCAACGTATAAACAGCCCATTTGTCTAGCCTCGCCATTGCTTGTCGATGCTCGCCTAGCTGGCCGAGTGCAGGCGAGCGCCAACGTGCCATGTATACGGTTCGTTTGGCGTGTCTTGCCACCACTCGGGATCGTTCGCTACGACTCGTCTCACTTCAGAACAGTGTCGGTTTTTCTGCGCAAATAAAAAGCGCTCGCCTGGGCAATTACGGCCAACATGTGGATAGCTCCACAAAAATTCGTGAACATCGGCAGTTGGCAATGATCTCTTTCGAAATTAACCAACATGTAGACCGTAGCACTCGCCTTGTATCAATTTGCCTATGCTCGCGTTGGCTGAGGCTTGGCCAATATGTATTGCCGGCTATGAGACAGCCTATTTGCCTTACCAAGCCGTTGCACGACGGTGTTGTTGCGTTTGAAGGAATAAAACAACAACAGACACGGCTTTTGTTCTCATTTTTCACACGAAAAGAACAAACCCTCTACTTGTTTGGGCTCGCCTACACTCGGCCAGATATGAAAGGGAAATGGGCGGTCTGAACTCGCCATAACTTGGCTAGCCATGGCCAACATCTACAATAAGTATTGCCGGCTTTAGAACGGCTACTTCATTTCAAGTTATGAATTAATTTATATGTACATAAAGTAGTAAATGCAGAAGAAAAAGTATTAAGTTTATATTTCTCTTTCAGATAACGATATTTGTCTAAAGGAAAACCATTGTTTGGTTTTTGTGGACCCGACTGAAGAATGTAAAGGTAAACATTTTGACACTCATTAATTATTCTAAACATCTCGAGATTTGATGATGACAATAGTATAATAATTATAAAATATTTCTGAGTAATCCGTCATTTTAGCGAAAATCATCGATTTTTAGTTACCTTAACATAGTTTTTGCCGATTTTTCAATTAATAAATAACAAGTCGTCGAAATACGTTCCCTCTAGTTTTAAATAATATATCTATGGTTCGCTCTCACTTTGCTCGAACAGACTTGTCGAATTGTCGACCGATGGAACGCTTCATCGAAGATGTTTTTCCGAAAGTCCGTATCTAGTTGTCTATAAAATACAATGTCCCAGTTAATAAAAACCTTTTTCATCGAATTTTGGTTATATCATTATCGATCATCATCATTATCATCATCTGCTTTCTTCTCCAAACAAACATAGTTGGGAAAAGAACAACATAGAACACCAACAACAAAGTAAAAATACATAAAATAGCAGTATTTTACAAGGAACGACTGTCTATCTGACGTCCACAATTTAGTTACTGGATAACACGATGAGACTTGATAAGACTAGTTGTCAGACTTTCGGGCTTCTGACTACCCATAACGACTGTCAAAGATTTATAAATGACAGCCGTGACGGACCGCGGGGCATATTAATTACTATAATCAACATCATATGCCATAACATCACGCCCGTATTCCCCGAAGCATTAGGCAGAAGTGTACCTATAGTGAGTACACCCATATTTCGCCAGTTGTGTTTTGTTGTTATATCAATATCATTCATTGTATAAACGCATAGCAAAGGTGTGAGTACCTACCTACTATAGAGCTACCATTTACCGGGTAATAGTTATGTCTTTAATTGACGGACTGGGTAAACTTGCGCTTAGCTTAGTAAATTCATATTTGAATGATAGACAGCAGCAAGTTCAAATAAACGGTGTACATTCATTGGGTTTAAAAGTCAAAATGGGTTTACCACAGGGCTCGATATTGGGTCCATTCCTCTTTTTACTATATATAAATGATTTACCTCATTTATTGAAAAACCGACCACAAATGGTGTTATTTGCTGATGACACATCACTGATTTTTAAGGTAAACAGACATGCAAAGGAACTTGACGACGTAAATAACACTATGCTAAAGATCCATAATTGGTTTTCTGTAAATAATTTAGTATTAAATGAGAAGAAAACGAAATGTTATGTTAATGTTAAAACCTGGACCTATTCCTTATTACTTCAACAAAATTAACACAAACCAAACTTCATCTAAAGTTCTCTCTAATTATAGCACAGTTATTAACGACACTGATCGTTTTCGCGAATAATGGATGAAATACAGTATGTTAAAGTACTTTGAAGCAGAAAACCAGCTGTTTAAGGATTTTTCATCAAAAAGTATGTGAAATAAGTAAAAAAAAAACTGAGCTCGAATTATAAATTGCATCTCGTGTCTTTGATCCCTCGCCGCGCTCAGGATTCTAATCTAGAATGACTCGCTACGCTCGTGATTCAATTATAAAATCTTTTGCTTACTCGGGATTCAAAATCAACACTCGCAGCAAAAAACAACTTTGCTCTCTTGTTGCACAAATAACTATTATAAGCTGTCTTTGAAGTCAATTAGAATAAAGCCATATAAAACGCATCAATACAGTGGATTACTAAAGGGTTTAAAGTTTCAAGTAAAATGAAGAGAGTACTATGCTCGGGTACAGCAAATAATGCCAGCCCAAAAAATTATAAAAACAGTTATGTTCGAATTTATAGAAGAATTATTCAGCAAACCAAGAAAAATGCCATAATAAATAATTTAAATACCACTACCTACAAATATAACAAAACAGACGTGGAAACTTGTTAATGAATGTACAAAGAAAACAACAAATAGGCAATGTAGAAATGTAATCCTAAAAGTGAAAAATGAAATGATAACTGGCCCCCAGTAGATCGCAAATCAATTCATTGACAGTTTTGTGGTCAAATCGTCACTCGCTAGCAATAAAAAAGAAAGAGCAATGACTTTTCTATTAGAAAGTACAAAAAGAGTAGAAAGTGATTATTAACCTTCTATACTTATTATATAGAATCATTTTTTTCTAACTGAACAGACAGCTGTGCTGCTGGGGAGTTTGTTGCGCCGCTTCTTCTTCCCAGCTAAAGCACTAGGAAGTGGTGAAGGGTGGTCGTTTTGGGGGACTGTCTTATGTAATTTTGACGTTCGAAAAGTGCTGATTCTCAGCCTAGTTTGAATAAATGACTTTTGAATTTTGAATACAACTACACCATCGGAAATTACAAAGATTATTAGTAAAATGGCCAATAAAAAATCTTGTGGTTTTAATGATTTACCGATATCGATTTTGAAGGAGAATATAGACTCTTTGGCTTTCACTCTTTCTGTTTTTTTAAATAAATGTTTGGAAAGATGATTCATCTTTCCAGACCAGTTGAAATTGGCTGAATTAGTTCCAATATTCAAAAAAGGTATTAAGTCTGATCCAATAAATTACCGTCCTATATCCCTTTTGCAAACCTAACCAAAAGTATTTGAAAAACATTAAAACTAGGCTGATGGTACATTTAAATGTAAATCAAATCATCAATTTAAGACAATTTGGGTATCAGAAAGGCGTCGGTTACTCAGTTGCAATAAACATAACATAGCATCACGCCTGTAATCCTCAAAGGGTTATGCAGAGGAGTACATTTAGTACACCCACATTTCGCCAGTTATGTTTAAGTCCCATGTAATAGGGGGCGAGCCCATTGTCATCAACCGGGCACAAATCCAGACTCTGGGCTGCTACTGAGAAATTCCTGATGGAAGAACCCAATAACACTTTGCCCGACCTGGGTATCGAAACCAGGACTTGGTATCGAACTCAGGACTGGTTTCTTGCCCGTTCTTCTCCATAGGTACCTAGGTACTACGCTTTGGAATGGCCAACTAGCTTCCTATTTCTGACTGACCGACTCCTTGACAGTTCAAAATTGCCTGCCAGTTTGAGATTGAAAATTATTGTTTTATACGTCGTGACAGCATTTATCGATTGCTTATTAAAAATATTTTCCCTGTCTCAGACAAAAACCTCGCGCCTCTACCGTGCGAAGATGGACGTTATGTAGAAGTTGTGGCACCAGCAGACGACCAGTGCGCGAAAACTGCAATTAATGAAACCAAGAGTAACCCGGAAACTTCAAGAGCAAAAGACGACTCAAAAGAAGGTACTTATAAACCCTTCTTATGTTTTAACTAGGTCATGGTCTACCCGTGTGCAAAATTTCATCCAAATCCATTCAGCCGATTGATGAATAAACAAACAAAATCACACACCTACTCACAAACTTACGGACTCTCAGATGCTTCATTTTTGTTTAATTCCACGTTCACATGACATCGACAAAATTATATAGGAATAAACGTTTATCTGCTCCTTTCATATCGCTCTTTTCGATCATTCGGTAGGCAAGTACCGGGCTGGTTCACTAATATATTAATATTTTACTTTTAACTTATTTTGTCGTCGGGTATCGGCTTTATATTAAGTACGATGGTAAGGTTACAGTTTGAACCTTCAGAAATAAATACAAATTATTATCTGTTTTCAGGCGCAGAAAATACTTATTTTATTATCATGATAATTACATCAATAACATCTGCAGTTTCACTGATTCTGCTACTTGTAATTGTAATCAGGAAACGCTGCTGGATGAAATACAATTCACCAGGCATCGCACAAATTTCACCAATAAATGAAGTAAGTTAAAGCAATAGTCACATAATATTAACGCAGGTTGCGTTCTGTTGTTACATAAAGTTATGGCTTTTTCGTAATTTTATGTATGCATGTGGAGTGGTACAAGTATCTTGTGGCGCTTGAATGACATTGAGGGCGTTGCTGGTACTTAAACATTTGTGAAATTGTCGCACAAATTGTATACTAATAATCTGGATGACGACCAGAAGATCCTCACACTTACGTAAAATCATCAAAACAACCCTCTGAACCCTCTAAGTACGCTAGCAGTCTTTTTCGAAGATAAAAACGGCGTCACTGACAGCTTGAAGAGTAAGCTGTAAGCACGCTGCAGAAGCAGTAAGATCGCCGTGGAATATACTCCCGACACTTTATACAGGCACAACTGATTTTATTATCTACAGTTCGCGTCATAGAACTTTGCTCTCATTCTAATACAGCAGTGCGCCATGCCATGCACATCGGAAAGCCTGGTTTTAAAGCGACAATTTAATGGTCTACACCAAGGTTAACTTAGATGGTAGGTTTTACAAGGATATTATCATTGATATGATCATGTAATAGGGGGCGAGCCTATTGCTATCAACCGGGCATCGGGCTTCCGAGACTAATAAGGCCTTAAGAACGTTGCGGGAAAGTCCGAAAGGGATACCGTGGCCCTGGCAACCTACAGGCAACTGAAGGAACACGGGTGGGTTTTAGTTAATAAGAGTCTGACACGCCTTCCCGCTCCGCCCAGAGCGGGAGAAATTATTTGAAAATTTCAATAAAAAAAATAAAAAAATGGCCTTAAGAACGTATATAAAAATCTGTAAATTTGCGAATGTGTCACAGCATAGTATCAAGCTTTCGGGATAAATGTTTGACATGAGGCGACTGTAATAGTCGGTAGAACTGCTTTTCGTACTGTAAAGAGAAGACTAATCTAAATTATTCTTAAAGCCAGCCAGTCTAACAACACATGTTATCTGTTACCGCCATTCTGCAAGAGATAAACTGATGATGAACCCTGTATTGGCCATAACGATCTGGGAGGCAAAAGTTGCTTAGCCTTTTATAGACCCACCACGGGTAATTGTTTTTTGCCTATTTTTAAATTTGGTTGTAGCACGGAGGTTAGATGGCAGTGGCTCTGATTTCAAGATGCATTTCTACAGTCTTAGGCACAGAGCGACGAATCTTCGTGCCGGCGGCGTTTGTCTGGCTGTACCTACCAATCAAATTCGGGGCGCCGAAAGATCGTTGAGCGCACTCGTTGTGTCACGGATCGCCATTCAAAACTGTCAGTTTCTATACATCATTTGTGTCGTATTGCGAGTAAACGATGACATGCACACACACACTCCTTTCGTCAGATCAGATACCTATGTTGTAGCAGCTAGGACGTGAGCCCTGCTACTGCTAATCGGGCATAATACAACTTTCAGCAGTCGCATTTGCGACCATTAGACCAACTAGGTACGCAGGCGGATTGTAATGTTATAATAGTACATATTGAATGTATTTTAATATACATAAGTCATCAATCGTGTTTTCTTGTTATATAAAAATTTATGTGTTCGATTGTTTCAGAACCCATTTTATGAAAACGTTCTGTTCCGAACACAATGCCAGCAAGAAATCGAAGCAATCGAACAACGTGAATATGACGTAGTTGCCGCAGAAAATGAATATGTGGAAATTAATAACCACAGTAGCACACCAAGACACTAAATATATAATTTTGAAAAATCTCCTTTGGGCCTGGGTTCATTCGCGGCACGCCACGGCATCACTACATGCAAGCGCGTACTGATGGCAGGTTTTTCGTGGTATCCTTAGGGGCGTCGAATCGAACCGACATCGTGCTTGCACATTCTTTTCCCAACAGGAACTCTTCATCAGAACAGTCGTAACCTTGCCTCGGCGTCTCGAAGGCTGCTGAAGTATCCCGAGCACGACACGGCACACCTAAGCATACCGCAGCTTTGTTTTTGTAACTACGAATACATTCAAATTTCAATTTTACCATACTATTAACTTATAAGAAGAAGAAGAATAAGAATAAGAATCATTTATTAGCAGAAAATACAGGTGTTACCAGTTGTAAAAGTTGGTGGTTTAATGTACAGTCCATATTTTGCCTGTTTAGGGCATGCAAATTAATTTTACATTAATAAGTACCTACTTATTTTAATAAGTTATAGGTACAGAAAAATACCTTGGTTTTTTTAATATAATGAGGTACACACATAAGAAAACTTAACCTAAAAATAATGTTTTATGTACCTAACAACAATAATCTTTAAACTACATACACAAAACAAAAGGAAACTTAAAATATTTGTTTTTCTTTATGTTGCAGAAATTCTTGTAAACTATAAAAACACTTTTCTATTAACCATCTACGAAGTTTAATTTTAAAATATTTAAATGGTAGCTCCCTTATGATCTTAGGTAATTTTTTAAAAATTGTAATGCACATATGATAAACATTATTTTTGATTAGAGCTGTATTACAAAAAGGAACTAAAATTTTTGTTGCGTCTCTTGGTCTCGGTTTTGTGTAATTATCACCTTTGAATCTAAAGAATTCATTATGTTTTCTCACAAAAACCGATACCTCAAACAAATACATGCCGTCATGCATGTCAAGGTCAAAAGTTTCAGTTTTATGAATAAAGGCCTGCAAGAATCAAGCGGACCGACACCGAATATAGCTCTTAAACATTTCTTTTGTACAATAAATGTCTTATCATTGTCTGTTGAATTGCCCCATATTATTAGTCCGTATCTTAATATCGATTCAACATACCCACTATATGCCATGCGGGCTGTTTTTTCGTCTGACTCAATACGAAGTTTTCTTAAAGCATACACAAATCTATTTAGTTTACTGCATACGTTGTTAACATGTTGTTTCCAATTACAAAATTTTTCTAGAGTTATACCTAAGAATTTAATACTTTCTGTTTCTTCTATGTTTTTGTCTTTTATTTTAATATTAATACTATCGGAGAGTTTCAAAGTCAAAGTCAAAGTCAAAGTCAAATAATTTATTTCAATTAGGCACAAAAAGGCACTTTTGAACGTCAACATTTAAATAATAATTGATTCTAGTTGCCCCTTCCAAAAGGTAGTTTTAACTCCACCGTTACTCTTTTATAATGTTTTCACAATATCTTGTATACATCAATTATATCATTATATGTGAAGACGATCCACCTAGAATAAGATTACTATACCACGTTAGGTAAAAATAATGAAAAATTAAGGAATGACAGATAAATTAATCATGTGATAGATGCATGGTGCTCACATATTTACAAACATTGTAAAATTATACGATATTCCTAGCATTTTTACAAGTAGTTTTTTAGTTAATATAACTCAGTGTGTGAGTTCGAGTAATCACAGAATGTAAAACCAATATAAAAAAAAAAAATATATATATATATATATATATATATTATACAATTAAATTAGCAACCAGTTAGATTTTGTCTAGATTCTAAATTGTCCTATGGAGCAGGACCAGCATGTTTGCAAGCATTTTTATCTTGGATATAATCCTCTAATTTGTAATATGCTTGTTTGCAAAGTGTATTTTTTATATGAGTTTTAAATTTTCTTTCATTTAATTCTAATATATCACAAGGTATTCTGTTGTAACATTTAACACAGTACCCCATAAAAGATGTACTTTAGATAGCATAGCATGTATGTGCTTTAGATAGCAGTTTGCTTTTGTACGTACGAAATTGTATGAGTTATGTTTTAGATATATTTACACATAGGTTATTAGATTCAAGCCATTCTATTACAGACTGTACAGCTTCGTGTATTTTATTTTCATGGGTTGAACTTTTAGTGTTATAAGGCACTATAACAGAAATATCATCAGCGAATAGAACACTATCATAGTTTATTGAATCTGGTAAATCATTGATATAAAGTAAGAATAGCAAGGGGCCCAAAACGCTCCCTTGTGGTACGCCATATTTATTCAGTCTTGATGAGGATCTGTAGACAGTGGATTCAAGATTAACATTTAAATTAGTAACTTCAACACATTGCTGTCGGCCTGTTAAAAAACTTTTTATCCAATCTAGAGCGACACCACGGATACCATATTTTTTACATTTGTTTAGTAAGATGCTATATAATCCACATAATCAAATGCCTTACTCATATCAAAAAACAGTACTGCAACCGGGATTTTATCATCTAGATATTCTGTGATCTTTTTAATTAGGGTAAAAGCTGCTAAAGATGTTGATTTATTATGCTGAAATCCGTTTTGCTTTTGCTTCTTAAGAATATTATGCTTATCTAAGAAACTTATTAATCGGTTGTAGAATAACTTTTCAAAGATTTTGGATAACACAGGAACAAGTGTAATATGGCGATAGTTATTTGGATCTTTTCGATCACCTTTTTTGAATAGAGGCTTAACTATGGAATGCTTTAAATTCTCTGGAAAAATTCCTTGTGACAATGAATTTTCTATAATATGTTTAAGAACCGGAGCTATGACATGTGCACCTGTCTTAATAATCCGTGTGGAAATAGAATCATAACCTACTGCTTTGGTGTCGTTTAATGATTTTATTGTAGTAATGATTTCTTGCTCTGTGGTCGGTCTGAGAAAAATTGAATTATTATTTATATGGTTTTGAGTCTGTCGTTGTTTATTTGAAACATTTGAGTTACGATTATTGTGAATATCGATGAAGAATTTATTAAATGTAGATGCTATTTGAGTAGGTTCTTGAATAAGTTTCCCGTTAACTTGTAGTGATGTTATACTATTTATTGTCCTAATGCTATCATTTTTGTCTTTTATTATGCTCCAAGTAGCTTTGCCTTTGATATTAGCTTAATTCATTATTTTTTTATTTATATTTTTCTTTGACCATATTATGCATTTTTGAAGTATTTTTTCATAATTATTATATTTCTTGTGTGTCTCTTTCGTTTTATGTCTGTAGTACAAAAATCTCAAATGTCTTCCTTTTGCACTAGATTTTCTTAGTCCTTTAGTAAGCCATTTTGGAGATTGTAAATTTGAAGCCATTCTAACTTTGTAATAAGGAAAACACAGTTTGTAGTAAAGTATGAGTTCTTGATGAAAATAATTAAACGCTTTATTTATATCAGTTTCTGTGTAGACTTCCTCTCAGGATAGTTGTGATAAATAGTATATAATTTTTTCTATATTTTCTTTACTAAATTATATTCCTATTCGTTGCCAAAAAGTCCCCAGCCAGCCGTGCTGTGCCGCCAGTGGGGGTGGTCTTTGTCGTGATTGCCCAGTGGTTACGATGCCTCTCATTGTTGTGAGTTCAAATATGGGCAAGTATTAATGTGACCGTTGACATCGGTGAATGAAAATATCGTGAGAAAACGCCGGGGTAATTTGTGTATTACACATAAAATGACAATCGACAGTAATTAAATAGCGTTTCATTTTGACAGTCCCACATTCATCACGTTATTTAGAAAGTGTGCTGAACAATTATTAGGGTGCTGGACTTATAATTTAATGAATTCAGCATTTATCGCTGTGCGTGGAATAAAGGATCCGCTAAAGTTATGTTTAGAGGTATATCTAACATGTACGAGTATAGTATATGATTAAAAAGCAATGCTTAAATAATGTGTGGAACCACGCGCACAGATTGCATCTGCGGCGCTTGAGTCGCTGACGGAACAAAATGTTGCCATTTTAAATATTATATCATTTAGGAAGTATTGTATTTATTTTATTTTTATTTCTGATTTTGTTATTTCACTATATGCTGCACCAGTTGACGTCACCACGTCAACGCCGGCTGTCGCTGAAAACCAGCGCTGGGGCTCTGTCTCGCATAGGGTCGCAGCATTATGCTGAGCGATGGCCATTTTGCGTGGATGTGACGCATATTTTCCCCCAATTTGTTATTCTCGTGTTTTTTTTTTGCGTCATATTTACTGCAAATAAACGTATTTTCTTTCTTTCTTTCTTTAACCACATAATCAATGTTTTCCAAATATAAATTGAAATGTGATGCATCCTAACTATAACTAACTAATATTATAAATGCGAAAGTGAGTTTGTTTGTTACGCTTTGACGCTAAAACGGCTGAACGGATTTGGATGAAATTTGGTACATGGGTAGACCATGACCTAGGTTAGGACATAGAATATTTTTTCATCCCGATATTCCCACGGGATCGAGGCTTATGCGGGCGACACCGCGGGGCGTAGCTGGTAATAGGTATTATAAATGCGAAAGTGAGTTTATTTGTTTGTTACCATTTCACGATAAAATGATTTGATTGTTAGCATGTTTGTTACTTCATCATGCTGAAACGGCTAGAATCTTTTTTAGTTCTTTTTAATTTCATAATTAAACAGTTACTGCTTGCCGCTTTTAGATTACTATGAATGACTTCGTAGAAAACATCAGAAAATTTGAGATATAAAAAAAAGTTTTATAATAGGTTGTTTCTATTCTTGCATGATACTTATAATTAATTAAAATATTATGTTTAGTTGATCCTTTTGATATTGTTGATTAATATTGTACCTACTTAGCTTAAGTACAAAAAGCAAATAAACCTTACTTAAACAAATTTCTGCAGTTTGAATATGTCTTTCTTTTTTACCGTATACGTTTATATTTAATCATTGTAAGACGCAAGATGTAGGCAGCCTGAATTTCACAAGCAGTTTAAAAATATAATTTAGAAACGGAATTTAAAAAAAACGGTTTCATCGGAATCCGGGTTGTTTAATAAGAAGCTCGATAAACAACCGTATTTTGATTTTGGCCCTTTTTGCATTTGCTAGTGTACACTAGGGAATGCAAAAAGGGCCAAAATGTATCTGGTATTTCAGAGGTAGGTATGTAGATACCTACCTCTGGAATACCAGATACATTTTCTATATCACATTGTATAATGTCACACTAATTTTTTTCTATTTTAGTCAATGTAAGTTTTAATTCCCTAATCGATAAAGAGCTTATAGAATTACAACTTTTAATTATTTCAAAAGTGATTTAAACTGAGTTAACTTAGCGTTATAGAGCCTACCACGTTTTTTAGCAGTGACTTGTGATGCATTTTAAATACTTAGATTAATGCAAACAGATGATGGAAAAAGGTAATGAAGTTGTGACACAGTATACTTATTTTTTAATTTTTTTATGGAGATGTATATATATGTATAATAAATATATATTGAATACTCCTTTTGGTCATACACGCCCGCCGGTTGCGAATACTACGCAGCTGAAATTTTTGAAGAACATCATGTATACATACACACATCAAAAGTATCTAGGGATTAAGCATGTTCGTTCTAGGTACAAAAAATCTAGTTTTTAGGGTTCCGTACCTCAAAAGGAAAAAACGGAACGTCTGTCCGTCTGTCACAGTCAATTTGTTCCGAATCTAATGGACCGATTAAGTTGATATTTGGTATACATATCAGTTTATGTGACCCAAACATAGAAGTATAACGAAAATAAATGAATTTTGAATATGGGGGTCAGTCTTCGGGGGCAAGTTGAAAAATTAAAATAAAAAGTTTTGCAAACTGTCCTGTGTGACACATCAAACAAAAGGGCTTGTTGTGAGGATCTCAAATATCTTTTTTATCATTTTAAAATAAATACTTTTAAAGATATTGAAGAAAGTAGATGAAAATTGATCGTTCTCCCTTATCTCCGAAACTGCAGACCCAAACATTTTGAAAAATATACAGAAGTTAGAGAAAGTAAGAAGTCTATGGTCTTAAAATAACATGGTAAATCTCTCAATATTGTACGTACAAACTTAGATTTGCAGTTGGAATGTACGGGGCAACATATTTTTCAATTACAATTATTATTATGTTTTTCCTTGGGATAAATTCATCCCAACTACGGAACCCTTCATTGTACGTGGTTTTTTATCCACTTATCCACCCACAAGTGATTTCCCTTCAGGGCCCATTGACTTTTTCCACCCTGTATAATCCTGAAATGGGTTTGAGGCCAAATCAGTAAAATTTCTGCAATACTTTTGAGTGGAATCAATACAAAAGAACGTTATTATTGAGAGAAGACGCCATTTGAGTCGAGAAGAAATGATCAGAGCCGTGGGAATGTTGGAAGCTGGTTCTCGGCAACGTGCTGTGGCAATCGCTTTGGGCACTACGCAGAATCTTATAAAGTCAACTATGGTCACGTTACTGCATCACTGGCAGCGTGGCAGAGCGACATGGAAGACGAGCTTGACGCATAGGCCTCCCCCAGGCTCCTCCATTTTCCACGGTCCCGCGTCTTCCGCCCACAGGGCCGGCTGTCTCATCCATGTCATTTGTCACGGTCTCGCGTCTTTAGCCCACAGGGCCGGCTGTCTCAACTATGTCATTTTTCACGGTCCCGCGTCTCCAGTGCACAGGGCCGGCTGTCTCAACTATGTCATTTGACATAGTCCCGCGTCTCTAGCCCACAGGGCCAGCTGTCTCCACTATGTCATCGTCCCAGCGTTTGTCTTGCTCTACTTCTTTTGATCCATCTCTGATTTGCCGTTCCGTTACAGCTTTAGACCACTTATTGTTCCTATCTTCTTTTTGTATTAAGGACTAAATGATGCTACCCATCATTTAGCCCTTAATACAACCACATTAATAAACACCAGTCACCTAGTAGATATTTGCATAGAGCCGACTTGCCGAGACGCTGAAATTATGATGATTGTTATAATTTCTGGGTCGTTAGCTAATGGCATTGGAGATGTTCTCGCTATTGAGTTCAAAATGATTATTATGTAAATAGTAACCCTTTTGGTGCGGTGTCAGTTTTAGCGGGTTTATATAGTCGAAATTGGTAAACTGCTTATGGCATAGTTGAGTGGTAGCTTCTTCGCTACGGGTCGCTTCTTCGATTCCCGCACAGAACAAATATATTTGTATGGCCTACAGGTTGATACACAAAAAGTTTGGCTTTGTAGAGCGTTGTCTTTGTCACTCATACCTACCTGCGTGACTGTATCTTTCTAAGGCTTTACGACCATTTTTTTATCATCATGGCGATATTTCTATTATATATAGCTGTTTAAAGGTAAGGCACAGAGACGAAACATAGCGTCATGATTCACGCAAAATCACACTAAAAGTGCACCGATTTTGACAAATCGAAGCGCGAGTTTACGCCAAGTTTCTTCTCTGTTGTTACGTAACGTAAATTCGAACGATTTTAACTGAAAATGCTCGTTTCACACATAACATTTACTTAGTTTTAAGACTTTATTCATATCTATAAAATTTTAACTAAAAAGCAGATGTAGTTTCGAATAAAATATCGTTCGAATTTACGTAACGCTTACGTCGCGAGGTCGCGCTCACTGGAGAGTATCTCGTCAGGGGTTCGTGTTAAAGTCTTGTATCTTTTCTTACGACGTCCACTTTTAGCCAGATAGGAAACGCCAACCTGATCTAGTTTTCAAAATATTATTGACGTGTAAAAGTGTTTGTACAAACTTATTTACAGAAAAATGAAATCATTTCAAATAATTTCATTAACAACCAATATAATAACTCATAAAGCTGAAAAATACCTACACTCGCTTCCACAGCCACCCCACCCAACACACTATGCAAAATGTACCGAACACAGTTTCACAAAGTTGAAAATTAACACGTCTATGTATGTTACATCTTCAAGCATTGACCCTAGGGGCGTGAACACACAAAAACGTGACGTTTCGGGGACACCAGTCCCTTGTCTGTCCTCGTTTGGGTACGGAAGTAAGGGGGGACGCACACGTGGAGTTGTCACTTTTAGTTGATGTTAGATTATTTTGTTTTGGGAACATATATTTGAATGGAATATTTAGTTACATAGTTTGTAAGTGAGAGTCATGACAGGTTTCGTTAACATAACCTCCATGAGCAGTCATATTTGAATATGCCGTCCGGGGCTCCGTGGGCAGTCCGTCCAGCTGTATCAACCTGCTGATTGTCGAATATTTTTGTGGCTTAAGTCTATCTGCCTTTTATTGTTACACTAGGAATGCTTTCCTACATTTAAGTACATTATTAACAGCAACGTATAACCTATGTAAGCACACATAATGATTGCCTAGAAGTTTTAAAAGTGTCCATGGAGTTTTTTGTCCATTCATAAACGCCACCGGGTGGTGGCGTTTATGGCAAAGAATGGCACACCTTTGCACAACCTTCGTTGATTACAAGCGGAATTTTATGTTATGTCTTCTCCAGTCAGTTGCCCATTCCAAAGCGTAGTTAGGTTAGGTTAGCACGGGCCCTTATTTGACGTCGCGGGGGGAGTCTCGCACTTCACTTCCCCCTCGGGCAAGAGGTGGCCCGCAAAAGCGGGGACCAGTCGGGGATCATGAAAGGCGCACAAGATCTCATGATCCCCGGTCCAAGTATGGGAAGGGAATACCGAGGTGGTTTTTAGTCAGTAGGAGTCTGGCAGACCCCTTCGCCCGCCCCAGGGCGGCGGACATCCCTGAGGATTTTCCACCCCGTAACAAAAAAAAACAAGGTTAGCTTAGTTTTTCTGACTACGACCGATTCTTTGACAATTCAAAAGTGCCTATTATTGGTTAATTGGAAATTATCGGTAAACATAAACAAAGAACTCGTTGCCAAAAGGTTTTCTGCGTAAGGTTTTTGTCTAAAAGCATCCGATATTCCCGCAGATGTGTCCCAAACTTTAATAAAGTGTTACAACGGGGTACATTTTGTTCTAATTCAATTAGCATAATGTCCCCCTCATAATTATAAATGACATGCGCGCCGACTTAATTACCGCGTCTGAATTAGAAGACCACAATGTTTCGAGCGACTCATGCTGTAAATGTGGGCTAGTTTAGGCGCGGGTATTGTAAAAGTGGATGACAGGTTGTTAGAGGCACACCCTGTAACATGGTGGGCTAGGCTGGAGGATACTATAATAATAGGTATAATATAATTAGTGAAAAATTAATTTGGCAAAAGAAGAAGTATAAAATTGTAGTTTCTGGGCATTTTACAGGTGCCTAAACTAAAATCTTTGTACTTAACACAAAAATGTCCTGGTGAACCGGGTTGAGCTGTCAGAAGTCTGGCTTTTCTTAAATCCTGTTGTGCCTACTTAAGTTATGTTATTAGCAGTGATCGGAGTAGGTAGATTGAATTGGAGTCATTGATCCGAAACGTATATATTAATATGGACATTCCTCCGGAATTGATAGATTATTTTAAAAAAACGGAAATTAGGTAGGAATTGTATTAAAATGAGCAATATTATATTCTTCATAATTTTTTTAACGGCACACAGTCACGATTTGACACAACCCAACGACCAATCAGAACAAAGGATCATGGGTGGTGCACTAACCGGTTATCAAAACAATGCGTACGCCCGCCGACGACATGCCAGGTAGCTCACTCGTTTACTTCGGTTCGTAGAGTGCGCTTCTTTGTTTATTACTGTGTTGTGAAATAATATCACCACCAACATTAACAATATTTAATTGAATCCGGAAATACCGGAATTGCTTTCCGGAAAAATGGCTTATCCATGTTATTCTTTCTGTGTGCATTTATGATAGAAGTACCAAAAATCAATCTACCTACTCCGATCACTGGTTATTAGTGATTAAAATATTGTCCCACTGCCCTAGTACAGACTAACTATTTATTTATTTTTTAGAAAAACGTCCAGAGAAACAGATAACGCTAAGTTAGGCTTCCCCAATCTTATTCCCACAACCCTTGCCCCGGGTATCGTTTTATAGGCTCATACAACCCAAAAAAAAATCGCTTACGACTTTAATTCTATTAACACTCAATGTCCCCCATCAAATTAATCTAAAACAAATCTCTAGTGTCTATAGCAGCCCCTATAAAAAGGGAAAAAAGTCTAAAAGTAAACACGAAACAGTGTGCCGCAGTAGAATCAGGCAAATCTCGTTCAAATAACCCTTGCGCCGACCCCTCGTTAGAGGCCCCGCCGCCTAAGAATAAGCTTAGAAGGTCGTGCAGATGGGGCATGGAAATGGGAAAGATGCCTCTTCTTTTTGATATTTCTATCTTTCCATAAATTACTTAGAATATTTTTTTTACGTCATTTATTTTTCTGGACTGCCTCGTTGGTCTTGTGGTCACTAGCGCTACTGCTGAGCATGAGGTCATGGGTTCGATCCTCGGGTCGGGCAAAGTGTTGTTGGGTTTTCTATCTTGTATTTCTCAGAAGCAGCCCGGAGTCTGGATTTGTCCTCGGTTGATTGCAATTTGCTCACCCCATTACATGGGACTTAAACAAAAACATAACTGGCGAAATGTGGGTGTACAATAGGTACACCTCTGCCCAACCCTTCGCGGAATACAGGCTTATGTTATTTTTCTGTTCATCCAGCAACAATAGAAAATATTCTATTCTATCTTCTGTTTTACGTGTCGATTTGATTCTAATTTTGACCGACCAGAATGTAGCCACCTGGACAGCTCTATCATTGGCTTCATTTAAATCCTGGATGCCTCTTCCACTTTACATAGACAGTTGTCGAGAGGGCCTAGACAAGTAGCTATGGCTATCAAAACGTTTAGAATTACTACAACGACTGTTAGCTATCTATATACATTCTGTAGTAAATATCCTATATTTACAGTATTTTATAAATAACACAATACTTGTATTTGATAATATCAAAAAGTTATTTGATTTGTTTAAAATGGATACTATGACCACTGGATATTATGATGTCTATTGACTATTTGAGTCTGACTAGGAGATTTGTAAAGTTACGTGGTAGCGCTATTTTAGAAAGTCAGTCGTTGTTGAACTGTGAAAGTGTAAGGAGCTCTGTAACCATACCCATTCCAAGACGACTTTCAACAGAATTTACAAAAGCTATTCGGTTGCTTATGTCAGTCCCAAACACTTTTAACTTTTCCTTCATCGTTTTCACTGATAGATTTGACGCAATGGAGCAATGGGTCGAGTTGATTTTGGCATAGAGATAGTAGAGCCGGAAAGTGTTATAGAATGGTTATCCCGGAAAAACGCACAGTTCCTGTGGGATAGACGATGGCAGCGGGTAAAAGGCTTCATATATCCGTGGTACTAAACTATATATACTGAAATATTATAATCAGCCTATAATGTTCCCATTTCTGGGACACCGCCCCAAAATATAGGCTTACCTAGGAGCTTATACTCCTATTAAGAGTCCATAATACCTCAGCTCAAATCACTCTTTATCTCGCTAGTACACACTGCTCGCGGACTGAGTGAGAGCGAGAGTGAGCGGCGGGGAGAAGACTCCAAGGCGCCGATAGATTAGGTAATTTCTTTTTACGGTGAAAATAAAGAAAATAAAAATAAATATTAGTTCAGAGTTTAGTTGATTTTGATGCGGTTTTCACCATCATTTAGAGAATGTATTCCGGAAGGTTTATGTGTACTTCTTGTATGACTCATTAATATTTAAATTATATTTAGCACAGAAATCTCAATGTTTTGACATGTCGCCACATCCGTAGATTGCATCCGTAATAAACGTACGGAGCCCTTTTCACCGTGGTGATTTAAATCTGCGGCGCTATACATTTTATAACTCCTATTCCAGTCTTTATAACTACCTCATTCCTTTAAGAGCTCATACAAAATTAGGCAAAAATCCTTTCAAACCAACCCACATACCTCCATCTACTCTTTGCCCAAGTACTACCTCCTCTGAAACAATAAGTGAAATTATTTTCAGTGCTATTTTTGTGCAAATACCCTCAAGAATCCTCCCTTTCGCTTAGAAATTTGGTGTTGACGAGAACGGGTGGAGTCGGGGCCCTATTGTTTTACTTTTGCTGCTTAACTTGTTGATTTAGCTGATGGAAAGAAAATTTTAGTTTTTTTGTCAAAAAGGGACGGTTGGCGTAATTGAAGGAGGGCATAAATCTGGAGAATGAATTAAAAAGGTCTTTTGGAGCTGTACAGATTAATTTGGGCTACTTTCAGGATTAAAAGAACATCTAAATCTGTTGACTATATTATAGTACTTATCTATTGTTGTGTGTCCACTTTTCTTTTCTCTCTTTTTATGAGAAAAACAACAGACTGCCCTGTGTTTTTTACTAGCTGTGTGTATTCTGTGGGCATTATTTATAATATAATGGAGACGTGAAGTTGTGGCAGGAAATAATCCCCTGACTTTTGTTTTTGGTTAATTTAAATGTATTGTTGTTCTTACTAAGAAAATGAAATGATACAGCTTAAAGAATTACTGAAGTACCTATACGATCTGCACAGTCAATTACACAGGCAGGACTCTTTAAACCTAGTAGATATACTCGACCGCACGTCTATGGCAATAAAACCAGTATAAACTAACCTCTTATTCTTTTGAAAATCCGTACTATGCTAGGCCAGCTTAAGGTCAAAATGTTACCACTGAGGAGCGGTCGACTGTACATAGTCTTATCATTAACCAGAGCCATCCCATCTGAATGTTGCCCAGTCGACACGTAGGCAGGTATGCAAACACACCTACCCTGAATTCCCAACACAAATATTTGATTAGTATATTGTGCGTTTTGCTTAATTGATCAAACGTCGTTAATTTAATAGTACAGTGTATACTGTTCATGTTGACTTAAGGAGTACTACACACTTGTTCGGTTTGGTATGACTCGACAAAGCCGGGCGGCATAATCGAGTATGTAGATATGTACAACGGTATAAGAACTTTTTGGCGGTCAAAATCGGAACCAACGCCGCCCGTCTTGTTTTGTCAAAACAATTTCGGTCACAATTCACAAATGTTTATAAAAAAACGTCCTTCAGGCGCCAAAAGGTCCTTGAACAATGAATATGTTCGGGAAAAGCCGCTCAGCTTAGTTTTAATTTTGTCGAACATGATTTAGCGAGGGTATTTTGACATAATCTACTCATTACAATGTTTTTTTATGAGTTGTATTGCAATATGTGGTTAGCTAGCGACCTCGGCAATTGATCATGTTATTTTTTGCCTGAGCAATCGGCAGCAAGTTCGTCAAGCTCGCTTAAATGTCAGTGCTTACGGTAGCGTCAGGGGTCGGGTTGCCTCCTTCCCTCAAATATAGCAAGGGGGTGATGACTGATATTTGCGCTATGCTCGTGAACGGGTGCTGTTTGAGTTGACTGGTCTTCTTGCTGATCATGGTTTTGTTATTGTTATTAGTAATTAACCGTATATTTATGTTATCTCGATGGTCCTAGTTTATCAAATATAACTTCCAGTTACAGCTATATATAGCTATATGTAAGCGGGCACGCCCTTTTTGCCTGGAGGCTTTTATTTCGATATTGTTTACATTTAGTCTTTATTTTTTATTTCTGCCTGAGTATAGTTCTCGATATTTTTGGTTGGTATAATGGCGTGTGCTAGCTGTCATGTGGCTATTAATTTATAATTTAAATTATGTTTTGTGTTTCGTAATGTAAATTATTTTGCATACTATTATATAGAATATTTTTTTTCTAACTGAACAGACAGCTGTGCTGCTGGGGAGTTTGTTGCGCCACTTTTTCTTCCAGGCTAAAACACTAGGAATTGGTGAAGGATGGGCGTTTTGGGGGACTGTCTTATGTAATTTTGATGTTCGAAAAGTGCTGATTCTCAGCCTAGTTTGAATAAATGACTTTTGAATTTTTGGTAGGTGTCGAACGGAGTTTGCCGGGTGTAGTAATTGCTACGGGTCGGCTTTGTTGTTCAACAAACACGGCCGAATCGAATGTGCCGACCCGAACATGTGTGTAGAATAATATTAGGATTACTAAATCTAAGCGCACACTACAGCCGCAACGCATTTCTATACAAACAGCGCGGTGCGGCTTGTCTGTACCCTAATTACGTAATACACGATCAATTGGAATTTGTATAGTTTTGAAACAAATTGCTAATGCATTGCTTCATAAGTTTGAAAAAAAATATCTGCTCGACAACGTAAATACCGCAATGAATGTTGTTGAACTGTCAAAATTAAACAAATTTGTCGTAATCGTTTACGAAAATGTGTTGCGTAATTAGATAGCTGTAGGGTGCAATGACTTATACAAAATGTACCTACGAAAGTTATGTAGGAGAATGTAGGAGGATTTCCTTACGCCATTCAGTTGAAAAAAAAATGTAAATAGAAAATGTTGCAAAACACTGGTTATGATGACTCGGAACAATTAATATAATATAAAGACCCTGACTGACCTGACACCGAACAAAGCACAATGAATACACACACGCCAAAAAAAAACACCACACACATATCACACACACACACACACTACACATACACCAGACATCACCTCTCTAGTCTCCACTGTGGAAATCGTATCCCGAGCCCCAAAATACAGACTAACTCTAGTTTGGGGCTCTCTGGCAAATAATATATTGCTATCTACTCATGTTGTCTCAACTTGGTGTTAACCTGTGAACCTGCTTACTGTATTACCTGGACAATAAAATATTTTTCAATGCGGTGCGGCGCCCGGGTCTGCGCCAGCCTTAACAGGTTGGTAATGTATCAGCGATTCCTCTGATTTTGCAGATTTACCCAACAGCGGTGAAGTGAAAAGGTGGGTATGTATGTAATGTTATTTTTCTCACAAAATAGGAGTTTAGGACCCCAGGTCTACTTCTTAAGTATTTTTTTTTTATTAAGAAATTTTTAGTAGTCGCCCCCAATTACATAGGACTTAACCTACTCTAACTGTACTTTTCTGCCTAGCCCTTTGGGGAACGCAGGCGTGATGTTATGTTATGTCTAGGTATAAAGAGGTCCATTGGTGTTTACGGGCGATTGATATTAATGATAACAGTTAACGATGGTACATAAAAGTAAGAAAGTTTTGACATAATTAAAACTTTGTGACCATCCTCTCCTCTGGCTTTGAAAAACTTCCCTTTCATAATAACGATATCATATTTTTATATAGCGTCACAAAAAATAGCGGAGAAGGGCAATTTTACAAAGCAGTATCCGACTTCAAAAAGGAAAATAATTAAAATAAAAAATGACATTAATAAAAAATATGCTTCCAAAAATTAAAACACAGGTATTTATGTAAGTATAGACATTCCTAATTATTTTCTCCCGACGCTACCTTTTTCAATTTGGTCGGCAAATCCGTTTGTGATATAAAAGTATCCTGTTTTATGTCAATGGAGGTACGGTTGACAACAAAAGTCGAACACAGCCTTTACACAAACATAAACTTACCATTTATGTTACTAAAACAGTTAGCCGTTAGTTAGCAGTTAGGTACGGGGCTCGTGGCTAAATTATAAGAAAGAAAAAAAAGAAAGAAAATACGTTTATTTGCGGTAACATGACGCACAAAAAAAGAACACAAAATAAAAAAGAAACAAGTTTAGGGAAAATATGCGTCACATCCACGCAAAACGGCCATCGCTCAGCATAATGCTGCGACCCTATGCAAGACAGAGCCCCAGCGCTGGCTTTCAGCGACAGCCGGCGTTGATGTTATGATGTCGACCGGTGCAGCATACAATGAAATATAATTATGATGAAAAATAAAATAAATATACAATAATGAATTCTACATAAATAAATAAAGAATAATATTTAAAAATAGCAACATTCCATTAAGTCGGCAATCGCGCCGTCAATAGACAACAGCCGCACGGGTCGATTGAAGGTTAAGCTGCGCTTGCCGCGGTCGGTTTGTGGATCCATTACATATCGAGACCCCTCCGTTTCCTCGGAAAGCACGTTAAGCCGCTGGTCCCGGCTGTCATTCATAGATGTTTGCAAGTCGTTACGGGTTGTCAAAAGCCCCAAAGTCTGAAAACTGAAAGTCTTACAAAAAGGTATCGTGTTACCCCAGTAACTGGGTTGTGGAGGTCAGATAGGCAGTCGCTCTATGTTAAATACTGGAATTCAAATGGATCCAGTTAGACTGGAAGCCAACTACAACTTAGTTGGGAAAAGCCAAGGTAGATTGATTTGACAGTTAGCACATTATTCTTAACTTAGGTAAGTCAGTAACTAAGCAACCGTAAACCGTAGGCGTAAAGGATTATGTTAAGTAAATAAATAGTTTCAGGCGACTGTTATTTTTGCTGTCTGTTCTAAAATAACAATGCTTTTTCATCACAAGGATCAAATTAGAAACTAAAAATGATATGGAATAAAGAATAACAATATAAACGATAAATTACTCATGTATTTGTGTAAGTTATGTGAGAATTTTGCATTTAACAGGGGAAGTAGTAGTACTTAGTAGTATGGAGTTCTGAAACAAATTCCTTTATTAATATAATGCCCTCCCGCTCCGCCCAGAGCGGTAGAAGTTATTTGATAATTTTTTATCCAAAAACAAAAGGTCGTCATATTTTTTAAGTAGCGACTGGTGACACGCTTTTTTTCTAAAACATCTGTACTGCACAGCACGAAGGTACTTTCGTTGAACTAGTTCTATAATTTCATGATATTTAGCATAATAGGGATTCCAAATCGGCACTGCGTATTCTAAGTGAGGTCTAACTATGGACTTATACAAGTGTAAGAAAATGGAGGGACGATGGAATTCTCTAGATGCTCGCATCACAAAACCAAACATCTGTTATGCCTTATTAGTAATATTTTCAATATGCATATCCAGTTGAAGTTTCGAGTCCAGCTGCACATCAAAGTCACGAAGACAAGTAAATTTGTTAATAATGTTATTAGCAAGTCGGTAATTGAAATTAATAATATTTTTCTTTTTGGTAAATGTGTAACTATGACACTTAGGCAGACTAGGGTATAGTTTTAGAAAATATGCTTTTACAAAACTGAAATGAAATGAAATGAAATTGTTTATTCTGTAAATAGGATATTGGAATCACTTTTACACGTCATATTAAAAAAATAATTAAAAATTAGCTAGATGAGTTCGGCGTTTCCTATCTGACTACTCTGAGAAGAAAGGCCGAAACAAACTCAGAGGTCACAGTCTCTTTTAAAGTCCAGACATAATCTTGGTCAGGCCATATGAGGACCATGTAGATTAGTGTCTGAAATGGTCTTTTGAGAAAAGAACCACACAGATTTGAGTGGACCTGTCCTGTCAGTGCAAGCATTTGTCAGTAATCGTGGAGCTCAACCCAGAACTTAAGGAGCTCAACTCGACGAACAATACCAAAGAAAGGACATTTGGGTAGGCCTCATAAACTACTCAAACTGCCAGACCATCATTAAAACTAAATAAGAAAGAAAAAATAATAATAATTAAAAAATCCACATAGTCCTCACATTCACAAAAATTTAAAAATAAATAAAAAAAATACTTTACAAAGTAATAATGTCATTTTGTATATAATGTTTATATAATACTGGTATTGATTTTATGATTTTAGCGCAAGGCTTTGCAGAGCGAGCAGCTCAATCCCAAGCTTTTTTATCATCTAAATAATCTAAAATTTTATAGTACCCTTTTTTACAAAGTTTGGAGACCTCCGGGTCTGAGACTGTACGAAAGTCCGAAGGCCATTAAAAAATACCTTGGATTACTAAAGGCTTGCTAAAGTGTATTCGAAAAAGAGACCTGTTACACATGGCAACGAAAAAAACCGTAAACAAAGAACCCGATCATACAGCAGCGATATAAAACCTATAGAAACTTTTGTAACAACTTAATGAAATATTTGAAAACAGTCAATGAAAGGAAACTACTAGAAGATGCAAACGAAGACGGTAAAAAAACATGGATGGCTATTAAAAATATCTGCAATATTAGAAATAAGAGCCAGAGTGGCCTAGAACTACTACAAACCTACCCGGATCCTATAGAGTCCTTAAATAACGTGAATCAATACATCACGAAAGTAGGTGAGCTGCTTGCTGAAAGGACTTTGCTCCGTATTAATAAAACAGAAACAGAAATCGCTGCTACGATACTTTTCCACGATAAAAACCCATCTAGCGAATCTTTCTTCGTAACACCAATAGACGAAGTTGAGGTTAAAAATATCATAGCAAACCGCAAAGACAAATGTCTTTGAGGTTTGCTATGTAATAGGGGGCGAGCCTATTATCATCAACCGGGCACGAATCCAGACTCCGGGCTGCTACTGAGAAATTTCAGATAGAAAAACCCAACAGCACCTGGATGGGATGGAGTCACGAACAGGTCACTGCACCAATTTCCTCCTTGTGCAATTTAAGTATCTCGATAGGGAAAGTTCCTACGCTAATGAAAACCGCTAATGTATGCCCAATCTTTAAAACAGATGATAAAACAGTCCATCGAATTATCGACTGATATCTCTACTAACATCCCTATCCAAAATCCTGGAGAAGATTATGAACAGCAGACTCCTCAGCTTCCTTGAGAAAACGGTTTAATATCAGAAAATCAATATCGCTTTCGCAAGCACAGGTCAACGGAGGACGCAGTCACTAACCTAGTTGATTTCATAGTAAATAAAGCGTAGGTGGCGTATTCTCGTTAAAAAAGATAGAAGCTATTGGTATTAGAGGTTTAACTCTGGAGTGGTTTCAGTCTTACTTAACTAACCGTACACAAAGGGTCCGCCTGAGTGAGAACTGCGGCACCTATGCTAGCCTAAACTACGGAGTTCCTCAGGGCAAAGTGCTCGAGCCGACCCACTTTATCCTATACATAAACAGCCTATACATATTGGAACTGGTCCGAGCAAAAATATTCGCCTATGCTGATGAATCTGATGATACAGCCATAGCTTTCTTTGACAAAACTTGGGAAGGCATCCATGAGGCTGCTAGCATGGGTGTAAACCTGGTTTCCAGTTGGCTTACCCACAATCTACTGACGCTTAAGGTAGATAAAACAAAGGTTGTGAATTTTAGCTTCAGCATAAGAACTTCATGTCTGGACCATCTCTGAATAAAATTGTACTCCTGTGATAGTAATAAACCAACAAGATGTACCTGCCCAAGCCTTGAGCAATTTAATCACATCAGGTATCTTGGCATTCACATAGACCTTAACTGTTCAAAACAAACAGAGCATGTAAGTGGTCGGGTTAGAAAGCCCATACACATTTTCAAAAAAATGGGCTGGATTGCTAGTGACACTGTTTTGAAAATGCTTTATCACACATTCTGCCAATCTGTTCTCAACTAGTGCATCATAACACGAGGTGTAGCACATAAAAGGCATCTAATTAAAGTGGAGCGCGCTCAACGGGCTCTTTTTAGGGTAACTTACAAGAAACCAATGCGCTTCTCGACTGACACACTGTATCAAGAGACTGGTGTTCTGCATGTGCGCGATTTTTGCATTATGGCAGTGCCACTGAGGTACTACAAAAATGCCCATAGCGCGTTAACATAAACCAACGTGCGCTCTCTTAGAAATGCAAATAAACCTAAATGTAGACTCTTTTTTGGCAACAGATGCTTTCTTTATATGGGACCATTTATTTACAGTAAGCTCAATAGTGAAATGGATATACTGACCATGACTTGATATAAATGTAAAAATAACCTTTCTAAATTTCTGGCAGGAATGGACTATGAAAGCACTGAGAAGTTCCTTAACTCATGAGCACAACATTCGTTCATCACACTAATACATAAAGACCAATGGAGCGAATGCTTTTTCTGTCCCCACTTTTCGGGAATCCCTATGTTTAAACGGATTGGGAGTATTCTTTCGTTAGTCTATCTATACCTACAGAAATGTTAGGGATGACACGAAATGACAATTCCTTTCTTGACATTCCTCCTACCTGCGTTTGGTCAAAACCCACCTTAACTCACTCATTCATAACACACCCACACCACACACATTATATTATACAATACAATACACTACACACTTAAAATCATGATAGCACTTGTAGTTGGAGATTATCAAGAATCAGGGTCAAATGTGGAAGGTTCAAATACCGAGTGAAAAAAGCTAGAGAATATTAATGACATGTTGCAGTAGGTTGAATTTTGTTTGTAGTGTATAATGTCAGGAATTGTATTTGTGGTTTTACGGTTGGAGATGTCTGACCAGAAAGCTTTAATATAAGTGGAAATATTATCTTCAACTGAATTCATATATCTTTTGTAGCATTTATCAGCCTCCTTTTTGAATTTTGTTCTTTGAATGGATTTTTTTTCAAAATATTTTTTTTTTATTCTCGCGTTTTTTCCACTTAATCAATGCATAAGTTTTTTTCTTGTAAGTGCGTATATGTGAATGTGTAAACTAGATAGGAAAGTTAAAATTTCTTTGTTTACATGTGGGCGTTTGCAATCTAATTATTTCATACAGTTTCTCGTAGAAGGTAGAGAAAGTTTCTTCAGGCATCAACCCATCCAAAAAAAAAAACATTACTAATATCCTTATTTATATCGCAATAATCAGCTTTGTAATAATATGTTGCTGAGCCCATCGATCGGTGCTCTGAGACGGCAGATGCGAATGTGATGCGGTGAATCATGGGCTCAAAGCAGGTTTTCAAAGCAGACAACGTGACATATTCGTGTATTCCTCCTGTCGCACTGTGTGGAGAATCTCTGCGAGGAGTGGATACATTTAGGTATCTGGGCCACTGAGTCACTGAAGACCTCAAAGATAACTGTGACATTGAAAGGGAACGTAGGTCGCTGTCCGTTGTAAAATGCTGGCCCGCAGGTTTGCACGATGTACGAGGGAAGTTTAAGTAACGCTTTTCAAAGCATACTGTCTGTCCTTCTACTGCACGTGCATCTTCACTCAGCGGGCATACAGCGACCTACGCGTTCAGTATAATAATCCACTGAGAGTACTGCTGCGGCTGCCGTGGCGTTGTAGTGCGTCAGGGATGTTTACAGATAATAACATTGATGGTTTTGCCGCCATTATTCGAAAAAGATGTGCATCCCTGATGTCACGTGTTCGCGGCAGCACCAACCGTATTATCAGTGTGTTCGCATGTTGGTGGGATTCCCCGATGTTGCGGATGTCGATGGAACTTCACGCTGAATTTTAATTGTATGTTAATCTGTGTCTGTACCTACTAACACTGGATATTAAGTAAAATTGTTACTAGCCCTATAGGCTCCTGTCTGAAATAACGTATTCTATTCTATTCTGAAGCCAAGCACACATTACAGTCGCAACGTACTGCAGCGCAACTAATTTTCATACAAAAAAGTGCGGTGCGGCGGTTGTGTGCGTTGGTTCATAGAAAATGTACGAAAATGATGAAGGAGGATTATTGCAATGCGTTGCGTTGCGGTGCGGCCCGCACCATTCAGAACTAGCCAGATGACAGATTTCAGCTTTGTTTCTGGAATGGCAACGTACTGCGATGTCTCTGGTATGGCCGATGTCAATAAGCAGGTCACTTGCCATTCTATGACATCAAAAAACTTTCCTTGTGTAGGTAGATATTTATTAATTTATTTATATAAGTCAAAAAAGTGCGCTGATCCGAAATTTCAATGATACCCAATCATCGAAGGTACAAAAACAAAGCTGCGGTATGCTTAGGCAAGCCGTGTCATGTCCTGCTCGCGTGTTCTTATCACAACAGTAGCTCCTCATCAGAACAGTCGTAACGCTCTGCCTTGCGTCCCACCTTGCCTCAGAATCCCCAACGCTACCGAACCATGCCGAGGGATGCCGAGGCGTTCCGAAGGCTGGTGACACGGCATGCCTAAGCATACCGCAACTTTGTTGTTCTACCTACGATGATTAACATTGAAATTTCAATTTTATTATCATACTCTTAAGTTACATTTATAATTGTCGCATAAAAATCCCTTGCCGTGCCATGCCGCCAATGGGCGCAGACCCTAAAGAGATTTTTCATAATTTATTATAGTTTCAGTTAGGGCTACTGCGGTTATACATTTCCACATAATCATATTCTGCGGGTACTACGTCATATACATGTTGTTCCAGCTCTTCGACTTCTTTCTGGCGTTCTGTTCGTAAGTGCACGTTTTCATAAAATGGGTTCTGAAAATATTGAGCAGATATATTTTTTTGGATAATTGCATATAGTTAAAGAGATAAATAACTACAACGCGTGAACTGAAACGCGAAATCAGTGTCCACTGAGGGACCATCCATAAATTACGTCACTCTTCATGATTTTGTACGCCTCCTCGTCTTTGTCACAGGTGGTCATAAATATAGTGTGACCCCTGGTACGACGACACATTTTTTTTAAATTTTAAATTAAATAATATTGATAGAGTTGGTAATATTTTAAATATTTTCGTTAGAGTTGAAGCTTAGAGTTTCAATACTTTAAATTTATTATACACTAACTTCCGTCAGCGTCTTCTCCAGCGTGATATCTTTATAAATTATAGCCTATGTTACTCATGATAACAAAGCATTCTACTGGCGAAAGAATATATAAAATCGGTCCAACAGTTTTTGAGATTATTCATTAAAAAAATATACAAATCTTTTCTCTAAGCTTCAGTAATAAAATAAGTAGATAGCAACTACTTCCTAAGGTAAAAAACATAGGCAAAATATAAAGAAAGAAATAAAAAAAACATTAATTTGTATAGTTCTGTGACTTAGGTGTAGTATGTTCTTTGCTGTCAAATTGTAAGCGAAAATTTTGAGCGTGCATGCTCGAACAGACACCACAAGGAATAATTTTGAACTCTATTTTAGTTGTGATTTAGTTTAATTGAAATTAGTATTAATGTTAAACTACTCGAGTATTTTGCTGCTGTCTGCGCTGACGGATCGGCGCCTGAATGACATTGACAATTTCACAAATTTGTAATGATGAAACAAGATGGCGGCGTTAGTTTCGGTTTTAGCCACGCGTCAAAAGAACCTTGTAGTGTTGTACATCTCTTTTATTAATTAAGGCGAAAGGGTAGCCCGCGAAATACTAATTTTCTTACGTTTTTTGGAATTTGCAGGATATCAATACAACATTCTAAGTTCATGTAATCCTACTGAACAAAAATTTTATGAAATCATGACATTTGAGGATTATTCTAACTTAAGGAGTTGTTTTGCTGATTCGAATGATTATAATTCTGTATAGCTATATTTGTTACGGTCGCTAATCATATTTTTATCAACATACAACCTGACACTGACATGCAAATTGCATAAACGTAAGAAAATTTCGCGGGCTACCTTAGAGCATCCCCTTAATTTTATGTGAATATTGCATAAACTTACTTCATTAATTGTTGGTGAAATTTGTGGTAAGTCTGGTGGATTGTGTTTCATCCAGCAGCGTCTCCTGATTGCAATTACAAGTAGCAGGATCAGTGTAACTGCAGATGTTATTGATGCCACTATCATGATTTTAAAATAAGTATTTTCTGCCTCTGAAAATGGATAATAATTTGTATGTTTTTCTGTAATTAACTGTATTCGTTTCAAACTGTAACCCTACTTAAAGCCGATATCAGTCGATTCACTTTTTGTTATATTTTTCCTTTCATTCGCCATCTTTTACTTGAAGTGAAACGTCTGATCGCAAAATGAGTTTAAAATATAAATTAATTAGTGAACCGATCCAATGATGTTGGATGGCGAGTGCTGAACACTCGCCATCTTTCACTCGCGTATCACATGATCAAAAAATTTAATAAAAGGAGCAGATGAACGTTAATTCCTTTATAATTTTGTTGGTGTTGAACGTGGAATGAAACTAAAATGAAGCGTCTGAGAGTCCGTATGTTTGTGAGTTTTTGTTTATCAATCAGCTTAATAGCTGAATGGATATTGATGAAATTTTGCACACGGGTTGACCGTGACCTAGTTTAGTATAAGTAGGATTTATTATATGTAAAATACCAACCCTCTTTTGAGTCATCTTTTGCTCTTGAAGTTTCTGGGTTACTCTTGGTTTCATTTGCAGTTTTCGAGCGCTGGTCGTCAGCTGGTGCCACAACTTTTACGATACGTCCATCTTCGCACGGCAGAGGCGTGAGGTTTCCGTCTGAGACAGGGAAAAGATGTTTAATAAGCAATCAATGAAACATGCTGCCGCGATGTTTAAAACATAATAGTTTTCAATGATATTGATATAACATAACAAAACACAACTGGCGAAATGTGGGTACAGTGGGCTCCAGAGACCCCTTGCATTGTTTTTTACATTACTAGGGGGTGAGGTTTCTCTGGAGCCCACTGTATCTACTAAAGGTATACCTCTGCCTAACCTTTCGGGGAATACAGGCGTGATTGAATGGAGAAAATCTGGAATTTATTAATCAAACGGTTTTCCTAGAATTCACGCTATACGAGAAACTACAATGGGGACCTCATATAACATCTCTTGCGGGGCGGCTAAGCTCGGCCGCTTATGCAGTTAGAAAGATAACACAGTTAACAGATGTAGAAACCGCGTGTTTGCTCTACTTTAGCTACTTTCACAGCATTATGTCATATAGCATTTTACTGTGGGGTCGGGCTGCTGGCATTGAATCCATTTTTATTTTGCAAAAGAGAGCTGTCAGAGCCATTTATAATCTTATGAAAATATTATGTATGTAAGAAAGAATCTACATCTGTTTAATAAAATAAGTGATACACATAATTTTAATACTAGAAATAAAGATAAAATAGATCAACCATTTTTCAGAATATCTAGAGTACATACATCTTTTCACAACAAAATACCTTGTGATATATTACAATTAAATGAAAGAAAATTTAAAACTCATATTAAAAGTTCACTTTGTAAACAAGCATATTACAAATTAGGGGATTATATCCAAGATAAGAATGCTTGGAAACATGCTGGTTCTGCTCCATAGGACAATCTAGAGTCTAGACAAAATCAAACTGGTTGCTAATTTATTTGTATAATTTATTATTTTTATGACATTGATTTTATATTCTGCAATTATTTTAAGTCACACTGACTTATTAGTATTACTTGCAAAATTTTTAGGAATATCGTACACTTTTAAAATGTTTGTAAGTATGTGAGCACCATGTATCCATCACATAATTAGTTTATCTGTTATTGCGGTATAGTAATTTTATTCTCGGTGCATCGTCTTCACATATAATTAATGTATACAAAATGTTGTAAAACATTTAGAAAGAGTAACGGTGGTTTGACTTTGACTTTGACTATGATGTTATTTTATGTGATATTGATATCTATAATTAGGTAAGCGGACGGCGGAGTATGAAATTTTGGACAGTTAAAGATTGAATGGAGAAGAAGTGCAGAAAGCTAATATTTTTAAATAATATGCATTAGAAATAAATTAAATTAATTTAAAAAAACATAACACACTACCATATGTTTGTCACACACTAATGGTTAAAGATCTGTTACTATTATGGTAAAAAAAAATAGAAAATATGGGAGTAAGAGGTCTACCACTTCAACTATTTATAGACTATTTATCCGACAGAACACAAACTACTAAAGTAGATAATTGGATTAGCAACGAACTTCCTAATCAGTACGGCGTTCCACAAGGTAGCATCCTCGGTCCAACATTATTCTTACTTTATATAAACGACATATGTGACTTAAATTTACAAAACGGTAAAATCATCACTTTTGCCGATGATACTGTCTTGATATTCGATGCTAACTCGTGGGATGAGGTTAAAAATTATGTTCAACAAGGTCTTGATACGGTGTATAAATGGTTATATCCTAATTTGCTTACCCTCAACGTCGATAAGGCAAAATACATGACTTATTCCCTTAGACCCCAGGATCAACCAAACTTCAACTTCAACTTGAAAGCCCACTCATGTATTTTTATCAACCATTGTTCATGTCCTGTATTAGTTAAAACGAATTCTATAAAATATCTTGGCATAATCATAGATTACCGTCTCACCTTCCAACAATACATTGAAACCCTAGTTAAAGAATCCGAAAATTAATCTTCATATTTAAAAATCTAATTCAATTCAATTCAAAAAAGATTTATTTTTCTCTTCACATTGGTTGCCTTAAAATTAATATCAATTGAAACAAAAGTATTACCGTAATCCACCAATGTAAGAGACTGGTGCCTGAAATAGGTTTTTGTAGAAAAACCTGTGATACAGGTCACCAGGACCTCCCCTTGGAAAAAATTAAACACTTATAGTTTTGCATGAGGCAAGTAAGAACATGCAACGTGATCAGAACATAAACAAGAAATATAAGGAATATAAAAACTAAAATAAAAACAGGAACAAAAAAGCAGAAATGTAGATTGAGTTATGCGAAATGAGTAATTTGTGGTGTAACGGTGTAAGTGTCAGATAAGAAAGAGAGTACAAGAGCGAGTATGACAAGTGATACCTAAATATGAGTGAAAGAATGTACGAGAGAGCGAGTTTGGAGAGAGGACCAGTGAGAGGATGGGCGGTGAGGAACGAGGGCTATTTTACAATTTTTAAAAGATTCTCATTTAAAAATCTAAGACATATATCTGATACATTAGTTATTAAAACAGTTTACTTTGCACTATGCCAGTCTTTGCTAGTATATTGCATTACCACTTGGGGCGGTACCTCTAAAAGTTATTTGATAAATTTAGAGAGAGCCCAAAGAGCTATATTAAAAGTTAGTTGCTTTTTCCCAATCCTCTATCCAACTTTTGAGCTTCACCAACACTGCCAAGTGCTAACGGTACGACAGTTGTTCATTCTCATGACAGTACTAAAAAAACACACTGAACTCCCCTTAGATCACGATTTACCAACACAAAATAGACGATCAACAAATGTTTGTTCAATCATCCGTTATAACACTAGTTTCTCCCAAAAGTTTTTCTGTTTTCTTGGCACTTTTCTTTATAATTCAATTAATAAAAAAATATCTATCTACACTCATACAAAAGCTATTTGTAAAAGAAAATTACGATTTTGGCTATTAAATCTGGACTACATTTCCACTGAAAACTTATTAAAACCAATGTCTTAACACCCACACATTTACACTCACACACCTACACTTACAAACATTCAATACACGCAACATTTCCCCATTTCCATTCTTCATTTTTTGATATGTTCATTATTATTTTATTTTCTTATTCAGATACCTAAGTATGCATTACTGAATAATAATATAGTTACGTAATGTACCTACATAATATCTATATTTCTTTTAATTTTATGTTTACTTGCATTTCTTTGATTTTGTTTTAATATTGTTAGGTCTTTCTAACTTTTGTTTTACCATTAATATCTTAAGTCTACTGTTTTGTAAATTAACATGTCCTATCTAAGAGAGCCGGGTGATCTGTAACTCAGGACCATCCTACCTCAGACACCTTTCTCTATTTAAGATTGTGCTTTTTATTAACCAGTGCCTGTAATATGATGTTGAGATAAATAAAGATTTATGATGATGATATGATTAAAAGATGGCTACCTTAAACTCAAACTCAAAGCATTTATGTCAATTAAACTACTTACAGGCACTTTTGAACTATCACGGAGTCGGTCAGTCAGAAATATGAAGCTAGCCCTCCAAACCTACGGAGAAGAACGGACAAGAAACTCCACGGAAACTTTTTTAATAAAAATAAAAATATTGGTTACACCATTCATGTTGAAATTATACATGTGAGAACAATGTAGAAAGACGTGCACGTTAAAAGCGTCCGTAATAAAAAGATAAAAACGAATAAATTTAAAATAAGCCATGGCAGCTAAGAGATGACCAGTCCCAACTGACGGCGCCCGTTCACGAACATGACGCATGGATCAGCACCATTCAGCTCAACCATTTTGAAGGGAGCTAAATGATCCAACACACGTGCCACCATCAGCGAGACATCTGAACGAGCATGACATACTCACAGCCGCCAGGGCACATTCAAGTCAATGAAATACATATGAACCGGTAAATGGTAGCTCTATAGTACATAGTACTCACACCTGTGCTATGCAATTATATAACACAAGGAGATTGAGTTTATACAATGCAAAGATGGTCTTATAATCTTCTTCAGACCCAACAATATTTTCAAAATTGTTAATAAATTAGATGTGGTTGTGAAGCAGGACCAGCAATGAGCCAAGCATTTTTATAATTTATGCAATCCTCCAACTTATGTATAATATGCCTGCCTGCATAGTGTGCGTTTTATACAAGTTTTGAATTTCGACTTATTCAGTTGAAGTATGTGGGTAGGAATTTTATTGTAACATTTTAAACAGTACCCCATGAAAGATGAGTCTACTTTTGCCAGTCTGAAACCTGGTTGAACTAATAGGTCCCTATTTCTTATACTATAATTATGTCTATCACCTCTTTTACTAAAAAGATCTAAATTTTTTCTTACGTACATGATGTTTTCATAGATATTATGTTGACAAGGTACCATCATGATGTTAATATCCTTAAATAGTTCCCTTAGAGAGCCGCACCTGCGGATATAATAATATGGCTCTGATCGCTCTTTTCTGCAGAATAAAAATAGACTCGATGTCTGCAGCCCGGCCCCACAGTAAAATACCTTAAGACACTATGAACATTACTGAAATAGGCTAGCCTCGCGATATCTACATCAATAAATTGACGGATTTTTCTGACAGCATACATATGCTGCTGAACTTAGCCGTCCTGCAAGAGATGTTAAATGAGGACCCCATTGAAGCCTTGAGTCGAGCGTGATCCCCAGGAAAACCGTTTTATCGATAAATTCTTGTTTCTCTTGATTCAATACTATCTCAAAATTACTACTTTTTACATTTTGTAAAGAAAATTATGCACCTAGTTTTTTTTTCCATTTAATACTAAATTATTAGCAGTGAACCCATTTTGGACCTGCACTAGGGCGTTATTTACGTCGTCATAATTTGTAGCACGTCTATCTACCTTAAAAATTAAGGAAATATCGTCAGCAAATAACACCGTTTGTGGTTGATTTTTTAATAAATGGAGTAGATCGTTAATATACATTAAAAAAAGGAATGGACCCAATATCGAGCCTTGTGGCACACCCATTTTTACTTTTAAACCTAGTGAATTGATACCGTTTATTTGAACTTGGTGTTGTCTATCATTTAAATAAGATTTTACTAAATTGAGCGCAAGTTTTCCAAGTCCGTAATGCTCAAGTTTCAAGAGTAAGGTTTCGGTATTCCTATTACGTCTTGCGCCTTTCCCACGTATTAAAAATGTGTCTTAATAAGGTTACACCGGCTTCGGTCGTACAACGTCCTTTGGTGAAACCATACTATTGATCGTGGAGGATTTTATTTGTGTTAAAATGATTGAGCATTTGATTAAGCATTACCTTTTCAAACACCTCGCTGAAAACCGGCAACACGGATACGGTCCCCGGATTTGAAAAGTGGTATTACCTTGCTGTATTGCATTTATTTATCCGGGAAGACTCCTTGATCCACATACAAATTAAATATTAAGGCCAAGTAACCACTTCCCCTAGTTATCTAGCCCCCCACTTTCAGTACATTTGTGACAACCACAGTAAAAATCTACGGTCATCAAATAATCGCGTTCTTCAATGTCCCACTCACCGCACAGACTTCATTCATTCTTCCTTCTTCGTTCAGTCTATCTCTCTATGGAATGCGCTTCCCCAGGAAATCAGGATGGCAACCAACCGATTATCCTTTAAAGTTAAAGTTCGCGAGCACATTCGTAAGAAGCTGGCTTTATCATTACAACGTTAATGTTTTCTCATTGTTTGTCTTATTTGTTCTAGTATATTCGTGTATTTATGTATATTTATTTGTGCTTATATTTATATATAATTAGGCATATATATTATATTAATAGTTTGTAATAGGTATATGTGTATCTTTATAGTTCCTTTAAAAATATTCCTCAATTTCTCGTTATTGCACCTACCACTGTTTGTCTCTGCATCAGCCAAAGGTTGACTGGTAGAAAATGCCTATGGCATTAAGTCCGCCTCTGTACATTTCTGTGCTTGAAGTATTAAATAAATAAATAAGTAAGGCGTGTTAACGTACGGATCCCCAATGAATACCGCCGACCCTGCAATTCCTTCAGTTTACGCCGAGCGCACAGAAACTGCAGCGATGACGTCAATGCAGCCACGAGCCGCCGATGCAGCGGAATTCGACATTAGCAATTAGTTATTTTAATACGTATTTTTGTCATTCCATATTCTAGCATCGAATAGGTTTCACCAATATTAATTATAATAATTTTCTTTAAAATAAATTAGTTTAAAGTAACTTTGACATTCACCAACAAAATAAAACATCGTATAAGAACAACAGATGAAATTCCCGCATATACTAAAAGCTATCGATACCCTTTCGTTCATCGGGAAGAAGTTAGAGACCAAATTTCCAAGATGCTACAGCAAGGTATAATAAGACCTTCCGATTCTGCATGGAGCTCGCCCATTTGGGTTGTGCCAAAAAAAATAGACGCTTCGGGAAAGCAGAAATGGCGTCTTGTAGTTGATTTTCGCAAATTAAATGAAAAAACGATAGACGACAAATACCCCATACCAAATATCAGTGATGTCCTTGATAAATTAGGAAAGTGCCAATACTTTACGACCTTAGATTTGGCAAGTGGTTTTTACCAAGTGGAGATGGATCCTCAGGATATATCAAAAACCGCATTTAATGTGGAACACGGGCATTTTGAATTCCTTCGAATGCCCATGGGACACAAAAATTCACCGTCCACCTTCCAACGGGTTATGGACAATGTTCTAAGAGGCCTTCAAAACAACATATGCCTCGTCTACCTCGATGATATTATCGTTTACAGTACCTCTCTTCAAGAACACATGGATAATTTGGAAAAAGTTCTCCAAAGACTTAGGGAGTCCAATTTTAAAATTCAGATGGACAAGTCCGAATTTCTGAAGCTCGAGACTGCTTATCTGGGATATATCATCAGCAGAGACCCCGAAATCCGACATAATTTCTGCAGTCCAAAAATATCCAATCCCAAAGACCCCTAAGGAAATCAAACAATTTTTAGGCCTTCTAGGTTACTACCGAAAATGTATCCCAGATTTTGCCCGCATCACCAAACGTCTTACTCTATGCCTAAAGAAAGGCAGCAAAATTACTCTTAGCCCCGAATATGTCAATGCCTTCGAAAGTTGCAAGACCTTGCTGACGAACGACCCTATTCTGCAATACCCAGACTTCATAAAGGAATTTAATCTCACAACAGACGCTTCGAATGTCGCTATTGGAGCAGTGCTGTCTCAAAGACCAATAGGTTCTGACAAACCCGTCTGTTACGCTTCTCGCACACTTAATGATAGTTAGCTTAATTACAGTACCATTGAGAAAGAGTTGCTTGACATAGTCTGGGCGACGAAGTACTTTAGACCTTATCTTTTCGGTAGAAAATTTACGGTATTGACTGACCACAAACCACTCCAATGGATGATGAACTTGAGAGAACCGAATTCACGACTGACCAGATGGCGACTAAGACTGAGCGAATATGACTTTACTGTAGTGTACAAGAATGGCAAATGTAATACCAATGCTGATGCTCTTTCCCGTGTAGAAATCTACAATGAGGAAACAGATGAGATCAACTCCTTGATTGAAAGTATTAAGGATCTCAGCTCAATGATTAACAACCCATCGGAGACACCACCTCTACCAACAAACTCCTCGACCGACACCGTACATACTTGTAATGAACACCCCATATTGGAAGTCCCCATCACAGATGAACCTCTCAATAAATTTCATCGACAGATTCATTTTACCATAGTTGGTGACATAAAACGCCAACCGACAGTAACTAAACCTTTTGAAAATCATACACGAATTGCAGTCCAAATTTCAGAATTTAACTTAGAGAGCGACGTTACCAATGCTATCAAAGAATACGTCAACCCTAAGGTCAAAACAGCAATACTAATTAATCCACCGTTAGCCATGTATTCAATAGTACCTATCATACAAGACAAATTTAGAAGTTCCTCACTTAACCTAGTGTTAGCTAAGACAGAACTCGAGAATGTTAAAGAATACCTCCGACAACAAGACATTATCCGACACTATCATGACGGAAAGACGAACCACCGTGGGATTAACGAATGTCATCTAGCCCTCTCACGAAAATATTACTGGCCAAATATGAAAGATCAAATCACCAAGTTTATTAATGAGTGTACCATCTGTGGTCAAGCTAAATACGACAGGAATCCAATTAGACCTCAATTCAACATAGTGCCTCCAGCTACCAAACCACTTGAAATTATTCACATGGACCTATTTACAGTTCAGAACGAAAAATACATAACTTTCATTGACGTCTTCACGAAATATGGTCAAGCGTATCATTTGAGGGACGGTACCGCTATTAGCATTATACAAGCGCTACTACGTTTCTGTACACATCATGGACTACCTATGACCATCATCACTGATAATGGCACTGAATTTACAAATCAGCTTTTCTCCGAATTTATACGACTTCATAAGATAATTTATCATAAAATTCTACCTCATAGTCCAAATGACAATGGTAACATCGAACGTTTTCACTCAACGTTATTGGAGCACATTAGAATTCTTAAACTGCAAAATAAAGACGAACCAATAATAAACCTAATGAAATATGCCATCATAGCATATAACAGTTCTATCCATAGTTTTACTAAGTGCAGACCCTTTGACCTACTTACTGGACATTTTGACCCCAGGGACCCAATTGACATAGACATGACTAAGCATATCCTACAACAATATTCACAGAATCATAGACAGCAAATGAAACAAGTTTATGAAATCATTAACGAATCATCTCTAGCAAATCGTACAACCTTAATTGACAACAGGAATAAAACTCGCGAGCCCGAAATAGAATATACCCCACAGCAACAAGTTTTTATTAAAAACCCTTTTGCCAGTCGCCAGAAAGCTGCACCACGTTATACGCAGGATACAGTACTAGCCGAACTACCTATACACATATACACCTCGAAAAAACGTAGCCCCGTCGCCAAATCACGGCTGAAACGTGTATCTAAAGCTTGCCAATTGTTACAGGATCCTGCTGCTACTGACAATTCATGCGACATACCCTCAAGAGATAAGACTTGAGTCTTTAGCTGATGGACCAGGACTGTTACCATACAAATTAGGGCCGACCAGACTAACCACACATTACCACTCATTCATACAGTACATACAACTAACCGACATCGAAGATAAAATAAATTCAGTACAGACGCAACTTGAGACTTGTAGAACTAAACTTACTAATGAGACTTACATGCTTTACGAATATCAGATTGATTATCTCACTAACAAACTTAATAAGGTACTACAACAAGTAAAATCTTTGGAACCTGCTAGAGTCAAAAGAGGTATTGTAGATAGCCTTGGATCAGTAATAAAAAGTGTTACTGGCAATTTAGATTATCTAGATGCCCTAAAATATGATGAGGCCATTAAAATTTTACAAAATAATGAAAACAAAATAGTTTCAGAGGTCAATAACCATATCAGTCTTAGTAAAGAGTGGATGTCCCAACATACCTAGTATCTTAGACGAAATAACAAAAAATCAGGAAAAGGTTAATGCAACGTTAGAACTACTTTTAGAGAAAAGTGCTTATAGAGATTACAGCTTAATAAAATCTGCGAAGTTTGCCCAAATTTTAGGAATCATAACTAATAATGTAGAAGATTTAATGTTAGAGATAAATAGGTTAGAAAATATAATGGCTTTTATGCGCTCGTCCAGTACTCATCACTCTATGATTGTTATAGAAGTATTATGGTCTATGATAGATAAGCTAAAATCAATATACAATCAAGAACAAATCTTAAATTTAGAGTTACGAAACTATTATGATCTAATAAAACCAGGTTCCTATTTTATTGAGAAGAGAATAGTAATAGTATACATTTTTCCCATAGTCTCTAAAGACTTTTACGAGTTATACAAACTATCCATTGTACCTAATAAGAAACAACTCGCCCTTATTCCTCCCACTCCCTATATAGCAACAAATGAGAAATCATTCGTGTACATAGAGGCTGAATGCCCGAAGTACAGTAGCATCCATCTCTGTGAAAAGAAGACAAGTCACCAGATCCGGACGAAGCCTGATTGTATCCAAGACCTCATTATCAACCTTGGTTGATAATGAGGTCTTGGATCCAGACCTTGGTCTGGAGGACACCTGCCAATTCACCAAGATTTCACTCTCCGAAGAAGCGGTAGAACAATTGGATGATCAACACTACGTTCTCTCATTGCCCCCAACAGACCAAAGTACAATTATCCTGCGGTAGAAAAGACTTTAATATTCTACAAGGAAGTTACCTCGCCACCATTCCCATGGATTGCTATTTGCAAACAACGGAATTCACAATTATTAACGATAGCAACGAGATAAAAGGACAGCCACTAAAGTTATCAAAGATCCCTTACAACGAGATGAACCAAACAGTTGATTCCACCCACATCGTCGGATTCAATTCAGTGAACCTGGAAGAACTTCACAGCATCCAGAACAAAATATTAATGGAAAGCCCTATTCAGATCAACAAGACTCAGCCGGTTGTCCTATATCATACAACCATACCATTCTACATCACTGTACTATGCGCAACCATACTTATCATTTTGGTAATAAGCCGCAAATACAAATGCTGGAACCTCAGAGCAGACGCTAAGGAGAAGCAGCAAATTCCTAAGACACATACATACGAAGATGTGATCAGAGATACCAGGAAACGAGATGAAGTCCCAGCAACATTTTCTCTCAACATGATCAAAAATAGTTGCTGACCTGAGGGTGGAGGTGTTAAGTACGGATCCCTAATGAATACCGCCGACTCTGCAATTCCTTCAGTTTACGCCGAGTGCACAGAAACTGCAGCGATGACGTCATTGCAGCCACGAGCCGCCGACACAGAGAATTCGACATTAGCAATTAGTTATTTTAATACGTATTTTTGTCATTCCATATTCTAGCATCGAATAGGTTTCACCAATATTAATTGTAATAATTTTCTTTAAAATAAATTAGTTTAAAGTAACTTTGGTTTTTTTTCGATCCATCGTCTGCAGTTTACATAATTGGCGCTATGGTTTCTATTATGGAGGTACAGATTTTATTTAATTTATTTATTTAACCAGACACATATATAAACAGGCAAGAAGAAAATAACAGAAAAATACGTACAAAGGTGATGCTTATTTCTAAAGAAATCTCTTCCAGCATACCTGCGATAGGACAGAGGGTAAAAAGAGATGTAGACACCGTGTGTAAGAGTAGAGAGAAAGTAAAATACATAAAATCAAAACAATTCACTTAATAAAATTTAACTAATTATATGAGAATATACTTACATACATACATACAATTTTTTAATGGAAATTCCCCAAAGATCTTCGGTCAATATGATCTTGATTTGCTTAAAAGCTTTTATTATTGTTATGGGGTTAATATGCTTAAAGATAAATTCAATCAGGCATGCTGAAACGTTCGCCCTTACCAAATCAAGAGAGAGCGAGGGCGAGGAATTTAAATAAATAGAATATTAGAATAATTATATAGCAGCATAGTATTTGTATGTACTATCATGGCAGCATGGAATTAGTATGTACTATACAAGGAATTAGTATGAACTATCCTAATAAAATTTAAATGAATTTCGACCACTGGGCAACCACTAGTATTAATTAATATGTTTCGGATAGCAAGCTAAGCCCGGCTCCCGGTCCCGGCTCTCAATCGTAAATCTTTGACAGTCGTTACGGGTAGTCAGAATCCCGAAAGTTTTACCAAGGGGTATTGTGTTACCCAATAGTATTATGTTGCTGAATTATGGAGGTCAGATAGACAGTCGCTCACATGGAGCGATTGTTTGCCGCTCCAAACAGTCTTCCTTTTGAAATTCGGTATTGAATGACGAAAAATGAACCTCGCGGTCGTCCGAAGACTGGTCGACAATGACGAATTAAAAGCGATTGTGGAAGCTGATGATACACAATCTACGGCTGAATTAGCAGCAGCTTTTGACGTTAGCGTTAAAACAATATTGGTCCATTTGCGTCAAATTGGCAAGGTAAAAAAGCTTGACAAATGGGTGCCCCACGAACTCAATGATCGCCAGCGCGAAGTACGCGTCGAGACGTGCCTTGCAATGCTCAACAGACACACAAATGAAGGAATTTTGAACCGCATTGTTACCTGCGATAAAAAATGGATTCTGTTTGATAACCGCAAGCGCTCAGCAAGTTGGTTGGATCCTGATTCAGCACCTAAACAATGCCCTAAACGAAAACTTACCCCTAGAAAAGTGATGGTCACTGTTTGGTGGTCTAGCGCCGGTCTGATTCATCACAGCTTCTTACCAAATGGGGTGAACATTACTGCAGATGTGTACTGTGAAGAACTGAACACAATGATGGAGAAGCTGGCACATCTCCAACCAGCATTGGTCAATCACTCATCTCCGCTGCTCCTGCACGACCACGCGCGACCTCATACTGCACAGCAGACGGTCTCCAAGTTGCAAGAACTGGGGTTGGAAGCTCTCCGTCATCCGCCCTACTCACCAGATCTTGCGCCTACAGACTACTACTTTTTCCAGAATTTGGATAACTTCTTGGCGGGAAAAAAATTCAATACCCGAGAGGCAGTACAAAATGCCTTTGAAGAATTTGTTGCCTCCCGTCCAGCTGATTTCTTTAAGAAGGGCATTAATAAACTGCCACTGCGTTGGCAAAGATGCATTGATTGCATGGGTGATTACTTCGATTAATACAAATAAAAAATACATGAAAAAAATTCGATTAAATTTTTTCATACAAAACGGCAATTTCATAGGTAAAGACCTATTATTATATAGCAAATAATATACTTAATGAAATAAAAAATAATAAAGTTTTATTTGTACTATTTAAAGATCGTGGGTAACGAAACGTAATCGAATGTAGGTGCCTTAGGGCCGATAATGGCACGCCACTATTGCGGCGATAAGTCCCCTCTTTGAAGAGTGGCTAGACAGGCGCCACGGCGTCCTCACTGTCCGCCAGACGCAGTTCCTCAACGGACATGGTTGTTTCGGGTGGTTCCTGTTTCGTATCAGGCGGGAGGAAACGCCCGGGTGTCATCACTGCGTGGATCGCCCGGAGGACACGGTGGAGGTCTGCCCGGCTTGGGTAGAGCATCGCCGTTTCCTCGTGGAGGCGATCGGTGGCGGGGATCTCTCGCGTCCGGCCCTGGTCCAGGCCATGGTACGGAGCGAGAGGGCATGGGAGGCCATAACCTCCTTCTGCGAAGCAGTAATGCTCGCGAAGGAGGAGGCAAAACGCGTCAGGGAGAGGCGAATTTCGCGCCCACATGCCCCTAGCCGCCGCAGGAGACGCCCTGGGCGTCGGGAATCACAGGCCGATTCCCGGTCACCGTAAGCGCGGGCTTGCGGACGGTGAGCAATGTTGTGTTCCACGCGCATCTCAAAGAGTTGTCAGCAAGTGAAGGGGTCCGATAGGACCGATACCTGCCGGGGTTGCGGGAAAGTCCGAAAAGGATACCGTGGCCTCGCAACGTACAGGCAACTGAAGGAACACGGGTGGGTTTTAGTCACCATGTGATCTTCCCCGCCCTTATACTCCCACTATCACACCAATACCGAAAGAATCTTTGGCGACTTTTTCTCGGCACCTATGATTTTTCAAATATACACTAAAAAAGGTCTTTTGAAACGAGACAGAACAAAAAACCTGCTTTAAATGATGCCAGACTTCCATGTTGCAACACATTGTCACAATTTAATAAAATACGATGCGATGAAGTACACGGGTACTTCATCGCATCGCACAATACGCTAAAAGCAGCCGAGCGCGGCGGACTTTTCACAAACAGTTTGCAGCTTATTTGTGTTTTAAACTTGTCTTAATTCAAAAAAATTCAAAATTCAAAAGTCATTTATTCAAACTAGGCTGAGAATCAGCACTTTTCGAACGTCAAAATTACATAAGACAGTCCCCCAAAACGCCCACCCTTCACCACTTCCTAGTGCTTTAGCTGGGAAGAAGAAGTGGCGCAACAAACTCCCCAGCAGCACAGCTGTCTGTTCAGTTAGAAAAAAAATGATTCTATATAATAGTATGCAAAATGATATTTACATTACGCAACACAAAACATAATTTAAATTATAAAATTAATAGCCATATGACAGCTAGCACACGCCAATATACCAACCAAAAACATCGAGAACTATACTCAAGCAGAAATAAAAATAACTTAACGAAAACAATATCTAAATAAAAGCCTCCAGACATAAAGGGCGTGCCCGCTTACATATAGCTGTAACTAGAAGTTATAATTGATAAACTTAGGACCATTGAGGTAAAGTAAAAAAATTATCGAGGTCGCTAGCTAACTACCACATATTGCAAAACAACTCATAAAAAAAAACATTGTAATGAGTAGATTTACTTAGCTATGGTTTGCATTGAATTGATCCAATACGATGGTCATAACGTACATAAATATGAAAGTTAGCTAAACATTGTTGGCGAAAGTGGAAATGGAAGTAAGAAAATGCGTAGATAAATGAAGAAGATAAGGATGAAAGGTAAGCGCTAGTCATCTGCACAAAAAAGTCGTCATGAATTTTTATAGTGTAAAAGGTACCCCATTTTTAATTTTTCGTTTCCTTTACTCGGTCATATGCTTCTCTATGAGGATGGTAAATCACAAACTGGACAGAGGTCCAGTTTGTGATTTAAACCTCTGTTCACCCACTGCCAGGTCTTGGTGGTGGATGAAAAGGCGCCATCCTGAAATCGTACGTCTTATTTGCATGCAAGCAGGCCGTATGTTGAAAAGCAACGTGGTTCAGCAATGCATAAGATAAACGTATATTTTATTTAAATGTGTTGTAGTGATCACATACACATAGGCCAGTGTGCCAGTGAGCTGGGCTGAGCGTGACCATGAACCAGCACAATTCCCAGCAGTGAAACTGTATAGTATAACAGCAGCTATTTACATTTTCGTGCAACATTCACTGACAGAGACACTGACACATACTCAAGTGGGTAGGTACATACATCATGAGACATTTAGTGTGACTATATCCAGTTCCGTTGCGCTTCTATGAGGTACTGCCGTAAGCGTCGTCTAAAAGCGTCTATCGTGTTAATTACCCTAATCGGTGGTGGCAGGTTATTTCATACTTTTGAGGCCGCATAACGCAAGCTGCCTCTAAAAGCGGCTGTACCCTGAGACTGAGTCGAGAGCTGTTGTGAGCACTGCCTTCTCCCGCATTCCCGTCTACTTGTAACCCAACTTAGCTTGTTGAATAAGTGAAAAGAAAGTGCTTGTTAAGGAAATGTGTTACATGGCTTCTGCGAAGAATATTGTAACAAAACCGAGCACAAGCGTTTTGTACCCTTTGGATGAGGTATTCTGTACGCGCTAATAATCGCGAGCCGTAAATCGTGTCAGCGTAATTCAACCTAGAGAGAATCAGAGTTTCCACTAGCTGTTCTCGCAGTGTTTCGGATAAATAACCATATTATATAGAACCTTTAGGCGAAAAAACAGTTTCTGACCAAGTCCGCTACATGTTTCTCAAAACGAAGGTCCATAATAACACTTTGATTCCGCGCTTCATACACTCGGTCAATTATTTCGCCCATAAGTTTCAAGTCAAATGTGCAAGTGTGTTTTTTCGATGTTAGTATAATTACTTTTTGTAAATGCTGTAATATATAACTGTTTTTTGTCCCATATAAATAAAATAAAATGTCACAGGTAGTTGAGCCAACTGCTGTCTTGTGTCAAATACCATATGTTTTTGTTGGATTTAACGACAGGCAGTTCTCCTCTGACCAAGCGGCGATTCTTTGAAAAATATCGTTAAGATCCTTAATGGCACTATCGAACTCATCTGACCTAAAGGATATATAAAGTTGGACATCGTCGGCGTACACATATACGGTACTTGCATCTCTGGAGACATTTTATAATATCCGCACAGTACAAAATAAAGATAATCGGGCCCAATATACAGCCCTGCGGGACTCCTCTCTCGATAGAAGTAAGTGTTTATATCATTTATTATGTATTACATAAACATACAGTAGAGTAAAGAGCATCAAAACATTTACCTTCACATTCTGTACTCGGGTCCACGTTAACCACACAATGGTTTTCATTTAAACACATTGTTTAAATCAAAATCTGAAAGAAAGAAATAGAAACTTTATATATTTTCTTCTACATTTAGCTATTTTATACAATAGCTAAATGTAGAGGGAAATATATAAACCAACTCGTTACTTGGACTAAAATAGACGTTCTAAAGCCGGCTATATAATACATTGACCATAGCCTTCCAAGATAAGGCGGGTACAGACCGCCTATCTGCCTTGCCTCGTCTTTATAGGCTGAGACTCAATTTTCTTCACAAATTTATCAACTTGCCTACACTGCGATTGTCTGGCTCGCGAACATGTACTCATCTTCCTGCTCGTGTCCCATGTTACTTGTGGTTGGCGCAACACGTTTTCTCTTTCCGTTTTCCCCTTTCAATCGTCACGCTACCATTCACTCCCTTCTCTTTCATATCATTCCTCACACAGTCCATCCATCTTTTCTTTGTCCTCCCTCTCCCTCACCATCCATCAACATTTATATTCATAACTATTTTAGTCACATGCATTTCCTCCCTCCTCATCACATGCCCATACCAGGCCAAACGATTTCCTTTCAACTCTTCTGTCACTGGAGCTACTTTTAAACTTGGCTTTATATACACTTTATCCATCTCAACGTTTTAATCTCCACTGCATGCAATCTTTTTTCATCCGTCTTCTTCACGGCCCATCATTCCAATCCATACAATACGACAGGCCAGTCACGGTCTTGTAAATTGTCCCCTTTAACTTGAGGGGCATGCGTTGGTCACAAGTTATTCCTATGACCTGTCGCCATTTCGTCCATCCTGAGTTGCCTTATATTTTATTAGTACACTGTAAATTAAAACAGAAGCCTTGATTGTTGTTGTTCTATTTTATCGAACAAAACGAACCTTATACACGATGGCGCTTACCTTCGCTCAGCCAGCCCAGCGAGCGACGGTGTGCAACGGCGTAGCAAGGTAAATAGCTTGTCTCTACCGGGTCAAATCAAATTGGCTAGTGAAACTCCGCAGACATGATGTCGACAACTTGTGGTCGTTAACCCAAAAAAAGTATATTTTTTTGTTTTATCTTGTATAGATACGCATCCCGTGAGCAGCGTTGCGCTAGATAATTTAATACGAGTTGGACTCGGCTCAGCTTGGCGATCTATACCAACTTATACCTATAGCCGGCTTACATACTCTTACGTTTAAATGCCGTGATATTTGTCTCTCCCTGCAATGTTCTTGACACCTCTCTCCCTTCCAAAATTCTTTGTCGTACACACGTATTATTCAATGACAGTTCCACGTCAATTGTTAATTTATCCGATTTCGATTGAAAATGTAGCTTATTACTACCTCGAGGCCCAGGCCCATGCCGTTCTGACCAAAAGCGCTGGCTAAAATGCGTGACACCTATGAATGTATAAAAATGTATTTTAATTTCAATTGTTTCTATATTATGTATTTTTATTACGGTTGTCCTTGCGGAAATCCATTATAAAATACAATAGACGCAGATATATTTAGTAACCTATTCCGCTTAACTATTCCTAAAGAGTCATTATAAATCCTGTAAGAAATCACCAAAACAAAATGGAGAAACTAAGGATACTCATGTTAGTGAGATTTCTAAATTGAGAAATATATATAAAGGTAGATATTAACACCAGTAATATAAAATATATATTCAGGTTAAAATCAAAAGATTCATCAGACCCCATCGTAGTCATTTCACTGTGCTCTTGAAAGAAAAGGTCCTCAAATCTGTAAAACTCTTCAACAAAATTAAACAAAAAGTCAAAGTCAAAGTCAAATCATTTATTTCAAATAGGCCCTTATAAGGCACTTTTGAACGTCAAAAATTTACAAAAAAATTGAAATGATTCTAGTAGCCCCTTCCAAAAGGTAGTTTTCGCATGGAGAAGAATGGGCAAGAAACTCCACCGTTACTCTTTTAAAAAGGCAACAAATTAAACACGACCCACTTAAACCCAAGTTATAGTCAAAAACTGATATACATATCAGAGGCACTCGCTCATAAAACCCAGAGACTGTATTACTTAGCCCGCCAATTCCGGAAAAGTCATGGGTACAGCTTCTGCTGGACAGCAAATGGTATTGTTTTCCTAAAAAATAACGAAGACTCCTCATGTATCCGGATAAACAACGATACTGATTTAGAATATTACACAATAATGTTAAACCGCTGTGACTAATTGCCACTCTAGTATACACATTTTGTCTCATTATTACATTAACTTTAAGATTGCATGCTAATTTAAAGTTTATGTTTAAATCTATGGAATATTTCTACACCTACAAAAAAAACTCAACGTCCACACTAACCTCTCACATTTATCCAGGAAAACCCAAAATCAAATAAAACATTCATTAATCATAACCATAGCTCAACTGAACACTATCTCAGAAATACATACAACCTATTTTATTTACATACAAGCATACTTCGATTAAACAACTCATTTACTCATCAAATTACAATCTCAAACACTCTACACCAAAAACATACTCACAAACACTGTTTAATATTTTCATACAAACTCTTTCCATAATCAGTGTACCTACATCGACCACAAATCCTGTCTATACCTACTCTCTTGTTAATCGTTCAATCACATAACTAATTTATCTGAAAATATTGACCAGTTCTAATAAAATATTGATCTGTATCTCACTCACAAGCCGCGAACCTAGAGGATTGTCAAAATATTATTACTTCTACTACGGACAACCTAATTATATTGACACAAAATATATAATATGCAAAATATATAGCACAAACCGAAATCTGCCCGGCTTAGAGGTTTTACTACAAAGATTTAAACTTAAATGCGATATACTAATTTTAACAGAGTGTTGGCTTTATAGTGCAACGGTAATCCCTCACCTATCTTGCTACTCTCATGTAGCAACAAATATAAATCTCATACAAAATGACGGAGTAGTTATCTACGAAAACATTAACCTAACTATAAGGAATTCCATGAAAGTAATTGCCTACTAGCCACCATTGGAAAACAAGTTGCCATAATGGCCCTTTACAGATCGCCTTCCTACACTAAATTGGAGCCGTTCCTTTTGTCGTTGGATAATATGTTACAATCAGTGTCTTCTTTCGAGCACATCGTTGTTATAGGCCACATGAATCTAGCAATAAACTCTAATAAAATGAAATATGAAGGGGAAAGCTATCTAATCTTACCTGCTTCGCACGGCCTACTGCCAGCGCATACTTTAATTACACGCTGCGCCCGCCAAACATGCATAGATTATGTCCTTATAAAAACTAAAGCCTCCTCCAACACCATAGTCCCTAATGCAACACTAATAGATCACCATCCCGTTTTATTTTGTTTAAATTAAAAAAAAAACCATAGCAACATGCAACTACAACAAAGGCCATTATTAACAATAAAACATTGGCATAAGACATTTCACATATTAATTTTGATCCCATCTATCAAACAGAAAATACTAACACTAGTCTAAATTACCTAACACAACGCTTACAAAAAGTAATAGAAAATAATACAAAAATCGTAACACTTTCTAGATGCCAAAAAATCATTAAGCCCTGGATAACTCCAGGAGTACTCTCGGGGAAGGCTGGATTGCTCCAACGCAAATGTATACGTACATCCGTGGTGGGGCGACCCAGACTGCCAGGCACTTCTTCTCATGCAACCGAGCGGGTGGGCAGGTTGCGGATAGCCCAACTTCGGCTGCGGGACCGACCACTGACGGTTATATTGGACCGTTAGTGGGCGATCCTGCACTCGGAGCATCTCTCTTAAAAAGATCCCGGACAAGAGAAGTTCTCGAAAGCCAAATCCCAGGCTTAGGGTAACCTATACCTCTTCCTATGCTACCCACCAACAAACCGAGCCATCCCTCCCTATTCATACATATCCCGTCGATCCTAAACCCCTAGGCCAAATCCCAAGCCTAGGGTGACCCCCAAGAACCCACACCCTCCACCCAACAAACGCCGTCCCTCCTTCCCCTTTATCCCGTCGGTCCCAGAGGAAGGGTAACCTCGATTCCAAAAAAGCCCACCACCCGTAACCATGAACGAGCAGAATGATAAAGCCACTACCCAGGTGGGTCCCGGCCAAGCCGGGGAATCCCACACCGCTTCGGCGGTCAGCCCCCATCGTATTCTGGGGGGGGCATCAAACTGCCTAATGGAGAAATTGTTGCCGCGCTTCTTAGCGCGGCCGGCTGCTGACTTAGCGCCCACTACACAGGCTGCGATAAACGCGCCCACACACCCAACCTCGGCTGCGACCAACGCGCCAATACCCACGACACGGGTTGTGCCTCCCACGGGCCTCTGGCAACAGAGCACCGTGCGGAATAGCAAAACGAACCCGGACAAAGACCCAGACCAACACAGACAAACAGAGACGGGGGAAGATGATGGATCTGGCAACCCCAACACTCTTCCGGCTGCCTGTGGTGAAGTACGCCTGCTGACTAAGCGCGAAAAAATCCAGGCCCGGAAGAAGAGAATCGGCGAACGAAAGCGCAAAATCCGCGAAGGCATTAGCCAGCGCGAAGCGCGATCGGACGTCGAAGGGGAGGTGCGCGTCCGGCCCCAAGTCCGCGAAGGGGAAACCCAGCGCGAAAAGGGGCCGGATGCACGCGACCAGCCGCGAGAGCGCGAAGGGGAAACTCAGCGCGCAAAGCGGCCGGACGCGGAACCACGCCTGCAGGGGCGTGCTTGCGAAGGGGCAACCCAGCGCGAAAAGCCTCTGCAGGCGACCGAGTCCGCCGGGACCGACAGCCGACCCCAAGACAAAGACGGATCCCACGACCGACCAAAACACAACAGGGGCAAGCGGGGTGGTGCCTCACACCAGACGTCGCCGGCAAAAAAGAACCAGCCTGGCACCTCTAAGCCGCAACCTGGACCGAGCGGTACAGGACCGGCGAAGAGGGGACGCCCTGATGACACGGCCTCACCGAGCGCGATCCAGGGGGACGCCAAACGGGTGAGAACCCACTCTGCTCAAAGGGAGCAGAGGACCTACGCGCGAGCCACGAAGGACATCCCTGCGCGGCTGGCCGTAGCAATCTGCCTTCCACCCCCCTCCAGAGACCTGACAAAGGACGAGGCCGAACTCATTAAGACCGGACTGGAAAACCTGGTCATGGACACGGACCCGACGGCGCCACTCCCTGCTTTTCGCGGATACCCAAGGGTAGCGGAAGGTACCGTGCAGATGTGGTGCGAGGATGACTGTGCCCTGACCTGGTTGACCCAGAACGTGCCCAAGATACGACTCCCAACTACAGACCTGACACTCACGGTACTGAAACAGACTGACGTGCCCACCCGTGTCCGAGTCTCGCTATTTGTCCCTCGCTACAGAGGTGACGTAGCCAGACTCCAAGGTATTCTGATCCGTCAGAATACCTGGTACGACATCGCCAGGTGGTCACTGTACAGGGCGACTACCGTCGGTGGCGACAACTACGGGACTTATTTGACCCTGGGTGTGCCACCGGAGGAAGCCGTAAAGGTCCGGGCCAGGGAGCGACGTATATCATACCTGCTCGGGTCGATATACGTACGCTTCTGGCCCACGGCCGAACCCTCTGACGTCCAGACCGACAGCGACCTTAAGACCGCACAACCGACGCTGACACAGACGGACGACCCAGAGATCGACCAGCTGGAGGAGGTCATGGCCCGAGCGGTCATGGCCGATGACGCCGACACCAATCCGCCCGAATCACCTGGCTGGAGCGAGCGTCTACTCGCCTCGTCGCCGGGGGCAGAACTCGACAAATACAGAGAGGAGGTAGGGGAGAGGCTGTCCGATGGATCCACCTCCGACTAACTCCTCTCCATCGCCGTCAACACCCATCGACATCATCCAGACCAACCTCCAGCACAGCCAGACTGCCACGGCTAACCTACGCAGGGCACTGGAGGTCAAGCCCCGAACCATCGCACTGATCCAAGAGCCGTGGATCAGGAACAATAGAATATGTGGCCTCGGTAACATCGGAGGTAAGCTAATTCTCAACACACACAGCTCAGATAAGCCAAGAACCTGCATCTACATACCCAAAGACATTCCTATCGCACCACTCACCCAATTCTGTTCCAGAGATCTGACAGCTGTCAGGCTCCAGACCGAAGGTAGCGTTCCAGATGTTGTACTGACCTCGGTATACATGCCAGGCGAGGACTTAGACTGCCCGCCTAAAGAGATGGCCGACCTAGTGCAACACTGTGAACGCGCCGAACTAGACCTGATCATCGGCACCGACTCGAACGCCCACCACCCACTCTGGGGCAGCGACGCACCGAACTCCAGAGGAGAGGTACTATCCACCTATTTATTCTCTACTAACCTTAATATTATAAACCGCGGCTCAGAACCCACTTGGGTCACAGTCCGTGGACAAACGATTATAGACCTAACACTTGCTACGGAAAACGCGACAAACCTTATTACAAACTGGCACGAACCTTCCTGTTCTGATCACAGAAGGATCCGCTTCTCACTAACTACCAACACTAGAAAACCCGATCCGAGGCGAAACCCAAGGCGCACCAATGTTCCCGGGTACAAACGCCTCCTGGCCTCCCTATTGGCTAAACACCTAATGCAATTTACCATAAGAGACCGAACACAATTAGAATACACCGTAACAAAACTATCTGAATATATAACCGAAGCATACCACGCATGCTGTAAACTAAGAGCGCCACATACCAAGAAGGAGAGAAACCCCTGGTGGAACGCTGAACTTAGTAAACTCAGAGATGCGCTACGTAAGCAATTTAACAGAGCCAAAAATACTAGACTCCCGGACGACTGGGAGTTATACAAAGAAACCCAATATATATACAAAAAGCAGATTAGAACCGCCAGAAGGACAGCATGGCGTAAGTTCTGCGAATCCATCGAGACAAACAATGAAGCCGCAAGGGTAAGGAAGATCCTGTCAACCGATCAGGACCGAACCCTCGGCGCGCTTAAAAAACCCGACGACTCATACACACTGACTGACCGTGAAACCAGTAAGGTCCTTCTCGAAACCCACTTCCCAGACTGTGCAGTCCTGGAGGACAGGACGTGGGAGGCTGAGCCAGAATGGACCCCAACAGATCAAGACTGGTCACGAGCCCGCAACATTATAACAGATGACCGAGTAAAGTGGGCTATTAACACCTTTCAGCCATACAAGTCGGCAGGTCTGGATGGCATCTTCCCAGCCCTGTTGCAGTGGGGGGCGGACTATCTCACACCATGGCTGGTGGAGATATTTCGAGCCTGCATAGCACTCAGGCTCTTACCTGTCGCATGGCGCGAGGTGAAGGTCATTTTTATACCCAAACCTGGCAAAACCGACTACACGCAACCCAAGGCTTATAGGCCCATAAGCCTCACATCCTTCCTACTGAAAACCCTTGAGAGACTCTGTGACAGGCATATCCGAGACGGACCTCTCCGAATAAAACCACTACACAAACAACAGCATGCGTACTCCACAGGCAAATCAACGGAATCAGCGCTCCACAGCGTGGTCTCCAAAATTGAATGTGCAGTGGATCACAAGTGCTCGGCACTGGCTGCCTTCATTGACATCGAGGGCGCCTTTGACAAAACTACTTTCAACAGCATAAACACGGCCCTCGACAGACACGGCATAGACTCGACACTGAGTGGCTGGATCACCAACATGCTCAAACTAAGGGCTGTACAAGTCACAGTAAATGACACTACGAGAGCCATCGTTGCGAAGGGATGCCCGCAAGGGGGAGTCCTCTCGCCTCTCCTATGGAACCTGGTAGTAGACAGCCTCATCAAAACACTCAACGACAATGGTTATTTCACCGTAGGCTACGCTGACGACATAACCATAATAATTAACGGCACCCACGAAAACACTCTATGCAACCTCATGCGTCATGCCCTGAAAATAGTAGAGGAATGGTGCAACAACCACCAACTCTCAGTAAACCCTACAAAAACTGAACTGGTTCTCTTTACGAAGAAGAGGAAACTGACAACACTACAACTGCCACGATTCTTCGGAACAACCCTAAGCCTCTCAGCTGAAACCAAATACCTGGGCATCTATCTGGACAAACAACTTAACTGGGCAAAACACACGAACTATATCACCACAAAAGCCAGCATATCCCTGTGGCAGTGCAAACGACTGCTTGGTCGGAATTGGGGAATCAGCCCCAAGGTCACCTACTGGCTATACACCACAGTCATCCGACCGATTATCACATACGGCTCACTGGTCTGGTGGCCCAGGACAGACCGGTGCACAGCCCAAAAAGATCTCGAAAAACTACAGCGGTTTGCTTGCGTCGCAATCACTGGTAGTATGAGAACTGCACCCACCGCCGCCCTACAGGCAATGCTGGGACTGCCACCTCTGCACCTCATCGTGCGGGAGGAGGCGGCCCTGGCCACCTTTAGGCTCCATTTAACAGGAACCCTATGCAACGACTCCAGAGTTAAGCACATACGCATTAAGGAGGATGCGATCAAACGTGAGCCAATGATGGCATCACCCTGCGACAAAGCCCCGAAAACACACCACTTTCAAAGGCACTACAATATAACACTTACAGAAGAACAGTGTGACTACTCAGGCCCAAAAGAGATGAGAGTTTACACCGACGGATCAAAGACCGACTCAGGTACCGGAGTCGGAGTTTTCTCACATGACCTCAACATAAATATATCCAGACCGCTGGGAATGTTCAACACCGTCTATCAGGCGGAGTGTGTGGGCATCATACAAGCGGTCCACGCCCTAGAAGCCAGGAGGGTTACGGACAGCCACATACGCATACTCTCCGACAGCGCCTCAGTTCTCCAATCCTTACGGAAGAAATATACTACCTCGAAGCTAATACTAGAATGTCACGATGCACTAGAACAAATAACGGTATCTAGCCGCAACACGGTGACACTGCAATGGATAAAAGGACACAGCGGATCGCTAGGTAACGACGCGGCTGACGAACTTGCTAGACGTGGATCCAGCACGGCAGCCTGCGGACCCGAGCCTATCGTACCCATACCCTTCAACCAAGTACGCAGGTGGCTGCAGAAGTTCACCCACACACAAGCGGAACGTTGGTGGACCTCGACACCAGGTTGCAGACAGTCAAAGGAGGCTATGCCGTCTTTGAACAGCAGGCTGACCAGGCGTTTGCTACGCCTGGACAGGAACGGCCTGCGCCTGGTGACGGGGACCATCACGGGACACTGTTCGCTAAACAAGCACTTCCACACAATAGGCATAACGGACAGTCCTCTGTGCAGGGCGTGCATGGAGGCTGAGGAGACCGTTGCGCACGTACTCTTCGAATGTACGGGCGTCACCCAGATTAGAACAGAAACCCTCGGGTCACCCAGATCATACACAGACGTTCTAAACAGACCAGGAGACCTAATCAGCTTCTGGAGGGAGGTGGGCTGGATGGAATAACCAAACGGCCGCTATGGCCCACGCACAATGGTCCACCTGACGGACTAAGTGCGGAAACCAAACCCCCTAACATAGAACATAGAACATAGAACTCCAGGAGTACTACGTTGCATGCGAAACAGAGATCAACTACACAAAAAGGCAAGCATTGATCCGGATAATGAAGTCTTGAAAATTACCTACAAACGATACAGAAATTTGTGTAATTCTCTATTACGTAGGTTAAAAAGAGCACACGAAAAAAACTAAATCCTGGAAGCCCAGAACGACAGTAAAATATGGAAAGTCATCAAAAACATCACACACACAACAAAAACAAAACAACACCATAAATTAATATCTTCTAATTCTTACATCTTCTCCAGACCAATCACTTCATGAAGCAAACAGCTATTTTATAAATGTGGGTAGCTCAGTGGCGGATAAAATCTGTCAACAAAATATTAATTTCCGGAATCTACCATTACTAAATAATACTCAAGACAAAGTACTACATGTCCCCAATTCTTTCGTCTTAATTGAGACAGAAAAATACGAGATTGGACAACTTATCATGGGTCTAAAAACAGATAGTGCAGCAGGATGTGATAATATCAGCTGTAGATTCCTAAAACAACATAAAAATACTCTCGTACATCCTCTAGAAAAAAAATTCAACGATTGTTTAAAAACTGGAGTGTTTCCCTATTCCCTAAAACGATCAGAAGTGTGGCCAATCTATAAGAACGGAGACAGAAGTCGTATAAACAACTATAGACCGATATCTATACTACCTGCAATTTCCAAAAACTAGAAAAAATTATAAACATCGGTCTAGTAAAATATCTCGAAAAAGATAATCTAATAATCTGCTTTCAGCAAACCAATAGGGACTTATACCTTAGGGACGGAAAATCTACAGAACAGGCAGTGAATAAACTTATTGAATTTATTAGTTCTAACTTGGACAAAGGGAAAAATGTCTTTCTATTTTTCTGGACCTAGCAAAGGCATTTGATACGATTTCTGTATCTCTCTTACTCAACAAATTAGAGGCACTGGGGATCAAGGGATCAGCTTGAACTTTTCAAAAGCTACCTCTCTGGGCGAACTCAGTGTGTCCGAGTGGTTAAACACCTTCCAGTTACACACGGCGTGCCCCAGGGAAGCATACTGGGGCCCATTCTTTTGCTCGTGTACATAAATGAGCTTACTCGTCTTAAACTTACCAAAGGTGAAATTATCTCTTTCGCGGATGACACCGCGTTTGGTGTTTGCGGGTGAAAATTAGGAGGAGGTTTTCACTATCGCACAAAATGGCTTTGATATGACGAAGGGATGACTGCAGAAAAACATACTTACTCTCAACGTATATAAAACTAAATATATTTGCTTCAGCATTAGACAGGCGGTGGGTATTCGCGGCGACCTTTGTATTGTTTCACATGAGTGCGATTCTGCGGATAGTTGCGCATGTTCACCTCTGGAACGCGTCAATACTCTAAAGTACCTTGGTATTACTTTAGACAATAACCTCAACTTTAAAGAACATGTCAAATTTCTTTGTAATAAAAAAGAATTTTGACATAATAACCTGCCAGACACAAATGAAATAGGTACCTATTCTCTACGTATAAATAATCTAGCTTCTATTAAAGAAGGCAGACAGAAGGTTGACAGAAGGCATGTTATCTATTCTTACATTTTATATACAAACTACTGTCATTATGAATACTATTGATTTTCCAATCATACATTCAATTTGATGGCGTCCCCCGATAGTTGGTATGTCAATAATAATTCAGAGTAACAATATACTGTTGAATAAAATGATTAACCTCCGCTTGGGAGTCGGTTGACCGGAGTTTTACATACAGGGTGCTTGTATGCATGCCATATATTCATTTGTCAAATACGTCAATGTATTGGTATAAGGACGAAATGAGAATATGTTTTAGGCGAAGTTGTAATTAGGTATTTTCGTACTCTATTGAGTACGAAAATTAATTTATGTTTTTAAAAACCTACGTCATGTCGCGGACCTTGCACTGCTGAGGCGAATATACGAGTATCAGGCCCTGTGTCAGTCGCTTCTTACCTACTGCCTTTCATCCTAGGGAGGTGTCTGCAAAACCACGCTAAAGGCAGTTGAGGTCGCCCAGAGAGCGATACTGAAGGTTAGCACGTTTAAACCGATGCGCTTTCCTACTACTACATTGTTCCAGTTGGGCGAGGTTTTGACAGTAAAACAGTTATTTATATTTAAAATAATCCTTCGAGAACATATTAAACAGCCCTACAACCCAACGTTAATACAAAGACTTCGTAAACATCATGTATGTGACTATTTAACCACATTTAAAACAACCTTTGGTAATTTGGTGATTTGTAAGTTTTCTAGGCCCTTACTTTTATAATAAGCTTAACAAATCAATAAATATATACACCTTAACTAGGAAACAATGCAAACTAAAAGTATGCCAATATTTGCAGAAATTAAGCTACGAGGAGACGGTACAACTAATACACTTACCACTCTAAGAATACGGCTAAGAGCACAGAAATCAAAGTTACACTCCCGCATAATTATTATCACACACACCTACATACATATACACCACACACACACACACACCCACACATTCTTATATACATACACCACACACACACACACGCACGCACACACACGCACCGCGAACTCACACACATACACTCAATCCATTTAATTAATTAGATTAAAATTATATATTTACCTATTTTCAAATTACTTATCAACTATTATTCTGTATTTCTGTGGTACTGATTTAATTATATATGCCTCTATTGCTTGGCACCTATTCTTGTATTATAATGCTCGAGGGTAATGGTGCTGATAGCCGAAATACGGGCTATGCCTAGTTCGGCTACAGACGTGAATCTCTTTACTTTAATTGAAATTGTTGCCACATTTTCTATGTAAAGTAGTTTTTGGAAATAAACTATTACTATTACGATTGACTTCATAACTCATTTGTTGGGATTGGTATAACCTTTTATAACAAGCTACCTTCTTCTTTGCTAGATTTGCCTTTTAATGCGTTCAAAACTAAAGTAAAATCCAACCTCTAAAGGCATACTATTCTATCAACGACTACTTAAATGATAAGAATAGTTGGTCGCTGTGATTAACTCAAGACAATGTTTAAATGTTCTTTCTCCAGAATTAGCTTACTTACTGACAGGTTATATGAGTTTATATAATTGTTTATAATTTTACTTTATTTATTGTTGACATAATCTACTCATTACAATGTTTTTTTTATGAGTTGTATTGCAATATGTGGTTAGCTAGCGACCTGGATATTTTTTTAATTTACCTCGATGGTCCTAGTTTATCAATTATAACTTCTAGTTACAGCTATATGTAAGCGGGCACGCCCTTTATGCCTGGAGGCTTTTATTTAGATATTGTTTTCGTTAAGTTATTTTATTTCTGCTTGAGTATAGTTCTCGATGTTTTTGGTTGGTATATTGGCGTGTGCTAGCTGTCATATGGCTATTAATTTTATAATTTAAATTATGTTTTGTGTTGCGTAATGTAAATATCATTTTGCATACTATTATATAGAATCATTCTTTTTCTAACTGAACAGACAACTGTGCTGCTGGGGAGTTTGTTGCGCCACTTCTTCTTCCCAGCTAAAGCACTAGGAAGTGGTGAAGGGTGGGCGTTTTGGGGGACAGTCTTATGTAATTTTGACGTTCGAAAAGTTCTGATTTTCAGTCTAGTTTGAATAAATGACTTTTAAATTAACGTTTATAATATCTTCTTTATACCATTTAATACCATTACAGGGTTTTTTATGACTCTGTAGGAATAGTTAAGCGAAATAGGTTACTAAATATATGTACGTCTATTGTATTTTGCTGTTGTCTTTTTTCACAAGCTTACCTGAATTTTTTACAACGGAAAGTACTTTGGTAATATCGGATGAATTTCTCGTTAGTTGTATATCCATTCCAACGACATAAATTTTATAAACAGCTGCCATACAAAACTTTAGAGATATCGTCATTTTAATCTCAAGTGGTCCCGGGTTACGGGACCACCCAGAAGTCGCTTGCCACATGAGCGTAGTACGCCCAAAAACGCGTGCCAATTGAGGGGATAATAAGTTACAAGGACAAGTTATCTCAAGTATTAAAATTAACGAATTTAAAAGAAATCTGTTCAAATTGTTAAATAACAAGGTGTATTATTCTGTTGACGAATATTTAAATGTCAAATTTTAATTATAATACATGTGACATACTAAATAATTTTGTTAATTTTGATTATTGTTGTATTAAAGAATTAGAGGATTTTTTTTGCGTGTTTTAGCGTGGAAGCGTAACAAACAAATAAACTAACTCACTCTTGCATGTTTAATAAACTAGCTGCGCTCCGTGGTTTTAACCGCATAGGTCTCGATCCCGTGAGAATATCGGGATAAAAGTATCTTATAACCTAACCCAGGTCATGGTCTACCCATGTGCTAAATTTCATCCAAATCTGTACAGCCGTTTTAGCGTGAAAGCGTAACAAACAAACTCACTTTGGGATTTTATAATATGGCTTCTGCCCGCGACTTGTCCGCGAGCCTATAACCTTCCTCGAGAATTGGGCTATCAAATGCAGAAACAATTTAGTTTTGTTTTACCTATTATATCTAGATAGATACAACCCATGCGTTTGAAGTTTATATTCAGTAGGTGAGGTTATTAATAATTTACTACACACCTGTTTCATCATCTACTTCAGGTTCCTCAATGTGCACCGGCGACCGGGGCCGGGGTGGAGTTAAATCCTCCCGTGGCTTTGGACTCTTTGGGGGCAGCTCTTTAAGTTTCTTTTCTAATTTCTGGATCTTCTTACGTATGTAGTTTTCGTCTCTTATTTTCCTTTTTCCCATTTCTGCGGTATACGGTACAATTCACCGAGTAACGCGACTTAAAAAACTCTACTTTGAATTGAAAGAAAGCGCAATAAAACCGTTGGGAGTTGGAAGATTTTTTTGGAAATCGTTCGTTCAATCGGCATGACAAAATAATAAAGAATTTAAAAAAAAAATTAAGGGTTTATGGTCAATAATAAACTATTATAGGTATCCGGAAGCGGATATGCAAATGTAATTACGTATACTAACGAAATTACATTTCTTCATTCATTTTAGGTTATGTTTTAAACAATAAATTTCACTTTTTATGATTGGAATAATAGAATGGATTAAAAAAATACCTGTAACTCCGAATTCATTAAGGAATTCAATGAAATGTAGACAACAACAAACCTTGACCTTGAAACTCATCACTCTATGTAGTGTAATTATAAAGATTTGTAGACATTTTAACACGAGGATTATGTGACCGCGCTGTGCACAAAAACCGTAATGACATGTAAACAAAGTTGCCACACGTAGGAATTATTGTTTTTTTTTTATAGCTTTAAAATTGTGACTAAGCGCTGGTACAATCAGCGTTACTACTTGTAAAACCGTCTCGGACAAGGAGAGAGTATAATTTATTAATACTAGTTTCTGCCCGCAATTTCGTTCTCGTGAAATTTCGAACCCTGACCCACCGCATCGCATCCCATCGACCGCCCGCGCTACTACTTCGTTTTCGCTTAGCGTTCTTTCTACTTTTTTTCCTTTTGCTCGACTAATAAGGGTCGTAGCGTGATTTTACATAGCATATAACCTTCTTCAAGAATTGGGCTATCTAATGCAAAAATAATTTTTCAAATCCGACTGGCAGTTCCGGAGATTATCTCCTACATACAAACTTACAAAGAAACTAACAAACAAATTTTACCTCTTTATAATATTAGTATAGATTAGTATTTAGTATCGATAATTAGGACTAGCTTTTGCCCGTAGTGTCGCCCGCGTGGAGGGCTAAAATAATCCAATGGGAACGTAATACCGTAATAAAAAGTATCCTTTATCCTAGCCCAGGTCATGTTCTACCCGTGTGCCAAATTTCATCAAAATCCGATCAGACGTTTTAGCGTGAAAGCGTAACAAACAAACAAACTCACTTTCGCATATAATATATAATATTATACTAGCGACCCGCGCCTGCTTCGCACGGTTTTTACGACTTGACAAAACATTAAGATCTCTTAGGCAAACCTAACTTTAATATTAACGTATTACGAGTATACACATAAATCTTCCGGAATAAATACTCTAAACGATGGTGAAAACCTCGTCAAAATCTGTTGCGTGGTTTAGAAGAACAACGCGGACATACAGACAAACGCGAAAAGCGACTTTGTTTTATAATATGTAGATACATATAAGATAGGATTATTATTATAGTTAGGATTACGATACAATGCGAGTTTCACAATGCAGGGCTATGTCTAGAAGGGTATTTTGAAGAAAGAGCCATTGCACTTTTGACCTGTCGGGATAGGCGACACGCATGAATAAATCATCGTGTAGCTCAACCCTATTTTAGAGTGCCCGTATGACAAGAAAATAAGGATAAAATTGTTACGCAGGTTGTTGCTAAACAATTACCTTCCCCGACTGAACATAGCCATACCTCTCGACGTACAAGCTCAAGCGTGGTTACTGGAGTATGTGTGAAGATCTTCTCTTGATGGGGACGTCCATTAACACTGCAGTGAGGTCAGGGACACACGGGTTGAATAGATGGATAGTCACCTGTTGACACTTTTAATCCAATTGAGAAATAAATAAAGAAAGAAAATAACTATGTTGCATGTATATTGTTGTTGTGTGTTATGTTGTTGTTGTATTGTATAATAAACTAAATGTTCGGGACGGTTACCGCAGTAGCTGAACAACTTTAGCGACATAAGCAATAACAATATCCAACTGACCGAATTTCGGTCACAGTAGCCAATCTCAACAGAGACTAGCTAGTTGCGCAGGAGACATTGCGCAGTGCACAAGCGTGTGCGAAAAACCTAGGTGCACTCTCTGTTCCCTTGGTCTCATAGCCATAGATCCTGCGCCTGATCTCTCCCCCGGTCGTGTCGAATTCACGCAATAAAGTTTGCTATCCACTGTTGTAACTTTAAACCGCTTGTTTGTTCTTATAAATCGGTACAAATTATGAAAAAGATGATGCCAGTCTGAAAGTTTTCTTCATAATTACCGGTGGGTTGTCTCGTGGAGCCTCATAATGTGTTTTAAGCCATACTTCCATACTATAATAAATTATAATGATCCTGACTATCCTAACTATAATAATAATATTATAAATGCGAAAGTGTGTTTGTTTATTTGTTTATTACGCTTTCACGCTAAAAACGACTTAACGGCTTCGGATTAAATTTGCCTTATGGGTAGACCATGACCTGGGTTAGGACATAGGCTTTATATCCCGATATTCCCACGGGATCGAGACTTATGCAGGTGATACCGTGGGGCGCAGATAGTATAATATTATAAATACGAAAGTAATCCTATCTATCTTCCTTTTCATCTTACCTTTTCACGCCTAAACGACTGAACGGATTTCGATGAAATTTGATACTCAGGTGAACCATGACCTGGGTTAGGATATAGGATAATTTTTATCCCGGCAGTCCCGTGGTAGTTCCCGTGGGATTATTTCCAGGTTATTGTTACGTTCCCGTTTAAGGACATTGCCTTTAAGATTAAAAAAAGTTTGTAGTTTTCTTTGTCACAATTTAAGCTCAATTCCCATTCAACAATTGACATTTCCAAGATTTAATAGCGACCCACAAAATCTTTATTGGCCAACCTTCCTGGCAGTATGTCACGTTTAATTGACAGGTGACCACAGTGCCGGCCAGCCAATCACACGTGGGCGGCGACATCAAAGCGATTAACTGCCGCTTGTGTTGCCTTTGATTATATGCTGGTGCTTTTTTTTTAAGATGGCGACAAGATTCTTGTTTTATTGAGAGTTGTTTTTGTTTGTGTATGGTGGAAAATACTTCGAGGTGTAAAAGGAAATAAGCATATTCTTTTTAGGGTTCCGTACCTCAAAAGGAAAAAACGGAACTCTTATAGGATCACTCGTGTGTCTGCCTGTCTGTCTGCCCGTCTATCACAGCCAATTGGCTCCAAATCTAATGGACCGATAAGTTGAAATTTGATACACATTATGTATTTCCGTGACCCAAACACGAACGTATAACGTAAATAATTGATTTTTGAATATGGGGTTCACTTTTGAAGGCAAATATGAAAATTTAAACAAGAAGTTTTGCAAACTGTAGGTACCATATCAAATGAAAGGGCTTGTTGCGAAAATATATATTTTTTTTAAATTTTGACACTAATATTTTTAAAGATATCTAAGAAAATTTATGAAAATTGACCATTCCCCCCTTATATAATAATAATATAATATATATATATATATATTCACTTGTTTTCAGGTAAATAACACCCATAGTCAAACATAAATTAACAAATTAATCAAATTAATTACAATACAATAAAATCTAATAAAAAAAAAAAAAAAAAGTATGTATCAACTAAAATTAAAAATAAATATAATTCAACAATAAAATAATACCCTCTCTCCGACACTGGTACAGCATCTGCTGGAACAATAAATAAATTTTAATTTAATTTTTAATTTACAATGCCGAACGAAGGGGCAGTCCAGCCTTCCCGCAATCATCCTAACGCGTACCCTGCGCACCAAGGACGCGGCGCGACCATGCGGTCACGTGAAAGCAATCGGTGTGTGCCTCTGCGAACATACCCAAGGCGCTGCAGTGTCGGGGTAGCCCCATCACCGCCCTGAACGCGTTATTGTACTGGACGCGGATGGCGCTGTAATTTCTGTTAGAGTAGTGAGCCCACAGATTGCATGAGTACAGCGAAGTACAGTACTCTCTAAAGAGCGAAAGCCTTAACTCATGTTAGCTCTAACTGACAATGCCCTCCGATCCCGTTCTGCGTGATCTATGTTATGGGGGTTGTGATCTATGTTATGGGGGTTTGGTTTCCGCACTCAGTCCGTCAGGTGCCCATTGTGCGTGGGCCATAGCGGTCGTTTGGTGGTTATTCCAACCAGCCCATCTCCCTCCAGAAGATAATTAGGTCTCCTGGTTTGTTTAGAACATCCCTGTATGATCTGGGTGACCCCAGGGTTTCTGTTCTAATCTGCGTGACGCCCGTGCATTCAAAGAGCACGTGCGCAACGGTTTCCTCAGCCTCCATGCATGCCCTGCACAGAGGACTGTCCGTTATGCCTATTGTGTGGAAGTATTTTCTGCGTGATCTTTGAGGTCGACAGTCAAAACATGCCCCAAGTATGTAAACTGGTCAAACGTTTTCAAAGGAACCCCATTGAGTCTGACCGGAGGTATGATGGTAAAGATCATACACTGGCTCTTCTTTACATTATACAATAAACTGAACTTATCCCCGAACCTGCTGATCCTAAAATTTTGAAATAATTCGGAGAAAGGTTCTTTACTCATAGATTACAGGAAAACCTGGCGGACAGTCCTGACAGACATCACGAACTTCCCAAATTTAAAATACCCCAGAAATCAATATCATTGAAAAAGCTCTCTCCGTCTACTTGGGTCACCAATTTTTGAGGATGCTTTTCCGTTTTTATTGAAGAAAAAGTTAAACATTTCAATGACGTTTCGGAAATATTGCTCCAAATTAACATGCATTCGGCCATAACCTTAATTCGTTGCTGCTATTTCGGCCCTAAATTAACATATTTCCTTCGCGCTTCTCATTTATGGAAACACACTCATCTTTTAGATAAAATGGACCAAATTATCCGGCATACATTAACTTCAATCTTAAATGTGGCCATGAACGACCGAGCTTGGGCACAAGCTACTCCTTCTATCCATATGGGAGGCCTCGGCGTCCGCAAAATTTCCAGTATTAGTTTACCGGGTTTCATATCCTCGGTCCACGGTACTGAGAAATTAATCAGGAAAATCCTAGCCTCTACACTGATTAATTTTGATGTACCATGCCTCACCGAGGCTATGGATGCCTGGAGACTTGCCCGAATTCAGATCCGCCCGTCAATTCATTTTCCTAGAGACGATAGGATGAGCTGCTCTGAGAGTGTAGTACAGAACAATTTAATTGACACGTCTGCTACAACTGCGGAGCGTGCGCGCTTGTTGGGGGTAAGTGGGAGTCGGGCCTGTGGCTTCATGCACTACCGTCATCGAATCGACAAAACTACTCTCCGCATTGCTGCTGCGATCCCTGCGACTAGGAGCTCCTTGTTTTTCTCCTCATCGCTGTGGCGAAGTTGTCAATAGCCTCGAACACCACAGCTTGTCATGCAGCCGAAGTGCGGGTCGCTTAGCGCGGCACGCGAACATTAATAAATAAGTCAATAATAAACATTCTTTATTCAAGCAACAAGTACTCAATGTGTTAGTAAACTTAAGAACTATGTTAGTTTATTAAACTTTTATTTACATTCATTTCATCCCATGGAAGATGGCACTGCAGTGATTGACGTACATGCAATCGAGCCTGCTAGCGATCATTTTCAGGATATTTTGGAGCTGGCCCGTACTCAAACCGTCCGTAATGACATCATCCGACGAGCTCTTGTCACCGTCGGCGTTCCAGCTGTGTGCGGCTTGGCACGCGACGACGGCAAGAGACCGGATGGCATGACTTTATTTCCATGGATGGTGGGTAGGCCTTAAGTGTGGGACGCAGCTTTCGTCGATACTTTTGCGCCATCTCATCTTCCTGGCTGAGCGTGTTGTGCTGGCGCTGCCGCTGCGGCTGCAGAAAACCTCAAGCGGCGGAAGTACAATAACCTTAGAGGAGTTACCTCTCATATTTTCGAGCCGTTTGGGGTTGAAACACTAAGGCCTTGGGGTCCGAGTGCTCATGGTTTGTTCAATGAAATCTCCAAACGACTGGTTGACACTACCCGTGACCCAAGGACTGGCTTTTACCTCGGCCAGAGGCTAAGCATTGCCATACAACGTAGCAATGCGGCCAGTCTCTTGGGTACATTACCAGTTGACAGTGATGCGGATGAATTTTTCGACGCAATATTTTAGTTAGTTGGTTATTTTATATAGATTTGTGTCTCTGAAGTGAAAATAAATAAATTATTAAAACCTATAAGAAGTTTATGGTCTTAAAAATAAGATGTTAAATCTCTCAATAGTGTGAGTACAAACTTACATTTGCAGTTGGAATGAATGGGAGAACATGGCGGTATTGTTATGTTAGTGTTTGAATGTTAAGTTTGTTCTTGAATGAATTCATTCCAACTATGGAACCCTTCATTGTGCGTGCTCCACACACTTGGCCGATTTTTATAAAAGAGTTTGGTACCTTAAAAGAGTTTAGTACCTTCTATTGCCGTGCGGTTATATGACTAAAGTGAGAAAAATAAATCATAACCAAACGATTATTTATATTAAATCCCGTCAAAAGTATAGTAAAGTAAACCGCACATTAGTTTGGTTGGACTAAAAAAGTAAAAAAATATAAAGGTGCTGAAATTGTCAAAAATTAAAAGGCCCGTTTTGACATTTGTCTAGATACCGAGTCGTATGGTTACTCAACTAGAGAAGTAACCATACGACTCGGTACTCGATGCTCACGATAAATCAATTCAAGTTTGTATGAGTATTTGATCGATTTGATTATTATTGTAAAGTGCATTGGATTAAAGTTCTGTTTAGAAAATTTAACTTAAAATTTAATATTGTAGGTATTTTGAAATGATACAATGGTACGAACGGTCAAATTGTCTTTAATTTAATATTTTTAATTACAATAACATTCACTCAATTACAAAAAAATCAAGAAAATGATTGAATCTTCATTCAATCATTTTCTTGAGATGATGAACCAAAATCATCAGTTGAGCTATCGTCACCTGTAAATATAATTATTTCTTTTTCAATTTTATTATCAATATTGACGTCTCTGTCAAAATTTTCCTTTATTATTTTTCGAGTTTTTTCTACCACTTTTGCCCAGTCTTCTTTAGTAATTTTGGCACAAGCTTCATTCAGCAATGTCATCATTTTCTTAGTGGAGAATGGCGGCTTTGTATTGTGGCGAGCTGCGTATCCTTTGACTTGAGCCCAGATCAACTCAATAGCATTGTACTGACAATGGTACGGTAGCGTTCTTATCACTTTGTGTCCATGATGAAGTGCCAATTCATCAATTTTATATTTTCTTTTCGCAGGTTTATTTTCTTTTACCAGTTCCAGCAATTCAGCTTTCAATAATTTCATGTCAGCTTCAATGCCTTGTCTTTATAGCCAAGCCACAAAGTCAGCCTTTTTGTTTGCTCGAGTAGGTGCTTTATCTATTTGAACTGAATGGTAAGATACATTGTCCATAATGATTATACACTGTTAGGGGAGGTTTGAGGTTTGTATTGTAGGGCGTCACTCATACGTCCTGTGTGACAGTCTTATTGCAAAAGTCATGCTAAATTAATGGCATGAATACTTTTGGTATCTATATTTATAACTATTAAAAAATAAAGTCACTTCTCGTGTTTGGCTCTGTGACTGCGTTGCTCTTCAAAACATTTAGAGAATTTAATCCGGTAGGTTTCTATGTATAATCTACTTATAACTCATCTCAACTTTATACTAATTATATTAACTTTATGTACTTTCTTTTTATCGACTTTTACTTAAACTATATGTGGAGGCTTGTTATTAGCAATTTTTTTAAATATTATATTCTTTATATCATTGGTTTGTTAGTCTTGTAAGCCTTCTTTAAAATAAATAAATAAATAATACAATAGTATTAAATTTTTGTAAAGTCGTAAAAACTGTATGATGCAAGGTCTCTAGTAATGTAAAGAAAAAGTACCACGAACTCTGCCGAACCTGTAAATTCATATACATAGTTGTAGGTACACATTCTGGAAAGGTAAACAAACGCCCATCGAACCAAATAAAATGCTTCAAATAATTCCCTCAGTTATCTCCACAAGTTTGCGCAATTATTAAACTTTGTCGGTTCTGTTATCGGCAGAGTGTACCGCGCGGTCTCATTGTCACACGAGAAAACGGAATGCTGCTATTAGAAATATTGTAATATTTACTATCGACAGCGATGCGGAAGAATTTTTCGACGTCAGAATGTTTTAGTTTGTTATTAGGCTTTATTATTATTTCCTTTATTTAATATATATAGATATAATTTACATTTAAAAATATTTTTATAAAAACAAAACATTTTAATTACAAAAAACATTTTAATTTAAAAAAAATAAGCCCACCGGTGTCGGGGCAGGGTCCAAGCTACAAACTCAAACTGAAACTCAAAGCATTTATTTCAATTAAACCATTTACAGGCACTTTTGAATTGTCAAGAACTCGTTCAGTCAGAAATATGAAGCTAGTTGCCCATTCCAAAGCGTAGTAGGTACCTATGGAGAAGAACGGGCAAGATACTCCAAGGACACTCTTTAAAAAAAAAATGATACAAAATACCGGTGGTCAGGGCTCCTGAGAAAGGAATCTCCTAACGATACGCGCCGTGACCAGAAGTACCGCTTTCTGGATCAAGCCCTTGATTCAGCTGCCTAACGAGAGCCTCCTCAGGTATTGGTCGAGGCTCTTGGCTATTATGCCATTGGCCGTCACGACAATCGGCACAATGACTGCTGTATTCATATCCTACATGTCAACAACCTCGCGAGCCAGGTCAAGATACTTAATCTGCTTATCTTTATCAGCTTTCACGAGGTTCTCGTCATGCGGGACTGCTATATCAATAATCATTGTGTGACGCTCTAATCGATCTATCACCACTATGTCTGGCTTATTGGCAACAATAGTCCTGTCAGTGATGATATTTCGATCCCAATACAACGTGATATTGCCATTTTCGAGAACTGGGTTGGGCACATACCTATAGTAAGGTACTTCCGATTCTAAAAGACTGTATTTCAGCGCAAGTTACTAGTGTATAATCCTGGCTACAAGGTTGTGCCTATGCAAGTAGTCTCCGTTAGCCAGACGAGAACAGCCAGAAATAATGTGCCGGATTGATTCCCCCAGACGGTGGCATGCCCGACACATGTCAACCGTGCCATCTTTCACAATATATTTTAGGTAGTTGTTCGTCATCATAACACCGTCCATAATTGCAAAGACAAAACCTTCGGTTTTCCCAAAGGGATCACCGAATCGCAACTAGGATACGGACCCTAACAGGTCTACATCGGGTCCATATAAGGCCCGGTAAAAGCGTGAAGCTCTTTGCTCTGCCATACCTCCCTGCGGTCATTATCCAAGTAGCAAAATAATGTCATATAAATGGTACAGTAACCTTTTTTATTCAACTTTCAGGATTTTGAAAATGGTTTTAAAATAGTTTTTTTTATATTATAAAGTAATTGATTAGCATTTGAAAATACCGTTGGAGCTGATGAAGATTTTACAAAACTATCTTTGCATTGTATAAATTCAATGTCTTAGCATTGTATAATTGCATGGCACATGTGTGGGTACTATGTACCGACTATAAAGCTACCATTTAGGTACTGGGTATGTCTTTCATTGACTTGAATGTGCCCTGGCGGCTGAGAGTATGTCATGCTCACTCTAATGTCTCGCTGGCGGTGGCGCGTCTGTTGGATCATTTAGCTCCCTTCAAAATGGTTGAGCTGAATGGTGCTAATCCATGCGTCATGTTCGTGAACGGGCGCCGTCAGTAGGGACTTGTCATCTCTTAGCTGCCACGGCGATTTTAATTTAATTTATATTTTTATTTCTAACGGACGCTTTTAATGTTTTGCATCGTTCTCACATGTATAACTTCAACTTGAATGATGTAACCAATGTTATGTAACCATTTTATTTTATTTAAAAGAGTGTCCGTGGAGTTTCTTGCCCGTTCTTCTCCATAGGTACCTAAATAAATAAATAAATAAATCTTTTATTGAAACTATAGCCTAAAAAAAAAAAACTATTACAATGGTATAGTAGAAGTACATACATTGAGATGCTTATGCTAGGTAGTAATACATTGAAACCCTGACCTCTAAACTAGGTTAGTACCTGTATCTTAGAAGATCAGTGTCCCTCTTTCTAGACTCTTCCATTGTAGTTGTGGAGGTCACTCCGGATAACTTTTTAAACTAGTTAATAAGACAACAGAAGTTACCCCTTCAAATAATCAATTATTATTAGTGAATAATAAAATGGTATCTTCTGGCAATATTACACATAATAAAAATCCAAAGGGGGGGCAACATACTTTAAAATTACGAGTATTCAATCAAAATATTCAAGGTTGCTCTTCCAAATTACTGGAAATAGAATTGTTTTTAGAAAATACTAAGTTTGATGTTGTTTGTATTACTGAACATTGGTTAAAAGATCATCAAGTAATGTCAATTAACTTTGAAAATTATTGTGTAGTTAGCCATTTCAGCCGAAAACGTATGATACATGGCGGATCATTAATATTAGTAAAAAATTCTATTCAATCGAAAGAACGAAAAGACATAATCGGACTCTCTGTTGAACACACCATTGAATTGTCCTGTGTTGAGCTCGATAAGCATGTTATAGTATGTGTATACAGACCTCCAAGTTACCAGAATCTATCTATGTTTGATTCTGTAATGGAAGATGTGCTAAAGAAATTAAATGCTAGTAGTAAGTCAATAATCATATGTGGTGATTTTAATATTAATCTATTAGAAAATAACTCTAATACTGTCAGACTACTAAGTCTTTTCAAGTCATTTGATTTGTCAAATGTTTTTATTGAACCAACCCGAGTGACAGCTTCTTCTGCCACTTGTATAGATAATATTTTCTGTAATTGTGATTACTTACATAAACAAATTGTAAATAAGTTGCCATCTGATCACAGTGGACAATCAATAACATTTTGCTCCTACATGCCTTTACAAAAAATTCAAATAAGGTTTAGGCCAATTACATGTAAAAATCTAGAGAAATTAAATAATGCTTTGGCAAGTAGATTATGTATTCAGAGTTTTAATAATATATGTGACCCAAATGAGTTCTACGCCGAGTTCTTTTCAATATTAAACAAGCAATTTATTGACACTTTTCCACTAAAGACTAAAACTATTTACACAAAGTTCTTATTTAGTGATTGGGCGACTCCAGGTATTCGTAAAAGCAGGGAAAAACTTTTTGAACTTTATGGCCTAAAGCAACATATGAATAATACAAGATTTCATCAGTATGTTGCAAAATATTCTAAAACTTTTAAAATTGTGTGCAAAATGGCTAAAGCTCTTCACATTAGCAATAAAATAAAATCAGCTGATGATAAAATAAAAACTACCTGGCAAATAATAAATAATGAAACCGGTAGGAAAAAACAACGTAATACTGAATTTAATTTAGAGACTGCACATGGCCCTATCAACTCAGATGTGGAAATAGCTCAGGAATTTGAAAACTTTTTTGCTAATATTCCCCATAAAACTACTGATTCTTTAAATTCCTCACCCGCGCTTTCTGCTGCCTTACTTAGAAAGAATGTAAAGGCATGCCCTTTGGAGTTTAGGTTTCAGCATACAAACCCCCAGGCTGTCATAAAAGCTTTTAAAGATCTTAAAATTAAATCAACAGAAGATCTATGGGGAATGTCTGTAAAAGTCTGTAGATCTATAATCGAAACCATTGCGCCTTATTTAGCTTGCATATTTAATACCAGTGTAGACCAAGGAGTCTTTCCGGATCTCATGAAACACAGTAAAGTAGTTCCTTTGTTCAAATCCGGTGATAGTAAGGAACCCAACAATTATAGGCCTGTGTCAATTCTGCCAGTTCTCAGTAAGGTGTTTGAAAAGTTGATACTCAATCAAATGTTACGTCACTTTAATAAAAATTCCATCTTTCATGAACATCAGTACGGTTTTACCAAAGGGCGTTGTACCACTGACGCCGGTGTCACCCTAATAAAGAAAATTTTTAACGCCTGGGAAGAAGCACAAGATGCCATTGGAATCTTTTGTGACCTCTCGAAGGCGTTCGATTGCGTAGACCATGAGACACTTCTGCCGAAACTGGAGCATTATGGGATTAGGAATACAGCTCTTGATTTGCTTAGATCATACCTGAAAGATAGAAAGGTTAAAGTTCAAGTTAACGGCACAAACTCATTAGGGTCTGAAATGGTAATGGGCGTTCCTCAAGGTTCGATATTGGGTCCATTCCTCTTTTTAGTTTATATTAATGATTTACCCCAATTATTTCAAAATCAACCGAAGATGGTGTTATTTGCTGATGACACATCATTGATCTTTAAAATAAACCGACGGTCACAAAATCTTGACGACGTGAATAGCTTTATTGTTCAGGTCCAAGATTGGTTTACGGTAAATAATCTGGTACTAAATAAAAAAAAAACCAAATGCATTAGATTTAAATTACCAAATGTTAGAAGTAGCGAATGTGACATCATATTGAATGGAGAAAAACTGGAATTTATTAATCAAACAGTTTTCCTAGGAATCACGCTAGACGAGAAGTTACAATGGGGACCCCATATAACATCTCTCGCGGGGCGGCTAAGTTCAGCCGCGTATGCTGTTAGAAAGATAAGACAGTTAACAGATGTAGAAACCGCGCGTTTGGTCTATTTTAGTTACTTCCACAGTATTATGTCGTATGGCATTTTACTGTGGGGTCGGGCTGCTGACATTAAATCTATCTTTATTTTACAAAAGAGAGCTGTCAGAGCCATTTATAATCTACGTCGTCGCGAATCTCTCAGGGAACTATTTAAAAAGATTAATATAATGACGGTACCTTGCCAATTCATTTATGAAAATATTATGTATGTGAGAAAAAATCTACATCTTTTTAACAAAATAAGTGATAGACATAATTTTAATACTAGAAATAAAGATAAAATAAATCAACCATTTTTCAGACTATCTAAAGTACATACATCTTTTATGGGGTACTGTGTTAAATGTTACAACAGAATACCTTGTGATATATTAGAATTAAATGAAAGAAAATTTAAAACTCATATAAAAAATACACTTTGCAAACAAGCATATTACAAATTAGAGGATTATATCCAAGATAAAAATGCTTGGAAACATGCTGGTCCTGCTCCATAGGACAATTTAGAATCTAGACAAAATCTTAACTGGTTGCTAATTTAATTGTATAATATATATATATACTTTTTTATATTGGTTTTACATTCTGTGATTACTCGAACTCACACACTGAGTTATATTACTTGTAAAAATGCTAGGAATATCGTATAATTTTACAATGTTTGTAAATATGTGAGCACCATGCATCTATCACATGATTAATTTATCTGTCATTCCTTAATTTTTCATATTTTTACCTAACGTGGTATAGTAATCTTATTCTAGGTGCATCGTCTTCACATATAATTATATAATTGATGTACACAAGATATTGTGAAAACATTTTAAAAGAGTAACGGTGGAGTTTCTTGCCCATTCTTCTCCATACGAAAACTACCTTTTGGAAGGGGCAACTAGAATCAATTATTATTTAAATGTTGACGTTCAAAAGTGCCTTTTTTGTGCCTAATTGAAATAAATTATTTGACTTTGACTTTGACTTTGACCTCCGCAACAATGTTACAAGCCAGAAATTTTTACAGCTCTAGGACAGCTACTTAACATCGCTAAAATTAAAATAAGGGCTATACTTATACAAATCAAAAGAAGTGAAGGTATGCCGTTAATTTGTGATTGATGTGTGTATGTGTGTGTTGTATGTGACCTACTACGCTTTGGAATGGGCGACTAGCTTCATATTTCTGACTGACCGACCCTTTGACAATTCAAAAATGCCTGTAATTGGTTTATTTGAAATAAATGCTTTGAGTTTGAGTTATTATATAACATTGAAATCGTGTAAGGGTAATTTTGCAGTCGCGTCAGTGACAATAATGTTGAAAAAAATCACGTAGACGTTGTAAATGTAACTAGTAAGGTTTGTAATAGTTTCTAATAATACTCTTACATAACTATATTATCGTTTAGACATTTTTATGCTGGTGATCGGTAAGTGGTTGTATAGACATTTTGTGTGACAATTTATTGTGTTGTGATATAACTTGTAAAAAGGTACCTAAGTCAAATGTTTTAATAATCATTATTATTTATTAATTTATTGTACAGAAAGCTTATTGTGGTGGAAGATGATGAGCGGTGACTTATAAGTTATATTAGAATAACGTTTCAAGCTAAAACTTACTTAAAGGTGGAAGTATACGACCTAGTATGACGGTTTTATAATAATTAACTGTAAAATCATTACATCGCAGTTTGTTATTTAAGTGTTGAATAAAAGGTTCAAAATTTACAAGACATGGCGACTCATCACTATTTTCTGACTGAAACATTTACTCGACTTAACGTTATATAACCGTCATATAAAATTATTGAGATGACGTTTACCAGTCACATTAACATGAATTAAATTATATATAACTAATGCGTCGAACTGAATACTACTTTACAACTGTTTAGTTGCTGCAAAACTGTTATAAAGCCCTTACATGTCTGTTAGTTGTATAATTCTAATATTATACAACTTTTTTGCTACTTGGTATCTGGTACTTAGAGGATTTAAGGTCAGGCAGAACCAAAGTGAGACTCAGACTGACACCCTGAAATATACCTCGCTCGATCCTTAACGGCTCACTATTCCTCTGGATATGTCGGCACCCTGGATAGCGACGAACCGTCCTCCATTGCCCCAGACATGACATCAGGAAGGTGCGTAGAGTTGCATCTACTTTATACAACTCCAGCACCCTCACGAGCCATGTATGTGGCACCGAGTCATAGGCCTTCTTTTAATCTATCCAACATGTTGACAGATCCTTTCGGGAACGACGAACCAGCTGGCTCATGGCCATATCAATGAGGACCAGCTCCTTATTACCGCGGGACCCATTCCTACATCCTTTTTGAGAGGCAGACATGATGGAGTTGGTTTCAATATGTATTTTAAATCTCAAAATGGATGTAAAACTTTATAGACCGTCGGTAGACAAGTGATCGGTCTCTAATTTTTGGGTTCTGCAGTACTACCTCATTTATGAAGCAGGTGGGTTATTCCTGTCGTTAGGAACTGGGTCAGCGATCCTGACTCTAAGGCTCACTGGAACTGGGATGCCAATCGGGCGTACGACCTTTGGAAACACTTTATCCAAAAGTTGTGCAGCCCGTCCGGCCCTGTAGATTTTACGGACCGACTGCATGAGTTACATCTTGGGGGGATGGTAAGTGCCCCCATTTCTGGTATTTGTTCGCACGCTCGCTCGATCTCCCTAGTCCAATCTCCTTCAGTGTGATTGACAGGCGCCGACCAGATGCTTCGCCAGAATGAACACATGGCGTCATCATCCGGCAGGCGCGTGTCAATCACACCTTGCTCCGGTCACTTCCAAGCCCTGTAAACCAACCTTTCATCGCTCTGGAATTTGTTATTCTGAGTATACCGCTCCACTCTCCACCCGTACCGTCGAATACGGTTTGCCCATGCACCGATTTTCTGCTTCAGGAAGTCGATAAGCTCTGTGACGCGGGTCAAATAATTTCGTGAACTAATATCAGTCCTCGAAAACGCCCGCCTCACAAAGCACAACACTCTAGGGCGAGTATTGCCTCCCTGAAGCAGATTAGCTTGCCGATGAGTACTCTAGCCTCACCGATACGACGTTCAATTAAATTCCTCCCCCTTACTGGCTATTGATTTATTAAGAGCGAATGTTTCATCCTGTCCTGTGGAATTTAAATTTAAACATATAAACCCTGTGGACGTTGTAAAGGCTATTAAGCAACTTAAGATCAAAATCACCGAAGATCTGTGGGGCATGTCTACTAAAGTTTGTCAATCAATTATTGAGACAATTGCACCCTATTTAGCTTTAATGTTTAATTTGTGTGTAGATCAAGGGGTATTCCCGGATTTAATGAAGCACAGTAAAGTTATTCCACTTTTCAAGTCCGGGGACAGCAAGGACACTAATAATTATAGACCCGTGTCGGTTTTGCCGGTTTTCAGCAAGGTGTTTGAAAAAGTAATGTTAAATCAAATGCTCAATCATTTTAATCGTAATAACATCCTACACGATCAACAGTATGGTTTTACCAAGGGACGTTGCACAACCGACGCCGGTGTCACTTTATTGAAACATATCTTTAACGCATGGGAAGAGGCACAGGATGCAATAGGTATCTTTTGTGACCTATCCAAAGCATTTGATTGCGTTAATCACGAAACACTGCTGTTGAAACTTGAGCATTACGGACTGGGTAAACTTGCGCTTAGCTTAGTAAAATCATATTTGAATGATAGACAGCAGCAAGTTCAAATAAACGGTGTTAATTCATTGGGTTTAAAAGTCAAAATGGGTGTACCACAGGGCTCGATATTGGGTCCATTCCTCTTTTTAGTATATATAAATGATTTACCTCATTTGTTGAAAAACCGACCACAAATGGTGTTATTTGCTGATGACACATCACTGATTTTTAAGGTGAACAGACATGCAAAGGAACTTGACGACGTAAATAACGCTATGCTAAAGGTCCATAATTGGTTTACTGTAAATAATTTAGTATTAAATGAGAAGAAAACGAAATGCATAAGATTCGCGTTACCGAATGTTAGAAGTAGTGAATGTCACGTTGTATTGAATAAGGAGACACTAGAATTCGTCGAAAAAACAGTTTTCCTGGGAATCACGCTTGACTCAAAACTACAGTGGGGTCCTCACTTAACATCACTTGCAGGGCGGCTGAGTTCAGCCGCTTACGCTGTTTGGAAAATCCGCCAACTAACAGACGTGGATACCGCGAGACTGGTCTATTTTAGTTACTTTCATAGCATCATGTCTTACGGTATTTTGCTGTGGGGACGGGCCGCAGATATTGATTCTATCTTTATTCTGCAAAAAAGGGCTATCAGAGCCATCTACAACCTCCGCAGACGTGAATCTCTAAGGGAACTGTTTAAGAAAATTAACATCATGACGGTACCTTGTCAGTATATATATGAAAACATTATGTATGTTCGAAAAAATTTACATCTTTTTAGTAAAATAAGTGATAGGCATAATTTTAACACAAGAAATAGGAACAAATTAGATCAACCACGTTTCAGGTTGTCTAAAGTACACACTTCTTTTATGGGGTACTGTGTAAAATGTTATAATAAAATACCACTCGATATTCTTCAACTAAATGAGAAGAAATTTAAAACTTGCATTAAACGCACACTATGTAGACAAGCATATTATAAGTTGGATGATTATATCATAGATAAAAATGCTTGGCTTAATGCTGGTCCTGCTCAACAGCCACTTGGGCTCACTAGTTAACATGTTTATTTTTGGAAGAGTTGCTTCCCCTTTTTTATTTTTTCTGACTTTACGAACTTAATGTTCACTTTTTATTTTTACTTAACCAAGGTTTAATTGTTGAATACTCCAAAAGTTAATAATGTTTTTTTTTTTCTTTTTCGTAGTAAAATTCTTTTAATTTCACAAATTCATTGCAAACTATAGTTTTGTATAATTTAGAAGCATTTTTTTTTTTTTTTTTTCAATATTTGTAAATGTGAGTACCATGGAGCCGTTTACTATGTTGTTTTGTTGTATGTTGACTTGAAAGAGCATGGCAGTTGAGAGTATGTCATGCTCACTTAAATGTCTCGCTGATGGTGGCGAGTGTGTTGGATCATTCGGTTCCCTACAAAATGGTTGAGCTGGATGGTGCTGATCCACGCGTCATGTTCGTGAACGGGCGCCGTCGGTTGAGACTGGTCATCTCTTATCTGCCATTGCTTATTTTTAATCTTATATTTTTAATCGTTTTTGATTATTATTTTATTTTACATTGTTCTCACATATAGAAGCAACAAAAGTATTGTACCCAGGATTTTGTAATTTCTATATTTAAAAGAGTGTCCTTGGAGTTTCTTGCCCGTTCTTCTCCATAGAGATCTACGTTTTGGAATGGGCAACTAGCTTCAACTTTCTGACTAACTGACCGACTCTTTGACAATTCAAAAGTGCCTGTAAATGGTTTAATTGAAATAAATGCTTTGAGTTTGAGTTTGAGTTTGAGTTTGAGTTCAATCCTGCACTGCCAAGCTGGTATAGCTGGTTTTGGTCGGAGAGCTCTATCACTGTTCGGAAAGTTTACATGAGCTACACGACATGCTGCTATAGTTGCACAGTACAAGATCGAGTGGGTATTGACGAGGTCTTGGCTGCCTTCAAAATAGTTTGACAGCAATGAGTCTAGAGTACACACCAGCGCCTTGTTTTTCTTGTGTTCCAGGCGGAGTGGAGCGGTACTTCCGGAAAATATCCTCCAAAGCGCTCCTCAATTGTGCATTGCATTGGGAACTCACAGATATAACTCCGTCATCATCCTCTCCCATCCTCTAGCTGCCAAAGCACATTCAAGTCAATGAAAGACATACACCCTATCAAAGGCCGCTGGGCCTCGGAGTCCTAAGATGGCCAGTGGTCGGCCTCTTCCGCGCCGACGTGCTGGTGGTGGTGTCGTTGGCGGCGAGAAGTATTCGTCGCTCGAGCTCGACGCAACTACAGCGGCCGGTATCACTGGACTCACGTATGGAGCAGGATCCGGGAACTGCAAGGCGGAGCTGTGTGTGTTTTTAGTCAGTTGTCGTGCCCGACTTCAGCAATTCTGTATTCTCCGTGTATTGTTATATTATTATAGTCCATTTTGCATCCTAGTAGTGTATGTGTGTTTCGGTTTTGATGATATAAGATCTGATTATTTTTTTTATTTTACAACATTTTTGGATGTTTAATGTGCAAACATACTATAAAATTCCACGGAGAAAAAAAAGTTGACCGTCATTTTGATCGTCGGGCCACAGATTTATTATTATTATTTATTATTTTTGTTTTTCGATGGGTTTTTCTTTTGTAGAAGTAAAAGAAATGCCGTGTCTGCAGTATCAATCTTTTAATTATTAAATTTAATCGTTCAAACTTAAATCACAAGGAACTTTTTTTTTTAGGGTTATGTGTAAATTGGGGATGGTTTTTTTTTTCTCTTCTATCCCATGGCGTGGGGTGACATTAGAAAGGTCGTTCAAAGATATTGTGGGTGTGTCGAAACCATTTTTCAATTCAGGGATCCGTTTGCGAAATATTAAGCTTTAAAGAGCTAATTTTTGTGAGTTACGTGTCCTCCCCCCCTGCCAGCTAAATGGTTAGATTTGTGAAAAAATTCACAGCAGTAGTATATAGTTATAACGAAGTTAAAAGGAAAACTATCACAGGTTAGTAGGCTTTACAGGTTAACGAGTAATATTTGACCAACTTAAATTCGTAGTTTGAAAAACATGTTCTCCCATACGGCATGTATGGGAGAACATGTTTTTCAACTACAATGTTAAGTTTGTTCTTGGGATAAATTCATCTCAGCTACGTAATCCTTCGTGGTGCGTGGTCCGACACGTACTTGGCCGGATTTTTTCTGTTTTGTGGCTATGGATATTTTCTGAATAAATTATTTGAAACACGAAATTGAAAATTGCCGAAAATGAATTTTCGGCAATTTTGAAAATTTCCGAAAACCGAAAACGGAATTCGGCCGGACTCTAATTCAATCGAAGCAGTTCGGTTTTATACCATAGGTAATCTGACATGCTATAGACATTTCTGGTCTATTCGGGGGACTGGACCAGATAATGTTTGTCAGTCAGCTTGTCGAATTTTTAAAATATATTTTGACCTTCTTGATCTTCAATTAGTTGCCGTACATTGTACGCGGTGGGGCTTTATCGGAACTTAATTATTATGAACGAACATTTCATCCGTTTTTCAATCAAATGTCCTAATTCTGTCTTATTTCAAAGCCGAGAAGTTTATTCTCCAGATCTTTATCTGGAAAATACTTCGATCTTTCCTGGAAATCACTTTTTTAATTAGGGAGTTAGCCAGGAAAGATTATGATGCCTATAGTGTGGCCATTAGTGCTGTGCACTGCCTGAGGTATGCGCGCGGCGAGACGGGGGGGAGAATCGGCTGCTGCGCTCTGTCAGTGCGCCGTCAACGCTCGTGGCGGCAGGTTGTGTTATCTGTATCGGACTGTCTATGTCAGACGCACATGGGATAAATATTCAAAGATGAGTCGTGCGTTATCTCGTGATATGAAGACTGTCATTTTTAAGGTGGCTGAATATTTTAAGAAAAGAAAAGCAGACAAAGAAAGCTTTGAATTTAAAAATGATGTGAATATTGCCAAAATCGTTGCGGAGGCTACGGGGTACAGCAAAAGAACCGTGCATAATGTGATTTCTGCGGTTTATTTATCAATTGAAAATTCAAGCCAATTAAAATTTCAATCGCCAAAAAACCAAAAGTTCTAAAGAAAAAACACGTTGTGGATGATTTTGACCTTGGAGTTATCAGAAGAAAAATTCATCAGTTTTACGAAGCTGAAAAAAAAATACCAAGTGTCCGTAAGTTACTATCAAGTTTGAGAAAGGATGCCATATGAATTGTGGACGGGAATATTTAAGACAGCTTTTACACAAAATGGGCTACCGTTTCAAAAAATGCAAATCAAAGGCTCAACTGCTACTTCTTATCAAAAATACACAAAAATAACCCGTGTATAGAATTGACGAACTCCTGAAAGCCAGTGGACACACTGTTCTGCGTTTACCTCCGTGCCATCCAGATTTAAATCCAATTGAGTTGGTCTGGGCTGATATTAAAAACAACATAGCCCAAAACAATATTAATTCTTCTATAGACGAAAAGATAATCTTGTTGGATAAATTGTTTTCGGAATTCACGGCGGAAAAATGGCAGAGATGCGACGATCATGTCCAGAAAAATGAAAATGATTACTGGAGTCGCGATACTAGGTTCGATAATGTTATCGATTCATTCATAATAAATTTGCAAGACTGATTCAAGTTCCGGTGGCGAAGTGGAAGATGAAGATGATGACGAAATCGAAGATGAAGATGATGACGAAATCGAAGATGAAGATGATGACGAAATCGAAGATGAAGTTGAAACAGAATCTATGTCAGAATAACTTTCGTTAGAATATATAATTGTTTGTAAATATAAAAAAAATTCAATAAAACAAGTCCTGCTTTGAATTATAAGTTTAGTTCTTATTTATCACCTGCATATTTTTAATAAAATATGAGTATATTTGGGTTACATTTTAATCAACTAAGTAAGTATAATATATTACAGATAGATAGCCTCCGACCATCGTCCCGCCACAAGTCTTGCCCTAGAAATGCAAACTGATATCGTAAGATCTGTCCGACATGTATCGATCTTATGTGAACTCGTGCACTTTTTTCTTCGCCTCTCACCGCCGCGCATACCTCAGGGAGTGCACAGCACTAATGGCCACACTATAGCGAAGCTGACTACTAACTCAGTGAGTGCCGAACGTACAGTCACGAGCAAAAATTACGCAAGTTTTAAAAGCGATTCAAAATTGAAATTAATCTGCGTTTCCTTTTCCAAAAGTATATCGGGGTCGGCTTCCAGTATAGCAGGATGCAGCTGAATACATGTAGCAAATGCGACCTCCACAACCTAGTTACTGAGTACCTAACACGACCCTTTGGTAAGATTGGTTGTCAGACTTTTGTGCTTCTGCCGTAACGACTGTCAACGATCTGCGAATGACAGCCGGGACCGAGGCCATAACGTGGTTAAATCCTAAATTATTGATAAGAATTTTATGATGTTATGAAAGGAACATAGTCTTTACAAAACTACTATTATGAAAGATGTCTAGCCCCAAAATCACAATCGGTATTTCACGAGAAAATCGTTTTTTAGTTTTGTGTAAGGTACTTGCTTGTGCCCAGAGGTTAACTACTCCTGGATTTCTAAACCAGTTACACCAAATGTGACTTTTTCAAATTTTTTAAATATTTTTTTCTTTTACTATATCACGGATATCACTGAAAGGAAAGATCGTGAAAGGAAAGATCATGATTATAACAAAAATGTAAGTCTAAAATCGCCTTGAGCAAGCGCGGCGATCAATGCTTCTATAAATAATCAACGTGTCAAGGCTGCTTTAAATAATCAACGTGACAGGACAGGCAAGTTTATCATTCTTCCAATACAAAAAATATCGTACCGCCTCAAACAATGGAAACACCAAAAAATTAACATATTATCATAGTTTTTAGACATTTTGTCCCTCCCTATCCTCTTTATAGTGCTGTCGAACAAACGCCGGTTATCTGCCGTAACAAGATAGCCCTCCTTACCTCCCTGCCCACCCCCGCGGTGGGCTGGCGCGATTTACTGCCTCTTCATGCAGGGAGGAAATTGATTCGCGACTTATTTGCTGAATTCATATCATATCGGGAAAGATGTATGGTTTATGGATACATTTTTGTTTTTCTTTGTTTTGCGGTCAGATTTTGGATTCGGGAACTTTGGGTTTTGTTGATTATTGATTCTTGTGGTTTGTTTTTTGAGAATTGTTTCTTATGGCATATATGTATAAGGAATAAGAATTTTGATTTGAAATAACTTAGCACTTCTTGAGTGTTTACCTACTTACTTATTATTGACCATTGAATTGGTTTAAATGTTTTTTTTTTAAAACCCTATCACCTATTTGGGAGATCAATAGAAAAACGAAACTGATTGCATTGTTATTTGATCAAATAATGTTTTCGTTTTCATTTTAAACTTCAAATGCCCTTCGTCATATATTTCTTAGCTACAAGAAAGAAACAACATCAACCATCAACTATTCATTACTTACTAAAAATAATGATATATTTTAATTTGCCCCACTTTCGTCACAGCGACAACTAACAAGATGAAAATACATGCGGAAATAATTTAAATACTGATATGTGAACGTATACTTTGTAATAACATATACAAATACAAATTGATAAATGTGAAAAACCATCAAAGTTTGATGTTTTTTCACTGTTATCAATTTGTTCAGACTTGTTAGGCGATTGTAACATAAAAAAATCTTGACTAACATTGTTATGACTGCGCGACTAAGCGTAACTGCAACACACGTTACTGCCACAGAAGTTATAATGTAAGGCATGGTACTAAAGTGTTTATCCCAGGCAGGTTGAAATCCCTGCAGTACTGCAAATCACTGCAACAACCTCTACTGCAAAGCACGTTACCCATTTTTTTTTTTTTATTACGGGGGGAAATCCTCATGGATGTCCTCCGCCCTGGGGAGGGCGGAGGGGTCTGTCAGACTCTTACTGACTAAAACCACCCCGGTGTTCAGTCTCACACTTGCACCGGGGATCACGGGATCTAATGCGACTTCCGCGATCCCCGGCTAGTGCCGGCCCGCCTCTGCGGGCCACCTCGAGTTAGGGGGGAGTGAGGTGTTAAACTCCCCCCTTACGTCATTGAGAGGCGCGCGTGGAACACTACGCGCCGCCATCTCGGGTCCTAAGGAGTAGGGGGCGACGGATTTAAAGCACGTTACCCTACTGTAACATTAACTGCAGTTACGTAGTTTCTTTTTTCCGTTGGAAGGTATGTTTCCTATATTGTTTGGGCCTAGTAGGTGGCCACATTTATTGCGGCGCCAGAGGTGTTGTTCAGATCGTCAAGGGGGCAGGTGAACGGACATTAGGGACACACTAGCAGATGAGACATAGTCTGTTCAGGAGCACCGCACTCGCACTGGCTGTTGGATAAATCGGTAATCCCCTATTTCACCAAATTTTGCGGCGGCCTACAAGGGTACATTCAGTGCTTTCCAAATAGGCTACTGCAGTTTGCGACCGGGAGGCAGGTTTTCTTGGGACTTTATGAAGTCTTAAGGTGGTGGATACCTTTCTTCCTACAATTTACTTCGATCTTTGGGTGGCCTGTCTTGGATTACTTGCGTGGAGCGTAAGAAGCTCTTGCGACTTTTTAGCCTACCCGGAGTACTCGTGTAGTCGTAAGGGGAATGTTGGGAAACTGATTCTTGGTTAGTTATGTAGGTAGTAAGAGGCATGAAAGTTCGTGCCTGAGCGAATACACTTAGGCTGAAGTCACACAGGTAGTAGCTTCGCTCGGCTCTGTCATGTTTTAATTGTTGCAATGGCCATCCTGACGTTTAGTACCACATTGCATGACTAATTTGTCACTTGTTCCAGCTACTCACCAAACGGGGCTCCAAGTTAAGCCCCTAGCTGTGTGGTTTCGGCCTTAGTGAGTGTCCAAGTGATGTCGTGTGTGAATAAGATGGTGGACGTATACATAAGCAGGCACTTAACACCTACTTCAGCAAACCACACTACACAGTGTGAGCAACACTACCTGCTAACAAACCACACTACACAGTGTGAGCAACACTACCTGCTAACAAACCACGCTACACAGTGTGAGCAACACTACCTGCTAACAAACCACGCTACACAGTGTGAGCAACACTACCTGCTAACAAACCACACTACACAGTGTGAGCAACACTACCTGCTAACAAACCACACTACACAGTGTGAGCAACACTACCTGCTAACAAACCACACTACACAGTGTGAGCAACACTACCTGCTAACAAACCACGCTACACAGTGTGAGCAACACTACCTGCTAACAAACCACACTACACAGTGTGAGCAACACTACCTGCTAACAAACCACACTACACAGTGTGAGCAACACTACCTGCTAACAAACCACACTACACAGTGTGAGCAACACTACCTGCTAACAAACCACGCTACACAGTGTGAGCAACACTACCTGCTAACAAACCACACTACACAGTGTGAGCAACACTACCTGCTAACAAACCACACTACACAGTGTGAGCAACACTACCTGCTAACAAACCACACTACACAGTGTGAGCAACACTACCTGCTAACAAACCACGCTACACAGTGTGAGCAACACTACCTGCTAACAAACCACACTACACAGTGTGAGCAACACTACCTGCTAACAAACCACACTACACAGTGTGAGCAACACTACATGCTAACAAACCACGCTACACAGTGTGAGCAACACTACATGCTAACAAACCACGCTACACAGTGTGAGCAACCCTACATGCTAACAAACCACACTACACAGTGTGAGCAACACTACCTGCTAACAAACCACACTACACAGTGTGAGCAACACTACCTGCTAACAAACCACACTACACAGTGTGAGCAACACTACCTGCTAACAAACCACGCTACACAGTGTGAGCAACACTACCTGCTAACAAACCACGCTACACAGTGTGAGCAACACTACCTGCTAACAAACCACACTACACAGTGTGAGCAACACTACCTGCTAACAAACCACACTACACAGTGTGAGCAACACTACCTGCTAACAAACCACACTACACAGTGTGAGCAACACTACCTGCTAACAAACCACGCTACACAGTGTGAGCAACACTACCTGCTAACAAACCACGCTACACAGTGTGAGCAACACTACCTGCTAACAAACCACACTACACAGTGTGAGCAACACTACCTGCTAACAAACCACACTACACAGTGTGATCAACACTACCTGCTAACAAACCACACTACACAGTGTGAGCAACACTACCTGCTAACAAACCACGCTACACAGTGTGAGCAACACTACCTGCTAACAAACCACACTACACAGTGTGAGCAACACTACCTGCTAACAAACCACACTACACAGTGTGAGCAACACTACCTGCTAACAAACCACACTACACAGTGTGAGCAACACTACCTGCTAACAAACCACGCTACACAGTGTGAGCAACACTACCTGCTAACAAACCACACTACACAGTGTGAGCAACACTACCTGCTAACAAACCACACTACACAGTGTGAGCAACACTACCTGCTAACAAACCACACTACACAGTGTGAGCAACACTACCTGCTAACAAACCACGCTACACAGTGTGAGCAACCCTACCTGCTAACAAACCACGCTACACAGTGTGAGCAACCCTACCTACTAACCTAGTGAAACCACGCAGTAGCGAGCTTCGCTTGGTGCAAACCTAGCGAAGCGAAGCTCCTTGGTTTCGGCCTTAGTGCGATATTTAAAATATTTTCATGTTCATCATTCTGGCCTTTCAAAAGTCGGTAAACTCGAACCTCGTGCGAACGAAGGCTTTATGCGTTGCGGTTATGCATAGACCAGTGTGGTATCAGCTTAGCCGCGACGAACCAGTGACGTTAAGCAGACGTGCGCGTGCGCCGATTGATGCTACGGACATAATTTTTAATATAAAGAAATGATTACAATAAGTTGATATTATATATGTTACCTTAGACACGCTTTTCTCGATTTTTCATTAAAATAAATGGATTTTTCAGGGTAGAGTCAGCTTAGTAGCGGTAAATTAAAAGGTTGAGGCTTAATTACAACTGAGGTGATTGATCTAAAAAGTCTTTTGCAAGAAATGTAATTATATTCCTGATTATATTATAATTATTATTTATACCTAATTCTGTTAATAGGGACACCTTGCTGGCAGAAACTAAAAAAGAAATACCCCAAATCTATAGTTTCCTTTGGCAATGTTACAGACACCCTTTTAAATTACTGTATCGGGACAACCTTTTGTAATCTGCTGTTGGCTGTCAACAAGGTGACCCCCTCGGGCCCGTGATTTTTAGTTTGGCCATTCACCCAATTATTAGACGACTAAATTCAAAATGTAACGTTTGGTATCTTGATGATGGAACCTTGGGAGGCGATGTAGAAACTGTTTTAAATGACCTAAATTTCTTAAAAAGCGAACTTCATTCCATTGGCCTTGATCTCAACCTTTTGAAATGTGAACTTTACTTAGCGGAAAGTACCTACCGACAGACAACTGACTTTTCCCAAATTTAACGCCATAGCTCCAGAAATTAAAATTATTGAAAAAAGCTCTCTTCGTCTCCTTGGGTCTCCAATCTTCGAGAATTCCTTTCCCGTTTTTGTTGAGGAAAAAATACAAAATTTCAACGACGTTTCGGAAAGATTGTTACAAATTAATATGCATTCGGCCATCACCCTAATTCGTTACTGCTGTTTTGGCCCTAAATTAACATATTTTCTTCGCGCTTCCCATTTATGGAAGCACACTCACCTTTTAGAAAATGGACCAAATTATCAGACACACATTAACTTCAATTTTAAATGTGGCCATGGATGACCGAGCTTGGGCGCAAGCTACTCTTCCCATTCGTATGGGAGGCCTCGGCGTCCGCAAAATTTCTAGTATTAGTTTACCGGCTTTCATATCCTCGGTCCACGGCACTGAGAAATTAATCAGGAAAATTCTAGCCTCCACACTGATTGATTTTGATGTGCCGTGCTTCACCGAGGCTATGGATGCCTGGAGACTCGCTTGCCCGAACTCAGATGTACCCGATTATCCATCTTCCCAAAGGCGGTGGGATGAGCCGCTCTGCAGAGTAGTACAGAAAAATTTACTTAACACGCCTGCTACCATTGCGGAGCGTGCGCGCCTGCTGGCTGTGGGTAAATGGGAATCGGGTCTGTGGCTTCATGCACTACAGTCGTCGAACATAGGCACTTTGCTCGACGACACTACCTTCCGCCTCGCTGCTTCCCTACGACTAGGAGCTCCTTGTTGTTCTCCTCATCGCTGTCACTGTGGCGAAGTTGTTAACAGCCTCGGACATCACGGCTTGTCTTGCAGCCGAAGTGCGGGTCGCTTAGCGCGGCACGCGAACATTAACGACATCATCCGACGAGCTCTTGTTACCGCCGGCGTTCCAGCTATATTACAGCCCAATGGCTTGGCACGCGACGATGGCAAGAGACCGGACGGTATGTCTTTATCTCCATGGAATATGGGTAGGCCTTTAGTGTGGGATGCAACCTGTGTTGACACTCTTGCGCCATCCCATCTTCCTGGCTCGGCGTGCTGTGCTGGTGCTGCCGCTGCGTCTGCAGAAAACCTCAAACGGCGTAAGTACAATACCTACCTTACAGGTAATTATATTTTCGAGCCGTTTGGGGTTGAAACCCTCAGGCCGTGGAATCCGAGTGCTAACGGCCTCTTCAATGAAATATCAAAACGGCTATTTGACACTTCCCGTGACCCAAGGGCTGGTTTTTACCTTGGGCAGAGGCTAAGCATTGCCATACAACGTGGCAATGCGGCCAGTCTCTTGGGTACATTACCAGTCGACAGCGATGCGGATGAATTTTTCGATGCTATATTTTAGTTTTTCAATAGTTTTAGTTAAGTTTGTGTATAATTTTACTATTTTTATAATAATGTACAAAATAAAAAAATACAGAAATAAACATCATGAAAATTGATAATTTGTAGTATTCCTGATCTACCTTCCAATCACAAGTACGCTGGAGATATTTATTGGTGTGAGAGAAAGGGAGTGTATGCGCAAACATATTATAGATTGTGAGGGTATCTATGCGAGTGAATAAATAGATGTAATAATAGATGGTAGCGATAATTTTACTATCGACAAATTTTATTTCTCTGTAAGAAACCACAGCATGCCAATAAAATCTTAAAACTATTCAAGAGTAGGTACAAACTAACCCATTCGATTTGAGAAAATGTATTGATATGCAAAGTACATTGATTCATTTCATGACCTAATTAATCACAAGCTAACTTTGAACCGCGTCAATTAATAGGAGTTGCAATCATGATGGATATTATTTCTCCGGTCTTGTAAGGTGCATTAAAATACCCTCAACGGTAATTAAATATGCAACTTCCGCACACTGGGCAATCAGCCACCTTGCCGATTGGCTAATATTTCACGGTTTGAGCTATTTGTGCAGAGAAATGACTCGTGGAAAGTTTTGAGTATAATATGTATGAATGTGGATGACTTCAAGAGTAGGGGAAGATCAAAGAAACAATTTGAAAGATGATATGCCTAAAAACGGGGTGACTACTGAGATGAAGACTGTGAGAGAATATGGAAGAAGAACTTAATAATAATATGCTGCGCAGACCGTAAATAAATTGAGATAAAGGCAAGAAAATAATGACGATGAGCTATTTAAACGACAGAAGAAGGTTCTTGTCACCTAAGCTCTGAGTATCTACAATGTAAATAGCGTTATTTACACCGTTTGACGTCATATTAGTCCAGTTTTATCACCTGTTTTCAATCACGAAAGTAACATTTAAATACCGTGAAGTAATCATCGGTCACAGTGGTATAACAAGACGTTTTAACTTCATTATTTTAGTCCTAACCTTTGACAGAGACAGCCATGTTTGTTTTAGAAAATATTTTTTAATTTTATGACTTGTTTATATATTTAAAATGTGTGATATTAGTCGTGTATTTTGTGTTGTATGTGTGTGTTTGGTGTTTAGAATTGTTAGCTGTGGGAACGGTGGGTAGTTATTTGATGTTTTTTATATTATATTTACACATACTAGCTTGGCTTAGAGTGAATAAGGAGAAAAAAAAAAGCTGTCAAGTGTAAGTTCGAGTCGTGGATCAAAAGATACAGCCCTGTGACAGACGGACAGACAGACGGACGGAGAGCGGAGCCTTAGTTATATGGTCCCGTTGGTATCCTTTGGGTACGGAACCCTAAAACAACAATAAAATAACATAACGCCTGTAGGTATTTCTGGAAAGGGCAGGCAATGGTGGGAAAATTGTGTACATTCGCTTTTTGCTGTAATGAGATGTAATAGTTGGCCAGTCTATCGCTGCTACTCATACCTATACAAATCTAGACTCCGGTCTGCTACTGAGATATTTCTAATGGAAATACTCAATAACACTTTGCCCGACGTAGGAATCGAATCCAGCCCCAAATGCGTAAAACACTTTCTTTCACAAACCGAAGGATTTTCAAAGAAATTCCTAATTTATTGCTTCATCTGTTTGAAAAATTTGTACTCGACAACGCAAATAACGCAATGAATGTTGTCGAATTGTCAAAATAAAAGGCATTACAATTGTTATTGACATAGATATAACATCACGCCTGTATTCCCTGAAGGGTTAGGCAGAGGTGCGCCTATAGTAAACCCACATTTCGCCAGTTATGTTTAAGTCCCATGGAATAGGGGCGAGCCTATTGCCATCAACCGGACACATAGACTCCAGGCTCCTACAGAAAAATTGCACATGGAAAAACCTAATAACACTTTGCCCGACCCGGGAATTGAACCCGCTTGCGACCACTAGGCCAACGAGGCAGGCAATTCTTACATATACTTAAATTCAACATTTATTTACACATAACATAACATAACATCACGCCTGTTTTCGGCGTAGGGATAGGCAGAGGTGAACCTACTTATTTAAATTGACTGTAATTAAAAATCATATAGGTACTTAAACGAACTACATAAAAATAAGAACTGCTCACGCTTGAATACTTACTTTCTCTGCTTACTCTTGATGTCGGTTTAAAATAGTGCTAGCTAATTTTCTCTAGTCATTCGTTTTATCAAAGGACTTAGGAAAGCAAGGATTGCGCAGAACGCCTTAGGGTAGGCGTGGATTGAGTTCTTTGCGAACAGCACAACAGTAGAATGTACAAAGAGGCGCCGCGGGTTATAACTATTATTGTGAGAATTAAGTTCTGACTGGATTTTATTAGAAGTTTTTTATTTGCGGAGTTTTTGTTATTTTTAGGTAAACTGCGTCTTAAATTAGTGAAGTTTCTCACAAAAAACAAAATAAATAATGCTTTTTTTCCAAAAACAGTGCTTTAATTTTGCTTATACTTAGTCTACAATAATGAGAGCCCAGTGGTATTGGCACCGACTTACAAGTTATACGGTCGTGGGTTCGAACCCAAGCACCCAAGCACTGCTCTCAAAACGATGAAGGACAAAATCGTGAAGAAACCGAATGAACTGCAAGTCCTAGAACCGAAAGTTCGAAGACATGTGACATCGCTGGGCCCGCCTGGTGGGGCCGGCCCACTCCCTCTGGCAGAGAGGAGGCCTATGTCGCAGCAATGGGAATATAATATACTGGGGCCGTATTATGAAGTATTAATGCCATCATTATTCCACTGCGAAAAAAGGATGGTGCTAGCGGCCTTGTATAGCTCCGTCTCTCAATCACACTGGAATAATGGTGGCATTAATACGGCCCCAAATCATGCTTATGCTACAATAATAGCTAAGTTTACATTTCATAGAAAAAGAAAGAAAAGAAGAACGAATTAATAAATACGTTTATTCTGCACGAACAATACGTGCATTTAAATAAAAAACACAAAATACAAAAGTAGACAAAAGCTTCATATTAAGCCAACAAATAAACGCTATTTATAAAATGTTGTTCATAGAAATAGATGCAATGGAAATATTTTGCTTATGAACTCCACACTAGGTCGAGCCTGTCTCGGGTCCTTGGGTGGTATTACCATATGAAAATGCGCAGTACATTAATACTTATAGATTGTTATTTTTACAATCGAGAACAATTTTTACAACATGAAAATATGTTAACAATTCCTGTTAAAATATTGTATGGATTTTATCTGCATAGAGTAAATCGTTTCTTTGTATACGGTTCTTCTAAATAAAGATTATAATCGAACAAAAAAAACACGTGAACAAAGCATGTTGCAGAAGCTAGTTGAATTATGATATATTGTAGTTTTTAAAATAAATATTACTTAAATAATATAATATTATTATCCTTATTAATTAAAAGTGAATTAATTAGGCTCGACGGTACATAACATTAATTAATGAGGATCATTGTAATGAATGTAAATGAAAAATAAACACTGGATTCATTATAATATTTAAATACAACTAATTGTAATAGAGTCGTCAAATTGGATTCGTACAGTGAACCGCAAAATATTAAGTAGTAATACTTTAATTGGCTACTCGATTTTCGTTCATGAGAGAATTTTGTAGGACTGTTAGGCAATCAGTCAGACAAAAAAACTTTACTTTTCTTTGCAGTAGGGTAAAAGCACACACAATTTATTTATTATTTAAACGATAGATTTATTTATTAAAAGATCAGTGGGCCAAACTTACGACCCATTGGGTCCCGCATAATGTCAAACGACATCGCGCCAGGCCCAGACGGAGATGGCGGGATGAGCTGGACTCCTTTAATCAGGATTGGTTCAGAGGTACAGAGAGGTGCAAATAGAGTAGGGAGGCCTTTGCCCAGCCGGTCAGCCGTAGGAAAATAATGGCAACAAATAAAGAAAAAAGAACACTTTATTGTGCATCATATAAAACAAAAAAAAGAATAAACATTTTTTTTTATTCAGCCAAAAGCGTGTCGGACTACGCACAATGAAGGGTCCCGTAGTTGGGATGAAATTATCCCAAGAACAAACTTAACATTGTAGTTGAAAAACATGTTCGCCCATACATTTCAACTGCAAATGTAAGTTTGTACGTACTATATTGAGAGATTTACCATGTTGATTTAAGACAGTAGACTTCTTATAGGTTTTCCTGTAATCTATGAGTAAAGAATTATTCTCTGTATTTTTTTTTAATATTAGGCGCCGTTGTTTCGTAGATACGGGGAGGAGAATGAACATTTTTCATCTGTTTTTAAAGTATATATTTTAAAAAGAACTTGAGATCCTCGCAACAGGCCCTTTCATTTGATATGTCACACGGCACAGTACGCAAAACTTTTTTTTTTCTTGTTTTCCCCCCAAAAAGTGAACCGCATATTTAAAATTCATTTATTTACAATACACGTCCGTGTTTGTGTCACAGAAATTCAAACTCAAACTCAAAGCATTTCTTTCAAATAAAACAATTATAGGCACTTTTGAATTGTCGAGAGGTCGGTCAGTCAGAAAGATGAAGCCCATTCCAAAGGGTAGTAGGTACCTATGGAGAAGAACGGGCAAGAAACTTCACGGACACTCTTTTAAATCAAAATATGGTTACAAAATATTGATTACATCGTTCATGTTGAAGTTATACATGTGAGAACGATGCAAAACATTAAAAGCGGCCGTAAAAGAAATTAAAAAAAAAGCAACTCAAAAATTAAATTAAAATCGCTGTGGCAGCTAAGAGATGACCAGTCCCTACGGACGGCGCCCGTTCACGAATATGACGCATGGACTAGCATCATTCAGCTCAACCATTTTGAAGGGAGCTAAATGATCCAACACACGCGCCACCGTCAGCGAGACATTAGAGTGAGCATGACATACTCTCAGCCGCCAGGGCACATTCAAGTCAATGAAAGACATACTCTACCAATCTTTTATACTTAGAAAGTAATGTACTGCGTGTAAGGCAACTATATATTTTAGCTGTAGCAATTAAGTTTCATAGAAAGGCTCATATTACAATCCAATCTAGTAGCCGCTGTCGCAGGAAGGCGATATGGCAGAAACCAAGAACCAGACTCGAATTCGGAAAAAGACGCTTCCAATTTATGGGCCCTTTTATTTACTCAAAACTTAATAAGGAACTAAACATCCTACAATTGACAAAAAATAAATGTAAGATACTTGTTAAAAAATTTCTAAAAAACTTAAATTACGACGAGACAGAAACGTTTATTAAAAATCTATATACATAACATTCCGTACACTCAACTATTATTACTATTTTTATATACTAATTTATTCCTGGACACCTCATGTACATCATAATATAATAAATTATAAATAAATACCATAATAGATATACACACGCACCATTACCTGCTCACTCACCGTCTCATACAAACTGATAAAATACACATTCCCACCCACACACACCCCCATATGTACAAACACAAACACACACACACACTTCCACATACATACATGCACTCACACACTTTTCATATATACCACTTGCACTCTTATATTTTTTTATTTTTTTGTTTTGTCTTTTGCTTTTTTTTTACTATTTACTTAATTTTCTTTGTACTTTATTGTCTATTGTTACGACGAAAGAGACTACCCTCCACGACACAGGGAATCCTAGTGTGGAGGATAGGGTATTTTACAATTATGTTATGTTTTTTCTGGACAATAAAGAATTTATTTATTTTATTTATTTATACCCAGTACTTAAATGGTAGCTTTATAGACAGTACATAATACTCACACATGTGCTATGCAATTATACAATGCATATGTGTACCAAATTTCAATTTGATCGGTCCATTAGATTCGGAGCAAATTGGCTGTGATAGACGCACAGACAGATACCCAGCCAGTCACACGACGGATCCTATATGGGTTCCTTTTTTTCATTTTGAGGTACGGAACCCTAACTAGTGTACTGTATAGTACAATGGGCGGTTTTATCGCACAACGCGATCTCTTACAGACAACCTTTGGATGGACTAAAAGAAAGGAGAGACATTTTGAACTGTCAGTATACAAACGTGCCATACATTACACTAATTAGACATCGTTTTATAAGACAATTTCATGGAGTACGCTGCCAATTTAAGGGTTAAAAATGGGGACAACGACCTCTGTACACGAAGTAATTAAAACACACTAGTTACTTCATCATCCTAACTACCCTACTATCTCTACTTACCGTAAGCTTACCTGTAAGTTATTGCTTAGCCGCAACTTTAAATGATACCTACGTGCTTCCACTGAAAACACATATATCCCAGTATACATTTATGTAAGCTAAGCTATATGTTCAGTACTGGAACTTTCACTTAATATCTTAGTAAGGATTTGACGCAGAGACAGCGTTGCCAAAAATAACAATATAAGTTGGTTATTATTAAATAAACAATGTGCGAAGTGGAAGCGAATTACAGAGTAAAGCGGAATCGCATTGAATTATTGTTAAATTGCTTTTAATAACAACTCGTACATTAAGTCACGTAAATTAATGATATGAAAAGAAAGAAATTAAAGCGCAACCCACTTTGGGAACGAAGTTAAGTTCATTTAGCATTGCTCATGTAGTTAGCTAACGTGTCTTTTCATACTTCAGTTCATAGATCGCGGTGTGAACTGAAGTATGCAAAGACGCGGTAGTTACATGAGCGAAGCTAAACGAACTTAGCTTCGTTCCCAGTTTAGTCTGCGCTTAAGAAAATAGAAAACAAAAAAACTGCAGTCCTAATGCCTCATTCACATTTAGCCCCTGCCGCTGCTCCTCGCGCCGCGCCGCCGGCAATAATTCCCTAAATACTGCAGTAGCAGGATCGAGGGAAGTGTGTGTTTACATTCTGTCCTACCACTCACATCGCTTTCGACTTTCGGCAATGGCAGACGTCAAAATAATTATGGCGTCCACGCTGTGTCTTCTTGCAATACACAATTATGTTCAATATTTAAAAAAATTACAAATTGGAAAAAAGAAAATACGTCGTCGTATTATCTCTTCCAGGCGTCGTGAACTTTATGTTTTAATTTGTGGTTTTTGTCGTTTATATCCCATATTTCGTTTTCGGATTCCAGCAGTTCCAAAAACTTTATAGTGTTATCATTACTCCAGTCGAAGCGCATTTTAGCAGATTGTAAAAAAACAAGGCGGCACGCACATCCGATTCGTCCAAGCGCTCGGCGAAAAGTGAGCGACGGAGCTGAATGTAACCACGCACTGCCGCTCGTACTGTCGGTCTTTTGACTTCCACACAAAAAACCGCTCATTTGGGGAGCGCCGGGCAGCGCGAGTAGCGGTGGCAGCAGCATGAGAAGTATCGTGCTTACATTCTCGTCCTGCCCACTTCCCTGCCTACTTTCCTGCTCACTGCCATGGAAGTGAGCTGAGTGTAAATGGGGTATAACGCACCAATGCTTTTAGGACACCGTGTGTTCATTTGCCTATTGATAATTTGGATTTATTCAATGCGTAGAATACAGTCTTTTGACGCGATTCAAATCTATGATGGTTTGAATAAAAAAGTAGAGCTTCCGCGTTGCCTACAGTATGCTCGCACTTTATCATTGGCATTTGCCGCACACTGCGTTAGCAATGAAAATGAAAGTGTTTTCACGATTTAAGATTAATCTCAGTCTGCTTCCTAGAACCAACCTATTTATTCTTCGCATACGCTTCGTAGAGAGCTTTATAGAAAACCTAGAAAATGTAAAAAAAAGCTATTTTAATCCCTTTTTGATGTTAACAACTGGGATATTACGTTATAAATACATTTTCCTGGGTCTGGCCGCTGATATTACACTCACTATTACCTAAGACACACTCTGCAGACGAATCAGATCTGATTGAATTTTATTCACATCTGTTTATTTTAAGTTAATAAGTTTTTCCTGCCCGTGGTTGATGACAGATTTTGAAGCCGTACAAACGGATTTGATGGTTGAACTAACCATGTATGCCTTACACCCATCCTTCATCATTTCCAGGGACATACTTCGGCCGCCTAACATCAGATTGCGTCAATCACTATTGGAGGATCTACATTACTCGAAGAGTTCCACCTCGAAACTACCTGTACTTCCACGAGGCCATGGCTCCTGAGCCGTTGGGAAGAGAGGAGGAGGCTCCTGACGAGGACGGGCCTGTCGATGTAAGGGTCAGACTTATGATGACGGCCAAACAGTCAGGCCGAGAACATCCGATAATGGACGTAGGCATCCCCAACTTTCATTGAGAAAAAATCTCAGTTGTTTGTATATAAGTAATGGATGGTTAAAAGGTAGGCGGAAGATAGGTAGGCGGTGGTAGGCGCAGCGTTGGTAGACCACCCACAGGGTAAACCGATGACCTGGTACAGGTCGTTGGAATCCACTAGATGCGAGAAGCACAGGACCGGTCGATGTAGCGACGCGCGTTGGTACGGGGAGGCCTATCTCCAACAGTGGATTATTTTTCAGCTGAAATGATGATGATAAAACAATGATTATAAGAAGAAACGATAGTTTCATTGTGAAAGATGATGTGGTTAAGAAAGAAGTGGCATACTGAGATGTATGTCAGAAGAAGACACATTGCGCTGACCTCAAAAATATTAGGATAAAGGCAGAGAAGGATTACACATCTCAACTTCTCTTATTACTCTTAAACAACTGGATTTTCTATCCCCAGGTCCAATGGAGGATAGTAGGAGGCAACCAGGTCTCTATAAAAGAGGTTCCCTATCAAGTCCTCTACGGCCTGTACTGTGGAGGTACCATGATTGCACCCGAGTGGGTCATCACAGCCGCGCATTGTAAGTGAGTATTCCTTACTTTTTGATCAGTTTATAAATCTTTAATTGGCTGCTTAGGGTTCCGTACCTCAAAAGGAGTTTAGAGTTTCAAGGGACCGTAGACCTACGTACAGTCGCCGGCACGTAACTTGGCAAGGGTTTAGCGTATTGAGAGTAAGTTGGCGCAAGTTACACATTGTGTAACAAAAAAAAAACATTTTTATTGCATGCCATTATTCTATGGTAATTGCCATAATTTATTTTTGAACATGTTTATTAAGAAAAACAAGCGAAAATGAATTCTGCGCACCTACGATTCTTGCCAAGTTACGTGCCGGTGACTATATTAGATATTAATTTCAACTTGATACCTCCACGCGACCCTGAGAAAAAGGGTCTTGACAAACTGACAGACGGACAACGGATCCTATAACGGTTCCGTTTTTACTTTTCAGGTATGGAACCCTAAAAAGACGGAACACTTGAAAAATTACCATCAAATAAATTCAGAGTTACATAAAATGCTGAAAAGCAATATATCATAATAATTTGTGGATTTTATGTAAAAGAAACAGTGTTTACCGACTTTCGTTAATATCTGAACCCTTGTCCGTAAATAATAAAGGCTCCTAAAAGTTGCATCAAACTCCTAATTATTCCGTACTCTAGCATCAACCCTTCTTTACAGGGAAAAAGAATCCTTCGTCCTCGCAGGCTCGACGCAGCGCTCTCTAGCCACAAAGTACAGCGTCTGCGCTCATTTCGTCCACCCCCTCTGGAACACCACCCACCTGCACTCACATGACTACGACTACCAGCTGATTCTGCTGGAGAAGCCTATCCCCGTGACCCCCAACTCCAGGCCCATCGCTATAGGGAATGTTGAGGATATAAAGGAAGGGGAGATGGTATCAGTCAGTGGCTGGGGGCATACGAAGTATAAGGTATGATTTGTTTAGGACATATAAGTAGATCTTTATTCATAGTTAGAAACTAGAGATTAATAAAATTTGAATTAAGAAAATTTGAAATTTAAAATTAAAATTTGAATTAAGAAAATTTTAATGCGCGATCAATCGCTTGACAGCGCGGACGTATCTTGCTTAGCTTATTATGATACTATTAATTATTTACAAATAAAATTGTTAGAATCATTTGCGTCGTCAGTGATATAAGTGGGTCGCGAGTGAATATTACGAGGTTACTGACTTTGTGTAAGAATGAGCTAATGTATTTTTAAAGACAAATAGTGTTTCTGTGTTAACTATGTCTAACACAGGATCTAGCCCGTTTGGTCGTAGCCATCTAGTATCTCGAAGTCCTCCGCCGACACCAGCTCAAGTTTTCCAGCCTATAGACCCAAATCCACCACCTCTCTTGGAGAATGAGCTACCGACTGAAGTTATATCTACGCCGGAGATACAGAAATGGATGGGGTCCATAGAAAAAATCCTAAGTGAAGTATGCAGTTTAGTCGCTGAGGGAAAAATGAACTCGGAACAAAAGGTTCGTGTAGCCAATCTTTGCCGTAGTGTCTCAAATGGCGCATCACAGATGGCTGTTTTATATCAAGCCTTAAAGCAAAAAACCATACAAGCCCATAGTACCGTTCAGCACTTACAGCAACAACAGAACATCGCGAACTCTCTCCTACAGTTCAAAGAAGTAGTTGAAGGCATCTCAAACCCTCCAGAACCTTTTTCGTACGCTAATATGGTAAAAAAAGGCTCGGATAACTTTGTACGCCCAGCAAATTTAAGCTCAGTTGCCATTTATCCCAGCGACAAGACCAAATCCAGTGACGATACCAAGTCTCTCGTACAGAAAATTATTTCGCCCGGGGATCTTAAACTACATGTTCGTGGCCTTAAGAAAGTAAAAAATGGAGGTGTTCTCATCAGTACCGACTCCAAAGAGGACATTCAAAAGCTCAGAAGCTCAGAAAAGCTCGCTTCTTCGGGCTTTAAGGTAGAAGAACCATCAAAACGGCGCCCAAGAATCACCGTTATTGGAGTCCCGGTAGCCCTGACTGATAAGGAGGTTTTTGACTGCATCTATGAGCAAAACCTTTCAGATAAAATGATAACTCGTGAGTCGTTTGAAGAACAAATTAAATTGAGCCATAAATCTGGAAAAAAAGACCTCCCTAATTGCAATTACATACTAGAAGTGCCAGCTAGCATCAGGAAGATTCTAGTGAATCAAGGAAGAATATTCATCAATTGGACGTCATGCCCAGTACGAGATTTCACGATCGTTACTCGGTGCTTTAACTGCCAGCAGTTCGGTCACGCGGCCAAGTTCTGCCGTGAAACTAGCCCGACGTGCAATCACTGCGGAGAGACTGGCCACTCTTTTAAGGAATGTAGCACAAAAACCAGTCCACCCAACTGTGCGACGTGCAAACGTTTTAAGAGAAAAACGGATCATAAAACTGGTGACGTAAATTGTCCAGCACGAAAATATGCCGAGGACAACTATATCCATTCGATAGATTATGAAGGCGCCTAAGAGCGCTACCTATTAACCTATCTATTAAGCACACTAGTAGTAGTTTTTGTTTGTTTATATTTGTTAGTTATTCATTTATCATGACTGATCAATTACTTTGTGACCTAGATCAATTTTCTGTGTCTGAAGATATATGTTGTAATGTTGATGAGTGTAAACACCTCTTTCCTTTGGGAGAGAAACCGCTGACCTTACTCACACAAAATATTCGCAGCATAAATCGAAATATAAATGGTTTTGAAATATTGCTACAGAACCTAGGTATAAGTTGCGACATTATCGTCCTAACAGAATGTTGGTTGTCAAACCAAACTGTTATACCATCATTAGACGGATATGTTTCGCATAAAACCAACAGAAACATCAACCAGAGTGATGGTTTAGTTGTATATGTTAACAATAATTTAAGTACAACTGTAGAAGAACCTTTGCTACAAAATAGTAATTGCTTACTCATTAAAATTAATTCAGATACGGTAGTTATGGCTATATACAGACCTCCTTCTCAAAATGTCGAAAATTTCTTAGAGTCACTAAACGTACAGTTACAAAGTCTTACAACTTTTAAACACATAATACTAATGGGGGACATCAATATCAACATTGCTTCCGGGAAAATGGATATACATGCACATAACTATCTTAATATCTGCTCATTCCACGGACTCTTGCCAGCTCATTACCACCCCACGCATCAAAGCGGTTCGTGCCTGGATCATTTCATCATAAAAACAAATAACCCAACCAAAACATTTGTTACTAACTCTTCGCTTACTGATCACCAAGCAGTTTTACTAACATTGCAAGTTTCTTTACCCAGAAAAAATTGTTTACGTAGCTATACTAAAGTCAACATGACACACCTCGAAAAAGACATACGTAATATTAATTTTGACCTAGTTTATAATTCTACCGATGCAAACATTTCTATTAATTATTTTATAAATTCACTTCACTCTGCAATAATAAAACATACAGTTGCTAAAATAACGCCAAGGAAGTATAAGTGCATTAAACCTTGGATTACACCCGGACTTGTTCGATGTATTAGGCATAGAGACAAACTTCACATAAAGTCCAAACTTGAGCCTGAAAATGAAATTCTTTCCATTACGTATAAAAGATATAGAAACTTCTGCAACAACCTTCTGAGAAAAATAAAAAATGAATATGATAGAAAAGAACTGCAGAAAGCAAGCAAAAATAGTAAACTTATTTGGAAATTTATAAAAATAAATACATTTAGAACAAAACAACCTGAACCTCCACTTGACTTATTGACAATTGAGAACAACCCAATCGAATCAACAAACAAAGTAAATTACTATTATTCTAACGTAGGCAAAACTTTAGCAGAAAAGACCATACAAGCTAGAAGTTCTTTCCCTCAAAGGCAACCTAAAACTTTCCCCACACTCAAATCGTTTGTCTTACTAGATACGGATGTCGATGAAGTATCAATCAATCAATCAATCAATAGTCTTTATTTGTAAACATAGGTTCCAACAGTGTGCAAGATGTTACAATTGTTATAATTATAGTTTCTCTGTGTTTCGCCATTTGGCGTACAAATATACATTTATGGGAGGCTTTTGCCAATTAATTATCTTAATTTATAATAATTCAGTAGTATCAATGTCAATTTTATATATATATTTTTTAAATAATATATTTAAAAAATATGTTTAATGTAATTTAATAAAAATGCAATATTATTACTAGTATTTGGTAATGTCAATATTTAATGAAATGCGATAATGTCAATGATGAATAATTATAATGTTAATAAGTAACTGATAAGAAAAATGTTTAAAATTGACATTGTCCACAGAATTACTATTAGAGTCGACATGCATAAATAGTCATGTTACGAAACAAATATTATTATATTGTCAAAGAGCTGTCATCAAAATATTCATTGATAGTATAGTAACATTTCTGTATTAATATAGTACGTAATTTACGCTTGAAATTTACTAAATTTTGACTTTTTATTGAGCAAGGTAACTTATTAAATATTCTTTGGGCCATACAAAAAAAGCTTTTCCTCATTAAAGCCGTGCCCGCATGTGGTACTTTAAGCTCTAACTTATTTTGATCACGTAGTTTCCTATAATGGCTTTTAAAAGCTATTTCATATAGGGTGATGTTTGTTTTAACAAAAACATTTACTTCATAAATATACAGAGAAGGCAAGGTTAAGATTTTGAGGCTTTTAAATAGAGGTTGACAGCTGTCAGTACTTAGTAAACCACACATAGCTCTGATGCATCTTTTTTGGGCTTTGAAAGCATATTCTTTATTTACTGAATTGCCCCAATATATTATACCATATCTTAGTGTGGATGCAACATAGCCATGGTAAGCCATTAAGAGTGATTCTAAGCTAACAATTTTAGCCAATTTATAGAGGGCATATGCAAATTTATTAACTTTTTTACAAATATCGTCCGTTTGCGGTTTCCAGGACAAGTTGTTGTCTATAATAACTCCAAGGAATCTAGTCATAGTTGCTGACTCTATTTTAGTACCCAAATAGTCAATGTCAAGGTTCATATTAGGAATCCTTTGATAAAAGTGCATTATTTTTGTCTTTTCTAGATTTATGACGAGATTATTATTATTTAGCCAAGTAATTATTTTATTCAATGTCAAATTTATCTCTGCTTCGTATGTATTAGGATCGTCACATTTTACTACTACCGTGCTGTCGTCAGCAAATAGTACCATAGGATGCTTTATTTGTCTAGGCAGATCATTTATATAAGTCAAGAATAGTAGAGGTCCTAACACACTGCCTTGTGGGACTCCGTATTTAATTATCTTACTACTAGATCTGTATTTTCTCTCGTTTCCAGTTCGGGGGCATATTCGTGTTATTTCTAAAATCTGCTTTCTGTTGTCTAAGTAAGATTCAATGAGATTCAAAATATTGCCTCTTATACCATATTTCTCTAATTTATTTAATAGTATCCTATAATCTACATAGTCAAAAGCTTTTGTTAGGTCCATATATATAGCACATACGGCATTTCTTTTATCCACATTCGATAAGATAGGGCATATCAGATCATGGATTGCCATGTTAATTGTCCTGTTCTTGCGAAATCCTTTCTGTTCATTAACTAGAATGTTTGATTTCTCCAAGTAAGCATAAAGTGCTTTATATATGACCCTTTCAAATATCTTTGCAAATATAGGTATCAAAGCAATAGGTCTGTAATTTTTCATGAGACATTTGTCTTGCTTTTTGTATAGTGGAGTAACTATGGAGGTTTTGAGCTTATCCGGGAAGATACCATTCTCAATACTTAGATTGATTATGTAACTAATATGAGGAGCTATGTATTGAGATACTGCTTTTATGGTTTTTGTGCATATTCCATCACTGCCTACACTGTTTGTATCCCTAAGAGACCCAATATGATTCAAGATATCAAGCGGCAAAGTTGGCTCCATAAATAAAGAATTCAAAGTGTTTGTATTAATGGAGATTTCTTGTGTTATGCTATGATTTGATTTAGATACTTCGTTAATATAATATTCGTTAAATGAGTTTGCTATTTCAGTAGGATTCGTAACCATCTTTGTGTCAGTTTTTATTTCAGTTATAGGTTCTTTAGGAAAATAGGTTTTATTCTTGTTGATAACCGTCCATGTCGCTTTAGATTTATTTTTGGATGTTTTGATAAAATAGTTATTTTGAGATTTTTGAGTTAAAGTTATAATTTTTTTAAGTCTATGTGAATATGCTTTGAACGCATTTTTGTTCTTGAGGTTGGGCTTAGTTCTGTATTGCCACAGAAGCACACGTTTCCTTTTACAGCATTTTTTTATTCCCTTTGAGATCCACTTAGATTTTTTAGTTAACGTTTTTGTGATAGTTTCGTAAGGGAAACAGAGATTGTAAACGCATTGAAATAGATGCAAAAAACAGCCATAGGCCTCATTAGGGTCCGCAGTATTGTAGACATCTGAGAATGAGAGACTTTTTATGCAATTTATAAATTTATCCAAATATTCCTGACAATAGTTTCTTCGTCTGATACGCCATGACTTAATAGCACACGTTTTTTTAACTGGGCATCTTAAAACCTGTGTAGTGTGATCTGACAGTCCAAATTCAATAATTTCCCCCCTGCAACCTCTGATATTGTGCGCGAAATTATCCAAACATGTCCCACTACTTATTCTAGTTGGTTGTGAGAATTGCAATTGTAAATTATAGCTTAAAAGTATATATTCAAAATCAAGGGTCTGTTTATTTCTTTTTAATGTATTTATGTTGAAGTCTCCACAAAGGATAACCTTTTTATTATGTTGAACGCATATTAAATGGAGAATATTTTCCAATTTGTCATAAAAAGTATTTAAGTCGGAATTTGGGACCCTATATACACACACAACAATAATACCATGTTCGGTTAATTCAATTGCGCAACATTCAATCAAATTTTTTATACAATAATTGGTTAAATTTACCACTTTATAGTTATGTCCAATTTTTGTTAATACACATGCACCACCTCTTTTACATTCTCTTGAGAAACTTATAGCTATGTTATAGTTAGGTATATTTAATAATTCTTCTTGCTCAGGCGTCATAAAATGTTCCGTAATACATACAACATCGATAGATTTTTTCTCACTTTGCAGCTCTTCCAAACAAACATTGAGTACTAACAATTATTTCTGGATTAAAGGACGTTTGCGCGGTTGGGTGGGACGACATATCAAACAGCATACTTAAACATTTCAAATACCTACTTGCTCCGCCACTGACTCATATTTTTCAATTATGCTTAACTAATGGTATATTCCCTAAGTCGCTTAAAAAAGCAGTGGTTACTCCTGTATATAAATCTGGTGACAAAAAATGTGTTAACAACTACAGACCCATTTCAGTTTTAACAGGGCTCTCCAAAATCCTAGAGAAAATCATTAATATTAGATTAATGAAATACTTAGAAGATAACAAATTGCTTTCAGATAGACAATTTGGCTTTAGGCCCAAAAAATCAACTAATCAGGCAGTACATCAATTGACAGATTATATAACCACTAATTTGGATAAGGGCTTGCACTCCATTGGGATCTTCCTCGACCTCGCCAAGGCCTTTGACACAATTTCCTGTCCTTTATTATTGGACAAGCTTGAAACACTCGGAATAAGAGGAACAACGCTTTCACTACTTTCTGATTATCTTAGTGACCGCGAACAATGTGTCAAAATTGGTCAGTACGTCAGTTCTGAGCTTCAAAATAGTAATTACGGAATACCACAAGGTAGTATTTTGGGTCCTACTTTATTCCTAGTATATATAAATGACCTGTGCAGCTTAACACTCCAAAATGGTGTCATAATGTCTTATGCAGATGACACAGCTCTATTGTTTTCAGACAAATCTCGAGATGAGGTGTATAAACAAGCCCAGAGCGGTTTTAATATAGTGTCTAATTGGCTATATGAAAATCTCCTAACACTAAATGCAGAGAAAACCAAACACATTCTATTTACTATGAGAAATACTAACCTGCCAGCTACTAACATAAACATTTATGCGCATAAGTGCGGCACGTATGCTGACAATGCATGTAATTGTCCTACTTTAGCAAAAACCGATGATATGAAATATCTTGGTGTAACGATTGACACAAATCTGAATTTCCGTAAACACATCGATTTGTTATGCACTCGAATGAGTAAATTGATATACATTTTTAAGAATTTACGATATATATCGGACTACAAATTAATTAAACAGGTCTATTTAGCTTTGTGTCAATCCATTCTCACTTATTGTATAACTTCATGGGGTGGGGCTGCTAAATCAATCCTTCTGCCATTAGAACGTGCGCAGAGAGCTGTCCTTAAGGTAGCCACCTTTCGCCCATTTAGATTTCCCACACACGAGCTTTACACGACATGTAAGGTTTTAACCGTACGTCAACTCTTTATATTGAATATAGTACTGCACCAGCATAGCAAACTTCCTTATGTCCCAATACCTATAGATAAGAGAAGAAAAGACTTAGTTTGCATAAAGCCTCAAACTAGACATACTTTTATAAATAAATTTTATGTATTTTTAGGTCCGTTCTTATATAATAAAATCAATAAGTCTCTAAGTATATATAGTGTTAATTGTAAAAAATGTAGTGAAATGTTGAGTGAATACTTAGCGACATTTAATTACTCAGACACTGAAAAATTGCTAGAAGTAATGCAATAAGTTTTTTAATGTTAAGTCAATTTTTATTTTAAAATATAATTATTATGTATCAATGCTAGCTCTATGTTCAGTAACATAATAGTCCACTACAGCACTCAGCGATGTTAAGTGATGGCCTGAAACACAGGTTTGAATAAACCTACATCAGGCAGGTCGCTATTGAATTCAGAAGGCTTTTAACCAATATATATAAGTTATACACTAGACTTATTTTAGGCATAGTTTAATATTTTCCTCCTAATATTAATATGTAACTTTGTAATGATGTAACTTCTATGTAATTTATACTTATGTGAACTTATGAATAAAAAAAATAAAAAAAAATAAAAATCTCTTTGTTTATGCTTGGTGCTTCTAGAAAGCCTTATACAAGAGTGCGTGCAAGAGGATTTGGGAGCATAATATAGAAAGCTGTCACAAAATCTGATCAGTTACATCTTTTAAAAGAAAGTAAGAAAAAAAAGTGGTTTGTCTTCTTGGTTCAGCATTCGTTATGATGCTGCCTACATCCAGTTATACTAGGTCGGACGAGAAGAATAAAATAATAAGATAGAAGATATTAACATAAGTTAGTGACTAAGTACCTTAGTAAGATGACATTTAACAGATAAATTGTCTGCATCCTTAAAAAACGATCAGTCTTTTCAATTCTGCTTTAAATCTTGAGTCTTTAAGTTTGATTACTGCAGGTTTTAAATCTTTTTTCACTTATATTATGCCTTAGCAACGCGTAATGCAAGACATAGTGCGCCGTGTCCGAGTCCCGGTGATGTCCCCGGAGACCTGCAAGTCCCTTCCCCTCACCAACTACAAAACTGTCACACCGAGGATGTTCTGCGCTGGCTACCTCAACGGCACCAAGGATTCTTGTCAGGTAACTCCACATTACAATATATTTGCAAAACATACTGGCGGGTATCCCCCAAGGGCCTAACCCTTGAGAGGGGAACCAATACCCCAAGTACCCCATTTCGCCAGTGATGTTCAAGTCTAATGTAATAGGGAGAATATTGCTTTCAACTGGGCACAAATCCAGATTTCTGGCGAAGAACTATTGGATAAACTCAATACTTACCTACTCTGACTGACTGGTGAACGAACCCTAGGTTATAATTGGATAGTACTTAAATAAGTGACTGCCTGCCAGCTAATACACCTGCAGTACTCCAAGCACGTACACACTCCATCGCAAGTGCGGCGCCATCTCAGAGGCAAAACTAGAAGGTCTCATAAACTAGTTACTACACCGGCACCATACCCTGTAAACCGCCGCTTGCTTGCCTATCGAAGGATCTACAATAACAGTGTTTTGTTAAAATCACAGATAAAGTCTAATTACATCTCAAAATATCAACTTTATGCCAGTGTAAAGTTATTTTTCTAAATACACATATTTGTTTACATTTATGGAAACTAAATCGCGAATGCAGAAGAGATAGTAAGTATCGTAGTATGTTGCTTGATAGAAGCAGAAATATAGCGCTCTGGCTTTTTCTGACGCAGCTGTGTGCCACACAATACTGTTACAACTAAGATTTTTCTGTTTTTCTGCCGTGTGATATTGTGAGCCTGGGTCAAATAAAATTGTCTTTTCTATCAGGGTGATTCCGGCGGCCCAGCGATCAGCAATGGTAAGCTCTTGGGCCTAGTTTCCTTCGGGGTAGGATGCGCGATGAAGGAGCAGCCAGGAGTGTACAGCAACATCCCCCTGGTCAGGGGCTGGATACGACACGTTACGGGCTTGCCGCTTTGACTCAATAAACTGGTCATGTTTTGGTGTTGCTGTTTCTTTGGTTTAACTTTAAGTAGCTTTCTATTCAATAATAATGTAATAATTTGTAAGAATTAAAATTAACTGTACATAAATAACAATTATTTGATTGATGGATGGTATATTATGTATTTTTAAAGTCAATGAATTTATTTGTTACTCACGTATGAATTTAGCTTACAAGTGTCCCTGTTTCACAAATTATATTAATTGAAATACAATTATTTAACGAATTGAAACGAGAAATGATCATCTGTAAAAATAAAAAGCCAAATGTGGGCCTTTAAAATATTGCAATGCCAAATTGTCTGTTACAAGTTTTTACTGGCGCCCAACTATAAATTCGATAGTAAGGGGAAATACAACCATTCTCCTATGAAACTTGATTACCCCCTAACCCAAAAAGAAAAAAAAAACACTCGAATTATTTATATCTGTTTGTGCGTCAGATTGACGTCAAGATGCCTCCTAGTTTGGGGACGGCAGAAAAAACATGGTGAGGGTCATCAATCTTCTACGAGTCGTAAGAGTTAACTGCGCGAAATGGAACGCTAGGCTACGGATCGTAAATGTACGTCAAGGTTGGAAGTATTATTGTTGGGGAAAGGTGACTTATGCCAGCCTGAAGTGACCGGAAATGATTTATTTTGAAGGATATTGAATGACACAAGTATGGTGAGAGCAGTTTTGGCCCAGTGATATCGGCCCTGACTTACGAGTCGTGAGTTCGAACCCAGGCAGGCACTTTACTTTTTGTATTTAACTTCATAATTGCTGCTCTCAAAACGGTAAAACAAAACATTGTGAGAAAACCGGCATGTCCGAGAACCAAAAAAATCTTGGTGGATTATGGCCTACTTCTTCTCGCAGAGGAGGCCTATGTCCCAGAAGTGGGAAAATTATAGGTTGATTATGCTAAGTATGGTATTCCCCAAGTGCTGTTATATTAAAATAAATCCTTCATACAAGACCTTTCTACTAGTTAATATAAGCGGTGGGTATTGGCGAATGTAATATCGTACTACTAAAACTGTATACAACTCGGTGTATACCTAGTACTAAATAAAGAGAAAATAGAAATCTACATATTAATAAAAGTCATTCGTTCACTGACAGACAACGGACAGCCTAAACCGCTAGCTAGAACCATAAAGCTTAGCACTAAGAGTTCCTTATTTAACGAAAGTGAGCACTAAGGACGGAAAGATTTTTGAAAATTCCTTTCCTATTACGGTATACCGGAGATTAAAGTTTGTATAATCTTAATTTTTTCATGAATATGAGACAACCATACAGAGTAACTTAATAATAAGCCCAGGATAAACCAAAAATCGTTCGAATTTCATTTTATTTTGACAATAAAATGGTATATTGTAAAAATAGTTTGGTTGTCTTTGGACTGATTCACCCTATCCCTCGTACTATTAATAAACTGTATCACGAGCAGATAGTATGCGATTTTGTTTTTTCAGTTTTTCCGATAGGCCAACCCATCGGAAGTCGCACGACTTGTTATTAAATAATTAATTAGGTACCTTAGAGGCCTATTAAGGGGCGTATCAGTTGAGTCTCACGAACGTACTCGCCGGACGAATCGACACTTTTAAATATATATTTTTCTGTAGGCGATTTTAATTCAAGAGTTACTTCACATAGAGTTTGTATATCCAATACTTATCACTTCTATGCAATAAGCCCTAAGACACCTTTAGACGGCCGATCGTATTAGTATAGTGCGTAGTTTATTTGTGATACGACTGCGCCATAAACAGCAGTAGCTTTAGCATGTAGTAATTTTATTCTAGATGCATCGTCTTCACATATGCATTTGTAAAGGTATTAAGGACATTAACATCATGACGGTACCTTGTCAATATATCTATGAAAACATCATGTACGTAAGAAAAAAAAAGAGGTGATAGGCATAATTATAATACAAGAAATAGGGATCTATTAGTTCAACCAGGTTTCAAACTGGCTAAAGTAGACTCATCTTTCATGGGGTACTGTTTAAAATGTTACAATAAAATTCCTCCCCACATACTTCAACTGAATGAGACGAAATTCAAAATAAATCTTGTATAAAACCCACACTATGTAGGCAGGCATATTATAAGTTGGGGATTATATAATTAATAAAAATGCTTGGCTCATTGCTGGTCCTGCTCCACAACCACAACTAATTGAATACCATTTTTAAAAAAACCTGTTGGAGCTGCTGAAGATTGTAAGACCATCTTTGTATTGTATAAACTCAATCTCCTTTGTATTATATACTATGTACTAAAGAGCTACCATTTACCGGGTAATATGTCTTTCAATGACTTGAATGTGCCCTGGCGGCTGTGAATATGTCATGCTCACACAGATGTCTCGCTGATGGTGGCGCGTGTGTTGGATCATTTAGCTCCCTTCAAAATGGTTGAGCTGAATGGTGCTAATCCATGCGTCATGTTCGTGAACGAGCGCCGTCCGTAAGGACTGGTTATCTCTTAGCTGCCATGGCTTATTTAAATTTTTGAATTGTTCTTTGTTTTTAAAAAAAAAATACGGACGCTTTTAACCAGCACGTCTTTCTACATTGTTCTCACATGTATAATTTCAACATTAATGATGTAACCAATATTTTGTAATAATTTTTTTGATTTAAAAGAGTGTCCGTAGAGTTTCTTGCCCGTTCTTCTCCATAGGTACCTGCTACGCTTTGGAATGGGCAACTACCTAGCTTCATATTTCTGACTGACCGACTTCTTGACAATTCAAAAGTGCCTGTAAATGGTTTAATTGAAATAAATGCTTTGAGTTTGAGTTTGAAAACATTTTTAAAAGACTTAACGGTGGAGTTTCTTTCCCATTCTTCTCCATACGAAACTACCTCCTGGAAACTATAATCAATCATATTTGTTTTTTGTACATTTTTGACGTTCCAAAGTGCCTTATTATGTGCCTAATTGAAATGTAAATGATTTGAATTTGTACGTTTTCAACGAAAATACCATGTACAGGGGCCGTATTATGACGTATTAATGCCACCATTATTCCAGTGTGAGTGAGAGACGGAGCTATACAAGGCCGCTAGCACTATCCTTTTTTCGCAGTGGAATAATGATGGCATTAATACTTCATAATAAGGCCCTTGGACATAATAGCCAACAAACTTTAAAAAAGATGTGTATTTTCTTCGTCATACGGGACTAGCTATGCCCGTGGCTTCGCTCATGAGACTGTGTATTCGTTTGGTAAGGGAACTTGAAGTTATGTAGGTATAATGATTGATATGAAAATAATTATTTTATACCTACAGGAAGTAACATTTCACATCATAAACTTCCTCTACTATGATTATAGTTCTTACAAAGAACATTGCAATTCAAATATTCTAGCCCAAACGTTGTCTAAATACAGTTGGCAGGCCGCAGTCAATTTCGCGAACACTCGGTACACACAGCGATCACGAGTTGATTTTTCGCATTACATCATACATTCACATATTCAGGAGTGGCTTCCTCGCGGGGGGAGGCGGAATAGTTTCTGAGGCAGATGCGGGAGGATAGAATAGACGGGGACGCTAAGTGCTCCTATACATGAGCGGCACGCGTCAACGGCAGAGCCAACTGCAGACGCCGCGCCGCGCCGACACGATCGACGGCAGCCGTTAACACTCGTCGACGCCGTTGACAACGAGCTGCTCGTGTATTTGAGCACTGTACTCAAATACACGAGCGGCACGTTGTCGGTGGTGGCCGGCGACGTGTTAACGGCTGTCGTCGACTGCAGTTGCCTCTGCCGTTGACGCCTGCCGCTCGTGTTTATGAGCACTAAGGTTTTTTGGGTAGTTATACCTGCTTATAGAATTAATTACAGATAAGTAAGAATACGATATAAATATCTATGATAGAAACTAAAGATTTAAAAAAGTAGAGATTTTTTATTTTTTTTATGTTTCACGAGTCGGGCAATATAATATATCACTTACAATGAAAAAAACCTAAATAAAAAAAATACACTGCATGTCCTCAAATAATGAATACAGAGCACATGAGTTAAGTATTTATAATCTAATAAAAACTTCCCCTCCCCTTTTATATGTATTAATTTAACCTTATAAGTACAAACAAGTTAATAATTGTAGCCATTGAACTAATTATAAGTCGAATGGTTATGTCAGCTGTTCTTAATTATAAAACATCGGCTTGAACAACCTGCACGCATGCCTGTATAAACGTCAGCAGAGAAGATAAGTAACACTATTCACTCACAGGACTTCTTGCGGCTACTTATTACGGCGTTTACCTAAATAATACGATAAGACTACACTATTTTTTACCAGCTAAAAAGCTGCTCTCTGTATACCAATGATTAAAGAACATTTCACATTCTATAAAAAATACTATTATAATTAGCTATTATATTACTTTTCCATCCCACTAGCGTCTCCTCTCCAACTATCCCCCCGTACATTCCGCCTCCTATCTGCATTCAGGCGGCGTGCTCGCGAGTGTTTTCCGACCGTTTTCGCGGCGCTTCTCAGAGGATGTGACCATGATTTATTTACACAGGGATGCTGCACGCGTGACATCTCTCTCTGCTCTTATTTATGTGCGTCGTACGTTGTGATTTGACAACGTACTGTCTTGAATTATTGCTGGATTGTGTTCTTTTAGTAGGTACTTGAAGATTTTGTGTCGTAATGTGGAATTCAATTGTTTTTGGAAGGTCAAACGTCTTTTGCGTAACAGCTAACAGCGTTTGAATGGTGAAGTTTTGTTTAAAAATAATACAAACCCGGTTTATTTACAATACTAAAATATATACCCAGTATTGTGAATACTTTACGGTTTGTTTTTTGGTGGTACACAACTGTGTAGGCTACTGAAATAATTGAAGAAAAAGTTGGTAAAACAAAAGAATATCGCCACGAACATTTGTCACAAAAACAGATATTTCTTCCTCAATCCAATATGAAATATGACCACACGCTCCACCCATTCAATAATAAGAAATCGCAGAAAAACAAAATACTTATCGTCCGTCCGGTGGACATTAAACCATCCAATACTGTTACCAGCGATATTTCCCCTGGGACTGTGCCTCTTCCCTGTCTAAATTAAAAACTTTTCCATAATACTGACGATCACCTCCCGTTCACGTTCCCCGGCCGCTTCTTTTCCATTAATGTGTTCTTATTGGTTTTGTAATTCTGTGCTGTTTAGGAAAAAGAGTTTGTCTGAATGAGGTTGTGATGTATGGGGGACTGGGGATGTTTCTGTAAGTATTTAAATATATTTTTTTTGGCCGTCGTTTCCTTGACTTTCGTTTTGAAAACTTGGTACTTTAATGTGTGAAATTTCCCGGCAAAGGCATTTAGATAGGTACAGTCACGAGCTTTAATTTGGGACCCATTTCCGTTAAATGTTGTTAGAACAATCATAATGCAATAAGGTCGAAACTTTGAAACTTTGCTTTAAGGTTGAAATGTTGAATGTCAAGTTAAGACATAAAATGTCTTATCTAATCGACCTATGAAATGATAACCTCGTTGCAAAAAGCTATCATTACGATTTTCTAATTACGAACATGTGTCGTGTCAGTGTCATTTAAGAAAATAGTTTAATGTGATATTTTCACAAAATATAATTTACCAATTAATAAAATGCTTGCGGCTAATCGTGACCAAATAAGGCTCCAAATTATTGATTTGCACGAACAAGGAGTAGGCATTCACGAGATATCGCGACGAATAAATGTGACAAGAAACACAGTTCGCCGCTGGGTTCGACGCCACGGGAACGAGGAAAATATTATTGACTTACGACGACAAACCATCACCCGCAAGTTATAACACAAGAGCAGAGCCGCTTGATGCAAAGGCAATACCTGATGAATGGATTTACGCCAACGAGGCATTTTGCGGAAGCGTTTGAAGTCCACCCTTCAACAGTTAGAAGGCATCTTAAAGCTATGGGACTGCATCACAGGCGGCCTGCAAAAAAAATTGCGTTGACGGATGCCCATAAAGCTGCTCGACTTATTTTCGCACGTCAGTATCTAAATTTTGATTGGACGACGACGGCTTTCATCGATGAAAAGACTTTTCAATCTTCCCAAACGGGCAGACTACATTTGTGGCGAATTGACAGGACGCGATACACGGAAGACCACGTCATAGCTAACAACGCGTCTGGTCGCATTACAGTTAACATGTCTGGCTGGATTAGTTCAGCCGGCATTGGAGAACTAATAAATTTACCACCCAGGGCCACTGCTCAAGATTATGTCGATTTATTAGACGAGAGTGTCCTTCCAACATTGCAACTATATTATCCACAAGAAGATGTTGCTCCAATAAACTTTGTTCAAGATAACGCAACAATTCATACGGCAAGAATCGTTAGAACTTGGTTCGACAATAATAGAGCAAATTTAAATCGTATTCCGTGGCCTGCAAAGTGTGCCGATTTAAATCCTATAGAAAATTTATGGGGCTTAATGGTTCAAAAATGGTCAAATAGAAACGAAAGAACTAGAGAAGCACTTATGGATCACTGCCTCACAGTCTGGGAAAGTTTAAGGGGTACTGACATATGTGACAAATTGATTGGATCTATGCGTAACCGGCTCCAGGCTGTGATTGACAATGAAGGTGGATATACGCGGTTTTGAATATTTATGATAAAAAAATTACTGGAGAGATTTAAATTAATTTAGTCGTAGCCTTCGGTAATAAGTGTTTATTTTGTGCACCGCTAACCATGCTTTCTATATAATTGTGTTAAGATTGAGGTTTGTGTCATAAATGTCTTAATAAATATAAAGAATAAAAAACTTTGTTTTTCTAAAGATTTTATTAATCAATATTTTAGCTGAAATCTTCTAAGCCCCCATAATCATAAACGGCCTTTAAACCTATTTTATTTTAAATATGTTGTTTTGGTCCGTCACTTTGATATTTATGTTTGAGAAAGAGACAAAACTTTTTAACTAATATAGGTTTGAAGAATAAGCGGGTTAGTTGACTAGCTATCATATATTGACAATATAATTTTGTTCTTTTTTATTTGTTTCTTTTTTCTTATGGGACCACAGGACCAAAAAGTAATTATTACTCGGAAATCGGTAATGATCGTTTGCCCTCGCTCCAGCTGATGTTAGCCCCTAGAAACGTAAAGTTGTCGATGGTAAACATTATGACGTTTATTGTTTGTGCAGTGACAGCGTTAACATAATAGCTCTAAATGGCGAAAGTTTGCTACACGATATTCAACCTTAGGTGGGTCCCAAATTAAAGCTCGTGACTGTACTCAACAGCGGAGAAAAGATGGTATTTCGAAATTAAATTATGTTTATTTCTGTGAATGTGTGCTTCTATAATTTCTAACGTGGCGATATTAGCGTAGACGTCCACTTCAGCATCACGATATTCACGCATCACAGGACAGTTAAATAATTGTATGGAAATATATGAAGACGCCGATTTAAATTTCTGACCTCGATAACGTTATAACGTGCACGTATTTCCATACATTAGGTCTTTTAAGACACTTTTACAAGTTATTTTTTATCAATATCTTAAAACTAGATGGCGCCAGCATTTTCTAGCTGACTAATCCGTGAGAAGAAATGCCGAATCAAACCCAGAGGTCATGCATGGTCTCTTTTAAAGTTCAAACATTATATTATTAAGATATTTTGTAAGTCTAACAATGAAGGGCCATTGACGGTGTCATTATGATGTCAGACCTTACGATTCAGGTGCAACCATAATTATGAAGGTATTTTAAAATCGGTAAGAATTTGTCCACCGTAAAAAAAACGTATTATATCTCCGCCCTTTTGATAACATAATCATAATATTAAATTACTTTTGTGGACTTCTGACGTAAACAGGACGTGTAGGCGGTCACCATTTTGTCGTTTCTATTGTCTTGCATTATATAACCCACTTTTAACGATAATATTTTTATTTCTGACAAACAAAGTATGGTTTAAAAAAAAAATACTTAGGACGGAGATTATAACTACCTAGAACCTTAAAAATAATTGTTGGAATGTTATAATCCTCCTGTTTTTTTATTAATCGTCAGCGATGACCAACCGGTTAGCTCAATTATGATAACATAATTACTAAATTATAATAATTTATCATCAATATAATTCTTGAAATTATATTTGATGGAAATGATTAAGACTATCTCGTGAAAATATGACTTATTTATGATTTAAGAAACACGTCCATGTTTAGGTCACAGAAATTCATATATTACGTGTACCAAATTTCAACTTAATCGGTCCGTTAGGTTCGGAGCAAATTGGCTGTAAGAGACCGACAGACAGACAGTGATACACAAGAGTGATCCAATAGGGTTCCATTTTTTCATTCGGACGTACGGAATCCTAAAAAGTAGTAATAAAAGGCAGCAACTTAAAATAACAAGACGAAAATAGTGTACGAGTGATGCATCCTATTATCAGGTCTATAGAGATGACAAATTACGTACAGCCTACATAGTCTACTGCTGATCCTTCAGAATTTTAAGAATTCGTTCATAATAGGTTGGGTTTAAGTTTCTTCGCATTTTTTAAGAAAATTCAAAACATTTTTTAACATAGTATGTTTACATTTAACTAAAGTATGTAGGTACCATTTTGTTCGATAACTTTTTGCCATCTTGTAGGTAGGGACATGATCCCATTGCTATAGAAATTTTGGGACTTCTGATCAAAATACCGCGACAAGTGGTTTTGGCAGTCCTCCCGTGATGTTAACCTGACACTGCCTAAAGAATTCTGAAGAGACCGAAACAGGTGGAAATCTGAAGGTGCAAGGTCAGGACTATACGGCGGATGCATTAACACCTCCCAGCCAAACTCTCTTAATTTTTGCTGAGTGGCTAAAGATGTGTGAGGTCTAGCGTTATCATGATGAAAAACCACACCCCTTCTGTTGATTAATTCCGGCCGCTTTCTCTCAACTTCTTGCTTTAATCTCATCAGTTGTTCGCAGTAGAGTTCAGAATCGATGGTCCTGCCTGGTGGTAACAGCTCATAATGAATAATGCCCTTCCAATCCCACCACACACACAGCATCACCTTGTTGCGAGTTAACCCGGGTTTTGCCACAGTCTGTGAAGCCTGACCGGCCTTTGACCACGACCTTTTTCGCACGTTCTTGTCGTACGTGATCCACTTTTCATCACCAGTTATCAGCTTCTTCAAAAATGGTTCGGTTTCATTACGTCGTAATAAAGAATCACAAATGAGTACACGGTTCATTAGGTTTCTTTCAGTGAGCTCGTGAGGTACCCAAATATCGAGCTTTTTTGTGTACCCAGTTTTTTTCAAATGCGCCAAAACTGTTTTGTGGTCAATTCCCAGTTCTTCAGCTACGTCGTAACTACTAATATGCCGATCTTGCTCCACTTTTTCAAAAATGGCATCCATTTTATCCGTAATAGGGCGACCAGAGCGACGTGCATCTTTGACATCAAAATTTCCGGATTGAAAACGCTTAAACCAAATTTGTGCTACTCTCACAGACACTGCACTAGGTCCATAAACATCGCAAATTTTTTTCGCGGCTTGCGTTGCATTTTTACCTTTTTTGTAGTAAAATTTTAAAATGTATCGAATTTCTTCATTAGATTCACTCATCTTGACAGTACGAAAAACAAATAAAATCACACATTTTCCTAATTTGAATTTGGAATTATGTTCTTTAAAATTAAAATTTCAATGATCCAACGAGATACACATAGTATAGCCAAAGAGATTTTATTACAAGTTCATACATACTATAATGCGAAAAGACTTTTTCCCCAACCTAATATATAACCTGCTCAATAGATGAATAGGGGAAGATTTGTTACAAATTCGTAAAAAAATCACTAATTTTAGTTCAAATGAGTTTTGACTTCATTTAGAAGTAAACCCTAACAAATGGTGGGCGTGCCGAATGTTTATCAAAGTTATGTTACAATGCGTGACGCGTGAGGAGTGTGAGTGACGTCACGTACAGGCGTCACGCGTCGCTGTGGCGTGACGGTGGGATCACGAGAACAGCGGAGTGATTGCGAATATTTTTTAAATAGACTTAGAATCAGCAGTTTTTGAACATCAAGAAAAGAACTGCCGACAAAGTTCATTCTTCAAAATGAGACTAAAGAAATGGCGCAGATACCTATCACCTCTGTCTGATGTAAATAGACATCTCACATACCCACATCATCATCTCATCTAGCATCTATCTCTCTCTCACTCATATCTCTCTCTGTAGTTGTACCAATATATTTTGAATATTGATTCTGTTGACAAACTTACTTGAAATATATACAATGTTTGTAACTCAGTCAGCTCGCAAATAAAAGCTGTCACATTTTGTCCCTTTTAATAGGTACAAAGCAATAGTTTTTATCTATAGTTTGTGATAATTATTTAAACCAAGACCATTGTTAAATTATATTTTATGGTAAAGTAGAAATAACATTGATTCGAAACAATTATTTAAATAGACCTTATGTAGTTTATTTATTTATTTAGAGATAAAAAATATATGTATTAGGTATGTTGAAACTATTGGTACTTCCCGTCACTTGTCCATGAGGGTTCATTAGAAAACCAGCGTCAGACAGCATTTGTCAGGCTTTAATGCTGAAATGAACCTTTTTGGCGCAGCCGTTAGGCACACACTATTATTGCTTTATAATTATTTTCACTTTTATCTTTGTATTATGTGTTTCACGAACTGTGTCCAAATAAATATTATTCTTTCTTTCTTTATTTTCTTAAAGTAATAATTTTAACTAAAACGAATACCTGGTACAGCAATAATACAGCCCTACACACGCTATCGCCTATAACTCACACCACCTTACATTTTCATAGCCCCACACACAAGTTATTAATCGTCCCGCGTGAGTGATTATTTTTTGAACGGCTCTGTCCGGTGTCCGGCTGGTCTCTCCCGGGTTCGAAACTGTCCGGCTGTCCGGAGTCAAGCGCAGGTGCAGACTTCACATTTAATTGATTGTCACGCATTTTTGGGTACGGAGTTTATTTTTGAGAGGAATTTTAAAAGGATTCAAGAGAAAAATGCTCTTTTTGCCTCGTTTGTAAACACGGACTACGGAGGTACTCAGTAATGAATAAGTCAGGGAAAAAATATTGTTGAGCAAATTAACTGCCAACTTAAATTGCCCGTATTATTCAAATCTAAACTGATAGTTGTATGAAATATAACACGCCAAATTGGCATAGTGTCATTAAAAATGAATTTCCTGACTGTCGGTACATACTGAAAGTAGTTTCCCCGTTTATCTCGAATTTTATGAGATACCTACTGTTATCGTTAAACCTTTTCAGATTTTCCCGTAGTTTTCAAAACATTAGTCAATTTGTAGGCTTAGCAATTCGCATCATTAATTTGTTTTACACGATTGCATAAAAGCGGATTTACTTACAGTCATAGTTACAGATTTTGTATGATTTAGGTACCAATTTTAAATAATAAAAAAACACAACTTATGTAACGATTGGAAGCAAGTTTAAAACTGATATTTGATTTTAGAGCTTGGAAAAGGTTAGGCAGATGATGAGGAAATGCCCAGAATCAGCCACGACTAAAATCTAACTTTTTTGGACCCTATATAGTTTCAATAAAATCATTTTCATCGTATTATGTCGATAACGTTATTTAAATTTCTACCCAACGTGAATACCTCATGCAATTTGTCCAACACCAAAGAATAGATAGGTACAGAAGGTTAGCACCACACAACAAGCAAACACAGGTGCACGCACACACAGATTACTGCCATCACATACAAATGCCGGTCGCGACTGCGTTTGCACTCACTGTACGTGAAGCGTGTCTGTGTGTGCGTGAGTTTTCGTTCGTTGTATGGAGCCAACCTTCTGTACTATTCTGTATTATGCTAGTTTTATCTCTTAGAATATTCTTGTGACCTATATCCTTTAGCAAAGTCTAATGACTTTGGAGAACGCGACTGATGTGCTCTGTTGTAATGTGCTTAGGGCTTAGACGGTTCTTCTTGATAGAAATTGGAATGAAAATTCGAATAACTGCAGTTTATTTATTTATTTAAGCTCTATGTAAAGGTACGATGTTTGAAAACTAATTGTAAATTTTGCGCATCAGCTGAACGACAACGAAAACATAATAATACATTCTTTTGGTTTCTATGTAGAGAAAAAAATAGAGCTGTCTATGTGTGCGTGCGTCTGCTTGCTGTATGGAGCCGGCCTTCTGTACCTTATATCTATTCTGTGTGGACAGTTGTTTGTTCATCGGTGCGGGCGCGTTTGATTTGATACGTTGCGACGCTGCACGCTGGTCACCGCACCCGATTTATTGTGTGCTAGTGCAGCGAGTTTTTCGACAGGTGTGGTTAGTGAACGAAATAAAAAACTCACTGTGGCTTGCTGAAAATGTTTTGTGCATTCCTGTACATATGAAGGTATTCGGGAGTATGTTTGGGTAAGTATTGAACCACGCAGCAAAGCTGTGTAGCAATTTGTTTGCTTGTGAGAATTATTCCAAATTTTCTCATAAGAATATATAACAATTTCATCATCATTTATTTGCCCAAACATGAGTACAATACATGCAACACAAATTGTCAGCATGCAAGAGATGTTAAAAGTAAAGATAAAAACACTAGATCATTCAATCAAGGCATGCAAACTTTCATAAAATAATATATAATGTCACTCCGAGTGTAATTATTAAATCATTAAAATTTCAGCTGAAAGACGTCCACTGCTGCCTCCGCCACTTCGACCGGTTATGTGCTTCTCGCACCCAGCGGATTCCTGCGGCCTTCACAAGGTCATCGGAATAATACAGTATCATTATTATATAAGTTAAGTTATAAAGTTACTGAGATGTAACGTGCCTTTTGAGGTGGTGCATAGCCATAAAAGGATTCTGCATATTTTAGGTAAGCCCACAGTGTTATTACTTTAAAAATATTACGTAGGTATTCGAAACAATAATTAAAATTGTGTTAATTACCGATTACTTTGATAACTTGACTAATTACACACAACATTGATCACGGGAAGTCACGCTCCTGTCACTTTCAAGTGCCAGCTCGCTCAGCCAGTGATGTTACGACCCTGCTTGTAGGGTTGGGATTCGATATATGTGATCTTCAGAATTCAGTTATCAGTCAATATTACTTGCCTAAAGTAAACTTTTAAAACACAAAGCTTAATTATTGCAGATTTTTTTTAAATGATCCCGCCTTGTTCCTTTTTTTTGTATTAAAATTATGTTAAGAGGTAACTCACTTATATAAAAATCCAGTCCCGGAACAACGAGTTTGCGAGGCTAAACGTAAATGACTTAAGCAAATGGGTTAATTTCAACAACTATGATTTATTACCTAATTTTGGTGAAAAGGAGATAGTTTTTTTTGGGCCCCTTGTTTTCTAACGCCTATTAATCGAAAAAAAGTAACCAATTTATCATTTAAAATTTAAGATTTTCTAAATAAAGTCTAACCGAAATCACAAAATGGTAATTAAAAGAAAATGTTTTGATAATGAACTCAATTGAATCAATTCCAGTTATGGTCGTCAATATCATAAGTGAATGTATGGAAATGTTATGTAACAAAATATACGAACAAAAATAACCAAATAATAATATATAATATAAAATATATTATATTATTATATATAATATATTATATATAGCCTAATTACGGTTCGAGGTAACCAAATCTGTTTTTATTAAGTACAAAAATATAGCAGCGATACTGCCGCAGGTCCTGCTGTGTTTAATCCCATACCTCCCATATCCCATATGAATTTTTCTTTCTCATGCTGGAATACAAAATAATACCTAAGAATTTTTATTTTTAACCGATCGACAACCAATTAAAATCTTATTAAACAATGTTATTTAAACAAGGATTAAAATTTTGCTCACTCTTTAATCTGAAATGAAATGAAATTGTTTATTCTGTAAATAGGATATTGCAATCACTTTTACACGTCATATTAAAAGAATATAAAAATAAAAATATATATATAGATGAGCTCGGTGTTTCCTATCTGACTACTCTGAGAAGAAAGACCGAAACAAACTCAGAGGTCACAGTTTCTTTTAAAGTCCAGACATAATCTTGGTCAGGCCATATGAGGAACATGTAGATTAGTGTCTGAAATGGTCTTTTGAGAAAAGAACCACACAGATTTGAGTGACCTGTCAGTGCAAGCATTTGTCAGAAATCGTGGAGCTCAACTCGACGAACAATACCAAAGAAAGGACATTTGGGTAGGCCGCATTAACTACTCAAACAGCGCCAGACTATCATTAAAACTAACTGAGAAAGAAAAAAAAAGGAAAAACATAATAATAAAAATATCCACATAGTCCTCACATTCACAAAATTTAAAAAAATATAATACTTTACAAAGTAATCAAGTCATTTTGGTAATGTTTATAGAATACTGGTATATTTTGATGATTTTACTGAATAATAATGTCAAGTTTTATGATTTATCACAAGGCTTAGCAGAGCGAGCAGCTCAATCCCAAGCTTTTTATCTTCTAAATAATCTAAAATTTTATAGTACCCTTTTTTACAAAGTTTGTTTTTAATACAGATTTTAAATCGTTTAATGGGTAAGTTTCGAATGTCGATGGGAAGTTTGTTAAGTAAAAGCGTATACATTGACCCATGAACGAGTTGCCTACTCTGTGGAGACGAGTGCGGTGTACAGCGAGGTTGTGTTTATTCCTGGTATTTAAACTATGAATATCGGAAATCTTCTTAACATTGCTCTATTTTTGTGTACATACAATAGGTTTTCAAAAATATATTGTAAGGCTACAGTCAGAATATTTATTTCTTTGAATTTTTCTCGAAGGGAATCTCTCGGACCTAGGTTGTAAATGGCTCGAACAGCCCTTTTCTGTAGAACAAAGATAGTATTAATGTCCGAACAGGTTCCCCAGAGAAGAATTACATATGACATAAGACTATGAAAATAACTTAAATAAACAATTCTGGCTGTATCTACGTCAGTTATCTGTCTAATTTTTTTAACAGCATAGGCGGCCGAGCTTAGCCTTTCTGACAATTTTTCTATGTGTGGACCCCACTGTAATTTACCGTCACTAGTGATTTCAAGAAAAACTGTAGACTCAACCTGGACTGGCTGGCTGGACCCTCCAGCTCTATTCCATTAACTTTTACATTGATAGTTAGCTGCCTGACATTTGGCGTTGAAAATTTAATGAGTTTAGTCTTTTTTTCATTCAGGAGAATATTATTTACATTAAACCAATGCACAATTTTAGATAGCGCATCGTTCACTTGTTCAAAGTTGACTAACTGACGTTTGATTTTTAAAATAAGGGAAGTGTCATCTGTGAATAATACGATCTTGTGATTATCTCTTATGTGGTAAGGTAAGTCATTTATATAAATTAAAAACAAGGAAGGACCTAGAATTTAACCATGTGGAACGCCCATGGTGACCGCAGATACTGTGGAATCACTTTGCTAAGTTTCATCAGATCTGGAAATACACCAGATGCAATACAAGAGTTAAAAACAATTGCTAAAAAGGGTGAAATAACATCCATTATTGAAAACATGGTATGTACTGATAATCCCCAAAGGACAACAGCTTTTTTACATCAAGGTCTTTAAAAGATTCTATAATGTTTTTAGCAGTAGCAATTGTAAATTCAAAAAGTTTGTCACATTCTGGTACACATTCGTTTAGTATTGAATAAGCACAAGTGGAGGACGACGATGACAGAGTTTTGTTTGTTAAAATGGGAATATTAGTGAACAAATTTTATAACTCTGTTGCCACCTCCACGTCTGCCTTAATATCTACATCATTGATTTTTAGATGGAAGTCACGATTCTGTACTGTCGTTCTCCCGTTTCTGAATTAATAATATTCCAAGTTGTTTTCATTTTATTTCCAGAAGATATTATTTTATTTTTAATGTGTATGGCTTTTGCTGAGGAACAGGCTCTTTAAAAAGTTTTAGAATATTTCTTAACAAATTCTTGAAAAGTTTCACCATGGTTGTATGTTTTTTCATGATACAATTTAAATAACCTTTGCCTACTTTTGTAAATACCTGGTGTTGCCCAATCACTAAATATAACGCGGTCACAAACAGGCAATGTTTTTGAGGTGAAAACCTTCATAAACTCACAATAATTGATGAGGTTTAATAGTGAAGTATAAGCTCGATCCGGGTCGTTGTGATAAGGCAAACCCGGTAGCTTTTCCATTAAATTATTTTTAAATTGTCCTATGCGACTTTTATTTACAGGAACAAAACTCACAAGTTTTCTTTGAGCTCTGACTGTTTTCTGAGGGAAAGTGACCAACTGGCCACAGTGATGAGAGTCCAACTAATTTATAATATTAATAATATATTAGTTATTTTTTCGTTTTTCTTTGAGGTTAGAGCCTCAAATTTTTTGGTATATTGTGATAGGTAAAATACCACCAAAATTACGCCATCAAAATTAGAATCTTGTTTAATATGATTATTAAAAAAAAAACTACTAAGAATATAATAATTATATATTTGTATCGTTTTGAAAGCATACCAAACCTTTATATTATAAATATATATTACAACACCGATTTTGTTATAGAACGTTTTAAAATACCTAGGAAAGTAGTTATTTAATTTTTTTGCGGGAAATCAGAACAGGATGGCACAAGTCTGTCACAGCTGCGTTCTGTGTTCTGTGAGTTCTGGCTAAACAAAGTGAACGATGGTAGTGTCGTCCTTCTGGGTTTATTCTATACGAGCCACTTAATGATTTCATCACTCCCACCAACATTTAAAATTTTGCGCGGACAGTCCTTTTCGATTTTCTCTTGGTAAACGTATTGCACTGAATATAAGAATAAAACTGTCATCAGAGAGAAAAAAAAAACTGAATTTAAATAAAATAAGTCGTTTCTAGTAAACTAGTGTAGTTTCGTTTAAACGGTAGCACCGTTTAAACGAAACTACACTAGTTTACTATTCCCAGAAAAACAGATTGTAGACGCGCCACCAAACTTAGATTATTACTGTTTGTGTATGTGAGTATAAATTTTTGTAAACGCACCCACGATACAGGAGAAATTCCTAGTGTTTAATTAAACGTTTAATAAAAAAAAAAATGCTAAATAACTTTTTTTTTCCTAACTACTAAAATGTTTTCTACTACATTATTTACGGCCAGAAAAAGATATGTAGGTACGTCTACTTTTTTAAAAAAAATAAAATTGTATTGTACATTTGGTTTAAGATATGATTTTCACCCGCGCCGCCTAAAAATTACGCTTGAGAAAATCACCCAAATCATTCAACCTCTCTTTAATCGAGCACTTACATTAAAGAAATACCAGCTTCTAATGGGGACGGCAACTGTCAAAATGGATCTGTCGTAGCTAGTTCCCTGCTGGTTTTTAATTTTTTTTTGCAAAAGTTTTTGTGTTGCTGAATACTTCGAAACTGGAGTCTACAATTTTCCGAAAGACCCTAAAATTTGAAGATTATGGCTTAAAGCTATTCGTAGCGATTTTTAAAAATTAAACAGAGTTCGAGGTTATGTCGGAAACATTTTGAAGAAAGTATGATTACGAGGAAATATTTAAGATTTTAAATTCTAACACTTTCCATGTCAAATACTTGATTTGAAAACACCGAAAATAACGAAATAGTGAAATCACAAACGAATATCAAATGGAATACCCATTTATTCCATGTCAAATTTATTGTAGAGGCGCGAGCTATGGTCACGCCATCTACAATTTTACAAATTAGCTTTGACCGACTTTCCCCATTCCTTCTTTTCCCCCAAAATCTTTAGCGGCCATATTAATATTTCTACCAACCAGATGACAGCTATATTTCACCGCCACGTGCGACCTGACGCAGATAAATGCTGCTCTGATGGATGCCGGCTGCCGGGAACGACGAAGGTTATTTATCGGGGAATCCTGCCCACCCCCTGTTTTAAATGTTGGTGTCGTGGTAGAAGGTTAGATTTGTGGTATAGTGACCTGGTTTGGTATATGGGTTGGAGATGAATTTGTGCTACAGATGAAAATAGCGTAAGGTATCGTATGTCGAGTTGTCGTAAATCTGGAACAAAGCAGCTTAACTTTTTCAATGTTCACTTTTTCTTTTTTAAATTTTGAGAATCGTTGACTCCCAAGACACCAACAAAAGGTAATTAATTGTCCCTCATCATTCGAGACTTGATAGGTTATATTTAAGTCAAACTAACTAACGCAACGCTAGCTAATGATGAAGTTATACACCCTGAAGAAATCTAAACAAGTCAGAAAAATTAAACATGTTTATGAATGCTCGTTCTTCCTCTGAATGATAAAAAATCTTAGCCCTTCTTTATTGACGATGATATCAGGTCAGGTCTTGATAAAATATATTATTATGCCTGTGACCAGGGTCAATAGTGAAGCTTATGCCAAGTGCGCGCTAGACGTAAAAACACCTAAATATATTTTTTTTTTTCTTAAGGTACCTACGTAAATTATTTCTCTTATATTGTGCCATTTAACAGACTCCGCACTCAGCTCGGCCACAGCAAAAACAATCTCCAGAGGTGAGGTTTCTCGGATGGTTCCGATCCTCAATGAATATGCGGCGTCTTCCCGCAGACCACGGTCCACCTTTCATCTTGCGCCGCATGCGCTGTCACCTGTACACGTGAGGACCTTATGTCTGCGTAGCGAATGGTGTTACCGTTTTCAAGTTCTGGGCCAAACAGGAAGTATAAATTATATTTGCCATCGACACGCTAAGAAGAAGAAGATATCGTCAATCAATCGGTCTAGCCTTTTCCCAACTATGTCGGGGCCGGCTTCCAGTCTAACCGGATGCAGCTGAATACCAGTATTTTACATGGAGCGACTGCCTATCTGACCTCCACAACCCAGTCACTGGGTAATACGATACCCCTTGGTAAGACTGGTTGTCAGAATTTTGTGTATCTGACGACCCGTAACCACTGTCAAAGATCCACGAATGACAGTCGGGACCAACGGCTTAACGTGCTTTTCGAGGCACGGAGGAGTCTTGGTATGTAAAGATGGTCACCCATCCACAGACCAACCCCGGCAAGCGTAGCTTAACCTGATGGATCGACCCGTGCGGCTAATATTACTTAGCCACGAGCTGCCCAGAAGAAGATATCGTGCCGTAGTTTAATTTAAAACTATATTTTTAATTTCACCAGTCACAAATGCTATCTTTCAATACAATTCTCAAAAGCAATTAATCCCCGTCTCCCCGTAAATCCTGACCATCACAAAAAGCTACGATGACCATAATAGATCACTCTTCCCAAGATTAAAACTTCTTACGATAAAACTTGCAATAACTTGCAGTCCCAGTGTCTTGTGCAAGTTACAAACTTGCGCTCGGATTAAAAACTAATTTCTTTGTGTAGTTAGTTCGCTTTACACTTACATTATTTATGTGGTTAACAGAAGTAGAAGATTTAACGAGTTCTTGCTTGTAATTTTCATTTAAGTAAGTTTTGAGTATGAATGTGGGTGGCTATAAGAGAAGGGAAGATCAAATAAACGATAGATGGACCCCACCGAGACGATGACTAATAGAGAAGATTGGGAGAAACATAAATGTTGCGCCAACCACAAATAATAAAATAATAAAGTTTAAAATAATAAAAGTATATTTGGAACAACGTAAGTTTATAATTTACCAAGGAAAACCAAGATAGCCACAAAAGTATAAATACTGTGGCGCAGCTATCCACGCCCAACCCAAAAATATATACATAATAATTATTATATATACAAAGACATTGTTCCAGACTTCACAAAGAAAATTAATTAGTAATTAATTGTAGAATTACATTTTTTAAATACGAGTATATTGGGATAAGGGCAGGAGAATGATGATCATGGTGATAGTCCACCTCGTAATTCCTTTGTCACTTTTGACAAGAACTCACAGAAACTTCAAGTGCGAAGTTCAAATTCACTAAACCACGTTCAAGAGCTTTAGTTTCATTGATGAAATTCGCCCTAAATTGAAACAAACTAACTGTCTCATAGCCAAACAGACCTTGTCATTTTATGACACGCGAGTCCATTAGTATTAAATCGCTGTTTAACTCTTTAGTTTTTTAATCTTCTTAAAATATTTTAAGTACAATTTTATTACTTCTCTTCTAAATTATTTACAAAGAGAGCGACTGAATGTTCTCTAACGGCTCAAAATAAATCCTAAAATGCCTGACCTTTTGCTCCTACATTAAAATTATATAATGTCTTAACTTGTTGAAAAAAACGCTAAGGTTCCTACTTATCATCCCAGAAAAAGACCTCGAAAATCACAGCCTAAAATCTTAACACATTCCACTACACTGATTACATAATTTATCAACATTTATCTCCACGGCTCATATATCAAAAACTTTTGCTAACTTGTTACGAGTTCCAGTTAAACCATATTTTTGCCAACGCGATATATTTTGCTACACATCCATAGCTAGTATGGTAACGACAGTACTTTTTAAACCTTCAATAAATCAGGGAAATAAGCAAACGAAAGTGGCTCTACTTCAATAAGGTGTGACCTGGTAGACTAGGGACTTACTCAAAGATGCGATAATTTACGCAAAACGTAACGAAAATAATGAATTCAAAAATCGCACAACACACCTCTATCTATGACAACACATAACACAAACAAACATGCCTATAATCCCCGAAGGGCTAGGCACCTGTAGTATCTACACCCACATTTCGAGTTCCATACCTCAAACGGAAAAACGAAATCCTTATAGGATCACTCGTGTCTGTTTGTCTGTCCATAGAATTCACAGCCAATTTGCTTCGAATCTAATGGACCGATTAAGTTGAAATTTGGTACACATATTTATGTATTTTTGTGACCCAAATACGAACGTGTTTTTTTCACTCACACAAAGTTTTTTTGTATGCTGGGCAAACAAAAAAATTAAAAAAACTTTTGTTAACTTTACCATGTGATACCGACATATACATCGCTGATATCTAAATCTACCTACTTGAAATCTTTAAAATTTTTAGTTATACTAGAATGTGGCGGTAGTAGGTACGTTTCCCATCAGTCACCTTCCTTCATATTCATTCCTGCAACGTCTACCATAGGTCAGAGCGAGACAGCCAAACAAGGCTAGAAGAAGATTGACTGCAACGGACGCCATTTTTAAAACAAGAAGTTCGTTCTAATCCGCTGCCGCGAAAACATCTCTCCAGAGCTTTTACCGCTAATATAATTATCTGGATTTCGTGATAAATCCAGATTTTTGGGTCTATATATGAAACTAGACATATCTACTTATCAAGTTACAATGATTTGAAGTGCTGTGTAATAAATAGGAATAGTTTATCTGTGAAGCCACGCTGGCTTGCCGCGTGGTTAACCTATACATCGAGGACATACAAAGTCCTAGCAGCAGGAAGGCGACTCCAGCTTCTAGAAAGGTAAGGCGCTACATCCTGTGTACCTTTCTTATTCCTTTCCTTACCGTACCAAAAAATAGCCTAATTCCAAATCAACGTATGCTGCCACTTATAGTTTATTACAGTCCACAAAACCGCCGATTCTCATAGCAAAGCTTTGAATCACCGCTCCAGGCTTTTAGAAGTCTGGAAAGAGCTGTTTAGATAGTTCTATCCATTTCATGGTAAATTCCCCGCACCCCTCATGTTAGCGTTTAAAGGTTTTCCAAAAAGCTCACGGCGCTAACACCATGGGACATATCAAATGAAAGGGCTTGTTGCGAAGACGTAAATTAAAAAAAAAAAACTTACTTTCACAAATAATTAAGAAAGTTCATGAAAAGTTTCCATTATCTATTAAGCCCTTATCTCCGAAACTACTGAGCCTAAAATTCTGAAAAAAACTACAATGAATGGTTCTTTACTCATATATTACAGGAAAACCTATAAATAAGTCTATGGTCTTAAATAACATGGTAAATTTTTCAATATTGTGCGTAAAAACTTACATTTGCAGTTGGAATGTATGGGAAAACATGTTTTTCAACTACAATGTTAAGTTTGTTCTTGGGATAAATTCATCCCAACTACGGAACCCGTCATTGTGCGTGGTCCGACGAGCACTTGGTTGGATTTTTTAATAAGTTTTGCCCACATTTGTGCGGGCGACAGAACCGGGCCAATCATCGGGCAATGATATATTTTTAACTTTCATCAAAATTGGCTCTGAAACTCCTTTGAAGACCTTTCAATATTTCTTATACTTAGTTGTGGGTTTTGTCATCCATGCACGTTGTATCGATTTAACACTAATGGTATTTATGGGGTATTGTTGCATGTTCTCACTTTTGTTCATTAATAGCCTGACCAAGTGCACAAAGAGGTGAAAAAAATTACAATTGAGGTTTTTATCAAATTAATTTTGAACGAAAGAAAATATGATGTTATACTTTGACTTCGCCCAGAGATTAGTACAAATGGTTCACTACGCAAAATCATTTAAATAAAAAGCGACGTTTTTACGACACAATGGTGCCGATTCTCTTGTCACAAATGTCTCTAAACTAGACTAAAAATCACCAAAATTTAGTTTATTCCCTGTCAAACGATGATTTCCCATTCTGAAATAGACTAAAGTGACAACCTAACTATATTTTAGTTTGACAGCACTAAGATTTTAATTTAGTGAAAATGACAATTCTGCTATTCTGAATTTTGACGTTTTTCACCTAAAATTTTGATTGTCTTACTAAATCTGACCATTTTTAATCACGATTATATTATGAAAACATTATGTATGTAAGAAAAAATCGACATCTTTTTAATAAAATAAGTGATAAACATCATTTTAATACTAGAAATAAAGATAAAATAGATCAAGCATTTTTCAGATTATCTAAAGAACATACATCTTTTATGGGGTACTGTGTTAAATGTTACAACAAAATACCTTGTGATATATTGCAATTAAATGAAAGAAAATTTAAAACTCATATTAAAAGTACACTTTGTAAACAAGCATATTACAAATTAAAGGATTATATCCCAGACAAGAATGCTTGGAAACATGCTGGTCCTGCTCTATAGGATAATTTAGAATCAAGACAAAATCAAACTGGTTGCAAATTTAATTGTATATTTTATTTTTATTTTTTATTATATGACATTGATTTTACATTCTGTGACCAATTCCTCGCACACTGACTTATTAATTGTAAAATTTTAGGAAAATCGTCTACTTTTACAATGTTTGTAAATATGTGAGCACCATGTATCTATCACATAATTAGTTTATCTGTTGTTGCTTCATTTTTAATTCTTAATTCTTTTTACCTATTGTGGTATAATAATTGTATTCTAGGTGCATCGTCCTCACATATACTGATATAACTAATGTACTTATACAAAATATTGTAAAACGTTTTAAAAGAGTAACGGTGGAGTTTCTTGCCCATTCTTCTCCATGCGAAAACTACCTTTTGGAAGGGGCGACTAGAATCATTTGAATTATTTTGTAAATTTTTGACGTTCAAAAGTGCCTTATAAGGGCCTATTTGGAATAAATGATTTGACTTTGACTTTGATTAAAAATGGTCAGATTTAGTTAGACAATCAAATACTATTAGAAGTCTAATAATTAGGTCTCATAGCCAAAAGTAAGGAATTTTAGTGATAGTTTAGTTCGGTGTACAAGAGAATCGGCACCAATAAAGTGCAAGTCGGGTCGCACACCACTAATTACATACAGTTATATTCATCTAGAAGTTGCCTCTCTTTCTATTGCGTAACTCTTATATCCTACTAAGTCTTATATAATCTCCTTCAATAATGTCCATCCATCGTTTTGCCGGTCATCCCGGATAATATTTTAACAATAGAAGTAGAGCCCACTTCCACTCATACCGCGTGGGTGGTATGGTATAGAAGTGGGGCTGAGGTCTGCATTCATAGCTGAATAGGCTGAATAGGGTGCTTAGAGGTTATCAGTGCAATTATTTCGCGTTTTATATCACGAGAGTGCTTTTAACCGTGAAAGCATGTCGGTTAACGCATAATTTAGCTTTATAAGGTTTTGGTTTTGTTGGGCTGAGTTGGAATAATTTTAATGGAGGGCTAATCAGTTGATGGATGTATTTTGCTATTTAACTGAAATACCTATAAATAGGGATTTACTTTTAAGATCAACAAGATTAAGTCTCTTGTGTTTTGAAACTTATAAAATATGTAAAATTGCACATTCAATTTGTAGGCTGATTGGCGGCAAGGAAATGATAATTGAACTTCCCAATTTTTTTCATAAGAAGAAGCTACACAATTAAGCAATCTGTTGGCATAAAAATCTACTTTAAAGACAAAAAAAAATCAATACAAGATCATAAAAAAAACTCAAACCCGCTCATCACCAAGCCAGGACACCATTTCCCTAACTAACCTTCACCCTACATCCACTCGGAACAATCTACCGTTTAGCGACACCTTTTACTAATTATAATCAATCGAATTTGTTCCCTGGCAGCACCACCCTGCTGTAATGAATTCTGAACTCATCAATTCTGCAAATTTCCAATTTGAAGACGCTGTTGATTGAAAACCCACCTTCTATCCCCTTGGGGGCTGAGCATGGAGGCTGTGGAGCGCAATGAATGGATAAACTGCTGCAGTTTTAATACGAGGGAGATCTCGTGACGAAACAGTAATTTTTTAACTATTAAAAAAAATATTTGCTTAAAAAGTCAAAACGTATATATACAAAAATGAAATTCTAAGACAGTGCAACAAGTGACCCTGCAGTGGAACAAAACAGGTTAGTTAAAGTAGAAGTATTAGGGCCTCGTTCACCACTTCCAAGTAAAGCGTTGACTAATTACTTCCTAGTTAACGTTAGTTCTTTTGTCAATTTTACAAAAGAAAATAAACAACAACTTACTGGTTAAGTGAATGACGTAATAAATCATTCAATAATCGCCAATGTTACTCGTGAAACGTCATTGGCAATTGTCAATCGTGGTGTTTTTGTGTCTGGTTTGGAAAACGTGTGTTTTTAATTTGTTACTTTATTTACCTACTAGCTTCTGCCCGTGACTTCGTTCACGTGGAAGTCGTAAGATACCACAATGTACTACAATAATAGCCTCATTTTAATAAAACTTCCCTGTATACTTTGTACGTTTGTACTTTTGTTCTCAACAGCCAAAATATACGGAGAGTCAGGACTCAAACTCAAACTCAAAGCATTTATTTCAAATAAACCAATTACAGGCACTTTTGAATTGTTAAGGGGTCGGTCAGTCAGAAATATGAAGCTAGTCGCCCATTCCAAAGCGTAGTAGGTACCTATGGAGAAGATCGGGCAAAAAACTCCACGGACACTCTTTTAAATCAAAATATGGCTACAAAATATTAGTTACAACATTCATGTTGAAGTTATACATGTGAGAACGATGCAAAACATGAAAAGCGTCCGTTAGAAATAAAAAAAAAAAACAATTCAAACATTAAATTAAATTAAAATCGCCGTGGCAGCTAAGTGATGACCAGTCCCTACTGACGGCGCCCGTTCATGAACATGACGCATGGATTAGCACCATTCAGCTCAACCATTTTGAAGGGAGCTAAATGATCCAACACCCGCGCCATCGTCAGCGAGACATTAGAGTGAGCATGACATACTCTCAGCCGCCAGGGCACATTCAAGTCAATGAAAGACATACCCAGTACCTAAATGGTAGCTTTAAAGTCGGTACATAGTACTCACACATATGCTATGCGATTATACAATGCTAAGAGATAGAATTTATACAATGCAAAGATAGTTTTTAAAATCTTCAGCAGCTCCAACGGTATTTTCAAATGCTGTCTCGCCAACGCTACAACCTGTTAGAATTTTTGCCTCAGTGACATTTCTCTGCAAAGACTCGACTTTGAGCCGGGTTCCATTACACAGCTTCAGCCGAGTTAAGTTCCGAAGGAGCATAATCGTGTAGCGTTTCTCAACTGTAACAAGTCGAGTGATGCTAAAATATGGAGACGCGAAATATGCTTTTTGGCATTAGAATCGATCCCAGACCTCGAAGCAATTTTTTTTTTTCAAAAATATTCAATGTACATTCGCTACGATTTTATTATATGTATAGATTTATTTTAAATAGCATGGATAAAGTTAAAAGAGATAGAAGTGCAAACTTTACTTTAGGTATATTAGAAAGGGACATTTATCAAAATCAAAAAAAGCAAAAAAGTCACTTAGAAAGGAATTTAAATACACGAATCTTCGATAATAGGTACTCGTTGTGTCGTAAAATGTTCTAATTAATCCAATTTTTGATCAATCAACTCAAGTAAATCCATTTTTACTAAAATAATTCTTGGTGTTATCTGATAAGTACCTACACAAAATGTCAACGTACAACTTTTAACTGTAAACACGCTAATTGGTAGTAAGTTACAGGTCAGTTAATCTTATGATTAGTGCTACTCGAACGTTGTCAAATTCGCACATGAAGTTACGGGTGACTTTAACTGGCGGTTAGCCTACTCGACACTTTACTTACGGGTGGTGAAAGAGGCTAGAAACTTTGCATTAATCTCTGAAACATGTCTTTTTTCACAATATCTTAGTGGGCTATAGATATATGATACGTTTTATATAATACATCTATGTAGTGGACTGTCAATTTCAGGCTGGCTCATTAGTTTTGTGCTACCACCGACAATAGCATAGAAATAGCAAAGAACCCATAAGGTTGAAAATAAACATCTTGAAGAGGCCTAATTATTGCTAAAATTAATTATGTTTCATGATTTTCCAAAGCGTAATGAATGTCACACAAATTAAGGACTTCAAAGAGTCTATATAGCTAGTCTCTTGCATACTCTAAGCCAACCCCATGTAACACCCTATCTCAGGGTAATCGCTAATTAATTGAGTCAGGAATTGTCTTAGCTCGTGCTTTTTGTGTCAGCAATTACACAAGGAACATCTGAAATAATCGATATCCTAATCATAACTATAATAATATAAATGCAAAAGTGAGTTTGTTTGTTTGTTACGCTTTCACGCTAAAACGGCTTAACAGATTTGGATGAAATTTGGCACATGGGTAGACCATAGCCTGGGTTAAGACATAGGATACTTTTTATTCCGATATTCTTACGGGATCTAGACTTATGCGGGTGAAACCGCGGGCGCAGCTAGTATGTTATAAATTAAAGTCGCTTTTCGTGTCTATGTGACTGCGTTGTTCTCCTAAACTTCACAACGAATATTGATGCGATTTTCACCATCATTTAGAAAATATATTCCAGATCTATTACCTTAATATTAAACTAAAATATAATTTAAAAAAAACATCTTTTGTCATGACGGGCGCGGGTCGGGACGGCAGTACGGCGCGCAGCGGGCCGGTATATGTTGTAATTCCTTGTAATATATGGATGTCCGCACACGAAGCGCGTGCACGGGTCGGGCGCGGAGCGGGAGCCGCGCACGCTTTTCAGAGTTCTTTTGTGTGCATATCCATATAATACAAGGAATTACAATATATACAAGCCCACCGTACTGCCGTCCCGATCCGCGCCCGACACGCACCCGCCTTGTGTGTGTGTTGAGATTAACGCCGTCATTTTGTTTCGTCAATACAATTTATGTGACAATTTCACAAATGTTTACCAACAACGCCCCTCTGTCAATGTCATTCAGGCGCCCAAAGTTCCTTGTTTGGCAAGCTACAATGATAAAATCACAAACATAGCCTAAGATAATAAGACAAGTAATAAATGCAATAAACGTCCGAGAAATAACAGAGAGTACTAATAAAAACAATTCAACAAATAAAAGAGTTTTTATGAATAATTGTGTTCCGAAGCACTATGCAGCTCGGATTGCGAAGGATTTTAATTTACTCGCAAATACAACACAAATTGAATTAACTCTAGTTACTTTTTAATCTTCTGTTAGCTAGTTGAATATTTTTTACTGAATGTTTTCATTTTCTTTTATAATTGACTGAACGTATACCTACTTTAGTAACTTTAGTACTGACAGTGGGGCTTGTTCACAAATTCAAGGTTGGTCACCGCGCTATGGAGCGGGCTGCGCTCGTTCTTTGAAGGAATGAAATTATCCGGAGTTACCGACATAGCTTGCAGAGTAAACAAGCTAAAGTGGCAGTGGGCTGGCCATGTTTGTCGCTGGACCGATGGCAGGTGGAGCAGATGCGTCCTGCAGGCCTAACATGACACACGCGACAATTATTCACTCTCGCATGAGTAATTGTCGTCTATTGCTGTCACTTTTCTCGTTTTCTGACAGTGCTGCCATACAAAATAGTCGACTCTTTCTGTCAAACTTGATGTTTTTTCGACAAACCCTAACATGGCACCTTAGTTATCTCGATTTTTGACAATTCAACACGAGATAATCTCCGATTCTTCTATTATTTTGTCGTACCTATTTACTCGTCCTCGATTTTGACGACGAGAAGAGTAAACAAATTGATGATACAAAAAAAACTCCAAAATAGCACGGCAGTTTCATAATTGTACTTATTTTAGTCATCATTTTCTTTAACAATATATTAATAATGAAAATACTTAGTTTTAAACTACTATTTATATTGGAACGACGTGTTTTATACGTAGTTTTAAAATTGTTGTATGGAACATTATTATGAAAAATTATTACCTACATACATGTTGAGTTTTAGGGATTTTATAAAGGTGGTCGAAACTTTCTTTATTTTTGCGATAGGACACACCATTTTCGAGATATAAAGTCAAATTCAGAATAGCATAATTGCCATTTTCACTAAATTAATAACTCAGTGCCATCTTAGTGCTGTCAAACTAAAATATAGTTAAGTTGTGTCACTTTAGTCTTTTTCCGTATCGGAAATCGACGTTTGATATGAATAAACAAAATTTTTGTGACAAGAGAATCGGCGCCATTGAATAATTGAAACGGAATCTCAAGCCGATCTTGCTATCATAAAAATGATTTGTTTTTAATAATTTGCAACATCGGTCTCTCGACGCGATCTATAGAATTGTCAAAGTGCCTTTTTCGAGTTTACTCCTTGTTTACGGTCATATTAGGATTAGAATGACATCAGAATCGTAGACAAATTTCGTCAAAACGAGAAAAAGAGTGTTCTCGTTCTTGTCATGTTACTGGAGCGGAGTGGGGACCGCCTTTCGGCAAGCGTAGTATGGGGCGCACCCCAGCTAGATGGATCGCCTGAAAAAGGTGGTTGGGACAGACTGGATGCGGAAGGTGGAGGACAGGGTGTTGTGGCTCAGCCTAGGAGGCCTATGTCCAGCAGTGGACTGCGATAGGCTGAGTGGATTGATTGATTGATACTTTAGTAAGATAATTCTTTGATTACCTCATTGGTATAGTGGTCGCAAGAGCACCTGCTAAACGTGGGTTTCTGGAAGTGGGGTTATTTCTTGAAGAATATTTTCAGTAGCACACCGGAGTCCGATTATTTTTCACCATGACTTGACACAGTAATCAAAAGATGTAAATAAATTTATATTATTTCACTAAACACGAATCCGTTTAAGTATAGTCCGTATTGTATACTTCCTATTTATAATATAATCATTTATTATAACATACATATATCATATTTGCGTCTTGTTCTATATCTGTTTCTGACCATAGAATCAAGAAGGATGTGCTAAGATAATATTGAAAGTAGAGTTTATTTCAGTGTTGAGTCGGATAGGAAGCATCGCCCTCATCTAGTTTTTTATAATATTATTGTCGTGTAAAATTGTTGGTATAAACCTACTTACAGAATTTAAATCATTTATAATTTAAGGGTGTGAGCACAATGCACAGTGGGTCGATTCTTTGCCTTCAAGGGACCTTATCATCATCGTCCACAGACGCATACCAACCTCATCCACTCTGAGCACAGGGCTCTCTTTGTTGTTAAATGGATAGGTTGATAAAATAATAAAATAAAAGGTCAAACCGTTATTAAAAACCGGCTAAGTGCGTGTTGGACCACGCACATTGAAGGATTCCGTAGTTGAGATGAATTTATTCCAAGAATAAACTTAACATTGTACTTGAAAAACATGTTCTCCAATACCGAATGTATGGGAGAAAATGTTTTTCATATTGCAAATTTAAGTTGGTGTATTATTACTCGTTAACATGTAAAGCATACTTAGCTGGTTAACGAGTAATAATCGACCAACTTAAATTTGCAGTTTGAAAAACACGTTCTCCCATACATTCCTAATGGGAGAACATGTTTTTCAGCTACAATGTTAAGTTTGTTATTGGGATAAATTCATCCCAACTACGGAACCCTTCAATGTGCGTGGTCCGACACGCACTTGGCCGGTTTTGTTTACAATTTTTTCTCGTCGTTTTCTCTGTATTAAAAATAAACTTAAAAGAAAGAAAGTTATACTGAGCATGTTGAGGGTTCAAAGTTACAACAAAATGTGGAAATCTTGTTGCGTTTGACGAGCGTCCAACACGCGCCCGGCGTGCGTTCGGCGGGGCCCGAAACACTGCGTACTGTGCGCGCACCTCGGGCGCTTGTTATAACTAGTCCCTAAGTCCTCTCAGCGACAATAAATATAAAAACAATGTAGGTAAAATTTTAACAAATAAATACTTTGACTATAAGGAGCTCTTTGCCAGGAATAATATAGAGTTGTGGTATGTGCAACCCCTATTGTTCGTAATGTTTTAAACGGAATCTTTATTCAACACATCCCTTATTTCGAGTCTCACTGTCTTGGCATCACGCCAACCAACTTAGGGGGCAGCAGAGTTAATAAATTTAGTTTTTCCGACCAGATATTATCAGGATTTCCACTTGGATCTCAACAATTATGTATACGACAATTTTCTATGCATGAGCAACTTCATGTTTCAACGAATATTATTTTTTAAGACTTCCTTAGTGATTCCTATAAAAGAAACGGGTTATTTCAAATATAATATGTCCACTTTTGTACTATTAAGGTCTAATGTATGATTAATGATTTTATCACTTTTCGTAAATTCATGTATATAGTCCTCCAGACCATATTTCGGCCGCGGCGGCCAATCTCACCGGAGACTAGCCTTCGGTGGAAGAGCAGAAAAAGGGCGTGTCCTACTGCGACGTGCTCGCCAAGGTGAGGGTGGCGGTGGATCTCAAGGAGATTGGCACCGCCAATGGCATCCGGGTAAGGGACACTGAGACTGGGGCCCGGATGCTGGAGGTCCCCGGTGCGGTCAGCGCCAGGCCGCGGACGCTCTGGCCGAAAAACTTAGGGCGTCCCTAAATCGTACGAGGCCCGAGTGTCCAGGCCCACCAAATGCGCTGACGTGCATAGCCTGGGCTTGGACGACTCGGTGACGGAGGGACAGGTGGTGGCCGCTGTCGTTAGGACTAGGGGGTGCTCTGCCGACAAGGTGAGCTGCCCCGTGTCAGTGGCTAAGAAAATAGCAGCGGAGGGCCGAAGGTTATTGGCCACCACCGTTGCTGCCGCAGCCGCCGCTATCGCCACCATTGCCGCCTCTACCGTCGTTGTTTGATCTCTCGCGTCCGACCCTGGTCCAGGCCATGGTACGGAGTGAGAGGCATGGGAGGCCGTCGCCTCCTTTTGCGAAGCAGTAATGCTCGCGAAGGAGGAGGCGGAACGCGTGAGGGTGAGGCAAATTTCGCGCCCTCACGCCCCTAGCCGCCGAAGGAGACGCCCTGGGCATCGGGAATCGCAGACCGATTCCCGGCCACCGTAGGCGCGGGCTTACGGGCGGTGAGCAATGGGTAGCTCGCCGTCCGATAAGGACCAGGCCCGGGTCAACGGTGTGTTGTGTTTCACGCGCGCTTCAAAGAGATGTCAGCACAACTGGCGGGTTACGCTAGGATCGATGCCTGCCGGGGTCACCGGAAAGTCCGAAAGGGATACCGTGGCCCCTGGCAACCGAAGGACGGGTGGGTTTTAGTCAGTAAGAGTCTGTCACGCCCTCCTGCTCCGAGCGGGAGAAGTTATTTGATAAATTCCCATCCAAAAAAAAAAGGCTTTTATAACTTATCCAAAAGAATGCCTCTAAATGACTCCTATAAAACTAAAGCATACGACATTTTTATCCCCACCAACTATAAATAAAAATGCAGCACATATGTATAATGTAAACATGTATGTATGAATTCTTCAGTAAGAAATGTTGTAAAATATCTGCTGGAGGTATGACCGCGAGTCGGCGTTGGATTAGACAAATAGACACACTCGCCCACCCGCTGCATCATGCGAAATCAAATTTTGCCCCTACTACTAGTGTTTATATGGAGACGGATTTATTTACTGAGATAAGCAAGAAATACCTACTAGTTAAGAGGACGCTCCCTAAATTGAATGTTAATTTGCAATCAAAATGGAAGTTTAGAATATGATTTATTGTACTTTCCATGTACAAGACATTTACGTAATTGTAACATTTTCGCTCGATTCATTTTTTATTCGAAAATCATGTCTTTTTTTAAAGATTATTAAAAAAAAAAGGAAAATAACTCTGCTTTTATGTCTAAAATAAAGTATTCACAGTAAGAAAATATAGGTTATTATCCAGCCAAGATATTTTTTCTCTAGATCAATTATTACTTTAGTTATAAACGAAATAAGAATTGAGACGTACACCATTTAGTTCCGTGTTCGAACACGATCAAAGAGCGCACGCGATATTCAACTTTATTACTGATGTGTTAGCATTGAGCACATATTGGAGTGGCGGGGTGCATGGAGCTTGTGTTGAAATTGTTTTTAGAGTGCCTGGTCTTAAGGCACCTTTTGCATCCAGCGGCAGCGTAGGCTTTGTCGAACGGTCAAACGTATACGCTGCGTCAACATGACGCTAGTTTCGGTACAATCACAGGGTAATTCACATATTTTTAAGAATGTTCGTTTCTATTCTTAGTCAAAAGTTTTTTTATTGCCGCTAAGATGAGATTTCATTTAGAATTTGAAAGTTTTTAAGCACGAGGATTGGCCCTCTGGTATACTTGTGCAACGTGTACGCGACTTCTACGCAGCGTCAAATCCACGAACAACATTGAACAATAGACACACAAAGGGTACGTTAGTAATCCTTCTTGCCGATTTGACGACGGTGATGGATTTGTCTGTACGAAGTACGAAGGTCGGTTTTGACAAAATGCGCGAATGCACTTTCTATCCTCACTCTATAATTCTTTTTGTGTAAACAGGGACAGAGCATTCTGGAGTTGGTCTGTCCATACTAACTATAATATCAAGAAGGGAATGGTCTCGTTCTTGTTCTGGTACTATGTCGGTTTGAACTACTGCACGCACCGCTCCATACCACATGAATCACGCCTTAATTCCTCGAACGGGAGAACTTTTAAGAAAACTCTATTGGAAAACCCAATAACGCTTGCAGTCGAACTTTGACTAACGAAAGAGTAAATTATACTTGTACTAGCGACCCGCCCCTGCTTCGCACAGGTGCAACTGATGTGGCGACATGTCAACACATCGAGATTCTTGTGCTATATCTAAGTTAAATGTTAATGTAGTATACACAAAAACCTTCCGAAATAAATTCTCAAAATTATGGTGAACATCTTATCGCGTAGCGTAGCGTAGTTTAGAAGAACAACGCGCTCACACAGGCAGACACGAAAAGCGACTTTAATTTATACTATGAATATAAATATAGGATGCGCTGAGATAGCCTACGTTACTAGAAAGACTGAGTTCTTTGCAATTAGCAGGCAATATTTTGATAAGAAAACAAAAATAAACTAAATCGCGACCGTAACAAATATGTTTTTACCTATTAAAAGTATTCGAAAAAAATTATATTGTGATTTTTTACCTCTGTCATGGCGCCACACCGTCAGCCATAATTATTTTTCTGCGCGCAATTTTAAATCTGTGATATCTTTTATAGTATTCATTTAAATGATGTGATGGCATTTTTTAATCTTAATTACATGGCCAATTAATGTAATAACATATTTTATCGGATAAGGATTAATAATATACTGGTCAAAATAGCATCGGAAATAACCATATTTTTTAAATTAATTTCTGAAAGATAAAAATGGTTACTGTGAATGGTCATCTTTAGAATATAGACATATTATTATGCTATCGCGGACTTTTCTGTTGATTTAGTTAAGACATACAATCCAATAGAAATTAAATTCTATTTATTTGTTACGGTTTAGTCAGCGCTCGCCATGTAAGCGGTCAAAAAAGTGCCTTTTACACGACTTGACAAAACGTCAAGTTTCTGTACTACGTTTACGTTTATTATAAAATAATTATATACAGAAACCTTCCCGAATACATAGGTACTCTAAATGATGTTGAAAACTTCATCAAAATCCATATATAGACAAACGCGAAAAACAACTTCGTTTTATAATATTTAGAGATTGTTAAATTTTGAGAACTTATCACCTAAAATTCTCGAAGCCAACTCGCCCCACCGATCGTACCGCCGTCCCCCAAGAACGGGGCGAGTCTTCGAACTGGCAATGTCCCAATATCCTCACGCTGGATTGGAGTGGCGAGATGAGAAGCGTTCCAGCTCAACTGGACGGAATTAAGATATTCCCTATGAGAGAAATGTTATAGAAGATTGAGATTCTTGGAGACTGATACTTGTATTAAAAATATTTATGTGTGGAGATATTCTTTAGTGGTCTGAGAAAAAAAGTAAAGTTAGTTGTTTAACTAACTTTTGTATAACTAACTTTAGGGGTGAATTTCGCCAACAATGAACGCGATTAACATAAATGTCATCTAAACCACGTTCAAGAGCTGTCAGTGTCAATATTCCACAATAATGATGACACTGATAGCTGAACGTGGTTTAGATGTGCTGATGGCGTTCAGTTTCATTGGAGAAATTCATGCTTAGTTTCTTGAAACAAACAAATCACGGGTACCCGTTTTTAGGGCGGATTTCACCAACGAAACTGAATGCTATCAGTACAGTCACGAGTACTTTATTATGTATAAACTTAGCACCTTTAAAAAGTGATTTTCTCCTAATGGGTTGATTGTAATTTTTTTTTTTTTTCTTTTTATATGTATTTTTTTTAATTGTATGTTATGTATTTTGGAAGCCACACCAATATGAAATAGGTCTTATCTCAAAGTTGCAGTCAATAGTCGACTAGAAAATCGCTTTTGAATTTTGCTAAGTGGATACATATTAGCGCTCGTGACATTTTTTTCTTTAGAATATTGACACTCGGCTTAGATGTGCTGAGCCTTTAATGTTTTCAACTAAACCTAACATCACGCCTGTATTCCCCAAAGGGTTACGTCATAAGTCATAATAAAATACATTGTGTTGAAAATATTACGGTGATGATAAATAAAAAAAAACCGGCCAAGTGCGTGTCGGGCCACGTACAATGAAGGGTTCCGTAGTTGGGATGAATTAATATTATCCCAAGAACAACAAGAACTGAAAAATTTAGTTGGTCGATTATTACTCGTTAATCTGTAAAGCCTTCTGAGCTGTGATAGTTTTTCTTTTAACTTTATTATATATTACTGCTGTGTGCTGTGATTTTTTTCAGAAATCCAAGTAATTACCACTTTAAAGCTTAATATTTCGCAACAGATCCCTGAATTGAAGAATAGTTTCCACCCACCCGCAATATTTTTAAACGACCTTTCCAACGACACCCCAAATCATGGGATAGACGAGAAAGAAAAAAACTTCCCCACTGTACGAGTAGGGGAGGTACCATAAAAAAAAAACCTGATTTTATTTTACCACTTTGTCGACGTGATTAATATGTCAAGATACCCATGTCAAATTACAGCTTTCTAGTACTAACAGTCTCTGAGCTAAGCCGCGGACAGACGAACAGACTGACAGACAGACAGACGGACATGGCGAAACTATAAAGGTTCCTTGTTTACTACGGAACCCTAAAAAACATAAACATTACATTCATATTTAAAAATTTTACGCATTTAAAATATATCAATATCACTCATAAATAATTTTATGTCAATAATTCAGTAACAATAAAAATGTTTTTTCATTTTACCATTTCAGTAACAATAAATCAAATAATCACCAACATTCCATTTGAATTTAAAAGGCTAAGGCTCGTGCTGACTGGCGCGACTTGTCGCGCGTCGTGACACCGGTAATTGTTCTACCGTGAAGTTTTCTTAGAAAATTGTTTCATTAGAGTCGTGTCGCGCTGTCGCGTTGCACCTGTTTCTAGGAACCTTTAAGTCCCATGTAAGTCCATACGGGGCGAGACTATTTATTTGAAAAAGTACACCAACAGCTTCTGTATATATCTTAAGTACTATAGGTAAAAATAGCCATAGGACTTATACAGTCGCCAATTACAGGATAACCAGCAATCACAGAAATAGGTAGGTATAGGTAGGCTATTTCGCTCTAGAATCAAGAATTAGGAAATTATGGCAAAGTCCTTCATGAACTTAAGATGAATAACATAAAGGAAACTAAAATTATAAGACGGACAATATTGCAATTTTGCCCACTTACTTAAGACTAAGACATAAACAACATAAACTGAAATAAAAATGAGATCTTAAAACAAAGTATAGTTTTTAAAATAAATTATAAAACGGTGAAGAATTTTCAAAACATACTAACATAAGAAGTTATCAGATTGCGTTTTTCGGGACTTCAGTATTTTGGCTCTCAAAACTTTTATGGAATCATGGTATAGATCGATATCTGGTACAAATTTTATCAAAGCATTCATCTCTCTACTGAGTCTGTTTAGTGGTTAACCCCACTAAACAGACTCAGATGATGACTATTGCCATCAACCGGGTACAATTCCAGACGATTCTATTTTTTAAATTTCATTACAAATGAGTCCCATTTGTTCACCTATATAACCCAAGCTTTGACATCAGATTTACAGACCAGTGATTTGAAAAAAAACCTAAAAGCCATTCTAGAATATATACTGTATCGAATTCACATTGTTTACAAGAGAATTCGCAAATAAAAGAACAAAAAATATTCTTTGAGCAATTTCTTAATCAAAAGGAATCTCGAAATAAAAGTTACAACGATGTAGTCGCTGCACACAATTTTTTGAAATATGTTTAAAATTAAAATTCCGCTCGGCTGCAGAGTTGTATTTTATGAACTAAGAAGTGCACATGTCTGAATTTACATTAAAAATTCTTTTTATGTGAAAAAAACACAATTTACATATCTAATTTTAGTCTAACCACTGCTGTATTCCTTGGGGTACGCTGAGCTTTTAAATCTACTGCTACCGACTACTATTATATTTACAAGATAATTCTAAAATCCGAATATGTTTTATGTTATTGGATGGCAATCAAGCAGGTAACCTAATAGTAGTGATCGTCGCCTATAGACAGCTGCATTTGGTACCAGGGACCTCGCAGATGACAGCCATCCCAGAGATAACGCTGAAATGTATCATGTGCCTGTTATGAGATGAGAGTTTTCAGAAACGACGTTCATTAGGTGGCAGTAGTGAGACATCAGGTCCAAGCACTTGTCAAAAGTGTTAAACCGCCTATATTTTCTTTAGTAGTTAATGAATGATGAACAAATGAATGAAAACAATGATGTACGTCATCATATTATATTTTATATTCATTGTCGAAATGGAAGCCTTCTTATCAAAGTGGCTCCAACTGGTGCCGCAAATGTTCATGAAAATAATTAAATGTAACATACACATACAAATTACACCACTTTTAAATCAGAGCAGAGCGCGTTGCTTTGCGCTTGCGGCAGAAACAGGTAAGGAGCTAGTAGTCACCCTGATGAGCTCGTTCATGAAGAGCTCTACCACTAACTGCAGCTGTCTGCTGTAGATTATAGCTTTTTCATCATCATCATATTTTGGTTCTCCTACCCAAATTCCAATTTAATTGGTACAAGCTAGTGTACAATATTCTGGAAACGCGGACAACATGTCGCGGTTAGCTCACTTCGCACCCGCGGAGAGCACGTTCACGGATCGCCTCGCTGTAGAAACACGCTGGCAAATCTTCAGTGTGATAACGATCTGAGTACATTTCTATCAGCTGTCATCGCAGAAACAACCCCCATGTTTCACACAGTCCATCGATCGTTTTCTCTGATTTTCTGACAAGTTCTATTTAATTATACAGGACCAAATTTCAATCTCGTAACATTATAATTCGACCCAGGACTCAAACTCCAAAGCACACTTCTCAACCCCTAAACTAAACCCCTGTTATATTTTTCAGTTCAGCACAAAACAAAACAGAGGTGTTTTCCACTAGGGATGAACGAGGGTAGTTTGTACATAATTCATAAGGGCACTTGATTGGCCCCCTCGACTACAGAGCGCCGATACACTGCTCGGATATTGAAACTAAAAACCCTTTGGAATAAGAACAATTTTGCTGAGTAATTTGAGTAGATTTTTTGATGTTGATTTTTTGATTTTCTTGGGTTTGTAACAGTTTTGCATGCTTAAGCTTGTATTCACACACACCACAATATTAATTATTTCATACATAGGTACAGACGCCAGCACATCAACCTACTACAATCTGTCAAATTTCTTTAAAAGATTTTCAACTTTATCCCAAAAGCATAAGGTTCAAAGTTGATTGGGAAAATTTGACAGTTTCGGGTAGGTTGACCTGCTGGCGTCTGTACATAAATACATAAACTTACGCCTTTTACCCGTAGGGGTAGGCAGAAACCACAACATGCAATGATCTTTATATATTCCTTTTGCTTTGTTTACCTACGTTCATACATCAGCTACCTAATTACGCAACACATTTTCGTAAACGATTACGACAAATTTGTTTCATTTTGACAGTTCAACAACATTCATTGCGGTATTTACGTTGTTGAGCAGATTTTGTTTCGAACTTATGAAGCAATGGATTAGCCATTTGTTTTAAAACGATTCAAATTCCGATTGATTGTGTATTACGTAATTAGGGTACTGGTCACACGCCGGTTTCGGGTACTACGCACATGACCTTTCTGAAAATCATCATCTATAAGGTGATATATATATTATCCTACTAGGGCCTGGGCGTTTTTGTTCCCATCTGCCCTGCAAATACCTTTTGTTAATCGCCTTTCATTCATCCTCTCAAAATGACCAAACCATCACAAGCTAAATTAATGATTTCCTTTGTTTTTTTTAGTAACTAATTGTTGAATGCCATATATTTAAATATCTTATAAATAATAATGTGTTTCATTGAATCAAATACAAGACTCCATTATTGTTTCCCAGAATGTCGTATTTCACAAATATTTTATTAATATTTTATCTCTTTTCATTGTAACTCGCTTTCCATTTCTTTCTTAGAAAAAGAAGTAATCAACAAAACTTGGGTTTAATTATTCAGACACCTTTAAAAGACGCTCAACTTCGAGAATCGGTCAATTAAAAGTTTGACTTGAACCTGATAGTTACTCAACTCCAGTCAAGTTATACGTCTAATTACTTTTGCTTTTCGTGCGTAAACTTCAAATAGTACTTTTGGTTTTTAGAATTTCGTTGAGAGTAATTAGATGCTTGAGAAACTATAAGGATTTAGTTTTGTATAGGTTTGGGGTGCATTTAAAGAGCTTCAACAAGCAATGATTATGTTAGGCGTACCTACTTTGGGCAATCAGTTCCGTTATTAACCGATGCTTATATGCTACTGCCGCAACGTAACTCCATGACAGTTACACTCTTTTATTATTATGTGTCGCTGTGTGCTTTTATCTTTTAACGTTTAAGTTTTAAAATGTTTAGAGTTAGATAATGTTGTGTGAGTTGGTGGGTGGTGCAGAGTTGCAAACGTCGTACCAGTCATTCGTTTAGTGTTTCTAGCATTTTATATAATTATATATTTATAGATATTAATTTTATTTTCCATTAAATTCAAAGCTGTGGGCTGCGATTATATCAGCCACCATATGATCGTAGCGGCGCTTGATCAACTCCTTCCTGCAATCTCCCACATCATAAACTTTTCCCTTTACATCGGTGTTTTCCCTTCCCTCTGGCGTGAATCCCTTGTTCAGCCTCTGCCTTAGATGCCGAATCCCTCTCTTCCTAGTCACTTTCACTCAATTTTTACCTTCCCTTTCTATCTAAAGTGCTGAAGGCCAGTGTTCATAAACCCGGCCAGTGATCATCGGAACGCTGCGATCGCTATATCGGTTAAAAAACTTGCTTTTATGTGTGCTGGGAGAACCATCACACATAAAAGCAATACTTGTACAGTCCCTAACCTTTCCCATAATAGACTATGGTGATGTGTATTACTATGACCTGAATGCAGATCTCCTCAATAAACTTGACCGCCTTTTAAATAACTGCATTCGATTCGTTTTAAATCTTCGTAAGTATGATCATGTGTCTGCGCATCGATTGCTTTTATGTAAAATGTTTACCCATACGTCAGCTCAGAGAGTTGAGGGCTCTGTCTATGTTGTATTATATACTCCACAAACCCACTTCTCCTTCTTACCTGACTTCCTATGTTCAATACCTATTCCTATGCTCTGCCCATAGTAAAAATCTTAGTTCTATAAACAATCGTCTTCTACGATGTCCTTCTCACCACTCTGATTTAATTCACTCTTCTTTCTTTGTTCTTTTCTTAGGAATGCACTTCCTCTGAATGTACGAAGTTTATATGTATGTATGTATCTATGTTTTAGTAGGTATTCATGTTCAAGTTATCTATCACCTATGTTGCACCTGCCATGTTTTGTCTCTGCACCACCCTCAGGTTGACTGGTAGAAAATGCCTCAGGCATTAAGTCCGCCTTTGTACAGTATTGTTTTACTTGTGCATAAAGTTTTAATAAATAAATTAATAGGCCCACTACAAAGTGGACCTATGACCCAGTGAAGGTTGCGGGAATCCGCAAGATGTCTATGTTCAGGAGTGGACGTCTTTCGGCTGATAATAATGATGATGAACTAATTGTCGGGAGGAAACGCCCGGGTGTCATCACTGCGTGGATCGCCCAGAGGACTCGGTTGAGCATACGGTGGAGGTCTGTCCGGCTTGGGCAGAGCATCGCCGTGTCCTCGTGGAGGCGATCGGCGGCGGGGATCTCTCGCGTCCGGCCCTAGTCCAGGCCATGGTACGGAGCGAGAGGGCATGGGAGGCCGTCACCTCCTTCTGCGAAGCAGTAATGCTCGCGAAGGAGGAGGCAGAACGCGTGAGGGAGAGGCAAATTTCGCGCCCTCACGCCCCTAGCCGCCGCAGGAGACGCCCTGGGCGTCGGGAATCGCAGGTCGATTCCCGGCCACCGTAAGCGCGGGCTTGCGGACGGTGAGCAATGGGTAGCTCGCCGTCCGATAAGGACCAGGCCCGGGTCGAGCGCGCGTTGTGTTCCAGGCGCGCCTCAAAGAGATGTCAGCAAGTGAAGGGGTCCGATAGGACCGATGCCTGCCGGGGTTGCGGGAAAGTCCGAAAGGGATACCGTGGCCCCTGGCAACGTACAGGCAACGGAAGGAACACGGGTGGGTTTTAGTCAGTAAGAGTCTGACGCGCCCTCCCGCTCCACCCAGAGCGGGAGAAGTTACTTGATAATTTCCCACACAAAAAAAAAAAAAAATTGTCTTATATCGCGATGACCATAGTAGGACGTCGGTTTGCCGAATGTAATGTTTCATCATTATAATAGCAACTTCACATTGCAATACATTTAACTTGCACACATAGAGCAGGAATTTCGTCCATTGCTTCCTCGAAAAATCGTCTTAAAAGATACTCGAGACATCTAAACACGAGAGCTAAAAGGTACCTAAATAAAATAAAATAGTATATTTCTGTGTGCAACAGCTCGGCGGGCGGCGTTGTAAACTTGTATTTAAGTCCGTTCAGACAGTAACGAGGACACTATGAGAGGTTCAGGATAGGGGTGGGGGGTGGGAGGGAGGGGCACATTGACAGCTGCAAGCAGGACGAGTGTGCATGGCATGTGGGAAGGATTGGATGTAGTATTCATTGAAGAAACGCCATGTTTGGCTTAAGATGCAAAAAGTTTTAGGTTGGATTTTTTTAACTTGACTGACCGCTTTGATGGGTGAATTGGCTAGATAATTATCCAACTCCTCAGTCAATCTCCCAATCTTAACCAGGTGATAGTAGTCGGAGGCGGGTTTTTGCTATACTTAAAGTTTGTCAAACAGGCCTATAGTTCACATGCTTAAAAATGGTAACCGACACCCCAACAGCACCATTGACTGAAATGTATTCATGTCAATGCGGTAACCGATTCTTCGGTCGTAAAAACAAAGCAAAAAACTCTCATGTGTGCTTTGATATGTAAACTTAAATCTTTTGTACGCAGAACCCACATTATGGACTACAAAAACTAGCCTACAAGTTCAACCAACTAATCCCTAGGGTTCCTTAGCCAGGCGGTACAAATGGAGGTTTTCTCCGTATTAATGCCATGTTTGTGCCAAGCTTGGTTCTATGACATGAAATATTCACAGAACACGTACAACATAAATCTGCGCCTGATTTAAAAAAGTAGTCTCACCGAGGAGCCTTTTTTAGAAGTAATTTTGGTGCTGTGGTCTAGAATTTTGATTTTGAGAAAAGCTTTTTGTAATTTGCATAAATGTTTGTTATATGGTGTTAAAATTACTTAGGCAACTTTGTCTATCCTCTTGTAATTACATCAAAAATAATTTATTGAAGGAAAATAATTGAAGAAATGAAGAAGTTTCAACCGGTCGAAACTTCACGTGACCAGAAAGCTAGCTTGTTCTTTGACCAAAGAATTTGCCAACGTTCGTTTCCAGATGACAGCGATGCGGACGAATATTTCGACGCCTAAGTTTCCTTTTGTTTTGTATTTATTTTTAATTTAGTACCTAATGTAATTAGTTAGTTGTATTCAATATTGTAAAAGATTTATTTCATTCCAATAAAAATAAAACAAATACAAGACCGTCACCAAGCTGCATTGATGCCTAATAAGGGTCCTTCAAAATTATTCTCCATCATTAAACCATCTTGAAAGCTCGAAAATAATCTACCATTAATTCTACTAACCCTTGACATCTATAAAAATACTATCCGAAACTGTTAAACACCACATCAGCTAGATTTCCTCCCTCATCGGTCCGCAACAATCTGACAAACAGGCACAGTCCAACGAAGAGTTAGGTATACATGCAAAACTGCTATTTTTAATGAAACTGCCAATATTAATATCACTCCTGTATAAAGGGTTGGGCAGAGGTGTATAGTACACCTTCATTGTACTATGTTTAGGTTTTAGGTTCTATGTAATTGAGAGTGAGAGTATTGCCATTAAACCGGACACAAATTCAAACTCTGGGCTGCTACCGAGAAATTCCTAACAAAAAAGCCAATAATACTTTGTCTGGCCCGGGTTCGTCCTAGTCCCAGGGCAGTGTTTGACACTTTAAGTAAAATTAGACAATCATATTTTTTAATCATTTTTTATTTTGTGTGTGTTTAATGACTTTTTAAGTTTAGAACACACTTAAAAGACTAGACCACTCTGCGCACTACTTTCAAGTTAGCTGCATGTATACATATTTTTTTGTTTGACTGTACGGTCTAAGGTTCCTTTGGCGCGGCGTCGCGAATTGCCCCAGTCCATTGCTGGCTATGATTGGATGAGACTGGCACATCATGGTCTGGACTTGCTCTTATGAGCTTTCGTAAGTAGGTGCTGGGGAATTTAGAGTAGAGTTAACTGGGATGTTATGGGATGGGATGCGACGTAGGATAAGGTTTTGGTGATGGTTTTGCTTCGGTTAGAACTTACCATTCGCTCGCTAATTCCAATACGTGAAGTTCCATTCAGTTACTAGCCGTTTTTACAAGCTCTATCTATTTGAGATTCATTCTGCTCGTGTCATTCAAACAGCTGAGTATGCTTTGATGAGGAAGCTCTCAATTGAAAGTGATTTGCTAATTCTTACCTAAAACAACAGTGTCTCCAGTGTTGATTCATACAAATCCTATCACCGACTAACAACACCAACAATACGCAAATCGACGAACAATTACATTACGCAAATCGACCCCACTCCAATAAAGTAATCAATCCCATTCTAATCCGTTACTCAAACAACCCGGAAGTATTTACTGAATCCGAATAGCAGGCATATTCGCCATAACATCCCCCATAACGCAGCTAAAGATTCGGGAAAACAACATTTATGTAGGTTCACGACATATATCGTAAGAAAGTGGAGCGCTTTGAGTCCCCAGTAACAAGAGGGGGGTGGGGGAGAGAGAACACCATAGTTAGGCATGTCGCCAGTCCAATATTCGAGATTTATGGACAATTTCATTAGAGCAAACTCTAGGGGCGGCTGTTACACCGAACTGAGTAATATGTATCTCCTTTTGTATATCGCCGAATGAAGACGCTTTATAGAGATATTAAGTATGTATACAATACAATGTATACTACAATGTATAATACAATGTATACGTACTTAGAGGTAATGTGATCGTATTGTGGCCGAGTAAGGGTTTTTTGGTTAAAATATATCTATTATATAAAATATAGCTATTTTTTAGAGCAGTTAATATAACCTAAGTTTCAAAACGCAATTTTTTTTTAATTGTGTTCCAAGCTGACCTTTACTTTATATTTAAGAAGAAAGCGTCTTCAGCTTTATGGGCAAAACGTCAAAACATGCATTGTGGTTTTGCCAGTCATTTGAATGTTATATGTAGTTCTTCACAAATGACAATTGTATTTGTCCGGTAGGTAATTGCCAAAAAAATTGTCAGTTAGTAAGGTCGCGATCGGCAGCAATGATTTCCTTGCTGCAACATATCATTTTAGTTAATATATTCAAATAATACCTATCACCATTATGACAAATGTGAGAAACACACAATTTGTATAGCAGTACAAGTATCTTTTAGCGCGTACTTCAAATTGAAACTTATGCCACCATCTTGTTTTTTCAATACATTTCACAATGACTTCAAAAATGTTTACGTCTAGCGCCCCCATGTCAACGTGATTCGCACGCCAATAGAACCTGGTAGCACTAGTCGACATTCTAATCCGGTGTGACAGTCGGCCGCGTTTAGCCGACGCACCGCAGTGAATGCATAATGCATGACGCTACATTTTTACTGTTCGAATACCGCCACTGTTCCACAGTCCCGAGCATTCGGAGCTCCGACTTAATGCCGGAATCGCTTAGTTTGTGCTGATGCGATCTTTTTCTATGAAGGTAGTTGAGAGTTTAATTTGAAGATGCTGTCATGATTTGTGTTGCAAGATGGCGGGTGTTTTCCAATTTGTAACTGGTGACTGAGTGTATATTTGTGCCAAGGCATGTGTATCAAATTATTATAATCAGGCGAATATGACAAGGAATATTAGTTGCAACTTATTTCACCCCAAAAAGGATTTATTGAACAGTTTCTGTACAAACATATAAACAGACAAAATGAAAGGAACAAAAAAATACGTACGGTGGTTGGTGGTCGTTCAGAGAACACCAACATTTGTGATCATCAATCTATTTTTTTAATGTGCCGATTATTATGTAAATATTCATTTGTAAGTTGTTCAATAGGTGTCGATTTAGCTACAATATATATAAAGTAGTGTGCCACTTGCAATAGTAAAAATTTTCTTGATAAGCTTAGTTTACTGCCTCCCCCTTTTTATGGTTCTGCAGTATTTATGAACACAATAACTTTTTATTGTTATATTCAACTATCTTTCAGTGTGCACTACCCGTGAGCTTTTTACTAAGACCATAGTTGAGTTTTTCACATAGATGGGTCGATGGGTCCATTACTCAACAAAAGTAGTCGATTCGGTTATTTGATTTAGCTTCAATTATTCCTTAGATTGAAGGAATTAGGCTAAAATTTATTTTGATTGTCATTGCTTTCTTGTTTGAAGCAGTTGACTTTAATTTGGTTCCACAACAAAAACTTGAACTTCGAATTGGTTCTAAGACATGCCGGTTTCCTCACAACGTTTTCCTTCACAGTTTTCGAGAGCCGTGGTGATGAAATAATTCACACGAAGTAAAGTGCCTGCCTGGGTTTGAACTCAAGATCTACAACTCGTAAGTGGCCGCTACCACTGGGCCGCCACTGGTCTAGACTCTAGATACTAGAAGATAGTTTTTTTCTAAAGTAACGAAATATACCACTCATAATCATCTCACCAGCTAAACAGCTCAATAACCATTCCTACCAATATTTTTATACTCGAATTCTGCTACACGATATAGCCAAACCTACTGGAGTACGTATTTACATGCAATATTCAAAGTCCGAGCCCCATATGGCTAGCGGAGGTTCGTTATCCCCTCCCTCCGACCCTCATCTACCCCTCTAAAGTTGTGTTTACACGAGGATTTAAATGGAGCAAATATTGCCCGGCAATAGTTGAAAAATCTCGTTTAATACCAAAAAATTGCTTCCATTGCTTAAACAATACTCAATGATCGTAATTATTTTTTTTACTGATGTTCCATAAAAGTTTGATCGTATAATTGCAGTTTAGTTTGTGTTTGTGGTACACCAGTTTTTTTGACGATATTTCTGTTGATCCTGTAGTAACAAGTTATTTGTATTATGAGGACAGTATTCTGTAAAGTACGTCTAGGTATTTTGTTGAGCCTGATTTTCTGTAAGTAATTATTAGTTTACAATCCGTGTGGCCGACGGCATTCCCATCGGCAAAAATTAAGAACTTCCATACAAACTTTCATTTAGTATTTAACCCTTTCAGGGGATGAGTTTTCAAAAATCGTCTCTTAGTCTAGACCTAGTGGTTTAGGCTATGCGTTGTGAGATTTTTATTATGTAGATTAAGTTGCTCCACAAATCGCAAATTTGTATGGTATGGTGTAGCGGGTCTATCTTATATAACAATCGTGTGACATAACAGTAAATTTGCTGAATGTTATCGCAGGTACCCAGACGTATCCTATCGTGTTACCCAGTAACTGGGTTATGGAGATCAGATAGGCGTCGCTGCATGTAAAATACTGGTATTCAGCTGCACCCGGTTAGACTGGAAGCCGACCGCAACATAGTTGGGAAAAGGCTAGGCAGGTGATGAGGATATTGTCGTACTCAGAATTATGCAATTAACATTGTACGTGTAACCGCACCCCTATAGTTGCTATGGTTAATTCTCCTTTTGGACATTCGCGTTATTGAAATTTGTTTTTATTTGCAGTAGTATGGCTTTAAGCCATTTACGAGTAGGTTTATTGACCGAGCAAGCGAAGCGTCTCCGCTTTTGGCAAAATTTGCTTTCGTGTGTCAGTTTGTTGGTGAGGAGTACCTACAAACTGACACACGAAAGCAAATTTACTTACAGGCATATATAGATCGTATTTTAAACCCGATGTGGACGAAACTTGATAAACAGGTTTTACGACTTTATAGTTTTTTTTTGTGGTCGGGAATTTTTGATTGGAGGGGTACTTTCTCCAAAAAGTAGCAAAAAGGGGCTAGACGGGACCAGTCGACACGTTCATGATGTCATGTCGACCGTCGGACCAACGTCAAACAGTCGTTGTCTCATTCATGATTGTGTCAATTATGGAAGAAAGTAGTAGATATTTTTTTACAAAATGTGTTACGCGTTCGTAAATATCAATTGCAGCGTCTTACTGTGATTGCCACAACAAGGAAAAACACACGAAGAAAACTTCATGCCTGCGCCATAGTTGTCAACTATTCACTGATTTTGCGGCGTCGATTGATGACACACTCACATGATACACATCTGAGGTACAGAAGTGGAAGGCACCGGCTTCTGAAACCAAACAAATGACGAGGACGGCTCTTCGCTGGTTGAGGGCAAGCACCGTACCACTCCTGCAAGCGAGTATTTTTACTGCAGCATCCTCATGCATATTTCCTGGTTGGACCCACAGACATCGAGAGAAAAGGAGCCAAGGTCTAATCAGTGCCGAAGGAAGAGCGTTGCAGTTGAGCAGGATTATACATTTTAAGCCCGACGTCCTCCAGGTTCCCGCGCTGCAAAAGGCCTCAGCCCAGAATTTCCGGCTGGAATTGTGTCTAGATGTTACAGAGAAGCATAACCAAAACTAAGCCCCCTGTGTGGTGTGGTTAAAACATATGTTTGTGGTTTATACTTGAGTGTATACTGAATTTATTTATGAGTCTGTAAGGTATTTATGTAAAGGTTCTTTTGTCACAAGACATAATGTTATTCCGATACCGACTCACCTATTATTATTGTACCACGAACATGATGCAGTGTGTGTTCAAAAGCATTTCAAACAGCAAAGATTTCAAGTGCTTTTTTTATTTATTTTTTAATATATCGTAGGTTATCCACCAAAAATACTATAGCCAAACAATATATTATAATAATCACAAGTTTACACGAATAGTCCGCGAGGTTAGGAATCACCGGTTCTTTTACACCTTTCGTCAATCGGCCCAGTCTTCATTGAATTGAACTTGAATTTCGACAGATATTTGTGCGGCACTTTGACCACAAAGAAATTTTAATTCGGGTTGTGAAGAGACTCCTAACGCGACCCTCAGGGCGACATTTGTTTTTGCAAAATTTCCCAACACTTTTTTGGTCCTTTGTCATATAGCCGGGACACGTAGGTACAGCAGCGTCGTCGTTGGAGTAGCAGGACGGTCCGGTTGGTGCAGTACCGCACTCTTTACTAAAACCACACTTCTTCTTATTCTTGATCTTGATGTTATTGTGAGAATCATCAGTTCACTTATAATATCATTGGCAGTAATTTTGCCTTTATATAATTACCTAATTTATGTAGATAACTAATGTAAACAAACAATAAATATCGTTGACATTGACAAACCAGCATCAGCCATACATGCCGTTGTGAGTTTACACTCACGCTTACACGCGAGAATTGGCCTTGCCTTTTGTCTCATCACAAAACTAGAGTAACTAATTCTGAAAGTAATTTTCTGAATTCTCTAAAACCTTTTACAATAAGGTCACCAGATGGCGCTACTGTGCACCTAGATCCTAGATCGTGCTGTCATTGTCGCTCGCCAAATGGTTAGGTCCCGTCAAAATAAATGATTTACTTCAAAATTCAAAATTCAAAATTCAAAAGTCATTTATTCAAACTAGGCTGAGAATCAGCACTTTTCGAACGTCAAAATTACATAAGACAGTCCCCCAAAACGCCCACCCTTCACCACTTCCTAGTGCTTTAGCTGGGAAGAAGAAGTGGCGCAACAAACTCCCCAGCAGCACAGCTGTCTGTTCAGTAAAAAAGATTCTATATAATAGTATGCAAAATGATATTTACATTACGCAACACAAAACATAATTTAAATTATAAAATTAATAGCCATATGACAGCTAGCACACGCCAATATACCAAACAAAAACATCGAGAACTATACTCAAGCAGAAATAAAAATAACTTAACGAAAACAATATCTAAATAAAAGCCTCCAGACATAAAGGGCGTGCCCGCTTACATATAGCTGTAACTAGAAGTTATAATTGATAAACTAGGACCATTGAGGTAAAGTAAAAAATTATCGAGGTCGCTAGCTAACCACATATTGCAATACAACTCATAAAAAAAAAACATTGTAATGAGTAGATTATGTCAACAATAAATAAAGTAAAATTAGTAAAATTATAAACAATTATATAAACTCATATAACCTGTCAGTAAGTAAGCTAATTCTGGAGAAAGAACATTTAAACATTGTCTTGAGTTAATCACAGCGACCAACTATTCTTATCATTTAAATAGTCGTTGATAGAATAGTATGCCTTTGAAGAGAGGTTGGATTTTACTTTAGTTTTGAACGCATTAAAAGGCAAATCTAGCAAAGAAGAAGGTAGCTTGTTATAAAAGGTTATACCAAGCCCAACAAATGAGTTATGAACCTTATGAAGCCGGTGAAAGGGAGTACGTAGTTTGTCCTTATTTCTAGTGTTAACATTGTGAATATCACTGTTTTTAGTATATAAGTGTATATTTTGCCTAATATATAATATGTTGGCGAAAATGAATTGTGATGCCACTGTGAGGATACCGATATCTTTGAAAAAATCTCTCAGAGAAACTCTGGCACCGAGCTGGTAAATTGCTCGAACAGCTCGTTTTTGAAGGACAAATATATTTTGAATATCAGCAGCTTTGCCCCACAGCAGAATACCGTAGGACATAACGCTATGAAAATAACTAAAATAGACTAAGCGAGCTGTATCAACGTCAGTGTATTGTCTTACTTTCCTGACGGCGTAGGCGGCCGAACTGAGCCTTCCCGCTAGGCTCGATATATGTTGGCCCCACTGAAGTTTGGCATCTACTGTTATGCCCAGAAAAACTGCCGTGTTTACAGTTTCAAGTGACTCTTTATCTAAGATGATGTTGGGTCCTAGATTTCTAACATTTGGAAGGGCGAACTTTACACATTTGGTTTTCTTGCTATTGAGAACTAGGTTATTTGACGAAAACCAATCAGTAACCATTGAGAGTGCACTGTTTACATCGTCAAAGTCTTGTCTATTCCTGTCTACTTTAAAAATAAGTGACGTATCATCTGCAAACAGTACAACTTCACAGATACCCTTTAAATAGAATGGTAAGTCATTGATATAGACTAAGAACAAGAATGGACCCAGTATTGAGCCTTGAGGCACACCTAACTGAACTGGCAGCCCGGAAGATTTCACACCATTGACATCTACACATTGGGACCTATTATGTAAATAAGAATTTATAAGGTTGAGAGCTTCATTTTGCACACCGTAATGACGCAGTTTACGCAAAAGCGTGTCATGGTGCACGCAATCAAAGGCTTTGGAGAGATCACAGAAAACCCCAATAGCATTTTGCGAGTTCTCCCATGCGTTAAATATGTGTTTCAGCAGAGCAACACCCGCATCTGTGGTCGAACTACCCTTTGTAAAGCCATATTGTTCATTATGGAGGAGGCTATTTAAATTAAAATGGATTAGCAACTGCTTGAGTATTAACTTTTCAAATATTTTGCTAAATGCTGGTAAGATAGAAATAGGCCTGAAATTGCCAACATCATTTTTATTACCTGATTTAAATAATGGTATGACTTTACTACTCTTCATGAGGTCAGGAAAAGTTCCTAAATCAACACATTTATTAAAAGTAACAGCTAGATATGGGGCTACGATGTCTATTATATTGCTTAAAAGTTTAATGGAGATGCCCCAGTAATCACCAGTGTTTTTTGACTTGAGTGCGTTAAAAACATTAACTACATCACGCGGCGTAACATGTTCGAAGCTGAATAAGCGACTACTTTTAGACACACTACTAAACAAAAGGTTTTCAGCTTTAGACGGGGACGAATTTAAGGAGCGAGTCGTGGTTATAGGTATGTTTGCAAAAAACTCATTAAACGCCTCAGCTACGTCAGCTGCTTTAGTAACTAATTTATTGTCGACCATAATCTCAAGTTGTTTATCTTGCTTAACCGATTTACCCATTTCATTATTAATAATGTTCCAAGTGGTTTTTACTTTATTATTGGAATTTTTAATTTTATCGCTTAAAAATTTAGATTTAGCAAAAGCACTAACCTTTTTAAATAATTTTGAATAATTTTTGACATACTCTACGAAAGGAGTATCAAACCTATATTTTTTCAAACCATATAACTCGTATAGTCTCGCTCTACTTTTATAAATACCTGGAGTGGCCCATTGGTTAAAGCCAACGGAGGTGCCATTTATTTTAATAGTTTTAGTCTTGAAAGTAGATTGGTACTCTTTTTGCACAACATCAAAAAGGGCTCCATAGATTTCATTCGGATTCTCATGTTCTACTATAGATGGTGTAATTCTATGAGCTATATTATTTTTAAACTTATTGCAACGACTAGCTGTATAAGGCCTACATTCTATTTTATGCGGCTTTTTATGTAATGGCATGGGGAAACTAGCTAATAAACCACAGTGGTCTGAGGTTAAGTCACATGACACTAATTTATTTTTGGCATCACAATCACTAAATATATTATCAAGACAAGTTGACGAAGTTGCTGTGATCCTAGTAGGTTCAAAAAACAAGTTAATTAAATTATAAGACCTAAAGAGATTAAGAAGTCTAGTACTTAAAGGAGTAACATCTAGAATATTAATATTAAAATCTCCACATAAAATTATACTTTTATTACTTGATTTTAACCTATTGAGTGAATCCTCCATTACCGATTCAAAACTAATAAAATCACCAGAGGGGGGTCGATAAACGCAAATTATAACGTATCGCTCGAGTTCAACACAAAACAACTCAATAGTGCGCTCAATGGAAAGATTAACTAAATCTAAACGTTGTTTACATTTCAACTTGTTTGAAACAAGAACTAAAGATCCACCGCGAATGGCGCTTTTTCTTACAAACGCACTTTGTACGGTAAAATTATCATCATTGATAAATACTACTTCATGTTCTTTCAACCAGTGTTCAGTCAAACATAACACTTGAACATAATAGTTCTCCATAAATAAACTTAACTCTAACTCTTTGCCGGACAGACCCTGCATATTTTGATGAACAACATTCAATGTATGCGGCTCATCCGTTGTCGCTCCTAATAGTTTAAACTACAAGGCGTATCAAAAGTGGTGTTAGTACCACTACTAACAGTAATCGAAGGTACAGTACAGGTACCAGTGTCACTGTGTATATTGTATGCTAAAAGATTAGCAATTTGTCTTCTACAACTAGGTGGCAAATACATTGTATAATTTGTAATCAGTAATAAATTGATTACAATCAAAATATAAAATAGCGTCACTGTGACGACAAGTCCTATTATAAATTAACATGTTTAATTTATAAATGTGCCTATTTGTCTCATTAGACAAATATCGAGAATATGGCAAGGCACAGAAAATAAATTTACAATTATTTGTTTCATTGAGATGTAACATCAAATGGACACATTCAATTATGTCCTTTTTTCTTACAGTTAAACTGTCCCCGTATAGTAATATAACAGTGGAACTGGGGTTTATTTTTGTCATTCATATACTTACTTTACTTACTTACTTAAACATTTTGTGTCACTGAGTTTTTTTAGGTGTAAAGTAGCTTCAAAATTAAAGTCTCGTGCTTAACAGATAGTTGAGCCATTCTCTAAAAAATTTACCATAAGGAAAAAGTATTGTCACAATCATTTACAAACAATTTACAAGCCATTCTTATTCTCTATTGAATGCAGTTTTTAATGTACTGTTTAAAAGTTATGCTTTAAAAAAAGTTGTTGCGGAGTCAATTGTTGCTAATATATCTGATTAAAAATTAAAAATAAGAAGCAAAACAGGCAATTTTAGCGTGTCACACCTCCTGTCGCTAACTTTAACTAACCGATGTTCATGGTTTTTTAAGACACACCTCAGCGTTTTTTATGAGGTATAGAAGAATACTGTTTTTTTTTAAATTAATTCATTAATTTTATAAACAAATCTTATTGTATTACAATAAAATACATTCCACTTTAGTCACTGTTTTATTTGCTTTCAATAGTACAAAACTACCAAAACGAGTTATTTTATTTTCATGGTAACTTTATTATGGTAGATCAGCTATTTATTTTTACCCATAGGGCAATCGTAACGCGGTAATCGTGCATGCCCGAACATACATACAGAAAAACATTCTAAAACCTATATTTCGACATTAGAATCGATCCTAGACGTCGTAACAATTCCTTTTTTTCAAAAATGTTCATTGTACAGTTTTTACTTCGCTACGATTTTATTATATGTAGGTATAGATTACTAGCTACGTCCCGCGGTTTCACCCGCATAAGTCTTGAATCCGAGGGAATATTTAGTTATTTTTTTTCATGACTTAAAAAAATATATAAAGCTTTTCCAATATGAGGACAACAACTGTAATGATTTAAATGTGGTACATAGTCAAGAGCATAGTGAAATGAGTCACTTAAAACCCGGTACTATACCCTTTTACTTTAAAAAAAGGGTTAATAAAGCTGAGGCAAACAAATGTGGCGATGAGACTCAACCAAATTCATCGCATTCCTTAGTATCACAAGCCGTGGGGTCTGTTCCAACATTAAATTTTTTTCGTGAATAATAATGTATCAAATGAGCATAGCGATTTAAACATATTTCAACAGAATGTTTGTGGAATTAATAACAAAAGGACTGAACTAGAAGTTTATGTACAAAGCCTAGATAAAATGCCAGACTTTATATGTTTAAGCGAGCATTTTCTGAACGAAAACACAGCAAATTTATTTAATATAGATAACTACAAACTAGTCTCATACAACACCAGGAAAATTAAAAAGAGAGGAGGTAGTTTAATCTTAGGACATATGGATAGGCATACAGAAATTGTCGATGCAATAAATAAGTTATATAAAGTAGAATGTTTTGAAATATGTGGTGTAAAGGATGTATGCACAGGATTATATATTTGCTGTTGCTATCGAAATCCCGTAGATAAAAATTTAAATGTGTTTTTAGAAAAATTAGAGAGTTTACTCGATTACTTATTCAACAAGAAATCTATAATATGTGGAGATTTTAATGTTGACCTACTAGTGGACAGTAAAAAGAGCATGGAATTTCTCAGTTTGCTAAGGTGTTATAATTTCAGGCCCCAAATCAATTCTGCTACTTTCATTCGTAATGGTTGTAATTCGTGTATTGACAATATAATTACCAACGTGTCCGATTCGTGTATTCTTGGATGTGCAGTAGATCACAATGGTCTGGCTGATGGCCATGGAGGTATTTTTGCAGATGTTCGTCTGGATAATGTAAGCAATTTAACGCGAAATAAGTTTCCAATCATTATCATAAATAAAAGAGTTTTTAATAGCAAAAATAGTGCCCAGTTTGAACAGGGTATCTGTGAAAAAACTTGGAGTTGCATGGGAATAAACACTTTTCTTAAAACATTTCACAAAGTATTCCAAGACAGCTTTAGAAAAAAGGATTATAAAATAAGCCTAAAAAAAAATAGACAGTTAAAATGGATCACGAAAGGAATTCGTACATCAAGTAAAATGAAACGGTTCTTATGTGCACGTAATGGTAACGATCTTGATTCCAGTGTCTTAACGTATAAAAATAAGTATGTTAGACTGTATAGACAAGTTTTGGTGAAGGCTAAAAAACATGCAATAATGAAGCAAATAAATAATTCCAAAAATCTTACTAAAGAGGTGTGGAAAGTAGTGAGAAAATGCACAAATAAGGAAAAAACGATAAAACCGGAAATTCGTCTTAAAGTTAATGACCAACTTGTAGTGGATCCAGAGGTAATATCTGACATTTTAGCAAAACAGTTTAACTATAAATGTATTTCTAGGGTAATAGAAGGACATCAAAATATAGAATTCTTACAGAAGTATGCAATCAACAACAACAATGAAATGACAATCGCTTCTGTCACGCCAAATGAGGTCTTAACTATAGTCAAAAGTATGGAGAACAAGTATTCTTGTGGTTATGATGAGATCCCAATATCAGTAATTAAGGAACATATTTCCATACTAGCTGAGCCTCTGTGTAACTTTTACAATAAGTGTATTGAGGAATCTATCTTCCCAGACCAGCTTAAAGTAGCCAAAGTAATACCTGTCTACAAAAAAGGAAGTCGAACTGATCCTAAAAATTACAGGCCCATCTCCTTGTTACCAGTCCTGTCAAAGATATTTGAAAAGATCATAAAAACCCGACTATTAACTCACCTGCGTGTAAATAGAGTGTTAAACGAAAGACAGTTCGGTTATCAAAAAGGTGTTGGTACTTCTGACGCCATATATACCTTACTTGATGATGTGATAAGAAAAATGAACAATAAAATGAAAGTAGCCGGAATTTTTCTCGACTTAAGTTCGGCGTTTGACACTATAGACCACGAGTTACTTCTTACAAAAATGATGCATTATGGAATTCGAGGTAAAGCTTTGAAATTATTCTCTTCATATCTCAAAAACAGAAAAATGTTCGTAGAGATTGACAGAACGAAAGATGGCTCCAAAAGAGTCTACAAATCAGCAACGGTAATGATGACTACAGGCGTCCCGCAAGGATCTATATTGGGACCTGTTTTATTTATATTATTTATTAATGACTTAATCAACTACATGAATACAATTCTACCTGACATTGATATAATTATTTTTGCCGATGACACAAATGCCATAGTAGCAGCAAATGACATAAATAAATTAACAGAGACTGTAAATGCAGCATTACAAGCATTTCACTTGTGGTTCACTATGAACAAATTGTTAATCAACACTGCAAAGACCAATATACTATTATTTAGAACGACAGCCCGTAATAACGACGATTTAGAGGTAGTGTTGAACGACGACAAAATTGCTCTTGTCAAGGAAGTTAAATTTTTAGGTATAAATATAGACGAACAGTTAAATTGGAAGGCAGAATTGAATGGTATAAATGCATCAGTATGTTCCGCATGTTACGCTTTAAGATCACTTAGAACAGAAATTAGCATTGAGCAATTGATAATGGTATATTTCGCGTTGGTAGAATCAAAATTCAGATATACTATTATGTTCTGGGGAAATAGTTATGACTATAATATTAAAAGAGCTTTTGTGCTACAAAAACGCGCAATTCGCACAATAGTCCGTATCCCGCAAACAGAGAGTTGCCGTGAACATTTTAGAAATTTGAACATTCTAACAGTCCCAAGCATTTATGTATTGGTTCTTCTAAGTAACATGGCCAAATATATACATGAATATGAGACAGCAGAAGAACGACAGATTAGAGAAGGCACACGCAGACAAGACATTATACGTTACAAGGTACAGCCAAACCTAAATATTGTGAGGCACAGTCCCAGATACCAATCGGTTATATTATTTAATAAGTTGCCTCTAGATCTAAAAAACGCAATCTACTCAAGCTCTTTTAAAAAGCAGCTTAAAAGTTTCTTGTTGAATAAGTGTCTTTATGATGTTAAGGATCTATGACGAAATTTTCAAATATGTTGTATTTTGTTTTGTTATTGTTTATTTTTGTGCAATGTTGTAATATTTTAACGTGTCTATTTTAATTTTTTTCTCTCTCCTTATGTAATTTAATATCAATTTTCTTTTTATACCATGTGATTTCATATACAATTTATTGTTCATGAATAAATGACTAATGACTAATGACTAATTGGGATAAAAAGTATCCTATGTCCTACTCCAGGTTTTGGTCTACCCATGTGAATAAATTTCAAATGGGTAGACCAAGTTTTTCATTTTCAAATTTTATCCAAATTAGTTCAGCCCTTTTTGGCGTGAAAGCCTAACAAACAAACAAACTCACTTTCGCATTTATAATATTAGTTACAATATAGTGAAGATTGAGTTCGTATTTTGGGGTGATCAGTTTTTTTTAACTGTTTATTTGTTTTTTTTGGAGAATGAATTTTTATTTGATTTACGTAATATCAGCTCATAAACATCTAATGGTACTTTTCCGCCGCAAAAAGAAATGTCGGAAAATTTTGACACTATCAAAAGAAACTAAAATATTATATCTTTATCTAGATTCCTACTGTCAAAATATCACCAAAATTCATACCTTCAAAATCATTCATCTTTCGTATATACGTGATCAGAATTTAAAGCAGCTGTACTCCTGACAGGCAGGTCTTCAGTTACTACCAAAGAAACAATCATCAGCCTCCTCTCATCGACATCATCGTAAAACCCCGCTGTTATGAGCGCTATTCAATCTCCATTGAAATGCACAAAGGGTAAGCAGAGACACTAAACAGGAGAGTACAGAAAACCAACTCCTTAAAATGTTTTTGTAAAGAGAACTTATCCATTAAACACTCATTTACTAAAGACCGCTTGCACCACAAATAATTAAATGCTTTTAGCGCTAAACGTATTTAAAACATCGTTCTGCATATGTTCCTCTTTTAAAAACCGGCCAAGTGCGTGTGAGGCTCGCACACAAGGGGTTCCGTACCATATTAAGATCGAGCAAAAAATACGTTTCTTGTATGGACTCCTTCAATTATTAACTTTATTTGTTTTAGTGGCAATAGAAATACACAATCTGTGAACATTTCAACTGCCTAGATACGTACCTATTACGAATCATAAAATGCAACCCACTGACAGGCATACAGACGGACAGCGGAGGCTTAGTAGGGTTCCGTTTGGCCCCCTTCACGTACGGAATCCTAAAAATTACAGAGACAGAATGATATCGAACACAATGTAAATTGTTTATAAATAAATGTTACAACAAAATACCTTGTGATATATTACAATTAAATTAAAGAAAATTTAAAACTCATATTAAAAGTACACTTTGTAAACAAGCATATTACAAATAAGAGGATTATATCCAAGACAAGAATTATTGGAAACATGCTGGTCCTGCTTCATAGGATAATTTAGAATGTAGACGAAATTAAATAATTTACTAATCCTACTAATTCAATTATATATTTATTTATTTTTTCAAATTCAAAATTTGTTTACTTTATAAATAAATTGAATTAAATTGATGTTTTAAGTATATTTAGCACTAAACGCATTTAGCGATTTGTAGTGCAAGCGTGTCTAAGAGTTAGGACCTAAGGAACGCTATAACTCGTAAAGTCAAAAAGCTAAAGCTGCAATCTGCTAACTATAATATCTGGACAAGAGCCGATTGTCTTTGAGGCAAGTTATTGAATGAAGAACAGATGTCGATTCTGCAAATATAACATAGGATTGATCGCTCCCCAGCGAGACAGACTAACTGATATCTAGACTATCTTACTGCTGGCGCATCTCGAAAGAGGTTTGCAATCGTAGACCTACGTTAAGTAATCCTCGGCTGCCTACTGTTCGGAAGTTCTAAGTTGCAAGCTTAAGATCCGAAAGAGCTTTATATTATCGGAAGACCTCACTCATCAACCACTTTCTAAAATAATAAGTCAGTAAAACAAATAAATCTTCGATCTTCACTTACATCGTGGCAGTGGCCTCACAAAACGCCTCCTAAAATATTAACCTATTATTAAATATTCACCTATTATTCTTTGTTGTAGTGCTGGGCGCATCAATTATTCCGGCCCGGGACCGCTTCCCGGGATCCCGTGAATGTTTCATACACGCGCCGTGATTGTCCGGACATGGGAGCGTAGATTTTGAGTTTGTATACAGTTGATATGAGGATAAAGGAAAAATTGTTATGAAATTCTTCTGTGCCCGTCGCAAAAAAGGGAAATTTTGTACGTCAGGGGAATTCTGAAAACCCTGTTTAAAAATTCGTGTATGATATTTATTTTCAAACTTGCGACCAGTTTATTATTGTAAGTCGAATAACCTCTTAGATAAATTGAAATCTTAGGTAAATTAATAAAGGTTTTCGTTTACATCTTTAAAAGGCAAATTTTTCCCCAAATCACAGTTGTTTTCTTCGACTTTCTTCAACAGTCAGGTGCAAACAACATGTTTTATCTTTTGTTATAATACGACACAGTTTTAGTGCGTATAAAACAACGTAACTGTGGCTACATGTGTGTTGGTATAATGCTGCATTTCTAAATCCCATGAATACGGTATGACAGCGCGGAAACGAGACGCGTGTAGTTTGGGGTGCGGTGCGAGCGACAGAGATGGCGAAAGAGGATTGTTTATGCTCATCATAATGATGCACAAAAAAGTACAAGCCGTAAAATATGGCATTTTTAAAATGTATTATGTGCCTGATATTACTTTGTGATCCCCTACAATACCTTGAAGTTTTATCCTCCTAGGCAATGCCTTAAATGTCTGTGATACTCATAAGTGTAGTTGAAGTCTCATGTGCTTAAATGTCGGTCATATTGCTATGTGAGTACGTTATTCTTCTTCTTCTTCTATGTAGAGTAGTAGTGGCCCAGTCGTAGGTTTGAACCCTGACAGGCGCTTTACTTTGTGTAAATTATTTCATCACCAATGTTCTCAAAACGGTGATAGAATACTTCGAAGACATGTGACATCTACCAACCCGCACTGAGGCCGCGGAGTGGATTACGGCCCACTGCATCTTACAGAGAGGAGGCATGTACCCCAGTAGTGGGGATACTACTCGTATAGGCTGATTATGTATATTTTTATTAAATTCATTTAAGCTAAACCACATGTGCACTGTGATACTACCGACTTTTTCGGTTTCCAAATCTAATAAGACACTTCCTTCTTCCGAATTGACTTTTATTGTCATCCAAATTACAAACACGTAAGTCATTGATGTTGAAGGGTTCAGTAGCCTCTAAGCAGGAGGTGGAATGTCAGCTCGTTTAACAAACCATTTCCAAAATAACCCGCTAACCCCTTAACCCCACCCCGCGCTATAACCCGCGAGAGATTTGCGGCAACAAGGGGGATCACTCGTAAACTAGTTGATACGTCACTCATAAAATATTGAACGACATTTAAATTACACAGCGCAGCGATATTTTATCGCGAGCGGATGCGGTGGAACAACAGCCTCGCATATTTGGATTGATATATTTTTAGGGATAACATGTGTTTTTAGGATATCAAATGGGTTGGATGAATAGATAGGGAAAATATAGTGTCTGATATAAATTATTATGAATTGTGTGGACAGGTTTGCTCTACAATTATTGACAATGTATGATTTACGCTGCTTCAAAAGCTGATTGAAAATGTGACTGCTAAGCAATGGTTTCTGGATGAATGATTTGGATCCTCGGTCGGACAAAATATTATGAGGCTTCAATAAGCCTTTATGTAGCATTTCGTCACTATAAGCATTTTGCTGTAAATTGAATTCTTGCAAAATATCAATGAAAGTCAACCTTATTATATACAGAAGAAAATAAAGAAGAAGACAGCTATTCTAATGTTTACCAGAATTACACAGAATGTAGAATAATACATGTTTATATGTTGCCCTTTCGGAGTTTATTCAAATTAGACCATAAAATTATTACATTGCTCCAAAAACACTCCCTACAAGACATATTTCACACTCAAAAAATCCTCCTAGCAACACAAAACCATTTCTTTCCGCAATGAGGAGCAAGATAACAGAGCATGTTTCGTGTTAATGAGAACAAAAAGTGACATAAAGACATAGACAAACTGTTGCTAATACGTTTAGACTTCTTATACATACTTACGTAACGGGAAAAAGCTTTTTTTTCTACTCAGGTAAACATAAGGGCTTTGTACTTTATTTTTTGCTCTACGTGTGTTAAAGGGCCATTTATTTGTGTAAAAATTGTCAAGAAAAGCTTGTGTGTATCATAAAATTATGCCTATATTATCCGCAGGGGTAATCAAAGGTGTACAGTACACGTCGCCTTTCGCCAGTTATGTTTAAGACACATCATAGAGGATGACCCTATTGCTACCAACCAGGCAAATACAGACTCCGGATTTCTTCTATGAAATTCTGGATAAAATCCCTGTATCATTTTTCCTAACATGAGACCAGGCCTAGGATCCCACGCTTAGCAGTCGCACAGCTTGCGACCAAGGAGACAGTTCTCGAGGTAAAAAACAAAGTAGGTAGTTAGAAATTAGTTAAAAAATTCCAACAAAGAATCAGTCTAAAATCTAGGAAAATATAAATACAAACCCGAAACAACAATGTCCAAACCAAAACTTATAAGAGAAAGCACTTACCAACAAAACTACTGTCCCTTAATAACGTGCTCAAATTCCGGACGTCGTCATGCAAATATGAGCATATACGAGTATTATGTAGCGGACAACGTAATATGATGTACACCCGAATGTATTAGTTTAGCTGCTAGCACTTATGTGCGCCTGGTAGTTTTGCGAAATTATGTGACTTTGTTATGGGGGTTAGTGGATAAAAAGTTATGGTGGCTTGGTGGGTTTATGGACCCCTATTGTTTAAGAATCAGATTGAAAAATGAAATGAAAAAATGTTTATTTCATTATTTTACACGTTGTACGTTATACAGTTGGTGGCGTCTCCTTTTAAGCATAAAAATGCCTGTGCCAGGAGGCGCCCCTCTTTTATATCTTGCAATTAGTGTTAACATGTAACGAAACAAAGCTTTATGAATTAATTATTCTTAGATATTATCATTAGTCTGTTGGTATATTTGTGTGTAAATTTAAGCGTGCATGCTCGTGTGTGCGTGCGTGTGTAGGTGTACCTGCGTGTGTATGTGTGCATGCGTGTGTATGTGTGCGTGTGTGAGTATTAAAGTGTGTGTATGTTTGTGTGAAGTTATTGTATGCGTTAGATTGTGGTTTTAATCGTGCTTTACCTAAAAAGAGACACAGTCACACATCCACTATAACATTTGGTCTTTGCCTAGCAGCAGTGGGATGAACACTATACCTATAAACACTTAATATGAAAACATTGTATAATCCCATATTTTTAAACGAGTAGCCGTGGCGTTTCTTGCCTGCTCCTTCTCTATAGGAAATCGTGCACCGCCACAGTGTCCGCAATTTACGGGTGAATGACGTCACTGAAACGTTGTTTTGCATGTAAGCTGGTGTTTTCCTAGAGAGTGTTTTTGACGCCGTAAAGTCAAACTACGCTGCCCAAAGATTTAAATCGATTTAAATCTTTGCCATCATTTTCATAACATCAGTCAATCGCCGGCGATACGGCTCGTGAACCGTCACGAGCCGTATCGTCGGCACCATAACATTTTATTATCTAAAGTATCGTCTATCTAAACTACCGAGTTTAGATAGACGATACTTTAGATAATAAAATGTTATGGTGGCTTGGTGGCTATGGACATCTGTTGGAAACACTGGTTGCAGGTCTTAATGCCTGACGTGTAGGGTCGCATAGGTATGCGTGAGCGAGACGACGCTCTACTATACAGTCGATTTTTCTAAAACTTGTATGCATGTAGACGGCCGCGCACTTTGTAAATACCCATCTTTGGCCATTGCCCAGCGATGGGATGCAGACCCACACAATAACCAGAAGTAGAAATATCATCCATTTGAATATATCGAGACCCGTCCGTACCTCAGATGGTCGGTGGCTGGCTGTGGATGTCATCTTTGACAGTCGTTACGGCTAGTCAGGAGCCTGAAAGTTTGACAACCAGTCTTGTCTTGCACTGACTTATAACTCTTGTTAAAATTTAGGACCATCGTCTGCTTTTACAATGATTGTAAATATGTGAATACCATGTATTTAATAAACTGTCCTGTAAAATGTCCTAGAATTAAAAATTCGAAGTATCTACCACATAACTAATTTATCTGTCATTGCTTCATTTTACCTATTGTGATATAGTCATTTTATTCTAGATGCATCGTGTTCACATATAATTATATAATAATTAATATTTACAAAAATTGTAAAACATTTTAAAAGAGTAACGGTGCAGTTTCTTGCCCATTCTTCTCCATACGAAACTACCTTTTGGAAGGGCCGACTAGAATCAATTCTATTTTATTGTAAATGTTAACATTCAAAAGTGCCCTTTATGTGCCTATTTGAAATAAATTATTTGACTTTGTCTTTTGCCAAATACCTAACTGAGTAGTAGAGAGGTCAGATAAACAGTCGCTCCATGTAAAGTCCAGGTTAGACTGGAAGCCGATCCCAAAATTGTTGTGAAAAGGCGAGGCAGATGATGAGATACAAAATACGAAACTGTTATTGGAAACATCCTTCGTATTGATGACCATGTTCAACCTACAAAATCCATGTAACAAATCTCTTTGAAGGACAGATTATATCCCGGATACTGCAACACTGGAACAGACAAGATAATGATACACGCTATGTACGGTGATATAGGTATAGCTACTGATACTAAGCGCCGACGGCATCGCTGCGCCGAACTATATAAGCGGAAAAATCAGGTGCAGAGCTATAGAGGAATAGAGGTGCACAGTTATTTAATTAAAAGTCGTGTGTCCGATAAGATTTCCAATCAGCAAAAATTAAAAACTATACTTACAAACTTTTATCCACACACACATTAAACGATGAATCCCTTTTGGGGATGAGTTTAAAAAAATCCTTCCTTAATGATTTTGGTTCTAGACCATTATCTGTCATAATAATAATAAGGCAATTTATTTTTCAGATTCAGATTCAGATTCAGATATATTTATTTGCCAACAATGTAGGTACACGTATAAGATGGTACAGTTCTAAATGTTTCCGCTACATTCTACCTTACGGCATGCAAAGTCATAAACTAAAAACATAAAATACCATTTTCATTTATAAATCATGCAGTCGTAAAAACTAACGATACAAATTTTCATCTAAATTAATAATTAAGTCATTCTGTTATAATATATATTCTCCCATGTCATTATTTTTTTTTTTTTAAAGTCTTTTTTACAATAATAACATTTTTCTAATAATAATGCAGTCAGCTTAGATTTAAATATTCGTATAGGGTGTTCTTTAAAATTGTGCGGTATTTTATTGTATATATTATATTATATTATATTATATTATATTATATTATATTATATTATATTATATTATATTATATTATATTATATTATATTATATTATATTATATTATATTATATTATATTATATTATATTATATATTCTTTCTTCTTTTATAACCGGTTAAGGATGAATGCGCCGTTGATCTAGTAGTCACAAGCGCGAATGCTGCGCGAGGGTCCTGGTTTCGATTCTGAGGTCAGTCAGTGCTATTGGGTTTTTCGTAGAAAATCTGCACCAACGAAGACAAAAACCAATGAGAAAATCGTGTGAACACCCATCCGTATACAATGCATGGTGCTTTTAACATTCTCCATTCACTAATAATATGACAAACAATTAATAACTTAAAACCAATCTCACAAACTAAACGCAAGTACCAGTGAGGCTGGCTGCAGACTAACAAAGTTACGTTATTGATACATTGTTTGTTGCACACGACGCGACTGTAGCAAGCGACACGATTCACTTAGTTAGCAGTAACAAGTTGACGCAAGTTGCCAGTCGCCTAAGAACAATGCTGTGCTTCTAAGTTGACGCTTCAAGTTGGCTAGTTATTATGATTAATGGAGTAAGTAGGCGTTAAGTAAATATAGTTAAATGTATTGTCTATTTGCGAAGTTTACACTTAGCATAGCATAATCAGCCTATAATGTTGCCACTGCTGGTACACAGGCCTCTCTTTCAGAGGGTGTGGACTGTAACATACTGTGCGGGCCCAGTGCGGGTTGGTAGATGTCACATGTCTTCGAATTTGTGGTTCTAGGATATGGCGGTTTTCTCGCGATGTTTTCCTTCACCGTTTGCAGCAGTATATGCTTACGAAGTTTTAAAACCCTTGTTCATTCCGTAGAAGTATAGAAGAGGACATGATGGAACGAGCGATGAATAAAGCCATAAGGAGAAGAGAATGATGGCGATGGTGGTTCGTATTCCAGTTGTGTGTGTTCCAGAATCTTACCAAGTGGTATCATGATAACCAGTAACTGGTTTGTGCAAGTCAGGTAGGCAGTCGCTTCATGTAAAATACAGATATTCAGCTGCATCTAGTTAGACTGGAAGCTGACCCCAACTCGGTTGGGAAAAGGCTAGGCAGATGATGATTCCAGTTCCATACCGCATTCTGTCAATCCACGTAAATATTTAAAAATAAAATCTTTTGTTTTAGATCTTCTAATAATTAAAAAAAATCTCATTTGTTCTAAGATTTATCACTTAGTTTTTATTATTAGAGTTCTTTGCCTTGTTTCTCTAAATATACATATTATTTTGTACCAAAACAGTGAAACACTATGTTGATCATCGACTGACGGATTCTAATTCAACATAGTGTAAGGCCGACCCCAGTCTGTCAAACTTGCTTGTTGTTATTGATGCATAGTTTATACTCGCCTCGACGTGGAACAACATTCCATGCACTTACCTAAAGTGTTTTTATTAACTTTCGTAGGGAAGATATAAAGCTTCATCCACTAATATTGTGTAGTTTATTTAACTATTACATAAGTAATCACTAGGCTGACTTTTGTTGATCAGGACTATAAATCGCCGATTGTGAGCAGGCTCACTGTGAGCCTTAATGATACATGGGATTTCTATGGTAACGTAGGTTCGGTGTGAACAAAAAGTTGAATATGTATGGAAAAACAGTAAACTACGTAACGCTCGCTCACAGTCAGCGGCTGAAAATACGTTTGGTGTGAACTTGGTCACATAATATCACACAGCTTAATTTTTTTGTGAGTCAAATAAATAAATCAGCCGTCTATTATCTTCTTAACCCTTCCCGTTATCGGCGCAGTATCGCATTCGGCATTAGCATACGTGTACCGATGTACCGTGTCTGTACCGAGAAGGAGTGTGAAGTGAGAGGGGGGAAGGGGGGGTACCTTGCGGCAAATGGAATCTTCTGTGAAGGTGGCTCAAGTTGCTGCGGCGTTGATGCATTCTTCTTTGTGACGTCAATGCACGTGTTTGTGTTTGAGAATAAATATATTATTTTTCTATCTGTATGTAATGCTGTTTTTGAAGTAGGAATGCGATACAGGAAGTTCTATTAAAGTTGTTATGTATGCCGTCTTTGAGTTTAAAGGTTTGGGGGCCAGTAACTTCACTGGTTCTGAGGTTCTTTACTGGACACACTGTACCAAAGTCTGGTCCTTGTTTGTTATGGCAAGACGTTCTTCTCGTGATCAAGTCTATTACGGCTTCTAAACTAAACTAAAGAATGCCAAATTGTTTGCTTATCCTTTATGTTGCATTCTGGACATAGCTTGTTTTATCTGCCACCTCACTGAATTGTCGTGTCGTGTTAGGGTGTTAAAATGTCAACTTTTTAGCCGACTACAAACTATCAAATTTTATTCCCACCACTGAAAGATATAAAAATCAAAAACTAAATGAAAACAAATTAACAAAATCAGAAATTTCGTAGTCTTATTAATGAGTCTACATCTTCTAACTTGTACCACGGCAGAACTCTCCTATTCAACAAGCTTCCTTTTGATAGAGTCGCTGAGCGACGATGTGTTTTAATTCATAAAGTGGCCCGACGTAAAATGATCACTATTCATACTTTTACTAGACCGAATAAAAATGGGTAGAAGTACAGCTAGATAATCATGCGACATTAAAACTTACAGTCTTTCTAAAAGCCTAGAAAATTATTATTACACAAATGAACGTAACATAACATCACGCCTATATTTCCCGATGGATTGGGCAGAGGTGTGCCTTTTAGCACACCCATATTTCACCAGTCATGTTTTTTCCCATGTAATAGGGGTGCGAGCCTATTGCCATCAACCGGCACAAATCCAGACTCTGGGCTGAAATTCCAGATGGAAAAACCCAATAAAGCTTTGCCCGGCCTGGGAATCCGACCCAGGACCTCGTGATTTTTTATTATGCACCCAGATGGCCTAGATAAGTGGCCACCGTGGCAAGTGATTCGTATTTCTACAACGACTTTCAACAGCATTTACATAAACTTTTCGGTAGCTTATGTCAGTTCAATACAATCCAAGTTTCTACTTCTCCATGATTGTAATCGGTGATTGAATGTCACTTTGACTAGGCCCTCAGGGTTACTTCTGTGTCATATTAATTACGTGAAATAACTCTTATTGATATATGGATACTTATACCTGTTTACTCTTATTATTTTTAATTTATTTGTTTTATTTATTCATATAATATAAGACCAGACTTCTGCCTAACCCTTCGGGGAATTCAGGCGTTATGTTATGGTATATTATAATAAATGAATGCATAATTCTGTTGTTCGTGTTTTATTCAAGTAAATAAATTGGAAACGTAAACTTAGTAACAGCAATGTACACGAAACAGCAGACGCTAACGAACACCTTATAAACAGTAGGTGAGCAAGACTGGCCTAACAACCATTGGGTTATTCCTAGCATTAGCTATGTCCAGAAATGGACTGCAATATGCTGAGTTGATTGAAGTATGATTGAAATCGTTTGAGAAGAGGCTTTTGCCCTGTATTTCAGCAGACATTGCAAATAATCGAGTAAATACCGGTTAACTCATCAGTCAGAACAGATAGCTTTGTTCAATTTCAGTTCGTTTCTTAATAAATTTGGTTAATAGCGCCTATCATAGGGACATATCCCGAATTTTTAAAAACGTGCGCTTTCTAATGTCACTCTAAATCTGCCCGAAATTCCTGTAACTCACGTACATTTTTGAAAAAAATAAATAACATTGAATGTAGCTGCGGTGAGATTGCGAAAAGATTTTAAACATTTTTAACTATGGGAAGCAGCAGCAGCCGTAGTCCAGCAGTGGACTGCAATAGGCTGAGTTGGTTGAAATGTCCTTCTGGGCACTGTAAAATATGCCAGACAACTTCTGAACTTATCTGTTTACTGTCCCATGCCGACTCGACGGCTGTTTCATATATTTTTTTATCTGTATCGTCGACTCTCCATCATAAAATCTTTCAGTTACCATTTGATCTGTTGAGTGGTTTATTTATTGTTTTTGTTTTATTTTTATGTGTTTTTCCTTCTATGGGGACAAGAGGAACGGGAATCAGCTGAATAGAAACTTAAAGGTGTGTTTTGAACCATAAAATCTCGTGTGTAAGCTTTTCAAACTCAAACTCAAAGCATTTATTTCAATTAAACCATTTAAAGGCACTTTTGAACTGTCACTGTCATTCCAAAGCGTAGTTGGTATATATGGAGAAGAACGCCGCACCGCACTTTTTTATGTTCGTTGTCAATCCATTATTTTAAAGTGTGTCATAGCCAATAGTGTCATCACAATGTCTTGTTTTCTTCCTTTTTATTTGTTTTTTTATATTGGCACCTTGCAGCTATTTCCTAATAGCTAATAAATAATTATTTAATCGTGTTTTTGTATGTTGTGCTGTTTTTTTGTGTGCACTAAATAAACGATTTATCTATCTATCTAACGGGCAAGAAACTCCACGGACACTCTTTTAAATCAAACATTTGATACAAAATATTGGTACCATCATTCATGTTGAAATTATGCATGTGAGAACAATGTAGAAAGACGTGCACGTTTGTAGATGCGTCCGTATTATAAAGAAAAAAAGAAATAACCATTCAAAAATTTAAAATAAGCCATGGCAGCTAAGAGATGACCAGTCCCAACTGACGGCGAACGTTCACGAACATGGATCAGCACCATTCAGCTCAACCATTTTGAAGGGAGCTAAATGATCCAACACACGCGCCAACGTCAGCGAGACATCTGAGTGAACATGACATACTCACAGCCGCCAGGGCACATTCAAGTCAATGAAAGACATATTACCCGGTAAATGGTAGGTCTTTAGTACATAGTACTCACACCTGTGCTATGCAATTATATAATACAAAGAAGATGGAGTTTATACAATACAAAGATGGTCTTACAATCTTCAGCAGCTCCAGCAGTACTTTCAAAATGTAATTCAATTAGTTGTGGTTGTGGAGCAGGACCAGCAATGAGCCAAGCATTTTTATCAGTGATGTAAACCCCAATTTATAATATGCCTGCCTACATAGTGTGCGTTTTATACAAGATTTGAATTTCGTCTCATTCAGTTAAAGTATGTGGGGAGGAATTTTATTGTAACATTTTAAACAGTACCCCATGAAAGATGAGTCTTCTTTAGCCAGTATGAAACCTGGTTGAACTAAAAGGTAGGGCTGGACCTTTTAGTTCAACCAGGTTTCAGACTTTCATGTACTATAATTATGTCTACTAAAAAGATGTATTTTTTTTCCTCACGTACATGTTTTCATAGATATATTGACAAGGTACCGTCATGATGTTATTAATATCCTTAAACAGTTCCCTTAGAGAGTCGCGCCTGCGGAGATAATATATTATCTCCGCAGGCGCGGCTCTGATAGCTCTTTACTGCAGAATAAAAATAGACTCGATGTCTGCAGCCCGTCCCCACAGCAGAATACCATAAGGCATGATACTATGAAAATAACTGAATAGACTAGCCTCGCGATATCTACATCAGTAAATTGACAGATTTTTCAGACAGCATATGCTGCTGAACTTAGCCGTCCTGCAAGAGTTGTTAAATGAGGACCCCATTGTAACCTTGAGTCGAGCGTGATTCCCAGGAAAACCGTTTTATCGACAAATTCTAGTTTCTCTTGATTCAATACTATCTCACAATTACTACTTTTAACATTTCATAAAGAAAATTTTATGCACTTAGTTTTTTTCTATTTAATACAAAATTACCAGCAGTGAACCAATTTCGGACCTGCAGTAGGGCGTTATTTACGTCGTCAAAATTTGTAACACGTCTATCTACCTTAAAAATTAAGGAAGTATCGTCAGCAAATAACACCATTTGTGGTTGATTTTTTAATAAATGCAGTAGATCGTTAATATTCACTAAAAAGAGGAATGGACCTAATATCGAGCCTTGTGGCACACCCATTAGAATCATTTAATTTTTTTTTGTAAATTTTTGACGTTCAAAAGTGCCTTGTAAGGGCCTATTTGAAATAAATGATTTGACTTTGACCATTTTTACTTTTAAACCGAGTGAATTGATATCGTTTATTTGAACTTGTTGTTGTCTATCATTTAAATAAGATTTTACTAAATTGAGCGCAAGTTTTCCAAGTCCGTAATGCTCAAGTTTCAAGAGTTAGTTTTCGTGATCGACGTAATCAAATGCCTTTTTTTTTTTTTTTTTTTTTTGGTTGGGAAATTATCAAATAACTTCTCCCGCTCTGGGTGGAGCGGGAGGGCGTGTCAGACTCTTACTGACTAAAACCCACCCGTGTTCCTTCCGTTGCCTGTACATTGCCAGGGGCCACGGTATCCCTTTCGGACTTTCCCGCAACCCCGGCAGGCATTGGTCCTATCGGACCCCTTCACTTGCTGACATCTCTTTGAGGCGCGCGTGGAACACAACGCGCCGTCGACCCGGGCCTGGTCCTTATCGGACGGCGAGCTACCCATTGCTCACCGTCCGCAAGCCCGCGCCTACGGTGGCCGGGAATCGGCCTGCGATTCCCGACGCCCAGGGCGTCTCCTGCGGCGGCTAGGGGCGTGAGGGCGCGAAATTTGCCTCTCCCTCACGCGTTCTGCCTCCTCCTTCGCGAGCATTACTGCTTCGCAGAAGGAGGTGACGGCCTCCCATGCCCTCTCGCTCCGTACCATGGCCTGGACTAGGGCCGGACGCGAGAGATCCCCGCCGCCGATCGCCTCCACGAGGACACGGCGATGCTCTGCCCAAGCCGGACAGACCTCCACCGTATGCTCAACCGTGTCCTCCGGGCGATCCACGCAGTGATGACACCCGGGCGTTTCCTCCCGCCTGATACGGAACAGGAACCTCCCGAAACAACCGTGTCCGGTGAGGACCTGCGTCAGGCGGAAGGTGAGGACGCCGTGGCGCCTCTCTAGCCACTCCTCAAAGAGGGGACTTATCGCCGCAATAGTGGCGTGCCCAGCACTGGGTTGCGACAATCGCACTCTCCATGACGCCATGAGATCTCGCCGGAGCTCTGTCCGCTGTGCCGCGATTTCTCGCGGCAGCGGAGTTACGCCCCGGCGTTTCGCCTCCTCGCGCCACTCCCAAATATGCGCGAGGACTTTTGCCTCCAGATCCCATGGCGGTAATCCGGCAAGGAGGCTCGCCGCCTCACCGGAGACCGTGCGGTATCCCCGTACCAGCCGGGTGGCCATGACCCTCTGGGACGCGTTCAACCGGCGGGCTGGCCGCCGCCTCAATGAACGCGCCCAAACCGGTGCCCCGTAAAGGGCCATGGACCGCACGACCCCCGCGTATAGTCTCCGGCAGGAGGCGTTTGGACCCCCTAGATTGGGCAGGAGCCGCTTCAAAGCAGCCCCGGCCCGCTCCAGTCTGGGAGCCAAACGTCGGAAGTGCTCCACGAAGTTCCACCGGCTGTCGAGGACGAGTCCTAGGTACTTCATCGTCGACTCGACGCCGATGTGAACTCCTCCTACCGTTATTTGGGAACCCGACGGTGGCGCGTTCCGAGGACCATGAAAACACATAGCCTCGGACTTGTGCAGGGCCACCTCGAGTCCCAATTGCCGGATCCTGTCCACGATTGTCGCAACCCCGTGTGTCGCTAGTTCGGCCGCCGCCTGGTGCGACCTCCCCTGCGCAAGGACCAACGTGTCGTCAGCGTAACAAACGACGCTGACGCCGCTAGGGAGGTCGGCGCGCAGCACCCAGTCGTAACCGATGTCCCACAGATGCGGCCCCAGGACCGATCCCTGTGGGACACCGCACGACGTAATCAAATGCCTTGGAGAGGTCACAAAAAATTCTTATTGCGTCTTGGGCCTCTTTCCATGCGTTAAAAATGTGTCTTAATAAGGTTACACCGGCGTCGGTCGTACAACGTCCTTTGGTGAAACCATACTGTTGATCGTGGAGGATTTTATTTGTGTTAAAATGACTGAGCATTTGATTAATCATTACCTTTTCAAAAACCTTGTTTAAATGGAACACTGGTAAAGAAATTTACAAATTCTTGAGCAACTTCTTTGCTATCGCAAATGAGACCACCACATGACGTCTTCAGGGCGTCGGCTCCGAATTATGCTTTTTGTTCCTGTTCGTTTCATTATTGATAATTTTCCAAACCGTCTGTATTTTATTGTCTGCTGATTTAACCTTGTTGCTAATGTATAAGGCTTTAGCTGCCTTACAAGTGTTTTTAAGAGTTCTAGAGTAAGAAGCAACATATTTATTAAAAGTTTCCGTGTTAATATAAGGCTTAAGGCCATACAGCTCGAAAAGTCTGTCCCTACTTTTCTTGAGTCCTTTAGTTGCCCAGTCACTCAATAAAAGCTTGGGGCTGATAGTCTTTCACGAGGTATTTGTAAGATTACTGAATGCAAGGTGATGTTTTGACGAAGACATTTTTTTTTACGTTGGGAGTAACTAGATATTATTGTGCCAACGTTTTTAAATACTAAAACAATACTTTTCATATTTATTTCTCCCGTGAAAAGTGTGCTATTTAAAGTGAAAGCGTCTTTAGGCAAGCTAAGATGAAATCACTTTTAAGTAGGTTTTTTAACTCAAATAATTTCTGTGATAATCAGCATTATATTTATTAAGGTAGGTGCATAAAAGTTTATCAACGGATAACTACTTACTTACATCCTTTTTGAATCTCGCATTCATTTAATTTACAGGAAATCATATTACGAATAATAATATATTATTAAATCCAAAAAAATATTACTCAATTTGATTCAATTCCTCTTCAGAACAAATTGTTCCCTACATCACTATACAGCACTCCTATTAAAAGGCTGTCAGTACCAACGGACGTCCATTGCTGGGTGCAGCTGAGCCCCATACACTACGGCTGTAAATAACGCGCAATGTATTGCGTCGCGTGACGTTCACTCGTACGTATTTATTGTTACGAATCGCTGACAGCGAGCGAAATTCATGATGGTTTGCTTTTTTATTGGAATTTTTTGTTTTTAGTATTAAAATTGGTGAAGAATTGAGGATAAAAATAGGTTTTTTTCGACACCAAATCACGTCTCGACTGCTTCGTTGGTCTAGTGGTCGCAAGCACTACTGCTAAGCATGAGGTCCTGGATTAAATTCCCAGGTCAGGCAAAGTTTTGATCGGTTTTTTCATCAGAAACTAAGTAGCAGCCCAGACTCTGGATTTGAGCCCGGTTAAGGGAAAAAGGCTCGTCTCCTGTACAAGGGGCACGTAACTGGCGAAATGTATACTATAGGTATACCTGCCTAATACCTCCCGCTCCCTGGGAGAGCAGGTGTGATGTTATGTTATGCTAATCATGCGAGACATCTAAGCTACAGTTGTGACTGCCAAGGTCTAATGACCAAGAGCCTTAGCTGCCATTCCAAGAGACTCTCGTTACGAGTCTGGCTCAAGATACAGAATGCTAGATAGACTGTTTAATACCTACGACATATATTAGGAGGTTTTCTTTCTTTGAAGCCGTTTATGTATTTTAAAAAGCAGTTGAACGAAAAGGCAATGTACAGTCGACCTCGTAATTGGTATCATTATCACTTTTGACCACAATTCCCAGTAACTTGAAACTACACTAAGGTTGAAACTATATATCTGTCACGTGTTACTGTTATATATATAGTGGTAAAGGAATTACGAAGTCGACTGTACTCCCACAGTTTGTTTTTCTTTCAAGAATCATTCTAGGTTCTCAACCCGCAGCCTGTAACTTGACAGCTACTTAAGACCCCATTTCTCAGTACCAAGAGACGTGTGAAGAAACTTTAACATAAAATACGAAGCCCCAACTTTTCAATTTGTTATTAATCAAGTAAGTTTGCAAGTATGTTGTACACAAAGTAAGTATATTGTAGTTAGCCTGCATTGTCCAGTTTGATGCTAAGTTTCTAATAACCACCGCACACAACACTATACGTTGCTTTTGTATAGATGTTGCAGGCACTTTGGTGTGTCAGGATTTTGTAAACTTATCTAATCTATAAATCTATTTTAATAGTGAGTAGCCACAAATCGTATTGTACGAGTACAATACATAGCTACTTAACTTTAAATTAGTATCTTTTAATCTGTTCTCTTTATAATAGAAACTGAATTTAATTTAAAATCTTTCATTATTTCAGGTTTTAATGATGTTTTTACACTACCACATTCAATCACATCTTTAAAACAGGTTCACTATTACTTGAGTTCACATCCACCTGGCACTCGGTGATTATCACAAATATTCTATCGCACGCAACAGTTCTTTATAGCGGTCTGTAGCCCATTCCCGGATGCCTATTACCGGCAGTGGACCGTTTATGGGTCGTTGCCTATATTTATATTGTATAGTTACTGACAGGTTATTACCCCATTGCTTTCAAGTACCATTTGGACTTCTTTTCTTAAAGTTAACCCTTGTGAGCCGGTTAGGACTCAATAGTCAATGGTTTATTGGTTTTAAGGAATTGTTTTTGTTAAAAGCTTACATAATGATGCTGGAAAAAGGAAGCAAGGAAAATTAAGAAGGGAAGAAGTAATAACTGTTTTAATATTTGAATCTTCACGTAGTCTAGAAGCCACACGTTTGGCAGAAAAATGATAAGCTTTCAATTTTAAGGACAAGAAAATAGTTTTTGTTACTATCAATCAACTTGAATTAATTACTTCAAAACACGTGCACTGACGCTTGTGTCACTCACGACACTCCCATCTTACACTCTTGACGCTCGTGATACTAATCTGACACTAGTGACGCTCTCTACTGAAACTCGTGACACTCTCGACACTCTCATCTGAAACTCACGACTCTGTCGTCTGACACTCGTGACACTCTCACCTGACACTGCAAAAGTGTCTAAGAAGATCTACTTACAGAAATAATAGTAGTTTATGAAACTGTTGCATATTGAGGGGTATTAAAATACGAGTGTGAGCTTAAAAACCTAGCTGTAGGCGAGGTTTTTAACAGTATCACACGAGTGTTTTAATACCTAGTTATGTACAGTTTCAGACACTACTTTATCTACTCTCATACATTGAACCATAAAAGATCAAAGTTAAAGATCAAGAATAAAAAATTACCACGAAATTAAAAAAGAAAATTAGCGCGTCACCGCGCATGCGCTAGAGCGGTGCTGCTGTTCCCCGTAACGTTCCATTACAAAAGTTGATGGAAACTCCTATTTGATATTAACTTCCTGGATTTACCCTGTATCGTAATAGAAAAACAAATGTTTTATAGCATTATTTTGTTAGAGAAAAAGTGTTATAATATGATTCTATCTTTAAATTTCGGTATTGTGTTTATAAAGTATATCAATATAACCTCGTTTTGATGTTTATAATTCGAACATTACGATATGAGAGTAGATAAACATCATTTCACTTCAATTCGTCATTTTGTAAACATGCAACAATCGTGACATTAAGTAGCCTTTTCAGCAAACATCACCAACATCGACTTCCCATCCTGCCTGCGACATGTTCACGATACAACAGCATACAGCAGTGTTGTGTGTTCACAAGTTGGATCCTCTGTAATCCCCACCTAATAGTGCGGCAACAGGACGGCGCGGTTACACGGGGATTTGCGGATTGGCTTCCGAGTGGTGATTAAATTCGGGTAGGAGATAATTGAATAAGTTTGGCATTATTATTATTCATTTTGGGTGATTTGACGATTCGTTTTCGAATGTGGTGATTTTTGTGTTGGAGAAATTAAAATTATTTGGGTTTATGTGTACTGGCCCAGTGGAGACCGTCGTGACTTACGAGTAGTAATTAGGTCTTAGATTCAAACCTAGACAGGCAGTTTACTTTGTGTAAATTAATTCATCACCATGACGACTCTCAAAACATCGTGACGACAGTGCTGGAGGAGCCCACCACCCGAATTGTGTCCTCGTGGTGGGCTCTCAGAGTAATGTAAATTTTTGACGTTCAAAATTGCTTTATAAGGGCCTATTTAACTTTGACTTTGAGAGAGGAGGCCTGTTATCCAGCAGTGAATATTATAGGCTGATTATGCTTAAGCATGGTACAACAGTTTTATATAGCAAAAGTTAGATTTCGTTGAGGGTCGATCGACAGAGAGAGAGGCAGTGGCACAGGTACAAGTGTCAAATTATACCTGTGTGACAGTGTCTTTCAAAAACTCCATGTAAGTAAGTAAGTAAGTAAGTCATTTATTTTGCAAATATGGGTACAATACATGGTGATAGAGTGATAACAGGTAGGTTCAGCCACATTTTACCAGTAGGCATGCAAGCATTATAATTTGAAGCTAAAAATACTGGAAATTAATACTTAGACATATACATTGAATAATTTGACGTCATAACTTATCTTGATAAGGATTACATAATAATATCAGAAACCAGTTACAGTTATTATTGAGAACACAATTTAGAGTCAATTAATAACAATAAAACACAATTTCAAATATGGCGTCAAAAAAGTGTAAAAGAAAAAAATCAAATAAAATAGTAACAATAATAAAAAATAATAATAAAAACAGTTTTATCTATTCAGATCACTACATATTATTTCAAAATGTTTCTCAGTAAGGAATTCGCTGACAGTATAGTATGCTTTATGCGTTAGAAAACTTCGAAACCTGTTTTTAAACAATGGTAGCGGTAATTCTTTCCATTGCTTAGGTAATTTATTATAGATTGCACTCTTCCGCATTAGTGCCGTTTTGGCGGGGTGGGAGCACAGTATATTATTATCTCGTCTGTTACGTGGGACTACGTCGGCCAGACGTTTAAAACGATTTGGGTTGGACTTCACAAACACAGCTACCTCCATTATGTACAAACTAGGTAATATTAATATTTTATGCTCTTTAAAGTATGGCATGCAACTATCAGTAGATTTAAGCTTAAACATCGCCCGTAAACATCTTTTCTGTGCTTTAAAAACTGTTTCCCTTTCGGTTGAATTTCCCCAGAATATTATACCGTAACGTAAGTGGGATTCTACTATGCCATAATAAGCAGTAAGAAGTGCATCTATGTCAACTATTGTGGATAATGAACGTAGAGCGTAGGCGGACTTACTAATTCTCTTACATAAGGTATCAGAATGTGCTTTCCAATTTAGATTTTTATCTATTACGAGTCCCAAAAATTTTGTACTGTCTACTTCTTCTACGACTTCGTTGTTGTACTGTATATTAGGACGCGTGCTAGGAATCCGCTGACTAAAGTGTACAGCTTTTGTCTTTTTTAAATTTATTTTTAAATTGTTTGCCTCTAACCAATTTACAACACTCTTTAAACACTTATTAATGTCCGATTCATATGTTACCAGATTTTCACATGGAATTGTCATGGTGCTGTCGTCTGCAAACAGTGTTATTGGGTGTTCAACACATTTAGGTAGATCATTTATGTACAGAATAAATATGAAGGGACCTAGTACGCTCCCCTGCGGTACTCCATACATAACTTTACGCTCTGAGGATCGATATATCTCTTCGCGCTTGCTAACTGGATTAATTTGGCAAATTTCAGTTATTTGTTTTCGGTATTTTAGATAACTCTCAATAAGTCTAAGTAATAGCCTCTAATACCGTAAGCTTCAAGCTTACTTATGAGAATTGGATAATCTACGTGGTCAAAGGCCTGTGTCATATCACAGAATATGCCAGATACAGGTATTCGATTATTGACATTCTGAATAACATTATATATAAAGTCAAATATAGCCATATTAATAGTCCTATGTTGTCTAAACCCTTTTTGTTTGTCACACAGAATGTTATTCTTTTCAATAAATTTTTATAATTCATTATAAATGTACTTCTCAAATATTTTGGAAATCACAGGTATGAGTGCGATTGGTCGGTAATATTCCATTAATTCTCTGTTCTCTTTCTTAAATATCGGCTTTATTATTGAAGTTTTTAAGGCATCCGGGAAGATTCCTGCGCTGATACTAAGGTTAATTATATGACTTAGATGACCACATATTTCCATAGATACGTGTTTGAGTATTTTCGTACTAACGCCATCATATCCTACACTATTTGTGTTATTCAAAGACATTATTATTCTATGTATTTCTACCGGTACACTAGGCGACATGAACATTGATTTAGGGCTCGTATTAATCTTAGTGTAGTTCGACCTGATGTCTATCTGCTTTGGTTGAATTTTATCAACAAAGTAGTTGTTGAACGCTTCAGCAATGTTTTTGGGATTTGAGACAATATGATTTCCAACCTTAATGTTAGAAATTTTTTGTTTAGGTAAATTATGTTTTGCGCGATTAATAATTTGACACGTAGTTTTTGATTTATTTTTAGATAGTTTAATATTTTGATTATTTTGTGCCTTTTGTGTCAGTTGTATAATTTTTTTGTGCAATTTTGAATATTGAGAGAATTTATTTTTACTATCTTTATTTAAGTTTAACCTCATCTGGCACAAGAGCTTTCTTTTCTTTCGGCTACACAATTTAATACCTCTCGACAGCCACTTAGGTTTTTTAATAACATGAATTTTGATTAATTTAATAGGAAAACACAGATTATACAAGAGCTTGAAAGAGTCGATGAAGTTGCTATAAGCAATGTTCGGGTCGTCCGTTTCATAAATTTCAGAAAAAGAAAGGTTTTTCATGTAGTGATTATACTTGGCTATGTTTTCCACACTATAATCCCTTTTAGCCGCATACCAATAGTTTATTTCACATTTTGTTTGAACGGGACAGTGAAGGAGCTGTGACGTATGATCGGACAACGCAAATTCAAGCACTTCAGTTTTACAAGATTTACCGAAATTATGCGCAAAATTGTCTATGCAAGTGTTGCTTGCCATGCGGGTAGGTGTAGGTCTTAATGCCAATTTCAAGTTATATCTCATTAACAAATATTCAAATGCATTTGTGTGGTTATTTTGTTTAAGAATGTCTATGTTAAAATCTCCGGCAATAATAATGTTTTTATAACGTGCTCGTGATATTTCTTGCAATACAGTTTCGAGTTTTTCTAAGCAATAGTTAAGATTATTTATATTTGGTACTCTATAAATACATATTACGACTATCTTATAATGCGTAAGCTCAATAGCACAGCATTCAAATATGCCTGAACAAGAGAAATTAGCAATTAGCCATGAGGTAACATCCAGGGACTGAACAGCGGGGTGACTGCGTAACACACATAATATAATGACAATTGATCGCAACGGGTTTCATTTTGACAGTTCACTCACTTTCATTGCAATTTACGTTGTTGAGCAGACGAACTTTTGAAACCTATGAAGTAATGGATTAGCAATATCCTTCAAAACTCTCGGATTTATCGCAGATACTGTCGAAAGTGAGACCAATTCAAAAAAATAAAGTCATAAACCTAAAGAAACAACAAACACAGCGAATCAAACAATAAAAAACTCGGATTGTGATTGAAAGTGTATTACGCACTTAGGGTGCAAATTTATTAAGACTTGGCAACAAATACTTTAGTAAAAGATAAATCCTAAGTTCTGTAACCAAAAAAAGATTATTTTAAACTTCCTCCACATTTATCTGATGAATCTCAGCGTTCCCAGCGAAAAATAGAATTTTATTGTAAAAATCTCTAAATAGAGAAATAATTGGGAGTAGGCCGCCGTGTGGCAGCTATTAGGAGCCAATAAGTATTAATTGTCTTGTCTAGACGTTAGACGACGGGGGGGGGGGAGGGGGAGCGGTGGTGGTGATATACGGGAGGTAAGATTCAAGATCCAATAGTTTTGAGTTGTTTGTAGTGGTTTTACTCCGTCTCGTTAGGTTTATTGGTCTGAAGCGCGACCGAGCGTAGGTTCGTGATTATGATACCGTGGTAAATCGTTATATGTAAAATAAGTATTAGGTGATTCCCGGAAGCAGCTCGAAGTATGTATTTGTGCACTCTTAATAACAATATGGGTCTTCCCCTAGTTCATGGGCCTAACTGATTAAATGTGGGTTTGCTATATATCCATGCCTATCCTTACGAAGAATGCTGGCGTGATGTTATGCCATTACCGTGGCCCCTGGCAACATACAGGCAACGGAAGGAACACGGGTGGGTTTTAGTCAGTAAGAATCTGATACGCCCTCCCGCTCCGCCCAGAGCGGGAGAAGTTATTTTATAACTTCCCACCCAAAAAAAATAAAAAATAAAATGTTATGCCATGCTCATCATGTCCCTGCCCCTGTGACTTGGGGCTGGTGATCACGTTCCCAGGTGTTGGCACCTATAGCGTGACGTATCACGCTAAAGGTACATTGTTGTTACCCATCTCAAAAATCCGTGTGTCACCTTAAAACCACTATTCATCCAATGGACCGTGTAAAAATGAACTTAACAAGTACTTAGCGAGGCGAGCGCGTGTGTCCAACAGTCTCGATGGGGTCGCTGCAATCTTGTGTGGAGGAGTGTACGTAAGTACATTGGGGGGCAAAAATATGTGTTCACATAGTGACATTTTTGTAGCTCTAATTGTTGAAATTTGTTATAGATAATAAATACACAAAAGTTTGTGTGTGAAGATGCTTTATATGCTGCTTTATATGCTTTAGATGCTTTATATTTGACATTATATACTTACCTAAAATTTAATTTCAACTCTTTATTAGTGGCTTTTGTGGACATGATAATTATTCAGATTTGATACAGCTGTTAAAATACGTTTTTAATTTTATTAATTTATTTATCTTTATATAGATTCTTTTCAATTTTGTGAATGTGAGAACGCTGTAGGCCTAGTGGACTGTAGATTTGTTGACCATCATTATTCTGTTAAGTACCTGGTACTTGTTGAAAGACCTACACTGTCCTCCCATAACTAATAACACTGTTATTTGAAAATTTGTAAAAGCCCATTATTTTTAAAAGAGTAACCGTGGCGTTTCTTGCCGGCTCTTCTCCATAGGAAACAACCAATTGGAACCGTGCACCTAGCTTCTGACGTTTCATAAGTGCCCATGTAGGTTTATATGAAATAAAAATATTTTGAATTGAATTGAATTGATGCGCAATATCTAATCGTTTCAATCAATACTTTACACGAGAAATTCGTTGTGGAATTTGACTAATTTCACATGAGATATTTATTAGCTATCTCTGGGATGCCTCTAGTATTGCAAATGTCCATAGGCGACTGTGACCACTTAAAATAAGGTTAGCCACCGTTCTGTTTACCATAATTTTAAAAAGTTGGATCCATATTTTTGTCCTTGTCTGTACAAACAGTGGCAGGCCTTGTGAGAAGGGGTGTACGTGCTATTTTATAAATAAGTTTCTTATGTGAAGTTTAATTGTCTGTGAAGTTGGAGTGGAGCGCGCGGGATGAGTGGAGCTGTGGGGAGGTCCAGGGACAAGTAGGAGTTCTGTGACGGTGTTAAGATAGTAAAATCGGGATTATTTGTTGGAAACTGACATATTTATGTATCTAGAAACGGAGTTAGGACATAATATAATATCACGCCTGTATTCTCTGAAGGGAAAAGCAGAGGACTGTTTATTCACATTTCGAGTCAAGCTTTTTCCAGCATTTTTTCAAGTCAACTTGCAACGGGCGAATTTCACCAATTAAACTGAACGCGAACATCACACCTAAACCGCGTTGAAGAGCTGTCAGTGTCAAATATTCCATAACAATGATGACACTGACAGCTCTTGAACGCGGTTTAGGTGTGATGTTCGCGTTCAGTTTAATTGGTGAAATTCGCCCTTAGTTATCATCACTATCATTGGCAGCCTTCTTCCACCCACTGCTGAGTATTAGGTTTCCTCTCTCTTGCGCCACGCCTCCCTGGTCTGTGCAAGCCTCAACCAGTTATTATCCATGTGAATCATATTGATTACCATATCCCATGTGATACGGTCTAAATGGGTTAACCGGGCACCAAGCTCAAGGTTTGAGAGCATCCTAATTTAAAAAAACAACAACTCTTCGCCGTCTTTTGTAATTTGGGGATTGAACCCCGCGACTTAATTAGCTATGACAAACAAAAACAAAAATAGCTATTATAGTTCCACCTTTAGATCTATATAGCCTTTAATTTAAAACCCGTCTTCCGACTAATTTCCCCTCCTCACCAACATTTTCATCTCCAGGTCTGCGTGTGGCGCCAATGACCTTCATTCGTCACAATAACATAAAGTCATGAGATGTCTGTGTGTATGTGTGTGTGGTAAGTGTATATTTTTATGTTTTAACAATTTTGAATATTTATTAATTTTCTGTTTGTTTCAGTGCCATACTAACCCAATAAGATCTACATTGTGTCTAACTGTATCAATCGAAGAATTTTATTCGTTTTTAACTTTTTATCATAATTTATTATATTACTACATTAGTTTCTTTATTGGATTTTTTATACATATTAATTACATTTTAAAATATTTTTATAAAAATAACATTTAACTAACATCCTTGACAATTTGAAAGTGCCTGTAATTGGTTTATTTGAAATAATTGCTTTGAGTTGTGAGTTTGAAAAATATAAAAATTGTGGCCCATAGGCATCAGGAACAGGGTCCAAGCTACCGGTGGTCAGGGCCCCTGAGAGAGGAACCTCCTAACGATACGCGCCGTGTCCAGAAGTACCGCTTTCTGGATAAGCTCTTAATCCAGCCGCCTAACGAGAGCCTCCACAGGTGTTAGTCGAGGCTCTTGGCTATTATGCCATTGGTCACGACTATCGGCACCATGACTGCTGTATCCACATCCCACGTGTCGACAACCTCGCGAGTCAGGTCAAGATACTTAATCTGCTTATCTCATTCAGCATTATTATTATTATTATGTTTAAATACAAATACTGCTAAAATCATTACCTGTCCTCTTGGCTTTGCCGTAGTCGGGTAAAAATAGTTTAGAATAGAATAGCTATCATAGTTAAGATTTGCTCGCTGCTCTATCGAGACCATTGCCAAAAACTATAACCAAAGTTAAAACGAGCACCAAGGCAGTACTTAAACAAGTTAAAACATTGATAAAACTTAACAACTGTTGTGACTACAACTGTTGTGTATATGTACATAAAACAGTTTCGTAATTACAAATAGATAACGTACAGTGTAACGTAACGTAACCATTGAAGATAATTAGAACGTTTTTGGCAGATATTATTTACTCGTTTTTGCCCCTCTCTAGGGCGACGGACAGAAATTATCCCACGAGAAAGTACTACCGGAACAAAGACACACATCAAAAAAAGTTTGTGTTCACTAGCAAAAACTGTTATATTTATAAAATTTAACCCTTTTTTGAAATTAAAAAAATACACTTTTTTATATTTTTTTATAACAAAAATTGAGTAATTCAACCCTAACGTAATTGTAACAGAAATTTGAAGGAAAGAAAAAGATCGTTCAACCAAACTTATACAACAATTTACTAATAGAAGGTTTTTATTTAATACTAGTATAACTCCTCCCCTGGCTCGCACACATGTGGAGATCCTCCTGAGCATGCTGAGGATCAAGTCCCATTCTTGAATAGCGGCTTTCCTGATTTCTGGCACTGTCTGGGGAGGTGGCTGACACTTCCAACCAGCTCACTTAAGAGCATCCCACGCGTGCTCTATTGGGTTTAAGTCAGGCGAGCCGGCAGGCCAGTCTAACCTTGTAATGTCGTATTCTTGGAGAGCAGCATTGACTCGTTGAGCTCGATGTGCAGACGCATTATCATCGACCAGTACGAATTAGTACCCATGGTTTACTCGGAATGGTCTGACAATGCCATCAATAGCGACTGTTTTGTGCCTATCTGCCGTCATGGAGCCTCGATACGAGATCAAAGGCGTTCTAGCTCCAATAATAATTCCACCCCAAAAGGACACCGGTTTCACGCCTTGCTGAATGGTTCCAGTGGCAGTTCTTTGCCCTTCAGAGTCTCCAGGTCTGCTTCAGACACGGACACGTCGGATATCTAGATGAGTACTGATTCGCGATTCGTCAACGAAGAGACAGTTTTGCCAAATGTTTTCCTCCTCATCTTCTTCATTTTGCCGGAGCGTAGCCCACTGCAATCTCCGTCGCTGACGTTGCCGTGAATTCAGAGGTGCTCGCCAAGACCTCTGTGCTCGTAGTCCAGCCTGGTGTAAGTAATTCCGAATGGTCTGATTCCTAACTTCAAGTCCAGAGGCAGCCCGCACTTCTGCTTTTATTGTAGTGGCGTTGATTGTTGGGTCACTGGCTGTCAACAATCTGATATAGCGCTTCTGAGCAGCAGTCAGAACAGTTGGGCGACCACTGCGGGGTCGGTCAGCTAAATTATCCATTCCGTGGTACCGCCGCAACGTGGCCACGACGCGGGTTTGGGATACAGCAACTCTGCGTGCTATTTCTCTTGTGGAATATCCTTCTTCCCTCAAATTTACAACTCTTGCTCGTAAAACTTCTGATAATCCCCTTGGCATTTTATCAATAACAACTTTCCTCGAAAAATCCATTAAAATTGACTCAGTCAGATTAGCGTAAGCTTGGATTGAATTTCTTTTTATATGGAAAAACAATTGAGTTTGTTTTTTTTATTTTATATTCTAATTCTATATTTTTAAGTAAAGAATCTAGAAATTATAATATAGTCTACCGTAACCAAAAAGATTTCGATACTTCAAACTGATCGCAAACTTTTTTTGATGTGGTATGTCCTAACCCAGGGCATAGTCTCCCGCATGAAAAGGTAACAGGCGGAGTTAGTTACGCATTTACTATTATTTATGGATGTTTTGAAGAGGGACGAGCTCGTGGCTAAGTAATATCAGCCGCACGGGTCGATCCATCAGGTTAAGCTATGCTTGCCGGTTTTGGTCCGTAGATGGGTGACCATCTTTACATAACGAGACTACTTCGTGCTTCGGAAAGTCCCGGCTGTCATTTGTGGATCTTTGACGCCCAAAAGTCTGATAACCAGTCTTACCAAGGGGTATCGTATTACCCAATTACTGGATTGTGGAAGTCAGATAGGCAGTCGTTCCATGTAAAATACTGATATTCAGCTGCATCCGGTTAGACTGCAAGCCGACCCCAACATAATTGGGAAAAGGCTAGGTAGATTGATTTGTACAGGGCGTAGAAGAAGAAATAATTATCAGCGATTATTTATCAATTTGATTGTTTATAAGTATGGGTTAGTCTGTTGTTCACTATCTCACCTTATCTTCTCGTGTTATTGTGAGATATTTTGTAATATGAAAATAGCGGTTCCCTATCCATTTGCATAAAATTTTAAGACCTAATATAACTTAGCATAATGTTGTTTGGCATAATTATATTTTCGCATAATATAATTACGCATAACAGCTCACGCATAATTTTTTTAAGCATAATTTCTCTAACCATAATAATGATTAAGCATAATATTCTAAAGCATACATTTATTAAGCATAAAGTTAAAGCATGCAAGCAAGCATGCAGCATGCAAGCAAGCATGCAGCATGCAAGCAGGCATGCAGCATGCAGCATTCAAGCGAGCATGCAACATGCAGCAGGCAGGGTTTCTGTCACGGCTCCGGCGCTGCGGGCCTCCGGCGGCCCACGCGCCTACGCGATTTTAAATTACACTCTAGGGGTAGGACAAACAAGACTACGTGGAGTCGGTTTTGCAGCAATTCGGTTCTTAGGCCTACTAACGTTATGCGAATCAAATTTATGCCAAAACAAATTAGTCTTTAAGATGATTATGCCAACATAAAATGTATGCCTAAAAAAATTATGCCGAAGTATTATTATGCCAAAACAAATTGTGCCAAAATCGTTATGCCGAAGTATATTAGGACAAAGAACATTATGCGAAAAGAAGGTATCCCGAAAATAGCTCATGCTGTAGTGTAATCAGCAGTATGGTAGCGTGGCTTAGGCATCGTCCTAACGAAACCCAACGTCACACACCTACACGCGACTGTTGAAAACTAGGTTATCGGCACGAATTGGAATACATTTCAAAACAAATAAAACAGATATCCACGTGGACAAAGTCGCTGATTAAAACTAGTTTAACTAGGTATAACTACACAACGACGGAGTTCCGAGGTGTCAGCTAGTTTCCAACTGCGACGCGAAGGACGATCATCTGCCAACTTAGTTCTATGCACTTAGTTCTGTAGTTATGTTTCATTGTTTGTAGATCATTTGTAAAAGAGGTGGAAACAGCTAATTACAATGTAGTTATAATAGTAACTAATGTGAGTAGTTTTATGTGTAGGAATCATTTGCGAGCAGTTTTCAAGATTGTCAGGCTGATTTCGAACTTGACCGAGGAGGTCATTATGAATTCGTCACCAAAAATGTGATTATCTTCAGATATAGTTTTGCAATTTTTCTTGATATGGGACCATAGAGAGATTTAAAGAAAAAATATAGGTAACCCAATAGACAATACACACACATCCATCAAACCGCGACAAAAAATCTAAATGCATTTGTTATTTTTAATCACAATCTCCTGTATATAATATAATAACCAACGGACATAGCAAAAATCATCATAAACAATCAATTCCAATTCACATAAACATTACTGAAACCAAAAATCCTATTCTCTTAAACTTTATTTAAAATGCAAATCGACACATAACCCAAAAACTCGCCTTAATCAAAGATATTGAACATTCCTGGTAGCAGTCCAACTAACTTGGCAAGCATCTGATTACGTTTCAATTCTACCCTCGCTCTGCAAGTATCAGCGAGTGAACACTTGAGAACGATACTACCATTGTACACCCTCGGTGTACGGTCGTGGACAGAATGGGTTTAGCAGATAAATAATGGAAGTGTGACGTTGCGGTAATACATGTGACCTAAAAAAAAAAAAAGACAAAATAACAATGTTTGACTGCCTCGTTTGTCGTGTGGTCGTAAGCGTGACTGAAGGTGGGGTATTGGGTTCAATCCCTAAGTCAGGCAAAGTTTTACTGGGTTTATCCATTAGTATTTTTTTCAGTAGCATCGTGCATCCCCGGTATAATAATAATAATATGACTCTGATGTGTATAATAGGCGATTGCTACTCACACAAAGTTCTCATATTGTGAATGTGTGAGTGGACCCCTGTCAACGTCAGTAATAAACCAGCGTTCAATGCAGGCACTCGTTTGATTCTCTCCGCACCGCCAATTAGAAACATATCAATATGGCAATCGACTTACCGCCTATTAATTGAGACTTGAATATAACTGGCATGTGGGTGTAATATACACCTCTGCTTAACCCTTCAGGGAAAATAGGCGTGATTTTATTTTATTATTTTGATGGTAACATTTTTATGCCCCGACTGTACGCGACAATGTACTCTGAATTAGCATTTGTATCGGAGACCGCTAATCCGCTGTACCGCGGACCGATGTCTGTAGCGTCTGTTAAGTCCTTTAGTTGTCTCGTCTGTAAAGTCCTTTACTTGTCAGCGACGAATGGGGGGTTAATACAGTTGAGGTCGTTCGTTGTCGACTTTGTCAGTATTTGTTAGTTAGATGGAGTAAAGAATTGTGTCTATTGAGTGAATTCAATAGTCTATCAGGAATATTTTGTTGCAATTTTTATTAAACTAGGTAGTTGAAGTTATTTATTTGCTTTTCATCATCATTCTCCTGCCCTTATCCCAATTTATTTGCGCTCGGCGCAACTTGTCTTAACTTCCGTACTTCTCTAGTCACCCACTACCGAGATGACGACTAATAAGAGACCTTTCTCGTCATACCATCTTTAACTCAGTCCATCCATCCTTACTTTGGTCTTAAAAATAGAATTGGGTATGTCCTTGCCACGTCTGATTTATGCAATCTGCTACAAAAATACCAAAAAAAAAACTATATATAGTTTTGCAATTTTTCTTGATATGGGACCATAGAGAGATTTAAAGAAAAAATATAGTTAACCCAATAGACAATACACACACATCCATCAAACCGCGACAAAAAATCTATATCAAGCAATTGTACCAACGGACATAGCAAAAATCATCATAAACAATCAATTCCAATTCACATAAACATTACTGAAACCCAACGACTTTGAAATATTCTTATTTAATTTAATAAGTAAGTTTTAAATATTATTTTATTTTTATTATTAACTAGCTGATCCATCAAACGTCGTCCTTTCTAAATTTAAATAATTCCCATAAAAATGCACTTTCGGTTTTTTCGGAATTTTACAATTTGCCAGGCAATATTTTTTTTTTATAATATCCTGATTCGGACTATTTCAAACATTTTAAAACATTGCTAAATCGATCCTGCTATTCTGAAGTAATGCGCACCAACGAACAGCATTTCATTTTAATTAAATAGATTAGAAAAATAATACTTAAGAGTGGCCTTTTCAAATTATTTTGTTTTATTCCCCAAGTGATTTTAAGAAATAAAAACATAAATTGTACTCTAAATATAATACTCATTTAAAAAAAAAACAAAAAACCATTACTAAAATTAAAAACGTCAAAATCCAGATCCTTTGCTAACCCTCAAACTGCAGCGTCGACTCTGTAAGACCGCCACAATGCAATACATTAAAACTTGTCGGCACTTCGCGTTCTGTTGGAGTGTCGGTAACTTGGCTTTAGAGGCTCATTTAACACGAAGAGAAATTCTTGCGTCGGGGGATTATTGAAAGGGGAAAAAGTTGACTCGTGTAAAAAGTCGACTATCGCTTCATCTTTAAAATTAGAAGAGACTGCGTAAACAAGAAATCTTTGGAACTTATTTTCAGTTTTCAAATAACCTAAAAAATAATATAAAATCGTTCGACAAGACGTCTTAAAGTAACGACATAAAGTCGAAGGTGAGTTGTTTCCATTTCTCGACTTAAAACCACTACTAATACTTACTTCCTTGTTTGAGTGCGATGACTGCAAAACACTGTGTCCAATATTTGTCTTGGAAGCGAGACTAGCATAGACATTATCGTCTCTCGTCGGGCGAGAAACTATCCTTATGTAAATGAGCCTTAAATAGCAGCTTAATATTATAGTTTTCTTTTGTTATAGTATCAATATCGTGCTTTCTTTTGTGTTTTGTTCAGCGAGACAAAGGAATTTTATAAAGCAGGCTTGTGTTTTAAGTCTTGCATGCTTTATTTCATAAATTAATCTAAGAAAAGCAAGGAAAATATTGGTGAAAGATAAGCTGTAGATTTACAGAATCTTACAACTAAGAGTCACACAATTTGTTTTTATTTTTTTTTTCACGGTGGGGCGTGTCAGTCTCTTACTGACTAAAACCCACCCGTGTTCCTTCAGTTGCCTGTACTTGCCAGGGGCCACGGTATCCCTTTTGGACTTTCCCACGACCCCGGCAGGCATCGGTCCTAGCGGACCCCGCCAGTTCTGCTGACACAACGCGCCGTCGACCTGGGCCTGATCCTTATCGGATGGCGAGCTACCCATTGCTCAGCGTTCGCAAGCCCACGCATACGGTGGCCGGGAATCGGCCTGCGATTCCCGAGGCCCAGGGCATCTCCTGCGGCGGCTAGGGGCGTGAGGGCGTGAAGTTTGCCTCTCCCTCACGCATTCCGCCTCCTCCTTCGCGAGCATTATTGTTTCGCAGAAGGAGGTGACGGCCTCCCATACCCTCTCGCTCCGGACCATGGCCTGGACTAGGGCCGGACGCGAGAGATCTCCGCCACCACTCGCCTCCACAAGGACACGGCGATGCACTGCCCAAGCCAGGTAGATCTCCAACGTATGCTCCACCGAGTCCTCGGGGCGATCTCCACAGTGATGACACCCGGGCGTTTCCTCCCGCCTTATTCGAAACAGGAACCTCCCGAAACAAACGTGTCCAGTGAGGACCTGCGTCAGGCGGAAGGTTAGGACGCCGTGACGCCTCTCTAGTCACTCCTCAAAGAGGGGACTTATCGCCGTAATTATGGCGTGTCCAGCACCGGGTTGCGACAATCGCACTATTCATGATGCCATGAGATCCAGCCGGAGCTCTGTCCGCTGTGCCATGATTTCTCGCGGCAGCGGAGTTACGCCCCGGCGTTTCGCCTCCTCGCGCCACTCCAAAATGTGCGCGAGGACTTTTGCCTCCAGATACTATGGCGGCAGAGTCACCCATATATTTGCAATTTTTAACGTATTTTTATATTATATTTAACATAATTTTTATTAACACATATTTACTACACATAAGATTTTGACATAATTTTAATTATTACCAAAAATTGCCGAATGTATGTACTGTTGTGTATTATAATGACTAACAAATTTCATTTTATGAATAGAACATAAATAGAAAATAACACAAATTCGCGTATTTAAGTATCTCGACTGCTACAGGTATATTTGCCTGACACATGTTGAGCTGGACTCCCATTTGGTGCAACCTTAATTGGCACTTTATTTTTATTTTTGTGTAAATTGAGCCGATGTCGACTATTCTGCCAGCGTCACGTTGCGACGGCAACGCAGAGAGACGGTCCGTCCACCGCAATTTGTATGTTCTTTACTTGATTCGAAATATGTGACAGTCAAATATGTTTGTGAGTTTTGATCAACATACAACGTAAAACAACACCGCAATTTGCAAAAATACGTAAGAAATTTCGCTACGTTGACGGATCCCCCTTAAAAGAAACTTAAACAGTGAATTCCAATATTCTAATTAACCCTCCAATTGCGACACCCGGTCAAAAATACCGTATAAAAAAATTCATACCTTGTTAAATTAAAACCGGGCTCTTTTACACGCTTTATCACTGAAACGTGTAACGTTGTCTTGTAAATATTTCGTTTTGAACTAACTTATACATTTGTGGACTTACTATATTGTGTATAATATTTTAGCTTGAATTCGGTGGTGCATGGCTTATTGCTGTATTTTGTGTGAAAGAATTGTGAGTTAGTAATTCATATTATGAACCCACGTCGTTCGGCGTTCGTTTATTTTGGGCTGTGCTACTCGTAAATAAATGTATTTTCTTGCTTTCTTTCTTTTATATTTCGGAGAGCTGTTAATGTTGGTTAATTAATTAATGATGTTTGACTGGATTTTTTAAATAAGATTTCTCGAAATCTAGAACTAAGGAACTAAGTAAGTAAAAGCAACAATTTTCTTTCTTAGATCTTAAATAATAATAAAAAATATTATTATGTTTCCATCTAAATGTGCAAAAAATGAAGAAAGGCAGCACTCCATCTAATTTGAGTGTCGCAATTAGACTTCACGTACATTCGTAAAAAATAGTCTCAAAAGATAGATCTCGGTCAAATTAAGATAAAAGGTAATCACAGCATATTTATTAAATAAATATTAAATATTGGATTTCGCCAAAAACACCTTGTTTAAAAAGTAAGTGTCTCCGTATAAACAGACCCCATGACAGTAAAATAAAGAGTTTATTAAGCAGTAAACAGCATATGACATTCAAAGATGTGGAAAATGAATAGTTCCAATAATGGCTACTGAAGGGAAAAGTGGCACTAGTAGCTGACTTTGTGTATTAAGCTCTCTACACATTGGACCTCTAGAACAGCGTCATGTCCCATTGTACTCTATACACTTCTATGCAAAGCAAGCAGTCATAGTTACGTTAGGATTGACAAAATGTCTTTTGTTATTTCTACTAATGTGAACGTCCTTCAAACTATTATAAATGCGAAAATTAGTTTGTTTGTTTGTCACGCTTTTATGCCAAAATGGTTGCACGGATTTGGATGGCAAACAGATAAACCATGCCCTAGGTAAGGACATAAATCAGGAAAATTAACACTTTCAAACAACGCTTTTGGAGGCAAGATATCTAGAGACGTTGGCTAACATCGCCCGACATTTCAATCGACTGGTGCCGCGGGACATTTGTCCAGTGAATGCGTGACTTTATCACTGACAATACTTGTCAGTGGGCTTAATTCGACAACTCACAATTGTCAGTCGTGATGTCATTTACAAATATATTCAATATTAGTTACTAGGCTAGATATTAAAAAATGTGTAGTATTTAAAAATGTCTTTGCCAATACCTAATATCTTATTATATTTATGCAAGGTTCACAAGACACAAGACCTACACAATCGATATCTAAATAGAAATAGTGTTAGTTTTATTTTTCAAAACGTCCGGGTTCGATTCCCGAGTTGAGTACAAGTTTTTTTTAAATGTATGAATGCAGTTTTTCTTGTTACCAAAATCGATGACATGGTTCCTAAGAAGAGATCTTCATATGTCTTACAGTTTCAGACTTTCCCATACTGACCAATCTAAAAGTGCTACCCTGTATGATGTAGATCGCGCGGTAAACTCTAATTGCGCGATGCAGTAGTGTATGACGTCAGGATTTTGTATGACGTCAGGATTTTGTGTGACGTCAGGTTTTTGATGCGTAGTTCGCATGTGGTGATGTAGCTGCCGCCACAATAGTTTAAACGATGAAGCCACTACCACCAAAATTCCGCTAATTAGCAATTATAGAAATCCCATATGCTAGTAAGTAGATATTGCAAATAATTGCGTTGCGGTAGTCATATTTAATCAAATATTCGTTTTTTTTTGTGCAGCTTAATAAAAAGCTGCTGCTTATAGAGAAAAATCCTGTAACTGTTTCATATAATATACATACTTTCATTCATGAACGCTTCTGAAATTAAGCGACACCAAAACTGCCATTGTTCGTTATCTTTAAAAAATTGCGAAGTTTTAAATTCCATGCTGAACAGAGACAGCACTGCTACCATTTGATGTCACAAGGCAGAAACGCCATTGTAACTTCGCCCCATTCAATACAATGATCGTTCGCGTGGCAAGGATGGAAGAATCACTTCTTCATTTTTTCAACGATATTTTTTCTCCACAAATCTTCTTCTTTACGTAGCTCTAAAAAAAATGTCAAGGTTCTTCTTGCTGTGTGTATCGTATACAACGTAAATGAAAACTTTTTGTCATTAGAAATGCTGTAGTCATGCTGCCAAAAAACTATAATGTGTTAATTAATTTCCAGTTTTTTTCAAAGGAAATACCTAGTGCACATTATGTATACATAATAATGCAGATTTTTATTAAAAAAATCACATCAATATTTTTGACGTAAATAGTAATATTTAAGCAAAACACTCTATTTCTTAAACAAACAAACAAGCAAACACAAACACAATTTTATCAACACCACAAAACGTCAAGCATTTTGTAGTTCTCCACTAAGTTAACCCTACGCTAGCCAATCTGACGTCCGCAATCAGACCGTGTGAGCCAATTAGAAGTGTATGACGGTACAGTTGATTGATGGAGCCAATCACACACAGTTGCCATGCCGGTCTATTGGGCTATCATTTTCAAGTGCTGTTCAATGGGTACTGGTGAGCGCATTTTTCATTCTGTCCGTACTCTTGGTAGTTAGGGGTAAACTGCCTGAAAAACTGTATGAAAGCATAGCGAGTATCGTATTTTTCAGTACAACTATTTATGGCTGTAATTGGGTCCCTATTTATCATTAATTTATTTATCTCAGATTTGAAGTTAGGCTAGTACATACATAAATACACAAACTCACGCCTTCCCATGGCGGTAGGCAGACTACAGATACAGGCAGTCGAGCTAGTAACTATGAATTAATATAATTATCATTAAAATCCGGACCGTCGTTTTCACTTGATGGCGTTACAAACAGACAGACACAGACGGACATAAATAATTGTAACAATTAATTCACTTATGTTTATATCCGAGTTAGTCGATTGTCGCTGGTTGTCGTGGTCCAACGTTAAACATCAAAATAGGCTTTTAGACCACTATGATTTAACCATAGTTGATGTGTTTATAGGTAGGTAAGATAAAGAGATACTTCTTACTTAATTTATATTAAAATTTGTGACCACTCCTGAGTCACATAATCAGCTTATAATGTCCCCACTGCTGGGACACACAGGCCTCCTCTCTGTGAGAGAGTCTGGGCCGTAATCCACCACGCGGGCCCAGCGCGGGCTGGTGGATGTCATATGTCTTCGAATTTTTGGTTCTAGGACATGCCGGTTTCCTCAAGATGTTTTTCTTCACCGTTTTGAGAGCAATGGTCATGAAATAATTTACACAAAGTAAAGCGCCTGTCCGGGTTGGAACCTACGACCTACAAACTCGACCTACAAGTTGCGGCCATTACCACTGGGCCACCACTGCTCACTCCTGAGTCGCACGGATGTAATAGCGAATTTAAGTTAAATGTCAATGTATTATACACAAAACGTTCCGGAATAAATACTCTAAATGATGGTGAAATCCGCATAAAATCTATTGTACGAGTACAGTTTAGGAGATCTAATCGGTTATACAAACAGACATGACAAGCGACTTTGTTCTATACTTTTATATAAAGTTAAATACATTTTCATCTCAACCTTAACATAACAAATCGCCAAAGAAATTGAAACGTCACAATAATAACGAGTTCCCTCTGTCTCTGTTTTAATGCAGTGGCTAATTGTTCAGAGGGGGAGGAATGGGGGGGCGCTGGAACAACTTGTTTCAGTCGGGGGTTGACTTCGCGAGTCAATGCGGTGCGTTAAGAATGGCTTGTTATTAAGATGTAAATGTTGTTTTCAAGTGGCATGATCTGTTTGTTATGACAATGGAAAAATTATTGGTGAATTCGAATGAATGAGGGCTTCAATTTTATGATAAAATTTGATTGCACGTTGCGCTTATGACGTGAATTTCTAGCCTGATATTTAACCTATAATAATATGATTACATAATTATAATACCAGCCTATTACTGTCCCACTGCAGGCCAATGCCCTCTTATATTAACTATAAGTCCAGGTTTCCTCACGATGTTTTTTCACCAATGTCAGTAATGTCCAAGATAAACTCAGAAAGTACATTTGAATTGAAAAAGTCACATTGGTACTTGATCCCACAACCTCGTGCATGAGAGACGAGGCCATTGGGTCATCATACTTGATCTTCATAAGCTTAATATCAAGCTTAATAGGAGACGATGGCATACAGACATGTTATGTCCAACCCAAAATGTGTGTGTAATCTCATGTATTTGTTGTTGTTTCAGTAATTTTTATTTTTATTTTTTCAAATGACATCTTGCAGGTCAACCTAGGAATACGAGGTGCCTCAGTAAATTAAGGCCAAGGTTACATTTTATATTTTTTTAATTTTACTTTATAAGTCAATTTATTTTATTTTAATTTATTGTTGACATAATCTACTCATTATAATGTTTTTTTAATGAGTTGTATTGCAATATGTGGTTAGATAGCGACCTCGATATTTTTTTTATTTACCTCAATGGTCCTAGTTTATCAACTATAACTTCTAGTTACAGCTATATGTAAGCGGGCACGCCCTTTGTGCCTGGAGGTTTTTATTTAGATATTGTTTTCGTTAAGTTATTTTTATTTCTGCTTGAGTATAGTTCTCGATGTTTTTGGTTGGTATATTTGCTAGCTGTCATATGGCTATTAATTTTATAATTTAAATTATGTTTTGTGTTGCGTAATGTAAATATCATCAAATTGCATACTATTATATAGAATCATTTTTTTTCTAACTGAACAGACAGCTGTGCTGCTGGGGAGTTTGTTGCGCCACTTCTTCTTTCCAGCTAAAGCACTAGGAAGTGGTGAAGGGTGGGCGTTTTGGGGGACTGTCTTATGTAATTTTGCCGTTCGAAAGGTGCTTATACTCAGCCTAGTTTGAATAAATGACTTTTGAATTTTATTTAAATTTATAAACTAAGCGATGACACGCTCAGGGCTCGGCTAAGGGCGTCACTGGGGGAGGACAGCAAGGGACAACCTGGATCGGATTAAGATTATTTGGGGACAAAATTAAAGCTAGAGGCTCAGTGACATGGGCTGGCTCGCGCAAGGGTCCGGACATGTATGGTCAACAGATTAAATTGAAAAAAAATAATTAAACAGTTTTAATTATTGGTTTTTGCTATTTTACTTTATGATCAGTCATAGTAGTTGACATGAGAAGTTCGTGGATGGGTGACCATTCATTATATATCAAGACCACTCCGCGCCTCGGAAAGCACGGTAAGCCGCTGGTCTTACCTAGCAGACATTCGTAGATCTTTAACAGTCGTTATGAGTAGTCAGAAGTCCAAAAGTCTGACAACCAGTGGATATCGTATAACGCCATCGGGGTAACTGGGTGTTGGACGTCAGATAGACAGTCGTTCCAAGTAACATACGGGTACTCAGCTACATCCGGTAAAACTGGAGGCCGCCCCCTACATAGTTGGGAAAAGGCTAGGCAGATTATAGATTGATTGTAGGAGTTTATAAGAGATTTTTTTGACATTTATTAATCATATACAGATCATATTGTTTTCAGAAACAATAACTCACACATACGTACAGCCACCTTCATTCTCACAACTTGCTAATAAACTCAGTTCCGACAACTTTACTTCCTTGCTTACTGATCCCGTTAATCCTATTCGCTCCCTTTGCCAGTTACTTGATGGTACAAATAAGATGTAGCGCGCACGCGTAAGTGATATAGCGTGTCAGTTCAAGCTTTTGAATTCTGTAAAGTAACGTATTTCACGCACCTAACCAGTAAGGAAAGGTGCGAATCAATTATTGTTTGGTTTATTGCTGCAATTCTGAAACACAATCCCAATATCGTTTCTTTTTGACAATTCAATATATACATAGCGTTTTTCAAACATTTTGAACACATATCATAAATCATAACAGTTACTGGGTAACACGATACCCCTGGGTAAGACTGGTTGTCAGATTTTCGGAATTCTGACGACCCGTAACAACTGTCAAATTTGTCCACAAATGTTAGCCGGAACCAACGGTTTAACCTACTTTCTCAGGCACTGAGGGGTATCGATATGTAATGGATGGTCACCCATCCACGGACCAACCGCGGCAAGCATAGCTTAACAACATTTTTAAAAGATATTTATATAGCAATACATTAGGAATTCCTTTCAAAACCTTTCAGAATGTGATAGAGTGTTGTACGCAATTGAAGTAGGCACTAATAAAGTCGTAGTGCCTCAATATTTCATTGTTTCTTTCTTTGTTAATTCCATTAATTTTAAACCTTTTCCACGCTACTAGTAATTCTCCTTTAATTGGTGTGTTATCAGAAATATTGTCTAACGCAGAAAGAGACGGAACGAAATACTCGTTTCATTAAAGCAGGAACCAAAATGCCTATTTATACCTTGCTTAATTCATACCCCAACCTCGAGTTGTTGCGAAAAAATGAATAAAGTTGTGCAGTAGCGAGTTTGTCACAGATCGACCGGTTTTATTTGTTTGCTCAAAGTCGTTCTGAGTTATACATAAACAGAAGGCTGTATTGGAAGAGCTCTTTGATTGTGCCTGAACTGTATCAGTAAGGTTTTATTAAGTATTCGTGATTGTTATGATTTGGTATGTTTTCTAGGATTTGTCAGTTTGACGGTTGCTTTTTCATATGTTATCGTCAAATGATAAACACATTTGAGGGTAGTTTTTATAACATTTGTATAATCACGTTAATGTTATAGATCGAACTTTAGCTGAAAGCACGTGTTCTTAGCGTGGTGGAGTTGGTTCGATCCCCGGGAGAGGTAAGTGTTATAAATTTTGCCTATTGGACGTTTTTAGTAGCAATTATGCTACTCACAAACATCATTAGTCACGCTTTATGTCCCCGAAGGTATAGGCAGAGGTGTACCCATAGTACACCCACATTTTTGCCACTTAAGTGTAAGTCCCAAAAAAAATTACAGAAATAAAAGTTCGAACATATTAGCTAAAATAACTGCATGCGCAAAAAACTTACTTTCAACTCAAACAAATATCATCTTATCTCAAGTAGCTACTTAACAATAACTTTTCTTAACTCTACAACTACAACATTCTCAACACAACATCAACAGAATGAAACTATTTAACCGAAATCCTTTGTCGTAGACTCCACTTAGCTACGCTCTCCGGTACGGCGTAGCTTTGTAGAATTTGCTACGACGTAGCGCTGCGCTACGAGACTACGAGGCTACGTAACTACGTTACGTCGTAGTAAGGTTACGATGTAATTCAATATGATTTAGTCTATCATGTTTCATGAGTATGATGGTATATTGTAATTTTGTTAAGTTCTGTGTTTAGAATCATAATAGATTCAGTAAAATTGTGTTTGTTTTGCTTCTGATGACATTGTAGCCAAAGGCAGCAGTTTTAAAAGTTTAAAATACTGTGCATTCTAGTTAAAAAAAAATCAGATTTCAAGTAAATTGACTTGTATTTTTGACTGGCAAGTTTATTAAAAACAGAAACGTTTAATGTAAACTGTGTGGACTATTTTCATTACGGGATTCACACAAAATATAATTGCCTTCCTTAGCTGAAATACCTCAATTTGTATCTTATAACCGTACGTAAGCTTTCCTATAAAATCCCTGAATACAACTCTTACAAATAGTATTCCTATAATATCTCTACTAACGGATATATTAGTGTCATTCACGAGTATATTAAAAATATAACATTTATATATATCACCAGCAATATTTCATTCTCCGGCTAAAATATTTAACTCTACTGTTTTTAGAGCTGACGACTTGGAATAAAAAAGTTTCAAAATTAAGGTAGTCGTAACAAAATTATAATATCCCTAAGAATACAGTCGTTCTTAGGGATATTATAATTTTGTTATTCAGAAAAATAACTGTATAGCTTAGCATGTGGCTAAATAAAGTAGAAACTGAGCGCCTAGACCAGTCGCAATCACTTTAAAAGCGTTTTCGATTCAATTCAAAATATTTTATTTCACATAAGCCTACAAAGGCACTTATGAAACGTCAGAAGCTAGATGCACGGTTCCAATTGGTCGTTTCCTATGGAGAAGAGCCGGCAAGAAACTCCATGGTTACCCTTTTAAAAGTAAATGGTATTTACAATGTTTTCAAATTACAGTGTTGATAGGTATGAGAGGACAGTCATGTAGGCCTATCAACAAGTACCAGGTACTTAGCAAGATAGAAAATGGTCGACAGATTTACAGTCTGTTAAGCCTACAACGTTCTCACATTCACAAAATCTAAAAGAAAAGAATCTATATAAAAGTAAAATCTAATAATAAAAATAAAAAGCTATTTAGACCAAATTACATGATTGCCACTACTTTTATATTTCTACAACGAGCTTCAACAAGATTGACGAAAGGTTTTCGGTAGCTTTTAGTAATAATAATAAAAACATATTTCAGGCTACAATGACCCATAGATATATCTTACAAACTTACATTTATAAAGTACTTGCTGCGCTCTGCGGTTTTACCTGCATAAGTCTCGATCCCGTAAGAATTTCGGGATGAAAAGTGTCATAAACTAACTATCTATCCTAACCCGGGTCATGGTCTATCCATGTGCCAAATTTCATTAAAATCCGTTCAGCCGTTTTAGCGTGAAAACGTAACAAACAAACATACAAAAATCTAATCTTTGTTCTTTTTTATATTTTTATTACATAATTATATTATATTTTATAACTTTAGAAATACAAGTACACGTATGTTTGACATGTATGTCCTTCATCATCAGTATTGCCGACAGAACGTCACTATGTCTAGGCTCTCTGGTGTTACTGTGGAACAGTTATTTATTATTTAAAAACACTTTTATTCATCAGCTACCAGTCAACCTATGTTAAAATTAACGGGATTATCCACACTAGCAGGTTTGACTGCAAAAACGAAACGTTATGATTCTCAATCAGCTCGGGGTCGCCCAAACTGTACTGTACTGTGTTTTGTAGTTTCTGCATAGTCCATGGGAAAAAGGGTTAAGCGTCGATGCCGCAACTGTCGGTTAATAACACACATTTATTATAAACCTTGCAGACCTTTGTCTGTAGTAGCACATGTCTGCAAGTGAGCTAGGTCACCTACCAGCAGGTGGTCCATCGGCTTGTTTGCCACCTAATTACTTCATGTATCATTTTTATTGCTCATATTTTCACAACTATATTTTGTCTTGTTGCCACGGAGGTGTCGATAACTGTTAAGTCGTATCACAGTCGTAACCGTATCGTCCCTCCTAAACCTCCTCTCCGAGAGCGCTAAGTTCACCTGCAGAGGAAGCGTGTGTCGTGACGTCACATCCGCCAGATATTTATCATTCGCCGCATTTCTCAGCGAGCCTCATAAATATGCAATTTGTTGCAATATGTCCCTTATAAATATAGTGTTTGGAGCAAAAAATGTGGTTGGATATCTTTTTAAGAGGAGGAAAAATATTAAGTGTAGTTGCCAAAAAAAATCACTATGTTTAAATACAAGGCAAATATATAAAATAGCTAGGCCTTTGCCCGCGGTTTCACTCGCATTTTAGGGAAACTAATTTATACATCTTGAAACAAAGGAATCCTATACGTAAATACAGGTAGATAATATCTGTATGTTTATCCAAATCCGTTCAGCCGTCAAAGGTTGATTGAGTGACAAACATCCAAACCACGAACATCTGAACATTAAATTTTTTCTATCTATATTATTTTATATCTATAAACATTATAAAGTAAAGTCGTTTGTCGTGTCTGTCTGTGTGACCGCGTTGTTCGCAACAGATTTTAATGCGGTTTTCACCATCAGAAGGCTTATGTGTATAATACATAAGTATTAAACTTTTATATTAAATAGTCTAGTAATAAATAGTGTAATAATAATATTAGGCAGTATTGTAGTACACTTCAGTCATCGAAATAATTTATTAAAAATATTAATAATCTAGCTATTTTTAACCAAATACCATGCGGCAGGACAATCCATAACAAAATAAAATGGGATCACAACTTAGTGCATAATAGTCTGTCAACTCGACTCAGTACAAAGCCACTAATTGTATAAGAGACTTAGACCATCAGCGTTGCTCCACTGCAAACACCGCGCTGTGTGTACTTAGCTTTAGATTTAATGCAACACAACTGAATGAATGGAGCTGTGTAACGTTGTAGTACGACGTGTTTCTCGGTATCTGTAAGGTAATTTGGGGCTTACATTCTTAGAAGTCGGGTAAAAAGAGGTACTTATGAATCTTAGTTAGTCATGTTATCCTAAACAAGAAGGTTAAAAAAATTGGGCATCAATTGTCCTCCATTACGCTTTTACAATAACTTATATAAAATACTGTATTTTTATATGAATTGTAAAGGATAAAATTAGTTTCCACGTTTAAATATTATCTGCATCAGATCATATCTCACTGTTTAGTGAGATGACTACCAAACTTAGAATAATGCTAAACTAGTAGTTCTGCAAACAGTAGACTTCGCGAGCACAAACCATTTTTACTACAATTATTAATATGTCACTAAAGTTATTTAAAACGAAATATTCGCCATGTTATGTTATGTTAAATAACTTTAGTAGTGAAAATAACAATGTCAGTTTAAAATACTATTATTAATATACCTATCCAACTTAAAAAAGCCCGAGTGCGGCTGTAGGTTACTAAAAAGAAATATTAAACAGAAATAAACTAACCAACGACTATCTGTTAAACACGAGACTTCACTTTTGAAGCTACTTTACACCTAACAAAACTCAGTCACACAAATTATTCGATGGGACCTAAGCATTTGGCAAGCGACAACGACAGCGCGATCTAGGATTTAGCGGTGCATAATAGCGCCATTTGGTGACTTTATTGTAAAAAGTCATCACAATACTAGAGAATTATGAAAATATTTTTCAGAATTCTCTAGTTTTGTGATGAGTAGGTGGTCCCAGGAGGCCAATTTTCGCGTTTACACTCGTACTTTTCGCATTCGTAATTGCCACTCGTCTCCCAAGTCGCTTATAAAATGGTGACATTATCTACATTCTTGTATTCTCACTACTTGAAGTCGTACATCACGAGTCGAAGGACAAAACTGTTGCCATTATACGTCGCGCGAAGCAATCCATTCCACATAACGATGCTACTTGTTAAACGCAACCATAGGTTTACTTCTTAACGTGTATTAAAAATGTGTAAGCGTATTAAAGGTTCTGAGCAACATTTTATACGTGTTTTATAAATATTTATCAATCTATCATCATTATTGATTTCGTAACTCCATTTTTAGAGTTCCATACCTTAAAAGGAAAAACGGAACGCTTATAGAATCGCTTGTGTGTCTGTCTGTCCTTCTGTCACAGCCAGCTCCGAATCTACTGGACCAATTTAGTTGAAATTTGGTGCACACATGAATTTCTGTGACCCAAACACGGAAGTGTAACGTAAATATATAAATTTTGAATACGGAGGTCACTAGTCCTCAGCAAATTAGAAAAAAAAAAAAAAAAAAGGTTTGTGAACTGTACCGTGTGACATATCAAATGGCTTGTTGTGAGAAACTTATTTTTTTGGTACTTAATTTAACAATAAAAACTTTTAAAGATATTTAGGAAAAGCGATGAAAAAATTACCCCTTATCTCCGAAACTACAGGGATTTTTTTTACCGAACCCTCCATTGTGCATGGTCCAACACGCACTTGGCCGGTTTTTGATTTTACAAAATACCTTTACTGACTTCTCCGAATGTAATATGTGCTAGTTTAGATTTACTGCTTCACTTTTTGTTAATTTTTGCTTTTCATTCGGCATCTTTCCCTCAAAGTGAACTGTCTAAACACAGAATTAATGAAAAGTTAAAAATTAATTTATTAGTGAAGCCATCCAACGATGTCGGATTTCGGCACTCGGCATCTTTCACTTGCTCACTTGAATTATTGAAATATGAAATGAAAGGAGCCGATGAAAGTTCATTCTTAGTATGTATAATTTAGTTAAAATTTACTATAAAATTATGTAATAAAAATATTTGAGATCCTCACACCAAGTTCTTTCATTTCATACGTCACTCGGTACTGTTTGCAAAACCTTTTTTAAAATTTTCCTGTTTACCCCCATATTCAAAATTAATTTATTTACGTTACACGTCCACGTCACAGAAGTTCATATGTCTACTAAATTCCAACTAAATTGGTCCATTAGATTCGGAGCAAATTGGCTATGACAGACGGACGGACAGACAGACACCCAGCCAGCCAGCCAGCCAGACAGACATACGAGTACTCCTATAAGGTTAGGTTGGGTTCCGGTTTTCCTTTTTGTTTTGGTCTTCCATATAAGTCCCACGAGTAGATATAGGTCACAAATGTCCACCGGGCAGAGCCTAGATACCCGGTAAGCCTACATACTGTAGAGTGCGGCAGGTGCTCTACAGGGGAAGCGCTAACGACTGGACTCCCTCCAGCCATTCATCCTCTCACCGCGCTTCAAAGCTTAGGATTGGGTGGTTTTTTATCTTAGAGGTAGCCTTCCTCTGGGCCAGGCAATGAAGCCAAGCCCCCGGCGGCGGCATTAAACATGCCTCCGTCCGCTGTCCGGCAACCCGACTCAGCGAACCCGCCGAAAGTTCTCTCCCAAGGAGAGAACACGCGCCGCTTTGGTGTGCCTACACCGCAGCGGCATGGTCGCGTCCAATGTCGATCGACTATCGTCGACCGATCAGGAGCGACCCCATCCCGGTGTCTCTCTTAGTCTGGTCTCTCACTTGGACCTTTCCGGCATGAGTAACTCTACCGGCAGAGCCCCAAGATCATTGAGACGCACAAGCCCCACCACGACAACAACGTGGAGACACCTTCGGTGGGGTCTCAAGGAATCAGAAGAAGTGCCGATCGTGCTGATCGAGCAGATGGGTGTGGGTGCGGTGTCAGATTCTGACACCACATCCGAAAGGATGAGTGTGGTGAGTGTGGCGAGCGTAAGCTCAAAGCATTCACGAACGGAAGAGGCTGAGCGTCATTCCAAATTTTGGAAACGCGGAAAACGCTCGCGTAAAGAAAAGGAAAAGCTGGCAGGGCTGGCAGGCCTCTCTTCTAGTGAGGAGAACCTACCGGCTGCCAAAATACCGACAGGTAGAAGAGGGCGAGGTCGCGCAATTGCTGGAGCGAAAGCTCCTTCCACGTCGCGCGACCCTCAAGGGCGCTTCCTCAAGCGCCCCGACACGCCGGCACCCAGCGGAGGTAGTGGGGACTCGGGGACCAAACAAGTGGAGGGTGCTTCTACCCAAAACCCCGTTTCCTTGGTCGCCACAAAGGGGGAAATGAACTCCGCTAAGAGAGAGGAGAGACGGGCAGTGGCCCTGGATGAGGTGGCTGTAATGGCCAGTCAGGCTAGAGACCGGCGGTCTGCTCGCATAGCCGCTGCCGAAGATCTCTCAGCGGTGGCCCTCAGTCGCCAGGTGATGGACGGTGTGGAGGTCGTCCTGAAGGTTGCCACCAAATCGGGCAACCTGAAGGGCACATTCACGCGCGCTTTAAAGGAGGCGGCGGATGGCATTAAGGAGGCGGTTGGGGTCCTCCTTAATCGCACGAGCTCGGATGAGACGGCTAAGTTGTGGGAGGAGAACAGCCGTCTCCGATCCGAACTAGAGGACCTCAAGCGGGAGTTCGCCGCCCAGAGGACAGAATTGAGAGGGCAAGAGCGTGCAGCTCCCGCCGCTGCCGGCTCCTCTATGGCCGTCGCCCCGTCATCGTCGTCGTCTGCCCCCATACTTGCAGATGTGGATCTAGAGAAGATCGCACGTATCTGCATGCTGCAATGTGGGGGCATGGTGAATGCCCGTCTGCAGGCCCTGGAGTCGAGACTCCTCCCGGCCCAGACCCTCCGACCACCGCTTGCAGCGGACAAGCGGAGGACGGAGGAGGTCGCTAAGCCGGGGCCTGCAATCACAGCGGCCAAACCGGCGATGTCTGGGAAGGGGGCCAAAAAGCCCGCACAGGGGCCAGGGAAGCCCTCGGAGGGAGCGCCCGCACCCCCTTCCCACACAGGTGCACCCTCGGCGAACGCGCCCGTGCCCACGGAGGAGTCCTGGGCGACAGTGGTCAAGCGCAGCCGGAAGAAGAAGGGAAAGGCGGCAACGCCACCCGCTCCGCCCGCTGCCGCAGCCACCAAGACGAAGAGGCCGCGCAGAGCACGTGCCCCACGCTCCGCGGCTGTAGTGATCACGCTGCAGCCCGGAGCCGTAGAGAGGGGTCTGCTGTACAAGACGGTCCTCGAGGAGGCAAAAGCCAAGGTCGCATTCCCTGACCTTGGCACACCGACCGGCTTCAAATTGAGGCCGACGGTAACGGGGGCGCGGCTGTTCGAGCTATCGGGTGCCTCGAGCAGCGAAAAGGCGGACATCCTGGCTGCCAAGCTGAGGGAGGTCCTCAACCCGGAGGACGTCCGGGTGTCCAGGCCCGTAAAGAGCGCTGAACTGCGCGTCGATGGCCTGGACGACTCGACGACACCGGCTGAGGTCGTGGCGGCCATCGCCCGAGACGGAGGGTGTCCGCCTGACGCCGTGCACACAGGCGACATCCGCGCCGATGCCTCCGGGCTCGGCACGATTTGGGTGCGGTGCCCGGTGGCAGCGGCGAACAAGGTCGCTGACCAGGGTCGATTGCTGGTGGGGTGGGTTGCAGCAAGAGCAAGATTGCTGCAGCCCAGGGCCATGCGGTGCTACCGTTGCCTGGACATTGGGCATGTCAGGGCACGGTGCACCTGCGAAACAGACCGCAGCGATCAGTGTTTCCGCTGTGGTCGGCCCGGCCACAAGGCGGCCGAGTGCTCCGAGGCACCGAACTGCAGCCTGTGTACAGCTGCAGGGAGGCCCGCGGGGCACAGAGCCGGCGGAAAGGCCTGTGGCGCCCCAAAGGGCAACAATAAAAAAAAGAGAGGGGCAACCAAGGCTGCCGGGGGCTCTTTACACCCCCCTCAGCCTGGCTGCCCTCCGGCCGACTCCCGGCCTAGGAATGGTGCGGAGGGGATGGACTGTGCCTAATGGCGCTGTTCCATGTCCTCCAGGGCAACATCAACCACTCTGCCAGAGCTCAGGATCTCTTGCTGCAGAGTATGGCAGAGTGGTCGATTCACGTGGCTGTGGTCGCCGAGCCGTATTTTGTCCCCGCCAGGGATAACTGGTTGGGTGACTTGGACGGTTTGGTGGCCATCATCGGCGGGGCTCTTGTCAACCCGTCCCGAGGTCATGGCTGGGTAGCCGCCCTCGCGGACGGCATTGGTATTGTTGGGGCATATTTCTCGCCCAACAAGAGTCTCGCCGACTTCGAGAGCTTCCTTGTCGAGTTGGGTGCCGTCGTTGGCCGGTTCCATCCTCGCCCGGTGCTGTTGCTCGGGGATCTTAACGCCAAGTCTGCGGCGTGGGGATCTCCGATCACCGATGCTAAGGGCGAGGCGCTGGAGGAGTGGGCGGTCACGACCGGCTTGGCCGTCCTCAACCGGGGTTCGGAGTACACGTGCGTGCGGCAGCGGGGCGGGTCTATTGTGGACGTCTCGTTCGCTAGCCCCGCTGTCGCGAGCCGTGTCCACGACTGGCGTGTCGCCGTGGAGGTGGAGACGTTGTCGGATCACCGATACATTCGTTTCGATGTCTCCGCCCAGACCGCGGGCGGCCGCAGTCCGTCGGCCCCGCGGACGGACGGTCCGCGCTGGGCGCGAAAGCGCATTGACAGGGAATTGCTCGAGGAGGCCGCTTTTGTCCAGGCCTGGTTCCGGGAGTCGGCAACTGCCGGACCCGTCGACGTCGATGAGGAGGCGCAGTGGTTCCACGGGGCGATGACGCAAATTTGCGACGCGTCCATGCCCCGGGTTCACACGCAATTTACAAGGCGCCAGGTGTACTGGTGGTCTGCCGAAATCGCGCAGATGCGCGTCACGTGTATAGACGTCAGACGCCAGTACACCCGATACCGGAGAAGACGTCGTCGGGTCCCTGACGAAGAAGCCGCGCTGTATGAGGTGTACCGCGCGGCGAAGCAGGCTCTGTGGCTGGCCATAGGTGAGGCGAAGACGCGTGCTAGGGAGGAGAGTTTGGAGACTCTGGACCGTGATCCATGGGGGCGCCCTTATCGTGCGGTCCGGGGGAAACTCCGGGCCTGGGCGCCTCCGCTTACGGAGAGTCTCCAACCAGAGCTGCTGGAGGAGGTGGTCGCAGCCCTCTTCCCGGCGAGAGCGGAGCATGCTCCGCCACCGATGGCATTGCCCACAGCCACAGAGCTTGAGGAAGAGAACGCCAGCGTCCCACGGGTGACACAGGCAGAGATGAGGGCGGCCGTGATGCGGCTCCGGGCAAAAACCGTTGCTCCGGGGCCCGATGGCATCCACGGCTTAGTGCTAGCCCTCGCTCTGAAGGAGCTTGAGCCCCAACTGACAGGACTCTTCTCAGCGTGCCTAGAGCAGGGCCAGTTTCCCACTCAGTGGAAATCTGGTCGTCTGGTCCTGCTCAGGAAGGCGGGGCGCCCTGCGGACTCGCCGTCCGCGTACCGGCCCATAGTGCTGCTAGACGAGGTGGGAAAACTGCTCGAGCGGATTATCGCAGCCCGCCTCGTAAGCCACTTGTGCAGAGAGGGGCCGGACCTGGACGATAGCCAGTTCGGGTTTCGGCATGGGCGCTCCACTATCCACGCTATATCGCGAGTGAGAGCCCTGGCGGAGGAAGCGGTGTCTCGGGGCGGGGTGATGTTGGCGGTGTCCTTGGACATTTCTAACGCCTTCAACGCCCTGCCCTGGAGTTGTATTCGGGAGGCACTGCGTTACCATCGGGTGCCTCCCTACCTCCGCCGCATTGTTGGGGCTTATTTGGCGGAGAGGTGTGTCACCTACGTGGGACGTGATGGCGGAAAGCAGCGCCGCATGTCGTGCGGTGTTCCGCAGGGCTCGGTCGTGGGACCGCTCCTGTGGAACATCGGGTACGACTGGGTGCTGCGGGGCGAGCTCCAGCCGGGCGTGGACCTGACGTGTTACGCGGACGACACGCTGGTCACGGCCCGGGGGAGCTCGTACAGGGAGGCAGCGTTGCTGGCGACGGCTGCGGTCTCACAGGTGGTGGGCCGCATACGGCGCCTAGGCCTGGAGGTGGCCCTCAACAAGTCGGAGGCCATGGTCTTTCATGGCCCCCGGCGGGCGCCGCCGCCGGGATTACACATCGTGGTGGGGGGGGCCCAAATAGCTGTCGAGTCTACCATGAAGTACCTAGGATTGGTGCTCGACAGCCGGTGGAATTTCGGCCCCCACTTCCGGCGGCTTGCGCCCAAGTTGTTGGGCGCGGCTGGGGCGCTGTCAACGCTGCTTCCCAATCTGGGGGGCCCGAGCGCCGCCTGTAGGCGGCTCTACGTGGGGATCGTGCGATCGATGGCCCTGTATGGGGCCCCGATCTGGGCGGCTGACCTGACGGCCAACAGCTTAATCGTTCTGCGGAAACCGCAGCGGGCTATGGCCGTCAGAGTCATAAGGGGTTATCGCACGATCTCCTACGAGGCGGGTTGTATACTGGCCGGATCCCCGCCCTGGGACCTGGAGGCGAAGGTGCTCGCGTCACTGTACTGGTGGCGCGAGGAAACGCGGGCGCGGGGCGAGCGACTGACGCAGCAACATTTGGAGCTGCGCCGGTCACAGCTCCGCGAGGTCCTGGTGGCGGAATGGCGGAACAGGCTTTCGAGCCCTACCGCCGGCCTCGGCACCATCGAGGCGGTCCGGCCAGTACTCGACCACTGGCTCGGGAGGAGGCACGGCTCCCTGTCGTTTCGGGCGACGCAGGTGCTCTCGGGGCATGGCTGCTTCGGGAAGTACCTGTGTCGCATAAACAGGGAGCCGGACGCTCGGTGTCACCACTGCGTCGACTGCCGGGAGGACACGGCGCGGCATACGCTGGCAGAGTGTGCCGCTTGGGAGGAGCCGCGCCGTGCCCTCATCAGTGAAGTAGGCAGTGACCTGTCGCTGCCGGCCGTAGTGAGTGCGATGGTCGGCAGCGAAGAGTCCTGGGACGCGGTGGTCTCCTTCTGCGAAACTGTCATCTCGCAGAAGGAGGCTGCGGAGAGGGAGAGGGAGATCATGACTCTACTCCCGATCCGCAGCAGGCGCACCGGGCGTCGGCGGAGGGCGGACAACGCCCTCTTCCAGCCCCCCTAAATGGGTCCAGGGGTGACGGACATGGGGACGTCCGTCGCCCCCCATTCAACAGGACCCGAGGCGGCGGCGCGTAGTGTTCCACGCGCGCCCCTCTTGGACGTCGCGGAGGGAGTCAAACACCTCACTCCCTCCGCTGACCTGAGGAGAGGCCCGCAGAGGCGGGCCGGCACCAGTCGGGGATTGCGGAAGTCGCTTTTGTTCCCGCGATCCCCGGCGTAGGTGTGGGTTGGGAACACCGGGGTGGTTTTTAGTCAGTAAGAGTCTGACAGACCCCTCTGCCCCCCCCAGGGCGGAGGACATCCATGAGGATTTTCCACCCCGGAACAAAAAAAAAAAAAAAAAGGGTTCCGGTTTTCCTAACCCTAAAAAAGTTGTACTTTCATATCAATTCAAAATTCAAAAGTCATTTATTCAAACTAGGCTGAAAATCAGCACTTTTCGAACGTCAAAATTACATAAGACAGTCCCCCGGCACGCCCACCCTTCACCACTTTTTAATGCTTTAGTTGGGAAGAAGAAATGGCGCAACAAACTCTCCAGCAACACAGCTGTCTGTTCAGTTAGACAAAATTGATTCTATATAATAGTGTGCAAAATAATTTACATTACGCAACACAAAACATAATTTAAATTATAAATTAATAGCCATATGACGGCTAGCACATGCCAATATACCAACCAAAAACATCGAGAACAGAAATAAAAATAACTAAACGTAAACAAAAACTAAACTCAATAAAAGCCTCCAGGCATAAAGGGCGTGCCCGCTTACATATAGCTGTAACTAGAAGTTATAATTGATAAACTAGGACCATCGAAGGAAAATTAATATTTGTTGAGGTCGCTAGATAACCACATATTGCAATTATTATTTACAACTCATAAAAAAAACATTGTAATGAGTAGATTATGTCGACAATAAATTAAAATAAATTGACTTATAAAGTAAAATTATAAACAATTATATAAACTCATATAACCTGTCAGTAGGTAAGCAATTCTGGAGAAAGAAAATTTAAACATTATCTTGAGTTAATCACAGCGACCAACTATTCTTATCATTTAAGTAGTCGTTGAACAAAGGTTGGATTTTACTTTAGTTTTAAACGCATTACGAGTAAAAGGCAAATCTAGCAAAGAAGAGGCTAGCTTTTTATAATTATATAAAAAGCTAGCCTCTATAAAGGGTATACCAAGCCCAACAAATGAGTTATGAAGCCGGTGAAAGGGAGCACGTAGTTTGTCCTTATTTCTAATGTTAACATTGTGAATATCACTGTTTTTAGCATATAAGTGTATATTTTGCCTAATAAAAGTATAAGATTTTGGCGAAGATTAATTGTGATGCCACTACGAGAATACTGATATCTTATATCTCTAGCTGGTAAATTGCTCGATCAGCTCGTTTTTGAACGAAATATATTTTGAATATCAGCAGCTTTGCTCCACAGCAGAATACCGTAGGATATAATGCTATGAAAATAACTAAAATAGACTAACCGAGCTGTATCAACATCAGTGTATTGTCTTACTTTCCTGACGGCGTAGGCGGCCGAACTGAGCCTTCCCGCTAGGCTCGATATATGTTGGCCCCACTGAAGTTTCGCATCTACTGTTATGCCCAGAAAACTGCCAAGCTTACAGTTTCAAGCAACTCTTTATCTAAGACGATGTTGGGTCCTAGATTTCTAACATTTGGATGGGCGAACTTTACACATTTCGTTTTCTTGGCATTGAGCACTAGGATTTTTGTCGAAAACCAATCCGTAACCATTGAGAGTGCACTGTTTACATCGTCAAAATTTTGTCTATTCTTGTCTACTTTAAAATTAAGAGAAGTATCATCTGCAAACAGTACAACTTCACAGATACCCTTTAAATAGAATGGTAAGTCATTGATATTGTACACTAAGAACAAGAATGGATCCAGTATTGAGCCTTGAGGTACACCTAACTGAACTGGTAGCCCAGAAGATTTCACACCATTAACAACTACACATTGGGACCTATTATGTAAATAACAATTTATAACGTTGAGAGTTCTGCACACCGTAATAACGCAGTTTACGCAAAAGCGTATCATGGTGCACGCAATCAAAAGCTTTGGAATGATCACAGAAAACCCCAATAGCATATTACGAGTTCTGCCATGCGTTAAATATGTGTTTCAGCAGAGCAACACCCGCATCTGTAGTTGAACGACCCTTTATAAAGCCATATTGCTCATTATGAAAGAGGCTATTTAAATTAAAATGTCTTAGCAACTGCTTCACTATTAACTTTTCAAATATATTGTTAAATGCTGATAAGATAGAAATAGGCCTGAAATTGCAAACGTCTTTTTTATTACCTGATTTAAATAATGGCATGACTTTACTATTCTTCATGAGGTCAGGAAAAGTTCCTAAATCAACACATTTATTAAAAGTAACAGCTAAATAGGAGGCTAGGTACGATGTCTATTATATTACTTAAAAGTTTCATGGAGATGCCCCAGTAATCACCAGTGTTTTTGGACTTGAGTGTGTTAAAAACATTAAACACATCACGAGCCGTTACATGTTCGAAGCTAAATAAGCGACTACTTTTTAGACACACTACTAAGCAAAAGGTTTTCAGCTTTAGACGGGGACGAATTTAAGGAGCGAGTCAAACCTATATTTTTTCAAACCATATAACTCGTATAGTCTCGCTCTACTTTTATAAATACCTGGAGTGGCCCATTGGTTAAAGCCAACGGAAGTGCCATTAATTTTTAATAGTTTTAGTCTTGAAAGTAGATTGGTACTCTTTTTGCACAACATCAAAAAGGGCTCCATAGATTTCATTAGGATTCTCGTGTTCTACTATAGATGGTGTAATTCTATGAGCTATATTATTTTTAAATTTATTGCAACAATTAGCTGTATAAGGCCTATGACATTCTATGTCTTTTTTGCGGCTTTTTATGTAATGACATGGGGAAACTAGCTAACTAATAAACCACAGTGGTCTGACGTTAAGTCACTTAACACTAATTTACATCACAATCACTATATATATTATCAAGACAAGTCGACGAAGATGCCGTGATCCTAGTAGGTTCAAAAAACAAGTTGATTAATAATTAGGTATTATGTTTTAGAAAAATATTTGGGGTTCATTAATTGCTTCCTAGTGACGATATTTAGGTACGAGGTCACTCAACCTCACCAACCTATACTTTTATCATGACATTCTCAAAGGTAGGTACGAGTATATCACATACCGAACGCCATTAAATATGAAAGCACACAGAACAAAATCTTTTGATCCATCTCACACTAACTCCAAATCCAAAATAATGGAATACCACCTTCGTTCCAAACATCAAAATGTTCACAAAGTTACCAAATAAATGTTGCACGAAGCACAGTGATGTCTCATGAACTACAGGCTCCCCGGGCGATTCTCGTCTGAATAATTACCAAGTGAATCGTAAAACAGCAGCTACGGGGTCCGTGGGGTTAGCGGGGTACGTGGGGCTCGTGGGGTTCCGTCAAACTGATTCAATTATTCAAAGTGAATGGTTCAGAATGCAGCTGAGATTTGTTTGGCCTTTAAAATATTGTAGCAGCCGAGATGAGGATGATGTGATAGTTTTGTGTGAGTTTTGATGTTTGGTGTCACGTTATAACTCATATATACGCTTTGTAATTACAATAAAGGTATATTAATGATACGCGCATGTCTTACAATGGGTGTCGTGGTGGGTAAAGTTCTGATTAAGCTGAGGCAAATCCCGCGCTGGATGCAGGACGAAATTCGCTGCACCAATGTACAGACTAACTAATAAAAAGTCACGAAAAGCAAGCATGATGATCAAATTCAAACTCAAAGCACTTATTAAAATTCAACCAATTACAGGTAAGTAAGTCCTTTTGAATTGTCAAGGAGTCGGTCAGTCAGAAAGACAAAGCTAGTTGTCCATGCCAAAGCCTAGTAGGTTCCTATGGAGAAGGACGGGCAAGAAACTCCACGGACACTCTTTTAAATCAAAATGTTGTACAATATTGGTTAAGTACATCATTCATGTTGAAATTCCAGATCAATGTTCGTAGTTTCTGTTAATGAGAAGAGGCCCTCACAAACATAGTATTATTATTATTTTTCAACCAGATTGATCAACCACGACCTTGAAGGCAAGGTTTAAGCTAAAAGATGAAAAATCTTTGTTGAAACTTTTAATTAAGATGTTTTTCCCTTAAGTGCCGTACGGTGGCTGAAAAATATTTACCAAAGAACTTTGTTTTTACAGACCGAACATTTCAAAAGATAAATATGCCTAAAAGTTAGACGTCTTTATGATCAAAGTGATCAGAAGTGAACAATTACGTGAAAATTACAACACACGGAAGAACAAAATATACTTAGCTTGTTGTCGGAACCGACGGCTTATGGCTAAATAATAAGAACCGCATGGGTCTTCAAAGTTGAGCAACGCTTGCCGCGTTCGGTACGTGGATGATCGATCATCCGTTACATACAGAGACCCTCCGTGCCTCGGAAAGCACGTTAAGCCGGAGATGACTACCACTCTTGTCAAGGAGTATCATACTACCCAGTGACTAGGTTGTGGAGGTCAGATAGGCGGTCAATCCAAGTAAAATACTGGTATTCAGCTGCATCCGGTTAGACTGGAAGCCGACCTGAACATAGATAATTGGGAAAAGGCAGGCAAATGATAATATTGTTGGAAACGAACTCAAGACCCAATGCACAGAAGCGACGCTAGCGACCACTGCACCAACGAGGCGGTCAACTGCACTAACCGTATTTATTTCTTTTTTTTAAATCAACCATTCCATTACCACGCTCGTATTCAAACCAATCATTTAAATTTTCTCTCCACAATTTCTGCAGTTTTCATTAAAATGTCACCGAATACAACTTAAAATGAATTTGCAATAATTCCTATACATTTTACTGCACCGCTCGCACTGCCGTCGAAATAAACTTAGTTCATTCATTTATTCGTTCAACGTTATCAATTCATTCGGTGAACTTTTCCGACTTTAGTTTGCCGTCGGGAAAAATCTTTTTGACGGATTTAATTTCTTTTTTATGCAGTGAATAGTAAGTATTATAAATTGTAAGTTTGGTTTTTTGTTTGTTAATCATTCACGCTTTAACGACTGAACTGATTTGAATGTAATTTGGTATACAATAGAATATGATACGGATATGTCATATAACACGTTTTATATCCTACAACACGAAGTAGTTTCCTCAAGAGGGAACAAGGCCTGCGAATCTCCATACAAATGTATTCCCCTTTTTTCTTCCTGAATAATGCCTCTAGGTCATTCATTTTTTTCCCCTAAAATTAAGGTCTGCTGTAGACACGTCCCTGTTATTTCCCAACTTATTGGTAAAGAAAATATGGCCCTCCAAAAATTGCTCCATTTTTACCGCCGTGATTAGAGGACTACCAGAAAAATTCGAAAAGTTTTTAACATAAAAGAAAATTATAGGAACATAGACATAGGTACTCTTTCTTAAAAAAAATGTGTAAAAAATAATTGAATCGGCTCTGTTTTCGAGTAGAAAAAAGGGGAATACGAAACGTCCATCTCGTTTTTTTTTTTTTTGTGATATAATTTGGCTGAGCTGCAACTCCCTTTCGCACTCTACGGAGGCAGACTTGAGGTAAGACGACGGCAATCGTTTCTTCAAATACCTATTTTTAAATTTCTTGGCAGCCCCTGTTCCCTCTTAAGATGCGAATGAAATCATGGGAAACATCTAGTGCTCTGCACTTCGCAGTTTCACCTGCATGGAGATTATCACAGAGACTGAAATTTTCTGGCATTCAAAGCATCCTTTGTCATTCAATAATAATATATAGCTTTCTATCAGTGAAATGTATTTTTGTATCAGATGAATATTTTCAGAGATTGACTTTCACAAACATACAAACAAGTTTAGTTTTCAATAATTTTGGTATATAATGTAGTATTTCAATCAGTATAATAATAATAAATAGTTATAATAAAAGTTTGTTTAATTGATTCTAAATAACTTTGATGAATTTTCAGTATGTATTATTAAATAGAATATTGCGAGCAATTCGAATTCATTGCTATTTTATACGAGCATTCAATTACTATAACGAAATTTTCAATGATATTCTAAGAATCAATATTCAAAAAAAAATTCAAAATTCAAAATATTTTATTTCACATAAACCTATAAGGGCACTTATGAAACGTCAGAAGCTAGATGCACGGTTCCAATTGGTCGTTTCCTATGGAGAAGAGCCGGCAAGAAACTCCATGGTTACTCTTTTAAAAGTAAATGGTATTTACAATGCTTTCAAATTACAGAGTTAATAGGTATGAGAGGACAGTGTAGGCCTATCAACAAGTACCAGGTACTTAGCAAGATAGAAAATGGTCGATAGATCTACAGTCTGTTAAGCCTGCAACGTTCTCACATTCACAAATTCTAAAAGAAAAGAATCTATATAAAAGCAAAATCAAATAATAAAAATAAAAAGCTATTTAAACCAAATGACATAATTGCCACTACAGCTGTATGTAACAATACTTATTTGTTATAAAAATATATATATATATATATAATATTTTAGGTATATAATGTCAAATAACGAAGAGATTATGTCAAGGTAGTATGTAAAAGAAAAAAGGTAAAATAAAATAAAATAATCATCGTAATTTGGGAGCCGTTAATAGATATTTACATAGTTATGCCGTTAATGAGGTACCAGGGAAGCCACATGTGCAGAAGGAATTATTGCCAAACTTCCTTGTCTTCAACGTAGTCTTTAATCTTATAATATGCTTTTTTGATAAGGACACGTTTGATGTGGGTTTTGAACTTTCCATCGCTAAGTTCTGTAATCGTCTTTGGCAACTTGTTATAAAATCGAATACTGTTTATTACAAATGACTTACTAGTTTTAGTTAATCTAAATTTGGGTATCACAATTTCATGTTTACTACGTGTATTTATATTATGGAAATCGCTTCTTATTTTGAAAAGTCCCAAGTTTTTGCGAACATACAAAATACTTTCTAAGATATAAAGAGAAGGCTGCGTTAGTATATCAATTTCTTTGAATTTATTTCTAAGGGACTCGCGGGGACCCATTTTATAGATAGAGCGAATTGCCCTCTTTTGTAAAATAAAAATTGAATCTACGTCAGCTGCCGATCCCCACAGCAGAACGCCATAAGACATAATACTGTGGAAATAAGCAAAGTATACTAACCTAGCTGTGGCTACATCAGTCAACTGCCTTATTTTTCTTACAGCGTATGCAGCTGAACTTAATCTACCTGAAAGAGCTCTAATGTGGGCGCCCCATTGCAATCTCGAATCTAAAGTAATTCCTAGAAATACAGTTTCCGTAATAGCATCTAGTTTCTTGCCATCAAGTTTTAAATTTAGACCTACTTGAGGTACATTTGGTAATGAGAACTTAAGACATTATTGCCCTGAAAATGCTGCCAGCCTTTTGGGCACTTTTCCCATTGACAGCTATGCGGACGAATTTTTGATGCCCATTGACCTCTTCTCCTTTTAGCTTGTATTTAAAATTTGTATTAAATAAAATAAAATAAAAAGATATGTAAGAAATAGTTAATCTTTGCAATATAGAAATGCAAAAATGTAGACCTGTAAATAAAACTACAATATTTGTTTTACAAATTTTAGATTGATAAAATAACACAAATAATTCAAAGAATTCAAATGTCTTGAATTGTCAAAACATTTGAATTGGAACAAGTAACATTGAACAAAAAAAAACTCTGCGTAAGCCTGGACACAATAATCAGAAAGCGTCATCACACAAAATATGTTAATTTCTCCCCAACTTTTTCTGTATTATTTTATTACGAAAGGTCAAAGGCTTTTCCTCAAAGTCTTCCGTAATAAAAACTAAAAGTATATGTAATAATTCTCACATTTCTAAGAACAAAGTTTCTTCAACAAAAATATTAAAAAATCCAACGAAAACCCGCAGGAAGAAGCAAGTGACAAATAAATCCGATAACATAGAGCAGGTAACGCTTTAAATAGAGTCAAAAGGGGGATTTGTGAGTGCTCTGCATAATGTAGAGATGTTCCTGATACGGTAGAGTTTTATTAAAAACGTCTCTACTACACTGTGTATATTTGCAGAGCTAGGGACGATGTTTGTATAGTTTGGGATGATATTAAAAATGGAGTTTTTTTTGTCCTTTTGTAAGGACAGCGGCACTAGGGGATTATATCCGTAAGTGAATCAGTAGGAGTTAATTTATTGTTATAAGTAGGCCTGTTCATTTTTCATAGGGTTCTTTCAAAAACTTTTTCAATGTATTAACGTCATTACAAGCTAGGTTTAAACAGTACCGCGAAGTGATAAATAGTAACTAAACCTCATTTTTTTCTTAAAAAAAAATAAAAGACACTATAGAATTGAAAACCCTCTCGTTCTTTAAACGTCCGTTAAAAATGGGTGTTCGCGGGCAGACAGACAGGTTACCACAGTGGGGTTACTTTATTTAGTATATAATATATACGTCAATCAGAGGGATCGAACCCCAAATACTACTCTTACTTTTTTATTACAAACAATTTCTGACCTATAAAAAAACACAAGAGTTATAGTAAAAATTTCCAAGATCCATCTTTATTATTCAAAGAGAACAGCACATTCAGAATTTACAGACGTCCATATTTATGTACTTCGTAGAGTACATTATGTTAATATTCGCTGGTACATACACACGGGCGCGTACGACTGTCAACATCGCACAAAGAAATGAATATGTAATTGCTACGCAACGTTAATATTAAGTTTTGTGACATACGATTAAATAGAATGTCCCGAGCCTGAAACATGTCACTTTGCTTGATTTCCAAACAAATCTAGAGTAGCAAGTATAAGTTTTTGGAAAAAACTACTTTAATGCCGACACAAAAAGTTTAGTTTGCGCTACAACTCGATTTTTTAAAATGAATTTTTCATTCAATAGTAGTCATTTTGAAATCAACTTAATTTTCACCGTCATTAAGTTGATATTTGAGTTAGTGCAAATAACAACAATTAGAAACAAGGATTTGTATGACTTTAACTTGTTTGTGACACATGGATAAGTAGAATGGAGTGGATGGATAAGTAGGACTTAAGGGTTATAGATACTTCTCAAGTTAGTTTATTTCACAAATCCATAATCCGTTCAAAAGTGCCTTATAAGGGCTTATTTGAAATAAATGATTTGACTTTGACTTTGACATATCAAGGCACTTAATTTAAGGCTTTCGTGTTTAAGAGTTTTGATTATTGAAGCCAATACTGTGATTGATGTTCACATGTTTATACTGACTAAAATTATCATAGAAAGTACCTATAATCTCCAAAAATATCTGATGAAACTCTAAACAAATATATCACAATATAACTGTGGGTGGCAATTTGTAGTGCAACTTATAAATTGAGTGCTTTTCTTTGATTACTTGAATACTTAAACCCGAAATTTTAATTTTAAATCACTTTAAAGATCTTCTCATTATTTTAAGAAATAATTGAGGTTAATTTTAACCTACATTTCCGTCGACGATTTTTCAATTACAATTTATTAATGTTATTCAAACAATTATTATTGGAAAAGCCGGACAAGTGGATGTTGAACCACGCACAATGAAGGGTTCCGTAATTTGGATGAATTTATCGCAAGAACCAACTTAACTTTGTAGTTGAAAAACATGTTCTCCCATACGAAATGTATGGCAGAACATGTTTTTGCAACCGCAAATGTAAGTTGGTCGATTATTATTCATTAACTTGTAAAGCCTACTTAGCTGTGATAGTTTTCCTTTTAATTTATTAATATATACTATTGCCGTGAATTTTTTCACATATGCAAAACCAACCATTTAGCTGGGAGGGGGGGGACACTTGACTTTAACAAAAATTTGCACTTTAAAGCTTAATATTTAGCAAAAGTATCTCTGAATTCAAAAATGGTTCTCACAAACTCACAACATTTTTGAACGACCTTTCTATCGACACCCCACACTATGGGACAGATGAGAAAAAAAACATCCCCACTTTACGTGTAGGGGAGATACCCTAAAAAAAAATGTTTACATAATTTTATTTTACCACTTTGTCGGCGTGATTAATATGTATACGCATGCCAAATTACAGCTTTCAATTAAACAGTCTCTGAGCTAAGCCGCGGACATATGGTCAGACAGACGGACACGGCGAAATTATTAGGGTTCCTTGTTTACTACGGAACCCTAAAAAATGGAGAGATATGAAGTTGAAGCCTTCTAAATACAGATGGATGGATGGATTGAATCCGGAAGAGTCCATAAAAATAAGAACTCTGAATTATAGTTGGAAACAAGGTTTCTATTACACAAAGCGGGTCAGTGTTCATGGCATATTTATGTTACGGCTCCCTTAAGGCGCGACATGCTTTCACGGTGTTTTCCTGGAATTACGACGGTGGATTTTTATTATTTACCTTAAGAAGTTATGGATATCGTGTAGCTATAGAAAAAGGAAGAGAAGTTAAATATATTTATTGTACATACTCGTAAATAATTTTCCAACGACCTTTAAAACGGGTCTGAAGGAAATCACCAAGCTAGTAGACGCTTAGAGGTAGCATGAACAGGGTGTAAAGTTCACTGATACTCTATAAAAAAGGGAGGATCCTCCAACCGGATGGGTGTCGTGTCTGGCGGGCAACTGCCCAATGGTTGAAGTCGGGAGCTTGTATATATGTCGATCGCGCGGTAAACTCTAATTGCGCGATGCAGAATTTGTGTGACGTCAGGATGTTGTGTGATGTCAGGTCTTTTTGATGCGTAGTTCGCATGTGGCGATGTTGATGCCGCCACAGACGACTTGGTGATACGATACCTTAAGGGTCTATATCCTTACAATTTTAACCTTTCAGTTTTTTTTTAACAGTAGGTATATGTTGGAGTCCGCTTCCAGTCTAACTGGATGTAGTTGAATACCAGTATTTTGCATGCAGTGACTACCTATCTGAACTCCACAACCCAGTTACTGGGTAACACGATACCTCATGGTAAGATTAGTTGTCAGACTTTTGGGCTTCTACCGTAACTATACTGTCAAACACCAATGACAGCTGGGACCAATGGCTTACCGTACTTTCCAAGGCAAAGAGGGGTCGATATGTAATGGTTAGCTTAACAGTCAATCGACCCGTGTGGCTTTTATTATTTAGCCACGCTTTTATCAGTAGGTAAGTATATACTGCGATATTTAAGTAAATTCTGCATTCACCCACAAAAATGCCTTCAAAATACAAACTTTTTATTACATAAAAACTTATTTGAGGACCTCAACAATAGCTCTGTTGCTATCACTGGCCGCTCAGAATCAAAGAGCATTTCATACACTTTTGTTATTCAAATCGGGCTAAGATTTATTCTTTTTACCATACCTCCTTTAAAAACACATGCAATCATCACCAACCTTATGCTTGCTTCAATAAGACTGGTTATTGAACGGCTAAGCCTTGGTGGATAACTTTGTGAATTCACTTTTATGAGAAAAATAAAAAGATTATATTAATTTCATCTCGTTTTGACGAAGGGTCCTCTATCCCTTAGACACGACTCCTTTCATACTATCATAGTGGAAATGGTTTTCCAAATTATTACTTTTCGACTCGGTATAGAGTTTTAGATATTTTTTCCTGTTCAGGTTTTTCTGTATTGCTTTTAGGATCGTTTTTATTTTTACACGGGATTAGAGTGGTCGGTATTGTGTTTGAAAAAAGGTCATACTTTTAAGAAGCGGTTGGTGTAATTGGTGAAATTAATATCGGTAAGTAACGTTATTTTCGTGTTGCCTGAGAAATATTTATGTTTTGTCGTTTTGCCTAATATGAAATCGTAGAAGGACGGCTAGAAAGTTGAGTTTTTTTATTGTACTGTCGGGACGTTGTATACAATACCAGTCATGCGGTAATCTCTGTTTGAGCGATGCAGGATTTTGCGTGAAGTCAGTGTGAAGCGTAGTTTGCATGTGGCGATGTAGATGCCACCACGCATGTGAATATTCCAAAATGAAAAGTTTTTTAAACCATTGGTAACTGTACCTAGACCTTGTTTTTTGTTAATAACTCCCTGATTATATATTTATTTATCTGATAACCAAAACCAACAGCATAAATATTTTACATTGGCTTACAATAGTAAGCTATTACTGCTAAAATATTTATAAGTGTACTTACAATCTACATACCATTTAAAGAGAAAGACTGGACAGCCTACCCTTCGGAAATTCGGAACACAACCACTCTATCATCATTGAATAATCACACTATAAGTATTTGATACACCATAAAATTAAGACATTACAAAACGCCTACATTATTTTTTTTGTCTTTATGTCCCAACAACAAAACATTTCGCTCTAAAATAACTCGTAGGCGCGTCCGGCTTATCGTGAATTCAATTTCTATAGAAAATAAAGTCGACCGAAGTGACTTTATTTTCTATAGAAATTGACCTGACACCGCGGTTTCTTAGCAGCCGGGTAAGCCGCTCTGTACCGAGTTACGATAGAATACGCATGCGAAACGAGAATGCATGCTCAGTTGTTCGGTTGTTGTCGTTGAATTTCCCAATGCTCGGAGTTCGGACATCATAACATTCAACATTCGATTGACAATGTATGGTTGTTTTTTGACGTAATCGCATTAAAACCATATAATTTGTTTACATTAAAGTTAATTTGCATTTTGTTCGCTCAGTATAAATTGAATTCATTCCTAGTAGTTATATTTGTTGTAGGTACAGAACAGTGATTAAGATAGTGTTTATGCGTTTTGAGTTTTGTGAAAGAAAAGGACGTTGTAATTAGGTATTTGAGGTAAGTAGATAGTTTATTAAGTTGAAATTAGTAAGATCTATTATATTTATTATATGGAATAGGATTATTTTCACAAATTTGCATGAAACTCTTATTAGAAAAGTAGATCGAAATACATAGGAATTTAATGACACGGTTTATTGACACCGTTATTTTGTTAGGTAAACAAAAGTAACTTTTCGAGGCCACGATGAAAGTTGAGTGTGCTTTTTTTATTTTATTTTTTTAAAGTCACCTCCGGCTTATCCCTCTCGTTTTCCCACGCCTCACCACTGCTGGATAGAAGCTGCTTATAAACTAGAAGTAAAATTATATTATTGATATAGATACCTTTTATACCTATTATATTCGAACTTTGTAGAACAATTTAACTTTGTCTCTTGCTATTTCCTTTCTAAAAACCAGCTCAAAGAATAAACAATTTGTGCAATTTTATCTCTTGAGAAATTCGAATTGATACATGAACAACGTTATTTACACATTCTAGATCATCAGACCTCAAGGTCTCATTCTGAAGTAATTTGACAACGGTACCCAATATCGACCACAGACAGACTAACTGTCTAATATATACGTGAGTGCAGCTCACTTCGACCCTCTTTAGGAGTCCAGCCGATGAATTGTCAGCCTGAATAAGCAGTTAAATAAGTGTTAGTATAGGTAAGGCTGTGTGGATGAATGACTTTCAATGTTAAGAGGCTTGTGGTTTGATAATAATACATGTGCGTATCGACGATCGAAGGCCCCGTTCACAGCCTCGAGCCATGTGACTTGCAACGCGACTTGCGTCAAGTGACACGCGCGCGCAAGTGTCACAAGTCGCGTCCTGGTGATTCGTGGAATGTTCTAAACAACTTCTTTCATTTGTTTCTCTTTGTGGCCAACGGGGTCACTCTCCATGCGGAGCATGAACATCGACGAAACGAAAAAAAAATAACACATACATGTAGAAAATTCCTACGATGCGATCAAAAATGCAGGAAAGAAACGACACTATGTATAGAAAGAAATGTAGGATGGAGATAGAAGTGGCAAGTGCACGCTTACTGGACGGATGACCATTTTATTTTGTAAAACGGTCACCCATCCAGAACCAGTACCTTTGTATTTTAAAATGTCTCGTGTGTGATGTGGTCGTTACGGGTAGTCATCTGTCTGATAACCAGTCTTATCAAGGGGTATCGTGTTACCCAGTAACTGGGTTTGTGGAGGTCAGATAGGCAGTCGCTCCTTGTAAAATACTGGTATTCAGCTGGACCCGGTTTTACTGTTACACAGATAAAACCATCAATACTGCTTCACGGTAGAATTATACCCAGATATAGGTACAATCAGAAGTAACTTCACGGTATGAGCTCTTACACAAAGAGATGATAATATTTTTGTTGTGAACTTCTTAGAAATCGAGAAACGTTTGTGGAAAAATAATTCGAACATTTTCCGGAAATCCCAAAAAAGGCTTTTTATAAGATAAAGTAGGTTCTAATTTATTTATAAGGAAGTTGTGAGCATTCGTAACACAACAGTGACATATCGGCTTATATCTGTTGAGTTGTGACTTATGAGATCTATAATGTTTGTACTTTGGGGTAGTCAGTAAAGGTCAGTGTTCACTAGATTCTTACATAGAATTGTTTCGGATTGCTGTGAGGCTTTTTGAAACGGTATTGGCGAAGAATTGCCAAACTTAAATGGCAGTGGGCAGGGCGGGCACATTGCTCGCAGAACAGATGGCTGATGGTGCTGAAAGGTTCTGGAGTAGTGACCACTTACAGGAAGACGTAGCATTGGAAGGCCTCCCACAAGGTGGACCGATGACCTTGTGACGGCCGCAGGAATCCACTGGATGCGAGAAGCACAGAACCGAAGTGAAGTCTTTTGGCTGAAATGATTTTGATAATTTGATTGATGAAGTAATTCAAAGAAGGATTTTAGTTATGTAATCATCGCTTTCACGTTCTTGTTCTTTTCTTTTTGTGTCAATGGTAGGTACTCCTCTGTTGTTTTTTTAAATTATTTTATGCTAGGGCTCCGTGGTTTCATTCGCTTAAGACTTGATCCCGTAAGAATATCGGGATAAAAAGTATGTCATGTCCTAATCCAGGTCATGGTGTACCCATGTGCGAAATTTCATCCAAATCTGTTGAGTCGTTTTAGCGTGAATGCGTAACAAGCAAACAAACTAACTTTTGCATTTATAATATTATAGTTAGGATTGTATGAGCCCATTAGGTGGCCACGTTGATTGCGGTATCAGTGGCATTCTTTAGGTGATACGAGGTGCAGGTGAACAGGTACTTAGGACACTCCAGCTTTAAGCAATCGTAAAAAAACATTTGCAAACAAAAGTTCTCATTACACTAAAACACACTACTGTCAATATTTCCAGTGTATGCCAATCTTTACAAACACATACCTACAGGGAGAACAGTCGATGGAGGAAACACAAAGAAATAGTTCCTACTTTCTGAGCAATTTACCTAATGTTATATGGACAGCGCTGACTCCAGTCTGACTTATTGTGTAGGTACGGGACAGAAGGGTCATTTTGATACGTATAAATAATTTTACTGTTTTTTGCGACCACATTATTTCAGCCTCGTTGGTCCGGTGGTCGCAAGCGCTACTGCTACTGCTGAGCTAGTCCTATGAGGTCCTGGGCTCGTTACCAAAGTCGGGCAAAGTGTTATTGGGATTTTCCATCAGGAATTTCTCAGTGACAGAACAGCATGGTCTCCAGATTTGTGCCCGATTAGTAGCCATAGGCTCGCCCCCTATTACATGGGATAGGGATTGAAATGAAATGAAATGAAATGAAATGAAATGAAATGAAATTGTTTATTCTGTAAATAGGATATTGCAATCACTTTTACACGTCATATTAAAAAAAAATAAGAAGAAAATGCTAGATGAGTTCGGCGTTTCCTATCTGACTACTCTGAGAAGAAAGACCGAAACAAACTCAGAGGTCACAGTCTCTTTTAAAGTCCAGACATAATCTTGGTCAGGCCATATGAAGACCATGTAGATTAGTGTCTGAAATGGTCTTTTGAGGAAAGAACCACACAGATTTGAGTGGACCTGTCCAGTCAGTGCAAGCATTTGTCAGTAATCGTAGAGCTCAACTCAGAACTTAAGGAGCTCAACTCGACGAACAATACCAAAGAAAGGACATTTGGGTAGGTCGCATAAAGTACTCAAACTGCCAGACCATCATTTAAACTAACTGAGAAAGAAAAAAATCAAGAAAGGAAAAACAATAAAAATAAAATATCCACATAGTCCTCACATTCACAATAATTAAAACAATATAATACTTTACAAAGTAATCATGTTATTTTGTATATAAATTTCAACAATGTCAATATGTATATAAAAAACTGGTATTTTTAATGATTTACATAATAATTAAAATGTCAAATTTTATAGTTTTATCACAAAGCTTAGCAGAGCGAGCAGCTCAATCCCACGCTTTTTTATCTTCTAAATAATCTGAAATTTTATAGTACCCTTTTTTACAAAGTTTGGTTTTTATACAGCTTTTAAATCGTTTAATGGGTAAGTTTCGAATATCAATGGGAAGTTTGTTGTAAAAGCGTATACATTGACCCATGAACGAGTTGCCTACTCTGTGGAGACGTGTGCGATGTACGATTGACGTGTGATTGCAATCCGGCGTCATTTCCAATCCGGTCGGCTCCGGCTGGATTCCCATCGATCCGGCCGGATCCAGCTGGATCCCCATCGACCAACCGGATTGATCAAATCAGGATAATATTCCCTTTTCGTCCCAAAATGGGCTGTTAATGAGTTAATCGAGTAAGTGTATTATATAGGGTGTTTATATATTTTTTAAACCGGCCAAGTGCGTGTTGGACCACGCACAATGAAGGGTTCCGTAGTTGGGATAAATTTATCCCAAAAACAAACTTAACATTGTACTTGAAAAATATGTTCTCCCATACATCGATATAATATGTCACGGTCAATTTTCAAACTGCAAATGTAAGTTTGTAATCGTTTTTAGGGTTCCATACCTCAAAAGTAAAAAACGTAAACCTTAGATCATTCGTGTGTCTGTCTGTCTGTCTTTCTGTCTGTCCGCCGGTCATAGCCAATTTACTCCAAATCTAATGGACCGATTAAAATTAAATTTGATACACATATGTATTTCTGTGACCCATATACGGATGTGTATCGTAAATAAATGAATTTTGAATATGGGGGTCACTTTTAGGGGGCAAAAAAGTGTATCATGTGACATTTCAAATGAAAGGGCTTGTTGAGATGATCAAAGATTTTTTTATTTTAATTTCGAAATAAATACTTTTAAAGATATTTAAGAAAATTGATGAAAATTGACTATTCCCCCCAACCCTTATCTCCGAAACTACAGAGCCTAAAATTTTGAAACCAATACAGATAATGGTTCTTTACTAATAGATTACAGGAAAACTTATAAATAACATGGTAAATCTCTCAATATTGTGCGTACAAACTTACATTAGCAGTTGGAATGTATGGGAGAACGCGTTCTTCAACTACAATGTTAAGTTTGGTCTTGGGATAAATTCTTCCCAACTACGGAAGCCTTCATTGTGCGTGGTCCGACACGCACTTGGCCGGTTTTTTTTTTTGTGTGGTAGAACTACAAATTAAGGATTTTTGGAATTTTCCTTGACATGTGCTGTACGACCGTGATTCGTGTCAAATTTCTTGTTTCTATTGTTATTTTTTTAATTTTTGTAATTGTACATTATGGATTGCAATAAACGATTTGAAATTTGAGAGATCAACTTACAATAAAAATTTATTTTAAGAACATACATTATCAAAAAATCACTTTAGTTTTGGAAAAAGGATCGTAGAAAACAAATAGTATTAATTGTGTCATCTGTATTGAGACTTCTAATAGAGATATAAATTACGCATACCTACGCATTTATAGTACCAACTCGTGCAACAGTGCGATTATTTTGCCAAAAATTGCTGTTGTTATTTTGGTACCGGATCCGATAAACGTTTAGTGTCGCCAAATCCGGCGATACATAATTGGTCACCACTGCCTATCCCGTCGGGGAAAACAGGCGTAAAGATATAATTTTACATGTATTCTTTTCAAACTCAAACTCAAACTCAAACTCAAAGCATTTATTTCAATTAAACCATTTACAGGCACTTTTGAATTGTCAAAGAGTCGGTCAGTTAGTCAGAAGGTTGAAGCTAGTTGCCCATTCCAAAACGTAGATCTCTATGGAGAAGAACGGGCAAGAAACTCCAAGGACACTCTTTTAAATATAGAAATTACAAAATCCTGGGTACAATACTTTTGTTGCTTCTATATGTGAGAACAATGTAAAATAAAATAATAATCAAAAACGATTAAAAATATAAGATTAAAAATAAGCAATGGCAGATAAGAGATGACCAGTCTCAACCGACGGCGCCCGTTCACGAACATGACGCGTGGATCAGCACCATCCAGCTCAACCATTTTGTAGGGAACCGAATGATCCAACACACTCGCCACCATCAGCGAGACATTTAAGTGAGCATGACATACTCTCAACTGCCATGCTCTTTCAAGTCAACATACAACAAAACAACATAGTAAACGGCTCCATGGTACTCACATTTACAAATATTGAAAAAAAAAAATGCTTCTAAATTATACAAAACGATAGTTTGCAATGAATTTGTGAAATTAGAAGAATTTTACTACGAAAAAGAAAAAAAAAAAACATTAACTTTTGGAGTATTCAACAATTAAACCTTCTTTTCGTGTTATGATTATTTTAGTTCTTCATCCAGGCCGTTGAAAATGAACCTCTTTATTTAAAAATGCTAGTTATGAAAGCGAAAAATCTTGCCCATTAGAGCCGGAAATACTATCAATATTTCATTTCGTGTCTCACATCTCATTTTTAAAACGTAGACGCACGTCTACGTTTTAAAAGAAGACAATTAATGTTATATCAAGACAGTATTTATTAATCAAGTTAATAAAACTTTCAAATCAAAGGAAAAGAGTTCTAATGAAAGTATTCAAAACAAGTAACTAAGTAGAAAACATAAAAGTTAGTAATGAACTCAATTTCAAACAAAGGCACTTAAATATTTCATAAAAGTTTTTCTTTTCTCGGATTTTGTATTTTTTGTTGACTGATTGCTGAACGAATAAAAGAGTTTTTTTAATAAGTAGTTACTTAAAACCAAAGATTTAAATCGTAAGATTTGCCCTCACCGTAGGTACTTAGTCGCACGATAAAGTGTTCATACTGACAAGAGTGTTTGATACTGTTCGCGTCTTAGTCTTAAGTAATTGGGCAAAACTGCAATATTCTTTGTTTTCTTTATCGTTCTTAATCTTACGTTAAGAAGTATTTTATACAAACTAAATTCAAGAGTCACTACTATTTTTATGTGTTAAGTTTATCACCTATGCTGCTCCTGTAATTGGTGACTGAGTAAATCCGAGGCTATTGTCAACTATACTTAAGATGAATTATATATAGAAGCTGTTGGTAAAACTTTATTATAAAAAAAAGTTATGTCGTTATTTTAGTTTTTGTAAATTTTAAGTTTATTTAAATTACTTTGGGCTTATCTACTATATAAAAATAAGTCGGGTTTTCCTTCCTGACGCTATAACTCCAGAATGCACGAACCGATTTCCACGGTTTTGCATTCGTTGGAAAGGTCTCGGGGTCCGTGAGGTTTATAGTAGGTAGGGTAGGTAGGGTAGGTAGGGTAGGTAGGGTAGGTAGGGTAGGTAGGGTAGGTAGGGTAGGTAGGGTAGGTAGGGTAGGTAGGGTAGGTAGGGTAGGTAGGGTAGGTAGGGTAGGTAGGGTAGGTAGGGTAGGTAGGGTAGGTAGGGTAGGTAGGGTAGGTAGGGTAGGTAGGGTAGGTAGGGTAGGTAGGGTAGGTAGGGTAGGTAGGGTAGGTAGGGTAGGTAGGGTAGGTAGGGTAGGTAGGGTAGGTAGGGTAGGTAGGGTAGGTAGGGTAGGTAGGGTAGGTAGGGTAGGTAGGGTAGAGTAGGTAGAGTAGTTTGGTAGGGTAGGTATAAGTACTTAGTGCTACCCGTGCGAAGCCGGGCCGGGTAAAGCTAGTAATATATACAATTTGAAATGTGCGAATTTAGCCTTTCATTTGATACCAAGATGGCATCATAAAAAATAAATTAGTTTTTGACTTTATTTATTTATTTATTATTATTAATTACGATGATTATACACCAGTAACAGCAATTAAATAACTTCATAACTATTATATAAATAACAATTTCATCTGGATACGCTGTACCTAGCGTTAATATAAAATAAAATAAAAAAATACATTTCGTTAGGTTACAAATTATTAGGACATGCAATTATTTATATACAATGTTTTTCACAAAATCTCGAGCACAATAACATGACTTGGTTGAATCTGTCAATCAACACGTCACAATCGAATAGGTCAAAAATAAGAGCATTGATTGCGCTGCTCATGCGCCACAGCGGGGAATGCGCACGGGACACTGTGCGGGACTGTGCAGTCGCGAATAGTCTGTGCGGGTGGTTAGCCCGGTGACGTAGGTAATTGGCAGGGACATAAAATGTGCATAGAATGTTGTGCAATTCTGGGGAGTCAATTACATTCCGTATAATTTTCAGAGCAGTGATGATCTGCGTTCGAGACCGCCGGACAGCTAAGGAGATTATCCCAGAATACCTAGTAAAAAGTCCGTGGGGTACATAAATGGATACTACCCGTGGTTTCTCTTATACAAGTAGCGTACGAAGATCTTTTGAACTTTTTCAATTACTAGGATGTATGTTGATTCATATGGACTCCAAACGCAAGCTGCAAATTTACTAAAACTAAAACACCGACGAGATCATTGATCATTAAAAGAAAAGTAATGGGCCAAGAACTGATCCTTGACTCAGCCCAGACCGCGTTTGGTAAGAACCCGAAAGAAAGCACCCATGAGCAACAAATTGCTTCCGGTTCAAGAGATAATTAGCGAAAAAACGCAGAAGCTTTGATGTGAATCCCATGGCTTGTAATTTGCTCAGTAAAATGTCATTGTCCACTGCATCGAATTCCTTTCTGAAATCAAAATAGAAAACACCCACTTCATGCCCCCCATCCAGACCCCTCGAGATGCAATCGGAAAGCGACAATGCATTTGTTTCGACTGAGCGACCTAGTCGGAAGCCATGTTGTTCATCACATAAGTGGGATTTTAATTGGTGATAAATTTTCCTATGCGCAATTGTTTCAAACATCTTGGCCGGACACGACAAAACGGCAATAGAACGATGTTTCTCAACCGAGGATTTATTATTGGTTTTCGGTATCGGCATAACTCGAGACACCTTCCATTGCTACACCTGCATTGCATAGTGCTAAGTTCATTATATAGGTTAGATCCAGTCCAACGATACCTCATTCGTCAAATTATGATGAGTAATTTAGAAGTTATGAAAAATCAGATGAACATACATACATATCGGTCAAAATCATAACCCTCTTTTTTGCTTCGCTGTAGTCGGATAAAAAGAGTGAGACCACACAATATTAATGGTGTTGCCATGACAATTAAGTCAAGTGTCTGCGTCATTGTGTGTGTCAGAGGTATCACAACGAAACAGAAACATATTGATGACGAATTTAAATCTTTGCATAAAACACGAATCGAAAAATATGAGTGAACAGAGTGAATTCGGGAACTTAAAGAGCCCCAACTCGGATAAGTTAGGTTCACGTTTTGTAATTATTGCCTTCTTTCTGACCCCAAGGGAATAAGTATACCAATAAACCTGTCGGAATTATTGTGTAACCCGCATTCACATCCAATGTGTAGTTTAGAACATCTAAGTCGCCACAAGCAGACCCGAACAACGTTAAATTGTTTATTTATTAAATTAGTTATACTGATTGAAAGAGGAAATTGTGACCAATATTATATCTACACACGCACACATTCGCACGCCTATAAGGGTCTAGCGTAGTAGGTACTTCATGCATTTTGGTTTGTACAGTACGTTTTGGACTGTACTGTGGAAGTGTGAGTGTAAAAGTTAGTTTTAATTAAATTTGATAAAAAATTTCAAATTTAAATTATTATTTTTTTAATTTAATTTTTTCTTATTATTTATTACAAAAGTAGTTTACTCTGCAATTGGCATTTTGTTTTTGTTATGTTTTTGTTGGCATTTGCCAATGTCGCAACCACAGAGTATGTAATGTTGCTTATCTTTCTTTTTTTTTTTCTTTTTTGTTTTCTTTTTTAAAATTAAGAAAATAAAAAATACAGAAATCGATTCAGTAAACGATTCTGGTTACCAAAAACAGTTAAATTCCAAATATAAATTCTTCACTGTTCCTCTTATTTCCATTACCTTTCCGATCTTAAGGGACTTGTAAAGACAGTAGACAATTTAAAATAATTAATGGCCTCTGCCTTGATGCCAGTACATTAATTTACGTAATGCACCGCCATCTACTTGAAGACATTAAGAGTATTCATATTTTTAATGGTTTGTATTGATTTCTTGTCTTGGAAGAGATATTTTGTTTGTATGTTTAACCAACATAATTGTAGATTCTGTGGAACTGAGTTCCATTTCTAGGTAAAGCTAAGCAGATAAAGTTATTTAAAATCAGAAACAATCTAAACTAATATTTTAGACAGGTAAAATAGATTTTTTTCTTTGTAAGATGTTATCTCTGGAAACCCTGATCAGATATCAAAAAATCTTTCACTGACAGAAAGCTATACTATTACCGAGTGCCATAATTATTATGGGATATTATAATTATGTTTTAAGGTAAACGGCATGCCTGAGATATTTCTCAACGGCATGTGAAGCCACGTCAGAGACCAATGGGCGGCAAAAAACTCTGACAGTTCTCTGACACCCGCTTAGTCACTAACCAAATGAAAAATAAAGAAGAAAGAATGTTATAGTTGAGTTCCACGAGGACCAGGTCGCGGCTGAAGCTAGAAATGGGCTTAGGTAGTTAGTTTTATTATAGCACTGTTACTTCTGCTCGGCACACTGGTTTGGCTACAATTAATCCTAATATTAGGCAAAAGCAATTTCATTTTCATGCCTTTCATTATTTACTTTTATTGAAGAATTATTGCATTGGTTGTTAGACTCAAAACCAAAACTCCACAATATTTTAATTGATTACTTTACAATCATTATCTATACTTTGTATAATATACAAAGCCGGTCAATTTACACAACCAGCTAAAATAAACACTTTCCCTTAACTGACCTTCTGTCTTCCATCTTTCCTACACCCCCTTTCCCCTGCTCCCCCAACAGATATTCATAAAGACTGATAAATATCCACACACACGTCTAGATCTGTCGATACTCCACCCTTTAACGAATAACATTGCCGCTCCCCAACCTACCTACTGAATCAACTTGTTTGCACAGCCCGCGATGGATGGTGAAATTTATCGTTTGGGGAAGATATTGTCATTAATAATACTATAGGTTTGTTTGTGCAACCGAATGATGGCTAATATTAATATATGATGTGTTTTGGGGCTAAGCTTTTGTAGTAATTTATTGGGTCGATAGGGATAATAAGAAAGACTAATCATAATATGTATCATCTGGGATTATGCTTTATGTATCTGTATATGCTACACCACACTACTACTTGCAGTATTGTCTCTCCCGTTACCTTCAATCCATCCAAAGGTTATCTGTAAAAGATCGCTTTAAGCGATAAGACCGCCCATTGTGTCACCCTATGTAAAATTTCTAAATTTATGTCTGTAATTTTTATGGTGTACAATAGAGAGTATTCTATCTATCTATCTATCTGGGTATTTCCTTATTGTGAACTGTATATAGTGTATATAGTGGTTTTAGTGTGATCCAGTTTCTGAAATGTTGATTTCTTCCTTAAAATATTACAATATCATCCTGTAGTTGGGTCACCAAGAGACAGGCTGTGTCTAGTTTGGGACCCGCTGTTTAATTTGTCTAAGTCTTCTGTAAATTAGAATTTCATTTACCATATTACTTCAATGATTAAGAACTTTGCATTATCTAATGAATTTGAAATTGTATTGTTGTCCCATGAGCAATGATCACTACGATTGTCCACTGCATTTTGGAGTTTCAGAATATTCAATAATTCTCAAGATTTCTACGTAAATCAGTGTTGTTATATATGAAAGAAAACTGAAATTAAATCGCCTTCTTACTAGTGGTCTTAGACACCTTTAGGCTGTCACGACATGATCTTGTTTTTAAAACTCACAATTTATTAGCTTAGAAGTTATTTTAGTCAGTACGCTTAGGACAAACTATAATGACGTGAAACATTTGTGTTCTCTCAAAATTTTCAGTGATCATCTCCATTGAAAAAATGCTTTAAAATGTAATATATGTAGGCTATATTTTTAGTTTACGTGGTTACGTTGAGTATACACCTAACTATGGTTTTATAATAATAAATCTTTGCTAACACAAAAGGGTCAAATAAGGTTCCCCACATTGTGACGAATAGTTCAGATTGAACCAAAATTTAACAAATAAAACTCGAATGAGATTAAATGAGACGACACCAAAACACGAGGGGGGTCGGCAGTAAAGCTAGTATGCTATAAATACTGACAGCTTATAAATTCGTATCGCGAACGAACACAGTTTTGACACATTTTATGGTTTTATGGGGCATAGAATGCTGATGTACCACGGAGCTTCGTTTATGGGGGTTTGTGAACGGTACAGGTTACTGAGTTATGTGTTTGGGATCTTTTTAGTTTTGCTTTGATGTGTGATTCTATTAATGTGAAACTGTGGAAACCCGCTGATTTTCTAAATGCTTCCTAAACATCGAAATGCTAGTTCGAAACCCCCGCCATGTAGAAATTTAATTTAATCCTATTCGTGAAACTTACAGCAGCAGCTAGCGTATTAAAAGTGTTTGTAAAAAATATGAATTTTAAAGCCAATACAGTCATAGAATACATGTCAATATGTTTATAAGAATCTATAAAAATACTTACTGTCTTGTTCAATTGCAAAATCGATGGGATGTTTTTAACTAACCTAACTTACCCTGTAAATTTAAATGACTAAATAGCAGACTGTTTAAAATCCATTTGTTTAAATGGCTAAATGATAATAATTTTTATAGCATTAAGGAATACTTTGAGTATAAGTTGTGTTAATCATTTTGCATGCTTTAGTCTTAAGCAAAACATGTATGATCTCATCATTAACTCATGTAACACCCTTGTATACCATGTTTTATGCAAATAAATAAATAAAACCTTACCTTTTTTTTTTTTTTTTGTTCCGGTTTGGAAAATCCTAACGGATGTCCTCCGCCCTGGGGCGAACGAAGGGGTCTGTCAGGCTCCTACTGATTAAAAATCCCGGTATTCCCTGCCCACACTTGGACCGGGGATCATGAGATCTTGTGAGCCTTCCATGATCCCCGACTGGTGCCGGCCTACTGTTGCGGGCCACCTCTTGCCCGAAGGGCAGCAGGGGAGTGAGGTGCGAGACTCCCGCGATGTCAAATAGAGGCGTACATTGAACACTACGCGCCGCCACCTCGGATCCTGCTGGATGGAGGGCGGCGGACGTCCCCGAGTCCACCGTCCCTCCGGACCTGCTTACGGGGGCTGGAAGAGGGCATTGTCCGCCCTCCGCCGACGCCCGGTTCGCCTGCTACGGATCAAAAGAGTGTTCCCAATCTCCGTCTCCCTTTCCGCAGCCTCCTTCTGCAAAATAACGGTTTCACAGAAGGAGATCACCGCATCCCACGACTCGGCGCTCCCGATCATCGAACGAGTGACAGCCGGCAGCGACAGTTCGGCTCCCACTTCTGATACGAAGGCACGGCGCGGCCCCTCCCATGCGGTACACTCTGTCAGTGTATGCTGCGCTGTGTCCTCCTGACATTGGATGCAGTGATGGCACCGAGCGTTCGGCTCCCTGTTTATGCGACACAGGTACTACCCGAAGCAGCCATGCCCGAGAGCACCTACGTTGCCTGAAACGACTGAGAGGCGTACCTCCTCCCGAGCCATTCGTCGAGCACTGGTTGAATCGCGTTGACGGTAGCGAGGCGAGCGACGGTAGGGCGCAGAAGCCTGTTCCGCCATTCCATCACCAGGACCTCGTGGAACTGTGATCGACGAAGTTCGTTCTCCCGCTGCATCGGTACACCGCTCCGTGTTTGCGCTTCCTTGCGCCACCGGTACAGTGAATTGAGGGCTCTCGTTTCTAGGTCCCAGGGCGGGGATCCGGCCAGTGCACATGCCGCAGGAGATCGTGCGATATCCCCTGATAGCTTTGACGGCCATCGCCCTCTGCGGTTTTTGCAGTATTGCGATGCTGCTGGCCGTCAGGTCAGAAGCCCACACCGGAGCCCCGTACAGGGCCATGGATCGCACGATACCCAAGTACAACCGCCTAAAGGTAGTGTTCGGGCCCCCCAGATTATGAAGTTTCCTGTAAAGCTAACATATATTTTAAATTATTATATGTGAATAAACGCGATTAGAGCAAGAAAATATTTATTATGGTCAGTCTTAGTTTCTCTGAAGTTTATGAAACGAATAATGCAAATGAGCTTTCATTTGCATTATCCGTTTCATAAACTTGATTTGTTTTATGATTTATTTAAAATGTTCTACGGTCTCTGCTTCCCAATTATCAAACGTAAAATTTCTACAGTTATGAGGCCAAAGTGGATCACACGGGAAATAAAACGCCGCAGTAAAAAGAGACGAACTTTATTGTGGCAATATAGACTAACACGAAACAGTGATTAGAAAATAGCTTTTAAATCAGTCTCAGAAATATATAAAAAAGTGACCAAATTACAACGAGCTCAAAATAGCTATTTATTGGAACAAGTACCAACAAATCTAAAGCGACCTGGAAGGTTGCCTTAGATACAAATAGTATGAAACCCAACATTCCTAAAGCTAATATTAATGAAATTAATGTGAATGACAAATCCTAAAATTAAAGTAATTTAATTATTATATTGTAGACTCAACCGAATGCCAATAATTTTTAGAATGATAATTTTAATACATTAGGATCGAATAAATCTATGTTTATGGAACCAATCATACCAAATGACATTATTACTATAATTAACAACCTTAAAAAACACTAATAGTACAGGATATGAAGATATTGACACAAGAGTAGTTAAAGCAGTGGCTCCTCTTATAGCACCTATGTTAAGTGACATTATAAATAACTGTATTCAAAATGGTATTTTTCCGCAAAAGTAAAAGTTTTCCATTATCAAGCTATTACATTAAAAAAATATGACAAAACAAATTTAAGTAATTATAGACCTGTAGCTCTAATACCGATTTTCACAAAAATCTTTGAGAAAGTAATTTATAATGGTATTTATAATTACTTTTACTTTAAATATTTTTGTACGGAACAAATGGGTTTTAAAATACATCACAACATGGACAAAAGGAAACCAGTAATAGCAATGTATATAGATATGATCAGGGCATTCGACTATGTAGACCATAAAGTACTGTTAACTAAGCTAAATAAATACGGCATCAGAGGTAACGTGCTTGATCTCATACAATATTACTTGGAGGACAGAAAACAAATTACGCAAATTAGTCAAGTGGATATTAAATCCAAAAATGAAGTAGTATACTCGTCTAGCTCTAGAGTTCTTTGTCACGGTGTTCCGCAGGGTTCTGTGGTGGGACCCTTGCTGTTCATTTGCTATATAAACGACTTTCCCCAAGTATTCATGCACCAAATGTCCTTATTTGCCGACGACAGCACAGTTATTATATGATACTGGTAGTAAAAAAAAAGTATTTTTGTTACGATTGTTGACTGGCTGAACGTTAATAACCTCAAAATTTACTAAAACTAAAATTATGAATTTTAAAATTAGACAAAAACCACTGTCACATTTTCAGATAAACTACAAAGGTGACCAAATATTTGAAACTAATGTTACAAAATTTCTTGGACTGCATATTGATAAAGATATGTCATGGAGGACTCAAATTGATAATGTATGTGGAAAGCTCAGCATGTTTTCTTATGCTCTTTATTTATGCTGGACAAAATTGTGAATATGCCAGCGCTCCTAGTAGCTTATCATGGTAATGTCGCCTCTACATTGCGATATGGCCTTATATTTTGGGGCAATGCTACTAAAGTTGAGGAGGTATTAATAGCACAGAAAAAATGAATTCGCAATTATGCAAGCCACATTACCAAAACTTAAAAATATTGACTGTACCCTCTATGTCTATAAAGCCTGTATATTTGTAAAAAAACAACATGTTTTTATATAAATCTGTTGAAAGTCAGTGGCTCTCAAAAAAGTTGCACCCGTTAAGCACTATATAATACTTATTTTATATTTATATGATAACTTTATGGAATACAGAACAAAATAATACTTATTTCAATAAGATGACATAACCTTAAAAACACTACAGAAACACAGCTACCTGTACCCCCACCTAATTTCCATAGGAAGCGTAGAAAAATACGTTCAAACTCACTCATGACACTGCACTAACGAGGACTATTGTTTGACTTGTGTACCTGCCCCCCTGCTTACCTCCTTTTAGCTTTATTGTCGACTCCACGACTTACTTGAATAAAATTTGAATTTTTTGCGAGAACAAAATTAGGTACTCAGGATGGCGTGTTTCTGTTTCTTAGATTTTTGGTTTTTAAGCAAAGTATTTTTGTGTGGCGTCTACAGCTTTTTTGTCTGAAGAGTGTATAATTGTAATTAGCGAGTAATCACTTAAATAATAACGTGTAATCAGATCAAAAATCCTTTACTACCCAAAGAAAAAAGCACAGAATGTATTCATAGGTGCACTCACATGCATTATGAATGTTAAAAGTCCTTTGTAATAGTTACGGGTCATCAGAAGCCCGAAAGTCTGACAACCAGTCTTATCAATATATTACCTGGTAACTGGGTTATGGAGGTTAGATAGGCTCCAACTGGAACTAAAATACTGGTATTCAGCGGCATCCGGTTTGACTGGAAGCCGACCCCAACATAGTTGGGAAAAGGCAGGCAGATTGATTGAAGTCCTATGCAATAGTGTAGAATCCGGGCTGTTATTGAAAATCTCTTACTTTTTCCAACACAGGAATCAAACGCATGCAAGACCGCACCATACTCAGCAGACGCGTTTGCGACTTCAATAGCGCTCAGCTTAGATGCATTTTCCATATAATATAATAATTTTAATATAGCTGTCTTGCTTATCAATAATGTTGCTTGCACTAAACTTAAAATGTTAATTTATTTTTAACAGAACTTTCATTTAGTAACATGAACTTATAAGCTATTATTTACGATCGAAAAAGATTTTGATTTTTAAAGATTGCTTTTAATTTTTCGCCCTCCACCAAACCACTGCAAAATGTCACCGCTCATTACTAAAATGGCTCACCCAAGTCCACTCAAGTCACCTCCCGCGAATTTGTACAAGCAGCTTTACTAGAAATGTGTCACGAGGTCTAGAAGCTATTTGCTACCACCCCCCTTGCACCCTGTACCCCGCACCCCCTCACATCTCCTGTTAGTGTCCACGACGTTGTTGGAATCAGAATTCCTTTTTCCTGGTATTGGGTTTGTGTCCATTAGTTTAAGTTTTAGAGGACAAGTTGACAAGTATCATTCAATTGTCACTTGCGATACTTAGAAATACGTACGGTGCATCCTGGGTTATATTTACTGATTGAATAATATTTTAGAGTGTCCATGGAGTTTCTTGCTCGTTCTTCTCCATAGGAACCTAAATATTACGCTTTGGAATAAACTATCTCTGTTTTTCTTCCTGACCGACTCCTTGACAATTCAAAAGTGTTTGTAATTGGTTTAATTGTAATAAATGCTTTGAGTTGAGTTTTCTGTGGCGGTATCTATAACGCCACATACGAGATCACATTGCACCTGACGTCACGCGAGTCTTGTATTGCACAAGTAAAGTTATCCGCACGATTAACACACTAACAAAGTTTTTATTTTTTATTTATCCACAACGGGGTAGCTCTTGGCCTGCATCTCACCTGATGATTGGATAGTAGCCCTCCAGCCACAACACCAGTCTAGTCAAACGATCCTCCCTTTTCAAAGGAGTTTGAGGAGCTTTCGACCCTGTTCCTTATTATTATTCTACAGCACGTACGGCGTGTCCTGACCAGTTAGTCCTGCTAGCACTTCGCTGCCTTGGTTATAATATCTTTAGCTTCAGCTTCAAGTATACGTAAGATAGTTTGTGCCGATAAAAATGAAGAAGAAGAGTGTTAGATACTGCCAATATTTCTTAGACTTGGGACTGGCTTTTAATCATCAGAAGCCTAATATGTCTGCCCTTAAACTGCAAAATGTTGAAGGTCAAACCAATTAATTTAGTTATTGTTTCTAATCTGAATGAAGCCTCATCAAATAAAGAGATAAAGTCGCCTATTGTACCCTTGCAGACAACAAGCTTAATTGCTTAAAGTTCATAATTATTCTAATTGATTTTGAGTAAGATACCTTAAGAGTGCAATTTTGAGTGAACTTTCAAAAGTGTAATTATGACTTAAAAAATGTTTATTGTTCACAAGTTTAAAACTGTTGAATTTGATGATGTTGTTGAAATGTTTTTTGCTACGCTAGCCTCTTGTTACCCAGATAACATACTGCCGACAGCAAAAAATGGTTTTAACCACTTTTTCGTGCACTTAGGCCCGCTGAACCTCGTGTTAATTAATTAACATAATTAGCCTATAGTGGCTGGACAGAAAATCTGAATTTAGATACGACGAGACAGACAATGTTTATATTTAAAATCTGGTTCAAACCCGACACGTACGTCACCGTCAATTTGTCGGATGATCCTACACAATGGAGGCGAACACTCGAATAAGATCTCACAATGAACTGCAGCATTGTAGCATTTGTTGCTTTTTATCTGTTTTCACTCTACGCTCATAAAAGTATTATCTACATTAACAAACTTTGTTTCGATTTCCATTTTGTTGTTAGTCAAAATAGTGCTTGAGTATTGCTAAAACGTGATACAAGTATTTTACTAAGTATTTCGATTTTTCCTGCTGGTTTGTATAAACGCAACGAGAATGACAATTATTTTCATGAGTCAAAAGTATAGTCAGCTACAAAAGTACGTTTCCACTTGGAATGATTTACTAAACTTGCTTTAAGTACTTATAAAAAAAATACTGAAGATTAGGAAATAATTTGAAGACGAGTCGCTTTAAACCATCGAATATATATATAAATACAAAACAATAGTTAAAAGCATGTACAGTGAGGGAAATTAATTATCTATCAAATTGATAACCATTGGTAGCCACCTGTGAAATAATGACACTTGAGATTTGAATATTACGTACAATTTAAGTTGGTTGTCAGTTTGATAAACACGCACTATCCCTGACTTTACCTATTTGAAGACACTGACTTACCTATGCAAAAATACTCGCTTCAACAAAACCTAAAAAAAAATAACTTGACACTCATAATCTGCACACAACGGACATCAAAAACTATACGCTGGTCTGCAACGTTGTCACATTTAGCTTTTAACATTAAACTCTTTACTTTATACGGTCATAAAGATCACGGGCAAAGATGGCATCTTATGTTAATGAGGAGAAACCGGTCCCATGACCGGTTATATAAGACTTGAGGACAGTTTACGGATTTTCGGTTTTTGGCAGACGGTGGGAAAATAGGGCTGTCGAAATAAAGTGTGGAGTTGAGGGGCTTGTTAGTGAGAGGCTGGATCAGAGTGTTATTGGTAATGATGACGTGGAGCTAAACTATTGGTAAAAAGGTAGGTAGTAAAATGTTATTTATACATATATATATAAACTCACGGCTTCTTCCTGTAGACAAACTACAGAACGCCATCTGCTACTATCCTTACATACTACTTTCATACATCTGGTCATACACGCTCATCGGTTGCGATTACTACGCACCCGACCTTTCTGAAGAACATCACCAGTAAGGTCCAATATGTCCTTCTAGGGCGTCCCCTCGTCACTCACATCTGCCTTGTAACCTTTTTTTAGTTGCCTTTCAGTCATTCTCTCAACATGACCAAACCATCTAAGAATAAAGAAAATAACGTTAAAAACTGTTTGTCCTTTTTGTTTTATATGGTGTAGGAAAGTGTTTAATAAATAACTGAATAACTTTGTTAAATATAACCCACATGAATATACATTTTGCTTGTGCATTTTTAGAGCACTAACAATTTTTTTTCCACAGGGAAATCTAACTAAGCACCAAGTTTTTGGACGTTTGACTTCAAGTAACATAAGTTAACATCACGACTTGTTAACCCAGGTAGAGGTGTTCGTATAGTACACCCACATTTCCTCAGTTAAGTTCCATGTAATAAGGGGCGAGCCTATAGCCATCAACTGGGCACAAATCCAGAATCCGGGCTGCTACTATGAAATTCCAGATATAAAACCCAATAATTCAAGAGTTTTTTCAATATGAAAATAATTGAGCCGTTCTAGTGACTGTCTTAACTAAAGCTATTTCTGTAGAATAAAATGAATTGGAAACTATTATAAAGTTAAAGATCAACATCAAACAAAAATAGACTATTGAAAATACATAAATGTATATAAACTCACGTCTTTATCTTAAGGAAACCACTGAAAGCCGCCAGCAACGATCCTTACATTCTTATTTTGCTTCGCTCGTGTTCACACATCTGGTCATGCACGCAAGCCAGTTGCGAGTACTATGCACCTGAGCTTTCTGTAGGGCATTATCAATAAGGTCACGATAATATGTCCTAACGATTTAATAATCGTTAAGAAAATCTTGTTAAAACTTCAAAAACCGCTACTGCCCTTTAAAAAACTTTAAAAACACTTACTCCCCCTCACATCGCTACTTACGACAAAGCCAGTAAATCTCCAAAGCTATCGGGTTTCAAATTAAAAGCTCAGGTATTAATTACTGAGAGTAATTTATCGTTTTTAATGAGCGCCGCTTCGTTATGCACGGGTGTTGTATTACAAATTGTTAGTTTGTTAGTAAGCTATGTTTTTGTTAGGAAAATAATTATTTTTGGTGTGTTTTCTGTAATAATTAAATATGTTTTGTATACGGGAAACTTTAAGCACAACGGGAATGTTTTTGAAATGTAAAAAAAAAAAGGTTTGTACATTTTTTTTCCATGAAACAGGTATCTCTCTTTCAATGAGTTCGTATTTTCCTTGAATTTGAGTTCTTTCCACATATAGCAAGAGTTGTTATTTTAAGAGATAATGAATATTGTGAATAATAGAGTGGCTGAATGAAAATAAAAACAGCTCAAGTGCCTGTATTTGGTTAATAACAAAAACTAGCAACATATTTTTCCAAAACATATCACTGTCTTATTTTCACATGTTATACACGTCACCCTACCAAACATACATAATCCCAAAAAAATACAACCTCACCCTTACAAACATAACCTCAAATTATTATAAACAGAATAACATACCATAATCCGCGTCTAGACGTTTAATCAAAATAGCGGACAAGATGGCCGCCACAACATGTTCCATTGGCCAAAAAGCCGCCATATCTCGGCGTTTATTCCAATGTATGTGCGTCTTGTCCTACTTCGCCCATTATTTATGGCCAATGGTACTTCGCCGCAGATTGGCCAATTACATTAGCCGCCATCCCTCAAGGACCTACTTAGGAGGAGTGAGTGTGAATTTTTTAACAACGAATAAAAAAACTGTTTTTAATCTAGTCAGGTTCCGGAGTTGGTTAGTTGTGTGTTTTGTTTTGTTTAATTATTTATATTTTGATAAGGGATTTCATTTTTTTTTGACTGGTTTGTTTGCTGTTTGTTGCGTTGTATGGTGAGAATTTTGTTTGACGTTGGCGCATTAATGAACTGTCTATTATCAAAAATCATCCACGTGGAGGGTGCTTTTTTGGAACGAAGTTCCTTAACGCAGCTTGCGTTAGGAGTTGAGTGGTACAAATCGTCACGTAAGGAAAAAGTGTTATGCTCCCTCCATGCTTTTTCACTGTATGAGTGTGTGTATGCGTGCGAGGATCAAGATTCGAGCATTGTGCGCGGTCGATTGCATAACCTCAATACTAAACGCGTGGAGATTTCATTCAAACGTATTTGTTATTTTGTTTTTGTAAGGAACTTCGTTCCTGACGGGGCCGCGGTTCCCCCGGCCAAACACGCTTTATATTTTCACCATTTTATAACCTAAAGATATTAGATTTTTTTTATTTTTTATTATTAACTTGTTCCCTGTACATTCCAGGTAAGAGAAACCAAAGTGAAAATGTTTTCTATTTGATGATCAGTTTGCGTCCTACAAAATCGGGCAAGTGCGTGTCGGACCACGCACAATGAAGGGTTCCGTAGTTGGAATGAATTTATCCCAAGAAAAAACTTATCATTGTAGTTGAAAAATATGTTTTCCCTTACGGAATGTATGGGAGAATATGTTTTTGCAACTGCAAATGTAAGTTGGTCGATTATTACTCGTTAACTTGTAGAGCCTACTTAGCTATGACAGTTTTCCTTTGTATTTCGTTATATATACTACAGCCGTGATTTTTTTTACATATTATTATACTAAACCAACCATTTAGCTGAAAGAGGGGGACGGGGACACTTGACTCTACAAAAAATTGCAATTTAAATCTTAATATTTCACAAACGGATCCCTGAATTCAAAAATGGTTTTCACACACTCACAATTCTTTTGAACGACCTTTCCAACGCCACCCCATACCATGGGATAGACAAGAAAAATAAAAAACATTCCCACTTTACATGTATTTTTCATGATTTTATTTTACCACGTTTGGCGCGATGAATATGTATATCCATGACAAATTACAGCTTTCTAGTACTAAGAGTCTCTGTGCTAAGCCGCGGACAGACAGACAGACAGATAGACGGACATGGCGAAATTTAACTAAATTCTTTAGTAACTACGGAACCCGAAAAATGGCTGGCTGTTAACAGAAAATAGAAGTGTGTTAGAAAAGGGGGATTTTTTTCTGCAGTTAATGATAATAAATAAAAAATACTATGTAAGGTATGAATGATATAATACTAGATAATGTATGAAAAAATCTTACAAATATAAACTAATCAAATCTAACAAAGCACTTACAATCGATGAAGACACATCGTCCCCAATTACAATAACAAATCCACATTATGTCCCAAAAATACAATAATACCAACACAAACCTAAGATTTATATCCTTAGGCTGTATTCACACGCACTCGACATAAATTGGCGCCGTTATCACCGACGAGTAATGTTCAGAATAAAACAAAAAATAAATATAAGCCGTTTATTTAAGGGACGCCATCGCGATTGAGTAATTACGATGTAAAATGGAGTAAACAACGATGTATTCAAGTGTTTATAAAATGAAATTGGTTACATCACCATCTGTTTTTCGACGGGTTGATTTTTTTAAAGCTTTGTTTGTGACTATTTTTGTTCACGTATGAATCTGGTAAACAGGCATTCTATGTGATTGGAAGTAGTTACAAAGTTTTATGGGTATATCCTATAGTTCAAAAAGTCCGTTGTAATTGCTTGTTCTTTAATTTTTACTTTGGGAACACAAATGTGCTAAGTGCAGCGATAATCGCTTGTGCACCATGAGTTGCTAATGCGATTTAGGCATGATTTTGATATTTAAACAGTAAAGATAGTTTTATTGGGTGATGGTGTTTATGCAAAAATGACTAGTGTCGTGAAGTGGTATTTGAAATAAAAATAAATGAGCCGATTACTTTTGAACATTCAAATTGAAATATATGTAATCGCGATGTTTAGTCTGTCGAGAGAAAACATCGCACACTTCTAAACTATTCATATAAGAAACACATTACATCTAGGTCTTCACATATCGATATTCCAAATGGTTCACTTCCCTCAAACTAGAACACACATTGAGATAACATCACAGACAAACACACAACAATGTAAACACAATAGTGACGTGCGTATTTATGATATCTGTATAATGGCCGGTGATTGATCGCGGTAGGGATGGGCCCGATGATTTATTCGTTGAAGCTAATCGCGGTGGAGGTGCAGACGGGCGACATTTTGGCAATTTTTTTTTGTTGTATTGTTTATTATTTATTGGAAATGGAGGTGAACGGTGAGATACGCAACTTTGTTTTGAAAACCGTAATCGGGGAAAATGGCTATTAGACGCAACCTAATCCAGTGATATTATTGCAATATTCATAATCAGTATTTTAGTACAACACAGATATTTAATTCACTAATATTGATTAATTAATTAAAACAGTGAAATAATATGACAGCTAATTGCGACGTTGCCAGCTTTCTGAATGCAGGATGCATTTAAGGTTAGGAAGGCATGGGCCAATCCCCTTAGTGTTAGAGAAGTCAATAGGTGGCGGTACATACTTAGTGAGCTACTTATCGACTGTTTTGCAATACTAATCAATAATACACAAGTGTACACATACCCGTACGCTCTGCTACCATTATAAATATTAAAATACTTTTTCCGAGACATAGTCCACATCAAGAGAACGAGTATTCGTTGTGTAACACAGTTTGCACCTAGCTTCTGACGTTTCATAAGTGCCCATGTAGGTTTATCTGAAATAAAAATATTTTGAATTTTGTTTTAGAAATTCCAATTCATATCGCCACAAATCGTCATGCTTCGTTGAGGCAGTACTTTCTAACAATGTTGATCAATAAAAGCAACAAAGTCCATTGTGAAAAGCGTCGCTCTTAATGACATTCAACACGCACAGTTCCAATCTCAAGCAATAAATAAAGATTTTTCCTTTCAAATCGTACTTCACATTTATTATAAAGACCTGCCATTTCCAAAAGATTTTCAGAAAGAGAATCACGTAAAATTCCGTCTTCCTGGTTCATATAATTTAACGGCAAAGCATTTCTATTTTTCCCACGTTTCATTGAGATTCTGAATAAACATTTGGAATTACACCCTGAACTCTAGAGGGGCTCTTAAAGAGTCAATTAAGTAGGATTCCGTTCAAAAATGAGACGTTTCTGTCTTAATCCGTGTCTCCCGGGAGTCGCAATGTCGTTTGTCTGGACACGGACTTAGGTAATCGTATTTATTGCTGTTTGTTTTGTATTGTTCTTAAATGAGATGTATTCAGTGGTCAGTGGTAGGGAGTGGTACTTACATTTGTATTGGCGGGTTTTTAAATGGTTGCAGTGAATTCAAGGACGGATTAGATGTGGAAGACTAACGTTTAGTTGTTGAAGATGACCATAGTCTTCATAGGAGACGTATTTAAACTAAAGGAAAGAAAGAATAAGAGTCGCCTTAGCTTCTGACGTCGTAATAATACAATAATATGTTTAGGTTAGGTTATTATGTATGGTATTATGTGTTTGTCCCAAATATTTATTCATTTATTTATTCAAGTTACTCACTACCATAACCCATATTTAATACATTATACATACAACAAACAATACATTAAAATAAGTGCATAATTTGTGTGTGTGTGTGTCATATTATGTAAATACTAAGTACACTTAACAACGCAACAGTTTATACCGATTATATTCACCAAACTATCTCAAAAAATCGCAATCGCGAAGTCGCAAGTCTGCCTAGTTTACCTACTAACATAATCGCATTTACATCTATTTGTTAATTCAGTATCTATATCGATGTGCCGATCCGTCTTCCTCGGGGCCATTTGTTCACATCGGCCATCGCAGATCATTCGAATCTGATGAGCTGTTATTTTTAAAGAAAGAAAGGAAAGATAGTAAATGCGTTATTTGGCACAAGATCTTACCCTAACCAAAAAATCACCTTGAAGTAGTTCTTTAAAACAGAAAAGCAGTAAGCTATTATACCATAGTTGTGGGATGAATAAACGATTTGCGCACCTTGTCTTGGATAATTTGAAACGAAAAGTTTGAAATGCTCTACACCTGTCAGTTATATTATTTAAAAGGCCAAAGTCAAAGTCATAGTTAAATAATTCATTTCAATTAGGCACTTTTGAAGGTCAAAATAAAAAAATATATTCTGGTCGCCCCTTCCAAAGGGTAGTTTTCTTATGGAGAAGAATGGGCAAGGAACTCCACTGTTACTCTTTTAAAATGTTTTACAATATTTTTTATACATTAATTATATGTGAAGACGATGCACCTAGAATAAAATTACTATACCACAATAGGTAAAATTAATAAAGTAAGATAAACCAATTATGGGATAGATACATGGTGCTGCTTACATATTTACAAACTATTCCTTTTTTTTACAGATTTTCTGAAAATTTTACAATAAAATTAATTGTAAAATATTAGGAAAATCGACTACTTTTGCCAGTATGTGAGGAAGTAATCACAGAATGTAAAATCAATATCATATAATAAAATAAAAAAAATTACACAATTAAGTTAGCAACCAGTTTGTTTTTTTTTTTTTTTTATAAAACGTTGCCCCACACTAGGAATTTCTCCTGTATCGTGGGTGCGTTTACAAACATATATAGGTACTCACATACACAAACAGCCAGACCCGGAACAACTACTTGCATGTCATACAAATATTTGTTCCGTGCGGGAATCGAACCCGCGACACGCAGTGCAGCAGTCAATCGCTTAACCACTGCGCCAACCGTGCCGTCGATTTTGTCTAGACTCTAAATTGTCCTATGGAGCAGGACCAGCATGTTTCCAAGCATTCTTATCTTGTATATAATCCTCTAATTTGTAAATTATGATTACAAAGTGTACTTTTTATATGAGTTTTAAATTTTCTTTCAGTTAATTGTAAATATCACAAGGTATTTGATGTATTTTATTTTTATTTGTAGTATTAAAATTATGTCTATCACTTATTTTATTAAAAAGATGTAGATTTTTTCTTACATACATAATATTTTCATAAATGAATTGGCAAGGTACCGTCATAATATTAATCTTTTTAAATAGTTCCCTGAGAGATTCCTGGCAACGTAGATTATAAATGTCTCTGATACTTCTCTTTTGCAAAATAAAGATGTATTCAATGTCAGTAGCTCGACCCGCCAGTAGAATGCCATAAGACATAATGCTGTGGATGTAGCTAAAATAGACCAAACGCGCGGTGTCTACATCTGCTAACTGTCTTATCTTTCTAACAGCTTAAGCGGCCCGCGAGAGATGTTATTTGAGGTTCCCATTGTAATTTCTCATCTAGTGTGGTTCCAAGGATTTAAATAGCTTGATAATATTTGTTTTTTTTTTGTTCTTTTCATACAAATGATTTTTCTTTATTTTCAGAAATACAAGTAGCCACAGAGCACGCTAGAAGAATTACAATTCGAAGCACAAAAATGTTGAAATAAAATATACTACAGAAAAGCCGTAGAACTTTTAACTCTGAAGTTTATTCTTTGATCAATTAATCATGCTAGTTTATTTAAATTCTAAAAACTATAGGACTTCTAACTAGCATATCAATATTTTAATAACACAGCATTTTAAAACAGCTCTCTCCACATCTCTTCCAACAATCAAACTACGGGTCAACTCGATTCCCCTCCCGCTGGCAGCCCTGGCACCCCCTGGCTCACATCAGGATGTCTAATTTCCACTTCACCCAGTCAACTTGTAAGGGAAATCACTAACGATCAAGGAACGGATATTAAACGGATCTACTAGGAGACAATGCCCCGGTAGGTATACATCGCGGCTTTTGTACGTGCGTGTCACATTGCGAGGTGATGCCAGCGAGCGATGGTGAGCAAAGATTGTAAACTTACGTAATGAGATGTAAGGAGGGTTACGGGAGAGTGGTAGGAGTGTGCCCGATGCGTTTTTGTTTTTGATTCATGGAAGTTTTTTCCTCGTTTTTCAAAGGGAATGTGCGCTTTTATAATTTCTAACGTGGTGATATTATCGTGGACGACCACATCCACGTCACAGTAATACGATAACACAGGGAAGTAAAATGTATGGAAATATATTATAAAGACGGCACGGTTGGCGCAGTGGGTAAGCGATTGAATGCTGCACTGCGTTTCGCGTGTTCGAATCCCGCACGGAACAAATATTTGTATGAACTACAAGTAGTTGTTCCGGGTCTGGCTGTACAATTTTAAATTTCGGTCCACGATAATGATTTAACGTGCACGTATTTTCATATATTTTATGGTATAGTGACGTTAGAAATTATAAAAATGCACAATCGTTTTATGGACGCAGTTTTTTGTAACCATGAGATATAATCACAGAGCATGAACTCACATTGGTAGCCGGTGCTATAGAGGCGGGATCGTCAACATTTTCCATACAAACCATACCGTTTTCTCGTACGAGATTAATGACGGTCTGTGGCAGATGTTGAGCGCTCAACGCAGTTTTATTAGTACTGCCATCTCTAGACGCTGCTAGCGCGACGATTCCGTGCTCTGTGCATATATTTATTTTAGTTTCCATGGTAACTTTGGTAGCAATGTGGTCGATCGATGTCATTAAGCGTTCAGACCGATCTATGAGTGCGTTGCATGACAGCCGGTTGTCAATGCTGGTCAACCCTTGCAGTTTTCAAAACTGCCTGCGTTGACCAGCGCTTGTCGGCGCTAAGCTAAGCTAACAGTGTTCTATACATCAACACGTCCTAATGTTGTTGCACCTTTAAAAGTGTAATAAATTAGTTAAATGTGTCTGGGATAGTTATTTTATACAAAGCAGTTTTTATACAAGTTGTCATTTTGACCACTTATCGTGTCTACATCTATTAAGATTTTAGCAAAACATATCATATTTCACACCAAACCACCCATCAATTACCTTAAATACCTCATAACCTAGCCCAATTATTTAGAAACATAACAATATATCCTCGAAACATCCACTAAAACTAAATGAAACATTCTTTTCGCGTGACCGACCCCAATATCCCCGCGTGTGTTTCCACTACTAAGAAAGAAAGATTTAAATCGCTAGATTTGTGCCGTAGCGTACTTAGTCACGCAAAAAAGTGTCCATACTGAGAAGAGTAAGCACACACATAATTAAATAGTATTTCCATGACAATCAAGTCAAGTTACTGCGTCATTGTATGTCAGAGGTGTCAAAACGAAACAGAAATCTTTTGACGCGGTGGGGTGAATCTAACGATTTAAATCTTTACTTATAAATCTAAGTGGCGTCACGCTCATCCTAATGGCCGTAACATCTGCTTGGAATGATTGCAAATTTTTATTTAGTACCAAGAAGTGTAGCTGGAATACTAACGATTATCATTAAGGTGTACTCCGTAGGGGGTAAGCAGCGACAAATGAACAGCGTTTAGTGAAACAGGTGGGCTTGAGATATTTAATCGGGGGATTCTGTTTTGTTTTTGCTTTTTTAAATGGGCGTAGTTAAGGGCGGTGTTGCTAATTCCTTAACAGATGAAACACAGTCAACAATTCCAGTAGCAACTCTGATTGTCGACTGAAATTGGAATAGAATACTCTTTGTTACGTACACCATATGAATTACTATTACAAAGTTCATGGTGCAGACAGGGGATTCAATAGACAAAGCTGAAATGTCTCATGATGTCACAGAGACCATGAAATATATCAGTTCTGTCTCTTGGATGGCATCGCTCCTGCAATGCCTCTGGTATAGGCGGCACTACTCACTTATCAGATGGGCTGCCTGCATGCTTCTTAGCCATATTCATTCAATTCCTTTTTTTTTGTAAATTGATATAAAAGTGACTCGGAATTTCGGACCCAGTCAGTGAGTTCATGTCGAAGAGATGGGCAGTGAGTCAGTAAGTCAGGCGAGGGAAGCTACTGGGTCTGAAAATAGACAGGTAGGTTAGTCAACTGGACTGACTTGAGGGCGCGAAGTTAGCACTGGACTGGGTTGAAACTAGTGTCTACACGAGCTCAGTTGCAAGTCAGCCCTGGACTGACTTACTGTACTGTCACATTACTGGGCTGTAATTTGTAGAATTTCAAAGTCAAAGTCAAAGTCAAATCATTTATTTCAAATAGGCCCGTATAAGGCACTTATGAACGTCAAAAATTTACAAAAAAAATTAATTGATTCTAGTTGCCCCTTCCAAAAGGTAGTTTTCGTATGGAGAAGAATGGGCAAGAAACTCCACCGTTACTCTTTTAAAATGTTTTACAATATTTTTTATACATTAATTATATGTGAAGACGATGCACCTAGAATAAAATTACTATACCACAATAGGTAAAATTAATAAAGTAAGATAAACCAATTATGGGATAGATACATGGTGCTGCTTACATATTTACAAACTATTCCTTTTTTTTACAGATTTTCTGAAAATTTTACAATAAAATTAATTGTAAAATATTAGGAAAATCGACTACTTTTGCCAGTATGTGAGGAAGTAATCACAGAATGTAAAATCAATATCATATAATAAAATAAAAAAAATTACACAATTAAGTTAGCAACCAGTTTGTTTTTTTTTTTTTTTTATAAAACGTTGCCCCACACTAGGAATTTCTCCTGTATCGTGGGTGCGTTTACAAACATATATAGGTACTCACATACACAAACAGCCAGACCCGGAACAACTACTTGCATGTCATACAAATATTTGTTCCGTGCGGGAATCGAACCTTTATTATTTATTATTTATAATTTGACCAGCATTTACACAGCATGCCATTAAATCTGCCTAATTTATCACCCTTGTACAAAAAAGTAAGTAATATTATTTTGATCAGATTCAGAGGAGAGCGTCCCTTTAACAGCTCACGATGAAAGCCCTATTTTTATTCCGGGACGTTTTCATCGGGCACTTTGTTTCTTAATGGGTTCCGCCAAAGATGGCGTTTGTCTCATTAAATAATTGGCGTCTCGTGGAAAGATTGTATGTTTAGGCTTTAATTATCTTCAGTGGTTTGAGAAAACTTAAATATATGGATTTTTGAAAAATTATGCTAAAAATAAATTATTTTATGGCGCTTTGATGACCCAGGATAAGCTCTTACTATACGATAATTTACATCTAAATCTATATTTATACATATTAAAAATTTAACTCGATTTTGTGTCTGTCTTTGTGACCGCGTTGTTCTTCTAAACTACGCAACGGATTTTCATAATCATTGAGAGAATCAGTGGCGTGGCGTGGTGAAACGAAAGAAGGAAGCCGGAGATTTAAAAAAAAAAAGAAGAAAAAAAATAGAAGAAAAAAAAAAAGTTTATTAATTGTTTTGACGTCACTTCAACTTTCATCGTGGCCGTGAGAAGTTACTTCTTGTTTACCTAACAAATGTGTATTTGTATTTCGATCTACTTTCGGAATAAGAGCTTCATGCAAATTAGTGAAAATAATACTATTGCTATCAGTCCCGAACTCATAAAACAGCTACATGTTTTTCAGTCTGCACATGTTTTTTGATGAATTCGTCAGTTTAAAATGTAAAAACTTTATTCCATGAACTACTAGAATCTGAGATAGGTAAATACGGGAAACAATGCATTTTATTTAATTTGATATTTTTATCGTAAAGGGAAACATTAAAATGGCTGAAAAAACCATCGCGTCGTTTGTAATTTATAGTCATATCTGGGCAAGCTCGGCCTAACTTATTTTATTTTTCAATAACCTTGAAAAGCACGTTTCGTCACAAAATAAATAATCACACAATAATCTATATGCCGCCATCCTAATCCTACTAATCCTACTAATTACCTTTGAAATCTACTCTAAATAAGTAATTTCAACTTAATACACTATCTACTTACTCCAAATACCTAATTACAACGTACTTTTCTTTGACTAAACTCAAAACACAAACACTATCTTAATCACTGTTCTATCTACAATAATAAAATAGTATAAAATTCAGTTTACACTGAGCGAACAAAACGCAAATTAACTACTTAATTGTAATTTTTTTTCTAATGCGATTACGTCAAAAAACAAACACACTTTGTCAATCGAATGATGACTGTTATGATGTCCGAACTCCGAGCCGAACGCATTACGAAATTCAACGAAAACAACCGAAAAACTGAGCAAACTGACCGAACAATAGCTCCTTCATTGTGGTTTCACGACGCGCATGCGTATTCTATCGTAACTCGGTACAGAGCAGCTTACCCGGCTGCTAAGAAACCGCGGTGTGACGTCAAGACGGACTTTATTTCTATAGAAATTGAATTCCCGATAAGCCGGACGCGCCTACGAGTTATTTTAGAGCAAAATGTTTTGTTGTTGGGATATATAGACAAAAAAATGATTGTAGGCGCTTTGTAATGTTTTAATTATACGGTGTATCAAATAGTGATTATTCAATGACGATAGAGTGGTTGTGTTCGAAGGGAAGCCGGTAGGAATCGGGTTGTTTGAAGCCATCGCCCCTGGAGAGAATGTATCTCGGCTGGTGGTATTTATTATATTATAAAACTTACATTTATTAAAGAAATTTAGTCAAGTCGTAAAAAGCGTGCGAAGTAGGTCGCTAGTATTGAAATAATTCCTAAAAGTCTGAACTTCTAAGTAAATAACTAAATTGCATAAAATCTGTGAAGCTCAAAAACCTTCTCTTACCAAAAATGCTTACACTTGATTGTACTTTTGTTTACAAATTCTACCTTACTGAAAAAGGTTTAGTGTTCACGTAGGTACCTAGATAAGGTCATTGCTCTTAATGTTTCATCCTAATGTAAGTAAAACAGCTTAGCGGTCGTTGAACTGACACAAGTGGGTAACCACTGGATAAACTAGAATGAATAAAGATTGTTCTAGAAATGCGTGAGTTACTAGATTATCTCTAGCTGCTATAAATAGTTCAATTTTTCAGAATAAACCGATTTGTAAGTATGAGATTCTGAAAATCTGAGAGCCTGTTTTTATCACAGGTTTTTACTGTCAAGGATATTGAAAGATTTTTTCCACGGAAACTCTTAATTATTTATATCTGCATTTTTGATGATAAAATGCTTAGAAATGCTCGAGTTCATTGATATTTAATGCAAGTGTAAAATTACCATAATTTAAGATTTCTTTGATGGCCAAAAAATATTTAAAAGATAGCACAATAAACGCGACGCATAAAGAAAAAAAAAATAAAGCACAAACACACAAAACAAAATAAGTTCATTTAGATTGTTCTTAACACATTAATCTCTGCCATTTGAATTTGAAAATCTACAATGATTTCAATTCAATTGATTTCAATGATGAATCTTAGCAGACTTTATTACCCAACTGCGGCGAAGCTAAAAAGGGGGGGTTATCTGTTTTTAAATTAATTAAAATAGTTTATTTAAAAAAATGGGATTGCTATGTTTACAAATGTTGCATAGGTATATGTCATTTTTAGGTTCAACTATACAATAAAGACGGGTGAAATACTGTTCTCCTAGATAGGCTATGTGTTTTTTAAAATTATTGTAGCGTTAATAATGAAAGACAACCACCAAGCTAAAATTCTTTATGTAAACATCACAAAACAGATTGCTAAAACACAGTACATCTCTGTAACAATTCCACTTAATGACCAGCAAATCTGTTCGCACGTGAAGTGTCCATAAAAAGCGCTGGACAAACGGTGTTCATTCCGCTGGCTCCTATTTACGGACAGCTGAAGTGCTGGCATTAGGAACATTAAAACGTTCCAATGAATAATCTCGGAACGTAACACCGGCTGTTGAAATATAACGTGTAGTGTGAGTTATGAAAGATTATGGGTTTCATTCAAGAGCTTAAGAAAAGGAAACTGTCCGTATCCATGCTTCAATATTAGAAATGTGAAATTAACTCTGTCTGTCAGTCTGTTAACTTTTCGTGCCTTATCGGCAGAACGGATTTGTATGAGATTTGGCGCACAGGTAGACCATGGCCTACGTTAGGATACTAGTGTGTTCCAGTGGGATTTTCCGACCGATTTCTCCTCAATCGTGTGTTAAAGACAAGACAAACGAAAACCTGTGTAAACCACAAACATTGTTTATGTGCGTCACTGCGTCACTCATCAACAAAGTTATTTTTTTTATTTATATATTTTCATAACTATAATTACAGGTGCATAACCTCATGTGACAGTGCGGACTCTTGTTAGATAGATAGAATATTCTTTATTGTACACCATAAATATTACAGACATAAATTTAGAAATTTTACATAGGTTGACACAATGAGCGGTCTTATCGCATAAAGCGATCTTTTAGAGACAACCTTTGAATTGGTTAAAGGTAACAGGGGAGACAATACTGCAGGTTGTCAGTGGTGTACCATTTTTCACCAATAGAAAGCTAAATAATCAGGAAGTAACATAGACTATAATTTTTTTTTTTTTTTAATAGAGATGCTTAAGAAAATTGCAATAATGTAACCCAAAGTAGCAAAAGATTGCCTATAAAATTCATTATTTGGCGTGCGCTGAGAAAACTATTGATGATACATAAAAGTTATGTACTACATGATTAAAGTACTTTTTATTACCTACAAAAAACTCCGGAATTGAATATATCTAACTATCATAGTTAAGTCACAATAGCAGCTTTTGTGTTCTAAAATTTAATTAGATCGCCGGTAGAAACAAAAGTTGGTTACATTCGTATCGTAGTATTAATTCTTATTCAAATAAATAGTTTTATCTACAAGGGTATTTATATAGCAGTAAAATGCTTTTTAGTTCATTCGAATCGGACATTAAATTTCTAAGTTATCACGAGTATAAAAATGCAATACGCGAACTTTTCGACGCGATGACGCTGCGAAGTTCCCTACTCTATAATACGGTAAGTTAGGTTAGGTTAATTGGTTCCGCGGGGCGATGACGCAAATCAGCGATGCGTCCATGCCCCGCGTCCACACGCATTCAGGAAGGCGCCAGGTGTACTGGTGGTCTGCCGAGATCGCGCGACTACGTGTCGAGTGCGTGGCGGTCAGACGCCGGTACACCCGATACCGGAGAAGACGTCGTCGGGTCCCTGACGAAGAAGCCACGCGGTATGAGGTGTACCGCGCGGCCAAGGAGGCTCTGTGGCTGGCCATCGGCGAAGCGAGGACGCGAGCCAGGGAAGAGATGTTGGAGACTCTCGACGGAGATCCGTGGGGGCGCCCCTACCGTGCGGTTCGAGGGAAACTTCGAGCCGCGGCGCCTCCACTCACAGAGAGTCTCCAACCTGAGCTGCTGGCGGAGGTAGTCACAGCCCTCTTCCCAGCAAGAGCGGAGTACACTCCGCCGCCCATGGCTTTGCCCACAGCCGCAGAGCCTACTGAAGAGAACGCCATCAGCGTCCCAGAGGTGACACAGGCAGAGATGAGGGCGGCCGTGATGCGGCTCCGGGCCAAGAATGTGGCTCCGGGGCCCGACGGAATTCACGGCATCGTCCTAGCCCTCTCCTGTGCAACATCGGGTACGACTGGGTGCTGAGGGGTGAGCTCCAGCCGGGCGTGGACTTGACGTGTTATGCGGATGACACGCTGGTCATGGCCCGGAGGAGCTCGTACAGGGAGGCAGCGTTGCTGGCGACGGCTGCGGTGTCACAGGTCGTGACCCGCATAAGGCGCCTAGGTTTAGAGGTGGCCCTAAACAAGTCGGAGGCCATGATCTTTCATGGCCCCCGGCGGGCGCCGCCGCTGGGATCACATATCGTGGTCGGGGGGTCTCGAAACGCTGTCGAGTCCACCATGAAGTACTTGGGATTGGTGCTCGACAGCCGGTGGGATTTTGGCCCCCACTTTCAGCGGCTGGCGCCCAAATTGTTGGGCGCGGCTGGGGCGCTTTCAATGCTGCTTCCCAATCTGGGGGGCCCGAGCGCCGCCTGTAGGCGGCTCTACGTGGGGATCGTGCGATCGATGGCCCTGTATGGGGCCCCGATCTGGGCGGCTGACCTGACGGCCGGCAGCATCGCTGTCCTGCGGAAGCCGCAGCGAGCGATGGCCGTCAGAGTCATCAGGGGGTATCGCACGATCTCCTACGAGGTGGCTTGTGTACTGGCCGGATCCCCGCCCTGGGACCTCGAGGCGAAGGTATTCGCGTCACTTTATCGGTGGCGTGAGGACTCGAGGGCGCGAGGCGACCGGCCCCGTCACTATCGGGGCGGTCCGGTCGGTGCTCGAGCGCTGGCTCGGGAGGAGGCACGGCTCCCTGTCGTTTCGGGTGACGCAGGTGCTCTCGGGGCATGGTTGCTTCGGGAAGTACCTGTGTCGCATAAACAGGGAGCCGGACGCTCGGTGTCACCACTGCGTCGACTGTCGGGAGGACACGGCTCAGCACACGCTGGCAGAATGTGCTGCTTGGGGGGAGCCGCGCCGTGCCCTCATCTCAGGTGTCGGCAGAGACCTCTCGCTGCCGGCCGTTGTTAACTCAATGGTCGGCAGCGAGGAGTCCTGGGACGCGGTGGTATCCTTCCTTAAGGAGACTGCGGAAAGGGAGCGGGAGATTGCTTCCGCTAACCCGATCCGCAGCAGACGCACCGGGCGTCGGCGGAGGGCGGATAACGCCTTCTTCCAGCCCCCCTAAATGGGTCCAGGGGCGACGGACGGACGGATCTGGGGAAATCCGTCGCCCCCTACTCCTTAGGACCCGAGATGGCGGCGCGTAGTGTTCCACGCGCGCCTCTCTATGACGTAAGGGGGGAGTTTAACACCTCACTCCCCCCTAACTCGAGGTGGCCCGCAGAGGCGGGCCGGCACTAGTCGGGGATCGCGGAAGTCGCATTAGATCCCGTGATCCCCGGTGCAAGTGTGAGACGGAACACCGGGGTGGTTTTAATCAGTGAGAGTCTGACAGACCCCTCCGCCCTCCCCAGGGCGGAGGACATCCATGAGGATTTCCCCCCGTAACTAAAAAAAAAAAAAAAAAGGGTAGGTAGGTAGGTATGTGGGTATGTGGGTAGGTATCTGGGTAGGTATGTAGGTAGACAGGGTAGGTAGGTATGTAGGTAGGTAGATATCCTTTTTGGTTAGGTTAGATTAGATTCGCAGGGTGATGCTGGCGGTGTCTGTGGACATCTCCAACGCATTCAATACCCTTGCGTCATTTTGGACCCAACTTTCAGCAGTGATGAAACTTATGCCATGTGAAAGTTTTTGGGGTATAATTTAATGTACATATACTATGGCAGCTAAGTGGAAATCGAGCGCGAACATGGTGTTTTGGAACACCCCAAAATGGTTAGGTTAGGTGGGATGAGAAGACGGAGCACATCCAAGAGAAGGCGGAGGACAAGCATGAGAAAATTAAAAAAAATGGAACAAAAAAAAATCGGTTTGGTTAGGGTAGGTAGTTATGTAGGTAGATAGGTTGGTAGGTAGGTAGGTATGTGCTCCACACGCCCGAAAACCCCGGCTTGCCTTCAAACGTGAGCCTATAAACAAAAAAACTACACCTGTAAACTTGTAAAGCAACCAAGTCAATCATTTCTGTCGCAAAAATTTATAGGAAATAATAAAATTAATCTCCACGCTGCACTGTGTCAGCCGCGCGCTATAAAAGCTACGATGCCAAGTTTACGTACTCAAAGAATAATATTTTAATTATTATATTTGGATTCCGCGCCGTTTTGCATCGCGCATCTTTGCCAAACTATCGCAGTTGCGATCTCGCTCTAACATTATAGCGATAAGCTGGACGCAAGATCGCATCGATGAATGAAGACGTCAATTCTGTGGTACATTGCATAGCTTTCTCGCTCGCACAAGCTGGCTTCTTATGAGGCTTCTGGACCTCTCATCTTTCTCATAGAAATTGGTAACGTTGTTGATACCATAAGTATGTCCTCATTTCGCAAATTGTTCGAATTTTTAAGCCCGGCTTTTGATTTTTTATGAATAGAACGAATCGTGTTTGATTATGAATAGTAGGAGTAAAGCAAGTATGTCGTTGCAAGACGCTGCGCAGTGCGTGAATCCTGAAGTAATGAACTAGTTTTATTGTTTAAAATTATATGATAGTTATTGCGGCGATGTTATTCCGCGCTTTTGTAAGTGATTATAGAGTTATTTTTATCATGAGAATTCGGAAACTATGTTCGAAAAGGTATGTAAATTGAGTTTTTTGACATTAAGTTACTCTTTACTTTACCGTGACCAACGTCAAATTACTGTACCTATTTCTCGAAAATAAACACAAGTATTTTTGTCAGTCGAAGAATAGAATGAAATAGGCATTCGATTGTTTATTAGAAAATCTTAGGTAGATAGCTGGTGCCATGAAAGCACATGAATAGTGTTGTTTGAAGGGCATGTATAGTTTTGGTAAACGACTGAAATACAAACCATCTTAAGTACTTCTCATTGAGATAACAAAACACAATAATGTTCGTATCGAAGAGATTCTTCATAGATGTTTTGAAATAAAGATTAGAGTCGGCTATTGTCTTTATGATAAATTATAAAATTTTATTTAGGTTATATCTCATGTTAACATTTTCAAACGACATTAAAATTAAACTCATAAAATTATGCGTACAGCAATAGAACAACAAATCAATAATTTGGGAGCCATCTAGTGGCTTTTGGTTGAAAAATGTTGCATGTGACAAGCGAATATGAATTATGGTGAAAAGTTTCGGCTAAGTGGTGTGATTACGCGCATTCATTAGTATAGATGGCGCTTATGACAATTACATAGTAATGCTTAAAATAACATGTAGAACTCTTCGCATTTTAAAGGTTTTCTAACCAAAAATATATAATGATGTACTATGAACAACTTACGAAAATCAGTCAATCTCTCACTTGGTTGTATTTTTGTTTATCGTAAAAAATCTGTCGGCTTGCCCTAATTTTGACCCCTGGACACGCCACTGTAGGTAACTGCTGAAAACCAGCACTGTTGACGTTAGGTTCGTCCGAAGTCACAACATTTCGCTGAGCCTGCACCTGTTCTTACACAGATGCGACGCACAGGTTAATTTTTCTTATTATTTGTAACAAAAGTAGTTAACTCTGCAATCGGCATTTTGTTTTGTTTTGTTGTCATTTGCCAATGTCGCAACCACAGAGTATGTAATGTCGCAACAGTAATTACGCAATATTGTCTTTGGTCTATAGCCTTGACATCAACCAATGAACAACATTGTCAAGCTTTTATTTATTGGTTGGATACGAGGCTTTTGGCTACTTTTGTATTTGTGTATTTTATGTCTTTTTCTTTCTTTAAATGTGCGTTTTGTTTGTGCATAATAAATCATTTTTCTTTCTTTTCTGTTTTATTTATGTATTAAAATTCTTTACTAGGTATTTAAAATTATTAGAAAGTTCAACTCATACAAACATAATTTGTAAAACTATAGATAACCCTATCCGCTCCGAAAGGGGTACATAGGTACTGCAAAAACATTACCAAAAAAATAATAAAAAATCTTATTATTATTCAAAATAAAAAAGTTATTTCTATTTAAAATTCACATTTTTAGTACCAAAATTAACCCCGATTCCATTAAAGATAAGCAAATTTTCAACAGGGGTCATGGTTATGACTTGCAGACACCCGCTAAACGACGGCAGCCCGCGCCCGTAAAATTTCCCATTGAAAAAAAATGTGGTGTGTTTTTTTTTCTTTTTCCCTGTATATTAGCACATAAAGTACGATACTTAACAACAGCCTCACGGATGAACAAGTTTTTTTTTTACATCATTATTGTATATGAGAAGTTGCCAAATTACCTTCAATCTATCCAAAATCGGTAGTAACTAAGTATCCTGAAATCAAAGGTTCCGATTCCTTTGACAGATACCTACGTACCTACTTACATTTAACCTACTTAGGGTTAATCCTCTCATCTGGCATTCCTGGAACACTGCCAAGCTGCACTAACGTAAAGTAACGAGATCCGATGTTCGCTCATTAGCTGGAGCATCAATACCTTCATCAGTTAGATCGGTAGAAAATAACTTTTTGCTTGGCTTTGCTCGGCGTTAGGATAAAAGGTATGCCCGTTTGAGTGATAGGTGGCTAGGAGCAAAGTATCCTTATGGTATATTCTTATGAAGGACGTGGTCTGCTAAGAAAAACCGCTTGTTGCCATAAAATGATTTGAGACCCGAAACGTTTTTATGAAGTGCAACTGCTAAACAGGACTTCTTCTGTATTACATGTATGATGATATTGCCTATACTTGCAGTGAGCACCACAAGTAGCAATCTGACTGTTGATTACAGTAATATCGTTTTTGCCCGTGGCTTCGCCCGCGTGGTGTCCTAAATTATTCCACAATAGTGAAATGCAACTGCTGTACTTTTTAAATAGCAAGAGCGCGCGCAGGCGACGCGACGGTGAGGGTGGGAGCGAGACAGAACACTGATTGAATCAATATTTACACACTGGAATTTTTCTTATTTCATTCATATCTAGTTACTGACTTGATGTCCGTACGTATTTTTCGGGTGACCACTGAAAATCAGCGCTGTGCTGTGGGTCCCCCATAGCACAGAATTATGCTGAGTGGAAGCCTTCTTGTCACAGTCATGACGTGCAGCTGCCGAATATTTATGTTGTTTATATTTTTGTTATTGTATGCACGTGTCTCTGTGACAAATAAACCTTTTTTTCTTTCTTTCTTTCTTTCTTTCACTGGAACGTACTTCCGAGATAAAAAGTATTCTATCTCCTAACCCAGGCCATGGTTTACGGGTAACTGACATAGACAAACAGACAGAGTTACTTTTACATTTCATTTAATTTTATATATTATTAAGTATGCATTAGGTAAGCGACCGGGATATGCTCTGGATATTTTATTCTCATTGCTTTTTTACTATACTCACTACGAAAATATTTTTTTTGTGGAAACCACTGCTATGTAGGTACGATCTTGGTTTTCCCTTACAACCATTTCTTTATAGTGAAATTTTATCATAAATTCAAATCTCCAAAGTTCTCACCTTAAACCATCCGACAATCGTTAAAACGCTTCGGTTATAATCGTCCGGTTATTAAGCCGTGATGTTTTAATATCTCCCGGCCGTCCGGTCCGAATGACGTGTAAATTGGCTTTTAATTCTATTATGATTGATGTATGTACTGTGTTGAGGGTCATTTATTATAAATTATTTAAATATATTGCTCCTGGATTATCCTTGATTGATGGAGGTTAAAAATAGGTACTCCCTACTCGTTTTTTCTTCTAAATAACTGGTACAATATTAACATCATCGTAATTTCATAAAATTTATCCAACATTAACTTAATCGAACCCTTCTTATGTGGGTGAATGTGGATCCACGCGAGACACAATGGCTTTTTAATTGATTCTGTGATTACGACATTCAACCGGTTAATTGTTTGCCTTTCAATAAGAACGGTGCGCCTACAGGTGACGTATTAACACAGTAATGAAGTATCGTGATTACTTGTTGTTACTATCGATGTAACTGCTCATACACACGAGCAGGACGCGTCAACGGCAGAGGCAACTGCAGCCGCCGACGTCAACTGCGACCCACGTTGTCACAACATGCAGACCGTGTATTTAATACAAATTAAAAAAAAAAAACCTGACCAATGGATCCATAAATAGTGTTAGTATGAACTTTGTCCATGTTAGTAAACTGAATAACTTAAAAATACAATAATTATACATTAATTGGCTACATGAACATGTGCATGCACATGTCTACCATCCCAGAGCCTGATGAATGGTCCATCAACCTTGTCCGCCAGTGTAGCTAAAATACTGTTACGGCTACCCCTGAATCGCCGCAACATCGATGCACACCGTTTGCGCATGATGGCATGAAAGTCATCTGTTTACGCTTCTGAAAACATGCCCGATGCACTGCAAATCCGAGGCAGCCCCAACAATATCCTCAGCGCATTATTATACTAAGAGCATTGTAAGCCTTCTGCGTATACCTAACCAACAACCTGCACGAGTAAAACGACTGGCTCTGAAGAGCGTCAGTACTTCCTCTTCAGTGCACCGCGCAAACCTGCGAGCAAGCATATTGCATCGGGCTGCCAACGCCCTGCGCTCCCTATCTATATAATCCATATCCTGGTCATCTGTGAGAGAACCCGTGACCAAGTACGGTGCTCCAATACACGAGCGACACGTTGTCGACGGCAGCCGTAGACTTGCCGACGTCTGCAGTTGCCTCTGCTGTTGACGCGTGCTGCTCGTGTGTATGAGCACTTAGTTTGTTGTTGGTGTGCCTTGCCTATAGGTAGGTAAATATTATAAATAACAGTCGTTTTTCGTGTCAGTTCGTGTGACGGTGTTATTGTTCTAAAATCTGCATCCGATTTTGATGCGGTTTTCACCTTCATTTAGAGAATTAGTTCCGAAGGGTTTATATGATTAAAAAAATTGTTAAACCTACTTTTAATAAAGAAATATCGGTGTTTTGTCTAGTCGTTTGTGCGAAGCAGCGCGGGTCGCGAATTGCATAATTAATTCTAACTTATATAAAGAAAGTGTAGTAAATGCGAAAGTGAGTTTGATTTTTACGGTTTCCCACTAAAACGGCTGAATAGATTTGGATGAAATTTGGCACAGGAGTAGACTGAACACTTAAATAAGCGAGGACTCACGAATGAAAGGCAAATATTATTACTAGGTTTGTTGAACAGTTTTTTTAAACTATTCAACCTTCGTACAAACCACGTAGATAAACGAACGTTTCCAATTTTCCATAGTTTCACATTATTAAATAGGATTCCGACGTGAAAACCCCAAAAAATAGTTTGAAATTAGGGTCGCAAGCTCGCACTTGACCAATGACCAATAAAGTTTGTTTTAATTATTAATTTATTTAGTGATAGATCTATTAAGGGCCCTACACTCACAGGACCCATCCACATTTTACGTAAACTTCACTTCAAAAAACGAGCCCTAAATTGCGAAGAACATAAAGATAAATCCTTCTGAAAACCGAATCACTCTGACGCTTCACATAGATCGGTTCCCTGGCCAAGAATGTTGACATAGAATAAGGAATTCTAATAGAAGTGAAACTCAAAAAACATGAACCGGGGCGTAAATATGACACCCTTTTGGTCGCGTACTTCAATACCGAAGGTCGTGTCCCTGAAGGCCTTCGTGGCTTTATGTATGATGTTCTTCCACTTCGGCGGGCGGTCGTAACAGAGAGTCCAGTAAGGGCGGTTACTTGATCTGACCAGCGGTAAGGTGACCGGACGCGAGGGCTTTTCCCACCTACCTTGCCCATCACCACCAACTTTTCAAGGTTCTCTGGTTCGCGACGGGCAATGTGACCAAAGTAACCGAGAATCCTTTGGTGATCGCGGATTTTGGATAAATATGACATACAGCTCTGAGTCACAAATATGACGCTCTAAAAAGTCTTACTTTTTTATATTGTACACTGGGTACAGAAGTAGGGTAATTGCGTCACTCACAATGGCAATAGGGTGCTGTACTCTGATTTGTGCGTCCTCTGATAAATATCTCTCTTCCAATAAACCGCACACATTTTTAACGTTATTTAATGGAAAACAAGCAGGCGGTACACTTAAGAGTCCACTGTAGCTGTTTGTTGTTACGTTTGAATTAAAATAAAATAATACCTCAGCTAAAATTCACTCCTAATCTCGCTCGCACGATACTGCTCGCTGACTAAGTGAGAGCAAGACTGAGCGGCGGGGAGAAGGCCTCAAGGTGCCAATAGTTTAGGTAATTTCGTTTTACGGCAAAATAAAGGTAATTAAAGAAAATAAAAAACTTTGTATCAGCTTTATATTGTATAAATTAGTTAATTCAGTTATGCAAAGTTTCATGATCTAATTTGAATTATTTTCTATATAGAAAATTTTATCGAATAGTATTTTCGTCAAACATACTACCTACTTGACATTAATCCTCAACTTTACCATTATATTATTTATTTCAAAATTAATGCTGCAGTAACTTCGATATAATGGAGGATCATGCTAAGCATTTAGAGGTATTATAGACTCTTAACGGTAAGTAGTCACTGTCACCTGGACATCTGCACTCTGCAGTACCAGAGACCGGGATGTTTTGGCATCCTAGAGACAGTTCTGTAATGACCCATGTGCCTGTTATACCCAGAACATAGCCACGAAAAATAAGTAGTTTGTGGCGCGTGGAAAAAAAATTAGTTAAAACCGCCATCTTGATTTTTTAAATATAATTTCACAAATGGTTACCAATAATGCCCCCCTGTCGATGTCATTGAAGTACTAAAAAGTCCTTGTGGCTCTATATGGTGGCACCTCTAAACATTCTTTATTCTATGCCGTTACCTTTTTTATTTTATTTAAATGTTAAAAGCGTGCACGTGTCTGTGTTACTAAGGAGGTTTGTGTTGCCGATACTGATCGCACATGAAGGGTTCCGAATTAAATTAGTGGGTACCTTGGGTAGGAATGTGTTGAGCGTTGGCATCTCTGTATCGGAAAATACAATACTGCCTGTTGGTCTCGTGGTCGCAAGCGCGACTGCTGAGCGTGGCGTCCTGGGTTCGAGTTCCGGGTCGAGCAAAGTGTTATTGGATTTTTCCATTAGGAATTTATTAGCAACATTCCGGAGTTTGAAAGTTGGCGGATACTCCCGTGCCGCGGAAAGCATGTGTCGCCGTTGGCCCTGCGCCTGATCTCTCTCCGGTCGTGTCGGATTGCCGTCCCATCGGACTATGAGAGTGAGGGAAGAGAGAGTGCACCTGTGTTTGCACTATGATATCTCCCGCGCCGAAGGCTGGTCTCCGCTGACATTGGTCACCATGGTCGAAATCCGGTCTGGAGGACTATTATTACTATAGGAAAATTTGGTGTGTTGTGGCATTTTTTGGGCACTGGTACTAAGGGCCTTCATTTTGGGTATTATGCTTTAAAGTTCTGAAATCTTTTTTCGTAACGTACTCTTAGATGACAATCGCTATAATTCTAACAATATTACGAATTACGAGTATATTGCGAAGAACTAGTCGTCGAAGAGCTGGTCTGTTTTAAGTGTATGTGTGTAGGTATTTCAAAAATATTTTGTCGTTCTGCAAAAATGGAAAGTTTTTCTTTCTGTTTATTACAAAAAAATGGTGTTTTCGTTTGATTATCTATCGTTACATATTATAAAATAAAGCCCCTCCGCCGCGTCTGTCTGTCTGAACGCGATAAACTCAAAAACTATCGAACGGATTTTCAAATGGTTTTCACAAATGGACGGAGTGATTCATTAAAAGTTTTTGTCTGAATTATGACGAATATTGTTGAAGATGTCGGACAAAACGATGTGCGCCGTGTAATCCGTAAGAGATACATAAAATTAATGTTCTACAATATTCAACAAAAAAGTTCGCGATAGCATATTATGTCTATCTTCTAAGGATGAACCAGTAACCGTTTTCATCTTTCAGAATTTGATCAAATATTCATTGTTATTTCTGAAGCTTTTTTGACCGGTATTATATTAATTCTTATCCATTAAAGCATACCTGGTTGGTCTAGTGGTCGCAAGCGCTATTGCTGAGCATGAGGTTTGCAATTAAAATGAAAGAAAATTTAAAGCTCATATTAAAAGTACACTTTGTAAACAAGCATATTACAAATTAGAGGATTATATCCAAGATAAGAATGCTTGGAAACATGCTGGTCCTGCTCCATAGGATAATTTAGAATCAAGACAAAATCAAACTGGTTGCAAATTTAAGTGTATATTTTATTATTATTTTTTCTCGCACACTGACTTATTAATTGTGGAATCTTAGGAGGATCGTCTACTTTTACAATGTTTGTAAATATGTGAGCACCGTGTATCTATCACATAATTGATTTATCTGTTGTTGCTTCATTTTTAATTCTTAATTCTTTTTACCTATTGTGGTATAATAATTTTATTCTAGGTGCATCGTCCTCACATATAATTATATAACTAATGCACTTATACAAAATATTGTAAAACATTTTAAAAGAGTAACGGTGGAGTTTCTTGCCCATTCTTCTCCATACGAAAACTACCTTTTGGAAGGGGCAACTAGAATCAATTAATTTTTTTTTGTAAATTTTTGACGTTCAAAAGTGCCTTATACGGGCCTACTTGAAATAAATGATTTGACTTTGAGGTCCTGGGTTCAATTCCCGAGTCGGGCATAATGTTATTGGGTTTTTGCATCTGGAATTGCTCAGTAGCAGCCCGGAGTCAGGATTTGTGCCCAGTTGATCGCAATAGACTCGCCCCCTATTACATGGGACTTAAACATAACTGGCGAAATGTGGGTGTGCTATAGGTATATATACCTCTGCCTAACCCTTCGGGGAATACAGGCGTGATGTTATGGTATGTGTTAAACTATGTTATTCAAATTGAGCATTTAATTTAGACCAAAATATGCCTTGACATCATATCATTTAAATGAGATCACAGATTTAAAAGTACGTTGAACAAAATAATTATGGTTGACCGCGCGGCGCAAGTCGAGTCAATGACCTTTTCTCGGGTATTAGGTATGCGATGATTGCTTCGCTTCCTTTTAATCCCGGCAGTACGTTCCCGTGGGATACTTCCAGACATCCACGCGAGCGAAGCGGCGGGCAAAAGGCTAGTACTAATATTAAAGCTGAAGAGTTTTTTTTATTTTATTTGTTTAAACATGGAAATGTCTGGAACTACCAGTCAGATAAAAAAAAGCATTTTATGGCCCAATTCTTGAGGAAGACTATTTAACATCACGCTATGATACCTTTGGAGCAGAGCAAAAAGAAAAATAGCCAAAAAGAACGCCAAGCAATAACGAAGTAATAGCGCAGGCAGGCAATGCGATGCGTCGGGGTGGGTCGGGGACCAAGCGTGGACGAAGTCTTGGGCAGAAGTTAAGTAAAGTAAGAGTTGAAATCAGCCTGTGTAAAACAAAATAAAACAAAAAGCTATTCATAATCATCTTACAACCAGCCTGTGTAAAAAGGTGAGGACACCATGTATACAAACAAAACAAAAACATCTAAGCAACTAGTTATATTATGTTAACAGGTTTCAGAAAATTTAAACAAACGAATCAAATATTTGTGTTGAACATACTTGTTTTCCTAATTATAATGATGATAGCTTCCACCCTGTGTATGGAATATATTTTTGTTTCACCCTGTTTATTTGTGAAGCCGGAGCCGCGTTCAAAATAAGCAAACTGGGATTCCGGCGGAATTTACTTTGTAATTATAGCTTGTGATTCTAATAATGTAGATGTTCAAATAATTTGTTGATGGAAATTGAGAAGGAAGTTTGAAAACCATTATTTTAAATCCAATTATTAAGTTTTATTTTAAATGTAGGTTTGTTTTGTTTTTCGCGGCTAATTAATCCATTTAAGTACCACAAAAGTGAAGGTTGGGTTATCAAATCATTTTTGTTAAAAAATTGTTAAGCATTCTTCATTAATTTATTAATTGCCAAAACTTCATCATCTTCCTACCCTCGCCTCAATTTGTTCGTGGTCGGCGCAGCGTGGCTTCTGTTTCCATACATATCTATTAGCCGTCACCTCAATATTTCACTATTTTCCTAGCCATAATCAGATCATCTTTCACACAATCCATTCATTGACATCTTCAGTCTTCCCCGCTCCTACAGTCATTAAAACTCAAAAACTTTCCTCATGACACGTCCTACATTCCTCCGAATCACATCTACTCATTGTCATCAACTTACTAATCAAATTAATACACTACTTATAACAACTGTTGTCGGCTAACTTCCTCAAGATGCCTGCACATTGGGCGGTCGCCAAGTTCTCGCGATTCGGAACTAATGGACCGCTACCGCACTGATATCAAGTGTACTCTTTATGAATTTTAAATTTCGATACAGGAATTCAGTGAAGTATTAGGTATAAGAAGGTGTTTATTTATTTAACAGTTTATGTACACACATATAAACAGACAAGAAGAAAGGAACAGAAAAATATGTGCAAAGGTGATGCTTATTTCTAAAGAAATCTCTTCCAGCATACCTGCGATAAAGAGATGCAACCGTGTGTAAGATTAAAAGAGGAAATAAAATGTTAAAATGTTTAACGGGTGACGTGGCAGTAATGGAGTAGGGTATGCTTAACTTTGCTTCGGTGGTTGCTTGTCCCATTAGGAGGAAAACCTATTGCCATGAACGTACAGAACGGCCAGGAACGAATTCAGACTCCAAGCTGCTAGTTACAAATTTCTTTTGGTATAACCCAATAACAGTTTGCATGTCCCGGGTATTGAACCCAGGATCTCATGCGCATCAGTCAAACTTGGCACTAAGGCCAAAGAGTTAGTCAATTTGGTTTCTGTTCCTTAAAAAAATACTTTTATAAGGAAAGTTTCAAAAGATTTCTTCATAGTGTTAAACTGAAAGTATTTTGTTCTGTCACTCTATTCGCCTCTGTTTCTGTCACAATCCATTTCTTTAAGAAACGATAAAAGTATTGAGCTGGATCTTGGCACTATTTCAAAAATGTAATTCCCTTTTATTTTATTTCTAGGTTTCAAAAAATGTAACTTGTCAGAGGGGCAATTCCTGTAATTTTTAAGAACGTTCGCATTCTTATCTCATTTGCAATCTGTCAAAAATACAATCAATTCACCAACATTTTTGATAAGTTTGACAGATTGTTACTTGAACGTGAACGTTTTTTAAGTACGAGAATTGGCGTTCCGGTGGTAGTTAGTAAGAGGTTTATTCTTAAAGGTTATTGTTATGAGTTGGTATAACTTTCATGTACCACTTTTCAACATGTTTCATTAGGTGGATAGAATATTCCTTAGTTATGCACAACATAATTAAAGATACAACAGGCAGCTGGCTACTGCCAGAAAGGCTGACCACCAGTCTTAATAAGGTGTATCATGTTACCCAGTAACTGGGTAACACGATACCCTGTGAAGGTCAGATAGGCAGACGATCCATGTAAAATTCTGGTATTTAGCTACATCCGATTAGACTGGAAGCCAACCCAGACATAGTTGTGAATGGGCAGGCAGATGATGAGGTACCGCAATGACTGGTCCCGACATGTTGCTGCGTCCCGCTATTCTAACGACGCAGCTGTACGTGTCACGTCTACATCACACCACGAAGGTAGAGGAGGTCGTGGAGTACATCAGGATGAAGACCAAGTTCACCTTGAGAGTCGAGAAGTTGGAGTCGCGCCATAAGATTAACTTCAAATCTTTTGTGGTGCGAGTTCCGACTCATCACCTGGAGACTTTTATGAAGGAGGAATTTTGGCCGACGGGTGTCATGTATCGGCGTTTTCGCGGAAGGCTACATTACACCACGACTCAGCACAATACGTCGCCGACCCAACGTAGTAATTAGATTTAGTAGTGATGTTTATTTTTATTTTTATTATGTATTAGTTTATTATTATAGAATATTATTTTGTGTATTTTGTCTATGGGCCTTAGTTGCCTGAAAATAAAGCAATTATTATTATTATTATTATCAGGCTACTTTGTTTAACAGATTGATTTGCAATTGCATTAAATATGTAACTATTTTACTATAACATTAAATACAACGTGTACTTTTTGATATTCAATAACTCTAGGGTATTAATGAGAGCATGTTACAGAATTAACTAGCATATTTTTCATATTTATCTTTGAACTACTCTCGATGTCTGTATCTAAGTTTCGAGTAAATCATTTTCATTCAAAACAATCATTCATATTTTAAAGCTAAGAAAATGCGACGTTGTCGAGCAAAAATAGTCTGAATTAAAAGTATTTTTTTATATATTTCACTTAAGGGTTTTTTCACATAAATAATCGTGACTGTCGAATTATTTTGAATGAAAGAAAAAAAACATATACCCTAGAGTTATGGGATATTAAAAAAAAAAACGCCTTGTTACAACAACAACCGGAGTTACTGACATAGCTTGGAGAGTAAGCAAATTGAAGTGGCAGTGGGCTGGCCATGTTTGTCGAAGGACTGATGGCCAGTGGAGCAGTTGAGTCCTGGAATGGAGACCGCGTATCGGCAAGCATAGTGTGGAACGCTCACCAGCTAGATAGACTGACGACCTTAAGAAAATGGCTGGGACAGACAAGTTGCAGAAAGCGAAGGTCAGGATGTTGTGGCGCAGTTTGGGGGATGCCTATGTCCAGTAGTGATCTGCAATAGGCTGAATTGATTGATTGATATAACTATTCAATAAGAATGTCTACCTAACTATAAAGGAGATTCTCTGACATCAAAAAGAGATACAAAAAATATTTTATTTAAACGAAACACAACCACTTTCGGAACGGAAACGAACTCATACAAAATACATGTCTAATAGAATTTTCTTCCAAAAAATCTTCTATCCGATATCGTTACGGAGATGATATATATAGAGAGGGTCCCAATTTCTGTCCGGATTTCAATATTTCCAATGAATACGTTAGTAGGCAGGTTGCTGGAGTAAGTGTGCGATGTACTGGGAAGTAATGCCAATGCTATTTATTCCACATTGTATGGACTGGGTAACAGAGGTTTTTGAGGAAAGTGGTTGTCATTTGTTATTGTTTAAGAAGTGTAGGCATGTATTTATTCGAACCAAAATCTTAATGTTCACACATATGTATTATAATTGAAACCTCAAAATAATTAAAAATTTGAAATCACTTTTGATCAACTGGTTGAGATTTATGCATCTGAAAAAATATCGGCTTGTAACTAAATGAAAGGAGGACCGGATAAAATGGCCCCCACGACTAATAACTAGTGGCTATTCAAGAGTTCCGTTATCTAGCGTCCAGCACGCGTAGCATGACAACCATAGAAACGGGTTTTCTACGGGTTTTGTCGACGGAAGAATAGACAAAATGACAGATTGTGATTGTTCTTTATTTATTTATTTATATCATCACTTACAACTATTATTACAGGTACAACCCAATGCAATAGTGAAGCAAACTTAATAATAACAACTTAGTTTCTAAAACTTATTACATAAAATGTTATTCTTGTGAATTCACTCAGTGTACAAGCAAAAATGTCAATTTCCTCTTTATCTGTCATGTTGTCTATTCTTCCGTTGACAAAACCCGTAGAAAACCCGTTTCTATTGTGGTCATGCTAAGCGTGCAGGCCCATAATGAGACCAGTTAAGGGGTACCATATTATTGAATTATCATCGGAATGCATACATTTCCAAATATTCAAACTAAGACCACTAGATTTGATCATCTATTCAAAGGTTCCGTTATGGTCAGTCCTGCGAAACAGCGCCACAACTCTTTTCACACAGCGATTGATTGTGGTTCAACTGAAATTTTCCGTAGAAGAAGTTGGTATACTAAGTTGTTGATGCTAATCTGTTTACTGCAAATGATTCAGGTGAAAATTATTGCCCAATAAAAAATAGGAACTAATAAAATATTAGGAAAAGAACAATCATCTATAGGTCGTACTCACAATAAGAATGATTTGTTTCGTACCGATCCTATTATTAACATATTTTACGCAGGTGGTCAAATATCAATGTATGTATGGTATAATCGTGACAAATTTATGCTCTAGTAATTTAGCTACAATTTTCAGTAAGGTACATATTTGATTCTATTCCTCTACAGTTCAGCAGCTTCAAATAAATTAAATTATAGAGTTCCTATTAAATTTAATAGCTTGGCAAAGCTCTTACTTTCAGTTACATCTAAAACGGCTTCTTATTCCAAGTAATACTTACAACCACATTTACTGAAGCACCACCATTTATCTAGTCCCAGATTTACGTGAAAAAAGTTAATTTATCCATAATCTCGGTTCCAAGGAATCTGGGGCTCGTCCCGTCTCCGCAGTTTGACCTCAAATAAATCATTCCAGTTTTCATCTAACTTGGACAATAAAACATGGTGTTATCGCTGCATATCGCTGACTGCGGCCATGTCTGGTCATTCCAGATTGTTTCTGGAGATACAGTGGTAGATTGTGGTTGGAATTATTATGATATTAATAGAAATTATGGGGCTATGAGCGGTTAAGATGGTGATGACTTTGAAGAGGAAAAATGGGTGTTACTAATGTAGGCATGTATGTTACTAGTGTTGTTAAAAATAGGTGGTCTCTTTTGAAGTCCAAACTTTATATACTAGCTGTGCCCGGCGGTTTCACCCACATAAGTCTCGACTCCGTGGGAATACCGGGATAAACAGTTTCCATTGTCCTAATCCAAGTCATGGTCTACCCATGTGCTAAATTTCATCCAAATCTGTTCAACCGTTTTAGCGTGAAAGCGTAACAAATAAACCAACAAACGCACTTTCGCATTTATAATATTAAGTTAGGATTAAGACATTATGTGAGTCTAAGAAAAAAATATATAATAAATTACAAAAAAGATTTTAGTTTATCAGAATCATTACCACAAATGAGATCTTTAAGGTTAGCCATTTCTTTCAAAATCAGACATTCAGTTGATTCAGCACATACCAACTCATGAAAGTTTTAGTATCTAAATTGTTCGTTCACAAAATATTGTTGATCGAAAGTAACTCAGTCAACATTCCAACAATCTTGAAAAATAAATAAATTCGAACCGAAGAAATCGTAACTCATCCAACAAACAAACTCATTGAATGTAGAAGTTCAGTAAATACATTGAATTCACAGACAATATATTATTTACAAACAAGTAATCCACCAATTCGGGATAGACTTTTATCGCCTAAACGATATCAATTTGTCACCAAAAGTGTACTTCGAGTGCTAAAATAGTAAACAATCTCTGATAACTCAAGGAATATCCAATAACATTCAAATTTAAAAATTTGGAATACTCAACCCTTACACTTATCTTCAACAACACAAAGTCCAAATTCAATTGATGAAACTGCAGAGATAAATTTGGCAATTGTGTTCTTGGAAACTTCTTGGAACGAATCCTATAGACTCTTACAGCTAAAAAATAAGGTTCAAAATCGCACAAAAGTTAAGACCTAGTACAGAAATCTGAAGTGCTCGTTATTCCTAGGCGGTGAGCAGTGAAGGGTCCTAGATACACCCAGTTTGGATGCCAGCCAGCCTCGGGGATGCTCTTGAGATGCCACTGGCAGAATTACGAGTCACTCCGCTTTGAGTATCGCTATATTTGATGGTCATTTCAGCAAACAATGTCGTGGTAGTTAGATGGAGTAAGGACTGTGATATTATTGGCTGGAGGAATTAAGGGAGTGTCTGATTCATATAATAGTACCGTTTTGTATCACATCGAATGTCTTGTAGACACAAGTGAGTATTTATATAACACACGCACAAATCGATCTATTCGATTTCGTTGGAGACTAGTTGTGGTTTACTCAGTAAACGAATGAGTCACCATTCTCTACAACTCTGTACAGTACAGTAATAAGAATAATACCAGCCTATTATTGTCCCACTGCAGGGCAAAAGCCTCTTTTATACCACCATTGAAATGTAAAACTATGATCACCACACTTGTTCAATACGGGTTGGCGATCTCTGTATAGTACAGTAGGCTCCAGATAAACCTCACTCTGCGGTTTCTCTGGAGTCCACAGTACAAGCTTGCCTTAAAAATCTATCGATCATGGTGTTCATTGAGATGATCATAGTCACCAGATACTGCTACTGTCCAGTCACCAACGTTTTCTGGATACTGAAATAAATAGCAACCATACAAAATCACACCATCATCGTCACTCCAGCTATTAGTTAATTTGTGGGTAAAATATGTACAGCTACATATTTTTCTACTGATAAGCCGTCATCACTGTGTTCATTCCTACACTGACGGACTCATAAACTGCATCAAAGTTCAGGATTGCTTTCGAATTAATATTTTTGATAAGTATGCAAACTTTTTAGATTAAACTAAATGAAAATATCGAGAGTGTTCATTAATTATAAAAAATAAAAAAATAGAACTGCAATGTTCAATCGATTTATTGTTTCAACTTCCCTACGAAATCATCCTCACGTCAGTAAACATCAAAACAGAGTTGAATGAAGTGCGTGGAGTAAACGTGAGTGCATGAACAATAAGAAGGAGGCTTAAGGAAGCGGCAATCACCCTTTTAGACCAGCAAATGGTCCAAAGCTGTCTGCAGCTCATAGACAAGCTCGCGTGAACATCTTAATTGGACTGAAGAGCAATGGGCCTCCGTATTGTTCACCAATGAGTGTAGGACATGTTTAAATGGTGCAGGTGGTCGCAGAAGAGTCTATTGTCGACGTGGGGAGAGATATAGTCAAAGTTGCATTGAGGAGCGTGTTCTTTTTGGAGGCGGTTCGTGTATTTTGTGGGGTGGCATTTCGATGATCGGGCGAACAGAACTTGTGTTCATCAACATGGTTCGTCAAAACGGTAGAAGAGGAGGTTTGACGGCACAACGCTATATAACAGAAGTTTTAGAAGCTCACGTGGTACCTTACATGGGATTAATAGGTGAAAATTTTACTCTAATGCAAGATAATGCTCGACCTCACGCCGCTGCACAAGTTCGACAATATTGCGAAGAGGTTGGGATACGTAGGTACCATGAATTGGCCAGCACGCAGCCCGGATCTTAATCCCATTGAGCATGTTTGGAACAGTTTAAAAAAAGTTGTATATGCAAGAAATCCTGTGCCCACAACAGTGGCAGCACTAAGAACAGCGATTTCACAAGAATGGAACAATATTCTGCAAGACCGTTTAATAACCCTAATCAGATCTATGTGGAACCGATTAGAATCTGTAATAAGGGCACGTAGAGGCAATACACCTTATTAAAAGGAAAAAAAAACCTGTGCTTCAACTTTTTTTTAAATTGTAAAAGCCAATTTTTCAATAAAACCAATTTTTGTTACATTTATCGTTTTTGTTCAAAAATTTAATGGTCCTTTCCAGTATACAAACATACACTTAAGGATATGATACTACGCTGTTATGAAGTTAACAAACCAAACTATCGGTTTCAATTTAAATTTGTATAAAAAGTTTCAATACTTGGTTAAAATGTTTATTTCAAAGGCGTCTTGAATATTGATGCAGTTTATGAATCCGTGAGTGTATATCATAAAACATAAACATACCATCAACCTTCCCAAAGGGTCAGGCAGAGGTGTACCTGTAGTACACCCACATTTCGCCATTTATGTTTGTTGTTAGCCTATTGCCTTTAATCGGGCACGAAACCAGATTCCGGGCTGCTACTGAAAAATTCCTGATGGAGAACACTAAAACTTTGCCAGACCCGAGAATCGAACCCAGAACCTCTTGCTCGGCAGTAGCGCTTGCATCCACTAGACCAACGAGGCACGAGGTTCTATATCCTAGGTACAAAAATCATCTTTCAAGCAACATCTGTTCTTTAGTCTGTCTCATTTCTTGCAGCCATAATCAGCTGTCACACAATATCACATAACATAACATCACGCCTGTAAGCCCCGACGGGTTAGACAGGGTCGTACCTGTAGTACACCCACATTTCGCCAGTTATTTTTAAGTCCCATGTAATAGCGAACGAGCCTATTGTCACACAATCTAACATATTTTCTATGGTCTGACTCTTTTTCATCTTTATAAAAATGAATACTTAACACTTTTCTTGTCACATGCTCCTCACTCCTCCGCATCGCATCTGGTCTTATAATGTCTACGCGACTAAACACAAGTACTATCTTGAAAGTTCTGCGGGCCTCAAGCACGGCTTCGCTCATAACTGCAATATGAAATGTTTTCAACTTAACAAGTTGCCAACAAGTTTTAAACTTTAACTGGAGAAGCACGCAGGAAGGATTTATTAAGATTTTTCTGTCGTTTATGCAAGAACTGTGCATTTATTGTAGAACGAAGAAATACTAACGGTTATCTCTGTACGTAGTTCCAAAAGGTAGTAAGAAGTTTTCATGTTGAGCTGCCTCGGTGGTCTAGTGGTCGCAAGCGCTAACAGCTGAGCAATGGTCTTGGGATCGATTTCCGGGTCGGGAAGTGTTATTGGATTTTTCCATCTGTAATTTCTCCGTAGCGACCCGGAGTCTAGATTTGTGGTTGATGACAATAGGCTCGCCCTTCTATTAGTGATTAGTTGACCTTGACAAACCCATGATTTACGTTCTTATGATGATGACTATAAGGCATTGTCTCTAAGCTTTTGTTATATTTTTTCATTGTATTTTTGTTGTCTCACTTTCCTGCAATACTTACTAATTTTAATTTAATTTCTTGTTGAAAGTAAGGCGCAATTTGGCACTGGTTAAATATGTTTTTATAGTTTTTCGTGGTAGTCTGAATAATCCTCAAATACTTGAATATTTGGGATTGCTCGTTCCAAACAGTGGGCTGCGGTAAGAGCCGAGAACAGGATGTTTAAGGTCGCAGTAGCCCGTACAAACTTGTTAAAGTTTGCACCAGTGGGGCGGGCAAGCAAGATGCTTGACAGCGTCTCTCTGCAAGTGGATATGTTTACATGATCATTGGCGGAATTTCAAAGGGTGACACTTATTTTGACAACTTATAAACTTGACAACATATTGTCCTCTGTATAACTTGTGCCGGTACTCAGAGTCGTTACTTGGAACTTGTTAATTGATTATCTACGTTAATCGCCAGTTATAAATTTGGGCCCTGTCAGTCAAAATAGGGCAGTTTAAAAAGACTTCATTTTGTTGGTGGTGGTGTTTAATCGGTTTTTGGGTGACGTCTCTGAGTGTGGAAATTGTGACTACATTGTTGTATTGAGTTGAACCTGTAAAAACAAATGTAGGTGGTAATAGTAAATAAATAAATAAATAATAAATCATCAAGCTGTAATTATGTACCTATTAGAAAAGACGTGCGCTGCAATATAAAAAATATAGGCTGATACCTTTGACATTAATATCACAAAATCTAGCCATATTCCTATTACATAATACCCTTGTCGCTACCGGCTGGTAAATCAGTTACATAAGTTAATAGGGAGTAACATAATACCTCCACCTTATTCCCGTTTCTTTGTTTATGATACGAACGTCACTCAAGAAGAATAAATCTATTTTAATGGACTTCTCAATTTCGGAATACTTGAGTGGCTACCGGAAATTAAAATGGTCATTAATCATGCTTAAGCTTGTTTCAGAACAATCATTTTGCTGAAGTAGAAATTGTAAAGGACTTTGGTGAGTACCACTTCATTTTATTAAGATCGTAGATTTACCTTCGTCTTCAGTAATCTTTTACAAAGTATGCGGGAGATAATTATGTAAATTTAAATGACAAAATTGAAATGTCTGAAGCTACGATTTCCTAGCAGAGTGGTTTTGTCATAAAAGTGTCTAATAGCGCTCTATATTTTGAGAGCCGTTGTTTTGGGACCGTTCATCGCTTTCTTAGGAAAAAAAAGCTTTAGTGACAAACTTGAAATGTCTTAGGCCCATCCTGCGCGACGCTAGTCAATTGAAACGTGTTACAAACTCAAATCACCAATGATTAACTAGAACCACACGGCGTACTAACGCGTTATGTAGTTTGTGACTGGATGCGTTTTTTATGGATTAATAATAACGTTTATTTGGACTCAATAAAATATAGTCTAATACAGTTATATTCCTAAGAACTAGGATACAAATAATGTAAGTGAGTAGACTAAAACTAAATATGAACTCCTGAATTCAAAACTAGGTAAAAACCTGTATCTTGGAAATCAGTGCTCTTACGTGGTGTAAAATCTTACAAATCACACACGTAACAATTCCAAAATTAAATGACTTAGGAGGTACTTAAGTCTAAAACTTGACGGGTGAGTTATGTATGTCAGTGAATGTATGTGGTGTGTGTAGTGTGGATGTACGGTGTGAATGTGTGTGGAGAGTGAAGTGTAGGTAAAGGGTGTAAGTGTGTACTCGAACGTGTAGGTGTGTTTCAGTATGCTAATTCTATTTTTTTTTATCCAGTGTTTTTTAATCAAGGCTTAAAAGCCATTCGGTGACCACTATTTTAAATTTTTGTTTAATTAAAGGATATGTTTTTAGTATATGATTTATTTTGAAAGTTCTCTGTGAAAAACGGGTGTGGCAAGCTTTAGTATATACACGCACTGTAGGTTTTCTACGTTACTGTTGAAAAGTTGTAGGGTCATACTTTAGTAAGCCATGCATCTTGAGGATAGTGTGATGTATGAAAAGCTGTCGTACTGTTAATACTTCGCAGGTTTTGTAAACGTCGGTAGTGGGATGAAAGAATGGGAGCAACGCACTAACTTTAAGCAGCGCTCTTTGAGCGCGCTCAAGTTTCAAAGCTATTGTTTTACACGCACCGCCCCAGGAAGTTATACAATAGATCAATAGTGACTGACATTGAACTAGTTCTGTGACATTCTGTCTACTCATAATTGATTTGAGTGTGATACCTAAGTATACTCATCAAACTGGATCGCTGCAGTGCTGCTTGGCGGTATAAATTTTTAATTTATTGAATAAATATTGATTTGACGAATGACTAGATGGATTTTTCAACAACCTTCATTATAAATTGATTCTCTGGAGATTACCCGAAGGGGGAGGTAGAGGTGTATTACTACACATTGATTATGCCATATAAGTTATAATTACAAATTTATATGTTGACATAATCTACTCATTAAAGTGCTTTTAATGAGTTGTTTTGTAATATGTGGTTAGCTAGCGACGTCGACATTGATCATATTATTTTTGCCTAAACAAGTTTGCAAGTTCTTCATACTCTCTTAGATGTCACTGCTTGCGGTAGCGTCGGGGGTTGGGTTGCCTCCTTCCCTCAAATATGGCAAGGGGGGTAATGGCTGATCTTTGCGTTATGCTCGTGAAGGGTGCTTTGCGGGAAAGTCCGAAAGGGATACCGTGGCCCCTGGCAACGTACAGGCAACGGAAGGAACACGGGTGGGTTTTAGTCAGTAAGAGTCTGACACGCCCTCCCGCTCCCGCTCCCGCAGCGGGAGAAGTTATTTGATAATTTCCCACCCAAAAAAAAAGGGTGCTGTTTGTGGTGACTGGTCGTTTTGCTGATCATGGTTTTGTTACTGTTATTAGTAATTAACTGTTTATTAATTTCACCTTAATGGTCCTAGTTTATCATTTATAACTTCCAGTTACAGCTATATATTGCTATATGTAAGCGGGCGCACCCTTTATGCCTGGAGGCTTTTATTTAGATATTGGTTACGTTTTGTCTTTATTTTTTATTTCTGCCTGAGTATAGTTCTCGATATTTTTCGTTGGTATATTGGCGTGTGCTAGCTGACATATGACTATTAATTTATAATTTAAATTATGTTTTGTGTTTGTAATGTGAATTATTTTGCATACTATTATATAGAATCTTTTTTTTTTCTAACTGAACAGATAGCTGTACTGCTGGGGAGTTGTTGCGCCACTTCTTCTTCCCAGCTAAAGCACTGGGAAGTGGTGAAGGGTGGGCGTTTTGGGGGACTGTCTTATGTAACTTTGACGTTCGAAAAGTGCTGATTCTCAGCCTAGTTCGAATAAATGACTTGAATTTTGAATAGGGGGCGAAACCCATGTCATGTCTATGGACTCTGAGCTTCTACTAAGAATGGTGTAGTAAAAATCCAAATACACTTAATGAACCGAGGATCGAACCCAGCAGTCAAGAATCGCGACTGCAACGAAACAGATATTGTTAAGTGGCATGACATGTCGTATCCACAGCACGAAATCGCCGCGCCAGCAGTAACCCTTGCAGGCATCTCTGTGCTCCGTGTCAATAATTTTTGATTGAAGTGTCAATTATTATCATCAGCCGTTTGTATCCCTAGGGCAAAGGCCTCCTTTCTCTCCTTCCACTTATCCCTTCCCAAATTTTTATGAAAAAAATGAGTTCGTCCCGCTATATCTGATCACTGTGGCCAGTTGGTCACTTTCCCTCAGAAAACAGTCAGAGCTCAAAGAAAACTTGTGAGTTTTGTTCCTGTAAATAAAAGTCGCTTAGGGCAATTTAAAAATAATGTAATGGAAAAACTACCGGGTTTGCCTTATCACAACGACCCGGATCGAGCTTATACTTCACTATTTAACCTCATCAATTGTGAGTTTAGGAAGGTTTTCACCTCAAAAACATTGCCTTGTGACCGCGTCATATTTAGTGATTGGGCAACACCAGGTATTTACAAAAGTAGGCAAAGGTTATTTGAATTGTATCATGAAAAAACATATAACCATGATGAAACTTTTAAAGAATTTCTTAAGAAATATTCTAAAACTTTTAAAAGAGCCTGTTCCTCAGCAAAAGCCATACACATTAAAAATACAATAATATTTCTGGAAATAAAATTAAAACAAATTGGAATATTATTAATTCAGAAACGCGAAGAACGACAGTACGGAATCGTGACTTCCTTCTAAAAATCAATGATGTAGATATTAAGGCAGACGTGGAGGTGGCAACAGAGTTTGAAAATTTCTTCACTAATATTCCCATTTTAACAACCAAAACTCTGTCATCGTCGTCCTCAACTTCTGCTTACTCAATATTAAAAGAATGTGTACCAGAATGTGAAAAACTTTTTGAATTTACAATTGCTACTGCTAAAGACATAATAGAATCTTTTAAACACCTTGATGTAAAAAAAACTGCTGACCTTTGGGGATTGTCAGTACATACCATGTCTTCAATAATTGATGTTATTTCACCCTGTTTAGCAATTGTTTTTAATACTTGTATTGCATCTGGTGTATTTTCTGATCTGATGAAACTAAGCAAAGTGATTCCACTGTTCAAGTCTGGCAGCACAACTGATCCTACGAATTTTCGGCCTATGTCGATATTACCTACATTGAGCAAAATCTTTGAAAAATTAATTTTGAAACAAATGTTAGGACATTTCAATTCTCATCATTTACTACATGAAACAGTTTGGTTTTACAAAGGGTCGTTCAACTACAGACGCGGGCGTGGAATTACTGAAGAGCATATTCGAGGCCTGGGAGGAGTCGCAAGATGCTCGTGGCATTTTCTGCGACTTGTCCAAGGCCTTCGATTGCGTACATCATGATACACTCATCAGGAAACTTTACCACTATGGTTTGAGGGACAGGGCTCTCTTCTAACTTCTTATCTGAACAACAGAATTCAGAGGGTCGATGTTAGTGGCAAGAGATCTGCAGGATCTGCGGTCACCATGGGTGTTCCGCAGGGTTCAATTATAGGTCCTTTCTTGTTTTTAATTTATATAAATGACTTACCTTACCACATAAGGGATAATCATAAGATCGTATTATTCGCAGATGATACTTCCCTTATTTTTAAAATCAAACGTCAGTTAGTCAACTTTGAACAAGTGAACGATGCGCTCTCTAAAGTTGTGCATTGGTTTAATGTAAATAATCTTCTCCTGAATGAAAAAAAGACTAAACTCATTAAATTTGCAACGCCAAATGTCAGGCAGCTAAATACCAATGTTCAAGTTAATGGAATAGAGCTAGACCCTGTTGAGTCGACAGTTTTTCTTGGAATCATAATTGACGGTAAATTACAGTGAGGCCCACACATAGAAAAATTGTCAGGAAGGATAAGTTCGGCCGCGTATGCTGCTAAAAAAATTTGACAGATAACTGACGTAGATACAGCCCGAATTGTTTATTTTAGTTATTTTCATAGTCTTATGTCATATGGAATTCTTCTCTGGGGAACTTGTTCGGAAATTAATACTATCTTTGTTCTACAGAAAAGGGCTGTTCGAGCCATTTACAACCTAGGTCCGAGAGATTCCCTTCGAGAAAAATTCAAAGAAATATATATTCTGACTGTAGCGTCACAATATATTTTTGAAAACCTATTGTATGTACACAAAAATATATCTAATTTTAAAAAGATTTCCGATATTCATAGTTTAAATACGAGGAATAAACACAACCTCGCTGTACACCGCACTCGTCTCCACAGAGTAGGCAACTCGTTCATGGGTCAATGTATACGCTTTTACAACAAACTTCCCATCGACATTCGAAACTTACCCATTAAACGATTTAAAAGCTGTATTAAAACCAAACTTTGTAAAAAAGGGTACTATAAAATGTTTGATTATTTAGATGATAAAAAAGCTTGGGATTGAGCTGCTCGCTCTGCTAAGCCTTGTGCTAAAATCATAAAATCAATACCAGTATTATATAAACATTACATACAAAATGACATTATTACTTTGTAAAGTATTTTGTTTTTTTTTAAATTTTTGTGAATGTGAGGACTATGTGGATTTTTTAATTATTATTATTTTTTTCTTTCTTATTTAGTTTTAATGATGGTCTGGCAGTTTGGGTAGTTTATGAGGCCTACCCAAATGTCCTTTCTTTGGTATTGTTCGTCGAGTTGAGCTCATTAAGTTCTGGGTTGAGCTCCACGATTACTGACAAATGCTTGCACTGACAGGACAGGTCCACTCAAATCTGTGTGGTTCTTTTCTCAAAAGACCATTTCAGACACTAATCTACATGGTCCTCATATGGCCTGACCAAGATTATGTCTGGACTTTAAAAGAGACTGTGACCTCTGAGTTTGTTTCGGCCTTTCTTCTCAGAGTAGTCAGATAGGAAACGCCGAACTCATCTAGCTAATTTTTATTTATTTTTTTAAGATGACGTGTAAAAGTGATTCCAATTTTCATTTCATTTCATCTCCTCCTGGGCCTGCCACGTAGCCGTTTGCCGCTGTTTGGCACTGTGAGGTAAGTTGGCAGTCATGTGACCTACATTAGCAATTTGAGTTCCGGAACACAATATCGAGTTCCTTATGCGATCAGTGAGTTTTACTCCTGGGATATTGCGTTTGTTTAAGTGTCAATACGAGGAAATAAAATGTATTAGGTACTGCTACCAATGTTTATGAGGTGTTCAGGACTGCAAGTCGTGTCACAGAGTGCTCCAATATGCGAGGGTAATAAAGTGACAGTCGGTAGTGACACTAAACGTCACTGTAGTGGCAGATTTGTGTTTAACGATGGAAACATACCTCATGTGGGCTTGTCTAACGTGCAGAGTGTTACATTCGTCTTGTTGTGTGTTGTTGTTTCATGTTCTCGACCACGGCTGAATAAAGGCCTCTCATTTTAAGTTTGAAGTCGCTAGATAAGAATACCTACATTTTCTCTTTTTCTCTATATTTAGATTTTTTTCTAAAAGTTGTGACGAGGTCTGACAACCAGTATTACCATGTGGTAACGTGTTACCAAAACCGTGTTGTGTAAGTCAGATAAGCAATCGGTCCATCCTCAGCAGTATCTGGTAAGATTATTAGCCGACCTCAATATAGTTGGGATAAATGGCTACGCAGATGATCGCTACATAAGAAATTAATGAGGACTTCGTATTTTATTTATATAAAAATGAGCAATGTTGCTTGGATGCCCTTATAATATAATTCTTTGGTGTTAAAATAAAACCACACAAATCAGTAACTAATGAATTTATTTACATATTCACATAATATAATTAATTCTGCAACATTGAAATAAGTATAATATACAATATTTCTTATTTTCTAGTACAAATATTAGCTTCATTACGTGTCTATCACAACATTCAGTTTCCTTACGTAACGTTTGCACTGCGCGCGGTCTGTCCTTGTCACTCTTACGGTTTTATACATGTGAGTGAGCGAGAGAGGATATTTAAAGCACGGATTCTATTATTTCCCTTCTTATTTCTGTTCTTTCCTAAATGATTGTAACGAAATTGAATTGTTTTACCTGTTAAGAGCGTGCTTTCTTGAAAGTGGGCAACGTCGCAAATAGATTCCAAATATTTTGCTGTTTTGATTAATTTGGCAATATTACTGTTTGGAAATATGGCTAACTAGTGAACTAAAATATTGATTATGAAATGCAATAAGTAATATCGTAACACCGAATATTTAGTTTTAGATGTAAATAATTATTTGGAAACTGTCCAAATGCCTTTTTTACACCTAACAAAACAGTTACAACATTGAATTTGATGTTGTTACTGTTTTGTTAGGTGTTACAATTTCAATTCATTATTGATAGTTAAGTTCACTAGTTACCCATATTTCTTATTTCCATACATTAATATTGCCTAATTAATCAAAACAGTTAAATAATTGACAGCTATTTGCGACGTTGCCAACTTTTAGAAATGTATTCTTTTAACGATTTGCCACCTTAATGTATACATGCTTAGGTACATTTTCCTTTGTAAGGGTATAGGTTTAATTACAATATCTTTCGCTGAATTTATTAAGCTCACCTTTGTACATTAAATATCTACTAATTATAATTCTTACAATAATTATGTTTGTGTACAATACTAACCACGATTAACTCACCCATTGCTGAGTTAAAAAAAACAGTTTTGTTTTCCTAAGCTTTTCCTAATGCACGGGCATTTTTCCGACGTGAACGTCTTTAGCCGTAAACATCTGGTACCGTCACCTTCAGTTAATTGACGTTTATATCCGCCACTTGCTTTTAATACTAGCTTATATTTTACAGTGCTATACGGATCTAAATGAACGTGGACGGCGAAACATTTAATTGAAGATGTCAAAAACCTGACAAAACCAAAACATTTCATGATAGAACGCTACAAGGTTCTTTTGACTCGTGGTCAAAATTGGAACTCACGCCGTCATCTTGTTTTCTCAATACATTTCACAAAACAATCGCATAAATGTTTACCAACAGTGCCGCCTTTTCAATGTCATTCGGGCGTCAAAAGAGCTTTGCAGCTTTTTCATGATGAAAGTTCTCTATATGCTCGCGTTCATTAAGATCCATTAGACTATAGGATGTCCCCTAATCCATGTCATTTTCATAAATAAAAACCGCGCGCAGTGCGTTATTAGCGGGTTTAATTGAGTGTGTGCGTACGCTGGGCGTGCGCCAATCATAACGTGTGCAGCAGAACAACGCTCGCGCACAGCAATATGAGCGCTACGTTGTAGAAGAGTGGGGTACCTGCGGGGAGAAGGTGGAATTAGACTTATGATAATTAATATTAGTAGTTTAGGGAATGGTTAAATGTTATTAGGCGATAAGCAAGGAGGAGGCGAGCCCCCCGAGGGGAAGTTATCGTCACCGCCCATAGATAACTGCAATACTACACTTGGTTGTGCGGCCACCCAAATGTCTCGTGTGATTTTGATGTGTTAAATATGTAGGGTCTAGTATATCATTTTTTCACACACTTTTTTTTTTACAAAATGGGCCTTCTCGATCTCTTTCTTCTTTTTGTGACCTCGATCTCGCCTGGTGTAAAGCGACTTTTAGCAAACAGCTGTATATATTATTTGTAACTGTTAGAACTTTTATTAATTTATAGAAAGTGCAGATTTCTCATTTACCCATTTAAATTTAACGCTGCATTCATTGCTATCATATCATTAGTATACATACAATCTTCTAATGCATTTTGTAATGCATAATGCATTCAATTCTGCACATGCAGCAGCATTCACTTAGAATACTAGGTGGTCTTGAACTATGATTTTGTGATTCTCAAAGATGGTATCTTACCTAGACTTTCAAGCTCTAAACAAATCACCTGAGGATCATAATTATTACCTGCGGAATCCTCCCCGGTGACGGAGGCTGGATGAGGAGCATCTTCCTTGATGAGGATGGCGTCTCCCTTTCGCGCGTAGATGTCGTAGATGGTGGCCACGCAGCTCAGGGAGAACTGACCCGTGGGGGGCGGGATCAGCGTGTATCTAGGGGGATTAAAGAATTATCAGAGGTTAGTATATTTTCTGGTTTATTAGAGCCGAAAATATACAATATCGATTCAATAATCGATTTTTTTAAACAGAAGGCTTTAGTAAGGAAACGTAGCACGATCAAGGAAAGGAATATTTATTTTAAAAACAATTTAAATACATTTCTGAAGTTGAAGGATGTAACATCAAGTCATGTGAAAAATTAGAAATTTTGGGTTTTTAATTCACTAACCTACTAACTATAGAAAACTGAAAGAAATGTGTGTGTTATGTTATTTCGCACTAATACTTGCAGTTTTCTGAAAGTAGCATTCAAAAATTTGCAGGTATCCGCTGGATGCAAAAAGCACAAAACTGGTCGATGTGGCGATGCTTGGGAGAGTCCTATGTACAGCAGTGGACGTATTTCGGCTGAAATGATGATGATGGAACTGGTTACCAACAAACCTTCAGGTCTTCTCTACCTGTTCAGGCTGTTTTTCCAAGCCGTAGTAGTTGTCTTAACAGGTTCAGCTGAGGCTGGCGCTGGTGTACGTCAGTCCCATCTTGTAATGCTCAATAAACTGGTCACCAAAAAACCTCAAGACTTATCAACCTGCTCAGGCTGCTTTTCGAACCCATAGTAGTTGTCTCGGTAGGTCCTGCTGCAGCTATAACTGATATACGTCAGTCCCATTTCGTAGTGCTCAATTAACTGGCTACCAACCTCAAGACCTCCTTATCCTCGTGCTCAGGCTGCTTCTCGAAGCCGTAGTAGTTGTCTTGGTAAGCCCTGCTGAGACTGGCGCTGGTGTATGTCAGCCCCATCTTGTAGTGCTCTGCCTCAAGGATGCTGATTTCCAGTCTGCTGAACGCGCCTCGCTCTTTGAAGTCCAGGTCTGATGTCCTCCAGGATACGGTTTCTGCTATCTGTTACAGAAAGATGGTTGTTTAGTTTTTGCATTTTGTTCTTTGCCATCAGGACTTACCTACTCATAGTTGTAGTATAAGTAATTCTGAATCAGTAAACACAATGGTTTTATTAATTAACGAGCAGGATGGGTAATAATAATAACTTGTGCATTTTATTCTTAAGCATTTGGGCAGGTTGTCTATAGACAGTTCTTAACAGAGGTAGGTACCTAATACAGAAGGTCTATTTGGAACAGTCAATCCATATGAATATAGTGACAGATAATGGTGTCAATTATGACGTAGAGTAAGTAGTGGAATAAGTTACGATTTTGGCCTTGCTCAAAAATAACGCTTCGCAATTATGATGTGTAAAAATATTCTGCATATTGTTCTGTCTGTATCAGACATAATTGTTATGTCAGATCAAACCAAACATATTTATATCCTAACCCAGTAACCTATTTGTGTAATACCTACACGATCAAACGGAATCAAATTGTTATTGTTTCAAAACGATTTAGATTCCGTTTGATCCTGTATTACACAATAAGGTTACTGGGTTAGGATAAAAATATCTTTTAATCAATAGCAGTTTGTTTCAAAACGATTCAGATTCCGTTTCCATTGCTCCATAAGTTCGAAAAAAAATCTGCTCAACAACGTAAATAACGCAATGAATGTTGTTGAACTGTTAAAATGAAACAAATTAGTCGTAATCAAACTCAAACTCAAACTCAAAGCATTTATTTCAATTAAACCATTTACAGGCACTTTTGAATTGTCAAGAAGTCGGTCAGTCAGAAATATGAAGCTAGTTGCCCATTCCAAAGCGTAGTAGGTACCTATGGAGAAGAACGGGCAAGAAACTCCACGGACACTCTTTTAAATCAATTTTTTTTTTTTTACAAAATATTGGTTACATCATTAACGTTGAAATTATACATGTGAGAACAATGTAGAAAGACGTGCACGTTAAAAGCGTCCGTAATAAAAATATAAAAAACAAAGAACAATTCAAAAATTTAAATAAGCCGTGGCAGCTAAGAGATGACCAGTCTCTACTGACGGCGCCCGTTCACGAACATGACGCATGGATTAGCACCATTCAGCTCAACCATTTTGAAGGGAGCTAAATGATCCAACACACGCGCCACCGCCAGCGAGACATTAGAGTGAGCATGACATAATCTCAGCCGCCAGGGCACATTCAAGTCAATGAAAGACATACCCAGTACCTAAATGGTAGCTTTACAGTCGGTACATAGTACTCACACATGTGCTATGCAATTATACAATGCTAAGACATTGAATCTATACAATGCAAAGATAGTTTTTAAAATCTTCAGCAGCTCCAACGGTATTTTCAAATGCTAATCAATTAGTTTATGCTTGTGGAGCAGGACCAGCAATGAGCCAAGCATTTTTATCAATTATGTAATCCCCCAACTTATAATATGCCTGCCTACATAGTGTGCGTTTTATACCAGATTTGAATTTCGTCTCATTCAGTTGAAGTAATAGTAATAGTAATCGTTTACGAAAATGTGCGATAGCTGGTTATGGTCTACCAATGTGCCAAATTTCATTAAAATCCGTCCAGCCGTTTTAGCGTGAAAGCGTAACGAACAAACTCACTTTCGCATTTATAATATTAGTTGGAAAGTTACGATTGGGATACAGATTTATTTACCCAAAAATTCCTATCTGATTCTTAAAAGTTACTGAATATAATGAGTTTCATCGATTTACCTAAATACCACAAAACGTTTAATTCATAAATATAGTATTGTTTACTAATGTCTCTATATTTTTAGTATAAAAAGTCACCGTTTAATTCTACCTTCAGCCAGCAAACCCAACATAAATACCAAGGTACCGGTACTTTTTCCACCTCACAACTTTTATTTTTGTTTCGGCTCGTTGGAAAGTTGGTTCTAAAACTATTTAGCGTGCTCTGTGGCGAGTGTCGCAGTGGGGCTCCACTGGAGACCACTTTAAAGCCTGGCTTTACGGCTTAAAGGAGTTACTGTGAAGCTGCCTTGAGAGGCTTAGCTGCGTGTCAGTTATTATGGGATGAGATGTACGGGGCATTAGTGGACTGCCACGCTGTTTTGAGAACGTTTTGGAGAGTTATTTGTTACTTTTGCTGAGTTTGGGAGATGTTGAACCGACGCAGCGGAAAAATCTATTCAGAGTTAAGTAATGTTATACACTGCGTGCAAATTAATAATCCAGATACTTCATAATGTACTAGATATTTTTTTCTAAAGAATAAACAAGTTACATCTGATTTAATTGTACCTTAAAATTATGTAAAAACTCTCCTATTTTCTAGAGTTTATTGTTTACCGCAGTCAATGAAACGATATCCAAATATATTCTTGAATAAGACACACATGAAATAAAATTTCTAGAATTTATCTTTTGATGTCTGAAGGTAATAAAATAGATTTTTATAATTTGTTGAAACCTAAATTATTTTCCAGCTTTACTAAAGAGAGCAATGACGCATTTCGAAAGTTTAAAATAATATAGTTGCGTTACAAAAACGGAAGTTAAAATATATTTTTTTAAGTACATATAATCTACACATACATATCTGTATTTCTACTGTTTATTATTTGATATCATCCTGCCTTGCCTGCCTTGGATGCCTTGCTTTGTTGCCTTTATAGGCAACAACCAAAATGATGATATCAAAAGAAATATTAAAAGATAACTTTGTAATAATACAAAGTTATCTTTTAATATTTCTGCTTTGAGAAGCTCTTTCCATTTCAAGATTTTTCACCAATCCTAAGAAAATATAATATAAAACGCACGTGAAGCTGCTGATCTTGCTCTCCGGCCGTGTCGGATTGCCATCCCATTGGACTATGAGGGTAAAGGAACAGTCCTCGCGGAGGTGATCGGCGGCGGGGATCTCTCGCGTCCGGCCCTAGTCCAGGCCATGATACGGAGCGAGAGGGCATGGGAGGCCATCACCTCCTTCTGCGAAGCAGTAATGCTCGCGAAGAAGAAAGCAGAACGCGTGAGGGAGAGGCAAATTTCGCGCCCTCACGCCCCTAGCCGCCGCAGGAGACGCCCTGGGCGTCGGGAATCGCAGGCCGATTCCCGGCCTCCGTAGGCGCGGGCTTGCGGATGATGAGCAATGGGTAGCTCGCCGTCCGATAAGGACCAGGCCTGGGTCGACGGCGCGTTGTGTTCCACGCGCGCCTCAAAGAGATGTCAGCAAGTGAAGGGGTCCGATAGGACCGATACCTGCCGGGGTTGCGGGAAAGTCCGAAAGGGATACCGTGGCCCCTGGCAACGTACAGGCAACGGAAGGAACACGGGTGGGTTTTAGTCAGTAAGAGTCTGACACGCCCTCCCGCTCCACCCAGAGCGGGAGAAGTTATTTGATAATTTCCCACACAAAAAAAAAAAAAGAAAAAGGGTAATGGAACAGAGATACGTGTGCGTTTGCTTTTTTATTTTGGCGCTTTTATCTTTCTTACATAACGTCGTCCAACTGATCAATGAACCGAGAAGGAAATAACAGCATCCTTTCTTACTAATGAATAAGAATCCATGAATAATAATCTATTGTTTTTCCTCCATTTTGAATAAAAATACAGGAAGGCCAGTCTCGTTGTACTAAAAGATTTTTTAATATCTGAAATAATTGTGAAGGGTTGGGGAGAGACGGGAGATATTAATGAAATTCTGACGTTGTTTATACAAGTTGATGGTTTTTTCTTGGACAATGTTGTTACTGGTGTTGAAATGATTCAGTTACTTGGAAAGTTCATTAAGAAAGATGGAATCTTATTCTTAAAATAATTTAACAAATGAGTTTTCAAAACGTTTTTATCTCACCCTATCCTGCAACGGATTTTACTCTGGGATGAAATACACAAACGAAAAATTTCTTAAATGAAATATAGTGCATGGTCCTGTGATAAAAAGTCAGTCAGCAAATTAAGCTATGTTGTATCGGGACTGGGTGCCCGGGATGCGCTGGAGATATTTTTAAGTGCCACTCGTAGAGGTTATTTTATTGTAAATTATAAATACATTGAACCATGACCAAATTCCTATACATGCATACCCTAAACAAAACGATAATGTCCAAAAGCTACACATTGTGCATTTAAAAGCACATTAGACCTAGATATTAAAACAATTCTTCCATTTTAATTTAATGTGCAGTTTTGTGTATATTTCATAACAAAAAAAATACTTTTCCTGCCAAACAGCTCATTTTCTGTCAGGCGTTTTTATACAAAATCAGTTCAGTATCGAATTTAGATCAATTGGTGTAACCTTGTAGGGCTTGATTAGATTTAGCAAAATAAATAACTAAATGTTGTGGCACAACTCGCCACTAGTTCCGGTAGCAGCTGGTTCCAGCAGCTTAAAATGTACTGAGACTGAGGTGTAAACTATGTACCTACCTAATTTTCAAACCTGAGAATTAGGCAGTCTTTCCATCACGATTGTGTGAGGTCGCTAAGCGGAAAAGCTAAGCTACGTAACTATGTTTAGGTACCTCGTTTCAACCTTTTCAAGCAGAATTAAACCAAACTATCCTATGAAAATCAAACGATCCTATTGGATCGATCGCTAAGCAGCTTAACACATCTCTGGTGGAAAGGCTACATTAGGGTAATTATAAACATCTGGAGTGGGCCTACCAGATGCTTATAACTTATGGAAGAATTCCGCATACTAATTAACCGATCAAACAGTGTAAACGAAAATAAAACAAATCTCTCACAAACAACGTAGATATTTATTATTCAATATTTAAGCATTTATTTCAAAATCTACATAAATATAAGCCATGGCAGTGAAGAGACGGCCAGTCCCAATAACCTAGTCCCAGCACCATTTAGCTTAAGCACTTTGAAGGGAACTGAATACTTCAACACGTCATGTTGTTTTGTTCTCCATCAAGATGCTTTGGAATTGCACGGATAATTCACTGGCTGCACGTCACTAAATACGTTGCACGTGCAAAATACATTTGATGCACCGAAACATTGATGCATGATTTCAATGAACTCAGCACTGCAATATCATATTTCACGTATAAACTGACACGTATCGTAAAGTAGGAAAACCAAAGTCGACAATGAGAAATCGCTTTCAAGAATTTGTATATCGAGCTAAAATGTGTAAAAAAGGTACGTAAATTTTTTGCTCTATTTTGAAACTTGTAACTAATTCAGTTAACGTTAACTTAGAACACGTCCTATAATGATTAAGTTATCCGCTAGTGCTGTGCACTTCTGTAAGTGACGAATTCACAATACCTAAGAGTTGTCTCGGCATGGGTCCAAAGATTTACAACAAACTACCAAAAACTTTTAAAAGCATGACCAACATAAACCATTTTAAATCGCAATTTAAAAAATTCTTGATTGAAAAGGCTTACTACTCTATCAATGAGTTTTTAGATGATAGAAGCATAAAATAAAAAAATGTCCGATCCACTTTTTATTCTGTCTTGTTTACGACGTTACTTATTTGAAACAGTTTTATTTTGTAGTTTTTTATGCCTAATTTGTACGCCTTGCAAGGCAAAACATAGTGATACAATGCAAATTTTATACCATGTACCATAAAACCTATGTTCAACAAATAAAATACTTTGACTTTGACTAAAATTGTACGTGATTTTTGTTTGTGTATATTTTAGTGAGTTAGTTGCATATCAATAAATAAATAAAAAATATGGTTGTCTTCACGGTTATCTCCAGTATCTCAAAAATAAGGTATACTCCTACCATTCATCTGATCATATTGACCGAATAAACGCAATGAACTGTAATCTTTCACTTGTCGGACCGGAACTACAAATAATATTTATTTTTAATCAATATTTAGAAAAATGCTTTGATTGACTGTAGACTTAAATCTAGTTTGAATAAATGAAGGATACTTAAAAATATGAATTGGCTGGACATGGTTAGGGCAAAAATGGTCATCGTCATTTAGAGGTATGAAGAACAGGGTGAACAGTACCGCATCTTCCATTGAAAAAAGAAGATACTCAGACCAGACGGGTGTTGTATCTGATTTTATAATTCATGTTCTAATTTCGCGGAAACCCTGCTCGTGAGATGTAGGATTTGCGTGACGTCAGATGGCATTTGTAGTTTTTCATGTGGATTGTGGCGTTATAGCTGCCACCACAAAAACATTCTGTGAAATGATAAAAATCACTTACTTTATGATCATCCAGAATCCACGTGATGTTAGGTGCTGGGTAGGCCTCGTCCACCGAACAGTTGGCTCGCAGGATATCACCGCGCGCGTAGCTGCCTCGAGAGATGGTCAGGTGCGGCGCTCTGAATGGTGGGTCTGGATGGAAAGGAATACATTTCAGTCAAGAGGCATTTTTCTTTGACAATAATGAATACTCAATATAAAATGTAGGTAGCCTATTGCTTACTTTCCACAATGTGAATGTATGCTTAGGTGGTAGGTTTCACAAAAGACAAATGATCATTGTGGAGCCCGTCAACTAAACTAAACTAGACTGAGAGGGGACAAGAAGAGGAAGAGGGTAGGGTTTAATGCAGCATTTTAGTTCTTATATTAATTAAGGTTCGTTGTAATTACACCTCGTAATTATAGATAGTGCCTTAGCAAGCCCTGACTCCACATTCTAGCCCTGAAGACACAATTTATGAACTTATGGTCATCATCGTCATATGGTCTGACTTATTTAACACCTCTAGTTACCTCAAAAATGTTTATCAGCTATTAAATATTTTTGTAAACAGCAAATTTTTACTTTAATAGATATTTAACGAAGCCACCAAACTTTACTATAGAAACTTAATCTATTTATATCAGATAAGAATGAAGCTCAAAATGATAATAAAACCGTTTATATTGTAATAACTAAAATAGCTCTAGCGGGAGGATATCGAATTCGCTCCAATAAACAATGATTACTAAAGTTCGATGTTCCATAAACGCTTCAGCATTGTAATAATAATTACTTGATGGTTTGCCAGGTGCGCCACCTACTACTTGAGATTTTAACATAACGGCATAATTATTTGCAAGGTGTACTACAATATTCCTATGCCTACATCTTCAAGGAATACAGAGCAAGCCTACATACAAGCCTAAAACAAAACAAAAATCATTTATTTGCCTAAATACAGAAGGTTGGTAAAATTTACAAAATGGTTCTCCTACCTTTAATTTCGGCGTGCAAATATATAATAAAGTTAGATTTTATTTAAATTTATTATTGATCATAATCATGCAGTCATTAAACAGATAATCCCACTAAAATTGTGTTATTGAATTAAGTAAATGTCAATATAATTAAAAAAATTAGTAATAATACAATAATAATCATAAATGTCAATAAAAATCATGTCAATAATGGGAGAGAGTCGCCACATAATAAAAATAACAATAAATAATAATTTAGAAGACCGTGCAATTTACAAAACTTACAATTTATAATCTAAAAGCTTATGTACATTATAAATCATTTTTCAATTAAAAACCTCCTAAAGAATGGACGACATGACTCTATTTGCTTCAACCCAAATATAGTTCTGAGACACTTTACACATAAACTCACGCCTTCTACCCATAGGGGTAGGCAGAAACAACAGAATACCACCCGCTACGATCCTTACATATATTTGTTACAAATATTCGTTATTATTATTATCTTACACTAATTTATTTTATTTAAGTATACACACACACTTCAGTATAAAACTGATGTATATCCGTCACCTCACACTTCAGGTCCAGTTGAAAACCAGCGTCAGGCACTAGTTGTCTGGCATTATTGCTGAACTGGGCCTATTTGGCGCAGCCGCGAGATATTTTTTCCTGCTAATTTCTTTCAATGCACTTTACACTTCTTATTTGTTTTCTTTTATTTTTTTACTTGTAGTATAATAATTATGTTGTGTTGTGTGCTTTTTAGTCTGCGCTTAATTAAAGTATTTTTTTCTTTCATTTTTTATATACTCCTTTAGGTTTGTTTACGAGCCTATTGTCTATTAAATGCTACAGCTGAGAAATTGCTGGTATAAAACACCGAACAACATTTTTCCCAGGATCCTTTGCTCAGCAGTCGCTTGGGCAGTTTAAATAACAATCCAATTTTTAAATCGAACCAGTATGTAGGAAAAACTTACCAACAACCGTAAGTGGTGCAGATCGTATGTCCGTGTGGAACAGAGGCGCGTCGGCGGAGACCTCGCACTGGTAGTCGCCACTCAAGCGCCGGTTCAAGTTCACTATGCGTACTTGCTGGTGATCTGACTGCGTCAACTGGTGGACAGAGAGAAGATTTTGCAACACAAAAAAATGGTTAAGACGAGATCAGAAGTAATTTTAGACTTGCACACACTGTTGTGGAAATGTTGGAATGAATATGAAAGAGAATAAACCAATGTGAAATATATAACAACATCATCCATATACACGGTGACATTTGAATCACAGTTTTGCTGGACCAAACCAAACGTTGTTCAGACCATGGTCTACTACCATTTTATAGCATCCAATAAAAAAACCTCATTTGTTTTTGACAAAACACAAAAAAAGACGTTAAAAAAGTCGGGATTATTGTTACTCTCTAGAACACAGACACTGCGGCGCTCTTTTTACCCGTTTCTATGATTGTCATGCTACGCGTGCTGTAGGTACTAGGTACGGGTACCTATTGTATCTGACGTGAGATTATTAGGTATTATTTATTTATTGGGATATTACAGGAACAAGACAAAAACAAAACTTATACCTACCACAAAACCGGGTTAGCTTCGTATGCACCAAGAAAATATTGACTCCAAATTTCCACATTCGAATAGTTGAAACTCATTTTCACAAAAAATGCGTGATGCGTGTGTTATATGTATCAATTTTTAGCACTATGTGTTTGTTTACCCACATTAATTATTTAAGTAAAATTGAATTTGCTTGAATCCGGAAGTTGTTTCGGTTGTGATTCAAATCATAAAATTATTGTTAAAACTACTTTTACACCATTTAATTATTATGATATTTATAATTATAGTTTTTGATACAGTTATATCACTTTAGTTAAGTAAATTAAGTAAAGAATGGATCGGATGATCAATTTTGAACACGTGTTCTTTGTACCGACGGCTCGATGACGCCACTTGTTTGTCACTGAGTATAAAAGCTAGAGCCCAACCGCTTGGGGGGCATTCTTTGTCGAGCCTTCGGACCGAGCAGATCACCAAGTTAAGTATATTCTTTCCTGTTTCTTATTGTTGTATATGTATGACTATAAATATAATATTGCTATGTTGTATTTCTCCTAAAATATGTGTGAAATAATTGAATAATGGTATCAGTTATACTTCTGATATCGTTATATATGTGTTAATTAAATTGTACTGGTTTATTTAAAATTAATACTGGCCATTAATTAATAATTTGTCTAAAATAAATATTTGCTATTATTTAATCCTTATTTTTTATTTAAAATGGTTTATTTAAAATACTTTTATTAATCTTTATAAATCATAAGAAAATACTTGTCATAAAAGAATCTTAATTATACTTTGATACATCTTTATTATACTGAAATGGTATATTTAAAAATAAATACTTGTCATAAATTGCTTGAATATTATTTTCTTAGTATTAACCGTCCTATTCCTAACAAATGGTATATTTAAAAATAAATACTTGTCATAAATTGCTTGAATATTATTTTCTTAGTATTAACCTGCCCAATTTCTAACATCAGAAGTGGGATAGGAACCTAATTTCTTTTTACATTTCTCATTTTTTTCTGTTGATAAACTTTTAAGATGGATCCTGCCGTAATAGAAAACCTGCTGAAAGCCATCCGTGATGCTGTTACTGGTAACCGCAGTAAAGATGATGTGGTGCTGCCATCGTTTGATCCGGAGAAAAACGACAACGGTGCTGAAAGCTGGTGCAACAACATCAACACCTTAGCCAAGGACCGTGGATGGAGCGGCGTTACTACTGTCAGCAAAGCCGGTAAGGCCCTTAAGGGCTCTGCTCTGTTATGGTTTGAAACCTGGGACCCAGATGAGGGTAGAACATGGGAGAACTTTAAAACATGTATCAAAGATCTGTACCCGGAGAAGAACTTGTCGGAAAAATTATATAAAGCCGTTACATAATCATCAGATTCAGCGGATTCCTATTGCGAGTACGCCAGGGAAAAAAATCCGATTGTTAAAAAAATACTAAAATAGTTTTTTCTGAAGCTCAACTTATTGAATTCGTTTGTGGAGGAATTAGAGAAGTAAATGTTAGAATGGCGTCATTTAATAGTAGCGTCACAACTACCTCGGAACTAATAGCACTGTTTTCTGCCTACGTTAAGACCCCCACCGTTATTATAAATCGAGCCGCGATTTCTTATAAGCCTCTATTGGTAAATCTGACATCCACATGATCCTCGCTCTTGGTTAGAAATTTCGCAACAAAATGATCCAATAACTTTATCATTAATTGAGAGGTTAGAGTCCGGAGATTTAGACGAAAATCAATATACCATGATAAATAACTTATTACATTACAAAATTAGCCCAGATACCCGACCCAAATTATATGTCCCTAAGAATAACAGACTCGATATTCTAAGACTATATCATGATGAAAACTGCCATGTAGGTTTCTATAAGACTATAGAAAAAATACGGGAGAATTATTGGTTTCCTTCAATGGCCGCTTTGGTAAAAAAAAAAAAAAAAAAAAAAAATACTTATACCACTGCCAAATAATGTGTCAGATTGGCCAAACGAATTATGTAATGTACAGCTATCCTTAAATACTACAATTCAGAAGTCAACAGGGTTCTCTCCTCTTCGTTTATTAGTAGGTAAAAATTCCAACATTCCATGTGTACAGGCGCGACTTAATGAAGTTCTTGGGGAGGATGCTACCATTGGTCAAAATTTTGATTTACAAGCAGACCGTGAACTTGCCTTAGATCGCTTAAGAGAAATCGCACAAAAATTTAAAGAACGTTTTGATGCCGTACGACGTAACAAAAAAACTTACCATGTAGGTGACACTGTATACGTCTATCAAGACCATCGGCGTCATGATAAACTTAGACCAAAATTCAGAGGGCCATACGAAATAGTAGAAGTTTTAGATAACAACCGTTATAACTTGCGAGGCTTAGGGCAAAGAAACGTAGTAATATCTAAGGATAAATTACGGTACTGGCCAGGAGAATGGGTCGATGAGGACGCTACTACTAATGATGCTATTTAAAGTAGACATTCTATTGTAATATATCTATTTTCTTTAGTTATTAAGACTGATTAAAGTTTAATGGATGATATTGTTATAACTGTGGCTGTGCCTGTGGTTCTACCAGTAGCTGTGCCATTGATCATATGACTGTGCCTGTGAACCTATGGCTGTGCTTTTCGTCCTATAGCTGTGCTTTTGGTTCTGTGGCTGTGCCTATGATCTTGGGGCTGTGCGTTTGGTTTCACCTGTGGCTGTGCCTGTGTTTAGTTACCTGTCTTCACATGTATTAAAAACAATTATATTGTAAAGTGCGTAGTGCTAAACATATTGATAAACATATACCTACATTATTGTGTTGTACTCCGAGAACTTAGTACATTTCAGAATGAATGTTGAAAATGCTATTTATACTGATAATTTTTATTAATTATAAATAATGACTGTGCCTGTGCCTGTGGCTGTGCCTGTGGCTGTGCCTGTGGCTGTGCCTGTGGCTGTGCCTGTGGCTGTGCCTGTGGCTGTGCCTGTGGCTGTGCCTGTGGCTATGCCTGTGGCTGTGACTGTGACTGTGCCTGTGGCTGTGCCTGTGGCTGTGCCTGTGGCTGTGCCTGTGGCTGTGCCTGTGGCTGTGCCTGTGGCTGTGCCTGTGGCTGTGCCTGTGGCTATGCCTGTGGCTGTGACTGTGACTGTGACTGTGCCTGTGGCTGTGCCTGTGGCAATAACAAACCAAAGTAAATTGATCGCTAGAAATGTGCTAAGTACATATCAGAATTACTATGTTATATCTAATCTTTAATTCACTAGATTTTTTTGTTATGTCTTGTAATTGTCGTATGAAATTAATTATATTTCAAACATGTACTTCGAGAACGAAGTATATATATCAGAATGGCCGTGTTATATGTATCAATTTTTAGCACTATGTGTTTGTTTACCCACATTAATTATTTAAGTAAAATTGAATTTGCTTGAATCCGGAAGTTGTTTCGGTTGTGATTCAAATCATAAAATTATTGTTAAAACTACTTTTACACCATTTAATTATTATGATATTTATAATTATAGTTTTTGATACAGTTATATCGCTTTAGTTAAGTAAATTAAGTAAAGAATGGATCGGATGATCAATTTTGAACACGTGTTCTTTGTACCGACGGCTCGATGACGCCACTTGTTTGTCACTGAGTATAAAAGCTAGAGCCCAACCGCTTGGGGGGCATTCTTTGTCGAGCCTTCGGACCGAGCAGATCACCAAGTTAAGTATATTCTTTCCTGTTTCTTATTGTTGTATATGTATGACTATAAATATAATATTGCTATGTTGTATTTCTCCTAAAATATGTGTGAAATAATTGAATAATGGTATCAGTTATACTTCTGATATCGTTATATATGTGTTAATTAAATTGTACTGGTTTATTTAAAATTAATACTGGCCATTAATTAATAATTTGTCTAAAATAAATATTTGCTATTATTTAATCCTTATTTTTTATTTAAAATGGTTTATTTAAAATACTTTTATTAATCTTTATAAATCATAAGAAAATACTTGTCATAAAAGAATCTTAATTATACTTTGATACATCTTTATTATACTGAAATGGTATATTTAAAAATAAATACTTGTCATAAATTGCTTGAATATTATTTTCTTAGTATTAACCGTCCTATTCCTAACAAATGGTATATTTAAAAATAAATACTTGTCATAAATTGCTTGAATATTATTTTCTTAGTATTAACCTGCCCAATTTCTAACACGTGCCTGTGACTTAAGTACATAAAATGCATACGCGTCGCCCGGTCGAGAGATTTCGGTAGACTGGCTCAACCGCCCGGGCGGCGCGGGCGGTCTGCGGCAGTCAACAAAAGAAATGGGCGCATTGATACTTCGCGTGATTGCATGCCACAGGCTTATGATATTTACATTTCGGTCCGCATTGGCCAGACATCCTTGTAGTCCGCGTGGACTCCTCATAACTCTTTTGAATGCCATATCGCTACCATGATGAGTACTTTGATGTTAGGGTTAATGCTTGAATACGTTTGAGCAACATAAGACTAATTTGAGAACGCCTAGTTTAGTTCGTTTTTAATAACATATTTGATGCTATAGAATAGTAGTAGACCGTGGTCTGAACTATGTTTGTTCTAGCAAAACTGTGATTCAAATGTCACCGTCAGATAAATTTCATAAACAAACAATGAGCGATGATAAAACGTTACCTAGTATATTGCCACCCATATTATGATTTATTGTGTACTCAATACCTATTTGCTAGTATTACTGTTTGCAATCCAACTTTAACCTCCTTATAGTTCAGCATAATAATTATAATACGTGGTCCAATATTCGGTTTCTAGACCGACTTTTATATATAATTTGACGTAACAAAAAGAGCTATGACTTAAGCGAGATTCCTTGAATATGGAAAATAATTTGAATTAAATATGAATTCAAGCTGAAGACAGAAATATTCTGAATGTAAATTTAAATTTGAATGCAAATTCAAAACGCTTTTATATTGCTACTTTGGGAACTGTTTATCAGACTTTAGTTAATGCTTATATATTATATTTAAAGGAGACCTCAAAAAGCTTAGTAAAAGCTATTAAGTGATTATAGTTCTTAGAATAGAGATCATTATTATTAAGTTGGAACTTTAACAAGTATTACGTAGAAAGCGATTAATATATAATTAGAAATAACAAGAACACTGATGTTTTAAACAAGGTTGTAATCTTAATTAACTTGACATTGAGATGAGATTGAACCTAGATTTTTAAATTGGCCCTGAAACTTAAGTTTGTTTTGAATTTATTTATTTAAAAATACATACAACTATTATCACAGTAATTGTAGTAATTGAATTGTAGTTACTCAAAAGATACATTACCAGAAAATTTAAATGCTAAGCAGTGAAATGCTACAAAACAATGGAAATTGCACTCTATTTTTCTCGTCAGACACATTCATTTATGTAATTGTGTGTAGTCAGAATTGTGTCCTCGTCACGTTGCAGTTCAAACGACCGGTGACTACAAAACCAACTTACATCAACCGACGCTCCCGGCAGTGGAAACACCATCGTCGGCGGCATCTCTCGCGGCACATATCTGTAGAACTCAGTCTCCGCCTTGTACCACCTGATGGAGTAGAGGGCCGCGTCCTCCAGGTCGTAGGAACAGCGCAGGATGGCTGACTGACCCTCGCCGGAGAGGACCGCGCGGGGCACGGAGATTGAGAGGTTTCGGAGGGACCACACGCCACCTGTGGATAAAGAGAGAGGAGGAGTTAGAATTGGTTTTGTCAGGTATTTATCGGCTGATGGTAGAATTTATAATGATGTTAAGAAGAGCAAAATGTTGTTCCAATACTGAATTCACAGGTTTCCCATCGCAGAATAAAATAAGATTAGTTTAGTGGAAATTATTCGAAGATAATTCATGAGACTGCTTCCACAGTCGCTTTTAGACACAGCTCACAAAAAAAATTGGTAACAATAATCTCATTCTCGTGTACCTACTGTGTTGCAAGTAAAGCATCGTTTTAGCGAACAATTATTACCTATTATTATATACTTTTTAATAATACATATTCTATGGTATTAATTATGTTGACATAAATCCTCAGTGAATATTTAGCTCAATCGTCATTTGTTATATTATTTCCATTTCAGTCACTCGTAATGGCAACCACAACAGTGCTATTGTTGCTCATCCAATTTCTGATGAAAGATAAATCGGATGGAAACTAACTGGAATCAATAACAATTTACAAGAAATATTTACTGAAACACCCTAAAAGGTATTTCTTTTGCAAGATATACACAAAATAATCCCGATTATTTCCTTTCACAAAATTAGGAATACAATAAATATCAAGAAAATATCAGAAGAAGGTCATATAGGTAGAGCTCTATCCATATACAAACCCTAGAGAACTAGCCTTAAATTATTACCCATTCGAACACAAGTAATTCTCCACAGAATTCTATTCCAAATACATTTTGTTCTTCTTATAGAACATTATTTTGTACTTCGTTTAAGACATTATTACTTTTTTCTTTATGCACATGTTACTTAGACTTAAGTAATTGGTCCTTAGTTTTTGTATTGTACCAGGAATTAGTATATTTGTTCACTTAATGGACGTATAAAAAGCTGTGTTAATACAGCTAAGTAGTCTGTTGTAAGTATTTTATTAGTACAATGGAAAAAGAACGGTATCGGTAAAACAATTGATTTTCATTATCTTTCAGAATGTTGTGTTTTACCTCAATATTTATTAAGGCTGAGGCTATCAATATAAAATGCCTCAAATGTCACACGTCTATTTTTTAAGGGTTATAGCGGAATAGTCTCAAGCTGCAGACTGCTAGGCAATTTACCAATGGTAGCTTATTAATTTCATAACAGTTTGGAATAAATAAAATTAGAATAGAAGAAAAGTAAGAAAGAAACTTGTTTATTCTGCACTAACAAGACGGACATTACAAACAAAAGACATAAAATACAACAATTAATACAAAGTAGCCTCGTATATTGACAAAGGAATTACTACTGTGTTATAAACTTGTACTTCGACGCCTAATTAGTGTCCTTTTGTTTTTATATTTATTTGTATAGCTAGTCATTTAATTTTATAGTGTTAGATTGTCTATTGTAAGATTTTTCAACTATGATTTTAAATAAGCCGTTAACAATTAAAATATCTTTGAATAGCAGATCAAGAAGTGACCTCGAAAAGCTGTGCCCAATTTTGTTCTGAACGATTTCAGATTTGTTCCAATCTCAATGCTACATAAATTCACTTCAATGCTAAAGGCCTCCTGAACGTTACACACAAAGGCTTCAGATCTTAGTCCCAGGAGTGATTCGAAAACAATATTTCTATCGTGGCACCGTCGCCGCATGGTGTGAACACCTCCCTAGGGACAGGTCAAGGAGGCTTCTACGGTTGACTCGAGACTATATCTTTTTTTTTTACTTTCTTTTTTGCTATCTTTGTAGCCCAGTAAGGCTTAATAAATTTAAAGTTAATTCATACGTGACCCGTTAGTTTGCGTAATGGTAATAGTAATAGTTTCTGCGTTGTAATATAGTGCGTTACAATTCAGCTATTATTTGGACTTTGATTAGACTTTTTATTGTATTACCATTTAACTAACGGATATGAAGTTTATGTTTAGTTATTTTTTTCATCTTCCAGTAAGTATTTTCCAAATAATTCATAATAATTAATTCTAATTATAGCATTTAATAACTTACTTATGTTACTTTTAACATGGTATTTTATATTGCAACTGTCCTGAAAGTTCATTTATTTATTTTCCTTTTCTAACAAATATTAAATCTAGAACAAACATAATGATCTCAAACCCTTTTTAGTTTTACATACTCGTTCACGAGATCAAATTTAAGACAACATAGCTTTTTACTCGATACCCTTACAGCGGTTCCCGTAATCCGGTCCCTAAACCTACCTTTAAAACAATTTTGGCGAGCATCACATTTCTGGTAACCCCACCCAACGAGGAACCCAGCTGGAGGAAACGCGGCCACTAATCATCAATGCTATGGACTAAGTGAGGACAGAAAGCTTACTGATGATGGGCGAGAAAGATAGCCGTCAGGAAAAAGTGCTGTAGCAAATACCAGTTATTTTTTACAGCGTTTTAAATTACTGCGGAGTGACAAGCCTTTTAAAGTTTCAGATTTGTAGGTTAAACGAATTACTTCAGAGCAACATCCGTTTATTGATGACGCTGCCACTGAACATAAGCGTAGAGGGATGGTTGCTATAATCACCATCGGACATGCAAGATGGTGTTTGGATAACTGATTCTAAGTATATTTAAGGTTCTCTTCAATACTCTATAAAAAGGAAAGGAATAACATATTAACGTAAAGGCATAGAATTAACATTCTACCTATACTTATTCATGTTTCTAATTATGTAGGTCATCTTCCCATGGTCCTTCTGCACGTATTCACATAACGCCAGTCAACACCTGCGACTGCTTCTCACCATTTGAACAGGCTAAGATAACACATTGTTTGTATGTTAGAGCGATTGTTGTGATTCCAGCGAGATACATTGCCGGTATTGTTCAGTGATTGCACTGTGGGCCGCCTGGTGAGGCAGTGATGTAATTACAGTTCGATTGAATGTGACGAAGACGCTATGCAGATTTATTGAATTACGGTCGGGTGGATTCGTCAATTTTCGTGCTGATTCGGTTACGATTGATGTTGGTTTACTTTGGTACAATCAGTGAAATGTGTCACCATTTTCTGTACAAATTGTTTTACAAATGAGTGTTGATGAACACCTAAAAATGAATATCAAACTGAATATACTTGGTTGATTTTTCTACCTTAATGTTGTTTAAGTAAAACGAAAACCTTTTTGATCTTTGTTTTGTGTTCTGAAGATTCATAGTATTCTGAAAAGTAGATTATTATAATCACGATTTCCTGGTTTTTGCCTTATCACTTCGTGTCGCATAACAATTTAATATAGTAAATGTTTCAAAACCTAACAAACAAATCTCAAAATCCCAGCTTATCTATTAAAATTAGGCCCACAAAGTGTACCTAATCTCTTGACAGAAAAACCATAATATCATCAAGGTAAACCAAATTCCAAATCCTGATTTAGTTTAGAACAAAGACAATTACAGAAGTTCGTCTGAATCTAGATAATTTCCCAAACAATCAATTAAGGTGTGGGCATGCATAATCCTATGGTCATTAAGGGTTGTGTGTTCACAGCTGGGAAAACAACGCCCGGGCTTGCGGTGAGACCGACCCTTAAGGGGATGTGGTGATATCTCGATGGGAAATCTAGTTACTAATTGATGGTGGATTTACTGATCTTGCGTTTTTAAGTGTGGTGATTTTATTGGAAATAGGTGATAGTTTTGAATTATCGTAATAGTGAACGTGTTTTTTGCATGATAAGATATTTTTAGGCAGTAAACATTCAGCTTTATTGCAGTATCAAAATCTGTCGTTGCATACACTCTAGCTGCGGCAAAAAAATCATAAACTTTCATCTAGTGCGGTGGCGGTCGAAATGCGCATCCATCGACCTTTTCGACAGTGCGTATCAGTCCTTCTTGACCTAACACCATTAGGATAGATTAAAGTGCTACAACTTTGCGAATACATGGTGTACACTGTTTTTTTATACTGTTAAAATTATCCTGAACCCAATTTATTTACGTTCGTTTGCCCTTGGATCTGCCAAACAGATAATGAGAAATCAACCAAGAAAAGTCAGGCCGGTAACGACCGATACTGCACTAGAAAGTACTTTTTAGGGGTCCATACCTCAAAAGGAAAAAAACGGAACCCTTATAGGATCACTCTTTGTCTGTCTGTCTGTTTATAGTGATGGGACAGACAAAAATAAAGGGTTATCGAAATTAAAACAGAATTATTATAAAAGAAATAAAAAAAGTGTGTATTTAGCAAATCACGACAGGAACAGTGAACTAATTTCGTATATGTCTTTCTTTATAACACTGCATGTAATATTGGTTACATTTGTTGCAAAATGTTCTAATTTTTTTAACTTTCTGTTTTGTTTCTTTATATACCAGCGAGAAAGATATAGTTTTCACCGTGTGCACCAGCGCACAGCGGTAAGAACTGTATCGGGCCGATTTTGAACGAGTTTAGAATGTGAAATAATAAAATAGTATGCTTTATTACTACCCAAGTTATTTATAATTTCCAAAATTCTACTCCTGGATGCTTCAGATCAAAATGTATAGGATCTTTACTTCTTATAATACATTCATGAGTCAGTTCAGCTCATTTATGCTAAGCCTGCTAAAAGGGTGGTCCATTATGATTATCGAAGGTCTACATAACATCACTCAGAATACCGTAAATTAATCACGATACAGATGCGGATCCTGTGCAGACAAACAAACTAAACTGAGGCTGTTCTTATCTGTTTCATACAAATACAAGGAAAAATAGACGGAAGAAAGTAGAAGCTAACACGAATAAGCACTCGATGAATGTCAAACAGTTAAGTAAATATCCCCCAAAAATTCCACACTTCCTAATTTTGATTGGCTACTTCCTCTTAAAAGGCCTTAAAATTTTCCAAAAACGTTTTAACTAAAACCTCATAATGTAGCCTAGATATTAATAAACCCTAAATGTGTTTCATTCCAACTTCCGAATGAGACTGAGTCGAAACTCAAACCATTTAAATGTTGAAACTTTTCGCCTCTGTATTAACGACGGTTGTAATGGGAAGGCTAATTGATGTTGATATTTTGCTGTTAGATAAGATTTTGGTTGAAGCAGTGTTTTATAAAATACATTAAGGTGTTATTGTAGATTTTTATTGACTTTTAAGTACCTGGTACTGGAATCTATGAACTACCCTCAACAATATGCAACACACCTTTTCCTCTAACCTGGTGGTCCATATTGATGATGATGATCATCTAAATGACATTGTTTCATGGATATTATTAATATTATTAGTTAACTAATAAATATCCTAAAATACCTTACAAGGAGGCAAATGATTACAACCACATAATATAAAACACTCGTTGATTGAACTATCATGCAAATCTTCCCTAAGAATTCCACTCGTGTAACAGTTTTTTTTTTTTTATCTCAGTATTGGTAGCCTTGGAACCGTGTATGCATAAACGAAGAAGAAAGCCAACAAAATCCTTGTAACCACCATGATGCCATAATCATAAACAGGTTTAAATATAAACACTAATTGTATGAATACTAGCAACAAAGTTCTACCCCTGACCCACATGTCTTTCATAACCTAAACCATATTACGAAAATAACGTCTCATTTTCAATTAAAATTGCATTAGGAAACCCATAAAAATAACATCACATATCGTACAAGAAGCCTTTTAAAAATCAGTCCACCAAAGGCAGATCTTCCGGCAAATTAACCTCACTCCATACGCAGGGCCCATCAAATTGCGCGTTCAGTTGAAGCTAATGAACGTAATAAATGTTCGAGAGTGTTCGTGCAAGCGGCGATGTATAGCGTACATTGAGATAATGACCGCGCCTCCTCGGCAATAACTGGATGGCTTGGTAATAGTCCTATATGTCTCGCGAGCGGGATTGACACGGGGATATTTCAGGGAGAAAATGTTCGCTCACTAGTTAGGGCGAACAATGAAACGTTTTCACGTTTTTTGTTTGGTTTATTTTTGTGCTCTGACGATGGGGAAAAGAAATAGCAATGGATTTAGATAATTGGTGGAGGTTCTCTGGGGCAGGGAGTGAATTTGGGGAAAGCGGCTTCGATTTTTGGAAAGCTATTTTCTTTTTACGCGATTTGATTATTTATCGGAATGCAAATGATTATTTGAAAAAAATTAAATGACTTATTTTTGACAACGAGGGGAAATGTTCTAGACACCATTTTTTTAATCTTAAAAAGAGTGTTATCATTTAAAATAAAAAGATTTGTCGGAAGTAAAGGCAGTAGCTAATTCTTTTGTCTTTTGTGCTGTTAATTTCAATTTCAAATCAATACTTACCCTCACAATAAAACCATCTTCCATACCTCCAAGTAATATAAATTTCTCACCAACACCTTACCCTTATCCCAAATACGTCCTTACACTCGGAACATCTCGGAACACGTCGTGCCTCGGAAATGAATCCGTGTGAATAAAGCCGGCGACACGTTTGCACACCCCTCGGCGACGCGACGTCGATTAGACTTCACACGGTTGTTAAGCCGTTCTTAGTGTGTTTTTGAGAAGGTACCTTCTTCCTTTTGTTGGGTCGTGGGGGTTATTTGTAGGACTGATTGCTTTGTGCTCTTGTTTCGTAGGGAAATGTGGTGTTGATTTCGGTAAATGTAGAAAAAATAAAGCAAGATTTTGCTGCAAAATTTGACGAAACGAAAATACTTCTTTGAACAGACCGTAGAGGCAACATAGTGGTAGGTAGTCACCGCTAGCTGCATGTACTTGAGCTGCTATCCCAGAGACAAAACAGAAGTACGTTAAGTAATATGTATTTCTGCCACTAAGCAGCATTGCTGTTTCAGTTTGGGTAGTGTAACGTAAGCCTCTATTATTATATAGCAAAGCCACGTGCCAAGGAATGCGGCTACAAGTATTGCTGGATCAAAAATGGAACTGTCAATATTCGCAAGCAAGAAGGAAACCCCGCCATCGCTATTAGGAACCAGCATGACTTATCGCGCCATTGCCCCATCTCAACTGTACAAACAGAAGTTTAGCGAGCAAGAGCGGTCCTTATGTAAGCACCTGTTTTGTTTCTTTTTGAATTTTATATTTCCTAAATATTTTTATTATTTGTTTTTTATGCTAAAGGTCGAATACTTAGAAAGGCTTGCAATTAAGTACCTGTTATGTTTCTCTATTAACTTAATAATTTTTAAATATTCTTTGTGTTTGTTCATTACGCCAAATTTGCTCAAATACAAACAAGGGCTTGTACACAAACACCCGCTATGTTTTTCTTTAAAAATAAGTTTCAAATCTCAAATCGTTTATTGCAATCCATAATGTACAATTACAGGTGGTAAATAAAAGAAATAATAGTAGAAACAATTATGGACCCTGTCAGGCACAGCAAATTTTTAAATAGGTAGAGAGAGGGAGAGCGCTTTATTAATTTTCCTTATTATTAAGTTAGAATTATTTTATATCCCATTAGCCTATGTACTTATATTTCCATTCATTCACTTTTTCTATTAATACTTTATATGCAGGTCTATCTATTCATATATTATTTATTTAATTATATTTAGTATTGCTTATTTCTTTACTCGCTTAAAAATTATTCATTATTAATAATGTAGTATAATTATTAAGTTATAATTTATTTTTGTTATTTTACTTATTAAAATATATCTGTTATTCATACTTATTATTATTATTGAATTTATCCATTAGAAATTCTTGTACTGTGTAATAGCTTTTTTTAATTAAGTATTGCTTTAGTTTATTTAAAAATAAACTGGTTTTATTTTGTTGTTTTATGTCTTCGGGTAATTTATTGTATATTTTTATTGACATTGAATATGGGCTAGATGAATGTAGTTTAAGGCGGGAGGGGGGCAAATTTAGTCTATTTTTATGGCGCAACGAATAATTTGTTTGTATGTCTCCCCGTGTGCTGTACGAATCTGGATATTTACGGACTAGTTTACATAATTCCAAGATATAAATACCAACTAAGGTGAGAATCTTGTGTTTCTGAAAGTAAGGCTTGCAGCTATCTGTTGGTTCTATATTGGTAATTATTCGTATTAGCTTTTTTTGGAGGGTAAATAGGGAGGGAGCGTCTGTGCTATTTCCCCATAAGATGATGCCATAGTTAAACCACGCGTGGGCATACGCGTAGTATGTGACTAGTGCGGTTTGTAGGTTTGTAGTCTTTTTTATTTCGCGGAGAGCATAAGAAAACTTTGAAATTTTAGATTTTACTGTCTGTATATGTGTTTTCCAGTTTATATGAGTGTCTATTGTTAAACCTAGGAGAGTGAAATTGTTAACTGTTTCTAATTTATGTTGATTAAAAGTAAAATCTATATTTATTTGCTTTTTCTGCCAGGGGTGAAACGCTATTAATTTGGTTTTGGTAAAATTAATTTCGAGATTATGGTCTTTCCAAGAAAAGTCGTAAGTTTTTCATTTAAATTAACATTTTCATTCATCCGCAAAAAGTACACATGGCCCGTCTATGGTTTTGGGAAAGTCATTTATATATTATATATGAGGAAAAGGAGGCAACCTATAACACTTCCCTGGGGAATTGAAGCATGTATTGATTTAACATCAGATCTAATGAGCTGTGCCTCTTTTGTTTTTTGATTGTAACATTTAATATAAATTTAATTTTTTAACAGGTGCTTAAGCCCCAAATTAAATATAAATTTAATTTGGGAGTTAAACACCTGTTAAATCTCTTTTTAAGTTTAACAACAATTTTGATTATTCTTAATTTCTTATTTAAAATGTTTTTAGTCAAATACCTACAAAATCTAATACCCTTTCAACTGGTATGTTTCATTTCAATTTATATGATTCAATTTATAAGATAAAAGTAATGAAATTTCTTGCAACAACAATCTTTCTACATAAAATCTCCTCACTGAGCTTTTTTTTCTTTTATTTTGTAAGTATGAGTCAAGTCAGCAAATGTTAAACGAGCGCTTGCAGGAGGCCTGTGAGTTGGTAGATTTGGTGAAGTACAACGCAGAGAGGTACGAGTCGCTGACAAACAACCTCACCTGTAGTTGTGCTCCCACTCCGCCACCTCTCATGTCACAGCATGTTGTTCCTGCCACTTCACCCACTTTAACTCATACCATAGAATCTGTCAATCCCACTCAAATTAATGTTTTGGTATATTCTGATAGATTAGGAGCAGGTTTTGGAGCCTTGTTAAATAACCGATCTAAACATACCATGGTTAACTGTTGTTACCATAACCTGCATTTTAATGAGCTTGTTCATAAAATAAAAAACACACAAATGAATGAGCAGACTACTGTAGTTCTTTTAATTGGAAACAGTCTGAGCATCACAAAAAGGGACATAGTTAATGGTGTCGAAACCCTACTTAAATTAAAATTAGATAAATTAATATTATGTGCATTGCCTTATTCAGATAATTTGTATGCTGAAGTAAACGATTACATTTGTAGTTTAAATAACCTAATGCATATTTTGACATGTCGTCATAGTGACCGTTTATTGTATTTTGATACTAACAATTTTGTTAGAGATTTTGTATTAATTCGGGAACATATGTTTCTTCCCAAGAAAAGTCAACATGTATTGGCTACTTTGTTAGCTTACAATATACACGCAGTTATTGATAATTTAACTGAGACTAGGTTAAGTGACGAAACAGTATTATCTAGTATTTCTAATAATACTGTAATAGATTCTTTAAACATTTAGACTCAACAATAGAGAAGCATAATAAGAATATTTTACTGTATCACCAAAATATTAATCGCTTCTCTGGCAAAATCCTAGACGTGGAATTGTTAATAGATAAATATCAAATAGATATCTTATGTTTTTGTGAAACCTGGTTAAGACCGGATAGGATGCTGTTTAATGTAACTAGTTTTTCAGTTGCCAGTGCGTATAACAGATCCTCAATAGGGGGTGGTACAGTGATATTATGTAATAGTTGCTTCAGGCATAAGGAAAGGAAGGATATCACTGCTTGCTCTGTTGATCGCTTATGTGAGGTAGCATGTGCAGAGGTTGAGGGCCATACTTTCCTATGTGTTTATAGACCACCAGCCTCAAGCTTGTCATCTTTTTTAATAATTATGGAAGAAATACTAAGTAAACTTTTTAAAGATAATAAATTAGTTTTTGTTTGTGGTGACCTAAATATTGATCTATTAGTTAACTCACCCGATAAATGTAAGCTTATATCATTGTTTAAATCATTCAATTTAAAATGTATATTTAATGAAGCGACTAGAATAACAGCAACCTCAGCTTCATACATTGACAATATATTTACTAATTGTAAAGTACAAGACTCGCTTAATTAGTGGCGTCAGGTCTGACCATACGGGTCAACTTGTATCATTTGACTTAGATAAAAAGTTGCACCTAGATAAAACCATTGAATTAAGACCTCTCACTAAAAATAAATTGGAGAGATTTAATAATAATGTTCTTAGCAATCTCTCAACTGCTAGTTTTGATTCTCAAGACCTCAATATAAACTACGGTACATTATTTTCTACAGTATGCCATGAATTCAATAAAGCATGTCCTGTAAAAAAGTAACCATCAATGCTAAACCAAAATTTTATGAATGGGCCACTGCTGGCATTAGAAAAAGCAGAGATATTTTATATAATTTGTACTACGAGAAATCATTAACTTCTGATCAAGCACTTCATAATTATGTCAGAAACTATTCTAAGATATTCAAACGAGTCTGCGCCCAAGCTAAATCTAAATTAATAAGTAACAAAATTAGTATTTCAAATAATAAAATAAAAACTGTGTGGCAGGTAACTAACAAAGAAACTGGAAACACAAAACAGCGAGATCAGAATGAACTGTCTCTAAAAATTGATAGTGAAACCATTTCAGATAAGTTAAAAGTTGCTGAGACACTAGAAAATTTCTTTACCAACATCCCAATAGAGGTTACAAAATCTCTCTCCTCATCATCTATACTAGCTGAATCTCTTCTAAAAGAAAACTTCAGTAAGGACATTCCAAGTTTTGAATTCAAGCCTATTTCTACTGACACAATTAAAAAAGCATTCCAAAGTCTTAACATAAAAAAACACTGAAGACTTATGGGGGATTCCCGTTAAGGTTCTTAGAGATATCATTGACACAATTGCCCCTGTCCTAACAGGTATATTTAATCAATGTTTAGATAGCGGTACGTTTCCTGATTTAATGAAACATAGTAAAGTAGTACCAATTTTCAAATCGGGTACTAAGAGTGATCCTCTAATTATAGACCTATATCTGTGCTACCAGCATTGACTAAAATATACGAAAAAATCATGCTAGACCAGATGTTGTCACATTTTAACTCAAACGGAATTTTACATAGTCACCAGTTTGGTTTTACGAAAGGTAGGTCGACGACTGACGCAGGAGTAAAACTCATCAGTCACATTTTGGAATCCTGGGAGAAGTCCCAGGATGCAATTGGCATTTTCTGTGACCTCTCAAACGCGTTTGACTGCGTTGACCACAAAACACTGATCTGTAAATTACACCACTACGGAATTCGTGGACAAGCTGCTGATCTTATTCTTTCATATCTATCAAATAGGCAGCAAAAAGTAAACGTTAACGAGGCGACGTCCTTGGGGTCTCTAGTAAAGATAGGCGTGCCTCAAGGTTCAATTCTTGGCCCTTTCCTATTTCTAGTTTATATTAATGACTTTCCTTACATGATGGCTAACTTATCAGATATAATTCTATTCGCTGATGACACTTCTCTTATTTTTAAAATAGATAGAAAAGATACGGATGTCAATGATAGTCTGGCAGTTCTTTCGAAATGGTTCGCAGCTAATAATCTTTTACTTAATGCGAACAAAACTAAATGTCTTAAGTTCTCATTACCAAATGTACCTCAAGTAGGTCTAAATTTTAAACTTGATGGCAAGAAACTAGACGCTATTACGGAAACTGTATTTCTAGGAATTACTTTAGATTTGAGATTGCAATGGGGCGCCCACATTAGAGCATTTTCAGGTAGATTAAAAAAAATAAGGCAGTTGACTGATGTAGAGTAAAGTAAAGTATACTAACCACAGCTAGGTTAGTATACTTTGCTTATTTCCACAGTATTATGTCTTATGGAGTTCTGCTGTGGGGATCGGCAGCTGACGTAGATTCAATTTTTATTTTACAAAAGAGGGCAATTCGCGCTATCTATAAAATGGGTCCCCGCGAGTCCCTTAGAAATAAATTCAAAGAAATTGATATACTAACGCAGCCTTCTCTTTATATCTTGGAAAGTATTGTGTATGTTCGCAAAAACTTGGGACTTTTCAAAATAAGAAGTGATTTCCATAATATAAATACACGTAGTAAACATAAAATTGTGATACCCAAATTTAGATTAACTAAAACTAGTAAGTCATTTGTAATAAACAGTATTCGATTTTATAACAAGTTGCCAAAGACGGTTACCGAACTTAGCGATGGAAAGTTCAAAACCCACATCATACGTGTCCTTATCAAAAAAGCATAATTATTATAAGATTAAAGACTACGTTGAAGACAAGGAAGTTTGGCAATAATTCCTTCTGCACATGTGGCTTCCCTGGTACCTCATTAACGGCATAACTATGTAAATTTCTATTAACGGCTCCCAAATTAAGATGATTATTTTATTTTACCTTTTTCTTTTTTTTTTTTTCCTCTTTTCCATATTACTTTGACATGATCTCTTCGTTATTTGACATTATATACCTATTTTTTTTTTCTATAATAAATTAGATTTGTTACATACAGCTGTAGTGGCAATCATGTCATTTGATCTAAATAGCTTTTTATTTTTATTATTTGATTTTGCTTTTATATACATTCTTTTCTTTTAGCTTTTGTGAATGTGAGAACGTTGTAGGCTTAACAGACTGTATATCTGTCGACCATTTTCTATCTTGCTAAGTACCTGGTACTTGTTGATAGGCCTACACTGTCCTCTCATAACTATTAACTCTGTAATTTGAAAAATTGTAAATACCATTTACTTTTAAAAGAGTAACCATGGAGTTTCTTACCGGCTCTTCTCCATAGGAAACGACCAATTGGAACCGTGCACCTAGCTTCTGACGTTTCATAAGTGCCCTTGTAGGTTTATGTGAAATAAAATATTTTGAATTTGAATTTGAATTTTCGGTTTTCATCTTTATATTATAACACAAAAAAATGGCTTTACTTAGCGTATCCAACGACCTAGATGAAACCTTTAATATAGAATGTCGCACAGTAGAATCTCTAGAAAACTGCAAGAGTATCCTAAATGCTTCCAAAGACAATATTAAGGTGCTAACATATAATATCAGAAGTTATCAGAAAAATTTGGACGACTTTGCAATTGCTCTAAATCGGTTAGACTCGAATATCGACGTTATCGTGCTCACTGAGTGTTGGTTATCTGACGGATCCATTATAGAGGACCCACAGGGATATAGCGCATACAGAACAACTAAACAAGTAAATAAAAACGGGGGAATTGTTATCTACACAAGAACAGCTTGGAGCAGCAGTATTGTTACTGTAGAATCTAACTTTGCTGACGCCGACAGTATATTAATAAAAACCAACAACAAATTAAGCCTCCTAACTATCTACCGGTCTCCCTCTTTTACAAGTACAGAGCAATTTCTTCATTCCCTTGACACTACCCTGTTTGATTTTAAAAACCAAGAAACACTAATTGTGGCCGGCGACATTAACTTAAACATAAACGACCCAAGTGACAACCAAGTATCTAACTACGCTTGTCTCATGGCCTCACACGCTTTATCCCCTGCTATTACTCTCCCAATAAGATGCAGAGCTTGTATTGACCACATATTTATAAAATCACCAGCAATACCTTTTGGTCTCGTTTGTAGCTTATCCATTACCGATCACGACCTAGTCTTGTGTAGTGTCCCCATTAAACCGGAACGCCCTAAAAACACTAAATGCTGGAGGGTCAGAACTGACTGGACCGCTGTAGCTGGTGAGATCACTAAATCAAACTGGGATCCAATTACTAACTCATCTTGTGTAAACACTGCTGTAAACTACTTCAACGACATTATCTCACGTGCCGCTGACAAACACACAGAAAATGTTAAAATTAGTCGCAGACTGGCCAACATCCAACCCTGGTTCACTCCTGGTTTAATTAGATGCATGAGACAACGCGATAAACTTCATCTTTAATGTAAAGCTGACCCTGAAGATATCACAAAACAACTAATTTACACCAGATACAGGAATTTTGTGTACACACTTCTTCGGATACTCAGAAACTTACATAACAGACAGGAAATTGAAGGTAACCAGAAAAACCTAAAAAAGCTCTGGACGGCTATAAAAGATATATGTGGAACTAAAACTCGTCAAAATTCATCATCGCACCTAATTGCGTCCAGTATTTCTCCAACTTCAGCACTTGACAATTGCAATCGACACTTCGTCTCTGTCGGGGAAAAACACGCAGCAAAGATCCTAGACAAACTTCAACCACTCACCACTCACTAATAGAATCAAACATAGCTCCAAGCTCTATCTCACAATCTTTCTATCTGCATCCGACCGACGAAGAAGAAGTGTCCAACATAATTTGCAACTTGAAAATAGACAGCGCACAAGGGCCAGACCAACTAACCGTTCCATTACTAAAACATTCCCGTGAAAGTATAATCAAGCCACTTACGCAAATCTTTAATTTAAGCTTAGAATCAGGTGTCTTTCCCGATTCCTGGAAAATTGCTGCAGTGTCCCCTATCTACAAAAGTGGTCCCAAAGACTTGCCGGAAAACTATAGACCTATCGCCTTGTTGAGTATAATCTCTAAAATTTTAGAAAAAAATGTAAACAAGAGACTGGTAAATTTTATAGAGAAGCACAACATTGTCTCCGATAGGCAGTTCAGATTTCGCCGGGGAAAATCCACCGAAGACGCGGTGTCACTTTTGACAAATCAAGTCTCCCACCACATAGAAAATGGAGAATGCTGTTGGTGTTTTTCTTGATTTGGCAAAAGCATTCGACTCCGTGTCACCTGGATTGCTTTTGAAGAAACTCGAGTCAACAGGTATAAGAGGAATACCTCTAGAATGGTTTCGCAGCTACTTAACATCGAGATATCAATACTATAAAATAGGCAACCACCAAAGCATGTCGCTCCCTATCACGTTCGGTGTTCCACAGGGCAGTACTCTTGGCCCAACGTTATTTACGCTGTACATTAATGACGTAGTAAACCTCCCTCTTAGAAACGCTACAGTGATATCCTACGCTGACGACACAGCCATCGTATTCCACGACACGTCATGGGACCGAGTGTATCAACTGGCGGAACTAGGCCTCTTTCAGATAGCGCAATCCCTAGACACTAACCTACTGATACTAAATGCTCGTAAAAGTAAATATATTGCTTTCTCCAAAACAAGATCCTCCAGTGCCTCTCAAACTATGTCCTTAAAAATACACACCTGTCCACAGGAACACAATATTGCCTCACACCTGACACATCATTCCTGCGCATGCATAGCCCTTGAACGTACTGAAACGATTAAATATCTCGGGGTAACCATAGACAACCACTTAACGTACAAAGCCCACATTTATGCACTTTCCTCCAGAGTACGAAAACTAATACACGTCTTGAAAAAACTCCGCGACTGTACTCCGATCGATATTTTGAGAATGGTCTACTTCGCATTCTGCCAGTCAATCATACAGTACTGTATCTGTATTTGGGGACGTGCTGGTAAATGCACATTTATAACACTGGAGAGGGCACTGGAACAAGGTTGCACTAAAAAAACCTTTCAGATTCCCTACAGACCTTGTTTACCATGAGTTTCAAATTTTCAGTGTACGACAAATATTCGTACTCCAAGCAACGCTTAAATATCACTCAACAATAAAAAAACGGCCCGACTATAGCAACATAATAAACAAGCGTGTCTCCAGAGTACCCATACCAAATGCCAAATCCGAACTAGCTAGACGCTGTACCTATTTTTCCCATCCCAACACTTACAACAAAATTTGGAAAATCTGCGACCTAAAGGGCTGCTCAACCACAACCTGTAAAAAAACCCTAACTTCAGCTCTTTTAAAATTATCATATGATGACACCGAAGCCTTGATATAGCACCTACACACACACAATCACACACACATACACATATACAACCAAAGTTAACACTTGCCATTTTATGTTGTGTTCAGATTCGTAAGAATGTTTTATTTTATTTTATTTTCACTCATCTTTTGGTTATGGTAAATATGTAATAATTATCTAACACTCTCAAACTGTACTGTAACTATTATAACTTTGAAAAATTCGCACTCCAGAGCCACAAGATACAAGCGACGCTTAGTTTGTGGTTCACCAAATATGTCACATTATATTGTTACTTTTTCATGAATAAACTTTATTATTATTATTATTTTTCGGGAGTGTTCTTTTTCTCAACTCTAAGGCTGGTTTTAAATACATTTACGGGCCAAAGCCAAGTAAATGCAGCGTGAGGTGTGTATTTAAGATGAGAGTGTGTTTTCTTCCTCTAACTGCATGAATTTTCTAACAATTCTGCAGGTGTTTAAGATGGCAGCTTTTTGTAGGTTGATATAAACGGATTCTTCTAAGTCTATTAATTTAAGGCTACGGAGAAGATGGTTTGGGATAACGCCCGTCGTGGAGAGAACTATAGAGAACTGTAGGTTATGGGTATTAGGAACTGTGATATCTATAAGGTAAGTGATTTTTCTTATTTTATCCTGTAGGGTTATGTCTGGTCTATTGTAGTGGATAGTCCTATCTGTAAGTATGGCGCGATCATAGTACATTTTCTGTGTTTCATTTTCTAGTATAGTTTGTGGTGCGTACTTATAGTAAGGAGTGTTAGAGTTTTGTATGAGTCTGTGTTTGAGTGCTAGTTTTTGATGAATAATGTTTGCAACTTGGTTATGTCTGTGAGTGCAGTCTGTCTATTTCTCCTGTATCGTGGGTGCGATTACAAATATTTAAACTCACATACACAAACAGTCAGACCCGGAACAACTACTAGCAGGTCATACAAATGTATGTTCCGTGCGGGAATCGAACCCGCCGTTTGAACCCGTTTGTTGCATGGTTTCTGGTTGAATGTGGCATCTACGGCATTTATCATTTGTTGTGGTGGGGTCTTTAATGATAAATTTCCTGTAGTTTTTGGTGTTGATAATTTGATCTTGTATAGCTATGATGAACCCTTCTGTTTCAGGGAACAGGTTTCCCATTTTAAGCCACTTATTAGACGCCACTATGTTAATATGGGATTGTTCTAAATCATGAGGGTGTCTACCGTGCAGGACTTTCTTCTTCCAGTTTTCAATTTTTTGGTTCTGTTGGTCAAAGTTATTTGTGTCTTGTATATTTTGTTCATTTAAGTTAAGTGGGGTGTAGTTAAGATCATTTAGAGAAATAGCTTTGTGTATGTTACTAGTACGAGATTTTGAATAGAAGAATGTTTTTAGCCTAGTGATTTGTTTCTGCCAGAGGTGATGGATGTCGATTAGACCTCTCCCTCCATTCTGTCTTTTGATGGTGAGTCGTTCGATCGCAGATTTAGGATGTAGATTGTGGTGTTTTGAGAGTATTGTGCGCGTGGTTCTCTCTAACTGTTCAAAGTCAGTTTTTGACCACTTTATTACTCCGAATGACTAGGTCAATATTGGTATGGCAAAAGTATTCAAGGCTTTAATAAGGTGCTTTCCTGATAATTATGTTTTGCAAACTGCGTTTGTTCTCCTTCGATATTCTGTATTTAGTGTCTGTTTAATTGCTGTGTGATCGAGTCCCTTAAGTTGTTTGTATCCTAAATATTTGTATAGATCTGTTGGTTCCATTGCTGCAATTGTGTCAGTGTCGTTTATTATATAGCTGCCAGGTTTAATTTTACCTCTTATGATATGTAATGTCTTGCACTTATCCAATCCAAATTTCATGTTTATATCTTGGCTAAATTCTGTTGTGACTTCTATAAGCTTTTTCATTTCTTTTTCGGTTTTTGCATATAACTTAATGTCATCCATATAGATGAGGTGTGAGATAATTGTGTCTTCAGTATTATGTTTAAAGTTGTACCCGGCCTGACAGTGGCGCAACAAGTGAGACAAAGGGTTAAGGGCGAGGCAAAACCACAGAGGGCTCAGGGAATCTCCCTGATAGATACCTTTAGAAATAATAGATATCTGTCGTGTTATAAGAGAAGTGTGGCAATTATTTAGCTGTAGAGTCGTTTTCCAATATGGCATTATGATACGCAAAAAATCAATTATTTTTGAATGAATTTTGTAAATCTCTAAAATTTTTATCAACCAGGAGTGTGGTATACTATCGAACGCTTTTTGGTAATCTATATAGGTACAATGAAGGTTTCAATTTTTTGTGGTGGCCTGTTTATGAATGATGGAATCTATAATTAACTGTTCTTTACAACCCATGTGACCCCGTCTGCAACCCTTCTGTTCCTCAGCTATTATATTGTGACGTTCGATGTGTGAGTTAATTTTTGTTGTGATTACTGATGTTAATATTTTGTAAATAATAGGTAGGCATGTGATTGGCCTATATTGGGAAGGTTGTGTTGTGTATTTAGTTTTAGGCAGCATGTATGTTATTCCCGTTGCAATGAATTCGGGTATGTTCTGTTGTCCTAATAATATAATAGCTGTCAATTTTTTTGCTATAGACTTGTTTAGTATCGTTAGTTTTTTGTACCAAAAATTTTGTATTTTATCTATAGCCGGTGACTTCCAGTTCTTTATGTAATTTTGCTGTTATATTTGTAATATCAGTCTCTGTTATCTCTTTAAATTCTATTATTATTATTATTATTGCAGGTTCCCTTGGCCGTCGGTGACAGCTTACTATCAGCTAGGCCAAGCATGTGAATGAATAAGAATGAATGAATTATCTTTGGGTTGTTATTTACTAATCAACAACATAGAAAAGTGTGGTGCGTCCATCCGGTCCAGGTTTCAATATAATTAACACCAAACCCATATTTTTCCAGTTTTGACGTGGCCAATTATTTTTTGTAAAAGTGTCATATCAAACAAAACATAATAAAACAAAACAAGGCAACACGTAAACCTGACCATACCGTAGAGTATCGGTGTCGGCCATTAATTGGGTCGCAGCTAGGTCAGGAGGTGGTTGTTTTAGGAAAAATACTGATATTCTATTTATTTAGAATGGAAGATTACCACATCAAAGCTGGAATTAGCCTTAAATAAGGTACATTGTTAACAGCCACGGCTTTTATTTTAAGGGCTGCATCAAAAGGGTCAAACTAAATTAGCTAGAGAAACCATAAAGACGCGATAGGTAATGATATTTGTAATGACGATGAAACAAAATATATAATTATAAACTCATTTTTAAAGTACTGATCCGATAACACCACCAGCCACCGTTTACGGCAGCTGTAATTACTTGAAAATGTAAATTAGGAGTTCGGAAAATCTTTTTTTTTTTTGTTTTATCATAATATCTATTGATGCCCATCGCATCTGTGAAGTTTTGCAAGCAAATTTAACTTGATCTTGTATCTCACAGTTATATAATATTATGCGCAGATCTGACTCAAAACAGTTCTGTCTATTGTGGCGTTTTTTATAGATGCTTTTTTTTATAGGCAAGTTTATCATAAGAATGAAATGATGTTCGTTGGTAAGCTGATAACTTGAGAGCGGCTCAACTGATTTGGCTATTATTTGGTGTAAAATGTTCGTAATAGTCAGAATTAGGTTATTATGGAAACCAAAATTGGAAAAAAATCCCGAATTATCTTCAAATTCTGCAAAAACGGAATGTCCTTTTTTGTATGAATTATTGAAATTTGGATAGGACAACGTGTGTCGGGTCAGCTAGTTTTTAATAGTTTTAGGCCCACTCACAACACAAACTTCTTAAGACGCAGATATATTCCAGTGACCTTAAGTGGTTAGATTGCGTGTTCTGTGCAGAGCTCACGCAAGCCGCCGTATTTCCAGCCAGTTATAGGACTCGCCCATCGAGGAGCGCTGTAGCACCAAATTAGACGCATTATTCATTTATTATACATAAAAAAGAGGTATTTTAATAAAACATGTATACTAACAGATCTATAATTATATTATTTTTAAATGGTGAAGGTTTCAGAAAATAACGCTTGATAGATTTTGCGTTATTCTCAGTTTTTTATCCGACAATAAATAAACATAATCTGAAATATTGATTAACCCACATAAAATGTTATGTGGGTTAATTACATTTCCAAATCATTAACACTACTCTATTAGATGTGATACGAGTAGTGTTAATGATTTGGAAAAAATATATGTTATTTTAGCATTTTCTTAATAACTTAATATATGAATATTTTATCTTCAGAAAAAAATCATTAAAAGTCGGTTATCGTTGCCTTAATACGTTTATCGCTACACGTATTTCAAACAACGTTCTGTTCCAGTGAATCGTTTGAAGATGAAAGAGACAGAATTATATATAAATATGCCTAACGCATTGACCAATTTTTTTTCAATTTGTGACGGTAAACTACGAATGTTCCAGTCGGGACAAAACAGGGAGTCTCATTGTCGGAACATTGGAGGCTTCGCCTAATTACAACCTTTATGTCTGCTGTCCCTTGTAGGGATTTGTAGTAGCGACTTCAAATGATGTAATGAACTGGTTCCGATTTGTTAGCTGCCATGTTGACAATTGAAGCCGGGAGAGATGACTGATGTTTGGTTTGGGAATATTATCTTGGTCGAAATGTGTTCGGGGAAGATGTTGAGCGAAAAACGTCATGAATTAAGATGGATGTCTTTAAAGCTACCAAGTGACATCTAACACCGGGTTTGTGAATTGAGAATTTGAAGTTGACAACTTATCGAACTCTAGTATTACTAAGATGAGCTCAAAAATAAAAGCAAGCTACTCCTTATAACATCAGCTATCTGTCAGTGAAAGTCCCGTCAAAATCGGTTCAGCCGTTTCGGAGATTAGCCGGAACAAATAGACAGACAGACGGACAAATATTATTGAAATTATTTTTTTGTTTTATGTACCGTATATACTTTCACATGAATTTAGCAAAACGCTATTATTTTGACATAATACACACCCTTCAATTTTATTTATATGTATAGATGATACAAATCTTTATTGCAGATAACATGACCATTATTGTTACACGTCGTCGTAAAATTGATTTTTGTGTTGAATTTAAGCTAAAAATATTAATTATCTGATCAGTAAACATCTTGCAAACAACAAACGTAATCGGTCAACAATTAAAAGAAATGCACAACAAAGTGCATTGTTATTTCTAACGTAATTTCAAGAAAATTACCTACACCGCGGAAATAGAAGTGGATTCTAGGAAAGCAAAATCTAAGTCGGTACACGTTTAAAAATGACTTCATATTTTGATTCTCAGAATCGCGCGATCTCGACCGATACGATCGATCGAATGTGCCTGATACTCCGATACACGTCGATTTTATACAGAATTTTCATTTAAATTGAGAATTTTCCCCGCTTTTGAGAATATTGACCCGGTTAGCGACATCCAAATATTTTTATAAAATCTTTTATTTTTTTCCGAGCGGTCGTACCAGGTCAACTTTATTATTTTTAATTTGGCGCTAAATATTCATATCCATATTTTTCCTTATTGTTTAAAAATCTTACAATTGCTTAAAAAGCTAAGGCATAATTACGCACCCCGTAGGGCACAGCGAAAAGCATAAAATGAATTACTAAATAAAATAAAATAAATTGGTTAGAATTATCTTTTTTTGTAATAAGTTACTAAAATTTAGACTATCCATGATGTTTATTGAAATGAAAACTAATCTGAAATTGTAAGAAAAGCCAGTTATTGGAGTACCAAAACAGTACTGTAATAGGTTAATGATTACATGCTCGATGGTTACATGGAGCTGTTATTAGACCATGACCAACAGTGGACAAATTTTAAATTAATCGCTTATAATAAGAACTCAAGCTCGTGATACGATATGAGAAAACATGCATAATTTCAACATGAATGATGTAACCAATATTTTGATTTAAGTAGTCGAGTATCCGTCGATTTTCTCGCCCGTTCTTCTCCATATGAACCTACTACGCTTTGGAATGGGTAACTAGCTTTATCTTTCTGACCAACCCCTTGACTATTCAAAAGTGCCTGCATTTTGATTTAATTGAAATAAATGCTTTGAGTTTGAGTTTGAGACAGAAAATTATGACGATGATGTTACTGTACTTCCAAGACATAAAATTCAACCACACTTAGTATTTATACCTCTTAATCATCTTATTCGGCCGCAAATTCATCACATAAAAAAGGTAACGATCCTACGTAAATATTTATGTACCTAAGCACGGTTAACAATAAAAGTAAACAAAATCTTTTCCAGAATTTCCCACAATATTGTTTGTTTTATTATTTTTGTTCAAACAATTCTCCGAAATTATTTGTTTGGAAAATACCTGTCTCATTATTTTTGTAGGTAAATATTTACATAAAAATTGTTATATAATGTAGGTACTCATTCCTTTGGGTAAACAATATATTATTAATTATTGATAGAACGTATGAATAAATAACTCACGCAAATATAAAACACGAGAAATCCAGTCAGTTAGTTAGGTACAGAAAGCTGTAATTTTGTTGTCTTTTTATAAGTACGTACACGGAATTGAAAAAATTTCAATGTTGTTAGCACGTGCTAAAATGTGGGTCACTTGAACTTAATTTATTTATTGTTTTAGGATCTCTAAAAGAAGTTGTATCTACACATAAATAAAGGGCAACATCAGGTATCAAGTAGGTGTACTCCTTTACTTATAGGAGACCACAACAAGCACAATAAAGTTAACAAACTACAATAAGCTAACGAAGTCAAAATATTTATATTATGTAAAATTAGGAAAATGTTAATAAGTTTTTAAAGGACTTAAAAACAAAAAGAAAATATAATATTTAGGGATAGGTACTTAAATTAAGTTAAATCTTTGATTGATTAAAAACCATATTCAAAAACCCTTCCTTAGTGTTCACTTTCGTGATAATTATTTCATGACTTTTTTTATTTCATTATTTGATTAGACAGAACCAAAGAACCGAACAATTTTATCAAAAGAAACAAGTATGCAAGAATAACATCCTCCTCTGACTCTGAACACACAACACGTGCAAAAGCGGGGAGAAACAAGACTTCGTTATTTGCACTAATTAATTAAATTATCTCAGTTATATTGTGAACTTAACGAGAAGGAACTTGGAACATGCAGGTGGAACTTGGAATATACACACAGTTTCTTGTTAGAAAGAGAAGACAAGATGTGTGAAATGTTAAGTGAATTAGCTGAAATAATAATTATAACCTAGGATGGTACGGAAAAGGCTTTGTTTTAAGTAAAATCTTGGTATTTTCAGTCTAAAGACAGAACTTTATCCTATTGTATCCAGCTTTATCAAGATTCCAGGAACTTGGGTCGTAGTGAGTGACTACAAGAATTTAAAACAATGAATTCTTCTGTCTAAAATCCAAATCAAGGTCACTTATTCAGCAGTAGGTACTTAAACAAAGAACTTTTATACGTTGAGATGATGAGAATTTTGGAATTGAATTGAGTTCAAAAGTGTATCCCATATATACTGCAGGATAATATAAGGAAAGAAAAAATAATCTGTCTTGAAAAAGTTTTATTTTTTCTTCTCCCTTTCAAGACTAAAATGTAAAATCCAAATTTCTAATACATGTCATCACAATTCTCATTAATTAATCGATCTCTGAACAAACTTCCACTCCATATAGAATATCCATCTGCTCATCCCTATCTTAATTAACGTCTCCATCATCAAAACCAACCCTAATCCCAACGAAATTGAGTCCAAAATTCTTTGCAACTACGTCTAATTATATAGGAACCCAGTCATCGCTCATGCGACGTTTATACCAGACAGATTTCACAAGTTTGCTTATAACATTCATTAACTGTTTAACTTTGGATAACCTGACCGTTGATCTGAAACTGTGTTAGTTTTAACCCTTTAGTTAAAATGCGGCCTAAATTAAACGTTAATTTAATGAGGATCGGTTTGGGTTGGATTAAGGGTGGGCCTAATAATATAGGCCCTTGAGGGACGGATGTACGTTATTTGATATGAAAACCATATTTGTTTAAGCTGACGATAATCATTGTTATTTTATTACTGAGTATTAAGTATCAGAATGTAATCATAACGAATATCTGTTATATTCGTATGATTACATTCATTCATTTTATCCGGTTGACTGATCTCAAGGTCCGCGTAATTTTTAGGGTTCCGCACTCGAAGGGTACCAAACGGAACCCTATTACTAAGTCTCCGTTTTCCGTCCGTCTGTCCGTCCGTCTGTCAGTGGGCTGTATCTCATGAACCGTAATAGATAGAGAGTAGAAATTTTCCCAGATTGTGTATTCCTATTGCCGCTACAACAAAAAATAATAAAAATGAAATACAGTTAATAATTAAAAGGGGCCCCCCTTTTAATTATTAACAACCATACAAGAAACGTGATTTTTGAAGTGAAAACTTCTTTAGCGGCGTTGTGCACTTTTTTGTGATGGGTAAAAAATGTTAAACTCGCGTCAGGACACGTGACCTGATCGAAAATTCGTAAGACGGAGGGAGAGTAGACCGCAACGTTAATAATCAAGTTTTCACTTCTGCCGGCACTCCCGGAGTGCAACCCGTTGTTTTTTTTCTGTAGTTTTTGCTCGATCTTAATACGGGACGGAACCCTTCGTGTGCGAGTCCGATTCGCACTTGGCCGGTTTTTTTAAAATAATTTCTTCTTTATAAACTAAACTTTAAAATATTAATTACCAACAACGACACTGAGATTATGTAACGTTTTTTATAATACTGTACTGTGCGTAAGTGACTTCGCTTACTTACTGTTTTTCACTCCTTAAATCTTAAATAAGAAGTAAAAGCAACAACAACGTTTACCAAATGCCAAAAATACATTAAAAAAAAATTAAAATAATCGTTTGACATCCAATTATTACTGCTTAATAAGTATCAGATAAAGACAAAACGTTATACGTACATATAACAGATATTAGTTTCTTAAGGACCTTTCCTGCGCAATAAACGTATGGAAGACCTTACTAATAATAATTCTATTAAGGTAGGTAATAAGAAATAGGATTATGAATGTTGATCTACGAAAGCTTATGGAGAAATTAACGACATATTGGGAACATAATCCAGAAATATAAGAGAGGTCCTGTGGCAAGGATACCTTCATTGGTTCAGTGGCTGAGTAATTGGCTTTTATGTTACGTGTCACGGATTAGATTACTGCCCAGAAATTATATTTATTTAGCTGTTAAATAGTTGTTTCAGTTGTATTTTCTTTATCTAAATTGAAAAAGTATTAAAAGAAATGAGAAGGTTGAAAGAAATTAAAATAGTCTTTGAAACAAACAGATGAATTGAATTCGGTTGAAAACTACAGACTAACAGAGTTAGTCTCTTTCAAGAACCGTAAAGCACAAAACAACAAACGTCACACAGATCAACCCAATAACATTGAAATCGATATCAATCCTCTGAAAGGCTCATCGCCAGCCTCTCAAGCTTCCCAGCTCAAGCATCAAATTGTACGCATTAGTGCATCTTGTGGCAGATTAACTTCAATTCGATATAGATGTTGAGATCTTAAGACGCTGTGATTGAATGCCTGTTTGGAAGACAGCTTAATAGCTGTTTGATTCAGGATTATTAATGGCTGTGGGTCTGATAATTACTTTCATCCGTGAAGTAGATAGTCAAGCTAAAAGTGCCAAAGAACAGGATAACGCTTCTATTTCTCTTTTCAAGGGTTTCAATTCACAAAATTAATAAATGAGAATAGAAACCAATGGATGGACTGTGTGAAAGATGATATAGCTAGAAAAGGGGTAACTACCGAGATTAGGACTGAGAGAGAAGTGCGGACATAGAAGATATTTTCTTAACTGAAACAACAGGACACACAAAATAAGAGAGCGGTGGAAAAATTAATTCTGTGGATTCAATGATCATAGCTCGATCTGCGATCTCTATAACATTATTTATGAGTTAAAGTTCATTGCTGTCTCATGGACAGCGCTTTTGTTTTTTTTTTTTTTACTAAAGTAAATTTCTGACAAGAAGAGTAAATTATTAGCACACAGGAACATATTTTATTTTTTACTTTCTTTCTATATTATGACGAGTTTCAAATTAACCAATTGTATAAGGACGTAACCTCATGTTTGCACCACCAGTTACCACACTAATCCCCGACCACCTAAACACGTCAATAATCATCACCAGAGCAAATACTCCAATTCCCATATCTCTAAACATGCTACAATAATAATTCCACGATCCGTATCGATATAGAATAGATAGTTACAGAAGCCTGGCTCTATACTACGAACGAAAACAGACGAACGCACACATTTCTCAAACGAATGGCAGTCGCGAGCACGCTTGCACTGTTTATTTTATCTGTAACATACAATATTTCATATGAAAGAAACAACATGTTCAGAAATATGTGTTTCTGTGACAAATAAAACATTTTTCGTTGGAAATTATAATTTTCGAAGATTTCATTTATTATAAAGTAACTTTAATATGTAATATAGGTAATTATTTATATATCCGAACGCAGCCGCTTGTCTTGTCTATGTATGTACTATTTTATTTCTATTCTATTTTTCTATCTATTCTGTGGCACCAGCTTGTGGTGTAGTATCAACACCGGTCGCAATTAGACCGCGTGGTTGATTACCGCTGTATGTATTTATATTTACTTGATTGGATCCTGTTTGTGTGTCTGTTTGTCCTTGGTATTTGTGATGATTGATTGTTTCCAATGATTTGCTTTAAGGACAGTTTGGGTAATATTTGCATATACAATTTAAGGGTATTTCACTAAATTCCCTTTTTTTTTTTTTTGATGGTATGTTATCAAATAACTTCTCCCGCTCTGGGTGGAGCGGGAGGGCGTGTCAGACTCTTACTGACTAAAACCCACCCGTGTTCCTTCCGTTGCCTGTACGTTGCCAGGGGCCACGGTATCCCTTTCGGACTTTCCCGCAACCCCGGCCGGCATAGGTCCTATCGGACCCCTTCACTTGCTGACTTCTCGTTGAGGCGCGCGTGGAACACAACGCGCCGTCGACCCAGGCCTGGTCCTTATCGGACGGCGAGCTAACCATTGCTCACCGTCCGCAAGCCCGCGCCTACGGTGGCCGGGAATCGGCCTGTGATTCCCGACGTCCAGGGCGTCTCCTGCGGCGGCTAGGGGCGTGAGGGCGCGAAATTTGCCTCTCCCTCACGCGTTCTGCCTCCTTCTTCGCGAGCATTACTGCTTCGCAGAAGGAAGTGACGGCCTCCCATGCCCTCTCGCTCCGTACCATGGCCTGGACCAGGGCTTCACTAAATACCCTTACAAAACAAATACCAAGGACAAACAGACACACAAACAGGATCCAATCAAGTGCACAAAATGCTGCATCACTACGCAGCATTTTGTATTTAAGATATTGTGTATTTCTCTTTAAGATTATTACAGGGATTTTGTCAAAGATGGTCAAAAAACTAACCAGCCTAAAAATATCTTCAATAACAGCGTTTGTGTTAACAAAAATTGCTTGCAGTTCTTGAAAATAATTATTTCCGCGCCAAAAAAAAAAATTTATTTCAGTGCAGTAAAAAATTGCATCGGCCAAGTCAAAAATAAAACTCTGTAAAATATGCTTTTCCGGTTAAAACATAATGGCAACGGTTTAATTTACTTTCAAACCGTAACATATTTTATATAAAACCCTTGCAAGTAAGTAATGTATTAATGAAACCTAGAAAAGATTTAAAAAATAAACATGAAAATATCAACACATATATTTCCAATGGACCAAAAGAAGTCGAAAATTTTGTTTAGTAAAATTCAGCCTGAAAGATGGTATTTGCACAAATGCCCGGTAGAAGCGAGGCACTGGCAGTCGAAATATTGCGGGCCGTATGTTATGAGGATTGGTGAAAGCAGAAGTGGGTTAAACTATATTTAATTTCGGTTTTATTACATTTTATATGATGACGTTTTCATGTCTAGAAATGGTTAGTCGAGATGTCCATACCATTGACAATAATAATTATTAGATATTTTAGTTTTTCAGGGTTCAGACCTTAAAAGGAGAAACGGCACCTTTATAAAACCATGTTTTTCTCCGTCTGTCATAGAGGTATTTTCAAGATTACGTCTAGGTTAGATTGTTATATCAGATTTGGCCAGCTACTGGACTGCCATTTAGCTATTTCTAGCCGTTGGTTGTAAAGATGTTATAGTTGTATACAAGACTTCTATTTGAGAGAGAACCTTGTGTTTAAGATCTCACTTAAACGCTCATAAACTGCGACTAAAATCGATTCAACACAAATAAAGCACTCTCAACCTGCTTCCAAATCACTTTCCTCTCTCAACTTGCACCCATAACTTTGCCAAACGACCAACACTCAAAAGTAAACTGACCATTCTGTTACATCACCTCAATAATTGCACCAATATCGACCAGTCTTCACACGCTGGCCGAGTATTGGCAATTCCAGTGCCATTCCTAACGGCGTTGGAATTGGCAATTCTATTGGTAGTGCTAACAGAGCTGGCAGTACGATCTTTTTGATTGGTCAGTAATAATGTTTGGGCTATTTCCTGAAGAGTGAGAGATCTTTAGGTGGTTGGAAAGATAAAAGTGAAGTAGCGATTTTTCTTTTTATCTTTAGGCTCCATTAGATAGATAGTCTTTTTCGAAAAGGTCAGCTAGGTTTGTTTCTCAACCAGAAAAAAAGGCGAGAAAAAGGCGTGAGGTTATGTATATAGATATATGAGGTTATATAATTATATGGCTTCGCTGACGGCTGCAGAGCTGCTCGGCTCGATACTGAAGACGTCATAGCTCTTCCTCTGTTGTCATTCGGCTTGGCTTGACCATCGCGCACCATGGTCGCGCATAACCGCTTGCATATTGTTGGTATTTTATTGTTCAAACACGACACGTCAACGGTGAATTTCTGCGTTTTCATTTTGCGCCTGAACAAACACGTATCCCAAATCTGATAACGGAGGAGTGTATGTGTCTCTCTTCGTTATTATTAGCCATATTTTAACTACTGTGGGCGTACTGTGGGTAGTGTTGGTTATTGCGCAATAGAAAAACCGTTTGCAGTTCAGATCAAATCATAATTCACGATCAAATTAATCACATTAGCAATATACACACTATAGATACACGACACAACTATTCGGAATGCGCAACAGTTTCTAAACGTATTTACCGCTTGACCGCTACCCATGAAGTCTGCTCAGCTCCAGTCAGTCCAAGCGTTATGTTGTAGGCTCTGTCAAGCTCCGCTAGGCAGCGCTGGCGTCTCGATTAGTCAACTAGTAACGTATTCCCTACATATATTTTTCCAAATCATTATCAACTAGACGTTTAGACGTGACCTTCAGTATAAATTTATAGAATCATTAAAAGTCGGTAAGTGTCGCCTTAATTGAAATAAATGCTTAGAGTTTAAGTTAGTACATCTTCTATACTCTATAGGCACTTGCAATATAAGACAACATTAGGTATACACAAAGTTGAAACCGAAACACAATAACATTAGTTGGCGGAGCGAATGCTGATTTGACAAGGAGTTCCTCCGTGAATACTCGGCTTCATTAAAAGGTGCTTTGTCAAGGAACAACAAAGTAATTCGCCAAGACTTTCTGGTTTTACACAAAGAGAGAACTAATTGAAATGACGTCACATTTATTTACGTTTTAAATCACTTTCGATGTTTCATCCATTAACTTAAAAAATGACTGTGGTTTCATTTCATATTATTTATTGTCGCTGCAGGTGGTTAATAAATAAAGTTGGTCACCATTAAAAAACGGGCCAAGTGCGTGTCGGATCACGCACAATGAAGGGTTCCGTAGTTGGGATGAATGTATCCCAAGAACAAACTTAACCTTGTAGTTGAAAAACATGCTTCCCCATACATTCCAACTGCAAATGTAAGTTTGTACGCACAATATTGAGAGATATTCAATTTTATTTTAAGACCATAGACTTCTTACAGGTTTTCCTGTAATTTATGTATAAGTATAGTACTATTTTCTGTATTATTTTCAAAATTTTAGGCTCAGAAATTTCGGAGATAAGGGGGGACAATGGTAAATTTTCATCTATTTTCTTAAATAATGATCACACTATTTATTTAATAATAATAAAAAAAGTATGTTTAAGGCCCATGTAGCCCAGTAAGCCCTTTTGTTTGATTTGTCAGACGATGCGGTTGGCAAAAGCTTTTTTATTTTCTTCTTTGCCTCCCAAAAGTGACTCCCATATTCAAAATTCATTTATTTACGTTACGAGTCTGTGTTTGGGTCACAGAAATTTATATGTGTACCTAATTTCAACTTAATCAGTCTATTCCTCACTCCACTACATACCTACACTACGTAAGTTTTGTATGGTTTCAGTTTTTTTGTTTAAGAGATTGATGCATCTTTTTGCATGTATTTTGGGCTAATATGTATTATTGTCTATTTTGAGCTGTATGCCGAGACACAGGACTCGTCCTAGTTCGGCTACAGATGCTCCCATGTTATATACTCCCAAAACCTAGCCTATAAGTATATGTAATTCATTGTATTATTTTTTGGTGAAATAAATAAATTATTATTATAAGTTTCGGAGAAAATTGGCTGTGACAGACGAACATACAGACAGACACATGCGTGATCCTATAAGGGTTCCGTTTTATCATTCGAACGTACGGAACCCTAAAAAGTATCTCTACAACATAGGATGTTCAATAAATAATATAATATATATAAATATAAATAAATAATATTTTAAATGCCGATGTGAGTTTGTTTGTTAGATTGTTTGTTTGTTTAGAAAAGAAAATAAATAAAAAGAGTTCGAGAGAGAGAGAGTAAGTAAAGGGGTTCTGGGGTGGCGACCGTGTACTGGAAGACGTAGCGTTCATAATCATAATCATTTATTTGCAATAAGTATTGGTACAGTGTTGGTGTTATAGTCAGTAGTAAGTTCCTAATACAAAGTCAGACATTTGACATGCAGAACATTACAATGTATTTAATGCGAAAAGAGTATAATATTTATGTCCAATAGCATGTTTTTTTTTTTTTTTTAAAACGTTGCCCCCGCACTAGGAATTTCTCCTTTGTCGTGGGTGCGTTTACAAACATTTAAACTCACATACACAAACAGCCAGACCCGGAACAACTAATTGTAGGTCATACAAATATATGTTCTGTGCGGGAATCGAACCCGCGACACGCAGCGCAGCAGTCAATCGCTTAACCACTGCGCCAACCGTGCCGTCAAATATTCATTAATATTGTTTCTATTATTCATTAATTTTATATACATTCATTATTAATATTATCGTTACATTAATTTAAAATAGATTATTAACATGTAAGGCCTCCTCCCACAAAGTGGACCGATGACCTTGTGAAAGCCGCAGGAATCCGCTAGATGCGAGAAGTACAGAACTAGTCGAAGTGGCGGTACTTGGGGGAGGCTTATATCCAGCACAGAACAAAAACAGAAAACTAAACTATGTACAAGAACTAAGTTATATAAGGGAAGATATAGTGGCGAAAGCACCATAGAACACGATTCCTACCGGCTTCCCTTCGAAGGTTCGCATAAGCAAGTCTACCGCTATTGAAAAATGGCACAGTCAATAGTGTCTCCTATTACCAAAAAAATTTGTTACACTATGGGTAATTTAATTCACCATTATATTCAAACAACAAAGATGTCTATTTCTAGCTTTGAATTACTACAACAAAAAAAAAAATCAGGCGGCGCCAACACGTCATAATCGGGAACTAAGAATTCCTACAATAGTGATCCCGTCATGACGTCACTTTAGGTCACGTGGCACCGCTTGATAAGGACAGGAGCAAGCCGGTATACAACGGGTTATGATAGAGACAGATATAGAAAAAATGCGTCAGCGAGAACGAGATGGAGGAATATGGCACATTTTATTTAGTTTTTTTCACCTGTTCAAGTGTACTTTATTCGTTTCTTTATAGTATTGTTAATATAGTTGAGTTAAAAAAAAAAAAGTCTTGTTATGCGTCTTTTAATTTGGTTCTGCTACTTGGCGATAGATGGTATTAAATTCAATTAAGGTAATACCTATTTTTAAGTTAGTAAATTTGTTTACTTTATTCATAAGTAAAAGTAAGTTAAGACCGGATCCGCTTCGACTTCCCTCATCGACACCTCGTCGCTGAGATAATAGATAATTACAAAACAAGAGAGCAGAGAAAACAATTCCTTTGTAACCTGGCAGTTAAATATTTAGCAAGTACACACTGTAGGTATAAGGAATCATCTATTTACAAAGTGATTATCCCCAGTTATTTGTTTTAGAATCAGCAAGAAATCAACCAAGAAGACGACGATGACATTTTAATCACTCAAATAAAACTGACTATTATCTCCAAAATCTCGATTTATCAAAGGGAGTTCGAAATTAGCCAAATTTTAATCCGTTGGCGGAATACTAACAAGGTGGTTTGGAAACAGCCGTGTCGGCAGCTGCTAGTGATGGACTGGTAGGGCGGGATAGAGATTTAAAGATCGCTAGTAATGGGACGCCGGAATTCCGGGATTTGAAATTATCGGAAAGGAACGTTAAGACTTGAACGTGGAAGTCGCTGCATCGGTTTGTTTCAGGGACCAAATGCCAGCGCCATCTAGTTTTAAAATATTAAACAAAACTTTAACAAATAAAAGTGTCTTAAAAGATCTCCTTACATAAACACATCATTTCATTAAAGGAGTTAATTTTGACATGTGATCAAAGTTTATACTGAAAAAACGAGATAAAATATTTCCTAAATATTAACGAGAAAGGGAGCTCTGACTGGTCGAAAAGAAATTGGGCCATAATGGAAGCAATCAAACTTGTAAAGAAAAATCAATTTTATGAGTCGTCGACAAAGCAAAACAGTATCTGCAATGGCGGCAAAGAGAGGAGGCGCGAAGAGACTGATAATGATAATGATGACTGAGCGTTTTTCAGAGAACGCTTATTATCTTAACTAATATTATAAATGCGAAAGTGAGTTTGTTTGTTAGTTCTAAACGGATTTGGATAAAATTTGTCACATAGGTAGACCATGACCTGGAAAAGGATACCTTATATCCCGATATTCCCACGAGATCGAGACTTATGCGCGTGACGCAGCTAGACTCATAAATCATTGACATATTTTTTTCAAAGGCTTAGTGCACATCTTAATAAAAACCCCAAAACTATCCAATGATCTAAATAAATTCTTCACTACCCATAACTAAAAAACAACTCAGCACACCACACAACTAAAACAAAAGAAACTCCTTAAAATAAACACGGTCTCATCCCGGCGTCGCTCGGACATCCCTATCCGATAGCTATCCAACAATTATCGAACGACTCACGCCTCCCCCGGGACCTAATTCATTGGCGTCCCGTTGATCTGCTGAGCTGTGCCCCGAGATCCGGAGATACGGGATCCGGAGCGCGGGATTGCGTTAAGATTGTGGCAGACCTTAATGTGATAGTAACAGATCGACTTTATTTTTTTCTACCTTTTATTTTAGGTTTGGAATAGTTGGGAAGAGGTGGATTATTTTTGGAAGAGAATTGTGGTTGACCTATATTTATTTGGGCTTTTCAGAATTTTAGTCTCGATGTTGCAGCTTTTTGTCACACTACTTTAAAAATTTAAACGGCATATTATAAATTACAGCGACTTTTGTGTCTGTCTGTGTGACCGTGTTGTTCTTCTAAACTATGCAACGGATTTTGATGCGGTTTTCAGTATCATTTATTATGGAAGGTTTATGTATTTATTATTATTTTTCAAGTGGTTAGTGACTAACCTGGTGTCAGACCTTTTATGCCGCCCTTGGGCATACATTAATATTAAACTATTATTTATAATGCTAAACGGGTGGGCGAGTCCCCAGCAGTTAATATGAACCTGTAACATAATCTTATACTGTACAATAAGTGTAAAGTATTCTGTCTGCCCTGTCTGTCTCCATTTGTACGAAGAGATTTCAAGTATTTTGCCTTCACTTTAAATGAAATTGATTACTTTGATTACTTGTAGGTATCTTGAGCATGTTTATGACTTGAACAATACGACGATTATATTTACCTGGGCAAACTTGTATCGTACAAGTTTGCCCAGGTAAATATAATCGTCTACGTAGTTAGCAAGAACAACAACATTGAAGAAATAGACAGAAGAATCGCGACAATATGGAAAAAATACTGGTCATATAAAGAAATCACGAAGTCAAACATCCAGATTCAATGGAAAAGGAAAATTATGGATTCCTGCCTTCTACACTACCTGACGTTCGGTTGCCAAATATGGATTTTTGACTCTGTAGCCATAAGAAAACTAACGTCTTGTCAAAGAGCGCTAGAAAGAAGTACTCTGAAAATAAAATTATAAGACAAGATAAAACATACTGCTATAGGGAAAAAGACAAAAGTAAAGCCTAAAGTGGAAATGGTCTGGACATGTTTCCAGATACAATGATGACAGGTGGACTGAAACAGTCACAGCATGGAGAGGGCCCACCGGTTACAGGCGCAGAGGTAGACCAAAGGCTCGATGGAAAGACGTGTTAGAGGAGTTAAAAATGGACTTTTACCGCAGCAAAAAGAGACGAATGGAAGGTTCTGGAGGAGGCTTTTACCCATAGAGGGGTTCATACATCTTAATTTAAGTGTTATTTATTTATTTAGAAATTTAAAATTATTAAGTTCAAATGATTTATTGTTACGTAAAATTTGTGTGCAATTATTAATTGTTTTTTTTGTAATATGAATTTTAATTACTTAAATATAACCATAACTATAATTATATCTTTATTTTATTTTTTAATAAATAAAATATATTAATAGTATTGTTGTTTATTATATTGTGTTTGTTATGTTAAGTCACAATGTCAAATGTAGCGTTCGAAACTTATCTATTTTATATAATGATAAACTGTGTTCCTTAATCATAATGCATGAAATTTAGCATAAGTAATCGTAATTTTAAATTATTAGTACTTTATGCAAAGTTTTCATGAAATAAATAGGTTTTTTTATATGTAGGCTTAACTGTTCATCGTACCTACTAATTCATTTAAACTCACTCAAGTCTCATCGTACACCAGCTTAATATTTGTTCTCTCAAGTATTACGTAAGAAGGCAGTAAATCAAGATTCATTATGATAATGTACATTAATTTGCATACTACAACCCTTCATACAAACCTGGCAGTGCCTGGCATTGTCTTTTATTTCAGACAAAGTATACAATTGTCTTTATTCTGCCGACTTTATAGAAGCTAGAGGAAGGATCAATTTTATCTTTCTTTGTGATGCAAATCTTGTCATTAGTGCAGAAGCCCGGAATTTGGGGTTTTCGGAACAATTTTAGGCTGAGCCGAAAGTGAATTGTGGCTTTTAAATTCACGATCTAAGCGGACAGTCTGCTGTGTCAGACTTTAAATATTATTTGAAGGCTTTAATGAGGGGTAGGTACGGTTGTATTGGTATTCATAAATGTGATGTTTTTTAAACCGAATGACAGGCATGCTTCATCAGGAACGTGTGAGGGAGAGGCAAATTTCGCGCCCTCACGCCCCTAGCCACCGCAGGAGATGCCCTGGGCGTCGAAAATCCCAGGCCGATTCCCGGCTACCGTAGGCGCGGGCTTGCGGACGGTAAGCAATGGGTAGGATAAGTATCAGGCCCGGGTCGACGGCGCGTCGTGTTCCACGCGCACCTCAAAGAGATGTCAGCCCAACTGACGGGGTCTGCTAAGGCCGATGCCTGCCGAGGTCGTAGAAAGTCCAAAAGTGGTACAGTGGCTCCTGGCAACATACAGACAACTGAAGAAACACGGGTGGGTTTTAGTCAGTAAGAGTCTGACACGCCCTCCCGCTCCGCCCAGAGCGGGGAAGTTATTTGATAATTTCCCACCCGAAAAAAAATAACAGGCATGCTTCATCATCATTCTCTTGCTCATATCCCTATTTACTTGGGGCGGCGTAACATTACTTTTTCTTCCATGCTTCTCTATTAGTAGTTTATTATTAATGGCACGCCTATGCTTATTCTAATTAATATCTGCGAAATTGATATTCAGCCATAGCAATATCAAACCATCCGCCACAAACTTTGACACAGATTCCAAGAACATGGAACACAAAATGGCGGGCAAACATTCAAAATGTATTCATCAGACAACTCAAAGGATCCCAAATTCACAGATTTATATTTCGTCTATAATAAATCCAATTCGTTGAATGGTGGATCCCGGTGAAATTCGACCTAGGAGCAAGATTACGGAACTCCGTTTTCTCTAAGCCCTAACGTATTAAGCTTCTGCATAGATTTATAGGGAGCACCTTTCATTTATGGGGCTGTCTACCCTTCCAATGATAAATGTGCTATATTATATTGAGGGCTGAAGGAGGTCTATTTGTCGTCTTACTATTTGATTAGCCATGAAATTGAAGGTAAAATCTGGGTGAGGAGGGCTAATATATCAGCGTATGTAAACGTACACGTGCGACATTGAAGAAGTATGCTTACTTCTTGTATGTAATGTATGTGTAAACGATGAGATGTGGTTCAGCGTTGTTGACGATAGGTTCGTCCGAAGTCACAGACACTTTGCTCAGCAGCGACGTTCTTGCTCGGATGCGACGCACGGCTTGATGATACTTGTAATAATTGTTGTTTGATACAAAAGTAGTTCATTTTAATTCTACAATCGGCATTTTGTTTGTTTTTTCTCATTTGCCAGTGTCACATTTTAGTAATTACGCAACGTATATTGTCTTTGGTCTTGATGTAAAATGGACAACATTGGCAAATTTTTAATTTTAAGGTTCCGAATATGAGGCTTTTGGCTATTTTTTTTAGTGTGTGTATTATGTCTAAATTTTTTGTAATGTGCGTTACATAATAAACAATATTTCTTTTCTTCTTTTTTCTTTCTTTCTTGTGTTGAATAGATCCGTAAAACGTTTCCTCTGTATTCGTGTGTTATATCCGGAATGAACGTTTTATATAAATTCTTTTTAAAGCATTGTGTTGTTTCAAAGAGGAAAATTCATTTCGGCATTTTCACAGCGATTCCCGATTCGAATTTTCAATCGGGTTGGTATTTGTTTAGATTTTATCGTTCGTATATGTAATGGCGCAATATAGCAATCAGAGTGTAAGCATTTGTTTAAATAGATAACAGTTACTGAAGCAATAATATTACCACATTGATGTCTAAATCAGTGAAAATGGGCCACTCTTTTGTTGATTTTGAGATTACTAATGAATTACTAATCTTCATCCTACTAATATTATAAATGTAAAAGTGTATATATTTGGATGTTAGTTGCTCAATCACGCAAAAGCGGGTGAACGGATTTGGATAAAATTTGGCATATTGATAGCTGTTTATAACTTGAACACTTTTTTCGTTCCTGTGGTATAATATCCGACATACACGCGGGCAAAAGCTAGTAAGTACTAATAATTATCAGCTTGTGAATGCCACTAGTTACGAGGAGATCGCATTTATAACCACGCTATTAAATTATTCTGAAAATTCAAGGTATAAAAGACAATTCTTATAACAATTCATAATCTACATTTACCAGCCATAACATTAAACTAGCTTATTCAAAACACCCACATAATCCCACCAGCTCCAAAACACAGGAGATCTCCAGAAATCTTTAATTTTACAAGGTTTAAAACTGCTAATCCTACCAGGCTAGCAGGAAACTGCAGGTACATAATTAATAACGGAGAGAAACGCGTCGACGAGGTCACCGCTTAATTTATGTTCCTTCGCGATTTGTGTGCAGGGGGGATGAGCAGAAATACTAGTATAAATCTTCTTTTAGATAGACTAGAAGATAATACCAACAAATAATGAAGATAGAAATTAAGAATGTTGACACAGAGGACTAATATTGCTTAGACTTTTAGACTGAGAGATGATGATAATTTATACAAAAAATGAAATGCTATTTTTTGGTAAGCGCACCACTTGAGAACGGCTGGACCAATATGGCAATTTTTATCTTAAAATAGCCCGACTATTACAAAACAGTTTTTATAGGTATTATATTAGGTTTTTATAGAAAGAAAAATGGGAAAAGTTTCCAAGAAAATTTTCAAACCCAAAAAAAGTTAATATCCTTTTTTATTTTATCGTCAGCTAGTAAGAAATAAAAGTGATGATGAAGCAAAGAAGAAAGTTGACCGAGAGGATTAATTACAACGAATGAACCTGCGGAAGTATATTTTGGTAACAGAGTAGTCCCGAAGTGCTGTCTTTCTCACTATGTAACATTATAACTATCATGCTATGTAGTATACGAATTCTAACTATTTAATTTCTGTCGCTGTCCCTTAGTATTTAGTCTTTAACGTCTTTAACTCAACAAGAATATGAGATTTCACCAAACAAGTAATACTAAATCATAGAGATCTCGCTTGAGACTGGAATCAAACTCTCTACCTTGCTCAAGCCACCTCCAATCCCTAAGGTACATAATTAATAACCGGCATGTCTCCGAGAGGTCACTTCTGAGTTATGGCCCCGTTACCTCCTGCTGTAGTCCCTCACCCTCTCCTCACCTCCTGGTAGAAGACCCTCACCAGATTATTGAAATGAGAGATTAACGCACAGGCTTTGTCAGATTTATTGACTTCAATATAGTGGTGTAAATCATTTGATTGTATTTGGGGCTCAGATTGAGGGTGTGGTCTGTTATGGTTATCTTGGATGTTGGTTGGAGAAAGTAAAATTCTTATAGTTTCGTCATTGGTCTGACTTCTGTTTTCTTTTTCAAAGTCAGTTCTTATGTGCGACTATCGATACCGATATGCAACCCAATAAAGAACAACCTATGATTATGATTATGATTATTACCTCACTTTTGACATATCGTTATTATTTTATTTATAATAGTATTTTACGCTCACGAAGGGGGAATCCTCAAAAACAAAATCATGAATCGTCACGCCGGATATAAAGAAAAGAGATGGTAAAGAAACGGTAACGAGTCAGTTTATTCGATCATGATTGTACCTACCTGCCTCGTTGGTCTAGTGGTTGCAAGCGTTACTGCAAAGCATGTGGTCCTGGGTTCGATGCCCAGGTCAGGCAAAGTGTTATTGGGATTATTCGTCAGGAATTTCTTAGTAGCTGCCCAAGGTCTGGATTTGTGCCCGGTTAATAGCATTAGGCTTGCCCCTTATTTCATGGACTTAAACATAACTGACAAATATGTTTTATAGGTTCACCTCTACCTAACCATGCGGGGAAAAAAGGCGTGATGTTATGATCATGATTGTAAGTTACTTGTCACCGCAGAGAAACCAAAGGAGCAGGCTTTGTCATATTCATTCAATTCAATTCAATTTATTCAGTAACAATCTACATTGCGTTTGAAATAATCCAACATGAAACACACAAATATGACAATATGACGATGATACAGATTATTATTATTATGAAAAATGCAATTCAATTTAAATACGAAATATTATTTAAATAAACAAAATTGTATTAAACTATGCAAACATAAATTATAAGACCATTATGTCGAATAAAAGCAAACAATAATCAAAAAAATAAAATTAAATATAAACACAAATAACCCATAAACAAATAATGATACTCGTACATGTCAGTTTAAAGAGAAGGACTATAAATCATCTAATGAATAGAGGCATCTTTCCAACAGGAATGCTTTGAGCCTTGCCTTAAACCATTATTATTGCCTTTGCATTAGCTTGTAACCAATTGCCTGTGCAATATCTGTAAATTATCAAAGAAACTAAAATCAGTACGTTTCCCTATAAAAAAATGACACCTAAATTAAATAAATTGCAGTTCCGTAGAGCACTCCTGACTCCACTTGAAACTTGCTTGACCCTCCCGCCCCACTGCCAATAGCGTTACTTTTTAATCAATATAACAATACAGGCTTTCCATTGCCTTCGGAATTTAATCTCTTCTTTGTGCTCAAGAAAGTGGCCTGAGCAGCATTTAATAAAAAAAGAGAAAATGTTAACAAGGTTCGACCCGAACAGCGATACAAAAGTTTTACTTTGTGATGCATGTACTTATTGAAATTGGTTTTTACTCTAATGTTATTACAGAGGCTTCTAAGTAAAGTTGGAAGCGTCATGGTGAGCTGCTGAATGTAAGCTAGTACCTATTGGTACTAACATGCATTTATAACGAAGAGGAATAGTATGTTGAGTGGACGGAACACATAAATACTGAAAAGATATTTCAATGAAGGTGAAGAAAAATAAAATCTCCTCAAAGTGTAAATTGATAACTTCATTTGTTAGGTGATTGAAATAAAATTATCTATTATCTACAAAATTCTCATTGCACACGATCAAAAGGATTTCCACATATAATATAACATCACGCCTTGCCGAAGAGTTGGGCAGAAGTGTACATAAAGCACCCATATTTTGCCACTTTTGTTTAAGTCCCATTGCAATAGAGGGCGAGCCTATTACCATCGACCGGGCACAAATCCAGACTCCAGGCTGCTACTGCGAAATTCCAGACATAAAAACTCAATAACTTTGCCCGAACTGGGAGTCAAACCCAGGATCTCATGCTCAGCGCTTGCGACCACTATACCAACGAGACAGTCCGGCGTTTACTTTATCAATAAAACACAAGATTGATGACTGTTAAAATTGGACCTTCTGCAGCTCTACTGCCATGTTACCGATCGATTGGTCGGACGTCGAATCAATCACGCTCTCGCCCTTTGCGAGCTGGCAGAAAGTTGCTATTGCTATTTCTATCAAAAGCCTTCTTCATAAAAGGATTTTATGAATGCATTCATTTCATAGTATTTGAATAGGGGAATGGCTAATTGATTTGAATATTTTTTTGTTCATATTTTAACAAATATGAGATTACGTTGGTTCAGAATAAAGAGTGGCGATGCAGTTATTACATTAAATGAAACCACGTATCCTGAATGACTTTCCTTGAACTAACATCATCATTCTCTTATCCCAATATGTGGTCGGGTGGCACAACACGTCTTATTCTTCCATCCTTCTCTATTAGTCGTCATTTCGGTTTCCCTTTTTCTAGCCAATTTCTAGTCAATTATCAAACCCACAGCCATTAATGATCCTGATCAGCTATAAAGCCGTTTCCCAAACAGGCTTTCAATTACAGCGTCTTGAGATCTCAACATCAATTGAATTGGAGTTAATCAGCCACAAGTTTTTTTATTTTTTTATTAGATTCATCAACAATTGTTTGCACTGATACAAACACATTTTTAAAATTAAAATAATAGTGCATCAGTTACCTATAGGTAAACGCCACATGGATAAAAGAAATGAATCAGAGAAATAAGCTTACTTACTTAGTAATAAGCGCTAATATTGAAAATTTAATAACATAATTAAAAATTGACAATTAAATAAAATTTAAATTAAAGAAGAAGATGCACTCAAAATCAGCCTATAATGTTCCCTCTGCTTGGCCACAGGCCTCCTCTCTTGGAGAGGGAGTGGGCTATAATCTACCACGCCGGGTCGGTGGTGATCACATGCCTTCGAATTTTTGGTTTTAGGACATGCCGGTTTCCTCGCGATGTTTTCCTTCACCGTTTTGATAGCAGTGGTAATTAAATTATTTAGTTCATCTTGATTTCGGAAGCTTGAATGGCTGGCGATGAACGTTACAGAAGATTGATATCGATTTCATGTGGTTGGGTTGATCTGTGTGATGTTTGTTTTTTTTTTTTGTGGGTTTAAAGGAGTTTAACTGTAGCGTTGTGTTAACTCACAACTATAATTAGTCGAGTGATGCTAAAATATCACAATTAGTAAGTTCCTGATCACATCACTAGGATCGGGGTACAACACTAAACTTACTTTCTGGGGACGCTCGTTCATTTCGTTTCCGCTTGTAGAGCTGGTGAAAAGTTATTCCCTGATCCTCAGAATTCTGTGTGCCCCGACCTAGGGTGAGTTCCACATTAGTTTGGTAATAATGCCTGAATAAAGCCTGCCTCTGCGCTGGATAACCTATATTGATTTTATCACCTAAGTAGTATTTGACTTCGCGTGTCAATGTTGGACACGCGGCTGAGAGTTATCCAGCGCACAGGAGAAGGTAATATGTATGTATTGCTGCTGCATCGAGGTGGTGTAGTGCCTTGCTGTACTATTGTTAGTGATTAGTGAGCTATCTGTGATGATCACATTTACTTTGTGTTTTGTGCACGCTTGCTCAGATACTTAACCTAATTTCAGCATCAGTCTGTCAATGTGCTACGCTGTCCTCTCTCTATTTGCACTCTCTCTCTGCCTGTAAGCCGCTACGATGTGTTATGCTACCACCTACTCTCCTTCCCATACCATACCTTGGTAGCTGAAAAGAGGAAGAAGCTGGCACATCGCAGGCGGCCTGCTGCTACTCGCACGGCATCTAACATGAGCTTTGTAACACGCCTTCCAGAGTTCTTCGTACGGGCTGAGGGCAGGACCCCTTACTCAATCCTGCACGCTACCTACGCATGCTAGCGAGGCTATCTAAGGCCTGACCTACCTGCGGCCTACCGCCGCAAGCTACCTCCACGTGCTCCATGTGCTGACAGGCCTCCGCGGCCTACCACTGCAAGCTACTGCCGCGAGCCTGTGCTGACAGGCCTCCGCGGCCTAACGCCACGTGTTGCCGCCACGAGCCTGTGCTGACAGGCCCCCTCGTCTGCCACGTGCTACCAAGGGCGGTACCCTACCTTTCATCTAAGTGTGCGAGTGCTCAGAACAGAACTCAGTGTGTAGGACCTTACCCGCGACCTAGCCGCCTTACTATTATATGTATTAATTTATCAAACTGTTTCTTTTTCTAACCTATCTACCTACCTATCCGTTAACGGCCTGCGCAGCCTACAGTTACACTCTGTCTACCTCTACTCTTTCAAACGGATTCAACTCATATGTCTGTTCTTTTCAATAACTATTTGCAACCATCTCATTTTTAAATTGTTACTTTGACTTCAACTTTGGTAAAGGAAATTCTTAAACACGGAACCGAAATAGAAATTACTATTTGTAAGCTAAATAAATATGATTTCTGGGTAGTATCCGTGACACGTAACGCAAAAAGATTTATAATTTTCAAAATTTAAGTACCTAATTGAACAGATAAGTGGTGATTATGAAACTCGAGTGCTTCGTTTACCAGCCTTCGGGTACGGAACCCTGAAAATGCATTTTTTTATTTATATTTAGTAGGTATATTTGTTTATTATATTATTTTAACAGACATTATACTAACTTGTATTAAGACCACTGTACTATTTAATATTACCTCATCGTCACTCTGTACAAGAGGATAATAAAGTAGAATATTTACTATTGTTGCATTAATATTAACTACTATAACATTCCCGTTTTCTGTGAAAACCATTGTCTGTCAGTCATCATTCAATATTGCCTCGGAACTAAAGGTTCACGAAATTAATTAATTTCATCAATGTTTCGCTTTGAAATTGCTTTGACTTTGATTTTACAATACCATCATATTAAACCTAATTGGTAATTAATACCTAATTGGTCAACTCAGCCCCGGATCTAGATTTTTTTCGAGGCGGGGCAAGAACTACCGTCTGCCGCCCCTCGCCAACCCTTTAAATTTTATGTTTCTCTATGAAGCCTAAATTTTTTTTTATGTACAGACGCCAGCACATCAACCTACTACAATCTGTCAAATTTCTTGTAACAGATTTTCAACTTTATCACTGAAGCATAAGGTTCAAAATTGATTGGGAAGATTTGACAGTTTCGAGTAGGTTGACCTGCGGGCGTTTGTACATCGACATGTCGGACATTTATTATAATTAGGCTAGGACAGGATAGGGTTTGAATAATAAACTAATAATATTAGAATTACAATTTTACTCTTCGAACCATACCTAATTTGATGTGCAGTCCTATTTTCGATTGACTTATGCAGAAAGTTTAACACCAATTAAAACAATCTAGAATGCAAGAGCGAGCGGAGCGAGCTCGAAAAAATTTGTAGTCTGCCTGAGATAAGTTCGATTTTCTTATGCGATTTAAGAATTATAAATAAATTAATAATAAGGAGTTACATAACTGTAAGAGCGAGCGTTGATAAAACGCCAATCCAACAGGGGCGCCAAAACTATGCTAAAAATTAAAGGAAATCGTGTCTCCTTTGCACGTACAGATTTCGGAAAGGGCTGGATGCCGGAAGTGCGAAGTAAAACTTCAAAAATAAAGGATTATTTACTTTATTTTTTACCACAGAGATTATTTTTTTATCATTGAGTTGCAGAATTCAAATGCGCCCGCTCGCAATCCACCCACACCGATTGACGAATGTCGACGCTCACACCGTTTGACGAATGTCTACGCTATATAGTAATTACCCGCAGTGAAAGATTTTATCTAAGTGCTGTGCATCTCATTTATTGCAAAGTTGCGGTGCGCTAGGTGGAGCACTTGTCTGCTACGCTTGAGTTTGTCGCCCCCTGAAGTTAGCGCCCGGGGCATGGGCCCCGGTTTGCCCCCCCCTAGATCCGGGGCTGGGTCAACATTATTAGAATCTTCATTGTTTCAACCAAATGACGTGCAATGCTGGTCATTTTCCAGAGAGAGAAACATCGCAGGTAGACCAATTTTCCACCAATAGAAACACAGTTTCATCAAAAACATGAACTATCTAAACCTACCATAACGAAAATATAGAAAAACCATACCAAATCACTTTCTTACAATCCGATCTAACACCTGAAGATAAATGCAAAACCATTACAGTAACTTCCCCCATTCCAGATCAGAATAGTATCATTTTTATAAGCGGCCATACCTCATGTTATTTTATCTGATGCCGTAAATAACCCTGAGGAAGGTAAGAGTGGAACTGTCTTATCTTTTGGGTTATAATCTAGGAATTGTTTTATTTTAGTTTTGTTGGTAACTTTGTTATCTTTTTCTTCTGTAATAGGATCTGTTTTTTGTGGCTCATCGTTATGTTGAGTAAGTAAATTGGGGTTAGATTTCACTCTTATTATATTTACAAAGTTGATAAATTGTAGTTGTAAGGTGAAAACATATTATTATGTCGTAAACAATATTAGTCAAAGACCTTGCAAATTCCAAACTATTGAGACAGCCTAGTTCATTATTTTCACCAATATCCGCCAAAAGACATCTACATACTGCTAGACATAAGCCTCTATGAGGATCGCAAATTTGATCCACCTCGGGGTCACACAACGGTTGATGGTGCGTCACCACCCCACTCAAGAACTTTTTGGCTCCATTGGTCATTTGTTGTGCGTGTAATATTTAATGGGAATCTTTATTTCAATGTAAATTATCATAAAATATGTCATAGTTGGTTAATGGTCCTTCTAAGAAATCTAAGGGCGAACAATTCGCCTCAAAGAGATGTCAGCACAACGGAAGGGGTCCGATAGGACCGATGCCTGCCGGGGTTGCGGGAAAGTCCGAAAGGGATACCGTGGCCCCTGGCAACGTAAAGGCAACGGAAGGAACACGGGTGGGTTTTAGTCAGTAAGAGTCTGACACGCCCTCCCGCTCCACCCAGAGCGGGAGAAGTTATTTGATAATTTCCCACCCAAAAAAAAAAAAAAAAAGGGCGAACAATTCCACCTTCAAAAAAGTCTTCAATTTAAACTTGGTCGTAATAAAATTTGTTAATCTAACAGTTAGCCATTAAGCCCAGACATGTTTAGCTCATGAGCGAAAAGTTCAAAACCACTACAGCTACTAAACTGTCACCTAAACAAACTTATTCTTGTTCACTTTCGACTTTCAACTTGTACAACATTATTCTGAATTCCCGAACATTCGGAACTGGTATCGGAACCGGATCTCGAACAATTACGGTTGACAAAATGTTTCACAAGTTTTTTTTCTGTATTATAAAGAAAGGCGTTTAGGGGAACATCGATTGTTGGGAACTTTTTTAATGTATGTATTCTTGATTTTTCTTTCTTCTTTTATAGGTTAAGTTAAGTCAAGATAATAACTTTATAGCTAAACGTAAAGGGACACCTTTAAGTTATTTCATAATCAAGCAGTGCGCCAGATGGGTTTTCCCATCGGTAAAAGTGACGAACGTCCATACAAATTTGGATCCCTTATTTATCCATTTTAGGGGATTAATTTTCAAAAATCTTTCCTTAGTGCTCACCTTCGTTATATAAGGAACTCTTGTACTGCCTTGTCATCGTCGTGCCTTGTCGCCGTCTTGTCTTGTGCCTGCCGTTTAGTCTAACAGTAAATAAATGAATGAATTCAAAAATTTTTACTAAATCTTAATTCCTCTAAATCTCTAAATTTCTTTAAATCGTCATGTGTAATCTAGAACTGCTACCCTTACTGCTTAAGCTCTTTGATCTAATGCCTAACATTATATGATTTTCTTGTGATGGAAACGCTAAACTTTAATCTATTTATCTAATATTTTTATCGATTTTTCTAAACAAAATCCCTATCTTAACTTTCCTGACAATTTAGCATAAGATCGCGCAGTAATCTTATAACAATGTTCCCAAGATTAATATTCAATGTATCAAAGTTCGTACAACACACAACACATGGCATGATGATAGCAAGCCAGCTAACACGCCGCTCAATAATACACTTGGCCAAACTTGGGGTATGTTCGCATGTAGACTTCGGAACAACTCGTTGAAGTATGTTCCTGAAATTGTTCTGAATTGTTTCCGATATCAAATTAGATGTTACTTAGTAAGTCAGTTTCTTATTGGGTTTGTTCGTTGTTATTCTTGCGTAGTATTGTTCAAGAACGAACCAATCTCAAGTCAAGATTATTCTCACTCATGATTAAAAACAACCAAAATTTTCATGAGTTATATTGGAGATTGAGCTCCATTAGAAAAGAAACGCATGTAAATAATGCAATGCTTGTAGTTTTTTGTCTTTGTTTTCCTAGGTAGGCTTTCGTATGAAGTCAGGGAAATTAATTGCTAAGCATATTGACAACCCACTTAATTTGTCAGTATATTCTAATCAGAACTTTCATTCGTCGACGGTTGTATGAAATTGCTTTAACAATTTGCTTAACAATTAATTTTCCTGACTGTAAATTCCCAACTTCAAATCTAGTGAGATCACCTTTGTCTTATTGTCAAACAGACTTCGGATCAGCACACATTCTAAAACTAATCCCTGCCTCTCTATACTAAGCCACTTCATCCATTACACTCCACCACAGGTGCATAATCTATCACAGTACTAGTTCAATATTAACAGAGTTTTCCCTCAACTTTACCTCTGAAAAGGTAACAGTTTACCTCCCAGACCTCCCAGCGGAGGGGAGAATTGAAACTTGTTGTTAATAACCTCCGTGGAGCTAATCATTTTAGGAGGAGAGTGAAAAATTTAGAATAATGTAGGAGGCTGTGAATACATTTTGGTGCGATGAGGTGGTGAGATGTTGGCAAGAGTTTGTTAGCTAGCTATATCAGTTAGTCAACAACATAACATCACGCCTTATTACCGAACAGGGTAGTCAGAAGGGTACCAACCAGATTTTTCCGTTATGGTTTTCTTCTACTCATCGAATCGATGGTAAATAAATGTATTCTGTTATATGAGTTAGGCCCAGTAGGCTGCCACGCCAATCGCGGTGTCAGTGACGTTTTTAAGGTTCTCAGAAGTGATTTAGGTTTATGGAGACTTTTGACACTCCAAAATATGGGACATGGCTTGGTTAGAAGCACCTCATTCGCGCTGGGCATCGGTGGTATCTACAATCCCCTATTATATTTTGAGACTCTGAGCTGCTTACTGAGAATTTCCTGAGAATAAAAATAAGTAACTTTCATAATACAATGTTTAGGAACTGGAAATTAAGATCTCAGCGTAATATCTTATCAAAACCATTTGATGCGTTAGACGGACTTCCAGCACGATTATTCCTTAGTCGAGGTTTATATTACCTAGAATTATTATAGGTACTTTTATATCAGAAGATTTTTTTTTTTTTTTTTGGTTGGGAAATTATCAAATAACTTCTCCCGCTCTGGGTGGAGCGGGAGGGCGTGTCAGACTCTTACTGACTAAAACCCACCCGTGTTTCTTCCGTTGCCTGTACGTTGCCAGGGGCCACGGTATCCCTTTCGGACTTTCCCGCAACCCCGGATCAGAAGCATCACTTTACAAAAGGAAGGATTAGAAGCGTTGTAATATTATTTCCTTCCCTCGTTAGAGTCGTTGGGAGGGTTAATTTGTAGCAGGGGAGGGCACACTTCATTGCACTTTTTATTATCATGATACTGGCGACCTGCCCCTGCTTCACGCGGGTGCAATCTGATGTGGCGACATGTTGTCAAAACATCGAGATTTCTGTGCTATATCTTAGTTAAATATTAATATATTATACACATAAACCTTCCAGAATAAATTCACTAAATGATGGTGAAAATCCATTATACGTTTTATTATTAACTTCTTATAGATATTTCATCATCATGAATACATATTTCTTTCTGTATTTATTTATTTAAGAAAATTACAGAATTTGAATATGCAGTAACATTATGTAGAAGATGGCCAGTTACAAGTTTTCACGTGAAACTGAAAATGTAGAACACCAGGATGTATAATACACTTACGATACTTTACTTATTTTTTTTAATACTTTACTTATTAACACTTCTGCCTAACCTTTAATTAAATACAAGCGTGACGTTGTTTCCTTCAATACTGACAACAAGTCACCACACTCAAATACACATCGTGTTCTATTCGATCACGGTTTACCTCTCTCCTGCATATCCTACTGATTGACCCTCCAGGCCCCACAATCTCGTTACTACAAACTATACCATTGGTAACTGTGGTTTGTCAATTATTCTCCCTCTGATATTGGAGTTAGATTGCCAACGATTTGGTTCTGATACCTATAGATAGATGTGTTCTTGTGATTTGAGGGAGCGTATTCAAATGATTGTGGAGATCGATTGATGTCTCAGGTAAGGGTACGGTTGAGGGAAAGTTTGTGATAGTTGTTTAATATTATGGCTCTTTATTTCAGAATCTATAGGTACCTTAATATTAGTAGTAGACCTTTTTGTAAATCGATTGACAGGAGAAGTACTAGCTACCACCATAACTATTTTTGCTGCCAAGCAGGGTTAAAAATAAAAGAAGAAAATTGGTTAACTCGAATAAATGATAAGTAGTAATTAAAATAAGTGAGCAGTGGTGGCTCAGTGGTTGGCAGCAACTTACGAGTTGTAGGTCTTAGGTTCGAACCCAGACAGGCGTTTAAAACATCGTGAGGAGATCGGTATTTCCTAAAATTCGACAACTAACCAGCAACCCGCACTGGGCCCCCTTGGTGGCCCCTCCATGTCAACGAGAAGAGGGCCGTGTCCCAGCAGTTGGAACATTATGGGCTGATTATGCTGTGCTTATGCTACCTACTTAAAACAAATGAAATCTACAATTACGAGCACAGAACAGAAATTAAATAGTCGACAGCTGCACATCGCGTCCTGACTGTGACGAGAGGCTTCCACTCAGCATGCTGTTCAGGATTGCAAAGCACGATGCCGGTGTATTGTCGGGATGTCAACGTACCAGTGAAGGTTTTCGTATTGCAAATATTTCCATCGGCGGCGGCAACCTCTTAACATCACAAGGCGAATTTCTATCAGCAATACTTAACGATGATTTAAACTAAAAAAATATGGGACTGACATAAACTACCGAAAAGCTTTTGTCAAGCCCGTTAAAAGTAGAAATACGAAATGATTTAAAAGCCATTGCCAAAATAATGTAAATAAAGTACGTTTCAGACCTATAGAATCTGTACCCGCAAGCTCGGCTTCAAACTTCGATCAAACTCCACACACAAGCATGACATCTAAACTACATTAAACTACTCACAATGAAATCACAACAAACACCGAATTAACTGAACCCGTATTCAAACCTTTAAACACATACTAACCGCTTTTAAAACCGGTTAGGCTCAAACGGCTAACAAAATTACATAGGGAAACTTTTCGAATCAGCGACTCGTTGTAATTGCTTCCAGTTGGGAGCAACCGCTTAACAACCGATTGTATTAATTTGGGACACGCGGGAGATGGTTGCTGTTGGCATTTTCATAAAGGTTTCTGTTCCGGGATTGTAATCGTTTCTTTGTCTAAACTAAGTAGTGAAGGACAGGTGAATGTAGACGATGTCTTCTATCTTTGGCAGTTAAAAGAGACTACCTCACAGCTTATGTAGCTTATCTTCACATAACGTCACGCCTGTAATCCCCAAAGGTTTAGGCAGAGCTGTACTCATAGTACCCTCACATTTACACATTGCCCGGCCTGGGAATTGAACCTAGGACCTCATTCTCACCAGTAGCGCTTGCGACCAGCGAGGCAGTCAATTTATTTTGGTCTGCTATTAAACAATAATCTTGAAAATAGCTCCTTGTGATAGTTTTGTCTGAATAATCATCTCTATGAGATTGGAGGTCACAAGCATTTTTCTCTTAAAAAAAAAATGAAAGAAATATTATTTGAATATGAGAAGCTTTACAATACCTGTATGGAGAACGAGGAAAACTGTTCCTCCGTAATATACAGGGTGTCTCAACCATAGTGGTCCAAAGGCAAGTGGGGTAAAGTGGAGGAGGCCACATATCACTTAAAAATTTAAAAGTTGGGATATTCTTAACGGTTCAGAAAATTTCGCTAATTTAATCATTTTTAAGAAATTTTACATTTTCACATGCATTTTTTGACCCTGTAAACAAAATTTTGCGAAATTTTCCCAGTCTAACAATCAAAAATTAAGGTAGTAATTTTTTTTTAATCTGAGCTTAGAAAGTATCGCTATAGTTTTTTTTTTTATATACGAGCGTATACTATGTATCCAGAATTTTCCGAGACGATTTAGAGCAAGTCCGAATTTTGCCCCGACAAAGACGTCCATTTCATTATCGTTGTGGGAAAATTATAAGAAGACAGTGGAGCCTTTCGGCTCACCTTCAACTAATCTGTCTTCATCCGAACTATGCTCGTAACTCATCGGCACAATTCGATCGATGGAACTAATCATAAATGTAAAAAAAAGTGAGTGCGTACACCTAGTAATCGGACGACATCGGACGATGTCGGTTAAGTAGTATCGGTATATACGCACTTAATGAATAAATCTTAAATAAAAGATTCATTGCATGGTTTTAAATCACCTTAATCCATCGTCAATCTTTCTCCAATAAACTTCTACCGACGAAGACATTTATTGTAACCGCTTCAGTATAAAACATCTGGCTCTCAGGTCTGGGCATCGACTAAATAGCCATTAGTAGCACCTCGTTAGCTACACATATCGTATGATTGTGATACTAATTGTTTAATGATTGGAGATGGCGAATGTGTAAATGATTCGGTATTGTATTTTTTATTTACTAACGAAAGCCAAGATTATTCAGAGGGTTTAGACAAGTGGCAATCGCTTTCAAAGCATTTCGTATTTCTGCTTTCAACAGTATTGGCCGTTTTCACACTGCGACGATAACGACACCGACATTATCGTCAGCTCGGACGACAACGATATCGGCTAAAAATCTCGGGAAGATATCGGTATGTGACAAGATGTAACCAACAGCTTATTATCATGCAGCAGTGAACATGTGCACTGTGTCATCCGCCGATATCAGCACGACAATCAATGTCGATGTAATGTAGAATAAACTGGTATAATGTTTACTAGTTTCAATCAGACTGACTAACGTGTCTTGGCTTCGATTCCCATGTCAAGCAAAGAGTACACAACTCAAGGAATGAAATCTTTAATTGAATAAACTTGGTTTCGAAATATGTATACTTACAAATTAATCGTAAATAAAATACAAGTTAAAATCACGTTCCCGTACATATCCCGTGTGCTCGACTGGCATGACCCTGCTTCCTCCTCTACACATTCTCGCACCTCATTTGTTTCTTGACAAATGGTCGCCCTTGCCGACGTGCTCAGCTACAAAATCGGGTTTTTCTTGTCTCGGCGTGACATGTTTTTTATTAAAATGTTTTGTGAGATATTGTAATTGAGTACGATTTTATGTTTTTTAGGGTTCTGTACCCAAAGGGTGCCAACGGGACCCTATAACTAAAAGATTTGTCTATCTAATGTTTATAATTCATACTCTTAAGTAAATATAATAGCACCTATAGCACCTCTCTTGTTTTTTTTTACTAAACAGTACGGTAGTACGGAATCCTTTGTGTGCGAGTCCGTATCGCACTTGGCCGCTTTGTTTTTAAATTACTGTGATTACTAAATCATCTTCCTCTGACGAATTTGGAATTTTAAATGAAGATTTTCCAGACGACCTTTTCAATGAAACCTTTATGGCCCAAATCAATAATTGATTCCTACTTTAATCAACACTAATTGTCTCTTCAGTTATTGTTTTTTTTTTTTTTATCTTCATGCACACTTGTTTTTCCAATGCACTCTAGACATTGGCAGAATAGTCGACATCGGCTTTGCTTGCCATTTAATAAAAATAGAATAGAATAGAATACTTTAATCAACGTTTCTTTTTATTTATTATAACAGTTTACGTTTTCTTCACATTAAAAAATAATTGAAAAACCAATCATATGTTCAAACATTATCTTAAAAATTGTAACAGCGTTTGAAACAATTTTTAACAGTTGGAATAAAGAGTTTATTCCCGGAAATGATAATTATTATTTCGAGGAAGCGAGAGAACAACGGACCGGGATGAAATGCAAAATTAATAACTGTAATTGATACGGTATCACCGACTCTGGAGCCCAATCTCCCCTTCAGCAAACAATTTTTGTTATTCCAAAAGAATATTACAGCATAATGTAGCTTTTTACTATGACAATGCAAATTCAACTCTATTCTTTAGAATTTGGAGTTGAGTTTGACCTGAAAAGATGGTAGACTTATGAAAGATATTTTCTGAGTAACTACATTGTGCCGATTTCAAAGTCATTCGCCATTATATAAGTTGTTTTCAATGGAAGATATTTCCGACGTTTCATTGCCATTGATAACTTATAAAATATCATGTATTTCGGCAAAAACAGCTGCAAAATGTGTAATATTTTTGAGAGATGAGGAGAGGTGAGCATTTCGTTGACATATATAGTACATCCTAGGTTATGTTATTGCATACACGTATTTTAACACTCTTGCTCTATGTACTAATAACCATATTTTGGGAATGGGCAACAAGCTTAATCTATATTGACCGACACGGCTCAAAAGTGCCTGTTAATGGTTTACCAATATTTTTTTTTATTGAAATAAATGGTTTGACTTTTGGAAATTTTATGCTTATCCTGACGTCACCGTCTGGGTCTACTAAGATGCAAAAGCAATGCCTAATGTCTCCTGTCATCATCATCATCACTTGCCTTTATCCGAAGTTTTAGGGGTCAGCGCAGGTTGCCTTCTTCTTCCGATCCTACATTTCTTTTCACCATCACTTTATTTATCTCTTTTTTTTTTATGTCATATCACCTTTAACGCAACCCATCCGTCGTTGATATTTTTCTTCCTCAGTTCTTTTAACAGATTTTCAGACATTATAATCACGAGTATGTCTCAAGCGTAGCAGACACTTTAGACAGGATCCAACCTGTTTTCTTTACCCCTTTCTCTGTTCAGTACCATAGTTGTTTTACCTTCTATACCTACCGAGGCTAGTATTCAAATGAATTGCAGTGCTCAAGTGTTCTGCTTCTAATCCGATCAGATTGATAGCCAGATACGTGAGACGTTAGAGACGAAGGCTCAAAGAGCCTATTAGCCTTTAGCCCTATCTTTAAGAGTGATAACTGAGGTGATGCAGAAGTTCCAATTTGAACGGGGTCTGTGGCTAAATGGGTAGTTCGAAGATCAGTTTTACCAGGGTCAGTGCTTTGTAAGTGTTTAATTTCTCTAAAAAAGAGGTCAAGTGCGCATCGGACTCGCACACGAAGGGTTCCGTCCCACCGTAGAATATTTTTGATTATTAGGATCGAGCAAAAACCCCGAAAAAAACAAGTTTATTTTACAATAAACGTGTTTTTTGCAAAAAAATTTTTTTTTTACTATGTGCGGCCATAGTAGTACACACTCTGTGTTTTCAAGTGTCTATCTATTACGGTTTAAAATATACAGCCCTGTGACACACCGATAAATGGGCGGACGGACGGACGGGTGGAGCCTTACTAATAACCCATTTGGGTACGGAACCCTAAAAATCTTTGATACATCATGATCCTCCTGGAGTTCAACAGTAGCCTTCACGATCTGTATTGATCCAGCTTAAACTTGTAAAGTCAGTGGTCGGGTAGTCACACTTGAAACATTATTGATAACAATATTTATGCGTCTTTGGTCAGTGTCGCATCAGTCTACATTAAAGAAGAATAAAGCAAATATTTTAACTTTTTAATATTTTTAGACAGTGGACCTTCTAGTTACTGTCTTGTTGTTGAGCACTCTACCGTCGCTATTGATAACAAGACCTTGATTGATGTTGAGTTAATGAATCGATGGATTCGATAAATGGCACTGTTTGTGATGGGATAGCGTGAATGATGCGTTCAATTATTATGATAATGTTGGTATCGTCGTATAGAGGTAGATCACATTGGCACATTTTAGGTGTAATGAAAATTAGTACCTAGTGTTATTTACGAAATTATAAATCATTAGGTATGTATTTGTCTTTAGATGCCCATTGCTGGATATAGACCATGTTCGATGAGTATCGTAGAAAATAAAGCAAGAAAATAAAATAGTTTTCTCGTGGATTGCGCCAAACGTGATAAGGGGCTCGTATCAAGGGGATAGGTGTATTCTGCCGAAAACAACATGCAATTACCAAATCCTTCTATCAAGTATGATTTTGAAGACATTTCAGATTTGCAAGTACATGTCCTTAGTTTCAGCTGTCTGCGGTCTGATATTGACAACGATATTAACAATCCCACTGATTTAAAATAATGTCACAATGTCTGTCTATTTATATAAAAAGCTTATGTAGGCAAAAATCCAGCAGTAATAATATCGTCATCTTATTATCATTAGTTCCTCAGGAAACTGGATCAGTTTGCAACCTTCCAATTAACTCAATCGGTTCCCGGACAGATTAATTTTGCTCGTGACTTGTCGAACATTGCCGATTATTGTCGATAGGTAACGATTTCGTCACGTGAGATTTGATGGCGTTTCTTTACTATTGTCAATGGCGTCTTTTTATATACTAGGGCCTACCACGAACACGCGGAGTAATTGTAACGTACATTCAAACAATTAAAAAAAAATATATACTCCTTTCGCACATAATATTTACCTAGATTTAAGACTATATTCTTATCTATGGGTGATAATAAATTAAAACAAAACGCTATAGGATAGTTTGTTTTTCGAATCAAAAATCAATTTCTTTCAGTTACGTTTTTCAGGACATAGATTATCTTTCCGCTGTCAACAATGAATTTACAAAAGGTAATGGTGACACACTATTCTTCTCAGAAACGAGTACTTATATAGAAAGCCCTGGGGCAGAATAGACATTGAGTAACTCAATATAAATATTTAATTTATATTTATTTTGTGATAATCAAATAATAAGTGATAGCAAATAAAGAGATCATACATTCATTATTCGTTCAGTATCCGAACCTAGATAAGTCCTTAATTAATGCTCTCGCCTGTCACAGCTCGACAATAACTATAATTACGACATGAACAAAGCATTCCTGCAATTTGCAGCCACCGTCCCATAATTAGCAGATTAGACATAGGCCTAGAATTCCGCCATCATTACCTATTTACTTGATGATTAGAACCCTAATTACGCTAATCCAATTCCCTTATTTGCTAATTAGGACATGCTTGGAGCAAACAGGAGATATTAATGTATCAATATTAGGTTTGAGGTTTTGGTAAGATGTAACGCTTAACACATAACTAACATATATTATCTTATTTACAAAATTAAGTACCCGGCTGTAAATATGGCACATGGAGCATTTAACCGACTTCTAAAAAGGAAGAGGTTTTATGTTCGTCTGTATATATTGTTTTCATGTGCGTTCATCGATTTCTCCTTGATTACTGAGTCGATTTACGTGATTTTTCATTCCCCTTATTATAATTTATTAACTTCGTTTTGATAGCTTTTAAGTAAGCTTCAATAATACGTATTTAATTCCACTTTGTATACATAATAAAATGTTGATGATTTTATAAAACTTACTGTCAATGTTATTAACATACCAAGTAGTGGTATACGAATCCATGTGGGGTAGGTACAACAACTAAAAAGTGAAAAACAATCAATAGACTTTCACAAAAATACTACAACGTGAAAATTAACTTTCATTTCGGAGGTCGGCAGCAAAAAAAGAACGACATCGGTTGTTTTTTTTTTTTTGTAAAAAAGTTTTTATACGTTCGGCGTTGTAGAGTCGTCTCGTCACTCTTCGAGTGGTAAGTGACGCTTGTGACGAATGCCTCAGGTTGAGGCACCTGACATATCAAAAAGCATTTGCGGCACACGTCTCTCACTATCTGGACGCAGCTTTTTGAAATAGAATGCTATAAATTAAATCTCTCGGAATAAGGGTTCACGCAGCCTTATTTAAACTTGCCAGCCATGAAAAAAATACTGTCGGTCATAATATGGCCCTTCCCAAAATATTTTCTCAGCCTATCTTTTTAAAATAAAGAGTGATAATGAAGTTTACGACCCGTCTTTATTCACTCACATAAAATTAATTTTAGACGTTACAAATTTTGCCAATCTAAGGAAAAGTTGGCAGAAAAAAGGACAAATTATCTTTTTATAACATAATTAAACCTTCTTTTGGAAATAAAAGGAGCTCATTACTGTAGTCTTAAAACAGAGTGATATAAAAGTATAAGAAAGATACTCATCCAAAGACCCCCGTACCTATAATTACTAACACATTCATTTTTCAACCTTAGATCTAACCTAACAAAGTTCAGAATTGACTGATTTTCTATTACATTATCGAATGTATTGCCATACATTGCCGCTCTAACATACTTCACAAAAATGATCCTCAATAGTTACCGATCGTTGTGTGAGTGACGTACGATCATCCGTAAGTACTTCTTATTGGAACCCTAACGGTTCGTTGAATGGTACTCGCGTTAGGGAACGATATCATTTGCATGTCTGCACTCGACGGTTTTTATGGGACCTTTTTTCTTTTGATGTGTTAAAGCTGATCTATCTTTTGTGAGGATTTTGTATATGGTTTGAGGATATTTATACCTGAGACTTCGTTTTATAACCTTTTAGCTTTATAATGGCTACGATCAGCAAAACTTTCAAGTATGCAGGGTAAAAAGTTGTTACGTCAGTCTTTCCTGATAATTATCTGTTTTGCAATATTTTCTAAGCAGTATGTGGAATTTTGATTTAAAAAATCCAGCATCTAAATAAATATTGATACAGCACAGATATTGAAATCTGCAAATATATACTGGATGACATTTTTTACCGTCTTGAAAAAAATAGGGTATAATAGGTGAACGCAGTAGACCGCTATGGCATATAAATTTTTATTGTTTTTATTTATTCAATAACTTAGAAAGAAATAAATTTATCTAAAAATATACATTTAAAGTAAACTTTTCATACTAGAAAAATAGAACAGAAATTTAAAAACATACATGAATTCCATACAAAATATCGAAATTCAAATCATACGCACTAAAAGCGCGGAATTTTTCAATGAATTCGTAGCTTTCCTTAGCGGCCGATAGGTACTTGCCACACTTGCCGTCGGCCTCTTTGAAATCCTTTCGCAGGTGCACAAGCCGCTCGCGCATCCCCGTCCGCCCGCGTCCCGCGCTTCAGTCACTTGTGATTAGTCACGGCGGCGTGACGTCGCGGCGTGTGCATCGTCCACCCGGTGATAATTATCACACCAAAACTTGTACAAATATTCAAATGTGGAATACCTAGCAATGGTGCGATTTTAACTAATTCCATTTAGTGAGTAATTGTGTAAGAATTGTACCTAAACAGGTCTGTTTACATTTTTACAAAGCAGACCTTGAAGGACCTACTCGCCCCGGATAATCATAAATTGTCTCTGAAAGGTAAATATCATTCAGTACGTGTGGGTGCGCGCGAATACACCTACTCTACTGTCGGCGTCGGCGTCGTCGCGTCGCGCGTCGGTCAGTCGCGTGAGTCGCGTCACCCGCGAGTACTGCTCAGCTGCTTGGCTATCGTATGTGAACTCGTAGGTAAACTCTTACGCACACATCGAGTTTCTCTGTACGTGTGTGTGCGCAGAACGCTAAAATAGGCGCGCCGTCGTTACATAGCAATAGGGTGACCGAACGACCTTCTGTCAACATTCTCGCTCCCGCATATATGGACGTCCTTTTAATTTTGCTAGAAGTACAGTCGAGTATTCTTGCTTTCGCAGATTGTTTTAAAAATTCATTCGTGTCTTTGTTACACTTTTCGTTTTTTTGTAAGAATGTTTTCCTAATATGTAATATTATTAGTGGATAAATTGGTGAGGTTTTTATTTGTAAGTGTTTGTTGTGATTTATTATTTTAGGTTTGGTTTTGTTATTATTGTGTCAGGTTATTTACCTACTTATTCTTTTGGTCTGACTTTTATTTTTGATTGAGTTAATAGGCTTTTATTTACTCAATCAAATCAATCAAAATTTGTCAATGTTTGGGTATTGTGTTACATTTTATTTGTGAATCAGGTTTTTCTTAATTTATTAGTAAGTGGAATATTAAAGTTATTGCATTGATTTTAAATAGAATTAAATTTTGAAAACGTTGTAAACACGACTGTACCATGCGAGCGGCCGCATAGTACCTACCTAGCGCCAGAAATGTGCATGCATCTCGCTCGCACGTACAACTTTCATTCATGTGCGATCGCGGCCTACGTCGTTTACTATTCAATTTTTTCAATTCAATCATTTATTTCGGAAAATATCCATATTGTAATATATTACTATGTCCTATTTTGACTATTAGTCGTAGGATGGATAGTTTTCAGGATTTTTAAGGATATTAAAATTTGGAACTTTTTTATCTCAATGTTACGAAGCAAATATTCTCGGGCATGGCTTCTATTCCATTTGCACAACACACCATATTATTCTCGAGACGGTAAAAAATCTCATTCGGTATAGAGCGTGCAAAATATATGAACAAAAATTAATATTACTGTAGTATAAATCAATTTTTATTCTGTACAGGAATCAAACATACGTTTCGTAGGACAGCAACCATTATCTGGTATGGAAGAGATTATCATCAAAACGCTAAACCTCCCTAATTCTTCTAAACAAAAGCACCGTTACAAATACCCAATACAATTACGCTATCTATTACCCTTCAGCGAGAAGCTTATAAGGGCCAATTACTTGCCAATTAGCGATACTACAAACAGTTAGTTAGACCCTATACATCTCCCCTTTTGTTTCGAACACCCACTACTGAGTCCCATGATGGGCGCCAATAAAATACGAATGGCGCCCAAAACAGGACAAAATCGAGGGACTATTAGAAAGGTATTTTTCGACTGTTTCATTTAATGAGGGTAGAGGGTAGTTGTGAACTAGGGTTAGAGTATGAAGCGTACTTTTTATTGGTTGGTTTTTGAAAATATTGTGTGGTTTTGTTTCAATAGTTTTCGTTGCAAAATAATAAATAGAAATATTTTTGTCAGGCTAGAAATTAATTGAACTGAACTTATGTTCTGTTCAGAAAAACCGCCGTTATGATTGTCGTGGTATTCAAGTTTACAAAATAATAAATCTTAGAAAGTTTCTGAATCTTTGACCGACATAATAATTTTGTTAACAGCTTCTTCTCATAAAGTAAAGTGGCTTATAATTTGCTAAAACCACATGACTTTCCTAATTAGCAAAAGCTCTCAACTATTAATTAGAAGTTCACAAACTTACCTACAACTGCATAAAAGAAAAATAAATAAAAACCGCTGTTTTAATCTTTTTATTTCCCGTCTATTCTAAACCAGAGGTTATTTTCAAAGCCAACTTTCATAAGGCTTCGTCGCAAAAGTTAGGAGTTAGCTTGCCGGTAATAGGATCCGACAACGTTCTTAGAAACGAGTAATTCTAGAAAACGTGAAGTTGGAAAGGTCAAATAAGGTCGAAAGTAATTACATTATTTATTGTAACTGATACACTACAGGGTAAAGACCTCTTTTTGAACAGAGAAGATCGGGCGGGAAGATTGTGAAGCATGGATATTTAAGTAAAAATATCCATGATTCACAATCAATAGAGAATCATGCTCCCTTAGATGTCACTGCTTGCGGTAGCGTCGGGGGTCGAGTTGCCACCTTCCCTCAAATATGGCGAACGCAAATGGCATAACGCAAAGATCAGCCATTACCCATGGCTGATCTTTGCGTTATGCTCGTGAACGGGTGCTGCTTGTGGTGACAGGTCGTTTTGCTGACCATGGTTTTGTTATTGTTATTAATAATTCGCTGTTTAATTATTTTACTTCGATGGTCCTAGTTTATCAATTATTACTTCTAGTTTGAGCTATATATAGCTATATGTAAGCGGGCACGCTGCTGTGTCGGGATGTGTTGTGGTGAGCCTTGAAAGAGAAAGGTTTACCCGGGAAGTATGTTGAGATAATTCGTGTCATGTACAGTCAATCTCGTACCTCCGTCCGGTCGGCTGCTGGCAATACCAACGAGTTCAGTGTGGCTATAGGCTTGAGGCTTTAAGTCCTTACCTCTTCCTGTTGATTATGGACGCTCTGACGTCGGACATACAGGAAGAGACACCCTGGTGGATGCTGTTTGCCGATGACATTGTTCTTGTCGGTGAAGATGAACCTGAGATCCAGAGCAGATTGCAGAGATGGCAACAGCAGAACCAAAACTGAACATATGTTCTGCGATTTCGACGGTCTCTTCAGTTCTGGTGCTTGAGTTCTGGTCTGCTCCGACTTTCGGACTTTCGGTTCACTCGTGCAAAGCTATGGCGAAGTAGATCGGGTGGTTAAGTACAGAATTAACACTGATTGGATGAAATGACGGCAGGTCACGGGAACAATCTGCGATTCTCGCATTCCCCTTAAACTTAAGGGGAAGATATATAAAACAATGGTTAGACCTGCTGTTTTGTATGGATCAGAATGTTGGGCCACAAAAGGGATGAATGAAATGCAATTGTATGCAGCTGAGATAAGAATGATGTAAGCTGGCACGCCCTTTATGCTTGGAGGCTTATAAATAAGTATTAAGTTCTGTTTACGTTTATTTTTTATGTCTGCTTGGGTATAATTTTCAATGTTTTTGGTTGGTATATAATTGGCGTGTGCTAGCTGACATATGGAAAATAATTAAAAATGTTTTGTGTTGCGTAATGTAAACGACTTTGCAAACTATTGTATATGACCAAGTTTTTCTAACTGAACAGACAGCTGTGCTGTTGGGGAGCTTTTTGCGCCACTTCTTCTTTGCAGTCAAAGCACTAGGAAGTGGTGAAGGGGGCGTTTTGGGGGACTATCATATGTAATTGTGACGTTTCAAAAGTGCTGATTCTCAGCCGTGTTTGAATAAATGACTTATGATTTTGATTTTGAATAAGACAGGCCATTTGAGACTATTAGATTCAAATGTTTACATAAAGTTTTCCTTCACCTTAAGTTTGCGGTCGTCATCAGCGTTCAAAGCAGTTGACTGCTGGAAAGCACCTCTATCGGGAGCAAGTACTTATATCAACATAAAAACAGTTACAAATCATAATAATAATACCAGCCTATTATTGTTTCATTGCAGGGCAAAGGCCTCTTCTCATACAGAGAAGGCACGAGCATTGATCACCACGCTTGCTCAAGACGGATTGGCGATATCAAACAAAATAATCATAATAATAATAATTATGCAAAATCACGTATAAAGAACAGACATAAAAAACGCAAAATGTAAATCATACTTAACGATCCATAAATCATGTAATTGTAAATACAGTAAGTTTACAGTTACAATTTACGGCTTATAAACTTTTAGTGTGTTGCTCTTTATAGAGCCATCGTTTACAGCCCCCTTCGTTTACAGCCCCTAGCGCCCCTTTTTAAGGGCCCTGACTTTTGTGGGGCTCTTCACTCGACGATTGAGAGTTTCAAATGATAGGGCAAACTTTTTCTTTTTCGATTGACGTTCTTTCAGGATTGGTACGATTTAGGTTTTTAGTTGAATCTATTATGTTAAGATTAGTTCAAACTTCTTTGATATATTGAGCACATTACTCTTTCATTTATTCACAGTTAAATATAATGTACTTAATAACTTTCACGACAAACTTTAAATAGGGGTAAGAGCTCACATGAAAAGTAAGTTCGTACACTTGGTTAGTCTGGATCAATACATCTGTGGATATCTAACAGGAAAACACAAAGGATCAACTTCTTGACAAAGATTTCAAACAAAATGCCATTGATTGTGAGTGGACCTGTCTACACAAATGCCCCGATTTGTGTTGAATAAAAGAAAAATAACTGCCCGTAATACGATTTCCCGTTGAATGCCATGTACCTCCCGACCGACTTTATGCGACCCACAATCTCTCTCTCCGAAATGCTTCTAAGTCATCCCATCACAGTCCAATATAGCTGTATTTTTGTAAGACACAATCTGAATTGCAGATTTGATTCTGCTGATTCATCGTTGGGAATTGATGACGCTTCCAATTTTATATTCCCCATGGAAGTGAGGTCGTTACATTTTTTCTGTTGGTTTAAACTCTCCGACGGGTAATGTTTATTCTGTGTTATTTTTTAAAACCTTTGAAAAATGCTTTAGGTACCTACAACGTACATATTTCTACCCAATGATTTAATTGATAGTTATTAATATTTTAATAGATAGATATTTCAATTTAGTAAAACATGTAGGTTTCCTTTCTCTTAGGAGAAAACAGGCGTATTTATGTTTGCATGTAGGTAAAGGTCTAAGCTATTATTCATAGGCTATATAATTTTTTAAAGTTGTAATACAAGAACACCTAGATTGGATTTTTTGTTCATAATACAATATCAGTAAGCTATCGAAATATTTATCGTTTGACGTGAACTAAACAGACTCGCTAGTCTGTCACAGCCACAGTCATATTTCCACATTTATATTTTAAACCAGCTTATCTGACATCAATAGACTCTCTCTCGACTCTACTTCATGGTTTTCTTCAATTACAAGCCGATTGCGAAAACAAGCATTATAGAAAATGCTTTCACATTTTAATCAAAGAAATGCATTCACACAAAACAGCCTCCGCACCAACTTTTTAAACCACATCCGAAGCTCTCTACTACTGTTGTCGGCTATAAAAACCATTGCGTATACCGTTTCTTTTCCAAACCCGACCCAAATGTTCGAGAAAATTCCTTCTAACATTTTTCCGTTCATATTGTTCTTCCCATCTTTCGAACGTCCGAGTGAAATTATTCTGATCAATGGAGATCAAACGGTTGGTATGGAAATATTTCTGTGCTGCAGTTAGAAGGAAATCAGCGAAATCGATTGCTTTGTCTGTAAAGCATTTGAGGACGTTTGCTATTCCAGTTGGGACAAATAGCGCGTTATCTGTATCTAAACAGCTGTGTATAATTTTCTTTGAAGATGGAATGTTGTTTATGGTTATTTGAATAGCTGCTTTCATAATTATACTGCTGTTAACTCATCCAAAGTATTTATTTGGAGCACAACATCAAACGACGTTGTTTCATCTGCTAATAATTCTATAGCATTAAATTGTTATCCACCACATAAATCTGTATTATCATTGTTTATTTGAACGAAAGCACTTACAAGACTTAACAATGCCCGGAACACACACTTGTATAAAATAGTTAAAATACATACACGCCAGTACCTTCATTACAGTGAAAACTCAGCCACAAACAAGTACTATTTAAATAATAAACCCGATTCAGGAATCAGGACATGAATTCTCTATTACAAATATTTCAAAATAATTCATTTCTATCAACTGGTTTAACTTATCGGTATGATTTTCAAAATCAATTCTGTCTGATTTTCTTTACTGCCTAAACCTTATAAAATAAGAATAAAACAAATTCAAACACAGCTCATTGTCTTTACAACAAAAGCATAAAAATCTATTTTCCCAAAGAACCATGATCGCACATAAGTCAAGCCGAACACAAAGGAAACGAAAATAATCCATTATATTTCGAAAATAAACCCACACACTACAACTATTTCGGAAATAAAGCGATCCATTCACAAGGCGTTTCTATTTGAATGCTCCGACAAAAATAAAAAGTCGAAATAAAGAAATAGTGCCACTAAAAGGATTTACGCGTACAATATTACCAACAAGAACGGTAAATTATTATCAAAATAATCCTCTTTAGCCACACAAAAGGAGCGTTGGGAAAGAAATCTGCTTTTATGGCAGAAATGTCTGCGAACGTCTAGGTATGGTAGAATTAGTATGGATCATGGCGGCTCACTTTTGCTAACGCTACTTGAATGAGATTTTTCAGACTAATCTTATTGTGGTGCACTTGGTTTTTTCGGGTCGTTTGTTGCTTTGACTTTTGTATTACTTTTTAATTGAATTTTGTATTTCAAATGACCGTCCTGTCCATAGCTTTCATAGTGGGACTATCTGCAGAGCACCTAATTAACGTTATATAGGTGCGACACCTTCAACATTTATTAGTAATAGTTTTGATTTCACCCTTTGTATAGAACTGACTTGTTACTTACATGACTATTCATTTATTAATAAGGAAATAGCTGCAATCAATACCTGAATGAATTCTGTTTTCTCTCATGAACGGCTATATGAACAAAAATAACATAGAACATTTAAAGTGTTTTCCCGTGATAAATACTGTTGTTTCAGACACCATAAATACAGGCTTTCTTTTCAAGAATGATGGGTAAAAGGATGAGCCCTATTATAGTCAAACACCACGTTTTTTTCAACATGAATAACGTAGTCATAAGTATCATGTGTCATAATTATTATATACGTTGGGTTTCTATAATTAGGTCAATTAAGGTAAAAAAAAAACAAACGTGGGCATACTTTTGTGTTTACGTAATAATGTTTTGTTAATTGGTAATGAATATTGCTGTGCATTTGTTTGACCTCTGGGGAAAAACAAATCTACTAACGATATTCATTATAGACGCCACGAGTTATGATTTTTATCAAAATTACCGGATAATTTTTATTCAAGTAATTTATTTTTCAAAGTCAAATAATTTATTTCAATTAGGCACATAAAAGGCACTTTAAACGTCAAATTTACAAATTTATTTAACCGATTTTAGATTAATAATGCAGTGTATTAAACACGTGTGCTTTTTACTTTACATTACCGCACTAGTGTGGTTATATGCGCCACAAATAACTATTTACTAGTCGGAGTAATGACACGGTAGTATAGAATTTGTATTTAATAGAAATTTACTTTGGTAAAGCGTGTGTAATCAATGCACACGCGTGCCCAGCATAGCACACTAGTATCATAATGTACTATAATCATATTGTCTAAATCCCAGTGTTAAGCTGCAAAAAAGCTCATAACAACAGTCCCAGTGGATTATGTCCCCAAACTTAAAACAATTGTAGCTATCAATCACATCGCGCATAATTTTATTACGATCCACCCTACAGTGGAACCCTAAAGGCCATTCGACATTGCGGTCACAGATTTACAATAAAATGAGGAGTATTGCGAGTGAATTCACAAGCGATTCTTTGTGTAGGTGTTGGGGACAATTCGGGCCGGCACCGGGATGGAATAACAATGGGCAGCCCTCGCCTCTTGCACGTTATCTCACAGAATTAAAGGAGGTGCCGCAAGGAGCAACGCTTGGCTCGCTACTTTTTAAGATTCGCGAAAATAGACTTTTGTTTAAATTTTGAGATCTGGAGTTTAGATAAGGTGTTGCAGTTTGTTTTAATTCGATGATGAGATCTTTTTTGTTTTGCGTAGAGTGTTTCACTACAAATGAAGCTTTCTATTTATTTACCGATGAAATATCAGGGATTCGTATTTCCCTTTAGTGGGTCAAGCCAAAATTCTTTAAACTGAGTTGGTTTCATGTTGAATAAATTGCTCAATAGAAAGTTCCTGACAGCAGAATTTAGTTGAAGAAAATTCTGGCGAATTTTTGGTAATAAATTAATTACTGAGAACTGCTCCTACAAGGCAAAACCGCCCATTGTACGATTTCATGAAATTATTCTATTGTAATTACGACATATTAATGTCGTAATTACAAAAGAAAATAATTATTTAAATATGTGTACAATAACGAGATAAATAATTAAATACTAAAAATTGCCTAAAATTGTTTCATGTCAAAAACACAACTTTTATAGCTGCTGTCAGAAAAAAACAACATAATCCATTCATAAAACTGTCTAAATTAAAAGGACCATTCCACTTACCATTACATGATTGTAATTATACTGCATCATGCATATAAACAGCTACATACCTGTGAAAAGAAGAATAGCTTATTCATAAAAATCCAAAATAAATTCAAAATAAACTATTGTGAAAATATGCCGACTTACGCCAGCTAGTTTTAGAAGACTACAATTTTGAACAATTTACTACATTTTTTTTTTGTCTAAACCAGCCAGAACGTAAAAGTGAAAAAGTAATAAAGTTACATCCTGAATAATAATAATAATAATGGAAAAGTTATGTACCTACTCTTACAAGAACAGAACTAGTTATAAAATGCAAATGGATGTTAGTCAAAATAACTTGTTGAGAACAAAGAAACTAATCATACAACTAGTTACCATCCCAACCAAAATGAGAAAAATAAAAATAACAAATGTCTCGTCATAAAGGCTGTTCTAACACTCGTGTCGTTATTACACAACAGTCGCTAGAATACCTCTCGTCTGGGACAAGAGAAATTACACAAAGAATGTTGTGTTGCTTTCACAAAAAATAATAAAGCACCAGTTGGTGAAGTGGAACTGACGATGAAGACCACAGATGGTCACCGGGACTGCTCAATAATAAGTAATTCACGGGTTGCGATTCGATTACTTTAATATGGTTGCCAAGCAATTTATGCTCGTCACAATGCATATGGAGAAGTGGAGCCAATGGTAAAGTACCAGGAGAACTCCTCAACGATTAACGTCGCTGCATTGGGAAAAGTAATATTTTGTAAAAAGGTGATGAGTTGACATTAGGTTATTGTAATTTAGATAAGTTACAAACTGACCCAGTAAAAAGCGAGAAATAAAAACTTTTCACTTTGTTGTGTTTGTTTGGAATTCGGTTGTTTTTTGTGAAATAGTTTTTTTTCACTGTTTTTGTGTGAATAGAAAGCACTAAATAAACCAAAAACCAGTGACTTGTTTAAATCAGTTAGTACAGTCATCATAGTTATTTGAAATTCGTTGAGATTAGTCGCGTCGATCGCGTGCTCTACTTAAGTGCAAAGTGCAGACGCAGCAAACCAACCGCGCCGCACCGGCCGGACCGCGCTCGCCGCGATGACACACACATTTACGTAAGAATTGACCTACATTTCGATTATAATTATTAAGTGATATTTATTAACTCGCCAATAACATGGCTGAGACCACTAAAATTAAGGTGAAAACCGAAAATGAACAACTGCTGTACAAATACTACAGCGCAGAAAGAGCAGATAATGAACAGCTGCGTAATGTTATTTCTGATATGGAAAAACAGATAGAAAGCCTCCAACAACAAGTGAGGTATTTACAGCATAAAGCACAACAAAGTACAGCTGCAACCAGTGAGCCAGCTGAGCCAATAAAAAGTCCAACACAGTGTCCTGAATACTGCACGGATGAGGAGGAGCTGGCCAGGGAAACTCAGTGGATCAGGCAAAAGAGCAGGAAAAAACGAAAATTAAACACATCGCCCACTCACACTGCCAACATTGAACACATAGAGACTGTTCAAACCGAGAAAGCGAAAATCAAAAAGATTCCGCCACCACCGCCAGTAGTAGTAGATGGCGTCGAGAACTACCAGGCTTTGTTTGACTTACTGTCGAAGTCTGAGTCTGGTGATAAATTCACTACTAAAATGTTGAATGGGAAGTGCGTTAAAATAAATGCAGTGAACGAAGACACATATAGGTCTATTACAAAGTTATTAACTGAAAATAACTTTCTCTGGCACTCCTACGAAAACAAGCAGGAAAGGCCAATAAGAGTCATGGTGAAAAACCTTCATTTCACATGCGAGCCTGCTAGAATAATTGAAGACTTAAAAAGTAAAGGTTTCCAGATTGAAGATGCAGCAAACAAATTGAGGTGGAAAAATAAGGAGCCTCTGAACATGTTTATGATGACTTTCAGAAATGAGGAAGACATAAATAAAATATATAGTATTAAGTCAATATTAGGATGTAAAGTAGAAGTACATCCTCTCCATACTTCGAGGCTAGTGCCACAATGCAAGAAATGCCAGGCGTACGGACATACACACAAATACTGTTCTAAAGAACCTAGATGTGTCAAATGTACAGGCAAACATCTGACTGCTGACTGCAAAAAACCGGCAGACGAGAAGCCAAAATGCATCCACTGTGGGGAACCGCATCCAGCTAATTATAGAGGATGTATAGTAGCCCGGGAAATGCAAGGCATAAAAAACAAAATTATGAAGAAGCCGGCAATAAAAGGTCAGCGCAAAATCAATGAAATAGTGCAAACTAGGTCACAAACACAGAGTCATTACGTGACACAAAACCCTCACAAGAAAACATACGCGCATATTGCAGCCAAAACTGTCAATCTTGCGAATATTCGTGAGAATGTTAATGCCGATAAAGGTATGGAAGGAAAGTTGGACGAAATTATAAAATTGATGTCCTCATTTAACGCTCGTTTGGATCGACTAGAAAATAGCGCTACGAATGCTATCTACAGACCGAAAAAATGAATCCATTAAAAATAATGGCATGGAACGCAAACGGGCTACTTAAACATCAACAAGAATTAGAAGTAGTCCTGATCACAGAAAACATCGATGTATGCCTTATATCTGAAACTCACTTTACTAAGGAATCATACATAAAGTTCCGAGGATATAAAGTGTACCATGCACTGCACCCTGACAATTCTGCCCGAGCTGGTAGCGCGGTTGTAGTCAAAGAGAATCTGTGTCATCATGAAGAACTTAAGTATGAATGTCATGAAATTCAAGTTGTGGCGATTTGTATTCAATCTCAACTGTATCCAGTCACCGTAGCGGCCATCTACTCGCCTCCGAGATACAATATAAAAAAAAACTACTATGTGAGGTTCTTACAGCAACTTGGACAAAGATTCATCTTAGGTGGCGACTTCAATGCTAAAAATACGCATTGGGGGTCAAGACTAACCACAACTAAAGGAAAGGAACTTATGAGTGCCATGAAAGAGCTAAAGTGTGAAGCTATTTCTACCGGAAAACCAACTTATTGGCCAAGCGATCCATGCAAAGTCCCTGACCTAATAGACTTTTTTATAACTAAAAATATATCTCCTAATTATTTGAGCATTGATGAATGCTTTGACATGAATTCGGACCACTCACCAATAATTTTATCAGTATGGCATCGGATCTTACGCATAGAGAGCAATCCTATACTTGTAAATACTTATACAGACTGGGAAAGTTTCAGAATAGACCTGGATAATACAATAGAATTAAGAGTTCCATTAAAAACTCCGGAACATCTAGATTTAGAATTAAGTAAATTTACAACTAGTATACAGCAAGCAGCCTGGAAAAACACACCGGAAAAAATACACCGGGTCAAAGCAACCGCCTACCCTGCAGGAATTAGGTGTCTTATAACTGAAAAGCGGAAACAAAGAAACAGATGGCATCAGACCAGATGTCCACAAGATAAAAGATTGCTGAACAACCTTACTAAGCGTCTTACGCAAGAAATTCAGCACTACAATGACTCATTAACAAACAGCTACCTTAGCCAATTAACGAGTGATACTAAAACCGGCTACTCGTTATGGAAGGCTACGAAGCACATGAAACGACCCATCATCCAAATTCCTCCCATCAAGGAAGAAAATGGAAAATGGGCAGTGACGGACGAACAAAAAGCCTCAAGGTTCGCTGACCATTTAGAACGAATTTTCCAACCAAATGAATCCCAGACTCACAATGCGAGGATATTAATTCAGGGTGTTCAAAATAGTTCAGATATTAAGTTGGTTACCCCAAAAGAAGTATCTAGAGAAATTAAGTGTAATTTTAATCGGAGAAAATCCCCTGGTTACGACTTAATTACAGGAGAAGTTTTACAAAATCTCCCACGTAAAGCTATAGTTAAGCTTACCACGCTCATTAATGCTGCATTTCGGTTAAAACACGTTCCTGACATGTGGAAAGTAGCTGAAGTCATAATGATAGTCAAGCCTGGGAAGCCACCTCATGAAACAACATCTTACAGACCAATCTCACTGTTACCTGTGTTGTCAAAACTATTCGAGAAATTATTTCTAAAGAGACTAAAGCCTCTTATTGAAGCTGAAAATCTTATCCCCGATTACCAGTTCGGATTTAGAGAACAACACTCTACGCTCGACCAAGTACACAGAATTACTAATATTATTGAAAGAACACTAGAGGACAAGAAGGTGTGCTCCACGGTTTTTCTTGATGTTGCACAGGCTTTTGATAAAGTATGGCATGATGGTCTTATCTATAAACTAAGAACAATGCTGCCTCAACAGTTTTCAGACATCATAGAGTCCTATATATCAAACAGATTGTTTAGAATAAGACAAAGAAATGCCTATTCAGACCTTAGGCAAATAAAAGCTGGAGTACCACAAGGTAGTGTACTAGGTCCGGTCCTGTATCTACTATACACCTGTGATATTCCTGAGCTAGATAATAATATCATTGCAACCTTTGCTGACGACACAGCTATCATGGCTGTTGGAAGTAGTCACAAGGAAGCCGTAGATAAGGTTCAAGAGTCCATAAATCGTGTCTATGAGTGGACTGCAACATGGCGTATCAAACTCAATGAAAGCAAGTCTATCCACATTGACTTCACTAATAAAAAGCCACAATACTTCCCGGTATTCATGAATAATCAACAAATACCATACGCGAATACTGCTAAGTATCTTGGCATGACACTGGATGCAAAACTGCGCTGGAAAGAGCATGTCAAAAAGAAAAGAGCCGAACTAGATATTCGATACAAAAAAATGTATTGGCTACTTGGTAGACAGTCGCCATTGTCAATACCCAATAAATTGTTGTTATACAAACAAGTTTTAAAACCTGTATGGACTTACGGTATACAGCTGTGGGGCTGCACCAGCCAGAGCAATCGTCAAATCATACAACGTTTTCAAAACAAAGTACTAAGGGATATAGTCAACGCGCCCTGGTACATTAGAAACAGCGACCTTCACCAGGACCTCGATATGGATGTCGTAAACATAGTTATAAAAAAATATGCAGAAGCTCATGAACACAGACTTCATCATCATGTGAATGTCGAGGCGATCCAACTCCTTGACATCACTGAATTAGTGCGAAGACTAAAAAGGGTAAAACCTTTTGAGTTACTTTAGTGCAGTGTGAGTGAATTTAAAAACTGCAGTGCAAGTGCTGATTGTTTTATAGAACACGTGAATGAAGTGTTCCCCTTAACATAAAGTGAAAAAGAAAGACGTTATTGGACGATTTCTTAATTTTATAGTTACTTAGTAGTTTAAGTTATATTTAATTTACTTATTAGCTAGCTTGGCTAGATTGTAATGTGAATAAAGTATCATCAGCTACGATACTTTATCAAAGGAAAAAAAAAAAGTTAGTACAGTCAAAAAAAAAAACAATTGTATTTTGCTATGTGGAGAATAAACCTAAAAAATAAACTAAGGCTGTACCTTAGTTTCACAGTAAAAAAAATAACTGTAATGTTTACTAGCATACAAGCTATAATTAGATTACTATTATTCTTTTAACTAAAACCTAGTATTTATTCAAACTCGGATAGTAGCGTAAGGAATGGCCCTGCCGATTTGGCCCCACAGCGAAAAGTAAAGAAAATAACATGTTCTAACGAGATATACCTCTTTTTTGCTGGCTTTTGACTTTAGCCCAAAAATGTATGGACGGTAAATGCAGCTAAGTGTACTTCTATAGAGGTATATTAACAGGGGGCAAAATAGGTAGGTACTTTAGGGTAAAAAAAAAGTAGTAACGAAGTATACATACTTATAACATAGGTGTGGGATAAACATTGTACCTATTTAAAAGAACGCAGATTATCTAAGTGTTAAAACGGAACGCAGCGGATGAAAGAAAGAGAGAAGTAGGTGTGCGAGCGAGAGAGCAGGGTAATGGCGATAGCGAGTGTACGACGAACAGCCACGGTGTAACGCTGATTTTTTATAACGTGTTTCCACAAATAAACGTTTCGATTCTTAGTGCTCGTTTATTTTGCCATACAATCCCACAAAATTGGGGGCTCGTCCGGGATTGGCAAAAATAACGACACGGGTTCGAGTTTGAAGACGACGGACGACGGAGACCGGCGGCGGCGCGTGGCGTGGTGCACCGCGGCGGATATTATTCAAAAACTCAACGTACGACGGCATCGGCAACTAAAACATGACGAAAGACGAATCACGTTCGGGCCAAAGCTCGATGTTGTATCTCACGACGGATCTGATACCTAAATTCACCGGTCAAGATAAAACTTATCCAGTTACGCGATGGATTCAAGACGTGGAAGAAAATGGAGAAATATGTGGTTGGACACCGTTACAACAGCTGCTGATGGCACGGAGGTCCCTATCAGGCACCGCACAGCTATGGATGGAAGCTGAACGCCCTCACAAATCATGGGAAGAACTTAAAGCGGCCCTGAGTAAAGAATTCCCTGACACAGTCGACATCAAAGCAATCCACGAGCTTATGAGCCAGCGGAAGAAAAAACGTGACGAGAGTTGTATCGACTATATGATGGTCATGAAGGCGTTAGGGAAAAGAGGAAAGATTCCCGATTACGTGGCCATTAAATACATCGTTGATGGCATAGTGGACCACGAAACCAATAAAATCATGCTTTACGGTGTTACGTCGTATCCTGAACTTAAAGAGAAGTTTAAAATCTACGAGACGATTAAGGAAAAGATGAAACTGGAACATTCTAGAAGTACCTACAGAAACGAAAAACGCGGCAACGTACGGCATGAGAAAACGTCGAAAAGGTGTTATAACTGTGGTGAAGGCGATCATGTGTCGGAAGATTGTCCGCAGAAGGCACAAGGTCCAAAGTGCTTTAACTGCAACGAATATGGCCATATTTCATCGAAATGTCCGCATAAAAATAACAAGGAGGTAGGCGGCCGCAAGGAAGATTCGAGTTCATCAAAATGGTGGCGTAGTTCCGGCACTTCCGGCGATAGAAAAGGACAAAACAACGAAGCATCGACGAGTGGGAGCGGGAGCGGCGAACGAGTGAGCAAACAAGCAATGTTCGGTCAATCATCGTTCAACGCGGATGATACGTCACACTCACAGAATGACATTGACAAGATGACAGATGACAGGAGTAGCAAATGTCAAAGTCAAACCGAGTATGACATCTACGATGTAAACAAACAATCGCAACGGGAAAAACCTTTGAAGATCGTAGAATTATGTGGAAAAACGACAAGTGCGCTTATTGATTCGGGCAGTGACGTGAACTTGGTATCGTCTGAGTTTTGTGCTAATGTCAGTAAAGTGATGAACAATAACATAACACTATCCGGACTGGGTTCCGCTAAAGTGGAGCCATTAGGTTGTTTAACAACAAATGTTGTGATCGACGGTACGAAATACGACGATGTGTTATTCTACGTGGTACCTAAAGACAGTATGCCTTTTAATGTAATCATAGGTCACGAATTTCTTAAGAATGTTATAATGGTTATGAATGGTAGTGCTGTGTGGATGAAACCTGTGGAATGGGTGAACGAAATCAATTGTTTCAGTTGCAGTGTTGAGGTTGGTCATGTGAGTAATACTGACCTTAAAGAAGAGGTTGTTCAGATGGTTGAGAGCTATCAACCATGCCAAATCAAAGAAGCTCCTATCCAGCTGAAAATAATTGTGAAAGATGACGTCCCGGTGGTGCAACGTCCACGACGCATATCACTAAAGGAACAGGTGGTAGTTGAAGAACAAGTTGCGGAGTGGCTGGAGCAAGGAATTGTACGCGTAAGTTACTCTGAATATGCCAGTCCATTAGTTCTAGTTCGCAAAAAAGATGGTGCTATAAGGGTGTGTGTTGACTATAGAAAATGAAATAGTAAAATCATAAAGGATGAGTTTCCATTGCCGATTATCGAGGATTACATTGACAAGTTGGCTGAGGCAAAAGTATTTAGTGTACTGGACTTAAAGAACGGATTTTTCCACCTGAGTGTCAGCAGTGAGTCTGTGAAGTACACTGCATTTGTTACACACCACGGTCAGTTTGAGTTTTTGAAAGCCCCATTTGGCTTGTCTGTTTGCCCAAACTACTTTATGCGATTTGTGACCATTATCTTCAGAGAATTAATATCTAAAGGGATTGTTCTAATATTTGTCGATGATATTCTTATTCCAGCCAAAGACGAACAGGAAGCTGTGGATAGATTAAGAGAAGTTTTAAGAGTGGCATCTGAATATGGCTTACAAATAAACTGGAAGAAAGCACAGCTGATATGTCGAAGCATAACTTATTTAGGTCATACCATTGAGAATGGACAAGTAAGGCCTGCCAGCGAAAAGATCGATGCTGTAACGAAGTTTCCAGAACCCAAAACAACTAAGCAATTGCAAAGTTTTATCGGATTGGCATCGTACTTCAGGAAGTATATTCAGAATTTTGCATCTATAGCACGACCACTTACAGATTTACTTAAGAAGGATGTTGATTTCAAGTTTAATGATGAGCAACGGTGTGCATTCAATTGTTTGAAGGAACGTTTGACTACTAAACCGGTTTTACGAATATTTAATCCAAGATTAGAGACAGAAATGCATACAGACGCATCACTTCTGGCTTATGCTGCTATACTCATGCAGCGATCTGATGATGACGGCGGACTACATCCAGTATATTTCATGAGTCGTAAAACGAATGATGCAGAGAAAAAGTACACCAGTTATGAGCTCGAAAGTCTGGCTATTATTGAAGGGGTAAAAAAATTTAGACACTACTTGTATGGTATAAAGTTTAAAATTGTCACTGATTGCCAAGCATTCCAGATGACACTTAAGAAAAAAGATTTGAGTACGAGGGTTGCAAGATGGGCATTGCTTCTGCAGGAGTTTGACTTTGAGGTTGAACATCGGCCAGGAACGAGGATGAAGCATACTGATGCATTAAGCCGTAACCCATATGTAGCGGTAGTGACTCTGCACGATGAGATCAGACGAGCACAACAGTTGGACGATGGTCTAAAAGCTATATTAGAGATTTTACAGGAGAGAACTTATGGTGACTATTATGTTGATAATGGATTGCTGTACAAAGGAATGGAAAAGCATTTGGTGGTCCCAAAGTCCATGGAAAATGAAATCATCAAAAGGGCTCATGCAAATGGACATTTTTCAAAAAGAAAGATGATTGAATTAATAAGTAAAGATTATTTTATTAAGAACCTTGATAAGAAAATAGAAGAGTTTGTTACAAGTTGCATTCCATGTCTATTAGCTACGCGTAAAGAGGGAAAACAAGAAGGATTCCTAACTCCGATTGAAAAGGAGGATTCACCATTGCACACACTTCATTTGGATCACATTGGTCCAATGACTGAGACGAAGAAGCAGTATAACCATATTCTCACGATTGTAGACGCATTTACTAAGTTTACGTGGATATTTCCCACTAAAAGTACCACCAGTAAAGAAACCACAGAAAAGTTGAAAATCCACCAACAACATTTTGGTAATCCAAGCCGGTTTATTACGGATCGGGGAACGGCCTACACGAGTCACGACTTCCAAGAGTATTGCAAAGACGAGAACATACAACACATTAAAATTACGACGGGAGTGCCAAGAGGAAATGGGCAAGTGGAAAGGGTTCATCGTACTATAATTTCTGTTCTTACAAAGATGTGTATTGAAAACCCTACTCTGTGGTACCGGCATGTAAGTAAACTACAGCGTGCTCTAAATAGTACTTTTCAGCGAAGCATAAATACTACACCTTATCAACTATTGATTGGGACTAAGATGAGAATGAAGGAAGACACTGAGATTTACAATTTGCTTTTAGAAGAAGGAAGAGAAAGCTATTCAGAGGAGAGAGAAAAACTCAGAGAGAAAGCCAAAGAACAAATTTTACAAGTTCAAGAAGAAAACATAAGAAATTTCAATAGGAAGAGAAAAGAAAGTATGAAATATAATGAAGGAGACTTAGTGGCAATTAAACGCACGCAGTTTGGCACGGGAATGAAGCTGAAAGCCAAATATCTAGGGCCCTATCAGGTTGTAAAAGTAAAGAGGAACGACAGATATGATGTGAAGAAGCTAGACCCTAACACTGAAGGCCCTGGAGTAACCTCTAGTTCGGCAGACTACATGAAGGCGTGGCCAGGTTTCAACTCCAAAACCTGACAGGTGAGAGTCGCTCGACTTAAGTTTTTGTTTGTGTTGTACGTATGAAAGGGTATGTGCAAAGTCTTGTTGACACCATGTATTCTTTTCTTTGACATGTGTTTGTAATGTTACGATGTTAAGTTAGTTATAAGGAGATCTGTACTATGCCTACTGTTGTGTTAATTATCAGTTTGTAAACCTGTTTATTTAAGAATAATAAGTTAAGCAAAATGTTGTATTAGTAGTTAAGTTGAATTCAAGTTGAAAGCAAGGGATGAATGTTTGTGTGGATGTCTGAGGACAGACATGGATCAGGATGGCTGACTGTGGGATAAACATTGTACCTATTTAAAAGAACGCAGATTATCTAAGTGTTAAAACGGAACGCAGCGGATGAAAGAAAGAGAGAAGTAGGTGTGCGAGCGAGAGAGCAGGGTAATGGCGATAGCGAGTGTACGACGAACAGCCACGGTGTAACGCTGATTTTTTATAACGTGTTTCCACAAATAAACGTTTCGATTCTTAGTGCTCGTTTATTTTGCCATACAATCCCACATAGGTATACGTAGGTACATTTTCTCAAAGAAATATTTCACGCACTCCATGTCAACCTTAGATCAACCTCCATCAACCTAAAAAACGTACGTTTAATCTCGAAAAATCGAAACTTTTAACAAAATCCTCTGGATAGACAGAAAAAAAGTGCAGGAATTTTCAAGGGTCCATAAAAGCAGCGTGGAGCGAAGAACAAGAAAAATAGGATAATAATGGTCGGACCGAAGGGCTCTTAAAATCGGTGCGGCGTGAGGCGAATGCTCAAAGCCTTCATTTTTGCCTGCTAAGATTTAGAACGCTTTCCACTGCCGCGAATAGGAGAATAAACGTGTTAATGTTTGTGCGATGATCGCGACGTGGAAGGGAAGTGGAGGAATATTATTTTGAGGATTCCACAACATAACATCACGCCGGTATTCCTCGGAGTGTTAGGCAGAGGTGTTTTTCTCCAGTTACGTTTAAGTGCCATGTAAAAGGCAGTCATTGATGTCATCAACCGGACGCAATCCAGAGTCCGGGCTGAAACCGCAGAACATAATCATACCGGGTTATTAGTTATACGCCGGCAATCCGTTAAGGGGATGTAGCATAATCAATAACCCTGTATACTTGTATATAATATAATCTTTATTTGTATATAAAGAGATTGTAGTACATGTAACAGTTTTTACAAAGTAGGTAGTATTAAATCTCTGGAAATCAAGTGGGTGACGTGCTGACATCCTTGCTAGGCTATGAAATAACCTGGATTAAGGAGTAACAGTTTGTGTGAGGGTGCGTGTGTGTGTGTATATATTGGCTGTAACTGAGAAATCCCTGATGGTAACTTCTAGTAACACTTTGCCTGACCTGGGATCAAACCCAGGACCCCACGTCCAGCAATATCGCTTACGACCACTAGACCAACGAGGTAACTCACTTATATTAAAACTGAAACAGTCGCATCTGGTAAGAATGAATAGAAAATAATAATAATTATTTATTGTTGTTGTAGGTGATTACAAATAAAATTGGTAAAAGTTAAAAAGTATATTTTTGTAATTCAATAATTATTTTAACCCTTAACCACCTGACGTGTTTTTCAGTTACACTACCATCTGACGTCGGACCTGGATACCGCTTGCGTATTTTCCATATTTAATAACCATTATTTAAAATATTACAATATAAAAGTCACATCTGTATTTTAGTTATATTTTTATTCATCATAAGTTTTTAAATTGTGCAAAAGTATGCATTTACATATAAAAAATCAACACTACAAAAATATATACATTTTAGCAAAAACTCTAGGATCTTCGAAAATCTGAGATATTAGTAGGAAATTACACTGTAACTCAATAGTTTTTACAAATATAATTACGTATAATGTTTAAATGCGCGCGCATATGGAGCTGCCGAGGTGCACGTCGCGTACTGGTGGAAGCGAGGTAAAAGTACATGGACACATAGGTGCGTCGAATGCATAGTAATGGAATAATTTGAAAAAGAAAATCGCCGGAGTCTCTCAGACCGTCGTCAGGTGGTTAAGGGTTAAAGTATATTTTGATGATTCTTTTCGCGGGGTCATGGACTGCAGTTATTGTAGTCACTTGAAATTAGTTTAAAAAATCGTTTTTTTTGTGTTTACTTCACAGACGAGATGAATATCGCTATCTAAAATGATACGATAAAACATAAGAAAACAGTTTTTCTCAACTCTTACTTCAAGTAACAACACTAACAGTGATCGTTGACCTTCCAAAAAAAATTTATTTTATCAAAGTCTAACTCAAAGCATTTATTTCAATTAAACCACTTTTGAATTGCCAAGGGGTCAGTTGCCCGGGTGTCATCACTGCGTGGATCGCCCGGAGGACACGGTTGAGCATACGGTGGAGGTCTGTCCGGCTTGGGCAGAGCATCGCCGTGTCCTCGTGGAGGCGATCGGCGGCGGGGATCTCTCGCGTCCGGGCCTTGTCCAGGCCATGGTACGGAGCGAGAGGGCATGGGAGGCCGTCACCTCCTTCTGCGAAGCAGTAATGCTCGCGAAGGAGGAGGCAGAACGCGTGAGGGAGAGGCAAATTTCGCGCCCTCACGCCCCTAGCCGCCGCAGGAGACGCCCTGGGCGTCGGGAATCGCAGGCCGATTCCCGGCCACCGTAGGCGCGGGCTTGCGGACGGTGAGCAATGGGTAGCTCGCCGTCCGATAAGGACCAGGCCCAGGTCAACGGCGCGTTGTGTTCCACGCGCGCCTCAAAGAGATGTCAGCACAACGGAAGGGGTCCGATAGGACCGATGCCTGCCGGGGTTGCGGGAAAGTCCGAAAGGGATACCGAGGCCCCTGGCAACGTAAAGGCAACGGAAGGAACACGGGTGGGTTTTATTCAGTAAGAGTCTGACACGCCCTCCCGCTCCACCCAGAGCGGGAGAAGTTATTTGATAATTTCCCACCCAAAAAAAAAAAAAAAAAAAAGGGGTCAGTCAGTCAGAAATATGAAGCTAGATGCCCATTCCAAAGAGTAGGTTCCTATGGAGAGGAACGGGCAAGAAACTCCACGAACACTCTTTTAAATCATAATATTGGTGACATCATTCATGTTGAAATTATACATGTGAGAACAATGTAGAAAGACGTGCACGTAAAAAGCGTCCGTAATAAAAAGATAAAAACAATTCAAAAATTAAAATAAGCCGTGGCAGATAAGAGATGACCAGTCCCTACTGACGGTAGATAACGATCCTTAACGATCTCATCCAACACATACGCCACCAGAGAGACATTTGAGTGAGCATGACATACTCTCAGCCGCCAGGGTACATTCAAGTCAATGAAAGACGTACCCAGTAAATGGTAGCTTTATAGAAGGTCGCAGTGCTCACACATGTGCTATGCAATTATACAATACTAAGAGATTGAAGTTAAACAATTCAATGATAGTTTTTGCAATTTTCAGCAGCTCCAACAATATTTTCGAATGCTAAAATTCAATTAGTTTGTGTGCCCTTGTGGAGCTGGACCAGCGTTGAGTCAAGCATTTTTGTCACCGATATAATCCCCCAGCTTATAATATGCTTGGTAGCATAATATTATAAGCTGGGGTGCGTTTTATACAAGATTTAAATTTCGTTTCATTTAGTTGTAGCATGTGGGGAGGTATTTTATTGTTACATTTTAAACTACCCCATGAAGGATGAGTCTACTTTAGTCAGTCTGAAACCCGGTTGAACTAATTGGTCCCTATTTCTAGTACTATAATTGTGTCTTTCACCTCTTTTACTGAAAAGATTAAGATTTTTCCTGACGTACATGATGTTTTCATAAATATATTGACAAGGTACCGTCATGATGTTAATATTTTTAAACAGTTTCCTTAATGAATCGCGCCTGCGGAGGCAATATATTGCTCTAATGGCTCTTTTCTGCAGAATAAAAATAGAGTCTATATCTACAGCCCGTTCCCATAGTAAAATACCGTAAGACATGATACTATGAAAGTAACTGAAATAGACTAGCCTTGCGGTATCTATATCAGTAAATTGACGTATGGTTTTTTAATAAATGGGGTAGATTATTAATATATACTAAAAAGAGGAAAGGACCCAAAATCGAGCCTTGTGGAACACCCATTTTTAATTTTAGACCCAGTGAATTGACACCATTAATTTGGACTTGCTGTTGTCTATCATTTAAATAAAATTTTACTAAACCGAGTGCAAGTTTAGCTAGTCCGTAATGCTCAAGTTTCAAGAGTAAGGTTTCATGATTTACGCAGTCAAATGCTTTGGAGAGGTCGCAAAAGATTCCTATGGCATCTTGAGCCTCCTCCCACGCTGTAAGTATGTGTTTTAATAAGGTGACAACGGCGTCAGTCGTACAACGACCTTTGGTGAAACCATATTGTTGATCGTGTAAGATTTGGTTGGTGTTAAAATTATTAAGCATTTGATTGAGCATTACCTTTTCGAATAATTTGCTGAATACCAGCAGCACGGATACTGGTCTATAAGTGTTGGTGTCTTTACTGCCCCTGATTTAAAAAGTGGTATTACCTTACTGTGTTTCATTAGATCCGGGAAGACTCTTTGATCCACACACAAATTAAATATTAAAGCTAAGTATGGTGCTATAGTCTCCATTATGGACGTACAAACTTTGATAGATAATCCCCATAGATCTTCGGTAAATTCGATTTTAATTTGCTTTATATGTTTAAATTGAAATTCAACCGGACAGTCTGGAACGTTCGCTCTTAATAAATCCATTGAGACATCGGGTGAAGAATTGATAGCTTCCGTCGTTTTAGATGGTATATTAGTAAAGAAATGTACAAATTCTTGAGCTACTTCTAAGTTTATCGTGTTTAAATATCGATACCCATCACGTTTGCAGTGTTTAGCTAGCCAATTTAAAATAATCCTGTGTAATAAAATAGTAACGAAGTCAAAACTGTAAATTGTTTTTTTATTTTTATTAATTGCTTCCTGGTTTGATAGGTGGGAAAGAGTCTGATAAAAATATAGTTTTTAGAAATATTCTCCATTTGTTTGATTATCTGGATGTATGTTCCGGATTGGCACAAAAACGGCTCAACGTATTTGGATGAAATTTGGCACACAGCTGAAAATTTATAATCTAGATTAAGTTTTAGGGTACTTTAAATCCTGGTAGTTCTCGTGAGATATTTTCCGACATCCATAAGGGTGGAGCCGCGGGCAAAAGCAAGTAATGACATAATAAATAAAAAGAATACACACATGATGGATACACTACATACATGGATAGCATAAACAGTAAACTAAACTATGTACAAGAACTATTCTAAGAAATACAAAGAAAGATAGAAATTCAAAGATTAGTCTACCTATTACATATAGTAAAACACATGTAGTAAAAAAGAAAGTACATAGGTAAAAGTTTAGGGAGTCTATTTTTAGGAGTCTTAAAAATATTAATTAAATGAGTCAAAGCATTTCTGTAATGATAAGATACGCAGCTGTTCTTTTAATTAAAAGACTATCGTTTGTCTATCTTAATTTGGCTGGTAGTTTATTATGAATACACCTATTATGTGGAGCCTTGCAGAAAAATAATATGCTTTTATGCATCAGCGTGGTTTGGCAAGGTACCACACATAATTTGTCTGCATGTCGTTCTCTTCTTCTTTTCTATACTACTCGTATACTACAATATCTACTTGCACTCTTATATTTTTTTTTTGTTTTGTCTTTTGCTTTTTTTTTTCTTACTATTTACTTAATTTTCTTTGTACTTTATTGTCTATTATTATGTTTGTTACGACGAAAGAGGCTACCCTCCACGACACAGGAAATCCTAGTGTGGAGGATAGGGTATTTTACAATTATGTTATGTTTTTTTCTGGACAATAAAGAATTTATTTATTTATTTATTTATATTATTATTATATAATATTATGAAGAGGTAATATTTGTTTGTTTATAAGTTTGTACTTACGTTTGCCTTATGAACAGAATGCTTTAATTATTATTATAAATCTAAACAGGCGAAGGTCATAACTTTATATTCTATAAAAAAAGGTTTGGATTATTTTTTTGGTTTAATACTAAACATTGTTCTTACACATCGTTTCTCCGCCCTGATTACTAAATACCAGTCGGTTGAGTTTCCCCTCAGTTTGAAAGCCAGCCCCTACAAAGTAGCATAACTGATAATAACTTGTGTTCTTGTGGAAAAAATCAATCATGCGTCTATCAGGGTAAATTTCAGAGGGGGTAACTTATGAACCGTAAATACTTTTCCCTTCCAGTACCTATGAAAGCAAATAAATTGTAAAGAATATCGTTTAGAAAAACAATTTCATAAGACTCCAAAATATTTAGTAGGGGAAAAAAATAAGATGTGAAAACAAAATTAAAATGATGAAATAATATTTTGAATTCCAATAGGCATAAGTTACGCTTCAGTAGATATTAACGTTCATAAATTATTTACTACAAGAAAATAAGCAGTTTATAAGTAGTATGTATTACTAACATCAATAAGGATCAAGGTCTGAACAAAAGTTATTTTTTTTGTTAAAAATATTAAAATTAGTAAGTTCCTAATCACATCACTAGAATCGGGGTACAACACTAACTTTCTTTCCGGGGACGCTCGTTCATTTTGTTTCCGCTTGCAGTGCTGGTGGAAGCAATTCCCTGATCCCAAGAATTCTGTGTGCCCCAACTTAGGGTGAGTTCCACATTAGTTTGGTAATAATGCCTGACTCTCTGCGCTGGATAACCTATATTGATTTTATCACGTAAGTTAAGTAGTATTTGATTTCGCGTGTGTCAATGTCGGACACGCGGCTGAGAGTTATCCAGCGCACAGGAGATGGTAATATTTATGTATTGCTGCTGCATCGAGGTGGTGTAGTGCCTTGCTGTGCTATTGTTAGTGATTAGTGAGCTATCTGTTATGATCACATTTACTTTGTGTTTTGTGCACGCGTGCTCACATACTTAACCTAATTTTAGCATCTGTCAATGTGCCACGCTATGATTGCAAACTCTCTGCCTGTAAACCGCTGCGATGTGCTGAGCGTTTACTTACAATGCTTCCCACACCGATCCTTGGCTTCAATAAGGGGAAGAAGCTGGCACATCGTATGCGGCTTGGCTTGCTGCTATTGCACCGCATCTAACATGCGCTCCCTATGGCGCTTCCAGGGCTCTTCGTTACGGGCTGAGGGCAGGACCCCTTACTCAATCCTGCACGCTATCCACGCATGCAAGCAAGGCTATCTAAGGCCTGACCTACCTGCGGCCTACCGCCGCAAGCTACCTCCACGTGCTACAACCACGAGCCTGCGCTGTCAGGCCTCCGCGGCCTACCGCTGGGAGCTGCTGCCGTGAGCCTGCGCTGACAGGCCTCCGCGGCTTACCGCCACGTGCTATTGCCGCGAGCCTGTGTCTTCAGGCCCCCACGTCTGCCACGTGTTGCCAAGGACGGTACCCTATTGTTTACTGGTGTTATAGTGCTCAGTGTTAAGGACCTTACCCGCGACCTAGCCGACTAATATATGTATTAATTTGTCATGACTGTTTCTTTTGATAACCTATTATATTCTACCTACCTATCCGTTAACGGCCTACACAGCTTACCCTGCGCAGCCCTAGCCGTTACAGTGCGTGCGCTTGTTTTCGCTCGTTGTATGGAGCTAATGGAGCTAACCTTCTGTAGGTACTATTTTGTGACTCAGTTTCGTTATTCGACTTGAGTGCGATTGTTCTCCTAAGAAGTCGTTCGAGACTCTTATGTGTATCGTGGTGACCGATGGGGTTTCTTTGAAAACCTTTTTTTGTAAGCTTTCTTACCAATGTATTATGGTAGGTACTCAAATGTTTTACATTTCAAGTAGGGTAAAATGGATTTGCGGTCATTGTTATTATTTACATTACTGCGTTATATTGAGCGTTTAAAGTCGTGAATTGTTGTTGGCAAATCCTTTTGTTTTTGTATGGTGCAGTGTGTACTCTGCGGTTGCAACTTTTTGATTTCTAGCTGGTCATCAATTATTTATTCATATTATTTTTGTTTTCAACTTTGATTGCAGTCGAAACAAAGCTGGTCAATTTTCTATAAAAAATCTTCATTTACTGAAAAATATGTATTGAATCAAGTCGATTCATTAATTTTTGGGCTGTTAGCCCTAAATTGTGCCAAGTAAATTTTATTCCTAATAAAGTTATAAGTTATTATGTCTTGTTATCTGCAATCAACCAAGTAAAAGTTATTGTTCACGTTTTAGAGGTATGAGGAACAGGGTGTAAAGTTCACTCCAAGGTGTTCGTTCATCCTCTTTAGAAAAGGGAGGATCCTCCGACGAGACGGGTGTTGTGTGTGTCTAGCGGACAACTGCCCTACGATTGATATCGGATAGTCTTATATAATTATGTCGTACGCGCGGTTAACTCTAACTGCGCGATGCAGGATTTGTGTGACGTCAGGATTTTGTGTGACGTCAGGTCTTTGATGCGTAGTTCGTATGTGGTGATGTAGATGCCGCCGCAACGTATTTTATTTTTGAGCTCTGCAAACGTACGTGCCAACGGTATAAGACTTTCTGCAAATGGTGTAAGGTGTTTAATGGTATGTATTATTCCTCGTAACGGACGCTTTAGTTTTTCTCTGGTGTAACTTTTTTATATTTTGTCATAGGTATATGTCGACCAGTTGAAAAGGCCGCTTCCGGCTTTTTTTTTCCGGGTGTCGAAATATCCACCAATCTGGTGCCTGTGGTTCCTTTTGGTGGAACCAACTGACCACCTTTAAATCAATCTCCTGATCCAACCAGCCGCATAGCTAGGAGTTTGACACCGACGAGTACGTTTTAGTGTGTTGCCTGTGATGGTGTTCAGGCCACTTGTTACCCGTGGTCCTGGTGGGTCGACCCATTACGGGTCCATATGTAACTTTAATTACCCGTGGTTCCATGGCATGAGGAATTGTTCCCGGACCTCTGACTATATCGATAGAAAATTAAAACCATCAGTTCCATACAATAAATGTCCTATGTTCAAATCCTTGGGAACAAAAACATACTCATACCAGAACTATATGGAAAATGATGAATTCATAAGCGATACACTAATGACTTATGACTCATAAACTATCTTAACATTTCTAATGCGTATCGAACTGATATTTCGCTAGTAATTAATTCCGTTAGTGTATCGGTTATGAATTCATCATTTTCAATTCCTATTTTCTTCTGGTTCTAGCTGGATTATGGTGCAAAATGTTCAGTTTGCACGCATTATGTACCTATGAGCAATTTTTTGTAAAATTTAATTTTGCAGCGCTAAGTCTCCGACTCGTTATTGGTTCGGTGCCTTTCTCCGAAGACACTGACAGTTTTAACAATATCATTATTCCATCAATAACATTGCAAGTAATTTAAAAAAAACTGGATTTTAATATTTCTGGTGTTGCACCGTGATTTAACATATTCCCACCCTTCCAAAAGTCGTTCACTTGGTAATAATGACAATACTAAATAATAATAGCAGCAATATAACAATACTGAATACAGTGATACAACTCTGGCTTGAGGTTTACTTTTTGTATTGCCGAATATCTTTTTGCCCATCCTCCTCATAACTTGCTGCCATTGCTAATAGCACCCTATAATCTCAATGTCGGGAAAAACATTATGTATGGAATTTAAAGCTGCAAGTTCAAAATCACAGTGATATTTTAATGGTTCCCAGTTTGGAAACTGGGATTCTGTTGTGTAATGGGAATATATTGAAAAGGGCTGTATACGTTTCAGTTTTCTTATCACTCAGTAAAGCGTAAATTATTGGTTTTGTTTGAGTTGTACTAGCAGTACTGCCTAATTCAGTGTGAATTGTAAAAAATTCAACGAATGGCTACAATTGAATGTTGCGTCACCAAATATTTCCTTTGGTTCCTCAATTTTAGCTCTATCTTCTTCCATACAGAACACCAAAATTTTTGTGTTTTGATAATAATATTCTGCCAAAACTAAATTTCGGTATTGCAATGGAACCTGTACTTCATGAAATGTTTTAAAATTCATTTTAGTAGATAACTCCAGCATATTCATTCCGCGCGATATAAAGACGATGCTTGACACGGTTGGATTCCGAAAAGGGATTCAATATATCGATCCCTTTATCCAACCAGCTCTCTTTCGCCTCTTCATATAATTGTGTAATAGGTCGATCAGTTGTTCGCCCCTCCGATGTTAAACTGTTTAGAGATTCGGTTAGTTCATTTGATAAAATATCCGGACAAGTATGAGATATGTTTTTATTACAATCTGTTCCTGTAAAAATAGGAATAAAATTCAAAAAAATTCAAAATTCAAAATATTTTTATTTCATATAAACCTACATGGGCACTTATGAAACGTCAGAAGCTAGGTGCACGGTTCCAATTGGTTGTTTCCTATGGAGAAGAGCCGGCAAGAAACTCCACGGTTACTCTTTTAAAAATAATGGGCTTTTACAATATTTACAAATAACAGTGTTATTAGGTCTGGGAGGACAGTGTAGGTCTTTCAACAAGTACCAGGTACTTAACAGAATAATGATGGTGAACAAATCTACAGTCCACTAGGCCTACAGCGTTCTCACATTCACAAAATTGAGAAGAATCTATATAAAGATAAATAAATTAATAAAAATAAAAACGTATTTTAAACGAAATGACGTGATTGCTATTACGGCTGTATCAAATCTCAATAATTATCATGTCCACAAAAGCCACTAATAAAGAGTTGAAATAAAATTTTAGGTATATAATGTCAAGAATACAAACGTAAAGCAAATGATAAATGTTAAATGTACTACCCCTATATTGTTTTCAGGTTTCCTGAGAAGGAACGATCGTGACACTTGGGTACTCACAATATTGAGTGTTACCTTATATTATTTGAATAACCTCTTCATTAATCAGTCTTTATCATTTAACAAAAAAAATAAAACACCTTCTTTTAATAAATTCTCTGACAAAAATCAATAAATTTCTCAAAATAAACAGTCAATCTCTGACAAACTTAAAATCACATAATAAGAATTATTTTAACTTTTAGGAACAAAAATAAAATCACATATTATTAAAAAAATGTAGTAAGAATAGCATAAACCAACATAATTTGAAAAAGCGAAACAAGATATTATGGTTTGAGCTGATAAAACTGGAAACAGTTTTGGTTTCGAGAAAGACACAGGTAAACACCACACTTGGGACATTTAATCTTTAATAGGCTATGGCATCCCTCCAGCAAGCAAGACCTCGGTGCTGTTATGTCATCAAACACAGCCAGGTGATCATATCCATCATATATTTTGCCCTGTGATGGGCGTATTGGTCTGCATTGCCTATTGAGAGGAGGTGGCTCGTTTTCAGGGGTTTTTGGTAAGGTTGCAGTATAATCATGTGGCTTATCGGTAAAAGGAATATTCTTCCAGGTGTCTCCATGATCATGGTGCTACAGATTTCTCCGACTCGCCGGAATACGAGAACGTCCTCTGCGTGATTGCATTCACTGCGAAGTAGTACCACGAGAACGACCTCTGCTTCCGATTTGCCGCGAAGTAGTACTACGAGAGCGGACCCTATTTGGGGTCGTTACCTGACTTAGAGAGACAGATATCATTTCATCGCTCGAACGTTCAGAATTGTCGTCCTCCCCAACAAGGTCAGCGAGAAAACGCGGCTCTGCTTCGAAATCATCTTCTTTGTCGTGGAATTCGTCAATGATTGACTTGGTTCCATCGCCAAGGAGTTCCAAGATACGGTCATCATGTAAAGGAAGCACTAAAATAAAAAAAAAACAAACAACTACTTAGCAAAAATAACCGTTTTCAATCAATTAACAAAATAGGGTCACAACCGAGTTGCCACGATCGTGTTACTTGAAGTTTAGTCGCAATTCTTTCTACCTTACAAAACAAAATACCAAAAAAAATATTTTGATTTCATTTCATTAATGTTAAAATAGTAAAATAAAACATAAACGATACTCAAAATATAACAATAAACAATAAAACACAATACTTACACGTGCCACCGGTCGGATCAAAAGACGCGGCCATCTTGTACCTCCGATTGAAACAAACTAACAACCCATTCCACGACTCGGGCGCCCACTACGCGCGAGTACACATCTCTCACGATCGATCGTCGCCGTTGTGTTCGCAAAAATTTATCCGCGCGGTCTTGAGATTTTTTAAAGTTACCCTCACTATCGTATACCGTCGGGTGTAAAGGGCTACTTTTACGACAGCCAGCATTCAAATTTCAAAAAAAAAACAATACTGACTTTATTAATAGTTATAGATCCTTTGCACTGATTTTTCCGTTTCAAGGAACAGTTCCAAAGAAATGATTCATTTCCATAAACAGTATGCTTATAGTATTGATGATTTTTAAACAGCAAAACCTTTCTTTCTTTTAATTATTTTTACCTTATTTTCGGGTTATTCCGATCGTGTTCCACAATCATGAATAAAATGAATATTTTGTTCCGATTCTATCCCTTTTGTGAGATTCGTTAGGAATGTAGATAAAATTAATATCTAAACGAAATGATCCCCTTATTGAATTGATAAATTGAAAATATAGAGTACAGATTATTGAAAAAAAATATTATTATGGTTATTACTTTAACCTTTTTCTCAAATTAAACAAAGCTTTTTAAAATATGTATGTCTCTTCTTTCACTATGACGTATCCTTTGACTAACAACATAACGATACCTAGCCAAAAGCAATAAGTATAAATTACATTAATCCCCCTCTTTATTCAGTTCCACCACCACTTTATTATTCCCACAGAAATCTATGTCCCCACCACCAAGGATCATGAGCATATTGTTATTTACGTTTATGTCCTGTCATTTACATCATAATACACATAAAAACCATTGAAAGTAATCCCGGGATAACTTCGAACGCGATCAACGCGTAAACGACACCATTTTAAAAGCCTGTAAACATTTTACACTGTGGGAACGGAAATTAAGTAATTAATGCTTTTGACAGAGCTATCGGATGGCCAATAAACGAATATTATAGGGGAGCATAAAAATGATATTTCCTTTCCTGAAAACTGTATTGGATTTTAAAACAATGTGGAGTTGTGTTTTTTTTATCGGGGATTACCAATAATCGTTAAAAATGAATGGTTAAAAAGGAAATTGCGATCATTACCATCTTTAAATACCGATTTTGTGATTTCAGTTTTGTGTCTTTAGTAGACAGAACGATGGTTTTCCCTATACTGCTCTCTTTGACTTTAGTTAAATTATGATCTTGCAAGAGCATCATACTAGTAGGTGTAAGCAACTCCTACTAAGTGCTTTCTATTCTAGTCCTGCAAAAATGAATTAGCCGGTCCTTTTCACAAAACAATATGGGCTAGGAAAAGACTTTTCTTTGTTAGAAACTACATGAAAGCGGGATCAAAGTTATATAACTTCGATAATTTTTATTCCAAGTTAGCTTCAACCAAATTATGTTCTGAACAACCACTTCAACCATATTCAAACTCTAATACAGCTCTTATCCGACCTCAATGCCTAAATAATTGGCGCAAATACCAATACTTTGCGAACTTGAAGTAATTAAGCTTTGAACTACAAAAGTAATTAATAGGACTCTAAAGTACTTTTGTATTCAGTTTTAAAACACAGAATAGATAGGTACAGAAGTTCGGCTTCATACAACTCGAAGGTCGGCGAAAGTAGGCGCACGCACACAAAGGCGCGTACAATCTAAAACTATCCATCCTATAATATCATAAATGCGGAGTTCACGTGGCTGAATTTTGGGCTAAACATATTCGAATACGAATTCGAATTTACACAACTTTCTTATTTGCCATTGATACGCTAAGAAAAAGATTGCGAAAGTAACTCTGTGTTACCTTTATATGCTGTAACGATAGAACGGATTTAGATGGTTGGCACACTGATTATGACCTGCGTTAATACATGACACACTTTTAATCTCGGGAGTACGTTCCCGTGGTATAATTTCCGACCGCAACGGGCGAAGTCGCGGGAAAAAGCTAGTGTGAAAGAAATGCCGGTCGTGAATGCACTTCACTGGCTGTACGTGAAGTGTATATGTGTGTGTGCGTATTCACTCGTTTATTGAAGCCCACCTTCTTATTGATCTGGTGATTGTGATTCAGAATTCAAAATATTTTATTTCACATAAACCTACAAGGGCACTTATGAAACGTCAGAAGCTAGGTGCACGGTTCTAATTGGTCGTTTCCTATGGAGAAGAACAGGTAAGAAACTCCATGGTTACTCTTTTAAAAGTGAATGGTATTTACAATGTTTTCAAATTACAGAGTTAATAGGTATGAAAGGACAGTGTAGGCCTATCAACAAGTACCAGGTACTTAGCAAGATAGAAAATGGTCGACAGATCTACAGTCTGTTAAGCCTACAACGTTCTCACATTCACAAAATCTATATAAAAAAGAAAAATCAAATAATAAAAATAAAAAGCTATTTAGTCCAAATGACGATTGCCACTACAGCTGATTAAAAATTGTGAGTTCAATTTAACTTGAGGGGCTGATGGGTAAACAATAACAGCTGCACGGGTCGATCAAAGGTTAATTTAAGCTGCTTGTTGCGGTCGGTTCGTGGATAGCTGGATTATCCATTACATATCGAGACCCCTCCGTGCCTTGGAAATAACGCTAAGTCGTTAGTCCCGGTTATCATTCAAAGATCTTTGATAGTCGTTACGGGTACCTAGTCAAAAGTCCAAAAGTCAGACAACCAGTCTTATAGGCAGGTCAGATAGGCAGTTGCTCTATGTAAAATACTTTTCAGCTGCATCCGGCTAGACTGGAAGTCGACCCCAACGTAGTTTGACAAAGACTAAGCAGTATGATTACATTTGACTTGCTTACTAGAATTTTATTATTAATATTTATTTTTTGTTTTAAATACCATCGGATATTAAAATAAGAGTATCTGTGTTTAGAGAATTTACCCTAATATCTAATTAGTACGTTAGTTAGTAAGTAAAAGCTAATTTATTTTATTTTATTTAATAATGTTATCTAAAGAAAATCCTTTTACGAAAAAAACATCGGATTTTTTGTCGTAAGAAATGGAAATGGAGTTTCGGAATTAAAATTTACCAGCACCATTTAATAGAAACAAATTTCAGAAAACTAGAATAATAAGCCGGTTTTCTTCAAGGAATTCTAAACTAATTAATTTCATTCCGGTCAAAACTTTGCTTTTACCAGAAAATTAATCACAAACGATGACTTTTCTTTTATAACAAAACGAAAATAAATTTATAATTAAAAGCAAATGAACGAAAAACAATACAAAATGTTCCTTTATCTTTGAACCTATTAATTGTTTTGTATAATTGCCTTTAATAAAAAGTTTTTGTTTGATATGAAATCCAAATTGCTTAATTGATGATTTATTTTTATTATTATTGATGATATATTTGAGAGATATTCTGCGAATTGCAAAACTACTTCAGAGTAAGACTGAAGTCGTTTTGACTCTAGTGGAAGTACAAAGAGTATTAGAACATAAAATTATTTTTAGAATTTTTTATTAGAATTTCAACTTCATCGTTCTCACAATATATAGGTATTGTGAGAACTTTGAAGTTGAAATTCCTACCTATAGAAGTATAATATTATATTATGTTCTAATTTATTTCTGAAAATTTATTTTAGAGTTGAAATTCCGGTGAAATATCTATAATCTGATGGGAAGATGAAGAATCCTTGATAATTATAGGCACGTTTTTTGTTACAATTTCATTTTAATAATGTTATTTATAACATTTACATAACATCACGCTTTTTTTCCCCGAAGGGTTAGGCAGAGGTACACGAACATTATGGTACACAAACATTTCGCCAGTTATCTTTTAGTCCCATTTAATAGGGGGGCGAGCCTATTGTCATCAACCGGGTACGAATCTAGACTGCTGGCTCCTACTGAGAAATTCCTGATCGAAAGACCCAGTAACACTTTGCCTGACCTGGAAATTAAACCCAGGACCTCATGTTATTTATTTGATGAAAAATAACCAACTGGTAGCGACCGTAACTTTGATTCCATCAAAGGTTCTTCAAATCAAAACACCATTGCTGCTTTCTAGGAGAAACAGGTTATGAATATTAACTTATAATGGTAGTTCTCACACAAACTATAAAGTTATGCAGATAGAACTCTACTAATTTTAATTAGGTACAACTAGCAACCCTTTTTTTTTTACGTTTGGAAATCCTCATGGATGTCCTCCGCCCTCCCCAGGGCGGAGGACATCCGCGGACCGGGGTCTGTCAGACTCTTACTGACTAAAACCACCCGGTGCTCCGTCTCACACTTGCACCGGGGATCACGGGACCTAATGCGACTTCCGCGATCCCCGACTAGTGCCGGCCCGCACAGGCGGGCCACCTCGAGTTAGGGGGGAGTGAGATGTTAAACTCCCCCCTTACGTCATTGAGAGGCGCGCGTGGATCACTAGGCGCCACCGTCTCGGACAACTAGCAACCCGCCCCAACTAAGCACAGAATGCAATGGTGACATAATCAAAACATCGAGATTTCTGTGCCACATATAAATTCAATATTAATTATTATACACATAAACCTTTCGGAATAAATTCTCTAAATTACGGTTGAAACCGCATCATAATCCGTTGCATGAGAACAATGTATAGATACAGATAGTTAGTCTGAAACATGTTACTGTAAGAGCCTGTGCACACGGCGTTTTTTATATGCCTTGTATTTTCTGCCTTGAAAAACCTGCACTAGTTACTGCAGCACATTTGTTGCAGTTGTATGCAACGCGTGCATGCGGGTCTAGGCCCTAGGCTTCACTGCAGGGTCCGAAGTTGGGTTTTTTACAAATACTATATGATTTAAAAAATACTCAATTTCCTAATATCAGAAGAACGCAGCGATCAGGCATAGTCAAAGATATTAGAATAACTGGATAAGAAAACTATTTCTGTATTAATCGCCCGCCGGTTATTAAATTCCATTAACTAGTAATGAAATACCGACTATTCGCCTATGCATAAATTGAGCTAAGTTTCAAGTAGGCACTACGCAAAACATTCTATAGGTCTTCAATGAAAATATTTTACTTTTTCTACTGAGAAATGAGAAGCAATAAGGGCATTGCTCTGACGCTATCCGCTGTTATTCTCAGTATCAACAGCCTAATAAAATGAATTTCTGTGTTATAAATTATGACTACATACGACTGAAATTAAATTAACATAATATACACAACTGAGATTGGTTAAAAATCCAAAATAATTTCTGACTTTTAGGTTATTTCTCCTTATGAAAGCGAAGGAGTTCGAGTTGTCAAACAAACTGTCATCCGTTGCCATCAACTGTCAAAGTAGTGCATGGAACTAACGTAGGAGGTACTAGCATCACACAGCGCTTTTGAGCGCTTTAGTGCAACATGCATCTGTTTACAAAAAAAAAAGTCATAAAAGAAGTGATGTTAACAACGGCAGAGTTTTATTTTATTTTTTTGATCTTCCTTGATCCAATCAAACAATGGCGCCGTTAAATAAGATCAAGAATAAAATCTAGGCTTTAAATTTTTTGCGAGATTTTGAAATGTCCATGCAATCATAATAGGTATTTGACATGTAAAGCAAAACATTCACTATAATACAGATTTAATTGGTGTTGATTCATAGGACATTTAGAGATTTTTTTTTCATAATAAGTAGGTAGGCCTTCGTAATTTTGGCAAGATTGTTATTATTTTAGAGGAAGAAAGATACAATAATACCTATATATTTGCATACAGTAGACAATAATAAAGACAATAATCACAAAACGACTTCTGAAATGGCTTGAATAACACAAACACACATTACATAACAAGCTTTATAATTATGTTCGAGTCTCTTGGCTGGTAATGAACGAAACTGGCCAAGTGTGAGCTCTAAGTATGCGTGTAAGTTATGAAATTATGTACTTCCTTACTTCTATGAACATAACGTAACATAACGCCTATATTGCCCAAAGGATTTAGCAGAGATATACTTATAATACACTCACATTTCGCCAGTTATGTTTAAGTCCTATGGACCTATTATAGCCTATTGCCATCAACCGGGAACAAATCTATCCTACGAGCTGCTACTGAAAAATTTTAGATAGAAAAACCCAATAACACTTTGTCTGACCTGGGAATCAAACCCAGACTCATGCCCAGCAAGTAGCGTTTAAGTTGGCTTCTATCAAGGCTCGTGAACCACTTGTCATTTTAGGCCCTACCTTACCTATGGATATGTCCATGTTGTGACATGATGATTCAAAATTCAAATTCAAATTCAAAATTCAAAAGTCATTTATTCAAACTAGGCTGAGAATCAGCACTTTTCGAACGTCAAAATTACATAAGACAGTCCCCCAAAACGCCCACCCTTCACCACTTCCTAGTGCTTTAGCTGGGAAGAAGAAGTGGCGCAACAAACTCCCCAGCAGCACAGCTGATGATGACCATGGTACGGATGATAATTATGGTTAATAAGATGACTATAGACTGTTCTTAAAGGATCTGATAAAAGTGTAAACAATCAAGCGAATTAGTAACACATTCACACACACATCCTATTTAGAAGGTTTATATCCTTGCATCTTTCAACATAATATCTTTATTTTTTGCCAATAAATATTCTTTGAATAAAAAATAATTTAAATTGTAATTGAAAAAGAATCGATTAAAATCGAGTTTATAAAATTAATCTCAATTGTCAATTTAAAAAAAAATTAAGGTGATTTAAAATTATAATTTCGGGTTTTATTTATTCAAATAATAAAATCAAAGCATTCATTATGTAAGTGGCACTACAAATTGGCATCCAAAGTTACTTTTTCTTATCCATTTTGTTACATTTTCATCAGATATTATACTTTTGGATAGACGATACAATCATTATATTTTTTTTTGCACTATTTCTTGTTACAGCAACATTGTTAGCTCCGCACATAAAAGCATCGCACTAGTTCATATTTCATTCCATATGCTTCCATAATTCCAGTAGCGAGCTTCTGAATGGTGAGTTTATTTGATCCGTCACGTTATTCAAATTTAATTTTATCGTCGTCCCCGCAGCGGGACTTACAATTAGTAACGAAGTCGCGCTTTGTCCCGCTAATTGAAATGTTAGTTAGTGGAAGTCTAATTATACCCGAATGGGAACCAATATAAACTATTTTCATGAATTTGTGGGTTTTCTTCGAACTGTAGCTTTAATGCGGAAGAATTGAATAATGTTATATATTATAGCGCATAAAAAAACCAGTTTATATAGCACTTAGTAGGTTGTACTTTCTTACACACATTATTTGTCTTGAGGTTATAGGATTTCATTTAATTTAGTAAAGTCTTTACTCAGTTCAAAGACACTGGTGCCGATTCTCTTGTCACAAATGCCTCTAAACTAGACTAAAAATCACCAAAATTTAGTTTAATTCTTGTCAGATGACGATTTCCCATTCTGAAATAGACTAAAGTGACACAACTTAACTATATTTTAGTTTGACAGCACTAATATGGCCCTGAGTTATTAATTTAGTGAAAATGGCAATTTTGCTCTTTTGTATTTGACCTTTTTCAGCAAAAATTTTGATTGTCTAAGTAAATCTGACTATTTTTAATCACGTTTAAAAAGGTGTGAAATAAAATTAGTTATCATGAACTAAAATTCACACCAACACCTCGACTTCAGATGCAAAAACAGTACTGTATCTTTTTTTCTTTTCTTTTGCTTATATCTCGAAATTGGTGTGTCCTATCGCAAAAATAATGAAAATTTCGAACATCTTATAAAATCCATTAACCCTTAAAGCTCAACATGTAGGTAATAATTTTTCATATTTTCCATACAAAAAGTGAAAAACTCCATAAAAATCACGTCGAGACTGAGCCAAATAGCTCGAAAAAAAACCCAGGGTAGGGTAAACAAGTACCATGTGGAGTGGCGACTGTCAAATTCGATTTTAGTCGTGTCAAAATTATTTTTAAATTTACAGTTTTTTTTTGCAGAATAGTTTTATGATTCTCATAGCCAAAAGTAAGAAGGAATTTTACTGATCGTTTAGTTAACTTAGTTCGGTGTACAAGAGAATCGGCACCATTGTTATCCATTTATGCCATTACCTTCTTCACAAAAACAGAAAAACCCGTTCTTCCTTATCTTTACAATTTAACAGAGAATTATCATCCCCGCTCAAAATAAAACGTATCAAAAGGAAGTAATTCACCGTCAACGTTGAAATATCGACGTCAGAGTGTCATATTACGTCAATTTAATGTTCTGTATTAACATATTTGACGTCGCGTTACAGAGTGACGCAACGCCATCATGTGTGACGTCACGATAAACGTGATATAAATGGCGTCCGTAAATACATTTAATGTGTTTGTGTGTTTATTTGTTTATGTTAATTCGTTTGTGGATTGTTACAGGTACTTTTGGAGTATGATAATAAAACCAAAATAGTATCTATTTTGCAAAATATTTATTAGGGAAAAGGCTGCCGTTATAGTCACGATGTGTCAAGGGAATGCCAATCCTCCAATCCAAGCATGCATCATAAACATGATTGGACATTAAAACGATGACTGTAATATCTTGCATGCTCTTGTATGTATACAATGTTTAACAAATAAAGAAATCTTATCTTATCTTATCTTATCAAGATAAAGTCTTATGTGGCAGAAATTGTAATATTCAAATAGAAATACGAAATATTATTTAGCAGTAAAAGTCTAGGATATGATTTTATTTTATTTTATTTATTAGGGACAAAAAAACAGTTACATGTTAAGGTTAAAAATTATGAGTCGCAACACAAATAGGTAAACATATAACCCACACCATTGTCCACGAGTTAATAGATGAATAAATCAGGAACGGAAATGTATTTACAATATTATCTTATTATGTTTAACTGAATTTAAAAATTATTGATAGGTTAAGATTGTGGTGAAAGAGTGTTTACCTATAGCTAGTGTTTTAAATTTTTTACTTGAAAGAGAGAAAACATCTATGTCTATGAAGTGTGTGTTATAGGTTTCAACAAGTTGACGAAGAGGCACTCGTGCCCCGGCGTTAGTCCTGCATGAATCTACGTGGAACAGCCGGGGCACGCGCGCTGCCCGTCTGATAACAGTTCTAGGCACTGTATAGCGTAACTTATTTGTGATTTCAATACAGTCAAATCTATTGTTACACAAACCATGTAGCATCATGGCCACCAAAAGTAATCGCCGAGATTCTAAACTTAAAATATTAAATTGCTGTAATAATTGTGTTTAAGGAATCCTTGAATGATAACATTTATAGTTTACAGTACGTAAAAATGATAGTGGTAACCAAGAACTCTTTGTTGATCAGTAAAACCATATTTGTTAAAAAGAAGAAGAAAGAAAGAAAATACGTTTATTTGCGGTAAACATGACGCAAAAAATAACACAAAATTACAAAATGGAAACAAGTTCAGGGAAAATATGCGTCACATTCACGCAAAACGGCCATCGCTCAGCATGATGCTGCGACCCTATGCAAGACAGAGCCCCAGCGCTGGTTTTCAGCGACAGCCGGCGTTGACGTTATGACGTGACCGGTGCAGCATTATCATGAAATACAATTAAGATATAAAAATAAAATAAATATACAATAATTAATTCTACATAAATAAAAAAAGTATAATATTTAAAAATGGCAATATTCCGTTAAGTCGGTAATCGACATACGTAGAATCTCTGTGTAGTCTGTGGTAATCGACTCGCGCGCCGTCGGCTTAGAGTAGTCTGTGCGCGCAGATGTCAGAAAACTATTTGTATGACGTTTTGACATCTGGTTACACAACAATTAGCATGGCGCATTCGTATGATTATGCAATGAATGTTATGATTATGATGGAATATGGAACTGATGATGTAGGTATTGGGTGATTGCGAACAGTGTCTGTGATATTTGTGTTAGATGGTGTATGACAAACTCAGTGTCTTATCCTTTCTTAAGTAGATACAGAGATAATGATATTAAAAAGATCAAACTACAGATCAGTGACAAAAAAGGTAAGCTTGTGTAAAATTATATTTAGATTATGCATCGTGATTGTAATGAATTTTGTTACAATTAGATAAAATTAAATTAGATTGATTAAATTAGTTATATAAAATTAGGATATTCTTTTATCAAGGAACTACCTACTTGACAAACCGTAGGGTGCTGCAGTTGATTAATTAGGTTTGACCGTAAATTACAGAAACAAGGTGGCGCTCCCAATAAAAAGGGATGAATACTGTAGCGAAAAAACAGACACCAGTACAGCCCTACTCACAGAAGAGCGAATTCCCAGCAGCCCACACTCTTGGAGATCCCGAGCCAAAGCCTGCAGGCCATGACCCCTGAGGTACAGTGAACCAATACAGAGTACATGACTAAGGTTGAAGTAAAATTTTTTGTTCAAATTGATGTTCACTCCGTGGCAGCCCAGAGTCTGAATTAGTGACAATAGAATATAATAGAATATATTTATTTGCTTTAAAACATGGCACATTAAGGTCTTATTAATATAGTTGTCGGAAATACGTTACTGAGATGACTAATCGGGACGCCAGCGCCGCCTAGAGGCGCTCGACAGAGTCTACAACATTACACTCGGACCGGCGGGAGCTAAGCAAAGTTCATAGGTGGCGGTCAAGCAGTGAAGACGTTTAGAAACTGTCGCGCGTTTAGAATAGTTGTGTCGTGTAACTGCAGTGTGTGAAATGCTAGTGTGATTAATGTGATCGTAAATTATAATTTGATCTGAACTGTAAAAGGTTTTTCTATTGCGCAATAACCAACACTACCTATAGTAAGCCCACAGTAGTTAAAACATGGCTGATAATTCGTGTTGGTTCAGGTGCAAAATGAAAATATTAAAAGTGACCGTTGGCCTGCCGTGTTTTTTAACAATAAGATACAAACATGCAAACGATTATGCGCGATCGTGGTGCGCAATAGCAAAGCCAAGCCGATTGACAACAGAGGAAGATCTACGACGTCTTTAACATCGAGCCAAGCAGTCCCGCAGCAGTCAGCGAAGCCCTTACTGTGCTTCAAGTGTGGGAAACTAGGACATATCGCCGCCCGGTGCACGAATGGTGGTAGCCAATCGGATGGTGGAGCACGTGCTGCAAACAGTAAACGGTGAGTGGATGTTCGCGTTGCACAACTACCCTCAAGCACGTTAGAACACAAAGGTGAGCTGTATTGTTTTGCTTACGATTCTGGTGCTGAATGCTCGTTAGTAAAGGATAGTTGTGCAGCTAAATTAAATGGCAAACGAGTTAATAGCGTTGTTGCGTTAACTGGTATTGGTCATACACGTATATTCAGTACAGAACAAATCTTATGTAGCGTAACGATTAGTAAACACAAACTTGAGGTTTTATGTTTTGTTTGTTTTGGTTTTATGATGTGCCTCTCGAAACTTACTTACAAAGTAATATTATGATAGGGCACTGATGAAGACGGAAGTCGACATTGATAAATTCCGAGAGATTGCGTCAGAGAATATTAAACGTAGTGCGGACTTTTCGGTTAGCGATCTCGTGTTATTAGAAAACGAAGAGAGAAATCAGACAAGTTAGATTGGAAGTTCAGAGGTCCGTTTAAGTTAGAGAAAGTTTTGGATAGTGATCGCTTTACGTAAAAAGCTTTAAATTCTAACAGTACTTACAAATACGTTTACGATAGGTAAAGAAAGATGCCAGTAGGTCATGTACCAGTCAAAGTAGATGGTGATCATAGTGGTGATGGGCAAGCCTGAGTTATGGGAACCACGCAAGTATGGTTCTCTATCGGCCGTATTGTGTTAGACCGTACCAGTAGTTACTGGCGGAGGTCGGGGTCTGGAGAGACCATAGTTTTGATCCATGCGCTGGATGTGTGAGAGCAATGCGATTGCTGGTCGTTTGGAGAGCCGTGGCGTTAGAATGGTTTACTCGTGTGTGGGTTTCTAAGTATCAAAGGCTCTTAGTGAAAAAGATGACTGAGTGGAAAACGATGGAATCTGTCTATGGTTGATGATTTTTGCTAGGATTAATCAATGTTTGTTGAGTTCATTTAGAAGTATTGTTTTGTTAAAACAATAAAAATATTGATGATTACAGTTCTCTGGTGTCAAAAGTTAGAAGTCGTAAATGGTCAGCTATTAGCCGAGTCAAACAGGCACTGTTGTTGAGTTTTGGTTTCAGGTTAATACACGAGGACGTGTGCAAGCAGGATGGCCGTGTCGAAAATACGTTACTGAGTTGACTAATCGGGATGCCAGCGCCGTCTAGCGGCGCTCGACAAGGTTATAACATAACGCTTGGTCCAGCGGAAGCTAAGCAGAGTTCATGGGTAGCGGTCAAGCAGTGAAGAAGTTTACCTACAGTGTGTGAAATGCTAATGTGATCGTAAATTGTAATTTGATCTGAACTGCAAACGGTTTTTCTGTTGCGCAATAACCAACACTACCAATAGTACGCCCACAGTAGTTAAAATATGGCTGATAATAACGAAAGAGACATCTACCCATCTATCACTTATGATCTTACATGTTTTGCCATGCACTGGCATACAAATATTTAAGCATGTATTTTAATACAACATATTTTTTTGAATAGTTATGATATGTTTAATAACATTGGATAGTTAGGGATTCGTAACTATTTGAACACTTAACAATAATATATACATACCCCACCGCCGTATCTCTACGTTGACGTCGTGGTGGGGCTTGCGCGCTCCAAACTCTAGATCTGTGCCGGTAGAGTTTACTTTGCCGGAAGAAGTCTAGGATGAAGAGCCAGACCAAGAGAGATACAGAAACCCGCAGGGCAGCATGTGGCGAGCTGTTGGGCAGTAGCGACCCCACGAACCCTATCTCCCGGGAGAAGTCTTGTTTCTCACCTCTGGCTTGCCTTTATTGGCCGGCTGGAGTGAAAACTGATGAGGAAAAGAGCTCCCACCTCTTTCTTGCCTTTATTGGCCGGCTTGAGTGGAGATTTGCAGGAGCAAACGAGCTCGGAGGAAGGAAGTTTTCCAGTAAGATGCTGGTAGGGATCTTGACCGTACTTCCGGGATTGTCCTGATAGCCGTGGAATACCGCTCCATTCCTTATAAGCACCTCAGGACATGTTGCCTCCTTGTCGCTACGACACTTTGTGCTAGCGGCCGTTTTCGGGGCCCATTATTGAGTGTGCAAGTCACCCCCTACTATTTTACCTGTGTATTTTATAAAAAATATTGGTCAGGCAGGGGCCATAGTCTTTCCATAGTTCTAGATAACCAGTTCACTTAGCCACCCAAATCCATAATCCAATATCTTTGTTTCCATATCTTGCAATAGTCCTGCACCAACCGGGGGTTGTCCTTGGGTACACTAGCATAGTGCGTACAGGGATAATCGTCGGTTGGTGCCTCGTTTCATTGAACACGTCTAACGGGCCTCTGTGAGTTGGCTTCGGCCCCTCGTACGCCTTTCAAAGGCCCGGGACCCTAGGGTCCCGAGAAATGTCAAAGATATATACATAAAATAATATAATTAAAACTAGGTATCATAAATTTTATATTTCTCTGTTACTTTTTCATAAAACTCTTTAAACTATAAAAACAAGCCATTTTTTGGATTTAACGTGTTTTAGAGGGAGTTTCTTTTGAAATATTATTGAATATTTTAATTGCCGTGATGAAGCTATGACATAATGTGCTTTGATGTGAAGGAATCCTTAGCCGTGTTGGGTCTCAACGGGTATATTTTTAATGCAAATCGTATGTTATAAAAAAAATATAGTAAGTATTCTTTCACAAATGCACCAGCTTGCATTATGAGAAGACCTAACAAGGTTAAAAGTTTTTTTTTTTGTACAGGTCTGCAGGTCTGCATATTATAGGACTGATAAGGTAAAATTAATATAAAGTTAAAATTATGGCTACTGGAAAAACGATTCTATTTTATAAATGAATTTATAATAATAATGTTAATAATCTATTTTAAATTAATGTAACGATAATATTAGGTAATAATTAATGTATGTAAAATTAATTACTCATAGAAACATTTAGAGCATGCCATTGGACATAAATATTATACTCTAGCATTAAATACATTGTAATGTTCAGCATGTCAAATGTCTGACTTTGTATTAGGAACTTACTACTGACTATAACACCAACACTGTACCAATACTTAGTGCAAATAAATGATTATGATTATGATACCGCAGATTGCTCTTTGGCTTTTTTTGTGCACTAGGAAGGCATCATTTATATTCGTGGAGTTCGTCCAGAGTAGGAGCCCATACCTGAGTTAAGAGGAAACATACCCGCGGTAAGCAATAAGTGCTTCACTCGCGGTACGTCTTAAACTTTTAAGAGCAAATACAAATTAGTTTAGTTGCTTGCAGACGTGCTCTATATGTAATTTCCAGTTACAATGCTGGTTTAGAATAAGTCTAAGAAATTTGTATTTTATTAACTTCGATATTTTTGTGTCCTTGACAATTAAATTAATATAAATGATTTTTGTATAGAATTGTAGTTTTGAAAATGTATGTATTTGGTTTTATTTAGATTTGCACAGAGATAATTGTTTTCGAGCCATTTTAAAACATGGTTTACTGTTTCATTAAGGTTTTTTTCATGACTTGTTTCTAATTTACTGTACTGTTGAAGCTTTATTTTTGTTGTAAAATCCTTTGGCAATATTTATCAAAATACATTGAAAGTTTCAGCAATTTCTTTAGGTTAGTTTATAATTATGATTATTGTCGATTTTAATAGTATCAATATTCGTTTACGTCTTAACGTGATCAATTTTGTTTTTGATAATCTGCCATGCATTTTTGCCCTTATTTTTTGCCGATGACATTATTTTAGAATTTAGTTGCCCGGTAAGGTATGGTGGAGGTACTAAACACCTCTGCCAATCCTATCTGGGAATACACGCGTGTTATTATCTACTGATGATGTCCACTTCTCATCTGAAGTGCTATCACTGAATAAAACGTCAATAACAGTCAACTTACACGTCTGCCTACCCCACAATAGACCACTTCACATAATGGACGCTCCTATTATTCCATTCACGTTAATAAAAATGCAAATTGAGGCGACTGTGTTGTTAAAACAATCACTCGAATATATTAATGAGTTCGAATAAAAACGTACGAACATGGGACATTCATGTTGGATATATAATCAGTAAGCCCAGGTTTACACGGGCGTTTTGTCTCCACGCACTGGATTTTCAACTCTCGATCTTGAGCCGAGCATTAATAAATAATAAAAAAATAAATTTGATATAAATAAATAATAAATAAATATAATACATAATTTTGATTAAATTTTAATTTGATTTAATTTAAAGTTTATTTTTTATTTTGATTTAATTTTGTTTTGATTGTAATGTAATTTAATTCTATTTTTAATATTGATCTTAATTTAAATTTTGGTTTTGATTGTAATATTGTCTTTAATTTTAATGCTACTAACATATTTTTCTAAGTTCTAACACTAATACAATATGGATATTTTCCGAAATAAATGATTGAATTGAAATTAAGAATCCAACAGAGCGCATCCCAACGCGTCAAGAAAACACTGTGTCGGATTTTCAACTTCCGGCGTTAAGCAGTGTGTTGATAACCGAGTGTGCGAAAAAAATCGCCCGTGCGTCGTACCGGTTTTCCACTTTATTATAGGAACTTCGAACACTCTGAAGTGTTCGAAGTTCTCTCACTGCGAACGCGATTTATAAAGTAAATCGATTAACGACATAGAAATTCCTCTTTTGCATATTTATTTAGTCTACGGGTTAAGGGACACAACAGGAATATTATAAATGTGCAATTCACATTAAGGGCATAAACTGCTGCGCATTTACAAAAATCGTTGATTTGAGTCAAATATGCCAAAAGCAGTGCAGCGAAAACTCACTCGTACAGCTTTAAGTCCACGATTCTACTCAAAAGTAACCAGTTACAAAGTTGTTTTGTCATTATAACCATAAACATCGAAACAAAAACATTTACTCAAATTCAAAACAGAACAAAAGTTCAGAACCATTCACCAATGTTACCAAATTTTTACCTCCGATCTAGCTTAATTGGAATTCTTAATTGTAATTATCGCGGAATTGCGTTACCGATATAGAGCGCCCGCTAATTGATTTGACGATAAATTTCATTCAACCGATGTAATTTCCTTGCCTTCTGTTCAACCATTTGAAGCTTTGTTTCAAGGTGCTGATCGAGTAATGAAGCAGGGTTGGTTTTAAGTAAGAACGATGAGACATTTATATAATCTAGTGTTCTTCGTTTTAGCACGTCGACCTAAATAGATTTGGCCCAGAATTTGGTTACATGTTTAGCGCCATCACTAGCGTCCATCAGTTCCTGTAACGTGCAGATGACAGGACACGATATTAAGGGTCCCATCTTTTGTGGAACAGCACCACAAGTACACTCCTCGGCGGTGTCATGGATGAATCTCCACCTGAACAGGTTTTCCTTGCTTCGGCCAACCCGGGTCCAGAGTTCCTTTAAAGACTTTCAGGTTAGCCAAACTAATCATACTAACATAGCACGTAAGAATAAAATCGCACACTAACACACTAACAATTTATGGACTATTTATGGTCTGAAATAAAGAAATTTTATTTATTTATTTATTTAAAGCAACTCGTGGCCAGGTGGGAGATTTTCAGCAGGTAGAACGAATGGTATGGGTAGGGAAAAACTGTTTTGGCACAGCTTCAGTCTTTCTAAATACAATCTAGTTATCAATTAGGAATCAATATCAATAATAATCCCAATTCGTCTAAGTACTCCGTAAACTTAACACGTGAAGACAACGTGAATAGCGTGTCGTAGCATCTTTTCAGACTTGAAAATCTATAGGTGTCCAAGTAGAGAAGAATTTATTTTTTCTTTTCAGAAAGAATTGAATAATCAGAAGAATAAAAAGCCAAAAAATTTAGTCGAAAGGAAAATAAATTATGAATGCCTACATGAAATTGTAAATAGGAAGTCAAGATGCCACGATGGTAATGAGGTCGTAAAATATTTTTATGATGTTACAAATTAAAAATACAAACCGGTAAAACAAAACAAAATAGAAATTGAATTAAATATAACACAACCTTCTCTAAATGAGGATGTTACAACGAAATACGAATTTAATACTAACAGTAATTATAAAGATAATCATACATTTGTTAATATTTGAAATACAATATAATACCGGACTTATTTTCATAAGGCAACATGTCGTAATGGAGCCAACAGTAATTATTATGCTTTCAAAGCGAGAGCGAGGTATTTTGTATGAATTTTGGGCAAAAGTAGGGTTGGTAAAACATGGTAGGTAATGCGTTTAAATGTGATAATTTTAGATCAGTATGGTAAATTTGTTTTTGTCCGTTCCGAAAAACAAATTTATGAGACCAAAGAAAATTGGGTATTTTAGCCATTGTGACTGTGTGTCATTTACTCTAAATTAATAACGAAATATTTTATTTATTTTAAAATCGGCATCTGATTTGGGTCACCCAGAAACACATTAAATCTCGATTTTATGATCTGACAGCTCGACACGTTACCCTAATAAATAACAAAAGATTATATTTCTTTAACATTGTAAAACAATATTGAACCTCTTAGAATCCCATTTCACTTATACTTTATGGGAAACATGTTGGCCCTGCAAAGTCTAAGGACATAAAGCAGAGCAGAGATCGTCAACAAGCGTGCTCCTAAATGAATATAATGAAAGTAAGGTAACTAACAAATAGAAATCTAGAGTCATGCTTGAAACTTAAAACAACAACTTATGACCCATTTAAAAGGCATGCAAAGTCAATGCTCCCATTGATGTAACCATCTATTATCCTATGACTGTAGTTATACTATTGGATTGATTGTTTTATTATTCTAGCACATAGCTAAAATACTTTGATAGGTTTTGTGCTAAAAACATAATATTATGGTTTTATAATAAAATATATATAATATATTGTAACTTTTGAATCTTCTGTCTCAAAAGGTTGATATTTCCTGGACCCAAAGCAAAGGCCATTATTACAGCCACATCTAGTTGTCACGTTCCTCGATACTCGTCCTACTCAGGTAATTTAAACGGACCCTTGAGAAACAATTGAGAAGTTGTACACAAAAAACAGCGATAAATCTATTCGGCGAAACTGGGGAAAGTTGGGCCGTGGTGTTTTTAGGAATGTAGGAGACTGATATTTGAAGACAAGAAGAGGACTTGATTTGAGACCACGGTAGGGCGCGGGCGTAATATCCTAGGCGAGGTATATTAGCAGACTTGGTAAATACCAAAGAGGCCAAATCCAGTGGCTGACGTAAGTTAGCTAGTATTATTTATTAAGTTGAAAATGGTTGGGTTGAAGCCCGGATTAGACTAATGTAGTATAACGTAGTATGTGTGTGTGTTTGTTGGTGCGACTGGGTGAGTCTTTCATTATAATAATTATCCTAGGCTGGTGATGTAATTAAAGTTATTGTAACTAAAAAAACAGAGACGTGTTGCTGGGGAGTTTGTTGAGCCACTTTTTTACCCCAGCTCAAACACCAGGAAGTTGTGAAGGGAAGGCGCTTCGGAGCTGTATATAGGCCTTCAAGAGAGTTGATCCACAACTCTATTAATGAATAATTCTCGAATTATGATTCTCTATTCTATTATCAAGTACCTAAATCTTGAATTTTGTATTCTCTGCCTCAGACCTAGGGCTTTAAGAGAGATTTATCCAAAGCTCTATTAAATAAAAAATGATTCTTGAGTTTCGATTTTCAACTCTATTAGCTAGTAATTCTTGAATGTTGTATTCTTTACTTCAGACCAATAATTCGGTCAGACTGACATGAACACGTGTCTTGCAGATATGCTTGTTGTGCGAAGGGTGAACTTCCAGGGGTTTGGGTGACCACATCTATCTTATATTCAGTCCTAGGACTGATAGGATTGTTTTCATCTCAATTTTTTTCAATGTATTCAGTTTATTATTTTTATTTTATTCTTTTAATTTTTTTTTTCTGATCAATTATGGTAATTTTTTCATAATTCAATCAACCGATCATCATTTAATCAATTATAATTTTAATAAGCTTTAAATATGTTATGTAAGCCGTTTTTTTGTGCATGTGGTGTTAACCAGTAATTAATTGTTGCACTTGAATATGTTACTCTTGTTATTAAATCAGAAATGTATATAGTGTAAACAACTGTTGGTTAACCTTAATAATAAAAAAAAAAAAAAATAGGGACCATGTCTCCTAAAGAGCATGATACCGACGCAATGCCGCTGGAACTAGCCGCTCCGTTGCTTGTACAAGGACGGTTGCACAGTTGTCGCAGGGAAAGCCGCTTCGTCACGTTAATCAGTTCGAAAGAACTGCTAGGGACCATGTCTCCAAAAGAACGTCATACCGACGTAATACCGCTGAGAAGCCGCTTGCGTTACTTTATGGAAGTGTTGCTCTGAGTACTCCAAGTGCAGATGTGAGGTATCGTGTGAGTAATGACTGACCAAATACCTGTTACGCCAACGTAAGGGTTACTCACAGGTTTATATAATAACATACTTTACATCCCTCTATTATTTATTAGCTTTCTAAAACCACATCCAATGTATTTTAATATCCATGAATTCCTGTCTTATTTACAATCTCATTCAATCCTTTCAAGGTATCGGACTTCTTATTTGGGAATTCATTTCTTATATCGGTGGGAGAGTGTCCAGTCCGGAGACGAGCTCTACAGGGCCGTACGGGGTGGAGTGCGGCCCGTCCCCCTAAGGGGGAACCGACTCAAACACTAATATTAACATAATTAGGAAAAGCTAAATTTTTATCAGCCTAGGGTAATTTAGGTACAGTCACACCATATTTTTGATATCGTGGCTACCTACCCACTAAAGAAAGGTGACAAACGGATAAAATAAAACTTATATTGATAATTTCAAAAATACCTAATAATCAGAAAATAGTGCTTAGTAGGTAGTTAGCTAAATGGTTTTCTTACAAAATCACTATAAAATAAACAGTTATACAATTTATCGAAACACAAATAAGATTTACCTACTTAAGTTTATGTACCAATAAAAAAACAATTGTACCAACTACCAAATAATTCGCTAACAAACTATTTGTTAGAACATACTTACGGAAATAGGTAGCAGTGTTGATAGTATACGATAGGCTATAAAAGTGAGCAAAGGGCGCAGAGATAAGGCCTTCAATCGACAGTAATGTTAGCTCAATGAACTCTGCTGATGCCATGAGGAAAATGAGATTGAAGATATATTCTGTTTAGTCGACGTATAGTCATTGACTAAGACTTCCTTTGCTTTGTCAGTTCACATTTTCTGTTCCTTAGAAGATTTTTTTACTGTTTAGTTGATTTTATGTTCACGATTACTGTTAACTGGACATACTAAAGGTTTTTTTACTAAGGTGTACATAATTTTCTTCTATTTCACTATCATTCTCTCAGGAATATTTGTTGCGAAAGTTTTCGGAAAATGCCAAGAAAATTTCGAGTGCATTATTAAATTAATTTGCATGCAGCTATGCAAAGAGGAACGAGGGCACAGCAGGGGACTAATATTACAAGACTTGAACGTAGCTGCTTCTGTCTAAATATTTTAGATGCCAGAAACCATCTCCTTTGGAAAAAGTTTGATTATTATAAACATTACATACATACATACATAACCTCACACCTTCTTTCCAGGGGCAGACAGAAACTACAGAGTGCGTCCTGCTCTGATCCTCACATACTCTTTTTGCTTCGTTTACATGCATGCATCTGATCATACACGCACCCCGGGGGCGGTTGCTACCTAACCTTTCTGAAAAACATCACCAATAACGTCACTATGTCCTCCCAGGGTGTCTCCTCCCGGGCTATGAATGTTCTTAGTAAGAACCCATGAAGGGCAATGTAATGCTGAAATCAATAGCTTTTTGTTATACCTACTTATACTTATATTTACTAGTCGTTTGAGTCACTGACAGCAACTTTTCCTAGGTAAACTTATTTTAATTTGTAACTGATTTTATAACACTGCGTTAAAAGTGTTTAATTTTAGCATGGCACAATATAAACATAAAATTAAATGAAATACATATAACTAAATTAGACATGGGCCTTTAAATAAATGCCTTCAATTTCGACAAAACATGTGAAGCATCTATTCCACGTGGTATTAAATAATTCGGGAACATTCCAGCAATCTGGGAACCCTATCGGAGCATATTTTAACAGGAATATCCTCTTACGTTCTTATGTATTTATTATATTTTCGGCCGCAAATCCTCTGGAGGGAGGAAAGCAAATATTTTGCGTACACACGCTAATGTATGAGAAATGTATTAATAGATAATGAATTATCTTTCAAAGTAAACAGCGCCTATGTTGTTGTCAGAAGGATGTTTGAGGCAAATTATGTTGTCATTTTTATGAGTTACTTTTTAACTTTTAATTGTCGTGCAATCTAAAACTTTACATCATCTCTTATTATAGACACCGCATAAACGCATCGTTTTAATGTACTCTTTTTTCTTTCTTTCTCTAAGTGAATAATAATATGGCTAGCAATGGATTCACGTCAATTGTCTCTTAGCGATCCACTTACTTCTTAACCGCTTGGTTAAATATTCAGCTGATTTTTTATTTCTTTATTTATACTCAAACCAATTTGTCTTCAGTCTTTATTTACGAGTAACACTTTAGTTTATATCATAGTGAAATAGATAAACTAAAGTCTGAATTAGTGCCTTAACATTCTGTTTGATTGTGCCGAAAAAAAAAAAACATGCCTGTAATTTTAATCATTTATATTAAGTACTGTTGAAAAACATTGTATTTTTTCCTAAAAACTTTTTCTATTTACATGGGATAATTAATTTAACTTATGTAAATTGACCTTCCGTTACCCGGATTCGTAATACTAATTAAAACATGGATTCTCTAATCCGATTGTGTTCACGTCCACTGGTACTTTTTCATGATTACTGCAGACCCCGGCCGGCTGCCTAATCGCGGATTATATTCTGTAGACTGTTTATTTTAATGTTTCATTCGTTAAAATCTGAAAATTTCGCTGTGTTTTTTTGTGATGGTGAATTAAATAAATTTCACTTGTTTGGTCTTTCGGGTCACAACAAAGAATTGCGGCTGTTTTATTATATTTATTACACAAACAACTGACGATGCAGAAGATATACCTCTGCCTGACACCATGATGAACAAAGCCCGTTAACAGATCGTGCTTCCAAAAAGACCACTGATTTCGACAAAAAAAAAAAAGAATTTTTACAAAACGTTCCCCGCAATTGTTTTCCTACTGAAATTCCAGCAAAAAATACATTCTACAAACCGTCTAATTTCAACAATAATAAGTCTTTTGATAAATTACAATCTGGCCGGGGACACCAAGACGTTGTTATTCCGACAAAAATACAGAACTCTGGAGAAAAGCCAATTTGTACTGTAACGAACTGTTTCTAACCCCCCCCCCCCCTTTCCCCTAGAGGGTAGTCTACGGGAGATGGGGTTGTAAAATATACGCGCGCAGTAATGGCAATATGTTGGTGATAATTAGGTCGAAAATAAGCTCGTGTTGTATCATATTTTCTGTGGAATGGGGCTGAAATATTTTAAAAGTTGGATTACTGTTTTTGCACACCTGTGACTTTTTATATGGATATTAACGCATGAGAGGGATTGGGTCGTAAATATATGAGTGTGAGTCGTGAAATAGGCGTACTTTGAGGTTCGTTTGTTTTATGACAATCTAAGGAGGGAATCATATGGCACATTGCTCGCAGAACATGGCCGATGGGGCCGAAAGGTTCTGGAATGGCGACCGCGTACCGCAAGACGTAGCGTTGAAAGGCGTCCCACAAGATGGACCGATGACCTTGTGAAGGCCGCAGAAATCCGCTGGATATGGGAAGCACAGAATCGGTCGAAGTGGCGGTGCTCTTGGGGAGGCCTTTGTCCAGCAGTGGACGTCTTTCGGCTGAAATAATGATGAAGTAGAAAATCAAACATTTTCTGTTTCTCATTTGACTAGTTCATGTTTAAATCACCTAGCAATCTCATATCGCGAGTCCGCCAGTGTATTTTTTTTTTAAACTCTGGCACTCCGCGGGCTACCGTACCATTAAAACTGTTTATTATGTCCTGTGCCAAAGCATAATAAACTACTGCATCACTGTGTGGGGTGGGACTCCCAAGGCAACCTTACTGCCTCTGGAATGGACACAGAGAGCTGTCCTGAACGTTATGACCTCGAAGCCGTTTAGTTATCCCACCTCGGCTCTCTACACCGAATGTCAGGTCCTCACTGTGAGATAGATCTTTTTTCTTGGCACTATTCTGCCTAAACATCCCTCTGTGGTATACAAGCCGAATGCTGCTAAAAAGCGTAGATACTACGAAGTATGCTCTAGTCCCGGATGTAGAACGGCCCTTGCTCAGCGTCATTATGATATTCTGTCCAACCATTTATATAATAAAATAAATAAACTATGCTCCATTGTTCCCATGTGCCTAAATGGATGTAAGACGAAGGTCACAAAGTGGCTATTGAGATTGAGTTACGATAAGACTGAAGATTTACTACATGTATCGATCGCTTAACGTAATGTAGTTAATATATTTATAATTATATTTATACAGACTTAGATTAACACTTTTCACCATATTTATCTCTCTCTCAATACATACACATACCACCACATAGGTACCTACTATAATAGGCCACATCATATTGTATGGATTCACTAGTAAGTAGATAACTTTATATGCTCAAATTATAGGCGAGGACGCTGGCACCCTGAACATAAGTTAAATCTTACTCTGGGTGTCAGAGTTCATCGAAAACACTTTTTCCCTTAGTTGTAACGCTGCATAGTGTTTAGTTAAGTGTTTATGTACAACTGAAGGATATAAAAAAACTGTTTTTTTTTTACAAATTATTATTATGTTTTTAAAGTGATGAGAATGGAAACCTAATAATTATAACTAAATACCATAATAAAGGAAGTATTTAGGGTCTCAAATTTTTCTGTAACCTGCTTATGGCTATAAAGAATTTATTATAATTATTTATTTAGGTATGACAGTTGATATTGGACTTGGACCAAAAAATCAGGAACAAAAGGCGAAAATCCTAAAAAAAATCAACGTTTTCAGAAACCGAGCAAAAAACTACATCCCAAACATAATAAAACTCCCGAAAGCAATAAGCTTAGAACAAAAATACTTTGTGAACAACATTTGAAAACATTGCTATCTGAATACGTGCACAGTTCAATTTTACTGAAGTTCAAGATAAAAAGTTTTCACATCCAACGGGTTTATGTGATTCTGTTACACCATAGAAGTTTGTGCCTTTACACAGCTTCTGTTATGGAGTTTGGATGTAAAGAATAGCTCAGCTTGATGGCATCTTGCAAAAGTGTTGTAGAACATGATTCGTTGCATTTTGCAAAGGTGGATAGATAGATAGAATATGCTTTAAATTGTAAATTCAAATACTTATTTGATATTAAGTACGCCGTTAATGGCAAAACATAGAGATATCTGTACTCTTTACTATTCTCTACTATTATATCTGTACTATTTACAAGACCTATCTTTAACAAATATATTTTTTTATTTTATTTATTGTACACCAAAATTTAAGAACGTTAATTTACATTACCATTTTTAAAAGGTATCTTTTATGTAACCTTTCTGTTATTATGCATACAGTATAGGAAAGGTGACGGTGAGATTGGAATGTCTAGCGGTGCACCTATGTATATTTGTGGAGATCAAATAAAAATGAAAACATTTTTTATAAACTTACTAGGGGCCTATAAACTCACTAGGGACCTATAACTCACTAGGGACCTATAAACTCACTAGGGACCTATAAACTCACTCGGGATCTATAAGCTTACTAGTGAACGAAAGGTAAGGTTTGATCATTCAACGCGTACCGTAGCAACAACAATAACGAACACGCTCGAATAATACATATAACATACTACCTATAAAAAAAAAAGCGTCATAGCTATGATACCCAACAAAATAACAGAATTTCATAGTTTCCGAATACGGAAAAACAAAAGTAAATGGAAACAACACGACATGCGACAGTCAGCTCAAACAACGTGTTTTTGAAAGATATTTTAGGTTGGAAGATAGCTCGTGTTTACAAAACGTGAGGAAACTTGAATATTTAGGAGCCGATCACTATCGCCTGGAATTGAAATCGAATTTCATGTATTCAGAAGGTACGATAATTGAATTGTTTCTGTGTGCTCAAGAACTTATCAATATTTAATTTACAATTATCTGGGACGACTGAAGCTTCCTATAACTACATTTTGCGTGCTGTAAAAATTGTATTTTAATACAAAAACGTTTGTCTCAATTTCTCACCTGACGACCTGGTTTTAAGTGTTTAAATACTAGTGAGCCTTAAAGTAGTCGCATATGATGTGTAATTCTGACATCTCACTTTGATATTAAGCAACAATATGGTAATAACCAACATTAAAGGGGCGGGGCCTCATCAAGGTCGTTTCTGACGGTCAACTCTAGGACCACGCGGTCATTGGTCAAATCAATTAGCGCGCGCTTCCCCGGCTTCTTGTTACACACTTCCGTTCCCTTTCACGAAATCACTTCCACAGTTTTTTGGGGTATAATATTATTTTCTGTGCACAGAGTGCAGGAAAGCGAGAGGGAAGATGTTACACATAAAAAATTATAAAAACACGTGCCTTAGATTATTAGTTTAATTTATCTTAGGACTGACTTTTCTATAGTCAGAATAGATATGACAGTTTACACAATATATTTCTATGCAAAAGCTGTCTAACTGCAATGTTAATTTCCCAGATAAATGCTATCTGACAATTAAGTGCAGTTTTATTTGAACTTAATTTAGAATGCAAGGTAACCTCTTTATCGGACTACAGAATCCAAACATCAGAAAGTCGGAAACTTAGCATCATTGCATCGTCCGTATCCCTTAAGAAACGCTGACAATAACCTCCATTTCTACTTTATTATAACGTTTTCCTGGTCTTTTGTACTGCAAATACAAATAGAAAGTATACCACAGATAATAACAACGTTTTTTCTAGCACAAAATGGTCGTATTGAGTTGAATACGGCGTATCTCCTGAATCTCTGTTTGACCTTACAAAAGAATTCCTTAACTTGTTATGGAGGCGGCTCCGATCACAATATTGTATTAGGTACTGATAGCTTTAACACTACAAATACACATAGGACAGAAGGACCAGAAATACTTAACGTGGTAATTGGTATCGCGGTATCGATGTGACTAGTTGTAGATTGCATTGACTGACGCTTCTGATCAGACCATAGACTTCGTTCCTGACCATCAACTTGACTTATTAACCTATTACACCCTTTACGACACCCACAGGTCAAAAGGGTGTGACGCTGGCTCACATTGCTGGGGCATTATGTACACGAGTGGGTAATTTTTTTTCGTACTTTTGGTATATTTTTTCAAATTAAATTATTCTTTGGATTCTCTGTTGAAACTTTCGAAACGCACAATAGTTTTGCACTGTAGAATGTTTGGTGTCCTTGCAAGGCTCTGTGCGTTTTTTACTTGTCCTTCTTTTACAATTTATATTTTCCTGTTGGTAAGGAAGCATTTTTGGCATTCCAATATCGCATTTCTCCGTAGTATTGTTAACAAATTTCTCGCCGGGGACCCTGTTCCGAGGTGGAAGCCAAGACAAATGTTGTGCTGCGTCACCCGATCGTGCAGAACTTAATGTAATAAGAAACTTTGATACCTTTCCAAAGTTATGGTTATAACGGTGTGGAAATAACAGAAAAATATAAAGGTTTTTTTTCCTTTTTTTGTGGATAGGGTCGGGAAATAAAGATTGTGGATTAAGACTTTATGGGCACATTGATTTTAAGGAACCAGTTTGTGACTGCGCCACGTGCAGAAAAATGCCCTCTTCTTATAATAAAAGTACGACACCACAATAGGTATTTGGTTTCACCGAAAATGCATAATTATGACTTCGTTACTTAGACATTTCGAATTACCGTCCTCCAGAAGTGTGTTATTTCGAGAAAATCTTTCAGCGATGGTCACTTCTATGAAACGGAGTAGTAAGTTTTCAATGAAAATGGACCATTATGATTTTATTAAAGTAAAGTAAAGTTTATTTAGTTGCATAGATTGTAGGTACCTACATGACAAAAGGTATTAAAACAATTGTGATACTTGTACAATCTAACTTATATTAGGCATGCAAACATTAATGAATGAAGTATTTTTTATCAACTACTCGTTGTAGATGATTTAAAAAATATAGTTTCAAAATACATAATTAGAATTACAGTTCAAAACGGGTCACAATTAAATAAGTTGGTATATGGTTAAATTGCATAAAATTATTATAATTATCTTAAATTAGAAATTTACATTAGGATAAATCTAAGTCATTGTCATTTAGAAAATCGTTAATCGAGTAGTAACATTTACTTGGATTATTACTTGCCCCCGGAAATGCACTTTTCCTAGAAAATCTTTCACCGATGGTCACTTCTATAAGACTATCGTTTGCCGGTTGGACGGTTTGCTGAAAAAACTTCTTCTGCAGTTACTTTACGAAGTAATCATCTCTGTTCATTGGTGGTTGCTTCCACGAAAAGAGCTTTTGGGTATTATTCGAATCATAACATAATATCACGCTTGTAATCCCCGAAGGGATAGGCAGAGGTGTACCTTAGTATACCTACATTTCGCCAGTTATGATAAAGTCCCAAATAATGGGACTGATGTAAAATCCCAATAATACTTTGCCCAACTCGGGTATTTTTTTTTTTTTTTTTTTTTTTTTTTTTATAAGAAACGTTGCCCCACACTAGGAATTTCTCCTGTATCGTGGGTGCGTTTACAAACATTTATATACTCACATACACAAACAGCCAGACCCGGAACAACTACTTGTAGGTCATACAAATATTTGTTCCGTGCGGGAATCGAACCCGCGACACGCAGCGCAGCAGTCAATCGCTTAACCACTGCGCCAACCGTGCCGTCAAGTTCTATTAAACCCAGGACCTCATACTCAGCAGTAGTTCTTGCGACCACTAGAACAACGAGGCAGTCATCAACAAGTCATAAGCATAATCCAAATGTTAACAGAATCGTAATAATTGTTGATTTAACTAAAAACAATCAGCAAATACAGAAAAAAAACCGGCCATGTGCGTGTCGGACCACGCAAAATGTAGGGTTCCGTAGTTAGGATGAATTTGTCCGAAGAACGAACTTAACATTGTAGTTGAAAAATATGTTCTCCTATACATTCCAACTGCAAATGTAAGTTTGTATGCACAGTATTAGTAAGTAAGTAAGTAAGTAAATTTTATTTGTTTAACATGGTGTACATTGCATGCAGGATAGTCATGGGATACAGTAAAGTTCTATCATGTTCAGCCGCATATCGTGGCGTACAAATGGGTAGGAAGAGATGGTGCATAAGCCGTATAATTACAATTCAATAAACATAGTTTTTGGATACAATTCAATGTCAAAGTAGTCATTAAATAAATTAGTCAATAAAAATATGAATTACTGTCATAAAAATTTCAATTCCAAATTACAATTCCAAAAAAATACAATAGATTACAATAACATTTAAAAAATTGAGAGATTTGCCATGTTATTTTAAAACTGTAGACTTCTTATAGGTTTTGTTATCCATGAGTATATAACTATTTTCTGTATTTTTAATTTTATTTTAGGCTCAGTAGTTTTGGATATAAAGAAGGGGATGGTAAATATTCATCTAAATCTACATATCGTCAGTGAAGTTCTAACAGTACCTACGGAAGTCAAAAATGCAACTCTACTTTACAGGAGAGTGAAAATCTGTATGAAATGAATGTAACTTACGCTTAAGGCCATATTGTGTTTAATTATTAATACATATGAACTCTGTGATGATTTGAACCTATGAAAATCCCAATAATTTTTTCCATTGAAGTAATTGGTGACGTTCGCAGTGTTGCCAGTAGTAAATAGCTATTTTTGACTTCCGTACTGTTAGAACTTCACTGACGATATCTTAAATAGCTATAAACCTATTTATTTTAAAATTATAAAAAAACCTGTTTGAGAACCTCCTAGTAAGCCCTTTCATTTGATATTGCACACAGTGTACAGTTTGCAAGTTTATTTTTATTTTCTTTATTGCCACCCAAAAGTGACCCCGTTATTGAAAATTCATTTATCCAAAATCATATTTTTAAATTTATCTATCAAATCATATCATATTTTTAAATTCATTTATCCAAACACGGACGTTACACGTCCGTTTTTGGATCACAGAAATACATAATCGCATCTTCGGTAGAACAAGGGCATAATTATGCATTTTTAGTGATTTTACAGGACAGCCATTTTAAGTTTTTTTTACATTTCTATGTTCTATGTTCCATGTTATGGGATTTGCACTCAGTCCATCAGGTGGACCATTGTGCGTGGGCCATAGCGGCCGTTTGGTGGTTATTCCAACCAACCCACCTCCTTCCAGAAGATAATTAAATTTCCTGGTTTGTTCTAATCCGGGTGATGCCCGTGCATTCAAAGAGCACGTGCGCAACGGTGCACGCCCTGCACAGAGGACTGTCCTTTATGCCTATTTTTGTAAAAGTGTTTGCTTAGCGAGAAGTGCCCCGTGATGGTCCCCGTCACCAGGCGTAGGTCATTCCTGTCCAGGCGTAATAAGCGCCTGGTTAGCCTGCTATCTAAGAATGGCATAGTTTCCTTGGACTGCTTGCAGTCCGTCGAGGTCCACCAGTGCTCCGCTTGTATGTGGGTGAGCTCCTGTAACCACCTACGTATTTGGTTGAAGGCGATGGGTACGATAGGCTCGGGTCCACAGACTGCCGTGCTGGATCGTCGTCTACCATGTTCGTCAGCTGCGTCGTTACCGAGCGATCCGCTGTGTCCTTTTATCCATTGCAGTGTCACCGTGTTGCGGCTAGATACTGTTATTTGTTCTAATGCATTGTGACATTCTAGTGTTAGCTTTGAGGTAATATAGTTTTTCTGTAAGGATTAGAGAACTGAGGCGCTGTCGGAGAGTATACGTCTGTGTGTGACCGTAACCCTCCTGGTTTCTAGGGCGTGGACCGCTTTTATGATGTCCACACACTCCGCCTGATAGACGGTGTTGAACATTCCCAGCGGTCTGGATATATTTATGTTGAGGTCGTGTGAGGAGATTCTTGACTCGGTTTTTGATCCGTCGGTGTAAACTCTCATCTCTTTTGGGCCATAGTAGTCACACTGTTCTTCTGTAAGTATTATGTTGTAGTGCCTTTGAAAGTGGTGTGTTTTCGGGGCTTTGTCGCAGGGTGATGCCATCACTGGCTTTCGTTTCATCGCATCTTCCTTTATGCGTGTGTGCTTAACATAATTACTTAGGGTTCATGATAAATGGAGCCTAAAGGCGGCCAGGGCAGTCCTAGCATTGCTTGTAGGCGGCGGTCGGTGTAGTTCTCATACTGCTAGTGATTGCGACACAAGCAAATCACTGCAGTTTTTCAAGATATCTTTGGGCTGTGCTCAGGTCTATCTTGGGCCACCAGACCAGTGAGCCATATGTGATAATTGGTCAAATGACTGTGGTGTATAACCAGTGGTTGACCTTGGGGCTGATCCCCCAATTCCTGACAAGCAGTCGCTTGCACTGCCACAGGGATATGTTGGCTTTTGTAATGATATAGTTTATGTGTTTTGCCCAGTTCAGTTGTATGTCCAAATAGATGCCCAGGTACGAGTATTTGGTTTCAGTTGAGAGGCTTAGAGTTGTTTCAAAGAATCGTGGTAATTGTAGTGGCGACAGTTTTCTCTTTTTTGTGAAGAGAATCGGTTCGGTTTTTGTACCGTTCCTCTACTATTTTCAGGGCTTGACGCATGAGGATGCATAGTGTGTTTTCGAGGGTTCCGTTAATTATTATGGTTATGTCATCGGCGTAGCCTACGGTGAAATAACCTTTGTCATTGAGTGTTTTGATGAGGCAGTCTACTACCAGGTTCCATAGAAGCGGTGACAGGACCCCCCCATCGTTGCCCCCTTGCGGACAGCCCTTCGCAACGATGGGCCCCCCCATCGTTGCGAAGGGCTGTCCGCAAGGGGGCTCTCGTAGTGTCATTTACTGTGACTTGTACAGCCCTCAGTTTGAGCATGTTGGTGATCCAACCACTCAGGGTCGACTCTATGCTGTGTGTATCGAGGGCTATATTTATACTGTTGAACATGGTTTTGTAAAAGGCGCCCTTGATGTTAATGAAGGCAGCCAGTGCTGAGTATTTGTGGTCACTGCACATTCGATTGTAGAAACCACGCTGTGCAGCGCTGATTCTATTGACTTAACTGTGGAGTTCGCATGTTGTTGTTTGTGAAGTAGTTTTACCCGGAGAGGTCTCGGATGTGCCTGTCACAGTCTCTCGAGGGTTTTCAGTTGGAAGGAAGTAAGGCTTATGGGCCTATAAGCCTTGGGTTGTGTATAATCGGTCTTGCCAGGTTTGGGGATGAAAATGACTTTCACCTCGCGCCATGTGAGAGGTATGTGTCTGAGTGCTATGCAGGTTCGATAGATCTCCACCAGCCATGGTGTCAGATAATCTACCCCCCACTGCAGTAGGGCTGGGAAGATGCCATCCAGCCCTGCCGACTTGTACGGCTGAAAGGTGTTGATAACCCACTTTACTCGGTCTTCTGTTGCGGGCTCTTGACCAGTCCTGATCCGTTGGGGTCCATTCTCGTTCAACCTCCCATGTCCTGTCCTCTAGGACTCTACAGTCTGCGAAGTGAGTCTCGAGAAGGACCTTACTGGTTTCATGGTCACATTTAATACCGTATTTTTTCTACATTTAATACCGTATTGTTCTGCTATATAATGCTTTGAAGTAATTTATTCTATGCATAAAATCACCCTTATACTTTTATGAATAGAAGCATGTTGTTTAGAGGAGTAAAATATGATTTGTTAATCTTTTTTGTTTTTTTTTAAGAACGTAGTACATTAATTATGCCCTTGTTCCACCTCAATTTTAAACATATTGGACATACAAAGCCACAACAGTTTGAACGGCTTTGTTCCTCCAAATATGTGCTCATAAAAAGTATTTTCAAAAACTGAAAACCCGACTACTGAAAAATCACGTTCTAAAAAGTATGAAACAAGAAAATATTTCAGACAGAAATCAAGACATAGGTACAAAAATGGTCAAAGTAAAGCCGTAGTCGCATACCAACAAAATTATAATGGCATGCGACGACGGCTTAAGTTACGAGGTAACAGATGAACAGACATACTTACATACATAATACATACCGGCCAAAATCATAACCCTCCTTTTAGCTTCGCCGTAGTTGGGTAAAAATAGTACTAAATGTGACTTTGCCCTTCCAGAAAACTCAAATGAAAAGGCGCAATATTTACTTTAGTGACTTTGACGCTCTAGCTGACAAGTTGACAACTACCTCGCGCTGGGGCGGCGGCGCAAATGACCAATGAGATTTTGTCGCGCCAAAATGGTAAAAAAATGCAACATTATGACAAAGGTACTGTTGCCCTCCGGCGGCATTAAGCTGATATTAATACGGGTCTTTGTTCCTCCGGATACAAGGGACTTTTTCAAGCACTTTAGCATACTTAAGTCATTTTTCAATTTTATGTCATTTATGTTGTCCCTTGTCCTACTGAAGGTGCGAATGTGAACCACAGTTCATTAGATTCGGAGTAAATTGGCTGTGACGGACGGGCAGAGAGACACACGAGTGAACCTTTAAGGGATCCGTTTTTCCCTTTTGAGGTACGGAACCCTAAAAAAGTAATAATGCATAGTATTGTATTTCCTCAGAAACAGCATATTGTGTTTTATTATTAAAATGTTTTACAAAACATTGTAGTCACCACACACCCACAGAAAGTGCTAAACTCTGTCACACCAAACAGCGGGAAAGTTAAACAACAAAAGTTAAGCAACAAAAGTTAAACAAACTTTACAGCTGAACTGGGGTACATTTGTACACCGGCACGAAACGGACCAATACCTGTGTAATCGGATTTTTTTATTAAAACCCTAACAACCCAGAACGGGCATTTCGGCGTTTCCTTTGCTTTTTATTAAAAACTCCAATTGCTATAAATTACGGGCCAGCCACTTCGCGAAACGACTTTCGGTCCGACTTTTGTTTGACCCGACTTCAAGTTAAAACCATTCTAAGGCCTTCAATGAAAAATCAAGTAAAAAGTTTTTGATTTAAATCGACGGATGGGCGAGCAATCGTCGGATGTGCGAGGGAGGCTGCGAGCCCACAAAAGGACCAATGATTTTTCGGAATGTCCTTTCTTTTCAGGTCAAAGACATTTCTTTGTGAAATGCATCAAATAAATCAATCATGAAAAGAATGGCTGTCTTTTTACAGCCGGAAAAGTATTGTAATATTACGAAATTGGACAATTTTGCTTGCCGCGGACTGTCGTTGAGGAGTGAGTAAAATGTCTCATTCACCTTACAAGAATTGAAATATAGGTATAAATCTGCCACTAGGCAGTTTGACTTTTCCCAACTGTGTTGGGCTCGGCTTCCAATCTAACCGGGTGCAGCTGAAAACCAGTATTTTACAAGGAGCGACTGCGTATCTGACCTCCACAACTCAGTTACTGAGTAACACGATACCCCTTGGTAAAACTCGTTGTCAGAATTTTGGGCTTATGACTATCTGTATGAATATCAACAAATGACAGCCGGGACCAATGGCTTAACGTGCTTCCCGAGGCACGAAAGCGTCACGATATATAATGGATGACCATCCATTATATATCGTGACGCTTTCGTGCCTCGCTTTCGTGCCTCGGTTTGTGGATGGGTGATGGGTGACCACCCATCACCCATCCACAAACCAACTTCGGCAAGCTTAGCTTAACCTTGGATTGACCCGTACAGCTGTTATCATTTAGCCACGAGTCCCTCTTTGAAATATTATTAGTGTAAGGTAGCTATTTATTATGCTATTCAAATTATGAGTTTTATTTCGAGTCCAAACAATTTGAAAACAGAACAATCGCACTAAGTATTACTAAACGCCACAGCATAGGGACAAACAGTGCATCAACGCTCAGTTCAGCAGCACACAGAGTAACAATATTACTATGATTGTGTTCTGATTGCGAACAACCGGATTACTGGAGGCAGGATTACCAAATGTTCGCTGTTTGATAACAGGATATATTTACACCCTGGGATTTCGTCTGCGTATATTATACTGCGTGGGCTAACTTACTCTGTTTTAGTGTTGTAGGTAAGTAAAATATATAGTTAGGAAATGTTATTGTTAAGCAAGTTGCATAATTAGTTTATAAAGTTGCCACTGCTGGGACACAGGCCTCCTCTATGTGAGAGGGAGTGGGGCTCAGTGCGGGCTGGCGGATGTCACATGTCGTCGAATTTTTAGTTCTAGGACATGCCGGTTTCCTCACGATGTTTTACTTCACCGTTTTGAGAGCAGAGGGGATGAAATTAAATACACAAACTAAAGTGGCCTAGGTTCAAAATCACGACACTCGTAAGTCGGGGCCGATACCACTGTGCCACCCCTGCTCCTTGATCAAGCAAACTGACTAGGTACCCACTTAGTCCGTATATTTTAATCACAACTGTCTTTGTTTGACAGTTGTGTGGACAACACGGCAGATTGACGTAGGGTATTACTTTGCTTAACAATTAATTTCCCTGACTGTATTAAAAAGTTGCTCATTAGTTTAAATTGTAATTTGTTATAATGATATTAACCCCGATCGATACAAGTCCCGAGTTTTAGATTAGAAAAAATGTTATTGAGATTTCTATACTACAGAAAATATTTTTTACTTATCAAAGAAAATAACCAGCCGAAAGTAAAACAAACTGAGAATTAGATAATACTGTCATTAACAAACTCATACGCACATCATTATTTGACTACTACCTTACAGACTAATAAAGCCTTATGAAAACATCAACAACTTTACGAACAACCGCAAGACACTTTCTTTATTCCGTGCTTTTTATTAAATATATAATAAACTAGTTGCGCCCCGCAGTTTCACCCGCATAAGTCATGATCCCGTGAGAATATCGGGATAAAAAATATCCTATGTCCTAATCCAGTTCATGGTCTATCCATATCTAAATTTCATCTAAATCCGTTTGAAAGCAAACAAACATACAAAAACCGGCCAAGTGCGTGTCGGACCACGCACAATGAAGGGGTCATTGCAACTAGTTTATTATATATTTAATAAATATACTTAGCTGTGATAGTTTTCCTTTTAATTTCGTTATATATGCTACTGCCGTGAATTTTTTCACATCCAAAACCGACCATTTAGCTGGCAGAGGGGAGGGAAACTTGATTCTAACAAAAATTAGCACAAGTTTAATATTTCACAAACGGATCCCTGAATCCAAAAATTGTTTTCACAAACTAGCAATATTTTGAAACGACCCTTTCAACGACACCAGGATGTTTTTTTTTTCTCATCTATCCCATGGTCCACACCATGGGATAGATGATGAAAAAAAAAACATCCTCACTTTACGTGCAGGGGAGGGACCCTAAAACAAAATTGGTCATGGTCTTATTTTAGCACTTTGTCGGCGTGATTAATATATATTTTTTTTTTTTTTTTAAATAACTTTGCCCCACACTTGGAATTTCTCCTGTATCGTGGGTGCGTTTACAAACATTTAAAGTCACATACACAAACAGCCAGACCCGGAACAACTACTTGTAGGTCATACAAATAAATGTTCCGTGCGGGAATCGAACCCGCGACACGCAGTGCAGCAGTCAATCGCTTAACCACTGCGCCAACCGTGTCGTCAAGTATATGTATGCCCTCATATGTATGCCCATGTCAAATTACAGCTTTCTAGTACAAAGAGTTAAGCCGCGAACAGACAGACGGACATACAGACAGACAGACGGACATGGCGACACTATAAGGGTTCCTTTTTTACTACGGAACCCTAAAATATCAAATCTTTTCTCTTTATATTATAATATTAGTTTAGATTTCTTTTGCTGTAAGTACTAAGCAGGTATGTATTTTATTATTTCTTGATTTCTTAAAAAAAAAACATATTATTTGTATAATTAAAAACATATTACTTCGAACAATCCACTTTCCACCGAAAATCAAAATTCCTAAAAACAAAGTCCGACATTACCTACCCCAGACATCTGGCAGGATACCGATCATGACGTCACTCCGGCCGCAAATACGTCATTATCAGCCGGCTAATCCTCACTAACAGCCGGATGCCTGCCGGATCGCCGGCTGCCGGCCGGATCGCTCGGAAAAGATTACTTTTTAACGGGCCGTTAGACAGACAGACGACGGATAGTAAGTTAATGTTGATTGAGATTTATTTAACTATTGTTCGTCTAAAATAAGATTGGGAACTCTAGCTAGGATACATGCCAAAAGCAAAGGAATATTCGTTGTAGTAGAGATATAGGAGCTGTATCATATAATTCACTAAGTCGAAGTGGATGATGAGAATAATATTTCCTTGTTGGATTGTCTTGGCTTAAGAGCTGCGTGTGCGAATATCACGAGACTCTTGAACCTGTAGAACCTTACAAGTGATGTACGTAGATACCACTATCTAGAATTGCACAAAGACTGTTATTTGTCCAACACGAGTCTAAACTATCTAAACTATAATATTATATAGAGAAAAGATTTGATAATTTGTATGGTTGTTTGTTTGTTTGTAATTAATAAACTCAAAAACTACTGGACCGATTTAAAAAAATCTTTCACAATAGAATGCTATATTATCACTGAGTATCATAGGATATAATTTACAAAGCTACCACGCGGGCGAAGCCGTGGGCGGAAGCTATTCTGAATAAAGCTATGAATCTTTTAAATATAGGTACGTACTCAAGCAAATATGTAAAAGTACGGCTGGAAGGTCAAGCAAGATTTATCCTTTCAAGCAAACTGTATTTGGTAAATACTAGCCAGAGTATGCTTGAAAAAAAAAATATTATTATTATTTATTCACTATACTTTTAGAATAGATTAAAAATACTCCATAGGCCATTCCCACTGGTCCTTCTGTCCGCCCCTCAAAGTAATAGACTCGCCCAGAATTAGACGTCCGTGTAATTATATAGACGCTGTTTCACGAACCAATAGCCCCCCGCTCCCCTCTCATCTCGCTCTCAAGTAATTTGTTTTGCGGACGCTACCGAAGATTTCAGCACGGTACAACAGGCTTGTTTTTGTTGAAATCTTTAGCTAAATGTTGTTTGTGTGTTTTTTCTCAGAGGAAAGGAGACTTTTTGGGTTACATACTTGTTATATTGGCTGTTTTTTTAAACTACTCCAGGAGAATTTTGTAGACAAATATGCGGTATTTAACATCGATGATGCCAGTTTCGCCTTTTGGTACCCTAAAAATATGTATAGAGATCTAAATATGAAGTGAGGTGTCTAGTATCGGATCTATCCTCAAAGCTTTACCGAAACGCTGAATAAGCCTTATTTTGCAGCGTTTTTGAAAAACTTCAAAAACGCTGCTTATCAAAGCTTACTAGTGGCAACATTTATATGGCTTTCCGTTTCAAGCAAACCTTTCAATTCGAACAATCTCCTATATCCCTGTAGAAAGAGCTGTGTGTTTCTATGTGTTTTGTTTGTTATTCTGCAAACATTCAACCAATTAACGCATTCTTTATTCACACCAGTCACGTACACCACAACGAATTGCCCCGTGCCCCGTGCCCGACCTTCACAGCCAAATTTTAAACAACCGCTATTTATTTTTGTTCTCTGTCAAGCTCTTTCAAAGAACTTTGTTAACGACCACATGAATATTTCATACAAGCTGGGGTACTGCCGAGCTCCCAACTTACACTTTATTACACAGAAACCCTTGACTGAAGAAGTTACGCAGTTTTTTTTTCAGGAATATCCTGAATTATTCATACGTAGTACTTGTTAAGCACTTGATAAAAGTATGCCGGATTTCAGGAATCTTTTGTACTTTGGTATGTTATTAAATCTTTGGAGATGTTGTGAGGAAATTGAAAGTTTCTTTCGTGTGATGTTTGAGTACCTCTGTTGAGAGGTTATGGATATTTTTCCTTTTGCCTTCGTGGAAAGTTATTAGAGGGATTTTAGGAATGGCGCGTGAGGCACACAATGCTGTTTAAAAGCTGTTTTTTTATTTTTTTTTTATTTTGGGTGCCTTAACCTGGGTCAAATAAATATATTTTCTTTATTTTCTCTGACTGTCTGACGTCTGACCTTTTAAGACCAATTAGGGTACCTACCATTCGAATAAGTTTGATTTTTAAGTGAAGTATGAAGATTTTTCTATGAGATAAACAAACAACACATACCACAGCAAAGTTCATAAGATAATTTAAATAAAGATTTCTAGTAAATATACTCAGAATATCGAGCAAAAAACTTCTTAAAGGCCGCATTGAAGTTAGAAGGTTTCAACGAATGGTGCTTTGATGAGAGCCATTTATAATCTACGTCACCGCGAATCTCTCAGGGAATTATTTAAAAGGATTAATATTATGACGGTACCTTGCCAGTTCGTTTATGAAAATATTATGTATGTTACAAAAAATCGACATCTTTTTAATAAAATAAGTGATAGACATAATTTTAATACTAGAAATAAAGATAAAATAGATCAACCATTTTTCAGATTATCTAAAGTCTTTTATGGGGTACTGTGTTAAATGTTACAACAAAATACCTTGTGATATTTTGCAATTAAATGAAAGAAAATTTAAAACTCATATTAAAAGTACACTTTGTAAACAAGCATATTACAAATTAGAGGATTATATCCAAGATAAGAATGCTTGGAAATATGCTGGTCCTGCTCCATAGGATAATTTAGAATCGATACAAAATCAAACTGGTTGCAAATTTAACTGTATATTTTATTATATTTTTTTATTATATGACATTGATTTTACATTCTGTGACCAATTCCTCACACACTGACTTATTAATTGTAAAATTTTAGGAAAATCGTCTACTTTTATAATGTTTGTAAATATGTGAGAACATGTATCTATCACTTATTTAGTTTATCTGTTGTTGCTTCATTTTTAATTCTTAATTCTTTTTACCTATTGTGGTATAATAATTTTATTCTAGGTGCATCGTCCTCACATATAATTATATAACTAATGTACTTATACAAAATATTGTAAAACATTTTAAAAGAGTAACGGTGGAGTTTCTTGCCCATTCTTCTCCATGCGAAAACTACCTTTTGGAAGGGGCGACTTGAATCTATTAAATTTTTTTGTAAATTTTTGACGTTCAAAAGTGCCTTATAAGGGCTTATTTGAAATAAATTATTTGACTTTGATGGAAAAGTTTCGATAAAATGGGTGTCGGTGAAATGATCTAGCGTTCAAAAGATTCTTCGGCGAACGATGAGTTGAAAACTAAACCTAGTGCAAACAATCTTGAAAATATTATACACAGTTCAACAAACAATTCACAGTAAGTAGCACACTTGAGTATCTATCCAGGTGTAGATAACCAACTCAACAAACAAAATCTAATATTTCGAGAATATAAAATTAGTTGCCTAGGATCTTGGATCTACTTCCATGAAATTGCGTATCCAACAGAGGCTACGCAATTTCATAGTAGTTTACAGGGACAAATACAAGTGTGCGCTTCCAATCATAGGAAAGAACATCTTTCTCTTATATAGGAACATCGACTTTGGAGGTTTAAATGAAATGATTTAACGGATAACCAATCAACTAGTCTATTGTAGTCTACTATTCGTCAGGTCTCTTCCAATTTGCACTAAAATATAAACAATCGATTATTTGCTTTCCTCTTTCATCTTCACTTTTATTTGTTAGCAGTCAAGCTTCCAGTGTGGGACCCAGTTATATACAAATATTATCTCGGAGTCGTACACGGCCATAATAATTGGTTCGGTTTGACACCTGAATCCGAAACTTTAACATACTCCCTGAAGCACGGATGATCTCGATGTGTTACCGAACAGACACCTCCATAGATGAACTGACAGCGGCACAACTTGACATTACTGATCGATCAATTTGAACGGAATTAAGTGTCAAGTTGTTTCACTTTCGACTATATCAATATCGCCTATTAAACTGTGACTAATATCGAAAGTCGCAGCTGGTCAACTATTACTATTGCAATAACACAAAACAACAGAGCGAATAGCAATAGTTTTAAAAGCGCCATTACTTGCACAAACGGGGCAGGCAAAGGAAATAAAAATAAACATCAAGCCGAGATATTTAGTCGTTGCCAACGGGCAAACACGACACAGAGAGACACAGAAAGTCTAGTTCATGAAAATACTTTATACAAAGATATACAGTTCAATTTCGATATAGTCCCTGTAATCGGTTTAATGTTAGGAATGCCAGATTCACTGTAAATCATCATCATTATCATTTCAGCCGTAAGACGTCCACTGCTGGATATAAGCCTGGATTCAGTGTACAGTCAGCCTGAAAAAGATTTATAAATGGACAAGAATGCATTTAATTGTCTACAATCTATAATCCCCCTTACTTATAAATGCTGCTTAAAGTAAAGTAATGATTAGCGCCTGTTTAACCATACATTTTTCCGTTTAAGCTTTTCTTAACTTTAAACAATGTTTATGAATAAGAGGGATTGTTGTATCAATGTGTAACCTCAGAACGTATGTACACATTGATACAATATTATGGAATAGGAAATTATAGACAATCAAACGATTTCTTGTCCTTGTATATGTTTTTAGCCTAACTGTACAATCTGTTGATCCTGAATCTTTACATAACTAAATTAAAAGAATAATTACGCAGCTGCAAGAGCTAAAGAAAATGTAAAGATTTAATAATTCTCGACATATATTTTGTGAATGTGAGAACATAGTAGGCCTTGTAGACTCGCAGATGATTCGGTTTGGACCGTGCAGTTTCTTGCCAGCTCTCCTCCATAGAAAACAACTGATTGGAATCTTGCACCTAGCTTCTGACGTTTCATAAGTTAATATCCAATCCAATATTTCTTTATGAATATATAATATAATATATATATATATAATATTTATGAATTGAAATGAAGAATTGAAAATATTTCGTTTTTTTGTTCGATTGATTACCAAGCCAGTTGAAGCCCAATTTTGATTTTTTTTTGTTTTTTATTAATATTTATGGAACACATTTGTTACGATTTTGACTAGACAAGTGGTCTCTTTGTCTGTATTTTGTTACACATCAAAGTGTTACTTATGAATCTTGTCCGAGGTCCGTTTATATCCATTTAAAAGAGTGTACTTTCTGTATTGTCATTTGCAGTGTCCCAGTCAGTTCTAGAATTTACTGCTGTTTTAACTTACCAGTTCATTTTCGTTGTTATTACTCGGTTAATTATGAAAAGTGCAGGATTGTGTTCGGCGGAGATATATTGTGAGACATTCTTAATTCAACGGTCAATGTTGGTATATGTTTTTGGGGGTTTTCATAAGAAGGTTGTGAAGAGACAGTCAAAAAAATATATTACTACCTATGTTTATTATAATCACCCTTCTAAATCTAAAATAAAAGCATTATTATCTAATAAAGTGTGATTATTATAAAAGTATTTCCTATTTCATTAGATATAGGGGTTTATTAGGATACTTGTAAGTCCAAAAGTGGTTATTCACGACCAAAACTTTTACACACTTCAGCTGTCTCTCAGCTCTTTTCGAAATCAATGAAGAATTTCACTACATTCTTTTTAATAACATGACATCGCGCCTGTGTTCTCCGAAGGGTTAGGCAGAGGTTTACCTATAGTGCATTCACTCTATTCTTTCAATACTATATTACAAATAATTTCCACCAACTCTCTTTATACTATCTAATCAATACATTGCTTATATCCATTCAATCACAACCTCCTATACAAACATAATGACATCTTCATGCCTATTAACTCCGTAATTAATCCACAGGTTGATACGTGGGGATTAATAGCATACTATATGGACGAATACAGTGACGTCATCAATAGGGCCATTGATCGCGACTATTACATAAAGGACTGGAGTGTGACTGGTGTATGTCTTGCTGATGGATTAGATGGTGTCGAGATGATTGGAACAGTGATAATGAATTTTGGTATTGTGAGAGATAGCTTCGAGGGTTGTATGAATAGCTGATGTTACGGTGAAAGGATTAGCTGATCAGCAAAGTAATTAAATCAAAAGTCATTCCCCAGTAACATGTGTGTTACAAGAACTTGATTCTATACAATAGTATGCAAAGTAATTAACATTACAATACAAAGAAACACAAAACATTCGATTCAATTATTTGCCACAATGGCACATGCCAAAGCAATACGGAGGAACAACGGAGGCTCTTTTTATGCACCTCTAGTTAGTTTTTAGAGCTTCGTACCCAATAGGATTCCAACGGGACTCTATTAATAAACCTGTACCGTGGGTCTGTTTGTAACAGGACTGTTTACTATGTATTTCTGTTCTGAAAGACAATGTAATGGGTCTAATAACTTTGATTCGATAGAATAGATGACTAAACTTCTATACCATTGTTATAGAAACTTTGGGCATACATAGATGCTAACGTGATTTGTGTCTCACACTTTGTACCTTTTTTTATGAGCCAAACAGAAACGGTATGTCGGTTCTAATCAATATAGCTCTTTAGCTCATAAGCAGTATATATTCTATAGATATAAATAGATAACAATTATCCATAAAATAGATACTACTTCCTCTCCCAAAACTCATCCGTGTAATAGCAGAACAGCATAAATATTTGATTATAGCTAACGAAGCGCCGGTGTCCGCCAGAGGGCGCTCGTTAATTATTAAACGCCAGTCACAAACTGACACTTGTTGCCAACATTGACGTAAAGCGCGGAAGAAGATGACTATGAATATTTTAATTAATTCTAGGTACTAAAAACGTAAAATTTTTGAGTAATTTTTTATGGTTGGTTTGGGTTGAAATAGAGGGTTATAGAGATCATTGTTAAGGGTTGGTCTTATTGATGTCAAAAAGTCTAAAAAATAAAGTTAAAAGAAGAGATAAAGTTGAAAGACAAATACTGAGCATGGTTTCCGAAAATAGATTTTCGAAAAGCTAATTTGTAACGTTAAAATGAAATGATACTCCTTTCTTAGAATCAGTATTCAATAAGAGTTTATTTTCAGCACAGAAGAAATTCTTAATAAAAATGTTAAGAAATTCTTAGTAAAACTGTTAAGAAATTCTCATTTGCATTCTGTAGATTAAAATTGTTTCCTGTATATCAAGACACCCCATTACGCGAGCCTTAATTCCTAAATTAAAATGTTGTACATCTCTGCTTAACCCTTCAGAAAATACAACCATGGTGTAACCCAACATTATCTACATAATCCTGCGCCGAAGGCCGAGGGGTGCGGGGGTGAGGTAACGTTAATTATGGGTAAGAAAGTTTTCCCGCCGCCAGTTCGGCAACTTTCGCCACACTTCGTACCGAGGCTTTAATTATATGGATTGAAAGGTAGCTGCTAGTCTCTGTAGCTTAAGCTTTTAGGTAGATGGTTATTAAACCTGGGTGTGTTGGAGATCAAAGATGGGTAATTCTGAAAGTGATAAGTTCAAATGTTATAGGGATTCTATGACATAATATGTTATTGTGTTTCGTCATGCTTATCGTGTATCGGCACACGAATGGATTATGAGAATGAAATAAGTGTGCTCAAGTATACCCATATTTATGAAAGCCTAAGAAATCTAATAGACAAATAAGTTTTACTAAACTTGATTTTACGTTACGCAATTCTCCGCCGGTTCCGCAGGGCGCTTCTCTAAGTTTTCTACTTATTATTTGTTTTTTTAAGTTACTTGATGGATTTTGATGCGGCATTAAATAAAATTTCACTATGCGTTATGGGACTTTCGTATTAATATATTTTCTATTGTAAAAATTAAGTTTATCTTTATGTGAACTGTAATTTGTTCTTTGAGAAAATGAATAGCCAACCGAACTGACATAAATTGTAATTATTGTTTTTTAAGCTAATGCTATAGAGAAGACGTAATACTGTTTGTTTGTAAGTGGTAATATCTGGAAGTTCAGAGCCGATTACAAAAAATCTTTCATTGATAGGATGTTACACTATTTTCTGAATTCTATTATTATAGGACATATTTCTTTCACGTGTTCGAAGTTGCGGGTGTAAGCTAGTTACTAATATTTTGTAAAACGATAAAGTCATGAGGCCACTTGGTGTAAATGGACACATTGGGTACTCTATAACACAAGCAATACCAGACCAAAAAATTTTGATATCAAAACCAACTTAGTCTCAAAATCTTGACTATTTGATCGACTAGATAAGAAAGGAAATACCGTAAAGGCAACATGTTCAGATATAAGAAACCTAACTTCGGATCATTGCTTACTAACACTTATTATATATACACTTATTATATATATTATTATTAATTAGTATGCCTCTTTAGATGCTTTTGAACCAAACACAATAGAATATTGTTGCTTAAACCTTTCTATATTATATTTAAAGAACAAAATGTCCACACTCCTCACAAAAACGTCCATATCTTCCACAAAGGTCTCTAACGATGGCAAAGTCTTCGTACGGTAAGCATCAGTAATTGGTCGTTAAAAGTAGTATCTCTTTGTTCACGACATGCGCTAGGGGGTGGGCAGAGAACCTGGCGGGAGTTGCTAGCAAGAATGGCAAAGAAATGATGAAAAGGAAAATAATTATTAGAACAATCGTCTTCGAAAACAAAAGAAAGAAATGAAATATAATATAGTCAAAATAGTCATTTATAGTCCGCTATTTCAATTTGACAAAAATTGACCTAAATATGGCTGAGGTATTAACAGTATTTATTACAATTGTAGCTTCAACTGATACCATGATTAAAATACTCAAAGAATTCCCGTTTTCGGTCCTTCTTCCTAGTTTGGTAACTGACACTTTAGCAATATCTTCCTTCAAAATAACTCACTCTCACAAAATATTGTTCCAGCTGCTCTAACACTAACACGAATTCAAGTTTCTATCCGAGTTAATCGCGCCAGCAATCATTAGCAGCGAAGGCAACAGGCACTTCCCTGCGAGTATACACGACGAGTTGTCGCGAAATGTACGTAGTTAAGGAGCTTGGTGTAATGCCACTAGCGGAGAGGATACAATATAATATGAACGGAGGCAATTACTAAAAGAATGTTTTTTGCAAAGAGAAAAAGACTTTAAAATAGAACATTGGTAGAATAATTTCCTTCATCAGGAGATTGCTCTATATATTGGAAACAATATTTCCAAAAAAAAACGTGAATCAACATTTTATACCATACGCTGTCGCTTCTATCTTCCACAACTCCCCGGAAGCCTTGCTCTCTGTCGGAAATAATAACGTATATCTTTTCGATGTTAAGTTCAGAGTTGTCAGCAAATTAAGACGAGTCGTAATTTATACCTGAAATGTTTCATGTTTGTTTCATTTTACCTATTTCGTTAAAACAATATTGTTTTTGGAATGAGCTGTGTGTGTTTAAAGCAAGCTCAGAAGTTGGTAGGAAGTCCTTCATTCTTGGTTAGTTGAAAGAACTATGTCTTTCAAGTATGTATGTTTATACTTCTGAGTTTGAAGATGAAAATTGTGGATTTTGGATTTAAGAATTAACTTAGCAGGCTGACTATAGTTTCTTGTTATGAAAAGCTAGTAAACTTGTAGGATCTTTGTATTGTATAAACTTAATCTCCTTTGTTTTATATAATTGCATAGCACAGGTGTGAGTACTATGTACTAAAGAGCTACCATTTACCGGGTAATATGTCTTTCATTGACTTGAATGTGCCCTGGCGGCTGTGAGTATGTCATGCTCACTCAGATGTCTTGCTGATGGTGGCGCGTGTGTTGGATCATTTAGCTGCCTTCAAAATTGGTTAAGCTGAATGGTGCTAATCCATGCGTCATGTTCGTGAACGGGCGCCGTCAGTAGGGACTGGTCATCTCTTAGCTGCCATGGCTTATTTTAATTCTTGAATTGTTCTTTGTTTTTTATATTTTTTTACGGACGCTTTTAACGTGCACGTCTTTCTACATTGTTCTCACATGTATAATTTCAACATTAATGATGTAACCAATATTTTGTAACAATTTTTATTTTATTTAAGAGTGTCCGTGGAGTTTCTTGCCCGTTCTTCTCCATAGGTACCTACTACGCTTTGGAATGGGCAACTAGCTTCATATTTCTGACTGACCGACTTCTTGATAGTTCAAAAGTGCCTGTAAATGGTTTAATTGAAATAAATGCTTTGAGTTTGAGTTTGAGTTTTAACAGCTGTTATTTGACAGGACAGGTCCACTCAAATCTGTGTGGTTCTTTTCTCAAAAGACCATTTCAGACACTAATCTACATGGTCCTCATATGGCCTGACCAAGATTATGTCTGGACTTTAAAAGAGACTGTGACCTCTGAGTTTGTTTCAGCCTTTCTTCTCAGAGTAGTCAGATAGGAAAAGCCGAACTCATCTAGCTAATTTTTTTTTTTTTTAAGATGACGTATAAAAGTGATTCCAATATCCTATTTACAGAATAAACAATTTCATTTCATTTGGTATAGTTTCTAATAATTTTAATTTATAAGAAAATAACTCTATTACTGTCAGACTATGTATTACTCGTAAGTCTTTTCAGGTCATTTGACTTGTCAAATGTTTTTATTGAACCAACCCGAGTGACAGCTTCTTCTGGTATAGATAATATTTCTTGTAATTGTGATTAGTTACACAAACAAATTGTAAATTTACACTTTTCCACTAAAGACGAAGTTCTTTACAAGAAGTTCTTATTTAGTGATTGCGGCCCCAGGTATTTACCCGGCTGGTCCGGGGATACCGCATGGCCTCCGGTGAGGCAGCGAGCTTCCTTGCTGGATTGCCGCCATGGGATCTGGAGGCAAAAGTCCTCACGCACATTTGGGAGTGGCGCGAGGAGGCGAAACGCCAGGGCGTAACTCGGCTGCCACGTGAAATCGCGGCACAGCGGACAGAGCTCCGGCGGGATCTCATGGCGTCATGGAGAGCGTTATTGTCGCAACCCAGTGCTGGGCAAAGAAGGGACTTCGCCGCAATACGCCACTATTGCGGCGATAAGTCCCTTCTTTGAGGAGTGGCTGGGGAGGCACCACGGCGTCCTCACCTTCCGCCTGACGCAGGTCCTCACCGGACATGGTTGTTTTGGGAGGTTCCGGTTCCGTATAAGGCGGGACGAAACGCCCGAGTGTCATCACTGCGTGGATCGCCCGGAGGACACGGTGGAGCACACGTTGGAGGTCTGCCCGGCTTGGGCAGAGCAACGCCGTGTCCTCGTGGAGGCGATCGGTGGCGGTGATCTGTCACGTCCAGCCCTGGTCCAGGCCATGGTACGGAGCGAGAGGGCATGGGAGGCCGTCACCACGTTCTGCGAAGCAGTAATGCTCGTGAAGGAGGAGGCGGAACACGTGAGGGAGAGGCAATCGTAGGCGCGGGCTTGCGGACGATGAGTAATGGGTAGCTCGCTGTCCGATAAGGACCAGGTCGGGTCGGGTCGACGGCGCGTTGTGTTCCACGCGTGCCTCAAAGAGATGTTAGCACAACGGAAGGGGTCTGACAGGACCGATGCCTGCCGGGGTTGCGGGAAAGTCCGAAAGGGATACCGTGGCCCCTCGCAACGTACAGGCAACTGAAGGAACACGAGTGGGTTTTAGTCAGTAAGGGTCTGACACGCCCTTCCGCTCCACCCAGAGCGGGAGAACGCCCTCGCTTTCTGCTGCGTTACTTAGAAAGAATATAAAGATATGCCATTTGGAGTTTATGTTTCAGCATACAAACCCCCAGACTATTATAAAAGCTTTTAAAGATCTTAAAATTAAATCAACAGAAGATTAATGGGGAATGTCTATAAAAGTCTGTAGATCTATCATCGAAACTATTCGCCTTATATAGCTTTCATAGTTTACACCAGTGTAGACCAAGGAGTCTTTCCGGATCTCATGAAATCAAATCCGGTGATAGTAAGGAACCCTTATTGGGTTCCTTACTATCACCTATTATAGGCCTGTGTCAATCCTGCCCCTTCTCAGTAAGGTGTTTGAAAAGTTGATGCTCAATCAAATGTTACGTCACTTTAATAAAAAATTCCATGCCCACAGTAATATGTCGTTTTACTGTGGGGTCGGGCTGCTGGAATTGAATCCATCTTTGTTTTATAAAAGAGAGCTGTCAGAGCCATTTATAATCTACGTCATCGCGAATCTCTCAGAGAACTATTTAAAAAGATTAACATTATGAGGGTACCTTGCCAATTCATTTATGAAAATATTATGTATGTGAGAAATTATCTACATCTTTTTAATAAAATAAGTGATAGACATAATTTTAAATACTACAAATAAAGATAACATAGATAACAATTTTCAGAATAGCTAAAGTACGTACATATTTTATGGGGTAGGTACATGTTAAATATTGAAATAATAAAATAGTGAAATATTACAATTATATGAAAGAAAATTTAAAACTCAAATTGAAAGTACACTTTGTAAACAAGCATATTAAAAATGAGAGGATTATATCCAAGTTAAGAATGCTTGGAAACATGCTGGTCCTGCTCCTTAAGACAATTAAAAGTCTAGACAAAATCAAACTAGTTGCTAATTTAATTGTATAATATTATTTTTTATAACATTGATTTTACATTCTGTGATTACTTGAACTCACACACTGACTTATTAGTATTACTTGTTAGTGTTTGGAATATCGTATAATTTCACAATTTTTGTAAATATGTGAGCACCATGTATCTATCACATAATTAATTTATCTGTTATTGCTTAATTTTTCATCATTTTTACCTATAGTGGTATAGTAATCATATTCAAGTTGCATCGTCTTCACATATAATTATATAATTAATGTATAAAAGATATTGTGAAATCATTTTAAAAGAGTAACGGTGGAGTTTCTTGCCCATTCTTCTCCATACTAAAACTACCTTTTGGAAGGGGCGACTAGAATCAATTCTACTTTTTAACCGACTTCAAAAAAAGGAGGTTATATGTTCGACTGTATGTATTTTTTTTTTTTTTTTATGTATGTTCACCGATTTCTCCGCCAATTGTCAACCGATTTTGAAAATTCTTTTTTTATTCGTAAGGGTATACTCCTGAGGTGGTCTCATATTAATTTTGTGAAGATTTGATGTATACTTTGGGAGATAAACGAAGGAACTCCTCAAAAACAAACAGTACACGTAATATGATTTGGATATTGTACTAAAGATCAAAAATAATTGCTGGTTCTATCTATCCATCCGTGGTGAACTAATTATAGTCTTCGAAGATACCGCATGGAACTCCTCATCGGTGAACAGTACATATAGGACCTTACAGTGAAAGGTTAGAAGGTTAGGGGATAATTCTTTGAATATTATAGGCACGTTTAGACCGTTACTTGTATTCTTATATTCCGTTGAGCTGATGATGGAAGGTACAACTCCTTATCGATCAGGAGTTAGAAGATATCTTGTCCTAGATAGACATACTCGTTGACATCGAGAATTGATTCCTCAGCAGACACTAGAGTGGGCTGAATTAAAAAATTAAAAGCGATAACTTAAAAACACTGAAAAGAAAAAAATAATTTTACCTTATAAATCAAAATACCTTAATTACTGCCTACCTATACCTAATTAAATTTAATAAAAAACTAAAAAGTAAAAAATAAAAACTTTTTTACAAAAAAAAACAACCGACTTCCAAAAAAAACACTTAAAAGAGAAAAATAACTTGAATTTCGGAAGTCGGTGGCAAAAACGAAAATACAGATCCATATAGTTATATTTTAAGATGGTTCGCAGTTCGCATAGTTGAAGCCGTGATATAGTTATATCCCTAGGGAAATAGTTATGAATTGCTTTCATATATATTACGGTAGGTATATTTTACTATATATGTATCTAATAAAATACTATTGTTTTTGCCACCGACTTCCGAAATTCAAGTTATTTTTCTCTTTTAAGTGTTTTTTTTGGAAGTCGGTTGTTTTTTTTTGTAAAAAAGTTTTTTTGTAAATGTTGACGTTCAAAAGTGCCTTTTATGTGTCTAATTGAAATACATTATTTGACTTTGACTTTGAATAAAGTTTCTATAATTTAAATAACAAGAAATAAGATTTATTTCCACACAGGATGTTTTCTGAGGCGAAATACCAGAGGTCTAAACAAATAATTTGGACCAGAAATTCCTCTTTACCAAGTCTGACTAATATCGTGGTATTCACAACTTATTAAATGTATTAAAAAGCATTGACATTAATATTCTTTTGAGAAATAAATTCGAGAATAAAATATCAGTTACATTTAGGAATGAAATCATTTGCCCGCTGTTCTCATTTCTGTTATGATTGGGATCGTCTAAAGAACCCATATAAGCGGTCAGTAATCTGTCTGCAGATTTTGAAATGTGTCCAAAACTGACCATTGTGTAATAGAAGCTACAAGAACAATGCTAGTAAGACTACCTGTCACGTTGCTGTGATTTACTGCAGCAAGGTACGCAAGTGCCAAGCTGTCGTGAAGATAACGACTATGGATAACTTTAAACCGGTGAGAGGTTTAAGGTAATGTCCAATAGATGGATTTATGTATTAATTTATTTTAAATACTAACTTGAATTCGAGATTGGTTCCTAAAACAGATCGTTAATCCTGTAACCCAATCAATTCTATACAGAAAATAAAACAAGAATTACGATATCAAAAAACAAAGTTAGTATTCAAACAACAGCAGGCGAAATCTAATACAAGAGTCACCGGAGGTTGTAAACACAGTGAAACATTCACCCTTCTGGTCCTCATTAATCGCCGCGTTAATTGACACCCGAGCTAATTCCAGCCTTTTTATTGAAACCAGCGGTCAGAAACACCCCAACCCGCTTTAATGCCACAGGGTCCCAACATAAACCCTGCGGAACACCATTTAGAACTTTGTCCAAATTAACTCCAATATTATTTTAGGCCACGTTTAATTGTATGTAATTGTGACTCGGAATGGACAAAGGTTGACGGTTAATTAGTTTCATACTCGTGTGTGTGTCCAAACTGCTGATAACAGCCATCCCAAAGTACAGATTGCTCCAGAACGCTCCAGAACTTTCAGCCGTTTTGTTTTTAAACAGAAATTTTAGACAAGAGATTATTTCACGGCTGACGTACCTCAAGATCAAATCAGTGTTTTTGAAGACAAAGGCTAACATTGAGACAGTGGAATGTTCAAGACGAATTGTCAAATTGGACGGGAAATTGATGCGCACAATTCAGATTAAGAATTAGCCGGACAAAGATTATATTCTTCGACTCAAAAGTTAAAAGAAGATCAAAGATAAAGCTATCAAAAAAATAAATCTTGAAATTCCAAGATTTCTTCAATTGAAAGCCGATTTCAATCGTTTTGAATGTGAACATAAAAAATCTCAAATGCCAGGCAATGAATTTATAATCTTTAAATGGGAATCCCAAGGCACAACAAACAGTTTAAGATTGAATTTAAATCCAATTTCAATCTATTGGAAAATACTCGATGTTCAATTTCTTTCTGTTTACGCTCTAACTAGATTCAAAGACGTGTGTAAATAAGCAAATATTTGCTGGTAGGCAATGGACCGTACTTTATTACATGTTTTATTGCTAAGAAATGCTCCAGCCGATGTAAATGTAAACACAGTCGACATGATTAACCTTTTGTCCGTCACGCAAGGTTCAGTAAATGGCCACCTAGACAGCAATAAAACGAATAATTCGTAAACTTCAAACGTTGTTAACATGCTATACCAAATTGATGTTTTTATTACTGAAAATAAAATAGGATTAGTACTATAGTTATGGCACAATTAAGAGCTTTTCAAATAAGCAGCTCTGGCTTATTACTAGCAAATATATGTAATTAAAGTAAAGTTTATTGACCATAAGTTTAGTTTACAGTACACCGGTAATACATATTTACATAGTACTCGTACATAGTATAGGGCACACTCACTTACGTTCAACTACACAAGTAAGAACTTATCTATAACAAGTAGCAAGGGGAGCAGAAGAACAGTTAAATTATAATAATGCTATCACAAGTAAAGCAATGGTTCACATACTTGATGAAATAATAAATGCCCAATGACGGTATACAGAGAAAAGTTTTTTACCTCCCGTGCTAGTCAAGGACTGTGTTACGGCATGGTAAGATTCTCGCTCTTGCAATAGTAGTCATAATGTAAACACGTTAAGACACTTTTTACCAAATACATTTGTTTTGCTGTGAATCATAGATGACGATAACGAGTTACAAGCTTAGCGTGATCAAGTAGTATATGCAAAGAAATCAGACAATGCAACTACTAATGTTATTTCAATGTAAACAAAGTGTTTCACAAAACAATAGTTGTTTAGAATTTGTAATAAGACAAGTGTGTCAAAAATAAAATAATAAAAAAGGTGTTTCTAAAACTAAAATAATACAATTAAAAGTAAGAGATTTTTTTTTTTTTTAGTAATAGGTTGGGGAAAAAGTTTCTTCGCATTTTTTAAGAAAATTCAAAACATTTTTTAACATAGTATGTTTACATTTAACTAAAGTATGTAGGTACCATTTTGTTCGATAACTTTTTGCCATCTTGTAGGTAGGGACATGATCCCATTGCTATAGAAATTTTGGGACTTCTGATCAAAATACCGCGACAAGTGGTTTTGGCAGTCCTCCCGTGATGTTAACCTGACACTGCCTAAAGAATTCTGAAGAGACCGAAACAGGTGGAAATCTGAAGGTGCAAGGTCAGGACTATACGGCGGATGCATTAACACCTCCCAGCCAAACTATCTTAATTTTTGCTGAGTGGCTAAAGATGTGTGAGGTCTAGCGTTATCATGATGAAAAACCACACCCCTTCTGTTGATTAATTCCGGCCGCTTTCTCTCAACTTCTTGCTTTAATCTCATCAGTTGTTCGCAGTAGAGTTCAGAATCGATGGTCCTGCCTGGTGGTAACAGCTCATAATGAATAATGCCCTTCCAATCCCACCACACACACAGCATCACCTTGTTGCGAGTTAACCCGGGTTTTGCCACAGTCTGTGAAGCCTGACCGGCCTTTGACCACGACCTTTTTCGCACGTTCTTGTCGTACGTGATCCACTTTTCATCACCAGTTATCAGCTTCTTCAAAAATGGTTCGGTTTCATTACGTCGTAATAAAGAATCACAAATGAGTACACGGTTCATTAGGTTTCTTTCAGTGAGCTCGTGAGGTACCCAAATATCGAGCTTTTTTGTGTACCCAGTTTTTTTCAAATGCGCCAAAACTGTTTTGTGGTCAATTCCCAGTTCTTCAGCTACGTCGTAACTACTAATATGCCGATCTTGCTCCACTTTTTCAAAAATGGCATCCATTTTATCCGTAATAGGGCGACCAGAGCGACGTGCATCTTTGACATCAAAATTTCCGGATTGAAAACGCTTAAACCAAATTTGTGCTACTCTCACAGACACTGCACTAGGTCCATAAACATCGCAAATTTTTTTCGCGGCTTGCGTTGCATTTTTACCTTTTTTGTAGTAAAATTTTAAAATGTATCGAATTTCTTCATTAGATTCACTCATCTTGACAGTACGAAAAACAAATAAAAATCACACATTTTCCTAATTTGAATTTGGAATTATGTTCTTTAAAATTTAAACTTTCAATGATACCAAAACCAGCCAGATACACATAGTATAGCCAAAGAGATTTTATTACAAGTTCATACATACTATAATGCGAAAAGACTTTTTCCCCAACCTAATATTTGCATCATAGAAATACTTAACAAGCAAAAAGTCCTAATGTAGTGTATTTACTGAACGTGTGTATATGTATAGGTATATTTATAATACAAATACTGTTTGTGTACTAATCTTCAATATATAATGATTACTTTATAGTGTATATATTTATATATATTACTTACATATATCCATATAATGTTTTATTGCTATATAAACTTATTTAGTACTTATCGGTATTCAATAAAGTATATATTTATAAATAAATAATTACTGACATATTTGTATAAGCTTTTCAGTCTGCTCATAATCCAGGTTACTCAGAAACTCATCCAGAGCCTTTCTACACACAAATCTCGTCGTATCTTTAAGAGGCTTAATTTTACTTATGCGATTGTATAATAGAGGAGCCAAGAAATAAGAGAAACACTGTGCAAAAGCGGTGTTGCATGCTGGGACGTCATATACTCTTCTGAGAGATTTGGAACTCCTCATTCACTCTTCTGAGAGATTTGGAAACAGGTTTTTCGTAGAAATGTTGTCTCAGGACTATTTTTATGATAAAGAGTTGGCGAATATTTAGGACTTCAAACTCTTTGTACTAATTTCTAAATCTAATTTTTTTAAATTAATCACTTTTAGAATACATCTATGGGCCCTTTCTATTTTTATAAGAGTACTTTTTCTAGCACCACCCCAGGCAGAGATACCATAAGTTACTATCGATTGGCACAGTGCAAAATAGACAGTTTTGTTCGTAACTTTGTCTTTTAAGTTTCTTATTTTTTTTTAAATCGATATAAGTTTACGAATGCTAGATTTTAAATTATTAATATGTTGTTTCCAATTTAAATTTTCATCGATCTCAACTCCAAGGTATTTTATACTTTTACTAGGAGATAAGACGGCACCCGCAAATACTTGCAGCAGAACAATTAGAAGAATGAGCTTTTAAATTAAAGTCGGTAGGTTGCAAATTATTTTTTATACTAAATGTTATAAATTTTATTTTTTTAAGATTTTATGTAAGCAGATTGCAATCAAGTCATTCAATTATATTTTTAAGACCAATCTCGGCTGACGATTTGACATCACTCCATGTTTTTTGTTGAAATAAGATTACAGTATCGTCAGCAAAAGTGATCACTTTTGAACCGGGTAATTCAATGTTACAAAGATTATTAACATAAATCAAGAATAATGTTGGTCTAAGTACTGATTACTAATTAGTTCTCTTGTGAATGTAAATGACAAATGAAACGTTAAAGTGAAACACGAAACCTCAACACTTTACCATAAACCGCTGAACAACCACACAAAAGCAATCAAAACGCCAAAAGTCATCCAAAACATTTATTCAAGTGTAAAAAGGGAAAGAAAGAAAGCGTCCTCGTTGTTCCCGGCGGTATCATTCGCGACTCGATACCAGACGCTCAGACGTTCAAAAGTAAATTAAAACCGTCCATTGTCGAATCATAACTCGGTTGACAATCGAATTGACGAAAACAATCGCTTTCGTGCCATTGTCCGGTCGACAATGCACTGGCTACAAACTACGACGGGGAAAAACGTTCTAAATGCATTTCACCCCCTTCCCACCCCCTATCGGGGGGAGGTAGTGGATCCGCTCAACCTGAACGTTTACCGTCGGTTGAGAAATAGCGCTTTTAGTAGCATTTGGAGTGGATTCGCGCGTGAAGGCGACAAAAGCTGGCAATTTCGGGCGGGACACAACAATAACACGCTAGAGACGTGGCTCGTGAAGGTGGCATGAAGCGTGGATGGCGTGACAGGCTCGTACGGTGCCGTGACGGTCACGATACGGACTTTGTTGTTAATTGTAGTTTTATTGTAAAAAGATTTTGGTGTTAGTTTAGAAAATAAGGAGAACCTTCACTAATCTGAAAGATATTGAGCGAGGACTTCTGAATTTATTCCATAGCTTTTAGGCTTTGTAATCCGTATCGTTATATCAAAAAGAAAAAAAAAATACTCTTAGCTGAGTAAAAGTACCAATCAACCTGTTGATGTTCGAATAATTGCATTTTCATTTTAATGGTTACTCAAATGGATATTATTCAACTGTGGGAGAGGTTTCAGCAGAGGTTTAATTAAAGCAGCTTAACTTCGCAAAAACTTGACGCATTGGTCTATCAATGATTCATTTTTCTTTTTTTGTTATTTTGTGTCTAACCTTATTTTATAAAATTTAATCCTATCAGTACTCAATATAGAGCTTTATATTTTCCAACATTTATAACAGGAACCACTGATTTAGCAATTTTTAACTAACTCAGTTGACATAGCTAACTTTCTGCCTAACGTATGGTGCATTCAATATAATTTATGCCATAAGAGTTAATAAGATAAATAGCTAAGAACATGTTTCCACTCTACACTATCATCTCAAAACTTGGAAACACGTCATAATACAATTATTATCACAATAATTCCCCCTTTCACGTCATAATAACATCCAATCTAAACTCCGTTAATCAATTTCACGCCATTACGTTGCCTTGAATAGAAAATATAGTAACAAAATTAATTTACCCCGCTCGCCCTCCGCTTCGCCCCCCAGCCTCCTCTTTTCATCCCGCGTTCATTTTCCTATTATTTCACAGTAAGAAAACAGGCCCTCTTTGTGTTGCCAGTTTGCCACTGAGCGAACAGAAGGTCTTGTCCGCAACTAATATTGTATGTGTGTCTGTACCTAAATTACCCTAGGCTGATAAAATTTTCGTTTTTCCTAATTACGTTAATATTAGTGTTTGAGTCGGTTCCCCCTTGGGGGAAGTGCCGCACCCCACCCCGTGCGGCACTGTAGAGCTCGTCGCCGGACTGGGCACTCTCCCACCGTTATAAGAAAGAGAAGAATTCCCATAAACTAAACTGCCCTGTCCCGACTTAGAAAAGCTAGGGGACAGGGAGGGATACAAGGTGAAGTTAATATTGGGAATTCACAGTTAGTAGACATAAGTATTATAATACTAATACAATATTAAGCTAAGAAGATAAGAGGGTAGTCGTAGTCCTAGAAGTTGCTTCTCTTATTATCGCGTTACTCTTAGATCTTCTGACTACGATACACTCACTGAATTGACCCAACAAGTCGAGCCCGCCGCGTACTTGTAGCTTCATACCTAACATATGTGGTTGGGGGTGAAATGGAGTTTTCAAGGAACTAGTAATAAAGAATTCATGTTAGAATTCTTTATTACTAGTTCCTTGAAAACTGATCTGAAGTATTATTTCATTGTAATTCCAGGTTGTGGTTAATTTTGCAAAAAAAAAATTTTCTTAAATTAGATAATGATCACAGGCTGACAATTCAACAGTACCTGTAAATGGTTTAATTGAAATAAATGCTTTGAGCTGGAGCTGCCTCGTTGGTCGCAAGCGCGACTGCTGATAGTAGAGTCCTGGTTTTATACCCCAGGTCGAGCAAAGTGTTATAAGTAGTTCCCCAATAGGAATTTATGGCAATCGACCCTTTCGGATGGAACTTATAATATATCTGGCAAAATGTGGGCCTTTACAAAAAAAAAACTTTACAAAACCCTTGGGAAGTACAGGTATGTATATGAAAACAGATTGCTTATTTTTCGAATCTGGTAGTAACAAGTTACCAGCTATGCCAAAAATACCTTCAGAATCATTGTGTATCTCCTAGTTTTCCATATGAGTGCTCCTCGCGACACGCGTTATTCCGAACAAATTGAATCGGAATGCGGAATTATCGACGTCGGACGCAGTGGTGCGGAATTCCGGACGACACGGAGTTGTAAGGACTGTCACGTAGGGTGCTGATTATTTCTGAGACACTGCTTTCAGGAATCTGGGATGGCGATACACAATAACAGCTATAGTTGCTTTGATTAAGATTACTTTGTTGTTTATACTAATTTTCTTGTTATATTTTCGAGTATTCGCAGGTTTTGGAAGAAAATATACCTAAGTACCTACTTTTGTTCTCGAGTACATTACTGTGTAGGTAATACAATTGCCTACGATTACTTTGTGCAGTTGTATTAAGTAGTGAGCGCGCTTAATTTTAGAAGGGCCATATTCCAATATTCTTTAAAAAATATAGTATCAAGTACAATCATCAATGCTAAATAAAATTCAGCGGTCACGTCTTAAAACCTCTCAACATTAAATTTCAAGAGACGTCTATACTTAACCACAATGTCCTTGACAAAAACTACTTAAAATTAACATCGTTCTGTTACTTTTACGAGGACTTTTACAGCTCATCGTCCCGGAATACCTAATTTTCTCGTCAAAAGTTGACGGAACCATTCTATAGCGTTACTTTTTTATGTTCCCGCGAGATTATCAGAGGATCCCAGAGTGTGCTTACATCATAAAAGGCACACATTAAGATTAAGAAGATTGATGCTAGTTTTTTATTACTATAAAACACAAAAAATAGCCACATAACATAAGCTTTCTGATACATTGAACTTAGTAGAGTAGAGACTTTGACTTTAGTTACCAAGAACTGATATGAAGAGGACGCGCCTAAGACTTGCTTGGGTAAAGCAGGTTTATAATATTTGAGTCTAGTCGTGTGTTTGGTTAATAAAGAAGTTAGTTTATTATTTCATGATTTTTAACATTGAAAAGGTGTTTTCGATCGCTTCAGTAGGGGCCCCTTTTCCAGCAAAAGTGCTCATCTACGATTATGTTAAAAGTAATAAAACTACGTCAATAAAATGAGTACTAAAATAAGCAGAATTTGATGTTCTAAAAGTTATTAAAAAAAAAATTTCAAAACTCAAATTCTTTTGAAGTTATCAAAACAAATTCACGGTTCTTTTTTACATAAACTTAGATAATTATAAAACTAAAAAATATAATAATATAAATCGAAAAGTTCTTCTAGAAAATTAAATTACGCAACTTTTGATATCAAAATCGCGAGGGTGAGATATCAGGAAGTGCTTTAATTTTGTACCCTTTAGTGAGTGTCGTCGCGCGTCAACGGCGAGACGCGGACCGCTCGCCGGCAATATCACGTAAAATGCCGAGGCCTATCCGTGACAAAGCGCGTAAAATGAACGAGCGTAGGTATCAGTATCCGTGACAAAGCGCATAAAATGAACGAGCGTAGGTATCTGTATCCGTGACAAAGCGCGTAAAATGAACGAGCGTAGGTATCTGTTAAAAACATAATAAGAATTTTAAATGTAATGAAGTGAACGAATTTTCGATACAAATGCTGTATATGCTTTCCTAGTTAGAGTTTCTATTTTATTAACAGATAGCTAATGATAATTATAAAAACTCTAACTAGGAAAGTAAACATAGTTCTGGCTCTCTTCCATTCTTGGTTTACCATCAACAAAGGCTCAACCGAGAACTCAGTCTCAGTCTCTATGGCTAAATATCGCCGAGATTGTCGTCCATAACCGAGACTTATTTTACGCTGATACTACTGCTGATACAGCGTCGTACACAAGCAATGCCGATATCGACATTATCTTAAGTAGACTTCAATCGTATTTCAACAAGTGGAAGCTGAAGTTGAACGAATCCAAGACTGAAGTGATACTCTTCACACGCCAACGTACCATCCCAAAAATAAAATAAAAAATCGCTGGGCAATTGATTCCGTTGACCACAGAAGTTGGCTATCTTGGCGTTACGTTGGATAAAAAGCTCAACTGGACAAAGCATGTTAAAAAATTACGAGTAAAAGCAGCTCAAGCACTCGGTTCTCACAGTCCTAAAATTAACCGAAAAAGTAAGCTCTTGAGTCCATCAGTATAGTATTTTTCTCAAATAATGCGCGGAAATTCGAACTAAGTAAATTATACTCAAACTCAAACTCAAAGCATTTATTTCAAATAAACCAATTACAGGCACTTTTGAATAGTCAAGGGGTCGGTCAGTCAGAAATATGAAGCTAGTCGCCCATTCCAAGCGTAGTAGGTACCTATGGAGAAGAACGGGCAAGAAACTCCACGGACACTCTTTTAAATAAAATAAAATGGTTACATAATATTGGTTACATCATTCAAGTTGAAGTTATACATGTGAGAACGATGCAAAACATTAAAAGCGTCCGTTAGAAATAAAAATATAAATTAAATTAAAATCGCCGTGGCAGCTAAGAGATGACCAGTCCCTACTGACGGCGCCCGTTCACGAACATGACGCATGGATTAGCACCATTCAGCTCAACCATTTTGAAGGGAGCTAAATGATCCAACACACGCGCCACTGCCAGCGAGACATTAGAGTGAGCATGACATACTCTCAGCCGCCAGGGCACATTCAAGTCAATGAAAGACATACTCAGTACCTAAATGGTAGCTTTATAGTCGGTACATGGTGCCCACACATGCTAAGACATTGAATTTATACAATGCAAAAATAGTTTTTAAAATCTTCAGCAGCTCCAACGGTATTTTCAAATGCTAATCAATTCGTTTATGCTTGTGGAGCAGGACCAGCGTTGAGCCAAGCATTTTTATCAGCGATGTAATCCCCCAACTTATAATATGCTTGGCTGCATAGTGTGCGTTTAATATAAGATTTAAATTTCGTTTCATTCAGTTGAAGTATAAATATATATATAAATTACAGATTCAATGACGAACAACGATAATTTTACAAGCGCCAATAAGTTCATTTGTTTCTTCTTTTCTGTATACAGCTCTATTTGCAAGGCAAATCAAAATTTAAATAAAATCTTTGATAGGTGCCCCTCCTTGGTTGCCATGTGTTGAAGTAAAAAAGTTCTTTCCATTTTAAAATAACACGACAGATATGAGTTTTCATAGTAATTTATTTGGCCGCACATGACATAATTATGGATTTTCATACAAACATTGCCGGCCGGGCGCTCGCATGTATTCGACCTGTACAGCAATTTTGACTTATCTGGATGAAGGTTGTCATAATAATGTTTGAATTTCCAAGCATGTTTGAGAAAATGGTATTAATACTTTAGACATAATGTTTTTCTCTGTCTAAAGGAGATAGTTTTGTTTTGTTCGGCGATTAGGCCCACCAAATATTGAGGCGTCCATAAATGAAACACATGTGTGTGATTTGTTCCTTATAATCTCATTACAATGGTTGTAATAATTTTACTTCGTCTAACATCTAAAACATTGTTGTTCAATTTTGAATATTACTCCACTCTTAAATAATTATATGATATGCAAAATTAGAGAATTTTTTCCCCCGATTTTTCTATTCTCGGTCTCGGCTCTCGGTCTCGGCCGAGATTTAATTTTATTCTCGGTCTCGGCCGTGAGCGAAAAACCTGTCTCGGTCGACCCTTAACTATAATCCGTTTCACGTTGATTTTACACAGTAGTACGCAGGTTGCCTACTCACAGGAGGGCCTGCTGCAGCATCAGTGGTATATTTTTGTACCTCCAACCGTAATTTGGTTAAGTTTTTTTTTCATAAAATCGTTAAAAACGCTTCAATACTAGCATTTATAACATTGCCGACCATAACTGGTATTGAATCAATTGAGAGCAAAAACTAAAAAAAAAAAAAAACCATTTCGTGATTCCGGTTAAAAAATCTACCATTTTAAATGCCAGACAGAAACTTAGAGGTTATAATGTTCGTTAGGAAAAATACAAACTACTTTAATAAGTTACAAAGCAAAATATACAAATTCAATATATGTTTACCAAGCAATAAAACGGCTTTATTAAATAAAAGTATATTATGTATGGCTCCACGCATATATAACCATTTACCAAAGTCACTTCTGGAGATAAGTGATATAAATATATTTAAAAACAACATAAAAATACTGTTACTAAAAAAAGCGTATTACTCTGTCACTGAATATTTACAGGACAGACTTATATAATGTTACTCCATACGGAATTTTAAATAATGTCTTCTATTGTTAAATTGTACTTTCATAGATACCTGTGTGTTTGTAATTTTGCATGCCTTATGGTAGGATATGGCTAATGGACACTATTGTTTGTATAAGACCTTTTCTTTTGTACCCATATTCGCAAATTAATAAATGATTATGATTAACTTAGTTACTTTTTTTAAGTAGGTACAATACGTAAGCAAAAAGTTTTTTTTGGGCCCCAAAAAAAACTTTCTTCTTCTTTAACCGGCAATGTGATAAAAGCTAGTATTTAGCTTAGTTTTTATACTGTTTGTTTTTTTGAGAAATAATAAATAAATGTAATGCGTTTATTTTTATTTTGTTGAGTTCATTTACTGTACATTTGTTATATAGATCTGTTATTTTTTTAACTAAGGGCTTTTTTTTACCATCATCAGGAGGCTAAGCATTGCCATACAACGTGGCAATGCCTAGTGATGTAAGATCGAAAGCGGTTTGGAAGAATATTATGATGCCTTTTTTAAGTTTTTAGTTAGTTTGAGGCCCGTCATCCATGACGACGCTCAGTGTAACATTTTGCAAACTCAAATCACAAATGAATAGCCAGAACGACACAGCACTAGTATTTTCGGTGGTCTGTACACGATGCAACACAAACTAGTTCAATTAAGCTGCCAGGATAATTATTTTAATGTTGCTTTTTCATGTGTTACAATAATTATTAATAATATTTCTTTATATACCGAACCCTAGTGTAGAAATACGAGTACAAACACAAATTGGGCTTGAAAATCTCCGAACAACACAAAATAATGCCAGACAATAGGTAAAAAGAAACAATACACTCAAATAACTGTTCGGGAACAAATTTATACAGAACACAATAAATTACCCAGTAACTGGATTTTCCATAATTACCCAACACGGTTTCGATAATTCCGATTCAATATGGCAGCCATTTTGATGCAATGTTGATTTTCGAAATTAATGATAATCCGTTTATTTCTGTTGTTCGATCAAAATAGTATGTGTCTAATAAACGGTATTGTTTTTTTTTTTGTAGATTACAGCTCAGGCCTGTGTCCCAGCAGAGGGTACATTATAGGCTGATTTTGAATTGTTGTTTTTTTGTTTTTAATCGATTCTTGTTAACTCCACTGTAATAAGGTTTGGTTTATATGTTACATAACATAACATCACGCCTGTATTCTTCGAAGAGTTAGGCTGAGGTGTACCTAGAGTACGCATTGCGCCAATTGTGTTTAAGTCCCATGTAATAGGGGGCGAGCATATTGCCTATTATTATTTTTAACATAATATAACATCTTGCCTGTTTATTCCCCGAACATGTAGGCAGAAGTGTATAGTTCACCCACAACGCACCGTAATGTTTAAATCTGATGAAGATGGTGGCTTACTTATTGCCATCATCATCATGGTATCCTGCACTCATCCCAATTTATTCGGGGTCTGCGCAGCATGTCATGTTTCATACTCCTCTATTATTAGTCTTCATCTCAATAGTCACCTCCTTTTTAGTCATATAATACATGGGTCTCTTTGATGAGCAATAGTACATATCTGTCGTTATTTCACACAGTTCATTGATCGATTCTTTGGACTTCCCCTGCTCTTATAGCTACCAAAATTTAAAAAAAAAACAAAACTTATTTATTCAAACTAGGCTGAGAATCAGCACTTTTCGAACATCAAAATTACATAAGACAGTCTCCCAAAACGCCCACCCTTCACCACTTTCTAGTGCTTTAGCTGGGAAGAAGAAGTGGCGCAACAAACTCCCCAGCAGCACAGCTGTCTGTTCAGTTATATACATTATCTATATAATAAGTATGCAAAATAATTTACATTACGCAACACAAATATTATTATAAATTAATAGCCATGTGACAGCTAGTACACGCCAATATACCAACCAAAAACATCGAGAACTATATGCAGGCAGAAATAAAAAATAAAGATAAACGTAAACAATATCTAAATAAAAGCCTCCAGGCAATAAAGGGCGTGCCTGCTTACATATCGCTATACATAGCTGTAACTGGAAGTTATAATTGATAAACTAGGACCATTGAAGTAAAATAAATAATTGTCGAGGTCGCTAGCTAACCACATATTGCAATACAACTCATAAAAAAAACATTGAAATGAGTAGATTATGTCAACAATAAATTAAAATAAAATAAATTGACTTATAAAGTAAAATTATAAACAATTATATAAACTCATATAACCTGTCAGTAATTAAGCTAATTCTGGAGAAAGAACATTTAAACATTGTCTTGAGTTAATCACAGCGACCAACTATTCTTATAATTTAAGTAGTCGTTGATAGAATAATGCCTTTGAACAAAGGTTAGATTTTACTTTAGTTTTGAACGCATTAAAAGGCAAATCTAGCAAAGAAGAGGATACCTTGTTATAAAAGGTTATACCAAGCCCAACAAATGAGTTATGAAGCCGGTGAAAGGGAGCACGTAGTTTGTCCTTATTTCTAGTGTTAACATTGTGAATATCACTGTTTTTAGTGTATATGTGTATATTTTGCCAAATATATAAGATATTGGCGAAGATGAATTGTGATGCCACTGTGAGGGTACCGATATCTTTGAAAAAATCTCTCAAAGAAACTCTGGCACCTAGCTGGTAAATAACTCGAACAGTTCGTTTTTGAAGGACAAAATATATTTTGAATATCAGCAGCTTTGCCCCACAGCAGAATACCGTAGGTCATAACACTATGAAAATAACTAAAATAGACTAACCGAGCTGTATCAACGTCAGTGTATTGTCTTACTTTCCTGACGGCGTAGGCGGCCGAACTGAGCCTTCCCGCTAGGCTCGATATATGTTGGCCCCACTGAAGTTTGGCATCTACTGTTATGCTCAGAAAAACTGCCGTTTACAGTTTCAAGCAACTCTTTATCTAAGACGATGTTGGGTCCTAGATTTCTAACATTTGTAAGGGCGAACTTTACACATTTCGTTTTTATGGCTTTGAGAACTAGGTTATTTGTCGAAAACCAATCGAGAGTGCACTGTTTAACCATATTCTTAACAAAAACTTTCCTCACGATGTTCCTCATTCCTCCGTATTTTTACTTATTGCCATTAACGGGGCACAAATCCTATGACTGTAAATTAAACATTCAAATACTCCATATTCCCTTATTAAACAAAGTACGAACTAAAATAACTGACGGTGTTGCTACAAGAATATTCGCGCAGAACAAAATGTAGGAGCGTGAATAGCCGAGTGTGATTCCATTGTGAGGACTGACTCTAGACAATTATGGCGGGCACAGCATACACAGACTACTGAAGTCGCTAATTGTTCTACTGACTTTCTTGTCGGAAACATTTTAGTTGGCTGTGGGCAGGATGGGAAAGAGTTATTAAATAGTTAATCTGTGAGCTATTCCTTAGTGGTTAATTAAATAATGGCCTTCTTTGTCATCAATTTTATGAAAGACGGGCACTCTGCGTGAATATTGGTATTAGTATACCTACGTAAGATCATTGCATGACGCGTTAGTGGTAGTAGATTCTGCCTACCCCCATAGGAAAAAGGCATGAGTCTATGTGAGTGTGTTTAAACTTTCAAAGGTGCTCGTGTTTCTACAACGCCTTTACACAGGATTGACATAAGCTTTTCGGTAGCTTATGTCAATCCAATACATTTTTGTCTTTTTCATAATCGTTAGCGCTGATAAAATTACACTTTGTGTAGGCCCTCTGGTGCGTTAAGCTAAATAGGAAGAGCCTACGGAAATGCGATGATATTGTGTAACGTTAACAATAACATTATGCTGCGTTCAACGAGGACGGCAATTAAGGCGTGCGCACACGTTGTTAGCACAACACGCGAGTTAATTGCCTAGCGGTTAGTTTCTTGTTAGATGCGGTTTTCTCAAATAAATAATGCTGAAGTGAAAACTTCTGCAGAATCATTATTTGAAAAGAAACTGTTTGTAAGGAAAACGTTTACAACGTATTTGTCGGTCATTAACTGAACCAAAACTGTTACGGGCATAAAACGTCTTCCTGAACATTCGGAAATGACGTCCACTTAATTTAGCACTGATTTTGCATCACTCTCAAAATCACAGTAAACTTAATACTCGTTCAAATGGTCGAATGAATGAATGGATAAATATTGATTTGTTAAGTTAGGTTAAGTTGTTGCTGCTGTCAGAGGTAAAGAAGGACTGTAAACTTCATTAGGAAAGTTTTTATTTTGTTTTATCTGCAAGTTTACACATTTTAGTTCAACTTATTACACCCACAGCCAAAAATGCAAAAAAAATCTTACACTTTTAGTTACTTACATAAGAAAGACGCTCAGCTATTTAGTAATAATTGAAACAATTAGAGCGTGTTCAGACCGTGCTAGCGCCACGTGTGCTCACTGCACTTGCTAATTGTGTCGCATTCTCTTGAGGTTTCTTGTTAGAAACAGTATTATTGTAGCGTCTGTTTGAAATTCTTGTAATGATGTGGGGAAGGTTACGTCGTCTTTGAGGCAATTTATAACATGGTGCCAATTAAAACGGCTGTCTGTATCAAAACTAGTCATGAGACAGTCTCAGGTGTAAAAGGGTTGAATTGTCGATAAATTCATCTAGGTTATGCTAAAATAAGCTAATCTTTAGTAACATCTTATAAACCTGTATTATGCAAATAAATGATTTGATTTGCAACATTATCAGTTACAACATTGAATGGTCTTACAAAAAAAAAAAAAAAAATCATTCCAGCAGGCTAAACTTCTGACGCAACGCTATACTGCAAACAGATACATTTTGGATTTCACATTCACATGCTGAATTCAAATGTGCAAAATATAAGGACGCGCACAAACTGTGTTAACGCTGCGTGTCTCACTGCACTTGCTTTTTGTGTCCCATTCCGCTGCGGTTTCTTGTTAGGTGTACGAATTCTTCTGCTCGACGTTCTTGTAATGATGTGGTGCCTACAAAGTTATATATTTTAACAAACACAGTTTCATAGTTAAAAAACTGACGTCGTTAAACATCCTATAGAGTGTAGTGTTTTTTCTTTTTGATTTAACCACACATTAGAGAAAAAAACCTCTTTTCAGACTTAAAAATAAAGTTAATTAACACGTATGCTGATAGTACTTAGCGATTTAAAAAAAACAAGTTTTCGTTACAATATTTTAGTTACAAGAGGCCAAAATTAACTTGAATATGAAATTAGAAAAATTGCCTTACCACTTTTAAGCCATTAAACTTATGTTTAAGAAAACTCTTAGCTACCATAAAACTATTTCGGAAAATAACAAAATAAGTTGCTATTGAAGTGTTGTTTTCAACCTGCCATACACTAGCATTACTCTAAATTCTAACAATATTTTCGCCGCAGTACACCGGGCGACCTTAAACTAATTTGCTGCGGTTTCTGCCGAGACTGCGGGATTGTTTAGTGCATTATTACCTTCTGAACTTAACTGTTCACGCTAATTGAGTTTCCTTTGTATTAGTCAGTTACATCGGTTTGTCGTCAGTGTTAATATTATTTGAGGTGGTGAGATTTCTTGCTTTTTTAATAATATAGGTACTTTCTTACTTGTATATGCGCGAACTTGTATAGATTGTACGTGAATAGATGGGTCAGTCAAAAAAATGGTAAAGTATTAAAAAAAATGGTAGGAGGCTTTTTAATGCATCTGAACTATAACATTCAAGGAAAGTTATTTTATGCAAGTTTATAATGTTACTAATGTCACATTTATCTTTAATCTTTTGTCCACATTTTTATTAATCATTTTTACCATGTCTTCAAATGTTAATGATCAGTTTGTTCAACAAAGAAACAAACATCTAAACACATAAATAATTTGATTCTCCACATTATTATTATAATCCTCTCCTTTACAAGTAACTGCGAACAACCACAAGATACAAAATGCAAATTTCGCGGCATTTCCCCGCCCCTCTACAACAGCGCTCGCCTCGAGTACTAGCGCCAGCCACTCGACTGTGACTGTCCGTGTGTGTGACAGCCCTAACTCTCGGGCGGTATAAACGGATCGTTAGTGTTGATGTACAACCCTGGAACAAGTGTTATAGTTGCGGAGATGAGGATTTTATTGTATTTTGTGTAATATTTTTCTAAAATATTCTTAAAGGATTTTTTATTGGTTTAAGAAAAATTTCCTGACACTACTAAAACTGACTGAATTTATCTTGAGCGTTACTGACATCGATGAAGGCAAACATCGTAAGGAAACCTGGACTTATAGTCAATATAAGTCTGATATCGCCAACCCGTCGTGAGATAGCATGCTCGTCTTCTGTGTATGAGAAGAAGCGTTTGCCCTGCAGTGGGATATTCAATGGGATACACAATTGGCTGGTATTATTATTATTTAAATATAATTATGATGTTTTACCACCATTAATAATCAATTAAACAACTTATTTTAAAGATAAGGAAGATTAAAAATCCCTTTAGGGAAGATCTAAATAATGTAGTATATCTCAAATAAAATACGTTTTTCCTTGTTCTTAAAAAAATATTTTTGTAACAAAGGTGTTAATTGGTTACCTACTTACGTAATTGCCAATTTTGGCCTCAAGGGTTTTCCTTAAAATATAAATTTTCAGTCTTAGCCAAAACCTGCTGCAAATCGTACGAAAACTCTCATAAAAAACACAACGACGTCGTCGCCTCATCAAAAATTCCCGTCTAAATCCAGATTCAAAAAATGCATTTTCTATTTCCTCGTCAGTAATCCGTTGATGCGATGTCGACACAATTCTCGGGAGTGTCGGCGCGCCGGTGTCTGCAGTGTCGCAGTGTTGCATCTCTAGAGACGCAACTTGTTAACTTAAAATTTCAAACACCGCTAGAGTTGGAAAAACATGTCTTTTGTGTTTGCTGTGACGTAGCCGTGTTAATATCAGAGATGGTTTCGAAACTTCGATGAAGTTTGGTTTGGTTGGTGACTTGGTGCAAAGATTTTTTAGTTATTAAAAAAGGTGTGTTTGTAAGTGTATAGTGGGTACTTGTTACCTAGGGATTTCAAAATCAAACATACCTACAGTGTACAGTACTCCGCAGATCTTTTGGCACTTGAATGACATTGACAAGAGGGCGCTATTGGTAAACATTTAAAAACAAGATAGTGGCGTTCGCTCCGATTTTGGCCACGCGTGAAAAGATCCTTGTATAGTTGTATCTTTTGTTTGTATCAATTTTATATTCAAGTCTCCTTTACACGTATGTACTGAAAGCATTTTCGCCCTATTACAGCCACTAGAATTTAAGTGGAAAACCCCAATAACACTGCACACCTGCAGTCACAATTCTAACTTCCAGACCAGAGGCATGTCTAACAGTAATTTCTGTACCCTGATAATGGAACCATTTAACTCATTATCAAACTCAAACTCAAAGCATTTATTTCAATTAAACCATTTACAGGCACTTTTGAATTGTCAAAGAGTCGGTCAGTTAGTCAGAAAGTTGATTCTAGTTGCCCATTCCAAAACGTAGATCTCTATGGAGAAGAACGGGCAAGAAACTCCAAGGACACTCTTTTAAATATAGAAATTACAAAATCCTGGGTACAATACTTTTGTTGCTTCTATATGTGAGAACAATGTAAAATAAAATAATAATCAAAAACGATTAAAAATATAAGATTAAAAATAAGCAATGGCAGATAAGAGATGACCAGTCTCAACCGACGGCGCCCGTTCACGAACATGACGCGTGGATCAGCACCATCCAGCTCAACCATTTTGTAGGAGCAGCGACTGCTGATACTAGTTCATCTTTGAGTGAGGTGCCTTAGAAATTAAATCAAGTGTATGAGCAGAAGCGCTCGCTTGAACAAATCTGATTTCCCTCAGGGCAGCACAGTTCCACCGGCGGTTGGACTTGAGCAAGCCTTCGGGACTGCTTCGTAAAACCAAAGATGTTGGATGCATCAAGAAATGACGCAAGTTTTGCTAATAGGTAAAGATACTTGTGAGACACATCTTCTGGGAAAGTAGCTTATACTTATTGTAGGTTGGTTGTGTCTTCCGATATACAACACAGACCTGAGATCAGACCTGATTATTGAATAGGTAACTTCTAGACAAGCGTCCACTATGGTCGACCGTTTCAGAACTTAAACAGATATCAGAAGCTTCACTTTTTGTTAATTTTTATCGTTAATTCAGCGTCTTCCACTCGAAGTGCAACTCCTCACCACAAAATGAACCAAGGGAAAAAAAAAGATCATTCGAGAACCGATCCAACGATGTTGGATTTCAGTATCATTCAAAAATAAAATGAAATGAGCAGATTAACGTTCATTTCTATGTCATTTTGTCAATGTCATATGAAACAAAAACACGTGAAGACTTAATGAACATTCTGATGTCAGCTCCCATCTTGCACCGCATGCCGTCACTTGCACACGTGAGGACCTAATGAACATTCTGATGTCAGCTCCCATCTTGCACCGCGTGCCGTCACTTGCACACGTGAGGACCTAATGAACATTCTGATGTCAGCACCCATAATGCACCGCGTGCCGTCACTTGCACACGTGAGGACCTAATGAACATTCTGATGTCAGCACCCATCTTGCACCGCATGCCGTCACTTGCACACGTGAGGACCTAATGAACATTCTGATGTCAGCTCCCATCTTGCACCGCGTGCCGTCACTTGCACACGTGAGGACCTAATGAACATTCTGATGTCAGCACCCATCTTGCACCGCATGCCGTCACTTGCACACGTGAGGACCTAATGAACATTCTGATGTCAGCTCCCATCTTGCACCGCATGCCGTCACTTGCACACGTGAGGACCTAATGAACATTCTGATGTCAGCTCCCATCTTGCACCGCGTGCCGTCACTTGCACACGTGAGGACCTAATGAACATTCTGATGTCAGCTCCCATCTTGCACCGCGTGCCGTCACTTGCACACGTGAGGACCTAATGAACATTCTGATGTCAGCACCCATCTTGCACCGCATGCCGTCACTTGCACACGTGAGGACCTAATGAACATTCTGATGTCAGCACCCATCTTGCACCGCATGCCGTCACTTGCACACGTGAGGACCTAATGAACATTCTGATGTCAGCTCCCATCTTGCACCGCATGCCGTCACTTGCACACGTGAGGACCTAATGAACATTCTGATGTCAGCTCCCATCTTGCACCGCGTGCCGTCACTTGCACACGTGAGGACCTAATGAACATTCTGATGTCAGCACCCATAATGCACCGCGTGCCGTCAATTTAAAAATACATTTTTTTTTTCGTGTTAAAATATCACGATACATAGTTATGCCCAGTTTTATCTTTTTATGTGAGCTCGTAACGTAACTTAATAGTCTATAAATTCATTCTCCCAAAGTTTGAAAGTACCACCCAAAAAAGTAAGTAAATCTTAATACATTAGCAAAATGTTTTATTCAAAACTTTGAACAGTCCATTGTATAACTTTTAAAACATTTTAATAAAAATTTAATGAAATAGTTTTCAGAGACAGTCTTGGACTAGTTATTATTCATTATTATATGTTAAAAGTTGAGTATTAATATTTAAAATGGTATTTAAATTATACATTTTAATTGACTGAGTATACGGTATATAAATGTTACACAATAAATAAATAAATATTGTGACATAATATAACAAAACACATTTAATAAATATCAGACTGTTTAAAAAACCCATAAAACCATAATAAAATTACACATTCCTCTTCAGAATCATGTCGTTGTAACGTAACACAATGAACAACAAACGACCAACTCGTTCCACAGACTATGTAACACAATTTGGGAACAGAGCCGGCAGACCGGAAGCGCGGAGCAACACTACAATCCCATAAATACGAGCACAGGTGACTTCCGGTAGTCTCACTGTACTCTGCAATGCTAGAGTACTAATTATTTTGTCTAGAATTGAGCCTTTATAGCCTACAGCGTGGTTGATAAATGGTAATGCTTTAGTGCTTTGATAAGGGCTTTGATAATGTGGTTGTTACTTCTATACTAGAAATATATGACGTAGACGAGGCAAATAATGTTATTAAAATGGATTGTAGAACGTTTATTGACAGAATAGATCTGTATCTATTCTGCCAATAAACGTTCTACAATCCATTTAAAAACACAAACAGATTTTCTGCCATCCGCATCTAGTCTGTACTAGATGCGGATGGCAGAAAATCTGTTTGTGTTTTTGTTATGTTTTGGCGCATATTGGCAGACGCCTATGTCTAGCAGACTGCTATAGGCTGAGTCGAATACTTAATTAATGTCGCATGACCTAAAAGTATCTTCAATAGATGTACTAACAGAAATAAAAACAATTCCAATACACATTCCAACGAAGACAATGCACCATAAAACATAATTCACAAAAATTCTTCCAACAGTAAGAATTCTCGACAAATAAAACTTAGGTAAATTTTCCAAGCAAGCACTCGTCGTACATTTAGTCAGGTAGAGTGAAATATTCAGTCGCGAGACGCCGTTGAATTGATTCCTAGCGTTTGGCACAACTTTATTCGTAACGAAGCCTTTTTGAATAAGTCATGGTTAAAAATTCAAAAGTGTCAAGTGCGGGTCTGTGTTCCGATATCTCAGGAGCAAGACGGGAGCTTAGGCTTCAATATTCTGATCGTGTTGAACGTAGTTTAGAATGCGGGAGAGACAAGGGAGAATTGAATTTAGGTGAATTTGGAAATGATAAAAATAAAGTTTTAGGAAGAATGGTTAATGCATTGATAGTTTGATCTAGAAATATCTAAATAAGATCGACAAAGCATCCAAGGAAGGCCTTTAAGGAGTTGCTGCAAAAGTAACAGTAATAAAAACAGAGCACTAAAATCACTACATACTAAAAGTAACATCGCAAGCGTTGATACTTTTATAATATTTTGGATCTTTCATATATATCTGAGAAATATGCCTATTAGGCTATAATAAAAACATTACAGGTAGACGGATGGATAGAATATAGTATTTAAAAGGAAAATGTAGCCCCAAGATAAAAGGCTAGTCCCTAGATCGATCAAGCCTACACAGACAATCATTTTACATCTAGTATTGAAACACCTGCCTCACTATATCTTTCTTCCATCCAGACTATTCCAGACTCCAGGAAATATATTTTAGTAGCGTAAAAAATCTCACTTAAGAACCTCTCTGGCGGCGAATAATTCACGAGTTGCTTGGTTTGGAATACTTAAGATTTTTAAATCCAGTTTTCTTTCACTGAATGATATTTAGTATTTCTATGCTGCTGGTTTTTTTTTGCGGTAATGCAGAGAGCGGTTAGTTTCTTGGCCTAGTTTTTAAGTAGTTGTGGTTAACTGGGATTTTGTGATCTTTTAAATTAAGAAAACAGTTAGACTACTGGTGTTTTTCTACCTATATATTGCATAAAATTCAGAACTTTGCTAATAATTGTTTAGTAATATGTAATAAATTAAAAATTTATATTATTTAGTTATTATGTAAGGATTGTACCCGGACGTTCTTTAGATTCTGCTACCCCAATGGGAAGTAGGTGTCAGTATATGTATATATGATCTACAGCTACGTGGAACATGTCTTAAACGTGTGGTGGAATTAACCTCCTCTTTAGTTAACCTCCTCTTATTAAGCTATGACCTTTCATCATCATCGTTATCACTTTAAAACAATCCAGAACAGTATCAGTTTCCTTCTTCCAAGTCATTTGAACGAATTATCGTTGCCACCTGTAGCTGTATTCCCAACCTAATGGAATTGGCTTTCAGTGTAACTAGAGGTAATTGATCACTGTTTTACATGAACATTTCTTTGGTCAGGACTGTTTTTTTTTCTCACATTTAGTCAGTATTCATAAAAATCGCGATAAAAATATTAGCCAACCAGCAAAGTAGTACCTTAAGACTGCTTGATCAGTATGCGTTGGACGTACAGTCGGGAAAAATAATAGATAATCAAATTGACACACCATTTTTTGCCGTGTTATTGCCATTGCCATTTAATACGACTCACACACCCATATATGTGTACTCTTTGTCAGCGAAAAAATATATTATCTCGAGACTAAATATCACAATGCAAGAGAACGAAAAGTGGTATCTAACCGCAACACAGTGACACTACAATAGATAAAAAGCCACAGCGGATCACTCGCACGACGCAGCTGACGAATAACTAGGAGAGCACCCAGCACGCCAGTCTATGGACCCGAATCTATCGTACCCGTACCTTTCAACCAGCGCGCTCTCACACAAAGCGGAGAACTGGTGGACCTCGACACCGAGCTACAGACAGTCCACGGAACCTATGCCATGCTTAGATGGCAGGCTAACCAGGCGTTAATTACGCCTAGACAGGAATGACCTGCGCCTGGTGACGGGCACCATCACGGGACACTGCTCGCTAAACAAATACTTCCACACAGTAGGCATAACGGACAGTACTCTGTTCAGGGATGCATGGAGGCTGAGGAAACCGTTGCGCACGTGCTCTTTGAATGCCCAGGCGTCACCCAGATTAGAACAAAAACCCTCGGGTCACCCAGATCTTTTACAGATGTTCTAAACAGACAAACTTCTGGAGGCAGGTGGGCTGATAGGAAAAGCCATCGATGGCTGCCATGGCCCACGAACAATGGTCCATCGGAAGGACTAGGAAACCAAACCCTCTAACATAGAATACAACTCACAAAAAATGTCAGTTGTGAATTAAATATACGAACAATTTTAAGTTGTTAGGTAATTTGATGAACAAGTAATTACCCTTATTCTACCTACACTTATGTATTACATCATCATTTGTGGATACTATTGTTTTTAAAGCACCCTACTGGCCTATATCAACAGCTGGTATATAGGTACAACTACTCAGAGTGTATCCCTTTCACATCCAATCGACCCCTCACCTAATTAATTTCAAGCTTCCTCATCATCTCCTTCCTTCGTTATAACAATAATTAACATAATTCAGCTTGTCAAAGCATCGTCATATCCACTTCGTTGTAGACACTAATTGATGAGCGCTGCGCAACGTGTAACTTGTTCTGTAGCATGTTACGCGTTACAGCGGTATGGCTGTAGCGTTTGGCGGGTGACAGTTCTGACTAATTGCTTGCCAAACGTTGCTGTGGTTTGTGTAAGATGAGGATGGACGATTTTTTATGTGATGCTCAACTTTCTTGTCTTTTGTTGGTAATTGAAACTTGAAATGATGTAATTGATAAGATGATTAAAAACCCTGGGAAAATAAACATGAAGTCCTTATTCATAAAGATTAAGTATTTTGTTCCGTTCGTAGACCTGAAAAGAATTTCCTACAATAGTACTGAAAATCGGTCTGCGGTGCTCAGTCAACTCAACTTATCGCAGTCTCCTGCTGGACATAAGTCTCTCCCAGGCTGCGCTACAACACCCTGTCATCCGCGTTTCGCAGCCGGTCTGTCCCCACCTTTTTAAGGTCGACGGTCCATCTAGCTGGGCGGCCGTCCCATCACTTTGCTTGCCTATACGCGAATACACAAAACCTAATCTAGTGATATTATTGCGGTATCCACTCCAGAACTCGTCTGCTCCACCGGCCATCGGTCCTTTGACAAATATATGTACTGCAAAGCTTAGTGCCCACAAAACAAAATATACAAACACACCAATGTATCATGGCATTAAACACAACATTCGCAAAATTCCCGCCACATTGTAGTGCCATTGTGCCAAATAATAACACAGGATTGCGTTTACACCTTTCAACTGAAATTATTACAAGAGCCAACGAAATGTACGAACGACAAGATTCCAAACAATTGTTCAAACTCCCTACGCGTGAACAATGCACAATGCTTTATTTGCGCCCCCAAAGTTACAATTTCCAACCCTATTTGAAAAGCAGTAAGGCTTTGTTGAACGCAAATGGAGATGCAGGTTGGAACAATTTTGGAATAACGCTCAGGATTTTGAATTGTTGACTTTATTGCTGTTGAAATAATGTTGTAAATCGTTTTCAGTTGTTTCCAAATTGTCGGCTATGTCATAAGAATGCAGGTTGAAACAAACTACGAGTGAGTTCTAACTAGGATATTATGGACCTTATGACTATTGTGATAGAACACAGTAAAACAAAACAAAATCTGTATTTGAACTATATCAAATTGCGTTCCAAAATGTATATCATCTCTATCGTGCACCGAATAAGGTTTAAAATTAATTTCAGTGACTGTAAATACAATTTCAGTAGGGCAATTTGGCAAATTACCTACATGGTGGTCCGCACGCATTTGCATGCGTGTGAACACAAATTGTGCTAAAATATATAGAGTGTTGTCTTATTTCGGAGATTAAGTGGTATGTCGGAATGTGTGCGATTATTAATAGTCTGTTTTGAGCGTAATTTTGGCAAATATTTGGACAATTTTGCGAGCTTATCGCGGTGAGAGGAAAAGTGTATGTTTCAGGTAGGTATTACGTTGTTGGAAGAAAGTTATGGGATGAGTGGGTGATGATTTTTATAGTAATGTTGTTATAGAGATTGAGAAGCTGTGTGGGTGCTATTTGTGAGGAAGTTATTAGATGTACAAAAATGTGGGTTTTTAAGATAAATGTAAATAATAGTAGGTCATTGAGATGAGGGATGTTGGACTTGGGGCGTAGGATTGTTCACGTAGGAGTAAGGCATTTGCTATTTAGATGTGACATTTAAAAAGTTATTTCATCGCAATTTTAATTCCTAAAAAAACTTTAAGGAACTTATTAAAGAATGTAAAATAAATAGTATGGAATAAAAAAATCACATTATTTTTGGGCGGGCGTAGAACTATAAAGTACACATTAAAAACTGTTTTTAATGTTGTAATAAAATGGACGCTTTTAAATATGAAAATATTAGCAACAAGACCTAGAATTGCCTAAGAATCACGCCAAATAAATTTTATCCCGCCCCCATACATCAGTCAGTTGAGAAATATCTCAACCCTGTAGGTACAGTCAACCACACGTCAAAGTAACGCTTGAACTACGAAAACCTTCTTACTGCTATGAAATAAACCCTCTGTCAAAGTCAAATTGTTACCGAACCCGTGCAGTTGACTGCACCGACGGTGTGAAGGCACGCCTCGAGACATCCTGCAGGAATGTTTCACATTCGTATCACAACGCACCCCCCAGAAAGGTTGACAGACGAGCGGGGAGGGGAGAAGGTAGGTAGAAAATATTTGGTAAGACGAAAAGGCTTAAGTAAGTAACAGGGCAGATACCTACCTAAAGAAAGAAAAAAAATGCGTTTATTAGCATAACAAAAAATACACCTTAAATTTATAAAAACAGAAAAAAAAATATTACCTATCTGCCCTGTTATCCTGTTACTTATATAATGCCTTTTTCGTCCACCACAATGGTTTCCAAGAAAATGAGGCGGCACCTACTGGCATAAACATTGATATTCCTAGAAAAACTCACAATAATTATTTTTCATTTTCCCGATCATCATTATAATATTTCACGTGAAAATTAAAATTCTCACCACATTTGATTTCAGGCATTTTAACCATTAAATTCAGTTATTCTGAATAAATATTTTTTCCTGGTATTTATAAAACGCTCGTCTGCTCATCATGAGAGCTCCTGTACTCATCGGTGCGTATAACGGAACGGTGCCATTTTGTTTAGAATTTGTAGCACTGTGTCGAGGGTATTAATGTGTGAGGTACCAATTGTCAAGCTATGGATCTTGGTGAAACAGGATTGGATGGCAATCCGACACTCGCGGGGAGAGATCAGGCGCAGGACCAACGGCTTTACGTGCTTTCCGAGGCATGTGGGTGCCACACCATCAACTTCTTCGAAACTTCAGGGTGCTACTGAGAAATTCCCAATGGAAGAATCCATTGGGAATTTCTCAGTAGCACCAATAACACTTTTCCCCACCTCGGAATCGAACCCAGGAAAGTTCAGCAGTCGTGCTTGCGAACACGAGACCAACGGTGTAGTTAAAAAGTCAAAAATAGTCATAACAACATCACTCTAGCCCCAATAAAGCTGTAAAGGATCTTTCGGCGCGTGGCCCAAATCGGAACTAAAGGCGCCATCTAGGTGTTTCAATACATTTCCCAAAATAATTGCACAAATATTTTCCAAAAGCGAGCGCCTCCCTTTCCGCGTTATTCAAGCAACAAAAGATCCTTGTAGCAGAGTACAATTAGTGTTAAATATTAAACAATTCATCCCGTGTCTTGCCAGCGGGACCACCTGTCCTTGCCTGCCACGTTTACCTTTCATCTCGCATCAGAGACAAGACATTGGATATGTATTACTATTGTTCCACATCTGGATATATATTACTATTGTTCCACATTACGTGTCCGAATAAATAAGGGGCACGTGTAGAATTTGTGGATGTGTCCGGAACATAAACGCTTTTTTGTAATGCAGAGACTAAATGGTTGGGAGAATTTTTGTAGTTCTATTAAATGGAGGATATAGGATGCTCAATGCTCATTGTAAACTTGTAGAGTACTACAAGTATTTTCAGCTGAACGAGGACTCTGTGAGAAACATAAATGGATGATGATCGACTGACTTTACGCATAATGTGTATACTTAGATTGAAATGCACAAAATACATACGACAAGTCTTATAACTTGGAAATAGACCGCTTAGCAATTGGGACTTGACTGGCTAATACGCTACAGGTAGGAGTTACAACTCTGGTCCGTATCAGTACCTATAATATTATGAACTAAAAAGATTTGTCAATACAACTTGCGATAGGCACATAAGAAAGTCTAGTATTGTGAAGAATATTTCAAAATACAAGCTATTTTATGACAAGTATTCTTCAGAAAACCATTTCAGGGAGTTGGCAAATAATATATTAGAAATTGTACCTACCCGATTTTTCATATTCCCATAAAAAAATTCATGTAGATAATAGATTCTTCTGAGAACTTTCTTGATGGGTTTTTTTTGCAAGTTATCAATGTTTTTGTGCCAGTGTGGATCTTCTAAGAAATATACAATTTCCTGGATAGCGTTGTATGACATTTAAAATGGTTTTATTCTGCGACCTCTTGTAATATTTGGCTGTAGTTTAGTTATGGTTTTGTTGACGATAGTGATTTTGTTGTCTAAAAGTAACCTGTTCACTCATCACCGGAAGATTCCCAGGTTCAGTACCATCTTCATGTTTGTAAAACGGATTGCCGATCACAATACAGTTCACATAGTACAGTTCATGAGATGTTGTATGAGATCATGATGATGCTCCATCCTCTTGACATTTAGTTTTTCACTATATCCCTGGGCAAAGAAAGGTGCCTGTAAATTATATAATTGAAATAAATGCTTTGAGTTTGAGTTTGAGTTACACCTATTAGTTCAACCAGGTTTCAATTGGCTAAAGTAGACTCATCTTTCATGGGTTACTGTTTAAAATGTTACAATAAAATTCCTCCCTACATACTTCAACTGAATGAGACGAAATTCAAATTTTGCATAAAACGCACACTAAGTAGGCAGTCATATTATAAGTTGGGGGATTACTCCACAACCACAACTAATTGATTAACATTTTGAAAATACTGTTGGAGCTGCTGAAGATTGTAAGGTCATCCGTGTATTGTACAAACTCAATGTCCTTTGTATTATATAATTGCATAGCACAGGTGTGAGTACTATATACTAAAGAGCTACCATTTACCGGGTAATATGTCTTTCATTGACTTGAATGTGCCCTGGTGGCTGTGAGTACATCATACTCATTCAGATGTCTCGCTAATGGTGGCGCATGTGTTGGATCATTTAGCTTTCTTCAAAATGGTTGAACTGAATGGTGCTGATCCATGCGTCTTGTTCGTGAACGGGCGCCGCCGTCAGTTGGGACTGGTCATCTCTTAGCTGCCATGACTTTACAATTTATTTTAAATTTTTGAATGGTTCTTTGTTTTTTTTTCTTTTTATTACGGACGCTTTTACGAACGTGAACGTCTTTCTATATTGTTCTCACAAGCATAATTTCAACATTAATGATGTAACCAATATTTTGATTTAAAAGAGTGTCCGTGCAGTCTCTTGCCCGTTCTTCTCCATAGGTACCTACTACGCTTTGCAATGAGCAACTAGCTTCATATTTCTGATTGACCGACTTCTTAACAATTCAAAAGTGCCTGTAAATGGTTTAATTGAAATAAATGCTTTGAGTTTGAGTTTGATCTGTTTTTATCTCTAGCCCCAAAATAAGTACTATTGTTAATGGCCTGTTTGTCCAACTCCATATTTCAGTTCTCCAGCCCCCACTTCCACTTAATAACGTCCACTTAACCTCAAGAACCTCGGGAACACCGCGGACCTCCGTCAGCTCAAGTCCTCTCTCATATAAATCTCAATTATCCTGACGTGGCAACATTAGTCACTATTAGTACCAAGGGTACCAGACGGGGGCACTATTATGTCATAATTGATAATTATATTATGAAGAATTTGTTGGAGATGTTTGTGAATAGATACTCAAATTTATTTCCAGCTATTGTAATAAAAAATAATATAATTTTAGTCTTTTCGTTCTATGGGCAAGTTAATCATCATACTATTACAATAATTGCGGTTAGCAGTTGTCAAAAAATGTATGAAATTGTCAAACCTTTTTTTTGTCAGAGTAAGGGTCAGTTACACCGACACGCATCGCGACGTGCAATTTTTTAAGATCGGATACAATATCGAATTTATTTTCTACAAAATAAGGTACACGCCCAGCGCAGCATTGCGAATCTCAGCGCACTTCGACACGCGTTCACGCTCGCACTGAAATTATACCTTTTTGTGAATAAAATAAGTTCGATATTTGTTTAAAAGTGCGCGCATCGCATCGCGTCGCGTCTCGGTGCGAACTGACCTTTAGTTTACAAGGTTTTTCAATCGCATTTGTTGACGAGAGTTTATATGAGTTCTAGTAATGCTTTGTCACAACCTGAGAAAGGTGGATATTACACTATCATAATAATCACATCTAGGATCATATCAGAATATCTTATCCATTTGAAATACTAGCTGAGGCCCGCGGTTTCACCCGCTATTTATTTTAATAGAAATCAGAATATTTATAAATTACTTCATTTTCGCTTAGCTTTCTTTCTGACTTTGTTTTCTTTTTGCTCGGCTCTTAACGGTCGTATCGTGATGTTAAAAAGCCTACAACCTTCCTCAAGAATTTTATTGGGCTGTTAGATGAGAGTCATAAAAGAATTTGTCAAATTACTAGTTAATAATTTCAGAGATACCTAAGCGCGTTCGAACAAATTAACTCTTCAGCTTTATTGACCGAGCGAGTGAAGCGAGCGAAGCATCTCGGCTTCAAGTCCGACAAAATTTAAATTTATGTAGATAACCAACGTAAACAAAAAAAACAACTATGACTTTAATTTGACGTGACAAATATCGTTGACATTGACAAATCAACATCAGCCATGCATGTCGTTGTAGCAAATACTAAGGAGAACTTATTTGAATGTTAATGATAAAATTAAAAACCGGCCAAGTGCGTGTCGGACCACGCACAACGAGGGGCACGGAGCCCTTCATTGTGCGAGATCCGACACGCACTTGGCCGGTATTTTTGGTTGTATTGTGTTGTAGTTGGGTTGAATTTATCCCAAGAACATTGGAAAACGTTGAAAAACATGTTCCCCCATACATTCCAACTGCAAATATAACTTTGAACGCACTATATTGAGAGATTGGCCATGTTATTTTAAGAACATAGATTCCTTATAGGTTTTCCTGTAATCTATGAGTAAAGAATCATTCCCTGTATTTAAAAAAAAAATGTAGGTTTAGTAGTTTCGGAGAAGGGGGGAATGGTAAATTTTCATCGATTTTCTTAAACATGTTTGAAAGTATTTATTATAAAATTCAGTATAAAAAAATGTATTTGAGACCCTCACAACAAAGGTCACTTTCGGGGCAAATTGGAAAATTAAAAAAGAAAAGTTTTGCAAACTGTACCGTGTGACATATCAATGATGCCCTTTCATTCTGATTGTCAAAACTTTTCTTTTTTAATTTTCCAATTTGTCCCCGAAAGTGACATCCATATCCAAAATTCATTTATTTACGTTACACGTCCGTGTTTGGGTCACAGTAATTCATAATTATTTGTACGAAATTTCAATAAATTGGTCCTGTACATTCGGAGCAAATTGGCTGTGACGGACGGACAGACAGACACTCGAGCGATCCCATAGGGTTCCCTTTTTTCCTTTTGAGGTACGGAACCCTAAACATGGAGTTACGAAATCAATAATGATGATAGAATGATAAATATATGAAATACGTTGCTCAAAACCTATGGTTGCGTTTAAAAAGTAGCATCGTTATGTCGAATGGATTGCTTCGCGCGACGTACATAGCGAGACGAGTGGCAAGTACGAATGTAAGCGCAAAAATTGGCTTACTGGGACCAACCTTTTTTTTTTGGTTTGGAAATTATCAAATAACTTCTCCCGCTCTGGGCAAAGCGGGAGGGCGTGACAGACTCTTACTGACTAAAAACCTACCCGTGTTCCTTCAGTTACCTGTAAGTTGCCAGGGGCCACGGTATCCCTTTCAGACTTTCCCGCAACCCCGGCAGGCATCGTTCTATCAGACCCCTTCACTTGTTCTGACATCTCTTTGAGGCGCGCGTGGAACACAACGCGTCGTCGACCCGGGCCTGGTCCTTATCGGATGGCGAGCTACCCATTGCTCACCGTCTACAAGCCCGCGCTTATGGTGGCTGGGAATCGGCTTGCGATTCCCGACGCCCAGGGCGTCTCCTGCGGTGGCTAGGGGCGTGAGGGTGCGAAATCTGCCTCTCCCTCGCGTTCCGCCTCCTCCTTCGCGAGCATTATTGCCTCGCAGAAGGAGGTTATGGCCTCCCATGCCCTCTCGCTCCGTACCATGGCCTGGACCAGGGGGCCTACTCCCTAAGCGACGTCCGTAGTTTCGGCCGAAGGTACGGACGCTTCGCACTCCGTTGCACTTACGGTATGTCCGTGAGTCAGACGGAGCGCGAAGCATCCGTAACTTCAGCCGAAACTACGGACTTCGCTTAGGGAGTAGACCCCCAGGGCCGGACGCGAGAGATCCCCGCCACCGATCGCCTCCACGAAGACACGGCGATGCTCTGCCCAAGCCGGGCAGACCTCCACCGTATGCTCCACCATGTCTTCCGGGCGATCTACGCAGTGATGACACCCGGGCGTTTTCTCCCGCCTGATACGAAACAGGAACCTCCCGAAACAACCGTGTCCGGTGAGGACCTGCGTCAGGCGGAAAGTGAGGACGCCGTGGCGCCTCTCTAGCCACTCCTGAAAGAGGGGACTTATCGCCGCAATAGTGGCGTGCCCAGCACTGAGTTGCGTCAATCGCACTCTCCATGAAGCCATGAGATCCCGCCGGAGCTCTGTCCGCTGTGCCGTGATTTCTCGGGGCAGCGGAGTTACGCCCCTCGCGCCACTCCCAAATGTGCGCCAGAACCTTTGCCTCCAGATCCCATGGCGGCAATCCGGCAAGGAGGCTCGCCGCCTCACCGGAGACCGTGCGGTATCCTCGGACCAGCTGGGTGGCTATGACCCTCTGGGACGACGTTCAACCGACGGGCTGGCCGCCGCCTCAACGAACGCGTCCACAGCGGTGCCCCATAAAGAGCCATGGACCGCACGACCCCCGCGTAGAGCCTCCGACAGGCGGCGTTTGTACCCCCTAGATTGGGCAGGAGCCACTTCAAGGCAGCCCCGCTTCAGTCTAGGAGCCAAACGTCGGAAAAAAAATTTCATTATTCTCTAGTTTTGGGATGAGGACTAAAGCATTTTACAATAAGGTCACCAGATGGCGCTACTGTGCACCGCTAGATCCTAGATCGAGATCGGTCAATGGTTAGGTCCCGTCGAACATTTTGTGTGACTGAGTTTTGTTAGGTGTAAAGTAGCTTCAAAGGTAAAGTCTCTGTTTGACAGATGGTTAGTGTTAGTTAGTTTATTTCTGTTTAATTATCGTTTTGCCACCATAATTATGCTTTTTAGTAACCAACAGCCGCACTCGGGTTTTTTTTAAGTTTGATAGATTTATTAAATATATAATTTTAGACTGACATTTTTATTTGTTATTTTCACTACTAAAATTATTTAAAAAGGGGTAATTACCATGTTAAAACGTGTGTGTGTGTATATTAATTGTTGTAAAAAAGTTTGTGCTCGCGAGATCTACTGTTCGCAGAACTACTAACAGATAAGTCTGTATTACATTGTTATAATCTGACACATAGATCTATCATAATAGAAATATGATAGTGAAATACCCCAAAACGCATGTCTCAATGTATTTGACACCGTAATCAATTACATTGTGCCACGTGTAGGAAGCAGAACTACAGGAAACTCCATTATTTTGCTCCTTCAACAATAAAACAAAATCAACTCTCAAAAATTTGCTACACTATCGACGAGGCCCGTATTTTTATCCCAAACACTGAGACTGCTGATGATACTATTGACACAAATTAAATCGCATGAGCCTTGAACGGGACGTTGTCCGCAAACACCATTACGGGAACCCCCCTTCCCCCACCATGGGGGACTCACACTACCACGTCGGGGGAATGGGGGACGTGGGTTATTGTGTAACTTGCGACTTGGATTAGTCGCGGTCTCGTAAGATAAGTTGTGTTTGCGTCGCGTCATGTGTAAACGGTCTAATTTTATTAATTATGCAAGTCTTGTGTTTGATTTGCGTGTTGATGAGATCAAGGGATAAGGATGTTTGATCTTTTTTATTATCTATTTATATAATTAGTACGATAAAATAGTAATAGTTTAATGGCTGCAAAGACTCTGAAGAAAGTGTGAAGTCTTTGACTCGATCCCTAATTAAAACAAATATGGCATGTACCTCGGGGGAGTTTTGAAACTCCTAAGGTTTCTGAATACCTGATTAAAATCTGCATGTACAACAATAAAAAGTTTACTAAAGTAACAATGTTTTACAAAAGAAAGATGACAGGCTTTCAAGTTTCATCGTTAAGCAAGTTCGCGCTTGAACAATGTGCACCACAATAGAAATAAAAAAGCCGACTATACATAAAAAGTTCAAAACAAGCAAGCAGTTGGTGGCAGTTAATTTAGTTCAATCTCAAATTTGATGCCACCAACTGCATCAAACTGCTTGAGAAGTGAGATTGTTTTGAACTTTTCAGCTGCAGACGGCCTTTAATTATTGAATTTTTACACACCTCATGTATTTAATTCCGTCCAGCTGTTAGGATGCTTCGAAGGTGTGAAGAGTCCCACATACAAAGATACATAGATACCAGTACCTAGATAGGTACCTACATCGATACGAGTGAAAAATAAAACCCTGTCTTTGCCGTCGCGCAGTCGGGTAATAAAGTTGACTGTAATATACACAATAACAACGGTTCCCTATCCATTTGCATAAAATTTTAAGACCTAATATAACTTAGCATAATGTTGTTTGGCATAATTATATTTTCGCATAATATAATTTCGCATAGTATAATTACGCATAACAGCTTACGCATAATTTTTTTAAGCATAATTTCTCTAACCATAATAATGATTAAGCATAATATTCTAAAGCATAAAGTTAAAGCATAAATTTATTAAGCATAAAGTTAAAGCATGCAAGCAAGCATGCAGCATGCAAACAAGCATGCAGCATGCAAGCAAGCATGCAGCATGCAGCATTCAAGCGAGCATGCAACATGCAGCAGGCAGGGTTTCTGTCACGGCTCCGGCGCTGCGGGCCTCCGGCGGCCCCACGCGTGCTAATCGTCGCAGACGGCTTTCGCTCACCACCGCAGCTTCGGCTTGTTGGCCGGCTTCGCCGGCCAGCCTCAGCCGCGGCGGCTCGCTCGCAGCCGCCTGCTCCTCAGCCCACGGGCCGCCTCGCCCCTACGCGCCTACGCGATTTTAAATTACACTCTAGGGGTAGGACAAACAAGACTACGTGGAGTCGGTTTTGCAGCAATTCGGGTCTTAGGCCTTCTAACGTTATGCGAATCAAATTTATGCCAAAACAAATTAGTCTTTAAGATGATTATGCCAACATAAAACGTATGCCTAAAAAAATTATGCCGAAGTATTATTATGCCAAAACAAATTGTGCCAAAATCGTTATGCCGAAGTATATTAGGGCAAAGAACATTATGCGAAAAGAAGGTATCCCAATAACAACTGCAACCAGTCGCTTTTTACAATAAGTATCACTGTATTCACTCGAGGTTTTTGTTCACTAACGTGATGTTTGTCCATGTTAGCCGCACACGCTACGTTAATGTTATGTGCCCTTGTAATACATGTGTTTTTAGTTGCTAGCTTTTAGATGAATATAATACTATAGACTGCGCAGACTAATTCAATAATGTTGAAAGCCAAAGTTTTTAAAATTGATCGAAAGCAACGCGACAAGTTTACAAGTTATAACACGTGAATTAACAACACATTAAAAAGCGAAACAGTTTTCTCAAAATATCACAAATAAAAACCTTATTCTACCCAAAAATCCTCGTAGCTGTTGGTTCTAAATCAAGCAGTGTCTGTTCGCTGGTAATCCGGCAATGCATCACTGACGGAGCGAACCTGATGATTGATAGCATCGGGCATCGATTAGCGGGACAAGATCGGTGGCAGGTCGCGATGGGTGCGCAGATAGGATGGAATGGTTTCGTTTGACGATGAGGTTTTAACAAGGAGTTACTTGCAGTTTTAATGTAAAATTGGGACAACAGTTCTTAGAGAAATAACTTTATTTCCTTTAGAATGTAATTTGCCACAATATTGATTTAGAACTCTAGAAGTCCGTAGTACCTTAAAATATCGGATAGTGTAAATATTGGAAGTAAATAATTAGGTAGGCCTAGCCTTTTCCCAACTATGTTAGGGTCAGCTTCCAGTCTACTTGGATGCAGTTGAATACCAGTATTTTTCATGTCATTTTTTAACTTTGCCCCGCACTAGGATTTTCTCCTGTATTGTTAGTGCGTTTACAAACATTTAAACTCACATAACTAAACAGCCAAACCCGGAACAACTAAATGCAGGTCCTACAAATAATTGTTCCGTGCCGGAATCGAACCCGCGACACGCAGTGCAGCAGTCAATCGCTTAACCACTGCGTAATTAGGTTGTTAAACTATTTCCTTCCAATAGTTACATCGACAATTACATGGAAAACTAAATACCTAGTATTGTATTAGCTGACTTCACTGACCAAAATCATCGTACACGCACCCATCTCTAGCCTGACCACATATTTACAAACGTACCTCAACGTATACCTATAAAATCTACACTTTAAATTCAACGTAAAAACCGAAAAGGTTCAAATAACTTGATTACAAAAGTCCTTTGCTTGGGAATTAAATAGAGAAATAATTTGCCCGAACAAAGTGTTCTCGTGCGTGAGGAACGTAATCAAATAAGCAAGTTGTGGACAGCATCGGTAACATTACTTGGACATTTTGGTCGAATGTGTAATTTGATGTGCAAATTATGAAGGGATCCGAAGTTAGGCATTTCTGGTACATATATAAATATATCTGTCAATATAGTTTACTTATTATACCATTTTATGCCTGTTAATGTTTTCAACAAGATCCTTTATTAAACAACCTCAACAGAGGACTTAAAAATAGAAACCCATGAGAAAAATACATGCATTGCATGGACTTGTTCAAATGACGCGCAGAGGGCCTAGACAAGTTAGTGTCAAACGCTTTCAAAGAGTTTCGTATTTCTACAACGACTTTCAACACGTTTGACTTAAGTTTTTCGGTAGCTTATGTCAGTGCCATGTATTTTTTGACTTTTCTATCATGGTTTCACTTTGTCTAGGCTCTCTGGTTCCTGTCTAATCTGTCGCTAAGTAGTAAAGTAAACGTTGAGGTACGTGACCAACGGCCATGACTGAAGGGTTCTTTATTTATTTATTAACAGAACTCTAAAAAACGGCACAAAATCTAAAAATAGAACTCTTTTAATGTCATAAACCCGAGACGGTTTGTAATCAACGCGCTACGTCACCCGGGATAAGGGTGCGTCCACAACCTTATGGAATGACTGCTCAGTAGGCCATACGACGGCAAAACGCAATTATAATATTATAATAATTATCCAAAACGTTAGGCAGCAATCAATTAGTTCTCCATATCACATTCCAAAGTTAGACAAGCTGACTAATGCATTGTTTTGATATTAATTAATTTATAATTATTCTAAAACTAAGCCCACATTCAACGCTTATAACTATGTAAAACATTAGATAATGACAACCAACCAATTTCAGTTCATATATATGCGTCCCAAGTTTTGCAATAATAATTACTTATTCAAATCTAACAGATTGGGCGCTGTTGAGTGTATTATTGTGATTTGAATATAGCAATAGAATAGAAAACTTTGATTTCAGTACTATGTAACAATTGCACTTAACATTTAGTGGTAGTAGTACAGACACAGACCTACATACAATTAAAATTGAGCGTGGAGCCTGGAGGAAATGTCCACCTTCGCAACATCGGGAAATTGATGGAATTGATTATCAATCCCACTTATTTTAAGAATCGGCCCTAAGTTAAGTGAAATTAATAATCAATTCTATCCATTCCTTCTATTCCACTCATCAAATAAGATTTAAGGCGCGACGCGACTCTAACAAAACAATATCTATGAAAACTTCATGGAAATTGTTCTACCAGAATCGCTTCGCAACGTCGCGCCGCCCCTGCCTGAGGGACCCTTTATCTGAGACACAAATGTAGCGGTTTTTCATATTTATCTACTACTGACTGACCAATATGGCAGCCTGCAGAGTGGCAGTGGAGATTAAGTGGCAGCCTGTCACACTACATAGCGTTCCCAATAACTGAGTGCCGCTAGTGTGGCCGCACCCTTACACCGAGCACTTGTACTAGTTTAATTATCTCCCGAGTTGACTGGAAGCGAGTACTAGACTATAGTGAATTTAAATAGTCATTACTGTAAGGAGTCTTGATGAAGATGAAGATAATAGTGAGAAGTATAAGAAAATGTAAGTACCTACCCTTAGAGCTGTGAGCTGTTGAGCTGTGAGCTGTTGAGCTGTGAGCTGTTGAGCTGTGAGCTGTTGAGCATTTGATAGAACAATAGTTTATCGAGGCTCTTTTAGAAAACAATCCCAAGGAACTAAGAAATAGCCAGAAAGAATGAAACATTAAAGTAGATTTAAATCAACTCATTTATTCCCTGAACAGAGTGCACACAGAAACAATGTGTTTGTTGAACTACACAAGTTAATATTATTAGCAGCGAGTGTTCCATAAAGTTATGATAATCCGCTGAACAGAGCAGTCTCTAGAGAAATTAGTATAATCGCTGATAGCTGCGTTGTCCCGCCAATGTGCAGCTTCTTGTTTGCAATATTGTATGATAATACGTATTTTTGTGTACATAGATTAGAATCTATATAAAGAAATAATATTTAGAAATAACCATATTAATAGCGACTAATAGAAAAGTATGGACGAATGTGCGCCAGCCTCAAATTAACTATGACGAGGCCAAAATAATGATGATGAGATTCTAAATAACTGGAGAAATGTGGGTGCACTTCCTTTGCCTTACCCCTCGGTTCCACAATCAGGCGTGATATTATGTTATAATTCTAAATCAAATAAATTAACCACACCGTCTTCTTTATCTAGTAAGTCGATCAAAAAGAATATGAGATAATGAGAGGATAACCAAATCTGTTTGCCAATTTTGTATTCGTATTTTATGAGCATTTTGTACATTTTGAAGCTGAATACGACTACCGACGTTTTACTGCAAATAAATAATTCCTGGTCATCACAATTTGAATTTTATCACCTACATTATTAGGTTGCAACCTACCACACAATATCTATGGAAGTTAGCCCCACTTTATGAGTGAAACCGAAGTCACTACAGAGGCAAGGTACAAAGCGGAGCGATCGGTAAACTTTCATCTCCACTAGCGTCACTTAAGCCGTACCCTTAGATCCCAATCCCATACACTACACCAACAAACAATTGAACCGAATAAAAACCTACAACATATCCTCAATTTATACAATTATCGGGCCTCTACCTGTGCCCACGTGAACCTAACGGCCCACAAACTATTCCTAATGAACGCACAGAGAAAAAACTAAAGAAACCGTCCCGATTACCGACAGACACATAAATACGAGGCTTTATTGATGCAGAAGAGACCCTTGAGTATGGCTCATTTGTTTTGGTACGAAATGTATTATAAACCTGTGGGATTGTGGGGCTTTTCTACCCCGTTAACTGCATCAATGTTGGGGTGCAGGAATATTTTGATGTTCTCAATTTTATTTCCTTGCATTGTCACGGAGGTAATTCACGTCTAGCTATTATATCCATTTGCTTTACAAAGATACATATGGCATTAAATTAATAATAATAATTATATTTGGCAGATTTTATTATCATAATTTTATACGGCTTAAAATTAACATGTATTCCTAAGGATCACTAAGTAATAAGGAATCATCATAATATTCCAGCCTCAAAACCAAGTTTTGACCCTCAGCTTGTCCTAGGGAGACATCCATATCACTCGAACAAGCTCTCATTATCATAATAAACTTGAACACCACATCAATAAGCAGCCAACTACAGCGTCGGGACATAACCGTGATAAGTTTAGAAGGTCTACTGACTACTGTTTGTACAGTTGCAAATGATATAAATCTTTTTACAAGGTGGCAGAGACTACGGAGTGCCACGTGCTGAGATCTTTACAGACAACGTATGCTTCATTCACATTCGCGAGTACAGGAGTACCACCAAACATTTTTTTTTTGGGTTTGTAATTATCAAATAACTTCTCCCGCTCTGGGCGGAGCGGGAGGGCGTGTTAGACTCTTATTGACTAAAACCCACCCGTGTTCCTTCAGTTGCCTGAATGTTGCCAGGGGCCACGGTATCCCTTTCGGACTTTCCCGCAACCCCGCCAGGCATCGGTCCTATCGGACCCCTTGGTCCGACAGGACCGATGCCTGCCGGGGTCCAGGACCAGGCCCGGGTCGACGACGCGTTGTATTCCACGTGCGCCTCAAAGAGATTTCAGCACACAGCCCCGGCAGCAAGACATTAGAGTGAGCATGACATACTCTTAGCTGCTAGGGCACATTCAAGTCAATGAAAGACATACTCAGTACCTAAATGGTTACGCCAGTAGCACACCTCCGCCGCGAAACCGTAACAGCGAAACCGCAGTAGTTCAATTCAGCTGGCTCGCGTCATGTTCCGCTACTCGAGTTCCGCTACTCGAATTTCGGTGCTATGGTTTCGCGGCAGAGATGTGCTACCGGCGTTACAGTCGGTAAATAGTACTCACACAAATGTGCTATTCAATTATACAATGCTAAGAAATTGAATTTATACAATGCAAAGATAGTTTTTAAAACCTTCAGCGGCTCCAACGGTATTTTCAAATGCTAATCAATTAGTTTATGCACTCCTTGTGGAGCAGAACCAGCGTTGAGCCAAGCATTTTTATCAGCGATGTAATCCCTCGACTTATAATATCCTTGGCTGCATAGTGTGCGTTTAATATAAGATTTAAATTTCGTTTCATTCAGTTGAAGTATGTGGGGAGGTATTTTATTGTAACATTTTAAACAGCACCCCATGAAAGTTGTGTGGAGTTTCTTGCCCATTCTTCTCCATGCGAAAACTACCTTTTGGAAGGGGCGACTAGAATCATTTCAATTTTTTTGTAAATTTTTGACGTTCAAAAGTGCCTTATATTACTTACTATTTGAAATAAATGATTTGACTTTGATGAGTCCACTTTAGCCAGCCTGAAACCCGGTTGAACTAATTGGTCCCTATTTCTAGTGGAATTTGTGTCTTGCATCTCTTTTACTAAAAAGATGTAGATTTTTCCTTACGTGCAAATGATATTAAACTATACTTATACGTCTGATGATATCCAAAAAACTGACAAATGCTTTCGCAGGGATTCCCAACGGGTAAGGCGCGCCACCCTCGGGGAGCTTATAATGACCAATGCCCCCATTGGTCATTTTACGCCCCCCGAGGGGGGAGCGCCTCACCAATGGGGGGGCGCGGCGACTCGAATATTAAAGTATAGATTTATTAAATTTTATGTTCTTTGTATTAGAAAAGGTTAAGCCTAGTTTTCAAAACCCAAACATTTCATAATACTTATATGCTGTAAGCGCGGTTCAGCTTTTCTGCATAAGTTGACGAAATAAGTTTTTCTATTTCTGTATGAATGAACTAAAGGAATCCGAAAGAAATCGAGCTCGCTTCGTTCGCTCTTTCATTCTATATTCTCTTGATTCTTCAACTTTTCTGCATGAGTTGACAATGTAACTTCTATATATGTTTGATTGATCAAAAAAATATCTAACCTATCCAAAGGGGTTCAAACATTTATTTTTGACCTCACTTTCGCTCGCTTTACTTTCTTATGCTTTTCAACTTATGTCGACAAAGTAATTCAGGGGCACCGGGCGTAGTGATTTTAATAGAAATTTAGGGGGGCGCGTATGTTAAAAGGTTGGGAACCCCTGACTCTAGCGGGTTTTTGTTCATTGTAGTAGGGTATGGGAGTCACACCTTGCCACTTGCCATGTATGAAAGTCCGATAGTTAATAAAGAAGCAGCAATAGGAGACCGTAATAGACTTTCAGAATGTTTTGTTAGTTAATAGTTGTGCTTGCATCACCACAAAGTGGATTGGCGTAAAAAGATGGAGTTTTATTCCTTAGATCAATTAATAATAAGCTGATTATATTTTGTGATTGTCTACTTTATTAATGTCCGAGCTGGTCATTCTGCATCCACCTTCATCATGTCGTAGTCTAGATCCTGTTGAGGGATTAATCTGAACTGAAGGCCTCCAATTATAGCCGTCTGTAATTGAAGTAATATCGCCATTCAGGCCACGATCCTCCCCTAATGGCACTTGAGGAACTTATACATATATCTCAACTCTGCGGCTATTTGAGGGGGGGGGGGACTATCATCGTCGTGTTTTGAAGAAAGTTTCTGGTTGTTGTTCTGATATTAAGGGGGAAGTATCTGTTGTTTTTGCGGAGTTTGGCAGTGATGTTTCAGCAAAATTTCAAAATTTAATAGTTGTGGTTATTTTAAAGTGATACTCAATCAGTTCTGTTTCAGTATCTGTCTAGAACCGAATATTAAAAATATCCCTGTGTTGTAATTTCGTAATACACATTATGGCATAAACGTACCTTGTACCGCACTAAACTATCACGAAAACAATATTGTCATAACATAAACCCAAGTACCTTGAATGAAACTACAGAAATGTAAAGGGAAAATTATCAATTAAACAAAAAAGTCTTTGTTAAATTATGGATTGTATTTATCTAGTCTGCACACTGCCACATTTTCGAAGAGGAATTGCTAAAATAATTATAATTCATAGCACATCCATAACTAAAATTAATATCAAAAGATTATCAAACACGTCAACAAAATTAATATCTTGGCAGATGGCTGTAATTGCATCAGGCCCTAACACCGTTCACAGGCTGAGTCTCAACAATTTGTGAAGCTTTTAAGGTATCCACACAAGTTATATTGAAATAGTCGAGTATGAACCGGGGGTAATGGGAGAAACCACACGGTTTCTCCCATTACCCCCGGTCCATTCTTGGAGATGAAATGGATTTTTCGATGGTCAGAAAGTTTGGTGTGATGGTAAAGTAAAACTCAGAATTTCACTTTTAAGATATGCTACACACTTATCCGGGCACATTCAGTTCGGCAGTATTTGTTGAACAGCAAAGCTGACGCAAAGCAATTACTATTAAAATTTTCCGAAGATTGTGATGATTAATGCCAACCCGAACGAGTGTAGTATGCCATAAAAACTTTATAAGCAGATGATTCTCGTATTAGTGATAGCTCTCTGAAAACATTACCCATTATACTATTATGTAGGACTATTTTAGACTTCATCCTCATCGTCAACAGTTGCAAAAGAAAAGACTTTCTTTCCCATGAATTGTGTGACTAGAAGATTACTTGCTCGTACTCACTAATTCTTCTTTTTCGTGTGGTTAGTGACTAACCTGGTGTCAGAGTTCTTATGCCGCCCATGGAGCTCTAACTTGGCTTCACAAGCCGTCGAGAAATTTCTCTCAGGCATGCCGGTTTCTTCAAGATGTTTTCCTTCACCGTTTTTTAAGAAAAAATAATAATTATACATTACGCACATGAATCCGAAAAGTCAGAGGTGGACTCACTATCACTATGCGACATCTATAATAATGTAATGAGATAACATTTAACAATAACCATGAGGCAAGAGTAAAGTTACGATACTGATTCGCCAATGCGTAATACTTAGGAAACTCTAACGGGTAGCATAGCAACAGATTACTAACAATATTGTCAGACACCAAACTTAAAATGAGTAAAACCATAGACAAGTGACAAAAGGAGATAGTTTTTTTGGGCCCCTTGTATTGTAACATCTATTAATTGTATTATAACTAAAAAATAGTAACTAAATTAAATTAAAAATACATAGAACATCAATTTTTTTTCTAACACTAGGTCTGCTGTCGCTGGATACTGTTGTAACACTAGAGCTGCTCTTGCTGGACACTGTTGTAACACAAGAGCTGCTCTTGCTCGACACTGTTGTAACACTAGAGCTGCTCTTGCTGGACACTGTTGTAACACAAGAGCTGCTCTTGCTCGACACTGTTGTAACACTAGAGCTGCTCTTGCTGGACACTGTTGTATCACTAGAGCTGCTCTCGCTGGACACTGTTGTAACATTAGAGCTGCTCTTGCTGGACACTGTTGTATCACTAGAGCTGCTCTCGCTGGACACTGTTGTAACATTAGAGCTGCTCTTGCTGGACACTGTTGTAACATTAGAGCTGCCCTTGCTGGACACTGTTGTAACACAAGAGCTGCTCTTGCTGGACACTGTTGTAACACTAGAGCTGCTCTTGCTGGACACTGTTGTATCACTAGAGCTGCTCTCGCTGGACACTGTTGTAACATTAGAGCTGCTCTTGCTGGACACTGTTGTAACATTAGAGCTGCTCTTGCTGGACACTGTTGTAACACAAGAGCTGCTCTTGCTGGACACTGTTGTAACACTAGAGCTGCTCTTGCTGGACACTGTTGTATCACTAGAGCTGCTCTCGCTGGACACTGTTGTAACATTAGAGCTGCTCTTGCTGGACACTGTTGTAACACAAGAGCTGCTCTTGCTGGACATTGTTGCAACTGTTTGCTGGACACTGTTACGACTGTTTGCTGAACAGACGTACTAATGGCTGTTATGCACATGTAATTTTGAGCGTGCAGTATTTAAGTATACACGGTACCAAGAGAGGTGGAGCGACCTGCATCTTTTTTAGATGAAATACGATCTACTTCTAAGTCGTCTGACGTTGCAATTGATATACTTACAGTTATAAAAATGCTTTGATACATATTGTGTGATTTTTGATTTCATCGAACATCCTATATTCCCACTATTTATTACTGAACAGTGCAATATTTTTATATATATTTCGAACAAAAAAAAACTACCTCCTTTATTTCGAAGCTTACGAGCTACTGAGAAACGAATGGTGAAAAGGAAGTCGTTGATCAGGGATCTGTTAACAATAAAGCAGATAAAACAAAATCATATTCACTTCATCTTACCTCACAACTCATACAAAGTTAAGTATCGTCTGACGATTTTACTAAGAACAGTAGGTAGGTACTAAGAATGAATCCCAAACCCGTTTCCTGTTAACCCAGCCAATAACAAGCTATAAAAGCAAGGGATAGTCTGTAGTCTGTAATTGAAGTCTGTGTAATCGGTTTGTGCTAATGAATAGATTATAACGAGTGTTTATCCGGGACGAGGTCGGAATATTAACCGTTGGATTACTGCCGGATTGGGAAGTCGGGCCGGTACCGGTCTTAGTAAAGAAGTTTGTTGTTTTTTCTAGTCAATGATTTTGGAACAAGAAAATTTGTTAATAGTTGCTTATTTATTTTTAATCGATTGCATGAAAGGAAAATTCATGTAAGTGCAATTTTCTTAAAAATGATGTTGTTCTTTTATTAATTTGGACATTTAAAAAACAATTAAAAAACAATCAGTCTTAAGTATGTGCACATTACGGTATTTCAGAATGCAAGAGGATTCTAGAACGGGTGTTCATCTGTTTGTTTAACTTTCGTGATAACACATTTCTCAAAAATTAATAATTCATAACAACCGTAGTCGACATCAATCATGGCAAACTAAATAATGCAGAAATACGGATTGTGGTCATAATTTCAAATGCTACCTATAATTACACATCTTATTTCTATGAAACTATTTATAACCACAAAACTTAAATAACAATAAGGTACTCACATGATAATCGCCAGCCACCTGCCCCTCACTAAATCACTCCTCAGCTTACAATTACCTTCAGAACCAGGTCAGCAAGCCACCTGGCTAGGGGGCTAACAGGCGTCATAAATATTCATCCTAACCCGAGGTTCAGACGAACACTTACCTGCAAGAGACAATATGTAATTACATCACTGGCTAGTGAGCACTATTCATTTGTTAAGATTTTTGTAGTGAAAAGGTAATTAGCGTGGAGCTTTTAGTGGCCTTGTTCAGGGCAAAGTAATATGGCTAATAGACTTTATGCTACCGAAAATATACATACGTACAGTAAACCACGTCAGTAGTAACGGAACCAGTATAAGCTGGCCTCTTATTCCATTGAAACTCCTTACGGCGCAAGGCCAGCTCCAGGTCAAAGTGTTTACAAACCTTACTTGGCAACGTTTTTTTTTTTCTTCAAATGGCTCGATTGTTGTGAAAACGTTTTTAGTTCGAGTTTTAATAAACTTTATTATGAAAATATCTCGTTAAATAAGGATTTCGTAAAAGTGCACTACCATTTTACTTTGTCATATATAGAGTGTCAGTACCTAAATTGGCGACTAGATTCTGGAAGCAATAACATTGAACTTGCCTGGGAATTGAACGCGAAATTGGCGCGTCGCTGATTAAAACCGCGCTACACTCACACACACGCTTACATCACATTCACTTTCACCTTGTGGATCACCGCTAAACTGTTAAATAAGTCAGGCTGCCCTTTTTGTCTCTTCGAAATTTATTTTTATCATCAGACATAATAACTATCGTGAACGGAATAGAAGCCTCTGGGGTAGATTTTTTTCATAAAAATATGAAATACATACAAAATTATTGGATCGATGAAACTACTAATTTGAAGGTAATTTTTTATACTAAAATAATATTAAAATAATAAATCAATAACACCTCAACCTCAATTTCATACAACCGACAAACGATAGAATTTCGTACGCCTTGTTAAGGCGAGGTTTTCTGGGCCTGTAGGCCTTTGAAACGCTACCTCCACCTTCGTGCCACTCCCCTCCGGTTACCTACGCACTTTGGTAAGGAAACGAACTAGGGACCAGCATCACAAACTATGGTTGGACCAATGCGAGTGCAGGCAGGCTACGGAGGCACTCCCTTCAATCGATAGCCGCCTCACGAAACAGGTTGTCCGATTAACTAAACAACAGCTGCGTATGGTTACAATAGCTATAACTGGCCATGGGTCATTTAATAAACACCTCTTTGTCATAGGAGTCACAGACAGTCCGCTCTGCAGGGCCTGCATGGAGGACGACGAGACAGCAGATCACGTGCTGTTAAACTGCCCGGTGGTCGCCACTTACAGGGCAAAGTACTTCGATAACCCAGGTACCCTACGCGAGATTGCCAGCCAAGGCGTTGCTGGCCTTCTTTGAGGAGTTGGGGTGGATCGAATAACTGATTTTTCCCACCCGTACGCAAAATACGCGCTTTGACGTGGAGTTGCGGAAGCCAGCCCGTATGACCTACCTCCACCTTCCCCAAATGCAGAGCGACGTATTTATTTACGACGCGCCGCCGACCATATCGCGGAAAATCCATGCCGCAAAACTATAATTTATAAAACTATAATATAATTACCTACGAGATATTTTTCTGAGCTGTTGCATTTCATATCTAATGTGCTCTTCTTTTTTTGGGTTCATTTAAAAAAAATCTACCTATTAAACTCAAAAATCCAACCTTTAAATTCCCTCAAAAATACGATTACCTTATCGTACATGCAATTTTCATATTGTTTTGTGCTGTAATTAGGAGACGAAAAATAGTTTTGAAATCGACCCTGATTCGGATTTTTTTTGATCGAGTAAATTACAATTTGTCGTGTTTTGAACATTTAGTTTCCCTCAAACAAGATGTATGTAGATGTATCTATAATATTATTATTTTCAGGACCTCATTACACTAATTGATAACTTAAAATTGATTCTAAAACAGGCAATTCGGATAACCCCGTGTATCGTGTATCTTTGGCATTTTTGAAAACGACAGACTTGAGATAGTAATATTTATTTATTCAAAATCTATTTACATAATAACAGGAAAGTTTTTAAAATGTGCATACACCCTGACGGGTAGCAAAGACGCTCGCTAGGCTTCAGAACCTAGAACCTAGAAAAAACGGGATAAGCAGCAGTTTTAGACAAACATATTTTGATAAATGTGTTTGTTTTGTTTGATTAATGTAATAAATTCTATAAACTTCAAAATGCTGTGTTGTGTGGAGTGTTTGTGCCGGTGACCATGCAAAGTGAGCATTTCATTGCTTTCCAACTCTGTTATCAGTGAACGCCAAGGCAAGTTCAAGTAACTGTTATTTATTTGTACATAAGTTAATAAACTTTCCATTTTAAAGGGTTTTCATTAGATTCACACTAACAACAGTGATTAATAATTTAAAACACTAACAACAACTATATAACCTCAAAATATTTGTACTGATAATCTAATTTAACCAGACTCATCATTTCATAATAGTCTAAAAGTATTTCTAGTTCACAAATCACATCACTTAGCGTTTACACGATCGTCAACAAAACCAACCAAGAGTTAAATTAATTAAATTCAAAGTTCTTGACATTTCGCAATTAAATTAATTGAAATACCAGCTATAAATAGTAGCCGTGGCTTTTTTCACGTTTAAACGCAAAAAAATACTAATTATTTTATTTCACATAAACCTACATGGGCACTTATGAAACGTCAGAAGCTAGGTGCACGGTTCCAATTGGTTGTTTCCTATGGAGAAGAGCCGGCAAGAAACTCTACGGTAACTATTTTAACGGCTAAGATGAGAAATCATTGTAATAAACTTTCCTTTTTTGATAAAAACTTTACCTTCATTTATTACTAAAATCAATTAAGATATTGGAAATATGAATAATTACCTACTTCATCTAATTAATTCTCTAGACGTTAAAATCATTAATTGTTTGAGACTAGGTTTTCTATAAATTTTTAATGGCCACATTTTTCCACTAGTGCTGTCCCCTACAGTAAAGCACGGGATGTTAATAAATTACGGGACTTATTTATTTTAAATTTGTCCATTTTATATAATTATGTAAGTGTTTGTTTATTTTGATAGGTTGGAAGGTACCTAATGGAAAATATCATAAACACGCATCAATTCAGGTTTATTTTAATTTTAATAGCCAATTAAGTAATAAATGTTAATGATAAACAAAATGCTGTAGAAACACAACGATTAATATCAACAGCAGAGACAACTTAAAAAATCTTTCAACTAAAATAAGCCACGAACACACAATTCCCGCAGTCATAAGTGAAACGAAGTGTTCCACAAATTGAGCCCATTAGAGTCACTAGAGTCCGGGATCGGCTCCGTGTCGCCCCCGTGTCGTGCCGGGACGGAGACGAGGCGGGGCCGTCATAAAAATACGGGATAAGTTTATTATCGCCCGGGATTGGAGCAAGCCCCGTATTTGTCAAAGTAAGTGGCACTGTTGTGGCGTTTTATTTTACTTTACGAGATTTAAGAAGAGTGACTATCGCTTGAAAAAAGAGTAGCTTTTAGATTTAATTCTGAAAGGGATGAAGAATGCGTTGGTTTAATTAAAACGAATAATAAATAAGATAAAACTGAGTTCCTCGATTGTCTAGTGGTTGCATGTAAGACTGCAACCACTAGACAATCGAGGACAACAATGAAGTGTTACTAGGTTTTTTATCAGAAATTAATCATAATAGCCCAGGGTCTGTGCTTGGTTGGTGGTAATAGGCTCGCCCCCAATCACATAGTACTTAAACATAATTCACGAAAAGTGGGTGTACTAGACCCTACCCTGCCTACCCGTTCCAGAAATACAGGCGTGTTTACAAGATATTAATACAAATATCGTTACTCGTATCTCGCTCAAATAATTAAATATTGTTCCCTGTCAAGTACTGGTATTACCACAGATAATAAAATACTTACTGTAAATGAAAACGTAAACGATGTTTAAATCAAATGAAATTGGATTTTAATACAGCTATAATTTTAATTAATTCGCCGAGAGAACAATTATTATTTAAGTTCTGAATAAACTTTTAATCGAATTGTAAACGATTGATTGTAATTTACTTTGCGAATTATTTGAGAGACTTTCTGCTAACTTATTTACTAGCCAAGTTGTTACTTCATAATTTTCAACTAAAATAAAAAGACATCTTGCTCTATCATACTAACTTGTACCCAATATATCATTATTTGGCACAAAAGAGTTCTGTTAGGTGAGCACCATGTATCTATCACATAATTAATTTATCCGTCATGGTTTCATTTTTAATTGTTTTTACCTGTTGTTGTATAGTCAAAGTCAAAGTCAAAAGTCATTTATTCAAACTAGGCTGAGAATCAGCACTTTTCGAACGTCAAAATTACATAAGACAGTCCCCAAAAACGCCCACCCTTCACCACTTCCTAGTGCTTTAGCTGGGAAGAAGAAGTGGCGCAACAAACTCCCCAGCAGCACAGCTGTCTATTCAGTTAGAAAAAAATGAATCTATATAATAGTATGCAAAATGATATTTACATTACTCAACACAAAAAATAATTTAAATTATAAAATGAATAGCCATAAATGACAGCTAGCACACGCCAATATACCAACCAAAAACATCGAGAACAGAAATAAAAATAACTTAACGCAAACAATATCTAAAAAAAAGCCTCCAGGCATAAAGGGCGTGCCCGCTTACAAATAGCTGTAACTAGAAGTTATAATTTATAATTGATAAACTAGGACCATCGAGGTAAATTAAAAAATTATCGAGGTCGCTAGCTAACCCACATATTGCAATACAACTCATAAAAAAAAATGCCTATTTGAAATAAATGCTTTGATTTTGACTTTGGTATCTACTGTATATGTATTCGAGGACCTATATAGGTCGACTTTTTAGGGTTCCGCAGTAAACAAGGAACCCTTATAGTTTCGCCATGTCCGTCTGTCGGTCTGTCTGTCCGTCTATCCGTCTGTCTGCGTCTTAGCTCAGACACTCTTTGTACTAGAAAACTGTAATTTAGCATGGGCATATTAATTACGCCGATTAAGTGGTAAAACAAAATCATTAAAAATATTTTTTTAGGCTGCCTTCCTTACACTTAAAGTGGTGATGTTTTTTTTTCTCATCTATCGTTGGAAAGGTCGTTCAAAAATATTCGTTTGTGAAAACCATTTTAGGATGCAGGGATCGGTTAGCGAAATATTCAGCTTTAAAGTCCAATGAATTTGTTAGTCTAGTGTCCCGCCCCCCTGCAAGCTAAATGGTGGGATTTGGATAAGTGAAAATTCACGACAGTAGTATATATAACGAAATTAAAAGGAAAACTATCACAGCTAAGTAGGCTTTACAAGTTAACGAGTAATAATCGATCACCTTAAATTTGCAGTTGCAAAAACATGTTCTCCAATACATTTCGTATGGGAGAACATGTTTTTCAACTACAAAGTTAAGTTTGTTCTTGCGATAAATTCATCCCAACTACGGAACCCTTCATTGTGCGTGGTCCGACACGCACTTGGCTGGTTTTTTATTCAGTCAAAGACTTCAAACAGAAAATGATAAGAAGGCAAAGTGGTATCGTCACCACAAGAAACAAAAGCTGGCTGTCCAATATTATTTACCTGCAAGCCGTTCGCCCGGTGGCATGTTCCACTGACAAATATAACGAACTTACATACAAACCTACATTCCCTATTTAACCGCTTTAGGGGATGAATTAAAAAAAACCCTTTCTTTTTGCTCACTTACGTTATATCTCTATGGAACACTTGTGCAATATTGTATGCTTCTAGACCCATCGGTCTAGACTGTGTTGTCTGTCAGTAAATGAATTTTATTTATTTAAAGATCTAATTGTATCTAATAATAAAAGCTAAGCTAAGCTTATTTCTTATACACACACACATTGCATAAGCCCCGGGATCCCTGGGCCGCCACCCCTATGCTTGCACTTCACTACAGAACTTAATAAATGAGCCATGCAATGCGAGTGCGCCCGATAATGAATGGCGCGCTTTTTATTTTCATAAACCGACGCCATTTTTATTTGTAAAATTTTATCTTTTTTGTGTCGCGGCCATGCAGCGAGCGAGTTTTTTTTTTAATGAATCCCAGAAAGAAAATTAAATTAAATGAAAGTTTGTATTACGCCTTCATAGCTTTTATATTTTCATTCAGTATAATAAGCTGATTCAAAAGAAGCCAGCGACGGTTCTTCATTTTTGTCATTTTTTTCTTCCACAGGCACAGGCTTGCTCATCAGCCGTGCTATATCTTGATGAAATTATTGTGACAATAGAGCCGCATCTTCATTAAAACTGTCTCAATTTCACCACTTTCATTGTCAAATTCAAACAAAAACAACAAAAAAATCCACCCGGTCTTACTCAACAATCGTTCGCCTCGTGGCCCCACAAACCTTTTTATTACCCGAGGTGCTCGTTAGAGATCTTTCCATGCAACAATTACTCAGATATTCTCGCTTCATTCGTTTCTTTACCATTATTTTTCGTCCCTTTCTTGTTTTTATTGCGCCACGCTCCGTTTCCCGCGCAGCCAGCGTTCAATGTATTTTGATTAAGGAGTTTCACGAAGCTGTCGTTTTGGATCCCGCAGAGTATGGGTGCTGAGAAGAACAGAGGATAATCTCGTTAATTAGTCCGCGTGACTACAATAATTAATTCAAAGTGAAAAGTGTTGATAATGTATACTTTCCTCTGTTACAAAGAGTGTGGTATTGAAAACGTTTTTTCTGATAAAGGGTATTTTGCTTGTTAGTTACGAAGGTCAGTTCTTTTATTAGCAGTATTGCGATTGTTCTGTTGAAGTGCCACTTTTGTATGACCTATATTTAAGAATAGACTGTGTTGGACGTAGGTGATAGATCAATCTCAAATAGATTGAAACAATTTAAGAAGACAAACGTTTAAGAAGTGGCAGTTAAAGTTGTTCTGCTCTCGTAAAAGTGTAAACAAGAATAGCCAATGCTGAGGTGAAATAATTAGCCACTCAGCATGGTTGCTAGTAGTGGTGGTGGCCCACTGGTAACAGCCCCGACTTACGAGGTCACCGGTTCGAACCCAGTTCTTTGTCACATTTATTGCATCGCCACTGTAGTAAGTTTCCCATAAGGAGAAGGAAAACATCTTGAGGAAAACAGCATGACCTAGAACGAGACATTAGAAGACATATGACATCCAACCCGCACTGTGCCCCCGTAGTGGATAACGGCCCACACCCTTTCACAGAGAGGATGCCTGTATGCCAGCAGTGAGTACGTTACAGACTGACTGTTCTGTACTAAATGTTTGTGAACAGGGCCGACGGCCGTCAGGCTCTCCCAGACTCGTCGCTCATGGAGGCTTTCACAATGCAGCATAGATATACATTGAAATCTATATTAGAAAGTCACAAGGTCAATTCTCAAACGAGGTCTTCCTTCATCCCCTATATACGTAATTAACAGTTTTTTGCCAACAAACTGAGTGCTATAAATTACCCTCCCCTCCACGACCCCGTAATGAAATGTACGGGGGTGGTAATGAAAAAAAAACAAATTTATACCCCTGGGGCTGGAGAGATTTATAGGTTCCGGTGATCTAGGGTTGAGGTCAGGTGGGGAAGGGTTGAATACAAGTGCTGATGGAATTATCTGAAGGTTGGGAAAGAATTGCCGGTTTTTGGTGTGGAAGTTTTTGATGAGAAATAGATAGCCAGCTTCAAAGTGTGTGACGACCTTATGTCATAGATGATATAAAATATATATTATCTTCGACATATCACTCACCGTACATTTTAATGGACCACCACACACGGTGAAGATAATATATATTTTACCTTATAGGATTTTTAAAGGACTTTAAGCGCTATAATTTACAAGGTGTTTTTTTTATATCCCATAACTTCTCATACCCTAGGGTATGAGAATAATTTTTCTATTTATATATAAATTTCATTGATAACTACGAGTAAATAATTTTCATTCAAACCGATCATTCATATTTAAAGCTAAGAAAATGACGTATATTATCTTTAATGTGTGTGAAGAGCTTAACAATTATAATGCGTATTAAAAGTGCATACAGGTCAAAATAGCGCGGGTAAGTTACAAACTCAGTCGTCTTAAGTATTTCGTACGTCGCAGAAAAAAAGGTTACTGTTCAAGTTTAGGTAAGTGCACTCGAAGAATAGTTAGGGGAAAAAAAAACCACATAAACCTACAAGGTACTTATGAAACGTCACGTCCAATTGGTCGTTTCCTGTGGAGAAGAACCGGCAAGAAACTCCACGGTTACCTACTCTTTTAAAAATAATTTTAAATTAAATCTGTTTTGGAATGTTTTCAAATTACAGATGGGAATTTTATTACAGTGTAAATCAACAAGTACCTCAACTAGGAGATATCTCACAAACTACCTGGAGGCTAGAGTCATGAAGAAGAATCATCTTATACGAATAATCTTTTTCCTGCCGTTGTCCCGTGGTACGTAGGGTCGGCGCAACATGTTGTCTTCTTCCATTCTCCCCTGTCAACCGTCACGCTTAAATTCACTCCCTTTTCTTTCATATCATTCCTCACATAATTCATACTAATATTATCTTCTTCAAATTCTGTATGATAAGTCCTTGAATGCCGCAAAAGTTTTGCTAACATCCACTAGCAAAACGTGAAACTACAATTTAACTATAACCACCATGCTTGTACTGGTGATTTCCTTCGTGCTACTGGTAGGTAGGTACTTTCCTTAGCAAATAAACTTTCTATTCCTGTTCTATCTACAGTTACATAGCTATAGTTAAAGTGACAGAACTTCAATTCCATCGTCTTATTGAAACCTTCTAGTTGTAGTAAGTAACTCATAAAACTTACGGCGGAGTTGAATCGGAAATATTTTTGTTTCATTTCCAATCAGCGAGTTCTTCCATCTAACTTGAGCTCAGTTCCAATTGAATTAATATCGATCTCCAGTTATTACTTCAAAGTGTTTTTATAAGCTTTATGTACCTAGCAGGCTTTAGTATACTGCCTCGTTGGTTTAGTGGTCGCATACCTACTTGGACTGGAGTCCAGCGGGGTCATTGTGTAACACACTCACCATCCCAATGTATTGTATGTATTCATTGCGTTATTTATGTTGGCATGCAGTACGATTTTTTCAAACATACGTTACGCAATTGGGGTGCTGGGCTTCATCCCAGGGTCTCATTCATCTCAGGATGTATTTTTTTGGGGTTTTTCCATGGGAAATTCTTAGTTTCGTTTTTCTTTAATTCGTGAGTCCGGTCAGGGAAACGGGTTATTTATAAAACTGGCTCATCATCATCTGCCTAGCGTTTTCCCAGCTATGTTGTGGTCAGCTTCTAGTCTAACCGGACGCCGCATTTCACATATTATTATAGCGATTGTATGACTGACCCCTTTAACCCAATTACTGAGTAACTATGTTGGAGGAGTTACTAGCCCATTCTTCTCCATACGAAAACTACCTTTTGGAAGGGGCGACTACCATCAATTCTTTTTTTTTTGTAATTTTTTACTTCCAGAAGTGCCTTTTATGTGCCTAATTGAAATAAATTCTTTGACTTTGACTACTAACCACGATTGTCATTCTTTTTCTTTTCTCATTTTCTTTTTATGGTGGTTTGCAGTGGTAGCCCGCGAAATTCAAATTTGCTTACGTTTCTTGCAATTTGCAATTACGGAACAAATCCAACTTAGAGATATGTATTAGTGATCCTAATGATTACAATTCTGTAAATACATATTAATTGTGGTTGTGAATCATATTTTGATCAAGATACAACCTGAAACTAACCTGCAAAATGCAAAAAACGTAAGAAAATTTGAATTTTACGGGCTAACACTGCGGATCCTCCTTAACAAGGCTTTACTTATGTCAATTTGTTCCTAAGTATCGTCACTCGTAGATGCTCTTTACTTATGACAAATTGTTCCTAAGTATAGTCACTCGTAGATGATCTTTACTAATGTCAATTTGTTCCTAAGTATCGTCACTCGTAGATGCTCTTTACTTATGACAAATTGTTCCTAAGTATAGTCACTCGTAGATGATCTTTACTAATGTCAATTTGTTCCTAAGTATCGTCACTCGTAGATGCTCTTTACTTATGTCAATTTGTTCCTAAGTATAGTCACTCGTAGATGATCTTTACTAATGTCAATTTGTTCCTAAGTATAGTCACTCGTAGATGATCTTTACTAATGTCAATTTGTTCCTAAGTATCGTCACTCGTAGATGCTCTTTACTTATGACAAATTGTTCCTAAGTATAGTCACTCGTAGATGATCTTTACTTATGTCAATTCGTTCCTAAGTATCGTCACTCGTAGATGGTCTTTACTAATGTCAATTTGTTCCTAAGTATAGTCACTCGTAGATGATCTTTACTAATGTCAATTTGTTCCTAATTATCGTCACTCGTAGATGATCTTTACTTATGTCAATTTGTTCCTAAGTATAGTCACTCGTAGATGATCTTTACTAATGTCAATTTGTTCCTAAGTATCGTCACTCGTAGATGATCTTTACTTATGACAAATTGTTCCTAAGTATAGTCACTCGTAGATGATCTTTACTTATGTCAATTTGTTCCTAAGTATCGTCACTCGTAGATGATCTTTACTAATGTCAATTTGTTCCTAAGTATCGTCACTCGTAGATGGTCTTTACTAATGTCAATTTGTTCCTAAGTATCGTCACTCGTAGATGATCTTTACTAATGTCAATTTGTTCCTAAGTATCGTCACTCGTAGATGGTCTTTACTTATGTCAATTTGTTCCTAAGTATCGTCACTCGTAGATGATCTTTACTAATGTCAATTTGTTCCTAAGTATCGTCACTCGTAGATGGTCTTTACTAATGTCAATTTGTTCCTAAGTATCGTCACTCGTAGATGATCTTTACTTATGTCAATTTGTTCGTAAGTATCGTCACTTGTAGATGATCTTTACTAATGTCAATTTGTTCCTAGGTATCGTCACTCGTAGATGATCTTTACTAATGTCAATTTGTTCCTAAGTATCGTCACTCGTAGATGATCTTTCTCTGCGTCGCAATATAAATTCATGAAGCAAGTGCGATCAAAGTCCGTCTGTGTGTGACTGTGTGTGACAAGCTAACTCGCGTCTAATATGTGTATATTTGTGCTCTAATGTTACAAACAAACAAACTGCGGATCTGGTGACGCAACTCCTGCTAACTTTCTGTATAACAAACACAGACATCGTGCTCATTTCTGGATTAGTATTCAGTTTCTCTAACTGGATATATTATAATAATATAATTACATAGCTATGTATGGCACACTGGCTTTTATCTGCGGCTTTGTCCACCTTCGTCCACCGGGATAAAAGCCATGGTCTATCTTTGTGCCAAACATCGGAATCCGTTAAGCCATTGAGGCGTGAAAGGTAACAGACAGTCAGAGAGACCGACAGAGTTACTTTCGCATTTTAATATTAATGTATGGATGGATCAGAAAGATACTGTTGCTTAAGAATGAGTGACACACGGCGTCTGCAACGCCAAAGGTTTTCTAAGACTGGATGTGCCATATACGGCCCCGTACAATATATAGATAGGAGGGTATTTTTGGGGTCTAATGATTGATTGATTGGCGAAGTTAACCTGTGCTCAATCAATCAATCTATCAAGTATAGTGCAGGGCTTTGTTAGATTGATAAAATGGTAAGCCAGTCTGGTACCTACCTTAATTGCGTAACACACAGTCGCTTCCATTTTGGTAATTCAACAATTTACATTTTATTGATCTAGTTATCAAGTACACGAACTTTTCAAACAAAGCATACAATGATTTCTTTGTCTGAAATGATTGCGTTTGGGAGTACTACTACGCATTTACTAATACGTGACGTAACCCTCACCCCAATTACGTAACACACTTTCAATCACAATTCGAGGGTTTTGAAGGAAATTCCTAATTCATTGCTTCATAGATGTGTACGTGGCTGAATTGTCAAAAAAAAAATATTACGGAAAGGATTTATTGCCATTGTATGTGTGTTACGCAATTGCCCCACAGGGCCAACTAGCAAGTTGTCATAGGATAACCTATGGCGGACGTTAAAAGCTATCAAGAATCCAAAAATCTACGTACCAATATTACCCAACAATTATGCTGTTAAAATCAAATAAAATTGTCGTCGTGTAAAATCCTCCAACACAGAAGCCGATTTTTTTTTTAAATAATCCGATATTTTCCTTGGTAGGTACCAAGGAAAATATCGGATTATTTAAAAAAAAAATCTACCATGGAGATAAAGACTTATTATAAATAACTCGGCTGTACGGATTCTTTTAAGACCTTTCAAGGTCGTTTCAGTGAAAATATTCGCATAATATGAAAGATTCCCTCGTCCTTCCATACGTTTTACAGCTGACACAAAAACCTTTTTATATGAGCGCGTAAAAGTATCTCATACAAAATGTTTATAACAGTATATAACAAGCCTTTTATGATTTCCTGGTGTACTACATGTATGTTTGAAGTCGTGCTAGCTTGTAAGGTTGGTAGGGAAGAAAATATCTGCAGGAATCCTCTCGGATAGTAACAAGTTCCTTGTACTTTAAGGAGACATGTCTACCATCATCATCTCCCAAATTAAGATGATTATTTTATTTTACCTTTTTCTTTTTTTTTCTTTTACATAATACTTTGACACAATCTCTTCGTTATTTGACATTATAATATATAAAATAAAATAAAAATAACCTAAAATATTATATATTTTTTTTATAATAAATTAGATTTGTTACATACAGCTGTAGTGGCAATCATGTCATTTGGTCTAAATAGCTTTTTCTTTTATATATATTAGATTCTTTTCTTTTAGATTTTGTGAATGTGAGAACGTTGTAGGGTTAACAGACTGTAGATCTGTCGACAATTTTCTATTTTGCTAAGTACCTGGTACTTGTTGATAGGCCTACACTGTCCTCTCATACCTATTAACTCTGTAATTTGAAAACATTGTAAATACCATTTACTTTTAAAAGAGTAACAATGGAGTTTCTTGCCGGCTCTTCTCCATAGGAAACGACCAATTGGAACCATGCACCTAGCTTCTGACATTTCATAAGTGCCCTTGTAGGCTTATGTGAAATAAAATATTTTTAATTTTGTTTTTTTTTTGAATTTTGAATCATACACGTACATATTTCTGCCCCCAAGTAGGGTTTCTGCGTTTCCGTTTCTAGAGTACTAGCTTTTGCCCGCGCCGGCGCGGATGTCGGAAACTGTCCCAAGGGAACGTACTACCGCGACAAAAAGTATCTAATGTCCTAACTCAGGTCTATTCGTGTGCAAAGTTTAATTTATAGCCGCGCGGCCATCGAGGTGTGAGAAGGTAACAGACAGAAAGAGTTACTTGCGCATGTATAAACGCTTCCACCAGCGGCTTCACCCGCGTGGTATCTTTATAAAGTAGCCTTTGTTACTCAGTGATAATATAGCATTCAACTGGTGAATTCTATTTTTAAGTTGGTTGGTGAGTTTATTCACAAGCAAAAACAAATCTTTTCTCTTTATAAATATGAGTGTAGAATTAGTATAGGGGTTCCAGTGTAATTTCAGACACAAGATGTTTCGGGATCATTACCATCCTAGATCTTTCCAAACCTAGCTAGAACTCCACGTTACATAATATGAATGTAATCCATCATACATTAAGTACTTCAAAATATGTAGGTACTTGATCTGAAGTCCAAGTAAAAGGGTCAAAGAGATCTAAAGCAGAATGTAGTAAAGTACCTTCTTATATATTACACAGGTTATTTAAAGATCTCGGTCGATCTTTGCTTTTCGTTGTAAAGATCCAGCCTAAAAATATTACTTTACCTTTTATTTATTTATTAATTGTCAGACAACATGATCCATTATGGTTAGTAACAACAGGAGCTTATATACTATGTTACTAGGTAAAGATTTAAATTTAAATAACAATTAAAATATTTTACTTTGCGGTTCCAACCACGGTGCTTACCCAGATCGAGTGTATCGGACACTTATATTTACTCGCAACTATCCTCAGAATATTGTTGCTGCTGCCGCATACTCTGCCCAACAGCGACGACACACGCTTGCGTCTTATTGCGTAAAAGTCATCCGCTCGCGCTTCGGCAAACATAGCGGACGCACTGCAGAGCCGCGGCAGCCGCAACAACATCCTGAAGACGTTATTATATTGTACCCGCAGAGCATTGTATGCCTTTTGAGTATAATTAACCCACAGGCTGCTCTAGTAGAAAGATTGCTTTGAATAGCGCTAACTTGACTTCAGCTCAGCAACGTGCAAACCGGCGAACCAACATATTACCCCGGTCTGCCAGCGCTCTGCGTACACGTTCAACGTCCTTGTTGTCCTTTAGATTATCGGTGACAATGTGCCCTAGATATTTAAACTTTTTCACTCTAGTGAGAGGAGAACCGTTCGGAAAAATATTTGGAGGTTCATGAGAGGTTTTATCACCAAGACCATAAAACATACACTCGCTCATGGCAGCAATGTACTTGAGACCACGACGCTCGGCATACCGCTCACAAACTCCAAGTAGATGACGAAGGACCCTAATTGACGGGCCCAGCAGCACCATGTCGTTGGCATAACTTAAATTATTAACAACAACTCCATCAATATGACAACCTACAGGCATGCTACTGATGCCATGCTCGCCAATCAGGCTATCCATACAAACATTAAAAAGAGTGGGCGAGGAAATTCCCCCTTGCCTCACGTCACACTCTAGCTTGTAATCCTCAGACAAGCAATCCGCCCACTTATCGACATTTAATTGATTGTTATACCAAAATTTCTGAATTTCCACTAGTTCCGTAGATACATTGTGTTTACCTAGTTTATCCCACAGGACCTCATAACTAACTAAACCTTTTGATACACAATTGTTGATTTTGGATCTAAATGAAGGTCAGCAAAATCCAAATGTCTAAAAAGGCAGTATGCTATTAGGCATTGTGAAAGGGCTAATGGTCTGTCTGGAGTACTCACAGATACATACCAATACCAATAAAACTCGGTTGATTATGTTTTATTTTTGGACTTTACCTAAGAATAGAAATAGTTGGTATTTAAACGAAATATTTTTCTCAGTAGCAGACCGGAGTATATATTTGTACCCGATTGATGGCAACAGGCTCGCCCCCTATTGCAATGGGACTGGCGAATTGTGGGTTTACTATAAGTACACCTCTGCCCAACCCTTCGGGGAAGCAAGCCGTGATGTTATGTTAAATCTTTAAATACATATTACATTCTGGTAACTCTGTTTCGAAAATGCGACTAGCATAACTGTCGAAGTGTGGGTATAGTGTTCTACATACTTGCAACTCTACCTACCCTTTCGTAGAACAGAGTTACGTTCCCTATATTTAATTATTCTGAGCGATTATACAAAAACAGCATTGTCACTTAATTAGAGAATAGCTTTAACACTGTTTCACCGAAATTCATTTACCTACTCGTAGGTACGTACGGTAGCGATGCAAATGTTTTAAATTGTTGATAATGAGGCGGTCATTCTCAGAGTTGTCAAAATTCTGCCGAACTCAATTAACGAATTTATTTATTTATTTATTTAACCATTTATGTACACACATTTATATAAACAGACAAGAAGAAAAGAACAGAAAAATACGTACAACGTACACGTATACGTACGTACGTATGTTATTCGTTTAATTCTATTTCGACATTGAGCACAGGATTGTTTGGTTTTCAATTGTTTTACTAATACTTTGGGGAATAAAGTGATTAATGAATAAAAATGTATTAAACAATTATTTAGAAAACAAAGTCATACGGGAATTAGATTAATGTGAAGGTGGTGGTGGTAACGGCACTTTGTGTACCTAATTCATGTCATCACCACTGCTCTCACAACGGTGGTGGCAAATCATCGTGAGAAAACCGGCATGTCCTAGAACCAAAAATTCGAAGAAATAATGTGTAGTATCCACCAACCCGCACTGTGCCCGCGTGGTGGATTATGGCCCACTCCCTCTCACAGAGGGAGGCCTGTGTCCCAGCAGTGGGGACATTATGGCTGATTTACCTATAATACATTATATACATAATTTTTTTTTAATAATAAATTAGATTTGTTACATACAGCTGTAGTGGCAATCATGTCATTTGGTCTAAATAGCTTTTTATTTTTATTATTTGATTTTGCTTTTATATAGATTCTTTTCTTTTAGATTTTTTGAATGTGAGAACGTTGTAGGCTTAACAGACTGTAGATCTGTCGACCATTTTCTATCTTGCTAAGTACCTGGTACTTATTGATAGGCCTACACTGTCCTCTCATACCTATTAACTCTGTAATTTGAAAACATTGTAAATACCATTTACTTTTAAAAGAGTAACCATGGAGTTTCTTGCCGGCTCTTCTCCATAGGAAACGACCAATTGGAACCGTGCACCTAGCTTCTGACGTTTCATAAGTGCCCTTGTAGGTTTATGTGAAATAAAATATTTTGAATTTAGACTTTTTTTTTTTTTTTATGCAGGTGTCATGGTTTGATATCGATACCCGTCACGTTGATGTCGTTTCTCCAGTAAAATTAAACCCTTACCCTAATTGCGTAACATACTTTCAATGATTGGGATTGTACCCAAGGATTTAGAAAGGAATTCCTAATCCATTGCTTTATAGGTTTGAAAGTAAAGTAAGAAACGCAATGAATGTTGTTGAAATATCAAAATGAATGACGATGAATGATAATAATTAATGAATGATGATGATGAATGAACTTATTAACTTTTTAATGATGTACGATTTTTTAAATAAATGAGCCTCTTTTTAACTTTCTAGCCTTTGGTCGCAGTAACTAAGCTAAGTTAAACCCCTACCAAATGGGTATTGCTATTGTTATAGAAGTGTGTTACACAACTACCCCGCCTGTTTAGTTTAGCTTATAATTAAAATACAGGCAGATTGAATTCCCACCTCACATACAAAATCCACCGGTATGTGATAGTGGGGTGTTGATGAAGTTGACACTGCTTCGTAATTGCTACCGGTGGCCGACCCGCAAATACTGTTAGGGGTGATACACACTCGCTGTATTTGCTTACAGCTGTGCTGGTAAATACAGGCCTTATTATGTTGACAGCCCTTCGACATTTCAACAGGATGTTTAAGTTTAAAAAACTTTCTCCATTACATTCATTGCATTCCTTCATAAGTCAGTATCTTACGTTTTCCTTCAAAATAAAAATTCAAATTGTACAAATGATAACACATAATTGCTTTCTAACTACAAACTATACATAATAAAATTAAACTCGCTTTTCGTGTCTGTCTGTATGACCGCGTGGTTTTTTCTGTACTTCGCAACAGATTACGATGTGGTTTCACCATGTTCTGTGCTGGTATCTTTTAGAGAATTTATTCCGGAAAGTTTATGTGTATAAAACATTATATTAAACTTACATATGTATAAATAAATTTCGATGTTTTATCAAGTAGTAAAAACTGTGCGAAGCAGGGACGGGTCGCTGGTAAAATATAAATATAACTTTGACTTTTTATTTCTCTACAATATTAATAAGCTCAAATTCTCCCCCATTGCATTCCTAACTCTGCCCTATTAAACATTCAGTTCTATTTGCCTCCACAGCTGATTGGTGCTCACACACAAGCGCTGGTTGATTCGCTCTCATTAGACTATCTACTTTAAATTATGTTTGAGTGTGGACACCAGTCGATGAGCATAATATATAGGGTGACTTTTAATTTGACATATTCATTTTAGGACGTGATAGTGTGACCCATTTGCAACAATTAAGCACCCCATAAACCCTAGGCAAAACTTGATGGGATTCGAGAAAACCCAATTTTTATGTAATTTTGAAAATTTCTCAGAAATTGTCACTAATTATCACTTTTCTCTAAACTCTCAGATTGAATGGCCTTCATTGCGACTTTGACACCTCAAAATTAATTTTAATCGCACTAAGCGTACAAATTACGGGAAAGACATCTTCATTTACTCAGCTATCTAACGAGGTACAAAAGTTCAAAAAATATTTAGAGATGCCGACAAAAATGTCGATATGGCAAATGTAGAATTTGGAAATTGTTGAAATATTGAAAAATTTCATGATAATCGAATTAATTAACTTGTTTTGTGCCATCCCACTAATTTCTAATCTCCCATCACACGCTAGGCACCCAGGTCGTCATGACCAGGTCACAAGTGGTGGAGCGGCTTTTGAGTTTTTAACATGACTCACAGTCTAATCGCTGGTCACTGTTCAGTCGTCGCGTAGTTAGCGTGTATTTAAACATATAGCGCACGTACACGCTCGTATTCATAGAACGCCTTTTCAAAAAAAAAACCTTCTTTTATTATGACATTGGCCTAAGTTTCAGAAAATTTCCCAGAATGCGTCATAAAATATGAATTCTTTGAAATTTGAAATTAAGCACCCCAGCAGAACGGCCTATTATTGGAAATTTATTTGAAAGCTAATACCTACAATGACAAAGCTTCCTTCCAATGGAATCGCAATGAAGGCTATTCAATTTGAGAGTTTAGAGAAAAGTTATAATAAGTGACGAATTTTGGTAAATTACCAAAAATATTGAAAAATTGGGTTTTTCGAATCCCATCAATTTTTGCCTAGGGATTATGGGGTGCTTAATTTTTGCAAATAGGTCACTCTATCACGTCCTAGAAGGAATAGGTACGTCAAATTACAAGTCACCCTATATAAATGTATTATTGATAGTGACATACGGGAATTAGGGATTTACTATTATTGAATTTACCTGGTTTTTACTAGATATTTAAAATTTCAGATTTAAAAATATGGTTAAGGTAGGCGAGAGTCACTTTGTCCTTTGATATCGTTTTTTGTGCCATATTTTTTTGTACTCGACCATACCTGGGAACTTTCTGGTTACTACGGAGATATTGAAGGTCCAAAGTCCGATTTCCCAAAACTAATTGTAAATGTTATAACTTAATTTTAAATACCCCCCACAACTCCTATAACGTTTCATGCACCTACACAATGTTTTGCGTGCGTTACATTGCGCGCTGCCTTAAACTGCGATTTTTCGAAAATTCGTTCCCCAGCAATCATTTTTGCTCAAGTTACTTAGTTTGATGTACACAATGCGTGATAACGGCTTTGTGGTGGCTCTTTGTACACCCTGTATTGTTTATTTATTTAAAGACAACCGTTTCCTTTTCAAAATCCCACCCTCAATCACATCAGTGTAACAACAAATTAAATTCTAAAACGTGCCTTGTTTATCGTTTTAATACTGTAATACTAAAATTGGAATTGTTCGCGTAAACTTTTCGATAACGACCTTTAAATCAATCAAGCGAACTCCGAGCAAAGAGAAGCGAAACGAATTCGTAAATTTAATTCATTGCTTGTTAAGGGGTGTTCGCACTGAATGCGAACGGAATAAAGACACCAAGAACTACAGAAGATCCCAAAGGAACCATAATTATGCATTTGTGATCTACCAACTTTTGCTTAGGAAAAAGTATTTATGAGGAAAATTGTTAGCTAGGTAGAAACCGAATTTAAATGTATGGGACATGATGACATTTAGTTATCACAGTCATGACCACCCGGTGCCTAAACTAGCCTCCATTTTGTGGTAGGATATTATTTATTTATTCTAAAGAACATTAATTGTTCACTTACGAATACATACATAACTATTATTGTGGTAAAGTACACACTTTCAATCACAATCTGAATGATTTTGAAGGATGTTGCTAATCTATTGCTTCATTTAATCGAAAAATTTGTCTGCTCAGCAACGTAAATAACGCAATTAATGTAAAAAAAAAACCTACTGTAAAAAAAAATATTTATGTAAGATTGTTATTACATTTAAAAAAAAATGGAAAGCTTAAAATAGACCATTTAATAACTTGGTCTCAATTTGGTAAAGTTGTCACAGTCTAAGAAGCCCGATTTGACACCTATCAAAATTCTTTGTGTAGTGACGGGAAAAAAAAATCGGGTGTTTTTGAATGGATTTTTCCAATATAAAGTGAAACTTTGTGCTTACGAATGATACCCATTGTTATAGTGTATGGATAACATAATAATGAATAAGGATTATGAATTTGATTTTTAGATTTCTTACGTAGACGTTCATAGAAAGTTATCGCGGCATGTATAATGAGAAACGTCAAATCGGGCTTCTTAGATTGTGACAACTTTAATAATAGTAATTTTCTTTTTAAGTCCAAATTGGAACTTTTATTCCATAACAAGCACTAAGCTGTTCTTTGTTTTCGTTTTTGTAGTAAAACCACACCTTAACACCATGACACAAAATATTCCGTTTGACGTTCCGTAAGTAATTTGTGCGGTTATTGTGTACAAATCTAAATTATAACGTTTAATTAGATGAATTTGTTATACCGACTGTTTTGAAAATCGATTAGAGAATCGAGCGAATGTTTAATGACGTTTTAGGAATCGAGTTAACTGGTTTGTTGCGTAACGATTATGACTAGATCTGTCATTTGAACTGTATACAGTTGATATGAATCTGTTTGAAGAAATGTTGAAGTTGATTCTATTATGAAAATATATAACTGCAAAGAAACGTGTACAAAAGAAACGTGAAGGAAACAGTACCTTTGAAATTCTAATAGAGAACTAAAGATTATGTTAATGGAAAGCCACACAGTACACCTGCCACAGTCATAAAATACATTATGAGGGTAAAGATTTAATTTAGGAACAGCGGATCAAAGTAGACCGACAGAAGGACTCCAAAATTTCTGTTCCAAAAGTACCTGATGCAAGTGTAAACAAACCCTGTTCAGGTTAAATTCTTACGCAATCACTCACTAAATGGAATAAGTAACATATTCAGCTGTATATAGAAGCTATTTTTCCAATGGTTTGTTTGAATAACAATATTAAATAAAAAATCATCGATAAAAATCGAGGTTATAAAATAAACTTCAATTGTCAAATGGAAAACATCTATGTGGTGATTTAGAATCAGAATTTCGGGTTTAAGTATTCAAATAATCAAATCAAAGCACTCAGTTTGTAAGTGGCACTACAAAATTGGCATCCACAGTACTTTTTCAGATCCATTTGTTTACATTTACATCACTTACTTTTGAAACAGATCATAGATCAAGAAGAAAGTGAAGGTTACGATAGAATTACATAAAAAGATCAAGGAACTGGCCTTCAATATAGAGAGCTGAATGTTGCTACACTCACAACAGCACAATTCTTAAATTATGGAAGAATATTCTTCTTCTATAAAGTAGCACAACAAAGAAAGCCAGTTGTAACAAATACCTCTTAAATCTACGTACATTAATAATGTTTCTTCCTAGGTATGCCACACGCTACGGCAAACTTACCTTAACTCAAAGTGTGTTCGCTCCCGTTAATTAAAACTAGCAAATAGCGAACATACCTGCGCTCACCGAGTGTAAAATCTTTGCCGCGAAAAACTTTCTAACTTGCCTAATTAACTGAATAAGAATTATTACATTGGGACTTGTTTAAAGTTTTTGCGAGGCTGAGATGTAGGAGGGATAGAAAATATACCTTCATATTAGGTACTATTGTTTTTCCTTTTTGAAAAAGTAAATACATTAGGCCGCTATACCTTTGTTCGGGTTGGCAGGATTCGGCACACCCGGGAGACTAAATATACAAAGTCCCATTAAAATAGATGAACAAATTTTAACACAGAGTTCAGTACTACATCTTTTTTAATAAAATAAGTTATAGACAATTTTAAAACTAAAAATAAAGATAAAATATATCCACCACTTTTCAGACTATCTAAAGCACATACATCTTTTATGGGGTACTGTGTTAAATGTTACAATAGAATACCTTGTGATAATGTATTAGAATTAAATGAAAGAAAATTTAAAACTCATACAAAAAGTACACTTTATAAACAAGCATAATACAAATGAGAGGATAATCCAAGATAAAAATGCTTGAAAACATGCTGGTCCTGCTCCATAGGACAATTTAGAATGTAGACAAAATCTAACTGGTTGCTAATTTAATTGTATAATATAATATTATTTTTTATCACATTGATTTTACATTCTGTGATTACTTGAACTCACACACTGACTTATTAGTATTACTGGTTAAAATGTTAGGAATATCGTATAATTTTACAATGTTTGTAAATGTGCGAGCATCATGCATCTATCACATATTTAATTTATCTGTCATTCCTTCATTTTTCATTATTTTTACCTATCGTAGTATGGTAATCTTATCCTAGGTGTCTTCACATAATTAATGTATACAAGATATCGTGAAATCACTTTAAAAGAGTAACGGTGGAGTTTCTTGCCCATTCTTCTCCATACGAAAACTACCTTTTGGAAGAGGCTAGAATCTTTTTTTTTTTTCTGTACATTACCTTCAAAAGTGCCTTTTTTGTGCCTAATTGAAATAAAATATTTGACTTTGACTTAACGTCTAACCAAAGTCCATCCAAGCAAAAAAAAACACTGATTAAAGTGATTTTATTTTGACCTTAAAAATAATAAATGGCATTGGGTAACCAACATTTTTAGTGTATTTTCGTTAGCTGATTTATTGTTGTTCTTGTAAGTATCTAATGCGTTTTTCTTATTATTTTTTTACCATTGTCCCTATTTTGGTGGTCTGAATGATTTCTAAATTTTTTTCCATGTTCATCTGTTTTAATGGGATTCAGTTTTGCCGCCCGGCTGTGTCGAATCATACCGACCGCAACAAGTGTGTTGCACTTCTTACTATTATTGAGTCCCCAGGCCAAGACATGTGCATTCTCTAATAACACTCATACATAATAACTATGCGATTATTAATAAGAGGTTTATGTTTAATTATTCATGAGGAAGGACAACATCGTCCTTCAAGCATAAAGTAGGTACCTACACGATATTTTAGATGCGTAAAAGTCGTCAACACTTATGCGTTGTTTTAATAAGTAAAACAGTGATATATCAGTTACCAAAATAATAATGTACAATTTAATGCTTTGTCTGATACAGTGTGCAGTTAAAACCGCCTATTTTTGGTTTATAAACTAACTTCGTATCCATACTAATAAATCCGAAGTGACCCTGTCATACAGACGAAGTTACTTTTCACGTCTGTTACCTTTTACGTTATAACGGCTGAATCGATTTCGATGAAATTTGAAGCACACACGCAGTTAGAATTAGGATAGTTACGTTCCTATTTCCGACCTCCACGCGGGCGATGCCGCAGGTAAAAGCTAGTTTCTATATATTGGTATCAACATTAATTAGATATATTCTTGTGCGTGCCCGCCGCGACACTAGGTCATTCACGAGGCAAAGAAGTCGCGTCACGAAGAGATGCGCCATCTTGGCGACCTGAAACACTCGGTGTCCCGCTTTCAGTCACTTGGACACAATACTAGACACAACACATCGCATATAATTGTAATTGGCTGACAGTTAAACGACTTCTTTATTATGTTTTAATTAACAGTAAGTCTTCCAAAGAGCTTAAGAAATAAACATTGTTCGAAAATTTAATCTGAAGTTTTTATCATTTTATTTTTATTGATTGTCGAAAAAAAAAATTGCATTTTATATTTTTTTGTAATTTATATTTTATGTATAACAGCATCAAGTTTATGTAGATTTATAAAATGCCGAAAGTCAGCGACTTGGACTGTGCATATATTGATATCCAAACACGACAAAATAAAAATAATTTGTTGTTATTTTTTGGGTACTTGAAGTAAAGTTGATAAATCTGTATTTTTTTTTTGTTTTATAGTATTAAGTATCTATACCCATCACGTCTATGAACTTTAAACTGACAAAAATATATATGTATACTGATATTTCAAGTGACTTAGGTTCTACACAACCTGCGGATGATGAGTCCAAAAAAAACTGTTTAAATATGGATACCCATCATGTCTGCAGAGTTTCACTAGCTAATTGAATTTGACCCTGTATATTATTATTCCTTCCAATTTTCTCTCCATATTTGCTTGTAAGCATTTTGTAGTGATTGCTTGTTTGTTTTCTATTTTACGTCGATGATGGACTACCCTCGGCGTGGTACACAACCTGGGATAATGAATTGTGGTTTTCAATTATTTTGGGAAAGATCGGGTGGCTTCAGGGAATGTAATTATTAATGCTTTGCGTTCGCTACACCGTCTTAGATACATGTGGCCCTGGTAGACTCATTACTGTGTCGTGGAAGCGTTCGCATTTTGGAGTTCTTTTTACAGTCCGCCTTCCGCCTGACATTGGGGACTGCCAAACTGTTGCAGTTTTTAAAAAGAAGAGTGAAAGAACACTATATTTCTACTTCGTCATAGTTGCAAATTTTATATTTATTATTATGTACTACCTTATAATTAAGTATACATATTTTAGTGATATTTATTTTAGAAGTACATATGTATGTAAGTATATTCTCTTATTGTATAATATGTTTTATTTTAAATTATTGAATAGTTAAGTGTGTTTATTTCATGTATTTTATTTTCTCTTCTACTCTTACACACATTGTCTACATCTCTTTAACTACTTTCCTATCGCAGGTATGCTGGAAGAGATTTCTTTAGAAATAGGCATCACATTTGTACATATTTTTCTGTTCCTTTCTTCTTGTCTGTTTATATGTGTGTACATAAACTGTTAAATAAATAAATAATTTAAGAATGATGTATTTGTATTTTTGTGCTGATTTTAGGTCCTACGGTTGTGTCCACGGTCCCAAATGTAATAAAATTGCTTAAGTCAAAAATTTTACTTTAAAACTAATTGATACTAGGACGAGATAATTTGTTTCTGACTGGTTACGCACGCTGTTAACGTTCTGTTCTAGAGATGAATACATTTTTGGTGTTAGTTGTAGAGAATTCATAGAATGTTAATCAGTATGAATGTTGTGTTAGGTTAGGTTACATAGTAATAATGGCATATACTTTTATTACTATTATGTTTACCAAGCCTGGTGATATTGACAATATTCCATTACACCTATTCTTTTTAGTAATGGCGACCTATATTCACTAGAGGACGTTAACAGACTAATATGACAAACTACGATAATATCAGTACGTAAAACACTTAGTGAAATGAATTCAGACCATAACACTAAGTAGGTGGGCCATTTATCACTATTTATGGTCCATAACATGGTGTTAGTTATGGACCTTATTCGTCATAGTATCGGTAACATCGCCGAAGAGCTTTTAGCTTCAATCAACTAATTATGTACCAAACAATCTTACTTGGAAAAGTTTCATAAACTTCTCTTTTGTATAAATAATCTTGTATACAGGGTAGATAAAACAACCAAACTTACATAATAATGTTGCCATGTTCATGGAGCATAATAATTTATTATAACCAACATATATAGGCAGATACTAAAGCCTACAAAGACAAAAAAAACGTTAGGAAATTACGACCTGAGAATTCTTTAAAACTCTCGGCATCTTATTTTGACAACGCGGACTGTAAGCTGAAAATAAAACAATTTGCAATGACCAGATTTTACTGCTACGTAGGTTACGATGCAGGAAAATCTGGTCATCTAAGCAGGGACAAAGACAATTCCGTTTACATTCTATTTACAATAACCCCAAAATAAAGTGTATTTATCACTAAAACTTTTAACAAACTCAATCTAAAGGAACAACCTTATCTGGTCCTTTTTACAAAGACCTTGTTTTCCTCTTTCGCTTACATTCGGGAACACCCGACAACCCCAAAAAGTTTTTAATAGGAACTGCAAGAATTTCTATAAAGTCGAAAATAACACTAGTACAGCCAAAATACCAAGTACGGCTAACGAATGTACGAATGAGTGAACGAACTAAGTCCTGACAGATAGGATCAATGTCATTCATTTAACTTCAGCATTCATTGCCGCTTTGATCCCGACAACTCGTCTCCAGACGTCTGCCATTTTTTTAATTGTCCCCTCACTAGGGTTGTTAACGATACGGGATTTGAAATAAAAAATAGGGGATTTTTTTCTTCATTGGTTTGTTTTGCTCGGAAAAGCGCGGGTTATTTTTTATTTTGTTTGTTTTAATAAGCTTGTTATAGACGGGAATGTCGGTTTATTTGCTTTTTTGTATCGTATGCATAATTAGACGGTTTAATGAATAGAGCATATTGTATATATTCATTTGTTGCCCTACTCAGCGGATACGCATTGTAAGAACCTTTAGTATTATTTATAGTTAAGGATTAGATACTTGGATAAAATTATAGGTACATTTCTCATTCATTCATGATGCAGAGATATTGCACAGTAATGTTCACGTTGTAAGCATAGAATGCAGCAAACAATCATGCCATCTATCTCATCTTATAATAAAACAAAAAAGTATAACCATAAATAAAACAAAAACCCCGGGAAATTTTCTGACTCAAGATCCCCCACCCCTATTTAATTCTCATCGGACGTCTTTTCGCAACACTAATTAGATTGTTTACGAAACAAAAGGCGAACGCATCCCTTTGTCGTCTACCCTCAACTTTTTACGAATAGTTGGAGGAACGTCCCACTAAAGATTGTATCTTCGCCAATCTTCGGCAATCCTCGGCAGAGCTCGGATATCTTCGGCGATAAAAAAGTGGAACGGCAGACCTTATTAGAAGTTTGGAAGGATGTTGATCCGTGAAGTTAGTATGTTTGTTTGGAAGAAATAAAGGAAAGCTAATAAAATAGAGAAGCTTTGGGAGATAAGTTAGGTACAATATTGATTTTGTAGAGGTGTATGAAGTGGGCACAAAAATGGTGCAGGTCTACTTCATTTTATTGCTATGAGGGGTGACCTCTAAGATGACGGAGGACTATGGAAGGGGAAGACATGCTGCACCACTAATAAATTGGGATAAAGGCAGGTGCCAATGATACAAATGATAGCGATTCAATCATCTTTAGTCCACGGATAGAAAAGGCCTAGAACCAAAAGTACGTATATTTAAGGCAATGCCACTCTAATATCATTATTCTAAACTAAACATTTATAAAAAAGGTTGAAAGCAATCATAAAAAACTTAGAAGGGGTTTAACCCCAAATTATATAAGGAACTTCACAGTACCTGCTTACCTTTCCTTTTAACCTTTATTTACCTAGTTCCAAAATAGACTTTTGGTAAAAGGTTACTATCCAACAGTACCTACTTTAATCTTTCTACCTATTAGTACTGAATGAAATCCATTTATTTCTTTTGTCGATGAATTAGGCAGGAAAACTTTGCAGAAAATGCTGACTGAAATAATAAGTTAAGTAATTAACATTAATGTTTTCATCATCGCCTTTATCACCAGAAGAGACAATTATATAGTGCACACACACACATTTTGCTAATATTCTTCGCGTTCCACGTAGTAAAGGGCGAGCCTATTGCCACCAACTGAACACAATTTAAATCCGGCGAAGTGCTTGCGTAACAAACTTACAGTAACAATGGCTTTCATTTTGACAGTTCACCAACATTCATTGCGTTGTTGAGCACAGATTTTTCGAACATATAAAGCAATGGATTAGCGATATCCTTCAAAATTATTCAGATTTTGATTGAAAGTGTTACGCAATTTGCTATCACTAACCCAACGTGGCAGTCAATGTAACTTCGTTCAATACCATACACTGCTGTCCCGGTAAACCAGTTTCAACAATCTTGCACCCTGAAGAGCTCACATTAATCTTTGACGCGAATAATCTGACTGATGCAGAACATAGGAGCGTCCTAATAACGTATTCCAAACGCGCGCCCACCTCCACGTTGCTAATGTGTGTTGAGAACTCATGACTGAGGAGTTGGGCATTATGGTTTGGAATGGCAGAAGGCCCATTTAGCATGAAAATCTCCAATATTTCTGTGGATATTTATCTACAAGAGGAACTGGACAGAAGAATCTGCATCTCATTGCTTTTGCTTCGGTAACCTGATGCACGTGACTGTGAGGATCAACACACGGAATGGATTTTAAGAGGTGAGGTAGACCTGGGTATTTCTCCTCACGTACAGCTAACCGCACGTCGCGTCAGTGCTAACACTTGAATAAGAACAACCACTCTTACTGCTTACGAAATAAAGGCACTGTCAATGTGAAATTGCTACATGATGATAACTGTACCTAATAGCCTAGTCTAGGAATTGGTGAATTGACTTATTTGGGACTATGTTTTGCTACTCTGACGTTTGTAAATTAAAAGCTTTGGGCATTATTATCTTGAATATGATTCACCTTCTGGCCCACCTGCATTACGTCACGATGAGCTGCAAAGTTCGGAAGTGTCAGATTTATACCGGGTGTCATGGACGGCAAGTGGAAAGGTCACGAGTTCGTGCCTGTTCTCTTCAACTTGCTAATGTGATGCTAATTTAAACTTACAGCAATTTTAGGATCACGTAATGAAATTGAATTTATCCTTCTCGTTGAAAGGTTTGACTGACGAAGCGGTTCTGTAATTGTTATTATTAGAATATTTCTAGAAACGTTTATTTTTATTTTATAGGAATTTTAAGAGTTATATAAATCAATCAGTTTTCTCGATGTCTCTATGAAGATAATGTAAACATTTTCATGATTATCTGCTGAAATAAAATCTTCCACGAAGTGGAATCTGATATTTATAATGTGATTCCCAGTAATCGTAAAATTATTAACACTAGACGTGTACCTATGTATGTTAAAATAAAACTTTAAAGTAATTCTTCATATTTTAAAATTAAAATTAATAATCTTTAGATAACTTAAACTTTCATGTTCATAATAAGTAATTTGATAACGAGGCGTTCTTAATTAGGAGCATCATTCGTGGATTATTTAATTAAAATTATTAAACGGTCTGGCATCTGTTAGCTTTCGCCCCACGGCCGATTTTTTTAATGCGACCGTTTTTATCGCGCACTGGATTTTCAACGCACTGCGCCGAGAATTGAAAATCCAACAGCGTGTTTTTTTTGACGTGCTAGGATGTACTCGGCTCTCTCGCATATTTTACCCTAACTTGTGTCCTTGTTCGTGTTCTTTCTTTGCGCAATTTTTACCGCATTTAAACGTATTTTCTTTCTTCCTTCTTCCTTTTCTTTCTTACTGCTGGATTCTCAATGCTCGTATCAACACCGATAGTTGAAAACCCAATGCGCAAAAAATAGTCGTCACGTTTAAAAATCGCCCGTGTGTTCGAGGGCTTAGAGTCTACAGTTTTATCATAACATGGACCTTCCAACAATGATGGTTCATCTGGTGCAGTAGTGAGTGATTCGTTTCTATGCGATAAATATGGCCAATATTTGTTCTAATGACACATAACATTTTAAAACGCATTTACAAGACAGGAAAAATCCCTGGGGGTAGGGCAGATTGTTTTAATACATCTTTGAGGTTGTTTAGATACGGGAAAATAAACGGAGTATTCAGGCTGAGTCAGGTGAATGGAACCACGCGGCGATGTATCTGCCTAAAACTACGTTATTTTATAGCATAGACAGTCGTCACGGGTAGTCAGAAGCCCGAAACTCTTGCCAAGGGGTACCGTGTTACCCAGTAACTGGATTGTGAAGGTCAAATAGGCATGTAAAAAACTAGTATTTAGCTGCATCTTTTTAGACTGGAAGCCGACCCCAACATAGTTGGGAAAAGGGAGGCTGAACTACGCCATTTTATAAGAAAATGACATTTTTAAGACCACACGACAAAACTTAATACTTTCACTGACACGACGCTAAATAATTTAACTTTACAGAAACTATCAAAGCACAAAAAAATTCAATAAACTCCGTTTTAGTGAAAGCTCAACTTCCCACGTTTTCTTTAAACAAAGTTCCGCTGACTAACTTAAGCTGAGCCGCCCGTAGTAGCCGTAAGTGGGGATAACTCAATAAAACTTAGGTTATATTTTGTTAAGAAGAGTTAATCTGTGTGTCTGGTATATAGCTACCTACTGGTAGGTAGCTTGTGTTTTACTTAGACCCGGCTGGCATTAAATTACTTCATCTTAAGGTTAGCTTACGAGTCCCCGGAGTTTTGAAAACTTGATTCTAGATAGAGCTTTTTTTTCAAGATCGTGTGGGTAGGTTGGTACTTACGTTATTTTTTGCAATCAAACTTTATCAGTACTATGTACCTCCTTAGTCATTAAGTACAGCTTAGAAGGAAGGAAGAACGAATGAAGTGATAAGTTTATATTCAATACTATATTGCCCAAGAAGTATCTCACATTTACCTACTATTTAACTGCATTTCAAAAGTTATTAAAAATAAAAATTGTTTCTAATATTTTATTCAACTCGCATTCTACTGAAAACTAGACACATGTAAATGAACCTTAACAAACTCCCCACGAAGCGCGTCGTCGGTGTACAAGCGTTGCGTTAGTTCTTTAATGAATAATGTTAATTATTCTGTTGTCTTTTTACTAATTAGAGACCTGAATATTCAAGTAGGACTAAGTTAGCTTACTCCTTATCATTAGAAAATGTATGTTTGTTTATAAACGTTATAGTTAGGTTCATGTTTTTCTAATTAGTACTTTCACTTACCAGCAACACTTATTATTTCGTTCAATAAAACACATGTTTAATTATTGTGGGACACGATCGTTGTACAGTTAGGGAAACTGATTGCCTAGCAAATTGACCATCAATATAAATGACTGTCAGTCTAAATCAGTGTCATTCTTTCTATAACATAGCTTACATTCTTACATAATGTGTCAATCTGTAGAAAAATACATTTCCCTGACTGTTTACTAATTTATTTTCAAAGTGGTGATTATAATATGCTACATGTTGAATTTTCCTGCAATTTTCTCAAGGTCTAGGCATCAACCAAGAAAGGTCGATTGAAAGTCTCAGCAGGGCATTCCCAGCGAAAGATATTGTAATTCCACAGAAATATGGGCTAAAAAATAGATTCCACGCAGCTGACGCCGCGGGCAAAATGTAAGTTGAAAAAATAATAAAAAAGTGCGTATTCGCCTGTTTGACTAGTTTGTTAATAAATATTGAAATATATATATATGTATACGGGGGTATCATCTGACAAGTTTTAATTAATCCTGTGTTCAGCGCTTGACCTACCCTTTGTTCGTGTATGAGCTTCAATTGTTTTTTTTTAATTTGACTAGTGCGGCCAGTGGTGTTTGAGTAATGCAATGCTGTGTAGCTGCAGGTAAATAGGTGGTTTAATTAAGTATCATGAGTGTAGATGTAGATTAACTTCTTAATAATATACAGAATAAAAGATTTTGTGACTGAAAAAAAATCTTTTTACACGAATTTTCATTGCCCAACTATTTTAAATATCTTCTTTAACTAGTCAACACTTTAAACAAACAATCTCACAAAAAACTTTGTATATCAAAAAACATTGTTTTTATCCCAAACACAAAACCACCCATTCCTCCATCTTCCACAATAAGCATCTCCAACAAATCACCAGAAAAACGTTCCTCATTTCTCTTGAAGGCGCTCATGTAATATTTTTTGCGGTATCAGTTGGCTCTCGGCTCTCGGATCTCGGCATTCGGCATTCGGCTCACGTGCCTTCACGCACTCACTCCGGCCACTCGTCCTCGCGCTGTTTTTCGGTAACCTGTCCTGACTGACTAAATAGATTCTTGTGGTGTAGCCGTTTTGTTTTTTTTTTTTGTGAAGAGAGCTGGTACGTATTAAAAATATTGGAGCGTTGTCTTGGGTGTTATTATATTTGTGGCCAGTAACATAAATAATACCAGCCTATTATTGTCTCTCTGCTGGGCATCTTCTTGTACAGAGAAGGCACGAGCATTGATCACCATGCTTGCTCAAAGCGGACCGGTAACTTGAATGACTAAAATGCTGGAAATATTTAGCGATTTATAACTTCAAGTGGGGCCTTAATTACTTATTAGAAAAGTACATAAAACAACAATACTCTCATAGTGTGAACTACCTACAATTTAAAACCAGACGTAAGTTACTTAAAACTTTTATAAATTAAGTAGGTACGGTCAGCAACAAAAGTCGATTAACACTTCAGTTTTCAAATCTTAAATAATGAGCAAAATCTTCAACTGAGCTGATATTAAATTTAAAGAGTTTTAACTCTTAGCTATTACTTGAGATTTTTATTAAAATGTATCGTATAAGTAATTGTTAAATTAACAGTATTATTTGACTTTTATTGACTACTGTACCTTCTGGCTAGTATATCGCACTCATTTTGTTACTACCGAAAGGAGATTAAAACTTTAAAAGTAATCAGTAAGAACTTTACAGGTGTTAACGTCACAACTTCGTAACCAAAACTTGTAAATAACGAGGTTAAACCAATTAGAGTTCGAGATTCCAGACCGTTGTTTGTAAAGTTCTATCTTGCTCAATAATTAAGAATGTGGTCAGACTGAATAATGACTTAAAACTGGGTAAGTTGAATAGTTACCTAGAAGAGTTCATAAAACTCTGTTCTAAGATCTTCTTTTGTTGCTTCATTAGTCCAGTGGTCGTAATCGTGACTGCTGAGCATGGGGTCCCGAGTTCGATCCACAGGCCGGGCAACGTGTTATTAGGTTTTTCCATCGGGATTTCCTCAGTAGCAACCCCAGCGTCTGGATTTGCACTCGGTTAATAGCAACAGACATGACCCCTACTAGGTACATGGGGAATAAACAGTCAAAACTGACGAAGTGAGAGTGTATAATCACCTCTTGTCTGCTTGACCCTAAGGGAAATACAGGCGTGATGTTTTTAGTTTTATACATATTTTTTATTTTTATTTATCTCCTTGTTTATATTATTTCCTCCTTTCAATTTCATCATTCTCCCAATCAATGTCATGACCACGTCGGCTGGCAGTGGATATAACTTTGAGCAATGACTAAAATCTTGCGGAACAATTTTAATCAAAACAGTTGCTTAGTTTAACGGCACAAGTAATACAATATCACTTTGGTTTACAATCCTTTGAGCCGGCTACAACATCATAACAATTAGGAACCCTTTACATGAGCGAATGAATCGCAGCAATTATCTTGTTCTGTCAGACAGACTAGTGACAGCTGAATAAATAGTAGGTAGCCATTTCTCTGACATTATACTCAGCCCCTTATAGGTTTCATTTAGACCATTGTTACTGTTTACTGTATTTCTGCATCATTCTTCTGAGAGCCAAAGACCCCCTCCATAACTTCCAGCTACATTGCAACATTTTCTAGAATGTACATAGACCTTGTCTCTTCAATGGTAATTTTTAAGGAAATGGGATAAGCTTGTTTTCTATGTTCATAAAAAAATATATAGGTATATATGTACATAATTTCAGACAAAGTCAATTTCATTAATACACACAAAAACTAGAAACTAGTGTTAGTACTCACATTTACATCTAAAAACAACACTAAATACAGCCAGTATATATTCGCGAGGTTCTGAATATTTACTGGCTCTACGATTATTTAGTGTTGTTTCACGGGAGGTGTCACGAGGCTTCGTGACACCTCCCATTCCTTTCAAACCTCATGAGACCCCGAAAAAGACGCGTTAAGTAGTAAAGAAGACCACACGACGACGTAACAGTCGCGACGCATTGCCACATGAACAGGGTCGCTTAAAACTAGTCCGAAGTGGAGCACATAGTTGCTCTACTCCACCATAAACAAACTATTTCGGTGAACGCCTGAAAGTAGTCCCGAAATAGAGCAACTTGCTATCACAGCCACTGTTAGAAGTTCGCCAGAGCCAGCGCCAGGGCTTTTAGCTTTATTCGTTTGTTTGTCGCGAATTATTATAATATGTGGTGAGAGTTTCGGTGTTCATAATTATGGAACATATTTTTTATAATAGAAAGTTTGTACCTATCTTTTGGATTTTACTACTATTAATATGGCTCTTTTATAGTACCTACATATTATATAGTTACAGATTACAAAGTTCAAGGAAAGGTAGTGAGATTGAAGGCAAACGAAGTAAGATTGGAACTGAAATAATGAGAGGATTAACTAGATGACTTTTCATCTTAGGTCACTCAAAATATTTTGGAATCAATTTACTATAAGTCAAAGATCACAGATTGTTGTTGGATGCATGAGGTATAATTTTCTCCACATATATCTACTATGCTTAAGATTGGGCAACTAGCTTCATATTTCTGACTGACAGACACCTTGACAATTCAAAAGTGCCTGTAATTTGTTTAATTGAATAAGCTTTTAGTTTCAGTTTTAATAAAGTGTAGCGGTAAAGCAACTGTTTTTTCGATAGTTATAACAGTACCTCTACCATGAGTTGCCATCGAAAACTTACTCGCTAGCGACAGCGTATTAACACGTTCAGTGCCGGGAGCCCTCCTGGTGGGTTCACCTAGTCGCATATGAGATGCCGGGAGCCCTCGCGGAGGGCTAATTTTAAATGTAGATTTTCTTAGCGAATACAGCATTATAAACCATGAAAAGAAAATTTGATGTATATGTTCACAAGATTTATTAATACATGCATTGGTTTTAAAACCCAAGCATTTTCATTTTCAAAAAAACATTTTGTTCACGGCACAAATATTCACTAAATATTTAAAAGGTTGGAAACTACGTGTAGCGACAAGACCCCCTGAAAACACTATTTTACTTAGTTTTACAGTGTTTTATAATACGGTTTTAAACCTAATGACGTTGACCGTCCGCGATGGTTAACTTTAGCGCAAACGTAATGCCGGTGACCCTCCCGGAGGGTTCACTTCCAATATGTATGGCGGCATGGCGTATGAGCTCTATCAAAAGTGGGTGGAGTCGGAAGTGTTAACGTGGATCAAATAGATTTCGATAATGCTCGCACCATTTGAGTTTGACGGAGTCTTACGCAGGCGCTACGGTAAGCTCGATAGATCGTTTTGTTTCTTTCTTTCTCAGTAATAAGAAAAGAGAACGGCTCATATGATCAAAACGTAGTAGTATCACTATGGTAACAAACAATGTTATTTATGGCAGTCAATGTCATGAAACAATTCGTCTAAATAGAAAGATTGACGGTTAGTGGACTACTTATGGTATTTAGGGGTTGTTGAATTTGTATTCTTTATAATAATTATGTACGTCTATTCAATTTGTAATTTTGTTGACGATGTGTGATTCGCGGCGTTTTTTATTTAAATTTAAAATGAACTAGTTTACAATTCAGACCAAATAAATCGTGGTGACCCCGACGTGATTACCAACAAGGAGCCCAAGATCCGAAACTCTAATTGAAGCTACTACTACTGACTAAACCAGCTGTATCAAAACATGCCGAACAATAACGACCAAGGTCAAGAAGTCTCTGGTGTTTCGACGTCACAGCGCATCCCACATATCTGGTGCGACAGGATACGACTGTGGTTCGCCCAGTTTGAAGCCATCATATCTCTACAAAAAAAGGGGGACCAAACAATGTTTGAGCTCGTTATCGGTCAACTTGAGCGACACGATCTCGACGAAATCTCAGACATCATTCTCCATCCACCGGAAAAAAATCGTTACGACGCACTGAAGAAGCGGTTGTTCCAGGTTTATGAAGAATCCGAGCAACGAAAAGTACAGCGATTACTACCCGAAATGAAACTCGGCGACTAAACCATCGCAGTTGTTACGTCGCATGAAGAATCTCGCCGCCGACAACATGCTGCGTATTATGTGGACCAACCATCTACCACAATCCGTACGAGCAGTCCTCGCCGTCAGCGATAGCATCACGAAACACTCCGATATCCACGAGCTGGCGATGATTGCAGACAAGATCCTCGAGCAGGCGCAACCACATGGTGCGATTGCTGCAGTAGCCACAAAACCTAACGCCCATGTACACCTACATCGATCGAGGAGAAAATCGACATGCTCACAAAAGAAATTGCAGAACTCAAGGCAAGTCAATCAAACCATTACCATCGCAGACCATTCAGCAGATATGGTTCAAGATCACGTTCGTCAAGTAGGCCCAATCAATATCGCGCACAGCGCAGTAATACGCCCCGACGAGCCGAACAACAGGAATCTGTTTTTACCATCGGAAGTTTGGGATACAAGCTCAACGATGCATACGCCCATGCCATTATGAAGACCCAAAGACGACCTCGGAAAACTAAAACCTGCGTTGGCTGAGGCGGCAACCGGTGCAAGAACACTATCACACCGTCTATTTATCACCGACAGGAACTCACGTCTATCGTTCTTGATCGACACCGGCGCAAACATCTCTGTCATACCGAAGAAAGCCGGTATGAAAGCTACACCTACAAGCTTTTGCTTATATGCGGCCAACAATACTACTATTTTGACATACGGTGAGAAGACGCTCGAATTGGACCTGAAACTACGAAGACCATAACGCTGGAAGTTCGTCCGCCGAAACAACTAACGGTTCACTTACGGTTAGATGGAGCCTCAATGTATATAAATATGTGTGGCACGGCGCGGGAGCACTGTGTCGACGCGACACCACACGAATTGATGGTGTACTAGACTCAACAATTCTCGACTTACCGACGTATGCTTTGATTTATTTAATTAATATAGTCGCTAATTATTTTGTAAATATTTTTGTATATAAAAAGTTAAAGGTTAAGTTTAGCAATAAAATTCATTCGCATCTCAATCGTCTTTCACTCCAGACACTATCAGAGACTCCTACCTCAACAAAACCAAGACAGAGCGCTGTCAACCAGTGATAGAAGTGAACCCGGTTTCGTAAACATGTGCGCACTTTGTGTGGTGTAGTTTGATTGTAGTCTCATTGTAAATGTGTGCGTGTGACCGTCTATGCACAGCGGCGGTGTAGTTTTGACATGTGTATTGTTCACAGCGCTCTGTCTTGGTTTTATATTTGGTCTGAGGTTTACAATAATAGAAAATTTTGTAAAGGAACTTATTTTGATTTTTTCTTGAAAGTCGTTAGTCTCCAAATTTAGCGGCCACTAACATATTCCATGCTAAATAAGCTCTTCCAGACATTATTTTGACTTTAATAGACTCAAAAACGTACATAATTTTAATGTAAACATGTTTCACACCTCAAAATGCTAGTGAGTTACGTAACTACTATCGCAAGCGTATTTTTCGATAGCGTCTGTCGAATTAGTGACTCATGGTGCCGTTTTGTATGGTGACAGCTGAAAAACGTCAGTGACTATCGAATAGATTACGTTCGGTTTCTTACCTATCGAAATCTATAGTGCTCTTGGTACGAATTTCAATTCTTTCTGTGACCGCTAGGGGTGCTGTACAATTACTTTTCATATAATTCATATACGGAGACGCTAGCTAGTTTTGACACCATCAAAATCTATTGGATTCACGTTAATACGCTAGCGAGTTTAACGCTAGCGAGTAAGTTTTCGATGGCAACTCATGGTAGAGGCTCAGAGGTCTTGTCTAGCTAATAATACTATACTTACCAAAATATTTCAGAACAAAACACACCATGCAATACCAAGTAAAGGATGAACCTTATAATAACAAGGTTATGAGGAAACCGAAGAAGCATCACACTCGTACATACGAGTACCTATAGTAGGTGGAATGATAAGAAAGCCGATATGAGAGACAACAATCTAATCAGTGAGAAACGAAATGGAGCGCAGTGGAAGAATTGAAGATACAGGCTAGTAGAGCCTTGTGATTGGCTACAAACAGGAAGTTAGGAGGTACACCTTAATACATACTAGAAAGATGACAGACAAAGCTTGGAAGTGAATTAAGATATCTTTAGTAAAATTAGACCATGTCTGTGGTGAGGTGAGGAATTGAGATAAAAGATAGTTCTGTGATCTGCGGTAGGCTGTGTACCGGTTAAAGTTTAGAAAGTGTCACCTCGATAGGTTAGGGAAGGGGGAGGCGGGGAGACGGGGTGAGGGTAAACTCATATCGTAAGGTTGATAAATGAAATGTAGAGGGAGGAGAGCTTACCAGTTCATAGAACATACATTTTCAAGGTCAATGTCAAACGCCTCGATAATCAAGGTCAAATAAAAAAAAAAGAATGTTATATGGCAAATATAATTTTTTTGAAGTAAGGTGTAGTCGACGGAGCCTCGCTTCTGCAGGGTTTAAAGGAACCTAACACGAAGGAGATGACAGGGCTCGTTCGCTCGCTCGCTCACCCACGAACTCATCCCCTTCGAAACTAACCTGTCTGAGTCGGGGTGCCCCAAGTCCCGAACTCGCTTCGCTCACTCTTGCATTCGTAAATAAGGAGATTTTTTAAACTTACCAAAAAAAAATTTAAAAAAAGACTTCACCGGCAAAAAAAATATTGCGGAGGGTTCAGGAGACACTCTAAAACCCCCAAATATCCTCCCATTCTTTCTAGCGAGGCGGCACGTTTCTAAATCTATCCAATCCCTGTGTACCTACTACTTGCTTTACTTTACTTCATTCTTCAAAAGAAAAGACAGATATTTGAATAGGTATGTAAAAACTGTAACAGACATTTTTATTTTGCTTTGAACATTTTCTCACCTTATAAAGTAATTTTATGAGTATCGCATTAATATTTTTTATTCATTGCATTTAAAACAGAAGACTTGCAGATAAATATCTTTTAACTTTAGATTATGAAACGTTTTGTGATAGCTTAAAATTCCATAACCCATTTCGTGCGAAGGCCACAGCCTAAATAAATATAGCCAAAGCCCGTCACGCCAACACCCTCCCTGCAGTAATAAAACTCCTACTTCCGTCGAATGAGGTGTCAGTCGCGCGTATTGGCAAGACTGGCGGCTATTTGTCACGAGTAGCGCTAGGCTGTGTCGCACATTAGCGGGGGGCGCGACATAATCGCGTTTTGTCGCGACTTTTGCCAACAATGTCGCCGCGTGAATGTGTACGAATATGGAAATTTGTTGTGAGATACGGTGTAGGGTTTCGGTCGCTGAATCAGTTTCCTTGTACGATGATACAGATTTTCAAATGTGTCAAGTATTTTTTTTAACAAAGTTTTTATTTTTTTTGTAGTAGGTATAAGTACAGTCTCCAGCGGTAAGTATGGGACATAAAGTTTAAATAAAAGTTCGTATTTGTAGTGCTCGTCTCTGTCACTCACAACAGTGTGTTGTCACTTTCTAAAGCTCAGTCTGTCATTAAATTAATACCCGGTCACAATCTTGGTCTAATTCTAAAATATCAACAAATCTAGTGCCAAAATATCTATAATAAGAAATAAAAATCGATTCTGTAGTTTTAACAAGCTTATAAATTATGACAGAATACTTCAAACTTTTCAAATATTCATACCGCTCATATTCTTAATCCTTATCACTTTCAAAACACTCGAACGATATTATAAAGTTAAACCATCAACTTAACCGAACAACTTAGTTCTATACTTTTCCGCCAGTTGCACATAACTTCACATTGTTATCAAAAGTACAAACTTTTGCACGAGCATAAATTGTGCAAATGTGCAGCTGTGCAAGAACTAGTGCGAATAACAATATTTTTACTAGTGGAATCGTCTTCACACGCACACAATTTCTTAGAGCTTGACCTAGTACCTAGGAGGGTTCTGTGTTCATGAATAATAAAAGTTGAGGTGAAGGGAATAGACATCTTGTATTGTCGGAGAAAAGTCAATTCCATTTCCTTGTAAATTTTGACATTCAAGTGCCTTTTATGTGTCAAATTGAAATAATTTATGTATTGTTTAGCAGATTAACACACAGCAAAAAGCTTTGCTAAAACGATTTAACACGACTGAACGAGAGTAAGTTGTGATTTGAATATACGGACAATTTAAGTTGAAAGTGAATTTGCTAAACAAGCCGACATCCTGGCTGTACAATAATGGTATGCTGTGTAGTAATGTTCCCTTATGCTTTGTTGAAAACCATAACAAAATTATGAATGTTACCATAAATAGCAGTAGTACTATGTGTATATAACAAGTTATTTCTGTCATTTCACTTAAGCTCGTATTGGCAATCCCACTGCTATTATTATAAGAGCACAGGTATTTGCTTATGTTCATCGTGACAATAATCTTTGTCGCCTCGAGCTACAAGAAAGAGACAAAAAATCGGTGTTCTGAATCGTAGAAGCACTTACAGATAGCCACAGTTGCACACTATGAACAGACGCATAAACTGTGGGCTCGCAATAAATTGTGCTCGAGTATAAATTTTTTAGTAACAGCGCCGCGGTCATCTGATCAAAGTTGCATCGCTTTGGGTATGCAGCTGTATTGTGCCATCTATGTAGTTTGACTACGTGCTGGAATATTCCGGATGAATATTTTCAAAGAATAAACATTTGTGTGTTTTGGAGATGAGTGTAGTAGTAAAAATGGCAGAGTGTAGCAGTAAAAATGGCAAAAAACGGAGTATTTGGTTGAATTTCTGAATCAAACAAAAATAATTGAGTCTTATTACAAAACCATTCATCACATTTTTCAGATAGGATAAATCTACTACTGCCCGTCGTTTTGGTTGATCCTTTCGTCTCGTACGAATCCCACAGAAAAAGAAAAGTTGGAACTAAATATCACAAGTCCGCATAATTTTACAGTAGTTGGGTGGATTTAAAATAATATTAGTAATAAATAGTTAATTTAAACAAATAATTCATATTTTAGCAAGTGCTGCAGTAAGCCGTGATCAAATATGCATCGGTTTGCAGCGATAGCAGTATTTACGTTGCAAATATTTAAATGTTAAACTAATGCATGTAAACTGTTGTTTTGTTTTTGTGTAATAAACAAAAAAAAAGCCGTATAAATATTGTGGGCGAATTAATGTTGATACAATTAGGGGATTATGGTTGGTGACGGGATTTCTATATCCTTGATGTCTGTATTCCCGAAGATGAAGCTATAGAAGTATTGTGCCTAGATTTCAAACTGTTTTAAATAGATTTCTTATTTGTGTTTCGCTTTTGTTTTCGGTGTTCTTTGAGATAACTTTCCTCGTTCTTGCAGTAAGTTCCTACATGTGTTCAACTCGTACATACCTGTAAACAAAAGAAATACAATTTTAATTTAGTCATCATCGTTGTAAGCGTTATATAAAATAAATGATTATAGACATTGATAAAACCAAATACCGAAGTTAAGAGTTTTCCAAAATCGAAAAAATAACCACTATCTAAGCAAGTGAATATCAATATTGAATTCTTAACAGCCAATCTCCTACCTCAAATAGGACAAATATACAAAAATATTGGAACGTTTTTATCCTAAAAACATTCGCATATGAAATGTTCTAGACTGAAGGTAACAAGACAGATATAGTCCAGACTAACGCTAGCTAGACAGGAAATAGATTGAAGTGGTGTGAAATACGATGCCGGCACTAACTGGAGTTGAAGAAAGACATTCTGTCAGTTCTACTTTGTGGGAGAGCGGTTACTGACAACTCTTTGTGTTTTACTGCTAGTTTTTGTACGGAATGTTATCATCCCTTTCGAACACTTCGATAGATTCTATTATAAATATAGATTATTGATTATAGATTGACGCTATTAACATCGTGATATTTTAACAGGATTCAAGGATTAAGTCGCAAGCACGAATGCCGAGCGTAGTTCGCTGGAGTCGATTCTAGGGATGGTAAAAAAAGAGTTATTAGGTTTTTCCATTTAAAAATTCTCATTAGTATCCAAAATTTTACGTCTGATAAACGACAATTTTCTCGTCCCTCGTTAAAGCTCGTACAGACCAGCGCGACGCGACTCGAACAATACAATTTTTAAGAAAACTTCACGGTATAACAATAACCGGTGTCGCGTCGCGCTAGTCTGCACGAAGCTTTACAAAGGATGACATACATAACTAGCGAAATACGTCCAATCCACATCTCCCCATCGCTTCGGGAATACCCACAGGCGTGATGTCATATTACGTTTAAAAAAACTAAACTCCACTAAACCTAGCCAGCTTTTCCGCATCGATCAAACAATCAGTTTCCCTACCTATACTGTTTGCTAGTCTCACACACAATCACAATGCAGCACAGTTAACCGGATGAAATCGCATCCTTTTTGCCCGTCACATCTCATTCTCGTCGCTGTCCACGTAAATTAAATTTTTATCGCATGCACACTCCATAAAGCAGGCTATGCCTTTCCCGTTACTGGCTTTGTTTTTATGTAATACTTTTATGTGCTTCGAAGTGGAAAGTTTTAGTATTTGTGAGTGGTTCTCGTTTTTATTGGACTTCTATAAGATTGGAGTATATAATTACAACATAAAACGGATATAAACTTCAACATTAGGCGTAAAACTGACATACTGTTTTTTTATTCGGACCTTTAACGATAACATCGTCTATGTATACATTTTTCGGTTCTTTAGCGTTTTTATTATTTCAATGGCAGGGTTTTTTTCTAAAACTATATTAAACGCGTCGTATTATAGGCAATAAATTCATACTCATATGACGTAACAGTCTCCTGTTTTGTTTATAACCATCAATCAATTGAGTGTTGTACCAAGTTTTCATAACGTTAATTACTTTAACGTTATGAAAACTTGGTACAACACAAACAAAGTCACTCAGATATGTAATGAAGAATGTTCTTGAAGATACCTCTATTTTTTGCCGAATAATTCATTATTATTCACCTCTATTCGTCTCACTTAACAAAAATGTCGAACGACACACATACACATGTCACCGCCGGTGTCGCCTCAACTCTTATTAAGTCCCGGATAACATAATAGTCTTTTAAGTACTGCGCCCGAGGGGGAAACTTTACTAATACTCGTGCTACCCCTTGCGACATTACCTTGCTACACTTCGTAGCTCGGCTATTAAGAAAGGGGTGTCACCGAAGATTTTTTAACATTGTCACCCAAAGTGCATGAGATTTTGTGACGAAAGACGCGGCAAAAGATCTTAAGGTCGCTGAGACTGAAAGGTTTTTATGGATCTTTTTTTTTTAATACAATTCATTCTGAGGTTAAGGGATATGATGATCATAACCAAAAAGTCACATCAAAACATTTATATCTGTTATATTTTGACATTTCAGTTATAATTGCTTTTTTAGTACAGGATCAGCAAGTATACGAATATTTTTTTATATTGAAACGTACGATATATTGAACGAGAATATTATAAGAGATACGTGATAAATAACAAAAGGCTTTTAACGTATTACGGTGTACGCACGATACATACATTTTTATTAAAAACAAATTGTTATAGAATGGAGAATAAAAACAGAGCAACATGTATAACAGTACAACATGTACAACAGTACAACATGTACAACAGTACAACATGTACATTATAAAACTGAACCAATCGTAGGTGAGGGGGATAACATTTCCAGTTAAAACGTTGCGTTCTGGAAGGTTAAACACTTGAGACCAATATAATAAACGTATTTTCATTCTTTCTTTATTGTTTCACTTTAATCTGAAAACATTACATTACCCTGAAATAAAAGAAAAGGTGCTTTTTAAAGTAGTCTTTAAATGCATGTGAAAACGAAGACATTTTTTGAATGAAAATTGCTTTCGGTTAATCTTGGTTTTGCCATGTCAATCAAGACCGACAGTTATAATTATGTTCTACAAGACATAAAAGTGTCTCCAACGACACGCTTTTTGTCTCAGATTTGATCACAGCATTGTTACTTTTCTGAATAGCTTCGTAGACTAATCTACTCTAAACATTTAGCCATAAGCCTCCACGGACAGCTTCTACAATATCTCTAAATTGATCATAATCTTAGTTGAGAATTGATAAGGGACCGTTCTTTGTTGCATTAGATATATGGCGATACAGTATATCTCACATATACATAGAGCGACACCAATTTTTATTTGTGGTAGCTAAACCCAAACCTAATTAGTGGTGTGGCTGTGGGGTATAACATTTTGTACTGTAATTATAATATTATTGATTTATTGCCAGCTAACTTTAATTAGCTGCTAAATACAAAATCTATATTTACGATACACGAAATCAACGATGATTGCTCAGTAATTTTCCGTCCTAGAGTCGTTTGCTCTGAAGTAGAACACTAAATACCAGCAGAGGACCTAGACAAAGTGACATTCGTTCAGTGATAGCGTTCATTAAAAATTAAAAAATATATTGGAATGACATAAACTACCGAAAAGCATATGATAATTATGTCAATCTTGTCGAAATTCTTTGTAGAAATATGAAACGCTCTGAAAGCGATTTCCACTTGCCTATTTGGTAGTCATTATTTTTCTGTATCAGAAGAGAGCAATAATAGGGTTTACCCATAATCTAAGGCTTCCCACTTTAGATTATGGGCAGCAGTGGAGTAGTATTTCGACTGATATAATAATAACAGAAAAGAGCGTGTTATAATAATCGATAGTGTCGTAAAACCTACTACTACTAAAGTAATGCACCTTTTTGAATACGAATCACAATGTACTTGATATCTTCAACTAAACTGCATTATCTGAAAGTACGTCTTTGATCAACTTTATCTCTATTGATAACAAAAATAACGGAAACTATGCCCTCAAAGAGAAAGGGAGGAAAATGCTGCGTCATTTATAAGCACAACTTTTGTTTTGTTTTATATTGTCGTGTGTTTTTCCTCCACCAGATAAATTCCGTGCCTCGGCATAATGTATTGCATAACATAACACATTCCCCTATATTATGTTGCTGAAATGAAAGATTTCGGATTGATAGCACGAGGAGGAATAATGCCTATTTCAGTGGAGATAATGCAATCAATGAGATTGAAGTTAAAATGAATATGACCACGCATTGCATCACGGACAGTCTCTCGACTATCCGTGATGCAATACTTAAATCTAGTATTTAATCTCTTGAAATAATTTCTTCTAGTCTTCCAATACCACCGCAAAGAAATAACTTTTCGACTAGGGCAAACTGGCATTTTGACAGCCCTATTGTTGTCTCATCTACCACATTCTCACAAAAAGTGATTCCCTTATCTTCAAACGATCCTTTTTCCACGAATAAAAAATATCGAACTATGTAAGCGTAAAATAGAGACGCCTCGATTGTCTCCTGAGTGTAGCGCGCAATGGTTTGTGTGACACGTTTCATGTCGTTTACCTGCGATCTCATGGTTAGAGTGGTAAGGGGATTTGGTCGGGGATTCTATTGTAGTGAGTATTATTGATATTTTAGGGACTCGGGCAATCTTCGGAAATATTTAAGTGAAATTTTTGTACGGAGAAATTGTTTGGCTGTTTCTTCTATCTCTTAGGCGGGCCCTAATTTTTATTGCACAATATTTTAATTGCATCTAGTAGAATAAGTGCTGCGGAAGTCTTGCAAACACATTGAAGCTTATGGACCGTCAATTTCATTGCGTGAAAATAATGGATCGTTTGAGTGCAAGGGTTGATTTAATCATAAGTTAGTATAATATTACAAAGAGTTTATCTTATTGCAGGTGTCCCCTACACCGCCTTAGACTGTGTTATTGATGGCTGAGCTCTTGTCAATTTATTGAGAACGTACTATTTATGTCTTTGGTCTGGATCGAAAAATTGCGATATAGAATTGGAAAAGAGAAATAGAAATGACATGAAATTCATGATGAATGCATAATATTATATGAACCTAATAAAATATGATTTTGAGTAAACTAATAAGTGACATAGTTTTGTAGAGTATTTTCAAACAGTTCTTTTAATAATTACCTAAACTCAGGCAGAACGCAAAACTCGGTAAATAAAAACAAAACAAAAAGAGAGAAAGAAGCTCAAGCTATTCAAACGTGATCAAATCTGCTAAGTTTACAAACGAAAGCCAGCCGCCATCGCCAGCCCCTACCTGAACAATTCCAACTCAGATATCTACGAGTCGTCCTTGCCAACTACAGTGCCGGTTACAAATCCACCATTTGCTCCCGACTCCCGACCCTCACAATATCATTCTGTCTAGATCCATTTTGCTTATCTACAGATTTAGAATATATTCATTGGACCAAATTCAAATGTGCAAAGCGTACCAATCCATAGACCTTCCCTCATTCCAAATTCAACTTTGTATTTTGGGAATAGAGTTACTTTTTGGGTGAAGCATCTGGTCTTTAGGTGCGCGTCTCAAAGGCTTGCGGAGCATCGAAGGTGCTTTATTTTTAAATGAAAGGCAAGCGATAAGCGAACATTTTGCGGACTATTGCGGCCCTGTGTGTACATTATTATAATGTTATTTTTATTTTCAATTCGTAACGGGATTGGGTACTGATATGCTTTGAGAGTCTCTCTTGGCATTCAGAAGGTTTTGTTTTGTGTGTCTGTTCATCCAACACTCTGTGTATGTTATTGAATTTTATTTTAGTCATGAGACACATTTTTCGGTCATTTTCCTGTCTTGTCCCTGCTTCAACAAGTTGATATGACCGCTTTAGGTATCAAATCAAATGTTTATTTGCCAGAAATACATTGTTTTGGTACAGGTGAGATCTTATAACCTAAGTGTCATTGTATTTTGCATGCAAGCAAGCGTGCAATTTTTTTATTAAGTTTACATACATTCTCATTTTATTATTATTTCCTTCATTTCATTACTTAAATATAAATGCAACAAATGTATGTTTAATGAATACCACACTAAAGTTTGTGCTTTATGTATTGTCCGATTCTTTTATTTACACAAACGTATTCACATGATTTAAAAACTAACAGACTTAAAATAATAATAATATGTACAAGTATATAAAAAAGGGTGGGGGGGATAATAGGGCATCAAAAAAATCGTCCTTATTGCTGTCAACAGGAAAAGTGCCCAAAAGGCTGGCAGCATTGCCACGTTGAATGGCAATGCTAATTCTTTGGCCAAAGAATAGGCCAGCCCTCTGGTCACGTGAAGAGTCGACCAGCCGCTTGGCGATGTCTTGAAAAACTAAGTGGGCACTCGGACCCCATGGCCCTAGTATTTCAACCCCAAACGGCTCAAACATATAAGTCCCAATAAGATTAGAGTATTTGCGCCGTTTGAGGTTTTCCGCACCTGCAACAGCAGCCCCAGCACAGCCCACCGTGCTAGGAAGATGGGATGGCGCAAGGGTGTTGACACACGTTGCATCCCACACCAAAGGCCTACCTACCTTCCAATGCATGATGGCCATCCCATCTGGTCCCTTCCCATCGTCGCGTGCCAAGCCATTGGGTTCTAAAACAGCTGGCACTCCGGCGGTGACAAGAGCACGACGGATGATGTCATTGATGCTGGCGTGCCGTGCTATCAGGCCTGCGCTCTTACTGCAGGATAGGCCATAGTGTCCGAGACAGTCGACACCTTCACCGCATTGACAGCGATGTGGAGCCACACAAGGAGCGCCCAGACGCAGATAGGTAGCGAGCCGGAAGGTGGGTATCAGAGTTAGCCAGGCAGGGGGCTAAAATTTTCCCGGTCAACTTTTCAGTGCTGCAGACAGAGGACAGGAACGCGGGTAAGCTCATACTGTTAATTTTGCGGACGCCGAAGCCACCAAAACGGATGGGTAGTGTGGCTTGCAGCCACGCTCGGTCGTCCAAGGTCACATTTAAAATGGATGTTAATGTGCTGCGAATAATTTGGTCAATTTTGTCCAAGAGGTGTGACTGCTTCCATAAAGGGGAAGAGCGAAAAAAATATATAAAATTTGGACCAAAAACAGTATCTAATCAGGGTGAATGCCGAATGTAAATTAATTTTGAGTCTGTCCGAAATGTCGTTAAAGTTTTTGATTTTTTTCGTCGATGACAGAAGGAAAGCTGTCTTCTAAAATTGGGGAACCTAGGAGATGAAGTGAACTTTTTTCTAAAATTTTGATTTGTGGGGTTATTGCATTAAATTTCTCAAGGGTCAGTTGTCTGTCGGTAATGTCAGAAAGGAAAATTTCACATTGTGATGGGTTAAGGTCCAAGCCAATGGATTTAAATTGTTGTTTGATGAGTTATAGCTCTTTCAAAACGGTGTCTACATCACCTCCTAGCGTTCCATCATCTTAATACCACACGTTACATTTTGAATTTAGATTCTGGATAATTGGATGGATAGCCGAGCTGAAAATGACTGGCCCGAGAGGGTCACCTTGTTGGCATCCTAACTGCAGATTGATACTGCAGATTCCAAAACATTGTCTTAGTATAGTAATTTAGAGGGGTACCTGTAAGATTGCCACATAAAACCATAAATTTCGGGTATTTCCTTTTTGACTTCAGCCAACAAAGTGTCCCTGTTGACAGAGTTAAAAGCATTCTTAACGTCAACCTTGAGGATATCCTCACATTTGTTGGAGTTCTAAAAGGTGGAAAGGGCATGCACGGCAGCCTCACAGCCCCCTTTCGAGCAGAAACCAAGTTGCAGGGGCTGAAACTTAGCTGTAAGGGATTCGCTGTACAGCTTACAGCATATTTTGGCTGCCGTACGCCTCTAGGTGCACCCAACGGCGATGGGACGAATGCCGCCGTCCTTCTTGCACAGGGCACATAGGTTGGCCCCATATAAGACATCGACGATGGCCTCGTTCACACCGCCAGTGAGCATGAGTTTTATCAGGGCCGCAAGCTCCTTTAGAAGCGACTCACCAGCATCCCCGGCGCCTGAGCTCAATAGATCCTTTAGATGTTGTGGAGTCAGGCCGTTGAGACCGCCGGCGGAACCGCTCCGGAAGGAGCTCAGGGCTGCAATCAACTGGGGCGCCGAAACGTTTAAGAAAGTTGAATTTAGGACGGGAGGGTCGGGGGGATCGGGAAAGGTGAGACTATCCGCAGGCGCTGGGTGTTTACTCTCTAGAGCTGTTAGCGTTTCTGGAGAGTAAGGCGCCACCACATCGCTGCTGTATCCTGGCCGCTCCCCTGATGTCACCTTCACTTAATTTGGACTCCACATGTGAATATAAGCCTTTTTGTGATTGGTTATTGAATGCAGGTAAGATTGGATCTAAACTAAAAAAAATATATATATAAATATAAAAATTATATTTTTAAATATTATAATAAAAAAATATAAAAACATTCGAAAATATAAAAAAATTGTAGCCCACCGGTATCGGGAACAGAGTCTAAGCTACCGGCGGTCAGGGCTCCAGAGGGAGGAACCTCCTAACAATGCGAGCCGTGTCCAGGACTTCACACAGGTGACAGGTGTCGTGCTTTCTGAATCAAGCCCTTAATCCAACTGCCCAACGAGAGCCTCCTTAGATGTTGGTCGAGGCTCTTGGCAATTAAGCCATTGGCTGATACGACTATCGGCACAATGATCGCTGAGTTCACATCCCACATGTCGACAACCTCGCGAGCCAAGTCAAGATACTTGATTTGTATATCTTTCTCGGCTTTCACGAGGTTCTCGTCATGCGGAACTGTTATGTCAATAATCATTGCGTGCCGCTCTCCTCGATCCACCACCACTATATCAGGCTTATTGGCAACAATAGTCCTGTCAGTGATGGTGGATCAATCCCAGTACAATGTGATATTTCCATTTTCGAGAACTGGGACGGGCACATACCTGTAGTACGGCACTTCCGATTCCACAAGGCTGTATTTCAGAGCAAATTACTGATGGATAATCGTGGCTACAAGGTTTTGTCTATGCAAGTACTCTTCGTTAGCTAGACGAGAACACCCAGAGATAATATGTCAGCTTGATTTTCAGGGACGGTGGCATTCCCGATAGATGTCAACCGTCCTTCAGAATAAAATTAATCTCCGGTAATTGTTATTATTATATACTATTACCATACATTTATTCACTATTTAATTTATAATGTCAATATTCTTATAATAATTATAGGTACTAATTTTCAATTTTATGTTCCATAAATTCCTTAAAACTATAAAAACAACACTTTAGAAGCCATTCTCTCAATTTTGTCTTGAACACATTACCGTGTAATAAGTTTAAATCGTTTGGTAAGTTATTATAAATTAAAACAAACATATTAAATACATTTTTCTTATAGATATCTTTATGACAGGGTGGCTGATACAGTAGGTTGTGAAGTTTAGCCCTTTCTTGTCTAGTTAGGACCTCACTACGTTGTTCAAAGTGGTGCATGTGTTTTTTGTGAAGATGCAGATATTGTTTATGTACATGTAAGGTATTGGAAGAATTTTACATTTTTAAAATAATGTTTTACAACTATTTAGAAACCAAGCCTTGCTGATAACCAGGATACATCGTTTCAATTTAAAATTTATGAATTTTAAAAACTGTCGTTTTTGGTCGACTTGCCCCACATAATTAACCCAGAGCTAAGTAACAAAAAAAAAAGACGTTTATTTTGGAACAACAGATACAATCATAAAAATAGTTAAACGATGATAACTGCAAACGTTAATAACTGTGGCGCAGCTATCAACGCCCGGCTCCTAGTGAGAGGGTAGTTCGTTCCAGATGAGAAGAATATATTTTAAAGTATATATAGTTAGTTAAAGTAGTTAAAAATAAAACGGAAAAAAATAAAATAATAAAAAACAAATGATGGTAGTAGTAGTAGGTAGATTATTGTTACTCGTAAAGAGTATTTAATTTACTTAATTATTAGTGTAGAGGATGTGGTCACCGTCTCCGGCACAAAGAAGTCCAGTCGTTAGGGCAAGGGCTTATTTTTAACTTGCGTACACCAACAATATATTTTATATAGGACGAGCTCACGCCACCTTTTGACGAAGGAGGGGTACGGGGTCCTCTAAACCAAAAACTGACCTAAGTCTGGTATTTAGCTAACTTAAACTAGCGGAGTCCCATGTGACTATTCCTAGTAGGACGTAGTCCACGAATGCACCACTAGTTCAGTCTTACAAAAATAAATATTCTAGCGGAGGTCATTAACTCGCGGAGACTCTTAACACCACGATCAGAAAAGTGACGTCAGGCGACAGCGCCATCTAGTGTCGAGTAGCGGTACTCTGTAGTATCTCACTTTATAATGGGTGGCGCTGGTGAATTAAAAGGAGGTTTTGCTACAATCTCCCCCTCAGTTCCCGAAGACGTCTCGGCGAGAGGAACTGGAGAGTTATTGCTTTCTGAGACGGCCACGGCCTCTTCTGCTGGCGGGAAGTGTGGTCTGGGTAACCAACTTCTTAGCAGGTCGTCCTCTTTTCCTGAGCGGGTGTACAGGCTCAGGCACTTCGGTGGAATTTTCACCTTTGTAAGGTGTTAGGGCAGACGTATGATGTAGTCCGATCGGATTCTCAGGAGTATTCGGTGAAGCTACTTTAAATGATGCAGGACCCTGTTGCTGCACTATAATATATGGGCCATCTGTTCTGGGCGCAAATTTAGCTGTCACTCCCTGATTGCCTCTACTAATCGGGTGTATGTTGACAAGAACCATATCTCCGGGTCGGTATTGAGGATGGTTGCTTCTCTGTCGGTCGACGTATTCTTTACGAGCTTCTTCTTTCATTTCTTGAACTTCTCTCGCTTTCAGTAAGTTGTCTGCCAACGTTTTTAGTTTTGGGGTTATTTCAGGTATGATGTTTGTTGCGTATTCCAAGGGGTGCTCTTCTTCCTTCTCCCCCTGGACGGGAACTGCTCCGAGTGCAAAATCACTGGCATCTGTTTTCAGGATGTAGAGCTTGGTTCCATCTGCTTGTCTTAGGACAGGCGCAGTTGTAAGCCGTTGTTTCAGTGTGTTATATGCATCTTCTTGGTTCGTATTCCAACCTGACTTTTTCTTCGTAAGCTTAGTAAGTGGTTATATTATCGCATTTAAATGGCGGCAGTGTACTAAAACGTGTTTTAAAATAGTAACCGCTGCCAGCAGCGCTTCTAGGACCTCAGACTTCTTGGTCCCGACATATTGGGCGGTGCACGTGCACGTCGTAAAGGATTTTTGCCTAGCCGGCGAGATCTTCTCCAGTAATGATTGGAACTGAGTGTCGGACAGGTTGACTGACATCGCTTTGGATGAGGTCCTTACAGTTGACGTCGTTATTCTGCCTGAACGCGTGACGTACTTCTGCTGATCCTTATCAGGCCCACCGTTGGTCGCCAGTTTGTAGAAATGTGGTCACCGTCTCCGGCACAAAGAAGTCCAGTTGTTTATGGCAAGGGTTTATTTTAAACTTGCGTACACCAACAATATAATTATTTTATATAGGACGAGCTCACGCCACCTTTTCCCAGAAAGGACGAAGGAGGGGAACGGGGTCCTCTAGACCAAAAACTGACCTAAGTCTGGTATTTAACTAACTTAAACTAGCGGAGTCCCATGTGACTATTCCTAGTAGGACGTAGTCCACGAATGCACCACTAGTTCAGTCTTACAGAAAATAAATATTCTAGCGGAGGTCATTAACTCGCGGAGACTCTTAACACCGCGATTCCGAAAAGTGACGGCAGGCGACAGCGCCATCTTGTGTCGAGTAGCGGTACTCTGTAGTATCTCACTTATATAATGGGTGGCGCTGGTGAATTAAAAGGAGGTTTTGCTACATTACTTAGATGTTGTACTAATTACAGTTTCAAGTTCAAACTCACCGTTTTTTATAATATTTTTTGCACAAACATTTTGACACCATTGACCGACCTTTGTACCCAAGATACGCTCTTGAGGCACAACAAGAACTATTAGTTAATAATTATCTCGATTGTGGAGTCTATTAATAAACGCTGCTTAAAGTTAAGTAATGATCAGTGCCTGTTTAACCATATATTCTTGACGTTTGAACGTCACTTAACTTTAAGCAATGTTTATAAATAAACTCCTAATTGCTTAAAATATATGATTAAGATAATTATCTTTCCAGATCTAAGACAAATATAGGTAAATCTAAATTCATATGTCGACTAACTGACTTACACAATCAAAAGCAACTGCAGACAGACTTTCAAGTAAATATGGTACAATCCGCTAAGAGAAAAATGGATGAGTTTAAAGGTACTATTTTGTACCCAACCCCAGGCGGCAACTTCAGCCGTCATGTCGCTACAGTCATGATTCCGAACCCGACCGCAGGCGGCAGCAGCCCGTATTCCAGTCGGTAGATAGACGATAGAAAAACGTGTTATTGCTCGAGCGTTGGCGGCACTACTGGTCTGCGGTCGGGCTACACGTGTCGTCTGTCGCTCACCAGTAGCTGCAAACGACGTGTCGCTAGCTACGGAAGGTATTTCATAGAAATTTATAGAAACTAGTCGTGTCGCCTGCAGTTGCCGCCTGCGGTCGGGTCAAAGTCAAAGTCAAAGTCAAATCATTTATTTCAAGTAGGCCCGTATAAGGCACTTTTGAACGTCAAAAATTTACAAAAAAAAATAATTGATTCTAGTTGCCCCTTCCAAAAGGTAGTTTTCGTATGGAGAAGAATGGGCAAGAAACTCCACCGTTACTCTTTTACGGGTACGGAATGGTACCATAATGACACTCACACAGATTATAAAAAATTATGCACTGTTTAAATTATTCTGTTCTATCTATTATATTATCCTATCGAAAAGGTAACACTACAAAAACATAAGCGCAGTCAAAAGTATAGGTACCGTCAAATATTATACAGACCGTAAAACACCCGTGTATGCGTGCTTCCTTGATCTGTCCAAGGCTTTCGACCTTGTAGTAAATGACCTGCTGTGGAACAAACTGAGGAGCATAAATTTACCGCCGGAACATAAGTTCCGGCGGTAAATTTACGCTGATAACAGCGTGTTCCAAACTCAAACTCAAACTCAAAGCATTTATTTCAATTAAACCATTTACAGGCACTTTTGAATTGTCAAAGAGTCGGTCAGTTAGTCAGAAAGTTGAAGCTAGTTGCCCATTCCAAAACGTAGATCTCTATGGAGAAGAACGGGCAAGAAACTCCAAGGACACTCTTTTAAATATAGAAATTACAAAATCCTGGGTACATTACTTTTGTTGCTTCTATATGTGAGAACAATGTAAAACAAAATGATAATCAAAAACGATTAAAAATATAAGATTAAAAATAAGCAATGGCAGATAAGAGATGACCAGTCTCAACCGACGGCGCCCGTTCACGAACATGACGCGTGAATCAGCACCATCCAGCTCAACCATTTTGTAGGGAACCGAATGATCCAACACACTCGCCACCATCAGAGAGACATTTAAGTGAGCATGACATACTCTCAACTGCCATGCTCTTTCAAGTCAACATACAACAAAACAACATAGTCCAGTACTGTTAAACGCACCAGTCTAATAGTGTTAGGTGGGCGGGGGCAATGTCGAATGCGTATCAGCTCGTATGCGTATCAGCTCGAATGCAGAGTCAGGCAGGGTGGCTTAACCACTCTTGATGATTGTGGCGCTCAGCAGCCAGCATGTCGGCTGTCACATTGAAGGTACATGTGTCAATAATTTAAGTTATGCTGATGACATGGTGCTGATGAGTGCTTCGGTCTGCGGCTTGAGGAAGCTGTTACAGATATGCGAGGAATATGCTTGTGGTCACGGTTTATTGTACAATGTAAAGAAGAGCCAGTGTATCATCTTCGAAACCGCCAGTGCAAAATGTCCGGGAAGCATACCTCCGGTCAGACTCATTTTTCAAAGGAATCCCCCCCTTTGTAAAGAGTTGACCAGTTTAAATACTTGGGGCATGTTTGGCTGTCGACCTCAAAGATCACGCAGACCTGGCACGGGAGTGGAGGGCGTTGTCTGTTATAGCTGACATGATCGCCCGCAGATTTGCGCGGTGCTCTAATGAGGTTAAGGCTACGCTGTTTAGAGCGTACTGTACTTCGCTGTACTCATGCAGTCTGTGGGCTCACTACTCTAATAGAAGTTATAGCGCCATCCACGTCCAGTACAATAACGCGCTCAGGGCGGTAATGGGGCTACCCCGACACTGCAGCGCCTCGGGTATAATCGCAGAGGCACGCACCGATTGCTTTCACGTAACCATGCACAAGCGCGCCGCGTCCTTGGTGCGCAGGGTACGGGTTAGCCCCAACATCGTACTGGCGATGATTGCGCGAAGGCTGGACTGCCCCTTCATTCGGCATTGTTCCAGCAGACATGTTGCTGTACCAGTGTCGGAGAGAGGGTATTAATTTTATTGTTTTGATTATATATTTATTTTTAATTTTATTTGATGTATTTTGCTTTTGATTTAAAATAATTTATTTTCATTTGATTTTATTGTATTTTAATTGATCTTATTAATTTGTTAATTTATGTTTGGCTATGGGTGTTATTTACCGGGAGTAAATGAATGTATTATATTATTATAAAAGAAAGAAAATATTGAAAGATCTTATAAAATATTGCAACAACCAGAAATCGATTTACATACTTAAATTACATAATGAATAAAACTGAATCGTAAATATATTTTTTTGTTTGTCCTTTTATCTATTTATTTAGATTCACCAAAGTTCGTGTAAACTACAGAAATTACAGTAAGCAACAGATAATAAAGAACTAATGTAACAAACAATTATAGGTAAATACAGCATTTTCTTATCATGACATAATAGGTAAGCAGTTAAGTATTATTTACAGTATAAAACAAAACAAAGCTAGATACAGCTGTCTCATATCTTATTAAAACAACAAAAAAAACTGAAAGAAGAAAATAATAATGAGAGCACTGATATCATTATTATAACCTGTGAGAAAAATAATCAAGAAACTTAGATCGGAAGCGACTAAGTGAGCCCATATGTACATCTACTAGATCACTGCACTCGTTCATGAGCCTACACATTCTTGGCAGTGGGGAATTTGCTCCGTACACGGCGCGGGGGATAGAAAGGGGTGATACGAATGCGGGCATATCTAGCAGGGACCCTGTAATTAATCCTACTCAGGAACTTAGGACAGTCTATCATATTATTCAAGATTTTGTACATGAATAGACAATCCGACAATTATCTTCGACTAGACAAGGAAGTCGTGCTAAATTTCATCGATTTATCCGTATAATATGCCTTTTTTTTTACTCTGCTAGAACAATATACCAAGTGCCACATGAACCGTTTCTGAATCCTTACCAGTCGAAGTGAATGTGTCGTATAATGTGGCCTCCATACCACGCTGCAATAGTTCAAAGTTCTCCTAACCAAACTGTTAAACAGCACTATTTTGGGCGTGCTACTGCGAAATTCAAAATTCAATTCAAATTCAAAAGTCATTTATTCAAACTAGGCTGAGAATCAGCACTTTTCGAACGTCAAAATTACATAAGACAGTCCCCCAAAACGCCCACCCTTCACCACTTCCTAGTGCTTTAGCTGGGAAGAAGAAGTGGCGCAACAAACTCCCCAGCAGCACAGCTGTCTGTTCAGTAAAAAAGATTCTATATAATAGAATGTAAAATGATATTTACATTACGCAACACAAAACATAATTTAAATTATAAAATCCAAAAACATCGAGAACTATACTCAAGCAGAAATAAAAATAACTTAACGAAAACAATATCTAAATAAAAGCCTCCAGACATAAAGGGCGTGCCCGCTTACATATAGCTGTAACTAGAAGTTATAATTGATAAACTAGGACCATTGAGGTAAATTAAAAAATTATCGAGGTCGCTAGCTAACCACATATTGCAATACAACTCATAAAAAAAAAACATTGTAATGAGTAGATTATGTCAACAATAAATAAAGTAAAATTAGTAAAATTATAAATAATTATATAAACTCATTTAACCTGTCAGTAAGTAAGCTAATTCTGAAGAAAGAACATTTAAACATTGTCTTGAGTTAATCACAGCGACCAACTATTCTTATCATTTAAGTAGTCGTTGATAGAATAGTATGCCTTTGAAGAGAGGTTGGATTTTACTTTAGTTTTGAACGCATTAAAAGGCAAATCTAGCAAAGAAGAAGGTAGCTTGTTATAAAAGGTTATAGGTACCAAGCCCAACAAATGAGTTATGAACCTTATGAAGCCGGTGAAAGATTTTTCCTATCCGAATGACGAAGCCCAACATTTTAGAAGTCTTTTTTTATGGTACTCTCAAGATGCGGGAGGAAGGTGAGCTTACGGTCAAATATTACGCCTAGATCCTTTATTTGGTCTACTAATTCAATAATTTCATTGCCAATACGGTATACACCTTCAATTAGATGATAACAGCTTTTAATGATATTAGCTTATTGGTTTTCCGAATTTCAGTAGCAGACCGGAGTTTTGATAAGTGCCCGGCTTACAGCAATAGGCTCCTATTTCTTGTGAGTTACATGCGGGTGTACTATAAGTACACCTCTGCCTCACCATTCGGGGATTACAAGCGTGATGTTGACAAGAGTTATTGATATTATTAACATAGAGTGCAGTAAAATAGCGTGATTAACAAGGCTTATTCCTTTGTACGAAAAGAAGTGGAAGAAGTGGATGCATTTCCATATAATGTACCTCCAAGATATTTTTGAGAGAGCCCGACCAACACAATAACAATTTTGAGCATTATTTTTTACGTTGTAATATAAATTGCTGTACCATAAGACAGTGATCGCTTTGGGCCTCTTTGGGGAATATATGGAATAATAAAGGTTATATGGGAATATTTATTGTTTGTTCGGGTGATACCTTATTTCGTGTGACGGGTGTCTCTGGAGGCCTGGGGCTCGAGGGTTGCCTGGTTTCGATGATGGATGACTACTACAATAAATTTTATTATTTGTAAAGAGAATTGTATTGGCATTTTATGTTGCATATTTTCCAGCTGATACTTGAGTGGATCACCGCCTAGTTAGGGAAATCTGTAATACATGAGGCATCGCAGATACATTGCTGTCACACAGACGAAACGAAACTGAAGTTTACGTTAACCCAATCCAATAGGTATAAAAACTCTGACTAGGCGCTCAAGTTATGAACAATCACCACATGCGATCGAAATGTTGACCAGCTAGTAAAACAGATAAATCTAAGAGCACCGAGGAGTTTGTGGTCACCAGCTCAACGAAAGGACTCCTAAATCAAATCGTAAACAACTTAACTACCCTAAAATTAATGTACATTAAATAACAATTCAGAACTCCACTTACGTCAATTACTAATAGCATTATACTCAAACGGATCGGAATTCTAAACACCGACCCCCCCCCATCTTATCCCCTCCGTGGGCACGCGAATCCGGCTCGAAGGACCAAATAGTTGTATAATACTATAATACACTCCCTAGTGGTTCACCGATCCTGAACTATGCCAATTTTGACCGTTGCCCCTGATTGGGTAAAGGTGAGGTCCGAAGTGATTTGTTGCCGGTATTTGGGAGTCAAATAAAAAGTAGGGCTTTGTTTGTGGCACACAATCGATTGTGTTACCTTCTGTTAACTGGTTTTGGAGTTGTTTGTCTATTGAAATTTGTTGGTCGCCGCGATACTTTGGAGTTATCGACTCTGAAAATCAGATGTCTTCCGATCGTAGCCTTCTTGTGACCCTTGTTCTAATGAAAGTAATTTTTAATCGAAAATGTTAATGATTTTGAGAACATTTTCAGGAGATTTTCTTTTCGGAGTACCTACTTGAACTGTTGGTAAAGTACACCGAACGAAACTCGAGAGAAGTAAAGTCTGCTTCAGGCAACATTTACGTTAGTGGGAGGTTTAGTTTAACTTGCAGGTAGAAGTTCAGCGTAAGTATATTTTAGAATACAAAATGACTATCGATTAGGTACATAATATTATTATATCAGAGAATTCTGAAAATAATTTTCACAATTCTCTAAATCGTTTTACAATAAGTGCTACTGACGTGCATTTCAAAGGAGATATTTTTCTAGTAATATTCCCACTAATTGAAGATCTTTGAAGGTTGGAGACAAGTTCGGCGAAACTTGAACTTCAAAGTAATATTAGATCAGCTAGAAAAAAAAACGGATTCTTCGAAACAATATAGATTATTATTATTTTTAATAATAATTTATTATCCAATGAAAGTTCAAACTACTTATGTATTTCAATAGTAATTAGATTAATTATTTACAAGCATATCCGGCTTACTTAAGAGACAAGAAAAAGCATACATATTAAACAACCCGAAAGAAAAATTAATGACAATGACATACAACTTTAGTTGAACCCCATACTGGATAAACAAAACTTTGACATATAATGTCAAAGTTTTGTACTAAAATGTTTGAACCACAATCGTGTTTACCTTCCAAAAATCAGAGCTAGTTGCAACTCTTGCTGACACCGACCCAACTCTAAAGTTGGTATTCCCAGTCGCCGGTGCCACAACATAGATAGATAGGGGTCGGCTGCATCATACAACGAGCGGAAACACACAAATGCTGTTGGTTTAGTGGGTTCACTATCCAAGTCGCGCAGTGTTGGGTTTTTCCATCAGGGATGTCTCAGTAGCAGCCCAGAGTTTGGATTTCTGCATGGGACTAACGTAGATGGTGAAATGTCAACCACATTTCACCAGTTATACTATCGGTCACCTCAACTTAATCCTTCGGGGTTTTTTTGTTCGTTTTCAATAAAAATCTAGTTCAGCAACGTCTAGTTTAGTAATAGCCTAACGTAAGCAGACCCTTAAACAACCATTAACCGTTTTACCATTCGTTTCTCAGCAGGCAACTCTTAATTTTTGAAATCTATTTTTAGACACTCGCCTGTGGTTTTATAAGGCAAGTTCAAAACTGTCAATATTGTTAGAAATCTGTTCTAGGGTCTCGTAATAGTAGCATAACGCATCGGCGAATCGGTGTCCTACTCAATACTCAATCATTTGGGTATTGCATTTGCTTTCTACAATGTGTACTTAGATTAGTAATTTAAACGCTCTCTTAGACTCTTAAGAGGTTGAAGGATACTGAACGACGCACAATAGAAGTTTTATTGTTATAACGGCTATGGGCGTTTAGTGTCCCTCAAAGTGTTAAGCGCCCTAACCGGATCAGGACAAGTTAACCCAAAGCTGTGATGGCTCTTTATTCAAAAAGCCCTTCCCGTCATGGTCCTGCATTGTTAGACTCACATAATAAAAATAAAATGTTTTTTTTATGTCTTAATAATATAATTTATGGACTTTGAAAGGCACCGTGACCTCTAACTTTGTTGTGGCATTAGAAATGCCGGTGTCATCTATGTAGTTTTAAAATATTGACAAAAGTTGACGTGTAAAAGACACGTCAATTTTTGTCAATATTACTTTTGAAAGGTAAACACAGAAGAAGAAAAAAACATTGCCTAGTGTTTGCAGAAAAAGTGAATAGAAACCGGTGAAACCGATGAAACCGGGCAACAGACACACTTCACGTACAGCGAGTGCAAGCGCACTCGCGACCGGAATTTGGTTGAGATCACCGTACGTACGCGTCTGTGGGCGTGCGTCTGTTTTCGCTCGTTATATGGAGTTGACCTTCTTTATCTATGAATTTGTGCCGGCGGCGCTCCTGATGGGACTGTTGTAGTGTCAGTTGTTTGAATTTTGTCGCTAATTTAAAAAACGTGGTACCTACGTTACACCTTGCTTATCACTGCCATCATGAAATGACGAATGACAGACAGAGTCATGTCTCATTTATCACGATATTAATCAAATAGTACAAAATTAATACTCATTCAAGTATTTATATTCGTATAATTTATTTGTTTTATAACATTTAGAAACCTCGCTTAGATAACTAAAATCAAATATTTTTTATCACAAACGATCTTGCAAATACAAATCTATAGCACTCTCCACTGAACGCCAAGTGTTTGGATATTTCACTTAATTATATTAGAAACATTTGCCGAGCGGCGTCGAGTAGTGCCGAGCACAGCCGAGGTCGCACCGAACGCGGACGATTCTTCATTTAGATAGCTCCAAGTCAAAGCGAGATAACAATAACCTTAGATAGAGAGCGATAACTTCAAGCGGAGTGAGGTGTTTGTTATCGGATGAAATTGTCTTTTATTTTTAAAAGGTGGATTAAAGGAGTTTAGTTTGGTTTAGGTAAGTTTTTGTTTCTGTAAAGGAAAGCAGTTTTTCTATTGTTGGTTATGTGAAAAAAGACTTTATTTTCAAGTGTATACAAAGTTCTTTCTCTTTTCGTAAACTGGAAGTACTTAGCGATGTTTGGTTAAATATGTCTGGCATCCATAATAATGACTTTGATTGTATAATCAAATCTTTGAGTATCGGATAGATAACTTAATATGCTGTCTCGATGGTCGAGTGGTCTCAAGCGCTACTGCTGAACATGAGGCCCTGGGTTCGATTTCCGGTTCGGACAAAGTGTTATTGGATTTTTCCACCAGGAATTTCTCAGTAGCAGCCCGGAGTCTGGATTTGTGCCCGGTTGATGGAATAGGCTCGCTCCCTATTCCATGGGACTTAAACATATCTGGCGAAATGTGGGTGTACCTATTATAGGTACACCTCTGCTTAAGCCTTCGGAGATTACATTCGTGATGTTATGTTATGACGTGTAACTTATACATGATATGCATTTTGACGACCAGCATACGAGGTTCTCATAGTTTGTTAGACTTAAAATTTCCATCCAATAGATGAGAGTTTTAATTTCATGTTACCTATAGGTACTCCATAGTTTCACGATAACCATACCTTCTAGCATTTACTTACATGCTATAAAACTTTGCTTCGATCAAAACTGCAACATATTAAAAAACTTTTCAAGCGTACCTCGGCGCTGACTAAGATGCGATGTCAGATTGTATAGCGGCTTAAAGGGATATTGACTCGGAACCCATAACCCTTGGAATTTTGATTAGTCATGCCTTAATCCCGAATGATCCCTCGACGCATTCTGTCAGATATAGCAAGTTGTACCTATTGGCTTTAAAACTTCACTGTGCGGTATGCGCCTATCAATGGATGAATCTTTGTGGTGGCGAAACTCAGACGCTGTTTTTATTCCACATCCGTTTCAGTAGCAAATAATGATCGATTGGATTTTTTGGGAGCCGAGAGTTGTAAATTAATAATGAGAAAGTCGGAACACTTCTACACTATCCATGAAGTTGTATAATAATTATGTGTCAACAGCAAAATTCTGATCCTTCCTTCTGGATTGTGTGATCCAAATATGTGAGAGACTGCCAAAACGAGATACTTTGTCTATGGCATGTTGTAAAAAAAAAAACCAGCTAGTGTACTCAGGCTTAACTGGGTCGAATTAATTGTGCACCACGATGTGAATGTTGATGACGTCTGAGTTGTGCTTTTTTTTTCCAAAACTCATGGACTCTATCAATTGACGCATGAGATGCAGAAAACACATCTGCCTACCCTTTCGGAAAACACAGGCGTGATGTAATGTTATTCGATAATATTTTGTCATGTGTTGTGGGTATGCGCGAACAGGATTCCGCTCTCTTCGGGACATCGCCCTATTTCTCGTTGAGCTGTCGGAGCTCGGAATATTTCAATTTGCCACCATTAATACTTGTGGATAACAGCACAATTATATTATCCAATGGATAACTAAGGTTTAATTTAAATTGAATTGCTGACTGTTAGTTATGAAGCCAGAACTAATATTCCTACTGTTATCTTTGAGTGGCACAACGAATGTGTTAGTAAGCCATTAGACCCGTTAGCTTAAATAACCTTAATAAAATAAAATATAAATGAAACGTTTCCTATCGTCATAATGACCGTGCCAAGTGCCTCATGTAAATAATAGCGACAAACCATTTTTTGGCACTATTTAAAGTCCATTCGCCCCACCTTACCTCTCCTTCGTAATATATCCATTATCCATTTACCGAGTTTTTCTTCGCACGAAACTTAAGGCAGACATAAAAAGATAGTGTCAATCGCACTGCCAATATACGAGTACTATAACCCATAGTTGTCAAATAGAAAAAAAAAACTAAAATACTCTATATTTGATGAGTCAAATATATATATAATATACTCTATATTTTAGAAATTTTTTTTCACACATTTTCCATTACGTCAGTAATGGAAGATGTTTTGGAAAAACTTGCAACTGGTAATAAATCAGTAGTTATTTTTGGTGACTTTAATAATATTTTAGAAAATAATTCAAATAGCAGCTTAGTAGATTATTAAGCCTCTTCGAATCATTTAATCTCTCAAATGTGTTTTTAGAACCAACGCGAATAACTTCGAATACTGCTACATGTATTGATAATGACTTTTGTTGCTGCGACTATTTAGATAAAGCCATTGTAAATTATCTCCCTTCTGATCACAGTAGTCAAACCGTTGTTTTTGAGTTCATCACACCAATACAAAAATTGCAGATTCAAATTAGACCAATAACATCGGGTAATTTAAATAAGTTTAATAGCTTCTTAATTAGCAAGTTAAGTGGTCTGGTCTGGGCCTAAATATGTCCAATGTCAATTTTTTCTATGAACAATTCTTTTCATTAGTGCAAACAGAGTTCAATAACTCTTTTAAGAAATAAACTAAAACTATTTGCCCTAAGTTTTTATTCAGTGACTGGGCAACTAAAAGCATCAGGAAAAGTAGGGAAAGATTATTTGAACTGTATGGCATTAAGCCGTATATTAACACGGAAACTTTTAATAAGTATGTTGCTACTTACTCTAAAACTATCTACAAAGCAGCTAAAGCGTCTTTCATTAGCAACAAGGTTAAATTAGCAGAAAATAAAATAAAGACAGTTTGGAAAATTATTAACAATGAAACGATCAAGAACAAAAGACATAATACTGATTATACACTGGACACTTCCCGCGGTCTTATTAGCGATAAGATCAATTTTGCTCAGGAATTTGCAACTTTCTTTAACAATATTCCAATTATAACTACCTGCTATTGATTTATTAAGAGCCAATGTTTCAGCCCGTCCTGTGGAATTTAAATTTAAACATATAAACTCTGTGGTCGTTGTAAAGGCTTTAAAGCAACTTAAGATCAAAATTACCGAAGACCCGTGGGGCATGTCTTCTAAAGTTTGTTAATCAATTATTGAGACAATTGCACCCTATTTAGCTTTAATATTTAATTTGTGTGTAGATCAAGGGGTATTCTCGGATTTAATGAAGTACAGTAAAGTTATTCTACTTTTCAAATCCGGAGACAGCAAAGACACTAATAAAATTATAGACCCGTATCGGTTTTGCCGGTTTTCAGCAAATTGTTTAAAAAAGTAATGTTAAATCAAATGCTCAATCGTTTTAATCGTAAGAACATCCTACACGATCAACAATATGGTTTTACCAAAGGACGTTGCACAACCGACGCCGGTGTCATTTTATTAAAACACATCTTTAACACATTTGAAGAGGCACAGAATGCAATAGATATCTTTTGCGACCTATCCAAAGCATTTGATTGTGTTAATCACGAAACACTGCTCTTGAAACTTGAGCATTAAGGACTGGGTAAACTTGCGCTTAGCTTAGTAAAATCATATATGAATGATAGACAGCAGCAAGTTCAAATAAACGGTGTAAATTTATTGGGTTTAAAAGTCAAAATGGGTGTACCACAGGGCTCGATATTGGATCCATTCCTCTTTTTAGTATATATAAATGATTAACCTCATTTACTGAAAAACCGACCAGAAATGGTGTTATTTGCTGATGACACATCACAGATTTTTAAGGTAAACAGACATGCACAAGAGCTTGACGACGTAAATAATGCTATGCTAAAGGTCCATAATTGGTTTATTGTAAATAATTTGGTATTAAATGAGAAGAAAACTAAATGCATAAGATTTGCTTTACCGAATATTAGAAGTAGTGAAGTTAAGGAGACACTAGAATTCGTCAAAAAACGGTTTTCCTGGGAATCGCGCTTGACTCAAAACTACAGTGGGGTCCTCACTTGACATCACTTGCAGGGCGGTTAAGTTCAGCCGCTTACGCTGTTTCCAAAATCCGCCAACTAACGGAAGTGAATACCGCGAGATTGGTCTATTTTAGTTACTTTCATAGCATCATGTCATACGGTATTTTGCTGTGGGGACGGGCCACGGATATTGATGATCTTTATTCTGCAAAAAAAGGCTGTCAGAGCCATCTACAACCTCTGCAGACGCAAATCTCTAAGGGAACTGTCTAAGAAAATTAACATCATAATCTTTTCATATATATACTGACAAGGTACCGTGTCAGTATATATTATGAAAAGATTATGTATAATTTTAACACAAGAAATAGGAACAAATTAGATCAACCACGTTTCAGATTGTCTAAAGTACACACTTCTTTTATGGGGTACTGTGTAAAATGTCGTAATAAAATACCACTCAATATTCTTCAACTAAATGAGAAGAAATTTAAAACTTGCATTAAACACACACTATCCGGTCCGGGCTTGATAAACTCCAAAAAAAGGCAGGAACACCGTCATTGCCTGGAGATATTGGAGAGAAAGGTGCAAGATCTTCAATTAAAATCTAGATCGTCCTGCATTGAGATAAGGAATATTCCTGTAAAAGATAAAGAGACCACTGAAGACCTTACGGAAACCATCTGTACTATAGGAAAAACTGTGGGAACTTCGATAACTTCCTCCGATATCCGCGACATCTACCACCAGCCGGACAAACCTGGTTCAACGCGCCTTTCGTCGCTGAATTTCAAACAGTTCAAATGAAAATAAACACGCTCTCCTCCGTCCGCAGCTTCAACACTAGCAAAAAAACATTAAATGAAAAACTTAATACCGAACACATCAATATCCCAGGTACACCACAACCCATCTTTGTAGCCGATTATCTTCCACAAACTCCAAAAAAAAATTCCACTTATCTAGAGAAACTGCAAAGCAGAACGGGTACAGATACTCCGCAGTAACTGTACCCATTCTGCTTTGCGAATTCTTCATCGAATGGGATCGAATGCTTTGTCATCGAATGGGAACGTTTTTCTCCGCAAAGCACAAGGTAAAAAACAAATATTAATCTCATCCGAAAAATGTCTCCAGGATCTGAAGAAAAATATGTGACTAACACGAGTTCAGTTCACACTGCATTTCCTATGTTTGATCTCTTTTACTGTATTAACCTGTGTATTTAACCCTAATATAGCATGCAAAAATAATCATAAGCATAGCATTTATAAAACTAGAAATCCTTACTATAAAAATAATAATAATATAAATTTTCAAGCTTACTTGCAACCCGTACATAATAACACATGTGTGTACCAATGTCATATCTCACAACCAAGTACAACACAAAAACACTTCATACAAAACTTCTACACTCACTTACACCCGAACACTTGCAAATCACAACTCATCAACATTCAATTGTATCGCATGACATGCTAATCATGTACCTCTTTTCGGGCGCCCTATTATTTTCTATTATTATTAATAATAAATGGCTAATATATATAATATAAATTCTGAACTGGACTCCTTTGTAGTCACTAACTCACTTACCTGTAACCCAGAGGACTGCCAAAAATATACTAACCAAAATGACTAATCAATTAAATTATAACACATCAATATTCGTAGTACAAATAAAAAAATTAACCAACTCTGCATACAATAACAAACATTTTGATATCATTATATTACATAATGCTGGCTTCGTAAGGAAAATAACCTACCAATATTGGATGATTACATGCCTCATTCCACCAACTTATTAAACCAAAATGACGGGATCGCCATCTATACCCACATAAAACTTAGTTGAAAAGTAACCGAGCCGCGTTTTAAGGGTGCAAGCTGTCTAATCTGTCAAATAGGTTATTACCTACCGTAGCTACAATATTAACATTATTGTGTGTGTATGTATTGTGTATATTAACATTATTATGTTAATATTGTGGCTACGTATCGTTCCCCCTCTTTAAAAAGAAAAGAGAACTTTAATAACTTTAGCCTCGATGTCATTTACCGTAAACTATCGACTGGTAATATTTTTCTCGTAGGAGATATAAATATTGACTTAGCCCCTAATAGTACAGACCCACTACGAGAAGATTATGTGAAATTCAACACTGCATACGGTTTATTCCCTACACACACTTCTCTTACTAGACTCTCCTCCTGCTTAGACCACATTCTCACAAACTCAACTATACCCTCCCTGACACTAGTACTAGAGTCGTACATCACGGACCATAAGCCAACTGTAACTAACATCCAAAATAGTTTCCGAAGTAGACAACACTCCGCAACTAAAACCTTCACAGACATTTTAAACTTAAAGCAGACTTGGGAAAAATAGATTTTACCAATGTGCTAGCAACTGATGACGCAAACTTGGCTATGAACATCTTTGTATCTATGATTTCTCACACAATTGCAACTTATACAACTACAACCAAAATCACCAAGAAAAACAAAATTCTGAAACCATGGATGACGCCCGTTCTAATTAAATGTATCAGGAATCGAGATAGGATGCACATAAAATCCAAAAAATACCCTCTTAATAGGACTCTTAAAATTACTTACACTAGATATCGCAATTATTGTAATCGCCTATTTCGTAATCTAAAAATAGCCTAGGAAAAAATTGGAACGATCCAAAGGCCCTCTGGCAAGCTATCAAACCGATAACAAATACACGGAAAAGCAAGATCAGTCCAGCTAAGCTATTACAAACTACTAATAACCCAAAGACGTCTGCTAATTGTCTGCAAATTTTTCACTGACGTAGGAAAATCTCTTGCTGATAAAATACTTGCTTCAAGTACTGTTAATGGAAATGTCCCCAATACAAATCAAACTCCTATACGCATATTAGAAGTCCGCCAAACTCCCTGGTCATTGATGAAGTAACTGAAATGGAAGTTGAATTCATAATTTTACAGCTCCGCCCAGACTGCGCCGCAAGTTGGGATGGGATCTCATCCCAGATAGTAAGGCAATGTCGAAAGGAGCTGGTCACTTCCATCACTCATATATGTAACCGAGCTATAGCTACAGGAGTCTTCCATGAAACCTTCAAAAATGCAGTCATTCACCCGATCTTCAAGACCGGGGACCGAGACTGTCAATAATTATCGCCCCATAGCAGTGCTATGGTGGCCCTATCAAGAAAAAATACTCAATTACTCTCTTAAAAAGTTTCTGGACAAATTTCATGTTCTGGCCGATAATCAGTATGGTTGGATCAGACCTCTCCACCGAGGGCGCAGTAATGAATTTGAGTAATCTCGTGGTAAAAACATTAGACGCTAAAAATAATTGCTTATGTATCTACCTTGATCTATCAAAAGCGTTTGAAACAGTCTCTGTCCCTATACTTCTATCCAAGCTTAAGACGTTGGGGGTGCATGGCATAAGCTACAAAATCTTCAAACACTACCTCACGAACAGAAAACAACGTGTTATAATTGGGGATTACATGAATGATGAGAAGACCGTCTTCTATGGCGTTATACAAGGGAGTGTCTTGAGTCCCAACCTCTTCCAGCTTTATATCAATGACCTCTGCACAATGTCCCTCCCTGACACTCGCATTTTCACGTATGCAGATGACACCGCCATATTTGTCTATGGTCCAAACTGGCACACTGTTAAAGAGAGAGCAGAAATTGCACTATCCAAAGTAAAAAATTGGCTGACTCACAATCTACTAACCAAAACGTAATATATTCCCTTCTCCATCAACAAAACTAAGACTCCACCGCGAATATTTTCCATACAAGCACACACTTGCATCTCTCACAGACCAACTGCAATTGCCAAGAAATCACTCGCGCGGGATGTGTGAAATATTTAGGAGTACACACGGACAGTGGCTTGAGGTGGGATAAACACATAAGAACAGTCAAGTCCAGAGTAAGATGACTCATTCATATATTTAAAACGCTTTGAGACAGTGCTATTATGAAACAACTCAGACTCGTATACTTGACCCTTTGTCAATCCGTAGTACAATACTGCATCACTGTATGGGGAGGGGCCGCAAAGACAAACGCGAGAAAGAAGACAAGAGCGGTGTTGAAAGTGATGGCAAGAAAGCCCTACAGATATCCAACATCTCATATGGAAGTGAAATACTCGGAATGGAAAGTCCTAACAGTTCGCCATCTCTTTATGCTCAGAGCTGTTCTAGGAAGCATCAAAGTGTACCATTACCCAACCCCAATAGACGCAGCAAATACCTGTGTGCCCTAATGTTCAATGCAAGACCTTCTTCGTAAGGAGACAATACAAGGTCATAAGTTGTAAGCTATACAACACCATAAACAAACATGTCAACATTATTTCTCGTAGCAGACACGAACTTAAAGGTAAAGTCTCTGAATAGCTTCAACTATTAGACTATCAGAAGACGGAAGACCTACTGGCATATATTGCGTAACAAAATGCTTCTAAACAAACTCTCACATACACACTCTCACATAACATCTCACACACTCACACCATACTCACACATACACACACAATCACATCATACACACACTCACACGGTGATCACACACATCTGTTAAACTTAAATAAAATTAAAAATTAGATTATAGAATAAGAATTACCGAAAACTATCCTAAGAATATTGTAAGTCTACTGCAGTGACATTCAAACCAATGTATTTGTATTTTATTATGTGATACTCCCTGCGGCTGAACACTGTTTCTCACAATACAAGCTCAAGCTTAGCTTGGGAATCAGTAGCAGTACCTTTTGTGCAATACATTAATACGATGCATATGTTAGATTACTCTAAGATATGATGAGTGTATTAACTGGCCACAATAAAGCATTTATTTTTATTTACTTTGTAGACAAGCATACTATATGTAAGTTTGATGATTATATCGTAGATAAAAACGCTTAATGCTGGTCCTGCTCTCCAGCCACTTGGGCTCACTAGTAAAAAAAAAAAAAACTTTTTTTGGAAGAGTTGCTTCCCCTTTTTTATTTTGTCTGAATTTACAAACTTAATGTTTTTTTTTTTTATTTAACTAAGGTTGAATTGTTGAATACTCCAATAGAAAATAATGATTTTCTTTCTTTTTCGTAGTAAAATTCTTTTAATCTCACAAATACAATGCTTCAAACTATAGTTTTGTATAATTTAGAAGATTTTTTTTTTAATTTTTGTAAATGTGAGTACCATGGAGCCGTTTACTATGTTATTATGTTGAATGTTGACTTGAAAAAGCATGGCAGTTGAGAGTACGTCATACTCACTTTAATTTCTCGCTGATGGTGGCGAGTGTGTTGGATTATTCGGTTATGCGCGTCATGTTCGTGAACGGGCGCCGTAAGTTGAGACTGGTCATCTCTTATCTACCAGGGCTTATTTTTAATCGTTTTTGTTTTCACATAACAAGCAACAAGAGTAATTTACCAACCATTTTGTAATTTCTCGAGAACGAACGAGGATACTTGTTTCCAGAATCCAAATAAACTATTGTAATGTAAAGTATCATCGGTCTCGTACAATATCAAGTCCTCATTGTATCCGAAACTCAACACTTCAAATAAGTGAACTGGCAACAATATTCTTGAAGCTCCCTCACTCAATGAAGTAATCATCAAAATCTATAGCCGGCCAAATTAAATTTTATGAAAGAGAATTCGCGGCAACAATTCTACAGCGGAATTTATTACGAAATTAAGAATCGCTGACGAGTTATTATCCGAAAAGAGTTACCGGACGGACGAAGGTCCGAATGGTTCTGACTGTGGCCGAAGTATAACGAAGTTTGTGACAGGTATATTGTTCGAATTATCAAATATTAAATGAGTTTCGTTTCAACCGTTCGCTCGTAATTGTTGGTTACTTCGGTTTTGTGTCGTATGAATTTGATTTTAGATTGGAATTACTTTGAAGTGATTGTATCTTTCTTGAGTGGTCTGTTTGAAAAAACTGTCGCCATTGTTATTGTGTAACTATAAGATATGTCTGTTGATAGTTGTAAGCAGTGTTTATCGAGGTCTTTCAACGGATTAACCGCGTAAATAAGATAATGTGTGCGGTACATGTGCCAAATGTAATGGGATTGTGTTGGCCTTCTATTTCGATCAATGTTCCAAATAGTTCTGTACAAGGTTGCTACAAATCTGTGCATTTTTTTTCTTTTATTCGTTTAATCTTTGTTTATAATCGTTCTGAAAAAAAACCTATAAATCAACGATATTAAAATAACAACACATAAACGTATTAGTACAAAAGAAAATACACTGTCTTCTCTCTATATTATTTCATAGTTCTTTTCTAGATAGTTCTTGTAATGTAATAATCTGTGCTAAGCTACACTCCGTGCATGCGCCGTGCTACGGCGTAGCTCGCCCTGTGCTACGGCGTAGTTCGTCCCCGGCTACGGCGAAGCTCACCCGGTGCTACGGTGTAGCTCGCCCTTTGCTACGGAAAGCTTGCACTGTGCTACATTTGCATAGCTTTCGAAATAATGATTTCTCGAATGAATAGGATTTCATTGAAAATATTTTTCAATGCATGTACAAGTGGTGCAACCCTCAATAAATGCTATAAGCATACAAAATGTGCAAAATCCCTCCCATTTTATTTCCAACAGCTATGGCAACAGAGAAAAATATCATATCTTTGTCCACATACAACACAAGCAAATAAGTAAGCGAAAATAATACGAAAACATTTGGCACATAACACTCAAATCAAAGCATTAAACGATTCCATACATAAACCAGTAACAAATAGCGAAAAGAATTGCGAAGCTAAACAACGTAACGATCGTAGAGATAAAACTAAAATATGAATAGTAAACGTTACGTACGTTACGTTGCGAAAAAACAAGGCATTTGTACAAAATGGCGGCACAAATAAAGTTAATATGTGCGCACTAATGCTGTTACACACAGTCATTGTTTAAGCAAATTAAGACACAGAGTGAATATAACAGTAGGTTTACTTTACAGCTATACTGTGATTTCATTTTCTTGGAAACGCCATACGATTTTTTTTTTCATTAACGTTGTCACTTTGTAAAAGTTGCGGTTTATCGTCTAACAATTAAATCGAATGGTTTAAATAAACATACTACACACATAACAACGCGCCTGTAATCCCCGAAGGGTCAGGCAGAGGTGACTATGCACCCATCAACCACTCGTCGTCGTCATCATATCTATAAACCCAATAATGTTCCAAAACTATTCAACTGTCAGGTTGGCGCATTTCATTATATGTGACTATTGTCATGATTCTATTGCTATCAACTGTCAAGGTTCAAGTATGAAGACCTAAACACCTTTTATTTAGTCTACAAACATCTGATAGATGAACCTTCTGTCCGCAACTATTCTGTGATTAACCAGACTAGGGCTACCCCACTATAGTGAGAAACGGGGACAAGAAAAAACTATAACAATTCGTTTCGGTCATTATACGGGACACAAATCGAGTTTTTCTTGAGACAAAGTCAGTTCGCACGAGACGCTTGGCTCAGGACCAAAGGCAGTCGTTGTGGCCGTGGTCCAAGTGAGAGGAGATAGCGAGTTTATGTAACGACACGCAGAAGTAATAACATTTAGTGGGAAAATAGAAGGACACTTGTAATAAAAGCGACGAAAATAGTTGCTTGGAGGAATGATATATTAATACTTTTCGTTTTATTGGGACGTGTGCGAGAAAAATATGTTTTGGTGTACAATTGAGGTTTGTGGCGTAGTGTTTTAGACACTAAAAGACCAAAAAAATGTCTACTGTAGGATAAATCTTAATCTCTCTTATGAAAAGCAAGATAAGTAGAGATCGATGAACCAAACGAATTATACAATCATTCAGCATTTGGCTCTGCGCTTGCCAAAAGTTTAATAGATTAGAAATCTTTTCTTTTCTGTATATATTTTCTATTATCGAATGCTCTGAACTAGACTGCCGTTACGCCTTTTCAGGGTACAGTAATAAATGTGTATTAACGACGGTAACTGTACGGTTTAATTATAAACAAATGCATCAAATTAAGGGGAGAAGATTACTTTTTTATCTTTTCTCAGTCTCTGCGCGAAATCTGTTCCCCTGCCGAGGAATGAGATCTACATTATTATTGACAGATTATAGCAACATTAGTCATTCAACTTACTGCTACTAACATGTTATAAGAAAAGTCTAGCGTAGCTTTAGGAAATGTCAACATCGAATCCACGAAAAATCTTTTCTGAATTAAGTCGTAGGGGTCAACTAACCACAAGAAGGAAAGAAAAAGAACTAAATAAATAATACTTATCTTGTCACAGAAACACGTATATATAAAAAAGAAAAGTTAGCTCGAATGGAATCAAGTTAGCAGGAAGGCTCTTTTAAAAGATCTGATTCTTTCTTGAATGAGCAAGCTAAGAAATCTACATGATTAACCCGCCATTATCTTACGTCACAGACCCACTTCCTTGGATAGGAATTTATTATTAAGTGCTGGTACCAAACTGGTTCCGCTCTCTTATTTACGCGCCGCGAAATACGTCTGGCAGCTATCCTAACTGATATAGATAGATCCACATGCTGCGTAAACAGCCAGCAAATTGACAGGCCGGCGGCAGTACACCCAGCGTGATGTACGACACGCGGTTACTCTGTGGTTCGAAAGAACGGTAATATGAATATATTGAGGGTGTAATGTGTTGAAACAATTGCAATGGCGGAATATATTAGGAAATAACAAGTCATATTTTTTAAGGGAATTTGAATAAATCTTTTGTGCGGAACGAGAAAAAATTTAGGTCCTTAGGTACATGTTTTTGTGGTTTATTCCTCTAAAAGATTATTTTCGTCATGTGGTAAAGTTTTAATTAACTTAGATATTTAGTCATAGGACTAGATATGTAGTTTTGTCCCAAAGGTGTAAATGATTGTCTTCAATCCTCTAAAGTTAGTAGCAACTGACGAACTAGTCAGTCGTTCACTAATCTTGTAAAACTTACCTCTAACAAATCACTTAAAGCATATTCACAGACATTATTCTATTATTTGATTTATTCCCTTACCTACAAGGTATGCTACATACATCGGTTCCTCGTCTCTGATTGGTTCCCGGATCACAACTTGTCATAAACTAGTGACAGATTGTAAGTCTATAAGTTAGGAACACCGGCGAATGGCGGTGGTCGTATTTCATCTACTTCCATAAATTCTTCTGACATGGCTAACAACTTGCTTGGCCGGAGACATTTTTCTGTATGTTTCCTGTAACTGTCATTAGTATTGTAAGAAAGGTAAGTTTAGGTATGGTCTGTTCTACAAGTATCCGACGAAATAGTAAAATAAATGGATCACGAAATGTACCTGTGGAAAACTATTTTTTGTGCCACAAATTTAGTGCTTTGAGTTTATTATTTAAATACTTAAATCCAAAATTCTATTACTACATTACCTTAAAGATGTTTTTCATTTGACTATTGAGGTTTTTACAACCGCAATTTCCGTCAATAATTTTATTCAAACAAAAATTGTTGAAATAACATTACAAAATAATGGTGAGATAACTCTTTGATATCTTGTATATGAATGTGTTACTGATTCCCTTTAGTGAGTGATTGCGTAAAAACATGAACAGAGTTTGTTTACACTTTAATCAGATACTTTTGGAACAGTCTATAATAGGTACAACATTTGGACGGTATTGATTCCCTATTAGTAGCCCTACTGGGTAATATTCCTTCCTGATTCGTAGAAGGAATGAGCATTGATAACCAAGCTAACTTGCTCGCTTGCTTGCTTGCTCGCTTGCTTGCTTGTTTGCGATACTAAAATATTTTTTCCTGTAAAATAAAAGACACAATCACTGGCATTAATGAACACACGGGACACAATTACCCGCGAGGCAATTTAAAAACTGCTTCCTAAACCAAACGAACAGAGAAAAATGTCATGTAACGCCCGGGCAGAATGCGCGCAAAATGTAGCGGGGATGGAGCAAATGAAGCGACTGTGTCGGAACCCAATCATATGATGGGGAACAGGCCCCCTCCCCCTTCACCCACCATCTGCGATCCCCCGTCCCATTAGCGAGCACGTTAAACATTTAATTTTTATACAAATTGCTCGCAAATTAAAATGGCGCTGAAATCTCGGCGAAACAATTTGACGGCGGCGCGCTTAAAAGTTTTTTCAATTAGTTCGGATTGCGGATCCAATGATTTGGTTAATTTCCTCAATAATTGGTCGCGTTGTGTTTTGTTATTCATTTATACGGAATCCAGTGATTTGACGTGGATTGCGTTCCTTTTTGGTATTTTCAATTGTTGATTTTCGTTTCTGTAGGTTTAATGAAAGATTCTTGTGAAATTATAATTTCAAACGAAATGTTGTTGCTTTCGAACAGCTGTTATTGTTGTATTTTGGCATTTATACAGGGTGTTATTTGTAAATAATTAATTCCATTTGTATAGGCGGAGGTATATATTGTACAAACAATATCATTTGTCATTTACTTTATGGTACGGTTGACGCAAATAAATATCATGGTATTTATAACTGGCTTATAAAATACATATCTCTAGTACGAGAGACAGAAGTACCCGGTAGAATCACAATTATTTCGCCTTAGTTTTGCTGTAATCACACGTAACACAGACTCACGAAAATTCTACATCTACTCTACATAGATGCAAAGAGACAGCGCAACATGAATTAACGATATTAAAATCATCACCAACGAAACCTTACTAATAACTAGTCTACCCCCTTGATATTATAAACCCCATAACTAATAAAATACCGTTATCAGTTAAAACGCACCTCCCATACAAATGTACCGGCGTGTAGTCGCGGAGTCTTCTAGTGATTCAATAGACAGTTACAGTTATAGAAGTTACACGTTAATGTAACCGTTATCGGTTATCTGTAACGGTTATTGTAGCTAACTGTAGTTACTGTAGATATCGCTTTAATGTTCAGAATGTTTACGTTGCTCTTTGAGGGGAATTGAGTTTTGGTAATATTACGATTGCGTCTCCCGAAAGGGTTGGCAGAGTTGTAGGAGTACATCGTAATTTTGCCTGCAGTTATATTAAGTGAGTGCGTCGCTGGTGGACGCAAACGCTACTGTCGGGCAGTGTTATTAGGTTTTCCATCTGGAATTTCTCAGTAACAGCCCGGAGCCTGTGATTTGTGCCCGGTTGATGGCAATAGGCTCGCCCCTATTACATGGCGACTTAAACACAGCTGGCGAAATGTGGGTGTACTAGAGACACATCTCTGCCTAATACTTCGAGGAATACAGGCGTGATGTTTTGTGTTGTTATGTTATGTGATAAGTCTCTTATAACAAGGCGACAAAGCGTTTGCAATCAACCAGATACTAATCTTTACTGCGGACTGTTATTGAGAACATTCTAATGGAAATATAAAAAAACAAAACCTTATCCGGGGATAGAACCCAAGACACCAGCCAAGCTCAGCAGTTGCTCTCACAACCACTAAACCCACGAGACAAGTAACACTTTTTCCAATTGATGTAAAATATTTCACCAGACTGTTACTTTTACTGACTGTACAGTTTACAAAATATGCACATAAGTCTGTAATAAACTAGAGTACAGCGCACTAAATCCTAATAATTCTATGTAAAAGAGCGTTAGCATATTGTTGGCCATTCTTTTCTCTCAGCAGTAAATAATTCAACTCAGTGGAATAGTAACTGAACGCTGGAGAAAGCTCAGACTTCTTCAAATGAACTCATATTTTTTGTTATTATACTTCGAAGTCATAAAAACTGTACAAAGAATAAGGCCTCGAGTATTCACTAGGGGACTTGTGTTTATTTATTTATACTTTTATGTATTAAGACTGAGGCTTAAGACGTTGTTTAAGGCTTCTTAAGTATCGAGTTGCGAGTTCAAAACCTTTGCCAGATTTTAACAAAATGACTTTCAAAGTTTCTTTATGTTCCGTTTTTTTTACGACATAATATGTACAGTCTTGAGCGTTAATATCTTATACTTTAGCAAAATTGAAAAGCTACTTTCTAGTAAAACAACGATTGCCTTTTCGAGAAAAGTACCTATTTCAATATAGTATGGTTACAAAAATACCATGTTCTTAATATCATAAAAGGTCAATGCTTTAGGAGAAAACCGCATTTGAATTTTGCGTAGGTGTCTAGGCATTTATGCTCGTAACTGTATCTTGCCCATTTCAATGGAACCTTATGATTTGAATATAGCAAATAAAATCAATTAACAAAAAAAAAAACACATCAATTTGCCACCATTAACACACCATCAGACTCGACCTAGCCCTCTCAATGGCGATATAATTGATCGCGCTGTTTATACCAACGTATGAGCGACCGACTCAATTACAATCGCACAATAAAACGATATAAATGAAAAGCGAGGGTCTAACGGACCCGATGACAACGTGTAGATAAAAACATAATATACTGGCGCGTTTTTAATAGCAGCGGAGGGTTGCCTGTACTGAGATTCTGGAAAATTGGATTTTTGATAAAAACGTGATTGGGGTCCGAGAGAGCCGGCATTCCAGCGATGTGCTGATTTAGGTCTAGTCTTACCTATACTGGAGGATGAAAAAATGTTTTTGTTCGATTTGGGATTTGGTTCAGCGAGGAATTGATTTTCTTTTAAGTGCTGTCTTTGTACCGGTAACATTCAATGAGCACTTATTTTTACAAAACATAACTTCGCACCTTTATTTTCCGAGCAGGAAAGCTGTTTTGTAGTGCGCCTACATTTCACCAGTTATAATATTATCATAAGCCACGTGTAACGCCATGTACGCATGTTAATCGGGCTACAAATAATTTCCAAAGTCAAACTCCCTGTGATGTAGCGGTCGCCAACCGCTGCCGCGGCACCAAATTTTTTGAGGTTCATTAATTGATTTTAAAAAAGTGTTCATCGTTCGAAGGTCAATATGGTTTTCGAGGATCAGTTAAATATTTCCCTATGTAAAATCCTTTAGGTCTCAAATCACCTTTTATAAACCCGAGTGAAGTAAATTAGGTTTTCTTTAGGACGATAAAGGAATTAAAGAGTTTAATTATCGTCATAATTTCTAAAGTAACATCTCAACACACATAAGCAAATTATAATAAACATTCCCCGAAAGTCTAATTATTTTTAAATAAATACCATTGAAGTAAAATAAGACAGTTACAAATGTTCGGAGGTCAGTTTAGTTAGCAAATTAAAGAAAACTTTGTGTATTGTAATTAATATTCAGCGAGCGAGCCGAGCAAGCCGCGCGCCGCCGCAAACTAGCAATGAACCAACTACTGCATTATGGAGATATTAAAAATGGTTTATTAAATTAATGTCCTTTTTAATATTGGTAGCTTTCTTTTATTTTTTGTGAGTACTTACCTGTTGACAGCGAGTTTCTCGCACGCGGCGTTTGTTCAGTGTAGGCGTTGACGCTGCGTTGTAGTTACTTTTCTCATTCCGTGGGTGTTGTACTAGTGACTATGGGTTACAGCACCGTAGATCACCTTTGATATATTAATGCACGCGTGCCGCAGCTACCGTGACGTATGTGAGTAACGAGTGGACTGTGGTTGTAAGACAGAACAACGCAGAACTACTAACTAATAAATAATTGCCATTTGGTGCATTCAGTCTTCTCCTGCACTAAAAAAACTTGCTTGAGGCAGATGCTTAGCATTATTTACTTTGTATATTTCTGGCTGTGTATCAGGAAATGTAATTTATTACTTAAATTGTACCTATTGCAAATTAATGATTATGACTAGTGTGCATACAAAACTGATAAAAAGAACTTACCCTTTACCTATGTTTTTGATTCGTTCACCATCATGCACGGGGTAACCATCGCGTCCACCCTAACCTCAATGTAGTGCGGCTTCTGCAAAAGGTTATTCTTGACACAGTGACACGGTGTCACGATGTAATGCACTTTTTGTAACATTGTAGTGCTTTTCGGGGCATTTGTAAGAGATTTGTGTCATAAAAGGTGTACACTGACGTAACATGATTGATATACTTACGAGTATGTGTCCACGTGTTATACACCCGTAGTTCGATCTCAAGACAGTCTAATATAGTTAACTATCGTACTTTGCCTAATCCAAAGTTTGATTCTTACCATTTTCGATCGAAATGAAATGGCTGACAGCTTAATCAAGATTATTTTGTGCCATAACAATATATTCAAAATTACATTAAACATTCAAGTAATTATAATCACTTGCATATTAATTAATGGTTAGAAACATAGTTGTTTCTTTAGAAGTAGTCTAAATCTCTAAATAATATTATGTTGTATTGCGTGGAGAGCAGTTGATTTGTTCTTAGTTCGTTTCTATCCATTATTTTATACTATACCAATACTTACTGATGTCTGTATATATGTCATGTATTGCACTTACAGAATATTGCGATGTCAAATGCAAGAACACAATGTCTAAACAAACATTACCAAGAGACACAGAAATGTTAAAGCAATTTGATCCGTTTGCGCTGAGAGCCGGACAATGGCGCGCCCGGGTCGTGTCCGGTGTCTCGTGGACACTATTTATCGGTGTCGGACACTGCCGGACACCACCGGCCGCCACTGTGTCCGGCCGGACATGCAGATAAGCTCGCCACTGAATTATTATAAGTAGTTTCTTTGCGGTAACAAAGTAGGTATGGAGGTAATGACTGTCTGTTTGTAGGTCTTGTTACGTTATGTTTCTTGTTCTTATACTAAGCTATAATTTGTCTCACTTATGCCAAAAGCCTTTTCTTATGCATACAAGGAACGAACATTACTCACCACACTTGCTCACTTCGGGTTGGTGATTGTAGCTCAATAATTTGCTAAAAACACGCTAAAACTTTGCAGTTTATACAAGTTTATTAGCCAATAAAGTAATAAGTAGTTACTTGTTACTTACACTACAAATTGACATGAAAAAATTCTCAATAAGTGCAGTATTTGTTAATCAGCTACCCGTGCCGGGTTGTCGCTAAGTAAATAGAATTATGGGCCTTTATTCACTTTCACTAAGCACTAATTCAGCTAGCTGACACTAACACATGGCGTGTAAACTCAAGCACACACAAGTACTAAGCATTTATTAGTAAGCTGGTGTAAACTATGCATTATCTGTGTTCCTTCACGATGTCTCCTTCACCGTTACTTCTATACATTCAATAATACCTATCTGCCTAAATTGTAAGCCATGTATGATTTTAGATAATAACACCACGTCAATATTGCGTCCTGCCAAACATGATATCCTCCGAGTTATCCAAAACAGCCGCGTCATTACAACCGTCACCGAAGCGTCACTAATGGAAACATTAACCTTTCCAATTAGGTTAACTGTTAACGTTACTGTACTCCTGGTACTATAGACTTTGGACAAATCTGCCGGTTTAGCTAAGATGGTATGTTTGATACATATTTTGTTTTACACTAATTACATAAGTTGGTGTACCTATTTAATGATTTCCATACTTAAATCAAATAGAAAATAATTAGGATAGAATTAGGATTGGATTAATAGTTTTTTTAAAGACTTGAGTTTATTTATGAGTTTATTTTGTTGAAAACCATCACGTTTTTTGTAACAAAAGACAGCTACAGAAATGCGCAACTACATTTGCGACATTCCTTGCGTCCAAGATGCCCATTGAGATCCTATGCCTAGGCCTATTTAGATCTAAATCAAAACATAATCACCATCTCTTCACATTCATCATAATTTCAGCCGAAAGACGTCCACTGCTGGACATAGGCCTCCCCAAGCACCGCCACTTCGACCGATTCTGTGCCTCCCGCATCCAGCGGACTCCTGCGGTCTTTACAAGGTCATCGGTCCATCTTGTGGGAGGCTTTCCAACGCTACGTCTTCCGGTACGCGGTCGCCACTCCAGAACCTTTCGGCCCCATCGGCCAACTGTTCTGCGAGCAATGTGCCCTGCCCATTGCCATTGTTTGGCAATTCTTCGGGCTATGTCAATTACCTTGGTTCTCCTGTGGATCTCTTCTTTTCTGATTCGATCACGTAGGGAAACTCCAAGGGGTAAGTAATATACGAGTATCATATAATTACAAAATCTCTAATATTTACAAGATATAACAACTGAATCTATATTTTTTTTAAATATAAATTAACAGTTAAGAGGGAACAAGGCCTGCGATTCTCCATACAAATGTATTCCCCTTTTTTCTTCCTGAATGATGCCTCTTTAGCAATTATTTCTTCTTCATAAAATCAAGGTCTGCTGTAAACACGTCCCTGTTATTTCCTTTTTTTGAGAAACTTATTGATTATGAAAATATGACCCTCCAAAAATTACAAAAATGCCCCATTTTTACCGCCGTGATAAGACTACTAGACAAATTCTTATTTTTTTTGTGATATCATCGGTTTGAGCTGCAGCTGTCCCTATCGCACTCTGCGGAGGCAGATTTAAGGTAAGACGACGGCAATAGTTTTTTCAAATTCCTCGCAGGTATGATAAAAACGCCTAGTTCGCTCGCTCGCCTTCGCACGTTATTGGTCGCAGTTCTAACCTGACCTAACCCAAATGATTCACCAACAATAGAGGGTATTTAGCACTCAAAGGCCGCTGTCGCCGCACGCTCGCTTCGCTCGCTCGCCTTTGCGCATTATTGGTCACTGTTCTAACCTAACCCAAATATTATAATTCACTAACAAATAACTTTAAATATACCAAATAACTTTATATGATATGAGACGCACCCAAACTCCAAGCATAGCACTCTTCATTGCCCTTTGGATGACTTTTAGCCTTCTGATAAGGCCCATTGTGAGCGACCACGTTTCAGTGCCATAGGTTATCACTGGCAACACGCACTGGTCAAAGACTTTCGTCTTGAGAGACTGCGGTATGTGGGACGAGAAGATATTGCGTAGCTTCCCGAACGCTGCCCAGCCGAGTCAGATACGACGATTTTTTTTTTTTTTTTTTGTCTTAGAAAAAAACGTTGCCCCCCACACTAGGAATTTCTCCTGTATCGTGGGTGCGTTTACAAACATTTAAAGTCACATACACAAACTGAGTAGGTTTAAAACCATTTGCTCTTTAACGAAAGTTAAAAACTCAATACTCAATACATGAACCTCAAGTACCTCCCAAGTGACTTAGTTCTTCCATCGAGTCTTTTCAATAGTGTCCACGCAAGATAGCACAATATTACGTAATATAAAGCTGTATATAGGATGCACTAAGTGCGTCCGCCGGCGTCGCTCGAGTTACACGTCCTAAGTGAAACATGTCGCTTCATTGTCTGGGCATGTCGGTATGTATTGTGTTACATGTTAGACAAAGATTGGTTAAACATTTTATAGAGTAACACAGAGTTTCGAAAAATAATTTACGTAGGTATTTATTTTTAAACAACATCATTACACTTTTCAGCCTTGTATCTGTTACAAGCTGTAATTCTGTGACATACATTACGAACTTCCAAAAAACTGTGATTCCCGATTTAAAAAAAATCTAGAATGAATGGGGATGAATTTACAAAAATCAAGAAGTGCTCGCCTTTGTTATACAACAAAAGCGAGAGCAAGGCTCAGCGGTTTAGGCAGCGCGTTGTCTGTCAGTGAGTGAATATAAGATTTTTAAAAAGTTGAAGATGTACGAAGTGCAAAGATATTTAGGGATGTAATGAACTGAAAATACAGTTGTTACTGCTTATCGCTTGGTTGGCTAGCTGACAATAATTCTAGTCTATCTTTCGGTCCTGTGAAAACGTTTTCCTGATTAATTACATTCAGATTAATGCCGCTATACAAATAGTGGAGAACTGTTGAACAGTTCTATTCATCATCAGCCTTCAGCAGTACACTGCTGGTCATAGGCCTTTCCCATTGCACGCAATTCAACTCTCATCCAGCTGCTACCAGCCATCCTGCGAAGATCGTCGCTCCACCTAGCTTGAGGTGTCGTACCTTACGATTGCCGACTCGCGGTCTCCACTCTAGAACACGTCTACCCCAACGGTCATCAGTTCTACGGTTAATATGGCCGGCCCATTGCCACTTCAGTTTGCTTATCTGTGAGCTATGTCGACAACTTTAGTTCTCTGCCGGATTACCTCGTTCCGGATTCGATCCATCAGATAAACTTCAACCATACAGTTTTATTCGACTGTATTACATTTGTGTACAACATACCTATAGATATAGGTATACAATGTACATAGGTACATACACTTTATGAAATCTACTGTCGGTATTAAAAACAAACCATTAAATTTGAATACGAGGGATTTTATTACAAACAAAACATCACAGAAAAATACGGAGTTTTATTTATCCAGAGCGCTGAACAAACATTTTAAGGATGCATCCGCAAATAATCTATACATTTAATAAAATCGTAGCGAAGTCAAAACTGTAGAAGGAATATTAAAAAAAATTGCTACGAGGTCTGGGATAGATTCTAGTGCCGAAAATATAGTTTTTAGCATTTTTGTCTGTTTGTCTATACGTATGTTCCAGCATCACTGGCAGCACAACACAATCTACTGGACAGATTCTGTTCAAATGTTCCATAGGTATTCCCTATAAGTCCGGTCAAACTGTATAACTGTTACTCTTTTAAAAATAATGGGCTTTTACAATATTTTCAAATAACAGTGTTATTAGGTATGGGAGGACAGTGTAGGTCTTTCAACAAGTACCAGGTACTTAACAGAATAATGATGTTCAACAAATCTACAGTCCAATATATAAGAATGAAATGTTTTTTGACAGGTCATACAATAAACCTAAATTAGAAAACACTTTTTTTTTTAAAGCATATTGTAAAGTATTTCAATATCACAAAAACATATGCACGAAATACAAAACAATCAATCTTTTGAGCTGCTCCACGTAAACCATTATTAGATAATAGGCTGTTGATATTCCCTTGAGGATATTTATGTAGATTGATTGAACATGGTCGTATTTTTGTCATGACAATGTCTATCGTAACTCATTCATTGAAACCAATAATAAAGAGATGCGCAGGTATTCATAACAGAGGTTCGCTCATTAATTTAATATTTTCGTATTATTTTAACATTATTAACAATAATTAAATTAATGTGGTGACGCGTACAATAATTAAATTAATGTGGTGACGCGTGGAACTGGGGCTGACGAGGAGAATGCTTCGTTGAAAAGGTCGACTCTATGGTTGCGAGTTCATAGACTGCTTTGACCATCAACGTGCGAGCTCGGCTTGGCGGGCCGATTCACAAGTCATGTTTTTGCAGAGAAACGTCACCAAGGCGAAAATTCTAACAGGTTGTAGCGTTGGGAAGACAGTGTTTATGCAGCACTAATTGCCCACAGTTACCCCTTTCAGTTCAGTGCGTACTTTGCGATGATTATCAAGAAGTCACAGGGGAGACACTAAAGGCTGCGGCTGTCGACCTCAGGACAAGCTGCTTCTAACACGGAAAACTGTCACTTGCTCCCGCGTCACCAGTCCTGACTGTCTGTATATTTTGGCTGGTGAGAACAAAAGTACAAACGTACGTAGTATACAGGGAAGTTTTATAAAAATGTAGGTGTTATTGTAGTATATTGTGGTGTCTTACGACTTCCACGTGAACGAAGTCGCGGGCAGAAGCTAGTTATTAATATTTTAATCAAAAACCAACAGTTGTTTTTAAATGAAACGATGACTTCGACACGACACGTTTCGTTTAACAAAGAAAGAACGAAGGTAATTTGGTCTGAGTTTAGCAGGTTTACGTTTGAAAATATCTAATCAAGTATGTTGATAACAATTTAGCGCTGGCTGGCCGCTTCGCGCACCGATAATAATAAACAAAATGTCTATCTAATACGTTTCATTTTTAGGATGCCCACGGGACCCTGTTACTAAGGCTCCGCTGTCCGGCCGTCTGTCCGTCTGTCCGTCTGTCGGCGGTGTCCAGCTGTATCTTTTGAACTGTAATAGGTAGATACTTGACATTTTCACAGAGTGTATACTACTATGACCGCTATAACAAGAAATAATAACAATTTATAGTATTTAAAATTAAATGGGATCACCATACAAGAAACGACCAAACAAACCACCATTAAAAAAAAACGAGTTATATATTGTACGGTGGTACGGAACCCTTCGTGTCCGAGTCCGACTCGAACTTGGCCGCTTTTTAGTTTGGATAACACATCCATTTATACAAAAGAAAGTAAATTAAAAAGCAACTATTCCGGCCAGCACACACTGATTGACACGTTAACCCTCAACGGTACACAACTTCGTGGTCAAAAGGACCAGAAGTAACCCTTCACGTGAAGGCAGATGAGATTCAACCCTCCTCGCGCTGTCAAACCGACTGTTTTTCTCCGACAACGGGTTGAAACGCATTGTGTGACTTTAGGTCCGCGGGGTCGTGTTTGCTGGCCTGACGTGGGTCACTCGTTGTGTACACAGTGGGCCACTCTTTGTTGCCTAGTTTGGCGGTCGGAACTTTGTCCGTTTTAAATTCGGTATGAATAAAATGTTAAACGTTTGAGGTTGCTATGAAAAATGCGAATGTGGTAATAGTTTCGTGAATATGGAATTGAAAACGGTTTTTATTGATTTTGCGTTTGTGCGTGTCGGCAATAGCTGAGCGATTCAATTCTAGGCTACGGGATGAGAGTTTCCACTTCTGTACAAAATCACAAATAAAAATGATAATACCAGCCTATTAATTTCCCACTGCTGGGCAAAGGCATGCGCATGGATCAACATGCTTCCTTAAGACGGTTTGGCGTTCTCAAACTTATAGTAAGTCCAGGTTTCCTCAACATTTTTTTTCTTCACCGTTTGGCAGTAAAATCCAAGAATAACTCAGAAAGTACATACTTATGATTAGAAACTTTGTATGTACCTTAGACATAGCACAGAAATTTTGATTTATCTTGCCATATCAGCACATTGCACCCGTGCGAAGCAGTAAGTATATGAATAAATAAATATTTTCAAGCCAGTCAAGAGATCTCCTATCTAAATAGCCAACCTAACAAGCTATCGTAAATAATATTGAAACATGAACTTCCGTCTCTGGACACCTGCTCTCGAGGCTCACCAGTATCTCAAGGGATGCCATACTCCCAAAACGTCCTCCTTCTGACTGACAGAATCTTAAGACACTTAAACAGTTAAAGCTTGTTATGTCAAACAGCTGAAAAGTTTTAATACTTCCTCTGGGATTAAGGATAAGTTTGTCGTAAATCTTCTCATTGCATCTGACTGTTAATAAACTTTGACTATCGTAGTTAGATTAATTACAGTTCTGGACAATAGACTGCTCCTAACTCTGGCTCTCAGCCTTCCATATTGGTCTGATTTAAAGCGTTTTTGAAATATAAAACAACAGATATTAATCTTCAACCTAATTAAATGTCTATCTACTGTGAGTGTCGTGAAAAAAACGATAAAGTTATCATGGAAAAAATATGGAAAAGCTGCGACAACTGACTGTCAAGAACAAAAAAACTTGGAGCCTTAATCGTATCGTGTAATCATTGATCGAATTAATTTACAAATGAACATGCCACAATTTTAATTGCCACACATGACTACAAAAACAACACATTCAAAATAATCAGACAACCAATCAAGATCCTTACAGCCACAGCAACAGAACAACAACAGCCTATACCTGCGGTATTGTACTGCTCCTGCGCCGCTTGTGTGCCGCCTGTGTACTGCTACCGCGCCGATAATACCGGTGACGGCGGTCTGACAGCGGCCGGAACAACTGTGTCTCATTCACTAATGAAAGTATACACACGCACACACACACACCTGTAACTGGTGTGATTTACCTACATACTAAGTTGTTCGTCTGTGTTTTGAATAGTAGCTGGTTGATAGGTAGTCCTCGCAAAGGGCGTACGTGTTTGTAAGATCTGTAACAGGTGGCGTGTCGTAGTTTCTGCCTACACCCACACAACAAATGCGTGTGTTTATATATTTATTTTGAGACAGTGTAGAGTTACAGCCCGCCTGTCATAAAAATGATCAGGCGAACTGCAAGCCACAAATTAAAAACAAAATTATACTAGATGTACAGAAGGGGTAAAAAATAGGATAGAAGTAGTCTGGAGTCGGGTCCCGACTGGGCCCACCCACAGCCCTGACATCCGGTACATGCTACTGTAGATTTTTCAATTTTTACTACTTTAAATATTAGTCTTAGGCACAGCAAATGAAGATGGATAACGTCGTCAAGAAACCCAGATTTAACTTACTGACATTCTTGTTATTTCTATGATTCACAGATAGTTTTCTTCGGTGTAATGTGTCTGTAAACGCATCCATGACTACATAGTAAATCCAAAACAGTAGCGAAAAAGCAACACCCTTGCGTTATCATGCTAACACACACGTTATGTCGTCACAACCGCACGAAACCTCCATGGGGCGATAAACTTCAAAGTAATGCCCATAAAAAGAGCGTTAATCTGTTCACGAGGCCATGGTGAAACATATGAATAATAACGAGTTTACAATTAAGAAGGTAGTCATTAAATTCATGTGAGAGGTTTTTGCGGCGTTTTTTGGATGGTGAAGTGCTGGTATACGCTTGACTTGGCATTTGAAGGGTTACTTTGAATTCCCTCAAGGGGTATTGCGGGTTACATAAGTGACTTATCGCAATTTTATTTACGAATCGTTGTAGTCTTTCAGCATAGCAGGTAGTAGTAGGACTGTAGCGAATACAGGTTAATATTATGTTTTTCTGTGAGTTATTGGATAAAGATTGTCAAAATATTAGCTAGTTATTTAGTCTATTATAAAATTGGTTGCTATTTCGTAAATCTTCTTTTAGCTCTGTACTCTGTGGTCATCACGATCGCTAGTAGAGTTCCGTATAATGTTTTCTTAAATGAAACTTATCTTGAGACAAACCACACTTTCAATGCATACCTAAATGTAACTAGTTATGGGCCCAGCACGCTTCTACTGCTAATCCTTTAATTATTCTTAAGATAATTTACTTTTCATAAAGTGTATTTATGTTTATCTCAAATACTTGGAGACACTGATAAAAACTAGAATAAGTGTTACTAGAATTAATTTACTTCTTATTTTATTTTTTCAGTAATTCAAGCATTAAATCGACCCTTTGAAATTTCTTATTTATAACTTTCACATTTTTGTTTCAAACTGTATTCCGTAACATTAATAATTTATGGCCCGTTTGATATACCCTACCTCTTTTTATATTCCGTTAGAATAATAATGAAGTTCTGCCGATTTTAACTCGTCTGGCTTCCAATGAACATTTTATTATGAACGAAACAGACGAAGAACGCTTTACAACTTCACTTCTCACATCTATATGGAGATATTTGAGACTTGAGCTACTATAAGCGAAACTTCAACTGGATTTACTTCAGACTTAAGTTCTTACAATAAGAACAATAAATCAAGTAAAATAACAAGTCTCGAATATTCTAAAAACCAACATAATTTAATTCTGTAAAATCATTTTGTCCGACATTGCTGGAAATGTTCGTAAAATCAGCCGACTATGGGCTCTACGCCGTAGCAGCAGCGTAGCGTCGTAGCTGCGTACCGGTCCTACACCGTAGCGGTTATAAGGGTTGTGCCATTATTATGATAATGGGCTATTATGGCAGATATCATTATCTAAGCAAGAGTGACTAAGATCTTTGGGGAGGGGTTACTTTATTAATTTACTCCGGACCACTTAGATAATTATTTTCAATTTTGCTGTTAGGAAATTTAAAATGGTGTTTTACAGCAATTCCGTTGGATGTTGAGACAAATTGACTTAAAACTTAATGGGAGAAATATTTTAACGTCAAAATCTGTCTTTGCTAAGTTAAAAGTATTTGAGTCTGTTAATAGCGTTTTTCTTTTACTTAAAGGATTTTAATAATTACCTTAGCGAGCGCTTTCAATTACTAAAATATCCTGGTGAAGTTTAGTGGCTAAACTCTTCTGACTTGATTACTGTACTTTTATTCAAAGATCATAAAAAATACTCAATCAATCTGCCAAGCCTTTAGGTTGTTGGACTTCCAGTCTAACCGGATACAGCTGAATACCAGTATTTCACATGGAGCGACTGACTATCTGACCTCCACAACTGCAGTTATTGGGTAACCCTTGGTAAAACTGGTTGTCAGGCTTGTGGGCGACTTACTAAGTGTAACGACTGTCAAAAATCTACGAATGACTGCCGGGACCAACGTTTTAACGTGCTTTCTGAAGCATGAAGGGGTCTCGATATGTGATGGATGGTCACCCATCCACCAACCGACCGCGGCAAGCGTAGCTTCACCTTTAATCGACCCGTGAGGCTGTTGTTGTTTAGCCACGCGCGAGAAAACATTGTGCGGTTTGCTTTGTATTGGACTTCACAGTACTACTATTACGTCCAATACAAAACAAACGCAAGAACAAGGCAAGAACCTCCAGCTAAACTCTCGAAAACTAATCCATAAAATATGTACAATCACAAAGCATGATTGACACACAACCTCAAACTACTTACAACTTTAAGTGCTTATGAAATATAGTGTACAGGAGCAAGTGTTCGACGGTGACAAATTGCGGGAACTTCGTGGAGGCTCGAAGGACCACAAAGTTTGCTCCTTAGGTCCCTAGGGCCAACGTTTGTGGCGCTCTAGGGCCCAATGTTTGTGGGGCTCGGAAGGGGGTGTGTGTTTTGTCTGGTTTGTTTGACCTAAGGGCGGAGCTGTCAATACTCTCTGGTCATAAGTGTCTGAGTTTCGGGATCGTGTTTTTCTTGAGGAAAAGTTGTTGGTTAATTGTTAGAAGTGTTGATAGGTTTAGTAATTATCTTTTCTAATATCTAACGCGACCATCATTTTTTAAGTTTGTTGGGCCATCGAAAGACGAATGAATATCAATATATTACATGGAGTGGCTGTCACCTTTGATCCTATTACTGAGAAATATTGACCTTCAATAAATCCGAAAGTCTAGCCACATATATAAACTGACCATTATGCAATAACTTTTCTATAACTTCTTGTCAAGCATGTATTCTTATTTATTAGAACTAATATAATAATAATACCTACGCCGGTTTTCAAAGTGAGAATTTGAAGTTCAGAACTTATAAAACTGTTATAACTTATGTACTCCGGCACTTGTACTCCTTCGACGTAGCACGTGAAATTCAAAAACTCAAAAATGTTCGGGTGTCAGTGACCAAACTAATTCTTAATTTGTTTACCTACAAGACTGAAGATTTAACGTTATTTTATACTCGCCACAAACTTGTGTGATGTACACAAAACGGTAACACATCTATTGACTGACCACGGTAGGTATAGCATAACCTCTTAGAAAGTCTGATCAGCGCGGTTGCCTGTTGCCCACAAGGCTCCTTACTCTATTATATTCGCTACAATGTAAATCACTCTATATTTTCCTTTCATATCTCTACAAGTGAACTTGTTAAGTAATAATGCAAGAGACGATACCTTCTAATAAGAATAGAAAATGTATGCTTTAAAAATAATGCAGAAATTCTTAAAAGAAAATATTCTAAACAAAATAATTTTAAATTATTATTGTGTGCATCAGCAAAATGTGCTTTAAAATATAAAATGGAATAAATGAGAATGATAGTTTATTAACTTTTTCAGTTAAATTAGTACTTAAATAAAACAAAAAGTACCGGTGCAGCCGGTAAGAAAAATATTGATATGGTTATTTTTCAACCTCATCATCTGTGTAGCATTTTCCTAATTATGTTGTGGTCGGCTTCCAGTCTAACCAGATGCAACTAAATACCAATATTTAACAGGGAGCGACTGCCTGTCTGACCTGCATAACTCAGTTGGTAGCTCGACACCCCTTGGCAAGACTGAACTATTATTATTAAAGAATAATAAAAAGGTATCTTTTAGTAATATAACTCATAATATTAAACCAAAGGGAGTGCAACATACTTTAAAATTATTTAATCAAAATCCAAATTACTGGAAATATAATTATTTTAAGAAAAAAACAAGTTTGATGTCATTTGTTTAACAGAGCATTGGTTAAAAGATCATCAAGTGAGACAATCAATTATGAAAATGATTGTGTTGTTAGTTAGCCATTTCAGTCGAAAACGTATGATACATGGCGGGCATGGTGGCATTATTTTTAATTAAAAATTATAAATATTAAATCGATCGAAAGAACGACATTATCGGCCTGTCTGTTGAACACAACATTGAATTATCCTGTGTTGAGCTCTATAAGCATGTTATAGTATGTGTATACAGATTCCTAAGTTACCAGAACCTATCCGTGTTTGATTCTGTAATGAAATATGTATTAAATAAACTTTACGGTAGATAATTTGCAACTAAATAAAAAAAAAACAAATGCATTCGATTTATATTACCTAATGTTAGTAGTAGCGAATGTGACATTATATTGAATGGAGAAAAACATTTATTAATCAAACGGTTTTCCTAGGAATCACGCTAGACGAGAAATTACAATAGGGACCTCAAATACATCTCTTGCGGGCTTGCTAAGTTCGGCTGCTTATGCTGTTAGAGAGATAAGACAGTTAACATTACAGATGTAGACACCGCGCGTTTGGTCTATTTTAGCTACTTCCACAGCATTATGTCGTATGGTATTTTACTGTGGGGTCGGGCTGCTCACATTGAGTCGATCTTTATTTTGCAAAAGAGAGCTCTCAGAGCCATTTATAATCTACGTCGCCGCGAATTTCTCAAGGAACTGTTTAAAATCATTAATAATATGATGGAACCTTGGCAATTCATTTATGAAAATATTATGTATGTAAGAAAAAATCTACATCTTTTTAATAAAATAAGTGACAGACATAATTTTAAATAAAATAAATAAAGATAAAATAGGTCAACCATTTTTCAGATTACCTAAAGTACATACATATTTTATGGAGTACTGTGTTAAATATTACAACAAAATACCTAGTGATATATTACAATTAAATGAAAGAAAATTCAAAACTCATATTAAAAGTACACTTTGTAAACAAGCATATTACAAATTAGAGGATTATATCCAAGATAAGAATGCTTGGAAACATGCAGGTCCTGCTTCATTTATGATAATCTAGAATATAGACAAAATCAAACTGGTTGCTAGTTTAATTGTATAATTTATTATTTTTATGACATTGATTTCGTTCACCTTGATGAGAACTTTAGACCTCTCTGGGGTGTGACTGTCATCGAGGGTCTGACGATGGAGATGGAAGGCTGTTGAGAAAATTCCTTACTTGAGGAAAACAATTCAATTAAATGGTAACTCAAAAGCGAGTTATACTAAAGGGTTATTTTTAATTTTTCGCTTTTCAGTTTTTTTTAACGTCGGTGTTATTTTTTGTAAAAACGTTTACAAAAGTGCCTTATTAAGGGCCTATTTCAAACAAATTAATGATTTGACTTTGATATTATTCAACCAATGAATGTTTAAAAAACGTATTGAATTGAAGGTATATTAGTAGTTTATTGTGATATTGTATTTAGTCAGTAAAACATACGTACCTATATTGTAAGTAGGTACCCAAAATCATAGGTATAGCTTGCTTGAAAGTGTAAATAAAAGTGCTAACATTCCAAACAGAATCGTATAAAATATAACATTGAAAGTGGATGAAAGTTAATCAACTTTCTTCCACTTTTATTCAACGTTATATTTATCCGATTCTGAGATCAACAATAATATAACTTTTATAGAATGTTACAAGAGAAAACTTAATAAAATTATGAAAAACCGTAAATAAAATACTGAAAAACCAGCTGGCGAATAAAATACAAATCTCAGAACATTCTTCAACGAACAAACCATTAAATAGATACCGATGAATTAATGGCGCATCTAAAAATACTAGCCAATCATAGTGCGTTGTCGAGATTCAATCTCAGAGAACAGAGTTTAAGTGAGAGAGTGAACGAAAATATTAATTCACAGTCTGAACGAGTTACTGTTGGGATTGATATTATTAACGTGATCTGCGATTAATAACATCATAATAGTGCAGAGTTAATTAATTATTTTGTCATACTCTGTCTAATTTAGTAAGTTCTCGTACCTTATAAGACACCCCTAAGGGATAAGAGGTTAACTGTCATTGCTTACCACTTACTGTTAACCTCGAATCCCATGATTCGATGTGATCCTATCATAATTATTTTAATAATATATAATTATTACGTACCCGGGACCAGGTTTCAAATTGGCAAGAACCTGGTTCAATTAATTAAATATTATGTCTACTGATACATTATTCAACGGTCTGAATTCGCCAGCATGCACAAAAGAGCGTGTTATTTTTAATACGCTTTTATTAGCTTGACCTGTATCTATGTAACTGAATCTTTTAACGTAATTTTTACCAACTTCAAGACGTTCGGTTTACTTGAAAATTTTCACATATATTAAGGACCGAAAACAATACAATAATTTAGTGTTTTGGAGCTGATCTGATGATAGAGCCAGAAGGTGGATAGTGGAACTCTTCAGTGGCTACTAGGAAAACCCTCGATTTTGGGCTTATATGATTCGTTTTGACGAGTCCAATAGATCAGGCTTAGTAACGAGGGTCTGATGATGGAGCCAGGAAGTGGATAGTGGAACTTATCAGTGGCTACAGTAAACCCTTTGAGTTTGGGCTCATATTATTTATTTTCACAAGACACAAAGACAAGGAGATTTTATATTTTTAACCGACTTCCCAAAAAGGAGGAGGTTATATTCAAGGAGATTGATTTTTGATTATTCATTTTCATAAGACACAAATACACAGAGACAAGTCCAATAGATTAGGCTTGGTGTAGAGGGTCTGATGAAGGAGCCAGTAGGTGGATAGTGGAACTCTTCAGTGGCTATTAGTAAACCTTTCAAGTTTTGGGTCATACGATTCATTTTGATGAGTCCAACCGGTCAAGTCACAACTTCATTGGCTTTAGACTTATTAACTAAACGAGGAACATACTAGACTAAAAATTTAAATTATTATGTACCTAGTTTAAAAAATACAAAAAAACACGCTTTCGTCACGCATTAAAAATTATAAAATAATTAAATTGACTTGTGTTAGTTACGATATTAATACCTGTGCAGCTTGTCACTTCTTTTATATACAATGATTAAATCAAAAAGCGTGCAGCACGTTTTGGTTGTATACTTTTAATTAATTTGATTATAATTGATAGACTCGCAAATAGCACACCATCTCACCTGATGTTACGTGATAATGCGGTCGACGATGCCAGGCAAGAAGTAACCTAGGTATTCATTCAATTTTTGAATGATGATAAACACCCATTCCTTCTCTATAAGACAACAGGCATTTACATCGCATTAGTGCAATTACATGCTTGAATTATTATTTCTGTTATTGATTCCTGTGCCGTGTTCTCGCATCAAGCTATTCGCTGCTGTGCCCTCCAATTCGTTGGCGACGGATGATGACGCGCTGTCGAACGTGGCGACGCAATCCATTGCGACGTGTCACACAGTCGCATGCATGTCTAAACGTAACAAGTTGCCTCAAGTTGAGACGTGTTCAGGTAATGTATGCAGGAACTGTGCTCCTGGAGGGTAGGCTAGTTAAGGAGTATGTACTTAAAAGACGAACGATACTGTTCTGTATTTTAGAAATGCAATCCTATCCTAACTAATATAATATAATAAATGTGAAAGTGAGTTTGTTTGTTTATTTATTTCTAATGCTTTCACGAATTTACTCAACATGAAATTTTGCATACATGTTGTCAGGGGTACAGAAAAGGATATAAGATACTTTTCATCCAGTACTGTATAAACAAAGTACTGTTCCCGAGGGATAGAAAAATGAGAGTTAAGCCGCGAGCAAAAGCTACTAGAATAATATTTATTTCCATTTGACTTCTGCTTGACCTTGATGAAATTAAACCACAAATCGGGAAAGAGAGATGCTACGACCTGTAACTACGTTGTTGACGTTTCAGCCGATATACGTAAAACCCTAATCCCTCAATCAAGGCTTTTTATAAATTGGACGTCCTGTCCTGTGAGGGACTTTACATTGGTAACAAGGTGTTATAAATGTCAACAATATGGCCATGCAGCAAAAACTTGCCGAGAGATCATTACTACGTGTGGTCACTGTGGTGACGCAGGCCATTCGATGTCCGAATGCGCGAAGAAAGCCGACATTCCAAAATGTACAACTTGCTCACGCTTTAAAAAACCCAGTGATCACAAAACAGGAGACAACTCCCCAGCAGCACAGCTGTCTGTTCAGTAAGAAAAAAAATCTATATAATAGTATGCAAAATAATTTACATTACGCAACACAAAACATAATTTAAATTGTAAATTAATAGCCATAATATGACAGCTAGCACGCGCCAATATACCAATCAAAAACATCGAGAACTCAGACAGAAATAAAAAATAAAGACTAAACGTAAACAATATCTAAATAAAAGCCTCCAGGCATAAAGGGCGTGCCCGCTTATATATAGCTATAACTAGAAGTTATAATTGATAATCTAAGACCATCGAGGTAAAATACAACAACAAAAAAACAAAAACTCATGAAAAAAACACTGTAATGAGTAGATTATGTCAACAATAAATTAAAATAAATTGACTTATAGAGTAAAATTATAAACAATTATATTAATTTATATAACCTGTCAGCATGTAAGCTAATTCTGGAGAAAGAACATTTAAACTTTGTCTTGAGTTAATCACAGCGACCATTTATTCTTATCATTTAAGTAGTCGTTGATAGAATAGTATGCCTTTGAACAAAGGTTGGATTTTACTTTAGTTTTAAACGTATTAAAAGGCAAATCTAGCAAAGAAAAGGGTAGCTTGTTATAAAAGGTTATAACAAGCCCAACAAATGAGCTATGAACCTTATTAACTCCATCGACTATGAGGGTACCCAGTGCGTCATATCGCTTGTTGCTGACTCAACAATATCCCTGGCCACTGCTCTGTCCTACTTACCTACCTTCGATGTGTCGGTGTCTAAGCACATTAGCCGACTGATTAAAAAATCTATCTTTACCTTGAAGGTGATTTATGCAGTATTTATTTCAACCTGTTTAATAATATTGCAAACACAATCATAATCGTGTAACTAAGTGCTAACAACTACATATTTTCCGTAAATAATATAGAAATTATTTACCCTAATTATTAATATTTAAGTAGATAATAAATCTATAACATAATGAATTAACAGACTATGTCACTATTCTCAAAACGTATGTTAAATATTGTTTAAGAAATCAATTGTCCAAATAGTAATTGTAAGAACTCATACCACCTGTGATACAGGTTTATCCTAGTACAGACATCATACTTTGTAATACCTACATTATTTCTTAGATTAATACTGTATTTTACCAATTTTTAGTTTTGAATAAATAGTATTCATATTTTTTTGGTTTAGCCGCTGCGCCAATCGAGTGTGATCCAAGGACCGGGCATTAGCTAAGGTCAAGGCTAGATTGTGCAATAAACAAGCCGTTAGAAATAAAAATTGAAATGCGAAACAGGCGACATGTGAGACGTATACGTTAAAATTAATTCATGTAGGAAGCCCTACAATAATAAGCACCTAATCAAATACTGTCCCTCAATCGTGAAGGCGACTCGTCACATTCTGATTCCGATCCTTGTTTTCATCTTCAATCTGTGCTTTTCAACAGGAACTTTTCCTGATGTTTTCAAAACAGCAATTGTCCACCCTATCTATAAGTCGGGAGACAAGGATAATGTCGCTAATTACAGACCCATTTCAGTGCTGAATACCCTCTCAAAGATATTTGAAAAAGCTATAAACCATAGACTCACCAATTACCTAAATAAATTTAACATTCTTTCTAGTAACCAGTATGGCTTTAGGGCTGGAAAATCCACCGAAGATGCTGTACTGGAACTTACAAACACCATTATTAGCCATTGGGAGAATAAATATAAGACTCTTGCCATCTTTTTAGACCTATCCAAAGCCTTCGACACTGTCTCAATTCCTATACTTCTGTCGAAGCTAGAGCATCTTGGTATTCGCGGGACGGCCCACGATCTTTTCAGGAGTTATCTTACAGGTCGTAAACAAATAATAAAACTTGCAAACTACCTCAGCAACCCGGAGATGATTACTTTTGGTGTCCCCCAGGGCAGTGTCTTAGGACCCCCACTTTTTCTCATATATGTGAATGAACTGTGTCAGTTATCCTTACCACACTGCAAAATTATAGCTTATGCCGACGACACAGCTCTAATTGTTCATGGCCGCGACTGGAATGAAACTCGCCTGAACTCGGAGTTTGCCTTGAGCACCGTCATGAGGTGGCTGACCACAAATCTTCTCACTCTAAATGTCAATAAGACCAAATTTATCACATTCTCTACTATGAAGTCAAGTCAGCCCGCTAAACCGATTGAAATTCGTGCGCACACCTGCCCAAACTTACACTCAAACTGTGACTGTCAACAATTAGAAAATACCCCTATTATAAAATATCTTGGAGTCACTCTTGATAATAACCTGAAATGGAAACAACATATTGCTTCAACTGTAGCTCGTGTGAGAAGGCTCATATACATTTTTAAAAAGCTCAGAGGCGCGGCCGATTTCAGCTGTTTATTAACAATCTACTTTGCTCTCGCTCAGTCTGTTCTGGGGTATTGTGTAACGGTCTGGGGGGGTGCCGGTAAAACATTGATGCTACGGGTCGAACGAGCGCAGAGAGCTGTTTTGAAGGTGCTGGCAAGGAAACCGATCAGATATTCGACATCATCTCTATATACCCTCTGCCAGGTCCTCACCGTTAGACAGTTATTTATCCTCCAAACTATTCTTCGCAAACACAGCCAACTTAATTTTGATCCGAAATACTGTCCTACACGCCGCTCGAATAATATAATAATATAATTTTAATAATTTAATAATTTATTCAATAAGTAGTTTGTACACGGTTTACAAAGTTGTCTTATATAATGAGATGTTATAAATAAATAGAACCAGTACAACACATATAAAATGTCATAGGACTCCCCTTCCTAAACTAGGCAGAAAATCTGTCTGTATCTTAGGAAAGAGTATCCATTCACAGTGAGTCTTATTACGGTTACAAAAATATTGGTACGTGCAGTAGGCGAACAAGTACTTATGTTAAATATTAAATTAAAGTACAAAAATAAAAAGAACAAAAGATGAAAAATAAATAAAAATAAAAACATTTGTGTATGTGTGTGTGGGTGTATGGGCGTGTGTGTGTGTGTGTTAGTGTGGGTGTGTGCGCATGCGTGTGTATATGGGAGTGCTTACATGCCTGTGTATGAGTAAGTGGATGTGTTGTGTTCTGTGTGTAAACCTATCTCTTTACTGTATAGTGGTTAGAAGCTCCTCGGTATCACTATATGTCAATGCCTGTAACCAGGAGTTTAGCTTGTTTTTTAACTGGCCCTTAGTCAAAGCGTAAATATTTAATTGTTTGTGGGCTTTATTATACAGCCTAGCACTTAGGCCATTAAACTGACGTCTTGCGAAAGCAGTCCTGCAAGAGACAGCAGGACATAAAGGAAAGCCACGACGCCTCTGACTGACAAGCTGCTTATTGAACAAGATCATAGAGTGCTTGTATAGGATGGATCTTAAGATATACAATTTCCTAACAGTTAAGACATTGCATTCTGAATATAGCATATGTGTAGGGAAGTCACGAGGTTTGAAGTGAATTACTTTTAGCACAGCCCTTTGAGCTCTTTCTAGTTTTAATAGCTCAGTTTTATGAGTCCCTCCCCACACAGGGATACAGTACATCAGGATTGTTTGACACAGAGCCAAATAAACCATTCGGAGAGTATTTTTATCCGCTGAAAACCTTAAGTTTTTAAAAATATAAATTAGTCTTCTGGTGCGAGAGGTTAATGACTCCAATTGAGTGGTCCAGTCTAGTTTCTCATCGACGTACACTCCGAGATATCTTATGGATTCCACCATAGACAATGAGAGACACTTACAAGCTTCTGTCTTTCGCTGACAGTTATGGGCTTTTAGATTTCCGGTTGCTCCAGCTGGTTTTGATGTATGCGGTAGAACGAAACGTAAAAATTTGGTCTTATTAACGTTTAAGGTTAAAAGATTACTTGCTAACCAATGCATTACTCTCCGCAATGCGTTTTCCGAATGCAATTTAGCGTCATCCCAATTCTTACCATATACCACTAGTGCAGTGTCGTCTGCGTAAGTGAAAACATCACAGTTGACGAGAGGCAGATTACAAAGGTCGTTTATATATATTTGGAAGAGGGTTGGACCCAAAATACTTCCCTGGGGGACCCCGAAGGTTATTCGTTCCTCTGCGCTAATTGTATTGTCGATTTTGACGGATTGTCTACGGTCAGAGAGATAATCTTTAAAGATTTCAAGAGCCAGACCGCGTATACCTACATTTTCCATTTTCTCTATTAGTTTGGAAATACAAACAGTGTCGAACGCTTTACTGAGATCTAGAAAAATGCCATAACATTTCAGTTTTTGGTCCAGTTTGTCAGCTACCGACTGCACAAGGTCGACTACGGCATCTTCCGTAGAGATGCCATGTCGGAAACCATATTGGTTATTAGCTAGAATGTGGAATTTGGTCAAGTAATTGGTTAGGCAGTTGTTAAGAACTCGTTCCATGATTTTAGACAAAGCGCTTAAGACAGAGATGGGGCGATAATTTGAGATCTGATCTTTATCTCCAGTCTTGTACACAGGTGTTACTAACGCTGTTTTAAAGGCCATCGGGAAAACCCCTTGTGATATGGCAAGGTTGCAGATATGAGTGATGGGAGGCACGAGGACGTTTCGAGCCATTTTTATTAATTTGGCTGGTATGTTGTCCAATCCCGTGGCACAGTTATCCCGAAGTGATTTTATAATTAACTCCACATCACTTTCACTAACCGGGAGAAGCGCGATCGAGTTAAGCGTGCTGTGTTTGGATGTTAGGTCTCCGTCTGTAGGGAAAGTAATTATTTTAGATGCCAACGTCTTACCTACATTAGCAAAATAATTATTTATTACGTTAACTGAGGATAACGGGTCCGTAGACAATGTTAAGAGATTCGTGGCTGGCTGCTTATTTATCTCTGTATGAGTGAGTTTTTTAACGACCTTCCAAGTTTCTTTGCTATTATTTTGAGCTCTAGTAAATTGAAGTTTTTCATCAGAACGTCTAAGTTTATTGATAAGTCGATTACAAAAATTTCGATATCTAGTGTAAGTAATTTTGAGAGTAGTGTTTTGCGGATCTGAATTAAGCTTAAGATGCATGCTATCTCGGTTTTTGATGCACCGGATGAGACCGGGTGTCATCCAAGGCTTGATTATTCTAGCCTTTCTTGAAATTTTTATGAGTGAGGTATGGGTTAGAACAATGCCTTTGAGTGTAGTGATTAAATTATCTGCAGCAATGTTGGCATCAGTAGCGTTCATCACTGTGGCTAAGTCAGCGTTTTCTACATCCTTGACAGCATTAGAATAATTTAAACGCGTGGTTGTCTGTGGAACTAATTTTCGGTTCACTTTAATTTTATCTAAACATAAGGCTGTAGCATGATGATCTGTAATGCTTGTTTCTAATACGAAGGAGTTTGATGAGGATTTAGATTTGAGCAGGATATGGTCTAGGCAAGTATTTGAGCTTGGTCTAGTGGGATGTAGAAAAGCTGGCAAAAGACCCAGTGTCGCTGTATGTAGAAGATACTCGTGTGAATGTGGGTCCTTGTTGTTGGGTTTAATATCAACGTTCAAGTCTCCCATTACTATAACAGATTTGCTGCTTTTTAAGGCAGACGCAGCAATTTCCAAGCTATTATAGAAATTAGTTAAGTTAGTATATGAAGGTGAACGATATATACCAATTATTGCAGTGTCTTGAGTACGACAGATTAAGCAATTTGCGTCCTCAAAGAAGGATGGTTCCGTTACAGTACATTGTAGGTTATTTTTAACGTAGATTACTACACCATCATTTTGAATTGGGTTTTTTATAGTGGAATACGCGGTATAACCATCCAAAGTTGGGGTTGGACCTGCATTTTTCAGCCGGCATTCCGTCATTATTACCAGATCGAATTGGATAGGCATCTGGGCAAGAAAAATTAAAAAATTGTTAAGGTTTTTGTGAACACTACGAATGTTAATGTGAATAATTTTTAATGACGATTGTGCTACCTTTTGTAAAGAAGTGTATGCGCGTGGGGTACAGATTTCAAAAGTAGCTACACTGTGTTGATCAATTTCATCAAGGATATTATTTATACAAGCCATTTATAATTAATAATAGCATTTTAAAGATAGGTGTAAAGGAAAGTATTTTTGATGTGTGGAAATTGTTGGTATGTGTGGAAATTGTTGGTATTAAAGTTTTTGATTTAGTGTAGTGTGGAGGTAATTGCGTTAGTTTCTGTAAAGAAAAAAGTACGGGTGTAATTAGTAAAATAGGTAAATTTACAAAGGGCTTAATATAAGATAAATCGTAATTGTAAGCTAAGCGGTGTGTAAAAAAAATGTTATGTGTGCGAAGTTCGCTTGTTATGTTAAAAGTTTCTACAATTATAATTACGAGACATTTACATACTATTTTAAAGTAGTAGATAGCCAAGAAGCGAGACAGGGTAATTATGTAGCACAGGTCGAATAGTCACATTTTTTTCAGTATGTTCGCTAGACAGTCTTCCGTCTTGACAGTGAAAGTTTCTTTGCACTCCGGGCTTTTTCGTAGTAGAATCTTGCCATTTGTAATCCAGCAAAATTTGAAACTATTCTTTTTGGCAAAGTCCCGAGACTGCAGGAATAATTTCTTCATCGATCCGGGAAGATATTCGTCGACATATATCGGTTTCTTATCGCCGCATATGCCTACTACTTTTGTATTCAATTTGTCTTCTAACTTTCGGCTTTTGTTGAAGTTGCGAGCTGCCGACAGGTAGTTGGTTTTAGCGTGCACAGAAGAAAACTCGGTCACAATAGTTTTGTTCGTCCCAGGTTTGGCTGGTAAACGATATATATCACGTATTTCGGACGCTGATACTTCATAGTCGATACTTTTCCCGATCTGAGACACAATATTGATCATCTCCTCGACTGATTCGTTTTCTTTGTTCGGGACATTTCTAATTTCGACAGCAGATGACCTCGAATTCAGTTTGATATCTTGAAGTTGCCTCTCGAGCTTGTTGATTGTTTCAGCATTTTTATCTCGGGTCTTCTCAAGGTCCAGGATTTGAAGCTTCAGGTCCTCATAGTGATTGTACATATATTCCATCGACTTCTCGATTTCTGAGTTTGTTTTTTGTATTTGATGCACTTTTTCCTTGACATCAGACATTTCAGAGAAAATTTTGGCAAACGTAACTTCTTAATAGGGTTTGTAACACTCAGTCCCGTAGAACTGTAGCTGCAAGTCGCCATTTCAAACATATAAGTTCAAAAATATATAACAACCTAAACAAAAGCTTACACATCTATCCACTAACCAAGAGCAAATGTAAAATGAAACTTGACTCCTGGTTAAAATCACAAAATTATGATGTAACCGAGAAACTCGTGGAAGTGTAAAATACTCATCACTCCCTCACACACCCCAACAAAACCACACACCACACACATGCCACAAACACCACACACACCCTTCGCACATCTCATTAACACTCACCCACACACCCATTCACCCTACACTCACCACATTAATTCAACCTCAAAATACATCCCAAATTATTATGTCCTGTTATGTACTGTGATTCTTGTTTAATTTTCTTTTTTATTTTCTTTTTTATTATTAATTTACTAAATCGAAATTATCTAAATTAATGTTATTACTTTTAAGCACTTCTGCATGGAACATCATTCCATACTGTATCTGGAGAAGGGCGTTGTTAGCTGCGCTACAGTTTATACTTTTGCAGCTATCATCGTTTTATTTGTACTTAGTCCTGTATTATTGTTCCGAAATAAACTTTTTATTATTTTATTATTTTTTTTACTGTCTCCAATAGCCGGTATCCATGGCAACCAACTAACAGAATCAAAGTAATCTAACTTTAAATGATCAAGTTCAGTCAGCGCCGAAGAGAACCAATCAGAGCTCGCAAAGTCGAAATTATTCGCTTTGCCAATCCACAGATTAGTTTTAAGAGGTCCTAAACACGAGTTAGTCGATTCCGAAAGGTAATTAGTTTAATTCGAACGATTTGTTAGGAGAGGTCCCACCGCAGGCGGGGCTAGGTGTCACCGCAAGCGGGAGCGATCTGTGACTTTTGAAAGATCGGTTTGATTGAGACCTTTTAGAGGCGGTAAGATTGGTAATTAATGAATGTTGGGCTTTTAATTGCTAATGTTTTGTACTAACTTGTTATATAACGGCTGCAAGTACGAATGGACGGGGGTTTACGAAGCTGAGAGTCATATCTTTTTATAAAGCAATGATTTTTTTTGTACGTGGCTATACTTGGACACCGACTAGTTATGAAAATATTGGTAACCATAATAAAACTTGTTTTCGCACAAAAAATCGTAAAAAAAATACAGTATTTTTGTTCGAATCCAAATATTTTTTTATCAACTAAAATTTAAAAATCCCGCCCGTCATCTGTCCCGTTCTAAATACGTGTAAGCACAGTTTTGTTAAGCGCGGTTTTTCATACGAAAAATAAAAGTCACTGCCCAGCAATAGTCTTGTTCAGTGTTAGTTGATAACACGAACATTATGCGTAGATTTAGGCTCGCTGATGGGTCTTTGTACGCCCCGTGTGTAGGGCCGACTTGACGGAGGTGTGACGGACAAAGGACGCAGATGTGACCCCGCAGGATTAGTTACGCGACGCGCAAGTACGTGACGACGGTATTACGATCACATGCTGGAGAATGAGGTGGCTTTGGTAGGGTGGACGTCAATGGAAGTTTATAAGTTGATGTGATGAAATATGAACTTATTTATAATGTAAATATTGTACAGTGCTGACGTTATCGCACATTGAGTTTCAGAAATCAGATTTGTAGTGTCATCTCTGTCACTCATACACATGTGTGAGATTATAATCATCTATCTAAGAAAAAAAATAAAACACCGTCTTGAAATATGTCGGTGTCTTTGGTATTGTGTTTTCGTTATTTGCCACCGACTTCGGAAATTTAAGTTATTTTTTAATTTTTAGTGTACAATAGCCTAATGTCAAGTACTCATCACCTCTTACAAAATATTGCTTTTCGATGAAGGGACCATAATTTTTGAGGAGTTCTCCTGGTACTTCACCATCACCTCCACTTCTCAATATGCATTGTGATGAGCTTAAATTACTTGGCATCCATATTACAGTAATCGAACCGCAACCCGTGAAATAATTATTATTGAGCAGTTCTGGTGGCTATCTGTGGTCTTCATCATCAGTTCCACCTCACGAAATGGTGGTTTTCCGAGAGCAACTGCACGAGTTACTATAAAAAATACCCAAATCGCTATAGGTGTGCCTATAATATTTGAAGAGTTTCCTCGATTTTTCCAGGATCCCATCATCAGATTCTGATCTGATGACAATAGGACCATCTCGAAAGTATACTCTTTCAAACAAAGCAGCCCACTTTATGTATCCAATGACTACTAAAAATTCATTAAAAAAATTGGTATATTGTAAAAAAATAAATATTGCTCCTAGAGGTATTTTATGTCGGCTACATTGTAACACGACTAAAATGTCACGGTGTATAAACATCCGAATTGATAACCTCCTAGTTTCGGAAGTCGGTTAAAAGTTAAATGCTGTTCGTTGGTAAGTGAATCACTTGAGAACGAGTGGACCGATTAGTTTTTGTTTCTGCGTGTAATACTTAGTTTGATTATGGTTTTTAGGGAAAGAAAAAATTGAAAAGTTGACTAGAATTGGATAATAAAGGAAAAATGTAAGTGCTTCGTTCAATAACATGCTTCCGCCTTCCGCCTGCCTATTGAGGAATACACTTAGCCTTGGCATCGCTATTTAACTCAACTAAGCACGTTGAACTCAATCGATACAAAACTTGGCTGTTTGCGTTATACCGAAGCGTTTCCAACGAATTATTACATTCACGGCGGTCTTAGCAATATAGATGAGTAGGGTTGGTTAATGTATGTCTGTGCGGCTTGGAAAAAATATTGTTAAGTAGATCAAATTGGTGAGGAAACATTTTTTTGTGTTCCTTTTTTATATCATACGCCACTGATGCCGCTGGGCTGAAAAAATATTTTTTTATAAAAAAGTACCATCGACAAGAAAGGAAGAAGAAAAATTATAACAATTAACTGATTTTATAAAAGAAAACTTTTTACACATCACCAATATTATACTTGAGACTTGGATAACTATCTAAACACCCTATTTCGACGTGGGTCTGTAATAAAATGTAATTGTAAAGTTGTCGTGAAATCCCTACATAATATCTTGCACTATAAAATATTATTAAAGTTTCAAAACGGGAGACCAAGCGAAGACTTAATTATATCGCTTGGTCTCCCGTTTTGAAACTTTTATGTTTTCGTGTTTTGTTGTGAGTAGAGTTTACTTTTAAGTTACCCATTTCCCGCTATTCGCTAAAAGTGTAATCTTGCCTTACCTAATTTACTCGCGAGCCTCTAAACAAAGTAATCCTTAAAAGCTTTCTTCCAAACATTAATTAAGTGATTTTTTACTAAACGAGCCGAAACACTTTGATTTTGTTAAAATTTATCACCGCTCACCCATGTAATCAACGTTGTAATTAACTTGAAATACTTTTGATTACTTATCGGCCATTTTATTAAGAAACAGAGTGAAAAATATCATGAGTTTTACAACAGAAAAATAGCAATATGATTATTTCAAAAGGAACTTTTATTATATTATTTATCAACTGTTAATACTAAGAGCAATCCCGATAATTAACTTTTGTTTTTCAATTTCATTTGAATCTTTAAGGAGGTTTAATTTATTTCGTTAAGACACTACTAACTGTAACCTCGTAATATCAAAGCTGCCTTTTGAACTGTCAGGAATGTTCCAATATCCTCACGCGTGTGGGTTGACGTTAATTTTGGCGGGAAGCTAGTGGTGACGTCATCGCATCGATCATGGCCGCCGCGCGGTAATGACAAGTCCTTTATAACAAAGATCCTATTATCAGCCAGTCTTTTGTAACCGAAGCCGCAGTGAAATATTGTTTGGAGAGAGTTTTTATAAAAATTAATAATGATCGAGCTTCATTTTTTAACTGTTGTCGCGATCCGGCGCAGGTTCTTTTTTAATTGCAAAGGTTTTTGTTATGCAGCATTGGTGTCATCTTTATCAATATTATTAGGGGACAACATTCCGGCATAAATACCTTTTAACAGGTGAAACGTAACGTTTTCCTATTGAAAATACATAGTTTGATAACAAGAAAGAAGTTTATAGAACAGTTTCTGAGTGCCACCAATGCAACATTGTCTTGTTCAGTGTTCGTTGTTTTCTATCGGCCGTTTCGCTGACATGCCTACCTGCATTCAACCATAGGTAACATACCTGTAACAAGAAAATAACATTATCAGAATAATATTCACGACAATTATTAATGTTAACAGCAAAATATCGTAGTTAGTAGGTACCTCCTTGTTCCAAATAGTTATGTACGAAAAACAAAATATCGGCTAAAATATTAATACGTAATACACGGCGCGTTTTCAGCAAATTACAAGTTCAGTGGCTTGTGACGCGCAATGTATCGGAAACAATGCGAAGACGTCGTAATAACTGCGACACATAGTTCTTATAGGCGCCGACGTCTTACTGCGTTTCGAGTTCCATATCACAGCAAAAATATTAAAATACTAAGTTTTAAAATACAAATTATGTCCATGATATAGCTAAAATGTAACCATTGTCACCGTGAGGTTGTGTGGTGATTTGGCATAGGCTACCTTTGCCAAATCACCACGCTTGGTAAACAGTCATATCAGGAAAATTAACAGCCTGCGTTAATTTGCCATATTATAGACGGTTGTGATTTGAATGTACGGACACTTTGAGTTGGTAGTCATATCAATATTAATTTCCCTGTCTTTACATAATTACTTTAAGGCGATTATCAACTTTTACGGCCTAACAACGATTAGGCTTTACTCAAAACAAAAGATTTTTCTAGCTAAATCGATTTTATGATACATAGACTGGTCTCCAAAAACATTATTTTCCTTCACACGCATGAGACGATAAAATTCTATCCCGTCCTTTAGCGTTCAGCATGAAATATGAAGATAAATTAATGTATTGAGAATAATAAAACTGCTATGCTGAGGCCGCTACATTGTGTCAAATATTTTGCGCTCGTAAACACATAATGTAAAGAATTTACTCGTAAATGTATTAGTCGTGGCTTTTAACGTATTTTCTTAAAAAGTCTTCATAAATAACGGAGTTTTGTGTGTGATGTGTATGCTCTTGAATAATAGCTGAGGCTGCGTGGTTTAAGTGTTGGTTGCGTGTTTATGTAGAGATGTTCATCGAAGTGTTCAGATAACCAGCAATGGATTTTGAGAGATTATTTGGTTTAATACGAGTATATTGCTATGATAAATTGAATGAAATATCGAATGTTTTTTAGGTCCGTATTAATTTTGAATTTTTATATTTTCGTTTTATTTATATATTTACATGTTTTGTAGTATTTATTACTAATTAAATAGAAATTATTAATAGAATATTTGTGCGCCGTTGGCGGCAGGCGTTAATTTTATTAATATTGTTATTAAATAAAAATATTTGAATTTGAATTGTGTGTGAAGTCGATATGTGTTTTCAGAACAATTCAGTTTTTTTTTATTCCATAGTAATAATACATTTCTAAAGTTGTTGGGCCCAGTAAGTGTAGGTGGCCACGTTAATCGATCTTAATCGAAACAATTCAGTATAAATTGCATTTTTATCAATAGCCACCTAGCTTTCTTCGAATATCATAATATGAAGAAACTATGTACCTGTGTCATATTGATTATGTGACGTTACTGATGAATCTGATATATGCAACTAAGAATTAACCATTCATCATTCTCCCTTATCCCAATATATTTGCGGTTGGCGCAACATGTATTTTTCTTCCAACAACTCTATTAGTCGTCATCTCGGGAACCTCGGACTGTGAGTCCAGCCATCGTTTGTTTGGTCGTCCCCTACTCCTAATGCTATCCACATCCGTACTCTTCCTTACGAGAGAAGTAAGAATTAACAATTAACAATCGATAATCATTTTTCGGCGTGGGGTTCGAACTTGCGACCTTTAGCACAGAAACTCTTCCTATCAGAGCGTATTGTCTAACTTCTAACCCTGCCCACCCCGGGGCATAGCGTGATCATAATTAAAGTACGACATAACCGGCGTGGGCTGGCTAATCGCCACGTATCGTTGGCACGGGTATCGAACCGCCGACCATTTGGCTCGCCTCGGTAACAACTCCACCACTTTATGCGAGCCTAGTTTTTATTTATTGGGAAACTAAAAGTCGCATGTTCCTATTAATATTGTAAAAAAAACTAGCTTATGTGACGGTACGAGTGATACGAGATATTAAGGACACGGCAAGGTCGTAACGGCCCAGTGGTTACGGCCCCGCCTCTCATGCACGAGGTTATGGGTTCAAATCTGACTTTTTAAATTCATATGAACTTTCTGAGTCTATCTTGAATATCAGGTTCTTGGAACAGGAACTTATAGTGATGAATTTTGTTTACACACACGTATTTACATGATTTATACACTAACAGACTTAAAATAATAATAATAGCAGACGTGCTCGGAGGAAGGAAGTATTTCAGGAAGTGCTCGTAGGGATCTTGACCATCTTCCGGGCTCTGGGATTGTTCTAAAAGCCGTGGAATACCTCTCCACTCCTCAAGCACCTCAGGACATGTTGCCCCTTTGTCGCTACGTCACTTTGCTAGCGACAGTTTTGCTAGCCCATTATTGAGTGTGAAAGTCACCCCTTCCCTGCCTTTTTATTCGTGTACATATTATATAAAACCTTCTTAGTTCCGGGTCACCAGTCAACTTAAGCTACCCAAACCCATAGTCCAATATCTTTGTTTCCATATCCTGCAATAGTCCCACACCAACCGGGGGTTGTTTTTGGGCGCACTTACATAGTACATACAGGGATAATCGTCGGTTGGTGCCTCATTTCATTAAAAACGTCTAACGGGCATCTGCGAGTTTGCTTTGGCCCCTCGTACGCCTTCTAAAGGTCTGGGACCCCAGAGTCCCGAGAAATGTTAAGAGACGTGAAATAATTATATATAAAATTATATAAAAGGGGGGGGGGGAGGGGACATTATCATAGTTCATCAAAAAATTCGTCCGCATCGCTATCAACAGGATTTGGCAATGCTGATTCTTTGGCCAAAGAATACGCCAGCCCTCTGATCACGTGAAGAGTCGACCGCTTGGCGATCTCTTGAAAAACTAAGTGGGCACTCGGACCCCATGGCCCTAGTGTTTCAACTATAGTTTATATAAATCTGAAATCGCCAATCCGTCATGAGCAAACGTGGTGATCAATGCTCGTGCTTTGTCTGTATGAAAATGTGTCTTTGCCCTGCAGTGGGACAATATTATAGTCTCGATTCCTGCCAAGAAGGTATCGAACCCAGGACTCCATTTTTAGCAATCACGCAGTGTGCACAAAGTCAAATTTAAATGTTTTCTATATCGAATTTCATTCAACCTTCAACAAAAAACAGGCCTGCACTATAAAATCACTCACCATTCTCCATACAATACAATATTGTTCCACTCGCCAAACCACTTAACTACAAATACTCTTGTATAGTACTAAAGTGGTTGTTACCAGTGGCGTCCTGTTTACGAGCTTCATTGATTGACAGTATGGACACATGTGCTCTGTTTTATGGTGTCCTAGTACTTCTTTAAGAGGGAATCATTCATAAGGTTCATAACTCATTTGTTGGGCTTGGTATAACCTTTTATAACAAACTACTTTCTTCTTTGCTAGACTTGCCTTTTAATGCGTTCAAAACTAAAGTAAAATCCAACCTCTGTTCAAAGGCATACTATTCTATCAACGACTACTTAAATGATAAGAATAGTTGGTCGCTGTGATTAACTCAAGACAATGTTTAAATGTTCTTTCTCCAGAATTAGCTTACTTACTGACAGGTTATATGAGGTTATATAATTGTTTATAATTTTACTTTATAAGTCCATTTATTTTATTTTAATTTATTGTTGACATAATCTACTCATTACAATGTTTTTTTTTAATGAGTTGTATTGCAATATGTTAGCTAGCGACCTCGATAATTTTTTAATTTACCTCGATGGTCCTAGTTTATCAATAATAACTTCTAGTTACAGCTATTTGTAAGCGAGCACGCCCTTTATGCCTGGAGGCTTTTATTTAGATATTGTTTTCGTTAAGTTATTTTTATTTCTGCTTGAGTATAGTAAAGTTCTCGATGTTTTTGGTTGGTATATTGGCGTGTGCTAGCTGTCATATGGCTATTAATTTTATAATTTAAATTATGTTTTGTGTTGCGTAATGTAAATATCATTTTGCATACTATTATATAGATTCATTTTTTTCTAACTGAACAGACAGCTGTACTGCTGGGGAGTTTGTTGCGCCACTTCTTCTTCCCAGCTAAAGCACTAGGAAGTGGTGAAGGGTGGGCGTTTTGGGGGACTGTCTTATGTAATTTTGAAGTTCAAAAAGTGCTGATTCTCAGCCTAGTTTGAATTAATGATTTTTGAATTTTGAATGTTGAACCTTGGGGTAGCTTCTGAATTGCCGTTTAGGCACTAAATTTTCGTAGAGATCTTTTAGGTTTTATGGTAGCCACTTTAGGACTGGCGTTTTGTACAAGGTAATGCCTTTTCCCCTGAGGGGTAGGCAGGTAAACTTTTGTACCACATATTCAGTACTAAATCTGAGACCTTACGCTACGTAGATTTGACATTTGCGACCTGATAAAAATTTTTTGCTCAAAAAATATTTAAGAATTTATCCCTTATTTTCTGTATTCCTCTTTACAAGAAAGAATCCAAAAATAATTCAAGGACGTATCAATTTATGATGTTTGCCTCGGTCGGCATTTGTCGGTATTACCCGACTCGGCCCTTCGCAGCGTGGCGGGATTATCCGAGCCCACCGCTTAGCGAGTGCCGCAGTAAGTGGTTTTAAATGTTATCCCTTTCGTGCATTTAAGATTTTTTCACGAAAATGGCGGTGAAATGAAATGAAATGAAATGAAATGAAATGAAATGAAATGAAATGAAATTGTTTATTCTGTAAATAGGATATTGCAATCACTTTTACACGTCATATTAAAAAAAAATAAGAAGAAAATGCTAGATGAGTTCGGCGTTTCCTATCTGACTACTCTGAGAAGAAAGACCGAAACAAACTCAGAGGTCACAGTCTCTTTTAAAGTCCAGACATAATCTTGGTCAGGCCATATGAGGACCATGTAGATTAGTGTCTGAAATGGTCTTTTGAGGAAAGAACCACACAGATTTGAGTGGACCTGTCCAGTCAGTGCAAGCATTTGTCAGTAATCGTAGAGCTCAACTCAGAACTTAAGGAGCTCAACTCGACGAACAATACCAAAGAAAGGACATTTGGGTAGGTCGCATAAAGTACTCAAACTGCCAGACCATCATTTAAACTAACTGAGAAAGAAAAAATTAAAGAAAGGAAAAACAATAAAAATATCCACATAGTCCTCACATTCACAATAATTAAAACAATATAATACTTTACAAAGTAATCATGTTATTTTGTATATAAATTTCAACAATGTCAATATGTATATAAAAAACTAAAATGTCAAATTTTATAGTTTTATCACAAAGCTTAGCAGAGCGAGCAGCTCAATCCCACGCTTTTTTATCTTCTAAATAATCTGAAATTTTATAGTACCCTTTTTTACAAAGTTTGGTTTTTATACAGCTTTTAAATCGTTTAATGGGTAAGTTTCGAATATCAATGGGAAGTTTGTTGTAAAAGCGTATACATTGACCCATGAACGAGTTGCCTACTCTGTGGAGACGTGTGCGATGTACAGCAAGGTTGTGTTTATTCCTGGTATTTAAACTATGAATATCGGTCATTTTCTTAAAATTTGATATATTTTTGTGTACATGTAATAGGTTTTCAAAAATATATTGTGAGGCTACAGTCAGGATGTTTATTTCTCTGAATTTTTCTCGAAGGGAATCCCTTGGACCTAGGTTGTAAATGGCTCGAACAGCCCTTTTCTGTAGAACAAAGATAGTATGAATGTCCGCACAGGTTCCCCAGAGAAGAATCCCATAAGACATAAGACTATGAAAATAACTAAAATAAACAATTCTGGCTGTATCTACGTCAGTTATCTGTCTAATTTTTTTAACAGCATAAGCGGCCGAACTAAGCCTTCCTGACAATTTTTCTATGTGTGGGCCCCATTGTAATTTACCGTCAATAGTGATTCCCAGAAAAACTGTTGACTCTACAGGGTCCAACTCTATTCCATTAACTTGAACATTAGTAGTTAGCTGCCTGACATTTGGCGTTGAAAATCTAATGAGTTTAGTTTTTTTTTCGTTCAGGAGAAGATTATTTACATTAAACCAATGCACAACTTTAGAGAGTGCATCGTTAACTTGTTCATAGTTGACTAACTGACGTTTGATTTTAAAAATGAGGGAAGTGTCATCTGCGAATAAGACGATCTTGTGATTATCCCTTATGTGGTAAGGTAAGTCATTTATATAAATTAGAAATAAGAAAGGACCTAGAATTGAAAAAGGACCTAGAATTGAAAATAGGTAAGGTAATTGGTAAAAGTGAACACTCTGCGTTTGTTTTACTTTTTTTTCATCGCGAGCTGTGAAGGTTTTATGTTGTCAAAACTTGAAGGTGTTTTTAGTCAACAATAATTCGTTAAATATTCAGTAAAAAAATATTACTTTGCTTCGGTTTATTAACGCATCTTTAAAGCCTTTTTATCTGTCTACTCTATGGATAACATAAAATGATTTGTCGGCCCTAGCATATAGGTCGGCAAGTGGCGAGCGAGCCTGGAGCGATCCCGAGTAGGTACACCCGAGTGGCATCGTTAGCGATGTATTGTACGTACAGAGTGCTCGAGATGAGAGAAATAGTGATACATACTAGTATTTATATTATATGCTATTCAGCCAAACGAGGTGAAACTGGAGCTTCTAATAACTTGCTGTGATTTAGTGTTATACATAAAGTGCAGCAAACTCGCGAACACGTAGTCAATCTGCAATCTAATTATGTATAAATCTGCAATCAAAGAAAGAGAGACGTTGCGCCGACCACAAATAAGTTGGGATAAGGGCAGGAGAACGATGATGACTCTGGTCTGGAATCGCTAAATTAAACAATGTTTTTTGAGTAACAATTCTTAAGCCGCATAATTAATCAAAAGATACAGTCACTTGAATATATACTTCCTTTTTTATCATTCAAAAGTCATTTATTCAAACTAGGCTGAGAATCAGCACTTTTCGAACGTCAAAATTACATAAGACAGTCCCCCAAAACGCCCGCCCTTCACCACTTCCTAGTGTTTTAGCTGGGAAGAAGAAGTGGCGCAATAAACTCCCCAGCAGCACAGCTGTCTGTTCAGTTAGAAGAAAATGATTCTATGTATGCAAAATTATAATTACATTACGCAACACAAAATATAATTTAAATTATAAAAAATAATAGCCATATGACAGCTAGCTCACGCCAATATACCAACCAAAAACATCGAGAACTATACTCAAGCAGAAATAAAAATAACTTAACGAAAACAATATCTAAATAAAAGCCTCCAGACATAAAGGGCGTGCCCGCTTACATATACCTGTAACTAGAAGTTATAATTGATAAACTAGGACCATCGAGGTAAATTAAAAAAATATCGAGGTCGCTAGCTAACCACATATTGCAATACAACACATAAAAAAAAACATTGTAATGAGTAGAGTACAATAAATTAAAATAAAATAAATTGACTTATAAAGTAAAATTATAAACAATTATATAATCTCATATTTTGAAGTCGGTTATGTCATTGATAAGTAAAATATTCACTGTACGTGTAAATTACCTACTGTACGGGGTGGCACAAAACATTATAAGTACATATATGACGCGAGTTCTACAACTGCTTATTCAGCGGATTACAGATTATGCCGACACATGCTACCTGGATGCTACGGAGGAGCTATTAAACAAGCTTGAGCGCTTGCAAAACTTGTGCATTCGCTTTCTTTTCGGTCTTCGAAAGTATGACCGTGTTTCTCATCTTCGCAAGGAACTCAAGTGGCTCCCGATCCGCCTTCGCAGGAACACTCGGATTTTTATGTCTCCTCTTCAACATCTTACACAACCCGTCTTATCCTTCCTACCTGCGTGAGCGTTTTTCTTACGCTCGCCCTAGCGACGCACCGTGTAGATCACACCTTAGATCCCTCCTTAAATCTCATCTTCATAAAACAAGCTACTATTCCTACTCTTTCTCTGTCCATGCAGTAAGTAATTCATGATTTAAAAAAACTTTTTCTCAGCTTAAATATCGAGTAAAAGAGCACTACCTTTCCTCTCAACTGTGAGTATGATATACCTACAATATGTACGTTTATATATTTAGGCTTCATGTATTTATTTAAGAATTCGTTAATTAATTACGTTATACGTATAGGTTTATTTTATTATATTAGTTTAAGACTTCGCATATTCATATTTTTCTCTTCTTGTTCTCACACTCTATTGTCTACATTTCTTTCTCATTTCTCCTTTCCCAGGTCTGCTGGAAAAAAAATCTTAAGAAATAAGCAGTAGGTACCTTTGTACTCATAATTATTATTATGTCGTATCTGTATGTATTTTACTGTGTACGTAAATAATTAAATAAATCAATATTTAGTAACCAATATTTCGAAATCAATTGTACCAAACGTGCAACCCTACTGCGCATGGGGGTGGTCCAGACTTGTCTTTACCGCAAACATTGTGATTCAGTGGAGGGCTGTTTATTGCTGTATCAATATATTGCGAGCCTTTCGGCGGTTGTAAGGGATACGAATATTAGCTATCAGGAAAATCAAGTGCTATTCACGTAGACGTGGAGGTAGAAACAAAAATTGAGTGAAAATCAACCAAGCCGCAGGCAAGAACGGGATGAAAACTCAAACTCAAACCATTTATTTCAAATAAACCAATTACAGGCACTTTTGAATTGTTAAAGGGTCTGTCAGTCAGAAAGATGAAGCTAGTTGCCCATTCAAAAGAGTATTAGGTTCCTATGGAGCAGAACGGGCAAGAAATTCCACGGACACTCTTTTAAATCAAAATATTGGTTACATCATTCATGTTGAAATTATACATGTGAGAACAATGTAGACAAAGTGCACGTTAAAAGCGTCCGTAATAAAAAGATAAAATCAATTACAAAATTAAAATAAATTGATGATGTGAAATTAAATGAGTCTCTTTTAACGGCGCCCGTTCACGAACATGATGCATGGATCAGCACCATTCAGCTCAACCATTTTGAAGGGATCTTAATAATCCAATACACATGCCACCACCAGCGAGACATTTAAAATGAGCTTGACATACTCTCAGCCGCCAGGGCTCATTCAAGTCAATGAAAGACACCCAAATGGTAGTTTTGTAAAAGGAAGGTCACAGTGCTCACGCATGTGGTAAGTAATTATACAATACTAAAATATTGAATTTATACAATGCAAAGATAGTTTTTGCAATCTTCAGCAGCTCCAAAAATATTTTTGATGCAAATCATCTAGTTTATGCGCCTTTGTGGAGCTGGACCAGCGTTGAGCCAAGCATTTTTGTCAGCGATGTAATCCCCCAACTTATAATATCCTTGGCAGAAAATAAATCAAATAAAAAGACGATAACGCTGATCTCTAAATTCAAGTTCTAAAATATTTACCAGTGAAAAACTATCTTGCCTCGTCGGTCTAGTGATAGCTAACGCGACTGCTTAACTAGTCCTGAGGTCGGTCCTTAAGTTAGAAAAAGTATCATTGGGTCTTTGCATTACGAATTTCCCACTAGCAATTATAATAATTTTGAGGTTAATGGTAATAAGCTCGCCCCTATTTCACGAAATTGAATATAACTGACCAAATGTGATCGTACGATACACACCTGCCTACCCCTATCGGGAAAAATAGGCGTCATTTTTATATTGAAAAACTATCGATATTCTGTAAGACCAGCTCTAACTCTAGGGTCGTCAAACAGCGGTCGAGTCCCGAGTGGCTGTCTTTACTTACATGCGAATCAATCGAGGGCTGCCATGCGCGGCCCTTGCGGCGTGTTGTTCTAGTTATATTTTGACAACCCTATTTATAATGATATTTTGAAAAGCACTTGTGAAATGTTGATAAGTTAATGTAATTTTTTTATACAGTCATGCAAGTTATATTGCTTAACGTATCGCTATGTTTAAAGTTTTTTTTTTTTTAAATATAGTTTTTTAATGATAATTATTAATGTTTTTACAATTTTTACTACTTATTTATTAAATTTTTTGTATATGGGTATTTTGCCTGAAATAAAACACTATTTATTTATTTTATTAGGCAGGTATCTATTTCGTATCAACAAAGAAGTCACTGCTGAGCATAATCAGCCTACAACATCCCCACTGTTGGGACAAAGGCCTCTTCTCTGTGTGCGGGAGTGAACCATATTCCACCAGGCAGACCCAGTGCAGGTTGGTGGATCATGGGTAAATCATATTAAAACATTTTCATGTGTGATTGGGCCGTACATGCACTATGTTAATTTTATCTTCGGTATTATTTCGGTTGTATTTGCGTCGTTTTATTGTCACTGCAATTCGAGATTTTGACAAAAGGCAATTTCGTTGAAACGATAATCGATAAAGGGTTTTGCAGATGTACCGTTCTGTCGATAAACGATTATTTCGTAAAACCAACAGACGACGAAAGTTTTCGGAGAATCGTTCATCTGGAAAGCGATTATTTCGTAGAACCTCCATCGGTGAAAGATAATTTCGGTAAGCATACATCCGGAGATAAGTAATTCCGAACTCTCTACGGAGATATGCTAATTGTTTAACAAGCCGTGCGCCCGATGGGATCTCCTATCGTCAAAAATGACGAACTTCCATACAACTTTCATTCCCTATTTACTTTAGGGAATGAATTTGTCCTTAGTGCTAACTTAAATTATAAGAAACTCTTGGGCAAACCTTCATGTTTCTAGAGCCAGCGATTTAGGCTATGCGTTGTCTGACAGGGAATGAATGAATTTAATTTTTTTAGGACAAAATCACCTTTTTTTTCTTATTATTATTATTATATCTTTTATTTACACAATTCGACACACTCATCCACCAGCTCACTAAAGATATTGACTCGCATCCCCCAAACAAAAGAACCGCTGTATATCGTGTACATAATGTATGAACCATTAGGTTCACTTAGTGGACACATGTTCAGTGCCGACGGTAACTAGTGGACGGTAACAAGTGGACCGTCCGCGGCGGTGGACGGCACTCATTACTTGTAGTGTAGGACGGATGGCCGGTATTGTGGGCGCGCTTTTATGGCACTGAAACTACTAGGTGTAGAAATATGGGAAGGTTTTCTACTTCACATAAGATTGCATGAAAGGATATTATACCCAACATCTTTTCCTAAAGTAAGTGCATGAAAGTATTAACAAACCCTGTTCAGTTTAAATACTCACTAAAAGTTGAAATTGTAATTGAATATTTCAATTATCGACGAAAGTGGAAGTTATAAAATTAACCGCAATTTTATTGTCAAACGAAAAACATCTTTAATTAAGGTGATTTAAATTAGAGTTTCGTGTTAAAGTATTCAAATAATCAAATCAAAGAACTCGATTTGTAAGTGACTACAAATTGGCATCCACAGGTACGTTTTCTGATCCATTCGTTAACATTTTCGTCAAATACTTTTGGAACAGACCATACCAACGAAATTATTGTTGATATTTGAAACGGAGTTTAAAAAAAAAACCACTTGTATGGATACCGATCTATGTCGCATGGTTCCAATTCATAGCATTGTATAAAGTTATCGTACCACTCAAGTGTTGTGATTTTACGACACACACTCGCCTATTTATATCTTAATAAAACTCGTCAAGATTGCACTATTTCAACGATGAGCATTTTCGCGACAAACAGTGATTCCACCTATGCATTTAGGTAATAACAAAAGGTATTTTTCCAAAATTCCTAGACCTGCCTTGAAACACCGTCACCTCTCAACACTTAAATATTTAATACCTAGTCCTTTAGTCCGGCCGGCAGCTGTTAGGCCGGTGTGTAGTGCCATGACCCATTGCCGGTCATCAGGCGGCGCCGTTCACCGGCCGCTCGATACGCACTAGCTCATAATGTTTCGAGGAAAGATGTCAAACTTAAGTGTAGCCCGATATGAGCCCGATGTATCGAGTTATTGATTATATTGTTCGCTAAAGTTGAGTGATTTAGTGAACCGCTATTAGTTGACGACTTCCTCTTAAGTGACAATTGACGCTGAGATGGCGATTAGCTTTGTGTTGTAAAGTATATAGGTACAGCAATTTCTTTGCCTGTGGTGTTTTAAGATTTACACGGGACGGTACTAAATAAAAGCAAACGAAGTTTATTTGCATCTAATGTGATGCATAAAAGTAAAAATAAAGCACAACAAAAAACAAACAAGTGAAAACCTGCATCACATCCGCGCAAAACGGCCATCGCACAGCAAAATGCTGCGAATTATGTGCAAAACAAATAAAAAACCGGCCAAGTGCGTGTCGGACCACGCACAATGAAGGATTCCGTAGTTGGGCTGAATCTGTCCCAAATACAAACTTAACATTGTACGCACAATATTGAGAGATTTGCCATGTTATTTTAAGATTATCCTTCTTATAGATTATCTTGTAATTTAAGAGTAAAGAACCATTCTCTGTATTTTTGAAGTGAAAACTTCTTTAGCGGCGTTGTGCACTTTTTTTGTGATGGGTAAAAAATGTTAAACTCGCGTCAGGACACGTGACCTGATCGAAAATTCGTAAGACAGAGGGAGAGTAGTACCAAAATATCAAAAATGCACAACGTTAATATTCCCTTTTTTCTAAATTTTAGGCTCAGTAGTTTCAGATTGTCGTTTCATTCATAAAGGAATCAATTTGGTCAATTTTCATCAATTTTCTTAAATATCTTTAAATGTATTTATTTTAAAGTGTTATTTAAAATAAATTAGATTCCCAATAATCCCTTTTATTTGATATGTCACACAGTACAGTAAGCAACATATGTTTTTTCTTGTGTGCCCCCGAAAAGTGACCCCCGTATTCAAAATTAATTTATTTACGTTACACATCCGTACAGAAATACATTGCGTGTACCAAAACGGTCCATTAGATTCGGAGCAAATTGGCTGTGACAAACGGAAGGACAGACACACGAGTAATCCTATAAGTTTCGTTTTTTTACTTTTTTAACCCAAAAAAATGTACAAAATATAATAATTATTTAAAATGGCAACATTTCGTCGCGTCATCATCAACACCGCGAAGAAGCACCTATATATAATAGTACATACCAATTCCATGGGCATAACACACAAAATGGAATAACAATTTTCAATAATGGACGAATTGTTTACTAGAGTTGTGATCATTGTTTGTGAGTTTTGTGTTAGAAGTAAAAAGCATTACACGTGCAGTCGACAAACTCGGAGATATCGTGTTTGCGTGTAATCTTCAAATCTTAACAAGTGACTATGATGATACTATGGGAATACAACATCAAGACAAAGATGAGGGCTAATTATATTATGTTGTAAGACGTACAGCATTTCAATGCTTTATATTAATCGAGATGTTGTTTGGTGTGCTATGGCCATAATGTGCCTTTTCAAAGTTAAATGACGTGTGTACATATTTTTCTTATATTTTCCGTAGGTGTATCAATATATGTAAACGTAACATATACTGCAAGTTTGCCTGTAAATGGCCCGCGTAATGAACAACTAATTTATTACGGCTATCACCGCGCGGTGAGAGATAATGTCCGCCGTATGTTTTTATTAGCGCACCCACACAGGAAGATACTTTATACTCCTTCTGTCGTGATGGCACAAGTTATACGAGAATGGGTGCTTATATCGTGGTAAAAAATCAAAGAAAGCACTGAAGAATTGTTGGCCTTTAAAGAAAAAGATGAAACACAAAAATATTTTATACTATACCTGCTCCCAAAGCAGCAAAAAAGTAATAATTTTTAAAAATAAGGCAGAATGTACGTCATTAGGTACTGTTGTACAAATATGGGGGTCGAAAAAGTGTGTGGAAATTCATTGTTAACGTGCTGAGTGAGCAGAAAACATGTTTGAAAATCCATTATTACCGTGCTGTATTTTTAAATTTTGGGCAATTCAGTAGCAAAATATAACATAATGTCAAAAGACAAAAAGGTTTTTTTGTCAAAAACTCCGCGAAATGATACTGGCTACTTACTTTTTCTGAACATTAATTTAAAAAAATAAAATAAAACAAGAATTAACAAGTGACAATCGAGCGCGCGATGGTTGCTTTCTTTTGTTTTACTTATCTGAACTTTCAATTTGTTTCCATGAACCAAGAAAATATGGCGACCGATCAGCATTGAATAAATCGATTGGAAATGCGTACACTTGAATCGGCGTATATAATACACACTCACACTCACTCACACTCACCCGCACTAATACTACCACTCCACACTGCACCACACCTACCAACATACAAAGTTTCCTGTCTTTTATTATTGATTTTAACATGGATTTTTTTATTGAAATACTTACTAAAGTTAGCTAAACTGTAACCAGTTCACAGTTTAATCTGGAACAATGTGTATCTTATGTTTAGAAGGGCGCTGATAGCTGCGACACAGTTTTTAACTTTTGTAGGTATCATCGTTTCCATTGTAATTATGTCAATTTGTTGTTGTTCCAAAATAAAAACTGTATACTTTATTTTACTATAAGGTGCTTCACTTTTGTGTTTGACGTGAGCCGTCCTAACCTTTTTTGTTCGTTTATATTTGTTTACTATCTCCTGACCGTAAAGATTTGAAAACGCTGCCAGAATAAAAAAAAACATCTTATATTTTCCTTGTAGGTATAGAATAATAAAGCACTATGTATCACTCGGAAGAGAATGTGATTTCTACGTAACATAACATAACATCACGCCGGTATTCCCCGAAGGGTTAGGCAGAGGTGTGCTTATAGTACACCCACATTTTGCCAGTTATGTATGAATTCTGTGTAATAGGGGGCGAGGATATTGCCATCAACCGGGCTCAAATACAGACTCCAGGCTGCTACTGAGAAATTCTAGATGGAAAAACCCAATAACACTTTGCCCGTCCCGGGAATCGAACCCAGGACGTCATGCTCAGCAGTAGCGCGATTCCTAACTCGTGTGTATTGCATCCACGGTTAGTAATCGGTCACTTTCTTCCCTCGATAAACAATGTAATATGTTGAGTTTAAAAACTAAAAAAAGACGGTTCCCAAAAAGAGGGTCGTAATTGGGCTTATTTCCGCATGGCATATACACAATTATTATCTCAACAACAAAGCATGTCTTATGTATAGAAATAACCTCGTAATTTCTTTACCACCCTAAGGTTGAATGTCACTTGCACTTTATTATACGTCAAAATCTATTTTTGCTTGGATAGTTTCAATCTTATTTAGTGAAGTTTCAATTTCATCATCATCACCGTTGGCTGCCTTGTTCCGCCGACTGCCGAGTACAGGCCTCCTCCCTTAGTGCTATGATTTCCTGGTCCGTGCGAGGCTCATCCAGGTCTTCTTCTGAAGTCGTCCACCCACCTGGCCATTGGTCTGCCAACGCTCAAGTTTCAATTTATTGGGAGTTTTTGTCAATAGTGGTAAAGCAATAATAAAGTCGACTCTTTGGTCGACTATTATATACCTTTTCGATTACACCCAAAATACATATCAGTACGTAGTACTGTCTAGAAATACAGCATATTATATTATTGTGAATGTCAGTTGTCTAGACCAGACTGTTGTCTCGTATTTGATCTGTCATTACTGAATATTCGCTATACTATTAATATAGATCGTAAGCTGTCTGTGGTAACGAGAATATTTTCTGAAGAGTATTAGGATAGCATGTCGTGCTAGATGTTGCGGCTGATTAAAATGTACAAAATAATAGATTTCGTGAATGCCAAGGTATGCGAGTAGAGCTACTTAAATGTATCATATTTGGTCCATCCATTGCTATGCTTGCTGTTTGTGCCTTTCTTATTATTTTTTAACATAACTTAGGTTTTCACAATGAAAATAAATGGCTTAATAATCCCCACATTAGGTACGACTTTGACCTTATTACATCAAAGAAAGCAACTCCAATGCACAATAATACACATCAAAAACAGTTTGTAAGCCTGGCGGGAAGCCTGAAATTGTATCACGATACGCGAATGACCTCCGAATATTATACACAATCAAATAGAACCCTGTCGAACTTACTTATTGACTACAAAAATTCGGCTCCAACAAAAGTAATAAATTGAATATATTTGGTACACAACCTTGCGTATTACAATAACAATGGAAGCTGAAATAACGCACATTTACAAAATAAGGTACATTTGCAAAAGTTCTGCTACTCAACTATTCCATCCAATTTCTATGAAATGGAATAAAAAAATGTAGAGAGGCAGATGTAGGCAGACTGAAGGAATTATAGGTTTATGTGTTCAGAGGAAATTGAGCGGAATAGGATGGTGTGTACATATAAATAAATATTTACTATTAAGCGAAATAAAGCCTATTTACTACGTGTAAGCATTTTAAGTTTACTTTAAATTTAATATTGTAGACTGTGAACTTTTTACAGCAGGCAGTATAGTTATCATCATTATTGTTGCTTGTCATGATTACGCTTCGAGTTTTAATCGGGACGAAACCTATGGGAGTTATTTTATACTGTAATCGTAACCTGTTATTATGCATAAATAAAAAAAATCTGTATTCTTTAAAAGCAACGTATATACAATATTGTTAAAGCCACTACGATTTATTAATAATTCGCCTATTACAAATTTAAAAATAAGACAGAAACAAAAAGTTTTAGTCGAACAACAAAACCTCAGCCTTCTAATATTGTTTCCAATCTTTTATGCCGACTGCGTATTTACGCAACGTTTTCAAACTCAAACTCAAACTCAAAGCATTTATTTCAATTAAACCATTTACAGGCACTTTTGAATTGTCAAGAAGTCGGTCAGTCAGAAATATGAAGCTAGTTGCCCATTCCAAAGCGTAGTAGGTACCTATGGAGAAGAACGGGCAAGAAACTCCACGGACACATTTTTCATGCATCATGATTACTCTGTGGCCGTGAACGTTTTAAGCATGTTTGTTTATTCATCTCATGTAATCTTCACAGAATTGTTAATAGACAGGCGCCGGGTTCGTTTTCATAAAGAATAACAATGTTTTGAAGAACTAAACAAAACACTGTTTGTAAAAAAAAAAAAAGCGTTTGGACTGTTTAAGAAGTTTAGTAAGTAAAGTTTAGTTTAAAATTCTCAAGACAATTGTTTATAATTATACTTAATGCTAATATTAAAACTCGCTGGAAAAAAAAAAGCGAACAAACACTTCATGTATTGCTTCATAAAGATCATAGACAGTTTTTGCTACATCTTTCGTAGCGTCTCGTAGCGTCTCGTAGCGTCGCGCCTACGCTTGAGTCGCTTTCGTAGGCGTCATAGCAAATTACCATTCGAGTTATTGTTTTCTCTGCTTTGTAAGTCAGATTTGTCTACCATAGTCTACAAATGGTAATTTTCTAACCTTAATTAATTAACAAACCCATCTTATTTCTCTGCCTACACAGTTCCATTTAAAAAAGCAAAACATGGCTCTTTTTGCAATTACTTTAAAAAACACGTAAAGCAGCATTTACTCCCTCTAACAAACTAAAAACACAGGTTTACATTAAAACGCACTAACATCACGAGAATAATAAGTTCACATATCACGGAAAACGAAATACAGCTTCTACCGTATAACGGAAAATCTAATTCCCCCGCGGCAAAGTGAGGCGAAGTGAGGCGAATGTTTGTGCCTGAAATACAGTCAGAAAGACTTTGAAGTTATTTTCGACATTACAATGGCGAGGACCTTCCAGTCAACAACCCTTGGCCGGAGTGGCAGCGGGACTTGTGGTGCACTTTTATTAATAACTAGTTTTTGCCTCGACTTTGTCTGCGTACATTTATAATTTTCCCATACAAACATCAATAACCTATTTCAGTCCTTTAGGAGTTGTTTATTTGAATAAAAAGTAGCTTTTATGACTCCCCGGCCTATAAAACATCTCTCAGAAAAAATCACGTCCATCCTTATGGCTCCTTTACTGCGAAAGGAGAACAATTATAACATACACAAGTTGCGCATTTATGAAATATCGGATTTCAAAAAACGTAGTTCTACTAAAGTCAAAGTCAAATAATTTATTTCAATTAGGCACATAAAAGGCACTCTTGAACGTCAAAATATACAAAAAAAATATAATTGATTCTAGTCGCTCCTTCCAAAAGGTAGTTTTCGCATGGAGAGGAATGGGCAAGAAACTCCACCGTTACTTTTTTTTTATGTTTTCACAATATCTTGTATACATTAATTATATAATTATATGTGAAGACGATGCACCTAGAATAAGATTAATATACCACGTTAGGTAAAAATAATGAACAGTGAAGCAATGACAGATAAATTAATTATGTGGTAGATGCATGGTGCTCACATTGTAAAATTATACGATATTCCTAACATTTTAACAAGCAATACTACCACAGAATGTGAAATCAATGTTATAAAAAATAATATTATACAATTAAATTAGCAACCTGTATGTTTTTGTCTAGACTCTAAATTGTTCTATGGAGCAGGACCAGGATGTTTCCAAGCATTTTTATCTTGGATATAATAATCTAATTTGTAATATGCTTGTGTACTTTTTATATGCGTTTTATATTTTCTTTCATTTGATTCTAATATATCACAAGGTATTATGTTGTAACATTTAACACAGTACCCCATAAAAGATGTATGTACTTTCGGTAGTCTAAAAAATGGTTGATCTATTTTATCTTTATTTCTTTTATTAAAATTATGTCTGTCACTTATTTTATTAATAAGATGTAGATTTTTCCCACATACATAACATTTTCATAAATGAACTTGGCAACGTACCGTCATAATAGGTATTAATCTTTTTAAATAGTTCCCTGAGAGATCCGCGACGACGTAGATTATAAATGGCTCTGACAGCTCTCTTTTGTAAAATAAAGATGGATTCAATGTCAGCAGCCCGACCCCACAGTAAAATGCCATACGACATAATACCGTGGACTTCCACGGGAAACCGCACGTTTGGTCTATTTTAGCTACTTAGCTAAAATAGACCGAACGTGCGGTTTCTACATCTGTTAACTGTCTTATCATTCTAACAGCATAAGCGGCCGAGCTTAGCCACCCCGCCAGAGATGTTATATGGGGTCCCCATTGTAATTTCTCGTCTAGCGTGATTCCCAGGAAAACCGTGTGATTAATAAATTCCAGTTTTTCTCCATTCAATATGATGTCACATTCGCTACTTCTAACATAAGGTAATTAAAATCTAATGTATTTAGTACTAGAACTACTTAGTACTAACAGCTAGAGTGGTTGTCACGCTGTGATCATTTTAATTGGATCATTTTAACGTTTACATTTGTTATAGTGAAAGTGTGGTCTTTTGAGACTTTTTTTGTTGCTAATAATGATATTTCAAAGACATGTCATGTATTTTGTTTAATAAATTATGGTCAAAAAATAAATACAATAATATGGCACGCTTTGATCTTTAGTAATGTCAAAAGCAGTAGCGGCTGATAAATAATTAGGTTATTAATTAGATCAAACAAAATAGCTTCTTTTAATTTGCTACAAATAATATTAATATAGTTTTATTAATTACTAGCGGTCGCCCGCGGCTCCGCCCGCGTGGATGTCGGTTACATAGTGTGTCGCAGATTTTTTTGTAGATATTTATAAGATCTACAATTAATTAGAACATTTTATGGTTCTATCTTTTATAGTTTAGGCAGTTTACGCAAAATAAGTAACTTTTCTGGTTGACTTTTTACACCATGTGTCCGAAAAACTCAAATATCTTACGAAACCCTATTTTTTTCCAAAATAAAATATAGCCTATGCTACTCGTGGATAATGTAGCTTTCGAATGGTGAAAGAATTTTTTAAATCGGTCCTGTAGTTTTTGAGCCTATTCATTACAAACAAACAAACAAAGTTTTCCTCTTTATAATATTAGTGTAGATAGTGTAGATAGTGTAGATTAGTGTAGATTGATTGCAATAATAATGGTTATTTTTTTTAGGAAAAAATAATATACGGGGTCACATTATACAGGCTGAAGTTAAATTAGCTAGCGAAACTCCGCAGCGGTGGTGAGTATCGAAACCTAAACATGATAAAACACAGAAAATGATTTGATGATGATTATTTTTGGTGTCAAGGACCTTAGGTAGTTTACTCAAATATCAGTGTAAAAATCAGTTTTTATTGTGTTTTTACCATTTTGACCCACAAAAACAAACTTCAAATCTTGTTTTTTTTTTGTTTTATCACTTTCAGATATCATACCAATCACGTCTGCGCAGTTTCGCTAGCTCATTTCATTTGCCCCTGTGTGTATATGTATGAAATGAAATGCACAATTATGTAAGACAGTCTCTCCTGTAGTTACCAATTTAATAAAAAAAGAATCAACAACAACATAAACAAACTAGTGAAACAAATCTTCAACACGTCGCACAGGTTTTCATTATCATGGTTGCCCTACCGCCCGGCGGGAGCTGTCACGTCAAAAAAATCTAATTCCTGCATGTGAGTGACCCATTATATACATACGTCGGGCTGTTACATAAACTATCTACATAAATGCCTGCTTTTCGAATAAAAAACGTTCACGGAATGTCATTTACTACGTAAACTCAATATTGGAAAAATCACCGGCAACTAAATTCGAGCCTCCTCTTTATAATCGGGTCACAAAACCCTGTTAAACCCAGCTTTATGATTTCCAATGTTTTTTATATTCACACATTTATGGTCCAGAAGTATCCAGTAAAAGTGTAAACAAACCCTGTTCAGGTTGTGAATGTTGAGAATGAGTCAGGGCGTACACAGATCGACATAGTTCATAATGCTACTTGTACAATTAACTTTTTGTCAGACAAAGTTAATTGTACGAGTAGCATTATGAACTATGTCGATCTGTGTTGCCCTCGTGGAGTAGTTTAATTAGTTCTAAGACAGCATGTCTGAATTCACTTGGAGAAAAAAGATATGTGAGGAAGTTAAATTGATTTAATAAAGGGAAATATTCAACTTATGAGTATCTACCAATTTATTGACCTGCCAATGATGAACACTGTCTGAAATTAATGTACCTCTAAAAACTCTCGCTCGGTTTACGAGGTAGATCACAGCTCCAACCTAAATCGCCCAGAAAGTTAAAAACTCACTCGCTCGGCTTGCGCGGTTGATCACAGTTCCAACCTAACCCGTTTGGTCGGCCAGAAAGTTAAAAACTCGCTCGCTTGGCTTGCGCGGTTGATCACAGTTCCAACCTAACCCGTTTGGTCGTCCAGAAAGTTAAAAACTCGCTCGCTCGGCTTGCGCGGTTGATCACAGTTCCAACCTAACCCGTTTGGTCGTCCAGAAAGTTAAAAACTCGCTCGCTCGGCTTGCGCGGTTGATCACAGTTCCAACCTAACCCGTTTGGTCGTCCAGAAAGTTAAAAACTCGCTCGCTCGGCTTGCGCGGTTGATCACAGTTCCAACCTAACCCGTTTGGTAGGCCAGGAAATAAAAAAAAAGGCTCAATTATTTTAAAAAAAGAACATCATTAGAAGCGTGAAAAGTTTTTAGAGGTTTATTTATTTATTTTATTTATTAAAACATTATGCATAAGTAAAAAAAAAATACTGTAAAAAGGCGGACTTAATGCCTGAGACATTTTCTACCAGTCAACCTTAGGGTGGTGCAGAGACAAAACATGGCAGGTGCAACAGGTGCATGGCAGGTTTATTAATTTCGAACAGTACCTATCATTAGAAGGTCGATAAGTTTTTAGATGACGAGTTAAATATGGGTTCCCTCTATCTGGCAGAATCTTGATGCTCCGAAATTTATTTAGCATAACACACTTTGCATAATCTTCTTTAAACGAATATTTTAAAGGGATAAAAAATATTTAATATAATTATTTGTTTGGCCGATTGTTTCGAATGTTTGAATCCGAATTTACAATGACATTATTTTAAGATGGCAGAATTTTATTTGGAATAATTTTATTAGACATATTGCCAGCCACGGTGGTGAGCGTTATAACCATCTGCGACGATAAGCTCGCGTGGGACCGCCGTAGCCCCGCAGCGCCGGAGCCGTGAGGTCTAGTTCGCGGTTTAGTAAACAAAACCACCTGACGTTTGTCGGGATTTACCTTGATTCTCCACTTTCTAAACCAGACGCCAAGGTTATTGACAGCCCGTTGTAGAAACTGGATCATCTGGGTTGGTTTATAGCCCCTGTAGTATATGGCCTTATCGTCTGCAAACAGAGCCAACTGCGCCTTACTACTTTTGGAGATGTCGCTTGTGAACAGCGTGAACATAAGTGGGGCGAGCACGAAGCCCTGAGGGACCCCAGCGCGGTTTGGGTGGGGGGAGGATAAGGCTCCCTCTATACGATACCGGAAGGTGCGATTCGACAAGTAGTCTAGTAAGATGAGCACGAGACGATCTGGCACACCGAGTTTGTAGAGCTTATATATTAAGCCGTTGTGCCAGACCTTATCGAATGCTTTCGCTATGTCGAAGAAGATCGCTCTTGTCGACATACCGCGGTAGTGACCACCGTTGATATATTCGACGATACGGTGGACCGAATGCACGCTAGAGTGTTCGAAAGCCGAACTGCTCGTTGGGAATGAGGCCCTTGATCTCCGCGTAGTCTCTGAGACGCTTATAAATACGCCTCTCATAGATTTTGCCTAGAAAATTAAGCAGACTGATGGGGCGATAACTATTGGGCTCGGATTTGGGCTTGCCGGGCTTTGGGATACCTATTACTGTGGCTTCTTTCCACGCTTGGGGGAAGATGTTACTGCTTTGAGCACCATTGAACCAACTCCACCACTAGCAGGCTTTCCCAGCCTCTGCTTCTGAGGACTTAGACGCTGGGGGATCTGGGAGGAGGGAATTGGGAGGTAATTCCTTTGCTTTGTCCGACGGGCGTCGAAACGCTTGGTCAGCTTCAGCGAACTGATTTTTGGGGCCTTGGGGCAGCCACGGTAATTGACTGTGTACCCTTCAACTCAACTCAAAGCATTTATTTCAATTAAACCATTTACAGGCACTTTTAAATTTTCAAGAAGTCGGTCAGTCAGAAATATGAAGCTAATTGCCCATTCCAAAGCGTAGTAGGTACCTATGGAGAAGAACGGGCAAGAAACTCCACGGACATGACACTCTTTTAAATCAAATTTTTTATACAAAACATTGGTTACATCATTCATGTTGAAATTATGTATGTGAGAACAATGTAGAAAGACGTGCACGTTTGTAAAAGCGTCCGTAATAAAAAGAAAAAAACAAATAACCATTCAAAAAAATTAAAATAAGCCGCGGCAGCTAAGAGATGACCAGTCCCAACTGACGGCACCCGTTAACGAACATGACGCATGGATTAGCACCATTCAGCTCAACCATTTTGAAGGGAGCTAATAATGATCCAATACACGCGCCACCATCAGCGAGCCATCTGAGTGAGCATGACATACTCACAGCCACCAGGGCACATTCAAGTCAATGAAAGACATATTACCCGGTAAATGGTAGCTCTTTAGTACATAGTTCTCACACCTGTGCGATGCAATTATATACATAATACAAATGAGATTGAGTTTATACAATACAAAGATGGTCTTACAATCTTCAGCAGCTCCAGCAGTATTTTCAAAATGTTATTCAGTTAGATGTGGTTGTGGAGCAGGACCAGCAATGAGCCAAGCATTTTTATCAGTGATGTAATCCCCCAACTTATAATATGCCTCCCTACATAGAGTGCGTTTTATACAAGATTTGAATTTCATCTCATTCCTTTTTGCCCGCATAGCACACAGCTAGGTGGGATCAGGCAGAGGTCCTTGGGCCGAGGACAATCGGAAGTGCCATGGTCACCCAGGCACTTGACGCACCTGGGTTTGCCCGTAGCCTTGCTTTTTCCCGTTGCCTATTTTATTGTGCAATAGGGTCAATCAGTCTAGTGCGAAAGGTGTAGACACACCCGACCGACACTAGGTGTGTGGCTGTTTGTTGAAGGAAAACTGTCACTAATGCCTACTAGGAGACGTCCAAGGCCGTACACTGGGACCCGTCCAACTGAATGCCTTGCCCTGAAGGAGTTCGCGGGTGTGATTAGGTCAACACCCCCTCGGTTTCGTTGGCACTGTAAGGTATCCACCGAGGACCACGAAACTGTGGTTTTGCCCGGAAGGGGCCAAATGACGCGACGATGTACGTTTTTCGACTGAATTTAATTCAGAAATCTTTATTAATTGACAGCAATTAATAGGTCGACGAAACTCGACGTTACGCAGCTCAGGATACCAAAAGCAGGAGAACTCGAACACACCGCACATCACGACCGTCCGCGACCGATACCAGGCGCAGAGTGATAAAAGAGTGTATGCCAAACGATTTTCTGCGAAATCAAGTTTATGCTATCCGCTGTTATGCTAAATAATATTATGACATGAAAAGTTCTGCTATAAAGGGTAGACCCGTTAAATAATTCCCTTTATTAAATAAATATAACTTTCTCACAATACATCTTTCTTCTTCTTCTTGAGAATTCAGACATGCTTTCTTAAGATTAATTAAACTACTCCCTGAGGACATAAATGACAGTCGTGCGGTCTATGGTGGTCGTGTGATCCATGGCCCCTTACAGGGCACCGGCCGCAGCAATCGCAGGCCGATTCCCGGCCACCGTAGGCGCAGGCTTGCGGATGGAGAGCAATGGGTAGCTTGCCGTCCGTTAAAGGACCAGAGCCGGGTCGACGGCGCGTTGTGTTCCATGCGCGCCTCAAAGAGATGTCAGCAGAACTGGCGCTAGGACCGATGCCTGCCAGGGTCGCGGGAAAGTCCGAAAGGGATCACGGTATCCCTTTCGGAACCTTTCCCTGGCAACGTACAGGCAACTGAAGGAACACGGGTGGGTTTTAGTCAGTAAGAGTCTGTCACGCCCTCCCCCTCCGCCCAAAGCGGGAGAAGTTATTTGATAACTTTCTACTCAAAAAAAAAAAAAAAAAAGCAATAAAAGACAGTATTTTTTTGGGTACGGGCCATTCCAATATTACTCATTGGAAAAACTCAATCACTCAATTCAATAAAGGGCAGTAGCATATACATCTGTGTTTAGAAGATTTCTACTTTATATCTCGCCACTTTATCCAACAATTATTGTCTGACGAAATTCGTCGACGGAAATATAGTATTTAAAATTAAGCTCAAATTGGCAAATAATTTAAAAACATAGGCAGTCATTGAAACTTGCAAAATAAGTAAAAACTTAAAAGTATGAAATAACAGTCTCGCAAATTTCCATTGCTCCAGTATTCACAAATCATGTAACTGTTACGATATTCAAAGCTACAATCGTTTAGAGACAGCCCCAAAAAGATTTATACATGGACAAGGAATCCTTTAATTGCCTACACTTTACCTTTTAACCGACTCTGTGGTCTATTGGTTAGACCACCTGTCTCAGACTCAGAGGTCCCGAGTTCAATTCGCAGTGTGGGCAAAACTTTCTGTTCAGTTTGGTTGGTTGTAGGGCTTGTCTAAGTCCGCCTGGCTAGCTACCACCATCTTATCTTAGTCTGTCACCATAACAACACTGTTAACAGCATTGTTGTGTTTCGGCAGTTAGAGGTAAGATAGCCAGTTCCTCTGTGGTTGAGGATTCCGGGTGAAGCTCACTTCCACCTTCGGCCTGATCATCATTTACCATCAGGTGAGATGCAATTCCAAGTGATCCCCCGTTTCCCCGAAAAAAACAACCACTGTCCCTTAATTGTGTATCCACGTATAGGTACAAACCATAGTACACAATTTATTTTACCAAAACTAAGTTAACATTTTGTCCCAAAACATCTATACACCCTATGACCAAAACAATGTACACAGGTATAATGATAATAATTAAATTAAACTTAATACTATATATATACATATAATTTAAACGTGTTCCACGTAGGCTGGTACAAAATATTGATCAATAACCCCTTGCTAGGAAAAGCCTGTTACAGTGATAGTTTCAACAGTGTATAAATATCTTTTAGGGGCTGACTGTACTGGTTCCGATATTCATAACTACGAACCTGTTCCGATATTGACAAGTAGGTACAATCGCGTACTTACCTGGTCCGATATTCAAAGCACACGTGTGATTATGTCACCGCGCTATTCCAGTACGCCGCAACAGGTGCGACGCGCCGATAGCACTTACCTCCGGTTAACGAGTTGGATTTGAATCAAAACTGGATATAATAGTGAGCTGTGTCTGTAAAGAGCTCGTTATGAAAGAGCTCGCCAGGAATTAACTGAGGTACGTTTCTGTGTTTCGTTTGGATTGAAAAGTAAGAGTGCATTTGAGATTGCAGGCATATAAATGACATATTGCAGATTCATCTTATCTCTTTGCCATCACCAAGCCTCGTATTGAAAGTGTGTATCTATAAATATGTGGTGGTAATATATGGTATGGGTTATTTGCTGTCAATTGTCATACTATAGCTTGAATTGAAAATAATTTAAAATAAAATCATTTTTCAAATATAATCAAATCAATTAACATCGGTCAGATCAGTTTCAAGCTGAAATCCTGAAAATGAAAACCCTAACCGTCTGTTTTTAAGCGGCTGATCGAACTCCATATTTAAACGGGTGGATCAAATTAATAAATTCTTGTGGATAAACAGTAAAAGAAATCCAAATACAATGTGGATACATATTAGCTCGTTCAGTAAAACGCACAAGTACTTCAGAAACGTGTCCCTTTCAGGACACTACATTACTAAATAGGTAAATAGTGTATCTTTGAGCGAGCCAACGTAATCTACAAACACGACGTAAATACGCGAAAAATGCTGAACATTTTTAATACAAAGTTATTTTAAAACAGCTACATTGTGGTCTCCATACAGTTTCGTGATTACAGTATTTTGGTATTCTGCGCGCCTTTGTAACTGACAGCTTTTATATTAGCTATCACGAATATGCATGTGTATGTACGCTGTATATGTACATATATGTACGTGTAAGATGTTCCGAAGTCGATTTCTGTGCTATATTTGGGTGGGAACTGGGCCATTGTGTGTCGGAGAATGGACCATTCAATCATGTCTCTGGTATCGGGGGGAGACTGATTTATCTGAAGGGAGGCCGTAAAAAGATCGGGTTATTGCCTCACAGGGCGTGTCATAAGTAGGAAATTGAGTAGGAGTGTACCCTTGAACCTAATAACATCATATTTCGACCATCACCTTCACGCTAACATGTAATACTTTATTGGATTTGTTTCAAATAAAGAGTGTTCAATATACAATACAAAACGTAACATTTTGGCCTCAAAGTCAAGTAGGGTCAAATTGAATTGGTTGTAACGGTGTTCACAATACCTCGACTTAAGGGCGGAAGTCAAATATCAAAGGTCATTCAATAAATTATTTATCTTTCAACCTTACAAAAGTTATTTTTAAACATTGCTAATACATTTGTAAGGCGCGAAGATTCTTGTTAGTAATATTTCTTTTCGCATGTCTTGAATAAGAATTAAGAAAACGTAGCATTTAGATAAAAATATTAGAGATCAGATATTTCATCCGTAGCTTCGGCTCGTAAAAATATCTAGGTCTAGCCTTTTACTTTTCTAGTCTGACACAGATTTCACATTCAGTGAAGGCAAAATGTAATATTGAAATAGATAGGCGCGGCCTATCGTAATACGATCTTTGATTTCCATTTCTGACTGGTTGGGATGCTGGGATGGTTTCGTCGTTCTCCTCCGGTACTTACAATAGAACCGCTCAATACTTTGCTAAAAACTGTTTTGATGAATAGAATCCTGACGACATTGGGAATAGAATCATTGATATTGTACTTTAGTACTTATTTCTAAAAAGAAACCCAAAGGTATTCGCTAGATTTTTAATAATTGTATTAACCTGCTGTGGAGCGTCTGCAAAGGAACAGATGGACTTTAATCTGGACTACTAGTAGCGATGTATTAATTTAACCAGAACTTTTTCTGAACTCGAGAATCCCTCACAGTATCCAATAATATTAACAGTTCAAGTATTTATTTAACTAATCTAACTCCTACATCGTTAATGTGTGTCCAAACATTGAGCGGCAAGAGCGCGGCAGCAACAC